>JANXHW010000002.1:210029508-215029508 GCA_026170595.1 Plestiodon gilberti rubricaudatus | reverse complement strand
GTGCATGCATTATACAAAATACAAACGCTTCTCAATTTATTATATAACTCTAAAACACTAAATGAAAACTTGTCATCACAGATGAGCTGTTCAATGCAATTTTTTTCAAATAGAAGAAAAATATTCAAATAAATGAATAAAACCAATTTTAGAGGACTGATTGTCATTGTTAACATGTTGAGTAAGTGCATCCTTAATTATACCTTTTTTTTGCTCAGCATTGAATTTGAAGTGTAATGCGTTGAAAAGTTTCTCTATTTTGCATATAACTGAACTCTTTATCTACATCCTGTCAATCATTCTTACAGCAAAATCTACTCATATTTACAGGGAAATATGAGTCATTAATTTCACTGCACTGACTTTTTTTGTTCTCTTAAAATGTGCTGTAGGACTGCAGCCTTGGCGCATAATTCCAATAGTCACCAGAAGTAGCATTCATACATATATGATTGAAATGAAAGGTTTAATAGCTAACTTTGCATTTGGTATCATTTCAATACGAGTGGAAACTACATACTACAGTGCTGGACCTTGAAGGGCTTCTCATCTCCCTTCCCTCCTACAGGTATTTGGGCCTCCGGCTTGCCGGAGGCGTGAGCCTTCGGCGAGAGCCGAAGGGCGAGAGCCAAAGGGCTCTTGGCCCTTGGCTCTTAGCCCGTGGATCGTAGCCCTGAGGATACCTGCACATCAAGGACATTTATTCTCCGAGTCTGTTCCCTTGTGGAATTTCTCATCTTCTGCTGGAGTATCTATCTTTATTGGCAGTGGCATGAAATGCGTATGTGCCCTGGAGAAGAGACTTACCTCCTTACTTGGATGTTCTGGGTTTGGAGGTTATTATCCTGGGGTTTTTAACATCTGCAGCACCAGAGGGAATTATCCTTCTGAGCGACAAGGGGAGGGCCCTATTCTTCTCAGTTTCTGTAACCCTAGTGAGAGTGGGGTGAGGAGTAGTGGGAGGTATAGGGGGCAGCGGGACTTCTTCTGGACTTGGGGTTGGTGAGAGCGCCTCTTGTCTGGGTGATTTCCTGGTTGTTTTTCCCTACCCCTTAAACTGCTATAGAGACACTGGAGGCAGTGTTACTGTCTTATGTTGGGGTTTTATTTGTTTAAGTGTGTGTTTGTGTTGTGTGAGCCCTTTCCGGGAAGATGTGTTGGGATGTTCGAGGGAGTAGTGGCGCCACCATAAAAAGTGTAACGGGCCGAGGGCGATATGGCGGTGGGGGCTGGCCTGGCCGTTCCAGGAGAAGGTGGGATGGTCATAGGCAGACCATCCCTCTTTCTAGGCCTTCCCCCAACCCCGGAGCCTGGGGAGCGCCTGGGAGAAACCCCTGTGGCCTTAAACTGCTGCTATTAAATGCCAGGTCGGTTAATAACAAGATCTCCCTCATTCGGGATTTAATCCTGGAGGAGGGTGCCGACCTGGCTTGCATCACGGAGACCTGGTTGGATGCGGCTGGGGGTGTGAATCTTTCCCAGCTGTGTCCGCCGGGATACCGGGTGATGCAGCAGCCGCGGCTACAGGGGCGAGGGGGTGGTGTTGCTGTGGTCTATCGAGATTACATCTCCCTCACCGGATACCCTGTCCCACAGTGTGCCGGGTTTGAGTGTCTCCGCATCGTGCTACAAGGGAGAGACAGGATGGGATTGCTGTTGGTGTACCGTCCACCTGGTTGCCCATCGGCTTCCCTATCTGAGCTGACCAGGGTGATCTCGGCGGTGGCACTGGAGTCCCCCCGCCTGTTAGTGCTGGGGGACTTCAATGTTCATGCCGAGGCCCCTGTGACAGCGGCGGCTCAGGACTTCATGGCCGCCATGGCGACCATGGGCCTGTCTCAATGGATCAAGGACCCAACGCATGGTGCGGGGCACACATTGGACTTGGTATTCACTGGTGGGTATGGGGATGGTGATCTGCCCATGGAGAAGATTAAGATCACTCCTCTGTCTTGGACGGATCACTATCTGGTGAGTTTTAGACTGGCAACGTTTAATCATCCCTGCAGAGCTGGGAGACCGAATTGTATGGTCCGCCCTCGGAGACTGATGGATCCGGATGGTTTCCTGAGGGCTCTGGGGGAATTCCCAGCTTCCCGGGTCAGTGATTCATCTGATGCTCTGGCTGCCCTGTGGTATGGGGAGGCAGCTAGAGCCTTGGATCAGATCGCTCCCGAACGGCCACGGCCTTGTCGTCGAGCCAAGGCGGCTCCTTGGTTTACTGAGGAGCTGCAGGCAATGAAACGACTGGGCAGACGCCTAGAGCGACGGTGGAGGAAAACTTGTGATGAATCTGACCGAACATGGGCTAGAGCCCATTTCAGGGCCTACTCTGTGGCTGTGATGGCAGCGAAGAAGGCGTTTTTCTCTGCCGCCATTGCGTCTGCGAGTAGCCGGCCAGCGGAGCTCTTTCGAGTTGTCCGGGATCTGCTCCACTCGGCTCCTGTAGCAAGTGAGTTGGAGTGTTCGACGGACCGCTGCAATGAGACCGCACGGCACTTCGCAGATAAAATCGCTCAGATTCGCCACGACTTGGACTCTGGTTTAACAGTTCCAGAAGTTGTCCCTACGGCATCTGTCAATCCCATCGTTTTGGATTCTTTTCACCTTATACAGCCTGAGGATGTGGATAGGGTCTTCTGTAGTTTGAGATCGTCTTCGTGCCCGCTTGACCCTTGCCCAGCTTGGCTATTACGATCTGCGCGGGTTGGGCTGGCCGACTGGGTGGAACCTATTGTGAATTCATCATTGCGGGAGGGAGTGATGCCTAGCATCCTGAAGACTGCAATTGTGCGTCCCCTCCTGAAAAAACCATCTTTGGATTCCTCCAATTTAAATAACTATCGGCCAGTTTCCAATCTGCCTTTTTTGGGTAAGGTGATTGAGCGGGTGGTGGCGTCTCAGCTCCAGGGGATACTAGATGAAACGGAGTATCTGGACCCTTTTCAGTCTGGCTTCAGGCGGGGCTTTGGGACGGAGACAGCCTTGGTCGCCCTGCTGGATGATCTTCGCCGAGGACTGGACAGGGGGAGTGCATCCCTGCTAGTCCTTTTGGACCTCTCGGCGGCTTTCGATACCATCGACCATGGTATCCTTCTGGGCCGATTGGCCGAGTTGAGACTAGGGGGCACTGCTTTGCAGTGGTTCCATTCCTACTTGGCTGACAGGTCCCAGATGGTGATGCTGGGAGATGCCTGTTCGGCGCCCTGCCCTTTACAGCGTGGGGTGCCACAGGGTTCTATTCTGTCTCCCATGCTTTTCAACATCTACATGAAACCGTTGGGAGAGATCATCCGGGGATTTGGAGTTGGGTGTCACCAATATGCTGATGACACCCAACTCTACCTCTCCTTGCCATCTCGCTCCAGGGAGGCTGTGGAAGTCCTAGAGCGCTGCCTGGAGGCGGTTGGGGTCTGGATGAGGGCTAATAGGTTGAGATTGAATCCAGAAAAGACAGAGGTCCTACTGGTCAGGAAAGCTTCGATGCAGGTACTGAGTCATCTGCCCGTTCTGAATGGGGTTGCACTCCCCCTGCAGGAACAGGTGCGCAGCTTGGGAGTACTTCTGGATTCACAGCTCTCCTTGGAAAGCCAGGTGGCAGCTGTGGCCAGGGGTGCGTTTGCCCAGCTTCGGCTGGTGCGCCAGCTGCGGCCGTACTTGAGTCGATCGGACCTGACCACGGTGGTCCACGCCTTAGTGACTTCAAGACTGGATTACTGCAACGCGCTCTACGTGGGGCTGCCCTTGAAGACAGTTTGGAAGCTGCAATTAGTGCAGAATGCGGCGGCCCGGGTGGTAGCTGGAGCTAGGCGGTTTGACTCTGTTGAGCCGCTGCTTCAGCGGCTGCACTGGCTGCCCATTCGTTTCCGAGCCCAATTCAAGGTGCTGGTAATGACCTTTAAAGCCCTTCACGGTTTGGGTCCAGGATATCTGAGGGACCGCCTTCTCCCATACATTCCAGCCCGCTCTCTTAGGTCATCTGAGGGGGCTCTCCTGCGTGTACCACCTCTATCGCAAGTTAGGGGAGTGGCAACATGTGGGCGAGCTTTCTCCGCTGTGGCGCCACAACTGTGGAACTCCCTGCCAGGGGATCTGAGAACCACCCCCTCCCTCATGACTTTTCGGCGAGGGCTCAAAACATTTTTGTTTCGTCTCGCGTTTGGGTGATGGGTTGTAGCCTGCCTCCTGTGTTTCAAGATGCTCTGCCATGCTGCTTTTGTGCTCCCTACTGTTGCCCCCCAGTGGTTTTTATTGATATTATTGTTTTTATTGTTTTTAAATTATGTATTTAAATTTTCTGTATTTTAAACTGTTTTTAATTTTTGTTGTAAGCTGCCTTGGGCATTTGCCTTGGCATGGGATAAGGCGGGATATAATTTTTTTAAATAAAATAAATAAGCTGCAATCCAGAGAGCAATATCTATCCCTGCAAATGCAATGGAGCTTTTTGGATCCCCTCCTAGCAATAGGCCCTTCACCTCATCACAAGCCGTTTTGAAATGTACAGCTTGCTATACAGTATAAGAGTGCATGATGTACTCTATAAGTAGCCCTGTACTTTATATATGGGAATACTAAGCTTACTATAAGAAAGGAATACATATAATCTCCATTGCAGCGTGAACAATGCTGTCAGAAAAGGTCCGAAATGAAATTATGTTTATTGAATAATGTCCTTGCATTCTGTCTTTGTAACGAATACTGGCTTGTGATCCTACACATGCAATTATTATATGTACATAAATCCTGCTGAAACAAACAGCATCTCTGCATGCATAATGAGTAATAAGGCTGGATTCACACTACACGAATCCCGGCGCGGAGGCCTCTGCCCCTGTGCGCAGAGCTGGTCGGTGGGAGTGTCTTCCCGTCTGTTGTCCCTCCTGCTGTCCCGGCTTCTTAAGAAAGCGCAGCTGTGACTGGTTAAACACAAGTGCGCTCCGATTGGCCAAAAACCTTGCAGCCTCGTCTGTGACCCCAGTGCCTTTTTCCTCTCTCAAATTCCTAATTTTGGAAGTTCAGTGCCCTCCTCACTCTCCTAGCATACAGCATACATCGGTTCTTTTCGGAGGAGAAATGGATCCCAGTTCCACACAACGAAGCAGTGGAATGAGGGGGTGCTCGTTCAAAGAACTGCAACTGTTAAGTGGGCTGGCTGGCTGCTGCAGGCTGATCTTTGAAATGAAAGTGGTCAAAACGTGTCGAGTGGGGGGGGGTAGGATGTACTCATAATTGTTAGAAATCCATGGGAGTTTTTGCCAATGGGATTACTTCAGTGAATGAGATGTGATTTGAGCCCCCCAAATGAAGCGTCTCGGCAGTGATGTCTGCTACCAAATCTTGACCCATCCCAGACAGCAGGCAAAAAAACCTGCACAATTTTTAGATTTTTTGTTTGTGTGCTTGTTTAATAAGGCATGAATTAATAAAGGTGTCCAAGTCATCTACAGAGCCCCGTATCTGGTTTTCTCTCTCCTCGTCCTGTGTTTTCCTCTGGGAATAAGCCTTGAAATAAAACGTCCATGGTGATTGGAGGTAGTTCTGATTGGCATGCAACAACTCTCCTCCCCCTCTCATGCGATTGGTGGCTGCAGTAGCTCGGCGAACCCGCCCCCAAGCTCCGCGAACCCGCCCCCTCAAAAGATGGGTTTCCCCATCTTGTACGCGGGAGATCGCAGCTGCTCCGCTTGCTTCCGAAATGCTGTCAGAGAGCTCCGCGCATCTCTGTAACGTGCAGGGATTCATGTAGTGTGAATCCAGCCTAACTCAGCACATTTAAGCACATGTGGGCAGCACACAAGATTTTCTTATTATCTCCCTAACAGCAGCTCACCAGCAAGCAATTCCCCCCACTCCACTGTGTTTAAAATCCCTTGAGTTGAAAATGGGCATCTTTGCTGCTACTGTTTGGGAAAGTCACTAACAGCGCAATCTGACTTAACTTTTGTGCTGGTTTAACCAGCGGCGCAGCGAGAACAGGAGGCCCCAGAACGGAAAAGGAATTCAAATCCCCTTTGAATTCCTCTTTTGGAGGGGATTTGAATCCCTTTTCCGTTCTCGCTGCGCCGCTGGTTAAACTGGCACAAAAGTTAAGTCGGATTGCGCTGTAACTCTGTAATGCATTTATCACATGAACATTCCAACAGACAGCTCTTGTACCAAACTGTTCCTTAAACTTAGGGCTGTTTAGAACAGATTTTGAGGAGCTAAGAGGGTAGCTGCCTCTTGGTCAGTGTTTGCGATAACACATAGATCTCTGGTCTATTTTTCCAAACTATTTTTGCTTCTGCACACTTTTAAAACACAATACAGTACATAGTACATTAAAAAATGTTGGGGGGGGGGGAGATGTAAGCTTTTCTTTGTTCTAGGAAATGGATGTCCACGTTTTTAGCCACACCTGACATACCTTCATGTCCTCTCATGGCTTTACATGTGTAATCAACCGTAGGCCGCCCTGACATCATGTTGTTTTCGAGCTTGGAACGATGGAGATAGTACTTTTTCCAGGTCTTCATTCCTGGGGTCACTGAGATATTGCAGAAGGCCCATTGACTCAGACACATGTTTCTAGAAATACAAGTTAGGTTGCCATTATCTATAAATCTAAATTTCTCTCTCCATAGCTCATGGAATGACTAGTTGGTCCAGACTGGTTAAAAAAAAAAAGTGCTAACTACTTTTTTCAATTGGGATGTTTCCATTAGATGAAAAACTGATGGCTGAAGCATCTTGGATAGGGTGAAATAAATTTTTAAAAAAAAACCTGGAAAAGAGGTAGGCTTTTTGGTGCTACCATCCAAGATTATGAAGCCCAGACAGAAATAGGCCACCTTGGACAAACCTCTTTTCCCAGGTTAATTGAGAGCTCCTACCTCCTTAGTAAAAAACAATGGGGTGTAACATCTGGTAGGCATGCCTGCTCCCTAGTGCACTTGGTCCAGGTAGGTCAATCAGTACCTACCAAAGGTACTCATTAAAGTAAAACATTAAAGTAAGGCATTTATTAAAGTGTTAGGGGAAAAACAACAACGGATGGAAAGAGACAAGGGATAAAAACAAGGCACAGATCATCAAATAGACATAAAAAGGGGGTGGTGGCAAAGTGGGCAAGGAGGTTGAAAGACAAACTAAAAATAAAGCAAGTCCCTAACACGGATACTGTAACCGAGTACTTCTCTATCCTACTGTAGCTACTCATGATGTCCTAGGAGCCTGGTTCCTACACTCACACAGTGAGTAGGCACACCTTTCACAAAGCAGCAGCTGCTTTCAAAGACAGACTGGAGTAACATGATGCCTAAGCATCCTTGCGATTAAAGAAACCTAGGGTTGATGATGCAAGAGGCCCATCTGATTGAATGGTTTAGAACCACCTGGGTATCCCTACCTGCCATTTGACCCAATCAGGTGGCTTGGATGTCCAATTGGCTGGCACATGCCAATCCCTGGAAGTGAGCTTGCTAGGACCTATTGCTCTTGGGGGAAGCCAGAGAAGAGTGAATCCACAGAACATGTCTGCTTGGCCATGTGGGCTTTCTGCCATGGCACTGATTTCAAAGTGTTCCGGGTAGCATCCTAGGACAATAGTTACTGCGGCAGGAAGCAGCCTTTGCAGGATGCTGAGGCATCTCAGAAAATAGGAGGGTAGAAAATAGGAACAAATCAGGGACTGTCACCACATATCCATTAGAATGGCATATTCTCAAATCCTAAAAGAACACTCAAAATGCTCTATAACAGTTGTCCCAAAATGTTTTAGCACCGGGACCCACTTTTTAAAATGACACTCTATCAGGACCCACCTAGCTTCACGAGCCTAGAAAGAATTTAAGTATTTATTGGCAAGTAATATTTTATTTATTTGCAAAACAACAACAATCTATTTCTTGTAATGAGACTGCCCTAATGAATAGGCTTGAGGGACTTAGTTATGTGACCCAGCCTTCACCTACCCCCCACTATCTGTCATTGACAGACTTGGACCCCCCCCCAAATAAATAAAAAAATAAAAAGATGCTCAAACATTTATCCCCATATATAATAGCCTCAGGGCTTGAGGCAGTTATCTGATCTTTCCATCCCCATCATTGGAGACTCTGTAGGACCCACCAGAAATCAGACTGCAGACCACCAAGTGGGTCCAGACCCACAGTTTGAGAAATGTTGCTCTATAAGTACTAATTAGTATTAATATATTAGACGTTGGTCAGTAAAGTGCTAAGAGCCAGTAGTTTGTTCCTGTTACATAGCAATTCCCAAAGTTTCTTGTAGGGAAAGGTCAGGCATCCAAATGTACGCGTAAAGACTCATCCAAATGTTGCATGGGGTGATGGCCTTGTAACTGTATGACCCACATACAAATGTTTAGAATTCAGTTACCGGTACTAAACAGAGGGGTTTTCTTACATTGTAGCCCAAGACTTTTACAGTAGCTTCACACAACATAGGCAGGAGAAACCACAAAATCCTGCTTTGCTCACTGCAAATATTAATTTATCTTAAAAAGAAAACCTCTAACCTTCCAAAGCATAGTGAGATGGCTAACAAGAATGCTGCCTCTCGGGCAAACTGCCAAGTCTGATTATTAGTTGACTTTGAGTTTAAAAGACTGCATAGAAAAATGGCCAAATGGTTAGAATCTCAAACAATAGTTAACATGCTAAATAAACACAGCCTCAGATGATGTACCAACCGGTTTTTCTAGTTTGCAACCACCAGAAGCAAATCTAGGAGCTTTTTTTCCATTCCATTATTCTACTTCCATTATTTTACTGCAGGGGTTCTCAACCAGAGGTACTAGTACCACCAGTGGTACTTAGGCTGACTGCTGGTGGTACTCGGACCACTGGACCACCAGAATCCTGCTTCAATGTGGCACTTTTGGTGGCACGTTTTCACTCCCGAGAGGCTCCTTCCTTTTCCTCTCGAGAACGCAGAGAAGGGCTCTCTCACCCGCTCAGAGCCTCCAACCTGCGTTTCTGGCCTCCAAAAACCTGAAAATTTGGAACTGGTGATGATGTCATCACTAGTCACTTCCGATGGAGAGTGACGCCAGAGGTGGTACTTGGCCGGGAAGGGGTTGAGAACCCCTGTTTTACTGCAACTAACTGTGTTTTAGGAGATAGGTTGAGGTTATACTATAATCCATTCCCTAGTAGTCACATCACAATTGAACTACTGTAACTTACTGCTCAATTCTATCCCCTGCCAGTCAGAATCACGTGATTCTTTCCATTGTTAACGTCGATAGTGTTTTAATACATGCTGTGAGTCACCTTGATGGTCTTTAATCAATGGGATAGAAAGGGGAGATATAAATGCTTTAAATAAATAATAAAGAGATTATTATAAAGGGTAGTCAACAAAGCAGAAAGCACATACTGAACTCTCAATGCCTACAGAGTAGTGACTAATGAAGTGACAAAAAGGAGCCCATGTCAATCAAAATATGCTTTTGAACATGGCAGAAAGGAGACAGCAGAAATATTAAAATGATTACGTGCAAGTCTTCGATATTTCACTTGAAGAAAAAAAAAATCAAAGTGTTCAGCTCCCACTCCTCCTTGGATTCTTCTGCTCACTGGGTTATATGGGGGGGGGGTAGTGACATCTTCTGCAAGAGCACTCATGCTGCCTTTGAAACTGTTTTCAAAGGATCTGAACTCAGAAGAAGCATCAGGCATGGCAGCAAGTCAACAAAGACATTTGCCGAGGGGCATAAACACCAGTCTGCTCCGCCCTGGATGTATATGGATGATTGGGGGGGGGGGAGAAGTGAATGAAGGAGGGAGAAAATAAGCTTGGATGATGCCCTCCAGAATTGGATGTGGGGTCCCAGGAGAGACAGGTGGCAGAAGTGGACCTTGCTTCTGATTAAGCATGCATTGGACTGCACTGTAAATAGGAAAGCTATTTGGAATATTTTTGTTCCATTTTTCAGTTCTCAATTATTACAACCAAGGTGACCCAATCCTAGTTTGGGATAAAATGTACTTCATTAACATTTCCACCCAGCCCACAGGTGTACACATTTAACTCCAGCTGTGTATATACACCCTTGGGCAAAAATGCCTTAAAGGGATTGCTTAATAAGTTTCAAGGTAGAAATAAGTGGCAGGAGAAGAACATACTCTAGTAAAGCACTCTAAAGTGGAGAGTTTTCTGTTGTAGAGTCTTACAGCGCAATCCTATCCTGCTTCCCCACTGGTGCAGCCAGTGGGGGAGGGCAGAACGGGAAGCTTTGGAAAGGAAAGGGTATTTAAATCCCCTTTACATCCCCCTTTACAGGGGATTTAAATCCCCTTTCCCTTCCAAAGCCTCCCGTTCTGCCCTACACCACTGGCTGCACCAGTGGGGGAGCTGGATAGGACTGGGCTGTTAGTGGGGTGCAGCTATGAAGGTGTCAGGAGGACACCTGCACTTCAGACTGCCACAAGTACCTCAATGCTGCTCACCCTCCTCTGCTTCCTGCAGAAACAGGAGACGAGCAGAAGGACCAAGCAAGAGGCCCAGCAGTTGCACCACCTTACATTGAAACAACAACATGATGAAAGTTTGTTCTCCAGGTTGCAACCCGACAACCCTTCACAAATTCAAGGTTCACAGCAAGGCGACGTTTAATTAAATTGCAACGTGCAGCACTGCAAAAACCGTCTCCTTCCTCTCCGTTCCAATTCTGGCCTGGAGTACTCCAACATTCACTCTGACTTTTCCTTGTCACCTGTAGCCAGGACTCTGCTGCCCCAACAATTCATGCCTGCTGCCACTACTGCTGCCCTTCTTCGAATCCCCCAGCTCTCCAAGGTATCAGGCAGGATTTTTTCTCTGCTCTATCTGGAGACGGAGGATTGAAACTGGGATCACTGGCTGGCAAAAATATGTTCTACCACTGAGCTACAGCCCTATCCCTCTCCATACCTAGCACAAACTCTGTGCCCTTGTCTTTCAAGCCCTCCCGGCCCTTATTCCCCTCTGTCTTCCAGTCCTTGCTTTTCGTTACATCTTTGCCTCCAACTTTTGCTTTTCCACTACTCTCAGGTCTTTTGCCCTCTTAGTACTTTGCTGCCTCCTGTGCATGATGATCCCTCCTTGAATATCAATGCTGCCTACCTTCAAGATTCCTCTTCAATACTTGTTTTCTACGAGGCCTTCAATTTAACCCCTTAATCCTCATTCCGCACTGTAACCAGGTTGCTCACACCCACTGCTACCCTTTTCTCTTCTTTCTCTGTTGTCCTTCCCAGTGCCAAATTTAGATTGTAAGCTCCTTGGTGGCAGAGACCTGGCTATTTTTTGCTTATGGAAAAGTGTCATGTACATACATCTGGCACAATTAACATGCCAGATCCAACAAATTCTTAAAAGTGACCGAACAGGAGACGAGCACTTACCTCCAAAGAAAAGCGGTATCTGCTGCTTCATTCCATGTCTAAAAGGGAAATAGAGGATAGATATTAGGAAGCAAAAGCTCAGGATTCACGGGATTGAAGCACGAGTTCTTGAGAACCTGAGGAAATTTGCTGCACATATTTAATTATGCCAAAATAATTTGCTGACTGAACTCTCAGTGTTTGCACAAAAAAGGAAGTGTTTCTATGATTGTCACCTTTTTCTTTTTTTCCTTTTTTATGACTAGTATACATTCAGGTGGTGAAAATTATCTTGGCATGCAGATACAATGATGTATGTACAAACTGCTTTACCAAATCAATATTTGTTTTTGTCACACAGCTGTAAAAGGTCCAGGAGATTTGCAAGGAAAAAAAGAGAATATCCCAAACCAAGGAGCTTCCCCATCACCTTCTGCACAAATAGAAGCACAGAAATGTGTTGCATATGTTAATGCAGCTGTTTCTGCAGGTCACACAACCACAAGTATCAAATATCTTGAATTGCAGAAATGTCCAAGGTGTGGCTTAGATCAGTGGTTCTTGGTATGGGTCATATGGCTCCCCACATCATATTTCTAGGGGGCCACATGGGAAAAAAATGGACCATTAGGGGGCCACAGTAGGTTTCTGAGAGGGGTTTACCCAGACTTAACTGCCAGGCGTATTACAAAATGAGCCTCAGAATGGGGCCATAATAAGCATAAAAGGTTGAGAAACCCTGGCCTAGATGAACACTGAAGGTAACAGAAGATGTAATAACCAGTTGGGTCTCCGGTAGCAGCGGTAGAAAATCTCTCCCATTCACTCACTCACACACAGCGTTTAGAATCTGATTGTTTGTGTAGCCACTTGGGTGATGTCAGAACCACTGGGGACAAGCACTGGCAGGGGGTCCACCTGACCAGACAACCTCAACTCCAAGTACTTGTGGCAGTGGTAACACCAGATGTGCCATCAGGGGTTGGGTGGGGTACAGCGTAGGGCTGGTGCCTGCACTGAGCAGTGGGCAGTCAGTCACCAACATAGCTGACCTAGGAACGCTTCATCAGGGCTCCTCTTTATTAGATCTCATTTATTCGCCAGACAGACCGATGTCAGTCTCATCATAATAAATAACCCACCCACCCCAATCAGTGTCCCCTGTGGGACACGGAGGTCCCTGCGACGAAGGTGCAGGGCTTCTCACCCAAATTAGCATTGTGAAACTTCAGATTTCTTCGCTGAACATTTCGAATCAAGTACGTACTTAGACAAGGAAGTTATGTCTGTGAACCCTACGGAATCTCTCGCCTGCTCCGCACCCTGCAAAATGCAGACCTCGCAAATGCACGTTAGGGAACCCAGTTGTACGGGGCGGGGGAGAGATCAGGAAGAATGCTTTCTCTGTGCAATTACGGAGACGCCCGCACGATCCTTCGCCGTGTGCACAACGGGGCTGGCTGGGGCATTCCTGCAACCGGCGCCGTGTACCTTATTCACTTGAGCTGCTCTAAGCAAATCCGGCACCTCCAGGTATGAGAAGATGTGAATGATGCAGTCTAAGGTCAGCGAATCGGCACTCATCTTCCCTCCCAGGGCGCCCAGCAGCCCACCACTCTCTCCAAGCCAACTACCGGGACGTTTCTCTTTCTTTTCTCGCCGCCCTGCCCCAGCAGTTGATCGCAAAGGCGGAGCTAATGCGTCACCGTCACTTTGTAGCTTGCCTTGCAGCTGCCAAGGGCCAGAAGCAACAAACAGCTGCGCAGATCTAACACGGCCTGCTACGCCGCCTTTCAGGGGTTGCAATCCTAGCCACACTTACGTAGAAGTAAGGGCTCCACACTGAGTTGACTATAATGGGACTTATTTATGTCTGAGTGAGTCGACATAGGCTTGCTTGGGCTCGTAATCTGCGCTTTCACTCGAGGTTGAATGGAATGCTAGTTGATCAGCACCAAAGCTGCTAAACTTTCCGTACTAGTTAATTGAATATAAAAGTCCTAATAAAATGAATGGAACTCATAGGCTGCGATGCGATATATACTACTTACCATTGCATATGGTGGGATTTACTTCTGAGGAAATATATGTAGGGTTACGCAGCTTAAGTCAACGTGAAGTGTTAAGGTTGTTAAGCGTTAAGGTGAAGGCTGTATTCAGGTATCGTTCACTGGATGTTACTCCAGAGAAAGATTGCATAAGATCCAGCTCCAAAGAAATATTCATTCACTGACGCTCCTTAAGGGAATACAATTTCATATATACTTTAACACAGGATTACAAATCGGGGCATTCTGAGGCGAGTGATACACATCACAAAGGCTACAGGAGACGTAAAGGAAAGGGTTCTCATAAGGAACTAAAATGCTCTCTCTCCCTAAAATCATCCAATAATAAAATGCTCGAGTACGACCTTAGTTAGGCGTGCGTGCTTATTTGGCAAATTATATCAATGGGGCTTAAAAAATGAGTAAACGTGCTTCATTTCGGAGGCGAATGATAATATTCCCTGGTCAGGCTGCACTAAAAGAAGATAACATCAGTGGCTCTAGCAGAGCCGTAGTAGGGGCGAGAGAGCCTGTCTCGCCGGCGCCGCTTCCCCTTTTGGCAAGCCCACGCAGATGGTGAAAAATCACAGCCATAGCACAAGCGCTGCGTGCCCCATGTACTCCCTCTCTCTCTCATGTATGTCTATACTGAAGATTCCTTCGACGGTCATTTCCGGCTCCGCTCTTCAAAGATGCTTCTTTATGATGGGGATGGAGAATTGCATTTATTAGAATTTTAGATGTCAGGAGCCCCCCCCCCCTTTTCAGCCGGAAGTAACTTTTGAAAAAGTTACTTTGACTGGAAGTTACGATGCTTTCTAAAAAGAGTCTTTAGAATCTAAAGCAGATAACACTTCTTCACCGATGCCTTTTCTTTCTCATCGATCACACACTGTATCCATCTGTTGATGGAACGGAGCGCTTTGATGGAGCGAGGGGGTCTGCACGGGAAAAGGTGGGAATCCTTAAGCTTCTTTTCCATTAATGCAGGACAGAAGGCACTACAGGGAAAAGGCGCCTATCAGCTTTTGAGAGTTCACATTGATTGATTCTTATTCTTATGCATTTCCACAGTATTATCCCGCAGGTTCAAAGATCTGCAACCGGGAACCGGAAGTAAAGCTAAATCAATATTGAAAATGAGCCTCCTTGTTCCGCTCTGATGTCTCCTCCCCTGAAGATCGTGACTGTCATCGGTATGGACTTATTGAATTCTAGACTCACACAGAGGATCCAGCTTCCGGTTGACTTAGAATGTTCATTTCACAACTTGGAGGGACAAAAGCACAGCCCAGCTACATGCACGTAGTTGGAACACAAGTTGTTATTAAATAAGTTATCACGGCCTCTTTCACGTTGCCACTCCTGGCTTGCTTGCTAATAACAGCGACAAGTTTTTCCAGGACTGCTGTGCATTATGGGAATTGCAGTTCTTACAAAGTCCATCACCGCTCCCATCACGGGTTTTGTTCCTAGGACAGGTTGTACGAACGAACTCATGGATGGGCGTGGCCCCGGAAAGGAAACCACGCCCAACTGTCTGCGGCTACATGCGGGGCGGTGTTTCCCGTACTGAGCCCACGCGCGGTCCCGGTGATGGATAGTTGCTTTTGTTGTTACACTGACCGCGGGACAACAATGATGGTGATTCGTGTTGCCACTTCATGCCTTGCGGTTTGAAATCATAAATATGGAGTGAAACGCTCAAAGCTCTAGGAGACGTGTGTTTGTTAGACTGAGTGGGGTGACAGAAGAACAGTCATTCTCAGGAGCAGCTTTCAGGTTCAGATGGTAATAAGCTGATTGTATAGGCTGCTCTTTCTTGACAATGCCCCATTCTCCATGTAGTCTGCTGCTAAATAACAAGACAAAACCGACTAACTGCAAACTTTATCTGGGTAACCCCCCAGGCCTCTCCCTCTTCCCAATCCCACCCCCAACTTGGAGCTCTCTATATCAGTCTAGTTCTGTCACCTTCGCTTGCCTCAGTCCTGTGGTTCTTTTATTACAGGAAAGTCATAGTCGTTTGACCTGACTGACAAACCATCTCCTATCTTTGACTAGACATTGGCAGGAAAAGTAAACTTTGAAAGGGTTCTTTTTCATCAGGTCTGGATTGGTAAGGAAGTCAGTGGCACCTATGTGTGCCCTACAGCGTGGTGGGTAATTCACAAGACTTGAATCTTGAATACAGTACATACTGTACTTTTGTCAGCCCCATCAGTTGATCAGGGACCAATTTTGACTCTAACTTTTTAATGAATTTGTATTAATAATGTTAGCATTACTATTAATAATGTAAGCTAGCGGAGATGATATTATCCCAGCTGAGCTACTTAAAATCCTAAATGATGATGCTGTGAAAGTGCTGCACTCAATATGCCAACAAATTTGGAAAACTCAGCAGTGGCCAAAGGATTGGAAAAGGTCAGTTTACGTTCCAATTCCAAAGAAGGGCAGTGCCAAAGAGTGTTCAAACTATCGCACAATTGCACTCATTTCACATGCTAGCAAGGTTATGCTCAAAATCCTACAAGCTAGGCTTCAGCAGTACGTGGACCGAGAACTACCGGACGTACAAGCTGGGTTTCGAAGAGGCAGAGGAACTAGAGATCAAATTGCCAACATGCGCTGGATCATGGAGAAAGCACGAGAGTTCCAAAAAAACACCTACTTCTGCTTCATTGACTACGCAAAAGCCTTTGATTGTGTGGATCACAACAAACTGTGGCAAATTCTTAAAGAGATGGGGGTACCAGACCACCTTACCTGTCTCCTGAGAAACCTGTATGTGGGTCAAGAAGCAACAGTTCGAACCGGCCATGGAACAACCGATTGGTTCAAAATTGGGAAGGGAGTACGGCAAGGCTGTATCTTGTCACCCTGCCTATTTAACTTATATGCAGAGTACATTATGAGAAATGCAGGGCTGAATGAATCGCAAGCCGGAATCAAGATTGCCGGGAGAAATATCAACAACCTCAGATATGCAGATGATACCACCCTAATGGCAGAAAGTGAAGAAGAACTGAAGAGCCTCTTGATGAGAGTGAAAGAGGAGAGTGCAAAAGTTGGCTTGAAACTCAACATTAATAAAACTCAGATCATGGCATCTGGTCCCATCAATTCCTGGCAAATAGAAGGGGCAGAAATGGAAGCAGTCACAGATTTTACTTTTTGGGGTTCCAAGATCACTGCAGACGGAGACAGCAGCCATGAAATTAAAAGACGCTTACTCCTTGGAAGGAAAGCTATGGCAAACTTAGATAGCATAATAAAAAGCAGAGATATCACCATGCCAACAAAAGTTCGTATAGTCAGGGCGATGGTGTTCCCAGTAGCAATGTATGGTTGCGAGAGTTGGACCATAAGGAAGGCTGAGCGCCGAAGAATAGATGCTTTCGAACTGTGGTGCTGGAGGAGACTCCTGAGAGTCCCTTGGACTGCTAGGAGATCAAATCAGTCAATCCTAAATGAAATTAACCCTGACTGATACAGAGTTAAGACTTTCATGGCCAGCGACAATAGTAGAAGAAAGAAAGAAAGACGGGTTTAAAAGCCATGCTAAGAAATTTCTACAAAGCAAAAACCAAGAACTGGTGCGGAACAAGGACTGGGTTTAAGCAAACTAAAATTCTTTAATTAAAATGCTACATTTCAATTATCATATGATAATCTTCTTCAGGCAAAACATATGAGCCATCAGGCTGTTAGATGTTGAAAAAGCATGGCTTTCTTAGCATGGCTTTTAAACCCGTCTTTCTTCTACTATCAACCCTGACTGTTTCCTGGAAGGACAGGTACTGAGGCTGAAGCTCAAATATTTTGGCCACCTAATGCGAAGAGAGGACTCTCTGGAGAAGACTCTGATGCTGGGAAAGATTGAAGGCAAAAGGAGAAGGGGAAGGCAAAGGATGAGATGGTTAGACAGCATCATCGATGCAACGAACATGAAAATGAGCGAACTCAGGAAGATAGTGGGGGACAGGAAGGCCTGGCGGGATATGGTTCATGGGATCACGAAGGGTCGGACACGACTTAACGACTGAACAACAACAACCAGTTGATTAAACATCATAACCTTATTTAATATATTATGGTTAGAGCATTAAACCTTTTGTTATTTTTCCATGTTATAGAGATCAGTAATGCAAACAGGAACAGAATCCAAGTTTGTTGATTTTTTTACTGGACTCCCTCTGACTCCCTCAGAATTTCACTTTCTTAGGCATTCTCTTTGTAAGCTTTAAGGTTTGCTTGAACTATATTTTTCATATTCCTGAAGGTGTGTCTCTGTTTGGGAGAGAGAGAGAGAAAATCTAAAAGTTTTGGGCAACTCTGTGATGTTTCCTTAAAGAACCACAGCCCATGGTAGTACCCTAGTGCTTATTGTGCATTTCTAAGCCAATGCAAGACAATAATAAATGAGGCAAATTACATGCCAGGATGTGCTAGTGATAACTGTTTTCCACTAGAGACAGAAACAGTGAAATTTTCCAGCACAACAGCAGTCCTATTTTCCCCTCTCCTCCCTCAGCAAGGCAACAGTAAACTCTGCCTCCCAGACACAGTCTGCTGTACCCCTGAGAGTATTCACTGATCTGATAACATCGTATTAGTAGCTCTTGAAATGACCTAGAAGATGAAGTGAGGTAAATTGTCCTAGGAGGTTTAACCTTTTAACTTGATCTTTTCTTGTCTCTCTGTCCAAAAGGAAATCACATGTGTGGCATATGCCTGACCTAGACATTATTGCAGGGTGTAGGATATTTTGTGCAAATAAGGAAGGGCAGGGTCTGAAAGATGAATCACCAAAACAACCATTATCCTGAGGAAAAACCTTGGTGGGTGGATTAACCGTGATAAGTGCCCTTACAAGGTAACAGCATGATCTGTCAACTCCCGTGAACTGTTGGAAAGTCAAAATGCATGTGAAACCATAGATATCAATGGGGGAACATCTAGCAACTAGAGAGGTCGAAAAACTCTTCTTCAGGAGTACTCATCGTTCATATAAATTCATCTGCCGTGATTGTTTGGAAATGCTATACAGTAGACTAAAAAAAGTGTCTCTGAAACTATTTTTAGGAGCCCATGCAGAATGAAAATAAATACAAAGTGAGGCAGTTGCGATAATGCCAGGAAATAAACGATTACAACTATTTAACTTTTTGGCAACTCAAAGGCAGCTGAGAATTCCTGAATGTGCACGATGCTTGCACTGCAGATAAGGTGAAATCCCAAGGATGATTTCTCTCCCTGCTGCCCCCCACTGAAAGCAGGCGTAGGGGAGTTAAGTCACTTAAGAATCAGTGTTTGGGTTTAGGTTTCAGTGTCATTTAAGAGAAAAGTAGGTTTCTTATCTGAAATGTTCAAGAATCAGGAGGCAGCCTTGACAAAATTATCAGCATTTAAGTGCAGTGACATTTGAAACTCGACTCAGCCTTTTCTTCTTCTTTGGATTTTAAAATGGGTTGTCCAAGCCAGTCATCTGCTTTCCCTTGTATGTCAAAAGCAGAAGTTTGAAGCAAAGCAGCTACAGGCAGCATTGCTTGTGGATGGAGAAGGAGAAAAGATATGTACATTCTTGGGTTAAATAAGAGCCACTATTAATATGAAAAGACCTTCAATGAGTTGAAAGTTTAAAATCATTTATATTTAACTCCCAACTTCAGTGCTGGTAGCGAAGTCTCATGGGATGAGACAGCAGCAGGGGCGGCCCAAGACCTTTGGGCAGTTTTGGTGGGGCACAAAGGCTGTTTCTGTGGCTCACTGCCACCTCACCTGCTGCTCTTTCCTCCTCCTCCTCCTCCTCCTCCTCCTCCTCCTCCTCCTCGCCCTTCCCCTCTTCTTCAGCCACCTGAATTGGCTACAGTGTACAATAATCCACTCCATCTCCTGCCTACACTTGCCCCACTTGAAAGCAAAAAGAAGTGAGTCAAAGAGGAAGTGTGGCGATGAAGGCTGGTGGCCTGCTGCAGTGTCTTCCAGGTGGTGCTGTAGTAGCCCACCACTCTCCTGGTAAGAACATAAGAAGAGCCCAGAGTTCAGGCATTTTTCCTAATCCATCCATGTTCATGAGTAATTCAGTGGGTTGTCATGTCTGATCGCTTTTGCAGAGGCTACTGTGGCTTTGATTTCCAATCAGAGCCCCTGGGGTTCAGTGTGTCCTGGGGAGGTTTCCAAGACTGCACCCCTCTGCCTGGTCTTTGCAGCCAGGGATGGTGGCAGCAGATAGAAACTACCAGATTTACTCCCATTCAGCTGCCAAAAAGGGAAAGCAAGAAGGGATGCGTGAGTGCTAACCACTAGACTCTACTCCCTTTGGTCAGCCAACTCAATCCCGGTACGATCCCTGACACAATTTTTGTTGTTGTTCAGTCATTAAGTCGTGTCCGACCCTTCGTGATCCCATGAACCATATCCCGCCAGGCCTTCCTATCTTCCACTATCTTCCTGAGTTCGCTCATTTTCATGTTCGTTGCATCGATGATGCTGTCTAACCATCTCATCCTTTGCCTTCCCCTTCTCCTTTTGCCTTCAATCTTTCCCAGCATCAGAGTCTTCTCCAGAGAGTCCTCTCTTCGCATGAGGTGGCCAAAATATTTGAGTTTCAGCCTTAGTACCTGTCCTTCCAGGGAGCAGTCAGGGTTGATTTCATTTAGAATTGACTGATTTGCAGCCCGGTCCAGCCCAAGGCAACTGCGGTACAATTCAGGCACAATTGCAGCCCAAGTGCTTTAGGCCCGAGTTGTGCCTGAATTGTGCCTGAGTTGGGCTGCAATTGTGACTGAATTGCAGCCCGGTCCAGCCCAAGGCAACTGCGGTACAATTCAGGCACAATTGCACAATTCAGGCACAATTGCAGCCTAAAAGTGGGTGTGTTGGGGGCGTGTCGGGGGTGTGACGGGGGCGGTTACGAATTTTGGTCCGGTTCCAGACACTGGAGAGCCACTGACACGCCCCCTCGAGCCCAACTCAGGCCCAAAATTTGGGCCAGCAAAAAGGGTGGACCCAAATGTGAGGAGACCCATAGGAGCCATTTTACCTTACCCACACCAGCCCTCTCCTGAAAAGTTCTAACACCCTGGGCCCGAGTTGGGCCTGAGTTAGGACCGAACAGGTGTGGCCTAACTCTGGACATGGACCCAAATAGTTACCCTATCAGCACCCAGCCCCACCCAGCCTCTTTCCCACAAAAGCCCAGCCCCAGCCCTCCACTCTCTCTCTCTGAGCACGTGGCATGGGGTTCTGTCCCCCAGCAGCCACAAAGTGGGACTTTGAAAACTTTTCTAACACCCCACTTCTCTCTTCTCCTCTCTCCTCTCTGCCCCCCTCTAGGGCAGAGAGGGCTGTTCTGCCTGTGGCCAAACTGTTTACTGCTGTGCCTGGGCAGCTGTCTCCATGCAAGTGTTTGCTAACCCATGTCTTTCTCCCAGCCCCTCTCTCCCCCCCCCATACAGGCAACAACACCAGCAGGTAAGTGCAGGGTTTGTGCTGACATGTGGTCTGATGTCTGCCTCTTTGCATAGAGAAATATAGGTAGGATACATGCCTCTATACCAATGTCTTGTCTCATAGCTGCCTGCATAGCCTGCCATGATATGCCTCTATACCAATGTCTTGTCTCATAGCTGCCTGCATAGCCTGCCATGATATGCCTCTATGCCAATGTCTTGTCTCATAGCTGCCTGCATAGCCTGCCATGATATGCCTCTATACCAATGTCTTGTCTCATAGCTGCCTGTATTAATGTGAGCACACAATGCCATGAGTGTGGAACTGTAACCCATATGTAGACACCAGCTGTTCCCCCCCCCTCTTTTCTCCACAGGGTCTACCGACAGGTCAGTATTGCTAGGATTGCCATGGTTGTGACCCCCAAGTTGTGTTGTTGTCTCTCTCTTTGACCCCTTTCCCTTACAGGATCATGCTCACCTTACACCCAGGGAAGGAGCGCAGACCAGGCTATGTGTCTCACACCACTCAGCTGTGTTTGATTTCTCTCCCTGCAGACCTTTGCAACTGGCACACTGGCTCCTCTTCAATGGCGATTGCTACCACGCAGCAGCTGCCATGGAACACCCCCATGTTGTTCGTCCCCCCAGGAATGCCCACTACCACAAACCGTCCGGGTAGCACCCCTGGGCCTGCAGTCTGGTTGCCCCACGGTCACCTGCCTTGATGCTGCCAGAGAGGTCTGGGAGCCTGCCCTGCAACCCACCTCAGCTGCTGCTGCTGCCCCACCGCCCTGGCTGCCTACTTGCTGTCCCTCCCCTTTCTATGGAGCAGGCCGTGGTTCCACAGGGGAAGAGCCCGCATCTCCAGGTCCATGGGGCTCGCCTGATGCTGCTGCTGTGGTCCTAGAGGCTGCTGTGCCTACCCCTGGCAGCCACGCCCGGCCATCTCTGCCACTGTTCCAGAACAATAAAGATGCCCCTGGAAACACATGTCCCCAGTGTTGCACAAGCACTGCCCCACACACCCACACAGGCAGGCCCCAGCACACAAGCCTCTGCATGAATCCCAGCCAGGGTCCGCCACAGCCATCCCTGGGAGAACACAGCAGGGGGGCTGCCGGACCCTCTGGGACCAGAGGGGAGGGGGGAGTTGGGGGGCCTGTCAGGCAGGCAAACACTGACGGGCACTGTGGCGCACGTCCGCCACGTCCGTGAAGAGCCCTTTCAGCAACCGGGGCTCTCACCCACCCTCGGTCCGCCCATCACCGGCGTCCGTGTCCGCCCGTCACCGGCGTCCGTTTCCGCCCTCTGTCCGCCCATCACCGGCGTCCGTTTCTGCCCATCAACGGCGTCCGTGTTCGCCCTCGGTCCGTCTGCATGAGAGGCGCCCGTTCCTGCATTGCCTCCATCTGCGAAGTGCCCCCTGTGCCCCTATCGGTCTCTGCAGACCCCTCTCCCTGTATCCCTCTCCCACCAGCCGTGTTGTCTGTCTGTTTCTGACCCACCCGTGCCCCTCCCCAGCACCCCCTGTCAGTGTGCCTGCCTCCCCTCCCACTCCCTGATGATGGACGCTGGCACCCCCCATGCCGCCAGAGCGCCTGCCGCAAGGTGCCGACGTTGCCCCATCTGGGGGTGTGATGAGCTGCGTGAGCCCTTCCCGCTCGCAGCAGACAAGCCCACGGCATCTCTCGGTCTTGGCCGGGGCACGGAGCAGAAGGCATGCTGGGATGCCTTCTTTGTGGGCATTGCCACGGCCCTTGAGGCCCAGGGCTTCAGGCAGCGCACGGGCATGTCCTGGCGGAGGCGGTTCCAGACCTCATGAGACCCCCCCTTGTGCGTGCCGTTCCCACCCCCTCCTTCCCTTCTCTCCCCCGCTCACCCCCCCATGACTCCCACGTGCAGCCTCACCGTGGCTTGGGGGTGGCATCGCAGTCTGCAGGAGGGAGGGCAGTGGCACTCCCCCCTGCGGCAGGTGGCTGATGCCCAGGGTGCCCTGGGGCAGCTGGCACTGGCACAACCTCTGCCCTTCAGCTGACTGTCAAACGCGCAGTGCCTGCAGGCCCGCCTGTGGCTGCCCATCTGCTGCGACCGCTGCAGCAGCTGTGGTAGGTGCACGCAGATGGGCTGGGGAGGGGGCTCTTCGCTTCCACAAGACTGACAGCTCCCCACAGGAGCCTGCCTGCCTCTGCGGTAAGTTTTGCCGCGATCCTGGCCCAATGCTGTTGCCTCCAGCCTAACTCAGGCACAGTTGCAGCCTAACTCGGTCCTAGTTTGGGCCACGATTGGGCCACAATTGGGCCTCAACTGTGCCTGAGTTAGGCTGGACTGAACCCTTGATCTCCTAGCAGTCCAAGGGACTCTCAGGAGTCTTCTCCAGCACCACAGTTCAAAAGCATCTATTCTTCGGCGCTCAGCCTTCCTTATGGTCCAACTCTCGCAACCATACATTGCTACTGGGAACACCATCGCCCTGACTATGCGAACTTTTGTTGGCATGGTGACATCTCTGCTTTTTATTATGCTATCTAAATTTGCCATAGCTTTCCTTCCAAGGAGTAAGCGTCTTTTAATTTCATGGCTGCTGTCTCCGTCTGCAGTGATCTTGGAACCCCAAAAAGTAAAATCTGTGACTGCTTCCATTTCTGCCCCTTCTATTTGCCAGGAATTGATGGGACCAGATGCCATGATCTTAGTTTTATTGATGTTGAGTTTCAAGCCAACTTTTGCACTCTCCTCTTTCACTCTCATCAAGAGGCTCTTTAGTTCTTCTTCACTTTCTGCCATTAGGGTGGTATCGTCTGCATATCTGAGGTTGTTGTTATTTCTCCCGGCAATCTTGATTCCGGCTTGCGATTCATTCAGCCCTGCATTTCTCATAATGTACTCTGCATATAAGTTAAATAAGCAGGGTGACAAGATACAGCCTTGCCGTACTCCCTTCCCAATTTTGAACCAATCAGTTGTTCCATGGCCGGTTCGAACTGTTGCTTCTTGACCCACATACAGGTTTCTCAGGAAACAGGTAAGGTGGTCTGGTACCCCCATCTCTTTAAGAATTTGCCACAGCTTGTTGTGATCCACACAATCAAAGGCTTTTGTGTAGTCAATGAAGCAGAAGTAGGTGTTTTTTTGGAACTCTCGTGCTTTCTCCATGATCCAGTGCATGTTGGCAATTTGATCTCTAGTTCCTCTGCCTCTTCGAAACCCAGCTTGTACTTCCGGTAGTTCTCGGTCCACGTACTGCTGAAGCCTAGCTTGTAGGATTTTGAGCATAACCTTGCTAGCATGTGAAATGAGTGCAATTGTGCGATAGTTTGAACACTCTTTGGCACTGCCCTTCTTTGGAATTGGAACGTAAACTGACCTTTTCCAATCCTTTGGCCACTGCTGAGTTTTCCAAATTTGTTGGCATATTGAGTGCAGCACTTTAACAGCATCATCATTTAGGATTTTAAGTAGCTCAGCCGGGATATTATCATCTCCACTAGCTTTGTTGTTAGTAATGCTACCTAAGGCCCACTTGACTTCACTCTCTAGGATGTCCGGCTCTGGGTTAGTGACCACACCAGCGTGGTCATCAGGAACATTAAGATCTTTCTTGTATAGTTCTTCTGTGTATTCTTGCCATCTCTTCTTAATCTCTTCTGCTTCTGTTAGGTCTCTGCCTTTTTTGTCCTTTATCATGCCCATCTTTGCACATAACGTTCCCTTGATATCTCCTATTTTCTTGAAGAGATCTCTAGTCCTCCCCATTCTGTTGTTTTCCTCGATTTCCTTGCATTGTTCATTTAAGAAGGCCTTCTTATCTCTCCTTGCTATTCTCTGGAAATCTGCATTCAGTTGTTTATATCTTTCCCTCTCACCCTTGCTTTTCGCATTCCTTCTTTCCACAGCTATTTGTAAAGCCTCATCTGACAGCCACTTTGCTTTCTTGCATTTCTTTTTCTTTGGGATGGTTTTAGTTGCTGCCTCCTGTACAATGTTACGAACTTCCGTCCATAGTTCTTCAGGTACTCTGTCTACCAGGTCTAATGCCCTAAATCTATTCTTCACCTCCACTGTATACTCATAAGGGATATGATTTAGGTCATATCTGACTGGTCTAGTGGTGTTCTCTACATTCTTCAATTTAAGCCTGAATTTTGCAATAAGAAGCTCATGATCTGAGCCACAGTCAGCTCCAGGTCTTGTTTTTACTGATTGTATAGAGCTTCTCCATCTTTGGCTGCAAAGCACATAATCTATCTGGTTTCGGTATTGACCATCTGGTGATGTCCATGTGTAGAGTCGCCTCTTGTGTTGTTGGAAAAGAGTGTTTGCTATGACCAGCGTGTTCTCTTGACAGAACTCCGTTAGCCTTTGCCCTGCTTCATTTTGCTCTCCAAGGCCAAACTTGCCTGTTGTTCTGTTTATTTCTTGATTTCCTACTTTAGCATTCCAGTCTCCTATGATGTAAAGGACATCTTTCTTGGGTGCTAGTTCTAGAAGGTGTTGTAGGTCTTCATAGAACCGGTCAACGTCATCTTCTTTGGCATCAGTGGTTGGGGCATACACTTGGATTACTGTAATGTTGAATGGTTTGCCTTGGATTCGAACTGAAATCATTCTGTCGTTTTTGAGGTTGCACCCCAGTACTGCTTTTCCCACTCTTTTATTGACTATGAGGGCTACTCCATTTCTTCTAAGGGATTCATGCCCACAGTAGTAGATATGATGGTCACCTGACTTAAATTCGCCCATGCCCATCCATTTTAGTTCGCTGATTCCCAAGATGTCAATGTTCAATCTTATCATCTCATTTTTGACAACATCCAGCTTGCCTTGATTCATAGACCTCACATTCCATGTTCCTAAGCAGTATTGCTCCTTGCAGCATTGGATTTTCCTTTCAACCTCAGACACATCCACAGCTGGACGTCCTATTGGCTTTGGCCCAACCGCTTCATTCTTTCTGGGTCTACTTGGAATAGTCCTCCGCTCTTCCTCAGTAGCATATTGGACACCTTCCGACCTGAGGGTCTCATCTTCCGGCGTCATATCTTTTTGCCTTTTGGTACTGTTCATGGGATTTTCTTGGCAAGGTTACTGGAGTGGGTTGCCATTTTCTTCTCCAGTGGATCACTTTTAGTCAGAACTCTCTGCTACGATCTGTCCGTCTTGGGTGTCCCTGCACGGCATAGCTCATGGCTTCATTGAGTTACGCAAGCCCCTTCGCCACGACAAGGCAATGATCCATGAAGGAGATTTACACAATTTATTTTAAACACAATGAGAATAAGAGATTTCCCCCTCACACAGCTTCTGTTGTTCTCTTTTAATACCCCCTCTCTCCTCTTTCGCCCCTCTGAATCTTCTGTATGGTGTGCATGAACCTACAGTATATTGTAGTAAACAAGTGTGTATTCTTAATATTAAAAAAATTTCTAAGCCCCTTTTAACAGCGCAATCCTATTCAGCGCTGGCACAGCATGGGGACCAGGCCCATGCTGTTATCCAGTGCTGGAGAGGAGTGAGCTGGGGGTCTCCTCGGAGTCCCTTACCCTGAGAAACAGCCTCTGCTATGAGGCTACTCCGGTCAGCACCACCTACCGTATTTCTTTGAGTCTCAGGCGCCATCGATTCTAAGGCGCACCTTTACTTTCAGTACCACCAGCAGGGGAAAAAAAATCCATCAATTGTAAGACTCGCCTCCCTTCATTAAATCTACCTGCTCAGCACCAACTCTCCCCAGCATGTCTCCTGCAGCTGAGGATGACTGAGTGCACTGCCTTTGCATAGCATTTCTGGCCCCGTCAGAAAGTGCCATTTCCTTCATTACCTGGGCTTGGGGGGGCTTCAGGGAGGCCTGCGCAACCCTCTGCAGGCCACCCTGATCTTCAGTTTGGCAAAAAACAGCGATTTTTGGGCATTTCTGGTTTTCGCGAAAACCGGAAATGGCTGACAATCACCGTTTTTGGCCGAACTGAAGATCAAGGAGGCCTGCAGAGGGTTGCGCAGGCCTCCCTGAAGCTCCCGCAAGCCCCAGTAAGTAAGAAGATAGCATTTTGGGGTGCTTTTTGGAGACCTTCGATTCTAAGACGCACCCCATTTTTTGAAATGCTTAATTGGGAAAAAACATACGTCTTAGAATTGAAGAAATACAGTAATTAGGTGATGCTGACCCGAGAAGCCCTGTGCCAGGACTGGAGACCTGGGAGGGAGGATAGGATATGACGTCCAATGAGGATGCTGATCCCACCCCCTTCCCAGGGCTGATCCGCCTCCTCTCTGCCCTCCCCTCGCCCCATTATGCCCCTCCCTGCCCACAAGTGCCCTCCCCCAACCCCAGCACTGCTCCTAGCAAGTTGTAACCGCTCCATAGTGCTGGCCTCCTTCCTCCCCTATGCCCTACTCGCCGGGTGCCACAAACATGCTTTACGACATGTTTGCGACACTCTAGGTCGGTGCCGAGGCCGCAGCGCTGGTGCTGGCCAAGCAGAGGATTGCGCTGTAAGTCTCACCAGAGAGACCACTGAGGCAGCTCACAGTCATTTCATATAGACTGATTAGGAGCCATATGGGGGGGGGGATGGGGTAGAACTATTATACAGTACTCCTTTTAAAACCTTGATTTTTCTCAGTGTTCTCTTGTTTAGTAATGTTTCGAAATTAAATACATTCATCTTAGATAATAGATTCCTTCTGACTTGCACTTGTGGGATTATTCTAGAAAACCAATGACGCAGACTTCATAAATTCCAATGTAATATTTTTTTACACATTTGTTTTTCACACAGTTGTTGCCATGGAGGATATGTCACATCAGAAGAAGTTGTCCGGCGTTGAAACCAAAGGATCTATACCAGCATTTTGCTATTTGACAGTCTTGACACTAGACATCAAAAGATTATAACTCTGTATATTTATAATTGGTTAACCTTTCTTGCTTTCTTTAAACTTTAATGTTCTCTGATCCACTAAAGGGACATGCTGGTACTTGGTCTTTATTCTAAATATGGCATTCAGTTCACAGTACAGTACAGTATTCACAATGATAGGTGTGATGTGTTCCTTTCATTTACTCTTAAATTATTGTTTGGAAATACACCTTCTGCAAACAGATGCAAATTAAGTGTCTACAGAAGTAACACTTGACATAAACAAGAATTAGCGCTATAGTTTAGTCCAGAATTTCCAAGGCATACATGATTTGATGACTCAGCAAGGCTTGCCCCCCCCCATCAAAGCAAAACGCTTATATCCTTATATCACAGCATAAGTGTTCAGTTATACAAAAGTAGTTCTTTCATATCAGACACATTGGTGCAAACTTATTTTGACTGTATTTGGTGGGTCTGTAGCTAAAACCCTGCATGCTTGTATTCTTATACTATTTGCATAAATATTTTGGAAGGGTAATTATTTCACAGAAATCTGGATTTTTGACTCATGTCAATCATTTTTTTTAATGAGTGAATTAAAAGTACCGTATTGACCTGAGTATAAGACTCACTTTTGTCCCCTAAGGCAAGTCTTTAAAGTAGGGGTGCGGCCTACAATCAAAGTCTAGCTTTTTCTGCCTAGAGTTTTCTGCTGTCCCTTTTTCAAGCCTCTCCAAGTCTCATTCAAAGGTAAAATGCTTTTTCTTTTTTAAAACTGCAAAGCCCTGTGTTTTCAGCTCTTAATCACTTGCTAAATGGCCAGGATCTCTCTAGCAACCTCTAGCCTTAGAGGCATTTGAAAAAATTAACCCTTAAGTTCCAGCCCCAGGACTCTGCGGAAACTAAGATATTTATTGATCCTGCAGTTTGAAAGTTGAGAGCAAGAGCTCCTGCATAGGCTTATCATATCCAAAGGGGGACAGAGTGCCAACCTTTAGGCTGCAATCCTATGCACACCTTCCTGGGAGTAAGCCCCACTGAATGCAATAGGACTTACTTCTGAGTGGACATGCATAGGCTTGTGCTGTTAACCATTGAAATCTGGGCAGGTGCAGCTCATCATCATGGAAGGGTGCAACAAGCTGCACCTGCCCAAATTCCAAAGGTTAAAGGTAGGCACTCTGTCCCCCTTTGGATCTGGGAAGGCTACTTATACTAGGGTGCCCAGATTCAATAAGGGACAGGGTGCCTATGCCTTTAACTGTACTAAAGCTGTACTGTTTTACTATTCTACTAATGTGTATATTTTCTTTAAGTAAAAAAAGTTAAAAATGTATTTTTTAAAAAATAGCACCAAACTATAGGGGTGCGGCTTATAATCAGGAGTGTCCTATACTCGGGGCAATACAGTATTAAAAATATTAAAGTATTAAAAGTGAATGAGTGAATTAAAAGCACAGTATGGATATAGCCCTCCTGAGTAAATCTTCAGTGATTATGTTGATGTGGGTGAAGACTTTCAGAACTTTATATTTTTTACCCACACAAATATTTACATACAGTACTATTTTAAAACAAGTGATCCCCCCTTGTTTTATGGTTTTGGGCCCCTTTCTTTCTATTTCTCCTATTAGTGTTTCCTAACAGCTACATCAAATAAGATAATTTTGGTTCCAGGAAAAGCCTTGCGATAGAACTGATGACTTTCTTCCCATCATGCCTTGCATACCTGCGCTAGACTTCCATCTCAGCCTGAACTCTTTTCCAGCTTCCCCTTTCCACTAAGCATCTTCTTTGCCAGAGAGGGGATCTGATCCAGGCATGTTATAGCAGCAAGTTGCATCTGTCATAGCCTGATCCTGACGGCGCATTATGCTGCTGGAATAAGCATTCCAGTGGCATAACGTGCTTTGCAGCTGCTGCAAAAGATGACACACTGGAGTGTGCGGGCTAGCCTCTGTTGGAAGCAGCAAGTGGCCGGCTCTGTGTGGCGACAGACATCGGATGCCTGCTGCCCAAGGTAGGACCCCACAGGGGCGAGTAGGGAGTGGAACTGTGTGGGGAGTGGGCAGAATGGGGAGACAACGGGGAAGGGAGGGAGGAGGGAAAATCAGCCTGGGAAGGGTTCAGGGGCAGCGGCATCCACCGAATCCTCACCCCCTTCCAGGGCTCGATCCTCCTTCATGGGTCCATGTGGACTTGCGCCAGTGATCTCGCTGGCATAGGTCTGAGTAGACCCACTGGGCAGCAGAGGCCTTCCTTGGGGCAAGGGAACAAATTCCCTGAGGCCAAAATTCCCCCGCAGGATGCAGCGGATGCCACATTGACGCTGCTGCATTGTTGTGCAGGGAGGTAGGTAGGATGGGGCTGTTTGTCTTGCCCGGCCAAATATCCTCTGCTCAGCCCATCTCTTTGTAAATGGCCAGACCTTCTCGACAGTTGGACCCTAGGAATATTTGCCATCTCCCCAGTTCTCTCAAGGATGATATTCATGTTGTTTTTCTGTGCTTCTTGCCCACCATATTCCCTGCAGAAGCGTCATCGGGGTTGGGGGAGGCGGGGGCCGGACATGGCGGCGAAGGGGCGTACTTGCCTCCAGGATGCACCTCCTCTGGATTGCTCGTCTTGGTGTTGGGCCCTCCCACCTGCCCTGGAGCTCGAATGGCTCCAAAATAGTAGTAAAACGGCAGGGGGAGGCATAATTGGAGCCGCGCCGGGCGCGCTTGTGCAGCTGACGTCACACCCGGGTCACGTGGGGGCGTGGTGTCAGCGCCCCCCCCCCGAATTGCCACTGATTCCCTGTTCCGGTTATTTCCTCATCCCTCATTGCCATATACAGTTTGTAATTCCTTGCCTTTCATGCCACCTTTTATCAGTACAGTAAGTCCTTGCTTACCATCGTTTCACTAAACATCGTCTCGCTTTATTGTCTCCATGGCTGCAGCTACTTCTGGGTTGCGCCGGGCTGGTGACTCACTTCCTGGTTCCATTCATGCCCCAGAATGCCTTGCAGGTAGCTTCTGCAAGGCGTTCTGAGGTGAGAACAAAGCGGAGGGACCCAGAAGTAAATTTACAGTGCACAGCAAGTCCGCCAGAGCCCCCTGGAGCGTCACTGAGCCTGCCGGTGAAAATTGGTTCATTATACATTGTTTCAATTAATCAGTTTCCAAGAACCTATCTACGACATTAAATGAGGACTTCCTGTCTCTTTACAGCCTTCCCATTTTGATCAAGCACATTTCTTCCCCAGCCTTGTTTAATGGTTGGTCGTTCCTCTGTGGTGGCAAGAGATATTTGAGGTTTACTACTGGAAAGTATCATCCCCACCTCAAAACTTTTCATCAAAAGTCATTTTGAACACAAAAAGAAATGTGAACTTCATTATATATGTAAAAGTTGCCTGTACATTTTTCAAGAATATATATATATATATGAAAGAGTTGTATGCCAGTGTTTCAAATGCTAGTAGACAATGTATGACTGCAAGATATTGAGAGAGAGAAACCTTCTTCTGTTTTCATTTAACACCCATTTGTTTGTTTTCCTTAGACCAGTGTTTCTCAAACTGTGGGTCGGGACCCACTTGGTGGGACGTGACCTGATTTCTGGTGGGTCCCAGGTGATGGAAAGATCAGATAAGTAATTGCCACAAGCCCTGAGGATATTCAAAAATCAGATAGCTGCTAATTGCCCTTCAAAAAGCTGACCTCCTGCAGTTTGCAAGATAGCTGCTAATTACCCTGCAAACAGCTGAGTTCCTGCAGTTTGCAAGGAGCTGAGCTCCTGCAGTTACAAGCTTGTTTAAATATAGGGAGATAAATGTTTGAGTGTCTCATAAAGCTAGGTGGGTTCCAATAGAGTATCATTTTAAAAAGTGGGTCCCGGTGCTAAAACGTTTGAGAACCACTGCCTTAGACCAAAACTGTCTGTGTATTAAAGCAATGGCTGAAAAATTCTGATACATTCTTCCAACTTAACTTCCGCTTGTAGAAAAGTTGAACTTAAAATCAAACCAGAGACGGCAAATTGACATCCGAGTGGTGGTGGGACTTGCCACTTGGATTTGGACACAAAGTGCAGCTAGCACGAAGGATTAATCGAGACCATGCAAACTTGCATAGCCTCTAAGGGTGCTTTTCTTTAGGGCAGATCTGGGAGCAAACTTTCAAAGTGAACGCAAGCACCTTCCCCCAGACTTCCTCCCTTGGCACTTGGTCAGCAAAACTCCCTGCCTCTCTCTCCTCTAGGAAAACGTAACCTAACTCCTCCAAGGCGAAGAGCCTATCAGTAGACTGAGCAGCATGTAAATAGCTTGGACTGAAGCTGGAAGTACAGTACCTACCTGAGATTACTCTGGCCGGAAACAACTTTGGACTCTACCAGCCACTGTCCAGCAAAAGGTCTTCACTTTCAGTCTTATGGTGAGAACAAGCAGGACTCCTGGGGCCTCCAGTGAGGAATGAAAGAAACCCAGATATACTTCCACAATGTGTTAGAGACGTGAGATTCTGGACAGCCCAATGAAGAGGTAGGTACGATTTGTTCTTCTAAATGACACCACGCTAATAGACTAGGCCTGTTCCGAAAGCCTGCAGTGGAGCGACCCATCATGTCCCAGCATTGCAGTGGTTGGATTCTAGCATTTTGATGATTTGGAAAGGGACATGGCAAGGAAGCTGTGCGCCCATGACTTGTATTTGTTTGTTGTGCTTAGCCAGTAAACGAAGATAGTTCAACTTCTGTGGATGGCCTCTCAAATCCTGCCATTGAAAAGACTTTCAAGGGTGGCTGTTAAGGAGATGTTTTGACAACAAAACGGAGCGGCTATGATTAGCTTGATAAAAGGGAGGGCTATTGATGGTATGTATGTCTAGGATCTAGTTACAAAATGGGCTTTTAACAACATTCTCTCATGAATTCAAACTGTGAGAGGCCAACTGTCCTGAAGGGGGAGGGGGGACTGGTGCGGTTGCCATTGCTTGAGTAGCTCTTTATATGTATGAAAAATGAGACATTAATAACCCTGACCAGAGCCAGCCATTGTATGCAGAGTCATTGTGTCAGCTTCCTTGCTTCGTGCAGCCAATGGCTTGCTAGTCTTACCCTGAAGGCAACATTGAATCGACCTTGCAGAAAGTGACAGTCTGGGCTCGCTCGTCTCCAGGTTCCAAGATGAACTTTGCCGAATCTGAAGGACCTCTTTTGCCTCTCCTGACGTAACTCGTCGTTGAATCTTGGCATTGGATGCTGACCTAACAGTGTGTTAAACGGCGGCAGAGCCTCACCTCCAAGGCAACCCTGAGAGACAATTAACAATGGGAATACGAATGTGGAAACAAATGATAAATGGTTTTTGGGTGTAGCTTTGGCCTGCTATCTTTGTTCAGGAGAAGATTGTTGCTGCTAAATAAAGAGATGGAAAGGCAGTCTCTGGGTAGCATCTGGTGAGCAGCAATATATCCTTTTGAAAAGGAACTGCTTCGGTCCTTGCAGCAGCATATCTGCACTCTCAGAATAGTAAATACCTTATAGGACAAAGAGATGATGTGTACAGTACATTGGTGTTGAACTTCCTGGGCTCCACAGATCTGTCTGAGGTCCTGCGCACAGACAGTGTTCTTACGAGTAACTAATTGTGCCATCAAATACAATGAATGGGTACAATGATTTCAACAAAAAAGTGAAGCAGGTGATTGAATTTCTCACTGTGATATCAATGGCTCTGAAAACCATTTAACTTTGACTACATCCTGCCTGGTGTGTTCTGCCTAGTATGGAGACAGCAATGACTGCTTCACTGTCCTCTTCAACAGGTACAGGACTTGATGTTCATCATGGCCCAGCTTGGCCCACCTGGAAAGACCAACCCTTGAACCTTCCAGTGTGGTGGTACCAATCAACAAACTATGAGGGGCAGCTGGGAAGAGAGTGTCATGGGCACCAGTGCAGGGGCTTTACTCCAGCCCCCCCCCCCCGCAATCTGGTGCTAGCACGGTTGCTAAAGTATTTATAGACCACTTATAAACAATTAGGCCCCAGAAATCCATTCTTTAGGTACAACTTGCATTTCTCCTGTGCAAGCCCCCTTGAAATTAATCGCGAAGGGGTAGTGTCTCGATTTTGCAAACTCAGGCACCAAAATGACTTGTCCTTTGTAGCTTTCCCTCAAAAACCCTTCCAATGTGTCACCATCCTTCTTAGATTGTAGTGCCCAGAAGTGTACACAGTACTCAAAATAGGGGGTTTCCAGTACAAAGCAGAGCAGAGCCCCATACCTTCCCAAGGCTTGGAAACGATGCGTCCATTGATGTCAGCAAACATGGTGGCTCCATTGCCCTTCTGAGTCATAGGGCGACTCAAGTCAATTTGTTATCAGTTATATTTCTCAGAAATGGTGGTGCCCTTTCCCGTCTTATATTTCATCAGTTTGAGAGCCAGGATGGTGTCGGGGTTTGGGAGCTGGACTTCAGACCTGGAAGATCCAGGTTCAAATTCCCACTCAGCCATGAAGCTTCCTGGCTGTCCTTGGGCCAAGCACTCTCTCAGCCTCACCTACCTCACAGGGTTGTTGTGAGGACAAAAGGAGGGAACTGTGTACACCACCCTGAGCACCTTGGAGGAAGGGCAGTATAAAAATGTGAAAAATAAATGTGTCCTCACTTCAGTGGACTGTTTTCTCCCCCAAGTGTTACTTTTGTTGTTGTTGCTGGAGGGGGAGATATATACAGATTTCCCTTGACTTACTTTACGTGAGCTCTTATTTGGGAGGGAAAAAAGAAACCCAGTTCATTTTTATATTAATGAATCATGACTCCGAACAAGAAGTTGAATGTTTCCAAATTTATCTAAATTTCGACAACCCCACCCCCAGCTGCTGCAGATTTGGGATTCCACTAGATGGCGCATTTACAAAGAAAACTAATCTCCCTTCTAGGTGTCAGAACAAACTTTGGGGTTATCTGTCCTTCCTTTACCTACCTGAATTGTTTTGTTTTTGTTTTCCATTCCAGGTGTTCGTTTACTCTGGTCATACGATGTATGGACAGTGTCCTGCTGCCCTAAGCATTTTGGCAACATCGGATATTTGGGCTGCTGCATTTACATTTGGCTGAATTCTGAAACGAGTGTTTGTGTCACCTCAAAAATTCCGGGGAGGGAGAGAGAGAGAGAGAGAGAGAGAGAGAGAGAGAGAGAGAGAGAGAGAGAGAGAGAGAGAGAGAGAGAGAGAGAGAGAGAGAGAATCAGTAAAACCTCCTAGCCGCTAGCGTAGTTACACAGACATGTCCGCACGTAAGAAGCTCGCCACGCGCCCTTGCGCCTTTCGTAACGTAACGAACTAGGTCGTTCCTCTGAAAGAAGCCAAGCGCTGGGGACCTGCGTTTCATAAGCCCGTGTGTTGGAATGTGGATTTCTACAGTAGTAAACAGCTAGTACTGCCCTCAAGGGATACAGAACCGGGCTCATCTGGGTAGCAAACCGTTTTGTCAGATCAGTGGAATTAAAAGTATTTGCAAATTGCTTTTCTACTCATAACTCTGTCAAACGCGCTAAGTTATATTTCGGATCACCTGTTTGCGTGGGACATATGAGACAACAGTCCTCTTTGGCCTAACAAAACACCCACAGGACCCCCCCCCCAACACACACACACACACACACACACACACACACACACACACACACACACACACACACACACAGCCGCGCCGCTTCCAGCACCACCACACCCCTGTTATTATCATTTTCGGAATCCTCCCTTGTGTGAGCGATAAGGGGATCATAACAAAACCATCACCATAGCTGTGTTAAGCCCCGCTGTTAGGATCACACAAAAGCCCTCTGGAACAATGCTAGCTTGTGGCGCTTATGCGCGGGGTGGGGGGGGGGAAGAGAAAAGCGTGTGTGGGGTGCCAGGGTGGTGGTGGCTGGGTGGGGAAGGAATCTGGCTCCCAGGCAACCTCCCCGGAGGCAGGTAATCAAGGCGGCAACTGGCGTGTGGGGCTTGACAAAGGCTACCTGCAACTAAGGCCGATGGGGCTGAGCTGAGAAGCTACGAAGACTCATCAGCCGCGAAGGGGCGCGGGCGGGCGGGCGGAGAGGGTTAAATAAATGCGTGCCTAGAGGTGCTCGTTGCTCCTGGATATCCTCGCTCTGCACTCCCCCCCCCCGCCCCACGGCCAAGAGGCGGGGATTAAACAAAAAATCAGCCCTCTGATACCCGATCTGCAGCAGTCCCCTGGGCTCAGCCACAAAGAAGCCCCTAGCAGGACACCTGACCGCGAGTTGGGTGAGCAGCTCGAGCCTCCCCGCCCCCCCCTTTTGTCCTGAAATAAATCAATCAAAAAGAAGTGGAAAAAGGCAAGCCAAGCATATAGGCAAAAGTGGCGAGGCAACAATGGAGCTTTTTCTTCGGGGGCTGCTGCTGTCTGAGAGAGTCTAGCCTCGCCGTCAATAGCGGCAGATAGGATCTAAATTGTCCGGAGCTCCAGGCTTTCGCTAGTGGTGCTGAACAAAACAGAGATCTATTTCCCTGCTCCAGCCCGCCCCGCCCCCCGCGGACTCCCCTCTGCCCTTTTGCCGGGAGATGCTACTGACTGGAGATAGATAGGACTGCTGCTGCCGCTGCCGCCGCTCTCTAGGATGGTTTGCTCAACCCCCTGCCTGCGGAAATCCAGCGAGCAAAACAAAACATGGGGTGGGGGCTTTAAAAGGAAAACTCAAACAGGAAAGTAGCAGAACAGAGATTTAGGGCTTCGGGGGCATTTGAGGCTGATGGAAACCCCATAAAGTCAGACTTAGTATAAACAAATAAGAATGTGGTGCTGCCTGCGTGCGGCTAACTATACCTGATAGAATTCTGATACAAAGATCACAGGCGCGCGCCCCCGCGTACGTGTGCACACCAGCCAGGAAAGTTCAGCTCCTCTCCCTCCCTGACAGGGCGCGAAACAATCGATCAGCTTTTGGGACAGTTTAACACACACACACACACACACACACACACACACACACACACACACACACACACACGCCAACCTGAACTGGCAGAGAGGAAAAACAGGATAAAGGGAAGCGGACCGTCAGAATCAGAAGGAGATAAACCAGAGTCTAGCCTAGAAGGCAACCGGAGAGAGGGGCTCGGTAAATATATCCTCCCTCCCAAGCCTCTGGAGCGGAAATTGATCAGAAATTGATCCGGGCCGTTGGGCCGTCATTCAAACAGCTGGAGCTGGGGTCTCTTTTTTTAAATCCTCTTCCCACAGAACCACAGAGAAAAGGCCACTTTCATCAGCTCCTGGGGGTGTTTTTGTTTTTTGCAAGCAGCAGGTGATCTGTTTCTGATCCTCCTTCATTCCACGTTCATCGCCGCCTCTCCCCCCGCCCCCCACGACGACCCGAATCATACAATTATTTTTCTTCCCACCCCGGCTGGACTACTCCCTCCTTTGGAGAACACGCCCAAGTAAACTGAAGAAGAGAGAAAAGAGATAGATAGCAGCAGCAGCAACATTGAACCTGAGGGGAAATCCTCCTCCAGAGCTGCTGCTGGCTGCGCGCTCGCTGCAAGAGGGAGAGCTTATTGGAGCCTATACATTTCCCCCGCGCGCTCTAAAGTGTTACGTGTGACAGGCATACAAATCCGGAATAGAGAGAGAGGGAGCGAGCGAGCGAGCGAGAGACCCAGTGGAGGGCTATGGTGATTGTCTCTTGGGATTTACAAACACACACCGCTCGCTCCGGGTGGCTCCGATCGCAGGAGGGCTGATCTATTTTGTCTGCACTACTTTGACCTGGCGTTGCACTGTCTGAGGCACCGAGAAATTAACCAGCGCACAAAAGGTGCGAGAAGGGGGATTTTTTTTAATTTATATTTTTAAAAGGGCATAATTTTGCATGTTGATCTGAAACCCAACAGCAAACGAGGAATATGAACAGAAAAACCAGGCGGTGGATATTCCACATCTTTTTGAGTCTAGGGATTGTCTATATCAAAATTGGGTAAGTCATCTCTCTCTCTCTCTCTCTCTCTCTCTCTCTCTCTCTCTCTCTCTCTCTCTCTCTCTCTCTCTCTCTCTCTCTCTCCACTCTTAAACGCAAACACACTGTGCCTAACCTGCCCAAACCTGTTAGTATTCTTTGGGGGAAGTCTGAAAGAGTTTCTTTCTTTCTTTCTTTCTTTCTTTCTTTCTTTCTTTCTTTCTTTCTTTCTTTCTTTCTTTCTTTCTTTCTTTCTTTCTTTCTTTCTTAATCCAGGGTAAGAGTATGATTTTTGTGTTGCTCCCACTTACATTCTTACTGTGTGGCTCTGGGAAAACGTGAAAGCCCTTGGTGGGGGATATGCAGGACTGAGGCATGACCAGAATGGCAATGGGCTGCGGAGAGTTGTGCCACTTAGAGCTGGACTCCGGTGCCCGCTGAAATCAAATCAGGCTCTGCTCTCGAATGCACACTGGCAACAAGGAGCGCTTGAATGAGCTCAGGGGAGGCAGGCAGAGCGCTCCCGATTTCAACCTGTCCACGCTCTCCTCTTGCGGGAACCGGTCTCTCTCCCCCCCCCCCCAATACTACAGGGGCAGAGGTGAACCAGAGAGGAGTCTAGTTTAATTCCTCTGCCTAATCCCAAAGGTATGTGTCTGTCTGGTTTCTCGACGGAGGAAACTCTCTGCACATGGTCGGAGGCACCACATCATCACAAGTTCCAGGACTGCGTTCGAATACTGCAAGCAAATTCCAGGGCTGAGCCCACTAACTTCCCGGAGCGTGGTGACCATGGAAACGCTCTGAGCTTCCACACGGCTGAGTCAAAGCGCTTTCTTATGGCACCTGTAGCCGGTGGTCATGCTGCAATCCACACAGACAGGCCAAGAAGTCCCTTTGCGTTTTACAGCACTGGTGGATCGCAGCCCCATCTCCAACCGCATCTCTCCCGCCACCACCCGCAGGACAAAGTGGGGGCTACAACACGCTTCACCGCGGCTGCGGAAGGACCACTGCTTTCTCCATTTATTATCTCCAGCGAAAAGCGGCGGCGGCAGCCTGCACCACCCGAAGCACGTCTGACTTGTGGGCAGGCAGGTCCCACGGATCTCAGCGGAGCTGGCTTGCAAATTCAGCGCGTTCAGGAAATGCACGGTCTCAGCCTAAAGAGTGGGGCTAAGAAGGGGTTGCATTGAAACTACTGTAGTATACCAGGGGACTCAGTCATAAACATTCCGAATCTGGCTTGTGAAACTGAAACTGGTAGCCACCCCATTCTCGGATGCTCAGGTAAAGGCGGCCAGTCCCATTGGGAAGCTGATCTGCACGTCGGTCCACCTGAGCCTACGTGTACGGAGTGGACGCGTGTGCATAGATGCCTACACAAACACATTCATTCGCACAAGAGCGCGCACACACCCACGTTCACGGCCGACTCCCTCATACTGCACACACGGGAACGAACGACCTACTATAACGCTGCAAAGAAGCCAACAGCGAGCGAGCACCGGCTGTGTGATTCCCCCCCCCCCCCCCACACACACACGCACTCTGTCTGTGATTTGGCAAGTGGCGAATTTCTGCGCACTTCAATTTATGTATTATCGGGTTGGGTTACGCTTGTGTAAAACTCCCGTGCTTCCTATCTTTGTTTTAAACACATGCACGCACGCACGCACATTGCGATGAGGGGGCAATGGAGGGGGGGAGGGAGGCGAGGCTTTGATGACTCCGAAACGGACCCGCTCGTCCTTTCCAGCATTCCTTCCTTCCTTCCATTATCTTCTCCTTATCACCTCCAGGCTCCCCGAGGGACTCTTGGGCGAGTAGACAAGCAGAACATCGTTGGGCTTGTCTTCTTAGCCACGGGCTGCTTGAGTAAAATGAGGTTTTTGGTTTTGCTCTTGCATGTGCCGCAACCTGCCGGTTGACATTAGGAAACAGCACCCGGGAGGGTTGTAAGTGAACGCCTCGCCCGAGAGAAAACTTAAAGGCTACAGACACGTTCTCTCCGGTTCGACGACACCCTTCACCTAACTATTGTGATGATGAGAAAGGGGGGGGGGGTGTCGGGGTCCCCAAGTTGCAAGCCGTCTGGCTCCGTGCACGGTTTACTTACCCCGTGCAGAATACGCTACTGTCAAGTCTTGATGGCAGATCAGAGGCTGAGACGATTTAAAAAGCAGCTGTGGCGTGTACTTGGAAGTGACAAGGCCGCCACTGACGGGCAGCAACTCCTTCAGAAGTGCGCTTAACTAAGAACCTTCTGAAGAGGATCGATCGCTCCCGAAGTGGTGGTGGCCGGGGTTGTTCCCGGTCATGATACGATGCGATGCGTTCAATCAATCAATCAATCAATCAATCAATCAATCAATCAATCAATCAATCAATCAATCATGTCTCTTTCTTCTCCTGCTAGGGGTTTTTCCTCCGTGGTGGCTCTGGGGGCCAGCATCATCTGTAACAAGATCCCGGGCTTAGCTCCCAGACAGAGAGCGATCTGTCAGAGTAGGCCTGATGCCATCATAGTGATTGGAGAAGGGTCCCAAATGGGAATCAACGAGTGTCAATTTCAATTTCGCAATGGACGGTGGAACTGCTCGGCCTTGGGAGAGAGGACGGTCTTTGGAAAAGAGCTGAAAGTGGGTATGTTACCTCTTTACTAAAGCTGTTGCGTTGCAAGGTGGAACCTGACGTCCACGGAAGCGTGACAAAAGAAGAGGGGGTTATAGGCAAGAATGTGATGATGATGGCCTCTCTCTGCACAACACTGGCCAGGGTAGTCAGCTTGTGGCTGACCAGCAGCACCGACGCGGCCCCTTATGTTCGCTTCTCTTTCCTTTAGGAACGCTGAAAGCAACAGAGGCCTAGTATCTATTCTAGAGAGTTGTTACTCCACTCATGCTTATACTGTTTAAACTGAGTTCTAGGCACAACTGTTTCTCTACTTGTAAGGTGCAACCCTAAGCACACTTCCAAGGAAACGTTTAGGACTGGGCTACAAGACTTCAATTCCATGCATTGTTACTGGGGAGTAAGTCTTGTTGAACTCAGTGGAACTTACTTCTGAGTAAATATGCTAATTTGGACATTTTTGCACATATGCTAAAAGTTGCCCATGAGTCTCTTCCACACTACTGAGTGAATGAATGAGTGAATATTGTAAGTGTGGAAGAAAAACCATTTTAAAAATGATTGTATATTACGGGTCAGTCAGTGTAGGTTTTACAATGTTATTGCCGGTCAGTTTAAAGGGGGGATGCAATACCCATATATAAAAAGACTCTTTTTACTGGACACCTGGTGCTTAAAAGAGCCTCTCATGAGTGAATGTTGATGAAATATGGAGATCCATTTGAAAATGAAATGTGCCTTCTGGTCCATTTAGATTTTATATTTGTCTTGCAGATGTGTGAGATACAGAAACTGATTTTAGCCTGATGTGTGAAAATTCCTTAAAAGTACAAACTCCTGATGACTTAATTGCTTTTAACAGTGTTTAGTAATGTTGCTATACTCAGAATCAAAGGTGGTTAAACAGTAGTGAATGGGTAGATTTTTTGGCAGTACAGTACTTCTTCCCAATTAATTAGCATGTTGTACAATGCTATGATCTTTAGTGGATGAGATAAGAAAGGACCTGTCTGAGAGGCTCACTTAGGTTCTCAGCTGCACTAGCGTCGATGGGGGGAAGCGGGGGGGGCGGGCCGCCGGGGGGCGTCGCGCGTATGGGGGTAACGCGCGATGCCCCTCACTTACATTTTTGCGGCGGAGGTGGGCCCTCCCGCCCTCCCTTGGGTCCGTTTGGCTCTAAAATGAGCCAAAAACGGAGCGGGGAGGGCGCTCCGCTCCTGCGCGTGATGTCACGCGCGGGGCGGAGCCTCCCCTTAAGGGTGATGCGCGCCCCCGCTCAGGGGTGTCACGCGTCGTCGCGACGCCCCTGCTCAGCTGTTTCACTGTGGTGAGCTTATAAATGCATGTTTCATTCATTTCAGTAGGGTACTATTCTCCCAATTGAGAGGTCTTTGAAATTGCCCATTTATAGGTAAAGGTATCCCTTGACAATTAAGTCCAGTCGTGTCCGACTCTAGGGAGCGGTGCTCATCTCCGTTTCAAAGCCGAAGAGCCAGCGCTGTCCGAAGACGTTTCCATGGTCATGTGGCCGGCATGACTCAACACCGAGGCGCATGGAACGCTGTTACCGTCCCGCTGACGTGGTACCTATTAATCTACTTGCAATTTCTTGCTTTCGAACTGCTAGGTTGGCAGGAGCCGTTGCGCGGAATCGAACTGCCGACCTTTCGATCGACAGCTCATGGTTCAGTGGTGTCTATCTATTGCCTTGGGTCAGAAGAACTTTGTTGTCTATGTTGCAAGGATTCCTAAACCATGACTCAGCAGTCTGGGTCCACCAATGAGGATGTGGGACCTTTTTGCGTGACGGTGGTGGTTGGGCGTGTTTCTACGGTGCCAGAAGTAGATTTGAGGCTCAATATAGCACAAGAAGTTATATGCTTTATTTTCAGATTAGGTTGGAATAAACAGAAGATCCCACACACAGACAAACAGCGCAATCGTAACCAACTTTTCAACACCGGTGGAGCTGCAGTACAGCCTCGAGGTAAGGGAACAAGTGTTCCCTCACCATGAAGAGGCCTCCGTGACTGCCCCCGCACCACAAAATGCAGTGTGCACCCTGTTGACACGGCTACATTGGTGCTGGAAAGTTGGTTAGGATTGTGCTGAAAATCATAGCTTGAAAATCATTGTTGTGTGGCATTACAAAAAATCACAAAGCCATTGTAATTGTTTTTCAACAGTAAATGTCAATTTTTCACATTCTTAATTAGTTTGGTGTATCAGTTCTTTGCAATTCTGGTCATTTTACACAATGCTGCTGTAAGCAGCATTGTACTGATTTTGGTATCTCAATGTGAACAATAACAAATAGTAGTTAAGGGGATTCCATTCTTAGCTCCTCAGCATGACTTCTCTGAATTTTATTTTGGCACAACTGAACACTGAAATCAGATGCCTCCCATAAACTCAATAGCCACACTCCAACACAGATTTAGGTGCCCTTAAGCCTATGGAAACTATTAATCCCTGTTTTGAGTGTGGCTAGTGATTTTTTTTTAGTAATTTTGTAATACTTTTCTTTTATTTATGAATACAATTTACTCAAAATAAGTATTAGTAATTGACTTATCAAACACAGAGATAAATATATACCAAAGGTATCTGTCTCAGACCCATGACATTTGGAGCAATGTGGGATCAAAAGCAAATAAATAAAGAACGCAGCCTTCCATAGCACAGTGCAAAAAAAAAAAAAGGTGCTATTAGCACTTACAGCTTATAAACTAACGTTAATATGTTATCTTACTTTTTTGCACTTATTTAAAGCTCCCTTGAGTGTACATCTGAGGTAAGGAGTCACTTGTCAGCAGTTTTCTCTCCAGATGTGCAATGTATTAGCTTTACTGTCCATGATGGTTTTAGCCATTTTTTCTCTCCTATCAGAATACAGTACTTTGAGTATGCCCATTGATATTGATTGGGAGTCCATATCATTCGTGCCACACGGATATTCACTTTCCTAGTTATATGGTAATTTAGCCACCTCCCACACATTGTAGCTTTTGATTTAAGCTGTGAATGTGATTTCATAATGTCTTCTTTCTAACTGAGATGAAACTCTAAGGTTCAATCATTGCACAATTTGTAGTACCAATTGCCTCCCCCTCCCCCAGTATTTCCTGCAGTATCTGAACGCAATGAGACACGTTAAGGGCAGAGTTCCAGGCGTGTGATCATATGGTACTTTTAATCTACAATCAAATCTGTTATGTATGATGGTATGAATTCCACTTTCAGAAGTGGAATGTACGCGTCTATGACTCCAGACCTGAGGATTGTTGGAAGGGAGCCAGTCACGGTTCAAAGACTCTTGGGAGAAGGAGCAGCGGTAGAGTCCTGTGGTAGCCTAAGGGGCATGCAGAGTGAGAAGACTACACAAAGCAGCAGCAGCAGCAGCAGCAGCAGCAGCAGCAGCAGCAGCAGCAGCAGCAGCAGCAGGGCAGGAGTGCCCAAGGCGCATCATCTGAGCTGGGCAGGGCTCTTTGATTTGTTGGGAGTGGTTACCCAGGCCCATTTACTCTTAATCCATCAGTGCTTAGCTGTTGTGCATCAAAGTCAGTCGATGGCCTAAGTCATGGACTGAATGCAGTTACAAGCAATGTCTTGAACAGAAAAAGGAAGGCTGGAGTTTGGCAAGTTGACAGTAGGCAGCAATGCATTCTTAAACATAATTAGAAGAAGAGCAATGGAAGGTTGGGATCTTTCTGCAAACCAGGCAAGACCTTCCCTACTGTGTAACCACCAGCAGAGAGGCATATAAAATAAAGAGGAGCTTGAGGAAAGTGACTGTCACCCGACTTCCATGGAGTTGGTTCACGTTTATATCCATTTGTGTGTGTGTGTGTGTGTGTGTGTGATATTTCTGGACTGTTGGCATCAGGGTACCATGGAGGGGGCTCCTGCCCTCCTCCTGTCTCCTGAAGAGTTTAAACTCCTGAAGAGTTTAAAACAGATGTGATTATTTCTCAGGTACACTTATGTCTCCGAACAGCACACTGGTTCTAAATATGGAGGGACTGTTATGATAATAAATGAACCTGTGAACTCCAGAAGCATGTCAAAGGTTCATATCCCTTTGCTTCAAAAAAAGTTTGCTTAAAAGAAGAGTTTGTCCTATGTTCATGATATTGCTCTAGGTTTTGTGGTGCACTGCTTTTTGCAACCTTTGGACCTTACTAAATTTTGCCCTCCTTTGAATTCCCCCCCTGCCCAATGACATCTGAAATGGGTGGGGAGGATTGCTGTGTATACCATGCTTCTGCCTGAGTATATGGATGCACATATGCACATGAAGAGTGTTTGTTTGTGTTGTGCCATTTTTTCATTTTGTTCCTAAATTGCACACCTAATAATGTTGCTTAATTAGCATTGTCATTCTTATCTATTCCTAAGTAATTTTATTATCTCAGTGGTTTCATTTAAGTGCTTTTAGAAGGCATAAACAGAGAGCTTCCACTAGTTGTTAGGAATGATGCCTGACATACAACACATTGTTGTCCATATCAGTGGCTGTGGTCCAGTAACATGGCAGACAATGCTACCCTATGCATTTTTCCTTGGAAGTAAATCTTACTGTTTTCAATGTGGCTCATTCCAAGGAAAATGTGCATACAACTGCAGTCTCAGACACATACTAGCACTTGTATACCTGCCTGGGTTTCCCCAATCATTGCCTTTTTATTGGTTTTCTGTGCAAAACTACACATGGCTTTGAAACCCAGGAGAGTTGCAAAAGTGATTTGGAAGTTCAATAGGCAGAGTTGCTCAAGAAAAAAACTGGCTAGGAAAACTTTGAGCAATATATATGGATCTATTAAGTGGATCAGAATCACCATGTTTGGAAGCCCATTGTAAATTTGATGTGAGCACCATGGCTTGATAGATGCTGAAACTGTGGAAAATGGAAGCTATGCACAGGAAAGATGATTTGGAAGGAGGAGAGAAGCGTCATTATCCCTGGTGTACTTACATATTTCATCTGTCCCACTGTTACTTCTGGTCCAACAGGTTTGGCAGGTTTTTGAAACAGTACAAATATTTGCAAATCTTGTTTGCAAAATTAGGATAGTGATGAGCATCCTAGCAGTTACCCCTGCTAACTGGGCAAGAGTCACTTTTTCAATTGGTACTCCTATTTAGCAGGGAGAGAGGGACAGTGTCTTTTCTGGTGGCTGTTTGCTGGTGGTGTTCTGCATCTTTTTTAGATTGTGAGCCCTTTTGGGACAGGGAGCCATTTCATCATTTGATTTTGTCTGTAAACCGCTTTGTGAACTTTTTGTTGAAAAGCGGTATATAAATACTGTTAATAATAATTAATAATGAGCCTGAGCAGTGATTCCTCTTTGAACCACCTTCAAATCTTTGGGGGAAAAAACCTCCATCATCTGCCTCCAGCCTTCAACTCATGGAGTTGAAGACCTTCTGCTCACTGAAACTCAACATCCTAGGTGCTCTTGAGCATCCAGGTCATTGAGGTGGCAAAACCATATTTCAGTAGCTTCCTCTGGTGAGAGCTTAACAATACTTTGGCTCATTCAAAGCAACAGCTGTTATCATTCATGCCCTAGCCCGAGGTTGCCTGTGATGGAGGCATCTTAGGTTGCAATCCTATACACACTTTCCTGGAAGTAAGCCTCATTTGAACACAGTGGGTCTTACTTCTGAGTAGACATGCATAGGATTGTGCTAAAGACTGGAAGATGAAGTATAGCAGACTCAGAGCGTCCTGACCTTCTGAGGGACCGGATCAGCCTGACAATACAGGCACAACTGGCAGCCCACAGTAATATCAAAATTCAAGGAGAGCCTATTAGTATTGAAGCAATGGACAAGTCTGATCCTTCATGTTACGTCATGGCCCACTTCCCAGACAAATGGAGGATGAGCTTCAACCTGCACTGTCGCATTAAAGCAAGCAACCTGGGATGCATTCTTAGTTCAGATGTAGATGCCCTCATCCATTGCTGGTAGACAAACACGGGAACCTACTTTGCTGGCAGGCAGAATGGCTAGGATAATAATGGATACTACACCAGTGTGGTAGTGCCTACGTTAGCCTAGTACAGGGGGTCCAACTGTCCAGCATTAGGGCCTCTGCGTTCTTAAGAGTTGTGTAGAAGACAGAATCTTGGCATCTACAATTGCTGGTGCTGCACCTGCTGAAACTCCCTTGCCTATACAGCCATTAACAGGGGCGTCGCTACGCCCCCATGGGGGGTGTCTCTGCTGACACCCCCACGTGACGTCACAAGCCCTGCACCCTGGGGGGAATGATGTCACATTTGCCGCACTGCTGCCAAATTGCAGGATCTGCCCTGCAAGCGGCCTAAACACGGACGAACAACAGCTGGGGGGGGGGCTTTTTGGCCGTGGCACAGCCGAATCCGGCAGCACCATGGCAAAAAAGCACCCCTCGGCAGTTTTTAGGCAAAGCTACTTAGGGTGTGTTGGGAGTGTTTTGTAGCTCCTATTTATTTCAGTAGGGCTTACATAAAGACTCTTTGGGAAGTTACTAAAATCTACAGTATGGTGAATAGTGAACAATTTTATATTAAGGCAAAGATTTTTTAAAAATCTTGTCATTTTCCCTATATACAGTAAACGAACTGTTGCTCTATAACCTTAGTTTCTCCAGTTTTGACCTTATCCGTGCTATGAAATGCCACTTAACTATGACCAAATAAAATTTAAAAAAAACCTTGTGACCATTACCTAATGTGCATAGATTGATTGTTTTCTTAGTTGAGCTATCTTGGGAAGCTACAGGAAACTAGTGGTCTGCCACTTCAATTTGCAATGAAACCATTAGACCACAAATCTGACGGGCTCAATGTTCAGTGATTTCAATATGACCCTAAAGCAGCTCTGATATGTCTGTGTGACAATCAGGACCCAACATAAAAATGACTTCATTGCAACGCACGATTGTAATGCCATTATTCTTTTACATGACTTCAGCCTTCATGGGTAAGTATCCTAATCATTTTGAAGGATACTTTGCTCTTGGTTTGTAAGGAATCACCAACAAAACTTGTATGCTAATACAGTACAAGCTCTCTCTCTCTCTCTCTCTCTCTCTCTCTCTCTCTCTCTCTCTCTCTCTCTTGTGTGTGTGTGTGTGTGTGTGTGTGTGTGTGTGTGTGTGTGTGTGTGTGTGTGTGTTCTCAGGAGAGGTCACCTTGAATTCGAATTCTACTTGAGTCCTAAGCATATTTCCTTGACAGTAAACCTCAGTGGCTACAATGCCTGGAATCTACTATGAGCACAGGAGAGAGAGAGAGAGAGAGAGAGAGAGCTGTTCCCCAGGGCCACTCAGAGGAATTTTACCAGGGGGTACAAAGTTTCTTTTGGGCCCCTTCCCTTCATGTGAATTTGGCTCCTGGCCTGGTTCTCTTTTTGACCCATTTTTGGCCCTGGGCCTGGGTACAATTGTACCCCCTTAACCCCCCTCTCAGAGGCTCTGCTGTTCCCTCTCTGGTAATAGTAGAACATGGATTCTCCCAATGAAGGCAAGTGACAGCAACACAAAGAAATCCACATAATTTAATTATAGGATCTTACAAGATATGGTGATAGTAATTTACCGCACAATCTTATGCATGTCTAAGGTAAAGGTATCCCCTGACAATTAAGTCCAGTCGTGTCCGACTCTAGGGTGTGGTGCTGTTGTGTTCAATAGGGCTTACTCCCAGGAAAGTTATGTATAGGATTGCAACCTTAGAAGGCTTCAAACAGAACTGGGTGAATTAATGGAAGATAGACCTACTAAAAGCTACTAATCATGATACGTATGGGATGGAGCATCTATGGTCGTCCTCAGATATTGAGGATGAAATGCTGGCAATTATCCAGATGGGATGGCCATCATTTATGATCTATTCTGTTTGTGAGGTTTCCGAATCATCGGGCTCCTGAAAACAGAGTGCCAGACTCAATGAACTGTGGTCTGATTCAGCAAAGCTATTCTTATATTAGTATTTGTGATTAAAAAACAAAAACCTCCAAGCCACGTTATCCCTAGGGCTCAGAAAAGGTTACAATATAAAGCACACAAATAAAAATGGGGCTAAATAGAGCACGGGCTAAAACCATATTCTCATCTAAAGTTATTCACCTTTGGAGAAGAAGACCTGCCCTAAACAGAATAAACAAGGGAGGTGTTCTTACCAGATCTAGGAGGTCAGTGTGGGACAAATGATAATGGAGACCTGAAACCTGTGCAGGGCCCAGCTGTTTATGAGTTTACCGGTATATGATTGAACTGGCACATTAAATTATGCCCCAAAGACAACTGGGAGACAACATCTTGATGCGGGAGGTTTTGGCCCAATTAATTAACAGTGATTTGCTGATATTATAACTAGAGATGTGCACAGTGAAATGCTTTCAGCAGAATATTCTATGATGACCACATTACAATGTGGAACAGGCATGGGAAAATCATTTTATTGGAATTGTTGACTGATTATGAGGTCAAATGAGACTTTCATTGCAAAAATCACAGTTGTGTTTGTCACGCTGCACAGCAGGGTTGGACACCACTTTGGGATGATTCACAAAAATGGTTTCCCCACAAAAAGCCAACTGAACTGACTGGATTGGGGGCCACTGACCCATATCTAGGCACCCCTATGTTCCCATCTTCTGGTTCAGTAGCTTTTGGGTATCTGTGAGTTGCATCGTTGCTCATGCTATGGGGTGGCAGCAAGGTCCACTTCATGCAATGTCAGGCTTTGCATGATTGTCGCTGTTTATCCAATGACCAGGCCAGATTCTATGCAAACCAATGCTTATTTAGTCCATGGTCCGTTCAAACCATAACTGCTCTCAATAGCAATAGCTACCTTGGTAAGGGCTGAAGTGCGGTGTAATTTTTGCAATGCCATAATACATGCTCACTATCTTTGAGGCCTGATGTACCATAGAAGATCTGTGCAGATCTGGAACAGTATGTTCAACTACAGTATTTGCTTTGAAATGTGGATGGAAGGCCAGTCAGATGATGCCTACCGGAATAGCTATTAGAACAGTAACAACAAAATATTATCATGATAATAACAGGAAATAGCTCTCTTCTGGGCTGCTGCGGGAGCCCGGTTCCCTTTCTTTCTGAACATTTTATCTGATGCTCTTGCTTGTGTCATATTGTTTTAAGGTGGAAATGTTGGCAGAGCTGAGGGAATCAAGCAGTCCCACACACAGCAAACCCATTTTAGTTAACAGCTTTACTTGAATGGACACAGAGAGAACTGCAGCTATTGTTCTAGGCAGAAATAACAAGACAGGAAAAGAACCCAAGATAAGTCTAAACAAGGTAGGAGAGAGCAACCCACAAGCCCTTGAAGCAGGGACAAACTCCGCCTAGTGGTGGAGGCCAACAGTGCAATCCGACTTAACTTTTGTGCCGGTGTAACCAGTGACGCAGCGAGAACAGGAGACCCCAGAACGGAAAAGGGATTCAAATCCCCTCCAAAAGAGGAATTCAAAGGGGATTTGAATCCCTTTTTCGTTCTGGGGTCTCCCGTTCTCGCTGCGCCACTGGTTAAACAGGCACAAAAGTTAAGTCGGATTGCGCTGCAACATATATACATTTGCTGAATATACTGTATACATTGGGTGGCACTACTCAAATGCTGTTCCCTCTCCAACAGAAATGTCTTACAATTAGGAGTGCAGGAAGCTGTCTTCTAATGGGTCAGCCCATTACAGAGTTTCAGAGATGGGTCTTCCCCAGCCCTGTTTGGAGGTGCCAGGGATTGAACTTTCTGTGTGCAAAACATGTGCTCTTTTCATTGAGCCACAGCCCCATCTCTAGACAGGGGCATCACTAGGGCATCACTAGGGAGGGGGCAGGTCACCCCCAGTGAAGTGACACCTGATTGAGGGGGTGACATCATGAGAGAAGCCCGCTGCTGCAGACGGTTGTGGAATGGGGCCATGGCTGCTGCGCCACCATGCCTTCTGGGGCTCTTCCTGGCGCCTGGGCAGTCTGGAGATGTGGCGCGCTGACTGCGGCCCCATTCGCCTGTCCGCTTCCACAAGCATCTGCCGCTGCGGCAGGAAGTCCAGGAGCGCAGCCTCATTAGGTAAGCCAGATCCCAGACAGGGATGCAGGCACTGGTGAGCTTGGGCTCTGGGTGGGCTGGCGCGACTGGCTGGGCTTCCAGGCCGCCTGAGATTGTGCTGTGAGAGCCGGGCAGCCCTGGAAGTGATTGGCGAGCAGGCATGGCCTGGAGCGGTTTGGCCCAGCCCATGGGATTGACACCATGCCATGGGGGTGATGCCAAACCTTGGCCGCACCAGGTGTCACCCCCCTTGGACGCCTCTGTCTATAAATTGCTGCTGTCAGCTTTCTCTGTTGTGAAAGCTATACATTAGCTTGAGGTATAAATATTTTAATAAAACAAATAGAAGTGGGATACTCTGCATGACATACTTTCGACAGCATTATAATTAAAGTTCAAGAGTGTTACCTGTTTATATGTCTGTCTAAATAAATGTATCTGGATATTTTCAGGGATAGGATGCTGGACAGACCTAGATCACTCTAATAGAGCTATACTGTATTCTTACCTATTTGACACAAATTGGGATGTACTTGTAAAAGTGTGATATTTAAAAGATACTTAAAAGACACGACTTAAAAGTGTCGATACTTAACAGCGCAATCCCGTGTAATCTTCGAGCAGTGGAGCGGGTGCTCCACCACTCAAAGGCGTCGCAAACGCACCATAAAGCATGTTTGTGACTCCTGGTGAGTAAGGGCCACTGGGGCAAAGGCCGGCAGCCCTCACTCTGCTGGGGGACCATCCCTGTGCCCCCTGGATCAGGTAGCAGGGATGGAGGGAGGGTGGACCGGGTGGTGAGGGAGGGCAGCCATTAGCCGCACCAGGCGGGAAGATGGCAGGGATATCGGTGTCAGGTCCGCCAATATCCAAAAACCCCTCCTGGCCCAGTGCGGCCTTACATGGAGGGCTCAAATGTACGCCAGCTCCAGAGCTGGCGTACATTCGAGTAGGCCCATAGGGCCTCAGGCCACTTGCACGGAGGGAAGGGGACAATCATCCCCTTCTCTCGAGGTGCACCCAGGCTGCCCCGGGGCAGCCCATGACCTGGACAGGATGCAGTGGCCGGCTCTTTAGGCCGGCCGCCACATCTTACATTAATATGACACAGGTTGCAACACTCATGAGAAGCAGCGTTGGTACTAAAAAAACCCAGGAATCAATGAATCAGTCAGAGATAGGAGTGGAGCTGAGAGTGGAGCTCTCAGACCTCTGACAGGAGTGATGATGTCATCACCAGGAGGAGTGCCCAGGTGCTGCCTTTCAACATTTTTTCCTCTTAACCAGGAAGAAGCATCAAGCCTAGGGGCACGTGTTGATGTCTAGGTCATTGTCTTTCTCAAGGGTTACCAGAGAGACAGTATGTAGCTCATGTTACATTAAGGCTACAATCCTATGCAAATTTACCAAGGAGTAAGCCCTACTGAACACAGTGGAACTTCTTTCTGAGTAAACATGTGTAGGCTAGCATTGCTATATATCTTTTACATTTATTTGGGATTTTTAAATCCAATTTTTCAATTTTCATACATTTATTTTGAACTACTCCATCCCTCTCCAAGAGTTTGGGATGAAACAACCCATATCTTTAAATGTAGTATAGTAAGTTTCAAAATAGGAATAAGTGGCAAGAGAAGAAAACACTCTGATAAGGAAATGTAAAGTTGATTTTTGTTGTTGCATAGTCATAGTGGGCTTGGCTATGGGGGCATGTGTGTTATGATAAGCTTCTGTACCTCAACATTTACTGCTGCACCACCGCTCAGAGATGCTCAGTGGCTCAATGAGTTGGGAGAGGTGTTAATGTCTCCCAGTTCTATGCCACATCATACATGCCTCTTTTCAACAGTAACAGCCCGATCCACTGCAACCCCCCATGCAGCGATGCAGTGGCGCCAACACGGCACCCACTGAATCCTGTCGGGGAGTTTTGGCCTCCAGAGGCCTCCTCAGTGTAAGCCCCTCTGGGCCCAGTGGGTCAACTTGGACCTGCGCCATTGATATTGCTGGCGCAAATCTGATATTGCTGGCGCAAATCCGTATTGACCCGGGAAGGTGGAACAGGCCTGGGAAGTGGGTCAGGATTTGGTGAGCACTGCTGCCGCCAAACTTGCTCCCTTTCTGGGCCCAATCCACCATCCTCCCATCGCCACCCTGTTCCACTCTCCCCCTGCCTCTCTCCACCCCCATCTCCCAAGCCGCCTTGAGTGCGCCTTGGAAGAAAGGCGGGATATAAATTCTTTAAATAAAAAAAATAAAATATGCTGCCTTATCTGGGGCAGCGGGTGTCCACGGTCTGTCACTGCATGGACCTGGCCGCTCGTTGCTTCTGGGCAGGTCACACATTTGCGACAGCCAGAAAGTGCGCTATGCCAGCAGAACGCGTGTTCCGCCAGCATAGCAAATAGGATAGGGCCCTAAACCTTGTCCATCAGAGCATGTTAGGGCTGCAATGCTATACAAACCTACCCAGTGGGATTTGTTTCTGAGTAGCCATGCATAGGATTGTGTTGTTAGTGACAAATTTTATCCTTTACAAATTTGTGCGATCCGAGAGAAAACGATCTTGAAAGGCTGAACTAAATAGTACTATGACATTTTTATACTACAGACTGGCTTAACAGTGATTTCCCCTTGCCAGGAAAATTGGCAAACCATAGTTCTGTGTTGCAGGGGCCCAGGGGAAGAGGGTTTCTTACACAGGATATTCAAGAATTACAATTTATGGGACTCTTTGGAGAAAAACCATTACAATTAATAGCCGCCGCCACCATCAATCTGTGTTTCTAGTGTAAATATGAGCCTAGAGTCACTCAGAAGTCCATAACAGGCTTTCTTATCCTTGTGATTGGATTATTGTCTAGGATCTTTCAAAGGTATAAGGGGAAATATACATATTTCAGATGGACTCTTACCTGACTTCTGAGCCTTTCAAAATGTCTCGTATCCTTGCTTGGGAACATGGTAGGAAATTAGAATGTTAATAATCAGCCTCAGTGTAGTTCCTATGGATAGGTTTTACCATAATCAATTTTAATTACAAAGAGCAAGATGTTAGTCACCAAGGAAATCAGTTTACTTCTCAGTACCTCATTTGCAGAAATGGAGGTTCATTATTAAATATTCAAAAGGGAGCAATATCCTCTTACAGCCCAATCCTGTGTAACTCTTGCACCGGTGTAACAGTAGATCCACCGGTGTAAGTGAACTTATGCCAGTGTAACGTGCCATACATTAATGGACGCAGAATGGAGATGGGCGTAACTCCACTCGGACGCTGCGCATGTGCAGGTCAGATGCAGAACGAACACCGCTGCAACTCCGCCAGCGCAGGAGGCATTCTGGGGGCTTTCGGATGCCCCCTGAGCTGGTGGAGTTGCTCTAGTGTTCATCCTGCGTCATCAACTGTGCATGCGTGGTGTCTGAGGGGGGTTACGCCGGTCTCCGTCCTGCGTCCGTCGATGTACAGCAAGTTACACTGGCATAAGTGCACTTACACCGGTAGATCTACTGTTACACCGGTGCAAGAGTTACACAGGATTGTGCTGTATATCTCTTAGCATAGTTGGTATATAAAGTATTGTTCTTTGTATACCATAGAATGAATCCTTTCTTACAGCACTATCTTGTACATGTTTACTTGGAAGTAAGTCCCACTGTGTTCAATGGAGCTTACTCCCAGGTAGGTGTGCATAGGATTGCAACATATGTCGATGGTCTGGTCTCTTCAGACAGGGTCAATTTATAATCAACATGGTGGATTAACAATTTGAGAGCGGGTGCAGATGTTACAGTAGCCATATAACTTCTCCCTTTCAAATGGGAGCTTTACTCTCATGATCAGAGTAAGGAGGGAGGAGCAAAGCCCTGCAAGATAATAGCTCCTTTACCATGACAGGAAAAAAATAACCATTGTGGTTTTCCTGATGACAAGAGGGACAGGGCAATCTTCTGTCAATTCATTATTTTTCAAATAAAAGTTACACTGATCATGTAAGTAGACTGCTCATGTGTCCAATTATTCATAGGGGTTATGAACCCACAATCATGCGCAAACCTGACATGATTAGACAAATAATCATGAGATAAGTGTACTGTGTAGGCTGGGTCTCAGGGTGCAATCCTCCATAATGTTAGAATGGCGGAGCACGCGCTCTACTGTTCTAACGTGTCACAAACGTGCCGTAAAGCACGTTCATGACTACTCTAGAGTAAGGGAGGCCAGTGCAAGGCCGGCCTCCCTCTGTCGCCGGACTAGGACATGGCTGCTGGCGGAAGGTAAGAGCTCCTGCCGACGGCCGCATGGGCAGTTCGGTGGGCGAGGAAGGGGGGCCATTGGCTTAGCCAGCCTGGGAGGGGGCGGGGGATGGCATGGGCAATATTCCCATCCCTGCTGGGCTGGCTAGGCTGTTACATGGCCTCCTCTACTTCTGCCAGCTACGTAGCTGGTAGAAATCCGAGGAGGCTTATCTATCAGGCCGGCCCCGGTTTACACCCAGGGAAGGGGATGAGTCTTCCCTCCCCTGAGTAGACTTCCGGCTCACCATCGGACAGGCAACCTGGGCGCAGGATATGGCGGCGGCCCTGGACCGGCGGCCGGATCCTTACACAGGATTGCGCTGTCAGTGAAGTTAGCAATGAATTATAATTTTGCTGTTGACTTCAGTAGGATCATTATGCATGTAAATAATTTGTTGACATCATGTTTTGTACCTGTAAGAAAGAACACAAGTCTCGAGACTCCACCCCTTCTTCTTCTTCTTCGGCAGTCAGGAAAATATTCTTTCAAAACAGAAGCCAGATTGGAAATCTGGCACCAAGTATCTAAAAACCAGCACGATGCTTTATGCCAAAGAGTCAATCTTTCTAGGCAGCGACTGTCACAGTATGATAAAAAACATTGCCCCTAGGTCACTTGTGCAGGAATTCTCATCACGAGGCTTTCATACCTGCCTTCAAATGTATCTTGTGAGTACATGTTTCAGAGCAACAAAAAAGATTACATTACAGTGTGTTAGAGGGTTCAGAATAGGAGAGCTAACGCCTGCTGAAAGTTCTGCTTGTAGCTTTTTCTGAAAGAAAATGAAACTACATAAAACATATTCTGAGACAATGTCAAAGAAAAGTTGAGGGTGTAAAAGCGAAGCCATTATTCCGAATGCAAAATCATGATCATGCACAATGAAAAATGATCTTGTGATATATACATATTAGAGGAATATTGAATGGAGATGTTTTTTAAAGCTTAAAACATGGGCCGCAATCCAGAACAGAGCTAAATGCACTTAAGTTCACTGGCTGAAATTGGTGGCCCAATCCTTACTAATGTGTGTTCTGCTGGTACGTGGTGTCGCAAAAGTGCCGTAAAGTGCTTTGCAACAGCGCAATAGCCAGGTATGCCATATTGAAGGCCAAAGCCTTCCTGCGTGCGCCAACAGCCTTCGGGATGCCTGCCAGACCAGGTAATTTCAATACAGTGGTGGGGGAGGGCAGCGACAGGGGCGAGGGTGGGTGGATCGGGCCCAGGAGGGTAATGGGATCAGCAGTGCTGGTGTGTGCTGGATCCAAACCTCTTTACCAGACTTGATCCGCCTGCATGGATCAATCAATGTGGACTTGCGCCAGCTATAGAGCTGGTGCATGTCCAAGTTGACCCATTGCAGGTGCTGGGGCTTATCCTGGGGCAAGGGGACAAATGTCCCCTTACTCTGAGAAGACCTCCAGCACCCAACCTCCCCCCCCCCCCCGCGGGATGCAGAGAATGGATTTGCACTGCATTGAGCTGTAAGCCTTAACTCTGTGCTGGATTGTGGCTGTTGTCTTTAGAACTGAATGTTACAGTTTCCCTTGGATTTTGCCTTGTTTCTTGTGCTGCAAAATAATCAAACAAGCAAAATTAAATTACGCATTCAAGTTAATCAAGCTGCCAAGTGTTGCACTGCTAACATTTTAGAAAGACAACAAGCTTCTTGTGGAGTTATGGGAACGACAATTTTTTGATTGGATTCCTCAAGCTGCAGAACAGCCTCCCCCATTCTAATAACAGCCGTGAAATGTGAAAGCTACTCAGCACCTTGCAGGATCTGACAATTTATCAGAGCCATTGGCATTTCAACGCCACCATTTTTCACTGCACAGGCTTTGTTTAAGGGTCATATCTATACTGGATGATGGAGGAGAAGGAGGCAGATGATGATAATCGGGGAGAAGGTGGGTTCTCTTTTCCAATTTGCTGTCTAAGAATTATGACTTCTATAGAGATGTGAAATAATGTAGCTTAGGGCACATAATTGGCAAGCTCCTCTGTCTTTTCCATCTTTATATTTTTGCAATCAACATATAATTCAGCACATGCCTCTTCAGATAACTCCCTCCCTGACCTCTTGGCTTTAAATAGCAGAAAACACAACGTATGTTTTCCAGTGAGATAAATACAAATTTGTCTTCTTTATTTCTCAGAATACCTATTTTATGATGTAGCTGGTATGGTGGTACAAAGTAGTTTCTGAAAAAGCACTATGTCAATCCTGATTGGTACACAACCGCCTCCCCCCCTCCGATTCTCTTTGCTTTTGTGGAGAGACTTGAGTACAAAACACCACTGAGGATGAACAGTTGATCCTATGCATGTTTATTCAGAAATAACTCTTGGAATTCAATGAGACTTACACCCAATCTCACTGAAATCCGTGGGACTCGCTTCCAAATAAATATGGCTACGAACATTTCTATTCCAATCTGACACTGAATATTATTTTCTGACACGGTGGTGATTGGTAATTTTCTGTAAACAATTTAACATATATTTATTAAAAATGTACTTGTTATCCTCACCTCCCAACATTTCTCATGTTTCTAATAGTTTTTTTTTCCTCATTCTGGTAAGGTTTTGCATGCATTTCTAGGGAGTGTGTAGCACTCATTTTACACAGCATTAGAAAGCATGCTGCCCGGTCTAAATGGATGGTGTAACTTCTGCTCACTTGCCTACTGATGTGTGACGAGAGCGCTGTTTGAGACTGCTCTTCCAGTTGTCCTGGAAGCTCAGACTGGAATCTAACAGACCCTTACAATCTCAAAACACACCTTGCTGAACTTAAGTACTTTTATTTATCTGCAATGACTTCTCCTTCTTCTTCTGTCCTTGCTCCGAGGGTGCCAAGTCCTCACTTGGAGACAGTGCCTGGAACTTCAAAAACACAAAAAGGCAGTGAGACACGATATTGCCACAGGAACTCCTGCCCTCTTCTTCCACCTGGTGCCACAACCAGGCTCCTTCTCTGGTCACAGCAGATGAAGAAAAATGGTGGGAAAGGTGGACAGTGGTGGAACAGGGTGGGGGACCCCAGTGGCTGCATCCAGTCTTGGTGTCTTGGACACTTGAAGGTCTAGGCACCACATCTTGGTGAGGATCTGGTGACCACCAAGACTTGCACTCTCTCAGATAACAGGTTTTTATTCAGTCACAAATTAGGTTTATATATACTTTATGCAACTACTTTATGGAAGGCCCTTACATTTCCCCAACAATGCTTTACACCCAACATAAGCCTTTGATACATCCTCAACTCTTGCTCAAACAGGTGCTGGATGCCTCAGCAACCCCCTCTTGGAAGAACCACAGTTTACCTGTAGGCAACCAAGGGTTCTAATTTGGCTTCCTGGGTTCAACCTTCTTCAAGGGTTCTTTTCATTTTGCTTTGTACAGATTCACATTCAAATGCATGAGCCAGGGGAACTGCTACGGAGGATCTGACACTTCATTTCAGATTGCCTTTCAAGTCACTATGTGAATAGTTCAGTGTTGGGTTTGTTCTTGAAGTTTCATGTGGATTTCTTTTTGGCAAATATGTCTGAAGGTTTGTGGAAGTATCTAAGGAAAGGGGTTTTTGTTTGGTTTTTTACTCAAAATGTCCAAAATGGTAATTTGTTGCAATGCTTCTATCTCCTCCCCTGAAAACTTTCTCTTGATCATAGCCATAGGTTCCTGCTATTTTGTTTTTTATTGCTCTTGTCTAAATCTTTATGATGTTTACTTTTTTTCTTTATCTGTAAACTGCCTTGGGCATAGAGATAAAGTGGGATATAAAATAAAATCTGTAATAATAGGGGACAGGCAGCTATGGTGAAACTGACTAGTTGCCCAATCCTGTCCAGGGCCTAAGGCAGCAGATCTCATAATCCTCTGCCCTAAGTCCCAGTCGGTCTTCGCAAAAGCCGTGCCTCTGTCATGCGCTTCGGGGCTGCTGGCGTAACTGGCCAGAGGCCCTGTGCATGTGTCACCGGCTCACCCAGCCTGTACTGGAGCAGTTTAAGGTGGTGGTGGGTCAGTTTGGGGGAAGGATTGGGGTGGGGAGTGGCCTGGACCAGGGTAGCTTGGGGGCAGCGTGCTGCACCGTGGCACCGGACCTGTGCCGGCTGTCGCAGGTAAGTCCCACACCGGTTGGTGCAGGGGGGAGAGTGGGCAGGGGTAGCAAAGGAGGGAGCCATTGGCCAGCCTGGGCTGGGAGGGGTGGGGATATCAGCACTGAGTGGCGCACCAACCAAGCTGGCGCACATCTGAGGAGGCCCATTGGAGCCCACGCCGCTTACACCAGGGGTCAGCTGACTGTTAAGTCAGCCTCCACATCTTAGGCAGGATCGGGCTGCCCGTGACGACTTGCTGTACACCTTTGTTAATAATTCTGATTTGTTAGTGATGTTTGGTGAACAAAGTCCCATTCTTTTGCAGATGTTCTGAAATCACTGGAGCAAAACTATGGAGCATTGTCAGTCTCAATTTCTTCTGGTATACCATACTTTGGAAATATAGTTTTGCAGTGTTTGATTATTGATTTATTTCTGATGTCCTCAAGCAAATATGCTTCTATATATGTTGAATAGTAACCAACCAGAAAAAGATATTGGAATTCCAAGAGACAGACGTGGTCTATTCCAAGCATTTGCCATGGACTGGATGCCATTGGCTGAGCTGTTCTGATCCTAGAGAAGGACAAAGGAAGCAAAGGGCCTAGGCCAGGAATGATGGACACACCTAGAAAAGAAGCGGGAGGGGCATTGGGAAGGTAGTATCGGAAAGCTAGGAAAGGAAGGTTAAAAGATGGAGGAGTCTGGAAAATGAAATGAAGAGAAGACCAAAGGAAGTAGTCTAGAGGAGGAAAGGAAAACTGGGAGAGAGAATAGGCAGAGATGGCATCTGCAATGACCAGGAGTTTCAGAAGTCAGACAGACTTTACATACTGATTTGAGATAACCAGCCAAATATTTGGGAGCAGCCTTTAATTTTACAGTGAACCCTCAATTTAATGGACTAATGGGGGGAAGGGGTAACCATTAATGCTAAAAGTCCATTAAATCTGAATGCATTTATGACAGTGCACATGCTACATGTCAGCACATGCACAAAACGTATACTGTAGTTCTAAAGAAGCAGACAACACCTGTTATTTCCGGTCTGTTAAATTGAGGGTACACTGTATTTTAAAGGAGTATAGCTGAGGCATTCTTAGGTACTTACATGACATACTTACTCTGTGGTTAGTCTGGTTTAATTGTTTAACTAGGGTTGCAAAGAATATATTCCCTAGAAATCAATCTCAGTACTATCAAATATTTGACAATTGTTATTTGACACCTGACAATATTTGATATTTGCCAAAGCTACTTGCTTGTTTTACGTGGCATTCTATGTTTGAAAGCAAATACTCCTGGTTGTCAAATGTAGATTTTTCCCATTCATTTCAAATAAGTCTGTGCATACATTCTGCTATTTGACAATTTAATCTGAAAGTATCAACTGGTGTCATCTTTAAGTCTGTCCCAGGCACTACCAATAAAGCTTCCATCACTTCATTTTGCCTTGACTACAGGAGTTCCTGTGCCTGGAGGAAGGAAACACCCCCCCCCCCCCCGTTCTATAACAAATCTTGTAGATAGAAGAGATACAGAATCAAAGTTGTTGTACTATACTGTACTTTTGCAAAACGTAATGGGTATCATTATTGCCATAAACCAGGATCCCATATAAGATCTGGAAGACAGTGATCTAACATATCATTGTATCTGTGTTTCATAAGCTATTTCTTTAAGGGCTTTGTATGCTATTCCGCCCCCCCCCTCCCCACCAATGCAGCAGTGCTAAAAATGAGCATACTACATCCATGCTGTGGTGGATTAGGAGGTCTTGGAAGGGAAAGGGGAATTAGGCTCCCGCTCCACAGTGGGTCTCCTCGGACCTGCGCCAGCTCTGTAGTTGGTGCAAGTCTAAGGAGAAAAAAGTCAGGAAGGCTGCTAAAAGAGGGATAGGATCCAGTGCATGCCATCACTGCTGGATCCACCCTCTCCTGCAGCCTCCCCACCCCCCATTCCTCCCCCTTACTGCCCATTTTCACCCCCCACCGCCTACCCCTGCTGCTATCTTACCAGCTCCAGCAGGCTAGACAAGAACCTGCAACAGATGTGGAGCGCTGGCATCTCTTGTGGCAGCACTCCCCAAATGGATCCTGACAGTTGAGGGTGCACAATAAGACTGCCACACTTTTCTCAGTTGCTGGTTATTAGCTGAGAAGGTGGCTTCATTTTTTTTAATCAGGATGTGAAAAAGACGGGTAATAATAAATGCCTAGATTTTACAAAAGAACAAATACCGAAGTTTGTCTTTGGTGCTGACTATGGTTCTGTTACGGTCATAGCCTACATAAATGGTAAGATCTTCATTGTCTTCTAAATCTTAATTGACAAAGGTTGGTATTCACAGTTTCCTTTGCTCTAGAGCAAGGACTTTTCTGAAGCAAGGAGTCCTTGCCCTGGCCTGGAGCAAGGGAAATATGGGTGCAACCCATTGTCTAGAACCGTGAGTGATCTTTAACCTTTACCTTCAGGTAAAGGCCATTGTAAGTCCTTGCAATTCGGCAGTGATGGCACTGCTGGGATTGCGCCACTGCCGCTGGGGAAAAAAGTGGTTTTTCAGCCTACCTGGGGGTCTTGCCAGGCCTCTGCAGACCCCCTCCTCAGGCCTCCCCGCACCTCCAAATGTCTCCCGATCATGATTGTAACTGTGGGTTGCAGTTGTGATCGGGAAACATTTGGAGGTGCAGGTAGGCCTATGGAGGGGTCCGCAGGTTCCCCATCCCCCTCTGAGGCCTGGCAAGACCCCCAAGTGAAAAACCACTTTTTCCCGTGGCAACGGAGCAATCCTGGCAGTGCTGTCGCCACCATATTGACGTTGGAGACGAGTGCCACTCCCCTTAAGGGGAAACACACTGTCTCCCTCCAGACCTTGGGGTCGCGACCCCAAGGTTGAAGATCACTGGGCTAGAAGACATACATATTGCTGAGATGAAATATGTCGAGATGACATTTCTTACATTTTATTCAGAGCCATTTCACCCAGTTTAGTTTAAATTCTGCTTATGATGAAGGTACTCCTTAGAAAGTATAATGTTACTAGGATATTTATACACTTTGCATGCACAAAGTTCTTACGTGTACATGCAGGTATAGCAACAATAAAACCTACACATTCAAAAGGGGGAGTCTGCAATTCTTTTAATACACATCCTGCAGCTAAGTGGCCATGAAGGTACCTATTAACGGATTTTGTTGATGTCATCCTTGTGTCCATTATGCTACTAGCTATTTGTGGCATCTGATAAGGAAGTAGATTTTTCAGAAAAAGAACCACTAAGAGGTAAGCATTACATTAATATATAGATCACTTGTGAAGAGAGATTCTGCTGAGGACAAAGTGTCTGATAGTTTCTTTTGTGTTTTGCTGTTTCTTATAAACAGAAACATCAGAACTGTGCTTGTTCCACAGATCTTGAGGCAAGTACCAGCTGTTTGGGATGGTATAGAGTGAAGTAGCTCTGAACATTTACTTATCGAAGGTCAGAACCGGAAAAGAATGTTCTAATTTCAACAGCAGACATTCCTTGTCTCTCTCTCTTGCCATTTTCCTTAAACTGTGCCAAAGCATTTTTGGTCCTTAATGTTTGTAATACGTTATTCAAGTTAGACTCCTTGCCTTTTTAATGTAAATCTTTGAATGGGATTGACTGCTTACTCACCCATAAGGGCCATGAGCAGAAATCACCGCATCACAGAGGGCTGCACTAATCTGCATATCTTGGTTGCATGTAATTGCTATGATTTGCATATCATTTTCATGAATAAGGCAGATGCCATATAAAAGCTGATAGAAATGTTACAATACAGAATTTTTATTCTGAGGTTGTTTTCTTAGATATGAAAAACGTACTTTTTTTGACAAGATAACCTTGGCATAGGGACTTACAGCAATCAAATAATACAGCAGAAGTTGGTTTCCTTTTCATTCTTGTTTAATATTTGCAATTATTAGACATCCGAAGGCCACTCATATCTGCAGGAATACAGGCTGAAAATTGTTCAGAAAATTATAAGGATTTTATCAAAAGCTGCACCAGAGTAGATTTGATAAAAAAGCCACATTCTATCAAAACCCAGGTAGACCTTTTTTTTTTGGGGGGGGGGTGAGTGAGGGATGCACATCCACATCTGGTCACCTAGCTGTTTTTTAAATTTTTCATTTTATTACTCTGGCTACGGGGCCAGAATTTTGCATGTGTAAAAGCCAGAATTTGGAGCTAGTTGTCTGACTTAAAATTAAACTTAGCATTTTTTGAGCAAAAAGTAGTATTATTTTAACAGGATGGTGTAGTGGTTTGGGAGTCGGACTTAGACCTGGAAGATCCAGGTTCAAATCCCCGCTCAGCCACGAAGCTTCCTGGGTGACCTTGGGCCAGTCACTATCTCTCAGCCCCACCTACCTCACAGGGTTGTTGTGAGGACAAAAAGGAGGGGAGGAAATATGTACACCACTCTGAGCTCCTTGGAGAAAGGGTGGTATAAAAATGTGAAAAATAAATAAAAAAATATATTAAGTGTCGCCCAATTGTGGGCAGTAGATGCCAGGCACTGGCGTCACTGGAGCGTGGCGGGGGGCGGGCCGCCTGGGGGTGACGCGCACCATGGAGTGACGCGTGCACCCCCGCGCGCGTCACCTCCGTGATGCGCGACACCCTCCGAGACCGGCCCGGGAGCCGGCCTCGGAGCGTCCGACCCCGTCGGCGCGTTAATATGTGGTTTTTTTTACAATTTTCGCGCATGCGCAGACCGTTTTGAGGGCAAAATGCCCTCAAAACGGTCTCTGCGCATGTGCGAAAATTGTAAAAATCCCCGTATTAACGCGCTGCTTGGGCCTTCTTTCAGAAGGCCCTGGAGCGCCGACGGGGTCGGACGCTCCGAGGCTGGCTCCCGGGCCGGCCTCGGAGCATCCGGAGGGCAACGCAGGGGGGAGCCGGGTCCCCCCCGCGACGTCACTAGGCTGACGCGCGCCCCCTGCCCCAGGGTGACGCGCATCCTAATGACGCTACTGATGCCAGGTTGGCTTCTGTCTTAGCGCAACATTTTATATACTGGCACATGAGTAATTGCAGAATGTGTGTGATATGCTTCCTCCATAGGTGCCCCTACAGGCTTTGTTGAGCAGAAAAAGGCAGGGTGGTGAGAAGGGTGGTGAGAAAGCAACATGGTAACTGGACTATGACATTTACTTCCCTGCACAGCTTCTTAACCTCACCCTAGCCTAGAACCCAAGGACATGCTCAGATGACTATACCTACTTAGCACAAGCCTCCAGAGCAAATAGAAAGCTTTTGCTCTTAGTTCCCTCCTGCCAGACACTAAAAAGTACTGGCTCTCAAATCTGTCCATCCCGTAGGTACCACCCCAGGTACCAGAATGATTGAAATCACAAGTTGACAATCTTAGTTTTTTGTCCCTCACTCAAGAGCAGCATCTTCATCTATCAAGTTTCTGGTTATGGTGCTCAAGGCCTACTCAGTACTCAGCCTAGAAAGTTACGTGGGATTGTGTGGGCGTAGTCCTGTGCAACATCAGGTCCTGTGATTTGCGGGTAGTATGAAGCCTCTGGATTGGCCAAGCCTAGTATAAATTCTGTCCTTGTCTGGTCAACAGAGCAGAATGTGCTGTTGCCTGTGGATTCCAATCTCAGCATCAGCAATTGACCTCTGAGCTGGACAGCACACTCTTCTGAACCATGTTGGAGTATATGGCCGCCCATCACCTCATCCTGATCCTACCTGATCCAAGACTAATCAAATACATAACTTAGGTCACACATCTGCAATTAACTGCTATTGTTTCACTAAAAACAAAACAAAAATATCCCACCACCCTTGGGAATGGTAATTTTGTGAGGTTGCTGAACTCTCTTTCACAGATCTCTAGTCGGCTCCAAGAAATACAAATCCCCACGTTATTTGGCTGGATGGGAACCATAACAGTTAAAAGTTATGGAAAACGGCTTTAAATCTTAAGCGCGGACATGCTCCACAAAGGAAAGATGGATATAACAACTAATGAAATTTACTAATTTATGTGTAACTTCGGTAACCCTGTGTAAACAGACTTACTAAAACAAAAGAGAGGAAGTAGGAGCATTGGGGGCCCATGGGCCATGGCACATATTAGACGACACCACAAAATGGGGACACAGAATTTTTGAAAAACAAGCCCTCAGTCCTAGTAATCCACAGACCCAATAGATAGCACAGACTCAACCCAGCCATATGTTCCACATTGATTGAGAAGGTGCTGATATGGGCCAGATATCCACTCCTTAGACAGTGAGAACACAGATAGCTGACTTGGACTGGAGATGCTGCAGGGAAAGTTTGGGCTTCTTCTAACAACAAGAGAAGGGCTGTAGCTCGGTGGAAGAGCAGCTACTTTGCATGCAGAAAGTCCCAGAATCAGCCCCCAGTTTCTCTAGGTTGGTCAGAGAAAAATTTCAGCCCCAAACCGTGAAGTGCCACTGCCAACAGTGTGAACACTGCTGAGCTAGATGGAGCAAATGTCTGATGCAGAAGAAGGCCTTAGGCCGCTTCCTCTACTATGCCCCCTGCTTAGGAAGGCCTGCATCACAACGTGGGCATGATATAGCTAAGTGAAAGAATTTCATGGAAAGATTAGTCCTGTTATTCCAAATACATGATCCTCAGCTGACCTCCTCTCGGAAACACCTGCTGTGTGCGGCTCTTCTCCCAGTTTTCCTTCCTCACTTTCGAATGGTGTCCTTTGGTCTTTTCCTTTTTGCTTCCATTTCCTAAACCACTTCATTTTTCAGCCCTACTTTCCTAGGCCTACCCCACTGCCTTCTCAGTGTCCCTGCCTCCTCTTACTCTTGACAAATGCTTTGTCTGTCTCCCCTTCTGGCTCCTCTGCTCCTCTTTAGGTGCAATTTGTGCACACCCCACCCCTCTTTAAGAGCCCCTCTTAGGATAACAGTGCAATCCTATGCATGTCTACACAGAAGTAAGTTCTATTGAGTTCAATAGAACTTACTCCCCTGTAAGTGTGTATAGGGTTGCAGCCTCGTGCCCTAATCCTATCCCCCCACCACATTATAGCATGCAGCCGCACCAATGGAAGCTGCACTGCATGCTAAGGTGTGTGTGTGTGCGCGTGCACGTGCGTGCGTGTGTGCGCGTGTGTGTGATTGGACAGCCTGCAGGAGGTAAGTAAAAATATTTTCACTTACTTCCTGGTAGGCTGCCCAATTGCCTATGGGTATCCTCGGATATATGTCAGCCATTTTGGTGGTGTATGTTGGAGGAGATAAAAGGGGCAAGGGGAGTTAAAAATAGGGGATAAGATCTGGCATGCATGACTGCTACCAGACCCACTCCTCCCTCTCCTGACATGCCCCCTGTTCCTCCCCCAACATGCCCCGTTACTCCCCCTCCCTGCCCACAAACCACCTCCCTGCACTGGAGCAGGTTGCGGGTCATTGATGCTGCCACCACTTTGTAGTGGCGGCTCAAGAATAGCCGCTGGGGGCATGCTCTGTATAGCAGAGATGTGCTGTTTGCAGTAAATACCTGGCAAAATGGCATAAGGATCATGGCTAAGTATCGATGTTCACTCTGGATTTCTATGTGACAGACTTCACCAACCAGCCAATATTAATCCACCATGCTGATATTTCCTGAATACACGCAGCCAGTATTGACTTGTGAGGCCAAGTGTTGACTTCATCTGAAGCTGTTTTGTTGAGTTTCTTAACGCCATGTTGAAGTAAAGGTTGCAGTTTGACACAGCAGCCTTGCCTGCATCATTGAGCATTGACTACATTAATTCACTTTTGGTATGTGGTAACTCGTAAGTTTATGGACACGACAAAATGCACTGCCTTCACTACAGCATGTGTATTGATTATTTTTGGAGTGCCTGAACATCAGCAAAAGATCAGTACATTGAAATGTCAAGAAATGCTTATGCCTGCGTATTTAGAGCATGTCTAATAATAACCTTGCAGCATTTCCACTGCATGGACTTGCACGTGTTTTTCTTTCTTTCTTCCAAATATTGAGTCCTGTACTGAGAAATGTATCCTAATTTCAGGTAGTAGAGAAGCAGCGTTCACCTATGCCATCATTGCTGCTGGAGTAGCGCATGCAATCACTGCCGCCTGCACCCAGGGGAACCTGAGCGACTGTGGCTGTGACAAGGAAAAACAGGGACAATACCACAAAGACGAAGGATGGAAATGGGGAGGCTGCTCTGCAGACATCCGCTATGGAGTAGGATTCGCCAAAGTGTTTGTGGATGCGAGGGAGATTAAACAGAATGCACGGACGCTCATGAACTTGCACAACAATGAGGCGGGCCGAAAGGTAGGCACCACTGCTCACCTCTAAATGTGGTCATCTCATGTCTACAGCAACAGGTCTGTCTGTGCATTTGCTTTGAAGCGAAGGACCCTTTCCAGGTCATGCACATGTATGCTTGCACTTCATGGGGCTACCTTTTGGTCAAATGGCGGTCCCCAAGCGACATTTTGCAGTTACAAAACAGGAAGTGAACACAAAAGAGCACAGTCAAATTGTGGTTCAGATTAAAAATGTTCTAGTTTGTGTGTAGCTCCAGAATCAGATTTTCTTCTGATTCAGGTATGAACTCCTCATTTGAAAAGGGTGGGTTTGTGTACAAGAATCTGTCCTTACTTTTAAAATGGTGATTGCTGGAAACGAGTGAATAGAGGAAGACATATGGTGGCTGCTTCAGACTACATTGCATGGCACCTTCTGCCAAGGTGGCCTCTTGAACTGCTCTTTACATGACAGGACTAACTAGTGTGGTTGCTGCTGAATCTGCTCATTGGATTCCTATGTACTTCTGGTTTGATCACATGGCTTTCCCATTTTGCCTGTCCCCACAGGGAGTGCTCTGTTGTAGAAAGCTGTATCATCACTCACTCCTTGTAGATCCAGGAGCGTAGCTAAGGGGGTGGGTGGGCCGCACCAGGTGCCACCCTCGGGGATGTATGACACCAGTCTCACACGGACCAGTCTTCACATCCTGTGAGACACTGGGGCATCACCAGTGATGTAGACTTAAGTCTATTGACTCGGACTCGAGTCGGACTCAAGTCGCGTCAATAACTTGACTCGGACTTGACTCGGTGATTGCAAAAGACTCTAAAGACTTGACTTGAGACTTGGAGCCTTTTACGACAAGTCCAATTTTATTCAGGTTTAAATCCATTTTCCCCATTAAATAGATAGGGACTCGTACCCAAAAACCTGGGACTTGGGGGCAAAGACATGGGACCTGACTCAAGACTTCGAGTCAGAGACTTGATCCACATCCCTGGGCATCACCCCATTGGCTGTCTCCCTTGTGGGGGCAGCATACACTCTAAGCTCAGCCGGGTAGCTTCTTCCTGTTCTCATGAGTGACACGAGAACATGGAGCAACTCAGAGTGGCCGAAAATGGCTGAGCAAGGGTGTCGCCCATCCCTGCAGGGTGAGGGAGGTGAGGTGCGGCAGGGCTCAGCCCAGCAGCTGCACAGTGCTGTCAGGGGGAGGGGTGACACCAAAAGCTCTGGAGCTCAGGTCTATCTGGCCAGTATACCTGGTCTCCTAGTTGGCCAAGCCTCCATCTTTTGTTCTCTGTGAGGCCAGGTCTAGTGGGCAGGTAGACCTGAGCTCTGCCTCAGGAAGCCCGGTAGACCTGGGCTCCAGAGACTTTTCCAGCCATAGGAGGTGGTCCATGGGGGGGGGGGGTGACACCATGAGTTACTCCAGGTATCACCCACCCTAGTGACGCCACTGGCTTAGATGATCTCTCTAACATCTGGTTCTAAAAGCAATACATTAGTGTCTTTGGGGTTAATTTAAAAATTCTTTTGATAATTTCTACTGTATTTTGCTCCCAAACATTAGATCAGAAATCTGATTTTAGAAGACTTGCCATAGTCAGTCTGTATCAGGTCCTTCAGTCTGAAGGGCCATCTCTCTTACATCAACTAACAGAACTGAGGGCAGTAATTAAACCATAAGTGAGGGCAGTAATTAATTAGTGAATTAAATAATGTAATTAAGTAACTAAATAAAATAAAGATATGATGTTCAATCCATTTGTGATACTTGTGTGAACTGGACTACTTTTACTTGTCAGGAAACAAATGCTTAAAAAATGGCTGTTGTGTTAAACTTATACAACATTGGGTGATAGAAAGGACTACTACCTAATAAAGTGCTACGGTTCTGAAATATGTGAATAAAACGTCGTGACCAGTTTGATTGTGCACATGACTATACATCCAGTGGATGGTTTAAGGGCTTGGCTACAGCCTTAACATGGCTTTATTTAAGGCCTTCCTTTAACTGATTGACAGATGCCCAAGTGACTTTGGATGTGACATTGATCACAGGGACAGGAAGTGCAAGTAACACACACTTCCTGTTCCCTGCATCTCTGTCTCATCTGAACCAGAATGTTTGTACACATATCCTGAAGATGTGTAAATGGTCCGTCCGTGCATGCATGTCTTGTGGACAGTAATGCAGCGATAAATTTCAAAGTGGAGGAGCTTTTCATTATGTCTCCCATAGCCACGTTCCCATAGATGTGCCATGCCTTTTGATTGCCAAGGGAAAGCTCCTTCAGAGATACAAAAGAAAGATCAGAGAACTGAAAGCAAAGTTGGCTGGCACCATCAGTATACTTGTGAAGGCGATATAATGTGTTGCATCTGAGTCAGCCTCCTTAACCCCTTCCAAAGAAGACGTCTTGGGGTTCTGCAGCTGTGCAGTTACTACCCCAACTGCTTCTTTGTAACAAACCGATGTTTGTTACAGATAGTATACATTTATTTGTTCTCTCAATTTTCACCAGATTGGAAATTGTGAATAGTGTGCGCAATTTTCAAAGCGTACTTGTTATGATCCACTTGGGTCTGGACCCTAAAGCAGAGACTTCTTCAGAGAAGGAGGCAGTCTAATACCACCCTGCTGGATCCAAGGGAGAATGGGACTAATTTGGATCAATGTGTGTTACTGTCTCTCCTGTTGTTGCTGATTGTTTACATTATTACTAGCATTCCATATAACCGTCTCCAATGTTCTGCAGTCTTAGTCTCTGGGTGAGGTCCTACATATCTTTTCCCACACACTTATTCATGGATTGAAAACCATGGCAGAGCAATTGGTTGACTGTTTGACAGTGAACCGATCAGTAAGATGCATTAATGTAAACAACAAGGACGACATACACAGGGGTGAGATTTGGTTGTGTAAATCCTCAGGTAAGCATGGTGCTACTCAGCGGTGCAAAATGACCCCTCCCACTCACTATCGGAGCGTTGCCTTCACTGCCGGAATGGCTCTGATGAGTGGGAGGGGCCACTTTGTAGAGCTGTGCAGTACTTACAGTGCCGCACCCCTCTAGCTACGCTACTGCTAGGAACATGTGAGGAGGATACTGATGTGCACACACAGAGCTCCATGTGCTGTTCTATGAGCTCTACATATGTGTTATGAGAAATCTTTATGCAAGCATGGAGTATTTCACTCTATAGGAGTGACCTAAAAATCCCTGCAAACACTGGGCCTTGGCCCTGCCTGCCCCATGGTTTTGGAGTAGAGTTATATCTGACAAAGCTATCTTTATAAATATAACAATGTGTGCGATGCATCATGATGCAATCTTTTCTCCTGATCCTTTATATTAGTCAGCCATATTTGCATACATTTGTTAGTGAAAGATTCAGTGCAGCGTTCTGCATCCATAGCTTGGCTAACAATAATTCTTATGAATCCTGATGTGGTTTGGAATGTTTTGCCCATAAAATATGCTTGGAGATGATTCTGTGAACTACGGTAGATCATTTTTTTAAAAATTAAGCTCCAACTTGCAGTGTCATCTTTGAGCATGTCCCATGGTTGACATACGCTTTTGAAACAACTATTTAAGTGGGAGGAGGACCCATTCTGACGTCAGCCCATGGATGCAAAACATGACGAAAGGATTGACTCAGTGTCTACCCAACACCAATAATCTGAGCATGAAAGCTTCTACTCTGTTGGGGGTATTATCTGGAAGGACAGTGTGTGTGCCGTCTTTGGCCTCCTGCCATTTCCCCAGCAGGCACAGAAGCTGTTTTGATGTGGAGATATTTACGTGCCAGCCCAATGTAGAACTGCTGAACTGCTTTTGGGTTTGTTGCCAAGCTAGTGGTGTTGTAGTTCAACACAGGACCAGATGATAGGGCCTCTGAGAGGAATTTTATCAAGGGGTATGAAGTTTCTTTTGGGCCCCTTCTCAAAGGGGGAGGGGGAAAAACAGGGCAGGAGAGGGCAGCAATGGCCAGAAAAGACTCCAGAGCCCAGGTTGACCAGGCTTCCTGATATGGCGCCCAGGTCTACCTGCCCAGTAGACCTGGCCTCCTGGTTAGCCCGGCCTCCGTCATTCACTCTCCATGTGGCCAGCCGAGATTCCAGAAAATTTCTGGGGCCCCTCCTTTGGCTCCTGGGCCCCCTTTCTGACCCTGGGCTTGGGTACAATTTACCCCCTTTACCTCCCTCTCATGGGCCCTGCCAGAAGGTGCACAGACAGGCAGGAAAAGTATCACTGTAAACAAAGAGTTTATGGTGCTTGTTCTTGCTGTATAACTATATCCTCACACTCAATCCCATTTATCATTTAAGCATTTAAGAGAAGATACCCTAGATATGTAGAGTTTACCTCATATATACTGAATCCTTCAGACTATTTATTTGTTCATTCAATTTACCCTGCTTTTCTCCTAAATGGGCACCCAAAGCAGCTTACAAAAATTTATATAAAAACAATATCATAATATACGTTCTCAGGTTTTTGCGAACAGTATACACATTAGAATTAAAAATTTACTTAAAAAAATCAGAGACTTCAGTCCGTTTATTAGGATTAAAAATTGATCCTGAAAACAGATCCTGCAGTTTTTAGTCCTAATAAACGGACTGAAGTCTCGGATTTTTTTTAATTTAATTACAATATCATAATTAAAAACAAAATAAAACACACAATATATACCATATGTGTATATATATACTGTGTGTGTGAGTGTGTGTGTGTGTCACACACACAAATTAAAAAAACATTTAAAAAACTAGCAACCAATCCACTCCATTATAAAAGAATAAGAGTGCAAATCAAATCAAATACAGAACAGCAGTAAAACAACATCCATAAAAACTGGCAGAACATCCACTATTAAAAAAATCGGTAGTCTAAAAGAAACATTTTAAGCCCCAACAGAAGGCTTCTAAAGCGGGAGCTTTTCTTAAACCAAAGGGGAGGGAATTCCATAAACTGGGTGCCACTACCGAGAAGGCTCTATTTCTCGCCAATGTTACCCCACTTTTGTAAATGGTGGCACATCTAAAAGGGTCCTCTCTGATGATTGAAGAGGGTGGGTTGGATTATATGGAAATAGGCTGTCTCTCAAATACACTGGCCACAAGCCGTATAGGGCTAATTTAATAAATATATAAATATTTTAATAATAAAATAAGTAGAGATGTGAGGAAGGTTAGGCTGAGAGAATGTGACTTACCCAAGGTCATCCAATGACCTTCATGTGAGAGTGGGAATTTGAATCTGGGCCTGTACAGTCTGTCCAGCATGGAATTCTCCATACCGGACTGTCGTTCCCCCATTTTCTTACCATATTTCCTTTGCTCATTGAATGAACATCTGTTGAAATGCGTGTTGCCACCCTGACAAGTAGACTTTTGGTTTAAGAGAGAACTTGTAAGGGGTTTGCCAGAAAAATATGGAAATAGCCTTGATAAATTGTAAGTACTTTGCTCTGCTCTTCCATTGGCAGTGTGTGCAAATTCACCATGCTCCATGCAGGGCTTGTAGCTCAGTGAAAGAGCAACTGATTGGTACTTAGAAAGTCCCAGCACAATCGCCAGGTAGGGCAGAGAAAAATTCTTGTCTGAAACTCTGGAGACCTGCTGCTAGTCTGTGTAGAGTATACTGAGCTAGATGGACCAATGGTCAGCCTCACTATAAGGCACCTTCCTATTTCCTATGTTCTAGTGGTAGTGGCATCGTCAGCCCCATAAGGTGGCCAGTTCATGTAACTGTTGAGTCACCAAAAGGTGACCTTTAGGCAGTTCCACACGGAGCCACGTTTTGTGGATTGCTATACAGACTGCTGTGGCCATGGAGCCGCAGGATGTGGGATAAACCAATTCCATTTCAGTTCTCTGCCACAAGGTGGCTGCTAAGAAGTCACCTTGTGGTTGAAAAATACCTTACAAATCAACTTTGAGAGAATTTTTTACAGAGGCCTTATGACTTATGAGTACAGCAGGGAAAGCCTTCCATTTACGGGTAATATTAGACATCCGTTTCAGGGGCGGTGTTATTGCAGGTTTGGCGTAAGGAAAGTTTTGATTCTTTGGAAACCCAGCTCTCGAACTGTGCTTCTTCTCTCCCTCTTTTTCTTTGTGACATTGAAATTCACTGAATGGCATTTTGCATCAGCATTACATCATATTAAATATAACACCACATTATGAGTCATTGATATAAATCACAACACAGGCTGCATTAGAGGGCTCCTGCAACCAAGGGCACACCAAGGTGAATTTTTATTTGATATTTCTCTTCTCATAGGTAGACTGACTTAGTAATCCTATCATGTCCTTACATGGGTAGCACTTTGCTGCTTTTCCTTCAGCGCTTGAATTGAAATCTGCTTTTGTGGTATAAAGCACTTTGGAGCAAATATAACAAAGTCTTCTGTATGAGGTCATAGCTTCAGAAACAAATATACTGAAACAGTTACTGATTCTAATACTAAAGGACATGGAAAATGTAAGATCAATGGAAATGCCTGGGATTTCCTAGCTATTTTGTGGTGATGAGAATTAAGGGTGCCCATCTAGAATTGAATTTCAGAAATAAAGTTAATACCATTACAAAGTCTTACTTCTAGGAGTGGCTCTTCTTTTAGCAGATCCATCCAAGATAAGAACTGCCTGCACACAGTTGATTATTATGGCCTTCAGAGAGGACATCTACACTGGGCAGATTACCGGTATACAGTACTACTCTAGCCCAGGGGTTCTCAACCTGTGGTATGGGTACCCCTAGGGGTACGTGAACCTCTTGCTGGGGGTACTCCAAGCCCTGCCCCTTATCTGCCTCATCAGCAGCTAATTAAGTGTTAATTAACGTGGATTTTAAATTTTAATTATTTTCAGAGCCCTTCTGTTTCTCTGATTTTGGTTTTGGGCTTATTTTTGTACTTTGGAAAATTTACTTTGGTGGGGTGGGAGAGGGAGGAGCTGATTTTGGGAAGTGTGACTTGGAGAAAAAAGAGATCCTACACAAAGAGTTAAATAAGACATTTTTTCACACTTAAAATTGTTTTAGTACTTTTTTATGTAACGATTAATTAATCCAGTTAATTAGCAGTTAATTAGCAGGGGGTACTTCAGAAAATTGGACCGTGATAGGGGGTACCTGGGCCTCCAAAAGTTGAGAACCTCTGCTCTAGCCTATGTGCCTGTGCAGCTGCAAGGCTCTTCTTATGCAACTACACTGCACCAGTCTTATTAGAAGCTGTAGAACAAATCAATGATGAGGAAAAAAAGATGTTGAAGATAAAATCTAAAGATTAGGTAAATGACCCAACTTTCAAAGAATGTCCAAAAGGCTCTAAAAATAAATGGAGCAGTGATCACTCCTACATAGAGGTTCCACATCTGGAACTCAAAAGACTTGTATGGGTTTCATGTGAAGAGAAATGGCTCTACCCTTGGCCTATATGGGAACACGTTAATGCCCCTGCATAAAAGACACAAGTGAGGTAAACAAAGACCACAACTTGATTAATAATTGACCTGTGACATAACATCTTACTTAACTGCAGCTACTCCAGTGTGGGTTAACTACCTCTTAGATTATATTTTAAGACACTATTGTAAGCCTTTGGTGTTACTGAGGCAGCCCAGCTCCAACATATTTTCCATCCCAGGTCCCTTCTGGTCAGTAAGTCTCATGCAGATGGCTCAAGGAAGCTCTTTCACCACACCATGCCTCAGAGTCCCACCCTAAAAACCCTACTCTTTCCCTGCTTAAAACTGCAGTGAGCCTGCCCTGAGGCCTAACTAGCCAGATTATCTTGACCATGATTAATTAAATTGGGGTGTGTGTGTGTGTGTGTGTGTGAGTGAGGAATGCGTGACAGAAGAGGGAATCCTATTCCCTGTATATTCCTGTATAGAAGAGGGAATTTTGGCAGGTGCAGCTCATCATGGAAGGGTGCAAAAAGCTGCACCTGCTCAAATTCCCTCTTCTTTACAAAAGGTATAGGCACTTTGCCCTCTATTGTATCTGGTAACTCTGGTCAGAGGTAGGCCAGTTCAGGAACTGGCTGAAGGCCACTGCCCATTGAGGGCTCACCTGGCCAGGCCAACCCCTGAACTGTCAGTAATGATGGCAGTAGTAGTACCTAATGTGCCATCAGGACACAGACGGGGAGATGCCATGGGGCCCCAGTGCTTTGCCCCAGCCCCCAGCACTAGCACTGAAAACTACCCAATTTCTTCCAGTGTAGAGTAAGCCAAAAAACAAACAAACAAACAAGCATAGCTTTCCCAGTCAATTTGAAAGTAGGTCCCCAAATTTCTCTCTACCCCCTGAATGGTGACCAGCAGCAACTGCACTGCCATCCATATCGAGTGCTGCAAGAACTTGCTAAAGAAAGGAGGCAGAGTTGACTCTTAGTTAAGCAGCACACACTGCTACCTTCTCCTTAAAGACCAGGCCACACAAGACCCCAGATGCTCTCTTTTCTCCGCCCCTCTTCATGCTTTCTTTGAAGTCACCCCCATCCATTCAGTGCAGGTAGGAAACTGCTATTTTCCTTTCTCTGCTAGTCAATGCTAGTTACCACCACTAGAATTGTGGCTATCGACATGCTTGTCCTCCTACTTACAGCGCAATCCTATCCAACTTATACCACCGGTGTAACCAGCGGTGCAGTGAAAACGGGAGGCCCCAGAATGGAAAGGGGATTCAAATCCCCACCAAAGGGGGATTCAAAGGGGATTTGCATCCCTTTTCTGTTCTGGGGCCTCCCGTTCTCACTGCACCACTGGTTACACTGGTGGTGTAAGTTGGATAGGATTGCGCTGTTAGAGTCATAAGACAAGCTGCTTGAGGATCAACACTTTTCAGATGGGGAAATTATCCTTTAGCTCTGAAGGAGTAGCAACCGCACAACAAAAAAGGCTAACAATGAGTGGTCTCTGTTCCGATATGTTTGTGCAGATGGCACCATAAGAGGAAAAATCTTTTTCTACATGTGCCAGCCTTAGTCTGGCCTTTAAGTCAGGGAGCTTTGAACAGAGAAAACCCGATGTACATGTATGGTAACCAAAGGTATGTGCTATAATGTTCATCCAACTCAAGTCATGCCAGCAAAAAATCTTTAAATGCCCTCACGTGTCTGGAACTTTTGGAAATTGCCATAGACTCCAGGAAGTCTAGAAGAACACCCTACTGTGGAATAATTAAAAACTGACAGAGGCTGCTCTGATACCTCTGGAATCAAGTGATATTATGGTATCAGCAGCAAAGCCACCTAGGCCTTGAAGCTCAGGTGTTAATCATGCGCTTTAAAATCTTGTCTGACTTTGCTGTTGTTTCATTAACATTGCTGATCTTTGCTTTTTAAGCCTTCCAGTTTTTGGCCCTAGGCCAACAAAGCTATGGGCATGGGCATGAGAGAACTGTCAGTATATAGCCAGAAGTCTATTTTAAGTTTCACATGTAACCACTTAAATGGCTGAAGAGACCAGCCGAATATCAAAGTAACTTCCTGGCTATATGGGTAGTTATCCCTCAAATAGCTTTGTGACCTTTGTCTTTTTTTTAAGGATGCTACATATGAAATGGACTAAGAGGGTGCTATCTCCATTTTGCAGTTACATATGGAATTTCATTAGAAGAAGAATAGCAATTAAAGTTTCCTGAATCAACATTGTTATTTCTAAAACTTACAGCTTATTCCTCATCATTTTTCTTTAGAAGTAAATTCCATAGGTTTAACTAATTATACTTAGGACTGCAGGCTTGAACAGACATCCTTACCAATATCTTCTGCTGGTTCAATCCACTCATGCTGTTACTGATTCAAGATGCAATCCACTGGACGGTACCACTCAATCCACTCATGCTGTTACTGATTCAAGATGCAATCCACTGGACGCTGGAAGCCATCGCGAACGTACCGTAAAGCACGTTCGCGATGACTTGGGAGTAAGGAAGGCCGGTGCAAGGCAGACCTCCCTCACTCCGGTGCCAGATATCCACGGGGATGGTGGCGGAAGGTAAGCAATCTGGCCGGGCGAGGGGGGGGCATTGACCTAGCCGGCCCGGGAGGGGGAGGGGATGGCATCGGCCATATCCCCGTCCCTGCCGGGCTGGCTACGCCATTACACGGCCTCCTCTACTTCCGCCAGCTATTTCGCTGGTGGAAATCCGAGGTGGACGATAGGGCCGGCCTGGGTTTACACTCGGGGAAGGGGACGAGCGTCCCCTTCCCAGAGTAGACCTCTGGCCCAGCACGTGCTGGGCATCCTGTGCACAGGATCCGGCGGGTGGCCCTGGGCCGTCCGCTGGATCCTTACACAGGATTGCGCTGCCCATTTGAGAACTACTACATCATCTACTACATCATCATCACTACATCATCACTACTAAGGGATACTACATCATCATCATCTGTTCATCCTCATCATCAACATATTTGATATAGCAAGCAATGTCAGATATATACGTATCTGACTTTTAACTATACCTAATGAACAGGACTCCATAACCAACCTCTGTATAATTTATTTCATCCGTTTTCTATTCTTGAATGATCTTGATAATCATTCTGGCTCTTGTTTCATTCTTGGTGGGCATGGCAACCTCTTCACTGCATTCTCCATTATGTTTCCTGCATCCATTTACGTAGTTGGAAATATGTGAGGATTCTAGAATAACGAAAAGAACTGGTGTGAGTGGAAGAAGATGGTTTACAGTATAAAAATATCAAAGAAAGAGTGTTTGACTATACATAAATTAAAGATAAATTAAATGAACGGCCCAATCCTATCTGGGCCTTGTGCTGCCAGAACTCACACTCTGCGGCATTGGCTGTAGCGTCCGGGTTTGGGAGCGGACCGCCAGTGGTGCAAACTCCTTCCTCCAGCCAAGGACACACACTCGACGGGGAGCTGGGTAAGTCCGGGACCAGACACTGTTGTAAGCCTTGGGGTTACTGAGGCAGCCCAGCTCCAACATATTTTCCAGAAGACGTCCTGGGGTGTATGGTGGTATTTTATCTGCATTTGAAAGGATTCAAAGATCTTTGATTTGTTTTTCCTATTGCGTTAATCAAGACGACATGTGACATTTTTCTCCTCTTTAGTCCAGTAATATTGAAAATGTCTTGTTTGTCTTAAATATGAGAAAGAATTAGACTGTGCACTAACTGTAGTCCACAAGAATGAGTCTATCCACTTTTAATGATGTGAAACTGTAATACATTGTACGACTTCAATCTTTGCTAGGGATGCTATATTATCCGGATTGGTGGGTTTCCCCCAGATTTTAGGCATGATGGCATCCCATCCATTTTGCCCATTTTGTTGGAGCCCATTTTGCCCATTAGCTGGCCTGAATTGTTAGCTTTTATTAAAAAAAAGCAAGTAATGATAGAACCAAAAACTTGTGCTTGTACACTAAGGCATGAACTATATGTGTGGGATGCTCCTATGCAGTGGAGGGAGTATTAAAACAGACAAAAGAAAATATTTCTTTACCCAGCATGTAATTGGTTTGTGGAACTCCTTGCCACAGGATGTGGTGATGACACCTGACCTGGATGCCTTTAAAAGGGGATTGGACAGATTTATGGAGAAAACGTTCATCACAGCTTACAAGCCACGATGGGGATAAGCAACCTCCTGGTTGTAAGAGTAGGTTTTCTCTGTGCCAGGTGCAAGGGAGTGGCAACAGGATACAGGTATCTTGTTGTCTTGTGTGCTTCTTGAGGCATCTGGTGGGGCCACTGTGTGATACAGGAAGCTGGACTCCCACAGGAAGAGGCTCCCCCCCATGTTGCGGAAGAGGCAGTGGTAGTTGTCACCACATCAAGCAGTGTCTGGGGTCCTGCTGCCCCTGATAATGGGGTGTGGTTTCGGTCTAAAGCAAAAGGAAAGAGAAAGTAATCAAGCTTTTTGAGGCCTGTTTTTTTTTTTAGTTCAGCTACCACAGCAAAGTTGTAAAATCAGAGAGATGTGAATTGTTTAGTTCAGTTTGTTAATAAAATCTGTTTAAAAGAAAAGAACCCCCGAAGTCTTCATTTCAGGGATGCCATATTGCTTGGACCTGAATCTGCCTGAACCCCAGGCTGTGTGAGGCCATCATTAGGCCCTGCTTTCTCATTATTTCCCCATAACTCCCTGCGCTCTGTACCTGCTACAGACCACTGCCTCTTCCACCCATCACTCAACCACATTTCTGTTCCTTAGCACACTGCCTACTTTGTGCCATCCTTCAGCTACTCTGGCAGCGTGATCACTATCTCATAAATTTATGAAGCTACCTTCTAGCCCAATATTGTCTATTCTCAGACTCTGATTGACAGTGGTCCTCCAGGATAGCAGGGATTTTTCAGCCCATGCTACCTGAGATCCTTTTAGTTGGAGATGCCAGAGATTGAATGTGAGACCTTATCTTTATAATGTATAAGCTCTTCCACTGAGCTATGAGGCCTCCAGCTATAGAATGTACTCATTGGGACCTGCGCTTCACAATGTGTAGCTTTCCTGCTACCCCGCTGTACACAGCTATTCCTGTCCTCTGCATGCATGAGGGATGTTGCTCTCTTTTCTCACACAGAAGTTGCATTGTTTGTGAACATTCTGTTGTTAACATTTGCAATCCAGGAAGCTCAGTCAATGATTTGAAAGTATGATGCTCTAGGCAGGCAGTTTGCCTTTTGCAGATTCCCTGATAATAGAGGGAGGCTGTCACACTTTTGGTGTGTTTTGTTTGCTATTTTGCTGTATTTTTTTTGTATTTTCTGTTGGTGGTATTGTTTTATTATTGTTTTATGTCGTTGTGCACCATCATGTGTGGGTCAAGTGGCGTATAAATGATATAAATAAGCTACGCTGTATGTTCGCAAAAAACATGCAATGTATAAACTGGTTTGGCTCATGACTTTCCTCCAAAGAACTGGGAACTGCAGTTTTGTGAAATTTCTTGTGTTCTCTAACACAGATGTTCCAGCATTCTGATGGTGAAGAAATCCAAGACAGTGAAACATTTTAAAATGTTTTAAATTTGTAGTGCAAATTTGGTCTGAGATCTGAGCACATGACAGCTTAGAGTTCACACTGGACAACACACAATTTGCCTCTGAAACGAAAATAGCTAACCTTTTTTTTTTTACTAATTTCAATGTGCTGAAAATGAAAATGACAATAAAATCTGTCGATTTGCTCTAATTTAGGAGAAGCAGTCTGCATTGCGTACATAGGTATTGTAAGTGCCATTGGGCATTTACCAGTACATGACTATGGAACTATCTATTGCAGATCTCTCACAAACCATAGCCAATTTTGCATTTCATTGCCATTCTTGTTCGGCACCTCAAAATCTATAAGAAACGACTAATTTAATCTTGGAGGCATGACCTTTGTTAAAATTTGTTGTCCAGTGTAATAGCCCAAATCCTATGGTATTTCCCCCTGCTGATGCAGTGAAGCCAAAATGGCTACCGCTGCATCCTGTGGGGGAGGGGACAGTGATGAAGGTCTCCTCTGGGTAAGGGAACACTTGTTCCCTTACCCAAGGGTAAACTTTTGCAGCATTGAAGGGTCTTCTTGGACCAGTGCTAGCAAAATTGCTGGAGCAGGTCTTTCTTTACCGGCCACGGGATTGGGTCCAGAAAGGATTCAGCAGCTGCTTCAGCCGCCAAACCCACCCCTTCCCAGAGCTGTTCTGCCCATCCCCCACCCCACTGCCTTCCCATTCCGCCATCCCCCTGCCCCCGTCGTTGCCTTATTCCGCCCTCCCCACCCCTGTTCTGCCTTCCCCCACCTCGTCCTGCCTCCCCCATCAACTTACCTGCCTCAGCAGGTCCTGATGGGGCCACCGCTGTGTGGCGTGGCTGTGGCCTTCCTGCCAGCGCTCCCGCAGTGCGCACTTCTGTGTTCTGTCAGAGTGTCTTTTGCAACTGCCGTAAGGCAGTTATTGCTGGCGAAACGCATGTTCCGCCAGTGTTAAAGCCCGATAGGATTCGGCTATAAATATAATTGTACAGGAGAAATGTCATATGTCTGCAATATGCGTTGATAATAAAATTCTCCATTTGATTTACAAGTAACAGCCTACCAGGAAAAAAACCTCAGTGTTATGTTGGTACTTGCTGTCAGAAATGATGACTCCTGGAGAGGAAAATCCAATTTTCAGAATATTTTTCCTTAGGGTAAATGTAATGCAGTGGACTGCAGCAGTGAGAAAGAAAATGACTCATTCTTAAGAATGTAAAACTATATATTTTATAAAGCAGTGTGTCTGAAATGACAGTCAGACAGTGTGGAGATGCCATGCATTATGCTTGAGTATAGCAAACTTGGTTGACAGGACAAGTCTATGAAAATTACCTACAATAAAATTGTTGCTAGGGTTGTGTTCAGTAAGCCCAACATTGGTTCACTATTGACCATGCTTAGTTTAGAGCAAAACATTATGTTTGTCAGCTGGCTTGCAATGTGCTTGCTCTTGAATGCTCACTTTGTTAGAAAAGGTCCTGGAATTCACAATTACCAGCGTATTTGCAATTGTGTTGGTTCTGTGAATGATAAATGTTGGTTTGGAACCTCAGAACCACAACCAATGTTTTGCTTGTAGAATGGGGCTTCTCTGCCTCCTTTCTGCTGTACACTATTTTCTGCACCTCCTCGAAAGCTGGGATGTTAATACAAAGGGTGTACAGTATTTTCAAAAGCCTTGAGTGTGTTTGTTCATTGCCAAATATGAATGGGACTTGCCCTGAAGCTAGGAATATGTATTCCTTTCTTTACATCTAAACACTTTCATATCACAAAAGCACAGGAAAAAAAATGACAAAAATGTTTTCCCTAAGGAGACTGGGACTTCAGAAGTGGCAGGGGTAGATAATAATAATAATAATAATAATAATAATAATAATAATTAATATACAGTATTTTTATACCGCCTTTCTGGTCATTGGATTTCTCCTCTGACTTTATTCAAGGCGGTGTACATGGGCAGGCTGTTCTAAACCCCAAGGGGTTTTAACAATATAATAACATTCTAGTCTTTCATAGAACCCTTCATTCGAGATGTTGCTTTCACTGTCCAGCTCTCTCTCTCTCTCTGGCGTTCGCCTCAGCACGCTTCAGCTTCAGATAACACAGGCAACCTTGATTGTCACTCAAGCGTTGCAGCTGCAGCTTCACTCCCCCACAAAGACTCTGCAGCTATCAGCTCGGCGTGCCAGCAGCTCTCCGACAGACTTCCGGCCATCTTGAACTGCTGTCCTGCAGATCTTCAGGCAGATTTATGAGACAAACGCTCTACATCCTGAGCCAGACGTCCTGCCCAGATGAAAGGGAGAGAGGAAGTAGTAACTTGGAAATCATACATTATTGTTATTGTTGTTGTTGTTGTTGTTGTTGTTGTTGTTGTTGTTGTTGTTGTTGTTGTTGTTGTTATTATTATTATTATTATTATTATTATTATTATTATTATTATTATGGGCTATGGGAACCTACTGAAATTAGACATAAGAAGCTGCTGTACACTGGGTTACGCAAATAGGCCCTCCTCTACCTTGAATGGTGGTGGCTCTCCAAGGTCTCATCCAGCAGAGATCTTTCCCAGCTCTGCCTTCTAACTTGAGATTTTTTAAATGGAGATCCCAGATACAGAACCTAAGACTTCATAGATGCAGAGCATGAACTCTGCTGCTGAGCAGCTACAGTCTTTCCCCACTTGTGATGATTTGGTAAAGCAGCCATGGACCACTATGCAAGGATGGGGGGAAGACGCAAGGCACTTGGGCCTTCCTGTGTGCCTTCGGGCTACTTTTGGGTTGACTACGATGACAGACACAGCTCCTGAACACTTACAGTTCCAGAAAGGGTACCTGCTGCCACCATGAAGGGGACACCAGTGCAAAAGGGAGTGCCCTTCTATGCCCTTTCTCTCGTTGGAAGAGAGCTCAGTTACTGGGGTTCCCGCAGCATAGAAGCCAATTGCTTGTCAAGTGACTGGAGTGCCAACTGACTTGGCTCATCCCAGCTCCTATGCACCTCTACACACACACACACACACACACACACACACACACACACACACACACACACACACACACACACACACACACACACACGACTTTGAGAACCAATCCATGTTTGCTCAGAAGTAGGTCCCACTGTATTCAATGGGGCTTACTCCCAGGAAAGTGGGTATAAGATTGCATCCTTTATAGCATTAGCTACAAGTGATCTATAGGAGAGAAAATGGCAATAGTCTTCTGCTTAGATCTGATTGAAAGAGGACACTGGACAGGTGATTAAAAAAAAAACAAAAGTTGTATATTAAAAAAGGATAAGGGGAAATTAGTTAAATCTCAAATATTCAAAAGTAGGCACTTGCAGTCAGATTAAAGCAGGTTATAGAATTAGACAAAATCAAGTATTGATATCAGAGGCAAATAAAATAAAAGTCTAATGCAGGCTTACCTAGACTTGTCCCTAGTTGGGCAGCGTAATCCTGTGTAACATTAAGCGGCTGACCTAAGGGGCCGGCCACTTATTCTAAGCCCTTTCCAGGCCGCGCTGGTACTGCTGGAGTGCACCTCAGGAGAAGAGGACGTTCATCCCCTTCCCCAGGTATAGGCAAGCCCGGGGCCTATGGGCCTCCTTGGATGCACGCCAGCTCCAGAGCTGGCGTACATCCAGAGAGGCCGTGTAAGGCTGGCGTGGGCTACAATGGGGCATAGGATATTGGCATCGATATCCCTTCCCCTGCCAGCCCAGGCCGGCCAATGGCCCCCACCCTCACCGCCCCGCCCCTGCACTGTCCAGCGTAGCACTTACCTGCAGCGGCTGGTGCAGGTTCGGGACTCCGGGGGAGCGAGCGGTGCAGGCCTCCGCACCGGCGCCGCTTACTCCTGAGTTGCCACAAAAGTGCTTTACCACGCTTTTGCGACACTTTAGTTACCTAATACCTAAAGTTACACAGGACTGCACCATAAGTTACATTGTTAGCTGCAATTCCCTTGTTCTCCTCTAGAGTCTGTAAGGGCATGATAGCAATTTGTAGGTATCCTGGCAAGTGCTGGAACAAAACATACAACTTTTCAATTCAGCCCTCCCCTTTTATGGAGTTCAGGAGGACCTCTCCTTGGTCATGGTCAGGTGGATGATCAATGGGTAGGTGTGAGCAAAACCCAGCAGGATGCTGATATTTTCTTCCTGGTCCATTTATCTAACAGAACCAGGAATCAGCCACACTGGTGCTGACAACCCACGTCCCAGGTTGAACGTTTCGTGTGGACATGCAAGTTCATGACGACAAAGCTGCATTGCCCACTTAAGACACACCCGCTCCATATTGTACAAACAGGGCGAAGGGGTCCTGTTCACCACTACACCATTCAAGGCAGATTAATTTGACCCACACTTCAATATGAACACAAAGCAGGCACAGTGAGACACACAAAGCAAACTGCTCGGACAGAATGAAAGAAGCCATTTATCTATTTAGGGTTTTTTTTTTTTTAACAAAACTCCTCTTCCCTCTTGCATTTGTGCCCAGCCCTGATTTAGACAAGAAAAGTTCCTAAACTGGTTCCAACTGGCATCAAGATACATCACAGAGAACAGCAAGCTCAACACTTGCCATGATGAGTCCTTTCAACTGTTGATCCACTGCAGCAGCTTACTCAGCTCTTTCTAATGGAGCTGTTTATTCCCGCTGTGGTCACTGTCTGTACATGGGCTGAATTGGAAGCGGGGTGCTGTAAAACTGTGGACTGCTCTGAACAAAGCCGCAAGGATAGCTAGAATACAAAACCAATGTGCAAGTTGTGTTTAATTGCCAGTGACTAAATACTATCCTAAAGGGAGATTTTAAATGAGTGTTGTCTCCTTTTTTGTTTGTGTTGGGTCTGTGTGGCAAAGTGATCCTTTTTGACTGGAAAAAAAAAAGAAATCTCTAGGACGTTTGAGCAAGCCATTTCTTATTGTAGCAATTGTAGAAGGGCATATTTTTTATTTTTAAAGTACGGTGAAAATAATTCATATAAGCAATCTAATCAAATGCAGTTTCATTATTACATTATTACAACAGCTACAAAAAGTTGTTCATCACACACGGATTCAGAATAAGAAGATTTGTCAGAGAACCGAGTCCAACAATATCAGTAGTTTGTACTATATACTCATGTTTAAAGAAAACAAAACAGATTGTTTCCCAATCCAGAATCCTGTGTACATCACAGTGTACACAATAGTGTTCCTGTTTGTTCAGGCTTCTCAGTTTACTTTAATGGGAGGGGGGGCAGTCTGGCACACATAAAGGTCTGTTATTTATCTGTGCCAGACTGCTCCATTGGACTGACTGTAGAGGCTCACACAGAGGTGGCATCAACTAGGGTTGGCCAGCTGGGTCACTGGCTGAATGCCCGCATCCATTGGACAGCCAATCTGGCTGATCCTGGAAGTCCCAGTATCCAATGGCAGCGGCAACCACCATGGAGGTGGATGGATCCAGAGCTGACTTTGCCCCAGGGCCCGCAGCCCAGTGGCGTCGCTAGCCCTCCCGGTGCCCGGGGCACGGGTTGCCCGAGCGCCCCCCAGAAGGGCCCGAGCGCCCCACCCCCCAGAAGAACGCCCCCACCCGGCCCCCGCGCCCACCCCCACCACTCTCCTTACCTTCTTCAGCCTCCTCGCCGCCGCCACTGCCGGCCCTGCGCTCACCTTGGCGCAACTTCTTTTAATATTGGCTGTTTAAAAGTCGTGCCGAGGTGAGTGCGGGGCCGGCGGCGGCGGCGAGGAGGCTGAAGAAGGTAGGGAGAGAGGTGGGGATGGGGATGGGCGCTCGGGAGCCGGGTGGGAGCGCCATTGCTCTCCTTACCTCCTTCTTCTTTCTTCGCCGCCGCCGGCCCCGCGCTCACCTCGACGCGAGTCGGCTCCTTTTAAAATGGGCTGTTCTGTACATGTGCAGAACGCCTAAGAGGCCAAGAGAGGGCAATTTTGCCCTCTCTTGGCCTCTTAGGCATTCTGTGCATGTACAGAACAGCCAATTTTAAAAGGAGCCGACTCGCACCGAGGTGAGCGTGGGGCCGGCGGCGGCCAGGAGGCTGAAGAGGAGCCCCCCGGAAGATGGCGCCCCCGGAAGATGGCGCCTGGGGCCCGAGGCCACAGGCCCCCCCAAAGAACGCCACTGTCGCAGCCTACACACGGATGGATTCTATTAATGTAATTCACAACTTTGCCTTGCTGCACTGCTATGCTTGTCCCTCCACCAGCTCCGGTTTAGGCAACTGAGCTTGGGTAAACCTTTGGCACATTTGCACTTGTGGCATATGACCTAATGCTAAAAAATAGGGACAAAGGGACTTGAACCAGGTGATCCTGAACACCGCCTACAAGAAGTTTGGCCATCCATCTTCAAGAGCCCTATCATGCACTAGTTATACCGGTCTGTCATCTGCAAATAATTTCTAAGCCTTAACCCTTTTTTTCCCATTTTGCAGATTTGTGAGACCAGCATTTCTATTATCAACAAAAGGATTAATTATACATGTTTAGATACAGGACTCCATAAGTATCAATGTGTGTTTATGTGGGCTGGGGGTTTGCCATTTGTCCCGAAGCACTGACCCGAAGCACATATGCAAAGCATTTGGGAACAGAACCCATATAGTGGACTTCCAATCCTTACATATTTTAAATGCAACATCCATTCTTCCTCCTGCTCTTGTTTTCAATGTAGCCTAACCTCCTTTCTTCCTTTCAATCCAGATTCTTGAAAAGAACATGAAGTTGGAATGCAAGTGCCACGGTGTGTCAGGATCATGTACCACTAAAACATGCTGGACAACTCTTCCTAAATTCAGGGAGCTGGGCTACATCCTTAAGGACAAATACAATGAAGCTGTTCAGGTTGAACCAGTGAGGGCAAGTCGTAATAAGCGTCCAACGTTTCTTAAGATAAAGAAGCCTCTCTCCTACCGTAAACCCATGGATACGGATTTAGTGTACATAGAGAAATCCCCTAACTACTGTGAAGAGGATCCTGTCACTGGCAGCGTGGGAACGCAGGGCAGAATGTGCAACAAGACAGCCCAGCAGACCAATGGCTGCGACCTGATGTGTTGTGGACGAGGGTATAATACTCACCAGTACTCAAGAGTGTGGCAGTGCAACTGTAAATTTCATTGGTGCTGTTATGTTAAATGTAATACGTGCAGTGAACGAACAGAAGTGTATACCTGTAAATGAAAGTGTGGCTTGGGAGGGGGTGTCTACAGACCTGGAATAAACATATTGTTTTGCACATCAGCTCAGTGTACCTACACAAGACTGTAGCAAAGTCCCAGGCTGCTTCCAAACGAAAAGCTAGCCAATGGAGCCCATCTTTCCCTCGTACCTAACAGCGCTTACGTGGAAAACCATGCAAGGCCCATCAAGTAAACAAAAAAAAAAACCACACAAACCCAAAAAAGGAAACAGAAACAAACAAGCCACCCAATACACAAAAATAAGCTGGAAATAAATGCTCTCAAATAATCTGCGCCTTTGAAACATAATTTTTGACTGCCTTAAGGAAAAAAAAAATCCTTGTCAAGACCTTAGCGATGGGCTCTTTGGGACTGGATGAGAGAGATGTTGAAATGTGCAAGCCACCATGCATAAAGAGAGGGCTGGAGAAACAGAACAATACTTTAACATGGTCTTTGCAAAGATGGGGTGACAATGCGCCAGTGTGAATTTCGACTTAAAGAGTGTGGATTATGCAGATTTAGGGATTTCTGCACTTATGAAAAGCTTCTGCTGGTCATTCCTTTCCATTTTCAGACAATGTGCTGCCGCGACTAGAATTGTTGGTGTTCTCCATATAGATACTGGTTTATCTGCCTTTTGTTGTACTGCAGAGTTTAGCACAGGGATTTGGGACATCTGGACATAATAAATAATAATAATAATAGCAATATTTAACAATTTATTCAGATAAAACTAATATTAATTTATTTAATTAAAAAGGACTCTACCAACACTTTTGGAACCATTCTGCAATTAAAGTAGATAGCCTGCTTTTTTGTGGAATAATTTTGTAGATATGGCAAGGGGACAAAAAAAAACACCCAACCTTTTGAGTTGTATATATTATTCTTTACTCAAGATATTTCTACTAGTTGGAATTGCAGGATATTTTTTCTGCAATGTTAGATATTAAGTACAAAAGCAGGCATCTTTTATAATTTTTTTGGGGGGAGGGGGCAGTTTGCTGCTAGTTGTCTGGAAACTCAAACTGATAGTCACTTTCACATAGTTACAGTACATCATCTTTCCAGTTTTAAAATGAAAAAGGAGCATTACAAAAATCCAGTTGGGAATAATGCATCACATATAAATGCAAAACTCCAGACAAGTTTCCATCTTTGGAAAATGAACCATAGGATAAGAGAATATATTTTGTAAGAGACTATTTTTATATGAATATTTTATTTATACTATGTCTGCTTGTATAATTCTATAACCTGTACTTTTTTCTCAAAACAGGCACACAATTTGTAATTCTTAAGGCTATTTAACAGATAAAGACTGATTACTTTGTTGACACAAAAGTTGCAAACTGGATGCATTAATCGCTACTAGTGGATGTACAAAATACAGAATGAATTTTCTCTCCGGATGTATGTACAAAGTGGCTGTTCTCCTGCAGTTCAATTTGCAGAATGTGCAGAACAAGAACAGGGTATGTAGCATCAGTTGTGTCACATGGCTTGAATTCATGGTTGGTATTAACTGGATGCTCCTTTATCCCATTCAGAAAAAAATCTGAATTAGCTTCCCAGATGCGTCAGTCATTAAACTGTGGCGTTATGACTAGCAAATGTGCTGTGTGTGCTGTCAGTTAAACCTCTATATTGTGCTACTGTCAAATTTGATTTTATCAGTGGAAGACTGTAGACTATGACTATAAAAACTAGCATGACACGCAGAGTCTGATTTTCATAGATAAGACACAAAGCTTATGGGTTTTGTCCAACTGGTTTCTGGCATTTGCTTTACTCTTTCCCTCCCTAAAAAGTTGTTCGCTAAAAAAAAAATCATGTCATATTTAAGCAAGCTTTCAATTATCCATTTTTCCTGAGCTTATTTTATGCCATTCAGTTCCTATACTTTGGCATTTCCTTTCTTCTCTCTAAGATGTTCTACTGCAGTTATGTTCAATTAAATAGTTTACGTCTGTGGAATAATTGTGATTATTCTGCCAGTATTTGTTTAGGATTTGTTCTGCACATTTATAATTCACTAGCAATACTGCCTTGATATCAATGGGACCTAGTTCCAAATTATGGCCACAATCCAGAGAATCTCTTCCGAGAGTATATTCCTTCACTACATCACCTAAGTCATTGCATATACTGTATTGGGCCTTGGATAGAGCAGCAGGAAAGACACTTTGGAGGTGGACTGTGTAGAAATAGGTGGAAGGAAACTGAGGAAGGGGCAAGGAACAAGGTTAGACCCTTTAGGAATTCTAAGGAAGACAGAAGCCCCTTTATTATTGTACGGTTGCAATGTCAGAGAAACGGGCATCTGCTAATGGAGCAGGACCTCAAAGCTCTTGAGACAAGCGGCCTGTCTCTTTTGGAATAACCTCAACTGAGACACAGAAAGATGAGACAGGAAGATTGTCATATGGCCCAATTCTATTTAGGAGTTGCGTTGGCAGAACACTGGTGCACTGTCACAAAAAAGCCGTAAAAATCCTGTAAAACACTTTGTGACAGCGCAAGGCCTAGCCGCACCAGCAGGAAGGTGGGGGAGGGATTGGCTGGAGCCTTCCTGCTGGTGCCAGCAGCTACAGGGACATCTGCCTAGAGCAGATACGTTTGCGCAAGGGGTGGCACAGGGTGCGGGAGAGTGGGGGGAGTGCAGGGGGGCAGAACGGGGGGAGGGCAGCAATGGGGGTGGATCGGGGCCGGGGAGGAATTAGCGGCATCAACGTGCCATATACTATCCCCCTTCCCAGGCTTAATCTGCCAACACAGATCAACGCGGACCTGTGCCAGCAATTTCATACGACTTTCCCAGAATGGAGAAACATGGATGCATTGGGTCAATTGTGTCACTTTATGTAGACCTGTTGTGAACTACATTACAATTTTCAAGGTGCAGTCCACAAAACCTTGCTGTGGAGCATTTGGATGAACTACATCTTGAGATGACACTAGGACAGAGGTTCTCAACTTGTGGTACGGGTACCCCTAGGGGTACGCCAAGCCCTGCCCCTTATCTGCCCCATCAGCAGCTAATTAAGTGTTAACATGGATTTTAAATTGTAATTATTTCCGGAGCCCTTCTATCTCTCTGATTTTGGTTTTGGGCTTATTTTTGTACTTTGGAAAATGTACTTTGGTGGGGTGGGGAGGAGCTGATTTTGGGAAGTGTGACTTGGAGAAAAAAAAGAGATCCTTCCCTCACACTCACAGAGAGAGAGAGAGAGAGAGAGAGAGAGAGAGAGAGAGAGAGAGAGAGAGAGAGAGAGAGAGAGGAGTTAAATAAGACATTTTTCACATTTAAAATTGTTTTAGTACTTTTTATTTAATGATTAATTACCTAATTAATTGATTAATCAGGAGTTAATTAGCAGGGGTACTTCAGAAAATTGGACCGTGATAGGGGGTACCCAGACCTCCAAAGGTTGAGAACCCCTGCACTAGGAGATATGAGATGAGTTGACAGAGCAGGTTTTTCCATTTGTGGCTCATCCACAAATTATACCATGAGGAATGTAAATTCAGGCTCCTAAACTTGGTGAATTAATAATGAAAAACTGATGTTCATATTTTATTGAAAATTAGACATGTTCCATCAGTTACCGCTAGATAGGTATCTACTGTGAAGTGGATAATGTATGGTTTACTTACACATTTGATTAACAGTAGGTAGGTCAATTATTTTGCACCATATAAGGAGTACACAGTGGAGACTCCCTATTCAGATCTTCACTGTTGTTCAACAATTATAGAGACTTCCAACCAAGTATTATGTTTGCGGTATGTTTTTACTCCAGAAAAGCATTCTGTAAAATGGCTTCCTTCTGTATAATTTGATGTGTTGGTGATACACAGTGTACAACTAGCACAATAACTAGTTTCTTTAATTTCTTTAAATAGTTCTATTTACAACAATAAAGAAATGAATGTACAAAGAAAAGCAATTTTTGGATAAAGGTCACAGTGAACTAGGGAAAATTAATGTTTCATAAATATTGTGGCAATTTACATTTTGGAAATATGTTTTAACTTGAACAGTTATGAAAGACTGAACCTTACACTGATTCTGAACTTGTAATGCTTCTGATCTCCAGTTGTATTTTAACAGCGCTATCCTATACATGCCTGATCAGAAGTCCCATTGAATCCAATGAGACTTATTTCCAGGTAAATATGTGTAGGATTACAGCCTTACAGTGCAATCCTGCCAAACTTTAGACCAGCGGAGCTCTTGCTCCATTGTCCTAAAGCATTGCAGACGTGCCGTAAAGCACGTTTGTGACGACTCAGGAGTAAGCGGCGTGGGCACGGAGGCTGGCATCGCTTTCTCTGCAACCTACCTTGTCCTGTGCAGGCCACCGCAGGTAAGGGCCGCGCCGGTCAGCGGGAAGGCGGGCCGAAGCAGTGAGGGAGGGGGCCATTGACTAGTCTGGGCTGGGAGGGGGCTTGGATATCAGCGGCAATATCCTGAGCCCCTTCCATCCCACGCCAGCCTTACATGACCTCTCTGGATGTGTGCAAGCTCTGGAGCTGGCATGCATCTGAGGAGGCCCATAGGCCCTGAGCTTACCTACACCCAGGGCAGGGGACAAACTCCCAAGATGCGCTCTAGCAACGCCAGGGCGGCCCGGAATAGGCTTAGGATGCAGTGGCTGGCCCGCGCATCTTTACACAAGATTGTGCTGTTAGTCAGGAATGCTGTTTTACAAGCAGTGAAGAAAATGTATTCAGCCTACAAAGCCTCAGCCTTCTCCTATAAAGACCTATGAAGCGCCAGCTGTGATTTGGGAATTAATTGGCCAACCTAAAGCCCGAATAGCATGAACAATAAGCAGTAGGAAGAAATAATTTTATGATGTTGTGTATTCTACCCACCCCATTTTTCTTTGTTTATCTGGACTTCCTTCACTGAGATCAAGAGAACAGAATTTACACACATACAATTACAGTACCATAGGAAAATACCGTATTGGTCTGAGTATAAGACTCACTTTTTTCTCCTAATTTAAGTTTTTAAACTAGGGGCGCATCTTATAATCAGGCTGTTGCAATTTAATGCCAGTGATTTGATTAAATTTTTTTAATAGCACCAAACTTTAAGGGTGCATCTTATAATCAGGTGCGTCTTATACTCGGGACAATATGGTACTTTTAAAATGTTTTTTGTCAGTGCAAATTTGAAGGCCTGATTCAAAAGAGAAATGTGGCTGTAACAGCACATTGAGTGCCTCATAGCAGCAGAGTTGCGATTCTTTTCTGTGTGAAGTGACTTTGTCTTGCTGCTATGGCCCCTGTGAGTGGCAATCGGATTCACATTGCCCCTATGTATCAAGGCTTATGATCCAGAGTGCCACAGGTAGCACTCCCTGCTGCACTCTTCCCTTCCCTTCTCCTAAACGTACTTGGTAGTGGGGAAGGGACAGGATCATTCATGGTCCCCCTCCCCCCCTTTGAAGGCCTCTTCCTCCTCCCTCTCCCTCCGTCTTTCCCGCGTTTGGAATGCTGAAGCACAACAGCATCATTTGAAGTGTGTGAGGAAACATAGTTCTCCAGTGGTCCTTAGCCTTATACAGGTGGGCCCCCATATCCACTGATTCGCTATCCACGGTTTCAGTTATCCACGGATCGTGGGGACCCCCCCCCCAGACTTTTACTTTTTTCCCAGTAAGCTTCGTTTCTTCCTTAAAGAAACAGGAGAAGCAGCCTCTGGCTGCTTATTACAGGCAAGTAGAACAAGACTAAGTACTAGAGAGGCTCTGCAAGGTTACAGAAACCAGAAACAGAAACCTTGCAGAGCCTCTCTAGGACTTAGTCTCGTTCTACTTGCCTGCAATGGAGGCTGCTTCTCTGTTTGTTTTAAGGAAGAAACAAAGCTTGCTGAAAAAAAAATAAGAGCTGGGGGGGAGTAAGCATGCCTGCCTGCAGGGGAGGCAGGGTGGGGGGCCCCCTCAGGAAACCATGGAGGGGGTATTTGCTCTTATCCACAGTTTCAAGTATCCACGGAGGGGCCTGGAACATATCCCCAGCGGATATGGAGGCCCACCTGTAGTTTATCCACTATAATGTGGACTCAAGAGTCCTGGAGAGTTATGTTTTCCAGGGTTCCTTGTGCCTAGGACACTACACTACTACTGCAGTATTCTAGGTGCCAGAAAGAGGGGGCCTGTACCTCTCCAGAGGCAAAGGAAGAAAAGCAGTGGGACAGAAGAAGGGGGGGGGAAGAGAGAGAGAGAGAGAGAGAGAGAGAGAGAGAGAGAGAGAGAGAGAGAGAGAGAGCACTGTTATTCCTGCTCATCTGCGAGATAAGTTTGGGAAAAGGATTAGGAAAGGGGGCAGAGGGAATGGCTCGAGACAGTTATGGAAGGGTCATGGGTGGGAGGAGAAAGGGATTGTCCATACACTAACTTTTTCAATCCCTTGTGAAAACTCTAAAAGCCGTGATTATTTTTTAAGACCTTGCAAGTAAAGATTGAAAAAAGCAAATGAAAAATGAATCAATGGGAGTTTGCCCCCTACCCCATCATCACACTAGTGATGGTGGCTGTTTTGAGTACAAAAGCACCAACCCACATTTCTGTGTCAGGACAAGAGATTGTTCTGCAACTAGCAATACCACCACAGGCAGTAATGTAATTATGACAGTAACATGGTCATTTATGACCCAGTAATCAGGCCTTTTGTTATTCTGAGGACTGAACTAATTTTGGAATAATGAAGAGTTGGTAGAGATATGCTAACTAAGGTTTATGATACCCCTTAAAAATAGTTCAACTTATGTATGCATTTTTTTTAAAATGACGAAAACTGCGAATCAGAAATAGGTTTTTGGTTTTGGAAGAAATACCTATATAAGATAAGGTTCCAACTATGATCTTCCAGGGTTTTGTCATGTTTGCACAAAACTGACAGAGCCATGTCTTTCAACAATGATAATTAACAACAACAACACCGTTCTTCAGTAGACTCTACCGAAACTGATTGGGACACCTGTATTCACAGGGAAAGCCACTATGTTTTAGACAACTCCATTTTAATCAACAGCGGTAATGAGGGTGTAGATAACCTCTGACTGGGGATTCTTCAAACATTTTGTAAATGCTGCTGAATCACCCAATTTTGACTTCCTTCCTCCTGAGTTTATCCACTATTCATTCGAATAGAGTGGCTTTAACTACCCATGATGTCATAGAACCAGTGGCTCACAGAACTGAAAGGGAACAAAAGGCCTCCATCCAGCTGTCTCCCACCACGAGGCAGGACTATATAGCAGGTCCAAGCAGACAGATTCATGCAGTCCAGTCCACCATGTAAGATAAGCACAGAGGAAGCACATTTTGCTAAAGCAGAGATGCCAGTGAGCTTAGTATTCCTTGGTTCAGAATATGCACATTGGGGACTCATAATGCTTGCCTGAAAAATGAGACAAGCATTATGATCCCCATGTTCTTCACCAGCTTGGGTCATAGTTGAAGCCAGAGAAGCACTCCTCCAAGCCACCAACCCAGGCTCCCTTGGTGTTGACAACAGAGGTAGGTAAGGTGGCAGGGGCTGGGGGGGTGGTCCCTCTCACTCTTTCTCTTTCCTCTCTTCTTCTTGTCTCTGTCCTCTTCTCTTGGTCCTTTCTTTCTTCCCTCTCTGACACCTGGAACTCTGGGAACTGAGCTTTTCTTGAAAAAAGTGACATCTTCCAACATTTGAAGCACTAAGGAGGGATGAAGGAGGGGGAAAGAGAAAGAGACTCTTCCGTCTCTCCTACAGCTGCTGCCATGAAGGAGAATGAGGAAGAGGAAAAAGGAACAGTGCTCTCTTTCCGTTACCACTGGAGCAGCAGCACATAGGAGCAGGTAACAGCACAGCCACCACATAAAAGGGGATTGGGTTCTCACAAGGCAGATGGGTTGGAATCTCAGGAAGGCCATTTAGCGCGCCCAGGAAAATGAATAGTTTTCTGAACCTTCTCTACTTTTACTCATAATTTCCAGTCCCAATCCAAGGTGTGTTTTCTTATACTTCCGCACATGCAGAGTAATTGCTGCTGCTATTCTATCTGTGGAAGTGGAAGACAATCCAGACTAAACTATGCTGGGCCTGCCATGAACTATGTTCTGGGTGCCCCCCCCTCATTTAGCATTCTTTCAGGACTGGTCTCAGGGCCATCTGAAGCTACTGGGCTGCCTGATGCAGCATGCCCCCTTTGCTGCCCCCCCTGCCAGCTCCACTGCCCCCCCCTTACGTGGCCCTTCTTCTGTACAAACTCTTGAATCAAAGCAGGAAATGTGAAGCACACTGGGATCGCTCCAAGAGTGCTCTACATTTCCATTAAAAAGCCCATGCAGAGGAAAGAGTGACCTCGCTTCTTCTCCCACTGGACTCTTTTAAAGCGCCCGGTGGGGGAAGCTGACAGCGCCAGATCGCTCTATGCTGCAAGGAATCCTGGGAGCTTGTCCTGCATTTCCTGCTTTGATTAAAGAGCCATGCAGAGGAAAGGGCCAGTAATGAGGCCAATTCTGTCCACGGTGGTGGTGTGAGGGGGGAGATGGTGGGCATCTGTTTCTACTCCTCTGCCTGGGCCCCAATCTGCTGCCCAATGTGAATGGGCTCTTTCGTATCATGGATGGGCAGGCCGTGGCTGCTCTACAGTGGTTCCCAAACCTTTTAGCGCCGGGACCCACTTTTAAAAATGACACTCTATCAGGGCCCACCTAGCTTTCTGAGACTTTAAAAAAAGGTGATCTAGAAAGAAATAGTATATTTATTTGCAAGTAATGTTTTATTTGTATTTATTTATTTGCAAAAACTCAATCCATTTCTCATAATGAGGCAGCCCTAATGAATAGTCTCTAGGCTTCGGGGAGTTAGTTATGTGACCCAGCCTTCACCTGCCCTCACTACCTGTCATTGACAGACTAAACACACCATAAACAAGACCTCAAACATTTATCTCCCTATATTTACACAAGCTTGCAAACTTCAGGAGCTGAGCTCTTTTCAGGGCACTTAGCAGCTATCTGTTTTTTGAATAGCCTTGAGGCAATTAGTTATCTGATCTTTCCATTCCACCACCCATGTTTTCATTGGAGGCTCTGCACTGGCATCGCTGCAGGGGGGGGCAGAGCTCTAAGTTCCGCCGTGGTCCGACCCTCCGTTACACCGGTGCACGAAGCGGCCCCGCCCCTCGCCTTCGGAACCATTCAAGGCAGTGAAAGCAACGCGCAGCGTTGCTTTACCACATTGAATGGTTCCGAAGGCGAGTGGGCGGGGCCGCTTCGTGCACCGGTGTAACGGAGGGTCGGACCGTGGCGGAACTTAGAGCTCCGCCCCCCCTGCAGCGATGCCAGTAAGGCTCTGCAGGACCCTCAGGTTGCGACCTGCCATGTGGGTCCTGACCCACAGTTTGAGAAATGCTGGATTATGTTCATCCTGTGGAGGAAATTGGAAATAGTTCCCATGTGATGGTTTTTGTTTGCTGCTGCCACCATAATACGTGGAACCAGTCATCATGCAATTTTTTTTTTAATACAGGAATGTTCCCATGCCAGTGTTATCCACTTCTGACAATGGCTGGTACAGATCTTTCTGTGCAAAGAAAAATAATAATGTGGTGATTCTTCACGTCCTCTTCATAATAAATGAAGCCTATAGACCTCTCTCTACAGAGACACAACACAGAACCCATGTTATTTCCCATGCTGGGTTGCGTCCTTGTATTGTAAATTTATTTCATTATGCCTGGCAACCATGGCCATCGATTCTGTAACAAGGGATAAGGAAACAATCATCATCATCATTTGAGCCACAAGCAATTTTAATGGGAGTAGGACAAGTGCATCCCAGTTGAAACCAGCTGCCTGCACAAGGCTTTGAAACTGGACCCCAAGCAAATAATTAATGTAGCAACTTGAATTTGAAAGCAACATTTTGAATTTGAAAAACGTGATGCTAAAAAAGGTATCTGCTCTCAAGGTCAGCCAGGAACATTCATTTCAGCAGTATTAAAACCCTACTGTTATTCAGAGCAGAGCTAATCTGAAAAATAGATGCACATAAACATGCAAAAACAAGCCAAATGCTTCCCTGATGCCATTTGCTGGCCACAGGTCTGCCAGCAAGCATTTATATGCAGTGCATGGCAACATGTAGCTCACAGTATTTAATCCAGTACTTGGATTTTATCAAACATTATGACCCTCTTGGCACTGAGTCAGCATAAAAGACTCTCTCTCTCTCTTTCTCTCTCTCTCTCTCTCTCTCTCTCTCTCTCTCTCTCTCTCTCTCTCTCTCCTTTTTGCATAATGTTCACAACACAGGGACCCCTAATTGGCTATTAATGGATGTTTTTGCTTCAAGGCAAAGTATGGGAGTCCTTGCTTTAAGTGAATATAATATTAAAGCAGAAAAAGCAGAACTTTCTAGAAACAAAGGTCAATGGTTTGCAGCAAATTAGCCTCAGTGTAACTAAGGGATGGCTTTTGTTTAGAACAAGAGGGGGGCCTTGTGTTTTCTAGAAAAGTTGCCAAAGCCACACAGCTTGCCAACTCTCTCACCCTTATCATTCCAGAGACAATACTTTTAGAGCAGAAAGTTTATGCCTGGTGATGAAACCTACAGCTTTGTGAAAACAGACGTTTCTGTATTCTGTGTACTCTTGGAAGTGGCCCAATGTGAAATGTTGTGAGGAGAAAGTGGTGAGGAAAAAGGAAGTTCCATAACCACGGTAGTAGACCGCAGGCACTTTTCCAAAGAACCCATGTCATTGTTTTGTTGGCTACAGCACGTATAGCTGATCTTTTCCTCTGTCTGAAGTTAGGCTGATGTACCCTCTTCCTGATTATACATCTGTCAGGGAAAAGCAAGAAGAGTGAGTCCTGGGAGAAGGAAGGCTGACCAAGGGAAGTAGTGTCTAGTGGTTAGTGCACTCACACCCCTTCCTGTTCCCTGCTTTCCCTTTACTGAACTAGCAGCTGAATGGGGGGAAAACCTTGGTAGTTTGTGTCCACTGCCACCATCCTAGGCTACAGAGACCAAGCAGAGGGGGCCATCTGGGAAAAATTCCTCTTCCAGAAGAGCACTGTACCCCAGGGGTTCTTATTAAAAGTCAAATCTACAGTAGCATCTGCAGGGCGAAGAGATGTGACAACCCGTTGAATTACCCGTGAACATAGACTAGGCAACCTAAGGGTCAAAATGTAACTAGTTTATTAAAAGTACAAAAGAAAAGGGAATTAAACCAAATGGGGAAAGAAGGGTATAAAAAGTAAAAGTAGCAGCAGTAGCCTGATGGAAAATGCCTGAGCTTGGCTGGAAAATACAAAGAAAAGGTTTCACCAAATGGATGCAGTAACCATTAATGTCCAGCAGATGGAGCTGGGATGCCACTTAAAAAAGCCAGCCCATACAACCCCTCCCACCATGTGTCATGGTGCTACATGCTACCTAGTGAATTTTGCGAACTGGATAGATGGAAAAGAGCAGACAAAGCAAAAATTAGTTCCCTGACCACAATCTAGCTAGAAATAGTCCCTAGCCCTAGCAACTTACATTTATCCAAGGAATCCTCAGTCCTTGCACATGCGAGTGAGCAAGTGGGTGCTCCTCTCTGTGCTCCCAACCAACGGCTCATTCAGAGACTGGCAGAGAGCAACCAACACTTCCTGTGGGCTGAGAAATATATTGCCTCACCTGGATGACATCATCAGGTTACCTGATTGGAGGAGTGGAACCCACTTGGCTCTTCCATTCCTCCTCCTCTTGGACCTAGAAAGACAGGCTTGCTATTTGGCAATACCCATTTAGCAGATGCAGGCTATTCCTGGGCAGATAGGCAAGTCCACATCCAGCACATGGCTGTCTGGGAAATGGCAGGACAAAGGCTGCTTGCAGAAGGATATCCCAGAAGCTTTTAGAGGCTGAACTTGCACAAGAGTTTCTGCGGTCTTAACAGTGTCCAGGAAAACAGAAAAATAGGCAAAAATGGGGGGGGGGAAACGACACACATTTCATCTGAATATCTAATACTAAAGTTACTATGGGGACAAAAGTCTATTTGAGGATGAGTTACTGGCAATAGTTGGGCAATAGTTTGCTGAGAGAGAGAGAGAGAGAGAGAGAGAGAGAGAGAGAGAGAGAGAGGATGGGACAATGTACCCCAAATATGTTATTATTTCATCTGAGAACCGCTCTGTTTCATAGCTGGTTTGTCTACCTTCTAAATTACTAACCATATTTGCATGCTTTCAGCAGTATACTTTATATGCCATTTTGTAGTTTCTGGAATTGCTTTTTAATCAATCTGTATGCAAAGCCACAAAACGCTAATTAATATATCTTTTTTAATAGATCCGCCTTCATGGGTCCATGCGGACTTGTGCCAGAGATATCGCTGGTGCAGATTCGAGTAGACCCACCGGGCTGGCAGGGGCTTGCCCCAAGAAGGCTTCCGGAGGCCAAAATTCCTCCACGTCATGCAGTTGGAGCTATGTTGGCACCAATGCATTGCCATTTCAGGCAGCGACTCTTAAATTTACCAACATCACAACACTCTTCTTTCATGACGTCCTCTTCCCGGGTGCTACCATCTTGGATTTTGTGAGTTCTCGCGAGATCTCACATTATACTCGCAAGATCCAAGATGGTGGTGCCCAGAAAGATGATGCCGGGGACATCCCACGACACCCCTGTGAGTATGCCTCAGCTCCCTTTGGAGCTGCGCCCCACAGTTTGGGAACCGCTAATTAAGGCTTGTTGTGAACAGAAACGACACAGAACTACATATAGTTCATAATCTGGGGCAAAATGAGCACAATTAGATCAGAAGCAGAAAAAAAAACTGGTGCAATGCCACCATTGTCTATATTACATTGCCTTCGAAGTGATTCTACCTGCCTTACCTCCTCCTCAGTATTGTGCCAGAGTAGATTCCCTTAGCTGTGGGCTGAAGTAACCTGGAAAAGTCCCACTTTGCTCTGGTGAATCACCTTTATGAACTGCTCAGAGTAGTTTTGCAGATATCTGGAAAAAAAATGAAGCCATTATACCTTGAGGGCAGCAACCAAGGGATAAAATGTAATGCATAAAAGAAGTCACAGCTGCAATAATAGCAGCCCATCTAATGCTATACGACCTTATATTTAGGATAATTTTAATTTACAGTCCTTTCAAAGGTGCACAGCTTCCTGCAATGATTTTGCTTCTGAATAGCAGTTAAATGGTATGGAAATTCCTGGGTGCAAGAAAAAAAATTACAAGGTCAGGGAGTGCACCAGCTGTTCTTCTGTCCAATGTTAAGACATTCGAGATTTTTTGTTGTAATATCATGTAACATCCAGGGAAGGTTAGGCATGCCTGTGTTCTGTTGAAACCAGTGGGACTTCAGTGTTTGCCTTAACAGATCTTAACAACAGTGGGACACATGCACCCAACTTCCTCTGGGTTGTGCTCAGTTTGTTTAGTTTTTACATCAAATATTTTTGTTAAGTAAACAGAGAATATGCAGGAAGGCAGAAGACATGGTTTGCCACTTCATAACTCAACGCTAGCAATTATGACAAAAATCCAAGTCCCATTTTTTGTCTTCCTTTACAAGGATGTTGTGAAAATGCTTGGGAAGAAGTTTTCAAATGTCAGTGTAGAGAATATTAATGTGTATAGGGATTCAATGCATTTCTGCATTTCATGACCGCTCTATGAGAACGGCAAAACTTAAAAAAAAGGGAAAATGGGGTAATTCAATTAGGGTGATCGTCTATGCCCACTCTAAGGACAAGTGGCGAGACTCTAAGAACAAGAGAATGCCCAAATAGATGGAGTCCTTTTTTGAAAAGCTAGAAAGGCAATTTATCTAACTCTCTCACTGCCTTTGTGCTAAGTAGGGGTACCAGTCAGATTATTTCAAGGCTTGCCCATGTCTAATTGCATGTTTAATGAACTGAATTCAGATGTAATGCTGGAGTGGAAAACTTCTTAGAATCTATATTGTGTTTATTTAGGCCAGACTATTTGGATGAAAGTACAAAATCAATCAAATCCTCAAGGAAGCTGGCAAGGAGTCGGTGCCTTCGCAAGGTCTTTGCCTCCTCCATGGGAAAACCATTGGCAGTGGGCTGATGCATTCTTCACATTAGTAGCATAACACCAACTTATTTCATAACGAGGAGAGTCAAGGTGATGCCGAGACCCTAATTGATGGCTGTGGCACCAACGTTGTCATTTTGATGACTTGTTTGGGCAGGAGGAGTGGCAGTATCTGGGTGATAGATTGTTCTGTCTTTATCCTGCCACAATGACATCTGCTTTATTCACAGATCAGCCACCAGTTGCTACAACAACGCCACTGTGCTTTAGAAAATGTTGTTGAGCTGCTGAGAGAATCTTGGCTTCCCATTAGCAAAATGTTAACTATGCATAACCAAAGAGCCGTTGGTTTTGTTGTCAAAAAGGAGTCAATGCTGGGCAATAAGTAAGAATGTCAAAAAAGAATTTACATTCAAAAAGTGAAAGAGAGGGGGGTGAACCCATGATATCGCCATGATTCAAAACTACCCCCCTCTAATTCATCAGGAAGGTCAGAAGAGAAGGGAAAAGATAGAAGGCGATTAAAACAGACGGAACAAACAAGCCGCCCAGAGAGCATCTTGTTGTCTGCAGCATGAGACCATGTACGCTGCCCTCCATTTTCACTGGGAGCTTGTTTGGCAATCCTTTCCTAATGAATTCTTTTCTCCCCCAAACAATGAACAATTTTCAGATTTGTAACTTGTCAAAGGCCATGTCGACAACATTGTGTGCCTGCTATAGAGCAACTCGGACTGTTTTCTTACAAGAAAGACAGGCAATTCCCATCGAACTCATTTTCTTCCAAGGAATGATCAAGTACAGTGCATCCCCCCTGTCTGGAAACACAGAAACAAACTCAGGGCTGATTACCTGAATGTTTGGAGGGGGGGGGAGGATGTCATGAAGTAGACGGAACACACCTGTCTTGCTGCTAAAGCTTGCAGTGAAGAAATTATGTGAGTTTCTTACATCCATTTTTGACCGCATACTTCCAAGCTACTCAAAGCGATTTCAAACATACAGTATAACCCTGTAACCTGAGCTTGTGGTAAAATCATTTGTGGGAAGCTCGCCTGGCAGAAGTGAAATGAAGGTCACAAAATCAGTTGCGTTGCTAGCAGGGTCACGTGGGGAGGGGCCGATGGCACGTTTCGTGTCATCATCCTGCCCCCTGTGGTCCCAGAAGGCTTCATTTGAAGCCTTCCAAGAGCCAAGGCGGGTGGGATGGCTAAAAAACCGCACCAATTTTGGTGCGTTTCAGCTCTGCGGCTGAATGGGAGACCGTGGTTGTCACCTGGAGGCATTGGCTCCCCCCGGCCCCATTATAGCACAAAGCAGCATTCAGAACTAAAAGTTCCTTAGACCTTTCCTCTATAGACGTTCTACCTGCTAAAGAAGCAAATTGCTTTTTAGGAGTATAGAAACCTGCCTGGCAGCAGAAATACAGGGTTTCAGAGAGGCGTTTTTTCCAGACCTACCTGTAGATGCCGGGGATTGAACCTGGGTCCTCTGCATGCAAAGTCTCTGCTCTATCAGTGACCTACAGCCATTTTCAGAATGGAGAGCAGCTGGACTTCTCAGCAATGGGCGCTACTATAGCGGGGGAAAAAAACAAGACACCTCCAGCTGAGGAAATAATTTTGTTTATTTAAATAATTTTTACCCCGCCTTTCTCCCGACAGGGCAATCAAGGCGGCTTACAATTAAAACATATTAAAAAATTTCCCATTAACATACCCAGAGCTTCTTCGAATCATGGAATATGGCTGACAGGGAAATTCAAAATGGGGTCCAGGTATCTGGGATACTTTTGTATATTAGCCACACTTCCAGGCCTAATGATGCTATACGAGTATCTGCATTTACTCAGGACATCGATATTTTCCTGCACTGTTTTTCCTCAATAGCAGCAAACCTGTGTCTGTGACAGACTCAATAAGATTTTGTCTCCTAATCCAACGAAGAGGGTATTTTGAACTTCAAAACTTTTTTTTTTTTAATCTACCTGCTATAGGCTTCTCTTATCCCTCAAAGCCCTGAGGCTCAGTCCAGCAGACAGGAACTGATAGAATATTTTTCTTTTCTTCTTCCAGCGAAATGTGACGAGCTGTGAGGCTTCTGTCTGTAAGATTGGGTAGGTGGGTTTCATTTTTCAGTCAACCTCTGGTGAGTGAAGAATAATTTCTGACAACCATTCCAAATTTATTTGTTTCCGATATAGAAAGACTCTAGAGAAATAATCATATTAGGCAAACCCGGTTTCATGTCTCACCCTGAATTTTGCAAGATGACTGAATATGCACTGAGTCATGACATTTGTGATATCGGCAATGGGCAAATAATGTATATTTAAGGACAAATCACACATACACAGGAAGCCCAATCCTATCTTCCCCCAGCACCGGCACTGTCTGAGGATGCAAGCGCCGGCACCTGAAGAGGATAGGATTGCGCCATTAATTGCATACCTTGGACATATCAGGGGGGAGCTCTAGATAAGAACATAAGAACATAAGAAGAGCCCTGCTGAATCAGGCCAAAGGCCCATCTAGTCTAGCTTCCTGTATCACACAGTGGCCCCACCAGATGCTTCAGGGAGCAGACAGCCAACAAGATAACCTGTTTCCCATTGTTACTCCCTTGCACCTGGCACAGAGAAAACCCGCTTCTAAAACCTCTAAAACCAGGAGGTTGCTTATGGCTTGTAACCTGTGATGGTCTTTTCCTCCATGAATATAGCAAGGGGGGGTCATGAAACATGGCAAAACTGCCTTCCATGGACTTTCAAGGGTTTTTTTCTCCTGTTTAAAAATAGCTTGTTGGAGGGGGATGCAATTGGGCTGAAAACTATGGCAGATCCACACAAGCAGAGTTGCCATGCATGTTTCCAAAATAAAATGGTCCAACATGCAAAGGAAATAACTGCATGACATCAAGGAACTGCGAAACACAAAGCCCCCAAGTAGTCATCCTGAACACTCAATACTGGTCAGACCAGAGGCGTCGGTGGAGCGTGGCGGGGTGGGCGGGGCGCCCCTGGGTGACGCGCACCACGGGGTGACGCGCGCACCCCGCGCGCGCCACCTCTGTGACGCGCAACACCCTTCAGACGCTCCGAGGCCGGCCCGGGAGCCGGCCTCGGAGTGTCCAACCCCGTCAGCACTCCAGGGCCTTCTGAAAGAAGGCCCAAGCAGCGCGTCCATCCGGGTATTTTCCGGATTTTCGCACATGCGCAGACCCGTTTTGAGGGCTTTTTGCGAGTCGGACGCTCCGAGGCTGGCTCCCGGGCTGGCCTCGGAGCGTCCGGAGGGCGACGCGGGGGGGAGCCGGGTCGCCCCCCGCGCCGCGATATCGTAGCGTCACTAGGGTGACGCGCGCCCCCTGCCCCAGGGTGACGTGCGTCCTAGTGACGCTACTGGGTCAGACTACATGCTGTCTTGCTACAGACAACTCATTCAGACTATAAAGCCAGAACCAGACTTCAAGGAAGCCAAATGCAAACCAAGATTGGCCAAGTATTTTGTATGCTAAGTACTTTTGGCACTCCCTAATTTAAGGCTGCTTTTGAAAAGAAATTATACCTAGGTCTTTTTCAAGGGCTGAAACAAAACAAACTATACCATTCAAGGGAGCCTAAGTCTAAAAACGTTTACATCTGGAATTTTTATCGCAATACAGAAAGGCTCTGAATACAATGGTTACTCAAAAGTGGCAACTCCAGGCCTGGTCTCAAAATACACAAGGGAACCACATGCAAAACACCCAATTGTACAGCCTGCTTTGATGTGTTGGGCTTTTTTCTTGCCTTCACTATTTTTCTGTTCTGCTGTGAATCAGCCACCCCACCCATTGCACTCTCCTCCCCCTGCTGGTTTTGCTCCCAAAGGGAAGATGCCCTTTGTTCGGTGCAGGCCTGCCGGGGGGAAAAGACTCACCTGCACCTCCTGCACCTCTGGCCACTCTTCATCATCACCTCACTACAGTACTGTAAATTCAAATTCTACCGAACACATCATTGCACACAGACAAAACCATGCCTACTATAGATGATGGAACAGCAGTGCAGAGGAGAGCCACATTGGCAGCGATTGTGCAGCTGTTCTGATTAATCAGGAAAAAGTTGGGTTTTCTGAGGACAAAAAGCAACAGAAAAAATATGCGGAAAAACCTGTTTAAACATGATCCACAAATGATATTATATGGATGCACCATTAAAAAATGAGTAAACAAGCAGTGGCAATCTTACCAGAAAGGCTGAGTCTGGAAGCACCCTTAGTTACAATGGCATTTTATGGTTTGGTGTCTGTATGGGCGCGTGTGCCCTAGCTGCTATACTGCTGCTATGCTGCTTGCCACTAGTGTTTCCCAGGCCATTGTAAACATTTGCTGTGAAATATTGTGCCTGGAGGGTTACACCAATATAGCTGGCTCTGTGGTGCCTGAAATGTCTTTTGGATGCTCTGTGCGTGTGAGTCATCCCCACTCCTGCCTCAACATGCTCCACTTTTTTTAGTCAATCCTATGCTATGCAGCAGCATTATGTGACTCTGTTTCACGGAATCTGCTGTTGGATGCTGTTACTGTACCTGGTTCCATGCTCACCTTTTCTAGGCTTCATGGTCATTTCCTTTCTATTGAAAGTTCAAATCAGTTGCATCAAATCAGATAGATAAATTCTCCCCTTACGTTGCAAGAACTAGTTATCTTCGCATCAAAGAAAAGGAAAGGGAGAGCATACTCATTTTTGATGAATTCACGTGTTTCATTGAATTATGCCTGCTTTTGCTTTGTTGCTGGCAAACATGTGACTTGGGATGAAGATCCCCAGAAATATCAAAGCTAAGTACGAATGGGGAAATGCAAATATTCTATTGACAAACCAATAGAATGGGTTGGATCCTAAATTTAGTTAGCCATGGCTAAGGAAGTTACTCATACTAATGGCCTAATCCTACTCATACATGGCACCGATGGCACATTGAGGCTGGCGCAACAGCCACTGTATCCTAAGCTTGCAATCCACGCCGGTGCAACCCTCCTAGTTACACTGCTGCAGCCCTTCCCAGTAACACCCCCAGCATCCACGGAAACCCTGACATACCCTATCATCTATGAAGCAGCACCCTGACATCAGCATGATGTCAGTCTGATGCTGGTCCTACATCCAAGGAGCCAGTCACCTTGTCCACCCAGTCCCAATGCTGGCGGCCAGAGAAGCACAGCCAGGGTGAACAGAGCAGGGGGCTGGCACAGGACCAATGAGCAGCCACTGCTGGAGTGACGCCCCCCTGCCAGACCCTATGAATGAGAAGCACAGCAGCAGTCATCCTGCCAAGCATGGGAAGATGCCCCAGGGACACCACAAACAGATATGCAACAGGATGCTACTGGGGTGAAAGGGACTAAAGCAAAACACTGCGAGGAATCCCAGTACCCGGGTTCAAGTCATCTTATGCTACTCGCACAAATACACACGTCCAATAGATGTCTTTTTGACCACAGCAGAGTAAGGCTAGAAATATAGTTCCCTTAGAAGAGGGCAGTCATGTGAAACAAACACACAAGCGTTTGAGTACCTGTTGGTACATCAGCTGGAAGGAACCCATTTACTGGGGAGAGCCTGGGGTAAGTCACAAGGGGAGCCTCAACAGCTCTCGAGTAAGGCAGGGTGATAACTGATAGCTCACAGCACAAAGATGCAGGCTGGGAGCCAGATGAGGCAAGCTTGAGCCCAGAAACGGGGCTGGCAACTAGCAAGGCACTCACCTTTTCCATGATTAGGCTTACCATATTTTCCTGGCACTAAACTGGGACACCCCCCCCCAGAATTCTTAATTAATCAATCCATTAATTAATTAATCAATTAAAAAACCCAATTTTTTTTCTTTGTGGGTGCGAAGTGCCCACTTGCTGCCCAAAGGGTGGCCGAAATTTTTATTTATTTATTTGTGGCCATTTTGGCCACAAATAAATAAATAAATGGCCATATTGCCACCTGCCGCTGCCACTTACCTGTCCCACCGCCATTGCTGCCATCCTCCTCCTTCACTGTCGCCGCCACCGCCCTCCTTGCTGAAGCCTGGCTGGCTACATCTGGGCCGGCCAGGACTCCTGCCCCCGCTGAAGCCGCCACCACTTTAAAAAGATTTAAAACTTACCTTTTTTCCTGTCGGCCATCTTGGATCTCGCAAGATCCAAGATGGCCGACAGAAAAAAGGTACATTTTTAAAACCTTTTAAAGCGTCGGAGGCTTCATCCAGGCCCGGAAAGCTCGGGACCGACCTGGGACCGGAGGCCGGATATTCCGACATGGATGGTAAGCCTATCCATGATTGGCTGGAAACACCCATGGTAGGGACAAAAGCAAAGGGGGGGGATGCAGGTCCAGAACTCACACTGGCTACTCTGCAAAAAAGCTGCTCTCTAGCCACATTAGAACAAAACGTATCCCATGGGGCTTTTAACAGCTTGCATCACCACAAATAAGCACAGACCAGGAGCTGCGCCTGCTAGGGAAGATAAGTTATCCACTGGTCGAGGCAGGGGCGGGGGGAGGGCAGAATGGAGCATTCCAGGGGGCCGAATTGGCCCACTGGGCCGGGAGGGGGGAGGGATCATCGACAGCATGCTCTATCCCCCCTTCCTGGGTCTGCTGGGCCTTACATGGGCCTCCCGGATTTGCACCGGCCATTTTGCCGGTGCGCGTCCGAGGAGGCCCATTGGGCCTGCTGGGACTCTGCTGGGGATAAACGTTCCTTTCCCCCAAGGAGTATTCCAGTCCACTGGCGCAGGCCCAATCCTGGCTAGGATACAGTGGCTGCCTCAGGTGCATCGCCGCTCCATTCTAGACAGGATTGGGTGGCTCATCATGCCCCCCCCATCACCCTTTTTCCAAGCTAAAAAGCCCCGAATGCTGAAGCCTTATTTCATGAGGAAGGTGCTTCAGCCCTCTGCTCATTGTGGTTGCCCTCTTCTGTGTCTTTTCCAGCTCTACAATATTCTTCTTGAGGTGTGTTGACCCAAACCGTACACGTTATTCTACATGTGGCTGCATCATAGCTTTTTATGACAATATAATAGAAGTCTTATTCTTGATCCCTTTTCTAATGACCTCTAGCATGGAATTTACCTTCTTCACCGTTGCAGCACAATGTTTCCACCAAGCTCTCCACCAATATTGTGGCAGATCCTGAGATCCGCCAATGTATCCTGTGAACTGCTGTTATAGCAGCCTGTCCGCTGGTCTGCAGACCGCTGATGCCAGTGCAAGGCCTAGAAGGCCACACGCCACCAGTGGCACCCTCCTGCAGGCCAGCTGCCAGAGGGTGTCTGCTGGTGGTGAGGCTGGGCGAAATGAGGCAGTTACAGGGGCGGGGTGGATCAGGCCCGGGAGGGGGTGGGTTGGATTGGGCTGTAGGAGGAGTTACACAGACTAAAATTGATTAGGAGCGAGGCACTAATTCAAGGTGCATATAGCCTGTCCCCTGCTAACTGGGCAAGAGGCACTTTTTCAATTGGTGTTCCTCTTATATTTAGCAGGGGGAGAGTAACTGCCCTCCTTTCACCCCAGCACAGTCTCTTTTCTGGTGGCGGTTTGCTGGTGGTGTTCTGCATCTTTTTTAGATTGTGAGCCCTTTTGGGACAGGGAGCCATTTCATCATTTGATTTTGTCTATAACTTTTTGTGAACTTTTTGTTGAAAAGCGGTATATAAATACTGTTAATAATAATAGTAAAAATAATAGGGCTGAAGAGCAAAACAATCAATATTGGTTGTTCTGTCATTTTTGGAAAATACAAAATCTAGCAGTTATTCTGTTCTGCCTCCAGCACTAATTGGAACACATGGACGGACCCATAATACTTGATACTGATTAGGCGGTCATGGATATAAGGGAAAGTAGTGGAGTCAGTTGACTCTCCTGGTGGCTTCCTGGAAGGTGGAATCCTACCAAAGCAGACTCTGTCATTATCTGCCGGACCTGCAATGCTGATGTCTTCTGTTATTTGTACAAGTGGAGGATGTCAATTACAATGAAAAGCTTTGCCATTTTCAACTAATTACATACTTGATGCATTATTTCCTGAAAATATGTGTATTCCCTTACAACACGGCATGGATAACATCTTAATCTGCCGGTAACAGGATTAGTTTGGACAGACTTCTATTTACAAACATAAATTTTATCGCTTATTTCTTCCAGTACCTGTGTACACCTGGAATGAGACAGTAGTCAGTGATTTATGTTGGACCCAGATGATGGCTGTTTTTGTTGGAGCGATGCCACAAGTTAGTGTCTGCTACTATGCCCTGTTGGGTCAAGACAACACATCAGTCAAGGGAACCACTTAAGTATATTACTTAGCTCTTAAACTTACTTTTTCCACATAATATGTAATTGCTTCCTTGAGTCAACATTCCATTACGTCACCGGTTGTGATGTTTTCTTCTTGAAGAATTAGTACTGACTGGGATTAAATGGCAGCTGTAATGTAGTATCAGTCTCAAATTCTAGAATATAGGGTGTGTCAGTATGATTAACTTTTGCTTACAATTCTCTGCCATTCACCCATTAAAAGCACTCATCATTGACTCTACTACATCACTCTACTATGCCCATTAGCTACTTGACACAAAGTATGCAGAATGAATCTTCTATATGCAGCAATGCCAATTTCTTGTAAAGGCCAATGGCCCCGTCATAATTTGCAATTGCGGGGCACAGGGCTGGCCCGAGACTTCCTAGCGCCTGAGGCAGTGTGCCAAAATGCTGCCCCGGTCTTTAGCAGGTGATGTGCCCTCTGTTCCTCCCAGTAGAGGCAAGTGGGGAGATAGAAGTGGGTACTCCCTGCCAATCTGCTGCCTGAGGCAACTGCTTCAGTTGGCCTCAAAAATGGGCCGGCTCTGGTGGCGCATAAGGACAGCACATGCCCACATTGCTTTCTACACAGCAGCTTTGTTTTATTTATCAAATTTACATCACTTCATTTCTGTCTCGTTTTCCTATATAAAATGCACCCAAAGCAGCATATCTGCAGAAATATTGTGATAAACACTAACAATTATTACCAACCACAACTAATAAAACTGCAGCAATAAAACTAAAACAGAACAAAGGCAAATAAAAAGCAGAAAAGATAACACTGCAAATGGTTGTCTGAATAAAAAAGGTTTCAGAACCCATTTACAAGTGGGAAAAGAGGGTGCTTGTCATATCAGGAACGATTTTCCACAGAACAGTATCACCACCAAGAAGACCCTGTGACCGATGCTCACCAATTGTATTTCCAGTGGAGACAGGCTAGAGAGCAGGACTGCAAAAGTTGAACTTTAGACTCAAGCATATTCATATGGACAAGGATGGTCCTTGAGGTCACCTGCTCTCAGGCCATCATGAGCTGCTGCTGCTGCTGCTGCTGCTGCTGCTGCTGCTGATGATGATGATGATGATGATGATGATGATGAAGAAGAAGAAGAAGAAGAAGAAGAAGAAGAAGAAGAAGAAGAAGAAGAAGAAGAAGAAGAAGAAGAATATTTATGCACTGCTTTTCAACAAAAAAAGCTCACAAAGTGGTTTACAGAGAAAATAAAATAGCTAAATGGTTCCTTGTCCCCAGAAGGGTTCACATACAGAAGAAACACCAGCAACAGCCGCCAGAAAAGACGCTGTGCTTGGGTCAAGAGGGACAGTTACTCTCCCCCTGCTAAATATAAGAGGAGCACCACTTGAAAAAGTGCCTCTAGCCCAGTTAGCAATTTTAAGGCCAATACCAGCACTTTCAATTGATAGCACATCCCAAAAGACAGCACAAATAAACAGGCAAGCAACGTATGCAGTTGATAGCATTGGAATGACATGCTCTGATGGACGTGAATCAACCACTGTTCTAGCAGCTGCATTTCCTACCAATTGCAGTTTCTGAACTGTCATGAAAAGAAGCCCCACATGGTAAACTTTGCAATAGTCTACTATGAATGTAACTACCTAGTAGGAAGAATGACTAAGGGCCCAATCTTCTCCCGCACCAGTCTATAGCATGCAGTGCCACTGACCAAGCTCAGGGGGGCAACCAGACGGCCTGGGAGAGGTAAGTAAAAATCATTTTTATCAATGGGTCTCCTTGGACCTACTCCAGCTCTTTAGCTGGCATAGGTCCGAGGAGACTTCTGGGGGAAGGTCCAGGCTGGGAAATGATGATAGGAACTGGTGCGCACTAAGGATCCACCCCCTCATGCCCCTGAACCACTCCCTCCCCACACCCCTCCCTAAACTGCCCATGAACTGCCCCCTCTACCACTTTACTTGCTCCAGCACAGTGTCAAGGAGCCCCTGCCATGCACATGGGGGCCTCTGCTCTGGCCATTTGTGCCAGTGACCCCAAAGCACATGACAGTGGTGTGCCTTTTACGACACTGCAGTGGCACTTATGGCAGTGGACCGGGAGTTCTGCCACCATAAGGGCCCTATAGGTTTTGGCCACTGTTAAGTGCTGCTGCAGTGTCATAAAAGTCATGCCGCTGTTGTGTGCTTTGAGGCTGCTGGGGAAGGGGGTGGACCCAGTGTAGCCATGTTGGGTGCTTACCTTCCCATGCGCAGTTTGGCTGAGCTCATTGGCAATCCTGGACACACTGTGCTGCACTGCAGTTGATTTCATTGGGAACAGCCTTTTGGCAGTAGGGTTTGTGGCATTTCTGGGAACTTCTGCTCTGGATATCCAGATCTGGCTCCTGCTACCCATCTGTCAGATGGGCCCTGCTATTGAGATCTTCCAAATCTCTATGGTTGCTAATGGCTGATGGACATAATTTCACGCAATATAATGACGGATGGAGCTCATTGCTCAGTGTTAGAGCACCAGCTTTGCATGCAACATGTCCCAGTTTCATTCCCTCTCTGAAACCCTGAAGAGCTGCAGCTACTCAGTGGAGACAGTGCAGAGCTGTCTGGAGCAATAGTCCAACTCAACAAAATGCCACTGTAGATGTTCAGCTACGATGCTTCTTTCCCGTCAGTAAAGTGTCACATGGGAAATACAACATTACCTGCTGACATATGGAAGCTTATGTCAACGTGTGACCAGTCACGTGGGCCGAGGCAACAAAGCAGGAAACATGCAGGCACCATTGGATTCATGCAGTTCCACTCTGATACCATTTGGTTCCACGGCTGGTCTGCATGCACCAATTTACAGTATAGCAAGCAGGCTTAATTGTTAGAGGACTTGTTCGGCTGGGAATTGGAGGGGGGGCTAGAAACGCAAATGATAAGCAACTGATATTAAATAAAAGGCAGTATGAGTAACTCTATGCAGTGAATATGTCCCCCTTTTGGACGTCATGGGAAGAACACGTTTTGGCTCGAGGGATCTGCCAGAAGTGAGGTGATTCTGAGGAGGCTCAAGAAAGTAGATTCCAAAACAGGAAAGGAGTCCGCAGATGAAGGCTGCTGTCCTGTGTATGCTGCCCGGCCAGGTTTGTGCTGTTCGAGTCTGTGGCATTCAAGACTGGCCACTGTCTGTCCTGACACATTGTTTTTCTTCAGTCTCTGCATGACGGAGGCTTTAAGCCTGTAGCTATATTCCCTCCCCGGATGATGAATGATGCAGAGAGTCTGCAGATTTTGAGGAAGATTGTGTGCAGGTGTACTACCCGCAAAGACCCGGCCACTTTTACAAGGGGATAAGGAGGAGGCTTCATGGAGCAGCTGGTTTTGATTCCTGCCCTTGGCGTTAAAAAACGTCCATGTCTCAGGAATCCTTGTGACAATAATTATTGTAGCTTAGGTATTACAAAAAGAGTCGAAGAGCTGATACAGCTGGAGCAGGAACTTGGGAGCCCCGCCTTTGACTGCATGCCTGACCAATTGCCTTTGCAACCCTTTCCCTGGAACCAGAGACCAAGACAAGGTATCAAGAGGTGTGAGTGACCAGTCTGAGCAGGCATAGGCTGAGGATGCATTGGTGGCACCTATGAGTGCAAGGGATTTGGCCCTAGTATGAGACTGGGGGCTACCCCAGAAGCAACCCCCGCTGGGGTTATTTATTATGTCCCTTCCCTCCACAGGTTAAGATATGACCCTTTAGATTACCAAAGAAGGCAGTCACCTGAGGGGGGAGCTCCTGTGTCTTCCCCTGTACAGAAAACTGAGGGGGGGGGAAGGGAGAATGGAACAATTTAGAGAGACAAGTCGCCTGTTGGGAGAGCACCTTGGCCTGAGTGCTAATGACAGATTGGGAAAGGGGAATATAAGGCCAACTTCCTAATTAGCCTACTTCCTAGGGCAGTGTCACAGGGGCAGTCAGTGAAGGTTCTGTTCTTTATTAGATGCCTGATATCGTACACTGGGGCTTCAGGGACTACTGCACCTCAGCCTGCTGGTTTCTCTTCAGATCCTATAGCGTGTGCCTGATTCCCCACCAGTCCGGCAGACAGGTGCTTCAAGACCATGGGTTCAGCCCTATCTTTTTTTACTGGGACAGAGTTGGATGCACTTTGCTGACCTTGCATTCTGACATGGCTATGTAGCTTGTGGGCTTAAGCACCATGGCACAGGGTAGGGAAAAGGGAAACAAGGAGTGGCTGCCTGCATGGTACCCAGTAAGGAAAAGGTTACCAGGATCTACCAGCACAAACCTGAGTCATTTTGGGGTCACTATTTCTTGTTCACCCTGATGATTTCTGCCTGCTGGGTTTCCCTTTGGCGGCTACTACTAAGGGCCCTAGAACACTCTTTTTTTTGTGGTGGTGCACATCATATGCATCTAGCTTTATAGAAGAGGGGGGCTCTTAGCTGGAATGGGCCCTGAGATGCAGGAAGGGGTTCAGACATCTTGACCCACACCATGGGGATGTAACAGAATGCACTGGCATAGCTTGAGGTGGGGCGGAACGGTAAGTTTCGCACTGTGCTAGCCTCCGTTTACTCCCCAGCACGAGGCAGCCCCACCCCCTCGCCGTCGAAGCCATTCAGTGCGGCGAAAGCAATGCGCTGTAGACTCCCTGTGCGTTGCCTTCGCCGCACTGAATGGCTACGACGGCGAGGGGGCGAGGCCGCCTCATCCCGGGGAGTAAAAGGAGGTTAGCACAGTGCGGAACTTACCGTTCCACCTCACCTCGAGCAACGCCACTGACAGAATGGGTGTGAGACATCCAGGATTTAGTGAAAGGCCCTAACATGGCTTATTCACTGAACAGGGGCAGACCTGAGGCCTGGCCATGTGCCTTACAGTGAGGACGCGGCAGCTAGATGTCATCGCAGTGTCTAAATAAAGGAACTTTAGTAACTTTGGGACTCACTCAGTGGAGGACTTCAACTTGTGTGCAAGGTTGGTGCACCATGGAGGGACCCCCCCCCTTTTACTTTTGAACTGGCATGGTACAGGTTGCTGAAATACTTATCACCTGAGCTGCACTTAACAGGCATTTTGGGGAGGATCTGCCTGCCCCACCATTGAAAGTATTCTTCATGTAACAGTGCTCTGGGCATTGTTCTTGAGGTCCCTAGGCCTGGGGAACCCCTTGCTAAGGGAATGCATGACCAGTTAGGCTACACTTGCCAGAGGGCAGACCTGCTTAGGGGGCACTAGAGGTTGTGATGGATTCCAGTGTTCTGAGTAAATGGGCAGGATCATGCAGCATATAGCTGTGTGAAGCCTGCTTCTGATTTTGTTAATGTCATGCATGAAGGGGTCGTGCTGGGCTAGCTGTCTCAGCAACAAAGTGGCAGCCCATTGACAGGATACTACTGGGAAGAGGATGCCCCACAGTTGTTGGATTGTATTTCCTTCTTAAAGGTGCATGTGTGGGCTATGGCGTGGTAAGCACTGAGGCTGGCAGTCCTATCAACAGAAGTACTATGTATGTACCTGAGCTGGAATCCTCTGGCCACATGCATTCTGGCATGTGGCCATTGCTGCAGTGCGGACATGCCTATAGACAGAGTGGGATCAAATGCCTGGCGGTGGATACCTTACATAGTACATGAACTTAGAGCCTGGTGGGTGTGCAGACCTGCTGTTTTGCTCTTGGAGCGTATTTTTGCTCTGGAGATGTGTTCTTTACATGGGTGGCAACTGGAGGGCAATGGTGAGGGTGCTGCTTTGTGGCCGCTCCCTCGTTGGGGGAGGGGCTCTCAAGACAGCAAGCTCCAGCTGGATTTTGGAGTAGTGGCTTGCGTTAGTAGGCTACCAAAAGGCGGGATGCTATGGAACCAGCTGCGGCCAGTGTTTTGGGAGTTTCTGCAGCAGGGTCCCCTCAAGTCATCCAGCAGGGTCCTCAAGTCATTTTAGTCCACCTTGGAGAGAATGACCTATATCTGAGGGCTGGCTTGTCCTTGAGACTACAGGCCTGTAGGGACAGTGAGTTCCATTTACGTTCCTACTCTCCATCGCTTTGTTTCCAAACAGCTAGCCTGGAACTGGCATGGTCAAAGTTTCTTTTTCAAGGCTCACCTTTCGCTCTGAGCACAGTTTCTAGGCACTTGCACATGGCAAACATAGAGCCAGAGTACTATAATAAATGGAGCTAGATGAGGCTTGCTCACTTTCCTGAACGTTGAAGAGTTCTTTCCAGTATGTCTAGTTGTTGCTCGGTATGCCAGGCATAGGTCTTGGATGTGAACTTGCTGGCATCCTGAGTTCTCCCTACAAACCGTAGATTCCATGACCTTCGTTAGTTCCCAATAACACGAACTACACTTAGATTTTAAGTGGCATATTGTTTACATTCTTAGACTGGAAATACTTTCTATACGATCATTGATAAAGTATTATATTTCAGAGGTATTTCAGAGTCTCGTCCACTAAAAACTGCAGAGTAATCTTTCTGTTTTTGTTTATGTCATTCAAGCCAATGTTTCACGATTTGTTTCAGCTGAATGTTTGTTTACTCAGACTACTTTGAAGAGAACACTGTGGAAAATAAATATTTCTGTAGACTGGATACTAATATTTTCAATATTGTTGTGCTACACTGTGGATAATTCTCAGAGGGATTCACAGCTCCTCTAGCCTCCAAGTGGTCTCAAGATGCTTATTTATTTATTTATTTATTTATTTATTTATTTATTTACAGTATTTTTACCCCGCCTTTCTCCCCGAAGGGACCCAAGGCGGCTTATCATTCATAAGCTTAGTTAGCAGCTCCTGGTACCTATAACGTTTTTCATGGTAAGGTCAACAGCTGCATTATAGGAAGTGGCTTTATACGGAACCAGATCATGTAACTCAGTGTTGTCAACACTGACTGGTAGCGACTTTCCACATTTCAGAGCGGAACATTTCTCTGACCTCTCTGTCGATACCAGGAATTGAACCCGGGGCCTTCTGCATGTGCTCTGCCACTAAGCTACAGCCCTTCTCTAAATGGCACACTCTCAGAATGGCACACTGATTAGGTCAGTCGTCGTCTTGAACTAGTTCTCATAATCGGAAACTAACCTAAGCACCTTCCAAAAGAAGCATTTGATTTTTGTGTCTGTTTGGGCTGGGTTTCAGTGAGGATTAGGATTTTTAATGTTGGGATGTGGAAGGAGTCTTAGCAAATGTACATTTTAAGTTATAGTTTTGGATGTTGAACCTACAGGCAAGTGAGCTTGGTAAATACCTAAATAAAAGTATAAATAGCTTGGTCAAACAGAATTGCTTTATGGAAAGGATCTGTAAGTGGTTCAGGAGGCACCAACTAGTCATGTGTTTGAATAATTTCTAGTGCTTATATTTTCAAAGACAAAGCTTCCATTCTTTCTTGTGCCCAGTAGTGTTTGGCGCAACTTTCAACCTTTTTTCCAGGTAGCATCTACCCTATTCAAGCCTCCTCCACTCCCTCTTACTGCAGGCTTGGGCTTTTTTTGTTTTTGTTTTGTTTATATCATGCCCAGGGGAACATTTCCTTTCTCCTTCTCTCCTCATTTTGCTCCTCATCCAGCTTGAAGAAGCATTCTAAGAAACTCAAAAGCTTGTTTGCTGTTTTGTGAACTTTTTTTGTAAAATTATGACTGTGCTAATACTTTAGGCATATAGCAGGAGAGCCTAGATCAGAGGTTCTCAACCAGTGGTACTAGTACCACCCATGGTACTTCCTGGCCTAGATGATACCCTACCAAAATAACAGCACCACAGCAAAATAACTGCGCAAAAGTACAGCACATGTACTTAGGAGCATGCCCCACTGAACATAGTAGAACTTCAGAGTAAACTGCACTCTTATGGCAATGATATTTTAAAGAGGCCTCTGGTAAGACTTACTTGCTGATTGATACAAATTCAAAAACGTATAGATATCATTGTGCAGTAGTAAAGTGCAAGGTTATGCTCAAAATCCTACAAGCTAGGCTTCAGCAGTACGTGGACCGAGAACTACCGGATGTACAAGCTGGGTTTCGAAGAGGCAGAGGAACTAGAGATCAAATTGCCAACATGCGGTGGATCATGGAGAAAGCACGAGAGTTCCAAAAAAACACCTACTTCTGCTTCATTGACTACGCAAAAGCCTTTGATTGTGTGGATCACAACAAACTGTGGCAAATTCTTAAAGAGATGGGGGTACCAGACCACCTTACCTGTCTCCTGAGAAACCTGTATGCGGGTCAAGAAGCAACAGTTCGAACCGGTCATGGAACAACTGATTGGTTCAAAATTGGGAAGGGAGTACGGCAAGGCTGTATATTGTCACCCTGCTTATTTAACTTATATGCAGAGTACATTATGAGAAATGCAGGGCTGAATGAATCACAAGCCGGAATCAAGATTGCCGGGAGAAATATCAACAACCTCAGATATGCAGACGATACCACCCTAATGGCAGAAAGTGAAGAAGAACTAAAGAGCCTCTTGATGAGAGTGAAAGAGGAGAGTGCAAAAGTTGGCTTGAAACTCAACATTAATAAAACTAAGATCATGGCATCTGGTCCCATCAATTCCTGGCAAATAGAAGGGGCAGAAATGGAAGCAGTAACAGATTTTACTTTTCTGGGTTCCAAGATCACTGCAGACGGAGACAGTAGCCATGAAATTAAAAGACGCTTACTCCTTGGAAGGAAAGCTATGGCAAACTTAGACAGCATAATAAAAAGCAGAGATATCACCATGCCAACAAAAGTTCGTATAGTCAGGGCGATGGTGTTCCCAGTAGCAATGTATGGTTGTGAGAGTTGGACCATAAGGAAGGCTGAGCGCCGAAGAATAGATGCTTTTGAACTGTGGTGCTGGAGAAGACTCCTGAGAGTCCCTTGGACTGCTAGGAGATCAAATCAGTCAATTCTAAATGAAATCAAGCCTGACTGTTCCCTGGAAGGACAGGTATTAAGGCTGAAACTCAAATATTTTGGCCACCTAATGCGAAGAGAGGACTCTCTGGAGAAGACTCTGATGCTGGGAAAAATTGAAGGCAAAAGGAGAAGGGGAAGGCCAAGGATGAGATGGTTAGACAGCATCACCGATGCAACAAACATGAAAATGAGCGAACTCAGGAAGATAGTGGAGGACAGGAAGGCCTGGCGGGATATGGTTCATGGGATCACGAAGGGTCGGACACGACTTAACGACTGAACAAAGTGCTTTAGATCACAATCTAACACAGTTAGGAAGACTTATGTGACCTGTTGAAACCAATGAGGAAGCTTAACTCTTTGTTGGATTGTGGCCATTGCATGTAACTGTTGCTGCTGAAAACCAGCTAGGTGAAAAGTACTGCATGTTCTTGGGCGTGAGTTACAGCCATAGAGAGAACCAAATTCTTCTGTGAAGCAAGTATATATATATTCAGTACTGTCAGAGCCAGCCTTCGGAGCTGCGGGGCCCAATTGGAAACATTTTTTTGCAGGACCCCAGGTTCACAGCCATATACGTCTACATATATAAATCTGCAATGTGGTGTTACATGTATGTTGCAATGTGTTGTCGTGCGTATTTGACAAGACTAGAGTAGATTGCCCTAGCGCGAGGACCCCAATTGGGAGCAATCAGTCCAATTGGCTTAAAGCCGGTCCTGAGTACTGTGGCTTTTTAACAATGGGTGTGTTTGTTGTTCCTCCACAAGGCATGAACTGTCTTTCCTCATTAGCTGAAGAGAGCTGAGTACCGCGAAAAACCTATTTTACAAAAATAAAACCCTGTAGAACTTGATGTTTAAGACTGCAAACCTATACCCACTTACCTGGGAGTAAGTCCCATTGAGCTCAGTGGGACTTACTTCTCAGTAGACATGCCTAGGATTGCACTGTAAGAGACAAAATTGCAGGACAAAACCAGCCCAGTACTTTGGAATGGGGCATTGTTTAGAAAAAAGATCATTTATTATGTAATGTTTCTGATAGCCACTCCCCTGTCTGGCCTGTGGACAGAAGGGTTGGTGTGATGTTGATGGGAAGAAGTACTGAAAAGTGAGAAGGAAGGTGTCATTACAGTGGTGATATACAGTATAATCTGTTGGACTGAATATATGTGTACAGGATTCAAGAAGGCAGGCTCCCTGTGAATGAGTTGTGATGGTGGTGTATGTCAAAGGACCTTTGAAGCAAACAAAAGACTGAAAGCAAAATCCACACTTTTCCATTCCATTGGGCTCTACTTTTTAAGTGCAACTTTGCAAAACCAAAGATATATAACAACATCGGATGGAAGCAAATGGCCCCTTTCCCTTTAAAATATGCCATGTGAGATTTCTGAATGTATGGCAGGCAGTCATGTGAAGGCTCTGGACCTATGGTGAGCAAACTGTGGACGTGCTCCCACAACTGAAGGGCACAGGTGAAACCTTGAGATACCCAGCTTTCCATACAGCTAGAGATGTTATGCAGGGCTTTTAACACAGCAACCATGCAGAAAGGGGCCATCTTTTTCCACCCAGGCCCTGGCAAATACTGCAGTGAGCTCCTTTAAACCAGTCTACTTGGCTTATTTATTTATTTATTTATTTATTTATTACAATATTTTTATCCCACCTTTCTCCCCAAAGGGACCCAAGGCGGCTTACAAAAACAGGAAAAAACAATTACAAAAAGCTTTAAAAACAATAACCACCTTTAAAAGCAATACAATATTATAGTAAGGTAAAGGTGACCCCTGACAATTAAGTCCAGTCGTGTCCGACTCTAGGGTGTGGTGCTCATCCCCATTTCAAAGCCGAAGAGCCAGCGTTGTCCGAAGACACCTCCGTGGTCATGTGGCCGGCATGACTCTCCTTGCTGCAGCGCGGAGCATGCAGCTGGAACACGGAGCACTGTTTACCTTCCCGCAAGCGGTACCTATTTATGTACTCACATTAACATGCTTTGGAACTGCTAGGTTGGCAGGAGCTGGCCAAGCAACGAGAGCTCACCCCGTAACTCTAATCCTATTTACATAGGAAAAAGACTTACTGAAATCAACAGGGCTGTCTTTTAAGTACATGTGCAAAGTATTAGAGCCCTATCAGTCAGTGAAATTGATGGCTCCGGGATTGTAGGCCCCAGCCCAGGTCCACACACAGTGTCCTTAAAGCCTGTACTGACATCTCCTAGAACAGGGGAGAGGCTGAGCTGTTGCAGGTGGGTAGCGAAGATGTTGCAGGAGCTCAGTTGCCCCAGCAATGGAGTACATTCTCCGGTTGCGGAACGGAAGAGGCAGCACTGCTGCAATGGAGGAGCGTGTACGGCAGTGGCTTCATCGTTGCTGCAGAGACAGGGACACATTCCTGTGGTTTTACAAGGGAGAGCCAAGAGGAATGGCCACAGCAAAGCCAAGGGGAAAGTCTCAGCCTGGTTGTCAAGGCAACAGGAACACACACCTGCAATAGCTGGAAAGGATTGTGGGATCCAGGAGGCAGGCACAGAAAGGAAAGAGTCCGGGGAGTGGTAGAAAGCAAAGTTATGCATTGTGCCCAGTGACGGGCAGCAGACCCTCTGCCAGTCTGTGGGGCCGCCTAGCAGATGCCTGCTGAAGTGTTGTCCACTGACGCTAGGCCTGGCTAACAGCCAGCAGTTTTAGATTAATGGGGCTGTGAGTCAGGATACAACAAATGCATTCGCCTGCCTTTCCTCTCCATCTTGCCATACCTGCTTTTTTGTTGCCAGACCTCAAACACAGGAAGTGCCCTTTCTGGATTCTTTCTAATCTTCTTGAAGCTTGTTGTAAAAAAAAAAACGTTTAGTGTCATTTCAAGCATATTTGAAGATTGTGGACCCCTGCTTTATAATGGGTTCACTTTATGATCAAATCACATTACAATGGACTCTTCTTGGTAGAACAGGATTCCCCTGCTGTCCCCACCCCCGCAAAGTCTCAGAGTTCTCCCCGCCTCACGTGGAGAACTTTGAGAACCAATGCAGTAAGCTGTTCACTTAGGAATGAGCTCACAATTGCCGCCAACAGGACCTTGTGGGTGATAGATAAGCCAGTCAACAATGCGAATGCAAGCATTTGGTAGCATCGTAGCCAATAGCAGTGCTGTTAGCATTGTGGCTGTTTGTATGGAAGGAAGGATATAGCTGATGCAACACAAGCCTTCTAGCTAGGAATCTTTAAAATAACCTTTTAGAGAGGAAAATAGCTTAGTTCTGTGGCAGAACCGCCAGCTTCTGAGGTCTTGGGACAAATTACTGAAAGACCATGCATTATTAGATTCACATTACAATATTTTCACAATACAGCGGTGTCTCCAGAACAGATTACCATCGTAAAGCAGGGCCCACTGTAGATTGTCCTTGAAATGTTCTAAGCCAAATCAAAAGAAGCCTTTCTTGACCAACAATCCAGATAAATGAAAGAATGTGGCCTTAAACTAACAGTTCAATTGATTTAAATAAATGAAACTTCTTTAATAAATGAACATAAATACTTTTACACACACACACACACACACACACACACACACACACACACACACACACACACACACACACACGTTGAAGAGCAGATTGTAAGTATGGGAAATGCCAGCCTTGAAAACTAGAATTTGCAAATGCAAATACCGGTGGTCACAATTAGTGCTAAGTTAAACCAGGATGGGGAGGAGGTCATGAACAGTTTTGTTCCCCATGAAGAACATTTCCCTTCTGAGTGATTTTTTAGAGGGGACTTGAATAGGTTCACCCATTCAGAAATGTTCATCCATTATGTCGGGGTTTAGTGTAGGAGGGATGCGCAAACTGCTCCCTGGAGCGTCCCTGGAGACTCCGTGGGTTTGCGCATGCGCAAACTACGAAGATTGTACAGAGACCCGGGCCGGGTGCACGGAGAAGCTGCGGGCCCGGGAGAAGGCTATTAATCGTCGAGGGAGCGTCCAATATCACTAAAGTGCCGGTAAAAGCAGACACACTTACTAAAACCCCCAGTTTTAGGCTTAAAATCGCCGAAAATCGGCGAAAAAAGCGGGAAAAATTCAAATTTTCCCGCTCTTCCCCAGAGCCTCCCGCCCCCCCAGGAGCCTCTGCGCCCTTGCGCCCTGGGTCCCACCGCCCCAGGGCCCCCCATCTGGGGACGCCTATGGGAGGGAAAATGATACATGTCTCTCTTGCCTCAGCAATGGAGATGTTCATTCCCCGACATATACTGCAAAGTGAGGGTTATGAGAGACCTTTGTTTGCTCTCAATGATGCTACCACACAATAAAAACTGATTGGCTACATGATATGTCATTCACAACATGATCCCCAATTGGCTGGGATTCTGGTGATAAAGAAGTAGGAGAAAGAAGGAACATGGTGGTTGAGAAATCCCCCTCCCCCTTCTATACACACACAAAGATACATTTGGAAGCTCACTTTTTGCCTCAAAAACATCACTGTAGAAACTGTGGAACAGGCGTGTGGAGTTTACTAGATAGGCATTTCTCTGGCAAAATTCTGCATTGACTGTTAGAAACAATAATAATCAGACCAACCTCATACTATTTATTGGCCTAAACGAGACAACCGTCTTTTAATGACACTGACAGTCACCCAAACTTCAAGATGCAGACTATCATGTTTCAAAGATTTAATTACTAAACAGGAAGTGGGCTTTATTGTCATCTTTTTGTCAGCAGGAATAAACGTTGCAGGCTGAATCACTGCTACCAGTGACGTGGACACTGATCAGCATAAAGATCCACAGATTTACCAACAAAATAAAAACGAGGTCAGATTTTGAAAGGTTGCTTGGCAAAGTAATGGATGTGAATGTTAAACGCCTCCCCGAGTGATCTGAATGGAATGAGAAATTCATAGCAATTAAATGAGCTGTTTTTCACCTTTTAGGGTCATGCTGTGATGTCCTTTTAAAGCCAAGGTGGCATCAAGAACTCATCCTTCTTTCCTCAATTGCTTCCAGACTTGTGTTGCCTAGAATTTCAACCACTGGCGTAGCGAAAGAGGAGCCCGGGGTGCTGTGTCCCCGGGTGCCACCCCAAATGCCATGTTTGCCAGGTTTCTTTGCTGGAGATCCAGACGGTGGGAGTGAAAAAGGTGAGTGGGGAGGGTGGCGAAAAAGTTTTTTTTTTTTTAAAGAACCCTGCTGCTCCCCAGCCCAGCCTTTTCGCCACTCTCCCCACTCACCTTTTTCTGCTACCTTGAGTATCTCTGTGCTGGAGAGCAGAAGCAGGGTATATATACACACACACACACACACACACACACACACACACTTTCGTGATAGTACACTCTTCCCTCTTTATAAGGTAGCATAAAAACAATAGAAATAACCAAAAAGGTAGTGCAGAGTGTTGCTTTTGGTCAGTTTTCGGGATCATGATGAGACATTGGGAAAGAGTCAGTTTCCTTGGCAAGCAGAAAAATGACAAAAATATGTTTGCGTTAAGTAAACTTTGAACACTTGAATAAAACATAAAGGGAGTCAGCTGATCACCCCAAATTAGGACTTTGCCAGAAATTTACTACAAGCAGACATTTGCTTCAGCAATGTGACTGTATTTTTAAAAAGCACCTTGGTAAACCTCTGGGCTACCTGTACAATTAGAAAGCAATCAGGCACTATTCTCTGGGCTGAAGAGGAACAGAAATAGTATTGTTGTCTGATAAATATTCGCCACACTTGAGCTCCCTGCCTTCAAAACATTGTGAATCAACAGAAGTCTTGAATGAAAGTAGCCACTTCAATAATTTATTGCCAGATGTGAATAGAGGACGTGTTAATATATGCAACAGGATTTGAAGGAAAATAAAACAGGGAAAGAAAATCACCCAGACAAATATTTGAGTGCATCCTGTCCTAGTGTCTCATTGCACCTGGCAAATCTGCAAACTAAAGCAAACAAATGTGGGATCTAAGTTCATATTTCTGCAGTAAAGAAAATAAGGCAATTTCCCTCGCCTCCCATTCCAAGTTTGCATTATTATACTTTCCCAGGGATATTCCATTTTAGTTGTTACTATCCTTAACAGCCATTGTTTAGACAGCTTGCAGATTAATACTATTTATGTATTCAAAACAGTGGCATAAAAATTGCATCTTGTATCTATTGGTTATCTAGTATACAAAATGGAAGAAAATGAGAAATATTGCATAAATGTAACATCCAGTTGACCACTTACTTGCGAAGGTATTTTAGCAGCATGCTACTTTGAAATTCCCTTAAAATATTTTACATTCGTGGCTTGTCAAAATGTAGTTGCAGAGATAGGATAAGATCTCACCCGCATTAGCTTAGAAATAACCCCCAGAGTGAAATCAGCGGGGCTGATTTCATGTTTAGGACTGGAAATGTAAATGTGGAGTCATAGTGATGTGCTCAACTATTGCAAACTGACACATTTATATTATATATTGTAAATATGCCACATTGATCTACCGTAAATATACAACCATTTACCGTTAATTAGCAGCTAAAACAGCTGTGGGATATTTGGGGCAAACCTGTACCCTGAAACATTGTTAGTAGTGTATTAATATAACAGTGTCTTCCTCTCTCAGAAGATGAGAAGAGAACTGACTACGAGATCTTTTGCATTGCTCGCTGGCCTCAGCCGCCAAAAACAGTACCAAAAACAAAAAGCAGGAACCTAATCCTTGTCTCCTGAGAACCGATGGTAAAGCTGCCAGTGGAACTAGATGCAGGCCAAGCATAGCTCTCATTTCCTTTCTGGCCATTTTAAGAGCTGCGCCACGGGGCGATGGATGAAGCATGGTACAGACTCACAGAAGAGATAGTTGTGGATAAAGTTTCGATGATGATAAGAGCCAAAGAAACAAGTCTGAAAAGAAAAATGTTTTTTCATTCAAGTAAATTCAGAGGGACAAAAAAAAGTATAAATGACTTCCGCTTCAACATCTGAAGAACATTATTCTGCACGTCTTGCTTTGTTTGAATGATTCAAATGTTCTGAATAAAATTTGCTGGATTTGGCCCATCATTTATTTTACTGACAAATAAACCTTAGGAAGACCCTCCGGGGTCAGGAATTATGGTAATCAAGGCCAGCACCCAGTTTCTGACTGTAGCCAATGTTATAGGAGAAATAAATATCAGCACAAGATACTAATATACGGTAATAGTCCAACCTGTTTCGTTTATCTTATTTTTGGGAAACACTGGGGAGACTGGGACACTGCCACAAAAGTACCCATATATTTCTAACCATTTGTATAATGCTGCTACAAAAAAAGCATCATCCAGTGTACTAATTTCACTCAGATCAGGGCACCAAAGCCCCCCCCACACACACACACACACACACCCCTGCATGCATATCAACGCAATCCTGTGTAACCTTGCACCGGTGTAACAGCAGATGCACCGGTGAAAGTGCACTTACACTGGCATAAGTGCACTTACACCGGTGCATCTACTGTTACACCGGTGCAAGGTTACACAGAATTGCGCTGTATGTTATATAGGGCTGCAGCTTAACTATTCAGTCATTACTGTGGACTAATAATACTGTATTTCCGTCTTGCACCTATTTTCCTAGTCCTTTTTTGACCCAGTTTGCTATTAGTCATCTTGACATCCCTTGGCAATGCATTTATTTTATTTATTTGTTTTTTCACATTTTTATACCGCCCTTCCTCCAAGGAGCTCCGGCTGGTGTACATAGTTCCTTCCCTCCTTTTGTCTTCACAACAACCCTATGAGGTAGGTTAGTCTGAGAGATAGTGACTGGCCCAAGGTCTCAAGAAGTATTTGAGCAAGAGCTAAAATAGAAGCTCCATTATATATGCACTGGAGTAGCTATATTATTAAAAGCGCAATCCTGTGTAAGGATACACAACTGGCCTAAAGGGCCAGCCACTGTATCTTATGCTGGTCCTGGGCTGCCCCAGGGCAGCCTGGGAGTACCTCAGGAGAAGGGGACGTTCGTCCCCTTCCCCGGGTGTTGACAAGCCTGGGGCCTATGGGCTTCCTTGGAAGTACGCCAGCTCTGAAGTTGGTGTATATCTGGGGAGGCCGTGTAAGACCGACCTGGGCTGGGTAGGGGCTTAGGATATTGCCGGAGTGTGGTACCAATATCCCTGTCCCTTCCCAGCTCGGGCCAGCCAATGCCCCCCTCCCTCGCCAGCCCCTCCCGTATGTCTCCACCCCTGCGCCGTGCAACCTAGACCTTACCTGGGTCATCTGGTGCAGGTTCGGGCTGCTGGGGGTGTGAGCGGTGCCGACCTTGGCCGCTTACACCCGAGTTGTTGCAAATGTGCTTTAAAGCACATTTGAGACGCTTTAGATCGGCAGAGCAAGAGCTCTGCCAGTCTAATGTCAGTGACGATTGTGCTGTAAGGTGAAGTACACAAACAGCATTCTACCATTGCAAGCTCTTGATCATAAAATTGGAACGCTTCACTCAATCCTCCTGAGATTTGGCATGGAATGACTCTGTCACAGCCACCCCTCCAAATTTGGTGTAAATTAATTGAGAAATGAGGGAAATATAGCAGTTTAAAATCCAACCTGGCCCTTGAGGATACCATAACTTTGGCTGTACATGGATATTTGGGGGAGTTGTGGACTTTTGCTTTCCCTCAGCAAACATGGCTACTACCTCCTATGCTGAGAACAGCCTGGATTAAAAACTTATTATCTTCAAAAATCAACACTGCTGAGCCAACCTTTCTGAAATTTGATACAAATAAACTAGATGTTACAGTGGAGCCTGCAGGGGGAGGGAAAGATTGTCGGAGGCAAGGAAGAGGTGGCACATTCTATGGTGTGAGTACGGTAGTTGTTGCATATTTACTTAGACCAGAGTATTTCTAATAGAGCTTAGTCTCAGCTAAATGCGCATAGTATTGCATCACACTTCTTCAATAGTAGCTCCTTTTGAACTGAGTAGAGATTACTGTACTTCTGAGTGAATATGTGTAAGAATGCAATTAAGCCTACAGAGGAACGGCAAGACACAACGCTTTTAAAAGTGAAACCCCTGAGATGGCAAATGCACACTTTAAGAACTTTCTGTTTTGCTTCCCTATTTCAAAGGAAGAGGCAGAACACGGACACACACAAAACCCAACATTTCTTATAGTGGTATTTTGGCGAAGCCCTGTGCTTAGTAAAGATGCATCAGGCAGACATTTAGCAGGTGTCTCTCTAACAAATGATCAAGGAAGCTTCCCCTATTGAATTTCTGCCTGAATGCATCCATGGCCCAGCTTAAAACTCCCTTTAGAACTAATGGAAATTTGAAGGGTCTATATATCACATGCAATGGCAAATCCTGTACTGTGCATATATGGTTAAATGAATCTCTGCATTGTCCTGTCCCGATGGCTAGTGGAAGCCCACAGGGAGGTTTGAGGATAGGAAAAATGTTGGGTCAGGCTGGAGCTGCAGGACCTTGGTCAGCTCCATGCAGACAACTTGTTCAACAATATCATTCTAGAGCTGTTCAAACTGGCAAGTGTGTTGCACCCACCATTTCTCCCCATGGTGCCACTTGACATAGCCCAGTGATGTGCTATGTTGGGCAGGAGCATCGTGAGTAAAAAGAGCAAGTACGGTACAAAGAGTCTGCCAGCCAGAATAGTGTTGCTTCTGGCTCTGTGATGGCAAATGAAAGAAATACCTTAGCTCAGCTGAGCACGTAAGTATTCCTCCAAGTCTGATTACCCCTCCTCCCAATCACCACTTTTTCTGGAGGAGTAGCCCCTGGCCTGGACCTGACACTCTCCCTCCTCTCTGCCGACTCCCACCTGTTTGTAATGACAAGCAGACAGCAGGGAGGGTGGGGTTTCAGGTGTGAAAGGAGCCTGACCACTTGGCGAATCTGGCTCAGGGGGAGGTTCAAACTCAGAGACTTCCCACTCAAGAGGGTCCATGCTGATAGGCTCAGGTTCTGTGTTGCGACCTGGGTCAGCCACCTCTGCAGCTGGTCTTCCTTGCCAGGTTTCGTTCTCTCCCACCCCCTCCACTGGAGTCCTGGTTGCCTCCAGAGAGGCCAGAATCGTGACACTTATCATTTCAAAATTAGCGGGAGGCCTTTGCATATTGCACATGGGTTGGAGCATAAAAGGTTGTCTAATGAAATAAGCACCTATCTGCTTCACCCAAACAAATGCATCTTGAATCTGATCATTGTATAACATGGAAAGTGTTATCTCCAAAGCAGTATAAATAATAAACAGTAGCAGAGGGTAACATTAGCACAGCCATATGTGGCCATATTGAAACGGGAAAGAGGTGTGCAGCCAATTTGAAATGTCCATCATTTTATCCACCAAGGGGCTGATAATTGCAGCCCGAGACCTGAATGGTGTCTTTGTTGGAGAGCAATTGAAATGATAAGATTTGAAATCCTTGCAGAGATGTGTGGCCAGGCTGCATTACTTACTGGACACAGCTAAAAACGGACTAAAATGGCAAATTACTTACTTGGCAAATACAGAAACATAACCCAAGCTTCTGCCAGCTCCGAGGCCCAGTTTTACTAAGGCAACTGAACAAAGGCCTTTCATAGGCAGTGTAATTTAGGCTACCTGAGTTAGCAAGAATGGTCAGGTGTATAAAGAGGCCTCATGGAACACTAAACAGAGAGAAATTCACATGGAGTAAGCGAAGCACTTTGCTGGCATGTGGACATAGGTTCCGGGGGCTATTCCCAATACAGAAGACAATCACTGGCAGGTAATAAAGGAGGCATTTATGTGATATGTCAGCGGTTAGTGCAAAGCTTAAAAGAAATGAGATCATGTGGCAAGATAGCATTCTCTGCCTTTCCCTGAGGGGAAGGAGCATTACTGTTATTACTATAAGCCATTGTTAATGCTACTTCTTTGAAATAAAATGTGACACAGTATTGTCAGCTGATACTTGTGCGATCCTAGCTATCATAAATTGTGGTTTTCCAGAATATTAATCTCTGGTTACACAATGCGGCTACCATACAGACACTGAGTTCAGATGTCAAGGTAGTCTTTCTGGAGTTTTTATTTTTATTTTATTTTTTTTTTAAAAAATGCTGCAAGTAGTTTGCATGTGAAAAAGGAGGTGAACCAGTGAAGTGACCAGAGTTACACAAATTTCATATTATAAGGTAGACAAAGGGCATGATTCACTGGCATGATTAAAAATGTCCCTGAGAGTTGGCTTTTTTTTTTTTTTTTGAGGTTGAAATGATTCCAAAAATTCAGATATGGTCCCAAGGTGAAAATCCAAAGTGCGGGTTTAAACTTAGGGGTTTAAAACTTTCCCATTGTATTGGGCGGAGAAGGAAGTGGGGGCAAGTCAGGCAGCACAAGTCATTAGTTGGCAGTGAAGTCAGAAAGCAGAAAGGGCAAGGATCGGGTGGGCTGACAGTTGTATAAGAAACGGTCTGATAAATCCACAAACATTCCATTCTTTATAAAATTGAGATGATTTCTCCTATCACAATGAGATTTGAGTGAAAGGGAGAAGGGTAGACTCTCAGAGAAATTGTCTAAAATTATACCAATTTTAAATTGGTATAGTTTTCCTTTATGTTTCTATAGATCATGGGAGCTCTGTATATGATGGACTTCAAATGGAGACTAGAATTTTTAATTCTGTATGTGAAGAGCAATTCATGGCCAAACCTATCCAGGGTTGGCCTGCACAGCGCAAGGATATTGACACAGTGTCTGCTGCATCGTGCGGGCTGGCTGGGGACCAGGCCAGCCAGAGAGGTAAAGAAAGAAAAAAATTACTCACCTCCTCTGTTGCTCCCTGGTCCCCTTTGGACCTACTCAGATCTAGGCCAGCTATTTTGCAGGTGTACACCTGTTAGGGTGAAGAGGACAGGTCAGGTATGGGACGGGGCTCCGGATCTCATGGATGCTGCAGCTGAGACTTGCCCTGCCCAATCCCTGCCCCAATACATCCCTGAACGTACCTCTCCACTGACTGGAGACTATCAATGGACGATCTGCGGGCCGCTATCAGTGGCGTATGGCCTTCTGGGCTTGCGCTCCATGCCAGCACAATGCACCAATAGGACTGGGCCACAGGAAAAGTCTACCTGCAATTTAAATTGCTATAACTCAGACATTTCATTTTATTTCTCTTGAATCTGAAACCTGACATTTGAAACCAGAAGAAGACTGGGGCTAAAAGACGAAGGGAAAGTTTAAGTGAATCATGGCAGCTGAGATGCAAACAAGCACACAGCCCAAGCCTATCCTCCCCCCCCCCCCGCTAGTGCAGCCATGCCTAAAATGGGCATGCTGTATCCAGGGGGGGAGCAGATCGGGAGGTGTGGAGGCAAAAAGGGATTTAAATTCCCTTACACCTCTGTAAGCCATCTACTCCACAATGGGTCTCCTTGGACCTGTGCTAGCAATTTTGCTAGCACACATCTAAGGAGAGAAAGGGGGCAAGGAGGCTGCAGGAATGGGGGTTAGGATCCAGTGCATGCCATCGCCACCAGATCTACCCCATCCCGCAGCCTCCCTGCCCCCATTATGCCCCCTCCTTACTCAGTTTCACCCTCCCCCACCCCTCCCACCTCTCCCGTTGACATACCTGCTCCAGCAAGTAGCGGGAGAGCCAACGATGCAGGCAGGAAGGCTCTGGTCTTCCTGGCAGCATTTCCAGCAGTGAACTACTGAGTGCTCTGCCGGAGTGCCTTTTACAACTGGTACTGACTCCTTTGCAGCAGTCAGTGCCAGCGGAAGAGGCGCTAGAACATCAGCTGGCCTGGATAGGATTGGGCCGACAATGTACGAGACCGTTCAATATCTTAGAATGTCCATGCTTTTGGTGCATGAGTGATTTTCTAAGAACCTTCACTCTTCTTTTAGAGTAGACCAAAGGTTTTTAGGTCCTAGAATATGATATTGGCTTAGGACATTTTTTGCATATGTGTACAAAGTCTTTCAGGGATGAAAGGGATATGCATTTGTTGGAGCCTTATATATATTTTCTTGGTAGTGCATTCCACTACAACCAGTAGCTCTTTCTTCAACATAAATTCTGATGATGATCATGGACGTCGCTGGAGCGTGGCGGGGGGGGGACCGCCAGGGGGTGATGCGCGTCATGCGCACGCAAAGGGGTGACGCAAAGGGGTGGCGCAAAGGGGTGACTTTTCTGAAGGCAAATAGGCAGCCCTTTGCCCTCAGAAAATGTACTGCGCATGCGCGAAAAATGTAAAACTTCACGTTTTGAGACATTGGGCCATCAGAAGGCCCTGGAGCGCCAGCGGGGCTGCAGCAAAGGACGACAACGGAGCCGGCAAGTCCGTGGCGCGGCCGAAGTCCGCGCCATGATTTTTCCGGGGGGTGTTTTGGGGGGCTCCCTAGAACCACCCCAGGGCAGGGGTGTGACGCGCGTCCCCCACCCAGGGGTGACGCGCGTCCAGCGACACCAATGATGATGATCAGGGCCAGCTCCAAACCTCCTGATGCTTGAGGCACCATGCCATATGCTGCCCCCCTTACCTGATGATGTGCCAGCCTCTGCTCCTCCCATTCTCTAATGTTCTAGCTCAGCACTCTCCATCCCTCCACATTTCCTCTTCCTCCCTGTTCTTTTTTCCAGTCCAAGGCATGGAAGGAGAATGAAGAGCAGTTCAGGCAAGTAAGTGGACAAAGCCTCTTGCGGCAGTGCTCCCAAAATGGCCACCGACGGAGCACTCCATGTACTGTCGGCAGCCATTTTGCAACAGCGGAATTCCGTTCTACTGTCACAAAGTGCTCCAGCCAGCAGCCCAATCCTGCATAGGATTGAGCTGCCTTACTGTATGTTGGATAAGGCATCAAAGGTTGATATGCTAAGATGTTGATAGATCAGCATGAATTTATCTTAGAGGAAAGATGGAATATTTACCGTGGTAAAATAAGACCCATGGGCCTCAAAAGATGCAAAAAAGGCCCCATTGGGTCTGGAAAACCTATGAGAAACATGAGTCACAAGAACATCAGCAGTTGTTGTCAGGGATAGTGCAACACAAAGTGATGCTCAGTCACGGTATGAGCCTGAAATGTGTGAGCTGTAAACACAAACAAACTCCCATTGGTGCATTCCCTGAATAAAATATCTGGGATGCTGTAAACTAAATTCAATTTCTTGCTCCTCATCCCCGCTAAATGCTATACTTTCCAAAGACTCTGGTTTAAAACATTTGGCAATGTATAATTGTCAAAGAGATATGCACGTCGGATGGTTCTGATAACAAAGCGGTTCTCTCCAGCGCTATATATTAGTGCTGTACATTAATCAGGAATCGTATTAGTCATAAAGCATTTTTACATCCACTGCACATGTGTTACAGCTCCCAAACATGGATGTTGAGTGATATATTGTACTCAGTGTCAGGCAAAGAAAGCCAAGGATCAAGTGCTTGAGGATGCTAATCCCATCTTTATCTCTTGACATGTAACCCTATATCATAAAAAGGGATAACATTTATAGTGGGATCAATTTGTTTCCAATTTCTCCAGTACACTATTTCATGAAAGAAAAACTACATCTATCATAAAACAACTGCATAATATATGCCAAGGTGTATATTAAGGACTACCAAATACTCAGTCACATGCATCTTTTTAATTAATAGAATTCAGTACACAGATTTTTTTTTGCCTCCCCTTTTATATTTTCATTCTCATCCATGAACTCTTTCAGCAGTGTTCCAATGAACAATTTTGCCAACAGATTGTTATTACATGCTGCAATAACATGCTGTTATGCCCTATAAAACTGAATATTTAAGCAAGTTATTTTTAGTTCAACATATTTTTTTGGTTTAAGAAAATCAGTTAAGAATATATTCATTTTCAATGAATTCATTTTACTGTTTTTTATTCCATGGAGAATAAAAAAAATCATTTTACTGTTTTTATTCCATGGTGAAACACAATGTTTATTTTGGTTCTCATGTTGTTTGAGACAAAAATGTGGGTCTGTTCATTTTTAGGTGATTTAAGAGTGATTTAAATCACCTAACATGATGGGAATTTAAGAGTGAATGAAGACACAACATAAACTGAATTTTCTGGTGTGGTGAGAAACTGCTGAACTGAAGAGTATTGGTTCTGAAGATACTTTTTGAAGTTGAATTTTTTTAAAAAATTGAACCCATAATTACAAAAGTCATAACTGAAAATTTCAAGCAATCTAAACTTCTATTTCTGCAATTCTGTATACACTTATCTGAGAGTAAAAACCCAATCCTACCAAGAGCCTAGAGCAGTGGATCTTGCAATCTGCTGCCATGGGCCACACTGCAGTGGCACAAAAGCCACACTGCCATCACACTTGACTGAGCCGCTGGTGGAAATGGCCAGATATGCCACATGTGCAACAGACTTGCCCAGATGCTCAGCTGACCCAGGTAAGTTGGCTGTGGGGACGGACCGTGGGCAGGACCGTGGGTCACGGTATGAGCCTGAAATGTGTGAGCTGTAAACACAAACAAACTCCCATTGGTGCATTCCCTGAATAAAATATCTGGGATGCTGTAAACTAAATTCAATTTCTTGCTCCTCATCCCCGCTAAATGCTATACTTTCCAACGACTCTGGTTTAAAACATTTGGCAATGTATAATTGTCGAAGAGATATGCACGTCGGATGGTTCTGATAACAAAGCGGTTCTCTCCAGCGCTATATATTAATGATATAATATGCCCAAGGCAGGGGGCTGGGAGCAGGCTGGAGGGGGTGGATCTTGGTGACAAAGGTGCATGCCAGATCCTATCGCCATTTTTCAACCCGCCCTGCCCCCTTCCTCTCCTTGGATGTATGTGAGTCCAAAGAGACCAGGGGTAAGTAAAAAAGATTTTTACTAACCTCCTGCTGCCCATCTGACCACACACACCCCTACCATAGCATGCAGGATGCGCTATTTTGGCATGGCTGCATGCTATAGCGTTGCAGGGGATACAATTGGGCTGTCAGTCTCATTGAATAAAGTTTCTGATTTCTCTGAAGTTCAAAAGCTTCAGCAATTGGCCAGGTTGGGCACTGACTAGAGTCCCCAGGGCTCACCCAAGTAACCAGAGGTTAACCAAGTCACCAGAGTCCGGCAATGCCCCCAGGAGCAGCATAACTCTGCCTTCTCAGTGACTATTCCTGCCCTCTCTGTCTGCAACTGGAGATGTCACAGGGACTTTTGAGGAAGCCCATTGGATGGCAGGAGTGGAAAGATGAAGTGGAGCAACTCACTTTGTCATAGTCTTCTCCTTGCCTGTTGGATACTCCACCCTCAATGTCATGATGCTGAGATAGGAGCATCTAGAGCAGGGTTCCTCAACCTTTGGGAGCCCGCGTACCCCCTACACAGGCCCCTAAAGTCTTCATACCCCCGGACCCCCCAAAAGTATACCCCCCAAAAGTGTTTTTTTCTCCCATTTTTCCCGGGCTGTGGCGCATCCAGGCGGCTTCTCCCGTTCATGCTGCAACCCGGCGGGTAAAGCTACAACCCTGACAGGGCTGTAACTTCACCCTCTGGGTTGCGGCACAAGCGGGAGAACCCGCTCGGCTGCACCGCAGCCCGGGAAAAACGGCGAAATTGCCCCTGATAGCTTCCCTTACCTTGTCTCCTGGCCGCCTCCATCTTGAATCTCGCGAAAATCTCGCAAAATTCAAGATGGCGGTGGCCAAATCTCATAAGGGCATATGAGGCATGAGAGACTGCCTCAAGTGCCCTTACGAGATTTGGCCGCCACCATCTTGAATTTTGCGAGATTTTCGCGAGATTCAAGATGGAGGCGGCTGGGAGACAAGGTAAGGGAAGCTACCAGGGGCAATTTCGCCATTTTTCCTCTTCCCCTTATCAGCTGCTGATCGCAGCAGCCGATAACGGGGACCATCTCGCGTACCCCCAACCTGCGGCCCGCATACCCCTGGGTGTACGCGTACCACAGATTGAGAACCTCTGATCTAGAGAAACTGCTCCTCATGACTTCCCCAGCCTCCTTCAGCACTGTGGATTACTGAGCAGCCAAGACTTAGACAGAGACGTAACCACAGTGGAGCGCGTGGTTCACTCGAACCAGGCGCTCGGGCGGGAGGGCGAGGCAGTCACTGACGTTTTGTCGGCCCGCCCACCCTCCCTGGAGCCCGTTACGCTCCGAAATGAGTGGAAAACGTGCGGGGGGGTGCATCGACGTGACGCAACGCAGGCCCCGCCCCCACGCGCCAGGCGCCGGGTGGGCTCCTGACACTTCTGCAAGACTACTGCCCTTCAGCTTCCTGTCTGGCTGGGCAAGTAAAGGGAGTAATCTCTGGAAGCTCCTGCATCAGAGCACCAAAGACACTGAGACAGAAGCATCCAAACTATCTCGCCCCCTTTTTTACCTTCGTGGCAGGAATAAGTTATTAGGTGTTCATGCATATGAACATCATTGGATGGGGAGCAGCAAAGGGGTTTTCCCCAGGGCTCCCCAGAGCCTGGTGCTGGCCTGGTTGCAGAAACATTAGGCATGCTTGAATCTCATTGAAATCAATGAGGCTTCTAGAAGTAGCATGGCAGTAATTTCTGGTGACTTGCGCCTCCTTACATGGCTTCCGGCGGGGTTTAAAAACATATTTATTCCGCTTGGCATTTGAGGAGGGAGAAACTTCCTAGAGACCCCTTTTTAACTAGTACCTATAAGTCTTCTGTTGCTGCATTTATGTTATTGCTGTTTTTACATATTTTAGTTGCTCCTGGATCATTTTAATGGTTTTATATAAATGTTTTTATTGTATTTTGTCTTGTATTTTTTATTGTTGTACACCATTTTGAGCATAGTAATAGCGGTATAGAAATCTTTTAAACAAACGAAGTAGAAGCCTATGCAAGTTGACTCACAAGTAAATCCCACACTGTATTATACTCCCAGGGAAACGGGCATTGGATTTACATCTCTTTGGCATTCAGTCTAGATTATATTCGAACATGGACTGTGAGGAAAAGTCTCCATTCTTTTCAGTGTCATTTGCTAGGGTGCATATTCCACCCAAACAGAAGTAACGTGGTGGGTTGTGCATCAATAATGCGACAGGGACACTGCATGCTTGCAGACTCATGGAATTTCATTTACTGTCAACTTTTTGATTCCCATGGAACATTCAGATAAATCAGTGAGATCTTTCTTTCTTTCTTTCTTTCTTTCTTTCTTTCTTTCTTTCTTTCTTTCTTTCTTTCTTTCTTTCTTTCTTTCTTTCTTTCTTAATGATGCCAATCTGATTTTAAGCTGTTAATAAAACATTTCATCATTTTAACTGTTAAAAGGAGCAAGTTTTAAAGATGGCAGAATTCAGACTCTTTAGCAAGAGACTCCTTGTCTCCTGCTACATAACAAGTACTTTCGGTTTGGGATGTATAACTCATTTTGTGGTCAATTATCACAGCAGTGGTTTCTGTTATAGAAACCTTGCAGCTTTATTAAGGTGCACAGCACTGAGCATGAAGCACACAAGCCTATACACAGGCACTTAATAGTCCACCCAACATAATTACTGAGAAAACTATGTGGGTGAAACACATACTGTATACCGCCCCCACTCAAAATTGACAAATTTTAAGTGGATGCTTCTAAGTCTAAAATAACTCTAAAGCTGCCTGATCATCAAGGATACAGTTCTGCAATCTACAGCGCAATCCTGTGTAACCTTGCACCAGTGTAACAGTAGATGCACCAGTGTAACAGCAGATGCACCGGTGTAAGTGCACTTATACTGGCATAAGTGCACTTACACCGGTGCATCTACTGTTACACCGGTGCAATGTTACACAGGATTGCGCTGCTAGTCAAAGTTAGGTTCATTTTCTACTGCATCGGTCCCCTTTTATTGATTTCATCTTACTGCTTGCTCATCTGCCACAGAGAATTGCAATTGATGCAGAATATTGCTAAGCATGTTTGTTCAGAAGTAGGTCCCATTCTGCTTAATGGGCCTGATGCCCGAGTGAGTGAGTTTAGAGTTGCAGCCTTGTTTTCAACAGATGAAATTATCCGTATATGTTTTGGAATGAGACTTTCTGGAGAGATGAGAAACTGACAGTCTGAAAGTGAATATAGAATACTGTATACAGAATACAGTGTCTTGAATCCAGAGTTGTGTAAGCAGAACATCATGTATGCTACAGGGTTTTCTGCCCCTCTTTCCCACTGCAGCCCCTGTGCCTCCAGTAAAGGTGGTCTTGAGGGGTAGGGAACCCTCAAGAATGATGTGGGAAGTGGCATGAAGAGCTACAGTGGAAGAATTAGCAGATATCTGGTGGTGGCACCTTGCACAAATCTACGGTAGATCCAAGATAATGTTCATTAAATAGTACAGTATATAAAATGGTGTGCACTGGTAATGCTAGCATGACAACCTGTATAGAACAAGAGGGGCAGAGCATGGCCAGCCCACCCAGGAGGCAGGGTGAAGCAGATGCTTTGAGTGGAGAGCTGGAGGAGGTAACAAACTGGTTACCTGCACCCAACACCCTGCGCATGTCCATCGTCTTCCCAGCCTGCTGCCTGCCTGGCCACCCCATTCGGCTCTTGCTATTTCTCCTTTTCACTCAATCTTTTTGGACAGTGAGCAAGAGAAGGATGGGAGTGAGGATCATGGCCCATTTATCTCTGCTGCTAGGCACATCATCAAAACAGGACAAATGCAGAGGATTCTGGGAGCTTGAAGAAGTGCTGGGCAGAGGAGGGTGTAGGGCACTGGAAGCAGTGGTGGCAGTGGTGATGGGGATGGGTAAGTTGCACACACACACAGAAGAGAGGCAGTGGATTTTGGGTACCACATCAGCTACTGGGCAAGGCCGAAGCATCAAGCCGTGCATACACACAACGCGGCTGGACGCTTCGGCCTTGCCTGGTTCCCAGCTGGGAATTGGGCAAGGCTGCTGTGCTGTGCGCATACGCGGCTCGATGCTTCGGCCTTGCCCAGTTCCTGGCCGCGACTGGGCCTCTTCACAACACACGAAGATGCCTGGTCGCAGCTGCAAGACTCCGGGACACCTGCCATACACCCCGGGACAGGACCCAAAAATCCGGGTCTGTCCTGGCCATTCCGGGACGTATGATAAGCCTATGTTTATCTCAAAATTTGGTGTGTTTGGGAGATCCTCACTGTGCTGAATTATTGCACTTTCTTTTACCCTCTTTAGTTTCCAGGGAGAAAAGTAAAGTGCCTCTTCATCTACTTGCTTCCCTTGTTCTCATTTCTCCCCATTGCTTTCCCTGTTTATTCTCCTATTTCCGCAATGGCTCAGCAAGCCACGACCCAGAGCCTGGCAGTGGAGCAAGCATCACTGATCCTACTGCTCCAAGCACCTTGTCAATATTATTTGCCCCAGTTCTCCCGGTCAGTCACCTACTTAACCAAAAGTGCAGTCCTATGCATGTCTACTCAGCTGTGCCAGGTGGGGGAGTGCATCCTTGCTTTCAGCTGCATGCTCAGTGAACTAGCAGATTCAAACTGCCCCACAGTGGGTATAACCAAATAATACTATAAGGTTGCAATCCTATACAGTACAGTACTCATTTTTGTGGGAACAAATCCCATTGACTTCAATGGGGCTTATTTCTAAGTAGACTTGCATAGAATTGTGCTGCTAATCTGTGCAGTGGAAATACGTATATATTGCATATGCTTAGTACTAATACTGGCACTCCTACTGGAAGACTGCAGTTAAAAAGAAGAAGAAAAATGACAAAAGCTCTGCTATTCATATAAATCTAATCCAAACCAACCAACTCAAAATTTAGGATTCCATCTGAAGAGATGTTTGATTTTCAGATCAGGTTTCTACCATACTGTATATTAAATAAGTTTGTATAACCTATTATCATATATCTTTATTAGTATGTTTAGATGATGTTTATTATCCAACAGTTTAATTATTATGACCCATTGGGCTCTCTGGTTTTACTGTTTTTATTGTCTTACTATTAATTGTTATTATTTTTAAATGTTGTAAGCCGCCTTGGGTGCCCTTATCAGGAGAAAGGTGGGGTATAAATTCAATAAATAAATAAATAATTTGACCACCAGATCTGAGTGTGAAAAATGGAATCAACCCTAGACTTTTTGCTATCAACTTCTCAGCATAATGAAATAAAGAGACAATTACCAATTGTGTTCCCTGGTACTGCACCCCCTCCAGTATAAATTGTTCAATCTAAATATACTTTCCAATTCCTCCATTTGTTATGCTAAGTTATCATCAGGCTGGAGAGGTAAAAGAGTGGCCCTACTGAGAGATAACAAAGTACTATTATATGGCTCTCAGATTTATTTGATTAGCTGACTTTACTAATTTGGAGCAGTCCGGTTAATTAAGAATTGCTGCTACATTTGAATCTACCAGCCAGGTTCTGCATGCCACATCGCACCACTCAGATACAACAATAAACCTCATCAGCTGATGGATTGGGGAATTATGTGTGTAGAACCCATGTGAGCATAACTTGTCATCCAGCTAGCAATCGGAATGCTGAAAGTTGCTTCTGTGCGATGGTCAGTAGCTGGATTGTGGCAAGTGATGATACAGTATTTGCCATAAGAACTCTGATGGAATGCAATGTCCTGAATGTCCTTGGAATTGTAGAGGCAGTACTATGAAACCACAATTATTAGTTGCATTTGCCTACAGTTGGGTCCGAAAGACTGAGTTCCAATAGAATTTAGAATCGAATTCCAGCAATTACCCCACTCTTGTCAAAAATGAATAGGTTTAATTATAGAGTGCACCAATGGTCTTTCAAAGACCCTGTAGGTCAGAGGTGATACACAGTACTTCATACCAACGTGTTAGAGAGGCAATAGTGCTGCTACCATTATGTGCATAAGCATTCTTCGCTGGCCCCCCAGCTGATTTTTTCTTTTTCCTACTTTCAGCCTTGGGAGGAGAGACTTACAGTGCAATCCTGTGTGATTGCAATCCTGTGTGAAATATATGTGGCTGGCTGCTGCTGTATCCTAAACCCTTTCTGGGCTGCACTGGCGCTGGGTGTAGGCGAGCCTGGAGCCCATGGGCCTCCTTGGATACACTCCAGCTCCAGAGCTGGCATACATCTAGGGTGGCCGTGTAAGGCCAGTGCGGGCTACGGCGGGACTTAGGATATCGGTGCCGATATCCATGCTCCCTCCCAGCCTGGACCAGTCAATGGCCCCTCTCCCCTGCCAACCTGGCCCTCCCTCCTACCAACCAGCATGGCACTTACCTGCATCAGCCAGCGTGGGTCCAGTTAGGCCGCGGAATAAGCAGTGCCGGTCTCTGCGCCGGCGCAGTCTACTCTCCTGTACTCGCAAACGTGCTTTACGACATATTTGTGATGCTTTAGGCTGGCGGAGCAAGAGCTCTGCCAGTCTAAAGTTAGGCAGGATTGTGCTGCCCATACAACAATCTTAATGCAACAATCTCGTGGTAGGCATCTGAATACCAACTGCTCAATTCCAAATTAAGCATCATCAATTTACTTAAATAACAGATGGACAGAGATGTGCATCTATGTTCCCTGCACCAACCAACCAGTCACAGGGCAACTATAAAAAAAAATATTTGATTTTTACATTTAAATATGAAATTAATGACAAGTACTCATCAACCTGCTTGTGATATATTAATATTTTAATTAGAAGTGTTCATATGTATACATACAAATACCTTAATTATTCTAGCAATATAATTTATTGTATTGTCACATTTGTCTAACATTATTTTTGCTATAGAAATCTTGCCTCGTTGTCTTCTTTCAGTCTTGAAAAATGATGTTCTTTTTATTGCTTATTTTACTTTCCAGATAGTTCCTATTTTTTTTCAAAGTAAGCATTGAGGAAAATGTACTTTGGGATTTGAATTTAAAAGCACATAACTTGGATTTAGCAAAGTCCTATGTTAGCTGTCTTGTTCTGTCTTTGAATCCTCTTAGGAAAGTCAGGGATACCCACAAACAATAGAATTAAAAATCTGTCTTTAGGACTGGCAAACCATTCAGAGTTCTGTCTAGCTGCTTAGCATAGACTATGCTAGGCCTCAATAAAAGAATAGCCCCCTAAAGAAGCAATAATTTTCAGATTGTTGTGTACAATGCAGTGATAAAGCTCCCTGTCACATTTTTCTTCCCAGTTACTGAAGTTCCCATTCAGATGAATTGTCACAGCTTCTTCAATCCAAACAAGTACCCTTCCGGCCTTGTTTGCATTAAAATGTGATAAAACTAAAGGTGACTTTAGCACAGCTGTGCAGAAAACTGGATTAGGTCAAAGTGACAGAGTTTGTTAGGCCTTGCCACAAAGATGGTTCAAGATTTGTCTAGAGTGCTAATGTGGGAGAAGGAAAGGTTTCTTAAACCCAGACATTGGTAATAAGGCTACAAACAAAAAAATAGTATTTCTTTCAGCCAGGCGTAGTTACCAGTGGCGGTCAGCTTGTTGACCTGTTGTCACACAAAAATTTGGAATGGCAGAGCCATAACAAAGTGCCCCAGAGTTTTTGCCATCTCTCCTCCCCCCCCCACCCCATTTTGCAGCATCACTGTCAATATGCAACACCACCCGAAAAGGGCAAGGTCCAGGCATCTTGACAGCATGCTTCTTTTAAAAGCTGCTCAAAGAGGGATATTGGCTTCGGGTTACTCTGATAAGTTTGGGAAATGTTATGTAAAACTTGGTTGGACTGAGACGAAGTGAAGCAAGGAGGGGTTTGCTTGCTCGCGATGAATTATTGATAGCCAGCCTTTCAGCAGGAAGGCATTTTCACCTACAAAGCTTTTGATCTCCCAGGTCTGTGATCTCGAGAGAAAGGGAGAAAAAACAACAACAGCACAAGGCATCCCAAGGGAAACAGCATCTTCTGCATGCCACCTGCTGGCATTCGCTTTGGATGTAGGTAGGAAGAGGGCACTGTTCTGTTACCGTTTCTTTGCAGGTGAAGCAAAGTTTTACTGAAAGTGTGGTGTGGTGAAGATTTCAGCTGCTGAACAAGGCAAAGCATTAGAAAGGATGCCTTCATTGTATATGGATTTTCATTAGTTTGTTTCAAACCCTTCATCAAAATAAACAGTCACCCAGTCAAAGAAATGTTCATTGTTTCATCATGAGTTCTAATGGGGTTATTAATTACATCTGTGTATTACGGTAATATTATAAAAACAATAGGTCATGGGGGGGAAGCATTATTTTTGGTTCTGATGCACTCTAGTTTTCTTGTGGGGGAATGCCTCTTACACATTTCTTAGCAAGCAGTAACCTAGAAGAGGCAATTACTCCTATGTAACAAGGCAGAATGTCTCTTCTAAAACTGCTCCTACTGTCCTTGATTTTTGTGCTTGTATTAAAGAATAGTTTGCATTAAATAGATATATTTAATATATATAAATTGTTGTCCAATTAATTTGTCCTTCTTAATTGATTAGGGCTGCAATCCTATATACACCTACCTGGGAGTAAGCCCCTTTGAACACAACAACAACAATTCCAATATTTATATACCGCCTTTCTTGTCATTGGATTTCTCCTTTTGACTTTAATTCAAGGCGGTTTACAATAGGCAGGCAATTCTAAACCAAACGGTTTTTACAATACAATAAATGTCCTAATCTTTCATAGGACGCTTCTTTCCAGGTGTTTCCTTTCACGGTCTGGCCTCTCTCTGGCATTCCCCTCACATGCGTTGACTGACAGGCAACTCCTCCTCACAGAGTGCCAGCTGCAGCTTCCTCTCTCTCACACAGAGGGTTGTTTTGCAGCTTTCTCAGCGGCGATGGAGTCTCGAACTGCCATCCATAGGCATCAATAGGGGGAGTGGTGGGCCCCAGGGTGGCGGGTGCCACACAGCGGTGGGGGTGTGTACTTGCCTCCTGGATTCGCTGCCAGGTTACCCTCTCCGCTCCTGTTGTCTTTTCGCGCTGCCGGGCCGCGAGATCGGCCCACCCGCCCTGTAGCCATTTGGCTCCAAAATGCCTTGAAAAGTGGCCGGGGTGGTAGTGGTGTTTTGCACCACACTGCCCCCAAAATTCAGCATCGCCACATGAAAATGATGTCATTCCCCCCAGGGGCATGGCATGTGGTAAACTATTGATGGCATCCCCATCACGTTTCAAAAGTTCAACTGGAGAATTTGGACATTTATATGAGAATGAATTGAATTGAATATATGAGAATGAATTGCCTCACCATAGCCTCACCATAAGAAAATGGTGAGGCTATGACCTGGTCCATTTTTCTGATGAAATGACTGGAATGCCAGTACTGAGGTTTGCTCTATAAGGACAGGCAAGGCAAGAGAGGGCAACTTTGTGACATTCATTATGGTCAAAGTGTATACCAGGCTATAACTGAGTCCACCAGAAGATTGCTACCCCACCCTACCCCTATGCAGAAGTCATTTCAGCATGTACATCAGCATGTGGAGAAAGCAGTAGAGGTCCTGCCCCTGTGATAATGCTCCTGGAGTACAAGGCGTCTATAGCCACAAACGCTATGCCCAGAGAGAGAGAGAGAGAGAGAGAGAGAGAGAGAGAGAGAGAGAGAGAGAGAGAGGCTTACCATCCGTCCTGGAAAGCCTGGGACCATCCCGGAGCCTGGGACCAGCCTGTTGGCGGCCATCTTGGGCCTCATGAAATGTCGCGAGATCCAAGATGGCGGTGCCCAAATCTCGTGAGGGCACGAGGCAGTACAGTACTGCCTCATGTGCCCTAACGAGATTTGGGCACCGCCATCTTGGATCTTGTGAGATTTTGTGAGATCCAAGATGGCCACCAAAAGAAAAAGTGCCTTTTGGCACTTTGCAAGCAGTGGAGGCTCCAAGGGGGCAGCAGGAGTCCTAGCCAGTTTGGATGCAGCCGGCCAGGTGACGACGAGGGACGATGGCCCCCTCAGGGATGACAAGGGACGACGGCGAGAGACAGCAGCAAGGACGATGGCGAGGGACAACAGCAGCAAGAGGACGGTGGCAGTGGTGACAGTGGCGGCAGAACAGGTAAGTGGCAGCATCGGTAAAACGGCCATTTTCATGGTCAAAAATAAATAAAATTTTGGCCGCTCAAAATTAATTAATTAATTAATTGATTGATTGATTGATTGATTGATGGGTGGTGTCCCGGCTTCAAACTGGGAGAATATGGTAAGCCTAGGCTTAGGAGAAGCCTTGCCTTTCTTTTTGGGACATTCCATGGTAAGCCAACTCTTCCTTGGTCAGCAGAATTAAACCTGTGAGAGCTTCCTGGCTTCAATTAAAACAAAAGAGGTGACTTCTACAGTATCTCATTAAAAACTCAGTCAAGAGTTGTATGCTAATGAAGGCTTAGGCCTCCTGAACAATCAAGGAACCCTCTGTGGCACCTTCTGTAGGACGCAGAACAATCGAGCCAGGAATGGACTTTCCTGAGCGTATATCTCCACCATCTGGAGACAGATTTGGACGGTGTGCTCCCAACAAACAAACACTTCCTGCAGGAAAGCAATCTTGCTTCCTGGCCTTGCGTTCCACCCTAGAACCAGTTAAACCTTCTGTGTTTGCAAGTCAAGCCCTTTTTTGTCCTTCTCCCTGCCGTTGAACCAGAAGATTGCACTCTTACCCCACAATCTCGGCAATGCTGCAAGCTCATCTCAGCAGATGCAGATATGTAGGCTTACCATATCCAAAGGGGGACAGGATGCCTACACCTTTAACCATTGTAAAAAGAGGGAATTTGGGCAGGTGCAGCTTCTTGCACCCTTCCATTATGAGCTGCACCTGCCCAAATTCCTTCTTTTTACAATGGTTAAAGGTGTAGGCACCCTGTCCCCCTTTGGATATGGTAAGCCTACAGATATGCAACCTTAGCCTTTGGCAGCCCTGACCATTGCTGCCGCCCCCCACCTCTTTATCTTCTCTGTTTCTTGTGCAGTCAAACTGACAACATGCCTAGCGTTTCTGTCTTTTCTGCCTCTGGTGAGTGGTGGTGATGTGAAGTCACTCCTTGGTCTCTCTTTCCCCAGTTAAGTGTGAGGCCTAGAGATTAGTTCCAGACCTCCAGCACACGATTCTCCTTAACCAATCTAACAAGAACTCTGAGAACAAAGAAGATCTTTGTTTCCTATCCCTTTCTCAGAGGTTTGGGACATCAGTTAAAAGTGATGGGCAGTGGGAGAAGCAAGGTGTGTCCCCCCCCCCCATTGCAAGAGAGTGAAGTGTTTTCATGGCTTACCAAGGGGCTCACTCTTTGTCTACAGCTTCACGCTTCAGCAAACAGAAACTGACAGTCCAATCCCATGCATGTCTAGTCAGAAGTAAGTCCCACTGAGTTCAATAGGGCTTACTCCCAGGAAAGTATGCATAGGATTGCAGCCTCAGTCATGGTCTTGTGTTGCGGCTTGAAACTTGATGCTTCTCCACTCCACCTGTTTTCTCCCAGTCTGCTTCTCTCCTCCTCCCTTCCCACTATCACATAACTCTTCAGCTGCTATTTCCCCTCTGTAACCCTCCTGATTTCCCTACATTCTGATCCTCCTCCTGTTGACAGGAAGTGCCGGCAGAATGTGTGTTCCGCCAGCACTGTCTGCCACAAAAGTGGTGTAAAGAGCCTTGTGACAGTGCAAGGAGCTTGTGCACCACCAGGAAGGTTGGAGTCTTCCCATTTGTGCTGGCAGAGCAACAGAGGCCCGCCAGAGCACATAAGCCTGGCGCGGGAGGCGGAACGTAGTGAGAGAGGGTTGAATGGGGTGAGGAACGGAACAGAAGCGTTGCAGGGGTTGGTGCAGTGGTGCGGTGGGCCCCAGGGTGGGGACCGGATGTGGCGGCGAAGGGGCGCGCATACTTCCGGGACGCATTCCCTCCGCCATGTTGGTCGTGGAGTTGGGCCCTCCTGCCTGCCCTGGAGCTGCTTCGGCTCCAAAATAGGTTGAAAAACGGGGGGGGGGGGGAGGAGCCACGCTGGGCGCGCGCGCATTATTACGCTGGGCGCGCGCTGACAAATCACATGGGGACGTGGCGTCGGCAGTGTCCCCCCCCCCCCGGGATCGTCTCTGGGACGGAACAAGGAGGAGATGGGGCGGTGGGTGAATCAGCCCAGGAGGGGGCAGGTTCGGCAGTGGCGGTGCACGCTGAATCCTAACCCCCTTCCCAGACCAATCTGCCTGCATGGATCAACTTGGATTTGTGCCAGAGCTATCGCTGGTGCAGGTCCAAGTTGACCCATTGCGGTTACAGCTGCGGCTACTTGGGCTTACCCTGGGGCAAGGGGACAAAAACAGCCAAAAATCCCCTGCGGGATGCAGCATAGCCTGTGCCCCTGCATTGCCGCATGGGGATTGAGTTATGATTGGGCTGCCCATCTTTCTCTTTCTGCCCGCAAACGGCCTCAGGGGTGGCCCGAAAACGCCTCCCCAGGCCTCGTGGAGCCACATCAGCAGCGCTACGAGGCTTATCGTTGCTGCCGAGGCCCCAAAAAGTGGCACGAATGGAGCTGCTGCTGAAACTGCTGCAACTGGGGGGTGAGTGATGCCCCTTGCTGCCCCCCGGGGCCTGCTGCCTGGGTGTGGACCTCCCTCCACCCCCCATTCCTACGCCACTGCTGCACATGCAATAGGTTTCCCACATGTGCATATGCTGCATGTGTCTTAGAGCACACCAGGTAACACTGGAATGTTCAAGGGGGGTAGTCTGGCTGGATGGGCCATCTGATGGGTGCAGACCTTCAGCAAGTTTCAGTGAGGTCAGTGAATGTTATTTCTAAGTAAAGATCCCTAGGATTTTGCTGCACATGTCCTAAAGCTGTGCATAAAGAAGTTGCATGGACTTTCCTAGACTTTCCTTATCTATCTGACTAGGTATCAGGCTGCATATAGAGGCTGAAGTCTATGATATCTAAAACAGATTCTGTTCCACTGATTCTGGTTACATACACCCCTACATATGAAGGATTTTTACCTTGTTATAAGCACGTATGCTAGAGGGAAAGAAAACCATTTATCGTCTTTGCTGATGCTTGCCTGTTAATTCATGCCTCTAGGTCAGTCATATACACTAGCTCTAATCAGGCTGAGATGACTCAAGTTCTAATTTTCCAACCCCAAGGCAAATGCCTTCACCAAAGAACTGTGTTGTTTCAGTGCAATCAGGTCGGAATACATACTTGAGAGACACCTCAGAGTAGTAAACTCTGAGTACTTTCAGATGTTATACAATGCACTGATGATGAGCCATTCACAAGTAGAAGGTAACTCATGACTATCTGATTGCTCCCACATTTCCCCCACTAATATCCACAGGAGAATTCAGGCAAGGAATGTGAGGCTTCAGATGCTGCAGGACCATCAGCGCAAACAGCTAGAGGCACCATGCATCTGCCAGTGGCTCATCCAGCCCGCATCAGAGCAGGTATGGTGGGGGCGTACAGTGGCAGCGAGGCGGTTTTGGGGTGGTTTGGTGGAGGATCAGGGCAGGAGAGGGTAGAACTGGGGAAGGTTTGGAGGTGGATCTCAGCAAAAAAAGTATTTTTCTTCTCCCACATTGTCTGGTCAACCCCCCCCCCACACACACACACAATAGCATGCACTCTGTCAGAACCGCTGTATTGCATAAGATGGTGGGGGATAGGATTGGGCTGTTACAGCTCAATGCTGAATTTGCTTTCAGTCTTTGTGAAACTCATGTTGCTGTTTGGAGCTCACAATACACAAATGCTTTAGTAACACTTTGTATTCAAGAAAATGTTATTTTGGAAAGTTATACTGGCTTCCTACAAGAAGTACAAAAGTACTGTTCTATTTACTGTAAATTTACTATTTACAAAAGTAAATCTTTACTTCAAAGAGTAACTTAGGATGTTTACAAGGGAACGCTGGCAGCCAGACTGCTCAAGTGGCAGTCACTTGAGCAGTGACCATTTATTATTATTATTATTATTATTATTATTATTATTATTATTATTATTATTATTATTATTATTATTATTATTATTTATATAACGCTTTTCAACAAAAAGTTCACAAAGTGGTTTACAGACAAAATCAAATGATGAAATGGCTCCCTGTCCCAAAAGGGCTCACAATCTAAAAAAGATGCAGAACACCACCAGAAGGTCTGCACCACCAGAAAAGAGACTGTGCTGGGGTGAAAGGGGGGCAGTTACTCTCCCCCTGCTAAATATAAGAGGAGCACCCATTGAAAAAGTGCCTCTTGCCCAGTTAACATCAGTGCATACTTAAGTGATTTTTTTTCCAAGTGGGACATGTGAGCTTTCCCCCCACATTTCGTTCTGTTTTATTATAATGGTGATTATTCTGGTGATTATTTTGTCCTTTTCCACACCCTCTGGTCCAAGATGTTGCCAATAACTGTTACATTTCCCCCCCAAAATGACACATCATGCACATCATCAAATTTTATACAATGATGTCACAATGTGCGGTACTGCTATGCACATCATGGCACTACATAACATGACAGGATACAGAAGTCATTCCAGAGATAAAGTCATGAACCAGAATTTCAGGAGTACCTGGATTTTTGCAAGTCCAGAATCAGAATGGACCTCCACAGAATATTTTAGGTTCGAAGGAACAGCAGTGTTGGGATTTTGTGAGAGACTTATTACAAGCAGAAATGGCTTCAATATTGCCATGATGCTGTCCCCCGATTTTCCTCTTCAAACCATCTTACATCAGATCCCATGTGCAAAATCAAATTTTGAATATGGATGACTTTAGAGAGGAGCTCCAGCATTCTGCAGGGGCAATTTCTGGCTGTCAGATAAATTTAGGAGCATGAACACGATGCACAAATGTCCCTCTAGATCAGGAACGTATCCAGCAGCAACAAGGACCAATGACAGAGTTCATGATTTTGGTTGATGGAGGAAGATACAGGGCCTGCCCGCCCATGAAGTCTTCTAGTCTCAGTCAAACATTTTTAAAGAAACATATCCATTATCAATTTCAGTTGACAAAAAATGTTCACCGAACCTCACGGGCAGCACGATCCTGCCTAATTATAAGCTGGCAGAGTGAATGCTCCTAGGGTGTGGTAAACGTGCCATAAGGCACATTTTTGGCACCCTGGGAGTAAATGGTGCTGGCGCAGAGGCTGGCACCATTCACTCCACTGCCGTCCCAAACCCATGCCGGCCGCCTCAGGGGAGTGCTGTGCCGGTTGGCGCAGGGGCAGGAGTGGTGAGGGAGGGGACCATTGGTCAGCCCGGACTGGGAAGAGGTGGGGATATCAGCACTGAGAAGCGCTGATATCCTATGCCCCTTTCCAGCCCGGGCTGGCCTTACATGGCCTCCCTGGACGCATGTCAGCTTCAGAGCTGGCGTGCATCCAAGGAGGCCCATTGCGGCCTGTGCGGCTTACACTGGGGGAAGGGAACAAATGTCCCCTTCCCCCAAGGAGAGTTCAGGCCACGCCAATGCAGGCCGCAATGGGTGTGGATGCAGCAGCCAGCCCTTTAGGCCAGGCGCGCATAGTTGCACAGGATTGCACTTTAAATATATCACCATTTTTATTGAGTTACTTCTGCCCCAATCCTGTCCCCCACCACTTGCACTGATGCAGCTAGGCCATGGAGATGTGTGTTGCACCCTATGGTGGTGGCAATCAGGAGTAATGTTTGTTCCCTTACCTCCAGATACCTTGCCTCCCTTACCTTACCTGTTGTTCTGTGGGTCTACTTGGATCTGTGCCAGCTCTTTGTTTGGCGCAAGTCCCAGTGGATCCAAAGGGCCTCCAATATGCTATGTACCCTGCAAGGCCAGGCAGGGTACATAGCATATTGGAAGTACCAACCTTTGCCACTGACAACTGCCCCCTGCTGCCCACCCCAACATGCCTCCAGGTGGTCCCAATTACTGCCCAGATCCTCTCCTCCACCCCATCCCATATGCCAATTTACCAGCGCCAGGGAAGCCAGATGAGCCACCGCAACACAGCCGGAACTGCTCACTGTTCAAACCGTTAGAGCATCATCTTGAAAATCAAAAGCAGTTAGAAGGCTCATTATTTTTAACACAGTTTTTAATGTATTTTATTAAATGCCGTCCATCATACACAGACGTATTCATCCTTGAAAACATAAAGGTAAATTTTCAAAGCAGTTTGTGGCAGATCTAGCCACACAATTCCTATTAAGATCAATGACTCACTTGGCTAAATTACTGTACATTGCTTTGAAAATTTACCTTAAGGGGTTATTCTCCCCGTGATACATTGGGGATTTATAAGTTAGATCCTATTAACGTTAATGGAAGTTCAGGTAGTCGCTCTTCTGTTCGCTGATCAGAGAATAGGCATTTTTTTCTTTTTGCAATTTTTGACTGGTAACTTTTTAAGTCTTAAAGAAAAGGCTTGGCTTTAGGGAAGGAAGGATCAACAGGCTCAGAAGGTGTTTGTCTTGAAATTTTCCTTCCCGTTTAATGCCAGAATATCCAGTATAAGGACCTTAAAAGGTTCTATACTTGATATTTAGAAGAGAACCTTCGCACTGACTGGAGCCTTCTCTCTGGCGCCAGTGGTTGTCGGGATGCCCACTGGACCACGTAAGTCCAGCATGTCAGCTTCCAGCACGTAAGTCCAGCATGTCAGGGTGGGGGGAGGGCAGGGGGCAGAATGGGGCAGCAACAGGGTGGGTGGATTGGACTCAGGAAGTGGTGGGATTAGCGGCGCTGGTGCACACCATATCCAACCCCCCTTCCTGGGCCTGATCCACCTGCATGGATCAATGCAGACTGCATGGATCAATGCAGTGATATTGTTGGCACAGGTCTTAGTTCACCCATTGAGGTTGCTGGGGCTTACCCAGGGGCAAGAGGAGAAATTCCCCTTACCCCTCCAACAGCCAGAAATCCCCTACAGGATGCAGCACAGCCCGCACCGGCACTATTGCATCGCAAGCATGGGGATTTATGCTAGATTGGGCTGTTTAACATAATCAGAATCTGAATCATCCAGGCATTGTTAGCTTTTGATTAAAATTATATCACCAGCCATTTAGTGGATTGTTCATAAAGTACAAATCTCTTTCACATTCCATTGTATTCACCTTTTATTCTGTTTGACTTGGCACGCACAGTCAAGTTAAACTTGCTGTGACCTATCAGCTTTTCCAATCTTTCTCTCACCCAGTAATAACAGGTAGAAGCAATTGTTGACAATCCATGAGGTAAAATGAGGCTAGATCACCTACACATTCCAGAGGGAAGGCTATTATAAAGCCACATGCACCCAAACCACAAACTCTCTATTATGCACATAATGCTCCAGAAAACATGTAATAAACTTTAGTGTATTTTACAGTCCCATTGAAAAGCTAACAATGTCATGAATTGGGCAAAATGTTCACCACTTGGTGGGTTGCGACCTGATTTCTGGTGGGTCCCAGGTGATGGAAAAATCAGGTAAGTAATTGCCACAAGCCCTGAAACTATTCAAAAATCAGACAGTTGCTAATTGCCCTACAAAGAGCTGAGATCCTGCAGTTTGCAAGCTTGTGTAAATATAGGGAGATAAATGTTTGAGCGTCTCGTAAAGTTAGGTTGGTCCCGATAGAGTGTCATTTCAAAAGGTGGGTCCCAGTGCTAAAAAGTTTGAGAACCACTGCCATACTGGATCAGGATATGTTCTGGAAAATAGTTGCCCAGCAGATACCTCAGAGAAGTCCAGAAGCAAGGCAAGATGGGGAAACTCATTCTTCTTGGCTTTTATTTAACACCTAATAGTCATAATGATGATGTAGCAGAATATAGAAGTGTGGAGTTGCATCCAAAGGTTGACTGTCTCCTGAAGGAGGTGACCTTAGGGTGCAACCTTGTGTTTCTGGGAGATATAACTTATCCTATCCCCCCCACACCTTCTGCCATGCAGTCACACTGACTGAGCATGTGCTGCATGCAATGGTGGGAGGGGGGCTACAAGGTGGCCTGGGAGAGGCAAGTAAAATTAAAATCGAGCGAAAACTGTTATGATTGAAGATGATTCGTTCCTTGTATGCAAGTAAAATAGTTTCTTACTTACCTCCCAGTAGGCCACCTCGTCACCAGTGGGTCTCCTTGGACCCACACTAACTATTTAGCTGGCATAAGTCCAAGGAGAGGCAGGGAGCGGGCATGTTGGGGTGGAAAAATGGGGATAGCATCCTGGCACATACTGCTGCCCCTGGGATCCATGCCTTCCAGACACCAAACCACCTCTGCCCTCCTGGCACCCCACTCCGAACTGCCCATGACCCACTTCCGCCAGCACATTACTTGCTCGAACATGGGTTGGGTCTGTGTGTGGCAGGTGCGCAGAGAATCCAGCTGGTTCCACCAGCAGCTCCGACGCAGATGACAGCAGTATGACAATTGCACTGCTGTTAGAGGACTTGGAATTGGGCCGTAATAGTGTCTAACAGACCTATCTTTCAAAATGATCCAATCCACCACCCCAACACATTTAAGTATCCTCTTTTCTGTCCCTTTCATATATAATTCCCTGTATTCTTTCTAAGCTTGGGGACACAAAACAACACCTCCTAGATGGGGCTGCATCATAGAATGGTGCCATTGAACTTTCTGTCTTTCCCCCCTATTTCTTCCCTGTTTATGTCTTCTAACATTGCATCAATGGTTTCAGTGCAGACATATTCACTACAGTCCCCACATCTCTTTTGCTGAGTAGCTGCAGTCAATTCAGAATCCAGATTTGGGGTGTGTGTGTACAGATCAGGGTGCTTCCTCTTTATTACTTTTGTATCCAGAGAAACCATTCTCTTATCCAGGTATAGTTATGTTTTCCTAGAATCCTTTGGTGAAATAATAATATATAATAATATACGGTATTTATATACTGCCTTTCTTGGTCATTGGATTTCACCTCCAACTTTAATTCAAGGAGGTGTACATGGGCAGGCTTTCTAAATCCCCAGGGGTTTTTACAATATAATAATGTTCTAACCTTTTGTAGAAATTCTTCATTCTAGATGTTGCTTTCATTCTAGATGTTGCTTTCACAGTCCAGCTCTCTCTCTCTCTCCCTGGCTTTCGCCTCACCACGCTTCAGCTGACAGGCAACCTTGACTGCCACTCAAGTGCTGCAGCTGCAGTTCCACTCCCCCACGGAGGCTCTGCAACTTTATCAGCTCGACGTGCCGGCAGCTCTCCGACAAACACAAACAATTCTGGCTGTCTTGAACTGCCGTCCTTCAGATCTTCAGGCATTTATGAGACGATCGCTCTACCAACTGAGCCAGACGTCCTGCCCATCTGAAAGAAATTATCTTCTATTTTCTGTGGAGGCATTTCTGCCTCTGCCTTGGAAAGTTGATCGTGGAGACAGCATTGTCTGCCCTGATCTCATATCCTCAACTGTTTTGATCATAGGTGATTCAACTAGTGGGGCAGCGCACAATCCTCCGTAATTTTAGAATGGCGGAGCACACACTCCGCCATTCTAAAGTGTTGCAAACATCCGTAAAACACGTTTGAGACTACTTTAGAGTAAGGCCCACTTGCGCGCAGGCTGGCAAACCTCACTCTACTGTCCTCCGGACCCTGCGACTGCCGGGGAATGTAAGTCTCCCCCCAGTGTGCATGGGGCAGGCCAGGCAACGAGGGAGGGTGGCCGTTGATTGAGCTGGCCCAGGAGGGGTGGGGATGGCAGCTGCTTTAACCCCATACTGTTTCCGGGCCATTACACAGCCTCCTCGGACTTACGCCAGCTCGATAACTGGCGGAAATCCGAGGAGGCCGATTGGGGCCTCCCTGTGCTACACCGGGGGAAGGGGACGAACCTCCAGGCTGCTCACGATCAGCCTGGAACAGGGATAGAATCCAGCAGATGGCCATAGGGCCACCCCCGGATCTTTACACAGGCTTGCGTTCTAAGTGCCTGTGGGCAGCAGGTTTGTTAGTCAATTCTGCTTTCCGGAAAGTCACTGGACAGGCCTTGAGGTCCTTTTTTTCTCTCTGAAACCTTGGATAAACTAGAAAAGGTAAAGCTCTGTAAAATATTTTGTGACTTAATTTGAATTGCATTAGATTGGCAGTAGATAAATAGGTATCGCTTGCGGGAAGGTAAACAGCGCTCCATGTTCCAGCCACATGCTACACGCTGCGGCAAGGAGAGTCATGCCGGCCACATGACCACGGAGGCATCTTCAGACAACGCTGGCTCTTCAGCTTTGAAATGGGGATGAGCACCACACCCTAGAGTCGGACACGACTGGACTTAATTGTCAGGGGTCACCTTTACCTTTACCTAGATTGGCATTAAAATGAACTTGCATGACATTAAATTGCAACCAAGGAAGCCACTCACAATTTTTTCAACTTTTTCTTCCTTGGATAGCAAATGTGAAATGAGTAGCCATATCAGAGTCTGCAGAGTTTGACGTCAACTAACTGTTGCATCCTTATGATGAGTTATGAGCACCATGGAAGATAATTTTTTGTTCGCTGCCACTTTTTGACTTTCTATGAGATTATTCTTAGTAGTAATCAAGCAAAAACCTGCCAGTTTACTGAGGAGGCATTGCCAAACTTGTCTGTTTGAATAGCAAGTGAACAAACATTTTTCTAGACATATTAACAGGTCTTAAGAATGTACAGGAATTAAAGAATGTCTTAAGAATGTGCAAGAATACCCTTAGAGATGCAGAAGCAAAATGGACATAGAGGACGTTCTTAATATTGTTCTGAATGTGACAAAACTGCCTACAAAAATGGCAGCTCCAGAGGAAATCAACAGTCTTTTGAATGAAAATGAAATATATTTCCTTAAATCCGGAACATTCCCATATAGCCCCCCTTGTGCCTTCATCTACTACTCAAACACAGAATTAATGGTGATAAAAGCCACTGCTTGATGGGAATACTGTTCGATGGTCTTCTCTGCCTTCCTGTTTAGGACCTCAGAAGCTTTAGTCTTCCTTGCAGAGAAGATTTATGACTCTGTCTGCAACTAAGCCAGAGACAAGGGGGATGAAAAGTAGTTTATAGTTAATATGTTAGTTGGGGTGATTTTCAATGTTAGGAAGAAATGCCAAAAGACCATGTTTCTCTCACAATGTGACCGAAAGGTTGATGAGTTGGAAGGAAGTCCCATTGGAAAGAATAGGATTTACTTCCAAGTAAATTGTTTAGGAGTGGGATGCCAGGTTTCAAACGTTTACTAGAAAGAAAATTTCATTGACAGCAAGAATGACTTCCCAGTGCCAACTGGCAACTGCTGTTTTAGTAAGTAACATAAAAAATGGCATTCCTCAGAGATGAGAATTTTGCAGCTTCCAAGCAACTCTTCATCTTGGCTGGTCACAGAAAGCTGTTTAGGTTCGCAACGGAATCTACTTGGCATATGCCAATGCAAAAAGACATTAAGCCTGCACAGCTGAAGCGAAGGCTGACTGCAAATTCGTTCTGGTTTCGGTGTCTGTGTTGTTTTGAAAGAGATGGTCTTTTGTATTGGATCAACTAGGGATTTACGGATGTTGCAAGCTTTTGAGCTACACAGAATAATTTTTCAGGCAAAAAAATATTCAGAGCACAACAGAAGAAGGAAGGGTTCTTACTTGGAGAACTATGTGTTTATAAATTAAGATCATATCTGAAGAGTGTTAACTGGGCAGTTCCCATTTCAAATGTCACCCAAGCCATGAATTCAAGGCCAAGCGACACCTTACCTTAAACACATTATTAGAGAGACATGCTTAAGACTTACAACTTCTATCCTGGAACAGAACACACCTGGGTGGAAGACCCAGATGAGAACAGTGGGGATACCCTTTTACCCATGACATCTTCCCACCAAAAATCCCCTGAAGCTTCTATTTATCCCCAAAGCAGTTATTTTTAGCAAATAACATCAGGAAGGCAATTGGCATGAAACTTTGTGGAGAGACAGAGGTTGATCCAGAGTATTGGGTTAGATTAGAAAATCCTAACACAGCCACCACCTAGTTGAGTGCCAAAAATGTTTTGGAGGGAATGGCTAGTTTGACCTTGGGAGATGGGCAACACTTTTATGTCAAGCAGCATAAAAGGATAGAAGAATTGGATTTGAGGTGATGGTAGGAATTTTGGCTTGGCATTGTTGGTGACTACTTAGAGATTTTGATTTTTTTTCAGAGTATTTATCATAATACAGGCTAAATAGTCTATTAAAATCGAGTTGCCTGGCTTTCGGCACAATCCTGACGAATCCTCAGGCGACGGAACAAGCGTTCCACTGCCCAAAGCCGTCGTGAACGAGCCAGGCAAGGGCTACGAGTAAGGAACGTTCACGACTACTTGAGAGCGAATAAGGAACGTTCATGACTACTCGAGAGCTGGGAAGGCCGGCACAGAGGCTGGCCTTCCCTGCTCCATCGACAGAGCCCTTGCCCGTCCGCTGGCGGACCCAGGTAAGAATCCAGCAGGTGGGGGGCGGTTTGACAGTAGCCTAAGGAGGGTCATTGGCCCAGCCAGTCCGGGAGGGGGCAGGGGATGGCTTTTGCCATATCCTGTCCCCCGCCGGGCAACTGGGCTGTTACACGGCCTCCTCCAACTTCCGCCAACGATTTCGCTGGCAGAAATCTGAGGAGGGCAATCAGCCCGGGCGCCATTTACACTTGGGGAAGGGGACGAGTGTCCCCTTCCCTGAGTAGACCTCCGCTCCGGCAGCACCCTAGCTGCCGGGGAACAGGATCCGGCGGGCGGCCATGGGGCCGCCTGCTGGATCTTTATGTAGAATTTCTCTGTTTGTATTTGTCTCATACTTTAACCCACCTTGAGTTATTGGATGTGATAATAAAAACAATAATAATACAGGCCTGCAAATTTGAGGGTAATTTTCCCCCAAAATTTATAGTGGTTTTATATGAATTTGGAGTGCTGATTCCAAAAATGGCATTGATTTTGCCCTATCATGTCTATTTTTGGGGGTATGGCATCACAACCTCATAATGCGAGTCAAGCAGCTTCCTCATGAGGAAGCTGCTTGACTCGCATTATGAGGTGGCGATGCTGTACCCCTAAAATTAGATGTGATGGGGCAAAACCGATGCCATTTTTGGAATCCGCACCAAGAATATATCCAAGAATAGGTCTCACTTTTAAGAAAGCAAAATGTGCGCAGGCCTATATAATAGCATTTCTGGAAATCATGTGCAAATGATTTAATAGCATTAATCTGGAAATTATTAACTAGTTATGCCACTGGTGCAGGGTATTGCCTGCATTCAAACGCCACCTGAGACAGTTAACCTCACTTTGCCTTATGACTGGCTAGTCCTGGATGTTAATACATGTGAGGAGTTATTCAATTTTCCTATTTAATTTGATGTATACAATTATTTCAATGGAAATATATCAATTAGATCTAGTTGATGAATCTGTTACTATATGTTAAATAAATACAAAAATTATGTTTAACCCAGTCCCTGCCCCCACATGAACTTATATCAAAATTTGAGAGAACTTTGTATTTAAATACCAACATCTTGCAAACAAAAAATAATATGTATTCAAAGAAATATCTACAGACTTGCATGGAGCAAGAGCAGTGCAAAGTACAAAATGCCAACCATGGAAAGCAGAATAATTTGTCAATATGTGTAAAGTAGACACATTTTTTTAATAGAAGAGAACAATGCTGGACCCATGTGACAATCCCAGTCTAAAACCAAGTGTGAAACATTCCATGGGGCAATCAATGGAGGCACATAGCCAAGCTGTGTGGGGACCTTGCCGTTTGTCTTTGTTTTATGAACTTGCCAACTCCACTTTAATTGTTTTGGTTCTCTTGTATAATGTTCCTGTGCACCCAAATAAAACAGCCAAAGAAGTAACTAACTTCACATTCATTTCCTTGTTTCCTACATGGTGGTACTCCTCAAAACCCATCTTTTCTGTGAAGCCTTTACTATGATTCCCTAATTCCCGTATAACTGGAACAGTCCAATCCTATGGGTGCCTAGTGTTGCGTCAGCAGAAAGCCCTCTCTGTTGGAGCTGCAGATGCAAATGGCAGATGCAACTTCACATGCCACCAGAGCACCCAGCAACTGCTGGAGTACGTAAGTTGGAGGGGGAGTAATGGGGCATTGGGGGGGGGAGGAACCGGGGCATGGTGGGGAGAGAGGGGGTGGATTCGGGGGCACACACTGGATCTTATCCCCCATTTTTCGACCTTCCCCAACCCCTGGCTCTCCACTGGCATAGGTCTGATGAAACTCATAGGTCATCGGGGAAAATATATTTTCCCTTACCTTTTGAAGGCCTCCTGATCTCTCCCCCCCCCCCATAGCATGTAGCACATACCTCCACGGAACACCTGCATGCTACAGCATGGCAGGTGATAGGATCAGGCTGTAAGGCTACCATCCTATATACAGTTACCTGGGAACAAGTTCCATTGAACTCAATGAGATTTACTTCTGAGTCAACATGCATAGGATTGTGCTGTTAGCTTACTGTATACATAACTGAAATAACTGCATATTCCTTCCCTGTGTAACTCTGCATTCACTTTTCTCCCCTTCCTCTATTGTCTTGCCTATGCCAAATTTTAGTTTGTAAGCTCCAAGTGGTAGAGAACTGTCTCCCCATACAGTGTGCCCCACATACTGATGGTGCAATATAAAGAATAAAAAGTCATGACAAGAGAATAGATGCCTTTAATGGCTTATTTCAGACTATGCAATGTTTTTATCGGGTATTGTTTTGGTTCTTTGAAAGTATTATTTCCCTAACAGGAAAAAAACAACAACCCAAAATCTTTGCAAATAAATGTTTCATTGAAATCAAACCAGGATGTATTTGGGGCACTGGGGAAAATAAAACTGACAGAACATTAAATGATATACCAGTTAGAGCTGTAAAAATGAACTCTCACTCAAAAGTGAGAGCCATTGTGTCCAAGCCAAACGAAGACAAATGGTTGAGAGTCTGATTACAGAGAGAGTAAGGGAGAAGGAAAAAGAGACATACACACAACCCTACAATTATTGATAGGATGGATTTTCCTTCTTTTTGACAACGAGAAATAGAGACAAAACCTGTTATTACAGACTCCTAATTACATATCTGTGAAATGGATCACTCATTTTTGGAGAAATGCCTACTGACTAGAAACATCACTAATTGACTAAAACATCACTAAAACATCAGTATGTTGTTGGCATACTATTGGATTTGAATAATGATAGAGGTTTCTCCCACTAACCTTTAGTTTGATGGTCATTGAGACATATTTCTTCTGAGATTGCATAGATTTAGCATGCCCCTCAGGCCCTTAGACTTGGTTTGCCCAATTGCCTACATTGCCAGCGTTATTGGGTTGCAGACTGAGGGTGCAGGCCTGATCTATTGGAACCAGTAGATATTTTTCTTTTCATTAGAGTGGAAACCAGATTTCTATCACAGAACAGATCCAGTCTTGTAGTTGCAAAATAGCATGATGGTATGATGATAAGTCTTGCTATACTTTTCTATATATGTCTTCTTAGTGACGTTTCTTTCATTTCTGCTCCCACTGCTTAGACCTTTAGCAAAATCTCTTCTGGTTTCTGATAACTGCAAATTTCTTCATGTAGCCATCTTTTATTTGCTTGACTTTTCTGTCATGTATTTGCATTACAATCATTTATAACGAGAATTGTCTCTTTATGAAATGGGCACCAATATTAGAGTGTTTTATCCTCTGATATTACCAACCTAGGAACCTTACGCATATATATTTTCTATGTTCATCAAAACTTTCTTTGGAGAACTAAAGCTGCAATCCTAGACACACTTACCTATGATGCTTACTTCTAAGGAGACATACACAAGATTGATCCGTAATGGCCCAATTGTATCCACTGGCGTCGCTGGAGGTGGGGCGGAAAGCTAAGTTCTGCAGCTTTCCGCCCCACCGTTACTCTCTGGTACGAGGCGCCCCGCCCCCTCGTCATAGGAGCCCGTCAGCGGAGAGAAAGCAACGTGCAGGAGAGTCCCTGCGCGTTGCTTTCTCTCCGCTGACGGGCTCCTACGACGAGGGGCCGGGGCGCCTCGTGCAGGAGAGTAACGGCGGGGCAGAAAGCTGCAAAACGTAGCTTTCCGCCCCACCTCCAGCGACGCCAGTGATTATATCTAGGATTGGGCCAGGGTGTGCAGGGCTTTATGACGCTGCCTGAACGGCCTCCCCTGACTAAAGAATTAAGTCAAATAGAGAAGTTAAAAGAGAAGACGTCTCAGACTTAATTGACAAAATAACGATCAATAAATCACCAGGCCCGGATGTCATCCACCCAAGAGTTCTGAAGGAACTCAAGAATGAAGTTGCTGACCTCTTGACCCAAATATGCAACTTGTCCATTAAAACAGCCACTGTGCCAGAGGATTGGAGGATAGCTAATGTCACGCCAATCTTTAAAAAAGGAAAGAGGGGGGACCCGGGAAACTACAAGCCGGTCAGCCTAACATCTGTTCCAGGGAAAATGGTGGAAAGTCTCATTAAGGATAAAATCTTAAAATACATAGAAGAACAAGCTCTGCTGAAGGAGAGTCAGCATGGCTTCTGCAAGGGGACGTCTTGCCTCACAAACCTGTTAGAATTTTTTGAAAAGGTCAACAGGCATGTGGATGCGAGCGAACCCGTGGATATTATATATCTGGATTTTCAGAAGGCGTTTGACACAGTCCCTCATGAAAGGCTCCTGAGAAAACTCCACAGTCAGGGAATAAGAGGGCAGGTCCTCTTGTGGATTAGGAACTGGTTGAAGACCAGGAAACAGCGAGTGGGAGTCAATGGGCAATTTTCACAATGGTGAGAGGTGAAAAGCGGTGTGCCCCAAGGATCGGTCTTGGGACCGGTGCTTTTCAACTTATTCATAAATGACCTGGAGTCGGGGATAAGAAGCGAGGTGGCCAAGTTTGCAGATGACACTAAACTTTTCTGGGTGGTGAAGACCAGCAGGGATTGTGAAGAGCTCCAGAAGGATCTCTCCAAACTGGGAGAATGGGCAGCAAAATGGCAGATGTGCTTCAATGTATGTAAGTGCAAAGTGATGCACACTGGGGCAAGAAACCAAAATTTCACATATACGCTAATGGGTTCTGAGTTGTCTGTGAGAGAGAGATCTTGGGGTGCTGGTGGATAGGTTGAAGAAAGTGTCGGCCCAGTGTGTGGCGGCTGTGAAGAAGGCCAATTCCATGCTCGGGATCATTAAAAAAGGAATTGAGAATAAAACAGCCAATATCATTATGCCTTTGTACAAATCGATGGTAAGGCCACATCTGGAGTATTGTGTCCAGTTCTGGTCACCGCACCTCAAAAAGGATATAGTTGAATTGGAAAAGGTGCAGAAAAGAGCGACCAGAATGATTCGTGGGCTGGAGCACCTCCCTTATGAGGACAGGCTATAGCGTTTGGGGCTTTTCAGTCTAGAGAAAAGGCGGCTGAGGGGGGACATGATTGAGACGTATAAAATTATGCATGGGATGGAGAGAGTGGATAGAGGGAAATTCTTCTCCCTCTCGCACAACACCAGAACCAGGGGGCATGCACTAAAACTGAGTGGAGGGAGAGTTAGAACGGACAAAAGAAAATATTTCTTTACCCAGCATGTAATTCATCTGTGGAACTCCTTGCCACAGGATGTGGTGATGGCATCTGGCCTAGATGCCTTTAAAAGGGGTTTGGACAGATTCATGGAGGAAAAGACCATCACAGGTTACAAGCCATAAGCAACCTCCTGGTTTTAGAAGTAAGTTTTATCTGTGCCAGGTGCAGGGGAGTGGCAGCAGGAAACAGGTTATCTTGTTGGCTGTGTGCTCCCTGAGGCATCTGGTGGGGCCACTGTGTGATACAGGAAGCTGGACTAGATGGGCCTTTGGCCTGATCCAGCAGGGCTCTTCTTATGTTCTTATGACAGTGGAACATGGTGACATACCATAGAGGGTAGCCAAGCCACTGCCGCATGTAGCAAGTGGCCACAGCCGCACCCCAGCGGCCCGCCAAGGAGTCCTGGTGCTGGTAAGTCAGCGTGCGGGGTGGGCGGGAGGCAGGGGTGGACAGAACAAGATGGGGAGGGGGAAGAATGGGGTGGAGACTGGGGTGGGGTGGGGCAGGTGTCTAGGCTGGGAAGTGGGTGGTATCAGTGGCAGTGGTGCCGGTGCTTCCAATATCCTGTCCCTCTTCCTGGCCTCAATCCGCATCCCTCTGGGGCCACTCAGTTTGCGCCATCAAAATTGATGGTGCAGTTCCAAATAGACCCATTTGGGCAGTGGAGGATTACCCTCAGGCAAAGGAACAAATATTCCCGTACCCAGAGGAGACCTCCAGAACTGCCCCTCCCTGCAGGATGCAGTGCATGCTCCAGTGGCATGACTGCATCGGCGGGGGATTTATGGCCCAATCCTGCATAGAATTCTGCCTGCGGAGCGCGTGCTCCGCAGGCAGAGGGTGCCATAAATGCACTGTAAAGTATGTTTACGGCACCCGGAGAGTGTGATGCACTCTCTCATTTTTTAATTTTCATTATGGCTAGGGGTCCAAAACGCAGTAAGTGGCCCAGGCCTCTCTGGACTTCTGAGAGGGCCTACACAGCAGCACATTTTTCATCCCACCATGCCAAGAAGGATCAGTTTTGGGTATCTGTATCCATGGATGAATTAAATCACACATGATGTTCTCTATGTAAATATACCCTTGGGGACTGCATCACAATGGCTGACCTGGCCCTATTTAGCTCTCTTTCTTTAAAGTACAGACATGGCTTTATGGAATATTTAGACTATATGCATAGGGATGTGTCCACAACAGTCTTGTTTCGGAGTCTGGATACTTTTATTCAGTACCACCTGATTTGCACAAACGTCGTGTGCCAACAATGATCTTACACTTGTCTCCCATCCATCTGCTTAGCTGAATGTCACCATAGTTGGCCAATACTTGCTACACTGTTTACTCTGCACAATCCAAAGTATCATGTTGGCACAGGGCTCTTCTCCACCACATTGTACTTACATTTTTTAGAGAAAATCTTATCTTGAATACCAGTTAAGTGGCATATTGTCAGTCTGGAGTCAGGAGAAAATTAATTACTCTTCAGACACACCCTAGGATACATGTTGCTTGGACAGAGCAGTTTTCTGACACATACCAATGTGAGTAGGTGAATTGCGCCAAGTGCTTGGTTTATTACATAGGAACAATGGACTTCACCCAAAACTCACTTGAAGCCAATTAAAATAACTCTGATGCTTCTGGTGATCTTCGCATAGAGCCCTAAAATGTCGCACAATTGTGTTTTGTTTTTAAACATGTTGGGTAACCAATTTGCATTCTAAAACTGAAACGGCAAATCATCCAGGTGCCTATGTGCTCGATGGATATGCATTTTCTTGATGAAGATGTGTATCTTAATCATCATGAATGTATCAGGCGCTGGTAAGGTTGTCCTGGTTACTACACAGATTATTGAATAACACTGCAAATTGGTATGTAAACAGTAATACTTATCTAACTTATTGGCACAAAAGTAACTGCTGACAAGTGCATTCCTCAGACTCCAAATGCATTTCCTCTCAAAGCCCTCTTTGCTTAAACAGCTTGTTCCCAATTTCTATGGAGCATTCCTCTCATCTCCCCAACCCTCAAAAGCAACTGCACAAGTGTATTTTAAGCCGCCCTGTTTTATTTATTATTATTTTTGTATTTGTATCCTGACACACGGCCCAATATGTCCATCATGACAGTACTGAGGGGTCCCATTGCATAATTTTTGTGTGTGCTGACTACTGCAACTGCTGTTGTCTTTGTCAATAGAAAAAGAAGACGAAGAAGGAAAAAAAATATTCTGTTTAGCACAAATTAACGACAAGGGCTGTTTAGCACAGGTCTGACATCCCTATGACTAATAATCATTAAAGTCTTTCCACCTTAAGAATGCAAGTCATGTCAGAAAAAAAAGAAGCTGGAAAAACAAACTCATTATAACAAGATCTGATCGTCTAAAGTTACATTTCATGAATTGACTAATGTTTTACTACTTCCAACACTAATTTAACTTTTTCAACATTCTTTTAAAATTAAAACAGAAGCCCTATACAGTATTTGTTTAAGCCGTTGTAGGCAGATCTTTCATTGTGGTTTTAAACTGGAATGTCTGTTAATTAATACTAATTTCTTTTAAACTCCTTAGAAAACAGTCAATTACTACGCAATATTTACAACACCATAATCTGTACTTCCTTTGCTGTTAATTGATAGTACAGTGACAGAAGATTCTAAGGTGAGACTTGCAGTTCAGTTTAAGTAATGTGTTGATTTCAAATGGATAAATTTAAACTGATGGGCTAATGAAAGGGGCATTGACAACCACTTGTGAGCTCCTCTAACATATCTATTTTCAGGCAATGTAACATCTGGTATATACCACATCCATTATCCTATCTGCCCAGTTTAAGTGCACTCAAATAATATATGTCCATGACTGAATTCTGTGTGAACGTCTTTATTCGTATATTGAGAAGATAAAATCTGTATATTGAGACTAAACTTTTACAGTTATATTTTATTGTGCACATTCTTGGGTCACACTATACTATATACATGTTATATAATTTGCCACAGAGAAAATGTAAAATCAAATGCTACTATAAAGGTTGAGTTTTATAGCTTATTCAGTGTCCTTTGGATTTTCTTCCTTTTTAAATCATAGTTTTTCATAACTGAGACGGTGCCTTTTCAGTACACATTTAGGGATGTGGACTGTACGTGTGCGAATGTCTGCACTGGTTTCCACATATGGGTGGAGTCAGGGGTGCTGCTAGGGTATGGCTGGTTTCCACGGCTGGTTTCCCCTGGCTGGTTTCCACGGCTCCCCTGGGAGCCACGCGCCTCCCAGTTTGGGAACCAGTGTTCTAGAGGTTCCAGACTGCAGATGAGAAATACGTACATATCTGTCAGAAGCAGAGTCGTATTTTGGGCGGAGCGGACGGAGCACTGGCTCCAAGATCTCCCAAAGGTATTTGAAAGTCACTGTAATGAAAAACAAACAATTCCAGAAGTGTTCCTGAGTTAGAATAACTATCTCAATGTCAATTTTCAGGTGCAAAGAACTTATATCTATTGTTTACAACTTTTAAATTAAGGGGTTTTCATTTCTTTATTGCAGAGAAAATTATTTTAATTTGTCAGATGAGTCAATACACGATAAGATAGGAGAGAGCAATTCAGATAAAGGTGGGTGTGTCCCAGTCCCATTGAAATTAAGTGCTTAATTCCTGTTGATTTCATCAGGATTTAGGTAGGCTTAACTTCTTCTGAACTGTGCCCAGAGATCAGAATTCTTTGTAAGACCTCACACCAGCTAGCTGAACTCCTAATGCCAAATAATTAATGCTTGAGTCAACTTGTGGTTCTGAGGAATAGAAATCCTATTCATTTAAACACTAAGAACATATACAATGACACGTACAGCATAGACTGCATTAGAGACCTCGTAGAATGTTAGACGGATCTTTTCAGCAATGCATAGGATCAATAACGTGGAATGCTTAATGGGGCCCTAAACAAAACGGTATAGACACTCTGTGGTGTACTCCAGGAACTGTGCTCCTATTCTCTCCTTTCCTTCTAAACCCATCCCCAATAATTTCAGCCATAAGAGGTTGCTATGGCAATGATAATTATTCTTGATCAGCAGGATACCGTAATTACCACAATAGAGTTGTGTAAAGCTTGCCACAACATGTGTGAGCCAGGGATATTCTTGTCAATTAAGCATTCTGTCTTGCAGATGAACTCTATTTCTTTTGTAATGAAATTTCAGTAAGTAAAACGTGAAGCTGAATTTTATTTTTTGAGCCAATTTTATTTTTTCTTTGTATATTTCTTAATTATGGGCTTAAGAATGTGTACTTTTGTTCTTATAGGATATGGTGCTGCAAAGAGGTCCTTCACAATATCATTCACCAGATCAGCAATGAAGGAAAATGAGAAAGAGGCTTATGGCCCAATCCTATGAGTGCACAACACCTCTGGAATGAGCGTTCTGGCAGAGTTAGGTGCTTTCTAGATGTCACAAAAAGTGACATGCTGGAGTGCAAGATCTGGCCACCGCTGCAAGTGGCCAGCATCTGACAGACATCTGCTAGCCCTGGTAAGTGAATGCAGGGGGTGGGAGGGAAGCGGGAATTAATGGAATGGGGCAACCATGGGGCTGGGCAGGAGGGCAGGTTGGGCAGTAGCAGTGTCCGCCCAATATAACCCCCTTCCCAGGCTCGATCCACCTTCATGGCTCCATGGGGATGTGCGCCAGCAATATTGTTGGCACAGGTCTAAGTAGACTCGGCGAGCTGCCATAGGTTTACACTGGCACAAGGGAACAAATCATCCCTTATCCTGAGGAGCCCTCCAGAGGCCAGGACTCCCCCTCGGGATACAGTGGGTGCTGCATTGGCGCCACTGCATCGCCCCACTGGGAGTTAGAATTTGGCTGTAGATGTCATCTTTCCCATATTCCCACCCTGCACCAGGAGATCAGTGGTGCAAGGGGCTTCTGCTATCCAGACCCAATCACTCTTTCAAAATCCCAAGATTTCCAAAGAATACCAAAAAGAGAGTTACAGAATATACAGTAGTATGCTTAAAATAGATAGAATTCAGTAGCTAATGTAGAAGAAACGCAAGCAAGAGGGCAATGAGAGTACAAACACTTTGCTGGGGAAGATGTAAAAAGATCATTCCAAATAATTTGGCCCACTTGCTAGGAATGTTTTTGTTCTAGGCACATCTTTCATTTTGCAGGGTCACTAGTTTTCTTCCCAGAAAACAAGTGGCAAAGAATCAGTGTTTCCTTCTATGTAAAACATGCAGATCTCTCTGTCCAAACAAGACAGTGTTTCATTTGTTCATCTTACAAAAGGAAATGTTGGAAGATGCACAGACCTTCTGCAAGGTGATCAAAGAGCTGACAAGACATGCTGGTCAAGTATTTCCCTTTCATCTGGATATATTGTTTGTGACATGCCATTCCTCAAGGGTGTGGAAGGTTTCTAATCACTGTGTTAGGGGGAGATGACAGGGAAGAGGAAGAGGGAAGATTAAGGAACATCTATAAACAAATTGCAGAGAATGGGCAGGTAAATTGGGAAATGGGTTGACATCTTTAATACAATAGAAAAGGCACATCTTTATATGGACAGGAGAAATAAGCTGGAAATATAAATCTGTAGGTAGCGGATATGTTCAGTTTCTTTCTTTTGTTCATGGAATATGCAGAATGCTTGAGAAAGAATTCCAATCAAAGCTGATTATGAGTAAAATAAAAAGGTAAAGGTGACCCCTGACAATTAAGTCCAGTCGTGTCCGACTCTAGGGTGTGGTGCTCATCCCCATTTCAAAGCCGAAGAACCAGCGTTGTCCGAAGATGCCTCCGTGGTCATGTGGCCAGCATGACTCTCCTTGCCGCAGCGCGTAGCATGCAGCTGAAACACGGAGCACTGTTTACCTTCCCGCAAGCGGTACCTATTTATCTACTCGCATTAACATGCTTTGGAACTGCTAGGTTGGCAGGAGCTGGCCAAGCAACGAGAGCTCACCCCGTCGCGGATTCGAACTGCCGACCTTTTGATCGACAGCTCATGGTTCAGTGGTTTAACCCACTGCGCCACCCGCTGGCCTGTTATGAGTAAAATACATTGGATTAATTATTGGATTACTAAATTTTACAGGTCAAGTATTTTCCGGATTCCTGTGACCTCAATTCCACAATTCTGTTTCTAGTTCACTGGAATGGAAGGACTGCAATATATTAAAGATAAATCTATATTTATTTACTACTTCTGAAAAGTTGGAGGCAATTGCAGCATTCATAAAATGAACGCGTGGTGAGAGAATGCTCCTGAATTGTATAAGAACTCTGTTATGACTGGAACAGAGCTCTTTGGTCACAATCCTGCATTGCCATTTGGCTGCTTAATCCTATTGACGTCAATAGGATTTCAGAAGCCCTGTAGTGGACAAAGCTGTAGGCAATGACAGTGCTTTAAAATGGGCAGTGGGAGCTCTTCCAGTGAGAAGAGTAGACAATAGCAAACCAGAAGAAACTGATCCAAATGTTCCAGAACCTTGTAAGATATATTTTTATATTGCATTTCATGTTGCATTTGTGTGTTAAATAAAAACACACAAATGCAACAATATGAACTGCAATATGAAAAATATAACTTGCATAGTTCTAGAACACTTTGATCAGTTTCTTCTGCTTTACTAATAAAAGATTGTAATTATAAAAGAGAAATCTATTTATTAGATTTTTATCCCATATTGTCAATTTAAGCTCCCAGAGCAAAGTTACTAATATATTTTAAATGCAAAGCTATTTAGAGAGTTGTGAGTTACTGGCATTTTTAAAAATTATTATTGCAGTGTTACAGGATCTTTATTTATGGGATCTACCGTCTTGAGAGGCACAATTTTCATTAGGATCACAGCACGGAGGGAAAACGATAAAGATTCCCTCACCACACATACTGCAGTCCTCATCCTGATTAGCATAGAACCCCCTGCAGTTGCTGTCTTAAGGTTTTTCTTTTCAAACAAGACAGAGGCCCTCTGACACATTTAGCATCACATGTGGTTTGATCCTCCATTTGTCTTTTGGGTCTAGCTCACTCCCAAATCCCTGAGATGATAAAGCAATAAGTTGGGCAGGCAATCTTGAAATTCCGGCTGGCGATGGAACAAGCGTTCCGTTGCTGGAAGCCGTCGCAAACGTGCCGTAAAGTACGTTTGTGATGACTCAGGTGTAAGGAAGGCCTGCGCAAGACCTCGAGTAGACCTCCAACCGGTGCACAGGATCCGGCAGGTGGCCCTGGGCTGCTGGCCAGATACTTAGTCAGGATTGCGCCTAAATGTTTTTAGAGCTCTTGCTGTGAAGTGGGACCAATTTTAGCAAAATAACACCATCCTGTGATAGGCGAAGGAGCTCTGCTCCTGCCCCTCTGCATTATGGAGGAAAATTATTCTAGCCATTTCCCATCCAGTGTCTCTTAACTACAATCCAGTAGGTCATTCGCCTAAAGCCAACTACTGTGGCGGATAATGAAGAACACATTGCTGTTAAGGATCGGTTGCACCTGCTGCATACATCTCATGTCATTTTGGGGTAAGATAACGTATATAGGAACAACGTTATCATTTTTGCCACAGTGGGAATAAGAAAGGCCGAGGGCAAGTATTTGCTATATAAATATTTATACGAAAGAAAACTGTTCTGTGTAGCCCACAGGTGCACAGACAAACATTCAATGCTAAACATAGTAAACAGTAAAATAGCCTTCGGACCAAACGCTGACGTGTTTAGACAGATGGCCGGCCTGCTATAAATGCCTCATTTTGCTAACATGGTTTTCCCAGGGATGGACACAGCACGGGAGATAAACCGATGACATCCTTCTAGTTGCTGGGATACTTAAACCGTACAAAAGTTGTTGGAAGTCAATACAGAATACAGCCCTTTCACAGAATACACAGGAAATGCCCTCTATGCTGAGTTTAAAAGGTCCGTCACTGGGAGCATAGTGGGGCCTGAACTCCATGGGCTCACATTAATAACAAGTTGTATCCTGCTGGTTTTACCCTGTGTTTTATTATGGCTCTGTGCTTTTTTTTTTTTAATGCTGCCTTTATCATTGTTTTAGTCATATTATTATATTTTATTATTTATATATGTATTATATTTTATTCTTGCGTTATATTGGCTTTTCTTCAAATAAATCAACCATTTATTGATTTATTTTATGTAAACCATTTTACTATGTATACCGCTTTGTGCACTATTCCTGTTGAAAAGTGGTATATAAATATTATTACTGTTATTAATTCACTATTAATAAAATTGGTGAAGGCTGCAACTCTCTACACATTTGCCTGGGAGTGAGTCCCATTGAGTATAGTTTGTTTTTGTTGACCACTTCAGTAGGTTCCCCACCTCTACAGACCTTTAAAGCCACAGTAAATTCCACATCAGGAAGTGATCTGACCATGATAAGCGGGGCCATCCCTACAAGGGTGTGGGGCCGGGCAGTGGCGTTGCTGTAGGTGGGGCGGAATGCTAAGTTCCGCACCATGCTGACCCTCCATTACTCTCCTGCATGAGGTGGCCCCGCCCCTCGCCTTCGGAGCCATTCAGTGGGGTGAAGGCAACGCGCAGGACAGGAGACTCCCTGCCTGCGCGTTGCCTTCGCCCCACTGAATGGCTCCGAAGGCGAGGGGGCGGGACCGCCTCATGCAGGAGAGTAACGGGTCAGTGTGGTGCAGAACGTAGCGTTCCACCCAACCTACAGCAACGCCCTGGGGCAGAGGCGTCGCTCCGGTAGGGGCGGGGCTGTAAGTTTTGCTCGGTCGGAGTCCCGTTTACCGAACGAGCAGGAGGCGGCCCCGCCCCCTCACTGTCAGAGCCATTCCCCTGCGGAGAAAGCAGCAGGCAAGAGACCCTGCCTGCTGCTTTCTCCGCAGGGGAATGGCTCTGACAGTGAGGGGGCGGGGCCGCCTCCTGCTCGTTCGGTAAACGGGACTCCGACCGAGCAAAACTTACAGCCCCGCCCCTACCGGAGCGACGCCTCTGCCCTGGGGCCGGGGGTAACTAACAGCCCAGTTCTATCCTTCTCCTCCACAGGTGCAGCTAGTGCAGGAGGGCAGAACGGGAGACTTTGGAAGCCTCTCGTTCTGCCCTCTCCCATTGGCTGCACCAGTGGGGGATTAGGATAGGACTGGGCTGTCAACCAGTGTGCCCCCCCCATTATGGCCATATATATATACAGGGTAGCCCAAAAGTAGGTATACAGTTGAATCAATGAAATTATATGGGTACACATACACACTGACACAGAACAAAGTGGCAGTTAAATTTCAGTTAAATTTCAGGCATTTAAATATCAGTGTGGCAGTTGGAAAGAATAGTGGAGGGCAGATTCAAGGATTGTTGTGTGTCAGTCTGTATGTGTACCCATATAATTTCATTGATTCAACTGTATACCTACTTTTGGGCGTGCTCCTTTTCCCTTTTGAGTATTGACTAGTAAAGACCAGTTTGAAAAGAATACAATGCAACATAGCTTATTGGTTTGTTCAATAAATCTTTCGTCAGATCTTTTCATCTGCTGAAATAAGTCTTGATGGTCGCTGGGCTCTCACTTCAATGGCAGTTAATGAGAATGTGCCCTTCTAAAGCTTCATTGCCTTATTTTGACAACAAAAAGTGATCTACCATACAGTGTGCTACATCCATGCACATTAGATATGCCACTCAAGTATCCAGTTGCCGATTCACAGATAGTTTACTTTTAAAAGCCTCTGTCAAGTGGCGACATTTATGAAGAAATAAAAGAGCCTTGGCAAAAAAAAAAAAAAGAGAGAGAGAAAAGAGTTCATCTGATCTTTTCCTTAAATGTTTCGTTAACTTTCAAGTAAGGTGAGATGAAAGTACATATAGGATTAGCCATATAAGTCAATATGTGGCTCAGTTTCTGCCTGTTTCGCTGCCATCCTCTTTCCTGTAGATGATTGAAACATGATTCCAAAAACTGCAACCTGGTGTTATCTCTGCATGGTCTGCTACCAAAAGCCACTTGAGGAGCAGAGGTACCATTTGGGGAAGGTGCAGACACCACCACCCCCCATGTTCTAGATCACGTGCAATTGCACATACAGTATCTCTGTCCTGTTTAACCTTGAACTGATGCTATTACACACCCATGCACCATCCACCTAAACACCTTAATTCATTTTGATTTTTTTAAACTATAAAAGTAGAACCTAAACCCAAGTACTCTATGTTCTTACAAGCCAGCAACTTCAGGATTCCCTCTCAAACAGTCATTCTCTCACACACAAACGCATTTGGGGCACACTTTTCTGCACACTGCAACAGCCCAAAACAAATTTTCCAAATTAACTTCTAAGGAAAACGTCCATATGAATGATAAATACACAGTGATAAGTACTATGGCAAATTTAGATAGCACAATAAAAAGCAGAGATATCACCATGCCAACAAAAGTTCACATAGTCAGGGTGATGGTGTTCCCAATAGCAATGTATGGTTGCGAGAGTTGGACCATAAGGAAGGCTGAGCGCCGAAGAATAGATGCTTTTGAACTGTGGTGCTGGAGAAGACTCCTGAGAGTCCCTTGGACTGCTAGGAGATCAAATCAGTCAATCCTAAATGAAATCAACCCTGACTGTTCCCTGGAAGGACAGGTACTGAGGCTGAAACTCAAATATTTTGGCCACCTAATGCGAATAGAGGACTCTCTGGAGAAGATTCTGATGCTGGGAAAGATTGAAGGCAAAAGGAGAAGGGGAAGGCAAAGGATGAGATGGTTAGACAGCATCACCGATGCAACGAACATGAAAATGAGAGAACTCAGGAAGATAGTGGAGAACAGGAAGGCCTGGCGGGATATGGTTCATGGGATCACGAAGTGTCAGACATGACTTAACGACTGAACAACAACAAGTACTGGTATTGTAAGGGGCAATCCCCCTCCCAAACAAATGAACAAAAAAACAATAGTAGGGTTGATTTCGACACAGGGTTAAAAAGCTACCTATTGAACAATAAACAAAGAAATTATTTCCAGATTTTGCATCATTATAAAGTAATTCTCAGTCATTCTAGAAACATTTAGCATCCATTTGAATATGAAAAGATGGGTTAAGAAGAGCAGAACATATTCTTTAAGCTTAGCAGAGACAGCAATTAATATTTCAATAAACGTACAGGAAAAAAAATCACTACTAAATCTTCAGGGGAAAAAATCTTTTCCTCCTACACTATCCATTTGCAGTACTTAACCTGCATACATTTTAGCACAATAATGCAGGCTGTGCTTTGGGAAGACAATTTAAATTACCCTTCAAATGGGGGGGGGGGGAATAACATATCATTAGCATGACACTTCTTTTCTTTAAATGCACTGAAGTATTTGTTAGTCTACATAAAGTACCAGGTAGGTATAAATGAAAAACACATTCTTTAGTTGGCGATAAAGAAAATATGGAAAATGCCAACATGACATCCTGGCTTCTGCTTTTTCTCATTCAAAAGGTTCTATATAGTCCATTTCAAGAATGAATGTGTGCTGGACATTTGGAAGGGCTGTGTTTTCTAAAAGCTTTAGCCAGAGGATAAATTATAACAGGAAGAATCTTACATCTTTTTCTTTTTTTTCAATAATGTTTTTTTAAGGAAGTTTGAGATGTTGTCACACAATAAAGACACCCTTAAAAAGATGTCAGTCTGTTTCCATTTGTTCTCGAAAGAAATGACATAGCTAAAGCTGGAATTCAACTTTATAAACTGTTTGGGCAAAGTTCAAGCAATGTAAAGAATTAGGGACAGCTTCAGAAACCTTAAGAGCAGGCATTGGGCTGAATCCAAACAAACGCAACAACAAGAAAGCTCATGGATGGGGACTTTCCTGACCCCTCATCTCCACTGCGGAGAGGGCTGCAGAAGTAGGGGGGATCTGCTAAAATTGGGTGAAGGCACCATGTATGCAGAAGGTTACCTACATCCTCTGTAGTCCCACCATCCCACATGCCATCTGTTCCCATGGGTTCCCAACCATCAGGAGTTGGGGGGAACAAAAAGAGAGAGGAATATGCGGGATACCATCATAGTAGTCTACTATAGTCCACCTTACCAAGCAGAAGTCATGGACAATGCTTTCCTATGCCAGATTACCAAGCTTTCCAAGAGGCAAGCCATAGTGGTCATCATGGGGAACTTGACCTGACATTTACTGTAAGTCTTCTCAGCTATGACTTTTATTCAAAGGTCCCATAAATTCTTGACTTGCCCTGCTGACAAGCTTTCCTTTTGTAAGGCATCTTGTTGGCCCTGAGGGCTGAGCTTTACTCGCTCACCCAGTCCACTCCCTTTTCAGTTGTGAGGCTCCCGGCTCCCGGTTGTATTCTGCCGGGCAGGCAATGGTGGTCTGGGAGGCTGGGACTACTGCTCGGGCTTAGAATAAGTCATGGGGGAGTAGCCTAGCCTCTTCTAAGGAACTTTTGTTCCCTTATCTTGGGGTGAGCCCCCTAAGGTCCTATGAGTCTTCTTGGACCTACGCCAGCTCTATAGGTGGTGTAAGGTCGAGGAGAGTAAGCAGGTAGTGCAGGTTGAGCTGAGAAGATTTGGGTTCGGCATGTGTATTTGCCACTGAGATCCACCCCCTTTGGCCCAGTCCCTGCCTCCTACCCTTCCCCGATCCACTGAATCTCACTCCCTGCCCATGACATGCCCCCTGCACTGATGTACCGGCCTGGACCAACAGACATGGCAGCACTACGCCATGGCAGCAGCCCGGAATAGCCTGCCAGCAGTGCACTGCATGCGGCATTGCAAAGCCATTTACGACAGCAGGTCTCTGACCCACTGTTTTAGGGCAGCCCATAGGATTGGTCTTTAGATTGGGCATCTTGGATTAATCCTCATGAACAGGGAAGATCTGGTTGATGAGATAAAAATGGCAGGGACTTTGGGTGAAAATGAAGTAGTATCCTATTGCTAGAGCTTCTGAAAGAGAAAGAGTCCAAGAGGGATGGGATATTTTGAAAAGTAAGGTACAATTGCAAACAGCTCCTGTGAGATAGAAAATTGGGAGACATTGAAGGAAACCAGTGTGGCTGCACAGAGAACTTTTCGAAAAGTTGACGAGCAAAAAGAGCAGTATTAAAAAAATGGAAGAAGGGACAGATAACAAAGGAACCATACATAAATATAGACTGCACCTGCAGGGATAGTGTCAGGAAGGCCAAAGCACAGAATAAGCTGAAGCTTGCCAGAGATGTCAAAAACAACAAAAAAGGATTCTTTTGGCTATGTCAGAAACAAGAGGAAGGTCAAGGAAGTGGTAGGTCTGTTGCATAGGGAAGATGATGAAGTGGAAATGTATGATGGAGAGAAGGCAGAGCTGCTCAGTTCTTATTTTACATTTGTCTTCTCCCACAAGCCACAAAGGTGGCTCAACCCGATAACAGTTGCACTAACAAGAAAACAACTGCGTCATGGCTCAAGATAGATAAAGGAACATTAATGGAACACTTTTAGCCCGATCCAAACACCGAGTTTATGCCAACGGAACACAGTTCAGCTGTTGTAAATGGTCATATGGCAGCACGTGTAGTGTACCATCCGCAGCCATTTTAGAACTGTCGCTACTCGCTACAAACGGCAGCGTTGGCAGCTTGCTGTCACTACCAGCTACCTGAGGGAGTGCAGGTAAGCTGATGTGGGAAGTGAGTGATGGGAGGAATGGGGCAGGGATGGGGAGGAATGGGGGGATTTCTGGGCAGAGAAGGGGAAGGCAGGAGGTGGAACGGGGAGGGAAGGGGTGGATGCCGGTGGCAGTGACTTGCACCGGGATCCTATCCTTGTTCCCTCACCCCTTCCTTCTGCCTTACACTCTTCAGATTGGCATGGATCCAAGGAAACACATTGGGGAAGCAGAAGCTTACCCCGAGATAAGAGAACAAAAAGTTCCATTACCTTGAGAAGGTCTCTAGTGACTGCCCCCCCCCTTGCAGGAGGCAACAAACACCCCATCATTGGCACATAGCTGCATTGGCCCTGGGGAAGTTAATTAGGGTTGGGCTCCTAGATACCTTAGTCCTGGTCTCCAGGACCTGATGTGCTGCACCTCAGGGTACTGAAGGAGCTTGTGGATGGCATCTCAGAATCATCATCTGTAACCTTTGAGAAATCCAGGAGAACGGGTCCCACGATGTATGAACAAAAGATGGATTACAGCAGGCACACACTTGTATCTTCACAAACTTGAACTCTGAGAGTCAATACAGGTTGTGCCATTACCTCATGGCTGGTCCAGTGGATAAGACAGTGAGTGAGTGGACCAGCTACGGATCTTTCCAAGGAACCATCAAACTTGGGGCACAACTAACTAGGGACATTTCCTGTGTATACCTTGTTAAAATGAATAGGAACAGTGCAAGAGTTCTTCTTACATAGTTGCTAGGCTGGTTAATGTGGCTTGCATAGTAGGTGTTCCTAGCAAATGCTGCCATGTGACTGCTCTGGTAAGCACAGGCTGGGAACCAATAATTCATACAATAGTCCTTACAATTATCTATATTCCCAATCAGAGAAAGTTCTGGAAATTTACAGTGCTTCTTGTAGCACGTTTCATTAGATTGGAAAATATTTTTCATTTTATGTAGTCTAAACTTTTTTCTCCTTCAGTTACACCAAAGTCAATCCCTTTGTTGCCCATGGTCAATATCTCAAGCTGTCTAGTTGGTTCAGTTAAGTTTCTGTAGGAAAACAAAGATTAATATGCTTGGCCTCCTATATCTAACTTCCTTAGATTTCCCTAACCCAGTAAGCTCACAATCTTCAGTGATGTAATAATATGACAGTTATAGGGTGGTGTGTGTGTGTGTGTGTGTGTGTGTGTGTGTGTGTGTGTGTGTGTGTGTGTGTGTGTGTGTTGTAAAATATTTAAAGCCCTAACCTTCATCCCTAAAAATGAAATAGGCAACATTCAGTGCAGCCCTCAATCTCCTACCACTCAAAATATGTTTGTGTGTAAATGCATATATATGCATGAATAAACCTGGTAGTTACTGTCCCTCCCACCATCTGCTCTGACTTTGATGTCGTTTTTCTGCCTCAGTTCGTGCTTCTTTTTCCTTCACTGCTAATCAGAGTACCTTGTACTGAACATGATGATGTCACAACACTACATAACCAATCAGATTTGACTGCATGCTGACATTGCTGAGGACAAATGAAACTCATATAGAGTAAGGGTGATGTTTCCTGGACTGGTCACAATAGGTGAACTGAGTTAGTCAGAAATAAAATGCATCCTGGACATCTTCATTCCTCTCGCAGCAATCCTCAAAAGGTTGTCAAAAGAGAGGGTGGCTATTGAGGCTAATGAAAGTGTTTGTTTCTTGAATTGGGCACTGTTAGGGAAGCCAAAGGCTAATCAAGGGGAATATCATAGTGTTCAGTGTACCCCTTCCTGCTCTTTGCTTCTCTGATTTCCTCAGTCAGTGGCTGAATGGAGAGGGGGACTTGGTAGGTTTCAGGCTAGGGAAATCAAGGAGAGGAGTGTCTGGCAAAAGCATCCCCTCCCAGGAGAGCACAGAACCTAGCAGTTCTTGTTTAAAATAAAGTAGCACCCACAAGCAATCAGACATGAAAACCCACTGAATCACTAGTGGACATAAACTAGGAAGACAAGTAATAGGGATATAAACAGATTATTAAAACCCAAAAGAAAAAGGAATTATGCAAAATAGGGAAGGGGTGGAATGGAACTAAATACAAGTAGGCTGTTGAAAAATGCCTGGTCTTGGCTGGATGACTGCAAAAAGATAGCTTGACCAAATTGGGTGCAGTAACTAGTAACACCCAGTAGGGGACCCATGTAGCTACTTAATTGGAAAGCAAACACAACTAGGATGCTGCATGGGGAAGTTTGCAGGTTGGCTTGGAGTGAAAAGAGCAAATAAAACAAAATTAATTGTTAATTGTGATCAGCTAAATGCGCCTAGCTAAAAATACAGTCTCTATTGCTAACTACGTGCATTGTCCCAGGAATGCTGACCTTCTACATTGACTGGGAATAACTGGGTGTACCTTCTGCAAACCAGCATCAAGTTCCAAAGACATCCAGCAAAAAGCACACCCCTCCAGCTGCATGCATAAGAATATGACCCCAATCCTATCAGGGCCTAGAGCTGCTGGAACTAGTGTTCTGGCAGCATAAGGCCCATTATGGTGGCATCAAAGCTGGGCCACCATCACATGCTTCCAGGCCACTTTTGCAAATGGGCAGTGGCATGGCATGCAAGCAGTGGCTCCAGAAGTTTCTGTTGGCTTTGGTAAGTTGATGACAGAGATGTGACATTACGAGAAGGCGGAGGGAGAGGGCATGGGGATTGGAGGGAGAGGGAGGGGGTTAATCATGGCAACACTGAGGTGTGCTAGATCCTATACCCTCTTTCCCAGCCCTCCCTGCCACTTTTCTCTCTTCAGACATACGTCAGCAAAATGGTTAGCATAGGTCTGAGGAGACCCACAGGCGATTGGGCAGTCTACCGGGGGTGGGGGTGGTGGTAAGTAAAGTATATTTGTATTTTTCTCCTGCTGGCGGTCCAATCACACACACACCCCAGATGAAGTGCAGCCTCCACCAGTGCGGCTGCATTAGTGCTAGTGGGGGGGGGGAATAAAATTGGGCAGCATACCATCTAAGTTTGATCAGGTCATGGGATTACCTGATTGGATAAAGGGAAACATCTGGCTACTCCATCCCATCACTTTATCTAGACAGATGAGCTTGACTGCCCAATTGGTGGACACATGCCAGGCTCAGTGGAGATTTGTTTAGGAGCTATTGTCTTCGGCAGATCGCAGACATGAAGAACGATCCGTCCACATCTTGCTCATGTACTTTTTGGGAATGCATTTCAAACAAAGAACCTCAGAGGAGCATCCCAGGGTAAAGGTTCCTGCACCTAGGAGGCCTGGCAGGCTCTTTGGGAAGCTCCAGCATCCCAAAGTCCTCTGGTGGTCAAGAAATGTCCAAGAATAAAGACAAATAGAGGAAAGAACTGGACATTCACCACAGTCACAAAAGGTGAACCTAAAAAACTGAATAGTGTTCCTGAATCATTGAACTCTTGTTGTTCCTTTCCCAGTGGTCCCTAAAAGAGTGCCAAAAGGGGGTTGACTTTTGATCCTAACAACAGCGTTTGTCAAAATCACCCTCCCCTTTTTGGCTAAGCTCTAGAGTAACTATTCTAGTAACAATTGGCATGACTTTGTTTTCAGCAACAAAGATTTCAAATTGCTATTTTAGTATATCTCGAAGGTAACTAATTTAAGTGACTAATCCTTCAACATTCCACAGCATTATTATTTCTACACATGCTACAATATAGTCTAATTAATCTAATTAATCTTAAGTGGCACATAGCATTTAATATCATAATTAGGACAATATTTTGGCTGACAGGTGAGCTTCATGCATTCCATGATTTGTGTCTCCATATATAAAATAATCACCGGCTTTGATGTTGTTTGATTGTGTAGGTGGATATGATGCTTATCACCCTAAGCGATTTCAACTGAGAACCATAAGGAACTGCCAAATTGCATCTTGGAATGGAAGGTTATATGCAAGACTGACAGAGATCACAAGACCTTCAGCAAGACTTCAGTAACAGAAGAGACACACAAATAAACCAGAGCCATCTAAAAATGCGGTGTCTTTCATTTTGGCTCTGCCAAGCACTGCAGAACAATAGCAGATGTTCTGTTTACACTAAAACAGGGTGATAACACGCTAATATATTTTAATTGCCCTTCCCCGTATCACAATTACTGTCCTTGAGGCTTTCCCTAAATATCTCCTTTATGTCACTGCAGCTGGGATGGGCATATGCAAAATATATCATACATGCCTCACCAGGTAAACTTCAGGAGGCATATTGGGAAATAGGATCCTCCCTGTCTAGAGCTTAAGAATACAATACCCTGTAGCTATATCCTTTAGATATGGGATTAATAATATCCAACGTTCTTAAACACAGATCGTGATGCAGAGCCCCATGCTTGTATACTGCTTCTAGGATCTGCCAGTTTTGTGATTTTATCATGGTACTTTATATGATGTTACTGTAATTGTTGTTTTAAAGCATATATTGCCTTGAGAGTCTTGAAAACAAAGGGTGGCTTATACACTTACTAAAGAACATAAAATAATATATGGGGCTGGAGGAGCGGTGGGCTGGAGGAGGTGGTAAACTGATGAAGTGTGCCCTGTGCCCTGCGCCTTTCTGCCACCTCCCAGCTCCCCAGCTGCTGCACTATGTACTACAATCCTCCTTTCCTTTGCTGTGAGTGAGTGCACTGCTTCTAGCAGCACTTCAACTTGGGCTGGGCCTGATTGCTGCTTTTCTAGAAAGCCATAGTGCTGGCAGGGGAGAAGCAGTGGTTGCCACAGTTGCTTTCAAAGTGTTGATGTAGCTCATCATGCAGCCAAATGAACAAGCAGGGGAAGTAAAAATGATGCTGCAGGAAACATGACCAAAACCAAGCCAGCTGCACATGCGCTCCTCCCCAGTTGCACAACAGTGCTCGATACTGCAGCTAGTGTTCTTGCAAATATGGGCTCCATCACTAGATAACCACTCTGGACTGGTGAGGGATAGCACTGGGCTGTCAGACAGGGATAGGATTAACTCAATGATTCAGATACACATTCCAGTTGGCTGGACTGGAGACAGCAACCCAGTATGCAAATATGGGCTGCGTTTGTTTTTCACCTTCCAGCGCTAGAAGCGCTGGAGAGCTTTTTTTTTCAACACTCAGGTCGTGTTTTTTTTTAAAGCTTCTAGCACGCTCGCCACGCTAGCAGTTTGAACTGCGAGCTCAAAGCTAGAAAAGATGGTGGCCCCATGCACCAATAGGAAGGCTACAAAGGAGCTTGGGAGATGTAGTACGAGGGACCAGGAAATAAGACTGATATTTTCAACATAGGCTTATGTCTATCAGGATTCATTCAAAACAGCTAAGGTGGCTTGCAGCAACACTTCGTCTTCTTTGGATTTCCATCCAGTTTTTGTAAATAAATATTTAACGCCGCTAAAGCACCCTGAACTAAAGTAAGATGCCATTTTGTCATTTTTAAAATGACCCACTTAGAAGCATGCTAGAGGCATGCTAGAACTGTCACTTCCTCCTATTTGCCATTAGAAAAACAAACGCAGCCATGGTATTGGTGGAGCCAGGAGGAGCTTCAACTACCAACGGTATGATTTTGCAGTCAGGTGGAATCTGGCTGGGAATCTAATGTAGGTTGGGTCTGTAAACTGCACTCTGTGCAGGACCCCACCCTTTCTTACTTGTCCTGAAAATCTACATGCATCTAAAGTTCCAGATTGTGTCTATGATGTGTCTGTGTATCAACCTGTTGCTGTCTTGCTAATGAAGCAAAAGAGAAAAAAGGCCCTTTTCAGCAAGTTTATGCTGCATGTGAAAGCTGGTTTTTGATCACCGATTACTGTCCTACATCTGCACTTGCACATACTAAAGGGCACTACAGTATATGGGGGGGGGGAACACACACTGAACCCTGCGCTACGTGTTCACTGACCAATAAACAATGGCCACCATCAGCTCTGACACAACAGAAGACCTGCTGGGAGGGGCAGCAGTTACTTCTCCCCAAAATTGTAGACACTGCCAAACTTTGATGCCTTCCTTACGTGTGCATTCAGAGGAGAACATTCTACACTGTAGAATCTACAGAATACTTTATTTGTAGCTTCTCATCAGTGAGAAACAACCAAGACCTCTGCTCTGAATGAATAAATTCTGTCTGAAGTTGGGTTTTCTGACAAGACATGTATTTTATTTTCAAAATCACCAAGAAAAGAATACAGTACCTTATCTGTAATATACATGCAGATGTTAACAATTTGATCAGTTGTTGTTCTCCTTATTGACCAGGAATAACCTCAAGAATCTAAATGTATGTACTGTACTGTGACAAAGAAGTTTAAAGAGACATTCTGTCTTGTTTATAATTAAGAGGTATACTGATTTCTTCCTTTAGGCTGACTTGCCCTGCAGTCTTAGAGCTTGCAGGGAAACAAATGTCAGTAAAGGAATGTGACTTGTTCAGGTGCTTGAAGATTATCCAAGAATTCTCCTTTCCTCTCAACGTTCAGAGTTTGCTGTTTCAATAAAACGGGCTGTTTACACATATATTATATTCTTATGCTTCGTGTGTATGACTGCATACCTAAAACCAAGATCAATTGATTTCACTGAAAGTGGTCCACACACATAAACAAAAGCAGAGAGTATTGAGCCATCTTGTGAAGGTCCTAGCAAAACCGAGTCAATATTTGGCATTCATAAGGACCCTCCAAGGTTCAGGTCAAACAATCATTTTCTAGCAGGAATTAACAGTAAACAGTAAAAATGGCCATATATTTATGTTTCCTTCAAATACTGAAACGTTAAATTGAGGAAGCTTTGTAACTGTATAAATGCACTTGAAGAACCCTGGGATGATTTCAGATTAAACGTAACCAAATGTCTATAATGTTGAGTGAAAATACACATCCTTGAGGAGAACTCTAGATCTTGAGAAGTTCATATTAAACATTTTTCTAGTAATTAATAAGAAATCTATTTTAGAAAGTACTAGCCAGAGGTGGTTCACATTAAAGAATGCAACAGATATCCAATATACTCGAAGCTTCTTTTTTTAAAAAAAAAATGTGCTACATATGAAATAAAACATGTTACAGCAAAGAATGAAATTTGATGAGGATTCTACCTTAAGGACAAAAAAAATTCACCTTTTATAATAACAAATAGTTGGAACCGGTGCACTGCTTTTTAGTGACATTGTTCATTTCAAGACAAGTCCAAACTGTTCAACATTATGAAAACTCTGCCTATTGCTTTGTAACAGAAAATTTATTACCCCCAAATCATTTACAACAGACAGCATGCATTCCAAAACTGATTTGTTACTTTAGGCCACAACAACTCACTTTCAAAGTCTAAAGAATTCATTACATTGTACAGGAGGAAGAGCGTGAATGAACCAACTCACTGAAAGCTGGTTCCAATGAGCATCTAATATCTGCTGCTTCAGTTCAGACAAGCTGCAGCCTTGATTGTAATTTAGCGAAAACAGTACAGGTATATTTATATAAATAATCAGTATCAAGCAGCAGAGGTTGTGACGCTTCATTCCCTGGTCAAACCAGTCTTCTCATTCTTGTCACTCGGTCCTTTGCGTCTTCCCTATGCATTTTTGAAAGTAGATGAATTCTGCACAGGATCTGGTCTCGTCCCAACTCTGCAAACGTAGGTCAACTAGCTAGGAATGGCAATTGTGGAAGGGCTGGGCATGGAACTCATTCCTATTTGGGATCATGTCCAAAGGCTTTGGGACTGAGACATCATGCTATGGTGGCTCAGGAAAGGTTCTATAGAAGTTAAGTGTTTTGAGAAGATAGTTCAAAAGGAGAGGAGGGTGGTTTGGTGGATAGAGGTGGGACACCTTCCTATTTATTTATTTATTTATTTATAACCATTTCTATCCTGCCTTTCTTCCCAACAAAAGAGACACCAAAGGCAGCTCACAACAATAGTGAAATATAGTTGACATATGAAAAATAAAAATATTTTCCAGCAACATCAAGTAGCATGATAGAATGAAAGCACGTGGACAGGAGTGTAAGTAGAGAAGTAAGTGTCAACAGATTTTTTTTTGTTTTTAATTGTAATAGTGGTCTATTGTTTTATTGTTTTGAGATTGTTATTGTTTATGAGCTTTAATTAAATATGTGTATTGCTTTTAAATAGTGATTATGGGTGGGGTGTTTTTTTTGTCTTTTTTAAGCCACCTTGGGTCCCTTCAGGGAGAAAGGCAGGGTAAAAATACTGTAAATAACAAACTAACTAACTAAATAAGTAAATATCCCACACTTATAGATACAAAAATAATATACTGTATCGGGATACAGCCAGAGTTATATCACAGTAGGTGATTCTTCTTTCATCCAAGGAGATTGGAACAGCATACACAGATCTTCTTACCACCTGCATTTTATCCTCAAAAATAACCCTTTGAGGTAGGTTCATCTGAGAGACTGTCGCTGGCCCAAGGTCACCCAGTAATCTTCATGACGTGAGGATTTGATCTCCAATCCTATTCCAACACTGTAACCACTGCACCATGCCAGCTTTGCTATTTTCTCAAATCTCACTAGATCTAAATAACGATAATGATAATGATAACAACAACAACCACACGAAGTGGGCTGTAGTCTATAAAAGCTCTTGAAGGTGCCATAATACTGGATAATATTCAGTCTCCTTTGAGAACCTCAGCTCTATGCAAGGCCTCTCACACATTCCCTGAGGACGTCCAGAGCATACTGGATGAAACGTCGGAAGATGGATGTTTTTAACGTACGACCATGGTCCTTAAACCAGGACATTTTAATTGTGCATGTTTCGTCTGGCCATGAAAATTTGAGAACCTATGTGCCATAATACTCCTTTTGGCTTTTTGCTGTAACAGACTGACACAACTATCCTTTTGGAACTGCTCTGAATAGAAACTGCTAACGACAGGTATCACCAGTGGCTAAATGAACTCATTCTTTGAAATATAAAGAACAAATACAGAAAAGCCAATAAATATAATGCAGCAATTACCTGTGCTCTTTGATTTAGTATTGCTTTCTACACTTCAAGATATTTTTATTTTCCCATCACTGAGCTGACTTCCATCTACTACCTCTAAGATAAATTCAAAATTATTACATACAAAGCTTGATTCTAGAAATAGGAGTGATGTTATGTGCCACAAGTTCATCCCTCTCAACTCTTTTTTCAAGTCTGACCCCATTATCCATGACTTTATTCTGTCCAACAAAATGGAGGCTTACCATCCGTCCTGGAAAGCCCAGGACAGCCCTGGTTTCTGGGCTCTGGTCCCAGGTCAGTCCTGGGCTTTCTGGGCCCAGGGAAGCCTCCGCCGCTTGCAATGTGCCAAAAGGCACTTTTTTCCCTGGCGCTGCCATCTTGGATCTTGCGAAATTTCGCGAGGGGCTTTTCGGGGTGTGTGTGTCACGGTTTGAAACCAGGAAAATCTGGTAAGCCTAATGAGGGTTCTACTCTGTAGCTGTTTAGCATCATACACTGGTAGCTTCCATTCCACCCCAGTAACAGTGGTGTAGTGATAAGTTTTAAAATGCTGGAACTCATCATGACACCTTCACAATACCCACACTCTAAGGCCACAGCAGCAGCAACAACAAAGCGAGTTCAAATTTCTTCGTTACAGTGTGTTCTTTTCCTGCCATGTATTTGTATTTTGAAACTTATTATACTTCATATCTAGGCACCAATCCTATTGAGGTCTTGCACTGCCAGAACTAGTGTTCCTGCAGCGCAAGGTGCTTTATGGCAGCATGAAAGCCAAGCCACTGTCACATGGTGCTGGGCCACTGCCGCAAATGGCGAGAGATATGGCACATGAGGCAGTGGCTCCAAGAGGCTCTGCAGGTGCCGGTAAGTTGGCAGTGGGGGCGGGGAGGGGGACTAATGGGGTGTGTTGGGGGAGGAACCAGAGTGCATGTAGGGGAGTGAGGGGGAAGATCTGGTGGCGGTGACTTGTACCTGGATCCTATCCCCAAAAACCCTCCCCAAAATGCCTCCTGGATCTCTTTGGACTTGCACCAGCAAAATGGCTGGCATAGGTTTGAGGAGACCCAGCCATAGGTGATTGAGCAGTCTACTGAGAGGTAAGGAAAATATTTTTTACTTATCGCCTGCTGGCTGTCCGATCACACCCACCCACCCAATATTGGATACAACGCAACCTCCGCCAGTGCAGTTGCATCGGCACCAATGGTGGGGGATAGGATTGGGCAGTTAGAGAGATCCAGCTCATTCCATCCCTGCAAGGAGTAGGCTCCAAGGATTTTTAGATCCTTGCGAAGACACATAAGAATGCATTGTAAAATACATTTTATATTTATTGGGAATATTTTTACACACACACACACACACACACACACACACAAACACACACACACACACACACACACACACACACACACACACACAGAGAGAGAGAGAGAGAGAGAGAGAGAGAGAGAGAGAGAGAGAGAGAGAGAGAGAGAGAGAGAGAGAGAGAGAATTAAAAACTATTTTCAAGAAATACTGTATTTAAAAAGTATTTTAACAGTGCATTCCTATGTGTCTATTCAAAAGTAACCTCTGTTGAGTTCAAACGGATATTTTTAGGTACGTGTGTATTGGATTGCAGCCTTAGAGTGCTAGCCTATGCATTTTTAGGCAGAAGTAAGTCCCACTGTGTTCAATATGACTTACTCCCAGATAAATTTGCATAGGAGTGTAGCCTGAATGTAATATGAACTGCATACCATCTCTTCTTTGGGAAAGATAATAGCCTAGACATGAACATATGCCCCTGGGCAAATTTCTCAATTTGCCTCCTGAGGAACCTGATGTTGCTTCTTGGTTGAAATCCTTTGAAAACCGTTTCAAAGGCCACATTTGAGAGCTTCTGCAGATGACATCACTGCTCCTGTTGTAGGAGACGTCCTGGAGCGCCGCTCCCCCTGCCGTGTAACCTGAATGCGTCCAACAGAGCAAAGCAGTTGCTTCTTTTGAAGCCCAGGAGTAACCTGCTCATGCAAGAAGGATGACTTCCATAAGGGGATAAAGGAGGAAACAAGCAGAAGAAAACATGTGGATTTGGCTCCCCTACCAAAGAGGAACGTTTAATTTATTCTCCCATTTATAAATCACTTTTCTACTAAATGCATGTGTGATACTACATATATAGATTGCCATGAAGACAGCCATTAAGTTGCTCCTCTGCTTCACATTTGATCAATGGCACACTTTCTTGACATTACGTCAAATACACGTTGATCACAGAGTATTGAGTGGAGGGAGAGTTAGAACGGATAAAAGAAAATATTTCTTTACCCAGCGTGTAATTCATCTGTGGAACTCCTTGCCACAGGATGTGGTGATGGCACCTGGCCTAGATGCCTTTAAAAGGGGTTTGGACAGATTCATGGAGGAAAAGACCATCATAGGTTACAAGCCATAAGCAACCAGCGCCGTAACTACGGCGGAGCGGCTGGAGCTCCTGCTCCAGGCGCTCGATCGCGGGAGGGCAGGGAACTTACAGAGCGACGAACAGCAGCAGTGTCGTTGTTTGGGCCCGCCCGCCCTCCCTGAAGCCGTTTGGCTCCGAAATGGGAGCAAAACGGGCGAGGGAGGGCACGTCGACGCAACGCTGGCCCCACCCCCACGCGCCCGAGCGCGCTCCCGACACCTGCCGCCTCTGTAAGCAACCTCCTGGCTTTAGAAGTAGGTTTTCTCTGTGCTAGGTGCAGGGGAGTGGCAGCAGGAAACAGGATTTATCTTGTTGGCTGTGTGCTCCCTGAGGCATCTGGTGGGGCTACTGTGTGATACAGGAAGCTGGACTAGATGGGCCTTTGGCCTGTTCCAGCAGGGCTCTTCTTATGTTCTTATGTTCTTAGGTCTGTTTGTTCTGGAGTGGGCATGTAACACTTCAGCTTAAATACATGCAATTTCCTGATCATTTAGGAAACATCTACATTCATATATCACCTGCCTATATGTTTGGCATTGTGTCATTTCAGCCTTGCTCCTGAATGCTGCAATTTTCAGAAAGGCAAACACTCAGGATAGCGGTTGGATCTGGTTTGTAGCTTTGCCAGTTCTAGACTCCGAATTTCTGTCTTTTCCAAAAATCACATAAATGTCAAAATGCCATCAGATCACTGAAGCACTGCTGTGGGAAAAGATATACCTGGTGAAATTACCTCTGGCAACTTGTCAACTGTATCTGGTGCCAAAGCAAGAAAGCTGACATTCTACCCACCAAATAGATGCAAGTAGATGATATAGCCCAGGAACAGGTAGAAATTAAGGACGCCCGAGGTACTGGAATACACAGTGATAGAAAGGGTTGTGTACCTGTTAAATAGGTAACACTGAAGGTCATCTTGCCTAGCAAGCTAATTTACTTAACAATATTTTTAACTGATCTGAGCAGCTCCTCCTGAATGAGAACCATTCATCATCACATTTCTAAGGCCATAAAAGCAAGAGAAACTTCCTGAATATAGTTCTCAAGCAGAATGAATGGCTGGTAGTTCTTACTTTATCTGTGGCATATATCATTTGCTTCCCTAACTTATTGTCACAGTTAACTCATATGAGGCTGCGCTGCAGTATGTGGGTTTAAGTTCAAAAGGGATGTGTTTCCCGTTTTCAAACAAGCAAGCTGTAAAGCATTTTGACCTCGAAAGTAGTCGTGTGCTAACAGACAGGTAGGCAACGGCAACCCCACACAGAATGTCAGCATATGGATCTGTCATCAACCTTTGTTACACCAAAGCCTCCCTTAGCTAGGTGTTGACAAAATGATTGGAAGGGCATCCTCTTAAAGGCCTTGAATCTTTTCGGGTATTTTCCCTTCATCATTGCAGCCACTTAATACATCAGAAAATCAACGAAAACAAACTCTTTCTCATAGGCTTAACGGGACAAATGTAAACACATGCAACCTATTAAGGAAATCAGTTTGGATGGCACTTGCAGAATTGTATATCTCATAGTGTATGCATTTCAAAGTATACAGTATATGCAAGCTCCTGGTTTTAGAAGTAGGCTATCTCTGAATGCCAGATACAAGGGAGTGGCAACAGAATACAGGTATCTTGTTGTCATATGTACTCCTGGAGGCACCTGGTGGACCACTGTGTGATACAGGAAGCTGGACGAGATGGGCCCTTGGCCTGATCCAGCAGGGCTCTTCTTATGTTCTTAGGTAGGCTTGCCATCCGTCCCGGAAAACCTGGGATTGACCCGGGATCCAGGATCCAGTCCCAGATCCGTCACTTGCTTTCCAGGCCAGGTGAAGCCCTCGCTGCCACCGCCGCTGCTTTTAAGAGGTTTGTAATTTTAAAACTTACCTTTTTTCCTGTCAGCGGCCATCTTGGATCCCACGAAATCTCGCGAGATCCAAAATGGCGGCACCCAAATCTTGTTTGGGCACATGAGGCAATACTGTAATTTTAAAAGGTAAGTTTTAAAATTCCTTCCAGCATGATGCATCAAGGATAATTGATTCTGTAAAAAATTTAATTTGTTGTAAAACATTTTTATCACCAGGTGTCATCCTCAGCTCTTGTTCTTTCTTCTTCATCTCTTCTTCAATCTTTTGAAACTTAATTTGCCTCTTTTTAGTCCATTCTGCATTTTTTGGGTATAAAATATCCTCTTATAAAAGCTTTACTCGCATCCCAAACCATTCTTACCTCTGTTCCTTTATTCATATTTAACTCAAAAAAGTCTTTTAATTTACTCTTAGCTTCTTCTATTATCTCTTCTTTCTGTAATAAAGAAAATAATTTGGGATCTTTTTAGCTGCTTTTCATTTCTAATCTCAATAGGATAGATAGCTTGTTATGTTGTTATACATTTTACTGATTATGGTACTGCAGTGTTTCTCAAACTGTGGGTCGGGACCCACTTGGTGGGTCGCGATCTGATTTCTGGTGGGTCCCAGGTGATGGAAAGATCAGATAAGTAATTGCTACAAGCCCTGAGGCTATTCAAAAATCAGATAGCTGCTAATTGCTCTTCAAAGAGCTGAGCTCCTGTAGTTTGCAAGATAGCTGCTAATTACCCTGCAAACAGCTGAGCTCCTGCAGTTTGCAAGGAGCTGAGCTCCTGCAGTTTGCAAGATTTAACTTGTGTAAGTATAGGGAGATAAATGTTTGAGCGTCTCGTAAAGCTAGGTGGGTCCCGATAGAGTGTCATTTTAAAAAGTGGGTCCCGGTGCTAAAAGGTTTCAGAACCACTGTGGTACTGTGTTATGTTCCTGAGCTGAACCACTTTGATTTGCTCTTTCCCTCTGTTGGTCTTGAGACAAGTTATCAAAATAATCCAAACAAAGCAACTTTGCACACAAGCTTTCAAAGTACATTTAAGGCCTTTGCAAATAGAGCTGAGTTTAGGGAGGGGGGGGGAAGAATCTGTAAATGACATCAGAAATCCCTGAACTGCCAATTAGATCTTGGTAACAACAGTAGCTTCACATTCCTTTATTGTGCACTGAATATCAATGTGTACACAAGGAAGGGATCAAATTGTAATGGAGGTGTTCTGATGCGGCTACGTTCAGAAATGGGGAATTCCAGCAATTGCTGTCAGTCACTCTCTGCTAGCAATCATAATTGAGTCTGTTTCTAGATTGGACTGCCTTACTGCAGGGAAGCAGTCTGATTTCAACTTACTTGATGCAGAAAACTGCAAGCGAGGAGGAGGGACCACAGTTCAGTAGCAGAATGCCGTTGTGGGTACGGAGAGTCCCACTGGCAATACTGACTCAGATGGTGTGTACTATCCCACCTACTATGCTATATACTGTATCTAGTGGCAGAACTATACCAATTAATTTATTGGAAATTTTGGTTGACAAACAGCAAGCAATTCATTATAGCAAGCAACCCCTGCTAATGGGACAAAGAGGCACCTTTCAAAGTGGTGTCCTCTTATATTTAGCGGGGGGGGGGAGCAACTGTTCTTCACCCCAGCATGGCGGGTTTTTTCCAGTGGCTGCTGCTGGTGTCTCTTCTGTATTTTTTTTTTAAGATTGTGAGCCCTTATTGAGGACATACATTTATTGATTTATTTTACTATGTAAACTGCTTTGTGAACTACTCCTGCTGAGAAGCAATATATCAATAATAATAATAATAATAATAATAATAATAATAATAATAATATACCAGGGGTTCTCAACTCCTTTCCAGTTGAGTACCACCTCCAGTTCCAATCTCCTGCTGCATACCACCAGAAATGACTGGTGATGACATCATTGCAAGTTACTCCCATGTTTTTGTGTTTTCTGAGGCCAGAAAACGCAAGTAGGAGGCTCTGTGTGGGAGGGCCCTTCTCAGTGTTCCCAAGAGGCTCAGCCAAAGGCAGGAGCTTCTTGGGCGCAAAAATACGGTGCCATAAGCACTGCGTCAGAGCGGGGTTCCAGTGGGCCGGCAGTCCAAGTACCACCAGCAGTTGACCAAAGTACCACTGGTGGTATGAGTATCACTAGCTGAGAACCCCTGCAACAGAGCATTTTTTCTGCGTCAAAAATGCCATGTTCCTTTACTAACCTCTCCTGAACAAATGCCATCTTGCACAGAATGCAGTTTGACTAAGGCCAAATCCATAAAACTATGCTTTGGATATTGAATTAGCTTTTCTGTGAAGATTTTTCAGAACATGCATCACAACCTGAATTTAGGAAACTGCCCTATACTGAGTCAGACCATTGGTCCAGCTAGCTTAGTACTGTACTGTTGACACTGACTGGCAGCATCTCTCCCAGGTTTCAGAGACAGATGTTTCTTTAACATACCTGGTGATACCAGGGATTGAACCTAAGACATTCTATTTGCAAAGCAGATGCTCTTCCACTTGAGTAATCTATAAGAACATATGGACTGGCGAGATCCGCTGTACGTTTCTGGCGCCGGAGCAAGTGCTCCAGTGCCAGAAGCAGTCACAAATGTGCCATAAGGCACCTACTTTAGAGTGAGGAAGGCCAACGCAAGGCCGACCTCCCTCACAACGGCGCCGGAACGTCTGTGCAGCCAGCGGAGGAAGGTAAGTCTCCGTCACCGGCCACATGGGTGGTCCGGGTGGCGAGGGAGGGGGTCATTGGGCAAGCTGGCCCAGGAGGGGGCGGGGATGGTGTCGGCCATATCCCCATTCCTGCCGCGTCGGGTCGGCCGTTACACGGCCTCCTCCGACTTCCGCCAGCAATTTAGTTGGTGGAAATCCGAGGAGGCCGATAGGACCAGCCCCGGTTTGCATCCAGTGAAGGGGACGTTCGTCCCCTTCCCCGAGTAGACCTCTGGCCCGCCGCGTGGCGGTCCGGACACCCAAATCCTGTGTAAGGATCCGGTGGATGGTCCTTACACAGGATTTGGCTGGACAAGTTACAACTACTGAAATCATCCATGGGTGTTGATTCTGAACTAGAACAAAGAACTTTGAATTTGTCCCATGGTCCATGGATATATTTAGAAAGCAGATATGAACACTTCAAATGGGAAGGGCTTTTGTTATCAGGTGCCTCTTTTCTTTGCTGGCTTCTCTTCAATATATCCTATCTCTTAGGGACTGTAGTTTACTTCCATTAAGAGTTTCTCAATGAACACTTTAGTACTTAAATTGTAGTTTAATTGCAGAGGCATCGTTCAAATTTTAAAATAATAATAATTGTGTTTTTAATGTTATGTGGCTGCAATTAAAATATAGTTAAGTTACATCCCTAGAACATCTCTTTGAAAAAACATAGTAAATAACTCATCGAGACCTTAACAATATTGTTAGAAGCAGTGTAGCATCCATCAAACAGAATGTGCCATCGGCATGCATGTGAAATCCCTGTGGATTTCAGTGGGAGTTAGGAGAACATGTAGGAATGCAGATTATGGCTCCCAGCACTTCTTTTTGAAGCAGTGCTAACGAGGAGCTCATGATCTGATTAGAGAGTTGTACACCACCGAGATGAGCTATATGCAAGATAATAGATATATCCTGAATTGCTGGTGAACACAGTTAGAATCTAGAATACTTTTTTTCATGGAGCACACCCATTCATGTAGAACAAAATCAGATAATGTAAGCGGTTTTCAAATATAAGAATCACATGCTGTTTTCATAACAGATATAGGGAAAAAAAAACCCCAATGTATCATGTTGTGACTCTGACCTGGCAGAACAGGCTACTGGAAGGAAGTCTGCCAGCTTGCATTGAGTCCTGAGGCATACCATGGGGAAGAGTTATCGTGGGTGGGGCTTTCCAACGTGCTCTCGCTGCCCCTCCCACTTATTTGTCTCTACGGGGAGATGAACAAATGAATGCCTCAAGTGCCTCAAGAACAGTTTGTAGGCATGATTGCTACAAATGGAAAACACTGAAATGTTGGAGTCTCCAATTTGCTCAGAGGCCAAACTTTTAGGTCAGTCTTTTAATATAAATGTTTCATATCAGCAAAACTGGCAAGTTTTAAGGTTTTGTGTAGATCAGGGCTGCAAGCTTTAACTGATCAAATAATGAACGCTTTCATCATAAATGTCAAATTAATTGGGTAGTCTTGTGTGACTCTTTCTGCCCAATCCTATTCCCCATCTGCAGTGCTGAAACGCATTCCAGCTGCAGCACTGCATGGTTTGCGGCATCGCAAAACACAGCAAACACACTGTCGTGCACTACTGGGCCTCTGCTTCAAAGGGCAAGTGGTGCCAGCTAGTGTGGCAGTGGTTTGTTTGGCTTCCCTAGTTGGTTGGTGTAAGCGGTGGGCAGTGGGTGAGAAGGGGGAGGTGTGAATGCAGATCAGGGCCATTGGGAGTTGTGTTAGCGTGAGCAGGGGGTGGTTTGCCACCAATATCCTATGCCCCCCACCCAGGCTTGCCATGCCCCCTTGGGTCTACTCAAACGTGTGCCAGCAAAAGAGCTAGTGCAGATCTGAGTAGACCCATTGGGTAACAGGGGTTTACCTGGAGGTAAGAGAACAAAAGCTCCCTTACTTTGAGAAGGCCTCCTGATTCCCCACCACCACCATAGGATGCAGTGTGTGCCTCCATGGTGCGGCTGTTGCATCAGTGCAAGTGGGGGGAGATAGGGTTGGGGCATTTGGGGTTGGGGCATTTGTCTCTTAAGTCTCCAAAATGTATGGAGGCCAGAAAAAGGAAAACATGTTGGAATTCAAGAATGTATTGTGAAAGGGTGCTGATACTGCACACATCTCTTGACTCAGCCAAAATTAATAAGCTGGTGGGTTTAAAGGTATTGATGAATAATAGCGATTTATTTAGAGAAAAGACAGCAGCAGCAACATATAAGCCGCATTCTGAGAGTTCAAATCTTTATTAGAGTTAGTAATCCATTCAAAACCCTATAGTGCTGGTCAGACGTATTAATGGGTATATCATCCTGAGTAATGCTGCTGTGAAGGCAGCTCCGTCCAAGAAAGGAAGAGGCATTCTGCTCATGCAAAGGATTGGGCCCTTTGACAAGTGGCATCTTCCTTCTGTCCTTGGAGAGAGCTTGCATTCACAGAGGCATTCATCTGGATTTTACCCCATACCCCCATATTACAGATGGATGACTGAGGCTGTGAGATAGAAATTTGCTTAAGGTCTCCTCATGAGTTCATGGTGACGGCAAGGTCATAGTACTGTCAGTTTCGAGTTTCTCAGAAATCACTAGAGCCCAAGGAGAGTTAGAGCATTTCCTGCTTCACAAATGTCAGGAACACAATAAGGATAGTTTTTCTTTTTCCAAGTCACAAGTAGTAGATCTCTTTTTTCAGTATTATCTCATCTAGAGAAACTGTCACCCACCCATGTTTAGGATCCTAAAAAACCGCAACCACATAACCCTCTGATGAGAGCCAGTATGATGTAGTGATTAGAGGGTAGAGAGAAGAGAGAGAAGACCCAGACCAATTCCCCACTTGGCCATGAAGTTCACTGGGTAACCTTGGGTCAGTCACTATCTCTTACTCTAACCTACATCACAGGGTTGTTGAGAGGATAATATTGCGGGGAGGGAGAACATTGCTTTGCTCATCAGGCCTCTGTGTTTCCAGAATAAGCGTTCCATGAATTAAAGTTGGAATTCGTAGAGCCTAGACATATAATCCTTTCTACCCGAACAGAATGAAGAAAATCAAGGCTTTCCCCTTGCGGTTAGCCACCAACGCCCTTAGTTTCAGACTGGCTGCCTTAAACATTAAAGATCTCTACATTAGCCCCATGATTATGTCATGCTTTCATAGCCAGGATATCACAGAACAGGTCAAGACAGTGGCATAAAATATTCTGACAACCTAAAGAACATTGAATATAAATATTGGGCATACTTTCCTAAAGAGAAACATAGGACCTTATATATGAGCATTAACTCATATATTTGTTTCTTATCAAGTGTCATGCATTCTTGAGGATTTGGCAGGATTCCCTAATCCCTCAAGCTCTGGTTGATTTATTGCTCGTACTGATGTTCAGTGAAGTAATGATATGCCAGCTGCACAGCTTGCTCACCAGTGGCACTCTTCTACTCCCTAATCCAAATCTGTATGTGCACAGACAAGACGCATGCCAGCAACGCCATAATTATAAGCTTACATAAAGGTTTCATCCCTTTGAATAACGTCCTTCCACGGGATAACCATGATCTATAGCTGGACTTCCCTTTTCACCCAAAGTAGCTGACATTCATTCTTCTTCTGTACTGGTCTTTCAAAAGGGCTTGTCCAGCTTGAAGATTTCTTACGGTGACTCATTTCTGACTAAGATTGGTGTAGCTGATACATTTGTGCTTGAGACTGTCTGAGGTCTTTGGGAGGAATCTGTGGGGCAATGTCCTCCTGTTGCCTTGTCCTGGGTGGAGATGTCTGTCAGGCTCGCTCGTCCCATCCTGACAAGCATTGGGTTCAGCTTGGAGCCTCAACAGCAGTTCTCGAGAATGCCTGCTGGCTGCTTCTGCTCACCTCTGACTCCTCGCCTCCTCCTCATCCAGCTGGGAGGAGGTGTTTGAAGTCTGTTGATAGGGTTGGGAAATGTCAGGAGGCCTCTACTGGCAGGAGAACAGTCCTTGGATTGGAAGCAGTCAGGAGGCCTCTATCTGATCTCTGTACAGAGCTCCTTGCACATAAACAGGCTCTTTACAGAAATTCAGACGTAGAGATCAAGGGCAGGGACAACAGTCACAATCTCTAACACACACACACACACACACCCCGTTCCATGTGATCACTGGTCATCTGAATCTTCCTTCAAATCCTTGCTCAAAATTCCCCTTTCCCCATGAAGCCAGTACCGTTTCATGCACAGCGGTACCTGCTCCTATGGGACCACCTCCCTGCTAGCCCCCAACAGTGCACTGGGCACTGTCGCTGCCATAAGTTCTGAAGGTTTGGGGGTCAGCCTCTCCAGTTGGGCCTTCAGCCAGTGCCCAACTTTCCCAACCCCTGATGCCAATGTTGCTGAAGTCTTTGATGTGCCACCTTGTTTCACTTGGGAGTGGGGACTAAGACCAAGGGCCCTTTCTTGTGTAATGTTCACACAGTACCAGTGACCCCAGTACCAGTGCAGGTTGACTGGCCACCACTGGGTGGGGAAAGAGGAGGAAAAGGACCTATGGCAGTGCCGCCATTCACTTGCATGCCTCTCACTGGCTGGCTGTACATTTTTTTTACCTCTTGGGCATTACCAATGGGTGCATGGAAGATGAGTCCCGTGTTGCTGCTTGGGTCTGAACTCTTGACAAGTTGAAGATAGCTGGTCTAGTCAACCAAGAATTTGTGTGGCCTACATTAAAAAGGTAAAGGCATTCCCTTGACAATTAAGTCCAGTCGTGTCTGACTCTAGGGTGCGGTGCTCATCCCCGTTACGAAGCCGAAGAGCCAGCGCTGTCCGAAGACGCTTCCGTGGTCATGTGGTCATCATGACTCAACGCCGAGGCACACGGAATGCTGTTACCTTCCCACCGAGCCAGTACCTAGTAATCTACTAGTAATGACATTTCTACTAGTAATGAAAGCAATTTATCGCTTTCAAACTGCTAGGTTGGCAGGAGCCGTCATGCAGATTCGAACTGCTGACCTTTTGATTGACAGCTCATGGTTCAGTGGTTTAACCCACTGCGCCATCCACTGGCTCTTGGCCTACATTATTACAGTCCATATTACAGCTTTCCTTGCCTTCCTGGAAATGAAGGTGGAATCTGAGCTGCAGCTTCAACTGATGCCATCCTTTCCATGGTCCATCTCAAAAAGGTCCTCAGCCTGAAAAAGTTGAGCGCTTTATCTCCACTGTTATCTTTATCTGCAAGAGAAGAAGTTCTCCTAAGAGCCTCTACACTATAGAATAACCTTCACTATCTCATAACTGCAGGGTGTGAAAAAGAAGAAAACATCAGGTAAGAATTACCGGTAACTTTTTTATGAGCATATTTATTCAAATGTGAATTCATTTTTTTAAAGCTGAGATGTTCCTAAACTCATTGTATGTTGGGTATTTTGGGCTTCTGCAAAGTATCTAATAACCCACAACGATATGTCAGAATACTGTGTGTGTTATGTGATGATTTTTTCATTAGTTTTAATTACCGTCTTTCTTTTTCATAGTCAGCATCCTTAGTCCTTAGTCTCCCCAGAACACACTGGGATTTATGCCAGTTTTCTCCTCATTCACTGGCACCCTCAAGCACTGTTTAATAATGGAAGCACTTTAACACGTTTTAATAAAAAAAGTGTAAATGTGCTGAAAGACTTGTGAATGAGAAGGAAGCTGTACTGTACACTTCCCCAACACATGCTTTTCTTCTCAAAAATGTGAAACAAGGAATACAGGCCACATGCTGTGCCAGCAAGAGTCTTTTCTATTGTGAAAACAGGACAAAATGTTCATAGATGTGTGAGAAGGGAATTAAAATAGCACAATCTCACCGCACAACAAATTTTTGTTAATCTACTCAGAAATCCACATTAGATGTATGGGAAAAGAGACTATACAATACCAAGTGGCAAAACATGTGCCTCCTTCCCACATGAAACATGCTCTGCTAAAGTAAACTATGCATAACACTGCAATACTTCTCTTTACTACTTATTCTAGCCCTAACCCTGAATTTAGCATCTACTAGTCTTTACTATTGACCGGCTTGAATATATCTAATCCACTGTCCTGACAAACAATTCTTTCCATATCTGACTTCAAGATAAAAGGTTTAATTGGAGACTGAAGAGGGTTGAAAGCAGAAGAATATCACCCAGAAAACTGGGGGTCTGCTTCATCTCAGATACATGATGATTAAAACAATGGCATTAGTATTAATGCACTTGCACATCCAATAAATAATACAAGCAGCCTTCGACTGATTACAAATTACGGGATAAAAAGCCATGGCATAAAACCACACAGTTTAAAAAACACAGTAAAAACACATTTAAAAACATGTTAAAAACAGTTCTAAAACTAGCAGTTTAAACTGTTTTTAACATGTTTTTAAATGTGGTTTTTTTACTGTGTTTTTAAACTGTTTGGTTTTATGCCATGGCTTTTTATCCCGTAATTTGTAATCAGTTGAAGATTATTCCCAGCCATGAAAATTTGAAATCGTATTTAATACAAGCAGCATTCTCTTGTCTGTGTGGATGTGGAGTTCATAATTTACTGGACGTAACCCTGGATAGGAAACAAGGCTGTGTAATTGAAAGCCCAACTATGTGCTTTGCTACATATACTGTGCATTGGATTGTAGGGTGTAGCTCAGTGGGGGGAAGTGTTGACTTCAAATCAGGGGGTCCAACCACAGTGTAGGCACACAAAGGTCAAAGGGCCCAGAGGCAGCAGATGTAGCCAAGGCACCCTGGAGTCCAGCACCAAATCAGAAGGACCAGAGGCAGAAAGAGTGTCGATCACTGTTGCCATGACTAGGCTTACCATCCATCCCAGAATGCCAGGGTCCGTACCAGGTTCCAGGCTCCAATCCCAGGTTGGTCCTGGGCTTTCCAGACCCGGTGGAAGCCTCCTCTGCCTGCAAAGTGCCAAAAGGCACTTTTTCCCTGTCGGTGTCCAACTTGGATTTGGCAAAATCTCGTGAGATCCAAGCTGGCCGACAGGGGAAAAAGTGCCTTTTGGCACTTTGCAAGCAGCAGCGGAGGCTGCGGGTGCACAACAGGCGGCAACAATGGCAGCATGACAGATGGCAAAATGGTGGCATGATGGGCGGCAATGCAATGGCGGTACGACGGGCGGCAATGCAATAGCAGGCGGCAACAATGGCGGCACAACGGACGGCAATGGCGACGGCCTGCAATGGCGGAATGATGGGCAGCAATGGTGGCAACGGCAGGCGGCAACAATAGTGGCACGACGGGCGGCAATAGCGGTGGTGATGGGCGGCGGCAATGGCGGCAGAATGGCGGTGGCAGGACAGGCAAGTCAATTAGCTCAATTAATTGTGCTACTAAAATAAATAAAAATTTCAGTGGTGGATTGGGTGAGAATGCTCTCATTTACAACTGCAGAATGCTCTCATTTACAACATGCAGAATGCTCTCATTTACAACTGAGTTTTTGTTTTTTAATCAAACCTGAGAAATGCAACAAGGTCATTTGATATGATTCTCTTTCACTGTTTGGCCCAAAAATTTGGACGCATGAAATGAAAAATTTGGACGCATGAAAAATTTGGATGCCACTCTCTGCCGCTGCCGCAGCAGAATTACAGAATATACTGTATTCTTTGAACTACAGCAAAGTTGATCCCACAGGGCAGTTTACTTCATCAACACAGCTTTTCGCATTATCAGGAAATCTGCATGTTGTGCAATCTCCATTTCACTCCCAAGCAAACATTAGTAAAATGTGTAGTAAGTGAAAGCATAACAAAGGAAGTCACATTGCCAAGTTTGAGATCTTTGTTTAAAGGCAAGTGTCACTTATGAGTGTATAATTTACATTCTCTTCTGAGATAAATAAAATCTTCAGAATAAAAATCAGAACTACTATACTAGGTAGCTCATATATTTGATCTCACACATAGAGCCCCTTTATTTGCATTAAGAGTACTCTTATGTAATCTTACGTAAAACACACAGACTGACGGCGCAATCCTGTGTAACTATGGGCCAGCGGAGCACGTGCTCTGCTGGCCTAGGGTGCTGTAAACATGCCATAAAGCATGTATGCGGCACCTGGAGAGTAAGCCAAGCCAGCGCAGAAGTCTGCACCGCTCATTACCCCAGCAGGCCGGAACTGCGCTGGATGACCCAGGTAAAACCTAGTTCAGTGATGGCGAGCCATTTGGGCTTGGTGTGTCAAAAATTTTGAAATTGCCTAACTTGACTCTGCTGGTGTTCCCCCCCCCCCCGAACTTTTAATAGTACTTTGACTATTGCTACTTTTAATAGTAATTTTGAATTGAACTGAACTGAAAACAACTATAGAACACATTGCATTTTATTTAACATCAATTAGTGACTTTTTTGTTGCCGAGTTTTACTAGAGAATAATTTGAAAGAGGTCTGCCAAAATCCTTGCCCTAAATGTTCAAGACAAGCCTGTAATACCTGCAAAAATGTAAGGTGTGTCGGGGCCCTGGGGGAAACGCTGGCGTGTTATGGAAAATGACCTTGTGTGTCACCTGTTACACGCGTGTCATAGGTTCGCCATCACGGCCATAGGAGATCCAGTGCATGCTTTGCCCCAGGACACCTGGCACCAGCACTGCTGGACCAGAACATTGTATTGCATCTGGAAACAAGCTGGCAGGCAGTGGAGATACTTTCAACACTGGTGTAACGCTCTTGGTGTTCAGTCCCAGTAGGCAATCTGGCTGTTGCTTTCTGCACCATGTGTAGTTTTCTTACACTAGGTCATATATGAAAGGCAGCTTCATTTACAATGCATTACAGTAGTCTATATTCCTAGAGCACAGAAGTATGGGCAGAATACCTTTCTCCACATAGTTGGCACACCAGTGAAAGCTGGTGCAAGACACCACATGCTGCTTATGCAAAAGCAGTGCTGGATCTAAAACACCTTCCAGCTGTAGACCTGAACCTTAAGGGGAAGTACAGTCCCATTCAAAAGAGGTCAAACACTACTACCCTGGATTGATTACCAGTTCCTTCCACAGCACCTGTACCTGTCTGGATTGTGTTTCAGTTTGCTAGCCCTCATCCAGCCCATTACAGGGCTGGCATCTGATGGTCAGGGTGTCCACAGCTACACCTGGTTCAGATGAACAGGGAAGATAGTGCTTTGAGTGCATTACAGGATTTTTGCATGACTGTCTGGTTAATGGGTGTTGCTTTGATTACAAACAGATAAGATGCTTCCCACCATAAATAATGATGAGTCCCAGTTTAACTTCTTGTACAATATAATTAAACTCTTTTAAATACATAACTAAATAAATAAAGTGCAGACAGGCTACGGTGACAAAGAACACATTATAGGATAAAATGCTTAGGGGAGAGGCAACAGTAAATATCTCCATTTCTCACTTCTGCTACAAATATGAAATTCATATCCCAGATATTATTTACATAGCCTGTAGTAATACACTGAGAAACTGTGTTTCAACTAGATCCAACATGGTTCCTATACAGCTCCTATACAGGGCAATCATGCAAAGCGACCTGTACTGTCTTGTAGCTTTGGACCAAACTATCGAATTCATTGTATTTCTATAACAGTAAAAGGTTGTTACACTCATCATAAATCACTGTTCAGAGAGAACTTAATTGCGTGCTAATAATTAGGAGACCTTATTTACTCCTGGAACCTATCATTAGAGAGTCAACTGAATGCGGATATCATTTTCAATTAAACATGAAGGAGCATGACCACTAAGCGGCAACAACATGAAAAATGTGGAAGTTTGCACAGCTCCACTTGCATGGCAAGAAGGGCTGGGAAACATATTATGTGCTCCAGGGGGATGCAACTGAAAACAGTGAGCAAGCCCCATCCTGGTTTTAACATTTCTTACTACAGGGATTGTCACCACACGGAGAGTTTCCCGTTCTCCCACTGGAGCTTAGTCATGGCAGGCAGGGAGATGCTCAACATGTTGTTTGATGATTCCTTGGTAAGCAGTGGCGCTTTAAAAAAAAAAGCTGGCACACATATTATATACTTGCCATAGGAGTGCCAACAAAATCGATAGGGGCTGGAAAGCTTAAATGAAGAAGAGTTTCCCTGCAAGACTCTGCTGTCTTGAGTCCATGTAAGGGATCTGATGAGTAAGAAGCTAGATGGCCTACTGCTAGGTTCCAAATCTAGTTTGTTCTAGCTATGGAGAATTTTGGAGCAGGGTCCAATGTCTTGAGACCAGCAGAGTATCCCTCTTGAATACTGCATTAGTAACCCAGCCAAGAAGGGATCTGAATTTGTCCACCTGATGGTCATTATCAAGAACAGACATAAACTCAACTCATAGATTGTCATCCTTATACACCCAAGCACATAGTCCGTAGTAGTGGACAAGACTGGTGAAATAGATCCAAACAAACCGTACAAAACTGAACCATTAATAGGTGAATCTCTAAACCTGTATATAAAACCATCAACCCTTAATGGCCCAATCATATTTAAAGGCTTCGCAGCCGGAAGTAGTATTCCAACAGTGGGACACGCTTTCCGACCATTGTAAAAGGCGATCTGGAAGCAGCATAGCCACACACTTCTGGACCACTGTTGGAGTGGCTGTAGAGGCCCAGCATGCGACAGCAGACAGACGAGCATTTAACTGCCAGAGTGAGTCGGGGGGAGGAACAGGATGGGGAAGGGTAGAATGGGACAGAATGGGGGAGGGTGGGAGGTGTGTTGGAGGTGGGAGGGGTGGCACCTAGTAGGGCGACTTCCACCACCTCCCGACACAACTCTCTTTCTCACCTTGGACTTGCACCACCTAAAGAGCTGACGCAGATCCAAGGAAACCCATTGGCGATTGGGAAGCTAATGGGGAGGTAAGGGGAAATATTTTCCCTTGCGTTTCCCAAGCCTCCCAATCCCCCCCCCCCAAAAAAATAGCATGCAGCACAGTCCGTTTTGGCACAGCTGCATACTATGGCAGGGGAAAGGATAGGATTGGGCTGTAAGTTAAGCAAAATATTTCTGAGCAGCAAACGTGGAATAGTGAGCATAACATGATGGTGTCTTCAGCAGGACAGTTGCTATTGGGCAGAACCTTGGTGGGCAGAACTGCAGATACAATTAAAAGTATAACATTGTTAGCAATATGAAACATCGCTATTGCAAGCACCCCAAGCAAGTGACTTAGTTCTTCCTGTAAGCCAAATGTAGCTTCAGCTTAGTAATGAGATTATTCTTTCGGATAGATAATGCTTGAATTATCAGAAAAAACAACAACCTTAGAACAATATAGCCATATGTAGGACTTATTGGACATCTGGAGAACAGAAAAGAGGCAGATGACCAGGGTTTGCTCATCCAAAATAGGGTTCCTGAACAAGTATATTGCTAGAATACAGCAGTTGCCCACTATTATGTCTGCAGCAGATATAACCAAGATTAGCAGCCCAATCCTACGTAACTTTGAGCAGCCGGCCTAAACAGCCAGCTGCTGTAACCTATGACCATTGCGGCCTGAACTAGCGTGGCCCAGGCTCACCTCCTAGGAGTGGGGATGTTGTCCCCTTCCCCCAGTGTAAGCAGCATGGGCCTCAATGGGCCTCCTCGGATGCACTCCAGCTCTGAAGAGGCTGTGTAAGGCCAGAGAGGCCATGTAAGGCCAGCCTGGGCTGCGGCGGAGCATAGGATATCGGCACATCTCAGCACCAATATTCTCTCCCACTCCCAGCCCGGGCCAGCCAATGGCCCCTCCCTCACTACCCCTGCCCACCCTCCCCATGCCCCCACCCACCCCCTGCACTGACCGGGGCAGCACTCACCAGTCCAGGTAGGTCACGGAGTAACAGTGCCGGCCTCTGCACTGGCGCTGCTTACTCCCCGGTTGCCAAAAATGTGCTTTACGGCATGTTTACGACACCCTAGGTGGGCGGAGCAGTCGTTCCGCCAGCCTATAGTTAGGCAGGACTGCACCATAAAAGTTGTATAACCAATTAGATGTTGTCCCTGTACTTATTTCACATCTCTCTTCGTTTTGTCTCCGAAGACCACTTGCAGAATTTAAAATCTTATTTTCAAATTGAAAGATGTCCTGCCTTGTCTTGATCCTCAATGTGGCTTATGAAACATCCTAAAACAATCAAGAGAGTGACATTCCCTAAAAGGCAACATGGATTCCTCCCTTCCTCCCTTGCTCCCAGTGTAGTAAAGGTGGTTTGCTGATACTGACACTGGTGAAGGGAGGATGATTCATCATCCAGAGCTATTTGAACCTGTAAAGAAATGACAAAATTTCCATAAAATATGAAGATTGGGGACTGGTTTACAATTGTTATGTTTATCTAGTTATAGAGTTTTGGTGTTGTTGTTTTTTAAGGAGAGTGTGATGAGTGCCTGAATGAACTGAGATGGTATCTTACTCTTCCTCAGTGAGGAACTAACCATCACCCACATCTAATCTACCCTCTACCAACAAGCTTCAATCAACGTGGAGAAATACCGTACTGCATGTTGACACCACACACTCTCCCGCAACCTGTCCACACATCTTTGAAGGTACCAGACTGAAACTGAGTCATGCAAACCTGACAAGCAGAGACTGTTGGCACCTCAAGGTTAGCCTTGTGTCTCAACTGTGGCATCCAAGATGAACACTTGGAATAGGAATGATTTCATCAAGCCAAGTGGCTGGCACACAATGCCAGAATGCTCTTTAGATGACTCATCCTCGGGATTTGAATAGCTGTGACAACCTACTCACCACCCAGTCAGGAGAGTTGGATGGCATGCTGCCAATGCAGTGGTAAAAGGAAAAAAACACCTTGGCCTGCATTCCCGCCGTGCCATAGGCCTGCAAATAGGTTCTACAAGTGGGAACCCGCAAGAAAAAAGTTGCAATGAACCTTCAGTCCCAGCTGGGAATAGAAGACTTGACATTCTGTTCAGGGATAACAGGTAGGTAGGGGGAAATGGATAGACTTTTTTTTTCCCTTTCTCATTCTATGCTACAAAGCATGAAAGGATTCAATTTCAGGCTGATGTTGTTTTTCCACCACCACCCCCTGAAACTCCCCGTATAATGCCTGGATGAGAGGTTTTTTCACCTCATGTGACTCAGCTCCCCGCCTCCACCCTAGAATACTTACTATACATTGTTATGGGCGACAGCAGACCAATTCCCACCCTCCCCATTTGTTTAAAAAACTGGCACCTTTGTTGTTTGCATCCCAGGGGTACAAGTGATTTCAAGTGATTTCAGCTCGTTTGCCCAGTAGGCAGGACGACAGGCCACGTTGTGCCTTGGCCACTGGAAGCAAAGAAAAAGCTTGCAACATGCGAGGGCGTCAAAAAGAGCTCAAAGATGGTAAAACACACAGTACTGTCCAATATTTATTAACGGTCAATGACCAGCAACATAAAACAGCAAAACACACATCATCAGAACATCAAATAACAGGCCTAAGTTAAAACAAGTAGGAAACACTACACAAAAGAGAACAAACAGAACTTAAATAAGCATTAAAAATTTCCCTCGATATTAACAATACTCTTTCGAGTTTTGCAAGCAGCTGCCAAAAAACGTGCACACTGGATAGTAAACCAGGGGCTTTTTCCCATGAGGAGCATCTTGGCCAGTACTGGTTCAAAAGGTAGATCTTAACTTTGCTAGCAAATGACACACTTGACCGCCCAAGCTGTGTAAAATACAGAGGAAAATACAGGAACTTACATACATTTAGAATTACATTTGGAACCATGGATAGTATTGTTCATGAGAATGCATTTGAAAGGGGAGCCAATGTACAGAAGGATCCAAGAAAGTACATGTAAAGCAACCAATAAGAATCTGGATTCAAACTTCCCACCAATTGCAATGTATAATAACAGTTTGCAGAATGAACTAATACGTGAGAAGATCCTAATGTTACACCAATGAAAAGTGTTGCGCTTTGTGTGACAGGATGTTCAAAATTGCCTAAAAATGCCAAAATTCACTTGTCTCTATACCTTCAAACACCATTCACAGGATAACCATGAAAGCTACAGACATGGGACAGGTGTCATTTTAAAGCTTATGAATAGGGCTTTCACGTGATATACAACATGACACAATTGTAAATTTTCAAGAAATTCAAAAATATTCAAATAATATTAATTTTGAAATTTTGGAAAATCGAACTTCTTTAAAATTTTCAAAAAAAATCACACTTAAAGGTATATGTCTTGTAGTCAATCAGTCAAAATTTCAAGATGGTATCTCAATGGTATCATACAAAAATTAAATTTTCATGTTGGCAGTGACCAGGAATTAAACCCCTCAAGTCCATTTTTCTACAGTTTACATTGATAAAATTATGTGGTAAACTGAAATGAATCCAAAAATTTATAACGGGACTTATAGAGATAGATTTATAGAGAATGAATTCACTTTCTATTCTTTTACAGGATCAGCTTTTTGGTAAAACTATCAAAATCATGAGCTTTTTACTTCTGTTCGTAGTTTTAAAATTTTCCTTTAGTTGCTGAATAATTTCTGAATCAGCACAGTGACATTTTTCCTCATTCAAATCATCTTCAGAAGTAAAAAAATAATAATTATTTGTAGGTCCTTTTAATCTTCCCCATCTTTTCTTTGCACTTTAGATACATTTTTAGGCAATTTAAACATTCGATATCTCAAAAACGGATGGACAAAAAAATCTGAGAAAATAATTTTTAAACATCTCATGGTAAGGTACAAATGTACCGAAAATGAACAAAATCCATGACATCAAGGATTTTTCATTGGTTGATTTCACATGGAATGACCCAAAATAATGGCACAGACCCACCCATGAGGACTGGGGATGGGCCGTCAAGAGTTTTTAACAAGCAAAAGAGCTCCAGTTGAATCCAGAGGCTCAAAAGATTGCCTTTTTCATCATTGGTCAGAAAACCCCATAAGAAGTCTGGTCAGGGACCCACAACCTCCTTCTGCCTCAGTTTGCTGTATTTGAGAACTGCCCTCTGTGCTGCATCTTGCCCTACTGCCCCATCAGCTACCCCAGAATCTCCATGCCAGGCCCAACACACCTAGGAAGGCAACTTGCCTCTTTGCCCATTCTTCTGTTTCCGTTTCTCCCCTCCACTTACCCCCTTCCCTTCCCCATGTTTTCCTCTCTTCCCCCATACCTAAAGACCAGACCAGCAAAGACCCAGTGCCCGCTGGGGTTGAAGCTTGAAAGCCCAGACAACCTGCTGCCCAGTGACCTCTGGGTTTGTTTGCATCTCCAAACTTTCCTTTTGAATTTCCTGCTTGGAACTTTTGCCTCCTTCATAATTTGGTTTCTTTGGGGGAGTTCGCTGAACTTTAACTACCTAGCCTCATGTAACCCAACCCCTGGCTGCTTAAAAAAACCAGCCAGGTGGACTTATTTTCTATGGCACCTCTCACTTTCATAAGTCCAAAACAAGGAGGGGGGAAAAAGGAAGGATCTGAAGGGATCCAGAAGTCCGCAGCCTGTGTAAATCTACCTATTGTAAGTATTGCAAGTCTATGATTGAGTCATGGAATGTCAAGTGTTAATACGTGCTCAGAGACACCTTCTTCCCCTTTCTCTTACCTATAGCTTCTGCTGCTGCCCTGCATGCAACCTCCTTGCTCACCCAGATCCCCTAGAAGAGCAAAGCAGGACCTGGGTAAATAAATGAGGATGCAAGTATATGCAGCAGGGCGGGGCAGCTCTGTAAGGTATGGTTACAGCCTAGGGCAGTGGTTCCCAAACTGGGAGGCATGGCTCCCAGGGGAGCCGCGGATATCAGCCAGGGGAGCCGCGGAGTGCCATGGAACCCTCTCAGAATACAGTGCAATGCCTATTGACAGGCATCAACATAATGTAATGGGGAGCCATGGCCAAGGGTCAACAATGGTCAAGGGAGCCGCGGGTCGAAAAAGTTTGGGAAACACTGGCCTAGGGCCTCTCTGCATTGTCCCTTATTTTTAATTGGGAGAGGCATTTCAAAATGTCTGCATAGAAGAAGTGCTGGTTGTGGAACGAGGAAGGCCATGGGTTTTTCAGGCTAAATAAACCTGAGAATGCCACCGCAGATCTGACGGTCATTTTTAGAACCCATTGTTGTAACCGGTGCCAACCTTCTCTCCCATTTCACTCTGTAAGATGAGTATCATGCTGTTTAATTTCAGTCACAATAGTGTCATGAGGATTAAATAAACCTGGTGAAATGTTTAAAAGTTTTTTTTCCATTAAGATAAATGTGTAAATTGCAATATTCCACTTGGCTGCATTTACATCTTTGTTATGACCTGTGATGTGGAAAGCAATGAATAAAAAATCCTTAACCCTCCTGCTCATTATTCTTGCCTCTAATTATTTTAACTGGCTGTGTTTTCTATATTTCTGTATATATTATCTTTCTTTTCAAGGGAGCAAAGTCTAGAAAAGGGCAGGTATTTCCTCCTTTCTAGGCCTACTCCCCATATTTGTTTGGGCCTAGCCAGTGCCTTCAAGGTTTCATAATGGGAATTAAAAATGCACCAATCAAAAGGAAATTGCTAAAGATGAAGCAATTTCTGGGGTGTAAGCAGTCAAATAAAAATGATCTGATATGAGAACATTTCTGCTTCAGTCAAAATCACTGCAAAGATTTATATGAACCTATTCAAAAATAATGAATGACAAACGTGCTCATTGTGGCTACTGATGAAATGAAACTCCTGCAACCATAGACAGACACCAGCTTGGCCAACTTCCCACTTGGAACAGAACACGCCCAGTTTTAAGGCTAACTTCTGTCTTTCGCTACTGCTGGAAATCTGGTCTGCTACTTCTGCCTTTTTGTTCAGTTTCATCTTTGGTGAAGTTTCACGTGCTTCCAGATGGCATGTTACGATGGCATTTTATGGTTCTGGAGCTAAGGTTGAATATTTATGACATCTCACTGGGTACTGAGGTTTCCTCATGAATTGCCTATAAATATTAAAACCTAGCTTCAGAACCATAAAGACTACACGCATTTTTAAATGAAAGATTTCCGCAGGTCAGGGAAAGGGGGCTTCAGTTCTCTGTGTAGCCAAGGGTCAAACGCCATGTCAGCACTGTTGGTCTTGATGGACAGTCAAGGAGACCATTAGCCATTGGATAGGGAAGCGGTGGAAGGTGAAGCAGGACAGGCGGACAGGTAAGTAGATCATATAGTGTGATAGATTGGTCTTCTTTCTAAAGAACTGTTGCCAGCTGACTCCTTGTGACACTGGATAACTTCTGTGTATACAAGCTGCAGTACCTCTTGTTGACGAGCTTCACTGATATTGCCCAAGGCAAGAAGACGCTTCTTCTAGTGACTTGCCAAAGAGATGCAGAGACTAGGGTAGGTGTAAGAACGCAAGTATATGAAGGCGCTGGAGAAGGAGGCAGAAAAATGAGAGATAACTTGTAGCAAAGGAAAGTATAGATCAGGGATAACCACACTTGCTTCATGTAAGAGCCACATACGATAAACTTCAGATGTTTGAGAATCGAAAGAGAGATGTTTGAGAGCCGCAATATTTAAGAAACATTTAAATTCTTAAATATATTTACTCATCATGAACATTAAACTTACCGTATGTTTTGATCCAGTGGACTCTCAGTTTATACCTGGTAAATAATTATAAAGCTTGAAAAATTCTTATTTATCTTTTATATTAATTGTGATGCAAAAGGAGCTCAGTCAACCTATTTCCGAGAGCCACATATTATACGTCAAAGTGCCACATATGGCTCAGGAGCCGCAGTTTGGCCCCCCTGGTATAGATATTTTGTGTGAGAGTCCCAATCATAAAAAAATTGCAAGTGAGAAGGGCAGGAGGACAATGATGTGCCATCTGATGATTGAGCCTGAGGTGTTAGCAAGGCACCCATGGCACAAATGTCACAAAGTGAGTTGGGAGGAAAAATCAGGGGATACCAACAATGCTGAGCAGTATTGGAAACCAAGTGTAGTGATGCAGCAAAATAACAAACAAACAAAAAAAAAAAAACAGATGTGAGCTATCACCTGTATGCATTGGTGGAAGAGGTATGTAGAAAGGTCTTGGGTTATGAACAGATCCATGGATTTTAGGGAGATGAGGGAACTAGTGGCGCAATCCTGGGTAAATCAGCGCCGGGGGTGTGTGCAGGGTGTCGTAAACGCATCATAAAGCAGTGGCTGTCAGCAAAAGCGGCCCTACACCCCCCATGGGAGGGGTACGCTGCTGCGACATCCCCCCACGGATGTCACACACCCCGCCCCTGGGGGTGTGACATCATCGCGCCCCGCCACGGCGCGGAAACAGCCCCCGGCGCATTTTTGCTCATTTTGGAAGCCAAACGGCACCAGGTAGGGTGGGAGGGCCAAACTTGCAGCTCTCGGCTGCGAGGAGGAGCCAGCGACCGGAGGGGGGGGGAACGGATCCGGCGGCAGGTGCGTCCCCCTGCGACCTGCCGTTTGGGGCCCACTGCCCCAACCACCCCCACCATAACGATGCCTCTGGCTGGCGGCCCTTACCCGGGCTCCTGCCCGGCCCTGCGTCCACTGGAGCAGGTAAATCCTACACTGTCCGGGGTGGGAAGGAGGATGGACTGGGTGGGCAGGGAGAGTGATCATAGGCTGCCCCGGGGCCTGGAGAAGCCGGGGATATCGGTGGCGAGATGTGCCATATCCTAGGTCCTCTCCAGGCCCAGCATGGCCTTACATGGAGGGCTAGAATGTACGTGAGCTCCGGAGCTCGCATACATTTGAGGAGGCCCATTGGGCCTCCCGCCGCTTACACCCAGGGAAGGGGACGATCATCCCCTTCCCTCGAGGTGCACCAGGGCTGCCCCCGGCAGCCTGGAACCTGCACAGGATACGGCAGCCAGCCCCTTAGGCCGGCTGCCCTATCTTACACAAGATTGGGCTGCCCAGCAGAGAAAGGAACTAAGCTTACCAACAGCAGCAAACATAGCCAAAAACAATTCAATGTTCATCTATTTCTCATAAAAAGCATACATTAACGTAAGTGTCAAGGATCCACTTAATTCAACAAACTATGCTATTGAATTGCATTGTATGTTGAGATTTAGTACTCTGCAAGGAATGTACACAATCTCCATGCTTAAATGCTCATGTCAGTCTTTTTGCCAAATCCACGAACAAATGAGTTTTCATACTAGTCTTGGCTGCAGTCCTGGAGGAAAATCTTTACTGGTGACCTTTACATGCTCTTTCTAGTACGCTTTGCACTGTGGACTTACTTCAGCCTAAACAATGGGGCCAAATGAGTTGAAGGGCCATTAAGTGCAGGCGGCCACCATACTTGGGTAGAAGTTTTCAAATGAACTTTATACCTATCTCTCGTTTTTTGTTTTTTTCCAGTCATGCCCTTTTTTTCATGAACAAAGTGCAGGTAATATGCAAATTTCAAGCACTTTGTCCTATCCAAATAGGCTTTGTGCCTCGCAGCCATATCACCTTGGAACATGCAAGCTCTTGAGATCTACCCATGTTTTCAAAATTCTCAATAAAAGAGAAGATACATGTGATCACTCTGTGATGTTGTTCACTATATCAAATTGACTCGCTTTATTTCATAACTTGTATTTATTTATTTATACAGATTTTCACTCTGTTCTTCCCTCCAAAGATAAGTGGCTAATTAAAATAAAATAAAAAATTTCATTTTGAAACAATTATGCAAATTATGTATTATGCAAATTTCACCCCAATTGACCCCAATTGACTATTCAGATGTTCTGTAAGTGCAGAGTCTTCATGCTTACAGAACACCAGAAGCACGCTGGGGAGTCCCACTCCCACACTCTGAAGCCCCACCCTCACTCCTCCATGGATGACTTTTGACTGCACAGGCAAATGCTGTCCATGGGGGGGGGGAGCTTATCTGCATAACTGGGAGTGCCGAGTCATCAGCATTCACAATCACGAGGAAAAATCCTTCCTGTAGACGGCACTTGTGCATGGGCAACAAATGCTGACCATGGGTGAGTGGGAAGCAGGACTTGCTTGTGCAATGCATTCCTTCTCCTTGGCTGGGAGGGGGGCAGCTCGAGGCCGGAAAGGGGGCATTATTGGCAGCAGTGTGTCCGAGTAGACCCATTCAGGCAGCAGAGGCTTACCATTGGGCAAGGGAACAAATGCTCCTTACCTGGAGGAGACCTCCAGAACTGTCCTGGTGGCACGACTGCATCAGCAGGGTGGTGGATTTAGTTAGGATTGGACTAATATGGGGAAATATGGCCAGCGGGTGGCGCAGCGGGTTAGACAGATCGAAAGGTCGGCAGTTCGATTCCCGTGACGGGGTGAGCGCTTGTTGCTTGGCCAGCTCCTGCCAACCTAGCAGTTCCAAAGCATGTCAATGCGAGTAGATAAATAGGTACCGCTTGCGGGAAGGTAAACAGCGCTCCGTGTTCCAGCTGCATGCTACGCGCTGCGGCAAGGAGAGTCATGCCGGCCACATGACCACAGAGGCATCTTCGGACAACGCTGGCTCTTCGGCTTTGAAATGGGGATGAGCACCACACCCTAGAGTCAGACACGACTGGACTTAATTGTCAGGGGATACCTTTACCTTTTTAATATGGGGAAATAATTGTTTTTATTCTGGTTTTCTATCCATGTGTCTAAGGTTCTTTTTTGCTACATAGTTTAGAGTAGTTCTACAAGTCTGCCTTCAGTTGTTTAGTTCTGAATGTGGTTGCCTTAGGGAAGTGTTTATTGTAAATGTAAAGCATACAATAACATTTGATGCCCATAAATAATAGTCATACAGTATATCAAATAACTTATGTGAAAAATTCACAATATCAGAGAGTAAACCACTGATTAGGGTTCAATAATACTTCATTTTGAAACAAAGACACATTAGGTACATTAACCTAGCAGTTCAAAAGGAGGTAAAGGCTAAAACATAGCTGTTTTGTTTTCACAAAAATGTGTTTCTTCTGAGAACATTAATCATCAAAACTGGTAGCAAACAGAGTTAATTGTTAATCATGTACAAAGTCTCTGAAAAATGACACAGGGCTGAAAGCAGACAAGGGGACTCAGCTAAGCCATAAATATTCACAGGTTTAAAGATGAGCTGTCAACTCCAAACAATGGAATTTATTGGAAACCATTGTTACCTTCTCAAAGCAACACTCCAGTCATATCATTAGTCACCATCGTTTAGGGTTTGAGAACTTTACATCCAAATTACTAGGGCATCATTATCATGACATCTGTCTTGATCAGCTGCTTAATTCCTGGATTGTGTTAACCCAACATGTTCAGCATCTACCACCGTGGTTATGCATGCATTCCTAGCAGAACAATGCCAACTTTATGGGGCAAGTCAGAAGTTAGGAATGTGTCCAGTTCTCCAAGGGACTCAGTTACCATAAAGCCTAGTTCAGGGGTGTCAAACTCATTTCATACATTGGGCTGAAGTCAGCATTCATGGCCCCTGCTGAGGGCCAGAAGTGATGTCATTAAGCAGGAAGTGACATCGTTAAGCAGGATGTGATGTCATTAAGCAGGTGAAGACCAGAAATAAGCACTTTGTTCTCACCTAGGAAATCATTAGCTGCAAATGACAGAAGAGGAAATATGCAAATACATGGGCCACACCAGTAATCAGATATCCAGCTGGAAAAAAATGATTGAACTCAAAGTGAGTTAGAGTGTGCATGCGTGCGTGTGTGTGCGTGTGTGTGTGTATGTAAGACAGAGAGAGACAAGTGAGTGGTGGGACATCCACTCCACTCACATCAGGGATTTTTATCACAGGGACAAACCCTGCCCCATGGCTCCCCACCCCACCTGATGTTGCATTGGGCACTGCCACTGGGCCTTCTGATGGGCATAGGCCTGATGCTACGCCTGACACAAGCCAATCACCTCCCACCTAGTGCCTCCAAGCAGAGGAGGGACACCTGGGAGCTGTACTGACTGTCCCTGAATGTCATCAGGTGTTGCTTCTTCAGGGAAGAACCACCTGAGATATACGTAATGAGCTCATCTCCCCTCCAGTTTCACATCTAAAATGGCCAAGAGTAGTACTGACAGTGGGCAAGACTGATAAAAACTTCCGTTCAGAACAGAAGTACCACTTTATGGGACAGAATGTTAAGAGTGGCACCAAAGGAGCAGAAGGAGGGTTTTCTATAATCTGGACCATACTTACAGTGTAATTCTAGGCATGTATCCTCGTACCACTGTGTTTAATGGGGCTTGCGGGAAATGGGAAAGTGTGTATAAGATTTCCATCTAAGAAGCTAAGCTACAAGGCAAAACACAACTCAAAATGAAAATTCTAAAAATGCATTTAGACATTTATCACTCAGACAAATATATGCCACCTGCATTTCCTCCTTCACTTTGATTTTTGGATGTTGGATCAACCTATTTTGTCTGATTATTAATCACCACCACCACCCACTGTTATTTATACAAGGGCCTAAAATATATTATGCCCTGTATATACAGTATGTTAAAAAAAGCAGGCACTTACCTGAAGGCTTGGAATTTACGTCTAATAAATGTTTCAATTAGTAATATTTGTAAGGATGGTTTGGGATATATGGACAGTACTTGGTTAGGAAATGGCCTGATACCACAAATTTATTTAAATGAGCAACAATCAGACACTGGATCAGTCAGTAACTCAATGAGATAGGATGTGACAATTGCTCAGTCAGTGTAATGTCATCATCAGCAATGCCGTCATCATCATCATCACCATCATCATCATCATCATCATCATCATCATCACTGTAGACATCATCTTGAAATCACCTGCCAAGCTTGGGTAGGACGCTGGTACAGGAACAGAGTTTGTACTGCTAAAAGGCAAAAAGATGCCATACCCTCATCACCAGTTTGCAACAATGTTGTCCAAAGCTGGCATGTGTTGCAGCTAAGCATAGGAGAGGCAGGTTAAAAGAAGGACAACCAACAGTCATCTCAGCCAGTGCAGAAGACATCCATTACCCTTAAATCCCCCAATAAGCACACCAAACAGAGGCACGTTTGGAGAAAGGGCCACTTTATTTAAATTAACAGACCCGCAAAGGGGGAAAAACCTAACGTAACCTAACTTTGAATATGACTAAAGCTAAAACCAAGCATCACTGATAATGGCACCCTTACTGAGCCATATTGTTTTTGCTCTGCCACCATCATCTCCACTGAAACCTTTTGTATCTGTGGAAAATACATGAAGGGCCCTCCGCTGGCACTGACTGCCCTAAAGCAGTCAGCGTCAGTCACAAAAGGCGCTCCAACAGCACGCTACACAGCGCGCTGCCAGAAGCACCAGTGGGAAGCAGATCCTCGATGCTTGCTGGAGGAGGTAAGATGTTGGGGGAGGTGGGAGAGGTGGGGGAAGGCATAATAGGGGTGGAGGGGGCAAAACGGGGAGGGGCATGACAGGGGTGTGGAAGTTGTGGGAGGTGGTGGATCTGTTGCAGAAGACGTGTGCTGGATGCTCCTGTAGCAGACTCCCCTCTCCCCTTTTCTCCTTGTTGCACTAGGAAAATCACTAGTGTAGGTCCGAGGAGACGCACTATGGTTCGGGAGGCTTATGCAGGGTTAAGGGTATTTAAAGTCCCCTTTCCCTACTGAAGCCTCCCCCCCATAGCAGGCCCATGAGAGGGGGGTAAAGGGGGTAAATTGTACCCAGGCCCAGGGTCAAAAAGGGGGCCCGGGAGCCAAAGGAGGAGGCCCAGAAATTTCCTGGGATCTCAGCTAGCCTCATGGAAAGTGAAAGACGGAGGCCAGGCCAACCGGGCAGGTAGACCTGGGTGCCACATCAGGAAGCCTGGTAGACCTGGGCTCCAGAGACTTTGCTACCCTCCCCCTGCCCTATTTTGCTCCCTCCCCCCTTTGAGAAGGGCCCCAAAGAAACTTTGTACCCCTTATAAAAATCCTCTCAGAGGCCCTGCCCCCTAGGATGTAGTGGTTGCTGTTTTGGTGCCACTGCGATGACGGGGGGGGGGGAGCTGGGATTTAGTAGCACTGAACACCAAGGACCAGGATTTAACCTTGAAGCATTTCCAAAATGTTGGCTCTCTGTTGAAAGAATGGCGGTAGCGTGAAATGAAACTCTTGTCTCGGTTCAATTTGAGTATAATGATTGTAGGGTATACAGACATCAATTAAAGGTAAAGCATGATAATAACGTATGGATCATTGGTTTGTGGTTGTTTTTAATTCGGATAAAGGGGGAACGGACCACTTTCAGTTAGGCTTGCCATACGTCCCGGAATGCCCGGGACGATCCCGAATTTCGGGCTCGCCTCCCGGCGTCCCGGGAGGTATGGGCGCGATCCCGGATTGCCTCCGCCACCATGTTTAAAATAAAGTTACTTACCCGGGCGCCGGCATCTTGGCTCATGAAATCTCGTGAGAGCCAAGATGTCGGCACCCAAATCCCATGAGGGCATGATGCCCTGGGTAATGACGGCCTGGGTAAGTAACTTTATTTTAAACATGGCGGCAGCGAGCAAGCAGGTGAGTAGGCCGTTCGCCCGCTGTTTCACTGGCTTGAAGCCGGTGAGACAGTGGGCGAACGAGAGACTGCACGGGGCCGGGCAGTCTCCGGATCGCTTGCTGTCTCACTGGCTCGGAGCCAGTGAATTCACTAGCACAGGTCCAAGTAGACCCCTCCATGCTGTGAAGACCTAGCACTCCGGAGATCGCCGGACCGAAGCCCCCGCCCCCCAGAATCCGGCAGCGCCCCCCTGGGGAGCGGGGCACCACTCTTCGGGGTGCCGCCGCCCCTGTGCGGCGGCGGGGCCCCCTGGGCGGGGGTAACCCCCTGGAGCAGCAGCACCGGGCAGCAGGACTTCAAGATACGCCTCTGCCCGGGCAGTCTCTCTCCGGATCAGCAGCAGCACAGGATGCAGCAGCAGCACAGATCTCAGCACGACAATGGTGGGGTAAGTAAATTTAATTAATTATTTAACTTAAATAAATAAATAATTAAAAATTCGGGCGCGCTTCGCGTGGCAATAGGGGGCGCTTTGCACCCCCTTTCTTTTGAAACATTAAATTCCTTTCTTTAGTTATATACTCATTTAGGCCGAAGGCTAAATAAATAAATAAAAAATTCGGGCGCGCTTCGCGTGGCAACTTTGTTTTGGAACATTAAATTCCTTTCTTTAATTATTTACTTATTTAGGCCGTAGGCTAAATAAATAAATAATTGAAAATTTCGGCCGCACCCCCTATATTCTACAATAAATTAATAAATAGAAATTGTGGACATGCTTCTATTTTTCTATCTATTTTATTTAAAATAATTATTATTATTTAATTAATTTTTAATTATTTAATTATTTAATTGGTGGGGGGGGTGTCCTGGTTGAAGGTCAGGAAAATATGGCAAACCTAGTTAAAAGCAATCTTTGAGAGATCGACCAATTTTCAAGCAATGATATTGTTCACTAGTAGACCATGAAGTAGACCATGTGCATGCCCAAATTTATAGCGTTTGTAACATGCACAACAGAAACTGGCTTTTGGAACAGTGTCAAAAAGTCTCTCCCTGATTACAATGCAGGTCAGACCACATAGAGTAATCAAAGTCTTGTTTTATTAAAATTTGTAATTTATGAGTTGGAGAAAATATTTCATGTCTCTGCAAGACAAATGAGCGAAAAAATTAACCTCTTTACTATTAGAGATTGTTTATAAGTTTAATGAAAAAGGAAGCGTAGAATTTTGGTGAAAAGTCAGATAAAGCCAAGTTGAGAAACTTCCCACACTAATGTCAAGTGGATTAGTTTGTAGCCAATAAATCTTCTGTCATGAACATATGAAGCAACCGGCTTGTACTGAATCCAACCGTTGGTCCATCTCATTCAGTATTGTCTACATCACCTAGCAGTGACTTCCCAGGATTTCAGAGGTCTTTCCTGGCCCTATGTGGACCTGCTACAGCAACGGGCGACAGCTTGGATTGTCATCATGCAAATCTTCTGCTCTGCTCCTACTACAGTCTGCAGCCCCTGTCTACTACAGCCCCATCAACCATGTATGGCTATTTTCTCGGCACAGAAATGTTGGCCTGCTGGTCATGGTTCCCAATATCCCCTGTGCAGATTGCTGTTTTTGTCGGCATGGCACTTTCACTGGATCTATGGAATCAATAATGGGGAGGATCACTACTATAGAAAGAATTTCTGTGGAAAGGTTTACCCTCTGGTCAATATTCAGCCATGAATATGGACAACTTTCTTCTGCAACTATGGATAAGGAAGGTTCCACAGGGATGAAGGCTAATATTTAAGTAAATGTCTATGATAGTCATACTTAGTAGACAACACCAGGCAGGATCTACTGATCTAGGATACCTTTGTCTATCTAGGCCTGAAGGACATTATGAAGAAGATTCTTTGTGGGGCAGGCAAAGCCCTGGCCTGGTTCATATATGCTAAATTTCATGCAGTGACCACAACTGCATGAAATAATGCATGAGCTGTTGAAAGCACACAGCTTCTCAGCAGTGATTTGCACAAGCATAGAAGATAAAAAAATGTGTCCCCACAAATGTGCTTCCTCAGAAAGCTGCATGGTCCCATTAATGCTTACATTGCAGCTGTAATAATGGGACTATTCTAAGCAAGAAATGTTAGCACTTATGAATGGGCCAGAACATCACTGGTTCATGTCAGTCTAGCACAAGATGCTATGACCTCCAAGCTGCCACATTATAGCTAGAGACAGAGGTGTTATTACAGTTTGCATCACCTGGTGCAAGAGCCAGAGGCGTCACTGGAGGGGGGCGGTACTGTAAGTGCTGCATTGTTCCACTCCCCGTTTACTCCCTGGTACGAGGTGGCCCCCCCCCCTCGCCATCGGAGCCATTGCGTACAGCTGCTGCAGCAAAGACAATGGGCAGGCTTTGACGGTGAGGGGGCGGAGCCATCTCATACCGGGGAGTAAACGGGGAGTGGAACGGTACAGAACTTACAGTACCGTCCCCCTCCAGCGACACCTCTGGCAAGAGCTCATTGAGTCTAGAGATGTCTCCAGTTATTTTTAGTCCTTGGGTGGACAATAAACATTGGCAAGTCATAATGTCAGGGGTGGAGTACTGGCTCATAACCATCAGAGAGCCCACCTAATCAGGCCACCCCTTGAACCCGTAATACCAATGGTGGAGGCAGTATCCTGTATACATCATAGGACTTGACCCTAGCGTCCCAATAACCTGGTGCTGGCACTGCCTAATGTTCATAGTAACGCAAGCTTTTATGACCTTCCATGTTGTTCCTCAGCTTGCCAGTCAACTCCTCCCTCCCATATCTACTGTATTTATAACACCCTGCTTAGAGCAGTGAGTCACCTGGAAATGTAGTTTTCTCAGCATTCTCAGATGGATTACAATAATCTAAATGAAAGATTTAAATTATTCCTATTATTTTTGGGATTACTTTCCAAATATATTGCCATGATATGATTGTTTTTAACATGAACTTTGTTAAACAAATAAACAAGATGGGCAGCCTAAGATGGGGTGGCCAGCCTAAAAGCTCATCCCCTTCCCCCCGTGTAAGCCCCGAGGGCCCCAATGGGACTCCTTGTATGTGCTGCAGCTCTTTAGCTGGCACGCACCTGGGGAGGGCATGTAAGGGCGGCCTGGCCCAGGAAGGGGGTCGGGATATTGGTGTAACCTGAGTTGGCCGGTAAGGGAACATTTGTTCTATTGCCCAGAGCTAGGTCTTCACAGCATGGAGGGGTCTACTTGGACCTGTGCTAGTGAATTCACTAGTGCAGGTCCGAGTGGACCCATGCCATGGGATCAGATCTGGGAAGGGGCTAGGATTTGGCAGCTGCCAATGCTGCTGAACCTGCCCCGTTCCCAGACTTGATGTGTCCTTCCCCTGCCCTGTTGGCACCCTGTTCCACTCTCCCTCACCCCCTTTCCATCTTCCCATCCCTCCTCCCTCACTGCCTTACCTGTGTCAGCGGGTCTTTGTCAATCCTCTGGCATGTGCAGGAAGGCTCTGGCTTTCCCACTGGTGCTCTGACAGCGTGCGACTCTACTGGAGTAGATGTTACGATTGCCGTGAGACAGCGCTGGTGGAACGCTTGTTCTGCCAGTACTAATGCCCAATAGGATTGGGCTGGAATACAACAATAATGACTGCATAAGAACATATACATTTGCATTTAAGTACACTGTACTGATGACACCTGATCCCAAACTTGTCATTGCTCTTCTCTCCCTGCGGTTTCAAGTAGATTTTTGAAGGTATGGAGTATATAAAATGGAACTTGGACACACTCTTCAGGACAATCCCCACCAGGTGAAAAGTCATCCCCAGCCCTGCTTTCTGATGCCAGGTAGAATGAAACAACTGCCAAGCAATGCCACTGATACCCAACCCTGACAGGCAGTGCAGAAGGATATCACGGAATCCGGACTATGATAGTGAATACTGCTGCAAGGTTCAGGATCTCAACAAGGCCATTTCTTCGGTATATCCTCCCCAAGAAGGTTGTCCATCCATGACCAGGGCAATTTTTGTCCCCAAACGAGTACTGCAGCTGGTCCAGGTCGTACCCTTCAACACGTAGATCACTCATTCACCACCTGCCCTACCACCTTGTCCCAGACTGGCAAGTTGGAGACCAGCCTATCATTTTCTCGATCTAATGGGTCGGCCTTTTAAAGAATGGTCTAGCAAGCCACACCCACTGTGGTGACTCATTCTTTCTCTTAATATGGCATTAACCATCTCCCTATACAACTGGTCATTCTCCCATCATCAGATTTTAACAAGACAGGAAGGGCAAGGGTCCAAAGCACACCTGGTAAGACCAACAACTTCAAGAACAATATCCACAGTGTTACTGTAAGTCAACTGGACAACCAGAGGTCAAGGACACCTGTTGCACAGGAAGCGGGGGCGAAGTCACTAATGACCCAATCCTCCGCAAGTATGCGCAGCTGGCCTAACTGGCCACTGCATCCTGCGTGGATTGCGGTCTGCGTAGCCTGGGCTCACCTTGGGGGAAGGGAACATTTGGAAGCGGCATGGGCCCCAATGGGCCTCCTCTGAAGCTGGCATGCATCCGGGAAGGCCATGTAAGGCCGGTCTGGGCTGTGACAGGGCTCAGGATATCGGCGCAGAGTCCTCTTGGTCTTCTTTCTGTTTCCTCTCGCCAGTGTTGCTGTTATCATACTGCAGCACATGATACTACTACTGGATTTTGGACTAGGGTGACCTCATTTCTTGGCACCGTTGATTGTGATGAGCTCTGGTGACCGTGTAATCAATGTCTCCTGGACTGAGGCCAAAGTCTGCCATCATCACATACATGTACCACTTGCTCTGAATGTAATGAAGCTGAGCAATCTGAAATGAAGACAGCATTTGGCCTCCTGCCGCATTTAGCTACCAGCGTCACTCTCACTCATTCCAGAACAGGAACGAGGGTCCAAGTGTTTGTGCCTGGAATGGCAAAAAATCCCCCGGGCAGGCTTGCTTGTACAAGATTTGCCCTGAACACTTATCCTTCCTTTTCCTTTCCAATTCTTCTTTTGATGTTTTATTAACTCCTTTTCCCCCACTGAAAAATCTATACACAAGTACGTGATCCTAACTGTGATCATGATGCTGGGTTTTCCCCCCTGCCTTTTGAAGCCTCTAAAAAAGGAAATATATGTTTGTAGAGTGCTAGAGTAGTTACAATGAGAATGTGATTGCACAACAAACGTCTTAACATTTATGTAGTAAACATAAGACTTATCTCATGTGGTAGAGCTAACGTTGTAGTGATTAGAGTGTTGGACAAGGGCTAGGGAGACCTGGGTTCAAATTCCCTCTCAGCCATAAAGGTTGGTATGTGATCTTTGTCTAGTCACAATCTCTCACAGGGCGCAATCCACCAGAAATATCTGGTGATGGAGCGAGTGCTGTTTTAGGCCTAAAAAGCCCCGGGAGGGTGCACGACCCGGGGGGGGGGGGTTGCGATTTGGTCATTCAGGTTAACGACGGGTGTGTTCTTCTTACCTAAAGTTGGTGCAAACCCCCCCCATGCGGCGGGCGCATCCTTCCTGGCCTACAGTTTATGAGATACTAGAGAGGCTGCGCCTGCGCACCCTTGTTGCAGCCTCTCTAGCTCCCCTAGTTTCACTGGCTGAGTCCTCCAGCCAGCCTGGGGGGTGCACGAACTTCCGGTAAGAAGAACACGCACACACGGCATTTCGAATAATTTTTTTAGGTCATGCGGAGCATGGGAAGGTGGGAGGGTTGATCCTTTCGCCCTCCCAGGCTCCGCGTGGCCTAAAAAAGGCTGCAAGAAAGCCAGAGGGGTTGCACTGCTACCACAGCGCCACCGAAATTCGGTGGCACAGTGGCAGCAGTGTATCCCCTCTGGAGCTCGACACCCCGACGCCCGGGGGCCCACCGCCCCCCCCAACGACGCCACTGATGCTAGCTTACTTGCACCAGAGCAGGTCACCAGCTGCAGTAGCCAGCGGGCCTCTGATGCTGCCACTGCTCTGTGGTAGCGGCTAAAAAAATGGTCACTGGCTGTGTGCTCTGCTGCGACATGCAGAGGCTCTACATGTCGTCGGAAACTGATTTAAGACAGTGGGGCAGTGTCCCGCTGCCATAAACCCTATGATAGGATTGGGCTGTAACTCTTCCTTATTAAACTTACAAAGGTAAAAAAAAAAAAAAGGAAGAAGAATTGGCAAAAGATGGGGGTGGGGAGGGAAAGGTGATTTCTGTAGCTTGTATGTTTTTACAACTCTTGGATCAAGAGCCTTGATTTGGCAATATTAAGAGAATGAAAGAAGAACACTCCTCGCCTCTGGCCACCATTGCCAGTAATTTAATAGAGTGTCTTAAATCAGGTTTCTTATGAAATTGACACAAGTATATTAAAGGGCTTGCATAATATGCGCAATTAGTCAAAAGAAATGCTCCTTGACTGTTAAAAAGAGAGCATTTTTTTTCTTTAAAAAGGAATGGCATTTCGTGTGTCTGATCACAAGATTTTATGTTCAGTTCCAATAGTGAAATAATAGTGGTTTTAACGCTGTTCAGTCCCTTTAAAGTCTGAATACTTCAGACCTGAAGTAAGCTTTGCCTTAGGGAGTTTGTGCATTTAATTATCTGTGAAGTTTTTATCATCATAATGGATAAGTAAAATCATTGCTGTTCAGCAGAACAAAGAGAAAAACAAATCCTATAAATCAATACCTGTTTCTATTAAAATATTAGTTACTGGAACAACATGTGGCAAAGCAGCAGAATTTGCAAATGATTTTTTTTGAAAAATCAATAAGAAACATATTTTAGAGAGATGATGACGATGATAAAAATAGGACTAAAGGTCTAACTGTACAGATGAAGATATGCTTAGTGCATTCTTTTCCATGTCTGTTATTCATGTATTACACTTGCATTTTGACTGTTTGTTGAGATCATGGTGACATGAGTAGCTTTCCCCCCATTTTATTTTCACTGTAAGTTAGGGCTAAACAAGATGATAGAGACCTGTGATTGGATCTCCCATCTCCTTAAATTTTGGCAAACAGCAGCCATGGAGGGGTCCATGTATAATCCAATTTAGATTGGAAGTAAAGTGCTAGGGAACATGCAGAGAGAGGCAAGGGTATGCAGAGGAGAAACTAGGGCGGAGCAAGCGGAGGACCAGCTCCGGGCACCATCTCTCGAAGGGCGCCCCGCTCCGCCCCGCCCGCAAGTGGGACTCGGACTCGAGTCTCCGAGTCGGACTCGGAGACTTGAGTCCAAGTCCCACTCGGAGACTCGAGTCTCGGAGACTCGAGTCTCCGAGTCCGACTTGAGTCTCTGGCCCCCTCAATCAGGAGAGCCGGCTCGGGGACGTCTTCCCCAGCCAGCTGCCCGGGGCCTTCTGAAGGCTCACGCGAGAACGGTATTTATACCGTTCTTTTTGCGCATGCTCAGACTGTTACTGAGGGGAAAAGCTCTCCCGATTGAGGGGGGGGTCGCCCCCTCCCGGAGCGCACTGCCGTCCCCTCCCGGAGCGCGCCGCCCACCCCCTCCAGAGCGCGCTGCGGCCTGTTGGCCGCGGTGATATTGAATTATAGGGGTGCCAACCCCCCCCCGTTGCTCCGGGCGCCAACGGGGGTAGCAACACCTCTGAGGGTATGCATCAGTTTTCCCTCATGGGGCAAGTAGCAGCTTCAGGAGGGGTTTTCAGATTTCTCAGTTTGCCTCCCGCTGACTCTGATGCTTCGTCTCGGCTAAAGTCCTGTTTAAAAAAGTTTCCAAGGCAGCACCCAAGTTTTCCTGCTGCCGATATCACTGGTCCTGCTGCAGTAGCAGCCCTGGAGCTGTACTCCTCTACACTCCTCCTGAACTGCACACCTGTCCAAAGTGGTCTCCAGATATTGACCCCCATGTCCAATGACTAGAGGTGCTTGAAAATGGTCAATGCGAAAATACTGTGATATCGTTTCTTCAAACGTGGAATCCGCTTGAAGAAACGATATCAAACTATGACTGATCCACTTTATTGTCCATCGTGGGATACACTCTGGTTGTAAATGTGGTTGCCACAAAGCAAAAGTACAAGATATGCTACCTAAGGTCAAGTGTCAGTATGTCTCTGAATAATTTGCAAGGGAGCAATGGTGCTTGGGGGCTTCCTACAGGCAGCTGGTGGGCCATAGTGGGGAAGTAGGTGGCCCTTGTTCTGATCCATCAGGGCTCTTCCTATGCTCCTAACTAATGAAATAAATCGTAGCATTATCACGCCTTTGACGATTGCATATCCAGAGCCATAACTAGTGCATCATTTAGGAAAAGCAAATTCAATTCTTCCTCTAATAAGACTAGAAACATGAATTATAGGACCTGTTCAAAAATTAAGGAGAAAAAGAAAAGAGGGACAAAAGAAGATGAGCCCCTGCAGCTATTAGATACCAATCACTTCACCACCAGAAGGTTAGAAACAGGAAAGGAACTAGAGCCTGACACATACATCCAGGTTTCTTTAATCCTTTTTTCCTTTCAGGCAAATTCCACCCGATTCCCATTTTCCACCTGCATGCGACATAATTGCTGATCAATTATCCTGTTGAACTGAAAGTGAACCTGCTGTGAAGGGTTAAAATGTGCTTTTGCAAAACAACTGCCAATTCAAAAGGGAAAAAGAATGTTTTCACATCCCATGTACAGAAAATGTCTGGGTTAATATGGAGGTTGGACATAGAGTGCTATACAAAGAATGTGGAGGACTTGAATCCCTGTGTTTAATTGCTAGGTATTTTACTATGGGTATTTTATCAGGCATACTGAGATCCAAATTATGTTACAAATTGAACGAGCACACGTTGATTTGTTCCACAAAGAGCACCATTGAAAATCTGATTTCAAAAACCATGGCCATTAGTATTTTGAACATAGCATAGAAACAAAATTGTATTTGGAAACTTAAGCTACAATCTTACGCACATCTGGCAATGGAATCAGCTTTCATTTACTTCCAAGTAAACATACATAGGATTGGGGTTTTAAAAGTATGTGTCAGAAAGGAGAGAGCTACTAAGCCTAAAGTCCTTTGTTTGCCCACAGCAGTAAGTGTAGCATTGGAACCTCCCTTATTTAATAAGCAGCATCAATTTTCTTCGGAGGTGTACATCTCTGAACCTAATGCTGGAACGTATCCTCCCAATGAACCTATTTGACAGGTGGAATGTCAGCCTTCTTGCTTTGCTACTAGATCCAGCCTCTTTGTTTGCTAGAATGTAATGAATTTTGAAACTGCTGAAAGTATGTGGGAGCTCTGACATCGTGTGTGTGTGTGTGTGTGTGTGTGTGTGTGTATTGGGCTGTCATAAGGTAGTAAAGCTATGTACATAATGAACGTAAGCTTTCAAATTATTTTTAAGGCGACTCCAGGCCATAGGGAAACAGATGTTATGTTTTATTTTCTTATCCCAAATACAGTAACTGTCTCAAAATACATCGATGGTACATACATATCTAAATTTGACAAATGGTGGAGCATGTACTGCACTGTACTTCTCAATCATTTCAACAGAATGATACTCGAATCAGTGAAGCCCTCAATGGTCTGGAACAAAGATATCTGAAATACTGCCCCCTCTCATGCAAACCTGTTCGGTCTCTTAAGTCTTCAGTGCCCTTCTACCTTCAGAGATTAAGCAAGTGGGTTATAATATATATATATATATATATATATTATACCCCCCCTTGGGTTTTTTTTAAATATATAAATGTCCAATCTTTCATGAGTGGCTACATTCCAGGTGGTATCCTTTTGCAGCCTGGCTTTTTTCTGCTGGCTGGCGTCTCCCACACTGGACCAACGCAGCTGGGAGCTCTTATCTCTCCTCCCGGAGGCTTACGGCGCCCCCCCCCATAAGAAGCACAGCAGACCAGGGTGTGGGTTAATACTTGTATTAAATATAATAAGCTGCAGCAGGGGGGCTAAGAAGGGAGGGGGACTCCACCCCCCCCCCATGTGTGGGCACTGATCAGGGGAAATGGGTCACCCGTCTACCTCCCCATCTAAGGAGCATCATATCCTGGCTCAAAACCATCCTTGGTCATAAGACCTATGTAGTTTATCCCAGCCAACCCCCCGAAGGGGTCAATGCAGCTGGAGAGCGTGGACTCCCGCGGCAAAGCCAGGCGGTGCCCTTGCCAATTCCAACCAGAGAGCTCGTCAGCCAGCCTCACCAATCCAGTCAAGCATCTCATGAGCGGTTCTCACTCCCCCTCTGGCCTTGCTAACCTCAGGGTGTATGCAAAGATGTTATACCTTTCTTCCAGCCCACACACAAACCACCTGCCATGAAACCCGTCCTATTTAAACATAGTGTCAAGCACAATCCCCAACCACACCACCAGTCTGAGGTAGGCAAAAAAAACCCACCAGCCAAGGCCCAATCAGGCTGATGGTAAAAAATTCCTACCCGCCCCCCCCCCCCCCGAAGGGGCAGCCAGCTATTCCCAGACTGTGCAGAGGGCAGGGAAGGAGGGGCTCGAAAACCGGGCGCAACTGAGGAGCTGTTGAAGCACCACCTCAGGAAGCGCCCGCCCCTGGAACGCTGCCTGCCAATCAGGGCAACGGATTTTGCCGCCCTGGCTGCAACACTTCAGGAATGGGCACTGCGAACTCGACACAGGGCGAGGAGCCCTGCAATGTCATTACGGCACCCCCCCCCATAAGAAGCACAGCAGACTAGGGCGTGGGTTAATACTTTTATTAAATATAATAAGCTGCAGCAGGGGGGCTAAGAAGGGAGGGGGACTCCACCCCCCACCCGTGTGTGGGCACTGATCAGGGGAAACGGGTCACCCGTCTACCTCCCCATCTAAGGAGCATCACATCCTGGCTCAAAACCATCCTTGGTATAGACCCATGTAGTTTATCCCAGCCAACCCCCGAAGGGGTCGAGGCAGCTGGAGAGCGCGGACTCCCGCGGCAAAGCCAGGCGGTGCCCTTGCCAATTCCAACCAGAGAGCTCGTCAGCCAGCCTCACTGATCTGGTCAATCATCTCGTGAGCAGTTCTGACTCCCCCTCTGGCCTTGCTAACCTCAGGGTGTATGCAAAGATGTTAAACCTTCCTACCAGCCCACACACAAACCACCTGCCATACGGGAGTGCCTAGCCTAGTGCTTAGCCCTCACCGCCCCACGCAGCCAAGAAGCTGCGGATACCCTGCTGCAGCTTACCCAAAAACAGGTCTGCCCCAACCTCCGAAAGGTGGACGCCATCAGCTCAAAACAGGGTAGGCGAACCAAAAACAATAGATGGATGTCTTATCACCGCCCCACCTTGAGTGGAAGAAAGCCCTCCCCAGGTAAGCATTAAGCTTCTTCCTAGCCATATCAACCTATCTGGGATCCCGATCCCCTTTCCATACCCACCTGGGAAGCACGCTGGACCAAAGGATGGCTGTCCCTGGTAACCAGCATGAGATAAAATTGTAAATCCCTAAGGACCTGGAGCCTCAAGGACAATGACGTCCTCTGACACAGGTCATTTTCTCCCAGGTGGATAACTAGCAGCTGGGGAGGCTGATGATGGATGACAAACTCCTCTGAGGATGGGAAAGAGCTGCCCCAATAGCATTCCACGCCGTGCAGCCCAGACAATAGTGGCCATGTCGCCCATCCCAAGTTGGGCACCGAGGCCAGAGATGGTCGCTCTCTTCAAGGCCCAAAAGATGATCGAGTGACCACAAATGAGGACCTTTGGAGGCGGGGCACTGAAGCGACCTGCAATGAATCAGAGGAGAAAATCACCAACAAAAATAATGTAATAACTAACACCCACCAAGGTGGGGGGGTCATCAAAAAAGCCGCCCCTAGGGGCCTGGCATAAGAAGCTCTGAGGCCAAAGTCTCTACAGCAAATTGAGGCCGAAGCCTAATAGAGAACTGAGGCCAAAGCCTTTACGCAACTGAGGCAGAAGCATAACACTGAGCCATACCAGCTCTAGAGGCCGAAGCCTACGACATCTAACAGGCCAAAGCCTGGAACTGAGCCCTGTGGCCCTGAGCGATGCTCCTTAGAGCCCGCCGTCTGATCGCTCGCGGGCTACTAATACTTACGTACGTAACTGCGAAACGATTGAGAACGCCATCGCCCAATCCTCTGAATGGACGACACAGGAAAACCAAGGGCAGCCGCAACCAAGGCCGCAGCTATCTGAAAGGAGTGTAACCCAAAAACCCGGGGAGATAAACCACAAATCACTAAAGCCCGGTTAAACACTGCTCTAAACTGAAAGTGTCAGGGGGGAACCGTCCTCGTGCATAAACAGAGAGCCCAGCACAGGAGCCTGCTCTGCAAGCAGGCCTCCAGCACTTGCACTGGACACAAGGGCCAACCCTGAATCCTATTAAGTAATACCCTAGTGCCTCTGGTGTGCTGGTCAGTCTTGGAGCAGCGCAACTTGAGTTCCGCTGTCCCAGCTGACACTCTCAGGTCACTCATTTGCAATGCCCTGTCAGAGGAATCCGACTTGGAAGCGGAGAGGACCTTCCCAGGGCAGAAAGCCCCCCCCCAACTTACGAACTAAGTAGCTTGATGATTTTGGGGGTGACCAGCTTGCGAGCATCCGGCAGGCTTGGAGAAGCCCGTCGGAGACCCTCTAATAACTTCTGCACCCTGAAGTTGGAGGTGGAATCAGGTAGACCCAATGCCTTGGCATAAAAAGCCAATGCCACCAGATACACAACCAAGGAGCGCACGGCATGCCCTTCCTCATACAAATGCATGAGGAAGCACCTAATGTGATCAATGGGAATGAGCCAAGCCTCGGGAAGCTGGTCCGAGTCCCAAAAAAGCCGAAAGGCACTCACCTTGGATGAATAGCTGGCACGGGTCCCCAGTTCTAAGGCAGTCCAAATGGTGTTGTCTGCTCTTCTGAGCCAAGCGACCACCGCCATTGAGGCATGGGATCCAGTTCCTGGTGAGCTGTTGGGGCGAGCTCCTGAAAACACTCTTCCTGTTGAGCCAGACTCCCCTTCGATTATTGTTGCCTTGGGCACTTGGGCTGGGACTGGGAGGGAATTGAACCCACGGGTTTTGGGAGCCTTGGACACCACCATATCTGGGGCAGGAGGCCCTTCGAGGGCTGCAAGCCTTCCAAGCCCATGCCCTGTTAGCAATTTTCTTTCTTTCTTGGAAACAGTCAAGTGGAATAAGTAGTGAAGTCCGGGGACAAGAGGCTAAAAGTAATCAAAACAAAAACCAACAAACAATTTTTTTAAAAAAACTACATAAAATGCTCAAAGTGCCCCCGGTGCCTCTTAAAGTAATCCTGACCATCCCCACCAACTGTGAGGAATGGAGGATGCGCTTAATAATCCAAAATTGGGTCCTACCCAAACCTGGGTACAACAGAAAGGCAACACAGAGGAATGATAAACACTATTTCTCTGTCTAACACATTCCTGTGACACAAAATTATATCCTTATACAGGGATGACCTGATTAGAAACCAAATATTTATTCCATAAATGTTTGATAACGCTCTACCTTCAAGAAGCTCAGGGTGGTGAACAGTGTTTATCCCTTCCCAAAAACTCTATTAGGTTAGCCTGAGAAATAATGACAGGTCCAGAGTCAACTGGGAAGCCACATGGCCAAGCAGGGGACAGAACTGGGATCCTCCTGATCCACCACAACACCATCGTGGCACAACCCCCCAAGCTGTTAAAGCAAATTACTAAGCCAGGGAGTCTCAATAGACAACTCAATCCCCATAACCACTGCACTTGGAAAAAAAAAAGAAAAAGAAAAAGGGGGAGGGGAAGATAGCAACAGGGGCTGACAAAAGTGACACCTACATACGTATTAGCCAATACAGACATAAGCTAAAATATAGCTTTGAGCAAAATTATGGAATTTAACAAAGCATTACAGAATCCATAAAATCTAAACTCCCCCCTCAGCTTGCCTTATTAACTATCAAATTAAATAGTGTACCAAAACCGAGCCACACACACACCAGGTATATACCTAGTATGTATAAACTAATTCCAACAAGCCATTCAATTTTATTATATGTTAGAATACACCGTGTGGGAGGGGGGATAAGGATAGCTCCCAGAACAGGGAGTGAACCACACTCACTAAAGGGGGGGGGAGGGAAGAATCAAGCCCTAAGAAGGGACAGAGCCCCACGGAAGCAATAAGAATGCTCCAGAGACCCAACCCCCATAGCCCAGACCAGCCTCACATAAGATTTCAAAAAGCCTCAATATGGGCTAAGAGAGGCTTATTTCACTAAAATCGCCTTCCTCAACAAATGAGGAAGAAATATGTACTAGGTGAAGAGACAGACATGCAGCCCTGCCCCAAGACTTAAGCACCCTTTTAGGTAGGCTTACCATATTTTTCAAACTTCAAACCGGGACACCCCCCCCCATAGAATCCCAAAGAACCACAAGCAATTCTAAACCAGAACGAAAAAGCAAGCAGAAACAGTCAAAACCAACCCCAAACAACAAACCACAATGAAAAAGCAATTCTAAACCACAACGAAAAACTATAAAAAAACAACCATAAATGTCAACATAAAGCAGAAATCCAAATAAGAAATCCTTCTAATGAATTAATTATAGAAGAAAGGGGGCGTGAAGCGCCCCCTTTTGCCACGTGAAGCTTGGCCGCAATTTTTAAATAAATAATTAAATTTTAATTAATTAATTAATTAAGTAAAGGGGGTGCAAAGCGCCCCCTCTTGCCGCACAAAGCGCATTTGAAATTTTTAAATAAATAATTAATATTTCTATTAAAAATATATTTAAAAAATACGCTTACCTGGTCGCTGCTGCTGCTGCTGGGGCCGCGGGCTGGGGCAAGCAAGCAGGCTAGGGCCGCGGCAAGCAGGCACCTGGAGAAGCACAGCCTGCTTGCCCGCGTTGCGCGCGCATCATGCCCTCACGAGATTTGGGCGCCAACATCTTGGATCACGCGAGATTTCGTGATCCAAGATGCTGCCCGGTAAGTTTAAAATTAAAAAAAAAAAAAGATGGCGGCGCCCATTCGTTCCCCGGAACCCGACCGGGAATCGAGGCCGATTTCCGGGACTGTCCCGGCGAAACCGGGACGAATGGTAAGCCTACTTTTAGGCATCTTCAAGCTGTAGAAGGACTGAGCAGAAATGCAGAGCTGAATGGACAGGGCAAAAATATAACAAGGCACAAGATATCCACCAATAAGTGGGGGATGAGAGCGGAGGAATAAACCCCAGAAAATGCTAACAACTAAACTGAGAGAAAAAGGTCAACAAGCCTTCAAAAAGAACAATACCTCAGAAAATACTAGCAACTGAAACAGAGAGAAAAATCCCCAAACAAGCCTGCAAATCGAAAAAATACCTCTGAAAATGTTAGCCACTAAGCTGAGAGAAAATGGCCGTCAAGTATGCAACGAGGAAAATACCTCAGAAAACTCTAGCAACTAAAACGAAAGAAATGGCCAACAACCCTGGAAAGAGGGAAATGCCTCATAAAATGCTAGCAACCAGAAGATGTCTGACAAGCCTGCAAAGGGGGGGGGGGAATTCCCCAGAAAGTGCTAGCAACTAGACTGAGAACACACAACCCTGGAAAGAGGAAAACTCCTCAGAAAAATGCTAGCAACTAAACTGAGGCTGCAATCCTTTCCAGAACACACCCCACTAAACACCATGGTGCCTACCTCTGAATAGACATGCACAGTCCTGTACTGTGAGAGAGAATATACAACAAGCCTGCAAAGAGGAAAAAAACAAAAGAAAAGAAAACCAGAAAATGCTAGCAAGTGCCATATTGACCTGAGTATAAGACTCACTTTTGTCCCCTAAGGCAAGTCTTTAAAGTAGGGGTGCAGCCTACAATCAAAGTCTAGCATTTTCTGCCTAGAGTTTTCTGCAAAGTGTCCCTTTTTCAAGCCTCTCCAAGTCTCTTTCAAAGGTAAAAGCTTTTTAAACGCAAATGCTGTGTTTTCAGCTCTTAATCACTTGCTAAATGGCCAGGATCTCTCTAGCAACCTCTAGCCTTAGAGGCATTTGAAAAAAATTAACCCTTAAGTTCCAGTCCCAGGACTCTGTGGAAACTAAGATATTTATTGATCCTGCAGTTTGAAAGTTGAGAGCAAGAGCTCCTGCATAGGCTTATCATATCCAAAGGGGGACAGAGTGCCAACCTTTAGGTTGCAATCCTATGCACACCTTCCTGGGAGTAAGCCCCACTGAATGCAATAGGACTTACTTCTGAGTGGACATGCATAGGCTTGTGCTGTTAACCATTGAAATTTGGGCAGGTGCAGCTCATCATCATGGAAGGGTGCAACAAGCTGCACCTGCCCAAATTCCAAAGGTTAAAGGTAGGCACTCTGTCCCCCTTTGGATCTGGGAAAGCGACTAATACTAGAGTGCCCAGATTCAATAAGGGACAGGGTGCCTATGCCTTTAACTGTACTAAAGCTGTACTGTTTTACTATTCTACTAATGTGTATATGTTCTTTAAGTTAAAAAAAGTTAAAAATGTATTTTTTAAAAAATAGCACCAAACTTTAAGGGTGCGACTTATAATCAGGAGCGTCCTATACTCGGGGCAATACGGTAAGTAACTGAGGCTGCAGTCCCATGCAATCTCTCCCAGGAGCAACCCCACTGAACACAATGGTACCTACTTCTGAGTAGACACACACAGGCCTGTGTCATGAGAGAGAACACACAACAAGCAACTAAATTAAGAGGGAACACCAAAAGATCTTGAATCATGACAGGAGAGCAGAAGTCAAAGCCTGCTCTCAGCCCAAAAGCAGAGGCGTCGCTCTGGTAGGGGCGGGGCTGTAAGTATCGCTGCGGTCATAGTCTCTTTACCGAGCGAGGAGGAGGCAGCCCCGCCCCCTCACTGTCCGAGCCAGTCCCCTACGGAGAAAGCAGCAGGCAGGGTCTCTTCCCTGCCGGTTTCTCCGTAGGGGACTGGCTCGGACAGTGAGGGGGCGGGGCTGCCTCCTCCTCGCTCGGTAAAGAGACTATGACCGCAGCGATACTTACAGCCCCGCCCCTACCGGAGCGACGCTTCTGCCCAAAAGCCAGCAATCCACTGACCAGAAGAGCACAAAACAAGAAAAAGGAGAAGGGGGGGGGGGGAGGAGAGAAAGGATTTTTCCCAGCCCAACCCAGTGTGAGTGTTCTAAAATTCACTAAAGCACAAGGCAAGTAAAAGGAGATGGGGGGAAGGGATTTTTTCCAACCCCAGCCCCGTGTGAGTGTTCTACAATTCACTAAAGGATATGGCGGCGAGGTAGCAGCCTCGCGCAGGCCGCAGGCGCTCCCCTGGGAGAAGGTAGTCCATCGTCATCATCGCATCCCTCGCCGCTCTGCAGAGCTCTACTGTCCCATGCCGCATCTGTCCCTCGTTGCCTGAGGCAAGCCTCGCGTTGCCTGAATCGCTCCTCAGAGCGGAGATCCAGGCCTGATAAGGCCGATGCGGGCAGAGCAGAGGAGGAGAACACATCCTCTCTGCTCGAAAACTGGGCGCAACTGAGGAGCTGTTGAAGCACCGCCTCAGGAAGCGCCCGCCCCTGGAATGCTGCCTGCCAATCAGGGCAATGGATTTTGCCGCCCTGGCTGCAGCACTTCAGGGATGGGCACCGCAAACTCGACGCAGGGCGAGGAGCTCTGCATCGTCATTTTACAGCTTTTTGTTGGCGGCGTGTCTCGAACTTGTCAAGTTCACCGGTGTTCGGGCTTACAAGATGGCAGCTCTCCCGACTGAGCCAGACTCTTCTGCCCAGTAGAAGGCCCAGTAGCTGCTGGGGCCTTGGCAGATTCACTGCTGACATCTGCCCTCAATCCCCCAATGAGAAGGTCAAACTGTCATTGTTCACCCAAGAGTCTTGGATGTGGCATTGTTCTGAGCAGTGGGAGGAAAATATAATGGCCACTAGTGAGGGTTGCCATTTTTCCTCACAATGCTCCAGAAATTACACTTTCTTCAAGGGCATTGTGTGGAATGTTGTTGCTGCTGAGAGGAGCCAAATGGCCCACTTGCCATTACTGCCACCCAGATAAGTCCTCCCATAAACATTAGGTGGGCCACCCTAACAAGGGTCCTCTGAAACCTGGAGGTGATGTTGGAATGATGACAGGTTGCCTCCTGCTGACTCTGATGCTTCGTCTCGGCTAAAGTCCTGTTTAAAAAAGTTTTCAAGGTAGCACCCGAGTTTTCCTGCTGCCGATGTCACTGGTCCTGTAGCAAACTATGATGACAGGTTTTCCTGTCATCATGCCCAGACTTTAAACTCTCTTTCTTTCCTGGGATTTCCGTTTCTTCAAGGATATACTGTTAGTGGAGGAAAAAGTACTCCATAATGTGTGAATAACATACCAATGTCACTTTGCTATGATTACAGTACATGTATTTTGGAAGCTGCACAGATGTTCATTTTCAGACATGAAAATTAAGCTGGTACAGCCATGTTCAGTGAAATATATCCAAACCAGATCTGATCCAAGTCAAAAGTGCCACCTGAAGTGGCGCATAAATGCCACCGCCACCCAAAACACTTGCATGCCTATGCGCCACCATCACCACCACAGCTGCCTAGCTCTCTTTGATCAGACCCAGCTGCTTAGGAAAGCAGCAGGTGGGCAGACGTGGCAATCACCTGCCCCCCCCCCCAGACCTTTAACTCTGGTACTGCTGGGAGCATGCTCGGCACTTCCTGTGTATTTTAAACAGGATAGCATGGAGGAAGGAGGCTATGCCAGAGCTCAACGAAAGGGGGTAGATCACCATGTCTTGCTGCATCTCAGTCTCCTTGCCTGCCTGGAAGAGGAGGTCACAGCGGTGAGAGCAGCAGCTTTTCTTTTGGTGGTGGGCAGATGTGGGATGCATGGTACCCTTGTCAGTTTGCCACTGCCCCTCAATTCACTGCTTGAAGCAAGACTTTCAGTCAGCCTCATCACTAGGCCGGCCTTGATTCAAGGTCACAGTAGGTGTGAGTTGGACTTTAGTGACAGCTGCAGATTAGCAGTGATTTGTCATGTGACAAAAACTACAAAAAGCTAGACTTCCACAAAAAGCTAGACTTCCATTGTCATCACGAGAGTTGCATGCATCCTTCTTCTACTCCTTAATATGTGAATTCACATATCAGTTTCATATAAATGCCTATTCTTTTCCAATGTCCTCTTCTTTCCTTTGCTGGTTACATTACACTTGGTTGCCCAAGTTACAGACTTGATTGCCACCTTCTGCCCACTGCATTCCATTGCAACAGGAATAGCTTGTACTAAGATAGGAAATGGGACTCAGAACAGGAAAACACAGGACCAAAGTATCAGCAAGATGATGAAGCTCACCTAGGAATCCTAACAAAACATGAATCAGCAATATAGGTACAAAGGGTCATCCTCAATTCCCATGCATCAACACACTCATCTTTTCTTCTTCTATAAAACCTTGTTCCCCATGGCACATTCTGCCACCATAGTCTCCTGCTGCTACCCAAGCCTGTCTTGTTAATGTTCTCTGCCAACTCTGTTCTCAAGGCCCTACCCATTCAGTAGATCTCCTATGCAGACTTGACTTCTCCTGCAATCTTGCATATACTTGTAGTCAGCCTTCAAACTCTTTCTATTAGAAAACTCACAGATTTCAATTGCAGGTCAGGCTTAACTGTTCATTCATCCTTGACACCTCACGCTGCAAATCTAGAATAGCTTTTCATTCAGTTGTGATGAAAACGTTCCTCACAGTGAGTTCTCTTGCTTAAATTCTTGGGGGGGGGGGCTTCAATGTATGGGTTTTCCACTTTGGCACAAATGAGCTGTGAGGCATAGTTGAAATTCTTTTCGCCCACACTGCAGAGATACATAGATGACCAGACAAGACCAAGGAGAAGCAGGTGTTCTCTCCAAAGAAACTTACAGACAGGAATTAAATAATCTGCACAACATCCCTAATTAGGTAGGCATTATTATTTCATGCTTTTAATGATGTGAAAACATGGGAGAGAAAAGTATAAATTATGAGTGCCCGTGTACATGGACAAGCAGCGAGTCTGATGATTTAATGGCTGTCAAAATATGATGAATTCCTTTCATTTTCTCAGGAGTTGCACAAATAATATTCAGGGATGCGCTGCACCATTAGGTCAACCTCTTGTAGATTGAGGCAGCTTTCTACCCAAAGGGTGTGTGTGTCTGATCATCATTCATACTTTAGCATTGGGCAAGGCTCCAAATGCAAAGGGATTTCAGGGGTGTCTGTGCATGTGCAAGTGTGTGAGAGAGATGGTAGAGACAGTGGTTCTGTTTGGTTGCTTCACCACCACTGAGCCAGGTACACCCTAGCCCCTCCATCTGGAAATCAGGCTTGGAAATCTTCCAGAAGGAGACACTTATCAGAAAGATTTGAATTATTGTGCTTCCTATTTCTAACTCACAACAAGAAGAACTTCTCAGTTTGTTTTCAATTAAAGCAAAACACTAAGGGTGAAAAAAATGTCAACCTCATTGTGCATCCACTTCAGCATTCCTTCTCTTTTTCTGATTTTCACCCTTCAGAAGGTGCTTCGCATCATTAGATTATAGCACTGTAAGACTATAAACCCCATGTTTTAGACATGAATCTGTCAACTTGCTCCTCAATTTATGGCATTTTGATATCTGATCTACAAGTTGAGATGCAGCGTCTCCCCATGTTTTACTCATGTTTAATCCAAAACGTTATTTGCAGGAAAGCTCCCATGAGCCAAAAAAGGTAACACAAGAAGTCCTCTCTGAAGGGTTTCTGAGAAGTCGGATTGGGTTGACATTGGAAGACAACGAGGGTCACTTCTGTATGCTTCAGAATGCAGAAGGGACTGCCCCCAAAGTGTTGTGGGAGAAGTAGTAATACAAGTCACTCAAAGATCTTCTGATACGTTTTGACCTTGGAAGACTCCTTATTCTAAATTTTGTGCAAAGAAATATGCTTTCCTTCCTTCTCTTCAAAGTATCATTACTGCAAGAGTTCATTCCACTTTCTGAGAGATGGACTGTGGGGCACCTTTGCCGCTTCAAAGAAGACTCAAGGTAAGGAGATAATTTGGATCTTACCTTGGGCAAGAGATTGTGGTTAACACCTTCAGGTTAAGCCCACTCACATCAGTGCTGGGTTTCTGGCAAGTTTGTTTATTATGCCATGGTAGTAACCTGCTATTTGAGAATGGGTCATCTGACTTTTCCATCACAAGAACCACCTTCCAGTTTCACTCATGACTCATCTCGAAGTGGATAAGCAAAAATTGGCAGGTGCTGCTCATAACAAATGGTTCACATTACCTGAAAAGGGGGGGAGTGCCTTTTCTGAGTCTAGCAGTCATGTGAATTAGTGTTTTGTCTAGTTTCTCATTAAGGATTTTTTGGGGTCCTTTCAGAATGCTGAAGATGGCAGGATGATCACTGCCAAACCAAGACTTTCCAGAGTGCTGTGCCAAATGATGCCCCCCTTACCTGGTGATGTGCCAGTCTCTGGTCCTCCTACTCTCTGGATTGGAAAGGAAGAGGAGGAGCGAGTGGAAGAGGAAGTGTGGAGCAGAGGAAAGTGGAGGGCGAGCACTGAAGACAAGAAGGGACAGTCAGGCAGCAAAATGTCTGGCGCAGAGTTATTTGGCAATACTGAAGATAGAGGCATGTGAGAGATATGCAGCATCAATACATTGCAGCATCGGATTCCCTCCCCTCCCTGGGTTGCCTGTGTAAGGTGCGTTGTTCTTGCTCCCCCATTGGGATAATGGAGTAGATGTTCCACATAGTTGTTTGTGTGTGGAGACTTCCTGGGTCAGAGTATCTGCATTAGGTATTCTGAGAAGTGTTAACAAAGCATCTTGACAGAAATGTTGTGAGGACAGCAGACTGTGTGGGTAAAGTGCTCCTTTCCTGGCTGTGCACATTGTTGTCCCCCCACAATTCCTATCACCAAACCTCCTGTGTGTGTGCTCTAAGGGTGCACAACCTGAGGCCAGAGAGTTATAGCCCCACGCTGCACACCTTGCTATCTGAGGCCTGGTCTTCCTGGCAGAGGCTGAAGTACTGGAGTTGGAATACTGTGATTAGCCGAAGGGTGTCGTCCAGGTCTTATACTTTGCCATGGGAAAGTGGGTGGAGCAATGGAGGTGGTGGAACGTTCCCCCTCTTCCCATTTTAGTTATATGGTTTTTTGGGGGTTCTACACCAGCTCTGGCACTGGGGTAGTTTTCTTGCTGATATTTGGAGTGTATTTGTGGTCTGGAGGGAGTTTAGGATATGGCAGTCACCAGCTTATCTCCATCTTGCCCATGTCTCCATCTCAACATAGGGCTTATGGTGGCTGGAGTTGCACCAGCAGAGAGGGTACACTGGCATTGCATTACACTGGCATCTGGGGCACATCCACCAGCAAGGCTGGAGCTTTTGCTGGCCGTGCAGCTTCGTTGCTGCCACCTGCATTGGTGCAGTTTTGGCATCCAAGGGCATACACCATATCCTATAGCACTCAGTGTTTCTGAATATAGGATACCTGAATAAGCACCTTCGGTTAGGTTTTTTGATTACATTAGACACAACATCAGGAAATGTCAGCTATGTTTCTCCTATTCTCCGAAATACATTTTCTAAACCTCAAGTGAAATTCTCTGAAGAACCCATTCTTAAAAATTGACAACTTCTGTAAACATTTAAAAATGCTATTCATTCTACTTTTATCATGGTTTGTGTTTTCAAGCAGACAAGGTCTCCTTATTTCTGGTCACTCCTTTCCTGATTTTTTAAAAAAGTTGGTCTGGTACAAGTAGGTTGAGTTGGCACATTGAGCACGTCTTGAAGAGAGCACACGACTGCTTAACTAAACCATTGTCGTACCCTGTACAGATCAACTCATCACGTTACCAGCATAACAACTTGGTTGTGATGTTCTTCTTTGAAAAAATGGGATACAGAGGCTCGGTGAGTCAAGAAAGGTAGCCACTGCAAGGGGAAATGAAGGCAATGCTTGATTGTTTGCAGCCGGATGTAACGAATACAAAATCTGTCCATGAGCTTGAAAAATAAATAAATAAAATGAAGCTCTGAAAAGCAATTCTAGGGTGTTGGCTGCACTGCCAATGGGTGTCACTGCCTTTTTTATCGGCTTAGAGGAAACAAACAGGAGAGGACATGGAAAGAGAAAGCAATGGAAAGACCACATGACATGATGACAAAAATGTACTCTACAGCTAACTCTCTGATCAAATGAGATACCCACTTTAAATCCAGTTTAGTAGCTGAAATTGTCATATGCCTGAACTGCCATAATAATGAAGAAATGAGCGGGGGTGGGAACAATGAGGAACAATTCAGGTATGCAAGGTTAGTGTCTGAATAACGTGAACGCAAAAAATGTTCAGACACACTGTGCCTTAACTGTTTACATTCCTATTTTATAATTATCTTAATTAAAGAGTAATTATTTCACTTGCAGATATGCTTACCTCTGACAAGAAAGTACCTGTCTGCCATGTTAAATAAAAATAAAAATAAACATCAGTACTGTATTTCTAACATGCTTCAGTGATTGCTCTGACTGTAAAGACGGTCTTAACCACAAGGAAAATACACTGCAAATTCCACTGTCGTTCAGTTATCAGGAGAAAGACAATCCATTTGCTAATTCCGGAAGTAAAAATTTCAGACACAAAAGGTCAAAAAAGTAATTTGTTTTCCCTTTGAAGAAACACATTTGAACTGTTGGTATGTATTAATGTTATAGCTATCTCTAACTCTAACAGCCCAATCCTATCTGAGATTGGACTGTTGTGTGCAGCCATTTACAACAGTGGAACTGCACACTCCCTCAGCAGCCATTTTGGGACAACTGTCACAAGAGGTGGCAGTCAGCCCATAACTGGTCTGAGGTACTATTCTCCATTCGAAAACATACTCTAGGAGTGAGAAAAGAAAGGGCCAGCCCATGAGGCTGTCTGAGGCAGTCAGGTGGTGGATTGGTGACAGGAGCCCATCTCTACTGTTCCTCCTTCTGTTCCCTGGATTCAAACAAGAGGAGGGAAATTGAGCAGAGGAGGAAGTGTGGAGGAGAGAACGGTGGGCTACAGTGGTAGTTCTTGGACCAGACCTGAGAAAAGACATCCAATATTTATTTATTTATTTATTTACAATATTTCTATCCCACCTTTCTCCCCGAAGGGACCCAAGGCGGCTTACAACAGAGAAAAATACAATACCCAAAAAATACATACATAGTTAGTTTCAAAAACAATAAAAAACAGTTAACAAAAACTAATAAAAACATCATCTAAAAATTGATTAAAAAAAATTATTACAATTAAAACAGATCAGAAAAACAGCAGCGCCCCACCTGTACCAGCAGAATGTTAAAAAAAGCAAGGACTCAGAAGGCTTCTTTGAACAAGAAGGTTTTTAGGCCTTGCCAGAAAGTGTCCAAGGAGGGAGCAGTTCGTAAGTCAAACGGAAGGGAATTCCATAAGGTTGGTGCCACTACTGAGAAGGCCCTATTTCTGGCCACTGCCCCTCGCACCTCCCTGGGCGATGGTACCCGCAAAAGGGCCTTATCTGATGATCTAAGGAGACAAGCCGGACTATATAGAAGTAGGTGGTCTCTCAAATATCCTGGCCCCAAGCCGTAGAGGGCTTTAAAGGTCAAAAGCAGCACTTTGAATTGGGCCCGGAAACGAATCTGCAACCAGTGCAGCTGTCGGAGGAGTGGCCCAACAGAGTCGAACCGCCTACCTCCAGTGACTACACGGGCCGCCGCATTCTGCACTAATTGGAGTTTCCGAACCATCTTCAAGGGCAGCCCCACGTAGAGCGCGTTACAATAATCTAGTCACGATGTCACTGTGGCATGGATCACCGTGGTCAGGTCATAGCTGAACAAATCACAGTATATAAGACTCAACTTTCCATTTTCCTCCAGGTTGTCCAACTTGCTAACGAAAGGGCAGAGCCGTCCCCAGTGGGGTCTGGCAGGGGGGGCGGCATCCTCGACGCCCCAAACTAATTAGCATAATTTATGCTAATTAGTTTTCACCGCTTTTTTTCTCCGATTTTCGGCGATTTTAAGCCTAGAACTGGGTTTTTTTCTAAGTATGTATGCTTTTACCGGCACTTAATTTGTATTTAGTTGCTCCCACGACGATTTTAAGCCTGCTCCCGGGCGCGCAGCTTCTGTGCAACCGGCCCGGGACTCTGTACCGCCCCCAGAAGCAATCTTCATAGTTTGCGCATGCGCAAACCCACGGCATCTCCAGGGACGCTCCAGGGAGTAGTTTGCACATGCCCAGAACGTCCCTGGAGACTCCGTGGGTTTGCGCATGCGCAAACTACGGAGATTGCTTCTGGGGGCGGTACAGAGTCCCGGGCCGGGTGAACAGAAGCTGCGCGCCCGGGAGCAGGCTTAAAATCGTCGTGGGAGCAACTAAATACAAATTAAGTGCCGGTAAAAGCATACATACTTAGAAAAAAACCCAGTTCTAGGCTTAAAATCGCCGAAAATCGGCGAAAAAAAGCAGCGAAAAAATCGCTCTCCCCCAGAGCCTCCCGCCCCCCCAGGAGCCTCTGCGCCCTTGCGCCCTGGGGCCCACCGCCCCAGGGCCCCACATCTGGCGACGCCTATGCGAAAGGGACTCCAAGATGTATGTGATGGATAGGTAACAAAAGGCAGGTGAAATAGGTGACAATTTGTACCATGTGGAATAGATTATGTCAGGGCAAAACTAGAAACATCAAAGGGAAACCAAAGACCAACGAAGAATTAGTGGCATTCAGTAGAAATTATAGTTACCGGAAAAAATGAAATACTATCTCACCTTCATTTCTGGACAACATTATTTCAGTGTGATCATATTTATGAACAAACAATTGTCTGTTATAGCTTTAGAAGTGATCAAGACTATGCACAGTGTTCTGGGGAATATGTAAGCATGCCATGGGTGATGAACCACCTTCCCAGAAACCTCTGTTTTGTTTTGCTTTTCTACGTACCAATTCAAATTATCACACACTCTTCTCTTCCCTTTTCTCAAGACTACATAGATTGAGAAAATTACATGGTGGCAGATTTTTTCCCTACACACAGGAGACTGATGACCAATCTAAGACAGTACAAAAACGGCACTCAACAAGATTTAGAAAGGAACTGAATGGCTATAAACATTTGAAGGGAAATGTGTCATAGATAGCATGAAAAGGTTGTTCCTATTTATATGACTTCTTATCTTGACCTTATAACTCCCATGATTCACACTGTTCAATAATGAGTCTATACAGTGGGTCATGAACTAAAAGTAAAACTAATGTTCAACAACGGAATTAGTTTGTTCTTGGAGTAGATAGCATTAAAAAGAAATGAATTACAGAAACATATCACTCTGGTTTTATTTGTTGTTGTTTTATGTTAACTAAAATGAGTCAAAATTAACATGTTTAAAACCTCACCAAAACATAGAAAAGTTTAAGTAGGTAGGCATACAAGGTTGCAGACAATGAGAATATCAGAGTGGTTATTTCCATTACCACCTAGTTCTCCATGCTGTAACCATAACATATGCCACTCATTTCAATATCTTTCTTGCTACCTCCGTGTCAAAATTTTTCACTGTAGTTAGAACATGCCTCTCCCAAAATTTTTATATATGTACGCATTTTCATTTAAGAAGAAAGATTTCTCCAATTTACAAAACCAGAGGGAGGGAGGGAGGGAGGAGGAGGAGAATCCAGGAATACAAGAAAATGTACCTATAGTCAGTGATGTAGACTTTTGACTTGGACTCAAGTCAGACTCAAGTCACGTCAATTACTTGACTTGGCGATTGCAAAAGACTCGACTTGAGACTTGGAGCCTTTTACTACGAGTTGAATTTCATTCAGGTTTAAACTCATTTTCCCCATTAAATAGATAGGGACTCGCAATTCACAACCAAAGACTCGGGACTTGGGGGCAAAGACGGGACTTGACTCGAGACTTGGAGTCAGAGTCTTGATCCACATCCCTGTCTATAGTCAACAGATACCAATATACTAACTGATTTTGCTGGAGATGCCAACAGAGAACTGTGACATCGCAGTTCAACCACTGACACACACATCCTTGCATTGTCACAACTGACCACTGTTTTGCTGACCCATCTAACTGAAGCTGCACTTGTGAGAGGGATGGTAGCATGGCTATTTGCAATATTTGATTGTTAATAGTGCTGAAATCAAACTTATATTAATGTTCACCATTATGTTATTGTTTTTAGGTACTATATACTTAAGAACTCTGAAGCATTCTTACCATTTCACATTAGCAGGTGCATGGCATGGTAAACCCTGACCCAGTGTCCTAATTTAAATTACATCCTGATTAGAAAGCAAAATCATCAAAGGAGTTTTTAGGATGTCCTCCACTGGAGTGCTGTATTTGTATGACTGAGTGGCCATTTGGTGATTGTTGTTCTGAATGGCAAGCTGTTCACCTAGAAACTTTTGAAGTTCACCGAATCCTCACAAATCCAGGCTTGTGGGGAGAAAATCAGAGGCTGTGTTTGTTTTTTTTCAGCTTCGAGTGCTCGGAGTGCTTGAGAGCTGTTTTTTTTTCTTTTTTTGGCCTTGTAACTCTGAGTGGTTGAGTCTTTTTTTTTGGCTTCCAGCCCACTCACTTTCAACTGTGAGCTCGATGCTAGAAAAAATGGCAGCCTCCTGCACCAAAAGGAAGGCTGCTTGGCTGCAAAGGAGCTTGGGAGATGTAGTACGAGGGGCGAGGAAATAACAATGGAAGCCTCATGCACCAATAGGAAGGTGGGAGATATAGTGGGAGGGACGAGGAGCAACAGCAGCCATTCTGATTGGTAATTTCCGTTCATTTTGGAAGCCCCCAGTAGCAGTGATATCAAGCATCCTAAGAACATCACTTCCTGATATTTCCAAGTTGAAAAACAAACGCAGCCAGAGGTTCTGTTTGATGGGTGCCTCTAGATAAATGTCTTTTTCCGTTCATTTTGGAAGCCCCCAGTAGCAGCGATATCGAGCATGCTAAGAGCGTCACTTCTTGCTATTTCCAAGTTGAAAAACAAACGCAGCCAGAGGTTCTGTTTGATGGGCTGTTGTTGTTCAGTCGTTAAGTCATGTCCGACCCTTCGTGATCCCATGAACCATATCCCGCCAGGCCTTCCTGTCCTCCACTATCTTCCTGAGTTCACTCATTTTCATGTTCGTTGCATCGGTGATGCTGTCTAACCATCTCAACCTTTGCCTTCCCCTTCTCCCACTGGCGTCACTACAGGGGGGGAGCTGTAAGTTCTGCTGAAATCGGAGACTCCATTACACAGAGGAACGAAGCAGCCCCGCCCCCTCACCGTTGGAGCCTTTCAGGGAAGCGAAAGCAACGAGCAGGAGACCCCCTGAGCTTTGCTTTCGCTTCTCTGAAAGGCTCCGACGGTGAGGGGGCAGGGCTGCTTCGTTCCTCTGTGTAAGGGAGTCTCCGATTTCAGCAAAACTTACAGCTCCGTCCCCCCTGTAGTGACGCAAGTGCCTTCTCCATTTGCCTTCAATCTTTCCCAGCATCAGAGTCTTCTCCAGAGAGTCCTCTCTTCGCATTAGGTGGCCAAAATATTTGAGCTTCAGCCTCAGTACCTGTCCTTCAAGGGAACAGTCAGGGTTGATTTCATTTAGGATTGACTGATTTGATCTCCTAGCAGTCCAAGGGACTCTCAGGAGTCTTCTCCAGCACCACAGTTCGAAAGCATCTATTCTTCGGTGCTCAGCCTTCCTTATGGTCCAACTCTCGCAACCATACATTGCTACTGGGAACACCATCGCCCTGACTATACGAACTTTTGTTGGCATGGTGATATCTCTGCTTTTTATTATGCTGTCTAAGTTTGCCATAGCTTTCCGTCCAAGGAGTAAGCGTCTTTTAATTTCATGGCTGTTGTCTCTGTCTGCAGTGATCTTGGAACCCAAAAAAGTAAAATCTGTGACTGCTTCCATTTCTGCCCCTTCTATTTGCCAGGAATTGATGGGACCAGATGCCATGATCTTATTTTTTATTAATGTTGAGTTTCAAGCGAACTTTTGCACTCTCCTCTTTCACTCTCATCAAGAGGCTCTTTAGTTCTTCTTCACGGTATCGTCTGCATATCTGAGTTTGTTGATATTTCTCCTGGCAATCTTGATTCCGGCTTGCGATTCATTCAGCCCTGCATTTCTCATAATGTACTCTGCATATAAGTTAAATAAGCAGGGTGACAATATACAGCCTTGCCCTACTCCCTTCCCAATTTTGAACCAATCGGTTGTTCCATGGTCGGTTCGAACTGTTGCTTCTTGACCCGCATACAGGTTTCTCAGGAGACAGGTAAGGTGGTCTGGTACCCCCATCTCTTTAAGAATTTGCCACAGTTTTTTGTGATCCACACAATCAAAGGCTGTTGCGTAGTCAATGAAGCACAAGTAGGTGTTTTTTTGGAACTCTTGTGCTTTCTCCATGATCCAGCTCATGTTGGCAATTTGATCTCTAGTTCCTCTGCCTCTTCGAAACCCAGCTTGTACTTCCGGTAGTTCTCGGTTCATGTACTGCTGAAGCCTCTAGATAAATGTCTTTTCTCATGGAGTGGCTTCATCACTGCCTCTATGTAGTCACCTCGTCATATGAACATTTCCTAAATTTGTGAAGAAATGGTTAAGATGAAAAGAGAGTCATTTTCTTCTTCAGGTATTTTGGAATAGTTACTTGAAGGGCTCTTCACCTTAACACGGCCAATGTGTTGAGCCAATATGGTATGGAGCTGCTTAGTGGCTTTGTGTAGCTTCTCCCAGTTAAAGATCCCCCCCCATAACTGGAGAGCTACACATCCACTATTCTTTTTAGCACTTTGATGCTAGATGGGAAGAAGCAGAAACCCTGAGGCTAAAAATGGCTCATTCCAGAAGCTGACACCTGGCATATTTTAAGCTTATTATTAAATGGTTTGGGGTTTTTTCCTGGTCATTATATTCTTTTACAACACTCTTTTTAGGCTTACTCTTGTCAATTAAAGAAATACCTAAGGTTGCCTCCAACTGTATGAGTTGGAGATATTTCTGGTATGCATATGATTGCAGGATCAGTACAGTTTATCCATCATAATGATGAAATTGCAGTATATTTAAATAATGATGTGAAAGAGTCAATATCTGAAATTATCACAAAGGTCTTCCTAAAGTACAGATTTATCGCTATTATGCCCCCCAGTGGTTTTACAATAGCATAAGGCTAAAATACAGAAAGAGGATGTGCTGTGTGCCTTCTACATCTTCTTGAAATGAATCATATTTAAAAGACATAGTATTATCAAGCTTGAATTACTGTCACCAGAGAAACCTTCAACAAACATACATACTCAGGCTTTCACGGCTGGCATCCATATTAAAACAATTGAAAGTTTTCAGGTTGAAAGCCGCGGTCCAAATCTTTCTCCTCTTCTGTCCTGTATGGAATCAATGGGCTAGATATGCACTAAAATAAATAACATCACTGAACAGTGAATTGTTTTGGAAAAAGAAATCAGTCAGTGGTGTGCAGGTAGTATTTTATATGTCTTCTAATGAACAGAAGGCTGCATAATTTGCACATACCCATAACATGTTGAATTTACTAGCTTTTACTAATTTTTCTAGGCACATTAAGTAGGAGGATACTGATTGACAGAGCAGCAAGGAGGATAGAGTCGGCGCCAGGTTCTTTGGGGGCCTGGGCTAAAACCTTGCACTAGGTTCCCTATGGTGCACTATACCTTTTTAAGGTGCACACAAGCATGTGAATGCTCAGTAACTGCCCCTAGTTGGGAACTATAAAAGAGGGGCAGGGTGGACCCTCTCTTTCCTCAACAGCACTGACGGAAGAAAACATCCACTTCAGCCCCTTTCTCTACCCTTCTTGACCACTAAGGGAAGGGACTTCTGTCGATCCCCTTTCTAACTCTCTCAGCATCCACCTGCTCCCCCAGAGAGACAAGGACAGCAGAGCCAATGCTCCATCGTCATCTTCTCTTCCTGCCCTGTGAAAAATTTCTATTCTAGAGGCCTTTGTAGCAAGTGCGTCATTTGTGCTTGTGGGTTCCCTGGAGGCTTTTCTAAGAGGGCTACTGTTGGAAGCAGAATACAGGGCTTGGTTTGCCTTTAGTCTGTCTAGTAATCTTCTCGTGTTCTTATGGAATAACTAAACCCAGTGTGATGTCCATCTGGCTGAGGTGGGCTAACTGGGGTCTCCTGCTGGAGAATTTATCACTTAAGGTAGGTAGGGGTAGGTTCCCAGGGCCCCGAGGAACAACAAGCGAAGACTTACGTGTGGTTTTCTGGATGCGGTTTAATTTCGACAACACCTTTACATTCATCAGGGACCATGTTTCTGCACAGGCTCCCTGAGCTGTGTTCCAGGCGTACTATACAGATTGCCTTCTTTTCCCTCCACCAGGTACAGAAATCCCAAATGCTGGAGCCACACACCTTCTCTTGTCCTCAGGTAAGTAGCCACCTTTACTTGGCTTCAGGGGACCTCCGACTGAGAGAATGGGAGGGGTCTGGATTGGGGTAGGGCTGACTGGGGTTGGCAACACTCTAGCCTTTCCCCACTCCCCCAGTCTTCCCAGGCGAAAGGGGTTATGAGATCCTGAAGGCGGGAGGTCTGCTGGCCTTGCCTTCCCTTCTCTTTGTTCCCCAGGCTGGGAGGTTTCTCCCCTCCCTTTAGGTGCTTTGGGAGCAGGCAGGCAGGCTAGTTCCAGTTGGGAGCCTCCCCAACCAGCCTCCTCCCTCGGCAGCTGGTCCTCCCCTTATGAGCTTCCTGCCAGCCCCACCTTGTCCCGCCTCTTCCAGGGGCGGGCCTTCCTGGAAGCCTCGTTCACGCGAGACTTCCCTTGTTACCGCTGCTACAGTGCTATAAAGCATCCTGCCACGCCCAGGCCCATTCCCTGTGCTGGCAGTGAGGCTGCTAGTTCTGTTCTTGCCCTCAGAGTCCCAGACCTCCGCTGCCTGCTTCCCCCAAGCCCCTGAGCTGTCCCAGGGTAAAGACTTCTCGGTCGTGGTCGCTCCTTCCCCTGCCTTCCCCACGGCGAGGGTTCCCTCGCATCCATGTGGCCCTTTTTGGTTTCTAGCTGCTCTGGCCTGGTCTCCCACTGTCCATTCTTCCACCCCCGGTGTGGCGGGGTGACACCCAGTTACCATTTCTCTGCCACACGTGTACTGAAAATATTTTCTGTATATACAGATTCACACCCACATGCTGTGTTTCTTGTGTTCACGAGATGAAAGTAAGCTATACACTCTTCCCTCTTTATAAGTAGTTTTGCTATACACAGTACCAGTGGCGTCGCCAGGCGCCCCTGCTTCTGGTGCGGAAAACCCCGACGCCCCCAAACTAATTAGCATTTTTAATTTGCATATTAAGTTTCGGGGTTTTTTATTTTTTGCTTTTTTTAAAGGTTTTTAGCGGTAGTGGGGCTTCTAATCGTTTGTGTATGCTTTGCGCCAACTTATCTTGTGTATAGGACCCTCCCGCGACGATCTCCAGGGGCGACGATCTCCTCCGGGGGTGCAGATCGCTCCTCTGCTCTGCCGCCCCTGGCGCGAACTCTGTAAAGCACCCAGCAGCGCTTTGCAGAGTTCACGCATACGCAGACCGTCGATTGGAAACATCGTTGCTCTGCGCATGCGTGAAGTCTGTAAAGCGCTGCTGGGCGCTTTACAGAGTTCGCGCCCTGAGCAGAGGAGCGATCTGCGCCCCCAGAGCGATCGTCGCCCCTGGAGATCATCGCGGGAGGGTCCTATACACAAGATAAGTTGGTGCAAAGCATACACAAACGATTAGAAACCCCGCTAGCGCTAAAAAAAACCTAAAAACCTTTAAAAAAACGGAAAAAAGCAAAAAAACACCCCGAAACTTAAGGAGGCTCGCGCCCCCCCCCCCGGAGCCTTTCCGCCCCTACGCCCTGGGGCCCACCGCACCACCGCCCCATATCAGGCGACGCCACTGCACAGTACAAATTTTCACATATCCATACTGTACATATTAAGACCATCCCTCTTTATCCATACCAAGATTTTCAATATGAGGTACAGGAATGATGGGGGGGAGGGGGAGGACAAAGTATCTGGTGGAGGCAAGGTCTACCTCCCATTTTACCCAATGGGTACACCTCCTGTCCACTTTGAGCTCTGGAGGGCAAATTTGCCTCATTTGCCCAAGATGGAGTTCCAGGAGGTCAGATCAAATTTTGGATTTCTCCCCTGGTAGGACACAGAGGTCCAGAAGTGACCCCTTTTTCAGATGTGCTCCTGCGGACTTTAGGGGAAGTGTACTGCAGGACCCTTGGAGGACCGAGCATGGCTGGGGAAGAGGCACCTTCCATGTGAGATGCACTGCCCCCCACCACGTGTTCAATGCATGTGCTTTACATGCTCCCTTTTACTGTATATCTGTTTTTGTGCTGTGTTCCTACAAATTACTGTGAATATGAGTCCTAAAGAACAGAAGAAGATAAAAAAAAACTAATGGGAGAAGTAGAAAAACAGGTGAAACATAAGAGCTTTTTTTGTTTTTCAATAAAGTGTTACAGCATCAATAAAGTGTTAAAGTCGATGAAGAAAATGTTTCGGAAATTCTAGCGTCCTGTTTTAGCACCTTGAGGTTTAGCACCTCAAGCTTTACTTGCAAACTATGAGCAAGAGTTGCTCATAAGTTGCAAACTATGAGCAAGAGTTGCTCATAGTTTGCAACTAAAGCTTGAGGTGCTAAACCTCATTACATGATGCTAGAACTTCCTAAACATTTTCTTCATCGACATTAACACTTTATTGATGCTGTATAATGTTATAAATAAATGTTATTTATTCTATTTTACTGTGTCATGCAACTTTTTCCTTATGCTATTGGGCATTTAGGGTGATTTTGGGGTGAACTTGGAATGGCTTTGGAATACGTTAGAATTTAATGTAATAACAGTACTCATTATCCAGATCTTTACTATAAAGTCTGTTTTTGGGAACAGATTAGGTACATATAAAAAGGGAAGGGTGTACTGGACTACAAAACAAGCAAACGTAAATCTCCTCAATGAGAGGTTGCTCCATTGCTCCAAGAAAGTTATCTCCATTCTGCCCATATGAAGGCAATATTAATATTTATATCATGTCCTCCAGAAAAAAAAAAACCTTTGGCAGGATGAAAATATTTTAAACCCCATTATTTCTGCACTGAAAAAGTGACAAAAATGTCCTAACCAGCATCACAGCTTGACAGGAACTCTTCTCTCCTTACTATTCTCTTTGCTGCTGCCTTATAAAGCCCACAGAAAATCTTCTCACCCATCCAGACAGGCTATCTCTGGTTCATTTCCTCCACCAGGGTATTCCGAAAAATGGGTTGGCATTTTGTCAAACAAAAACGTTTTTACGGATAAAATGAATGGGGGAAGCAAATAATTTGTCAAACTTTGCCATCCCTAAACATAAAGACAGCTAGAAATCTCTATATGGATGAGTTATTTGCTTGACTTTAACTGCAGAAAGGAAAGGGTGAGCCCTATGCTCACTGTCTCCAAGTTTATAGGAGTATGAGTGGACTCTTCCTATCAGCTCATTACCAGAAAGGAAATGTACAAGATATCATGTTTGGCTACAACCTGAAGGAAGAATTTAGTGACATCTCCTAAGACACAAAATGCAGCTCCTCCAGAGAAAAGGACAAAACACACACCGTGTCCTCCTGATTGCGTTGTGTTTTCTGGCTTCATTGCCAGCATTGATTTTTTAAAATAAAATTGAAGTCAGCAAACATTCTGCAATTAAAATTACTTGTTAAATACTGTAATGACAGAAGAACTTCCGAGGTACAAACTTCAAGGACAAGAACTAAACTGATATTAATCCTAATGTCATATTGTGACTCAGGGTATTACAGCTGTGATTAGACAATACTGTATAAAGGAAGGAAGGAAAATTCCCAACAATATTTCCATAGGCTCATTGAACAACTATATGAGAAGTAGTGGGAAGTAAGGAGGAGGTGAGGGTTTTATAGGGACCTGGCAAAGAGCATTTTCTGAGATATGAACATCAGAAATAATTCACATTCTCTCTTCTGAGAGGAACCACAGAATTTATTTGCTGGGCACACACAGGTTTGCTCTGCAAGTCATGGATATTCCATGCTGTCTGAAAGAATCAGGTTTTGGCTGACGGCCAAGAAATTATTCTCGGACATTCTGGAACATCACCCTGGTTTCAAATTTGATGTGAAGGCTTTCTGATGCATGGTGAAGCCTGGATAATTAAATCCCATTATTTCAAATGGAAGTTGAGTATGTATTTTTTTTTCTGGATTACACACCAAGCCCCACGGGTGTGGATTGTGGATACAAGAGGGAGCAGCACAGTGTCTTGATCAGGAGGATTGATCATTCTGAGCAAAACTCCATGTTGGAAGAAGTGGTGTTCTTCTGACTATAATAGTTGGAGTTATACATGCACCTCAATATAAACTCCAAAATATACGGTACATGCAAGCACATCAATATAAACTCTGAACATTTCAGTAAGGCCATTTTAAAAGATCTAAAAAACATGCTTGAACAATGTAGTCAGTACTGCCACTCTATTGAAGCTAATCTGTGATGGGCAAGGCATACTTTTTAGGGTGGTCATTCCATAGGGTGTGCCACAGCTGAGAAGGCCCTATGTCTTGTGGGCACCTGCTGCAACTTGAATGATGGAGGAACACAAAGGCCTCCTTACAGGAGTGAAGGTTATAGGCAGATTATTACACAGATATTTCTCTTTAGCAACAAGAGGAAGCAGTTCTTGAGAAGTTGGAGTGCCAGGCCATTTATATGACCTTTGAAAAAGCATAAACACCAAAATACAGTATATCAAGATGATGAAGAGCTCCTCGGAGAAAATGGCTTTGACTATGAAGACATTAATTTGATTCAGCTTTTTCTTTTGATGTAACTCCAGCCTTTTTGGCCTTGATTCACCTTTTCACCTGTTTTCTCCCAGCAAGCAAAACAAGTTCAAGGGTCACTCGCTAGCAAAACAGACTTATTTGTTTTCCTGTTTCTTACTGGGATTAAACAGGATTAAACAATGTTTTGGATTCAGGAAGATAGTTGATTTGCTGCGGTCCAGAGGCGTGGAAAGAATGGAGCTACCGGAGCAGCGGCTCTGGGCGGCTCCGTGGCTCGGGCGGCATTCCTCCGGAGCGTGCGCGTGCCCGCCCAGAGGAATGCCACTCAAGCCGCGGTGCCTTCTCCCCCGGCCTCGGAGCCGGAGAAAGCCCCGGAGCATCCACCACGACCGGCGGCCAGGGCTTTCTGAAGGCCCACTGCGTCGGCGCGATATTTATCCTTTTTTTCACGCATGCACAGAATGTTTCAGAAACGTTCTGCGCATGCGTGAAAAAAAATAAATAGCGTGGTGACACAGTGGGCCTTCAGAAAGCCCTGGCCACTGGTCGTGGTGGACGCTTCAGGGCTTTCTCCGGCTCCGAGGCCGGGGGCGTGCGTGCAGGTAAGCTGGGTTGTGCCCCCCCGAGCGCCGCCGCCGCCCCTCCCGGGCGGCGGCAACAGTGCCCCCGGCAGCGGCGCCCCCCGGAGCGCCCCCCCAGTGGCGGTGCTCCGGGCAGCAGCACCTCTAGGTACGCCGCTGCTGCGGTCGAACAGTCTTGCTCGATGATAGTAGTTGGAATATTGAGGATCAAAGAGGTCAATAATAAACCTGATTTTACTTCAAAGGAAAGGATGCAAACATCACCTTTGGTCCTGAAAAAAGAGTAGCATCTCAACTGCTTTCTGCCATTGGAGGCTCCCATCGCAAATGGAAGCTGCCTTCATAAATAGAAGGAGCATTCTGCTTGTGCAAGGGGGTCTGTATGCAATGATGCACAGTCATTGTGCAAGCAGGATGCTCTTTCTGTTCACAGAGGGAATTCTCAATGGTGGAAGCACTAGTTGGGATGCTACCCTTAAGTAAGAATTTTGGGGTGTTGCTGAGTCATACTTTTTAATTTTGTCGATTTGAAGGAAATATTGGTATAAATCAGTGGAATGAGACCTCTCCTTCCTTCTCACTCTGGCTCTTTGAGGAAACCATGGTGAAACACCTCGACACGTTCCCTGACTGGGGCAACACACAAGCATCAACAGCTGTGGTAAGATCTGTGTTGGGACTTAACTGTGACTTGAGACAATGCTCCTTAACAGTATTTTAACAATGTTCCTTGAATTATGTAACCAAGAACCCAATCCTATTCTTCCCCACCACTGATGCAGCGGTGCCAAAATGGCTACCACTGCATCCTGGGGGGGGGGAGTTGCAGAGGTAAGGGAACAAGCTGGGTAAGGGAACAATCATTCCCTTACATGTGGGTAAGCCTCCATGGCATGGGAGGTCTACCCATGGGTCCGCATGAACCCATGCTGCGGGATTGCTGTTGCCGCCGAACTTGCCCACTTCCCAGACCCGATCCACCCATCCTTGCCCCCGTTGCCACTCCATTCCACCCTCCCCTGTCCCATCGCTATGTCATTTTGCCCCCCATGCCACCCCACCCCCTGCCTCCCCCCACTACCTTACCTTTGGCAGCGGGCAGCTCCAGATCTGCTGGCACTGGTGAGAAGGGTCTGGCCATCCCACCAGCATCCTGGCAGTGTGCAGCTGGGTGTGCTGCCAGAGCACTTTTTATGACTGGTGCTGACTGCTTTATGGCAGTCAGCACCAGCGGAAGAGGCACACCGCCATCGCCTGGCCCAGGTAGGATTGAGCCGTAAGTTCCTAAACTAAGCTGCCTGAAATTCTCTCTGCATGTTGAGTTACGACTTATTTCTATATTTAAACAATTTTAACACCACCTTTCCTCCTTCAAATGGGGTGCCCAAGGCAGCTTACAATAAATCATAGTAAATACATTACAGCAATAATAATAATAAAAAACAATACCAGCAATGTTAAAATAGCAGCATGAATACAAAGCAGGACAGATAAAAATGGCAATCTAAGGCAGATCAGATGACAATATTCAAGGTAGCAACATAAGAACTCCCCCCCCCCCCCCGATAAAGATAACTACAGTGAAAAGGCCAATCAAAAAAGAAGTTTTCAAACCCTGCCAGAAAACTAAGGGAAAGCACAATCTCAATTCAAAAGGGAGAACAATTCCACAGTTGTGGTGCCGCCACAGAGAAGGCCTCTTGCTGCTGCCCACCAGGTCTCCTTCCACAGTGGCACACATACCGTAGGAGCGCCATCTCAGATTATCACAGCCTGGGGACAAGCCAAAATATATGGTAGACAGTCCTTCAGATATCCTCGTTCCAAGTCATAAAGGGCTTTAAAAATCAAAATCACCCCTTGAATTGTCCCTGGAAACAAACCAACAGCCAGTGCGACCACTCAAGCAGCAGCAGCCCGACAGAATTGAACCAAATTATTCCCATTATATATAGATATGTACAGTATGCTATTTTTTTAAAAGAAAAAGTCAACTAGCTGTTTAGGAGAACCTTTTTCTCTTGAGTTCTTGGCATACATTCCTTATCATGCTCTACCTCGAGTCGGAACCCACTGGAGCTGAGGTGCATATCCTTGTAGCAAATCTCATACCTTCTAGTATGAAACACAAAACAGCTGCAGCTTGGCCTTTCACTACATCCCCATGATGGGAAAAGCCATGCCTATTGAAAGCTTGCCTATCGCAGAAGGCACAAGAGCCCTGCCAGACAAATGTGGCAACTCTGTGGATAAGCCAAGAAAACAGCATAATTATACTGGGATCACACCACTATACTGCAGACTATCCACTGCTGGTCCGAATGCCATGTATTTTTTTAAAAAAATCCCCTTGTTCTAACAGCATGTAATATATCATAGCTTATCGCCTTTGGCCTGCCAAGGAATCTGCTGTTGCCAACTTCCTAACTTCACAACCAGCCAATTCATTCTCATGTGGCTATCAGGGCAAGTACTTAAAAGTTAATAATAGACTGAGAGACACCATTCCAAGGAACTGCTTACTTTCCCTCTGTGTGTGTGTGTGTGTGTGTGTGTGTGTGTGTGTGTGTGTGTGTGTGTGTGTGTGTGTGTGTGTGAACTTTTGCTGTTCTATGAGGGCTGCCAATTGCTCCAGAAGGAGAGTAATAATAATTACAAAAATGAACAAGAGGCACTTGTTCATTTAAGTAAGTTTTAAAGTAAACTGTACGAGTGCTGCACTCAGCCTGACAGAAATCCACCTCTATGCATGCCTTTTCTCTCTGCCAGTTCTAGAAACTCCCACAGGAAACTGCTAAGAGCTTTCAGAGAAGGTATCAGCGACTCAAGTGGGTGTTCAGCAGCTGCTATTCAACACTTCAGGACATTCATCACTACTGAGCTCTTACAAACTTGGTTTCCACCCTGCCTCAACATCCTACTTTCACAGGGGCACCCGGCCTTCCGGGAGGGCTAGGAAGCCTCTCTCTTTCTGTCTCTCTCTCTAGAGGTGTTGGAGTGAACTAGAACTTCCTAACTATAGATAATAAGCTCATGGAGTCAAATTGCTTTTATTAATTATTTTCTAGTCCCTGACCTAGTGAAGCTTTCACTTCCTAAAACCGTCGACATCAACAAACCAACTCCAACCAACCAACCTAGTCATTTTTAAGAAACTCTAAAAACAATGACAGTGTGATGCAAAATCTTCCCATGCATTTGTCATTGTTCTAGTCCCACCTTTTCCTGTATTTATTTTTAAGAAGGAAGTCTTTAGATGACATACTGTAAAAGAAATGATAAATCATTTAGGAAAGATAAATTGCAGCTCCGCTTATGGAAAATGTTGTCAGTTTTTGGTAATAATGGCCAGTGAACTTAATCTATCTGCAAACAACTATTTTCCACCGATACTTTATTCACTGTTTTTTGACTCATTCTGTAGAAATACGAATTATTTTTGTGCTTGAGGAAGGGATAAAACCCAGCATCCAGTTACTGTATTTCAGCCTTGCCCATTCTTATGAAATATCTGCACATAATGCTCAATTTTATTTCCATGGATACCAACCCCAAATTTGTATTTTACTTTGTGAAGGAGCATTAGAGTCAACATTATCCCATTTGAATTTAGCTCAAATGGCACTACTGCTTGATTTTCAATTTCAACTGCAAATAGATACAAGGCAATTCCAATAACAAAGTGCCACAATGGGAAATGAGTAGATACAGCGATGATGACCTGGGAGAGAAGCAAGATGCAACAAGAAGATGAGAACCAGCAAAATAGGAGGGATGTAGTAGAAGCACCGAAAAACACACACAGGGGCAGCTTGGAGAGCTTTGCTGCTGAGACCTGGCTGAATGAGATGGGGACTCCTGCCTTGCCCCGACTATGTCCGGTGTAGCATCATAAGAACATAAGAACATAAGAAGAGCCCTGCTGGATCAGGCCAAAAGCCCATCTAGTCCAGCTTCCTGTGTCACACAGTGGCCCCACCAGATGCCTCAGGGAGCACACAAGACAACAAGATACCTGTGTCCAGTCGCCACTCCCTTGCACCTGGCACAGAGAAAACCCACTTCTAAAACCAGGAGGTTGCTTATGGCTTGTAACCTGTGATGGTCTTTTCCTCCATGAATCTGTCCAAACCCCTTTTAAAGGCATCTAGGCCAGATGCCATCACCACATCCTGTGGCAAGGAGTTCCACAGATGAATTACACGCTGAGCAAAGAAATATTTTCTTTTGTCTGTTCTAACTCTCCCTCCACTCAATTTTAGTGCATGTCCCCTGGTTCTGGTGTTGTCATCAACATAGAGCAGGTAGAGAGGGGGGCAAGATGACAGCATTTCATAGGAAGGGTATTTTTATCATTGGAGGGCAAAACAACAGGTGACATTGGAGATGTATGGGTGCATCTCCGTCTCATTTTGATTCTCCCAAATAGCACCTGCAGGGGATGATCTGGATTAGAACTGTGGCACAGAAGGAGGGAGGCTGACACACCCATGCCATTTTCCTAATAACTGTCCCTCCAATGACTGTATCCTGAGTTGCAAAACATGAGTGGAGAATGGGGGGGGGGGTAAAAGGAAGAAATATCTATTCCTCTTTACCCTGCTCTTCTCCTCCTGCACCCCCATTAAGTCAAAGGTCCCCACTTGTTCAACATTCATTCATCCTGTGCCACTCAATATTACACAAGCACCGCCTTACACTCGGCCATAACACTGGTTCATCTAGCCCAGTGTCAATTCTGCCTGTCAGTTGGTTTGCATAGCCCCTTCCCAATTCTGTTACTTCAGATCCTTCGTGGGACGATGCCAGGGAATTGCATGTGGCCTAAGACTCACCTTGTGAAAAGAGTGGTTGGTTCATCACACGTAAAGTGCCCATTCATAGTACCCCTTCTCTCTAGGGGGTTGTGTAGCTGAGAAAGTTAGTGACGTAAATCAGCCCCATTTGTCCTTTTCGTGTCATCCTTATGGAAAAATATTCAGACGTTAATTTTTGTCAAAGGAAGTGTTACTGTGATTCATGCTGAGTCATATGAATTAATCATTAGCACCAGTCATCTTGAATTATGCAGAAGTGGTGACTTGCATTTCTGGAATGCTGATGCACTGTTTGTAAAGTCTTTATATTCAAAAAATCTCAGATATTGCAGACTTTATGACCTACCAAAAAAAAGCAGGTATGCCATAGCACAAGGGTGCTTAAAACAATGAGGTCAAACTTTAGTTCTGTTTCAAACAAAATGTCCAGTCTGCCTGAGGGGTAGCAAACAAGGAAAGCCATTTCGACCGGAAGTTTTTCAAGCTCCGCCTACTCAGCGGAAGTGCCTAGCAGCATAATGACACCCGGTAGGATTCTTATCTGATATTCAGGGAATCCAGGTTAATCATTCTCGCCATTGCTAAGCAGGAAAGCAGTGCTTGGCAGCTAATCACTGCAGAAGTGGGTACTGGAGCGCCTCTGTGCAGTGCCACTACTGGAATGCACAGCGCCACTTCTGGTTTGGCAGACGTGTAAGGAATGCAAGGAAAATTCCAAAATGACAGGGCTGATTTTGTTTCCGCCAATACAGTATCCAAAGAGTTGATTTGCTCACCAGTTTAATTCTGACAGGCAGTGATGTAGACTTGAGTCTATTGACTCGGACTCGAGTCAGACTCAAGTCTCATCAGTGACTTGACTCGGCGATTGTAAAAGACTTGACTTGAGACTTGGAGCCTTTTACTACAAGTCAAATTTTATTCAGGTTTAAACCCATTTTCCCCATTAAATAGACAGGGACTCGCAACTCACAACCAAAGACTACTCAGGACTTGGGGACAAAAATTTGAGACTTGACTTGAGACCTGGACCCAGAGACTTAAGACTTGACTCGAAACTTGGACTCAGAGGACATGATCCACATCCCTGCTGACAGGTCCCTTATTTAGCAGGAGACAATAGCTCAGCTTTTTACTTCAGAGGAAGCCTGCCGCTGCCCCCATTAGTATAGTGAATAGTCTGTAGCTTGCCTACCTAGCCGTTTTCGGTCATGGAGACTAATTTAGAACTTACAAAAAGCTGCGTAGACGGGCCTATTAGCCTGGGGCCGACTCCTGCATATGGGTTCTTTCATATGAGTAGCCTTCATGAAGCAACATCTTCCTACTGAATTATAGGAAGTCCTCACTTTAAGTGAAACAACTTATAATAAAACCGATTTTACCGTAGGCTAATTGATATATATAAACAAGAGTTTCCAGCATATTTCTGGTCACAAAAACATCACCAAACTTTTAAATAAAGACCCAAAACACTTCTAATATTAAACATTGAAATAAATGTGAGCTTTCCAGGCCAGCGAAAATCCACGCAGACATGGGAAGAACGTTCAAATTCCACACAGACAGTGGCCCCAGTTGGGAATCTATTTTTTTTTCTCAACAACTTATAACATGAAATGAAATGAAAATGAAACAACTTATAACAAAATGACTTTAAGTGAGAGGACTTGCTGTATTTATCACCTAAGTATACATCTTCTTGCACTGATGTTGACCAGAGGTGTCACTAGGGCGCGCGCTGCCCCAGGGCGGGGGCGCGCGACACCCTAGTGAGCACTCCCCCCGACACCCCTTCTCTTAATCTTGGCGCGCCGCGATGGGGGGGAGCACCCAACGGATCGCCGCTCCGGGTGCCCCCTCAATCGGGAGAGCCGGCTCGGGGACGTCCTCCCCGGCCGGCTTCCCGGGGCCTTCTGAGGAAGGCCCGCTGCGCGAACGTTATTTATAACATTTGTTTGCGCATGGGCAGACTTCCCTCAGTAACAGTCTGCCCATGCGCAAACGAATGTTATAAATAACGTTCGCGCAGCGGGCCTTCCTCAGAAGGCCCTGGGAAGCCGGCCGGGGAAGACGTACCCGAGCCGGCTCTCCCGATTGAGGGGGCGCCCGGCCCGGCCTGGCGAGGTGGGTGGGAGGCCCCCAGGCGACGCGCGCATGTGCGCGCGCAGAGAAGGCGACGCGCACTGTACGCGCGTCACCTTTCTGCGCAGCGTGTGCGCGCGTCACCTGGGGCCCCCCGCACGCCATGCCACGCCACAGCGACGCCTCTGATGCTGACTGCCGTAAAGCAGTCAGTATCTGTCGTAAAAGGCACTGCCACAACGCACTACTCGGCACACTACCTGCAGCACAGGCAGGAAGACCTGCGCCCTCCTGCCCGTGTCATTGCCAGCTCTCTCACTAGCCAGAGAAGGGAAGTCAGTGGGAGAGGCGGAAGGGTGGAGGGTGGAAAGGGACATGAAGGAGGTGGGAAGCCTGAAGGAGGGGGAAGATCCGGCACCAAAGGATCGAGCCGAATCCTATCTCCTCCAGCAGCAGCCTCCCTGCCCTCTTTTTCTCCTCGGACTTGTACTACCAAAATCACTAGCACAGGTCCAAGGAGACCCATTGCGGGTCAGGAGGCTTACGCAGGGCTAAGGGAATTTAAAATTCCCTTTCCCTGCTGAATCCTCCTGATACACACACACACACACACACACAGACACACACCACCACCACCACCACCACCACCACCACCACCACCACCACCACAGGATGCAGCGGTTGCCATTTTGGCACCATCGCGTCGATGGGGGGAATGGATAGGATTGGGCTGTTTTCAATACAATGGATAGGATTGTATTGTTTTCAAATATATTTTAAAAACTGTTGGTGAAAGGCTGTCTAAAAGCAAATCAGCTCTGCTAAGACAACACTAAAGAGCACTGCAGAGAACTGTTGGTCTTTCCAAACTTGAGCAATGAGGTCCTCAGGACAGTATCCTATAAGTGTTATAGGCTTAGCAAAGGAGACAAGGAAGAGTTTTAACAGCTACAGCATAATAACGCATGCATATTTTTACACTGATCTGCACTCTTCCTGTCCAACTAGAAAACCACAATGATGACATTAATAAAAGTCGACAAGCTAATGATACCTTCACTGAACAAGTTGCAAAGTTAAATATGTTGGATATGAGCAGTCTTTTTCTGTAACTTTCATGGCCCGAAATTACTGCACAATGAGACACATATACGGGTTTAGATGCCATGTAATAAAAGAAAGACTTGTCCTTTACCCGTTCTCCAATACCGCTGACGGATCTCCTTCCAGGCAGCCGTCACAGGCATAAAAAACACATAAAATCCAAGGTTTTGCAGACCCCGTTGTATTACTATGTCCCTCTGTATCCAGCTGACATCCATTGGCTGTCAGGCAGGTTTCTGCCGGCTTTTCATTGTTAATAGTCCCTGTGTGTGTTCTAATCGTAGCATTTCCTTCTCCGCGTAAGATCGGCATCCAAATGCGATTTGCAAAAGCCAGGTCCTGCTGACGGTTCCCCAGTTCCCCAGTTCTCCGTTTGCTTATTTCCAATGCTTCTAAAAGGCGTAGGATTTTAAAACTGTCCTCTTTTTGCAAACATTTAGTCTCATTGAAACGAATCGCATGACCTTCCTTTGTTGCGTGTTCCACAATCGCAGATTGTTCAGGATGATTTAATCTCCACGATCTTTCATGCTCTGCTACTCTTGTTTTAATATGTCTGTAAGTCATTCCAATGTAACATCTGTTACATTCGCAAGGAATTGAATAAATTCCCGCATGGGAAAGGGGCTGTCGCTTATCTTTGGGATTGCCTAAAACTGTTGCACTTTTAATGTTGGCTTAAATATAGTTCTTATATTTCCTTGTTGTAGAATGCGTGCAATTTTGTCTGTAGTTCCCTACAGATGTGTAGTTCCACAATCCCTACAGATTGTGGAAACACGCAACAAAGGAAGGTCATGCGATTCGTTTCAATGAGACTAAATGTTTGCAAAAAGAGGACAGTTTTAAAATCCTACGCCATTTAGAAGCATTGGAAATAAGCAAACGGAGAACTGGGGAACTGGGGAACCGTCAGCAGGACCTGGCTTTTGCAAATCGCATTTGGATGCCGATCTTACGCGGAGAAGGAAATGCTATGATTAGAACACACACAGGGACTATTAACAATGAAAAGCCGGCAGAAACCTGCCTGACAGCCAATGGATGTCAGCTGGATACAGAGGGACATAGTAATACAACAGGGTCTGCAAAACCTTGGATTTTATGTGTTTTTTATGCCTGTGACGGCTGCCTGGAAGGAGATCCGTCAGCGGTATTGGAGAACGGGTAAAGGACAAGTCTTTCTTTTATTACATGGCATCTAAACCCGTATATGTGTCTCATTGTGCGATATGAGCAGTATTTGGCTGCTAGGACCTTGGAGGGCAGTGGGTGTGTTTCCGGTCACCTGCAAGGACCTTCACCTGGCCCCTCCTGTCTGACCTGGAAGGGGCATGACCCTGACCTTTCCCAACATTCTCTCTCTGACCACATGGGTTCTCTCTCTTCGCATCTGACTCTACATGGGGACGGACGTGCTTTTCTAGGCTCCTTGCCTGGAAGCCATTTTCCCCACATGGGTGTGCCAGCTATAGGGGCATACTGACTGCTCAATGTAATAGTGTACCTCTAGTCATAACTAGATGAATGTAAACTATGAATACTGAACTGTAAGTAAAACTACTTTTTCTTTTTACTATACAAGCCTCAGACTCCGTGTCTCATTTCAATGGTAATGATAGCTAGCTAGCCTGGGTGCTGGGATAACTCTTCTGGTTAAATAAATATAAGGTCTTCTTCCGTTTGCAAACTCTGCATATTTGAACCCCCTAAGGTTTATGAAATAATATAATAACCCCCAACAAAATATAGCAGGGCATATCAACAAATATAATTTTAAATTATATTTAACTTTTTATTCTTTGTTGGGACAAAGAAAATGTTATGATCAGATATTAGCAAGTCTTTCTACTGGGAACACGATATTTCAAGCATAGTGAACTTTGAACAGATAGTTAAAAGAAAAAAACTGGGGCTGAAATATCCTTTGTAAGCATCAACATATGTTGAACATCAAATATCCCATGAAATTGTTAAAAAAATTTTTTTAAATATTTGAGGATATCAGAGATTGATCTGCAATTAAAGTGCTAGAATGGATCGTTTGGTTTACTATGCCATGAAAAGCCTGCCCTCAGTGCTAAAGGGTTCTGTGAATGAGATGGTTCAAGGTCAAATAATCCAGGTTACCATAGAAAGATTGTGTTAAAAACTTCTCCAACCTAAACAAACCTCCAGTTTAACATTCTATATCGATAGTTTCTTAGCTGTTTGTACAGAACAATGAACTAAGCAGAGTTGGCTTTCTGGCTTGTCCCATTCTGGAGGTGGCCTCTAAAGGTCTGTGAAGGTTGCTATAGCTTGGGTTGAGCTTGATCAAAGACGGAATGAGCAATTAGAATCTGTAATTGACATGATAGCCCAGTAGATGTCACCATTGCTGTGCAAAACATAGACTTTATTTCTCCAGTATTTCCCTTCTCAGGGATCTGCTTTTAGTTTGCCTTTTCTTTCATGTCTGTATTTTGGCATTTTCCCTCTATGATGTCCATGTTCTTAGTCATCTTAGCTTTTCATCTTCCTCTCAATTTCTTATCTTCAACCTCTGCTCTTAGTCGCTGTAAATAATACGTGGCAGTTTGAGGAAAGTGTTGTCTGCTGAAATACATGGGTTTTCACTGAAAAGGAATAGATAAAAGCCTGATGTTATCCGCATAAACTCAGAATTATAGACATGCTTTCATCCTTAAACAAAGCTATCTTTGCTTCTTTAACGACTGTTCCCTCTCTGTTCATAAATTTGAAAAGGAAAAGCATAAAGTGCAATCACAAGAACTATTTGGGCCTCTTCCCACATTATTACAGCTTCATCTCCTAGCCTACATCTTGCTTCGATATGTCAAAAAGACGCATCTCTCCTGTATGGTCATACTAGTTTGTTTTTTCTTCCTGATACGTACATTAGGAAATGGAGCTGAAATCTTTGTGGTAGGGGAGAGGAGTCCCGCTGATTAAGCTTGACCATTTTGTTCTTGAAGGACCCCTGTGCCTTAAACAGCCCCATCACTGCGACAATTCAACAGGCAAAAGGTGATTTTTTTCCTATCACTGCTGGTGAAATTAAAACCAGCAGTGACTTAAAAGCTATTAAAAACAGAGGAGGAGGCTTGCCAAAGGCTATTGATAGGCTTACCATCCATCCTGGAATTTCCAGGACCGGCCCGGAACCTGGGCTCGGGTCCCGGCTCAGTCCCAGACCGTTCAGGGCCCAGTGGAAGCCTCCTCCACCACCGCTGCCGCTTGTAATTTTAAAAGTTACCTTTTTTCTCTTGGGAGGCACCCAAATCTCCTGCCCGCTGTCTTCTCTGCACGGAATGGCTCCGACAGTGAGGAGGCAGGGCCGCCTCGTGCCGGCTTGTAAATGGGAACTAGGATGGGGCGCAACTTACAGTACGGCCCCCACTGTAGCGACGCCTCTGTGTCCTGGAGTCCAGGATCAGCAACAATCTGGTGACCATGAAAAGCAATCCTAGAGATTTTAACAGGGCCTTAAAAAAATTCCAACATTAAAACAATTTGGGGGGGCAGTCTTCAGGAATAGCTTCAGTCAGAGTTGGCAACCCTAAGTTGGATACATACCTGAGCATGCATCCCACTGAAAGTGATGCAGTGTGGATAAATGACATCTGTGCTCAGGTGCATGTTTGGCTGCAACATACCACCTTCCTGGTGCAGCACAGTGGCTAAGAGATGGGAAGCCCAATCCTTTCCAGCGCCGATGCTCTTCTTTGCTCACCTTTAGAGGAAACTCCCCACCCACAGGAAGCTGCCAGTGTCTAATGGATTGCTCGTAATCAACTAATTAGCAGCTAATTGACCATGTTCTTTCAAAAATTGCCAGCGTAAATTAGACTTCCAGTATTAATTTGCAAATAGCACTATTTTGAAAACGTGTAAATCAAGACTGCAGTAATAGAGAGGTCTCTGTAGTTAAGTATGGAATTGTACCAGAACTAATTCTCCTTCTGTTATTGTTTCTTTAAGTAACCAGAACCACTGAATATTCTAGGGTCCATTTAAATGTCAGGATGTTGCAACAGTCAGAGGCGTTTCAACGGTAGGGGCCGGAGCGTAAGTCGCATCCCGTCCTAGTACCGTGTTTACCAACCGGAACAAGGAGGCCCTGCCCCCTCGCCGGCGGATCCATTCCGCGCTGCAAAGGTGACGAGCAGGGAGTCTCCTGCCCCTTCGCCTTCGCAGCGCGGAATGGCTGCGACGGCCAGGGGGTGAGGCCTCCTCGTTCCGGTTGGTAAACACGGTACTAGGACGGGGCATGACTTACGGTGCAGCCCATACCGTGGAAACGCCTCTGGCAACAGTACAGTACTTCTAAAGCATGTCTCCTTGCCTTATCTTACAATGCACAATATATGTTTCCCCTTGTCAAGGTCACCCAGGCCAAAGTGTCCCAACTTCAGTGTCAAATCAATGTACACATTTACTCCTTGGCACAGTTTCCTGGCTCAGCTTACTAAAGCCAATACTGTACTCCCCCCCCTTCTGAACCCCTTTTCTGGGTTAGAACTAATTACTTAGGATAGACAGTAATTTCTCACTCTGCATGCTCTAGCTTTGCTTCATCTGGACCTCCTCTTGGAGCTGATAATATGAATTAAGCTCACCTCTAATGGATATCCTTCAGTTATCCTTCTTCTTCCTAACCAGGCAATAGCCCCTTCTTCCTAAGAGGCAGGGGCTCTCTTTTGCAGAGGTGTCAATACAGGTGGGAGGTACTGTAAGTTCCACACCGTTCTACTCTCAGTTATGAGGTGGCCCCATCCCTTGCTGTCGGAGCCATTCAGAGCGGTGAAGGCAATGCGCAGGAGACAATGGAGTGTTGCCTTCACCGCTCTGAATGGCTCTGACAGCGAGGAGGCAGGGCCACCTCGTAATGCAGAGTAGAACGGTGCGGAACGTACAGTACCGCCCCCCCCCCCTGTAGTGTGACGCCTCTGGATATGTGACCACTTCACACTCCCTTGCAGAGACAAATGTATGAGACAGTAAGGCTGGGCATATAAACACCTGAAGTTCCTTCTATGGAGTATGAAGATCATTGATCCAACTAGGCCAGTATGGTCTACTCTTGCCAGCAGTGGCTCTCCAGGGTCTTTTCCCAGCCCTGCCAGGAGATGACAGAGATTGAACCTGAGACCTTTTGGATGCCAAGCATGCGCTTTATATGACTACATTATTATGGACTCCCCCCCCCACTGTCATATATGACCCGTTTTTTTCAGTGGCTGATCTGGGTTTCAATACCCTCTCCCACAAAACACACCTCAGGTCACAGCAAAGATCAATCTATTTCCATTGCTCCTTCACACTGCGCCGGGCCCCAGTCCAAACCCTACCCTCAGCTGTATGCAGAAGTCTCATGCTCTGTTACCTTGTATGCAGCCGCAGTGCACTTCTGCTTGAAGCAAAACATCACATGGCTATACCCTTACGGTGGCCATCTGTGTCACCTTAACCCTTTCCTATTGCTTTGGTGGTATCCTTGCTGTCACACTTAGGGATACAAGCAGTAAATTGCAAGGGATGAGCTACATGCTTATTACACAAGCTGGGGCAAGTTTGAAAACCAACATTTTCTTTGTTTATTTAATGATCAGCAAATTCATTATCATGAAAACCTCTTTTGCATGATGTGCATAGTAGGCTATCCACCTTCGGAGAATTAGAATATGGAAACCCTAGTCGGATCTGATTGGTGTACGAAGAGATGCAAACAATCTTCATCCTTTATAACCTAGTGCCAGCTATGACTCTCTCTCTCATATGCACACGCGCACACGCGTGACACACACACACACACACACACACACACACACACACACACACACACACTCCCTTTTTCCACCCATAGATAGCTGATACAGAAACTGCCAATTATGTTTCCACGTCCAGAGCAACTCTGCCAGTGATGAATCTTGATTGGCTCATTTTTCTTTGCTGAAAGGCAGAAATGTAAATTTCCTTTCGCTAACAGCTGGGAAACAAAAATCAATTCCAACAGCTTTCTGAGTAACGAAATTAATAGAAGGCTCAGAGATGACAAATGCAGCCTAAGAGCGAACAGGCAGCCAGCACGGTCATTTCCACTTAACCCCCTTTGACTAACTTCCCTCCTCTAGTAAAGATCCACCAGGGATCTTGTCCATCTTGTTCACTATTCCGTCTTCATTTTAAGAGCAACAGTTCATAGTGAAAGCCCGGGCCATGCTGAGCTTAAACGAAAATAATTCACTGGTAATGTTAACAAATGTGGGTGTCTAGCGATCTGGTGTAGTCTCTGAAGGGCTGAGTCGACACCCACATTTAACTCCTTCCCTGTTCAGCCAATAACTCACTAACTAACAGCACCGCCCTAGGCATATCTACTCGGACGTAAGCCCCACTGAGTTCATCCTGAATAGCCCTGATCAAATCCCAGTTTCTGTCCCCACTCTTCATCTGCAAAACAAAAGAGAATGCAGCTGCACACTTAGTAGATTATTCAAGCAGGAGACTGTAGTGTGCAACTATGGAAATGTACACAGGGGTGTAGTGGGGGGGAAGGGAGGGAAGCAATGCAACTTCTACAGCAGGAGCAGAGATAGCACCAGCAGGAGCACTCAAAGGTACTACCTTTGAATCAGGGGCTCAGCAGGAGGCAAACTGAGAAAGTTGCTTAATGGTATGTGTCAGTCTGTCCTTTCCCCCAGATGCAGAAGCAAGCACAGCAAGACTGTTCTTATGTCAATGCTGTCTTTCTCAAGGCCTTCCAGAGACCATTACATGGCACATGCTACATTATCATAATTTTTTTTTTGGGGGGGGGTGCAAAAATGCCATGCAATTTTTACCTTTTCTAGGGTTTTTCTTACCTTTTTCTAGGGCGGCGGCGGCAGTTGTTTCGGGGCATTCTCCGTGGCCGGATTTTTCGGGGCGCAGGGCAGGCAGCATTTTTCGTTCCGGCATCCATCCTGAATGGGCGGGACTCTCTAGGACTCTCTTTCCAGTCTCGCTGGTCCGTCGGTCCTGGAGGACTGACCAGCGGGACCAACAAGATGCACGCCCTAGAGAGGGCGTGCGACCAATAATACTAGGAGAGAAAGTCCTGGAGAGTCCCGCCTATTCAAAATGGATGCCGAAATGACAAATGCTGCCTGCCCTGCGCCCCGAAAAAACCGGCCAGTTAAGTACACACACACCCTGGGGGGGCGCACACGAGGCAGCTGCCGCCCTGGGAAGCAGCTTCCCACAAAAATGAAAAAAAGTGAAAAATGCTAAAACAAAACTGGGAAAAAACCGAAACCTACCGAGGCCTACGCCCCCAACCAGCATCAGCGCCCTACGCCCTGGGGCGGTGGGCCCCGCCCCCACTCTGCAACGCCTCTGTGCATCACCCCCTCCCAGCTTGTCATCCCCGGGACTCAGAGGGTGACATGCCCAAGGCCCACTCGGTGAGCCACGCCTTCTTCGGCAGCTCGGCAGCTTCTAACAAGGCCAGGCAAGGCTGAAAGTGGCACTTGAAGCCTTCCCCTCAGAAGGGCCGAACAAAGACCAAATCGCATCTTTGTTTGGCCCTTCTGAGGACAAAGCTTCAAGTGGCATTGTGTGCCACTTTCAGCCTTGCCTGGCCTTCTTAGAAGTGGGATCCACTGGCGTCACTACAGGAGGGGTGGAGCTCTAAGTTCCTCTGTGATCCGAGCCTCGGTTACACGGAGGAACGAAGCCCCCTGAACCTCCGCACCAGTCAAAGCAGTGAAAACAACGCATAGGAGACTCCACAGGAGACTTCGTTGCTCCGTGTAACCGAGGCTCTGATCACGGAGGAACTTAGAGCTCCGCCCCCCTGTAGTGACGCCAGTGGTGGGATCGAGCCGCAAGACTCGGGCGCGTCACCCTCCTGGCGCATCACCCCCTCCCGGCATGAGCGGTGAGTACCAGGGGGTGACGCAGCAGTGTCACCGACCTCCCACCGGGGATGACATGTCTGCTTGTGACGCCACTGCCCAAATGCTGTAGCTTTACCCTGTAAGGAAGGTGCTGCAGCCCTCCAATTATTTTGGTTGTCCTCTTTTGCACCTTTTCCACCTCTACATTATCTTTCTTGAGGTGTGGAGTCCAGAATCAGCCTTGTGAGCTGGGATCAGTACAGCCCGAAGCATCCTACATACATGTATTAAAGGGACCAAATGTGCCCTGTACATCATACTCATTGAGAGCTATCTTTTAATCTTTTAAAGAGTTAATCTTTTTGTGAATAATTGGAAACCACTTATAGATTCCTTAAGAGAGAGAGTGAGAGAAGAAGTGATGAAATGTGGATTTAATGAATACTATATTAGAGATATAGGCTTAGTTAGATATTATAAGTAGAAAATATGTAATAGTATACAGTAGGATTTATTGCTTCGTGCTTGCTGTAATCTTTCGTAATATGTTGTATTGTTTTATTTTATTGTTTTGTTTCGTTTAGTAGTTTACTAATAAAAATTAAATATATATAAAAAAGGGAGCTATCTTCTTGACATGTCATCATGAAAACAATCACACTTGGATGATCAGTTTCAAGCCTCTATTACTGGCATTGGTGGACCCATGCCACAGAATCAGGTCTAGGTAGGGGGATAGGATATTGGCAGCACTGATCCCCCCTCCTCCCATACCTGATCCACCCATCCCCTGCCCCATCGCCACCCACCCCTGCCTTTCTTTGCCCCTCCCTGCTCCCATTCTTCCCATTCCCCACCCTGTTCCGCCCTCCTGCCACCCCTTCCCGCCTCCCCCGACATCTTACCTCCTCCGGTGAGCGGGAGAGCCAGCAATGATATTGGCAGGAAGGCACAGGCCTTCTCGCCTGTGCTGCAAGCAGTGCGCTGAGTGGCACGCTGTCACTGCACCTTTTGCAACAGGTGCAGGCTGCTTTAACAGCAGTTAGCGTCAGCCCAGGGGAGGAAGTAAGGATGTGCAGTAAATATTGGAACTGACTGTTAATGTATTAGTTTCAAACATAATTGGAACATATTCTTTGCAATCTTGGTATGGTACTCCATAAAGCACCACTTGCATTGCTGCCACCAGATAAGCAAACAAAATACTGCGTACCAAAATTATCCAGCAAACTCTATATACCAAAATTATCCAGCAAAGCATATCAGAGTTTGACTCTGCATCAACTGGAAGCCATTCCATTCAGTTAACACTGCACATTTCACAGAATCACAAAGACTTACAACTTTAGACCACATACTTCTGCAATTAAATCCCCCCCCAAAAAAATTAAGAGTTCCAGTTATACCTTTCTATGAATATAAAATATTACCAGCTGAATGAATGATGAAGAATTCCAAGGAGCTGCCCTTACAGACCACACTCTATCCAAAAGGATTCCGTATAGGAGAGGATAAGGACATTCCTGCTTGGAAGTCTCTTGAGCGCCTTGATTTTTGCATTATTATTTAGCATTTGTTGTGATTGTCTTTAATTCAAAGCCTCTTTCAAAATTGGGAAATAAGTATTCATAGTGCCAGAGGTAGAAGTGAGGATCAGCATTTTCATTATGAACTCCTGATACAGGAGGTTTGCTTACATATTTATTTATTTCTTTTCTGAGCAAAAAAGAAAAACCATGCTGGTAGGAACTTGACGTCTGGCTGCCAGCCCAGAAACACTTAAAAAATGTTTAAAAACAAAAATCCATTTAGTGCTACTTAAATTATAAGAATGTGCAAACACAGAGGTTCAGAAATAAAAAAAGGAAACTTTAGATGCACTTACAATGTGTGCCGGGGTTTTCAAGTGTTGGTTTTAAAATAATGGCCTCATAAACAGACGCTGCTATGCCTAGTATGCCACAGATCGTTGAATGTGCAGATAAATCCTGGCATTCCAGTAGTGCCAGTTTCAGGTAGGCATTCGCAGAGTTGGCTTAATGAACTTTCCAAAGATGCAGTTTTTGAATTGAGAGATGCACTAGGCTCCTATTTCTAAGGTTTCCAATCACGATCAGGAAAATGAGGGCTGCTTTCATTGTATGTCCCAAAAACACCCATCTTATATTGCACAGTTCATATTGGCAGCATCCGACATGACCTTGGACAACTGAGAAGGTCAGGTCAGGTGGGGGACTGTGTGAACAGGACTCTGCAAAGGTGGTTTTGCCAAAATGAAAACAAAGGGGAAGGGACTATTACAAGAAATGGCTTTTCTTTAAAATGGTAGCATAGCTTTTAATCAGAACTTCTCTATATATTGTTACTACCTAAGACTATGGATAGATACATGTATGTGGCAAAGCTGAATGTTAGGAAGGTATATGACCCAGATTAACACTTGTTCCCATTGACCAGGGTCTGAACTAACAGAGCATCAGTTCCAGAAGCCCCATGTAAAATGCAAATGTTTCTTGTGGCTCAACACAAATTCCTGCTCACAGGAAATACAGGAAAATTCTACAGCAACCACATCGTCCACACCTTGCCCTGCCTTCCTATTTAAGTTGCAAGGCGATGGCACAATCGTTGGAGCATCCTGTCCTTGAGACAATCATCTCCATCACATGACCATATAGGACACAAAAAAGAGCCTCTGACTCTTCCTCACCAAACTCTGATGCTAATTCTATCACAGCAATGGGCAGCCCGATCCTGTGTAACTTTAGGCCGGCGGAGCTCTCACTTCACCGGCCTAAAGCGTCGCAAACATGCCATAAAGCACGTTTGCAATGACTCGGGAATGAGTGGCACTGCCTGGCGTGGAGGCTGGCACCGCACACTCCCCTGGCGGACAGAACCTGCACTGGACAGCCCAGGTAAGTGCTAGGCCGCATGGTGCAGGAGTGGGGAAGGGTGGGCTGGGGTGGCAAGGGGGGTATTGGCTGGCCCAGGATGGGAAGGGGCACTGATATCCCAAGCCCCCTCGTTTCCCGTGCTGGCCTTACACAGCCTCCCCGGATGTACGTCAGCTCTGGAGCTGACGTGCATCCAAGGAGGCCCATAGGCCCTGGGCTCGCCTACACCCGGGAAAAGGTATGAACATCCCCTTCTCCTGAGGTGCACTCCAGCAGCGTCAGAGCAGCCCGGAATGGCCTTAGGATACAGTGGCCGGCCCTTTAGGCCAGCCGCTTAAACTTACACAGGATTGCGCTGTGAGTTTTGGACTCCAAAGGTAATCGGAAAAGAGTTCACCCAAGCTCTGCTAGGACTGCGAACAAAAGAAACCAAACTGCCAATCGCCTGAAAACCAGGGATGACTATATCAAGGACCACTTAGGAACTTCATTTGTCCAAGGTGAGCACATCCCACAAAAGGTTCAATGTCAGTCTATTGCCCAAAAAACCTATAAAGGGTGGAGCCACAGAGTCCAAGTTGTTCTCAGTTCTCAACCCACAAGGCCTTGTTTTGGAATTCTCTCTGCCTCTCTGTGTCACACACACCACCCATCTTCACCATTGTCGGCATCCTCCATGCCATTCAGCGAGCAGGACAGGCAACTAGCCTCCTCACTCTTTCTTCCTTCCTTGAATGAATGTGTCTTTCTTCCCCCCCAATCACTTCGCTGAAAACTCTGGACAAGCCTCCACCTAACACCCGCTAGATCCCTTTCCCTAAGCGCTCCTCTTGTTCCCTTGCTTGTCTTTCCCATGTTTGTTCCTAGCCTTGTGGCTGCAGCACCAACACCTAAGTACAAACTGCCTCAGCAGATCAGGATTGGTAGCCTTGCTCTTTGGCCCTGGTTCTCTATTTTCCCTGCTGTCTTGCTGGAAGCCAAATTGCTGGTGCACTTAGTGTCTTAGTGACTGTGACACCGGATATTGAAAACAAATACTGTACCATTTTCACAATCACAACTAGTAATGATAAACACCGGCTGCAGCATACAGTACATAGGAAAGGCTTCTTGGGCTTTATATGAGGCAGTTCTTCCAAAAGAAATAAAAAGCGAAAGAGTAATTCCCACTAGAGGGCACTCTTGAACTATCTGAAAGGTCTTCATTTCTGTGCTAACAGGACTGGAAGGGATTTTCAAAAATACATCTTCCTAAAGCATCAAAGTAACAATGCAGCCTGATTCACAGCGATCTACACAAATCAACAACAGTGAGGCAGTAATATATCAAGGAATAAACTTCTGTGAATTCCCCTGTTTATATTCAGGCCCCTTCTTTATATCTGACATATATAATATCTCACAGGTTTTGAAAATGTCTGATGCTTCAAAAGAAGACGAAATAGCATGTTCCCCCCTTTCTTCCCCTCTTAGAGCTCTGTTCTACTGACATTTAACTCAAACTCCAGCAGAAAAAAACTCATTAAGAAAAGAATCTCCCATTGTGTCAAACTATGCCGTTTTCGTAAACGCTTTCACACTTTGGGCATTTTGACTGGGGAGTGAAAACACAGATTCAGAATTTTATTTCTTCTTTCACCTGGGTAGTGAGATGAAGAAAAGTAAAATGGTCAGCCTGGGCTGGATTAGCAGCCCAATCCTGTGTAAAAAAACTGCCTGCGGAGCGCGCACTCCGCAGGCAGCATGTGTCGTAAATGCGACGTAAAGCACGTTTCTGACATCTGGAGAGTAAGGACCGCTAGCGCGAAGGCCAGCAGCCCTTACTCCACCTCCCCCCCCGGACCCTGCACCCATCCTGCACCAGTTGGTGAAGGGGCAGGGGGAGGCAGGGCCGGGAAGTGAGGGAGGGCGGCCGTTGGCCAGCCTGGGGCGGTAGGGGGGTCTGAAAATCAGACGGTTCACTAACCCCTGAATGGAGCTTTTGAGGTGGGAAACTGAAAACAGCTTAAGATACCAGCTGATTCTGGAAACCAGAAGCCTTGCTGTATGTTTCCACAGTTCTCATTTCAATTTAGCTTCAGAAAAAAAAGTCTATTTACCTCGTCATATCATGGCATGGTAAATTCCTTCTTACATTGCTGTAAGTAAGACACTGTGTGTAGGGCTGCTTCAAAGACTGCATGGAAATAAAAATGGGCAAGATGTCTTGAGATAATCTCAGATTAGGTCAACAATGATCCAAGATGCCCTCCTCCCTAAATCAGAAAGAATTTGGATTAGGAACAGACCCAATCTGGGGTGCTTTGGAGAAATGTTCACCTGCCTCCTCGCCAAACGTCCCCCATCTCCTTCCCTTTCCCAGGGGCAGCAAGGTTGGTGTGGCAGCAGCAGGAAAGTCCTTGTGGGGAGAGGGCAGAAGGGGATTTTTTCTTCTCCTCCCCCTTCCGTTTTTGATGTGGTGCCAGGAACAGAAGAACAGGAAGCTGCTGCACCAGTCGAGCCTAAGGAAATGGAGAATTTGTCCTCCTTTCCTCCTCTTTCAACAACGGGAAAGGGAGAGGGGAGGAAGGGAAGGGAAACTCTCTATTTCCTTGAACCCAACAGGTGCGGCAGCCACTCTGCCTCTGCTGTTGTGCTGAAAACAGAAGGGAGAGGGGGGGGGACCATGGACATGTGGCAGGGAGGGAGGGGATCATTCCTCCGAGCTGTCAACATTCAAAAGAATGACTGAGGCTCTGGCCCTTCGCCTCTCCTATTGAGGGGGTTTCCAAGCTTCAGTCATTCTTTTCCGAGTTTAAGGCTGGTGAAACTCTCTAATATCTCAACGTGGAACGACGAATGGTTCAGAACGCAGTGCCTAGGCGCCTTTCTGGGGGCTGAAGAACATCATCTCATCTATGCGCAAGGGGTTGCTCTGGTTGCTAGTTTGTTTCTGGATCCAAGCCAAAAGACTGCTTTTAGGCTTCAAAGCTCTAAACCACCTTGGTCCAGGATAGCTCAAGAAATGCGCCACCCCATAGTTCTCCCCTTGGGTTCTACTTCTGCCAAGAAGCCTCAGTTGTTGTGTGTGCCTTCCCAGTCGACACTGGCCATGGTCACGTATGGCAAATAACTACTGTACCAATGTTTGTTCAGGATCAGAAGTTGTCCACAGGGAGATTATTGATCCCATGCCATATGAGTAGGTATGAGAAAGGACTGTCTAGAAATGCACATATGGATTAAAATAATTTTTTTAAAAGACATTGTGACGCATTGGTCGATATAGGGCTGCTTATGTTAAATGTCTGAGGATGATAATTAGGCAAGTGGTGATTCAAGCTTAGTATTTAATGTAAGATAACTTGATTTCTTTATCTGGGCACTTTTTATTATCCTAGAAATATGAGACTTGGAACAAAGCCAGTAGCTCAAAATAAATCAAGTGCCTAAAGATTGGCTCCTCTTATTCACATTGCAATTGACCCTATTTGGTATGAGTATAAAGGAAGGGGAGGAGCCATAGCACAGTGGGGAAATCAGGGGAGGGGCTTGTGGAATTCTCTTGGTTCAGTACATGAACTCTGAAGTCTACCAACAGGAACCAGCAGCAGACCAGGGACTCAGGGGATGGGTGGAGCCTACTTCAGGGGCTCAGGGGATGGAGTTAGGCTCAGCCTACCTATAAGGGCTCCTGGGATGGAGTGAGCCATACATACTGTCACTGGTAGATCAGCCTGAGATCTACAGGTAGATCCCAATCTAACTTCTGCCCACATTTGGTTTTAAGCATACCGACTAGGAAATATGTATGATATATGGTGGGGCTTATGTCAAAGAAAGGTTTCTAGGGTAAGACTTCATGCCTACAGATGCATATAGGGTCAAGAGTGGATTTATTTTGCTTCCTGATTCAACAAAACCTAGCTTGAGAGCTGGCACCTGTACATGCCACTGCACCAAAATGTATTATCATTAGAAAGCAGTAAAACAGAAGCAAAAGATGTCATGCTTCCCTGAGTTTCGCTCTCTGCATTTAAATACAAGCTATGGATATCTTAACAGTCTAATTACGTTCATTAGAGCAGTAATGGATGAATGTTGAAATATTAATGGAAAGCAAACCCCACAGAGATAGTTGCACAGATACTTATTCATTAAAAGAGATTAATAACTATTTGCTGGTGTGGTTTTTTTTGGGGGGGGGTGCAGGGGAAGTTTCTAATTAATCAGTTCAAGCAGTTTTACATTGGAAAAAAAAAGCTGTTGTCAGGGCTTTATGCATAACAAGATATTCTATTTACCATCCAACAATATACCATATGGAGCAAACTAGCCATGATGTGAGAGTTCTGTGATGGAAAGCCTTTTTTTGTTTTCCAAAAAAGATTGAAATCAGGGGGTAACCCTTCCCCCAGCACTGATAATCACTTCCAAACTGCTATTAGCCATAGAGGATGAAATTTCCAGGCACAGCTTTTCGTTTCGATACATTTTTCTTTCTGCAGCTAGTAGCAGTTTGAAGAGGAAGCAATCTGGATCAGAGCACTGCAGCCAGAATCCAAATCACATGTCAATTCTTTGAAAAAGATTTCATTTTGAAAAAGAAATAGAGAGGTTCCTTCCAGCCATAGAATTCCCAGATCTCTCTCTCTCTCTCTCTCTCTCTCTCTCTCTCTCTCTCTCTCACACACACACACACACACACACACACACACACACACACACACACACACACACAGAGAGAGAGAGAGAGAGAGAGAGAGAGAGAGAGAGAGAGAGATTTTGGAAGTCTTATCAAAATATTTTCACAGCTTCCCTTTAAATGTCTCCAATGTTTTGCCTGAGAAGAATCTTTCAAATTTGCTTTGAACTGTAGTTTAAGAGGAATCTTATGATAGGGAGAAACTGCAAAGACATTTTACTACATTCTCTCTCTTTCTTTCTTCCCAAGTGTTGCACTTGAGAAGGAATCCCCCCCCCCAACCACTTCATTTGTTGTTGTTGTTGTTCAGTCGTTAAGTCGTGTCCGACCCTTCGTGATCCCATGAACCATATCCCGCCAGGCCTTCCTGTCCTCCACTATCTTCCTGAGTTCGCTCATTTTCATGTTTGTTGCATCGGTGATGCTGTCTAACCATCTCATCCTTGGCCTTCCCCTTCTCCTTTTGCCTTCAATCTTTCCCAGCATCAGAGTCTTCTCCAGAGAGTCCTCTCTTCGCATTAGGTGGCCAAAATATTTGAGCTTCAGCCTTAGTACCTGTCCTTCCAAGGAACAGTCAGGCTTGATTTCATTTAGAATTGACTGATTTGATCTCCTAGCAGTCCAAGGGACTCTCAGGAGTCTTCTCCAGCACCACAGTTCAAAAGCATGTATTCTTCGGCGCTCAGCCTTCCTTATGGTCCAACTCTCGCAACCATACATTGCTACTGGGAACACCATCGCAACCACTTCATAGGAACATAGAAGGCTGCTTTATCCTGAATCAAACCTTCAGTCCATCTGCGTCAGTTCATACTGGCTGCAGCTCTCCAGGGTTTCAGACTGGATTTTTGAAATGCCCTACCTGGCGATTGAACCTGGGACCTTCTGCATATGAGGCAGGATGCTACAGTCACTCCCCCAAGAGTTGGGCTTTGCTCTTGGCATGAAATTTCAGTAGTAACACTTAGAAAAAAAGAACTGCAAAGTTTTATTCTCTGTGTTGTAATTGCCTGTTTCCATTTCTCCCCACCATTTTTCCACCGTCAATTTCAATAAGCAGACACATGGGCTGTTTTTTTCCTGACCACATGAGGGCAGTCAGGGATCAGGCTAAAGGCAGAACAAGGCAGGAATGTTCTGTGTTCCTTGATATCAAATGAACATTGCTAGGATGCAAAGAAAACAGGGAGATTATGCATCCTCCAACCTGCCTTGTTGCAAAGCTTGGCACTGAGAGGGCCCCTATTCAGAGCTGGCCTGAACAGTTCCAGCAGGAACACTTGAGGGATGGGACAGCTGTGACAAATGGCAAGGCTGGACTCTAAGGCACATCTGTTCAGTTACAGTAGCGTTCCTGGAGGGTGCGGCACCACCCATAAGTGGTGCAAGGCACTGCACCACACCTTGCTAACCAGTATAACACAGCCCCTCCCACTCGCCCCTAGAGCCATTCCAGCGGCGAAGGCAATGTGCAGCGCTTTTGAAAATACTCATGTTGCCTTTGCCACTGGAATGGCTCTGGGGGGTGAGTGGGAGGGGCTGCGTTACACCAGTTTGCAAGGCGAAGTGCAGTGCCTTGCACCTTTTATGGTGCTGCACCCCCTCCAGGAACATCACTGCACCTGATGTTGGCTTAGGCTTTGTGAGAGGGAAGGATTTGAAGTAGCTGAGGTTCATCAGCTGCTTTAGAAACACTGAGAAACTGCATTCGCCCACATCTGCACCTTGACTCAGTCTCAAGCTCTCCAGAATGCTTTAGAATTATGCCATTCTTCCAGCATTTGTCTGTATGATTTGCTATCAAAATCCTTGATCATCACTCTTGCCAACCTCCAAATCCTTTCCATCCTATCACCATCCTTCTCACCTGTCTGTCAACATTTTTCATGGCGTCTGGTACACTCAGTGGATTCCAAATGAGGTCTTGCCAGTGCTGGATAGAGACATGCTGTAGTTTTCTTTGGACTCAGTTAGCTGAGAAGTTCTCGTAGACAGAGGTTCATTTCACATTCATTTCAATGAAACCTGTAGAACTTCCCAATGGACTGGACTCCAATACTTGGAAATAATGTAATATATGAAAGACCACTAGCATTCTCCACCACAACGTTCCATCACTGATGCATGGTCTACTGTATTGCCCAAATGTTCCTCGGAAAAGTCGCTGCCTTGTCACTATTCTTCCTCTTCCAATACTGATGCATTTCATTATTTTCCCAATGTGTTAACACTCTGCAATTTTTGTAAAAGACATCACCATAGGTGAGAACAGGGCCAATAGGTTATGGAGCCCATTGTATTGCCACACTCAGTATTGCTCAGCGCTTTAAAAAAAAAAAAGATGTGTAATGCATTAATTCATGCAAAAAGCATTAATTCTTGCAAAATGCTTTACAAATCAGATTTAAAAACATATTAGTCAAAACTATTATGTTTCATTTATGTCAGTATTTCTGAGTCTAAATGTCTTCATGCCAGGTAGGTCAGTTATGTTGTTGTTGTTCAGTCGTTAAGTCGTGTCCGACCCTTCGTGATCCCATGAACCATATCCCGCCAGGCCTTCCTGTCCTCCACTATCTTCCTGAGTTCGCTCATTTTCATGTTCGTTGCATCGGTGATGCTGTCTAACCATCTCATCCTTTGCCTTCCCCTTCTCCTTTTGTCAGTTATAGCTTTGCTTATTGTTTATCAATAAAGAAGGATTGCTAGATTCCTGAAATAGCTGAGGTCCAAAATTGAAGTTTGAGTTGTTGTTTCTCAGAGCCAGAATGCTATGGAGAGAGATAAACAGAAATCAGCAAGGCTTATGTGCAACATTTCTGTATAAAGCAGATAGCTATCTACAGCACTGTCAGTGCAAAGCCATTCCCCCCCTGCCCTACAGAAAAGTACTCTGTGCCCTTTAGCTATTTTGGTAAAAATGCACAGCTGAGTCCATCTTCTTTGCACAGATAGCCTAAACAACTGCTGAGCTTTACAGTAAAGCACATTGAGATTCTAATAAAGCCATTGATTTCCTCACTGTCAAGGGAGTGAAAGGTTACACTCATCTTCTCACTTTGGCCATGGCAGCTAATAGGAAGCTCTGGAGAAAACCCAACCTTGGAACAAATGCAAAGGAAAGAAATGATGCCAAGAGAACGATTACTCCATAAATATCCTTAACTTTGGTACAATACTCTCCACCTTTTAGCAATAAAACAACTGGGCTGGATGTGGCTCAAAAGAGGGATATGATCTGATACTTCCATTCAGTTGTCCATGTGGATAGATGAAATTTGACAGGCAAACTGCTTTGAGAAAGATCACATACTTACTGCGCAATCCTGTGTAAAAGAAGTCCTGCACTGCCTCGGGGCAGGGTGTCGCGCAAGTGCTGTAAAGCACTTGTGCGACACCGGAGAGCAAGCAGCACCAGTGCTACAGCCGGCGCTGCTTACCCTGCCATCTCCCCAGCCCTGCAGCCACTGGACCAGGTACGTTCTATGCCGGTTGGGGCAGGAGGAGGGCGGATTGGGCAGTGAGAGAGGGTAACCATAGGCCGCCCGGGGTCTGGAGGGGGCGGGGATACCAGGGGCTGAGATCTCCGATATCCTGAGCTCCCTCCAGGCCCCAGGTACGCTGACACGGGCAGCTCGAATGTACGCGAGCTCTGGAGCTCACGTACATTCGAGCAGGCTCCCACTGCTTACACGGGGGGAAGGGGATGATTGTCCCCATGCCCTGAGTTGTTCCCAGGCTGCCCCAGGGCAGCCCAGGAACTTGAGAGGATGTGGCGGTCGGCCCTTTAGGTCAGCCGCCGCAGCCTACACAGGATTAGGTTTCCCTTTTAATACTTTTGAATCTGATCTATCAACTCCCAATTTGCACTTGCTCTGGTCAGTTTAATCTAAAATACCACAAACTGCTTAGAAAAGTCTCAACCTCAGGACAAAGAAAGGGCAGTTTTACATAATATGGACTCCCCACACACACCTGAACAAGCCTGATTTTTGCATGGGATGTGGTTTTGCTGAGAAATGTAACATGTGAACGTCTGGATCACAGATATAATTCTGCGCTAATTCTAATGTCTATCACAACAGCTGGATCAATAATTGCTTTAAGCATGACCATTGAACTATATCCATAATCTGGACACATAAGATGCTTCTTCATAGGAACATGTGGTCAGGGAAGGTTAGGACTGCCCACACAGAACAAAACAAAACCAGTACCAGCACAAACATTGCCACTGAAAGGAAGATACACTTTGCAAGTACTGTATAACTCTCAAAGATATTTGTAAGAGCAAAATAAAGTTAAGAAATGCAAAATAAGCTTCCACAAACCAGAACACGATATCAAAGCAAGAGCCCTCTGCAATATTGTAGCATCCCTCAGAACATTTTATAAATAGCAAGATCATCCCTGGAAGGGGTTCCCTGCAAATCAGAGGATAGAAGCAGAATAAAAGAACAGGGATTCAAATCAACTGGCAGCATCAATATTTATTTTCTTCTTCCCCAAAGCCAGTTTGACCTGGGAGAAAATTCCCTTATGCTCCTTCTTCATCAAGGTATCTCTTCCCCTGTTTTTCTGATATCGGGTCATTTATCCTCGGATTTGGCACTTTATGTTCATGCATTGCCTCTGCAGGATGGAGACCTGCTTCCCTGATGTGGAATCCCACATTGCTCCCTTAATGCCCAAAAGAGATGCTGCATAGGTAAACAACAACAACAGTGGAAACTTTCATCCATGTGCGCGTCACCTTTGCTGGGAGCACAAGCACATGCAGCCGAGTACAAGTCATAGCCTGATGCAGGCAACAGAGATCCTGAAAATACTCCAAGTTGCACTCTACATGGGAATGAATGGCTTTTGACATCACCACTTTCTTGAGATATGAGCTAATAAATGCCTTTGTGCTGTAGCTTGATATTATGAAGTATTACCCTGATGAGAAGCCGCTTCCAACACCTACGCCACTAGCTTTGCTGGAGAAATCAAACGTATTTGTCAGTGTCAGAATGGGGTTGATGAAATTTAATGGGAAAAGTCAGCTCGGATGCGGCCTTTCGTTTTACCGTGTAGCGCATGTGACTGCAGTGCAAGAACGCCACAAACAAGCCCATGAGAATAGGGGGGTGTGGCCTTGTGCACGGGTGCATCATCACTCAGCCTTTGGAAGGGATGCGAGGAGCTTTGCTGAACAGCTATTAAAGCGTACAGCCAAACATTGATCAGCAGTGTAAACGGAGCATTTGTCTTCTAGGGGAAAAAAGCTGCCATAAATGAGCAAGTAATTAATATCCTGACGCTGTTTGTGCTGGACAGTTGCCCTCAGTTAAGAGACCTGCAACCAGCAAATGTAAGTCGTCAGCCTTCCAGGACATAGAGGCTTTGCAGCGTATTACAGTACAAAAGACAGAATGAAAGCAAATGCTCAGAGGCGTTCCTACGGTGGGGGTGGTACTGTAAGTTGCGCCCCATCCTAGTCCCCGTTTACAAGCCAGCACGAGCCCGCCCCTCTGTGCCAAGAAGGCAATGGGCAGGAGACTCCCTGCCCATTGCCTTCTCCGCACAGAATGGCTCTGACGGCGAGGGGGCGGGGCCACCTCATGCCAGCTTGTAAATGGGGACTAGGACGGGGCGCAACTTACAGTACCGCCCCCACTGTAGGAACACCTCTGCAAACACTCCAGGAGTCGCCAGGCCTCATAGCTCCGAACTCTATTTTCTGCTTAAGTAATTGGTTCTTCCGACATATCAGCTCCCTTTCTCTTTAGAGAACGTCCATTTGTTGTTCCTCACTCTGACCCCCACTCTGAAAGCCAATTGCTCCCGAGTGACACAACACAGACATAGGAATGTGTTTATATCCTTGTGGTGTTAATTTCCAACCCCATTGTGTTAATCAGCCCATCCTGCTTGACCACCAGGGCAACCACACTTTTAATCTATCTTCTTCAGCATCTATTAGCTTTGTAGTACTTTAGCCTATACCGTACAATGAAATTTAAACATGCCCATTAAACCCAACTGTGAATTAGAGGTTGGTCAGGTTTGGCATCCTGCTACTTCGTCTGCAAACATTCAAGTATTATGCTTTCATTTCCCAATATATAAGTGAATGCAGAGTTCACAAAAAATGTTACAGTAAGTCTGCTCTCTAAAATATATACAGTGTCCTCATGTTTGTGAGGATATTATGGTAATATTATGAACCTCCCAATGTACTGAGTGAAATTGTTGAATGCTGAGAAGCCAGAGTGTTTCAATAATTCCAGCTTAAAGGCAGATGTCTTCAAGCTACCAAAATATGCTCCTACCAAGGGACAAGGCAGAGCAAGCAGTGCAGGGGTGCAGTGTGTCTCCCCTCATGTCACGGGGTTTCAGGGCTCCTGTATCATTCTTTTATTAGGCAGATTGCTGGTTAATAGTTGTGTGTGTGTGTGTGTGTGTGTGTGTGTGTGTGTGTGTGTGTGTGTGTTTTCATGTGTGTTCAGCAGTGTGACTGAATCCTATCAGAAATGGCACTTCCCAAGCAGAACTTGCTGGATCTGCACTACAGAGTTACATTTTGCCAAGACTAAGTCAAGGGACACCATAAGTTATATGGACCAAGGACAGGAAAACAGGTATGGGGATATAGGGATTAATGTAAAATACAGTGAAGGCAACTACAAACAAAACCTGTTGCTCAGTCTCCCTTTACATCGTTCCTTTTACAGGTGCTGCTGGGTTGCTGGAAAGCTGGACAGGCATGGAGCCAAATTTGTTCCAGTTGTTTCTCATTCCAATCTAGCAGGGCAGGAACAAGGAGTGATTTTTGAACCTTCCTGTCAATTCAAGTTAATGTACAAGCACAAGAGAGTAGAAATCCAAATGCATATAACAGTTTTGTTCATTAGACTCAGGTTTGTTTGTTTGAAATCCAGTCCTGTGGATCTTATGCATGCTGACTTCAAAATCAGTGAGCCAGGGCCAGGACAGACAAGATGTGATGATGTCCATGTTTTTAAATATAGAACCCCTGACCAGGGGCATCACTGGGGGGCAGGGGGGCAAACCGCCCTGGGTGTCACCTCTGGGAGTTGGAGGGGTTGACACCAAAATGATCTTCTCTGCTATTTGTTACCCGGTGGTGTGAAAATGCTCCACTGGTAGAAAATGGGGTTTTCCTGATATCTGCTGTGACTCACATGTGAATCACATGTGAATCACATGTGGGGGAGTTCATACTCCTTTTGATGTGAAAATCAAACTACACCATGCAAACTACACCTGAAAGTTTAAATATGGAGTCACCCGATCATACAGAACTCCCCTCATCACATCTAATTTGGACCTCACTCCCAAGTAAATGTAGTTTGGATTGGGGGATAAGTTGAGACTATTACTTCCCGCATATTTCTTGGTGCCTGTGGTAGGGAATTCAATATTTGGGTAATAGATTTGTTCTGTATGCCAGTTTCTACAAGGAGATAATTCCCAATACTGAGCTTAATTTGAGAATAGGGAACATTTCTGGAAGAGTCTTCAAAGTTAATCTGCCACTGGTAGGGACGGCCCAGCTTCACATTAATGAAATTCACATCTTCCACCAGAAAGCGGATGAATATAAAGACACTCATTAAAGCACTTTGGAGCAAATGCATGATGCTACTTTGCATGATAACAAAGGTGTGATAACCATAGAGAATGATCAATTTATAGATCAAAATTGACTGAGGCAGCTCTAATGCTTCCTATAACTGCACACACTGTGTAATAGTTGGGAACTGTAATGTGATTTCTGTTCTCTTATGCTAAAAAAATGTTGGAAAAAAACTATTAAGGTGTCTATGTCTTATGCATATCTAGATTTGTTTGTAAAACAATCCCCTGCCGCTCAGATCACATTAAACGTATCTTGAAAAATGAGGTCAGTTCCTCTGTCAAATCCCTTGTCCATTGAAGGTGCGCTCAGAAGGGACCGTCAAACACTGGCAGATGGTCACAGTCATTCAAAGCTTTGCGTAAATCCCATTGCTTTTACACAAATTTATAGTCCAGTTGCCCACTCCCCGTTTGCCTGAGAGGTGGTCAGTTTCAGGAGCAGCACTTCATTTCATTTTGGGAGAGAGAACATCTTCTGATAGTAACAGCCCAATCCTGCCTAATGCAGCAGCTGGCCTAAAGGGCTGGCCGCTGCATCCTAGGCCCATTGCGGGCTGCACCGGCGCGGCGCGGCCTCACCTCGGGGGAAGGAGACATTTGTCTGGAGCTGTGAAAACATCCTACCAGAAACTGTACAGATCTAGGCTTGAATAGGCTTACCAGATCTCCAACCGGGACAGAGTGCTAGACCTTTAGGAGAAGGAATGTGGGCAGGTGTAGCTTGTTTAACCCTTAGAGCACAATCCTAGGCATGTCTACTCAGAAGCAAGCCCCATTGAACACAACGGGAAACTCCCTTCCAGGGGAGTTAAGAAATACACCTTCCCTCATGGCTTTTCATTGAGGGCTCAAAACATTGTTGTTTTGTTGTCAGGTGTTTGGGTGATGGGTTGGTGGTTACCTCCTTGTAAGTTTTATTTTTTTATGGAACTTTGTAAGCCGCCAAGGGCATTTGCCTTGGCAAGGGAAAGACGAGATATAACTTTTTTTAAACAAACAAATGTGCATACTCTGAGCTTGAAGTGCTGTCCATCTGACTCAGTATAGCCAGACTGCTCTTCATTACTTGCTTTCTTGTGACACATGAGTGCACAGCTAGAGTGACCAGATGAAAAGATTGGGGCTCCTGTACCTTTAATAATTGTGCCCGAACAAGATACCCACTGGGTTTTGAAGATTTAACAATCTAGTTCAGAGGTTTCCTGATTGTTAGTTCTTAGCCTTTTCATGTGTGTGTGTGTGTGTGTGTGTGTGTGTGTGTGTGTGTGTGTGTGTGTGTGTGTGTGTGTGTGTGTGTTTCCTTGTCGATGTCAGAAATAAAATTATACTTCCACAATGTAATGATTGACATTTATTTGAGAAAACCCTGCAAGGCTGCATTCCACGTGTTTGAATTATGCCCATCATAAACATGAAAATATACTCCAGATGCTAGTGCATCACTCTAAATGCATAAATAAATTTCCAGTAGTGAAACTAATGAGGATGGTAACACACATCTTACCCCTTCTGATTTTTCAACTCATCTCTTCTCCAGGAGGGGGAAAAAGATGAGCTTTAAATTATTTCTGAAAATCTGATAAATTCCAGCTTCTGACTGGCCAAGGGAATTATTCAAGACTGAAAGCCAAGGTACTTGATGTACAGCTTGCTGGCTGGTCAAATCTATGATTATAAATTCAGCTCTCATGCTATGTTACAGGAAGAAAAGGCAGCGTCCTTATACCTCCGTCTGACTCTGAGCGGACCCTGGATATTCCCCAGCCAGCCATGATATTGTATGGAACCTCCCAATCCTAGTCAGGGGCCATTTGTAAACCTCTGTTGCAGTGCTTTGGGCAGTGGCTCACCTGCCTATTGCCCAAAGAACTGACTTTTTACCTAATCCTTTTCCTATGTCTTTTTTTATCTTTAACAGCAGCCTTACAAACAGAAATTTAGCTTGTGACACTTTTCCTATCAGTTTACTATTGTTGTTTATATTGTGCTATCAATTTACAAGGTTCTTTTCACAAAGTGAAAGTTCAAGTCCCTGCCTTGAGGGGCCTACAGTTTAGATAGGGACAGAAGGGAGACACCAGGAAGGGGGAGGAAGATGGAGGCATTTATTTTTATTTATTTTTTCACATTTTTATTCTACCCTTCTTCCAAGGAGCTCAGCGTGGAGTACATAGTTCCTCCCCTTCTTTTGTCCACACAACAACCCTGTGAGGTAGGTGGGGCTGAGAGATAGTGACTGGCCCAAGGTCACCCAGGAAGCTACATGACTGAGCGGGGATTTGAACCTGGATCTTCCAGGTCTAAGTCCGACTCCCAAACCACTACACCATCCTGGTTCTCAATTTACAATTTTATGACATTTGTGGTAAAAAGCTTGTTTGTACATTAGATCATGGAAGTGAACTGACAAAAGGCATACACAGCAAAGACATTTGGCTGGTTACCAGCCATTTCGGTAAGCTTCACATTCCTGGTAGAAAAAGCATATGAAGTATTTTCCTTGCAACAGAGGTTATGAAAATACTCAAGATCCACACCTTTCCTTAATTTGTTTTAATATTTTTAAAATGCTGTAAAATCAAGGCTCTCTCTCTCTCTCTCTCTCTCTCTCTCTCTCTCTCTCTCTCTCTCCACTTGCTTATGAGAAAATAACTCAGTGGGACTCAATTCTGACCAAAAATGCTTAAGATCAGTCTATAAAGTCAATTTTATTACTCTTGCTAACATATTTGTATCTGAAAGCATGACTGGAACAAATCACCAGTCCATCATATACCACTATTCACAAAATACTATACAGTAGTTATTTTTTGCTGTATAAATCATTCCTGTCTGCTTTCTTCATCTGACTAGTTTACCTTGATTAACAAAAAAAAAAATGACCAGCTCAATGGAGCATATTTCAATTCCTACCAGTCTGTATGGAAACTAAGCCCAGCCCTAAATAAACGCCTTCTGAAGAGAATTGAAGTGCTGGTTCAAGTGACTGTGTAAGTGGTGGGTCCGAGGGAGTCGTGGCCGTATCTGCACCAATCAGATCTGGCCCTCATCTGTTTGCTGCCTCCTATACCCCGCTGTTTGAAGTGGCCGCTTCAGTCGGAATCATGGCTGAGCCAGCCCTGAAAGGGAATGTTGTGGGGAGCACATGCACACAGTGCTACATTCCTCCTCCACCACCACCCCCAATTCTCCATTTTCAGCTCATTCCAGAAAACTGCTGGAATGTGATGAAAATGGACAACTAGCGTTTCTATGCAAAGTACACTTGCATCGTTTCATTGACACAGGGGCTGTGCACGTTGTTTCCCAATTTGTAATATTATTGTGTTGTTTTTCGGAAAGTGTTGAACTTGCACTGGCAGCACTGATGAAGATCTAGTTTTACCCTGCCTGTGGCCTGGCTTCCGTTCTTACTGTGTGATTTTATGGCTTGCTTCCTCTGGGATATGGTTCCATGCAAGCATTCATATTTCAGCTCAAGACTCAGACGTTGTGGTCAATCTGCAATAAAACCTTGATTTATGAACTGAAAATTGCAGCCAGTTGAATGGATTTGGAGAGTGGGTGGAAAGGCGGGGCGGGTGCTACCCTAACTAACCTGCATACTGCAAGTGATGGAATGATAGCAGTGAGGATGGGAAATGCCTTTCACTGTTTCTCCTGGCGCTGTTCCTATCATCCCACGGTGTCTGCAGAAATTCCATTTCTGTAGTGCTCCATCTCTCAATGTCGCCAAAGCCTGTTCGTGAGGTTTATGATGTTCATGATGATTAACTGAAATTTAGCCAGGGAGACGAAACTTTGACAACATTTGGACCTCTCTGTTTTATTCACCACAGACTTCCTAGCGTGGAGGTTTTATACAACTCCTAGGTAGTAGTATCAACACACAGCTTTTTAACTGAGGAAAAAAGACAGTGGAGGGTGATTCTTATGGTACAACCCAGAATAAACAAAGGAAGTGTGCCAGGGATTAATGTCTGTCTGACTTCGCAGCCAGAAAATGTCAATAGAAAACTACGATTACAGAAAGAAACACGTGTTTTCTTACAGTTGGCTATGAACACACACACACACACACACACACACACACACACACACACACACACACACACACACACACACACAATTTAATACCTGGGGTGTTCTCTTTCATTATTGTGCATGTGGCACAATAAATATCCCCTCTCCTTTTTTTTTTTTAACTACAGTATCATGTTATTTTTCAGTGTACTTCACTTTTCTAGATGTGGCTTACAGTCATATTAAATGTTTATGCTTCTTACTGCAATTGTATGTTTCTTTGTGTACTTCACATTTCTAGCTATGAATTGCTAGAGAGGTGTATTGTAATTCCTGAGTAGCTTCTTTGTTTACAATGCATCATACTTGAACTGGAAAGGAAAGATAAATGGATGAGACCTACACAAATCCAGATGGTGGAAGTGAAGCACTTGACATCCGAAAACATTCCAGGGCTCCCCACGTGCCTCCTGTGAGTTGTACCTTACCATTGTTGTACATCTCAAATGTTTAATTGACAGAGAAGTGACAACAAACACAATCTACCTGTTCTGGGTCTTGTTCCTTGTTGAATTGAAGAGTGAAAAAAGGAGGGGAAATGACATATTTCTTAGTCCATAAGTATTGCTGAGATTAGGAACACGCTAGTCAAAGAAATGAAAGTGCTCTGGTTGCCAAGCACATCCCAAAGCCAGAGTTTGTTGGAGTCTGAAAATAATCCTTTTGTCTCAGTGTCAGAATGAAAAGTGAGAGCTAAGAAAGATGCCAGCAGCAGGATCTGGCGGAAAGCAGTGTTGGTAGAACGCAGTCCAATGACAGGGAAAACATTCTGGCAGACACTTCAGCTTATGGCACTATGAGATGCTGTCCTTTTGAACCAGGCATAGCAGGCATAACTTCCCCGGGAACCTCAAGCGATTATGGCGAGGCCCTGGATCTTTGCCACTCGGTGCAGGTTATTCTTGGCAAAAACGATAAAGGCACTTGTACCAAAGAAGGAGGAATAACTTTTTCCTCCTATTTGCAACAAAAAAATAAAATAAAGGCAAGGGGAGCAGGAAATCTACGTTTATCTGAGTCAATTTGTGCTTATTTCCCTCTAGCCCCTATGATTAAAGAACCAAAATGACACATTTTGCAATGCCAAGTGAGAGGTGCTTACTGGCTCTGTGTTCAAAGGGTTACTATCACGAAATGTGCATACGAACAGTCGGAGAGCGCAATCCTGTGAAACTTTAAATTAACGACAGAGCAAGCGCTTCACCATTCTAAAGTGTCGCAAACATGCCGTAAAGCACGTTTATGATGACTTTAGAGAAAGGGCGGCCAGCGCGGAGGCCAGCAGCCCTTTGCTGCCGGATCGTCCCTGCGGCCACTGGATACAGGTAAGGGAAGCACCAGCAGGGGCGGTTTGGGTGGCGAGGGAGCCTGGGGGGTTGGCCAAGCCGGCCCGGGATGGTGGTGGAGATGGCGATACACAGCCTCCTCAGACTTACATCAGCTAAATAGCTGGCGGAAATCCCATTGGGACCTCCCTGCGTTACACCAGGGGAAGGGGGATGAACATCCCCTTCCCCCGAGTAGACCTTTGGGCCACTCATAATCAACCCAGAACGGGAATAGGATCCAGCAGGCAGCCCGGATATTTAGGTTGGATTGCACTGTCCAATGTGTTTGCTATTGGCTGAATAAAACCAGGACCAATCCAATCCCAAAATGTGCAAACGTTTGTTTAATTGTAGCCAAAATTGCCATGATAGTTTAAAACCATGTCCAGTACATTAGAGATGTATTTGGGTATTTTTAAGTAAGGGAAAATAATCCTTTCTTTTCCTCATTATATGTGAAAAAGTTCACTATTTGTACATGTTTCTTCTCTACATTCTGAGGGATTGTTCCTTTTTAAACATCAAAATGAAAACTTTAAGAAATAATACCTCATTTTAGAACTGTTTCATGAGGCTGTAGGTTCATTTTTGTATTTCTTGAGAATGACTTGACTGGTCTAATTTCATTTGCCTGCCTTGATTTTCTGGCAAATCAAGATGTTACATCAGTCTGATAGAAACTTAAATCCCATTTGTATTTCAAACGATCACCTTTGATTTTGTTCAGCTCAAGGAAATGAAGTTTTTGCTTCAAAGATCAGAAAGAACTCAGCCTTTAGGACTGACCCCCGCTGAAGTCAGCTTTATAAATTCATTATGTTATATGATAATATAATACAGTTACAATTTGCTGCGAGAATTTTTATTTAATATGGATAGTCATTGACCTGTGCAAAATCTTTAGATAAAAGCTTTGTTCTTTCTCTTTTTAAAAGAAATCATTCCGTGTTGTAATGTTTAGATGTAAGCTGGATATTTATTGGATGTTGGGCGGCATATCAACCTTGACATCAGTCTAGTCAAGGCAATTTGTACCAGTTACGAAAATGACCCTAGTTTGGGGGCATTGTTTTTAGAATCATGGAATTCAGGCCTCCACAGATGCAATTGAGACCATGTGGAATGCCAATAGCACATGTTGCATTATTAGCATGCTCATTTCTTCACTACAGGAACGGGAAGTCCAGGTAAACATCTGGACCAGTCCTAAGGTTTCATATCTGGATCCTATAGAAGCATAATATATAAACAGACTAGTGTTTGTTTGTTTTTAAAAAAAATCACATCATGCAAACTTCTTGGAAGAAAGTTACCAATGTTCACACATCAAGAATAAATGTATTCCCACTGTCAAGACTTCCTATAGAGATGCAGCAAACATAAAGAAGCTGATATGCAAGTAGAAACCAGTAATAATTTGGTAATAGGTAAAGGTGACCCCTGACAATTAAGTCTAGTCGTGTCCGACTCTAGGGTGTGGTGCTCATCCCCATTTCAAAGCCAAAGAGCCAGCGTTGTCCAAAGACACCTCTGTGGTCATGTGGCCAACATGACTCTCCTTGCCGCAGTGCGTAGCATGCGGCTGGAACACGGAGCGCTGTTTACCTTCCCGCAAGCGGTACCTATTTATCTACTCATATTAACATGCTTTGGAACTGCTAGTTTGGCAGGAGCTGGCCAAGCAACGAGAGCTCAGCTTCACCCCGTCGTGGATTCGAACTGCCGACCTTTCGATCGACAGCTCATGGTTCAGCGGTTTAATCCACTGCGCCACCCGCTGGCCTGCTTGGTAATTTAGTAATATTGAGTACTATTTTTTTAATATATGTTTTATAAATATCTAGCAACATGCATACATGCTTAAAAGTACATTCTGAAGCTCAAATCTAGAACAGGGAGACCCAAGATGCTTTATATTATATGAAGATATTGCCATAAGTCACTGCAACATGCAAAGCCTAGGTGGTGTTCATAAAACAAGTTTTAATGGGAAGACAGAAATGTGAGATGATGTTTCTTGGTAACGTTTTCTGTAGATATTAGTTGTTCAGACAGTAAAATCAAGATGCAATCATGTGAAGTAGAGAAATTGACTAGTTAATGTTTTACACACACACACACACACACACACACACACACACACACACCACCACCACCACCACCACCACCACCACCACCACCACCACCACACCTTACCTTATGTTCCAAATTCAGCCACAGAGGACTCATCTATATAAGACTGACAGCAAAATTCTGTGTAACATTGCACCGGTGTAATAGTAGATGCACCGGTGTAAGTGCACTTACACCGGCACATCTGCTCTTACACCGGTGCATCTACTGTCACACTGGTGCAAAGTTATACAGGATTGTGCTGTCAATGAACATGGAAGGATAAACAGAGGATTTTGTATTCTCACATTTTCACATCAATGTTTTAATATAAACAACTAGGTTTGGCAAACTTGGTCATGCTTATAAAGGGGTGGCACTGTTAATTAATAAGCTCAGAGTCAAAGTAATTGTATCAATAACATGATCTGTTTTGCTTAATAGAAAAGTCATCAACCTATCAACTACCTCTAATGTTGTGGAAACTTCAAAAGGTTCCAAATTATTATTATTTTTTAATAAACTTCCTTGAACAACAGTGACTTCAGTTCTCATATTTTCTTTCCATATATGTCAAGTTAAGTTGCTACATTGAGATAAAGTGTTCTAGAGTTATTGCTTCCTGGAACAGCTAGTCCTAGAACTCTGAGGACAGAACACTGAAAATCTTGATTTCATACAAACTAAGGCGCAAAGAGACGGATGTCTCGTTCTCAGTTGCATCAGTTCACCCTCTTCTTTCTGGGCTTGTCCCAAAGTAGTGAACGTGGCTAAAGATTTCGTACAACCTGAAAATAATGGTCTGTGTTCCACATGTCACTATTCCACATACTGAACTGCAATGCCCTTGAATAAGGGGAAATACAAAATAGATCAAATCCTCTGATTACTTACAAACCATTTGACTTCAAAACAGGGAATTACATCGAAATGAAGTCATTTAAAAGATCATCTATTACTAGAAAAAAAACACCCTCTAAACATCTTTAAATACACTGTAACCATTGCCCCAAATAAATTCATCGTGCATATTGTTGGCAAATATTTGATGTGCAGCCCACGCCATATCCAGTGGGGATGGGGCCGAAGGTCTCCTTGGAGTAAGGGAACATTTGTGCTATAGTACTACGGGCCTCCTCAGACCTGCTCCAGCTATTTAGCTGACACAAGTCCAGGACGTCCGTGTAAAGAAAAAAGGCCCAGGAAGGGGGATAGGATTCGGCATGCACTAGTGCCACCAGTCCTGCTCCCCTCTCAGGCCTGATCCGCCCCTCCCCACCCTCCCCCATCTTTCCCCACCACTGCACTGTTCGGAGCGGCATTTATCGCTCCAGCGCACGTAACTCGTGGATCTAGCACTGGCGGGACAGTGCAGGCCTTCCCATTGGCCCTGCCTTCTCTCAGGGTGTTGCGCAGCACGTTACAGCACTTTTGTGATACCCTAGGCCAGTGTGGCATTTGCTGTGCCGGCATTAGGCACAGGAACAGATTGTGCTGTCCCTCACATTTAACAGCTCTATTAGAAGTCACCCTGTAGGCTGAATTTCTTAGGTCAAGAACTGGTTCGGACATCCAACCGGCCCCATGCAAGTGTTCCAAGCAAGTACTTGGGTTCCTTGTGCAGTTGGGTCAGCCTCATACAGGGGTGAGAAAAACAGCTGACATACTACACAACTATGAAACAGAGGGGTGACTTGTTCTCAATTGCGTCAGTTCACCCTCTTCATTCTAGGCTTGTCCCAAAGCAGTGAATGGCTAAAGACAATGCTTTAGGGCAAATTTGTGTGGCACCTATTCCAGGGACCAGGCGCACCCATGTAGGCATGTTGTGAAATGTGTGCATATGAAACAGCGATGTCCTAGATAAAAGATACTGACCTTTTTCTGGAGCACTTGCGTGGTGGGCTACTGGTTTTGTGCCCATGACAGCATGGGGCAATTGTGGTGAATCTAGGAGTCTGAGCACACTTGTCATTTAATAATCCCTGATATATAACTTTGCTAAAACCACAATATTGTGATTTGCCCACTGAACATTAAGGCCCTATTGTGGTGGTACTAGGGTTCTTATACGTCATGGGAGGCCAACCATGGTTGATTATGAGAGATTTCCCTTCTGATCCCCTCATCTTTCTCTCTCTCTCTCTCTCTCTCTCTCTCTCTCTCTCTCACACACACACACACACATACACACACACACAATTTATGCTTGACATGTTCACAAAAGCCAAAGGTTGCTTACAATGATGGGGAAAGTGCAATGTATGTACGAGCAACTTGCTTGGCCTAAGGGGCACATATCTGCCAAAAGAAATTTAAAAGCACTATTATTCACATCTTCTGCAAAATAGTCTGCTTGGGAACAAACACCCCTGCCCCCCCCCAACTCTGGCCTTTCTTTTATCAATTACCTCCCTTAGAAAATAAAAAGTCGTCGCTTCAAACTGCCACTGCCTTAACAAAATGATTGACTGTGGTTGCTTTTAGTCAGCGGAAGGTCTCTAAGTCACAAATTACTTGTCCATTATTTCTCTGACAGGACAGACCGCTGGAGCTTGAATGGCATTTGCACTCAATCAAATGCTAATGTTGATTGAAAATGTTGGGTTTCATAGATGGTTGATGTGCCCAACTGGGGCAAGGAGAACTCTATCTTTGCCACATTCACAGTGCATTTAAAAAGTGTTCAGTCTCAGGGCTGAAGAATTGCACTGATATATTGCACAGAGAAAATTGGAGGGAGGTAGACTATTCCACACCCCTTCTCGAATCTGTTGCAGACTCTAATGCCCAGGCTTTCAGGCTATGGTGCCTCTGCACCCTTTGAGCCCCACCCCAAATGCCGCCTCAGCACGTGTGTGCTCATGCACACCCCCATGGATGAGGGAGAGGGACAGAAGCAATGCAGAGTAGGGCAGCTGGCCCATCATGCTCATCATTAGTAAAAGGGGCAGGTTCCAAATCACCTCTCCCTGCCTACTTGGTGCTTTGTATGCACCAAGCTGGGGGGGGGGGAGAGAAGTGATTTGGAGCCACAGCAGCTCCCCCCCTTCTCTGTGAGAAGGAGGATGCCTATGTTGTGATCCTCTTCCAAATTGCTCTGAGCAAGTCAGAACAAGATTGGAGCCCCCAAAGGAGTAGCAGCTTAGAGTGAGTGGTTCATCCATTGGCCACCCTTCCAAACGTGCCAGTCCACACAACTGTTTCAAGTTGTTGCAGGCATGGGTCAGGCTGCCCCCCTTGGGAGCCTTGCTTATCTCACGGATGGTTGTGTTGTTTGCAAGCACTGCCTTCAAGCAATCACAAAGACTCAAGGCTTTTGCTGTTACACAAGAAGAATGCTTGCAAAAATCCAAACCCCCCCCCCCCACAAACTAAGGTAAGGTGAGGCAAAACAATGCAAAACATTAGCTCTCCTTGTGAAGAGGGGGAGGTAACTGACAGCAGGACAGAGTTCATCTCCATGCAGGTCTTTATCCTGCCTGCCCGACTACTGAAGTAGAAAAATGACAATCTGAGCATGCTCAGAAGTACCATTTCCAGTCAATCCTAAATGAAATCAACCCTGACTGTTCCCTGGAAGGACAGGTACTGAGGCTGAAGCTCAAATATTTTGGCCACCTAATGCGAAGAGAGGACTCTCTGGAGAAGACTCTGATGCTGGGAAAGATTGAAGGCAAAAGGAGAAGGGGAAGGCAAAGGATGAGATGGTTAGCATCACCAATGCAACGAACATGAAAATGAGCGAACTCAGGAAGATAGTGGAGGACAGGAAGGCCTGGCGGGATATGGTGCATGGATCACGAAGGGTCGAACACGACTTAACGACTGAACAACAAAAGGCCGGACAAAGGCTTGCCTGGCTAATGAGACCAATATCCTCCTGGTCCTATTTCCCCTCCCTCCCTGTCCATCCATGTGCTAGGTGTTTGTTTACAAAGGAAAGAGGACTAGTAGGGCATGGGGCCTGCGGCAACTAGTCTATGATGATGACCTACTCTGAGCCATTACAAGGATCAACCCAGACTTGGACATGGATCACCGTGAAAAGGCTTGCAAGTGTGTTTTTGTGGTTTAAAAAACAAACAGGAAGTTTTTATTGTTGAGCTCTTCACTTAAAAAAAAAAAAACATAATTCATTCCTACTTCGTAATCCTGCTTCCAACTCTAGGATTCTGTCTGTTTCTTAGGGTGCAACTTTTATAGAAATGGTACGGCAAGAATGTACCAAACTCTACAGTTACAGGACAAAACTACAACTATATAAGCATGATGATTTATAACATTAGCTAACAACAATAATTATACCTTGGTATGTATGAAATCCAAATAAACAAAAAAAATTGCATTGTAAAAAATAGCCAATTACTTTTTATCATGATAGCACATATTTTTGTCCTGATTTCTCTCAGCGTAAACATAAGAAGGATTTACATGTTTTGTCCACAGTACAATATTAGTATTTTACATTTCATAATACTGCAGATTCCTGTATAAAATGACCCTAAGACATGGTTCCTCTCTTGTTTTATATACAAAATAAGTTCACTACAGGAAAAGGAAAGAATTACTGCAAAAAAAAGTATATATTGTTATGTTTTTCATCAACAACATTTTTAGAGATTAAGCATAACTGTGTTAAAGGATACTCAGTAAAATAATAGGACTAGAGACTATTTTTATCTAAAAAAAAAAAGCCACCCCAAACATTTAAATTCTGCTGTTCACTTGTAAACTTAAAACTTTTGATTAAACTATTTGTTAGCACATGTAGCCCATGGAATTGGACCTCATCCAGTTTTTCATAAGCTAAGAGAAATTTTAAAAAAATTAAATTTGCATTGTGCTATTAGTATAGTATCTGGTTTATACAAGATGCCAAATTAACTAGCTTTCCATTTCCACCATGTCATTCAGGGTGAAAAAAGAAGAAAATAAAATCTAATTAAGTTTACTTCAAGATTTATCTTGATGTTCTAATTGGACACCAATGCGATTCAATAAGGTGTTCAAATTCATTAGCATGTTTCATCTTTGGTTTGGCACATTTCATCTTTGGCATTTCCTTTAAAGAGTATAATACACCTTATCCGCACCTCAAGTTCCTAAAAAAATAACGTGTTTCTTTAGAACTGTATTTAAGGAGAAAGCCAGGCCAAGACCCAAAACTAAAATGTAAATTTAAGCAGAAAACACAAAACATTCCTCTGTTCCCTTCGACCTGTAAATGCTTCCGAAAGTATTTAATTCTAGGTGTAGATGCCTTCCCAGCCAGGGTAGGTCCATTTGCACGAGGCCGATGTTTGTGGATACGTTTGTGTAAGTTATGAGGAGGAAAAAGCAAAGAACCATTGTGAAGTGACTGAATTCTGGCACCACAACCCTAAACAGGGTCATGCACATTGATGGAAGTTTCTACGCTTTACATGGAAACCATGCATCCTTCATGTACAGAGTGTGCAGTCAGGATTCCCAGAAGTGCATATACAGGACAGGCATCTAAACGCACAGGTGTGTTGTCCACACTTTTATGTGATTCCTGTGGGCAATACTGGTGTACACTCAGCAATCGTGTTGGCCACCTGAAGTGTAGACCTGCCTCAAATTTACAGAGCTGGTGTGGTGTAACATCTCAGCAACATTGGACGACAGACTTCCATAGATAGTGTTGTGTCCCATCCTAAGTATTTATGAGCTGGCAGGGCAAGCCTTGGAATCTGACGGAAAGCCATTTCAACATCTTTTGACCTCATGGAATTAGAGCATAAAATAAGCCTATGGAATTGCTCCTTTTCCTGGACAAAACCAAACTCCCCAAGAAGTTTGCTTGCTTTTTTGACAACTAGTCCTTAGGAATTCCACTTCTTAACTGAAAAGCCAAAATACATAACAAATGTAAAGAGAGCTCACTGTGCCGTGGACCATTGGCGTCGCTCCCGTCAAACGACGGGAGCCGGCCGCTACGGGGTGACGCGCGCAAAGGGGTGATGCGCGCACCCCCGCGCACGTCACCTCCGTGACGCGTGTCGCCCTCTGGACGCTCCGAGGCCGGCCCAGGAGCTGGCCTTGGAGCATCTGGCCCGGCCGGCGCTCCAGGGCCTTCTGAAAGAAGGCCCGTCAATATGGGAACTTTTACTGTTTTCGTGCATGCGCAGACCGTTTTGAGGGCAAGAGGGCAGGGAGTGTCCGGAGGGCGACGCGAAGGGGCAGGGGGGCACCTGGTGCAGGGTGCAGCTGGGTCGCCCTCCCAAAAATTGTGGTGCGGCCTATGGCCGTGCTGATAGTTGCAGGGGGGTCACTAGGGTGACGCGCCCCCCCCCCCACCTTGGGGTGACGCGCGTCCTAGTGACACCTCTGCCATGGACTCTGTTTTTTGTATTATTGTCTGTCTCTAGCATACCAGAAAACTGGATGCTGACATGGCTTGCCCCTCCTGGATTTGCATGCCTGCCCTGATATTACTGCTGCTGCTTCCTCCTCTAGGAAGCACCCACCACGCTAATGTAGCCGAGTGACTAAGGCTGCAATCCTACATGCACTTACCTGGGAATAAGTCCCATTGAACACAGTTGCACTTCTTTCTGAATATGCATAGGACTGCAGCGTAAGAAGCTGACCACAATCCTATGCAGGTCTGCTCAGAAATAAGTGCCATTTTGTCCAATGGGGCTTACTCTCAGGAAAGCATGCATAGAATTGCAGCCTGAGTTGGCAAATATGAACTCCCTTGGTTTGAGTTTTGCCTCTCCCATTAACTCAGTAGGTAGCCTTAGGCAAGCTGCTCCCTCTCAGCCTCAGTTTCCCAATTGCAATATGGGGATGATAGTAATACTTACTTTTCAGGTTGTTGTAAGAACAACATCTCTAGGTAATATACGTGAAATACAGACTCTACTACACACAGAGTCTCAGTGCATTCATACAGCAGTGAACTCTCTTCAGTATGTACCTTCAGCTGATGTGGCTTCTTCTCCCTTTAAAGGCTGCTCTGGAAGGAGCTAAGCAGGAGGATGGAGATCGCTTGCTAAACCTTTGTCCGCCATGTAATGACTGTACACATCAGGCTTAGTCAAGCCCAGGATATGGCATCCTTCCTGTCCCCAATCCAGCCCCATGTAAGCACTTTTTAAAGTCAGTGACGGCCACATGCTTATTTCTCCCACTGAAATCCATATAACTTTTAAGTGCTTAACTTTGGGTGGATCAGGCATGACGTAACTAAGCCCCATTTTTGAACTGTCCCAATGCCAAGAGAATGTTTTAGAGCACAATGCGCATGCATTTGCTTCAAAGTCTAACAGTTTCTTTTGCTCAGTTAAAAATCCAAAGTTATAAGAGCGAGGAACAAGTTAATACATTTTTAAGTTAATTTTACAAAATCCAGAAATGTTTTAAGCATTAGAAAAATATTATAAAAGGCTAGATACAGATTTTCTGTAAATATTATGGCTTGGTAGAAAAATTAAAGACTAGCGCACCAATAAACTCCAATGACAGCACATGCGCCTTAGTGGGCATGAGATGTGATGAAGATATAGATTTTGGCCAGAAAAGTTGTATATGTTCCTTGACGCCAAAGCTTCATTTCAACATCTAAGAGAAAGTCTTTTGGTTCCCTCACTTGTCGCTGAAGGTAGACGATGCCTGTGTAGGAATTGAGCTTTCTAGTGTTGAAGTAGTTCTCTTCATTTCCTTGGTTGATCGTAAGGATTATGTTGTCTCCAGCATAAGCAGGCGAGGGACCAATTCGGAAAATATGAGCTGGGACGACAATGTTAGTTTGGAAGTTAAGCTGATAGTAAGTAATTCGCAAGGGAGTACTTTGGCAGTCCAGATAGTTAAAGCAGTTGATACGTTCGCATCTCCTGAGAAAAGAGAAAAAGGAAATATTTAGCAGGGCAGTTCTGCGATTCCAGAGATAAGCATCGGAGGGATTTGCAAAGTCCCAGAAAGCCACTCTCGTGTGATCAGGGGATACACAGCAGAGCCGCAAACACTAACTGTGTAATTAACAGCTGCCTGTTCTTCTTTTACAGCACCCTTTACACTGATGCAATTGTCAGCATAACAGCCAAGAATCAAAAGCTCAGGAGCCCGGAAAGCCCCTTCTGGAAACTCTACAATGAGAACATAGAGCAATACAGACAAAGTCACACGATGTAGGTTGCCTGGAAAAGGAATCTGTGATTCATCAAAATGCAGTACTCCGATCGGATCATATACGATCCTCAAGAGTGCTCTTACAAAGGAAGCCCAAGAGCCGATTTCTGTTTTCAGTTCAAGCTGCATATCTCTAGAATAAGGAGCTGCCGAATACCAAGCTACAGCAATGGTCCAGTAGCCACTTTTCTGACTGGCAGATCTTGGCCAAGGTAAAGCACCAGAGCAGGCCTTCGGAAATGTGCTGTGGAATGCACACTACTACCCCATTTTGATCCTCATTATATGAAATTATTTTTAAACAATGGGCTGTATCCTAAGGAGCACACACAGAGGCAAAGTTCCTTGCCCTCTACACACCTCAGCACACGTACGCACCCCCCAAAAAAAACCCACTGTGGAGGATTGGGGGAGCAGGATTCAGGAGGGGGCTTGTCAGAGTCCATGGTTATGGGAAGGGTTGGGTACAACCTAGTATATTTGTGTAGAAAACCCATATAAAACGTATTTCTGCTATTCTGGGAAGAAATGTAGTTCATGAGACATGTACAGTATTGACACAAGCTAGGGCGTGGATTCATTGGAAGAGTTTCAGCGCTAGAGCCTAGATGTATAGCTCCCTATCATTGATCATACTAGTAAATACATTTCAAACTTCTCTTTAATAATGCTATTATTTTTAAAGCTTGAGCTTTTGAGGGAAAGTTACCCACCAATTTGGGGAAAATCAAAATTATTTTGCAGATTTGTATTCAGTGTATTGAGGAAGAAAAAGCTGCCAATATTTAGAAAACTCAAATTCTTCCATTTCAGAATCTCATTAGACAGCCTGGGCCTGGTCTCCAATGGGTCTCCTCAGACCTAAACCAGCTCTTTTGCTGGCGTAAGTCCAAGAAGACACTCGGATGCAGATCTGGCTGGAAAGGGGGAATAGATTCCAGGGTGTGTCACTGCCACCAAGATCCTCTCTCCCCCAAACTGCCCCTGGCATGGCCCACTCTGGACCTGACCCACCCATGATCCTCCTCCAAACCGCCCCCTCCGACTGACTGGTACAGCAGCCCACTGCTGCCAGTATTAGGCTTCCCAGCTCCCACGCCATCAGTAGCAAACTACCCACTGTCAGGGCAGTTTGTGCAATGGTGAGCCTGGCCTTATGCTGATGGATCCCACGATCCGTTAGCATAAGGCCCTGGTAGGATTGAACCCTAAGACTGCAATCCTAGACACATTTACTTGTGAGTAAGCCCCATTGAATACAATGAGACTTCTGAGCAAACATGCATATGATTGTGCAGTAAGACTACTCTGTGATTTGATTGCTTTACAGTATATAGATTTTATTTGGCAAGGATTGAACTTACATATCAGACACTTTTCTGTAGTTTGGTGGGCACTCAAACAAAAGACATCGAAAGCTGCCTTGAATATTATAACAAGATTCTGTCGATGAACAATTGTGGGTTCCCATTGCACATTCATCGATATCTAGGAATGAAGCACAAAGGAAAATTACAAAATGCACAGCACAATCCTAACCCACTTTCCAGTGCCGGTGCAGCCACAATGCAGCCCTGAGGTAAGGAAACAAACATTTCCTCACCTTGAAGAGGCCTCCATGACTGCCCCTGCACTGAAAAATGCAGTGTGCACCCTGTTGGTACAGCTACACTGGTGCTGGAAAGTGGGTTAGGATTGTGCAGACAGTCACAAAACAGTATGTGCTCATGGATAAGATGCAGGATGATTGCAAAGACCTGCATGAAATATCCCCTGCACGAACAGACTGTGGTGTAGGAAAGGTATGAAATTAACTAAGACACATTTCTTCTAACAGAAGTGGAGAATGCATGCATTTTACCTTGATATTAAAAAGGTTAAGGTTTTGCCTCTGTGAACTATTTAGCTTTTTCATCTTGCCTGCCAGCAAGAGTTCACTTGATGGGTATTCTGTCTGATCCTAAATACAGTGAACCCTCAACTTAATGAACTAATATGGGGAAGAGATATCTGTTAATGCTGACAGTTGGTTAAATCTGGGTGCACATTCCCCCCATTAGTTCCTCAAATCCCTACACTAGAGAACTCTCAGTGCTGCTACTCCAGGGAATGTCTCCATTCCTAGAGTTAATGGGAGGAGATGGGATCGGGAGTTGGGTGAATTCAGTCCAAGAGGGGGCCGGGTTCGGCGGTGGTGGTGCCTGCCAAATCCAAACCCCCTTCCCAGGCCTGATCCACCTGCACGAGTCAATGATATCGCTGGCACAGGTCTGAGTTGACCCACAGCCCCCTTACAAATGTCCCCTTACCCCAAGGAGACCGCCAAGCAGCCAAAACTCCCCTCCCTGCAGGATGCAGCAGAGGCCATGCTTGTGCCACTGCATCGCCTCACAGGGGTTTAGGTAGGATTGGGCTACCTGTGTTGGGAGATTTTTCCTCTCTGGGTAGATCAACCTTTCACAGGAATCTAGCATCTAACCTGGCCGCATATTTTGCTTAAAATGGCAATGGAAATCCTCTTTTGCATGTACACTTCTTTGAGTGGCTGGGAGCATCGCACAAGGTTTGTTTTAAAGCCCAAAGTGCACAAATGAAGCTGCCCATCCTTACACAGCATCCAAACGAGCTTATTTCACATCATGTGGAACAAAAGACTTTTCATTACTAGGCAGAAGAACAATTCTTGAACAATAAGTCGACAAGGCATTAAACCGTGGTTCTGAAGATACAACATTCCAGATGCAATGGATCCACTTCAAGCCGGAAAAAAATAACTGGCTGAGCTCTTGTAGCCACACAGAAAACCCTCAATTGTCTAGACAGCATTCAAAGGTTTGCAAATAAAATAAATGTTAACAGACAAACCATGTGACAGAGCACTGCAGTGAAATTGGCCAGTTTGTCATACAAGAGACAGACGCCTAAAGAAAATCCAAAGACTTCCCTGAGGGTCAACATTTGCTCTTGCCTGCAGTGTGGCTTGGTTTAAAAGCCCAAGACATTTTTTAAAAAATAGGAAGTCACGAGAATTAAAGTAAATTAAGCCCCTCTTTGCCTATTCTTAAAATGAGGTGAAAAGGTAAATTGTTTCCATATGATAACCAATGTCACAAAAAGATTTAGTTCTCCATCCTGGCTCACATGGTATTGAAAACAATGATCCAGAACATAAAACTGCAGCATGCCAGTTCAAACATAGCTTGAATTCACTAAGCTGTAAAAAAAAAAAAAAGTCATGTATGAAATAAAAAGGGGAAAGAAAAAAGATCTAGGGAATTTCAGAAGAAAACTGGCCCAGAGTGGAAGACATACTCTCCTCCATTCTCTCTAAACATGGTGCAGGAGTGAGATTGAAACTGGATGAACCGGTCATGTCTCCAAGGCTTCCAGTGTCCACAAGTGGATTAAATGTTTGAATAAAGTTATGCCCCTAAAATGAAACATGTGTAAACACAGATCACATGATCAATATTCTTCACCCCCACGTGAATCAACCATGAGATTTGGGCTTCTTACTGCCATTGGACTTTAGGCACTTACAACCTCTTCAAGCATTGCACTCATGAGTGGGTGCCCAGTGGGTGCAGGACACTCCTCATCCATTCCCCACCTCCTTGGCCTGCTGCTCAGCCCTGATCCTGCGCATGGCTGAAGTGACCATGTCTAGCAGTAGACTGGAGGCAGTGGCAGGGGACCCCACATTTGCATCTCCCCCAAGCCAGCAGCTTTATTCTGTGCTCCAATTTTCTTCTTGCTCACTGAGAGGAAGCAAAAGCAGGATTGAGGCAGTGGAAACCCATCTTTTCTTCTAGTGCTGCTGCCACGAGCTATTGCAGCAGTGATGCTTTAAGAGAGGGGAAAGATCACTCCAGCAGAGCTATCAAGCAGAGGCGCCGGGAGGGCGCCCTGGAGCGAAGGGGCGGGGCCAGCGTCGCGACACGCCCTCGCGTCACGTAGACGCGCCCCCCCCGCCCGGTTTGGTCTCATTTCCGAGCCAAACGGACTCAGGGCGGGCGGGAGGGCCCAACCGCGACGCTCCTCGGCAAGGTAAGATCCCCCCCCGCGGTGGAGCGCCTGGAGCGCCTGCTCCACGCGCTCCACCGTAGTTACGGCGCTGCTATCAAGACAGGGTCATTCTACCTCTCCCATCTCCTTCTTGTGGCTCATCTGTTTGCTGCCTCCTGCAGCCTGCTGCTTGAAGCGGCCTCTTCAGTCAGCCACATGACTGGGCCAGACCTACATAAGATCAGGGCTGTTCCCAGCTCCCTTCCAGTCTCTTCTCCCGGCCCAAAATGCTTTAAATGACTGGGCGGGCAAGGAGGAGGTGGCGGCGGCGGCGGCAGTGGAGTAGCAAAAAATAAAGACAGTAAAAAAAAAGGGGCAGGAAAAAAATGAGGGGGCCAGAAATTAGGGCGCTGTTGCTGTTCAGGTGCTGTTTCAAATTGGGTTACACCTCATAGAACTGCAGCTTAATTTCAGACACAATGGCTTTTGTGCATGTGAGAATATTTACATAGCCCCAGATTCTACTGGTATGACATGAGAACTCTGTTGGCGGGGGTGGGGGCGCTCCTGCTTTCGCCTGGCACTTCCCATTTGGTTTTGGTTTCTTCTCAGAGCTGTTTGAAATGCCAAGAACTTGGGGGGGGGGTCAATCAGAGCGGCAGCCTGTGATTGGGGTGTGAGCTTGTTCAAGAGCTGCAAAACAATGATGATCGTCTCAAAGGCGCTGGACATGGTCTTCGCTGCATGTGCAGAAAGCATTAAAGCTTCATCCAACCAAATGGCTCCACCTGACCCCCAGCCGGACAAAAAGTCACATCCATCTCCTTCCCCCAACATAAAAAGAACGGGGCAGAAAGAGAGGGTTGGCAGTAGTGGCAGAAGGAGGAAAACCATGGACAGGGCTGCCCTTTTATTTTGTGTCTCAAGGACCCCCTCAGAATTTGGGGGGGGGAAGAAGTGAATTTGGGGGGGGGGGAGAAGTGAGCTGCAAGCAAGGCTAGCCCAGGTAGACATCACCGCCCTCTGTGTTTGGGCTGCTGTGGGTGCTGCTGTCATTGTGTTCAGTGGGGCTTACGCCCAGGAAAGTGCATATAGGATGGCAGCCCAGGCAGAGGAAGGCCAAGGCAAGCACCTTTTTTCCCCAGGCAAGCAGAGGTGCCTCTCCAGGTGGCACATGCAATGTCACGATGCTAGGCATACCTCCTTGGAAAAAAGTCCCGTTGTTTTCAACAGGGCTTACTCCCAAGAAAGTGTGTATAGACCTCAGTGCAAAGGGGGCTGCTGCTCTCTTGTTTGCTCGGAGGGATGAAGGCTTCCCCACTCTCCTCTTCACAGACCAAGAGAGAGGCACGGCACCTTTTTTTCATAGGCAGGAAAAGTTGCCTCTGACACAATCCTATGCTGCTTGGGTGACCGTCCCACATGCCTGCTTTGGGGCACGATCCTATGCCCACTTGCTCAGACACAAGTCCCAAGGAGTGGCCGGGTGTTTGCTCACACACAAGCAAGTCAGCCCTCAGTGCAGGGCAGGATCAGGAATTTTATTGCTTTCAAAAGGGCAAACCCTCAAGGGCTCAACTCTCCTACCCCTTTCAACTGGCAAGTTCTGCTGGGAGCTTGCAGACACAGGAAGTCTGTCAAAGGATGGTTGGCAATGCCGAAGGAGGGACTAGCATGGCGTTTGCCACATAGAAACCCCCAGATTGGAGTGAACCTGTGGTTGCAAATCCCACATGGGTTGACAACTCACAGATTTGCCTCATGGATGCATTTTCCGATGGAAACTGTACGTCTGATGTATGGAATAACTGCACATCTAAATAAAGAAAATGTATCATGCTCTTACCCCGACAAGTCCTTCCATTTGCTGCCATTGTATAGCCTTGATCAGGACAAGCACACTGGTAACTTCCAGGCACATTGATGCAGCGGAAAGTGCACAGAATACCTGCACTTTGTGAGCACTCATCAATATCTGGAATAAAGACACAATTACAGTCATATGAGCATTAGAAAGTTGTTCTCGATCAGGAATTCTGCAATAGTCGACACCGGTAACTTCAGTACAGAGTTGGAAAGTGGATACTCTACCTTTACAAGAATGGCCATCTTCTGCTAATTGATAGCCTTGCCTGCAGTAACACTGATAGGAACCATAAATATTAGCACATTCTTGACTGCATGGATTGCTGTCACATTCATTGACATCTGTATAAAAAGTGAGTACAGAAATAATTACATCTCATCAGTTCAATCCACTAGCATGTCTCTTGCTAAGACCAGTACGAAATTATTGAAAGAAGGTAAAAGAAGCCCTACAGCAAACAGTTATTGAAACATCTGACTGTTCGAAATGTCTGTATCTCAGACCATGAAGACGTAACAACCCACATGTACACATAGAAACACATCTAATTAACATCCCAATCCTAACTAACTTTCCAGCACAGATGCATCTGTGCCAACGGGGCGTGCTCTGCGGTGGGGGGCAGTCTTGGAGGCCTCTTCACCAAATGTTCCCTTTCCTCAGGGCTGCAATGCAGCTGCATCAGCACTGGAAAGTTGGTTAGGATTGTGCTGCAACTTACTGATTACATGAGTTGTGCAAATGGATGCAAGGGGACCACAAGTTCACTGTCTTTTCTGAAAGACATTTTCTGTAATATTGGAGATAATTTGCCTAGTAGACTTCCTGGAAGCGTTGACTGGAAGCATGTTTGTGATGTGTTTTGGTAGTGCTGCCTACTGGTTAACGGTTTAAAGGTAATTACTGTAACAGTTTTCCTTTTAACCCACTTGGAATACACTTGGAATATATCTGAACATTACCAAAATATGAGTGCATTTTTGAGAAAATGGATAACCTAAAATTCAATGTGCAAAAGCTACCACTCGTCAGAAAGAAAGTATATGGCTTGCAGTGCTGGTATCAGGTTTCTGGGGGCCCAGGGACAAAGCCCTGTACTGGGCCTCAGCTGTCCCCTAATGGCACTTTGGGTGCTACAACCGCCACCAGTACTGAGAGTTCAAGGGTCAGCCTAGTCAGGTGGACTCTGATGGGCCAGAGTCCCCAGCCAGAGTCCCCAACCTGGTCAACCTCAGACACCACCCCTGATGGTTTGAATGCAAAGAGCACTGAATGGAAATAAAAAAATGACTTAGTACCACTCCAAGAACCCTTGCACTGGTGGAAAATTTCTCACAGTGCAGTGCCACAGTATATTGGGAGTTGTGTTACAGTACAAAAAACATGCTGTAGCACGTAAACTATGGTGAACCATAAAAAGGTGCTAACCCCCCTTAATCTTCTGTGTTGGCCCACTCAGCTACTGTTTTTAGAAGGCTGGAGGAGAAACATTTTAGCCAAAAATGGTGGAAGTCAAAGGGTGTGGTGATGGCACCTGCCCTAGATGCCTTTAAAAGGGGTTTGGATAGATTCATGGAGGTTCAGAGTGGGGCGGCACTTAGTGTTCCGCCCCACCTAGAGCGACGCCACTGGCTACACCCCCTCCCCAATAATTTGAGCACTGAAAGTACTCCACAGAACTTCCTCTGATAGTTTTAACTCTATAACACAGATACCTTCACAATGCTTTCCATCGTAACCCAAGCGAAAGCCAGAAGAACAGGAACAATGGTAAGACCCAGGCGTATTTTCACATGAGTGTTGACAGAGTCGACCTGGATAATTCCAGCATTCATTTATGTCTGTCACAAATATACAGTAAACATGGACATCCGTCAGGTTTGAGAGAAAAAGTGAAAGAAGAAAATGACAGGATATTTAAAAATCTGTGGGGAGGGGACTGATCTTTGTAACAATGATTGCTCCAATCTCAGATTTTACCTGTCATTACTGTGCAATTGCCATGAACAAATGGTGAAATGTAGAAAGACTCACAGCCCAATCCTATCCTTTTCTCCCGCGGAGATGCAGCCGTGCCAAAAGACACATGCTGTATCCAGCAAGGGGGGGGGGGAAATCAGGAGGCTTGGGAGGGGAAAGGGGAATTATGTACCAGACCCTTTATTTCCATAGACATTTCCACAACTCGAGACAGTGTTCTTGGATATATACTAAAAACCCAGAGAGTGTTCCCAAACAATGTTCCCATGTGCACTTTTTAAAAACCAGAGGAGTTATGCTTTCCTGACATTATAGCGGAGCTGATCCATGCTGAGTTTTTTTTTTTGGGGGGGGGGGAAAGGAAGTTATCAGTTCTGCTGCTTTTCTTTGCAGTCTTTGTGCACAACACTCCAAGCTTATGGGAGATATTGCACACACAACCATTTCTACTTTGGAAATTAAATTGGACAAAATTGGACATGTCCAAACCAATGGAACTACAGATATCCATATCTGAAACAGAACCTGGTGAATAACTGTGTCATTCTGTCTTTCACAGCTTCTTTTCTTGGAGGGTGTAAAGTCATTTAGCAATATATAAATGACTTCTACATTTAATAAAAGAGGAGGTTTTTTTTTTTACCTGTGGGGAAAGAGCTGGCTTTGGATGCCCCTAAACAATGATTTACAACTTAAGTGAAGTAGGGACATGTTCTCAATAATGTTTCTGATGAATAGACCAAACCAGTTGGCTGATCACCATGAACAGAGGTGGTTTCAGAAGCAATTTCGATTATGTTTGAGCTGTAGTGCTGTAGAAATAATAATTGTGCCCAAACAGCAGCACTAAATGCTGGTCTGATGTCCATATCTCACCAATCAGCAATATCCTCTCCTCCTGTGCTGTACATACCAATGCAGGTTCTGCTGAATGCATCATATTGATACCCCATCTTGCAGTCGCAGCGGTAAGCTCCAGGTAGATTATGACAAATCTGTCCCTCTCCGCAGCGGTGTACACCAGTCTGACATTCATCAACATCTAGAAGACGCAAAAGGCAGCAATTACTCTCACCACAGAGGCCCCACACTGATGGTAACTCTCTGAATATCACAGTTTGCAGGCAGCTGTACTGAATGAAGAAGCTTGCATTACGTGAGTCAAAATGAACCTGGAGCACTATAAACTTTTTCCTGACACTGCAGGAAAAGTGATTAGCTACCACCAGTCCCCTTTTCCCAAAGTTGGCTTCAAGCAGTTCTGTATTTCTCATGGACAAACACAGAGTTTTGAAGTAAAATGAAAATGCGGCTTGTATGGCTCTTCAATGCACACCATGCTTGGTTCCAAACAAAAGACACTATCGCTTCAGGAAATATGTGCCCACAAAGTTGTTATATCAGACACATTTGATACCAATATTTTCCCATGTTTGTGGTGCTCTGATTTATTAAGCCAGCTTTTCTGATCAAGGATGGGAAATTCAGTTATGCAAAATAATGAAGTCTGGTTAAGACTTAATCAAAAATAGAAATTGCTGTTCCCACCTATTAAAAAAAATGAAAAAGTAGCACTCTTAGGACAGCTCTTCCATTATAATTTTTCTATACAGTTATACCCATTGCAACAAATTATTGACAGTAGCACCCCATTCTAATATGGATGTACCGTGGCCCCAGAGAGTAATAAAGGAGGGGGACTACTTTCATAGCTCTCTCTACTATGGTGGGAGCTCTGAGCCTACACAAGACTGAGGGGAGTCCTAGGGGCCAGACCCGGTCCGACGAGTGGCAGTGCGAGGACATAGCCACCTGGTGCCATGAGGTGGGAGGATGTTAGCAACCTAACAGCTGCCAGCAATTCAAAAAATAATGAAGCAGAGTAGGTGTGGGAGGGACAAAAGGAGGGAAAGGCACAGACAGAGGAGGTGAGTGACAGGAAAGGAGAATGTAGAGAGGCAGAAGGGGAAAGCAGAGAGCAAACGGAGGAGGGACAGGAGCACCAAGGAGGAAGCAGGAGAGATGAATTCAGGTGAAGTGAGAGGGGGATCCCCAGAGTAAGGGAGGAAAAAGAGGGAAAGAAAGGAAGAGGGATGAAGTACAGAGGGGGTCAGAGAGAACAAGAAGGACCAGCCTCTCTCAAGGGAAGTAAGGTGGGGGGGGACTCTTAATCTTTTCTGGCCAGAGGTTCGGAGGCTAATGGGGGTGGGATGCCCTACCCCACACCATTCAATGTGGACCTGCCCCCTTGGGATGACCCCAAGGGAACAGCGGGTGCCACATATGCAGGGGCAGAGTGACCTGAAACACCACCTGATGCATGCTCAGGTCCACTACCCATGCGCTAAAAAACAAAACAAAACCGAGACCCTTACTGTGCTCTTCATGCGCTGCATTGAAGCCCCGAAGTGCTTGACTGGAAGCTGAGCACTTCCTAGTTTCAATGCAGCTCGTGAGGAGCCTGGTAAGAAGGAGAATGATCGGCTTCGTGCTCAAGTAAACGCGAAGCAGAATTTGCTTTGTGCTCACTCAAGTGCAAAGCCAACCATTCTTGGATGGAGGGATGGAGTCAGCAGGGGTTGGAGGGAAGAGGTGGCAGCAGCAGGCTTGGGGTAACAGGCCCCTCAACTCTGCCGCCCCTTCAGACCCCAAAGAACCTCAGAGGAGCATTCCAGCGTAATGGTTTCTGCATCCAGGATGCCAGGCAGTCTCTTGTAGGCTGCCAGGATGCCAGGCAGGATATAGCGCTGCATCCCAAAGGGACTTGGCAGCTAGAAATATCCAAAAATAAGGAGAAAGAGGCAAAAATAAAGCAATAAAACAAACAAAAAACAACACTGGGCATTCATCACAGTTAACAACCTAGAATCCCATATGATATGGGAGGAAATCTACCAGTAGCTTTGCTGATGAAGAGCAACAGGACTCCCTGCCAATGCAGTCTCCATGTTCCTAGAAGGCTCTTGCCCTGACAGACCATCTTTCATCTCTAGCTACATCAGCGTTTTAGTCATTAGCATGCCACTTCTGTGCTTCTCTTCTCAACATGTTGGCCTATTTTCCCTGAAGAATCACTTCTTTGATGTTAAAGACTACTCTTTTGCCCTGCAAATCCTCTTGTCTATCAATACACCTTCATGTGGATATAAAATGTTGTTAGGAGAGTGACACAGAAATTGGAAAGTCTCCTGCATTAAATAAGAAGAGGCTACAGAGTCTTCATATCTGTCCAGATACTCATCTTTCCAGCGACCCCCTGTTGCTGTAAACATGTGGTAGACTGGTGGCTGATTTAAACAAGAAACTTCTAGCTCAGTGGTTCTCAAACACCTACAGGGGAGTAAGTGAACCTGTAAGTCGTCACGGACTCTGCAGCGATGTCAGCAACGGCACGTCTGAGGTCCCACTGCCACAAAAAAGGGTTTTTTTCCACCGGGGGTCGCGCCGGCCCTCTGTAGGTTGTGGGGGGCTTGTGGCCCCCTCTACGGGTCCCCCCACGCCTCAGACGAGCTTCCAATTGCACTTGGAAACTACTTCCAGTTTTCGCCAAAAAGCATAAGTACCGTATTTTTCGCTCCATAGGACGCATCGGACCATAGGACGCATGCATCCTATGGAGCAAAAAATAAGGAAAAAAGGGTTTTTTAAATAAAAATAAAAATAATAAAAAAATGTAAAGAAAAAATACTTACCGGGGCTTCGGGGAGGCCTGCAGAGGCTCGCGCAGGCCTTCCCGATCTTCCTTTCGTCAAAAAACGGCCATTTTCGGCCACTTCCGGCTTTCACGAAAACCGGAAATGGCCGGAAATGGCCGTTTTTTGATGAAAGGAAGATCGGGGAGGCCTGCGCGAGCCTCTGCAGGCCTCCCCGAAGTCCCGGTAAGTATTTTTTCTTTACTTTTTTATTCACTCCATAAGACGCAGGCTTTTTTCCCCCTAATTTTTTTTGGGGGGAAAGTGTGTCTTATGGAGCGAAAAATACGGTAGCTCCCAAAAGCAATTGGAAGATCGTCTGAAGCGCGGGGGGGGGGGTGTAGAGGACTCCGTAGGGCCGGCCTGACCCTCAGGAAATGTCCCTTTTTCCACAGTGGCAGCAGGACCCCGAATGTGCCATCGTCAACATCACCGCACATTGCCATGTCTCTTAAGAGGGTAGCGACTGCTTCTGGCTTTTATGGTGGGTTGCGACCCAAACAACCACTGTTCTAGCTTATTCTCCCTTACACCTTAAAAGGCACCTTAGTTTGAGGTTGGTGTATGAGAGAAGCATCCAAGACAAGATTTTCTCTTCTGTGTCTCAGCTGAACAGTCTGTTACAGTTGTTGTATTCTGGATATTCTGTGTGTGGAATGGCACAGAAACCTCACTGCAAAGCATGAAGATATCACTGTTTGTAAATAGATCTGATCTGGTAAAAAGATAACTGGAAAATTCTATATGTAAGGATGCATCCTATGCTCACTTTCCCTGGAGTAAGCCGGACTTCTGAGTAAACAGGAACAGGATAGACATAAGTATCAGTAGTGTTGAAATCAATAGTTAAGTTTGTATTTGGTCAGAAATTATGTCCTTCTAATATTTTCTAATCGGTCTTGTAAACAAACATTATGAATCAATAACTGAAAAGGATGAAGACTGTTACTGAAATGCTGCCTCTTTGCTTCTCTTCTTGTATCAGAGCAAGCACGAACAGTTAATTTTAACATAGATTTAAATCTGCAAATTAGCAACTTTCGTTGCCATTAATTCATTTGTTCAGCCCTTTGATTTGTTGCTGTGAAATGGTGTGTTCCAGCGCGTTCAGCTTTTAATTAGGTTCAGAGCATTATTCACTCAGAAGTGCACCATATTTTATGATAGCTACAGTATTTTTCAATTAAATATAGGAGGAAGGTGCTGCTAGCCAATCTACTGAATTACAGAGAAGGAACATTATTGGGGAGATGAATTCTCTAAACAAAAGAAAGCAGCTACACAGAGTCAGTTCTGCTGTGGAGACTTGTCCAGATGATCTATTTCTATTACCATAAATTAATCCAATCTGAAACCCAATTATCCATAGAGATGCCTCTTACAAGAGAAAAGAGGACATTGGAACCACAGAATCTTCTGGTTTTGTTCCTTATACAGTATTTGTCTCTTACTTAAAGAAACCATCCCAGAGCATTTAGACTCCAAGCAGAGGTGTCTCACTGATATATCTCACTAAAGGCCCAACTTTTTCATGTAATAGATCATGTAGACGGCTTTCTCTGTGGTGGTCCCCACCTTGTGGAACTTGCTCCCCTCAAAGTTAAGGTGCCCGAGGAAGCTAATGGCATAATAATAAAAAACAATGCAATCAATGAAGTTAATACAATAGAAATAATACAATAAAAGCAAAAGGAGAATATACCATAAAAGGAGAAGGAAGTTCAGCAGCAACCCCTAAAAGGAAAAAGCTAAACAGAAAAGAAAGGTTTTCAGCCACCACAAGGAAGTCAACAGGGAAGGGGACAGTTCTTAGCTCTAGTGGGCAGGAGTTCCAGAGCTTGCTGCCGCCAATTTTGCTTCAGTTAATGGTGGCACATGTAAGAGGGGCTCCCCAGATGACTCCAGAGAATGGGTTGTGTCACAGGGGAGGAGGTGTGCCTTCAGGAACAGCAAAGATTCCAGTCGGACACCCAAACTGCAATCCTGCTTCTACAGAGGAAGTGCAATCCCATTCAGAACATGCTGACAGCAGGCCAGTACTGCATCATACTTCTCTGAGCCAAGGAGCCAAGCTCTGTTTTGTCCAGAATTAATGTCAATGTGTGCATTTCAATCCAATTCCCTAATGTCTGCAGGCAGCCCTCTAAGGCAGCGTATCTCAAAGTCCTCCCCGCAAGGGGCAGGGCAAGTAGCGGCAGTGATCTTGGGGATTGCTGCTGCCAAAAACGCCCCCGAAACCACCGTGTTTAACCTTACCGGGGCTTAGGGGTGCTTTGGGGAGACCTGTGTGACCCTCTGCAGGCCTCCCGATCTTCGGATCGCCGAAGAACGGCGATTTTCAGGCACAAATAAATTGCGGAAGATTGGCGAGGGGTTAGTGGTGTTAGCAGTGGTCCCCTGTTTTGACAGGTCCGGGGAGGAAGGGGTTAAAGGATTGCCTGTCTGACAGGACTGGGCAGCAAGGGGTTAACACCCAGGGCTGCGTGGGTGGAAGCACACCTGCAAGTAATTGGGCGTGGGCATGCAATCAGTTTCAATCAAAGCTGGGACTTTGAGTGCAGTGGGTGTGGCTCGCAGCTGCACTCAATTAGCACTAATTGGAACTTTCATAGCTGTGGGCAATAACGAGGGCATTGATTGTAAGCCCACAGCTGTAGCCAGTAGAGAGTTGATGGGGACTAACAGTATAAAAGCAGCAGCAGTAGGAGCAGGAAGGAGCCTCGCCAGCTCGCCATGGGGACATGCTGCCAGACTGCCGAGCAACGACGACGACTCTGCTCCAGACAGGGATATTCTGCTGGACTGACTGCTCACCTGGATGGACTACCCACCTGGATTGACTGGTATTGGGAGACGCTCTGCCTGACTGGAAGGTTGGAGAGACCAGGATTGATTGGACTTTGTGCTACAAGACTCTTTGCTGGACAGGAGAAAGGTAACAAGGAGATTCTACCGCCGTGAAGTAACGAGCTGGACTTCTCTACAGAAACGGACCCTCGTTAGCTAAGTAGAATCTTATCTGCCCGGGAAGGGCTAATGGACATTTATTGCTGGGAAAGTAATGAATCTTGTAAATAGTTGCCTTGAAGTTCAGTGTTTTCTTTTGGCACACAATTGCAATTTAAAGGGGAAAGGAGCTAACTATGCCTAAAGTGGACTATTGGAGTTAATTAAAGGGAATACTAGTTTGCTCCCCCAGGAGTAAAGTTTGGGGTGCAACACTCTCAAGATATGAAACTTTTCTAGATAAGTTATCTTGGACCAATGTGATCAATGAGGTGGGGCAGAGGCCAGAATCAGCAGTTGTCACTTAGCGATGGATACTCCATGCTGATAGATACTACATACCCTTACTAGTGCCCATGCTTGTCAGGAGAGGTAGGGTTGGCTAGGGCAACACTGTGCAGCTACACAGGTTGTAAATGACCATATTCCAACACTGCAACTGCACAACAAAGCCAAGTCACCCTCTGCCTCCTACTGAGAAGCAGTAGCGTCGCTAGAGGTGGGGCGGAATGCTAGGTTCCACACCGCACTGACCTACTTTACTCACCGGCATGAGGCGGCCCCGCCCCCTCGCCTTCGGAGCCATTCAGTGGGGCGAAGGCAACACACAGGGAGTCTCCTGTGCATTGCCTTCGCCCCACTGAATGGCTCCGAAGGTGAGGGGGCAGGGCCATCTCGTGCTGGTAACAGTGGTCAATGCGGTGCGGAACTTAGCGTTCCGCCCTGCCTTCAGCAACACTACTGCTGAGAAGGGCATGATCTCCCCTCCACCTTGATTGTTGCTCAACAACAGCTGCTCCTTAGCACCACCAAAGCTGCCACTGCTGCTTGTACCATGAAAGTGATACAATTTAATTGTTAAAAATCAAATTAAATTAAAGATCCAGCCTGACTCCAGTAATTGCACTGCACTAAGTTATTATTTGTTAATTAATATTGCACCGTCATTGTGCACAAGATTGCTTTTCATACATTTACAACCTAATCCTAATTAAAGGATGTGTCAGCGGAATGCATGTTCTGCCGACCCTGGCTGTCACAAAAATGCTGTAAATATCATCTGAAGATCAGGAAGGCCCGAGCCTCTCCGCGTGCCCTGGAGGAGCGACAGAGGCCCACCGGAGCAGGTAAACCTGGAGCAGGGGGTTGAACGGGGCAGGGGGAATGTCACTGGGATATACATATGTACAGAGGAATGTTAAAAAAACAACTATTTGAGCTTAACCACTCAAATTTAAAGGTGCATCAAATGGAGCCACATATTCAGCCAGGTTCCTTAGTCAGAGCCTTACCGACACAGCTGGTTCCATCTTCATTGGAATGATGCCCTCTGCTGCACACTAAGAGGTTCCTCTGACAAGTATAAGACCCAACAGTATTGATGCAGTTGAATCCAGGCTTACATGGCTCCGAAAGCGATGTACATTCATTAATGTCTGCAAAAGAGAATGTATAAACATAAGCTATTAAATTAATCAGATACCCATCTTCTAGCTGATGCTCCTTTCCTTTTCATTTGGTTTTGATTTATGATGCAATAAATTCCAAGCTGATGACAATCTATTAAGCCAACATTTAGAAATTTAATATCATGTATATCTATCTATCTATCTATCTATCTATCTATCTATCTATCTATCTATCTATCTAATCTCTTTTCAAAAGGGAAATGGATCTTGGAGAAAACGAACAGTGGTACTTTAAGGTACTTTAAACATTAAACTTGATCAAATATGGATAATACTACACTGAGCTCACTTATAATAGGAGTATATGGTTCAAGTTACACTTACCAACACAATTACCCTCTGGATCTTGTAAAAATCCATCCATGCATCTTTGCTTTGATTCACAATAGAAAGATCCTTTTGTATTTTGACATACAAAATTTATCTTGCAGCTGTGAGTTCCTCTCTCACATTCATCAATGTCTTAAAAAAAAAAGATACTAATTCTTAATTAACTTAGTCATAGCTTTGCTAATTCTGTTAGCAAACTTGGAGTGCTGAAGTGTCAGTTTAATAATAATAATAATAATAAAAAATTATACACGTACGTATGTAAATACATACATACATACATACATACATACAGTATTATATACCGCCTTTCTTGGTCATTGGATTTCTCCTCTGACTTTAATCCAGCAGGCTTTAAGGCACAACTCACTGCGCCACCCGCTGGCCTAGCAAATAATTAGGCATTGCTTATTATGGATATGCTTTAATGTTTAACGTGCACACCGGCGAAGAATGACCAACTATTAATCTGAAGCTTGCTAATGCTGCACAGCCCAATCCTGCGTAAGGATACCCGTCCCCTTCCCTGGCTGTCAGTTGGCCGAGGCCCTATGGGCCTACTCAAATGTATGCCTACTCTGAAGCTGGTGTACATTTGAGGCCGGGGTGTAAGGGCGAACCAGGCTGGGAGAGGGCTTGGGATAGTGGCGGAGCTCGCCGCCGATATCCCCGCACTCTCCTTGCTCGGGTTGCCCAATGGCTGCCCTGATTTACCGTGGACTTGCAAAAACATTTCTGCTCTCTCACTACCATCCCCTCTCTGCCAGATTAATCTATATGATTCAGACCACTAAGTGAAAAGACAACAAAGAAACAGGGCGAAGAAATCCTTTTCCTGAGAGAGTTTGATCTTGTCAGTGAATGAATGATGCATGGAGTTCTTGCACCCACAAAAAGCATGTCTGGGCATCTAGGCATTAGTATGCCTCGTACACCCTCCCCACCACCATTTGCAATATGTGTTTAATAATGCCGATCTACCTTATAGCACTGTTGTAACAAAATATTGAGCTAAGGTATGTGAAGTGCTTTGAATACTCAACAGTGTTATATAAATATTAAGACTGCAATTCTATGGAAATATTATTCCATTTAACTCTGTGGACTATACATCCTGTAAACATAAATAGAATCAGGCTAACAATAACATAATAATAAAAATAGAACCAATATCGCTGTACTGTACACTGTTTCTACATAGTTGTTCACCCACTGTATTTTGGTTAAACAACAATGTTTTAATTACAACTATTTGCTATGAGATTTACAGTAGAAGATTCTTCTGAATGGAATATTACCAAATATGTAATTGGGGTCAAAGCTTTGATGCTTTCTCACAGGTAGGACAACTTTTGCAATAACCTGGCCCTTCTCAAGCACACATAGTAAAATAAGTAAATTTCTGGCCTTACCAACACATTCACCATCCATAAGTTCATAACCTGACTGGCAGCTGAGTTGCTGGAGACATGTAAATGATCCGACTGAGTTAACACAGTGTTCTCCTCTCTTGCAGGTATGAGCGTCTGTTACACATTCATTAATATCTGCAAGAGGAAACAGACGTCAGCATATCACACACACCCTTAAGGACTTTCCTCTTTAAGTTCACCATGGGAAAACAACTCTCAAACGTTTCATAGAAATTATTTCATTCAAAAGGAAAGCTTTACATGGTCCTATTTCCAGAGTTTCCTGGCAATGTAGAGTAGCTTAAGGTGCTTTCATTTCTCATAGGGAGAGGTATTAGACATATTCCTTCTTTTGATTTTATACTGAACGATGAATTCATCAAGGTCACAAGGTGGAAAGAATTGATTAGATGCAGAAGTTAGGAAAGCTTTGACAGCGAGCTTTGCACATCATGCACAAAATGATCCCTAGCTAAGACAGCAGCTATAATTCAGATTTCATGTTCATTAGAACATTTTTGGAAACATTCAATCACTTGGGCTATGCCACAACAGGGCACAAAGGAGATGAGTGCAGTGACACAGCAACCTGGAGCAATAACCACACAGAGGACAGAAAAGAACAAACAACTACAGTATTTGAAAGCTCTTGAGTAAGAATAACTGATACTATCCAATTGGAACTACCACTGTGGACAGGACCTCTTCCTGAGATTTGGGTCTTCAAGTGCATAAGATTTCATAATCTTTCCCATTTCCATCTGCTATTGCCAGCTACCACCATTGCTACCATTTTAACTTCCAGCTGTATGCATGCAAAAGTAATGGTGTTGATTACACAGATAATACTAGCAATCGTGGATGTAGAAAGTCAGCGATAACAGAGGCAGTCGCAGCCTTGAATCCTTGCATCTGTTTTGTGAACAGACCTAGGGGCTCATACCATATACAAGTCCTGAATCAGACTGACTGATAACAAGCTGGGTTCACAAACCTACTAGGAGTATGTTCCTATGAAAATAGCAGCAAGACTTAGGGCCATGTCGTGAAAATCCCTCATTTTTAAAAATGTTTTCATAATAACCACATACCTCTGTGCAGGAGTCTTCTAACCCCCCAGAGGCTTGCGAGATGCCTCAACATCACATCCTGATGCAGTAGCCATTGTTCTAGTATGCAGTAGCCATTGTTCTTTGCAGTCAGTGCCATGGCAAAAAGCCCACGTGGCCAAGTAGGCTGTTTTCATGTTCTCATCTAGCTTCTCCAAAAGCAAATGGTCGTAAACATTCGGGCAGCCCAATCATGTTCTAAAGATCCACCGGGCGGCCGCCGCCGCCCGCCAGATCCTGATCTCCACCACGGGCAGCCTGTAGTAGGCAGCCCGCAGCGGAAAGTCTACTCAGGGAAGGAGACACTCGTCCCCTTCCCCAAGTGTAACCACGGCTAGGGCCGATAAGCCTCCTTGGATTTCCGCCAGCTATTTTGCTGGAGGAAGTCAGAGGAGGCTGTGTAACTGCTCAGCCGATCAGCGGGGGTCAGGATACAGCCAAGGCCGATCCCCTCCCCCTCCCTGATCGGCTGGGCCTTTTGGCCCCCGACATTCCCGGCCGCACCGCCCCTCCCGTCCGCTGGATCCTTACCTGGGTCCAGCGGTGGGCTGGCAAATCCTCGGCCAGCGGAGCGGGGAAGGATGGCCTTGCGCCGGCTTTCCCTGCTCTCGAGTCGTCGCAAATGTGCCTTATGGCATGTTTGTGACATCTTCGGCCGGCGGAACTCTTGTTCTGCCTGCCGATTTTAGAGTAGGATTATGCGGTAATATTGGGATGTTAAATGGCAAATTTAACTGGCACCTGGCTGCCAGTTAAATAGGCAGCCAAGTGCACCTGACAAGGCTAAAGGGCAGGTAGGGATGCCCACGTGGCCATAAACTATTCAAGTGACTGGACCTCATTAGAGACTCATCAACCCTCGTTTTTTTAAGGTCATGCACAAGGATGCTTAGGTGTGTTGCCCTGATCAGCCGTGGAAAGCAACTGCTGCTTTGTGAATGGTGCACCTGCGCACCAGGTAACGATGGGGATCAGAGCCCTGAACAATACCAATAACTAGGGTTGAGAAAGTACTCAACTGCCTGAATCATTACGGCTGCATTGTATTTTCAGCTTGTCTTTTAACCTCCTTGCCAAGTGACCAGTGCCATACGTTTATCCCTTGCTTTTTTCCTTCCATTGTTTTGATTTTTCAACCTTTTAATAAACGTCTTGTATTTTTATTGTTCTATCTGCCTGGTCTAAATTCATTCATGAGGGAGCAGGTTTGCCACACCTCCAACATACCACTGACCTACATATATTAGCATTCTGCTATTGCTTAGTGTTAAAGGGGGATGTCCCAAATTCTGAGGCTCTCCATTAACCCAGGAGAGATACTTTCTCAAGGCAGCCTCTTTCAATCTGGGCTTCCTAGTCTTGAGTGGTGATAGCAAAGAGACTACCATTTTCTTAGTAAATCCCAGTTTTCCTGGTAAAAGGGTGAGTGGTGAGCAGTGTGGAGTGCCAGTCACTAATTGCTAGGCGCTGAATCCATTTTACCTTCCTCCCTTTTCCTTCACAGGCCAACAGGAGTTTCTCTCCTAAAGCAAATAGAGCCTTGGAGGAAAGGTGAAAAGTTTGCATATCCCCTTCCCACATGTGCCATGGTCTTGATCATGGTCAGGCCCTTTATGGCTGCTATGTATGTTTTTTAAAAAGGCCACACATACAAACAAGGCCACACATACAAACAAACTATGTGTGTAGTTATGCCCATATGCTAATAGTTCCGAATACAGTACTTGGCTGCATAAATCCTCAATCAACACACCATACCTAACACACATACTTTATTAGGCAGCACTTCAACCTAAAATCTGTGTATATGTCCTATACACACATTATTATTATTATTATCTACTATTGAATTTCTATCCTGCCTTTCTCCCCCATAGGGGGACCTCATAGTGTACCTCAAAGATAAATCAGCAAATTTCAAAAAAGAAAAAAGAAAGGGAAGGCAAAGGCAAAAAGACACACATCCTGTTCAGTGACAACGAATAAACTGAGCACCAGGTAAGGTATGCAAAACAGATATGAAGCTGTAAATCAGGAAAAAGGGAACAGTCATCCCCTAGCAAGACAAATGAAGGGCAATGACAGAACACAGAACCTTTCCACAGAGCAGAATTATTGTAGGCTTAACAGAGGTTCATCTCTGCATCCCCACAAAATCAGCAGACCTGGAACTAGAAATCAGCAAAAAGCTTTGACCGAAATCTAAACCCCCATCAGCAGAAACACAAAATCAGATGGTCTCAAAAAGCTGTCAGTGAGTACAGATGGAAGGAAACAGTTGGAATGCAAACAGCATCCCTAAGTGACCTTGAACATTTAATTAAAACTAGAATGATACGGAAATACAAAAACAAAATTGAAAAGCTTCCAATTATTTTTCCCCATCTCCTAGATCTATAAATAGCTCCCTCCCTGGAACATATACAAGACAAGAAATTTCACAGTCTTGAATTGCATGTTGAATGATTTTAGAGGAATGTGGAGACTTAGTTGTGAGAAGGGAAAAAATGCAATATATTTTACGGGGAAAATGTTGACTTGCCTGGAAAAATATATATTCCATCATGAAACAAATAGTTTCAATATCTTCATACTTGTCATGTGAAATTTGATAAGTGCCAGAAAATATTAAATTTCAAACTTGGGTACACCACCCAAAATAAAAGTCTAATGAAATGCGCACCAAAGAGTTAATTCAGAATACTGTGTCTCCTATACTCATACTGAAGTATGGAGCACCAGTCTGAATACAAAGTACCAGTTGTCCAATTCTGTTTCCAAACGGATCACTGGCTAATCCTCAAGGAGGCCAGTGGATATCTCTGAAGGTGTTAACGGCTCTGAAGTACCCTGTATGGGCAAGCTACTGGAGCCTTGTAAGCTGGCAAATACAAGGAGATTTTAAAAAAACAAAAAACCTTGAAATATTACTGCAAGTACAGCCTGGTCCTACCGAAATCCCCCCCCCCCCGCCGATGCAGCCATGCCAACAGAATCCGTACTATATCCGCGGGGGGGGGGGCGATTGGAAACGTCTCCTTGGGGTAAGTGAACGTTTGCTCCCTTACCCATCTCCATCTCCGCCATGGGACTCCTCACATCCATGTCTGCTGTTTCACAGGCGTAAATCCAAGGCGTGTAACGGCAGCAGTAAAGGAGTCAGATGGGGTTAGGATAATGGCGCACAAGAGTTCTGCCAATGCTTCTCCTAGTCTGCCTCCCTCCCCACCCCTGTTCCACCCCTCCACTCCCCTGTTCCACCCCTCCACTCCCCTGTTCCACCCCCTTCCCACCTCACCCTGCCCCCGCCACCATTGCATTTACCTTTGTAGGTCCGGTAGTGGGTCTACAGCACTGCCGCCAAGTGCGGCAGCGCAACTAAAATGGCCACCATTGGAGCCCATTGGGCTCTGCTGTCATAAGCCCTCAGTACACCAGCCCAATCCATGATAGAATTGGGCTGTTAGTCACTTAGCCTATCCTGACTGGGTCTTTTCTTTTACATTACAGCATGCAACAATATTGATAAGTCCTCTCATGTTCAACTTTAATCATCGTATTCCCAAATATAGAAAAGATGTGGTCACAATAGCATACTGAAACCTGAGCGGAAATGTTGGTGAATTGTTTCAGATGTTTAAACTAGATAATTTGACTGTTTAATATCCATGCAATTTTAGGACCGCGCTCTGAGAACACCTGCATAGCTTTAGACAAAGGAACTGGAATCACCTCAGATCAAACTGTTTCTGAGTGCTTGCAGAACTCCCATTTTATATGGGTAGTTGTTTTTTACTCCAGTCATCTTTCTTCATGTCACAATCAGTCTGCCGATCTCAAAATGATTTTCTGCAGTCACTTTTCAGTGTTCATGTATACCCCAGGTTCTGATGGGGTACTCCAGCCTATGCTGGTATTACCTGCCAGTCACAGGGTTAACAGGCTATGCCATGTACACAGCTGGCTTCCCACAGTAAGTCAATTTTATCCTGGGGAAAATGTGCCTGCCATTCTTCAAACCACTTCCCATGCTCATGACTGAATATCATAGTGCCCCTTCAGGAACAGAGGAAATCTCTCCCTCACATAAGTCTGGTTCAGAAGTTACAAACTAGCATGGAGAATGTGTGGAGGGCCCCCAGGATCACATCAGTTTAGCCCTATCCCCTCAAATTATGCACTCCTGAAACCCTGGAGCAAACTCCTGTGCTAGGTCCCTCCATGACAGCACATTGGGAGAGCTACTACTCTCACTAGTATTGAGGGTTCAGTGGTTGTCCAGGCCAAGTGGACCTTCTGATAGGCGTGGACCCTTGGCCAGTGCTCGACCTGGCCAACATCTGATGTTACCCTGGCCTGCCCCCCACCTCCATACAGTCCTGTTCAGAAGTTGCCAACCAACGTAGAACACGTGGCGGGCCCTTGGAATCATGGTGGCTTAGCCACGCCCCTGCCAAGAACACACTCCCATGCCCTGCCCCCACATGTTCAGCATTTGTCTGCAGCAACAAATGCTGAATGCGGGGAGGTATCTTCTCTGTGATTGCCACCATGGAACATTTCAGGACAATGATCACAGGTTGGATCTCTCCCTGTATTCAGCATTTGTTCTGCAGACAAACACTGAACATGTGGGGATGGGGCAGTGGGAGTATGCTATTGGCAGGGGCATGGCTAAGCCACCATGATTCTGAGGGCCTGGTTTGCCACTTCTGAACAGGACTGTAGATGCACAAAACTAGAACTCAAGGCCAAGTAATAAAATGGATCAAGAGCTCAGAATAGTCAAAAGGAAATACTTTAAACAAGGCATCAATTGTCTAATGGAACTCATAACTACAAGAGATTATGATGGTCACTCGCTTAGAGGGCTTTAAAGAAATTAGTCAACTCAGAGCCCATTCCTACCCCACCATCTAACACCATGCAGCTGTGCTGCTGGAACGTGCACTGCATGCTATGGTGTGTGTGTGTGGGGGCGGAGCAATTATCAGTAAGAGATAAGAAAAAAACATTTTTACTTACCTCATGGTAGGCCGCCTGATCTCCTATAGATCTCCTCAGACCCATGCTAAATATTTTTCTGACTTAAGTCCGAGGAGAGGAAGGGGGCTAGGTGGGTTGGAAAATCAAGGATAGGATCCGGTGTGTGTTTTTGTCACCAAGATTTACCCCCTCCAGCCTGCTTTCCACCCCCTGCACTCCCCCTCCCTGCCCTGAAAGTCCCCCAAAATACCCACAACCCCCCGCTGCCTTACCTAGTGGAACATCTGGGCAAGTTTGGTACGTGGTCGTTTCTGCCAGTGGCTCCATCGCATACAACAGTGGCACAATGTTTGCACCATGTCAGGGCCATTTACGACAGTGGATCTATAGATGACCCATAGGATTGGGCTGCTAATGTAGTATTAGTCGCTGAACAGCTATTAGCATACTAGATATGTTCCGAAAGAATGTACTTCTGGTTATACTAGTGGCAAACCAAGAAGAATGGTAATCACTACTGTGGTCTGCTTGCAAGCTTCCAGAACCACTTAGTGGGCCACTGTTGGCGGACAAATGTTAACCTAGATGGGATCTTCGATCAAACAATATGGATGCAAGAAAAGAGAGGTAGTTCTCATGCTCTTATGCATTCAGTTCTCACTTGCAGCCCAAACATTTACTGTACAAGGTATGTGCTCAGGAAGGTCTTCCACTTGCACTAATGTTATATTATAGAAAACTGTTAGTGGGATGGCATAAACTAACAGCCCGATCCTGCCTATCTTTAGGCCGGCGGAGCGAGTGCTCCACCGGCCTAAGGAGTTGCAAACATACCATAAAGTACGTTTGCGGCTCCTTGTGAGTAAGTGGTGCTGGCATGGAGGCCAGCGCTGCTCACTCAGCCATGGACCCAGACCTGCGCTGGCCGCCGCAGTTGAGTCTTGCGCCAGTCAGCACAGGGGTGAGGGGAGGGCGGCCAGGGAGAGATACGTAAACATATTTTTACTTACCTCTCATAGGCCACCTGGCTGTCAATTGGTGTCCTCAGACCTACACCAGCTATTTGCTGGCATGAGTCTGGGGAGAGCCAGGGGGCACTTTGGGCTGGGGAAATGAGGATAGGATCCAGCGTGCACTAGTACCTCAATATGCTCCCTGCCTGCTCTCCTCTCCTCCCTGACCCTCTCTTGATCCTCCCCCTCCCACCCATGAACTGCCCCTGCCACCATTTTACCTGCTCTGGCTCATCATCTGGGAGCTGATGAAACACATGTGGTCATTTGCACCATTAGTTTTACAGTGCACAACAGCGGCGTGCTTTTTACGGTGCTGTATGAGAACCTATAGCAGCAAATTGTAAGATCTGTCACCATAAGCCCTTGATAAGATTGGGGTGCTCAACAACACTGTTTTCCTTTCAGATTTTTCATAGATTTTTCATAGTGAAAAACAATTTGCAGTGACATCAATGTTAAACTTTTGTTTTTCAGTTGCTCATTTAATGCATAAAAAAAAGTCTTGGAATTTTCCTGGAAATGCATATTTTCTTTTACTTTGTCGTCTTCTTTTACTAACCGGAACAAAGCAACATTCTTATATGTTTCTAAAAGGGGTTTGAATAGACTGTTTTATTGTGCTGCATCTGTAGTTACTCAAGGTTCTTTTTCTTTCTATAGATTACTTCATTGAGCACATCTGTTTTATTTAAAACAATCTGTTTAGTCTTTTAGGCTTTCCCTTCTGCATGCATCTATTCCAGAGTGGGCACCCCAATCCTGCCTAACATGAGGCGGCCAGTCTAAAGGGCCAGCTGCTGCATCCTAGGCCCATTGTGGTCTGCACCGGCATGGACAGGCTTACCAGGTGTAAACGGCGCGGGTCGCAATGGGCCACCTCGGATGTGCACCAGCACTTTAGCTGGCGCACAACTGGGGAGGCTATATATGGCCAGCCCAGGCTGCGACGGGGCATAGGATATCAGCGCAACTCAGCGTCGATATCACTGCTGCCCCCCCCCAGCCCGGGCCGGCTAATGGCCCCCTCCCTTGCCACCCCTGCCCTCCTTCTCCCCACTCCTGCACCGACTGGCGCGGGATTCAGTTGCAGTGGCCGGTGCAGGACGCCAGAGGTGTGAGCGGTGCCAGCCTCTGCGCCAGTGCCGCCGCTTACACATGAGGTGTCTCAAAAGTGCCTATGCCTAACAACACTTTTGTGACGCCTTCGGCTGACAGTGCACTCGCTCTGCTGGCCTAAAGTTACGGAGGATTGCGCCATTACAAAGAGCCCAATCCTATGCATGTCTACTCATAAATAAGTCCCATTATAGTCAATGAGGCTTATTCCCAGATAACTGAGGATAGGATTGCAGCCAAGGTCTCTGTGACAATATACTTTGTAGTGATCTGTTTTGGAGGCAGTGTGGATAGTCCCTTTACTATATTCACACATATTGATGTTATTAAAAGTTTCAACACTAGAAATATATAATTTACAGACAAGATATTCAAAAGTCCTTTACATCCCCCCCCCCCCCCCAAATGGAGCACAACAGCAATTTAGCTGGCTAAAGATTCTTTATAGCTGCACTGGGAAACTGAGACAGCAGCTCAATAAATTAGAATCCATCATATATTTGTGGTTTTCTCTTGCACTCAAAAAAAGACAAGAAAATGTTAACAACAGCAAATGTACACCATGTACCACACGTACGGCAAAAGGCAAACAAGAGGACAGGAAACACGTGGACTGGGAACATGTGTCAGATACAAAGTTCACTATCTTTGCTTTATCCATATGAGATGCCGTGATGTAGCAAATGTGATCTAAAGCATATCTAGAAGGCACAGATGTTTCTTTGTCACAGAGAACATTGTACTTGCATGTTCACTCTTTAAAAAAATACACACATGATACTAATAAGAAATCTTTTACATCAACTACAACATAGTTCAAAAAATAAGCTTGGTCCTCCCAGTGGATCACAGGGGACTTGCCAGTTGCTATCAAAACTGGTATAAAGAATGACAGCATGGTACAGCTCTGGTTGGTCCATTGGTCCATCTAGCTCAGTATTGTCAACACAGACCATCACTTTCCCAGCTATCCCTGGAGATGCCAGGGATCAAAACTGGACCTTCTGCATGCAAAGCAAAGCATATGTCCTACTATTAAGCCATGCCCTTCTCCTACAGACCAATCCAATGTGGGCCAGCTGTTAACGAAACACGTGTTCCGCCTGCGGCGACTGCCTTACGACACTCCAGCAGCATGGGGACTCATGTGCTGCAGGAGTGTCAGCGGGAAGGCCTTCCCGCGCCCACCAGAGAATTGTCCTGGACCCACAAAGGCAGGTAGGACAGCGGGGGAAGCAGGACAGGGTGGGGAGAGGGTGGATTGGGAGTGGGGGAGGGTGGAAGGGCGGCAATGGGGGCAGGGGAAGGCAGAATGGGGTGGCAACAGGGGTGGGGAGGAAGGGCAGGTTGGGTCAGGGAAGGGGGTGGGTTCCATGGTAATGGGCACCACTGAATCCTAGCCCTATTCCTGATTCCCATGGCATGGATCCACATGGACCTGGGCCAGCAAATTTGCTAGCGTAGGTTCGAGTAGGTTCCTCCACACTGCAGAGGCTTATCCCATGGTAAGGGAACAAATGCTCCCTTACCCAGAGGAGACCTCTGCAACAGCCTCCTCCCCCCCCCCCCAGAATGCAGCTGTAGTCACTGGTTTCGCTGCATCGGTGGGGTAAGAATAGGATTGGGCTGCGAATATTCATTGGGCAGTGAATCTCCTCACTGATTCACTGCCTATCCAGTAGATTCACAATCTACTTCACTGCCAGTAATGATCACCATTGGCCATGCAGTTCCATGGCATGTCACTATTAGGTTGATTGATGCTTCTCCTCTCCCCTGGAACAGACTCCCTTGAAATCTTATTGCACTGCAGTAATACAGCAGAATTGTAATAGGAGAACAGCTTGGCATCATTCCCCACTCTTGAGCGTTTTTGCTGATGCTGGCTTAGTGACCCTGGTGCAGCTTAATGGACTTTGTATTTCTAAGTCAGGAGTTCAAAATGAACAGCTGAGTCAAAAACAAGCCACCATTCAATCAGATATTATTTCAAATGTTTATATTTATTAAAATGTTTACAACTTCACTAACGCCAGTCATGGGCAAGCCATCACAAGGCATAGTAGGGAAAGAAGGGTAGCACTGCATGTAGCTTATCCAATACGTGGCTAAAGTTGCATGAGCAAAAACAAATGTGAACCAATCTGGAACGCGTAAGGGACAAAAAAGCAATCGTTATTCCAAGCATTTGCAGATGAGGCTCTCGAATAGCAACTCAAACATAAGAACATTACAAAAGGCCTGAATGAGGATTTGTATCAAACATTGTGTCCCTTAGTGGGTTTCTTTTTCTCTGTGTAAGCATCACAAACATGCATGGTGCTATAATAATGGCAATAACAATAATAGTCCCTTGTAGGGATTTTGTTAATTACTACAGACAAATGGCAGAAGAAAGTACCGTAGGTAGCACATCAGCCTGTTGCTTCATCAGGCCGGTATAAATAGTTTTGGTTTGAAGAGACAATGGATGTGAAAAAACTTTTTGGGGTCTGTCTGCCATTTCCTAAAATATTATTATTATTATTATTATTATTATTATTATTATTATTATTATTATTATGGCTGTTGTTGTTGTTACTAATAATCACTTTTTACCCCACACTTCCACCTCCACAGTGACCACCAGGGTGGCTTACCACAAATATTTAAAATCCAACAATACAACTAACAACTATTTGCCCGAGGGCTTCACTTGAACCAAAACGGAACCAGACTGCTGGCGCGTAACATTAAGAAGGTGGCAGAGCAGCTTTTAAGGGAGGCAGAGCACCTCCCTTATGAGGAAAGGCTACAGTGTCTGGGGCTTTTCAGCCTAGAAAAAAGGCGCCTGAGGGGGGACATGATTGGGACTTATAAAATTATGCATGGGATGGAGAGAGTGGATAGAGGGAAATTCTTCTCCCTCTCGCACAACACCAGAACCAGGGGACATGCACTAAAATTGAGTGGAGGGAGAGTTAGAACAGACAAAAGAAAATATTTCTTTACCCAGCGTGTAATTCATCTGTGGAACTCCTTGCCACAGGATGTGGTGATGGCACCTGGCCTAGATGCCTTTAAAAAGGGTTTGGACAGATTCATGGAGGAAAAGACCTTCACAGGTTACAAGCCATAAGCAACCTCCTGGTTTTAGAAGTGGGTTTTCTCTGTGCCAGGTGCAAGGGAGTGTCAACGGGAAACAGGTTATCTTGTTGTCTTGTGTGCTCCCTGAGGCATCTGGTGGGGCCACTGTGTGATACAGGAAGCTGGACTAGATGGGCTTTTGGCCTGATCCAGCAGGGCTCTTCTTATGTTCTTATGTTCTTATTAACTAATATTATCATATAAAATAAAAGTATATCGCTACGTCACAGAAGTATCTAATGGTTTTCCAGGACATACCAGCAAAACATATATCAGTTGTGCCATCTGTGTTTGCATGTATGCATCTTATACCAATTGTTGCATTCCACCACGTCAACTGCTTGTGATACTAACACAAAGCAATAGATCAGCTCCCATTTCCAACATGAATCTACTGGCCTGGCACAGCATATCATAGAATATTGGCCCTAATTTTATTATTAGCCCACTGAAGACACATATATTATAGCGAGGTTTTCCCTATTAAATAGACAGGACAGACAGTAGCAGAGCAGTGAAAGTTAATCCAAATATGATGGATTAGTTCCAGTTTTCCTTTTGCACATTCCTTGTTGAAGTGGCTTATGTTGCTTTCATGAGATAATTACATGAAGCTACTGTGCCAATACTGCAAAACTTGTGAACATTGTAAAGTAGTGAACATTGAACTGTCCAGACAAAGGCAGGCGATGAAATGGTAGCATTGGCATAGCCCATTTTATTGTATTATCTACCAGAGTGGAGCCATCATAGCTATGACTATGTAGGGCTGTTTAGATCTTGAGAGTGTATTGCTAGGGCAAAAGCTAAAAGCTAAAGAGCACAAGAAGATAAAAACAGTCCAGGAAATGGGCCATGTATTTTCATGGACTTAAAATACAGGCAGAGAGCACACAAGGTTTGCAATGAAAAATTTGAAGTTGAATACATTGCACAGCATGAAGAAAGAATTATCATGGTAGAATTATTTACACCTATCCTCTTACCAACACATTGTCTATGCATGTTGAGTACAAAGCCCTCTGCACAGAGAACACTGTGGTTGACACAGTAGAATGATCCCAGTGTGTTCACACATAATTGTCTTCTGGAACAACGGTGAGCACCTGTAAGGCACTCATCCACATCTTTATCAACACATTGCAGCCAAAAGGGAAGGGGGAAAAAAACAAAACAAAATTGTATTAGAATTGCTCTTGGGATAATTTCTTCCACTGAGGAACTATCTAATTAAAAATGTGTCTCAGTTATAGTGCTATAAGTTCCTTGTGTTAGCTTTTCAAATCACTGAATTGATTCAAGAACTGGAGGCTATGGATCTTCAGCAAGTTCCCTTTGCAATCTTGATTCCAATCTATAGACTGCAAACTTGTCCTTCAATTTCTTTGTGGGACTGTCCTTTGAAGTAACTGTATACAAAGGACGCAGGAGGTGAAACTTTTTCAGGAGAGTGAAGAATGTGCTTCCTAGCAAACATGAAAGACGTAACCTCTTTGCTCCTGAAGTTGGTTCTAGCAGGCTAGTTACACAATGTGCATGGGGAGGGGGGGTTGTACATATTTATCTGTGACATCTTACACTGAATGGCAAAGTCCCAGTGCACATATTTTTCCATGCACGATCTGCACAACATTCTTTAAATAACTTTGAATGAACCTCCATGGTGGGTGTCCCCCGTGTGTATTGCTGTGGAGATGGGCAGCCTGATGGCCTTCACCAGCTGCATCAGCCGACACAGGTAAGGTCTGTGCCGGGTGGCAGGAGGGCAGGCTAGGGTGGCAGGGGAGGGGGCCATTGGTCAGCCAGGCCTGGGAGGGGGACAGGGATATTGGTGGCGTGCTCCGTCACTGTTACTACCACTTGTTGTCAGCTACAGTACTCTTGCACCAGTCTTAAAAATAGGGGGGAGGGGAAGAGAATCACAGACCCACTGCAAAGCCACCTAGCTACAGTTCAGCCCAACAAAACCAAGTGGAAAACGACTGTGGAAAACGACTGCAGCATTCACTTACCTTCACAAGAAACCCCATCTGACATGAGGGCAAAGCCAGGTAAACAGGAGCACACAATCTTCCCTTCCAGAGTATTACATATATGCTTGCAGGGACCATTATCTAGAACAAACAATATTTTAAAATGCATGAGAAGTCACAGCAAGGCAAAAATCCTTTAAAGTTCCAAAGCTTCTTCCCTCTAATTATGATCCCTGTCATTGCACCAGAATGTAAAATGTGAAAATAAACAGCCTGTTCTCCTAACCTTAATCACTATGTGCAGTCTTCCTTCTACACACACACACACACACACACACACACACACACACACCTGTGTAATTCGTTCATATCTGGGTCTTCGAAATTACCACGTACAGCTGTGTTGCCTAAACAGCTAGTGTGAAATAACCTTGAATTCGGAAGCCAACCTTAAATTACCTCGGCACGTTACCCTCTGAGATTCCATCCGTCTCTCTCTTCTGGGTAATACTGGAGGCAAGTAATGTGTGGACGTGTGCTGAAATGAAAATAGTCAAGGAAGCTTTGGAATTTATTTAAGGCTTGTAGTAAACCATCCTATGTCTCCAGCTGGCCTGTTAAACATACCTTTGCACTTATCTTGCTCTACATGTAAGGTGTTGACTGTCACAGTCTGGATAGTCAAGGCTTCCGGAGCAAGAGTGGCTTTGTCCCCTAAAGCAGTATTTTGTCCATCTTCTTCGAAATCTGTATGTTTATACATAAAAAAGAAATCAACCACACTAATTGTATTGCTTCATATTTCTCAGTTATGATAGGCACATATTCCAAGTGTGAGTGACTGAACATCTTTCACTGCTGCTGTGGATAACAGGATTGGCCTCAAGGCAAGGTCATGCTCAATCCCCAAACCCAAGATCTTTTAGTTGGACAGGTCTGGGTTGAAACTGGGGCAGGCCCAAGATCTCCAAGAGCCTGAGGTGGAGTGTTCTCCCACCCAGTGTTGTACCAGCCTCTTCTCCCACTCGTGGATTGGAAAAGTTAGAGGGGGGTGGAGCAGCCCTCCAATCCAAAGAGTGGAAAGAGAAGAAGCAGTGGAAGCAAGTGAACCCATTGCCAATCATGCCTGAGGCAACCATCTCAATTGGCCTCATGGATGGGCCGGTCCCAGATGGAACTGGAAATATTCAACACGCAAAACGTGGTACAGTACTACATTTCTCCATATACTTTGTGAGGATGCATTTATGAAATTGTAAAAATATGTTTGTAGCTTGGTGCTATCCAAAATTTGCAAACTCAATATTGTCATCTAAAAACACATAAATATAGGGGCACCTGGGGAAGAATGAATATTACTTAAAATGAGAGGCCCTGGTGTGCGAGTCCGCAAACATTAATTTGTGAGATCAAAATTATCTTGTACAATTGAAGCTGCTCTACGGCTTCTTAAGTATGAGGAAAGGGAGGAATAACAAGTATTCAAAATGTATTTGTGCTCTTGCTGAAATTTAATCTTTGTAAAATGGTATGGGAAAAATCCGTTCAAATGTTAATATAGGCTGATAGAATTGAAGAACTTCATTTGTAGTAGTGTATCAATAAAAAATCAATAAACATAGGGAGTAATTACAGTAATTAAACTGAGAGCCTATTTGTCATATAATAGCACATGAACAATCAATTTTCTTTGTCTTCAAAAATGTATTTGACTAGGTACAGAGCACAGTTCTGCCCACAAAAGGATACGGAAAACTCATGCTCATTTCCATAGCTATGTTCTGTATATATGTTGAAAAAAATGAGGGGCTTCCATTCCTGCATGGGGCATTTCATTAAATTTCACAACCTACGCAATAAGTCTTAAAACTCTAGGGCAGACAAAGCACAAGGAAAAGGTAGAATAATATTATTTGGTTCTCCCAAATTAGAATTGTCCATGTCCCCTAATGAGGCAGACAGATTAATGCATGATATCATTAGATTTCCTAAGGAGGGTTGCCAGCTCAATTGATATAAATCTAAAATTAATTTTATTTTCCACATCTCCTTTCCCCTCTTTATTTTGCAGGGAGTGAGTGAGGTAATTACAAACTGCAAGCATTTGGACAAAAAACTCTTCCCTATTGAAGACAATGTAAGCATAAAAATGTTGGACCAAATTGTTTTTATTAATGTTAAATACTATGCAGTACACTATTGCTAGTGGGACTGGACTGAAATCCTGCTGATTATCCTCCTAAAGGTTGAAATGAAATCTGAAAGGTTTTGAAGAACAATTGTGACCTTTCTGCAGAAATGTTGTTGGAGTTATCCGAAGAGAAAAAAGAGAGAGAGGGGAAAAAAAGATATCTATGAACGGAAAGTTTACTGATTTTGGCAAAAAGAAAATAAATGGCTGGAATTAACTTTTTGAAACAGAAAACTAAGTCTGGATGAAGTACAAGAGAACAAATGTTGATATCATTCATTCTCAGGTGCAACAAAGGACAGATCTGGTGCCATTTTATGGGGGAGACTGAATAAGGGAAATTCACTGTAGTCTCACTCCTCACTTGGAGCCCTCAGGTGACCACAACCAAATACAACACCCCCTAGGATTACTTCCATATTCACTGGCCATTGGTTTCTGCATCTTGGACAGTCTGTACCAAACAAAATGTTCTTGACAATTACAGTAAACCCTTGATTTAACAGATTAAGGGGGGAAAGGGATGTCCATTAATGCTGAAAGTCTGTTAAATCCGGATTCCCCTTCCCCCTTGTAGTCTGTTAAACACCTACCTTACAGAACTCCCTCAGTGCTACAGCTCTGCTGTCAACCAGGTCTGTTAAATCAAGAGTCTCCATTCCTAGAGCATTCTGAGCATCAAGGGAGCTCTCTAAATTATGCAAGTGTGAAAGGTGGCCCAGGTGCAGGCTCACCTACCTTCCAGGGCTCACTGGACACTTGTGCTAATGGTCTCCAAATCTGCTCTCAGCCAGGGCACTTTAGGAATGGAGGTGTTTCTCTGCTCTATTTCCTGAAGAACATCTCCATTTTTAGAATACCCTGGTCAAGGGTCGAGTGAAGAGTAGCAATACCAGTGCTAGTGCCAAGGGAACCCTGGAAAATAGGTAAGCCTGCCCATGAGCCCCTTCTAACACTTACCTACCTTACAGATCTTGGTCAGTGCTGTTGAGGGAGCTCTGTAACATAGGGGTTTAATGGACCTCTGTAGACACCGCAAAGCAGACACAAGCCACCAGAGGCGTTGTTAGTGGGGGCGGGGGGCCCCAGGCGGCGGGAACAACACAAGTGTGTGCACTTGTCACTGGATTTGGTGGCAATTCGGCATCGTCATGTTGAAAATGCACACCATCACCACCACCACCACCCGGCCCTGCAGCTGCAGGATTTGCCCTCCCACCCCGCTTTAGGCCTAAAATAGGCTGAAAAACCATGGGGGTGTATGCATTTTCATCACGTCACTGCCAAATTGCCACCAAAAGGGGCAGAGCTTGTGACATCACACCCCTGGGCGGGGCTTCTGACATCACAGGGGGTGTCACACTGATGGCCCTGCCCCTGGGGGTGTAGCAATGCCACTGCAATCCATTATTTCTGAAGGCAATTATATAGACATCTGTAAAATCGAGGGTTCACCATAAATCTATTTGTTCAAAACCATCTGAACCAACCAACATTATAGAAAGCAGGTTGTTAGGGATGCTATGAAATAAACTTAAAGAGAAACAGAAACAGGAAAAGCTCTGGATGTCTTTCACTGCATATTTAGTTCCTTGCAAAACTTCTCAGTAATCTTTCATTCACGCATTTGGCTTTGGAAGTATGAGTCTGCTCACACAAGTATGTACATCATGCAACAATGCATGAAGTTGAACTGCCTCTTACTAAGTTGGGGAAAGCTAAAATTGATAGCAATGCTATTATTATAGTCATGCCCAGAAACGTTTTTCTTCCTGCTCGTTTTCCCACCTGGATTGCAGCTGAGTCCATCATCTTGCAGAGTAAATCTTGGGAAGCATGAGCACTTATAGGATCCCACTGTGTTGATGCAGAGATGTTGACAGAGCTCTCCAGGATAGACAAGGCACTCATCAAGGTCATCTCCAGGTAAGCTGTTTGACAATTCGGCTTCGTTACTGATCGACAAGGCTTCATTGTGATCCTCAATCTCTGAAACTGCCAACATTCCTGAGATTACATGTTCTGTATATGAAGATTACATGACTTTCAGCATTGTTATATACTATGAAAGATGGGGGGGTGATTGGGGGAGTGAAAGGGCGGACTGATGGGTGACAGTGAAATTGAGATGAAATTGAAATGAAAAGAAAGCTAAGAGGTCAGAACTTTCTACTATGTAACAAGCACACCAGACAAGGAAGCGTCCTCTCCATGCTAATGCTATGGCAGCTGAAGAAGAACTGAGGCTGGAAGCATGGCCCATGCCTGCTTGGGCATTCCCAGGCCGCTTCACTGGGCATAGCGCTTGCCAAAAGCTTTGTGGCTAAAGTTCTAGATGTTCTCAAATGAGGCTCAGAAAGAAGGAGCAGATTCCATATGAATGAATGCACAGAGGCCCCAGAGAAGAACCTTCAGCCCAGCTGCAAACAAAATATAACATAGGTTAAGAGGTAGTCAAAACGACATGGCACCCTTGAGCTCATTGACCCCCAAGGGCCAGGGCCACTGGTGCCAGGCTCCCCCTTTCCTTTCCCCCAAGCCCTTGTACATTTTATAGTACCAGGAGCCAGGAAGCTGAACTATTCTCACCATTTTAATGCCTGACCCAATGCGGTGTCACTCCAGACTGAGTGCAGGGGAGCATGGCAGGAATGTCAACGCACATGCTCCCAACCTCCCAGGCAATTAGATCACCACTGATGCCCTCCTCCTCCTTGCCTTGGCCACCTTTTTCTCTACCTTGAGGCTTTTCTCCTCCTCCTCTCACCTGCCCGCTGCCATCTCCTCCTCCTCTTGCAGTCCACCACAGTTGTGACAAGAGGAGGCAGAAGTACCCAGCAGTTGGCAGGAGTGCTCTCCAGGTAGTCTGTGCGTTTGCTGCCAACACCTCTCCTTTTTTGCTGCCACAGCTGGCTGCAAGAGGAGGGGTGACAGCAAATGTGCTAGGCAGCCAGACAGCAGACTCTTCAGCCACCTGGCTCTTTTGCCTCCCATCACTTCTTCTTGCAAACCATCGCTGTGACAGAGGGAGAAGGAGATGGCAGAAGCAATGACCAGCTGCTGGAAAGGACACTTTTGCTGCCTGCTGCCCCTTCTCCTCTATCTGCTCACTATCACCCAGTAAGTCTGTGGCCCCATATCCATGTGAGAGAACCACTGCAAACCTGGAAGCAACCCAGCTAAGCATTAATCAATCTAGTGAAGCATGAATGAAGAGGGATATATTACCCTAGCTTCAGAGACATTATGCATGCACATACCATCTTCTAGATGGCAGCAGCATACAGCAATAGCAGATGCTTGCAAAGGCTGCAGTGCATACACAGTACAAACATTCACAAATAGAGGACATCCAAATGCAATCACCAGTCCTGTTTTCTAATGGAGGCACATAGAATTTGCTTCACTTACATCATGCATAGAAAGTGCACACAGTTTTCTAAGAGACAAAGAACACCTAGGAAAGGAAGTGTGTGTGTGTGTGTGTGTGTGTGTGTGTGTGTGTGTGTGTGTGTGTGTGTGTGTATTTAATGGCAAACATCCTCTTTCACCTCTACTTAGTTCTTTGCCTTTGGATAAGCTCTAATTATGCATATACACATGAGGGCACTGGACAAGTTTAATACTTCTCACCCTGTTCTCCTTGCCATCAGTAGGGGAAAAAGCTTGAAGGTCAAGCGTAATTGATCAGGAAATTGGCAGGAGGGAATGCTCAGGCAGAGGGAGAACAGAGCTCTACAATGGCTCTACCATTAACAAGGAGTTGCTTTAGCTCTAAATGCAGTGGGTCACTAAATGTGGAAGGCAAACAGAAGAAAAGAAAACTGAGTTGCCTGTGGATATACAGGAGTGGCAAAGATGGATGTAAACTTCAGTATTCCTCAGTCTTGGAACTGATTTTATTGGACTCATTTGTTACTAAAAAGTATGCACACATAAGAGTCTTACATCAGGCCGCTTAGACAAAGAAGACCTGGGCTCAAAACCCTGCTGAGTCAGAAAGGTCACTGGATGACCTTGGGCCATTCACAGCCTAACCAACCTCACAGGGTTGGAGACTATGTATAGGGAATCTAGGACAGTAGTCTTCCACTTTTTTCATGCCACAACCCCAAAACAAAAACATATGAGACTGGTGACCCGCCAGCACTGCAGATACCACCCACCTGTCGTCACCCTCGCCCTGTTCCTGCTTAGCCCAGCAAGGGACTCAACTGCTCCAGAGGGTCTCCTCCACTGGGCCAGTGTGCATGTAAAGACCTTGGCCTTTACAGGCCTTTACAGCGCTTTTACGATGCACAAAGTTCTGGCGCACTGGCATAGTGGCGACAGGACTTGTGCACCGCACGGTGCACATGTTAGGTAAGATTGGGTCCTAACACAATTTCTGAAACTGGTGCACAGAGAATGGATTTCATGGGCTCACATACATAAGACTCCAACTGCGACTCCCCCCCATATGAGGCGTCGCAACCACTAGGGGTTAAGACCCATGGGTTGAAGAAACTGTTCTAGGAGATAGATAAAATCTGTCTACCTAAGAGCCAATGACCCTATTTTATTGCCTACAGAGCTATTATCTTCTAGTACTAATAAGGAAAAGTTATTTTCAAAAGAGGTAGAATTTATAGGTTTAAAAGCCATGTAAAAATCTTTAAAATCCTTAAAATGCGTGGAGAATTCAACACGTTGAATTCTCTGGTCAGCCTCATCGAACGTTTCTGGTTTTAATTAGCGTTCACTTTGTTCCCGCGCTTTTTTGCGCTGTTCCTGTTTTTAAGTCAGCGTTGTTCTCCGCTTGGGTAATTCCATCTTGCACAGTCTTGCACTGTGTTCCTTGATAATGCCCTTGGTGTAGGACAAAACGTTGGACTTTGGAATTTTTATTACGTGTTGGTCTCAACCATTTTAATTGTGTGTATTTTATGTGTGTACTTTTAAACGTGTTGAATTCTCCGCGCATTTTATGGATTTTAAAGATTTTTACACGGCTTTTAAACGTATAAATTCTACCTCTTTTGAAAGTATTTCCTGCCATGATAATATCCATACTACAAGGAAAAGTTAATTATTTTTCATAGGAAAATCTTATTGATGTCTATGAGATTGAACAGTAGTGCTGGAAGATGATGCAAGTAACCAGATCAGATGAAATTCAGACCTGACTCTCTGAGTATGCCATAAACAGAAAAAGTCAAACTCTATGAAACTCTATGACCCATAACGTTAACAGGATTGGCCTATTAGCACCTGTACTTGTGCCAAAATCACAGCCCAATCCTATCCTTCCCCAGCGTGGGCCGTGCAGTGTGGGCCGCACGGCCCACACTGTATCCTATCCAGGGAAGGAGGTGGCTGGAAGTCTACTCGGGGTAACCATACATTTTGCCCACTTACCCTGGGTAAACCCCCAGCCGCAATGGGGCTACTCAGATCTGCACCACCTGATTTGGCGGTGCAGACCCAAGAAGCCCCATGTCAGATTTTCAGGCCCGGGAGGGTGGATAGGATACAGCATCCGATGAGGACGCCAATCCCCCCTCAGGCCCAATCTGCCCCCTCTTCACCCTCCCCAGCCTCATTACACCTCCTCCCCGCCCTCCCCCAGCTCCCATGCTGCTCGGAGTGGCCTTACCTGCTCCAGTGCATAGGGATCCAGCGCCAGCGGGACGGCACAGGTCTTCCCACCAGCGCTGCTTCATCCCATGTCATCTCAACGTGCTTTACGGTGCATTTGCAATGCCCAGCACTGGCACTGAGGCTGCAGCGCTGGGACTCGTTAGGATTGCGCCGTCAGTCTTTTATATTCATATTCCTTAACTGTCACAGAGAATTTTCTGGCATGCTGAGAAACAGCAAAAGTCAGATTCATACATGACTGTTTGCATTTTTGAGTCACTGCAAAGGAGGAATTCATGCATTTTCCCCAGCAAATGCACATGACCCTGATGCAGCATGCTGCAGGCAAGATGTACAAACCTAGCCTTACCATAGTCCCGGTTCTGGCCAGGACAATCAGGTTCAGAAGTCCAAATCCCAGTCTCCCGGCCAGTCTCCTCATTGTCCCGGCCAGCTGGGACTTGCCCCTGACGCAGTGCTAATGCGCTGCGTCTTTTTCTAGCCGCGCGAGGCTGCAAGCACTTTGAAAACGTCCAAGTTCACTGGGAACTTTTCAAAGTGCTTCCAGCCTCGTTGCATATTCGCACGCGGCTAGAAGCTCTCCGAAACGGCCCGAGTGAACACGGGCCATTGGGAGAGCTTCCAGCTTCGTGCAGGTGCACGTGAGGCTGGGACAAAGTCCCCACCACGCCCACGCGCTTCCGGACATCGCTTCCGCTTCCCCCTGCATCGGGGGGACTATGGTAAGGCTATATAAACCTCCTTCTTTCACAAGTTAATCAACATATCACTTGAGCATCTCCTTTCCATCCCTCTCCCTCCTCTTCCTCTCTATCTAAATTTAGATGAGCTCCTCAAGCAGGGACTTGCCTTGCTTATGTGACTCTCTAACTACACTGATAGCACTTTATGCATAATAAATAATCAAAAGAGTCTGCAGCTGAGTTTAGCTATTGAGTCCTAATGAAACACTTCCATGTTTCCTATCTTGTGAGTATTGCTGGAATTATTTCTATGCAATTTTTGTTTACATGGGAAGGTTTTGCTTTGCCCGCTAGAGGAAAAGGAATATGCTAGCTCCATGACAAAACTGAATCACCTACATTGTTCTTAATGCACAATTCTTCAGATAGCTATAAAGGTTCACAAGTTCACTACATCTAACCACTTTGCGCCATAAATGGTGCCAGATGCCAGGATACTGCAGTGATTCTGGATTTGACCTGGAAGATCCAGGTTCAAATCCCTGCTCAGCCATGAAGGTTCCTGGTTGCCAGTCAATATTGGTTGCCAGTCAATATCACTCAGTCTCACCTACCTCACAGGGTTGTTGTGAGGACAAAAGGAGGGGATAAACTACGTACACCCTGAGCTCCTTGGTGGAAGGGTGGTATAAAAATGTGGAAAATAAAGAATTAAAACTGGAACAAGGCAGAGTACTGTCATGCTGTTGTTCACTTGAGAGTCCATCATTATGGACAGCTGCATGCCTTCATGCAGGCATGATCCGTTGTGGATCCATTCATTGTGGTGCTCTTGAGCAGACGCAATAGCACTAGGCCAGCAAGAGTTGGCTGTTTCAACCTACATACATTCTGATGTCCATACAGACATCTTGAACGGAACGGGTACATTTGTAGGGACTGACTGTAGCTTCAGCACTGGTGCTAGGTGTTACAAATGCACTGTAAAGCACTTTGCGACACCCAGAGAGGAAGCAGCGTCGGCAAGAAGGCCAGCGCCATCCTGCCGGCGCTGAATACAGCCCCCCACACACAATGCAGCAGGTAAGGCCACTCCAAGCAGCACAGGGGCTGGGGGAGGGCAGGGAGTGCGCATAACAGGCAGTCTGGGAAGGGGATGGGACCAGCATCCTTGTCGGACACCGTATCCTATCCTCCCTCCCAAGCCTCAAGCCCAGACGTGGGGCTGCTTGGTTCTATAACAGCTAAAGAGCTGGCAGAGAACTGAGTAGCCCCGATGCGGTGGCGGGGGGTTACCCAGGGTAAGTGAGTAAATGCCTGCATACCCTGAGAAGACCTCCAGTCATCTCCTTCCCCAGATAGGATTCAGCGTGGACTCCGCAGCCCATGCTGAACACCTTACGCCAGGGGAGGATAGGATTGGGCTGCCCATGTATTTGTAGGCTTTTGAAAACGTGCCTTAAAGAATTGTTGTTTTTGAAGTAAAAATAATACCTGGCATTGTCCACATCATGGTTTTCAAAATCCCTGCTTTCAAAGTAAAACAATATCAAAGTCCCAAAAATATTCATTTTTCCCTAAACCAATTTGGATCCTGGGGGAAGAAAGGTGTTTGCTTCTGATAAGCTCAGTGTAGGAACTCGAGGTGACTAATCTATGTTTTGTTCTGTTACTTTTTTCCCCTATTCATTCTTTTTTTGTGGCTTAGAGCAGCCTTGGCTGAGCAGTGAAACAGTGAAAGAGGAAAGAGGCAGATATCAATTGAAATGTTGTTCTGGAGAGTGAAAGCAGACCTCAGTTACAAAGAGAGATTTCTTTTAATCCCTGAGAATTCTGTTTGAGAAGATAATTCTAATCAACCAAACTGTGTATTGCAATAAAAGATGTGTCAAGCTGGGTGGGAGTGGTGGAAAAGCTGCGGTGAAGAAAAAAAAGTGTCTGTTTCTGAAAAGCCACTTCGCTTCATTACACAGACCAACGTATGCGTATCAGCCAGTAAAACCCAGGTACCATCTGTCTCGTCTTTTCCTCGAGCAACGTTATTAGGGGGCCAAATGCTTTCTATGTCGCCATTTTACTTTTACAGGGGCTAGCACTTCCCACTTCTTTTCCTTTCCCCATACGAGGAAGAAGACAACACAGTTGTTAGGTGAAGAAATATTTTCTTTTATCCGTTCTAACTCTCCCTCCACTCAATTTTAGTGCATGTCCCCTGGTTCTGGTGTTGTGCAAGAGGGAGAAGAACTTTCTTCTATCCACTCTCTTTATCCCATGCATAATTGTATATGTCTCAATCATGTCCCTCCTCAGGCATCTCAATCATGTCCCTCCTTTTTTCTAGACTGAAAAGCCCCAAACGCTGTAGTCTTTTCTCATAAGGGAGATGCTCCAGCCCCCACTAATCATTTTGGTTGCTCTTTTCTGCACCTTTTCCAATTCTACTATATCCTTTTTGAGGTGCAGTGACACAATACTCCAGATGTGGCCTTACCATCGATTTGTACAAAGGCATAATGATATTGGCCGTTTTATTCTGAATCCCTTTTTTAATGATCCCGAGCATGGAATTGGCCTTCTTCACAGCCGCCGCACACTGGGTCGACACTTTCATCGACCTGTCCACCAGCACCCCAAGATCTCTCTCTTGATCCATCACAGACAACTCAGGACCCATTAGCGAACATGTGAAATTTTGGTTTCTTGCCCCAATGTGCATCACTTTGCACTTACTTACATTGAAGCGCATCTGCCATTTTGCTGCCCATTATCCCAGTTTGGAGAGATCCTTCTGGAGCTCTTCACAATCCCTGCTGGTCTTCACCACCCGGAAAAGTTTTAGTGTCATCTGCAAACTTGGCCACCTCGCTGCTTATCCCCAACTCCAGGTCATTTATGAACAAGTTGAAAAGCACCGTTCCCAAGACCGATCCTTGGGGCATTCTTTGTTGGCATTTATTTAAAGTTAGAAAGGAATCAAGTTTTGTACATTCAATGTTTTTGTTTTAAAGGAACAGCTGGTGTTCCTTTTTGGCACTACACAAGCATATATTAGCTAAAGTTGAAGGCCTGGGAATACACAACATAGGGGAATAGTTTACCAAGGCTATACATAAACCTGTGAGATCTTGATATACCGTATTGGTCTGAGTATAAGACTCACTTTTTTCTCCTAATTTAAGTTTTTAAACTTGGGGTGCATCTTATAATCAGGCTGTTGCAATAATGCCAGTGATTTAATTAATTTTTTTTAATAGCGCCAAACTTTAAGGGTGCATCTTATAATCAGGTGCGTCTTATACTCGGGACAATACGGTATTCCCACCTTATGATGATGCCAAAAACTAATTGGCAATCACAGAAGTATAATGTCTAATTGAGGAGCAGACAAAGCAACAAAAAGGTTTTGGCAACAAAAAGTATTCTTTTAAATGCAAATACTGACTCTCCCCCCCCCCCTTTGAACAGCCTCAATGCTAAATGCAAATTGCATGCTTTAAATATTGGCCGTTTATTTCCACATCTCAATGCCCAATGGAAGAAGAAAGGAGATTGAGATAAGGAGGAGGTGGGAGAAAGAGAATGAGAAAGAGACCACTTTGTTGTGTGTGTGTGTGTGTGGGGGGGAGTTGTGGAGCTTCTGTTTAAGCTTGCAGAGGATAGAGGACAGAACAGATGTGAGCTAGATTTTGCAAAGATATTTAGCCAGGACAGAGATCATTAATACATACCACCGGCTCAGTCCTAATTTTGTCATCAGTTTCACCCTTCAATCAAAGTATTTTTCACTGGGTCAACAGGGTACGAATGAATGGACTCAGGAATTTTAAAACTAGAACATTTTTATCTCATCGTCTGACTGATAGAGAAACTTCACAGGAAAGCTGTAGCAGGAGGAATCTGAGTTGTAATTCACAATGAAACTGTGTTTCTCAAAGCTTGAAGGTTGTTCAGCATTTATTTGACTAGAATGTGTGTCTCCTATTCAGTTACATATTGTACTCATGATAGCTGGAAATCAAATGAGATCTTAGCATAGGTGGACAGCAAGTCCATTTGAACTGGGCAGGGGGGGGGGGGGTCTAGTTTCCATAGCTCTTCCAGTTGCCACTCTCTACAGACTCACATGGTTACTCTTTCAGAATTTCCAGCAAGGAATTTCTACATATCCGCTTTAGGCTTATTTTCCCCAGTAGGTGAAAGTATAAGAAAACATCAATACATTAGAGTCTTCATTATAGAATCATAATTCTAGAGGAGTTACAGTTTGTCCCTCCCCCTCTTATGAAAATGATTTTCATGAAATACACATCTTTCTTTACCACATTATTTCCTGGCATGGGTTCTGCTATAATTTATTATCATGATCTGTTTTATCTAAGAACTAATTAAACGTCAAAAATAATAGCATGCTGCATTAATTACTTTATGATCTCTAGAAGAATAATTTATGGAACAGTAATGTAAAATAATTCAGTTTCACATAGCCCTTGGAGCTAGCCCTTGAAGGTAGAAGAACTGGAAAAGAAAAATGCAACCTTACATAGTGACAGAAATATTGAATCTGCAAATGACTGGTGCAGACATAATTTTGCCTGAAAATATGAAATCTTTCAGGCCATCAAACCCATGTTTTAACCAAGACAGACCCATCTATTAGGTGAATGTACGCTTGCTTCACACACTAGCCATTTCAAGGGTGCAGTGCAGTTTGTTGTCCTGTGCAGATTCTTTTATTCTTCATCTAGCTGTGCTGCTCATTCTAGCCAAGAATTAAATTACTTACAACTACTAGCAATTACAGGGAGAAGGGAGTTGGGGAAATTCATAGTCTGGGAGGATCTGCTCAAAACTATTGTTCGGACAGATCAATGAGCTGATTTCTTTTATAACAGTTTTTATGCGGCAACTAAGTGGCAAATATTACTGGACTAGTGGAATGCCTGTCATTAATCACAGAGTGGGAGCAAGGAGGGATCCTGGATTTCAAAGCTTTCAAGGGGGAAGGGCGTCAATACAATTCTATGTGCACCACCTACTCTCTCCAAGTAGATACATTGTCAACAAAAGGAGGCTGTACTGTGCCATTGAGGTACCCTTGGTCTTTTATTCTCCTCCATCTTTATCTGTATCAAGAATGAGACTGGGACAGAATGTTGGGAACTAGTTTTTATATACATTCTTACAGCAAGTGAGAAGATCACCCAGGTCTTTGTCCACATGGGTCTTTTATGACATTTCACCTAATGCAATAAGCAAGATTCCTTAGATGTAAATGTTATTGTATGAAGTTTCTGTAGGCTATATAGACAATTCATATGACCAATACAATTGGCATTTATCAAGTGATATAATTTATGAATTATATAAGAAGATCATTTTAGCAATGATCTTTCATTGTCAAAAACAACAGAATCTTGTTGAACCTGAAAGAGTAGACTAACAATTTACAGCCCAAAATCCTATCCAGAACCTACAGCAGTGGATCTCAGAATCTGCTGCCATTACAGCCCAATCCTATGTGGGCCTTACACCACCGGAACTAGCATTCCAGGAGCATGAGGTTGTTTATGGCTGTTGCAGATGCAACATGCTGTCTGGAGCAGCCAGGCTACTGCCACAAGCGGTGAGCATTGGCCCGCAAGTGGATACTCCACATCCCCTGGTGCTGGTAAGTCAGTGTGAGGGTAGTAGGGAGACAGGGAGGAGGCAGAACGTGGTGAGGAGGGAGAGGAACAGGGAGGAGACAGGGTGGAATATAGGTTAGAGGGGGTGGTATCATCAGCAGTAGAGCCACCGATATCCTAACCCCCTTCCAGGCTTCGATCTGCCTTCCCAGCTCCACTCAGACTTGTGCCCACAAAATTGCTGGCACAGGTTTGAGTAGGCCCACTTGCCCTTGTTTTGACCCTCGTTCCCTTACTCGGAGGAGACTGTCATGCATTTTGGGGCTATCGGTGCAAATGTCTGGAGGCCCTAAATGCATGTCACTGGCTCACCCAGCCTGTGCTAGAGCAGGTAAGGTGGCACTGGGGCAGTTCAGGGAGGATCAGAGTAGGAAGTGGGCCAAACTGGGGGTGGCTCAGGGGCGGGAGGACCTTGACTGCAGTGGTGCATGCTAAGATCCTAACACCCTTTTCCCAGCCCGAGCCCGACATACATCCTGAACTAAGCAGCTGGCCTGGCATACATGCGAGGAGATCCACTGGCGACCAGGTGGCTTACGAGGAGGCAAGTAAAAATGATTTTGCCTCTTCCAGACTGTCTGATCCCCCCCCCCCATAACCATGCAGTGTGTGCTCTATCAGCTCTGCTGCATTGCACAGGCTGGTGGGGAATAGGCCCATCTGGCATGTTGATGATGCATCTGACGAAATGGGCTCTAGTCCATGATAGTGTATGTCACAAACAAATATGCGAACGTGTCAAAAGATTCTGTTGTTTTTGCTGCAATAGACTCACACAGTCCCTCTGGAAGTTGCTTTCATTGAAAGTTTGGCAATCACATTATAAGAAATCTATGTTATAGTCATTTTGCAAGCAAACAAGATTCCACATGACAGCTAAAATTGTCAAGTGATAAATATGGATGAATGAATTGGTGCAAGGACTTTCATACATATCCATGTTAAAAAGGTAAAGGTGACCCCTGACAATTAAGTCCAGTCGTGTCCGACTCTAGGGTGTGGTGCTCATCTCCATTTCAAAGCCGAAGAGCCAGCGTTGTCCGAAGACGCCTCCGTGGTCATGTGGCCGGCATGACTCTCCTTGCCGCAGTGCGTAGCATGCAGCGGGAACACAGAGCGCTGTTTACCTTCCCGCAAGCGGTACCTATTTACCCGAGTATTGTCCCGAGTATAAGACGCACCTGATTATAAGACGCACCCTTAAAGTTTGGTGCTATTAAAAAATTTTAATTAAATCACTGGCATTAAATTGCAACAGCCTGATTATAAGACGCACCCCTAGTTTAAAAACTTAAATTAGGAGAAAAAAGTGAGTCTTATACTCAGACCAATATGGTATCTACTCGCAGCGATGCATTTTATAATGTCCTTTTAAAAATTAGCAAAGTTACTCAGGCTGCAATCCTATAACACTTTCCTGGGAGTAAGCCCCATTAGACACAATGGAACTTATTTCTGAGTACACATGCACAGGATTGTGCTATGAGAAGTGAACTGTGATTTTGAATCCGGCCTCTTCCATGAATTTACTATGTAGGCTTAGACAAGCCTCTCCCTCACAGTCCCAGCTGCAATATAGGAGTACCTAGTGTTATTCTTCCTTATTTTTCGATGTCTTTCAGTCTTAAAAAATTATTTTAATGTGTGGTATTATTGTTACAGTACATGACATCCCTTCTCTCCTTTCCCTGTCCAATACAATATTCAGGATGAAGGAGTTTCATTTTTTTGAAAGATTGGTTTAACATGTCTTGGACCAAAGAGTGTTTTTGTTGTTGTGCATGTTGTTATTTTAAGGTTTGAAACTGTCGATTTCTCTTAAGCAAAATTCAGGAAAGAATTTAAGCACCTTCAGTTATGCTTGCAAGATGCACTTTACCCTGATGAACATAGGCTCCAAGGCTCCACGAGAGAAAAAAGTCAGGAAATGCAAAGTATAGCTTGATCGAATTAGACATCACATATGTGAATGCCTCTGCATTTGATGCACAATGTATGTCCCATAGCACCTATATATTTATACACTTTATGGCCCCTTCGATTCCAGATTCATTGTATTCCATCTGGTAGCTTTCATGTTAACCAATATATGTGGATAGCAGGTACTGTATACTAATGACTTCCACCTCTGCATCTTGGAAGAAATTGGTACACAGACATAGTACACGTCCTTAACAACTCATTGTAAAACCTGCTTGGCCTCCTGGTAAAATGTGACACTTTTCACGAATGCTGAAACACGCAATAAACAGAAAAGACAGGAGTAGAATCAAATGTGGTGCAAAGGCAATAATTGCTATAGCAGTCAAGAGGCGTCTAACTTTCTTGGAAATCTGCTAGAGAAAGCAAGTAGCTTTCTCTAGCAGTTAGCAAGTAGCAGTTAGTTTGACAACGAAATGCCTTGCACACCTCGAGGATCACCTTTTTTTTATAGAGCGAGAAGATGACTCGCATCTCAGCTTCCTGTAGTTAACAACGCAGCAACTTACGTTTCTCAGGTGTCGCTGTTGGCAGCGGTTCAGGGTGCCTCTTGAGCTCTGCAGGGATAAGTTGGTCTTCTCCTTCACAGCAAGAGAGCATCACGAGGGTGCAAGGGTAGCCAAGATTTGGGTTGGACTCACAGCTTTGACCCTCGCTCTTTACTCGTAGGCCCAACGCGCAGCAGTCACAACATTGCTGTAAGAGAAAGGGGACGTGAGTATGGTAATGTGTCATTGGATACTAGTAAAATGGCCAGGATTGGGTGGAGGGTGTATGTGTGTGTGTGTGTGTGTGTGTGTGTGTGTGTGGCACACACACATGCTGCAAGCTTGTATATTGTGAAATATGCGGGGAGGTACAATGCGCACACTTCCACTACTACTACTACTACTACTACTACTACTACTACTACTACACACACACACACACACACACACACACACAAACAAACAAACAAACAAACAAACAAACATATATTGGACCCTTGTGTCAAGACTGAATTACTCAGTGTCAGATGTAGGGGTTACTATTCCCCCATACTGCCAAAGCACAATGAAGTACTGTACAATTTACTTTTACCTATACCAGTGACTGGCAACAATTCAATCACATGGCAGAAAGTAAAGGGATAAACCTAGAGATATCGTTGGGAGGGTCCATACCTCGTACCAGATCACTTGCTTTGCACCCAAAAGGCCACAGAGTCAATACTTGGTATCTCCAGGCAGGGCTGAGAAGAAACAGTGGAGAGCCCCTGCCAGTGAGTCAGACAACACTGACCTAGATGGGTCAAGGTTCTGACGCGCTTAATATGTACATATATGTTCAAAACATTGGCCTGTATGTATCTAATTTGTAGACTCGTGTTTATCTTCTTCCTTAATGTAGAAAGGCTACTATGCTTATATTGTCTGTGTTCTCTCAGCTTCTGTCAATCATTTGCCTGATCTGAGGGAGAGGGAATAGAACACCAAACTAAATTCGATTGGATGAGACCTCCACACAGTGATTGGATGGACTCAAGTAAACATTTTATTTCTGCCTGCCCTAAAGAGTTGGAACTAAAACCATCACCAAAAAAAACAAAACCAGCCCTGCATCTCCTGCTGGGGTTGGCCAGTGACAGAGGTATAGTGCTGGCTCCAAGCTCCAGCACCCAATGTGCCATTGGGGGTGGTCAGGGGGCAACATGGAGAGTCCAGTGCAGCACTTTGCCCCAAGGTCCCAGCAACCTGGAGCCAGTACTGATGATCTCCTACCATCCTCCCCTGTAACATCTAATAAACATGCTGAGACGCTCCTCGCGTCTTGGGGGCATTACTCTGCCCCCTCTCAAGGTGCGCCTGGCTATTCCAGAGGCTCCGGCCTCTGATTGGCCAGGCCGCGGTCACGTGGGAGGCAATGGCTGAGAGAAACACGGCCATTCCTCTTGGCCCTTTCAGTCATCGCCGGGAGAGCAACACCCTCCCGCCCTCCCTGGGCATAGTCTGGGATTAGCCGGTCACCTTCGCGGGGGCCAGGTAGGAATTTTTGGCCATCAATCAATTGGACATCTTTTGATGGTTTTTTTGCCTACCTCAGACTGTGGTCCTGGGAACGGGTGTTAGCCAGTTGGTCACCTGGCAAGCAGGTGGCGTGCGGGAAGGACAGGTAGGTCGTTAGGGCCTCAGTGTGCATCCTGAGGCGGCAAGGTCAGGAGGTGAGCCAAGGCCGCTCATTTACGACACTTGTCCGGGTTGGTGAGGCTGGTTGGCAAGCCCCTTGGCTGGAGCAGGGATGGCCCATCAATGGCCTGGCTAGTATGGGTACTGATCCGCTGTCTCAACCTTACGGGGGGGGGGGTTGGCCGTGATAGGCTCCCTCGGGCAGTGACCGAGGGGGCCTGGAGCCAGAATGTTTTACGCCAGCTTAAGCAGGGGGAGGTAGACGACCTAGGGTCGTTTCCCCCGAACAGTGCCCGCACGCCGGTTGGGGGGAAAGTTTAGATGCCCCTAGTTGTTTTCTCTCTGCAGGTCTTTGTTCTAAAATAAAAGTGACCAATAACTCCACAAAGAATTGTCTGGCGTATTTATTTGAGGGGTGTAAGAGTAAGAGTTTCACTCTCAGAGTTTCCCCATAAGCCATAGCTAGTGAAATACACCGGAGAAATCCTGCGTACTTTGATGCCACATCCAACATATTATTATATACTCCCAGAGGAGATGGGAGAAAGAGATGGAGGGCTGCTGTTTTCAATGGCACTCATGCATTCTCCATAACACCTAGTTCTAACCGTATTTTCGCATTCAAGCAAATCTGTTCAGGTCTGTTAGTTCAAAGCATCTTGAAAATCGCAGATGTGAGCTTTGTATTTAGACGTGTTTTATATTCGTTCAAATCTTTTCAAGCAATGTGTCAATGAGGTGCCTTACTGCTTTAAGAGGCAACTCCAGAAAATTTCAGGAGGAAACAGGCTATTTGAGGAAGCAGCTTTGGTTTTGCAGCAGAATTCATGAAGGCTTTATGATGAGCTCAGGAGCCTAAACAATTCTAACTCCAGAAAGAAAGTCAGAAATAAGCTTCAGATAAGCTGTACTTGTAATTTCATCAACCCAGGTTTTCCTGACCTGGGTTAATCCAGTGATGCTGCTAGCAACCATGCTTGTAACTGAAAAGAGCAAAATTACTCTCTGATAGCTCCAGCAAGCTGTGGAATTTAGAACTGAGTATTGGGCTGTAGAGCTGGAGGAATGCGCATTCCGCCAGCGCTAATTACCTTATGACAGATAGCATAATAAAAAGCAGAGATATCACCATGCCAACAAAAGTTCGTATAGTCAGGGCGATGGTGTTCCCAGTAGCAATGCATGGTTGCGAGAGTTGGACCATAAGGAAGGCTGAGCGCCAAAGAATAGATGCTTTTGAAATGTGGTGCTGGAGAAGACTCCTGAGAGTCCCTTGGACTGCTAGGAGATCAAATCAGTCAATCCTAAATGAAATCAACCCTGACTGTTCCCTGGAAGGACAGGTACTAAGGCTGAAACTCAAATATTTTGGCCACCTAATGCGAAGAGAGGACTCTCTGGAGAAGACTCTGATGCTGGGAAAGATTGAAGGCAAAAGGAGAAGGGGAAGGCAAAGGATGAGATGGTTAGACAGCATCACCGATGCAACGAACATGAAAATGAGCGAACTCAGGAAGATAGTGGAGGACAGGAAGGCCTGGCGGGATGTGGTTCATGGGATCACGAAGGGTCGGACATGACTTAACGACTGAACAACAACAACAAATATGAAAAACAGTTGAGCCAACATTTTTGTCCATTATGAGGGTACATCCACGTGGCAGTTTTGAAAGGGGAAAGATTGCTGGTGTTGCACATCCGTTCATTCATTAGTTCATCCGCTGCCCGCTCTTATAGATAGTATCACTGATGCAACGAACATGAAAATGAGCGAACTCAGGAAGATAGTGGAGGTCAGGAAGGCCTGGCGGGATATGGTTCATGGGATCACGAAGGGTCGGACACGACTTAACGACTGAACAACAAAGTCATGAAAAGAAGAATGGAGATTTTCATGGCTTGTTACATTCACTAGAGAAGTACAATTTATGGTTTTCCAGCCATGTATTTAAAATCAAAGAAATACAGATATTTCAAAGCTTGTTGACGTTTCGTTCCTCACTCAGAACATTATCAAAACAGTGAACAAACGCGGCGACAAGCCGGTAGCTGTTAATACTTTCGAAGAACATCGTTTCTATTATTGTAGCTGCAGTACAAGAAAGCGTGGGAAGCGGTAACCTGCCTCTACTTTCAACTGACAGCCCGTTTTGGACTCTGTATCTTGGTATTCGTTTCATGCAGCAATATCCCTTTAAGGTCAACATAGTAGATGTTTAACTGACAGACACTCAACTGACAGCCATACTCTCAACTGACAGCCTGCTTTGGACTCTGTATCCTGTTATTCGTCTCATGCAGCAATATCCCTTTAAAGGTCAACATGGTAGACGCGCAATCTAGGCTAACAAACTGTTTCCGCTTTTAATTATTCAATTACCGCTTCCCAAGCTTTCATGTACTGCAGCTACAAAAATAGAAACGATGTTCTTCGAAAGTATTAACAGCTACCGGCTTGTCGCCGCGTTTGTTCACTGTTTTGATAAGGTTCCGAGTGAGGAACGAAACATCAACAAGCTTTGAAATATCTGTATTTCTTTGATTTTAAATACATGGCTGGAAAACCCATAAATTGTACTTCTCTAGTGAAAGTCTTGAAAACATTCCAACAGCATGTGAAGTCTCATGCTGTGAGAGCACCAGCATGAAGGCTGGACTCTTGCTGTGAGCACCAGAGGAGCAACAAAGACCTGCTAAGGCAGGACGGGGACAGAAAGAAGTGGTGACGGGGTGGGCAGAAGGCGGAACGGGGTGGTGACAGGGTGGGAGAAGGGCAAATTGGGTCTAGGAAGGGGGTAGGTTCAGTAGCAGCGGCAGACATCAAATCCTGTGGATCCGCGCGGACCTGCGCCAGCAAATACGCTACTGTAGGTCTGAGTAGACCCCTCCACACTGTGAAGAAAGAAATGTTCTCTTACTCAGAGAAGACCATCACAACTTCCCCTCCCCCGCACGCAGGATGCAGCGGTAGCCATTTTGGTGTCGTTGCATCAGCAGGGGCGGGGGAAGAATAGGATTTGGCTGTAAATACACAGTGGCATCTTCTTCACTAACTAAAAACCCTGTTCTGTGCACTGGTTCACTGAAGTATCCTCTTGCTTCCCCGGTCCTGCCTGGAAGTGCTAAGTCTTCTGCATGCAAAGCATGTGATCTATCACTACAACTACAAAGCGATATTTAAATTGCATTGCCTGCTTTGACTAGCTGCCTTGGCTAGCTAGTCAGTCAGCTCTATCAGTCAGCTTGCCAATGAAAAAATCAGGGGGAGGTATTTTGGCACTGTTGATTTGCCCTTGTAATCTTTTTTCATTTGACATTCATTAAGGAACTAAAACGAAACAGATGAAAATAAATACTGGTAACTATAAGTCTCCTTCAGTCATCTCCTCTGTATCATACACATATGCAAAAGCTTTGAAAAAACAAAATTAACTCTTATGCGTGATTTTTCTGTTCTTTTTTTGATGGAAAATTATGTGCCGCTCTCTTGTTTGTTGTGGCTTGGTTTAGCAAACGGAATCATAAACTGCATGCCTTGGGGGTAACTATAATTACCTGCTGAGGTAAATTAACTTTCTCGGTAAGAGATAACAGGTCTATTATACTTGAATTGTCAGCTTCTAAACATCTTGCAAAATAGCTTTGGGTAATTGTAGCATTTATTAGGGACAGGTCAACTGTCATGTTCATTACTGAGAAATTTGACACAGGCAACCTAGAAGGATATTTATGGAAAATCTAATAAATGATTCTGAAGCCCTCCTTGTAAGCAGGACTTTGCAAAATGATGAGTCCAACAAAGCGGCATTTTATGGTGCTGTTTCAGCTGCCAGACAGAATCTTGTGCTGTTGCATTGAAGGGCCAGTTCACACGAAGGGTCTAGGAGTGTAGATGATACGTACAGTGGGGAACAACCTTGTCCTTGCATGCTTCCCCTCACTGCATGTACAACCTTGGAAGTAACAGAACACACACACACACACACACACACACACACACACACACATGAGTCAGCCCACATATATGCGAGGGTTATGTTCCAAGGTTGAGAGTAAAGCCTATACTCAAAATTGCCTTGAAAATCCCTGACATCCGGAAAATGTGTACAGTACTGTCTCTTTAAAAATGTGGAGAAACAGGCAGAAACAGCAGCTTCATTCTCCAATTTCAGGCGTTCTCTCCAGGGCATGTATTTAATAAGTAGAATGGCAAGCGGAACTGCCTGCAGTATTTAAGTTGCTGGTCTTTGGTTTGCCGACTGCATGAAGTTGAATTTGCGCAAGTCTATGATGTGTAAGATGCAGGACGACTCTGTGTGTGTGTGTGTGTGTGTGTGTGTGTGTGTGTGTGTGTGTGTGTGTGTGTGTGTGTGTGTGTGTGTGTGTGTGAGAGAGAGAGAGAGAATACGTTCCACTCATGTGATGCATTTGATGCAAAAGAACTACAGTGAACCTGTCTCACCACGGATCCCAGACCTGCGGGGGTCCACTTTAAAATGTTCTAAAAGTAGGGAAAAAGCCCTCCAATCCCCATTTTTATATTTGTGCAGGCAAGCAGGATGCATTCTGGGATGAGTTTGGGAGGAGAGAAGAGCCATCGCGAGACCTGGAAGTGGGTCGTTCTGTAGAGACTTGGAAACCGCCTGGTTTGCCCACGCAAATGTAAAAAGGGAGAATGGAACCCCCGCGGATACCGAGGTCCCACTGTATTTATTTATTTTGTTTATTTACAGTATTTTTATCCCGCCTTTCTCCCCGAAGGGACCCAAGGCGGCTTACAATATGAAAAAAAAAAAGTATAAGTGTTCCAGAAATGCAGTCTACTCACGTTGGCATCTATGTGCATAGTCTCTGGTTCACATTCAAGGTTCTAAAGTGAAAGAGGGCATGCCTTCCCACATTTCAGCCCTTTGCATGCCCTACGTAAATGGGAAATGAGTGAGAACCAGTTTATGGGGTTCCTCTCCCGGCTGCTTGGTTCCAAAAGGTAGTGCTGGTAGACTACTGCTCTTCTTCCCGGGAACTTCCCTATAGGGTTCCATTTTATTTCCCAAACTCTTTTGCATCTATATGAAATTGCTATGTGAGATCCTTCAGAGATTTGGAGTGCAGGGTCATCAATACGCTGATGCCACTCAGATTTATTTATTTTTTTCTTCAAGCCAGTTGTGGTATTCTCTTCCATGAATCACCACTTTGTGGAGATCATGCAACACCCATTCTCTCTAAATTGCATTGGTTGCCAGTCTGTTTCCAACATAAATTCAAAGTGCTGGTTTTAACTTTAGATGGCCTAGTTCTGGGATTTTTAAGGGAATGCCTTTCACCATGTATACTACCCCACTCTGGACCTCTCTGGAGAGGTGCTACACTGAGTGCTGCTACTATCTGAGATAAGATTAACATCTACCAGTACCAGGGAAATTTGCCAGGCCCCTACCACTGTGGCTTTAAGGACATCAGTAAAGATGTTTTTTGTTCCACAGGAGAATGTGTTCTTTTTCTGTTTAAATAAGACAGAATACTGTTAATGTACCTTTGGCAAGACATTCTCAACCCTCTGCTGTTAAACATGCAGGGGGAGCCCGACTCAGATATCATCCAGTTCTTATTTTCATCCTCTACCAAACCAACCATCAATCTGATAGCAATTTTTCTCCTATTGATTATGCAACAGAGAGTTGCCATGGTGGCTGCCTCTACTGAACCTACTGCATAATGGCTGCTAATGAATATGTTAGATAAAATTTTGTTTATTGCTTTGTGTTTATGTAATATTTATAATTGTATGTAGGTATGATTGTGTCTATGCCAATAAAGGTTTCTGACTGACTGACTGCTAATGTACTTGTTTTTGTATTCTTTTTAGCACTATTTTCATGAGGTTTTGTGATGCTAGTTTTTATTTGATTTCTTTATAAGCTGCTCTGGAGCCCTTGAGGTCGAAAAGCAACAAATACCGGTACATTCAAGTATGTGTAAATAATTACATGTTTCTCGAGTGGAAGCTCTCATGGCCAGCAACAATTTGTAGAGAGATAGCAGTCACGGGTGAAAAAGCCATGTGAAAAAAACTTTAAAATCCAGCTAAAAAGAAATAACGATCAATCGATCCTGACAGCAGTTCTGCGTCAGTTCCGCTTGAGATCGCTCTGTTTCCCGCGCTTTCACTATTCAAAAAGACGAGCTGAGCACTGACTTCAGACACCATCTGCCAGTCTTTTGACTGCCCTTCGAAAATGTTTCTAGAGGCAAGAAACTAAACGTCAGGTTCTACTTTGTCCTAGCTTCGGATTTTAATGATTTTTTGTCTGACTGCAGTGCTGGGAAAACCGGAGACTGCTGTCAGGATCGATTGATCGTTATTTCTTTTTAGCTGGATTTTAAAGTTTTTTTCACATGGCTTTTTCACCCGTGACTGCTATCTCTCTACAATTACATGTTTGTATTTATTTATTTAGAGGATTTTTTATCATGGCCACATCTGGAGCATTGCATCCAGTTCTGGTCACCACACCTCAAAAACGATATACTGTACTGTAGTTGAATTGAAAAAGGTGCAGAAAAGAGCAACCAAAATGATTCGTGGGCTGGAGCACCTCCCTTATGAGGAAAGGCTACAGCGTTTGGGGCTCTTCACTCTAGAAAAAAGGCGCCTGAGGGGGGACATGATTGAGACGTATAAAATTATGCATAGGATGGAGAGAGCGGATAGAGGGAAGTTCTTCTCCCTCCAGCACAACACCAGAACCAGGGGACATGCACTAAAATTGAGTGGAGGGAGAGTTAGAACGGACAAAAGAAAATATTTCTTCACCCAGCGTGTAATTCATCTGTGGAACTCCTTGCCACAGGATGTGGTGATGGCACCTGGCCTGGATGCCTTTTAAAAGGGGTTTGGATAGATTCATGGAAGAGAAGACCATCACAGGTTACAAGCCATAAGCAACCTCCTGGCTTTAGAAGTAGGCCACTGTGAAATACAGGAAGCCACTGTGAAATACAGGAAGCTGGACTAGATGGGCCTTTGGCCTGATCCAGCAAGGTTCTTCTTACGTTCCTATGTTCTTATGTCTTTTGGCTCCAAAGAGGCACTCAAGGTGGCCTACATCGATACAATGTTCAATACAATGACAAAAAACATAGAATCATAAATTCATTTTTGCTGTTTTTCATCACAAGGTAGTTGGCCACTGTCGGGAGGGCAGGGACATTGTTTCCCAAATGTTTTTGACCTGTGGCTCCCTTGACTATTGAACGCAGCTCCCCATCACATTATGTTGATGCCTGCCAACTGGCATTGGGATGGGCTGTGAGAACAAGTCTTCTTGCAGGAGCTTCTTGCAGTAAGAAGCAGAACAAAGAATGCTTCACTTTTTTCCTGGAATGCATTTAGCCTCCTCCTTTAGGTTGATGTTAGGATGAAGTCCTCAAGAAGACAGTATACAACAGGAACGCAGAGAGTATTTTAAGGAGTGCAAACATCATTTTCCTAAAGATGTTTACTCAGAAGTAAGTCTCACAGTGTTCAATGGGACTCATTTCCTGGTAAGTGTGTTTAGGATTGCTGCCCAAATTAATTAGGGTGTGTGTAATATGATATGCTAAATATTACTAGTACAACCACCCTGATTTCAAAATGCTGTTCAACCTCTCAATCAATGCACTCACAGCATCATAGCATAGAAAGGCCATTCTCCCATTTGCAGGGCACTCAAGACACAACTGACGTGCAATTCCCCATGCTCATGCTTTGAGAAGTTTATGTCTGACGCAAATAGTGCTAAACACTTGAAACAATTCTGACAGCCATGGAAGGTATACGATGCACTACATGGCTCTCAGCACAACATTTTCACTTGTTTTAGAAATAATGAAATACTGAAACAATGTTCTGAAAAATTTAATTATTCAGTGGAAATAATAAGCCTCGCCAACCAATTAAAGCCTATGTTGCACCATGAATGACCTTACATTTTTCTTACTGACAAATAAAATTACTTGTAAGACTATTTGATATTACAAGACCAGACAGGATTAATATGTTTCCTGCTGAGGCAATGGAGAATTACACTTGGGAGTATCCAACAGCTATGTAAATTCTGATCAATGTTTAATGAATTCCGGGACCTTCTGTTTGGATACAATTTGGAAGAAAGGATACAATAAATAAAGAGCCAGAGCCTGAGCTGGCAGAAACTGGCTGAGCTCCATTGTGGGGAGCTGAATGAAGTAGATTTTGTTTTTGCAAGAATCCTTTCCTCAACGTAGTAATTCCACGATCTTCATTTATGAGATCAACAGTGCAAGTCTAGGCATGTCTACTCAGAAGTCCCATTGTCTTCAATGGTGCTGACTCCCAGGAAAATGTGCACAGAATTGCAGCCAAAGTTTCTATAGTCATATAAATGTTTGTTCCTCTAAGTCAGAGGTGGCCAACTTTCCACCATTAGAATGCCTCTGCATTCTTAAGAGTTGTGTAGAAGACAGAATCTTGGCAGCTGCAAGTGCTGATGGTGCTGCTAAAGCAGCTGCACCTGCTGAAATGCCCTCCCCTATCCAACCATTAAAGGGCCAGGAGCGTTCACGTTGAAAGGTTGGCCACCCTTGCTCTATGTCAAAGCATTATAGTTAAGTGTTTACTTCAGTTCCAATCCAATAATGTGTCTAAGCAGGGGGGAAAACCAACAACACTATGAAGTAATCAATTTCCCTCAATACGATGACACATTTCTCTTTTTACAAAGATCTAATATGCAATTAAGTATAACGCTGGAGATAGACTTATTAATTAGGCAAGGTCCTAATGAACGTTATATCAATTAGATTAAAGAAAATCCACATTGTCTTAGCTGAAAAAACTCTGAAATTCAAGATAGGGCATCTGGCCCAAGCCAGGCAATAAAACGTGCACAGGCTAAATGCTTTACTAAGGGAAATTTTCACTCCATACCCATGATGCTTTGCAGTTAAAGAAAACTCAGACCACAAATACCAAACAGTTCAAAATCCAGAAAGTTTCAGCTGATTTATGTTAGCAGTGGTGCCACAAAGATTTCAGCAGAGTGTCTTGCCTTATAAAATGATCCTCCGCAGGTATCACTTTCATCCGGTCCACACAAATCACCTTCTCTGGCGGCAATCATGCCAGCAATGCAGCTGTTTTCCTTTAAATACGAGATACAACACTGCTTCTGAGCAATTCTACGACAAATAAAACACACACTTTCAAAAGGCGGGTTTCTGCTTGCAAATGCCATTATACAGTAAAACTGGGCACATCAAAAAATATGTTCAATTCTAGATGGTTTCCATGCTTTCTCAATGGTGTGGTTATTTTATTATCTGTCTGTGCTTTGTATTTTATATAGCTTTTCTGCACTGGCTACTTGCAAATGCTTATTTTTTCCTGAAATATTTCTAATAACGCTATTACTCATAGCACCACCAACTATTTTCATCTACTACCCATTTGATCATATAAGGCAAGCCAACTACAGGAACACTATATCATTAAAAAGTAATTCAATAACTTGAAAGCTATTTCTAATTGCTCAAGCAAAACATCTTTATCTGTGAGACACCCTGCATTTTTTTCATTCCATCATTTTTTATTTATTTATTTATTGGGTTGTATTGGAAGGTCAATCTTAGCATATTATTGTCAGTTATGAAGGTGTGATACAGAATTTGACAAGATAAGTACGGGCCAAACTAGATGTGACTATCATATCTTGACCTCTGGCTTGCTTGCTTTAAGTAGCATGTTTGGGCGGGGGGGCGGGAAATCCAGATTAAGAGCATGGTGAGGGGTATAAGGGCTTTAACCCCAGATTGGGTCCCCTGCACATGCTATTTGCTCTGGAAAGACAGCTTCTACTGGCAAATAGTACACATGGGGGAATCCAGTAGATGTACAATAGTATGAATACATATCTCTGTTTCCTCTTACAGAATAAACAGATAAACATGTGTCACATTCTGTGCTTGGTCAGCTTAAATCAATCAGCCAAAGCCAAGTATTACCACTTTATCTACAGCAAACATGGATTCAGTAAGCCCCACACCATAAAGGATTGCCACACATTCATTTCTACCCTATGCCTTCTAAGTGATACTAGGCCTAGTTATCCTGTTTTTATGTTACGTTATAGCAACTTGCAGTGAATGAATATAACTGCACGTGAAATTTAACCTGATATATTTACATTAAAAAGTAGAGTAAATACAAATACATTAACAGCCCAATCCTAACTAAACTTCCTCGCGCCAATGCTACGCTGCATCCTGCAGGGGAATTCTGCAGGCTGGAGATCTCTTTGGGGTAAGGGTAGGCTTACCAGATGGCCCGGATTTTCCAGGACCGTCCTGGTATCCTGGGTGTGTCGTGGCCCCCATCCCAGCAGCCCCAGGATACTGGGATTGACCCTGGCAATCCCGGGAGCCTTGGAGCCACGACTGGGCGTCTTCGCATCACTTGCGCCAGGTGCCTGGACACTTCAGGCTTGCCCAATTCCCAGCTGAGAATCGGGGGAGTCCAAAGTGTCCAGCTGCGCAGGCGCACGGCACAGCTGGAAGCTTCAGACATGCTCAATTCCTGGCTGGGAATCAGGCAAGCCCAAAGTCTGCATTGCCCGATGTTGGCGGATGCACCTCTGATCTTTCCACCCTTCCAGGCCCGATCCATCCACCTCCACTCCATTTCTCCCCCCATGCAGGCTTACCTGCTCTGGTGGGTGTCAGTCCTTGCACTGAGGGGAACAATACGGCCTACCTGCCAGTGCTGCTTCCTGGTGCACTGTCTCAACATGCTTTATGGCACATTTGTGACAGTGCGCGCCTGTGGAGCACATGCTCCACCAGCATAGGCACAGCATAGGATTGTGCCACAAAATGCTGAAATCCCTTTGTAAGGAATTCATTTGCTTTAGATTTGAGCTTTAATTATTTCGTTTCTCATTTCCAGCTAGTCTTTTTTTTTTTACAAACCAGGGAAGCATTAGCTCACATTTTCCTAAAGTGCAATAGTGTTGCTATTTTGGAATGAGAGCCTTGATTCTTTCATATAACTATAATAGCACACTTCTTAGCATATGGCTGTACTGAATGAAGGAAGATGACATAGGAGTAATGTACTTCCCAGAGGACAAGATCCAGAAGGCATTATAGTGCCAGAAGGAAATCCACTCATCCTCATCCCATTCCATATAACATCCAAGCCCTTGTCTAAGCTATGAGTAAGCTATGCAAAACTTCAGTGTACGATTGGGAAATAAACAAAAATATTGTTCTACTATAATTGGAAGTAACTTCTTAAAAAAAGCTTCAATTTATTTAAGGTTCTAAGTTTTAGAGTGGAAAAAATATCCTTGTAAACTGAAATACATGTAAATCAGGCAGTAATGTCATATTCTAGAACATATCTCTGGAACATAGTCTAATAATGAAGTGCTTGTTTTAATGTGGACCACACAGCGTATTATAATGTGCGTGGTGCTTGTGATCATCTTAAGATTTACCGTACATACCTGCAAATATCACCATCGGTTCCACTTACAGGGATGTCTGTGCATTCATTGTTGTCAATGGCCCACTGTTGTCCACCAGCACAACATGTTTCAATTAAATCTTTTGTTGAACCTGCAAAATGGCAGATACAACTATATGAAGAATGTTTTGGGTTTTAAATTAGATTCTTTTTATTGTCAAGAATATATTCCACTTTCCAAAAAAAAAAAAAAAGGTTCACAATAGATTTCATATTATTGGCCACATACCATGCTCCCTGAGTTCTGTGCAATTCTTCTGCTTCGACCCAAAGAAACAGTGGCGTCACTGGAGGTGGGGCGGAATGCTAAGTTCCGCACCGCACTGACCTCCGTTACTCACCGGCACGAGGCGGCCCCGCCCCTTCACCTTCGGAGCCATTCAGTGGGGTGAAGGTAACACGCATGGAGTCTCCTGCACGTTGCCTTCGCCCCACTGAATGGCTCCGAAGGTGAGGGGGCGGGGCCGCCTCGTGCCGGTGAGTAAAGGAGGTCAGTGTGGTGCGGAACTTAGTGTTCCGCCCCACCTCCAGTGACACCACTGCAAAGAAAGGGGGCTCTAGAGATACCCACTTTTATGTCTCTGTAAAAGCTAAGATTATTTAAGCAATTTTACAGCATGGTCCTATTTACTAACAAATACATTCTGTTTTGTGTCAACAGGGCTTTCTCAACAGTGTGTTGAATACTGTAGACTTAAGACCCAATCCTATCTCCTGCCAGCTCATAGCACACAGCGTTGCTGACCGAACACACCCTGCATGCTATGGGGGGGAACAGATAAGTAAAACGTTTTCTTACTTGCCTCCCTGTAGGCCACCTGACCTCCAATGGTCCTCCTCAGACCTATGCCAGCTATTTCGTGCACACGCCAACATCCTTATCCCCCTTTTCCCACCCTGAACTGCTGCTCCCTGAGTGTTCTCAGACTTACACCAGCAAAATACCTTACCTTTCCCGGCGGGCACAGCGGTGACTCCAGCATGAGTAGAGTGTGAGTAGGGCCAGCCTCGGCGCCACTTACTCCCCAGGATTCCGCAAACATGCTTTACAGCACATTTGCGACACTCTAGACCGATGGAGCGCTCGCTCCGCCATTCTATTGTTAGACAGGAATGCGCTGTTAACTTTTATACACCACCAAGTTCAGCTAACAATGTTTTGTTTTGGTTTTGAGTTTTGTGAACTACCCCAGAAGAAGACTGTTTACTAAGCGTCCCCTTCTTGCCCATAGTGGTGTGGGTGCATCAGCATTACATCGGCATTACATCTCCTACATCAGCATCACATCTCCTGAGAACATGAGCAGCACTGATGTTGGAAAGAGCTGTGGCATGGCCTTGGATTTTCAGTGCTACAGAATGATGATGTAAGAAAGAGTTACCCAGCAGCCCCCATGTCACTAAAAGCAACACCTAAAGGGAAACATGTTGCAGACGTTCAACTTTGTAGAACCCACTTGGTCTTTATCTTTTCTATCAGTCAGTAGAAATGGAGAGCAGCCATGTTCCATTTTCTGTTGTCATTAACTCAGCACAGGATCATATCATATGTATTTTATGATGTTGTTAGAACTTCTTTCAAATAATACCTTAACTTTCTATAGTGATAACAGCATGAATAACAGTGTATCGTACTGGGTCAGTCTCAACCAAAGATTTAACAAGGCTTGTAAGTCATTTTCTATCAATGCTCAGGGGAGTATTACATAAGACAGTAAAGTCTTGTACTGAAATAGCATTATTGGCCAAATATTAACTGTCTTCAATAAAGATGAGGTTCCTCAGGGGCAATAAAGCATCTGAGGAAGGTGAACTTTGCTTGTCTAGAGACCTGCAACACTCGGGCTCAATACAGAAGGTCAATGGGATGACTCCAGAATGAGTGGTTTGTGGCCCATAGCCCAAGGCGTACTAAATTACTGGCTATATTAATAGGACAGATACAGGCAGCAAAATATTTAGGAGTCTAGTGCTGTCAGCAAACCAAGAATGTGATACAGAGGTTGATTTCCTATCACTAAGTGCTTTTGTTGTTAATATATTAAAAATCTCACAGGTGACAGCTGGTTTTGCAAGTTAGCAATAATACAAACAGTGCCTGACTTGCTGACAAAAACAAAACAGAAACCAGTGATCTTTTTTTGTCCATTAGTGCACATAAAGCTTCTAGAAACAATTAGGATGTTATGCCAATGCAAATTAATGTTATCTGCCAAGAATAACAGTTGTTGATAGACACCAAACCATATGGATTTTGTTGCCAAGGTTGAATTAACCATCATTCTAAATATTCTGCAGTGTGAATCCTTAGCCAGCTGAGATTTCGATAATTTATCTGAGAGCACCTCTACAGGGATACTGTGGCTCGTTTGTGCCTCTTGCTGGGATTCTCCAAAATTATCCACATTTCAAAATATAGCAGTTGTTCTTTTCTCCTGTGAAGGTGAAATCTGAAAATAAAAGCACGACTTTCTCAGCCAGATTGCAGAATAAGCACGGCAGATTTGAGGGGAAGGCTTAATGGGTCAAAGGAAGGGTGCCTCCTTCTCAGTAAGCACAGGGACTAGAGCAAGTGTGTCATATTTTATTTATGTAAACATTTCTCTCTTTATTTAGAAGATTTCTATACTGCCATTCCTCAGGCTACAAGCCTGGCGCTCAAGGTGGTTTAGGTAAAAGCTAAAGGTATCCCCTGCTTGAAAGCCAGTCGTGTCAAACTCTAGGGTGTGGTGCTCATCTTTGTTTCTAAGGTCGAAGAGCCAGTGTTGTCCGAAGATGCTTCCGTGGTCATGTGGCCGGCATGACTAATGGAATGCTGTTACCTTCCCGCCACAGCAGTACCTATTTATCTACTTGCAATTTCTTGCTTTTGAACTGCTAGGTTGGCAGGAGAAAAAGATAAAGGTTCCTCTCGCTCGAAAGCTAGTCTTTACTGACTCTAGGGGTGGTACTCATCTCCGTTTCAAAGCCAAAGAGCCAGCGCTGTCTGAAGACACTTCCTATGGTCTATGGGTGCTGGCGCCACAGCCTCAGCATGGGGTGTTAGCGTTTTGACACCTAGAGAGGAGGCAGCACAGGAGGAAGGCCTGTGCCATCCAGCCAGTGCTGAATCCAGGCCCTGAGTGCGCAGGAACAGGTAAGGCTGCTCCAAGTGGCGTGGGGGCTGGGGGAGGGGGCGTAAAGGGGCGGGAGAGGGTGGGGTGGGCAGATTGGGCCTGGAAGGGGAGAGGGATCAGCATCCTTTTCAGACGTTGACATATCACCCCTCCCAGGCCCTTGCAGCTGACACGGGGCTGCTTGATTCTCTGCCAGCTGAAGAGCTGGTGGAGAACCTAGTAGCCCCATTGTGGCAGCTGAGGGGTTACCCAGGGTAAGCGGGCAAATGCTTGCTTACCCCGAGTAGACCTCTAGCCAGTCCCTTCCCTGAATAGGATTCAGCGTAGGCCGCGCAGCCCACACTGAAGAGCCTATGCCCGGGGGGGGGGGAATAGGATTGGGTTGCCCAAACCACAGTGGCCTAAAAACAGTGGATTGAAATATAAAAATATCAGGCAAGCAGCAGATAGAAAAGGCAGCAAATAAAAAAGTCCAGTAGCCCGCCCCCAGTATCCTCAACTGTCAAAACCTTCCTCCCAACCTATCCACCACCAAAAGCCATTTGACATTTAAAAAAAAAAAAAACAGGTTTTCAAGCCCCTTCAGAAAGTGTCCGGGGAAGGGGCTGATCATAATTCACCTGGGAGGGAGCCACATTTGGGGATCCACCACCACCAAGTTCCTTCCTCTCACTGATGCCCCCCTTGCTTCAGTCAAGGGGGGCATACAAAGAAGGAAAAAAAAAACCGAAGATCTTAGGGGACAAGCCAGTCAATATGGGAAAAGGCGGTCCTTCAGATACTCTGGCCCCAAACCATTAATAGGCAAATATCTAGCCTATTTCCATATCAAATGGCAAATATCAAATGGCAAATATCAAATGGCAAATATCTAGCCTATTCCATATCAAATGCCTTTAAAGGGGATTGGACAGATTTATAAGACCATCACAGCTTACAAGCCATGATGGGGATAAGCAACCTCCTGATTTTAGTAATAGGCTATCAAAGCCAGATGCAAGGGAGTGGTGATAGGATACAGGTATCTTGTTGTCTTGTGCTCCCTGAGGCATCTGGTGGGGCCACTGTGAGATACAGGAAGCTGGACTAGATGGGCCTTTGGCCTGATCCAGCAGGGCTCTTCTTATGTTCTTAAATAACGCATGAAAAACAAGAACATATATAGCTGGTATAATTTTGGGTTGTTATGAACACAGGAAGGTCATTGTTTTCTAAACTATGCTATTATTTAGCCCAAGTGATACTGCCTTTTAATAAAATCTTAATGTTCAATTCTGGACACTACAGGAAGATGGACAGTAACATGTTGAGGAGGATTCAGAGTAAAACGACAATGATGGTTATGAGTCTAGAATGTAAATCTTATGAAAACAGATTGAAAGAACTGGGTCTGTTTGGTGAGGAGGATGCTGATAGTGGCAGGTGTCAGAAAGATGAGGGACAGCCATTTCTAACCATCTAGGGAAGTTTAAGCTGCTTGAATAGTTATAAAACCAGCTTGCTCAGGGGGGCTCAAGGCAACATTTGACAGGAGTGTGGTAGGGATAACTGAAATGTATTTTTAATTAAAGATCCAAAATCCATTTGCAGCATACAATCAGTCAGAGATCAGCATACTTTAGATACAGAATGTCTTGAAGGCAGGGAATTAGACTAGAAGAGGGGTCCTCGACCGGTGGTACATGTACCACCAGTGGTACTTTGCATGATCGCCAATGGTATGCGGCAGGCTGGTCCTTATCTGCTTTTCCGATCAGAAGTTTCCAAAGAACAGAAGACCTACAGCTGCAAAACAGCTGCCCCAAACTGTTTTCTATCTGATCTTAATAGGTGAATACATTGTGACTGGATCTCTGGAAGCACTATTGTCTACATCCCTGGGAGTGAATAAAAGGAAACTTCAGCATTACTGATGGGTTTTTTTTAACATTGCATTAATTGCTTTGCTCAGAACTACACAAACGATGCATGCATTAATTCTCTGCCTGTGTATTTGATGTGTGGTACTTGCTCAGCCTAGTCTTGACACAAATGTAGTTTGCAAGTACAAAGACAGTCAAAGAAAAAATCTGCTCCTAGGTTCCCTTTGAACTGTGGGAGTATCCTCAGGAGAGTTACAGATCAACTATCACAAAGAAAATAAGAGAGCAAAAATACATGTTGATGTTGGAACCCAAAAGAGCCCAACGTCATGTCCTTTCCACACTAGAGGCAGGGTTTGCTTCACACGCCACATAGTGGTTCCTTATTAGCAGACTTAAGTTTGATTTGGCTGAGCAGTGTTTGTAAATGAAGCTGCCAGCTGACTCATGACTTCACGTTAATAATACAGATACAGATCATTTGTGGTACTATGGACTATTGGAGGAAGGTTTGCATTTCAGGGAGAATTTTGATATGGAATGAAACTGCCAGATCTCAGCTTCAACAGCAGCATATATTCAGCATGTTCCAGTTTTTCTCCATTATGGCAGTCAGTGCCAGATTTCAAGCCATGGTTCCGGTCCTTTCCGTTATTGCACGCTCAAGGCTAAGGTGAGCTTTGGGCTTAGTTAAGTTCAGAATCCTTATTGAAGCAACTTCCATTGCTCCTGGGAACAGGGCCAGCCTGACCATGATACTGACCAAAAGGTTTGCAGTGAACTGATGAGCCTCCCCATCTGTCCACAGCCCTCAGCAGCCTACTACCAATGGAGCTGCTGCTCCAAGTAAAAGTGAGCCAGAAGGAGCAGCTCCCCTCTTCCTCCAGCACTGCTTGAGGAAGAAAGGGGGGAAAGCCCTGCTACAACCCTCTCTTCGTTTTCCTCACCCACCTGACCTGACTGCTTACAAAAACAGCCACGTGAACAGGGAGAGCCCGAGCATAGGAATCCTGCCTCCCGCCCCCTGGTGCTCCCGCATGGCGGCGTCGCACCACATACTCTTGTTTGTGGAGCATGCTGGGCTCCCACTCTTTTAAGCAGGGACACACTGCGCCAGCCAGGAAGCTGTGTGAGAGCTCCAGATGAGAGAACAGGATCACCTTGCCTCTGCGGATGGACAAGAAGGAGGGCAATGAGGCAGCAGAGGGGGCTGTGCATGGGGGAGGAGCTATCGTGTCTGAGAAGGCAGGCAGGCAGGCAGGTAGCATCCCTGAATCAGGCAGCAGCACTTTAGTCCAGGCCAGGCCTGTTGTTGTTGTTGTTCAGTCGTTAAGTCGTGTCCGACCCTTCGTGATCCCATGAACCATATCCCGCCAGGCCTTCCTGTCCTCCACTATCTTCCTGAGTTCGCTCATTTTCATGTTCGTTGCATCGGTGATGCTGTCTAACCATCTCATCCTTGGCCTTCCCCTTCTCCTTTTGCCTTCAATTTTTCCCAGCATCAGAGTCTTCTCCAGAGAGTCCTCTCTTCGCATTAGGTGGCCAAAATATTTGAGCTTCAGCCTCAGTACCTGTCCTTCCAGGGAACAGTCAGGGTTGATTTCATTTAGGATTGACTGATTTGATCTCCTAGCAGTCCAAGGGACTCTCAGGAGTCTTCTCCAGCACCACAGTTCAAAAGCATCTATTCTTTGGCGTTCAGCCTTCCTTATGGTCCAACTCTCGCAACCATACATTGCTACTGGGAACACCATCGCCCTGACTATGCGAACTTTTGTTGGCATGGTGATATCTCTGCTTTTTATTATGCTGTCTAAGTTTGCCATGGCTTTCCTTCCAAGGAGTAAGCGTCTTTTAATTTCATGGCTGCTGTCTCCGTCTGCAGTGATCTTGGAACCCAAAAAAGTAAAATCTGTTACTGCTTCCATTTCTGCCCCTTCTATTTGCCAAGAATTGATGGGACCAGATGCCATGATCTTGGTTTTATTAATGTTGAGTTTCAAGCCAACTTTTGCACTCTCCTCTTTCACCCTCATCAAGAGGCTCTTTAGTTCTTCTTCACTTTCTGCCATTAGGGTGGTATCGTCTGCATATCTGAGGTTGTTGATGTTTCTCCCGGCAATCTTGATTCCAGCTTGAGATTCATTCAGCCCTGCATTTCTCATAATGTACTCTGCATATAAGTTAAATAGGCAGGGTGACAATATACAGCCTTGCCGGACTCCCTTCCCAATTTTGAACCAATCGGTTGTTCCATGGCCGGTTCAAACTGTTGCTTCTTGACCCGCATACAGGTTTCTCAGGAGACAGGTAAGGTGGTCTGGTACCCCCATCTCTTTAAGAATTTGCCACAGTTTGTTGTGATCCACACAGTCAAAGGCTTCTGCTTCATTGACTACGCAAAAGTAGGTGTTTTTTGGAACTCTTGGGCTTTCTCCATGATTCAGCGCATGTTGGCAATTTGATCTCTAGTTCCTCTGCCTCTTCGAAACCCAGCTTGTACGTCCGGTAGTTCTCGGTCCACGTACTGCTGAAGCCTAGCTTGTAGGATTTTGAGCATAACCTTGCTAGCATGTGAAATGAGTGCAATTGTGCGATAGTTTGAACACTCTTTGGCACTGCCCTTCTTTGGAACTGGAACGTAAACTGACCTTTTCCAATCCTTTGGCCACTGCTGAGTTTTCCAAATTTGTTGGCATATTGAGTGCAGCACTTTCACAGCATCATCATTTAGGATTTTAAGTAGCTCAGCTGGGATATTATCATCTCCACTAGCTTTGTTGTTAGTGATGCTACCTAAGGCCCACTTGACTTCACTCTCTAGGATGTCCGGCTCTGGGTCAGTGACCACACCAGCGTGGTCATCAGGAACATTCAGATCTTTCTTGTATAGTTCTTCTGTGTATTCTTGCCATCTCTTCTTAATCTCTTCTGCTTCTGTTAGGTCTCTGCCTTTTTTGTCCTTTATCATGCCCATCTTTGCACAAAACGTTCCCTTGATATCTCCAATTTTCTTGAAGAGATCTCTAGTCCTCCCCATTCTGTTGTTTTCCTCGATTTCCTTGCATTGTTCATTTAAGAAGGCCTTCTTGTCTCTCCTTGCTATTCTCTGGAAATCTGCATTCAGTTGTTTATATCTTTCCCTTTCACCCTTGCTTTTTGCTTTCCTTCTTTCCACAGCTATTCTACAGCCTGCCTGGGAGTTAACGCTGAAGGCTGTCACACAGGTCCTGCCCTGCCTGGGTCTCTGGCTCTCTAGATGCCTGCCACATACTCTCTTGGACATGAACCATAGGTGCTCTCCTCCAGGCCTTGTTCAGTACCTTGCTGGTTCACAGACTGGCGTTGCTATAACAGAGCCAGGATGGTGTAATGGTTTGGGAGTCGGACTTAGACCTGGAAGATCCAGGTTCAAATCCCCGCTCAGCTACAAAGCTTCCTGGGTGATCTTGGGCCAGTCACTATCTCTCAGCCCCACCTACCTCACAGGGTTGTTGTGAGGACAAAAAGGGAGGAAATATGTACACCACTCTGAGCTCCTTGGAGGAAAGGCGGTATAAAAAAATGTGAAAAAAATAACAGGACATAAGAGAGGGAGGGAGGGAAGCTTCCAGAAAGCCCTTGCCAGTCATACTGTATGGCCCCACACCCTCTAGCCATGGCAATCTCCATGGAATCAAATCTAGGTTCCAAAATTTAATTGAGTAAGATGGAGTTCACCTGCGTTTATAATTTTTCAGTATTTATGTATTTGAAACCTAACATTTTAGATTGAGTACCAAGAAACTAAAAGTATCCAGTCCTGAAAATGGCATGGACACTAAACAGATCTTGGTCTTGAAATAAATGAAAATGTCAGGGAGATTTTTTAGCATAAAGTGGTAAACCAACAACAACAAAAATCAGTTCACTGAATCCCCTTATTATCTGTTTGTTTTCAGAGAATAACTGATGCACAGCGCAATCCTGCGCAAAAAACAGCGGCGGAGCGAGTGTTCCGCTGCCGGAAGCCATCACGAATGTGCCGTAAAGCATGTTTGTGATGACTCAGGAGTAAGGGAGGCCAGCGCAAGGCTGTCCACCCTCACTCCACCACCGGGACGTCCCCACGGCCGCCGGAGGCAGGTAAGAGATCCCCCAGCCGGCCCACGTTGGGGCAGGGATGGCGTCCTCCATATCCCCATCTCCCGCCGGGCCAGCTCAGCCGTTACTCGGGCCGGCTTGGGCCCTGGGCCGCCCGCCGGATAGTTCTGTAGGATTGGGCTGCCTGTCGTACATGAAATTACAGGGTGTGGCAAAAGCCACTTTACTGAGAATAATGAAATCACATTGTTTAATGTAATTAAACAAGTAATGGGATGGATGGATCTTTCTGCCCAGCCCACAGGTGTACACATTTAACTTCAGATGCGTATACTGATTTATAATACACCCTTGGGCAACTATGCCTTAATTATTAAATACATTATTTAAAATGTCTTCCTTCATGTTCAATACACATGTTGCACCTTTGACCCACTGAAGACATATAGCACGGAACAGTTCTCTGCTATTATTTAACATTTCACATTCTTGACATATCATCAAGCCTTCAGGTAATAGAGGTTCTGAGGTTTCTGGCTGTAGACTTTGTCTCTGATTATTCTCCACATTGAAAAATCACATAGGGTTAAGTCTGATGACTGAAATCGTTCAAATGTTCCATGATGCCCCATCCATCTACCAGGAAAATTACCATTCAAGAATGCATGAACATTTCTTCCAAAATGTGAAGGAGCACCATCCTGTTGCTATGTTAAATTTTAAAACTGGAATAATTTCTCAGTGTAAGCAACATGGAGTTCTGCGACATTTCAAGATAATTCACACCATTAAACAGTGCTGCCAAAGAGTTAAGCACCAGCAACAGAATCCTTGTCTGGACTGGAACACCCAGTACATTCAACTGGTGTTGTAACATCTGGCGAAGGTCTTCACTGCTCCAATAAACACAGTTGTGGTGGCCGACTTTTAAAGTGGCTTCATCTATAAGACGTTGTTCATAGTACAGGGATCAGTTTCATTCATTATTACAAAGCACTCGCAGAATTCAACCCTCCTATCGAGATGCTCTTCTGCCAGTGCTTGCATTGCATTGCACTGGCTTCTAAAGTTTCAATGTCAAAGTTTTTAACATATGCCTTACACTGCAGTTTGAAATACCAAGCTCGCACAATGCATGTCTAGTTGATTTTCTGTTGAACCTCTGCTTGATCTATTCACTACTGTACCCAGCATTGCAACCAAATATAAAAATAATTATGCTCAGGAAAGCGACTTATAATTATTAACGGTAAAGCGACTTATGCCACACCCTGCACATCATAAAGATAAGTCCAACACACCTTCAACTATAAGCATAGTCTTAATTTCCCTAGTTATCTAGAAATAATTGCCGTTGTGAAACTGGGTCTCATGTTCCTCAGTCATAAAACTTGCAGGGGTGGTGGAAATAGTGTCGATGCCCTAAGAGCATTTCAGCATATGCATACAAAAAAAATGGTTTGTATTTATTTTTTTCTGATTCCCTCTCCGATTATTACTACAGCTCCTTCCAAGCTCATGCTGTCACATATATCTTCCTCATGCAAGATGCCTTTTGCTCTTTGCAGCAATTCTGACAACGCTCTCTTTGTTCATAGCTTAATCTTTGTTTCATAAATTCTTTAGCTTGGTTTCCCAGGTTGAAGATTTAAAAGTTAGTCTGCCAAAATGCATACATAAAAACTGAGTAAACAGAACTTTCCTTCCCACCCCATGCACATAAGCATCAGAGTTATAACCATCTGCCTAAGTTATGTGGTTGACTTTACTCCTAATGCGAATGAACAGGCAAGTTAATATTCCCTCTGGCCAAAGCATTATATAATCCTTCTGTGTTGAACTCTGAACCATCTGGGTCAAAGGTCAACTAATTTAACATGCTCAGTCTGTTATGCTTCCATGAGAGCATCATTTATTAGCTCCACATTTAAATGGAAAAGAAATAAGACTGTGCCGTCAAACAACCGAGGACAAACAATCAGCACCAAACAACCATCACTGCCCAACCTAATCACCAAACACGTTTTCACCATACTACTCATATATACCCATACTACCCAACTAAGACAAAAACAGCACAGAGAAGCACTGAGGCTGATCATCATGACCATGAATAGGTACAAAAGAACAAAAACAAAGCTGTGTGTGTGTGTGTGTGTGTGTGTGTGTGTGTGTGTGTGTGTGTGTGTGTGTGTGTGTGTGTGTGTTCTGCACCCACAACTCTCCCATTTTCACAGCCATTTTTTTCAAGGGCAATACTTCAGCCCAGCTTCAGAACCAATCAGCGTGACAGGATGACACCTTTGCTCTTATCATCCGTAATTTCCCCACGCTCCCTCCCCCCCTCCACTGGAGGAAAACCTCTGGCTTACCACAGTAACAGCGCAATCCTGTGTAACTGCACCGGTGTAACAGCAGATGCACCAGTGTAAGTGCACTTACACTGGCATAAGTGCACTTACACCGGTGCATCTAGTATCTACTGTTACACCGGTGCAAAGTTACACAGGATTGCGCTGAAGTGGGTGAGGAAGGTAAGTGAAAAGGCCCATCAAGGGAAAGGGGAAAGGTGAGGCATACTTTCACACTGCCTTGAACATTTCAAAGAAAGAGGCCGGGTCTGACAGCTGCAATCTGGCAACCTGCTGTCATGAGTCTCACTGATGAAAACCAGAGCCAAAGGCAAGATAATGTAGTGTCATGAGTTAGCATTTGCTTTTAAATCCTAAGAATCTCAGAAGCCCAGATAAGAGAAATTCTGACAGGGTGTTTGGCCAGAGGCCACCACTATCTATACTATATTAAGAGGAAGGAAGCCATTCAGATTCTGAATGGACACGAAGATGTCAACATCACAGAGAACATGAGCTATCGAGTGAGCTTAGAGGCCTAGGCAGCAGCACTCTTCAGTTGAATTTCCTCATGCGGATATCAACTGGCCTGTACTATCAACTTTATAATTATTATAAAGGATGGTGCTTGTTTATTCTACTACTACATTCTGACGCAAATAAACATTCTTGTAAATGTATGATAGCTAAGTTCTCTTGTTTCCTTTGGCTTCCCCCTTTGTCACTTTATTAACTTCGGTTATCAGTGTTTGTGCAAGAATGTCAGCAATTACGATTGTGGCCCATGGTATTTCCTAGATTAATGAAATAGTTGATAGCCCAAGGCTCTGCCTCGATCCATTAAACTCAGGCAGCTCTTAAGTCCCCAGGAAATGCCTGCAGCTGGAGTTGTAATTGCTGTTAAGATTCATAGTGATTGAGGTGGTTGGAGCAGGGGGCTAGTCAACAGGTTTTTCAAAAATTAAATCTTGAATGTGCCCACAGGCACAGTGGGAAACACCAGTTGGAATGGTTATTTGCTAATGTTATGTGAGCAAGTCAAGGAAATTACTGGGAACTATCAGAAGCATAATCATCAAGAAAATGTTTACAGACAGGCTACCAGTCAGTGAGGCAGTTCATATTGCTAATATAGTGCTTTAAGAAATACATTTAATTATGGAATATATTCCGAGGAGCAATCGTCAACTAAAAACGAACACTCTGTTGTTCTTACCAAGGTCAGGGTTCAGTTATTTATTTAGGTGTATCTTCTTAAGAAGCATGTCTACTTCAGTATGCGTTGAATAGGACAACCTTCGTTTTGAGCCACATTCTTTAATGCTGCCATCATGATCTGGGACAGGAGGATGTGCACTTGTGGCCACAGATCCCTTTTCTCTTTTTTCCTCACGTGTCTCGTCTTTTTCTAAATCAGCCCCAGCCTGCATTTTAACCCTTCTACAATGTCTAGCAATATTAAGCATATATTTACTATATGCAGTGTATTTTGCACTGCATATGGTAAATATACAGTATATGCTTAAAATACTATTGCATTTTTTTTCCAGGGGTGGGTGAATTCTGAGTTTGTTCGTTTGAGGTTCATTTGCATATGAAGCTCATCAAACTGTATGCCTAAGAAATTATTGCTTGAAACATAGTTCCACACACAAGCTTAGAGATGCATGCTTGCATTTTCCAGAGGAGGCATTGAAAAAGAAGGCCCCCTGGAACTGAAAGTTTTGCATTACGGAAATGATAATAACTAGTAGGCTTACCATCCGTCCTGGAACGCCCGGTACCGTACCGGGTTCCAGGCTCTGGTCCCAGATTGGTCCCGGGCTTTCCAGGCCCAGTGGAAGCCTTAACCAATTTCAAAGTGTCCAAAACTTACTGGCAAAAACGGGCAGCAATGGCAGCACGACGTGCGGCAATGGCGGTGGCAGGCAGCGGCAATGGCGGCAGCAGAATGGCGGTGGCGGAACAGGCAAGTCAATTAATTAATTCTTGACTAAAATAAATAATTAAAATGTTCGAGGAAGATTTTTTTGAATTAATTTTATTTATTTATTTTTATTTGTTTATTTGTTTATTTATTTGTGGCGGGGGGGTGTCCCAGTTTTGGAACCGGGAAAATCTGGTAAACCTAATAAGTAGGCATGTAGCTTACATTTGCAAGAAAATCAGAATCTATTTAATTTTTGCCCTTAAAAAATTAGTTTTTCAATTAGTGGCCCTGTATAATTAGATACTTTCAGAAGTGTTTCTTTCCATTTAGATACATTCCCATGGGACACACACACACACACACACACACACACACACACACACACACACACACACACACACACACACACACCTTTCAACTCTGTATAGGCAATATTCAATAGACCAGTGAAATTCCTACACAGTACTTCAGTTGCCTTGTACAAGCATGTATTGTTTAGCATTTAGCAACGTGCCCACCATCAGCTCCCAATGGTTGCAGTGGAGGTGGCCCTTCTTCCCTTCCAGTTGCCACCAAGGGGCTTCTGAAGAACCATATCAAATTGAGGCATTACAGAGGACGTGTGTGAAAGCAAGCCCAGTCTACTGCATCCTGGCAAGACACCATCAGCTCCAGAAGTCTGGCTTGGGCGATAACGCTCACCTGGCTGGCTGGCTGGCTGGCTGGCTGGCTGGCTGGCTGGCTGGCTGCACCTGACAGTGTGTCCAATAGGGTGTGCTGCCTGTCTCCTGGCCAGGGCCTCTGAGAGGGGGGTTAAGGGGGTACAATCGTACCTGGGTCCAGGGTCAAAAATGGGGCCTCGGGAGCCAAATTCACATGAAGGAAAGGGGCCCCAAGGAAACTTTGTACCCCCTGATAAAGTTCCTCTGAGTGGTCCTGCTCCCGCCAGAGATATTCTGAAACTGCTGGTGTTCACCTGGAGTTCCAGATGTTCCAGCTCCTGGGTTGGAGCGAGAGAACTCTTCTGTCTATTTACCACAAAGCCGTGCTCCTCCATCCAGTGAAGCATGAGCTGTACCTCTTTCGCTGCCTAGGACCTGGATGGGGACCTGATTAGGATGTCGTCTAGGTAAGGACATAGAACACGGGGGAGCAGCTACTCTCAAACCTACTTGTTTATGCTATACTACTCAGGTTGGGTGCTCCCCCCACTTTCCTCAGAGGGAGCCACACAACTTCCCTTCCAGTGATCTTTTCAGGGGAGAAGGGCAGATTTCTGAATAAGACTTCAGGGCCTTGCTTAGCTCCTTGCCTGCCTCACAATTAGCAAGGGCAGAATAAATTATGCAAAGTTAAATAATTTCTGACAAGGAATATTTTGACTTCAGGATAACTGATCCCAGCACTGCTTACTGTTTGGAAACAGTACCACACAACAGAAGACAGAACGTGCAATAAAAACAAATCAATAGTAGACATCTTGCCGTAAAAAACCAATAGTAGATGGATCCCCCCCCCTGCAAAACAGTAATTTCCACATCATTAAAAACCAGTGCATTCTCAGAACAAGCAATTAATGTCCTTTAAAGTTGCTGTCGAAGGACTAAAAAGTGCGTGGGGGGGGGGGGGACAAAGGACAGAATCAAGGCACAGAAAAGGACTTTTAAGTCTCATTGATTGTGAAATGAAAGTATGCTAAGCACATGCTTAACTCTCCCTTTGAAAATGAACGGGAAGTAAATGTTCTCAACTTTGGATGGATCATGCCCCAAATAGCCAAGCTCTACTATATCTTGATTTTTTTTAAAGGAAAAACAGAAAGAGTTGGTGAATTGTGTGTCCTACATTATGAAAAAAAAAAAAAAAGCAAAACTTGATGACTTTGAAGGAGCATTAATAAACATTCGATACTAAACAATGACTTAATTCTCTTGATATTCAGTATGGGACTTATAGATTCCTAAGTCCCATACTGAATGTCAAGAGAATTAAGGAGAAGCTGTGCACCAAGAGCAAACACAAAGCTGAGTCAGTGTAGCTGATAGCAGTAATTTATACAAGGCTGTCAAAGGGGTCACGAAGTCACAGAGTAGCATGTCCTTTTGTCAGATCAAAGTCTTGTTTAGACCCTGGGGTTACCATCCAGACCCCACAAATGCAGAAGCTTCAGCTATTCTTGTTGAAAATGGCTATGCTCTTTTACACCTATGGGCACTGCCATTTGCTCATGCAAAATACTTCCCCCTTCATAGAAGAAAACTGGAGAGCACCTGCATACCTGAAGACCCACGCATGTAACCCGTGGTGGTGCCACAGATGTGGAATTCCCTCCCTGGACCCGTCACTGCATGTGTTCTAGCAATTAATAAAGACACTCCTTTTTCGCGCTGCCTTTTCTAATTTTCTGAGATTTTGTAGAGTTTGGATTGTTTGTTGGTTCCTTTGTGGTGTTGATATTGCATTTTAGTTGTTTTATGATCATTAAACTGCCTTGAGGGCCTCTTTTTAGAAGGAAAAAGTGAGATAGAAATATTTGAAATACAGATAAATAAATTCATCTAAAGGTCGGCTTACCAGATTTCCCCCGATGCATGGGGGGTGGCAGCGATGTCACCGGGGGCAGGGTCCGCGATCGTGTTATCACCGGGGGGCGAGGACTTTGTCCCAGCCTCGCACGTCTGCAAGAGGCTGGAAGCACTTGGAAAGCATCCGAGTGAACCCAGACGCTTTCCGAGCCCTCCCAGCCTCACGCATCCCCACGTGAGACTAGAAGCTCTCCGAAATGGTTGGCCTGGAAGGTCTTGAAAATGTACAACGAGGCTGGAAGGGCTTGAAAACATCCAAGTGAACTCGGGCGTTTTCAAAGTGCTTCCAGCCTCATGCAGGTGCGCAAGGCTGGAAGAAGATGCAGCGCATTAGCGCTGCGTTGGGGGCAAGTCCCAGCCAGCTGGGACAAAGAGGAGACCAGCTGGGAGCCCGGGTTTTGGGGAACCGGGATTGTCCTGGCTGGAACCAGGACTATGGTAAGCCTATCTAAAGGAGCACAGTATTACACGTACCAAAGTCCCACTGAAACAAGGAATGAGTGTTTTGCAAAAATTCTTGGAAGATAAAGTACTAGATTTTCCCGCTCCCCTTAAAATATTTACCTCCAAGTACATTGCAGAAAGGAACAATATTTGTTCCGTAAAAGGGATGCTGTACTAGAGTTTTCTTCTTCTTCTTCTAAAAGCAGCGCTAGCAGAATGACAGCTTGACGGGGTGCTTCATTCATTGCTCATTGGGGGATTTTACAGTGCTTTCCAGCTAATGAGACTTGCTTGCAACAATCTGGCCAAAAGCAAGAATAGAAAAGTTATACTATGTGCATGATCCAGTCAAAGTTAAGCATTTTTTGTATCATTGATTTCAATGGAAATGTTTTATACATTAAAATCAATGACATTAAATGTGCTAATTTTTTGTCTGGATTGTGCCCTAAAAGCTTAGAAAATGCATGCAGAAAACAACAAATTAAATGGTTCTCAAGAGAAATATGGACAATAACCATGCATTTTAAGGATGTTTACAAAGAAATGCCACTTGTTTCTATTTATGTTCGGCAGCCCAATCCTGCATAAAGATATGCGGCTGGCCTAAAGGGCTGGCTGCTGTATCCTAAGTCCATTGCAGGCTGCCCTGGGGCTACTAGGTCGCATCTTGGGAGAAGGGGACGTTTGTCCCCTTTCCCAGGTGTAAATGAGCCTGGGGCCTATGGGCCTACTCGGATGTATGGTGCCATGTGCTGCCGATATCCCCACCCTCTCCCAGCCTGGGCCGGCCAATGGACCCCCTCCCTCGCCGGCCTGTCCCGCCTGTCCCCGCCCCTGCGTCAAGCGGCCTAGGCCTTACCTGGGTTGTCCGGCACAGGCCCTGTCCGCCGGCGGTGTGAGTGGTACCAGCCTCCGCGCCATGCTGCTTACACCCGAGTCATCGCAAACGTGCTTTATGGCACGTTTGCGATGCTTTGGAGTGGTGGAGCACACGCTCCGCCACTCTAGTGAGGATTGCGCCATAAATGAAGTTGCTAGGTAAATAGGTTACCATCCAGACCCCACAAATGCAGAAGCTTCAGCTATTCTTGTTGGAAATGACCGTGCTCTTGTACACCTATGGGCACTGTCATTTGCTCATGCAAAATACTTCATAGAAGAAAACTGGAGAGGACCTGATACATGGCCGTTCATTTTGCTGTGAAAGAATCTCTTTGTTCTGAAATGTTACCTATGACATAGAGAACGTTATTCTTACATCAATATTTTACATCAATTATATTTTTTATATAATTAACTGAGGCAGTTCACTTTAGAATTTAGACTTTCACATCTGATTTTGGATATATTTAGTGACAAGCATTACAGGTGTTTTGTTTATGTATTGTTTGTTAAAGTGGTCTTACTTCTAACCCGCAGGAATATGGTGGATTATAAAGTAACTAAAGGTCCATTAAGCACTTTCTATAGCTTAAAAGCTGTTAGCCAAGAGCTTTGCCCATGTGACTCATCAGAGAGGGCTCAAGAAACCCATTTTCCACTCTAAAAGGTAGAAACAACTGAATTGCTCCCCCTCTCCATATGCACGTATCGCTGAGCTCTGAGGATTGAAAATGGCCAAGATGTAGTTTGCATGTGTGCACCACAGCTTGTCCATTTCTAGTATCCAGAGCCATTTGTTGTGGTTACATGAGCATATGGACATTGATTGCCAGGCAAAGACATGGCAGTGCTTGGCACTAAATCCTGGCTTTGGTAACAATAGAACAAAAAAGACCTGGCACAATTGCACACCCAGTCTCCCACCAGAATAAACTCAAGACAGTGTATCATGTCACAGATTTCTTTATTACCATAACATTCAAAAAGTATGCATTCAAGTCCGTGATTTGGAACGGAATTCCTTTTTCCTCAGTACAGTAGAAAAGTAGAAAAGATGGCTATCATTTTATAAATACAAACTATAAAGTCTCCTGCAGAGACCGAAACATATTCAACCACAGAGTACATTCCAGATACAGTCTGGTTCAGAAATGTAAACAATGTGCGGGGTTTGGTTGTCGTTTGCAGCCTGCAACTAATTAAATGCCTATTCTGTACCACCTACCAAGGAGAAAAAAACTGGAACGGAAATAAAACACAAAAGGCAGACTATACAATTTAAGGGCCAGACTTTTGACTTGTGTAAATTGGCAGAGCCGTAGCCACAGCAGCAGAGTCACTGCAAAGTCAGTGCTGCTGTTTTGACTTATGCCAACTGAGAAATAGGCCACAAGCTAGGGTGCGTGTGTGCAAGGGTGTGTATACATTATTTAAAAAAATATTTATATTCTGCTGTCACTAAAAATGCCCAGCACAGCTAACAGAATCAATTCCAAACAATAAAACCACATACAAATTAAAAAAAAACAAGTAATAAATTACCAGTTAAAACATGTTCATTTCAAATACAGACAGTCAACATGGCAAACAGTTTCTAAAACCCATTCATCCCCCTCCTCCTTCAAAGGTATACTTAGCCAAAATGCTTTTCCCAGAGGCAGGGTGACCAGAGACAATGGAGGACAGAGTGCCTGTACCTTTAAGCATGGTATAGAAGCGGGAATTTTGGCAGGTGCAGCTCGTCATGCAAGAGTGCAAAAAGCTGCACCTGCCAAAATTCCCTCTTCTATACAATGCTTAAAGGTACAGGCACTCTGTCCTCCATTGTCCCTGGTCACCCTGCCCAGAGGGAACCAGACAGCTTACTCTATCACGTAGGTGCAGCTAATGAAAAGGCTCTGTCCCCAGTCACTACCCACTGCATTTCTGGGCAAAGGGCCACACTAGGCAGAGTAGATAAACAGGAAGATACAGGAGAAAACAGTCCTTTAGGTGTCCTAATTCCAGACTGTTTAGGGCTTTGAAGGTCTGCACCAGCAAGATAGCAGAAGAGAAGATGACATATCAACTGAAGCTGATAAAAGGCATTACTGGTCACAGGTGCCACCTGCCTGTCAGGAGCACAGCTGGATCCAGGAACACTTCAAGCTGTACTTTAAAGTGCAATTCCTTCCAGAACAGGATGAACACTTGTTCCAGAACCAACCGAACCACTGACTACCAGCACCTCCATTCTGTCTGGATCAAGTTTCTGTTTGTAAGCTTTCTAGTTCCATGACTGACCCCAGACAGCTTTTCAGAATGTCAAATATCACACCTAGATTAGAAGAAAAAAGGAGATCGAGTGGAGTGCCTTCGTCATATTAATGACACCGCACCCAATGCCACTCTTCACAGGTTCATGTAGTAGTTAAACAGTGAGGGAGACAAGAGTGAACCTTGGGCATCCCACACTTATACCTGTCATGCTTTTCTGCCCTTCACAGAGCTCCGGCCGGCTGCGAATGTCATCGGCACGTTCTTCCGGTGGTACGCAGCTGGCTGGAGGCCTGCATAGGTGGTACATGGGCCTCCAGAGGTTGGGAAACGCTGGCCTAGAAGGATACTGTGACCGATTGCATCAAAAGCCACCATGAGGCCCAGGAGAATCAACAGGGATGCGTTCTCACAGCGCGATCCTGCCTAACAGCCCAGTCCAGCCCAAGGCCTCAGCGGCACAATTCAGGCATAATTGCAGCCTAAGTGCTTTAGGCCCGAGTTGTGCCTGAATTTTGCCGCAGAGGCCGAATTTGTGCTGCAATTGTGACTGAATTGGGTTCCGGCACAATTCAGGCACAACTGCACAATTCAGGCACAATTGTGGCCTAAAAGTGGGCGTGTTGGGGGCGTGTCGGGGGGTGGTTACAAATTTGTTCCGGTTCCAGACGCTGGAGAGACCCTGACACGCCCCCTCGAGCCCAACTCAGGCACAAAATTTGGGTCAACAAAAAGGGTGGACCCAAATGTGAGGAGACCCATAGGAGCCATTTTACCTTACCCACACCAGCCCTCTCCTGAAAAGTACTAACGCCCGAGTTGTGCCTGAGTTAGGATGGAACAGTTGTGGCCTAACTCTGGAACCGGACCAAATAGTTACCCTATCAGCACCCAGCCCCACCCAGCCTCTTTCCCACAAAAGCCCAGCCCCAGCCCTCCACTCACTCTCTCTGAGCACATGGCGTGGGGTTCTGTCCCCCAGCAGCCACAAAGTGGGACTTTGAAAACTTTTCTAACACCCCACTTCTCTCTTCTCTTCTCCTCTCTGCCCCCCTCTAGGGCAGAGAGGGCTGTTCTGCCTGTGGCCAAACTGTTTACTGCTGTGCCTGGGCAGCTGTCTCCATGCAAGTGTTTGCTAACCCATGTCTTTCTCCTAGCCCCTCTCCCCCCCCCACAGGCAACAACACCAGCAGGTAAGTGCAGGTAAGAGCAGGGTTCGTGCTGACATGTGGTCTGACTTCTGCCTCTTTGCATAGAGAAATATAGGTAGGATACATGCCTCTGTACCAATGTCTTGTCTCATAGCTACCTGCAATGCCTACCATGATATGTCTCTATACCAATGTCTTCTCATGTCTGCCTGCAATGCCTGCCATATGCCTCTGTACCAGTGTCTTGTCTCATGTCTGCCTGCAATGCCTGCCATGATATGCCTCTGTACCAATGTCTTGTCTCGTCTCATGTCTGCCTGTATTAATGTGAGCACACAATGCTATAAGTGTGGAACTGTAACCCATATGTAGACACCAGCTGTTCTCCCCCCCCTCTTTTCTCCACAGGGTCTACTGACAGGTCAGTATTGCTAGGATTGCCATGGTTGTGACCCCCAGGTTGTGGTGTTGTCTCTCTCTTTGACCCCTTTCCCTTACAGGATCATGCTCACCTTACACCCAGGGAAGGAGCACAGACCATGCTATGTGTCTCACACCACTCAGCTGTGTTTGATTTCTCTCCCTGCAGGCCTTTGCAACTGGCACACTGGCATTCCTTCAATGGCGATTGCTACCACACAGCAGCTGCCATGGAACACCCCCGTGATTTATGTCTCCCCAGGAATGTCCACCACCACCTACCTTCTGGGGAGCACCCCTGGGCCCGCAGTCTGGTTGCCCCATGGTCGTCTGCCTCAATGCTGCCAGAGGTCTGGGAGCCTGCCCTGCAACCCTCCTCAGCTGCTGCTGCTGCTCCACCTCCCTGGCTGCCTACTTGCTGCCCCTCCCCTTTCTATGGAGCAGGCTGTGGTTCCACAGGGGAAGAGACTGCGTCTCCAGGTCCATGGGGCACGCCTGCTGCTGCTATGTTCTGAGTGGCTGCTGTGCCTACCCCTGGCAGCCTCGCCTGGCCATCTCTGCCAATGTTCCAGAACAATAAAGATGCCCTTTGGGCAAAGGCTCCTTGAACAACATGACCCCAATGTTACACAAGCACTGCCCCACACACACACAGACAGCGCCCAGCACACAAGGCCCTGCATGAATCCCAGCCAGGGCCTGCCACAGCCAGCCCAGGGCGAACACAGCAGGGGGGCTGCCAGACCCTCTGGGCTCAGAGGGGAGGAGGGAGTTGGGGGGCCTCTCAGGCAGGCAACCACTGACAGGCAACATGGCGCACGTCCGCCACGTCCGTGAAGAGCCCTTTCAGCAACCGGGGCTCTCACCCACCCTCGGTCCGCCCGTCAACGGCGTCCGTTACCGCCCTCGGTCCGTCTGCATGAGAGGCGGCCGTTCCTGCATTGCCTCCATCTGTGAAGTGACCCCTGTGTCCCTATTGGGCTCTGCAGACCCCTCTCCCTATATCCCTCTCCCACCAGCCTTGTTGTCTGTCTGTTTCTGACCCACCCGTGCCCCTCCCCAGCACCCCCTGTCTGTGTACCTGCCTCCCCTCCCACTCCCTGATGCTGGACGCTGGCATCCCCCACCCCGCTGGAGCGCCTGCCGCGAGGCGCCGACGTTGCCCCATCTGGGGGTGTGATGAGCTGCGTGAGCCCTTCCCGCTCGCAGCAGACAAGCCCAAGGCATCTCTCGGTCTTGGCCAGGGCACGGAGCAGAAGGCATGCCGGGATGCCTTCTTTGTGGGCATAGCCACGGCCCTGGAGGCCCAGGGCTTCAGGCAGCGCACGGGCATGTCCTGGCAGAGGCGGTTCCAGACTTCATGAGACCCCCCCTTGTGTGTGACGTTCCCACCCCCTCCCCCCCATGACTCCCACGTGCAGCCTCAACGTGGCTTGGGGATGGCATCGCCTTCTGCAGGAGGGAGGGCAGTGGCACTCCCCCCTGCGGCAGGTGGCTAATGCCCAGGGTGCCCTGGGGCAGCTGGCACTGGCACAACCTCTGCCCTTCCGCTGACAGTTGCATACCCAGTGCCTGCAGGCCCACCTGTGGCTGCCCATCTGCTGCGAATGCTGCAGCAGCTGTGGTAGGTGCACACAGACGAGCTGAGGAGGGGGCTCTTCGCTTCCACAAGACTGACAGCTCCCCACAGGTGCCTGCCTGCCTCTGTGGTAAGTTTTGCCTCGATCCTGGCCCACTGCTCTTGCCTCCTGCCTAACTCAGGCACAGTTGCAGCCTAACTCGGTCCTATTTTGGGCCCCAATTGTGCCACAATTGGGCCTCAACTGTGCCTGAGTTGGGCTGAGTTGGGCTGGACTGAGCCCTAAGTGTCGTAAATGTGCTGTAAGGCACGTTGGACACCTTGTGAGTAGACAGCGACGGCGCATAGGCTGGCGCTGCTTACTCCACTGCCCATAATACCCCTGTGCCAGTCAACGCAGGTAGGTGCTGCGCTGGGCTACGGGAGGGTGGGCCTGGGGGTGGTGGGCGAGGGGGCCATTGGCTAGGAGGGGGTGGAGATATCAGCGGCAATATCCCAAGCCCTATACCCACTGGCATCGCTCTAGGTGGGGTGGAACGCTACGTTTCACAGCGTTCCGCCCCACCGTTACTCTCCGGGACGAGGTGCCCTGCCCCCTCATTGTCGGAGCCTGTCAGTGGAGAGAAAGCAACGTGCAGGGACTCTCCTGCACGTTGCCTTCGATCCACCGACAGCCTCCAACGACGAGGGGGCGGGGCACCTCGTCCCGGAGAGTAACGGTGGGGTGGAACGCTGCGGAACTTAGCGTTCCGCCCCACCTAGAGCGACGCCAGTGCCTATACCAGACTGGGCCAGCCTTACACGGCCTCCCCAGATGCATGCCAGCTCCAGAGCGACCATGCCGATGCAGCCCGCAAACTGCGCAAAATGCAGTGGCCGGCCCTTTAGGCCAGTCACTGCAACTTGCACAGAATCAGGCTGTCAGTCTATTTAGACATGGATACATACATCCTTTGTAACAGTTACAGCTAGGAAAAACCATCACTTGCTTTCTCAGAGCGAACAATTACCAGAGATGATTGAAAATGTCATCTTACTGCAATAACACTCCAATGAAAGACTCCAAAGCATATGGAGCAGCAGCCAAATATTTCTAAGTCCCCAAAGCTGAATTCTCTTGTGTCAACCAAAACTTTTGCAAACACTTTCCATGCCCAAGCCAAAACATTTTCATGTTTTCTCTGCACAGTCTATTATGCTGGAAGGAGATGAAGGCAAAACTGGCAGGTTTCCTAACATTCGAGATATTCTGAAGGAAATAAATTATTTGAGAGGAATGCTTCTCATTAGCATTAATAATCTAGTGCCCTTTGGCAGAGAAACAATTTAAAAATGAGAGTCAGCCTCTTTTGCTAGGAAGGCAGCACACCACAGGGATTTTGGAGCAGCCAGGACAGGCCTCCTGAGGTAAGAGACAAGAAAGCCCTTTAAGTGTGAAGTTGATTATTTTCTTTCTGGAGGCTCTGCCGTGTGAACTCTTGCAGTAGCTGCATAATGACATCAACAGCCCTTGCCTGCCTTCACCACAGCAAAGCTGAATGATGACTATGATAAAATGGGCTTCAACATGAGTTCAAACCTACTGAGACAATTGGGCTGACATCATGTTTGTGGGTTCTATTCAGAATTCTATTTGCAACATTTTAAGATTGTAGGTGTGGCAATTGTACAATTACAGTGCACTGTTGTGTGAATGTTATAGGTGATGTGCCCACTGCCTACATATTGAATGCCATTTACAAGTCTGTATATCATTAGAATTGGGAAAGATCCAAAAAAAGACAACTACTGTACAACATTTGCTTTCTACAGGTCAGGAGCTGAACTTCCTAAAAGGGAAATGTTGCAGAGGGGAGTCCTGGCAGATCACATTCCTTTACGTCCCATAGTTTCAATTTACTGCCTTGCCACATTCACCTTTGCGTCTGTTCTGATGATGTGGGATTGTAGAGTAGTAGTGGAGAAACAGATCACCCTCTCAGACCTCTTATTCTTCATTGATCAGGAGCTGTGTGCCAGCTATTTTCAAACTGAGCAAACATCCATCTCCCCACACAGTTTCTTGGAGAACTATCTCCCCACTTCAACCCTTGCCTTGGAACATTGGCGATCCTACTGTATGTAGCATGAGCAAGAGAAATTCACATCACAGGAATTCCATGGGATGCTCTCATTTCTGCATTCATGTTCTCAGCTATGTACTAAAAGGATCTGAGGCCAGTAAGTGGCTGGGTGAAAATCAACAGACTGAATTGTAACCTGGGTAAATTGGCAATGCTGTCGGTGGGGTTCATTTGACCAAGGAAATGGTGGCCAACCTGTTCCAGATAGGGCTGTGCTCTCCCTTACAGATCAGGTTCAGAGTTTGGGGGCACGATTAGATTTGGCCTTTACTCTGAGTGTCCAGGTTGCTTCTATGGCATGAAGCACCTCTCAGCAATTGAGGCTTATGGACCAACTACAGCCCCTTCTGGACAGAGATATCCTGGCTGCTATCATCCATGCCCTGGTAACATTCACATTAGCCAACTGCAGTGCATTTGTATGGAGGACTACCTGTGATGACCAGACAAAAATGACAGCAAGTTCAAAACATGGAAGCGGCATTACTGACTTCCAGAAGGATAGCTTAGTTAGTCTTTGACATTTACAATCTGGATATCACAGAGTTGGGAAAGGTACCAAAATAGACAACTAGAACACTTGCTTCTTCAGGTCAGGAGCTGAACTTCCTAAAAGGGAAATGTTGCAGCTCGGAGTGTTAGTGGATCACATTCCTTTATGTCTCACACACACTTTCAAACAGGAGGTATCAATTCATGTAAACGTCTTGCCCTTTTGCTCCATTCACCTTTGCATCTGTTCTGAGGATGTGGGATTGTAGAGAGTAGTGGGGGAAACAGAGATCACCCGCTCAGTCCTCTTATTGTGAGAGGTGTTAGTAGTTAGTATCGTTGTAACAAAAACAGCACCGAGTCATGTAGCTCCGTAAAGATGCACTGAATGAAGTGGGACTGTAGTCTATGAAAGCTTATGTGGAAATAAATTGGTTAGACTCCTGGTCAGTTCTGAAGCAGCTTCCTGTCTGCTTCCATGTAGAGTTCAAAGTGCTGTTTTTAACCTTTCAAGCCTCTATGGCTTTGGGACCAAAGTACTGTATCTACATTCCCACATAACCCAGCCAGTCGGTTAAGATCTCATCAGACGCCCTTCTCTGGGTGCTCCTGCTGTCAAGAGTTCAGGTGGGTGACCACAAGGGAGAAGCCTTCTGCGGTTGTAGCCCAATGCTGGAATGCTTCTCTGCAGGTTTCCTGCCTGCCTACTGCCCAGCACCTGGCAGGATCAGTGCGAGGAAGAAGGCAGGGCCATTTCTTCTCTTTGCCCAAGCCTTGAATGAGCAGTTATTTTATTGCTGCGAGGCTTTATTGATCAGTCCTTTGTTTTTAACTGCTATGCGCACACATGGAGGGGGGGATGCATATAAAATGAAGCTACGACTGTGTCATATGATGAAGAATGAAAGCGATCGTTTTGTCTTTCCAAAGGGAAGTTCAATATGCTGAATTTAGCTCTTGTGTGCACTCTGAAGCAATGACTAATTCCATGGTCATTTCTTGAGCACTTAGTTGTTATTGACTTCTGCATCTTCATGTAAATTATTTCTACCCACAAGTCAGATGCTTCCCTCATGGAATTTGCAAAGCCAAGATAAATAGCTTCAATAACATTCATGCATAATTTTTATGAGGTATATTTTAAATAAATTAGACTAAGAGTTTGGAAGAAATAATTTGATTGTATTCCATCTCAGCTGTGGAACATATTTAGCTATGGCACAGTAAATATAATAACATATGGATGCTGAGCTGCTGCAGCAGTCAGGGGTCGTCAAGTTGCACACAGGTAGAAAGACAGGGCACAAGTTAGAATCACAAGACACCAGTCAAGGCAACTGAGAAGCAAAGAGAGCATTGGACCAGTACACTGAAGTCTCATACAATCTAGCCTAAATAAGCTTCATGTGTCTGTCGGAAGCTCAACAGCCATCCACAAGAAGCAGGACCTTTTTGGTGGTAATAGCAGCTCTTTTGAGCACCATCCCATTAGAGATCAGATGGGCATCTACTCGGTATGCCTTTAGGCCAAGGTTTGACTTTTCATGAAGGCTTTCAGTAGTTAGTTTTGTTTTGTTGCATGCTCTTGGCTAATGCTGATTAGGTGGTTGTTATAACTTTGTTAGTTTTATTAAGATTTATTGTTTATTATGATGATATATTATTTTGTTGTTGCCTTTGTCATGAACCCCCATGGGCAGCGGCATCACTGGAGTGGGTGTCACCCAGTGCTGCAGCCTAGACGTTTTGGTGGTAACGTGATGATGTTACCCAAACTTCTGGTGCCACTCAGTGCTTCCGTGTTACCGAGCTTTCGCTGCCACTTTGCGTTCTCGCCACAAGCATGTTTTCGCCACCCATTGGTAAGAGTGCGAAGCAACAGTGAGGTCTGGAGTGGGTCAGGGGCTGCTGGGTGGAAGCTAGGGCACTTTGGTGGCAAACCCCCCCCCAAGGGTGACACCTGGTGCGGGTGGCGCCGGTTGCACCCCTCTTGTGATGCCCTTGACCGTGGGTCCGACAGGAGAAAGGTAGTATATAAGCTTTAAAAAAATAAATAAATAAGCATACAAATGACACACTGTAACTTACCCAATGTCAAAATTCTTCTTACTACACAGACAGCTCACATAGCCTTTTTCCACTACTCACAAGGAGACATGTCCCCTCTCAGTCATGCGTGTGCCAGTGGTTCCATGCAAAAATGTTTATGTGAATAACTACAACTTTTCCCATACACGTAGTGGAATTGCAGCCATGAACACAAAAATAGCTCTGGCCTCATTATGGCTCTGGCCTCTGCACATTAATGCTTTCCAATGTGATCAAGGATCCACCCCTGCTTGCATGCTGGAGGATTTGACTGTGACAATTGCTTTACTGATTTATGCATGGTTGTTGATTCAAAGAGTAAGGAGAGTACATTTCCTGTTCTCTTTTTAATCCTGTGAGTTTTAGCTAGCATTATGAGTACTAATAGTGTACCTCAAAGCATACCTTGCAGGAGAAGTTTAACGGGCAGCCCAATCTACCGTAAGTGCAGTGATGCAGTGGAACCAATGTGGTGTCAGCTGCATCCTGTGGGGCAGTTTTGGCCTCTGAAGGCCTCCTCACGGGAAGGGAACATTTTTTCCCTCCCTTGCCCCAGGGCAAACCCCTGCTGGTCCGGTAGGTCTATTTGGACCTGCGCCAGTGATAGTGCTGGCGCAAGTCCACATGGACCCAGGAAGGTAGATTGAGCCTGGGAAGGGGGTTTGGATTTGGCAGACACCACCGAACCGCCCCCTTTTCCAATCCTGATCCACCCTCCTCCCTGCCCATTGCCACCCCGTTCCACCCACCCCCACCCCAGCTGCAGTGGCGAAGCTACACCCTCAGCGGGAGGGGCACTTGCCGTGCACCCCCTGTGTCATCACAAGCCTGCCCTTAGGGTGTGCTGTCACAAGCCCCGCCCTTTGGGCGGGGAAGACACCTTCATGCCACGACGGTGGCAAAACGGCAGCACAAAAGTCCCCCCCATGGGTTTTTAGGCCTGTTTTTGGCCTAAAAAGGTCCCGGGAGAGTGCACGGGTGCACATAGGGCGGGGAGGGTGCACGAACCAGCACCACACCTTCGTTTGTCGTGCCTGCCTCTCTGTCTCTGGGTGGCATCTCTGGCCTTGTCTTCTCACTGGCCAGAGATGTGCCTAGAAAGGCTGCACCTGAGCAATTGGTGCAGAGCCTCTCTAGCCCCTAGTCTCGCTGTTGGAGGACTGGAGGTGCACGAATGAGTGCACGGAGATTCGTGGAGGCCCCGGACCGCATGGACACATGCGGCGAGGGGGCACGAGTGTCGCCGCTGCCGGCTCGTGCAGCTATGCGTTCCGGGGCATCCACGAGCCGAGGGGTGCATGATTCGTGCAACCCCCCCGGCTCGTGGACGCCCTGGAACGCATGGCCACACGCGCCTGGGGGGGTGCACGAGTCGCTGCTTCTGCAGCAATTCAGCTGCAAAGCCGCCAAATTGCCACAGAAGTGGAGGCTCACGCACCCCCCATGCACCCCCCAGCACCCCCCAGCACCCTGTGCCCGGGGGCCCACCGCCCCCCCATGATGCCTCTGCTCTAGCCCACCACTCTCCTCTCCTCCACACTTCCTCTTCTGCTCTGTCCTTCTCTTACTTTTCCAATCCAGGGAGTATGAGGACCAGAGGCTGGCACATCATCAAATAAGGGAGGGCAGCATTTGGCATGCCGCCTCAGGTTCCAGGGGGTCTTGTGCCAGCCATGCCTACAGCCAAATGTATAAAAGAGTGCATTCTTTTGCTCTCCCCAATTACTGTCCATGATAAATGATGTGATGATGAAGTCTTGATAAATGTTGTCCTTAATGAAAAATGGGCTTACAAAACTGTTATTAGAGACGAAGTGGTGACCTGAGCTAATCCACACAGATAACAGCATGCTCACTCATTTATTTCATTCATGTGTTTAAGAACTTGGCAGTCTCCCACATCATCTGTGGCTCGCTTTGGAATTAAACGGCCATAAATTGCATTAAGACGCTGATTATGTGGTTTGATTCAGAACCAAGGAAAGCACAAGTCTTGCTATCAGTAGGATCAGGCATTACCTGCAGTTCAAATGATTTCAGGGCAAAACACAACTATATAGAATTCACAGTATCATCATTTTACTTATCATCTGCAGAGTTCTGAGGTTTTGAAGCAGGAGGTGAAATGCTCTGAGGGTTTGGTCCAAGAGATCATTTGAAAAGATTGGCTCTGAGAAAGCAACAGCTTAGAAAATTGTGCTGATCCTAAGAATCGGAAAGGCTCATTAGTCAGGTTAAAGTCACAGTACTGTGGTGTGTGAACTCATAGTAATAAAGCTTAGTTTCCAATTAGAGGCTATTTGGGTGGATATTTATCCATCAGTAACTTGTTGCGGGGGGGGGGGGGGAGGATAGAGATCTCCAGTTCAGTCCTGCATGCTACCTAAATAATAGCTTAGGTATAGCTCTGTTTCTTGAAGCATCTGATTTGGATTATTATCCAGGCTTATGGAGGAGTTTTCCAGTGCTATTATTATAGACAGCATTTGCATCTTGTTTTAACATTCTGTCTGAGTGGAGCATGGTGCTGATATTACTTAAATACTGCATGCTCCATATTACTGAAGGTCTTTTGTTAGATTACAAAACCTTCCAGTTTCAAGAGGTTATTTGTTCTTTTTCTTAGAGCAGTGATCTTAGATCACCCTAAAGCAGTGATCTTCAACCCTTACCCAAAAGTAAAGGTCACTGTAAGTCGTTGCAACTTGGCAGCAATGGCACTTCCAGGTTTGCACCGCCGCTGACTAAGTAAAAAGACTTACCCGTCTGTGGGTTCTGCCGCATCTCCAGCTGTCGCCACTGACAAGTTCAAAACCCCTTATTTACTTAGTCGGCGGCGGCAGTGACGTGAACTCAGCAGTGATGTCACCACCGTCCTGATGTCAACACTGAGTCGCCATTCCCTTAAGGGGAAAGATGTTGTCTCACACAAAGATCACTGCCCTAAAGGAAGGCAAAATGCCCTTGCTGTAATGTAACCTTGTTGTTGTTCAGTCGTTAAGTCATGTCCGACCCTTCATGATCCCATGAACCATGTCCCACCAGGCCTTCCTGTCCTCCACTATCTTCCTGAGTTCGCTCATTTTCATGTTCGTTGCATCGGTGATGCTGTCTAGCCATCTCATCCTTTGCCTTCCCCTTCTCCTTTTGCCTTCAATCTTTCCCAGCATCAGAGTCTTACCTTACCTTACCTCAACCCATCTTTTCCACCTTTGTGCCTAGCCAGCAGCACTTATTCACATGTTTCAGAAGAATTAGAAATAGGCAATTGAAGATGGAGTTACAAGTTGAAGGAAATATTTATTTCAGGGATTTCTGAGAAGGAGGCATCTGACCTTAAGTATTGTCAGAATCTGCATCAAGGGCCCTCTAGTATACCAGGAAGGGTGTGGCAGCCAGTCGGTCTGCTTAAAGCATCAGTGGATGCCTGAACCTGCTGGTACCGCAGCTGCAGCATGATGAATTCTCCTCGTTTTCACCACTTCCTGCATGGCTCCCCGGCTGCTCAGCACGTGGCCCTTTGACTTGCACTAGCCTTGCTGACACTACTGGCCAGCTCCCCTGCCTGCCTGGAAGACTGGGATTGGGTGCCTAATTGGGGGGGGGGGGTTGAGCAGTTCTGCCGACTCCCTGGGCAATATGTGCACACATTCGCTTCCCCTTCTGCTGCTCTTACCACCTCTTCTGAGCTGGCCAGTTCCCAACCGCCCAGCCAGGAGGAGAGGAGGCAGCAGCAGGATGGTGGCAGAAACCCCAGTAGTGGTGGCGACCTCGTCTCACCTCCTCCTGCTCTACTGCCACAACCTTAGGCAGCAGTGATTGAGGCAGGACCCCTTGGTTGCCCACCCACCCACTCACCTTAGCTTTTTCCTCCTTTGTCTTTGTTCTGCCACTGTTTTCAAACAGAGCAGCAGAATGGGCCAAAAGAAGGAAGTTGAGAGAAACATCGTCTCACTTCCAAAAAAGAAAGATATTTCCATTCCAGGGGATGAGGTAAGTGGGGACAAGGTGAGGCAGCTGCAGAGGGGGCCGCCGCTCTGCCATAACAACAACAACAACAACAACAGTATTTATATACCGCCTTTCTAGGTCATTGGATTTCTCCTCCGACTTTAATCCAAGGCGGTGTACATGGGCAGGCTGTCCTAACCCCCCTTGGTTTTGTTTTTTTTACAATAAATATAAATGTCCAATCTTTCATGAACAGCTACTTTCCAGGTGGTATCCGTTTTAAAGTCTGAAAATTCTGCTGGCTGGCGCCTCCCACACTCGACCGACGCAGCTGGAGGCTCTTATCTCTCCTCCTGGAGGCTTTTCACAGCTTTTTGCCGGCAGCGTGTCTCGAACTTATCAAGTTCACCGGTCTTCAGGCTTTGAAGGCAGCAGCTCTCCCAACTAAGCCAGACTCTTCTGCCATACAAGTCAACCTGGATGGGCCAGCCCTGATCCATACACACATTATAGCCATGTACACAAGACAATTTTGAGATCATTCACAGAATGAATATGTGGGCAGGGGGGTTGGAATCATGCCTGCTGGCCCTCTTACAACCTTCATATGACCATCCAGCCTTATGTGCAAAACTCCTGCACATACATGGGGAGCCACCGGACATTTCCACTGGTGACTCTTTCATGCTTGGCAGCGGTGCACCATTTACAGCGGTGCTGAGCGATTTACAATGGCAAAATGCGAGCTCCACTGTCGTAAATGGTGGATAGGATTGGGCTGTAAGTTTCAGTTGTAAAATCAGATCCTATTCAACTTCAAGCATGTACAATTTCAAGTTTAGCAGAGCTGTGTTAACATAGCTCCCACGTGAATTACTGAGTATATTTTTTGCAAATAGCACTAGTCAACTGAATATTAAAGAAGTCTCAAATCATCTATGACTTCAAGATGTTTTCCATTTTAGAAACTATCACCTTTTGGACCTTAAGGAGTTTGAATTGTCACTCTCAAATTAGTTTGCTGCACAAACCCAAGTTATTTACAACATGGAAAAAAAGTCACTAAACATTATAATTAGAGGCAGAGATTTTTCAAAGATACCATTAAAGTCGTGCTCAAGGGCACAAAGTTTCTTTCCAACCTATTAGTGTCAATTTTCAGTTGTAAAATAGAGAAGCCTTGAAATGTGGAAATTCTTTGTCATTCTTGTTTATGGTTTCTGCAATCACAATGCAAAATACCTAGCCAAATTGGAGCTTTTGAGTTCTTGCCATTTTATATGTAATGTAATTCAATAATGAGAGACTTAAAGCATGTAATCCACTAACAGGGATCAAAAATGCCCTAAAACAATGATTCCCCAGTACTTCTAGACAAAGGCAGGAAGGGGCCAACATGAAGTAGAGGTTTGCTGTTTTTCATGATAACGTAATTACTTCTATCCCTCCAAAGGACACTGGCTCCCTGCCATACATGACACCAAAGACACTGAGAGAGGGCGGCAACTCATCTCTGAGAAAGCAGACAGTCTGGTGACAGTCAATAAAACCTGAAACCTTTTCCCACCTGAAAGCTCTTGTAAACTATCAGATACTATTGACTTGCTATTTAAGAATCCCTAAAGATGTAGCCGATATGGTCTACTGTGAGGCCCAGTCGATTTGGTTCATGAGTAACCATACGTTAAAAGATTCCTGCACCCAATTCCATGCACTCAGATCTCATTTATTCAGTGAGACATACTGGAAACACTATGCAGCTGCGTAACCACAATTTCTAGGGAGAAATCAGGATAATTCAATGGGTTTTTCCATTGGGTTAAATTTTTGAGGTACAATTCTGCCTCCGTTTTTGCGTAAGCCTATGGACTTAGGTAGACACACAATTACAACTCTGGCTCAGCATGCACATAGCTGAGTTTCCCCTCCACAAAAAGAAACAATGTTTTGCATAATGTTCTCTCTGTCAATATATTATGCTTGATTAGTATTCATGAAAGGATTTATGACCACCTATGGTTAGTAGATTCACTGAAAGCTTCCCTTGTTCCACTGCTAGACTGATTGAAAGTGGTCTGTTAACATTATCATCCAAAAACAAGACTAACAGTCCGATCCTATGCACACTGCCCAATGATGGCGCACCTACTGCACTGGCACTGACTGCCATAAAGAAGTCAGTGCCAGCCACAAACGCCTCCCCGACAGCACGTTGATCAGTCAAGCCTTCGCCTTCCCAGCCACACCGGAGGACATCTGGATGTGCACCGGGAAAGATACGTTGGTGGGAAGGCGAGGGGAGGGTGGGGCAGGGAGGGGCAAGATCCGTTACGGAAGGCTCGCACCAGATCCTATCCCCTTCCCTGCAGCCTCCCCGCCCCTTTTCTTTCCTTGCTAGTGTAGGTCCAAGGAGACCCATTGCTGGCCATGAGGCTTATGCCGGGGTAAGTGGATTAAATATCCCTTTTCCCTGTGGAAGCCTCTCAGTCCAGCCCCCCAGGATGCAGAGGCTGCCATTTTGGCGCCGTTGCATTGGCGGGGTGTGTGAAGGATAGGACTGGGCTCTAAGGGTATCCAGGGTGGCATTTTGAGTAGTTGATCACACTTATAATACTCTTGTTTCCTCAAGGCCACCAGAGTCTTAGGTGGAACATAGTTCAGGAGTAGTGTAAGATCATTCTGTCTGGGCAGTGTGACACCTGCAAGCCCTTGTAAATTCCTTTGCAAGTCAGTCCTTTGCAAGCACTCTTTTCCAATGCTTACAGATGTTGGTTTTGGGAGAAGGGGGTCAAAGGTTGTTTTTCGTTCCTGGTCCAATGAGAGAATGCTGATGCAACATGTGAATGACCTCCATGCACCATTGTTTCAGCATCAGATCACTGGACTGATGATCATTAGAGATGTTTTAATTCATTTCAAGGTCTGACACTGCCCAGAGGCTGGCTTCCCTCGAGGCTTATGAAGAAAGTGGTCTGGCTTTAACAAAACAAAAACAGCCAAGCTTCGCTGATTAAAAAAAGAGCCATTTTCTTCCATTCATTTCCAGTTATGTACACTTTTAGGCATCACATTAAACAAATTCCAGTGCAATTGATTAACGGCTTTGAGTTTCATTTCAATTATGTTGTTATAACTCAGTACACCAGCCAGGCCCAAGTTGAATCTGTACCCAAAGTGGGGCCAAAAGCCCACCCTCCCTTTCTTTTTTCCCCTTTCTTTTTTCTGCATGCATGTCAGCCCATATGCCCCCCCCCCCCGCGTGCCACCATCTTCACTGATGCCCTCACCACAGCTATGCTCTTCCTTTCCTGGCTGTTGTTTTAAACAAGCTGGGTGGAGGCTATGGAACAGGGACTTGGAAGACTTCCTCATCTAGTCTGAGGCTCTTCCCAGCCAGCCTCTTTAAAAATGTAACGCTGGGAAGGGAACCGCATTGTCACGGTAACCAAGGGCAATGTAGGCCACTGCTGCCTCAGTTCTCATCTCCCTCACTCTCTTTTCCCAGAAGGAAGGAAAGTGAGGGAGGAGAGAGTCCTGGCAGCAGCAGGGTTGGAGGAAGAGGTAGGCTACCACCACCACAGTCTTCTTCACCCTCACTCTATGTCCTACAAAGGAAGGAATGTGAGGAGAAAGAGAAAGAGGACTTTGGTGGCGACAGACAGGGTGTGCAGCCGGGTGGGCAGCAGGCCAGTGGAGGAGGCAGTTCGCTGCAAGGTGCAGGGCACCCGCTGACAGTTCACTGTCTGCTTCCCCAGCCTGCTGCTTGCAGTGGCTGCTTCATCTGGCCTCATGAATAGGCCAGCCCTGTCAGTGCAATCCAACAGGGGATGGACACGCACACACAGACAGGTAATGTAATCAACCAGAGTGTTTGATGATCAAGTTCTATTGATCAAAAAAGGGTGCTCTCTTTCAGGGAAAAAGTATAGACAATTATGGGAAACAAGTAATAAAGCTCGCACCAATTCTGCCCCCATTTTTGCCTCAGAAGCATTACTTCTGAGCACTGGTGTTACTAGAGGTAGGGCGGAACGGTAAGTCTTGCACAGCGGTAACCGCTCCGTTCCATGGTGGCCTCACCCACTCACCGTCGGAACCAGTCCGAGCGGCGAAGGCAACGCAGAGGGAGTCTCCTGCGTGCCAGTGCTTCTGAGATGTTTTATTCTTCTTAGCTTTGTTCTTGGCTCTTGCAGGATGAAAAAAAACAGGACATGTGGCAGTAACTACCCTGTTTTACTTCCCTTGTGGGACCCAGGACTGGAGCAGTATGAAAGTACAGTACAACGCAGGGAACTGTACAAAGAAAAAGTCAGTCTATCCTCCCTCCCCTTTGGCTGTAAAAGTGTTTTGGGTAATTAATTTATGCCTCCTGAGCTAAGTAGAGACTTGTACTTCACACTCAATGTTCCCAACAAAGCCTTATGGAATGTGCTCATTAGCATTTTTCTCAGGGAACTGCAAGAGGGTTAATGTATTGCTGGAAAAAAGGATGGGTCTGGAATATGGGCTGAAGAAAAGAGAAGAATGTAAAGCATTTCCATGAGTGATGTAGCAACACAGACAAGAATCTGAAGAAAAGAAAAGAAAAGAAAAAGAAAAAACAGTTAGAGTCTCTGAAGGCAGAGAAGGGAAAGAAGTAATTTGTACTGCCAGACTACACAACTGCAACCAATGCACTCAAGCAGGCTCTTCTACAGATTAACCTGCTTTCCAAATTATAATGTAAAATCAGCAAAGTAAAGGGTCAATAAAACATGGCAAACCTTCACAAATATGGTTACAAAGGCATGTAGCTGGAAAGAGGTATGGTGGTCTATAAGAAACACAAACATAATGGAAAGTGGTGATATAAACAAAGTCAAAAGGATCAAAGAGGCAGAGAATTTAGTTAAAAACTTAGAAACATTGAAGAAGAAATACACTTACAGCCCAATCTTAATCTCACAGTCCGCCACCGCAAGTCCTTTTACGGCATTGTAAGAGGCATGCTGCTTTTGTACACTGCAGGACTGACGGCACAAACGGCCAGAGGATCCGTGCCCACTCTAGTGGCTCCAGATGCTGTGCCGGAGCAGGTAAGGTGGTGGCAGGGGCAGTTCAGGGCAGGGAGCGGGGAAGGCAGGGGTCCTTTCGAGCGTTGTGGGTGGATCTTGGCAGCACTACCTTACACAGAATCATACCCCCACTAACCCAGCCCAACACAACCCCTGCCTCTCCTCTGACTTATGCCAGCAAAACAGGAGACCAAGGAGAACCGTTGATGGCCAGGCAACCTATGGAGAGGTACATAAACAATATTTTTAGTTACTTGTCCTGGGCCATCTGGTTGCCTCCCTACCACAATATGGTGGGGAATAGAAAATTGGGGCAACACACACACACACACACACACACACACACCTCAGAACACAGTAGGGGCTGGGATGGAGTCAAGTGTTCCCCTCATTCACTCCTCACTTCTGGGTTTTATGCAGGGCCTGTGACCTCAGAGTGTTTACCACATCCATTGGCTGATGAGAAAAGAGGGAAGAGGAAGAAATCATGCTTCTTCCTTCCCCTTTTCCCTGCTGGTCAATGGAGATGTTTCTCCTAGTTGGCAGTGGGGCTGCCAGGTGCAAGAAATATCCTCCCACTCCACTGGTTGGTGGGAAAGAGAGGGAGGGGGAAGTGCAATCACTTCCTTCTCCTGCTCTTCCTCATCAGCTCTGCTGCTGGCTGGAAGAAACATCCCCCACCCCATTGTCCAGAGGGGAAAAGAGGAATGAGGAAGTATGCACCTCCTCCTTTCTCTTCTTCCGCTGTCCAATGTAGAGGTCCTCACCTATCTACCAAGATGAGTAACAGCAGGTGGAGAAAAAAGCAAGTTTTTGGGGGAAAGAAGGGTAGGAAAGCAGAGGAGGGGTCCCAGGCACAAGTAGGTAGTTGGTGCCCCAGACAAGCAAGAGCACAATTGTCAATGGGGTTTCTAAACAGCCCAATCCACCATAGCTCCCCACGTGGTGATGCAGCACCACCAATGTGGCACCCACTGCATCCCATGGTGGTGGGGGGGTTGGCCTCCGGAGGCCCCCTCAGGACACAAGAACATTTGTTCCCTTGCCTTAGAGGAAGCCCGTGTCAGGCCAGCGGCTCTACTCGGACCTACGCCACGTTCGAGCAAGGTCCACTGGTGCAGGTCCGCGTGAACCCATGAGGGCGGATCGAGGCTGGGAAGGGAGTTTGGATTCAGCAGACGCTGCTGCCACTGAACCCACCCCATTCCTGGCCCCATTCTGCCCTCCTCCCCATCCCCATCCCATTTCGCCCTCCACCTGCCTCCCTCCCACTCCATATGCAATTTTATCCAGCCTGGTGGGTGTCCAGTATCTGCTGGTGTGTGGAGTATCTGCGTGTGGCAGTGTCCAGTCCATGCGCTCCACCATGTCGCCTTTTGCGACAGCTGGAAAGCACCTAGCACTGCCAGAACACTTGTTCCAGTGGTGCTAGGCACCAATAGGATTGGGGCCCAAGCTGCCATTTACTAAATCAATCCAGAAGGCTCAAGTGAACCTTATATATTCTGGGAAAGAAACCCTACCCCACCTCAGCCTAAGAAGCCATGCTATGGTCACCATGTGAAAAAGTTCATTCCTGTCTGAAAATCAACTGAATCCCAAAAGGAAAGTCAAGGGCCTTTTCAGTGATGGCCTCTAAGCCTTAGAACGTCTTTCCTTTGGAGGCTTGCATGACTCCTACCTTTTACTCCTTCTGGCACCAAGTCAAAACTTAACTTTTTTGGGAGGGCTTTTGGGATTGGTTTGTCCATACCTTATATAGCTACAGTGCCTTCCCAGTTTGTTTCTCATACGTTTGTCCCTAAAGGACCCTGATAGCAAAGGGAGATGAGACAGAATGGAGGAAGGAGAGAAAAGCGACAAAGACGGCTGCACACTGCAAACAATGGAACAACTTCTTGGTGTTCAAGTCTTGTCTGCTGCGTCCTTCTTACAGGAAGGAACATGATGTAAACGCTATTCTTTTGTTGGCTCCGATTGTTCTGTTTGGGGGAAGTTATTGCTTTACTGCTGCTGCTCCTTCCCTTTTGTTCTAATTTTTTTGTTAGCTGATTTTTGAGTTCTTTTGTTGTTGTTTTTTATTCTAATGTAAGCCATTACGTGTTGCAAAAGAAGCAGTGTAACACTTTAAAAAAAACAAACCTAATGTCCTTCTTGAGAAGAGTAAGCAATATTTCTGTTCCTCTGATATCAGATAGTATTTCAAGATTTACCTGGGGATGAGCACCACACCCTAGAGTCGGACACGACTGGACTTAATTGTCAGGGGTCACCTTTACCTTTACCCATCTCTTATACTCCTGAACAGAAAGCAATAAAAACTAGAGACTCTGCCCCAGTGTGGCAGTTCATAAGGGCTCATCCTTCAGTATCAGGGTGACCATTATAGCTTTGAGTGTTTCTCTAATCTGTGAAATGTCAGATAGTACCATGCTGCGGTTTAGAATTATTTTCTTCCCTTTTTCCTTTTAACTTTCCATTTTCATTTGGTATTTAGTGCACAGTACACTGTATTTTGTTGGGCTAATGAAGTAAGCTAATAGGAAGGGAATAAGTCAATTGTTGAAGTAACTTTCTGAAAGAACAAACACAAATTTTCAAGTAATCTAGCCATTCAGGAAAGGAATAATTAGAAACAACGAATGCAAATTGCCTTTTGTTAGTTCAGGTGGGCTAAGGGAGACAAAGAAACAAATCAAAGCAAAAGGTTTAGAAGATAATGAGTACAATCTACATTCCACTGGAGCCAGTGTTGAAACTGCCATTGATGCTAAGGGAGATGGATTACCCCTAATGTAATTAGGAGCAATGCTTGCATCTGTGGAAGGGCCAAACAATATTGTCCTGGCTGTCTGCTAGGTCGTAGCCACAATGCAGCACTTTTTCACTATGCCAGGTGAAAGGAAATACAAGTTTTCAACCTATGTCAGCACTAGTTATAATAACCAAAGATGTAGATAATCCAGAGATAACATTTTCTAAAAAACTACAGATGACAAAGAAAGAATTGAGCACTGTCCTCTGGAGTACAGTATATGTATTTGAGAGTCTAAATATGTATTCCAGAGTCTATAAACAGAGTCTGGAATACATATTTAGACTCTCAAATACATATACTGTACTCCAGAGGCGTAGGAAGGGCGGAGCGACCGGAGCGGCGGCTCCGGGCAGCTCTGCGGCTTGGGCGGCACTTCAGCTCCGTGGCTCGGGCGGCATTCCACTGGAGCGCCCGCCCGGTGACGCGTGTGGGCGCTCGAGGCCTTCTCCCCCAGCCTCAGAGCCGGAAAAAGCCCTGGAGCGTCCGCCACGACCGGCGGCCAGGGCTTTCTGAAGGCGGCCGACTGCGGCACCGTGGTATTTATCCTTTTTTTCTGCACATGCGCAGAACGTTTAACGTTCTGCGCATGTGCAGAAAAAAGTATAAATACCGCGATGCCGCAGTCGGGTGCCTTCAGAAAGCCCTGGCCGCCGGTCGTGGCGGACGCTCCAGGGCTTTCTCCGGCTCTGAGGCCGGGGGAGAAGGCCTCGAGTGCCCGCCCACGTCACCGGGCGGGCACGCAGGTAGGCCGGGTCGCCCCCCCAGTGGCGACGCCACCCCTTTGGGGCGGCACCGCGGAGGTGCTCCAGGCAGCCTCAGCTGCCGGGACGCCTCTGTTGTACTCTACAATTAGTGTCTCATTAGAGTACAATTGGATTCTCAGCTACAAGACTGTGGTTATAGCTATCAGCTAAGCCTGAACTCCATCATGAAATTTAAGGTCACTCACAGCCCAATCCTATTATTTTCCCCACCACAGCATGCAGCTGCACCAAAACAGGCTGCACTGCGTACTATGGTGGGCAGGGTCAATTGAAAGGCTTGGGAGAGATAACGGAAAATATTTTCCCTTACTGCTCCATAAGCCCCTCGACCACCAACGGGTCTCTTCTGACCTGCACCAGCTCTTTAGCTGTTTATTTATTATTTAACTGGCACAAGTCAGAGGAAGCAAAGGTAGGCTTACCATAGTCCCGGATATGGCCGGGACAATCCTGGTTCGGGAGCCCAAATCCCGGGCTCCCGGCCAGTCTCCTCATTGTCCCGGACAGCTGGGACGTTCCCCCGATGGTGGTGGTTCAGATGTGCCTTTTACCACACTGTAAAGCATCATCCGGTGCCAGAATGCTAGTTCTGGCAGTGGTACAGCCCCATAGGATTGGGCCATAACTCACCCATGAGCAAAGGTCTATAGTTTTTTGTCACTCAAATGGTGTACCAATAAACCTATATGACTCTTCTTGGAATACTGGTACGTAGGAAGAGAAAGTAGGACCACAGCAGCCTGTGGCATGGCTTAAAAGGATCTGAATAGGAAGAACCCCAAAGTGGCTTTAAAACTATATAGAAATAAGTGTGTTCCTCAGTTTGATCAGTCAACAAAATAAGTGGATGACTATGCAATATGGCAAACTGATTTTAAATGCAATTTTTCCTGGATATTTGCAGCAAGTCTTCATATAATTCTTTTGAGTTCTTAGGGGGGAAGAAGGGAAAAAAAATCTCCCAACTTGAGTTAAAATCCAAGACAAAAGCTCACATGATTCAGATGATGAAAACTGAACACCAGAGACTTGGGGGGGGGGGGAGGTAAAAAAAAAAAGTAGCAAAGCCAGATGTTTTAACCAAAGGCATGAGGGAAGCAACCACATCTGACTTTTTTTCTTTTTTTTGCCAGGAAACTGTTAATAAGAAGAACAGAAAAATCAGCAAGCATTGCTTCCCACTTCAGGAGAAATAGAGTCGTCAGTTTGTGTCTCTGCAATGATATTTCTGTGAACAGGAAACCTCCTGATGTGGGCATATTTATGCAGATTATCTTTGTTAGCACAATGTATTGTTGCAGATAAGTACACTGATAAAACATTCATGGAATTGTTAAGGTGCACACATATTCTCGTGTGTGTGTGTGTGTGTGTGTGTGTGTGTGTGTGTGTGTGTGTGTGTGTGTGTGTAAAACGGTATAAAAATGACAATATAGAGATAGAATGGAAGTGTGCAGTTCAGTAAACTTTAGAAGTTGCAGTCCTATGAAAATAGGTGCTATTAACATACCTATCGTTACAGGCAGGTTACAAGGGAACTATAAAACCATCTCATGATTGGGAATTATTTGGGAGTAAGCCACACTGATTTCAGTGGGACTTACTGCAGCGCAGACATGCATAGGATCATGCTACAAATATGATAGCAATCTATACACATATAACTATGAGAGGCACAAAAATCTGATGTTTATGTTTTGGGTAAACTGGGGTCCTGAACGATACAGAACTGCAGTTTGAAGTATGCCCCCTTGGCCAGCACCAACTGTGTGGACCAACTGTCTTCTCATTTTTGTGCAAATATTATGATTAAATAGTAGCTCACATATTAGGTGCGGTTATCTGGTTGCTGATAAATTTCCAGTGCAACTCCCTCCGCACTTAGTCAAAAGCCCCAAACCTATTCATTCATATAACTTAAAAACTATGTGAAATCTCAAAGCCCACCATTATTGATAGAGATTATATTGTTATGCATGGCTTGGACTCACAGGAGAATTCAAGGCTCTCCAGAAGTGAATTTAATTGGCCAATGGACTGCCTTATCCAATTACATCAGAGCCAGCTAATTTGGAAATGACTAATGAATTTCTCTTTGTGTGAACAACTAGAGAGCTTAACAACTGGCCCTTTAAAACGATTGTCAGGGAGGAATGCACAAACACTGTGGCTATCTGGAAGAAAGGCACTCCAAGGCACTCCTAGCATCTCCGCTCATTTGCATTGTAGTTGTGGCCGAACAAGCCCACTTTTCCATTCTCATTCAGTCAATGCTATTTCAATCTCTGGCTACAGCCTCCACTCATTCTAGTTACCAAGAAGAAACTCAGCATATGTGTTTAATCATGAAACACATATGGATGCACTCATATGAGTCACCACCCCTCTCCCCAATTAAAACAACTGCCATTACCAGGCAGTAATTTGGTCCCCCCTCCCAACAATGACAGAAGACATTCCCAGTTATGAGATGTTTTTATAGTTCCTTTGTAATCTGCTTGTTAAAAAAAAAAAAAACACGCCTGCTAATATCACCTGTTTTCATACAAAAGTATAAAACAGATGCCTCTCCTCTTCTGGATTTGTGCAACCCTGATTGTGTGTAATACCGCAAGTCTTGTGTGGCTGCTCCACTCTCATTCCAGTACAGTCCATTTGTGTCTGAGTAAAAAGGTTTATATACGAAGAATATTTTTTCCCGTCTCTAGTTTAAATTACTAATCCTGATTTGATTGCTACTGCTGTCGCTAATATCAGTTTAGAAACTTCGATCCACTTCTACTTTTGACTACTTATACATAACACACTCCATTAAGAAGGCATTCAATTGTTCATGGCCTTTTTCTTTTCTGCGATTCAGATCATTTATTTTTTCACCTCTAAGACTCCTGTACCACAGCCAGTGTTCACCCATTTGCTCCTTGATTCTGAGGTAGAAGATGGACAATGGACAAGGCACACCACACTGCCAGCAGGGGGCTCACATCCCCAGTGGCCCTACTAATAAATTATCCTGCCCCAAACTCCCGCGGCACACCTGTGGACCATTTGTGGCACACCAATGTGCTGCGGCACACTGGTTGAAAATCACTGGTGTAGAGAATCCCTATCCTGACAGCTCTCACAGGGAGGGCTATGTATTGAACCCGAGGTCAGAGAAGGAGACTTCAAAAGACCAATTTTCACATTATACAGTTGCTTGCTGAAAGCATGGTGGCCCCAAAGCTAATGCTGCACCCATTTTGTCATGAATTCCATTTGAATTCTAAATTTACCTGGAAAAATGCTTTATGCCTGTCCTGCAGAGAGCTTTTTAACACACACGCGCGCGCACACACACACACACACCCTTGCCTACCTTTGTCTGGGCTTTCTAGTAGGTCATGATGTGGCAGCTTGCCAACTGTAACACTCACCATCCAGGAATGCAGCCCATGTATAGAATTTATTTACTGTACCAAGGAATACATTTTATCTTTTGGCACTAGGAGATTTGACATAGTTCAGGATATTATTTTACCATAGTTTGGAAGCATCAGGTTGCCGTCTGATTAGGGCAACAATCATGAATGATTAAGTCAGCACTGGCAACCAGGCAAATGAGAAATGAAAGTGCAGGGGCTCTCAGGTTGGCAGGAAAGGGAGAGGCAGAGATCCAAATCTTTCGATCACGAACAGCTTATTTTGGACAATAGCCATTATGATCTGATCTCAGTTCTCATCTTATCAGAGTGGGAACAGGAAAGGATCAGTTTATGGCTTATTGTTATCAAGAAGAAACGCAACAATCGTTAAGCACCCAAATAATCACTGCTTCCTGGACGTGCTACAGATATTATGAACAGGCACACCAAAAATTAGCAGTGCTGAACTTATGAAAAACATGTTTTAATGTCATAAAGTTGACATTTAATCTGATGGAAAATGAATCATAAGCATTGCTTTTATTGTTCTCTATTTGCATTAGTGGCCTTTAATTTCATTGCTCTAATGAGAATACTTTTCAATTAATGCTTTTTGCAGCTCTCCAAAACATTCTATAGCGTAGAATGTAAGTGCTTGTGCTAGCTTTCGCCCAGGCACACTGGATGGCTAGAGCTGACCACGATGGCTTAATTCAGTGCTCTTGCAACCACATGGAGAGCTGGTCACCTGTAGTTAGTTGTAAGAAAGGACATTTGTTTCATCACACCTCAGACTGCTAACTTAATATAACATATTCTACAGCAGAGGTTCTCAACCTGTGGTACGGGTACCCCTAGGGGTACGCGGACCTCTTGTTGGGGGTACTCCAAGCCCTGCCCCTTATCTGCCCCATCAGCAGCTAATTAAGTGTTAATTAACATGGATTTTAAATTTTAATTATTTTCATACCTCCCCCTTCTGTCTCTCTGATTTTGGTTTTGGGCTTATTTTTTTACTTTTGAAAATGTACTTTGGTGGGGTGGGGGAGGGAAGAGCCTCTCTCATTCTCACACACACACAAACACACAGAGTTAAATAAGGGCACAATCCAAACTTACTTAGGCCGCCATTGTAACCAGCAGCCCAGCGAAAACGGGAGGCCCCAGAATGGAAAGGGGATTCAAATCCCCTTTGAATTCCCCTTTTGAAGGGGATTTGAATCCCCTTTCTGTTCTGGGGCCTCCCGTTTTCGCTGGGCCGCTGGTTACAACAGCGGACATTTTTCACATTTAAAATTGTTTTAGTACTTTTTATTTAACAATTATCTAATTACTTAATTGATTAATCCAATTAATTAGCAGTTAATTAGCAGGGGTACTTCAGAAAATTGGACCGTGATAGAGGGTACCCAGGCCTCCAAAGGTTGAGAACCCCTGTTCTACAGCACTTAGCTGGATACTGCAGATAAACAGGCAGTTCTATGCACTGTGCTAAGCTAACACAGGATAAAATGGTCACCTTATAAACTGTCCCACCAGAGGCGTCGCTGGAGCGCGGCGGGAAGGGCGGACCGCCTGGGGGCGACGCGCACAATGGGTGACGTGCGCTACTGCCGGCTCTGGAGACATCCTCGCCGGCCGGCTGTCGGGCGGCACGGGGGTCATTAGGGCGGCGCGTGCCCTAGTGATGCCGCTGTGTCCCACTATAATCTGATGGCAAAAGCATTTAGATACAAGGACACTGGTTGATTGACAAATGGAGCTGGCCCACATCTGACACGAGGGTTATGTTCTGAGGTCATTGTGAAAAGCCAAAATTGCATACTGTATTACCAGTAGTCAAAACTCTCTTAAATCCAACAATCACATTCTGTCCCTTTAAGAACTAAAATCACAGTACAAGAGACATGTGGGAACTGAGATGGAGGGAACAGCGGCTTCATTCTCGTTCCAGACTCTTCCTAGGGCACAACAAGAGTAAGTTGAATGGTAGTTGAAGAGTAAGTTGAACAAGAGTAAGTTGAAGAATAAGTTGAATGGAACTGCCTGCACTATTTAAACTGCTGTTTGTCTTTTTTTTTTTTTTAGTATATACCTGTACTTGAATTGGTGCAAGTCAATCGCACATAAGATGTGGGCCAACTGTAGTCAGTAATAAACAGATCTGCATATACGGTATGTTTTTTTTTTCAAGTAGCAAACTGCTACCCTTTCAACACATGAACCAGCTGTGTTACATCTTGAAAGGATATCCCAGGAATCATGGAATGATCACAAAAGGCCATTCTCTCTCATACTTCATGCTCATTTCTCTAATTTAAATAGCTTTTAGTGAGCCGTTAAGATATTTGGTATCTAATAGTAATAGTCATGATGGTTCTTAAATGATGATCCTCACCACCACTGGAGGCCCAGGCTATTTATTAGGAAAGGACTGAACTGGGTCCTACACCCATTCCAGCTGTTTGAGTGTTTCACTAGGTCAAAAATATGAAGCACTATTCAGCTGCTTCCTAAACCAAAGGACAAGAAGCAAGTGTGTGCAGCAATGGCATGTTTATGTTGACTGTTTGGACTGAGAACAAACATATGAAGTTGGTCTTTATTAACAACGCAATCCTATCCAACTTACTCCACTGGGGTAACCAGCAGGGGAGGGCAGGGCAGGAGGCTTTGGAGGGGAGGGGAGATTTAAGTCACCTTTGGAAGGGATTTGAATCCCCTTTCCATTCTGGGGCCTCCCGTTCTCACTGTACCGCTGGTTACACCAGTGGTGTAAGTTGGATAGGATTGTGCTGCAAGTCAACCATTGGTCCATCTGATCAAGTATTGTCTACTCTGACTGGCAGCAATTCTTCAATGTCTCAGGTGTTTCCCAGCCCTGTTACCAGGAATCCCTTTAACTGAAGATGAAGTAGAGCTAGGAAGACCCCTCTCTGAAACTGAGCTAGATCAGCGGTTCTCAAACTGTGGGTCACGACCCACCATTGAGAACTTTAGCTGTCCCCTGCCCCCTTAAGGGGCGGGGATAGCATGGCAGCGGCGGCAATCCGGGAGATCACCGCCAAATTGCCTGAAATTGCACGAAAACCAGAACCGCCCAGAGATCTTGGTTTTGCGGCGATCTAAAGATTGGGGAGGACTGCAAAGGGTCATGCAGGCCTCCCCGAAGTTCCCCCAAACCCCGGTAAGGGCAGCGGGGGTGATTTCGGGGGCAGTTTCGGCGGTGGCGATCCCCCCACTGCTGCTGGCTCTGCCCCCGCAAACACTCAAAGTTCTCCCTGCCTTGCGGGGAGAACTTTGAGAACCACTGAGCTAGATGAACCAATAATGGTGCACTATGTGAGGCAACTTCATGTGGTTTTCCTTTTCATTTATTCTCCCTTAGTGAATTGAAAGATGGTACACTATGTCAAACCACTGAATTTCTGAATGTTTTATTACTCTTGACGAGAGCCAACTATTTTACTGAATTAGGACTTCTTTCCACATAACTCTTTCCAACGCTTAAATTCATGTTTTTTTAATTAAAAAATAAACATAATACTGTAAAATGAGAACCACTATGGAAATGTATATCTTGTTCCTGAGAACTAGTAGAAAGCATCAGGAACAATAAGAATCAGCTCTCAAGAAGATGGCCATTGTAAAGGATGAAAATCTCTGGTTTACCTCTAACCAAGTAAATTCTGGGTCTAGGGTGAAGTAGCCATTTTTAACTTATTAAAGAGGCATCTACTGTACAGAAAAATACAGAATAGCAATTTCATGCTTCACACAAATATCAAAAAGGAAATGGAAAGCTGATTTATAGTAGCACAACATAAAGCATAAAAACATTCAAATCACATTGTTATACTTTTTTTCCTTCCTTTTTACCTTAGCATATACATTTGGAGTAGTTTTCAGCAGGAAATTGCTTGAAAATCTATAACCATCTCACCTGCCTGTGATGCCAACAACACAACACTTATTTTTTAAAAAACAAAATAGCCATAATTTAGCATTTTGGTCAGTTAAAATAAATGCTTGTAACCAATATTATTTAAACCTTGATTTTTTTCTTGGCATAATGAGCTACTTTCTCCAAGTACACATCTGTAATGTGGTTGGGCTCTCTGGGGTTGGAGTTGCTGGAGCTGGGGACTAGGCTCCTTTAAGCTATAAGCTGAAACACCTGGGCCTTGTGGGTGCCGGAGCTCACCAATCTCTCTCTCTCTCCCCCAGGTGAGCTGGCAGAAAGAGCTTCTGGCTTGCCAGAGGCTCGAGCCGAAGGGCTCTTTGCCCAGTGGATCGAAGACCAAGCAGGCCAGAAGACTGCACTCCGCGGCTGAGCTCACCCAAGTTGTTGTTACCCAGTGGGTCACCATTTGCCATCAATTGTCAGCCCCCTCCCTTCTCCTTGCACATTGCTTATCTGTGCACAGGACATCTTAAGGAGATTGGAGGAGCCATGTCAGCATCGAGAGAAAGGTAAAGTGAATGATATATTTATTGATTTATTTATTTATTTATTTATTTAAAGAATTTATACCCCGCCTTTCTCCCGAGGGCACTCAAGGCGGCTTACAACACATTAAAATACAGATACACATTAAAATAATTAAAACAAATTTAAAATAAACACCCCAGTGGGTCACCTGAGTTTACATATGTTAAAAGCCATTTGTTAAAAGCCATTTGTTAAAAGGTTAAAAGGTCAGCCCACCATGTCAGACATAAAAAGGTGTCCGAAAGGTCTCTAAAGAGGGAGTCGTTCTTAATTCCAGGGGGAGGGAGTTCCATAATTGGGGCGCCACAGCCGAGAAGGCCCTATTCCGTGCCACCATCCCCCTCACTTCCGTCAATGGCGGCACGGTTAACAGGGCTCCCCCTGATGACTCCCCCAACATATATGTATGTTGGTGAGGGTTGAGTATGTAGGATTGGGGTGGTTTGGTAAGTGTGGGGGTTCTGTGAATGGGCTAGGGGAGTGGTTAACCTTGGTCTCGGTGAGAGGGAGGACGAGTGGGACCTCTACCCCGGTAAGAGGGGGGCAAGGGGTGTGGGTGCAGTGACCCGAACCTCGGTGAGAGGGAGGCGGGGGTTGCTGGACAGGAGTGGTCAGGGTTTGGAGGCAACGCTTTTAGATAGCGGATTGACTGGAGAGTGAGGTGGTGATTGAGAGTGGTGTGGTGAGTGTGTGAGATCTTTAGGTTTTGTGTTCAGGAAGTAGGCTCCACTGAAGGGCTATGTGTTTGACACCTCGGGGGAGTCTAGGAGAGGGGCGGGCGGCCACCATTAGCAGAGTGACGGGTCACAGAAGATATGGTGGTGGGGGCTGGGCAGGCAATTTCAGGAGAATGAGGGTCAGTCACAGGCAGACTGTCCCTCTTTCTGGCCCTTCTCCCATCCCTCTGACCCTTGGCGGTCTGGGCAACAGTCCCCTGAGTCTGAAACTGCTGCTCTTGAACGCCAGGTCTGTTAACAATAAAATCTGCCTAGTCCAGGATTTAATCCTGGATGAAGGTGCTGACCTGGTGTGTATTATATGGAGACCTGGCTGGATGAGTCAGGAGGGGTAAGTCTCGCCCAGATGTGCCTGCCAGGTTTCCGGGTATTGCAGCAGCCACGACATAGGGGCGGGGAGGTGGAGTTGTGATAGTCTATCGTGATACCATCCATCTCACTGTCCCGCAGTGCACTGGGTTTGAATGCCTCCATGTCGTGTTGGAAGGGCGAGACAGAATAGGGATTCTGTTGGTGTACAGCCCACCATGCTGCCCAACAGTCTCCCTGCCTGAGCTGACCGGGGTGATCTCGGCGCTGGCGTTGGAGTGCCCTCGCCTATTGGTGTTGGGGGACTTTAATGTCCATGCTGAGGCCCCAAGGACAGCCGCGGCTCAGGACTTCATGGTCGCCATGGCAACCATGGGTCTGTCTCAGAGAATATCTGCCCCGACGCACGATGCGGGACACACGCTGGACCTGGTGTTTACTGCGGGGCAGGTGGATGGTGATCTGGATGTGGAGGAAATTAACATCACTCCTTTGTCATGGACAGATCACTTCCTGGTGGGATTTAGGCTTATCGTGGCTTGTCGCCTCTGCAGTGGTGGGGGACCTCATTCTATGGTCCGCCCCCAGAGGATGATGGATCCAGATGGATTCCTGAGGGCTCTGGGGGACTTGCCGGTTGCCAGAGTCGGCGACTCACCCAGCGCCCTGGTTGACCTCTGGAATAGGGAAATGACCAGGGCTCTGGATTTGATAGCTCCTGAGCGTCCTCAGTTTTTATTTAGGTTAGCATTCAATGTCTGACATGGTGGGCTGGCTTTTTAACAAATGACTGAACAAATGTAAATATAGGTGACCCACTGGGGTTGTTTGTTTTAATTGTTTTAACTATTTGTTTTTAATTAATTTTAATGTATATATGTATTAATGTTTTTATTGTAAGCCGCCTTGAGTGCCCTTGCTGGGAGTAAGACGGGGTATAAATTCTTTAAATAAAATAAATAAATAAATAAATAATGAAGATGCATAACACTGCCCATAACCTATGAATTCAAAGTAAATTGGGTAGCAATACGGAATCATAGACTCTACAGAAAACAGAAAGGTTATTTATGCAAAGTCTGTCCCTCCTCCCACCCCCCAAAAAATAAGGAAATTGAATATATGCTACAACCATCAAACATTCACTCTGAATAGTTCCGCTAAAGCTACAGGCCACAAATTCAACACAGATCTAAGCAAACTTCAGCCAACCACTTTGTAGCCACTAAGACTGAGAAAAAGACTGAAAATGATTTTGAAGATCACATCCCCACAACACCATATAAAATAGTAAGAGCAGGCAAAAATCAAGATTCTGCTCTGTCTCTATCAAATGACTCAACATTATGGGTTTCAATATAAAATCTTACCTTCTGGTACCTTGGAGGAAGTATGAACGGAATTGGGATCGATGTCTTCTTCTGGTTGGTATTGAAAAAGAGTTTGAGACTGTTTTTGAGATATCCGATTGTTCTCATCTTGCAATGCAATAGGTGATGGTGGTGTTGGATTAAACTTAACTTTGGGAAAATGATCTTCATATTTCTCCTGCAAAGAGTTTGGCCCATGTGACTGAGTCATATTGGATTCTTTTTGGCTTGTTAACTTGTTTTCTTTTTGTTTGTTGTCTTTTTTCAGGGTTAGTTTCACTTTAAAGCGGGCATTTTCTTGTTGTTCATTTCTCTCTCGACCCCCCAAGTTTTTCCTCTCTACTTCTGCCATAGTTTTTTGCATTTCTGTTGTAGCCACAGATTCCTTCCTTGGAATGCTACTTGACGTAGTCATTTCGTGATGAGCCGGCAGCCCTTTGAGTGTCGATACCATGGTTGTAGTATAAATCCTTTCCTCACTCTTTTCAGTGGCATAACCAGTTTCTGGGTGGTGTGTAGGAGCACTTGTGATCGTTGGCAACAGAGCTTCTGTGTGTGAAACAGGATGGGTTACTGAAGGGGAAGTAACACTGTTTGCAAGGTAATCATAATCCTCACTTTGTTCTTGGCCGATGCTCTCTTGCTCTGTATGTGCTGAATAACTGTAGAACATTTTAGGTGGCTCCATCTGAGTAGTGTCTCCTTCTGGTGCCTCCTGGTCATAACTGTAGGGATCGTCATAGTGTTGCTCTGGCTCCGTGTCTCCTGCATCAGGTGAGTTGGGGGGATTTAACGTGGATTCATTACAGTCTGGGAGCAGATAGCACATGAGGTCCCCTCCAGAATTAGGGCAATGACAAACCTTGCATGGAGGCATATGGAATGTGTGTCCTGCTGCATACTTCTGGTCTTCATGGACACAGCCTATTCTTCCACACTGGGGGCACCCATCTGCTGGTAGCACAGCATCAATGCAGTTGGCTGGAAGGTCTGGACATAACATAAATTGGCAGCTGATCTTGCCTCCCCCTTTGGGACAGGAGCATTCTGTGCTTCCAAAGTCAACAAAATAAGATTGCCCTTCAGGTACTTTGCCATTTATAAACCCTACATTCACACAGTCGTAGTACTGGTAGCCTTCACAGGTGCAGCCATGCTGCTGACAAGAGGCACAGCATTCACCTGGCTCAAGCACTTCCTCAATGCAATTTTCCAGTTGCTTACACTCCACACCTGTGCAATCCTTCTGGGCTGTGGAGATGCCAGTCCAAATAAGCACCAAGAGGACAACGTTCATCGAGCGTAAAGGTGACATTTGGTGCCTATCCACAATTTTCCTAAACAAGTGCGGCAAAAATTCAGTCTTCCTCATCTTTTATTGGATCCCCCCTTTTTTTTTTCCTCCTGGAATGTCTGTACACTTAGCTCCTGGTCAGAAATATTTCCCTGGATTCTCTTTTGCAATAGAGCCTAGGTTTATGAAAGAGAACTTTGTTAAAGGCTATACTCTGCACATATCCTGTTAAACATGAGATATACTTTAAAATTGGGATAAAATTCCAACATCTGGAAACCTACATATAGAATTAATCATAACATTGTCCAAGCTCTATAGGCACCGACCTCCAAGATGCATGTTTTTCATTTCTCCCTGTCTTTCCCTCCCCCTCCATCCTTTCCTTCAAAACAGAAACAAGAAAGTTGCCTTTTTATCTATTCAGAAAATATTGTATACACATAGTAAAATAAGAAGCAGCACTTTGTACGTCAGCATTATTTTAAGCACTGTAGGTTTTTTGCATTTGGTTTTAAAATGAATAATCCTTGGCAGGCAAACAAATACACAGTTCTTTCTTTCTTCCTCAGTTTCAAGTACTTAACAACTGTATTTTACTCTGCATTAGTGATGACACAACTTCAAAATGTGTGTGTGTACACACATGTGTATGTGTGTGTGTGTGCATGCATGCGCTGAAATACTAATTTTAATATTTGATGCATACACACCCTCTCTCACAAGTCCAAATTAAACTGAGCGTAAGCCAGACTGCTTTGGAGTTTCAGTCTGAGTCAAAAGGCTCTCATTCCGCCATCCCCACATGAGCCTTTTTTGCCTCTCCCCTTACTTCCCTGACCCAAACACACATGCAGCAGCACAGGCTCACTGAGGAACCTCCATGAGGCCCTACATGCTGTTATGATGAGCATGTATGGGACTATGGTCACAAGGACCTGTGGGGCTATCAGGAACCAGAAGAACTTCTCATGACTCCTTGGGATCATAGACCTTGCTGTGCATGGTTGCAGCAGTGTCTAGGGCCGTCCTAATGGAAGTCCTTGCTACCATGAGCCCTTGGGTTTACCTGGCAGGTACGTTTGAGAAAGGGGAGGGGAGACTCTTGGCCCCATCATGCTCAACACCATTGGGAGCACAACAGGACCAAACTCTGGCTCCACACCAGCCTAGATCCAATGGCTACTAGAAAAAACTGACATTAAGAGACAGAAATTATCCAAATACATAAAAGATAACTTTCAGTGGGCCTCAGTCAGCTCTCTCTTCATATCCACAACATTTTGCCTGTTTCTTTCTCCTTTCAACCTTATATGAGACACTTTTTAGAAGACTATAAAATCATGGTTTTAACTGTGAAAGTTAGCTCTTCCTTTCAGCAATGGTGGGGTTCAGGACAACAGGAAATAAATAAATTGTCATGGGAAAACACAACCCAAGCCTCATTCTTCTGTTACTACATCTTCCAGGTCTACAAGCTGTCTTACGTGTGGAATTTCCTAACTTATTACTTTTGATTTATATTTCATGAAATGTTACTAATTTCAGTAAGAACACACTATGTAAAATCGTAACAGAATAGTGCTAATGATAACAGTATGTCCACATGAAGGCAAGAGGCCCAGTTAAAATGCAAACTTGATTTTCTCTGGCTGAAAATATGTGTTTAATTAGAATGGTGCACGGTAGAGGGAAAGGAAGAGTCTCCAGAGAATAGTCCAGGTGTAGGATCTTTCCAATGACATATTCCCTCAACCAACACTAGTAAAACAACTGGCTATTCATGGATCTGGGAGCGACATTCAAATATATTACCAAGTTAAGCACAAACTGAAAAAAAAAGATTTATTTAAAAATCAACTCTAAAGATAATATTTCTAGTGGCAGAAGAATGCTATTCATTTTACTTTGACATTTTCCACCCTTTTCAGAAGTTCCCAGTACAAGAAGTATGTAGACACACTATGGAACTAAAAGTATGGAAGGCAAGTGTAGCAATATCAAATAGGCATGCAAGCTCTCAGAGGAGGAAATAAGAAGGCTAAAGCTGAAATGAATATTCTTTGCAAAGGTCAAAGTCTCCAAATGGCTTAATTTTTCTATTCTGTTGCCCATAAGCCTGAAATATGGGGAAGCGTATGTATATGTCTATGAAAATCATTCTAGAGATCATCAGAAAAACCCAAAATTCAAAAATTGGTGAGATGGACATCCAATTTGCATACTATTTCAGACCTTTCTCCCCATCCATTTGAAGGTCCACCCAGACAAATTCTTATTCCATATCAGAGGTGGGTCATCACTGGTGCGTCTAGTGCAGGCTGCACTGAGTGACACACCATCGGGGAGGAGGAGGGGGTGACATGCAGTGGGCCTGTGGTGCCTGCATGGCCACAGAACTGAAGGTTCCTGCCTTGCACGCCTGTGCAAACTGATGAAACCACACACTTGGGCCACTTTCCCCCCACTCCAATTCAGTTCGCTCGGCTCCGAGCTGAGCAAGCTGAGCCCAGAGCGGGCAAAAGCAGTCCCGTCCCGAGTTGTGTTTTGATCGGAAGTAATTGGCGGTGATGTGATGATGTCATTGCCAATTACTTCCGTTTCTGTGCCGTGGGGGGGGGGGCTTGATGAGACAGGCCCACACCAGGCGCCTGAAAGGTAAGTGATGTCCCTGTTCCATATTCTGGTCTTGTACCATCATTTTCTTAAGTTCTGATTATATAATTAAGCTGAGCATATTTATGAGCAGCATAACCACAAAGACAAAGGATATATCAGTTATTTTTCTTCTGCCATAGGAGCAGTTTCCTTGCTACTGTCTGATAGAAAGTATTTCCACCAATTTCTTCCATTGTTTTCCTTTTCCTTTTCTCTCTTTTCCCCCCTTTTATGTTGCTCATCCTTTGCTGTTTGCTCACCATTCAATTTTCTATTCTTTACAAACCCAGTGTTTTTTTTTTAGCTTGGTTGCTGCCTTTGTTTTAAAGTTTCCTTATCACTATGCATGCTGAGTCTTCTTGCAACAGGCTAGAAAAACTTTGACTATGTAAGGAAACAGTGTACTGCTGGCATAGTCTGTCACCTAGTTGGTATGATGGGATAATGAGTAGACCACTCAGAATTTTAAGTGCACTTCTATAAAAGGTGTCATGATCTGGAAAAGACATACAGTCTAGCACAAATATTATTATACTCTGTGTCTCTTGCTACCACCTAATAGTCAACCGTTTCAAGCTCCACTTGACTGTGGTACAAATGGCGATTCTGAAGACTGGAAATGGCAAAAGAAAATGGGAGGTGAGCGAGATCAATGTGAAAACAATATGACTTGAACAAAAAGAAAACGGGGGGAAAAGAGATTTTTTTCCTATGTTTGAAACTTATAAAACATGTAATGTCAGAGAGACAATTCAGTTAATGCTTCCTTTCTCACCCTCTCAAGCCATAAATATGTGATCTCACTAGAAGTAGTGAGAGACTATTCTTGGCAATTTTACCCAACTCTACAGCCGGAGGTAACTAAAGTGAATTTCAGAACAAGAATGAACCAATGAACAGAAATACGTTTGCTGTAATGATCCTACATAATGTAAAATACTCAGAACATGAAATTTAATGGGTCAGAATTACAGCTCTGAAGTCAAAGATCAGTTAACATTGCAGAAGGTTCCAAGTACATATATTGTTTTAGAAAAAGCATGCATAATGAAGTCACATTGGACTCCTCTTCACACCACATGGTCTCCTGCCCAAAGACTCCTCCTGTGGCTGCATATTCACCTTATTTCCCTCAGCATTATTTATAGTCCAGTCTCGGCATCTTCTGCTTCCTTCTCCCTTCAGGAGAAGCAGTCCATTGACACATTGGTCACTGAAGCATTGTCCACTTCTTTCTCCTCTGTTACCTCTGCACCTTCCTTAGACTCTTCAGTTTCCACCTTCAATTCTTTCCTGTCCTCAACCATTGATTTGTCTGCCACAATCTTCACATGTCCTCTTCTCCCCACTCATTCTCAGTCCTGGTCATCTCTCTCCAGTCAACATCTTTGTTCATGCACTAGCACAGTAGAATCACTCTCTGCTGCTTAACTCATTTCATGACTTAGATCTCTGTGATTCTGCCATCAAATGGTTCTTTTCCTCTCTGTCTACTCACCCATCCAATATTTCTATAGCTCCTCCTCCCCCTCCTCTTTCCCTTTCTCTGTGGGGTCCTAAGGGTTCTTTTCGGGAGGCCTTGCTGTTCTTCCTTGTCCCACTGTCCTTGTCCCACTCTCCCTGCACAAACTCATAAAATTCAGTGACTTTCAGTACCACCTATATTTGAATGATAGGTAAAGGTAAAGGTGACCCCCTGACAATTAAGTCCAGTCGTGTCCGACTCTAGGGTGTGGTGCTCATTCCCATTTCAAAGCCGCAGAGCCAGCGTTGTCCGAAGATGCCTCCGTAGTTATTTTATAGACCTATTTTATGCTGTTTTAATCACTATTTTGTATATCTACTTTTAATTTTGCAAGCCACTTTGTTGTTGCCAACTAAAAGCAGGGTATAAATAAATAGAACTAACAAACAAACAAACCACAATCTCTTTATGCTATAGGATTTCCCTGGCCACCAAGATATGAACGAATTTTCCTCGAATGCAATCAAGACACATGGCAAATGTAGATAGGTGCTACTAACACATTCATCATTCTGTACTGAGGCCATGTTAGATTACTAGCTAATTAAGATTCTTTCAATATCCCCACTGTATACATTAGCATATCATATGCTGAAACAAATCAGCATATAGCCTGGGAAGTTATTTACTTACTTGGGGCTGCTAAGTTCATTATTCATCTTTGCAAACGAGAAAAGAAACAAATTATCTCATTCAGCAGTGTTCTGGTGCCCATATTTACATATAAACACATATGCCACATTCAAAGTCACAGAACAAAGAAAGTGCCAAAGGAAGATGAAGTCAACATAGTGTTCCCCATGCTCACTAATTACAGCGTAACTGGTGCAATTTTACAAATGCGCATAGTGAACTGTACACTGTATTGAGTCAGACCATTGGCCCGTTAAGGTCAGTATTGTCTACTCTACACTACCTAGCAGCAGTTCTCCAGGGTTTTAGATCAAAGCCTTTGCCATCCTCACCTGCAAATGACAGGGAGTAAACCTGGGACCTTCTGCAGGGCAAAGTAGGTGCTCTATGAATGAGCCAAAGCTCCTCCCAACATACACCACATGTGTAGTTAGAAGACAACCAGTAATAGTAAAGAAAGATTAATGGGCAAGGAAAGAGGTAACCAAAGACCACCAGATTAAGAGGTAAAACAAACTTTGCACTACTCTTTAAAAGAGGTGCTCAATCTTCAATCAAAGCAAGACTGGAAGTTAGGGACACACTTAGGATACAATTTGGTTGAGTTTGATTAGATTCTAGGGCACATGGGTTGGAAATAGGGAAAGGGAAAGAGGGATTTGGTGGGGAAGGAACTGTGACTTTCCATAGGGAGGAAACAGTATAGCTGGAATGAGCAGGGGTGATGTGGGTCTGGGATTATGTTCATGTTTTCTTGTATCTCCCCATTTTTCTTCACTGTACAGTATATTATCTGCATATGATGTTATCCATTTTTCGATAGGGCAGGCCACAAGCCCTAATGAATACATACTGACTTACAATTTTATCACGTAAAAAGGTCACTTACATCCTTTTTCATTTCTTTCCACAGACTCTCTGCACTCCATCTGTACCACAGAAACACAGGAGCCACTGAGGGCAAAACTTGCATGGGCAGAGTCTTTAAATGAACTATCGTCTTTAAAATGTTAAGCAAATGTGAATATATGTGACTTCGCATGGTCCTTTTTGCTGCTTAATTTTTTCCCCAGGTGATCACATGTGTATTTCTTTTTGATGGGAGATAGCAGAGTGTCAACCAGTAGCATGCAGCGATTTCCATGATCACAGCAGCACTTTCTGGCAAGACCTCAATTACTGATGCACTGAAGCATGCTGACAGCCCAAGTCTGTCCAAGTCTACTCAGACGTATGTCCCATTATAGTCAGTGGGGCTTATGCCCAGGTAACTGTGGATAGAATGGCAGCCTCAGAAACATTCTCTGCAAGGATAATGGGAAATTAGGATCTCCACTTCAGTAAGGATCCAAAAAGATCCAGACGGGCTTCTTCCCACTGCTGTTTTCTCACTTACAATGGTGAGCTTTTTTGCCATTGCAAATGTCAGGGTCCACTTGAAGTGGATCACAAAGGTTTTTGGAGCAGGGGCTTCATAGTTTGAAGACCCCTTTTCAGAAAGACTCTTAATTAAATCACCCTTCTCAGCTCCCCAACATTTTCTGGGTCATCAGAAACCTTACATTTTGTCCCTTCTCTTTCACCACATAATCATAATAACCCACCCACCCACCCAAACACTATGTGTAGGCCGACCTCTCTTATTGCTAGTTTGTACTGACACAATATCTCCCTTTTTACTAACTGAAGGCTAATCTACACAGTAGGGATGTGGATCAAGTCTCTGACTCCAAGTCTTTGGGTCCAAGTCTCAAGTCAAGTCCATAGTCTTTGCCCCCAAGTCCCGAGTCTTTGGTTGCGAGTCCCTATCTATTTAATGGGGAAAACAGGTTTAAACCTGAATAAAATTCAACTTGTCGTAAAAGGCTCCAAGTCTCATCAAATCTTTCACAATCGCCGAGCCAAGTCCGAGTCAAGTCATTGATGCGACTTGAGTCCGAGTCAATAGACTCAAGTCTACATCACTGCTACACAGTCACTTTCCTCTACATGTGAACAGTCCCCAGAAATCCTTGAACACATCTTGCATGGGGAACATTAACCATTCTGTAAAAGAATACGTCCTGCGATTTGTGCGATTCCACTGCCAGTTTGCAGCCCAAAACACTGAAATTGCCGCCAGCTATACACATGTTATCACTCAGTTTGCACCGACATTTTTCATGTCATCACCAGCATTTGCATCACTAAGGATGGGGCAGAAAAAAGTTACTATCCCTGGGTGAATGAGGCAGAAAGAGCATGTAGATAAAGGGTCAGTAGTTTGCATTGTTTCTACTGTGGATTTGGCAGCTGTTTTTACTAAACCAAGGCTGTATTTCCTGGTCTGTTGAACTTAATTTTGGAGAAAACCAGATCAAGGCAGAATGTTCCAGCTCAAACCCCAACATCTGAAAATCTTCCATAGCAGGTCTCCGTTACTGTCTCCTGAATTTCCAATTATACCTACTGGTTTCACATATGGCTACAGTCCGGTCTCCAAAATAGCACACAGGATTTGATTCAAGTCTGATAATGAACTCTGAAAGAATCATGGACCATTTGTGTCACAATAAATCTCACTATAAGAGTCTATCTGGTATTTATTGTGGGAAATAAATTATCAGTCAAAGTCGTCTAGACAGCACCATTCTTGTGACTAATAGCGAAATTCTGTTGCAATATACAGTAACGTGTTAATTGCAACATATTTTGCTTTCTCCACATCAATCTCCCACATGTTTTGGTTGCGACTGCTTCTATGATTTTCCATACTTCTGACAGCATGAGACGGATTGCTGTAGATAAAACCAGAGTTCTGTTAATGTGTTTGTGCTCTGATCTTCAAAACACTCGTCGACTGTCTAAGAACTTGGGTCCTCTAGAGGATAAACTGCCAATCATACCCTTTCTGCAAGACTGGTCGGTGGTCTTGTAATGTAGGCAAATGCGCATTGTGCATTTTTATTTCATCTCTCCTTTTTCATTCACAAAGAATGAACCCTGCTGCTTCTCAAACACTGCTCAGAGTTATTTGGCTGTATTAATCTGGTTTCTTTTCACTGCCATGCTTCACAGCACTCCGACTGTCGCTCTCTCTTAGATGTAGTACTTATAGCACAATCCTATACAAGATTACTCAGAACTAAGTCCCTTTCTGTTCAATGGAACTTACACCCAGGAAAATGTTATAGGAGTGCAGCCAGTAACTAATTACTCCACTTGCATAAAGCCACACTTATATGGAATCTTGAATACTGTACCTTGGTTCTGGTCAGTAATGTCACTAGGGTTAAGGCAGAAACATGCTGCATCGGGTCCTCAAGTAGATTCTGATTCGCACAACGCATTGCTCCCATCCCCAGTGGCATCGCTCTAGGTGGGGCAGAACGCTAAGTTGCGCAGCGCGCTGACCCTTCCTTACTCACCGGCACAAGGCAGCCCTGCCCCCTCGCCTTCGGTGCCATTCAGTGCAGTGAAGGCAACACGCAGGGAGGCCGTGTTCGGTGTGGCGGATGGGAGCAACGCGTTGGGCCAATTAGAATCGACACATCGGTTACTTCGGGACACGACGCAGCCAGACGTGTGCGGTGTGTCACACGCTTTAGTGTCACCCAGTGCGGTAACTCCTATTAACTTAATATATAACAGTACAGATCATCCAACAAATTAGTAACCAACAGTGGCCAACTTGATGGCACTCACAGAACTGAATAAGACTTTCCACAAGTTTTCCACAATTTTGGCCACTAATGGTGTCACTAAGGGTGTCACCCAGTGCAGTCCGCACCCCCTGCACTCCCCTAGTGATTCCACTGGCTCTGGTTAGAGAGGAGAGTTTCCTGAATGACTAGTTGAAGAGAGGGAAAGGAGAAAGCTAACTCCAATACAGAGGCGTTTCTACGGTAAGGGTCCCTACCGTAAGTTGCGCCCCGTGCTAGTACCGTGTTTACAAACCGGAGCGAGGAGGCCCCGCCCCTTGCTGTCAGAGCCATTCCACGCAGCGAAGGCAAACAGGCAGGGAGTCTCCTGCCCATTTGCCTTCGCTGCGTGGAATGGCTCCGACAGCGAGGGGGCGGGGCCTCCTTGCTCCAGTTTGTAAACATGGTACTAGCACAGGGCGCAACTTACGGTAGGGCACCTACCGTAGAAACGCCTCTGCTCCAATACCTTCTCCCCAATTCTTTCAAAGTGATTCTTTCAAAAGTGAACCCTTCATTGGATTTTTATTGTCAAATGCCATGGTACAATAGGAGAAACTGTATTCTGCCGTCACTTTGCTAAAAGGTCTGGTATGCCGTATGCAGGCCTCCAAAGGCTGGAAAACGCTGTCCTAGATATCAATATTCTTGGTTCTGTCTTTAAAATCTCAAGTAGTAGTCAACCAACTGCATTACCACTATCCACCACTATTTTTTTGGTGGTATTGAAGACTTTTCATTATCAAGTCAACCAACAAAAGATCGTATAAACAGATCAATCTTTCGGGCTTAACAACCGTGGCAATTGAAAACAAACAAAAGTTTAAACCTTAACGTTTTGCCCTGATGCTGCGCAGGGCTTCCTCAGAAGTTCCAATAATGCTCTCACCTCTTCCGTTTACCTGATCACCTTTTTATATCCACCGCAGCATCTCATTAAATTGTTGAGCATTTAAGATTCTTAAAGATATACATGCTGTTCCCTTGTAGCATCAATATGCTGGATTTCTTAAAGGCATACACACTTATTATGTAGAAATCATATTTAAGCTCATACTTCACCGTCTTTCTGCATTCGGGTTCTGGCATCCCTAGGCAACCTCTGGCAAAAAGGTTTTTACTTTTGTTTGTTTTTAATTGACACGGTTGTTAAGCCCGAAAGATGGATCTGTTTAGATGGAGACAAACCGTGAAACTCTTAAGTCAATTTCTTAAATACAAGATCAGTAATACATCAGGAAACAGGAACCAAAGCAGACTGAGGGAAGGGGAAAGGCCATCTCAAAATGCCTCTGCCTGCTCCAGCTCAGTAGTCAATCAGGTGGCTGTACGGTGGGAGGAGCAGGACAGAAGCTACAGAGGCAGGTCTGACAATCTAGTTAAGCTGTTACTGCAGCTCAAATACCACAGAACAAAACAAACACATCCAAAGAGCAAAATATCACAGCTCAAGACTGGGGGACTCTTGAGTTAGGGGAAACAAGTACCGGTAACTGTATAAAGTCTAGAGAATCATGAGGAATTCTCAGTGATTGCATATTCAGTGCAAGGGGAAATACACAGTACAGTATTTATTACTGTCATTACCACCGGTTATGCAACACCATCGCTGCACAATAGCTCTTTGCAGAGTAACATAACTATCCGTTAAGTCCCACTGGGGTTTCATATTGAAGCATCAGTTGTGAGAAATCAAAACAGCTCAACAGCTGCCAAAGTGTCTTCAAATTTTTGGAAGAACACCACAGTCTTATGAAGATGCCTGATTTAAGAATATTTTTCCCCCAATGTGTTCATCCAGTGCTAAAATGCCTCTGGTGGAAGAATCGGAACTAGTCCGGAACTGATTTGCTGAGAAACTGACTCATCTGTAGACAACTGTCTACAAAAGAAGTTGGGAGTATGTTGCTTTAAAATGGTTTCGTTACATTACTCGATGACGTTAGGAGACAACACATAGGTTCAGACACACTGCAGCTCCCATTCAAATGCCACAGGAATAGATGGGCTATGCCTAGAGATGTTTGAAAATGGTGGTGGTGGTGGTTGTTTTTAATTTGTTGAATTAAATTGCAAAATGTGGTATTTTGTGTTTTTATTCTCGGGTACTGAACCATGCGGGTGGCGCAGCGGGTTAAACCGCTGAACCATAAGCTGTCGATCGAAAGGTCGGCAGTTCGATTCCCGCGACAGGGTGAGCACTCGTTGCTTGGCCAGCTCCTGCCAACCTAGCAGTTCCAAAGCATGTCAATGCGAGTAGATAAATAGGTACCGCTTGCGGGAAGGTAAACAGCGCTCCGTGTTCCAGCTGCATGCTACACGCTGCGACAAGGAGAGTCATGTCGGCCACATGACCACGGAGGCGTCTTTGGACAACGCTGGCTCTTCGGCTTTGAAATGGGGATGAGCACCACACCCTAGAGTCGGACACGACTGGACTTAATTAGGGGTCACCTTTACCTTTACCTACAAATTCTTAAGCATCAACATCAGGTTTAATATAATTACATTGCATTCTTCAATGCAAAAACAAATTATTCAATTATTTCTAACTGGAAAAGTAATCTGTTTCAACCATCCAGTAGAGCAGAGGTTCCCAAACTGGGAGGCACGACTCCCAAGTGCATCATGGAAAGCAGCCAGGGGCGTCGCATTAGTCTTTTATTTACCACATATTTTTGCTTGCGAGATAGAGCAAAAACAAAGACCCGGAAAAGCTGCCTCTTCACATCGGGTCACTTAAAGTTTATTTATTTATTTATTTATTTCTGTATTTATATACCGCCTTTCTTATCCTCAGATTGCTCTTCAGATGTTATTCAAGGCGGTTTACATAGGCAGGCTTATCTAGATCCGATAAGGATCTTTACAATATTGTTCTGTATAGAACCCTACAATTCCAGCTGGTTTCCTCCATGGTGTAGTGATCTTCACTAGCTGCTGAACACAAGCCTCGAGCTCTCTGCAGGACGCCACAGATCATAGAGTCTTTAAAAGACTTGAGGTTTGTAGGCAGCTTTTCCACATCTTGTTTTTAACCACAGCGTGAGGGAAGCCCTGCTTATCTTATGTCAAAGAACAATTAACAACTCAATGGACAAGCTAAGTACTTTGCATGGAGCTGGAGACAGCATCCCATTTCTCTCCAAATCCTGAGACATTGCAGGTTTGCAAATAAAGTATTTTCTTTCTGTTGAATGTTTTTAAGAAAGCAAACACAAAACAAATGCAAGACCTGCAATTGAAAATGGTGCAGAGCAGGTTCTGCTTTACAGGTCTTTGATTTCTCAGTCTTTGATTAAGAGAGGTTGAAAAAGTTGCTTGTATTATGTCTCCCTTGTTTAAGCCAGAGGAAGAGGAGGCAGCCGCTATGTTTGTTTGGTCGATTAATTATTAGAATTTCTCTCCTTCCTTTTTGACCCACCTCTAAGTTAGTTCCCCACTCTATTTGCTGGGACAACCCCCCCCCCCATTGGAGACTGCCAGGCAGTATAAGAATCTGTTTTTCATCTTGCAAAGATGCAACCTAAAGGAGCTTTCTCTCTCATGCAACTGGGGTGGGGCATGACCAATGAAAAGAAATGACCTCCCTCCCATGCTTTGATGTTTCTCTTGCCATGAATAGGACTAACGCAGACAACATCAGTGCCCTCTACCCAGGCTTGCCAATGGAGGGAGGGCAGTATCCCAATCCTACCCTGTGCACTCCTGGCTTGGCTGCTGCTCAGCATAAGCATGGAAAATCAACTTTAGGGCTCGTTTTGGGAATATACACATACATATAAGAAAGGGTGCCTCTGAGCATGTAATGAGTGCCTGTCTCTTCAGTGCACTGTAATGGGGAGTCACGGCTAATGGCGAGGGAGGTCAAGGGAGCCGCGTGTCAAAAAAGTTTGGTAACCACTGCAGTAGAGAGTTGGTAATTTGTTTCCAATTCTGTTTGAAAATGTGGTGTTTTGTGTTTTTATTTGGTTTGAAAAGGAAGTGTTTTGTTTTTATGCGATCATCAAAAAAAAAAAAAAAACAAGCACCCCCACCTATGATCAATCTTGCTGGTATAATCTAGTTAGTACCACCACATGGGTCATACATACACCAGTGTTCCAATTCCCAAGATGATGGTGGCACATTTTGAGCATACAACAGTCTCCAAGCAGAGTCTGGTGATGTGTGTAGACCATGCATATGAAGGTGCCAGATCACAGAAATGGCACTTCCATTACTAGAGCTCAGCAGTGGCCTCATGCACTCCCCAGGTATTCATGTTGGATGCTAAACTGTCTTAAATCCAAATCCTTTGGCTTAACTTGTTTGTGCATTTTAGCTTTTTAAGAAGAAAATTAGCAGTGAAATATGAAATACAGTAGTAGGTTGGGTCACTTAGGGCACTTTCTGAAATATCAAGTATCTGGATTGGACAGGAAATAACTTCAGTCTACCTTGGAATACTGTACTCTTTGTGTATGAAGTCTCGAACCAGAAATTCTAGAGGCAGAAGGACCCAGACGACATCTTATTCTCTCTGTCACCATGGTAGCTTGCTAGAGGTGTGAGCTGCTGCACATCAGCACCACCCAGTGGCGTCGCTCTATGTGGGGCGGAGCTCTAAGTTCCGCTGCGCTCTGACCCACCGTTACACGGCTGTACGAGGCGACCCTGCCCCTTCACCTTCAGAGCCTTTCGGAGCAGTGAAAGCAACACACAGGACTCCCTGCTTGAAGCTTTCGCTGCTCTGAAAGGCTCTGAAGGCGAGGGGGTGGGGCCGCCTCGTACAGCCGTGTAATGGTGGGTCGGAGCACAGCGGAACTTAGAGCTCCGCCCCACCTAGAGCAACGCTAGTGGCATCACCACTGTAGATGTTCAGAGGGTGGTAATCTAACAAGCAGATCAGTGGGGGTCAGAATACACAAGGGTCAATATTTTTCCTATATAAAGCCTTTAACATTGATCTGGCTCCTCAGTCTGAATCACATCCCTCAAGTACTGAGTTACTCCCAAACTTCACATCTCTGTTTACTCACAGACCTGCTTGGCAATGTGCTTACCTCAAAACTGCCAGCTCTGGCATTTGTATCCCAAAGCTTTAAACACAACCCATACAACACTTTCCTTTCAACTATGGATTCCATCCATGTTACTAAAAATTAAGATGTGGCAGTAATGTGTGCCTTTCATGCGCACTCCAACAACTTATTTCATTTATCCTGAGACTCAATTGACAAAACAAACTTTCTTAATAAGAATGTATAAATACCAATTAATGCCTTTTAGTCAAAGGTCAATAATTATTATTTTAATGGAGGACAAACTGGAGCATTTGTTTGAAATGCTCTAGTTAAAATGTTAATCACTACCACAGATTTCAAACAAACTGAAGTCAAACAAATGTTTTGGGAAAAAACAGTTTTTAAGAGACAAAACCCAAATATTGGTTTATATGAGAAATCAAAACTACACGTTCTATTTTTTTGGTGTTATGGGGGGGCAGGAATGAAAGCAAAATTCTAGAAGCTGAAACTTGCATCTCTCATTTTGTTAATGAGTCTGCATCCACAGATGCCACCCATCAATCAAAACAGCTTGCACATAATTTTGCTGTAAAAGATAATGGAATTAATTTGATTCATTAGATAGAGCGATTCACACCTTTCTGTTTCATGTAAAATGCTGTCATTCAGAAATAATTTCACCAGCTGTAGAAGTTTCTCCAACAAATTATTCAATGTAAATTGTGCTTATTTTTCAGTGGACCGCACTTTGGCCAAAGATCTCTAAAAAGTAGATGCAGGTAAGTACCTCCTAGTCGATTTTCAATGCTGTGTAGTTGTCACCCTACTACGTCTACTTAATTAAGGTTGTAGCCTGAGACCAGAGCTGGGACGTGGAAGAATATTCGCTATTTATGCTACACAGTAGCTGTGATAACCGCTTGTATTTTGTTATGAGAATTGATCCTGAATTCCAAACACCTTGGACTCCCTCTTAAAACAATGGAAATATGGTAATATATACCGTATTGTCCTGAGTATAAGACGCACCTGATTATAAGACGAACCCTTAAAGTTTGGTGCTATTAAAAAAAATTAATTACATCACTGGCATTAAATTGCAACAGCCTGATTATAAGACGCACCCCTAGTTTAAAAACTTAAATTAGGAGAAAAAAGTGAGTCTTATACTCAGACCAATATGGTATTTTTATGAATTACTGTTAAGTTTCATGATCGATGGATTGCAGGGAAGTGCAGTCAGGGGAGGCAGTTTGTGTTTGTTTTCAAAAGGTACCCTGCCTTTCTGCGCCACTCCTTTCCTCTCCAGCACAGTCAATGAGTTAAGCAGCACAAGCACACACACACACACACACACAACAATACAGGATGAGCTGCCTTACAGTGCAATCCTGCGCAAGTTGTGGTGGCTGGCTGTTGCATCCTGCAGGATGCAGGTACAGCCTGGGCTCACCTCAGGGGAAGGGGACATTTGTTCCCTCGGTGTAAGCGCCAGAGGCCCCAATGGGCCTCCTCGGAAGCCGCCAGCTCTTTAGCAGGCGTGCATCCAGGGAGACCATGTAAGGCCAGCCCAGCCTGGGAAGTGGACTGGGCTGGTATCCCAGCGCCGATATCCCCACTCCCTCCCAGACCGGGCCAGCCAACAGCCCCCTCCCTCGCCATCCCTGCCCGCCTTCCCCATGCCCTTCCACCGCCCAGAGCAGCACTTACTTGTGTTGGCCAGTGCGAGTCCTGGGCAATAGTGGAGTGAGAGTTGCCAACCTCTGTGCCGGCACTGCTTACTCTCAGGGTGTTGAAAATGTGCCTTACGACATGTTTACAGCACCCTAGGCCGACGGAGTGCTTGCTCTGCCGGCCTATGTTTAGGCAGGATCAGGCAGTCAGTTAGGCTGCAACAGGGAGCCATTTAATCATTTGATTTTTGTCTGTAAACCACTTTGTGAACTTTTTGTTGAAAAGCGGTATATAAATACTGTTAATAATCATGGCTGCCTTCCAAAGAAATACAGGCAGGGTAGCTGGCATCCAATGAAAAAAAGGCAGGGTGCCTGCATCATCAAGCTCTAGGGAGGCAGCAGGCAGAATTAAGCCATGAAAACAGAAGGAAGCCTGTGCGCAGGGACCTCTTTAGAGCAGCAGGAGAGACAGCTATCAAGCTGCCTCAGGGTGTGTGTCGCTGCGCTCTCCCTAGCTCTGAGTGCGGGAAGAAGAGGTGAGTTTAAGATTTATTTCCAGAGAGAGAGAGAATTCATGTGGCTGTGCTTCCTCAGGCCTGGACCTCACTGCACATCACTGGTGGATTGATTCACATGTGCCTATTGCTCCCCATCCTCCTCCACTTTGACCATTTCTCCCAATATTTTGCCTGACTTCTTTTCAACCAAGTATAAATCTGTGGATTAGCAAATCAAAATAAATAAGGCTCCCACGCTGAACACAGTGGGACTTACTTATGAGTGACCATGGCAAAGGTGGACTGGAAGGCCCGTTTTTCCGGGGAACTGGCAAGGCCTCTGCTGCCGCCGCTGTCTCCATGTTGAATGGAGAAACTTACCCGGGCACCGCCATCTTGGCTCGCGAAATCTCGCGAGATCCAAGATGTTGGCGCCCAAATCTCATGATGGCATAATGCCCTCCCAAGATTTGGGTGCCGACATCTTGAATCTCGCGAGATTTTGCGAGTCAAGGTGCCGGCACCCGGGTAATTTTCTCCATTCAACATGGAGACAACGGCGACGTCGAGCAGGTAAGTCGAGTCCGCGTCGTTCACCCACTCTCTCGACGGCATGGAGCCAGCGGGCGAACGAAAGCCTGCCCATGCTGCGTGACCCTCCTCGGGAGGCTCGCGCGGCACGGGCAGGCTGTCATTCGCCCGCTCTCCTACCGGCTTGGAGCTAGCGAGGGAGCAGGCGAACCGGAGGCACCAATCCGGCCGAGCGCGGCCCCGTGATCTCGGCCGGCAGCTTGGCCTGCTCTCCCAGGCGAGATTTAATTTAATTAATTATTAAATAAAAAAGTACTAAAACAATTTTAAATGTGAAAAAAATCTTAATTCTGCGTGTGTGTGTGTGTGAGAGAGAGAGAGACAGACAGACAGACACAGACAGACAGACAGACAGGGGAATTGTATTTAAGTTCTAATTAACAAGTAATTATTATAACTACCGATTGATGCTGATAAGGGACAGGCTCTGGCATACCCCCTGCCATTGGTTCGCGTACCCCTAGGGGTACTCATACCACAGGTTGAGAACCCCTGCCTTAGAGCACAATCCTAGGCATGTCTACTCAGAAGCAAGCCCCACTGAACACAATGGGGCTTGCTTCCGAGTAGACATGCCTAGGATTGTGCTCTAAGGGTTTAACAAGCTACACCTGCCCACATTCCTTCTCCTAAAGGTCTAGCACTCTGTCAATGTCAATGTTGGAGACCTGTTAAGCCTACGCTTAGGCATGCTTGGAGGGGTGGTGAACAGACAGGCCCATGTCCACCTCTCTGCCTCCTACTCCAACCCGCTGCTCCACTAGGGGCTCCGATACTCTTCCAACTTGCCCAGAGGATCGTGACAGCTTCTTTTCTCCCACTGAAAGAAGAAGAAGAAAACACTGCAGCTCCCATCACTTATGAAGCACCAAGTAGGTTGGGAGAAGTGATCTGGAGCCTACACCTCTTCCCTTCTCTTTACTTACCAGGAGCAAAGCATGCAGCCTCCCTGCTCAGCACCCTTCTGTTAGCAATGAACAGAAGTATTGCAGGCTAAGTACTCATCCACATCCACCCTCCCCCCACATCTGTGGAGGGTCACAAAAGCGGACTGAGGTGGTGCAGGGCCCAGGGCATGTTGCCTCAAGCATCAGGAAGTCTTGGGCTGGCCGTGGTGCACACAACCAAGTTCACTGGATTCCTCTCTTCCCCTTCCCTTCATCTCACAGGTTTTCTAACAAGGCTGACTCACAGGTGCTTTCTTAACAATACTATGTATGCATCATATTCTTGCATACATAGGAAAAGAAAAGAGCGGTGTGTCCATTAGGTTGCCCCACAACAATGAGAGATAGTTCCTTGGAAAGGAAAATACTCGTTGGAAGAATTAGGTGACCCAGCTATTCAGACTTGCTTTTGAGTGGCTGATTAACCTGGTAGATCAAGAATGTAGATCCTGATGCTGTTTCTGTAATGGAATTTATTTTATATAAATTAATTTACTTTACACACACACACACACACACACACACACACTTATTCCTAATGTACTCACAGTGGAACTGTAAAATAATGTTGACTATAAATGCAAATAAAATAAATATACCATGATGCAATGGAAAATAAGTTTGTCATAGTAATCGACCGTATGTGTAAACTCCATCTAACAGGGCACCTTTGGCAACCAAGACACAAGCCTGGGCCTAAAGAGCTATTTTAGATGTGCCCACAGACTTAGGCGTGCCTAGGCTTACCATCCATCCCAAAAATATGGGACCGCCCCAGTTTCCGAACTCAGGTTCGGTCCTGGGCTTTCCGGACCCGGTGGAAGACTCCGCCGCCGCCTGCAAAGTGCCAAAAAGGCACTTTTTTCCCCAGCGCCACAATCTTGGATCTCGCGAGATTTCAAAAGATTCAAGATGGCGGCGCCAGGGGAAATAGTGCTTTTGGCACTTGGCAAGCGGCGGCGGTGGCTTCACAGCACCGTGGGGGGCAGGAGCTGGAGTCCTGGCTGGCTCAGATGCAGCTGGCCAGGCTCTAGAGGCGATGGCAGTGGCTACCGCTGCCAAAGACAAAGACAACAGTGGTGGTGGGGCGGCAGCTGCTGCAAAAGACGGCAGCCGCGAAGACAACGATGGCGGCCACGGCTTGTGGCGAAAATGGCGGTGGCGGCATGGTGGCAATGGCATCTGCGGCAGGACAGGTAAGTAAATTAATTTGATTAAAAATAAATCAATCAATTATTTCGGCCGCCCTTTGGGTGGCAACTGGGCGCTTTGTGCCCCGAATTTTTTTATTATTATTGTTTAATTAAATAAATAATTGTAGAAGGGGGTTCCGGTTTAGAACCAGGAAAACCTGGTAAGCCTAGGCATGCCTAGCAGAAATTTGAACTTTTTTCCCTTTGAATAGCAGGCTTCCATGAAGTGTCTGTGTCTCTCTCTCTGTGTCTCTCTCTGTGTCTGTGTGCGTGTAACAAGAGATATCATAAGTATACTGCATAGATTAAAAAAAACAAACCCATTTTTATGCACAGTAATTGCAAATGTCAACCATTCTGGGATTCTTGGGAAAATACCTAGTCAAATTGTGTCCTTGAAATGTGTGTGGTTCTTAATGAGTTTGGATCTTAGTACCACATTTCCCCTACAAACCATCATGTTAGAACATCTATTTTGGCTTCTTTTGTAAATTATAGATTAGGGTCTTTTATTACCACAGGAAGTTGTTGAGGTCTTTTTCATAAGCAATATGTGGTTTAGGAACCAGTTCTGTACTGAATGGGTTATATACTATACTTTATTAACCAAATAAAAATGGCTAAAAAAAATTAGCCTATGTATACTTAGCCTATGTATACAAAAATTAGCCTATGTATACAAAAATAGTCCTATGTATACTTCTAATTGACCTAAGTTTCTTATTTCTATGCTAAAATAAAAAGGGACAAGGAATGAACACTCAAGGAATAAGCACTTATATACTGTATTTTATTTATTTATTTATTTATTTAAAGAATTTGTAGCCCGCCTTTCTCCCGAAGGCACTCAAGGCGGCTTACAACATATTAAAATACATATAAACAACTTTAAAACAATTAATTAAACACATTAAAATAATTAAAAACACTTGAGATTAAAAACAACCCCAATGGGTCACCAGCATTTACATATATATAACCATTTGTTAAAAAGTCAGCCCACCATGTCAGACATTAAAAGCAGTCCTGAATAAAAACATCTTAAGGCCCTGCCGAAAAGCCTCTAAAGAGGGAGTCGTTCTTAGTTCCAAGGGGAGGGAATTCCACAATTGGGGCGCCACCACTGAGAAGGCCCTACTCCGCGCCGCCATCCCCCTCACTTCCGCCAATGGCGGCACGGTCAACAGGGCCCCCCCTGATGACCTCAGAGTACGGGTCGGATTATAAGGAAGGAGGCGGTCCCTCAAATACCCTGGACCCGAGCCGTTAAGGGCTTTAAAAGTCAAAACTAGCACTTTGAATTGTGCCCGGAAACGAACCGGTAGCCAGTGTAGCCGCCGAAGCAACAGTCCGACTGAGTCGAACCGACAGGCCCCGGCAACCACCCGGGCCGCCGCATTCTGCACTAGTTGCAGTTTCCGAACAGTCTTCAAAGGCAGCCCCACGTAGAGTGCACTACAGTAATCTAACCTAGATGTCACTAGGGCATGGGTCACTGTGGCCAGGTCTGCACGATCCAAGTACGGTCGCAGCTGGCGCACCAGCTGAAGCTGGGCAAAAGCCCCCCTGTACAAACTTCACCTTCACCATGGGTTTAAATGTTGTGTGCAATCTTTAGAACTTAACTGCAGGGGAACCCTTCAACATTTCACCTGCTGAGATAATATTTCCACATCCTAATAATTTATGATACCCACTTCCCGCTTGCTTGGTAGTAGCAGCAGTTGCCTCATCCTCCTAGAGCCCAGAAAGGCATGCAAAAGGCCACTAGCCTCCTAGACCGGCTCGTCTTCTACTGCAGCACCATGTTGTTCAAGATAGAACTACCCAGAACAAACCTAGCTACTCTAGAATTCCACAGCCCAATCCTATCAAAACCACCCCCCACCATTGCAAACTAAACCCCTGTCAATGCTGCAGCTTATGGTGGCGGGGGCAGTCACAGAGGTCTCCTCAGGGTAAGGGAACTTTCATTCCCATTTCCCTTACCCTAGGGAAAGCCACCACTCCCTCAATGGGTCTCCTTGGTTCTGCAGTCATTTTGCTGGAGCAGAACAGAGATGAATGAGGGAGAGGGAAAGAGAGGGATGGAGCGTAGGATACTGCTGCACACGAGTGCCACCGGTGACCGCCCCTCCCACCCCATTCTTTCTCCCACCCTCTCTCCTCCCCTCCCCAACACTCCCCCATTCCTCCCCCTCCCCACCCCATTCAGTCCACGGCCCATCCCACCACCAACTCACCAGTGCCAGCAGACGGTGGCCTCTCTACCAGCTTGTGTGTTGAGCCACCAGCCATTGTGCTGGCAGCCTCATTGTGCTCGCCAGTGGAGTGTCACTTCCACCAGCATCCTCTCACTTCTTCCAGTGAAATGCATGTTCCGTGATGGAGAAGATAGGACCGGGCCATCAAGTACTGTCTTGGTTGGCTGGTGTTCAAAAAAGCCACTTCAAGATGCCACCAGAATCCTACAATATCTGTTTTAAAAAGGTAAAGGTGTTCCTTGACATTTAAGTCCAGTCATGTCCGACTCTAGGGTGCGGTGCTCATCCCCGTTTCGAAGCCGAAGAGCCAGCGCTGTCCGAAGACGCTTCCGTGGTCATGTGGCAAGCATGACAATACAGAACGCTGTTTACCTTCCCGCAAGCGGTACCTATTTATCTACTCGCATTAACACGCTTTCGAACTGCTAGGTTGACAGGAGCTGGGCCAAGCGATGAGAGCTCACCCCATCATGCAGATTCGAACTGCCGACTTTTCGATCGACCGCTCATGGTTCAGTGGTTTAACCAAGGGGTCCCCAACCACCGGGCTGCGGCCCGTTCGGGACTGGGCCGCCCGGCCAGAAGCGTCGTCGGTGTTGGGGCGGTGGGCCGGACGTGGCGGCGAAGCGGCTTACTTGCCTGTGCGATGTGTCGCCTCCGCTTCGCCGTTCGGCCCGCCCGCCCTGGAGCGCAAGCGGCTCCGAAATAGGTACTAAACCGGCGGAGGGGTGATTGAAGCCACGCTGGGCGTGTGCAGCTGACATCAAGCCCAGGTCACTTGGGGGTGTGGTTTCGGCGCCACCCCCCCGTCCGTGAAACGAAAAACCTTCATGATGCCGGTCCCCGACACCACAAAGGTTGGGGGCCGCTGGTTTAACCCACTGCGCCACCCCACGGCCCAGGCGGGGTAGATAAAACAATATCTGCTTTACCTGGTGGCTATTTTAACCAAGTCTGTAACCAGGATGCCCCTGACTGGATAGAGATGGAAGTGCTCTAAAACTAATCCAACTTTGCTAAAGCTGTAAGAAAAGCAAGCCATGGGGCAACCATCAAGCGTGGTTTCCCATGTGCACCCATCTTTCAGGAGATCAGGTATATAAACCACAAGTTTGACAGAGTAGTCCACATAGATGTTGTGATGAAATGATTGGGCAGCCAAGCCACAGAAGCATTATATGAGCTTCACATGACCCAGTCAGCTAACAATATAGAAATTCCTGCTGGACTTGGATTACTAAAAACAAATTGAAATTGCACCAGAAGACAACTGTGAAATGTGCCTGTGGATCTATTGTTACCAATAGAAATGGAAAAACAAACCAATCAACTATTTTGTTTGTGGGGCAATATAAAGTGCATGAAAATATGTTTCCTTCATCTGTGTCAACATCTTTTGGTGAGCACTGAAAACTTACATCATAAATTAAGGTCGAGTTCATTAAGATTAATAGCTCCTCCACATGGTATAAACTGGTGAATACAAGTCTTCTGAGCATGGTAGCCACTCCATGAAATGTTCCACTTTTGCCAAGCCTTCTTTCCTTTGAAAATGAGCTATTTTTTTAATTCACTTTCCAGTAAAGAAAAATTATAAATACAACAGGAATTAAGCCAGGGGAATATAAATTATTACAAGGAAAAAACAGAATGAGCTAATGCTCAAGCCATTTACACATGCTGCGTATATAGTCCACTGACAACAGATAACACATAGAGACGAAAATTGAACGCAACAGAAGTAAACATGCAGAAGCAAACAAAAAACAAAACAAGTTTCTTCTTCATAGAAAGTACCATAAGCTATTTATAAAAAAATCTCAGCACTATGGCTGTAATACATCTTTCCCAGTCTCAAAGATCTGCCAGATCAGATTGCTACACTTGAACTACATTAATTCTATTGCTCCTTCCTCATGCATTTTGCTGCCTAGAATCTAACTATTGGGAAGAAGGGGAGCTCAGCATCTACAGAAGTGCTGTGTGATTGAAGGCAGGAGTTCCAAAATATCACGGTGAGCTTGTCCAAAAACGAAGAAATGAAACTTTACTCAACAGAACTAAAATAGGCCGTTTGCCAGAAAGTTGCTGAGGCCTGTTTCATATGCTGATGAAGCAGTGACTTCAGCATATGCTGAAGCAGCATTTGCTGATGAAGCAGTGAAGGAGGCCTACCACTTTCCATTATTTTTCTAAAGTGGTTCCCTCACGTGGTTTTGTCCAACACCTTCTTTAGTTTCAGCTTGTTAACCCTCATCCAGTCACCTACAGTCCCTAGACTAAGTTGTCCACACAGCCTCTCCAGCATTACATGGTATGGATAGACAGAGCTCAGTGTCATCCACATATTGGCAACACCCAGTTCCAAAAGCCCAGGTAATCTATCTCAGCAGTTTCATGTAGATGTTAAACAGCATAGGAGATGGAATAGATCCCTGTGGCACCGAACAAACCAAAGGCCAGGGTGCCAAACAGAAGTCCCTCAATACCACTTCCTGGAATCTGTCAGCCACAAAGTACTGGAGCCACCATTATACAGTGCCTCCATTCCAACCTGGCCAACCAACCCAGAAGGACACCATGGTTGATGATGTTGGACACCACTGACAGTTCCAACAAGACCAACAGGAACACACTCCTTCTGTCTAGGCCTTGGTGTAGATCATGCACCAGGGCAACTGAGCCTGTTTCCGGCCCAAAATCAGGCCTGAAGCCAAATTGAAAGGATCCAGACAATCAGTCACATCCAGGAAACTCTAGAGCGGAGACACCATCAGAAACGAGACGTTTGACACCAGCCAAAAATTTTCCAACATGGTGGAATTCAGTAAGGATTTTTTCACAAGGGGGCAAACCATCACCAGTTTCAAAGCTGGTGGCAATGTCCCCTCCTTCAAAGCAGAGGCATATCAGCAGCAAGTGCTGCCTGGAGCACTCGCTGCTGTGCCGCCCCAAAGGGGCGTCACCGCTCGGGGGGCAGCGGGGCGACCCGGCTTACGTGAGCGCGTGTGCAAAACAACAGTCGGCCGCCTTCAGAAAGCCCTGGCCACCGGTCGTGGTGGACACTCCGGGGCTTTCTCCGGCTCCGAGACCGGGGGAGAAGGCCTCGGAGTGCCCACCCGTGTCACCGGGCAGGCGCGCGCGCTCCGTGGAAAGACTGGAGCGAGCGGAGCAGCGCCGCCCAGGGCCGAGGAGCCGCCCGGAGCCGCTGCTCCGCTCACTCCAGTCTTTCCACGCCTCTGCTTCAAAGATAAATTAACCACCATTCCTGTCCACTCAACCAGTCCCCCAGGCAGATCTAATCAGTTAACACTGGGGAAAGATCAAGAGGGCAAGCAGATGGTTTTATGTTCTATCTATAGGATCCTGTCTGCATCCTCAGGTTAAACAAGCTGAAAAAAATCCATAACACTAGGACCAAGAGATGTAGAGGGGACACTGACTGAAACTGTTACTGTGGCATCCAAGTTATGACGCCATGGCTATAAGCATAGTAATGCTCATGACAAAGTCATGGATGACAATTCTATCAATGGCTACTAGTTGTGATGGCTAAGCAGTACCTTCAGGTTCAGTGGCAGTATGCCTCCAAATATCAGGTTCAGGGGAGCAATGGCAGGCGCCTTCTCTCCTGCTTGTGGGTTTCTCAGAGGTAGCTAGTGAGCCACTGTGGGAAACAGAATGCTGGACTAGATGGACTTTTGGCCCATCAGGGATTTTCTTATGGCTTAGCAGGGGGAGTGGCATTCCAGGACATCATACAGCAGGAGCAGCGATGACATCAACATGTGCACAGTTGCTGCCTTAGCCAAGAAAAGGCATCAGGATCAGCAGGAGGCAAACTGAGAAATTTGCCTAGGGCTATTCTCAAAGGCGACCTGAGACACAGAATATAGCTCATGTTACATTACAGCCACAAACCTATGCAAATGTACATGGGAGTAAGTCCTAGCAAAAACAGTGGAACGTACATCTGCATAAACATGCATAGGTTACCACTAAATAGTTTATTTATCTGGTATATTTCTTAATTCCAGTTTATAATTTGTTTTAAACTATTGCAGTCCATACCAGGACTTTGGGATGAAAAGAGCTAGATTTTTTTAATGAAGCATAAGATTCAACGTAGGAATAAGTGGCAGGAGAAGTCACTCTAATGAAGAAATTTAATGTTCATTTTTGTTGTATAGTCTAAATGATAGTTATGGGGAGGTTCATAAACTTCAATGTATCATTACACCACTGTTGTCACAAGATATAGTGATGTCCACTAACTTAGATGGCCTTAAAGAGATTAGATAAGTCTATCAATGGCTGCCAGTCATGATTGTTATATGCTATCCGCAGGTTCAGAGAGGCAGTGAGCCTCTGAATATGAGTTCCAAGAGGGAATGGGAGACAAATACCTTTTCAACTCCTGCTTGTGGATTTCCCAGGAGATATCTAGTTGACCATTATGGGAAGGATACTGGATTAGATCGGTCTTTGACCTTTGAGCCTCTTCTTACAGCCCAATTGGTAGGCTTACCATCGTCCCGGAATCGACACTAGCTTCGGCCTAGAGCAGACCCAAGCTGCTCCTAAAGGTGCACTGCGGTTGCCCAATGGGCTTCCGGAACTTCCGGTCAACTATGCGACAAGCTGGTACCCCGTTGGGCAGCCGCAGTGCACCCTTGGGAGCGGCTTGGGTCCGCTCTAGGCCGAAGCCAGCGTCTATTCCGGGACGATGGTAAGCCTACCAATTGGGCTCTATAGACACTTTCTGGCCATCATAAATAGCACGGAGACACAGACTTCCAGACTGCTACTAAAGCAGCTGGAGCAGCCCCACGTGCGGCATTGTGGAAAGGAGTGCCCACTGATGAAGGTGAGTCAGCGAGGAGGGCAGAATGGGGCAGAACAGGGGGAGGCGTGTTTGAAACGGGAGGGGGTGTCACCCAGCATGGGCTACTTGCACTGAATGTTATCCCCTCTGCTGGTGCAGATCTGAGGAAACCCATTGGACGTCAAGGGGCTTACAGAGGGGTAAGGGAAAATGTTTTCCCTTTCCCCACCCAAGGCTCCCAAACTCTCCCCCCCATAGCATGCAGCACAGCCCATTTAAATGGCATGGCTGCATGCTATGGCGGGGGGAAAGGGCTCTTATAGTCTTACATAGGAAGGTATGATAGCTTGGTTGAAATCATTTGAATCATGGGGAGCCAGGGAGTACTCAAGCAGTTTGTGTGAACCTGAACTTCCTTGTGGAGACTGTGCATACATTACGTCTGATCACCTGCAGCACTTTTGCAAGCTATTGCAACTGGGCAAAAATACAGGGGCTTACACACTTTTTAATGAGGTCTTAGAGAGATTTCACTATTCGTGTGGTACCTTTTCTTTCTACCGGGGACAAACAACAAGAGAGGGATGTTGCCTTCATGCCCTGCTTGCAAGCTGAACAGAGTTTGGCTGACTATTCCTTAAGAAAGAATACTGACAAGATGGACCTATAGACCCAACCGAACAAGATTTTATATTTTTAATTCAAAAGGTCTATCTTGCACTGGTGTCCTGATAATGTCTAGCTAAAAATGGTTCAGCAAATGCAACAATTGATGCCTCTCATTGATATTTAATCAAACAAGCAACATCTTACTTTTATTGGTTGCTTGAACTAGATGTCCATTATTGGGAGTTGCTCTGCTGAGTGGTACCCAGTGTCTTCCACAATGAGTATTCCATTCCATGATTACTTGAAATCTATCTGACAAAAACACCACGTTTCAAGGTATATAATGCCATTCGATTGGGTGAAGGGTGAGAGACAAAACCACAGTCGTCTGGGAAAGCATGGCAGTTTACTGTATTTGTGTTGTAGCATCCTACAAGCTCTGCTGTTTTTTTGAGACTCAATTCAAATTCTTTGAATTTATCTTGTTTATATTACTCAAACCCTATTTCTTCCTTACAGATGGATACGATCTGTCAAAGACTTGGAACATTTTATCCCATAGCCAAACTTGTTTAAACTATCATCTGTTCTTTCTAGAAAGGCACAATAAGACCAGAAACTATTCACCATTCCATAAACTAAGAACAGAGTTGGCCTGCTTGTTGTATAAATGAGGCGAGGGATGACTTGGAGTCTGATGACAGGAATTTTGCTAGGACATTCTGAATAAACCAGTGTCAAGCTTGTTGATTTGATTTGGGTTAAGAAGTCACAACCTACTTAAGATGCAAAACAAAATGGGTCATGAACTAGATTGCCATCTGCTAAGGGTGCTTGATTCAGCACCCATTAAGCAATTTCAAATATATTTTCTCATTGATTTTAATGGAGACAGAAGCGTTGCTGGGGGGGGGTAGTGGGCAGTGAGTCCCTGGGTGGCATGCGGCAGGGCGACAAAGCAGTGGGGGCAACAACCCCACCGTATGGGCGACAGGATCGGCAGCGGCGGCAGTACGAAAAACAGGTGTGTGGCGGCGAACGTTTGGCCCACCTGCCCAGCGCCTGTGAAGCCCTTGGTGGCGGCGGCAGCAACATCACTAACGGTGGCGACGTCACGGGGGTTGGCATTTAGAATGCCGCCCCCCACACACACACACACACACAGGTGCCGCGACACCACTGAATGGAGATACAACTGAGCCGGTTCTTCAGATGGCCTTCTTTCTTCAGGATGTTTCAAATATCACTACATGTCGAAGTTGCATTAGTAAAGAAACACCACAGTTTGGCTCTTTGGTTAAAAACTAGGGACCCCGCTCTTTCTTCAAGGTTTCTTCCTTAGGCTCTTCTCTCTGGCCTTCTCTTCCCTGCATTCTTTTGGACCACTGCTCTTCTAACTATTTTCTCCTATCCTGTTCCCAATCACTTCACTTTCCAAAACATGCACAGCCTCTCAAAACTCCATCTTGGTTCCTTAGCTGACAGTCCTAAGAGTCAAGGCTGTGTGACACACCACAGGCGATGCAGCGCAAAGCGGAACCGGCCTTTGCTTCGTTTCGCGCCACGCTGCTTCCTGTCTATACAGGCAGAGCCACAGAGAGAGAAGCAAAGGACGTCCTTCCCCGTCCCCCTCTGCTAGCCAATCAGAATCAAGTCTTTTCAGATTCAATTCTGATTGGCTGTTCACTTCCCGTCGCATCCCGTCACACTGCACTGACCTGGCCCACTGATTGGCCGTTCAGTTTTTTCATCTGCTCTCACGCGTTGCCGCATGAAGGAGGAGAGTGCAGGACACACTGCACTATTCGTGCCACTTCCCGATGCTTCACACAGCGCCACTTGTGGTATCACAGCCTGGACTGTTGCCTGGACTTTGCCCTGAAGGGGGTGAAGCACAGCTCCATCTCATCAAGATCATGCTAATAAAGTACTATTGATCAGAATAGAAAGCTGTAGCATCTGTGGAGCACTGTGGAGCTGTAGCACTTAGTGTCACCTTCCTCTAAGGCAGTGGTCTTACCTGGCTCACAGCGCCCCCGCAGCCTCTTCCCGGCTCTCCTGGGCACCGCCATCTTGGATCACACAAAATCTGTGTGATTGAAGATGGCAGTGCCCAAGTCTCGCAAGATTTGGGTGCTGCCATCTTGGGTCCTGAGAGATTTTGTGTGATCCAAGACAGCAGTATCCAGGAGAGCAGGTAGGAGGGGCCACCAGGGACAACCCATGGCGCCCCTGTGAGTATGCCATGACGCCCTATGGCACCATGATGCACAGTTTGGGAGCCACTGCTCTAAGGTCTTGCAAATTCAGGCTCCCCACCTTGGCACAATCTCACTTTCAATCACAAGTGGTGGGAGGGAGGTGGGCGGAACCGGACAATGATGGGGGCAGGGAGCATGGCAGATCAGGACTGGGAAGGGTGGATCAGGACCAGGAATCCTAATCCCCCTCGATCCCCCAACCCAGGTCCATGCGAACCTGCACCAGCTATAGAGCGATAGAGATGGTGCAGTTCTGAGTAGACCCAGCAGCCTGACATGGGCTTACCCTGGGGCCCTGAGGCCTCCAGAGGCCAAAACTCCCATGCAGGATACAGCGGATGCTACGTTGGCACTGCTGCATCGCTGCACAGGGAGTTATCATTGGGCTGTGTCTATTTTGTGTGAGGTTTTTCCTGCCTAAGTAGCCTCTTGCTTCAGTAGCTGCCCTCATCTTCAGAGTAGCTACTTTCCCTGCCCACCAATGGGCACCTTTTTGGCAGTATTTTTCCTCTTCCCCCCCCCCCCGCAGATCTGAAGCCATGCAGCCCAGCCTCACTTCACAGAAGAAAATCATACCCTAGTCTACCCAGCACACTGACAGGTACTTTATCTTCTCCCTCTCACCCTAGTAACAATTCCCCATCCTTTATAAAAGCCTCCATTCCACAGTGCTTGTGTTAAACCTCCGCTAATTCTCTCCTCCTCTCATGTTTGGCTATCTCTGGTGGAGGAAACCTAGCACAGCTGGCAGCCGGACTCTCACTCACAGTCTCCCTGTCCCCCCTTCACGTAACCCATACCTGTCCAAACAGAGCTTCCTAAGTATTCATATGTATTCTTTTTACCCAAAATGACTTAAATCCCTGTGCACCTGATCTCACAAGTAAATGTTGCCTTTTCCTTGTTTTTCTATATTTCTTAATAACTTCTATATCATTTTGGAAAACTTTGTCGCATGGTTACTGTTAGCCTAACTGGAGGCACTTTGAGGTTGCTTGCTCCCAATTACATCATGGGGGAGTGTGTGATGCAGCCCGCACCAGGCAGATCGGGGGGGGGGGGGAGAGCGACAGATTTACCAATGATGAGGCCCGGAGTGGTGGAAGGCTTGCGAGCAGAGCTCAGGGTTCGCGCAAGAAGGGCCTGCCTGACCTTGCCTCTGTTTGGCGCCAAATTGAGGCACTCCAGAAGCAGACGGCTTCCAGGTCCCACATCTGCATACTGGGCACCACTGACCCTGGTGACGCCACTGCTTGCTCCGCTATCCAGTCAGTGTTCCCAAAACAGCTATTCACTGTATTTTAACTTCTTGATTATCAATTTCTCCAATTTAATAAATATTTATCGCTTTTCAACTAAAAAGTTCACTAAGCAGTTTACAGAGGAAATCAAATAATTAAATGGCTCCCTGTCCAAAAACGGGTTCACAACCTAAAAAGATGCAGAAGAAACACCAACAACAGCGACTAGAAAGCGGCACTGTGCTGGGGGGGGGGACAGTTACTCTCCCCCTGTTAAATATAAGACGAGCTCCTCTTGAAAAAATGCCTCTTTGCCTAGTTAGCAGGGATATTGAGGTGAATTCTGGACTGGGCAAACGCGGGCCTGCGATTGTGTGTGTGCACATGCAGTGGTAGGCATGCGCATGTGCGTGAGAGCAAGAAAGTGCAATTTTGGCAACAATCCCCTCCCTGCTTCCCTTGACATGTTCCCTTTTTGAGCTCATCACCTCCTCCTTTCCTAGAACACTGCTTCTTCTACCCATCCTACCCCAGGTGCTTCTTCCTGCTTTGCCCCTCTCTAGGATCACAACAACTCAGCCAATGACACCTATGTTTATCATTAGAGTACCTCATTCACGGCCCAATCCTATGTGTGCTGCCCGATGGTGACACCACGTCTCCTGCACTGGCACCGACTGCCGTAAAGGAGTCAGCGTCAGTCACAAAATGCTCTCCAACAGCGTGCTACGCAGCGCGCTACTGGGAGCACCAGCAGGAAGGCCTGCACCTTCCTGACCTCTCCAGCACTTATCCCGCCGCTCGCCAACAAAGGTAATTCGGTGGGAGGGGTGAGGGAGGGCAGCAAAAGGGGTGGGGGAGGGTGGATCAGGTCTGTGAGGGGGGACAGGATCAGCAGCACCAGCGCCACCAATATCCTATCCCCCTTCTCAGACCTATTCTGTGGTACGGGTCCACATGGACCTGCACCAGCTATTTAGCTGCCACAGGTCCAAGCTGACCCCCCACGCGCAACTGAGGCTTATCCCTGGGTAAAGGCCTGAAGAACTATGGACGGAAGTTCGTAACATTGTACAGGAGGCAGCAACTAAAACCATCCCAAAGAAAAAGAAATGCAAGAAAGCAAAGTGGCTGTCAGATGAGGCTTTACAAATAGCTGTGGAAAGAAGGAATGCAAAAAGCAAAGGTGAAAGGAAAAGATATAAACAACTGAATGCAGATTTCCAGAGAATAGCAAGGAGAGATAAGAAGGCCTTCTTAAATGAACAATGCAAGGAAATCGAGGAAAACAACAGAATGGGGAGGACTAGAGATCTCTTCAAGAAAATTGGAGATATCAAGGGAACGTTTTGTGCAAAGATGGGCATGATAAAGGACAAAAAAGGCAGAGACCTAACAGAAGCAGAAGAGATTAAGAAGAGATGGCAAGAATACACAGAAGAACTATACAAGAAAGATCTTAATGCTCCTGATGACCACGCTGGTGTGGTCACTGACCCAGAGCCGGACATCCTAGAGAGTGAAGTCAAGTGGGCCTTAGGTAGCATCACTAACAACAAAGCTAGTGGAGATGATAATATCCCAGCTGAGCTACTTAAAATCCTAAATGATGATGCTGTGAAAGTGCTGCACTCAATATGCCAACAAATTTGGAAAACTCAGCAGTGGCCAAAGGATTGGAAAAGGTCAGTTTACGTTCCAATTCCAAAGAAGGGCAGTGCCAAAGAGTGCTCAAACTATCGCACAATTGCACTCATATCACATGCTAGCAAGGTTGTGCTCAAAATCCTACAAGCTAGGCTTCAGCAGTACGTGGACCGAGAACTACCGGACGTACAAGCTGGGTTTCGAAGAGGCAGAGGAACTAGAGATCAAATTGCCAACATGCGCTGGATCATGGAGAAAGCCCGAGAGTTCCAAAAAACCACCTACTTCTGCTTCATTGACTACGCAAAAGCCTTTGATTGTGTGGATCACAACAAACTGTGGCAAATTCTTAAAGAGATGGGGGTACCAGACCACCTTACCTGTCTCCTGAGAAATCTGTATGCGGGTCAAGAAGCAACAGTTCGGACCGGCCATGGAACAACCGACTGGTTCAAAATTGGGAAGGGAGTACGGCAAGGCTGTATATTGTCACCCTGCCTATTTAACTTATATGCAGAGTACATTATGAGAAATGCAGGGCTGAATGAATCGCAAGCCGGAATCAAGATTGCCGGGAGAAATATCAACAACCTCAGATATGCAGACGATACCACCCTAATGACAGAAAGTGAAGAAGAACTAAAGAGCCTCTTGATGAGGGTGAAAGAGGAGAGTGCAAAAGTTGGCTTGAAACTCAACATTAATAAAACTAAGATCATGGCATCTGGGTCCATCAATTCCTGGCAAATAGAAGGGGCAGAAATGGAAGCAGTAACAGATTTTACTTTTCTGGGCTCCAAGATCACTGCAGACGGAGACAGCAGCCATGAAATTAAAAGACGCTTACTCCTTGGAAGGAAAGCTATGGCAAACTTAGACAGCATAATAAAAAGCAGAGATATCACCATGCCAACAAAAGTTCGCATAGTCAGGGCGATGGTGTTCCCAGTAGCAATGTATGGTTGCGAGAGTTGGACCATAAGGAAGGCTGAGCGCCGAAGAATAGATGCTTTTGAACTGTGGTGCTGGAGAAGACTCCTGAGAGTCCCTTGGACTGCTAGGAGATCAAATCAGTCAATCCTAAATGAAATCAACCCTGACTGTTCCCTGGAAGGACAGATACTAAGGCTGAAACTCAAATATTTTGGCCACCTAATGCGAAGAGAGGACTCTCTGGAGAAGACTCTGATGCTGGGAAAAATTGAAGGCAAAAGGAGAAGGGGAAGGCAAAGGATGAGATGGTTAGACAGCATCACCGATGCAATGAACATGAAAATGAGCGAACTCAGGAAGATAGTGGAGGACAGGAAGGCCTGGCGGGATATGGTTCATGGGATCACGAAGGGTCGGACACGACTTAACGACTGAACAACAAAAGGAACAATAGTTTGCTTACTCAAAGAAGACCTCTGCAACTGCCCCCCCCCACTATAGGATGCAACGGTTGCCATTTTGGCACCACTGTATCAGCGGTGGGAGGGGAATGGATAGGGTTGGACTGTCAGTCTCTGACTGAAGCTTCACCATAAAATCTCTTAGCGTGTTGCAATAGGCGATTAATTGTTTTGCATTATTCTGGTGCATCTGTCACATTATATGAAAGAAATTGCATGTGCATGAACAAAAATATGTTGCTTTACTTCAACAATATGCCCTAAAGACTCCATTATTCAGCAACTAATGTGTAGTTCTTCAATAGTGTTGATTCCTGGAGGATTTGGTAAAATCAAAAAGCAAACATGTGCACAGAGACTTCCTGATTAACCAACAATAAAACTTGCTAAACAATTTTCTTATTATAATAAATGTCTTTCATTTCTCTTCTCTACAGTCAAGACAATAGCACCATTCCAAAACAGAAACACCAAATCAGAAAAGAATTTCAAAGTAGTATGGAGATTCCAAAAAGAATTTGTTCATCAAAAGTTTTTTTTTTTAAATGCACATCTGTCTAAAAGCAAAAATGGGGCTGGAAATCTATTCAAAGATTTGATCTTAAGATTGAAGCCTATGCAGGATTACACAAAAGTAATCAGTCAAGACAAGCACCTTTACTCACCAAGTTCACTAGGGCTTACTTGTGAGTAAAGGTGCTTGTGACTGCAGCCTTAGGGACAGATCAGAGTGAACATGCAGTTTCTGTTAGTACTATAGTGTTAATGGGAGTCGTGCGAGTTGCATTCCATCACATGTCATAGTGAAAATGTAATCCTTCTTAAGAGAAGACTGATGCTGGGGGCAAACTTTGTCTCACAGAAGTTTTTTTAAAAAAAATAATTAAGGAGACAGGCACATCAACTGGGGGAAAAATGAGGAATGGTTTCAAAAAAATTGTTTGGAATTATTATTGACAGTCAATTTTGAAGTCATTTTTTTTAATTAAGGTATAGCCAGTAACTGAAAGACAACAGGACTGACTTACTATATAGCCTCTGAAGCTTATAGAAGTCCATTAAGAATTCACACATCACAATGCAGGACATTCTGCAAAGTACTGCTCCTAAGCATTTTCCATCACATAAGACAATGGGACACGAAGGGGGGGGGGAGGATTAAAAGGTTTAAACAGCAGCAGACATCAGGATTTCAATTACCATATTCTCTGATATTTTGCAACACATAGCACCAGCTTTTATACGGGCTTCATATCATATGGCTAACATTCAGCCTCGCACACTGAATCACAAGTCCAGAAAGAGTCATAGTAATGAAACGAACAATTTCCTCACTCAGGCATGTGAGGTAAAATGTCTCTTAATGCACAGTCTAAAAGGCCAAAAGCAGCATCTGAACGAAGAGTTTGCAAAGAAGGGATAAAAGCAGTTCACTAAGATCTGAATAAGTTTAACAATCATACATACACACACATATGTGCAGTATTTGCATCTCTGAGATATCCTGCAGAAAGGGAATTGCAAGGAGCTTTGTAAAGTGTAAGCCCCTTTCTTATACTGAAAAGAGCGCCCAGTAAATTATTTCACACCTACTAAACAAGTTTCAAACTTTGTCAGACAGAAGATATTTCCTTAGCAAAAGCTTTCCATTTTGAGAGTTACATCTTGAGGAAAATGGGGGGGGGGGGGGAGAGAGAGAGAGAGAGAGAGAGAGAGAGAGCAGAGCAGGAGAGAATCTTCACACTGCAAAGCACAATGCAGAGCAAAATGAGATCCAAACCAAGAGATTTTAAATAGAAGGAATAATAAATTCACTAAAAAATATTTAGCCAACGATTGCAGCTAACATGTAGGTTTACAGACCTGTGGATGCAGTTACAGTTTCTTATAACCTTGTTGTGTCTCCAAGTCATATTACTGGTGCTCTGCTTCCAAGTGCTGCTTACAACTCACAAGTTACTTTTCCCAACCCTATCCAAAGGAACTGCCCAGATTTTGTGGTGTAATCTGAGCAGGGAAGTACCATGTGCCTATGATACGGTTAATTCATTTTTTACCTCCCTCTGATGTGCAAGGAAAAAGCACAAAAATGAAAAGGCTGTTTTCCATCCAGCAGGACCTAGACATTAACAGCAGCACATTTATATGTGGCTTTTATTTTGCATTTAAATACATTCGCTGCCTTGGAATGCCATCGTTTCAACATTCATACAGCCTGGCCCTAATCCTTCATGCCTGCCAGGTACAGACCTTTTGCTAACTTTTCTAGGAGCTCTTGAGGGGGTGGAGATCAGTCATACTCAAAAGTAACAATCATGCATTGTATTGAGGCACAGACTTGCCAACTTGCCCTTTTTGAAGAATAAACCCAAACACAGAATTGCTGGTTTCTTATTGGTAATTCTAAATCATTTTTATACTGCATTCTAGGTGGATTCGATTCTGCTTAGTGTCACTTGAAACTGCAAAATATTTGCTTCACTGGCTGCCTGATTGACTGTTAACATAAGCACTAAGATAACTTTTGTTAGAGATGACCTGCTAAATAAAAAAACAACTTCTTGAAAGAATCCATCTCCTGAGCAAATTGAAATTCCCACATAAGCACTGAAATTCCTGTGTTCCAATTCAAACCAGAACTTCCACCTCTGCAGGTTGAGGTATGCAGTTGCCACAGTGCACTGCAGCTGCTTGCAGATTCTCAACTCCACCTAAGATAAACCGAAGCTTTGCAAGAGCTCAGCTACAAGTAAAATGCACAGTGATGGCATCAATGAAATACTTAAAACAATTAAATGTTTTATTGGATGATTGGTCAACCACATCCAATCTAAGTAATTTATTTCTTAATATGTGATAAGTTTTAAAATGTATATTCGTTTGAGATAAGCTCCAAACATGCATTCCTTCCTCAACTGGCTGAAGAGGAGCGGCCCACAGGCTTTCCGTTCCCTATAACACTGTGGTTCCCAACCTTTTTAGCACCGGGACCCCCTTTTGTAGAATGACAATCTGCCGGGACCCCTCAAAGACCTAGGGCTGGAAGTGATGTCATTGTTTTTAATTAGTTACACCAGCAGTTCTCAAACTGTGGGTCGCGACCCACCATTGAGAACCTTAGCTGTCCCCTGCCCCTTAACGGGTGGGGACAGCATGGCAGTGGCAGCGATCCAGGGGATCACCACCACTGCAAAATTGCCCGAAACCGCCGTTGCTGCACTTACCGGGGCTTGGGGGAGCTTCGGGGAGGCCTTTGTGATCCTCTGCAGGCGATCCCCAATCTGCGGATCGCCGAAAAACGACAAACTTCGGGTACTTCCAGTTTTCGCGAAAACCGGAAGCAAGATCGCCGTTTCTCGGTGATCCGAAGATCGGGGAGGCCTGCAGAGGGTCATGCAGGCCTCCCCAAAGCTCCCCCAAGCCCCAGTAAGTGCAGCAAAGGCGGATTTGGGGGCGGTTTCAACGGCTGCAAAACTCCCTCACTCAAAACACCCCGCAAACACTTGGTTCTCCCCACCTCACCTCTCGGGGAGAACTTTGAGAAACGTGGAGTTACACTGTTTAATAAATCACACTTTTTAAATTAAATCACATTTAGTTGTACTCGTAAGCAGCCCTATTGGGGGGGGGGAGAAGAGTGAGCTAATATTAACAGAGATGCTAAAAGGCAAGCAGAAAGTAACAGGAGGTGAGCAAACAAGCCCCAAGAGAGCATCAGACACTTCTTTCTCTGCAGCGGGGGGGGGGGGGGTAACTGAGCAGCCATCTTGGGTGTGGGCATCCAGCCAACACCCTGTGACCCACCTAGAAAGTGCTTTACGACCCCCTTGGAGGTCCCAACCCCCAGGTTGAGAACCACTGCTTAACAGCTTGGAATGGTGCCTGCATGTCTGCCCATGTGCACCCCCTAGAGGCAGAAGGGGGGGAAACATGGCTCTGTTGCTTAAAAGCCTGAAATGATACCATTCATTATATAATCTCAGAACGTTGCAATCTCATTCCAATCAGGACCAGCCCACGACCTCACTATGAGTATGCACAGCATCTGATATTCAGGAGAGTACTATCTCTATACATGGAGGCTGTCTTTGGCTACCATGGATGTTAACCTTTGAAGACCACCCCCACCCCCGATTCCTGAGGTGACATGCCAAATGTTGCCCCCCCTTACCAGATGATGTTCTAGCCTCCACTCCTTCCACTCGCCAATATTCTAGCTCAGCGCTCCCCTCCCCTCCCCTCCACTCTTCTTCTCTGTCCCCTTCTTCCTTCTCCAATCCAGGGAGCGGAAGGAGAAGCAATGGAGGCAAGTTGGTGGACAGAGATGGGTGCCCCTCCTCCACCAATCTGCTGCCCGAGGCGACTGCTTCAGTTGGCCTAATGGATGGGCCAGCCCTGATTCTAACACATGTGTAGACCAGGTTACATTCGTTCCCAGTCAGTTTCTGAGCCCATTTTAAGGTACTGGTTTTAACTTCCAAAGCCCTAAAGACCTTAGGACTTTTGTTCTGACCACCTATGTGTCAAGGAGGACCTTGTAAAAAGTTCAGCCCCAGGAACATTCATTGGAGCTGCAGTTTCACAACCCTTTGGGGCATTTTTGCTACATCTCTAAAACAAATCAGGAACCAAAGCTAAGTGAAATGGAATTTGACCAAGACGCTTCCACTGCTTTTCCAGGCACACTTAAGAGAAAAGAGGGAGAGACACCTGGTGGGGAAAGCTACATGACAAACAGCTGCAAGGAAAGATTAAAGAGAAACAGCAAGAAATCTCAGAGAGAGAAGAGACTAATGAAAAACCAGAGCACACAGGAAACATAAACACTTCAGTTACAATGAATGTGCAACTGAAGCTGGAAGCCTTGGAAGTCTTGAACTGACCTATGGCCAGGACTCCTTAGATTAGAAAAACTACATTTTTCTTGGTATACTGTACAGTGATGGAAGCCCAGGCAGCCTGAACATATTATCTATGAGACCTAGGAATGATCTCACCAGCTGAAAAGAATCTCTACACAATCCTGATAGAGTCTTCAGTTTAGTACGTAAACCTGCATTTGTGTCCCAGGTATTCCAGCAGCAGGGTCAACTTTTAGCCTCTTTTCCTCCTTCCAAAGTATCATTCTCCCCAGTCAGAAGTTCATTTCTACAGTACTGCCCTTCCCTCACTTTGGAATCACATGTAAAAGCTCGTGTTTATGGAAAGCATCAGTGAAAACTATGAAAACATACTTTTCAGGGTATAACAGGGACACACTAGAGCTCTGTTCAGACCTGGAATCCATTTGAAGAAAGAATGCATGGAGGTCCCCCAGGGTCACACCACAGTAGCCCCACCCCCACCGATGTGTTCCCAGATTCCCACCCCCTGATGTCCACTTGGTCACCTTTTGTCTCCAGCACAAAATGCTGTGGTGGGGCTTTGGGAGTATGTCATCGGCAGGGTGGGACTAGTGCAACATTATCCCAAGGGCCCTCCATGCAGTCTTCTGTTGAATGTCTGAACAAGGCTTGGCATTATCCCTATTCCCATACCAATGATCATTAGCGTCACTAGACGCGCGACACCCTAGAGCAGGGGGGTGCGCGACACCCCCCGCCCTAGGGTGACCCCCCAACACCCCCCCACCCGCATTTAAGGCCGGGGAGCCGGCCTCGGAGCGTCCGGCTCCGTTGGCGCTCCAGGGCCTTCTGAAGGTCCGCTGGTTCAAAACGGAAAGTTTTCCGGTTTTCGCGCATGCGCAGTACATTTTCTGAGGGCAAAGGGCTGCCCATTTGCCCTCAGAAAAGTACTGCGCATGCGCGAAAAATGGAAAACTTTCCGTTTTGAACCAGCGGACCTTCAGAAGGCCCTGGAGCACCTGCGGGGCCGGACACTCCGAGGCCGGCTCCCTGGCCTCGAAGCCTCCGGAGGCTCCGATGCCGGGGAGCCGGCCTCGGAGCATCTGGAGTCGGGGGACAGTGACATGCGGGTGACGCACGTCACGGAGGTAACGCGCGGGGGTGCGCGCGTCACCCATTGGCGCGTGTCACCCCCTGGCGGTCTGCGCCCCCCCCCCCCCGCCACGCTCCAACGATGCCATTGCCAATGATTAGTCCCCAGGTCACTCCATATCACCTCATGGTTTCACATTGCTGCTCCATCTGCTGTAAGTGATAGTCCCCTGCTCTGAAATAGCCTGTGCTTCACTGATTTAAAAGCCATGAGGATGATTGTTCTTTAACTTCTTGAAGCAAAAGATACAATAGCAAGACATAATCATCATGCATTATGTGTCATACAATAACACATACGGCCCAATCCTAGCCTCAGCCAGCCTATAGCATGCAGTGGTGCAGGTATGGCCTTCGCTGCATGCCATGGGCCGGCAGGGGACCATGCCGCAGCAGAGAGATAAGTAAAATAATTTTTATCTACCATAAAAAATAATTTTTTACTTACCTACTCTGCTGAGGAGGTGGATTCGGCAGCAGTCACTGACGCCAGACCATATCCCCCATTTTTGGGCCCGCCCAACCTCCAGCTCTCCTTGAACGTAAGCCACCTATGTAGCTGTGGAGACACATAGGCCATTGGAGGCCTATGTAGAGAGAAGGGGAAAGTATTTTCCTTTACCTGCTGCAGGCTTCCTGATCGCCCCCCCCCCCCCAGCATGAAGCTCAGCCTCCATTGACCCGGCTGTGTGCTGTAATGTGGCAGGAGATAGGGCTGGGCTGTCACCACATGAAATGGCAGGCTTTGCACTATGCACCTTTCTGTTCACATGCACTAGAATTAAGCAGCATCCACACACTCCACTCATAGATTGGTCTTGGGCAGACCTGCTTCAGCCTTCTATTGACTCACAATGTGCTCTCACACTCTCACTCCCAGCTGGGTGTGGGATGTCACACTTCCCAAGATCTCACAGATCTCATTCAAAGACACAGAGATTCCCATCTCCTAACCCAGGGGTGACCAACCTTTCAACATGAATGCTCCCCTGGACCTTTAATGGTTGTATAGGTGAGGGCATTTCAGCAGTATAGGTGAGGGCATTTCAGAGGGCATTTCAGCAGGTCACCATCAGCAATTGCAGCTGCCAAGATTCTGTCTTCTACACAACTCTTAAGAACACAGAGGCCCTAATGGTGGAAGGTTGGCCACCACTGCCCTAACCACTAGCTTCCATCATTCCGAACTACTAAGCAATCTGGCAAACAAAGGAATGGTCATACAATAATCATAATGGTCTAAAGAAGTTCCACAGTGTGATCCACTTACACTTCCTCAGTATAAAAGTTTATATGAAATTCTAGGTTTGCCAATGAATTCTATTTACTGGAGGCTTCCACTAAGCCTTACTTAGTGGGATCCACTTGTCTGCAACTTGATCCATGTTGCTGCTCACATAGTCCCCTGGGTGTAATATGGGGGGGGGAGCAGAGCCACACCTCAAGGGCCAATTGAAGTGGCTGGGTGGGCAGTGGGCCGGAGGGGAGAAAATGCAGGGTGCAGGGCACTCTCTCTTTATTTCACTGCCTCTTCCAGTCTGCCATTCCAAGTGACGGCTTTAGTCAACCTCACAGATTTCAAAACAGTCTCACAGTACAGCATTGCATCTGGAAACACAGGGAAGATCATTCAAAGTACTTTGGTGTAAGACTTCACTGCAGTGTTTTAGAGACCAATAGGATAGCGAACACACACAACCACTTGTAGGTAACTGGAAGCCTCTATGTAAAAAAAAAAAAAAAAAGACATGTGCAGATGACTGCCAGTTGGCCAACCCCTCACTAACAACAGCATTTATCCTCCGACAAATTCCTTATAGCTGACAAATTCCTCATGTGTGTAATACGGGGGGGGGGGGGGCAGGGCTCCCCCTCACAGGGAAGGCAACATGCTGCTCTAGGAATTTCAGCTTCAGCCAGCTGTGCATATACTGTCAGTAGGCAGACAAGCAGAAGAGCATTTACTCTAGATTACCCACCCAGTCTATCTAGTTGCCAACCACTGACTAAATCTTAGCACTTTTGCCTTATTTGAGCTCTGGATCAGGAGGTGCAATGCAGATTAAAAAAAAAAAATCAGTGCAAGTCAGCTAAATGTTGCCATTCATTTTGATGGGCAGGTTGGGTTGTACCCATTATGTACCTCCAAAGTGGGTATGGCACTTCTGTTTGATTTGGAAGCCTTTCTGGCTTACTAATTGGCTAACATACTTCTGCAGCATGGAGTCTGGGGGGCAGGAGGTTAATTGGAACAATTTGGGACCAAGAATGTTTAAAGGAAAAAAAATCAGAAACACCCTATTAATGGATTTATGAACTGGATTATATACTCTAGAATGTTTATTTTAATTTAGTCAGGATGCCTGAAGTCTGCAAATTGTTGAGTGGTGTGTTTTTTAATGCTCAAGACTCATGACAAAGGCACACTACAGTAATATTTGGTCTTTCAAAAACAATATTAATTTAATTCATAATTAATATGTTTAAGTACAAACTAATTTATATTTATAATGCAGAGCAGAAGACCAACTCACTGTGAGACTTAGAAACACTCTGGAAATCAGGAAGCTCATGCCTCAATCCTATCCCCCGCCAGTTGCGCCAATGCAGTTGTGCCAAAATGTCAAGCACTGCATCCAGCAGTGGGGGGGGGGGGTTACCTGAGGGAAAACAGGGAGTAAGTATAAAACATTTATATTTACCTCCCGGTAAGCCCTGGAACTGAGATGATAAGACTGAACATTGACATCTTGGGAATCAGCGAACTAAAATGGACGGGCATGGGCGAATTTAAGTCAGGTGACCATCATATCTACTACTGTGGGCATGAATCCCTTAGAAGAAATGGAGTAGCCCTCATAGTCAATAAAAGAGTGGGAAAGGCAGTACTGGGGTGCAACCTCAAAAACGACAGAATGATTTCAGTTCGAATCCAAGGCAAACCATTCAACATTACAGTAATCCAAGTGTATGCCCCAACCACTGATGCCGAAGAAGATGAAGTTGACCGGTTCTATGAAGACCTACAACACCTTCTAGAACTAGCACCCAAAAAAGATGTCCTTTACATCATAGGAGACTGGAATGCTAAAGTAGGAAATCAAGAAATAAATGGAACAGGCAAGTTTGACCTTGGAGTGCAAAATGAAGCAGGGCAAAGGCTAACGGAGTTCTGTCAAGAGAACACGCTGGTCATAGCAAACACTCTTTTCCAACAACACAAGAGGCGACTCTACACATGGACATCACCAGATGGGCAATACCGAAACCAGATAGATTATGTGCTTTGCAGCCAAAGATGGAGAAGCTCTATACAATCAGTAAAAACAAGACCTGGAGCTGACTGTGGCTCAGATCATGAGCTTCTTATTGCAAAATTCAGGCTTAAACTGAAGAATGTAGGGAACACCACTAGACCAGTCAGATATGACCTAAACCATATCCCTTATGAGTATACAGTGGAGGTGAAGAATAGATTTAGGGCATTAGACCTGGCAGACAGAGTGCCTGAAGAACTATGGACGGAAGTTCGTAACATTGTACAGGAGGCAGCAACGAAAACCATCCCAAAGAAAAAGAAATGCAAGAAAGCAAAGTGGCTGTCAGATGAGGCTTTACAAATAGCTGTGGAAAGAAGGAATGCAAAAAGCAAGGGTGAAAGGGAAAGATATAAACAACTGAATGCAGAGTTCCAGAGAATAGCAAGGAGAGATAAGAAGGCCTTCTTAAATGAACAATGCAAGGAAATTGAGGAAAACAACAGAATGGGGAGGACTAGAGATCTCTTCAAGAAAATTGGAGATATCAAGGGAACGTTTTGTGCAAAGATGGGCATGATAAAGGACAAAAAAGGCAGAGACCTAACAGAAGCAGAAGAGATTAAGAAGAGATGGCAAGAATACACAGAAGAACTATACAAGAAAGATCTTAATGTTCCTGATGACCACGCTGGTGTGGTCACTGACCCAGAGCCGGACATCCTAGAGAGTGAAGTCAAGTGGGCCTTAGGTAGCATTACTAACAACAAAGCTAGTGGAGATGATAATATCCCAGCTGAGCTACTTAAAATCCTAAATGATGATGCTGTGAAAGTGCTGCACTCAATATGCCAACAAATTTGGAAAACTCAGCAGTGGCCAAAGGATTGGAAAAGGTCAGTTTACGTTCCAATTCCAAAGAAGGGCAGTGCCAAAGAGTGTTCAAACTACCGTACAATTGCACTCATTTCACATGCTAGCAAGGTTATGCTCAAAATCCTACAAGCTAGGCTTCAGCAGTACGTGGACCGAGAACTACCGGACGTACAAGCTGGGTTTCGAAGAGGCAGAGGAACTAGAGATCAAATTGCCAACATGCGCTGGATCATGGAGAAAGCCCGAGAGTTCCAAAAAACCACCTACTTCTGCTTCATTGACTACGCAAAAGCCTTTGATTGTGTGGATCACAACAAACTGTGGCAAATTCTTAAAGAGATGGGGGTACCAGACCACCTTACCTGTCTCCTGAGAAACCTGTATGCGGGTCAAGAAGCAACAGTTCGAACCGGCCATGGAACAACTGATTGGTTCAAAATTGGGAAGGGAGTACGGCAAGGCTGTATATTGTCACCCTGCTTATTTAACTTATATGCAGAGTACATTATGAGAAATGCAGGGCTGAATGAATCGCAAGCCGGAATCAAGATTGCTGGGAGAAATATCAACAACCTCAGATATGCAGACGATACCACCCTAATGGCAGAAAGTGAAGAAGAACTAAAGAGCCTCTTGATGAGAGTGAAAGAGGAGAGTGCAAAAGTTGGCTTGAAACTCAACATTAATAAAACTAAGATCATGGCATCGGGTCCCATCAATTCCTGGCAAATAGAAGGGGCAGAAATGGAAGCAGTAACAGATTTTACTTTTTTGGGTTCCAAGATCACTGCAGACGGAGACAGCAGCCATGAAATTAAAAGACGCTTACTCCTTGGAAGGAAAGCTATGGCAAACTTAGACAGCATAATAAAAAGCAGAGATATCACCATGCCAACAAAAGTTCGTATAGTCAGGGCGATGGTGTTCCCAGTAGCAATGTATGGTTGCGAGAGTTGGACCATAAGGAAGGCTGAGCGCCGAAGAATAGATGCTTTTGAACTGTGGTGCTGGAGAAGACTCCTGAGAGTCCCTTGGACTGCTAGGAGATCAAATCAGTCAATTCTAAATGAAATCAAGCCTGACTGTTCCCTGGAAGGACAGGTACTGAGGCTGAAACTCAAATATTTTGGCCACCTAATGCGAAGAGAGAACTCTCTGGAGAAGACTCTGATGCTGGGAAAGATTGAAGGCAAAAGGAGAAGGGGAAGGCCAAGGATGAGATGGTTAGACAGCATCACCGATGCAACGAACATGAAAATGAGCGAACTCAGGAAGATAGTGGAGGACAGGAAGGCCTGGCGGGATATGGTTCATGGGATCACGAAGGGTCGGACACGACTTAACGACTGAACAACAACAAAAGCCCTGGAACACCTATGGTTTGGACATATGCCACCACTTTTGGTGGTGTACGTCCGAGGAGAGCAAAAGTGCGGGAAGCTTCGCAAAGGAGGGGATAGGATCTGGCTTGTACCATTGCTGCCAGATCCACCCCCAGATCCACCCAGTTTTGCCCCATTCAGCACTTGCTTGCAGGGAGCAAGTGCTGAATATCGGGAGATATCAAATGTGAGCGACAATTATCAAAGATGAGATGACGGGATTAAAAGTCATGACAACAATATTTAAGTTTAAAACACAATAAATATCCCGTTTTGAACATTAAAAAATAGACGTTTCGATAGTCCTTTGATGACCCTTATCAAGTAAGAGGTGCTGCACCTCTTACTTGATAAGGGTCGTCAAAGGACTATCGAAACGTCATATTTTAAACCGTGTAATGTTCAAAACGGGATATTTATTGTGCTTAAACTTAAAAGATTTTATTGTTGTCATGACTTTTAATCCCGTCATCTCATCTTTGATAATCAGGAGATATCCTTTCTGCAATTCAGAACCAGTCCTCTGCAGACAAGCGCTGGGAGAATGTCCAGGGGAAATGGGGCACTTGTCCAGGTAGCAGGTAATTGTAGAAGCCTTGACTACCTGGCCCCAGTGGTGTCCCTACACTGGTGTGGGGGGGGAGTGCAGACCGCACCATGCGACACCCTCAGGGGGGTGACATCACTAATGGTCAAAATTGTGAAAACCTTTGTCTTTAAGAATAATATAATCATGGTATATATTGTTCGATGTGTACTCACATGCGGAATGCTATGGAAGAAACCATTTCAAACTATCTGTATTTTATCAAAAGAAAACAACTTCTTTGTGTAACAAAAAGTAAAATAGGAGGAGGGGTGATGGCATGGGGGTGGGGCGAGAATACGTTTCCCCGCCCACTGCATGGGAGAAGTTCATTATGGGGGTGACGCACTGGCCTCCTGCACCGACCCCCTGCACTGGGTGACGCAAACCCTAGGAACGCCCCTGCCTGGCACACTTCTGTGTGTTTCCTTATGCATTTGCTGTCTGTGGATGGCAAACTTCATAGAGCTTCCAAGGCAATGCTATCTCACTTTGTGCTGATTAGCAATAATTAAATTTGTGCTATCTCCAACATTAGCCCAGCACAAAAAGTGAGTATATGCTCCTACCTCCCAAATTTCTGAAGTGCAGGTGATAGAGGGGGGAAGTGGAAATCTCAGAGCTTTCATTTTGTGCTAGGTAGTCCAGAGAGATTCAGATATCCTCTGGCTATCTTCCACTGCCTCAGTCCTTCCTGGTTAGTGTGAACTGAAAGCCTGGAGTTCAGGGCAAGCTGTTAAAAGGGGAGCCACTGGGAGACCCTCAACCAGTCCCCTGCAATTGGGTTATAGTTTCTTACAATTTACAAAAGTGTTTCTAAAAGCAAAACTTCCACATGTGTGAATAGACGATACTTTTATTGCCAAAGCAAATACAGTATAACTATTGACTTTCTATATCAACTTGTCTTTGCTATTTGGTGCTTGGTGAACTAGTTCATTTTATCACACAGTTGTTTCCACCTTCCCAAGAACACCAGCAACCTTGACAGAAATAGCTTTTTTTTTTAACCTTGGTTAAAAATAAAAAAGAAAGAACAACCTTTTGTTTTAAAGAGTGAATGGTAAAGAATGGGGGGACCACAAAATGTTCAACGAAACCTTTAAAATTTAAATTTTCCATCTCTGTTGCCAACAATGAGAAAGGCCTCCAAGCTCAATTATAAATGTTCAATAGCAAGAAGAAAATCAGGTTTTGCTGGCTATGGTTGCTCCGTCCATTCAAAACCTATATAGTCATCAATGAAGGACCAAAACAGTCTGCTTAAAACCCATTTGGTCCCGCAGTATGACTTTCCCAGACTGCCCAAATGTCAGTGTGATCCACATGTGTAACGAACCCCCATGTAGAAACAATCACTTGCATAAAATTTCGCAGGTGTACCTTGCACCTGGTCTACAGGCGGTGCTTTAGGGACTCAACGGGACTTAAGGTCAACTCAACTCGTCCATTTACTCCTATGTAAAGCATGGACCTGAAAACACAAAATTTCAAACAAAAACATAGTTGTGTTTTACACACAGCTCCAGGGCTTTAGGGGTGTTTAGGAGGATGTCTCACCTAAGTGTACCTTAAGTTTCAAGTCCCTACCTTCAAGGGATTTTTTTTTTATGGCCCTTTAAATTCTTGAAATACGCAGATTTTGTTGTGAGTCCAGCACGAAAATGCTCAAACAAACATAGTTGTGTTTAACACAAAGCTCCAGGGCTTTAGGGGTGTTTAGGAGGATGTCTCACCTAAGTGTACCTCAAGTTTCAAGTCCCTACCTTCAAGGTTTTTTTTTTAATGGCCCTTTAAATTCTTGAAATACGCAGCTTTGGTTCTTTTTCTGCATGTAAAAGGCCAGTGAGTTGTTTGAGCAATGCGTACCAATAAAGTCCCGTTGAGTCCTTTGAGGTACGCCTAATGTTGCACGTGTGTACAGCTGTGTACAGCTGCTCCCCTGCACTTGAGGTGCTCCAAACAATGTGGATTCAAAAGCCAGGGCCCTGGCCATGAAAACAAAGCCAGAGTTTCATTTTTAATTTCAGTGAGGAGGGGGGGCCAGCCCCCCAATTCCGGGGCATCATTTTCCCTAAAAACAGTTATCTTTGCTCCTCTGGGGGGGTCAGTGGGGTGACCCTTGAACTCTGACAATTGTTTTAAAACATAGGTCCATCTGTCTACTTTCCACAAAAAAATTCCAGAAACATTGGGGCAAGCCATTTTTTTTAACTATTTACTTTTCGGCCGTACCTCTAAGAACTCAACGGGACCAAATGGGTTTACAAAATATTAATCCAATAACTTTAATTTGAAGGGTGTGTGTGTGTGGATATATTTATTGTGCACTAGGATGCAAACTTAGTAAAACAGTTCTAAAAATTGTTCATTCTTTATTTCAGTGTTCTGAATTTTGCAGATTGGTGTCAGACATTTTGCAATGGACAGATCCATCTAGAAATGGAAGTTTTAATGTATGTAGAGTGGTCTCCCCCACCCTCAGTCAAGGTCTTTCCCATTTTGAAGAGCCATTTTACTCCACCTACTCTACAATGGGATACGTTCACAGAGGCACCCCTGCCCACTAGTGAATGGAGATGCCTACTTGCAGAGGAGCCCACAGGGGTTTGAGACATAGATATTTCTTCAAGCTATGTAAATATAGTACATAATCATAAATCATTGCAATAAAATTAACCACCTAATCTAACTGTAGTTTTCATCATGTAACTTAAACAGGTGGGGTGCTCAGCTGGCTCTTCCCTGCTTACTAATCAACAGAATGGAGCCTGGTATGCTGAAGAAGAGGACACTGTGCATGCCGTTTGCAGCAATCGGATGCCAGAACAACAAGAAAACTTTTGAGATTAGATAAGGATACACTGCTCTCTTACTATAAAGCCTTAGCACATCTCCTGGCTGATAACGTTGGATTGATTATCACCAGAGACAGCAAACCTGTTCTGTATTTTGTTGCACTTACATTAAACCAAAAACATATAAAGCAAAGAGCAGATAAAGAATATGAAGGAAATGCCTTTTTGGAATCAAATATAAAATCCCTTTCACATGCAAAAAAAAATCCCTATAGATTTCAAAGGAAGTTACACAAGTAATCTGGAATGGGGGAGTTACATTAGGAGTACAGCAAAACTAAACCTTATACAAAACTGTAGATATACAGTACAGAACTGCTGCAGCTATTTGAAACACTTCTGAAAACAGACAAAATTCTTAAGTGTATTACACTATTCAGGGCCCAATTCTATCTGGGCCTTGTGCTGCCCAAATGGCAGCGCAAAGCCCTTTACAGCAACACGAAAGCCAGGCCATTGTTGCACGCTTCCAGGCCACTGCTGCAAATGGCAAGAGGCGCAGCATGCACTGCAGTGGCTCATGGAGGCTCTACCACTTGTGGTAAGTTGCCGGCAGGGGAAGAGCAGGGGGAGTTTGGGGGCAGGAGGACAGGGGCAGAGACTAGGAGGGAGCGGGTGCATCTCAGTCGCACCAGAATGTATGTACCAGGATCCTATCCTCTCTTTTTAAACCTACCCACCCCCTTTCTCTTCTCAGACTTACGCTAGCTATAGCTGGTGGAGGTCCGAGGAGACCGATAGGCCACCAGGAGACCTCGGTTCAAATTCTAGCCCAACCACTGTCTGCCACACCCCTTTCCACTGGAGATGATAATCTTCTGCCATTGTAAGCTTTGCTGATACAAGGGGTACGTAAAGTATTTGGGGGCACATAGAAAAAAGTGTTGTATGAAGGAAGGTGCATGTGAAAATTGGGTCCATGTTACAGCTTAAATGGATCTTCAAAAGTAATTAGATGAATTTGTATTGCCCCCCCCCCTTTGGGTTTAGTAACCATTCGGAGTTTCTGGCCATTCTGAGCAAAGAGACCTGTAACAATTAAAGAGCCTCCATATTTTGAGTGCTAATCACTCAAGAGTTACCCGAGGCCTCACACAATCCATCATACTTCAAGATCATTAAACCTGTGCAATTATACACTGCTGGACTTTATTAAGATGCAATTATGCACCTTCAAGGGCATCCTTCTAGCACTAGATCACTGCTCCCTTCTGCCATCCCTGTAATACAGGTGGGGATGTCATTTATGTAGCAGGGAGGAAGGGAGCAAGCTGCAGGAAACAACATCTTCGCACTGCCTGCATTTTTTAATCTGACCAATAGGAGGAGGGCTAGGGTGAGGGTTGAATTTAAATGTGATTAGAGCAAGGATACACAGCCCAATCCTATATGTGCCGTCCAATGGCGATGCACCTCCCTCGCTGGTGCAGACTGCCGAAAAGCAGTCTGTGCCAGACGCAAACACATCCCTGACAGCACACTGACCAGCACGCTGCCAGGGACATCAGCGGGACATCACCTCCACCTTCCCGGACACGCCAGAGGAAAGGTAAACTGGCGGGAAGGTGGGGGAGGGCAGAACGGGAGTGGGGAGGGGGCGGAATGGAGGGCGGGGAGGCCACAGGGAGGATTCGTCACACACTGAATCGTATCCCCCATCCCTGCAGCTTCCCCACCCCTTTTCTCTCCTTGGAGTTTGCTAGTGTAGGTCCAAGGAGACCCATTGCGAGTCGAGAGACTTATGCAAGGGTAAGGGGATTAAACTTCCCCTTGCCCTGCGGAAGCCTCCCGGTCCACCCCCCCCCTCCCGGTCCACCCCCACCCCCCACATAGGAGGCAGCGGCTGCCATTTTGATGCTGCTGCATTAGCATTGGGGGGGAAGGATAGGATTGGGCTCACAGTTGTGGGCCTTTGTCTCTCTTAACTTGTCATTCCTTATCAATATGAAACATTTTCTTCTCATCTAAAAAAGGAAGAGTCAACTCTGCTTTCTTATGCAGCTGCTGATAGGTTGATTGGTTGCCTGCAACTCATCGCAAGAGATTAATACATGCTCAGGTTTCTGGTCAAGTTGGTAGTTGAAAACATGCTCCTATGCTAACTGCCACTCGTGGGACTGACATAGCTTCCACTGCCTCCATTCAACCATAAAAACGAACATGGGTTCAGAAGTAGGTTCTTTTAATACCTCAGAACAATTCTTTTCAATATCAATTAAATTATTTTGGTCACATTTCATTGCTAACAGCATAGAATCAGGGTTGTTGATATTTTGGCCAATTCAGGAATAAAGTTCATTAGCAAGTGGGTCAAAAAGGAAATGCTCTAAAACAGAATTGCCATTAATTAGAACAGCTTCGTTGCAGGGAACATGAAAAGCATGTACCAGGGTAACCAAAGGGGAAATCCAACTAAACAGAACATCTCTTCTTCCCAACACAGTCCATGAAAAGGTCGAGAAAGTCTAACACAGTCGAGACTAGGATGATCAGCTATTTCATATTTGGATTTTTCTAGAATATATTCATTCACTGGCCATTTTGTTTTTTAAAAAAACATGAATGCACTTCCTATGTGATCCAATCTAATATTGTGCCATTGAGCAACAAACAGGACATTCAAAAGGCTCTCAATGCAAGGTAAACCAAAAGAGGGAATAAAATGTTTTCGAACTGTTTCAGAATTTTAGATGCAGTCAAAAAGGCTCTTTGGGGCCATGCGAGGAGACTTGCATACACAGTGGGGAACCTCACTTGGGGGGAGAACATTTCCTGTCAGAGGCCACTGCTGAGGGTTCAAGTTTCATGAGTAGTTTGGTAGTACGGGAGCACACATGGTGCTCACTACAAAACTCTTTGTATCATGACCCTAGTGAGGAAAATGTAGATTAAAATATTGATAAAACGTGAGTGGGGCTACAAATATGCACACAGACCATTCATTTTAGGCTCCTTCAGTGCCAGCTCCACATGAGATTAATTTTTAAAGATAAGTATTGCCTCAGTTTTTTGTTCATATTCGGTTTCATCAGCTCTCTTCCCCCTACACACACCAATTTGTTTTCAGCATTAAAATTGTACTGTATAGTAGCACAGAATATTCTTATTGTCCCTGTTGGATTTAAATTGCATTCAACTACATTATATCAATTATACTAGGTTAATTTTTTTGTTTAAGAAGATTTGTGAATTTATACAAATTATGCATACTGTATTATCCAGCATGTTTTTGCAAATATAAATTAGGTTATATGTTTGGAAAAAAGTTTAGTATAGGATGTATTTATTTAGTTTAGTATAGGATGTATTTTAGTATAGGTGTATAGGTATATAGTGTAGTATAAAAGTATAGGTATATAGTGTAGTATAAAAGTTTAGTATAGGATGTATTTTAGTTCTATAGTATTTTATTTCTCGTTACATTCTCCTTCATTGGCAGTTTTGACACCATAGTAGCCCTTTAAAAGAAATAGTCCACTCCCAGTTCTGTTCATGCATACCGTCTTTACCAGAGATTAGAACCATTGCTCTATACATGCATTAAATATGCATTGAGATGAGTGGAAATGGGGGGGGGGGGAAGAGACACTTCCCTTTCGCTACTTTTGAATGACTATGATTGTATAGAGGATTGGAGTCTTTGAATTGCTCTCTCTCTCTCGCTCTCTCTCGCTCTCTGATGCAGCCACACCAAAAAGTTGCACGTGGCATCCAGCTGTGGTGGGGCAACTCGAGGAAAAATGGGAGCCAAGTAAAAAATGAGAAAGAAGTTGTATGGGTGAAAAAGCCATGTATTAAAAATCTAAATACAGAGTCTCCAATAACCACGTAAAAATAATTTTTAAAGAGCCACTAATAAAAGTAGACAACGAAATAATTAAAAACAAAAGTCAGAGAAGTCCGGTATTTACATAAGCACCATGGTGTACATGCATCAACGTACATGGTGCTTATGAAAATACCGGACTTCTCTGACTTTCGTTTTTAATTCTTTCGTTGTCTACTTTTATTAGTGGCTTCTTTGAAGAAAAATTTACATGGTTATTGGAGACTCTGTATTTAGATTTTTAATACATGGCTTTTTCACCCATACAACTTGTTTCTCGTAATATATTGTAGTAGCTGGCCATGATAGCTTTCGTGCTAAAATCAAGTAAAAAACATTGATACTTACCTCCGCATAAGCCCTGGGGCTACCTATGGGTCTCCATGGACATACGCCACCTCTTTTGGTGGCATATGTCCAAGGAGAGAAAAGGGGCAGGGAGGTTTGATATAGGATGAGCCGGTGTGCATCGTTGCTGCTGGATCCACCCCCTCCCACCTTCTCCCCACCCCTGGTTCCTCCCCCTTTCCCACCCAGTTACACCCCAGTCCTCCCACTCTCTCCTCCCTGCCCACCCCCAGCCCCCACTGCTGACATTAGGTCTGGCAGGCACGATGGGGTCCAGCAGCAAATGTGCAATGCTGCCACTCCTTTTGGCAGCGCCTGCAGAATGGCCACTGCAAGAATGCTGCACATGCCATCGGCAGCCATTTTATGACAGCAGAAGTCTCTTCCATGGTCGTAAACCCCTCCTCCTGACAGCACAATCCTGGATTGGATTGGGCTGAACAGGAGTTGAAGTTAAGATGATTTTCAACATGCACACTTCACTCTTAAGATCCTCCAAATTCCACCAACTGCAGCCCCTTGCGATATATCAAATGCCATGTTGGAGGAGCGCTCAACTCCCTGGAGTGACTTTGCAGGGGTGCAGAAGCTGCAACAGGAAGAAGCAGACAAGAAAGCTTCATTCTGCAAGCAGAACTTCCTTAAAAGGCACTTAGGAGCCTAGATGCTGGTTCTTGATTGGCTTCACTGGCCTTAAGAGAAATCTTAGGACAGGAGGATCCTCAGATGCATTAATAGTCAAAAATAATTAAAATTAGCACTGGCAAAAGATAAGAGAACCATATAAGGAAAGTGGCTTTTTTTCATTGCTATCCTTGGTTATAAAAAATAAAGATACCTACAGGAACTCTGAACCAGCAATTTCCAGCTCTGTTGTTCAAACCTAGCCCAATTAGTAGTTGCTGGAAAGTATTCCTGGGTTCCTAAGCAAAATCCCAACCTTAAAGGGCATATTGCCAAGGTCAAGTCTTGAGTAACAGATACAATTCAGAGTCGGGACAGATGTGTACTCTTGCAATGGGCTTGAATCACCTGATTAATGTTTTGACCACTAACTCACGCCAATGATGCCGAATGATCAGGTTTTCACTTTCCCATTCACTTAAATATGAATGAATCACTAGTGGGGAAAAAAAAATCACATGAACACCACAGGCAACATTAAGAATGACATCAAATGCTCCGGGCACACAAAGGACTATATTTCAGACAGCACTACAGCCAAGAGTTTATTAAAGGGCTAAAACAAATGCTGAATAAGTGGAAAGGGCTCCGACTCCACTTCACTTCCATGAACAGAAGCTGTACAGCTGGAATGCAGCTCTTGCGTCTTTGATTTTCTGCTCTTAGGGAATGCATTGCTATCCAGGGGACAGGCTCCTAATCCTCCCTCACAATAAGGTGTTTTCCCCCAGTTTTGGAAATAGAAGATTCAGGAAGAGATACAAGGCTAAAGAACCAGAGCAAATCCCAGCACCCTTTTCGTGTACCAACAGCAATACAGGATCAAACATTTGGTCATAAGTCCATCTACAAGAGCATAAAGAAGACTGCAAGTAAATGGTCCAGCATTTCTGTAAGTTGAACTGATTTAGATTGGTTTTCCAGAAATCTGTGTGAGAGAGAAAGAGAGAGAGGACGCGCCAAGGAACAGTGACTCAAATCATCTTCCCTGACCTTATCAAAATCCACATGGACACACCCTTCCTTTCTTTGCCAGGGAACTGTCCAGCAAACGAAAGACAAACAGTGCAGTCAGTAGGGCTGCCAGATGCAACGTTTAGAAGGGATGTGCCTTATTCCAAAAGGTTTTCCTTTATTCCAGAATAACTTGGTTGTATAGAACACCCCAGGTGTAATAAACTGCCTTACAGCAAAATAGAGGAGCTCAGTGGAAGCGCATGTCCCTCACATACAGAAGGCTTCAGCTCAAGTCCCAGCATCTTCTGGTAGGACAGAGGGGAAAAAACCTTGGAGAATCACTAACAATCAGTGTGAACAATATTGAGCTAAATGGAGGAAAGGTCTGACTCAGAATAAGGCACCTTCCATTGTGCCCTTGCTTTTAGCTCAAGTATCCCTCGATTTTGGACATTTGATCAGACAAGCAGTGCATTTAAAGCTAGTTCTTGCCAAGATGCGCTACCTGTGGCTGGGCTATACCACCTCAAATTGCACAAGGGGGCTCACATGTTTGAATTTTTCTCCATACAAAAATATTTCTTCCACATAGAAAACTAGAAGTCAGGGAGAAGGGTTCCAGCCTGGCTGTTTGCTCGACATGCTACTTTTCCTACATACAGGGAATGTTTTCATGGCTGAGCATTGAGATATGCGAGCCCCCACTTCCAGTCTGCTTGCCAACCACCTCAGTGAGAACTAGGGCCTAAAAATGCAACACCACATTGCCTGTTAGAGAGCTGACAACTAGGCAACTCACCTTCAGCAATTATGGTACATTCATTCCACAAATTTAAAATTTAACATGCAGTGCAGGTTTTGTTGTCATTTATTATATTTTAATACTTTGCTTGAGTTCCCTTTTGGGCATAAGAGACATGATGTTAATGTTTAAAAATAAATGCAATTCAAAGGATGCTTACTCAAGCTTGTTCAGAGCTCTTACTCCAAGGATGTTTACTCAAAACTCAGTGGAGCTTCCTCTCTAGTAAGAGTGTTTAGGATTCCGCTGTCAAGATGTCCAATAGGAAAAGTTATTCAACAAATATATTATTGACTTACTGCCCAATCCTATCCCTCATGTGGTCTGCTGGAACTTGCATTTTGGCAACACAGTGTGGTTTGCGGTGCCGCAAAACGTAATGCACCGTCATGTGCTACTGGGCAGCTGCTGCAAACAGTGTGTGGTGCTGGTCACGAGGCAGCAGCTTGTCTGGCTCTCCCAGTGCTGGTAAATTGGTGTGGGGGCTGGTCGGAGAGTGGGGAAGGGGAGTAGCAGGCGGAGAGGAGGAGGATCAGGACTGCCAGGAGGCATGTAGGGGCAGTCAGGGGGGAAGTATCAGCTGCAAAGATGCCACCAATATGCTAGGCACACTGCCCAGCCTTGCCACACTCCCTTGGGTCCACTCAGTCTTGTGCCAACCAAAGAGCTGGTGCAGATCCAAGTAGACCCATAGGGTAACAGGGGGGTTACCTAGAACAGAGGTTCTCAACCTGTGGTACGGGTATGCGGCTTGCTGTGTCTTATCAGCTGCAATCAACTGAGAGTCAACATCGGCCTTTATTTTTTAAAATTTAAACTCCAGACTCACAAGGCTCCCATATTTTAAAAAAAAACCTCTGCCAAATCTGTATATAAACCTCTTTCTAGCATTTACATCCAAGTTAGGGTGAATAAATTCTCTGACTAAATAGTCCCTAATTTATCACTAAAAAGAAGAACTTCATCGACCGTGAACATAAAAGATTCTTGTGCAACAAAACCACCCCTTCTCTCCCCCCAAACTGTGTTCCCAAGTGGAATGCAAATTAAGTGCTTTCCTACAGGCGGGTTCAATTTATATGCTGGGTTTCTTCATAGTTTCTTCCATTTAAAGAAGGCAGCTCTTATGGCAGATTGAGCTGGTTCTCTGCCTTCTTATGGAAACTAAGAAGGAATTGCCTTGGTTTATTTTTGGATGGGAGACCTGTGGTGATATTTTCTTTTAAAATAAAAAGGTGGCTAAAATTGGGAAAAAGGGTGGCTAACAGTGTAAAATGAGTAATTTTAATGATTAAATTTTACATTTCAATAATTAATTAATTAATGCTAATTAATTAATTAATTGGCACAGAGGGTACTTCAAAAAAATTGACCGTGCCAGGGGGTACACGTGGTGAAAAAGGTTGAGAACCCCTGACTCTAGAAGTAGGAGAACAAATGAGGCCTCCCGATTGCCACCACCACCACCACCACAGGATGCAGCACTCATCTCCATGGAGTGGATGCATCAATGCAAGTACTGGGGATAAGTTTGGGGCATAAATGTACTTAGATAGGTAGCAGAGTCGTCTTCTGATATGGGGCAGTGGTGCGGCGGGCCCCAGGGCGGAGGGCTCAGGGGGTGGGGCGGGGCTCCTCCAGTTTCGTTTTTTTCGGGGGGGTTCGGTTTTTTTTCTTTTTTCTGGCAATTTAAAGTGTAAAACGGGGATGTTTAAAGTGTATGTTTGCTTTGCTACACTTATCTTTACTATGGGGCGTTCTAGTGACGTTCCAGCGATGATCTTCTTTCTGCACCCAGGCACAGCTTCTCCCTGCGCCTGGGCGCAGACTCCGTACCGCCCCCAGGAGCGCTTTCCGTAGTTTGTGCATGCCCAGAACGTCCCTGGAAACTCCGAGGGTCTGCGCATACGCAAACTCCAGAAAGCACTCCTGGGACGATTTAAATTTACACTTTAAATCGCTATTAAAATCATTAACCCCCCCCCCAAAAAAACTGTCAAAAATAGGTTTTGAAACCGAAACCTAAATTTTTTGACAGTTTTATTGGGGGGCGTTGGGGTGCCACCCCAGATGCGGGGGCGCCTGGCGACGCCATTGATAGGTAGTGTGATGAAGCTATTCCTAAGTGAATTCCTGTAACATTCTTGAAGTCCTAGGAGCAAACATTAACATCATAAGGAAATTTGTGCCTTTTCTCCCAAGGAAATCAGAGGGCCTTAACAGTTTTGACTGCATTATCCTTTATTATTGTGTCCAGACGTTTTGTATCTTTGTCCTGACCAGAAGATTTCTGAGATGTCTGCTGGTAGTACCAGGCACTCTTGTCCATAGATCTTGGCTTTTAGGCATCTACCAATTGACATGCATACAGTATATATTGTTGCTCTTTAAAATGGGATGTGTATGTGTTGTTTTATCTACAGCAGTGTTTCTCAAACTGTGGGTCGGGACCCACTTGGTAGGTCATGACCAGATTTCTGGTGGGTTCCAGGTGATGGAAAGATCAGATAACTAATTGCCACAAGCCCTGAGGCTATTCAAAAATCAGATAGCAGCTAATTGCCCTTTAAGGAGCTGAGCTCCTGCAGTTTGCAAGCTTGTGTAAATATAGGGAGATACACATTTGAGCGTTTCATAAAGCTAGGTGGGTCCCAACAGAGTGTCATTTTAAAAAGTGCTAAAATGTTTGAGAACCACTGATCTACAGTTTACAGTTACAGCAACCCAGGGCTTGCTTGGTCATCTGAATGAGCTCAGAGCCACTTCTGTAACCAGTGTGATGTGCTGCATGCTGGTGGAGTACTGTGTGCAGATTACACAACACAGCAGAGAGGAGGCTCACAGTGAAGTTAAAGACATTGTTACACCTCCTTCCCCTTCCAAACTCTCCAATAGTGAGGTCTCTCCCCCCCCTTTTTAGCTTCCCACGGGTTCTCATGAACACCCTAATCTGGGAACCGCAAGCTTGAAACAAAACAGAGCATTTATTTGTCTCTAAACTTTCCCCCTAATTCCAAAGTATCACTTGATTTGCAGACATCCATTAATCAGTCTCCACCCAGGGAATTGTTTGCAGCAAAGCAACAGTTGAGAAACAGTTTTTGGTTTGTTTCTTTCCCCCACCCTTTTGTCCATGTACTTCCTAAGGAACATAAGCAAATGCTGAATTGTGTTTTGCTTGGTTTTCTTGGAATTCTGAAACAATATTTCCTGGCTCATATCATCTTGTATTCTGCTGGACCACCATCGTTTTAGATGTGCTGGTACTACAGGTTCCATCACTTAGAAGGGGCCACATGCTGTTCAATTACTTCAGTGTTACTAAAATTTCTGGGGCCAAGAAGACTCTCTGAGCTTCAGGAGTTCAGGTCGTTCTGCGTTGATTTCTCGTTTAAAGGGATTAGAAAAGAAAGTCACATTTCTCAGCAGACGAGCCTCAGTGACCATTGGCTGATTTTGCCTCTCTCTCATTCCTTCAACACATGGAGATAATCAAGGATTTAGGAAGACTTTTCCAGAGAGAAATTAACACGACCAGACCAAGGGAATTCTGGTGCCTGGACGTGGTGCCTTGGAGGAGAGCATGCAGTGCGTGGTTAAAGCCTGGAAGAAGGGGCGGGGGTGGGGGGAACGAGGAACAGCAGGGCACACAGGAGGAGTCATGGGAGAAAGACGTTTGGAGCTGGCGTTGATCTTAATATCTTGAAACTTGCGCGGATATGTGCTGAAGATTCTCCATCTGCCCCGCATCAAGGACTCTCTTCCCCGGCTTCCTCCCAGTCACTCTACTGAATTATTGCAGGGACAGCGCGTGGGTCCCCCTGCCTTCCACGACCCGTCCCCTTTGGATCGCTCGCTCTAGTTCCGCTACAGAAAGACTTACCCCCAGAGGCACAATCGGCGTGTGGTGGTACTGGGGCTGCTGTTGCTGCTGTTGTTGCCGCCGCTGCAGCTGCTGCCTTGTAAAAGGGAGATTTGGGAACTCAGGAGGAGGGGGAGGGGGAGGGACTTTAAAAAAAAGTTACAGTGAAACTGACCAACTGCACGAATTGTTTACCTAACCTGAAACCCGGAGGCAGTGGCCCATCAATCATTGTTAATTACACCCTGATGCCAAGCCTCGAGCGATCCCTTGATCTCCCTCTCCGCCACCCCCCTTCAAGACGTAGCAAGCAATGCTGCCCTGCTCGTTGAGTTATCAGGGGGGAAACGCGTCGCACCTCACTTGTATTCTGCCTCATTAGAGTTTGGAGGGGAAGGAGATGTACACGCACAGAAACGGTGTGAGAGCTGGTGAAACATACAGAACTAGAGATGTGCTCGCTGCCAGCGCCTGGTCAATTTCTACAGGCTACAGCAGAGAGGGACGCACGCAGAGATTTTGGGTGAGGCAGGAATAGAAATAAAGGGAAAGAGACTGGAAAGGGTGAAAAATCTGGAACTGTTTCACTCTGGAATGAGATGGAAAGAGGTGGGTCTCCCCTCCACTGCTGCCTGCCTGCATCATCTCCCTCTGGGCCACACAGCATCTTCCAGCAGCTAGCAGACCACAAACGCTGAGCCCTTTCAGCAACCAAAGGGAGAGAGCTGGACATATTGAAACAATGAAATAGTGTGTGCTTTATACTAGCATGAGTGTGGAAAAGGGAGGGAAAGAGTGGCATCAAGTTTCCTGGTTTAAAAAAAAGGAAGAAGGGAAAACGTAATTATGCTCACTCTGCCATTCAAAATTGCCCAGCAGATTCTGTGATTTTGTGACCAATATTTTTTAAGATGCACAGTCCAATTTTAAGCAGGTTTGCTCAAAAGTAAGACCCTCTATATTCAATAGCACTTATTCCTTATTTCCTTATTTTTTATTTAAGTGCTATATATTCCTAATGCCGGTTGCACTTCTTTCTTTCTTTTTCCACTATCGATGGCGAAAGTCCAAAACTTCTACTGACAATAAAGACTGACTTTAAGATTCTGCTGATTGTTTATTTGAGTGCTTTCCAATCTTATATTTATTTGATTCACAGAGGACTTTGTATACAGAAATCCTGTTCTGCCATATGTTCAAAGTGTTTTTTTGGGGGGGGAGACCAAGCAAGCAAGCAAGCAAAACAACAACAACAACAACAACAACAACAATAAAACCCCTCTGAAGTGTAAAAGAGTTGTGTCCCAGCAAGAAAATAACTTCGATGGCCTTGGAAGATGAATTACTCAGATGCTCAGCTTTCTCTCTGGATAGAGGACATTTTCCAAACTTAAACCCAGCTTTTGCTGACTTCTCAGAAAGAAGGCTTTCTCCTTCTCTGAGTCACTGGAGAATATCAATATCATTCAATAAGGCAGTGGTTTGAAACAGATCATGAATGTTGTAAACAGGCATCCATGAGTGACAGAGTTATGAGATGAAAGGTTTTCCTTCAAACGAAGGGAAATTTAGTAGGGTGACCTTTCACGACTCACATACAGGGGATTATATGGGCACTCACACAAGGATACCTTAGGTCTGGCTTGAGGAAATCAGAACAATCACAAGGATGCAGCTCATCTATTTGCACAAGTTCCGGGTGTAATATTTGAGCCCCTGCATCATCGCCAATAGGCATCGCAATGGCCACAAGGGCTGCTGAGCTGCATGTTGTTCCCTTTTCCCTCCCTGTGGATCCGCAGGGAGGGGAACACTCAGCACGTCCAGTGAGGATGGTTCCAGCTCTACTCTAGGGCTAGGATTTGGAGAACAAGCATGATGTGGTTGACTCACACGTAAGACAGAGCAGCCATTTCTCATATTTTGCAACACTGATTTCTGCTCTGTATGCTTATTGCTTAGACGTAATACAAGAACTTGGGTTTTGGAACCCAGCTCCTAAACATTTGTGCTGGTATATTTATTTATTTTTCAAATTTCTATACTGCCCTTCCTCCAAGGAGCTTGGGGCAGTGATAATTCTTCCCCTCCTTTTGTCCTCATAACAACCCTGTGAGGTAGGTGAGGCTGCTGCGAGATAATGACTGGCCCAAGGTCACCCAGGAAGCTTCATGGCTGAGTGAGGATTTGGACTGGGATCTTCCAGGTCTAAGTCCAAAACCAGAACCAGCTATAATGCCTATGCCAACAGAATAAACCTGCAATACAACAATACAAAGTCCTGCTTTGTACAGTTCTTTGTTTCCCAAGAGCCAAAGTGGTGCAGCCAGACCCATAGAGGTGTGGGTTTGAACGCCTGCTCAGCCACGGGGCTCAGGGTGATCATGTGCAAGTCAGGTTTGCAGCCTAACTTACAATACAAGGTTGTTGTGATGATAACATATGATCATCCTCCCTCATGCTGCCTTGCTGCCTCCTCGTTCCTTGGAGGAAGAGTAGGATACGAATATGATAAATCAATTTACATGTTTATTTGCAAGCAGTGAAATCCTTAATGCCTGGAAATAAGTTAGTCACCTGCTTTTAAAAAGAGAGCCTACTTTTTTTCTTTTTTTCTTTTTGCATCTGTCTGGAAAACAAGAATCATGCCCTTTGACTTGAAGGGCTATTGGGAAGGACACACATGAGAATTACTACCAAAAAAAACAAATTGTACAACACCCTCTCAAAATACATCTAACCAGCAATCAATCAAAATAAGTGGTGGGAATATTTCTCTTCAAGCATCTCACCGAATCACCACACTGAAGGCAACATTGTCATTGACTGAACTGAAGGTCATCTTTTCCCTGCCCTTGGAGCTTGTTTCAGAATTATCGTTTGCAAAATGCTCAGTAGCTCCCATTATTATTACCCTTTATTGGCAGAATTTCTGATGACCTCAGCCCTCCAGCATGCAGTCACTTGATCAACCTGGCCCCAGTCATTGCTGAGCTCATAAGCAAAATGTGCATGCAGTTAGGAAAGACCAGGGACGTAAGACTTTCCACATTTCAGTCATATTAGATCCTCTTTCCCATACCATCCAAACTAATTTTTGAAGTGTTGTAATATGAAATATGACATTGTCGTAAAAATGTCTTTCTGATCAACACCGTTGGCCATTGTGACTTTTGTAATTGTACAAGCTGACTATGTCACCATCACTGAAAGGAAGCAATTACTCTTGATCCTGAGTGAACCATTTAAAGGTGTAAAGGACCGAAAGCAGTAAAAATAAATGAAGAATGTTCCTGGCTTGAGGCAAATCCACTTGCATTCTGTTTACAAAGCAACACAACTGAAGGTCAAATGAAAGTGCAGCCTTTATCTTCTGCTGATCTGTAGTTTATGGTGCATCATTAAATGTTAAGTGCTGTCAACCAAATTACAAAAGTAACTGTGCACAAGACAGCCAGGAAAACAATCATATAAGAAAGCATATGGGAACAAGCTGAAATACTCTCATGACTTGTTGTTGCCCCAGCATGTTACTGATAGACTGCAAGAAGAAGAAGAAAAATCAGCTTCAAAGCTGCAAGACCAAATGAGGCAACAGTATCCTGCCCTTTCATTGGCCCAGTTCAGGTACCATGCACAACCATGGTTTGATCATGATCTCACATGACCTTCCCAAGCTTTGGACTCATGCACTCCCTCTCACCCCATTGAGGGTGCAAAAGGAGGACGTTTTAAGCTTCCAGTCCTAGTTTTACTGAGATTTGTTGTGACACCTGAACTTAAAAAATCCTAGGCTGAACTTAGAAAATTGTTCTAGGCTGAGTTTATATGAACAAGCCAGGATATGAAACAAGATTGACAGCGCAATCCTAACTAAGAATTCAGTGGGTGGCCCTGGGCCGCCTGCAGGATCCTATCCCCGTTCCGGGCTGTGCTGGTGAGACCCAGAGGTCTACTCGGGGAAAGGGGACATTCATCCCTTTCCCCCGGTGTAAACCCAGGACAGCCCAATGGGCCTCCTCGGATTTCCACAAGCAAAATAGCTGGCGGAAGTAAGAGGAGGCCGTGTAATGGCCGAGGCAGCCCGGCAGGAGACAGAGATATGGCAGCTGCCATCCCCGCCCCCTCCCTCACTACCCAGACTGCCCCTGCACCCGCTGAGGGATTTCTTACCTTCCTCTGGCAGCTGTGGGGACATCCTGGCAGCGGAGTGAGGGCACTGGCCTTGCCCTTACTCCCAAGTAATTGTGAACATGTTTTACGGCACATTCGCGATGGTTTCTGGCGGTGGAGCAAGTTTAGGTAGGATTGCACTGTGAATCTGGAAGTTGGAGTCATAGCGCAGTACTAGAACATCAGCTTTGTGTGCAAATGGGCCCAGGTTCAGTTCCTGGTATCTCCCCCTTCCGGGAAAATCCCTAGTCTGAAACCCTAGAGAACAGTGACCAATCTGTATAGACAATACTGGACTCGATGGACAAAGGGTCTGAAGCACTAGAAATCAGTTTCAGATGCTCAGCTATAGCTGGAAGTGAATGTGTGCCCCCTACAAATGTTGATGCTGATATCTGTCCTGTGCCATGCTTAGGATTCACTTGCGCATCTGATAGTTTTGAAGAGAGTTGGATATTGTAGAACATCAATTTACCCTGATACATAGATTCAGTTTTCTGACCCACTATATAGACTCTGGTCAAACAGGTTTTGCAGGTTTACATAGCTATTTGAGCAGACCCCAAAGGCAAAAGGAGACACTAGATGTAGGCACCTGGAGGCGGAGTTCCCCCTGGGAGGATGTAGTGGAAGTCGCAGAAGATCGGCGAGGAGTTAGTGGTGTTAGCAGTGGTCCGCTGTTTTGACAGGTCCGGGAAGGAAGGGGTTAAAGGATTGCCTGTTTGACAGGACTGGACAGCAAGGGGTTAACACCCAGGACTGTGTGGGTGGAAGCACACCTGCAAGCAATTGGGTGTGGGCCACAGGTGTTGCTACTAATTGGGATGAAGCTGGGACTTTGAGTGCAGTGGGTGTGGCTCGCAGCTGCACTCAATTAGCACTGATTGGAAATTTCACAGCTGTGGGCAATAATGAGGGCATTGATTGTAAGCCCACAGCTATAGCCAGTAGAGAGTTGAAGGGGACTAACAGTATAAAAGCAGCAGCAGTAGGAGCAGGAAGGAGCCTCACCAGCTTGCCATGGGGACATGCTGCCAGATTGCTGAGCGACGACAACTCTGCTCCAGATGGGGATACTCTGCCGGACTGGCTGCTCACCTTGATGGACTACCCACCTGGATTGACTGGTATTGGGAGACGCTCTGCCTGACTGGAAGGTTGGAGAGACCGGGACTGATTGGACTGTTTGCTACAAGACTCTTTGCCAGACAGGAGAAAGGCAACAAGGAGATTCTACTGCCGTGAAGTAACGAGCTGGACGTTTCTACAGAAACGGACTCTCATTAGCTAAGTAGAATCTTATCTGCCCGGGAAGGGCTATGGGACATCGTTTATTGCTGGGAAAGTAATATATCTTGTAAACAGCTGCCTTGAAGTTTGGTGTTTTCTTAGGGCACATAATTGCAATTAAAAGGGGAAAGTATTGCTAACTTGGCCTAAAGTGGACTATTGGAGTTAATTAAAGGGAATACTAGTTTGCTCCCCAGGAGTAAAGTTTGGTGTGCAACAGTTGAGTCAAAACATTTTGGTTTCAGGAGTGGGGAATTGGGCTCAATTTGGGACACAACAGAGGAGCAGGTGGAGATGACAGTCACAAATAAACAGGAAGTGGGGTACACTTTTCAGAGAAAATGAATGGTTTACCACCCCACTTCCACCCCTTTTGTTCCCCTTTTTGCCCCCATTGTGTGCCCCCATACTCTGGGGGGGGGCAGTGTGTTTTGCCAGATACTGGAGAACTCTTACCTGCCCTCTGTGATACCTGTAGGAGGAGTGACCATCTGTGCAACTTCCTTCCTCTCTTTCTCCCACATGCCCTCTCCCTGACAACTGAAAGAGTAGCATCCAGGATGCTGAGCTCTGTCCCCAGTGGAAGGCAGTCATTACTGAAGAGCACCAACCCTTCTGGAGGGAAATAGGACCCGGCAAATGTCACTGCCAATGGATCCACTCCCTCCTGCCCTTGACACACCACCTGATTCCTCCCCTTCCCCACCCAGTTACTCCCCCTGCCCTCCCCCTCTCTGCTCATGAACCATCCCTGTGCCAGCTTACCTTTCCTGGTGCTGTCCAGGGTCTGTAGTGGCAGAGATCTGCTACTGCAGCTGCCTTGTGACAGCAGCCTTGAGTGGCTCGGCAGCAGAGCAATCTTCACACTGTCACAGGGCCTTTTACGCCAGTGAAATGCCGTCCCTTTGTTGTGAAAGACCCATAGAATTGGGTCATCACTGACATACCAGTCTGGACATGTACTACACATCACACTTCTTTATTGGGCCCAACAGCAAACGAAGAGAAAGGGGGAGGGGCTGACCATCCTCCCCAGGTTAGCTTCACCCCATCCTCTTCAGGCCTCCCCCAGTGCAGTTACCATATCTGCAGTGCAGCTTGCCTGGTGCCCTGCATGCCCTTTCCATTGTTCCTGCTAAGCTTCAAGCCGAGCTCTATGCAGCTCAGAGCTCAGCGGACCTGGAAGTCAGCAATGATATGATGTCATTGCCAAATGCTGGAAGACACCCCGCCCCATCACACAGCAAGCCATAAAAGCCAAAACTAGCTCCCAGAAGCACCAGCAGTAATATTTCAACAGGTATGTATACATTTTGGTGTAACCGTCACAGATATGGCATCCCACTTCAAGTCTCACACATGCATGCACACCCCTTCGCGGCACCTCATGCTATTTCATGCATGTACCTAATGCTATTTCATGATGTCCTTTTTAAAAATTGAACCTCATGCTATTTTATGATGTCCTTTTTAAAAATTTACCTCATGCTATTTCATGATGTCCTTTTTAAAAATTCTTCACTTCAAAACTTAAACCCCAAAACATAAAATATGAATGCAACAGAGAGATGTGTGAAAAGGCCTTTATCTGTATGATAACATTCCATTTCTTAGGCACAGAGAGAGCAAAACCGGACAGATTTGACCATTTCTGTTGACTTGAATCACAGCCGAGGTTGGTTCATTACCCACCATTCTTTGCCGAGCAAATGCCTAAGTGTGATTTTCAGTGAAACAAAGTATGGAATTCCATTTGTCAAGTTATCTGTTTGATGTCAGGAAAAGGGTTTATTCTGGAGTTTAAGAGTCCTGATCCTGCTGAGGTAATGGTTCTAACAAGGTCAGCAGTCTCCCTTTCACTTCCTTAATCTCATCTGCTGATGCTTCACGATCCATCTGCAGGTAGCTTGTCTAATACTTTGCATCTGTGAGCCAACTTTCACGGAAACGGTTTGCCTGAATGGGGTGCACATGTCAAATGTCAGTTGAGAAGAGGTTGCTCATTAGGGAGCAGGCGGCTTAAACCTGACATTGATACAAATGGTCAGATGTTCGCTATCCTGCCTTGGAATTTCCGCTCACCTCTTTGTAATCAAATTCCCTCTCACAGAGAAACCACGATCTGTAAATTAGGTCAAGTGTGAAGTCAGGAAGGAAGACCGAGCCATAAACCTTTCTTTTTCTGTTTTTGGTCTGGTAATGACTGTCACAGTTTGCAGGAAGATGACATTTTATCTATTTTGGAAGTAAAAAAAGGTAACCTTCCAAATTTGCTATACACATTTGTTAAAAGAAAGAAAGCCAAGCTAGAAATGACCAGTGTCATGCTTCAATACACTGAGCAAAGAACATATTTTAATTTCATAACGGTGTTGTATAGAATACTAATTGTATTGTTGTAATTTAGAAAATGGGGGCAGGGGGCTAATCTTACTGTATTCCTTGAGGAAACATAAACCTATCCTTTCAATGCAGTCCAGAATACTTGTGTGGGCTTTGAGTTACAGCCACACAGTGGCGTCATAACATAGGGGGCCCTGGGGCCCAATGGCCCTGGGGCAGCCCCGGGTGCCAGTTATTTGGGAGCGCCAGCCAGCCACCAGCCAAACTGGTCCGGGATTTTTTTCACCCTTTCAGTGGCCACACACAGCAGCGTGCGGCAGCTGCTCCGTGTGACATTGAAAGCGCGAAAAGGGGGCGAAGCAGCAGCAGCTGCCTTGGGGGTGGGTAGGAGCCTCGCGCGCACAGGGGTTACCGGCCGGGCGCGGGGCGAACTTGGCAAAGCAAAAGCAGGCAGCAGCGACTCTGGCCGGGGCTCAAAGCCTCGGTCGGACGACTTGGATGGAAGAGGAGGAAGAGGAAGTGATGTGTGCCTCTCTAGGAGGCGCCTCCCAGACAGTCTCGCTGCGCTGGCACTATTCCCTTCATAGTGCAGTTGTCATTCTGACCGCACGGCTCTTGCCTTTCCAAGCTTCCACAGGCAACCGCATATCAAGCCTCAGATGGGTTCACAAGCTGCTATCCATTTCTTGCCAGCTGATATAGTCCACACTCCTCTGCATTCCTTCACAAAGCTCCGTTGGCTCTGACAACTCCGTCAGCGACATTCATCACCCTTCCAAAGTGACACCGGGGCTGACTCTGCTTAGCTTCTTCAGGCAAGGCAGCAGCTCAACCTCCAGACCACACCTCCTACCCTTTCCTCTCCTTGGACTTACACCAGGACCATAGCTGGCATGGGTATGAGGAGACCCATAGATATGTAAGTTTCCTTACCTTAGGAGCTCCTTCATTCACGTGTCCCCTTTAATAAATCAAACCAGAAGTCACTCACTCTGCCATTGAAGAAACTGCCAGGAGTACAGTAAGTGGCTGCATTTTGCTTTTATTGTGCAGAGGCAGCAGACCCAAGACAGCATCGGGCAGCACTCTGGGTCACACACACCGCCACCGAAAATGCCATCTTTCAGCTCCTGTCTGGCAACGTCTGCCCAGCAAAAGTTCTGAGTCTTTGCAGGCTGCTCTGTTGTGGTTGCGAGGTGTTTGCAAGGGTGATTTAAAACAGACTTCATATCTACAAGCTAGCTAATCAACATGTAGACACAGGACTCTCGGACTTGTGCCAGCAAAATAGCTGGCAAAATCTGAGTAGTCCCATTGGGGCGGCTGGGGCTTTACCCCTGGGGCTTTACAAACATTCCCTTCCCCTGAGGTGACTTCCCAGGCAGCCTTTTTGTGCCCTGGATGCAACACAGGCTGCATCGGACTCACTGCATCGCAAGGCACAAAATTAGATGGGATTGGGCTGTTAGTTTAGTTAATATTAGGCTGTAATACCATTATTAGGTAAAGGTATCCCTTGACAATTAAGTCCAGTTGTGTCCGACTCTAGGGAGCGGTGCTCATCTCTGTTTCAAAGCCGAAGAGCCAGCGCTGTCCGAAGACGTTTCCATGGTCATGTGGCCGGCATGACTCAACACCGAGGCGCATGGAACACTGTTACCATCCCGCTGACACGGTACCTATTAATCTACTTGCAATTTCTTGCTTCCGAACTGCTAGGTTGGCAGGAGCCATTGCACGGATTCGAACTGCTGACCTTTCGATCGACAGCTCATGGTTCAGTGGTTTAACCTAGGACCAACTAAAATGTCACAGAGTACTTGGTCCTTACAAAGGTATTACACTGCTGCGGCCTTTCATCAGTCCACTTTCTCTCCAACTCAAGAATAACTTTTGAGTCTGAATGCATGTCACTAGCAACCAGTGTGAAAATGCATTCTCTGGTGCTGACATTTATGCCTAACCACATAGGGAAGTTGCATGGCTATTACTTTTCAGTTTCCTGTGTTGAGTCCTACTTAAAACCTAAGTGTGTTGGAAACATGTACCATTACATCCAGTGCTCAAATTTCTGTAAAAGGGATGGATGACCCTCACAAAACAGACTTTGAGGCTAGGCCTCCCCAGCAGCTGTCTGCAATTTTCAGTTTGAAATTTGACTGGATAGTCCTTTGTAGGCCCATAATTTTTTTAAAAAAATTGTCCCTTGGGGGAAGGAGAATATTCCATTTTATGCTTACTGGTGCAAAGAAACATGAAAAAGTGATCCTGTGTTTTATGGCTTCATTAAACACAGCGCTGCAGAGATTTCAGTTACAATAATCTGGCTCGTTCTTTCAGGTCTGCTATTTTGGGCCAGGTAGTAGGCTATATTGCAGATGCAGTAGCCTGCAAATGACTACCGGTTCAGGAAGTCCTCATAGGGGTGGTCTTCCACATGTGTCAAGCAGCAGAGCAGTAGACTCGGGAGGGGGGGGCTGAAGTATGGTCTCTCTTTATAGAAACACTCCTTTAAAACATCAACACACTTTCAGTGTTACATTATGTGTGCTTATGAAAGTTTCCTACATCTGGCTTAAAATGTAGTCTGTGCATAAACTGCAATTAAAAAGGCTACAGTCCTAAGTGCACTTACTTGGAAGTCAAGTTCATTGACATCAAAATACCATATTAACTGCTAAAAATGTGGAGTTTTTGGAGGCCATATGGGATAATTTTTTTCCCTAAATGGAACAGTGGGAGGAAATGAAGCCACAGATTTATCACAGCAGTTCCAGTCCATCACTTGAGTATACAGGACTCTGCAACATCTCACATGATTTTCTTTGGAGTTTAAATAGTTCTGAAATGAATTCTGAGCATTTACCAATTACCTGTAACGAATAAGGTACATTTTATTCCAGGAGATCTGTGATAGATCTCATTATATTTGGGTTTTTTGACTTTGACTAAGTGCTGGGTTTGGGGGGGGGGGGGTTAGTGTTGGTAATTTGACTGAAAAAGCAACGTGGAATAGGAATGTAACTCTTGTTATATGGGCTTTTAATATAACATATTTTTATTATTTTATAAATATAAAAATATGATTATATACAGTACTTGCATTTCAACAAAAGTTAACAAAGTGGTTGACATGGTAAAATAAATGAAAAGATGGTTCCCTGTCCCAAAAGGGCTCACAATCACAATCTTTCCTTGCCTTCTTTCTTATCTGAAGAACTGCCTCCCAGCTCTGGGAAAAATATAGATGTGATACCATTGGAATGCAAGCAGATGGCCAGGCAGGAGGACTGAGCAGCCCAAGAGTTGCTCTATCTATGCCAGAGGAACAAGACTGACGAGCCAAGTCAGAGCCAAGAGGGTTAGGGGTCTGAGTGAAGCCCTACTGGTCACATGTATCACCTGACCTTTGTGTCACCTGACTCTGTAGCTGGTTGCTGTTATACCACCCTGTGGGTCATCATCTGTTTCAGTGCAGTGGACAGCAAGTCAGAACAGTGAGCAAGATGCCATGGGCGCTACATGAGTAAACTGTCTGCCTGGGAACAGGTTCTGCTGCTAGAGTTCACTTTCTAGAGTTCAAAGGCTCTGGCACCTTAAAACATTACACATTTTATTACACTTTACTGTGTATCTCCTCCATTCTAGTTCACTGGTCTCCAACTGGTGGGTCAGGACCCACCAATGTCTGGATGTCACATACTCTTTTTAGCACCCTTAGTCCAAGCAAGCCTCACAATTCCTTCAACAAGCAAGGCTCCATTTACTTTCTCCAGGATTTTGGACCCAGCTGCTCCAATGTACAAGCTAGTTCTTCTAGGTCTCTCTACCAGCCTGGATTTTTCTCCCAGGTTAAACACAGTCCTAAACCAACAGCGCTCAAGGACGCATCAGGAAAATAAGAAGGGGACTATGTCTACATTTCAAATGTAACAGGTTGAGCTCTGCCCTTTCCCTTTAACCACTTCAACTCAATGTAAAGCATACAAAACAAAGCTTAACTGAGAACAAAGAAAGGTGATTTCCCCTGGGAACACATTAGATTAATTTGGAAATAGGCTGAGCTACAGAAAAACAAATGGAAATAGCTCAGCAATTCATAGCACACTCCAAATATGGAAGTCATTGACCCTCCTCTGTACTCTGCCCCCTCATTCACCCATCCACATAACTTTGAATCGTCCAACCTGTCTTCCCCTCTTCCCTTTAAACCCTACTGCTGGCAGCTCTCTGGCCACAGTGAGAGGGAAGGCGGAATGTCTGTCTTTCCTTCCATCACCTTAGCCAATGCCTGGTGCTGGCATGCTGCACAGTGACCTTTGCAAAATGTTGTTTTCTAACAGGGTACCACATTCTTTCCATATGTTAATGTTTTGCACAGCTTAAATGTTTTTATTTATTTACATTATTTTTACCCCTTCTTTCTCCCCGAAGGGACCCATGTCAACCATGTTGACATCTATCGGAAGTGGCAGAAATGTTGAAACCTTCTCATGGCAGAGGGGCAAGCTCCTGCCCAACAACAGTTTATGGGAGAATTGGAGGGGGTGGCATGGAAAGCCCAGAGGGCATCAGAATGTTACCCCACCTCAAGTGTAGCACACTTTTCCATTTCCCTTTTAACTACCGTATTTTTCGCTCCATAGGACGCATTGCACCATAGGACGCATGCATCCTATGGAGCTAAAAATAGGGGGGGGAAGTTTTCACTTACCGGGGCTTCTGGTCTCTTCTGGGGGCTTCGGGGAGGCCTGCACGACCCTCTGCAGGCCTCCCTGATCTTCGTTTCGGCGCTAAATGGCCATTTCTGGTTTTCCGAAAACCGGAAATGGCCGAAAATGGCCATTTAGCACCGAAACGAAGATCAGGGAGGCCTGCAGAGGGTCGCGCAGGCCTCCCCGAAGCCCCGGTAAGTATTTTTTATCTTTTTAAATATTCGCTCCATAAGACACATGCTTTTCCCCCCTATTTTTTGGGGGGGAAGTGCGCCTTATGGAGCGAAAAAAACAGTAGTTAGTTTAGGATTTATTTTTGAGGAGAGAGATTCAGAGAAGGAACAAGACAGGCACAAAGGAAGGGGGGGAGAGAGAGAGAGAGAGAGAGAGAGAGAGAGAGAGAGAGAGTTGATTTTCAGTATTTACTGGTCTCCTACAGGCCAGTATTCCAGAACATAATTGTGTTTGCTTCATTAGTGCGCCATATAACAATCCCATGCGAGTCTGCTCTGCTCTTGCAAACCACTGCTGAGGCCCTGCTGTCTGGCCCATCATTGACTGTGATCCAAGTGGTAGGGACTAGAAATGGAGCCTTTTCCGTTGCGGCCTCTCAGTTGTGAAATTCCCTTCCCAAAGAGATTTGTATAGCTCCCTCACGTGTGGTTTTTAAGAGGTCAAAAACTGTTTCGTTCTGTAAGGCTTTTCCAACTGTATGTATGTTTCCACTACTGTACTGGGTTTTTTTTAATAGCTGCTGCTTTTAAAAAGGGTTCTGAATGTGTTTTTATGCTTACATCTTGGTATGAAAAGTTGTAGAGATATTTAGTAAATAAATACATATAAAAAGCATATTATCTGTCAAGAAATGGGGACAATATAAAGAATACTGCATTCGCTTTGCATTCTTCAGAAATCTAAAACCATAATTTTGCAGCTGCTCTCATGTTGCAAGAATCACTGGATCGGGGTGCAGAAGGAAAGGACACAGTATAAGAAATCTTCGAAGAACCAGAGTAAAGGAGCAGAATTGTGAACCAAAGCACATTGCACATTGACCTTTAGCATGACCTTTGCTGGATAGCAGAGCATGAAAAGGCTACATTAATTTTGAACGTTTAACAAGCATGTTGCACATAATTAACACATTCCAGAAGAACCACAACACTTAACTTTTATTGCAAGTTAGATTGCAATTTTTAAAACAAAGTACATAATAGAAGCCAGCCCGTCAATTCAATTTGTGCAGAGAACAGATTCAAATTTAGTGCATTTGTATTTTCAAGTAAGGGCACTTCCAGCCAGAGGCGTTTGTGAGTGACAGGCGTTTGACACCTGCAGTTCACAAGGGTGCTGGGCTGCTGCCTGTGTTCATAGTCTAGCAACTGAGGGGTGAAAACCGCAGCAGTAGCACCAATCCTTAGGCAGTTTGGTATCTCTTTTGTGAGGCTCCCCCCACCCCATCCCTTCTTGGTTTGGGACACAGTCCTTGGAGAAAATAACTGTTGAGAAGAGCCACCTTAGCCAGCAATGCAGATCCAGTTTTCTGAAGACTTGGTTATCAACCTACATAACTGAAGGTGAACCAGAGCTGCCTCCCAGCAAAGGAATCTAGAGAAATACAGAGAGCATTTTGCCTTTACGTATACCAGCATCACTGCTGTTGATTCCATGTTTGTTCCCATACTGATCCGGAACTGTACACAGCTTTCATTCATGTGGTAGATTCCAAGTCATGCCCCGCTACTATAGGAATGGTATTGTTTGCATATTTTATAAACACACTGTTGAGAGCAACTGCATCACAATTAGGTCGATCTGCACATGGCATTCTCCAGCTGCACAGAGGCCCTTGCCAGCATTTAGTGTGGTACCGTGCCAGCATGTGCCATCACCCCCTGTTCTAGACAACTGTTCAAGCTCAGGGGATGCCATTTGCCTCTGATTGAGGAAAATAGGGAGCTAACACTGCAGTAGCTATAGCATGGCTGGTGTGATGAAATCCCTGCTTCACCCCTATCTTTTCCCATTTTCCTTATTTTGGATACTTTTAATCCCCACAGAAGCTTTTGTTACTGGGACAACCTCCTGAAGTAGCTTTTATCCTTTGCTTGAAACGGTATTACCTGCTTACCTGCTCTGGCAGGTGTCCATGGGTCTACCAGCATGTGGGAGGCTATTATAACCTCCCCGCTGGCAGGCCCGCTATGCTCATCGACAGAGGTTGCTTTATGACAGCTGTAAAACACCCTCCACTGGCACAAAGCAACTTATGCCGGCAGGGGGAGGGGGTTAGGATTGGGGCATTCGATACAGGAAGCAAAGCATTTGATTAAGAGCACAATCCTATCCCCTGCCACGCTATAGCATGCAGCCACGCCAAATAGGCATGCGCTGCATGCTGTGGTGGTAGTGGGGGTATTGACCTGAAGGGTCTCCTATGGGTCTCCTCGCACATACACCATCTATTTCGGTGGTGCATGTCCAACGAGGGAAAAGGTAAGGGGAGGTTCTAAAAAGAGAGGATAAGTGCATGACTGCTGCCAGATCCACCCTCTCCCTCCTCATCCCCAGTTCCTCCCCAAAAGACTCCATTCCTCCCACTCCCTGCCTACAGCCTGCTGACACCACTTATTTTGCAGGAGCAGGAAATAATTATTATCCCCTGAATAATTATTTGCACAAGATAACTCTAATCTGACTGTAGTACATCCTCTCCCGGTTTGGGTTCTGCAGCATGGGCTGTGCGGCTCACACTGCATCCTATCTGGGAAAGGGCCCTGCTGGGGGTCTACTTGGTTGAAGCAGACATTTGTCCGCGTACCCCGGGTAAACCCCCAGCTGTCGCAATGGGGGCTACTCGGTCGCTGCCAGTTCTTTAGCTGGCAATGAATCAAGCTGCCCTATCTTGACTGAAAGGGCCTGGGAGGGGGGATAGGATACAGTGTTTGACGAGGATGCCGGTCCCACCCCCCCACCAGCCCTGATCCACCCACCCCACCCTCCCTCATCTCGTTATGCCACTTACTTCTAGGTTTTTGGCCACAACGGAGCCCTGAAAATGATGGTAAGAGGGTCAGGGCAGGTGGGAATTTCCAAGCGTGGGAAACCTGTGCACTTGTGCTCTGCCGGCCACCAAGGGCCACATACTGTTGTTTTCAGGGCTCTGTCGCATTGCAGCCATCTTGCCACCCGAGTGCCGGCGTACCACCAACTGGCAGTCCGTGTACTACTAGTGGTACTTGTACCACAGGTTGGGAACCTCTGCTCTAGACATACCCTGCCCCCAACTCAAACCAGCCAATGGCTGGCCGACACCACACTTGTCAGGATGGGGCAAAAAATGCTTCTAACACTATATAAGCAAGGAGCTGCATTCCTTTCAAGAATCCTGGGGGGGTAGCTTTGTACGGGTTCTGAAAATAATGTTCAAGAGAGTTACAATTCCCAGAGTTTTGCAGAGGGAAAAGCCAATGCAGATAAACCAATTAAGATGTGTTTTAGAAACTCAGCTGAAATCCAAGTACTTTGGGTTAAGCTTTTTGTGGATCAATGTGTAAATCTCAAGAATATCCAGTTGTATGTCATTTTTGAAAAGTTGAAATCTTGGGTTTATGTAGATTTTATAATGGCGCTATTCAATTCCATTTCCTTTACAGCAACAGGCTTCTATTGTGACTCGCAGTCTTCCTGTAATTTGAAGTGATTCTGGCAGCCTGTAGTTCTTTTACTCAAATCAATTGAGTTTCATTACTTTAAGAATGAGCTCAAAGGCAGAAGATGTTCTTTCTCACCAGATGCCTTACTCACAGGTGATTTACATGAGAAAAAAGGCAAGCAATAATCAACATGGGCATTTTTAGCATTATTTTCAAGATGTCTGTTCATTCATTTTCTTCTTCAGTTATTCAATATCTTTAGAAAGCTCACTTTGATTTTACTGTATGAGCATATGAGTCTCATTAGCTTAATGATGTGCTTAGTTATTCTTCATCAAAATGCTGGCTGAGAAGTTTCTTTAATTGGAACAAAAGGCTAAATGAATTGCATTTGTTTTAAAGATACAGAACTTACTGAGTTTGTAATTGGCCAAAGAAATCATCTAAGAAATAGTCACCAATAACGTGATTTACAGCCCATTCCAACCCAAGGGCTAAGCAGCACAAATCAGACCTAAAGTCAGCCTAAGTCGTTTAAGGCGAAGTTACGTCTGGAATGCGACCATTTAGGGCGAAGTTAGGGCGAAATTAGGGTGAAGTTACGACCGACGGACTAAGAACGGACGCGCATGCGCACCACCGACGCCGGCATAAGTCGGACCTAAAGTCGACATAAAAGTGGGCGGACCGTGGGCGTAACGGGGGCGGAAACCAATTAACGTCGGATTCCAGACCCTGGTGAGCACAGACACGCCCCCTCCAACACAAATGCTGACACAAATTTTAGGTCGACCAAAAAGGTGGACACAAATTCGAGGAGACCCATAGGAGCCATTTTACCTTACCCACTCCAGCCCTCTCCTGAAAAGTTCTAACACCCTACTCCTGACTTAGGTCAGAGTTATGTCGGAGTTGTGCCTGCTGTGTCTGGAAACGGACAGAGTTATGCCAAAGATAGGGAGCCTATCAGCACCCAGCCCCACCCAGCCTCATTCCCACAAAAGCCCAGCCCCAGGCCCCCAGTCTCTCTCTCTCTCTCTCTCTCTCTCTCTCTCTCTCTGAGCACGTGGCGTGGGGTTCTGTCCCCCAGCAGCCACAAAGTGGGACTTTGTCGGTGGAGGGCAAAATTCACAAACACCCCACTTCTCTCTTCTCCTCTCTCCTCTCTGCCCCCCTCTAGGGCAGAGAGGGCTGTTCTGGCTGTGGCCAAACTGTTTACAGCTGTGTCTGGGCAGCTGTCTCCTTGCAAGCATTTGCTAACCCATGTCTTTCTCCCAGCCCCTCTCCCCCCCCCCACAGGCAACAACACCAGCAGGTAAGTGCAGGTAAGAGCAGGGAATGTCCTGAAATGTGGTCTGACTGCTGCCTCTTTGCATATAGAAATATATGATAGCTTTTAGCATGGGGCTTTTAGCACCCCTGGGGCTGCAGACCTCTTTACCAATGTGCCCTCCCATGTCTGCCTGCAATGCCTTCTCTGAAATGCCTCTTTACCAATGTGCCCTCTCATGTCTGCCTGCAATGCCTTCTCTGAAATGCCTCTTTACCAATGTGCCCTCTCATGTCTGCCTGCAATGCCTTCTCTGAAATGCCTCTTTACCAATGAGTAGTCTGATGCCTGCCTGCAATGCCTGCTATAATATGCCTCTTTACCAATGTGTTGTCTGATATCTGCCTGCTTTGCCTGCTATGATATATAGGATACATGCCTCTTTACCACTGTTGTGTCTGATTGCTGCCTATAGTCATGTGAGCAGACAACGCCACAAGTGTGGAACTGTTAGCCTTATGTAGACACCAGTTGTTCCCCCCCCCCTTTTCTCCACAGGTTCTACTGACAGGTCAGTATTGCTAGGTTTGTCATGGTTGTGACCCACACGTTGAGTTGTTGTCTCTCTCTTTGGCCCTTTCCCCTAGGCTTACAGGATCACGCTCTCCTTACACCCAGGTAAACAGCTCAGACCATGCTATGTGTGTCACACCTATCAGCTGTGTTTTATGTCTCTCCCTGCAGGCTTTTGCAACCAACACACTGGCTTGTCTTCAATGGCGATTGCTACCACACACCAGCTGACATGTAACTCCCCCTTGTTTTTTGTCTCCCCAGGAACGTCCACTACCACTTACCTTCCTGGGAGCACCCCTGGGGCTGCAGGCAGGGTGCCCCACTGTCGTCTGCCTCGATGCTGCCAGAGGTCAGGGAGCCAGCCCTGCAACCCTCCTCAGCTGCCGCCGCCGCTGCTGCTGCTGCTCCACCTCCCTGGCTGTCGTACTTGCTGTCCCTCCCCTTTCTATGGAGCAGGCTGTGGTTCCACAGGGGAAGAGCTTGCATCTCCAGGTCCATGGGGCACGTGTGCTGCTGCTTTCAGATTGGCTGCTGTGACTACCCCTGACAGCCTCGCCTGGCCATCTCTGCTAACGTTCCAGAACAATAAAGACGCCCCTCGGGCAGAGCCCCAGTGAAACATATGTGCCCAGTGTTACACAAGCATTGCCCCCCCACAAACAGACAGCCCCCAGCACACAAGCCCCCGCATGATTCCCATCCAGGGACTGCCACTTCCTTCCCTGGGAGAACACAGCAGGGGGGGCTGCCAGACCCCCATGGCACAGAGGGGAGGGGGAGTTGGGGGGCCTCTCAGGCAGGCAAACAGTGACAGACGCCACAGAGCCCATAGCGGGGCCACTTGTGGCCGCTGCATCTGTGTAGTGGCCGCTCGGCAACTGGGGATTTCGCCAGCCAGGACGTCCATCCGTCACAAAGCCGCTTCCGCCGAAGGTCCGCCCGTCACAAAGCCGCTTCAGCCAAAGGTCCGCCCGTCACAAAGCCGCTTCCGCCGAAGGTCCGCCGGTAATGATGGCGCTTTCGCCGAAGGTCCGCCCGTTTCTGTGTGGCTTACGCCCAAAGTTCGTCTGCATAAGAGGCGCCTGTTTCTGCATCGCCTTCATCTGCGGAGCGACCCCTGTGTCCCTATTGGTCTCTGCAGACCCCTCTCCCTGTATCCCTCTCCCACCAGCCTTGTTGTCTGTCTGTTTCTGACCCACCCATGCCCCTCCCCAGCACCCCCTGTCTGCCTGCCTGTGTGTCTGCCTCCCCTCCCACTCCCTGATGATGGAGGCTGGCCACCCCCCACCCCGCCAGAGTGCCTGCCGTGAGGCGCCGTCGTCGCCCCATCTGGGGGTGTGATGAGCTGCGTGAGCCCTTCCTGCTCGCAGCAGACAAGCCCAAGGCATCTCTCGGTCTTGGCCGGGGCACAGAGCAGAAAGCACGCCGGGATGCCTTCTTTGTGGGCATTGCCCCGGCCCTGGAGGCCCAGAGCTTCAGGCAGCGCACCTGCGAGTCATGTCAGAGGCAGTTCCAGACATCATGCGACCCCCCCTTGTGTGTGACGTTCCCACCCCCCTCCTACCATTCCCTTCCCCGCTCCCCCCCATGACTCCCACGTGCAGCCTCAATGTGGCATGGGGGTGGCATCGCCTTCTGCAGGAGGGGGGGGACAGCCACTCTCCCCTGCAGCAGGTGGCTGATGCACAGGGTGCCCTGTGGCTGCTGTCTCAGGCACCTCGCTCACCTGCCCTGCGCCCACCACATGACTGGCGCTTCCCCCATGCCTGCGGCCGGCCCCTTTGCGACCGGGCTGTGACAGACACTGCGGCAGCTGCCATGGATGGACGCTGACACATGCAGACAGAGGCTGCACATGCCCGAGCCAGACACGGAGCCTGGAGAGCCTGCCTGCCTGGGAGGTAAGTGTTGCCTGGATCCTGGGGTGGTGCTGGGCCACAGAAACTGCAGCCTGCCTAACTCAGGCATAACTCTGACATAACTCAGACATAACTTATGTCGAACTTATGCTGAACTTAGGCCACTCTTATGCCAGACTTGCGGAGGAGTTGGGTTGGAATGGGCTGTTAGGTATTTTCTCTTTGGTGAGGAGTTATCTTTTTCTCAAGTAAGGAATTAACATCCATGCAATGGGGTTGTTGAAAACCTTTCTTGCAATGTTCTCGCCCAATTATCTCTTATTTTCATATTTTATCAGTACAGCACAGAATAATCCCATGATTCTGCAGTGAGGTGTGCTTCGCAGATGGAAATGAGAGCACAAAATTCTTTCCATTGGAGAACAAGTGCTTCTAGGTCCATACATTTCTCTCACCCATATATAATACTATGAATGGAAGACTAATATCATTACTGTAGAGTGGCTGGTACGGTCCGCCCCTAGGCAGCAGACTACATGGGGATGCTCGCCGGGTGGCCACCATGCTCCTCTTCGTGTTTTGGGCAGCTTTGCTCCACTTGCTCCAAGTGGCTGGCCAAAAGACTAAGGAGGCAGCCGCCACATGCCTCACCAGAAGTAATTGGTTCACCGCCGATTACTTCCTGTTCTTTCGGCACTTGGGGGCCTCCAACAGGAGTCACCACCCATGCAGCCAGCCACTGTGGAAGACCTGTGCCTTCCACAATCTAAAGGAAGTTAATCATGAATCAGTGGAACAAATTAGCTGAACCATAAGCTGTCGATCGAAAGGTCGGCAGTTTGAATCCGCGACAGGGTGAGCTCTCGTTGCTTGGCCAGCTCCTGCCAACCTAGCAGTTCCAAAGCATGTCAATGCGAGTAGATAAATAGGTACCGCTTGCGGGAAGGTAAACAGCGCTCCGTGTTCCAGCTGCATGCTACGCACTGCGGCAAGGAGAGTCATGCCGGCGGCCACATGACCACGGAGGCGTCTTCAGACAACGCTGGCTCTTCGGCTTTGAAATGAAGATGAGCACCACACCCTAGAGTCGGACACGACTGGACTTAATTGTCAGGGGATACCTCTACCTCTACCTAACAAGCCCCACTGATTTCAATGGACCTTAACCACTACTACACCCCTAGCAACTGCCATCACTGGAACCTCACCCATTGTTGTCAGTGATACTTGCCCTCATATACACCATAACAGCAGGGGCCGGGCTACAACAGCATCCTTGGGCACCGTTGCTCCTTCCTCTACAGCAGAAGCAGGATCCATGTACCTCCTTGGATGAAATAATCACTTTCCCCTTCATTTAAAAAACAAAAGTAAAAGTCTTGCGGTACATTAAAGACGAACAAATTTGTTATCCCGTGTATCCCTCACTAAACCTCAAATGGTGGGTTTCAATTCAGGAAGATGCAAAAATTGGAAGATACTATTGACATTTACTAACATTTGATTTCAGGTATTTCTGCAAATCACAGTGCAATGCAAAAATGAAGGATGTGAAGTATGACTCAACAGCCTACAACATCTATATTCTATTATGGACCAGTACAGGAAACAATATTATTAGTGGAGGAGAAGGGCATGTGACAGGAAACACCTTGCTACTCAGTAATATGGAAAATCTTAGGCTAATTATGGCTGTGCCAAATAGCACTTAATACGGTATTTTTATAAACGAAACTGCATATAGATCAGTGATTGAGGGCATTGAAACATACAGCATTCAATCCATGTACTGTGAACAATTTATCTTAGAGAATCTTGAAAACCACAGAGAATTTCATCTTGTAAAGAACAGCGTCTTGTTCTGATAGTTGATGGCCAGCCTTGAAAGCACATCTTAGGATCGGCGAAAAGCCTAAGAAGGTCTGTGACATTTTGAGCTAATATATCTTTTCCAGGAGAGATTAAAACTGCAAGGCCTTTCATAATGAGCCTCCTGATCTACACATACACATGAATATTAACTGCAACTCTCAAGGGCCTCATTCATTATTTTAGAACACTTGTTACTCTCAGTACAAATGCTCAAGGTCACAGCAGCCACAGGCTGGGCAGCTATAAATAAATAAATAAATAAATAAATAAATAAATAAATAAATAAATAATAATAATAATAATAATAATAATAATAATACCACCAGTATTTATATACCGCCTTTTCTTGGTCATCAGATTTCTCTGACTTAAATTCAAGGTGGTTCACATAGGCAGGCTTTCTAACCCCCTGAAGGGGTTTTTACAAAAACATTAAACTTCTTATTTTCTCTAGTACCTGAGTATCAGATTCTCTTTCAGCACACCACCTTCATTACTATTACTGCTAGTACTTATTTTTAATGACAAGGAGTAGTGAGTATCGAGTAGAAGCATGGGATGGGCCAGGTTGGGCATTGGCCAAGGGTCCATCATCAATGCCTATACCTTGGCAACCAATGCTCCATCAGTGGAGGTGCAATGGGAGACCCCAGTGCTGGGCTCTACCCCAGAAGTCCCAGCAATGTAGGACAGGGGTTCTCAACCTGTGGTACGGGTACCCCTAGGGGTATGAGGACCTCTTGCTGGGGGTATGCCAAGCCCTGCCCCTTATCTGCCCCATCAGCAGCTAATTAAGTGTTAATTAACATGGATTTTAAATTTTAATTATTTTCGGAGCCCTTCTGTCTCTCTGATTTTGGTTTTGGGCTCATTTTTGTACTTTGGAAAATGTACTTTGGTGGGGTGGGGGAGGGAGGAGATGATTTTGGGAAGTGTGACTTGGAGAAAAAAAAAAGAGATCCTTGCATCTCTCTCTCTCTCTCTCTCTCTCTCTCTCTCTCTCTCTCTCTCTCTCACACACACACACACACACACACACACACACACAGAGTAAAATAAGACATTTTTTCACATTGAAAATTGTTTTAGTACTTTTAAATTTACCTAATTAATTAATTGATTAATCCAATTAATTAGCAGGGGATACTTCAGAAAATTGGACCGTGATAGGGGGTACCCGGGCCTCCAAAGGTTGAGAACCCCTGATTTAGGAGACAGGACACAGCTTAGTGGTAGAGCACAAACCTTGCATGCAAAAAGGTCCAGGTCCAATTCCTGACATCACCAAGAAGGGATGGGAAACGTCTGAAACCCTGAAGAACTTCCAACAGTCACTGTAAGAGCTGGGTGCCCTGGTTTAGTTTTGCTTTGAAGTGGTCCAGTTTTCCCTTCCCCTCAACCATCAGATCATGTACTGAGCCCATTCAAGGCTCAGTAAATGCCCAAATTTGTCAGCCCCCTAATCCCTCAAACTCAGAAAGCTGGACTAGATGGGCCTTTGGCCCGATCCAGCAGTGCTTATGTTCTTAGGCACTCTTCTTGCCAGTCCCTACTCTCCCCTCAACAACACTTCAATCACAATTTTTCTCAAAGGACTATAGTAGAGCCCAAGGGATATTGTGAATTTTCCTGTGTTTTCATGGCACTATGCTCAGATGACAGGGGAGGAAGGAAAATCTATAGTGGCTTCATCTGGCATGTTGCTTTGCAGCACACCATGGAAATTAAGAGGGGGAGGAGAAAAACCTCTCTCCTCCCCCATGCTGCTGCTGCTTATCCCACCACTGCTGCAGCAGGGCCCTGGAAAGGAAAGAGGAGGGCCCAAAAAGATCCAACAAGCTTCCCTGAGCAGAGAAGAATTTGGGAGGGTCAAAGAGTTTGCCAAGTCTTTGAAGTGGGCTTTAGAATCTGTGAAGTTCTTCCCTGACCCTGAGCTTCCCAAACATTGCTGGCATCTCTAGGCAATACTGTACTTAGATGGACCAATAAACTGACTCAATAGAAGGAAACATTCTGTGTCATCTGGCACAGTCACTGGCAGCAAGGTAAGGTTAGGCATTTGGCAGTAAAGAAGAAGAAAACATAATAGACAGAGCGGACCAGATTGTTGCAGTACTAAAAACTGATTTTTAGAAAACAGCAGACTGGGGGCAAGAAAAAGAGAAGAAAAATGACTACAAAAAGAAGCCCAGTTCACTGATTGCTGCATGAAAATACAATGACATGGAAGCTTCCCTACACAGCAAACCAATCACATAAGTGAGCTCCCCCGCCCCAAAAAAGGATGAGATGGTTAGACAGCATCACCGATGCAACGAACATGAAAATGAGCAAACTCAGGAAGATAGTGGAGGACAGGAAGGCCTGGCGGGATGTGGTTCATGGGATCACGAAGGGTCGGACACGACTTAAAGACTGAACAACAACAACAATCTTCACAGGAACCATATGGGAGAGCCATTTCATATTAACAGCTTTCCATACAAATGTAATTTTCAAATGGATAATATGTGAATTGGGCCGTAGTGGAGGAGGAGGAGAGGAGGAGGAGAAGTGTGGAAAGACAAGAGGGCTTTTAAGAGCCCAATCCTATCCCCCACCATCTTCCACCATGCAGCCACACTGACAGAGCACATGCTGCATATAGTGATAAGGGGACAACCAGACAGCCTGAGAGAGGTAAGTAAAAATGTTTTGTACTTTACTGCCAAATGGTCCACAGGACACCTTGCTGTCAATGGGTCTCCTTGGACCTATGCCAGCTACTTGCTGGCGTACATCCGAATAGCGGCAGGGGGCATATCAGACTGGAAAAATGGGAATAGCATCCCGCTGCTGCCACCAGGATCCACCCCCTACAGCTCCCAAACCATCCTTGTCCTCCCCACTCTGATCCTCCCCCAAGCTGCCCACAATCCACCCCGCTGGCACCTTACCTACCATGATGTGGGCTGGGTTCATGTATAGCTGGTGCATGGAGCCTCCAGCTGTTTCCATCGGCAGCTTTGACATGCATAATGGTGGCATGACAATGGTTGTGCCACTATTAGAGGACTTAAAGCAACGGATTAGGATATCTGTTGCCATAGGCCATCTATATCAGGGATTCTTAACTGGGGGTATCCACAACTCTTTGGGGTATAGGAACGAAATAATGGGGGTATGGGATTTAATCTCTGAACAATTAAATGTGTTTTTTGTTGTTAGATAGGTCCAGTCCAAAAACCAGAAGTGGCTTTTGATCACATGGGACATGGCTTTGCCATCTGTGAATGGTCAAATCTGTGGGTAGCAAACCTGCATATGAGGGGCCACTGTATTAAGTATCACCATTACCAATATGGATTGAGGTGGCACGGCCACTAGCTACTTCCCAATATTGCCATCTTTTGATGTCATCATACTGGTACCTAGCAGGACTGGTGATCTCAATATGGGGATCTCAATTTTGGGGGTTTAAAACTGTGTAAACAGGATTGGTGATGATGATGATGATGATGATGATGATGATGATGATGATGATGATGATGATGATGATGATGATGATGATTTCGACAGTGTGGCAAAGGGGATATGGGGACATATTGGGAAATCCATTGGGTGGGGTCTGTAATCGTAAAAAGGTTAAGAACCCCTGCTCTGTAAGATTGTGCCCTAAGTATAAGAAAGCCAGCAGAGGGATTCAACAATCAGAATTCCATAATTACAGCAATGAGGGAGCAAAGTGATATTTACCAGAAGCATTCTAAATTGACTCCAGAGAAAACTGATGGCAGAAGGGAAGACCAACAAACTGGAAGCGCACGGCAGTGTAGAAGTGAGTGAGAAAAGTATGAATAGTGAGGTTCTCTTGACGCTGTTTCATTATTGCCTACTATTAAAAGCATGTAACAAAACAGAATACAGAAATCTTCCATAAGAGAAAACAACCGGTATGGATGAATATCACCATGAAAATCACAATTATGGAATGATGGTTTTTTAACTGCTGGGTACTAAAAAGCAGCTCTTGGAGGTTTGGCAAATGACAAAATAATTGCCAAACCATCAAGTCAGCATGTAACACCGCAGGCTGGGACTTGTGGATGTCTCAGTCCCTAAACACATTTACGGAGAAGTTAAGCGTGATCAGGATTGCAACCTTAAACTCACCCCTAAGAGGAACTTGCGCTGTACACCACTGGCTCGTTTGAGAAATAAAGCACCATGTCCCAAGGTTGCTCACTATCAAGTAGTGTACGCTATCCAGAAGCAGCGTTTCCACCCCAATCCGGGCACCCACCAAGCCCCCTGGGAGGATGTGCTATCCCCCTGTGTACAGCAATGTGTCGGGGTCACCTAGACAATCAAGTAGCACACTGCTACCAAGCTAATTTACCCCCACACTAACCTCACAGCAAGCACTGCAGCCAGTCGGTGAGCCACATGACTATTTTTCCTCTCCCAAGACAGGTTTCCTGGTTACTGGGGCAACAGGGTCACTAAGGAGGTGAATTCTGGGCTGGAAAGGGGGCAGGGCTGCACACACCCAAAAGGCAGGTGTGGCTATAAAGGGTTCAGTCAGTGCCACTGCGCCAAAGATGAGGGAGTGGCAGCAGGATGCAAGGCTGTCGCCACAATGACAGAGGAGGGCAGTAGCCTGAGGAGGGGGACAGTAGCCAGAGGAGGCTGTTCAGTGGAGAGGAGGAGAAAGCGGGTGCTATAGAATCCCCTCTCCTCTCAAAGCTAATCTGAGGCAAATAGGGGAAGACTCTCCAGGCTGGATAGCAGGATCCTTCCCAGGTAGATGGATACGGATGACCCAGAGGCCCAGCATGAGGCTACTGTGAGTACAACAGGGGAGGGAGGAGCTGCCCTCTCACCTGGTCCAGGGGCTGGGGAGCCACACAGAGCTCAAACATTACAAAACATGCAGCCTGGGAATAAACGCTAAAGATCAAGAAATGAATACTGTACTGTAGGTTGTAACTCGCCCACCTTCCATTGAGTGTGCAGTGATAAGCCTTGAAGACATATTTTGTTGTTGTTCCTTCCATTGGATATTAACTATATCTGCAGCATTTCCCTTGAGGTCTCATATTACAAGGTAAGATCTATCCAGATGGCTTTAAGTAGGCTTACCATATCCAAAAGGGGGACAGGGTGCCTACACCTTTAACCACTGTAAAAAGAGGGAATTTGGGCAGGTGCAGCTTGTGGCACCCTTCCATTATGAGCTGCACCTGCCCAAATTCCCTCTTTTTACAATGGTTAAAGGTGTAGGCACCCTGTCCCCCTTTGGATATGGTAAGCCTAGCTTTAAGTACATCAATGAGTAGAGGGAGAAAGTAGACTTTAAATATTTTGTGCCCTCCTCTCATTCATGTGTCATCTTTTACTTTTTCTACTGGTTATGTGTGCAGAACTTCAAGTCTGGGAAACTCATCTCATAGAAAACACTCAATAGGCCTGTTAACATAACTCAGTCTTGGAAGTTACCTGAGACTGTTGAAGATTAAAGGAAAGCAATCATGAGTGTCTGAAATCTCTTACCCTGCAAGAAGTTAATCCTTCTGGGAAAACATTTAGCAGTTTCTGTGAATGTGCTGGCACGGGTGGATCAAGCAAGCAAGCAATTTCCTGAAAATAAAACCATGGTATTTTTGAATATGTAAGTGCTGGGGACTTTCTAGTTGTCCGCTGATAGGACAGGGAGAGGATGCTGACTATGAACGTTTACTTCTAGCGGTGTCTTATTTAAATTATGAAAGAACATAAGAAAGTGGAATTTAAATGAATTCGTTCATTCATTCATTTTATTTATATTCTGTCTCACATGCGTGCTTCTTCACCCACCCTCCCCTTCTGAAACGTTTTGCCAGTGTGGGTGGGTGAAACAGTTTTGGAAGGTGAAAGGTGATCGAAAGCCATAGTTTGTGGTTTGGTAACTGAACAAAACTTTCTGCTGTTTAGAGAATGACTTTTGTGACAGCAGTAGCCCTTCCCCCAATCCCTACCCTCATCTCTGACCGATTTGCAACCTAAACAATAGTCATGCATAACAAGCATGGAAGCAAAGGGTCAAAAATCAATGTGGGCGGCATGCATTCAGAGATGTGCAGTATCTATCACCATAGCTATTGTCAGGAAATGCAACTGAATGACTTTATGGGGAATAAATCTCCCTCCCTATAGATGGTGTTGAGAATAAACTGAGGTTTTAGATTAGCACTAACCAAAATAAAGGAGATCCATGTTATTGTTTTTTTCCCTATTGTTTGAAGCATGAGTCTTGTTAGATATACTAAATGACATATTTTCAGCTATCGCAAGGAATTGGGACTGATTGGGACCAAAGCTGATTCATTAAGGACTAGCATCTTAAAATCTGCATGATTAAGCAGTTGGGGAGAATAGAAGTGCAGACCCACCACCACCACAGAAGGGACACAAATCTAGAATGGAAGCAAATCAACATTAAAGCTGCAACCCTATAAACACTTACCTAGGAGTAAGTCCTATTAAACTCACTGGGGCTTACTTCTGAGTAGACATGCCTGGGATTGTATTATACTAAAATCTTACATGAGAATACACTTTTAGAACTGACATTTGAATAGGATTGGCTCTGTGAAGTCACTGGTTAAGGTATTTACTCTGTAGTATATTCTGGGAGCTGCTAGGGAGATAAAGATCACCTGTTGCTGAGTAGGTACATGGCTTTTCCTCCTCGTTGTTGACATTAGATAACCCCAACAGAAGTGACCACTGATAAGCAAGCCATTGTGTCTGCTCTCCATTAAATAACTGCTATTTGATATTCCTGGGACACCTAGTGAGGCTCAAAATAGTGCCCTTTCCCCCCTTATAATCCCCCATTGAGCAGAAGCTGCCATGTAATGATTGGATTAATTTCTTCTATATCTAATGAAATGTCGGAAAGAGCAAAACAAATTACCCAGTCTAACCTATTAAGATGATAACAAATAGAATCTCATTAGTATGTTCAAATGGCGGTTTAAGGGCCCAAAGTGGATTAAATGGCATTTAAGAATTAGATAGCAATTAGGTCCCATATCCTTCAAGTCTGTGTTATTGTACGTGCAAAGACACAGCACAATAAAATATTCATTCAAGTCACAGCTCTTTAGTTTATGGAGAAATGTAGCTAGCAACACTTCAAGATCTACTCATTTAGAGCTGAGTGGTTATGAGAGCTTCAATAAATTGTGTCTCTTCCACAGTATGAAACGAGGAGTCTCTGTGGAGAGAAATAGCTATCCACGAGTCATAGCATTAATACCAATGCCTCTCATATTCCACTGAAATGGAATGTGCACTATGGGCTGTCCTTGAAATGGTTCAGAAGTTTCAGGTGGTGAGGGATGCGACAGCCCATCTCTTGGCAGGTATGCAGAGGTAGTCCCAGACAACAGGGCTGGTGTTCCCTGTGGGTCTAGTTGGGCACAGGTCCAATGACCAACACCCACCCAAGTATAATAAAAGATACATTTGGGGAAAGCATCATTACATATAACATTCTGAAACACAATATTATTCAGCACATAGAAAAACACGCATTGCTGAAGGGCAATCAGCATGGGTTCTGCAAAGAAAGTCCTGCCTCACCTTCTAGAGTTCTTTAACATTGTCAACAGGGATTATTTAAAAACAGGTTTAAAAGCCATGTAAAAAGTTAGAAGTTTAAAAAGATTTTTATGTATTAAAAACAAGATAAAAAAACAAGTTTAACACACACACTGGGTCCACTACGTTTCTTTCAGTTTCATCAGGTGAACAAGCAAAAAGCTACAAAGACGTTGATCAGTGAAAGCAAACCACAGCTCTTTTATAGAGAAGGCAGAAGCTGCAAAAAGCATCATGCCAGCAATTAGTAATTAGTGTGCCAGCAGGCTGCAGGTAACCTTGAAGGTGCTGCAGGTAAAAACTGGCCTGGCTTGATCTGGCCTAGTTCACTGTTACAAGTAAAACATGGCCTGGAGCAAAACATGGCCTGGAGCCAGTCTTATTCACTGTTGCAAGTTAAATCCAGATACTTTGCTTAAAACAGGAGCACCTCCAAGGTTACCTGCAGCCTGTCAGGAAGGCTCTGGCCTTCCCACTGGAGCTCCGGCAGAGCACTACTCAGAAGCTGCCACTAGTGGAATGCATGTTCCACAGGTAGCGGGGCCCAATAGGAGTGGGCTGTCTATTACAAATTAAGATGCAGTTTATTCGTATACATATGCTTTTTGTGCTCTCTAGATGGCATCGATATTTTTTAGAGATGACCTATATCAGACACATTGCTTCTTGTGCTCTTCTGAAATGAGCTGTCCCTCAGCATTACATAACCCGACTTGGTGAGGGGAAGACATACCGTAGCTTTAAACAAGACAAAATGTTCATTTGCATGTGTTCTTCGTATAGACAAGCTCTAATTATGTGAAAGTTCTAGATGTCTGTGTTCAAGGTACAAGTTCTAGATACATGTGAGAGTTTTAAATACATGCAGCAAGTCCTCACTTAAAGTTGTTAGGTTCTTAGAAACTACAACTTTAAGCAAAACGACTTATAACGAAACCAATTTTACCATAGGAGATTTAAACAGGAGTTTACGGCATATTTATAGTCATAAAAACATCACCGAACTTCGAAATAAAGACCCCAAATATTAAACATTGAAATAAATGTGAGCTTTCCAGGCCTTAGAAAACCCATGCAGACACTGGGAGAACATTCAAACTCCACAAAGACAGTGGCCCCAGCTGAGAATCGATTTTTTTTCTTCAACAACTTTAAAACAAAACAGCTTATAAAATGAAACGACTTTAAGTGAGGACTTGCTGTATTCAGAACAAAGGTAACAAAATGAGCTTAAGGGCCCTTTGCCACACATTCTACCAAACCTCTGCCTCAAATGTGTGGCAGAATCTTTCTCATTTGGCAGGATGACACACACAGCCAGGGAAGAAATAGGTAGAAATGTGCCAGAGTATGGACACTGCTAAAACAATGCAGGACATATAGGCTGCAATCCTCTATGCATTTACTTGCGAGTAAGTCCCATTGGACGCAATAGGGCTTACTTCTGAGTAGACAAGCAGAGGCTTGTGCTGCCAGTTGCTTTGACATTCCAGTAAGATTTCTACCTGTCTGACCACCTTAGCCAAAGTGCTATTTATACTGCAATGTCGTATTTCTTTGGCAATTAAAAAGTAAAAGCAAGGACAAACCTGGGTCACTGCTGCTAAACTTGGCTACATACCAAATACCATGGAAGGAGAAAATGCCACTGAAACTGCTGACAGATGTTTCAAAGGGGCCTGAGGTTTAGGGATGGAGCCATAGCTCAGTCATAGAGAATGTGCTTTGCATGTTGATTTGTATGTTGATGGTCCCAAGTTCAGTCCTTGGTATTTCCTTGGTATTTCTTTACTGGGGAAGAGCCCCATCTAAAAACCAGAAGAGCACTGGCATCACTACAGGGGGGGGGCGGAGCTGTAAGTTCTTCCGCGATCGGAGCCTCTGTTACATGGAAGAACGAAGCGCCCCGCCCCCGCGCCTTCCGAACCATTCAAAGCAATGAAAACAACGCACAGGGAGTCTCCTGCGCGTTGTTTTCACTGCTTTGAATGGGTCGGAAGGCACGGGGGCGGGGCACTTCTTTCTTCCGTGTAATGGAGGCTTTGATCAAGGAAGAACTTACAGCTCCGCCCCCCCCCCTGTAGTGACGCCAGTGCAGAAGAGCCCTGGTCCAATGGACTTACTCAATAGAAGGCAGCTTTCTGTTTTCTTTGTAATTAAGGTCCTTATGTACATAAGGTAAAAACAAAACATCTCTTTTCAGTGTGTCTACACCTGTAAACTGCTTGGCAAAATCACCCATAAAACAGAATACAAAGATTTTTGGCACAATCCTGCGTAAAAAATCGCCTGCGGAGTACAAGCTCTGCAGGTGAAGGGTGTTATAAACACGCCATAAAGCGCGTTTATGACACCTGGAGAGTAAGACCTGCCGGCACACACACCGGCTGGCCTCTCTCCCACTGGAGCATGGTGAGGGTTGGGAGGGTGGTCTGGGCGGTGGGGGAGGGCGGCCGTTGTCTGAGCCGGCCCGGGAGGGGGTTGGGATGTTGGCCACGATATCCCCATTCCTGGGCTCGGCGGCTGTTACACCGCTGCCTTTGATTTCCGCTGGCTCAAGAGCTGACGGACATCTGAGGAGGCCCATAGACCCCACACAGCTCTACACCAGAGGAAGGAGACAAACATCCCCTTCCCCCGAGGAGACCCCGGACCGTGCATAGGATCCTACGGCCGGTCCTATGGGCTGGCCGCAGATCTTTACGCAGGATTGCGCTGCACAACTATTTTGACATACCCTCTTTAAATATATTGTATGTTAATACGAGTAGAATCATTTCAGCTATTTCCAATTAACTATTCTGGGAAAATGCCAAATTGTCATCACAACCAACACTTATGGTTTCACAACCCCATAGTAAACACGATTGCTTTCTCTCTCTTCTAGCAAGGAAAAATCTTGGAGTTGCCAGTTGCTGTCCATTTGTGTAAAAGAATTTGGCCTTAATCCTATAAATGAAGGCAAAACAGGGACTCAGGAGAGAAATCCAGAGAGCTTTCCATATATAATAATATAATATACAGTAATACTTTTGTAGTGATTAATTAACATACCATAAAGGATATTGTTCTAGGAGTTTGGGAAAAAATAATGATCACTTTAATGTTCATTTTTCTTTGTAAAATTGCCTGCAGGCCAATTCCATTATTAAACATGACTGGGTAGCTTTAATATGTTAACGATATATTCATGTCACCACAACCTATTTCAGTAATTGAGTTTCTTTCAGCTCTGTGTTGACTAATGGCATACTTATGGCAATTATTAAAATCTATTGGAGGAAAAAAAGGACCATTTGAAAATTCATCCCAAATGCCAGCAGGAGCTTAAGGTGGGTAAGGGCAGACTTGGTGTGATGTTGGCAGATACCACCTTTTCACATGCCCATCCCATTCACAAAAAGCAGGGCTGTGTGGGTGGTTGGCGCTTTAACAGTAAAAGGAGCACATACTGAATGGCGAGCCATTTTTATTTATGACTAGAGCAGATAGGCGAATGATGACCTTGTCATTATTATTCATTTATAAACTACAGGATTGTTAGAAATACTACATGTATAGACTGCTTTTCAACAAAAGCCATCAAAAAAGTTTCCACAGCAAGATGAATGAAACAAACAGTGTCCTTCTCCCCCTGCTAAAAAGAAGAGAACGGCCACTTTAAAAGGTGCCTTTTAGCGCAGTTAGCGGGGTGTGTGTGTGTCTTGTATCACGTCTAGTTTGGTCCTCAGGCACTAATGAATTCAAGTCACCAGTTGAGAAATACTGTGGCTAGCAGGACAATGAATTCCTTTTCTGGGACTCATTCTTACTGGAACAGTCCTCTGTGGTTGTTCTGGGTTTTTTCTCATAGAAATGCTGACTTATCAACTGCTAGCATACCCATAAAAATAATTCATTACTCACCATTGCCTCCCTACACCTGCAAAAATAGTCAAAGAAGGCAAAGGGTTTTGAACAAACCTTGTCCTGGTTTTACATTTTTATTCAGCGTGTTACAGGGTCATATAATTATTTGTTATTTATTTTAAACAATTATACCCTGCCTTATCCCATGCCAAGGCAAATGTCCAAGGCGGCTTACAACAAAGATAAAAATACATAATTTAAAACAATACATTAATTACAATTTAAAACAATACAAACAATAATTATAAAGCTTCTTATCAGAAAGACAGCCACGGCCTGCTCCTATGCATAACTAAAAGTAAATCCCACTGGAATTTACTCCTGGGTAAGGGTAAGATTACAGCCTTATGTAGCAATCCTAACCAACTTTCCAGCACTGATGTAGCCGCAGTGCAGTCCCGAGGTAAGGGAAAAAACGTTCCCTTACCCTAAGGAGGCCTCCACATGGCTGCCCCCCCCCCGCACCGCAGGATGCAGTGCATGCCCTGTTGGCACGCCCGCATCAGCACTGGAATGTTGGTTAGGATTGGGCTGTTAGTTAATCATTAGCTAGTGGCCTGTGATACATTTACTGTACTACCCAATCCTATCCCCCATCTGTGCTGCTTCTGATCCAGCAGCACAGCTTGGTTTGGAGCTTCGCAAAACACAATACGCTGGTCGCATGCTACCGTCCTGCTGCTGCGTCATTGACCATGTGGCAGTGGCTTGTCTGGCTCCCCAGTGCCTGTAAGTTGGCAGGGTGGGGTGGGTGGGCAGGAAGGGGAAGTAATGGGGCAGAGAGGGGGAGGATTGGGTATTGGGGTCATTGGGAAGCATGTCAGGGGCAGGCAGGGGACAGTTATTGGTGGCAAAGGCACCGCCAATATCCTATGACCCCTGCCTTGCCACGCCCCCTTGGGCCCAATTGGACTTTTGCCAGCCAAAGCTGGTGCAGATCCAAGTAGACCCATAGGCCAGCAGGGGCTTACATAACAGTAAGGGAACAAATGTTCCCTTACTTTGAGGAGACCTCCTGATTGCCCCACCACCACCATAGGATGCAGCTTGCACCTCCATGGTGTGGCTGCATTGGTGCAAGTGGTAGGGAATAGGATTGGGGCATTAAACTAATAAACAAACAATATTATCTTTGTAGTATTCCAGACTTGTATGAATGTCATCTTTCTCACAACTACTATATTACCACGTACAGTATTTCACAATCAAATGGTCCACAGTTATATGCTTTAAAAAAATGTTTCAATAGGAAATCTTGTTGCTTTTTTTCTTTTACTATAGCAGACGATACCACCCTAATGGCAGAAAGTGAAGAAGAACTAAAGAGCCTCTTGATGAGAGTGAAAGAGGAGAGTGCAAAAGTTGGCTTGAAGCTCAACATTAATAAAACCAAGATCATGGCATCTGGTCCCATCAATTCCTGGCAAATAGAAGGGGCAGAAATGGAAGCAGTAACAGATTTTACTTTTTTGGGTTCCAAGATCACTGCAGACGGAGACAGCAGCCATGAAATTAAAAGACGCTTACTCCTTGGAAGGAAAGCTATGGCAAATTTAGATAGCATAATAAAAAGCAGAGATATCACCATGCCAACAAAAGTTCGTATAGTCAGGGCGATGGTGTTCCCAGTAGCAATGTATGGTTGCGAGAGTTGGACCATAAGGAAGGCTGAGCGCCGAAGAATAGATGCTTTTGAACTGTGGTGCTGGAGAAGACTCCTGAGAGTCCCTTGGACTGCTAGGAGATCAAATCAGTCAATCCTAAATGAAATCAACCCTGACTGTTCCCTGGAAGGACAGGTACTAAGGCTGAAACTCAAATATTTTGGCCACCTAATGCGAAGAGAGGACTCTCTGGAGAAGACTCTGATGCTGGGAAAAATTGAAGGCAAAAGGAGAAGGGGAAGGCAAAGGATGAGATGGTTAGACAGCATCACCGATGCAACGAACATGAAAATGAGCGAACTCAGGAAGATAGTGGAGGACAGGAAGGCCTGGCGGGATATGGTTCATGGGATCACGAAGGGTCGGACACGACTTAATGACTGAACAACAAAATGATAGAATAATACTACTAAAAGAGACCCAGCCCACTCTTTCACAACAGTGTGAAAAATGCATAGGGTTGTACAGAAAATTCTGTTTCTATGCTGCTAATCCATTATTAACAAATATTATCAATGAATGTGAATAAATCATGCAGATTCCATCAATATGCCATACGTAAAAATCTTGGGGATTGCAGAATGGTGAATATTTTCGACAGGGAAAGATGTGATGAAAGGGTGATGGACAATGTCCTCAATAAGTGGTGCATATGTATGTAGGCACAGGGCAGAACAGAATCTATGGGAGGGTAAGGAGAAGCATGGTCTGACTGGAGTTCGTGTCAGACAATTAAGTTTCTTTTCACAGACATTGCATGTCTCTTTGGGGCACCATTTTAAAAAGAGTTGGGAGCAGGGCAGCTGACCCAAGACCTGGTGTCTGAGACCATATGCCAAATGCTGCCCCCCCCTTACATGGTGATATGTTCACCTTTGCTTCTCCCTCTCATTGAACTGGTCGCTCATTGGTGAGATGCTCACCACTTTCTCCTCCTCCACACTTCCTCTTATGCTCCATCCCCCCTCTTCCTTTTTCTAACCAGGGAGTGGGAAGAGGAGGAGCAGTAGAGCGAGTAGGTGGGTGGAGGTGGCTGCTTCCCCCATCAATCCATTGCCTGAAGTGACCACTTCATTGGGCCTCATGAATGGTCTGGTCCTTTCCACGTTTTAGGCCACATACGATCGTTCCTCTGGAGGATCTATACTTGTAGCCGACTCACTGGTTCTACACATTGATAATTATATTTATATATACAGTACTTAAATGGACCTGTGCACATGATGGGAATGCTAAAGTCATGATTCCCTCTTCCTAAAAAGGGAGGGGGGGACTGACCTGTCTTCACTGTGTGATAACACAGTATTCAAAGAGCCTTGCTGATTAGTAAGAGCATTTATGATCGTAGCCTTAAACCTAGACCCTTCACCATACAAACACCACTTTCCCAGCGGCCCTGTTCAGCTTTTGCTGATTTTTCGAAGAGCACCTCAATTTTGGGGCTGGTGATTTCTCACGGCTTTCACTTCGGATTGGGTACCTTGTGTTTAAAAGTGAAATATAAAATTACCAGAGCTTTCCTTTTATTTTGTCTAATGTTCATTTTGTGTTACCACTCATAATTTGGTTAAACATTTTTCCCCTCTCTCTCCAGGGTTAGCTACTGAATAAAATATTATTAAGCAAAGCAGGCCATGTTTTGGAACACAAGAGAATTCATTATTCAGAGCTGCTAAAATGCACTGCAATTGTTTGCATAGTTATCTAGTTAAACGAACTTCTGGGGAAAAGGCCTGTGATCTGTATAATAACATGAATCTAAAATGAAGCATATTTAATATGAAAAATATTCCCAGTTTATAATGTCCTAGGATACAAATTTAAGTTTGCAAAATTAATACAACTGAATGTTGGATTACATTTAGCTATAGAACACATGAAATTATGAAACAACTTGCCTGTTTGCAATGTTGGTATTGAAAGTTGGCAAATGGTCACCATTCTCATGTTATGGCCAATTGAAGGCCACCCGCATGACTGTCTCATTGCCTTTCTTTACAGTTCTTAGGAACACTTTGTGGCAGCGCAAGGAGCTGGCATACTGGCTGGAAGGCCGGAACCATCCCACATGTGCTGGTGGAACGACAGAGGCCCACCAGAGCAGGTAAGCCCGGCACAGGTAAGTCTGGAATCCACCCAAGGTGGAATGGGGCAGGGAAGGGTTGAATGGGGTGGAGGGAGGGCAGAACAGAGAGGAGATAGGGCGGGGATGGGAGGTCCAGCCCATGAGAGGGCAGGTTCGGTGGCTGCGCACACCGAATCCCGATCCCCTTCCTGGGCCTGATCCACCTGCACGGATCAACACAGACTTGTGCCAGAAATATCGCTTGCACAGATCCGAGTTGACCCACCATTGCGACTACTGGGGCGTACCCTGAGGCTAAGGGACAAATGTCCCCTTACCCTGAGGAGAACTGCAAATGTTCATAAATGCCATGGAGTTGGGGATAAGCAGGGAGTGGCAACAGGATATGAGTATCTTGTTGCCATCAGTGCTCCCTGAGGCTTCTGGTCGGCCACTATGAGATACAGAAAGCTGGACTAGATGGGCCCTTGGCCTGATCCAGCAAAGCTGTTCTTATGCCTGTCCTCGATATGTGGCAGCGGATAAAAACTACCAAAGTTTTTCCCCTGTTCAGTTGCTGAACGATGTGGGCACTAACCACTCAGCGCTGCTCTCTCCTCCCCTTTCCCTGACACAGGTTTAAATGCTGTTAACATGGCTAGACTGACAGAAACGTATAAGAGCTATGAATAGGTGTTCTTTCTTGACAATGTGCAAAGCTAGCTGTTCTCCACCCCATCTGAGAAATGGTAAGGAAATACGTAGTGATTGTAGAAAGAAGAAAATTTCAGGCACTTTAATGCACCAGTGGCTTCAGGGAAGCCTTCAAGTAGGAGATCTCTTTGCTGGTTTGTGTCAGCAACACCTCAGACCCCATCAGTGTATATTTGAAGGGTTGTTTTTTGTTTGTTTGTTTTTTGCCCCAGTGTGTATCACTTTACACTTATTTATTTACACTGAACTACATGTGTATTTTGCTTGCCCATTCACCTGGTTTGGAGAGGTTCTTTTGGAGCACTTCACAGTCTGTTTTGTTTTTTACCATGCCGAATAATTTGGTGTCATCTGCAAACATGGCCACCTTGCTACTTACCCCTAACTACAGATAATTTATGAACATACTAAAAAGCATGGATCCCAAGACAGATCTTTGGGGGGCGCACATCTTACATTCCTCCACTGTGAAAACTGCCCATTTATTTCTACTCTCCACTTCTTGTTCTTTAACCAGATACCAATCCAGAAAAGAACCTGTTATCTTCTTCCACGACTGCTAAATTTACTCAAGAGCCTTTGTTGAGGGACGTGGTCAAAACCCTTTTGAAAGTTCAAGCATATGGTGTCAACAGGATCACCTGTGTGTCCACATGCCTGTTGACAACGAAGATCTGAAACTATCATGGCCAGCCAGTATGTACAAAGATTGTTTAAAAATGGCAGACTGCAGGTAACCTTGGAGGTGCTCCTGTTTTAAGCAATATTTAACTTGCAACAGTGAATAAGACTGATCACAGATCAGGTAAGCTAGTAGGGGAGGCGAGGGGGTGGCAGAATGGGGGGCGGGGAGGCTGCAAGAGGGGTGGATCTAGTGGCAATGATGCATGCCGGTGGATCCTATCCCCTCCGTGGACAACCTCTCTACCCCCTTTTTCTCCTCAGACTTGCACCAGTGAAATTACTGGCACAGGTCCGAGGAGACTCATTGCAGAGCAGGAGGCTTAAGGAGGTGTAAGGGGATTTAAATCCCCTCTCCCCTCCGAAGCCTCCTCATTCCACCCACCCCCCACTCTCGCTGGATACAGCGTGCCCATTTTTGGTGCGGCCGCACCAGCAGGCAGGGGGAAGGATAGGATTGGGCTGTAAAACAACTCAAAAGAAATATGGGGAATTTTGGAACATTCTTTTTTAATATTTAAAAATAACGAAACATTTGCAAAACTTTGTGCTGGTTTTCTTGAGAATATACTGTATTTCTTTGAGTCTAAGGCGCCATCGATTCTAAGGCGCACCTTTACTTTCAGTACCACCAGCAGGGAAAAAAAATCCATTAATTGTAAGACTCGCCACCCTTCATTAAATCTACCTGCTCAGCACCAACTCTCCCCAGCATGTCTCCTGCAGCTGAGGATGACTGAGTGCACTGCCTTTGCATAGCATTTCTGGCCCCGTCAGAAAGTGCCATTTCCTTCATTACCTGGGCTTGGGGGAGCTTCAGGGAGGCCTGCGCAACCCTCTGCAGGCCTCCCTGATCTTCAGTTTGGCGAAAAACTGCGATTTTTGGCCATTTCTGGTTTTCGCAAAATCACCGTTTTTTGCCGAACTGAAGATCAGGGAGGCCTGCAGAGGGTTGCGCAGGCCTTCCTGAAGCTTCCGCAAGCCCCAGTAAGTAAGAAGATAGCATTTTGGGGTGCTTTTTGGAGACCTTCGATTCTAAGACGCACCCATTTTTTGAAATGCTTAATTGGGAAAAAACATGCGTCTTAGAATTGAAGAAATACAGTAAATGTTGCACACAAAGTTTTACCCTTCTAAAGGCCTCCAGGTTTGTTTGTTTTTTGTGTTATCTTAGTTTCCAGATGGGAATCATTCTGTGGCATTATGTTGCCATCCAGGTGACTCATTAAGTCTTGATGAAGTCTTTGAAACCTAGCATCTCTAACAGGAGGCAGACATTCACTTGACAGTCCTGCTAGCATTCTGTGGAAATATTATTCATCATTAATGATACAAAATAGTAATTTGGAAGGAGGCGATGCTCCAGTGTGCTCTGGTAAGATGTCCCACTTTTGCAGAGACAAAAGGAAAAACCATTTCAGGCAGCCTCAGAAAACAATGCAGCAAATCTTACTTCTCCACACAATACATCGTGAAGCCCCAGAAGGGTAGAATTGGTAGAATTGACAAAAGAAAATATTTCTTTACCCAGCGTTTAATTGGTTTGTGGAACTCCTTGCCACAGGAGGTGGTGATGGCACCTGGCCTGGATGCCGCAGCAGGGTTCCTTGGCAGAGTGAGGGCTGCCGGCATCCCTTACTCACTGGGTGCCAAAAATGCGCTTTACAGCATGTTTATGACACTCTCCGCCTGTGGAGCACATACTCCGCAGGCAGATTATTTACGCAGGGTTGTGCTGTAACTTAGGGAATTCACTGCTGCAAAGATTGGTGATTGCCACTAGAGCAGGGATTCTCAAACTTTGCAGGCCTGCATACCCCTACACAGGCCTCCGGTTGCCCTGCATACCCCAGACATCCCCCAAGTACCCCCACGTACCCCCCCTTAAAAATTTCCTGGGTTGTGGTGCAGGCAGGCGGGTCCTCGCAGGAAAAATGGCTACAGGCCTCCTGATGTCCCCCAAAGCTCCCCCTTACCTGTTTTCCCAGCCGCCGCCATCTTGGATCTCGTGAAATCTCGTGAGATCCAAGATGGCGGCGCCCAAATCTCATGAGTGTTTCATGTGCCCTCACAAGATTTAGGCGCTGCCATCTTGGATCTCGCAAGATTTCACAAGATCCAAGATGGCAGCAGCTGGGAGAACAGGTAAGGGGGAGCTATGGGGGACATCGGGAGGCCTATAGCCATTTTTCTTGGGTGGCGGCATGGGCAAGTCCTCCCGCTCACGCTGCGACCCGGGAATTACGGTTCCGCTCCCTGTCATCAGCTGCTGATCACAGCAGCTGATAATGGGCAGCATCTTGCGTACCCCAGCCTGCGGTCCATGTACCCCTGGGGGTACGCGAACCACAGATTGAGAACCCCTGGGCTAGAGCAAGGTGACTTTTAAAACCTGCTGGGGCCTGTGCAACACTGTGACGTCATCTGTGAGGCCAGCATGGAAAAACACTGCAGACCCCATCTGTGCATCTGCACCAGTGTGTTGGTGCTGTCCAGAACCCGCAGTCTCTTAATTAGGTTCCAACTGCTATCCTAAGGGGAAAAACAGCTATTATCAAGATGCATTGATATTCATTGTGTTTTTGCCACTGAGATGGCCATTTGGCACACAGTAGACACTGAATAAAGAGTTGCCACTACACTTGGTAGTTTGCTACATTCTCTTCATACCAAATTATGGATTAAAATGTTTCTCAATTAGGTATGCTTGAATACTAATGACAAATAATGGCACCAATAAATATTTCCTCCATGTAATTGAACAAATGTCTCAATTATTAAATCAGCTTCTAGATCGCAAATAAATGATTCACTAAGTCTTCATCTGTCATTGAACAATATGTTATCACATAACTTATTTTCACTTGAGCTTATTTAGAATGATTCTAAAAAAGAAGCAAGATGTACAGCAGGGAAGAAGAATCAGATCGAAGGGTGGCCTTCTTTCACTTTCAGTCCTTTTCCAAGATACTCATGAGGCTGCAATCTGACACACACTTATAAGGAAGTCAGTCAAATTTAATTTAATGAGACTTACTTCTGAGTAGATATACATAGGATTGCACTGTAAGATAGTGATGAATGCCGTGTTCCCCCCCCCCCATTTTTCTGTATTTTTTGACACTTTCAATTCTCCAGAAGCTCCCATGCAAGTTCAACAACCTAAAAAGCTGTTGGGGCATCCTTTGCAAGCAGTCTTTGTCCTTTGTTTGAAACATCATTTTTTAGCCCCAGGTGCATTTGTAGATCAGGGAAATTTCTCCATGTCTGGAGTACTGAGATTGGCATGAGCTTAGTAATTGGGCAACCAAACCTGTCCATCTAGGCCAAGGAGTGGGATGGAGTGACCCAGCTGGGTTCCACGGGCACTCTTCCAAGCAGGTAACATGATGACATCATCCCAGCAAGGTGATATATTCCTTGATAACACATAGGAAACATTCTCTGCTAGTCACATGAGTGACCCATTCATTGGGAGCTCAGAGAGGGGCACCCACGTGCTCACCCGCAAGTGCAAAGACTGCAGCTTCCTTGAGCAAAACAAGAGGTAGGGACCATCTAGCTAGATTGCATTGAATGACTTTATTTTCCCTTTTCATTTAGACTTTAACAGCCCAGTCCTACCTAAATCCCGACACGGTAATGCAGCAGCACCAGTGCGGCTTCTGCTGCATCCCATGGGGGATTTTCGGAGGTCTCCTTAGGGCAATGATGGCGAACCTTTTGGGCTTGGTGTGTCAACATTTTTGAAAATGCCTAACTTGACTCTGCTGGTGTGTGTCCGTCCCCCCCCGTACTTTTAATAGTAGCTTTACTATTGCTACTTTTAATAGTAATTTTGAATTGAACTGAAAACGTAGAACACATTACATTTTATTTAACATGGTATTTTATTTAACATTGCATTTTATTTAACATAGTATTTTAGTTAACATTGCATTTTATTTAACATGGATGGCATTTTAAAGGGGTTGTGGATGGTGGGTACTACACACAGAGAGGGGGGAAGCTGGAAACACAGATTGCCAAATGTACAACGAAAATTAGTGTCTACCCAGGCCAGGAATGCATTGCAGAAGAAACTCTGGAGGGGTGGGTGTATGGTTTTTGTTAGTTCGTTTCACAGCCTCCTGCTCAACTTGTCTGTGCTCCCCTCGTGCTTTCCCATCCTCGTTTTGAGGCATTTTTTCACACTTAAATGAGGCAAGGGCTGCATGTGGTGTGGGGAAAGAGACTGGATTGAATTGGGGGTGGGTGTGAAGTGGGGGGTGGGGAAACTGGAAGCACAGATTGCCAAATGTAACCCCAGCGCAGCCCATCCATCCAGTTACTCTGCAGCAAAGCATCAGCCCCATAACACCAAACAAATCTTAAAGAAATATTTCTTTCTTTTCTTGCTACGGGCTAGTGCCCGCCCTAATGACCCCTCCTTCCTTCCAAATCACCAACACTCCCTCTTTCTTCCTCCTTCACTATCGGCTCCTGCTTCCACGTGCACGAGTTCGTTCTCTCTCTCTCTCTCTCTCTCTCTCCTCTCTCTCTCTCTGTTTCCCGCTGCATGCATTTTCACGCGCAGGCGCTCTTTCGCTGCTTCCCACTGCATTCAGTATCGCTTGCTCTCTCCCCAGAAGTCTTTGCGATAGCAACAGAAGCCCCCTGCAGGATTTTTAAAACGTCTGCAGCAATCCCTGCCTTCAAGATAAGCTTGAAAAATGTAAAAATTCCACGAAAATGTAAGGCATGTCGTCGGGCCCTGGGGGAAATGCTGGCGTGCCACCCAAAATGACCTCGCGTGTCACTTGTGACACTCGTGTCATAGGTTCGCCATCACGGCCTTAGGGTAAGCCCCAGCAGCTGCTATTGGGCAACTCGGACCTGCAGCAGCTCAATTGCTGGCACAAGTCCAGGTTGCTCCATGAAGGCAGATCAGGTTGGAATTCGGCTTGTGCTGCTGCCTATTTGCCTCCTTCTGGGCTTGATCCGCCCTCCTCCCCACCCCATCACATGCCCACCCACTCCCCTGTCCTATTCAACCACCTCCCTCCTACCCACTGCACTGGCTCACCTCCTCCGGCAGGCGTCCTGTGTCCATTGGCACTTGCAGCAGTGGCCAGCGTGCACGCACTAGCCTAGTCATGTTTGTGATGGCCATAAAGTAGATTATACAGGTGGACACAGGTTCTGCCGGCATAATCCTTCAATAAGATTGGGCCATTAATAAACTAGTTACATTTAAGTCTTTGTCATGAGTAATTCAGTGAATTGTCACATCTCTTGGTCCTGCAGACACCAATGTAGGTTTGATTAATAAGATCTTCTGGGGTTCAGCGTTCTCCTGGGAAGGGTTTTTTTCTCAGATGGTCCTCCTCCTGCCTAAAATTGAATGGTGGGAGAGAGAGAACAGACAAAAGGAAATATTTCTTTTCCCAGTAATTAATCTGTGGAACTCTTGCCACAGGATGTGGTGATAGCACCTGGCCTAGATGCCTATAAAGGCAGATTGGACAGATTTATGAAGGAAAGGTCTATCACAGGTTACAAGCCATGATGATTATATATAACCTCTGGGTTTTAGAGGTAACGTATCTCTGAATGCCAGATGCAAGGGAGAGGCAACAGGATACAGATATCTTGTTGTCAGTACTCCCAGAGCATCTGTTGGGTCACTGTGAAATACAGGAAGCTGGACTAGATGGGTAGCTGCATTACAGGAAGCTGCATTACTAAAGGAAGCTGCAACAGGAGGTATTACTGTAAGTATATCCAAAAAGTGTATACAATATATCCCACTCTATACCTCTCTCCTGCTTGATGTGGAGCCATTTATTAGCACTTGCTGAGAATGGTTGTTCAACCAGCTTTGAACCCACTTAACAGAGAACTATCTAACATACATTTTAATATTTTATCAAGGAGGATATCATGGGAAACTTTGTCAAAAGCTTGCTAAAATCTAGTGACCTCAAGCTTATTGGGGTTATTTGAGTTTTGTTCCCCCTTACACCCAGGCAGACTGCTATACTTAGCTAAATCAACACACGAAGCATAGGCTGAGTGAAGTTGCAAAAGAGAAAGTAGTTTACTCATGGTTCAGTTCATATATACAGCATCTGGTTAAGACCAGAGGTTACTCTAACTTAGAATGGCGTGCCCCTATAGCTGGCACGCCCTGCATGAGGTATGCTGGAAGATGGCCGCTGGGCTCCAGCCCAGCATAGCACGTCTTCCCTCGTTGGCAGTCAGAAGAAGAAGAGCGAAGAAGAGTAGGAGAAGGAGGAAATAGAGTCAGGGAGCCACGCCCCCAGTGGCATCACTGCAGGGACGGAGCTCTAAGTTCCGCTGGGATCGAAACCTCCATTACACGGAGGAACGAAGCGGCCCTGCCCCCTCGCCTTCGGAGCCTTTCAGGGAAGCGAAAGCAACGCGCAGGAGACTCCCTGCGCGTTGCTTTCGCTGCCCTGAAAGGATCAGAAGGCGAGGGGGCGGGGCCATTTCGTTCCTCCATGTAACGGAGGCTCTGATCGCAGCAGAACTTAGAGCTCCGCCCCCCTGCAGTGACGCCACTGCACACCCCTTCCTTGGAACACAGAGAGGTTAAGGTAAAAGGTCTTTCAGGTGACCAGACGACACACTGCTCCCCAGTGTCCAGCAGCTGAATGCTGCCCATCTCCAACAAAGCTGACTGGTCTGTTGTTTCCCAGTCCTTCTTTTCCCCCTTTATAAAGAGAGGGCTGACATTTGCTTGTCTCAAGTCCTTGGGCACCATTAGGGCTGACCACATGTTGTGGGAGGGTGAGGGAGACGCCAGTGTGCACAGCAATGGGCAGGACTGGGCTCTGACTGCACTCATGGCTTTGTGGGCTGGAGTATACTGAATAGAAAGTAATTGAGTATAAAGCAAGTAAGAAGGAAGGAAACATAAGACACCGTCAGCAACAATTGGATCCCATTAAGGCTGTAACCTGTATGGAATGGATTGCAGCAATCTGCGATATATCTAAGAAGCAGCACCAGCTGTTTTTGTGCACCCATCATTCTATTAGAATGAATGAAAGAACGATGAGTGGGCATGATGCCAAAAGCAAAATAAAAAGATGAAAGAGTTGGTGCCAGTTCATTAAGAAAAATACAGTATATGGAAAAATGCATCAAGTCCAGAGACCTGGGATCCAAGAACACAGTTTGGAAAGGAACCTTCCACCCCTCTTGCTGGACTGTTTGATGTTATAAATTCCATTCCATTTTTATATTTGCTACTTGCAAACTGACATTTATAACCCATCCTCTCTTTTTGCTTCCGGCATCAGATTATGGGTGCTGACGTGTGTCTAAACTGCAGACTCATCCCTGATAGAACACATTTCTGACACGCCCTGTTCTTTCCATTTCCTATGAAGCAAATTTCTGCTCACAATGGCTAAAAGGTGGTGCCTAGGCTGAAATGTTAATTGTCTAGGTCTACAGCTGACGTGGCTGCTGACCTCCCTGATCTGTCCTAGCAACCCGTTTCTTGCTGGCACCTTGTTATGTAGATAAAATACTTCCCCTTGGTTTTCTCTCAACTTGGACATCACTCTTCAGCACACACTAGAGTTGCAGCCTGTGTCAGCATCTGGTGCTGATCAATGCCATGAAGAGAGAGAATCCCAGTCGGTGGTGGCAGCTGCAGCATAGCACCGAAGCAGCAATCCCTCCCTGGCCCTCGGGAGAAGAGCGAGTCTGCAGAGCTGCAGCTCAGGATGGCAAATGGCCTGGCTGAGGGCAGGGACCCTGAGGAAACACTCTCTCCACCTTACGAACACCTTACAGTGCTGGGTTTCCTCCACAAGGCCTCTCTGACCCAGGCCATTTGTTTTCTCACTGCCAGGAAAAGGATGAGGTGGTCCTGGGAAGTAGCTGGTACTGCTCCTAAATACCAGCCCTTCCCCTTCCTTGTCATGCAGAGGCCATATCAGAAAAGCTGCAGAATGTCAAATAACAAATATCCTATAGTCACCTGACGGTAAACGGTTCATAGTCACTTCCAAGAAGATTCAAATTGGACAGATTCTTCTTCCAGCTTCAGAAGGAAGCACGTCATTAAAATGTATGTAAGCCTAAGACGAAAAATTCGGAAAGTTGCTTGGATTTATCATGAAGCTCCTTTTTGTCAGCTGAAAGTGTGATACCTGAACTTATATTAAGACCTCTAGTCTTCCTTTTCTCTTAAAAAAAAAATCCTATCAGGTCATTTAGATTTCTACACAGAATGGATTTAATAGTTTTATGTTTCCTTATGAGAAAGAGAAAAATTGCATGGACAATGTACAGACAAGCTGATTCACAGCGCAATCCTGCTTAAAGTCGCGCCAGCGGAGCGAGGGCTTCGCCAGCGCTGGGTGTTGCAAACGTGCACCACCCAGGGAGTAAGAAGCGCCAGCGCAGAGGCCAGCACCAGTTACTGCGGTGTCCTCCAGGACCTGCACCGCTGGACAAAGGTAAGGTCAACGGGAGGGCTTGGGGAGGACAGGCCGGGTTGATGAGTGAGGGGCCCATTGGCCAGCCCGGCCTGGGCGGGGATATCGGCGCCGGGCTGCGTCGATATCCCCGCCCCCTTCCCAGGCCAGGCCAGCCTTACACGGCCTCCCTAGACATGTGCCAGCTAAAGAGCTGGTGCACATCCGAGGAGGCCCATTGGGGCTTACACTGGGGGAAGGGGACAAACTTCCCCTTCTCCCCCAAGGTGAGCCCCAGCCGTGCCGGTGCTGGCTGTATCTTAGGCAAGATCTGGCTGCCTGTCACTCTCATTATCAGTCAATACCTAGGAAAACATTATCTCTCATGCTCATTTGGCTTCATCCACTCATCTTTAGTCACAGCAGATCAGATAACTTTCATTTAAGCATCGACTCAACATATTTCTTTCATTAATGCAGTTTGCAGTGACCTAGCTAGAAACCCACTTCTGATTTACTTCAGACTCTGCTGGATGTCAAATATATGTATATGCACAACTCATAAAAGTCCTAGAAAGCTATTGTGCTGAAGTGATGGATTTCCATTGCCATAAAGCTATGACACCTCCTTCCTCAAAAAGAATCCATTCAGTGGATTATAACTCAGGTGTACCGATTATTAGCAGGATAAAACTTGGCACATACTATGATTAGTAAGAGAAAGAGGGGCAGGATTTTCAAATTATTCTATGAATTATATGAAAGAATTTGGGGGGTTCCTTTTTGTTTGTTTTTGTACATACGATTATTAAATAGAGCTAAGCTAGGGTAAAGCTTTTTGCAAAGTTGTAGGATCAGAATGGTTTTCTATAGTACTCATTTATTATTTTAGTAAACTATAGCTCTCCATTTTTTTCTTGACAAATGCCCCTGACAAATGCCCCTGGCATATCTCACAAACTTAAAAATCAACATGAAAACATTGCAACGTATTTAACAAAAACATTAAACAGAATAATCAGCACACTGGGTCACACCAGCATACTTCAGAGTCCCTGAATAGTTATGATCAGATGTCCCCCTCCAAATGATCTACAAAAGTGCCATATTCTTACTGCTATTCAGAAGACCAATAACAATGGAACCAAGTGAGCCTCCCTCAGTAAACGGACATAACCCAGAAAACCTGGCACCGTATGCCCACCAACCATATCTCAGACAGCAGCGTAGCAAGGTCACCCCCCTGTGACATCATGACCAGACGCAACATCACAGGGCCCACCCCCGAGTGATGTCAGCCAGAGCCAAACGTCCATCGGGGGTCGGGCGGGTGGGGGCCAAACCAAACGGCCACGTGGAGGCAGCGGACGGCTTCTCCTACATTCTTCGAGCCGTTCCACTGCCTTTGCCACCACCTGCAGCACCGATGCTGACGTGTTCTCTGCCACCGCCACAGAGGCATTCTTACGGTGGGGGCGGTACTGTAAGTTGTGCCCCATCCTAGTCCCCTTTTACAACCAGCACGAGGTGGCCCTGCCCCCTCGCTGTCAGAGCCATTCCGTGTGGCCAAGACAACGGGCAGGGAGTCTCCTGCCCGTTGTCTTGGCCGCACGGAATGGCTCTGACGGTGAGGGAGCGGGGCCGCCTTGTGCCGGTTGTAAACACGAACTAGGACGGGGCACAACTTACAGTACCGCCCCCACCGTAAGAACGCCTCTGCACTGCCATGTTGTCACCCCCACCACTGGTAAGTCACCCCCCAGCCTGCTGCCTGGGGCGGTCCGCCCCACCCAATCCCTTCCTATGACACTGATCTCAGATGGCAGGAGAGAAGGACTTCCAATGTAGATCTAGACATTCAGATAGGTGCATATGAGTGGAGACAGTCCTTGAGATAACCTAGTCACAGACCATTTTAGGGCCTTAAAGGTAAAAACCAGCTTCTTGAAATGGACAGATGGAATAATACTGATGTAATGTGCTCTGTTCCTGCCAACCTAGCAGTTCGAAAGCATGTTAATGAGAGTAGATAAATAGGAACCGCTTGCAGGAAGGTAATAGTGTTCTGTGTCCAGCCGAATGCTACGCGCTGCGGCAAGGAGAGTCAGGCTGGCCACATGACCACGGACGCATCTTTGGATAGCGCTGGTTCTTCGGCTTCATAATGGGGATGAGCACCGCACCCTAGAGTCAAATATAACTGGACTTAAATGTCAAGGGATATCTTTACCTTTATTAAGGTGCTCTGTACACCGCACCCCAGTTAATCAACTGATGTTTCTAAAAACTTTTCAAACTGTAACCTCACACAGAGAACATTACAGGAACATTACATTTTTTTTCTGACTAAATGTTGGGATAACAATATTGCTGTTAAAACTTTTGCTGAACATTCTACCAAACCTGAAAGCATAAGTAACTGGAAATACAGTATATAAGGCTACAATCCAAAGCCTAACAAGGATACACACTTACCTGGGTGTAATTCCCAATGACCATCAGTGAGGTTTGCTTACTGCTGGTTAGACATACATAGGATTGCGCTGTAAGTCTAATATAAGGCCAAAATGAGAAATACCAGGTACAATTATATTAAGGTGGACTGATTGATTATGAACATAGGAAGTGGCCACCTTATAGCAGATCAGACATAGATCCATCAAGGCCGGTTTCATCACCTGACTTGTGGTGGTTATACAAGATCTCAGGTAGGGATCTTTTCCAGTACTTCTGCCTGATAGCTTCTTAACTGGGGATGCCAGGGACCAATCCTGGGGCCTTCCAAAAGCAAAGCATGTGTTCTGGAACTGATTTATACCCCAACCATTATTAATTATCAATATACTGTATATGCATCAGGCAATTTCTCCCAAAAACAAATACCTGGTTTGTTTGTTCTTAAAAAATCATCAAAAGCAGTATTTGAAAACTACAGTGATAGTGCAGACCAATTATAATTCATTCTCACAAAGCAGCCTTACAGCTCAATCCTATAATCAGAAGTAAAAGTTACCAAGTTCAGCTTAAGTTCCCACATGCAGGCTTAATCCAGTTTCTCGTATTTCAAAGCTTAATTATTTGAGCCACAAATTATTTGAACCATAGGAGTAATTTAATTTCTGGTTTTGTTTCATTACGGTCTAGTAAGTTAATGAAGCAAGACTCTCAATATACCCAGGACAGGGTCTGGGAGTGTCCAGTAAGTACAATGGAAATTGTCTCAGCTTGCTCTTCATTTCATAAAATATATTATTTTTTCACATCATCACACTGCCCTTCCTCCAAGGAGCTCAGGGTGATGTACATGGTTCCTTCCCCTCCTTATATACCCTGTTTCCCCGAAAATAAGATGGAGTCTTATATTAATTTTGGCTTCCCAAAAACACGGTAGGTCTTATTTTCAGGGGAGGTCTTATATTTATGAGTGCCAGCAAAAATCATGCAAAAAAATTTATGGGTCCCATAAAAATGTGCTTTGCAAGATGAGTACAATTGTTTTATAAATTTTGACTTGATAAACGAGCAAGGTTTTGCAATATGAGTACAATGTGTTCTGCAAGAGATCTCTGTGTGTGTCTGCAGAGGAATAGCAGCTTCTCCCAGGCTCAGCTCATTAACAAGCTGCTTTCCCCCCACCCCCATCATGTCCCTGCTGGCTGCTGTTTTGCTCTTGCAAACCTAGCTCATTAACAAGCTGTTCTCCCCCTTCCCCCTCCCCCTCATGTCCCTGCCTCTTGCAAAGACTTTTACTCTGCAGAACAAGGCTCCGGGTCTGCAGATCGGACTTTGCAAGAGGCAGGATATGAGGGGGAGGGGGAAGAGGGAGAACAGCTTGTTAATGAGCTAGGTTTGCTGCAAGAGCAAAACGGCAGGGAAATGAGGGGGGAGGGGGAAAGCATCTCTGCAGTCAGCCATGCTAGGTCTTACTTTCAGGGGAGGTCTTATATTTATGAGTGCCAGCAAAAATCATGCAAAAATGACAGTAGGTCTTACTTTTGGGGGAGTCTTGTTTTCAGGGAAACACGGTATGTATCTATATATACATGCACACACGCATGCATGCACATACCTGTATATATAAGCTTTTAGTTGCAATACATCTTGAACATATAATACCCAAAGGGACTAATTGGCTTTATACATTTGACCCTTTATAATGGACATCTCCTTATTAAACGTATGCTTACTATAAGCCTGCAAAATAATTACTGTACCAAAAATGCCTAAACTTGCAGCAGCAACATAATATGTTGTGCTTTTGCTGAACATCCCTCAAATTTCACTGTGCTGTAAATTTAATGCCGCTCTTTCTTCCTGCAGGTTGAAAATCCAACTGTAGCCCATGGGAGGTGAGTCATTTCCCCATTTGCTTCCATGCAGCTGCAACCCTCCCAACCTTCAGTTGCACTTAGTGAAAGAGATTCCTATAAACAACTTGAATCACACTATCTGGTAACTGAAAAATGCAACATAGCAGAAGTTTAATGCTTTTATTCAGTCTCATCTGGCAATTAAATAATGTCATTCCTGATTTAACTATTAATTGCTGGCGGAAACTTAAGGGGTCTCTGCTAAAAGCATAATTTCAGTGCAGCAATGGGTCACTGTTATATTTTTTAATGGCACAGAGCTACATTAGAATCATATAAATTAATAACATCATTTAACAGGTCTACCAATATGTACAACTTGTCCCAGTTCTGCACACAATACACATTTCAACTACATATTCCTGAACAGTGTATGATGACGTCAATCGGGCACATGTCTGTAACATGAGATGGCAATTGCACATCTTCTATGATTACAACAAGCCAGCTTTCAAGTACAGTACTTTTGGGATATGATTCCTTAAAGAAGACACACCCCTGCTCTTCTGCTGCTGCTATTAAAAACAAAAACCCTGTCTTGTTGAGAAGTTTATCTCTGAACTGGAAGAACACAAAATTGGTGGCTCATTAATGTCATTTTTCAGCTAGTCTTAAAAGCCAACATTGTATCAGCCTTCATGAGCCAATGAGTGCCCCTTTACGTGGAAGTAAGCTCCATTGAACTCAATGGGATTTACTCCTGAGTAAATATGTCAGACTGCATGCAAGTGTGATTTACCAAATCTGAGGAGATAAGAAATGATATATTCATTTTATTCAGGCTGTGTTTGGAAAAAAAATCAACTATTTAAAATCCAGGAGACATTATATGCAGTTCTCTTTTCCTGCACTTTGCAAAAGAGCAACACATAATTACATATTAGACTGTTGGCTTCCCTCTCTCTCGGCAACACACTGCAGTAAAATGAATATTGGCTGAAGAAATAACTGATGTGTGCAAGCAATCTGTGCTGCCCATGTGGATAAGCCGCCCTGAACTCAGACTGCTACTCTGCCCAGCTGAAATAATACACAGACCTGTGTGAACCAAACATTTACAGTGTGCCTATCGTTCCTCCTTCTGTTTGCAAACAAGAATCAAATGCGGACAGCAAGGCATGAGTCCATCTCTATTGATGAAAGGCAGCAGGAGAACATCACCAAAGCCTTGAGCAAGGTCATGGGTGTGGGTTGCACTGAATGTATCATGGAGTCCAGATACCAAATGCTTTGCACTTAAAGAATGCTCTTTTATGCACATGCTATGCAGATGAGACAACACATTATTTTTTATAAAACTTTATGAGAGTTTGTTGTTCAGTCGTTAAGTTGTGTCCGGCCTTCGTGATCCGTTACTGCCAATAAATAATGCATTGCATATAATCTCAGCTTTAGCACATTATGCACCTATTGTTATATAATTTTTTTTAGCCTTAGAGTTCCATATTTTATTAATATTAATTTCAAGGTCAAAAGGATGGAAGACTCTGATTTAAGACTCTAGGGACTAATCAGGCTATCAGCATGAAGATATGAGATTTGAGCATCAATTACTTCATGTATTATTACCACAATTAGCTCATAGCCTGCAAACTCCAAGAAGCCACAAGACAAGGTGTTATGGATTATAATGGGCCACCATTTATTTGAGTATTGTAATAGAAACTCTGCAACGGCAGTTAACTGTCCTAAGATCCCACCCCCTTTTAGTGTGGGCTTCTACCTCAGAATGGGGGTGGGGACAGAGCGAAACTGGGTGGGGAAGCAGTAGCGGAGCGCAGACTCCACCCCTCCGCGGCGGAAGTGTTGTAACGGCTGCAGCCGTTAAGGACACTACTGAGCTGCAGGGTAGGCAGGAGGACCAAACCCGCTGCTGCTGCTCCTCGCTCACCCCGACAAACAGTGCGAGTCGCGCCAGCGGTGGCTTCCCTGACACCCCACCACCACCTGCCTGCTTCCCAGAGCCCCAATCCTGCCGCCCGGGGGACCACCGCCCCATCAAAAAAAACCCCAGACAAAGCTTCTGTGGGGAAGGGGTTGGAATGGGGGCAGTGAAGGCTGCAGAAGGGGTGGATCTAGCAGCAGTGCAAGCTGAATCCTATTCCCTCCATGGGCAGTCTCCCTGACTCCTTCCTCTTCTTGGACCTGTGCCAGAGAAATCGCTGGCGCAGGTCCAAAGAGACCCATTGTGGGGCGGCAGACTTACAGAGGGGGAAGGGGATTTAAATCCCCTTTGCCCTCCTAAGCCTTCTGCTTCCCTCCCCCACTGGATACAGTGCATGCCTTTTTGGTGCCGCTGCACCAGCGGGGGGGAGGGTAGGAAATTCATTCAGGCACTACTGGACTGGGGGGAATGCATCTGTTTATGCAGATGGGAATGTGCCTTCCATTTGGAGTCACTAGTTCACTAGTCACATGCATGCAACATGTGGGCAGGATCAGTTCTGGGTTTCAGGCAGCCCTCAGCGAACTGCCATTCATGGGCCCTCAGCTACCTGGGTGGGCCATGAGAGGGTAACTTCACCACCACCACACTAAGACTATGGGCACAGAAGTGGTCTCGGGGATTAACAGTGGGCCTTTTGAAGGGCCCTGGGCCCTTCACAGCTGCCCAACAGTGCCTCTCTGTGCCATCAGCCCTGTATATGAGGCTACAGTTTTAATGGCCTAAATTTGACCGCTGCTGCTTATTTCCCCTCATGGTACCCCAAAGTTATGGGGGGCTGCATATGTAGTGAAGCAGCTCAAAATGAACGGATGAGGTAGATGAAAACTAAACAACACTTTGTTCTCAACTGCTAGAAATCAGGAAACCTGAAATCACCAATTTGGGATTTGAATGATGAAGTCCCAGACTATTTCTCTGTTTGAATGGTTTATTATTCAAGGCTGGTCTCCAGCATCTAGAAAAGCTCTTACCACAATCTGGATCTCCCAGGTGGACTCACTTCCTTCATAAATAATCTCCAGATGGAGGGGACTCTTTTTTTCTGAGCAAACATCTTTTTGGGTTACTCCACATTTCCTTCATTTATTCTGTCCATTCTGTATTCAGCAGCAGAAGCAGCAACACTAGTGTTACATTCTGCTAGCACCATTTGGTACATTTGAACTTGAAATGTAAGCAATACCACACAGACTGACATAATCTGTTGGTTATGCTCATGCCATCATTAGGCATCCGAAGGGTTGTAATTCAGTGACCATTTCATTGATGGATTTCAATGGGACTGCGCTTCTCATTTGTATTAGAGATCATTGAGTTGCTATACTGCAAGAATATGATCTTCCTCTGAATGCAAGCTTTGCAGGTATTCCACTCATATTTACAAATTCACTACGTACCACTAGCATGCAGAGGAGTCTAAAAGATTTTAAATTGTTTGCGTTTATGCATTGTTCTTCACAACACAGTGTCACTACATCCAATGCTGCAGGGGTTGTTTTGTTTTGTTTTTTTGCCCAGGATTGATGGACTTTGCTCAGTTCCTCCGCTATAAACCTCTGAACCCATGGCATGCAAGTAGCCTTGACATTTTCCAAAATGTTCTCTTCCTGTCTCCTGAGAGAGATCTACAGGAGCAAAGGAATGAAAAATTGCTTTCCCAACATCTTTATTGGAGGGGAAAGAAAAAATGCACAAGGCAGGCAGAGAGGAACAGTAACGATCTACAGTATATTTTCTCTCCTTCCACCAAAGGGAGTAAAAGGCTCATTCTAAGGCGGCTCACATGAGCTTGTAGAGGGACAAAGTTTGGAAAGCAAAGCCCAGAGAAGCCATCTGCTAGTAGGGCAGAAAGAAGGACTTTATGCCTTCATGTGCCTCAACTGCCAAGTGCCATTAAAAGGGAGCAAATAACATTGGAGTGGAATATTTTATTTCCATTAAAAAGACTGCAGGGTTGCAATCTGTTCTGACATATATAAATGCCACAACAAACTAGGTAGGATGAGTAAAACTGTGGTGACAACTGCTCTCCAAAGCTATTTACAAGACAATCCTGGACCATTCAGGTGGTAGCAACTGTGCAGTGGGCAAGAGGACTGTGACCAAAAAAGAAACTCGACTAAGCAATAGTACAGTACAGTTGCATATAAAAAGTTTCACATCGAGGATTGGAATTTTAATGGTGCATCAAGCACGGAAAATGTACATTAACAGGTTATAAGCACCTCGGAAATCCATGTACTGAACCAGTTCCTTGAGACTGTCCTCAGCAGATTCATGCACTTAACTTTGCCAGTTGCTGTTTCAGCAGTTGGGGTTGGCTGAGAAAGCTGCTTTCATGATAGGTGCCACACGAAACACAGTGTAGACGAGAAAGAAACTCACCAAACTTTTGTATATGGTTTCTCCCCCATCCTATTATATGGGTAAGGGCAAAGGTGCTGCGGTCGTTAGAGCAGACATGAAGACAGAAAGGAAATCTGCACTCACAGCCACCTGCCCCTGAGGCGACAGGACCAGCTCTGTTGCATGTGGGAGCTGAGCTCTGAAGCACTGTTGCTGTGTTTTTTCTGTTCCACACTGCCTTCCTTTGCAAGCACTGGCATGTCATGCCATGTCATCAGCAGCCTTTTCTGAAAGCCTGTCTGTCATGGGTGCTTTGGGCACTCAGAATTCAGGGCATTGGTAAAGACTAGCCATGTTGAAAGCCCTCTTCCAGCTCTACCCTTTCTGACTCCTAGGGTATTCCCTAAAGCCGGTATTAGGGTATTCCTAAAGACTTCTGTGCCGGAGGTGCAGCTTCTCCCCATACAGTGGACTTAAAATACTTCAGAGCCAAACATGGTGTGAGTTTTACCACTGACATCAACAGAATCAAGATTGTCACCATTGCACTTTCTTTTTAAAGGTTAGCTCTTCTTGTAAAATGAAACACGGGCCCAGAATCCATGGGTTTTGTAAGATTTGGCTCTGATATTGGCCTTCTACAGCTTCATTCTGTTCAGCATAAAAAGAAGTTCTATCTTTTTCATATCCAATCTGTTAGCCTATTTTTACAGCAGCTGAAAGAAAATGAATGGAATGCTTAATGCCGTTTTAAAGATGTTGCTATCTCTATGACCAAAAACTGAAAATTAATCCATTACACGCATTGTGGAGATTTAAAATGAATAGATTAACTTTGAAAGGTAGACTGAAGAATGCTTCTTAAAGGATGACTCTATTGTTGCCTAATAAAAAGCAGATGGTAAAATGAATTTCAAGAGACGTTGAGAAATATTAGCAAAATGACTTAAATACCACACGACATAACTCTGTCTGAGCTGCCAAAGTATCAGTTACAAACATTTAATATTACATGTGTTGGTACTTTTGTTTAATTGGAGCTTAAAGTCCAAGGAGTTGATGCAGGCATAATATAGGCATAAATATGCCTTGTCCATAACACACACATGTCAGTAACAGTTAAGCTCTTCCTGGGACCAGGAAATTCCTGTCAGTGCAATTAGCCAGATAAATAAGCATAGTCTTCCAGCAGAGGAAATAACAAATCTGTTGTGATGTGAGTCTTTTCTTCATTATGATAATTTTAAAAGGGCCTACCAGAATAAAGACCACATTCTTCTATCGAAATTAGAATCATTCTACAACTGAGTTGAAAAGAATAGTTCCATAAAGGGACATACTGTATATGCTTCTTAAAGACTAATATCGTATTTTACATCATGTGACATGGAAGGATTACTCCAGGATAGGAAAACAAAAGGCCAGAGCTAAAACTATTCATTCCCTTGGAGATCATGTCAAAATACACCACACCCGACATTTTTTTTTCACAATACCTGTGAAAATGTTCACCTGTTCATTCACATGATCCTCTTTTGCTTTCTCTCTCGGTTGCCTTTATTAAGCCGCAGTAACTAACAGCGCAATCCTAACCAACTTTCCAGCACCGGTGAAGCCGCAATGCAGCCCCAAGGTAAGGGAACAAATGTTCCCTCACCTTGAAGAGACCTCCGTGACTTTCCCCGCAGTGCAAAATGCACTGTGCGCCCTGTTGGCACAGCTACATCGGTGCTGGAAAGTGCTATTAGTTGGCAGAAATCCAAGGAGGCCCATCGGGATAGGATCTGGATTGTGATAGGATCCGGCGGGTGGCCCAGGGCCGCGTGCTGGATAGTTAGTTAGGATTGGGATGTCAATATTGTTTCTGGTGCTGTATACTGTTTAATGTGTGTATTGGGGGGTGGGAGTTGGCTGGTGACTACTAAAGGTTATTGAACAGTATATTTTAGAATACATAATTATATTTTTTTTAAACATGGAACAACAGCCCTCTGAAATTTGAAAATATGTGGGTTTTAGACTGTTTGAAATATTTTATAATATAATGCAGTATACAGTTATGTTTTTAGAAGCTTGTTAATGGCCACGAGCCTTCAGCCTTGGGGAAAGGCTTGTAACTCAGTGGTAGAGTTCATGCTTTGTAAGCCAAAGGCCCGAGGTTCAAGCCCTAACATCTCCAGGTAGGATGGGGAAAAATTCCTGTTTGAAACCTTGGAGAGCCGCTGCCAATCAACGTTGACAGCACTAAGCTAGATGGACCAATGGTCAGACTCAGTATAAGGCACTTTCCTATGCTTTTATGGGATTATGATGAATCATTAATCAAATAAATGGTGAATCTACCAAATTATACTCACTGCAAGTAGGCCTGATTGAACTCATGGATAGCCTGCAATTCATAAAGTCGAGCTCATCTGAGAGAACTTCTGGACTGAAGCCATGGATGCTAACAAAGAAAATCTGCCAAATGTTGTGACAAATGCATACACACATGTGGAATTATTAACCCACAGAAAAAAATGTGAAACTTTGCCTAACTGATTTAAGTTTCTGTGATGCTTAATGTCTGAAATTGCATTTGGCACCTTCTGGGCACTGACATCTGAGAGTAATGTGAATATCCCAACATGAAGAACAGGAGGAAATATAATCCCATGCATGAAGTTAAAAATCTGATGTATGTGCGTGTGTGTGTATAGCCATTTGGTTCTCATTCATGTACTTGGTAGGGGGGAAACTAAGAATGAGATCAAAACCCCTTGCTTTGTCCAATGACTCTTGATTCATTTAGACCACAGTAAGGTAATAATGTTCCAATTTCTGAAATCCATTAAAGTTAATGCTTGCTAGGGGGAAAATGTGAATCAAATATCAGTAAAAAAAATTGCCTCCTTAACAGGATCCAAAGTTTCTTGGGCATATTCTTGCTAGCTTTAGTACAATATTTAACAATTCCATCTTAACATCAAACATTCAGGAGTACTGTATATATATATATATATATATATATATATATATATATATATATATATATATATATATATATATATATATATATATATTTTCCTTTAATGACCATGTCAAATTGGGTCTACATCTAAAAATTACTAGTATCAAATGATGACCATCCTTCAACTTTCATATACTGAAATTATAAACATAGGGATTCATCACTCAGATACATTCGTATATTCAAGGAGCAGGTCCAAACTGATAATAGACATGACTGCTTAAGATTCAGGATCTGAAACATGCTTTTGTTTAACAGTAGACAACTTCTTGTAATATTTGTTCACAATACTAAAAATTAATGCTCATTACTTCACAATACATTATTCTGCTTATCAGAAGCATACGGGCCCATCCAGTCTATCAGCAATGCATGCCTAAAAATGGCAATGTCAGTCAGCTAGATGAGATGAGGAATAACCATGAGTGGATTTTCCATCTCTTTTAACTTTTGCAGAAATTAGCAATGGAGAAGGGGAGGCACGCTGGACCAGGACTGCAGCACTGGGGAAGAGGAGGTGAACCTTTTTCTCCTGTACCATTTTCCCAGTGAAAATTGTTCCCCCCTCAAGCTGCTATTTGCCTTGAAAGGGAAAACATATGGGACACTGTCACCTGGAACCAGTTTTAACCCTGGAATAGACTGAAGCAATTTCAAGTAGCAACAATTAGGTTCAATATTCAGTAATTCATAGTCAACGGCATATGAATGCATTGATATGTAAAGGTAAAGGTTCCCCTTGCTCTGAAGCCAGTCATTACCGAATCTAGGGGCAGTACTCATCTTGGTTTCAAAGCCGAAGAGCCAGCGCTGTCTGAAGACACTTCCGTGGTCATGTAGCCAGCATGACTCAATGCTAAGACGCATGGAACGCCGTTACCTTCCTGCCGAAGGTATTAATCATAAGGAACCTATTAATCTACTTGCAATTTCCTGCTTTCAAACTGTTAGGTTGGCAGGAGCTGGAGCCAAAGACGGTAGCTCACACCATCTCACAGCACTCGAGTCTCGAACTGCTGTCCTGCCTACCTCCTGGTCTGCAGTTCAGTGTCTTAAGTTACCACTAAGCCACCGCAGCACCCAAATGCATTGATACATCAAGTAAAACCTACCCCTTTGTTACTCTTCAGCACCCTGATGGCAAGTACCAGGTCCATTTTTACATTAATTCAGGAGCATGGGAGCTGCTTCTCTGTGGTTGCCAGTTACCACGGGTGCCTTGAACCATTGCCAACATATAAGAGTACATTAGAAAAAGCAGCCACAATGCAATGACCAAGTGACAGATTTTTTTTTTTGTGATTGTGGGGTATGCCTCCCCTTCCCCCTAAGGGGGCAACTCTGCATCCTGGGGCTGTGGGAAGCACATCCTGGCATGAGGGACGCAGGAGACTTACAATGTCATCAGCCCCTTTTGAGGGCAGGTACCAGCTTTCAGTTGCCATCAATAGGTATTGATGGTCAGCCAGTGAGCTGCTGTCCATCACTGTCTTGGAGGTGCATGGAGATGATGTCATCACTAAGCGCCTTCACAGAGGCTCACTACAAGCCTTGGGCAGTGGTAACTTATCCCAAGCTGCGGGTAGGAGCAACACGTCACAATGATACTGATACTTCATTGTAATGTCAGCACAAGCTGTGAAAGCTATGGGTTTGTGAAAGCTGTTATGGGTTTGACTTTAAAAGGGCCCTTTATTATTAATGATTGTTGCTATTCTCCAGTGTAAAGTAGCATATTTTGCTAAGAAACGCCCAAGCAAATCAGTCCTCCATAAACCTGTACTATGCAGCTGTCTCTCTCAAGCAAACTCTTCCACTTAAAGAATAATTTGGGATTTTGACCTGTGTAAAAGACTTCACAACAACAATTAATTCTAAAGGAATGCATGCTCAGCTTGGATGGCCTTTGCTGAGGATATAGTGCAATAATGGATTTCAATGGTTTAGTGCAGTGGTTCCCATAGTGGGAGTTACGGCTCCCTGGGGAGCCATGGAAACCAGCCAGGGGAGCGGCAGAATGCCACAGAATCCTATCGGAAATCAGTCAATGCCAATTGGCAGGCATCAACATCATGTAATGTGGAGCCGCAGCCAATGGTCAAGGGAACTACAGGTCGAAAAAGGTTGGGAACCACTGGTTTAGTGGAAGCAACAAAACAAAGAAGGTAGTGAGTGTAATGCTAACCTTAAAAAATTGGGGAGAGGGAATGGGTATCATAATTGCAGTTCCAAAGACAGGATTATAAAATGCTAATAGACAAAGTTGCAAGTCATCTGTGAAATGCAGAATTAAAGGCATTCATTTGGGATGCCTTTGGATTTTTCACCAGTCAAATCCAGAGTAATTCCAGTAATTCATTACTCAACATTCATATGTTTATGGCTGACTTCACATAACTAATAAAGGATGCAAAGATGTAGGGATGGTTTTGAGGTTAAACTATACTAGACATCTGATACATTACAAAAATGATAGTAATATCTGCATGGCATTTTCTGTCAAACTCTGTGACCAGCCTACCCTTGTAAGCATTAATTGAAGCCCTGCATAGCTTCCCTCTCGACCGTCTGGAGTTCAGCGATGATAACGATGTCATCATCGAGCACTCCACACCCACACCGCCACTGTAGGTCTCCATGCACACCAGTGAAAATAAGAAGGAACAAGGCGGTCAGGCAATACCAAAGAGTGAGTTACAGAACATTACAAGACTCCAAATGCCAAGTCATAATTCAAGAGGCCAGTTTACAATCAGAGACAGACACTGGGTGACAGCAGAAACTTGGAGAAGATAAGACCAGAAGAGAAGAACAGGGATTCCATAGAATGACCAACGTCCTGAAGCAGATGGCTGGCTGGGTGCTAACACTGCAAAGAAAAGCACGAGCAACAGATCTGGCTGGGGCCAGGAATTCAGGAGTGCTCTCTTCTTATGTACAAATAAAACACTTTACATTTTTTTTATTTTAAAAAAATAAATGCACATACATGCAACAGACATTTGCAAACAGGTATTCTTAATGTGTGAGCCAGCGGGTGGCGCAGTGGGTTAAACCACTGAACCATGAGCGGACGATCGAAAGGTCGGCAGTTTGATTCCGTGCGACGGCTCCTGCCAACCTAGCAGTTCGAAAGCAAGAAATTGCAAGTAGATTAATAGGTACCGCGTCAGCGGGACGGTAACAGCGTTCCATGCGCCTTGGTGTTGAGTCATGCCGGCCACATGACCATGGAAACGTCTTCGGACAGCGCTGGCTCTTCGGCTTTGAAATGGAGATGAGCACCGCTCCCTAGATTCAGACACAACTGGACTTAATTGTCAAGGGATACCTTTACCTTTACCTATTCTTAATGTGTACATGGACAGGGAACAGGTGGCTGTGGCTTCTCACTACATAATTGGTGAGCTGGCCCTGAGTAGGCAGGACTACAGATTACACATGGCAGGGGGATGCAGCAGGTCGCTGTCCTGATCAGTTCCCTTCCAAGGGCATGTTCGAAACAGGATTGCTCTGCCACTGCCTCCTTCCCTGCAAATCGCCTGGCAACAGCAGCAACAGGCTTATTGGCACTAATTTGCCCTCTTCCTTGGCTGGGCCCAGTCTGCTACTGGATCAGCTTGAGCTGCCTCTGTCTATCTATATTCGAAAAAAAATGTATTTTTGGGGGGGGCATGTTAGGCAAAGCGTGACACTGTGGTAACACATATCGGGCTCATTCTTTTCTGCATGGCATGAAATGCCAGGAAAATAGCCTCACAGCAGTTCTAAGGAGAGAGGTGGCAGGACCCGACCAAGCAGGATGCCTGCTTCTTGGTCCCGCTTGTGAAGGGGCATAGGCTAGCATCCAAAGAGCTACTTAGACACACCAACCTTTCACCTGTCTTTTGAGTGGCACATCTCCATGCCATATGACAAACTGCTTTTCAAATGTTCCTCAGTTTCAAAAAAGGTTTGTCATGCATCATTCAGAGCTGGTGTTCAAGGCCAAGTATCCTTTGGGCATGCAGAATTAGTCGTGCAGTTCTTTAGATCCAACTTATGCTGTATTTAGTGTTGGGGGGAGGAAATCTGCACATGCTTTGAGCACTTCCTTTTTATTACTTTGTACATATCCCACGATGCAGCAATGGGTTTGAAAACAGCATCCAGACCTAAACCGTGGTGAGTCTTGGCACAAATTATACCTTATGAAAAATAGCACTTATGACATTGCAAAGGAACGTGCAAAGCCACCCTCAGCAAGCTGAAAAGCTGTTGCAGAGTCAGAGAGTTCCATTTCAAGACTTGCATCCACTTAGACATGCTTTCAGGAGCAGCGAGTTGCCTCACTGGGACGCAGTGGCCTCACTGGGACGCAGTGGCTCACTGGGACAAAGTGGCAAGGTAAAAAAGACACAGTGAGTTAAGCAGCTGGGCGAGTTCAGCAGCGGGGCGAGGAAGCCAGGCCCCACACACTGCCCGGCGCTTTCCTTGAAGAGAGGAGAGAGGAAGAGAGGAGAGAGGAAGAGAGGAGAGCTCCAACAACATTAAGGTACCCAAACTTTGATAAATCCATAACTTACACTCAAAATCTATGCAGTCAGACAGCCAGCAGAAGGGTGGGGGCTATCCAGTGTTTTGCACTGAGTGTCACATGTATGACTATCTGCCTCTTGGGCACAAGTCATGGGTGTGTGCTCGGTGCAAAGAGCTCCAGGCTCTCAGGGAACGGGTTCGCTCCCTTGAAGCCACGGTTGCTGACCTGGAGAAGCAGAGACAGGTAGAGAGGAACCAGGGTGAGACTTCTAGGGACGTGGAGGCATCGTCCCACCCTCAGTTGGCCAGCTCCTCAGCTGCCAGGAAAGGGAGTCTCAGGGCTGGAGGACGTCGCTCTGGAAAAGAGGGAAACAATCCCACAGTGGGGACCCCTTCTTCAGGTGATGGGCCCGTATCCAGTTGCACTATGGATACTCCTCTGGGGAGGGGGTGAAGGGGGCTTCTTGTCGTGGGTGACTCTATAGTCAGGAACATAGAGAGGGGGGTCTGTGACGGATGTGAGGACCGCACGGTTACTTGCCTACCTGGTGCGAAGGTTGCGGACATCACCTCTCGTCTAGATAGGCTGGTACAGAGTGCTGGGGAGGAGGTAGCGGTTGTGGTGCATGTTGGCACCAACGACGTGGGGAAATGTAGCCGGGCGGTCCTGGAGGCCAAATTTAGGTTGCTAAGTAGGAAGCTCAAATCCAGGACCCCAAAGGTAGCGTTCTCAGAAGTGCTACCAGTTCCACACGCAGGGCCAGCTAGGCAGGCGGAGCTCAGGGGTCTCAATGCGTGGATGAGACACTGGTGTCAGGAGGAGGGGTTTAAGTTTGTTAGGCACTGGGGAACGTTTTGGGACAAGCCGGGCCTGTACAAGAGAGACGGGCTTCACTTGAACAAAAACGGAACCAGACTGCTGGCGCGTAACATTAAGAAGGTGGCAGAGCAGCTTTTAAACTGACTCCTGGGGGAAAGCCGACAGGAGCCAAGGGGCATCTGGTTCGGGACTCCTCATCCCTAGGGAATGAGGGTGCAGAGGATGGGGAACAGTCAAGTAATAGCAGAGTAAAATTTGGGAGTGGTAGCGTGATGGGACATGACAGCCAGTCTAGCAGGACAGAAGGCTGCAGGAATAAAGGTGCAAACATGCAGCCCTTCTTGGGGGACCTGGTATATAAGTGCTTTTATGCAAATGACCGAAGTCTACGGGCAAAGATGGGAGAACTGGAATGTTTGGTGGCTAGGGAAAACATTGACATAGTAGGTATAACAGAAACCTGGTGGAATGCGGAGAACCAGTGGGATACTGCAATTCCAGGATATAAACTCTATAGGAGGGACAGAGAGGGGTGTGTTGGAGGTGGGGTGGCCATCTATGTCAAAAAGGGGGTAGAATCCACCAGAGTAGAGCTGGAGGGGGGCTCTGACTCCTCCGTAGAATCACTGTGGGTTAGATTACCAGGCTCAAAGAGTGATGTAATAGTAGGGGCATGCTACCGTCCTCCAGATCAAAAACTTGAAGGGGATCTTGAAATGTGGAAGCAAATCAGGGAGGTGTCAATGAGAGACAGGGTTGTAGTCATGGGGGACTTCAATTATCCTCACATCGACTGGGTCAATTCATGCTCAGGTCATGAAAGAGAGACTGGATTTCTGGATATGTTAAATGACTGTGCCTTAGAGCAGCTTGTCACGGAACCGACCAGAGGACAGGTGACTCTGGACTTGATATTGTGTGGCACTCAAAATCTGGTCAGGGAGGTAAATGTTACCGAACCGTTGGGGAACAGTGACCATGCTGCGATCTGTTTCGCCATGCATGTCGGAGGGAGAGTGCCGAGCAAATCTGACACGAAAACCCTTGACTTCCGAAGGGCAGACTTCCCCAAAATGAGGAGACTAGTTAAAAAAAAGCTGAAAGGGAAGGTAAAAAGAGTCCAATCACTCCAGAGTGCATGGAGGCTGTTTAAAACAACAGTCATAGAGGCCCAGCGGAAGTGTATCCCACAAAGGAGGAAGGGCTCGACCAAGTCCAGGAGGGTGCCGGCATGGCTAACAAGCACAGTTAAGGAGGCTATAAAAGGCAAGGAAGCTTCCTTCCGTAAATGGAAGTCTTGCCCTAATGAGGAAAATAAACAGGAGCACAAACTGTGGCAAAAGAAATGTAAAAAGATGATATGGGAGGCCAAGCAAGACTTTGAGGAACGTATGGCAGGCAACATAAAAGGGAATAATAAAAGCTTCTTCAAATATGTTAGAAGCAGGAAACCTGCCAGGGAAACGGTGGGTCCGCTGGATGGTGAGGGAGAGAAAGGGGTGATAAAAGGGGACTTGGAGACTGCAGAGAAATTAAATGAGTTCTTTGCATCTGTCTTCACGGCAGAAGACCTCGGGCAAATACCGCTGCCGGAACGGTCTCCCCTGACTAAAGAATTAAGTCAAATAGAGGTTAAAAGAGAAGACGTCTCAGACTTAATTGACAAAATAAAGATCAATAAATCACCAGGCCCGGATGGCATCCACCCAAGAGTTCTGAAGGAACTCAAGAATGAAGTTGCTGACCTCTTGACCAAAATATGCAACTTGTCCCTTAAAACGGCCAATGTGCCAGAGGATTGGAGGATAGCTAATGTCATGCCAATCTTTAAAAAAGGAAGGAGGGGGGACCCGGGAAACTACAGGCCGGTCAGCCTAACATCTGTTCCAGGGAAGATGGTGGAAAGTCTCATTAAGGATAAAAATCTTAAAATACATAGAAGAACAAGCTCTGCTGAGGGAGAGTCAGCATGGCTTCTGCAAGGGGAAGTCTTGCCTCACAAACCTGTTAGAAGTTTTTGAAAAGGTCAACAGGCATGTGGATGTGAGCGAACCCGTGAATATTATATATCTGGATTTTCAGAAGGCGTTTGACACGGTCCCTCATGAAAGGCTCCTGAGAAAACTCCACAGTCAGGGAATAAGAGGGCAGGTCCTCTTGTGGATTAGGAACTGGTTGAAGACCAGGAAACAGCGAGTGGGAGTCAATGGGCAATTTTCACAATGGCGAGAGGTGAAAAGCGGTGTGCCCCAAGGATCGGTTTTGGGACTGGTGCTTTTCAACTTATTCATAAATGACCTGGAGTCGGGGATAGGCAGTGAGGTGGCCAAGTTTGCAGATGACACTAAACTTTTCCGGGTGGTGAAGACCAGCAGGGATTGTGAAGAGCTCCAGAAGGATCTCTCCAAACTGGGAGAATGGGTACAAAGTGATGCATATTGGGGCAAGAAACCAAAATTTCACATATACGCTAATGGGTTCTGAGTTGTCTGTGACGGATCAAGAGAGAGATCTTGGGGTGCTGGTGGACAGGTTGATGAAAGTGTCGACCCAGTGTGCGGCGGCTGTGAAGAAGGCCAATTCCATGCTCGGGATCATTAAAAAAGGGATTGAGAATAAAACGGCCAATATCATTATGTCTTTGTACAAATCGATGGTAAGGCCACATCTGGAGCATTGTGTCCAGTTCTGGTCACCACACCTCAAAAAGGATATAGTTGAATTGGAAAAGGTGCAAAAAAGAGCGACCAGAATGATTCATGGGCTGGAGCACCTCCCTTATGAGGAAAGGCTACAGCGTCTGGGGCTTTTCAGCCTAGAAAAAAGGTGCCTGAGGGGGGACATGATTGAGACTTATAAAATTGTGCATGGGATGGAGAGAGTGGATAGAGGGAAATTCTTCTCCCTCTCGCACAACACCAGAACCAGGGGACATGCACTAAAATTGAGTGGAGGGAGAGTTAGAACAGACAAAAGAGAATATTTCTTTACCCAGCGTGTAATTCATCTGTGGAACTCCTTGCCACAGGATGTGGTGATGGCATCTGGCCTAGATGCCTTTAAAAAGGGTTTGGACAGATTCATGGAGGAAAAGACCATCACAGGTTACAAGCCATAAGCAACCTCCTGGTTTTAGAAGTGGGTTTTCTCTGTGCCAGGTGCAAGGGAGTGACAACGGGAAACAGGTTATCTTGTTGTCTTGTGCTCCCTGGGGCATCTGGTGGGGCCACTGTGTGACACAGGAAGCTGGACTAGATGGGCTTTTGGCCTGATCCAGCAGGGCTCTTCTTATGTTCTTATGTATTATAGCAGTGCCAACACCAAAGTCTAGACTTTATATGGTAGATCCTTTAGTTATAGAGACTGCAATATACATATCCAAACTAAAATTTCACTGAGAATCAGAGATAAATCACAATTTAAATATGAGTGTACATTTTTCACATCTTGCAAACATCAAAGTGATGGGTTCTCCTCCCCCCCCCCACAAATATCTTTAGGTTTTACCTCCTGCCCAGAGATTAATGTTAGCAAGACCGTCAGTAGCAGAGGCATAAAGCAGAATTAGTACAAAGTGGAAGCACATATTGGTGAGTTCTGGGTAAGCAATCTATACAGACAGCAAAATCAAAATCATGTGGCAAATCATAAAAACCGACATTCCAAAGAGTCACAGTGGAAAAGGAATAAGCAATCCATATCTGGGCATTCTGTTTAATTTGCAAAGGGAATTAATTAATACTGTCCACTCACAGGCAATTCTGAACAAAGTAAAGCTATTAAAGTGGCAAAATAATTGATAATTTATTACTCTTTGTCTAGTCAAGGCAGGCAAAACACAATAAATCTCCCTGCAGCGGACATACCTTGGAAATATGCCTTGGATAAGTACAGGCAAATTCCCTGTACAGTCATAACGAATTATGGATATAGCTCTTATTCACACATCTGAAGATGCCAGAGATTCAGTTGGGGAAACATGAATATAGGAGAGCAGATTATACAGAAAATACATTACTGCAAACAAACAGCATGTTGGCAATGAAAGTAGAAAGTTATAATGGAAAAGATAGACTTCAGAAAGCGTGCCGCCTATATGCTGTGGAACTTCACTGTAATGCTTTGGCAGCCATTCTCAAACCACTTGTTCTGGAATAGTCCTGCTGATTTCAACAGAGCTGCCTTTAAAAAAAAACACACACTAAGTACTTGGGTAATAGAGCTCTCTGTCCGAGCAACAAGGGAAATACTGTATACTGCAGCTAGTACTGCATGTCATGGAGTTACTAGACAATAAATGTAATTTTGGAGTGAAGAGTAAGGCTGCAATCCTACACAAACTTACCTGGGAGCAGCTTCCATCAAACGTACTTCTGAGTAGGCATGCCTACGATTGCACTGTAAGAGGCAAAATGTCTTGCTTGCCATCTCACATTCGATCTGCCCAAGGTCATATTGGGAAGTAATTTACTCCCTTCCAAATGGGCTTGACTTTGGCATATTTATTTATTTATTTATTATTTAAAAGATTGATATATACCGGTATACCGCTTTTCTAGTACAGTTGGACCTCGGTATCCATGGGGGTTCCATTCTGGACACCACCACCCCACGGATACCAAAAATAGAGATACCCCATGGTTCACTTTAAAACATTCTAAAAGTGAAAAAGCCCCCAAATCACTGTTCCTACCTTTGCGTGGGCAAACCACACGGTTTCCAAGGCTCTGAAGGACTTTTTCAAGCTGAAAGACTCACTTCTGGGTCATGGGAAGTCTCTTAACTCCTCCCAGGCTTGCCCCAGAATGCATTTTGAGTGGGGGGGTGGGAGGATCGGGCCCGGGAGGCGGAAGGATCAGCACCTCAGTGCACTATGTCCTATCTTCTCTCTCAGACCCTTTCTGCCAACATGGCTAATGAACCAGTGAAGAACCGAGAAGCCCCATAGCAGCAGCTGGAGGGTTACCCGGAGTTAGCAGACAAATATCTGCTTACCCCAAGTAGACCTCCAGCCAGGCCCTTCCCTGGATAGGATACGACATGGGCCGCATGACCCATGCATGCTGCATGGCCCACACCGGGGGGGGGGGGGGATAGGATTGGACTGCCAATTAAATATTCTGGTTAAAGGTTCAAGTGAGCATGTACTGTATAATATGATGAAATGCTAATGTAATTCATATTTCTAATGTAATTGCTAATAATGCTAATGTAATTCATATTCATATTAGATTGCAGAGAAATACAGAGGAGGGTAGGTTTGGCATTTGTGGAAATATTTTGTGTAAATACAGGGACTTGTCATGGTATTACTATGGAGTTTTTGTTTCAAACTTGATTTTATTCAAAGTGGAAGAATGGTGGAAATGTCCTAGTGTGTAGGGCTTTCCAACTAATAGCTAACATTATAAAAAAAATACCTTAACAGCACATGGAGAGAATTTATTTCTGTTCCTCCTGAGAGCAGAGCTTTGATTAATCAGCCAGTCCACTAAGTTAGAATGTTATGAAACATTTTGATCATGTCCTTTGGCAGGACCTTGGTGGTTTCCAGTACCACCACTCCAGTATTATATATTCAGTTTTTTTTCAAAACAACATTGTGTTTCTCTTCCATTGTTTTGACCTTTGATGCTTTAGAGCCGCAAAACTCACGCATCTGTCTGTCAAAAATATGTTTCCCATCTGGATGCCTTTCAGTCAAGAACAAACCTCGGGAGACCTCGGTACTAAATGAGTCTCATTTGACAGCAGCATTTCTTTCTTCCAATTGTTGTAAGAACAGATTTCACTGTTTAATGCATACAAAAGAAAATAGCTGCCATTCACACATATTACCTGTCTAGTGCACTGCTTCCTGAAAGCAGAGATTTTAGATATAACTCTACAGATAATTCTTACAATATATTATCATTTGGGCCAACTTACCTTCAAAGCACTATTCCTCTTGGCTGTTTTCCACAGAGACCATACTTTCTGAATTACATAAATTCTTCAGTCTCAAGAGGACGTTGGCTCCTTTTTTCTTTCCCTGTTAAAATTTCAGAGATGGTTTGGCTTTGGGTTGCTAGCACAGCCATTGCAGATTTTTCATGTTAAACATTTTCTTTTTCAAGAAAACAACAACTCCAAGACTGTATATTTTATGGTGTGCCAAGGGTATTCTGATTATTAAAGTAATTCCAAGGGGAAGCTGCTGCATATCAACAGCAAAGGATGCTATAATAGAAATATATCAAAGTATACTTGATGCAATACCCATGGCTGCCCCAGTGCCAAGGTCATACTGCATCAGTATGGACTGTTGAAACCCTTTGAGGTATCATGTTTGCGCATGATCATATCACTACTTATCAGAGTTGGCTTCAAACTTTGAGGCTTTCTCAGTAACTTTCAAAGACTGAACAAAGCCAGCTCTGTAATTCAGACCAGGGAATGGCCTCTTCTTGTCATACAGAGTGTTGCTAGCCATGAATTATGTAAATCATTTGTTTGATTCATTAAAAAAGAATTCCAAATAGCCTGGAGCTGTGTATTTCCAGATAAATAATTCAGGAGATTGAAGTAAATGCTTTTATTAGCATGCCCAGGACCTCTGGCAATGGAAGTATTTTGTGTGTGTGTGAATGAATGATTTGTAGTGATGAATGGAATCACTACAAATCATTACAAGTTAGCTATGTTGTTAATATCATCAATTGCTTCTTGGATCAGCAGTCCTGCAGCATCACTGATTTTTGTGGGATTTGTGCATGCATAATTGTGCCAAGCTTGTGGCCAGAATTTTCTGTTCACTTCTATGCAGGAGTCTTCAAGGGACTGTAGACTGGTCGATCTTGAGATTTTCCGTTGTGATTTAAAGCCCCAGAGATTGAAGACATGAAGAGAAGCAAATTCTGATTTCCATGCTGCCCAAAGTATGGAGTGTAATACGGCTTCTAGAAAGCAACAGTGTAATGTTTGGGGCATCTATACTAGGGCAGTTCAAGCACTTAGTACCTTAGGTTACAACCAGCATTTCTAAATAGCCCCAATTTAGCCTTGGTAAGTTGGCAACTATACAACCACAATCAGTTCCCCGAACAGCCCGTTAGCTTCCCATTTCCTTAATGTTTCTAAAGTGCTACCCAATTTAAATGCATCACTGAGTACAATGCTTGCCCAGGCATCATTTCATATGCGGGCTTCACATTTAAATGGGGTCCTCAGCCGCTGAGTGTGTAGGATTGTCATACCAGGATACATGGGTGCCACACTGGCATGCTCACACTGTGCACACAGTGAAGCCAGTTCTTGTATGGAATACTACTAGGTAAATAATTTTAATCTGCCTGGCAACATACAGTATATAAATCAGGCCTACCTTCCCCCCTATGCTGATTAAGCAACTCAGAAGGAAAAGGAGGGTACAGTATATAGGCAGAGAGAGTTCTGGCAGTCAAACATATAGATAGATTTTGTTTCTAAGCTATAATGTTGAATTAAGAAGTTGCTCCAGTCATCCTCTGTTCTGTTCCTTGCTCCGTTATTTAGCTTTTTTTGGCAGAGCACTGAAGTCAAGAACGGTTCTTAATTTAGGGTGCTTATCTGGAACCAAAGATGTGATTATTAACAGGTGCTCAGCCTCATGTAGACAGTGGTCATACAGTACAATCTAGTTTGTTCCTTAAAGTGCTGTCAATGATTTACACATGCCCAGTTGCGGTTTGACTCTCATTTTTACAGCAGTTCCTCACACCATACCACAAGAAGCTTTTGACATTGGTCTGCGTCCCTGTCCGTCCCTCCCAGAGGTGGCACTAGGGTTTGCATCTCCCAATGTGAGAGCTCAGCGTTCACCCCCAGGATGGCCCCCAGAGGTGAATAGGGAGAAACAAGGTTGGGCTGAGGTAGGTAATACAAAAGATGTCCATCAGGCAGGACTATGTATTTCTATAGATTACTCCTGGTCACTGGGAGTTTCACTAGGAATATAGAGTTTCACTAGGAGTTTCACTAGGAATATAGATTTTTTTTTTTTAGGAATATAGATTTTTTTTATTTTAAAATTACTCACTACCAATTACTTTACACACCCATGTACAAAAAAAAACCATACGTAACATCTCATTTCAAAACTTGCAACACTGTCCAATACAATATGGATATTTCCTACTACAATACAATATAATACTCCCAACTACACTGTCTCCAATACAAGGCCAAAAATCATATATGACTTTACGTAATTGCTGGCGTGGTTTCTTGGCTCCATGGCCAAAATTTGGTCCATTTAACCTTTGACATTTTGTCCTTTTCATAATTACTTATCGTTTTTTTTACTGGTTTCACTAGGGTTGGTGTCACCTGGTCCGGTAACTCATGGTGTCACCCACATTAACTTAGACCACCCAACAAATCAGTAACCAACTCAGCTCTCAGAACAATGTCTCATTGGTCTGTTTTGAGTTTAAAAAATCCGCTTTTTGTTACATAAGGCAGTTGTTTAATTTTCCACTTATTTGGCCATACCTTTTGATAGAATATAGATAATTAATTGCATTCTGCCTGAAAGTACACATCAAATGATATATAGCATGATGGTATTATTCATAAATACAAAGTTTTCACAATTTTGGGCACTAGTGGTGTCAACCCCCCCTTGAGGGTGTCACCCAGTGCGATCTGCCCCCCGCCCCCATAGTCATGCCACTGCTCCCTCCCTCCTAGTTACCAAATGCAGTGTTAGAATCAAAGCAGATGTGATGCTAATTTTGTCTCTACTAACAGTGGAGTCCTAAATTTTTCTGCATTCTAATGCATGATCTGTCTCTTTCTCTGTGCCCTCCCGTTTGGCTGAATGATCATGTATTCATTGCGTTTCTTCTATCAAGGTCATTGCATTCGTGACCACTTCTATATGTATTTAAATCAGCTCTGTGGTTAAATGTAAACTTAACTGAAAGCAGATAGCTGGTTTGTAATTGAAAATCCTACAGGGAGTCAACATGAGGCGGAAACATTTCATGTTTGATGAAAGAAAAAGAAAAGGGTTGCAGAGTTAAATAAATAAAATAAAAATAAACAAAAGAAAGAAACAAGATAGGAAAGCAAGCACAGATGGGCAGCCCAATCCTGTGTGGGATATGGCGCCCGGCCTAAAGGGCCGGACGCTGTAACCTATCAAGTTCCCGGGCTGCCCCGGCGCAGCCCAGGAACAACTCAGGAGAAGGGGACAATCGTCCTCATCCCCCAGTGTAAGCAGTGGGAGGCCCAGCCTCCTCGAATGTGCGCGAGCTCTGGCTCTTGCGCACATTCGCGCCACTCATGTAAGGCCGTGCCTGCCTGGCGAGGGCTTGGGATACGGCGTATCTCGCCACCGATATCCCCGTCCTCTCCAGGTCTAGGGGTGGCCAATGACCGTCCTCCTTGCCTGCCGGGTTTGCCCTTCCCCCGCCCCTGCCCTGGCTGGGGTAGACCTTACCTGCTCCGGCGGGTGGGGGGACAGCGGAACGGCCAGGTAAGGGCCGCCGGCCTCTGCACCGGCAGCCCTTACTCACCAGGTGCCATAAACATGCTTTACAGTGCCTTTACAACACCCTGCACCGGGGGAGCATGCGCTCTGGTGCAAACGTTCCTGGGAGTAAGCCCCACTGAACACAATGGAATGTAGTTCTGAGTAAACATGCATAGGATTGTGTTGTTAATGTCATGTCTGTTTTGACTGTTAGGGTCTGCTCTTTTGGGGGAAAGAGATCCTGCAAAACTTGAGAGATCCAGTCACTAGTTTACTAAATCATTTTCCATGTTGAATTCCTTTTTAAGAGGATCCCACCTCTCCAGTTTTAAATCAAAGAGCTTTTCTTTACCCAGGCGCAATCGGGCTTGAAATGAAATATCACTTTTTTATACTTCCATCTGCAGACACAACAATCTATTTTCTTTTGATTTTTTTTAAAGACCAGGAAATAAGAGTTTCCATAAACTAAGGTCAAATACACCCAAGTGACTATAAATCAGAAGGGATCCCAAAGTTGTTCCCATTATTATTGGCTGCTAAACTCAAGGGTTTTTCAGTACTTCCCTGTAAATAATATTCCTTTTGAATTGTGCCCATTATATAGCTCAGTGTAGGTTTAAAACCAGCAGTTTCTGAGCTGTGCAGTTCTTCAGTATAGTTAAAGGAGGAGAACTGAATCCTTTTACATAAGTGCAGAGTCAGTTCCCACATGTTTAACGTCAGTTTTAACATAATACTGCAGGAAGCTCACAACCAGAAACTGGAGAAGGTGAGACTAGGCTTTGTTCACTATTGTCCCATATAGCATATATAGTTGTAATTAATATTCTAACTCATTGTAAAATTGGTGGTTTTCCAAATTTTAATCAGTTTGCTGCACTGGAAACATATTACTGTGGAATTTGATGAAAGGCAATAGTCCAGATTTTTTTTTTTCAGACACAGTGGGAGTCCTGGAATTTTTCAGACCATGGCACACATTTCCACATCTCTACTCCAGCCAAAATCAGCAGGCTTCACTCATTGTTAAATGGCTCTCCTGGGCATTTGCAGTGGAGACAGGACTTCTAATCTCTTTTCAATTGAGCCAAATCAACCTTCCAAATTCCACCTAGATTCAGAGAGATTTCCTCCAGTAAAAATAGAAATTCAGAAAGTCCTGTAAAAAGGACACATTTGAGTATGGAAGGATGCCAGGACCAAAACACATCATCTAATAACGGTATCATGGGAAAGAACTCTGGGATTATGGGCTGCCAGAGCAAATGTTACAGACATCAGAGACAGCTTGGAGCTCTGGCGACTGAAATAACCAGCATTTATTATATTCTAGGGAACAGTGATGCTCTGGAGCAAGGGACTGCTGGAATAGTAGGGTGGCACAGTGGCTCAAAGTGTGAGCTGTAAGTACATGGTTCAAAAGTTAGTTTAGCTACAAACTCTCTTCAGACCCATGCCAGCTATGGAGCTGGTATAAGTCCAAGGAGAGCCAGGAAGTGTTCTGGGGCGGGATTATGGGGATAGGATCTGACGTAAATGACTGCCTCCGGATTCACCCCCTCCCTCCCTGAAGTGCCCCATGTTCCTCTCCTGGAATGCCCCAATCCTTCCTTTCCCTACTCATTGCCCACCCCCACCGCCAACTTTCCAGCACTGGCGGTGGCTGGGTACTCCTGTGGCATGTGTGTGGGGTTGCTAGCCATTAGTGCCAGCGAACCATTCTGTGTGCTGTTGCTGAAGCCTTCTGCTGACGGGCCTTCCGCTGACGGAACGCAAGTTCCATCAGCAGAAGGCCCAGATAGGACTGGGCCATAAACAGAGAAATAACACACTGTCTTGATCTCTCTCTGATAATCCAGCACGGTCACTATGTGCATATAACACTGCTATCGACTGTGGAAAAGAAACTAATCTCCATAAGCCTGTGAATCTTGAGCGTCATTTTAATAATAGAAAGATGGGGTGTAATATTCTGCATCTTTCTTCCAAAGCCATCGTGTCTTCATGTGCCACATGCACACAACTGAACCTGCATTACTGACTCTAGGAACAACCCTGCAGCCAGTCTATGTAACAGACTTACAGGAGTTACAGACTATGTAACTCCACTCACCCTTCCAGTGTGCTTTACTTACATAAAACAATGTCATTTTATTCATTATCATGGTTGTAAAAAGATCCTAACCCTGCCAGAATGTACAGAAGTATAACGACATTTTCAGGACTGAGCTCCTGAATAACGCGCAAAGAAGGAACGGGTGTAAAACAGTCACTAAGGACGCCGCACCCGTACTGAGCAATGCTAGGTATCCCTTCCTCTACTACATAGATATCATTTTGCGTAAGATTACTGTAATGGAAGACCTTATGTTTGTCCACAGGTCTTCAGACATAAACATTTAAGATTCTAAACATAGACTGAAGTAAAACTAAATCATGGAATTCACTTTGATATAATTTGGTTTCTATTCAGGGGTTATTTTAATCTATCTAATCCTCATTCATTTCTTATCCCCTCGGAGGCGTAAATCATAAAATTAATGCATCATTTGGGTCACACAATATATTGCTATTTCCTCTTGGAAATGGAAATACTAAATCATACATTTTTTCCCACTGCTAACAGCTTGAAAGGTCCACATTCCTTCATATTTCAACCTCAAGTCTTCCCACAGCTAAAACATATATGGTATATGAAATACCAAAGCAATTCTGGTTGGTCAGGCATTTCCACTCCAACTAACCATTTAATCCAAACACAATTCTATTTAACATGCAAAGTCGGTAATTACATGCTTACCCAAAATAGATAACTGGGTCTTCTCACTAGAGATTTAATATCATAATGCACTTGACTACACTGTGTGGTTCAAAAGAAAAGTGCAAAAAAAGAAGAGAAAATCCCTAAACCCCTAGAGTTACAAAATTCTATTAGGAAACAGATGGAAAAGATAATTAGCCCACAACTCAACCATCATACTACTAATTAGGTATCCTCTTTGCATTATGTTTGTTATATGAGATATACATACATCTTTTCTTATTTTCAATGTTATTATTAGCAGTTAACCTTAGCTCTTGTGAACAACCCGAGAAGGGTAGAGCCGATTAAATTAAGCTTCTGGGAATCCAAAGTTTTTTTTTCCCTTTATCCACATTGTTGCAGTTGTTCTAACAACACAATCTTATGCATGTCTACTGAGTACGCCCCATTGTATTCAATGGGATTTAGGGCCCAATCCTAACTAAATCCCCCACTGCCGATGCAGCCGCGCCAAAGGAGCACGTGCTGTATCCTGCAGCAGGGAGGCAGTCACGGAGGTCTCCTCAAGGTAAGGGAACTTTCATTCCCTTACCCTGAGGCAAGCCTCCATTGCTCCAATGGGTCTCCTTGGATCTGTGCCAACTATTTTGCTGGCACAAGGAGAGTAACAGACAGGGAATGGGATTAGAATCTGGTGCACGCTGGTGCCACTGAGATCTGCCCTCGGCTCTGTCTCCCATTCTGCCTCCCCTCCCCACCAAGAAGCTCCCTCATTCCTCCCCCTTCCCGCCCTGTTACATTCACTCCCAGCTGCTCTCCACCCCTGCTACCACCTTACCTTCAATGCCTGAGGTAGCCAGCAGCAACAGCGGACCTCTGGCACCACCTCCATTTGTGGGCTATTGGCAGTGTGCACAGTGCGCAACCATATGGCCATTTACAACAGCAGAACTATGTTCTGCTGTTGTAAAGGACAGCCCAGTTCTACTTAGGATTGGGCTGCCCATCCAAGGAAAGTGTGTATAGGATTGCAGCCTAACAGCTGAATTCTATGTATGTTTACTCAGAATGGTGTAGTGGTTTGGGAGTTGGACTTAGACCTGGAAGATCCAGGTTCAAATCCCCGCTCAGCCACGAAGCTTCCTGGGTGACCTTGGGCCAGTCACTATTTCTCAGCCCCACCTACCTCACAGGGTTATTGTGAGGACAAAAAAAGGACGGGAGGGAATATGTACACTACTCTGAGCTCCTTGGAGGAAGGGCGGTATAAAACTGTTTTTTAAAAAAGTAAGTCCCATTGTAGTCAATAGCACTTACTCCTAGGTAAGTGTGCATAGGATTCCAGCCTAAATGACACAAGTAAGGCTGCTTAAGAGAAAGCTAACACAGTAACAGATGCTGTTTCTGAAACAGTAGTATGATTGTATTTATTAAATTTGTATATTGCTTTTCAAAAATGCAACAAAAAGCAATGGCACCTTTCTCATCCCTCGTAAATGTGCCATCATACTGGCATGACCATGAAGGAGAAGGATATGGATTAGTAGCTCCAGCAAGTTGCAACAACACCATTTTCAAGTCACTGCCTTCATGTTGAACATATGAAGTTACTTCATGTGGACCATGAGGTAGTCATTGGTCCTTCAAGGTCACTACTGGCAACACTGAGTGCAAGAAGGTCTCCAAGGTAACAGACAAGGGGTCTTTCCCAGGCGAACCTGGAGACTGAATTAAAAATTAAAACCTAACTCTAGAAACCATTCTCAGGAAGTCAGCAAATTGAAATCTAGTAACCTATATAATACTGAAACCAGTACAAATTCTGGAAATGGAATCTTTAATGACACTTTTCTCTTGATAAATGCAAGAATTAATAGTCATTACAGGCATTAACATGCACAATTACATGTGTGCTGAGAATAAAGGGGGTAAAGGACACTATAAAAGATGCATGTAGTCTTTAATAACTCACAATATCTCTTACGTCACAAAAATCCCAAGGAAATCTTTCCCAGATTCAGGATCACTTCCTACAGGGTTATGTCCATTGGTTGTATTCTAATCGACCAAAATAGGGCAAACAACCCTGCCTTCCTCTCAGAGATGTAATCTTGTTCTCTATGGCTGTTTCCTTCCAAAATGTCTCCCAATCCTAAATCTGAATATTTTTCAGGCAATATCTGACATTTTTAATCTGAACAAAAGTTTAGTTGGCTCGGATGAACATTGATTCGTCTTGCAGCACATGTAATGCCATTTTCTCGTTTTAATTATGCATTATAAATTGTTTTTAAATGTTATCTTTGAGCAAGTAATGTTACATAAATATAACATTTTATCACAATGAGTGAGGATGAGTGAGTAATGACAACCCTTGGAAGCTGCAAGTTAGGAGAGACGACTGTCTGCACAATTTGTTCTATGGAGTCATCATTCCTAAAGTAACTAAAAGGTACCTGAGCAATTATTCACAAGTAGTTGCGCTACCTTTAGTTTTTATAGTGTTTCTGATGTTCTTGTTGTTACATTTAATCCCTTTTAATCCTAAAACCATTCATCACTTAGACTACCCATAATATGAGCCCTTTGGGAAACTATATTAATACTAAACATCATCAATGAGCTGGAGTTGGGAATAAGCAACGACCAATGTTCCACTGGGGTCATGCAGCTCAAAAAAGAAGCTCCGTAGAGCTCGCAGCTTGGTGACCCGGAAGTCGATGATGATGTATGATGTCATCGTTAAGTGTCTGGAGACGCCACTGTGGCACCACGCAGCTACTGAAGGGCTCCACAGACACACACACAAAAATAAGGAGAAATACCAGGAGCAAGGTGGCGAAGTTTGTAGATCACACAGAACTTTTCTGGGTGGTAAAATCTAGAATGGATTGTGAAGAGCTCCAGAGGAATCTCTCCATACTGGGGGAATGGGCGGCAAGATGGCAGATGGGCTTTATTGTAAGTGTAAAGTGATGCACATTGGGGCAAGAAATTGTAATTTCACATATATGCTGAAGGGTTCTGAGCTGTCTGTGATGGATCAGGAGACAGATCTTGGGGTGGCGGTGGGCAGCTCAATGGAAGAGTCAATCCAGTGTGCAGCTGCTGTAAAGAAAGCCAATTTCATGCTCAAGATCATTTAAAAAAGTGATTGAGAATAAAACTGCCAATATTATTATGCCATTGTACGAGTCAATGGTAAGGAGTAGTATGCAATCTGAAATATTTTGTCCAGTTCTGGTCACCAAATCTCAAAAAACAATATAGTGGAACTGGAAAAGGTGCAGAAGAGAGCGACTCAAATTATTAGTGGGCTGGGGCACCTGCTGAAAGGCTACAATACTTGGGGCTCTTCAGTTTAGAGAAAGAAGGCACATGAGGGGGGAATGACTGAGACATATGAAATTATGCATGGGATAGGTAGAGAGAATAGAGGGAAGTTCTTTTCCCTCTTGCACAACACCAGAACCAGGGGACATCCACTAAAATTGACTGGCAGGAGAGTTAGAATGGAGAAAAGGAAATATTTCTTGACCCAATGCATAGTCAGTGGAATTCCTTGCCACAGGATGTTGTGATGGCACATGGTTTATATATGTCTTTAAAAAGGAATTGGATTGAATTATGGAGCGAAAGTCCATCATCATGGGTTATAATGATGGACTGACTTTATGTAAACTCCGGGTTTTAGAGGTAGCCTATCTCCAAAAGCCAGGTGCATGGGAGTGGCAACAGGATACAGGTATCTTGTTGTCTTGTGTGCTACTGGCAATCTGATGGGCCATTGTGAGATACAGGAAGCTAGACTATCTTGGCCGTTGGCCTGATCCAGCATGTTTTTAAGCTTTGCTTTCAATATGATTTACATTTTCTTACTCTAGGGACTTATTAGGGTAATATCCTAAGGCAGTGGTTCTCAAAGTAGTGGCTCGTTTTACGGCACTTTCGTGACACCCAACGCCGGTAGAGCACATGGTCTGCCAGTGTATAGTTACGCAGGATTTTTGCACCATTAATAACATAACTCCCATTTGAAGTATAAAAAGGTAAAGGTATCCCCTGACAATTAAGTCCAGTCGTGTCCGACTCTAGGGTGCGGTGCTCATCTCCATTTCAAAGCCGAAGAGCCAGCGTTGTCCGAAGACGCCTCCGTGGTCATGTGGCCGACATGACTCTCCTTGCCGCAGCGTGTAGCATGCAGCTGGAACACGGAGCACTGTTTACCTTCCCGCAAGCGGTACCTATTTATCTACTCGCATTGACATGCTTTGGAACTGCTAGGTTGGCAGGAGCTGGCCAAGCAACGAGCGCTCACCCTGTCGCGGGAATTGAACTGCCGACCTTTCGAACGACAGCTTATGGTTCACCGGTTTAACCCGCTGCGCCACCCACTGGCCTTTAAAAAGTAGTATACCATCAACTTTAAAAAGTTGAAGTACTGTATACTATCTTGATAACTTCTAAGAGTGCATATTTTGTCTTGCAAAATAAATAAATATAGCTAAATTATTTAAAGCTGACTGATGATTTTTAAAGTAGTCAAATACAAAATTGCATTTGTCATATTTTGATTGCCTTCTATTATTTTTCCGTGTGTTCTTCTCTTGCTTGTTGCCCCCCCCCCCATTGTCTTTTTAAGTATTACTGTTTTTATCTGCTACTTTGTATGTTTTTCTGTTTTTGGAAGTTCTTATTGAAAGCCACCTTGAAGCTGCATTGCAAAAGGCAAGGTATAAAAAAAATTAAATAAAAAACATATATAAATATTTGGCAAAGTAAAGAAAGGTTTAGATTTTAAAAGCACTGTTTGAGTCACCTGCCATATATTTTGTGTTCCTTAACAGAACATGATGCTTCAACTATAACCAATGTAGAAAAGATCTTACAAGGTCATCTGTTTCTGTCCACAAGCTGATTCTGTCTGGCATCCTTCTACATGAGAGATATTTTAGGCTGATATAGATGGCAATGCCAACTAGAGCAGATTCATTGTAAGCCCTTCCGTTTAGGAGTGCAATTCCTTCACTCTGCAATAAAACTTCTACCAAATTCTCACCTCACTGCCTAACACAACAAACAAAACATCATCTTGGCATATTTCCTGCTAAACAAAGACATACACGTCAGTGGGTCTAACTATTTTGGATTTATCACAAATTCAGAGCGGTTTATGGTAGAAATCAATGTTTTTCTTACTAGCAATGCATTTATAGCCAATACCTCTGGTTTCTAGGAAGGTAAATCACATCCATACTTGTGAACCTTATTCTTGCCGAAGAATTTGCAATAAATCAGACACGCTGCTTATAGGCTGTCTTTGGCAATGCCTCTTAGTATACCCAGTTCCTATGCAAGTAAAGAGCATTAGCTATTTTCTGCTGCTTAGAAGAAGATAAAAGACTATTTGGAAAGATATCTCAATGTACAGAGAATGTGATGTGTTTTGGATACTGTAACTCTTCTGCATCAGACATGATGTAATTCAGTTATTTCAAGGAGAGACCACACCATCCCAAATGGTTTTGAGGACCAAAGACAGCAGGAGGTGCAGATTGCCAGGGTGCCATTTCAGATTTTAGTGTTGGCAGGGAATACATTTCAAAACAAAAAGTTTGCATGAGCCAGTTATCCTGGTCTCTGCTCTGATTGCAACACACTTTGATTATTTGAACTTTTGGAAGAATTGCAATTAAACAGGTAACCAGACATATTACATCAGTTTATCAGCCTCCAAACTGTGCACATGTGTAATAAAATGGCAATGAATGAGGCAGTGCAATAAGGACATACAGTTTCACTATGAACCTGCATCACCCTTCCAAATGAAACAACTCATGGTATATTTAAAAGGTGTCTGTCCTTGGGAAGTAAGAGTTTTTGGGGGTTGGTCAGGACTGACTCCAAGTGGCCCACCGAAGAGGGCTGGCTGGCAATTCTGCTTCCTAGGCCTACTGTTAACAGGGGTTGGCTGTGAAGAAGCTGAGTGAATCGGCTGGTGCTCCCTGGTTCCGAGCCAGTATGGTTATGCCCGAAGGGGGAACCAGGATTTCACAGCCTCCTCCAGTTTTAGGTGCCCGCACAACGTTTGGATCCCACGAGCTGGACCCGCTGCGGATCTAGGTCTGATATTGTATTTAAATAAACATGGCCCATATTTATCCCATATCGTTGTCAAATGTGCTCTTTGGGGGGTAGTGCAGCAAGTTGTGTACTCTCAGTATTTCTCAAGAAAGAATGCTGCATATGGCACTGATGTTTTTAAATTAATAGCTGGGAGGGAGAGGTGAGACTAAAACTTAGACTTCAGCACCCTTTTTTATAGTGATGATGAATCAAACATTAACAGTCAAGTAAGAACACCCAGCAGGTGGCGCAGTGGGTTAAACCGCTGAACCATGAGCTGTGATCGAAAGGTCGGCAGTTCGAATCCGCGACGGGGTGAGCTCTCGTTGCTTGGCCAGCTCCTGCCAACCTAGCAGTTCCAAAGCATGTTAATGCGAGTAGATAAATAGGTACCGCTTGCGGGAAGGTAAATAGCACTCCGGGTTCCAGCTGCATGCTACACGCTGCGGCAAGGAGTCATGCCGGCCACATGACCACAGAGGCGTCTTCGGACAACGCTGGCTCTTTGGCTTTGAAATGGAGATGAGCACCACACCCTAGAGTCGGACACGACTAGACTTAATTGTCAGGGGTCACCTTTACCTTTACGTAAGAACATATAGGTAAAGGTATCCACTGACAATTAAGAAAATTGAGACAATTGAGAAACATTTTAATCCATAATTTGGTATGAAGAGAACGTAGCAAACTACCAAGTGTAGTGGCAACTCTTCAGTGTCTAAAAAGGTAAAGGTATCCCCTGACAATTAACTCCAGTCGTGTCTGACTCTAGGGTGTGGTGCTCATCTCCATTTCAAAGCCGAAGAGCCAGCGTTGTCCGAAGACGCCTCCGTGGTCATGTGGCCGGCATGACTCTCCTTGCCGCAGCGCGTAGCATGCAGCTGGAACGTGGTAATTTGTACCTGGGCCCAGGGCGAAAAATGGGTCAAAAAGGGGACCCTGGAGCAAAAAGGGGGGGCCCAGGAACCAAATTCATATGTAGGGAAGGAGCGCAAAAGAAACTTTGTACCCCTTGATAAAATTCCTCTGAATGGCCCTGTTCTCAACCTGTGGTACAGGTACCCCTAAGGGTATGCGGACCTCTTGCTGGGGGTACACCAAGCCCTGCCCCTTATCTGCCCTATCAGCAGCTAATTAAGTGTTAATTAACATGGATTTTAAATTGTAATTATTTTCAGAGCCCTTCTGTCTCTCTGATTTTGTATTTGGGCTTATTTTTGTACTTTGGAAAATGTACTTTGTTTGGGTGGGGGGGATGGAGCTGATTTTGGGAAGTGCGACTTGGAGAAAAAAAAGAGATCCTTGCATGTCTGTCTGTCTGTCTGTGTGTGTGTGTGTCTCTCTCTCTCTCTCTCACACACACACACACACAAACACACACACACACACACTCCCACATTCACAAACTCACAGTTAAATAAGACATTTCTTCACATTTAAAATTGTTTTAGTACTTTATTTAACGATTAATTACCTAATTAATTAATTGATTGATCCAATTAATTAGCAGTTAATTAGCAGGGGGTACTTCAGAAAATTGGACCGTGATAGGGGGTACCTGGGCCTCCAAAGGTTGAGAACCCCTGTCCTAAGCTGATTGCGGGCTGCACAAGGGCTGCTAGGCTGCACCTCAGGAGAAGGGGATGTTTGTCCCCTTTCCCGGGTTTAAGCGAGCCCGGGGCCTATGGGCCTCCTTGGATGCAGACCTGACATATATTTGGGGAGGCGGTAGACTGGGAAGGGGCTTATGATGCCGCCAATCTCTGACCCCTCCCAGCCCAGGCCAGCCAATGGCCGCCTCCCTCGTCGCCCTGTCCCGCCCTACCACCGACCGGCACAGGACTTACCTGTGGCAGCTGGAGTTGGGTGAGTTCTGCGGCGGAGTGAGCAGTGCTGGCCTCTGCGTTGGCACCGCTTACTCCCGAGTCATTGCAAACGTGCTTTACGGCACTTTTGCGACATTTTAGGCCGGCGGAGTGGGAGCTCCACCAGTTTAAAGTTACTCAGGATTGCGCTGTAAACCATTGTGTTTTGTTTTTTACTCAACTACACGAGGTGAAAATTAAAAGTGACTCATAAGACAAGTGTTGGTTTATTTCTTTGCTTGTATATGTTTATCTGTGCAACAGTGCTCTCTGCTAGCTAATAAAAGGCCCAAAGCACTTGCAGATCAATAAGAAAGGCAATGTATGAAAGGATGACATAAGACTGGATCAGAAAACTATGGGCATATAGAGGTTTCAGCTGTTTCTGCAATGGTCAAAACCACTCTCTCATTTTATGGCTTCTTAATGGGAAAACTGCAACATTCGGTCCAACACAATGTTTACATCTAGAAACAACAAAGAGGACATGAGATAATTGTACAGTATATTGGTGTACAGGTTTATACATCACCAAGTGAATATTCATTCTGTCTGTTTTTACCTATGTACTTTGCATCAGAATGAAACACCAGCTGAAATCCGCATGAAATGCACATATATATGCATATATATAGGCTTGCAGCCAAAAGGCACATAAATAATGAGCCAACATAACAGAAGTCAGATTATTTATTGCCTAGAATGTGCCTACTGTAGCTACAGCAATTATCCAAGGGAATGTGCAAGGGTGCTCTGAAGAAGTGTGTGGAGGCTAAAGTGTGGGCTTATAGAGCATCCGCCCTCTATCCTCCACACACTTCCTCTGCCCACTTCCTTCCCAGGCTCTATCAGCCTGTGTACAAGTCATGGGGAGCAAGAAAACACAACAAGTGCCCAGGAGCTTGGGCTTGGGCTAGTAGCATGCATTTTCATAAGCCTAAAGGCGTATCTTCTAGCAATCAAATTACAGTACTATCAAATATTACAATCGAAAAGGTGATAAAATGACTTCAAGGACTAGCACCATACACAAAGAATTGGTTATCAGAGATTATCAGAGATCATTTTGGGCCAGTCACTATCTCTCAGCCCCACCTACCTCACAGGGTTGTTGTGAGGACAAAAGGAGGGGAGGAAATATGTACACCACTCTGAGCTCCTTGGAGGAAGGGCAGTATAAAAAATGTGAAATAAATAAATAAAAATCTAAGTGCAACGTTTTCCAGTATACACCAATAGGATCAAAATGAGGGCCCTCAGAAATGACAGGTGCCCTCCCGGTGCCCGGCGCTTGGGGGCGGGGCCTGCGTCACGTCACGTCGATGCCCCCCGCCCATTTTGAGCTCATTTTGGAGCCGAACGGGCTCCAGGGAGGGAGGGAGGGAGGGCCGATACAGCGCGGCGCTTCGTTTCGGTAAGTGCCCCGCGCGTGCCTGGAGCTCCTGCTCCACGCGCTCCACCCAAGTTCCGCCGCTGAGGGCCCTGAACTACATCTCCTACAGATTCCAGCTTACAGCTTCGTTCTCACTGAGGTGGTAAACCTGTGTCTGGACTATACTCATTGCAGGTGGGATTTCACTATGCAGGAAAAGAAAAAAAAACGCTACACATAGAAACCTAGGCATCTCGTTTTCTGTATGACCATTGTTTTGTATGGAGGTCCATTTAATCATTTGAGGCTGCACCTGCCATCTGAGATGGTCCAGCCTCTGTTTTCCACCTCTGTGAGAACTAGGCCTTCAACTATGGGTGTCTGCTGAGCTTCTCAGAACAAGTAATGAAATGCACACTCATTTAAAACTACAGAATGTCACTCTATGTCTTGAGAGCACTGGCTCAGGATCTCATTTGTTAAATGTGAACAATTAATTGAATTCTGGAAAGATTCAGTATCAACAGCACAGTAAAACTCATCTTATTCAGACTCATCCCACAACTGGACCAAGAAATAAATAATAATTAATCCAGTATCGCCCAGATGGTTTGTCTGGGATTTATTATTATTATTATTAGCTGAATATTGTATTCTAATTGTGTGCTTTTACTATAAATACAATAATCTTTTTTAGTCTCCTTTTAACCTTTGGTTCCTAGAACAGTCAGGTCAATGACAGAAATACCACTGTCTACTTTTTGTCTGTCCTTTAGGTGTATGATCATCTAAACATCTTGTAAAATGATGGGGATAAGCTCTGGAATCCATCTTAGAGAATCGCAGTATTTTTAGGACAAAAACTGCCAAGTACATTAATTTCTAAGACATCTGCAAAAACAGTTACTGTCTACTAAAACTGATTTATTGAAATTGTGTTTTTTCCCTTAAAAAAAAAAGATACCAACGTAAAAGCTAGGCAAAAATGCATCATTACACACTTAAAAGCACCAATACCCCGTGCTCCTATCAAGAGTTGCTGTACTAGCTCTGTAAAAGCACATATTTAAGAGCATAAAAACTGAACTAATTGTCCACCCAACTATGTGTGTCAAATATATTGGAGTGAAAACTGGTACTTCAACCAAGAGGTTTAGCTCACCCAAGTTCAGACTTGTAGTGGAGATTGTGGAAGACAAGCAAGGGGCATGTGAGAGGAGACTAAAATGTATTATATGTTAGCCCTATATCTCTAACTAGCTATATAAAGCCTGGATCACCAGGAATCCAACTACCCCTTGCATGTGCAAGTGGAAATGCTTCCATGAATACAAAGAAAATATTCCTTCTGGAAGCAAGAACCGCACACTTCATGGGTTCTGCTCTGGACAACCTCCCAACTTTGCCTAGAATGAAGTACAGTCAGACCTTTTTATCCATGTTTTTTCCACCCACGGATTTGACTCAACACGTGTGGCAAAACTATGGAAGAGGGAGTCCGAACGCATCACATTAACTCTTTTTTCAGCGTTGTCAGGGGCCTACCAGCCACTTACTGCCTCCTGTGCGTGTCCAAACCACTGAAAAAAGAAAAAAAAACGTAATTGAGAATCTGTCAGGGGCCTGCCTGCCACTGAAAAAAGAAAAAAAAATGCAACCGGGAGTCTCTGACGCCATCTACAGGTTGCTTCCAGTAGCGGTTTTTCTACTTTTCAGTCAGTTTAAACAAACTCAGGAGGAGGGAAGCGGCAAAGATGCTGGAAAAAAGGTAATGTGGCACAGCTCCCCACCCCAGTTTTCCTATAACACTGTTTTTTGTATCCACTGGGGTTCCAGGAACCAAACCCCAGTGGATACAGAGGATCAACTGTACAGCTCTTCTCACCTTAGTAGCTGGCCAATTTTAAGGAGACTAGAAGAAAAACCAGAGTTCCAATGCTTATTTTAACCAGTTCTTTATTTCTGTTTTTCACATTAGTTCCTTCCTTTAATTTTACATCTCATGTCAGCTTCATCTATTATGAAGAAGGGATAGAAAAAGAGGAAGTGGAAGACACTGGGGAGATGCGCAGATTTTCCTTTTGTACATTACACTCCAAGTTAAAAAAAAAGGAAGCATAACTCACTTGTACTTCAAAAAACCCTATGGCTTAATTCAGATGTAATGCAAAATCATGGTTTAGCACTACATAAATGGGCCCTAGAGAACCACAGGTTTGCGTACTCTCCCTTTCTCTTTTTAAGTGTTCTTTCTATTTAGTTTTACAAAATAATGGTAGTAAATACAGAACAAGAAATAAACAGCACTAGGAAGTTAAGGACACAAACAAATTGTCAGGTCATGGAACGGAGAAATACAAAGCTCAATGTCAAGTTAATGACCTGCATGATAACATGATAACTGCATTGTAAAACTAAACAGAAAGAACACTTAAAAAGAGAAAGGGAGAGTACACAAACCACCTTGGGCATTTGCCTTCGGCATAGGATAAGGCGGGGTATAATTTTTCAAAATAAATAAATAAATAACTTTAAAGGGGGATTAAAATTCATAAACAATGGGTCCATCAATGGCTATTATGGCTCTATTTATTAGAAGCCTCCGTATTCAGAAGAAGTATATCTGTCACTAGGACACGACAGACAGAGAGGGGTATTGCATTCAAGTCCTGCTTATGGACTTCCTCAAAACATCTGGCTGGTCACTGTGGGAAACAGGATGTTAGCTAGACAGAGTATTGGTCTGAACCAGCAGAGTCTTCTTATGTTTTTAGATTGGCAAATATTTTTCAAGATTTTCCTTCTGGTTTGGGAAGAAATCGTGTGTCTATTGATGCACGAATAAAGTTCACAGTATTATGAAACTGCACAAGTTCATTTCAGTAATAAGTAATCATTATCACAACTGTCACACAAGTGACATAATAACAAAGTAAACACGAATGACAAAAGTGTATCAGGGTTCAGGACAGGGTGGCAAGGAGGGGAAAGTGGCATATTACTCCATCCTGCCCTAGCACAAAGTCACAGTCATCGATTCCACCTAGTCCTAATGCCTTTCATGCAGAATTAAAATGCACTATAAGGGTCACATCTCACAGCTGCTGTGGCATGCCATGAAAGAAGTGAACCCATGCAAGAGCAGGGAAAAAAGAAACAGCAGTATCCATTCTCTTACACATTTCCCTGGCAAGTTCTGCCTTCTGAACTCAAATTATTTTGACTACATTCAGCCCATGCCAAGTTCCAGCTAGTTCCAGCTAGGACTGTGAAAGACTTATTTTCTCATTGCATAATGATAGCAGGAATATAACATCCCAAAAAGAATTTTTGAAAAATTCCGTTGGGAAACTGTTTCTTGTCTTGTCGTGTCTGTCATCAGGAAATTGTTTACCAACTCTGATCTTAGGTCACTGGCCTAAACACAGCATTCACTTTGGCAATTGATACTGATTTTAACACTATGTGTCACCTACTATAGCAGGGGTGAATAAACTGTGGCTCCTGAGCCACATGCGGCTCTTTGACGTACAATATAATGTGTGGCTCTTGGAAATATGTTGGATGAGAGCTCCTTTTTGCATCACAATTGGTAATATAAAGAGTAAATTAGAAATTTCAAGCTTTATAATTATTTACCAGGTATATAAAGATCTGCGGGCGGCCCTAGGGCAGCCCGCTGGACCCTATCCCCGTTCCGGACCAGAGGTTTTCCGATGGGCCTCTTTGGATTTCTGCCAGCTATTGAGCTGACGTAAGTCTGAGGAGGCTGTGCAATGGCCGCACCAGCCCGGGAACGGGATGGGGATATGGCAGCCGTCATCCCCACCCCTCCTGGGCCGGCTCGGCCAATGGCCGCCCTCCCCACCGCCCATGCGGGTGCATCCCTTACCTTTCTCTGGCGGCCGGAGGGACGATCTGGCGATGGAGTGAGGGCTGCTGGCCTTGCACCGGTGGCCCTTACCCTAAAGTATTCGCAAATGTATTTTACGGCACGTTTGTGACACTTTAGAAGGGCAGAGTGCGCACTAAACATCTAAATATGGCCCATCGGCCCTATTTGCCTCTCAAAGTTCACCTTTATTATAAGTACTAATCGAGTCAAACACCAAGAAGAAACCAGTAATATTTGTGTATAATTATTTAATGCTACTAAATAAATATGATATGCATCTCTTCAGAGAAAGATGGAACGCAGAACTTGATCGTTCGATTTTACATAATCAATGGATAATGGCGTTAAGAAATATTGCAGCAATATCTATGGATCTTAGATACAACAGAAAATTATCTTTAGGGTGTATTGGACGCCACAGAGGTTATACGATAAAGGATTAACCACAGATTCCAAATGTTGGCGTAATAATTCAGATGCTTCTTTAATACATATGTTCTGGTTATGTCCTATACTTGTATGTTTTTGGGAAGAAATTATTGTTATAAATGTGGTGTTACAACAATCATTGATATTCACGGAAACATATGTTCTACTTAATTATCAACCTGTCACTTAGAGGCTAACTGCGGATCAGCAAAAATGGACACTTTGTGTCCTCACAATGGCTAAAAAAATGATTTTAAAAAATTGGGAAGACAAGTGCCCTCCAAATAGAACTCAATGGATTGAAGGCCTCTTATACCTGTCGAACTTTGAGCGAATGGCATACCAACGACAATTACGATTGAATATTTTTGAGAATATTTGGAAGCTATTTCTTGAAGCATGTGTTTGATGTCACTGCGGGAAGTATGTAGAAATAATTATTGTTTTGATTGTTTTAATATCCTTTTTTAAAAAAATCTCATGTGCATGGGTGTTTTTTTTTTTCTTTAATACACATCAATTTCACTTATGGGTTTTTTTTAACCTGTTAATTACCAAGTTGTATATTCAAGATATTTGCATATCTATGCACATGTATTTTTCCTGTTACTTTGTTGTTGCTTTCTTTTTATAAAATGAAATAAATTATTTTTAAAAATCTCTTAAATACACATTTACTTATGGGTTTTTTTCACCCGTTAACTATTCAAAATGTATATTCTATTCTATTCTATGCACATGTATATATTTTAAAATTTATTACATTTTATAAAAGAAAACAGCAAAATAAAAAAGTGGCCGAATCCTGTAAGGCAGGGCTGGTCTGGGGACAACTGAAGTCCTCCCACAAGGAGACGACTCAACTCCATTGGTCCCGCCTCCTGATGAGGGAGAGTGGCTTCCCCGAAGGGTCTCAGAATGCCCCACTTCCTCAATCTAGAGAAGGGCAGGAGGTCTGGCTCAATTGGCAGATCAGCTATCTCATATGCCTAAAGATCTGAAGAACGGCAGTTTGGGATGCCTGGAACAATCTGTGGGCTGTTGGAGAGCTGTCGGCACACCGCTGATAAGCTGCAGAGCTTCTGTGAGGGAGAGAAGCTGCAGTTGCACTTTGAGTGGGAGTCAAGGTTTCCTGTCAGTCATAGCATTATGAGGCCAATGCCAGAGAGAGGCTGGACTGTGAAGGAAACCACCTAGAATGAAGGGTTCTATGCAAGACTAAAATGTACTGTATTGTAAAAAAAAAAAAAAGCCCTTGGGGTTTAGAAAGCCTGGCTATGTAAACCACCTTTGAATTAAAGTCAGAGGAGAAATCCAAAAAGAAAAGGCGGGATATAAATACTGGCTGTTATTATTATTATCATCATCTACTGTATGTACGCCAAGGAGTTAGTGGTCTGCATAGTTTCTCCTCAATAGTTGGTCTGTTCCTCCATTATTGGGTTAATCTTTGAGAGAAGAGCTGAGATACACTTCATTAATTTGCACCTGTTAGCAAGGATGCCTCCCTTGCCTTATCATGTCAGGAGACATTCATGGCACTAAGCCAGTGTTTCTCAAACTTTTTTAACCCGCGGCTCTCTTGACCATTGGTGACCATTGACTGCGTCTCCCCATGACATTATGTTGATGCCTGCCAATTAGCATTTCGCTGTTTTCCAAGAGGATTCCGTGGCACTCCGTGGCTCCTCTGACTGGTTTCTGTGGCTCCCCTGGGAGCCACACCTCACAGATTGGGAACCACTGTACTAAGCCAAGATCACGCACCTGGATGAAGTCATATCTCCCAGGATTGCATCAGCCTCTTGTTCCCCATGGAATGATATAAAAGGGGGCTTGAGACGACACTCAATATGCATCAGGTGTCACATGTGGCCAGCTGCAGATGGGACACATGAACACTTGCTCACGAGAGGGATACGTCCAGTAGAAGGCATTGATTCTATTTGGAGGGACGTAAGAATGATGCATTTTGTTTTATTTGTTTGAGGGAAATTTTTGCTTGTGCTGGGTAATAAATCCCGGCTTCTGTCTGTCTCCCACTGGTCTGCTCTTAGTCTCCGTATCCAAAAAGAACCTTTGCCCTTCTGGCAATACAACCATACAGAACTATTACTTCAGTAGGGACAGAAACATTTCTAGAATAAATCCAGGATTCATGTTGTTGTTCAGTCGTTAAGTCGTGTCCGACCCTTTGTAATCCCATGAACCATATCCCGCCAGGCCTTCCTGTCCTCCACTACCTCCCTGAGTTCGCTCATTTTCATGTTCGTTGCATCAGTGATGCTGTCTAACCATCTCATCCTTGGCCTTCCCCTTCTCCTTTTGCCTTCAATTTTTCCCAGCATCAGAGTCTTCTCCAGAGAGTCCTCTCTTCGCATTAGGTGGCCAAAATATTTGAGTTTCAGCCTTAGTATCTGTCCTTCCAGGGAACAGTCAGGGTTGATTTCATTTAGGATTGACTGATTTGATCTCCTAGCAGTCCAAGGGACTCTCAGGAGTCTTCTCCAGCACCACAGTTCGAAAGCATCTATTCTTCGGCGCTCAGCAAAGAAGTACAGGACTCAGCAAGCAAAGAAGTACTGGACTCAGATTCATAAACAGATTGAGTTGATTTTAAAGATTAAGGTTCAAATGAAACCGGAAACATTTTTGTTGGGTATGTGGGAGGATCATGTAGGCGAAAAATTTCAAACTTTGTTTTTATATATGATAGCTGCGGCAAGAATTTTATATGCACCATATTGGAAGAATTCGGAGATACCTTCGCTGGAAGATTGGTGGCTGAAAGTTTTGGACTATGCTGAAATGGATAAACTTACAATTTTAATTAAGGAAAAGTCAGTTAACTTTTTCGTGAATAATTGGAAACCATTTATTGACTTTTTAAGAGAGAGAGAGAGGAATGATGTGATGATATGCGGATTTAATGAATAGAATGTGGGTGTTGTTTTGGCTTAGTTGGAAATTATATGTAGAAAATAGTGAACAGTATGCTAGTAGGATGTATTGCTTCGCGCTTGCTATAACTATGAAATATGTATTGTTTTTATGTTTTAATATATCAATAAAATATAAATATATATGAAAAAAAAGGATTGACTGATTTGATCTCCTAGCAGTCCAAGGGACTCTCAGGAGTCTTCTCCAGCACCACAGTTCGAAAGCATCTATTCTTCGGCGCTCAGCCTTCCTTATGGTCCAACTCTCGCAACCATACATTGCTACTGGGAACACCATCGCCCTGACTATGCGAACTTTTGTTGGCATGGTGATATCTCTGCTTTTTATTATGCTGTCTAAGTTTGCCATAGCTTTCCTTCCAAGGAGTAAAGCGTCTTTTAATTTCCTGGCTGCTGTCTTCGTCTGCAGTGATCTTGGAGCCCAGAAAAGTAAAATCTGTTACTGCTTCCATTTCTGCCCCTTCTATTTGCCAGGAATTGATGGGACCAGATGCCATGATCTTAGTTTTATTAATGTTGAGTTTCAAGCCAACTTTTGCACTCTCCTCTTTCACCCTCATCAAGAGGCTCTTTAGTTCTTCTTCACTTTCTGCCATTAGGGTGATATCGTCTGCATATCTGAGGTTGTTGATATTTCTCCCAGCAATCTTGATTCCGGCTTGCGATTCATTCAGCCCTGCATTTCTCATAATGTACTCTGCATATAAGTTAAATAGGCAGGGTGACAATATACAGCCTTGCCGGACTCCCTTCCCAATTTTGAACCAGTCGGTTGTTCCATGGCCGGTCCGAACTGTTGCTTCTTGACCCGCATACAGGTTTCTCAGGAGACAGGTAAGGTGGTCTGGTACCCCCATCTCTTTAAGAATTTGCCACAGTTTGTTGTGATCCACACAATCAAAGGCTTTTGCATAGTCAATGAAGCAGAAGTAGGTGGCTTTTTGGAACTCTCGTGCTTTCTCCATGATCCAGCGCATGTTGGCAATTTGATCTCTAGTTCCTCTGCCTCTTCGAAACCCAGCTTGTACGTCCGGTAGTTCTCGGTCCACGTACTGCTGAAGCCTAGCTTGTAGGATTTTGAGCATAACCTTGCTAGCATGTGAAATGAGTGCAATTGTGCAATAGTTTGAACACTCTTTGGCACTGCCCTTCTTTGGAATTGGAACGTAAACTGACATTTTCCAATCCTTTGGCCACTGCTGAGTTTTCCAAATTTGTTGGCATATTGAGTGCAGCACTTTCACAGCATCATCATTTAGGATTTTAAGTAGCTCAGCTGGGATATTATCATCTCCACTAGCTTTGTTGTTAGTAATGCTACCTAAGGCCCACTTGACTTCACTCTCTAGGATGTCCGGCTCTGGGTCAGTGACCACACCAGCGTGGTCATCAGGAACATTCAGATCTTTCTTGTATAGTTCTTCTGTGTATTCTTGCCATCTCTTCTTAATCTCTTCTGCTTCTGTCAGGTCCCTGCCTTTTTTGTCCTTTATCATGCCCATCTTTTCACAAAATGTTCCCTTGATATCTCCAATTTTCTTGAAGAGATTTCTAGTCCTCCCCATTCTGTTGTTTTCCTCGATTTCTTTGCATTGTTCATTTAGGAAGGTCTTCTTATCTCTCCTTGCTATTCTCTGGAAATCTGCATTCAGTTGTTTATATCTTTCCCTTTCACCCTTGCTTTTCGCATTCCTTCTTTCCACAGCTATTTGTAAAGCCTCATCTGACAGCCACTTTGCCTTCTTGCATTTCTTTTTCTTTGGGATGGTTTTCGTTGCTGCCTCCTGTACAATGTTACGAACATCCGACCATAGTTCTTCAGGCACTCTGTCTACCAGATCTAATGCCCTAAATCTATTCTTCACCTCCACTGTATACTCATAAGGGATATGGTTTAGGTCATATCTGACTGGTCTAGTGGTGTTCCCTACATTCTTCAGTTTAAGCCTGAATTTTGAAATAAGATGCTCATGATCTGAGCCACAGTCAGCTCCAGGTCTTGTTTTTACTGACTGTATAGAGCTTCTCCATCTTTGGCTGAAAAGCACATAATCTATCTGGTTTCGGTATTGACCATCTGGTGATGTCCATGTGTAGAGTCGCCTCTTGTGTTGTTGGAAAAGAGTGTTTGCTATGACCAGCGTGTTACCTTGACAGAATTCCGTTAGCCTTTGCCCTGCTTCATTTTGCTCTCCAAGGCCAAACTTGCTTGTTGTTCCGTTTATTTCTTGATTTCCTACTTTAGCATTCCAGTCTCCTATGATGTAAAGGACATCTTTTTTGGGTGCTAGTTCTAGAAGGTGTTGTAGGTCTTCATAGAACCGGTCAACTTCATCTTCTTCGGCATCAGTGGTTGGGGCATACACTTGGATTACTGTAATGTTGAATGGTTTGCCTTGGATTCGAACTGAAATCATTCTGTCGTTTTTGAGGTTGCACCCCAGTACTGCCTTTCCCACTCTTTTATTGACTATGAGGGCTACTCCATTTCTTCTAAGGGATTCATGCCCACAGTAGTAGATATGATGGTCACCTGACTTAAATTCGCCCATGCCCGTCCATTTTAGTTCCCTGATTCCCAAGATGTCAATGTTCAATCTTATCATCTCATTTTTGACCACATTCAGCTTGCCTTGATTCATAGACCTCACATTCCATGTTCCTAAGCAGTATTGCTCCTTGCAGCATTGGATTTTCCTTCCAACCTCAGACACATCCACAGCTGGACGTCCTATTGGCTTTGGCCCAACCGCTTCATTCTTTTCTGGGTCTACTTGGAATAGTCCTCCGCTCTTCCTCAGTAGCATATTGGACACCTTCCGACCTGAGGGGCTCATCTTCCGGCGTCATAATCTTTGTTTTCCAGGATTCATACTTTGCTGCAGTTTCCAAGGGAGGACTCTATTGCAAGGAAGGGTATGTGCTCTCCCCCCCACCCCCGATGATCCTGATTTAGAATAGGTGCAATGTTTTCTTTTAGTTTTTCCCTCATGGGATCACTTCTGCAGAAATGGAAACATGATTTAATGAGAAAATAAAACTAATTCTATTCTTCTGACTGCTTCTGAAACTGGTAGATGCAAGTGGTGGGGGAATGTCAGTTAGAACCCATCCACCACATATGGCAATCTGAGATACAGATTCAAGCTCTTTGTTGTTGTTTTACTTTCCTCCATCAGATCACTTCTCTGCTGCTGCAATCTGATGAATTTAACATACACGCACCTGCCTGCATCTCAAATTGTCAGTTATAGGGGTACTAGCATAGCACCATACCCAACTGACATCTTGGGATGTAGGCAGGAGAGCGATTTCTTAACCTCTACTGCAGAGGTTCTCAACCTGTGGTACGCGTACCCCTAGGGGTATGCGGACCACGTGGCTGGGGGTACACCAAATACAGGCTGGGGGTGCCCGATTAACACTTAATTAAGTTTTGATTTTAAAAAAAATCCAGATTTTTTTCTGGAGCCGGAGAGCTCCGTTTTGCTTTTTTTAGTAGCTAATCTATCCGATCTACAGCTGATGATTGGCTTAATTTATGCACATGCATAAATTAGTTTGAGCTTCTCAGCAGAGAGCGTTGTGCACGCTCCTGCCACCCAGCTCTCCTCCGATGCAGCTCCTGCTGCAGGATTAGGGTTTTTATTTTGTTAAAACAGACATCACTTGGGTAAGTGCAGGGGTGGGGTGGGGTAAGAGTTGAGTTTGGGGGCTTTTGTACTTTGGATTTATGTTTTTACTTTGGAAACTATGCATGGGTGGGGTGGGGAAAGAGTTCAGTTGGGGGGTTGTATGTGGGATTTATGTTTTTTTTACTTTGGAAACCCTGTTTTTGGGTCCTCCTCTCCTTTCTGTGGCTGCAAGTTTGTCTGAGTTTTTTTGTAAGGTCCACCCCATCTTTTCAGCATCTATTTCAGCATGCATTTTGTGCACGTGTCTTATTGCTGTGTGGTTTTTAAAAAAGATCCTTGCATTTTATTTTTTGCATTTTGTTCATGTCTCTTATTGCTGTGTTTTTTAAAAGAGATCCTGGCATTTTTGTGTATTTTTGTGCAATTTTATGCTAATTAGCCAGGGGTACTCCAAAAATTTTGGCCTTCATTGCGGGTACCCGGGCCTCCAAAGGTTGATAACCCCTGGTCTACTGCATCAATTTCTTGGGAAATGAAATAATGGGATGGCTTTGAGAACATCCCTAGTTTCCATGGCAGGCTATTATCTCAAGCCCCCTTTTATATCATTCCATGCTATGGGCTGGCCAGGAACCAGACAGTGGTGAAGAGGTAAGTGGGGGCTTCACCATGGTCCCCAATAGGCCTAATTGAATCTGTGCCAGTTATTTGGCTGGCATAAATCTGAGTGGGTTCTGGGGGTGTGTCAAGGCCAGGCTGGGAGCAATGGTGCTTATGACTATTTCTGCCCCCAGCCCACCCTCAACTCATCCCCTGGCTAGCCCCAATTCATACCTTAATCTTCCCCCAGAACGCCTCCCCACCAACGTACCTGCTCCGGTGGGGGCTGAGAACTCTGTTGGTTCACACCCGGGGCTGGCAGCCATTTGCGCTTGCAGCCCATGCCCATGTGCAATCTCTGCAGCTGCTGCACCAGTGGTCCGGATCTTGCACTGACAGACCGCAAGTTCCACCAGTGCAAGGCCTGGATAGGATTGGACTGAAAAGTCAAGTAAATCCAGGAAAACAAATGAGCAAAGAGATCCAAACTTCTGAGACTCAAATGTTATGGTAATTCAGAAAGTTAAGTACAAAATGAGAAGTTTTGGCAACATAAGTATGTCGGTTGTAGGTCCTCTGTTTCAATTGCCCACTTACAGGCCAATCCTATGGGCCTTGTAAGACAGCAGATGTTCTATTCACTATCGTAAAAGGCCCAACAACAGCGCAAATAACGTGCCGCCATTACCCGCAACAGAGCTGCTTGGAGAAATGGCCAGTGGCTCCTTGCATATGCCAGAGTTGCCCGGATGCTATGACGTAATAGGTAGGTTGGTAGTGTGGGCAGTCATGGAGAGTTCAGGGCGAGGAGGGGGAAGAATCGGGAGATGTTCAGGGGAGGGAGGGGGTGGATCCTGGCAGCAGCATCTTATTCTGGGATGCTAATCCCTCTTTTATTGCCCAACACACTCCCTTCCTCTCTTTGGACTTATGCCAACAACGTAGCTGGTGTGAGTCCAAGGAGACCCATTGGCACGGCTCAGTGGCGTTTCCAGCCCTCCCGGCGCCCGGGGGGCGGGGGTTGGAGCGCCCCCCCCCAAGCAGCTGGGCTAGGGCTGAGCACCCACTCGGCGCATCCCCGGCCTCCGTTTGCCCTCAGAAAGGTTCTGCGCATGCGCAAAACCTTATACAACCCGGCGACGCATTCGGACTTCTCATAAAGCCCTTGACCGCCGAACTGGGCGGTCGCTCTAAGGAGGGTTTATCCCCGGCCTCGGAGCGTAGCCTCTGGAGGCCGGGGACGTGCCGAGTGGGCGCACTGCTTTGGGGGGGGCGCCAGCTGGGCTCCGGTGCCCCACCGCTCTGCACAGCCCTGAGCCCGGCTGCCGGGCCCCGCGCCCACTCCGCGCCTGGGGTAGAGCACACCAGCTCCCCCCATGTTAGAACACCTCTGGCACGGCTGAATGGCGGGCGGGGGGATTGGTTGTTACATTGTTTACAAGACAACCTACCCAGTCTTCAAGACAACTTTACTGCAGACCAAAAGATTACAATGGGGCAGGGAGTCACATTTGTGTATATTTCACTCACTGGTAAGTATCTCAAGAATTTAAATTCTTGACTTTTACATGACCAACTACAACCCATCTCTCACTGAAGTCAATGACAAAACTTCTATTGATTTTAATGAAGTTAGATTGCACCTTTAGTGGGCAATCCTGAGTCCACTCACCTAAGCCCCACTGAACACAGAGTGACTTACTTCAGAATATACATACAAAGGATTGTGCTGCAAGGATCAAACACACTATTTAAAAATGAATGACATGGCTGTTTTTGGAAATAATTATTTCCAAAATTTTATGAGATTTTAGTTGTAAATATGAAAAGTTGAGTAAGAAGTAAAATACACAATAAAAATTAGAATTGTTTTAATTTTATCAATAAATAAGAACATTGAACATTATCAGATATTTTTAGTATGCTACATGGCACCATTACAGAGTTTATATGCAATACAAATGTAAATGTATTATAAAATTATTCCAAACTATAAACAATTCTAGGTAACTCATTAGATAATGTAGAAAAAAATAAATCTCAATATTTTAATAGTGTTTTAAACATTCTCCTTGGAGGAAAGTGCTTTTTGAAGAGAGTGTTACCATTCAATATTAATGTCAAATTCATTTAAATGAAGAACATTCATAGCAAGTTGAGGATTTTTCTCTAACTATCTGGTTCAGCTTGAGAACTAGTATTAACTAAATGCAAGTATTTCTATTACAATGTAATGTTAAGCAAGTACCATGACAAGCATTTTCTATCAGTGAGATATGTTGACATCCTATAAAGATGCATGTGGCAGAAACGGATGAAATACATAATAAACTAGCACCGAACATTTAGAAGTCAAATGATGGTTGTCGTTTCCTATGGTATATACTGTATATGCTTTTCAAATGTGTAGAACAGTAGGACCATTTTGTGCAAGCAGAGCTGTATCTATTTGATTTGGTTTATATATGTATGTTTGTGCACAACATTTAGCATCCCTAGGAATCTTTGGGGGTGTGTGTGAGTTAAAGCTTATTTCAGAAATGCAGTCCAATTCATTTGATATTCCTCATAATATTACGGTAGTATGCAATTTTGGTGTAATAAAACTGATGGCATACATTCTATTTTAGCTGTTGCTACCACCGAATGTTGACAAAAGCTGGTGAGATAAGAGGCACATTTCACCTTATTAACAAGTCTGGAGTTAGTTCTAAAGTAATTCAGGGTTTCTTTGCATGTCCTAAGACACTAGAAAAAAAATCTTAATTTTTCTAAAAATTAAACTAAAAACTATAAAATGTAGTTATATTTATGTTACAACAGCTTAATTTTAATTTTATATTTATATATGTTTCCAGACCACTATATATAGTACTGTACAGTAGTATCACATAATATTATATATTAACAGGAATAAGAGACCTATAATCAAAATATATTACAGAAATTTCCTCTTTGATCCTTATTTTTGAAAATAGTATGTCAGGATGATCCAGTCTTGATGTACAATGAAGCAAAAGTATTTTTTTTTCTACCTAGTCTCAATGAAATCAATGGCACTACATGAGCATTTCCTATTGAATCCATGGGAACAATGGTGCATTAAATTGCAATCCTATGCATGCTTACCTGGGAGTAGGTCCCATTCTACTCAATGGTATTTACTGCAGAGTAGATGTGCATAGGATTGGGCTGCAAGTCATGTAGTTCCATTGCCAACTCTAATTTTTACCCTACTGTGCCCACCACATCTTTTTGAAGTCAATCAGAAATCTTTAATATATCCTAAGCACTCAAATGCAAACAAGAGGGGGGGGGGGAAGCAATAAGTAGAAAACAACATTTTTGTTACATTAGTCTGGGGAGGAAAGACTGGCAGCATTTCACATCAAATGACAGCAAAATTGGGAAAAAAACGCAACAGTGAAAAATCAACTCCTCTACATCGGTCAGTATTCAATATATATACACGTATATTTACATGTATATAAGGGCTTGCAAGGGCACTGGGGTTCATTTATCTTTTTCCTTTAAAAGCAGTCCCTTTCACATGTTGCATTTTAAGACATCTTTGAAACTATCCAGTGTGGTCGAGCAACACAGTGTGGGGAGGGTTGACTATTTCATCCTCTTTTTTTTCTGAACAGTAACGTGCATGCAGATATCTGTATCTCACAATCAAATGTCCTCATCCAGCATGGACAATCGCTTTCTCAGCCAGGCATTACACTTAAAAGTGCAGTAAACCAGGGGTTCTCAACCTTTGGAGGCCCGGGTACCCCCTATCATTACAATTTTATAATTACAATTATAATTACAATTTTAAATCCATGTTAATTAATTAGCTGCCGATGGGGCAGATAAGGGACAGGGCTTGGCGTACCCCCAGCAAGAGGTCCGCGTACCCCTAGGGGTACCCATACCACAGGTTGAGAACCCCTGCAGTAAACAGCAGCCAACGGCAACTGCACATATGGTGATCTATGTTATATGGGATCAGTTTACATATCCCCCAACAGTAGATTGGCAGTTAGGACTGATAGCACTAGACCTCTTGCATTTCTCTTTGCAATTAGCTAAACACATTGATCTGACAGTTTCTTGCACATAATTGTGAACTATATTGTGATATCAGATGAATGAGGGTGTTAAAACTAAAGAACAGGTGTTGTCACCTTGTGATGCCCAAAGTATTACTATATGTATGATAAATCTTAAAGAGCAGTATAACCAATTAAAAATTGTTAGCAATTTTTAGATAAATCAAATTCTCACAGTCAAAAGCATTTGCTACTTTTCTGCCAGAAATCTACATGGTGGTAGTTGAAACAGTACCCCACGTTGTATCTTGTACACATATTACTTCTTTTTCTGATATATTTACAACACGCTGGATGTTCTACCGAAAACAATTCTGTTCTAGGTGTTAAGATGTTCCTCTATCCACCTGCAGAAATAACTGTATCCTTTAAATGGTGAATTCTTCAAATACTACATAATTCTCCTTTCATCAAAGGAGTAGACCACTATGAGGTAAGAAAATGTAAACATGCTTTTTATAGTCTAACTACAGCAAAAATAAACAACCCTCAAATGTGTGCCCTTATTAACTAACAAAGTAGTGTTTAAAAACTTCAGAAGAGGCTGTCAAAAATATTATATATTGGCATTCCTTGTTGGACCACTGACTGTCACTGGTAAGTTAGTGCTTATAGGTAAATTAAAAAATCTTTCCCTACTGAAGCAAATTAATTCTATGAGAACTGGGAAGATGTTCCGTCTCTTGGTTTAAATATTAAACAATTAGAGAATTTCCTTATCAACGTACAGCAATTGCATATTTTTTTTTTTTACTCTACTAACGTTAGTTGATTTTCCTTATGTTCTGTAATCATAATTTCTACCTTGGGGCTTAGGATTTCATTGTGCAAGCTTGTGGTCAATAAGCCCTTGGCTGTGCAAATTGAGAAGAGAAGCTGCAATTATCTGTGCCGTTCTCTTCTGATAGCCTCCAGATGTCACCATTAGGATAGGAATTCCGTGCTTTCTTGCGGCTCTGAATACAATTTCATCTCTTTCAATAATTCCCTGCATATTGACAACAAAGGGAATAATGAGAATGCTGAATTTCATTGTACGTTATAAACCTTTATTCTCTATAGCTTACGGTTTCATAATACTGTAAAATCACATCTAGTTTGTTAATGGAAATCCAAATAGGCATTAAAGTGTCAATGTTTTGCATTAGTTTTTCAGGATGTATGTACTATAGTACTGATTAAGATTGCAACTGACAATCTATGCACTTTGCAGTAGAAGAATTACAATCAATTACAATAGGTTGTACTATGGCGACAGAAGGGTCACCTTTCTATTAGATATTTTCTAGACATCTACAATGAATCCAAGGGACTGAATCCTTGACTTTGAACTTCCACTTTCAAAAATGTAGTACAGGGGGGCCTCCATATCCGCTGATCTGCTATCCGCGGATTCAGTTATCCACGGATAGTGGATTCCCCCCCTGCACGACACCCCCCCCCCCAGGCACTTACTTTTAGCAAAGAAACCTCCGTTTTTCCTTGAAAAGGACCTGGATGAGCAGCCTCCTTGCAGACCTCACCAACAAGACTTCGGTACTAGAGAGTCTCTGCAACCTTGCTGAGACTCTCTAGTGCCTAAGTCTTGCTGATGAGGCCTGCAAGGAGGCTACTCATCCAGGTCCTTTTCAAGGAAAAACGGAGGTTTCTTTGCTAAAAGTAAGTGCCTGTGGGGGTTGTGGAGGGCGCGGGGGGGGTCAAGCGCACCCACGGGGGGTTGCGCCTGCCCACGGGGGGGGGCTCAGGAAACTGCAGAGGGGACGTTCGCAAGGAAAGGAAAGTAAGTAAAGAGGAGGTCCAGCTTGGGAGATAAATGAGATGGTGAAATTGGGACATAGGAAGCTGCCTTATACTTAGACTAGTCAATTCACCTAGTGCAGTGGTGTTGACACTGAATAGCGAAGACTCTCTAGGTCTTCATACAAGGACTTTTATCTGCCCCACCTCGAGGTGTCAGGGATTGAATGTGAAACCTTCTGCATGCAATACATGTGTTCAGCCACTGAACTTTTCCTGATCAAATTGTATCAGAAGGGATAGTCTGCTCACATTTCTTGGTCGTTAGTGCAGGTTTCTGTATTATACTTGCCATTTATAAAGAAAGCATAATGTGTTAATACAAACCTGAGATGAAATAGACAAGCCTCCCAAGGGGTCACCATCCAAAATATCAGTTCCAGCATTATAAATAAGTATGTCTGATTTCACTTCACTCAATGCACCTTCCACATGGGTTTTGACTTTGTGCAGATATTCTCTGTCTGCTGTGCCCCAGTCCAATTCAACTTTTCTCATTATGGCTCCTAAAAGGTATCATAAAAATGATACACAATGAGAAATGCAAGGGAGGAAAGTAGAAAAATGAGGGAAAAGACAGTTTTATATTTACATCTTAAATTTAAAAAAATCTAATAATTTTTATCCTCAAAATAAGCCATAAAACTAGAATTACCGTATAATGAAGATCTCCAATATATCTGACAAAAGCTTATAAACAATACAGCCATTAATCCATAGCGGTCATCCTACAAAGGATGTCCAAGCATAATACAGTAGACTTCCAATAATCCAGTAAATTGAGACCTAGGTGGAACTGGATTATTAAATGTGCCAGCCTATCAGGCAGTATCAGCAGGGTCAAGGCAAGAGTGATATGGAGGAGGTAGAGTCCTGTGCTACACTGAGGTGCTGCTGATGTTGCTCTGGCAGCCACAGCAGCTTGGAGAAAGTGGCTTGGAGCGACAGAGCAGCTGCAGCAGCTGCCCAGGCAGGGATATGCACCTGGAGTCAAGTCAGTCAGGCTGCCACTGACCCCAAGCACATCCAGCACCTCTGTAGTCTCATGGAAGCCAAGGAACCCAGGCAAGAGACAAGCAAGAAGGCCAGTGTACGGGACAGGAAGATGTCAAGCAATGTGCTCACCAGGATGCCCGTAAACTGGGGAAGGGAAAGGGGATATGAGCGTCATTTCATTTTTATGCCAGACTACTGAGAATGCTGTATAATTGAATGCCAAATTATCAGAAGTCTACTGTAATACAAAATGATAAATACCGTATTTTCGCTCCATAGGACGCATCGGACCATAGGACACATCGGACCATAGGACACATGCATCCTATGGAGCAAAAAAATAGGGGGGGAAAAGGGAAAAAAAGGAAAAGGAAAAAATACTTACCAGGGCTTCGGCGCAAGACTCCCCAATCTTCATTTCGGCAAAAAACGGCCATTTCCGGTTTTCATGAAAAGTTCCAGTTTTACCCAAAGCCCCGGTAAGTATTTTTTCCTTTTTTTTGGATTCGCTCCATAAGACGCACGCTTTTTTCCCCCTATTTTTTTTTGGGGGGGAGTGCGTCTTATGGAGCGAAAAATACGGTAATTAAATTCCAATGATTGAAAACATATGCCCTTCCCAAACCACTCTGTGTGTATGAGTGGAAGTAGAAATGAGGGAGATTCCCTAGGTTTGCACTGGAAAGAATCGAAAAGAAATCAAGTAATTTCCCCCCAAAGCAGAAATAACTTGGTTCCTAATTCAAGGCAGTCCAAAATTTGAAAAGCAGCACAGTTTCATGGGCTGGCCCCTGGAAAAGGCAAGGAGAAAGGAAAAAAGCAAGGTCTGTTTCCTCCTCTTTCCCCAGAGGACACACCTTAAAAAGATTCCATTATTTTGGCACTCCTTCCCAGTTAAGTTAATAACTACGCCCTCCTTGTTAGCCATCCAGCAGGTGCTGAAAATGTTCCTCTTTTGTTTAGCGTTTCCTTGTTAGTTTTGCTGGCTTTTGTTTCTCTTTTGTTTTGGTTACTTTTGTTTAATTTTTTTAGTTGTTTTTGTGGGGATGTTAAAGCTGTTTATTTTTATTACTGGTTTTTACATTTTTTATTGTAGTATTGTTTTTATTGGGATTTTGTAAGCTGCCTTGAGCTCCTAGTAATCAGGAGGGAAGGTGAAGTAAGTGTAAGTGTAAGTAAAATAAAATAAATGAAAAGAGCATTGGAAACTGCCACTGACTGCTTCCAAGATTCTTCTTAAAGGGCTACACTAACACAAAATGGGGGAAGGTATAGGAAAACCCTCACCTCTCAAGAGACCCTCTGATCCAGGTCTGTACTTCATTTCCTCTAGTTTTTGAAGGGGCAGGCTGCCCCTATTTTAAATGGTGACATAGAGCTCCATTATGTTAAATGAGGAATAAGGAAATTAGCAATTCTTTTCTGCTTGCTTTTAATCCAAGATGGATTTTAATCTGCTTGCTTTTAATCCAAGATGGTGTGATTCCGAGGAGGCAGTGTAAGGCCGAACAGGCTGCAATGGGGTGTGGGATATCGTCGCTGATATCCCCACAACCCCCTCCCAACCCGGGCAGGTCAATGGCCCTTACCCGCCCTCCTAGAAGGGGGGTTTATATTGGATTTGATACCACCAACACCACCCCGACACCCCCCTTACCACCCCACGCGCTACCCTACCACAACAGAACAGTTCCATATGGCAGCGGCCCCCAACCTTTCCGGCGTCAAGAACCGGTAGCCGTTCCGAATTGCTTCCCACGGACGGGGGGGGGCGCCAAAGCCACGCCCCCACGTGACCCAGGTGTGATGTCAGCTGTGTGCGCCCAGCGCGGCTCCAATCACACACACCCCTGCCAGTTTCGGTACCATTTTGGAGCCGTTCTGGAGGGCGGGAGGGCCGAAAAGAAGACGGCCGAAGCGGAGCGAAGGCAAGTACGCCCCAACCCCAATGCTTCTACCTCCCGCGGCTCCCCGTGGAGGCTCAGTCCGGGGCCGAACGGGCCGCGGCCCGGTGGTTGGGGACCCCTGCCATATGGGAATCCTGCATCACATCTATCTCTCTACTTAAAGTGGCAGTAACTCACCCTCTTAGGCATTCAAGTTGGGCATACTGAGATGCCATGGGAATGATGCAGCAGGTCATAGATGCTAGTTCCCCTGAAAGTTATGGCAGAACCTAGAATATTCCATCTCCAATAATACTGGGCTTTTATCTGTTAAGCTTGACATGTTTCTACAAATAAAGTTATGGCGTGTTTGAATCTCTAACATGGTAGTGTGACCTTCAATATTTTCTTTGTTCACTGAGAGCAGTCTCAACACTTGAAATTGTGTCCACATTTTTCAGCCACGGCACAAAGACAAGTCACTGCTGAGAAGTGGCAGTTGTAACCAGGTCAGATGGTAGTTCTGTCAGCACTAGTGACTGGGAGGCAGGCTGGTGGATCAGTAGGCTGACAAAGTTTCAAGGCAGTCTGAACCAATAATGAGTCATGAGTTGCTCAGACTGAGGATCCAGGCTAGAGCCAGTAATATAGGACCTAATGGAATCTTATCTTCTCAGATTACCCAATTATGCCAGGCTAAAAGCTGCAGTAAACCTGCCCACCACCTGCAGGGCGGCGCTACAGAGCAGCAGATATGTTTCTTGAAACAACAAGCTACTCTGGTGGAGCAACATGCAAGTCATCTATGTCCTGCTGCCAGAGCACCTTAGAACTTTCACCAAAAGCAGTACCCCACACTGAAAGATTTCAGACATCGGAACAGTGCAACAGAAAAACTAGGACTGCATTTCATTTTTCAGACAGCAAGTGATAACTGAGACTTCTCCATTTGGAAATTTATTTTAAATTGCTTTAAGTTATCAGTTTGGAAGATATAGTCTACTTACGCTTAGCATATCCATCGCCTGGATAAATAAATCTGTTGTAAACATCCATAATATACACTCTTCTGTCATCCATAAAGTCTCTTTCATGGCCATTCCCCTATTGGATAATACACATAAATACAAATAAAGATCAACAAAAGTTATGATTTTTTTCCCCTTGCATTTTCATCCTGCCCATATGACTCAAAAAAAGCCTGCAGGGTGGTTTATTACAATGTGAATATATTTATACATATGTTTATCCTTATAGATATTCTGATGTATATTTTTGGAGTTTCTTCAACCATAGTATTTGCACTTCTGAGGATATCCCAATGAAAGCTGAATCAAAATAAGACCTTTGGAATACAGATTGTAGTCCCTTGCCCAGTGTTCAGAGAAAACCAGAGAAACTTATTCTAACTCGATGTTACAAAATAAATCTGCATTTTGAGTCTACAGCCAAAGTGATATTTCCTAAAATCTCTACCAACCCTTATCTTTATGTCGCAGAAGTTTTGGGGCAGCCTAATCCTAAGCAGGCCTCCACCGACAGTACTAGGCTCTGTGCTGTTGCAAACATGCTGTAAAGCAGTGGTGGCAAAACTTTCAACATGAATGCTGGCCCTTTAAATGGTTGCATAGGGGAAGGCATTTCAGCAGATGCAGCTGCTTTAGCAGCACCATCAGCACTTGCAGCTGCCAAGATTCTGTCTTCTACACAACTCTTAAGAACACAGTAGCCCTAATGGTGGAAGGTTGGCCACCCCTGCTGTAAAGCATGTTGTGCTGGTGTGGAGGCCAATCCCACCAGCAAAGAGGGCAACACCAGCAGGCCTCCACTGGTGTAGGAAAGAGTTTTTGAAAGAGGGGTAAGATCTGGTGTGCACCATTGCACCAGATCCACACCCTCCCTCCCCCTCCCCGCCATCCAGTTCCTCCCCCAAAATGCCTGGTTCTTCCCCCTCTCTACCCAAGATCCACCACCACACTGGCTTACATGCTCCAGAACAGGTTGCTGGATGCGGCAGCGGGCCCAATGGCAGCTCAAAAATGGCTGCCGGCGGTGTGCTGCGCACATTGTCATATGGCCCATTATGACAGCGGAACTCTGTTCCACTGTCATAACTAGCCCAATAGGATTGGGCTGTTAAAAAAAATTTTGATCAATTAAATAAATATTCACAATAATCAGGAAGAGGTTTTTTAACTTTTTTAAAAAAAACAAGTATTTCTAAAAATTAGATGGCAAGCACTGGCTTAAAAGAGGCAGTTCCTTTTGAATACATCCACATCTGGTCCAAGACCACCTGGTGTCCAAGGGAATGTCCAAGGGAAAGTGTGGAGGAGTAGGAAGTGGTAGGCTAGAGCATATGTTCCCCACTTCCTTTTCAAACCCAGGGAGTGGCAGAGACAGGCATGCAGGCAGACAGCGCTGAGGGCCTCCTGCCAATCTGCCACCCGAGGCAAAGATTTCAGTCAGTCTCATGGATGGGCAAACACTTCATGCATCAGCAATTGCATTTAGCTGTTAAAAAGCATGCAGAGTGAAATTGGGACTCCAAAAGCTAAAGGTCAGGGGTCGTGTAGGAGACTGCCAGCAACACCTTCTGAATCTACTCTGGAGTTGGACCACTACCTTGGCGGACCTTAGAGACTCCATTCTCTAAGGTCATTCTCCAATATAGTGGATCAAGGGAGGGCTTCTTCAGGAGAGGATGGACCATGATCATTTTAAGGCAAGGAGGCATCACGCCCTTCCCCAAAGAGATGCTAATAATCCTCCCTACTCACTCTTCCAGTCCTCCCTGGGCAGAACGTACCAGTCAAAATGGGCAAGGGTCCAGTGGGTACACAGACAGCCTCAAGCTACAAAGAATACTGTCCACATTCTCAGACTTATATCCAATATAAAAATATACCGATCTACTGTTTAGGCAAGTTTTCTTCAACATCTGTATAGATTTCAAAGTTTCCCCAAAACGCTAATCATCTGTGAAATTTCCTATGTGTATGTGTTTTGTTTCACCTCTCCATGGGAAGCTTATTTCAGCACAAATTACCTTTCTTTGTAAACAGCACAGTTGCTACAATGACATGACTCAGAACTCCTGGTTTAAATTAATCTTTTTAATACAATTACTCACCTGATGTGCATCCAGATCTATAATAGTTGCCTTAGCAACTCCTTCCATTCTTTCAAATAAAAACTGGAATAGACAGAATCGAAAGAGTTAGTAGGTGAGACATCCTGAGCTTAAATTTTCATAAATCCATGAAATATGCCATTACTGAATGAATTACAGTACGCATAGCTTGATATCTACTTTAATATCATATAAGCACACCTGTTTTGAAATATTTTACTTAACTGAAATCTTTTTTAAGCTACACTGAGCATCTGGTTCAAGTCGCTATGCTATCTAAACAATCTCTATTAGGATTGTACACTACTGCTGCCGATCCTGCCCCCTTCCGGGTCTGATCCACCCACCCCTCACCCTGGAACTCCCCTGGAATGCCCTCCCCCCACTCTGTGCTGGGGGGGCCCAGCCACCACCTTCTTGCGCTGCACGCTATCCGAATCCAACCCGCAGGAGCCGGCATAGGCCTTTGCACTGGCCTGGGGCAGGCGCAATGTGTGTTATTTGTACAATGAATCAATGTTTATTTTCTAAAAAGAACTTTTGTTACCTTTATGGTCAATGTGATATCAGCATATGCACAAAATCCTCCACCTCTGTCACTTGAACAGTGATGAAAGCCACCACCTAAAAAAAAAAAAAAAAGTTAAATTTGAAGAAAATGCTTAACCAAAAACCCAGATGTTGTGAAAACCATTACTGTCACTATAAATACGAGGCTACTGAACAGACTGCTTCATTAGTCATGCTCCATTAGCCAGGACCATAAAAATGTTAATGAATAGACTTTCTAGAATTCCTACATTGTTTTCCTTGTACTCCATCACAGTCAATGTTGCTTCTGAGCATTTCAACGCATTACTGATCAAACCCTAACATAAACATGCCATGTTTCACCATGGTCAACCTTTGCCTTTTGCCAAGAAAATATGGCACAAGCTTGGAATATTCGAAATCCAAGAAATTCATGTGTATAAATCATGTGTATAAATCCACATGTGTATAAAGAAATGTGTGTGGAGGCTGGCATCGACTAGAGCTGGGTTCCAAAGTTAAAAACTGACTGGCTAGTCTCATCACTTTTAAAAGTCATCCCAGAGCAGTTGGAACAATGGCAATAAGCATGAAATCCATGATGAGAGCACTGAAAAACTTCCTGAGCCAATGAAACACAGCCGAGACATAAGAATAGACGTCACAAGACTATAAATGGCCAGCACAACAATAAAAATCCAGTAAGAGGATTCCTTTTCTCAAAGAGAGATACAATAGTCTTTGGGTTGGGTGGCCAGGCACTATGAAACCTGTTATCATAGCTTTTTACTTCTAATAAGCATGGGTCATCTGTATGGTAAGCCTTCAAAGTTATTCAATATTTCATTTTGTACTGATATTAAAAAAGGCCTCCAAAAGCACTAGTCTTGAAACATGATGAAGTATAGTACATTTTCCTTTTAAGCTTCTCAAGAAAAATGGAATTGTGGTTTGTTAAGGAAAAAAATGTTATCACTTTACACAGGTCATAATAAAAAAATGACAAAAGCATCATTTATGTGATTATCAATAATTTATAGGTTGCAACAGTCGTTATAATTTGTATATCAAAATGAAATAAATTTCACTGAAGCTTTATGCTATTTATCCATAAAAGCCGAATGCTTAAAAAATGCAGCATAGAGGGAAAATATTAAAGAGAACGTCTGATTTTTTTACTTAAATTTTCATTAATGGTTTCTGCCTCATTTTTAAAATATTAAGGGTCTAATTTTAGTGAACGATGGGATATAAATATATAAATAAGCAAGAACAGTGCTTTAACACAAAGTTTTCTATCACATATTCACCACATTAGACCCCATGTAGAATCCACAAATAAAAAGACATTAAATGAGCATCACTATACTAGTTATGGGTTGTCTCCAACACTTTCAACCTTTCACTTTCTTCCAGTCCAATATCTGTTTTTGCTATCTTCTTATAGATACCCTGCTGAAATCTCAGACAACATTACGAAGAGGGGACTTCTAATTATTATTCCAATACTTTCCGGCCCGCTTTCTTAGGTCATCTGAGGGGGCTCTCCTGCGTGTACCACCTCTATCGCAACTTAGGGGAGTGGCAACACGTGGGCGAGCCTTCTCTGCTGTGGCGCCACAACTGTGGAACTCCCTGCAAGGGGATCTGAGAACCACCCCCTCCCTCATGACTTTTCGGCGAGGGCTCAAAACGTTTTTGTTTCGTCTAGCATTTGGGTGATGGGTTGTAGTCTGCCTCCTGTGTCTCAAGATGCTCTGCCATGCTGCTTTTGTGCTCCATATTGTGTCCCCCCCCCCAGTGGATTTAATTGTTTTTAAATAAAGTATGTATTGTTTAAACTTATTTTCTGTATTATTTTAAACTATGTTTTTTAATTTTTGTTGTAAGCCGCCTTGGGCATTTGCCTCGGCATAGGATAAGGCGGGATATAATTTTTTAAAATAAATAAATACTTTCCCCTTACCATAAGCCAGTGGTTCCCAAACTGGGGGTCACGACCGCACCATAAAGCTTTTGAAAAATCGGACCCTTTAACCGGGGGGTTGGGAACTTTCAGAGGACCCATAGTTGACTGAACCCATCACTTCTGGGTTCTTGCTGCCACCGCTGCAGAAGATTGGTAAAAAAAAAAAAAAAAGGAGTTGCTCACTTATCAAGGTTCAGTCAACTACAGGTCATCTGAAGGTTCCAAACCCTCCTTAACGGGGGAAAAGGTAGGGAACCACTGCCCTAAGCTGTCTGTCACTGTCTTTCAGACACATAACCTTGGGTCTATTATTTACTTGTTTTCTTTCTTTTCCCACTTACCAACCATTGTCAGTCCTGCTGCTCCTTTTTGCTCAGGATTTGATGTTGCTGTTTAGCAATTCATCCTTGCGCTAAACATCTTCCATCTTGATCTCTCACTGATCTTCAGCAAACTTTAAAATGTCTTTGCTATATGGTTGTCTCCATCACTATGTTACTCCTCTCCTGAAATCTTAGTTTCTAACAGCCTAATCCTATTCAGGGTCGGCCCATAGCCGTATGTGTGCACTGCATGCTATGGGCCATCAGGGGACTAGGTAACCCGGGACAGGCAAGTAAAAAAAAATGTTTACTTAACTCCCATGTCACTCCCTGGTCCCCAAGGAACCTAAGATCAACACCAGCTATTTGCTGGTGTAAATCTAGGTCAACGGGTCTTGTTGGGTCCAGGACGATGGCTCCGGATCATACGGATGCTGCTGCCACCGGGATATGCTACCAGCTCGGCCCGATCCCTGCCCCAATCTGCACCCACTGCCACCTGACCTGCTCCAGTGGCCAGTCTGCTGCCTGCCGCTGCCAGCATGGGGCTTACCAGCTTCTGCAGCTTGAATAGTGTACACCAATACCCGCTCTTGGAGTAGCTTAGGCAACAGTGACCCACATAATACAATGGCAGATCGTGAGGATAGGACTGAGCCATAGATCAACTTAAAGCACCAAGTCTTTGCACACTGAAATCTTTTCACTGTTACATACGTGACTATCTTTGATTATATTTCTGCTTCTTCCCTTTCTTTAAAATCCATGTATGTGCATCTGTTATTGGCTACTTATTTTCCATCTTTCTGCAATCCGTTATTTTCCTTATGCTTGAAATAACCTCCCACTTGCCATAAAATCATATTGCTTTCCACCTTCCAATTCTTCATCAAAAACTACTTCATTTGAAAAGCCTTTTAAGCTACTAGAATTCTAATCCTAAGGTTTTATTTTTATTGTTTCCAAGACTATGTTCCACTAAGATGCCCTGAAGGACATCTCTCAGCAGCTGACCCTGAGGATCTGCTAGGATAAGAGAGTAGCTGCATTCAATCACCAGCCCCACAGGTAATCGGCCATATCAGAGCTGACAGAGCTAATCATCAGCTCAGCACCATATGTACACTTCTGCATGATGTTTTCCACCCATTGGGCAATGGGAACAGAGACCAAATATAGCATTCTATGCAGAGATCACCACAGTGTAATCAGAGCAAAGACTGCAATATAAAACAATATAAATACATTGGATTTTATCCTAAGGAGTTTCTTGAATTTGCAGAACCCCCTGCTTGCACAAAGTGGTAGCAGGAATTTTTGCCCATCTCCCCTTCCTTCTGCAGGCCCCTGCACCCACCTAAAAAAGGTGTTCCTGAGAGTTGGGAAACCCTCAAGAGCAGATAATCAGGAGGTGCAGGGAGCTGCAGAGGAGAAAGAAGATCAGTGAAAATCACCCCTCTCTCATTGGTGCAAATTTCAAGTCACAGAAGAAGTACCTTAGGATACAACTCAATCTATATTATTACTTTTGAGAAGCAATCGTCTAATTCCTATCTATGTACAATAAAAACAAGACAAATAGAACTTGGGGAAAATGTGATCAACAGGATTTAAATAAATTGCTACTTACCAATATTAATTGCCCATCCCCTCTCAATAGCAAGTTTTCCTGCCTTGGGGGAAAAAAGAATGCATCTGCATGACTACTGAAAAAAATGTTTTAGTAACACAGATATTCACTGTGCATCTTAATTTAAGCATTTCTAATGACCCTACTCTTTATCCAAAAGTTTGTTAAATGGACCCACTGAATATTTTACCAAGTAAATGATGCTGGAACACACTCTTCCAAAAAAATGTACGTCACCTTCACTTTAACCAAGATATTTTATTATTTCAACCATAATTTCACAATTAGTAGTACATTTTCTATGTAAAGTTGAACACTGACCCCTAGTAGCCAAACTGCAAATTGCATAATCTTTGAGCATGAGAAAATGGTTGAAACTGATCATGCATTAAGTAATAATTTCTGAACTCATTGTTCATAGAAAAAAAGATTAATCGGCTATTCCAGGTTTCTTAACAATCCTCTTTGCTTTTATAGTACAAAATCTGCAAATAGCTAGCATGTTACCTAAAAAACATTTCAATTCATAATGGGAGCAATGAACAATTTCTAATTTACATCATTTTGCTTGGGAATTAAATTATTTCCTTTGGTACATAAATACTGGTTTTATTATTCCTTTTGTAAGAGACATTAAGACAGACTACATTAGATTGGAATAGGAAAAACCAAGTAGTATAACACACCCTCCCCCAAAAGGGGTGAGTCTAACAATGAGTTTTAAAGATTCAAACATCCCAGCTACTTTAAACCATGCTCAGTGCCACTGAGCATGGCTTAAAGTAGCTGTTTAGATCCTGAGTACAGTACTACAGTATTAGTATGTATCTTCAAAAATATAGGCTGCATTTGAAATAAAACCAAACAGTTTTTTAAAAAAAAGATAGAGACCAATAAAACTTGAAGACTTAACAGTATAAGTTTCAAACTTAGCCAATTCAAAATGCTGACCTATCCTATGATTACCTATGCAATCTGTCCCCTTCCCCCGGTGTAGAGCTGGAAGGCCCAAATGGGCCTCCTCAGATGTCCACCAGCTCTTGAACTAGGGAAATCCGAGGCGGCCATGTAACAGCAGTCGAGTCCAGGAATTGTGGCCAACATCCCTGCCCCCTCACCGGCTGGCCTCTGCTCCCACCGGAGCAACCCTTACTGTGCTCTGGTGGCTGCAGCAAGTTTCCACAGCCAAGAGAGGCCTGTTGGCATGTGCGCCGGCAAACCTTACACTCTGGGTGCCGTAAACATGCGGATAGCTACTCAGGATTGCGCCATAAGACACCGTTTCCTGAATGCAGGAAACACACAACTGGAATACTGTACATATTCCTTGAATACAGGAAACACACAATATAGGAAATGGCTGAATACACAACTAATACCACTAAGACCTAAACAGGCACATCCTGCACTACAAACTCATAGTCCAATCCATTAATCAGAACCCTTGCATTGCCATCAATCTGATTGGATGTACAAGAAAGGTCTGCCTGTAGGAGTTGTTGGCGAAAATACTTCTCCTGTTTAAATTCTGTCTGTAGACACTGTGATCGAACACTTCCTTGATACAGTAATTGAACACTGCCTTCGATCCACACACGTTCAGCCTTGCTGGCAATAATTCCTTAGCTGAGACTATTGTTGAGACTTAGTTGAGACTATTATTGAGCATGATGATGATAGAGATGCATCAGGCAGACATTTGTCAAGGGCATCTCTGTGAAGTTTCACCTGTTGAATTTCTGCCTGGACATATCTCCAGTCTAATGTCAAGCTGAAAAGATGAAGGTAAAGTATGGTGGCATGGAGCCTAATTTGTAATGATAGCATAATAAATGAGATTGTACAAAGTCTTATTTCTTACATTGTGTGAAGTACCTGTATATTGTGACCACTTTGAGTTCCAATTTCTATGCTTTTTGTAGCATGAGTGAAAATTGAAAGTACCTTAAATATCATCTTAAACCAAAGATTTTTTTTTATGTTTGAATTCAGATAGGTTTCATAGCCTTGAAACAATGGGAGTTCAAGTAGCTATGACTAAATAAGACAGAAAAACCACTCTCATGACACATTCAGGCTTGTACTCTTCTATGAGAGAAGTACTATTACTCTAATCTTAAATGTGGTTTGCTGCATTCACCCTATGCACCATCAGTTAATTAAAAAAGGTAGTCACCTTATGAGCTGTTAAAAAGAGCAAATACAGGGTAGAATCTAAACACATATTAATGACAAAGTACATATATTTTCATTTTCATTCATTCATTTGGAGGACATATCCTACAAATATGGTTATCTTTTTCTGTAAGACAGACAAAAAATTGATTCATTCCTACCATGACTGAGAGTGAATTTGGCTTTTCTTGATTTGCAATACAAGCAACAGGAGTACGATTGTATTGCTTTAAAAAGTGTTTAAGACAATTAGAATTCAATGAGGGGAAAGCAAAATAATGAATTTACTTTCCTTACCATTATCGTTCCACCAGTTTGTGTTCTTAGGGGCCTTAGTACCTTTCTCTGAACAAGGAAATTGGGCAGAAAGATAATAGGTGGAATTTCTGTAATTGAAGCCACAGCAAATGACCACTAGAGGGGAAAAAAAGATTAAAAATTACTTCGTAAGTAACTTATTCTTTATTCAATTATTCATATTGCAACAATACACAAAGTAAAAGTATTACAAAGTGTACCAAATGAGGCCCTTTGCAAAATGCTGGTGAACAAATGGAAAGATTAACAGCCCAATCCTGTCTAGCAGGATGCAGCAGCGCACATAAGGCACCCGCTGCATCCTGAGCAGGTTTGGGCCTGCCCTGGCGCAGCAGGCGGCATCCTCAGGATAAAGGGACATTTGTCCCTTTACCCCAAGTAACATGCCAGCCGCCCCGATGGGGCTACTTGGATGTGCACCAGCTATTTTGTTGGCGCACATTCAAGAGCCCCGTGTAATGGCGGCCAGACCCGGGAAGGGGGAAAGGATTTGGCGGAGGAGGCTGCCGACAATCCCTCCCCCTTCCCGGCCAACTTTATTCCCTGTTCGAGACCGTAGCTGCCACAGTTGTTTTTGGTTGGGAAAGGAGATCAAGGAAAAACACACATAACTTGAGTGTCATGTAGACTGGCAGTGCAATCCTATCCAACTTACACCACCAGTGTAACCAGTGGTGCAGCGAGAATGGGAGGCCCCAGAACGGAAAGGGGATTCAAATCCCCTTCAAGTGGGATTCGAATCTCCTTTCTGTTCTGGGGCCTCCCGTTCTTGCTGCACCACTGGTTACACTGGTGGTGTAAGTTGGATAGGATTGTGCTGTGGGTCTGATACATCACTTTAGAAGTACAAACAATAGATGAAGCAACCACTTCTGCCTCTAAATCATTAAATACCTTTGTGATGGGGCCCAACCCAATTCTCCATCACTTCCTCTTCCACCACCATCCCAGCTTCACATCATCCATCTCAAGAAGATCACTACAATGGATGGCAACTCTGGGAATAACGGCTACGTTCAGCCTTCAGGTAATGATTACATGCAGCAACTAATATACCTGTAAGCATCATCAACAACTGACATCCTTAATCAAGGTTGGCTGGTTCACTATGAGTGCAAGTGGGGCTTCCAGAGCCCCTTTTAACAGAGCAGAAGGGTTCTAGTCTGCCACGTGAGAAGTACTGTACCACCACCTTCAGCTTGATTCTGGAAAGTCTAAAAGATCCTTCTACACTTTGCACCCAGAAACTGAAGTTAGAGCCATGGGTTAAATGAGACATTTCCCTTTTCTACCTGTTACCTTGCAAACTACAGACATAGTAAATCATTCTCCATTTCATCAGTGTTGTAAGAACCATCTGTTCTTTGCCTCAGTTAGTGCACTGGAACCCTTTCATTTAACACTGATATAGCCCCTTGGTTTCACACTTCAAATATACATCAGTTTACAGTGTTCATCTTTAACTGAAAACAAGACAAAAAGAAAGGCTAGAATTGACTTGGGAACCCACAAATTGTTTGTTGACTGTATTGCTACTGCTTTTTCCCTTTATCACAATACAGAAATATTGACAGTTCTGTTACATCCTTCTCTCTGGAAAAATACAGTCACCCCTCATCTTACGTGAGGGTTACTTTCTGAGGTTAGAGCATAAAGCGAAAATCACATATACAGTACTCAAAATTACCTTGAAAATCCCTTACATCTGAAAAATGCATAATGTCTGTTTAAAAACTATGAGAGGCAGGTCGGAACTGAGACTGACTGAGAGAACAGCAGCTTCTCCTATCTCACATTCACTCTCAGGCATGTACTGTACTTAATAAGTGGAATGGTGGGCAGGATCGCCTGCACGATTTAAACTGTAGTTTTTCTCTATTTTGTTGTTGTTGTTTGCCAAGCACATGTAGTTGAATTCACAAATGCCAACTGTGCATAAGATGAGGGGCAACTGAAATGCAAAATACATGCCCTTTAATTATGGTTTTCCACTTTATCAGTAAGATCAATTTGGTTATACTGTATTTTCCATACAATTTACTAACATAATTCTTTCCTGGGAGTCTCAGATTTATCAAGTGGGATCATGCCATGAGATATACATTAATTTGCATTGTAGAACAATTGCTCACTATGAAAAAAACATTGTCAGCAAAATTATCTCACACAAAATTATAGCAGACAGGAAGTAAACTCCCTGTACTAATCTGACACATAGCTATGATCTCTCACATAAGTGCTGAAAATTAAAGTACTGCTCAGCATACAAAATTATTAGTTTACAGTTTGCATAGTAATTGCTCATTTCAATGAAAGGGACCCTTGCTCTGGAGAAAGAATAATTCAGGATGCTACATCATTTTTCTATTAAAACAAAATGATACTACCAGGAAAAAAAGTGCTACATATGTTAACATGGTTTGTCATTGTCAATATCAGATAAGTAAGACTACCACCCCCAAGATATTTGGAACCACTTTCTTTTTCTTAAATCATCATTACTGTATTTGATTATCCCCTTTGTACCACCACATCATGATGCAGAAAAATGTCATTCCCATTTAGATACTGGAAACTTAGACATAGGTCGGGCAGCCCAATCCTACCTAACTCCCAACATGGTGATGCAGCGGTGCCAACACAGCGTCGGCTGAACCCCATGGGGGAGTTTTGGCATCAGGAGACCTCCGTGAGGTAAGGGAACATTTGTTCCCTTCCCCCGGGGTAAGCCCCTGCCAGCGCAGTGGCTCAACTCAGACCCGTGCCAGCAATAACACTGGAACAAGTCCACAATGACCCATAAATGTGGATCAGGCACAGGAAAGGGGTTAGGATTTGGAAGGTGCCACTGCCGCCGATCCCACCCCCTTTGCAGACCTGGTCCACTCACCTCCCTGTCCCCATCTTCTCCCCATTCTGCCCAACCCCTCGTCCCATTTTGACCCTCCCCGCCTCCCTCCTGGCCCCTGCGCTACATTAACTGAGGTGGTGGGCATCCGTGGTCTGTTGTTGGGTGGAGCTGGCCACTCACTGCTTCTGGTGAAGGTCAGGCCACACTCTCCAGCTTTGCCATATTTGCAATAGCCAGAAAACACATTATGCCGCCAGAACGCGCGTGTGACAGCCAGTTAGGATTGGTCTGTAAATTATATGATTTAACCAATGAAAAGCTGAAAACTGAAATCCCATTATCTTTGAAGTGCTGTTCCTGTACTGTATCATGACATGCAAGTCATTCGTTCTGTGTACAGTAAATAGTACAGTCAATATATCGAGCAATTGGAACAAGGTGCAAAATAAATTATTCTAAGAATGTTTTAGTCAGAAAGTGTCTATGGCCAAAGACAATGACCCTGCTGGGGATTTTTTGGGTGTATGGGTTACATAACTATCATATAATTTGATGCAGGATCTAAGGCTGAAGACTCCCTCAATCAAAGACATATCTAATTGTTTCCACGGTGAAAACATGTTGCAGATATAACCAACATTGCACTGCAAGGTAATACATTTTGACAGCTTTGATTTGTTTGAAACTTAAAATCGCTGAATACTTATCAAATAAGGATGCTGTATATAGGCACACAGATCTGAGATTCAAACTCTTCAATAACTATAAGAAGCCCTTGGAACAAAATAAACAGATCCAATCATAAGTACTGTACTAACACATGGAATTTGTTTCATTGTCATTTGTAAACCTGATGTGTTCTCGTAAATCAAAACTTCTTCCTAACTTCGCAATCATAGCATTGTTTTTCGTTTGACTGATTAAGTACAGTATATTTGCTGAGGATTTGAATGCTGTAGCCCCTTGTAAATCCACCCACTGTTTTCAAACTTTGCATCAGTTCTTGCTCTACATTATCAGATTAGAGCCCCACCAACCTGCTCATCGTATGACATGTAATCCTTCAAACTAGTTGTAGAAACTGAGATACATTTCTGCAAACTTGTGCTTACTCCTGCTAAATGGACAAAGAGGCACCTTTTAAAGTGGTGCTCTCTTATACAGTATTTGGCAGGGGAAGAGAACTGTCCCTCTTCATCCAGCATCTTTTCTAGGGGCTGTTGCTGGTATCTCTTCTGCATCTTTTTTAGATTATGAGCCCCCAGGGACACGGATCCATCTATTTAGCTTTGTAAACCACTTTGTGAACTACTTTTTATTAAAAAGCAGTATATAAATAGTTTTAATAATGAACTGCAACATTCCCTGCCTTGTAATAGTCTAGAAAAGGGGGGACCTGAGGGGGGACATGATTGAGACGTATAAAATTATGCATGGCATGGAGAGAGTGGATAGAGGGAAGTTCTTTTCCCTCTTGCACAACACCAGAACCAGGAGACATGCACTAAAATTGAGTGGAGGGGGAGTTAGAACAAACAAAATATAATAATTCTTCACCCAGCGTGTAATTCATCTGTGGAACTCCTTGCCACAGGATGTGGTGATGGCACCTGGCCTAGATGCCATTAAAAGGGGTTTGGATAGATTCAAGGAGGAAAAGACCATCACAGGTTAGAAGCCATAAGCAACCTCCTGGTTTTAGAAGTAGGTTATTACAGGTGCAAGGGAGTTACAACAGGAAACAGGTCTTTGTGCTCCCTGAGGCATCTGGTGCGGCCACTGTGAGATACAGGAAGCTGGACTAGATGGGCCTTTGGCCTGATCCAGCAGGGCTCTTCTTATGTTCTTATGGGTGGCTGTCTCCCTCACTGCCAGTATTTCACTGGAGCGTGAAGACCTAGCTCTCTACACAAGCTTTCCTGAATTTGCTTGAGTTGTTGTCCCCCATTTTAACTGTAGCTATTATTTTATTGTATTTTTGTACTGATTGTGTTTTTAATTAATATTATAAGATGCCTTGAGTCTCTTAAAGGAAGAAAAGCAGCATAGAAAAATTTGATAACAATAACAATATGATGTTTCTACTTTGAGCACATACAAAAAAACAAAATACAAATGCAGCATTTGTGAGACTGCATTTACATCAGTTGAAGAAGTGCAACTTTTCTAGTTCTTTTTGTTTAGCTTTTATGAAGAGGCATAAAATGACAACCATGTCCTACTGTTCTAATCTTCACTATATTTGCTCTTCTGTCATGACAACTATTTCGCAGTTTCATTAACACAGAGTGACATTTAATGACATCCAGGTCAATAATTGTGCCCTTTAATATTGCTTTATTTTCAATTCATTTATTGCACAAGCACTAGAGTGTCTATTTATTTAATCTAAGTATTTTTTTAAGCTGTTATTTTAAGGCCTGAAAATTCTATGCACCATAAAATCACAACAATTTGTTCTATCTATAGGAAATCTGGCATGGAGAATCTACCTTGGAAGTTGTTATGATAGTTATATGAAGTTTGGTCATATAATACCGTATTGGTCTGAGTATAAGACTCACTTTTTTCTCCTAATTTAAGTTTTTAAACTAGGGGTGCGTCTTATAATCAGGCTGTTGCAATTTAATGCCAGTGATTTAATTAAAAATTTTTAATAGCACCAAACTTTAAGGGTGCGTCTTATAAACAGGTGCGTATTATACTCGGGACAATACGGTAACTACATAAATATCTGAGTTGAGTTAAAACAGCTTTAAAATTTTGCTAAAAGTTTGCCCTTCAAACTGTTTGCAACTGGTTTTTTGTACCCCCCTGAAGTGTTTTTTGATTTCTTTTAGCATTTCAGCTGATGTCAAAAATTCAAGGAATCTTCTCTTCCATTGAGTACTACAACAACAACAACAACAACCCAGTATTTATATACCGCCTTTTCTTTGCTCATCAAATTTCTCCTCTGACTTTAATTTAAAGGTGGTTTACATGGGCAGGCTTTCTAAACCCCCAAGGGGTTTTTACAATACAATAATGAATAATGTTCTAATCTTTCATAGAACCTTTCATTCTAGATGTTTTCACAGTCCATCTCTCTCTCTCTCTCTCCCTCCCCCCCCCACGCTTCAGCTGACAGGGCAACCTTGACTGCCACTCAAGTGCTGCAGCTGCAGTTCCACTCCCCCACAGAGGCTCCGCAAGCTTATCAGCTCAGCATGCCGGCAGCTCTACGACACACACAGACACTTCTGGCCGTCTTGAACTGCCGTCCTTCAGATCTTCAGGCATGTGAGACGGTCACTCTACCAACTGAGCCAGACCTCCTGCCTGGCATACATGGTGCATGTTTTGAGGTTTTATGTTCAAGTTATGAGGTTTTAAACTTTAAAATCACTCATTTAACTAAGGGCACGTATCCTAATTGGTGCCTGTTTTGGGATATTGAAGCTGCCCTAGTGGAACAAAGTACCCCAAACAAAAATGGCTGGTGACAGAGTGAGAAAGCTACAGCAGCATGTTCAGTAGATGGGGAAAAGGAGCTGCTGCATCTGTGTGTATGTTTGCTATGTGCTACCAGGTATGCTTTTACACATGCATTCACATGAACACACTGGGGGAAACTAACTTGTATGCTGGGACCCTATGTAGTGGCCACTGCTCCAGCTCAATGGTTCGTGGAGAATGAATAGGGAGACAAGGGAGAAAGGTGCAACAAATAAACTTTTACTGTGGAGATAATTTAACAATAATAGGGAGGGGGAATAAAATACAGCAATTTAATGTTTCTAACAGCCCAATCCTATGGGCTTTTAACACTGGCGGAACTACAGTTCCGCCAGTGGCGACTGCCTTACAGTAGTCACAAAAGGCTTTTCCATGGCCCACGAATGCGCACACTGCCAGAGCACCAGCAGGAAGGCTGGAGTTTTCCCGTACATCACCAAAGCAGGTAAGGTGGGACAGCATGGGGGGGGAGGGAAGAACAAGGAGGAATGCAGAACAAGGCTGCAACAGGGGAAGGGCAGAATGGGTCCATGAAGGGGGCGGGTTCGGCGGCAGTAGCGGCCATTGCTAGCACAGGTCTGAGTAGACTGTTGGATAGGACTGGGCCCCTAGTTTTTAAGGTACTGTGTGTAATACTTTTTTATTGGAATATCACACAAGGGTAGAAAAAACAGTGCTCAATGGAGTAAGCACAGAAACAAAATAATGCCAGCAAATTTGGTTGAGAGAACTGACCTTTTTAGAGCCTTACTTTGAAGCACAATATTTTTTCAGCATAGATTTTAATTTTAAAAGAAAATACCAAAGAATAGGGAAGAACAGTTAACTAGAAAGGCAAATATAGAGCAAAGGTGAAAAATGACAATGATCTCAAGTGCAGTATAAAGCTAATGCAGGCTGCTATATCGCTGGTCACCAGCAAAACTGCACAATTAAAATGACAACAAAACGAGTAGGTAACTAAGAGCGCAATCCGACTTAACTTTTGTGCTGGTGTAACCAGCGGCATAGCAAGAATGGGAGGCCCCAGAACGGAAAAGGGATTCAAATCCCCTTTCAAATCCCCTGTAAAAGAGGAATTCAATCACTTTTCCGTTCTGGGGCCTCCCATTCTCTGAGAAACAAGGTATGAATTGCAGAGAAAAAGTAGTAGTTTTGATTTAACCATATGACTTACACCACCATCATTAGGCCTAGAGATAGTTTCTTCTCCTCTCTTATGCAGTGAGAGGAATGTACAAGCTGGAATGCTAAAATGAAGGTTGACCCACTCAAAAACCTGGGAAGCCTGGAGACATTAGGCCGCGGGGTAATGCAGATCCTCCCTCATTTCTCTCCCAGCTACCAACAACAACAAAAAAACAACCTACTCCGCAACTGTTTCCTGTATTTATTTATTTTATTTATTTATAGAATTTTTACCCCGCCTTTCTCCCACCAGGGCAACCAAGGCGGCTTACAACAAAAAGTAACATGATCAAAGGTTGAAATGGCATGACATAAATCTCACTTCAAACTCTATGGTAAACACAATTGTTAGGATCTTGCTGTTGTATTAAAAATATAATACACTACAGGAGACATGGGCTCTGAAACGTAAAAATCAAATTCAGACCCTAAAGAAGGGCAGCCTTTATAAATGGTAAGCCAGCAGCCACCGCCACCACCACCACCACCACCCATGTAACATGGAGAATATTACCAGGCCACCCTAAGGCAATATCCAGGGTATACAAATTCAACATTTGCTCTTGGAACCCACCCACCCACCCCCGTAAAAATGAGGAATTCTCATAAATTAATACAGTACAATTCACATACAGACCCAGCACAGATTTAACACTGCCTGATCTCTTAACCATATTTAGGAAATTAGAAGGGCTCCATAGGGAACAGCGTGAAGAGAAAGAGCAACTTCCCTGTGAGTTCTGGCCCTAAGCAAACAAACTAAAAAAAGCATCTCTCATTAAAAGCATGCCACTATAGCACATCTAGTTTCATCCCAAGCCTGCAAGAAATTTGAAGTGACAGAGAAAAAAATGTGCTAACTAGGAAACCATGAAAAGAAAGTGTTTTAATTTTATATTCTTTTGATAATTCAATGTTCCTAGTTGCAGTTTTACATGTGTACAGATAGAGAGAAAGAGAGCGAGAGCGAGAGAACAAGAATTACTGTGGTCTTCCTGCTGGTAGGATGGTCTTCTACTGGTAGGAGGTTTTTTTGCAGCAATTAATGTTACTGATTAGGATGTCATATTTAAGCATTTCACACAATGTGAAGACTATCTCATCAACATCAGTTCCCAGCTTTTCCACTTAGAATTTACTGGAGATTTCTCAAAGTTCATGATCTTGACTGTTTCTTAAATAAAAGATGGTATTTAGTTCAGCTATTGTTAAACACTTTCCAGAGAGCACATTACCTGCATGGGCAAAAAATCTCCATTGGATGATAAATATCGGAATTCAGTCACTCACATTAAAATAAAAAGACTATCTCCAACTGGAAATGTATGACAAGTTCACACATTCACCACCTGCTAACTGTAACCTACTTTAAACATATTGCTCCTCATAGTTTTGTATCAACGCTAAAACACACACAAAACACAACTCAAACAATTAAAATCTTTTATGTTTTGGTCATTTCCTACACTTGTATGTTTTTGGGGAGAGATTATTAATATTGTAAAAGTGGTGTTACAACAATCATTGGTATTCACTGAAACATATGTTCTCCTCAATTATCTACCTGTCACTTTGAGATTAACTACGGATCAGCGAAAATGGACACTTTGTGCCCTCACAATGGCCAATTGATTTAAAAAAATTGGGAAGACAAGTGCACTCCAAACAGAACTCAATGAATTGAAGGCCTCTTATACCTGTCTAACTTTGAGCGAATGGCATACCAACGACAATTACGATTGAATATTTTTGAGAATACCGGTATTTGGAGCTATTTCTTGAAGCATGTGTTTGATATATATGTCACTGCGGAAAGTATGTAGAAATTGTTTTGTTTTAATATCCTTTTTTTAAAAAAAATATCACGTGCATGGGTGTTGTTTTTTCTTTAATACACATCAATTTCACTTATAGGGTTTTTTTTACCTGTTAGTTACCAAATTGTATATTCAAAATATTTGCATATATATGCACATGTATTTTTTCCTGTTACTTTGCTGTTGCTTTCTTTTTATAAAATGAAATAAATTTTTAAAAATCTCTTAATTTTAAGTAGTTTTAATCTTGCATGTATGAACTGGTCACAGACACTTCACCACAAACAGAATATTTTTAAAGGCAGTTCACATGACCAGCTAAAGGTTATTTGAGTACAGTCGTCCCCAGCTATCTGCAGATTTGACCTCCCTTGGCTCTGGGTCACCCCAGAATGCATTGTATGGGCCTCAGCGCGACCTGGAAGTGGGTTCTGTAAATACCAGAGACTGCCCTGCAGATGGCGTAGTTTGCCATGTGAAGGTAAAAAAGCCATTATTTTTAAAATCTTTTAAAATCTTTTTAAAGGTTTTCTTAAGCAGACTTTACCAACCACAGATTCGTGTTATACACGGAGGGCAGAACGACACACACACCCCGCGGATAACGAGGGATGACCTGTATGCAGTGCAACTACAGTGCATACAGTGCACTGAGTGACATGTCTACAGGAACATAGGAATTCCTTACCTGGGAATATCCTCTTCTGGGGGGAGGAAGGAGGGCATTCACTACACATGGGTATGCCCCTCCTACTCCAGGAGGCAGGACCGGATCTCAAAACAAGACTCCTGGTGGGAGGGCATCCCCTCTTGCCCAGTCCCGAAACTGAAGAGCTATGAGAGAAAACACCTCCACACAAAACAAACCTGAGAGCAGGCCACTGGGTGTTATGCTCACAAGGGTGAAGACAAATAAACCATCACATAAAAACCCACAATGAAACAAGACCGCCGCCAACAGGCGTGGCTCAGACAAATAACTCAGGGAGAGAATGGAAAGGGAGGAAAAACCCCTATTCCCTTTGCTGAAAAAACCACAAGCACACCCGCACAAAGGGCAGGCACAGTCACCATGAGCTGCCGCGCCAACGAGTGGCGGGGTGAATGCCCTCCTTCCTCCCCCCAGAAGAGGATATTCCCAGGTAAGGAATTCCTATGTTCTCTGGATGGAGGAAGGAGGGCATTCACTACACATGGGACATGACAGAGCAGTAAAGGAACTAGGGTGGGTCAGACGCGGCAGCACCCCTACTGTGCCACCACATGCTGCAGCACCCTGCGTCCAAAACATGCTTGGGAAGCCCCCACCAGGTCCACCCGGTAATGCTTAACAAAGGTGTGGACCGAGGACCAGGTGGCTGCTCTACAAATCTCGGGTACAGAGCTAGAGCCCTCAAAGGCAGCCGAGGTGGCTACTCCCCTAGTAGAATGGGCCGTGATCCCCTCAGGAAGCACCAGATTAGAAGACTGATACGCCAACACAATGGCAGCTCTCAACCACCTGGCTAAGGTGGAAGCCGAAGCTCTAGACCCCCGGGACGAACCCCTGTGAGTTACAAAGAGGGATTCCGATTGTCTAAACTCCCTGGTCCTGTCCATATAGAACCTGAGGGCTCTTCGGACATCCAGAGTGTGCCAAAGTCTCTCCCGGGGATGAGTGGGGTTAGGACAAAAGGATGGTAGGATCACCTCCTGGGCCCTATGGAAGACAGAGTTCACCTTAGGCATGAAAGCTGGATCTGGGCGCAGCACTACCCTGTCCTTGTGAAAAATACACAACCCTGAGTTGACAGAAAGGGAACCCAGTTCTTACACCCGCCGAGCCGAGGTGATGGCGACTAGGAAAACCACCTTTAGGGTCAACTCCCGGAGGGGGACCGTAGCTAATGGTTCAAAGGGCCGGGACATGAGAGCCTTGAGGACCGTATTCAGATCCCAAGTTGGGGTCCTATGAATTGTGGGCGGATTGAGCAACTGAACCCCTCGAAGGAACCTTTTAACGTGTGGATGAGTGGAGACCCGAACGCCCCTATCCACCCCAAGTGTACTGTTCAGAGCAGCCACTTGCCTCCTAAGGGTGTTGGTACTTAGACCTAACTCTAACCCATCCTGAAGAAAATCCAGTATATTGCGAACTTTGGGCTTGATGGGATCAACCCCTTTCGAGCCGCACCAGGTTAGAAACCTCCTCCAAGTTGCGCCATAGGACCTTTTGGTGGAGTCCCTACGGGATGCCAGGATTGTGCCTATCACCTTGTCCGAGTAACCACAGACCCTGAGAGCCCTCCGCTCAACCTCCAGGCTGTTAGTCGGAACATCTGTGGTTGAGGGTGACGAATGGGGCCCTGCGTGATCAGGTCCTCCCGAACGGGAAGTGGGAGAGCCGGTCTGCTGGAGAGGTTTACTAGGTCTGGGTACCAGGGCCTGCGCGGCCACCCTGGAGCGACGAGAATGATTTCCGCTCCCAGAGCCTTGATTCTGCGCAATACCATGGGGAGGACTGCCACCGGGGGAAAAGCATAGAGGAGACCCTGCGGCCACCGGCTCTGCAGCGCATCCACTCCCTCCGCCCCCGGCTCTGATGTCCGAGAGAAAAAGCGGGGTAGCTGAGCATTTGCGCCCGTGGCGAACAGGTCGACCTCGGGCCAACCCAGTCTCTGGGCGATCCAGGCGAACGTCTCTGGATGCAGTCTCCACTCTGCCTCCAACAGACGCCTCCTGCTCAACCAGTCGGCCGAGACATTTAGGTCCCCAGCCAGATGTTCGGCCCTGATGGACCCCAGATGTCTTTCGGCCCACTGCATGATTACTGCCGCTTCCCGAGCCAGCCGAGTGGAGCGGGTGCCCCCCTGCCGGTTCAGGTATGCTTTGGCCGTTGTATTGTCTGTCCTTATGAGCACGTGAGAGCCCCGGACCAACTTCTGAAAATGCTGCAGGGCGAGCTTGACCGCCCTGAGTTCCAGAAAGTTGATGCTTCGTGAGGCTTCCTTTGACGACCAAGTGCCCTGCGCTATTGCCCCCTGTGTGAACGCACCCCAGCCTAGGAGACTGGCGTCCGTTGTGATCACCAGACGATCTGGTTGGAAAAGGCTGGTCCCCCGGGACAGGCGTTGCTCGCTGTTCCACCATCGGAGGGAGTCCTGGACTGCCTCCGAGACTGGAAGCGAACGGTGTCTCCGCTGTTCGATAAGATGTTGGAAGGGGTTCAGGATCGCCTGAAGAGGTCGCATCCTGGCCCGAGCCCAGTCTACGACATCCTGACAGGACACCATCATCCCCAGGATGGATGCTAAGAACATCAAATCGACTTGTTGGGATGTCATGACGCTCTGGATGGCCTCCCTGAGCCTCAGTCGCCTCTCCTGGGACAGAGCGATCCTGAAGGCTTTGGTATCCACCCAGACCCCTAGGTGCTCCAGCTCTTGGGTCGGAACAAGGGTGCTCTTCCGCATGTTGACAACGAAACCCAGGTCCTGAAGACAAGTAATGGTCTGCTGAACCTGGGCTTCCGCCAGTCTCTGAGACGGTGACTTGACGAGAATATCGTCCAGATATGGGAAGAGCGCAATCCCCTGTTGACGCAGGAAAGCCACCGGAGCGATGAGGAGCTTGGAGAAGACCCGGGGGGCGGAGCTTAGCCCGAAGGGTAAGGCCCGATACTGTAGGTGCAGGTCCCCGTAACAAAAACGCAGGAAGCGGCGGTGTCGAGAGAGAATGGGGACGTGGAGATAAGCCTCTGAGAGATCGATGGAGGTTAAAAAATCTCCCCGATCCAGGGCTGCCATGATGGTCTTCCACGTCTCCATCTTGAACTTCTTCTTTTGAATGAAGTGGTTCAGCCACTTCAAGTCCAAGATCGCCCTCCACTCGCCGTCCTTCTTGGGCACCAAGAACAGGGTTGAGTAGACCCCACTCTCCCTCTGAGAGCGTGGGACCGGCTCCACCGCCCTGATGTCCAAAAGGTGTTGGATAGCCTGCATCTTGAGAGAGTGTTTCCCCTTGTCCTTGGAGACCGGCACCTTCCAGTACCTGTCCCGTGGCCACCTTGCAAGCTCCAGGGCGTAGCCCTTTTGTACAGTCTGAAGAACCCACGCATCGCCAGTAACGTTTGCCCAGCAATGCGCAAATTCCAAAAGCCGTCCTCCTATATTTGAGGCGGATCCGCCCGACCCAGAGTCACGCCCCCCGATGGTCCTTGTGTGGCTTGGCTTGGTTAGAGGCATGACCTCCCTGGGAGCGACCCTTGGGGAAGACCCTGGACTTATTCCATCTAGTCTTTCCCCTGTTCCTGTCATCCTGTCTGTAGTTACTCCGAAAGGACTGACTCTGGGGTGGCCTGGGCTTGGGAAGGTCCTTCTTGTTAGAGGGGAGGACCTTGCGCTTCTCCTTATCCTCCACCAGGAGAGGCTCCAAGGCCTGACCAAACAGCTTTGTACCCTTGAAGGGCACGCCAACCAACCTAGTTTGCGAGGCAGCATCGCTCTGCCAACTCCTGAGCCAGATGTTGCGCCTCGCAGCCACGTTGGACGCAACCGACCGTGCACACAACTGCATGGAGTCCAAGGAGGCGTCAGCCGAGAAGGCAGAGGCCAGGGCAATTTTCTGTAAAGTAGCCCTGACCCGTTTAGAGAGTCCCTTTTCAGCTTCCAGCTCCTCGGCCCAAGAGACAGAAGCCCTGGCCATAAGCGAGTTCGCGGCCGCGGCCCTGAGGGCGTGAGACGAGGCCTCGAAACTCTTCTTGAGGGACGTGTCTACCCGCCTGTCACACGAGTCCTTCGGCCCCCCCTCGCCTTCAGTGGGCAGAACCGCCGCAGACGAAAGGGCTGCGACCGGGGGGTCCACCGAAGGTACCTTCAGCAGAGACATTGTTGGCTCCGGCAAAGTATAGAATTTATTCACCAATTTAGCAGAGTGCCTGGGGTGAATGGGGTTTGCCCACTCGGCATCGATTACTCTCTGGAAAGCCTCGGGAAAAGGCACCACGGGGGGCTTGGAGGGTCCCCGGGGCAGTAGCTTGGAGGAGGTGTTCGCACTGGTGGAAGGCTCTGAGGTCCCAGCCTCAACTGCTAAGTCTAGTGTGTTAGAGACCTTGTCCAGCATCCTGGGGAAAAGATCAGATGGGAAGAGCCTATTGAGGTGATGTTCCCTGTCCTCGTCCTCGTGCCCCGACAACTCCCCCTCCTCCATGCTAGATGCAGAGGACAGCCACCCTTCAGAGATTGGGGAACCAAGGAGGGTGTCCCTCTTCTCCCTGTGGGAGTGTTTCTTGCCCCTGTGGCCTTTACTCTTCCTGTGAGACTTGGAATGCTTAGACCTCTTGTGTGGGGTCTGTACATACTCCTCCTCCGAGGATCTCCCCCTGGCAGGACTGGGGGTCCTACGTCTCTTCTCTTTATGAGAAGATGGCTTGGGGTCAGGGGAAGGCTTCTCCCTAATCGCCCCCTGCATTGCGTCCTTAATGAGCTCCCTAATACGAGATTCCATGGCAGCATCCATGACCGTGGCCTCAGAGGACTCTCCCCCCCTTGCCGCTGGGGCAGCCCCTTTAGAGGATCCAGCCCGCTCTGCCATCACTTGCCTGAATCGGGTTGAGTAGAGAAGCTCCACACGGCTGCGCCTCGCTCTGCTGGCGTCCCGCTGAGCAGAAGAAACAAGGGGCCGGCGAGCTCAGCAAACGGCTAGGCTGGCTCCGCCCCTCGGTTTTGGCGCGCAAAGGCGCCCAACGTCTACGATGAAGAGCCGGCGGTAGCCTCTGAGGAGGCCCTCGACCGCTCCACAAAACACCCGTCCGATCGCGGGTGTTCTTTCCCCCTCTCCCTGCCGAGGAAACGAGCTGATCTGCCACTTTAAGAGGGAGCAATCGAGCCGGCTTTGATCCCGCCGCGGCGGGCGCGTGTGAGGCGCCTCGCTGAAAGCAGCCTGAGCTGGACCAGGGGCCTGTCTGCTTACTCGGCTCTCCGAGTCAGAACGTCCTAGCAACGCTAGGATCGCAGCGGGCAGGGCAACGGACAGGGGGAGGGGAAATACAGAAGACAAACACTGAACAACTTGACGAAAACTGACAGAAAAACAAACACGAAGGAGTCTTTCTTTTACAAAACGCTGAGCTCCACGAGCTCACTGAAATCCGTCCGTTCTCTGAGGAGGCAGAACCGGAACTGGGCAAGAGGGGATGCCCTCCCACCAGGAGTCTTGTTTTGAGATCCGGTCCTGCCTCCTGGAGTAGGAGGGGCATACCCATGTGTAGTGAATGCCCTCCTTCCTCCATCCAGAGAATATCACTTCATAGAATAGGGTGCATACTGTTACATATGATACATGTAGCTATATTTGACCATGCATATGTAAGTGCAGTTTTCACTGCTGCTCACCTGCAGCAAGCACTAACTACCCTTGGTTGCACAGTGAAACTGCAAACTGAACCTACTGCTCTCTCCTCTTCATTAACTCTTTCCCATTTACTCCTTGTTGCTTCCAAAACAACTATCATAACCTTGGCTGCTTCTCTCTTCTGGCACCGAAAGAGTTAAAATGAAAGATAGGATTGGGTGGCTTGATCTTTTAAAAAGTCAACAAATAAGCAAGTACAACAATATATGATAAGAAAGATTTAAGGAATATGGTACAATGCTTCTGATATGAGGTGCAAAGAGCAGAGACAGTATATTTAGAACTAGGCTTACCAGATCTCCCCACTGAACACAGTGGGGCTTGCTTCTGAGTAGACATGCCTAGGATTGTGCTCTAAGGTTTAACAAGCTACACCTGCCCACATTCCTTCTCCTAAAGGTCTAGCACTCTGTCCCGTCTGGAGATCTGGTAAGCCTATTAGAACAGCATCTTTTTAAACTACAGACTTCAAGAACAGGTTACAAGATAACCTAGAAGTAGGTAAGGGTGGCAACAGAAGCAAGGAGAGTAGCAACAGGATACAGGTAATCTTGTTGGTTTGTGTGCTCCTTGAGGCATCTGGTGGGGCCACTGTGAGATATAGGACACTGGACTAGATGGGCCTTTGCCCTGATCCAGCAGAGCTCTTCTTATGTTCTTATCAGTATGGTTTTCTAATAACCCTTACAAATACATCTGACTATGATGTATGTATGTATGACTGTCTGCCTCTTGGGCATAAGTCATGGGTGTGTGCTCGGTGCAAAGAGCTCCAGGCTCTCAGGGAACGGGTTCGCTCCCTTGAAGCCACGGTTGCTGACCTGGAGAAGCAGAGACAGGTAGAGAGGAACCAGGGTGAGACTTCTAGGGACGTGGAGGCATCGTCCTACCCTCAGTTGGCCAGCGCCTCAGCTGCCAGGAAAGGGAGTCTCAGGGCTGGAGGACATTGCTCTGGAAAAGAGGGAAACAATCACACAGTGGGGACCCCTTCTTCAGGTGATGGGCCCGTATCCAGTCGCACTATGGATACTCCTCTGGGGAGGGGGGGAAGGGGGCTTCTTGTTGTGGGTGACTCTATAGTCAGGAACATAGAAAGGGGGGTCTGTGACGGATGTGAGGACCGCACGGTGAATTGCCTACCTGGTGCGAAGGTTGCGGACATCACCTCTCGTCTAGATAGGCTGGTAGAGAGTGCTGGGGAGGAGGTAGCGGTTGTGGTGCATGTTGGCACCAACGACGTGGGGAAATGTAGCCGGGCGGTCCTGGAGGCCAAATTTAGGTTGCTAGGTAGGAAGCTCAAATCCAGGACCCCAAAGGTAGCGTTCTCAGAAGTGCTACCTGTTCCACGCGCAGGTAGGCAGGCGGAGCTCAGGGGTCTCAATGCGTGGATGAGACACTGGTGTCAGGAGGAGGGGTTTAAGTTTGTTAGGCACTGGGGAACGTTTTGGGACAAGCCAGGCCTGTACAAGAGGGACGGGCTTCACTTGAACCAAAACGGAACCAGACTGCTGGCGCGTAACATTAAGAAGGTGGCAGAGCAGCTTTTAAACTGACTCCTGGGGGAAAGCCGACAGGAGCCGAGGGGCATCCGGTTCGGGACTCCTCATCCCTCGGGAATGAGGGTGCAGAGGATGGGGAACAGTCAAGTAATAACAGAGTAAGAATTGGGAGTGGTAGCGTGATGGGACATGACAGCCAGTCTAGCAAGACAGAAGGCTGCAGGAATAAAGGGGCAAACATGCAGCCCTTCTTGGGGGACCAGGTATATAAGTGCTTTTATGCAAATGCCCGAAGTCTTCGGGCAAAGATGGGAGAACTGGAATGTTTGGTGGCTAGGGAAAACATTGACATAGTAGGTATAACAGAAACCTGGTGGAATGCGAAGAACCAGTGGGATACTGCAATTCCAGGATATAAACTCTATAGGAGGGACAGAGAGGGGCGTGTTGGAGGTGGGGTGGCCATCTATGTCAAAGAGGGGGTAGAATCCACCAGAGTAGAGCTGGAGGGGGGCTCTGACTCCTCCGTAGAATCACTGTGGGTTAGATTACCAGGCTCAAAGAGTGATGTAATAGTAGGGGCATGCTACCGTCCTCCAGATCAAAAACCTGAAGGGGATCTTGAAATAAGGAAGCAAATCAGGGAGGTGTCAACGAGAGACAGGGTTGTAGTCATGGGGGACTTCAATTATCCTCACATCGACTGGGTCAATTCATGCTCAGGTCATGAAAGAGAGACTGGATTTCTGGATATGTTAAATGACTGTGCCTTAGAGCAGCTTGTCACGGAACCAACCAGAGGACAGGTGACTCTGGACTTGATATTGTGTGGCACTCAAGATCTGGTCAGGGAGGTAAATGTTACCGAACCGTTGGGGAACAGTGACCATGCTGCGATCTGTTTCGCCATGCATGTCGGAGGGAGAGTGCCGAGCAAATCTGACACGAAAACCCTTGACTTCCGAAGGGCAGACTTCCCCAAAATGAGGAGACTAGTTAAAAAAAAGCTGAAAGGGAAGGTAAAAAGAGTCCAATCGTGCCAGAGTGCATGGAGGATGTTTAAAACAACAGTCATAGAGGCCCAGCGGGAGTGTATCCCACAAAGGAGGAAGGGCTCGACCAAGTCCAGGAGGGTGCCGGCATGGCTAACAAGCACAGTTAAGGAGGCTATAAAAGGCAAGGAAGCTTCCTTCCGTAAATGGAAGTCTTGCCCTAATGAGGAAAATAAACAGGAGCACAAACTGTGGCAAAAGAAATGTAAAAAGATGATATGGGAGGCCAAGAAAGACTTTGAGGAACGTATGGCAGGCAACATAAAAGGGAATAATAAAAGCTTCTTCAAATATGTTAGAAGCAGGAAACCTGCCAGGGAAACGGTGGGTCCGCTGGATGGTGAGGGAGAGAAAGGGGTGATAAAAGGGGACTTGGAGACTGCAGAGAAATTAAATGAGTTCTTTGCATCTGTCTTCACGGCAGAAGACCTCGGGCAAATACCGCTGCCGGAACGGTCTCCCCTGACTAAAGAATTAAGTCAAATAGAGGTTAAAAGAGAAGACGTCTCAGACTTAATTGACAAAATAAAGATCAATAAATCACCAGGCCCAGATGGCATCCACCCAAGAGTTCTGAAGGAACTCAAGAATGAAGTTGCTGACCTCTTGACCCAAATATGCAACTTGTCCCTTAAAACGGCCACTGTGCCAGAGGATTGGAGGATAGCTAATGTCACGCCAATCTTTAAAAATGGAAGGAGGGGGGACCCGGGAAACTACAGGCCGGTCAGCCTAACATCTGTTCCAGGGAAGATGGTGGAAAGTCTCATTAAGGATAAAATCTTAAAATACATAGAAGAACAAGCTCTGCTGAGGGAGAGTCAGCATGGCTTCTGCAAGGGGAAGTCTTGCCTCACAAACCTGTTAGAAGTTTTTGAAAAGGTCAACAGGCATGTGGATGTGAGCGAACCCGTGGATATTATATATCTGGATTTTCAGAAGGCGTTTGACACGGTCCCTCATGAAAGGCTCCTGCGAAAACTCCACAGTCAGGGAAAAAGAGGGCAGGTCCTCTTGTGGATTAGGAACTGGTTGAAGACCAGGAAACAGCGAGTGGGAGTCAATGGGCAATTTTCACAATGGCGAGAGGTGAAAAGCGGTGTGCCCCAAGGATCGGTCTTGGGACCGGTGCTTTTCAACTTATTCATAAATGACCTGGAGTTGGGGATAGGCAGTGAGGTGGCCAAGTTTGCGGATGACACTAAACTTTTCCGGGTGGTAAAGACCAGCAGGGATTGTGAAGAGCTCCAGAAGGATCTCTCCAAACTGGGAGAATGGGCAGCAAAATGGCAGATGCGCTTCAATGTAAGTAAGTGCAAAGTGATGCACATTGGGGCAAGAAACCAAAATTTCACATATACGCTAATGGGTTCTGAGTTGTCTGTGACGGATGAAGAGAGAGATCTTGGGGTGCTGGTGGACAGGTCGATGAAAGTGTCGACCCAGTGTGCGGCGGCTGTGAAGAAGGCCAATTCCATGCTCGGGATCATTAAAAAGGGGATTGAGAATAAAACGGCCAATATCATTCTGCCTTTGTACAAATCGATGGTAAGGCCACATCTGGAGTATTGTGTCCAGTTCTGGTCACCATACCTCAAAAAGGATATAGTTGAATTGGAAAAGGTGCAGAAAAGAGCGACCAGAATGATTTGTGGGCTGGAGCACCTCCCTTACGAGGAAAGGCTACAGCGTCTGGGGCTTTTCAGCCTAGAAAAAAGGCGCCTGAGGGGGGACATGATTGAGACTTATAAAATTATGCATGGGATGGAGAGAGTGGATAGAGGGAAATTCTTCTCCCTCTCGCACAACACCAGAACCAGGGGACACGCACTAAAATTGAGTGGAGGGAGAGTTAGAACAGACAAAAGAAAATATTTCTTTACCCAGCGTGTGATTCATCTGTGGAACTCCTTGCCACAGGATGTGGTGATGGCACCTGGTCTAGATGCCTTTAAAAGGGGTTTGGACAAATTCATGGAGGAAAAGACCATCACAGGTTACAAGCCATAAGCAACCTCCTGGTTTTTCTAGAAGTGGGTTTTCTCTGTGCCTGGTGCAAGGGAGTGGCGACTGGACACAGGTATCTTGTTGTCTCGTGTGCTCCCTGAGGCATCTGGTGGGGCCACTGTGTGACACAGGAAGCTGGACTAGATGGGCTTTTGGCCTGATCCAGCAGGGCTCTTCTTATGTTCTTATGTTCTTATGTACAGTTGGAGATAATCCAAATTCAAGAAAAGTATCTTCTGCATTAACCCTCAATTGCATCCGCTGATTTAATTTCCCTACATATTTCTAATATTATATCAGAAACAAGCTTTTCCAATAAAAGTAGTCAGCTAAGATCCTCTATGCAGCTTTAATATGGAGAGATCTATCAGCTGGTTTTTCAAGCTTTCAAACACATATGACATGCAAGATTGTAATTAAAACCAGTCTCACCCTTGGGCACTCACTGTCATCTTCCTGTTGTTTTGTATTCTATTGCAACTTGTGTCTCTTGAAGTACAAAACCTCTCTTTTCAACAGACTGGCACACAGTAATCCCTAAACAAATGTGCTTATAAAAATTACATAAGATTACTTAGTGGTTTCAGGTTTGGGTTTTTCTTCTTCTTCCCATATTTATAGGAGAACATCTTGCAAGGCATGGCTCTATTTTTAATATTCTATTCAGCAGGTCTCCACCCACCCCAACCTTAGAGATGTGTCTCTAACTAATCTAAGACTTTAAACATCATGCTCATGGATACAAGAGCCCTAGAGCAGGTAAAGAAATGACTTCTGTGCTAGACACTGCTGTTTTCCTTATGTTCAATTAAAATTGCTTGGGCAGGAAGGGAAGGTTCTATTTGTGTGTGTGGCGGGGAGTAATGTATGAAGCAAGATTAAAAAATTCAAAATGTTTGTTTTAAAAGCAAGATACAATACTGTACCTTTAATCGATCCAAGTAGCTTTTTGTGTGGACAACTAATAGGTCTTCTTCACTTGCTTCTCGAGCTCGTACAATCACATCATCTGCAATTAATTTTTCTTCTGAATCAGAAAAGAAAACAAAGGAGAATCACTAACATGCAAATAAAATGTATTTTGTAATGCTACAAAAGCTAGCATACTGGGGCATTTGCTTTGCTTTAAACCAGGGGTGGCCAACCTTCCACCATCAGGGCCTCTGCATTCTTAAGAGTTGGGTAGAAGCCAGAATCTTGGCAGCTGCAATTGCTGCTGCTGCTAAAGCAGTTGTGTATATTTATGGGTAACTGGAACATTGGGAACCCCTGATTAAATATTTAATTTGCAGAAGGGGTCAACAGGGCTACATTTTGTTTAAAAAGGGACGTTGTTGTTATTCAGTCGTTAAGTCGTGTCCGACCCTTCGTGATCCCATGAACCATATCCCGCCAAAAGGGACGTAGCCAATCCTAAACATGCCAATCCTAAACATGTTATTTTTACATACATAAAAGTTTTGATACCAGCACTTGATGATTGGGAATGCTCTATTAACTGGCTCAGTGAGCTCACCAGCCCCAACTTCTGGTTTACAGCCTGCAATGACTATGGAAACTGATCAGGAGCATTTCCAGCAGCTCCACAGTGAAATTGACAGCATTCTGAGTCAAACTGACAGCACTGGCAGGGTCTCAAGTGAAATTGGCAGCACCAAAAGCACCTTGAGTGAAACCAACAACTACAACAACAGAGACATTCTAATATCTGGAAAATTATGATATCAGTCCCAGAATTACTGGATATTGCAACTGTATATCTAATGTGTAGTTTGGTCCTCAAATGCCCAGGTTTTGCAATCTTCCATTAGAAAGAACACAAGCTGTAGTTCTGTGGTATTTAGCAGATTTTGGATACTGAGCACAATCAGAATCCACACCCAAACATACTCTTCAATAGCTGTGCTGGGTTTTTTTTTTCTGCAGATACAACTGTGGCACTCAGATAATCTGGAAAATCCAGTATGCCTGTTACATTCACAGAAAGGATAGAAAATATGTATCAAATCCAAGGAATCACAAGGTTTCCATGATTTAGCGCGCGGGGGGGGGGGGACCTACCCTAATGTCCTATATTTGTATGCCGAATTAAGAGAAAGAAATTGTATCAACAGCACTGATTACAGCATGTACCCAAAATAAAATTTAAAATACATGCTTGCAAAGTAAAACACACATTGTAGTTCCAATTCTGGAGTTTTAAAATAAAGTACCAAGAATTACAAAATAATTTTCATCAGAAGAAGTGCGTAATGCCCTCCCTCACATTTTAATCCGCTAGTGTAAGTTTTGTTTAATGACTCTCTCATAAACGTAACGAACTCCAGTAAATTACATCAGTGTAGTTCAATTCACAAAATATGGTCAACTGGATAACTAGGGAGGAAGAGAAAAAATGGCTAGAGTTCAATGTACCATCAACAGGATATACAGTATTTATTAACAGAATATGCACATTTCAGATCATCACACTCAATCTGTATCAACAGTGAGAGAAAGTTATTAATGTTGTTTCAACTGGGCGGAGCTGATATTTGACAAATAAGATTATAAATCTCTATCACAAGCTAGCAACAACGTCACCAGAGGGGGTGAAGAGCACTAAGTCGCAAGAGACGCTGCAACGTGTAGTGTAGTGGCCCTTCCCACTCACCGTCAGAGCCATTCAAGCAAGACAACGGCAACGCACAGGAGATTCCTTGAACTCCTGCATGTTGCCGTCATTTGCCCTGAATGGCTCAGACGGTGAATGAGAGGGGCTGCTTACACGGTGCATTGCAGTGTCTTTCACGACTTACTGCTCCGCGTCCTCTCTGGCGATGCTCCTGCAAGCTAGCCTTAACAATCGTACAACTGGTGGTGCCTATAATTATTTCAATAGAGTAGATCTGGATAACGTAATTTATATGGCTGTAGTTAAGAACATAAGAGGAGCCCTGCTGGATCAGGCCAAAGGCCCATCTAGTCCAGCTTCCTGTATCTCACAGTGGTTCCACCAGATGCCTCAGGGAGCACACAATAAACATAAGAACATAAGAAGAGCCCTGCTGGATCAGGCCAAAAGCCCATCTAGTCCAGCTTCCTGTGTCACACAGTGGCCCCACCAGATGCCTCAGGGAGCACACGAGACAACAAGATACCTGTGTCCAGTCGCCACTCCCTTGCACCTGGCACAGAGAAAACCCACTTCTAAAAAAACCAGGAGGTTGCTTATGGCTTGTAACCTGTGATGGTCTTTTCCTCCATGAATTTGTCCAAACCCCTTTTAAAGGCATCTAGGCCAGGTGCCATCACCACATCCTGTGGCAAGGAGTTCCACAGATGAATCACACGCTGGGTAAAGAAATATTTTCTTTTGTCTGTTCTAACTCTCCCTCCACTCAATTTTAGTGCGTGTCCCCTGGTTCTGGTGTTGTGCGAGAGGGAGAAGAATTTCCCTCTATCCACTCTCTCCATTCCATGCATAATTTTATAAGTCTCAATCATGTCCCCCCTCAGGCGCCTTTTTTCTAGGCTGAAAAGCCCCAGACGCTGTAGCCTTTCCTCGTAAGGGAGGTGCTGCAGCCCACAAATCATTCTGGTCGCTCTTTTCTGCACCTTTTCCAATTCAACTATATCCTTTTTGAGGTATGGTGACCAGAACTGGACACAATACTCCAGATGTGGCCTTACCATCGATTTGTACAAAGGCATAATGATATTGGCCGTTTTATTCTCAATCCCCTTTTTAATGATCCCGAGCAACAAGATACCTGTATCCTGTTGCTACTCCCTTGCATCTGGCATTAAGAGAGAGCTTATTACTAAGGCCAGGAGGTTGCTTATCCCCATCATGGCTTGTAACCTGTGATGGACGTTTCCTCCATAAATCTGTCCAATCCCCTTTTAAAGGCATCTAGGCCAGGTGCCATCACCACATCCTGTGGCAAGGAGTTCCACAAATTAACTACACGCTAGGTAAAGAAATACCTTCTTTTGTCTGTTCTAATACTCCCTCCACTCAATTTTAGTGCATGTCCCCTAGTTCTAGTGTTATGTGAGAGAGGGAAAGAACTTCTCTCTATCCACTCTCTCTCCATCCCATGCATAATTTTATACGTCTCAATCATGTCCCCCCTCAGGCGCCTTTTTTCTAGACTGAAGAGCTCCAAACGCTGTAGCCTTTCCTCATAAGGGAGATGCCCTAGCCCACTAATCACTTTGATCACTCTCCTCTGCACCTTTTCCAGTTCCACTATATCCTTTTTGAGATCCTGGTACTCCTGGTACTAGTTGGAACCTAAACTGGCTGGCCAGCTAATCTAAGGCAGAGAAATCAAGGTCTTTATCTTCTTCCCACCAGGGCCTCTGAGAGGGGAGTTAAGGGGGTACAATTGTACCCAGGCCCAAAAATAGGTCAAAAAGGGGGCCCTGGAGCAAAAAGGGGCGGCCCAGGAGCCAAATTCACATGAAGGGAAGGGGGCCCAAATGAAACTTTGTACTCCCTGATAAAAATCCTCTGAGTGGCCCTGCTTCCCACTGTTCATTGGCTGTCACCAGAGTACTCATAGCTAGCTTGATTAATCTCAGAGGAAAGGGGAAACTGCAAGAAGCACACTTCTGGTACATCAATTGATGGCCCGACAGCTTGGAGTCAGGGTAAAAAGGCCTGTAAGGGAAAAAAAAAAGCTGTTTGTTGTCTCCTCTAGGTTAGAGGCCACTGAAGGGGGGGGGTGAGACAGAACCCGCCGCTGAGCTGTTTTCTTGATTTATGACTGGCTTCATTTAATTAATAAATATTTGATTTTTTTGCTAAAGATGATTTGTCTCATGTGTTTACTGGTGGGTGTATGGGCAATAGAACAAGAAAGTAATCATAACTACTACCTACATGAACTGAGTAACAAAAAAAATCTATATACTCTTATAGTACAGCAACATAGCACTATTTTCACAGAATGTAAGACAATCATCTGTTCTTATTTTACCTTTCAAGAAACGTATTATTTTTCCCCATTTCCCAGAATCAAATGGATGTAGTTTCTCAAGTCCCAAAAATGTAATGTTGTAATCCGGAGAATACACAATAGGCCAGCATGTTGGTGGAATATCATCATATAGTTCTGTCATGTGAGGCCTTACAGAAAAAAAAAACACAGCATTACATTTTCAAAATACTGGTACAGGAAAACAAATACCATATAAGTGCTTCCAAATTGTGTAATATTATAATTGTTTATAAATTTAGACAATTTTTATTTGTAGACTGAATTATTTGTTATATAGCCTTTCTTCCCTTTATAGTTATGTTTTGCCTTCTGAAACCAAATATGAAAGGATATTACATATAGGGAAGTGGGAACAACCTGGCTGGTAGGAGACGAGTTGAAGATATCATGGACTAATGTGGGAAAAGGTTATGGAGTTTGTTCCCTAAATGTAAAAAAAAAAAGTGACACAGCAGTTTCTAAACCAAAAAAACCCTTAGTATTGATTTTTGTGAAACACTATTGTTCACACCCAATATCCTTGGTAGCTGCTGTTTTAATTTATCTGCATTTGTGGCTTCATTTCTGTTGTTGCTGTTCAGTCGTTAAGTCGTGTCCGACCCTTCATGATCCCATGAACCATATCCCGCCAGGCCTTCCTGTCCTCCACTATCTTCCTGAGTTCGCTCATTTTCATGTTCATTGCATCGGTCATGCTGTCTAACCATCTCATCCTTTGCCTTCCCCTTCTCCTTTTGCCTTCAATCTTTCCCAGCATCAGAGTCTTCTCCAGAGAGTCCTCTCTTCGCATTAGGTGGCCAAAATATTTGAGCTTCAGCCTCAGTACCTGTCCTTCCAGGGAACAGTCAGGGTTGATTTCATTTAGGATTGACTGATTTGATCTCCTAGCAGTCCATGGGACTCTCAGGAGTCTTCTCCAGCACCACAGTTCGAAAGCATTTATTCTTCGGAGCTCAGCCTTCCTTATGGTCCAACTCTCACAACCATACATTGCTACTGGGAACACCATCGCCCTGACTATACGAACTGTTGTTGGCATGGTGATATCCCTGCTTTTTATTATGCTGTTTAAGTTTGCCATAGCTTTCCTATGTAAGTGTCTTTTAATTTCATGGCTGCTGTCTCCGTCTGCAGTGATCTTGGAACCCAAAAAAGTAAAATCTGTAACCTCCTCTTATTTGCTCACCAGTTGAGGTCACCAGTTGAGAGAATCATAATATTATGCTATCTCATGTCCTTTTATATTAGCTGCCTGAAAAATGGCAAGCTGAATTTAAGAAAATATGAAACTGTTGAGTCACACCACCGTGACTGGGTCATACAGCCCCACTATTGTCCCCCCCTAACTGACAGGGCCCTCCAAATTTGAAACTTTCTGCACACAAAAATATTTGTTACCAACAAGCTATAGCATCTCTCCAACTTAATCCTTGAATCCCAAAGCAGCATCAACAGCCATATAACACTTCCTACATCCTATTTACTTTAATGAGTCTTTTCCCTTTACCTACTCTTTCCTTCTTATACAAACAGTCTAGGTTTATATTACAATTAAAACTTTTTAAAGTTGTTTGACACAACTGAGGGCCCAATCCTACCCAACTTTCCAGCACCAACGCAGTCATGCCAAGTGGTGCACACTGCATCCTGAGGTGGGGGGGCAGTCATGGAGGCCTCCTCAAGGTAAGGGAACATTTGCTTCTTACCTTGGGGCTGCATCGGTGCTGGAAAGTTGGATAGGATTGGAACCTGAGCCTTCATGTTTAGCCTAGCATGCAACTGATGAGCAGCCAAGGAGGAACAGGAGGTCAAGAGGGCTAGTATCCCTAGCAAGGGTCAAGGGTAATGAAGGAAGCCAAATAACGTTCAGTACTGTAAGATTTTGTTGGTAGGTGACTATGTTAGATACTGCAGGCTAGCTAGCCTATTGACCAATTACATCATGAGCAGGTTCCAAAAATGTCCCCCTCTGGTCCCCTGGCAGCACCCACCCATCCACACAGACCCCTACTATCTAAGAGCTGGACGGCTCAACTCTAGCCATGCAGAGTCACTCAATTACAACCAGCAGGAACAGCCTGCACAAGAATTGTGGGCACTACACATGGAGACTGGATGGGTGCAGTCACCATTGCTCTTCTTGCTGGGTTTTGGTGTACACACAATCTCCATTCTATATGACTCAACTCCTTATTCCTAGAGCAGCCTGGAGATGTTCCTCAAAAAGCGGAAGAACATCTCTGTTCCTAGAGTGGCCTCAGAAATATAAATGTCTCGATTTCTAGAGTAGCCAGTCAAGAGCAGAGGAGGACCATCAGTACTAAGGGTGTTTTGGAAGATAGGTATATCTGCCCCAAGCCCATTCCAACACTTATCTACGTAGTGTCGAGGAGAGAGCTCTGTAAGGTAGGGGTTTAACGGACCACTGGAAAGTGCCTGTTAGTTCCAAAATCTGTTGAACTGAGGTCTGTTAAATCAAGAGTTTGCTGTATTTTCATAAAAATCCGCTCAAGTGCCAATCTGATGATCTATAAATATGATCATTACAGGATGCGATAGGTACCAGAGATCTGGGAAGATGCTTTAACACCAATTCCCCAACACCTCGCCTTAATATCGCTTTGTGCTGTACGGGTTGCCAAACCGATTGGCCAAGATCTCCAAGATCCTGCATCATTCTCCAAATGACTACTAAAAGCAACCATGGAGATTTTAAAGGGAACTGTACAGGACAATCCTATCCATGTCTACTCAGAATAAACCCCACTGTGTTCCCAGGAAAGTGTGTATAGGATTGCTGCCTTAACAGCATTTCGACTGGGGTGGAAGGGATCTCAAGAAACAGCTTCAGTCAGAGTTGGCAAATCGAATTATATTATGCAACAGATTGTACACCACCATGGGGGAATCTTTGAGATACAAAAGGCAAGATACAAATCTTTGAAAATGAACTTAGGGGACAGCCACGACACGAGGGTGCCTTAAAAGACAGGCAACTGTCACGGGGAAAATGGAGAAAGTCGCAGGTGAGAAAGCAAAAGGCGACTTCGCCCCAGAAAAGGCTGCTGCTCCTGCCGCCAAAGACACGAGGCAGAGCCTACCAGACAAGTGTAGCTAGGAAGGTTCCCAGAGCTGCCCCCAACCGGGAGCAACGGTGTCAACGCACTGCAGCAGCCACCAGCGCCGCGCACAGCCAAGGCCCCGAGCCGGACTTATGCCTAGTGCGGGGGGGAGACTAGAAAGCGGAGACGCAGCCCCGGCAGCAGGGGAGCCATTTAAGGGCTGAGGCGGAAGGTCAGAGGAGGCGCCACAAGGAGCTCCTCCCGCGGCGCCTCAAGACGCAGCACCGCACCGGCGTCACTCGCTGCTCACTGTGAGATGGGCGAGCAACGAGGCCGTCACGAAGTAGCTCCTCGGCCAGACGGTCGTTTTGCAGCGAGACGTGGCGCTACCGCGGCACAGCACGGGGCTTTCGCGCCTCCCGAAATGGCGGCAGCGTCTGCTAGGGGTGTCCAGCTATGGAGGGGGAAAGACTCGGCACTTTGGCGTCGCCCTTAGTTACAGGAGCTTAGCCGCCAACGTCCGCCCGGCACTTCCACCGTCCTGAACAACAACAACTCTGCCTCCTCCTCTCCCCACACGCTGGGGTGGCTTCTCCACCCAACCCCTGGCTGGCCGGCCTGACCCCAACGCTCGCTCGCTACTCACATGATGCCCCCTCACAGTGTATCGCAAAACCTCCCAGCTTGTCAGAACGCCATCTCTTGATGTCACTGAGCATGCCTGGTGGTTCTGAGCATGCTCAGACGATCGAACGAAGCCACCTGCCCTTACCTCGACTTCTGTTGTTTTTGCGTCGTTAGTACAAGAGAGGGGATAATTGTAATTTTTGCTTTTAAACCTGATGGGGGAATGAGCGTACACCGGAAACCACTGTTTTGTTTTGTTCTCCCCCTCATTTGGTACACCTTGGAAGATAGGTTTTCTTGGCAAGGCTATGGAGTAGGACAGCAGGGAAATGGGAATGAGAAAAAGAATAATGTCTGGGATTGTGGAGTGAGAAAAGGGAGAAGAATGGTGGAAGAGCTAGGAAAATGGCAACAGAAAAGAGCACATAATGTATTGCAAGAGCTGGTGGTGTGGTCTTCAATGACGGATTGAGTCATCATGGGACAATGAAAGCATCAGGAAGCATGTTAAAGATGTTCTGCGAGAATAGTCATGGTGGTGGAAAAAGACAGGCCCTTTCATACAGAAATCAAGTGCTTCCATTTCTTCTTATCGGTCTGCAATGTTTACTTAATTGGTTAGGTTAAGCCGAGAAACCATTTATTTATTTATTTGTTTATTTATACATACTGTACTCTGCCTTTCCAAAAGCTCAAGGTAGCGTACAGTACTCAATACAATTGATCTAAAATACAAAATGTAAAAGATATAAATTTGAAACAAATCCAAAAAATAAAATCCAACTTGAAAGATTCCTCCAATTTAATTGGCAACAGATTTTAAAGCCAAAATTCAATTATTTATAATCCAATGCTTACGAAAATCATGGAAACACTGATGCCTGTGGCAAAAACTAAGCATGAGGAGAAGGTGTCTGCACTGAGGGAAAAATGAGGAATAAGCTTTTTCCACATAGGAGGATACACAAGAGCGCTTTTTGCTTTTCCTGCGTCTCCAATGCAAATTTAAAACATAGGTTGTCTAGCATGTGTATTTGCTAATTTAAAAAATGGTTGTTCCTTTTCCCTCAATACACAAGTACAAAGACTGAGTTTGAAAAGGGCTTAAACTGCAGTCCTAAACGTAGTAGCCTAGAAGGCAACTACTAAAATTAATGAGATGCAGTTCTGCATAATCATCATTACGACTGCAGGTATCATGTGGGGAAATGGCCTTCGGGTGAATACACTGCATGTAAGTAAAGCATATGAGTTTTCTAGAAGAGGCTTACAGTTTTTCAGTATTTCCAAATTCACAATTTCCATGACAAATAAACTAGGGCGGTTATTAGCCCCTAGTTTGTCACGAAAGCACCGTGGACTCATTTTGAGTATTTACTCCAAGCCATTCAAGCTGATAACAAGAGGCTTGAACTCAGCCATGTATCATATTATACTGCAGGGGATCAGGCCAAAGAGGTAAGTCAATTGCCAAGGTGTTCCTGTCCACATCTTATGGGAATATGCATTTAAAGTCTTGTTGCATTAACTGCCTTAGGCTTAGGCATATTTATCAAAATAGGTTTGGACAGTTGATGGCATGGCTGAAAGCAGAATGGAGCTTATGTGGATAGAATGTTCAATAATTAATAAGGAATTTTGGATTGGAAGTTCTGACAGCAGTAAGCAGTGTTACCAGGTGCTATCTAGACCTGACCACACAAATGGTCCTTCTAAATCTTTTTGATACAGAAGGGAATCCCTACCACCACTAACATTTGTTTGCATACATGCTAGTTGCTGCAAGTGTTACTATAACCCACCAATGGAAATGAGGACAACCCCTCCAGCAAAAAATCAATGGGCTATGAATATCCAGGAAATGGTCCAAAAGAAAAATTAGCACACCAGATGAGTGTATGGCTACTTGTACCCAGAAAAAAAGAACAAGGTTTTTTAGAAATGTGCTTTTTCCTGGCTTACCTTTACTCCTTGTCCGATCTTGTAGGAACACGTTTTTGATTTTTTAAAAATGATTTGCCGTTTTTGAGGATGAGTACTGTATACTTTATTTTTTATTAGTTTCTGCTAAACATTTCTGCAGATGTTTTTAGTTTTTGCTAAAAGTTAGTTTTTGCTAAAAGAAACCATATCATTTGTCACAGTTCAGAGGCTGGAAGGAAATTCTGTACAATTAATGCTTCGCTATGATTTATTTGTAAAATTCGTTCAATCACTCCTCCCCCCTCAAAAAAACAAAAGAATGGAACTTAAAGACTATTTGTCTAGTAGGCTAAAATCTTATGCATGCTTATTTGGGAACTTAAATAGGACTTCTAAGTAATACATGAATACTATTGTGCTGTAAAATGGTTTTAATGATAAATAATAGTAAGTACTAAGGAAAAGCTTGTCAGTTTCCATGTTTTTCGTCTTAATGTATTGAAGCTATGAATTACAGAAACAAAATATTGTCTTTTAGTTGATAAAACAGAGGTCCTAATTGTGCAATATTAAATGGACCTAGCCAAATTTCTAACACATCGGATTGTGTTCTACCCAAACTGCCAATACTGTGTTCTTCTCATTTAAACTAAAAATGCTGTATCATGCTGTTGCAATGTTTAAACGGCTACTGTATCTCAGTTTGCTGAAAGGTTAAAAAAATGTTCAAGATAGATAGGTTATGAAGTACTTCAGGATGATAGATGCTCTGTATCTTCATGAATAGGTGAGAGCTAATGTTGCAGTTAGCTAGCAATTTACTGGTATCATTCACATACTTCTAAAGGAGGCAGCAGTACAGGCTGCTGCTGGGGGAAAGAATAATAGGCCCAAGAAGCGTAAGTGATCTATACCGACTTGTATAATGATATTTAAATGAACTTAACATCTGTAAAGTGTGGAGCCAGATTTCATAAGCAATGATGCTTTCTCACTTCTTCAGCCTAACCTCACACATGTGGAAGTATATTCCATTGATTTCAGTGAAGCTTACTTTTGCTGCCCTAATCAACTTTAACATTTTATGCAGGTGCAACATGCAGGTGTTCTGTGCTTTAACATGTTAATAATTAAAATAAAACTACTGGCTCCTTGGAAACTTTTCATCTTATTTTGAGCTAGGCATGAAATGGAGAAAATATTGCCAATTTGTGAACAGCAGAGGGCAGTAACACCTATCCATACTAGACAATGTGTGCAATGAAGAGAAGGCTATCTTGTACAGTACAGAGAATTCATTACAGTGTGACTCTCTCTCTCTCTAGTAGTTTGTCCATGGTGGGCAATCTGATTATATTGCCAGCAGTAGTTAATGTGGTACAAGCATGTAAATATTTGAATGAGACAACAGTAGAATCCTCTGTGAAACAAGCAAGATAGAGGTCTAAATTTCTCTAGTGCTCTTTACTCCATGTAATTGCTGTCATAATTGCTCAAACATTGGATAGGTACAGGGGTGTCACTAGAGCAGTATGAGGGGTGCGGACAGTACCAGGTGACACCCCAGGGAGAGGTGACACCAAAATATTCCATTAGTTACCAGTGGTACGATAATGCACCAGCGGTAGAAACCCATTTTCTACCACTGGTGCACTTTTGTACCATCTGTAACAAATTTGTTAGTAATCTTATGCCATCAGGCTCCTACTTCCAGGAAACATGACTACAAAACATGACAGTGCATGCAGATAATTCCTACAGTGGAAATGACTTTACCTACTGCAATGGTCTTTTCCACTACAGCTGCTTGAGATCCTTTCTAGCCACCCTTTCCAAAGCCTCCTTTGCTTTCATGACTCCCAAACCCACCTTCTTCTGAAGGAAATTTCTGATCTCCTGTTTTTTGCCAAGAGGCTTGATTTTGGGGGATTGCAGTAGGGCTTCCATTCCTTTCTGTCTGCTGGAGTATAGCTAGTCATCGGTGACTGCTCAATGTTATTGCCCTCCATTGAATGCTGGGATCTCTTAGGGGGTTTATGTCACTACTATTGCCATTACATTCAGTGATATACAGGAATTACGATTTACGAGTAACATTAGTACAAAAACATTACTAAGGATTCTTTATGGTCTGGTACATAGGAGGTTTGTGGGGGGTGACACCATGAGCTTGCACCGGGTGCACCAAACCCTAGTGACACCTCTGGGCAGGTAAGACTGCTGCCATTTCCCTCAGGGATGCATGATAATAAGGCATGCAGGCAGCAGGACTGCTTAGAATTGCCACCTTTCAGACTGACTGACCCTGCTTCTAGGTCAGTAGAGCAGCCAGATATGCAGAAAATATCTGGTGAAGCTTTTAATAGCATAGAGCAGTGGTTCTCAAAGTTCTCCCCATGAGGCGCGGAGAACTCTGAGTGTTTGCAGGGGTGGGTCCGGCGCTGGCGATGATCCTGGGAATTGCCACTGCCAGGAAAAATGCTCCCCGAAAATGCCTTTTTTTCCCACTTACCTGGGCTTCAGGAGGCCTGTGCGACCCTCCACAAGCCTCCCCGATGTTCAGATCACTGAAAAACGGCGATTTCCCGCCACTTCAAATTTTCGCGAAAACCGGACGTGGCCGAAAATTGCCGTTTTTGGTGATCTGAATATCTGGGAGGCCTGCGGAGGGTTGCACAGGCCTCCCCGAAGCCCCCCCAATACCCCGGAAAGTGAAAAAAAGTGTTTGGGGCACTTTTTCAGCAGCGGTAATCCCTGGGATCACTGCCATGCTGTCCCCACCCCTTAAGGGGGCAGGGGGCAGTTTGTGGTTTAATGGTGGGTCGCGACCCACCACTTTGAGAACCACTGGCATAGAGATAAAGTGATATGAGAGGATTCAACTGCTAAATTTCTGCATATAAAGATGTTGCTAAAGGAGCAAGAACAGTGGGGGGGGGGTTAAAGATGGCCATGCCAGTGCTGCCAGTTTCCTTCTTTCCCAAAGGCTTCTAGCATTGCAAGGCTATCAGCCCAATCCTATCGTGGGCCAGCCCAGAGCATGCAGTGGCACAGGCACAGCCTCCACTGCATGCTATGAGCCGGCTGGGGACCAGACAGCAACAGAGAGGTAAGTAACTCTGCTGCTGCCTTGTCTACAATGGGCCTACTCAGATCTGCACCAGCTCTTTGGCTGGCATAAATCCAAGTGGGTCCAAGGGGGCGTGTCAAGCCCAGGCCAGGGGTATAGGATATCAGTGCTGCTGCTGCTTCCAATATCTGCCCCCTGCTCGCCCTTGACATGTCCCAATCCCCACTCTGATCCTCTCCTGGAACGTCCTCCGCCAACCTATCTGCTCTGGCAAGGGCTCCAGAGGTTATTGGTGTACACCTATGGCCAATAGCCAATTGCATTGTTGGCCCCGGCCCATTTGCTGTCACAGCAGCTGCCGCAACAGAAGCTCCCGCCTTGCACTGACTGAACGTGGGTTCTGTCAGCGCATGGCTCAGATAGGATTGGGTTGTATGTAATTTTTTCTTGACTCCTACCAGTTCCTGGTGCTACAGCAAGGGTTTCCTCGTGCTAGTGGTGGGAGTCCTGACCCTCATTCTATACAGTCCCTGCATAGCATATGGCTCCTTATATACAGAGTGGCCACAAAGTCCCTATGCATGCAGGTAAGCAGTTATCTATATGCTCTCCTTCATTTTCCACATAACTTTTAATTTTCACCAGTGTTCTGGATATCTTCTCCCATGTTGATGGTTGGAAATTATTAAAGATGTTCCTGATACCTATTCTTCAACTGTTGTTAGGTATAGTTGAGAATTTTTCTCTTTCTCAGTGCCCCAAAGTGAATTGTCACATGTTGTTAAGGCTGGACTTTGAGGAGGCCATGAACCCAAAGAACAAGTATGGTAATCAGTCTCTCTTCTATTGTACACTTCACTGGTGTCTGTCATACTGAAGCCCTACCTAGAAAAATATTTTAAAGACATAATTAGCAGAAGACCCAATCTCATACATAGGGCCTTTGTGGCCACCCTGTACAATGAGTTAAATGGAAAATACTCTGTAGAAATGATTGTACAAAGTATAAAAGTAGCTGCTTTCATATGGTCATAATATTAGGATGTTTACAAATGCTTCAAGCAACCATGAAAAATGGGGGGGGGGAATTGTCCACTGTTTTTAACAATACTTTCCACACCTAACAGTCTCAAAGATTTTTTACAATTTTACAAGTATGACTGAAAAACAATTCAGATATTGGGGATTTTTTTTATGCTATTGGGTTATTCCTAATTTATAAATAGATTACAATGATAGAATTAAAATTGTGTTAGCATTGTGACTTTAAATGTATTTGTTAGCCCTGTCACACATGTGCCAAACAAGAAGTATACCATAAACAACAGTCAGTGACAGTATCCATCAAGGCAATGATTGGAAAGCTTTATCATTTTCTTTGGATAAAAGAAACAGTGCCCTCTCATGACAGTCTCAGATAAATGGTTTTCAATTTAAAACCTCTTTCTTTTGTGTTAATGTTTAGTTTTGATGGATGCCTGGATTTCACCTTGGCATTTATTTAGCAATAGGGAGCAATTATCTCTCGAATATATTCTGATTCTTTGACATTATCTTTTAATTAACATTTCTTTTTATAGTGGCCTTTTATGCCTTGCTTCAGAACAGTTGTTCATTTATAGCAATTTTCTTTTTATGGCTTATTGGTTAATTCGGTTTACTAATTAGGGTTAAATGTTATTTATTTTACTGTAATGCAGTTAATATGTACCGTAACTGCAAGTGTATTAGTGTTTGTATTTTTTTTTTTTAAATACCCACATGACTTGTTTCTGAATTCATTTGTTGGACTCTATAGTACTTTTCCTTCACCCTGAATTTAATAATTACCGGTACTACTGAAGTAATTTGTTGGTCTTGCTCGTGTGCCTTTCAGAGCAACATAAGATGCAGAAATTAAGAAGATGACAAAGTGATAGAAAAAGTTTCACTTGAAAATTTTCTGTTTGTCAGACTGGGGTTAAAAGACATGGGAACAGGATTGATTTACAAGATAACAGGATTAAAGGTTTTTAAAGAGCTCCATCAGAATAAAATTCAAAGTAACAGAGGCATCGGCACAAGCATTTTTGTGATACGGATGTAGAATTTAGGTACAAAATCTGGAATTTGGTGCACAGTCGTGCCTAGAGTTCCATTTCTGTGAACTTCTATGGGGTTTAGTTTTGGCCTTAATAGTTACAGGCTCTGTCTTAAAAAGCCATCTAACAGCCCAATCCTGCCTAACGTTACGCCCGGCGCTGCAGCGAGGCCAATGCAGCCAATGCTGCATCCTGGGCGCAAAGAGGTGGGCAATAATTAACTCGGCAACAAAAGGAAGAAAAAGGTGACATTGTTACTGCAGCATTTTTTTTAATCCTGCTTAGTTTTCAAATAGCTCAGGATGGCATACATAATTCTTTTTTTTTATCCTCACAACAACTGTGTGAGATACTTTAGGCTAGAAGAGGTGGCTGAAGAAGGTAAAGCAGAGCAACAACATCAGAACAGGCTGTGGAGCTTCCACTTATGAGGATCAATTCCTGTAGTTAGCGTGGCCTGGGCTCCCCTCGGGGGAAGGGATTAGGGTCTCCTCGGGGCAATGGGCCTTCTCAGATGCATGCCAGCTCTGGAGCTGGCGTGCGTCTGGGGAGGCCATGTAAGGCCGGCCCCGGGCTGGGGGCATAGGATATTGGCGCATCTCAGTGCCGAAATCCCTGCCCACTCCCAGCCTGGGCAGGCCAATGGCCTCTTCCCTCGTCGACCTCCCCTGCCCTCCCCACGCCCCTGTGCTGACTGGTGCAGGACTTACCTGGGTCGGCCGGCACACGACGTGGGTGCTAGCCTAGTAAGTGGTGCCGACCTCGGCGCTGCTGCCGCTCACTCTCCAGGTACCACAAAAGTGCTTTACGGCACTTTGGCAACACCCAACGGCTGCTTGCCAGCGTATAGTCAAGCAGGATTGTGCCGTAAGCAAATCCCATTCAAGCTTCATTTGATGCCCTGTGGGATTCTCAGCATTACTAGTGCATGACATTGGGTACCTGAGTTGTCACTTTATTCCCTGATAGAACTGCAGTGGAACAGGCAGCAATCCAATAGATGAGGTTTTCTCTGCATTTCAGGACAAACCGCCACCTTTTGAATTTCTTTCTCTCATGAAGCTGTTAAAAGCAGGGGTGGCAGCACAATCAACACTACCTCAGAAATTCTTATGTATTCAAATTTATTTCTGCGTAATAAGAGCTAGAAATATACCAAAGCAAGGAAAAAAAAAAAGTGGCTGGGGACTGCATGTGGTTTGCCCAGCCCTAATGCACTAAATATGTACCCTGGGTGGTAACCCAACTAGTACTTCTACCATCTGGAGCTCCCTCTGCAAATGGAAGCTTCTTCTGTGGCAGGAGCATTCCACATGCAAAGAATCCTTTCATTTGTGTAAGAAGCCCTTCTGCTAATGGAATGCTCCCTTCGTTCATGGAGGAAGCTTCTAACATCTTCTGATAGTGGAAGCACTAGTCAGGATGCTACCCCATATGTCTAAAATGCAAAACTGAGACAATGGAAGTTGATATGCTTTTCAAGGACATGTAGCAATATCCTTGCAGTCAGTCACTAACAAGATTCTCTCTTTCACTGAATGTTCTTATCTCAGTGCAATAAGAAAACTGCAATCATTTCAGAGTCTTTGATGTGTGTATAAACTATAGTTTATGTATATAGAATATAGTGGGACAGTTCAATCTCTGGAAAGCAAAGGGAGGGAATGGTATTTGCTCATTTTTGAGTGGGATGAGGACAAAAAGCAGCCAACTGTTCTTACATAGGAACCAGATGCTACTCTTGTACAGCAGGTTTGTGAGCAGTGGGATACTGAGCCTTGCATCAGAGACTTTTCTAGAAATTCAAAGCGACTTTGCATTGTGTTACCAATTTATGGGTTTTCTGAGCATGTTTCTGTAGTCATGCAAGTTAGCAGTCTAGATAACAGAGGGAATAGCACAGCATTTAAATATGCACAAAAAGGGAATGTCTTGTGATATACAAAGAAATCTCTTTTCACTTTTAGCTGCCCCACAGAGCTTCATTACATGAATCTCTGAGGAATCTTTAATTAGGGCTTTTAGCAGAAAACATTTTGAAAACCTGTTCTGCTTAAATCTCTTTGATCCCAAAGGCCTTTATCTCTTACAAGGTGGCATGATTGAGATCAGAAACCTATTTCCACAGTGTGGAGAAAATGTACAACTATTGATTTCTATAATCCAGCCATACAGAAAAAGAGCTGTTCTTTTTATAGCATGGAAGCTGCTTTACCTTTCATATCTTAGTAATGCTCCTAGCTGCTGGGAATGCAAGGCTTAGATGCTTCTAAAAGACATCATATTACTCTTCCCTCACAGTCTCATTTTTACCACATGTAGTTAAGGTTCGCATCCCTTTTTGCAATTCATGTAATTGAAATTTGCTATCTAAGAAAAATAGTATGTTTTATCCTCAATTTCCTTGACAGTGGAGAACTGAAAATAAGACATTCAGTCTGTTGCAGCAAACTGGATTATACCTTTTATCCTTGGCTTACTTGACAATGATAATTTTACAGATTTAAAATAAAGCTGTCTACTTATAGATGGAGTAACGAGAAGCACAATTCAGTGTAAAGATCCATGGGTGGCCCTAGGGCCACCTGCTGGATCCTATCCCTGTTCATGATCGGCCCGGAGGTCTCCTCACGGGAAGGGGACATTCATTCTCTTCCCCCGGTGTAGCATTGGGAGGCCCCAATGGGTCTCATCGGATTTCTGCTAGCTCAAGAGCTGGTATAAGTCCGAGGAGGCTGTGTAATGACCGCGCCAGCCTGAGAACAGGATGGGGATGCGGCGGCTGTCATCCCTGCCCCCTCCTGGGCTGGCTTGGCCAACCGCTGCCCTCCCTTGCCACCCAGCCCGCCCCTGCTCCCACCGGCAGGAGCCTTACCATCCTCCAGCGGTGGCTGGGTCGATCCAGCGCCAGAGTGAGGGCTGCCAGCCTCAACACCACATCCTCCAGCCTCCACACCCTTACTCAAAAGTAGCCACAAACCTGCTTTACGACACGTTTGTGACACTTTCAAATGGTGGAGTGCATGCTCCGCCATTCGAAAGTTACAGTGGATTGCACTGTAAATCATAAGATTCTGTTTACTTCCTTAGAGCGCAAACTAAGAACCAAATGACATGTGACACTAAATGTATAACGTGGCTTGGTGGGTTTTTAAATTGTTTTGTAAATAGTGTGTGGTGAGGGGGGAGGCGTAGAATGTGGCCAAACCAAATCTCTCTCTCTCTCTCTCTCTCTCTCACACACACACACACACACACACACACACGAGTGCCCACCCTCATATGTTGTTTATTACATAAGTCCCTCCCTTGTACACTATTTATGAACTAAAATAAAATAAAAAATAACCACTGAGCCATGTTACACATTCAACATAATGTGCAGTGTTTAGCCTTCAGAGTGCATATCAATCCTTGTGTATCTCTAGTAGAAAGGCAGGATAACACTGCAATAAATAAATAGGAATGAAATAAATAACATTCATTGCATTGATTTCAGTCCTTTCAAAACAGTGGTGATCTTCAAATGTTTTTAGAATTAACAGGGGAAGGTAAATGGAAGATGTTTAATGAGGCAAAATACAAATGGAACTGCTATTGTTTCTTGCTTTTATTTCTCACTCCTTTTGCATACAGGAATGCCTAAAAGTATATAAAGAGAAATGTATAACATTCTCAGAAAGATACAACAAAGATACAACAGAGTGATCACACGTTGCTAATAAGTAGACTTAATAGCATCATGCACAAAGGTCTCTCCATGCTCATCATGTGAATTGCTGTAAAAAAAAATGGGGATGTACCAGGTGGTCACATTCTCTATGCGACTGTCTTTGTAATGTCTGAATCAGCAGTGAGTGTGCAGTGCTGAATGTTCCTTGATAGTTCCAGCTTTTGGAATGAAATACTGTACCAACAGAATTTGGGGAGGAACAGACAGCCAATTTGATTTTTTTAAAAAAAATGAGGAGAGGCCTAGTTCTCACAAAATCAGTCAAGATGTGTGTGTGTGTGTTTTGTTTTTGTTTTGTTTTGATTAAATGAAGAATCATTTAAGCCCCCCCCCCCCAAGTGTTCTTACTTGAACAATAAACACTTGGGCGACTTAAATGATTCTTCATTAAAAAAAAAAACCTTTGCACATAGAAAACTATATAAGACTTTTCCCAATCAAATACTGTATTCCAGTTTTCTGTGTGCATGTTTTTGTTTTTCATTGGGTCACATAAACCCATTCATGTAATTTGAAATCCAGAAACAAGTTTACCAGTGCAATCCAATTTAACTTTTGTGCCTGTCACGCTGGTCCCAGGGCTAATTACTTCTTGGGGTGATTACTACTACTACTAGTTAGTTACTACTAGTAGTAGAATTACTACTACTACAGGAAGTCTAGACAACTACCATGTCATTCCCAATCCAAGTAGTTCTCCCCTTAGCCCTCTACAACATGGTCCGTCTGTACCCCACAGACGCAATAACTCCCACTTCTTCCTATGCCAAAGCCTCTCCACTTTACAGCTCAGCAGTGGCACCAGAAAGAATGGAAAAACCAATTAGCTTATTAAGGCCAAATAATATCCACCACCATGTTGGGTTCCTTGGGACCATATATAGCTCCTCTGGTCAAGGAAAAATATATCACCAGCATTGAATAAAGAGAAATTTATTTAAAAGCTATTCCATAAAATGAAAACTCATCCACCTTCTTACCAAAAGAGAAGGCCATAAAAGGAAGAGCTTCAACACAAGCAAATTACATAATCTAAGGCAGCACAGTAAAACAATAAACTCTAACTAAATCATACATACAAACTTGTTCTGGTTTCCCCAAACAGTTGTTATGCTACATAGCTTCCAGAACACCAGGCTCAAGCTCTAAACTTGGCTCTAGCTTGTCATCTTTAGCTTGACATCTTTCAAAGGAAACTCCTACTCAAATTTATAGCTCTAAAGTCCTTGGAATTATCCCACCAATAGAATGATTCTCAAATTCTGCTGAGCCATGATTACTACTCAGCTCTCAAGCACATCTCTAATTATTTGCACCTGAGGTGTTCTTACTCTCCTGTAAATCTAGCCAAGGTAAAACTTAGCTAGATAGCCAGTCAGATGTTTCCCTTTAAAGTAACAGCTCCCTTTCCCTATAGTAGAGTGACAAGACAGGGAAAATAACCCCACCTCCTTGACAGTGCCGGTTTAACCAGTGGCGCAGTGAGAACGGGAGGCCCCAGAATGGAAAAGGGATTCAAATCCCCTCCAAAGGAGGAATTCAAAGGGAATTTGAATCCCTTTTCCATTCTGGGGCCTCCCGTTCTCGCTGCGCCGCTGGTTAAACCAGCACAAAAGTTAAGTCAGATTGCACTGTACCTCATCTGCTTTTTTGAGCACTAGACCAAAGAAAGTTGGAGGAAACTCTGAGCTGCTTGAATCTGAAACACCTTGGGATACCTTTGGGAGTCTGCTGCAGGATTAGCAGTTGTGCTACCTACATTTAGGAATCCGCTTCTTTCCAATATGCTCTACTTCTATATTTACAACAGATATTAACGAGACACAGTTTTCTGCACTCTCTCATGTAAAAAAAAACTGAGGGCGCAATCCTACCTGGCTGCTAGGCCGGCGTAGGATGACTGCGCCGGCCCAGGACCATTGCAAAAGCTGCTGTAAGGTCCAAGGCCAGTGCAGAGGCAGGATCCAGCAGCGTGCAGCACAGATAAACCGTGGCTGAGCCGCAGGGCAGGGGGAGGACATTCCAGGGGTGTTTCAGGCCTGGGAGGGATTGGTGGCAGCAACACACGCCATATCCTTTCTCTCTCTCAGGCCCATTTCTCCTGACCTGGGCCTCCTGGACTTACACCAGCGAAATAGCTGGCGTGGATCCAAGGAGACCCATCCAGGTGGTTGGGGGGGGGGCTTCCCTTCTCCCAAGGTGATGTCCAAGCCCGGCTCTTTGTGTCCGGGATGCAGTGTTGGCTGCACTGGCCTCACTGCAGTGCCAGGCGTCAAGTTAGGCGGAATATGCTGCCCATCCTGTAGTACTATCCCTGGACTTTTCACTGGTTGGGCATTAGGATCATATAACTCAAGGTCTGATTCTGTTGACTGAGAAACTATTACAGTGCAATCCTGCACAACTATCTGGCGGGTGGCCCAGGCCGCCCGCCGAATCCTATCCCTATTCTGAGTCACTCTGGAGCAGCCCGGAGGTCTACTCGGGGAAAGGGGAAGTTCATCCCCTTCCCCCAGTGTAAACCGGGGAAGGCCCAATGGGCCTAAATAGCTGGCAGAAGTAAGAGGAGGCCGTGTAACATCCGCGCCAGCCCGAACAGGGATGGGGATATGGCAGACGCCATCCTGCCCCCTCCCGGGCCAGCTCGGCCAATGGCCCCCCCTCGCTGTCCGGACTGCTCCCACCAGGGGATCTCTTACCTGCCTCCAGCTGCCGTAGGGATGTCCCGGTGCCTGGCCTTGTGCCAGCCGCTCTTACACCTGAGTTGTCGCGAACATGCCATAAAGCACGTTCGCGACAACTTCCACCGGCGGAGGATTGCCGGTGGAATATTTTTGCTCAGGATTGCGCTCTTAATATAGCTGCTTTCATTCATCATATCATAGTCATCGATAGGAAAAAGTCTTTTTGGTTTGAGAGATGCACTCAGAATCTCACCCAACTTTATTATGGACAATTTGTGCACCTTCCATGTTATTTTGCATACAGTACTTGAATGATTTAGCATTACAAATAAAAAAGGGAACACAACACATGATGATTCATTAACTAGCACCCCTGTTCTCTTGATCAGACATTTACTGCTCTATTTTAATATTGGGAGCAAGTGCTTCTGGGAAGGGCTTGCTCTTTGTCCCCAATACTCAGGCCAAGGCAGCCAAAACCACCACTGAAAGGAGAGAAGAGTAACTCCAAGCTCTTTCCTGTAAGAATTCTAATTGCCACTATGTTTGCTTTAGAGTGGAGGATCTCTGTGTAAAAGCCTGTGCCTGCTGAAACTAATTTATCCAAATATGTGCATAAGCAGCCTTGAAGATCTAAATGATGACAATATACTGTAATTGTAGGATATAAATCTGTTAAATAACGAATAACTGATTGAATAGATTTTCATACAGCCCAATCCTATCCTTCTCCCCCACTGGTGCAGCCAGTGAGCAAGGGCAGAATGGGAGGCTTTGGAAGGTAAAGGGGATGTAAATCCCCTTTAAAGGTGGATTCAAAAGAAAAATATAATTTGTCTTCTATTTTAAATTAAAAAGCTATCAAATTAAGAAGTTTTATTTGAATGCACTTAAACCACATTTAGCTGAATGATTCACTCCTAAATGTTGCTGTTAATGTGTTTATGTTAATAAGTTTAAGATAGAGGCAGCAATATTCAATTTCAAACTTAAAAAAATAATCAGACTGAGCTGTTTGACACTTTGTTCAAAATTCACTGTACTATGTTTGTCAATGAAAAGTAATAACTGATTTTTTTTTCATAAACGTAAAAAAAATCAGACCTATACAGAACAAATTATTCACTGGGAGTATATCCATGATTTCATTTTACAAATGCAGAGCTAAAACTAGCTACTTGTAATTAATGTTATGCAATTAATGCATTAAAGACATAAAGAAAAAATAAAGCGAAACTGCATGCTGCCAAGTTACTTTGAAACCTTATTCCTGCTCTCTATGAATTAGCATTTTAGATATCCTTTTATAGAGCAACTCTGCAATTATCTTTTAATCTGAATAATTTAAAATAAATTATATTGCTCATTTAGCATGTGATTAAAATTGTTGTGATAAACGGAATAAAGAGAAAGAGATTTGCTTCTAGATTGTTATACAGTGCTGTACAAGTGGGAACCTGCAACAAAATGTTTCAATGTATCACTAACGGGAGTTCTTCTGTTCAGGGCTCTAAGTATCCTAGGACAGGAGCCTCATGTTACTATTTTGGGTTCACAGAGTGGGGAGAAGTTTTCAGGAGAGAGAAAACAAATGAACACTATGTTTCCCCCCCCCCCCTTTCCTGGAACTTCCCGCAATGTGTTAGAATGATAATCATAAAAGGGCTCAGGTTTGGGGCTGCTGCCCATCCTGAACCTGAGCACTTGATTGCAGTATAGCAGAGGGAAGATTTCTAGAGAGGAGAAAAAGTTCCATTCCCCTTCCTTCCTTCCTGAAATCTCCCCATATAGTGCATACAAGGGAGTTTTTTTAACTAATGATATAGATCCCCCCCGCCTTAAAGGGCGTAGGAATGGGGGGCAGGGGCGGTCTGCCCCGGGCAGCAGTGGGGGGGCAGCAAACTCACCTCTGGGGGGGAGGCCAGTGTCGTGGCACCGGCAGCTTGTCTTTGCGCTGCATTTTCAACGTTTTTGCTGGCCTTGGCAGTGGCGCGAGCCTTGCAGCGCTGCTGCCGAGGCTTCTGGAAGGTGAGGGAGGCGTTTTCGGTCCTGTGGCTCCGTTGCAGGCCTCTGGTAGGCCACGCAATGTCACTTCTGGGGGTGTGGCTTCGGGTGATGTCCACAGGGGGCATCAAAATGCTCACAGCCCCCAGTAGGGGGCACCGTTACTACGCCACTGCCCCCCTTAACTGTAAAGCCTCCCCTCCAAGATGCGACAGTGAGTTGTAGGCAGGGCCCATGAGAGGGGGGTAAAGAGGGGATAAATTGTATCCGGGCCCAGGGTCAAAAAGGGGGCCCAGGAGCCAAAGGACTGGGCCCAGAAATTTTCTGGGATCTCAGCTGGCCTCATGGAGAATGAAAGACGGTGGCTGGGTCTACCTGGTGGGTAGACCTGGGCACTGCTTTGGGAATCCTGGTAGACCTGGGCTCCAGAGACTTTTCCAGCTATTGCTGCCCTTCTCCCACCTTGTTTTGCCCCCTCCCCCTTTGAGAAGGGGCCCAAAAGAGACTTTGTGCCCCCTGATAAAATGCCTCTCAGAGGCCCTGGTTGTAGGTGATCAAGCAGGTCAATTCTTTCCCCCTTGTTTTTTATTTTTTCCCAGCTGGTGCCCTCAGTATTTCATTAGCCACTAAGGACAGGTTCTTGTTGGGCTATTTCTGGTTTGTAAACATATTTTTTCTTTTATAAATGAATATATTTCTACATAGCTGGGATTCCCTTGAATATCCGAAAACTACTACTGGAGGGTGGCATTTTGTTACTAAACTGACAGGTACCAAACTACCCAAGTTCAATATTAGAATGATGATAATAATAATAATGAAGATGATAGTAGTATCAGATGAAAATAAAATGTTACAGCCCCTATGATTTTTCTATAAAGAAAACCTGTGATAAAATAATCATGGGAAGGGCTTAGCACCAATCCTGTAAGGATTTTGTAGAAAGATCTCCCCTTCAGTCTGAAGACTGTCTGAGGAATTAGATAAGTATAGGTAAGCCTATAACAAGCATCTTTAAAGATGATTCACTGACTTGCATTGCTTTTCAAAAAAGGAAAAAATGCTTAGAGACAATATATACCGGTATATGAGAAACTTCTGGCAGTTTCAGTTCAACAAATATCCCTATAAACTATACCCATTAAGGTCTTTAAATGGAATATAAAAAATAGTGTTATTAAGAACCCAGCTAGTTACAAAAGACAGGGATGAAAATAAAATTAGAAGATCCATAGAGATGGTCCCCTGGTTGTAATAATAAAAGAATATTTATGGAGTGATGTTATCACACAGAGAGCTGAACACTGTACTGATAACTCAGCAGAAATGCATCTGGGAGCATATCAATAAATGGAATCATGTATAAATAATAAAAGACAAGCTATAAGCCTTAGTTTAAATTGAAAGTACAGAGGCAAGATAGGAAGGTTGCAGACCAGGAGGACTGAAGCTCCCCCCTGAAGTGAAATGACATCGGATTTCAACACACTGAAGCAATCCAACAGAAGAGAAATGATATAAGTAAGGCATTGGAGGAAGCAATAAAAGCTGCTGGTCACGCAAGTTCAAGTAGTTAATATAACATTTCAGACACTGATCTCATCATGAATTGCTCTCTTTTAGTGATGGAGTAGAGTAAAATAATACTAGGTTTGAAATAAAATGTGTGCGTATAGTGTATGTAAGCGAAGCTGCCATTTCAGACTAAACTGGAGATCTCTAATAAGTTGTTTCAGCAGCAGCTGTACAAATATCCCAATAATGAACAAAGTTATGAAATTATGCTCACAGCAAAGAAACTACAAATATCGCACTTGCTGTTCCTTGAAAACATGCTTGAGTGAGTTTCATCTGCAGTTGCTGTTGAAGTACCTGGCTGGGTCAGCTATGTATTACATTGGACAACAAATTTTAACAAAGGTAAAGCCCCCATGATTGAATTAGTATTTGTGTAAGGATTTTGAGGTGCAGAAAACGAACATGACAATGACAATGCAAAATTGGCTACCGCTTGTGAGAGAGCCACAATAGATACAGTATTTCCATAGACATGTACAGTCAGCCCTCCTTGTCTGTGGGGGTTCACGTCTGAACCTCCCTCCCCGCAGATAAGGCAAATCTGCGGATAATTAAATCTGAAGATTAAACTTTTTAAAAGTTTTTAAATGGTTAAAATTAGCCTTGCTTGCCTATCTCAATGCTGCAACAGGCCCAGGCTTGCCCCATAATGGGCCCAGGCTCAGGCTCGCCCCATAGTTCATTGCATGATGCATTCTGGGGCAAGCCTGGGCTAAGGGTCATGCAACCTGGAAGTAGCTTCCGGAGTGCTATTTCCAGCCCTACAGCCATGCAAATGGAGCAGTTTTGCAAGGTTATTTTTAACCATTTTAAACCCTTTTTTAAACGCTTCCTCACCATCCACAGCCATCCGCGGATGGTCAAATCTGCTGATGTAAAACCGTACTGGTAAATGCTTTGTGTCACAACATCTATGTATGCAATGCGGACTGCTTCTCCTAAACTAGAGCCAATCAATAGATTTTATTGTCATTTTGGTTTTCAGCAGGTCGAAATTAGCAAAGATTCTCTCTTTTCATTTCATGGCCAATTTCATGTTGTCCTGTGTCAGATCACCAAGGCTGTTCAAATGTTTAACTTCATGCAAACTCTCATTTATGTAATAGCAGGCCAATTAATATGTCAAAAATATACACTGTAGAATTTCACAAAAATAAGTCAACTTGCTATCAAATACAAAACAATCCATATACAGTATAAATGCAACATTCTTCCACAATCTCCTATAAGACCATATCAAATGAACTAGCTTCCTGATCTGCTTGTAACATCATGAGACCACACTGAAGTCCTCTTCCTTGTATGGAGCTGGGCGTCAGCTTCAGGGCAGCAATACCCTGCACTTAAATTGCTTCCTCTCTTATACCACCTGTGCTTTTCATTTTTCCATTCCTTGATTGTTGCTTTTCTGTTGCAAAAAGAATTATTTATATGATGTGGATAGCTATATATAAGGTTGTATCCTAAGTTTAGTTAGTCATGACTAACACCACAATCATATGTATTCAGAAGTCCTAAGGTTAATGAACCTTACTCCCTGGTAAGTGTGTATAGGATTGCAACCTAACAACCCAATCCTATCTGCTGGAAGTGTCAGGATCCAAGCAGAAGTGCCTGGACCCAGCATGTAGTTGCTGGTGGCTGTGCATGTTCACCAGTGGCAAAGATACCATCCACCAGTGCCAGGTATGGCAGTGATGGGGGCAGGTGGTGGGAGTGAATGGGGAGGGAGTGGGAAGAATGGGAGTGGGAATGGCGGGGGAAGGAACCAGAGGCAGGGAGTGGATGGATCTGGCAGCAATGGTGCTAGCCAGATTCTATCCCCTCTTTAAAACCTTCCACCACTTTTCTCTCCTCAGGCATACATCACCAAAATAGGTGGCATGTGTTCGAGGAAAGGAAACCCATTAGTGTTCTGGCAGCCTATTATTTATTTATTTTATTTTTCACATTTTTATACCACCCTTCCTCCAAGGAGCTCAGAGTGGTGTACATATTTCCTCCCCTCCTTTTTGTCCTCACAACAACCCTGTGAGGTAGGTGGGGCTGAGAGATAGTGACTGGCCCAAGGTCACCCAGGAAGCTTCATGGCTGAGTGGAGATTTGAACCTGGATCTTCCAGGTCTAAGTCTGACTCCCAAACCACTACACCATCCTACCAAGAGGTAAGTACAAAATGTTTGCTACAAATTGCCCCTCCCCCACCATAGGATGCAGCATGTGCCTTTTTGGTGTGGCTGCATCAGCACTGGTAGCAGAGGATAGGATTGGGGCAGTGGGACTTATCAGTGGGACTCACAGCACAATCCTATCCAACTTACACCAATGGTGTAACCAGCAGTGCAGCGAAAATGGGAGGCCCCAGAATGGAAAGGGGATTCAAATCCCCTTTGAATCCCCCTTTGGAGGGGATTTGAATCCCCTTTCCATTCTGGGGCCTCCCGTTCTCGCTGCACCGCTGGTTACACTGGTGGTATAAGTTGGATAGGATTGCTCTGTCAGTCATAGCTAGCTTCCTTAGTCATGACTAATTAAATGTAGAATACCTATAGCATACCAAGGATACAGTAGAGAAGTGCAGAGGTGTCACTGGAGAGGGTGGGCGGTACTGTAAGTTTCACACCATGCTAATCCCCGTTTACTCCCCGGTACGAGGTGGTCCTGCCCCGCCCCCTCACCATTGGAGCCATTCCATGCGGCGAAGGCAATGGGCAGGAGAAAAGCGTCCTTGCAAGCAGAGGCGTTGCTACGGTGGGGGCGGTACTGTAAGTTCCGCCCCATCCTAGTCCCCGTTTACTCTCCGTTACGAAGTGGCCCCTCACCGTCGCAGCCATTCAGTGAGGCGAAGGCAACGGGCAGGAGACGGGGGAGAGCATCAGATAAAACCTCTTACTTGCAGCATAAGAAACATTAACAAGAGTCCAAAGGTCTGTCTAGTCCTGCATCCTGATTCTTAGAGTGCCAACCAGATGCATCGGCTGCAGTTATATGATGAGAAGTCTTAATAATGAAATTTTAAAAAATCCATATAAAATTATAGGGGTTGTCCCTGAGAAATTTGACCCTCCTACCCATTTGAGACTGGTATTCCTGCTTGTCACTGTTCCATTAAAGCAGGGGCGGGGAACCTTTTCCCTGGCAAGGGCTGTTTTAAATATTAGAAATTTGCTTGAGGGCCGCCATTTTTATTTATTTAATTAATTTTTGCCCCTGCCCCCCCATCGGCCTCCGGAGGCTCTGCGCTCACCGTCCGAAGCCGCCGCCGGGTCCGTGCGTCACCTCCGGCGTACCATGCCAAAGAGGGCAAGAGCTTGCCCTCATCGGCGTGGTATGCATGTGCGAAATGGCCAACGGCCTGGTGAGAAGGGGTCGAGGCGGCAGCCAGGGAGGACATGCAAAGGCCCTCTCCCGGCCTCCAGAGGTGACGCGCGGACCCGGCGGAGCCTCCAGGGGGCAGTTGGGCGGCCTCCCGGCAATCTATCCGGGGGCTGGACCGGATGGCCTCGGGGGCCTGATCCGGCCCTGGGGCCGGAGGTTCCCCACCACTGCATTAAAGAAAAAAGTGATAGGGGAATTACATCTATTTCTATGTGGTTTCTTCCTTATATAGCAAAAGTTATATTTGTGTTGTTTGCTTTATGTTTTCCAGTGAAGTACTCGGAATCCCTTGCCTGCAATCATCAAATTCTCTAAATGCCAGTAGCTTGTTCTTCATTCTGCTGATGCTTTCAATGCTGATATAATAAAACAGTTTTATAAACATCAGCAGTACACATTTTCTGAATTTTCCATAAGCCAACTAAAATCCCCTTACAACTGCAAAATGTATCCTCAACCATCCCCATGGCTCTCTATTCAGTCCCCAATACTAGATCTGAGATCCATAGAATATCACCAATAATAGGCAAGAGTTGAAAACATCTAGATTCAGAGTGCTTGCCTAACCATCATTTATATGGACAGGTCGATGAAAGTGTCGACCCAGTGTGCGGCGGCTGTGAAGAAGGCCAATTCCATGCTCGGGATCATTAAAAAGGGGATTGAGAATAAAACGGCCAATATCATTAAGCCTTTGTACAAATCGATGGTAAGGCCACATCTGGAGTATTGTGTCCAGTTCTGGTCACCATACCTCAAAAAGGATATAATTGAATTGGAAAAGGTGCAGAAAAGAGCGACCAGAATGATTCGTGGGCTGGAGCACCTCCCTTACGAGGAAAGGCTACAGCGTCTGGGGCTTTTCAGCCTAGAAAAAAGGTGCCTGAGGGGGGACATGATTGAGACTTATAAAATTATGCATGGGATGGAGAGAGTGGATAGAGGGAAATTCTTTTCCCTCTCGCACAACACCAGAACCAGGGGACACACACTAAAAATGGGTGGAGGGAGAGTTAGAACAGACAAAAGAAAATATTTCTTTACCCAGCGTGTGATTCATCTGTGGAACTCCTTGCCACAGGATGTGGTGATGGCACCTGGCCTAGATGCCTTTAAAAGGGGTTTGGACAAATTCATGGAGGAAAAGACCATCACAGGTTACAAGCCATAAGCAACCTCCTGGTTTTTAGAAGTGGGTTTTCTCTGTGCCAGGTGCAAGGGAGTGGCGACTGGACACAGGTATCTTGTTGTCTCGTGTGCTCCCTGAGGCATCTGGTGGGGCCACTGTGTGACACAGGAAGCTGGACTAGATGGGCTTTTGGCCTGATCCAGCAGGGCTCTTCTTATGTTCTTATGTTCTTATACTGCCCTAGTCCCTTGCCACCAATGATAACAGAATCAGGGCTACTCCATGCAACACTCCCAGTCCGGAGTTAGCAGTAACTCACCTAGTGCTCAAGTGCTTGTTCCCACAGGGACCCTTGGTTTCAGCTTGCACATGCAGATGACCAGTACAAACACATCTCAAAACAAATGCCCAAAACAAACTTAGCTAAAGCTGGCTCCTCCCAACTCAGGTTTGTTCCTAGATCTTTTGATTTTAATCAGTGACCTCTCTGCTACCCAGGAGCTAAAACACCCAGAGCATTTTTCCTCGACTCACGTCAAGTGTCCCCAAATTTTATTTTATTGCATATTTATCCCACCCCTCCTCCAAAGAGCTCGTTGTAAGAACATAAGAAGAGCCTTGCTGGATCAAGCCAAAGGCCCATCTAGCCCAGCTTCCTGTATCTCACAGTAGCCCACCAGATGCCTCTGGGAGCACACAAGACAATAAGGTATCCTATTGATTCTGGCATTTAGAATCTGAAAACCAGATGCATATAGTTGTCATGATTTGTAACCTGTGATGGACTTTTCCTCCATAAATCTGTCCAGTCCCCTATTGTGTAGCATACATGGCTCTTCTTTCCCCCATTTTATCCAGGGCTGGCCCATCCATGAGGCGTCACCTGAACTGGTCACCTCAGACAGCAGATTGGTGGAGGGCACCCATCTCTGTCTGCCAATTTGTCTTCATTATCACTCTCTGGATTGTAAAAGGAAGAGGGGGACAGAGAAGAAAATATGGAGGGGAGGAGATTGCTGAGCTAGAACATTGGAGAGTAGGAAGAGTAGAGGTTGGCACATCAATGGGTAAGGTAAGGGGGGCAGCATTTGGCATGCTGCCTCAGGATTTCTTGAGCTGGCCCTAATTTTATCCTCCCAACAGCTCTATGAGGTAGGTTAGGTTGAGAGATTATGACTATCTCAGTTTTGTGGCTAGGTGAGGATTTGGATCCATGTCTCCCCTGACCTAGTCCTACATTCTAACTACTATACTGTCCTCCTTTCTCCACAGGGGACTCCTTACATTCCCAGGAGTCTTTTTCATATGATCCTATCCAGGGCATTACACTGAGGCATCAGAGTTAATGGGTGACATAGCAAGGGGCATAGCATAGTCAAGATGGAGGAACTGCCTACACACAATCCTAAAAGTGCTTTGACTGCTCTGAGACCATCTCCTGTACATCAGCACATTTCCATTCTCATCTATAAGCCAGGAAATGTTCCATGTGCATATGAAGTGGGTACAGGTGGTCTGGCTCAGTTGGTAGAGTTGCCGCCTCATAAGCCTGAAGATCAGTGAATGGCAGTTCGAGACATGCCACTGACAAAAAGCTGTGAAACCCTCTGTGAGGAGCAATAAAGCTGCCAGCTGCGTCGGCTGGCGAAGGCCAGGGAGAGACCAGACTGCAAAAGGATACCATCTGGATTTATTTATTTATTTACAATGTTTTTATCCCGCCTTTCTCCCTGATGGGACCCAAGGCGGCTTACAAGAACAAGAAAAAACCAAATACAAAAATCCATCACATTTAAAAAGCAATAAAACAGTTAATTAAAAAGTCATAAACACAGTCCAAAAATGATAAAAGAGACCACTATTACAATTTAAAAAACAAGAATACAAGAACAGCAGCACCACACCTGTAAGTGCTAAATGTTAAAAAAAAAGGCCAAGACTCAGAAGGCTTCATTGAACAAGAACATTTTTAGGCCTCGCCAGAAAGTCTCCAAGGAGGGAGCAGTTCATAAGTCAAAAGGGAGGGAATTCCATAAGGTTGGTGCTACTACTGAGAAGGCCCTATTTCTAGTTGCCAACCCTCGGTACCCACAAGAGGGCCTTCTCTGATGACCTACATTCAATCATGAATGTAGTTGTTCATGAAAGATCTATCATTTATGTATTGTAAGACCCCCATTAGGGAGTTTGGGGAAGCCTGCCCATGTAAACTGCCTTGGATTAAAGTAAGAGGAGAAATACAATGACCAAGAAAGGAAGTATATACTGTATATTTATTATTATTATTATTATTATTATTATTATTATTATTATTATTATTATTATTATTATTCCATGTGCACTTGGCAATATTACCAGAAGAATGGAACCTGTGTGCACACAAAACTACCATAGTACCCTTCCATTTACCTCTGAAGCCATTAAGATTGATGATGCTTTATTTGGAGTACCATCTGAAAATTAGTAAGGGCATGGAATAGGGCTTTCTTCAGTGGGGCACCCCACTTATGGAATTCACTTTCTACAGAGGAATGCCATAAAACTCTGGCAGTCCTCGGTAGAAAGTGAATCCCATAAGTGGGGAGCCCCACTGAAAAAGGCCCTATTCCATTATTTCATAATGCAAATTAAAACATGTCTATTTAAGCAAGGAACTGATTTCCTTTGATCTGATGTTGATATAGATGATATAGTATTGCTTATCCTGGTCTTGGTTTTATTGTAATTTTGTTCTGGTGTTCTAGTGTTGTTTCTATTGGGAATGAAAATCAACTAGAAAAAATGTATATGTAGTGGCACAATCATATTATTGTTGTTGACCTAAAACCAGGACTGATATGCACTGCATATCATGGACTTTAATACAGGCACACACCAATCTGAACAGTGATAATGCTATGCATATCTTCAGGATCAGGGTGCCAGACTCTGCTAAATCTGCAATGACATTAACATGTTGTAGTCTTCTTGCTTAGAGGTATATAAAGCATACTAATTTTTTTCAATCACCACTTTATCATTTCTACAACTGATATAACTATCATTCTCTGCCCATAATATTAGGCGTTATCACCATAATTTGGCTACTAAATATCATATATATGCAATCTCTCTAGTTAACATGTATTTCTCAGCAGTGCAAAATTCAGAGATTGATGGTAGCAATAAAAATGAACTCCACAAATTCTGCCTTGCTTTTGTTATACATATTTTAACATTAGTGACAGAGCAGAAACTGAGTTTAAAGCAAAAATCCTCAAGCCATCAAATCCAGTGCAGAGCAGACCCACTGACTGAATCTACTGAAGAGAAAAAAGAACAAAAAAAAACCCCACAGGTTTTCTTATGAATGAAATTTAATGTTTTTCTCTTAAATACAGTACATGTGATATAAATATAAAAGCAAAGCACCGTATAAGGGTACTTGTATTTGTGTTCAGCTTTGTCATATATAGGTCCATTGTTTGATTAAGGTAGGATCAGAGTGCAAAGTGGCTCTGCATGTTTCACAGGACTGTGGAGTACATTAGGACTGTAACAGCCCAATCCTGTCTAGAATGCAGCGGAGGTTCAGCTAGGGTGGCCACTGCATCCTAGGCAGGACTGGCCTCATGCTGGTGGAGCTGGAGCGCTCCTTGGAGGAAAGGGGCGTTTGTCACTTTCCCCCGGGTAGAGCTCCAGCAGGCCCAGTGGGCCTCCTCAGACATGCGCCGGCAAAATGGCTGGTGCAAATCTATCTGAGGCGGTGGTGTAAGGCCTGCCAGGCCCAGCACGGGGGATAGGATTCAGCACAGTGTGCCACTGATGATCCCTCCTCCGTCCCTGGCCTAGCTGACCGATTGCCCCTTCCCTTCCCACCTTAGTCCGCCCTCCCCACACCCCTGCCCCAACTGGCAGAAAACCTACCTTCCCTGGCGGGCACAGCGCCCAATCTGGTGCGGAGTGAGTGGTGCCAGCCTCTCTGCCAGTGCCGCTTACTCACTGGGGGTCAAATGTGCCTTACAGCACATTTATGACACCCGGTGCCGGCAGAGCCATTGCTTCACCAGCATATTTGTACACAGGATTGCGCTGTAAGTCACAAACTTTAAGGGACTCAAAGAGTACCTGATGCCTTCAAGAAAAGCTTGTTTATGAACAGGGGCACCTGAATGTGTGACCATAACAGAATGGGGTAAAGTGTCTTGGTTGTCTTTTGAGTGCTCTTTAATAAATTTACAGCTCCTTCAAACATTAAGGTTATTTTTCAATATTAGCTTTTGCACTTTCATTCCTGGAAAAAGTAGTACCATAGTTGATGTGATGTCACTGCTTCCCCCTAGCATTTATGTTTTCCATTTCTCCTGAACATAAAGTATTTGGTTACATAATTGCCTTTCCCATATTATGTTTCCCAGGGACATTGTTAAAGACTTAGAATCCTTGAGAGTCTTCACTAACTTGCGATATACCAGTCATGTGATGCCAATCTCAATCATAATCAGTTATAACATGTGGATATGTACATCTTTAGATTAATTTTAGGAGTATGTGAAAAAGAAAATGGAAAAAGGCACAGCCTGATCCTTTGCCTATTTAATTAGTATGATGTAATAGTTTCCACACAAAAGCTCTCAGTGGAATACCTTCTGTTAGAACTGGTCGTAGCTGGGGCCAGCTTTCATAGCCAGTAGAGTAATGAAATAACCTTTTACACTCAGTCCACAGCAATTACCTTCATTCAACTCTCAGCAGTTCCATGGTGTGAATCAATTCTAAGGCTGTAATCCTAGGTACACATACTTGGTGGGAGCAATTTCCAGTGGGACTTACTTCCAAGCAAACAAAGATAGGATCAGTGTGTGCAGATTTACCATTGTAGGCAAAACTATTCCCTGAAACTTATCTGACAAGGAATAGCTAACACTGCAATGCACAACCAATCTTTTAATGGACAATGATGTTTGCTTTAATCTTTGAATGAAACAGTGTGATAGGGAAGATTCCTCAGCGCAGGACTCCGAATATATTAGTGCCTGATTTTTCATTTTAAACACTCAAAAGTAATATTTTTTAAAAATGAATCAGTTATGTATCAGCAAGACTTCTAATCCTTCTTACACTGACCAAGAAGGGCACAGACTTGAGTTACCTAGGAATTTTACAGAGGACCATTACTGAAGCATACAGGTATATTCCTCCCAGCCTGGAGAGGATCCCCTCTGCCAGCCAGGCCTCCTCCTCCCTGAGAAATATGCAAAGTAGAAGAGTGGGAATGGAGGAGAGGGTCCCATTTAGGCTAGGAAATGCTCAGGCTTCAAAAAAGCCTCTAGGATTCATTGTACTCCTTCATGCACGCATACAACTGCATCCACACATATACCGTATTGGTCTGAGTATAAGACTCACTTTTTTCTCCTAATTTAAGTTTTTAAACTAGGGGTGCGTCTTATAATCAGGCTGTTGCAATTTAATGCCAGTGATTTAATTAAATTTTTTTAATAGCACCAAACTTTAAGGGTGCGTCTTATAATCAGGTGCATCTTATACTTGGGACAATACGGTATGGGGTGCAACCTCAAAAACGACAGAATGATTTCAGTTCAAATCCAAGGCAAACCATTCAACATTACAGTAATCCAAGTGTATGCCCCAACCACTGATGCCGAAGAAGATGAAGTTGACCGGTTCTATGAAGACCTACAACACCTTCTAGAACTAGCACCCAAAAAAGATGTCCTTTACATCATAGGAGACTGGAATGCTAAAGTAGGAAATCAAGAAATAAACGGAACAACAGGCAAGTTTGGCCTTGGAGCGCAAAATGAAGCAGGGCAAAGGCTAACAGAGTTCTGTCAAGAGAACACGCTGGTCATAGCAAACACTCTTTTCCCAACAACACAAGAGGCGACTCTACACATGGACATCACCAGATGGTCAATACCGAAACCAGATAGATTATGTGCTTTGCAGCCAAAGATGGAGAAGCTCTATACAGTCAGTAAAAACAAGACCTGGAGCTGACTGTGGCTCAGATCATGAGCTTCTTTTTGCAAAATTCAGGCTTAAACTGAAGAATGTAGGGAACACCACTAGACCAGTCAGATATGACCTAAACCATATCCCTTATGAGTATACAGTGGAGGTGAAGAATAGATTTAGGGCATTAGACCTGGTAGACAGAGTGCCTGAAGAACTATGGACGGAAGTTCGTAACATTGTACAGGAGGCAGCAACTAAAACCATCCCAAAGAAAAAGAAATGCAAGAAAGCAAAGTGGCTGTCAGATGAGGCTTTACAAATAGCTGTGGAAAGAAGGAATGCGAAAAGCAAAGGTGAAAGGGAAAGATATAAACAACTGAATGCAGATTTCCAGAGAATAGCAAGGAGAGATAAGAAGGCCTTCTTAAATGAACAATGCAAGGAAATCGAGGAAAACAACAGAATGGGGAGAACTGGAGATCTCTTCAAGAAAATTGGAGATATCAAGGGAACGTTTTGTGCAAAGATGGGCATGAGAAAGGACAAAAAAGGCAGAGACCTAACAGAAGCAGAAGAGATTAAGAAGAGATGGCAAGAATACACAGAAGAACTATACAAGAAAGATCTGAATGTTCCTGATGACCACGCTGGTGTGGTCACTGACCCAGAGCCGGACATCCTAGAGAGTGAAGTCAAGTGGGCCTTAGGTAGCATTACTAACAACAAAGCTAGTGGAGATGATAATATCCCAGCTGAGCTACTTAAAATCCTAAATGATGATGCTGTGAAAGTGCTGCACTCAATATGCCAACAAATTTGGAAAACTCAGCAGTGGCCAAAGGATTGGAAAAGGTCAGTTTACGTTCCAATTTCAAAGAAGGGCAGTGCCAAAGAGTGTTCAAACTATCGCACAATTGCACTCATTTCACATGCTAGCAAGGTTATGCTCAAAATCCTACAAGCTAGGCTTCAGCAGTACGTGGACCTAGAACTACCGGACGTACAAGCTGGGTTTCGAAGAGGCAGAGGAACTAGAGATCAAATTGCCAACATGCGCTGGATCATGGAGAAAGCACGAGAGTTCCAAAAAAACACCTACTTCTGCTTCATTGACTACGCAAAAGCCTTTGATTGTGTGGATCACAACAAACTGTGGCAAATTCTTAAAGAGATGGGGGTACCAGACCACCTTACCTGTCTCCTGAGAAACCTGTATGCGGGTCAAGAAGCAACAGTTCGGACCGGCCATGGAACAACCGACTGGTTCAAAATTGGAAAGGGAGTACGGCAAGGCTGTATATTGTCACCCTGCCTATTTAACTTATATGCAGAGTACATTATGAGAAATGCAGGGCTGAATGAATCGCAAACCGGAATCAAGATTGCCGGGAGAAATATCAACAACCTCAGATATGCAGACGATACCACCCTAATGGCAGAAAGTGAAGAAGAACTAAAGAGCCTCTTGATGAGAGTGAAAGAGGAGAGTGCAAAAGTTGGCTTGAAACTCAACATTAATAAAACCAAGATCATGGCATCTGGTCCCATCAATTCCTGGCAAATAGAAGGGGCAGAAATGGAAGCAGTAACAGATTTTACTTTTCTGGGCTCCAAGATCACTGCAGACGGAGACAGCAGCCATGAAATTAAAAGACGCTTACTCCTTGGAAGGAAAGCTATGGCAAACTTAGACAGCATAATAAAAAGCAGAGATATCACCATGCCAACAAAAGTTCGCATAGTCAGGGCGATGGTGTTCCCAGTAGCAATGTATGGTTGCGAGAGTTGGACCATAAGGAAGGCTGAGCGCCGAAGAATAGATGCTTTCGAACTGTGGTGCTGGAGAAGACTCCTGAGAGTCCCTTGGACTGCTAGGAGATCAAATCAGTCAATCCTAAATGAAATCAACCCTGACTGTTCCCTGGAAGGACAGATACTAAGGCTGAAACTCAAATATTTTGGCCACCTAATGCGAAGAGAGGACTCTCTGGAGAAGACTCTGATGCTGGGAAAGATTGAAGGCAAAAGGAGAAGGGGAAGGCAAAGGATGAGATGGTTAGACAGCATCACCGATGCAGCGAACATGAAAAGGAGCGAACTCAGGAAGATAGTGGAGGACAGGAAGGCCTGGCGGGATATGGTTCATGGGATCACGAAGGGTCGGACACGATTTAACGACTGAACAACAACAACAAATGGTGACGCAAGTTTCCACACAAAAACTCTTCTTCACAAGAAGTAGAGATCAGGGTTTAAACACAAGTGTTTATGAATGTGTAATTTGGCCCCTACCCCCTCAACACATGGGTGTTGTTTTCAACCATCTAAAAAACACTGCAGCATGACACAGGCTGCAATCCTATGCATACTTACCTGTCAGTAAGCATCAATGAAAACAGCAGGACTTATTTCTAAGATATAGGATTGTACTCACAGCACCAGACTAATAGCGTAATCCAACACGTTTTCTCAGGGTCCCATTGTATTTAGGGGACAAAATACAATTGTATGTGTCTACTCAGAAGTAGGTTCCACAGTGTTCAATGGGGCTTACCCCCAGGAGAGTGTGTATAGGATTGCAGCCTGAGCCTTACTCATAGAAAAGGATGCATAGGACCTAAGACTTGTTGGCTAAATTAAAGATGATATATACCTTGGAAATGATTCCCACTATTTTCCTTCCTCGCTTAAATGAATGACAGAGTAGGGCGCGTTTTTGTATTATATAGTACAATAGCAGATAGCATCTATTGGTCTGGGTCACTTGCAGAAAAAAGGAAGTTAGTACAATAGTATTATTCAACAGTGTCAGGCTGCATCCAGTATTTTAAATCCCATTCAATAGTTATCTCTTGTGGGTTGGCTATCCTTATATTTTACTGTACATATACAGTTTAAAAATGCATATACAGTACAAACACAAATGCCATGTTCTATATAGATAATTTCAGTTTTTAATATTGGTTTTGCAGCTTTCCTGACACCACTTCAGAGCTGTTGTGTCTGAAGATTAATAATAAGCATTTGCAATTAAGTAGGATGTGAACTTGAGGTGGAAGGGAAGCCGCATAGTTGTTTAACCAGATGGCTGCGTGAAACTTGGCAAAAACGTTATGCTCTTAAAATTATTACTGGCAGATTGCCTCAGGCCAAATGTGAAAAAGACCTGCCATGGTTGCAACAATTCAAGTACGTCTTCACACGTCTTTTTTCTTTTCTTTAAGTAATCTGTGGCAGCTCCGTCCTCAGCGTCCCTACCAACCCTAGCAGCACAGTACTATATTAGAAAGTGGGAGGAGAAAAAGCAAACACTGGCGATTTTTCCCCTCAAGTCTCCCGTTCTTTACTCCCCTCGGGCCTGAGAAGCTAATAAAACGCCCATGGAAGCGCCTCAACGAGCAGTGTCAAAAGAAACAAGAAAAAATATTGACTCCCCAGTGGGGCCAGCGAGGAATCTGCAGAGTCCCCGGCGGCCGCCATGTGACATCAGCTTGGCACCTGCTGCTGCTTCTCTCCCCGCCTGCGGCGAAGGGCCTTACTTCCGTCACCCGAGGCAAAGCTCCTTCCCCTCGCCAGGAGTCCAGCCCTCCCCGTGGGGTCTGTGCCTTGGTTAGCCCGCGCTGTGACGTCCCTCGAATAGCAGCTCGAGGCGGGTGATTCCTGTGAGCCGGCTGGTGCAGGAGGCGCTGCCGCCGGAGTTTCCCTGCCTTGAGACTCAGGAAGGGCTTGAGGAGGGTCAGCAGCGGGGCACACACACTTATTGGCAGGCGGAGGAGGACGCCTCGGGCTCGAGCACAGCGGCCGGCCGGACAACTTTGTCTGGGTCAGATGAAGCTGTCCCGCCGCCCTTCAGGCAGCATGGCGCCAGCAGCCCCTGCGCCTTGGGCGTTGTTGCTGTGGTTCCTTCTCCTCCTGCCCTGTGCCGTGGTGCCTTCCCGGCTGAACATTCCCAAAGTGCTGCTGCCGTTCACTCGGAGCACCAAGATCAACTTCACCCTCGAAGCAAGCGAGGGCTGCTACCGCTGGTGAGTGACGGAGGTCAGGCTGGAGCGCGTGGGGGTCCAGGCACAGGTGCTGCAATGCAACAACCCCCTTTGCGGCTGCTGCAGCAGCACGTGGCAGAGGAGGAAGCCGGGCGTAGGCGCAACAGCTCCTGGGACTGAAAACGACCTCTGCCTCCAGCACGGTGGCTGAGGGTGGCGGTCTTATTGTCTTTGCTCCCCCCCGTGCGCTTGCTCCGCAGTCCCAGGCCGTTCGGAGCCCTAACATTCAGAAAGCCTGCAGGAAACGTGCAAGTCATCATAACCTTATCCTGTGCTGCAGAGTGAAGCACCTCTGACTGCATAGGATCGGGACTCCTTTTTCCACCCAAGAATTATTCTGAGTCACTTGTACTTGGTGTCCTGTATGCTGTCTTGGAGTTACGTTTTCTACTGACCTTACCACCACCGCTTACAGGAGGCATTTAAAAATCAATCAGCACCAGAATGACAATATAGAAATGGTGTGTGTGTGTGTGCATCTGCATTTAACAAAAACAAAACATAAGCCCAACAGTACAAATTTAAAAGTCCATTGTTGGCAAATCCCCAAAGTTTTTGGGGTGCAGTGTAACATGAAGCAACGAATTAGTGGTGTATTTTTATTTCAAACATGGTGGGCAGAAATGGAAATCTGTGAACAACAGGAACGTGATTGTTGCTGAGTCTGACAAACATGGTAGGGTTGCCACGTTTTTCTGGTAGGCCTTCTGTGCCTAATGGGGAGATATTCATAAAGTGAAGCTTTCCCTATCGCTGCATTTCCCTCTGCCACCTTTTCCTCCTGTGCCTGTTTGGACAGATATAAAATGTTTTGCCCAGCATGGCAGTGCAGTGATAGGGAAAGCTTCACTTGTTAAGTGCGTCTGTTAGTATAGGCGTGAAGGAAAAAGGTGGCGAGGCGAGAGGTCTTTCAAGGGGACTAATATACAGTTGAAATTCCAAAATGAAACTCCAAAATTGAAACTCCTCACACAGCTCTTCTCGGCACCTCTTATTCCATTTGTCAACGAGTAAGAAAAAGTTAAATAGTTGTTGGAAACAGTTTGAAATTATTACAGTGCTGTATAAATTATACATGCAGTGGTAATTTACTGATCAACCAAATTTAAAGATCAGGAGAAACAACTTTTGATTTGAGTTCCGTTCAGGGGCCATGTGACCCAGAAAGCCGCCTGATGCTGTCTTGGGTCCGCTGCCTCTGCACTACAAGAAAGTCCAAAACCCTGACCATGCTCCTTGAGTGCCCTCATCAAACTTGGAACGTGCAGGACTTCTGGCTTTATTCACAGGGACGGCATGAATGCTTGCGCTGTCCCTGTAAATAAAGCTGGAATTTCCCCACTTCTGAGTTTGATGACAGCACCCAAGAAGCACCGTAAGGAGGGAATTATCTGCTTATCGCTCAAGTGAGTGAGAAGGAGGTCTTTGCTGCTTGCATTGGCGGTGGGTTGTAGGGAGGCAGTGGTGGACTCAGGATGAAAGGCACCCTGAACCCACCATCCTCGTGGACCCCTCGCAGTATGCCACTAACGCACCCTACATCAGCTGGCCGCATGGATGGGCCAGCCTGGTTCTGTTGAACACAGGAAGGGGCCACTGAAGGGGTTGTTGATCACATACTTTGTATGTAGTAGTTCTCTGGTTCAATCCCTACCATCTTCAGGTTAGGACTGGGAAAGATTCCTGTCTGCAGACCTGATGGGCCACTGACACTTATACTTCAGGATACCTCACCTACACTAACAGCCCAGTCCTATCCAAAGTCCCGTGTTGGGATGCAGCAGCGCTGGGGCAGCCTCTGATGTATCCAGCGCAGGGCTGAAGGTCTCCTCGAGGGAAGGGGACAATTGTCGCCTTCCCTCGTGTTGAGCCACAGCAGCCCCTATGGGGCTACTCGGAGGCGCGCTGGCTAAATGGGCAGCGCAGCTCCAAGCAGCCCTGTATTGGACTTTCAAGCCCGGGGCAGGGGATAGGATTTGGCGGATGCCTCCTCTGTTAGGTCCGCCCCCTCCTGGGCCCGATCTGCTCTCCTCCCCACCCTCCCCCAGCCCCGAAACACCCTCTCCCCACCTCCATTCTGCCCTCCCCTGCCCAGTGCAGAGCTCACCTGTCCCTGTGGATGCTGCTCCTTTGCCGGCGGAGGCCTGCCGGTGCTGGCCTCCACACTGTCGCAACTTGCTTTACGAAACATTTACGACAACGCGGAGCCCAGTACCACTGACGGAGGCCAGCATAGTGTTGGGCTGTAGATAAACGAATCGTATAAGGTTGCTTCCAGTGCAGTCTTATACATGTTTAAGAAGTAAGTTCTACTGTGTGCAATGGGGCTTACTCTTAGGTAAATGTGTAGGAATACAGTCTTCATATGTTTACTATACCAGTAACTATGGGACTTACTTCACAGTAAATATGCATGGAATTCCACTGTGCCCTGCCCCCCAATTCATTTGTACTTGGAAATGTAAAACTTTCTTTAAAATGTCATAGCTGATGTGTACCAGTTACATCTGCAGAAAATGTACATCTGCAGAAATTGTACATCTGCAGGTGTACATCTGCAGAAATTGTAATTACAAATACAGTGGAACCTCGGTATCCATGGGGGTTCTGTTCCGGACAACCCGCCCGCCCCCCCACACACACAGATACTGAGAATCTGCAGATACCGGGATCCATGCTAGGAAGATTTTTAAAAGTAGGAAAAAAGCCCCCAAATTGCCATTTTTACCTTTGCACGTACAAACTGTATGGTTTCCAAGCCTCTGCAGGGCTTTTTCAAGCTGAACAACCCACTTTTGGCTTGCTCGAAGGCTCCTCTCTCCTCCCAGGCTCACCCCAGAATGCATTGCGATTCAGCTGAAGGTCGTTCAGTTTAAAAAAGCCCTGCAGAGGCTTGGAAACCATGCGGTTTGCCTGTGCAAAGGTAAAAACAGTGATTTGGAGGCTTTTTTCTACTTTAAAAAACTTCCTAACATGGACTCCGTGGATCCAGGATCCGCAGTGAGATAAATCCGCAGATCCTGGATCCGTGGATAGCTAAGATCCACTGTACAGACAAATGTAAATGTTATGTATGTTTGGTCACCAGGGTAGACTTAGAAATTACTTCTTCCTTCAATGTCACGTTATGCAAGAAAGGGGCACATGTAGCCACATTCTCTCATTATGTTTCTTTCTGTCAGGCAAGTATACTCAGCATGGGTTCGACTATTATGTTAATTTTTGGAAACATTTTTTAATTAACATGTTCTTCACATAACAGGATCATTTTGGTGTGACTGCTTGATTTTTGCATGGTATGTAAGAGCAAACTTGCTTAAAATGCAAATTTTGTAGGAGTCTGATCCTACTTTAATTTCATAGAAATATTTCCAGATCAGCTTAACCTGCAACCTGATCCTAAACATGTTTCCTCAGAGTAAAGCCCATTGAATTAACTGAGGCTTCCTTCCTCATAGGTGAGATTTAGGATAACAGGCATGTTACTGGGGGTGCTTTTTGCACACAAGTAACATGTGTATATCGGGGGGAAATAATTTGTGACATGGGACTCTGTGTAATCTGTGCCAATGGCACAGCTCAGTGATTTGGGGGAAAGGAAGGGGAGGCAAGGGTGAAAAATGCAACAAAACAAACTTTGTGGACCCCTGCGACGGGGTGAGCTCTCGTTGCTTGGCCAGCTCCTGCCAACCTAGCAGTTCCAAAGCATGTCAATGCGAGTAGATAAATAGGTACCACTTGTGGGAAGGTAAACAGCGCTCTGTGTTCCAGCTGCATGCTGCGGCAAGGAGAGTAATGCCGGCCACATGACCACGGAGGCGTCTTCGGACAACGCTGGCTCTTCGGCTTTGAAATGGAGATGAGCACCACACCCTAGAGTCGGACACGACTGGACTTAATTGTCAGGGGATACCTTTACCTTTACGTTTAACATGTGTATATCGGGGGGGGGGGAATAATTTGTGACATGGGACTCTGTGTAATCTGTGCCAATGGCACAGCTCAGTGATTTGGGGGAAAGGAAGAGGAGGCAAGGGTGAAAAATGCAACAAAACAAACTTTATCAGAAGAACAAAGAGGGGAAGAGAAAGGAAGTTCTTAGATGGAAAAAGCTATACTCCCTGGTATACTCTTTTATTGATGAGTTTTATGCTCCAATAAAATCATTTTATTGGTGTGCTTTACACTGCCGCTTCGGTGACGCTTCTGATGCCTGGTTTCTATCTGATCTTTTCAATTTTTTCACTGTTAATATTGTTTTATGATTTGTTTTATGATTTTTATTTATTGATTTTATGCTTTTTATTGTAAGCCTTCTTTGGTGCCCCATGGGGGAGGGAGGGGGAAGGCAGTGTAAAAATTGACTAAATAAATTAAAAGGGGCATGTAGTGACCAGTATTCCCTCTAAGACAGTGGTTCCCAACCTTTTTAGCACCGGGACTCCCTTTTGTAGAATGACAATCTGTTGGGACCCCCTAAGACCTGAAGTGATGTCAGTAAGCAGGAAATAATGTCATTGTTTTTAATGACATTACTTTAACATTTTTAAAATTGTACTCATAAGCAGCGCCATGGGGGGAGTGAGTTAATACAGTATTAACAGAGATGTTGAAGGGCAAGCAAAAAGTAACACAAGGTAAATAAACAACCCCCAAGAGAGCATCACACCTTTCTCTGCAGCATGTGTGTGGGAGGGGGAAGGAGTGAGCCGCCATCTTGGGTGTGGGTGGCCATCCAGCCAATGTCCCGCGACCCCCTTGGGGCTCCTGACCCCCAGATTGGGAACCACTACTCTAAGAGGTCCACGCCACTGTGCAGACTATTTTCCTTGCTGTGTGGGAGCACAGTGGCATCCCTGGACACTCGGCGATGATGATGACGTATGATGTCATCGTTGGATTCCTGGGAACAGTGAACTCCAAGCTGCATAGCTTAGCGGAAACAGTCATAATGGTATGAGCCTGGAAGGGAAGAAGGATAGGGAAATTATGTCAGTTTCCCAGGGAGACCTGGTGCTGAGGAAGTGGAAGTTCAGGGGTCTAAAGAAGGGCAGAGAGGGGATAAAAACTGGGGAATTGAAGGAAGATTCAATTCACAGCAAAAGACTGTGACTGGAGAATGGTTCTTCTGTATCTTTTTTTAGATTGTGAGCCCTTTTGGGACAGGGAGCCATTTAATCATTTGATTTTGTCTGTAAACCACTTTGTGAACTTTTTGTTGAAAAGCGGTATATAAATACTGTTAATAATAATAATAATTACTTCGCAGCTCAGCAGCTGAGAGGTGCTCTGCGAAGTGACACCTCAGCAGAAACGGAGCTGCTGAAAGGGCTGCCTGCGTGATAGTTGGACTCTCCCAGCGACTTGGCAGAGCCTCCCTCCCTCACCCTTCTTGGTCTGCCCCTCCCCCATAGTGTTCCTTGCCTTTTTCCCAGACCCTCAGCAGAAGTGGTGCTGCTGAAAGGGCGGTGCTGGGAGAACCCAGTTATCATGTGTGCTGGATAAAGAGGTTCCGCAGGCCATCTTTATGTTCACACTCCTGGTTTAAGGGAATTTGTTCGATGGAGGCCTTCTCAAAACAGTTCAAGAATAAAGCCACTCAATCACAGTCATGTAGCATTCACACCAAAAGCTGGAAGGTCGCAAGCACTTAGCATGTTGTCAGTTTGACTGCACATGAGATAGAGACAATGAAAGATAGTGAGGGATCACTGGCAATTCGTGGATCACTGGCAAGGCTGCTCCAGAGATCAAGTTTACCAATCTGTAGCTACTGATTTTGAGTGTGATGCATTGCAGGAGCCATGTGGCAAGGGCACCAAGACCGAATGAGTCTCCTGATCAAAGTGGGGCATAAAAGCAGAAGATAGCTTCAAAGCTAGCCTTGTGGATTAGGCAGTAGCCCATATTTATTTGAGGGAGGGAAGCAGGGCAAGAGGGCTGCAGCTGCTTTCCCAGGGAAAAGGGGTGCTCAGTGAGGTGGCCCAGCCTACTACGGAGCAGCAATTTCAGTTGTGCCCTGGAAGAGGGATGGGGAGAGGGAATTCCTATTCCTAGGTGCTGGCTGGCATGGTGGTCTTTGGATGGCGATAGGATTGGGGGTGACTTGGGTCCCTTTGGGGAGAAAGGCGGGATAAAAATATTGTAAATAAATAAATTAACTCAGCACCAGTAAGTTTCCAGCACACACAATAGCAAGGCGAGGAGAGCATGGAGAAAGAACACAAGTGATCAGAGGCGTCGCTCCGGTAGGGGCGGGACTGTAAGTATCGCTGCGGTCATAGTCTCTTTACCGAGCGAGGAGGAGGCAGCCCCGCCCCCTCACTGTCCGAGCCAGTCCCCTACGGAGAAAGCAGCAGGCAGGGTCTCTTGCCTGCTGCTTTCTCTGTAGGGGACTGGCTCGGACAGTGAGGGGGCGGGGCTGCCTCCTCCTCGCTCGGTAAAGAGACTATGACCGCAGCGATACTTACAGCCCCGCCCCTACCGGAGCGACGCTTCTGCAAGTGATCCAGGTTTGTTTGTTTTTTGGCGGGGGGGGGGGTTCCCCTCATAGCATCCTATGAGATCCTTGGTGGGATGACTTAATCAAGGGATCTTTTTTGTTAGGTAATGGCTCTTGGTGGGTGCTTTCTTTGTTTTTGCACCTTGCTAAGTTGGCTCCGGAGGTCCATTAGCTCAGTAACATGCCACCAGTGACTTGCTAGATCGGGGCGGCGACAAGTAGTTCTGCAAGACTCCATTACAGTGGAGTCAGCAACCCCTCCCTCTCGTTGTTGGAGCCATTATGTCGGTGACGGCAACACACAGGGCACTCCCTCGTTGCCGCCGGAATGGCTCTGACAGGGAGGGACCGCTGACTTTGGTGTAACGGAGTCTTGCTGAACTACTTGCTGCCGTCCCTGGTCTAGCTATGCCACTGCATGGCTCTTTGATTGAGTTTATCCACCAAGGATAATAGAATTAGAGATCCTTCTTTTGTTTTGCTAACAGCTTATTTTCCAGGATCAGGAAGCTCCTAAGAGATGGATTTTTGCATACAGTACTTGCAAACCAGCAAGATGCAGTTGGTTTGTTAGAATTTTGGAGCATGCAGAGCTCCATTTACTAGCAGAGTGATTGCTCAGATCAGAAATGTGGCCTTCTTGGCCTGTGGATCTGAGGTCTCTTGCCATCAGTCCTGGTACCACATTACTGGCATGGGTCATGCTCTCCTGGCATGCACCCAGCACTGTGTACATGTGGTCAACTGCATGCCTGCTGCATGTATTATGAATAAAGGCTATCAAGTAACAGGCATAGTGTTAACAACAAGCTTGCCTAGTAACCTGTGGCAAGTAAGAATTGCCTCTAGTGAACTTGCTGATAAGTTTCTGTAAACTGGAAAAGAACTGGCTCTTCTTTCTCTTTCAGGCTGCCTATATTTTAGAAATGACTTAACATATGTGTAGATAGGCAGGTTACTAAAAATACTTGTGGGCTGTTAACTTTTGTGGGCAGTCTTACAAAGCTGTTCTAATTGGACTGATTATGCACCTTAATGTGTTCTTAAACCTCCATGAGGTGAATGGCAAATGGATACTTTTGCTCTACAGAAAGTTAGCATCTGGTCAAATTTAGTGAATCCAGAAAGCATAAAATCAACTGTTCTTGATGAATGATTAAACTGGTATGATGCCGTATACCGTATGTAACTGGGAGTGCAGTTTTATTTATTGAGGTAATTATAAATAGTATCAGAGGGTTGTAGCCTAAGAAGCACATGTAGAAATGTGGTGGCATTTTGCATTGTTCTGCACGCGGAAGAAATTGTACAACAATGAGGTACTGACAGTTTTATGTGTGACATCCTGTGTAGCATGTTGTACAAGCAGAAAACCAAGTCAAGATTCCATTTGGATTTCGGCACACAAGAACTTTACACTGTAACCTTTGAGTGTTCAAGCCCCGATACGTGAGCATAGTAAGTTATCCTCTTAGAGAAAGATAACTTAGGATACAACTCTTAGGGTTTATTGTAATATTTTGGTTTCTAAATGTATTTATTGCATTTCTATCCTACCAACAGATCTTGCAGGGTAGCTTACAGTACATTGAAATAGTTAATACAAATATCTAAACAAAATCAAAGCATTGTGTCCTGCTCTGGCACACAGGATCAGATGGAGCAATATATCCAAATAAATAAATTTACTGCCTGAACAGGTGTGGGACCAATCTAGTACCACCTGCATGTTTAAACTTTTAATTAGCCATGACTGACTGACATAATTAGATTTACCCACCACTGTAATGCTCATGGGATGTTAACAATTATCCCTGTGTTCAGAGCTTCCCTGTTGAGGCTGCTGGACAATCCGCTTTTGACATGTGTTTGAGAGCAAATGTACGTTGTGTTGCCTCCAGTTTCTGGTGTCACTTGTCTGTGAAGTGCATTCAGATCAGTGGCTGCTGGCTTTGTGCTGTTCCTTCTGATTGCACAGGCTTCAAATAGTCTGCACAATTGTGTGGTAGGACCATTTCTCAAGGAAAGACAATGTAACAGTTTGCTTTAAGTTATAGAGAGCCCTATGTATATTGGTAAAGTTGTTTATTTTCTCAAGTCTAGAATAGTTAAAATAGAGTTTTGACTATAATGTGAGATTGGTGCTGAATATCAAATCTTGTGAAGCGCCATGACTGCATTTAAATATAGACACATGATGAGACATGATCCTGCCCATTGTAGGTCCCAATCATTTCAACAGTTAACAGAGTTAAAGCATGGACTGTATTTCACCTTTAAAAAAAAATCACCGTCTGATGAATAATACTTTAGCATCAGAAAGCGTTGTTACAGTGATTCTATGCACGTTTACTCAGAAGTACCATTGTGTTCAATGGGGTTTACTCCCAAGTAAGTATGCAGTGAATTGCAGCCTTAGTCCCAATGAATTCAACAGACTGCTGGAATATGAACAGATGTTAGTATTAATTCAAACATATAAATATTTCCAAAGTGTGTATGTGTGTGTCAGTGTGAGTCTAATCTTTCTCATTTGGTGTAGTCATAGATGTGACATTCAAATTCTAAAATTACTAAATTACTAAAGACTGCATTTTGCGGCAGAATCCTGCGCATGTAGATTACCGGTAGGTCCCTTGGGTGTGAAACCGTGTACTTGACAAAGCCTCAGTATACAACTTCATATTTGCAGCTAGTTTTTGTTATTAATGTTGTTTGAAAATGGTATAAATACTTTCCAAATGAATATAATGTTTGCCATGTGTACAGATTTCACAGGGTAATCCTATGCATTTCTACTCAGAAGTAAATTCCATTGAGTTCAATGGGATTTACTCCCAGTAAGTGTGTATAAGATTGCAGCCTCAGTTGCTAGTCAAATCTCTGTACACTAGCTTTTTGTCTTAATGTTCATTGCTTTTTAGTTTGGTATTTTGCTTATAAGTATTTGCTTAAAAGGGGTTGGTGGTATGTGTTTTTGCAGCACAGAAAAAAAAGAAATAGGCAGGAAGCAGTGTTGCATCAAAAGTGTGTTTAATCTTATATTCTCTGTGTAGGAAAGAAAACGGAAGTGTGATTTTGAATGTGGCTTTTTAAAATTAAAACATCAGTATACATTAGTTCACCGTTTCATCTGGAGCTTTTAAAACAGTGAAAATATACTTTGGGAATGCTATAATTTTCATGCTGACTGGAGTCTTGCAACAGAGTCAAGCCAAGTCTGTATTGTTAATGAGAGAGCTTATAAATACCTCACTGATGTAATTGTGTCCAATGTGTATATATGAGGAGGGCTGAGTGATAAGCTACTCGTATACACCTTAATGTGCATATATTGGGGGAGCAGGATCCACTTGCCCAACCCTCCAGCTACACCTCCCCACGCTGAACTTGCCATATGATCTTTTGCTCCTCCATTTTGAGGAATAAAGGCGCAATCCAAAACTACTTAGGCCACCGTTGTAACCAGCGGCCCAGCGAAAACAGGAGGCCCCAGAACGGAAAGGGGATTCAAATCCCCTTTGAATTCCCCTTTTGGAGGGGATTCGAATCCCCTTTCCGTTCTGGGGCCTCCCATTTTCGCTGGGCTGCTGGTTACAACGGTGGCCTAAGTAGGTTTGGATTGCGCCCTAAGTGTTGTACAAATTGATCCTACACATATTGGACTTAAGTCATATAGACCCAGATAGTTATGCAGTGTGTACATACAGGATGGAACGAGGGCTGAGACACCTGGGGGGTGGGAGATCCAACTTCCTCACTGTCTTGGACTAAGGATTGGAAGGCAGCATTTGGAGATCTGTATCAGACTCTGGAACAAAACTGTGCATTATACTGTTTGGTCATTCACTAAAAAAAGAACAATACTTTGACTGAACCAATCAAGCATCACAATTTTGAGGCTGCAACTTGAATAATTTGTATATCTACTATTGCTGCCTGCAACTCTTACAATGAGTTTAGCTCCAAAAGGTAGCAGCTTATTTGTGATTTAACTTTACATTAGATTAAACACCTAATTACTACTTTTGCTTTCTTGTGCACTGCATAAAATGTGATTATTATTTTTTTGGGTAACCTGGAGATGCCCACTGGCCACAAGAATAAAAAAACAGGCAGTTTGAACCCAGAAGAGTTTGGATGGCCCCATATTGGTGAAACAGAGAAAGGAACAGAAAAGAAACATGTTCTTTTTCTGTATCGAGTTTGCTCTCTAAAAGGCAGGATGTATTTTTTTGTAAGAATATGTAGAGGAAGTGATTAGTCAATTTGCCAGTCTACATTTTCTGTCTTGGAGTTTGCACAAAATATAGATAAAATCAAGCTGGTTTTTAGTAGTTATACAAGTTGAGCTGGCTGCTGGCACACATGAGCGAAGCAACTGCAAAAGGCCTGCACAAACACTCTGGTCATATCTACACCTCAGACTGGTTACCATTTTATTTCAGTTAAACAGACTTGGTTTACCTCCCATGAAAACTGTGAAGTGCTGAGAACTCTTCATTAGAGATCTCTAGCTCCTATTTTTCACAGAATCATAGTTTCTGCAGTTGTCTAGAGATGGCATCACCACTAACATAAGAAATAAGGGGTATATGTATAAATAGACTTACCAGATCTCCAACTGGGACAGAGCGCTAGACCTTTAGGAGAAGGAATGTGGGCAGGTGTAGCTTGTTAAGCCTTAGAGCACAATCCTAGGCATGTCTACTCAGAAGCAAGCCGCACTGAACACAATGGGGCTTGCTTCTGAGTAGACATGCCTAGGATTGTGCTCTAAGGCTTAACAAGCTACGCCTGCCCACATTCCTTCTCCTAAAGGTCTAGCACTCTGTCCCGGTTGGAGATCTGGTAAGCCTATGCAAAGGTGTCATGGGCCACAACCATTACCTGGATATCCAGGAGTATTGATGGGTCTAGGAGCAACCCCCCCCCAACTGCCTGGTCCTTCAAGGGAAGTACTACCCCATCCAAAATAGATTGACAAGCCATAACCTGGATCACAGATCTCCTGGCCCTTTCTTCATTGGTTTATAGTACTCCTTGCATGTGTGGATTTAGGAAAGATCTGGAATTGGACTCTGGTTCTACAGTTCACATAATGAAGACCATTGCCAACTGCATAATAGGGTAGTCAGTGGTGTCACTAGGCTTCCCCCACCGCTGGGTGACATCACAACGCCTTGCGCCCCTGCATCACGACGTCACCCCTCCTTGCTTCCAGAAAGACTCCATTTGGTGCCTAATGAAATCTAGATAGGGCCCAGCTCATACCGTGCATGGTCGCTCCTCCCGAGTAGAACATTCATGCTGCCTGGGGCATGGCAGTTGTGCTACTGAGAGATGTTCTAAAACAGTCGTCTTGCATTCTTTGTAAGCCTCATTCAGCCTACAGAGGGCAATGTCTTAGGAAATATCTATGTGCTGATGTTTGTACTAACTTAGGATAAAGACAGACATACTAAAGTAGTGTGATCACAGATTTGTTGATTCTGGGACATTTATTTCCAGGGCAGAGGTGGTGTGTTCATTCACCCTGACACCCACTGACCTATGTTTGGTTTTTCAAGGCACTATATGTGTCTCTGTAAATACACGCCTATACAAGATACAGTATACAATTGTGCTATCCTATTTTTCATCAATTTAATCAGAGAATAGGAAGTTAGTGCATCTGTGCAGGTCAGTGAACCTTCAGGAATCTTGAGTTTTGAAGCTTTAAAAAAAAAAAACACAACCCACGGCAAAATCCTACTCAAGGTCAGCGCTAGCACTGCGGCCTCAGTGCCGGCGCTGACTGTTGCAAATACAGGTGGGCCCCCATATCCACTGATTCGGTATCCACGGTTTCAGTTATCGACGGATCGTGGGGACCCCCCTAGGCTTTTACTTTTTCCCAGTAAGCTTCTTTTCTTCCTTAAAGAAACAGGCAAGTAGAACGAGACTAAGTACTAGAGAGGCTCTGCAAGGTTAACAGAAACCTTGCAGAGCCTCTCTAGGACTTAGTCTCATTCTACTTGCCTGCAATGGAGGCTGCTTCTCTGTTTGTTTTAAGGAAGAAACAAAGCTTGCTGAAAGAAAAATAAGAGGTGGGGGGGGCAAGCATGCCTGCCTGCAGGGGAGGCAGGGTGGGGGGGGCCCTCAGGAAACCATGGAGGGGGTGTTTGCTCTTATCCACGGTTTCAAGTATCCACGGAGGGGCCTGGAACATATCCCCAGCGGATATGGGGGCCCACCTGTACACTTCCCTCCATGTGATGACTCAGGAATAGTCAGTGCCGCGGGAAGGCCTGCGTCGTCCTGCTGGTGCTGAATCCTGACCACAGCACTGTGGAGCAGGTGAGCCCAGCTCCGAGCAGCTCGGGGGCTCAGGGAGAGGGTGTAACGGGGCGTGGGTGGGCAGATTGGGCCTGGGAAGGGGAGGGATTGGCAACACTGCTGCGAGCCATATACTATCCTCCTTCCCGGGCCCTTTCGGTTTACATGGGGCTTCTCGGTTCTGCGCCATCTAAAGAGCTGACAGAGAACTGAGTAGCCCCATTATGGTGGCTGGGGGGGGGTTACCGGGGATAAGGGGATGAATGTCCCCTTACCATGAGTAGACCTCCAACCAGTTCCTTCCCTGCATGGCCCAGGGTGGGGGAGGATAGGATTGGACTGTCCATAATTGGTATGAGCATTTATTATTTCATTAAAGTTTTAATTGATTATTCTTCTACTAATTGATCACATGGAGGAAAAAGTGTGTATTTAGTCAGCGGATATATTTGAGGACCTATACATTCTCCAAATAAAAATAAATACATTTTATTTATTTTAAGGTCAGAATTTTAAGGTCAGGATGGTGTAGTGGTTTGGGAGTCGGACTTAGACCTGGAAGATCCAGGTTCAAATCCCCGCTCAGCCACGAAGCTTGCTGGGTGACCTTGGGCCAGTCACTATCTCTCAGCCCCACCTACCTCACAGGGTTGTTGTGAGGACAAAAAGGAGGGGAGGAAATATGTACACCATTCTGAGCTCCTTGGGGGAAGGGCGGTATAAAAATGTGAAAAATAAATAAATATAAAATAAATAAGTGGTTTGAGAAAAGGAAATTTGAGTACAATACTGTGTTTTTAAAACACCTTCCAGGCAAGTCACAATATAGCAAAGATCCTCTCTTGCTAGCAAGGGGCTAGTAGCCCCCTTTAAGGCTAGAAAATAGAATGAGAACTTTGTGCATGCAACCCCCAGCCCGCCGTTCATGTTTGCCTGTAAATCTTATCTTAATAGGTGAGCAGGCAAGTGGCAAATTATAAGACAGTATTAAGTTAATTCTGAATAAAAGCTATAAGATTCTGTTCCCAAAAGGAAGGGGAACCCACAGGTAGGGCATGAAGGCATTAGATGTCCATTGTTTGCCCCCTACTAACTGTATTCAGTTATATAGTCTTGAAACCTCTATCTTCAATTCAGCTATCATTGCCAGTAACCATTGATAGATGTATGAATTTTTAATTTGAAAATGGTATCATTGTGTTATATGATGATGCATTCTTGTTATAGTAAATATGTTCAGATTTTATAATCATCCAATAACATACATATACCATGGGAAATGCCAAATACAATGGGACTGTAAGTGCGTGTCATAGGCCTAATTTTTACATGTATGTGTTTGCCCATTATGTCACTGTGTGTTAATCTACAGATTAATGAATTATCTGTTAAGGGAAATTACATTGTAGTTTTATATCTGATGCAAAGTATTAATTGTCACCCCAGATGTGATAGGATAAGGTGAAAGCTGAGCTGTCATCTCCAAGGATAAGATAATTTGAGCTATGGTTTGACTGGTTATTTCAAAGCACTATTTGAAATTCAACTCTTTCCTCAATCTTCTCCTCCTCCAGCTTCCATATTTCTCTGCCACTAATCAGCCATTCTTAGCTTTATGAGCATTATTTGACATTGTAGGATGCTGCTGTTGATACTGTAAAATTAAACTAGTATTTATTTTTTAAAACGTTTTAACTTTGCTTAAATGTGAAGCACAATTTTATTGATGTACGCAATTATAGTTGACATATTTCAGTGGATTGTATCCTAAGTGTTTCTTCCTGTTTGTGCAGGGGGGCATTTTTCCCTATGCAGTCCCTTGCACCCTTGAATATCTGTTTCTGAGGCCTGGGAAACCCAGTCATTTTAAATCAGGTTTTTTTTTAATAGGTCTTCTACCAGACCAGAAGTTGCCAGTATAGAAGCTATTGTGCAAGACAACAATCAGTGTTCAAAGAAGGCTGTTGTCCAAGCGCAGTCATCACAATCATCACGTCTTACAAGTATTATTTTGGCTGAAGATGTTAGTAAGTAGAACAATAATTTTGTGTTTTAATCTTTAGACCATTTTATTATGACTGTAATCAATAGCATTGTAGTGTTTATGTATTTAATTCCTTCATCCCCATTTGACCCTTAAAGGATGCACTGTGTGTAAAAATACGCTCTCCTATTTCTGCCTGTCGGATTTGGAACAAGCAAGGGAAAAAGTAAGAGCCCTGGAACTACTGGTTAGAATTGAAATGTGTGCATAGCTCATCTATGCTTTCCACTCACTTTTCCCAGCAGTCACCACCAACTTCTTAGACTGTTTTTATTTGGGGATGATTTGAAAGAGTCATCTGATCCCATCTCAGGCTTCTGTACCATTTTGATAGACATTGTTTATAGCTGCAAACAGGCATCCTGTGAAGACAGAAAGGTAGAGAAAGATTGATTTATGTGCCCGGAGGTGGAAAAGTAGAGTGGGTGCAGCTAGGGAGCAGGAAGGTGCAAAGTGTCTATTTGTCTGCTGGAAGAAGAAGCAAAGATAGAAAAATCAATACATTTAAAGTGAAAGACGAAAGGTGGACGATGAAAAAGGAAATGGGAAAGCACAGGTAACACAGAAAAGATCATGAGACTTGCAGCCCAATCCTGTCCTCCCCTCCCCCCCACTGGTGCAGCCGCACCAAAAAGGCATGCACTGTCCCCAGCGGGCGGGGGGGGGCAGGCGGAGCGGGAGGCTTCAAAGGTGTAAGGGGATTTAAATCCCCTTACACCTCCATAAGCCTCCCACTCTGCAAATGGGCCTCCTTGGACATGCGCTAGCGATTTCACTGATGCAAGTCTGAGGAGAGAAAGGGGGTGGGGAGGCTGCTGCCAGAGGGGATAGGATCCTGCACACACCATCCACAGCCTCCACCCCCAGTTCCTCCCCCTCCCCTTCCAGTTTTGCCCTCCCCGCCTCCCCCACTATATTACCTGCCTCGGCGGGTCCTTCTGGGTCCGCTGACGCAGGCGGGAAGGTTCCAGCCTTCCTGCCAGCGCTCGGGCAGTGCACTACTCAGCGTGCTGCCGGAGCGTGCTTTACAACTGCTTTCCAGGAGCCACCACCAGCAGAATGTGCTTACTGCTGGTGGCTTATCCCAGTAGGATTAAGTATCAAACATAAAGACCTTTTTGACTTGCTCATACAACTGGAGCAAACTCGATTAATGGAAAACCTCTAAGGGTGTACATAGATAGTATTTGCATGGGATACTTTGTATGATGGGGATTTGGTAATTGACAGTTGGAACATGTATAGATGATAAGATTTGTAAATCTCTACTTTGTGTACCTAGTGAGTATTCTTCTCTGGGACTATAAATGTGCATACGATTGCATCCTAACATATATGAAAATGTTTAGGAGAGGAGATTATTTCCTTCTATGTCTAGACATATATATCAAAACTATAAGGTTTTGCATATGATTGAACTGCCAGATAATACATATTGAGGAATGCATATAGAAATGCATCTTGTACATATCAAGTCAGGTACAATCTAGTCTACACCAATTGGTAGCAACGTTTAAGACCTTAGGCAGAGGTCTTTTGTGGCCCTCTATCTAAGATCTGGAAACTGAGCCTGGGATTTCCTGCATTGAACACATGCAGTTGACCACTGAGCTACGGCCCTCTGTGTAACCATTGCACTATGCAATAATTGCATCACAGTACTGTATATTTTACTTATTAATAAAAAGAAATACAAATATTTTTAACTGCATGTACTGAGGTTTTGTAACTAAAAAGATGGGCAGCCCAATCCTATCCTCCCCCGGCATAGGGTGTGCATACCCTGCTGGATCAGGCCAAAGGCCCATCTAGTCCACCTTCCTGGATCTCACAGTGGCCCCACCAGATGCCTCAGGGAGCACACAAGACAGCAAGATACCTGCAGTGGTGTTGCTGAAAGGGGGGCATGGGCGGGGCGCTGACACATTTCACATCATTGCCCTGCCCCCATGGGATCCTCCAGGGGATCGCCACCGCCACAAAATTGCCCGAAACCACCATTGCTGCACTTACCGGGGCTTGGGGGGAGCTTCGAGGAGACCTGTGTGACCCTCTGCAGGCCTCCCCAATCTTCAGATTGCCGCAAAATGGCAATCTTCGGGTACTTCCAGTTTTCGTGAATACTGGAAGCACCCAAAGATCGCCACTTTGCGGAGATCCAAAGATCGGGGAGGCCTGCAGAGGGTCGCGCAGCAACAGCGGTTTCGGGGGCCGGTTGCGATCCCCCGGATTGCCGCTGCTGCTGGCCACCCCCGCAAACACTCAAAGTTCTCCCCACCTTGTGGGGAGAACTTTGAGAACTGCTGGTCTAGAATATATGAAATAGGAATAAACAAAAACATTTCTGAAAGGCTCAAAGTTCATTTCCCTCACTATGAAATAGAGAGAATTTCCACACATAGTAGTTGGGGTGTGTGCCTTGGGGGGGGGTGCTTTATAAATCAGAGGGTATTTATTCTGGACAATTAATTATTAATGAATTAATAAGAATATATACAGTATATACCGCTTTTCAACAAAAAGTTCATAAAGCAGTTTACAGAGAAAATCAATTAACTAAATGGTTCCCTGACCCAAAGGGGCTCACAATCTAAGAAGATGCATAAATAACACCAGCACAAGTGTTAAATAATCTTTCCATCTCTCTACTAGAGATGAATCACTGCTAAGTAAGACAGAAACATTTGTGGGATGCAGCACATGGGCTACTAAGAGGAAAAACTGGGCTGTCTTTTTGTCGGATAAATGTTGAAAACTATCTGCCTATGTATATCCTTATTTTACTCTTGTCCTATCCGTTGAAACTGTTGTCTTGTCCAACTGTTACTCTTGTCCTATCGGTTGCAACCTAATGGACAATGTAATCCTGTGTAAGGATCTGTCCAGCGGCCCACGGTGGCCCGCCGGATCCTGTGCCCAGGCTGCCCGTCAACCGGCGGGCTGGAGGTCTACTTGGGGAAGGAGACGCTTGTCCCTTTCCCCGGGTGTAAACCGGGGCCTGCCTTATTGGCCTCCTCAAATTTCCGCCAGCTAAATAGCTTGCGGAAGTAGAGGAGGCCGTGTAATTGCGTAGCCGGCCCGGCAGGGACAGGGATATGGCGGGAGTCATCCCCCGCCCCCTCCTGGGCCAGCTAGGTCAGTGGCCCCCTCCCTCGCCCACTGAACCGCCCCCGCACCTGCCGGATCCTGACCTATCTTCCCCGGCGGCCGCCCGAGTGTTCCGGCGACGGAGCGAGGGAGGCAGGCCTCTTGCTCCCTTGCTCCCAAGTAGTCGCAAACGTGCTTTCCGGCATGTTTGCGACTGCTTCCGGTGCCCGAGCGCTCGCTCCATTGCTGGCAGATTTGTCAGGATTGCGCTCAAAAAAGAAATGGGGTAAATAAAACATTTACCCCATTACTTGAGAGTAAAGTGTACTGGAGTTTAGGGGCTGGAAAACTGAAGTAACTCGGTATTTTCTTGTCTCTTATCAAGTGACTGGCCAAGTGCTTCGTTGTGATGCTATCATTGACATCATTCATGATGTTCACATTGTGTCCACCACAAAAGAACTGTATCTAGAGGATTCACCTCTACAGCTGAAAATTCAGGCACTAGACTCTGAAGGTAAGGGTCTTTCTGTTGTGTTATTACTGATTGAGCACAGGCTTTTTATCCATGCAAGGATCTTCTCCTTTGTGATGCAGGCACTCCTTGCTGTTTTTTTTTAACATGCGGCTGCATATCGGTAGGCTGAACTAGAAGTCCTTGTGTGACTGAGCTTCTACGTTTAAAAGTTAACCTTGTTGAGTTTTGTTTCTTAGCTGAACATTTGTGAATGGGATTTAAAAATAGATCTTTACCAAATATGAATATATTTAGAAGTTCCATTTTAAGGATGAGTGGGGGAAAAAAGAGGTTGACAGTTACAGCATTTCCACAGTTGATCAATAACATCAATGTTCATCTACGTTCAGAAGCAGAGATTCCTTCTCATAAATTGGACTAATGGGCAAATGCTGGTATCAGTTTAAGTAAACGAGAGTGTGGCTTCGATTTCCAGGCGAGTCAAGCTGTCTCCTCCTGGACATATTGGACTTGTAAGACATGTACTGTGGAGGCACTGTGGCCAGGGTCACAGTAGGAATTTAACTTCTGCCAAGTATCTGCTGCAGACGTGCAGCACCAGCACTGTTTTAATTCCTTGCACTTTAACAGAAATCTATTTGAATTGTTTCCGCATTAAATTTCTACAATATTGAGGGAGGATTTTGCAGTGTTAACGTCATGTGTCAGGGGAGCAACCATTTATGATTGTAGGTCTTGTATACAATACTTTTCTGGGACAAACCCTCTGTGGTAGATTGTATTTTAAAATAGGTTTTAGAATGAAAAAGCAATACATAGCACTTAAAGCAGGGTTTCTCAACCAGTGGTACTAGTACCACCAGTGGTACTTCAGCCGACTGCTGGTAGTACTCGGACTGCCGGACCACTGGAACCCCGCTCTGACGCAGCACTTTTGGCAGCGCCTTTCCTGCCTTTGGCCGAGTGTTCCAGCAGCACAAGGTCCAAAAACTGCCAACCAAGTGCCAATCAGGCTGACAGCAAAAAAATCCTACCCGCCCCCCATAAAGAGCGATCAGCTAATCCCAGACTGTAATATAGGGAGGGGCTCAAAGAAATGGCGCTGACTGAGGGCTAGGCAAAAATGCTGCCTGGATCCCTCCCTCAGCTGCATTCCCTGCCCGAGGCCCCAGCCAATCGAGAGACTGCAGAATCACGCCTCTGCGCTGGTGAGCCTGCCGGGTGCAGGGCAAACCCAGTGAATCGCGATAGTGCTTCACCGGCATTCCATTGTTTTGCATTGTCCTAGTTCAGGTAACATGGTTGAGTTCACAGTACATTTTTTAAAAACTTCATTACAGATAAGCAAACTCCATTTGTTATTAAAATGATGCCTTTGAATTGACACCAGGTGCCAATGAAGAATGATTCATGAATGGAGAGCTGGCCTTGAATAATAATTTTAAATCCTGTTTCCCTGAACTCATGAAAATTGATGTAATCACTTGTAGTGAATGTATATGCAGTAGTAGCTCTTGAGATTTCATACACTTAGCAGCACAATTATCTGATCAGTAAGGAGTATGAGCCAGTTATATCCACTGGCTCCTTTGCAGAAATACATAGTTTATGCAAATGGTTCACTAGCATGAGCAGTTAACGTTGGGAAAGCATGTTCAGATACTGCAAGGTAAAAGCTTTGTTTCACAAACAATTATAGGCTAGGAAAATGCAAGCAGTTTGAAATATTTACCTACAGTCCAATCCTATCCAGGATTGAGCTGCTGGGTGGAGCAAGTTACGACAGCAGAAGTGACTTTTGCTGTTGTGAAATGGTTGTCAACCATGTGCACAGCGCACCATTGGCAGCCATTCTGCGCGCGCTGCTGGTAGAGGCGGCAGCACTGCAGCTCTGTCGTCAGACTCCGCTGCACCCACCGGAGCTGGTAAGTCAGCAGTGGGGGCAGGGGAGTGAGTGAGGAGGGGGAGTGGACTGGGGGGTAACTGGGTGGGGGGGAACTGGGGTAGGGAAGAGGTGGCAAGGGTGGATCCAGCACCAGTGGCATGCGCTGGATCCCTCCCCCCCGTTTCAATGCTCCCCACTCCTTTCCTCTCCTTGGACATACACCACCAAATGTGGTGGCATATGTCTGAGGCGACCCATAGGTGGCCTCAGGGCTTACCAGGAGATAAGTACAAAATATTTGTACTTGCCACCTGTAAGCCCTCGGGTCACCCCTCCCCCACCGCTGGATGCAGTGTGTGCCTTTTTAGTGCGACTGCATTGCTGCGGCTGTCAGGTGATAGGATTGGGCCCCTACTGATTTACTGCCCGTACTAGGAACTGTATTATTTTATTTATTTTATTTTTCACATTTTTATACCACCCTTCCTCCAAGGAGCTCAGAGTGGTGTACATATTTCCTCCCCTTCTTTTTGTCCTCACAACAACCCTGTGAAGTAGGTGGGGCTGAGAGATAGTGACTGGCCCAAGGTCACCCAGGAAGCTTCGTGGCTGAGCGGGGATTTTAACCTGGATCTTCCAGGTCTGACTCCCAAACCACTACACCATCCTTTTAAATGTCAGCTATATGGTACAGAATGTGCGTGCATTAAACTTCTGTAGATTGTGTAGTGCCTTGTAGTCAGACTGTAGATTTTGGCAAATAGTATTAAATAAAAAAGAAATTGTGCCTTTGAAAGATTAAATAATTAAAATGTTATCTCTCAGGTTTAATTATGTACAGATGACACTAATGAAGATTCAGCTTTAATTCAGGCTTTGAATTTCCCACATTTGCCATGTCAGTTCTTTCTATTTTTAAGAAAAATGTACTTTTATTTAACTTCACAAGCGTTGGATCTAGGTTGCATTGTACAGTATATAGCCTGTTGATTGATGTTGCAAATTGATGTTGCATCAGAAAAAAGTTTTATACAAAACTCTTGCTGTTTGATAAGTGAATGATGCTCTGACTCCAATTACTCTTTTCTCAGCCATTTAATGTATAATTGTATTGTTGAATTTAATTCTGTCATGGGTATAATTCTTTCCATCTTGTGTTTGTGTGTGTGGGGGGGGTATGGATCCTTTTCATTAAGTGTCTTTTTTCCCCTGCTCATTGTAATTTTGATGCATTTATAACATATTGGTATGAATAATTTCCAGCATATGGTAAGAATGTATTGCTGTTCTGACTTTTGACACTTAGTTTCTTGAATCATTTAAAGGAAACACTTTTAGCACTTTGGCAGGGCTTGCTTTTGAGTGGACAGTCATGAAAGACCCAGAAACTAATGGATTCTCAGATTCTCACAATGCACTGCGGTAAGCATCATTTTATGTTCGTTCTCATATATGGTCCTTTCATTGTTGTTTTGGTGTATCTGCCTTTATGCATATGCAAAATGGCCAAACCTGAATGGGTGGACAAATTAAAAGCCAGCTTGCCCTATCCCTTGCCACATTCCTTGTCCTTGTTTCTGCTTCCCCTAGTTCTCCTAGCTTGCTTGATTGTTCCTTCCCATAGGGCCTGTTTCTTCTTTTCTAGCTGTCCTGCTGCAGCGTCTCTTCCTGTGGTCCCTACTGTCTTACTTTCTAGACTACCTATTTGCTCCTTTCCTTTCTCTTTGTTTGCTACCTCCTTGTCGTGCTCCTGTACCCAGAGCAGGTCCTCTGATGAGGTGCAAAGTGAGCCCGGTGCCATGTATCTCTCATGAACTAACAAGCTGCCTAGCACAAGACTGACTCACCAGGCCACATGTGGTTCACCAGCCATATATTTTAACATTGCAAGGGCTTCAACACTCCTCCCACCCCTTGCTGGGGAGGTAGCAAAAATAGGAGGTTAATTATGCTAAGCCTCTGGTGATCTGTAATACATGGCTAGTAGGTGGCGTTCTGTTATTGGGTTGCAAATCATGCAGCTCTGTATTAGGGTTACATGTAGCTTTTATCTTGCTGATTTGTGGTTAACAATTGAAATTGCCTAATACTGAATATGAGTTAATTAACATAGATTTATAACAGTTCTGTGTTCCATTTGGTACACTTAGCACACTTGTTAGAAATTACCCATAATTAAAATAGTTCAATAATACATGGGCCATGGCTTTCATCCACAAAATAGCAATAGACTAAGGGTTATACTTCCTGCCCACTGTTGACTAATTTGGATAAGTTTGAGAAAAATTAATCAGTTCTGGAATGTAAACAAACTCTGATCTGTTGCAGTACATAAAGCTGCAGACTAATAGCTATAAAAATAGACATTTTATATAAGAAATATTCTTCTTCCAGGTGTACATACTATTATACTTTTATTTCCTAGTGTTATACAATATCATTTGGAATCCAAATTGTATTTTTGGTTTCCATTTTATTGCCTTACTTCTTCAAAATAAAGGAAAGAGAGGCAATGAGGAAGTGCATTCAATTATATGACCTAATTTATATGACCATTATCTTATTAAATCCCATTTAACTTTTGACCCCATCCTATTGGGCCTCGCTGCCAGACAGTAGCGTCACTAGGACGCGCATCACCCTGGGGCAGGACGCGCGCGTCACCCTAGTGACGCTACGATATTGCGGCGCGGGGGGGCGACCTGGCTCCCCCCCCCCCCCGCGTCGCCCTCCGGATGCTCCGAGGCTGGCCCGGGAGCCGGCCTCGGAGCGTCCGACCCCGTCGGCGCTCCAGGGCCTTCTGAAAGAAGGCCCAGGCAGCGAGTCCATCCAGGTATATTCCGGATTTTCGCGCATGTGCAGACCCGTTTTGAGAGTGCGCGCGTCACCCCATGGCACGCGTCACCCGGGGGCGCCCCGCCCACCCCGCCACGCTCCAGCGATGCCCCTGCTGCCAGTGGAATAAACGTTGCGCTGGCGGCAACAGCCATAAAGTGCACTCTGGCAGCATGCCAAGTAGTGTGCTGTCAGGGAGGCTGGATCCTTGGCCACCTCCTGACAATGGTAAGATGATGGGGGAGGGGGGAGGGTGGAACAGGGGAGAGGAGAGGGCGGAACTGGGGAGGGGGGAGGAAAAGTGGACAGGGAGGCTACAGGAGGGGGCGGATCTGGTGGCGATGGCACACACTGGACCCTATCCCCCTTTTATGCAGCCTCCCCGCCTCCTTTCTCTCCTCAGAAGGTCCAAGGAGACCCGTTGCAGAGCAGAAGACTTATGGAGGTGTAAGGGGGCTTAAATCCCCTTTTGCCTCCCGATCTGCCTCCCCCCCCTCCCGCTGGATACTGCATCACCCATTTTTGACACGGCTGCACCGGGGCAGGGGGGGAAGGAAGGATAGGATTGGACTGCAAGTCTCAGTGAGTACTTCCATGGCTTTAGAGAGGATATCAAGGAGCAGAATACTGCTTCCCTTCCCCCTTCTTTTATGCTGCCATATTCATTGAGAGACAGAAAATAAATGTTACCAGTGATCCTCAGAGGCGTCGCTGGAGCGCGGCGGGAAGGGCGGACTGCCTGGGGGCGACGCGCGCAATGGGTGATGCGCGGTCGCGCGCGCGCACACTCGCACATCGCGCGCAGGCGATCCGCCCTTCCCGCCGCGCTCCAGCGACGCCTCGGAGGAGGCCTCGGAGCGTCCGCCCTCGACAGAGCTCCAAGGCCTTCTGAGGGAGGCCCAATGCGCGACGTCATATTTATAAGGTTTCGCGCATGCGCAGAACGTTTGAGGGCAAATTTGCCCTCAGAAATGTACTGCGCATGCGCGAAATCTTATAAATATGACGTCGCGCATCAGGCCTCCCTCAGAAGGCCTTGGAGCTCCGCCGAGGGCGGACGCTCCAAGGCCTCCTCCTGCCCAAGACAGCCGGCCGGCGAGGATGTCTCCAGAGCCGGCAGCAGCGGAGGCTCCGCTGCTGCCGGCTCCGGAGACATCCTCACCGGCCGGCTGTCGGGCGGCACAGGGGTCATTAGGGTTGTGTGCGCCCTAATGACGCCGCTGGTGATCCTTCTTCCTGTTTTTTTTTTTACAGCTTGCATGGCAAAATCCTTGTGTTCTAATAGTGGACCTTACCACCATATTTTGACCAAAAGCTTTGTACCACTCCACATATAAAATAAAAATAAGTCCAAGCTTTGGATGCTTCAAAAAATTTCAGACTTCACTTAAACAGATATCAGTGGGGAGGGAATACCTCTGGTGTGGGGCAGTCTTCAGGAATGTCCATGTTTTTGAACTTGGCAAAATATAGTATAAGCAAGAAGGCATACTTCATTGATGTGGAACTCTCAATAAATCTTGTTGAATAGTTTTTACAAAACCTGTTAGGGGTAAAATCTGTGGACCGTAGCTGACCTTTGCAGCTCATAGATTTCACCATGGCTGAGTTTCATGACTACCCACTGTGCAGAATTCTGGAAAGGAAAAGTATGACTCACCTGCGTTCTGTATTCCCGCCTCAGAGAGTCACACTTCATTGCTCTCAGGCAGATTTTCTTTGTTTCAGTTTCCATTTTGGTTAAAATCTATCAGCTTTAAAAGCTGTCCAGGAGCACCGTCTCTTTGGATATTTTTCATTTCAGGCTCCACATGTCTTGCTGTTGCTCTGTTATTGATACTGACTCTTTGAAAATAGCTCTTCAGTGAAGCTGAATCTCTTTGTGTATCCCAGTTTGGTTAGTATCCATCACCATAAATCGAACAATAGGCATTCCATTTGCTTAATTTTCACAGAGCCTCCAAAATACTTTCCCAGTGTATTTTGCTGTTTCTGACCACATCCAAGTAGTACACTGAACACTAAATCAAATTTTCCTCATATAGGCAGTTTTCACAGATTAGAATCAAGTAGAACATTAAATTGATGCTCTTAATCAGGAAGCAAAGGTACAGTAAATTTAAAATCTGCTTCCGGGTGCCCATTTATTAAAAAACAAACAAGATGCAGCCAAAGTTAAGCACACTTTATGTTCCATTACTTTTGGCAGGAAGATTAAACATTTGGTGCACACATGCACAATGAAACCCATTTTGCCCCAATGAGTGCTTTGAGCAACGCCTGAAAGAAAATAGTTTTTAAAAAAGGGCTTCCCCCAATTTTTCTGGATTTTTTTTGTGGAAATTAGACAGGTGAAACTATTTTTTAAAACAATTTTCAGAGTTCTAGGGTCACCCCACTGACCCCCCCCAGAGCAAAGATCACTGTTTTTAGGGGAAATGAGGTGCATGAATTGGTTGAAGGGTACCCCCTCCCCACTGAAATTAGAAATGAAACTTTGGCTTTTTTTTTCATGGCCAGGGCCCTGGCTTTTGAATCCACTTTGTTTGGAGCACCTCAGGTGCAGGTGATCAGCTGTACACAGCTGTAAGCAGGAGCAGCACCAGGCGTTGCTCAAAGCCCTCATTGGGGTTATATGGGTAACAGAATAGACCTATGCAGCCATTTTCATCATATTGCATCATTTCCTATACTTTGTGAGTGGATTTCTGGCTTTTTTCTCATGGCCAGGGCCCTGGCTTTTGAATCCACGTTGTTTCCAACACCTCAGGTGCAGGTGATCAGTTTTACAGAGCTGTAAGAAGGAGAAACACAAGGCATTGCGCAAACAACTCATCGGTCACACGGTGATGTAGCGCAAAAAACTCATTGGTCCTTAGAGGGTAATCTAATGCTATTCCTGTAAGTTGGCTGTTTGTTTCTGGGTTTTTTTTTCTATTCCCCCCTCAGGCTGAGCCTAGGAGGGGGTGAAGGTTGAGGTACTAAGAATTCTGTCTCCAGCCTCAAACTGACGATTTGCAGGGATCTGCCAGGTGGCTGTGTTATACTGATTTTCAGCAGGATTTTTGCAGGCAGCTCAATGTAGATGTTTATTTCTGGGGGGGGGGGTTCTTTCCCCCCTCATCAGGCTGAGCCTATCACAACAGAGTTGAAGGCTGGGCTACTCAGAATTATGTTTCCAGCCTCAACTGAGTGATTGCAAGAACCTGGAAGGCAGCTGTCATTCTGTACTGATTTTTAGCCGGATTGTTGCAGGGAGCTCAGTTTAGCTGTTTATTTCTTGGGGGGGGGGATTCTTTCCCTCCCCCCCCCAGGCTGAGCCCAGCCTGGTGACATGGTATTTTTCCAGTAACAAGTGCATACAAGGGTCAGGAACTAGCCTCCAACTATGTGGAGGTGGGTGGAATAACAGCCTTAGTTATAAGGCTGGCTGTATAACAAAAGGCGTCTGCTTTGCTGAGCCGGGCATTTAATTTTTAAATACCCATCAAAGACATCTTGCAAAAACGAACTCTTAAGAGCTATAACAACAAAACTCTTGCAGGCATGGACTTGTAACTTCGTACACACTGTGCTGAAACATGCCCCTAAAGAACCCTGAAGCACAGAAGTTGTGTGTACAACACAACTACGTTTTTGGGAGCGTTTTTGTGCTGAACTCACAACTAAAGCTGCAGCATTTCAAGGATTTGAAGGATCATAAAAAAAAAACCCTGGCAGGTAGTGACTTGTAACTTAGGGTACACTGTGCTGAGACATACCCCTGCAGACCCCTAAAGCACAGAATTTGTGTGCAGAACACAACTATTTTTTTTAGTGTTGTAGTGGTGAACTCACAACTTCAGCTGCAGCAATTAAAGGGTTCAAATTGCCATTAAAAAAAACCCTGGCAGGTAGTGACTTGTAACTTGGGGTACACTGTGCTGGGACATCCCCCTATACAGTCCTAAAGCACAGAAGCTGTGTGCACAACATAAATATGTGTGTGTTTGAGATCTTGTGTTGTCAGGTCTATGCTTTACATAGGAATGAATGGACAAATTTGTTATGCCTTAAACCCCAATGAGTTGCGTTTGCAACACCCATGCTACAGGTATATGGCACATCTGGGAATTTTTTTGCAGGTGTTTTTCTCTATTTGGGGGTACCTTAAACATGTGACAAAAACTGGCATTTGGAAGTTCTGGGGAAATACGGACTCGGGTCGAAAGGGGTGTTAATAGAACTTAAATTGAAATAAACTCAGCTGAATCATTTTTTGCTTGTCTTCTTTGAAAGATATATAATATAGGAAATCATTTTATTTAAGACAAACGTTGGTCTTTAAAGCAACTTACAAACAAGTTTGTAAAATTAAAATAATTAGTTACTAACACAAAATTATAGATCAAAACACTGTAGGTCAGTAAAATAGAGCAACAGATACACAGCGCAATCCGACTTAACTTTTGTGCCGGTTTAACCAGTGGCGCAGCGAGAATGGGAGGCCCCAGAACGGAAAATAGGAATAGGAGCCAGGATGGTGTAGTGGTTTGGGAGTCGGACTTAGACCTGGAAGATCCAGGTTCAAATCCCCGCTCAGCCACGAAGCTTCCTGGGTGACCTTGGGCCAGTCACTATCTCTCAGCCCCACCTACCTCACAGGGTTGTTGTGAGGACAAAAAGGAGGGGAGGAAATATGTACACCACTCTGAGCTCCTTGGAGGAAGGGTGGTATAAAAATGTGAAAAAAGGGATTAAAATCCCCTTTGAATTCCTCTTTTGGAGGGGATTTGAATCCCTTTTCCGTTGTGGATCCTCCCGTTCTCACTGCGCCGCTGGTTAAACCAGCACAAATGTTAAGTCGGATTGCGCTGACAATCATAAATGCAAGGGCATGCACATTATATGCAGCCAAAGGCTTGGGAGAATAAATAATAATAATAATAATAATAATGACCAGTATTTATATACTGCCTTTTCTTGGTCATCGGATTTCTCCTCTGACTTTAATTCAAAGGTGGTTTGGCAGGCTCTCTAAAGAATAAGAACGTTATTAGCTGGTGCCTAAAGTAGTGTAATGTAGGTACCTAGAGAATATGCTTGAGGAGAGTACTGTATTCAGTAGTTGGGGTGCCACCAAAGAAAATAGCCTATTCCTAGACTTGTACTAAACGTTTGAAAGCAGGAGAACCCATAGCTGGGCCTCTGCTGAAGATCTTGACATACAGTCAAGTTGATATGGGAGTAGGTATATTCAGATATTCTGGTATGAGACCATTTAGGTTTTTAAAAAAGTACTTTGAATTGAGCATGGAAAACAGACTGGCAGCCAGTGGAGATCCATCTGAGCACATGTTCAGCATGGTGAGTACCGGTTATGATCTAGCCACCATGTTTGAACACGGTTGACATTTCCAAACTATGAGTTTCCTACTCACTAGGCAACTCCAAGAGTAAATCATTGCAATAATTTGACCTGGATATTACCAAGGCATTGATAGCTTACTTACTTGATAGTTACCTAGGAAGGGCTGCCAAAGGGATAGAAGATGCTCTAACCCTCTAGATGCCTGTTAATAAGCAAGACTGATAGCTTCTCTAGACTACTTAAGGAAGAGTGGAACTTACAGCACAATCCTATCCAACTTATGCCACCGTTGTTACCAGCGGCGTAGCGAGAACAGGAGACCCCAGAACGGAAAGAGGATTCAAATCCCCTCCAAAAGGGGAATTCAAAGGGGATTTGAATCCCCTTTCCATTTTGGAGCCTCCCATTCTCACTGCACTGCTGGTTACAACGGTGGCATAAGTTGGATAGGATTGCGCTTAGTCTAGAGCAGATAACCCCTTTGGGACTTTACAGGCAGAAATCCCCACGTTCAGTCTCCAGGTAGGTCTGTCTGAAACCCTGGCTCATCAGGTCTGACTCTGTATAAGGCAACTTGCTATGTTTCTAGATTTCCCCCCTCCCCCCACAACACCTCCAGCATTTATGAGATCAGGAGTTGTAGGTTTTTGGATTTTAGGATTATTTTAGGTTTTAGGATTATTAGGGGGCACTCTGCATGTTTTAATGTTGAACAGACTCGCTTCTGTTATATTTTTTACTGTGTTATTCACATTTGAATAAATAACAAATTCACATTTGTTAGTACCTAAAGTATTAACAATTTTTACAGTTTCCTGAAGTTCTCAGAATCCTCATACATACCACCTTCCTATATACTGGACATGGAAAAAGTTGCCAAACAAGGAGACATTGTTTTGGTATCTGGAATGAAAACAGGGAGTTCAAAATTAAAAGCAAGGATACAGGAAGCTGTTTATAAGGTAAGGCACTTTCATATTTTATATGGTCCATTTAGTATTGCAGTATCCCAAGAGGATACAGTAATTGGTTTTCCCTGTTGAAACTATTACCCAGTGACAGACATAAAGTGACACTGATATGTGAAGCATATTTAGCATTGTACACCAAGTACAATTCAACAAGAGTCCTGTAGGCACTTCAAGAGTGACAAATTAATCGTGGCAGGAGTATTTTGGAGACAAAATGTATAGAGCAGACAGTGAAGGTGAGCTTGTATAGGCAGACACATACTGTGAAGGAAAAAACTGTTTTTACAAAGTGATATTGAAAGATGATATACCATTGAATGTTGACAGTCAATAAATGTGATTTTCAGCATTCTCTTCATATGTTCTGGAAGTGGGAAAATATATACGTTGAGCATTCACAAAATTCATCAGGGGTTGTAAGAATTCATGTCAGTGCCAACATTCACCCAGGTTTTGAATTCTGATTATAACAGATAACTTGAGGTGATTTGTTCCTCTTTCCTTTCTCATTCAGTGCCCCCCTTTTGTTTGTGACCACTCACTCCTCTGTCCTTTTCTTTACTTCAGATATGTTTGCACATAAACATTCTGAAACTACCTCCCCAATACCCATTACATTATTCTGTTGATAGCGTTTTGGAACTCCAGAAGTCAAGATTAACACCCCAGAAAGCCTGCTGCAGCTATTTTCCTCCAGACACATTTCTTGAGTTGTTGTCAATGCAACTTCATTGATTTTTCCCAGTAAAGAGTGTTATAAGTAGAACAGTAAATAAGTACATAATGGGACTCCCCAGGCTTGTGTTTTCAGGGATTAAAAATGATGCATTGTTTTCTGCATATTACAGTTCCTCTGGGTATTCAGATGCCTGACAGATAAAAATATGTATCCGTAACAAGTCTGGATTTTGCAGCGCCAACACCACTGTGGCCAGTCAGCAGGATTCTATTCTGGTTGAACGTTATCAGCAGAATTGTATGTGTTTGGGGTATTTGTAGTTTGAAATCTGTAGCAAATTATCTAAGGCTTCAGCAGGGGGAAAAAGCTTCAAGGAGTGAAAACAAATAGCTCATTTAGTGAAAATCTGTAACAGATATCTGTAACACAGATCACTTTTGACAGATTTTTGTACTGGGGAACATATTCTAGAAACAAAACACTTGAGTATTCTTATCGTAATTTGAAAGTAAGTTTTCTTTAATATTTACTAAGTTTTCTGGTGATATAACACAGAGGCTGAAAGATTGAGCTGTGAATCAGGACTTTCCCAGTTTGAGAGCGCAATCCTGACTAAAGATCTGGCGGGCAGCCCAGGGCCACCTGCTGGATCCTATCCCCGCTGCGGGATGAGATCTACTCAAGGGGAAGGGGATGTTCGTCCCCTTCCCCCGGTGTAGCGCAGGGAGTCCCCAATGGACTTCCTTCAATTTCCACCAGCTATGTAGCTGGCATAAGTTTGAGGAGGTCTGGAACAGGACGGGGATATGGCGACTGCCGTCCCCGCCCTCTCCTGGGCTGGCTTGGCCAACCGCCGACCTCCCTCGCCAACCAGACCGCCCCCGTTGGTGCACCCATTACCTGTATCCGGCGGCCGCAGGGACAATCCGGCGGCGGAGTAAGGACTGCCAGTCTCCGCGCTGGCAGCACTTACTCCAAAGTAGTCACAAATGTGTTTTATGGTACATTTGTGACACTTTAGAATGGCGGAGCGCATGCTCTGCCATTCTAAAATTAGTAAGGATTGCGCTGCCCATCTCCACTCTGCCATAAACTTGCTACGTACTTTAGGAAAGCATTTTCTCTCGGCCTCAGCTCCCCAGCTGCAGAATGAGGATAATAATACTTGCCTCACAGGGTTGTTGTTAGAACAACATCAAAATAATACATGTGAAGCATTTTGAACATTCAGAAAGTGCTATGCAAATGCTAAGCATTACTATGTTTTCTGCTGAAAGTTGGTTGAAAGGAAATAAACACAGAAGCCAGATTTAGAAATAATAATAACAATAATAATAATAAATATACAGTATTTATATACCGCCTTTCTGGTCATTGGATTTCTCCTCTGACTTTATTCAAGGCGGTGTACATGGGCAGGCTGTTCTAAACCCCAAGGGGTTTTAACAATATAATAACATTCTAGTCTTTCATAGAACCCTTCATTCGAGATGTTGCTTTCACAGTCCAGCTCTCTCTCTCTCTCTCTGGCGTTCGCCTCAGCACGCTTCAGCTTCAGATAACACAGGCAACCTTGATTGTCACTCAAGCGTTACAGCTGCAGCTTCACTCCCCCACAAAGACTCTGCAGCTTATCAGCTCGGCGTGCCGCGTGCCAGCAGCTCTCCGACAAACTTCCGGCCGTCTTGAACTGCTGTCCTGCAGATCTTCAGGCAGATTTATGAGACAAACGCTCTATGTCCTGAGCCAGACGTCCTGCCAAATTATGGGATATGATTGTTTTTCACTACAAGGATGACCATAGGAGGGCTGTAGATGTGTGCATTCCTTTCTCCCCTTCCATGTACAACAGGAAGAGACTTAAAGTTACCACTTCCAGTTTGAACGGAACCTCAATTCTGCATAATGTGTGAATTTGGGAAACTGTGATTTAGTTCAAACCATAGTTAGATAAAACAAACTAGGATCAAACCATAATTTCAGATCCTCGCTTGATACCTCCTGGCCACATGGGAGGGAAACTGGGGCAATGCTATTTTGGGAAGGAACAATGTTGGCTTCTCCCATGTAGCCCAGGGCCTCCTTACGCTACCCAAGTAGTATAGGATAGAGCCACACAGCGAGGTTCATACACCAAAAGAATAGTGTGAGGAGTAGCCATTAGTGTGGCAACTTGATCTGCAATTAGAAGAACCAGTTTAGATATTTCTAGTTTCTTAGCAATTATGAGAGTAAGTAGCAGGTGGAAACTCTGGTTGACACCTTTCCATTGATTTCTGTTGGCATGCCGGACTGTTCCCTGGGTTTAGTGACAGTGCCCCTATCTGGAACCTAGGCTTGATGGATTATTGTTGGAGTATTGTTATTTTTTTTTTTTAAAATGCTGCCTTTATGTTGCAATAGAAATACCCAAGGCAGCTTGCATCAAAAATAGAATACAGTGAAAACAAAATGGGAGCAGCAGGTAAAAAGAATCAGTCACAAATCCCAAAGAGTGAGAAAAAAGTATTAAATGTATTAGGCATCAGTCAGGCCAAAGGCCTATTGAAATATAAAGGTTGCAGAAACTCAAGATGAGGGGCAGCCCGATCCTGCCTAACTTTAGGCCGACGGAGCTCTCGCTGAGTGCCATAAAGCACTTTTCCGGCTCCTTAGGGGTAAGTGGCGCCAACACGGAGGCCGGAGCCGCTCACTCTGCCATCGCCCAGGAGCTGCGCCGGTCGACCCAGGTAAGTCCTAGGCTGGTTGGCAGGAGGGCGTGGGGAGGTTGGGCTGGGGTGGTGAGGGAGGGGGCCATTAGCCAGCCTGGCCTGGGAGGGGGACGGAGATATCAGTGCCGATATCTCATGCCCCTTTCTGGGCCAGGCCGGCCTTACACGGCCTCCCTGGACGCACACCAGCTAAAAAACTAGCACGCATCCAAGGAGGCCCCCTTTCCTCCCACTCCTGGCCTCCCAGCAAATGGGTGGAGCCCTTGGACTCCATGTTTATTGTGTTTTGGAATACAGTTGCATGGATGTAAAGTAGTTTTCAAGTTATTTTGCATTCACTTGGTATAAACCCTGCATAGGGTCATTTATCATGAAGTCTATTACTGTGCTATGTTGTTACTCGGTATTGTTTTTATTATTTGCAATGTTATTGAAGTTTTTTATATCATGGAACAATAGTTTTACATAGCTCTATTAAACTGGTAATTGCTTGAGTATGTTTTTCTAATCTAGTGCCCCCTCCATTTTCCCAGTACTCTGAGAATATTTAATTAATATTGCTAATTAATCAACTATTAATTTAGTAATAATTGAACACAGTGTATGTTTGCAAGCATAGTATGAAGTACAAGAAGATAAAATAAATTGACAAAGTGCTAATCCTGCTTTTCCTCTAAAGCAGGGGTGGCCAACCTTCCACCATTAGGGCTACTGTGTTCTTAAGAGTTGTGTAGAAGACAGAATCTTGGCAGCTGCAAGTGCTGATGGTGCTGCTAAAGCAGCTGCACCTGCTGGAATGCCCTCACCTAGACAACCATTTAAAGGGCCAGCATTCATGTTGAAAGGTTGGCCACCACTGCTCTAAAGCAATCCCAAAACCATTTTCCCAAAAGGTTTTCTAGCTTACTCATAGAAGTTCTACACATGGAGAAAATTACTGAAAGGGAACTTCCCTTCCCCCCAGAGCAACCTCCTATTCCTCCCAAAAACTTCTCCTGAGAGGGGGTGGAGCTCGGGGCCTTCAAGATGACATAGAAATTATCCAAATTTGAGTGGTTGTACATTGTAGCTATTTTAGGGAGCAGGAAACGACCTGTGGTTGTTAGGATCCAACTCCATTTTTCTTTTCCTCTTCACTGAATTTATTGACACATTTTATGATACCCATTTAAGTCCCCTTCCACCAAACTTTGGCAAATATTGTCAAAGCTAAAGTGTCAAACTTATCAACCAGCAGGGTGAAAAAAACTGGCTTGAGGCTTGTGTTTTCAAGAGTATCATGGAGAAAAGCTGCAGGAAATCTTATAAAGTACTTTTAGTCTGAGATCTGTGGGGATACTAGCGTCATAAATCTACAGAGAGAAAGGAATGCTCAGGTGATGGAACAAAAGCCACTTTTTACTTTCACTTTTCACCTCACTGGATGGCCTATTTTAGCAGTTTTTCTGAGCTTTCCAGACAAATGCTTTGATGGCCTTGTCTTTATTTTTTTACTTTCCAGGAGATACGTTTTGAAATCAGAATGAGAATTCTGGCGGAAGGAATATAGAGTGTTAATTGTTTGCTTGTTCACTTGTTCACACTGAATTAACCTTATCCACTGGTTGCTTGAATGCACACAAATACATTTTCAGTACTTGGAAAATTAAATGGGAAATTATTCAAATTTGTATAATGAACTACTATAGTGTGGCTGTTCATACAAAAGACATGCTATGTGAACTGACCTCTCCTTAGCACTACATTTTTAAAGATTTAGTTGCTGTGTTAAAGTATTTACATTAAAAAGAATAAGCAACTTGTGCATACATTACAAGATATAATTTTATTTATTTTCTGTATTTATATACCAGCTTTCTTATCCTCAGATTGCTCTTCAGATATTACTCAAGGCGGTTTACATAGGCAGGGGCTTGTCTAGATCTGATAAGGATCTTTACAATATTGTTCTATATAGAATCCTTCAACTCCAGATGGTTTCCTTCCATCAGCTTTACTAGTTGCAGAACAGTAGTAGTAGTAGTAGTAGTAGTAGTAGTAGTAGTAGTAGTAGTAGGAGGAGGAGGAGGAGGAGGAACCTTTATTGGCATATAAACAAAACAAACATATAACACTTAACCCTTAGAAATAACACTTAACACATAACATTTACATTAAAAAAGGTAAAGGTGACCCCTGACAATTAAGTCCAGTCGTGTCCGACTCTAGGGTGTGGTGCTCATCCCCATTTCAAAGCCAAAGAGCCAGCGTTGTCCGAAGACGCCTCCGTGGTCATGTGGCCGGCATGACTCTCCTTGCCGCAGCACGTAGCATACATCTGGAACACGGAGCGCTGTTTACCTTCCCGCAAGCGGTACTTATTTATCTACTCACATTAACATGCTTTGGAACTGCTAGGTTGGCAGGAGCTGGCCAAGCAACGAGAGCTCACCCCATCGTGGATTCGAACTGCCAACCTTTCAGTCGACAGCTCATGGTTCAGCGGTTTAACCCACTGCGCCACCCGTTTACATTACAAACACCTAAAACTGCAAACACAGAACTAAATTACAGCTTAAATGCAGAATGCAAGTCTAGCTCTAGCTTGTGGTCTTCATTGCAGATCGTTCTTTATTTCCTAAGGTTTTGCAAGCAGTAGTTAAAGTTACCGCTGACACACTTCTAATTGTGTTTGCAGTTCTGATAAAGTGATAGGTATGTTCTTGCTTAGAAAAAAAAAAGGTTAGAGAATTTATTTCAGCATCTTCATTTGCCTAAAAAGAGTTGGTCACTAAGGTTGGAAAGTTTTGTATGTGCAAATTCATATTTTTACAGGCTGGTTTTTTGCAGGCTTATTTAGAAGCAAGTCCATTTTTAGTAGGGCTTACTTCCAAGTAAAGGTGCATAGAATTGCATCTGGGCAGCATGATTCCAGTTTTCCCACCACTGGGCCAGGACTAACTGCACAATCCTGGGTAACCATTGCGCCGGGGGAGCGTGCACTCCCCCGGCGCAGGGTGTCGTAAACGTGCCATAAAGCGTGTTTACGGCACCCGGCAAGTAAGGACCCCTGGCGCAGCGGCCAGTGGCCCTTACCCAGGCTCCTGCCTGGCCCTGCGCCCACCAGAGCAGGTAAGTCCTATCCCGGCCAGGCAGGGGAGGGCGGACTGGGCAGGCAGGGAGAGCGGCCATTGGCCACCCTGGGGCCTGGAGAGGGCAGGGATATCGGTCGCGAGATCCGCCGTATCCAAAGCCCTCTCCAGGCCTGGCACGGCCTTACATGGCCAGCAGGAATGTACATGAGCTCTAGAGCTCGTGTACATTCGAGGAGGCCCATTGGGTCTCCTGTCGCTTATACCGGGAGAAGGCGAGGATCATCCCCTTCCCCCGAGTTGTTCCTGGGCTGCCCACACTTATCCCCACACTCATCCACCACACAATTTATTTGTACTGGATTCTGTGGAAGGGGAAGAAGCTTTTTGCAAGAGAGAGGAAAGGGAACTTATAATACACTGAACTTGCAGACAGCAACACTCTGTTATCCCACGCTGTAGCCCCTCTCTGTGTTCATGAGGATGATTGCCTGTGTCTGTTGGTTATTTTTTCAGGACAGTTTATTATCCATTTCTTCCCACGCTCCATTTCATGCAGCTCAAGTGCTGGGTTATTATTACACCAGCAGTAACCAGGGTGAAGGCAATAACATTTGCAACATTGAGTTGCTGCAGTCTCCTAGCTCATACTCCATTGGCCAAGCCAAGTCCAAGATGTAGAAACCTCCATCATTTTCTTTTCCTAAGTTCAGCTTCAAAGCTTTAGAAACTGACAATTTTAAAATTGGTATACATTTCAATGAACGTAAAACTAACATTTCAATGAATTAAAATGCAATTGAGCATTTTTATTTCATGGGCAGCGCAATCCTGACGTTCACTCTGGCGCCGGAAGCCATCATGAACGTGCCGTAAAGCACATTCACGACGACTCGGGAGTAAGGAAGGCCGACCTCCCTCACTCCAGTGCCAGAACTACATGCGGACGGCGGCGGAAGGTAAGTGCTCCGTCGCCGGCCACGTGGGCTGTCCGGCCGGGCAAGGGAGGGGGCCATTGGCCTAGCCGGCCCAGGAAGGGACAGGGGATGGCGTCGGCCATATCCCCGTCCCCTCCAGGCCAGCTACGCCATTACATGGCCTCCTCTACTTCCGCCAGCTCTTTAGCTGACGGAAATTCAAGGAAGCCGATAGGGCCGACCTGGGTTTACACTCTGGGAAGGGGACGAGTGTCCCCTTCCCCCAGTAGACCTCCAGCCTGACGTGTGCCGGGCAGCTGGTGCACAGGATCCGGCGGGCGGATCTTAGTCAGGATTGCGCCCTAAGAAAGGTAGCAGAAGTGGTTCTTCATTACCATTTTCAGATTAAGTGTATTGATTTCATTTTTCTCTTTATTATTCCTTCAACACTTTCACTGATTCATCTCCATCAGTTTTTTTCTGACTGCAACCAACTTGTTTAGTGAGGGGAAAAAAACTTCTTTGGAGATTTTAAGGAATCCCTTCTCACTATGTTCTTCATAACCTTTGTGCAAGCTCAGAAAAAATTGAAAACTATTCTTCATTCATCCATATAACAGCACATAATACCCACATGGCAGTATGGAATACTATTGCTTAAGTTAACTTGCCATCTTCAATTTTCTTTGACAAGCTGACATCCATTTCTTCCCCCAAAGCACTGAACCTCCTGCTTTCAAGAAAATGTAATTATAACCACAGAATTTAATAATCTACACTTGCTCTAAAAGCCACAGACTCGAATTTTGCCAGGGGAGTTTTTCAACCATACAGTTGGATGCCTGTGTACTGGGAACAATATGTACGTGTTGGCGAATACCTTATTTTTACAAATTTCAAAAACAAAAATAATTTTCAGCACATACTTTAAATTATTGTACACTTTTTATTACATGTAGAAAGGTGACTCTTTTTGTGCTTTTCTGACCAGACATGGTGTGTTTCAGATTTTAAAAAAAGTTACACTGCATTGCATGCATGATAGAGTACTGTGTTCAAATTTATGGTAATAAATGCAAACTTTCATTTCACCATTATAGAAACTGAAATTGACCAAATGGTGCAAGAAGAGAGGCCTGTGGAGTTTTGACTTTCCCCATTTACTGTGCTAGTGTATCCATTGGTAAAACGGTTATGAAATCAGGATATTAGTCCAAAACCAAAATAGAGCTTTTATGATTTACATTCTTGTAGACGTTTTTCTTTTATGAGCCTAATTTATGTTTTTGGAAATATATGTATTTTTGTGAGGCTTACTTTAATGTTACAATTCTTTTCCTTTTAATCAACAGAATGTGCCTGCTGCTGAAGTCAGGTTGTTTATTTTGGAAAACATCCTTCTAAATCCAGCTTATGATATCTACCTATTGGTGGGAATGTCTGTGCAATATAAGGTTCAGAAAATAAGGCAAGGGAAGATTACAGGTTTGTCTTTTTTCTGACTTTGCTATTTTATTTTCAGTGTAAACTGATATTTTTGAAAGTGAAAGAAACACAACTCCACCTTAGAAAAAAATAATTGTAGTATTATGAGTTTTTGCAAATCTGTTACACTTGTGTGGACTCATTTTAAAGAATACTAACTGTAATTGGATGTGGGAATCTGATTTCTTATGAAGTCAGATTTTGATATGCTCTTTATTCAATCTTCCTCACTTCCTCACACCTCATGTGAGTGGGAATGTTTAAATTGGATTGCGTTGTATTGACCTGAATGTATGCCTACAAATACTGTTCTGTACAAATACTGTTCTGTTCTGACCTGTACTTACCTATTCTGTGTCTTAAAGATGTATCTTACAGCTAAAAGCTTATTGATGAATGTGTGCATGACATGGTGTGTTAGGAGAGGAGTTTATGCTACTTTTGTCATGTGTAACTACTTTGGACAGGAAGTGCTAGTCGTGCTATATGGAACAATGGATGTCCCAAGCCAGTTATACTACAGTATGCTACTCTGGCGTGATGCATCCTGACAGAAGAACTCTTTGGTGGTGCCACATTACAATATAGCGGGGCATTAACTTAACTGAAATGCCTGCCTGAACAGAGAAATTTTAGCGAGGCAGCGAATAACTGACAATGAGGGGGCCAAATGGGCCTTAAGGAGGATGGAGTTCCATAACCTGAGGACTACAATCAAAAAGGCCCAGTCGTGTGTGTCTACCCAACAAATTTTGGTAAGAGGGGATACACACCCGGCCTCTGATATTGAATGAAGTGGACAGATAGAGTCATATGAGGAAACACGATTGGGTTAGCTGTAACCTAATGTAAAAAACTGTCTTCCAACAGAGCCATAAACACATTGGAGGACACAGTCATACTAATGTTGGGAGTTTAGGGGGGGGGAAAGCCAAAATTTAACATAAAGCCATTTAGTCTTAGCAGTTCCTAAAACCTTTTGGATTAGGCAGAGATTTTGATTACCCTTGTGAAAGATTTCCATTACCACAGTTTTATAAACTGTTCTGCTATCAGTGTCTCTTAGACACAGTTGGAATTTTTCATTAAAGCTTACCTTGTTTAATACTTTTCTTAAATGTTACATTTTCTAGCTTGACACATGAATGTGATTCTATTAAATGGTTAAAAGCCATTAACTAAATGTGTGCTAGCCACAAATATATTTATTGAAAATTATGTTGACAGGATCTAAATAATGACACCTTTGTCCTTTCATTGCTTATTGTGCTTTTTTGCTTTATGTACAGAATTAATGATGCCTTCTGATCAGTATGAACTGCAGCTTCAGAACAACACACTGAGCCCTGAGGGAGATCTAGCTTGGCCAGTTGCCAAGCTGGATCAGGCAACATCTACAGTTACTGCATTGCAGCGGGGACAGACGAACGTTGTACTTGGCCACAAAAATATCCTTTGTGTGTGGTGTTCTCAGATCTACAGATTTTCCACCTATAATCCAGCACATGGATAAAATGTTAGTTGTAGTTAACAAAGCAGGCTATGAATTAACCATCATGTATTCAGAAGCCTCTAGGTGACTGTAGCAGCAGCTGTCCAAAGCAATAGCTATGAACATCTGCAGAAAGCCCTATCCAACCTTCTTAAGTCCATCACTGCTGTTCACTAACTCACCGACTACTAGCACCCATCTCCTTCAAAAAGAGAGCAAAATGGTGTTGTGACATTTCTTCATTCTGACTTGACCCTCTCTGCCATCGGAAGAAGTTAAACCTTGTTGGAGAGTGATGGTATGCCAAAATGGCAAAGAAATAGCTGGACTGGGGCTCTTTGTTGTTCGTTGATGCCTGTAAACTGACAGTCATGATGACAGCTACTGCTACAGTCACAGGAGTCCACAGGGCAACATTTTTCCTGGACTTCAGAAAAATGAGACATGTAGTAGGAGCATATAGCATTACCTTATTCTCAGTCAGGCCCTTGGTCCATCTAGCTCAGTATTGTTAACTTCAAGGTTTCAGTTTGGAATTTTTCTCTGCTCTACCTTCTGCATGCAAAACACATGCTCTTACCACTGAGCTACAACCTCTTCCCTTGACCCATAGAGCCCTCCTGCCTTAACCACCATCCTATCAAATGTTGTCTACTTCCAGGTAATATAATGTATTTTGTTCGTATAAAAACACATTGTGACAAATGCCCTGTTTTTACACTTTATTTTTGCTTACATTTCTATACTTTTGGACACTTTTAACTCCCCAAAAGCTCCCGTGCCCGTTCAACCACCTAAAAAGCTGCTAGCAGGCAGCCTTTGTCTGAGAAACTGATTCTGGGTCCTCCTTCCTGTATGGAATAGCTATGTTCCTCCAGGTTTGACAGGCATCTGCCATTGGGCAGCCATACATGCCTGTCTAGGTAAAGGGAGATGGAGAAGCTAGGCGGGCTCCATTCCTCCAGTCAGGTAACTTGATGATAGCATCAAACCAAAGTTATTTAATCCCAAGCATGCAGGAAGCTGTGTGTGTTCTGCCTATTTCTGCCATGGATACCTAATGCTGGTACATGAAAGCGCACCCACTTATTCTCCAGTAAGTGCAGGGGACTAGGACTCCTCAGAAAAATGTAAGTTGCTAGGATAGGGACTGTATTTTCTAGCAAGCCATGTTCAGGAAATTTATTTTGCTTTCAGCCCAATCCTCACTAACCCCCCCCCCAGCGCCGAAACGAGCGTTCCAGTGCCGGAAGCAGTCGTGAATGTGCCGTAAAGCACGTTTGCGACTACTTTCAAGCAGGGAAGGCCGGCGGATCGGCTGGCCTCCACTGCTCCGATGACAGAGCTCCCACCGCCCACCAGACCCAGGTAAGACAGGATCCGGTAGGCGGAGGGGGGCGGATTACTGGAACTGGGAGGTTGGCCATTGGTCCCAGCGGCCCAAGAGGGGGCGGGGGACAGCATTCAGCCGTATCCTGACCCTCACCGGGCGCTGGAGCCTTTTCACAGCCTCCTTTACTTCCGCCAGCAAAATAGCTGGAAATCTAAGGAGGCCGATAGGGCCTGGCCCCGGTTACACTCAGGGAACCGGGACGAGCATCCCCTTCCCTGAGTAGACCTCCCACCCAGCAGCCACACTGGCTGCTGGTGCACAGGATCCGGTGGGCGACCATGGGTCACCAGCCAGATCCTAGGCAGGATTGCACTATTTGCTAATTTAACTCCAAGCCCGCTTGCCAACTTCTCTGTACTCATATGTGGGCTGTGTTTTTGAGTAGTGTCCTACCTCCATCTGCTGAATGTTAGTGGTTAATGCATCCATTTGATCAAACTTTGTTTTGTTTGGGGGGACTCATCCAGCTGAGTCCAGGCATTTTCCATCAGCCTGCTTGTATTTTTTCTACCTGCCCTTTTTTATCCCTTTTTATAAATTTCTTTTGGACATTTCATAAACTTGTTACATTTTTACCCTTTGTCTGCCTAGTCCATATCCATGGGTAATTCGGTGGATTGTCACATCTCTTGGCCCTGCAGACGCTACTGTAGGTTTATTTTTTAATTAGAACCTCTGGAGTTCAGTGTTCTCCTGGGTCAGATTTTTTTTTCCAGATGGCCCCCCTCTGCCTGATCTCTGTAGCCTGGGATGGTGACAGTAGATAAAAACTTCTAAAGTTCTTCCCTGTTCAGTTGCTGATCCAGTAAATGGAAACAGGAAGGGGGCATGCAAGCTGACTACTAGGTGCTATTCCCCTTGATCAGCCTGCCTTCTCCCAAGTCTCTTTCCCTCACACACACACACACACACACACACACACAGACTGCTGGTTTTGGTGGTGTTTTCCCTTCTCCATAACGTCGACCTTAGTTAAATAACAGCTTTAAAATGATACTTCTTGTGGTGTTAATCTTTATCAAAGGCTTTGTTCTTGACTACTTTTCAAGCATTAGTATGCAAGGTGCTTCCAAATTACCAAATGGCACCATTTATGTTGTGGATCCCGGATATTTGGGTCAGTATTGAATGTTCTGTACTAATCTGTCACTTTTTCTTGCTTACCTTGGAGAAAATAAATATTTGATTTGCAAAGAAAATAAATGTATACATCTAGAAGTAATAATGAAATAACTCCATAAACAAATTCAGATTCCATATGCTGTCTTGTTGTGTGCATAGTATAATAATGTAGCTGTCACTTGGTGGTTGGTAGCCCTAAAATTTGCATAGACACAAGTACATTCCTAAAGTTCATGCTGTAAAACGGTCCTTAGCTGTGAGGAACCTCTGGGCACCACAGAAATTCTGAGATGAAATGGCAGGCATCACTGCAAAATGGCTACCAACAAAAGCCAGACACAAAATGGCTGCCAAGGAGTAGGGTGAGGTACAAAATGAGATCCCTCCACAAACAAACATGCACACATTTTCTGCCTCTCTATACATATACAAACACCTTGCACTCTCAATGCGCTGCTCTTTGAAGTTCTGATTTTTGAGGGGATGGGAGTAGAAGTCTGGGTAAGAGAAGGGAGAGAAGCTCTGCTTTCCACACTTCCTATTTCACAGTACAAGTCCATGGAACAGGCAGAATGAAGACTAGAGATGTCAGCATTTAGGTGGGCAGGCATGCACTACCAGCCATTCGCATTGGCATAAGTGTACCAGCAGGCACCATATTGTAGACTCTGCTTTAAAACACCTGTTATCTTAAGAAACTAACTTTTGATTTGTTTATTTAAAGAATGTTTTATACATTTAAAAATGTGTGAGCTATCTGTGTCCCATCTGTACTTTCCTGAGTCCACAGTCCCTCAATTCACATGTCCTCCCCTTATCCGTTCTCCAGAAAAGCCTCACCAAAAACTTCACTACCCAGATAAGTTCTTGCAGCCAATTAGCCAATTAGTTAGAAATAAATGTATCTGATTTGCATAATTTCCTTGGTCACAGAACTTAATAATTTGCTGGTTTTTCTTAGTGTGCTAACATCTAGATTCTAGGGCCTAAGTGAATATTAGAAGCCTTTAAAAACAAAACTGGTATTTGATAGAAAACTGGTTCTTTATCAAATATGCATGCCTATATAGTATACCTTTGTGCTTTGTAGGATTTTCAATTCATCCAGGTGACAGGTGGGTCTTGGAAACAGAAAGACTCTATGAAATTACTGTTGAAGTATATGATAAATCAAGTAATAAGGTGTTTTTATCTGATGTAAGTGAAATACAGGTATATATTTTCTTATAAATGTTTGACTGTGTGTTTAATAACAATGTCAAAAATTGTTGCCTTGTCCTGTTGGTTTAAATTAGGGATAGGAGGAGAATGACAGCACTGATCTTTATAAAAGAACTAAGGGAAAAGCAGACCTTAAGCAACTGACAACCTTTAAGCACTAGCTTGAGACTTGGGTGTCTCAGGGGCATCACTTGGGGGGGGTGCAGACCGCCCCGGATGTCACCCCAGGGAGGGGTGACATCAAAATGACTTTCTATTCTATTTGTTATTGGTAGTACGAAAGCACACCTCTGGTAGACAATGGGTTTTTCCCTATCCCCACCACAACTCGTGTGGGGAATCGTGTTTCCCAGAAGGTCTCCACATCATGTGGTCTGGTATGGGAGGAGGTCCATCGGGGTGACACCATGAGATCTCGCCCCAGATGTCACCAATCCTAGTGATACCCCTGACCTGTCCCTTTGTTCTTTATCACCTTTTTGCTTGTGATGTATCTTAAGCTGATGAAATTTTTGTTCTCTCTCTCTCTCTCTCTCTCTCTCTCTCTCTCTCTCTCTCTCTCTCTCTCTCTGTGTGTGTGTGTGTGTGTGTGTGTGTATGTGTGTGTGTGAAACCGCTGTTTACAGGCACAAGATCAGGGCTAGTAAAAGAAGCGTCTATCCTGGTTAAACGCAGGGCTCCTCACCCTTAATTGAAAATAATCCTTATAATCTGAATCTTATTTCAGAAAAAATAAATTATGCTAAATATTACAAATTGATTTCATCCACTGAAATATGAATAGTCAAAATAACTTTATTCACGTTTTAAATCCAAATTGAGATCCTAAGTTGAGATGGAAACCAGGGGCAGGGGGCTGTCAATAAACATGGTTCTTTCTCCTCTGCGGTAGCAGTGTATGTGCTTGAAATATTGTGAGACTTTATGGGCCTTGTCTTATACAGTAGTGCTTTGTATGAAGTGCAGGAGTTCTGAAATTTCTTTATGTATTGAAGAATAGGTTTATATAAGCCACAAGTGCTGTAGTTGTTTTTGTTGTTTATACAGCACTATCAGTGTACATGATACTTCACATAACACGAAAGACTGGTTCCTGCCTTGAGGTGCATACAGTGTAGATAGGATAGAGTAGCCAGCTTAGACAGCTATTGCGAACTATCTTGAACTACCTTTTAAGCAATCTTTGTAGCTTTGAATAACTCCTTACTCCTTATTGTTACTCCTTATGTGGGATTGAGGAGATTTTTTTTTTCATCCCAGTTCGTAGTTTTAGATATTTGTGGTATTTTCTTCAGCAAGAGCTCGTTGTGTCTTGACTTTATGGATAGGATTGGGCTGCCCATATCAGAATAATGTAAGACTGAGTATAGACAGGAGAGCAGCGCTGGGGGGAGGGTTTTTTCTCTCACACACACAGAATAACAGCATATGAACAGGACAGCTTTAATGGGGAGGTGCCTGCGTGTGTGTGTGACAATGGATAACCATCATGGGTTGGTGTCAGCTTCAAAATGTTTCATTCTCATTCAAAATGTATGTCCTGTAAAGGAATAGGATATGGGGATCATGGGCCCGTATTTCCATGCCAGTTCTCCCACTTAGTATAATGGGAACTACTCCCCTTCACACAGATATAATTTGGCTCAGTTGCTGCTGTTCATGCTCTCAGCAATGTGGCCATTTAAAATCCCAGGTATATTTGTGCTTGCCTTATATGTAGCTCAACAAGAATATTAATATGTGACTTGAAACTGACAAAGTGGGATTGTTACTGGTTTGTAAAAAAATGTAGTGTGTACCTCCATTTTTTCTGTGGCATATAATCAGAAATACTATATGTTACTTCTGATTTTGATTATTCAGAGTATCATCTTGCATATTCAGTAATGCATTCATTTTTAAAATTTCAGAATCTCCGAATTGATGTGTACTTGCCTAAAGAATACTTCAAGGTTCTGAAGTCTTCTCTGAATGGATCATATCATCATGTGCAAGCAATAATGGAGGGGCAAACCATTATTGCTGCAACTTTAACATCTATTGTAGATCAGGTATGTCTGCTTAAAGAGAAACATTTTTCTTGCCTTTGTTTCAAGTTGAAGCATTTAACCTGATTGTAATCTAACTGATAGCAAATGCAATAATTAATCTGAGATTCAGCCCTTCACAAAGGCAAAAGCAAACCCACAACTCAGTCATAAACATATATATTTGAAAATGAGTCTGGCCATTGATTTCTGTGGAATTTACTTCCAAGTAATTGTCTTTATACAGTAGTTGCAAGTTTATAATATATTCTTAAACACATTACTTAGAAGTAATTATAGTCAGACCTTTTTATCCACTAGGGTTCTGTTCCTGGAACCCCAGTGGATAAAAAAAAAAATCCATGTTATATGAAAACCTGGGTGGGGAGCGGTGCCACCATGCCAGCTGCAATGCAGCCCTGAGGTAAGGGAACAAATGTTTCCTTAACCTTGAGGAGGCCTTTGTGACTGGCACAGCTGCATTGGTGCTGGAAAGTTTGGAGTTGAAAGTAAGTCCCACTGAACGTATTGGGACTTACTTCTGAGCAAACCTACTTAGGACTGGGCTCTTACATGTTGATAATAGCATATCTTTTCTAGTATGTGAATGTCATTTTAATGGCAGGAAAGTCAAGATAGAAATCCCTAAAACACATGGTATTTTCTGACACAGAGATTCATATAAGTGTCAGAAAAACTGACCTGTGAAGTAGCCCTAAGTTTCTTATGTGTTTTTTTTCCAAATGAGGACAGAATTAGCTTTCAAATAAGTGCAATAATTATTTCTTGGATATTATTTCTTTTTATAGGATGGAGGTGTTCACACATTACCTGTTCCAATACTAAACCAGCAAGAAATAGACATTTATGCTCCCATTGCCCTTTCACCAAGCATTTTGACGTTTCCATGGCAGCCAAAGGCAGGAGCCTATCAGTACACAATAAAGGTAAGTGTTGAAAGCTATCTAAATGCAGAAAACAGTCAGCTTAGATCACTTTGTTTCTAATGTTTCTTATCAGCAGTTGAGGCTGCAACCCTATTTCTATCAGAAAATGGAATTTCATTACTATATTGTGGCAATTGGCACCTGCTGTTTTAAAAGCTGCATTTTGTTTTATGGTACATTCTTGTGATTAAGTGGTCTTCCTTTAAATGAAATATGATTGTAGAATGTAACCTGTGGTAGTAGATGGTGAAAAAAGGAAAACAAATAAAAACACTTGTGGTTTAGTGCATGTAGGCTTCATACATTAGCAGCTGTATTGACTGCCAAGGGGATATCTGGAGAAGAATGAGCATCTCCCTAAAGTTCTGGCATTGACATACTTCACTTCCTCTGTTTCATTCACTATGGCAGTAATGTTGTTGGAAGGCAAAGGCCGTGGCTTAATGTATAGGCAGACTCTTCAACCATGACTGTTCTTCATACTTCAGTCATTTCCAATGAATAAGGTTAACCAGAGTCATCTTTTGATAGAACTCATTTGAGAAAAACAAATTCTGTTATGGAAGCCATTTTTTTCAGGTAATATGATCAAGCTTGTCAAAATTATGTAATACTGTATTTTGGTCAGCCTCCATCTATCGAATGCCTCAAAAGAGGCATCTTCATGAAACATACATGCTGGACAAAAATGCCCTTATCTGGTCAAACTGACCAGTTAAAGATTGGAAAGAAAAATAATGTTGATACTTTTAATGAGACTAACAGCCTGATACTGCCTAAGAGGCAGCGGCTGGCCGAAATGGCCATCTTAGGTAGGATGCGGCACACACTGGCGCAGTCGGAGCTCACCTCAGATGTAAGCCCCGGAGGCCCCAATGGATGTCTACTGGTGGGCTGCCACTCACCGCTTGCCATGTTCAGGCATTTTCCATCAACCTATTTTACTTTTTCCTATTCCTCTTTTTTCCATTTTGTTTAATTTCCTTTTCTTCTGGATTTTTTAAAAAAACTAGTTTTGACTCGTTTTCTGCCTAGTCCATGTTCATGGGCAATGCAGGGACTGATGCCTGATCGCTCACAAGCACTATTGCTTTATTATTCAATATCCAATTGAATATTGTTCTATTATTGTTTTATAATAAGAACCCCTGGGGTTCTGTGTTCTCCTAGGAGGGTTTCCCCCCTTTTTTTCTTTTGCCTGGACTCTGCAGCCTGGGATGGTGGCAGCAGATAGGACTACTAGTCTACCTCCCAATTCAGCTGCTGCCCCAGTAAAAAAAAGAAACAGACAGCTGGAAGGGATTGTGTACACTAACTAATAGGTGCTACTTCTTTGGTCAGCCTGGCTTCCCTTGGTACCTTCCATGACAATGATCAATTGTATTGAGAATAACTTAATGCCTAATCCTATGGTTACCCCCACGTTCCAGTAGCTCAGGGAGCTTTCTGGCAGCACAAAAGTCAAGCCACTGTTATGCGTTTCCAGGCAACTGCCACAAATTGCAAGAGGCACAGCCTGTGCGGCAGTGACTCTAAGAGGCTCTGCAGGCAGTAAGTTGGTGGCGGGAAGATTCGAGGGCATTCCAAGGGAGCGGGCTGGAGGGAGAGGATCTTGGCACCAGTCACACATGTCAGATCCTATCCCCCATTTTTCCTAACTCCACCCCCTAACCCCACCCACTTTCTCTCCTTGGACATATGCCAGCAAAATGGCTAGAGTACTGAATATCCAAGGAGACCCATAGTCAATCGGGCACCCTCCCGGGGGGGGGGTAAGTATAAAATATTTTGTTTACAAAGTAAAACAAGTATTTTGACTTACCACTTGCAGACTGTCCAATTGCCTCCCCCCCCCCCCATAGCATGCAGCGCAGCCTCCACTGTCGTAGCTGCATGCTGTAACGTGGTGGGGGTAGGATTGAGCAGTAAGAGTTCCAGAACAATTAACAGACACAGTCCCTCTGTCCAGTGCCTGGTATAGGTTTCCACCAGAGTGACTAAATCTGTCTCAGTCTCCAATGTATGTCAGAAAAAATTGAAAAAGGATCTACTTCTTTGCTAAGTAATGATCTAAAACAGCTGACAGAATGAGTTAAAGTAATCCATCTAACATGCAGACTTCTCTGTTTTTCATTTTTTAGAGAGCTTTCTAAATGATCTCAGTCTGTTCAAGGCTTACTCAATTATTTCAGTTTCTCGTCTGAATGAGAGAACAGTAATATTTGAGATGATTACCTGTTCAAAGTTCTTGTTGTACAGCAAGTCCTCATTTAAAGATGTCGATAGGTTCTTGGAAACTGCAACTTATAAGCAAAATGACTTTTACCAATTTTACCGTACCAGTGTTACCATACTTTTGTATTGTGTTGGTATACTTACCAAGCTACTATTGCTGGATCAGGGCTGGTGCCATGGAAATAATAAAGGTGAAGTCGCTTCTGTTCCTCCACAGCAATAACAACTTGTTCACAGCCTAAAATATGTATGTGGGTGGATGATAAAGTTCTGCTCATACAATGCATCCTAAACTTAAGTGTTGGTAAAGTGCCTCCTATATTTTGCTCAATGGATCTGAATCACTCAGAGGGATCACAATTTCTCCCACTTCCTAACCTAAATGGACCCTTCATACTGTCATATAATACAGTGTGTAATAGGAAAGGAAGTATCCTATCCATTCTCTGTTTGTACTATTCAACTTTGTGAAAGCCATGTTGTTGTTGTTTTTAATTACTTTTTGGTCCTTCTTCAGCTATATCTTCCCACACAGTGATAATTGTAGGAACATTATGCTACCTACATTAGTTGTCACAAAACCTGAAAAGTGCATAATTAAAGCTTCCTGTAGTATGATTAGATGTATATGATAATTTGGGCTAATCAGGCCTGTAAAATATAGAGATGTTTTAGCAAATTTATGACGCAGTCTAGTAGTGCATGCCTTTTGTGTGTAGTGGTCCTACTTGTGCAGCTTCTTGCACACAGGAAGGAGGCTGCCATGGGGAGCCGAGGTGGGGGTCAACAAGATGGAGTTCCATATGCAGAAGCAGTGCAGGGGGGGGATGCTTTGTGCTGTACTGGATTGTGTTGCTAGTGTTTTTCACTTCACCATAATTTACATGGATCAGATTGAAGACAATGTGCTTCTTATGATGGTGGAGAAGTTTTGTGCTTCTGTATTTTTATGCAACTATAGAGCTGAAACAGATGGTATACATCTTTGATATCGATAGCATACAGAGTTATCCTGCTGCTTTATGTGTTAGGTCATCATTCATTTTTATAGTCACAGGCTATTAAAAAATGTAAATTTCATCTTGCTCAGGCAAAAGTAAAATTTAAGAAAATCTTCAGAAATGTAACATATTGACACCGTATTTTAAACTGGGGCATTACACTATTTTATTTGCTGTTTGTTTATGCATATGTTAAAAAGCATCCCAAAATAAATGTTGTTTTTGTTTTTTGAAGGTAACATAACACCTGCTATAGCTTTGATTTCAGGAAGGGCTTAGAACTGAAGTCAGATTTTATAGCTGCTGAATCCTAAGTGAGGCTGACTAAAGATGTAATGTGCACAACCATTCCAACCTCTGTGAGGCTTATAGTAAATACAGGCATTCTTTGTTGTTGTCAGTCACTGACTTCTGATGAATTTCGGAAGCCAGAAGTGTATGCAGCTAACCTCCCCTTAAGGCTAAAAATAAAGACATGATGACAGCAAGAAATCAATTTTCTCCCTTTCCTCTGCCCCCTTTTGCCATTTGTACTTTTCAACAATTCCCATTGGTAGAAAACACTTTTAGCAGTACACAGGTTAGCTGCACTGAGACTTAAAATGATTCCGTTGACTGTCTCGGGCTTTCAGTAAAAGGAAATTAATCTGAGTTCTAAAAAATGCATGAATCCTATAAACTGGGCCTCTTGTGTGCTGACTTGTGAAATGACATGCTGACTACAAGCACCATTCATCACTGAGATATCTCTCTGAGTGTCAAAATTTTTGCAGGAAAGGGACAACTACAGGAAAATACTTTTATCTGTGGCCATTAAAACAATGGACAAGAAAGTAATCTACTGTATGTGTAAGGAAAGGGGAAGATTAAATACAGTGGTGTATCAATTGACTTAGTTTCTTCCAATGTAATAGGAGGGCGTTTCCTTCTTTGAATTTCTGGCCCAGCAATTCCATGCTTTATATATTGCTTGTATATAATTTGCTTGAGTAATTTCTATAATGGATAGTTGAGTTTACATGATAACAAAGGTATGTTTTGTTTATGGTCTAGGCTCATGGTGGAAGTGGCAATTTCACTTGGTCCTCCTCTAACCAAAATGTTGCTACGGTAACTGTCAAGGGAGTAATGACAACTGAAAATGAGATTGGTGTCAGTGTTATACGTGCCAATGATGTTCAGAATCCATTACACTATGGGGAAATGAAGGTAAGCAATATTTACTCTGCATCTTCTTTCAAGAAGACGTTATCAGGAGCTGTAGAGATGGCATGCTGTGCTATCAGTCAAGAAGCGGAAGGATTTCTGAGGTCATGACCCTTTCTGTGCCTGGGGACATCTACTTGCGAGCTTCAGAGCAGGCAGGAAATGCTGGACATATTTCTCTCTCCTCTCACAGGAGAGGGCTTTCCTGGATGAATTATTTATGTTTGTTATAACAGCCACAGCCTGAACAGAGCACATTTGGGTCTAACGAACAATATTTCAGAAGCAGATTGGCATAACACAGCCCTGTACATGTGAAGAAGTAGGGTAGAATTTAAGGAGGTTGGGACATCACCAAAATTGTAAGCAAAGTTCTGTTGTGAAGGTAGACAATGCTGTGTTTTGTCCATGGGAAAGACACTTCATTAGGATTGATGTGTTAGTATCTGTTTAAATATTAGTCATTACTTTAGAAGCTGAGAGGCACCGAAAGCTTGAGGACTATTAAGCTTCAATTTATGTTCCATACTCCTTGCAAATTGGTAAAGTGCAGGCTCACAAAATCCACTTATTTGAAACTTTCTATCGTCAGACATGGAGGAAGCAGATTTCTCAATAGTCTTTCCATATGGTCTGGTTTCTTTTCCTTTGGTACTGAATTTGTACATTTTTAAAGCTTCTGTGGAACCAGGTTTTTCAATTCTTAGCTGTAGTTATATATAATGACTGGTCTATGGTACTGTGCATGAGGATTTCTACACACTCACCTGCCAGACAGATGGTTAATCTATGTGGTCCTGAATTCAATTCCACCCCTAATTTTCAAAAGAGGAGATCGGCACTGTCTGAGCTTACCACACCAAAAGCTGTGATATATGCAGACCCAATCTAGCAAGAATCATCATGTTCACAGAGCCAGGTGCAGAGCCAGTAAATGTGTAGTTTATTTCACACAGAGTTTTGGATCCAAAGAGGCCTAGTATGAAGGGTGAGGCACTTTCACTTGTTAAAAATAGGTCCCCCAATTTATGCCAATTCTCCCCTCCCACTGCATCCCATCCTATGCTGTTCCAGAGAGTCCCCAAACTCTCAAGCATGGATTTACAGGTGATATAAGAGGATGCATTGGGGAGGAGGTAGCAGGAAAGCCACAGTGAACAAGTGTAGCTCTGCCTTGCACTTCTCTGGACATGAAGGCAAATGAATTAGAATGTACCAACCCAGTAGTTCCTATCAACGTCTGTGGCTAGGAACTAGGAGTCCCTTTGGAACATATGTTTCGCACACTCGAATGTCTTGGAAGGTTTTCCTTCCAATCACGGCTCCTCAGGCTACATTGGAGTTCATTCTTCGCATTCCCTTGGGTTTAGGCTTACTGGATTGTACCTGTATACATTGTAGATACTGTACCTGGATTGTATACATTGTAGATAATGTATTTGTGTGTGAGGCCTCCAGCAACTTTCATGAATACATGGAACTCTTTGCACTGTACTTCAGATCCAGCCTGTATCTGCTAAGTGACTGGTACTTTCTTTAATAAAATAACAGTAGTGTTTTTTGTAGGCGGGTTCTTGAGGGGGACCCAGGTAAGGGGGTGGTCAAGGCTGCGTCTTCCCCAAAGGGCTCCTCGGGGGAGGGGTCAACCTCCAGACCGGCAGTCCTACCCAGATATTTCCCCAGGGGAGAGGTCTACCCACCTGTCGCTGTTCTTGTAGAGGTGTCTCCTGAGCGTCCAGGCGTACCACAGCTCGAAGGAATCAAGAATCTTTGTGGATGGGCAGGTCTACCCCTAATCGTCAGTAGAGTGGTTCCTGGCGTCCAGGTCTACCCACAAATGCTGCCGAGTCTCCTTGGAGGTACAGGTCTACCCAGCAACAATAGTAATTGCTTCCAGGCGGACAGGTCTACCCAGCGAAGGCTATAGTCCTTCCGGGTGGACAGGTCTACCCAGGGTTGCTTAAGTCCTATGCGGCCTCAGGCGGAACTGGGGTGGAGGGGGTTGGCTTCACCCGGTTCCTCACCTCACCCCAGTCGGCTGGTTCGGGGAAGTCGGGCTGTCGCTCCTGGGTACCAGCCCGATAGTCAGCCCCCTTCATCATTGGCCTTCTTAGGTTTTATAGCCCTGGGTAGGCCCTGGTCCCGCCTCCCTTGGTCCTTCCCCCACCCCTGGATCCACCCCCACCACAACGAGCTGTGTTTTGACAGGCCAACCGGCCTGTCAGCTGGGCGTTCGCTCATTGCTCTCCCGAGTTGGTCACGTGGGTGCTTTTCGCCCGGCTCCCCGGCTCTGAGTGCACCGCTCGTCGGAGGCGGTTCTCGGAGCCTCGGGGGAGGTCGCTCGAGCAGCTGGTCTGCTCCTGCTGTACCTCCTGAGCCCGTGCTGCCGCCCGTTGAGCCAGACAGCAGCCGATCGGCCTCCCCCGACGTCGGGCCTCGGCTCGCCGTGCCGGCGACCTCCGGAGGTGTTTCCATGGTGACGGGTGAGTCTGCAGGCATGGGCGGAGCCTGTCGTTGTTCTCTCGGGGGTTCGTCGGTCAGTCCGGAGGTGGACCCCTGCCCCTCTTGTTGGGGTGCAGCGTAGCCAGACCCAGAGGCGGTCCCTAGGCCGGCGGAGAGAGGTCCATCTCCGGACATTTTTCACTGCATTTAAATTATTGAGAAATGTTGCTTTTAGTAATACAGACTCAAGATAGATTACAGCAGGGGTTTAACTACTCTGCTTTCTGTAGCCAAATTTAGTTCACATTAATTTCCCAAGAAGTTCAACCCCTGATGTTTTCATGTGGATTAACTGCAAGTCTTTAAAACAAAATAAAAATAGTGTTGTGACTAAATTCAAAGCATTCAAAGAAATCTGACAGAGGTGGAGGAAACTGTCTCTGATAGCATAAGCAGAAGTAGATGTTGAGAGCAACAGTAAGTATATGTGATTGACAGTGGCAGTGAAGAGGAGCCCCGCCGATGTTGGTAAGTTGGCTGGGTAGGCAGAACAAGGCAGGGGGTGGGAAGGACCGGGAAGGGCCAGGAGTGTGTTGGAGGTGTTGGAGGTGGCACTTGACATGAGTGACTCGCGCCAGATGCTATCCCCTCCAGAGCCAGCCGAATGCCATCTTTGTCTCCACAGGCTTTCACCAGCTAAAAAGCTGGCACAGGTCCAAGGAGACCCACTGGAGATCAAGGGGCTCATGGGGGGTAATGGAAAATATTTTCCCTTTCCTCTCCCAAACCTCCTGATGCCCCCCCCCCAGCATGCGTGCAACTTATTTTGGCGTAGCTGGGAAAGGATAGGATTAGGCTGTCATGGGCCCAATCCTATCCAACATTCCATTGCTGATGCAGCCATGCCAACGGGGTGTGCACTGCATCCTGCAATGGGGGACGTTCACAGAGACCTCCTCATGGTAAGGGGACACTTGTTCCCTTATTTGGGGCTGCATTGCAGCTGCATCAATGCTTGAAAGTTGGATAGGATCGGGCCCTATGTATAGTTATTCTGGGAAAGGATAGGATTAGGCTGTTATGTGTAGTTATTCCGAACAGGTTGTGCGTACCAGGGACCAATTGTACACCTGCCTTCCAGTCTGCTTGGTTGTAATAATACAGCAACTGATGTGAAATAATGTGGTTACAACGCCTGTACCTGTAATTATAATCAAGTACTAGGAGAATTCTGCAATGTTTATTGTTTTATAAAAGTCCTTTTCCTAGAGTGTATCTGCTGGACTATAGCGTCTGTTCCAGAATGAAAAGCCAACCATTAAACAGCCCTTTTTGGTATAAAGGTACTATGTGTTTCAGGAAAAACCTTTCTAAGCAAGTCTTGCTCATTGTAATTGTAACTGCAAAGTCTTTGAAGCTTATAACAGCATACTCTCAATCTATTTAAAGTAGTGTATCTATCCTCCCAAATGTAGTTTAAATGGTCATTAAACATCGTTGTTAAATATTAATCTGCAATATTCTCCTCTTGTTAAACCACTATTAAAACAAGATGGAGTTTAGTTTGCAGTCTCACTGATGTGTGGGCCATGCAGTATCTGTGTCCCAAAGAAGTCGATTTTCAGCAAATGACAGTTTCCTGTAGGAGACTCAGAAATGATGTGTTTAATTAAAACTTTACGTTCAGAGTCATGATTCAGAGCACATAGCAATAAGAGTGCACTTCATCCTGTTTGATCATTGTAGGAACAAGCATTAAATGAAAATAGTGTCTTCAATTTAAAGATTTGGGCTGTCTCTGTTCAAGCTTTGCATTTTGTGTTTGAAGCAAGCATCTGTCTGCTGACCTTGATTTATCAGGTTATGCAAGTAGTCTATAAGTTCCACGAGGATTACAATTTTTACACCATACCATATGGTCCAACAATTTAACCTGAAGCAGTAGACAGATGGCTTAAAGTTAGACATGCCAAATGAAAAGCTTTGATCAAGCAGTTGTTATGAGATGTTGCTATCCATCTGTGATGGGAATAAAAATATAAACATATAATTCAAGCATCTGATTATCTCCATGCTCGCGATGGCATTGTCACATGTTCTGTGTTATAGAAAATAAGGTAGAATGTGTCACCCTGCTTCATAATCCATCTCAAACTGTTGCACGCACATATTCATGTGCATGCAGGCTTCCTCATTCACTGAAGTGAAGAGAACGGCCCTACATGTTTCCCTTTAAATATATGAAGTTTTCCCCTTGTTTGAAAAAGGCCTTGTGCAGATGAGCACCATGCAGACATGGGAGCTTTTGTGATTCTCCGGATTGTGTACTTTGACCATGGTCACGCCCATGTTTCTATCTGTAAGTCCAATTTATTTCAATGGGAATTTTGCACCTATACATATGTACAGCATCTCAGCCCCAGTGAATTTTATAGGTCTTAGAGCGCAATCCTATTCTAAACTGGGGCAGCGGAACAAGCATTCTGCCACCCTAAGCCGTTGCAAAAGTACCGTAAAGCACTTTCACGATGACTCGCGAGCAGGGAAGGCTGACACAAGACAGGCTTGCCCTGCTCCGCTGCCCGGACCGTCTCCCGCCCGCCGCCAGACCCAGGTAAGGATCCAGCAGAGGGGTGGTGGTTTGGGAGCAAACGGCGGGGACCAATAGGCCCAGCCGATTAGGGAGGGGGCGGGGATCGGCCTCGGCCAAATCCTGACCCCCGCCGATCGGCTGAGCCATTACACAGCCTCCTCTGACTTCCGCCAGCAAAATGGCTGGCGGAACTCTAAGGAGACCAATCGGCCCCAGCCGCGGTTACACTCGGGGAAGGGGATGAGTGTCCACTTCCCCCGAGTAGACTTTCCACCGCGGGGAGCCTGCTGCAGGCTGCCCGCGACAGAGCTCAGGATCCGGCGGGCGGCCTTGGCCGCCCGTAAGATCTTTACAACAGGATTGGGCTGTTATTCTTTCATTTCTGCTATGCTCCCTTTAACATAGATTACTAATACTGTGGTTCTCAAACTGTGAGCTGGGATCATTTTATGGGACTTGGACCAAAATTTATCTTCCAAAGGCTTTGCTAGGTTGAAGGTCTCCCTGCCAGAAGAAATTCACATTAGGTTTGTGGGGGGTGGCTGTGACTTTACTTTCATCATCCCAGAGCACAATCCTGCGCAGAAACAGGCCTGCGGTGACGCAAACGTGCTGTAGAGTGTAAGCAGTGCCAGCACTGAGGCCGGCGCCACTCACTCAGCAGTTCCCGGACACAAGTATATCCTGCGTTGGGCGGCAGGAGGGAGTGGGGTGGGAGGGCAGGGAAGGGGGCCACTGGCCAGCCAGTTATGGGAAAGGGCAAGTATATTGGCACCACGCTGTGCCGATATCCTAACCCCCTTCTCTGGCCTTACACGACCTCCTCGGTTGTGCACCAGCTAAATAGCTGGCACGCATCCGAGCAGGCCCATTGGGGCTTCTCCGGGGCTTACACTGGGGGAAGGGGACGAACAGAGTCCTGGCCCCACCGGCATAGGCCATGTCCTGCTTAGGATGCATCGGCTGTCCATTTAGGCCGGCCGGTGCATCTTGCACAGGATTGGGCTGCCAGCATGTTTTGTGTTATACTGATGGACCTGTTAGAGAGTTGAGAAAGCAGGTCAATTATCTTCTTCCCTACAGCCCAATCAAGAAATAAATAGACATTTCACTTGTGGAAAAGTGTGTCTTTCCAAGGAACTGTAATTTTTCTATAGTCTACTCATTGACCTTTGGTTGGTCAGCTGCAGGTCTCCACCAAACAATGCTGATGAGTGTTATTCCCCTATTTAGTTTTGTGCTTCTTATTTTTTATTTGTGTCTGTAGGCAAGTAGCCAGAAAATAGTCTAATATGCATTTTTGTAACAGAGGTGTATGTGTAACATGCAAATAGCTTTGCAAAATATTTGTGCCATAATTTATTTATTTAAAAGATTTACGTACCGATTTTCTAAAACTCAAAGTACTTTTATATGTACAACATATAAAACAGAACACCCAGTACAACATTAAAACCTGTTAAAAACCACCTACAATTAAAATTAAATGTTAAAACAAAATTACAATTAAAACACAGTACAGAGCAGTTAAAAAAATGACCATATAGCAGCAACAGAAGTGAAGAAGGTCCCAAGATAGCTCCTAGATAGTTCCTCCCTCCTCAAATGCCAGACTAATTGCCTTTGACTATAACAAAGTTGCATGTCTGCTGTCACACTTTTTCAAAATACTGGTAAAGTTTAATGTAAAAAGTGATACCTTTGGATAATTAAGAGCTGCTAAAGATAGGGAACTTACTTTTGGAATTTTTAATTTTCCACCTTTGTTCGTTATTTGTGTTCTGGATGCAGTGTCTTACCTCATTATTTTCTCCTAGGTATATGTGACAGAACCTAGTGGCATGGAGTTCACACTGTGTCAAGTTGAGGCACGTGTGGGTCAGATATTGGAGCTGCCTCTGAGGATTAATGGCCTAATGAATGTGGAAACCAGTCAGATGGTCACCCTGAGTGACTGTTCACATTTTGATTTAGTTGTTGAAGTTGAAAACCATGGTGTGTTCAGTCCAATTCAGGGTGAGTTAAAATGAATTCTATGCATTCATTTCCGTTATTAGGACAAGTAGGACAAGTATTAAGACTGTTAATAGTCCTTCACACCTGAGCTTTATGACCACATTTCATCGACTTCTTTGTGTCTTGTTTCTGACATTGGTTCTCAAAGTGGTGGGTTGTGACCCACCATTGAGAACAAAAACTGCCCCCTGCCCCCTTAAGGGGTGGGGATAGCATGGTGGCAGCAGCGGCAGTGATCCCGGAGATTGCTGCCGCCGAAAAAGTGCCCCAAACACTGTGTTTTTTAACTTTGTCGGATCGACAAAAAACTGTGATTTCTGGGCACTTCTGGTTTTTGCGAAAAAAGGAAGTGCCCCAAAATCACAATGTTTTGGCGGTCCAAAGATCGGAGAGGCCTGCGGAGGGTCGCGCAGGCCTCCCTGAAGCCCCCCAAGCCCCGGTAAGTTAAAAAAAAACCCGGCATTTTCAGGGGCGTTTTTCCCAGTGGCAGCAGCAATCCCTGGGAGTGTGTGTGTGTGTGTGTGTGTGTGTGTGTGTGTGTGAAATGAAGAATGAATCAATAAATGTAGCAGAGATGGTTTGTGGCCAGACTTGCCCACTTCATTATAAAATGAAACTAATGTTTGAGAACTCCTGCTCAACAATATTACTGTAAAAAAAAGCGCATCTTTAGAATCTTAGATGAACATTTTTATGCTTTCTTCATGTTTGCTTTTCTTGACAGGAAAACTGAAGGCAACTCCTGACTACTGCAGTGGTGTCAGGGTAAAAGCTGAAACCCAAGGATACACAGCCCTTGTTGTTAGTTATACACATGGTCATATTCACCTGAGTGCCAGTATCACCATAGCTGCCTATCTGCCACTTAAAGTAAGTCTGTACTTTTCCTTCATAGTTGGTCTTTCTGAAGCTCATTTGGATTCTTAAGTAAAATTGTGATGCAAGAAAACTGATGAATTGAGCTGAAACATCTTAAAGATCTTGAAGCAAAGCAAAGGCTTCCACTCACAATTAAACTGGCTTCATTCTGTTCCACCTGGATTACTGTGATATTTTCTACCTGGAATACTCCCCAAACTTGTGTTCAGAGGTTGCAAGAATTATAAAACGCTACACTTGTAGGTACTTTTCTTTGAGAACGTGGTGTATTGCACAGTCTATATTAAACTGACTAATTAAATTGAAAGATGTACCATTGGTATAGACTAGAGAATATGTGCTCCTTGTATATATTAGAATAGATTTATTCTGTGATCCAGAGAACCAGCTGTCATCTGCCTGAGTGGACATCATATCAGTTCTCAAGTGAAATTCAAACATTCCAAAAAAGCACATAGTACAATATTTCCTTATGGGAAAACCGCCAGATTTGCTGAATGTTACTACATGGGCAGCTCAATCCTGTCTGTCTAGGCTGCGGCGCAGATGTAGAGCCCACACCACATCCTAGCCAGAAAGGACCCAGCACCGGCACACTTGGAGAACTCAGGGTAAGGGGACATTCATCCCTTTACCCCGAGGAGAGCCCCAGCCACCCCAATGGGTCTACTCGAAGGCCCGCCAGCTATTTTGCTGGCGGACATTTGAGAGGATGGTGTAATGCCGGGCAGACCCGGGAAGAGGAATAGATTCTCAGCAGAGCTTCTGCCGCCGCTCTCTCCCCCTTCCCAGGCCCAGCCGACCAATCCCCCTCCTGGAACGCCCCCGTTTCACCAGACGCCTGGTGAGTAACTCACCTTCCCCGGTGGGTGCTTCTTTGGATCTGGGGCAGGGGGAGCAGTGCAGGCCGCCAGTGATGCTTACTCCCAGGGCGCTGCAAATGTGCTTGACGGCACATTTGTAACATCCTAGACTGGCAGAGTAGCACTCTGCCGGTCTCTGATTTAGACAGGATTGCACCGAAAATAGAAAACAAGCGACTCAGTCTTATCCTCTGTGGTCACCAATGTAACTAGCGATGCGCTGGCGGAGACTGCTTTACAGCAGTCGCAAAGCAGCCTCCGCCTGCATGCACTGCAGGCCCACTGGTGGGGAGGCCTGAGCAACCTCCCATGTGCCGGTGGATGGCCAAAGATCCGCCAGCCCAGATAAGCCGGCACAGGTGGTTGAAGGAAGGTGGAGAGGTGAATGAATGGGGTGGTGGTGGAACGGAATGGTGACAGGTGGGGGAGAGGGCAAATTTGACCCAGGAGGGGGGCGGGTTCAGCAGTGGTGGCGCACACCGAATCCCGACCTCCCTTCCTGGGCCTGATCTGCCTTCATAGAGCAACACGGACTTTCACCAGCGATATCAGTGGTGCAGGCCTGAGTTGCCCAATGGCGGCTGCTGGGTATTGTCCTGGCCAAAGGGACAAATGTCTCCTTGCCCCAAGGAGACCACCAGCAGCCAGAAATCTCCTGCAGGATACAGCGGTAGCTGCACTGGTGCCGCTGCATCGCCACACAGGGATTTAGGTACGATTGGGCTATAAGCATCCTGGTACAGCTCTTGTTAATTTCCGTGAAACTTAAGCAAATGTGATTAGGAGCACAACATCAGTGTGGATTTCAGCAACCAATTGTCCCAATAAGATTCTTGAAAGTGAAGTTATCGCAGATTCAAACCCACACAGGTCTTTTTCACATGAATTGTTTCCATGGTAACTCTCTCCCCTTCTCGATTATTCATGGGAAATTTTGTTGTCTGAATACAGTACATTCTTAGCATGAATTGCAAAAAACTTGAAGCAACCTGAAATAATGTATATGAATAAAAACCTTACTGATCTACATCCCAGAAAGTTTCACTGGTAGTACGAGATGTAAATCAATACCGCTTTTTCTTCCAGTATTCCATTAAAGGTTTCTAATGTCAATTCACTGTCAGTCTGCACTGCAAGGCAAGCACAGAAGAGATGAATTCATAAGCCTGTATAATTGACAGATCAAATGGGAGTCCCCCAACCTTGTGGATCCTGTGGGTGCCACAGGAATTCGAAGACAGGATGGCTGTCGCCACTGTAAATTTGTCCAGCAGTGAGACCAGGCACAAAATATCTCTCAAACACACACACACCATCCTTCCATCCATCCATCCATCCATCCATCCATCCATCCATCCATCCATCCATCCATCCATCCATCCATCCATCCATCCATCCATATTAACAGTATTTATATACTACTTTTCAACAAAAAGTTCACAAAGCGGTTTACAGACAAAATCAAATGATTAAATGGCTCCCTGTCCCAAAAGGGCTCACAGTCTAAAAATGATGCAGAAGAACACCAGCAAACAGCCACCAGAAAAGAGACTGTGCTGGGGTGAAAGGGGGGCAGTTACTCTCTCCCTGCTAAATATAAGAGGAGCACCAATTGAAAAAGTGCCTCTTGCCCAGTTAGCAGGGGTACCGTATGCATGCAGCTTCCAACCATCCATGCCCATACAATCACCATCCATCCATCTTGCCATCTTCCATGTCCACTGGCACTGCCACCATCTTCTCACCTTGCCACTGCCCCCATCTGTCTTGCTTGACATGCTGCTCTTTGATGCTGTGCTTGGCTTGCACACATGTCAGTTCAGGGGGAGGCAGTGGAAGAGGAAGTGTAGACAAAAGGAGAAGGAAGTACTCGCTATATTTCCTCTTGTAGCATGGTAAACTCACCAGACAACGGGTATAATTTTAAAGGATCTTTATTTCTTCTCAAAAGATACATGGCTGTCAAACCCGTATTTCCTCTGTCACCATACTAGTCCACAGAGCAGATACTAGGTGACGGCGGTAGCAGGTTGATGGTCAGGCAATTGAGTGCCATCAGAGACATCCAAGGGTCCAAGTGTTCCCATGGGCACTACAGTGGAGAACTCTGCATTAAAATGCTAGAAACCCTTGTACTGGCAACACGACGGGACTTGGTTGGTTTTTGTCTACTAAAGACGCAAAGTCAGTTGGGTCAGGTACACCGGTATTGGGAATTGCTATTTAATTACATTGCAATAATTTGACTATAGTGTTTGATCCAGAGAGAGAAAGAGAGAGGCAGTCATATTCTGCCTCGTTTGAAGAATTCTAAGCTGGTTATACACGTATCAATACTTACATTTAAAGGCTAAGGTGATATGACTGTTTTATATAATATTATGATGAGATTGTTGTTAGTATTGTCTGGTTTACAGTGTTTTAATCAGCATTATTTTCTTTCTAGGCCATTGATCCTATTTCTTTTGCCTTGGTAACTTTGGGCTCCTCCAAAGATATATTGTTTGAAGGAGGACCGAGACCATGGGTTCAAGAACCATCTAGGTTCTTCAGGAACATCAGTGCTGAAGATCCAGAGAATGTTGGCTTATCCTTACTGGGGCCACCTACAACCAGGAATCCCTTCCAACATTGGGTTAGAGCATCATGCAAAGCCCTGGGGGAACAAGTGAGTGAAGAGAGATGGATACAATACATGTTATTGGATTGTAGAGCCACAGTTACTCAGAGTGACAATTTTAGTTGACAACTATGGAAATAAGACTTCCAAGGGTTAAGTAACCTAACATGAAATTTGAATACATAAATTAGGTACTGCTCTTTACACATTCTGACTCTGATATCACTCTTGAGAAAAGCATTCCTAAATTATGTTATGTTATAAGTGCTTTTTCACAGTATTATGTTGTGAAAGGTGCTAAAGGCTTAGCAGCTCAGTGTATTTTCTGAGTACAAGATCATTGCTTAGTCTCAGGGGGCACTGAACTTGCACATATTTTGATCGACTTCGATCATGCTGCATCACAAGAGATTTCCATAGGCTCGACGCGCCCCATAAAATGGTATATTACTTGCTTACCTGTTTCAGGAAGAGTAACCTGGTATCCATACTCAGGCATGTTCGTAAACAATATTGCATCAACTGTTAACAAGTAGTGTTTAACGTGTAGTGAAAAATAATTCCTTATATTCCAAAGATTTCGACACCTCCTTAAGTTTGTTGTATATTCTGGCTGATCTGGGCTGATCTGGGCTGATATCACGTTCACATTGCTTAGTTGACATTCTCTGATCTATAGAGAGACCACCACTCCCCCAAAACCAAAATCCACAAAAATAAGCCATTTATGGGTTATTTGATCACATAGTTCTTCTTTAACTTAGTAACAGGTGAAAGGCATGCTGAATAATAATGATTAAGTCTTGGGGGAGAGGCTGTGGCTCAGTAATAGCCACACTGAGCCACATGTTTTGCCTACACAAAGTTCCAGGTTCGATCCCCAGTATTTTCAGGTAGGGTTGGCGTCAGGACTGTCAGGCTCCAACATGCAGATGGTTTCTGGGGGAGATTGCTCCTGGTGACAAGTTGGAAAATTGTTTGATGGTAATGCAACTGGGGAGGGCAGGGTCAGGGCATTAACAGGGTGGTGGTGGTGGTGATAAAGGACTACTGGAGACACAGATGACAGAAGAAAGCTCCTGATTGGCTGGTGGTATCTCAACTGAGAGGGATTGCCAGACTACCCACATACCAGAGCCCAGATCAGATGGCCTCATATTGAGTAGGATCAGCAGGACAACAAGGGGTACAAGTCGGAAACCAGGAAGCTTTGATCCCCTTCTCTTGTAGTGTATTGGACTCTGTAACTTCCAGAATAAGAAAAGTAAGCTTTGTAACAACATATTACCGACTGCATGCTTGGGTTGAACTCCTTTAATGTAGAACTACTCCCTGGTACAGCAAAGACAGTTGGGAAGACCCTTGTCTAAAACCGTAGAGGGCCACTGCCAGACAGAGTAGACATTGAACAAGATGGACCAGTGATCTGACTCAATACTAGGTATCTTCTTATGATGATGGCCTAAGTCTGATCTCAGACAGGGTCCACTAAATACTCATTTCGGTGAGTACTGCATAAATCTGTGCAAGCTCCGTTGAAATAAATAGCAGTTGTGCAATAACAATGCTTGGGAAATATTTCCTGTTATGTTCATATAACCAGTGATCTGCAATGTACAGTGGGGTGATCTGCAATGTACAGTGGGATGATATTGTGTAAGAATATCACTTTATTCTTGATACAGAAGGAAACAAAAAGGCTTGAAGGATTAAAAATGAATTATTCTAAAAGCAACCATGGGTCTCCCAACAGTACAGTAATTGCCTTACAGCCCAATCCTAACTAACTTTCCAGCACTGATGCATCCGTGCCAACAGGGTGCACACTGCATACTGCAGTGGGGAGGGGCAGTCTTGGAGGCCTCTTCAAGGTAGGGGAATGAATGTCCCCTTACCTCTGGGATGCATTGCAGCTGCATCAGCACTGGAATGTTGGTTAGGGTGGGGCTGTTACTGGCTTTTCTGGGAGAAAAAAAAGAACTCTGCCATCTGTTTCAAAATCTTGAAACTTTAATTTTTGTTTTGCCATGTTAAGTTGGGCAAAATAGCAATAAAGAATTTGCTGTTTGTGCTTCGATAATGGACTGGAACTGTTTCTGAAAATAAATGTCAAAATGATGCATCTTTATCTGTCAGCAGTGCAGGCTATTACTGGAGCATAAACTCAAGTTGGCTTAATGTTTGTAGTTTGAACTAGGCAGAAAAAAACAAAGTGTGTTAAACTAAGTGTACCTGTAAAGGAAACCTTCCTAAACACAGCATTCCTTTTCTATTTATTTTCTCTCATTTTTATATAGGTAATCTTGTTAACAATTGGAAACAAGCCCACGGTCACTAACCCTTTCCCAGCTGTTGAACCTGCTTCTGTAAGGGTGATCTGTGCCTCTCCCTCCCGATTAACTTTGGCACCAGTATATGTGAATCCTCAGCTCGGTCTCTCTTGTCCTTTGCTTCGTCAGAATAAGCAAGGGGTAAGTAATGATTGGCATAACACCCACCTGTGATATTTAGGCACTATATACATTAAAGCTTTTCCGCAACTTCATCCCACGTTGCTCCTGATGTTTTTAAAGCATCGTGACATATGATGAGGACCAGTTGTGCTGGTTATTCCCACGCAGTTGTTACCTACCTGGGTGACTATTTCCTTCTTCTTTTTTGAGGGAAATAATCACTATTCTGTTGAGAAATAAAGACTTTTGGATTACAATATAACTTGCCTTTGACTTTGCACCTAAATATTCTTCTAAAGACCAATGTTGTTCAAATATAGTTGTTCACATAAATAATATTGTTCAAATAAATATTATTTATATTTTAGGTTCCTGTCTCAAATTATCGCAACCCAGAATTGATTTTGGAGGTTTATGACCAACAGGGGCATAAATTTGATAATTTTAGCTCCCTTAGCATTATCTGGGAATCAACAAAATATTCATTAGCCAGCATAGAGGCCAACATGCCAATGGAGCTGTCTCTGAAAGATCATGGAAGTGGACAGAAGAAAATGCATGGTACAGTTCTATTAAACGACATATTGTTTGGATGAAGTGACGATATTTGGTATATGTGCCACATCAGAAAACATTGCTCTCTGCAAAGTTGCTTTGGAGAAGTGGGGGTGTGGGACAGAGTTGGACTATTTGTTTTGGTCCTAAGAAGCCATGTTCCTATATGTTGATATTTCATCAAATAATAAATGCTACATTTTTCCAATTTTTATCTGTCACTTTTTTTTAGGTTTGCAAACTGTTTTAGTACATCATAAAGCAGGAACAACGACTCTATCTGCAACTGCAACTGGATATCTGCATTCTCATCTCAGTGCTGCTAAAGTGAATAAACTGGTAATGCATTTATTTCTTCCATCTTTTCCTTGCCTTAATGAGGTATATTGGCTCTTGCCATTTGCTTAGTATATTTTGATACACTTCACCATAATGAAATCTTTTACAGGCCTTTTCCCCTCTAAGACAGACCCTTTTAAATGCATTTTTCTAGCACCCAATTTTTTTAAAAAAAGGTAACTCTACAGGGCTTCTTGAAGCTCTTGGATCGCACAAAGGCTCTTCCCTCCTCCCAGCCTTGTCCCAGAATGCATCGCAGATCCTCGCTATCTGCGGGGGGGGGGGCCGAACGGTTCGCCCACAGATAGCAAGGGACAACTGTACAGTGTTTTGTATGCTCAAAAAATTCTATACAAATGATGATGATGTTTTCTATAACTCATTTGGTGTGGGAAACTGGGAAAACCTGTATTTGCCAAAATAAGGATTTACCACATACTGATGTTAATTAAATTAGAAAGGGTAATTGACTATTTCCACCACTGCAGGAGTATCCAAAAGAATGAGTATATTACTTGAGCATACCTAATTCTTCCAAACGTGCTAATTGTTTGTTCAGTAAACACAAACGGGAGTTCCCAATGTGACTTCTGCATTCATCTACCTGTCTGGATAACTGATCCTGCCTTCATGCAGAGCCAACCAGTTCTTCATAATGCCTTCAGCTCATTATGGTACAAGCATATGTCTCACTGAAAGTCAATGAGATTTACCTATGCGTAACTAATGGCAGGATTACACCCTGTGGGTCGTCTTCTTGACCAAGGGAACAATACCATAACAATCATAAAAAAATAAATAGTACCATTAACTTACATGGTGCTTTTATTGAGTAAAATACCGCCCCGGCCCATGTAGGTCCCAAAGAGCGTACAGTTTTAAGCTTCTACAGAAAAGGAAGGAAGGGTGGTGAGGAAGTAGTAGACAATGCAATTAAGGTGAATGTAGAATTAATGTAAGGAATTAATGAAGGGTACAATTCCTTTACATCTCAAGTAGAACACAAAATCAGATGGGATGTAAGTTGCATCATTCCAACATGGGCTGCAGCAGATTTATTATGCTAGGGCAGGGGTCAGGGAACATTTTTACCTATTAACCCAAAATATATTTGTTTTTTATGCCGATATTACCCACTTGAGTTGAAAGAAAGAAAATCATACCCCGAAGATTTTCATTTTTACCCCACTTGGGGTAATTTACCTCTGTTTCCTGACCACTGTGCTAGGGCATATTTGACATACATTGGCATCACATGGTAGTTACATACATGTCCATTTTGTGAAGATGGGGGAATCCAGGGATGGTGAGTGAAGATACCAAAGGGGTTTGAACTGCTCTTAAGAGCAAAGGGACTGTTCCATACATTTTGTGATGGGCAGCGAGGAAGGATGGTTGTCTCACTAGAAAAATTATAATTTGAAACATTCACACTTCTGCTATTTTAATATTTCTACTGTTCTTATATCTCAAAAAAAACACCCACAACCCCAAGTTCCTATTCCATAGGCAAATGGACTATCCGTATAAATAGCTGGGTACCAGAGTGATTTCCCATATAATGCCTATACGTGTTATGCTATAACTTTTTGTTCAGAGTCTCCTTTGTTCCTTGCAGTTTGAACCTCTCATACCTGTGTCTGCAGCTATTGATCTGATACTTGTGGAAGATGTAAAAGTGTCTCCTGAAAAAGTGACAATCTATAATCACCCAGCTATCAAGGTAAGGGACTGCTTTTGCATTATTATTTTTTTAAGTAGAGTGGGGAAGAAAAGTGATCTATGTGCAGATATATGTTATATAATTTGTACTTTTAAAAATTTTTCCAGACTGAACTATTCATTAAGGAGGGCTCTGGATATTTTCTCGTTAATACCAGTGTTGTTAATGTGGTAAAAGTGACCTACGAAGAAGCTCAAGGTGTTGCAGTGGTAAGTACCACAATTTTTTTAAATAGTGAACATTTAAATAGTAGTTTTTGTACAAAGATTACAGTTCATATACAGGATAAGAAGCCATGTAAAATTCAAAAAAAATATTTATGTTTAAAAGGCTGGTTAAAAACAGATTCACAGCAGCTTTTTGGTTCTCTGTTTTCCACCTGACGAAATTCATAGAATTGAATGAAACGTAGTGGTCCTTGTTTATGTTTTTAAACTTGTTTTTAACCTTCGAATTTTTTTAACCTGTTTTTTAAAGAGGAGCTTGTTTTTAACCCTTTATTGATTTTTAACTTGTTTTTTTTTAAGAGGAACCTGTTTTATTTTATTTTTTTTGTTTTTTAACCAGCCTTTTAAACATAAATATTTTTTCTGAATTTTACATGGCTTCTTATCCTGTATATGAACTGCAACCTTTGTAAATTTTGGCTGACCATGACAGTTTTAGATCTTGTTTATAGTGATTTTTATAAGCAGATTGTGGGAAGTCTTGAATTACACTTGGTGGAATTAAAATTTCCAATAAAATTACTTGTGTAACTAACAGCGCAATCTGACTTAACTTTTGTGCTGTTGTAACCAGCGGCGCAGCGAGAACGGGAGGCCCCAGAACGGAAAAGGGATTCAAATCCCCTCCAAAAGAGGAATTCAAAGGGGATTTGAATCCCTTTTCCGTTCTGGGGCCTCCCGTTCTCGCTGCGCCACTGATTACACCGGCACAAAAGTTAAGTCGGATTGTGCTGTAAATTGTCCATAGTTTTTCCTAACTTCTCCCATAGGTATTTAATTCAAATGACAAGCAGATGTACAATGCTCTTTGCTTCATTTTAATTTCTCTGAGGACGCAATCCTATCTGGCCACTAGGCTGGCATAGATAAGACCTCTGCACTGGCCCAGGACTGTTGCAAAAGCTGCCATAAAGCAGTTGTGCTGGCCCTAGGCCGGCGCAGAGGCCTGCATGCCGTATCCAGACGGTGTGCGCCTAGGTAAGCTGCAGCTGGACCGCACAGCAAAGGGGCTGGGGAGGGCATTCCGAGGGCATTTCAGGTGGGAGGTGGGTGGATTTGGCCTGGGGGGTGGGACTGGCAGAGCAGGCCTCAGCCATATCCTATTCTCCTTCCAGGCCTTTTTTCCCCAACATGGGCCTCCCGGACATATGCCAGTTCAATAGCTGACATGGATCCAAGGAGTCCCATTTGGGAGGCTGGGGCTTTACCCGGGGTAAGGGAACAAAAGTTCCCTTACCTCGAGGAGACCTCCAACCTTGCCTACTCTGCTCAGGATTCAGCACTGCCAGAGCCCACATAGCTGGATCGCTGAGCAGAGCGTAGGATAGGATTGGGCTGTGAGAAATATAGCTAATTCCAGTGCAGCATATTTCTATGGGACTAGACCTCAGGTACTTTGGGTCAGAAGTAAGAAACTTCAACCCATCAGTGAGTGTGGAATATGTAGGAAATGTAATTTTTCCATCTCTCCTCTTGTTGCAAGCTAGGATCTCCCAGGGCTCTTATTGACTCCCATTTCTGTCCTATGTAACTTCACCCTTGGTCAGTTTAACTCTAGTTATTACATTTTCCAAGAGAAAACAACATTTCTCCTATCCTGTGTTAATGTTTCATTGCTGGATGAATAAAATGTCAGGGCCAGGATGGTGTAGTGGTTCTGGTGTTGGACTTAGACCTGGAAGATCCAGGTTCAAATCCTCACTCAACCATGAAGCTTCCTGGGTGACCTTGAGGCAGTCACTATCTCTCAGCCTCACCTACCTTGCAGGGTTGTTTTGAGGACCGAAGGAAGGAACCATGTATACCACCCTCAGCTCCTTGGAGGAAGGGCAGTGTAAAAATATGAAAAATAAAATAAATACAATTTTAAAATAATTCAGGGTAGACGACAACATCTTTCTAAATGTAGAAAGGATGTGTTTTCAGCAATATTTAAAAATCATTTTGTTTTCAAAATGCAGCATAAATAAGTTTGTTTTAAAAAAAATGGGGGTGAACATAATCGTCTCCAATTCAGTAACTCTGACAAATCCATATTGCATCTGCTTTTTTCCTGGTTTCCAGTAGTGAAAGTAGACCAAACCTTTTAGAAATTATCTCAATTCAGCAAGATATATCTGCTCTGGTAGTTTTATAAAGAAACAAGCTTGGTAAAATGTCATGAAAGCCAACACTAGAGGAAATGGAGTGATGGCAATACAGAAAACTGTACCTTTCAGAAATATAACAAAGATATTATTGTGGTTAACAGTATTTATTCAACTGTTGAATTGTTTTTTAAGATGTGATATTGTAAATTCATGAGGAGTCATTAAGATTAGAATGATCGTTGTCCTGCCTTCACAGATGTGTAACGTTGATGCTATAGCACCTAAAATACGCAATAGTACAGAGGCATCATTTTTTCCTTAGGTTTTGTCCGCACTGGCTTTTCATAAGGTCATCTTTTCTCTAGGTGATTTGTGTTTTATGATAGTGATGCCAATGGGGACAATACAGGACCAGAGGCAACCTGCCGCATTAAGGTCCATTAATGCAACTGCTGTCTCCAGGCTTTTTGCACTAACTCAGCGATATGAGACTGCTTGCTTATATTTTACAGATTTCGTTGGAAGGGACAACTTTTCCTGTAGTGGAAAAATCCCCCTTCTAAATCTTTCTGCAATTCTCTTTTGTCAGTGTCCTTAACCTGTTGCTGTCTCTAGAAACAATTTCAGTTTTAAGTAAAATTCAAATTGGGAATATCGTTTTTTGTACACTGTTTTTCCTTCTGGGATTTTTAGGTGTATCCATTACTTCCAGGGTCACTGTCTGTAATGATCCATGACTTATGCTTGCCATCTACTAAGCTTGCTAAAGCTGAGGTGTATGTGTCTGATATACAGGAAGTCTATGTTGGTGTGGTTGACAAGGTTAGTATTTATTTCTAACTTACTATATTTATATCCTTTTTTTAAAAAAAAAATGATTTATTATTAAAATAGACTACAGCAATACACAAAATATCACCCAACAAATGAAAATAAGGATAAGAAGAAATGCAAACAAGCAGAAACATAAATACATATCCCTCTATATGCATATATAACCTGATTAACATATCCAAACAACATATTAGGTAAAAAAAAGGTATCAAAGTGTGTTATAAACATTCATTTTAACAATGAAAGCAGAACCAACAGTTGCACCTGTTTAAATTTTTTTTAAGTATAGTGTTCTCCTGAAGCATTGTGCAATTCCAATAAGTCAAGAACAAAGACCAGTCCTTCTGAAACAATACTATATATTATGTCTAACAGCCCAGTCCTACCTAACTTACTGCGCAGTGATGCAGCTGCACTAGTGGGGCATGCACTGCATCCTGCAGCGGAGTTTTGAGCCACAAAGGAAATATTTGTTCCCTTGCCCCGGGGTAAAGTCTACCTTGCCCTGCTGGTTCTGTTCGGACCTGTTCCAGCTGTATAGCCTGCACCATGTCACAGGCATCTCCCCTCTTGACCTTGGAGTTCTGACTCCCCCGTGGGTATTTGCACACTCTGATCCCACTGTCTCAACCACACCAGTGAGCCCAGAGTGCAGTTCCCAACAGTTTCCTTAGCAACGCAGGCTCTTAGTTCTGGCAGCATAAGGCCCTGTTAGGATTGGGCCAAAAGTGACTGCATCCACACGCATGCATATGCACACTATATTTCAGACTCCCATCTGCAACATGGGAACAATACTGATCTGCCTTACAGTTTTGTTGTAAGAACACTGAAATATTCAAATCCCCTTTGAATTCCCCTTTTGGAGGGGTTTTGAATTCCCTTTCCGTTCTGGGGCCTCCCGTTTTCGCTGGGCCGCTGGTTACAACAGCGGCCTAAGTAGGTTTGGATTGCGCCCTAAGTGTTTTTAACTCTCTAACATGATGTATGACTGCTAAATATCTTTTTTAATAGCTATAGCAATGTAACTGCAAGTATATGGACTGTGTCTGTGAGGTCCTGGTGTCCCTGGCTACAGCCTGGCTAAGGGAGGGCTGCAGGGGGGGGGGGAGAGGCTCCGAGCTGTATCCGCTTCTATAGTGTCCAAGCAGTTCCTCACAATTCTTGTTAAGCATAACCCCAGTAAAACAGAAGACAGTTTGAATGTTTCCCCCAAATTGCTGCTTCAGATTGTGACTGTGAACTCCAGTACTGAGGAAACACCAATGTGTTGTTAAAAGTTTTTAGCTGTGATCTAGTATGTCACATAACATTATGAAAACAGGGAAAATTGACTAACAGTGCAATCCTATCCAACTTACACCACCGGTGTAACCAGCGGGGGAGGGCAGGGCGGGAGGGGAGATTTAAATCCCCTGTGAATCCCCCTTTGGAGGGGATTTGAAGCCCCTTTCCGTTCTGGGGCCTCCCGTTCTCACTGCACCGCTGGTTACACCGATGGTGTAAGTTTGATAGGATTGCGCTATAAATTAAAAGTGACGTTGAACTGCTAAAGGGGCAAATATGACTTAAGTTAACCATGTCCAAAGAGGAATGGGAGTGAGTTCTCCCTTATTGTTTCCATAACTCTAGCTCTGGCCCCTCATTCATCGCTTGAGAACTACACAAATGTAGTTCAGAAGGTGTTGATACATAGAGAATGTTGTTTTTAGAGAAAATGTGAATGCTTCCAAACAAATGCATTGCAGGTGGAAATTGGCAAAGTAGTTAAAGCTTATGTCAGAGTGCTGGATGCCTCCAAGAAGTACTTTCTGGCAAAATACTTCCCCTTCATGAACTTAAGCCTAAAGGCAGCATCTCAAATTATTTCCTTGAAGTAAGTGCTGTTTTTCTTTGTTTATTTTTGAGAGGCAAAAAGACAAAATAAATATTGTAATTTATTTACAGAAAGATTGCAATAGTGTACATGCAAAAGGGAAAAAAGTATATTATGAATTTGAAAGATTGTTTATTTAAAGTTGCTGCCTGGTTTTTAATTTACAGGTTCAAAATAAGATGGCTTTCAGTAAAATGTAATGATATGCTTATGATATGCCTTTGTACTAAAAATATTCAAGGTGACTTGCAAGCAGCTAAAACCAATACCTCATACAATGATAAACATTAAAACACTAAAGAATTAAATACACATGACCAAAACATGTCATGTGTAAGTCCCAGCAACCGCTATGGATCAAGTCAGACCTGTGCCTGTTCAATCGCTGGTGCAAGTCTGCGTAGACCCGGGAAGGCGGATCAGGTCCAGGAAGGGGGTCAGGATTCGGCGTACACCACCACATCTGATATCACCCTCTCCCAGGCCTGATCTGCCCTCCTCCCCGTCCCTGTCACTGCCCCATTCTGCGCACCCCTCCCCCATTCCGCCTGCCCTCCCTCTGTCCCATTCCACTCCCTGCACAGGCTTACCTGCTCTGGCGGATTTGCATCAATCCACCGTCGTATGTGGCAAGGCTCCAGCCTTCCCATTGGAGGTCTGGCAACACGCGCTGCCAGAATGCGCTTTACAGTTGCTTTGCATGTGTGGGGCAGCCCATTAAGATTGGGCTGTTAATGGAAGACTTTACAAAATAGTGTTGTTTTTAATCTGCTCATAGAAAATGTTCAGAGTGGGAACAAGGTGAGCATTATTAGGGATAGAGTTCCATAACCTGTGTGCCACTACTGAAAAAGGCCTACCCTGCACTTCCATAGTTTCATTAGAAGAAGGAATACAGAAGGCAATTTGGTTATACTGGAATTGACTAGGAAAAGAACTCTCGTCTGGCATGGGGAAAAAAAGCAGGGTGCAAGACCATTTTTCCGTCCCAGCCAATTTTAAAAGTTGTACATCCAAGGTGAATAGGCGGCTTTTCCACTGGACTCGTGTTCTGGACCCAGCAGGCTCCTGTCCTAAGATTTGCCCCATACTGCTGAATTTTGCACTTTGGCTGAATGCCTGGACCTACTCTAGACTCTATCACCATGTTTCTTTCAAATATCAGAATTTTTTTATTTCGCAACCCTGTGGTTAAACCTCTTGATTAGTGAGTCCTAAGAAAGGACTCAATTTGGGCTTCGGTCCTGACTGATTTTAAATACTGAAGAGTAGAAATAACTGAAGGGTCTTCAATTGTGATCAGTGCAATCCAGTCAATATAATCTTCTTGCCATATTTGGAAAAAAAAATTAAATTGTCAAATACTCTTTCATCATGACTCTCTGCACTTAATGATGTTAAAAGATTTTTGTACAGTTGCTGTTCTGAGTAGATACTTTTTATAACCTGACTGTTGAGCCTATTGGACTGATGATGTTACATAATATGATACTAGTGCTTTGTCCTTGAGAAAAGCTACTTAAGTTTCATTCAGTTTCTGTGCCATTTCACTTTTAACTTGAGCCTGTTGTACAGTACTACTCAGGGCATCCTCATTAGCAAGCCTAGAGGTGCAAGACTAGATCCCTGTTATAGAAAGTCCTTCTTTGTTCCTTTGTGTATAAAGCACCTTGTCTAATTAATGTATTTTCATACTGCAGACCTTTCAGCGATGCTTCTGATGAATACACTGCTGCTTTTTTAGTTCACGGCATGGCCATAGGTCAAACCAGTCTTACAGCAGTTGTCACTGACAAAGATGGAGAGAGAATCAATTCAGCTCCACAGCAGATTGAAGTAAACATTTTTATTGTGTTTCTCAGATAAGCATTATGATACTGCTGGTTTGTGTTATACAGAAACTAATTTCCCAAAGATTAAAATATCTGAAAAGAGTTTTTTGTTTGTTTTAATGGACCAAGTGCAAATTTCATTAAGCAAAAGTACAGACATGGTAATTGAGCTTATTGAAGCCAGGAAATGTATTCTTAATCATTTTGCAGCAACAGTATCCCGAGCGTGATGTACAACAAAGAGGTAACAGAATCCCTGTACAGTGATGTGGGTAATTTTTGTAAAAGACAGATAGAGGCACAAAGATAAATTATGAGACAAGACTTGATAGATACAATAACAAGAACAGGGAAGGAGAATAGAAAGACAATATGTGATGGATATTACGAAGAATAGTTACAAAAAGAAACTGAGGATTCCAAGGCAACTTCATGGAAAATGCTGAAGCGGCAAAGTTATAAAAATATGGTACTACTGAGGGAAGGCTGGACAAGAGTGTCAAAAAAGGAGTGAGGAATCCGGACAGAACACCGCTAAAAAGAAGTGAAGAACGTACAAAATTGTACTTCAAAGGAGGAAAAAATTGAGAGATGACTAGGGAAGGCATCAGGAAAAAGTAGATGCAAACTGCCCTCTTCCTCAGCACAGGAAATGATGAAACAGGCATGATTGGGAGGAGTAAAAGCGTGCCTGAAGGCTGAGAATGTAGGAATTAGCAGAGCGCTGTGAACGGCATGTTCAAGATATAGTAGATATTGCAGATAAAACAGAAGGAAAGAATAAATGCAAGGAAAACACTGAACAAAGAGAATTTGCACAAGTAGAAGCAGGGCAAGGATTGGGGTGAACATGTTTGTGCGGTCCCTGAAATGTTGAATTCTGTGATAATGCTAAGGCTTGTCTTTTCTTTTCTAGGTCTTCCCTCCTTTTAAACTGATACCAAGAAAAGTCACTTTGCTCATAGGTGCAGTCATTCAAGTGAGTATTTTTTTTAATATTATTGTGCTAAACTAATTCTTGCCTAGACAATGATTTGTGCAAATTTATAACAGCACCTGTCATCTTATTTCTGGACCTCCTAAATGACTTCACGCATAACCTACATACCGCCATGAACTGCACAGTCACTGGAGAGCAGCTTCTTGAAGGTGCCTTCTATGAACTAAGCTAGAACTGACTTTAGGGAGGTCCTCCCAATAACTATTTCCTGCCTGTGGAACTCCCTTTATCTTCAGATCTGTTAAAAAGTCTGAATGTGAAAGCAGTCCAAGATCTTTTATATTTAGGGAAACAGTTGCCAGGGATTTTTTTTAAGACTTATAAGAGAAGATTCTTTTAAAAAATCAATTCATGTGCTTTTATTATGAATCACCTTTCAGTTTTGTAAGCTTCCTTGAACCTTCAAGGATAAGGTGGATGAAAAATTGAAATACAATAAAAGTAAGTACATATGTACTAAAGACACCGAAGGATTAGGTGCATATGCTTGGTAATCCACTCGTTTTAAGCCTTTTAGAACCAAGTGCTAATAAGCACTTTGTATTACACTGACCAGCTGAACTTGGATGAGCAAAAGCTCTGTGTGTGTGTGTGTGAGTGTGTGTGTGTGTGTGTGTGTGTGTGTGTGTGTGTGTGTGTGTGTGAGAGAGAGAGAGAGAGAGAGAGAGAGAAATCCAAAGACACCCAGAGAATTAGTAGTAGGCTTATGCATTAGTTGCTCACAAGAGCCTGTTTCTTGAATCTTGTGTGGCCTTCTTTCATCTTGTGTGGTCAGGTCATCTTTAAGTCAGTGTTTCTCAAAGTTCTCCCCATGAGGCAGGGAGAATGTTGAGTGCTTGTGGGGGCTAGGTCAGCGATGGCGGTGATCCCAGGGATCACTGCTACCGCAAAAAAAACACTATTTAACGCAATTTGCGGAGTTACTGGGGGTCCTGGAGCCCTCCAGAGAGATAGGGGAGGCCTGCACTACCCTCCGCACCACCCCCCCCCCCCCGAGCTTCAGATTGCCACAGAGAGACGATTTTGGACCACGTCCGGTTTTCATGAAAACCGGAAGTGGTCTAACATCGCCGCTCTGCGGCAATCTGAAGCTCAGGGGACCTGCAGAAGGTAGCACAGGCCTCCCTGAACCCTCCGGTCACACCGCCATCATGCTGTCCCCACCCCTTAAGAGGGCAGGGGACAGCTTTTGGTTCCAGTGGTAGGTCGTGACCCACCACTCTGAGAACCATTGACTTTTTTTCAGCCAATGGCACTAGAACTTCAGAGTATGAAAGGTAGTACTTGGATCCTGCTGCCACAGGGACCACATGACATTGTTTTCCTTGATCTGACTGCATTGGAAGTGAGGTGGCAATATACCAGCACCGGGGTGTGACTCTGCCGCAGCCTGGGTGCAGAGCAAAGGGGGAGATCAGAAAGGAGCAGCAACTAGAGAAGCCTCTTCCTTGCTCAGGGACAACTGTGGGGCTAAGCCACCCACTTCTGTGCACAGCAGCCATCTCTGGTTGCAGTGGTAGTTGGAAAAGCGGTATTTGCAAAAAAAAAACAAGCAAATAAAAAAGAGTGAAAAGCCCTAAAGTAGACGGAAACGAGAATGTGTGTTGTATCACTGATTTCTGTTAAAAATGAATTTGTTTTTTTTAAATACCTAATCACAGATAACCTCTGAGGGAGGTCCCCAGCCTCAGTCCAACATAATCTTCTCCATCAGTGATACTAGAATTGCTTCTGTGAACAGCAGTGGCCTTATAACAGGCATTTCCATTGGCAATGGTACTGTAACAGGGATGGTTCAAGCTGTTGATGCAGAGACCGGCAAAGTTGTGGTTGTATCCCAGGTAATATTTTGATATTTATGAATCCGATCTAGAGTTTGTTTAAAACTTTGTGCACGTACCATTTATTGTACTAAGCAAAAGAGGAATGCTGCTTTTTTTTTTAAGTATACACTATCTACAAATACTGTATAATACAATGTACTTTAGACATCTAATGTTGAACTTTAGATTTGGTGCCAGTTGATCTTTAGCCAAAACGTGACTACCCTCAGCCTGCATATATATCATTCTTGCTCTCCTTGTCTAGATTCTGGATAAGTGCTTCATACTGAGCTGACTTTGCACTGTCATTGAGTTTTTATAGTTCCTTGATTTATATATCACATCTTTAATTTCATGCTCTATGTTGGCATATCCTTTAAATTTCAGTTCTTCTGAAATTGTGTTTGTTGTTTTAAGAAAAAGAATGTTAAAAAAGATTAATATTCAAAGTACTATCACATTTTCCATTTAATACTTATTCAAAAACAATTGTTTATACTGATCTGGATCTTCTTCCTTCCAATGGCTCATGCAGGATTGGGTTTTTAGTTTTTTATGTGAAACAACAAGTTTCCAAACAACACCGTCGCACAATTTAAATACTTAAAGCGTCTGCATATTTCTTATTGGGTATAATGAATGACATTTTCCTGTTTTTAAATATCTTTCTTCCATTAATTTAATGATCTTTCTCATATTCATTCAGTTTTTGTCCCATTCCTGTAAGAAGCTCAGGACAATACACTACACACGTTCCTTCCATTTTATCCTCATAACAACCTTGTGAGATAGATTAGGCTGAGAGAGTGGACTGCCTCTTTCCTGAATAAGTACCACACTTATCCATATCAGCCAGGAAATACCTTGTTGAGTATTCCATCAATGTGCCATGTTCAAGGAACATATTGAAAAGGGTATTTGGATAGTCTTTCTTGGAGGCATCTGGTGGGGCCACTGTGAGATACAGGAAGCTGGACTAGATGGGTCTTTGGCCTGATCCAGCAAGGCTCTTCTCATGTTCTTATGAGTCTTTCTACACTCATCAGAGGTTAAGTTTGAAACATTCTCAGAATTATTGAAAATAATTTGGACTGCCCTGTCTTGGTCAGGATTAAAGTTTTTAATGGGTGAAATCTTTTTGCTTTTCTAATTTCATTGAATTGTTACATATGCTCAGTTGTAATCTACCCTGAACCCTAGGCTAGGAATGAAGCAGGCTACAACTGTGAATGAATTAATGACAGTAATCTAGGTATCATAATGGTAATTCAGAGGGACTGAAGTTTCTGCACTTACCCGATAGGTAGAGCAAGGGCCCAATCCTATCCAACTTCTTGCACCGATGCAGCTCTAATGGAGCCCCGAGGTAAGGAAACAAATGTTCCCTTATTTTGAGGGAGCCTCCATGGCTGTCCCCCTGACGCAGAATGCAGCGTACGCCCCATTGGCATGGCTGCATCAGCACTGGAAAGTTGGATAGTACTGGGCCCTAAGTCATTCAAATGACACTGCAGTGAAATGAAAACGCACCTCTTGAGCATTGTGTTGATATTGGACTTTGGGTCTTTCCTTTTAGGCTAAAGTTGAAGTTGAGGTAATTCATCTTAAGGCTGTTAGAATCCATGCACCCATTACACGAATGAAAACTGGCACTCAGGTTAGTTGAACTGAATTTGGACGGTAAAATAAAATAGGACCTCGATGGTATAATATATTTGTCACTTGATATAGTAATCTATGACTGGCATATATTAACTTCTTTTGTGCTAATGATGTGCACTTGAAAAAGATGCACTGGATTTTATTGTGATTTATTTAAATAGCCGGTAAATCTTTGTTTCTCTTTTTCCAGATGCCAGTGTATGTGATGGGCATCACCAGTAATCAGACTCCTTTTTCATTTGGCAATTGTGTACCAGGGTTAGCATTTCATTGGTCTGTCACTAAGAGGGATATCCTAGATGTCAAGGCAAGATACAGTGAGGTAACTCATAATTTCCTTATCGTGGTTTATTTTCTGATCTTAACTTTGCAAGGAGCTAACTTTTTCAAAAGTGAAATGAGAAGAACACTTCTGAGTCATCCAAGCATGTTTTTACTTTAATGTGCAGATTGTTGTTAGCCTATCTATATAGCCACTACTGTCGTCATCCCAGTGCCTAAATTTCAAGCTCCAAACGCTGTTGTGTTTCTTGTAAAGAAATTGGAAGTATGGGTTTCTCAGCCATGTAATTAGTTGAAGAATAAAGTTTTAATACTAAAACATTAGTCCTGCTGACGTTTCACCCTGCACTTAGGGTTTCTTCAGAACCCCTGTTGTGTTTATTGGTCATAAATTCTTCCTTGAAGGTTTTGTTTCAGAGCCTTTTGATTGTCATTCCCTCTTGCTGGCAGAAGACTAACTTTAAGTCTTGCAAGCATCCCTTACCAAGTACAACTGCCATAACCAAGTCTAGAGGCCTCCTCACAGTAACAGAACTTTCATTCCCTTACCCCTTGGCTAGCCTCCACTGCCCCAATGGGTCTCCTCATATCTGTGCCCATTATTTTGCTGGTGCAAGTCTGAAGAGAGGAAAAGGGAGAAGGAATGGGGCTAAGCTCTGGCACATGCCATTGCTGCCACGATCCATCCCGTTCCCCCTCCTGCCCGCCCCCTCCCCACCCAGAAACTCCCCCGTTCCTCCTACTTCCCAACCCATTCCCACCCTCGCCACTGGCTTACCATCGCTGCCAGAGGTAGGAAGCCGCAGCAATGCCCCCAAAATGGCTGCCGGCAGCTCAGACATCATGCCAGCATATGGCCATTTACAACTGTGTTCCACTGTTGTAATCCGATTTAACTTTTGTGCCGGATTAACCAACAGCGCAGCGAGAATGGGAGGCCCCAGAACAGAAAAAGAATTCAAATCCCATTTGAATCTCTCTTTTAGAGGGGATTTGAATCCCTTTTCCATTCTGGGGCCTCCCGTTCTCGCTGCGCTGCTGGTTAAGGTAAAGGTATCCCCTGACAATTAAGTCCAGTCGTGTCCGACTCTAGAGTGTGGTGCTCATCCCTATTTCAAAGCTGAAGAGCCAGCATTGTCCGAAGACGCCTCCGTGTTCATGTGGCTGGCATGACTCTCCTTTCCGCAGCGCGTAGCATGCAGCTGGAACACGGAGTGCTGTTTACCTTCCCGCAAGCGGTACCTATTTATCTACTCACATTAACATGCTTTGGAACTGTTAGGTTGGCAGGAGCTGGCCAAGCAACGAGCGCTCACCCCGTCGCGGGAATCGAACTGCCGACTTTTCAATCGACGGCTTATGGTTCAGCGGTTTAACCCGCTGCGCCACCCGCTGGCCTATGCGCTGCTGGTTAAACCGGCACAAAGGTTTAGTCGGATTGCGACTGTATGTTCCACAGTAATTTTGCAGGGAAATGTGGCAGAAACTGTCATATTTCTATGAATTTACAGGGGGATTTCTAATGACAGTATATTCTTTTGTCCAAGCTAATAGAATCTAGAGCCTAAGAGTTGGGAAGTAGTTATAAGCACCAAAGATATTCAGTGGAATTCCTTAATTCTGTAGACTAATGTTTTCTCTTTTAGGCCTCTCTTCAACTTTCTGCCCAATATAACTTTGCTATGGATGTTTATGGCAGAGGTAAAGGAAGAACAGGGTTGAAGGTTGTTGTGAAAGCCCTTGATCCTTCAGCGGAACAATTTTACCAGATGGCAAGAGAATTATCAGATGAAATCCAAATACAGGTATTATATTGCTAATCCTTACAGGTCAATTATGCAGTCTGTTGTGCAAGCTTTTAGTGTTAGGATCAGTACAATGTCACTTGGGCTGTGTGTGTTCCACAGTTCAGCAAAAGCACAGAAAATGAATGTAAAGTTGTGTTGGCCACATAATTTGTCATCATATAAATCTGAGCTTTTTTTAAAAAAACAACAACAAAATTCACCCTGTGTATGTGGAGATAGGTTGAAAATGGAAATCTCAAAAACTAGTGCGGTGTTGGTTGAAAATGGAAATCTCAAAAACTAGTGCGGTGTTGGTAAAAAAAAAAAAAAAGCCCTTTGGTTCAGGTGGTGGGAAGCAAGTATCCTGTGATTCCTTGTCCCTCTCCATAACTAGCAAAAGCACGATAAATTGTGTGAACAATTGAACAACAAACAATGGTTTGGGGTCAGAGCATCTAAGGACCTCCTTTTCCCCTATAGACCAGCTCGTCCCCAAAGATCTTCAAAGGGGGATCTTCCCATGAATTTTCCCATGAATTTCATTAGCTATTATTTTGAAGAAGGTGTGCTTAGGATCACAGTGGAATGGTATTTGCACTGAAATAAATGCTTTGAATACTCAAAGTAAGCAATAAAGTGTAAATGTAATCTGGATCTGTCCAAATAGAGCAAATGTAAATGCATCCGCATTAGTTTTGAATTATGCAAAAGTGTTTTATCCATATGTCTTGGGGTTTTCCTCATTGTACAAATTTAACTTGCAAAGTTGTGCATGTTGCTTTGAAGTGCAGGTTGGCGTTCCTTTAAAATGCATGTGTGGCAAACCCCAAAGTATAAGTCATTTGACAGTTGCAGTTTTCCATATGTAAATTCAAACCCTGATCAGGTTATTCTCCCTGTGAGTTGCATGGTGAAGCACAGCTGCAAAGAAACATATAAAATACCTTGTTGGTGTGGAGGGAACATCAAGATGGCCTGGACTTCTGTTTCCTTGTGTCTCTGTCCAGCAGTTACGCTTGCTTTCTCCAGATATACCTTATTTAGTTCTAGGACAACCAAGGTACCCAGAAGCCCATCATAGAAACAGTAAGAGGCAAAAAGTATGTGTGGGATGAAGAGTCATGAAAAAATGCCTATTTTGAGCACCATAACACCTTCATGACTCAAAAATAATTGTACAGACAAGCACTTACATTCAGTCAGAATTCTTTTGTTGCAAGCGCATTAAACATTGCAACCTAAGTTCCTGTGCACTTTAAATTATGTCAATTTGTATTCTGCCCAATGGGTAAATGTGGTTTCAAGATGCCTTTAGATTTTATATACTATATACCAGCATACTCAATGTTTGAATCACCGGTGATTGCATTCAGCCACTGATATTTAATAACAGCCAGTTTTGAAATGGCATTTTTAGGTCACCCTGGTGGTAGCTTTTAGTTAGATCTCTCCTTGCAGTGAATAATGGTAGTAGAGCTGGAATCTTCATGAGTCAGTCCTAGTTCTAACATTATCCGTTGCTATTTAGTATTCTAGTGCTCGAGAAGCAGATACTTCATTTCCGGGTCTTAGCATTGCAAAGCAGTTGAATGGAATAGTAAATTCCCCAAAAGTTAAATTCTTTAAAGAATAATGAAAGAATAGCTGTCTGCATGAGGGTTTAAGTATTTTTTCCCACCAAATGGCAAAATGGATATAATCATCAACATGAATTGCTATTCAAAGTGCTACATGTAACGCCTTTCTATTTTCATATTCTTTTTACCATGGTGAGTGCTCACCTTGAGCAAGCAGTACATTGATTTAAGAATATGTTGAACGTAGCTTGAGATTTGATGCTGTAAAGTGGCTTGCTGTTTAGAGCTTTCAGCTTTCCAATATATTTATTAAGAGTTGGGAGGAGACTCTCAGAATATCATGTGGCCCTTAGAATATAACAAGGGCCATATTGGCTACTTGGCTGACAGGTCCCAGATGGTGATGCTGGGAGACGCCTGTTCGGCGCCCTGCCCTTTACAGTGTGGGGTGCCACAGGGTTCTATTCTGTCTCCCATGCTTTTCAACATCTACATGAAACCGTTGGGAGAGATCATCCGGGGATTTGGAGTTGGGTGTCACCAATATGCTGATGACACCCAACTCTACCTCTCCTTGCCATCTCGCTCCAGGGAGTCTGTGGAAGTCCTGGAGTGCTGCCTGGAGGCAGTTGGGGTCTGGATGAGGGCTAATAGGTTTAGATTGAATCCAGAAAAGACAGAGGTCCTACTGGTCAGGAAAGCTTCGATGCAGGTACTGAGTCACCTGCCCGTTCTGAATGGGGTTGCACTCCCCCTGCAGGAACGGGTGCGCAGCTTGGGAGTATTTCTGGATTCACAGCTCTCCCTGGAAAGCCAGGTGGCGGCTGTGGCCAGGGGTGCGTTTGCCCAGCTTCGGCTGGTGCGCCAGCTGCGGCCATACTTGAGTCGATCGGACCTGACCATGGTGGTCCACGCCTTAGTGACTTCAAGACTGGATTACTGTAACACGCTCTACGTGGGGCTGCCCTTGAAGACAGTTTGGAAGCTGCAATTAGTGCAGAATGCGGCGGCCCAGGTGGTCGCTGGAGCTAGGCGGTTTGACTCTGTTGAACCGCTGCTTCAGCGACTGCACTGGCTGCCCATTCGTTTCCGAGCCCAATTCAAGGTGCTGGTAATGACCTTTAAAGCCCTTCACGGTTTGAGTCCAGGATATCTGAGGGACCACCTTCTCCCATACATTCCGGCCTGCTCTCTTAGGTCATTTGAGGGGGCTCTCCTGCGGGTACCACCTCTATCGCAAGTTAGGGGAGTGGCAACACGTGGGCGAGCCTTCTCTGCCGTGGCGCCACAACTGTGGAACTCCCTGCCAGGGGATCTGAGAACCACCCCCTCTCTCATGACTTTTCGGCAAGAGCTAAAAATGTTTTTGTTTCGTCTAGCGTTTGGGTGATGGGTTGTGGTCTGCCTCCTGTGTCTCAAGATGCTCTGCCATGCTGCTTCTCTGCTCCATACTGTCGCCCCCCCAGTGGATTTTATTGATTTTAAATTTAGTTATGTATTGTTTAAACTTGTTTTCTGTATTATTTTAAACTATGTATTTCAATTTTTGTTGTAAGCCGCCTTGGGCATTTGCCTTCGGCATAGGATAAGGTGGGATATAATTTTTTAAAATAAATAAATAAATAACAGCTAAGTCCTATCTAACATACACATACCCCATCGGCACAGCCATGTCACTGGAGCGCATGCTCCATCCTGTGGGGGGGGGACAGTCACAGAGGTCTCCCCAGGGTAAGGTAAGAGTCAATTCAGGCCTTCCCCAGCAATTTAACTGGTGCCAATCTGAGTAGACCTGGGTAGGTGGATTGAGGCCAGGAAGGGATAGGATATCGGCGGAGTTGCTGCCACCGGCAACCACCCCCTTTTCACCCTAGGCACACCCCCATCCTTTCCCCAGCCCCCTGCTCCATTCCGCCAACTGCCCACCCCCTACATACATACAGGTTAGGTTCCAGGGAACGGTACATTAACTTTAAACATACATAGGTCAAAACATCCAGCTCTCGCTGGCCCAGCACTGTTGTGCCTGAATAAAAGCATCATTGAAGGACATACTATGCCTGTGCAACAGTGCCACCTCAGACATCCATAACTCAGGGAACCCGTGCAGAACAACTGCTAGAAAAGTACCCTGGTCTGGTGAAATTTGCTTATCAAATTATTGATCATGGGCTGGCCCATGGTTTTCAGAGGATTTGCTTTAAGTAACAGAATCAGCTGGTCTGCAGACTTCTTTGTTTTCTCTCTAACTCTTAAACGAATATTGAGTATCTCCGAATAATCTACCCTGAGCAGGAACTGCAGATACTATAGAGTAGCCATGCAGTCACAAACAAGCAGTTGTACTTTTGTTAGCACAGATATACAGAGAAGGTATCCATGTACATTGTTTATATCTTTATACATTTATAAAGATATAAAGGAGGAAAAAGCAAGTGTTGGGCAACCCATCCTTTCTCAAATCATCGCAACAGAAACAATGACGTTGCAATCCTACTCCTGGTCAGCACCGGCGCTGCGACCTCAGCACTGGTGCTGACTATCGCAAGCATGCTGTTAAACGCATTGTGATGACTCAGGAGTAGGCAGCGCCGATGGGAAGGCCTGTGCCATCCCGATGACACTGAATCCCGACGACAGCGCAGTGGAGCAGGTAAGCCCTGCTCTGAGCAGCATGGGGACTGGGGGAGGAAGCGTAACAGGGCGGGGCAAGGGGGTGGGGATTGGGCCTGGGAGGGGGGAGGGATTGGCGAAACTGCTGGGCAGAGAAATGAGTAGCCCCATTGCGGTGGCTGGGGGTTTACCCGGGGCAAGTGGACAAACAGTAGACCTCCATCCACCTCCTTCCCCACATAGGATTCTGTGTGGGCTGCATGGCAAAGGGGGGGAGGGATAAGATTGGGCTGTGAAAGTCTGTTGCCCCCATATATGCTATTCCAAATTCAAACATCTCTTAGCATTAGAGAAGCTAGACTATCCTACCTTAACTGTTTGGCCATTTACATGTTCAGCCAAGAAATTTAATATAGAATATGGACAGTGCAGTATCCCCTGAATTATTCTAGCAGTTTTTGGAAATAAGATAGCTCGTTGAATCCATGCTATTTCTCACAATATACATAAATAAAAATTGCTTAGAGTCAGACTGTGATCCAAAGCACTTAGAAGGAAGTCATATGGGATCTTTCTCTGCTAAGGTTGTTAGCTGAAGGATAAATATGATGAATTACTATATAGTTGTGGAAGTTTGGGTTTTTTTTTCTATTAATACATTGTTTATGATGTATTTTTCCTGCAAAATTCTGTGTACATTTAACATAACAGTCCACTAATAGTGAAAGGCTTGCTTATCTTAGGTTGAGAACATTCCTATGTCCTTTAGTATTCCTTCTGACCTGAAACTTCACAGTAAGGATAGGTAGTTTTTCGGTCTTAAATGTCTTCCTTTATTTTGTTTATAACGTTTATTTTGTTTTTAGAATATGCAACATTAGTACATGTAGGTATTGATTCTTATGATGCAGGCTAAACAAAGTTGTTTCATTTTCTAGGTATTTGAGAAATTGGTTATTCTGGGGATAGAAACAGAACAGATCTTAATGTCACCAAACTCTTTTTTTAAAGTTCAGACAAACAGGTAAGACTTTGGCATGTTTTTCACATTGTACTTTTGTAATAAAAAGGTAAAGGTTTCCCTTGACATTTAAGTCCAGTCATGTCCGACTCTAGGGTGCAGTGCTCATCCCCATTTCGAAGCCGAAGAGCCAGCACTGTCTGAAGACACTTCCGTGGTCATGTGGCCAGCATGACAATACGGAACGCTGTTTACCTTCCCGCAAGCAGTACCTATTTATCTACTCGCATTAACATGCTTTCTGTTAACATGAAAACTGCTAGATTGGCAGGAGCTGGGCCAAAAGATGAGAGCTCACCCCATCACACGGATTCGGACTGCTGACCTTTCAATCGACAGCTCATGGTTCAGTGGTTTAACCCACTGCGCCACCCCACAGCCCTATTTTATAGTACTATCTTCCAAGCAGTCTGTGCTACTATTAATAGTTTGCTATCAATAGCAAAATCAGAATTCAAGATACACAGAGGGGGTAAAAAACAGTGTCTTTTGGCACATTAAAATGTATTGTGGCATAAGCTTTTGTGGACTAAAGCCCACCTTGTTAGAAGCATTTGATAAAAGAGCCACTAGTCTGGTGGTTCTGAAACTTTAAAAGAAAGTTGGGACCACTGTAAGTAGTTGCCGGGGGGGGGGAAGTTGCCGGGCGGGGGCAATGGCAGCGATAGCACTTCCAGGATCGCGCCACCGCCAAGGAAAAAAGAGGGTTCCACTTACCGGGCGTCGTGCTGGCCATCTGGAGAGTGCAGGGGAGCCACAGCCCCCTCTGTGAGCTTCCCCACGTCTCAGAACAGTTCCCTGAAACTGGAAGTGGGTCGCGATTACATCAGGGAGCTGTTCTGAGGTATGGGGAGGCCGGCAGAGGGGGCCGCAGAGACTCCACACCCTCCAGTAGGCCAGTGTGGCCCCCAGGTAAGTGAAACCTCACTTTTTTTCCTCAGTAGCAGCATAATACCGGAAGTGCCATCACAACGTCACCATCCCCCCTTAAGGGGGTAGTGACTAGTTCCTGCTGGACTGGGCCTCATGGTGCCCATTTTGAGAACCTTTGCTTTAGTCCATAAAAGCTTATGCCACCACGACTTTATTAAGTCTTTTTAAGTTATCACAAGCCTCTTAAAACCCAATCCTATTGGGCTATACCACTGCAGAAACTAGCATTGGAAGGAAGGCCCTCTGACTCAGGTATGTCAGCAGGAGGTCGGAACATGGGGAGGGGGAGGCGTGTCGGAGGCAGGAGGGGGTGGCACCTGGTACTGGTGACCTGTGCTGGATGCCAGCCCCTCTAGAAGTAGCTGACATGCCCCCATTGTATCCTCGGACTTGCGCCAGCTAAAGAGATGGTGCAGGTCCGAGGAGATCCATTGGCGAGTGGGAGGCTTATAAAGGGGTAAGGGAAAATATTTTCTCTTTCCCCTCCCAAGCCTCCTGATCTCACCACCACCACCACCATAGAGTGGTTCCCAAACGTTTTAGACTCAGGCCTCCCTTGACCTCCCTCGCCATTATCCATGGTTCCCCATTAAAGTGCACTGAAGAGACAGGCACTCTTTACATGCTCAGAAGCTCCCTTTCTAATATGTATATGTATATTCCCAAAACGAGCCCTAAAGTGGATTTTCCATGCTTATGCTGAGCAGCAGCTAAGCCAGGAGTGCACAGGGTGGGGTTGGGATGCTGCCCTCCCTCCCTCCCTCAGCAGGCCTGGGGTGTCTACCTGGTAGAGGGCACTGATGTTGTCTGCGTTAGTCCTATTCATGGCAAGAAAAACATCAAAGCATGGGAGGGAGGTCATTTCTTTTCATTGGTCATGCCCCACCCCAGTTGCACGAGAGAGAAAGCTCCTTTAGGTAGCATCTTTGCAAGATGAAAAAAAGATTCTTATACTGCCCAGCAGTCTCCAGTGGGGTGGGGGGGTTGTCCCAGCAAATAGAGTGGGGAACTATCTTAGAGGTGGGTCAAAAAGGAGGAAGGAGAGAGATCCTAATAATTAATCAAACAAACAAACAAACAAACAAACAAACAAACATAGCAGCTGCCTCCTCTTCCTCTGGCTTAAACAATGGAGACATTTCTACAGCTCACTCAACAGCAAGCAACTTACTTATGCCTCTTCTACCTCTCTTACAGTGCAATCTGACTTAACTTTTGTGCCGATTTAACCAGCGGCACAGTGAGAACGGGAGGCCCCAGAATGGAAAAGGGATTCAAATCCCCTTTGAATTCCTCTTTTAGAGGGGATTTGGATTCCTTTTCCGTTCTGGGGCTTCCCATTCTCGCTGCGCCGCTGGTTAAACTGGCACAAAAGTTAAGTCGGATTGCGCTGTTAATCACAGAGTGAGAAATCAAAGACTTTAAAGCTTTCTTAAAAACATTCAGCAGCAAGAAAATATTTTACCAATTTGCAAACTTGCAATGTCTCAGGATTTGGGGAGAAATGGCATGCTGTCTCCAGCACTTCTTTCAGTTTGAAATTCACTGCAGCTTGAGGCTCCCTGCAAAATGTTTACCTTATCTATTGAGTTGTTAATTGTTCTTTGATAAGCACCTTCTCTGCTCAGAGCTCTCTTTTGTTGTTGTTGTTCAGTCCTTAAGTCATGTCCGACCCTTTGTGATCCCATGAAACATATCCCCTCAGGCCTTCCTGTCCTCCAGGCGGGATAGAAATACTGTAAATAAATAAATAAATAAATCCTGAGTTCGCTCATTTTCATGTTCGTTGCATCGGTGATGCTGTCTAACCATCTCATCCTTTGCCTTCCCCTTCTCCTTTTGCCTTCAATCTTTCCCAGCATCAGAGTCTTCTCCAGAGAGTCCTCTCTTCGCATTAGGTGGCCAAAATATTTGAGCTTCAGCCTCAGTACCTGTCCTTCCAGGGAAAAGTCAGGGTTGATTTCATTTAGGATTGACTGATTTGATCTCCTAGCAGTCCAAGGGACTCTCAGGAGTCTTCTCCAGCACCACAGTTCAAAAGCATCTATTCTTCGGCGCTCAGCCTTCCTTATGGTCCAACTCTCGCAACCACACATTGCTACTGGGAACACCATCGCCCTGACTATACGAACTTTTGTTGGCATGGTGATATCTCTGCTTTTTATTATGCTATCTAAATTTGCCATAGCTTTCCTTCCAAGGAGTAAGCATCTTTTAATTTCATGGCTGCTGCAGTGATCTTGGAACCCAAAAAGTAAAATCTGTTACTGCTTCCATTTCTGTCCCTTCTATTTGCCAGGAGTTGATGGGACCAGATGCCATGATCTTAGTTTTATTAATGTTGAGTTTCAAGCCAACTTTTGCACTCTCCTCTTTCACTCTCATCAAGAGGTTATTTAGTTCTTCTTCACTTTCTGCCGTTAGGGTGGTATCGTCTGCATATCTGAGGTTGTTGATATTTCTCCCGGCAATCTTGATTCCGGCTTGCGATTCATTCAGCCCTGCATTTCTCATAATGTACTCTGCATATAAGTTAAATAGGCAGGGTGACAATATACAGCCTTGCCGTACTCCCTTCCTAATTTTGAACCAATCAGTTGTTCCATGGCCGGTTCGAACTATTGTTTCTTGACCCGCATACAGGTTTCTCAGGAGACAGGTAAGGTGGTCTGGTACCCCCATCTCTTTAAGAATTTGCCACAGTTTGTTGTGATCCACACAATCAAAGGCTTTTGCGTAGTCAATGAAACAGAAGTAGGTGGTGGTTTTTTTTGGATCTCTCGTGCTTTCTCCATGATCCAGCGCATGTTGGCAATTTGATCTCTAGTTCCTCTGCCTCTTCGAAACCCAGCTTGTACTTCCGGTAGTTCTCAGTCCACGTACTGCTGAAGCCTAGCTTGTAGGATTTTGAGCATAACCTTGCTAGCATGTGAAATGAGTGCAATTGTGCGATAGTTTGAGCACTCTTTGGCACTGCCCTTCTTTGGAATTGGAACGTAAACTGACCTTTTCCAATCCTTTGGCCACTGCTGAGTTTTCCAAATTTGTTGGCATATTGAGTGCAGCACTTTCACAGCATCATCATTTAGGATTTTAAGTAGCTCAGCTGGGATATTATCATCTCCACTAGCTTTGTTGTTAGTAATGCTACCTAAGGCCCACTTGACTTCACTCTCTAGGATGTCCGGCTCTGGGTCAGTGACCACACCAGCGTGGTCATCAGGAACATTCAGATCTTTCTTGTATAGTTCTTCTGTGTATTCTTGCCATCTCTTCTTAATCTCTTCTGCTTCTGTCAGGTCCCTGCCTTTTTTGTCCTTTCTCATGCCCATCTTTTCACAAAATGTTCCCTTGATATCTCCAATTTTCTTGAAGAGATCTCTAGTCCTCCCCATTCTGTTGTTTTCCTTGATTTCCTTGCATTGTTCATTTAGGAAGGTCTTCTTATCTCTCCTTGCTATTCTCTGGAAATCTGCATTCAGTTGGTTATATCTTTCCCTTTCACCCTTGCTTTTCGCATTCCTTCTTTCCACAGCTATTTGTAAAGCCTCATCTGACAGCCACTTTGCCTTCTTGCATTTCTTTTTCTTTGGGATGGTTTTCGTTGCTGCCTCCTGTACAATGTTACGAACCTCCGACCATAGTTCTTCAGGCACTCTGTCTACCAGATCTAATGCCCTAAATCTATTCTTCACCTCCACTGTATACTCATAAGGGATATGATTTAGGTCATATCTGACTGGTCTAGTGGTGTTCCCTACATTCTTCAATTTAAGCCTGAATTTTGCAATAAGATGCTCATGATCTGAGCCACAGTCAGCTCCAGGTCTTGTTTTTACTGACTGTATAGAGCTTCTCCATCTTCGGCTGCAAAGCACATAATCTATCTGGTTTCGGTATTGACCATCTGGTGATGTCCATGTGTAGAGTCGCCTCTTGTGTTGTTGGAAAAGAGTGTTTGCTATGATCAGCGTGTTCTCTTGACAGAACTCCGTTAGCCTTTGCCCTGCTTCATTTTGCTCTCCAAGGCCAAACTTGCCTGTTGTTCCGTTTATTTCTTGATTTCATACTTTAGCATTCCAGTCTCCTATGATGTAAAGGACATCTTTTTTGGGTGCTGGTTCTAGAAGGTGTTGTAGGTCTTCATAGAACCGGTCAACGTCATCTTCTTCGGCATCAGTGGTTGGGGCATACACTTGGATTACTGTAATGTTGAATGGTTTGCCTTGGATTCGAACTGAAATCATTCTGTCGTTTTTGAGGTTGCACCCCAGTACTGCCTTTCCCACTCTTTTATTGACTATGAGGGCTACTCCATTTCTTCTAAGGGATTCATGCCCACAGTAGTAGATATGATGGTCACCTGACTTAAATTCGCCCATGCCCGTCCATTTTAGTTCGCTGATTCCCAAGATGTCAATGTTCAATCTTATCATCTCATTTTTGACCACATCCAGCTTGCCTTGATTCATAGACCTCACATTCCATGTTCCTAAGCAGTATTGCTCCTTGCAGCATTGGATTTTCGTTTCAACCTCAGACACATCCACAGCTGAACGTCCTATTGGCTTTGGCCCAACCGCTTCATCCTTTCTGGGTCTACTTGGAATAGTCCTCCGCTCTTCCTCAGTAGCATATTGGACGCCTTCCGACCTGAGGGTCTCATCTTCCGGTGTCATATCTTTTAGCCTTTTGGTACTGTTCATGGGATTTTCTTGGCAAGGTTACTGGAGTGGGTTGCCATTTCCTTCTCCAGTGGATCACTTTTAGTCAGAACTCTCTGCTATGGCCTGTCCGTCTTGGGTGTCCCTGCACGGCATAGCTCATGGCTTCACTGAGTTACGCAAGCCCCTTCGCCACGACAAGGCAATGATCCATGAAGGGGATCTGCTCTGCTGTTAAAAACAAAATGTGGTGTGGAAGAGCTGGCTACAAACCTGAAGTCTCTTAAAGTGAACTTTGAGTGACCCGATGTGAAGAGGCAGCTTTTCCAGGTCTTTCTTTTTGCCTAAATTTCTCTCTTGCAAGCAAGAATATATGGTAATTAAAAGACCTGGCTGCATTCCATAACACACTTGGGAGTTTGGACCTCTGACCACCATAGCATACAGCACAGCCTGTGGTTGTTTTGGCGTGGCTGCATGCTATGACAGGGGGAAAGATAGGATTGAGCTCTTAATTTACTGCAACACCAGCAACAAACATGGCTCCTGGAACTCTGGAATTGGTCACAGCAGTAGGGGATTGTGTGTGTTCGTGTTCGTGTTCATGTGTGTTCTCGTTCCTCTATTTACTGAGGTGAGATCAAAAGGGACATCATATGGGGCTTTATCTGTGGTGTACCACGCCTTATGGAATGCCTTGTCTACCTTTTTTGACTACCTTCTGCCAACATCATTTTATTTTCTTACATGCATTTCCAACTACTGATTGGTATGATAGTCTATATTTTATGCTATGTTTATAAGCATAGGGGTTATAAGGGGATGTGCATGTTTACTCAGAAGTAAATTATTATTATTATTATTATCATCATCATCCATCATCATCATCATCAACCAATATTTATATACCGCCTTTTTGGTCATTGGGTTTCTCCTCTGACTTTAATTCAAAGGCGGTTTACACAGGCATGCTTTCTAAACCCCGAGGGGTTTTTAACAAGTTCCATTGAGTTCAGTGGGGCTTACTTCCTGGTAAGTGTGTATAGAATTGCAGCCTATGGCTGGCACTGTTGTATGCTGGATTAGCTGGTTCAAAGTTGAACCAGATCATTTTGATTTTTTCAGTGCACTGAGGTCATGGTGAATAGTAATGCTTGCTTCTGAAATGAATTATTGCATTTAGGATAGTGTAACTATTACAGTCTTCTACAAAAATGAAAAGCAAATGTCATCTTTGGAGCGTTAACAAGCAATACAGTCATAGGAATGAATTCAAGTTGCATATACTTTATGGGACAAGATTTCAAAAAGGATTTTTTTTGCCTACATCCTTTCTATGTCTGCTAAGGAATGCAGCTGAATTAGACTATGCAAGCATTTAAGACTAAGCGTATTGCCAAATTTACTCTAGTACTGGTAACAACAAAGGCACCATCATACGTTGGGAGGAGGTAGTCTGGTGCCCTCTAGACCAAGTTTCTAGACCAAGTATACGCAGTAATTCTGTGTATATGAAATAAGGAAAATAATAGATGAAAACGTTTTCTTCAGAATTGATGTCTCTGAAGTCAAGTAACATCATCGGTAGAAGAGATTCTGTTTGGTGTGTGTGTAATAGGGAGGTGGGAATCGGAGTGCTGTCATGGCACTGGGTATTCCATCTGGCCAAGTAGTTACCGTACTATGAAAATCACGTAGGTGCTTTTGTGCTGCTGCATTCATGCCCCTTCTGTGTTCATTTGTTCATAAACAAAACAACAAATCCTCTAACATGACCTGATTGTGCCATTCGTGACTGACTTATCTTTGTTGCTTTTACAAAATCAGGCTTGAACTGATAGTGAAGAACATCTTGATGCTCTGCATTTCTTTGGCTATATACACAATAGTACCGACAGTGAGTTCCACTGAAAGGGGAAGTGCTTTCTAGAACAGTACATACTGAGCAAAAAGCTGTTTTCTTTTGTTCGATTCAATCCCTTCACCCTTTGTACAGCCTTAAGAATGGAGTATGCATACTGACCAGTAGTTATTTAACTTATATTTATAAGAAAAATCAATATTTCTGACTGAATGAAAAAGCTAGTGCCATTGTGTGCTTGTCGAATATGTGTAGCTTATGTTACTGCTATTTATGTTTTGTGCCTTTATTATTGCAGCAATGCCACAGAGAGACATTATTTTGAAAATCAGTCTTGTGTACAAACAATTTCCAGGAAGCGGCTAAGATCTGCTTAGTCATGTCCCTGTCTGTGTCTTTAATACCAGCACTGACCCTGGCAGGCTAATCTTGCTCTGACGACTCTTGATAGCAAAATGCGATGAAGGCAGCATCCTGTACTGCTTGCTGTCCATTAGTATTCTGAATCAAGTTTACATCAGTGAGTGATGACACTGCAGGGCAGCAGACTGCAAGTAGACTGTAATATATGCACACGCACAGATAAGACGTTCTACAAGGAGGCTTGAATCAAAATCTGAACACTTGAAAAGTGTTTTTGGGGATATGGCAGCTGGGCAGAAATGCTCCACCAATTGGTAACGCAGTTTATATAAAATGATGCTGTATGTGGTGGTTGAATTTTTTTTAGACATTTCTTTTATGTTTTGTTTCCTTCTTTGATCAAGGGACAGAGTTTCTTCTCTAAGTTACCATGTACTAGATGTAGAAGGCAGAGTTCCCGTGGTACAGGTTGACGAGAGAGGCCTCCTTAATTCTGGATCCCTGATAGGACTGTCAACAATAGAAGTAATTTCAGAAGAGCCATTTGGAATTAACCAGACCCTTATTGTTGCTGTCAAGGTAGTATTTTTCCGCTTCTCTTCAGGGTGAATAGCATTTGCTCATATAAAACTGTTAATTTCCAATAATTCCAGTGGACAATTGGCAATTTGGTTTTAAACAGCTTAAAGGCAGCAGAATAGCCACACATTCTGGGGTTAACAGGACTACAAAGCACTGGTTTTATTCTGTGACAAAACATTTCTGTGACAAACAGCCCATTCCAACCCAACTCCTCTCCAAGTCAGGCATAAGTGTGGCCTAAGTGCAGCCTAAGTTAGGCAGAAGTTATGCCTGAGGTAGGTCAGAGTTATGCCTGAGTTAGGCAGGCTGCAGTTTCTGTGGCCCAGCACCACCCCAGGATCCAGGCAACACTTACCTCCCAGGCAGGCAGGCTCTTCTCCAGGCTCCGTGTCTGGCTCAGGCATGTGCAGGCCTCTGTCTGCATGTGTCAGCGTCCATCCATGGCAGCTGCCGCAGGGTCTGTCGCAGCCCGGTCGCAAAGGGGCTGACCGCAGGCAGGGGGGTTGCGCCAGTCATGTGGTGGGCGCAGGGCAGGTGACAGGTGAGCGAGGTGCCTGAGCCCAGCCGCCACAGGGCACCCTGTGCATCAGCCACCTGCTGCAGGGGAGAGTGGCCGTCCCCTCCCTCCTGCAGAAGGCGATGCAACCCCCAAGCCACGTTGAGGCTGCACTGGGGGGTGAGCGGGGGAGGGAAGGGAAGGGGAGGGGGGTGGGAACATCACACACAAGGGGGGTCTCATGAGGACTGGAACTGCCTCTGACATGACTCGCCCGTGCGCTGCCTGAAGCCCTGGGCCTCCAAGGCCGGGGCAATGCCCACAAAGAAGGCATCCCGGCGTGCCTGCTGCTCTGTGCCCCGGCCAAGACCAAGAGATGCCTTGGGCTTGTCTGCTGCGAGCGTGAAGGGCTCACACAGCTCATCACACCCCCAGATGGGGCGACGACGGCGCCTCACGGCAGGCGCTCTAGCAGGGTGGGGGGTGGCCAGCAGCCATCATCAGGGAGTGGGAGGAGAGGCAGACACACAGGCAGGCAGACAGGGGGTGCTGGGGAGGGGCATGGGTGGGTCAGAGACAGACAGACAGACAACAAGGCTGGTGGGAGACAGATTCCGAGAGAGGGGTCTGCAGAGACCAATAGGGACACAGGGGGCGCTCCGCAGATGAAGGTGATGCATAAACAGGCGCCTCTTATGTAGACAGACTTTGGGCGGAAGTGGCTGCATTACGGGCGGACCTTCGACGGAGGCGCCTGCATTACGGGCGGACCTTCGACGGAGGCGCCTGCATTACGGGCGGACCTTCGACGGAAGCGCCTTCATTACGGGCAGACCTTCGACGGAGGCGCCTTCATTACGGGCGGACCTTCGACGGAGGCGCCTGCATTACGGGCGGACCTTCGACGGAGGCGCCTGCATTACGGGCGGACGCCCTGGCTGTCACTGTTTGCCTGCCTGAGAGGCCCCCCTGACTCCCCCCTCCCCTCTGTGCCATGGGGGTCGCGCAGCGCCCCTGCTGGGTTCTCCCAGGGAAGGCCATGGCAGTCCCTGGATGGGACTCATGTAGGGGCTTCAGTGCTGGGGGCTGTCTGTGTGTGTGTGTGGGGCAATGCTTGTGTAAACACTGGGCACATATGTTTCACTGGGGCTCTGCCCGAGGGGCATCTTTATTGTTCTGGAACGTTAGCAGAGATGGCCAGGCGAGGCTGCCAGGGGTAGTCACAGCAGCCAATCAGAAAGCAGCAGCAGCACACCTGCCCCATGGACCTGGACATGCAGGCTCTTCCCCTGTGGAACCACAGCCTGCTCCATAGAAAGGGGAGGGGCAGCAAGAACAACAGCCAGGGAGGTGGAGCAGCAGCAGCGCCGGCAGCTGAGGAGGGTTGCAGGGCTGGCTCCCTGACCTCTGGCAGCAGCGAGGCAGAGGACCGTGGGGCAACCAGACTGCAGCCCCAGGGATGCTCCCAGGAAGGTAGGTGGTAGTGGACGTTCCTGGGGAGAAAAAAAACAAGGGGGTGTTACATGGCAGCTGGTGTGTGGTAGTAATCGCCATTGAAGAAATGCCAGTTTGTCAGTTGCAAAAGCCTGCAGGGAGAGAAATAAAACACAGCTGACAGGTGTGACACACATAGCATGGTCTGCGCTCCTTCCCTGGGTGTAAGGTGAGCATGATCCTGTAAGGGAAAAGGGTCAAAGAGAGAGACAACAACACAACTTGGGGGTCACAACCATGGCAAACCTAGCAATACTGACCTGTCAGTAGAACCTGTGGAGAAAAGGGGGGGGGGAACAGCTGGTGTCTACATAAGGCTAACAGTTCCACACTTGTGGCAGTGTCTGCTCACATGACTACAGGCAGCAATCAGACACAACAGTGGTAAAGAGGCATGTATCCTATATATCATAGCAGGCACCTATGAGACAACACATTGGTAAAGAGGCATATCATAGCAGGCTATGCAGGCAGCTATGAGACAACACATTGGTAGAGAGGCATGTCATGGCAGGCTATGCAGGCATCTATGAGACAAGACATTGGTAGAGAGGCATGTCATGGCAGGCTATCCAGACAGCTATGAGACAACACATTGGTAAAGAGGCATGTATCCTTCCTATATTTCTAAATGCAAAGAGGCAGCAGTCAGACCACATGTCAGCACAAACCCTGCTCTTACCTGCTGGTGTTGTTGCCTGTGGCGGGGGGAAGAGGGGCTGGGAGAAAGACATGGGTTAGCAAACACTTGCATGGAGGCAGCTGCCCAGGCACAGCTGTAAACAGGTTGGCCACAGCCAGAACAGCCCTCTCTGCCCTAGAGGGAGGCAGAGAGGAGAAGAGAGAAGTGGGGTGTATGTAAATTTTGCCCTCCACCGACAAAGTCCCACTTTGTGGCTGTGAGGGACAGAACCCCACGCCACGTGCTCAGAGAGAGAGAGAGTGACTGGAGGTCTGGGGCTGGGCTTTTGTGGGAATGAGGCTGGGTGGGGCTGGGTGCTGATAGGCTCCCTATCTTAGGCATAACTCTGTCGGTTTCCAGACCTAGCAGGCCCAACTCCGTCCTAACTCTGACCTAACTCAGGAGTAGGGTGTTAGAAATTTTCAGGAGAGGGCTGGCTTAGGTAAGGTAAAATGGCTCCTATGGGTCTCCTCGAATTTGGGTCCACCTTTTTGGTCGACCTAAATTTTGTGTCAGCATTTGTGTTGGAGGGGGCGTGTCTGTGCTTGCCAGGGTCTGGAATCCAACGTTAATTGGTTGCCGCCCCCGTTACACCCACGGTCCGCCCATGTTCCGCCCACTTTTAGGTCAACTTTAGGTCTGACTTGTGCTGCTTAGCCCTTGGGTTGGAATGGGCTGTTCTTAGTCCGTTGGTCGTAACTTCGACCTAACTTTGACCTAACTTCGCCCTAAATGGTTGCATTCCAGACCTAACTTCGACCTAAACGACTTAGGCTGACTTTAGGTCTGACTTGGGCTGCTTAGCACTTGGGTTGGAATGGGCTGAAAATGAATTAAATATGGAAACATGAAACAGATAGACAGGGCCAGTACAACCTGTAACCCACCAAACCAAATAAAGCCCAACAGCCATGCATTGTGGTGTACGAGTTGCTTAACAACTCACTCGTCTTTGCAGTCCTGGACATGCAGCAAAAACCCCACAGGCTTATTGATAGGGTGACCAGACAAAATCGGAACAGTCTGGGATTCTGTGTGTTGTCCCAGCATCCCCTCCAGTTTCCCTTTTGTCCCAGAATTGAGACCAAGGCGCCGAGTGTTGCACCTAATTGGTGCCTGGCTTAAAGGGGTGGAACTCTGTTTCGACCCAGAGCAGCAGCACGTCCTTGGTCGTACGGCTTTCAGCTAATTTTTCCAGTGTCTCAAATGTGCCAGCACAGTCTCTTCATTGCAGTTTCACAGAGGCTTCAGGCTCCCTTGTTGCTACCATTCTCAGCCGTCTCCAGTTGAAGCGGCATGGTTTTCTCCTTTTTTGAAGGGAGAAAGTTTGTAGTTTTCATTCTTTTTGCAGTTCAACCCCCTTTTCTTTTTTTCATTGTGTTTCCTTTAATTTTCATGTTCCTCCAGCGTTTGTGCATCTCCTTTATTAGCACTTTACAGTTCCCCCACCCCTCCTGCTTTTTAAAGGGAAGAAACTTGCCATTTCTTTTCTGTTCATCCCCCTCCCCCTTCTCTTTTTCTGTGTTTTGTGTCTTCGGTCTGGTTGTTGTTTCCTCTTGATTGGTTGTCTTATAACACTGGTATTTTGCTGTCTGCCTCTTCATAAAGGTGACCGGGTCATTCCGTGTCAAATCAACCAATAAAAAATACATTTTGGAACTTGATGTCACGGATTTTGCTCATTTTCGGTACATTTGTAGCTTACCATAAGATGTTTAAAAAATATTTTTTTCAGATTTTTTTGTCCAACCGTTTTTGAGATATTGAATGTTCAAAATTGCCAAAAAAGGCCAAAATCCACTTGTCACCATACATTCAAACGCCAGTTACAGGATAACGATGGGACAGGTGTCGTTTTAAAGCTTATGAATAGGGCTTTCATTTGATATACAACATGACAAAATTGTAAATTTTCAAGAAATTCAAAAATATTCAAATAATATTAATTTTGAAATTTTGAAAAATTGAACTTTTTTAAAATTTTCAAAAAAATCACACTTAAAGGTATATGTCTTGTAGTCAATCAGTCAAAATTTCAAGATGGTATCTCAATGGTATCATACAAAAATTTAATTTTCTTGTTGGCAGTGGCCAGGAATTAAACCCCTCAAGTCCATTTTTCTACAGTTTACATTGATAAAATTAGGTGGTAAACTGAAATGAATCCAAAAATTTATAACAGGACTTATAGAGATAGATTTATAGAGCATGAATTCACTTTCTATTCTTTTACAGGATCAGCTTTTTGGTAAAACTATCAAAATCATGAGCTTTTTACTTCTGTTCGTAGTTTTAAATTTTTCCTTTAGTTGCTGAATAATTTCTGAATCAGCACAGTGACATTTTTCCTCATCTAAATCATCTTCAGAAGTAAAAAAAATAATTCTTTGTAGGTCCTTTTAATCATCCCCATCTTTTCTTTGCACTTTAGATACTTTCTTCTTGCACACCGGAGACTCACCAAGGGAGGTCAAAGAGGCATTTAAGTGGGTTTGGACAGTGTGTTTTTAGTGAAGGTTTCTAGGACATTTTTGTTGTGAAGCTGCTTTATTAGTCTTTATTAATTTTAATTCATTAACTGTTAGATAATTACATGATTTGAAATATGGAGGAGAATAAGTGGTCAAAAAACTGTTGCAGCCCTTTTAAAAAAAGGGGGGCACTGGGTTAGTAAAGACTTGAGGAATGTAACTGATTGGATGGTTTCACTAAATAGTGAAATCAAACCACACATGAATAGAAGCCTTGTCAGATGGAAAACAATATACTTGAAAAGGAAATTCCTCCTGAGAATTATGAGATTCCTGGTCTTAGTCATATAAAGGAGTCTGAGTATTTGGACCCTGATACAGCTTTAAGCCACTTAAATGCCTCTTTGACCTCCCTTGGTGAGTCAAGAAGAAAGTATCTAAAGTGCAAAGAAAAGATGGGGAAGATTAAAAGGACCTACAAAGAATTATTATTTTTACTTCTGAAGATGATTTTAAAAAATCTGAAAAAAATAATTTTTAAACATCTCATGGTAAGCTACAAATGTACCGAAAATGAACAAAATCCATGATGTCAAGGATTTTTCATTGGTTGATTTGACACGGAATGACCTGACCTCCCCTTTTTTTCTTTATTCTATTTCTCTTTTTTTGTTGTGTCTTCACAGCGCAATCCTGTGTAACTCTTGCACCGGTGTAACAGTAGATCCACCGGTGTAAGTGCACTTATGCCAGTGTAATTGCACTTACACCAGTGCATCTGCTGTTACACCGGTGCAAGGTTACACAGGTTTGCGCTGTTAATGTAGCCCCACTACATTGTACCTAAAATGGATGAACTATCTTTCTAACACCATTTGTCTTTTCAGTCCTGTTATTTTCTTCTGGCATGTAGCTGTTTCCCCTTTTACCTATTTCAGGTTACCTAATTACCTTGCATGCTGACATAACACAAACCCATAAAAAATATGATAGTATCTACACATGATATACACTATTCAAAATGTATTTATTAATGGTGCAACGGGTAAAAAAAAAGGTAAAAAAATTGAAGGATATGATTGCTAAAGGACTTTGCCTACGAAATAACATTTTTGTTTTCATATATGTGTCTCGGGTAACATGAAAAATAATTGCATAATCCGTTTTCTACTGATACAGGTGGCTCCTGTTTCTTACCTGAGAATATCTATGGACCCAATTTTCACCAAGCAAAACAATGAGGCATTATTGGCATTACCATTGGGTATTACCTTAACCTTGACTGTTCACTTCCACGATAACTCTGGAGACACTTTCCACTCACAAAACTCAGTGCTTGGCTTTGCAACCAACAGGTAATTGTCAGTAGCAGGGTCTATATTTTTAAGAGCAATGAATAGATTTGTATGTGTCCTAATTCAAGGTCCTAGGGCAGTGTTTCCAAAACGTTTTCAACCTGCGGCTCCCTTGACCATTGGCAACCATTGGCCGCGGCTCCCCATTACATGATGTTGATGCCTGCCAATTGGCATTGCACTTTTTTCTGAGAGGATTCCATGGCACTCCGTGTTTTAAAGATAAAATCTTAAAACACATAGAAGAACAAGCTCTGCTGAGGGAGAGTCAGCATGGCTTCTGTAAGGGGAAGTCTTGCCTCACAAACCTTTTAGATTTTTTTGAAAAGGTCAACAGACATGTGGATGCGAGCGAACCCGTGGATATTATCAGAGGCGTAGGAAGGGCGGAGCGACTGGAGCAGTGGTTCCGGGCGGCTCCGCGGCTTGGGCGGCACTTCGGGGAGCGTGCGCGCGTGCGCCCAGTGACGCAGCGACTCCGCGGCTCGGGCGGCATTCTGCTCGAGACCTTCTCCCCCCGGCCTCGGAGCCGGAGAAAGCCCTGGAGAAAAAAGAGAAAATGCAATACATAAAAAATGGGTTAAAGAAAACTTTGCACCTCTAGGGGAATGCTTTTTACCACACATCTCTTTCTGTAGCATGCTATACACATGTGCGAGTGATGCGGTCATCATTTTGTCCTGCTATCTTTTGACTTTCCTGTACCCATGGCATTCAAGGATGTAATAAAATGTTTTATCCCCTTAGCTATCACATATTTTAATTAATTAATTATTTCGTCTGCAGAGATGACCTTGTACAGATTGGGAAAGGAGTCTCTAACACCACGTTGATAATCCGAACAATGAACATAGGGCTAAGTTTGCTTATGGTTTGGGATATGGAGCACAGCAGTATTGCAGATTATGTGCCCCTTCCTGTGCAACATGCCATCTATCCAGAGCTCAGAGACATTGTCATAGGTGATGTCATCTGCTTAACTTCCTCACTGGTAAACCAAGAAGGTAAGGAATCACTGAATAATAATTGACATGAATTGAGAGTGAGAGTAAGAGAGTGAGTCTCCAGCATCATTAGATTGCCATGGAAACTTTGTATGGTTTTATGTCTAGCACATCTTCAAAATTGCCAAATACATTATTCATTATGTTGCTTGCTATTTGATGTCAGCCCCTATTCTTGTTAATGAGATAAATGGATATTAATCAGCTCCTCTGTCTTTAATTATATCAATTCGATAAGTCATTTGTTTGGAATAGCTGCAGTTTCAACTGCTCATAAAAATAATATAGTTTACCATATGTATATAAAAATACAATGACAAATGCTGTAGGCTAAGTAGGTCATGATGTAGGCCATGTGATTCAGTGAAATATTATTGGAGAATTAAGCTAAAGAAGTTAATGTTTTGTAGCTGACATACAAGTACTTGTATCATATACTGGATATATGGGTTAGAGAGAGTGGGTTAAAGCTGTTGTGCTGGTGGCAGTGGCAAGGCTTGTCTGATGCTGGCCTGGAAGGCATCATATGCAAGTGTTCCTGCACCTGGTAGGTAGTAGCTCAACACCCCAATCCTGTGTAAGTATATGCGGCTGGCCTAAAGAGCCATCCTAAGCCCATCCTAAGCCCATTCTGGGCTGCCCCGGGGCTGCTAAGCCACAGTGATATAGACTTGAGTCTATTAAGTCAGACTCAAGTCGCATCAATGACTCGACTCGGACATGACTCGGCAATTGTAAAAGACTCGAAAGACTTGACTCGAGACTTGGAGCCTTTTACAACAAGTCAATTTTTATTCAGGTTTAAACCTGTTTTCCCCATTAAATAGATAGGGACTTGCAACTCGCTACCAAAGACTCGGGACTTTGGGGCAAAGACTTGGGACTTGACTTGAGACTTGGACCCAGAGACTTGAGACTTGACTCAAGACTTGGAGTCAATGACTTGATCCACATTCCTGCTAAGCTGCAACTCGGAAGAAGGGGACATTTGTCCCCTTCCCTGGGTGTAAGCGTGCCCGGGGCCTATGGGCCTCTTCAGATGTACACCAGGTCCAGACCTGGCGTACATTCGGGGAGGCAGTATAATGCCAGCACGGCCTAGGAAGGGGCTTAGGATATTGTCAGCGATATCCCCGTCCCCTCCCAGCCTGGGCCAGCCAATGGCTTCTTCCCTTGCCGCCACTGCCCGCCCTCCCTCCAACCAGCGTGGGACCTACCTGTGGCAATCAGTATCGGGTAAGTTATGAGCCCCAGTAAGCGGTGCCAGCCTCCACACCAGCACCGCTTACTCCCGAGTCATCGCAAATGCGCTTTGTGGCACGTTCGCGATGACCTATGCCAACTCCGGGCTGGCGTAGGTTACGCTGGATCGGGCTGCAAGTCAGGTAATGGGAGAACAAGCTCCAGTTTTTACTCTGAACTTCCCTACCCCGTCTCTCACTCCTTTCCCACTTGCTTGCCCAAACAGTTAACCTACTTTGTGGAACTCATCGAAATTGCTCAATGTGTAGGCTCTTAGGGGATAAGCTATGTGGGCAGTGGCTCACCACCCAGTTGGGATGCCTTTCTATATGTGAGAATAAACCTTTTTACTCTGCTGATGGCACTAGTTTGAAGAAAGGCACTGTGACCATGAGGAGCTTCGTATGAACAGCTTCCCATGTCAAATGTGTGAACTAAGCTAGATCAGCACCCATGCCAAAGTGTGTAATGAGTGAACCAGCTTCAGGTTTACCTTGAAGGAGTTCTTCACCATTCTGTTTGTGGCCAGAGATCTATCTACATCTTTTTCCTGGCTAACAGCCCAATCCTGCATAAGGATCCGCTGGGCGGCCAAGGCCGCCCCCCAGATCCTGATCGCCACCGCGAGCAGCCTGTAGCAGGCAGCCCGCGGCGGAAAGTCTACTCGGGGAAGGGGACACTTGTCCCCTTCCCTGAGTGTAAACGCGACTGGGGACAAGTGTTAATGAGATATTTTGCTGGCGGAAGTTGGAGGAGGCCATGTAACGGGCCAGCCTCCCGGTGGGTACTGGGATATGGCGGATGCCATGCCCCCACCCCAACCTGGGGCGGCTGGGCCTATGGCCGCGCTCCCGGCTCCGCTGTCCCTCCCCCGCCTTTGCTGTCCCTCCCCCCCGCCCACCCACCCACCCCTGCCTGCTGTATCCAGACTTACCTGGGTCCAGCGGCGGGCCGAGGACTCCAATGGCAGAGCTAGGAAGGCCGGCCTTGTGCTGGCCTTCCAGGCTCTAAAGTAGTCGCAAACGTGCTTTACGACATGTTTGCAACTACTCCGGGCGGCAGAACGCTAGGTCCTCCTCCTGTAGTTAGATCAGGATTGCACCATTAGAGTCCTAATAAGAGCAGTGGCTTTGCAGCTGGTGTTGACTATGTTGTGGATTTTGCCAACATAGCTGTTGTGACTGGACCCGGGGCCCAATCCTGTCCAACCTTCCAGTGCCAATGCAGCCGCAACGCAGCCCCAAGGTATGGGAATAAATGTTCCCTTACTTTGAGAAGGCTTCATTGACTGCTTCCAATGGCGTCGCTACCGTCAAGCGACAGTAGCAGGCCGCTACGGGGTGACGCGCACAAGGGGTCACGCACGCACGCACGCACGCACGTCACCTCTCCTGCGCGCGTCACCCCCGAAGACGTCCCTGGAGCCGGCTTCCCCAGCCGATGCGCCAAGGCCTTCTGAGGAAGGCCCGCTGTGCGAACGTTATTTATAAAAAAATTTAGCACATGCGCAGAACCGTCCCTGAGGGAAAAGATGGGGGTATAGGAGGAGGCGTCACTAGGGTGACGCGCGCGCCCCGCTATGGGGTGATGCGCGCCCTAGTGACGCCACTGACTGCCCCACCATCACCACAGGATTCAGCGCACACCCCATTGGCATGGCTGCCTCAGTGCTGGAAAGTTGAATAGGATTTGGCCCTCAATGTTGTAGCTTTGTGCAGGGTTTAAGGAAAAAAAACAAATCTCAGCAGAGGAGATGAAGTTCTTTGGCGGCTACAGCACTTCCTTTGATGCTGTGCCTTTTTCCCAATAGAAAGTCATCAAAGCAGGGGCTGAAGTTGTTAGAAATGCATGCCAGTGGACAGGAGCAGGACTTCCCATCCTTCTCAGAATTCATTGTACCTCCCTGAAAGAGTTCTGCCTCTATTTACAAAACAGTGATATTGCAGAGTGGTTTTGCAATTCACAATATTACGTGTGTGTGTGTGTGTGTGTGCGTGCGTGCGTGCACTGCTCATAATGCCAATTTAAAATCAAGATTTCAGTTTTCACTGTTGTGTGTATGCAACAAATGGTCATTGCATAATGAAGTATATTGTGGTTGCTTATTGCAGTCTAATAATGCAGTCAGTTTACAAGTAGCCTTTTTTCACAGGTTTGTCAGGAATCTGGGGTTCTTCTTTAAACAGTGTTCTTCAGATTGATCCAAAGACAGGAGTAGCAGTAGCAAGGAATTCTGGAACAGTTACAATATTTTATGAGATTCCTGGGCTGCTCAAGACATACCGGGAGGTGAGGCACTTCTGCATTTCATCTGTGCTGCTATTATTCTAGGTAGAGTCTTGGTGTGGTCTATTCATACACCTCTCAGTCTTTGCAAAGTCCTTTAAAAAAAGCTATTTAATAATAATAATAATAATAATAATAATAATAATAATAATAATAAATACCAGTATTTATATACCGCCTTTCTTGGTCATCTGATTTTTCCTCTGACTTTAATTCAAGGGATGCATTTCTCTTATTTTGTTCTTATGATTCTACTCACAAAGCCCAGCTGCATTTTAAATGTGGAAGCCGCTGCTGAGAGGGAGACCACCCATAAAAATGCCAGTACATACCCCACCTTCTGGATTCCAGCCATCATCTATGCCAAAACCCAACCATGTTACCTAATATTTTCATTCTTTGATCTTATATGACAAACTTTATTTGCTTGCATATCTATGTTTCCCAATTCTAAATAGCTTTGAGCTAAATAATATTCCCTTCTGGATGAAGCAGCATGTTGGGAAATACTGACAAGATTAAGCTATGTAACAATTTTACTCTGCAATTGAATTTCAGTGCTATTAATGAAAAATATGTTTTGTTTTATTCAGCTTTATTTTTTATTTACTTGCATTTGTTTTACTTTTTTTACTTTTGGCCTTGTTTATTATACAAATATCCTTTTTTTTAAAAAAAAAATGAAGACTAGCTGCTCTTGTATGAAGCAGTGCTATATCTTTAGAATTCATATAGAATGCATTTCACAAATTATAGCACATTCCAGAGAAACCTGCATCCAGCAGGAACATGTTTTTGAAACAGCAGTGTCTGTTTTCCCCCAGATACACACATCTTGCAATAAACTACTTTTGAAAACTCTGGGAGTTTCCCAAAAATTTCTGAGATGTCATTGGGGGGGAGGGGTGGTCAAATGTTCCAAGATCAAAAATTGGAAGTCCCACTGGCATTTCAAAAGTAACACTTGAAATGTCGCGTTCCATTGTGCAAAGCATTCTAAACTGAGAGAAATGCAGAATACTTTCCAAGAAAGCAAGTCTTCATTTAGTATAAGGAAAAATGCTCACCTCGAAATTGCTGTTTAACCAGATCCTATGCATGGATGAAAGTTTCATTCACCTGAGTGGGACTTAAGATCCGCCTAATTATACGTAGGATTGCAACTAAAATATTTTGGAATGAACCAGCATCTGTTTAGCAATCCTCAATCTAGTAACACTGTGATATCTTCTTTTTCCCTTAAGTTGTTGATTAATGTACCTCAAATAATCATGGCTACTCATGTCAGTGGAGTGAAAACAAGCTTGCAGGACATTTCAACTTCAAAAATCATAGTTAATATTGGATACAGGAACAAAAACATGAAAGGTATACTTATTGATCTTCTTTCTGTTTACTTGTTTAGTCCAAGCTTTGCACAATCCAGCATCAGTCTCTACTTTTCTATATAATACTCATTAGCTATGTCAGTATTATACTAGACATACCTGTGAGTAGTCTTTTTGTCTCCTGCCAACCTAGCAGTTCGAAAGCAAGAAATTGCAAGTAGATTAATAGGTGTGGCCTCGGCAGGAAGGTAACAGTGTTCTGTGCACCTTTGCTTTGAGTCATGCTGGCCACATGACCATGAAAGCGTCTTTCAGACATCTTTGGCTCTTCGGCTTTGAAATGAAGATGAGCACCACCCCTAAAGTCGGTAACGACTGGCTTTTGAGCAAGGGAAACCTTTACGTTTAGACCTTTTGTACAGCTTATTAAGTTTTCTTGTTTAGTCTGTAGAAATATTTTAGAGTGTACTGTATATTAGCTGCATTGATGAAACAGAGTAGGTTTTAGCAGAATGCACATCTTTTATGAAGGAAAATCAATGCCATACAATTTGTTCTAGTCTCAGCTTAGGCATGTATTTCACCCGTTCTTTAATGACCTCAGAATCATTAAATGAGGTTTGCCACCTTGGACATTTTGTTGGAAAGCAGGATGTAAGTTTAGTTAGTCAATTGGGCACCGCTCTTACAGCGGTGGATCTCCCGTTCCGTCACCACAATTGACACTGTGTATGTACTGGAGCAGGTAAGGTGGTGGCAGAGATGGGTCATGGGCAGGAAGTTGGTTGGGCAGGGGGCTGTTTGGGGCATGAGGGGGTGGATCTCAGTGGCAGCAGCACACACCGTGATCCTATCCCCCTTTCCCAACCCAGACCTGTCCCCTGATGATCCTTGGAATTACGCCAGCTAGATAGCTGATGTATGTCTAAGGATACCCCTTGGTGGCCAGGCAGCCTACCAGGAGAGAAGTAAAAAATATTTTTACTTATCTCTCCCAGGCACTCTGCTGACACCCCCCACCATAGGAAGTGGTGTACACTCCATCGGCGCCACTGCGTCGTGAACTGGTGGGGGGATGGAATTGGGGCCTTAATCAGTCAATCAATTAATCAAGATGATGATAGCTTGATTGACACACTCTTCTGGGTGAGAACTATCATTCTGCCACAGAGGGACCAGGTCCCCATCACGTTTATAAGGGCTAAATTATACTAAGCCCATGCTGTATAACTGCATACTTGTTTTTCTTTCAGCCCAATCCTGACTCCCCACTCGGCAACACAGCGGCACCCGTGGGGGAGTTTTGACCTCGGAAGGCCTCCTCAAGGGAGACGTCCTCCAGGTTAACCCCCTGCCGACCTGGTGGGTCAGGTTGGACCTGCAGCAGTGATATTACTGGCGCAAGTCTGCAATGACCTGTGAAGGTGGATTGGGCCTGGGAAGGGGGTAAGGATTCAGTGGCCACCGAACCCACCCCCTTCGCAGACCCAATCTGCTTGTCCTGTCACTTCCCCATTCCACCCTCCCCCCTGCCCCATCCCACCTCCACTCTGCCCCATCCTGCCTACCCATTATCTTACCTGTGTCAGTGGGCCTTCTTTGTTCCACCAGCAGGGCAGGAGGGGGCAGTCTGGATTGGGGCTATGTCAGACAAAGGAGGACTTAACACTTTGCTTCTGCCACACCTAAAAATCAAAGTCTATCCCACCCAGTTGACTTCTGTTTCACCAAGAAGGAAAGCTCCCATTGATGCCAGCATTTGGCTCCAATTGACATCAAGATTCAGATTGGGACAGCAGTTGGGCAAAGGGGTTACGTCCCTCTGCTGCAGTCCTAATCCAGATTGGGGTTCTCTGCATGTGCTATTTAAGAAATTAAAGAACAAGCATGCTGCTGCATAGCACTTGCCTAACGTAGCACCTAGTTTGACCCTTTGACATTCCTGATGGCAGGAGGAAGATCACAAGAACTATGCCTGTCAGTGCTCAAGCCAGTTTGTGTGGTTGTCTCAATGATGCCATTTATACTCTCAGTGCTGAGGAACTGTCTTGCCTCTACTCCTTCAGAGAGACATTTTTTGGCAGTGTGGATGAACTGGCCCACAGTTTGCCAAACATGTGATCACTCAACATATTTCATCCTTTTCAAAGATCTGTTAATTCATGATTATGTTTTGTTTGAGAACTTAAGTTAAAATTATCATCAGGAACGTTTCAAATTGTGGCAGATTCTACAGCATGAATAATAGTTTTTAGCATCACCTTAACACCTTTTTAATGATTAATAAGCAAGTGTATTAACAATGCAATGCATAGTGCTCAGCAGTTTGTGATGTACTGAATACATTTCCAGGGAAACTAATGCCCCATTTCAATCTAGTAATAAATGACATAATTTATCTTCTTGACAACCTCTGGAAAACACATTAGTGAGTCTTCTATAGTATGCCAGACTTACTGGGTTACAAGGCCTTGATCCAAAGTTTAAATGAAGTGAAATTACCTGTGGCTCAATATGACCTGTCACCTGACAACCATTTATACCTCATTCACTTTCAATAATTGTTGTTGTAAAGCTTTTGGTGTTAAATGCCTTGGCGTTGTGTGAGTTGCGCCTGCCCTTCATTGATGAGAGGAGGAAGATCACAAGATGAGAAAAGACAGCTGTATTCCTACTCTAATCAACAGCTCTTGTTTAAATGCTTGTTTAAATGCTTACAGTAATGCTTAAAAATGCTTTAAAAATATAATGAAGATACCAGTGAGACACACAGCTTCTTACCAGAGATAATCCTAGGACAGGTTTTTGTTGCCTTCTGTATCTCAACTCTACTCAATATTTTTTAGGAGAATGTTCACCTGCCCAAATTGAAGCACTTGAGAAAATGAGACCTCAGTCTGGTATCAGTTGCCAACTTCATTTCAGCAATAATGTATTTGATTTCCCAGTTTCTGAAATTCTTACCACAGAACCTGGGTTTGATGCAGCTTCAGGTAAGATGGATAAACCAAATAAACTGAAGTTGTGTTACATGTGCATCCATAATTTCTGATAATGATGCTGAGAATTTTATGGAAGAAAATCCTGAATTAGACTGTGAAGGAATGTTAGTGTTTTCCACACAATTCCTAGGATATCGTTACTAGTGTTTGCAGGCATAAAAATAGGCAACGTATAAACATGTTTACATCCCAAAGGCTCAGCATGGGTTACAATTAGCTATGGTCAAAATCCCATCCCCTCTTTTCAGTTCAGAATTTAATCAGTCTTCTGGAGCTTTTTTTGGATTTTATATTTTTCTAAGAGTTTTCTTCAGTCTCATAATATAAGCCCAAGAGAACTCCCTGGCAGCCCTTCCCAGCAGTACTCCTCCCTTTCCTTTTCACCTTATGAAGGGGGAACCAGCAGAGCTAGAGGTACCATTCTTGAGGTCAAGGTGCTCTATTAGTGCCTCATCTTTAAGACATCGTTATGGTGAGCATATTGTTTCCATCCCTTCTAGGTAATGGATTGTGGTTGGCTACATTGTATACTGTTCATCCTTTTGCAAGGATACGTTTTGGTAAAGGGAGCCCAGTGGTGGGGAGATCACTCTGAGCCAGCTAGGAGCCAGATGTGAACCTGGAGAGCATTCAGGCATTCATTTCAAGTGGCCATTCCAAAATGGCCACCGGCAGTGCACTGTGCATGCTGTTATATTGGCCATTTACAACAATGGGACTGTATCCAGCAAGGGGGGAGGGGAATTGGATGACTTTGGAGGGAAAAGGGTAAGCCTCCTGCTCTGCAATGGGTTTCCTTAAACCTGCGCCAGCTCTATAGCCGGTGCAAGTCCAAGGAGACAATGGGGGTATGGAAGCTTGCAAAATGGGATAGGATGCAACCCATGCAGTTGCCACCGGATCCACCCACAGCCTCGTCGGCCCCTTTTCTTCCACCCTCCCCACTCAGTTTTGCCCCCTCCTTGCCTAACCCCCACTGCTGCGTTACATTCTACAGCGGGTGCAGCAGGGTCCAGTGGCAGAGGTGGAGCACAGCGCCACCTCTTGTGGCAGCACTCCAAAAATGGCTGCCAATGGAGTGCTCTGTGTGCTGTTGGCTGCCATTTTGCAACAGCGAAAAATACCTTCTGCTGTTGCAATACACTCCACAATACAGCCCAATCCTGGGTAAGATTGGGCTATTAGTTAGGATTGGGCCATAGGAGAATAAACCAAAAATCTCTAAAAAATATACTACCATTTAGACATATATTTTTAAAAACCAGATCACAAAAAAAAACCTCAATTTGTAAAACAAAAAGATGAATTTGTCCCATCTTCCGCCAATGTAATCATACTATTGGGCAGGTTTGGGGATTATATGCAATTTGAGCATGATTAGGTTGCTTCTTTTTAGATTGAATACTAGGCCCATTCTAGTGCCATTACCACATCTTGTGGAAATGAGTGAGTTCAGTAGGTTAATTATAGTTCTATGACATAGAACTTCTTTTCATCTAATCTGAATCAGTTGACAATCAATCGCATTGGGTGACCCTAAGTTCTTGTATTTTGATGATAAACTCTCTCTAAACATCCTCTTCATGAAGATGCTGAGAAGACAGTGACAGTGCAGGTTTCAATGTTTGAAAAGGCTTGAAATGGCTGAAAAGATAGCTTCATTGTGAGATCTGTATATTTTATTAACTTCCCTTCTCTTCCCTATTATGGTAGCTTTCTGTTTTTCACTTTGCATATATTAAAGGTATTATGAATTCTACTATGTCCATATCTAGATAAGACACCTACCCAACACAATTCAGTTTTATGCTCAAGTTCAAAATCTTCCCAGAAATTTGTATAGAAACTTCCTATTCAGATCCATGTGAGTGCTTATTTGTTTTGAGATGGTTGGGCTTGAGTGGGGGTGGGGTGGGGTTTAGAGATATGTGAAATTGGATAATGGTAGAAACCTAAAAACTCCCAAGATCTTTGTTAATTCCTCTTCAGCTCTGATACATATTCCTCTATGTGCTCTGACACATATTTATTATCCTATTTAATATAATACTAAATATTGAAGTTGAGAGAGTGAAAAGATACACCTCTAGTATATAAGTAGTAAAGTAATAATGACCAACATGGGGCTATAAAGATTCGACTGTGCCAGACAAACTTAATGATGATTGGCTAGAATAACAATGCTAAACGAAGGCAGCACAGCAGGTGACAATATTGGCCAGCACCCTCATGTCAAAAAAGTTGCACCTGGCAAAGTTCTTCCCTCGAGGCAATTTAAATCTGAAAGCAAAGATCATTGTCCCAGATGGCATCTGGCACCGCTGCATGTGGCATTGGTGGTGATATTTCAAACGAAGGCTGCCTTGACTAATGCTTGCTTCTGTTTAAACCTGCTTAGGATCAGGATGCAGAACCCTCAACTGTAGACAAATAAAAATAAAGTGAACTATCAACACTCACACGGTTCTTGTTTTTTAGGACATTACGTGTGTTCCATCACAATGCACAGACTTGCTGATAGGCAGCTAAAGCAGCTGAGCTTGAGCAAAACTGCTGTTGTTGTAACAGCTTCAATCCAGAGCAGCCACATCTCTGCAGAGCAGATCGGAGCAGAAGTGCCATTTAATCCAGGATTTTATGCTAATCAGACTGAAATTATCTTGAGTAACCATTACACAAGTTCTGATGTGAAAATCTTTGGAACCACTGACATTCTTGAATACCTTGAGGTAAGTCATGATCAATACTAACACTAACTTACTTAGTAAGGAGGTAAATGTTACCAAACCGTTGGGGAACAGTGACCATGCTGCAATCTATTTCACCATGTATGTCGGGGGGAGAGTGCTGAGCAAATCTGACACAAAAACCCTTGACTTCTGAAGGGCAGTTAAAAAAAAGCTGAAAGGGAAGATAAAAAGAGTCCAATCGCTCCAGAGTGCATGGAGGCTGTTTAAAAGAACAGTAATAGAGGCCCAGCGGGAGTGTATCCCACAAAGGAGGAAGGGCTTGACTAAGTCCAGGAGGGTGCCGACATGGCTAACAAGCACAGTTATTTATTATTTATTTATTTATTTATAGAATTTATACCCCGCCTTTCTCCCACAAGGGCAACCAAGGCGGCTTACAATAAAAACATTAAAATACATATATACATTTAAAATCAAGAATTAAAACAGTTAAAACAATTAAAACAAACAACCCCAGTGGGTCATCCACATTTACATTTGTTAAAAGCCATCTGTTAAAAAGTTAAAGAAGCTATAAAAGGCAGGGAAGCTTCCTTCCGTAAATGGAAGTCTTGCCCTAATGAGGAAAATAAACAGGAGCACAAACTGTGGCAAAAGAAATGTAAAAAGATGATACGGGAGGCCAAGCAAGACTTTGAGGAACATATGGCAGGCAACATAAAAGGGAATAATAAAAGCTTCTTCAAATATGTTAGAAGCAGGAAACCTGCCAAGGAAACGGTTGGTCCGCTGGATGGTGAGGGAGAGAAAGGGGTGATAAAAGGGGACTTGGAGACTGCAGAGAAATTAAACGAGTTCTTTGCATCTGTCTTCACGGCAGAAGACCTCGGGCAAATACCGCTGCCGGAACGGCCTCCCCTGAATGGCCACCAATTAAGTCAAATAGAGGTTAAAAGAGAAGACGTCTCAAACTTAATTGACAAAATAAAGATCAATAAATCACCAGGCCCGGATGGCATCCACCCAAGAGTTCTGAAGGAACTCAAGAATGAAGTTCCTGACCTCTTGACCAAAATATGCAACTTGTCCCTTAAAACGGCCACTGTGCCAGAAGATTGGAAGATAGCTAATGTCACGCCAATCTTTAAAAAAGGAAGGAGGGGGGGACCCCGGAAAATACAGGCCGGTCAGCCTAACATCTGTTCCAGGGAAGATGGTGGAAAGTCTCATTAAGGATACAATCTTAAAACACATAGAAGAACAAGCTTTGCTGAGGGAGAGTCAGCATGGCTTCTGCAAAGGGAAGTCTTGCCTCACAAACCTTTTAGAATTTTTTGAAAAGGTCAACAGGCATGTGGATGCGAGCGAACCCGTGGATATTATATATCTGGATTTTCAGAAGGCATTTGACACGGTCCCTCATGAAAGGCTCCTGAGAAAACTCCACAGTCAGGGAATAAGAGGGCAGGTCCTCTTGTGGATTAGGAACTGGTTGAAGACCAGGAAACAGCGAGTGGGAGTCAGTGGGCAATTTTCACAATGGCGAGAGGTGAAAAGCGGTGTGCCCCAAGGATCAGTCTTTCTTGGGACCGGTGCTTTTCAACTTGTTCATAAATGACCTCGAGTTGGGGATAAGCAGCGAGGTGGCCAAGTTTGCAGATGACACTAAACTTTTCCGGGTGGTGAAGACCAGTAGGGATTGTGAAGAGCTCCAAACTGGGAGGATGGGCAGCAAAATGGCAGATGCGCTTCAATGTAAGTAAGTGCAAAGTGATGAACGGATCAAGAGAGAGATCTTGGGGTGCTGGTGGACAGGTCGATGAAAGTGTCGACCCAGTGTGCAGCAGCTGTGAAGAAGGCCAATTCCATGCTTGGGGTCATTAAAAAAGGGATTGAGAATAAAACTGCCAATATCATTATGCCTTTGTACAAATCGATGGTAAGGCCACATCTGGAGTATTGTGTCCAGTTCTGGTCACCACACCTCAGAAAGGATATAGTTGAATTGGAAAAGGTGCAGAAAAGAGCGACCAGAATGATTTGTGGGCTGGAGCACCTCCCTTATGAGGAAAGGCTACAGCGTCTGGGGCTTTTCAGTCTAGAAAAAAGGCGCCTGAGGGGGGACATGATTGAGACTTATAAAATTATGCATGGGATGGAGAGAGTGGATAGAGGGAAATTCTTCTCCCTCTCGCACAACACCAGAACCAGGGGACATGCACTAAAATTGAGTGGAGGGAGAGTTAGAATGGATAAAAGAAAATATTTCTTTAGCCAGCGTGTAATTCATCTGTGGAACTCCTTGCCACAGGATGTGGTGATGGCACCTGGCCTAGATGCCTTTAAAAGGGGTTTGGACAGATTCATGGAGGAAAAGACCATCACAGGTTACAAGCCATAAGCAACCTCCTGGCTTTGAAAGTAGGTTTTCTCTGTGCCAGGTGCAGGGGAGTGACAGAGGGAAACAGGTTATCTTGTTGGCTGTGTGCTCCCTGAGGCATCTGGTGGGGCTACTGTGTGATACAGGAAGCTGGACTAGATGGGCCTTTAGCCTGATCCAGCAGGGCTCTTCTTATGTTCTTATGTACTTGGAGCTGTTATGAGCAAATAGAGATACTGTGCACGCCAGTCTAACAAAGAGGTCATATTTCAGTAATATAGACTAGAGCACATTTCTTACATACAAAAGGTCCCAGGCTCAAGCTCCTGTATCTCCGTTAAAAAAGGATCAGATAGTGGGTGATGGAGACCCTCAGCCACAGCCAGACAGAATAGACAGTATGGAGGTAGATGGACTAATGTCTGGCTCAATTTAAAGCAGCTTCCTTTGTCCATATCTTGATAATGGGAAAATTTGAGCTGAAATTATTTAAAATTAGAGCAAGTTGGATTTCAGCCAACAGAAATTTGAAGTATAAAATTACAGTGCCACTTTTTGTACATAAAGTTTGAAATTAACTTCCCTGCACTTTGAGAGGCATTATATTCATGAGAGAGGCTACTGAAATGAGGTCAAAGCAGATATATATTCCTGTTTTAATTACATAAAATTGGATGAATTTGATTTTAGGCCACCTAGTGTAGATTTGCCTTCAATTGGTTTATATTATCAAGCTAATAAAATTAGAATGCTAATTAAGGTTCATCTTTATATGAATATACTCAGGGGTGTGAAGTAGAGTTCAAGCAGTTATTATAAGAAGCACATGGTGTATTGTTAACCCTAACAAAAATTACCACCCATAATTTAGCTATGCTTTGTGCAAAAAAAAAAAAATACTATGTAGCTCTGCTTCCTATATTAATTTCAAAAGTGCATGTTTGGGGTTTGATTTGCCTATACTAGTCAGAGCATTTTCTTGTTTTTTAATTCATTTTTCTCTGTCTGACCCCAGTTTGAGATACTGCATTTGTTTGGGGTTACCTGAGTTGAGCAGTGGAGGGGAGGGGCTTGGTTCTTGCTGAGACTTTTTGCATGAAATACTTTCTAGTACTGATCCTCCACCACCACCGAGACAGCCCCCCACAGGATTCAGTGTGAGCCGTTTTGATGTGATCAGTAAGTGTGTGTGTGGGGGGGGGGAATTGGGCTGTCAGTCTTTCCCAGCATATTTGGGGCTTTTGTTTGTGAAGGCTAACCTTTGCCTTAGCTGGAGCAGTTCATCTGAAATCATTTGTCCCCAAAAGTAGGCTAACCATTTGCAACAACAACATTTCACCAACTGAAAAATGGACAGCCTAATCCTACCCAAATTCCCCCTGCTGATGCAGCTGCAGCAATGGAGTGTGCAGTGTATCCGCAGGAGGGGGGTAGTTAGAAAGGTCTTGGGATAACTTTTGTTTGCTTACCCCGTGGAAAGCCTCCATTACCACCATGGGTCTCCTCGGATCTATGGCTGCTGTTTACCAGGCGTACGTCCGAGACGTGTAACAACACTGGTAAGGGAGATGGACGGGTTTAGGATATTGCCACATGCGAGTGCTGCCGATACCGCCCCTGGCTGCCTTCCTCTCTGCCCTGCCCGGGGTAACCCCCATTCTTCCCCACCCCGTTTCTCCCCCGCTGCTGTCACACTTAACTGTGCTGGGCTGGCAATGGGCCTTCTGCCCTGGTGCTGGTTGCAACAGCTCTCTCTCTCTCTCAAAATGGCCACCAGAAGCCATTTGATGTAACCCCTGCATGCACCGGCCCAATCCCAGATAGGATTAGGCCATACGTGAAATAAAAGTTTTTAATCTCTGCCAACATCACAATAACATTAAATATGTCCTAAGCAATGTTCTTTCTGATTTTTACTGGCAGTGCGCAGAGTCCTTATGGTAACTGCGCGGGGGTGGATCCTGAGTGCTCACCGATGACGTAATCTTCAAATGCCTAGCCCTAGAGAAAAGGTGCATGGGGCTTCAGTAAGAGCTTCACAGCTGCGTAACTTACAGGGGAAGACTAATCCTAAGTACATAAGGGAGAGAGTTCCAGACACTTCATGTGGATTGGCTGGAAAATTATAAGCAAGAGAAGTGGAGGTAGTTCTCCCTTCCCTATGGAAATCAATAGAAACAAACTGATGAATCAGCAAATGATAACATGCACACCCCTTTTTCATGCATACTTCTATTGGCAATAAACTTGAGCAAATGGTGGTTAAAAAAGAACTATAACAATTAAAATATACATATGTATGGGAACGACGTCAGATTAGGTCATTATCTGGTCAGGTGTCAGACAGCAGATGCTGCAGCTCCAAAAGAAGTCAGAGAGGAAATGAGAGCCTTGGTAGGCTTCCCTCTTTTGTAGGCAGGTTGGTTGCACAAGTTGTACAGAAATAGTGGAGAAGATAATATAGTTCCACTTGGAAGAGACGAATGAAAGCAAAACGGCCATAGACAAATAAAAGATTCACTCCTTGGTTTCCAATATCAATCAAAACCGACCTATTCAAAGATATGCACCAAAAACTCAGTATGGATGAGCTTGCAGGTTCCTAGAAGATCAGAATTTTTCCACAAGAATGATGGATTCTGCATTATTTCAGTACAAAATATTCCCCTTATTTGAAAGATCAAATAAAATGAGAACATGTTAGTTGTATGTATGTTCAAGAAAAGAGACTACTAGATTTTTTCCTTAAAATGTATTTCTTATCTTTCAGGTGAAATCTGACTCACCTATGATAGTGGCCTTTGAGAAAGAAAGATCATATGGCTTGCCTAGCTATGTCACATATACTGTCAGTTTATCAGATCCAAGACTGGCAAGCAAAGGGTCTTTATCCACCACACTTACGATATCAAGCAGAGTGACTGACCAGTTTATCACTATCCCAGTGACAATGATTTATGTATCTGACAGAACTGTGTCAGTGAGACGTAAGTCTTCTCTCTCTCTCTCTCTCTCTCTCTCTCTCTCTCTCTCTCTCTCTCTCTCTCTCTCTCTCTCTCTCTCTCTCTCAATTTTGAAACGTTTAGGGCTGGCATAAGTTTCATCTGCAAAAATGCACATAATATTTTGATGTGGTTGTATAGCACCATCAGCATAGCTTTGCACAAGGATTCTTCTCACCTGTCCATGTGAGAAAGTTCATAGAATCAGAGTCTGTCGGTGTGCCCCAAGGCCTCTCAGCCACTCATTGCTACAGTAGCCCCCTGCACTGTCTGCAAAGCTCTCCCAAAAGTTGGAGAGCCTCCAGAGTGCCATCAGATACACAAAGCAAGCTACACTTGCAAGCTCCAAGACATGCATGGTGGATATGGTTAGGTGCACAACACATGGGAGTGGGTTCTGGAACTTCTCTCCAAAATGGCTTCTTACCCACCAGAGATATTGTAGGAAACACAGGACCATAGTTTTCATCGACAGTGCTTAACAGTTATATTTTACTTGGGATGATGGCTTCAAATGTTCAAGACCAATTAGTGTTTGGTGGCTTTGCAAATCATTTGTGTTGACATTTCAATATATTTTTGAGCTATCACTGACAAGCACTGCTGAATGTTACTTCCATACTCTAATTCAGCCAAGCTGTTTGATTAGTTACATTGTTCACACAAATAAACATTCACAACCAAAAATTGCAAAATGTGGGAATGCAAGATTCCTGTTGCATTCACCACTGATTGGGAAGGCATTTGTGTCTCTTCTCTTCATTCATTCCACAGATGGAGCCAGCTTGTTCCAACACTTCCTCGATTCCTATCAAGTCATGTTTTTCACACTTTTTGCACTGCTGGCAGGAATGGCTGTTATGATAATAGGTAAGTGAGAGAGAAGTCTTTTCTCCTCACTTTTTCATCATTTCTAACAGTGTTTTTTAAATGAACAACTTTAATGATGACATTCCTTTTCCAATGCCTTTCAGTTCACTATGCCATTTTCTCACCAAAAGAACAGACACATCCAGCATTTATTCCAAGGACAAGTCCCCAGCACCGGCAGAACAGTAAGCCACTCTGTTTACCTTAAATACTGCAGCTGAATAAGTATTGCATCTAAAGAAGGTGCTTTGCTCAGAAAAGGTTTCCCTGAGCTAAGCAGCACAACACTACTTTGCGGGATATTGCAACTCATTGATAGTGGCTCTATCTAATACAGGGGTTCCCAATCTTTGGAGGCCCGTGTACCCCCTACGCGGGCCTCAAAGGCATACCCCCAGACTTCCTGCCCCCACATACCCCCAACACAAAAGTTTATTTTTCCCGGGTTGCGGCGCGGGCGGACTCTCTCGCCTGTGCCGCAACCTGGAGGGAAAGGCTACAGCCCTGCCGAATCGGCAAGGCTGTAGCCTTTTTTTCGGGACTGTAGTGCAAGCAGGAGGACCTGCCTGCCTGGGCCGATTTGGCAGGGCTGTAGCCTTTCCCTCCAGGTTGCAGTGTGGGTGGGCCCGCCCGCACCACAACCCAGAAAAAGGCGAACACCACCTATTATCAGCTGCTGATCAAAGCAGCTGATAACGGGCAACGTCTCACGTACCCCCACCCTGCGGTCCGCGGATCCCAAGGTGTATGGTACTGTCACGGCCGGCTAGGTACTCCAGCTGTCAGGTCCCAGTTCAAACAAGACCAGCGCACCCCTGATTCTGGACCTATCCATCCTACACTCCTGAACAAGGAGAGGTTCACACCTGAACAAGGGGAGGGTAACTGCCACCACCTGGGGTATACACCAGAGCACTTGGCCCCCAGGCTCCAAATGTCTATAGGAAAGTTAACGTTGCGGAGACTGAACTCCCTGAGCAAGGGATTCAGGCCACAAGGTTGCAATAGCTTAACACATTATTTGCTGAAGGTATGGTAGAATGGCTCAGGCGTCTAGGCCAGGACTCAGTCTATTCAGTTCCCAATAAGCACACCAAAGTAATCATACAGTGTTGCTTATTTAAAACTATGCGTGCATAGAATAAAGGCAGATAATACCGCAAAAGACTTGACATACATGTTACAGACGTACAGGATTAAAATAACAAAACTAAAACTCCTAATAACTAACTGGTTCCTAACTCTCACCAAGAGAAATGCTCCCCATCCCCCACTAAGGGGTTTGGGGTCTCACCCACCGATGTCTGGGTAGGCAAGCATCCAATACAGCGTAACGTGAAGCAAGGCTGGTCAGAGACGAACAAAGACCGAGAGAGTGCCCCCCCTAAAGAAAGGCACTTAAATACATTTTAGAGATGTCCAATGACTGACAGGTCAGTAAACCAATAGAAGGCTGATCTGCTCAGTTCCTTCTAGAAGGTTATGTCACTGTTGCTCACCCCCTCCCAACTAAGGAGGCAACCACAGGTGTTAGTACTAATGAGCTAGCTCTACCTGCTATCTCGTTCCCATACAGATAATGAGTTCCCATGATGCACTCCAGCATGGCCTGTGTTGGGAAATGCAGGACAGGGCCTCCAAGAATTTGGCTGTTTTCCAATCATCATGAGACAGGCAGATTCTACTCTCTTCCTGTTAAAGATGGAGTATTACAAGAGACCGAGATTTGCTCTTAACTTTACGGGTACCACAGGTTGGGAACGCCTGATCTAATACATCATGTGCAACTCTGTTATTTAACTGTGATTCCTTTGAGTTTAGTGGAACTAATGGTGACTCTAAGGGTCAAACAAGGCATAGGCCTACTTGCGTTAGTCCCGCATCATCCACTGCCATCCATTGTCCATCACTGCAAAATGCTGATAATAAAAACTCGGAAAACGTACTGATAAAGTGGGAGGCGGGGTAGCTACAGCTGCTCTTGCCCTGGTCCTTTAGTCTGCTCTTCTTCATGCCTTGTAGCCTTGACATTTGCTCTGCTCTAATGGGGGGGGGGGGAGGAAGGGGAATAAAAGCACCAAGAGAGGACAGGTTGAAGCAGCTGTGGTTACCTTATCTCCCTCTTTATTTAAAAGGATCTAGAGTCTTTATTTAAGCTGCACTTTAAAAGGCAAGTTATCTTGGGTATTTCCCTTCTGGCTTGGATCTTATTCAGTTGAAAATTTGAATAGTCTCTTTGGTTTAACGGTTTAACAGTGCAAACCTGCCTAAAGATCCGCAGGTGGCCCTAGGATCCTATCCCACAGGATCCTATCCTTGTTCCGGGCTGCCCTGGAGTGGCCCGGAGGTCTCCTCAGGGGAAGGGGATGTTCGTCCCCTTCCCCGGTGTAGAGCTGGGAGGCCTCCTCGGATTTCCGCCAGCTCAAGAGCTGGCGAAACTCCAAGGCAGTCATGTAATGGCCACCGGGAAAGGGACGGGGATGTGGTGGCTGACATCCCCTCCCCCTCCTGGGCCAGCTCAGCCAACTGCCGCCCTCCCTTGCCGCCCGGCCCACCCTTACACCCGCCAGAGGGAGACTTAAATTCCCCGGTGGCGGCTATGTCGATTCGGCGGTGGAATGAGGATTGTCGGCCTCTGCGCCAGTGGCCCTTACTCGAAAGTAGTTGCAAACATGCTTTACAGCACATTTGCTACAGTTTAGAATGGCGGAGCACGTGCTCCACCGCTCTAAACGCATGCAGGATTGCGCCGTAAATGTTACATTAAGTAATTTGTCTTGCTGTACACCAAAGCCACATGGAATTTCTTTTATATTGTAGACTTATATACATATTGTATTTATATAATGTTACTGTTTATATAATACTTTCTGCTTTTTTTGTTGATAGGTGTAGGGTTTTCTCCTCCATCTGCAACTTCTTTCAGTTCTACATCACCACACAGAGAAAACAGCTCTCCCACCAGGCTATGGAGTCCTGGTTATGCTTCACATTAAAGAACACTATTTTTTTTTTACAGACTCCTGTTCAGATTTTTAAGTGTTAGTGCCTTTTATTAGTAATTAATTCAAAACCACCTGGAAGTATGTCAAAGGTTTATAGACTTAGGCTGCACTAGTATACATATTTACTTGAGAGTAAGTCCCACTGAACACAGTGGGACTTAATTTCAAGTAAATATGCATAGAATTGTGCTGTTGTTCACCTTAATGCAAATATTTTTGTTAAAAGACTGCAACATTATTACTGCAGAACATTTTCAGTGCACCATGACTATGATACCTGCTTGGTTTTGCAAAATCTGTTCCTTATATGTCATTATTCTCAGTACTATATATATATAAAATCACTGGGTAATGACCAGTATTCTGTGCTTAGCTAGCTTGCTTTTTTATTCCCCCTTTTGCGTGCTGCAGTTTAACTTCAGCTATATCTCCTTTTTCTCAGTACAGAGGCACTGTGCTCATTTACTTCCTGTGGAAATTTGTATTTTTTTTTTAGTTTCATAAAGAGGCTTCATGCTGTTAAAGAATAGACACAATAATGAAAACATAAGCCAAAAACAGACTGACACTTTGCTCTAAAGGACTAAAGTTTTAATTTTGGTTTTTGATTTGATTAATTTATTTTGACAACTCAGGAATAATTGTACTGCACTGATTTTTTTAACTATTTAGCCTTATGAATAATTTTAATTTTTCCAGTTTAGAAAGTAGTTATGATGTAATAACTATGCATAGTTGCACCTTTTTTGTGTAATCATAGTTGGATCCATCTGTTCTTATGAACAGTCAACATAAACTCCTCCAGTTGCTTTGTCATTTATTTGAGAATGAAACTTTTTACTGTATGACTATGTAGAATTTTTATAAGAAAATGAAGTGTTTATTTTAACCAGTTTTTTTTTAAAAAAAACTTTAATGTGAAAGTGGAGGAGGGCACATATATCTTTCATATATCTTTCATATATCTTTCCAACTGTTAAGTACCTTGAGAGAAATTAAGTCTCCATGTACATTGGCTGGCCTGTCACTGTAACCTGGATTAGGTACCTGATGTTGCACAAGTGCTATGAATAATGGAAGCACAGAAAAGAGCAGTGCAATCATCACCACAAGCTGACTCGGACAACAACAGATATTTGTCATTTCTGTTGTGTTTCCTACAATATTGTGAATCTCCTATGTGAATCTCCTATGTGTATATGTGAAGCAATACTCACCTGCTGATAGAAGAGGCCAATACAACCCTTGCTGTAATGAAGACAATACAAAGTTCCTGTTCATTTTAGACAGAACATAGTTTCTCTCACACATACACTCCATGATATAGATCAGGGGTCCCCAACCACCGGGCCGCAGTCCATTACCGGGCCACGGGCCAGTACTGAAAGGGCCGCGAGCACTTGGCGGTGCGCCACCACCACCGCCGTAACTGAGGGGACTCCACTCCTATCCTGTGTAGCCGGAAGGAGCGCCGCGGCTTGTTTCAGCGTGTGCACGCTGAAACAAGCTACAGCGCTCCTTCGGGCTACACAGGATGGGAGAGGACAGTCTCCCCCGCCGTCCTGTGTAGCCAGAAGCCGCGGCGCTCCATCCAGCTACACAGGACAGGCGGGGGAGACTCTCCTCTCCTGTAGGAGTGCCGCGGCTACGTGCACATGCTATTTGAGTCACCAGCGAGACTGTGGATTTTCACAGTAGGACTTTCGAAGGATTTTCAATGTTTGTTTCTGGGGAAAAAAACCCAAGATTTTGCGGTGCCGCCTTTGGCGGCGCCGGGGAGTATAGGGGGGGTTAAAATATAAGGGGGTGCAAAAACGGGCGAGCGCAAATTCGTTGGTGGGCCCGCTGATTTTGGGCTAGCTACGCCTCTGGAACCCCCCCTCTCCCCACCAGTCCATGGAAAAATTGTCTTCCACGAAACCGGTCCCTGGGGTGAAAAAGGTTGGTGACCACTGATAGAGATGGTAAATACAGCTAGTAGTATTAATAACTCATCTAGCTAGTTAAAAACATACTTCCCCTACAGTATGCATGCAAAAATTAATACTAAATTTTTCAACATACAACAATATATGGAGTAATATTTAGAACCAAAGTTATTTCTATGAATGATCTCACTTTAATCGTGAGAATACATTAATTTGAATTACCCAAAATGGCTTTGGGTGCGTTTTCATTCTTTGCTGTCAGGAGCTACAAGCTTCCATTCAGATTTGCTGCTGCAACCATATAAACATGGATTTTGGATCTTGTAGCAGGAAGGAACTCTAAAGTTCATGAGAGTAATTCTGTCTAAATTTTGGTTCACTAGTCCACATCTTCACTAATGCACAGCTATTCGGTAATTCAGAAGGTCCTTTATCAAGCAGTAGGTCACTGTACAAAGACAGTTCTTGCCAACCTGTGAAGAAACAAGGCTGCCAGTAAAGGATTATATTTTTGCAAGAAAAATAATGTGATCTTTATCAAGAAAGTGTTCTAAAACTTTGTTGGGATAAACTTAATTCCTCATTTTAGTATAAAATACTGTTGTGATAGTTGTATCATAAAACTTTTTTCTCCATCCCTCAGGCTAAATGTTATAGTTAACAGTCCTTTGAGAATAAACAGTCTTTGCTTATAAGCAGTCTAATACTGTAAGGGTTGCAACTGTGAATAAATCTGCTTAACTGTGAATCCTAAAAAAGAAAAATCTGTTAATGAAGGTACTAGTTAATAGAACATTTAAAAGCTGCACAACAAATCCTGTTACGTAAGTTGTATTAGTAAAGTAATTATTGAAAAAGCAATTTTTTTACTTGGTTTTGTATAACATTTGCCAACTGCTTGAGAACTGCTTGAAAAATAAAGATGTGCTTTAACATGACAGCTTTGCTTGAAACTGATTATATATAGAATATATGGATGTAAATATGAACATTTACCTTTTAAAGCGAGCTTTCCTCTGTTCGTGTTCGTGCACGCGTGCCAGGCCGCTCCGACATTACGTGAGACCTCGCGGAGCCTGTGGTACTGTGTCAGGACAGCCTGGAGTGTGCACGAACAGAGAAAGGGTCGCGCACATACTCCAGGCCGCTCCGGCAGTACCACAGGCTCTGCAAAGCCTCGGGTAATGTTGGAGCGGCCTGGCGCGCATGTGCAAGCTTGAGCACATGCTCCAGGCCGCTCAGAGGGTACCTGGAGTCTCACAGGGCCTGGCTGTGGGACGGCCAGATCTGCATGTGTGAGCCTTATCGGACCGGCCGGATTGTAACAGTGCGGTCGGCCGCTCCAGCATCTTATGGGCAATTCTTACTCATGGGGGCGAGGTTGGAAGGGAGACTAGGAACAGGTTTGTCACCCGCAGGGAGGGTGGCTGTGCAGTGCGTCACCTCCCCCAACGCAGCAGCTGGTGCAGGCCGCACCAGTGACATCACGCCACTGCTACACCTGCTAATTCGCTGGCGCAGAACCAAGAAGCCTCGAGTTGGGCTTCCAAGTCTGGGAGAGAGCACAGGATTTAGCGTGCCCCAGCGCCACTTATCCTGCCCGCTCCTGGTCCTGAACTACCCCCATCTCCACCCAGACCCAGCACCTTTCGGAGCAGCTCCTACTTTTTCTGGTGTGCAGTTGTCTGGATTCAGCACCAACGGGATGGCGCAGGCCTTCCCGCTGGTGCTGCTTTCTCTCTGGGTGTCACAACATGCTTTATGGCACGTTTGCAACACTCTAAGCCGGCGCTGAGGTTGCAGCACCAGCGCTGCCGGACCATAGGATTGTGCTGTTAAACTAATGCAAGTGTATCTCTACAAAGTGTCTGGGAATGCATACTACATTTTAAGTGTACTCACTTGTATTGTATTTTATTGTATAAAGTGTCCTCATAGTATTGCAAGACATTTCATAGTCCTAGGTTGGTAGAACTCCAGCTGGAACGTACTTTTGGCACAAACAGATTGTAGTAAATTATAGTTGTATAAATCCTTTTCCTACGATGCTCGTGTGTTCCAAAATCTTCCCCATGTGCTTTTTAAAAAAAGTCAAGTATGAATGTCACAGCATGTGTAAGAACAACTCTTCTTTGTTCAGGGTATTTGCTCAGTGCTTAGCATTAGCAAGGATTACAAAAGACATACTGGCATGGATCTTCTTAAAATAAGTCTGATAAAATCCTAGTCAAATTTTGGCATCTGCTGTTGAATGAATTCTTTCCTCAGAGGGATAGGGATGTCATGCTAATAAAGCTGAAGGTGTTTGCTGAGACTCATTTGGCACATAGTCAAGAATGAGAGTAGATCAGAATTAATGAATGATCTTCAGAAAAAAATACCAGTGATAATGATAAGAACTGCCTAACATCAATAAACACAGAACTTTTTTTGCCTCCTTCCAGTTTGAATCGGCATAGACTCAGTAGACTTCTGAAATCCCTTTTTTGCCTAATTAAAGTTAGCCTCAGGATTTCTGCGCTTTCCATGTACATAGCATGTCAGAATAAGCATATAAGAGTGATCACAAACTGTTATAACCCGCAGCGATGTGAATTGAACGAACCTTCTCGGGATTAGGGTTATAAAACTTCAATTTATAAATTATCAAAATGTAAAATACACCAGCAAAAATCAGTAAAAACATAAAGTAAGCACAAAGTGCTAAAAACCTCATGTAAAAATACTTTAAGATCCCAGAGTAAAATACAATAAAGACATTTAAAAACCGCAAGGGCATGACGTTTCGTTTACCAATCTGTAAACTTTTTCAAATGCTGAAAAGCCTAAGTAGGCAAGAAGATGGTGAAGATGATATATCGCAGTCTTGCTACTTAAAAGGAAATTTGGCGCGCATTTTACTAACACAATTAGAACCGGAAATCAAACAACCTCAACACGTCCTCAGATAACCCTACTATATTGCCATCTAGTGGTTGTCTAGAGAATACCTCTAAATAACAATATTACTATTTCTATTGCTTCTGTTTATTGCAGGGGTCCAAACTTTATTGATAAATGATAATTCCTGTTTCCTGTTCAATACCTGAGATCCATGTTTAAATATTTCAATGGCCTCCAGACTCAATCTTGCTCTATAATTATTTTCATGCCCTAATTTTACTGTGTCTTCAAATTTAATTCCATGTCCTGACTCCATCTTATGTTGGGCTAACGCAGATTTCTCTATTTGATTCATCCGGCATGCCCGTTCATGTTATTTGAGCCTGGTATTTATAAAACGTTTTGTGGTACCAATATAAACCTTGCCACAACTACATGGTACCTTATAAATTCCAGGTGCATCCAATGGGGGTCTAGGATGAGTTTCAGTTATACTGAAGCATGGGAGAAACAAAGCAGGATTAAACAAAATGGGAAAGAGGTTAAACAAGTCACAGATGAGGAAATCAGACCACCAGTATATTTACCGTATATTAAAGGAACGACAGACAAAATTGGCACGGTGATGGGCAAATTTAATTTTAAACCGATTTTTAAACCTACAAATAAAATAAGTCAGTTGCTAAGGAACCCGAAAGATCCTAGACCCCCATTGGAACCCGAAAGGAACCCGAACTTGCTAAGGAACTTGCTAAGGAACCCGAAAGATCCTAGACCCCCATTGGATGCACCTGGAATTTATAAGGTACCATGTAGTTGTGGCAAGGTTTATATTGGTACCACAAAACGTTTTATAAATACCAGGCTCAAATAACATGAACGGGCATGCCGGATGAATCAAATAGAGAAATCTGCGTTAGCCCAACATAAGATGGAGTCAGGACATGGAATTAAATTTGAAGACACAGTAAAATTAGGGCATGAAAATAATTATAGAGCAAGATTGAGTCTGGAGACCATTGAAATATTTAAACATGGATCTCAGGTATTGAACAGGAAACAGGAATTATCATTTATCAATAAAGTTTGGACCCCTGCAATAAACAGAAGCAATAGAAATAGTAATATTGTTATTTAGAGGTATTCTCTAGACAACCACTAGATGGCAATATAGTAGGGTTATCTGAGGACGTGTTGAGGTTGTTTGATTTCCGGTTCTAATTGTGTTAGTAAAATGCGCGCCAAATTTCCTTTTAAGTAGCAAGACTGCAATGTATCATCTTCACCATCTTCTTGCCTACTTAGGCTTTTCAGCATTTGAAAAAGTTTACAGATTGGTAAACGAAACGTCATGCCCTTGCGTTTTTTAAATGTCTTTATTGTATTTTACTCTGGGATCTTAAAGTATTTTTACATGAGGTTTTTAGCACTTTGTGCTTACTTTATGTTTTTACTAAGCATATAAGATTTCATTCTGACCCATTGGTGAAATGGTTCAGCTCTGTCGCAAAGGATTTATAACCTGAACTAAACTTTGATGCTGCTGTCTTGAGGCAATATGCAGTAGCTAAAATGCACATTAAGCATTAGAACTGTCTGGTTGGTACAATTTTTTCTTTTTTAATATTTAGTTGTATTTCCATGTCCTGTGCCAGAACTATAAACTGGGCAGGAAGTGTCCTGATACAGCATCTATGATCTTTGATACCTCAAACTAGATAATGTTCTGCTTGATTTATGAAATGTATGCAAGATATTAATCCGTCATTGATGGAAACTTCTGCTCAAATTGGAGTATTGTGGTAGCGTATCTCTGGTTGTTTTACTTTCCAGTGAAATAGCCTGAGACTCCACAGTTCCACTCTGAATGTATAGGCATGCTTGGTTCCTTTCTGCAAGGTTCTGGTAAAGCCAGGAAATGGATCCATGCACTGTCAACTCCAAAATTGACTTTTAGAATCTGGAATGAATTCAAGGCATGCACAGGGAAGCCTAGCACACTCTGAGGGTGCCCCCTAGCCTAGGTTTGGCTCATGAGTGCAGAGGCCTCAGAGTAGGTGAGGTGAGGACTAGAATGTTTGGGAGGATACACAAAAATTTACTAAAGCCACCTGCCCTGTCATAATTATTCATGGCATACTGGTGACCTGAAAAAGGGGTGCGGGTGGGAATAACCAGCATTCTCCCATTTACCAAAAAAAAAAAAAAAAAACCCACTTGCCCAGCCTGGTTAACTTGAGGCAATTATTAACATAGGTAACCAGGCAAGGTGCTTGAATGTATATACAGAGTGCATTTGTTCCAAACTGTACTTTCATACAATAGAATTATTTATAGGCAATACTCCAGTTGGACATAGGGAGAGTGTGTGGGTTTTGACCAGGTTATTTTCCATTCTAGTCTCCCAGGAAATCAAGATTGAGATTTCCCAGTTCCCTGGCATTGAAATGTCTTATCTCCCATGTTGCCATGCCATGCCAATTGCATGCACATCCCCAATAAAGACATGTGGGTTGAAGTGGGCCACAGTTTATTACAATAATCAAATCTAAAATGGGGACTCCCTGCCCTCAACTCCACCCCCCACCTAGTGTGGCTTTTCCTATACAGCCACTATCTGTACCTCGCGTTTGGGCATTCTTACCCTGATTGAAAACCAAGGATCACCAAATGACAAACCTCAGCTTCTCACAGTCGTTGCCCCCCCAGTACAATGGTAGGGGCTGAGGAAGCTATGAACTGTTGAGCCTGCCCCAACCTACAAGGTCCCTGGGGCCGGCTCCACCATCCTTGCCCAAAGGGATCCCATCCAGCCCCCCCCCCCAAGCCACGGAGACCTCTGATTGGCCTTGGGTCCTTCTTTGACCCATCTGCTAACCTCAGGGTGCACACCATTCCCTATATTTAACCCCATACCTGCACCAATTCTGCCACATGGGGGTCATCCTGTGCTTGACCTCTACCACCTCAAGTCCCAACAAAGTTGTGCAGACCCTGTTGTAGATCCCTCAAAAACAAATCTGTCCCAAGAAGAAACAAGCATACACCATCACCCCTGAACAAGCACTGAGTATACACTATATCAGGTTGATCAATAACAACCTCACCCAGCTAAGCCATCATTCTCCCCAAGGTGCAGTTAACCCAGGAGATCTAACATAAATGGCGGGGGGGAAGCGGCAAAAATGGCGAGAAAAAGATCTAACATGGTGAAAAAAATGTGATTGTATTATGAATGTATATGTTGTAAACCACCATGGCACCAGGTTTTGTTACCTGGGGAAAGGCGGTATAAAATTCCCAAACAAATAAATAAAGGTAAAGGTATCCCCTGACAATTAAGTCCAGTTGTGTCTGACTCTAGGGTGTGGTGCTCATCTCCATTTCAAAGCCGAAGAGCCAGCGTTGTCCAAAGACGCCTCCGTGGTCATGTGGCCGGCATGACTCTCCTAGCCGCAGCGCGTAGCATGCAGCTGAAACACGGAGCGCTGTTTACCTTCCCGCAAGCGGTACCTATTTATCTACTCGCATTGACATGCTTTGGAACTGCTAGGTTGGCAGGAGCTGGCCAAGCAACGAGCGCTCACCCCGTCGCGGGAATCGAACTGCCGACCTTTCGATCGACAGCTTATGGTTCAGCGGTTTAACCCGCTGCGCCATACATTCTGCCAATTAGGTTGAAGAAGGCTGTATTCTGCTTATCTAGTAGGAATGCTCTGGCCAGACAATGCTTTAACTTGTGCTTGTCCTAAGCCTCTATAAAAACCTATCTGGACAGGAAAGATAGTGGAAGATGTGGAAAGAACAGAAAACAAGTATACAAAGAAGTTTGTATTCTAGAAAACAAGTACTTTGTGTTCTGGTGGACGTGGAGTGTGACTCTGGGGGAGGAGCTCAGGCTTTGTACACTACTCTTTTCAGAAGGTTCAGGCTATCTTGACTGTAAACTACCCTCTGCAGATTTAATTATTGGAATGGCATTTCCAATTTTGAGTTGCTGTAAGCAGTGAGGAGTTACCCTTCTCTTCCCCCCCCCCCGACTCCCAACCTTTGTCTGTACAGCTAGAGGTTCACCAACAGAAAAACATCTGGATAACTTCAGCTTTTCTAAGTAATAGGCAACAGTCGATCAGGAGATAATCTATTGTAATTATATGTGAGGTTCTGGTATAGTGGCTGCTGCCTTGAAGGGTGATTTATGATGCAGTATATGTGCACAGCATATTTTGTAATGGAAAGAATTCCATTTAGATTTGTGGCAGGCAGATAAATATTTAGTAGCAAATTATTGTATATTGAATGAGACCCATGATTACTCTCTAGTACAAGCGTGTACCATCATTATCCAGCACCAGAGTTTATGACTGTGCTTTATAGGATCCATATTGAACATTCATCTTCACTTAGCCCCTGGCGCACAGGAAAACTACCGTATGTGCTAAGCTGATTTTTTTTTTCCATGATACTTTCATAAAATGCTGCTTTGCAGAATAAAAGTTGGGATTGATTTTATTTGTTTTTGTACATAAAATATTTTTCATTAAATGCCAAAACTACAGAAAGTGCTTTTTGTATACTTATTGCATTTAGTAGAATCAATGCCTTGGAATCCCTCTCTCCATCCATTTCCAGTTTCTTCCATGGGTCATCTCTTTTTTTATGTGAGCCTCTTGGCAAGGACCAGGGCAAGGAATGAGAGTGGAGTATCTAACTGTAAAGGACATCGTTATAGCTACTATTTGTAATAAAATGACAATGAAAAACAATTTGTTACATTGTTCATGCTAATTCCTCCATGTGCAGACATGGTGTGTTGAAAGCAAGGGGAGGAAATATCTTTGATGGTGTCACTACCATGAGCTGCAGATGAAAGGAAGGGAAATTATCTCTGTCATCCTATAAGTCACTTCTCAGAGCCAAGAGCTTCATGTTGCTAGGAAGCAATGAAAAAGGAACAAGCAAGATTTGCTCACATTATGCAATTTTGAAGGAGACAAGTGTGGATTCTAGACCAGGGGTTCTCAACCAGTGGTACGCATACAGCAGTGGTACTCCAGCTGACCAGAGGTGGTACACAGATGGAACCCTGCTCCAACGTGGCGTTTTTGGCTGCTTTTTCACTTCTGAGAAGTTCCTGCCATTGGCTGAGCCTCTTGGGAGCACTGAAAAGGGCTCTCCTGCCTGGCCTGACCCTCCTACCTGCCCTTCTGGGCTCCAAAAATTAAAAAAAAAAACCACACCATTAGAAAGGTACAACATTTTGCACAACTGGTCTGATCGACTCAAGTACAGCTGCAGCTGGTGCACCAGCTGAAGCTGGGCAAATGCACTCCTATCCACCACTTCCACCTGGTTCTCCAGGGAGAGCTGTGAGTCTAGGAGCACCCCCAAACTGCACACCCGTTCCTGCAGGAGTAGTGCAGCCCAATTCAGAGTGGGTAGATGCCTCAGTACCTGTGTTGAGGATTTTCTGACCAGAAGGTCCTTTGTCTTTTCTGGGTTCAATCTCAATCTATCATCCCCCCTCCATCATGCCTATTGATTTGAATCTTTACAAATATGAGCAGCATGAGCAGCAGCTTGCTCAAATACAGCTCAAATACAGCAACTAGAAATACTGTGCTGTAAAAGAAACAGGAAGTAAGAGGCTTGCCTGCGCTCATTCTTGCCTCTGCCACCTAGTGGTGGAATGCTGTATATACAGCAAATCATACAGAACAGTACAGAACGGTGATAAGGAGCAGAAGCGAAGCAACAGGACGGCCTTTGGAGCTGTTGGAGAGACTTTGCAACTGTTCCAAGCAAGATCCCTTACTTAAAAATACCGGCAGATTACTCAAAGTAAGAAAAAGCGGCGATATTTCTTGGAATGAAGGGTTTTTCGCGTTACTTCGTGTTTAAAGCTAAAATAATTTTATATAGCTTTTTGAGTCAAAATTAGCGTTACTTAGCGTTCTGTGTTGGTCACCAAAAAAACCCTCTAGTGTTGGGATATTCATCAAGCCAATTCCATCATGGCCTTTAGAAGCCTGGCCAAGACATTTTTATTTGAAAGGCCTTTGGAAGAGCTAATATAAGTTTATTGCAGCTTTCTGCATTTTTATAGATATTTTTAGGTATTTGGTTATCATGGTTTCTATCGTTTGTATTTTATTGGGCTCTTAATTTTATTTGGAATGATTTTTATGTGAGGCTCCTGAAAGCAAAGGATTGGGATATAAATTTAAAAGTAACACAATTGTATAACAGATTTTTTTTAAACATTTGAATGTTTTTATATCATTCTTTTCTCCCACACTCCACATTCCAGCCCTGCAACTTCTTGGGGAAATGTTTTGGTTCAAATTGTATGAGGGGAAAACACATAACATATAAAGCAAGATGCAACTTCAACAAGCCCTAAGTGAAAACGTGCTGGTCAATATTTTAAAGATCACTCCACAGAAATATAATTCAGCTAATGATCCTACCACTTCTGGATCACAATTACAGTAACTATAAATGGTTTGGGTAGCCATTTTTCATTTCAGTGATAATTTAGAATAGTTGACATTGAGTCTGCCTTTGCTCTTTTTGGAATGCTTGCTAGAAACATATAGCTGAAATATTTTTCATATGCATGTATGCAGTATACTGTATAAACTAATTCTGCAGCCAGCTGATATATAGATTTCCTTATTGGCTAAAACTAAAAGTGGAAAAGAATATTGTTTGTTGGCTTTGTATCCATTGTGTTGGGCAGATCTTAATGATGAAGGCAACAATGGTGCTCACTTTCCAAAATAGACCGTGCAATCCTGTATAGAAGAAGCCCCAGGGCAGCGCATTGCACAAGTTCTGTAAAGCACCTGCGCGACACCTGGAGAGCAAGCTGCATTGGCGCTGTGGCCTACGTTGCATGCTCCCTCATCTCCCCGGCCCTGTGCCCGCCAGACTTGGTATGTTCTACACTGGGAGGGGGGAGGGCAGACCTGGCGGCGAGGGAGTGTCGCCCAGGGCCTGGAGGGGGCGGGGATACCAGGGGCTGAGATCCCCGGTATCCCGAGCTCCCTCCAGGACCCCTTTGCGCCGACATGAGCGGCATGAATGTGCGCGAGCTCCCGAGCTCGTGTACATTCGAGTAGGCCCATTGGGCCTACAGCTGCTTACACGGGAGGAAGGGGACGATCATCCCCTTCTCTGGAGTTGTTCCTGGGCTGCCCTGGGGCAGCCCAGGAACTCAATAGGATGCAGCAGTAGGCTCTTTAGGCCAGCCTCCTCAGCCTACACAGGATTGGGATGCCCATCTTGGAGATTACACAGAGTTCTGCCGCAGACTGAATTTTGTGGTAAATCCACTTAATGTAGAAAATGGACTTATCCAGCGTGGCCCTGTCATGGTTTGAGAGCCTTATGGTAAACCTTGTTGCTCATGAAAATAGCCTTCCTGTGTCAATTTGGTGCTCTCATTGTGCCAGACCTTCTGCACTGGATGACAGGAACCCTCAGCCCCAGAGCAGGGAGTCCAGAAGCCACTGGGTTATGTTCTTCTCAGCTCAAAGCAGTGGTGTCGTAGTACATTTTGCAGTGCAGGAGCCCATCATTGCTCTCTCAGCTGCTGCACCCCCATAACTAGGCCCCCGTAAGACTATACTAAAAAAATAATCAACTTTACATTCCTTCATTAGAGGGTTTTCTTCTCCTGCCACTTTCTCCTACTTTGAAACTAACTAGACCAGGGGTTCTCAACCAGTGGTACTAGTACCATCAGTGGTACTTCGGCCGACTGCTGGTAGTTCTTGAACCGGTGGACTACTGGAACCCCACTCCGATGTGGCGCTTTTGGCAGCGTGTTTTCGCTCCCGACTTTATTTAAAGATCCAGCTCATTCACCCCAAACACATGGAGTGTGTTGCAATTGCAATTGTCCAACTGTGGATTGCAAATAAATGTATAAAAATGGAAAAATGAGATTAATAATATCCCAGATAAATATAAGAGGTATATTACAGCTCACGCCTATGCACATCTACTTAGAAGTAAGTCCCATTGTGTTCAATGGGGCTTACTACCAGGAAGATGTGTATAGGATTGCAGCCCTTGAATGCTAGTCTATGCACAATTGCTCAGAAGTAAATCTCAAGGTGTTCAGTTGGATTAGGTAAAGGTATCCCCTGACAATTAAGTCCAGTCGTGTCCGACTCTAGGGTGTGGTGCTCATCCCCATTTCAAAGCCGAAGAGCCAGCGTTGTCCGAAGACGCCTCCTCCGTGGTCATGTGGCCGGCATGACTCTCCTTGCCGCAGCGCGTAGCATGCAGCTGGAACACGGAGCGCTGTTTAACTTCCCGCAAGCGGTACCTATTTATCTACTCGCATTGACATGCTTTGGAACTGCTAGGTTGGCAGGAGCTGGCCAAGCGATGAGTGCTCACCGCGCCATCCGCTGGATTACTCCCAGGTAAATTTGTAGCCTTAAGGTAACATGAGCTACATACTGTCTCTCTGGCAGCCCTTGGGAAATGTGACTGGCTAGATATTAACATATGCCCCTAGGCAAATTTCTCAATTTGCCTCCAGCCTGATGCTTCTTCTCCGCTGAGGTCCTTTGAAAAAAGTTTTAAAGGCAGACCTGAAAGCTCCTGCTGATCACATCAATGTTCCGGCTATAGGAGATTTTTCAGAGCTCTGATTCCTCTTGTTCACACCCCTGGCTCAAAGTCCGATTGGGGTCCCCAGATTCAGTAGATACTCCAGAGTGGAACTGGGTTATTCTGCCCTTCTCTAAGCACCTTCATCAAAAGTACAGTATTTAACAGTATTGGCATGTTCCTTAAGCAAAGGAAAGATAGAAGTTTGTCAACATAACAAATATGCCAGAAAATTAATTTTAAAAATCAGGAATGGAGACTGAGAGAAGACAGGGGCTAGGAAATGCTGAACAGACCTTATTTCTATAAAGGTGGCAAATAAATCTCTGGAGTCCCACACTCCACAAGTAAATATTGCCAAACTAATCTTTGCTAGTACATGCAACATCTATTTCTGGCATATCAAGCCAAATTTATATAGCTTTACAAAAGGGACAGTGCAGTTCTGTTCACTGCTTTTAATATGGCTGCTGACAGCTAAGCTTTTTTCCTTTGCAGTAGCTGACAATGTCAGTTAGCTTAATGATACAGGGCACCTGACTTTCAACCTTCAAAATTCAGGTGCACTGCTTCTTTCTGGCCAAACTCCAGGCTGAGTAATCATCTTCAGAACTAAACTTGGTAGCTTTAGTTGCATGGTCCATCTCTTCCAATCCTTTCTGCTGTTCTGTTTGACATCACTTCATCATTCAGCAAACACTCTGACAGCGCAATCTTGTGTAACTTTGCACCGGTGTAATAGTAGATGCACCGGTGTAAGTGCACTTACACCGGTGCATCTACTGTTACACCAGTGTAGAGTTACACAGGATTGCACTGTGAGTGTGATCTATCAGGAATGTCTGCTGCACAAATGCTTTTACAATGAAGTTGCAATGAAATTTCAATGGTGCTTGCTCAGGAGAGTTGTTTCCATTGATTATATGGCACACAATATTATACCAGACTAAATGAACAAAATCTTACATGGAATCGTCCATTGATTCAAAAGTTATGTTATATTCAATGTAGTTTGATCAAAGTTTTTTTGTAAGGCACTATGAGGATATCAAATGCATTACGCAGCAAAGCAGCAAGAATTATAATGCAGTATAACTTCTGTGGCTGCTCTTGTAAATGTGTCAAAACAATATTTTGGAAATTGAAAAGAGCTTATCTTTGGGTAACACCTTGGCTTGAAAATTAGTAATTGCTATCATCATCAATTAGAAACTCACTCAGTATCTTTCAGTGAAACAATTGGGTTTGGTAGATTGTAAACCTATATGGCTACCCTTTTTCCATATACTCTACACAAGGTGTTGCAATTTAGCCATCTGAAAATATCAAGAGTCACAACTTGATAAACAAGCAATTTTCAATTTGTGCCTGTTTAAATTAGGGCTAAAACGAAGCAATCTATTTAGCTTTGGTTTCATGTTGGCTGTTAGTAAAAGATACCCAGATTTTCTATGTGCTTTTGAAGTTTTCAAAATACCCAGTAATTGGATAAGAAATAGAGAACAGAAGAAGAAACTGCACAAAGGGAGAAAGGTGCATGACATGCTTGCTGTTTTGTTGTCACATGTGGTCAATTACTTGCTATACTGCTACCATCTGAAATGGGGAGCCATTGGTGGGGGTAGATATGGAAGCCATTTCCCATTCCACTGCTGCACCACCCTAGGGGCTGATAGCACAGCACTGCTGTGGGAAGTAACCACATTACAGAAGATGAGGCGTCCTGTCGCATGTGGGCTCCCTGTACAATATGCAATGACACCCAATGATTTATTTATTCATTCATTCATTCATTCATTCAATTTCTATCCCGCTTTCTCCCCCCATAGGGGGGACTCAAAGCGGCTTACAATATGTATATGTATATGTATATAAATTCTTAAAAACATTAATAAAATCTAAAACCACAGCACAAAATATAAAATCAGGAGTAAGAAGAGTAAAAAAAAACAGGAGTAAAAGGGGCTGGACCACTGAAATAGTTAGGCTGAATGGGTAACTCAGAGGTCTTGTTTAAAAAGGAATGTCTTTAGGCCCCACTGGAAGGCCTCCAAGGAGGGAGCAGTTCGTAAGTTTAGAGGGAGGGAATTCCATAAGGTCGGTGCCACTGCTGAGAAGGCCCTATTTTTTGCTGCTGCCCCTCTCACCTCTGAAGGCGACGGCACTTTTAGAAGGGCCTTCTCCAATGACCTGAGGGGGCGGGCCGGATTGTACAGAAGTAGGCGGTCTCTCAAATAGCCTGGCCCTGAGCGAAAATCCTGGAGGCACAGATGAAGCCGGGACTTGCAGCGTGAGCAGCAGCAGCTGCCGGAGCAGCAGCAGCCGCAGCACAAAGCAGCCTGAGCCGCGCCGCCATCGATGCCACGCCACTTGCCAGCCCTCGTGCCAGCCAACCAGGCCTGGCTCCAGCCTCCAGCCATCCCAGGCTGCAGCAGAGCAGGAGGAGAGACAAGCTGAGTCGCCGCTCAGCCCGTCACTCAGCAGTTGGCTCATCGTCGTTGCACTTGCCACGCCTCTTCTTTTCACGCCCTGCGGCCTCGCCAGCCAGTCGGAGCCCACCCTGGGCCTGCTGCCCTCCTCGTCGTCGTCCCCGCCGCCTCTCTCCTTCCTTTTTCGCCCGCCGAGCCAGCAGAGCAGAGCCAGCAGCAGCCCACTGAGCCCACCAGCAGTCGTCGTCGACTCCGCAGCAGCAGCAAAAAGGTCAGACTAGACAATTGGGGGGGGGGGCGAACGGGGTTGGGGCCACCAGGGCCTGCCTGCTGCCTGCCTGCTTTATTTACTTTGTTGTCTTGGTTGGTTGGTTGGTTGTTGAATTGCAGTGTGTGTTGTGTTGGTTTCCATGTGGGGAGGGGGATCCATTCCTCCAGCCAGGGGCAGCTTGCCTAAGTTGGGGGGGGGCCACCAGGGCCTGCCTGCTTTATTTACTTTGTTGTCCTCCTGGTCGGTTGGTTGTTCAATTGCAGTGTGTGTTGTTTCCATGTGGGGAGGGGGATCCTCCAGGCAGGGGCAGCTTGCCTTGCTTTTACTGTTTGTTTGTTTGTTTGATGCAGTCTGTGTAAAGTGTTTCCAAGTGGGGGGGGGGAAGGATCCATTTCCAGCCTTTGTTTCAAATTGGTGCATGCATACAGTGATAGTCTACCTGTGTTTCCATGTGGGGAGGGGGATTTTCCAGGGCAGCTTGTCTTACTTGTTTCAATCCAATGCATGATGCATTCTACCTGTGTATCCAAACTTTCCATGTAAGGGGGGGAATGATCCATTCCAGCCTTTGTTTCAATACCTCCTGGTGCACGCATGCAGTGATAGTCTACCTGTGTTTCCATGTGGGGGCCCTGGCTGGCTTTGTTTTAAATTCTACCTCTGTCCCTTTATTTTAATAAATATGTTGTAAGTACATGCATTTGGCCTGTGTGCATATTTTATTTCAAAGGTATAATTTTGATGGCAGGGGGCGGGGTGTTGATGCAGGGGGTGGGGCGATGACATCACAGCACGGGAGGGGTCTCATGGGGCAGGGTGATGACATCACCACATGGGAGAGGTCTCATGGGGTGGGGCAATGACATCACCGCATGGGAGGAGCCTATCCTGGAGGTGACGCGCGTCCTAGTGACGCCACTGAGGACCTGCATCGTGGATTTCCGGACCAGGAGAACCTCAGTCTTGTAAGGGTTTAATTTCAGCTTGTTTGTCCTCATCCAGATCCTAACTGCCTCCAGGCAATGCTCCAGCCACTCTGGTATTTGGTGGAAAGGAGATATAGAGCTGGGTGTCATCAGCATACTGATGGCACCCCACTCCAAATCCCCAGATGACCTCTCCCAGCGGTTTCATGTAGATGTTAAATAGCATGGGAGACAAGATTGAGCCCTGTAGTACCCCACACCTCAAGGGCCAGGGTGTCAATCAGGCATCTCCCAGCACCACCATCTGGGACCTATCTGTCAAGTAGGAGCGGAACCACCACAGAACGGTGCCCCCAACCCCCAACTCAGCCAATCAGCCCAGAAGGACACCATGATCGATGGTGTTGAAAGCCACTGAGAGGTCCAGCAGTACCAACAGGGACGCACTCCCCCTGTCCAGTCCCCGGCATAGGTCATCCACCAGGGTGACCAAGGCCGTCTCGGTCCCAACACCCGGCCTGAAGCCAGATTAAAAGGGATCTAGATAATCCATTTCATCCAGGATCCCCTGGAGTTGCAAAGCCACCACCCACTCAACTACCTTGCCCAAATGGGAGGTTCGAGACTGGCTGATAGTTTCCCAATACAGTGGGATCCAGGGAGTGCTTCTTCAGAAGGGGGTCAACCACCACTTGCTTTAAAGCCAGTGGCAGCACCCCCTCCACCAGCGAGGAATTACCCACCCTCCCTGTCCATTCGGCCAGCCCCTCCCAGGCAAATCTAATAAGCCAAGCTAGGCAAGGATCAAGCATGCAGGCAGACGGCCTCACACTCCAAAGGCGTCTGGCCACATCCTCAGACTGTACAAGCTGAAAAAAATCCCACAAAACTAATCGAGCAGGCACCAGGGGGACCTCCTCAGACATTGTCACTGTAGCATCCAGGTTGTGGCGAATATGAACAATTTTATCCACAAAGTGCTTTGAAAACAAGTCACAGCGGGTGACCGTGTGTTCCTCCAGATCATAGGTGGCCAACCCATGGCACGGGTGCCACTTAGTGGCACGCCGAGCCTTTTGAAGTGGCACGCACTGCTGTTCCTGCTTGAACCGAGCACTGAATTTTCTTTCTCGACCCCAGCGCACCTTTCCAAGCCTGTGACACTAGAGAAGGTCTGCACCTTATTCTTCTTGCGCTGTCACTGTACTTTAAATATTTTCATTACCTTAGATTTATTTATTTATTTATGTGGCATGCTCAAGATTATCTACATAAAATGTGGCACATGGCGTGCTACGGGTTGGCCACCACTGCTTCCAGATCTATCGAAGGGGCCAGATGGAGTAAGCCTCGAACACAGAACAATTCTGCTGGACAGTTCTCTGCAATGCAGAGAATTCTTCTGCAGTGCAGAAGTACCAACACATTATGCAGATAACATAAGAAACTGTTTTGTTTTTTTTGTTTTTTTTAGAAGTGGGTTTTCTCTGTGCCAGGTGCAAGGGAGTGGCGACTGGACACAGGTATCTTGTTGTCTCGTGTGCTCCCTGAGGCATCTGGTGGGGCCACTGTGTGACACAGGAAGCTGGACTAGATGGGCTTTTGGCCTGATCCAGCAGGGCTCTTCTTATGTTCTTATGTCCTCAGTAGACCATAAGAACATAAGAACATAAGAAGAGCCCTGCTGGATCAGGCCAAAAGCCCATCTAGTCCAGCTTCCTGTGTCACACAGTGGCCTCACCAGATGCCTCAGGGAGCACACAAGTCAACAAGATACCTGTGTCCAGTCGCCACTCCCTTGCACCTGGCACAGAGAAAACCCACTTCTAAAACCAGGAGGTTGCTTATGGCTTGTAACCTGTGATGGTCTTTTCCTCCATGAATCTGTCCAAACCCCTTTTAAAGGCATCTAGGCCAGATGCCATCACCACATCCTGTGGCAAGGAGTTCCACAGATGAATTACACGCTGGGTAAAGAAATATTTTCTTTTGTCTGTTCTAACTCTCCCTCCACTCAATTTTAGTGCATGTCCCCTGGTTCTGGTGTTGTGCGAGAGGGAGAAGAATTTCCCTCTATCCACTCTCTCCATCCCATGCATAATTTTATAAGTCTCAATCATGTCCCCCCTCAGGCACCTTTTTTCTAGGCTGCAAAGCCCCAGACGCTGTAGCCTTTCCTCATAAGGGAGGTGCTCCAGCCCACGAATCATTCTGGTTGCTCTTTTCTGCACCTTTTCCAATTCAACTATATCCTTTTTGAGGTGTGGTGACCAGAACTGGACACAATACTCCAGTTGTGGCCTTACCATGTAACAGTTGTCTGCTTTGGACAAGTGTGATCACAGCTGTGGATTTCCCAACAAAATAAAGGTAGAGCTTGATTCCATAGTAAGCTTCTGTTGGTCAAATTTAGCACATGGGGACTGCTCTACCTTACCAAGAATGGTTAGGGTACCCCCTTGTGGCTGCTCCATTGCTCAGTACTCTAAATTGAAGAAACCAAGGTAACCAAGACTTTGAAAATCTTAATATTTAAGTCAGGGGTCGGCAACCTTCACAGGGGCCAGACAGCGGGTCCGTCAACAATAAGAACACATGCACATTTGATACGCATGCATGAACCTCCCAATTAGGCAACAGAGCTAAGAAAAAAGAGGCGGGCATGGCACGGAGAGACGCATGCCCAGATAGAGAATGACGCTCAAAGGAAGCTTCTCCCCTTGGTCTGCTACACTGTAAGCTTTACAGTCTGAGAGAGAGTATTTATATACCGCCTTTCTTGGTCATTGGATTTCTCCTCCGACTTTAATCCAAGGCGGTGTACATGAATTTGAATTCATGTACATGTATTTGAAACTTGAATTCTTTTTAGGACCACTGCAGGACAGGTGGATGTGTCTTTTTGGGACTACAGGTCAGATGATTTCAGGTAGCAGGCCAGATCTGACCCCCAGGTCACAGGTTGCCTGCCCCTGATTTAAGTCATTAACTTTCTCTAAAGGTCTTCTTATGTCCATGAAGATTAGAGAGGTGAATTCACGTCCATGGTGAATACAGAGTAAATATTCGGTACGTAATATCCAGCACATTACTGTTATCATTGCACAAATAGTATACAACTCTCTTGCTCAGAGCACCATGGGACTATTTAAAAAAATGCTATTGGTGAGGTTCACCATAGATAACCTTCTCCTAAATAGTAATTGTGAACCTAGAAGACCATAACAGTACTCATACATAGTTTATCTTCTACATACATTACAACCCTTCACTGTTGTTGATTCTCTGTAATTTTCTTTATTGGTTTTGTGGAGTGGGCTTTCAAATGCTAAATCCTGTGTGAATCAGCTGTATAAAATAAAGAATTAGCCATCGTTTCACAACAAATCTACAAGATGGCTTGCTCATATATTGAAAGAAAATGAAGTTTTCTATACAGGGCTGTTGTTTGCAGCTTATTGCATAGAAAAGATTAAAACAAAAGCCCATGAGATTATATTTCTTAATTGTAACCAACCCCAGTGCCCTCACCCAGCTAAGGAGATCTGCATGTGCAAGCAAGATTCTGCACTTTCACATTTGCTGAATCAGGAACTGCAGGCATAACTCAGATGTAAATCCAAATTCGTACAGTATCCAAGTGTGGGTGCTGCTTTTTTGTACCATATTGTTTTCAATAAGATGCACATTCAAATTAACATCCCTCTTCACATTTGGGTACGAGTAGCCATGGATCAATCTGCTTATTAAGCACAACTGTTACCGTATTTTACACTCCATAGGACGCATCGATCCATAGGATGCATGCATCCTATGGAGCATAAAATAGAGAAAAAAGGTTTTTCACTTACCTGGGCTTGGGGACGCTTCGGGGAGGCCTGCGCGAGCCTCTGCAGGCCTCCTCGATCTTCAGATAGGCCGAAAGTGATTTTTGGCCATTTCCGGTTTTCGTGAAAACCGGAAATGGCCGAAAATAGCCGTTTTCGGCTGAACTGAAGATCGGGGAGGCCTGCAGAGGCTCGTGCAGGCCTCCACGATCTTCAGGTCGGCCGAAAACGGCTATTTTCGGCTCTGGTTTTCGCGAAAACCGGAAATGGCCGAAAATCACTGTAATAGAGATCGGAGACTGTTATAACCCGCTGTGATACTAATAGAACGAACCATCATCGGGATTCAGGGTTATAAAATATTTATGAATGTAAAAATTGTAAAATGCCAGCAATTTTACAAAACACGTTAAAAATCACACTGAATTAAAACTGCTTTTAAAAACCACAAAAACAAATACAATAAAAACATTTCAGATCTTTCTTTGGCATTACGTTTCGTCCATTAGCCATGAACATTTTCAAATGCAAAGCCTGAATAGTCAGGAAGATGGTGAAACCACACATCGCAGTCCTGCTATTTGAAAGAATTTTTGGCGCGCTTTTTTCAGTCCAGGCAATTCACAACGGAAGCCATGAACCTGTCAACTTGTCCTTACTTAACCTTATTATACTGCCCCTAGTGGCAGGTCATAGAATGCAGTTGGTAAAACCTGAATAAAACTATTTACACTCTGTGTTATTTTTATTTATTGCTGGTATCCAAATCCTGTTAATGAAAGAAAGTTCTTGTTTACGGTTTAAGACTTGGGAACCATGTTTAAAAATTTCAATAGCTTCCAAGCTCAGTCTAGCTCTATAATTATTTTCTTGGCACAATTTCACAGTATCTTCAAATCTAATATTGTGACCAGAATCCACCCTATGCTGAGCTAAAGCTGACTTCTCAATCTGACCAAGGCGGCATGCTCGTTCATGTTCTTTAATCCTTGTATTGATAAAACGTTTGGTGGTTCCTATATATACCTTTCCACAATTACAGGGTATCCTATAAATTCCTGGGGCATTTAATACTGGTCTAGGATCCTTAGGGTTTCTTAAACATTGACTAATTTTATTAGTGGGTTTAAAAATAGTTTTAAAATTATACTTTCCCATAATCCTCCCAATTTTATCCGTGGTCCCCTTCACAAATGGCAAGTAGACTGGGGGTCTCATCTCCTCATCCGATACTTCCTTCTCTTTTTTCCCATGTTGTTTGATGGAGATCTGCTTTTCCCAGGCTTTCTGAATTTGAATTTCAGTATAGCCGTTGTTTAATAGGGACTCTGTTACTTTCAATTTCTCCTGTTCAAAGGAGGTAGAGTCACAGATGTTTAATGCCCTATACATCAGTGAAGTCATGACTGAATTCTTTTGGCTGGGATGGTGATTTGAAGTATTGTCTTAATAGCGCCCAGTGTGTGTAGGTTTACGATAAACCGTACATGCACATTTAAAATCATCTTTTCTAGTTATTAAACATCTAAAAAGTTATTAAAACATCTATTAAAACATCTATTAAAACATCTATTAAAAGTTATTAAAATAGTTATTAAAACATCTAAAAAGTTATTTTCTAGTTATTAAAACATCTAAAAAGGGCAACGTTCCTTCTACTAGCCATCCTTCTAGCCAGGATGGTGTAGTGGTTTGGGAGTCGGACTTAGACCTGGAAGATCCAGGTTCAAATCCCCGCTCAGCCACGAAGCTTCCTGGGTGACCTTGGGCCAGTCACTATCTCTCAGCCCCACCTACCTCACAGGGTTGTTGTGAGGACAAAAAGGAGGGGAGGAAATATGTACACCACTCTGAGCTCCTTGGAGGAAGGGTGGTATAAAAATGTGAATAAATAAATAAATAAAATAAATAAATACTTCCAATTCCATAGTAAATTGTATTGAAGCACAATGTCCATTCAAATGTCTTAAAAAATCCTCTAACTCCTGATTCCAATATACATAAAACATCATCTACATAACGAAGCCACAATGCTTGTTTCAATTTTGCAGATTTAAGCACTGTTTTTGGCTGAACTGAAGATCGGGGAGGCCTGCAGAGGCTCGCGCAGGCCTCCCCGAAGCCCCGGTAAGTATTTTTCCTGGTTTTTTTTTAGGCTTCGCTCCATAGGACGCACACTTTTTTCCCCCTATGTTTTTTTTGGGGGGGAAGTGCGTCTTATAGAGCGTAAAATATGGTATATCAGGGTGAGGAAAATTAAAGCTGTAATCCTATGCACACTTACCTGGGTGTAAGTCCCATTCAACACAATATGATTTACTTCTGAGCAGACTGCTTAAAAAATTTAAAAGCTGCTTTAAAAATTACTAATTAGATATTTGGGAACAAATGGCTTAACACTTAATGCTTTAGATTTTTTATTCCAATAATATCTAGATTACAGCAGGAAAACTGGTGTGTTCAGATCTACATACATATTGTGATGAAGAAATATTTAAAAATGGGCACCACTGATTGCATTGGAATTTAGATCTAAGTATCAGTTCTTAGGATCACAACCTTTAGCAAGTGACTCCAGCTGAAGTCAAGGTAATTCTAAGATAAACATGCTCTTCTTATGGGGCTCCTAGGACTGCCTGTTTACAATGTGCATAAACTCAGAGGAACGACAGGAACAGAGGAAATACATCAGCCAATATTTTGAAGACAGCCAAGGTCCAAGGCAGCGACGGAGATTTCTAGTTGATTGGCAGAATGAGTCTTCCTAAGGTAGGATTACAAAGGAGCCTGCAGAAGAACAGGAAGCAAAAACAAGCAAATGGCTAATGACTGGGCACCTATCAGTTTCCTAGTCCATTGAAGCCAAGGATGAAGCCATTCTGGTTTCATGCTGGGTACTTAAACATTGACCTCAAGAAGGAAGTGCATAATGCCAAGTATCCACTCTCTAACTACTATCGTGTTGAGTTAAGCTTACTTTTCATTGCACTTGCAAGGATTAAAAGGATTAAAACACACACAGTAAGAACAGCAATGGAACAGCACTGGTACAGAGACATACTCTAAAAGTCAGTCCTTTCTGGTATAGTAGGCCGAGTCATTGGCCAGTGCTACGCACCTTGTAGATTGGCCTGATCGTCTCTTCTTTTTCAGAATCTTAAAAGAATAACAACCAGTATAATTATAAGCTCGTTACAAGGACAATTTAAACAAATGTAGCCTCTCTGGAAACTCACAACCAGGACTTACACTTGGAAGCTATCTGGTGCACAATTAATGTTTTGTTACACCCATCAACTAACGGCTAGTGTATTCGGAACTTGTTGCAGGATGTTCACACAACTAGCATGCCACCCAAAGGAACAGTCTACAGTAGAACATTGTTATATAAAACCAGGAAGAAAGGAACATTTACAGTGTCCCTCATAAACACCCAAAATAGCAAAGGAGAAGAAGTCCTCTGCGTAGTATTCAGGCAGTGCAGATTTTGTTTCAGATGTGACAAGGACAAGGAAACGTCAGAAATCACACAGCATTTTGATAAGGTCCTACTGCAGTGGTGCCTGTCTCAGGCTTCCAAAGCACTCTTGACCATCACTATTTCTCACTGTACAGATTTTTCTCATTTCCCAGCTGCCCCTTTTCAGCTGGGATGATAATGCTAAGAAATCTGGCATTAAGACGGGAAGAATGATGTTGCTTTTCTAGATGAAAACCTGTTTCTGGAAAAATATGCAATGCTGTCAAAGGAACTTAGGGCTGATGGTAGCAGCAGCTTTGTGCCAGAAGACCACAAGATGATAAGACTGCGTGAGCGAATGAACCAGAGGAAACTATTTCAGTTTTGAAGCAGTCTTGTGTGAGTGGTTTGGCTTGTATGATCTCCTTAGTGACCTGAACAGTCCTAGGGCCAGATGAACTTGAAGCTAGTGACAGTCATCAAGGGCTTGCCCATCCATGAAGCAGGTTGAAACGGTCACCTCAGGCAGTGGACTGGCAGGGGGTGCCCGCTTCCATCTTCCTATTTACCTCCACTGTTCTTCCTCCCACTCCCTAGATTGGAAAAGGTACAGGGGGTAGAGCAGAAGAGAGGAGACACTCTAGGTCACCATTCTCATCTTCTCCTCTATGTTTCCTCTTCTGTTCCATCCTCCTTTTCCTTTTCTGACTGAGAGAAGCAGAGGCTGGAGCATCACCAGGTAAGGGAGAGGGCAGCATGTGGCACATCGCTTCAGGCACCAGGAGGTCTTGGACTGACCCTGACAGTCTCTCAGATACATTATATTATGATAAGAGCCCTGCTGGATCCGGCCAAGGGTTCATCTAGTCTAGCTTCCTGTATCTTACAGTGGCTGACCAGATGCCTCAGGGATCACTCAAGACAGACAACAAGATACCCATATCCTGTTGCCATTCCCTTGCATCTGGCATTCAGAGACAGGCTACCTCTAAAACCTGGAGGTTGCATATAGTCGTCATGGCTTGTAACCTGTGAAGATATCAGGCCAAGAAGCTAAGATTATTCAACATTAGTGGCCAATGCAGCTAAGGAAATCCACATAAATAGGCTTCTGCTTGCTGGATCAAGAACACTGGGTAAATATGATGTACATCAGAATAGACATCCAAGTACCGATGACGACGGCTATCTGCGCTATTAATTAAACGTGCTTTCAAATGGCATGCCCTCATCCTCACTGTGGTGCAATCATGTGTAAATAGCTTCTTAAAGTGCAAGTAAAATGGGGTGTGTTCATTCTCTCAGTATTTACCAGTGAGCTCAATTTCCAGGCAGAAAATTTAGATCTGTTAACTCCAGATCTTACTCCCTGGATATATCTCAGGCAGCAGCATTTAACAATAAAGAAGAGCAAAATTCAAAGGATCACTATAAACAGCTTGAATTCTAATTGAGGACCCTGGAAATCACATGCAATTAATAAAATGACAATAAAATACATCGACCATGTGTAACAAAGTTCTTTTGAACCACTAGGATCAGATTTGCTACTGTACAGTACTTTTTCCTCGTTGCCTATAGTTTTTACCATAGTCTACTACTCTGACAGCGCAATCCTGTGTAACCTTGCACTGGTGTAACAGCAGATGCACCGGTGTAAGTGCACTTACACCAGTGCATCTGCTGTTACACCAGTGCAAGGTTACACAGGATTGCGCTGTGTGAGCCACCTTTGTTTTGTTTGTTTTTTGCAAAATATATTCTGTGTCCTACAAGTCAGTACTGGTATGGTGAAACCTGTTCATTTCCACTATTTTTTTTTATAGCACACTACAGATATGGGAATATTATGCATGTTTTGTATTTTTAAAAAAAGTGTATCCTTGCAATATGTGATAGCTATTTCTAAGACATAAGGAAAGAAGATAATGTCATGCTTCTTTCTCAGCACTTGATACAGTGTGAAAAGAGTAAGGGACTTGTGAAGCTCCCCAGTGTTGTTTTTTGTGTGTGTGAGTGTGAGAGTGAGAGTGATATGCATGTTCAATTTTAAATGTGGCAAAGATGTAAGGAAGAACGAGGCACTGGAACCTTCTGTTCCCTCCTCTAATTCTTGGCCTGAGGGTCAGATTGGTTCTGTCACTGCATTTATGGTTCTCCTTTGAATCATGGTGATGTTTCTGTACATTACATACAGGAAGAAGGGAAAGGGAGAGAGAGGAAAGGTCTCCAAAAGAATGCTATCCGAGATGACTAAATGGCCCAGAAATTCATAGCAAGCATTATGCAACATATTCTTGAATTTATCTGCTATGATTTTAGAATGATTTGTATCTATTTGTAACATGAGTTGTTGTTTTCCCCCACCGGCTTGAAATCACTTAGATGTAAGAGCAAGGACAAATCAGTACAGTAATTTGACATTGTGACAGCACACTGTTTCCATCAGCTTTATATCATTTGACCATAGTGGCTGCAGTATAAACTGTGTAATGACATAAGTCACAGACAGGGCACTTATTTTGTTATTAACGCTCTTCATAAACTAAACTAGTGGAGTTAGAGGCAGTGCTGACATTTTTAAATGACTATGTACACAGCAATAGGGGAAATTTATAAAATAAATAGGACACTTTCCGGCGAGGCCTAAAAACCTTCTTGTTCAAAGAAGCCTTCTGAGCCTTTGCCTTTTTAACATCTTGCTGGTACGGGTGGGGTGCTGCTGTTTTTATGATCTTGTTTTAAATGTAATTTTTTAATCAATCTTTAGATGTTTTTATTAACTTTTTTTTTGCTGTTTAAAAAGTAATTATCTATTTGTATTTTTTGTATTTTTGTATTTTATTTTTGTGTAAGCCGCCTTGGGTCCCTTTGGGGAGAAAGGCGGGATAGAAATATTGTAAATAAAATAAAAAGAAATAAAAGAAATAAAAGAACAAGCGGTATATAAATAAACAATATTGTAATAAACAAAATAGCTAATTCTTAATGTGTGTTTTAACATGCAATTTAAAAAAATGCAAATCATCAATAATACATCCTCCTCATTCTGAACTCTTTTAGGACTTCCTCACTATTCAACGCATGCATAGAACCCATGTCATTTCCAGCTCTGTACACAATGACATATTGAGAGGTTCTCAAGGTCACCTTCCACTTCTGGATTCATAGTGTTGCACTACTTTCGACTCATTAAATAAATGATGAAATCAGGCATTTGTGGTCAGGCTAAATGGCAAATTCTTAGTACAAATTGTAAATTCTTGTCCATAGACAGTATGTACTTACCAAAAGTGTGCATTCCAGACATACCGTATTGTCCCGAGTATAAGACACACCTGATTATAAGACGCACCCTTAAAGTTTGGTGCTATTAAATCACTGGCATTAAATTGCAACAGCCTGATTATAAGACACACCCCTAGTTTAAAAACTTAAATTAGGAGAAAAAAGTGAGTCTTATACTCAGACCAATACGGTAATAGCTAATCCTTCCTGGTCCAATTGTGACTAATTATGTTCAGTGGGTGACACATTTTGACACACAAATCCTATTGGTTTCTGTGATCCATCCTTCCCACAATCAACTAGCACTGCTCCAGCCTAATCAGGAGACACGTCACATGTCAGAACCAACCATTTGTCCGGGTGATAGTCCAGCAGAATATCTGAGCTCTTGCTTAGTTAGTTTTCAAATGCTTCTTGTTGAGAAGCTCCCCGATTCCACTTGCTATTTTTCTTAAGCAGCTCTTAGAGGCTAGAAAGGTGTTGATAAATTAGACTAAAACTTGCTGATGCTCAGCATTCCTAAGTACATTTTCAATTTGAGACATAGAAAATGTTGAAATTGCTTTTATTTATTTTTTCATTGCAAAATGTAGTGTATCTACTTTATATCCCAACTCTGGTGCTGTAAAAGATCCAACCTTCTTGAAGTTACTTAAAAAAAATCAGCCAGTGTTTATGGTGCATGAGACTGCACTTCTATATACACCATCCTGGGAGTAAACCCCATTGAATACAATAGGGCTTACTTCTGAATAGACACGCATACAATTGTAAGTCTTTATATATGGCCACTGTGATCAATGTATTGATTTCTCTCTCACTCACATACATAAAAGAAATTCCTGAACCAATCCCTTCATGGTTTTTCACAAGATAGCAGATGCAGAAGGCCCTCTGAAAGGCAGTAATGCTATTTAACAGTCCCAGTCCCTTCTGTGCACGGATCGTAACGCAATGCTTGGAAGGGATCCTCATCCAAAGTGAGCAAATGTCATTTTGAGCAAACTCGTGTCCAGCTTTGCTGATGCTGCAGAAAGATCTTTTAAAAAAAAATTTTTTTTGGGGGGGGGAATAGGATATTGCTCCAGCTATGATGCCCTGCCAACTTACAGTCGATTTATAATAACCACATATGCACACAGAATCATCTGGTTTTAATATCAATACAACTGGGGCTTCCCATTTTGCAAACTTCACAGGCTCCATAATTCATACCTTCTGCAAACTTTAAAACTCCACATCCATTTTTTGTTTCATTCAAAGAGTACAGATCTGGGTTGGAAATGTTAAAAGATTGTTGTTGGTTTAAAGAGAGAGTTTTCTTTGAAAGTTACCCAATAATCATTTAATTAATACATCATCCAGAAGTAAGCCATTCCCTTGTCATTTTGTAACAATGTAGCAAATTTTTCCCTATTAAATAACAAGTCAGCTAACCATTTGCCACCAAGACAGCTAGATGTTCAGCAGCACAATCCTATGCATATCTACTCAGAAGTAAGTCCCATTGTATTCAATGGGGCTTACTCTCAGGAAAGTGTGCATAGGATGCAGCCCAGGACTGTGAACCACTACCATTGGCAGTTGTCTGTCTCACACTGTCCTTATGTCACACAGGTGGTGTAATGGTTCTAACCATCTGAAGACGTTCTTGATGTGCAACTTTTTAATGATTTGCAATGAATGTGACTGTCCATATTTCCATAAGGCCTTATAGCACACTTGTCTCATAAGAGTCACACTACAACATGTCTCAACTTCAGATGTTATTTGGGCTCATCTTATTGTATTGTTATCCACTCATTCCAGAGCCAGTGTCAGGCTTATCAGTAGTCAAGGGCTAAGTGTGGTTCAGACAATAGTCTTCCCAGCATTTTTAAATCACAAATTCCACTAACTAACCTGTCCCTTGTGTCTGAGTTGCACCATAATTACAATTCTGTGAAAGCTTCCTCAATTCTGCCACAACCTTTCCTAAGAACATAAGAAGAGCCCTGCTGGATCAGGGCCCATCTAGTTCAGCTTTCTACATTTCACAGTGGCCCCACCAGATGCCTCAGGGAGCACCCAAGACAACAAGATACCTGTATCCCGTTGCCACTTCCTTGAGTGCCACTCCTACTATCTTCTCAAACCTCCTTGTTCTCAGGTGTAATTTAAATTGCTCTATTGTTTCACTGACAGTTGAGTTAAAATGGTTCCTCAACAGGTAAAGGTAAAGGTGACCCTTGACAATTAAGTCCAGTCGTGTCTGACTCTAGGGTGTGGTGCTCATCCCCATTTCAAAGCCGAAGAGCCAGCGTTGTCCAAAGAAGCCTCCGTGGTCATGTGGCCGGCGTGACTCTCCTTGCCGCAGCACGTAGCATGCAGCTGGAACATGGAGCGCTGTTTACCTTCCCGCAAGCGGTACCTACTTATCTACTCACATTAACATTCTTTGGAACTGCTAGGCTGGCAGGAGCTGGCCAAGCAACGAGAGCTCACCCCGTCGCGGATTCAAACTGCTGACCTTTCTATCGACTGTAAGCTCATGGTTCAGCGGTTTAACCCACAACCCCCAAATGCCACCTCTTGGCATTTTAGAGGGTAATGGATTTCTCATTAAACTGTATGTAGGAGTCGCCACAGTACTGAGTGGAATTGCTTTCTTTTTATCTTATTTCATTGGCAGTGGAAAAGTGAGTATGTAGTGGTTTGGGTGTTAGACCTGGAAGATCCAGGTTCAAATCCCTGCTCAGCCATGAAAGCTTCTGGGTGAACTTGGGCCCTCACCTACCTCACAGGGTTGTTGTGAGGACAAAAGGAGGGAAGGAACCATGTACACCACACTGAGCTCCTTGGAGGAAGGGGGGTATAAAAATGTGATAGATAGATAAATAAATAAATAAAATACTTCTCCCAGGTATACTGCTGTTGATTAAATAGTGAAAACATTCCCTAGTGTGGTGGCCATAATCTCAAAGCAGCTAGGCATACCAAATTGGAATGTTTCTTGGTTTCTTTGCGCGCGCGCGCACACACACACACACACACACACACACACACAAACAAAATAGTCTTTTGGGAGAAATGGGCCACTTTATTCACAGAAAGCTACAGAGTGAAAAGAAAACCTCCAGAGGAAAAAGTTCATTAATCTTTATTTCCTCGATTGCGGGCAGCTGACTGGAGGGGAGACAGTAGTTGATGTCTATTCCCTGGTACTGGTGCGCACACCCTGGCTCCAAGCTATGTCCCATCTCCAGATGACCCGTGCTTTTCAATGCCAACCCAGCAGGGTTGAGGCAGCTGGACTGCACAAGTCCCCCAAGATGGTAAGCCTTTGAGGTGACCCCTGTAATCCAAGCCAACAGGCTTCCCAGTCAGTCTCTGCAAGCTTACCAGTGTCTGAGGAGTGGTACCGGATTTCCCACTGCCATTGGTGACCTCAGGGTGCCCACCAATCACCTACTCCTGCCTCCCTGGCCCACAGCCTACCTGCAAAAACAAAAGTGACCAGAGGTGAAAAGTGACCACCAACCCCCATACAGTCTGAGGTAGGTGAAAAAACTGTCTCTGCTAAGGCCAATCAAGTGAACAATTAAAAAATTCTGCCCAACTTCAGAGGCAACCAGCTAATCCCAGACTAAATAAGGGAAAGGTGGGCAGGGGTCAGCTAGACCGCCCTGCAGTCCACGAGATACTGGTCTCTGTGCTGGTGAGGCTCTGCCCCTAGCCGGCAGGGAATCGTGTGCCTGTTCAGGCACATGTTTCATGTGAATGGTGAGGCTGGGCAAAAACGATCCACGTGTTGGAAGGGGGGAGAGCAGAATAATCTGTGAAAGCACCCCCTTCCAATGTTAAAATTGGGGCTTCTCTAGGTGCTGGGAGCTGGGAGTGTGGTCCCCTTTAAGTTGGAGACACCTGGGCCTTGTTGGGGGCTGGAACTCAGCCATCTCTCTCTGTCCCTCCCCCAGGTGAGCTGCTTGAAAGAGCCACTGGCTTGCCAGTCAGTTTGTTGGGCTTCTCTGGGTGCTGGGAGCTGGGAGTGTGGTCCCCTTTAAGTTGGAGACACCTGGGCCTTGTTGGGGGCTGGAACTCAGCCATCTCTCTCTGTCCCTCCCCCAGGTGAGCTGCTTGAAAGAGCCACTGGCTTGCCAGAGGCTCGAGCCAAAGGGCGAGAGCCTCTGGCGAGAGCCGAAGGGCTCTTTGCCCGTGGCTCTTCACCCTGTGGATTGGAGACCACACAGGCCAGAAGACTACACCCCGCGGCTGAGCTCACCCAAGCTGTTGTTACCCAGTGGGTCACCATTTGCTTTTAATTGTCAGCCCCGCCATGTCAGCATCGAGAGAAAGGTAGAGTGAGTGGTATATGTATGTTGGTGATTGAGTGTGTATGATTGTGGTAGATGGTAAGCGCAGGGGTTCTGTGAATGGTTAACCTTGGTCTCGGTGAGAGGGAGGCCTAAGGGGGACGAGTAGGACCTCTATCCCGGTGAGAGGGGGGCAAGGGGTCTGGGGTGCCGTGATCCGCGCCTCAGTGAGAGGGAGGCGGGGGTTGCTGGACAGGAGTGATTGGGGTTTGGAGGGAATGCTTTTAGATCCGGATTGACTGGAGAGTGAGGTAGTGACTGAGAGTGTGTGGTGAGTGTGTGAGAGTTTTAGGTCGTCTGGTCAGGAAGTAGGCTCTGCTGAAGGGCTATGTGTTTGACACCTCGAGGGAGCCTAGGGGAGGGGCGGGCGGCCACCATTAGCAGAGTGACGGGTCACGGAAGATATGGCGGTGGGGACTGGGCAGGCCGTTTCAGGAGAACGAGGGTCAGTCACAGGCAGACTGTCCCTCTTTCTGGCCCTTCTCCCATCCCTCTGACCCTTGGCGGTCTGGGCAACAGTCCCCTGAGTCTGAAACTGCTGCTCTTGAACGCCAGGTCAGTTAATAATAAAATCTGCCTAGTCCAGGATTTAATCCTGGATGAAGGTGCTGACCTGGTGTGTATTACGGAGACCTGGCTGGATGAGTCGGGAGGGGTAAGTCTCTCCCAGATGTGCCCGCCGGGTTTCCGGGTATTGCAGCAGCCACGACTACAGGGGCGGGGAGGTGGAGTTGCGATAGTCTATCGTGATACCATCAGTCTCACTGGGTACCCTGTCCCGCGGTCCACTGGGTTTGAGTGCCTCCATGTCATGTTGGAAGGGCGAGACAGAATAGGGATTCTGTTGGTGTACCGCCCACCATGCTGCCCAACAGTCTCCCTGCCTGAGCTGACCAGGGTGATCTCGGCGCTGGCGTTGGAGTGCCCTCGCCTATTGGTGCTGGGGGACTTTAATGTCCACGCTGAGGCCCCGAGGACAGTTGCGGCTCAGGACTTCATGGCCGCCATGGCAACCATGGGTCTGTCTCAGAGAATATCTGCCCCGACACACGATGCGGGACACACACTGGACCTGGTGTTTACTGCTGGGCAGGTGGATTGTGATCTGGATGTGGAGGAAATTAACATCACTCCTTTGTCATGGACAGATCACTTCCATGATTTAGGTTTATCGCGGCTTGTCACCTCCGCAGTGGTGGGGGACCTCATTCTATGGTCCGCCCCCGGAGGATGATGGATCCGGATGGATTCCTGAGGGCTCTGGGGGATTTTCCTGTTGACAGAGTCGGCGACTCACCCAGCGCCCTGGTTGACCTCTGGAATGGGGAAATGACCAGGGCCCTGGATCTGATCGCTCCTGAGCGTCCTCGACCTAGCCGCAGAGTCAGAGCGGCTCCTTGGTTTACTGAGGAGCTGCGGACGATGAAGTGGCAGGGCAGAGGCCTAGAGCGACGGTGGCGGAAAACTTGTGCTGACTCCGACCGGGCATGGGCTAGAGCTCACTTCAGAGCCTATTCCGTGGCGGTGGCGGCAGCTTAGAGGGCTTTCTTTTCTGCCGGCATCGCGTCCGCGGAGAACCATCCAGCTGAGCTTTTCCGTGTAGTCCGGGGCTTGCTCCATCTGCCCCCCCCCCCAGTAGATGGGGCGGAACACACGGTGGCTCGCTGTGATGAGTTTGCAAAGCACTTCGTGGACAAAGTCGATCGGATTCGGCATGACTTGGATGCTGCATTAGCAGTATCTAATGATGTCCCTGAGGCACCTGTCTGTTGTTCTTCCTGGGATTCTTTTCAGCTTGTAGAACCTGAGGATGTGGACAAGATTCTTTGGAGCGTGAGACCATCTGCTTGCCCGCTTGACCCTTGTCCGGCATGGCTGATTAGAGCTGCCCGGGTGGGGCTGGCTGAGTGGACGGGGAGGGTGGTAAATTCATCTCTGAGGGAGGGGGTGGTGCCGCTGTCTTTGAAGCAGGTGGTGGTGCGCCCCCTCCTGAAGAAACCCTCCTTGGATCCTACGATTTTGAACAACTTCCGGCCAGTCTCAAATATCCCGTTTCTGGGCAAGGTGATCGAGCGGGTAGTGGCGTCTCAGCTTCAGAGGGTCTTGGAGGAAGCTGATTATCTGGATCCATTCCAGTCTGGCTTCAGCCCGGGGTTCGGGACAGAGACGGCCTTGGTCGCCTTGGTGGATGACCTGCGCCGGGGACTGGACAGGGGGAGTGCGTCCCTGTTGGTCCTGCTGGACCTCTCAGCGGCTTTTGACACCATTGACCATGGTGTCCTTCTGGGTCGGTTGGCTGGGTTGGGGCTTGGAGGCACCGTTCTGAGGTGGTTCCGCTCCTTCCTGGCTGATAGATCCCAGAAGGTGGTGCTGGGGGATGCTTGTTCGGCACCCTTGCCCTTGAGGTGTGGGGTGTCGCAAGGGTCAATTCTATCCCCCATGCTGTTTAATATCTATATGAAGCTGCTGGGAGAGGTCATCCGGGGATTTGGGGTAGGGAGTCATCAGTATGCGGATGACACCCAGCTCTTTCTCTCCTTTCCACCTGACTCCAAGGGGGCGGTCGATGTCCTGAATCGTTGTCTGGAGGCAGTTGGGAGCTGGATGGGGGCGAACAAGCTGAAATTAAATCCTGATAAGACAGAGGTTCTTCTGGTCCAGAAGTCTACGACTCAGGTACTGGATCATCGTCCTGCTCTGAATGGGGTTGTACTCCCTCTGAAGGAGCAGGTCCGCAGCTTGGGGGTTCTCCTGGATACGCAGCTGCTCCTGGATTCCCAGGTGGCGGCTGTGGCCAGGGGGGCTTTTGCCCAGCTTCGGCTGGTGCGCCAGCTGCGACCGTACCTGGATCGTGCAGACCTGGCCACGGTGACCCATGCCCTAGTGACATCTAGACTAGATTACTGCAATGCGCTCTACGTGGGGCTGCCTTTGAAGACTGTTCGGAAACTGCAACTAGTGCAGAATGCGGCAGCCCGGGTGGTTGCCGGGGCCTGTCGGTTCGACTCAGTCGGACCGTTGCTTCAGCGGCTACACTGGCTGCCGGTTCGTTTCCGGGCACAATTCAAAGTGCTAGTTTTGACTTTTAAAGCCCTTAACGGCTCAGGTCCAGGGTATTTGAGGGACCGCCTCCTTCCTTATAATCCGACATGTACTCTGAGGTCATCAGGGGGGGCCCTGTTGACCGTGCCGCCACTGACAGAGGTGAGGGGGATGGCGGCGCGGAATAGGGCCTTCTCGGCAGTGGCGCCCCAATTATGGAATTCCCTCCCCCTGGAATTAAGAACAGCTCCCTCCTTAGAGACCTTTCGGCGGGGCCTCAAGACATTTTTATTTAGATCAGCATTTGATGTCTGACATGGCGGGCTGGCTTTTTAACAAATCGCTTTTAACAAATGTAAATGTGGATGACCCACTGGGGCTGTTTGTTTTAATTGCTTTTAATTATTTTAATTCTTGATTTTAAATGTATTCATGTATTTTAATGTTTTTGTTGTAAGCCGCCTTGGTTGCCCTGGTGGGAGAAAGGCGGGGTAAAAATTCTATAAATAAATAAATAAATAAAATATCCCACCACCCAGTCTAGTTGCTACCAAAAAAACACAGGAGCAGAGGATTCGTTAAGGTTTCATCATAAGAAATACTTTACTCACAGTTTATAGTTGTTTACATGCATCTTCTGGATTGGTCAGAGGCTCCTACTACTTTAGAAGAGAGAACCCTAGAAGCTGTTCCCTTTGTGTGGAAGTGGTCTGCCATTGTGGAGACAGAGCACACATTCTTGTCCTGTGATGGTCTGGAAGGAAGTGAGGTGTGTGGATAAAGGGCAGGAAGGAAATAGTGTTAAGGACCACACCTCCCGCAGGGACCATAGAGGGGCAGGTAGATGGTCTCAGGTGATTGGAGAGTACACTGCCCTCCAGAGTCCTGCAGGCAGTGTTGCATCCAAATTCCAACACTGCGCACAACTAGGCAACGCACAGATCGGAATTGTCTGAAGAGGCTTGCAGGTTTGGTTCTATTCCATTACCACCATGTGTTAAAATGTGGATGTAAGAACACTATAAAACAGGGGTTCTCAACCTTTGGAGGCCCGGGTATGCCCTATCACAGTCCAATTTTCTGAAGTACCCCCTGCTAATTAATTGCGCCCTTCCCCGAGGAGACCTTCTGCCAAGCGGGTGCCTGCCCACGGTGAAGCACGGGATCCAGCGGGCAGCCTGGGCAGCCCGCTCGATCCTTAGGCAGGATTGGGCTGTTAGAAGAATATCACAAGATTGTGGGAGGGAGACACTAGCAAAGCAGAAACTTGTTCTAGTGGCTCCCTTTTCAGTTTCCTCACATCAACTGGCTGCATCTGACTGCCCAGGGCCAGTAGGCAGTTTAAAAACAGCTCAGCTTCTAAGGTTAGATTAAAATGCAGCCACAGTTTTAGAATTAATATGATGTTCTTTGCAAGGGCTGCTTTGAAATGTGATCTCTAATATTACTCAAAGGGACTTGTAGGGAGAATGTGACTGGAGAGACAGAAGGGCAGTAGCATGGAGCAGAAATGCAGCTTTACTGCTACTACCTAACCCTGCGCATGATTAGAATTTTATTTTCCCACTTAGACTTGAGTGCACCTCAGCTGGATGAGGTTCAATATGGCTGTGAGGTGCAATAAGGCTAGAGATTTCAGGCTGTGCTGATAATTTAAATGACCGGAGGCTATAAATAAATCCAGCTGTCAAGAATAGGCTCTTTCTTTTTGCTTTATTCTAACATGGTGTTTCTGATGCAGGAGTAGGAATACCTCTTAAGCTATTTATATTGCTTTCTTCATTATACCAGAACTTTAAAGAAAAAAGGAGGCTGACTTCTCCATTGATGGGTAAGAGTTCATGCCGTGGCCACAATGTACGGTACAGTATATGTAGAAAGCGAGATGCATTATGCCCCCCACGCCCCCTTAAGGGGCGAACGCTCCGTCCCGGTCAGCGATCTGGTAAGCCTAAAATTGAAAATAATGGAACAATTTGTTGCCAATCCCCTACCATGGTGTGATAAGCAGGGTAAAAATCATTGTCAGGATGGATTCCATTTTGTTAGGCCAGAAGCCTGGGAAAGTTGGGCTGTTTTGAGACAGTGCAAGGAGACTTATCAGCCTTCTCAGTAAGGTAAAACTCAGAAGCCTGATAAGCTATCCTGCACACTGGGCACTGAGCTTCTCAATTAACCACAACAAGAGGCAGCTGTGATTTTCTAGCTGGGAGGGGGGAGCAGAATTGCATCAGATTGCATAAGATGGTGAAGTCATCTTCAAGAAGCTTCGCCTAGCCTGTGTTCCTGGTTGGTCAGAAGTTACCTTCAAGTTATATAAGCCTGTTGTAAGGATAGGAGAGGGGCAGCTTCCTGACCATTCTATCATGGATTCCTGTTCATATCCCTGCTGGGTATGGCAGCTGGGAGTCACCAGTATGCTGATGCTCAGGAGTTTGATAGACCAGGTGAGTGTTAGAATTTAAAAAGTTTAGGAACTTAGTTCAGATTCAGAACCTTTATTGGCATAATTAACAACATACATAACATACAACATAAACCAGGCCCATAACAATATCCATAAATAGCCTCTACTATCAGAAACTTAGTTTTATTGCTTTAGCACTATATGTGTAGCCTATTTATTCGTTTACGTATTTATCTGCCTCCTTTGAACCTGTAACCAATTTCTCATTCTTTAATAAACCATTATATATTTACAGACCTGTGTCTATATTTGAGAAGGTATTGATCCAGCTAAATCCTGCCTTGGCCACTTACAGCCGAATCCTATCCAAAGCCCTGTGCTGGGATGCAGCGGCGCCTGGGAAGACTCTGCTGTATCCCAGTCAGTGGCGTCGCTAGCCCTCCCGGCGCCTGGGGCAAAGGCGGGGTTTGGCCAAGCGCCCCCCTGAAGGAGCATGACGTCATCATGTATGTCACATGATGCGCACACTCCACCCTTTTTTAAAAAAACATTTGCCTGCTGCCTGCCATGGAGTTCACCTGCCTCCGACGGACGTTGCTCCTGCACCAGCAGAAGCCTGCCAGCGCTGGCCTCCATGCTGGTGCAACTGGCCTCCATGCCAGCACAACATGCTTTATGGCATGGGGGGCCTTTATGACAGCGTGGGGCCTAGTCATGCTGGCAGAAGCCAGCAGAGGTTTGGACTGTTATTCTACAGAAGTAAACCAGAGCCTTGAAACTTGAATCCCTGGAGTTTCATGTCTCAGAGTTTACAGGGGCTGGAGAGTAAGCCTGTAGGACTTGAACACAATGTTTCACAGATACGGGTATAGACGCCATGTACAAATATATTTACTTGAAGTTTAAATCCTCTTTACTCCGTTCGTGGATCTCCTGGATCAGGCAGCCACCAACGGACAGAAAAAACAGTTTAAATCCAAGTTCTGCAATGTCCCAACGTTTCGTTCCGTGACCCGGAACCTGCTCACGGGAAATCCTTATGGATAGAGATGAAATTGTCGGTGATGAGCCCGTTCTCAGTTTAAAACAGCCTCAGCGCGGGAAAACCGCCAGAAATCAAAAGCGGAAAGCGGAAACAGTCTGACCCTGCAGCACGCGCTGTCAATTAGGCCACTCAGCTGCAGCCGCTTTCTCCTTAGCTGTATTTTGATGTAACAGTGAAAGTGGTCTGCGCTGTCAGTTCACAGCGCTCACATTCTCACTCGCTTGTAGAAAGCCAGTATGCTGTTCCGCAGCGAAAGTAACCTAGTTGCGATGTCAATTGGTTGAGTCCGCTGCTGTTGTTCTTTCCTTATATTCTTTGTGTATTATCGGAAGCCATATTCAGTTGGTGAACACTAGGTCCTGTTGCCGGTTAAGCAGCCTCCCGGTAGGTCTTTTACTAATCTCCAACGATTCCAGGTGGCGCAAAATTTTAAAGTTACTTTCATTCTGTAGACATCTAGTGTCTTCAAACAGGATCCTGTGTCCAGTGGTCAGAGAATGTTCTGCTATCGAGGATTGCTCTGGATGTTTGAGCCTCAAAGATCGTTCATGCTCCCCCATTCTTGTTCTAATTGATCTACATGTCATGCCCAGATAATTTTTACCACACTCGCAGGGGATGGAGTAAATCCCAGCATTAGACAAAGCTGGTCTCTTGTCTTTGGGATTGCCCAGGGCTTGTTGTAGCTTCATTGTAGGTTTAAAAATAGTTTTAATGTTACCTTTCCTCAATACCCGCGCAATTTTGTCTGTTGTCCCCTTAATAAATGGTAAACAAATCCACAGTCTTTCATCTGTTGTGGTCTTCTTAATTTCGTTATCTTTGTTATTTATGTTGTTTATGCCTTCCCTTCTAGCTTTAATTTTTTGGCTCTGTTGTTGCCAACATTTATTAATCTGGGCTGTATTATAGCCGTTGGCTTGTAATGATTGAAATATTATCTTTTTCTCTGACTCTAAAGACTCCTGATCACACACATTGATAGCTCTATAAATGAGAGAGTTGATTAAAGAATTTTTTTGTGCAGGGTGGTGATTTGACTTTTGATTTAAATACCTGTTGGTATGTGTGGGTTTCCTATACACCTTGGTACCTATTGATAGATCCTCTTTCCGTGTTACCAACACGTCCAAAAATGGCAGAGAGCTATTGTGTTCTTTTTCCACTGTGAATTGGATTTCCACACATTGGTTATTCATGTGTTTCACAAATTCCTCCAATTCATTCTCACCATGAGACCATACACAAAAAATATCGTCTACATATCTCACCCAGAAATCAGGTTTCAATTTTGCAGAGTCCAGTGCTTGTTGTTCGAATGTTTCCATAAATAAATTGGCTACCACTGGACTCAGGGGGTTCCCCATCGCCACCCCCTCTTTTTGTTCCCTGAACTCCCCATTCCAGATGAAGTACGTAGATGTCAGACAATGATGGAATAATGTCACCAAGTCCTTAGGGATAGTCAACTCCTCGATTAATCCCATAACTCTAGTTAAAGGTACCTTAGTAAACAAAGATACTACGTCTAGGCTAACTAATCTGGATTCTGGTTTCAAATTGACCCATTGTAGTTTTTCTATGAAGTGATATGTATTCTTCACAAAGCTAGATGTATTACCAATGAAGGGCTGTAGTATTTTTGATAAATGCTGAAATAATCCATAAGTAGGTGTCCCAATGTTGCTCACAATCGGTCTTAATGGACAATCCTTTTTATGGATCTTGGGCAATCCATATAATCTGGGTGGCAGAGCCTCGGATTTAACTAATTTATTTTTTAATTCTAAATTAAAATTGGAATTTTTAATCAATTTATTAGTTTCCTTTAAAATTCTTTTTGTGGGGTCTTTCTTTAAAATTGTATAAGTTTCAGGACTTAACAAGTCCCTAATTTTATTGCAGTAGTCCTCAGAATTTAAAACCACTGTGGCATTGCCCTTGTCTGCCGGCAATATCACTACATTGGTCATGTCCCTTAGTTGTCTGATCGCCAGGGCTTCTGCCCTACTAATATTACTGTCTGGAGTTTTGGCTTTTAACAGAATATTGGCTACTTGGATCCTCAATTCCTCTGCCGAGTCCTTGTCCAATGTTGTCAAGGTAGCCTCCACATTTGCAATGATCTGTTCTTTGGGAATACTTCTAGGTGTAATTGCAAAATTGCCACCCTTTAATAACACAGATTGCTGTGCTGTTGTTAATACCTGATTGGACAAATTAATTAACACTTTATCCATGGCTAACGGTATTATTGACATTTTTCTCTAAAACTCTTTTGGAAACACTGTGTTAGCATGAGAAACACTCTGGTGAAGTCAACCTGTAGGACTTCAGATTTGTGAAGTCAACCTGTAGGACTTCAGATTTCCCCTTAGCTGAAGGACCTTCACTCTGGTGAAGTCAACCTGTAGGACTTCAGATTTCCCCTTAGCTGAAGGACTGCATGTTAAAAGGGGTGGTGCCACCTAACATTGAGCAACTTACTGTAACCTCATAAGAACCATCTTGGTCTGGTGTTGGGACTGGAGGTGGGAGGTGGTGGCCTTTGGGGGGGCTTTGGCGGCCTTTGGGGGGGACTTTGGGGGGTATTTTTACCACAGCAGTTAACAGAAGCGTCACTACGATTTGTGTCACCCGGTGAGAGATCTCATTGCGTCACCCCCATGCACCTCCTCCCTTACCAGACCATACAGAATCCTTAGTAATGTTTTTTTTGTATTAATGTTACTTGTAAATTGTAATTCTTGTATATCACTGAATGTAATGGCAATAGTAGTGACATACTGTATTTCTTCAATTCTAAGACGCATGTTTTTTCCCAATTAAGCATTTCAAAAACTGGGGTGCGTCTTAGAATCAAAGGTCTCCAAAAAGCACCCCAAAATGCTATCTTCTTACTTACTGGGGCTTGGGGGAGCTTCAGGGAGACCTGCGCGACCCTCTGCAGCCTCCCCGATCTTCTGTTCAGCAAAAAATGGTGATTTTCAGCCATTTCCGGTTTTCGCGAAAACTAGAAATGCCCAAAAATCGCTGTTTTTCACCGAACTGAAGATCAGGGAGGCCTGCAGAGGGTTGCACAGGCCTCCCTGAAGCTCCCCCAAGCCCAGGTAACGAAGGAAATGGCACTTTCTGGCAGTGCACTCAGTCATCCTCAGCTGCAGGAGACATGCTGGGGAGAGTTGGTGCTGAGCAGGTAGATTCAATGAAGGGAGGTGAGTCTTACAATCGATGGATTTTTTTTCCCCCTGCTGGTGGTAGTGAAAGTAAAGGTGTGCCTTAGAATCGATGGCGCCTTAGACTCGAAGAAATACGGTAATAAACAACTAGCAAAAGCCTCCCCGACAGTGTGCTGGTCAGCACGCTGCCGGGGATGCCGGTGGGAAGGCCTGCGCTTTCCCAGCCGCACCAAAGGAACTCTGGATGCGCACTGGGAAAGGTAAGCAGGCGGGGGGAGGGCAGGAACGGGGTGAAACTGGGCAGGGAGGGGGTGTAATGGGTTGCGAGGAGGCCACGGGAGGGAGAGGATCCATCTCGGAAGGACCGTGCCTTCCTATCCCTCTTCCCTGCAGCCTCTCCTCCCCTTTTCTCTCCTCAGACTTATGCTAGCAAAACTGCTAGAGTAGGTGGTCTGAGGAGACCCATTGCGGGCTATGAGACATACGCAGGGGTAAGGGGATTAAACATTCCCTTTCCCTGCAGAAGCCTCCTGGTTCCACCCCCTGCACAGGATGCAGCAACTGCCATTTTGGTGCTGCTGTGGTGTCGGACCGGGGTGGGTGGGTTTGAATAGGATTGGGCTGTCAATTATAGAGTTCTAAAATTACTGTTGAAGTTCTGTGTAAACGTTTTGTTTCTTGATCTATACCATATCATCTTTTAAAGAGATTTCCTTTACATTTTTAATTTTATGATAGCTACAAGAAAAACACTGACATTTTCTGAAAAGCAAAACTTGAACTGCTTTCAGAAGACAAGGCAGAAAATCCTGCATGCTATGTTCTTTCAGGAGTGGTAAACCTAGTCCTTGGCCATGTATTGAGAAATGTCAAATAAATTATTTAAATGAGTGAGTTCTTGTCTTTTTGTAGTCTATAACTTGCAAGTAAGAATATACCTAGTACATAAATGTTTAACCACAAAGGTATACAGTATATGACATCAAATTACCCCCCCCAACCCTTCATTCATCATATTGAAAGTCTTCTAAAATGGATTGTTTAATCAGTAATACAGAGTAAAGAAAAGCAAAGAAAAATCTATTAGGGAAAGCTATTATTTAATACTCATATATAAAAAGTGCCTCACCTCCTGTTTCTTCACCTTCATATAAATTGATGAAGCCTTTCCCACATAGCAATGAAACAAATTTATCTTGATAAATGACAGAAAATATATAACATTTTTCTCTAAAACTCTTTTGGAAACACTGTGTTAGCATGAGAAACACTCTGGTGAAGTCAACCATGTTAAATGCTGACAGAAGGTTGCATAAATGAGAAAAATTATACATGCAGGAACATTTTGGCCAAAAGAGGGAGTAGGAGCAAATGGTTCTCTTCAGCTCTGGCTCTGAAATTGTTCTAATGTTTACCAATTGGTATTGTTCCTCAAGTGAACTGAGCATATTTTGGCTTCTATTGACATAAATGGCAAAAGGAACAAAATTAGGAACAGAATTTTCCATGTCAATTCTAAGCACACTTAATTAGATTTTGCTTACTTACAAGTTGAAGGACTACATCCTTCAAGTTCTTTGCCATATTTCCATCATTATTATCTATGGATTTCCTCAAGTCAAGAAACAAATGGTGAGCTTTTCTTCTAAGCATAACTAACAGTCCAATCCTGTCTAGCAGGGCGCGGCAGCACAAATAATGTGCCTGTTGCATCCTGTGCAGGATGGGGCCTGTGCCAGCATAGCCAGAGGCCTCCTCAGGGTAGAGGGCCATTCGTACCCTTACCACTAGAAGAGCCCCAGCCACCCCAATTGGTCTACTCAAATGTGCACCAGCTATTTTGCTGGCGCACATTTGAGCCGGCCGTGTACCACCACCCAGGCCATGGAAGGGGGATAGGCTCACTGGCATCGCTGCAGGGGGACGGAGCTCTAAGTTCCGCTGCGGTCCGACCCTCCATTACACGGGTGCATGAAACGGCCTCGCCCCCTCGCCTTCAGAGCCATTCAAGTCGGTGAAAGCAACGTGCAGGGAGTCTCCTGCATGTTGCTTTCACCGCCTTGAATGGTTCCGAAGGCGAGGGGGCGGGGCCGCTTCGTGCACCCGTGTAATGGAGGGTTGGACCGTGGCGGAACTTAGAGCTCCGCCCCCCTGCAGCGACACCAGTGGATAGGATTCAGCAGAGCATGCCGCCACCAACACCTCCCCCCCTCCCGGGCCCAGCAGACCAATCCGGCCCCTCAGAATTGGGACGTCACAAGTGACAGGCCCTATTGTGGCTCACCAGTTCTCTCAGATGGAAGGAAAACCTGAAGCAAGGCCTTTGATGAGGATCTTAACTAGGCAGGTGAGTGAGAAAAGATGGTTGCCACCTTGTCTCAAGGGCTTTAAAGGTTAAAACCAGTGTATACATGATAAAAACCAAATTGGGAAGAAGGGTTAGAGTACAATGCGAGTCTTCACTCCCCTGGAAGTGCAGGCTAAAACAGAGGGATATCATCATATCACTATCGGGTCACCCAGTGCCAGCACAGTTCAAAGTGGTGAATGGTGATGATATTCCTCCCTTCTGCTATCTCTTTGCAAAGCAGTTCTTATCTGACAATTTCTGGCAGAAAGCTGTGGGAACTGACATTTAGATTCTAAGGAGTTCAGCAAGTCCTCCCTCAGAAGAATATCCTTTCCAAACTACTTGACAGGCCACAAAGGCTGAGGGTGGCTTAGAGGCCTGCTTTCTGGTTGGTTCTCTTCTGTTGATGTTCCCCCTAACTCTGAGAGCCTGATAAAGTTCAGCTTTTCCTAGCCAGTCACCCACAAAGACCTGTCACTTGTTTAATACTTAAACTCAGAATGTGTTTTAGCTCATAAATCTGCTTGATGAAAAGTTCTATGAAGCAAAAAAAGAAAAATACCCAGCCTGCAGTATCTTTCACCACCACAACTCAAGTTATTCAGACAAAATGCATTGCTGTGCTTTACGCAGCAGAAAGTTGCACCATTTGGACAGTTTGCAGTATCAACACTTTAAAAAACAAAACAGCATTAATCACCACTCTTCTGTGACTTAATTCCTCTGCTCTTTCGTGATGTTCAGGTTGAGTTAAAATTATCCCACACCTGTATCCACACCAAGCGGCTGGATGTTCTACAAAATAATCTCTCTTATCAGCACCAGTTACACATCTGGACCCTTCAGGGATCCTTCAATTCCTTATGGTTCTACCATGAAACTTAGGAGGCTGTTTCTGTATTTTTCTAGACAGAGAGAACCTCTGTAGAATGGGAAAATATGTACACCAATCTGTATTATAATTGCATAAGTGTTTATTTTACCATGATTACACATGTCTACAGACTGGAGAATACAAAAACAAAACCTGACAACAGTTAAGCAGCCGCCTAGTTGATTCAGTTCCTAAACATCTGACCACTATTGTCTCTATCCGCATATTGCCGGGAAACTCCGTCGTTATGGATATAAAAATTTATTTTTTGAAATAAATTTTTATATCCATAACGACGGAGTTTCCCGGCAATATGCGGATTTTTAATTCAAGGATATGGTCGCGTCGTGAAAATCTACAAAAATAACTATTGTCTCTCTTTCTTTTGTTACCATGATTGGCTGTCATTTCCACACATTATCTTTTGCATTTTCGGGGGTGGTGGTTTAATTTTACTGGATCTTTTTAAAAATGAATATTAAGATAAGAACAAGATCTGGCAAGACTGATGACTTCATCTGGTCTATTTACATCTGTAGTGGCCAAACTTTTCACAAAAGCTCCTAAACAGATTCTTATTGTACAACAGTCAGGATCAAGAGAGGGACTGTCAGCAACAACACTCTGATCTAGGGCAGTAGTGCCTAGTGGTTAGCACACAATCCTTTTTTGCTCCCTTCTCTCCCCTGTTTGGACACACAGCTGAATGGGAAAAGCCTTGGTAGATTGAATCCACTGCCAACAGCCCAGGAGATCAGGCTCCCTGAACACCCCTTTTAGAAAAATATTGAACATGGGTCTCTATCGAAATCACTCTCACAGTAGTGCCTGCAGGGCAAGGAGACATCGCAATTCACTGTACTTCCCATACCAGGAACCAGGCAGACTCAGGGTTTAATGTAAAAAGTTTATTAAAAAGTTTCAATTAAAAAAGGATGAACCAAATGTGTAAAAAAGAAAGAGAGTCAAGAAATGTCTGGTGGGAAAAGAATGGTTAAAAGAAATCACAGGGATGCAATAATATGTGGGCAGCAGATGGCAATGTGGAATCTCACATGCACACTAACTCAGAGCAGTTGTTGGGAATTTTGAAGCGGTCCATTCAGTAATGCAACTGAAAAGTTTAGACAAACTCGAGCAGTCCAATCCTGTGTAGGATACGGCCGACTTCCGAATCCTATCGAGTTCCCGGGCTGCCCTGGGGCAGCCCGGGAACAACTTGGGAGAGGGGGATGACTGTCCCCTTCCCCCAGTGTAAGCGGAGGGATGCCCAATGGGCCTCCTCAAATGTGCATGAGCTCTGGAGCTTGCGCACATTTGCGCTGCTCGGGTAAGGCCACGCCGGGCCTGGAGAGGACTTGGGATATGGTGGATCTCGCCGCCGATATCCCTATCCTCTCCAGGCCTGTGGGTGGCCAATGGCAGCCATCCCTGTTCACCTGGTCCACCCTCCCCCTGCCCCATGCGGTGCTGGACCTACCCAGTCAGGTGTGCACGGCCCGGGGAGAGAGGGCTGCCAGCCTCTGCGCCAGCGGCCCTTATTCTCTGGGTGCCGTAAACACGCTTTATGGTGCTTTTACGACACCCTGCGCCGGAGAAGTGCACGCTCCCCCGGCATACTGTTGCACAGGATTACGCTGTAAAATAACAGAAAACCTGACGATGCTAAATACACGGTCCCAATTTATTTTACCTGGACAATGGAATCGCCAACCCTTTCCCTCGCATTCTCAGTGAGTGGCTGGTGGGCTCTCTGACGTGGTGTTCACTGCCAGAGTGTTGGATAACTGGAGGAAAGGAGAGACAGCTATAATGATGTCATCTTGCTATTTGATCTCTACCTTCTCCCTTCGTGGTAGGAACCTGAGCCAATCAGCAGGCTCATCCCTAACTCAAACGTTCCTGAATTCCAGAGGAACAGGCATGCTAATGAAGGTCTGCAAACAAATCAGGGTCTGTGAAGTACTCCTTCATAAGCAAGTTGCAGGAGGAGAGGGGTGAAAATGCCCCAAGCCATGAAGGACACACAGAATTACACAGAGAAAATTCCACAAAAAGAATAAAACACATGTAAAATATAGGGATTTTATGATTAAAAATGACTGAGAAGAGGTGAAGGAGGAGCATGATGCAATGAATCAGAGTGACAACAGTGCGTGCTTTGGACATGGGGCACAGTTGCCAGAACCGTTTGTCTACTACGCATGATATTTATATTCCAATTTTTGAGCTTCAAAATATCTAACATAGTTGCACTTTGTACTGTAGTTTTTCTGCTGTACTAATGAGGTCCCTAGGACTTCTCAATATGGCACGTTCTGATATTATTATGTTGTAGGTTTGATATTCTATTTTCTTTCAGTAAAATTTTCCCCATGAATGTATTTCTGGGAATCTTATTGAAATCCTCAGATTTATCTGGAAATGAGCCTGTATAAGATCTGCATTATGGACACTCCACATTTCTTCCTTTGCTTTCTTATCAATTCATAGCCCAATCCTGTCTAGGACTGCTGCAGTGTGCAAAAGCATGCTGTGCTGGATCCTATCCAGGATCGGGCCAGCACAGGTGCAGGTGGAGGCCTCAGGGTAAAGGGACATTCATTCCTTTACCCCGAGTAACATCCCAGCTGCCCCAATAGGTCTCCTTGGATGTGCGCCTGCAAAATGACCGGCACAAATCTGGAAGGCCCGTGTAACGCCAGCCAGGCCTGGGACGAAGATAGGATTCGGCGAAGCATGCCAGCACCAATTCCCTCCCCCATCCCAGGCCCAGCTGGTCAATCCCACCCCCTGGAATGTCCCGTTCCGCCCTACCCCCACCCCTCCGCCAACACAGTGCAGGGACAGGACCTGGGCTGGTTGGAGCGGCGCCAGCCTTGCTGCCAGTGCTGCTTACTTCCAGGGTGTCAAAAACGTGCCTTGTGTCACATTTTCAACACTGTGGAGTGGCACAGCGGCGACAGGGGCGCTGCTCTCCCATTACATAGGATTGCGTTGTTAGTGTCTATACTCTTCCACAGTCTTTCTGAGCAGTTTAAAATAAACTACAAACATTAAACAAAATAAGCAATAAAACCAACAAAGGATAACAAAAAGCATGTAGCATAAACAAAAAGGACAAGGAATGAAATTCTTAAACATCTGGCTAAAACTGAATTCAGTTACAATTACAAGTTCTTTGAAGTAAAATGTTTTTTACCTGCCAACTGAAAAACAGTAGGGAGGATGCCAACCAAAATTCCCTGGTCTGAAAGTTCCAAACTGGAATGCCAAGTATCTACATCACCTGCTATACTTCAATTAACAAAGTCATTTGCAGAAAAGCTTCCTCAGATGATTTCTGCATGGGGGGAGGAATGCTAGGAGGCATTCTGTCATATAGGCAGGACCAAGGTCACATTGGACTTTAAAGGTCAAAACCAGCACTTGTAACTGGACCCAGGAACAAACAGATAACCAAAGTATATCTTTCCAAGGTTATTTCAAATTCGTAAACGGTCCACAGAGTTTTTACTTCTATGTGGCAATTGGGGTTGCGCCAGTCATGTGGTGGGCGCAGGGCAGGTGACAGGTGAGCGAGGTGCCTGAGCTAGCTGCCACAGGGCACCCTGTGCAGTAACCGCCTGCTGCAGGGGAGAGTGGCCGTCCCCTCCCTCCTGCAGAAGGCGTAACCACCCCCAAGCCACGTTGAGGCCGCACGTGGGAGTCATGGGGGGTGAGCGGGGGAGGAAAGGGAAGGAGGGGGTGGGAAAGTCACACACAAGGGGGGGGTTCTCATGAGGTCTGGAACTGCCTCTGACATGACTCGCCCGTGCGCTGCCTGAAGCCCTGGGCCTCCAGGGCCGGGGCAATGCCCACAAAGATGGCATCCCGGTGTGCTTCATGCTCTGTGCCCCGGCCATGACAGAGAGATGCCTTGGGCTTGTCTGCTGCGAGCATGAAGGGCTCATGCAGCTCATCACGCCCCCAGTTGGGGCGACTACGGCGTGTCACGGCAGGCGCTCTGGCGGGGTGGGGGGTTGCCAGGTTCCATCATCAGGGAGTGGGAGGGGAGGCAGACACACAGGCAGGCAGACAGTGGGTGCTGGGGAGGGGCACGGGTGGGTCAGAAACAGACCAATAGGGACACAGGGGTCGCTCTGCAGATGAGGGCGATGCAGACACGGGCGCCTCTTATGCAGATGGACTTTGGGCGGAAGCCACACCGACACGGACGGACTGTGGGCGGAAGCCACACAGAAATGGGCTGACCTTGGGCGGAAGTGGCTTCGTGACAGGCGGACGCCCTGGCGGATGAGATCCCTGGTTGCCGAGCAGCCACTACACAGCCGCAGCAGCCACAAGCGGCCCCGTTATGGGCTCCATGGCACCTGTCACTGTTTGCTTGCCTGACAGGCCCCCCAACTCCCCCCTCCCCTCTGTGCCATGGGGGTCTGGCAGCCACCCTGCTGTGTTCTCCCAGGGAAGGAAGTGGCAGTCCCTGGATGGGATTCATGCAGGGGCTTGTGTGGTGGGGGCTGTCTTTGTGTGTGTGGGGTAATGCTTGTGTAACACTGAGCACATATGTTTCAAGGGGGCTCTGCCCAAGGGGCGTCTTTATTGTCCTGGAACATTAGCAGAGATGGCCAGGCGAGGCTGCCAGGGGTAGTCACAGCAGCCAATCTGAAAGCAGCAGCAGCACACATGCCCCATGGACCTGGAGACACAGGCTCTTCCCCTGTGGAACCACAGCCTGCTCCATAGAAAGGGGAGGGACAGCAAGTAGGCAGCCAGGGAGGTGGAGCAGCAGCAGGGGCGGCGGCAGCTGAGGAGGGTTGCAGGGCTGGCTCCCTGACCTCTGGTAGCATCGAGGCAGATGACAGTGGGGCACCCTGCCTGGAGCCCCAGGGGTGCTCCCAGGAAGGTAGGTGGTAGTAGACGTTCCTGGGGAGACAAAAAACAAGGGGGAGTTACATGTCAGCTGGTGTGTGGTAGCTATCGCCATTAAAGACAAGCCAGTGTGTCGGTTGCAAAAGCCTGCAGGGAGAGGACAGATTACACAGCTGCTAGGTGTCAAGAGCATGTCATAGTGTGAGGAGCTTACCTGGACGTCAGGAGGGCATGATCCTGCAAAGGACAACAGTGAAGGAGAGAACTAACAGCACAACTGTAGGGTTACAAACATGGCAAGCCTATCAACACTCACCTGTAGTAGACCCTGTGGGGGGCAAGGGTGCGAGAGAATTTCAACGCTTTTGTCTATAGGCAAGTCACATTTACATAGGCTTACCATATCCAAAGGGGGACAGGGTGCCTACACCTTTAACCATTGTAAAAAGAGGGAATTTGGGCAGGTGCAGCTTGTTGCACCCTTCCATTATGAGCTGCACCTGCCCTCTTTTTACAATGGTTAAAGGTGTAAGCACCCTGTCCCCCTTTGGATATGGTAAGCCTACATTTACACGAACAGAGTTTTCTGCTCACATGGCGACAGGCAGCTATCAGAGGACACTTTGGGAAAGAGGCTGCTATCATATATATGTGTGCTAACGGGCAGAAGTCATACATATTGGCTACAACAGGCAGAAGTCATACATATTGGCTACAACAGGCAGAAGTCATACATATTGGCTACAACAGGCAGAAGTCATAACACATGTCATCCCAGACCCTGCTCTTACCTGCTGGTGTTGTTGCCTGTGGGGGGAGGGGAGAGAGACTGGTTGAAAGACATGGGTTAGCAAATGCTTGCATGGAGGCCGCTGCCCAGGCACAGCTGTAAACAGTTTGGCCACAGCCAGAACAGCCCTCTCTGCCCTAGAGGGGGGCAGAGAGGAGAAGAGAAGAGAGAAGTGGGGTGTTTGTGAATTTTGCCCTCCACCAACAAAGTCCCACTTTGTGGCTGTGGGGGACAGAGCCCCACAGCACATGCTCAGAGAGAGAGAGAGAGAGAGAGATTGGAGGGCTGGGGCTGGGCTTTTGTGGGAAAGAGGCTGGGTGGTGCTGGGTGCTGATAGGCATAACTTTGGCATAACTCTGTCCATTTCCAGACCTTGCTGCCGCAACTCCAGCGTAACTCTGACATAACTCAGGAGTGGGGTGTTAGAAGTTTTCAGGAGAGGGCTGGAGTGGGTAAGGTAAAATGGCTCCTATGGGTCTACTCAAATTTACGACCACCTTTTTGGTCGACATAAAATTTGTGTCAGCATCTATGTAGGAGGGGGCGTGTCTGTGCTCGCCAGGGTCTGGAATCCAACGTTAATTGGTTGCCGCCCCCGTTACGCCCACAGCCCACCCCTGGAACGCCCACTTATGTCAACTTTATGTCCTTCGTCCGTAACTTCGACATAACTTCGCCATAAATTGGCGCATTCCAGACATAAAGTCGCCGTAAACTACTTATGTTGACTTTATGTCTGACTTGTGCTGCTTAGCCCTTGCGTTGGAACGGGCTGTCAAGCTTGTATCAGGTACCAGCAGAAAGATCTGGAGAGTAAATGGTATGGTTTGCTTCCAGTGATTTCTGAATTTATTTTTCTCAATGGCAACATGTTATACAAATTAATAAAGTGTTAGAAACGTTACAGTAACACTGCAGGGTTCTTTTGTTGCACACTGACATAGGCTAATTATTCGGTTGTAGATTTAGGAGGCAGGGTCGGAATATTCCTGTTAGGGTTGAAAGCATCATAAATGCAACGGGGGAGGAATCTATTGTAACATAATAGGGGTTTTTTTCCTTGTATAATTTGATGGCTGTAGAATGCTTTCAGCAATACCATAACACTGCAGTGACGAATCACAGAGCTCACCCTGAATGAGGAAACAGTCCAGCTTTTCACATACACTAAGGGGAAAAAAGGTATCTGGGTCCAGCTTTTCACATACACTAAGGGGAAAAAAGGTATCTGGGTCCATTATCTTGCCATTCAAATGGGTTGGGGGTATTGTGGAAATGAAATTAGGTCAACTTTTTTTTTTTCAAATGTTCATCTTCCTTCCTGAAGAATAATATGCTAATTCAATTTTAAATTTTCTCTTTTACTTCATACATAAATATCAGAAATAATTCTTTCATTTTTAAGGAGGACATTCTCAGACTGCCAGTCTCTGGAATAATCAGATGCTATATTCAGCATTCATTTCATAATCTATAAACCATGAGTCTTGAAACATTCCCTGAGATGCTTAACTTTAATTTCCCAGAGAAGCTCTTTTATAAGGACAACTGCAATGATGAAAGCATTTAAAATTTGTTGGAACACTGAGATGAGAGTTTCAGTTTCCACTTCAGATTTATTCCTCATAGTTTGTACCATTGAAGCAAGCAGACAAGACTTACAGCCCAATCCTGTCTAGGGCCGCCACAACGTGCAAAAGCATGCAGTACCAGATCTTAGGCAGGAATGGGCCAGCACCGGCAGAGCTGGGGCACACCTCGGCGGAAAGGGACATTCGTCACTTTCTCTTGGGGAGAGCCCAGTGGTGCCATGGGCCTCCTCAGATGTGTGCTGGCAAAATGGCCAGTGTAAATCCAAGGAGCCGGTGCTATGCTGGCCAGGTCCGTAATGGGGGATAGGAATCCGTGGAGCACACCGCCGATGATCCCTCCCCCATTTCCCCAATCACCCCCTCCCTTGCCACCCTGGTCTGCCCTCCCCTCCCCTCCACCGACCAGTGGGGACGTACCTGCTCGGTGCAGTGGACAGGCTGGATGCTAGGTGGGTAAGCTGGTGCTGGCCTTGGCACCAGCAGAGTTTACTCACCGGGTGCAGAAACATGCCTTATGGCACATTTACAACACCCAGCACCGGCAGACCCATTGCTCCACCAGCACTTATTTGTGCTGGATTGCACTGTTAGTAGTGTGCATAGGATTTCAATCTTTATTTAACTACATAGAGCCCCATTGATTGTGGAAGCCCCTCACACAGAAGTGGAATGAATTCTCTTAATTCTCTTAATTTAGATAACATCCTGTTAGATCACATTTGTACTCATTACATTTCCTTAGATAACTGAGGATCGATCAATAGCAGAAATCATTCCTACACATGTCATCAACCAAGTACAAGATCTGCACAGCTGGCATGTGCAGAGTGCACTGTACAGTATCTGTGAATAGAGGCCTAGTTGCTGGAATGGAAATGTCAGGATTAAAATATTCTGGGGATTTGAAACTTTGGTTCACCGCAACTCAGCCACCACTAGACCCTTTCAGAGGTTATATGTACATCAGGGACATGCGGTGCAGGGGGAGAGGTGAGGCAACCCCACCCCCTCCTACTCTACTGAAAATTGCTGCAGCCGAGCATGGAAGTGCACTCGTGTATCACCCACTGTACTTGAGTAGCAAGCAGTGCGCGAGCACACTTCAAAGCTTCGCTGCAGTGATTTTCAGTAGAGTAGGAAGGGGCAAGGTTGCCTCCCCTGTGATGGATGCACCACATGTCCCGGATGTACTTTATATGTAAAGTGGGGGGGGGAGTGAGATTGCACATCCCATCCCACACATGTTCATATGTCTACAAAATGTCCCACATGTAGAACTGTACAAATGGTGGGCTCTCTGCACAGCTGAGCCTGGAGGTCAGGGCCACATGATCTCATTCCCCACCTTATCTACATATTCATATAATACCTGAAAAGGGGTACATATTTCACCCAAAGCTTTAAGTTTAACTTATCCAAACATCTATACATGCAAAGAACCTGTGAGCTCTTAGTGCCATACACAGACCTACGTTGCAAGGTTTCGCCCTCTGTTCATCATAAGATAACATTTTGGGAGATCACACTGTCATTCTGTCCTAGTTCCCACAAATGCATATCAGGTAATAAATGTGGGTCTGCACAGTATCAGTTTGGACACTAGGAGGAGACTAGTGTGATCGAATGTTCCTCTATGTTAAACAGACCACCTACACATAGAAAATTAGATGTCATGAATAAAACTGTGGCTTAGGCTTCTTCGAGTTGTGCTTCTAGTATAATCCTTCCCATGCCTACAACTTCCACTGTACAGAAGAAATCACTCTCAGCATTGCTATGGATGCCTCTATAGATTGAACTTATCAGAAGCCTTTGTCTACAAGGTACTGTGGGATAAAGGTCCATAACTGTGAGGACATCTGAAGTGAAGGTTCACTTTGCTAGATAAAAGCTGCTCAAGGTCAAATATCAGTGGTGAAGTTTTATTTCCATAGACTTTTGTCTAGGAGTACCTTTCCTAGTTACTCTAACATATTTTCATTCTCTCCTTAGTGACCCATCCAATAATGGTTTTATTGCACACTAGACCAAGAAGGCCTTCTGAACAATCTGGATGCTGCTGGTGATCCTGTAGCAAAAGTCATAGAAATCCAGTGGTTATAATCCACTTCCAAAGAGTGGAAGGATGCCAGGAACAAAGTTACCACAGCTAGGGCTGTAATTCTAAGCACTCAAGTAAGTCCCATTGAACACAATGCAACTTGAACACACATGATTGTATTGCACATTAAATGACCCTCAGGATTACTCTAGCAATTTATTCTTACTTAATTGTAGGCACTGTGTATGTAGACAGGATGTTTCCTCTGACAGCACATCTTTGCATCTCCGTCGCTCTACACATTATGAGCCCTGCACTATCAAGTGTGAACTGCCTGGAAAAGCAGAAGAGCGTTACATATGAGCATTCCAAAAAAAAAAAAAAAAACCCGAAGTACCAGTAGATGCTCTGCAACATCAGTTTTACGAGCAACATGCCGGACAGCCACATAAAGTCCAGATATATCAGTTGCCCACATTAAAACCTCTTATTCTGGTGCTCAGGAAGGATGACGGTACTCTGTAAGCCATCTAACCTTTCAGAATTGATGACAAAATATCTGAAATAGGCTTTTGATTATAGTGACAGTAGAACCATAATGAGAACTCATTAAAAAAAATGGTTGCAGTTGGAAGTACCATAAAGCTTTTGAGGGATGCAACTACCGTATAGTAAGAAACTTCAAGAATTTTTGCACACAATCCAAATGTTTTTCAGGGCTAATTCTGAAATATGGATGTTCCACAGACAGGACAGTGATTGAATATCATGATGACCAAGCGATTGCTTCCTCCATATTTTTGCAGAGTGGTCTTCTTAACCATCTGTTTTGTTTAACTCCCACATAAGCAAACCAAATCTTCCCTGTCCAGACTTTGGTGCCAAAATTGTAACCTGCACCCTTTAGATTAGTTTGTCACATCAGTTTGCCATCATCATGTTTTAGAAGATCTTACCAGCTGCAGCCGATCTAGGTCATTTCTGGGTCAGATCAGTCTGAATCTGACACAGTTCTGGTCACACCGCTTGCAACTTGATCAAGAAATTAATCTGGATCTTCTGTGCATGTGAAGCTTGCATTAACTACACATCTTTGAATCAGCCCAGAAGTCATATGCCAGTATAGAAAGATTGAAACATTATTATGAAGTGGTATGCCAGAAGCAATAAATTTTAACAAGGTGCATGTGTCTTGACCCAACTTCTCCTTCTAGGAGCAAGTTTGTTCCCTTTAAATAATTAGACTTAGTTACCCCACCCTGGGTACCAAACTGTCTTAAATTATTTAATTCAATTCCCATTGGGTGTCACCCCACTCCCTTTTAATACAATTTCTATCTGAAATTGTCTCCCTTAAATGCCCACTTCAATTGATAAACACCTCTCATTTCTCAAATAGTTAGGAGGCTATGTGCAAAAATGAAAGCTGAACTCCAATGGAAATTAACAAAATGTATTGCTTTACAGCAGCCCTAACACCATAAATCTCCCTAATGCCAAGCAACCCCTCTGTAAAACAGTCCACAAATAAGACAGCTGCCTTCCTTCTCCCCAAAAGTCTCCCTCAAACCGGTCTCTTGGGCAGCAGAGCTTTCTCCTTTCTCTGTCGGATTTCTTCAGTCTCTGGTCCAAGGTCACCAGTCCTTCGGCTTCACAGAGTGTCCAGCAGCTCCTCCAGCTCCTTTCTCCGTCAGTGTGGCAGCAGCATCCCGTCCTCTGGCAAAGTCCTTCAGCTTAGCAGCATGAGAGAGAGTCCTCAGCAAGCCAGGATGAGAGAGAGTCCTGCTGCAATCTTGCTTCTTTTTATACTAAAAGCCTTCATTAGTCCATTATGGATCACAGCTGGGGACTGCAATCCAAAATCCTGGCTTCTTCCTTAAAGCCCTAATTATTAGTATCACCTGGGGGGCACACCCTGTGTGGGCGGTAGGTGTGTCTCCACCCATGCAGTCCTGGGTGTTGACCCCTTGCTGCCCAGTCCTGTCAAAGTGCTGTCAAAAGTCCAAGTCTTCATCTGTTAACTCCTTGCTGCCCGGATCTGTCAACAAGGGTCCACTGCTGACACCACACTTGGCTCCTGTCATTCTGCTGGATTTTCTTCCACTACAGCATGTTAATGAGATAAATAATGAATGAAAAAGTTAAAGAGCTATCCATATATATATTTTCCTCTCCTCACATAGGTACCACTATACTGTACTGTAATCAAGTCAATGTTTTTCTTGGGTTGTAACAGAATAATGTGTCATGTTTCTCAAAACTGTCTGCTGAACGTGCCCCAAGCCCAAACATATGTTTGAATTTGATTCTTCTTGTGAGTCTTTTTTAAATTGCCTGGAGGTTCATGCCTCTAGTGATCCTATGGTTTTATTGGTGTGAGTAGGAGGCACAGAAGTGGCAGAAGACATCATGATATAGGTAAGTGGAAATGGTGAGCATGCCCAGGAGACTATAATATTAACTACATATTACTGAATTTGCCCAGTATTGGATCAATCCTGGTCAATTCTATGGTATGAATTCTCTGTTGTGAAGATGCCCGTGGAATACCCCCTGCGCTGGCGGAGTTGTGCCTGTGTCTGTTCTTCGTCCTAACTCCGCATGTGAGGCATCCAAGAGGGGTTACGCTGGCGTCCGTCCTGCGTCCGTCGGCGTATGGCAGATTTCCGGCACGATCGAAAATGTTCCTGGCCTATGTGTGAAGGGGCTGCTTCGCGGAGCTACTGCAGCCACCAATCAGATGAGAGGGGGAGGAGTGTTAGCCAATCACCGTGGAGGTTTCTTCCAAGAAGGCAGGACAAAAGGAGGGACTATTTGCGGGAAGACAAGCTCAGAGCACGGAGGAGAGCGGCCAGCCTCTCTCGCTCGCTCGCCTCAGGGCTCGCTCGCCTCGGCGTGCGGTCTGTCACGGCCTTAAGGCTCAGAAGAGCCACATTCCCACTTGCAATATGTCCAGGCAGCTTGAAGAAAACTGTGTCTTGTCCTAGAAACAAAGATGGAAGTGTAGGTGAAATACATCAGGGTCGAGAGAGTGTCTTGCCCACACCTCTGCATGCTGGAGCCAAATTGCCAAGTTTAATTACTGTATAGCAGTTGGCAAAAACACTAGGGTAAAGAAGGGACTCCGGCCACACAAAGATACACCAATGGCTGTCCATACTTCATGGGCTTATGACTAGACTTTCATTAAGGCTTTAGCTAGCACCTATGGCTTTTTCTGAAACCAGAAAAAAGCTACAGCTTGCTTCAAGACTTCACTTATTTAACAGTCAACACATGTTGCATAGTCTCACAAGTTCAGAAGCAATTCCCAAGAAACATGTAGTAACACACCAGCAATGGTAAACTTCATTTCAGTGAACTGAGGGTCAACCACCAGAATAGGGTGAGATTAGAGGAACAACATGTACTAACTGAAAGCAATGACAGGACTTTGAGTGAGTCTGCCAGAAGGTTTTAGGAGAATGTCTCATCTTTGTCATGTTAGTAAGGAGTGTGAATAACTACTAACCTATTAAAAATCTTTCATGAGGATACTCCAGTAGTGCAAAACAATATCCAAACAGACCAATGTCATAATCGCTCAAGCATTTAATCACCTTGAAACTCAGTAATTTTATCTGGCAAAAAAATGTCATATCAGTAAATTAGGAAAGAGCAGCAAACAGTACACACCTATACTGCAGCCTTCTGTAATATGAACAAGCTGCAGATCAAACTTAAGAAAGCTTTTGTGATTCCTGGAACCCAGATTTATTTAAAAAAACACACCTTTAAATCAGCAGCCGTTAGCTTGTGTAACTGTACAAACAATAGTGCAGGTAAAAGAAGGTGTGTGTATGAAATATGGAGTTCCCCAAGGAGTTCCTGAAATATTAGCTTCCAAATATATATCATGAAATGCAGGGTCATGGATGTTTGGTACAAATACAGATTTTGGAAGTAGATGTAAAAAGACCTCCCACCCAGAACTGGGTGCTTCTGTTGCTCCATGGATTCAGACAATTTCACAGCCCTGGATGCATCTTGACTCTTGGGCTGTTATTCGGCAAAGCACGTTGTTTTGTTTTTAAATCATCACACCAGATCAGACAAGAGGAACATTTATATTCCAAAAAGAAGAAAAAAAGAGAGGAGAATTGAGACAAATTAATGACACAATCCAGTGTAGAAATGTGCCGGGGGAGCGTGTGCTTCCCGGCGCAGGGTGTCGTAAACGCGCCGTAAAGCACGGTGAGTAAGGACCACCATCACAGCGGAGCAGGTAAGTCCTACACTGGAGCAGGAAAGTCCTACACCAGTCCGGGCAGCAGCGGAGGGAGGGCGGACCGGGTGGTGAAGGGGGCCGGATATTGGCTGCCCCGGGCCTGGAGAGGGTGGGAATATCGGCAGTGAGATACACCATATCCCAAGCCCTCTCCAGGCCCAGTGCAGCTTTATACAACCGGCACGAATATATGCGAGCTCCAGAGCTTTGGGCCTCCCAGAGCTTTACACCCAGGGGAGACAATCGTCTCCTTCGCTCAAGGTGCACCAGGGCTGCCCCGGGGCAGCCTGGAACTTGCATAGGATACAGTAGCTAGTCCTTTAGGCCAGCCGCCGTATCTTACACAGGATTGGGCTGCCCAACATGATCTTGCTGTCTATGGTGTTAAGAGAAAAAATATTTAAAAAACAAATATATAAAAAACAATGTTCAGGTAACACAATAAGCAGGTAGTGCACATCCTAGGTTAAAATTGCATGTTTTAAGACATAGGCCCAAGTTGCCTTGGGTAGATAATGTGGGAGCAACTGGCATTTACTGGGAGAATCAGCAGATGGGACGGATTTTTAAACCTTCTTCCAACTACCAATTTGCCTCTGCAAATCCTCTGGGCTTTGAGTAGAAATAAACCTGACTGAAGAGAAAATGGCTGGGGTGGGCCATTTGCAGGAGAGAATCAGCAGGCACAGAATGGATTTAGCCCCCCCCCCATTTTCCTTTACAAATGCCCCTTCACCACTATCCTCTAACTGTGTTGCCTCTGCAAATGTGGGTTTCAGATCATGCATTTGCTGAGGCAAAGTGTAGTGTAGTTCCATCCTTAGGCTGAACTAGATATTACTAATAATTAGGCTTACCATAAGTCCCGGAATGGCTGGGACCCTCCCGGATTTCGGGGTCAAGTCCCGGCATCCTGGGAGGTATGGTGGCCATCCCAGATTGCCGCCACCATTTTTCCTTGCGAGGTTCGTGAGCCTCACACACAACACAGCCTGGAAGCCCTTAGTTCATAAGAGCTTCCAGGCTGCTTGTGCGCATTCGTGTGACTCACGAAAAAAAAATTGCAAGCCTCACGTATGCCCACAAAAGGTCTGGAAGCCCTTATGAACTAAGGGCTTCCAGGCCGCGTTGTGCATAAGGCACGCAAGGAAAAATGGCAGCAACAGCGGCACCAGATTTAGCAAGGAGCGGTGGCAGCTGAACGAAAAGCAGCAGCCACAGTAAGGGGGTGAAAGAATGGGGGGATAAATAAATAAATAATTTTGGCCAGCCTTACAGATAAAAAGTAAAAAAAACTTCAAAGACCCAAAAAATTAAAATAAATAAAAAAGATTTGGCGCCCCCCTCCAAAAATGGGCCCCCCGGATTGGGTCACCAAAAATATGGTAACCCTACTGATAATGTATGGTTAAATGGTGCATTTAGCTCCAGCTTCTTTTCCACAGTGCCTAGTAGAAGTTACTGAGTCATGATAACCTGACATGACATCATTACTGCCCACCACCAGTGCCAGCCAATGATGTGGAACAGGTATCGGAGAAATGCCTGCCCATCACAATTCTTTTGCTATGTACTGTATAACACTTTATGAACTTTTTGTTGAAAAGTGGTATATAAATATTATTAACAATGATCACAACAGGAGGCAAATCCTATTTGTTCATGCATTTGTTTAAAATAGTCATATTTTATATGGAGTACTATTGAGGCACTCAAAGTGGCTCACCACATACTAAAATAATAGAATAACAGCGCAATCCAACTGAACTTTTGTGCCGGTGTAACCAGCGGCGCAGCGAGAACGGGAGGCCCCAGAATGGAAAGGGGATTCAAATCCCCTTTGAATTCCTCTTTTGGAGGGGATTTGAATCCGTTGTCCATTCTGGGGCCTCCCGTTCTCGCTGTGCCACTGGTTACACAGGCACAAAAGTTAAGTCGGATTGCGCTGTAAAATACAATAAACAGTTAATTCAACATAATAAAAAACCAGAGCAGTACACAGCACCAGCCATTCTCCTAGGCATTACAGGTGGTGAAGGGAACTAAACTTGCAGTTGTTCTGTGGCAGACATGTGATTGGTAGAACTCCCGATTGATTTGACCCAGAAAAATAACATGCATGACAGCTTGCTATTTGTCATAGTTTGTTTTTGTTTCAAAGAAGAATGTTCTTACAGAAAAAAGAAATCTTTCTCAAATGCAACTCACTTAAGGCAAAGTCATTTACCTTACCATCAACTTTTCAAATTTTCCTTGTCACATTTGCGCGCTATTGAACATAACTGTGCAAGAAGTGGCTCTTGGCTCCTCTCATCCAGGAACCATTTCTTTATAGGTAACTACGCTTTGTGACAGCACCAGATGGAAAATAGGGGGAAAGTGCATTTTTCAGCAAAGAATGCCACACACATTAATTAAATCTCAAGCTGAGCATTTTATAGATGATGGGAAGGCCGACACACACAGTGCACATGTAGTTTTCGGCAACACGTTGGTGCTCGAAGAACACAGGAAACTCAAGTCCTAGCCTCCTTCCTGAAGTTGATGGACTTGGATGGTCCATGGCCTGATTGATGCTAGGGAGGTTTGAAATCCATTTGGATCGCCACATTTGCGGTCGTTCCAATTTTTCAGTGCTGGGACACCATTTGCTGTACAGGAAAAGATAAGGACAGGCAGAGCAGAGCTCACTGCACAATCCTATGCATGCCTACTTAGAAGTAAGTCCCATTGTGTTCAATGGGGCTTACTCCCAGGAACGTGTATATAGGATTGCAGCCTCAGTTGCAGCGGCTTCTGCAGGGATCTGGGCTCTGGCTCTACCAGAGGCAGAAATGCCCCTGTACACATTTCCCTCTGAGCAACTCACCATAATGAAAGGTTTGCTTTCCTACCGCAAACAGTCAGTATCTTCCCTGTATTCTTTAATGTTTAACGTTGCCATAGCTTTAATTTGTTTTCTCTTTTTGACATTCATATATTCAAGTCGGCAAAGCAGTAGGAAAAGCGGGGAAAGGATAGAATAACTTCCTGCAGAGCTTGTGGTGGAAGCAATTAAAGGAAAAGAATATGAAAATATATAGATCAGAATAAAAGCTATATAGTAATGGTATGTAGGAAGTGTAATTTTCTTTGGCATCTAGGTTTGTTTCTTTAACCTTATCCTGAATATAATTACCACTGTTTGAAATTATGTTGGCCTGTGGATTGAAGGAAAATGCATTAGTGACAGCTCAGAAAATCAACCACACCTAGCATACAATATTTTAAAAATGTAACTTATTTATTTCAAAGCTTAATTAATACATATACAAATACATTGTTATTTAAACACAACATATTTGATATGTATATTTTAAACAAATGCACAAAATAGTTTTGTATTAATTATTTGCCTGGGGACTTAAGGATTCACAGTCTTCATTTCTGGAATTTATTATTGTATACAGATTTTCCTACAAAAGTAATTGCCAAACTTCCTGAAGTCACCCTGATTCCAACTCCATGTCAGTACTTCGCACAGGAAACAAACATCCTTGACAAATGGTTGTGTTGATGTTTAGGAAAGCAGCAGAAAACAAATGTTTGAATGACAGAAAAGCAAGTATGTGCCACCCCCACCCCCTCAATGCTCTATTAGCTTCTTTTCGAAAGAACTCATTAAAAATAATGACAGCGATGACAATTGAAATGTCCTCATAGTTGAATGCAATCTGTTCTTTTTCAGCAGGAAGAAAATTGTAATTCTCAGAATGCCATGTTTGCCTGCCCTCCTCCTTTGTCTCACAGAAGAGAGAAAAGCAAGTAAAAACACAAAAATTGTGCCACTCGCCAGTGCTATGGTGAGTAGTGTATTATATTACAATTATGATAATTATTTTTTTTCTCACATTAGGAATTTGCTTTGAGAAAAAAAAATCTATTACTTGTGTATCTTTGACCGACTGCTGAGCAAATCAAACTTTCTATTGAAAACAAATTATAGGGAGGGAATGAACATCCTAATGTTATGTACTTTAGCATTTCTTCTTTCAGATGTGGAGCACTACTAGAACAGCTCTTTGGGACTCAGATTTGGGACTTAGAGCAGCTTTAAGCAATGGCTTAAACTTTAAGCCTTAAAGTACAGAAGCAAAGGATGCATGTGATGTCATTTCAAAACTAGGGGGACCAATCATAGATTAAAGCAGGGGTTCCCAACCTTTGTCGCCAGGTGTATCCCCTGTCACGGTCCTGCACAGTCCAAGTACCCCCTGCAGTAAATTTTTTAATTAGCTAATTAATCGGATTATGTAATTAATAACTAATTAGTAAATATATAAATCCATTTAATTTGTTATTAATTACTTACACAGTCCAATTAATTAGCTAATTAGCTAACACCTCCTCTCCACACTCCTCCATACACAGAGACATGTTCTCATGTTAGACTGTTCTCATGCCTGATCTCATGTTAGACTGCCATGCAAAAAGACACATGCCAGGATCTCTTTTTTTTTCCTCTAAGCCATCTTTCCCCTCTCCCACTTCCCAAAATCAGCTCCTCCCCCACCCCACCCAGTGTCTTATCTGTTATTATCTGAGAGAAACAGACACACCAGAAGCAGGCAAACCTCATCATGTTGCAAAGAGCGACTCCTCTTTCCCTCAGCTCAAGTTCTGCTGCTCTAAAGTGAAAATGAAAATGAAACTGCAGAGCAGTCTGAATAGCCAACACTCCGCTGATCAAGGGAGATAAGGGGCAACCTCTCCCGTACCCCTGCCTGCCGGTTCTCATACCCCAAGGAGTATGCGTACCACAGGCTGGGAACGGCTGGAGTAAAGTATTTCATGCCTGGCAGGTAGAGAATGATCAACCTTTATACAACGATCACGAGCTACGTGGTTAAAACCAGTACTGCAAATAGGGTTGAAATTTTGAGTAGCCCATTATTTATTTATTTTTCACATTTTTATACTGCCTTTCATATAAGGAGCTCAGGGTGATGTACATACCGGTAGTTCCTTCCCTCCTTTTGTCCTCACAACAACGCTGTGAGGTAGGGTAGGCTGGGAGATAGTGACTGGTCCAAAGTCACCCAGAGAAAGCTTCATGGCTGAGTGAGGATTTGAACCTGGATTTTCCAGGTCTAAGGTCCAACCAGTGGCGTCGCTTCGGTAGGGGCGGGGCTGTATCGCTCCGTTGTAGTCTCTTTACCGAGCGAGCAGGAGGCGGCCCCCACCCCCTCACTGTCGGAGCCTTTCCCCTGCGGAGAAAGCAGCAGGCAAGAGACCCTGCCTGCTGCTTTCTCCGCAGGGGAATGGCTCCGACAGTGAGGGGGCGGGGCCGCCTCCTGCTCGCTCGGTAAAGAGACTACAATGGAGTGATACTTACAGCCCCGCCCCTACCAAAGCGACGCCACTGGGTCCAACTCCCAAACCACTACTACACTATCCTGGCTCTCAGATTTTGTAATGCATCAGCTGTCTTTATACAGTATGTCCTTAGATACACACTGTGTATGCCCCTTGTTTTTGACTTCAGAACCACCCCAACACTAGTATATCTAGAAGTGTCTTAAAATGACATTGTCCAAAACAAGCTTCTGGATACTTGCACAAATGTGTAATGACATTTCCTCCAGATATATAGCTCTCTGGCTTTCTGGGAATAGGCAGAAAGAGTAGACAAGCACCCTGGCCAGAAGGGTGTGTGCATCTTATGCTGTGTTTGATGTGTGCTGTGTTACAATTTTGGATTTTTTTCAAACCAACAGCACAATCCTGTGTAACTCTTGCACTGGTGTAACAGTAGATCCACTGGTGTAAGTGCACCTATGTCAGTGTAACTTGCCATACATTGACAGACGCAGGACGGAGACCAGCATAACCCCCCTCGGACAACGTGTATGTGCAGTTCGGATGCGGTATGGATGCCAGCGCAACTCTGCCAGCGCAGGGGCCATCCAAACGCACCCTGGAATGCCCCCTGCACTGGCAGAGTTGCAGCAGTGTCCATCCCGCATCCGAACTGTGCATGTGTGGTTCCGAGGGGGGTTACGCCGGTGTCCGACCTACTTCCGTCAACGTACGGCAAGTTACACCGGCATAAGTGCACTTACACTGGTGGATCTACTGTTACACCAGTGCATACACAGGATTGGGCTGTTAGTTACGGATAGAGATAAGCAAAATGGCTTATGGCTTATGATTGGGACAGCTTCCTCTAGCATGGTAGTGCAGTGCAGGTGGAAGCTACATCTGTTGAATTTCTTTCTGTTGGTAATACATAAGTTCTATTCACCAGATCCCTGTGATAAAAAAGATAGTGATGCCTATATTTTCCGCATATCTGAATTCCTGCAAACTTATACTCTCTTCTTACATTAGTAGTAAACCGTAGTACTGTACCTTACTTCCTCAAAGACTCTTTGCTTCACTAGCTAGGGTAGTCTAATAATGGGGGAAATGGTTGCCATCTTATTTTTAAAAAAGAAAAATAGAACATCTTTAATTGCAACTGATACAGATGGCAGCACATAGAGGCTCTTGAAAGCCAGGCCATTTATTTCTGTGCCAAGCATTTTAAGCAAGATGATTCAGAATCACATCAGGTTTGAGTGTATTGTGATCATCATCCTGATCTGGAAATTCTTTGATATGTGTACATCAAGTAACAACAACACCTATTCCAACTCTCAATCCAGCATGAACTAAAAAGAGTACATTTAACTTAACAGTTCCCAGGCCATTGACCAAATAGCCATTTAATGATAATGGCACTGGATCCATAATTAACATGCTTGGACAAAAATGGCAATTTTAAAACAGTGCAATTCATTAACACAGCACAATCTTGTCTAGCTAGGCTGTGGCAGCGGGAGTACTGCCCGCGCTACATCCTATCTAGATAAGACCCTGCAATAGCACGGCTGGAGCACTCCTCGGGGGAAGGAAACGTTTGTCGAGCCCTAGCTGCCCCGATGGGTCTACTTGCATGTGCGCCAGCTATTTTGCTGGCACACATTTGAGCAAGCTGTGTAATGGCGGCCAGGCCCGGGAAGGGGGATAGGATTCGGCGGAGGAGGCAACCACTGATCCCTCCCCCTTCCTGGGCCTAGACAACCTAGACTGCTGGAGCAGCGCTCTGCCAGTCTAAAATGTAGACAGGATTGGGCTGCCCATTTAAATTATTGATTTTTCTAACAGTCCTAGTCTAGACATTTTCATCCCCAAAATTTTATCTTGGACTTTCAAAGCAGCTTTCAAAATAGAATTTTTAGGAAACTTTTCACTTAAAAATAAAATCTTTGTTGCATTTCTAGTCAGGATACTTTGGGGCAAGTAGTCTAGATAGAAGTTGTGAGGCTTCTGCATTTGGGCTACAGGTTTATGTGTTTCTGGCATGTGGGACAATGCAGACAGGCTTTGGGTGTTCCACAAGTTCCATGTGTCACCTTTGATCTTTTTAATGCGACAAAGACTACTGACGGGCAGCCCGATCCTGCCTATGTTTAGGCCGGCGGAGCGAGTGCTCCGCCAGCCTAAGGAGTCACAAACATGCCCGTAAAGTATGTTTGTGGCTTCTTACAAGTAAGTGCAGAGGCCAGCACCATTCACTCAGCTGCCCACCCGGACCTGCACCGGCTGCCGCAGGTAGGCCCCGTGCCAGTTGGTGCAGGGGCGAGGGGAGGGTGGGCAGGGCCAGCAAGGGGCCGGGAGAGGCGGGGATATCGGTGCTGAGTTGCACTGATATCCTATGCCCCTTCTCAGCCCGGGCCGGCCTTACACAACCTCTCCAGTTGTGGGGAGCCCAGTGGGCTCATTGGGGCCCATGCCGCTTACACCAGGGGAAGAGGACAAATGTCCCCATCCCCTGAGGTGAGCCTGGTGGGCCACAATCTGTGCATGATGCAATGGCTGACCATTTAGATTGGCCGCACAAACTTGCACAGGATTGCACCGTAACTGTCACTTACAGTAAGACTTACAGACTGTTTGATTTACTGACAGAATGGCCCTTAGCTTTTCAACTCTGTCCCTTACATATGAAACTTGACTGAAATGCAGACATGGATAAAACTAAAATTTACTTTTTAAGCTGTTTCATACAAAGTCTTCCTATTTGTTAATGTTTATACTATGCTGATGACCAGTGAAAGGGAAATACAGCCTGGCCAGCTTAATAGCCCCACTCCACTGGAATGGAGTAGATGTGCATTATCTTCATTTGGAGACTACCATTAATTTCCAGAAGCTTTTGGTCTGTGCTTGCAGAAAATTCCTATTCCCACTCCCAGTTTCCTCCAATTGTTACTGAGGAAAGGTCATCAAGCTACTGATTACAAACAGCTTTGAGAAGTCTGAAACTAATTTAGAAATACATGCAGGTGGAGACAAACTGTATGGCAGCAGATGTTCTACGCTGTTAATTACAATGGGTCAAACAACTTGATAAGATTAATATATACCCCAGATCAACCCCCATTCATCATCTATTCCTAATTTCCAGTAATTTCTTGTTTTCATTTCTAATAACTACAAGAATTCTTGGTAAATAAATTGTGCAGCACTCACAAACTGTTTAATTGGCCTGTTCACTCTCTTTTCATTGCACAGAAGCTTTATTTTTTTTTTCTTATTTTGGATAACAAACTTTTTAAATAGAGGAACAACAAAAGAGGGATAAATTTTCCCTCTGGGGATATTTTTGTATTTTCAGAAAGATAAAACATCCGTATCTTCATCAGTTTGGTTGCTATGGAGATGATTATGCTGACCCAGATGATTGCTGCTTCAGAGGATGAAGAAACTGACGAGAAGATGGTACAGAAACAAATATCTCATTCTCACTTTTTGTATCTATGGATAAGTGTCTCAGAAATAACAAGAAAAAGCTGAAGTGCCCTGAAGAAGGAAGAAGGCTTCCGCTAGTTTTAGACAAAATGATTGGCTAGTCTGAATGGGAAAGGGGATGAACTACCATGAATACAGACTGAATCCTGCCTTTTAAATGGGAAAAAAGCACAGACTTCCAGGAGTGTTGTAACAGGAATAGCAATAATCAGTGTATTAAAATGAGACAGGGATGGTAAATTCTTAAAAGGGCCTCTATCTTAATATTAAAAATGTGTTGATATTAATTTATGAGAAATGTTTATAGTACATCTGGTCATGCAAAGGATGTGCATTGGAGGACCCTTCTTTAGGCCTAACCCTTTAGGCCAGCCGGGTACCCTTACACAGGATTGGGCTGTGTGTCTCAGAATTGGGCAGTCAGTGGAGAAGTTAGCTTTGAAGTTTAAAATTACTACAGGTGAATGGGACAGGAAAGGAAATAACTATTTGTTGGGAATAAGATGCTCCCTAATGACAGCAGAGATATCACCATGCCAACAAAAGTTCATATAGTCAGGGCGATGGTGTTCCCAGTAGCAATGTATGGTTGCGAGAGTTGGACCATAAAGGAAGGATGAGCACCAAAGAATAGATGCTTTTGAACTGTGGTGCTGGAGAAGACTCCTGAGAGTCCCTTGGACTGCTAGGAGATCAAATCAGTCAATCCTAAATGAAATCAACCCTGACTTTTCCCTGGAAGGACAGGTACTGAGGCTGAAGCTCAAATATTTTGGCCACCTAATGCGAAGAGAGGACTCTCTGGAGAAGACTCTGATGCTGGGAAAGATTGAAGGTAAAAGGAGAAGGGGAAGGCAAAGGATGAGATGGTTAGACAGCATCACCGATGCAACGAACATGAAAATGAGTGAACTCAGGAAGATAGAGGAGGACAGGAAGGCCTGGCGGGACATGGTTCATGGGATCACGAAGGGTCGGACACGACTTAACGACTGAACAACAACAAATGACATTCACTTAGATGAGCATGGTCTAGTCAAGGTGGGAGGGAGCACAGGTTCTCCTACAGCAGGAATGGTGATGTCATCAGCAGGAGTGCTCAGGTGCAGCCTTTGAAATCTTTGAAAGGACCATAGTCAAGAAGAAGAATCGGGCTGCACAGGAAGCAAACGTACGTTAATGTCCATCCAGAAGACCTGACTATGGAGGGAGGGGGTGGGGGACTCATGACAATTTTCCGCACTTTACAAGTTACCACTACATCACTGGATTGGAAGTGTTTTATGGTAGAAGACAATTGGTGTGCAAACCCCATGGCGCATCTGCCATTTCCAGGAATATATTTAATCGGCATGCTTTCATGGCAACATTGGAGCCAGACACTGGCGTCGCTGGAGGTGGGGCGGAAAGCTAAGTTCTGCAGCTTTCCGCCCCACCGTTACTCTCATCAGAACATAAGAACATAAGAAGAGCCCTGCTGGACCAGGCCAAAAGCCCATCTAGTCCAGCTTCCTGTGTCACACAGTGGCCCCACCAGATGCCTCAGGGAGCACACGAGACAACAAGATACCTGTGTCCAGTCGCCACTCCCTTGCACCTGGCACAGAGAAAACCCACTTCTAAAAACCAGGAGGTTGCTTATGGCTTGTAACCTGTGATGGTCTTTTCCTCCATGAATCTGTCCAAACCCCTTTTAAAGGCATCTAGGCCAGATGCCATCACCACATCCTGTGGCAAGGAGTTCCACAGATGAATTACACGCTGGGTAAAGAAATATTTTCTTTTGTCTGTTCTAACTCTCCCTCCACTCAATTTTAGTGCATGTCCCCTGGTTCTGGTGTTGTGCGAGAGGGAGAAGAATTTCCCTCTATCCACTCTCTCCATCCCATGCATAATTTTATAAGTCTCAATCATGTCCCCCCTCAGGTGCCTTTTTTCTAGACTGAAAAGCCCCAGACGCTGTAGCCTTTCCTCATAAGGGAGGTGCTCCAGCCCACGAATCATTCTGGTCGCTCTTTTCTGCACCTTTTCCAATTCAACTATATCCTTTTTGAGGTGTGGTGACCAGAACTGGACACAATACTCCAGATGTGGCCTTACCATCGATTTGTACAAGGGCAGAATGATATTGGCCGTTTTATTCTCAATCCCTTTTTTAATGATCCTGAGCATGGAATTGGCCTTCTTCACAGCCGCCGCACACTGGGTCGACACTTTCATCGACCTGTCCACCAGCACCCCAAGATCTCTCTCTTGATCCGTCACAGACAACTCAGAACCCATTAGCATATATGTGAAATTTTGGTTTCTTGCCCCAATGTGCATCACTTTGCACTTACTTACATTGAAGCGCATCTGCCATTTTGCTGCCCATTCTCCCAATTTGGAGAGGTCCTTCTGGAGCTCTTCACAATCCTTGCTGGTCTTCACCACCTGGAAAAGTTTAGTGTCATCTGCAAACTTGGCCACCTCACTGCGTATCCCCGACTCCAGGTCATTTATGAATAAGTTGAAAAGCACCGGTCCCAAGACCGATCCTTGGGGCACACCGCTTTTCACCTCTCGCCATTGTGAAAATTGCCCATTGACTCCCACTCGCTGTTTCCTGGTCTTCAACCAGTTCCTAATCCACAAGAGGACCTGCCCTCTTATTCCCTGACTGTGGAGTTTTCTCAGGAGCCTTTCATGAGGGACCGTGTCAAACGCCTTCTGAAAATCCAGATATATAATATCCACGGGTTCGCTCGCATCCACATGCCTGTTGACCTTTTCAAAAAATTCTAACAGGTTTGTGAGGCAAGACTTCCCCTTGCAGAAGCCATGCTGACTCTCCCTCAGCAGAGCTTGTTCTTCTATGTATTTTAAGATTTTATCCTTAATGAGACTTTCCACCATCTTCCCTGGAACAGAGGTTAGGCTGACCGGCCTGTAGTTTCCCGGGTCCCCCCTCCTTCCTTTTTTAAAGATTGGCGTGACATTAGCTATCCTCCAATCCTCTGGCACAGTGGCCATTTTAAGGGACAAGTTGCATATTTTGGTCAAGAGGTCAGCAACTTCATTCTTGAGTTCCTTCAGAACTCTTGGGTGGATGCCATCCGGGCCTGGTGATTTATTGATCTTTATTTTGTCAATTAAGTCTGAGACGTCTTCTCTTTTAACCTCTATTTGACTTAATTCTTTAGTCAGGGGAGACCATTCCGGCAGCGGTATTTGCCCGAGGTCTTCTGCCGTGAAGACAGATGCAAAGAACTCATTTAATTTTTCTGCAGTCTCCAAGTCCCCTTTTATCACCCCTTTCTCTCCCTCACCATCCAGCGGACCAACCGTTTCTCTGGCAGGTTTCCTGCTTCTAACATATTTGAAGAAGCTTTTATTATTCCCTTTTATGTTGCCTGCCATACGTTCCTCAAAGTCTTTCTTGGCCTCCCGTATCATCTTTTTACATTTCTTTTGCCACAGTTTGTGCTCCTGTTTATTTTCCTCACTAGGGCAAGACTTCCATTTATGGAAGGAAGCTTCCTTGCCTTTTATAGCCTCCTTAACTGTGCTTGTTAGCCATGCGGGCACCCTCCTGGACTTGGTTGAGCCCTTCCTCCTTTGTGGGATACACACCCGCTGGGCCTCTATGACTGTTGTTTTAAACAGCCTCCATGCACTCTGGAGCGATTGGACTCTTTTTACCTTCCCTTTCAGCTTTTTTTTAACTAGTCTCCTCATTTTGGGGAAGTCTGCCCTTCGGAAGTCAAGGGTTTTCGTGTCAGATTTGCTAGGCACTCTCCCTCCGACATGCATGGCGAAACAGATCGCAGCATGGTCACTATTCCCCAACGGTTCGGTAACATTTACCTCCCTGACCAGGTCTTGAGTGCCACACAATATCAAGTCCAGAGTCACCTGTCCTCTGGTCGGTTCCGTGACAAGCTGCTCTAAGGCACAGTCATTTAACATATCCAGAAATCCAGTCTCTCTTTCATGACCTGAGCATGAATTGACCCAGTCGATGTGAGGATAATTGAAGTCCCCCATGACTACAACCCTGTCTCTCATTGACACCTCCCTGATTTGCTTCCTCATTTCAAGATCCCCTTCAGGTTTTTGATCTGGAGGACGGTAGCATGCCCCTACTATTACATCACTCTTTGAGCCTGGTAATCTAACCCACAGTGATTCTACGGAGGAGTCAGAGCCCCCCTCCAGCTCTACTCTGGTGGATTCTACCCCCTCTTTGACATAGATGGCCACCCCACCTCCAACACGCCCCTCTCTGTCCCTCCTATAGAGTTTATATCCTGGAATTGCAGTATCCCACTGGTTCTCCGCATTCCACCAGGTTTCTGTTATACCTACTATGTCAATGTTTTCCCTAGCCACCAAACATTCCAGTTCTCCCATCTTTGCCCGTAGACTTCGGGCATTTGTATAAAAGCACTTATATACCTGGTCCCCCAAGAAGGGCTGCATGTTTGCACCTTTATTCCTGCAGCCTTCTGTCCTGCTAGACTGGCTGTCATGTCCCATCACGCTACCACTCCCAAATTTTACTCTGCTATTACTTGACTGTTCCCCATCCTCTGCACCCTCATTCCCTAGGGATGAGGAGTCCCGAACCGGATGCCCCTCGGCTCCTGTCGGCTTTCCCCCAGGAGTCAGTTTAAAAGCTGCTCTGCCACCTTCTTAATGTTACGCGCCAGCAGTCTGGTTCCATTTTGGTTCAAGTGAAGCCCGTCCCTCTTGTACAGGCCCGGCTTGTCGCAAAACATTCCCCAGTGCTTAACAAACTTAAACCCCTCCTCCTGACACCAGTGTCTCATCCACGCATTGAGACCCCTGAGCTCCGCCTGCCTAGCTGGCCCTGCGCGTGGAACAGGTAGCACTTCTGAGAACGCTACCTTTGGGGTCCTGGATTTGAGCTTCCTACCTAGCAACCTAAATTTGGCCTCCAGGACCGCCCGGCTACATTTCCCCACGTCGTTGGTGCCAACATGCACCACAACTGCTACCTCCTCCCCAGCACTCTCTACCAGCCTATCTAGACGAGAGGTGATGTCCGCAACCTTCGCACCAGGTAGGCAAGTCACCGTGCGGTCCTCACATCCGTCACAGACCCCCCTCTCTATGTTCCTGACTATAGAGTCACCCACGACAAGAAGCCCCCTTCGCCCCCTCCCCAGAGGAGTATCCATAGTGCGACTGGATACGGGCCCATCACCTGAAGAAGGGGTCCCCACTGTGGGATTGTTTCCCTCTTTTCCAGAGCGACGTCCTCCAGCCCTGAGACTCCCTTTCCTGGCAGCTGAGGAGCTGGCCAACTGAGGGTGGGATGATGCCTCCACGTCCCTAGAAGTCTCACCCTGGTTCCTCTCTACCTGTCTCTGCTTCTCCAGGTCAGCAACTGTGGCTTCAAGGGAGCGAACCCGTTCCCTGAGAGCCTGGAGCTCTTTGCACCGAGCACACACCCATGACTTGTGCCCAAGAGGCAGATTGTCATACATGTGACACTCAGTGCAAAACACTGGATAGCCCCCACCCTTCTGCTGGCTGTCTGACTGCATAGCTTTTGAGTGTAAGTTATGAATTTATCAAAGTTTGGGCACCTTAATGTTGTTGGAGCTCTCCTCTCTTCCTCTCTCCACTCCACAGAGGAGAAGTGCTGGGCAGTGTGTGGGGCCTGGCTTCCTCACCCCGCTGCTGAACTCGCCCAGCTGCTTAACTCGCTGTGTCTTTTTTACCTTGCCACTTTGTCCCAGTGAGCCACTGCGTCCCAGTGAGGCCACTCGCTGCTCCTGAAAGGGCTCACTCTCCGGTACAGGCGCCCGCCCCCTCGTCGTAGGAGCCCATCAGCGGAGAGAAAGCAATGCACAGGGACTCTCCTGCGCATTGCTTTCTCTCCGCTGACGGGCTCCTACGACGAGGGGGCGGGGTGCCTCGTACCGAAGAGTAACGGTGGGGCGGAAAGCTGCAGAACTTAGCATTCCGCCCCACCTCCAGCGACGCCAGTGGAGCCAGATAGGGGGTGTATCAAAACGTATCCTAGAAGGGGGGCTATTACAGTTGGCAAGATCAAGAATTTAAGTCATCCAGTTGGAAGAGATTGGAGCGATCATTAATGAGTTAGAGAAGGAAGTTGACTTTGGCAGCAACTGTTATCGGAAGGTGGAGCACAAAAGGACAGTCTGCTGTTGAGTTGGATGAAAAATATACAGAATCAGTAAGTCACATTAAAATGGTTTTGCTCTGAGGAAGGTTACAGTAATATCTCTGATGCAGCATTTCCTCTAGAAGAAACTGAGCTAAGAAAACAGAAGAAAGCCAAAGATAAGAAGCGTTTTGAAAACAGCTCTGGCATGTCACTGGGACAAATTCAAACTAAATAAAGATTCCCAGTCATTCAGATTATTTTGCTTTGACAAAATGTGTATTGAAACCAATAGTAATAATGTTTGCCAATAATGCCAACAGTATTCTTTGTCATATTATTGGCTATATTAAAATGCAAGCAAATGTGTAAGAGGATTAAATCTGCTGGGTCGGCTACTCCAGATTTATAGCACACTAGCATGGAATAAAGTTTATAAGAGCTCTGCCTAATAGATACTTGAATTGTGATTAGAATTTTAGAATTCTAGAATTCATAGAATTCACAAATCTAAGAAGTTTGTAGATTTCTACATTTTGCATCCTGGCAATTGTTTTTCCAAAATTTGTTTGCATTAATGTAATCTTTTGATTGCACTGATTTCTTCTAAAGAAATACTTCCAGACAAATAACATGGAACACTGCTTAATGTAGGGAACAACCCTAACTCAGTGGTACTCCACCACTGCAAGCAGAAGGTCCTAGGTTCAATCCCTGGCATCTCCAGTTATGGCTGGAATTATCTGTCTGAAACCCTGAGCTAGATACTGAGCTAAATGGACCAGTGGTCTGACTCAGTCTAAGAGCGAAATCCGGTTGGAGGCCAAGGGCCACCCGCAGGATCCTATCCCTGCTCTGGGCAATGCTGCTGCGGCCTGTAGGTCTACTCGGGGAAGGGGACGTTCATCCCCTTCCCCGGGTGTAAACCGGAGCAGGCCCAATCGGCCTCCTTGGATTTCCGCCAGCTAAATAGCTGTCAGAAGTAGGAGGAGGCCGTGTAACGGCCGAGCTGGCCCGGCAGGAACAGGGATATGGTGGACGTCATCCCCACCCCCTCCCAGGCCGGCTCGGCCAATGGCCTCCTCCCTCGCCACCCGGATCTACCCCGCGCCTGTGGCCTTACCTTCCTCCTGCGGCCGTGGGGTTGTCCCGGTTGCGGAGTGAGGGAGGCCGGGTTTGCGCCGGCCTCCCTTACTCCTGAGGCATTGCGAACATGCTTTACGCCACATTCATGATATCTTAGAACGGCGGAGCGCTTACTCCGCCGTTCTTATGTTCCGCTGGATCTGGCTGTAAGAAAGCTTCCTAATTTTGTTTCTTATTGCATATTTAGTGGCATGTGGTGAGATGAGGCAGTAGGATACAGACTTTACTGCTGCAAGAATTGGTGTAGCATAATGGCTATGAGCTGTAAATCAGAACTTCCCTGATCCAAATCTTGCCTCTGCCATAAAGTTACTTACAGCCCAATCCTGCCTAACATCCACCACAGCGCACAAAGCACGCTGCAGTGGATCCAAAGCAGGATCAGGGCCAAGTTGGGGGCACATCTCGGGGGAAAGGGACATTTGTCCCTTTCTCCCAGTGTTAGCCACAGCAGCCCCAATGGGCCTCCTCAGATGCGCGGCAGCTATTTTGCTGGCGCACATCCGGGGAGGCTGTGTAAGGCCAGCCAGGCCTGGGAAGGGGGTAAGGATATGGTGGAGTGCACCGCCAATAATCCTTCTTCCCTAGCCTGGCTGGCCAATTGTCCCCTCCACTATAGCCCACCCTCCCCACACCCTCCCACCACCCGGCGCAGCACTTACCTACGTCCAGCGGCGCCGGTGTTAGACAGTGGCAGAGTGAGCGGTGCTTCGGCACTGGCGCCGCTTAATCCCAGGGTGCCACAAACGTGTTCCGCCTGCCTAAAGATGTGCAGGATTGCTCTGTTAGGCATGCCACTCCCTTTCAGCCTCAGTTGCAGTATTGGAATACCGGTAATCATACTTCCCTTACAGGGTTGTCATACAGATTGTAACAAGATAATTAATGTGCTCTAGACAGTGGTGGAGTGTGGAGCGCTGCTCCCCCGCAGCAGAAGTGACAAGGCGCAGGGTAGGCGGGAGGGCCAAACCCACCGCTGCTCTGTGCTTGCTCCGATAAACAGCGTGGGTTGCGCCCCTGCCGGCTGCCCTGACACCCCACCCAGCTGAAGCCCGAGAGTCCGATCCCGATGCCCGGGGGCCCACCGCCCCATCCCTCCCCCCAGAACGACGCTTCTGGCTCTAGAACACCAGTTTCTCCAGAGGTTGCTGCTTCTGCTTCAATTACTACTGAGAGGAGAGTATCATTTTGTGCTACTATTTGTGTTGTCACAGTTGCATTCATATAAAAGGCTTGGCTTCCTAATATTTATGAGAGCCAATGAAGAAAGAAAAATCTTTTACAGTCAATCTGTAACTTATTTACAGGTAAGTTAAGGTGAAGATTTATGCTTCATTGAGACCAGTAAGACTAACCTGTCCTAAATCCTAGTTCTCTGCATAATTGGTTATGGATCAGGGTACTAAGGTGCAGCTTTTGTATATTAAAATAAATTATGAACTTGTGAACTTTGTACAAAAATTTAACACAAAAATATAAAAATGCATTGTTATTTATTCTGTATTTGATCAAGTTAAAACATAAATAATGCAGAGCAAAGAATAAAATGCATTGAGACAGTACAGTTTAACATCTTCCAAAACAGTAAGATTTTCATTGGAAAACAACCAGAGAGGGAACCTGCCAAACTTCCCTGGGGCGGGAACTCCACAACCGAAAGGGTTTTGTTTACTGCCTGATAGCTCAAGGCTGGAAGCCTAAGGATTAAGTAGTCACCATTAAAGTCCTCTTTAAGAAGAATTTTGAAAAAATATACACATTCTACTTATTCAGAAAATATGCGTATGTTGCTATTGTTGCTGAGGCAATTGCAAAAAGCTATTGTCCCCTGACAATCCAGGTTGCTGGGGGACCAGTGCAGGGCTTTGCCCCAGGACCCACCACCACCCCACCACCCCGCTACCTGGTGGTGGCACTGCACCTGGTAGGCTATGACATGCAGCTAGTGTGGGCTACCAACAGTTGTGGAGATGTGCAATGATGATGCATACTGCTAATTACATTTCATTTCACAACCAAATGAAAGGTAAGAAGTGGTGACTTGGAACAGGACATATAAAGTGATTGTGACATGGAGCCTCTTTTACGTAATTTCTCCTTGGCAGCATCCACATCGGGAGTTTTCTCTGAACCACCACCACTCTGTACATTACACTAGTAATTAATACAACCAGAATAGATGCTTCAGTTACTAAACTGAAATATTGGTCTTGTTGGTCTGCCAGCAGCACTGCAATGTCCCAAAACACTGGAGATATGTTATTGTAGTGGAAATCACAGACGAACAGCGAGGAGTTAGTGGTGTTAGCAGTGGTTCCCTGTTTTGACAGATCCAGGAAGGAAGGGGTTAAAGGATTAAGACTTTGCCTGTTTCCCAGGACTGGGATACAAGGGGTTAACACCCAAGACTGCTGTGGAGGCACAGCTGATGGCAAGTGGGCATGGCTCCACACCTGTGGACAATCAAAAGGAGGCCAGCTACATCACCTGCTGCCTTGCTGGAAGGACATACTGCTGGATTGAGACCTTTGCTAGACAAAGACCTTGCTAAGAGAGGGAACCTCTGCTGGATAGACTACTTACCTGGATGAACTGATATTGGGGAAACTCTGCCCAACTGGCTGTTGGAGAGACTTTTCCTAATTGAACTTGGCTGCAAAACACTTTGCTGGACTGGAAAAAGGCACCACAGCCGTGAAGTTACGAGCTGGGATTTTGCAAGGACACTTGCCTTGTTTAGATAAGTACATAGACATTATTTACTGCTTGGAAAGCAATAAAACTTAATACTGGTTAATACAAATACTGGTTTATTATTATTAATTGCTACCTTGGGTTCAGGAGATTGTTTCTGCACACTGCGTTTTAACTATTTAAGAGGGAAAGTGCTAATTTTAGCCCAAAGTGGACATTTGGAAGGGAATAGAGTGGCTCAGAGGAGCCTGGGCCAAAACAGTTATATAATGTTCTCTTTTCATACCAGTTCACAAGAACATTTCATTTATTTCAGTTGGGTAGTATCAATCTGACTCTTATCTTTCATAACTTTTCCATAATGCAGTCTAGTACGAAAATACTAATCAGGTTGACAGCTTAGAAACAGCCAATTCATTTCTATCTATGTCAAATTCTGCATGCTTTCTTCAATTTAACAAAAAAAAACCTGAGTGATTATTCTTGATGTCCAGCAACCCCCGACAAGAGAAAAGATGGCATGAACCTTATAAGCTTCCTTGAGCCACCTCCTCCTAGGTTGAATTTCTATTTTCCAATGTGAACTAACATTGTGTCTTTTTAAAGCTGGTTCACAGATGTTCCACATAATTGCCAGTTAACCCTAGTGTGAGAAGATGACAGCAGAGTTCATTGTCCTCTATTATGGGAAACTGCCCAAAGCTCTGTCAAGAACAAAATTACATGCTGGGGACAAGTGGTGGCATATAATAATATGCTGCATGTTCCTTGTAAATAGAAATTGCATTCACATTTGAGTGATCATGTGTGCATTTATGGCCCCATTATTGCCATGTGCATTTTCATGCCAATGTGAGCTTCTTCTTTTTCCTTTTGTAAATATTAACTTCTTTTGATGAGCAACATATGTAGCCAATTGTTCAAAATGTAAGACTTGGTTTTTAAAGGTCCAGAGAAGCAGTTTTAGGGGGAAACAATTGGGTACTATTATATAAAATGGAACAAAACAGCACAAACTCTTCTGCTGTCACTGCACATTCTATTCAGGTGCAGAACTGAAATGGATCCAATTACAGTGGTAGAAGGAGCATTTTAATGAATTGCAGGATCCTGCCTTTTTTATTTAGCTTGCATAATGCACATGAACTGTATCCCCCCCCCCTTTTCTGAGTCTTTACTGCTTATTTCAGGTGGAAGAGTTGTGGTGCAGTAAACAAAAGTACAGTATATCACAACTACAGGCATATAAATAATTTAGAATCCTGAACAGAATTAATTAAAAATACCATCAGTGTACACCATAAATCAATGGAGGCAGGAAATTGGGTGGGGGTTGAAGTACAAATCTCAGACAAGTTATAAAAAATATTAGGACTTAGATTCTGCATTAATACAGAGATCATCTCTATTTTGAGTTATTAATGTTCTGAAATAGGAGCAATGGGTAAAACAGATAGCAAGAGCTGTAAATTTGTATCGGTACTTAAAATAGGTCTGTACCTATGCTACGCTAGGACTATATTTGCTATTGCTTTGCAATTGGTCAAAGAGGTATCTTGTAAATGACGGTTCTCTCATATTTAGGAGGTGGATAGCAATTGTGTCTATTCATCCCAGTATAACATGTTTCCCCAGTGGCTGTTTGCAGGTGAATCAATTTTCCCTACTTCTTTTGCTATGTACACCACCGAGGGCTCCTCGCTCAGCACTTGTGTTTGGTGGTTAAATCATTCATTATCTCAAGTATCCTAAGGTGAGTCAATTTCAGATTCATTGCAAGAACACAGGGCAAGTAAGTGAGTACATGGAGTTAAGAACCCACTCACTTCTAATATCAAAGCCAGGTTGGGGAAAACCCAGTTAAAAGCAGTAGAGGACAACAAGGTAAAATAGGGGAGAAGGCAACTTTCCTTCCTTTTTCCATACTTCCCCAACTATAGCTTTTCCAAATCCTGTTGGCAGAGTGTTTCAATGACCCTAGTTTGAAAGACTGCAGCTGAGAAGTAGTCTCCAGGCTATGAAAACTCATGCTACAAAAAACCAAAAAAACTTGTTAGCCTTTAAGTTGCCACCACTTTCCTCCTTCTGAAAGAAAGAAAAGGTCATTCTTCACTGCTGTAACAAATTTTTTTTGACAGTAAAATAGGAGTAAAATAGGTTTCTTACTAGCCAAAACCCACACTTAGCTCACATTGTGGGTTTTGAACAACAAAATGTACATGTTGTTTGATATTTGAATTTTTAATAAAAATTATGTTTGCAGGAGTGGTGAAGATCAGCCTTAAAGTGAAGAGAAAAGCTACTTGAAGGTCATGAAATGAATCACAGATTTAAAGTAAAAATAATGCATAAATATCTCATTGTTCACAGATAACACAGATAACATCTGAGTTATTAACACATGAATTCATTCAGTCTGATGAAACACATATGTTCTGAAAATGTATGTAATATTGTCTTAGGGCACAATCCTGTGTAAGGATCCAGCTGACAGCCCAGGGCTGCCCACCAGATCCTGTGCCCGAGACTGCCTGCCATGCACCGGGCTGGAGGTCTACTCGGGGAAGGGGACTATCTTTCCCGGGTGTAAACCAAGGTTGGCCCGATGGGCCTCCTCGGATTTCCGCCAGCTAAATAGCTGATGGAAGTCGGAGGAGGCCGTATAATGGTGTAGCCGCCCGGCGGGGATGGGGATATGGTGGGTGCCATCCTCTGCCCCCTCCCGGGCTGGCTAGGCCAATGGTCCCCTTTCCTCGCCCGCCGGACCACCCACGTGGCCGCCAGGGGGGTGCTTACCTTCCTACAGTGGCTGCGTCCTCAGTCCGGCGTCGGAGTGAGGGAGGCCGGCCTTGTGCCGGCCTCCCTTACTCCCAAGTAGTCGCAAACGTGCTTTATGGCACATTTGCGACATTTTAGAATGGCAGAGCGTGCACTCCACCGTTCTAAAGTTACCCAGGATTGCGCTGAAGGTATTATTGTGGACTGGATTTCACGACTAGCTAGTTGGAAACAGAAAATGATTGGCTGTCAAGGCCAGCCAGAATTTGTGGACCCCTAGTTACCCAAGATAACTTTGAGAGTGTGGCATGCATGGATCAGGTGTGTCTGTGTGGATTATGTGTGCATGTTTGGTTTAACTGCTTAATGACCATACCGAATGCATATGCATGACTAGTCCTATAGTCTGTGGTTTGGAAACTTTCTTGAATTATTTGCTGTCAATGCACTTTGACTCCTCTGCCATGCACTCACTGCTTTTCTTGGCATCAGTCTAAGCTGCAGTGTTTCCCACCTGTAAGACGGGTAAATGCTTCCTAGATAGCTTTCTACCAGCTTAATTCCTTAACCATATACTGCATAAATGTTTGACTTGGCCTGTAGTATGGCTCATTTTTTGAGTTATCTGTTCTCATGTAAACTATCTTCTGTTTTCCTAATGTAGCACAGACTTTATCATCTGAATTGTGTTGTCACACAGGACTGACAGACTGATGTTTTCCACAATTTCCTTTTGTCTCAAAAATCAAGGAAAAAATGGGTGAGGGCCCAACCCTATCCAACTTTCCAGCGCAGATGCAGCCGTGCCAATGGGGCATGTGCTGCATACTGCGGTGGTGAGACCATCACGGAGGCCTCCTCAAGGTAAGGGAACTTTGTTCCCTTACTTCGGTGCTACATTGCTGCTGCATTGGCACTGGAAAGTTGGATAGGATTGGGCCCTGAAACATTGGGAGGAGGGAGAGAGAAAATCTTCAAATAAATGAAAATAAAGGACAGGGAACAAATGAAGCAGTGCCTCACCTATGGCGCAATCCTATCTAACTTTATGCCCTGCAATGCAGTGAGGTCAGTGTAGCCTGCACTGCATCAAAGGCACAAAAAGGCTGTGTGGGAGGTCACCTCGGGGGAAGGGAATGTTTGTTCCCTTCTGGGTAAAGCCCCAGCCTGGGTAAAGTCCCAGCTGCCGCAATGGGGCTACTTGGATGTGTGCCAGCTATTTTGCTAGCGCATGTCTGAGTCCCGTGTAATGGCAACCAGGCAAGGACGTTGCTAGAGCGTGGCAGCTGGGGCGGACCACCAGGGGGTGACGCGCGCAGAAAGGTGACGTGCACACCCACGCGCGTCGCCCTCCAGAGGCTCCGAGGCCGGGAGAAGACCTCGGAGCGACCTCCCAGGCCGACACTCCAGGGCCCTCAGAAGGCCCAATGCGGCGATAAGTAATTTAGAATGTTTTTCGCGCATGTGCAGAACGTTTCTGAGGGGAAAAGGGCAGCCCTTGCCCTCAGAAACGGTCTGCGTATGCGAGAAAAACTTTATAAATTACGTATCACCGCATTGGGCCTCGTCAGAAGGCCCAGGACAGCTGGTCGGGGAAGATGTCCCTGGAGCCGGCTGCAACGAAAGTAAGACGGCGCGGAAAATTTGGGGGTTGGGGTTGGGGGGGTCGTGCAGCCAGGCCTGGGAAGGGAGATTGGATTTTAGTGTAGCTGCCACCGCCGATCCCTCTCCCTTCCTGGACCCAGCTGACCACAACTTGGTGAGATTTACTTCTCAGTAGACACAGATAAGATTGCACTGTTAATCCATTTCAACGCAAAAAGGATTTGTATGTGGATCTGGTTCTTCACAGCAACAGGCAGCTAAGTTGTCTTCCTGTTTAATTCTGGGAAGGGCTTTGTTTCAGTGGTAAAGCACTTGCTTTATATGCACAAGTTCCCAGATTCAACCCCTGGTATCTCCCTGGCTGGCAGAGAAAAAAATTATTGTCTGAAACCCTGGAGAGCCACTACCAGTGTGCATTGACCTAGAATGGACCGAAGGTCTGATTCAGTGTAAGACAGCTTTCTATGATCCTACACATGCTTACTCAGAAGTTCCACTGAATTCAAGGCGATTGAGAGCAAAGAAACAAAAACCCTTGTAAAACATGTTCATGGACTCGCAGCCCAATCCTATGCATGTCTACTCAGAAGTAAGTCCCATTATAGCCAATGGGGCTTACTCCCATGTAAGTGTGGATAGGATTGCAGCATCAGGCCAACGTCACATAGATCTGTCACATCTTTGCATTATACTTCATAACACCATCTTTTGGGGCTAGTATAATTTTGCCTGAACTCCTATGAAATCAGGTTGTGTTGAAATACTAATAGAAGTCGTGATATTTTGTTGATTATTGTGCTTAAACATTAAGAAGATCTTGGCAAGTCCAGCACATTTGACTCAAATTAAGAAAGCAGCCCTAATTTCTATCACAGAAATCATGAAGTTGGAGAGGAAGCTATTAATAATGTTTCTCTTTTGCCCACATTTCTAAGAATATTGCAATGACTCCATTCAAATGAAGGTGCTGTTCTTTGCTGCTTGTTTAAATCATCAATTCATATTTACTCAAAGAGAGGAAAAAAGCATGCAGCTGTTCCATTACAGTAGCCTCATTTACAATCCAGAATTCATGTGTTTGTTTTCCTTTTGCAGTCAAGCAGACATTGCTTTTCTTCATGCTCCAAACTCTGAACAGAAATGTTCTGCGTCATCCACGCTATGGGAGTTCAGAAGGCCTCCAAGCACGTTTCCTTATCCTATCCAATTCATCAGCTGAACAACAGTTTTCCACCTGTGTTTATGCTGGCCCCTACCTCTCCTCCTAATCCCTTTCACTTTGACTGAATTGTTCAAAACAGCAGGAAATGACCCACAGACATTACAGATTCTAGTTAAAGAGACAGTGCAGTAGAAATCCATCTGATACGACACAATTGCCATCTCTGCATACCTTTCTCTTCAAAAACAGCATGTCTTTTCTCTGCATATCCTGAATGCTAGGCATTAAGGCAAAATGGCTTCCTAATAGTTTTGAAACAGCAAGCCCTAGATAGTACCTCTTGCACACTGCACTGAGATATGTGAACATAATTCCTATTGATTTCAGTGGCCTTAAGCAGTTGGCCAACAGTTTTGCACAGGATTCCAACCTGCTTCCATGTACATGGAGTTCCCATATTTTTTTACCAAACCATTCCTGAGTACATTATCCCTTCCCATTTTCTCCCAGCCCACAGGTGTACACATTTAACTCCTGTTGCGTATACACCCTTGGGTAAAAATACCTAACCAGGGATGGAGTTCACAAACACAATCATGCCATCTTCCAACCCAGCACACTTCTGCCCTCTGTCTCCCAATTGTTATTTTATTTTAATACTGGATGTACTGTGGGTTTTACAGGAATGTTTTTATTGCTGATTTGTATTTTACAGGCCTTGCCCTTCTATTCTTTTATTAAGAGGTGACTGCTACTGGTTTGTGTTTCATGGTTTAATGATATTTTAATGTTAATTTTATGAACCATTATGTTTAATTCATGAAGTGTTTTTATAATTGTATGGCTCTGTAAGCCACCTTGGGTGCCCTTCAGGAAGAAAAGCAGGGTACAAATCAAATAAATTCATTATGGTCATGATCACCACACTTATTCATCCACATTTGTGCTGAACAAAGCCCAGACTCTGCAATATCTCTCAACCTGACCCTGCAATGAAGGCATCCCATAGGAGGACAATGTTTGTCAAATATTTTGCCCTGGGTCATTCTTTAAATTTATTTGGCAGCTAAGCATGTGTAGAGACATGCTACATGCTAGAATATATGAATTAGGGCAAATAGCTATAATAATAAATAATAATAATAATAATAATATTTATATACTGCCTTTCTTGGTCATTGGATTTCTCCTCCGACTTTAATTCAAGGCAATTTACATAGGAAGGCAATTCTAAATCAAGCAGTTTTTACATTTACAATAAATGTTCCAGTCTAGTCTTTCATAGAACGCTTCATTCTAGGTGGTTTCCTTTTGTGGTCTGGCCTCTCTCTGGCATTCGCCTCCCACGCTTCAACTGACAGGCAACTCCAACTCAGATTGCCAGCTGCAGCTTTCTCTCTCACACACAGAGGCTCTACAGCTTGTCAGCGGCGTGTTGACAGCTCTTTGACTGCTCACGGATTCCTCTGGGTGTCTCGAACTGCCGTCCTTAGATCTTCAGGCATATGAGGCTGCAGCTCTCTGAGCCAGACCTCCTGCCCTATTATGAGAGTTATCTTCTTCTCTTGCCTGGTGATGCTGGCAGTGTTTCCTGGTGCTGGTGGTGCTGGCAGAGTTTTTGCATGGAGTTAGAGAACAAGAAGACCCCCTCTCCCCCCCAAAAAAAATTACTACTTCAATTGCAGCAGTAGTGGATCAAACCTTGAATTCTAGCCCACCCACCCCCAGGTCCCTGCTTGAGGAAACCTTATTTAAAAAGACTGCAGTTTTAGGACTGTGCTTGTCTCTTCACTGGCACCACCTATGTTGCTTTTTAGAATGGACATGTTTGCCTCAATGCCTTCCAACTAGCTGGACCATTTCACTAACTCAGAAGTGCCAGATTAAAATGGATTTAAATCAGCAGTTTGTTTAGTGATGCCAGAACACTTCTCTTTGTTAGAGGGGGAAAAAAACCTCCTCTGTGGCAACACTGTCACACTGATGCCATGTGTCCCTTTTGCTTGACAATACGTGCTGACACAATTGCTGCATGAATGAGTCAAGGGAGGAAAAAGCATTCTCCTGCCTCTATTTTATCACACTGCACCCCAACTGGCTATTCTGCATATGGAAATTGTGGTGGGTGTGCCTTGTACAATAGGGTGATTCACAGAATTACGTAAAAGGCCATTGTTGGCACTTACTGAAGAACATGGCATGACCTCATCCCTCAGTGGTACTGGCACAGCATATGGCCACTTTATCAAGGATGGGTTTTTTGGTACCCAGAGTTTATTAAAGCATTCACGTTTGTACAGTATCTGCTTTTAGAATAGAAGGCACAGGAACACCCACAGAGTTGCATTTCCCTTACTATCTCCTATAGTAGCTTTCAAGATCATATAGACACTGAATCAAGGGGACTTTGTGCTAGAAGATACAGTCATACTAATTCTAGTTGATGATCTTCATGGGTTGTATTTCTCCAATAGTCAGCTCAGGCATTTGCTTCCAATATGGCAGCTCAAGTTCTTCTGTTCTTCCCCAAGGCTGTCTTAGCCCTGGAAGGAAGAGTACATTGAATTACCACTGCAGGAAGCTGCTGGGCATCTTTCTAAAAGACTGAATAATATTCATCACTGGACATTAATTTCAGATGCATTTAAGAAAAAACATAATCAAGACAAGAATTATACTATTTTGTTGTTGTTGTTGTTCAGTCAAGTCGTGTCCGACCCTTTGTGACCCCATGAACCATATCACGCCAGGCCTTCCTGTCCTCCACTGCCTTCCGGAGTTTGCTCAAATTCATGTTCATTGCATCAGTGATACTATCTGATCCATCTCATCTCATCCTCTGCCTTCCCCTTCTCCTTTTGCCTTCAGTCTTTCCCAGCATCAGAGTCTTCTCCAGAGAGTCCTCTCTTCGCATTAGGTGGCCAAAATATTTGAGTTTCAGCCTCAGTACCTGTCCTTCCAGGGAACAGTCAGGGTTGATTTCATTTAGGATTGACTGATTTGATCTCCTAGCAGTCCAAGGGACTCTCAGGAGTCTTCTCCAGCACCACAGTTCGAAAGCATCTATTCGTTGGTGCTCAGCCTTCCTTATGGTCCAACTCACACAACCATACATTGCTACTGGGAACACCATCGCTTTGACTATATGGACTTTTGTTGGCAGGGTGATATCTCTACTTTTTATTATGCTGTTTAAGTTTGCCATAGCTTTCCTCCCAAGGAGTAAGCATATCTTAATTTCATGGCTGCAGTCTCCGTCTGCGGTGATCTTGGAGCCCCAAAAAGTAAAATCTGTTACTTGCTTCCATTTCTACCCCTTCTATTTGCCAGGAATTGATGGGACCAGATGCCATGATCTTAGTTTTATTAATGTTGAGTTTCAAGCCAGCTTTTGCACTCTCCTCTTTCACCCTCATCAAGAGGCTCTTTAGTTCTTCTTCACATTCTGCCATTAGGGTGGTATCATCTGCATATCTGAGGTTGTTGATATTTCTCCCGGCAATCTTGATTCTGGCTTGTGATTCATTCAGCCCGGCATTTCTTATGATGTACTCTGCATATAAGTTAAATAAGCAGGGTGACAATATACCGCCTTGCCATACTCCCTTCCTAATTTTGAACCAATTGGTTGTTCCATGACCGGTTCAAACTGTTGCTTCTTGACCTGCATACAGGTTTCTCAGGAGACGGGTAAGGTGGTCTGGTACCCCCATCTCTTTAAGAATTTGCCACAGTTTGTTGTGATCCACACAATCAAAGGCTTTTGCGTAGTCAATGAAGCAGAAGTAGGGTTTTTTTTTTTACTCTTGTGCTTTCTCCATGATCCAGTGCATGTTGGCAATTTGATCTCTAGTTCCTCTCCCTCTTCAAAACCCAGCTTGTACTTCGTAGTTCTCGGTTCATGTACTGCTGAAGCCTAGCTTGTAGGATTTTGAGCATAACCTTGCTAGCATGTGAAATGAGCAAAATTGTACGGTAGTTTGACTTGAGCACTCTTTGGCATTGCCCTTCTTTGGAATTGGAACGTAAAGTGACCTTTTCCAATCCCTTGGCCACTACTGAGTTTTCCAAATTTGTTGGCATATTGAGTGCAGCACTTTAACAGCATCATCATTTAGGATTTTAAATAGCTCAGCTGGGATACTGTCATCTCCGCTAGCTTTTTTGTTAGTAATGCTTCCTAAGGCCCACTTGACTTCACTTTCTAGGATGTCCGGCTCTGGGTCAGTGACCACACCAGCATGGTCATCAGGAACATTAAGATCTTTCTTGTATAGTTCTTCTTCTGTGTATTCTTGCCAAATCTTCTTAATCTCTTCTGCTTCTGTTAGGTCCCTGACTTTTTTTTGTCCTTTATCATGCCCATCTTTGCACAAAACGTTCCCTTTATCTCCAATTTTCTTGAAGAGATCTCTAGTCTTCCCCATTCTGTTGTTTTCCTCGATTTCTTTGCATTGTTCATTTAAGAAGTCCTTATCTCTCCTTGATATTCTCTGGAAATCTGCATTCAGTTGTTTATATCTTTCCCTTTCACCCTTGCTAATTATACTATTACTGCAGGTAATTAGCAGCAAAGGAACAGCAAGTGGAGGAACCAACACTGGGACTGACTCTTCCTGATGCAGCACAACAGTAATGAATACATAAAAGTTTACAACGTTGCATTTCTTTGATCAACACCTGAAGTATAGATGGTCAGAGGATGTTACTGGGACCAACATTTTGGCTTGGATGCATGCAACGGAAAGGCAGGTCTTTGTCTCTCACACAGACAGACAGACAGACAGACAGACTAAAGAGATATGGTGCTATTATATTTAGTTACTTGCAGCAGTAAGAATATTTTTAGTCCATGTGCTTAGTATTAGAGGACCTACTACTGTCAAAGCTGTCCTTAGGGCATCTACCTAAACTATTGGAAACTGTCCTAAAGCATCTACCTTTCAGGAGATATAGCAGATATTCACACTGGATCAAAAGTGAAATGATAGGTTGTGAAATTGGGTAAGAATTCAGTTAGCAGGTTTGAAATGCCTCATTGCAAGTCAAGGTCTAGGTAAACTTTTAAAATGGACAGTTTTAAACTTGAGATCCGATTCATCAGAACTGTCTTGTTGAACCAAATAAGGGTCCATCTTATCTTGCATTATTTTTCCAGTCACAACCAGGCATTTGGACATTCAGGGCATTGAAGTAACAGCTAACAGCTATCCACAGCATCTAATATTTAGGGGGATACTATCTCTGTACATGGAGGCTCTCTTTGGCCAGCGCAAGACCCACTGATGCCTGAGGCGGCATGCCAAATGCTGCCCCACTTACCCGATGTGCCATCCTCTGCTCCTCCTATGCTCCAATGTTCCAGTTCAGCATTCCCCTCTCTTCCACATTTCCTCTTCCTGTCTGCCGCCCCTCTTCCTTTTCCAATTCAAGTGGTGGAAGGAGAAGGAGGGGCAGTGGAGGCAATTAGGTGGACAGAGATGGATGCTCTCCCCCCCCCCCCATTGGCTGCCTAAGGTGACTGCTTCACTTGGTGGCCCTGTCTTTGATCTATGTAAGCATCCATATGGAGCATTGACAGTAATAAGGAGGCATCCTGGACACAGGTAGGCCAAACGAGACAATATACTATGTTGTGTGATTGTTGCCTGCATGCTTAATTTTTCTAATGTAAGTAGCACGTGCAGGCCCCCCCAAATCCACATCTAGACTATGAGGAAACAGGGCTTTAACTTTTTGCAGTCACTGTGGTCTCAATCTAAATCAGGCCTGTGCACAATTGCTGTTTGCCCAAGGAGAAAATTCCATTGGTGCCAAAGAGTGCCCTAAGAGTACAGAAAAAAACATGGGTTGTAAAAGCTCTGTCCACTTTGGACAGGCATTATTCATATATAGTATACATGCATTATTCTTGAATCATTTGTTTTCAATGGAGACAGAAATCTCTGAACTGGAGGAGGTGGTGGAAAAAATAACAGCAATAGTATTTATATACCGCCTTTCTTGGTAATTGGATTTCCCCTCTGATTTTAATCCAAGGTGGTTTACACAGGTTTTTACATTTTACAATAAATGTTCTAGTCATTCATAGAACACTACTTTCCAGGTGTTTTCTTTCACAGTCTGGTCTCTCTCTGGCATTCACCTCGCATGCGTTGACTGACACAAGCAACTCCCCTTCACAGAGTACCAGCTGCAGTTTGTCAGTGGCGACAGCTCTTCAACTGCTCACGGATTCTTTCAGGAGTCTCAAACTGCCGCCCTTCATCTTCAGGTATATGAGACTGCAGCTCTACTGACCAAGCTAGACCTCCTGCGCAAAGATGGTGTTGCTACAAAATGAAAAGTAGTTGCCCTTGCCAGAGATAGGGTACTACATTGTACATTAAGACACTGCTGAAACCCTGTCTTATTGCTGAGGTATTTATTTATTTACAAACAATATTTTTACCCCACCTTTTTCCCTGAAGGGACCCAAGGCGGCTTACAAGAACAAAAAATACAAATACAAAAAACACATCAAATTTAAAAGCAATAAAAGCAGTTAACTAAAACTCATAAATCTAAAAATGATAAGAGATCACTATTACAATTAAAACAAGAACATGAGAACAGCAGCATTATAGATTATTATACAAAATCTGTATATTTGTATAGATCTAATTTACACACACACACACACACACACACACACACACACACACACACACACACACACACACACACACACATTATAGATCAGGGGTTCTCAAAGTGGTGGGTCATAACCTCTTTTTCCAGAAGTGGCTGATATTACTGCAGAAAATAAGGGGGGGCAGCCCGAACATTGGCGGCAGTGCTTCAGGATTGTGGAATCCTGGAGCGTTGCCTCCAACAACGCCCCACCCCTGCAAAGACTTACAGGGGAGTAAACTCCCCTGTAGGACTTTGAAAAACACTGTGATAGATCAATTAGAGTGTAATCCTATCCGGCCGCTAGGCAGGCATAGGACCTCAGCACCAGCCCAGCACTGTCACAAAAGCTGCCATAAAGCAGTTGCGCCGGTCCTAGGCTGATGCAGAGGCCTGCACCGACCCCTGTGGACCAGATCCAGATGGCATGTGGCCCAGGTAAGCTATGGCTGTGGCTTAGGGAGAGAGAGAACACGTGCATGTGTGTACAAACTACACACACATGAGAGAGAGAGACACTTTGAAGGACTTAGCCTTCCTTCATGTTAAGGGAAGAAAATTCTCCTTCTCCCAAGGAATTATTTCATCTGGACAAGCTCATTCTAGAGGCTATGTAATAGACCCAGTGGGAATTAAATGACCCAAATAAAGAGGAAGTCAAGCATATTACCTCTTGCTTCATAGTGATGAGATTGTGCATTGCAGTGATTTGGAGAGGACACTCTTAATACATGTTTTCCCCCATTTGGCCTTGAATAAGAGCAATTTAAATGTAAAAGACATTTAAACCCAACTTCATATGGAGCCACCTGGTTAATTATTTACTGCAAGCCAACTATTGGCACAATCATGTTTTATAATGAAAAATAACCAATTTATTCAGAGCTTCCTTAAATTCTGAATTGTTTGTGCTTGCAGTTGCAAACTTAGAATTAGAGGAATAAATTTTCCATGTGTTATTGGAGAGGTTTAGCTACTGCAGCTACAGACACTTAATAGGAGTCACATGGCTAAATCCCTGTGCATCATGCTGGAAGTTTACTGCACCACATTACTTTAATGCACACTTGTTTGGTGATTTAATTTACTTCTGCCACCAGGTGGCACTTATAGTGGATTTATTACATTCAGAAATATTTTATCCTCAACACTCTTAACGCAAAACATTACAATTGATTAAAGAGCAGAACATTGTCTACAAATACTGGTTTCACATAAATGAGCAACTGCTGTCCCTTGGCTTTGGTAAGAATTTTGATGCAGGCTTTTAGAAACAAGCCTCTGAGAAGCAGCATTTGTTATGTATTTGAGCAAAATAATCATGACAAAAATGCATGTGTGTAAGTATGTGGGTAATCATTTTGATTGACATTGACAATGCATGCTATCGTGGAGTCATGAATCTTAGTGAAATAATTTTTCCATGATTACTAAGGAAACGTTTATTACTTCCTTTGGATAAAAGGTAGCAATATTTATTTATTGCCTGCCTTTCTTCCCAAAAGCACCTGATGCAACATATAGGATTTAAAATGCTCAATACAGTTCCCACACAAAACAAGAGAAACATTACAATCTGAAAATCTTTTGAACTCTGTCAGCGTGATAACTGGCTTGCTTAATTTTCTTTGATTTCCCTTGTCCTGTCAGTTTTGTATGTAAAACATCGTTCAGAGATCCAGTGTATGTTTAGTTCAATGTGTAGTAGACAGAGGGCAGGTTGGTAGCAATAGCAGAACATTTGGAAGGTGGGTGGACATATAATGCAATAAAGGGTTAGTGTAACTGGGCAATGTTTATAAGGCAGTTACTGTATGCTTTAATACAATTAATAATGAAGTAATCACTGTTTCCTCTGAACTAATAATTACCACTGCCCCACTTCACAACACCCCAAGCAGGTACAGATGATGTAAAGGTAATGATCAATCAGGAATACAGTCGGACCTTTTTATCCACGTTTTTTATCCACGGATTTGACTCAACACGGATGGCAAAACTGTGGAAGAGGAAGTCCAACCACACTACATTACCTCTTTTTTCAGCGTTGTCGGTGGCCTGCCAGCCACTTCCAGCCTCCTGTGCATGTCCAAACTGCTGAAAAATGCAGCCGGGAGTCTCTGGCACCATTTACAGGTTGCTTCCAGTAGTGGCTTTTGTTTTTTCAGTCAGTTTAAACAAACTCTAGAGGAGGGAAGCGGCAAAGATGCTGGAAAAAAAAGTAATGTGGCACTGCTCCCGACCCCTCCCCCCTGGATTTCATATAACACTGATTTTCTTAGCCCCTGTGGTTCCCAGGAACAGAACCCCAGAGGATAAAAAGGTCCGACTGTACTTTAATTGAATTTGTGTGACAGCACCCTGCTCTACTTTAGCACTGAGCCCTTTCCCTGATCTACCATTTCCACCATAATAAATGAAAATCATTAATCCAACACAACATTGTTCTAGCAACCAGATAACATGCACCCTTGGTACAAGAAACACATGGGGTTCTATCCTAACCTTGGAAAGAGGACTCCCATTTGGAAGAATGGACTCGCCTTTGAGCCAAGAGGGTGCAATTTTCCCCAATTCATCTCCCTTGGTAGCCACCCCATGCTTGCCATTCTGCTCCTGAAGATACCCCAACCTCAAGAGTGAATTTTGAGGAGCTGCGGGGGAATGCTGTGGTGAGGAGGGGTTGGAGAAATTCCCATGTTGGAACTTCCTTCTGCACATGCTAGAACACAGTCCATGAATTATAAAATGGAGAACTTGATTGAAAATAATGGAGGGTTTTTGTTTTGGTGATTTAAATAAACTAATCTACGTTGTTTCCCATTCGTATGTCAACTGTATTGACACTCTCATAGCTTAGCATAGGCAAAATGCACAGTTGACATAGTCTTGTATACTTATCGCGTTTCCTTGTTCAAATAAAAGTTGAGGGTCAATGAACATGCTTCCTTAAAGTGCAGCAGATGCTGCTGCTCACATTGACAATGTAGCTCTTTGTGTAGGCAATCGTGTATGGATCAATTGTAGACACAGGACTCTGCCGGCATTGACTTTTTGCATGTTGCAGCAAACATTTTTTAAAAAACCTGTTTGAAACTTAAGGTTGAAGAAGAAGAAAATCACTCCATGTTGACAGGTTTATTTAGAATCAGTGGAGATTACTGACTGTGGGCCAAGTCTTGAGTCCACCCTTAGTGTGCAGGTGTGTCATGGAGGCAGTGATGTGCACTCACAGAAATATGTATGCACTGACTTCAAAGCAGGACTTTGAATGCTTGCAACAGCATGACATATGTCAAAGCATGCAGAATTCAGTGCCTACTAATGGCCCACATAGAATGGCCTCTACACAAAGAAACAGAAGTCAGCCCTGACTCTGGAGAAAGTCATGAGAATTTACCTTAAGTTTTTACTTAAGCAAAAGCATTAAGAATGTAGAACATCCCATTGGTGCTAATAGGAACGTCCCTTCTGAGTCAAACAGCAGCCATGAAGGACCTGATCTGGATCAGGACCATGATGGGGATCAGAGGCATCCTGAGGGGAGGTGACACCTGGAGCGGCCTAGGGCTAGCATCACCCCCATGGCATGGTGTCACCCTCATAGGCCAGCCCTGCCCCTCCAGGCTGCACCTGCATGCCAATCACTTTCAGGGCTGCCCAGCTCACACGAGAGCTTCAGCATGATCTCAGGTGGCCTGGAGCCCCAGCCGGTCATGCCAGCCCACCCAGAGCCCAAGCTCGCCAGTGCCTGTGTCCCTGTTTGGGATCTGTCATACCAGATAGGGCTGTGCGCCATGGCCTGGCTTCCGGACTTCCCGCCATGGCTGCAAACACTTGTGGAGGCAGGCAGGCAAATGAGGCCTCGGTCGGCACGCTGTGTCTCCATATCGCCCAGGTGCTGGGAAGAGCCCCAGCAGCTGAGCCCCCATTCGCCTGCCCACCTCCACAAGCGTCTGCAGTGGTGGGCTTCTCCTGTGGTGTCACCCCCTCAATTGGGTGTCACTGGGGGTGGCCTGCCCCCTCGCCCTGCCCTAATGATGCCCCTGATGGTGGTAAAGTGTTAAAGCCTCCTTCCTCCCACACCAGAGTGACAACCTGGACTGGGGTCTCTGTGACTCCTATTTAGACAAAAATTAGCACTTCTATGCTACTAACACATTGAGGCCGCAATCCTCCATGACTTTAGGTTGGTGGAGCGCACACTTCGCCAGCCTTAGCACTGGGAGACTAAATGGCGCTGGCATAGAGGCCGGCACCGCTTACTGCGCTTTCCCCCAGACTCTGTGCCACCGGACACAGGTAAGCCCTGCACTGGGCAGCAGGAGGGTGGGCCAGGGTGGTGGGGGAGGGGGCCATTGGCCGACCAGCCCTGAGAGGGGGCGGAGATATTGGCACCAGGCTGCACCAATATCGCAAGCCTTACAGGGCCTCCTCAGTTGAGAGCTGGTGCGCATCCAAGGAAGCCCATTGGGGCATCGATCTGGGGCTTACACTGGTGCAAGGGGACAAATGTTCCCTTCCCCCAAGGTGAGCTCCGGCTGCGCCAGCACAGAGCGCATCCTATCTAGGATGCAGCAGCCAACCATTTTGACTGGCCACCGCATCTTAGGCAGGGTCAGGTTGTGAATGTAACATGCTGTTTGGCTTCAAGATATCAATTTACTTGGGATTTGGGTGTGGATAAGCAATACTCCTCTTCCTTGGAGGCAACAAAATGTGTTAATTCTTCCTGTATAACATTTTTGTAACTGGAACTGTGTTGCATTACCATAAAATCATAGCACAGAATGTGCTCCTCTGATTTCCACTGTAATTGCTGTAACTATGGCAGGAAAGACTGTGTGCATAGATAAATCTCTTTCCTGAAATTCTAACATGCAAAGAAACAAAGGCAGAGGCATTCCAGAACACCTATGCAGATGAATAAACTCTTTAGATGGGAAAACATCTTGTAGTAGAAATTGGATTTAAGAGCATAAAACATGCTGGCAGGAGCACTGTTGCCGGCTGTATACTGTTACGCAAGGAACTTGAGGGTATGCTTAGGAATATGGCAAGGGAAAACAGAGCTTCTTAAAGTAAAAAGACGGGGGAGCTGACTAAAAAGAAGCAGTGCAACTAGCAGAAAAGAAATATCCTGAGCACCACAGATACTGCATAGAGCAGGGGTGGCCAAATTGCGGCTCCCGAGTCACATATGGCTCTTTGACGTATAATGTGTGGCTCTCGGAAATATATAGGCCGCTCCTGATTATAAGCCGCACCCTTAAAGTTTGGTGCTATTTAAAAAAAATAAATTCTAACTTTTTTAACTTAAAGAAAATATACATATTAGTAGAACAGTAAAACAGTACAGGAAGTCCTCCCTTAAAGTTGTAGATAGATTCCTGGAAACTGCAACTTTAAGTAAAACAACTTATAACAAAACCAATTTTATAGGCTAACGTAAGTAAACATACAGGTGGCGCAGCGAGTTAAACCGCTGAACCATAAGCTGTCAATCGAAAGGTCGGCAGTTCGATTTCCGCGACGGGGTGAGCGCTCATTGCTTGGCCAGCTCCTGCCAACCTAGCAGTTCCAAAGCATGTTAATTTGAGTAGATAAATAGGTACCGCTTGCGGGAAGGTAAACAGCGCTCCGTGTTCCAGCTGCATGCTACGCGCTGCGGCAAGGAGAGTCATGCCGGCCACATGACCACGGAGGTGTCTTCGGACAACGCTGGCTCTTCGGCTTTGAAATGGAGATGAGCACCACACCCTAGAGTCGGACACGACTGGACTTAATTGTCAGGGGATACCTTTACCTTTTTAACATACGTAAACAAGAGTTAGGTTCCTATGGCATATCTCTGGTCACAAAAGCATCACCAAACTTCTAAATAAAGACTCAAAACACTTCTAATATTAAACATTGAAATAATGTTTGCTATAACAAAATAGCAACAACGTTATGCGTCGGCTCAGTTGTTAGGACGTCTGGCTCAGTTGGTAGAGCGATTGTCTCATAAATGCCTGAAGATCTGAAGGACGGCAGTTCAAGATGGCCGGAAGTGTCTGTCAGAGAGCGGCTGGTACGCCGAGCTGATAAGTTGCAGAGCCTCTGTGGGGGAGTGGAACTGCAGCTGCAGCACTTGAGTGGTAGTCAAGGTTGCCTGTCAGCTGAAGCGTGGTGAGGCCAACGAGAGAGAGAGAGAGAGCTGAACTGTGAAAGCAACATCTAGAATGAAGGGTTCTACGAAACATTAGAACGTTATTATATTGTAAAAAACCCTTGGGGTTTAGAAAGCATAATGTATAGCATAAAGGGTTAATGTATAAGTAGCCTTCCCAGATCCAAAGGGGGACAGAGTGCCTACCTTTAACCTTTGGAATTTGGGCAGGTGCAGCTTGTTGCACCCTTCCATGATGATGAGCTGCACCTGCACAAATTCCAATGGTTAAAGGTTGGCACCCTGTCCCCCTTTGGATATGGTAAGCCTATGCAGGAGAACTCTCTTAAGTGGCAAGCCCAATAACTTTCTAGCTGCAGGATCAATAAATAGTTTCCACAGTGTCCTGGGGCTGTAACTTAAGGGTTAATTTTTTCAACTGCTTGCTGAGGCTAGCTAGAGGGCTTGTATCAGCAGGCTGCTGACGAGAGGCTAGAGAGATCATTGTTTTCGGCCAGGCTGAATAGCAAGGCATTGTAAGGCACAAAGGTAAGCAAGGACCTACTGTATTTTATTTAATGAATAGGAAGACGTTCTCTGGTGTAAACAGCTTTGCAGTTTAAAAAAAAAGAGGGGGGAAAAGTCCCATTTAACCTTTGAAACTGCAAACTGAAACATTCCAAGCATTATCTGGCTGCAGCAGACTCAGAGAGGCTTGAAAACGTTTTCAGTTTCGCTAAAGCTCGGCTTTGCAGTTTCAAAAGTATTTTTACTGGGGTTGTTGTTGTTTTGCAACATCCCGATTGTAGGCCGCACCCCTAGTTTAAAGACTTACATTAGAGGAAAAAAGTGTGGCCTATACTTGGGACAATACGGTATGTTGGCTGAGCTCCTTTTTGCATCACAATTAATATAAAAGGTATATAAGAAATTTTCAAGCTTTATAATTATTTACCAGATATGAACTGAGAGTCCACTGGATTAAAACATAAGTTTAATGTTTATGATGAGTAAATACAGTTTATTTAAGAATTTAAAGGCTTCTTAAATATTGCAGCTCTCAAACATCTGAAGTTAAAAAGACAAATGTGGGCCAAGGAGGATCACATTCAAGGAATAAAAGGAGACTGAACTCGAGCTTTTCTCCCTGTTTCAGCTGTACAGCATCATCGCCTTTTAGCAGAGATCCAAGCATGCTGACTGGACGAGCAATTCACACCATGTGGTAAGTGTGTTGTATCAAGAAAGGGAAAGCTAACTAAGCAGCACTGCAATGAGGGAACTTTGTCATGACTAACTGAAGCTTTATTAATTTCAATGGGATTTAGGAATCCTGATTTTCTTAGGGTACAACATAGCATTCTTATGCCTAATACCTATCCAATGAAAATATGCAACTACCTAATTCTCCTTCACAACTTTATGGAAGGTGGCAACTTTGCAGAGATGTGGACAATCACCAAAGTCCATGCTAGTGACAGAGAAGAAGGCAGCTTTGGCTGAATTGCTACCCTATTGTCCATGGGCCCATAAAGCCTTGCCACATATGTAATTTAACTTAAGAAGAATCCTGAAACATACTGTTGGCTATCCAGCCTCACCCACAGAATAAAACCAAATACTGAGGTTCACTTCAGATCACAAAGAAAGATTTTTCTTTCTTTGGGGAGAAAGGCTGCTTATACGCATCTTCTCTCCAAATCAGAACCCCCAATCTACTTTTGGTGACCTGACTTTCTTCATCTCAGTTGGGCTTTCTTTCAAAGCGTTGTTGTGAGGACAAAATGAGGAGAGCAGGAAGGGGCCATGCAGACCTGGTCCAAGCTTCCCATGCTTGAGTCCAAGATCCTTCCACACGCAAATCACCTTGCTTACTACAGACTACCACCACACCTCCTTATCCTCCTCCTTTTCCTGCCACCCCTGTCCTTCTCCTTTGTGCTCCCTGCCATTTGAAAAAGGAAGAGAGAGTTAAGGGAGGGAGTAGAGAAAGGAGACTTCACTCTCCACTACAGCTGCTCCAATCCCCATCTTCAAATAACAGGAAGCCAGGAGGAGGGAAACGGGCCACTGTCATCGCCAGTGCCAATGGGGGATGTATAGTCTCATCAGCCCTGGAGCCAGGCACCCTCACCTAAGGTTTTGGAAGTCACATTGCAGGACAGAAAGATACATACAGTGCAATCCTATCCAACTTACACCACCCGGTGTAACCAGCGGGGGAGAGCAAAGCGGGAGGCTTTGGAGGGGAGGGGAGATTTAAATTCCCTTTGGAGGGGATTTGAACCCCCTTTCTGTTCTGGGATCTCCCATTCTCACTGCACCGGTGGCATAGGTTGGATAGCATTGCACTCATAGTTTCTTATTTCTCCTTTTGTAAACCTGAGTAGAACAGCATGACGATATGAAAGAAAAGAGAACTATGAAACCAGTATTTGGTGCAAGCAAGTGCAAAGTAAAGCATATATTGCAACAAATCCCTTAACTTTGCATATGATGATTGGACCTGAATTGGCTATTCAGGAAACTGGTCTTGGAAGCAAGGTAGATGACTGCTCATTGAAATAGTTAACTGACCATGCTAGAGTAATGAAAAAGACAAATTTAGAGCAAGGAACTATTACAAAAAGATTGGAAATAAAGCAGCAAGTACCAGAATGCCATAATAAACCTATAGTTCAGCCACCTTTAGGTTATGATGTACAGTTCTGGTCAGGCTCTCTCACAAAATGTGCAAATAAAATTGAAAAAGGCAGAAAACTAAAGCAGGTCAAGGTTGAATTACCTTTCCTACAAGGAAAGACAAAGCAATTCAAGATTTTTTCTTTCTTTCTTTTAACTAAAACAGATGAGCTAAGTCGGGAACATGATGGTCTATCAACTAATGAATTGCATGGAGCAGATGGAGAGTGATCCCCCCCCCACTTCATGGTGCTGGAACAGGGTCATCCAATAAAGTTGATTGGCAGTAGATTCTGAACAGATGAAAGGAAGTACTTTTCCACAAATTAATGCATAATTAATTTATGGAATTCACTAACAGAAGGCCACTAGCTAAAGCTTAGGTGGCTCAAATACACATGGAGGACCGGTCTATCAACAGCTCTTATTTTATTTTATTTACAGCACTTATATACCACCTTTCTCATAGACTCAAGATGGTTCACGCAGGCAGGCCGACCTTAAGCCCCATTTTTTCAAATTGGATTTTTTACAATGTTATTCTATGAGAGAAACTCATAGAACCTTCCATTTCTCAAGATGTTTCACTTCATAGTGCAGTTGTCGTTCTGACCGCACGGCTCTTGCCTTTCCAAGCTTCCACAGGCAACCGCATATCAAGCCTCAGATGGGTTCACAAGCTGCTATCCATTTCTTGCCAGCTGATACCTCTACAGTCCACACTCCTCCGCATTCCTTCACGAAGCTCTGTTGGCTTCATCGTGCAACAACTCTATCAGCGATATTCATCACCCTTCCAAAGTGACACCAGGGCTGACTCTGCTTAGCTTCTTCAGGCAAGGCAGTAGCTCAACATCCAGACCACACCTCCTGCCCATCTTAGTCATGATAACTGAATGGAACCTCTGTGTTCTGAGGCATGCCTCCTGGGACAAACTGGGAATGGCCACCACCTTCATGCCAGCTTATGAGCTCTCAGAAGAACCTGGCTGGCTGAACAAACCTGAAACATTATCTAACAACTAGCTTCCTTTCATTTCTTAGGTAAACAGAGATGTTATCAGTTTTGTGCACTAATGACCAGCATTTGATGGTGTGGAAAGATGTGCCTGATTACTAGCGATTAGTGTTACATATTGTTCTCTTTTACTTCCTGCTCTTATGTAATTGAGTAATCAACTAAAAGTCATTATTTATGTTTATCTTGTTTGTTCATTGTTTTGGGAGTTGTACCTTTCTAAGTTCTTGTATACAAAAACTAATAAAAACATTTTTAAAAAAGGATGAACTAGATGGACTTTTGATCTGATCTAGCAACACAAGGATGATAACTCTTTAAGGGCGCAATCCTGTGTAACTCTTGCACCGGTGTAACAATAGATCCCCCGGTGTAAGAGTACTTATGCCAGTGTAACTTGCCGTACATCGACGGACGCAGGACAGACACTGACGTAACCCCCCCTCGAACACCTCACATGTGCAGTTCGGATGCAAAATGGATGCCAGTGCAACTCCGCCGGCGCAGGGGGGCATTCTGGGTGCATCTGAATACCCCCAGAATGCCCCCTGCACTGGTGGAGTTGCGATGATGTCCATTCCACATCCGAACTGCACATGCGAGGCGTCCGAGGGGGGTTACACCAGTGTCTGTCCTGCGTCCGTCAGTGTATGGCAAGTTACACTAGCATAAGTGCTCTTACACCGGGGTATCTACTGTTACACCGGTGCAAGAGTTACACAGGACTGGGCTGCAAGCGTGCAATGTTCCTTTCTAGAGAGTAACAGGCATTTGGGACTTCGCTTTCATTTCTCCTCTTCCAATAAATGCTTTCCACTTATCGTACCCATTGTAAAGGCTTTCCACTTAAAAAAGGCTTTCCACTCACCCACTGTATACTGCAGGGCAAAGCTATCAGTAGGGGTAGTCATTCTTCGTAAGCTTTTAGTAACTATTGCTGAAGTCATTGAATAATATTTTTTCTACAAATACCGTATTGTCCCGAGTATAAGACACACCTGATTATAAGACGCACCCTTAAAGTTTGGTGCTATTAAAAAAAATTAATTAAATCACTGGCATTAAATTGCAACAGCCTGATTATAAGACGCACCCCTAGTTAAAAAACTTAAATTAGGAGAAAAAAGTGAGTCTTATACTCAGACCAATACGGTATATAAAATAATTTTGTTCCTAAAGTTATTCATCATAGAAAAGGAAAAGAAATTATCCAGAGGACCCAAGTTTCCCTTGGATTATGTTATGCAAAGTTTAGTCTGTCTTTGCTCATTAGTAAGAAATGTACAGTTCTACAAATTTAAGTTACTCACTGCAAGTAACCAAACACATTTTAATTTTCTTATTTAACCTGGCTTGGCTTATTAAAGCACCCCTTGTTTGTCTAACTGAGCAAAGTCAATACCCTGCATCTTCATTCACAGGCAGGTTGCAACTGGCTTTTTAGTATACAGAACCTGAATGCAATACTGATGCTATAAATATGCTTTTTCTCCCTCCTAGTTGGCAAGCTTTCTTAATTCATCTGGTGCAACGAAGTGCATAGGCTGTTCAAAGCTCCTGGGAAGAATTGCGATTTCTCTCTCTAAACACTGCAGGCAGGATCCCAGCAGCATCTAGGAAACTAGTGGCTGTTCTTAGAGAACCTTTAAGCCATCTTATGCAATACTATGTGATTTGTTTGTTTGTTTTTTCAAAATTCCTATAAAGTGAGGAGTTTTAAGGAATTCTGTCCAGCCAAGAGAAAGTAGCTCTCCTTGATGGGCAGGTAAACCTAATTAAGCTGTTAATGAACACTGCAATGTAGATGCTACTGCTGATGTCCTCAGGGAAAAGAAATGGAGAGAGTCTGTAGGGGAAATGCTTTTACCAGGCGGATGGAATATATCTAAGACATTCACATGTGAGCTCCATTGGATTCTCTTAAAAGAACACAAATAAAATGATTTTAAGAAGTAAAAAGCTTGCATTTAAATCTGTAAGTAAGGACAGAATCCCCAGGAAAGGGTAAGAAGAGTACTGTATTCCTTGCATTCAAATAGGATGGTCACTAGTCACCTTTTTTTGTCCAAACTCCTGAGCCTTAACTAGTGAATGACAGAAATTAGTTGGTTTCCCTTCACTGCCATCTTTGCTCTATATCCTTATCACTTGAAGGATCACCTTCTTCCACTTGAACATTACATAATGCTTGTTATGAACATAGGATGCTGCCTTCTGTCAACTCATACATTATTCTAGCTCAGGGGTAGCCGACCTTCCACCATTAGGGCCTCCGCGTTCTTAAGAGATGTGTAGAAGGCAGCTGCAATTGCTGATGGTGCTGCTAAAGTAGCTGCACCTGCTGAAATGCCCTCACCTATGTAATCATTAAAGGTCCAAGAGCATTAAGGTTGGCCACCCCTGTTCTAGCTCAATATTGCCTACAGTGACTGGCAGCAGCTGTCCATGGTTCCAGATAGGGATCACTCCCAGGCCAACCTGGATATGGCAGCAATTGAACCCTGGGCCCTTCTGTATGTAAAGCACATGTTCTGCCACTAAACTACAGTCAGCTCCTTCTCAGAGGTCATTCGCTGCCACCATGTTTAGAAGCTACATGAGTAGTCACTGACAAAAAGGCTAGTTTGGCTGTGGTACTCTGGCTTTGCAATGCCCTTTCCAGGGATGCTCAGCTGGCAACAACTGTCATGTCTCTTTTCAAAACCAGGGAAATCTTAAAAAAAAACTTCCAAGGTCATTTTAAACCTTGGTTGATTCCAATGTTGGTTTGTATTTATTGTTCTGTTTTATTTATTGGTATTTGATGTTATTAGGGTTTTTTTTTAGCAGCATTGCTGGAAAACAAGGTACAAATATTTAAAATACATAGATGAATAAAACTCCAAGATGGAAAGAGCACCACCTGTTTAATTTCTGTCTGCCATGCACCTGTTAAAGTCACAGCAGCCTTGCCCCTCACAAATGGTAGCAACTCTGAAAGAACTTCCCACAAGATTTATAACCGTCTTTCAGCCAGAACAGCTCCCAACACAGCTTATAAATCAAACACTGAAATCTAAAAGTAAACCTAAAAAACAATAAGATAAAAAGCCTGATCAAATATTAGTAACAGTAGGACAATCAAAACAGAACATCAGAGTAAGGAGAACAGCAAGACTACTTACTTAGTTTAAATTTATTAAAATGTCTATCCCACCTTTTCTGCAGACTCAGGGTGGCTTACCATGCAAGACTTTAAAAACAAATACAATCAAGACAATATACTAAAACAGCAATAAAAGCAAAAGAAGCAACTGGCAGAGGCAAAAGCATAAACTATACTGATTACATACTGTATTTACAAACCAGAGTTAACTCAAGTCTACCCAAAAGCTCTACAAGATCCCAACAGTAACCAGGCAAAACTAACTCCGGCAGATTCTTCCATGAAAGCCTATGAGAACAGTAAGGCCCAAAAGCTATTCCTGAACGTTTCTTAGGCTGAACCTGTGTTTGCTCAGAAGTAAGCTCCACCATGCTGAGAAAATCTGAGCTTTTAAGAGAATCATATTTGGTATCTTAAAAGTTGTTTTTATACAGCTTTCCAGCACAGAAATGAAACCTTGTCTCTTCACCCTTCAGAGAAGGCAGGAAGGAATCATCTCTAGGAAGCCTAAATGTTGGAAGGAGGCAACGTCCTCCTGGATTAGTGTCCAGGATTGTAACAGATGAGTCAAACCCAGTTACACAAACTTCAGAAAACTAGTTAGGCCATTTCCACAGGCATCCAAGTATTGAGGTCAGACAAAACTTTCCTGCTATCACAGTTCTGAACGTCGTTTGAGGAAGTCTGAAGCTCAAAACATGCTAGCATTTGACTTTTTCCCCTACTAAATTTTATTTTTTTAAATTTATTTTTCACATTTTTATACCACCCTTCCTCCAAGGAGCTCAGAGCGGTGTACATATAGTCTCCCCTCCTTTTTGTCCTCACAACAACCCTGTGAGGTAGGTGGGGCTGAGAGATAGTGAGTGGCCCAAGGTCACCCAGGAAGCTTCGTGGCTGATGGCTGAGCGGGGATTTGAACCTGGATCTTCCAGTTCTAAGTCCGACTCCCAAACAATCCACCAATTGAATTTTGGAGTGTATTTCCTTCATCTTCTTGACTCATCCTGTAAGTTGAAGCTTGTGTAGAAGTATAACAGTTGCAGCCGGTACAATAGGTGTTTGTTTACAATCAAGTTGGTTCAAAAACAAACTTGTAGGCATGATTTTGAAATAAGTGCAGCTATGGTAAAAAAAATAAAAATCTATAGCTAGATTCACTGCTGCTTCTCCCCTTTTCCTTCCATTTTCCCTTGCAGTAGTGAAGTGGGCAAGGCAATTTGAAATTCTAGATGCTGTATTTTCCTGAGGTGTTCAGAAATATTATACTGTACTCTGGAAATAAATAATATTGAGGGGTACTATTTACTGTCCATTTGCTGTAGTGCAAGCCTGCCTCCTTCAGTTCCATCTGCTCAGGTATAAGTGTATTGGAGTTGGGAAAGCCCACACCTCTAATAGCTCAGCTATGAGCAACCCTCAGGTCAGTTCTTGTGCTGAATCACCCTCTCACTCAAGCTGCCTGTTCTGTCAAATGCAAGCAAGAATTACAGCCCAGGTTCCAGAGGCGCTGACTTTGCAGAAGAGGGGCCAGCGAAATTAGCGAAGCAGCAAATGCTGGCTACTGCAGTATTTGGGTATCAATGAACGTTTAGGGACATAGGAGCAGAAAGATGATTGGGGTGGGGGAGAGAAGAACGACTCGCACCTCCTCCCTCTCCGTTCCCGTGACTTCCCTCCCTCCTCTTCCTAGGCAGCTTGTTTTTGATCACCTCTTCAGTCGAGAGACCTCTGGCTCTCATCCAAAAGATTCCCCACGGCGGCGGCGGCGGCGGCAGCAGCAGCAGCTGCTGCTGCTTTGCCCTCCCCAACCTGACGCGGTCTGGACTGGGGAGCGAGCGAGCCTTGCACTACCAGGGCGGCTTCACACCTCGAGCAGGCCGGTTGCTGCTTTGCTCGCCAGCACTTGCCAACCGGAGGAAGCGTGACTGGAGGCATATGGCTCGAGAGCTGCCCGCCCGGAGCGCCCGGGTGGTGATGTTTTCAAACAGCCTCGGCTCTTGGCAGCCGCCGCCTTCTGCTAGCCCAGCGCTCTCCATAACATCCCTGCTTTCCCACGGGGGAAAGGAGGGGGGCGCGAGCGAGCAAAGGAGCGCGGGCGCGCGCTCAGGCACCGGCAAGCGGGCTCCACCTCGTGCCATCCTGCCCAGCCCTTTCCTCCGAAATTCAATATTCTCTTATGAAATCCAGGAGCAGCAGAAGTGCAAGTTCAGTGCTGCTTAAGAGAAAAACGACGGGGGGGGGGGGCTACCACTGTAGTTGGTCTGAGAGACAAATGTCCCTTCGTTGCTTCTCGGGTTTGTTACCGATTCGACTGTAGGGAGGACCAAATGACTTCTAAGGAAGACCACCTCACACTTTTGTTTTTAAACCCTCCCAGTCCCACACATACCCCTGTTCACTTTCGCCACGCGCACAGCCCCTTACCGGGTGGGGCTTCCGCTCGGCTGGGTCCTCCACCTGCCCGTAGAGATGCTTCCCCGCTTGGCGGGAGGGAAAGAGCGCTTCCCGCCCACCCACCTACCTTTCCGCCTCTAAAAGCGCCCTTCCGCGGTGCTCCCGGCAGGTTCCCGCCAGAAGAAGAGAAGAGCCGCTCTGAGACAGCCGGGCGCTCCCAGCCAGTCTCCCTCCTTCGCAGCCGTCCCGCATCTGTCATCAGCCGTCCCTCCTCCCCCTCCGCTTCTTCTCAGCCGTGCCGGGCCGCGCGGATGTACTGGTGGGAGGGAGTGAAGCGCTGTGACTGACTCGCCTATCCGGCGGTCAGCGGCTGGGAGGACGCGGTGGCAGCGATTCGGGCGGGGACTCGTCAGAAGGCAACGCAGCGCTGCTGGAGATCGCCGAGAAAGAGGAGGACAGGCACTTTGCAAACTCCGCACCGGCGCGCGGAGGAAACGACTGTTGCTGTTCCAGAAGGGCAGCCGCCGCCGCCGCCAGGAGAGACGCGCGAGTGGCCGGCGAGGGTGAGCGGTCCATGCGCGGCCACTGGACTTCCGAGCAGTGACTTTTCGAGGGGGTCGGTCGGGGAACAAGGAGTTTGTCGCCTGGCAGGAGCCCGCGCGCCAGGGTCGAGGAACGGCTGGGCTGGACTTCTAGGTGCAGGAGCAACAGCCACCCGGGCCGACTTGGCCGGGAGGAGCAGCAGGAGGGCCCGTGGCAATGGCGGCCCGAAGTCGGAGCTGCTGCGCCGGGTCTTCGTAGCCGAGAAGCAGCGGACTGCACTGAAGAGCGTGCCGGGGGCAGAGAGGAGGCGCGGGGGCTCGGCGCGGTGCGGCGCTGGGGTGGCGGTGGCTGTTCCTTGCAGTTCCTGGTTGACCTGAGCGCCCAGACGCCGCCGGGCCCCCGCCCTCGGCCGGCCCATCAGCGCCAAGGTGTGTGGCAGGCAGCAGCAGGGCTGGCGGGGCCATGGAGAGCCCGGCGCCGGAGAACCCCAGCAAGGCTGCGGAGTACCTCAAGGAACTCAACAAGATCATCGAGACGCAGCAGGAGCTGCTGGAGAAACAGAAGCAGCGGATAGACGAGCTCGAGCAGCAAGTGGCCAAGCTCTATCACGAGAACGCCCGCCTGCAGGACGAGCACCAGCGGCACCTGGCCACATGCAGGCTGCTGTTGCTGCAGCACGGAGCCCTGCCGCCGCCGGGAGACGGCCAGGACAACGCCAAGGATGAAAAGTAAGCAGCGGGTCGGTGGGGGCTGGGGCAGGCAGAGCGGTCCTGGGTAGGTTCCCTCCGAAGATGTTCTCGCTGGAACTGACCCTGCCTCGCGGGTGGGTCGGTACAGTACAAAGAGATTTACTTGCTGGCTTTAAAATAAAACCAACCTGCAAAGCCCACGAAATGTGCGGGGGGGGGGTCAGGGTGAGTCGAGGCAGTTGGGTTCCTAGGACTCGGGTAGGGTGTCTCGCCCCGTCACCCGGGACAACCCCGGGCACGTGAAGCAGTAACTACTTGTACTCTTGGACAGGCTACCGGTCCGTGAACTTCAACTCCAAAATCAAAGCGCCCGACCGCTTCTGCGCTCTGGGTGATGCTTTCAGCCGGTAGTAGTGCATACAGAACGTGAAAGAAGAGACGTTATTCTCTTCTCTTGCATGCACGCCTACTTAGCAGCTGTGGCCGGACGGGCTTAAAGCCACAGCCCTCGAGTAAATGACTCCTGGTTTTGTTGCTCATCATTTTTATTGGAGCACTCGGGAATAAGAAGAGATTTGATCCTTGTCTGCTGAAACGGTGCTGGCGCTGACGGTGCATTCCTAGAGGGAGGAGGGAGGGAGAGGTGTTTGGGAAGGGCGTGCGCACACGGCTATAGTTGAGGAGTAATCCAGGCAAAGCGGCGTGGCTGGTGGCGTTGGTTAACTCGGAGGTGGAGTGACCAGCTGCTAATGAACTGACAGAAAGAGGGTCAGTAAACATTGGCAGGTGGCCACCCTGCCGAACTGTGACTAGCTCAGAACTAAACTTGTTGATCTTCAGGAACCTGTTTGCTCTCTATCTCTGTGTCTATTTACAGAGCGCTTTAATCTTTAATTAATCATGTACTGCCTATTGGTATGGGTAGCTGCTTAACTGCATTACTGCTTAAAGTAAGGCCAATTGGGAAGTAGTTAAAGTCCTACACTTGCCTTATTTTTTAACCACTTAAACGAATTACTGTACTTTAAGAATGGTAAACTGTTTCTCAGTTGGCACATGTTTAAGGTATCTGATAGCTTGCGCTTGTTTCCTAGGTTTTTTACATTGTAAAACTTCTAGACGCTTCTTCAAAAGGGGACAAAACCTTGTTCCCTAATGCACCTTATAGTTCCAGCATAGTTGAACAGATCTGAAGAGCATTATTTCTATTATCTAGAGTTGGAATATTTAGTCCATTAAAAAATTGCCCCCCTTATTGATTGGGCTGCAGACATTTTAAAATCTTTAATACAAATACATGCAAAACCCATCAATGGTTATATGACATCATGTTTCTCTTGCAGGAAATAATGCCTCCATAGGAGCATCCTGTAAACACAAAGATGTGTTTACAGCTTCCTTTTTGTTCTTGACAACATACTCCATACAAAAATTGTGGTGTTCAAATGGTGTGCTGTTAATTAAGCAGTCAATGTAAATGCTTAAGACTGAGGTCTCTGGCATGTGCGGTTAAGTATTCCCTGCAACAGAAGTGAAAGGGTCTATTGTGATTAAGAAGATATGCCTCTAACCTCCTATCTGTAGACACAGATGTACCATTTCTTAAAAGGGAAACTTGATAAAGTAACGTTTGCACTGCAGCAGTATAAATAAGCTGGGCGATGTTATAAGAAACTACAAACCTTCACCTAGCTTTTTCCCCTCTGGTGCAAGTATCTCCTTTTAGATGTGTTTTTGTATTTAGTATGTGTAGACCTCTGAATCTGGACTCTGATCGGCACTGGTAGTATCGCTATTATTCCTGCAGCATGCATAGTTTTGGTTGCAACTGCACAGTTGCATGGATTAAATGCTGCTACAATTTCACCAGACTTGCACAAGTCATCTTAGCCTTTGATACTATGTACAAAATACTTTCGAAGGAACATAAACTCTGTTAGAACTGACTTCCAGCCAGGGAGGTCATGTTTCATTAGAATACAAATAACTGTGTTCATTAATACTTGCTACCATTTGTTACTCAATGTGATGTCCCAGAAGCTGCCCTCTGTTTATAGCTGGCTGTTTTAATCTGCAGAATGCAGGGATGTTAAGTGACTTCTTATTAGCTACTTCATGTCCTCTCAAATGCGTGTTCATATTTATTGTGGCTTTTTGTTGCTTTCTCTCATTGTCCAGGCAGACAATATTTATTTTAGAAAATCTGTTTTTAAGAATGTTGCCACTACTGTCTGTTTCTGAGAGTGTTTGGTTCAAGCTATTGATTTGAAATATATTGGGGGAAAAATCTTTTTCAAAAGGAGCAGGCAAGAAAGCTGAAAGAAAAATAGTTTCTGAAATAAGTTTGAGGGCATATGTTCAGTACCCGAATTGGTAGACTAGGTAGGACGGAGGGACCTTGCTGAAATCAACAAACCCCACTCTCAGGCTTCCCCTCCCCCTGTAGCCATGTCACTTCCCCCCCTACACACACACACACACACACACACACACACACACACACACACACACACACACACACACACACACACTGTAGCCTTGTTTAAAAAACCATGTAAGGGGGTTGGAGAAAAAGATGAGGGTTGCCGCCCTAATTTGAGCATTTCATATATTGCTGTTTAGAAAACATGTCCACATTTTAGAACGTGTATCTTAAAAAACATGCCAGTTTAGTTTAGAATCTTTTTAAAATTACTTGATTGAAGACTGCAAAGAAAGAACCCTGTGAATGTGCTCTAACTACCTTCCTTCTCGGTACCCATCAGGCTCTGTCTGGACAAGTGACATAACTAGAAATAACACAAATGGCTTGCCTTGTTTTGATGAGGTATTCTCTTGGCTCTCCAAGGCAGCAGTTCTGAGCTACAGCCTTGACGACTCAGTCTTTTTAAGTCTCTTAAGTGGATTTGATGTTGGGATCAGAATTAATCTGGGATATTTATGGAATAGTATCATTCTGAGGTATAGTCTGAAGGGCTCAGTGGGAAAGTTCAGATTTATCAGGTTTCTGCAATCCTGTCCCAACACGTAGAAGCTGAGCTGGAGGGTGGGGTGAGTAGGGCTACTTCATGACTGCAAGGTGCAAAAGCTTTAGCTGAGAAATGCTGGTTTCCTTCTGGGTCATCTTTGCTGAACTATCATAAATTGCCCTTGCTGTCTTGGCCTTTAGGGAACTTAATGGAACTATTGCATCCACCTACTGTACTTGGGCTTTGTACAGTCAGCATCTTTATTGCTCTGAGGTATATGATGATAGGAGCAATGATGTTCCCCAATGAACCTAACATGCTGTTTGGCTGATTTTACTGTTCCCTGTGCCCTCATTGTACATAGAAAGAACCAGATACTTGCATATTCAAGGACCGAATAGTGAAGAACCACTGGGCAATAAGTCCAGAAACCAAAGCAGTTTAACTAGATATTCTCTTTTTGTTACTATCTTGGTTTGACATCCATTAGATGAGTAGAGTCATCCAGTTTCATGTCATTGTTCTTTCTTGGGTTGACTCTGCCTTCTAATTTTGGAGATGGAACATGCATAGCATTCCTTTCATTTGAGTGATTTCATTTTTTTTACCCATAGGCATCAGTGTTGTTTTTTTGCCAAAGCCTTCAAGGCAGTTTACAGTTTTTAGCATAATGGCTTATAGCTAGGCTTACCAAATCGTCGACCGGGACGGAGCGATCTCCCCTTAAGGGGGTGGAGCGCGGGGGGCCAGAACGCATCGCGTCGACGATCTGGTAAGCTTACTTATAGCCCCATGGGGGGAAAAAAAAGAAAATAAATAGATGTGGGAACATTTCTTTGATACCATTATATAGCAAAGTTGCTTAATGTGACTAGGTGGCATTGTCGATGCCAGGACAGTCCTGAGAGGGGAAGAGTTGCATGGCAGTCAGTCCCAGCTGAACCAGTGGATGGGCTCTTAGTGCCTCGCTATTCCTTTTGAGGCAGCCTGATTGAATGGCTGCTGATGGAGACACCAGCATTTCTTTTAATCAACATAAAGATGGTTCCTTTGCAGGTTAGTGCAGATCCTTCTACCGCTATTGCACATTTTTCCTCATTTGTTTAAAGGCACAGGAAAATACACATGAATAAAGAAATGAGACTGTTCTGGCTATGAAGACATGGTTTTAGGGTGATGGAGGGGGCAGTAACCGAGGGACCAGTAGTTAGCTTTTTAAAATACCGCTTCTTAACCAAAAGTAGTATTTGAGGCAAAAGGTTATGGATTTTGTGTGACTAGAGCATTTTTGTGTAAGTGTTACAAGACTTAACAAAACCAGTATTTCTCATGTACAAAGGTCCTTATCCTAAAGCAGCACATAGCTTTGCAAAAAAAACAAATGGTGATAAGTAATGCAAATGTTCATGATTTCACTGATTGCATGGTATCTCTGTGCATATGATCATTACTCATGTACAAGACTTGCTCTTGAGTTACAGTGTCCATCATCACTCCAACCTCAAGCAAAAATGATTGGGTGACCTGCAGGGCAAGGGCAAGAGTGCCCTCATCTCAACCACTGAAAAAAAAAAATCGTGCAAGAAACTCCTTTTCTGCCCTGATGCCAAAATTTGGATCATTGCCTCAAAAAACTAGCACCAAGATGTATATTTTTGTTCAAATAAGGAATTCTGTTTTCTCTTTTTGGAGCATATAGGCTAAAGCCATGGCCTATTTTACTGTGTCTTAGCATTTAATTTTCATACCATCTAGGTATGAAATGAAACCCCTTAGTTTTTGTTGGAGATGGGCAACGTTCAGCTGCTGGACACTGGGAGGCAGTGTGTCATCTGGTCATCTGAAATACCTTGTACCTTGACCTCTCTGTGTTCCAAGGAAGGGGCGTGGCTCCCTGACTCTATTTCCTCCTTCTCCTACCCAGTCTAGCTCTCCTTCTTCTGACTGCCAACGAGGGAAGACGTGCCATGCTGGGCTGGAGCCCAGCGGCCATCTTCCAGCATACCGCATGCAGGGAGCGCCAGCTATAGGGGCGCTCCATCCTAAGAGTAACCTCTGGTCTTAACTAGATGCTGTATATATGAACTGAACCGTGAGTAAGCTATCTTTTCTTTTGCAACTTCACTCAGCCTATGCCTTGTGTGTTTATTTAGCTAAGTATAGCAGTCTGCCTGGGTGTAAGGGGGAACAAAAACTCAAATAACCCCAATAGTTTTCTATGAGAAGGAAGCCTAGTCTCTGATTGGACAAGGCACATAGAAAAACACTTGGTCCCATCATCGTGCAAACCAACTGCCAGTCTTTTTGTTTCTGTATTTCATGTTTATTCACTTTTAGATGGTGTTGACTGCCCCTAGGTACTTTTGATAGAAACACAGTTTTGCTTAAAAATGCCACAGTTTCAGCAATTCCAGGCTAAGGTTTTTCGTAAGGAGGTGTAGGCCTGAAGGAAAGGGAATGTTTAGAAGAAAATGGACAAAAAAACAAACAAACAGGAAATGCAGCAGGGGATAGGACAGAAAATTAATTTGGACAAATAAGCTAGGATGTCTAAGGAGAAACTTAGTTTCTCCTTAAAGAAAAAAAAGAGTGCTTTCTGAAATGCTTCCCAAGTTAGAGTTGTAGACATGAATCTTATCTAATACAGGCCTCAAGAAAAGTGTTTCAGGAACATAAGATAATTCCAAAAATTACATTTTTAAGGAACTTGAAGGTAGGGTTGTTCATTCAGTAGAACTTTTGCCAAATGGCCCCAATGCAATTTAGGAGATGAAATGATAGAACATCAGAAATTATTATTACTGCTTAGGACTCTTCATAGCTGCATTTCATGGTTGCCTAGCTAAATACTAGCTGGTTTGCCAAAAGTGAGCATCTCCTGGCTTCCTATATGCTTGGCAGGAGGCTCTTGGCATGGTTGGAAGTATTTGCTCAGTTTAAGTAGCAGAATGGAGCCAAACACTTAAAAAAAAACTGATGACACATTACTGATTAGGCTTATTCAATCAAAAACGTTGTCCTAATCAAAAGAGTGGGCTGGTACTTTGGAGACTAGTGTATTATAGCATGGGCTTTCATAGTGAACAGACTACCTAACAAATGCATATTGCTTGCTATTGCCTGTGCCACACTGAATAAGTTAGTCTGCTCTTCTGAAAGTGCAGCCTAGTAGCAAATTCTATCTGAATGTATGCCGTTCTGAGGCTGCTTTTTGCTGCCATTGTTTTGTAATATAAATGCAAAACTTGCGTGGGCCAGAACGCTCATTCTCATTGCAAATGCCTCTTCTGTCTCTTTAGAACTGGTTCTTCTCAGTAGGACTGGTTCTGGTAATATGCCCAGCAAGCCCCATATAATGTGGAAAGGGCATGGACTCTTGCACAACTCTTCCCTACCCAGCATGCTGTCCTGGCAGGGCACAATTGCATGGAGGTGGATCATACAAAAAAAACCCTCACTGCACAACTGATAATACTTTAAATTGCATGGGCCGCGGTGACTTACTGGTTAAGACGCTGAACTGCAGACCTGAAGGTCCGTAGGTCACCAGTTCGAGACCCAAGTGCCATGTGACGGAATGAGCTCTTGTCTCCTGTTGCAGCTCCTGCCAACCTCACAGTTTGAAAGCAAGAAATTGCAAGTAGATAAATAGGTATCGCTGTGGCGGGAAGGTAACAGCGCTCCTTTAGTCATGTCTGCCACATGACCATGGAAGTGTCTTTGGACAGTGCTGGCTCTATGGCCTTATACGGCCTTAGACACGAAGATGAGCACCGCACCTTAGAGTCAGACACGACTGGCTTTTGAGCAGGGGATACCTTTACCTTTACCTCCTTTCCCCATCTGATTATGCACTGGTCAAATAGTGTGCCAGGTGAGGAGGAGATAGAAGTGCCAGGGTTCCTTCCCATTTGATGTGGCAGGGCCAGTTAATATGTATCATTACTCATCCATGATCTCTTAAACAGTTGGGGCGGAGGGGGGGGGGTGAGACTCAAAGGAGATCTGAACTTCCATATTAAAATCTAAGCCTTATTGTACAACTACCATAATCAAGCAAAAACCTGACTAGTACATCTCTCTTAATACGTCCAGCACTGCATTTGAAGCCATTTAAAAAGCAAATCTTTTTTGTAGCAGTAAAAAACTTTCTTTCAAGATTAGATATGCACACAAACTATTTGGCAGAATCAAGAAACAATATGGACATTCAAATGCATGATTATCTTCTTCTCCACACCATATCTTCACCAAAAAACCCAACCCTATAAATGAAGCTAGACTGAGGAGGAGAGACTGACCTAAGCTCATCCACTGTGCTTCATGGCTGAACAGAGATTTGAATCCAGGTTGCCTCGATAACAGTGTTGACCTTGGACCAATATAGCATTCTGTATGAACGAAGCCTGAGAAATACTTACAAGTTGTAAGTTATTTTAAGAACAGAATCTATATTATAGCCTATTAATGTTTTTTTCATTTTCTTAAACATGCTAGCATGCATTATTTTAAAAATTGTAAGTCCATAAATTTGGAATACATCTAAAGCAATATCTGTTGTCTGGTTTGAGTTTGGTTTCCAATACTAAGAATATTGATCTAGAAATGATTTAACTGAATAAGTCCAAACGTAAGTACAAAGGGTTTAATGGGGCATCAAAGCAACTTATGGTTATTGGAATATCTTGAAGTTAATGAACCTAAATGTTATCTGAAATGAGCATTTTGGAGTAAGGAATAAGGAGAGTTAAGAAAAAATGCTTTTTTTGTATTTAAGATTCTGAAAACAAGGAGCATAAAGCTTCTACTGATCTGGAAAAAATAGTGATGCATTTGCAAAATACCAAGAGCATTATACATTATAGGTTGAGTGTGTAAATGGGACACTGAAGTCATGCAAAAAGAGTGGGTCTTGCATTGTCTATGGAAGTCTAAAAGTAAACTTATCAAATCAGCCTAAATTTCTGAATTATGCTGTTGATAAACACAATTTCTCTAAACCTGAAGTACAAAATTGCTTATGTTAGAGTGGAGATGTTTGTTCTGGTAATGCATAATAGATTATATTCAATTACCTAACACATTAGCTATTGTTACATATTTTAGAAACCTACCTACATTTGGAAATTTCCTGTTGGCTAGTAACAGAGGAGAAGAGAAACGCTATATATAATATAGCCTTTAAAACTTAGTGGAGACATTCCCCCTCCGAAATGAGTTCTAACTCTTATTCTCTGAGGCTTGCTTCTAATTTTATATTGCATTTTATTTTAAAAACAGACTTTGGACTGAAGAGTGGGGTGGTATATGAGGTTGGCCAGGAAGCTCATTGGCTGAGGGTACATGGCCATCAAAGGGTCCACCAGGCTGACCTCTGAACCTTCAATACTGGCGACACTGGTAACACCCGATGCATCATGGGAGGGTACCTTCAGGGGGTAATCTGAAGTAGGTGGGGAGAGGTGGAGCCACAGCAGCTCCCCCCCTTCTCCTTTCAGGACTGCTGGAGGGAGAAGGAGACTGCTGGAGGGAGAAGGAGACTGCCTCTGCTGAAAGCATGTTGGAAGAGAACATAAGAAGAGCCCTGCTGGATCAGGCCAAAGGCCCATCTAGTCCAGCTTCCTGTATCACACAGTGGCCCCACCAGATGCCTCAGGGAGCACAAGACAACAAGATAACCTGTTTCCCATTGACATTCCCTTGCACCTGGCACAGAGAAAACCCACTTCTAAAACCAGGAGGTTGCTTATGGCTTGTAACCTGTGATGGTCTTTTCCTCCATGAATCTGTCCAAACCCCTTTCAAAGGCATCTAGGCCAGGTGCCATCACCACATCCTGTGGCAAGAAGTTCCACAGATGAATTACATACTGGGTAAAGAAATATTTTCTTTTATCCGTTCTAACTCTCCCTCCACTCAATTTTAGTGCATGTCCCCTGGTTCTGGTGTTGTGCGAGAGGGAGAAGAATTTCCCTCTATCCACTCTCTCAGATCGGATCACTCTCTCAGATCTCTCAGAAGAGGATCAGATCAGTAGGCTGGAGAGGGCAGTGGACAGATGGGTGGTGTCTCATCCGTTCCTCACCCCTCCAAGGGTGCAGCTCAATGTGAACATATCAGGTTTCCTTATGGTTGGGCTGCCTCTCCCTATATCTCTTGATTTCTCCTTTTAAACCATCAGTGTTTCAGATAATTTTTAAAAGCTATTTATCCAGTGCATCATGTCCATAACCTTATTTCTGAAAAGGGTCAGTATTTCTGTACAGGTGGGCCCCCATATCCACTGATCCGCTATCCATGGTTTTGGTTATCCACAGATCATGGGGACCCCCCCCCCAGGCTTTTACTTTTTTCCCAGTAAGCTTCGTTTCTTCCTTAAACAAACAGGAGAAGCAGCCTCTGGCTGCTTATTGCTGGCAAGTAGAATGAGACTAAGTCCTAGAGAGGCTCTGCAAGGTTAACAGAAACCTTGCAGAGCCTCTCTAGGACTTAGTCTCATTCTACTTGCCTGCAATAGAGGCTGCTTCTCTGTTTGTTTTAAGGAAGAAAAATAAGAGCTGGGGGGGCAAGCGTGCCTGCCCACAGGGGAGGCAGGGCGGGGGCCCTCAGGAAACCATGGAGGGGTTTTTGCTCCTATCCACGGTTTCAAGTATCCACGGAGGGGCCTGGCAGAGCCGTCCCCAGTGGGGTCTGGCAGGGGGGGCGGCATCCTCGACGCCCCCAAACTAATTAGCATAATTTATCGCCGATTTTCGGGTTTTTTTCTAAGTATGTATGTTTTTACCGGCACTTAATTTGTATTTAGTTGCTCCCACGACGATTTTAAGCCTGCTCCCGGGCGCGCAGCTTCTGTGCACCCGGCCCGGGACTCTGTACCGCCCCCAGAAGCAATCTTCGTAGTTTGCGCATGCGCAAACCCACGGCATCTCCAGGGACGCTCCAGGGAGTAGTTTGCGCATGCCCAGAACGTCCCTGGAGACTCCGTGGGTTTGCGCATGCGCAAACTACGGAGATTGCTTCTGGGGGCGGTACAGAGTCCTGGGCCGGGTGCACAGAAGCTGCGCGCCCGGGAGCAGGCTTAAAATCGTCGAGGGAGCGTCAAATACAAATTAAGTGCCGGTAAAAGCATACATACTTAGAAAAAAAACGAGTTCTAGGCTTAAAATCGCCGAAAATCGCCGAAAAAAAGCGGCGAAAAAATCGCTCTCCCCCAGAGCCTCCCGCCCCCTCCCAGGAGTCTCTGTGCCCTGGGGCCCACCGCCCCAGGGCCCCACATCTGGCGACGCCACTGGGGCCTGGAACATATCCCCAGCAGATATGGGGGGAGTACTGTACTGTACTTTTCTAGTTGCTTGAAAGCTTAATTCTTAACTTCAACTGCCAGACTCGTCATTTATGCTCCAGAGGCAGAATTGGTTCTAACCTTCCCCCGCCTCCTCGAATATGTGAATATTATTTGAACAAGTAAATAGTGAACAGATGTTGGCTTGAATAACTTTGAGGGAAATAACATATTTTGATAGTGGTCTATCGGCTTTGGTGCAAATGCTAGCAGAAGACTTCTTGGCAATGCACAGCCATGCTGTATCTGGGTTGCATTATATAGTATGATAAATTTGGCAAATAAGAAAGATACTGACTGTGATATATAAACTGATTGGTTTATAATCAAAGTTTCGAAAAGAGCTTGTGCAAATAGAGGGACTTGAGCTCACTTTTCAACTTAGTGGAAGAGACATGCAGGCGTTCCATCAGCAGAAGCTTTCTGCTAATGATAAGGAATTTTGGATTCAACTTAGCGACTTGCTTATCAAGTTGCATCATGTACTAATTTGTAGGTGATTCATCAACTGTTAAGTAATGCAAACAGGATCGCTTATTTCACCTTTCTCCCCCTCCACCACGCACACTCAGTCAGAACTTTTTTTCTCTCCCATCTGCCTTGGAATGTTCCTCTCCTTCCGTGGAAGCTGGGATGACATCAAGGGATGGCCACCTGGCCACTGGCCAAGGATCCAAGCCCATCTGAAGGTGTACCCAGCTGGGCCAACCACTGAACCTTCAGTGATGGTACCCAATGTGTCATCAGGCAGTGGGCAGGGGTTGGCATGTGGGGACAAACAGTGCAAGACTTTGCCCCAGGGCCCCCTAGGAACCTGTAACCAGCGCTGCTTGGAGGGTAGAAGCTTCTCAAATTCCAGCTCACTCATTGATTTACTAGGACGGTAGCTACATAATTGGATCATATTTCCATGTAAATAAGATCTGGGGACATCTTAATGGTGAAGTCCTTCTCTTTGTAGGGCATTCTTGGTAGGCAGACAATATGGTAAGCAACTTGCTTTTAGTCCTGCTTCAGTTAATTCAAATGTAGTGAATAAATGACTACAAAATTAACCTTACCACAAACAGAGATGTTGATGCAACAATTGATAGCGAGCCTTCATTAGGAGCAATGATCCAGTATAGAACATAATGGTGAACATGCCTCACTACAAGGAGTGCAAGCATCGTTTTCAGTTGATTGCTTTTACTTGAAATAATTTGGAAACTGAAACTACAGCTTAGAATTCTGATCTTATGCAACCTCTGAAAATGGTATAACAGTATGTACACAAAGCTTGGCATGTATTGGGATAAAAAGTCATGGGACTCCAAACTAAGCTTCTGCTCAGATAATGTCCTTGAGAGTACTCTTGTCAATTCCTGAAGTAAAAAGGTCAAAATCCTGAAGTTACTGAAAGCTGCTCTTATTCCAGCACTGAGTTCTGATTTTTAAATGTACACATTTAAGCACATCCATGTTGGTCACTTCATAGATATCTTGCTGAAATGGGAAAGTATTATGTCAGAAAGACACCTTCAGGTAGCTTTGGCAGTTTTCATGTTGGGGAAAATTCCATGAGAAATATAGATTGTATACTTGTATCCTGTGTACAAATGGAGTCATTGCATCGATATTGAATGTACCGGGAACTTTAGTGTACAGTAGAATGGCACTTTGTAATATTGGTATTTATCTGATTGAGCTGAGGCTTATGAATTAATACCTTTAATTTTAACAATGTACTTGTCTAAAGAATACCTTGAGGCATATAATAGTTTGTGGTTCATATGTCACCATTAGCCATTAGCGCTAAGTGCTACACTTTCTGGCCATCTGAAAGGCCACCTACCCTATTAACATAGCAGTCTAAGGAAGTGAACGTTGCAATTATTGCTGCTGTGCCTATATACTTTAAAAAGTAAAGTATAGTAAAAATTATAGTAAAAAGTAAATATAGTAAAAAGTACCTATTAAAAAGTATATAGGTATACAGTATTTAAAAATAGTCTTATTCTAACAGCATCTGTTACAGCTGTCATGTATCCCTGTATTCCTTTGTATCCAAAGATCCAAAGATACAAAGATCATGTATCTTTGGAATGTTACCTCTTGCAAATGTCAGTGCATCAAATAAAAAATAGATCCAGAAGACAATAAATTGCAATATACATTTAAAAATGATCTGAAGATACATTGCTAATTACTGGATTACATTGCTGGCTCTTCGGCTTTGAAACGGAGATGAGCACCGCCCCTAGAGTAGTAATGACTGGCTTTTGAGCAAGGGCAACCTTTACCTCTTTAATTATATTTTAAATATTGTAGGCATGATTCGGGCAAAGTTAAGCACTTGCAAATTCGGAGTATTTAAATAAGAAAGTTGTATCTTGTGCCACATTATCTTTTTAAATTGTTGTAATGTCTGTCTTACTTTGTCTATAATTGTGATTTATGAACCCTCAAGGGCTTCCTTAAATGTTTCATTTATGGGTTCTTAAAACCCCTTTCAATTTTGGCTGCTTTGAACTACTGAGTTGTAACCAAGGATGGCTTAGAATGATGGTCACGTTACCTTTAGAGATTTATATAGAGTGCATGCATGAGTATGTGTACTGCCTCTTTTTACTTCCTAAAAAATGGGTTTTGGTTTTAATGCATTTTCATTGAGCTTTTCTAAGTGCTGCCATAGTCATTCATCATTTTTAAGTATTCTTTTCATAAAGCTTATTGTAATATGAAAAGAATCAGATGTGATACTTTTGACGGTTGCATGTAAATGTCATTTTAAGGTGATACACGTGCACTTTCCATGGAAAAGACTCTGACCCCTTTCTGATGCTCCAATGAATGTATGTAGAGTTAATATGCCCCTGGCCTAGGCATGCTAATTAGAACCTCTGTAGAATGCTTGCATGCATACAACTGTACTTGCATAAGGCTGCGAATGCGATCCACTCTTTCCTGGGAGTAAGATCTATTGAGTGCAATGGGATTGACTTCTGAGTAGATATGCATAGGAGTGTGCTAGAAGAAAGTTCCTAAATATTCTAGCTTGGTGGTGTTGTGTGTCTCTTTTTTCCCAAAGGCTCAAATTCTGTTCCATTCTGGGAAAAAATCCATTTTTACTTCAGTGCTGAACTACCCACAACTAAAGCAGATTTAATTGAGTGGAAAGATAGAAAATATGGTATCTTTTAATTGATCTAGTTATTTTTTGTGATGTCATGCTGTACTGCACTTCAAATATGGGGAGAAAAAATTAGACTAGAAGCCCATTAAAAATGTAAACTCTTACATTTAGGTTAGGTTATGGTTTTTCTAACTGCACAGTAGTCCTTATTTTTTATTCTGTCTTTTTAAACAGACGTTCTAACCATTTGGTCCCCCACTGCAAATGATTTGTGTTTGATTCTTGTGGAAATGATTTTCTAGGGTCATTTGTACACTATCTCTTCTGGTGTGGGTGCTGCCACAGAGCTGCTACTCTATTGCCTGTTTCTACACATGATACCATTAGGTTTTTATTGTGTGAGTACTTTTCTAGCATGCTGTCTCCATGGGAGCCACTGCTAGCATCTGAAGTAGCCACATGATCTGACCTACCCAGATTACTGGTGAAGTGTGGGGAGCCAGCGAACCATAGAGAGCAGCTTTGCAGTAGCAATCCATATCGCAAAGGTTAACAAATGAATGGCTTGTAGATTTGAAAATTACTGGCTGTCAAACGTAGCATGTATTGAAAAGTGAGGGGAAAGACATGGAATCTCGCAGGTCTGATGTCTTGGTTTTTAATAGCTTAGTTGTATAATTGGAATTCTTGTTTCAGAGATGCAAACCTCCAACAGCCATTTGGGATGAAGTCTCTTAGCAAAAACAAGCTCAGGCTTGTTTTTGAAAACTCTGTAATCTGATCAACAAAATATGCCTGACTCCAAGGAGCCTATCTTTGGGGAGAAATTTCTTTTAATGGCAGATGGCGGAAGCAGTTCAGAGAGAGAGAGAGATTTCAAACTACCTTTTAAATGAATACTGCTGAGGGAGGTAAATTATTAAATTTAAAATATGGTGAATTATTAAATTCTTGTAAAGCTGGATTGCAACAAAACTGTAGTCTTGTTATGTTAGATTATATTTGAAATTAAGGAAGATTTTAGTCATGTAACAGTCAAATGGCTTTATGTTGAACCATATTCATTATAAAGGTCATGCTGCAGTTCCCAAGAAACAGAAATTATTTCTAGAAGGATTATAGCAGCATGTGTGGTAACACTTGGTAGTGCATGTTTGCTGGAAGTCTTATGTATGATGGAGCTAGTGATGCAGCTAGTGAAGATGACTACACCATGGAGGAAACCAGCTGGAATTGTAGGGTTCTTCTATACAGAACAATATTGTAAAGATCCTTATCGGATCTAGGCAAGCCCCTGCCTATGTAAACCGCCTTGAATAACATCTGAAGAGCAATCTGAGGATAAGAAAGGCGGTATATAAATACAGAAATAAATAAATAAAATACACCTGGTTTGTAGACTATGACTTGTTGGTAAGGGCTTCAGTCTTTGCTTAGCTAGACTAGACAACTGGATTTGAAATAAATGGAAACTTAAGTACCATAGTTTGAGCAAGTTTGCAAGCAGGGTGCTTTCCACAAGCATTTCATGTAGGTTGTCCTTGTACAGTAGAAGATGGCAATAAAGCTGAAAGTTGAGTCTGCAGTCTGGAATCAAAATGGGCATAGAAGAAGAGTGTTTTCCTGGTTTTTGTCTGAATTTGATCAGAAGAATCTGAGAAATGTCCCTTTTCATTCCATGTTGCTTAGAATATAGTGCTAGCCTAGAATTCCATTTAGTTTTGCATATGTAAAGGTGGAGAAAAGTTGACTTCATTCTCAAGTTTGGCATAAGGCATGTTTTTGCATAAAGAGCTCAAACAATAAATACATTCTTTTTCATGAATAGCAGTTGCTCAAATCATAACCAGAACTTCTATATGATTAGGCTTCAGTCTAGGTGGCAATAAAATAGCAGTTTGTTGTAAAAGTCCTAGATAATGCACACTGTCTTTCTGTAAAGAAGCTTTAAAAGGCAGGCTTTCCTTAAACCTAGCCAACATCCTCTTGGAGTGTGTGTCTTAGAATGCTTCAAAATGTAAACTAATTAGTATAAGACTGCACTCCTAACACCAAGTGGACACCAGTCTCGCTGAAATAACCAGGATTCGTGTGTATCTGAATTTTGAGTTGTATCTGAAATGGGCAATATATGCAGTGATTCATAAAAATATAGCAATTCATGCTCCCTCTGCTGGTTTTTTTGCAATAAGTCACTAGTTTGACGGCTTTGATCTTATGAATCCTAAACTATAATATAAATGTGGGGTGGTGATAATCTGTTTCTAGTTGTCCAGTATGTAGTAAACGTAAGTCCTTATTTCTTTTCTCAATTTTGTAAAATTCAGTTCAGGATATTGGAAAAGACCGTGTGCCCATTCCAGTTCATGTCGGTATTTTAGAAGGAAAGCCAATTTGGCAGAATAACAAAGTCTTTCTAACCATGCTTTATTTTCAGTTGGCTTAGGAGTTGGATAAACTAGAAATGCTTTGGACTAAAGACTTCATTACATGGGGTAGCATCCATAATTTCCTTGCTCTGGAGGAAGGGAAACTGTGAATGCCACCCACTAACTATAAATGTTTCGCATTCTGCTTACTAGGTGAATTTTAGTTTTCAAACTCAGAATTAAATCTTGATTAAATTTGTAACCCACCTCCCTTCTGAGAACTTGTAAGTAGCTGCTTTGCAGTCGCTCTGTCTGAGATGAAGTGCAAGCTCAGCACTCTAGCTGTTTCACACTGGCTATCTTGGTTCCTTCCCAGGGTGATCTGTCAATAAAACTGCTCTAATCTCTGTTCTGTTTCTGTGAACAAAAACTAAGCTTCCTGTTGACCCATTTGTAACCACTGTCTTGGTAGAAGAGTTTTGTCATTACTGTTGTGAGAGTTCTATTTTTGTTGTAGAAAGGTGCCTTAAGTAGCTGTAGTGGTTAGCTGCTCTCTGGCCTACCTATGTAAAATGTGCCAAGTGATGGCAAATTTTTTTGAGTAATATGTATGAAAGTGATAAATGATACAAAGTCATAATGATATGTTGAGCAAATTTGGTCTTCAAGAGATAATAGAGGGGAGTCCATTGAAACAAAAAGCCATCATAGTTTCTCCAAGTGATGTACAGTAAGTCCTCGCTTAAAGTTGTTTCGTTTTAAAGTTGATGGGAAAATGCCATAGGAATGTTGACGTTTATCAAGTAGCCTATGGTGTTTCATTTTGCTTAAAGTTGCAATTTTCGAGAAGAACCTATTGTCAACTTTACATGAGGACTTGCTGTAGTTTCTCAGTAAGCCATGGTGGTCTAAAGAGGCAAAATACGCTGGAGGCTTAAGCTAATTTTTCCTGTTTAATATTCTGTGCTTCAAAGAGAAAAAACACTGCTTCATGTCCAAGGGCAATAAATGTGTGCCATTTGAAAGTAAAAGAAATGCTGATGTATTATTGGAGCTACAAGCAGTATGCTTGCTATGCAAAGGAATAAATTGTGTTATAGGCCTGACAGTTAGGTTCTATATCTTTTTGTTTTACTGAGAATGAGGCATTGGGCTGGTTTTGGCCTTCTGCTGACGCTACATTTATTGGCAAGCGTTAACTTGGAACTACCCAATTCTGACAAAGTAGTGATTACAGCATCTTCACCAACTTATTTTTCTCTAAATAAAAAGGGGTTTGCTTTTCCCAAGGTACAGTATGTGCAAGAATTGTATAGGATTCATGGGAGTCTCTGTTTGCTTTTAAAAGGGAAATGTCTCTAGGTTTTGTGATCGGAGCTCTGTAAAGTTTAACCAAAAGGCTAAAAAACTTTAATAACCAACTTTTAATTTTAAAATTATGATAGAAATTAGGACCCAACTTGCATTTTCTATCCTCCTCTTTCTCCCCCCCCCCCCAACTTCTCAAGGAAGGAAGCATACAGTGAAGCTTGGTCTCTTTAGGAAATACTCAAAATTACTGTGACAAAGAGAGGTTGAGCAGTCTCCTCTAGAATACTGTAATTCCTTCAGCATTGCTTATTTGCAGAGAGTGTTGTGGAGTGTCTCTTAAGGCTTGAAATTCACAGCCTATTTGGAGCCCATTCCAAAACATGAAATGAATAGTTCAATGGACTATGAATGGAATGGGTAGTGTTCAGGGGCATATCTACCATGAAACTAATGAAGCTTAAGCTTTAGGGCCCATAATCCCGGAGGGACCCCAGAAGCAGAAGTGACTTTAGTTCACTTGGCTTAAAAAATTTGGGTCTTCTGGATGAGAAGGGAATTTTAAAAAAAGAGATTATATTGACTGTGGTCTTCTGTTTCATCAATCTTTTTTTTGGGCATTGCATCATGAATGTATGTAATATTTCCCTAATTTTTATCCTCCTGTAACTCAAAACTATAGGGCATAGAAAAATGTTTTATTCATACCAGTGGCTTTGACATGTGAGATAATCCAGTACAGCAATTTTAATCAAAATCTGAGATGTAGTGGTTAAATTAAGGCATTTTTGCCCAAGGGTGTTGTAGAAGGAGGAGAAGGGGTCCACACGCTGCTTCAGGGCAGAGACTCAGCGCTCACTCCCTTCCCTTTCCCCTCTCTTTCCCTTTTATTTGGGCACGTGGCTTACTGGGGACACCCCCTTCGTTCATTCCGCTGTCACCAGCTCAGGAGACCAGGGTAGCCAGGGAGTCCCCCTGAGCAAGAACTCCCTCCTGGGACAATACTGGACCGCAGTCCTTATAGAATCCGCTTTCAGTAGTGCTTGCAGAGAGTACAATCCGACTGGTTTCTCAGAACAAGGTAACTCCGTGTAATTTTAAAAAAAGGTTTTATTAAAAGGCTAATACTAATTTAAGAAGGGATAGTAAAACAAATGAGCCAAAAAAAATTACACTGTACTGGTAAAGCATTAATTGAAGGTTTTCAGTAATTTACCAATTCCTGCCAGTAGATGGCGATGCAGCCACAGAGTTCACGCATGCGTAGATTTTCCCTCTTGCCTGCCAGGCTGGCTTCAATTTACATTATACTGTACAGTGTTTAAAAGAGAATCGAATGCAGGAAAGAAAAAACACAAAGGAACATAACCTGACTATTTCTGGCTAAGTCCAATTCCCTATCTTTTAATACCTGGGGGCTGATCATTTCTTTTCCTCTCATAACTGCATTTATGGAGAGGGCTCCTTCCGTTTAGATGTTTGGGGAGAAGAGAAAGAGGGACTTTTGCTATTTTCTGATTGGACAAGAGGTCGTCTTGCCTGTAAACAGATCTACCTTTCCTTTCCTCCCCCCACCTCTGCATTCCAACAGGTCAGGCTATTAACACAATAAGGGCGCAATCCAAACCTACTTAGGCCGCCATTGTAACCAGCGGCCCAGCGAAAACGGGAGGCCCCAGAACGGAAAGGGGATTCAAATCCCCTCCAAAAGGGGAATTCAAAGGGGATTTGAATCTGCTTTCCGTTCTGGGGCCTCCCGTTTTTGCTGGGCCGCTGGTTACAACGGCGGCCTAAGTAGGTTTGGATTACGCCCTAAAGGATTTTGGCTGGCAGGACTGAATTTGCATTTTAGCTCTGTGAAGGCAGTCTAGGCTGTTGATTTTAAACACAGACTCAAACTAAGGAACACAGTCTATGAACTTGCATGAAATAGGAATTTCATGATAGGTGTGTATATGCGTGTGGAGTTACACGTGGAGTTAAACCTGTGGGCTGGGTGGAAATGGTTAAAAAAATAGTGATGATCTGTCGTAGAACCCAACCCCATTGAAAGAGATCACAGTGGTTACCCAGAACAGTGGTTACCCAGACCTTGTTGCTGGTTGCAAAGGGCACCTATTACAGGTCAAGCTTCACGGCCCAATAAATATACAGGTGTCGCCCCCCTTAATGACAGCTCATTTAATGACGATCCGCATATATGATGGAGGTTCCCAAAGTGTAAACAAAGAATTAAAGCTACAATACTGTATTTTAAATGCACTGTTCTGTATTGGATTAGCTGGTTCAGAGTTGAACCAGATCAGTTTGATTTCTAGTTGTTTGGAGCAGCGTTATTGCAACTGATCTTGCTACAATTTTGTTCCTAGCAGGTAATGGAAAAAGTGAGTGAATTCCACCTGACTATTAGCTTGGACTTAGATCCCATGGTTCTTCTGTTTAAAACACAGAACTGTCTCCGTCACCAGAAAAAAAGATGTGTATCTGCTTGGTTTTTCTGACAGCAAAAAAAATGCTAAGCACTCCCTACTGTCGTCTGTTGCTTATTTTGTATGCCAGCTGTCGCCTTAAGCACTTTTCTCACAGCACAATCCTATCCGACTTGCAACACCGGTGTAACTAGCGAGGGAGGGCAGGGTGGGAGGCTTTGGAGGGTATGGGAGATTTGAATCCCCCTTTGGAGGTGATTTGAATCCCTTTTCCATTCTAGGGCCTCCCGTTCTCACTGCACCGCTGGTTACACCGTTGGTGTAAATTGGATAGGATTGTGCTGTCAGTTGAGCTTATATAGTTGAAGGTACTGCAGGTAAGTAATGGGCCCATGGAGAGTTTTGCTATTAAAACTGCATGGTTCTGATTTCTTTCTGCATCTTGAATGTAAATCCATGTTGATATACACAGGGTAGCATTCACAGAATCTCAACCTCTAGAGAAAAACTGGGTGCTAGCCCCAGGTCTGCTGCTTCCTAGCCTAGTGTAGCCCTAAAAATGGGATCAAGACATGAATGTTGAACATTGATTTTTGTATTATGGAAGGTGTCAAAACTTTATAACCTTTATGATAACTAAATATGAAAACGAATAACTTGCTTAACTGGAACAGTTTAGAGTGTGCGCCTGTGAACTTGCTTCTTAAAGATGTTAACAAAATCCTTGAAGCCATCCTTGGATCATGTCAGCTTGTAAGGTTGAACCTCTTGTAGGAAGTAATATTTATGCTGAATTTCTTTCTGAAAGACACAATACTTGATAAATCACAGCTGAAATGTGTGGACTAGCTCACTTCAAACACAATGCTAATTTTAAGAACATGGAAGCATTGTCTGCAGTGTTTAGAATGATCATAGTGGCTATCATTTCTATCCCAGTTACCCTTGCTAACTGGGCAAAGAGGCACCTTTCAAAGTGGTGCCCTCTTATAAGAGGGGAGAGAAACTGTCCCTCTTTTCCCCAGCATGGTGTCTTTTCCAGTGGCTGTTGCTGGTCTCTTCTGTATTTTTTAAGATTGTGAGCCCTTTGGGGACAGGGAACCATTTATTTATTTATTTATTTATTTATTTATTTATTTTACTATGTAAACCATTTTGTGAGAGACTGCTGTTGAAAAGCAGTATATAAATATTCTTAATAATAATATAATTTCACTCACGAAAGTAATCTGTTGGTGTTGCAGTTCATGACTTGTGAACATGCATGCTTAAATCAGCTTTGTAAAAGAGCTACCTGGAAGGTTTGTACTTAAGAAATAATACATCACAACTTTATAGCTTCTAGAAATTGACTGACAAAGGGATCGCCATCTACCGAGTATCCAAAGTTCTAGTTCTGAAGTTAAAACTTATTTTCCACCTATTGTTGATTAGTTTGATCCATGGTCCTTTTATGTGCATAAAGAGATAGAACTGTTTAAGGTAGGGGTGTGTGTGTGTGTGTGTGTGTGTGTGTGTGTGTGTGTGTGTGTGTGTGTGATAATTACCTATAGCTCATCTTTTTCAAATTTGGCTAAGTTTCAAGCAGGGTCTGGTATGATACCTAAAGTTTGCCACACTGTTTCACCTAGACTGTACCCAGGACTTTATAGTTCTAAGCCACAGGTCTGTGGAATGACACAAATAAAGCTCAAGTCTGGATGGCTGCCCAAGCTGTCTTAGTGCTGTTACAATTTGTCAGATAAACTTGCATTCACAATGACACAGGAAAGTTGAAGTGTATGCTAAATTAAATCTTTGGTAAGAACCAAGGAAAGGAAGAAGAAAACCTTATTGCAGTAATAAATGTGGATCTTTCTTGCAATTTGGCAAGAAAATAAAACACATCTAAGCAGCCTACCAGTATTTAAGCTTCATAAATTACTTAAAGGAAAAGAAGACTTTGCATGTGGTGGCTTTATTTGCAGGATTTTAATCCACCTAGATTAAAGAGTAATCTTAATTCCTTTAAATCTTTCGATGGAAGACTATAGTTGTATTCTATGTAAGGGTTAAGGTAACATGCATTTATTTTCTTGGTAATAGGTCTGTATTATGTGCCTCTGTTGGGAGGATATTGCTTACTTTAGCCAGTTCTGAAAAAAAAATCGGAACTGGAGGAAGAAGTCATTGAACACTGTTTTGGACCAGAAAGCAGAAATGGCAGGAAAGCACCAAGCATGGTTCTCCCCCCCCTTTCCTTAATAGTTACAAATATAAGTTGCAGTTATGTAATACTAATTCCATGGTGCTTTAGACTGATGAATTGCCTAAGAACAAATTATCACTACTTCAGAACTAATTAGAAGCACCTAAGCTTGATTCATTGACTGTGTTTTTCAAATCTCTGCCCCTTAGCTTTCCTGTATAAAATATCCTAGAACAGGGGTTCTCAATTTTTCCCGTGCCGCAACCCACCTCGTCCTCCGCAGTGGGTCGCGATTCAGGAATGACTCACTGACTGGAGTCCTCTTACAGGTTTACTGGAAGTCGCTTCCAGAGGCTTCTGCCAGCCATTCTGAGGCCCACAAAGGCCAATAGAGTGGGTCGCCTGTCCGGTGTGACCTGGAAGAGGATTCCAGGGCCTGCTGGTGAATTGCTGGGCTTCTGGAACAACCCCGATTTGGAGCAGTTCGGAGACGAGGGTGGGTGGACCTCACTCATGACCCACCCGTGTGGGTTCACAGATTTTGGGTTCCAGTAAACCCGAAAGAGAAATGCTGTCCTAGAATATTATAGTGAGCTGTTGTATGAGGAACTAAGTACTTGGTCCATTGATGGTGATATAGTGTGTTTGATAAACCTTGAATGGCACTTTTCTGTACATGTTCTACAGCTAGAGCTCCTGAATGCTTAAGAGTTCTTTTAAGGTAAAGGTGACTCCTGACAACTAAGTCCAGTCGTGTCCGACTCTAGGGTGTGGTGCTCATCCCCATTTCAAAGCCGAAGAGCCAGCGTTGTCCGAAGACGCCTCCGTGGTCATGTGGCCGGCATGACTCTCCTTGCCACAGCGCGTAGCATGCGGCTGGAACACTGAGTGCTGTTTACCTTCCCGCAAGCGGTACCTATTTATCTACTCAACATGCTTTGGAACTGCTAGGTTGGCAGGAGCTGGCCAAGCAACAAGAGCTCACCCCGTCGTGGATTCGAACTGCCGACCTTTCGATTGACAGCTCATGGTTCAGCGGTTTAACCCACTGCGCCACCCGCTGGCCTAAGAGTTATAAGAGCCTAAAAAAAAGAGTTCTTTTAGTTGTGCTTAAATAGAAATGTAGCTTTAGTTCCAGTTAATCAATATTTCATAATTCTCTCTGGTTTTGATTCCATTCTCACAAACTTGGATGACCTTCACCAGGGACTGAACATGGAGAATATGTCCCTGTTTGTCCTGCTGGACCTCTCGGTGACTTTAGACACCATTGACTGTGGTGTCCTTCTGGGTCTATTTGTTGGGATGGAGGCTGGAGGTATTATTTTGCAGTGATGCTGATCAGGCTCAGAAGGTGGTGCTGGGGATCTCCATGGCACCCTGGCCATTGGTCTGTGAAGTGCCACTGGGAGTTGTCTTGTCCCCCATGCTATTTAACATCCACATGAAATCACTTGGAGAGTTCAACCAGGGATTTGGAGTGGGGTGTTGCTGATATGCTGCTAACACTCGGCTCTAGCTCATCCTTTCCATCAGATATCGAGGAGTAGTCAAGGTCCTGGAGCACTACCTGGAGGCAGTAAGGATTTGGGTGAGGGTTAATAAACTGAAATTAAATTGGGACAAAACTGAGTTCCTCCTGGTCCAGAAAACCATGATAACAGGTACTAGACTATCAACTTGTTCTGTATGGGGTTTCACTCCTGTGAAGGAACAGATAAGCAACTGGGGGGTGGTCCTTCTGCATCCACATCTACTCCTGGATTGCTGGGTGGTGGCTGTGGCCTAGGGAGCTTTTACCCAGCTTTGACTGGTGTGCCAGCTGTGGCTGTACCCAAGTCAGACTTGGTCATGGTGGTCCATGCCTTGGTGACATCTTGATTGGACTACTGTAACACACTCTACATGGGGTTGCCTTTTGAAAATGGTTCAGAAAGTTCAATTGGTGTGGCATGAGGCAGCTTGTGTGGATGTTGGGGTTTGACACTTTGCTTCTGTTGGGCTGCTGCTGTGGCAGCTGCACTGGCTACCAATTCATTTCCAGGTCCAATTCAGGGTGGTGGTGTTACCCCAGTCTCAGGTTGCATAGGACTTCAAAAAAGGTTATTTTAGGGACCATGTACTTAAGTATAATCCAGCCTGTTCCCTTAGGATAGGGAACAGGCCTAATTCGATAGGCAGGGCCATTTAGGAATTTTATCAAGAGGTACAAAGTTTTTTGGGCCCCTTCCCTTCAAGTGAATTTGGCTCCTGGGCCCCCTTTTTCACTCTTCTTTGACCCTGGGTCCAGGTACAATTGTACCCCCTTAACCCCCCTCTCAGAGACTCTGTGGATAGGGTCTTGCTGAGAGTTCTGCCACTGTCAGAAGTGAACAGGTTGGCAGCAATAAGCAGGGCCTCACCACACCTCTGATTGGCCCCTTCACTGAAAAATTTCTGGCAAGGCCTGAAGACTTTTTTTGTTCGTTAGCTTTTTGGGAAGGATAGGAGGATGGGGCTTTTATGATGTTTTGCCTCTATTTGCTGTTTGTTTTGTTCTTTTATTTGTCTGTCCACCTTCATGTATTTTTACTGGCCTTCATGTTTTGGTACAGATTGTTTGCTGCTTGATTAGTTATGCTGGGGTCAATTTTTAATTTATCTGATGTTTTCTGTAATTGTTTTAGTTAGCCAACTTATACCATTCTGAAAAAAAAAACTGGAAAAGAGGGATATACCTTTCTAAAATTAAAAAAGGTTCAGTAACCACTTCTGAATCTAATGTATATTCTCTGCATTAAAAATCTGTCCTTGGAAGCTGCCTTATACTGAATCAGACCATTCGTCCATCTAGGTCAGATTTAGAGTGACTGTCCAGGTTTTCAGAGGAATTTTTCTCTGTCTACCTGAAAATGTTGGAGATTGAACCTGGAACCTTCTGAATGAAAAGTAGGTGCTCTACCACTGAGCCAAAACTCTCAAACTCTTGTGCTTACAAGGGAACTCATATTTGGTATATAATTTGAGGATTATTTTTTAAAACGTTTTAAGCAAATGTCTAATGTTTCTGAGGGGTGTAATATTTCTCTCTCTCTCTCTCTCTCTCTCTCTCTCTCTCTCTCTCTGTGGATCACTTTTGCTACACAGACATGAATAGCAATTACAGAAAATGTGCTACTGTAGCCAATTAGTATGACAGAAAGCCTCGACTACTCTTTTGAACTCCTCCCCCCCCCATGTACAATTCTTCACTATTTACTGACGTGGGTCATTAACTAAAAGAATCTAGAAACAAACCAATGCATTTGTGGACTTTGTCTTTTACCAGGAGTTCGTTGCTTGGGATTTTCTCACCCTCAGCTCAAGGTCCTTATCGGACACTCCTGATGTGACTGAAAATCCATCCTTCGGTTAATAATTCAGATTACCAGATACTGAGCTATGGGGACAAACTTTTGCTTTTGTTCTTCTGGGAGAAGGAATTTGTACATAGTTCAATGTAAATAAAAGCTGCTTCTGGTTGTTTATAAAGCACCTACAACTGGTGTATAAACGTTTAAAAAGGGTGCTGCTCAAAGGCTTGCCATCTACAGGTGTTAAAAACCATCTTTTTCAACATTCTTTTTTCAGTTTGGTGAGGCCAACAGAATTTTGGAACAAATTCAAAAACCTGAACGTTAATCTTACAGCACAATCCTGTCCAACTTACGGCACTGGCTGAGCTCTGCTCAATTCTATCCAACTTATGCCACCGGTGTAACCAGTGGAGCAGCAAGAACGGGAGGCCCCAGAACAGAAAGGGGATTCAAATCTCCTGCAAAAGGGGAATTCAAAGGGGATTTGAATCCCCTTTCTGTTCTGGGGCCTCCTGTTCTCGCTGCACCGCTGGTTACACCGGTGGCATAAGTTGGATAGGATTGAGCAGAGCTCAGCCGGTGGCATAAGTTGGATAGGATTGTGCTGTTAGTCAGGTTGCTGTATTTAAAAAAAAAAAAGTCTAATGGAAGTATATTTTGGTAGTAAACCAGTGTCTGAGCTATACCACCCTGGAATGCAGGCTTGGTCTTAGCTTCCTATCCTTTCTCCTTTTTATTGATCGACATGCATACACTTGACCAACTTTGACCACATTCACTGCACTTCCAGTGAGATACTGAATATCTGCTTTAGAGAAATTCTATAACTCCTTGCTACTAAATGAGCCTGTGAGTTAACACTTTCTATGAAGCAGATTTTTTTCATCAGTAATATACTGTCAACTAACTGCTTATATGGGTCAAGATGAAAAAGAACAATCAACTTGCAAAAGAGAAAAAGTTTGACTACCTATTTAGTTCAATCACTTACTTTAAATGCAAGACAACAACCTTGTCTCAAATATATTTTCAGTGTGTTAACATTTTGAGTTTCAAAACCTTCAACAAAAATTAATTCTTTGAAAACCTCAGTTTGAGGTCTAACTCTCTGTTGATTTGACACAAGCATCAAAGCGGACTTCTTAGTTTTCATTTTCACTGCCTTGATGTTAAAAATAGATTCAAGGGTAGACTAGTGTTTTAAAGACTCTTTAAAAATGTGGGGGTACAATAAGGGGACCCCCCAGGCTTTTACTTTTTTCCCCAGTAAACTTTGTTTCTTCCTTAAACAAACAGGAGAAACAGCCTCTGGCTGCTTATTGCAGGCAAGTAGAATGAGACTAAGTCCTAGAGAGGCTCTGCAAGGTTAACAGAAACCTTGCAGAGCCTCTCTATGACTTAGTCTCGTTCAACTTGCCTGCAATGGAGGCTACTTCTCTGTTTGTTTTTAAGGAAGAAACAAAGCTTGCTGAAAGAAAAATTAGAGCTGGGGGGGCGCGCATGCCTGCCCGCAGGGGAGGCAGGGTGGGGGGCCCTCAGGAAACGATGGAAGGAAGGTTCGCTCTTATCCACGGTTTCAAGTATCCACGGAGGGGCCTGGAACATATCGCGGATATGGGGGGAGTACTGTACTGTGCTAGCCCTGCCCTCTAAGCAGTCAGTGTTTTTGTTTGCAGTGACACATGCTGAACATGGGGAGAGCATCTTCCCATGATATTCACCTTAAGAGTTCCATGGTGGTGAGCACGGGGGGGGGGGGATACGCTCCCTGCATTTGACTGCAGTGACAAATGTTAGTTCTGCTCCTGTGCATTCAAGCGTGCTCCTCACTTGGGGGGGGGATAGTTTGGTGTGATCCTTTCATGGCCCTCCACACATTCTTCTAGACAGACTGAAGGTCTAGAAGGTCTGAAGAGCAACTTTTTTTTTTTTTGCAATCCAAAGGTTTATCGTACTATTTACATGTACCCAAAGCAGTGTTGCAGATAGTAGTCTTAAAATAGTATATGTATGGTGTTCTAAGTGTGCTTCACCCAAGTAGAATCCACATTGAGTTGTATAGTACTGTCTTGTATATTAAATCGGATAGTAGGGTTGAATCCAAAGGAGCTTAGTGTGAGCACCCTCTGTCTTCCATTAAGGCCTCCATGGTGTGCAATTCTGGGGGCCCACTCACTCTAAAGAGTGGGGTTTTGGGGGTGCAGAGCAGTGTGGAGGAAGGAGTAGAAAGGCCTCACTGCAAAAGTGGATTGTCAATTGCTACTTTTCTGGTTCCATCCCTTTGTATATAAAACCATAATTCAAAAAAGGTTTGTGCACTGAATCGGAAGCATCTCCAACGTGTTCCTTATACGTAGGCTTGCCCGATCTCCAACCGGGACAGAGTGCTAGAACTTTAGGAGAAGGAATGTGGGCAGGTGTAGTGTGTTAAACCTTAGAGCACAATCCTAGGCATGTCTACTCAGAAGCAAGCCCCACTGAACACAATGGGGTTTGCTTCTGAGTAGACATGCCTAGGATTGTGCTCTAAGGTTTAACAAGCTACACCTGCCCACATTCCTTCCCCCAAAGGTCTAGCACTCTGTCCCAGTTGGAGATTGGGTAAGCCTACTTATACAGTACATGGATATAAATTTTACTACTCTTAAAAGCCAAATGTTGACAATAGCACATTGTGTAATGATTTTGTGCTTTTATTGCTATATGGAGAACATACAGGGCTTTTGTGTAAACATTCTGATAGGTTGGAAGTTTTACCCTTGCTTCAATGGGGGGGGGAAATGTTGGTTCCAGTTGATTCAAGTAATTGATAGATATGAGTAGATGTGTTTTGAAATGGTGTGTGTTTTACTCAGAAATAAGCCCATTTTGTTCAGTAAGACTTAGGCTGTAATCCTATGGTATTCAACAAAAACAAACGCATCTAGATATGAGATTAACAGCCCAATCCTGCTCTGAAGATCTGCCGGGTGGCCGAGGCCGACCGCCGGATCCTGATCTCTGCCGCAGGTAGCCTACAGCAGGCAGCCTGCAGCTGAAAGTCTACTCGGGGAAGGGGACGCTTGTCCCCTTCCCTGAGTATAACTGTGGCTGGGGCTGATAAGCCTCCTCGAATTTCCTCCAGCTATTTTGCTGGCGGAAGTCGGAGGAGGCCGTGTAACGGCTCAGCCGATCGGCGGGGGTCAGGATATGGCCAATGCCGATGACTGCCCCCTCCCCGATTGGTTGGGCCTACCACCCCCTCTGTCCGCTGGATCCTTACCTGGGTCCGGTGGCGGGCTGGTGAGTCCTCACCCAGCGGAGTGGGGAAGGCTGGCCTTGTGCTGGCCTTCCCCGCTCTCAAGTCATCGCAAATGTGCCTAACGGCATGTTTGAAACATCTTTGGCCGGCAGAACACTTGTTCCTCCGGCTGAATTTAGAGTAGGATTGCACGGTAAACCCCATTTGCAGGCTTGTGTGTTTATATATGAAACCTTCAGATTTGGTCAGACTTGCTTTTGATTTTTCAGTATTTGCTGTGGTATAACTAACACAAGGTATTGAAATCAAGGTAGTAACGATTTGTTTTTATGTCTAATATCGCACAGACTTGCAATGCAATTCTATGCGTGTTAGCTCAGAAGTAGGCCCTATTGAGTTTAATGAAACTTGCTCCCAGAGGTTGCAGCCTAAAGCAGTGTTACCCTTGAATCACTTTCTTTAAAATATGAAATGCATGCATACATCATTGTAATGTAATTGTAAATGTCAACAGTGAAATTGGGACTAATCTCCTGCCCCTTAATTATCCCACATCTTTGTACATCTGTCATCTTGGTGCATTTCTCCTTATAGTACCACAGCACAACATCTTTAATATATCTTTCTTCTCTGACATACCATGGATTATCAACAGTGCCACGGACTTCAAATCTGATGCCTAGTAGCAACAAATGGTACCATTCACGTCTTCTTTAGCGTAAGATTTCTAAAAGATTGCAGTTGTTAGCTTTGGGATGTTCTGGGTTTTTTTTTTATCCATATTACCTTCTCTTCATGTGGAACTATTCAGTGAGTGGTATTTGTTTGTGTTAAAAATGCAACAAGAGAGCAGTAGATATGTGTTACTACATCACAGCAGACGAATAACATGGTTCACGTGCCTCTGTAACCTTTAAGGCATTTTTACCCAAGGATGTATATATGCAACAGGAGTTAAATGCGTACACCTGTGGGCTGGGAAGAAATGGGTTTTAATTTGATGAAAAACACCACAAAATGGTAGAAAACTGGAAAGACTTGGCTCTACTTCTGTCCCCTCTCCCATAAAGGAAACTCTTTCCTTTTACCTTCTATCTCCACCATGATTTCTTCATAACTCCCATGCAGGGTTTCCTATCTTGGACAAAAGACTGTTTCTAAGCTTAAGACATTCGGACCCTGTGGTGACTTCTGATTAAAGGGATTAATATTCCATTCACCCTCTTCAGCCCTGAAGCTATTATAGGGATTTGGTGTCTAATAAAGTTCACAGAACCACTAGTCACTATCTCAATACTAAAATATAATATTTAATAGTGCTTCAGAAAAGTTATTGGGATGAAGTAAGATATGTTCAGTATATAGAAATGAGTGGGTTACTAGAAGAAATAGTTTTCTAAGCATTATGAACCAAAAAAATGCCTTTATCCAAATACTTGTGGCTGGCATAAGCCCTGTTTAAAACCAACACAAATGTGGTCTGGGTCTACCCAGACTTATCTTGCTCCCTTGGGAACTTCTACAACCACTGAAAGCTCCCTGTGGATCTGCCAGGGATATGCTTAAGCTTGTCTCCTGGCTTGTAGATGGTGTGGCAGCATTGCTGTGATAGCATGCTATCTATTGATTTGAACCTATTAAGATTGCAAAGCATATATTGATGGTTGCATCTTTTTTAAACTCTTTCAATAAGTGTATCAAACATGAGCCTCTAGTTAGCGGCAGTTGCAACTAACTGTGCATGCTTTTTAATATAACAACTTCCTTCTTGCACCAGCTGTTCAAGTAGGTGAATGGTTCAAATACACTGAAGCAATCGGATTATTTAAGAGTTCCTCTTGACCATAATCTGCATACTGAATTACATAATGAAGAAATGCACAGTGGCTTTGGGTGGTTGCTCCACAATTTAGAGGCCTGCATTTTTGTGAAGGCTCATCAAAGCCTGAGGAGGATTTTTCAAAAATACTGTTAACATTTTATCTGGATTTTTTTATATTGCCCATTAATATAATCTGTCAATGAGATTTTTAAATATTGCAAAACAGAGTCTTATGATATACTTTATTTCAACTTGTTACTTTTTCAAAGTCCTTAGAGTGAGGTGAGCTTAAAATACAAATTGTTGAATAAATATCTACCAAGAATACTTAGAATCTGAACACTGTTTAGTATAATCCACTGCAGTCATTCTGTGTAATGACAGACTAGCTTGTGCCAAGTGCTTGGCAGTAATGACTGCTGATTTCAAACTAATAATGGTGAATGACAGGAGCAAACTGGCAAGATTTCTACCTCAACAGTTGGAAACAGCTTATAGTTCTCTTTATGACAGACAGTTTAGATGTGTAATGTATATCTTGGGATGCAATGTGATTTGAAATCCCATGATGTAGAAGAAAGAACAAATGCTGTTTGATATAAAAAGTAGCAATTTAAATGCTGTGGGTGGGAGAGAGTCCTCAAGAGTGATGTCTGATTAGCAAAGAACAATAAAATTCTTATTACATCTGGCAAGAGTTGCAGTCAGGAGTGTTTGAAATGTTTCTACTTAAATTCTAGCCTATCTAGTGTAATTCTAACACACACATTGTCATTCCATATATTTAAAAAAAAATCATAGAGGTGACAAAACAAGCACTTACCCAGGGGGAGGGAATGGGCAGTCTGGTTCAGCAAGTGACTGGTTCAATTTTTCACCATCAATGGGCTACAGTCAAAGTTCAATCAGTCCCTACATTGGTGCAATGCAGTTTTGGGCCAACCCAGTCTATGGCACAGTAGTGACCATTATACATGTGCACACAGTTGTTTCACTTTGTCAGGGATGGAGCCAATAGTGGCCTTTAAGTCTCGCATTTCCTTCAATACAAGCCCTGGTAGTGATCACATACCAGCTGAGCCAGCCACAAAAATGCTGCCTTTCTCTCTCCCCCCCCCTCTCAATCTTGTATGCTAGACTGCCCATTCCCTCCCCCTGGGTAGATGAAGGAGGGAACAGAACCACAGAGCCCCCACTGCCACTTTCCCTTAGCTCTAGTTCCACTCATCCTGGGCACAGCCTCTTTGCTTTGCCCAAACATCCTGGAATGGCCTGTTCAACCTCACCCCATATCTTCCATGGCCTGTTGCTCTCACCGCTCTCTTCCCCTGAAGACACATACTGTATGTACCTTTACCGACAGGACCCGCCTTCTGAGACTAAACTAGAGGTGCACCTACCCAAGACTTTATCCCATCGAAGATGACCCTGCCCAGCATCCTAAGACTTCCACCCCAACAGACCACTCATTAAGGAACAAGGGAGAGAAAAATAGGAAAGGGTACTAGTTTGCAAAAAAAAAAAAAGCAAAAAAAAAAAAGCAACCCTCATTTCCAGTAGGTCTAGACCACCAGGGCTATACTAAGACCCCTCCCCTCAATTGACTCAGTCCCATTCCATAAGTCTCTCACACTCTCTCACTCTCACTCTCACTCTCACACACAGAGGGAATCGGGCTTCACACTCAGTCACCCTTACCCCCTTCTCACAGATGTTCAGGCTTCACCACACTTGCTCTCATCATGCAACCCCTACACCAGGATCCAAGACAGAAAACAGCAAAAGGGGAGGGCCCTTGTAACTCCCCAGTGTGACCCCCCCATTTAGAGTTGTCCCTTTGGCCACTCACCACAGCAGGTCAGCCAGGGAGGGGGAGTAAAGCCTTAGGAAGTTGACAAATGGGGGGGGGGGAGGAGGAGGCTCCCTCACCAGGCTGGAATTCTTAATTCCCAAGTTGTGACAGGTGCTGCTGCTGCTTGCACATGCGTGCGCTCTCTCTCCCCCCTCCCTTTCCCGAAATCCCACTCCTCTCACTTCTCACAAAAAACAGCTTGGGGGGAGAGGAGAGCTAGCTCTGCTACTGGTCAAGTGGCATATTTTACACAACTGACAACCAAATGTGATAGTGCTTCCTTCTCTGCATTCCTTTCCAGTGCCATAAAGTGGGGGGGGGGGGGAATTACTATTTTGCCAAATTGTACTTTATGGTAGTGTACGTGGCCATTTTCTATTAGAGGCTAGGTAGGGGCATGTTGATTATGTTGTAGTGTTCAATGTCTAAAGTGTGCATTTATCAGTTTTGTATGTCAAAACATATATATTATGCACAGCTAAAGGCTGCAATCCACAAGCCTGCAACCCTAGACACACTTTAACTTGTGCTTATAGCCATCAGCTTGTCTGCTCATGGAAGAAACTTTCCGATAATTTACTCGGACGTTTTGTGTGCTTATTTAAAGTTATTGTGAAGGAGTGCAGTTGTAAAATATGCTGTGTGAGAAGCTCTTTATCTCTGGGCCAGCTATGTTGCAATACTGTTTAGTAGTATTTCTTATGTGGCGTCATATCTTCCATTTATGGTGCACAAAAAACACTACTAGTGAAAGATGCATGTAAATTAGAATTAAAAAGTGTCAAGACCCTCACATGGCAGTAGGTTTAAGCACATTTTCCTGCAGCTTTTTGCTGAAACCATGTAGCTGTGAAGTCAGGATATGTCCAGGCAAGGCAGAACCAGCTGTTAGGAATGGGGGGGGGGGGTTGACAGCTGAATGAAGCATTCTTCTTAATTGCATGCAGTGCATCCTATTAAAAGTTACAATTGATTTTACTAGCTTTTCCTGCAACTTCTTGCATACAACTAGTTCTTTTTGAAACTTTTATAATATGGTCTTGCACAGAGTGTCCGTCAGCCATTATATTCAGCTTTTCATCAGCCACAAGAAGGTTGTGGGCCCTAGGTAACCATGAGAAGCTGAGGAGGAATTTATGGTAGCTTTATATACATGAAGAATGCCCAGTTAACAACATTTTCAGGAAGCACTGATTAAATATTCTGTACATGCACATGGGTACAAAAAAATTGCCAGCGCCCTTGGCAGCTTTTCAAACGAGGTGACTAAAAAAGAACTTGCACATAAATGTACTTGGAAGTACATAATAAGAGCCCTGCTGGATGAGGCCAAAGGCCCATCTAGTCCAGCTTCCTGTATCACACAGTGGCCCCACCAGATGCCTCAGGGAGCACACAGCCAACAAGATAACCTGTTTCCTGCTGCCACTCCCTTGCACCTGGCACAGAGAGAACCTACTTCTAAAACCAGGAGGTTCCTATGGCTTGTAACCTGTGATGGTCTTTTCCTCCATGAATCTGTCCAAACCCCTTTTAAAGGCATCTAGGCCAGGTGCCATCACCACATCCTGTGGCAAGGAGTTCCACAGATGAATTACATGCTGGGTAAAGAAATATTTTCTTTTATCCATTCTAACGCTCCCTCCACTCAATTTTAGTGCATGTCCCCTGGTTTGTTTTATTTATAGAATTTGTACCCCGCCTTTCTCCCACAAGGGCAACCAAGGTGGCTTACAATAAAAACATTAAAATACATATATACATTTAAAAACAGGAAATTAAACAGTTAAAACAATTAAAACAAACAACCCCAGTGGGTCATCCACATTTACATGTTAAAAGCCATCTGTTAAAAAGCCAGCCCGCCATGTCAGACATCAAAAGCTGATCTAAATAAAAATGTCTTAAGGCCCCGCCGAAAGGTCTCTAAGGAGGGAGGGAGCCAATCTCAATTCCAGGGGGAGGGAATTCCACAACTGGGGCGCCACTGCCGAGAAGGCCCTATTCCGCGCCGCCATCCCCCTCACGTCCGTCAGTGGCAGCATGGTTAACAGGGCCCCCCCCCCGATGACCTCAGAGTACAGGTTGGATTATAAGGAATGAGGCGGTCCCTCAAATACCCTGGACCCGAGCCGTTAAGGGCTTTAAAAGTCAAAACTAGCACTTTGAATTGTGCCTGGAAACGAACTGGCAGCCAGTGTAGCCGCCGAAGCAACGGTCCGACTGAGTCGAACCGACAGGCCCCGGCAACCACCCGGGCCGCCGCATTCTGTACTAGTTGCAGTTTCCGAACAGTCTTCAAAGGCAGCCCCACGTAGAGCGCATTGTAGTACTCTAGTCTAGATGTCACTAGGGCATGGGTCACTGTGGCCAGGTCTGCACGATCCAAGTACAGTCGCAGCTGGCGCACCAGCCGAAGCTGGGCAAAAGCCCCCCTGGCCACAGCCGCCACCTGGGAATCCAGGAGCAGCTGCGTATCCAGGAGAACCCCCAAGCTGCGGACCTGCTCCTTCAGAGGGAGTACAACCCCATTCAGAGCAGGACGATGATCCAGTACCTGAGTCGTAGACTTCTGGACCAGAAGAACCTCTGTCTTATCAGGATTTAATTTCAGCTTGTTTGCCCCCATCCAGCTCCCAACTGCCTCCAGACAACGATTCAGGACATCGACCGCCCCCTTGGAGTCGGGTGGAAAGGAGAGAAAGAGCTGGGTGTCATCAGCATACCTACCCCAAATCCCCGGATGACCTCTCCCAGCGGCTTCATATAGATATTAAACAGCATGGGGGATAGAATTGACCCTTGTGGCACCCCACACCTCAAGGGCAAGGGTGCCGAACAAGCACCCCCAGCACCACCTTCTGGGATCTATCAGCCAGGAAGGAGCGGAACCACCCCAGAACGGTGCCTCCAAGCTCCAGCCCAGCCAACCGACCCAGAAGGACACCATGGTCAATGGTGTCAAAAGCCGCCGAGAGGTCCAGCAGGACCAACAGGGACGCACTGCCCCTGTCCAGTCCCCGGCGCAGGTCATCCACCAAGGTGACTAAGGCCGTCTCTGTCCCGAACCCTGGGCTGAAGCCAGACTGGAATGGATCCAGATAATCAGCTTCCTCCAAGACCCTCTGGAGCTGGGACGCCACTATCCGCTCGATCACCTTGCCCAGAAATGGGATATTTGAGACTGGCCGGAAGTTGTTCAAAATAGTGGGATCCAGGGAGGGTTTCTTCAGGAAGGGGCGCACCACTGCCTGCTTCAAATACGGTTCTGGTGTTATGCGAGAGGGAGAAGAATTCCCTCTCTCCCCTCTCTCCATCCCATGCATAATTTTATATGTCTCAATCATGTCCCCCCCCTCAGGCACCTTTTTTCTAGACTGAAAAGCCTCAAACGCTGTAGCCTTTCCTCATAAAGGAGGTGCTCCAGCCCACGAATCAATCTGGTCACTCTTTTCTGCACCTTTTCCAATTCAACTATATCCTTTTTGAGGTGTGGTGACCAGAACTGGACACAATACTCCAGATGTGGCCTTACCATCGATTTGTACAAAGGCATAATGATATTGGCCATTTTATTCTCAATTTCTTTTTTAATGATCCCGAGCATGGAATTGGCCTTCACAGCTGCCGCACACTGGGTTGACACTTTCATCGACCTGTCCACCAGCACCCCAAGATCTCTCTCTTGATCCGTCACAGACAACACAGAACCCATGAGCGTATATGTGAAATTTTGGTTTCTTGCCCCAATGTGCATCACTTTGCACTTACTTACATTGAAGCGCATCTGCCATTTTGCTGCCCATTCTCCCAGTTTGGAGAGATCCTTCTGGAGCTCTTCACAATCCCTGCTGGTCCACCACCTGGAAAAGTTTAGTGTCATCCGCAAACATGGCCACCTCGCTGCTTATCCCCAACTCCAGGTCATTTGTGAATAAGTTGAAAAGCACCGGTCCCAAGACCGATCCTTGGGGCACACCACTTTTCACCTCTCGTCATTGTGAAAATTGCCCATTGACTCCCACTCACTGTTTCCTGGTCTTCAACCAGTTCCTAATCCACAAGAGGACCTGCCCTCTTATTCCCTGACTGTGGAGTTTTCTCAGGAGCCTTTCATGAGGTACCATGTCAAAACGCCTTCTGAAAATCCAGATATATAATATTCACGGGTTCGCTCGCATCCACATGCCTGTTGACCTTTTCAAAAAAACCTAAAAGGTTTGTGAGGCAAGACTTCCCCTTGCAGAAGCCATGCTGACTCTCCCTCAGCAGAGCTTGTTCTTCTATGTATTTTAAGATTGTATCCTTAATGAGACTTTCCACCATCTTCCCTGGAACAGATGTTAGGCTGACCGGCCTGTAGTTTCCCGGGTCCCCCCTCCTTCCTTTTTTTAAAGATTGGCGTGACATTAGCTATCCTCCAGTCCTCTGGCACAGTGGCTGTTTTAAGGGACAAGTTGCATATTTGGGTCAAGAGGTCATGAACTTCATTCTTGAGTTCCTTCAGAACTCTTGGGTGGATGCCATCCGGGCCTGGTGATTTATTGATCTTTATTTTGTCAATTAAGTCTGAGACGTCTTCTCTTTTAACCTCTATTTGACTTAATTGGTGGCTATTCAGGGGAGGCCGTTCAGGCAGCAGTATTTGCCCGAGGTCTTCCACCGTGAAGACAGATGCAAAGAACTCGTTTAATTTCTCTGCAGTCTTCAAGTCCCCTTTTATCACCCCTTTCTCTCCCTCACCATCCAGCGGACCAACCGTTTCCCTGGCAGGTTTCCTGCTTCTAACATATTTGAAGAAGCTTTTGTTATTCCCTTTTATGTTGCCTGCCATACGTTCCTCAGTCTTGCTTGGCCTCCCATATCATCTTTTTACATTTCTTTTGCCACAGTTTGTGTTCCTGTTTGTTATCCTCATTAGGGCAAGACTTCCATTTACGGAAGGAAGCTTCCTTGCCTTTTATAGCGTCTTTAACTGTGCTTGTTAGCCAAGCCGGCACCCTCCTGGACTTGGTCGAGCCCTTCCTCCTTTGTGGGATACACTCCCGCTGGGCCTCTATGACTGTTGTTTTAAACAACCTCCATGCACTCTGAAGCGATTGGACTCTTTTTACCTTCCCTTTCAGCTTTTTTAAAATAGTCTCCTCATTTTGGGGAAGTCAGCCCTTCTGAAGTCAAAGGTTTTTGTGTCAGATTTGCTCGGCACTCTCCCCCCGACATGCATGGCGAAACAGATCGCAGCATAGTCACTGTTCCCCAATGGTTCGGTAACATTTATCTCCCTGACCAGATCTTGAGTGCCACACTATATCAAATCCAGAGTCACCTGTCCTCTGGTCGGTTCCGTGACAAGCTGCTCTAAGGCACAGTCATTTAACATATCCAGAAATCCAGTCTCTCTTTCATGACCTGAGCATGAATTGACCCAGTCGATGTGAGGATAATTGAAGTCCCCCATGACTACAACCCTGTCTCTCATTGACACCTCCCTGATTTGCTTCCTCATTTCAAGATCCCCTTCAGGTTTTTGATCTGGAGGACGGTAGCATGCCCCTACTATTACATCATTCTTTGAGCCTGATAATCTAACCCACAGTGATTCTACGGAGGAGTCAGAGCCCCCCTCCAGCTCTACTCTGGTAGGTTCTACCCCTTCTTTGACATAGATGGTCACCCCACCTCCAACTCGCCCCTCTCTGTCCCTCCTATAGAGTTTATATCCTGGGATTGCAGTATCCCACTGGTTCTCCGCATTCCACCAGGTTTCTACCTACTATATCAATGTTTTTCCTAGCCACCAAACATTCCAGTTCTCTCATCTTTGCCCGTAGACTTCGGTATATACCAGGTCCCCCAAGAAGGGCTGCATGTTTGCACCTTTATCCCTGCAGCCTTCTGTCCTGCTAGACTGGCTGTCATGTCATATCACGCTACCACTCCTAATTCTTACTCTGTTTGCTATTACTTGACTGTTCCCAATCCTCTGCACCCGCATTCCCTGGGGATGAGGAGTCCCGAACCGGATGCCCCTCGGCTCCTGTCGGCTTTCCCCCAGGGGTCAGTTTAAAAGCTGCTCTGCCACCTTCTTAATGTTGCACGCCAGCAGTCTGGTTCCGTTTTTGGTTCAAGTGAAGCCTGTACCTCTTGTACAGGCCTGGCTTGTCCCAAAACGTTCCCCAGTGCCTAACAAACTTAAACCCCTCCTCCTGACACCAGTATCTCATCCACGCATTGAGACCCCTGAGCTCCTCCTGCCTAGCTGGCCCTGCACGTGGAACAGGTAGCACTTCTGAAAACGCTACCTTTGGGGTCCTGGATTTGAGCTTCCTACCTAGCAACCCAAATTTGGCCTCCAGGACCGCCCGGCTACATTTCCCCACGTCGTTGGTGCCAACATGCACCACAACCGCTACCTCCTCCCCAGCACTCTCTACCAGCCTATCTAGACGAGAGGTGATGTCCGCAACCTTCGCACCAGGTAGGCAATTCACCGTGCGGTCCTCACATCCGTCACAGACCCCCCTTTCTATGTTCCTGACTATAGAGTCACCCACAACAAGAAGCCCCCTTCCCCCCCTCCCCAGAGGAGTATCCATAGTGCGACTGGATACGGGCCCATCACCTGAAGAAGGGGTCCCCACTGTTGGATTGTTTCCCTCTTTTCCAGAGCAATGTCCTCCAGCCCTGAGACTCCCTTTCCTGGCAGCTGAGGCGCTGGCCAACTGAGGGTAGGACGATGCCTCCACGTCCCTAGAAGTCTCACCCTGGTTCCTTTCTACCTGTCTCTGCTTCTCTAGGTCAGCAAACATGGCTTCAAGGGATCGAACCCGTTCTCTGAGAGCCTGGAGCTCTTTGCACCGAGCACACACCCATGACTTATGCCCAAGAGGCAGATAATCATACATGTGACACTTGGTGCAAAACACTGGATAGCCCCCACCCCTCTGCTGGCTGTCTGACTGCATAGCTTTTGTGTGTAAGTTATGGGTTTATCAAAGTTTGGGTACCTTAATGTTGTTGGAGCTCTCCTCTCTTCAAGGGAAGTGCCGGGCCGTGTGTGGGGCTTGGCTTCCTCGCCCCGCTGCTGAACTCGCACAGGTGCTTAACTCGCTGTGTCTTCTTTTACCTTGGCACTTTGTCCCAGTGAGGCATTTGGTCCCAGGAGGCTACTCGCTGCTCCTGAAAAAGGGAAGTAAAAAGTAAGGTCCATTGAAATTAGCTCCTTTTCAGGAGCTTAACTGAAAGTAAGCTCCTGGAAAAAGTAAGGTCCATTGAAATTAGTGGAACTCTATTCGTCGTAAGCATGGTTAGGATTGCAGACTTGCAGACCCAATCCTATGCGTGTTTCCTGAAATGTACATCCCCATGGAGGTTAATGGAGTTTATTCTCAAATTTATGTAAGAATGTACTGGTAACTATGCAGCCTGAATGTGTGCACAGTTTCCCCATGACTTTCTGGATCAGTTTGCCAGGAAATCTATAGTCACGTCTGAGCTTGACTTCTGGAAAGAGGGGGATATTGTAATCATGCTGCTCCTGCTTTGTTTTGCTTTTTTGTGTTGTGTCTACAGGTAGGGTGCTAGGCAAGAGCTGTTAAAAAGAGACCCTGTACTCCCAGGTTTTGAATAATTTCTAGAAATTACCGTATTTATCGGCGTATAAAATGCACCGGCGTATAAGACGCACCTTCCTTTTGACCCTGGGTTTCAAGAAAAAAAGATTTAAAGCATTTTTAGGCCACTTGGCCACTTACTGCTTGGCTGCTTAATTAGCTAATTTATATAAATTGCACAAAAATACCAGGATCTCTTTTAAAACACACAGCAATAAGACACATGAACAAAATGCACCAGAATTTAAATCCCAAGTACAAAAAAAACCCAGACACAACTCTTTTTTCCCCCAACCCACCCAATGAAGTTTCCAAAGTAAAAAACATTTACCCCAAGTACAAAAAAACCCCAGACACAACTTTTTCCCCCAACCCACCCATGCACAGTTTCCAAAGTAAACAATATAAATCCCAAATACAAAACCCCCAGACTCAACTCTTTTCCCCCCACCCCACCCCTGTAGTTTCCACAGTAAAAAACATAAGTACAAAAAAACCCAGACTCAACTCTTACCACCTCCAGACTCAACTCTTACCAACTGTTAAACAACATAAATCCCAAATACAAAACCCCCAGACTCAACTCTTTTCCCCCACCCCACCTGTGCAGTTTTCAAAGCCTCCCAACTAGGCCCAGTTCAGAAGCTTACCCATGCTGCATTCAAGAGCAGGACCTCGGCAGCTCAGCTGAACTGAACTGAGCACAGTGCCCTCTGCTGGCTGCTGAGAAGCTCAACTCATGCACGTGCATAAATTAAACCCGACAAACAGCTGTAGATCGGATAGATTAGTTAGGGAAGAAAGCACAAGGGAGCTCTCAGGCTCCGGAAAAACGCGGTAAGCCCGAAAATGCTTTAAAACGGGCAAGGGGGGGAAAGGAATTTTTTAGTATTGGCGTATAAAACGCACCCTACTATTTTGGGTCACAAATGTAGACAAAAAAGTGCGTCTTATACGCCAATAAATACGGTATGTAGTGTGGTGTGTAGTTGCTTAGAGAGGTCAAGCAGATTTGGTTCTTAGTGGAGTAACTGAATAGTAATTGCCAGTGGGTGTGTGGCTGGCTGGCAGGGGCAGGATGATGGCAGCATGCAGCTACCAAAGAATGTAAACTGAGGACTGCTAGGAACGAACCTGGTGATGGAAGGGCAAACAATACATTTCTTAACTGTCTGATGCACCATTGAACTTTATTGCTCTCAAGCTGGAAAGGAACATTTTGATGCAATAACTATGGTGCAAGCTGTTTGAATTAGGAGAGATTCAGTAAACTAAGAAAAAGTAGAAATCGTGTACTAGTTGTGCTAGTGACTATTTCAGAATGGGGGGGGGGAACTTTAGTCAAAATATCATTGTCCTGCTTAAGCGCTACTGCAGCAGATATCTGGAAAAAAGAGAAATATATATGAAGTGCCACATCTCCTTTTCTTCTGCTCAGACCAAAGGGACAGACTGCTGACTTAGAACTTTCCAGTGCTGGTGTAGCCATACCAACAGGGTGCACACTGCATTTTGCAGTGCAGGGGCAGTCATGGAAGCCTCTTTAAGGTGAGGGAACATTTGTTCGCTTACCTCGGGGCTGCATTGCGGCTGCACCGGTGCTGGAAAGTGGGTTAGGATTGCGCTGTTAGAGTACTATTATTGTTTCTCAATGAACTGCAGAATAGAAAAACTGTGCCACACAACTTCTTGAAATGCTTTAAGGCATCTGATGGAAACAACGCATAACTGCAAAAAATCACCTTCTAGTGATTCTAGAAAAAAAATCTTCTAGTGTCTAGCAAAAAGATACAAGTGCACTGATTGGAGGAATTTTTGTATATCTTAAGTTTGATACACACTTTGAAAACCAACCGTTTTAGAGGAATTAGATAATTTTGTAAGTGCAAGGCAAAGTTTCCACCTTCTGAATATCATTCTAGTTTCCCTAAATTAAGAAATAGTGTCAACGTAGCCAGGAACATTGCACATGCAATTGCAAACGGATGTGGGAAAGATCAGGAAGTAGCTTATGTCCTATAGAAAATACTACCCTTTTGAGAAGTTTCTTATCCTGATATTGGTACCCTTTTATCAAAAACGTTGCTTTTAAAGATGTCTTTGAGTAACTACTGTATGCTCTTAAGGTTTAATGTATGGTGGGAGTGTTCAGCATTTAGTTAGCTCATCCAGAATAAACTGAAGAGCTGAACATAAGTTGCCAAAAAATATTTCCCCCTCAAAAATAGTTTAATAGAAAATGCGAGATCCGGAATTTTTTTTGAGCTAGGGACTCTTGATCAGAGAATATTAGGAAGAGGGGGAGTTTAAGGTGAAAACAGGCATACCTTCTAATGAGTTTGTATGGTTTGAACACCTATTTGCTACATTCTGAGGTACTTGTTTTTAGAGAAGTGTGTTCAAATCCACCACGTTTTGGATGGTCTGCCTGTCTTCAGTGTCAGACTTGGAAGTATCCTGAACTCTGAAGTTGGTGAAACAATTTAATAGATTTCTATAAATACCTTTTTGATTACTGTATTCCACTCATCCCACCAGGTTTCAGTAATGCCTATTAGATGTTACTCACCTTCCCATAGCAACAGTTTTAGTTCATCTTGTTTATTTCCCATGCTTTGTGCATTAGTGTAGACACCTGAAACCATAGGTACAACCCCATTCTGCTGCTCCATTTGCCCTTGCATTGATGTTTCCTGTCATTGCAGTCCCAGTGGCCTCTCCATCACTCATGTTCTCTTTTCCAGCCTTCAATGTCGCATTGACCATGGAGCCATCTCCCTCCCCCATGCAGCTTAGTTTAAAGTTATCCCAATCAGACTCACAAGCTTCTTTCAGAATATATTTTTTTTCTAGCCATTGTGAGATGCATCCTATCTCTCACCAGAAGACGTTCATCCCAGAAGTAGAGACCATGGCCAAACCCTTCTCATTAACATCATCTGTGTAGTAAGCCATTCCCAGTATTTTCATTCCTTTTGCATGCCACAACCCTCTGCTGGAACTATCAACAAAAACACAACCTGTGCACCAAATTATTTCACCTTCCGGCTGAGATCCTCATAGTCCTCTACAATTTGTACAAGGCTGTGTCTGGCAGTGTCATGTGTTCCCATGTGAGTTAGCAGGAATGGGTAATAGTCATCAGGCCTGATGAGTTTCAGCAACTGCACTGTCAGATCCCTGATTTTCATTCAAGGGAGGCAATGCACTCTCAAGCTAACTTGTCAGTGTGGCTCACTGCTGCTTTTGTCTCAGCAGGGAGTCTCAAACCACCAGTACATGCCTCTTTCTCTTTTGACACCAGTGATGGTCCTTTGCTGTGCTGGAACTTCAGCATCCTCCACTATAGTTTCTAGGGCTAGGAGAGGCCGCCCTCCCTCCAGTGGCCCTGAAACCTCCCCTCCCCTACAGGAAGGCCCTGGAAGCAGTTGCTCAATTCCAGAACCGCAGAAGGCTTTGTTAGTCTCTGTTCATTGGGTGACATTTCTCCATGCTTGTCTCTTGTGTGTGGCGATCTTCTTCCTTGGTGGAAGTCAGCAAGTTCTCCAGCACTTGCAAAAGAGCTTCCTCTGGTCTATCGAGAAAGCTGAAGTGTGGCTAGATGAGCCTCCAGGCCATGTTCCTTCTCCAGAAGGGCCACTAGCTTGCATTTACTGCATGTATGTTTCTCTATTGACAGGAACGTGCCACGTTCTGTGCAAAACACTGCTGTTTCTTTGTGGATTATATTCCTTGGGGTGTGCAGGGTCTCTGAAGTGCTGCTAGATGCTTCCATACCATTGCACACTTCCCCACTAAACCCCTCCCCCACATAAAATCCCCCTGTCTTCAAGCTTTCAGACCCTGGTGCTTTCTAGAAACAGCTGGAACTGAAGTGAGGCTGTAAGCCCCTCGCCTAGCTGAGACTCATCTCTGCAGATCAAGGCCCTCCAGTAAGACTATCTGCTCAGCCAAGACATTCATTGCAAAGGAACTTGTCTGAAAGAGAACACACAGGTCAGCACTAACACAGTTGCAAAGTCACCCCTCCTGCCTAACTCCCACATAAACCTCTCCTATTTGCAAGCTCAGGTCACAAGTTCCCTGGTCGTGGATGCCTTCATGGTGATCATGCTTCTTAAAAGAGTGCTTCTTAAAACAGATAGCCTTTGTCCTATTGCTGCATGACTGTCATGAAGTGATGTGTATATTGTACTATAGTGCTGAAAGAAGATGATGGTGGCCAGTATGGCTGCTACAAAGTACTCTAGAGTAGGGGTTCTCAACCGGTGGTACTTTGGATGACTGCTGGTGGTACTCGGATCACCGGAGCCCTGTTCCAACGCGGCACTTTGGCGGTGTATTTTTGCTCCTGAGAGGCTCCTGCCTTTGACCAAGCCTCTCAAGAATGCTGAGAAGGGCCCTCCCACCCACTGAGAGCCTCTTAACTGCATTTACTAGCCTCCAGAAACCTGAAAACCCAGAAGTAACTGGCGATGACATAATCGCTAGTCACTTCCGGTGGTACACAGCAGGAGAGTGGCGCCAGAGGTGGTACTTGTCCAGGAAGGGGTTGAGAACCCCTGCTGTAGAGCACAGGGGCCCAGCACACCAGTGAGGGTTCTGCTCTAGGGTCCCATACAAGCTGGCACTGACCCCGGTTTGTAACTTAACATAACCAAATATCCTGCCCTCTTTCGTCTAAATGTTTTTTCTTACATAAGAACATAAGAAGAGCCCTGCTGGATCAGGCCAAAGGCCCATCTAGTCCAGCTTCCTGTATCACACAGTGGCCCCACCAGATGCCTCAGGGAGCACAAGACAACAAGATACATGTATCCTGTCGCCACTCCTTTGCACCTGGCACAAAGAAAACCTACTCCTACAACCAGGAGGTTGCTTATCCCCATCATGGCTTGTGAGCTGTGATGGACTTCTCCTCCATAAATCTGTCCAATCCACCCCTTTTAAAGGCATCCAGGCCAGGTGCCATCACAACATCCTGTGGCAAGGACTTCCACAAACCAATTACATGCTGGGTAAAGAAATATTTTAATCCTCTGTTTTAATCCTCCCTCCACTCAATTTGAGTGCATGTCCCCTAGTTCTAGTGTTGTGTGAGAGGGAAAAGAACTTCTCTCTATCCACTCTCTTGAAGGTGGACTCATGGCATGGACTCTTTTTTCCTCACTTAATTGAACCCACACCTACTTAAATCTAACCTTAAAAGTTAGAACTTAAGCTAACCTGAGGAGGGAATTTTGAAGGACAAGTACTTGGCACACAGGGCATAGGAGCTAGCTGAAGGAAATAGATATAACAAATAAACAAGCACATACATAAATAAAGGTAGCAAGGCCAGGTGAAGCCTGGGAGCTGAGTCTGAAGAGAATTGCAGCTCAGTCTAAAGTGGCGTACTCATGAGTAGAACCAGAGTCTACTTGAGAGAGTAAGAGCCTACTCATGAGTAGGATCAGAATCTACTTGAGAGGTGTTCTTGAAAAAGCTTTTTCTTTCTTTCATGAAGACAAATAGGAATTATATTGACTTTGTCTAGACACACACCCCACCCCGGTCAAATGCCTATTCATACAACTTTGTGCTAAAGAGATGCTGCCAGTTTGCTGCAGGCTACTCTGCCAATCCTATAAAACATGTGCAGAACACTGTAAACACAGCCCAAACCCCATACCAGCTGTATTAATGAGACTGAATGTTTTTTCTGTGAAATTATAGTTCTTTGGCATTGCTGTTTGGATGCTTAACATGCCTTACTCTATTCTATTTTCCAGTTTGCTTTTTTGATCTAAGAGTATATCTAAGATGTTCTTAAAGGGAATGAATCTAGGATACCACTATATACATGTTAAGGGAAGGAAGAGGCACATGCCATAAGAAAAGATGCAATGATGGTGTCTGCCAACAGCACACTGTGAGTTGCCATCAATTTCTTATGGGATGCAGTGTATTACTTGTGAACCTGGCACAATGCCGTACTAATAAATGGCTCAGATTACAAGCAACTAAGATGGAACAGCCAGGTTTCTTGATAGAGATGGCAAAGCATGATATTGAAAGCTTGAGAGAATATGTGCCATAACATTTGTGATTGAGTTGAGGGGATATATATCTGCTATTGTAGCTCTGAGCTGGATTAACTTCCCGTGTCTAAAAATAGTATTCATGGCCATGAAAAGCAAGACCCTGTCTTGTCAAAGTGAATCAAGTGCTCTGGTTATGAAAGCTAAACCTTTTCTGTAAGATTTCAGTTTCCCTCCCTGCTCATCTATCCTGCCTCCCAAGGCCATTGGATGTTCAGTGTGAATGTAGCATTTGAATGGGGCATAAATGTATAAAATCCAATTGTATAGACTTCAACCATGCAATAGATGTACCATGTTGGATTTTAAGCATATACTCGTATGTCCAGTTGCCTTGGAGGTGGGATGGCATGCTAGATAAATAGGAAGGGATGCCCTCATTTCTTCACCAGGCACAGATCTGGGAAGAGGATGTGTTTTCTACACTAAACTGGCCTGTTGGAGAGAGAATTAGGTTAGGAATCCTGGCATGGTAGTTTCTGTGGGCATAGAATGTTTGGTATCAGATCTGCATATCTGAAGACTCCCCCAGGTACATACTGAAATGGTATAACCCTCGCAGGGCTGAATTGGTGGGTGTGTGAAATTTGACTGACTAAAACTCAATGCATGGTGCCACTAGTTTTTTCTAGATCACAGAAATGTGCCCATTTAAACTCCTGTCCTAAACTGCTACTATTCTTGAACTAAGCACACTGCCGCTGGAGCAAAAAACAATTCCGTATATAGAATACCAGGGCTGGTCTTCCATTGGGCCCAGAGGGCACTTGAAGAAGCAGGCAGCATAAAGCACCATTAATTCCTGGCATCTCTTCAGAGTGGGACTTAATCTGCCACCAACCCACATGCACTTTCACTGTCTCCTCCTGCCATTTGTAAGGTATGGCAGGAAGAATGGAGTGGTGGGAGACCCATTTCCTCCCAGCCCACAGGTGTATGCATTTAACTCCTGTTGTGTATATGCACCCTTGGGTAAAAATGTCTTCTTAATTTTAGGCATGAAATATTTAGCAGTAACTGTGGCAAAGCATAAGGATTTATTTTATTTATTTATTTATTTATTTATTGCTTGTATCAGGATTTTGTTGCTGTTGAAAAGCTGGAGAAAACTGTTCAGGAAAACCATTTCATACTATAGAGTCTGTTGCAAAGAGAATCAGTCAGGTCATTAAAACAGTAGATTTCCATATTTCAGGAAAAAAGAGGATAACAGCAGGAGGATCAGAGAACGTATGTGGGGAAAGAGACTCGAGGTATGTAAGAGCTAATGATCAATTATAACTATGCCATATATCTGATACAAAACATTGCTGCTTTCTAGGTTATCAAGTGATAGTTGGTGCTTTATCTCGTGGACAGTGACGTTTAAACTTGAAGGCAAACTTGATGATGGTTACATGATCTCCTGTACTTTTGTTTTTCCTCTAAAGTAGCAACCACAAAAGGGACCAGATCCATGCCATTGTGTAGGCATAGGGGATATTTGAATCTCCTACCAGAAATTGTTAATAAAGATGTCATTTGCTACCATGGCAATCAAAGTAGAGGAAGTAATTGTGCACCATTAATGTTTAAATTCCTTGTTTAAATCACATTTGTGAAGTGCACATGGCATTAGCTCCAGGTTTTATATGCATCTGCTGTGATGGATACTTTTTCTCATTAACTCTGTTTTGCTTTGTGCACATCAAGGAAGACAGCCAGCTGCAAATATCCATCTGGATTAGGCACCTGTCTGGTTTTTGTTCTTTTAATTTGTGTGTGTGTGTGCGCGTGTACGCGCGCCATTGCTGTCTTCTGGCAAAGCTTGATTTGATAGAAACAAGTGGAAGTGATGGATACTAAGAGCTTAGGCCAGCAGAAGGGATAGGACAAGAAGCAACGAAGGGAGAAGAATATTGCTCTCCCTACAGTTGTTCCTATTCTAATACAATATTGATCACCCAATTCCAAGTTTTTGAATCTGTTTATCCTCAGTAGTAGAACATACTTGTTTGCGATGCTGTTGAAAGCTGAACTTCTGTAGATGACTAATGTGCTTGCGTGGTAAACGCATGGGTGCATCAATACACACAATGTGGTGTGTGTACTGAAAGAAGGGTATGATTAGCTTTTGTTAAGCTCCTACTGCTGAGAAGTGTTCATTTGGCACACGTGGTAAATGTTTTCTCTGAAATCAATGAGTGACTGGCACTGCAATTTAAAAAAAGTACTCTTTAAGAATGCCCACACATCCTTGACATTTAATGTGAAAAGAGATACTGAGCCAGCTCATACAATCCAATAAACCATGGTGTTTGGGTTGGAAATTTGACTGGAAGTTCCCTGGGTTTATGTCTCCCGCCCTTTACTTTCTGTACTCTGGCATGGAACACTGACACCAGGATGTTAACATCCTGATTGATTTAGGCAACAGCTCTGGAGTAGCTTAAACTAACAAGGTATATGTATAAGTGATGTATAAGAGAAGAGCTCCCTTTTCTTGGGAGACTTCAGGTCACATTTTCAATTCACTGGAACCAGCCCTGTGTGATTAGATCAGTGCCTCAAAATATGGATGTTGTGGCTATGGCTATTTACTGCATAACTTCCTTTGGATAGCTATGTCCTAAATGTTCTCCTTGGACAGGATGATACTTTAGTTCTTGTTTAAGCTTGTAAAAGGACATTTTAAACCCCCCCCCCCGTTTAGACATCTTTATGTTGTGCTAGGAATATACTATATATCTTGTAGCTCAGCAATAGCCAAAGTACAGGATGGGCCCAAAGTAGGTATACAGTACTGATTGGGTTATGGTATTTTTTATTTTTTCATTTTTTTATTGTGTTACTGTGCGTCACAGTGTCGGGGACAGGTTCCAGGAATGTTGCAACGTCGGTGGAGGACATTTCGAGCACCTAAGAGAGACTAAGTATGATCCGATCTGTACTGTATACCTACTTTGAGCCCACCCTGTATATACTTTTGGAAGGCCGCTTTATCTTCAGGCAGGTGCGCGCGCACACACGTGCTTATCTTTTGGATAAGCTTCCAAAGTGGGAAATGGATCTGTGAATACTACTGTTTAGAAAAAACAAACCCCACAGTGGCTTATTTGCTGACACTATCACCTATCTAATGCACATATTTATTTAAATGAAATATACCATAAATAAATTTTTATTTATATATAAATTGTATAAATTTATTTATTGGCACAGGTGGTACTTTAGAAAATTTGACTGTGACAGGTGGTATACCTGGCAACAAAGGTTGGGAACCTCTGCTTTAAGGTATACACTGTCTATAGTTACAAAAAAGGAATAATTGAAGGAAGTTGGATGCCTTAACTGAGGGAACAAAAATTCTTCACTTTCAGCATTGGTGTAAAAATCTAGAACCTAAAGTTGCATCTGATCCTGAAGTGTTAGGCACTAATTTAATCAGGTTATAATTTATTAATATATTTTACCAACAGTTGACCCAATTAATATATCTGAGAGATAACAATACCTGAACTTGCCTCTGATTTGATTAATCTGATACTGAAAAAGTTGGCAACCCCTGGAAAGACCAATCATTAGCATCCAGGTATAAGCAACCATGTGTAAATGAGTAGGGCTATTACCTTTCATGTGTAGTTCCAAAAAAGTGTGACGTATGAATTATAGCGCAATCCTGCGCAACTTTCTACGGCCAGCCTAAAGGGCCGGCTGCGATATCCTGAGCCCTTTCCCGGGCCGTACTGGCCTGGGAAAATTCCCTGAGTGTAGGGCTTCCCTTCCCCGAGTGTAGGGCTGCCGGGGCCTATGGGCCTCTTCAGATGTTCGCCAGCTCTGAAGCTGACATATATCTGAGGCGGCAGGGTAAGGCCAAACTGGGCTGGGAAAGGGCCAAGGATCCGCTGATATCCCCGCCCTCTCCTGGCCCAGTTTGGCCAATGGCCCCCTCCCTCCATGCCCCTGCCCGCCCTCCCCTGCACCAACCAGTGCAAGACTTACCTCCACCGGTCGGTGCCGGGTCCAGAGGGTGGTGGAGTAAGGGCTGCCGACCTTTGCGCTGGCGGCCCTTACTCCAGAGTCATCTCAAGCATGTTTTCCGACAAGTTTGCGATGGCCTAGAACGATGGATTTGCACGGTCCACCACTCTAGGACACGCTGGATCGGGCTACCCCTCAGATTAAGGAAGTTCTAGGTATGTGATTGAAACATATTTCTCCATAGAGAAGAATTTCTTCATAGGGGTAACAACAATAATAACCAACTTGTGATTATATCACCAAACTCCTTAAGTGATAACTGTGGTGTCATCTGCATAAAATGAGATATACCGGTACATTTCAAAGTACTGTAATCATTCCATGTTTGGCAGTCACTGTGATTCAGTAAGTAACACATCTTCAACAATCAATAATTGAGAGTATATATTGATCTGCCAAGTCATTCAGCCATTTCGAAGACTCTGATGCATGTGAATAACTACCATGACAGGACATAATGGGAGGAAAAGGTTGTGTGCATTTACCATTTACTTAATTCTGAATATAAAATATCGTATAATATGAATGGTTAAGAGATATCAAGACAGCACATTCATTGTGGTACAAGGTGCTGTCTATTTTTCTATAAATTAATATGAGTAGATATTTCCATGATATTTGCTGCCTTGCTTGCTAGGATAGGACCAGTAGCATAAACAGAATTTTGTATCCAGAGCAACTTGTTTACCTTTTTAACTCTCCAGTCCGTCAAAAGGTAATTACTTTCTTCCTGTTGCATTCATGGTTTGCTATAGCAATGAGTGCCAGATTGAGCATTTCCTGATTTGCAACGATTGGCTGAATTTGGTGTCTATGGCTGCAGTCCAGGTTTTTGAGTCCCAAAGCAGGTCATTAGTAAGTAGCAAAGGGCAAATTGGAGGTGCACAATTTAAATTACTACATGTCTTGCTAATGAGTTTTCAACACAAACAAATAATAATAATTTAAAGCAGAGCAAAAAACCTGTATACATGGCATGACATTGCAGATTTAAGAGATTCCTGGTTGATGAGAATGTTAGTGATAAATGCATATTCTGGCCAGTAGTAAGAATTTAGGTCAGATAAACATAATTTGATGACTTGCACCCAGTTTGGACTTGTGATAGTGATGCATGTTTAACATTTCTCCTGCTGTAGGTTCAAGGGTGGGGGGGAAGTGTTGAAAAATGGCATCTGCTGTCACAGAGGCACTTGGGTCACCTACTCTGCCAGCCTTACTAAAATGCTAGTCTTCCTTATTTGACGTGTTTGTATGAATTCAAAATGTTGAAATCTGATTGGAAATAACTGAACAGGCCTGATGGGAGGATGGTTAGGAAGCAGATGATTAAGGGGGCAGCAAACAGCAGATAGACACAATGGGGCTGAAGTAAGGCAGGGTGGCCAGCTGTGAGGGGTGGGGAAAGAAAATGGAAGGGGAGGAGATGATGCTAATCTCCAAGGAAAGGAGATGGATGATGCAGTAGCCATCCAGGGAAGGAGGGATATCGGAAGCAGGAACCTTGAGAAAAGAGAACTGAAGAAAAGATGAAAGTTTGTTGTTCAGTCGTTAAGTCATGTCCGACCCTTCATGATCCCATGAACCACATCCCACTAGGCCTTCCTGTCCTCCACTATCTTCCTGAGTTCGCTCATTTTCATGTTCGTTGCATCGGTGATACTGTCTAACCATCTCATCCTTTGCCTTCCCCGTCTCCTTTTGCCTTCAATTTTTCCCAGCATCAGAGTCTTCTCCAGAGAGTCCTCTCTTCGCATTAGGTGGCCAAAATATTTGAGCTTCAGCCTCAGTACCTGTCCTTCCAGGGAACAGTCAGGGTTGATTTCATTTAGGACTGACTGATTTGATCTCCTAGCAGTCCAAGGGACTCTCAGGAGTCTTCTCCAGCACCACAGTTCGAAAACATCTATTCTTCGGCGCTCAGCCTTCCTTATGGTCCAACTCTCGCAACCATACATTGCTACTGGGAACACCATCGCCCTGACTATACGAACTTTTGTTGGCATGGTGATATCTCTGCTTTTTATTATGCTGTCTAAGTTTGCCATAGCTTTCCTTCCAAGGAGTAAGCGTCTTTTAATTTCATGGCTGCTGTCTCCGTCTGCAGTGATCTTGGAACCCAGAAAAGTAAAATCTGTTACTGCTTCCATTTCTGCCCCTTCTATTTGCCAGGAATTGATGGGACCAGATGCCATGATCTTAGTTTTATTAATGTTGAGATTCAAGCTAACTTTTGCACTCTCCTCTTTCACCCTCATCAAGAGGCTCTTTAGTTCTTCTTCACTTTCTGCCATTAGGGTGGTATCGTCTGCATATCTGAGGTTGTTGATGTTTCTCCTGGCAATCTTGATTCCGGCTTGCGATTCATTCAGCCCTGCATTTCTCATAATGTACTCTGCATATAAGTTAAATAAGCAGGGTGATAATATACAGCCTTGCCGTACTCCCTTCCCAATTTTGAACCAATCAGTTGTTCCATGGCTGGTTCAAACTGTTGCTTCTTGACCCGCATACAGGTCTCCCAGGAGACAGGTAAGGTGGTCTGGTACCCCCATCTCTTTAAGAATTTGCCACAGTTTGTTGTGATCCACACAATCAAAGGCATTTGCATAGTCAATGAAGCAGAAGTAGGTGTTTTTTTGGAACTCTCGTGCTTTCTCCATGATCCAGTGCATGTTGGCAATTTGATCTCTAGTTCCTCTGCCTCTTCGAAACCCAGCTTGTACTTCCGGTAGTTCTCGGTCCACGTACTGCTGAAGTTTTCTTTAGGAAAACAGGTTACAATTTTGATTCCTTTGTTGTGTGTGACATGTTGTTGTTAGTCGTTAAGTCGTGTCCAACCCTTCGTGATCCCATGAACCATATCCCGCCAGGCCTTCCTGTCCTCCACTATCTTCCTGAGTTTGCTCATTTTCATGTTCGTTGCATCGGTGATGCTGTCTAACCATCTCATCCTTTGCCTTCCCCTTCTCCTTTTGCCTTCAATCTTTCCCAGTATCAGAGTCTTCTCCAGAGAGTCCTCTCTTCGCATGAGGTGGCCAAAATATTTGAGCTTCAGCCTCAGTACCTGTCCTTCCAGGGAACAGTCAGGGTTGATTTCATTTAGGATTGACAGATTTGATCTCCTAGCAGTCCAAGGGACTCTCAGGAGTGTTCTCCAGCACTACAGTTCGAAAGCATCTATTCTTCGGCGCTCAGCCTTCCTTATGGTCCAACTCTCGCAACCATACATTGCTACTGGGAACACCATCGCCCTGACTATACGAACTTCTGTTGGTGATATTTCTGCTTTTTATTATGCTGTCTAAGTTTGCCATAGCTTTCCTTCCAAGGAGTAAGGAGTAAGCGTCAAGGAGTAAGTAAAGATGAAAGTACTGTACAGTAAATGTATTTGGAGCAGAACAAGCAGAGAACCAAGAAGACAAGCTGCAGCTGGCACTCAGCTGCACACAACTATCAGTGCAATCCTACATAAGGATCTGGCTGGCGGCCCATGGCCGCCAGCCAGATCCTGTTCCCTGGCAGTCAGGCTGCCACCAGGGTGGAGGGCTACTCAAGGAAGGGGACGCTCGTCCCCTTCCCCGAGTGTAAATGCCGCCCGGGCCGATCAGCAGCCTCTGATTTCTGCCAGCAAAATTGCTGGTGGAAGTATTAGGCCATGTAACGGCTCAGACGCCTGGCGGGGGTCACGATATGGCTGAGGCCATCCCCCTCCTGGGCAGGCTGGGCTGATGGGGCCCCTCCCCCGCCCGACGAACCGCCCTCCCGGCTGCTGGATCCTCACATGGGTCCGGCATCGGCCGTTGGGGTGCGCTGGCCTTCCCTGCTTGAGAGTAGTCACAAACATGCTTTATATGCAGTGCTCTACGGCACATTTGTGACTACGTCCGGAGACGGAACGCTCGTTCTTTCGCTGACTAGCTTCGTAGGATTGTGCAGTATATCATCTTTTATGTCAACATTTCTATATTGTGCAAGTCTAACAAAATAAAGTGAAACCTTTTTGCAGTTAAAATTGCAATATGGTCATATAACTTTCTTCTCAATTATGGAAGGTTGATTTTGTATACAGATCGCAATTATTCTTGTAAAGGTATTTTTTTAAACATGTGCCCAAGTCAGGTACATTGTCTGCTAGAAGTGCTCCTGAGGTACCCACCATTTCATTTAGCTGTGCTGGAAAAGAAGATGGTGTTTCCTTTAGGGATGTTCTATCCCTGCATACTATGCAGCATAATGTGTTCTTATCATATCAAATATAGAAAAATCAGTGTTTGAGACAGAATGTAAACCCATTTATTTCACAAATGACTGTGTAAGCACACAGCAACAACATTATGTTCTTGCAATCTTTAATATATTGGACTGGGTGGCTATGGATCACAGCATCTTAACCAGTAATTTGGAGGAATTTGTTTTTTTTTTTTAAAGAAACAAAAGCATTGGACTCAAAGGTTTATCAAAGGATGCAGATGTGTGTCATTTTGCTCTTCTGAACCTAACGGTTGTAGCTCCCTGCTGTGGAAAAAGATACTGCTGGCAGCTTGAGCAAAAAGGAAGCTGAGGAGGAAAGCTGTCAAAGGACTTTGCTCTCTGGACTTTGAAAAGACAAAATGACTACAGGACAAAAATTTAAGTTTACATGCAGGAAGCTTCTGTGATGTACAGTATTTAACTTTATCACTAGGGAGATTTTGATCTCTGGATGTATTTAAATAAATGAAAATTGTGATTGTTTGCATAGAATGGCTGGCTCTAGAAACTCTGACACTAAGAACACAAGAAGAGCCCTGCTAGATCAGGCCAAAGGCCCATCTAGTCCAGTGTCTTGTATCTCACAGTGGCCCTACCAGATGCCTCTGGGAGCACACAAGATACCTGTATCCTGTCATCACTCCATTGCATCTGGCATTGAGAGATACACTAGTCTTATCCAGATTCAAAGGATCCTCCAGCCAAATTCAAGTCAGCATGCTGGAGTCTTGCCAAGATCACCTCTTTACCTCCCAAGAGTATTCAACAATCTTTTTTTCTTTATATCGTTCTGTCTTTCTTACGTCCAAAATTTCACCAGTTCATTGTCAAAGTCTCGACCCAGCTTCCACTGGAACATCTGTGCTAGACCATGTTGTGAGATTCCATATAGATTGCTGGTTCAAAGCCCCACAACTACTCAAGTTGCAAAGTCACATGTGGTGACCTTGAGGACACCTTATTTTTCATCCAACTGGAGCTACTAAATGCATAGCCTAGTCTTTGACTGATATGGTGCACTTATGAACTAGGCATCTTTTGCATAGTCTTTAGGCTCTTGCAGGGACACTTAATGACGCAATCCTAATTGTGCCCAAAGAGACTGCTGCGCCAGCCTAGGGTGTTGTAAAAGTGCCGTAAAGCACTCTGTGACACCCAGAGAGTGTGCCATTCGGCCATTCCATTGGTGTCAGATCCAGCAAACCGCACACCGGCGCAGGTAAGAGCTGCTCTGAGCAGTGCAGGGGCTGAGGCAAGGCTGGGGCAGAGCAGGTAGGGGTTGTAATGGGGTGGGGGCAAGGACAGAGACAGGACATATAAGGCCCTGTCTCTGCCCTTATTTTTTAAAAAATACATGATACAGGCAGCCCAATCCTGTGTAACCATTGCACCCATGAAACAGTAGATTCCCCGGTGTAAGAGCACTTATGCCAGTGTAACTTGCTGTACGCCGACGGACACTGGCGTAACCCCCCCCCCCTTGGATGCCTCTCATGCACAGTTTGGACGCCGGCGCAACTCTGTCGGCACAAGGGCCATTCCGGGGGCATTCAGATGCCCCCAGAATGCACTGGCAGAGTTGCGCCGGTGTCTGTTCTGCATCCAAACTGCACATGTGAGGTGTCTGAGGGGGGTTACGCCAGTGTTCGTCCTGCATCTGTTGGCATACAGCAAGTTACACCGGCATAAGTGCTCTTACACCGGGGGAATCAACTGTTACACTGGTGCAAGAGTTACACAGGATTGCGCCCTTAGAAAGCATTTCATTAAGGCACCCCAGAATGCACTGCACAGCACTAGTCTGTGCATTTTTATCATGTTTAAAGCAAGCTCCCTCACTGAAAACACCTGACGGATGGCTCAAAAGTAAGGAAATTGGTGGTGTTTTTTGATATGGAGTGTGTTTCGATTTATCTTTTTGTTTAGCATTTTGCGTCAAAATCAGCTTTATTTAGCATTCAGTGTTGGTCACTAATAAACACACCTCTACTTATGGGCTAGAAGCTCTGTAAATCATATCCTACCACAGAATATTTCTCTTTAAATAGCCAACTAGCTCGGTTGACATGTTTTTTTTTAACCCTGTCTCTCAGTATTCTGAATTGGATGCAATAGTAATTTGTACCTCATTAGATTATTGGATTTTAGAATTTTCACTTGACACATTTCTTCAGATGTTACTATTGTATGTACAATGCAGTTGAAGTATAATCCTGCTCTTTAATGACAGTCATCATTCCAAATGTTAGATGTCTACCTTGTTCTCTGTGTTGAATATTCTTCATCAGTTCCTTTAACCTCTCTGGTAGTTTCTTTTGGCAAAATAATTTGCTGATTGTGTTAAGCCTAAAAGCTCTTTGACACTTAAGAGATTTGAGCTGTGGATTATGAAGCACTGTTTAATCCTCACCAACGAATCCATTGTCTTTGGATTATTGATGCAATTAAGTCATTATGGCTAAGTCTGAACCTTTTAACTTTGAGACTAAGAGTATAAATTGAACCTACACTTTGAAATGTAGCAATTTGATACAAGACATATATCTCAATCTTTGAAAATCTTAATACTGCAACTTCATATCATTTTCATTGCTAGAACCTTTTAATTTTAGAAGAGTGCTCATGCCTTTTCAAATAAGTAGGGTTCCACAGTAAAATCTTCTCACAAACAAATATGTAACTCTGAAATTCTAATTGAGCACAGATTTTATATGTACCATATTTTTCGCACTATAAGACACACTTTTCCCCCCAAAAAACATAGGGGGAAAAAGCGTGCGTCCTATGGTGCGAAGCCTGGGCTTGGGGGTGCTTCGAGGAGGCCTGCAGAGGCTCGCGCAGGCCTCCCTGAAGCCCCCACAGGCCTCCCCGATGTTCAGTTCGGGAGAAAACAGCGATTTTTGGGCATTTCCGGAAATGGCCGAAAATCACTGTTTTCTCCCGAACTGAACATCGGAGAGGCCTGCAGAGGCTCGCGCCGGCCTGCGCAAGCCTCTGCAGGCCTCCCCAATGTTTACTTCGGCCCCAAACAGCGATTTTCGGCCATTTCCGAAAATGGCCGAAAATCGCTGTTTGGGGCCGAAGTAAACATCGGGGAGGTCTGCAGAAGCTCGCGCAGGTCTCCCCGAAGCGTCCCCAAGCCCAGGTAAGTACAAACTTTTTTTCTCTATTTTATGCTCCATAGGATGCATGCATCCTATGGACCGATGCGTCCTATGGAGTGTAAAATACGGTAAACAGGTCTTTTTAAGCCTTACTAATGTACCAACTTACTAGGTCCAGAGGGCAACATTTTCCAGCACTTATGAGTGGCCACTTCATCTTTCCTGAAAAAGAAATTTCAGAAATGGATTTAACAGAAAATTTGGATTCTTTTTTACAGAATAAATGCAGTGGGCCCTTCGTATCTGCGAAGGTTCTATTCTCAGAAACCCGCAGATGCAAAAATCCACGGATGCTCAAGTCCATTGTTGGGTGGGGGTGGGGTCGAGGGAGGGCGTGGCGGTTCCTCTGTACTTTATTGAAGAGCTGCATGGGCCTGCTGCCCACTCCTTTCCTCCGTCGCCGTATTGCTATAGTCAGTGTTAAATGCCTTTTAGAAGCAAAAAAAGCGACTGGAAGTGACTTCTGGTTGCATGTGCAACCAGAAGTTGCTTTCCGGTCGCGTTTTTCCCCTTCTAACTGGCTTTTTACACTACTACATTGAGACATTGGAGGGAAGGAGCAGGTGATGGGCTCGTGCAGCTCTTCAATACGGTACAGTGGTGCCGCCCCTGCCCCCAGTGGGTTCCCTCCCACTGCGGATGGCAAATTCACAGATAAGGTGGGCCCGCTGTATACAGGCACCTCTTGTTTTATTTGGGGGTTACATTTTTGAAAAGCAGTCTGTATCTTACAAACACATAAATTAAGAATAGGATTTCAGGTTCTCATGGCCTGCAACAATTAACTTAGAAGAAATTTTATGAACGGGTTCAGAGACCATGGTCATAATTAAAAACAAAATAAGTTAAAATAAAACTTTAAAAAGTTTTTTGTTTTGATTTTGTTTTTAAAGTTTTATTTTAACTTATTTTGTTTTTAATTATGACCATGGTCTCTGAACCCGTTCATAAAATTTCTTCTAAGCAAATTAAGAATAGTTTTGCCATAAGAATATATGTAAATGGTACATATATTATCAGTAAATATCAGTGCTATTCTTGCGTAGAATCAGTGGAGGGGGAAAGGGGCATGCCCACACACAAGCTAACCTAATCGTTGCCTTGCGCATGGTGTCCACACCAAAGCGTGCACAAGACCAACAAACTGAACATGGCTTCAGACAAGGCGTTGCAGATACCCTTGCATGTAAAGGCTCATGCTGGCCAAGCAGTCATATGAGACACAGCCTTGCACAGGATGCAGTCTCGGAGTCCAACCGAGGGAAGTGAGGTAGGCTAGCTGCTTACTGGTTGGTTTGAAGCGGCCCCTTCCCTAGCCCTGCCTCTATTCTAACCAGGTAGGAGGGTGAAGAAGCCTCCCTTTTGGCTGCTACTGCTTAGTTATCTCCCCTGCTTCCTCTTCTTTGGTCAAAGCACTGGCTCTTCTCCTCCCTCTGCTCTTGGAGCCACTCCCCCAAAGGCGGGCAAATAGACAGGCATGCCTGCCGCACTTCCCTTCACCTTGTTTCTGTCCCTTTCCCCAGAGCCAGCCTTCCAGCACCTCTCCCTCTAGCACAGCCAAATCACAACCATTTGCACCCACTGTCCCTCTTAACCTGTCTGATTAGTCTGCCTTCCTTGGGCTCCTCCTCGACACTTGCCTTTAAGCCATGCCTTCCCTCGAACATGTGGAAGTGTGCAGCAATTTGAATAAGTTATTCCAAAAATTTACAAGCATAAGCTAGGTTTCAGTATTTTTTTTAAGTATTTATATACCACCTTTCTCTGGGTTTTTTTTACATAGCATTCAAAGCTGTTTACACAGGCAGACTATTCCAAACCACCATTTTTCAATGGGTTTTTACAATATTGTTCTGTGGAAAGAACTCGCAAAACCCTCAGTTCTCCAGGTGTTTTTATCTCAGGTATGGTTTTCTCTTGGAGCTTCTGCAAACTGTAAATCAAGCCCAGGCAGGTTCTCAAGCTGTTCTCCATACTCATTAATTTGATTTCACTTCAAAACCATCCAAATCGATCATCTAAATGTGTTTGACCTAAATCAAACATATGTAATGCAAGATCTATGCTTGGGGCAACTCGTACATTCCAGCTGTCCTGCGCATTTTTAATGCAAAAATTTCCGCTCAACTTTCTTATGGCATTCAAATCTGGCTGCCCGCCTTTAATGTGGAAGTTGAGAGGATTCATTCATCATTCCTTTATAAGATCTTCTGTGTTGCCCACTGTGTTCCTGTATGCGGTCCTATGCCTGGAGTCTGGCCAGATTAGGTTAAAGCAGAGGTTCTCAACCTGTGGTACGTGTACCCTTAGGGGTACGCGGGTCACAGGTTGGGGGTACGTGAGATGCTGCCCCGTGTACCCCCTCCCCAAATTCCCCCCGGGAAGGAGAGAAAAAGCGCTTTTTTCAGCCATGCGGCGCGGCCGAGCGGGTCCTCAGACTTGTGCAGCAAGCCGGAGGGAGAGGCTACAGCCCAACTAACTCACATTCTTTTGGAGTGTGCAAAATGGCTGATCCGTCATTTAATTTGCTCACCTGAAATTCAAACCCTAATGCATAAAGAGTTTTTATCCTTCATTTGAATAGCTGTATTTGCATGTAGATCTAACACTTTTTTGGAAGATATTTCTGAATTGGTGGAAAGCAATGTAGTTACTTTAGATCAGCCTGAGTAGATTTGAAGTGTGAAAATGAGAAGCCATGGCTGAGAATTTTAGAGTGGAGGCTGATGTCTGTGTCTGATTCTGGGAGGCTTTAAGTTTGCAGAAATAAGCTTATACCCTCAGGCCTTCGGAGTATACATATGCTGTGTTGTATTACGCAAGCAAGTCTCATTGCAGTGAGCTGGCAGGAAGCTAGGCTGGTACCGAAGCCTGATGAAAACAATGCCATACAGCAAGTGAAGGGAATGGAAATTTATCCTCTGGATTAGATATCTAACCTAGGTAGAACAGTAAACTGATAAATGTGCCCAAATAATGAAATTTCTATTGACTCTTTAGATGTATGTTCAATTGGAGAAGAACTTTCTGGCATGAGATATTTGAATTTTTCTCTGCTCAGCTATTTCCCTACATGTAGAATATAGAATATTCACTTTGAAGTCTTGGAACATTCTGTAAAAGCAAGTGTCAGTAGTTAAATGCCTAAAGGGCAACCACAACTTCCCACTCAGCCTCCACTTGGAATCAACTACTGCACATTGGCGACAAAAACGGTGTTTCATAATACCATCGTGTTCACTTCCCACCTTACAGATACTGTAGTACATTTAAGCATGACCCTCTAGAGGGCAAAGCTTGGTTAAGCAATCCATATATTGAGCACCAAACAAATGCTACTATAGTTAATGGCTGTAGGCAGTACCACTCACTGAGCAGTACCTAAATGCTGCATTCAGTTCCTAATGATGGTTAAATATTTTCAATTTTTTTTAATGTGGACTATGGTAATATCATAACATGGCTATTGTTCACAGAACAATTACTGTAATAGAGCTTCAGGACACTTTTGCCCAAATATGCTGTTAAACATCTGCTCTGTTTTTCTATTTAGGGCCCAATGCTATCCAAACTTTTAGCACTGATGCAGCTGTTCCAATTGGGTGTGCGCTGCATTATGCGGTGGGAGGGGGGCAGTCACAGAGACATTCTCAAGGTAAGAGAACGTTTGTTCCCTTACCTCAGGGCTGCATTGGTGCTGAACAGTTGGATAGGATTGGGCCCTTTAAAAAACAAAAAGCAGAGAGAGCAGGAAGGGGTGTGGATGCAACTAACCACTACGTCCTTCGGTCAGCCTGGCTTCTTTCGGTACCTTCCCTGATATTTGCATATATAAGTTTTACAGCATTATTTCATACATTCAGCATTTTTAAAATGTAACGACACCATGTGTTATTAAAAATCAAACCCAATCTTGTTTCGACAAAAGTGTGTAATGTCCAAATTCAGAGGCTAGACAATCCATTGCTAAAATCGTACATTCTGCATTTACATCCCTCGTACATCCCTTCATCCCGTACATCAATCGTACATCCCTTTTTAACTACAGTGGCTCAACATATATTCCTTTACACAGATGTTGGTATATGCTCAGTTCAGTACAATAACATCTTGCAATACCCATTTATACTTTCTATCCTGGAGCTAGAATTTCTTCTTACAGTAAATACTTGTATAAATTCAGGTATTAAAAAAATGAATATCCAGGTAACAGAAAAATGTTGTGAAATTTGTATATGCAAATATCAGGGAAGGTACCAAAAGAAGCCAGGCTGACTGAGGGACATAGTGGTTAGTGCATGCAAACCCCTTCCTGCTCTTTGCTTTCCTTTTTCTTAAGGGCCAGCAGCTGAATGGGGAAGAAACTGGTAGTTCTATCAGTTGCCACCATCCCAGACAGGTAGAGGGGACCATCTGGAAAAAGCCACTTCCCAGGCGAGCACAGAATCCCAGGGGTCTTTATTTAAAACGGTCACAGTAGTGTCTGAGAGCAATCACTGGCAACCCACTACATTACCTGTGAACGTGAACTAGATACGAGTCGAAAGATAACTATGTTTGTTAAAAATCCAGAAGAAAAGGGATTAAACCACTTTCGGGGGGGGGGAGGTGGGTAGAAAAAGTACAAGCAGGCTTATGGAAAATTCCTGAACTCAGCTGGATGGACATAAAGCTTGATCAAATGGATACAATAATGGATAACGCTCAATAACCAATAGATGGGAAGCTATTCAGGAGCAGAGCACACATACCCCTACCCAAATGTTTAATGAAACCAGTGAAATTTGCAGCCTGACTTAGAGTAAAAAGAACAAACAAATTCCCTGAATGCGTCTAGCTTAGAAATACTGTACAATCCTTATCACTACCTACTTGCATTGTCCCAGGAATCCTGATCCTTGAACATACTGGAAAGTAAGTGGGCAGTTCAAACAAAGGCTGCTTCAGAAACCTATCCCAGCTTCTTTTCAACTTGCACAGTTGAACTTGAACAGTTGAACAGGAACTTCTGAGGAGTTAGAAGACTACAAAATAAAGAAAATGGGAGGAAAAATAGGGCATTCAGCACAGCTAACAATATATGCACGTTATAAAGCAATATTCAAAATGCAATGTGCTGCTTTCATATCTTGTGTGAAAGCTATTTTGTTCTAGGGGCATCTTTTTAATTTTTTATCCTGCCTTTCCAATTCTTATGGTAAGCTGCCTTGGGCTTTCCTGTTGGAGCCAACAAAAGCAACAATATAATACCAAAAAAGAAAAGGAAAAAAAAAAAAAGGGCTGAGCTTGACAGCAATCAAAGAAAATACAGAGCCTATCAAGATAACCACAGAGAATCAATTTAAAAAATCCCACAAAATATAACAAATCGGATGGGGCATTCTTAATCACAAGGAGGGCCTCTCCTGGTGACAAATGCTCTTTGCAGGGTGTGGAGTGGTCGGGGCTTTGTTCTGGGGCTGGGCTCAGCAGCATACACTGTCGCTCCCCTCATCCTGTGAACCATAACAATGAATTGTAACTGAATAGGAGTTTGGTGAAACAAAGTTTTAAGGCTCTGCAGAGCATCAGTAAGTTGGGGACCTTTCTGGTCTCCTGTGGAAAGCTGGGCATTGTGATGCAAAAGGTGCTGTTAAGTGTTGCTTTCAGGGGCAATGACACCCACAACAGGGTTGCCCTAGATCTTGGGGGATCTAGGTCCCAATCCATTTAGCACTTTATAGTCAAAACTTTGATTTGTGCTTGGAAACATGTATGCCTTTTATGTAGTTTAATTTGTATGACAGGCCATAGATTAAGTTTCTGGGCATGTTGATTTTAGTTTAAACTCTGGACATCTGAAGTTTAATCTTCTACATACCAGTACACTTTTGAAAGCACTAATACATGTTAAATTTCTGATTTAATTGACTGTAATTGATTGATAGAAATATATCTATGTGGGGTTTATCATCATGCAGTCAGATTTGTGTTAATATACTTCAGAGATTTTACTTTTTTGGGTTCCAAGATCACTGCAGACGCTTAGTCCTTGGTAGGAAAGCTATGGCAAATTTAGATAGCATAATAAAAAGCAGAGATATCACCATGCCAACAAAAGTACATATAGTCAGGGCGATGGTGTTCCCAGTAGCAATGTATGGTTGTGAGAGTTGGACCATAAGGAAGGCTGAGTGCCGAAGAATAGATGCTTTCGAACTGTGGTGCTGGAGAAGACTCCTGAGAGTCCCTTGGACTGCTAGGAGATCAAATCAGTCAATCCTAAATGAAATCAACCCTGACTGTTCCCTGGAAGGAGAGGTACTGAGGCTGAAGCTCAAATATTTTGGCCACTTAATGTGAAGAGAGGACTCTGATGCTGGGAAAGATTGAAGGCAAAAGGAGAAGGGGAAGGCAAAGGATGAGATGGTTAGACAGCATCACCGATGCAACAAACATGAAAATGAGCGAACTCGGGAAGATAGTGGAGGACAGGAAGGCCTGGCGGGATATGGTTCATGGGATCACGAAGGGTCGGACACGACTGAACAACAACAACAATTTCAGAGATCTATATGGATCTGCTCCCACAAATGAATGGGATCCCATTCTGGGTGTAAACCTGTGCAAATCTGAGCCAGTACATAAATCACAGCTTAGAAGAAAACATTTTAAATGATGGGGGATGTTACCCAGGCAAAACTATTTCAACTTGGGGAAAAAATCTAATGCAAAAGAAACATTTTCATTTTTGAGTAAAGTAGTACCACTTCCAGAGTGGTACCCATATTAGTCTGTTCAGTAAAACCATTAAGGACTGTTATGGCACCTTAAGATATCGGATGTTTTCAGCATAAGCTTTTTTGGACTACAGTCCACGTCAGAAACAATTGTTAAAGTGGCATCTTTATTAGCACTTCCATCTTCAGCAACTCCCTCATGAATGGAAGGAGTGTTCTGCTCGTGGAAGGGCAGATAGAAATAGAAATTTCTATCTTTCCACAAATAGAAAGGCTTTTTGCTTGAGTGGAATGCTCCTCCTATTCACAGAGGAAGGTTTTTTTTTTTGCAGAGACTATCCATAGTCTTTTAAGGTGCTATATGTCTCTTTATTGTAAAGTAAATCAGTAATGTCTGTCTCTAAGAGCATACGATTATTTTGGGGGAAATGAATAAATTTATTGAGAAAATGTAAAAATATATTTTCTCCACTGTGTGTTTACTTTTGGGTAGTATCCACAGAGAGTGCTTATAGAGCTGACTTCCCCACCACCTCCTTATCAAAGCCTCTGAGTCGGTCCCCCCCCCCCCCCAGTCATGGATCCTCAGCAGTGGCATGAGATGCAGCATGGGGGACACTGCAGAAGTGAAAGGAGAACACGGAAGCTGAGAGGAAAACTGCTAGTAGAGCATGTTTCTGCTTTCAGTTCCCTCCCTCAGCAACTACTTTTGAGGGGGAACTTCAGTAGGGAAGAGGTGGTGGGAACTGCGGCTTTTTCAAGAATGGTTTCTGAGTGTTGCAGTCTGAATGCTACTCCTTGTCTTTTGCTTTATGATGTACCAGTAAATGTTTTTGTAGAAGGTGAACTAGAAATGCACCCTTTGTGGTGGTATTCCTGATTGAGTTTTACTTCTTGAACAAATCAAGGGTCATATCACTGGATGTGCATTTTGATTAAGGGTATTGCATTGGTCATCTTTGACTTTGTTTTGTTTTTTTGTTTTGTGTTCTATTTTTGAAAAATACTTTCAATAGTATTAAAATAAGTCACTGTATACACTCCTTCTGCTTGGCATGCTCTTCCTGAAAGAGGTTTGTTTTAGTTTTTAGTTTCAAGATTTTATACTTCATATCTGGTGCAATTGTCTTTATGCTGCCCACTGTGGGTGGGTGTGTTCAATTGAAATGACCTTAAAGCCTGCTAACAGAAACATAATAGCTTTGTAGTTGCTTTAACCTTTCACATCCTTTATTTTGTTGCAAACTTGGCCACCGCACAACAGAGTAGAATTGGTTTCTTGAAAAATGATGCCAAAATAAATCCTGTTCAAGAAATGTATGCAATTAACAATTATGTGCCAGTAAAACGCACATGCACACGCACACACACACACACACGACTAACTTGTACATATGACATTTTCATGTTTTTCCAGATTGCTCCATTCCAGTGGGTTGTAGGGGCACTGAGCCAGAAGCAAAGGAATTGCCAAGAGTGAGTAGTAGGATCAAGTAGCTTGAAGCCATGTAATTGTGCATCAGGCAGCATAGTAGGATCCATCTGGAAGTTGTGTCAACAGCACCATGGACAACTCTGGCGATGGGCTACGAGTGTGCTCCATGAATCACACTAGCTTGGAAATAAGACAAGGTATTTTCCCTGCAAAATCAGAAACTGGCTTGGAAATAAATTAATTTGGATTTGATCATCCAACCCCCCTTCTCTTTTGTCCCACTTACCTAGCATTTGCTGGGCTGGCGTTCCAGTGCTCCCAAGTTGCAGCAAGTAGGAGGAAGAGAAAGAGGATTCTCAGTGCCTGCTCTGCTTTTACACAGCAGACTAAGTGCTAGTGGCCTCTGGGAAAGATAGCTTTGCAGTGGCCCTTGGGAATGTCAGTTAAGATTGTGTTGGAAACAACCCAAGCTTCCCACTATTCCCCCCCAAATCAGGAGAACTTTATTTCCAAGCAATCCATTCAAGCTGTAAGAAGCTTGCCAATCATTTTTTAGTTGCCCATGATTCTGCTGATATTGTGCCTAAACTGGTGAGGTGAGAGGGGAATAAGATTCGGCTCAGATTTAAAATTGAAACCACAGAATAATTCTGAAGGTCATATGGTCTCAATGATATCACTAGCTCTGAGGTAATGGACAACTTGCTCTGACAGTTGTTACAGAGCTCAACTAAGGACTTGTATCCTGGTAAAGGCCTTGTTTACTCACCCTGCTTTTCATTGAAAAGAGATGAACTTTTACCGCAACAGGCTGATAGTCAGAAGTTGAGGAATTTGTTAGAAGCTGAACATCAGAGCACCGTGCAGAGGTTTGCCCAATTTTGCACTGGCTGTTCACTAGACATATGCTAATAAAACCTTGCGTTAATAAAATCTCAAATGGGGACGAGAGAAGTATTGACAGGTTATATTGTGTGTGTTGTATGTTACATATCATATGTATTTTATTTTGTGTATTTATTAATGCCAAAAAAAAGGTTGACTGACTGACTGAGATGAATTTAAAGGCATGGGGTGCATACTTCTGAGTAGACTCTGCTGTGCTTTCTGTCGTCTCAGGTGGGGTGGTCGCAGGGAAGCAAGCATGTTGGTGGCAATCGGAGACAATGACAATGGAGGTTTCAGGTGCTCTAAAACAAGCATAGTAGTTTTTGTGTAATAATGCAGGGAAGAAATAGCTCTCCTTTAAAGTACAGCAGTCCTATTCATTGATTTTATATTAAAAAATTCATTTAGATTCCTCCTTTCCTTTCATGATGGAGCTGCATATGGTTCCCAGGCAGTCTTTTATCTAGGTTCTGACCTGACACAGACCTGCCTAGCTTCTGTATGGTTGCTGCATTGTGTGCCTTGGGTCTATCCTCTGGGACCTAATGCCTGGGATGGTGAGAAGGCAGTGACTAAGGCCGCTCACACTTTTTGAAATGCCACACAGCGTTTAATGGAAAAGTCAAAAGGATTAAAAGCGTACAACCAAATTCAAAGAATGCAATGTAAAAAGAGAGAAGATGTACAGGTAGGAGATGCTTGATATCAGAAGAACCAGACCCGAAGAGAGCACTTTAATGTAGAATGAATACTTTGAATTTAAGTCTAGTAATCCTTTATCCTTTAAAACAACAGAATGGGGAGGACTAGAGATCTCTTCAAGAAAATTGGAGATATCAAGGGAACGTTTTGTGCAAAGATGGGCATGATAAAGGACAAAAAAAGGCAAGGACCTAACAGAAGCAGAAGAGATTAAGAAGAGATGGCAAGAATACACAGAAGAACTATACAAGAAAGATCTGAATGTTCCTGATGACCACGCTGGTGTGGTCACTGACCCAGAGCCGGACATCCTAGAGAGTGAAGTCAAGTGGGCCTTAGGTAGCATTACTAACAACAAAGCTAGTGGAGATGATAATATCCCAGCTGAGCTACTTAAAATCCTAAATGATGATGCTGTGAAAGTGCTGCACTCAATATGCCAACAAATTTGGAAAACTCAGCAGTGGCCAAAGGATTGGAAAAGGTCAGTTTACGTTCCAATTCCAAAGAAGGGCAGTGCCAAAGAGTGCTCAAACTACCGCACAATTGCACTCATTTCACATGCTAGCAAGGTTATGCTCAAAATCCTACAAGCTAGGCTTCAGCAGTACGTGGACCGAGAACTACCGGACGTACAAGCTGGGTTTCGAAGAGGCAGAGGAACTAGAGATCAAATTGCCAACATGCGCTGGATCATGGAGAAAGCACGAGAGTTCCAAAAAAACACCTACTTCTGCTTCATTGACTACGCAAAAGCCTTTGATTGTGTGGATCACAACAAACTGTGGCAAGTTCTTAAAGAGATGGGGGTACCAGACCACCTTACCTGTCTCCTGAGAAACCTGTATGCGGGTCAAGAAGCAACAGTTCGAACCGGCCATGGAACAACTGATTGGTTCAAAATTGGGAAGGGAGTACGGCAAGGCTGTATATTGTCACCCTGCTTATTTAACTTATATGCAGAGTACATTATGAGAAATGCAGGGCTGAATGAATCACAAGCCGGAATCAAGATTGCCGGGAGAAATATCAACAACCTCAGATATGCAGACGATACCACCCTAATGGCAGAAAGTGAAGAAGAACTAAAGAGCCTCTTGATGAGAGTGAAAGAGGAGAGTGCAAAAGTTGGCTTGAAACTCAACATTAATAAAACTAAGATCATGGCATCTGGGCCCATCAATTCCTGGCAAATAGAAGGGGCAGAAATGGAAGCAGTAACAGATTTTACTTTTCTGGGCTCCAAGATCACTGCAGACGGAGACAGCAGCCATGAAATTAAAAGACGCTTACTCCTTGGAAGGAAAGCTATGGCAAACTTAGACAGCATAATAAAAAGCAGAGATATCACCATGCCAACAAAAGTTCGTATAGTCAGGGCGATGGTGTTCCCAGTAGCAATGTATGGGTGCGAGAGTTGGACCATAAGGAAGGCTGAGCGCCGAAGAATAGATGCTTTTGAACTGTGGTGCTGGAGAAGACTCCTGAGAGTCCCTTGGACTGCTAGGAGATCAAATCAGTCAATTCTAAATGAAATCAAGCCTGACTGTTCCCTGGAAGGACAGGTACTAAGGCTGAAACTCAAATATTTTGGCCACCTAATGCGAAGAGAGGACTCTCTGGAGAAGACGCTGATGCTGGGAAAGATTGAAGGCAAAAGGAGAAGGGGAAGGCCAAGGATGAGATGGTTAGACAGCATCACCGATGCAACAAACATGAAAATGAGCGAACTCAGGAAGATAGTGGAGGACAGGAAGGCCTGGCGGGATATGGTTCATGGGATCACGAAGGGTCGGACACGACTTAACGACTGAACAACAACAAATCCTTTATCCAAGCACTAGTTAGAAAATGGGAGGATACGGTAATTTAATTTACAAAATTGAAAGGAGGAATGTTGAGCAAGCAGTGCATCAGAAATTGCACAAAAACTAACATTTTATAGAAATCGCCAGGAATATTGAATATCGAAAGGTGCTCCTGTGCAGTAGAAGCCTTCTGTTTACACTAGGCACCCCCTCCCAATACCTGCTAATCCCCTTCCTTGTTCTAACATTTCCCACTCTTCTGGAGGGTCTCCAACAGTCCAACTTACAAGAGTGGCTTTTCATGACACAGTGAACTAGAGTGGCATGAAGGGGGCAGGAAAACCCCTATTGCATGAGCACAATCTGTCACACCTGTCATTGGATCCAAGGCATTTTTACCTTGATGATTTTTAAGCAGTCTTGGAAAACTATTTAGACCATTGTTTTAAACCCATAAATGAGCGCATGGAGCAGAGTACTACTCTAGATCAGTCACTATCAGAATCCATCAATAAGCTCATCTCATTGCTTTAAGGTCATGCTCATTGCTCGAACAGGCCGCCTTTAGAACAGGGAAGTCCATTTTGGACCACTGCCTGGTGCTTTCACATTTAGCCTATAAAGATGTCAAACAGAGGAAGACGCGCCTTTATGCTGCTTTCCTAGACCTCAGAGGTGCATTTGACTCCATTAATAGAGATTTACTTTGGCACAAATTGAACCAGACTAGATTAGATAGGAGACTAATATGGCTGACACAAAAACTATATAGTGGCATTTACATGCTGCATAAAAACTTCACTCCAAGGAGATTTATCTGTTTTCTGTATGTTTGTTTATAACCAGTAATTGATTTCCTGCATAACTTGTAATTGAGCCCTAAGAACAAAAATAAAATTGGGGAAGGAAGCTTCCTGGAGTTCAAGTGAAGTCTTGTAGTTTTTAACGGAGGAAATGTGGAACATCTCTTCCTGCTAAAAATATTGAGAGTAAACTCCCAATATAGGTTTTTTTAAAAAACTGTGAAATACTTGAAATTCTAGTTTCTGCAATTTTTGACAGTCTTCCTAGCAAGTAACATTTTTAATGCTACGTTTGTTGGAAGGAAAAGTAGTCAAAAGCGTGTTTGAATGAATCAATGTGTTTTTATTAATCCTATCTTCAAATGTCTGCAAGCACAGAAACTTGCCTAACATGTCACTAATAAGGTATATACTAGTTTAATATTTCACGAGAGAGATGCATCCACTGGGAGAACATATAAAATCATTTTCCTGATTCTGTCAAGATTACATCAGTACTGTATTCTGTTCTTATTTAGGAAAGCTGAAACTCTGTTGGTTTGAGTAACATTAGTCTCCTTATAAAAAAAAATATGAACATAAGAGTAAAAAGGCTCCAGTCTTTGTAGCTCAGTATGGGAAACTGCTCTGCAGTGGCAGGATCAATAGTCCCTCTCTGCATATACTGGTCCTTTGCTGTCTCTCTACTTGATCTTGGTGTTGCTGTCCAAGCAATTTAGTGCCCTTTTTGCACTGAAAAATGCGATCACATCTCCTCTCAAATTTCATTGTGGTGTTCTATGATAAAACAACCAATTTGAAAACTGTAATTATTTAACATTTATTTTTAGGTTTGACTGTGTTGGCACTTTATCAGCTTTACAGGTGAATGAAAATAGTATTTGAGGAGTCAGGGTAATTGAATTCTACAATGTTTTTGACTATGACCCTTTAGTATCAAATAATAGAAAAGGTGACAAACATCTGCTTGCTTGTTGGTATCTTATATTTGCAACTGATATTTTTAGTTTACAAATGTGTGATGTGAATGTTCACTCCTACATGTTCACAGATAGGCAAGAAGTTTGACAATATTACTGGTACTTAAGGAGTCCTGTTTTAAACAGCCTTCAGTAAGCATATGACTTGCTGGATCAAGAATGAATGGCCTAAACTGGACACGTTTCTTAATGTACATCTAATTGTGGATGCTGTCAATTTACTCTCCGGTACTTTCAATTGGATGCTCATTCAAATAAGCGTCCCATCCAGTTTGATAGTAGTTGTGCCTGTTGGCTGAATGTGTTTAGGGGTTGTGTTTAGGGTGCATGTGCATTATGAGTGTGTCCATTTCAGTTTTCTCTTAATTGTAAGAGTACTGTAAATAAGATATATGTACAATATCTCCATAATTTCTGGGCAATTGTATATCAAATTTAGAGATGTGTGAATAAATACATATGGATATGCAAAGTGGCTTCTGACGGGGCTTTGAATTAGCATTCTAATTTGTGTATTTCTTTACAGGTCTGAAGGTGAAAGCTCAAGAAGCATCAGGTATGTATTTATACCTTCTCCCTTATACAATCTCTGTTGAGATAGTTCTTTTGTTGAAATGATGTGCTGTGTTTTGTTTTGATAAGGGAACTGTTGCAGAAAAAAAGGAAAAATGCATTTAGCAGCGTTTTACATTTTAATGCTACCATCTCAAAACCAGATCCATATGGTTTCTTCAGCATGCCAAAGTTGTTGTGCCTTAGTAAACAAAGACAAGCAAGCTCATTGTTTAACCTTTTGTTAAGCATAACTACAAAACAAATTACACTCTTCCCTTGTTATCAGTACCTAATTCATTCCTGAAAACAGCCCTTACAACAGAAATCCGGATAACTACAATTACATTAATTTCAATGGGAAAAATTCTAGCTCGTTCCAAAACCATTCCAAGTTCATCCAAAAATCACCATAAATGCCTAATACTATAAGGAAAAAGTTGTGTGGCATGATAAAATAGAATAAATGACATTATGTCCATAAAGTGTTAAATGTATCAATAAAGCAATGGCGTTAGGCATGGGAGAAAGCTTTTCATGTCTTCCACATATAACTTTTGTAAGCTTATCACCATCAACCACATTTAAAGTGATTGCTTGGATTTGTTCTCTTGGTATACAGACCATGTTCACTGTAGATTTCAATAAACCTAAAGCAAGAGAGATGTCTTTTTGTCTTTCACTACATTCAATACATCTTAGCACCTCAAGCTTTAGTTCCAAATTATGAGCAACTGTCTTACATTTCACCTCTTTTTCCAGTTTTTCCTATGAGTTTTTTCATCTTCTGTCATTTAGGACCCATATTCACAATAATTTGCACAAACATAGATAAAAGGGAGTATGAATGCATGTGCCTTGAAAGCCAGCACAAAACTGAGTGTGGAGATGCACTACCCATCAGGCAGTGTCTTACACAGCCACTTTCCAGACCACTTCCCGTATAACCAAAGATTTTGGTTCGAATAAAAAATATGGTCATAATACTTGTGGTATGTATACATGTAAATCTGTACAGTGAATGTACGGATAGTGGGGGGGGAAAGAGTGTACATATAAAGTGGCTTTCAGTACTTGAAAACCAAGATTCTGAAAACTTGTGTACAATCGGCTTTGTGGAACTACTCTTCTGCAGAAGAGCATGAAGATTACATCCATAGACATGTGCATATCCCATACCATATCATGTAAAAAAATTTTTTCCTGTGGGTTGGATTTGACTGTGTTTTCTACAAAAAGAATCTAAACCTTAGATTCTTTAGAAGTACCGTATTTCTTCGAGTCTAAGGCGCCATCGATTCTAAGGTGCACCTTTACTTTCAGTACCACCAGCAGGGGAAAAAAAATCCATCGATTGTAAGACTCGCCTCCCGTCGTTGAATCTACCCGCTCAGCACCAACTCTCCCCAGCCTGTCTCCTGCAGCTGAGGATGACTGAGTTTACATTTGCATAGCATTTCTGGCCCTGCCAGAAAGTGTCATTTCCTTCGTTATCTGGGCTTGGGGGAGCTTCAGGGAGGCCTGTGCAACCCTCTGCAGGCCTCCCTGATCTTCAGTTCAGCAAAAAGCAGCGATTTTTGGCCATTTCTGGTTTTCGCGAAAACAGAGTCAAATTCCGTTCAACTTTAAGAACTGCAGGCATTATCCCAAAGTGGCTTCTTATATATATTATAGTTCTGCAGATTGCCTGTACTACTTCATAACTTTTTGGATAAGTACCAGTGCAAATTTTACATTAACTCAGTTAACAGTGAGTTGGCTATTGTTGCATTTAACAAACATGTATTGTGACATCATGAAAACGTGTCTGTATGATGTACTTCTAATTGGCAAGGCCATCCAATGTACAATCCGGAAGGAGGAGCCCTCAGGCTTCGTCATGCATGGATCACTGTACTTAAACACTAGAATTTTAAGTTTTAACAGGCATCAGGAAGAAGTGTCGGATGCCTTTAGCAGGGAAGTGGGTGAACAGCAAGAAGCAGATGGAACAGGTGGTTAAGTGGTTAATTGGAATCATGAGAAAAGCAATCAGTGAGCGATTGGTGGAGACTTCCTGAGTTCTGGGAAGTCTCTGGCTATAACTACTCTCCTTTTTACTCTGGCACCAGACTGGAGTGGGCTTCCTAGTTTTAGAAACCAGGACTTTTAACTTTTGAGATGCTCAGGCTTTAGTGTTTTACTAGACTCTTAGCTGTGGGAAGTTTGTGTTTTTTTAAAAGTCTTTTACCAGTATAGTATTGTATCTTAACTTTTAAGTGTAGCATTCTATACTTTGCTCCTAGCTTTTATTAGTATAGTGGACACTTTTTATTCGCGGGTTCGGGACCCACAGATTTGTTACACTGCGGGTCCTGGATCTGTGAATGTTCACGCTAAAAACATGTAAAAAAGGGGGGAGTCACAAAAGTGCCATTTTACCTTTTAAATAGCATGACCTTCATGACCCACTTCATGACCCACTTTCGGGTTGCATGAATGCTCTCCCCCCCCCCGCCTTGTTAGTCCTTTGATAATGCCCTATTGAGACAATTGAGGGTGAAATGTTAGGAAGACCCAAACACATTGAACATGGTCAAAAAACCAAAAGATGTTTCTACCTCATGATAACCCCAACCACGAAAGCCTCAGTTCCTACAACTGAATATGCACTTTTTCTACTGAAACACTTAAGGGAACTATAATTACCTAATATTGGCTGGGTCTTACTCCAAATATTTAGTTAATCTGTCGGGCAGCAATGATATGGTAAAAATATTCACAGAAAACTGATGACTGTTGCCATGGTCTCACAAAGAATTCCTTGAAATTCCTGTTTAAGATGATGGGATGTTTCTGCAATTCTTTAAAACTGGATAGTTTGTTTGAAGATCTGGTTACAACCACATTCTCCACTTAGTGTGATAATTGGTTACTCTTGTGCATCCCAGTTTGTTCTCTTCCCAGCACATTTTTTCTGTGAAGCTTACTTGTGATGTGAAAGAAACTCACTTGTTGTTCAGCCGGTAAGTTGTGTCCGACCCTTCGTGATCCCATGAACCATATCCCACCAGGCCTTCCTGTCCTCCTCTATCTTCCTGAGTTCGCTCATTTTCATGTTTGTTGCATCAGTGATGCTGTCTAACCATCTCATCCTTGGCCTTCCCCTTCTCCTTTTGCCTTCAATCTTTCCCAGCATCAGAGTCTTCTCCAGAGGGTCCTCTCTTCGCATGAGGTGGCCAAAATATTTGAGCTTCAGCCTCAGTACCTGTCCTTCCAAGGAACATCAGGGTTGATTTCATTTAGGATTTGACTGACTTGATCTCCTAGCAGTCCAAGGGACTCTCAGGAGTCTTCTCCAGCATCACAGTTCGAAAGCATCTGTTCTTCGGCACTCAGCCTTCCTTATGGTCCAACTCTCACAACCATACATTGCTACTGGGAACACCATCACCCTGACTATACGAACTTTTGTTGGCATGGTGATAACTCTGCTTTTTATTATGCTGTTTAAGTTTGCCATAGCTTTCCTTCCAAGGAGTAAGCGTCTTTTAATTTCATGGCTGCTGTCTCCGTCTGCAGTGATCCTGGAACCCAAAAAAAGTAAAATCTGTTACTGCTTCCATTTCTGCCCCTTCTATTTGCCAGGAATTGATGGGACCAGATGCCATGATCTTAGTTTTATTAATGTTGAGTTTCAAGCCAACTTTTGCACTCTTCTCTTTCACTCTCATCAAGAGGCTCTTTAGTTCTTCTTCACTTTCTGCCATTAGGGTGGATATCTGCATATCCATCTGCATATCTGAGGTTGTTTATTTCTCCCGGCAATCTTGATTCCGGCTTGCGATTCATTCAGCCCTGCATTTCTCATAATGTACTCTGCATATAAGTTACCGGTTAATAAGCAGGATGACAATCTACAGCCTTGCTGTACTCCCTTCCCAATTTTGAACCAATCGGTTGTTCCATGGCCGGTTCGAACTGTTGCTTCTTGACCCGCATACAGGTTTCTCAGGAGACAGGTAAGGTGGTCTGGTACCCCCATCTCTTTAAGAATTTGCCACAGTTTGTTGCGATCCACACAATCAAAGGCTTTTGCGTAGTCAATGAAGCAGAAGTAGGTGTTTCCATGATCCAGCGCATGTTGGCAATTTGATCTCTAGTTCCTCTGCCTATTTGAAACCCAGCTTGTACTTCGGTAGTTCTCGGTTCACGTACTGCTGAAGCCTAGCTTGTAGATCACTAGATCTCACTAGATCCCAGTTTAGAACCCCAAATTGCATATTTAGTAACTATCAAAGAGAAACTAATTTGTGGTTTAAAAAATGCTCCCCCCCCCCGTCAGCAGATATTGGACTAAGTATGACACTAATCAGTTTTAAAATGAAAATTCCTGTTTCGTTATAACTGAATAATTTTCCTATCTGCTAGTTATTTAGTTGAGCTCTCTAAGCAGGGCGTATGTGACTCATCGCTTGTGTGTTATATCGTAGAAAGGCTTAATGGGGTCATTTAAAGTAAACTTAGAGGAAGGAATGTACTAGATATATTTTAGTTCTTGATGATAAACTGTTTTATGAACATTGGTTTAACAGGCAGTGCAGCAGTTTGTTCAGAGTGCTGCTGATTGATCCCACAGCTTACAGTACACTCTGACTTTTAAAAACAAATCAGTTTTAAAACAAAATATGGGCTGGGATTCTAGGTGCATCCAACACCTAGTTTACCAGATGTAAACTGGCACAAGTTCGAGTGGACCCAGGTTGGGGGATCGAGATGAAGAGGGGGAATAGGATATTGGCGGCGCCACTGCTGTTGATACCACACCCTTCCAGCCTCAATTTTCCCACCTTCTCCCTGTTCTGCCCACCCCAAAATCCCACCCCAATGATGTTTTTCTGGTATGGGCAGATGTCCTCTGGCCACTGGCGTGCAGTCCAGCTACTCGCTACTTGCAGCAGCAGCCAGGCCACACTAAATGGTGTCACGTTTTGCAACAGCCATAAAGGACTTTAAGTCGCCAGAACACTTGTTCTGGTGATGTAAGGCCCTAATAGGATTGGGCCGTAAATTCCACCTAGGATGTGTGAAACGTACGTTCACCAGTCTTTAGACGCTGGTTATAATGTAGAAATGACGTGTAATACTAAAACATTGAGTTATCTGGTAAGGATTGAAATATTAATGTATTAAAGTTGAATAATGCATTGTTTTGTTGCAAGTAATGTATTTGTGTTATAAATTACTTTGAAAGACCTTCCATATCTAACTTTAAGTCTCTACAGGTGTGAAGTGCAGATCTTTATTTCCCATGTATCTATCACATTACCTAATAGTCACAGGCTTCGTCTCTTCTGCTTTGTAGTTAATAAGACTTCAGTCACAGTTTCTCATTCACCCACAGCCATTAACAGCCCAAGATTTTACTCGGGACATTTAATAAATGTGCAGTTTGGTAGAGTGATAATTAAGTTACTTATTTAAGGGCAAAGTTCCTACTGCTGTTGCTGAAAAAAAGTTGGGACAATATAGCAGACTTGATTGCAGGCCATTTTTATTTAGCTTGTGGCTAAATAAAGTAGATTTAGAAAGAAAGTAGAAAACTAATGGGCCTGAACCAATGGATACAGAACAGAAAAAAGATTCAGACTTATGAGGTGCTATAGGAATAGTTCTTCTATCAACTGAAGAATTGGTACTACTTTTATTAATTTTGAAGAGAGGAAGAAGGAAGAGCACAACTCAGTATGCAGTACCTCTGTTTATTGGCTGCCAAATATTGACTAATTATTCTCAGTGAAGTAATGGACTGAAAGGGGTTTTCAGATGTCGTTAATAAGGGGTTCAAGGAGTGCCTGTTTCTTAGCAACTCCTAATGATCTACTGTTCTGTATCTGGTCTGCAGTTACTAAATTATCGGTCTTTTTCTAAGGTGCCATAACGAATGTCGTGTTGTGGAAAAAATATCCATGGTTGTTGTATTTATGTCTTTGAGCGGACTAAGATATTGTGTACTGTAGAGTCCATATTTCAGATTTAACAGGCAAAACTATTTTAATACAGAGGGAGCCACTATGGGGATGGGGTAGGACCAATTAATTTCTCTCCTATTAATTACTATAGAAGTGTTGTCAACCTAAGAGGAAAATCACCTTTCTTTTTGTGATGTATACCTAGGTCAGGATCCAAAGAACTCCATTAGGCATCCCTAAGGGCATGTGTGAACTTGGTGAAGGGATACTTGTTTTCTTTGAACACCAGAACTCCCTGTTATATCGATGTCCTCCGTCTCAAGAACAGTTTGCTCTGTTATGTTACCAGAACGTTTTAAAAACACATGTAACATGCATGAATGGGGGGGGGCAGATGTGTGCAGGGATTCTGCCTAGTGGCCAATGGCACAGCTGTATAGTTCAGCAGGGAAATGAACATGCTGAGGGAAAAAGTGCAAAACATTTACTTTATTGCTCAAAAACAAAAAAAGGGGGGGGGTTCAAATTAGGGCCTAACTAAAACAAATCGATTGCACTTTATTCTAAACAAGGGAATTCTATGGCTAACAGTTACACACAATGGAACCATGAGATAGTGTATAACTGAGTGTATATCTCCATGTATACAGAGTATATAACTCTCAGTGTATAACTGAGATGCTGGGCCAAGGGATTCTGAAGAATAAACACTGTATGAGCACGCGCCCCCCCTTTATGGCTTCCCTGCATTAAAGTATAGAAATGTGTAACAAATGTAAAAATAACCATTCCAACCTAAAACCACACAGTCTCTCTCTGATTCACTTTGTGATTGCAGGGATTTTATCACCAGAGCTCTTTAGAGAAGTGGCAGCAAGCCACATTATATTTCAATCTCCATTATCTAAGAGGGTGGGGTGGGTGCATGCATGTGCGCACATGTCTGTGATAACAGATTTTATGTCTACAACGTCATCTTTATTTCATTTGGCCTCTCTTTACCTCCAAATCACTTAATCCGATTGTGATCCCCTTGGAAGGAAAAACTACTGTTATTGCTGTGAGCCAGAGAGAGAGAGAGAGAGAGAGAGTAAATGCTTGAATTGTGTTCTGTCATTGCTCAACTCAGCTGCATGATCTCAAGTGCAAACCAAAACTGTGTCTAGCTCCATTGGTTTCAAAAGCATTGAGATAGTTAATGTACAAATATGCCACTTCACTAGTTGGTGTGGGGGAACATAGCTAGTCTGAATCTAATGCACTTCTCCAGTGAAACTGTGGCACATATGAAACAGTGTATCTACCTGAACATCAGTGCTCCTATGCTTGTAACAAGTCACTGATAGTGGAGTGGGGGCACTTGCTTAACTGTAGAGATGGGAAAAATTGGGAAATGGTTTGGCTTATTCTTACCATATCCCTCCTAATTAGATACAGTGGGATTTAATTCCTCCCCTACCAACATGAACCTCCAAACTCCTCTAGTCATCCACAACCTCTTTCCATCCTCCCACCTTCACCTATAAGTCTTTAATACCTCTTTCCACCACCAAAGGGCAAATGTGTGGAATTTGCCTGTGTTGGAAAGAGCCACTCCTTTTCTGTGGCACCTGGTACTCGTTCACTGCTATAGTAATGACTAGGTAAAACTTTTTTTCCTGTGTTGCTGATGAATGTCACGAAATAGCACGGATTGCTCTAAACTAGGGCTGGCTGACCTTCCACCATTGGGGCCTCTGCGTTCTTAAGACTTGTATACAAGACAGAATCTTGACAGATGCAAGTGCTGATGGTGCTGCTCAAGCACCTGCACCTGCTGAAATGCCCTCACCTGTACAACCATTAAAGGTCCAGGAGCATTCATGGTGAAAGGTTGGCCACCCCTGCTCTAAACCTTCAAGAGGAGTCAGGGCCTGTCCAAGACTTCCTGATGCCTCATGTCCAATGCTGCCTCCCTTACCAAATGATGTGGCAGCCTCTGCTCTTCCCATTTTCCATGTTCTAGATCATCACTCTCCCCCCACATTTCCTCTTTTCCAAACCCGGGAGCAAAAGGAAGAGGAAGAGCAGTGGAGGGAAGTAGGTGGACAGAGAGAGGGTGCCTCCCACCAATCTGCTGCCTGAGAAAACTGCTTCAGTTGGCCTCATGGATGGGCCAGCCCTGAGAGGAGGCCAGGAGGAGTTCTCCATCAGTAGGGATATTTTCCTCTGTCCCACCATCAACACTGGAGAAACAGCAGATAGAAATGGGCTTAGAGTCAAACCAGGCATGCATAGAAACATGTGAGGGCTATGCTCTGCCCCAAATGCACTTTTCTGTCTCAAAAAAATAGCAGGAGAAGAGCAATCCAGATATGGGACCACAGAGGATGAGAGGTGAACTTGGTGTAAGTTACTATTGAAATTTCTCCCCTGAAGCAGTAATTTGCCCCCAAAGCAGCTACCTGAAGAAATAGCCAAGATTCCTCCCCCTCCCCCGGTTGTTTTTTAGAGGTTCTTTCGGTGTGAAGCATGCCTCTTTAGCATCTGTTTGCATGCATATCTGGTTTGAACCTTTAGAGGCAGTGGGAGGGAAAGACAAGAGAAGAACAGAGGAATGGAAAATACCGTAATAACAATAATTCCAGTATTTATATACCGCCTTTCCTGTCATTGGATTTCTCCTTTGTCTTTAATTCAAGGCAGTTTACAATAGGCAGGCAATTCTAAACCAAACGGTTTTTACAATACAATAAATTTCCTAATCTTTTGTAGGACGCTTCTTTCCAGGTGTTTCCTTTCACAGTCTGGCCTCTCTCTGGCATTCCCCTCACATGCGTTGACTGACAGGCAACTCCCCCTCACAGAGTGCCAGCTGCAGCTCTCTCTCTCTCTCATACACACTCACACACACACTCTCACACACACACTCTCTCACACACGCACACAGGGTTTTTTGCAGCTTTGTCAGCAGCAACGGAGTCTCAAACTGCTGTCCTTGGCCTTGATCTTCAGGCACGGAAGGCTGCAGCTCTCCCGACTGAGCCAAACCTCCTGCCAAAAGAGCTCACAATGGCTCTCTTATATTTGTGATGAGCATTACAAGTTGCCAACATTTGTATTCCAAGCCTTCAGATGACTTTGCAACATAGTTCCCCTCAGGTAGGATGAGACGTATAACAGGAATTTCAAAGATTGTTCACATTGTTTTACTAAATGCGAAGAATGATCCTGAGGATGAAAAAGTTGGAACATATGTTAGACGTGCGGTAGTCAGATGACTGAATATACAGAACATTTTCTGTGTGATCTTGGAATGTTGACACATTAGGTGCTACTCAAGATCTTACTGAAACTTGTCTTTAGTTCTTAGAGCCCAATCATATATGCATGTCTACTCAGAAATAAGTCTCATTGTGTTCACTCCATTGTGCTTACTGCCAGGAAAGTGTGTATAGGATTGCAGCCTTAATCTTTTTCATGAGATCACAGCTTTCCCACAAATACATTTACTCACAAGAGAGCCACCTAGTCTATAAAGTTGATCAGCTGTATCTACTCCTGAAGAAACTGTTTTCTCTGCTGGACATCAGGCACACCTAGCTCCTTCAAACAAATCTTGAAGTCCCCTAGCCTGCCAGGTGGTAAACAGCAGGCTAGATGTTAACGCAATAAGTGAGTTAACTTGCAAAGGATTTGCAAAGCTTGCTGTGTGTCATAGTAAGGCTGACCCTGATTATATTTTCCACAAGTGGATTTGCCACAAATCATTTTTTTCTACAAGCAAATCTGCTCAACTGAAATCTGCCCCATCTCTTTGAACAGCAGGCTGAGTAGCTGCCCTACAGACTTCTGAAAGTGATCAGTTTGCTATGATGAAAGACAGGCTGGAGGTCTTCCTTACCAGTCTTTTTAGATATAGATTTCCTGCTGGCAAATCCACTTTGTTTGTTTGTTTTTGTTTGTTTTTGTTTGTTTATATATATATATATATATAGTGTGTGTGTGTGTGTGTGTATATATAATATGTATATGTATATATGTGTATATGTATATATCTGTGTGTGTGTGTGTGTGTGTATCACGCACGCACACAATGTGGATTTGCCAGCAGGAAATCTATCGTATGGAGTAGAATGTATGTGATGAAGGTAGGGAGAATAGGAGGGGAGATTGAAGATATAGAGAAGAGGAAATGGTACAAATGATCAGAATCTGCACAGAAGTATGCTGTTTCACTCTTGCTTGTGGGCTTCCCAGGGGCACCTGGTGAGACACTGTAAAACTGTTGGTCTGATCCAGCATGTCTTGTCTTATGTTCTTATACTTTTCCAGATATACAACTTTTATTTGGGACAGAGCAGAAATGGGCAATTTTTTGTGAACTTTTTTTTTATCAGCATCAAAAGGTCCCTCTTTTGGTAACCATTTGTGGAGCCCTGCAAAAAGGGAATCATTGTTCATTGTTCAGAAATTTTGCCCTGAATAGGTTTTGCCAACCTTCCCCTCCTGATTGACTAGAATCTCCCATCTGACCAACCCTAGGAAGTGGTGCTTTCTCCTTCACTTGGCCCTTAGGGTATCTGCCAATAGCCAGATCTAGCTACATAACATAGGGATATCACCACTGCATTCAATTTCCTGAGATCTTGTAGTGAAGGAGACAAACTCAAAGACTGGGGGGTGGGGTAGGCATGGAAAAATGTTGCAGATCTGGGAGACAGTGGGTTTTATCCTAACTGTTGCTGCAAGGTCATTCCATTCACAGAAAGTGTTTGTAGTCACCAAGTGCCCCTACAGTAATGGTTAAGGTGTAACTTAATGACTGCAAAACAATGCCAAAAAAAAAAAAGTAAATGCCCTTAGCAAGGGCATTAGCTGGGACTCTCAGGATTCCTCCTTCTGCATCAAACTGTGTGACCCACAAAAAGTGGGTGTTAAGGTAGTTGGGAAATTTCAGATTCCCTGAATTTGTGTTTACCCCCGAAATATTGAAATGGACATGCTATACAGTCTACTTCTAATGTCAATGGGTAGCACCCATAGTTTCACTTTACTCTGGATGACAGCAAATTATGGATGTCATGCGGTGCATATGTCTTCATTTAAAGCTTGCATATAAACACCATTTTCTGTTGTATGTTCGTGAGCCAGGCTAGTGAAAAGTAACTTATGTTGTAATCCTATCTAATACAAATGTAGGTGGGGAAAGGTTTTCCTATTTTTGCTAGTAAAATGAAATTTGGACCTTAGACACCCAAAGCTTGTACTACAAGATGACAAAGGAATACCAATTAACATAGCACATCTTTTCTTAGGTAAAGGTTACCCCTGACAATTAAGTCCAGTCGTGTCCGACTCTAGGGTGTGGTGCTCATCCCCATTTCAAAGCCGAAGAGCCAGCGTTGTCCAAAGACGCCTCCGTGGTCATGTGGCCGGCATGACTCTCCTTGCCGCAGTGCGTAGCATGCGGCGGTTCTTGACCTTGGATATTCAACCATGTTTACTTGCTTAATTCAGTAGATTAAATACTTGCTCACACTCATCTGAAAAGATGACTAGGCATTTTCACTACTTTGAGATGCGAGTCAATGTGAAGGCACCTTCATGCTGCTTGAAAATCTGGACACTCATGTATGAAATAAACAGCAGTATCACATAGCAAAGATAAAGGCTGAATATTTTGGAATACCCTTACTGGAGCATTCTCTAGAGAACAGGCATGATGCAAGGTAACTTGCTTCACATAAAGCACTTATTAATATTAATTACTATTAAATATTAATATTAATTTAATATTGGTCGCGGTGGCTCAGTGGTTAAGATGCTGAACTGCAGACTGGAAGGTCAGTAGGACAGCAGTTCAAGACCCGAGTGCTGCGTAACGGAGTGAGCTCCTGTCTCCTGTCCCAGCACCTGCCAACCTAGCAGTTCGAAAGCAAGAAATTGCAAGTAGCTAAATAGGTACCACTGTGGCGGGAAGGTAATGGTGTTCTATTAGTCATGCTGGCCACATGACCATGGAGGTGTCTTCGGACAACGCTGGCTCTTCGACCTTAGAAACGGAGATGAGCACCACACCCTAGAGTCGGACACGTCTGGCTTTCGAGCAGGGGATACCTTTACCTTTACTAATATTAATGATCTTCTGGTGGATGGCACCAGTAGTTCTCCTAAATATCATATGTGGCTATTTTGACTTGAAATTCCTGAAACTGTATCTCTCTAGTGAAGTATTGACAAACTACTGACTGACACAGATATGCTCTGATTCCCTGGAACTGACCCTGTTCTTGACCCATGCAAAAATTTTCTGTAAGCCACTGTCTCTTTGTCCTTGGCAGACTAGAGAGAATTGATTTGGGTTCTCTATCTCTCAACTGAGAAGGTGCCTTATTATCAAGCATAACATCTAGACACGGGCCAAACTGATTTGATTACAAGTACAAGCTTATCTTACAATTTGTACCACAATACATATACTGTAAATTTAACTATTGAAAGAGGATATTTTCTGTGCTAATGTTTAGAGAGATCAACACGAGCTGATTTGTCTTGATGTCTGTAATAATAATAAAAAAAACCAAACCAGGGCACAATCCAACTAAGGTTAAGCACTTCTAGGTCCCATTGATCTCAACGAGAGTGCTAAAGGTGCACTTAACTCTTATCCTCTGAAATTAATGGACCTAACATTTGACTACATGGAACTCTTAGTGATTTAAAGTGGAGACAAAATAATTGTCTCCTAATAACTACATAAGAAAAATTGCTATACAGGCATGTGATAAACAGGCAGTGGGGAAATTAAAACCTTGGCATGCATTTCTCTAAATTAATGTAGTCTTATTTTAAGAATTTGAAGTCACCAAATATTATTGCTGTTGTTTTTGTGGCAGGTGGCGTGCGGGCCAGGTAGCCAGGAAACTGGGATCTGGCGTCAGCCTGAGGTTAGCAAGGTCAAGGGGTAACCCAGGACCGCTCTAGTGACACCGCCCGGGTCTATGAGGCTGGCTGGCAAGCCCCTTGGCTGGAACGCGTTAACCCATATCACAGCAGGGCCGCTGGGGTTGACGCTTCCAGCTGCCTCAACCCTGCAGGGTTGACCATGATAGCTCACGTGGTCTTCGACCACTGGGAGGCTTGAGTCAGGTTGTCACGCCCTGGGGGGATTAATGGGGGAGGAAGACGGCTAGGCCCGTTTCCCCCATATAGGGCCCGCATGCTCTAAGGGCTAGTTGACGTATTTTTCTACACTGCAGGTTCTGTTTATGTTTAATAAAATTTGGCCCTTTAACCCGAGCCTCTGTCTAGCGTGCTTATTTGGGGGGTGCACAGGTAATGTCATATTAGATGAGATGCGCAGTGGTTGAAAATCTGCTTTAGGTGGTCTGAGGTATTTTTCAAGGAGCTTTGTAAATCTGTAAACTTAGAATAGGTTTATGTTGAATGGTGTTGTAAACAAGAGCATATACTAAACATTTTATCTTTTTTCAAAATATGACTTTCTTGCCATTGGACAGCAATATTTCTCAAAGTTGAATGTCATAGATTAAGGGTTGTGTGAATTGTAAGACAAATATTAGGGGTTCAAATTCTTTTGTTCTCTATGCACAAGTGATCTCTGTTTTACAGAATTCCTTGGGCAAGAAAGGTTCCCTATATTTGAAAGATTTCAGAAGTCGAGTGTTTAGTATGAATATTTGAAGCAGAAAAGTTCTACTAGAACTAATACAGATCTTGTAGTAATGTATCCTACAGCCCAAATATTCTGGGGTTTTTCTTTACTGTGAGGTGTATACACAAACTTACGTACATTTTGAATTTGAAGGAATTATTGACAGAAAGGTAAGCTTGCAGAGGTAGTCGTATATTAGTCCATAAATACTATAATTCAGATTTGTTTAAAACATGTTAGAATATATATAACATATTTCATTCACATAAAAAACTTTTCACTGCTCCTGTTCTATTGTGATATGTTGCTCCCACTGATATTTCCCCACTAAAGAATAAATTATGAAAAAGTAAATGGGTCTCAGAGATACACTTTATTGTTTCAGGAATAGATTCTAAAACATACAAGACCAAACTCCATTAAATTTATTGTGGGAAAGTGTAATGAAAAGATTTGCCTTGTTCATCAAACACGTTTTATTACTTGATGTAAAACATGAGATACAAAAGTGACTGTGTGTAGATGAATTTATCAGTACAGTATTCTAGGGACCGTTAAGAGCATAAATTTCCTCACACTCATGAGAAATTCTCAACTACAATGGGAAATCTGATGTTTTAATGGAAATCTAGATATTTTTATGGAAAAATTGGTTTTCTTATTCTAATATTCCAGGGACTTAAGTGAATCTAATGATAAATTAAATACAGCATTTCCTACTGTCGATGAATTATTGGCAACAGTTGCCTGCCTGTCTAAAGTTTAGTGATGAAGCAGAATATCCTGATCATAATTTGTAAGTCTACTGTGGGATGAACAATCTTGTACATAACCTTGTGTGATGGCACAATAAGCAAGAAAGCTGCAATTCAGTCAGTAGCATGGTCGCTATATGCACAAACAATTTAAATACATTTCTTTTGAGAGATTACAGTGATTTTTTTGAATGAATTCTGTAATTTAATTTCAATCACAAAATACTATCTTGGAGACCTTTGAGGTAAAAGAAGGTTTAGAGCAGGGGTTCTCAACCTTTGGAGGCCCGGGTAACGCCAGTGAAGGTAAAAAATGTTGGAGTACCCCAGCTAATTAGCATAATTAGCCAATTTACATAATTAGCTAATTTACATTAATTGCACAAAAATACACAAAAATGCCAAGATCTCTTTTAAAAAACACACAGCAATAAGACACATGAACAAAATGCACAAAAACCATAAATCTCAAGTACAAAAAACCCCCAAACTCAACTGTTCCCCACCCATGCAGTTTTCAAAGTAAAAGAAATAAATCCCAAGTACAACCCCCCAAATTCAACTCTTACCCCACCCCACCTATGCACAGTTTCCAAAGTCTCCCCAACTAGGCCCAGTTCAGAAGCTTACCCAAGCTGCATTCATTCACCATCGGAAGAGAGCTGGGAGGACAACGCCCTCTGCAGCTCAGCTGAACTGAACTGAGGAGCACAACTGCTGGCTGCTGAGAAGCTCAACTCATGCACGTGCATAAATTAACCCCGACAATCAGCTGTAGATCGGATAGGTTAGTCATGGAAGAAAGCACAAGGGAGCTCTCCGGCTCCAGAAAAAATCCAGAAAAAAACTTAACACTTAAGTGTTGATGGGGCAGATAATGGCCAGTCCTTGGCGTACCCCCAGCTTGTGGTCCGTGTACCCCTAGGGATACGCGTACCACAGATTGAGAACCTCTGGTTTAGAAAATTTTAATATCTTGATAATGAATACCGTTGTGATGGTAACAAAGGCTGTGAAAATTGGCTGTTGAGATTTAATAACTCCCAATGCCTTCCAGGAGGGTTCTAAGCACAACAAGATTTCAGATTTGCAGATTTGAAATCTGAATGTATCTGAGAAATTGTTAGGTTTTCCATGTATAAGAGGACCTGTAGAAGTCCTGAATCGGTCTTGGAACTTTATTTTGTGCAGTTCACAAGGATGGTCTCAACTTTTTTTGTTGGCCCAAAATAAGGGGCTTGATGAAGAAGCAGCAAATGAAATTGACTCAGACTTAATTGACAAAATAAAGATCAATAAATCACCAGGCCCGGATGGCATCCACCCAAGAGTTGACTGAACGAATAAGCAAAAATGCTGTTGTGCTCAGAGCGGGCTAACCACTGCAGCTGTCTGTTTCTGCTAACTTCCATCGCTGAATGTAGTGTACAGCAGAAATTGGCATTCATAACACATCACACCTAACAGCCCCTGCATTGCCATAAATGTCCAACACATCCATATCATCCCCCTCAATTCTCAGTAATCCAATATAAATCCCCCTATGATAATCCTAATACCCTCCTCTCAGGACCACCATCATATTTCTACTATCTGTTCAGCGTACTATAATTATAACATTGCCTTTGGCTATCTTCAATGTTCCTTATCATTCAAACATCTTTCTCTAACCAAATCTCTTTCTTTTTCTTCTTTCCCTTTAACTCCAAATTAAACTGAGATCCACAGTAAGGAAGTGTATCCCCTATCCAAGATCACCATCTAATCTTACGAGTTTGCTAGGAAGAGTATATACATTAAACATATATAGTAAATTCAGATGCCTGTGTACATACAGATGTCTATGTACATTACCAGCATGGGCAGATGTCTTTCATCTTCTGTAGAGAGCAACAGAGTCACAGCGCAATCCTAACCAACTTTCCAGTGCCCGTGTAGCCATGCCAACAGGGTACACACTGCATTTTACAGTGCAGGGGCAGTCATGGAGGCCTCTTCAAGGTGAGGGAACATTTGTTTCCTTACCTCAGGGATGCATTGCGGCTGCACTGGTGCTGGACAGTTGGTTAGGATTGCGCAGTCTAGTGACGCCTCCCCCCTGACACACTCCCTTTTAAAATCTTTGGCACAGCCATAGGCCGCACAGCGATTTTTGGGGGGGCCTGATGGGGCGCCGCTCCGGGCGCCCCCTCAATGGTTGCAGCTGGCTCGGGGACGTCTTCACCGGCCGGCTGTCCTGGGCCTTCTGAGGAAGGCCCGCTGCGCGAACGCTATTTATAACGTGTTTTAGTGCATGCGCAGACCGTTCCTGAGGGAAAAGGGCTGCCCTTGAGTGGAGGGAGAGTTAGAACAGACAAAAGAAAATATTTCTTTACCCAGCGTGTAATTCATCTGTGGAACTCCTTGCCATAGGATGTGGTGATGGCACCTGGCCTAGATGCCTTTAAAAGGGGTTTGGACAGATTCATGGAGGAAAAGACCATCACAGATTACAAGCCATAAGCAACCTCCTGGTTTTAGAAGTGGGTTTTCTCTGTGCCAAGTGCAAGGGAGTGTCAACGGGAAACAGGTTATCTTGTTGTCTTGTGGTCCCTGAGGCATCTGGTGGGGCCACTGTGTGATACAGGAAGCTGGACTAGATGGGCTTTTGGCCTGATCCAGCAGGGCTCTTCTTATGTTCTTATGAAATCATCATTTATAAAAAGTATTGCACAAGTCTTAATTTGACATAATTAATTTTACTGTTGATAATGAGACCTCATAATTGTGAGCAACATTTTTTCTTTAAGTGTATTGTTAAATGTAAGAAGTTGAATTTGTCAACTGTACTTAAGGTCCACCTACCCTAGCATTTTTTTTGGCAGCAATTGCCAGCCAAATATCTCTGGGAATCTCAAAGCAAGCTATGATGTTGATAGCCACCAACTACTGTTTGTCCTTGGAAATGTGAATACTGCTTCTGAATGTCAGGGTTCCACTTAGGTCTACAAATAGTCATTAACCATTATAGCTACAAGGTTGCCAGCGCTGAAGGATTGACTTACGGTCTCCGGAAGTCGAGATCAATCTCCAGGTGACTGCTAAAAGAAATCCAGGAGATTTTTACAGTGCCTCCAAGAATTTCAAACATTACATTATCCAGGAATGGCATTCGTTAGAGTTGACAACCCTAGATAGCTGTAGTGATGAATAGCCTAATCCTCCAAGTCAGTTAAATAGCAATATGTTACTGCATCATATGGCAGTTTTTTTTAATGCCCTATATGGTGTAGTACTTTGTGGTATATATTCTGAACCTATTGCTGATCAACATTACTGACTCAGCTGAATTCTAGCGTTCTGAAACAATAGCATCTCCAGTGCTGAAATTATTACAAGTGTGGATGCACTTTTGGTGTGTTTAATTATACAACATTCGCTGTTCTATTCACTTTTATAGTATTAGTGAAATATTGAATGTGTCTCTTTCATTGCCTACTGTTTGTGCTGTCATGTAGTAATAGCTCAAACTAATGTTTCTACAAGAAATGTTTCTACTGATCTATGAAATAAAAAACTTAAAACTTGGGCCAAGCTATGTGATTATTGCTGTGTACTATATAAGTTACCTGTATATCACCTTCCTCCCCTCTCAATAGTAGGGATTAGCATTCTAGAATATGTAAGTAGGTAGAGCTCCAAGTTATGCAGGGCAGTCAATATTTTTGGGGAGGTCATCCTGCTTTCCCAAAGCAGAAGGGGCTAAGGGTTACACATGCTTATTGGCTAAGCTCCCCTTGCCTTGGCTGCCAAAGGCTGTCTCCCTTCCATAAGGACATGGCGAGAACATCACCCTTGGCTGCTGTTAGGGTGGTTGCTCTGTACTCTTCCTGTCCTATGCCTCATGGTTGTGCCTGCTTTAAATGTAAAGGCAGCCTCCAGAGTGGAAATTCTACTAGTAGTAGATGCCATAGTGACACTTGCAAGGAATCCATGTATTTAATAGCACTCCCATATCAAAATATTCATGTGGAAAGCTAACATGCTAGGAACAAGGCTAGGCTGTTCTGTTTGGAATACTCTTTGTTGGCACTCAGATGCTTTGGACTCCAATGCATCTGAGTGCCAACAAAGACGTTTTGTGTTGGAAAGGGGGGTTCTAATAAGCAATTGGCAGAAGAACCCTTCTGTATAGTACTATTTCTTCAATTCTAAGACGCATGTTTTTTCCCAATTAAGCATTTCAAAAAATGGGATGCGTCTTAGAATCGAAGGTCTCCAAAAAGCACCCCAAAATGCTATCTTCTTACTTACTGGGGCTTGGGGGAGATCCAGGGAGACCTGCGCGACCCTCTGCAGGCCTCCTCGATCTTCAGTTCGGCAAAACCCGGTGATTTTCAGCCATTTCTAGTTTTTGTGAAAACCAGAAATGGCCAAAAATCGCTGCTTTTTGCCGAACTGAAGATCAGGGAGGCCTGCAGAGGGTTGCACAGGCCTCCCTGAAGCTCTCCCAAGCCCAAGTAACGAAAGGAAATGGCACTTTCTGGCAGGGCCAGAAATGCTATGCAAAGGCAGTGCACTCAGTCATCCTCAGCTGCAGGAGACATGCTGGGGAGAGTTGGTGCTGAGCGGGTAGATTCAATGAAGGGAGGTGAGTCTTACAATCAATTGATTTTTTTCCCCCTGCTGGTGGTACTGAAAGTAAAGGTGCACCTTAGAATCGATGGCGCCTTAGACTCGAAGAAATACGGTAAATTCCGCCACCTAGCTAGTTTGCTGCTATCAATAAATAAACAGGAGCAGATGCAGTTAACTTTTCAAAAGAAAGTACTTTACTACAGTTACAATCATCCATCTTCTGAGGTATCTGAGATCTCTGCAGCTTAGGGAACTGAGAACCCTGAATGCTGTTCTCTTTGTGTGTAAGTAAGGGGACACTCTTCAACAATGGCTGCCCACCATTCAGGGACAGAGCTCAGGAGCCTGGATGCTGCTCTTTCTGATGGTCAGAGAAGGAGAGAGAGAGAGATGGGAGAAGGAAGTTACCGGTATGTAAAGGAGTTATCCTGCAGGTAGGTACCACAGAAGATAAGGCAAAGTGTCTTAGGCATCTGAACTCCAGAGTCCTGCAGGCAGCGTTGCACTTGTATTCCAACATTTCAAAGCTATTAAATAGCATTTTTCCCTTCCTAAATGTTGTTAATGAATGATATTCTGGAGGTGACGGACTCGACCTTGGGGGAGCTGGGGGTGGTGACGGCCGACAGGAAGCTCTGTTGTGGGCTGGTCCATGAAGTCACAAAGAATCTGAAGCGACTGAACGAATAAGCAACAAATGCTGTTGTGCTACTTTGAAACCAAAGGAAGTGTGTAAGTGTGTTACCAAAGCAAATCCTTCTGAGTGATGACTATTGATTTGCTGCTCAGGAGCAGAGAGTTGCCTCAATCTCTGTAGAGTGTTCTATCTTTGTACAGTGGGGTGCTTTGCTAAGAATGGCTTTTTCATTCTGTGCACTGAGATCTGAGAACAAAGTGCCAATTACAGCTGTTTAGAATCTGGTATAAGGACTGCACCAGCTGTGCTATCCCCAGCTGACAGGCATTTAATAAGTTTACTGAAGTTCAAGTTTGAGTATACTGTGACAATATTTCCCCCCCTATTTATTGCATACAGTGGGGTGAGAGTTCAGAGAGAAATGTGTGGTTCTAGCACATCTATAGACACACAATTTCCATAAAGAAAGTGTTTTGTGTTTATTTTTAGGGACTTTTTACTTCATTCTGCAGTTATGCCCGAGGCAAAATTTGTGTTTGGTTCAGATGTTTACTCAGTTTGGATACAGCCTTGGCTTTTTTTTTTTTAATCCTTTGCTCTTGCATGTGCATGCACGTGCTTAGTAACAGTACCACGTTACTGAAGACTTTGATTACCTTGCTAGGACAGCAGCATACAAATAATCTAAGCTAGTGGCTTTTTATATACCGTATTGTCCTGAGTATAGGACGCTCCTGATTATAAGCCGCACCCTTAAAGTTTGGTGCTATTTTTTAAAAAATACAGTTTTAACTTAACTTAAAGAAAATATACACATTAGAACAGTAAAACAGTACAGCTTTAGTACAGTTAAAGACACAGGGTGTCCCTTATTGAATCTGGGCACCCTAGTATAAGTAGCCTTCCCAGATCCAAAGGGGGACAGAGTGCCTACCTTTAACCTTTGGAATTTGGGCAGGTGCAGCTTGTTGCACCCTTCCATGATGATGAGCTGCACCTGCTCAAATTTCAATGGTTAACAGCACAATCCTATGCATGTCTACTCAGAAGTAAGTCCCATTGCATTCAATGGGGCTTACTCCCAGGAAAGTGTGCATAGGATTGCAGCCTAAAGGTTGGCACTCTGTCCTCCTTTGGATATGGTAAGCCTATGCAGGAGCTCTTGCTCTCAACTTTCAAACTGCAGGATCAATAAATATCTTAGTTTCCACAGAGTCCTGGGGCTGGAGCTTTAAGGGTTAATTTTTTCAAATGCTTCCATCCTTAGGCTAGAGGTTGCTAGAGAGATCATTGTTCGGCCATTTAGCAAGTGATTAAGCGCTTTGCAGTTTAAGAAAAAGCCCCGTTTTACCTTTGAAAGAGACTTGGAGAGACTTGAAAACTGAAGGCTTTGCAGAAAACTCTAGCAGAAAATGCTAGGCTTTGATTGTAGGCCACACCCCTACTATAAAGACTTGCTTTAGGGGAAAAAAGTGAGTCTTATACTCAGGTCAATACAGTATGTATAACTTGATGATTTTTTTTACAGTTAAAAGGGAAAGAAAAAGCTATGCAAATTCCTGCTTCATTAAAGATCCTGCACAGAGAGAAGAGTGATACCTCTTTTAAGAGTGAGGCTTTTTAAACGATGGGGAAGTGTGGAGCGCGCTGGGTCCTGTTTAAAAAGCATGGTGGAAGAAGGTGCAAGATTGCTGCTTCCTCTGCGCAGGCTCTTTAAATGAAGCAAGGAATGCAAAATGTACTGGGGGCAATACTGGCACAATTCCCATTTTGATGAAAGAGTTGCAGGGGAAGGAGCCAGGTAAGTAGGCAGGACCATTGCATATCAATCCTTGGAGTTGGCTGCCACATAAGTTCTTCTGGCAAGAGAGACCTGCCACTGGAGGGTTCAACAGGCAGCACCAAAGAAAACGTTGAGGAAGACCTAACGAGCCAACAAATTACGATCAACGAGCCTAGAAATATCGCCACCAATCGCCAGAAGTGGAAATGTATCGTGAATGGATGCGAAACCTACAGCAGCATATTGATTGAGAGGATGGCCTGCTCCCCAAGTGCCAGCTAAGGACTAAAGAAGAAGAAAACGAGAATCCTTGGAGTGCCTCAACCTGGCCCCCTACTGACTTCTTTCTTTCACCAGGCTCAGTGAAGAAAGGAGCAAGGTAAGGGAGATGGATCACTGCACTCTGAGGATTGAAATGTAGCGATCTCACTCCTTCCTCTGCAGGGGCTCTTAAACCAAGCAGGAAATGTGACGTTTCCTGGGAGTGATCCCAGTGCACATCTCATTGCACTCATTATTTGATTATAGAGCTCGTGTGGAGGAAGGAGCCCAATAAGGGATGTGTGGGTGGGTGGGGGGCAGCACCAGGGGGAGGCAGCATTAAGTCTCGGGAAGCCCAATAGCTTCAGCTACCCTTGATCAAAAGTGAATATAGACCAATTTGTATCTTATATTGTTGGTAGTGGTGACTATTAAACACTACATTGCCTCAAGTGTGTAAAGTAAGCATTTTCCTACCTTAACACACCAGCTAATGTATCCTCGTGTCATGCAAGGGAACACTTCTATATGTGTATTATTTTTTAGCCTGTCTTTTCTCTAACGAGCTGAGGGAGGTGTATATATTGCCGTTATCCTCACAACATTCTTGTAAGGTAGGTTTGGGTGAGAGGGTGACTGGCTGAAGGTCACCAAGAGAGTTTTGTGGCTGAGTGAGAATTTGAACCCAGAGCTCCCTGATCTAAGTCCAGCATTTTCTCTCAACTACACTGATGTACTGACAGAGAGGCTACTTTTCTTCTCAACTTGTAGAGTGGAACAGCAATGCTAAGTTGCATATCTGAACTAGCAGTTAAGTTGGAGTAAGCTACCTCACTTTTGATTTGCAAGTGCTACTTTGAGGGCAATGTGCTCAAAAATGAAATATAAATATAAAGCTAAAGTGTGAATGTATCCATATGTACATAAAATTTGATATTCTTTCTGCATTAGAAACTGTTTGTGGTGCCTACGTTAAAGCAGAACAAAATACCGAAGTCTCTCTTTCTTGCAGTTTGGGACTATTTCTGTTGTGTATTTCAGTTACTGATAATAACTATAATCTTTTTGGGAGTTCTGAGAGTCAGATATGTTGAAAACTACAGATATGCGTAGCATAGAAAGGGCATTCCAACCCAGAATGCATTGAAAGCATATTAAAATGAAAACAGTGTTTTCATGTTGCACACAAAATGGATTTATACTCTGGAAAACAGGCCCCTTAGGGCTTGCCTTGTAAACTAATAGTGATATGATTCACTCTCTGTTGCTAAATATAAATGTGAAGGGAACATAGGGATATTAGCTGCCTGTCCATGCATATAAAGTTAATGATTCTTAGAATGCAATGACTGCAACACAAGTGCTTACTATCAAATAGAAAAGAGAAGGAAATAACAAGCAGTGATTTTTATGCTGTAGTAATTGTCACTTCTCTCCTGGGTGGCCTAAATGCACTTACAGTGAGCCTTGCCAAGATACAGATCTGTTCTGGATACCACTCATGCTCAAGCACAGAATCTCACATGAATATTTGCAATACAAGGATGATCTACAGTAGGTGGGGGGGAGGGGGGTGTATTGCATGCAATGAAGCAGAGATAGTAGCACCCTTTCCCTCTATTTTTTGTAGAGCATGATAAACTGCCCTTTTATAACTTGGGCAGGTAAAAATATGTTTTCCTAAGCAGTTGAACAAGTGTGTAGTAATAAGCAGCCTCAGTACAGTATTGGTCATTTCCCTTGCTAGATTAGAATAACAAATTGATTATTTAAGCTACAAAACCATGTATTGTATGTGACTTGTGGTGCATGCATTAAAAAAGTACTGTAAAATCTTCTACATCAATGAGGATTATTGCCTGCTTATCCCAGTAGGACACAGACAAGGTGATTTGTATTAAAACTGGGCTACAACTCAATTTGTTAAAGTTCAATAATGTAGCAGGTCTAGCTGACCTTACTGTCTGTCCCCCTTACAATACAATGCAGGCTTCAGCTTTGGAGGAAAAACCTCAGATGTGCTATCCTGCTGTCCTTCCTTTTCAGGCAACCTTACCTTGGCTCTGAGCTGCAGATCATCCCGCATAATCCCAGCTGATCAACCACTGACCCCTTAAAGAATCAAGGAAGCTCGGTTACCTTGCTCCCATAGCCTTTGTGGTTGACTATGCCTTGGTACAGGGCTGCTGGCGCAACTGCCTTACTGCAGCTTTTGCAACGGTCCTGGGCCGGTGTAGTCGTCCTATGCCATCCCACCTCCCATCCAACCAGGCAGTTTCCGAGGAGTGTTCTGAGACCCCACCTGCCATGTGTGACCTGATAAAGGTCCCAATCCTATCCAACTTTTCAGAACCGATGCAGCCACAACGCAGCCATGAGGTAAGGGAACAAATTTTTCCTTACCGTGGGATGCCTCCATGACTGCCTCTCCACTGCAGGATGCAGTGCACACCCTATTGCTACGGCTGCAGTGGCGCTGGAAAGTTGGATAGGACTGGGCCGAAAGTCACACAGGCCCCATTGCAGGTCCCCTAAAAATGAGTGTCTCCCAATACCAGTTGCTCAGTCAATTGCTGTTCTGTGTGTCTGTATGTTCTTGTATAGGAAAGACCATCTATGAGAACGATGGAAACTGGTATTGAGTATAGAGAATAATAGTAGCATTTATATAATGTTTCCGTGTGCTCAAAATACTTAATTCACTGATTTCATTAACCTCAAAGTTCCTAACTTAATTTACAAAAATGTAAATACACAAGCAATAAGTATTGGATCTAGGCTGCAATCCTATACACACTTTGCTGGGAGTAAGCCCCACTGAACATAGTAGAACCCATTTCTGAGTAGACATGCATAGGATTGTGCTGCTAGTGTGATAATGCAAGAAGTGACTGTCCATTGTCATTTGCCAGAGTAGTAGATTGAAAGGCTTTTGAAAAATACATTACAGAAGGAAGTGTCAGTGAAGGGCTTTTCTTTAGCATACAGTGGTTATCCAAAAGTGTACATGCACATAAGAAAGCGTACATGTATATTGTACACATGAACCACTACAACTGTTGAAGTGATGCACACTATGCATGAGCAAAAGCAATTGACCCCACCAACTCCAAACCTCGCCAGCCGCCACTGGATTAAACTGAATAAGTCAATCAGGTTGAGTGGATCAAAAATGATATACTGTGGAAGGATTATATAATAATTCAAAAGGGCAGTGAGGAAACTTTTGATTATGGTATCAAAAGGGTTTTACATTTTGACACTATTTGCTTTAATAAAGTTCTCTTTAGCAAACTGGATACTAAATACTACACTTAAAAAAACTTTATGAAACAAATTTTACTTTTCTAAAAACAAAATTAAAAAAATTATAGTTTGAGATTAAGAACAGTATTAAATCTAAATCTAAACATACCGACATTTTTTAAATTGTGTAGTGTAGGGCTTTGAGGTTGCAAAAGGAAACTGCAGACATAAAGGAAGAATGCTTTTACAAAAAAAAAAAGTAGGTATCAATCAGTATTCTGGTTGGTTTTTTTGTAACATCCACTTCCACTGCCAGTACTTTGCACCAGAGAGTTGAATTCATTCTCTGGCATAATAGGAGCACTGCTTGTGTGTTCCTTTTAGCAACCTTGATTCTAAGGATTCATATTGCAAAGAGAAACATTTAAAGTTGTCTTGTCTGGGTTTGTAGCCTCAAACTGAGCTCTCCTGGGATCTGACTTACAAGAGACATTATGTTAGCATTCCTGACAGGGATTCATGTTGGGCCATGTAGGGACTGCAAAACAACAGAAAATGTACATGCTGCACACTTCATCCTATATTACACTTTTTCTTTTTTATATAGAGTAGCCTAAGTAGGATGGGCTGATAGTGTGTCTATCACTCTCACCAAGTGTGTCAGGTTAGGTGAGCAAGATTGGCCTCAATTAACATAATACTGTACAGGGTTTTTTTAAAGGATGGTGCAAAAGTAAAGCTGATTTATTCTTAAATGAACTGACATACCACAACCATCATGACATCACAACCATCATGACATGAAAAGACAAAAACTGTCCACGTTTCACAAGCACATTACAAATGTTTCCAAGCCTCTGCAGGGCTTCAGCAAACTAAAAGACCCACTTCCGGGTTGCGTGAAGGCTCTTCCCTGCTCCCAGCCTTGTCCCAGGATGCATCATTCGCATGACCCGGAAGTGGGTCGTTCAGCTTGCTGAAGCTCCATGGAGGCTTGGAAACGGCGCAGTTTGCTGTTAAAAGGTTAAAAAAAACCATGTTGTAAAACTTCTTTTTAAAGCTGTTTTATCGGACCCCCACAGATCCGGGACCCGTGGTCTAACAAATCTGCGGATGGAAAGGGTCTACTGTACTGCCTTGCGTGTGTGCGTGTGTGTGTAGTTTCTTGCAGTTACTTTCTTGTTACGTATCTTGTGGAGTTAAAATAACAAATCAACTCTACACATCAAGAATATTCTACTTTACCTCCATGTCAATCCCATAAAAAAATATTTTCTGCTGTTTTTTCCCCATAGCCTGACTAGAATGGAAACCAGTTGTTGACACTGTTTTCCAAGGATGAAAGGTAATTGGGACACTGCTGTGCTCTGTCGCTGCTATTTTGAAGCAGTCTGTGCTGTTTTCAGAAACAAGAGAGACCCTTCCGATTCTGATCCTGTTTTTAAATTCTGAAGCTATGTTCTCTCATGGCTCAAATAGCACTAGCGTCCAAATTTAATCATGTAAATTATCTCTGAAGCAGGGAATAGATTTTTCTCTCCTCCCCCTCTCACCCCAAGGCTTGAATTCATGGGACCAAAGATGAGAATTTAACAGACCCCCACAGATCCAGGACCCGCGGTGTAACAAATCTGCGGGTCCCAATTCCTCAGATTAAGTGCATCATAATTCAGATTGAGCATATGCTTCAACAATACATTACCTCAGAAAAATGAGCACTCTTAAAACCCTTTACATTTCCTGTATAAATATAATGTTGTTTTTTTTTAACTATTGAGCCAGTTGAGATCATGCGGAGCCATGGTTTATCATAACTGTAGTTTGTTTAAGAAGCCAGGGTAGGTGCTGGAGATGATCACCACATCCTGTCTCTGGCAGTCTGAAACTAGTTACTTTTGACTCCACTCTCACCACCTTTCCTCCCATGACGTTATTGGAGGAAATTCCAAGCTCCTAATCTCTTTCCAGTTGCTGGAAAAGCATCCTCTAGTCCAGGGGTGGCCAAACTTGATAAACTTCAGATGCAAGAGAGATGTTTGAGAGCTGCAATATTCAAGAAGCATTTAAATTCTTAAATATATTTACTCACCACAAACATTAAACTTATGTTTTAATCCAGTAGACTCTCAGTTTATACCTGGTAAATTATAAAGCTTGAAAATTTCTTATTTACCTTTTATATTAATTGTGATGCAAAAAGGAGCTCAGCCAACATATTTCTGAGAGCCGCACATTACAGGTGGGCCCCCATATCCACAGCACGGTTTCAGTTATCCACGGATTGTGGGGACACCCCCCCCCGGCTTTTACTTTCCCCCCAGTAAGCTTCATTTCTTCCTTAAACAGGAGAAGCAGCCTCTGGCTGCTTATTGCAGGCAAGTAGAACAAGACTAAGTCCTAGAGAGGCCTTGCAGAGCCTCTCTAGGACTTAGTCTCGTTCTACTTGCCTGCAATGGAGGCTGCTTCTCTGTTTGTTTTTGTTTTTGTTGGTTACTGATTTGTTGGGTGATCTGTACTGTTCTATATTCAAATAAGTTAATGGGGGTGACACGATGAGCTCTCGCACCGGGTGACACAAACTGTAAGACTGTGCTGTAAGACTCCTAATGAGATGCGTTTGTTCCCTTTATGTTCATTTATATTTCTTGTTTGGCAAGGAACATGGAACATTCCATTCAATGTGTGAGCAAAGCTGTTGCAAAGCAGACAATGAGGGCAGGAACTGTTAAGCCAAACTGCCAGCAAGAGCAGCTTTTATTTTAGAGTCTCTCTTTCCCTGCTGATACCGGCTGGCTTCTATGTACCAGCACTGCAATAGCAGAACTTCTGAAACGTATGATTGTCAGGATTCTTTGTTCAGATGCGACTTGGAACCACAGTTAAGGCAAACTCTGGTTAACTTCAAACCATGGGGTTGAGATCATGGTTTAATTCTCATGTCTTTAGGGTCCTATTTTGAGCAATCAAACAAAGCATAGTCACATTAAGCAAACCGTGGCTCCATTTTTTTTTCTGAATTGCCTCAATATCTCTTGCCCTGAAACAAAAATAACTATGAAACTGTCCTGCTATGACAGCAACAGCTCACTGTTGCTGCTGCATTGGAAATGTTATATCTACCAAGTTCCACCAAACTCAAAATTCCAAAGCACCCTGTTATCCTCTTCATATGGGTCATTGAACATAAATCACATGCAAAAGTATCATGAGAGCTGTTTCTCCATTGACCAACACATTGGTAGTACTCCTGATATTGTATGTACTACATTGCGAACAGCTTTTCTTTTTCCAGAAGGTTTTGCTTCAGATTTAATGATTGGCTAATATTGGCAGGTTCTCACAGATTGGGGAATGTGAGACTTATAGCATGTTCCTAATTATGTTTACTTAGAGGTCTGATTTTGAAGGAGACGAACAGCGCAATCCTATGTAACTCTTGCACCGGTGTAACAGTAGATCCACCGGTGTAAGTGCACTTATGTCAGGGTAACCTGCCGTACGCCGATGGATGCAAAACGGAAACCAGCCTAACCCCTCTCGGAAGCCATGCACGCGCAGTTCAGATGCAGGATGGACAAAAGCACAACTCCGCCGGTGCAGGGCGCATTCCGGGGGTGTCCGAACACCGGCGGAGTTGTGCTGGCGTCTGTCCTGCGTCTGAGAGGGGTTACGCTGGTGTCTGTCCTGCATTCATTGATGTACGGCAAGTTGTACTGGCGTAAGTTCACTTACACCACTGGATCTACTGTTACACCGGTGCAAGAGTTACACAGGATTGCGCTGTTAGATGTTTACAGTCCTGGGCTGTGATTCTACAAAAGGAAGTTTATTTCCCATCTGACTTCACTGCTCTAAGTTCCTTACCTGTATCTAGGATTCCATTTTAGAAAAATCTGAGATTTGCCTGTAACCAGCATCAGTAATGCATTTCTTGAGACTACTTTTCTTCATATATCCTCGTCTCCTACTTTAATACAAGGCAGTTACTGTCCCACAGGATATAGAAACCAGTTGCAGCAAAAACACATACTAGAATTGAAGCTAAATAATTAGTCAGCATGTCTCTAAATGTATGTTCCATTTGTTTTCAAATGCATCTTTCTCTTCTTATTTAGGTTATGTAATATCCAGGGAAAGGTTAAAAAAACATTCCTTGAGGCTAGTAAAGTACATTTCTGTAACAGTTTGCTAAAAGAGATTCTTGGTGAGATATAAGCAATATCGCTTCAAAACTAGTAATTAGACTTTGGTATAAAGGAGCAGCACGCTGAAAAATGAGAGGAGAAATAAACATGGAAGTACACTTTGCATGCTGTTCTGCAATTAAATAAATATTGGTATGTTTACATACAAATTTGTATCCTCTATTATTACCTGAAAGAAAATGCAGACTACTTGGACCAATAGTAGTTATTTTTTTACTGGTTAGTTTGTTTTTGGTAGTCAATTAAAAATGTAAGGTTTATCTAAAATATTACCTTAATGCAGAAAGGAAAAGACAATGTTTTGGTATTTTCTACATGCTTGAGGTAAAAAAAATGTATGAAATTTTGGCAGCAACAGAATTATGGATAACCACCACATAGGTTGCACTGTTTAGTACAAAGCTGTCAAAAAGAAAAGGCTGGATTGCAATTGAGGGTCTCCAAGAGAAGACTGTTTTGCAAATCTTGTTGTAATGGATATATTTCCTGAACAAACATGCCTACAAACTGGATGTGATTTTTGAATGTTGGGGGAGGGGGGAAGAATCCCAACTTTACATAATATTGATGGGGCTTGAGTTGTTGGTAACAAACCAGGAAAGAGATCTGGAAAACAGATGTTTGAGACTTTAAAAAAAAAAAAAAAAGCATGGTGTGTGTGGGGGGGGGGGAGAGTGTGCACTTTTCTCCCTCTCTCACAATACTACAACAGGAAGTCATCCAATGAAACGGATTGGCAGGAGATTTAAAACTAACAACAATAGGTGGTACTTCACACAGTGCATAATTAGTACGTGGAATTTTTTTGCCACATGATGTGGTGATTACCACTGTCCTGGATGGCTTTGAACGATTGGACCCCTTCAGGGAGGACAGGTTGGTCTATTGATGGGTATTAGTCATGACAATGGGCTACCTCCAAGGTTCAATGACAGTACAGGTGGGCCCCCATATCCACTGATTCGCTATCCACGGTTTCAGTTATCCACGGATCGTGGGGACCCCCCCAGGCTTTTACTTTTTTCCCAGTAAGCTTTGTTTCTTCCTTAAACAGGAGAAGCAGCCTCTGGCTGCTTATTACAGGCAAGTAGAACGAGACTAAGTCCTAGAGAGGCTCTGCAAGGTTAACAGAAACCTTGCAGAGCTTCTCTAGGACTTAGTCTCATTCTACTTGCCTGCAATGGAGGCTGCTTCTCTGTTTGTTTTAAGGAAGAAACAAAGCTTGCTGAAAGAAAAATAAGAGCTGGGCGGGCAAGCATGCCTGGCTGCAGGGGAGGCAGGGTGGGGGGGCCCTCAGGAAACCATGGAGGGGGTGTTCGCTCTTATCCACGGTTTCAAGTATCCACGGAGGGGCCTGGAACATATCCCCAGCGGATATGGGGCCCCACCTGTAGTGTTGAATACCAGTTGCAGGGGAGCAATGGTGGGAGAGCAGTATGCCTTCTCTCCTGCGTGTTGGTTTCATATGGATCCTGCACTCACACAGTTTCTTCTGTCCTCCTGCCCCCAAAACAAAAGAAAAAGACTCCAGGAGTTGGCAGAACCCAAAAAGTGGCAGCCCTGACATAGGAAGGGACCCACCTGCACTTCCACCACATGATGATCAGAATATGTAGAGGAGGCCGTGTAACGGTCTAGCTCCCTCCTGTGTAACGGTCTAGCTGACCTGGAGGGGACAGGGATATGACGGGAGCCATCCCCGCCCCCTCCTGGGCAGGCTAGGCCAATGGCCCCGCGTCCGCCGAACCGCCCCTTCCGGATGCGGACTTACCTCCTCTGGCGGCCGCCCGGGCGTTGCGGACTTACCTCCTCTGGCGGCTGCCCGGGCGTTCCGGTGACGGAGTGAGGGAGGCTGGCCTTTGCACTGGCCTCCCTTACTCCCGCGTAGTCGCAAACATGCTTTCCAGCATGTTTGCAACTGCTTCCGGGGCCGTAGCACTTGCTCCGGTGCTGGGAGCTTAGTTGGGATTGCGCCCTAAGTGTCATTGCCCTGATCAAAATCTCAGCCCCCAGTGGCTGCTTCAAACAACATCAAGAAATCTTTTGGCAACTTACCCATCATGCAGCCCTGTTGAACCTTAGTAGTCCAAGTATTAATATTCCTTCAAAAATGGCATGTTTGGTTGAAATATAGTTGGAAGGAGAGTTCTTTATATTAGATGACTGCTCTTCTGTGCTGCATTCCTATGCTACAATAATTTGAATAAAACTGTGGATGAATGATCACTGCCATCTATTGGTAAATTTAATAATTTTTTTTAAATCCTTGCTCTTGGAATGAATTGGAGAACAAGCAGCCTTGTGCACTGATAAGTAAATACAGTGCATGTAGTTTACAAGCATGTATTTCATAGTATAATATATTTCATTGGTATGGGACATAGTATTGGTATGGTATAGTATAATATATTTCATTGGTATTGTGCATTAGTAAAATGCAGTATAATACTGTATGTAGGTTTTTACTAGTACTATCATACCATTATCAGAGATTAAAATGATGTGAGAGTAGTATTTTTCCTCAAGAGACTTTAAGTACAGTATTAGGTAAAACTATTTAGAAATGAAAACTAAGCTACAAACTTCCTTCAAGTGATATAAAACAGTCCATAATATCAACAGTGTTTTAAAATATTGTTAGTGTCATTTTTACTCCAAATTTGTCATTGACTTCGCTTTTTGTGTTTTTTACTATACCATATCATACTGATAATTGTCAGAACTTGAGCCCCAAGCAGGTCTTGAAGCAGACACCTGAGGTATATCAGTTATGGAGTTAACTTGTGTGTTACACAGCTCTGCCAAATTTGTGAACTGCATGGAGTAAGCCTGATCAACCAAGAAAGCTCCCTTGCATTGACAGGTCAAGGCAGATTAGGTGTAGAGAAGGACAGAAGAAAGAAACTACCTGTAAGTTTAAGGTAGACCTGCTTTCACAGTCCGACAACTCTCCTTCTATTTCCCGCTCTGCATTTGCCTCACCACACCCTTGGTTGTATAGGAGTGGAGGCTGACAACAATACCATGGAAGATGATGTTGTGAGAGATTCCCAAAGTTCGTTCTTTTTGAGGGCTGTAGAAAAGGCAACTGAGAGACTAGCCCATTATGGAGTATTAAGATGAACCACATTCTTGTGTGTAAGCAATTAATATGCCACTCTGTATTCACCATTCTGTGCAACCGCCACCCACAGGTACAAATTCTCTGAGTTTCCAGAAGATTGATTCTGAGGCTGATGTTATATATATGAATGAGCCAGTGGGTGGCGCAGTGGGTTAAATCACTGAACCATGAGCTGCCGATCGAAAGGTCGGCAGTTCGAATCCATGCGACGGCTCCTGCCAACCTAGCAGTTCGAAAGCAAGAAATTGCAAGTAGATTAATAGGTACCGTGTCAGCGGGATGGTAAACAGCGTTCCATGCGCCTCGGTGTTGAGTCATGCTGGCCACATGACCATGGAAACGTCTTCAGACAGCGCTGGCTCTTCGGCTTTGAAACGGAGATGAGCACCGCTCCCTAGAGTCGGACACGACTGGGCTTAATTGTCAAGGGATACCTTTACCTTTACTTTACATACCCCCCCACACCATATTTGTGTAGTGATGCATGATCCAGATCCAGCCAACCTGGGTCATGAAGGCCTAGTTTATGATGGGAACCTGTTGCCGTTTTGGGGGCAATCTATCTCGTGAGGTAGTGGAGAGTTCTTCGTTGGCGATTTAGAAGCAGAGGCTGGATGGCCACTTGTCAGCAGTACTGTAGCAGTTGCCTGCTTTGAGCAGGGGCTTGAACTAGAAGACTGCCAAGGTCCTTCCTGCTCTAGAATTCTATGTTGCTATATTGAACGTAGGCGTTTTTGTATATAACTGTAGCTTTGTTCTAAAGTAGCCTGTGTTGTGATTGTTTTAATACCTCTCGGTTGTACAGGCCCCGAATGTAGCTTTATGACACTCTGGTTGTACAATAAGTCTCCTAGAGCCTATGACAGTCAAATATTGGGGGTCAAAATTTGACCGTCATGGGGGTACCCCAGCCTCCAAAGGTTGAGAAACCCTGTCCTAGACTGCTGCTTTATCATCTTTAATGCACTGATGTAAACAGACTTACAGGCATAACATGAATTTTATTAAAATGGCTGCTGGTTACAGATGTTAAAGGAAAGAAAATTGCCAAAGGCCACTAACAAGATCAAAAACATGTTCACATCTCTGAATCCGTTTGAATTTCAGTAACCTTGTGCTACAGATTTGTATTAACTACAGACGTATTAAGTATATATTTAATGGTATTTTGTAGGTCTTAGAACATTTTCATATATGAGGCTTAAATTGCTTTTGAGCTCTCATGCTATTCAGCTGAATATTGGATCATTTGTTTATATACAGAATGGAGACATTTTATTATCTAGTTCAAAGGTGGGGAACCTATTTGCGGTGGAGGGCCATTTTCCCCATGGGGAAAATGTGTCGCGGGCCGTGCGCCCCTCCACTGCAAATGGGCGCCCGACCCCCCATTGTGTGTGTCTACCCCCCATCGCGAGCGCCCACCCCCACCCCATTGCTCTCCTTACCTTCAGCCTCCGGGCCACTGCCGCCCCCGCGCTCACCTCAGCGCGACTCCTTCTCAAACCGGCTGTTCTGTACATGCGCAGAACGCTGCTAAGAGGCCAAGAGAGGGCAATCTCTTGGCCTCTTAGCAGCATTCTGCGCATGTACAGAACAGCCGGTTTGAGAAGGAGTCACGCCGAGGTGAGCGTGGGGCCTCCGGTCTGGTCTCATGCGGGCCGGACTGGATGGAATTGGGTCCGGTCTCGCGCGGGCCAGACTGGATTGCCCTGCGGGCCGGAGGTTCCCCACTGCTGATCTAGTTGAACATTCTGTCCAGCCTACATTTTTACATTCACATTACAAATGAACTCAACTAAGAATTACTTTAAATCTCATGCCTGGAGAAGGTTTTATGTACACACACAGACATGAAATGTTAAATACATGCTGAGTGGAAATTTTCCAATTATGAAATTACGTTAACAATTGTGCAATCCAAAACTCCAACCCTCCCCCCATTTATATCCCTTAAAAAATCTAGCCTATTCAAGCATTTGCAAAAGAACAAATGCCTTAAATTTGTGACATCCCTCAGGGCCTGGTATCACAAAGCAGTATCTATGAGAGGCTGCCAATGCACCTCAGGACACCCAGTGCTGATGCCTGCTCTGGTCTCCCTTGAGAGGTCTGGGTCCAGTCCGCAAGCAGGAGCTGTGTGTGTCCTTCACCTTTTAATAGCAGATGTTGGGCAGTGTGAGTGCTTTTATTTTATTGTCACTGCCATGGCAGCACCAGAAATTATGTCCTACCTAGTTGGCACCTGCTATTTTTTATCTGCAACCCCCCCCCCCACACACACACACCAATGTTGGAAGGCACTGTGTGGGGACAAATGGTGGGTGCCAATACAGAGAAAAATAAAGCCTATCATACTGCCAACACTTGCCATCGAGGTAGGAGGAGGAGGCTCACCTAGTTATAAGTTGTTGAATAGACTCGGTGCTTCTGCTTCCAGCATGCTGGGGAAGGCACCAGCAGCAATTCCCCACTTCTGGAGGAACAGCAGCATGTGGGGTGAGCCACCCAGGGGTGGCCAAACTTGCTTAATGTAAGAGCCACATACAATAAACTTCAGATGTTTGAGAGCCGCAATACAGTATTTAAGAAACATTTAAATTCTTAAATATATTTACTCATCATGAACATTAAACTTACCGTATGTTTTGATCCAGTGGACTCTCAGTTTATACCTGGTAAATAATTACCAAGTTTGAAAAATTCTTAGTTACCTTTTATATTAATTGTGATGCAAATGGAGCTCAGCCAACATATTTTTGAGAGCCGCACATTATGCGTCAAAGAGGCATCATGAGGAGCCACAGTTTGGCCACCCCCTGGTATATAGGCAGCAAATGTGGAAATGTTGGTCTCCACCAGTAGGGGGAGTTTGTTGTTTAGACTTGAGTTGCTTTCTCCTGTTAGTAGACACCTCATTTGACTACTTTTTCTGTCTTGTTTTCTGCCTTTGTAACAATGACTTCAGCTCTCTTTGTTCAAGTACAGCTCTTAGAAAAAGCCAGTTTGCTAAGTGTGGGAGTGCTTTAATCCCCCAGTTTTAACACCCACAAGATACTGGGTCTTCAACAACTGTGTGACAGTGATGAGCAGTCAGTTGTATCTGCTCAGATTAAATGCTCTGCTTGTTCTGAAAAGAGTTCAATGGTTTACATACTTTCTCAACTGTTTGCCCGCAAGGGACCTGATACTTTTTACTCAAGGCCCTGATGAACAACTTTTACCTTGGGGCAGAGGCTCTAGAGAACTTAGACCCAAAGTTCTCTAGATAAGCATGATTCCTGCTAAAGTGGGAATGGTGCACAGAGTGTAATTCTACCACCAGGAACTTGTAGTCCCAGTCCTATCTCTGGTGAAAAAAGCTTGCCCTTCCACTACTTCAGGGTACGTTTCAAAGACCTTGGGTTAGGTGAATTGCAGATAGGGCTGTGTTTGGCCCAACTCACATAGGTTGTAAACAGGGCTGTGTTTTGACCTGATCCTGCATGCATGTATTCAAGCACAGATGTTTTCATGCATCCCTGGTTGAATGCCCACAATGTTGCTATTTGTGACATGAGAATGCTATTTGCTATTTGTGAAGCAGGAGGAAACCATTCTGCTCTCCAATACGTTTTATGTACTTTATTTAATTGCACATATAGTTCTTTGGACAGAAAGGCAACGCATACAATATTTATTATAAAAATATTATAATTTCATAAATATTTTTATTAAAAAAATATACTACTGTTGCCTGTGACTAACCAGGAGATCTGTGGGAAAATGCCCGCTTGGTCCACTCTAGGCCAATTCGCACAAGACAAAAAGATGGGCTAAATCAGATTTGCATCTTCTGCTCCATACATGGAGGTGGTCATAGCTATATTCCACTGCCTCATAGTCTCTCTCCCGTTTTCCTCTTCCAATAGGGAAACAAACAGTTCGCCTATTGCAGCTTGTGCTGGGAAGATCCAAATAAATTGCTGCAGTAAGTGTTTGAGAACTTGTTGTGTGGGTATGATTTTGATGATTAAGTATAGACCACTATACTAAAGGAAAAAAATCCAATCCAGAAGTTGAATGCAAACTGCCAGTCAGTGTATCTGCTCTGATTAAATGCTCCTTTAAAAAATTAATCTCTTCATATATTTTTAATACACACTAGAGTCTAGGCCTTTCCTTTCTTCCAGGTTTGCTTGTTCAACTATTTTATTTCCAGCTATAAAGCCAAGTGGTTCTTGCTTGTTTTGTAAAGCTGTCTAATGGATACTGTGCTCTGGTAGCATAGTACAGTAGTTGATTACACATTCTCCTCTGTAATCAGCTGTTTGTTTGTGCTTCTCCATCTGCAATTTTTATGCAAATGGATGATATAAATATGCATTATCTCTAGACAGTTATAAAAGTTTGCAAAGTTGATTCCTTAAAGACATATGATTACCTTGACTACTGTAGTTTGAACACTGTGAATGCATTTTTGGAGTTGCAAAAATAGCATTCTGTAAAATGATTACGTTAAATTGTAATTATTTACATAAAGCTAAATGTGGTTAGTGCCACCATGGAAGTAGTATTTGTTTTGTTTCTGGTTAACTTGTGCCTATGTTTTACCAAGGAAGTAACTACAGTATATTAATTCACTTAATTATTGCCAAATGTTTGTCTCTACAGGTAGACACAGGTGTTTGCACTTTGTATTCTTTAAGAGTACACATTTGCTGCATTTATTTAAAAACATTTGGTGTATACCATCTTTCCCCTTGGTTACAAGATGTCCAAGGCAGCTAATAACCATAATTAAAACCATAAAATATAATAATCAAAATAAAACACAATCAAATACAATAACACCAGAATAAACAAATCATCAGACATTAACCAATACAGGAGGATCAAGTGAACAGAAAAAAAAACTAAAAGTGAAATGAAACAGAAAGCCCCCACCAGAAAACTGACAGGGAAGCTTTCCAGCGCCAATGTAACAGAATGCAGCCCTGAGGGAACAATTGTTCCCTTACCTTGAGGAGGCCTCCATGACTGCCCCCGCACTGCAGGATGCAGTGCATGCCCTGTTGGCACGGCTGCATCAGTGCTGAAAGGTTGGATAGGATTGGGCCCGAAGTCTGTTGTCTCAGAGGGAGGGAGTTCCATAGCTGTAGCACCACCGTGGAGAGAGCCTTACTTCTTGTTGTTGCTAACTGAGCGTTGGCTAATGGCAGAAGATGTAGGAAGCCCTCCCTGGATGACCTTGGGTGACAGATCATCTCATATGGGGAGAGGCAATCCCTCAGATATCCCTGTCTTACGCCATAAAGATGATTCAGTGGCCACTTCTTACATCATTGTAACTGTCAGGCCTTGGGGACAAACAAAAGGGTACTAGTCAGATTCTGGAGCAAGCCTCCATAGGAGGTGGCAGAGATAGATATGTAACTTGGTCAGGCAGGTGGCTGTGTTCTGAAAGATGGCAGCTGGGAATGGGGAATGAGGCAAAGTACATGAGTCTGTATGGACACTCATTGCTTAAACTGAGGAACCAACTCTGAAGCAACAGTTTTATAGGTTCAGCCCAGTCCTTATTAATGCTCTAGAACAGTTGGTCTTGCTGGGCTGAAAAGCAGCAATTCCCTCTCTGGTCATCATCTGTGTGGTGGTGTAGCACAGCAAAGATAACTCTGTTTTTGAGAGCTATCTCAGTGGTAAAGAGAGTCACGTGCTTGGACCTGGTTACTGGAGGCTCTGGTTCAAGATACTCAATCACTCTGCTGCCATAGTAGAGCGCCTCTGTTGAAGTCAGTAGAACTAATACGCTGTAACTTTATTTACCTAATTTATGTCCTTATTTCCTACTGTTGATCAGTTGGATGTTAAATTAGCTCACGGCATGTTCTTATGCAGGTGTACTCTGAGGTAAGTCCCACTGAGTTTGTTGGAGCTTATCCCACAAAAGTGTGGATAGGATTTCATCCTTAGTCTAGGTTCAGTTCAATTATCAAATGTTGAATATATTTGAATGTTTCAGAGTAATGATTTAAGCGCACAATGTACTAAGTAAATACAAAAAAATTCCTTTGCACTTATAGCTTAATTAACATTTGTCAGCAGTTAGGGGTAATCCTTTCTGAAAAGTAAAAAGGTTTGAATTGATGTAGAATGAAATCATTGTGTGAAATCTATCACTTATTTGTGAATCTTTTCTGTATGATAGATATATAAAACAGATGATATTGTGATTTTAAAAAAATTAAGTATGGTTTGACGAAGAACCATGATAGCTATTAAATTGATGGCCAATTTCATCGCATGACTAGTGATATCATTCTTCCATAATACTGTACAGGGGTGTAACCTGAAGCTAATTAAATCAGACACTGGATGGCAGGAGGAGGAATTACGATACAGCTTTTATTCGAACAAAAGTGATTTATCACTGGCAGCGCAGCCCCCAAGCTGAACAGCTACAAAAGGGGGGCTGCGGCCCTGCGCATAGCCTGAGTGTGAACTTTTATACCTTTCAGTCGTTACAAAAAACATGAAAAACACGTCACTGCGTTTGGAGTACATACATTGGTTGTCTTCTTCCCACTGACCACCCCAACTACTTATCTTTCGTTTCTCGGCACATCCCTGCCCTGCTTAGACAGCCGAGACCTTGGGCCTCTGTTCCTCCCAATCTTGATATTTTTGGAATGCAGACATCTTGTATCCCTATGCTCCCAAGGTTGTCTGCTTCTCTTATCTCCTCAGGGGGCCCATACAATCATTTTGCTTGTTACGAAGTGATACTTTTTACACATACAAAAGATGTCTGTTTTGCCTCATCCCTTGACCTTGACCATGCTACATTCCTTTCGCAGTGCCAGCTGTTTTACAGAAGCCAGACATGCTATTCTAACTTGAAAAACCAGGCTAGAAATTAAATATGTTATGCAGCAATCTTATAATAAGGAAAACACTCTTAACATGCTTAGGAATAACTCCCCTGCAGGCCACAGGGGGACCCCGGTATCCACGGGGGATACGTTCCAGCCCCCACCGTGGATACCTGAAACCGCGGAAATGGGCAAATGCCCATTTCCGTGGTTTTCAGGGGGGGCCCGACCCCCCCGCGGGCCTGCGCGACCCCCCCCCGCACCCTCCACAACCCCCCCAAGTACTTACTTTTAACGGAGAAAGCTCCATGTTTTTTTTCTTCAAAAGCCTTTGCTGTAGGCCTTCTTACCAACAAGTCTTCGGTGCTAGAGTGTCTCAGCAACCTTGCTGAGAGGTTGCTGAGACTTTCTAGCACTGAAGACTTGTTGGTGGTAAGGCCTACAGCAAAGGCTTTTGAAGAAAAAAACGGAGCTTTCTCCGTTAAAAGTAAGTGCGGGGGGCGAGCGCGCCCTCCACAGCCCCCCTAGGCACTTACTTTTAGCAGAAATCTCCGTTCTTCTCTTCAAAAGTTCCGAGTTTCCATCTGTTTTACGCCTGAGCAACTAGACTTAGTTAATAGCTAGAGTCTCTGCAACCTTGCTGAGACTCTAGCTATCACCTAAGTCCAGTTGCTCAGGCCTAAAACAGATGGAAACTCGGAACTTTTGAAGAAAAGAACGGAGGTTTCTGCTAAAAGTGCGGAGGGGGCTGTGGAGGGTGCGGGGGGGGGATTCCTCAACGGTGGATAATTGAAACCGCGGTTGAGGAATCCGTGGATACCGGTGCCCCCCTGTACTGTGATATGGCAATACTAAGAACCTGTGATTCTATATTTAATAGAATTAAATATTCTATGTATATTTGTCCTATTCCATTTGAATGAAATGTTACAGCATGCAAGGGAAACCAACATGAATATTGTAAAATCTTCCTAATTTTCCAGTGGGAAGAAACATCAAAGCAAAATGTTGTGTATTTGTATTAACCATTTTGTTTAAAGATGTTTTATTCTGACTTCAGTCAGGAAAAAACATGGTATAAATCTGATAAGATAAATAAAAAAGCAGGAACTATAGAGCTGCTATTTTAAAAAAAAACAAAAAACTGTGAAATTATTGCTATTAGAATGACTGAGGGACCTTACCTTCTCTCTCCCAAACTGATAGTCTGGAATAGGCAGATGAAGTTTTCCACCTGTTGAATGTTAGTTAGAGCTTAGGTTGGTTGACAGTGCTTCAGTACATTTTTCTTTCTTTCTCTTACAGCTAAGAAAGTGTTTGGCGCACACTGCATGATTTTTTTCCCTTTTGTGAAGAGATGGTATTACTGTAAATTAAGACCTACGTTTCACTTTTGCAACACCTCTCACTTTTCTGGAAACTCCCCTTTCTCCCTATTTATTCCTGTCCATTGTTTCCTTCCTATTTGTATACAAGTACAGGGTGCCTACAAATGATTGGAGCAGTTTCGTGATTTTTTTATGGCTGTAATATTAGCGATATGCTGCGTGAGTTGGATGTTACGAGACACACATTGCTCAAAGTTTGTTTTGGGCGCCGCTAGCGGTTGTGAGAGGGCAGTAGTTTTTTTAGTCTGCAAGATGGCTTCAAACCGAGAAAGTGTTTGCTGTTCTCGAATTTCATGCTAGTCAATCTGACAACAGTGCAACAACACTTTCTACTGAACCCCCTGCGATTTGTGTGTGTGTGGGGTTATGTGAAAGACAGAGGCGATCCTATGCCCCCATGGAATTGGTGCGGCCCCCCATACGCCCCCCATAAAATTTTAGGTTTCGGTTTCGTTTTAGGGGTTTTCCGGGGGTTTTAAGGGGATTTAAGGGTGTGTGTGCTTTCGGGGTACTTAGCTTAGGTACTTAGGTACTTAGGAACGAAAAAAAGCCTCCTTTAGCAGCAACTGGGCTGCAGCTTCTCGCGACTGCGGCAGCTCCTTCTCCTGCTGGCGGGTGGGGTGGGGGGAGAGGCGCCCCCCTCCTCTGGTCTCTTCAATTATGCTGAGGGAGGGAAATTTGGAGGGGACAACTGCCATGACGGGGCAGGGTCCACGCTGCTTCTGCCGCCGCTACTGCAGAAAAGGACAGGCAGGCTCCGACAAGCGCCACCGCCTCAGACACAGGGCTCCGCCGCCTCCACAGCGCTACTCGCGCAGACGCAAAGCACCCTTCTCTCCACTCAGGGAACATGTGCATAGTAGCGGCAGTAGCTGCGCAAGCGCGGAAAGCGACACCATACTTAAGGGGGCCTGCGCCCCCTAACCAGCTTCAGCGCCCTGGTGCAAACCGCACCACCACACACCCCCTTACGACGCCTCTGGAGAAAGAATAGGTGTCTGTGTCGCCTTTACCAGCCGATCTACCAGAACTGCGGGCTTGCAACATCAATGCCTTTGCTCACATTGATAGAGACATGCTAACCCGCGTGTGGGAGGAACTTGATTACAGAGTTGATGTTTGCAGAATCACTCAAGGAGCGCATATCGAGCACCTGTAATATGCCCAAAAAGAACTTTGTGCGTCGTTATATATTGTTGTAAAGTTTTGTGATCCTTTGTCAAATAATATACCTACAATAAAATCGTGAAACAGCTCCAATCATTTGTAGACACCCTGTATGTTAGCTAGAATACCAAGCTGTCAGTGAAGAAGAAAGAATTGCCTCACAATTTTCCCATTACAGGTGCTGAATCCAAAGCAAGACTCTGAGATCTGGGGTTTACCCCATTTCCTGCTACTCAGAGTCCATCCTCTGCTACCTCACTTCCTACTGTGGAATATAGAGATCTTGAAGTTGGGAGAAAAGAGCAGCAAGGTAGCTACTGATCATTCACTCTGTTCTTGACATGAAGGGCTATAACAAAAGCCTTACAAAAGAATGTAGAGAGAGGCTTTTTTTAACCAATTTCTAAGCCTGATGTGGACACTGTGACATGTGGATTTTCCTGTTGATATTGCTGTCCTTATGCTTAGAACCACCAGTGCTGCTTTCTGTGGCATTTGACATTTTGGTGTGTTGGATGGCAAAACTTAGATGGGTAATATTAAATCTTCAGAGGAGATATGGATGAGTAACCTTTTCTGCTACGTTCAGCAAAATGGAATGATTCTTCTACTTCTCCCTTCTAAAGGGACTACTAAAATGACCCTTTAAGAACATTAAAATATTTAAGTGAGTTCTCTTGCTGAGCCCGTCTTAAACCAAGGCACATCTGTGTCACCTGGAGATACTCTCACTCCATGATAAGCTATTCTCTCTAGGAGTCTCTTTATCTAGAATGGCAGGATGTCAAATAGAACAGTTGTCAAGCCAGAGTCATTTGCAAAAATGCTATCAAACAGAAGATAAGGAAACTTTATTCTTCACAAGGTAAAAGTAGGTCAAGGGTGTGTGTGAAACTATATATGTGTTGTACAGAGGATAAAAATGAAACATCTTGATTTTTATTGCACCACAAATTGCAAGTATCTGATCTTGCACATCTCTATATTGTTGCACCAATGCTGAGTAAATGTTTAGCATACCTCGAAATCTCACAAAGACATAGAATTCACTGCAAATCTCTGAATTCTTTTTCTTAACCAGTTGTTAAAAAGAACACTTTTGGTATGAGGGAACAGCATTGTCTGCACAGTGCATTTATCTCCAGAATTCTGTTTTGAAGTATTAGCGGAGAAGCCTCTACACACTTCACTGAAACAAAAATATCTGAGAGATGATCAGATTTCCCCTGGGCCTAAAATCTCTGCATTCAGCCAAGCAGTTACAAAACATCTTTTGTGGAAAGGAAGTGTTTCACTTCTCTCTTCATAGTGTTGAAAGGGTTTCAGATGGGTTAGCAGAAGCTCTAGCAGATGCTAGCCCAATGCTTTTGTTTCTGCTTGTCAAAAGAGAGTACAGCTCACATACAGTTGGGTTAGGGAGGCCAAGAGAGACAGTGTTTCTTTGAGGAGGAAAAGAGAGTGGAGTGGTTGGTTTGGCTGCTGGTGGTTACTGTTTGGTATGACAGCAGAGGAATTGTTCCTTCCTAGTTCCTTCTTGGCATATCCAATTTGAAATCTGTACTTCAATTTTTCTAGAATTCCAAGAGTGAAAAACACCACAGTGTAGTGATTAGCTCTAGACAGGGGCAGACAGAAACGTGTGTGTGTGTGTGTGTTAGCCAGTAGTTTCTGTCCTCATAATTCCCATTCCCACTATCGTGCAATATTTCAATTAAAGGCTATTGGTGTATTTGATCTTTCTGTCATAGTTTATTACAGCTCTTGGACCATTACAGCTGTAGTCCTTGACTTACAGCGCAATCTTGTGTAACTTTGCACCGGTGTAAGTGCACTTATGCATCTACTGTTACACCGGTGCAAAGTTACACAGGATTGCGCTGTGAGACTTGGCTACTTGAGCATTGGCTAGAATTTGAGGGAATCTTTTCAGTTCAATCTTTTTTTAAAATTCTGTAACTTTTTCCCCCTTGAACATTTTTTTCTTGTGACAGAGATCTTGTTGTAGGTATTGCTGTTGTTTCTTCTGTGAGCTGAAGGAAATAGTACTATGTTGAATGAAGTGGGTACTATTTATCAGTGTTTCAAGCAATAATGAAAAATGAAAAATGTTCTTCCCTTTGTTCTTGTCTCTTGTAGAGTGATTAGGTTTCCACAAAGGTTTCAGTACATTAACTTAGCAAAAAGATGAACAATTCTATATGCACTGTGTAGGGCCAAAACTGACACGACTTAACGACTGAACAACAACAAGGGCCAAAACTGGATGTTGTTAGCATTTTTTTATTAGAAATGTGAAACTGATTGTAACAATGGGTTTAATCCGTTTCTAATATGTTCTGATCAAAGTTCATCTGAAGTAAGTCATGGCGACATCAGTGTGAGCAAGACACAGTGTGAATGTGCATCACTAGCTACATGCTGCAGTACATCCTCATCCTTTATTTAGTCTACATACATGTCATTTCTGTGTAGTTAAAATATAGAGGGTTTTTATAGAGTTTTGTTTTGTGCTTCATCCCACGTGTCCTGAAGATTTCTAACAGAAGCTGATGGAGGGGGAACAACTAGAATGGTTCCTAGATGCCTGTTCATATGTTGGGTAAAATGGGCATAATCAGCACATCAGGTGAGGTAGTAGGTTCATACCTGTTATTCTCCGGGCAGCCTGCCTCACCTTCATTAATTGTAACTAATGGGTTGTATCCATCCTTCCATGTAAGCTGTGCAGTTGTATCTGTTGCCGTGATAGAGCAAAGACACGCAGGCAGGAATCAGGTCCTGGGAAGGCACCCAGAGGTCTCGTGAGTGCTCCCTTTTATTGTACTACAATCTCGTGGCAGAAGCTCATTGGTTACAGGCTTGCGTGAATCTGATGGGTCAAGCGAGCGCATGTTATCCAAATGCCAAGCCTGGGATCATTTCATGATGTCTTGCTGCTCACGATGTGTCCTGCCTAGTGACCAGTTGTTTATCACTAATTGTTTGTCTGTCATTAACAGAAAGGAAGAGGTTGTGTTGACTTACAAGCTTAGCGTGGTTTGCCAGCCACTAAGCAAGCATTGTCCCCACAGTATCAGAAGACCTGAGCAGGTGAAAAAGGTTGCCATGCACTTTGGCTTGGTTGAGCTGAATCCTGTAGGCAGTGGCAATGACGGCACCTCTCCCCCTTTTTTTTTTTTCTCGCTCTCAGTGCTCTGGAGCACTATTCCTCTCCATGCTATGTCGGCTTCTTTTCCTTTGGTCTCCCTCGCAGTGCTCTGGAGCGCTGTGAGGCAGCCTTCCCTGTAAACTGCGTGGCTCATCTCACACTCTGGAGCTTGACAATGACATAATGATCAAGTGTTCCACAGCCACCCCCACGGAGCCACAGAAGGGTTCTGTGCACTTGGGGGTGAAATGAGAGGGAACATTGGTTGTGTCCAAAGAAAAGTTGGCCAGCATGGCTGAGCATCATTAAAATTAACAGGATAGAAGTCTCAATTAACTTGGCTCATTGTTTCCAATGGTACTTAACTATGACTAACTATCTTTGGATACAACTCAATATGGTCAGGCCTGTGTGTGCACACTCTGTGTGTGTGTGTGTGTGTGTGTGTGTGTGTGTGTGTGTGTGTGTGTGTGTGTGTGTGTGTGTGTGTGTGTGTACGTACAAAATCTGTACCTTATGTTCAATACATGGAGGTGTATCATCTTGTTTGTTTGAGATTATTAGTTGAGATTATTAGCAATCTAGTTTGACAGCACCCCATGAACTATTTCCCTCCATATATCTGAAAAAATTCAAGAAACTTGTTTCAAGCGGCAAGAAAGACACTTTAAACTTAAGGTACTAATTTGAATTGGCTTCTGTTCGTGTGGAACACCTACAGTACTTAAATTGCAAGGGTTAGATTTTATTCTCTTTCTATGCTATGCTATTTGCTACAGTAAGACTTCTAAAATCAATTTTGTGTTAAAAGTGTTCACACAAGAAATATGTGATTGCAGTGATTTTGGGATAATTTGGAAGAAAACTGTGCAGCAAAAAAATGCAATGATATATTTTCCATTGACAAGGGAAATTTGCTGTGCAGTGCTGTTGATAGTTGGCTGTTGTATGTGTGTTGTAGTCAGTTGATGGTTAAGTGAGAATAAACAGTTTATTTTCCACAGGAAATCACTGCCCTCTTCTGGATATTAGATGCATTTCATCAAATGTTGCCTGTACAGTACTCTCCAATAAAGATCCTGCACACAAACACTCACATGAAGTAATTCAAGTCAGACCTCTTTAAACGGTTGTAACTACAATAAAGTATGGATTACTAGTTTAGTTGATGTTATCAATGACATCATTTAGCATTTATAAAATGTTTTTCCAACTGTTCAAGTCACTTAACATACATTTTATCAGTACTCATTAAAACAACCTTTAAGATGCGTCACTATAAGCATCTCTAATAATAGTTACATAGGGGTCCTGTGACTGATACATAGATTCAATTCAATCACCATGGCAGCCAGTTGTCAGGAGGGATGACTGTATGAACCAGAAGGTGCTCCTGGGGTGGCTGGGGCTCCTTGACTAGACCCACTGGGGTGACTGGGGCTCTACTCGGGGTAAGGGGACGAATATCCTCTTCCCCCAAGGAGAGCTCCAGCTGTTCTGGTGCTGGGCCCTATCTAGATAGGATGCAGTGCAGGCTCTACGTCCATGCTGCAGCCTAGCTAGACAGGATTGGGCTGCCCATCTTAAATGTTTAATGTGTGTATTTTATTTGTCAAGATGCAAGGGACATGCTTAGTGCCTTGCAGCAGAATTTTATGAGCAGATGATAGAGTTTAGGATTGATTACTTGGGTGCTTACACTTGGGGTAGCCCAGATAAGTTTTTTGAAGCCCGGCCAAGATACAGGTGGCATAATTTTATGACAGAATATTTCCCCCTGTGAAAACTAGCATTTTTGAAGTGGTACAGTCCAAGAGGATAGTACCGTATTCTTTCTCTGAATGTGTAGATTTGGCTTAATATCACACTGCCTTAGCTGAAGGCAGGCCAAGTGAGGATGAGGAGGTCTGCAACACAGTGCATAAGTCAAGAATAAGACCACACGTCAGTCTTTGTTGCAGTAACACACCTTGTTGCTGCAGCTCAGTTACCTGATCTATATCATTAGGCTGTATTGCAAAACAGAGGTTAGTTGGTGAAGACTTACTTAGTTTTGTAAGATAACAGAACAGAAATGGTTTATTAATGCATTTTCAATCTATGTGCCTTTTATGTCTGGGAAACATACTGTCCTTCATGACTTCATACTGTCACACGTATATTCTTGTCTTGATTGGCCCTTCAGAGCCCTGCTATCATCAGCAGTGAAGCATTGTTTAAAAGTGAGAAACAGATTTTAGTCCTGCCTGGAAGCAAAATGTAGTGATAATTTTCAGCTTGCTCTTTCATAGCAGAGTTGTCTTGTCTTTTCAGTAGAAAATGTTTCTGGTAAGAAAGCAAATATGATTTCTGTGTACCCACCAGGACTTGATGTGCTGACTAAGGAAATGTCACTTTTTTCATTTAAAACGGCTGAATAGGTGAATGAGTCATCATAATTATACATGCAAATATATCTAGTCATGCTTCCAAAAGTGTCCTTGGCATAGTAATGTTAAAAAAATATATATACAACTACACTCACACTAGATTATTTGTGTGCTGTCTCTCTAATTTTTTTCACTTCAAGGATGCAGCGCATTAGTCAGTGACTCAAATCTCTATAAATAAACGCTAAATATAGGCAGTCTAGTGCCATCTTATATCAATGTCGGTACTTAATGAGAATTCTAGTAGTAATGCAACTTTGAAAGGAATCCCTATCTCCATGTATTGGGTCACATTTGATTTAAAAACAAAACACCAACCTAAGTTATTGGTTGTTCTGAATCTTCTTGCGAGATGCAAACTGCATGGTAATCAGAAACATTAAGGAAGCTGAGCAAACAAAGACCCAGGATAATTCCGAAGCAGGTGATTAGCTTGTATTTTCTAGACATCTGGCCATTCTCAAGGCAAAGTCTCATTTTTATTCACCTGTTAAATTAACTCACATGTATGAATGTTTTTCTTTATCTCTTGATATTGAAGCACATGCAACACTTCGAAGTGCCTAGTGATATGCTTTCACTAGTGGTAAACAATTTCCCTGCTGTTACACTGCTTTACAAATTGCTCTGTAGTGGTATAACAGCCTTATATTTTAAGAATAGATTATATTCTAATAATACTTAGTATTTATATAGTTCTTTAGAAAGTTCAAAGGTCTTCCATAGCAAACAGCATTATTTTCAGTAAAACGTGACTCCTCTCGTTACAATTTGCTGATTGTAAAAGTATGTCTGGCTTTTAGAATAATACACCAAAGTGGTATGTAGTTAAATATCTATGCCTTAAAAGTTTTTGGCATATAGTTGGAACTCTGTTACACAATTGTCATTACAGTGGACCCTTTCTAACTGCAGATTCGGGACCCATGGATTTGTCTCACTACGGGTCCTGGACTCGCGAGGGTCCACTGTAAAAAGTGGTTTAAAATAGGTTTGTAAAAGGTTTAAAATAGCGTTCCTTACCTTTTTGGCTTGCAAACCGCTCCATTTTCAGGGCTGTAGAAAGCAAAACCGTGCTCCTACAGCCTCTTCTGGGTTGCTGGACTTCCCCCCCTCCCTTCCCCAAGGTCGCCCCAGTGCATTCTGGGGCAGCCTTGGGGAAGGAAGGGGGAATGTCCAGCGACCCGGAAGAGGCTGTAGAAGCACAGTCTCGCTCTCTAGAGCCCTGAAAATGGAGCAGTTTGCAAGCCAAAAGGTAAGGAACGCTATTTTTTAAACCTTTTTCCTTTAAAACTTTTTACAGTGACCCCTGGGCTAAAGCAATCTGCGCTAAAGCAATTTCGCTGTACGCGGATCCTCTCTATCCGCGGGGGGGGGGGGGTTCCAGAACAGATCCCTGCGGATAGCAAGGGCCAACTGTATTCAATTATGTATGGTTTAATTTTTCTTTTGCCATATGTAGAAAGAGGCTTAAACAGTACTAAATAGTAGAATACTGTTCCTTTTTATCAAGTGAGGAAAACTCAAAATAGCAAGTATCTTTAGATTCTCTGTATATAATTAAAAACATTAAGATAAACAAGAGTAGAATTGTGGTGATGGTTGTTGGTGGATTCAGGGGATGGTGAACTTCTAAAGTTTAGGGGTCAGCAAAATTAGTGATCAGCTTTTCCACTGATTTTTGCTTCACAGACACCAGATGCCTTGGACAGTGAATTAGAGAAAGAGAACACCTCTCATTACAGAGGTATGCCAGTGTTTGAAGTCCAGGCAACAGTCTGACTCCTACCTGGTGTGAGGTCCAGTATGAGAAAAGTACTCTGCAAGTCACTCAGAGGAAGAAATTTCTCTGAAGAAACAGGCTCACAGTGCAATCCTATGCATGTCTACTCAGAAGTAAGTCTCATTTTTGTCGATGAGGCTTACTCCTAGGAACGTATATGTAGGATTGCAACCTCAGACTCTTCAAAGAAGACGAGTCTACAATTGCCCAAGGCTTCTCGTTCTATGTGATTGGAACTACCAACATCTTTATCTATTGAAAAGCGTCTACAGGACTCCCAATTTATATTGGGGTGGTGATGCAGGGCGAAGGGCTGAACTATTTCCCCCTTTACTGCAGCCGTGATTCAATCACCCCGCCAAGAAGCTTCTATTAGATGTGGCACAGAAATTGTTCTGAAGGTTTTCCCCTTTGCAAACAGCAAAACTCCTCTACCTGTGCTATGGCCCTAATCCAAATTTGGGTTCTCTACACTGAATTGTACTTAATTCTCAGAACTCCCCTTTCACATTCAACTTGACCCTTTGGTCATTGTTGAAGCAACTTTCGTTTCAACTTGATGTATTTAACAGAGTTGCCCCAAATTCTTCCTGCCAAATTCTTCCTGCCTAAGTTTAATTACCTGAAACCTGGATACCTGTTGCTGGACTTGTGCCACAAGTAATTTCCACCAGATCATGTTTGCAGGCTCTCTGCTTTGCCATAAAATGATGCTAATCAACTGGGTGGATGAAGTCCATTCCTTCACTCTATAGCACACAGAAATGCATGTGCAAAGTGCATTTTCTTACCACTGAATAGGCACACACAGCACCCAAAACACACTTCAGGCTTCAATTAGTGCCTCTAATATTAATATGTATGTTTAAAAGATTTGTATTTTATGGTATTTGTTAATCTTTTCAGATTACCAGGGTTGTGTTCTACATAAATGGACATTTACAGAGAAGTTAAGGCAATTCTAGTTTTGTTTCTTAGCCAAGTCTATAAACTGTCTTGAAGACTAAAGCTGGCTTGGTTCTGTACCCAGGAATATGAACTAAGTTGTTGTGTATGGGTAAAGGTTGTAGTTTAGTGGAAGAGTACATGGTTTGCATGCAGATAGTCCCAGGTTCAATCCCTGGCATCTCCACATAAGGGTGAGAGTAGAGAGATCCATGTCTGAAACTCTAGAGAGAGCTACCAGTCACTATAGACAATAATGAGCTAGATGGGCTACTGGTCTAACTTACTGTAAGGCAGTTTTCTATGTATATATGTAGTAATATGGAACTGTAACTTTTACAGTTCAATTCTCTGCCTGCCTACTTAGAAGTAAGTCCCATTGCGTTCACTGAAGTTTACCCCCAGGAAAGTGTGTGTAGGACTGCATCCTAAGTAACATTAGTAAGGTTAAGTTGACAATGAGTATTTTTTTCCCCCCAGAGAATGCCAGTCAATAAGTTTTTCATGGAATCTTTGATTATTGACTCCTGTCAAAACATAGGGAAATATATGCAGGGGCTCAACATAATCATGATAAATGTTGTTCCAATATACAGCCCCCCCCCCTCCCGGTATCCACTGGGGATTGGTTCCTGGCCCCACTGTGGATACCTGAAACGCATGGATAAGAGTGAACGCCATCTTCTACAGCCCCCTGAACCCATTTCAAATAACTGTTGCGCAAACTGCTTGAAACGGGTTCTGTAGAGCCGAGTCTCAAGCTTCACAGCCCCTTTCAGCCCCCCCTCCGCAACTCCCCTGGTGATTCTTTTACCTTAAAATGGTGTTTGTCTCTTGCTTTCAACAAAGGCTATAAGTAGCATGTTGCTGCTTTTAGCAAAACGTAAGCTCAGTGGCGTCGATCGAAAGGTCAGCAGTTCGAATCCGCGACGGGGTGAGCTCTCGTTGCTTGGCCAGCTCCTGCCAACCTAGCAGTTCCAAAGCATGTTAATGTGAGTAGATAAATAGGTACCGCTTGTGGGAAGGTAAACAGCGCTCCGTGTTCCAGCCGCATGCTACACGCTGCGGCAAGGAGAGTCATGCCGGCCACATGACCACGGAGGCGTCTTCGGACAACGCTGGCTCTTCGGCTTTGAAATGGGGATGAGCACCACACCCTAGAGTCGGACACGACTGGACTTAATTGTCAGGGGTCACCATTACACCTTTTTTAAGCTCAGCCGAAGACCAGGAAACAAACTGCTTCCTGGTCTTCGGCTGATCCTGCGTCTGTGCTATGAAGCAGCAGCAAGCTACTTATAGCCTTTGTTGAAAGCAAGACACAAACACCATTTTAAGGTAAAAGAATCGACAGGGGAGCGTGGGGGAGAGGGACTTCCTGCCATCCGTCGATAAGTGAATCCGTGGATACCAGATCCATGGATAGCGGGGGGGGGGGGGGGCCTGTATAATGAAGTTACCTTTAGCAAACCAGTCTACCTATCCATCTTAAAATAATATCATATAAAGATGTTAAAATTTCATATACAGCATTATACCTTTTTCAAATTCAGCCTTAAAGGCAGCAATTCAGGTTGTTTGATTTTGTTTTTGCAATATTTATTTATTTTTATTTTTCACATTCTTGCACAGAAGCTGTCATGGCCAGCAATTATAGTCAAAGATTTAGGTAAAACGGGCATCAGATTTTAAACGGACTTCGGATTTTAATGGATTTTTTGCCTGCCTTGTTGAAACGGAAATAACGGAAGATACAAGCAGTCTTTTTAATTTGTTTTTATTCAAGTCTTTTTCCTAAATATACATGGCCATGATGCCCGTTTTACCTAAATCTTTGACTATTTTTCACATTTTTATACCGCCCTTCCTCCAAGGAGCTCAGAGTGTGGTGTACATATTTCCTCCCCTCCTTTTTGTCCTCACAACAACCCTGTGAGGTAGGTGGGGCTGAGAGATAGTGACTGGCCCAAGGTCACCCAGGAAGCTTCGTGGCTGAGCGGGGATTTGAACCTGGATCTTCCAGGTCTAAGTCCGACTCCCAAACCACTTGCATATTTTTGCAACTGACAAAGTTCAGTATTAACGTGTAAATCTCTCTGCTCAATATCATCCTCCGCATCCAATAAAGATTTATCTTGGTTCATTTAGCGTTCTATATCCAGTTATATGTATCCTTAATTACTATATATACTCGTGTATAAGTTGAGGGCAAGTTTGGAGCAAAAAATCCAGACATTTCCTATGACGCGTGGGTAAGTCGAGTTTGGGACACCTTATTGCCTCCATGGAGGCCATTTCAGCGGGGCTACATTGGTTTGATTGATTAACATCAGAATTCCAAACAAACTGCAAACATGCTTGGTGCTGTTGCAATGGAAGGTTCCAGTCCATTGCAACAGCATTAAGCTTGTTTGCAGCAGCACCAGCCTGGGTAGGCTAAAGGGAAGGAAGCCAGCATGGAATGGCACATTCCATTCCTTTCCATACCAGCTTCCCTCTCTTTAGCCTACCCAGGCTGGTGTTGCTGCAAACGCAGGTGGGATTGTGCTCCCTCCCTCCCTCTCCCTCTCCCTCTCCCTCTCTCTCTCTCTCTCTCTCTCTCTCTCTCTCTGCCTCTCTTGCCTTTAAGGGGAAAAGGTTTGCTGGACTCCTTACTTCATTGTTTGAGCTTGCCTCCCCCCCCCCCCTTTAAACTCAGTTGAGCAAGTTCATGACGAGCTATACCATATACACTTGTGCATAAGTCAACCCAGGCTTTTAGGATCAATTATAAGACCTAACATTTCTCGCATTATACAGTACTTTGTTTAACCCCCAGCACAGTGTCTTTCTGGTGGCTGTTTGCTGGTAGTGTTCTGCATCTGTTTTAGATTGTGAGCCCTTTTGGGAAAGTGAGCCATTTAATTATTTGATTTTGTCTGTAAACTGCTTTGTGAACTTTTTGTAGAAAAGCGGTATATATTGTTATTGTTAATAATAATAATATACTTTGACAGCCCCAAAACATATATAAATAATCCACCTTAGATACTCTCTACACCTTCAACCATTATCACTAGCAGTCAAATAGATCTTATACAATCTACATGGGGTCATGTACCAAAATTCTGTTCCATTTATCCTCTGTCATATAACAATTTAAGACATTTTATTCATTTTTTCCTTATTTTGCTAAAACCTTAGATGTCTCTTTTCTTTTCCATAATATTTGCTGCATAAATTTAATAACATTATCTTCTGTATTTGTTAAGTAATAGTCTTAACTGCCCAGGCTGGCAGGTGGAGTTCAGAAGGAATAGTCTTTGGAAGTACAGGCGTTACCCCGTAGCTGCGGGGTATACGTTCCAGCAGCTACCACGGTTACCTGAAACCACAGAAAACAGCAAACCCTATTAAAATCCCCTCATCACACTAATGACTCACCTCTCTTTGCCTGCAAATGCTATGCAAAAGGCAGCATTTTCTTCCTTTTGCTTTGGAACAGGAAGCAAATAGTGAGAACTTATACTCATACACTACATAGACATAATTGCTACAGGGGGCGATTAGTGTTAACAGGAAGTTCTCTGCTGTCTACTTCCTGTTAGTGTTCTCACAATTGCCCCTTTAGGGATTGAGTCTATGGAGTGTATGAGTCTAGGTTCTTGATCTTTGCAAGAACAATCCCTCTAACTTTACAGCAGAACAAAGGCTCCTGAGTTTTAAGAGCTGAAGAATAGATGTTGCTCAAGATTCCTGCTGCTAGGGATGTAATCTTCTTTGAGGTAAAGCCTTTTGCAATAGTACACTTCTAAAACATTACCTGCAGATAAAAGCCAACACACCAGGTTTAAGTATTCTTTTTTTACCCTGACTTTGTCAAGCTACTTTTCTAAAGCAAACATTATAATTATTTCCCTCCTGATCTGTGATGATTTACTCATTGTAGTTTAATCTGTGATGCTTTACTTATTGTAGTTGAAACTTCTCCCAGGTCAAAGGTTTTCTTAGGGCTCATTCCTTAGGCTGCTGTGCCATCGGAACTTGCATTCTAGCGGTGCAGCGGCCTTTCTGGCATCTCAAAATATGACATGCTGTTGCATACAACCAGGCTGCCACCAGAAACAGCAGGCGGTGGTGGCCGCAAAACAGCCAGAATGTGAGGGTGGGGAGGGGGAAGGTGGGACCGGGGTGGAGAACGGAGTGTATCAAGGGTGGGAAGTGGGCTGTCAGTGGCAGTGGCTTCGCTGATATCCTATCCCCTTCTTGGCCCCAATCCACCTCTAATAGGTCCTAGTAGACCTATTGGGGAAGCGGAGGCTTACCATAAGCGAATGAACATTATCTTACCTCAAGGAGGCCTCTGGGGGTGCTCCCCACAGTATACGTTGTGCACTGTATTGGCCATGGCTGCATCAGTTGGGGGGTGAGATTCAGTTAGGATTGGGCTGTCTAAGAATTTCCCATTTTTTTTGTAGCCCTGCAGTGTGACCTCTCCTCAAGTCCTGTATGCGTGATACTTCTCTATCAGCTGACAACATGCCTGGGTCATAAACTTGATTTGTGGCTCTGAACTTGATTTGTGTCCAGTTCTGGTCACCACACCTCAAAAAGGATATAGTTGAATTGGAAAAGGTGCAGAAAAGAGCGACCAGATTGATTCGTGGGCTGGAGCACCTCCCTTATGAGGAAAGGCTACAGCGTCTGGGGCTTTTCAGTCTAGAAAAAAGGCGCCTGAGGGGGGACATGATTGAGACGTATAAAATTATGCATGGGATGGAGAGAGTGGATAGAGGGAAATTCTTCTCCCTCTCGCACAACACCAGAACCAGGGGACATGCACTAAAATTGAGTGGAGGGAGAGTTAGAACGGATAAAAGAGAACTTTTCTTCACCCAGCGTGTAATTCATCTGTGGAACTCCTTGCCACAGGATGTGGTGATGGCACCTGGCCTAGATGCCTTTAAAAGGGGTTTGGACAGATTCATGGAGGAAAAGACCATCACAGGTTACAAGCCATAAGCAATCTCCTGGCTTTAGAAGTAGCTTTTCTCTGTATGCCAGGTTCAAGGGAGTGACAACAGGAAACAGGTTATCTAGTTGGCAGTGTGCTCTCGGAGGCATCTGGTGCGGCTACTGTGAGATGCAGGAAGCTGGAGTAGATGGGCCTTTGGCCTGATCCAGCAAGGCTCTTCTTATGTTCTTATGACATGCAGTTTGTCTCAGAGACTGGGAGTCACAATTTAAACCTTGTTAACCTGTTTAGCTTTTTAGTGACTTTTTGATATTATTCATTAAGGGACTTAAGTTTACTGCAATGAAATAACAAATCTTCATTATCTAGAAAATAATTTCTGCAGTCTCATTGGAAGTAGCATACATTATGCAAATTACACAAATTATAGAAGTTTGATTACTATCCCAGAATATCATTCAGATCAACAATCTATTTGCGGTTGAATTGAAATGGAAAGCAAGGCGTGCATAAAAATGTTTTAATTGACTACTAAGTCCCCACTCACAAGGGAAGTGTTGACACATATCCCCACATTAAGGAAGTGTTGGCATATATCTGTAGTGTCCCTGTGAAGTCATTCTGTTAGTTTCATCAAACTAACCAGAGGTTGATGGAGTAATTACACTGACATTTATATTAACATCTTGTTTACCACCATAGCTCTGTGTGCAGGTTTTAATGACATGTGCATGGAACCAATAAGCAATTTCCGCAACTGGTAAAAGAGAAGTAAAGAAGAGAATTTATTGAAACAAGATTATGAGATTGCATTTGTCAAAGTAAATATTCAAATTGTAATGCTAATAATTTTTATATTATATAATTGGTCATATTACCTCACCCTTGTGATCTAACGGCACATAAGGAAAGTGATCAATAATTTGCATTAGATACAATATAATGCAAATTATTGATCACTTTCCTTATGTGCCGTTAGATCACAAGGGTGAGGTGATATGACCAATTATATAATATAAAAATTATTAGCATTACAATTTGAATATTTACTTTGACAAATGCAATCTCATAATCTTGTTTCATTAAATTCTCTTCTTTACTTCTCTTTTACCAGTTGCGGAAATTGCTTATTGGTTTTGTACCACATTTTGTAACACATTTTGTGGCTTAAAAGAAATGGAGTAATTCATTGAGTTGTCAAGTTTTGGTTTTTCAAGGCTCTTTACAAGGTATTTTTCTGCAACTCTATTTAGGGCACAATCCAACTTTCCAGCACCAATGCAGCCATGCCAATGGGACGTGCTCTGAATCCTACAGTGGGGCGGCATTCACAGAGTCCTCCTCAAGGTAGAGGAACTTTTGTTTCCTTACCTCCAGGCTACATATATTGCAGCTGCATCAGCACTGAAAAGCTGGTTAGGATTGGGCCCTAGAATGCTAACAATTACACACACAGCGCAATCCTATCCAACTTACACTACCGGTGTAACTAGCAGTGCAGTGAGAACGGGAGGCCCCAGAATGAAAAGGGGATTCAAATTCCCTTTGAATCCCCCTTCGGAGGGGATTTGAATCCCCTTTCCGTTTCGGGACCTCCCATTCTCGCTGCACCGCTGGTTACACCGGTGGTGTAAGTTGGATAGGATTGCGCTGACAACGTTTTAAGCAGAATATGAATGATGGACTATGTCTTGAAACAACTGCATTATGCCTGTAATTGTTTGTCTCAAGCGTATCATTTACAAAACCAACTGAATGCACAACAAGTCTGGGGAGGACGGTGTCATTGCTGCTTTTCATATGTTGTCTGTGTAATATGGAATGGGTAAGGACCTGTTAACTCACCACATAAGTATCCTACTCTCAAAGGTGTTGGCCAGACAGGCCCCAGCTGTCCAGCTATTCAGCAGCTGTCCAACCACCTCTTTCTCTTGCCTTAATCTACATACACCAGAATTGTATAAACTGATCTGTACTTGCTTGACCTTCTGTTTCACCTACAGCTATCCTAAACTTTGGGAAAAAATTCTACTTAGCAAAGCCCCCCCTTTCCCCCTGCATCAGTATTTCACAATTTGCTCATCCTTGTTTACCATATAGATATGCCCCTTTTGTTCACCTTATCTACTGCTGCTTTCTTCAGCTGTGGAAATACCTTCGCTCCCTCCTCCTTTATCTTGGACCCTCTCCTCTAATCATTGCCACAAAATGTTCCTACCTTTCATCACCTTATCTCCTGATATATTTTTTTTTCAAATTGCTTTTCCTCTGTTTAAAAAAATAATAATCTATATCCATGACTTTTTCCTTCCATCTGCTAGCCCTCTTAGCAAGACGCTGATAATTTTTCCTGAGTGAAAATTACTCCCTCACTTTTCTTTTAGAGGTTTCTCTTACTCTCTTTTCACTTCAGTGAAGACAGTAGTGATGCTTGCTTGCTCCTCCCTTCTACCACATTCCTGCTCTCCCTCCTATTTCCCCATCCTACTCTGTCTGGGTCTTTGGGAATGATTCCATCCATCTTCACACTTCCTACATGTTTGTGTAACTATCTACAGGTCGCATTTATTTTTCAGTCTCTGGTTGTGATACTTCTATCACCTCTTTATTTCCATTGTATATCTCTGCCCTCCTTCAGGGATTTTAACATGTTTGTTGATTCCCGCTGTGACCCTAGTTTTCCCTCGCTACTAAAATATCCTGGTGAGGGTCATTTATTATTAAATAGCAACAAAAGATGTTAATACACCTGCCCTAGTCTATTTAAAGCAAATACAGTAGTATGTTTCCAAGACTATGCAATTTCCAGGGTTACTTACAGATTGATTACCCCTTAACCAGACATCTGAAATCCAGACGATTTTGGGACCATGACTTTTAAAAAAAAAACTTTTTCCTGCACCTGGCTAGCATAGCACTGCTACTCACCCAGCAGAGGAAACCTTTCGCACGTTCAGTGCGACCCAGAGATGAGCGAGGTCTCTAGCTGGTGAATTCCTGCTTGCTGGAACTAAGAGGTGGGCTGGAGGAGGTGGCAGCAAGTGAGGCTTCTGCTTTGCTTGCCCCAAAACAGAAGCGTTGCAGAAGCGCTGGCTCCATGGCCTTCATTCGAAGAGGTGGCAGGAGGCACAGCAGCTCTAAAGAAAGGTGGGTGAAATGCCCAGGCTTGGCAAGTAGGCTTCACGCACCCCCAGCTTCCCTGTCCCCAGATTGGATGTGTTTAATGCACGCTATTTGTAGTTAATATGCAAATATTCCAAAATCCGGAACACTTCCAGTCCCATACCACTTTTCGACACAGAGTAGTTCACAAAGCGGTTTACAAAACAAAACAAATCAATAAATGGTTCTCTGCCCCCAAAGGGCTCACAGTCTAAAAGAGATGCAGAAGAGACACAAGCAACAGCCACTGGATAAGACGCCTTGCTGGGGTGAAAAGGGACAATTGCTCTCCCCTTGCTAAATATAATAGGGTACCACTTTAAAAGGTACCTCTTTGCCCAGTTAGCAGGGGTTCCTCATTACTGTTTGGAATAAATGAGACAAGATAAAGGAGTTCCGTCATTGGGTCTTGTAATATTTCCTTTTTCTATTAAAAATAAAATTTAAACAGCTGAGGCACTCCCTAAATTGGGTTGGGGCTGGGTAGCGGTTTTTGTAACGTTTTATCTGCACAGTGATATTTGTCTTTTTATAAAAATGCAAAGTCAGTGGCTAGCATTACCTCTGTCAAAATCTAAGTGCTTTTAATCACAGTTAAGGATTTGACCTTGCTATGGTGAAGACGTTTGGTGAGGGTGCATAAAATCTTGGAAATTAATTTAAGACCTCTAAGAAAATGCTGCACCTTAAAGCTTCTCCTTGTTTTAACAATTAATCTGATGAGAATGAGAGTGTGAGAGTGAGAGGGAGAGACCACTAATGATTGAAAGAGCTGTGAAAAGTAGTACCTACTTTTCAGGTAGTTTTGGAGAACCAAGCAAAGGTTGCTATAATGTATAATGAGTGACTTCTCTTTCTCTGTGGTTGCAGATGATTAGAAATCTGAGATATCCAGGATTAAGGCACATATTTGCTGGATAGGAAGATAGGATCATAACGAGCTTAGAAGGTAGTAAATCCTGCCAGGGTGTAGAGTCTTGAGTTTAATTGTACATCTTTTGATTATCCTTTCCAAAACATTTGAAAAGGGGAAATGCTATAATTTTGCTTATTTGCCCTTATAATTCACACTCTCACGTAACATTAATAACAGACTGCTCTCTCTGCAACTCTGAGTTTTTTTTAAACATGTTTTCTGCTTATAGGTCATCTTAAGTGAAATTTGGGTATGTTTTTCTTCTTGTATGTCCTAGTGTTGGTGACAGCAGCATAAAGTACAGGTGGCCCCCCATATCCACTGATTCGCTATCCACGGTTTCAGTTATCCACGGATCGTGGGGACCCCCCCAGGCTTTTACTTTTTTCCCAGTAAGCTTCGTTTCTTCCTTAAAGAAACAGGAGAAGCAGCCTCTGGCTGCTTATTACAGGCAAATAGAACGAGACTAAGTACTAGAGAGGCTCTGCAAGGTTAACAGAAACCTTGCAGAGCCTCTCTAGGACTTAGTCTCGTTCTACTTGCCTGCAATGGAGGCTGCTTCTCTGTTTGTTTTAAGGAAGAAACAAAGCTTGCTGAAAGAAAAATAAGAGCTGGGGGGGTGAGCATGCCCGCCCACAGAGGAGGCAGGGTGGGGGGCCCCTCAGGAAACCATGGAGGGGGTGTTCGCTCTTATCCACGGTTTCAAGTATCCACGGAGGGGCCTGGAACATATCCCCAGCGGATATGGGGGCCCACCTGTAATGGCAGCTCCAGCTTTTGAAGGGCCCTGGGACAAATGCCCTGTGAGAGTCCTCAATAGTGCACTACTCTCATGATTTGAAAAAAGCATGCAGATATCAGCTACCCCCATGGGGGCCTGGAAACTTGGCAGCAGATCAATACAAGCTGTTCCTCTTGCTGCCACTGCAGGAAGATGTAGCAGACTGTCCTCTTCCTTTTCCTGGTTGTTGTTGTTGTTCAGTCGTTAAGTCGTGTCCGACCCTTCGTGATCCCATAAACCATGTCCCGCCAGGCCTTCCTATCCTCCACTATCTTCCTGAGTTCGCTCATTTTCATGTTCGTTGCATCGGTGATGCTGTCTAACCATCTCATCCTTTGCCTTCCCCTTCTCCTTTTGCCTTCAATCTTTCCCAGCATCAGAGTCTTCTCCAGAGAGTCCTCTCTTCGCATTAGGTGGCCAAAATATTTGAGTTTCAGCCTTAGTACCTGTCCTTCCAGGGAACAGTCAGGCTTGATTTCATTTAGAATTGACTGATTTGATCTCCTAACAGTCCAAGGGACTCTCAGGAGTCTTCTCCAGCACCACAGTTCGAAAGCATCTATTCTTCGGCGCTCAGCCTTCCTTATGGTCCAATTCTTGCAACCATACATTGCTACTGGGAACACCATCGCCCTGACTATGCGAACTTTTGTTGGCATGGTGATATCTCTGCTTTTTATTATGCTGTCTAAGTTTGCCATAGCTTTCCTTCCAAGGAGTAAGCGTCTTTTAATTTCATGGCTGCTGTCTCCGTCTGCAGTGATCTTGGAACCCAAAAAAGTAAACTCTGTTACTGCTTCCATTTCTGCCCCTTCTATTTGCCAGGAATTGATGGGACCAGATGCCATTATCTTAGTTTTATTAATGTTGAGTTTCAAGCCAACGTTTGCACTCTCCTCTTTCACTCTCATCAAGAGGCTCTTTAGTTCTTCTTCACTTTCTGCCATTAGGGTGGTATCGTCTGCATATCTGAGGTTGTTGATGTTTCTCCCGGCAATCTTGATTCCGGCTTGCGATTCATTCAGCCCTGCATTTCTCATAATGTACTCTGCACATTACTCTGCACATTTTCCTGGTACCATCTTGCTATTTCCGGATGCCCTGGCCCCTGATGATGTGTCAGGGGTGAGTATTTGGGATTTGTAAGATGGTGTTGGAAGAGATGTTCCACTGCTCCTCATTGCCTCCTGGTAAACCAGCCTGGGCCCAGGACATAATGGACTTACCTGGAGGCAGCAGGGAGTAGGCAGCCCTAGCAAGCTGCCTTCTTCCTTTCTTTTACTGGTGCTATTTAACAATTCCTGGATGCCCCAGCTCCCAATACAGTATAAGGGACAGGACATCCAGTAATTGTAGAATAGCACTGAGATAAGAAGTTGGCTCCTGTTGCTCCTCGTCCACAAACTCATTGCATTGCCAAGCAGTGATGGAGCGCAGTGACAGCAGTGGACCTTTGCTCCTCAGGGATTGGTCAGAAATATGTATGAGCCCAGGCACAGGTATGGACCCCCTGAGACTGCACCTGTGGAACCAAGCCTTGCATGAGGCAATGTGTGGGGTGTAGCAGGAATGTCGGTCAGGCTTTCTCACTGAAACTCCTGTACTCCTAACCCTAAACACAGACCTCAGTACACAGCTTTAATATTTAATGGTTAGAAATTGATATAAAAACAGAACATGCATAATATAATCACTAATCTGAATGCAAAAGAAAGGCAAAAATTGTCAAAATGTTATTGGTCAACTACTGTAAGTGCTCAACTTTTTACTTCTATGAGTTATTGAATGTGTAAACAGCCACGAGGCATCACGTATTTATGCTTCTTAAGCATCTTAGCAGGCATTGTGGCGATAACCAGCATTTGTTTGACCACCTTTCTCTTCCTTCTAGCTAGCTGAAATATTTCCAGCCTGTGGGACTGCCTTGAATTCATAACTTATCTGCTAATATAAGCTGTCCTTGAAATATATTTAACTTAGTAATGGGAACAGATGGTCATCATAGTGACTCATCAGCCAAGGGAGACAGATTGGCTATCTTAATTATGTGGAGAGAAGGCTGAATCCCTTGAAAATGGAGGCAAGGGTGTCTGTTTCTCTTGCTCACATGGTAGTGAGTAGGAATGTTCAGAGTCTGAATGGATTCTTCAGATCTCTGGATAGAGTTTATTGCTTTAGGGAAGGTGCAAATGTTCATGTTTGTTCAAAGAAAAGCACTAACAGTAGGCGTGTCTTCTTCCTGTGCTAATAAAGTTGTTAAAGAAAGGATGAAATAGTGCAACCTGTAGGCACTGCCTATGCCTCTCTGAATAAGCACTATGGTATAATTCATATTGAAATAAAATTGGACTTTAGTATGTTATACAGCTTACAGTTGTTGGACGACATACAATGGTGTATATATTGTGTGTCTATTCTTCGTACGGAAAATCAATGTGTAGCTTCCTAAAATGCCCATTTTATAAAACTAGATATAAGTGTCTATAGTTTAATATTTCCAAAATGGGGCAAGGTGGAAAAATATTTTACATTACTTGCCTTTTTAGATCTAAATAGAATTATAAAACTATTGTTTTAAATCAAATGACTAATATGCCTTCTTTATCCTATTTGTTTTTCTGCCTTATCGGTTTGTATCATAGTATATTTCTATAAATTGACTTATAAATTGCAGTAAAGAAGGGTGTACTGTAGAATTTGCCTCCACAGATGCTGCTGTTACCATGGCGATAAAAGGACCAATGGCCTTTTTCGAGTTTGGACTGTACTACACTGTTCATAAAAAGATGGTGAATTCTAAAACGGCATTATTTTGATTTTTCAGTATCAAACTGTATATCATAGAAGAAAGCAATTGGGATTTTATGTTGATACTGCACTCTAATTATAACTGGAAGATTTCTCATGAGACAGACTATAAATTCAGATGTGAATCCTCTGCTAGTGACTTGTACATTTCCTAATCCTCCTCCTCCAGAAAACCCTTTGGCTTTGCAAAATATAACCCCTTGGAGCCTTTGGGTTCATCTGATGCAGCATTTGATGCTGGTTACATCACAGGTTCCCTTATCTGTCTTGCTTCTCTGTGACTGAGTGTGAATGAGCATGTGAAAGCTGTGAATGTGAATTTTGACTCGCACAAGAGACGGTGCTCCACCTCAGCTTTCTGTGAAGAAGGAAAGAAACCGGAGAAGCAGTTTAAAAAAAAATCAAGAATGGCTTGCAGAAGGTGTCATTTGTAAGTATTCTCCTCTTTTGTCATCTAAGGTATTTGTAATCTATCAGATAGAATCTGGATTATTGAAGATAGGAACGGCTACTAATTCATTGTGCAGCAGCTTTCTCCTCATGTACCATTTTTTGGGTGTTACCTCTCGGCAACACACTGATGTGCATATCAGAATTGTGCAGTTGGAAGGCTTCACAGCTGCAGAAGTAGAAACAATCAGCATGGCAAAAGGGGAAAAAAAGGAAACCTGTTAATGATTTGGTCAAAGCCTGCTGTCTTAAACACGAAATTCTCAGCACAGAAGATTGAAAGAGATGAGATTGTATTAATACGTCTTTGTCGAATGATTGAGATATCTTTCATTTTTATAAGTGCTTTGTTCATGGTTTGTTTACGCACTGGCTTAAGACTCAGTATAGCCCTGATTCTATTTATGACATAGCAAAATATAATTGTCATGCTGTGTGTCATATTAATGTGGCTGATAAGAAATGGTTCATACTATTAACACTGCAGGCACATACACATTCAGTATTTAAGAGCAAGGTGTGTGATTCTATATTTTTAAATTGGAGATAGAATTTATGCATGGTAGGATCATTGCATCAAAATATTTTTGAGGAGACTGCATCAGGCAAATTTATTTGGAAGGCTCCAGTAGGCTTGAAACTGCAGTAGTAAAGGTCTGTAGCACCAGTACGTCTCATAAAGCCAGCAAAATCAAAACAGAAATGGGATGACTGAATGTACAGTATTTCACTGTAATTTAACTCCACCATTTTGTCTGAAGCAAACAATTCAAAATATTTTAACAGTATAAACCCATTACACCTAGAGAAATATCCCATTTGTACACTACAATCTTACTTTTCATCCATCAATGAAGTACTATAGTATATGTAGTTAGAGTTCAGAACTACTATTATAATGTCTTACACGACAATGTGTGAAAAGTATGCATGTTTTGACCCCCCAGTTCCCAGTGAGCTTTATGCTTTTTTCCACAAATAGACTTCTTGGAAGCAACCACTTACAAGAGAGGTGCTATGCAGCATGAACCTTGCCATAATTCACTTTCATTGAAGCCTAATTCATACAAATCAGCAGAATCAAAATAGTTAGCTTTTAAAGCAATGTTAATCCCATTGTAATAAACAATTGAGGTTATAATACTCAAAATTAACCATCCATTACTCCTTCGAAAAGGAAGGCTCAAAACCTGATTTCAATGGGACTAAATTGGCTTTAATCCAAAAAGTTTGGCTTATCTGGTTTGGATCAATCCCTTCAACTGCAGCCCATTTCAATTAACTTGAATAGCGCTTTTCAGGAAGTGATTCAGGTTTACTTGAACAATCCACTCCAGAGTAATGGGTGAAATAAGGTGGTTCCCTTTTTGAGGATTGCAGCTGTAGATTGAAAGTAGGAAGAACCTTTCTAAATAAGCTATTATTTTGACAGTGGTTGTGGTCATTTTATGTGTTGAAGTTCAGGTAAAAAATGTAGTCAATGTGCTAGTTTATACATGACACACCATCCAGTATGTTAGTCAGATGCCAAGTTCCACTTTTATACTGGAATCCACTTGTATTAGTTTGTGGAAGTTCTTATTTATGTTGATGCCAACAAGTATTGGACTGACTTTGCATAACCTGTGTAGCAAGCATATGCATAGACAGTATAGAATTACCATTCTACTATCCTGTAGTGATTGTTTCCACAACTAATATTTGAACAAGAACGTTGCTATAGCATAGATGCACTGTGCTGGGTGGATGCTGGGTGATTTTATTGCTGCTTAATTTTTTGTCACCTCATGTTTAGTACTTGTCACAGAAAGGTAGGGTGTGTGTGCATGCATTGCAGACTTTGAGTGATTGATACAGTATTTAGATGTTGGTGCTTCAGATGCAATCCTTTGAGAACAGTGTTGGTTCTCAAATCTTAAAATCAATTTGATTTGATTCTTAAAATCAAAAGAATTTGATTCTTAAAATCAAATAGCAACTCATTTCTACAACTTCTAACAGTGCCCCAGCTCTATGTGAACATGTATTGTAGAACTGTACTATCTCATTTCATCTCATGTTTTATATTTGCTGTACTTTGATGGAAAGTAACTGATTTTTACCAGTCTACATGAGAACAAAACTTGTCCTTTAAGAAGCGTCAAAATATTTGTTTGCACTAATATATTTTGTATTTGGCACCTTTTCAACTAATGCTTCTTGGTAAAGCATCAGCCAATAATTATAGATTAAGGTTGCTTGGACTGTATGTTTCGAATAAGTTTGTACAATAACCAGATTGCATGAAAATATTTAAGTGCCATCTTTAAAATCTCACACGCCACACATTTCAGTACTAGAGAATATTTTATATAGACATATTGGAAAAATTGATTTCAGATTTAATTAGGAAGCATTCATGGGCTTTATAATTTAGCAGAGGAGTTTTTTCTACAGATAGTACACTGCATGCAACATACATTGTATGGTTAGATTACACTGTAAATATTTTTCTTTCACTATCTCAAACTCAGTATTTTTCTTAGAGGTTTAACGATTTAGTTGCTTCCATATTTCTGTTGGGCATGATTGCTACAAGAAAATAAATGTGCATTATCTTATAATTATACACGATGTATTTGCTATTATATTGTAAGGACTTGGTTAGAATTCTTTATTAGGGATATAGATGGTGTTAATTTCCAGAATGATTCAGCCAATTTTAAATTTTTGCATGCTGCTGTCTGTCTTCCTCAGTTGTTGTTTTTTCACAATAACTTTCAAACTAAACTGCTTAATTGTGAAAATTGATTGGAACCAGGCATTTTAAGAATGTATTTGGATTTCTTATGGGACTTCAAAAGAACAGATGATTAATTACATTTGTCCTAAATAATGTTAACTGGGCTGAATATTTTTTACAACTGGTATCTCTTTTATACTGATAAAAATAAATAGGTTACTTTATGGTATCATAAAGAAAAGGGCTGCTTTTATTTAGCCTACAGTAGTTATCAAATGTCTTAGCTGTTCAAAGAGATCATTAGTAAATAAATATAATGGGTAATCTGCAAAATAGATATTCTGATGTGTTTTTATTGGGCTTACTTTTGATTGTCTAATTTTTCAAGTACAACGTCTACTTTTCTTTCTAACCAAGGACCGTGTTGTATTCTTTTTGGGATTTTAACATGGATGTTTACTGAAGTCTCAGAGAGTTATGACCTATATAAAAGATAAAAATAACCTCTGCAAATACCACTTATAAAGATACAAACCTAACCAGTACATTATGAAGGCTGCAGCCTCTATAGAGGCTAGTGATGGCCATAAGACAATTGGTGACAGGCACGACACAAACCTCTTTTTAAATACTTTAATAATTGATATGTTTCACTTAGGTGCATAATTTAAAAGATGACTTCACCCTTGAGAAAGGGTGAAGATAGCACAAGGATTGCATGTTGTTAACTCCTCTCTACCCCTAGAGTAGTACCAATTACTACTTTTAAGGTTTGTGATGCAGATGTAAGTTGCATTAGGAAGCTTTGGAAAACTTGCCATGTAGCACTAAATTTTTGTAAAGAACTTCACATATTAGTCAGAAAGAGACTAGATTGGACTTTTTTTTACCATGCCAATAAGCAAGCCTTGATTGCACACAATAACAGAATTCTCGTGGAGGAAGCCAAGTGATTTTAGCAATTAACTGCATTTCATTCTCTTTCATGTGTAATGGATCCCTTCCTTTAACTTTAGCACTTCATGCCATAGCAGTGAGTCATAATGTATGCCAGTGCTACTGAATACGAATTAAGCCAAGCTGCTGTACCACAGAATTTTTAAATCCAATAGTAGCATGATTGTAAATTGTATGGAATTGGCATGTAGCTCTCATTCAAGACAAAAGAAGCTGCTAGAGTGGTAGTTTGTACTGTTTGTGAACAGAGTAAAGGGGTGTGTGTGTGTGTGTGTGTCTCTCTCTCTCTCTCTCTCTCTCTCTCTCTCTCTCTCTCTAGTGCTTTTCACGCAACAGTCCTGTGTGCAATTCGGTGCATGGAAGGGGAATTGTACCTGCTTGCCTGCCCTGCAACCTCCATATGCTGAGTCTCCTGAACAGGTTCTGTGTAGTATGCATAGGCTTTGTGCATAAGGTTAGATGAAATGGAGGTTGGTGTAGGGCGAGAAGGCATGCACTTGTTCTCTCCTTCATGCATTTATTGTTTGCAGAATTGCTGTTTTGAAAAAGGGCTTTTGTTTCTGTTGGACCTACCTGATGAATTGAAACTGAGACTGTAAGGGAGCAGTAATGAATGCATAGACTTACTTAGCTACCTTAGTCGAGAAACCACTGTGTGGCTACAAGGCCAAAGGAACCATTGCACAGCTGACCTGTTTAGATCCTTCCTGCTCTCACTAAATGCCTAATAGGTCCGCAAAATGCCCTGTTAAGACTGAAACTTGTTCCTCCTAAGAGTGACAGCTGATCACTGATAGCCTGCGTGCGTGCGCGCGCACACACACACACGCACGCGCACACACACACACGCACGCGCACACACACACACACACGTACCAATGTAATGCTATTGTCCAAGGCACCATCATGGCATCAATAGTGACCCCCTCATCACTCAGCAGCAGCTTTGCTCTAGCCAGATCCTCCATGTTAAGAGGCAATGTTTCTCATGAGATGCTAGTGACAAAAGGGGGCAATCACCACTTCTATGTCCTCTAAAGTTTCTAGAGACATCTGACTGACTGCTAGTCAAACAAGGAGGTTGGACATGAATGATTGTTAATCAAGCAAAAAAAAATGTCTTGCATGTTGTGGTTTCAGTGTGGTCCAAGGGCATAGCCTGCTGGATGCCTGCGGAGGCAGGTTGTCAATACAAGACACTGCCAGGCTGGTCATGACATTAGCGGGGACTCTTAGGAGCTAGATTGGAACAAATGTGTGTGGCTGTTCTTGACATTAGCGGGGACTCTTAGGAGCTAGATTGGAACAAATGTGTGTGGCTGTTCTTATCTGCTCATGATGTGTGTGGCATATGTAGAGTCTCTTTACTGTGCCTTTCAAGCACACATTGGGCGGAGCATCCCCATTGAAAATTGTAGGTTTTAACAATAGTGTAATCACCAAATATTTAGTCAAAATTATTACGGCAGTTATGATGATGATGATGCTAAGTTAACTAAACGTATGTGATTTGGTTGCATTTGGAGGTAATTTGCTCTACAGCTGATGATTCTTATGAAAATTATCTCATTTTTATGGATTAGTAGTACACTTCCATAATCCTTGCCAATTTTATAATCCCAGATTTTAATTATTGCACATGTAAAATTGAAAAGCAAAAGCCCTTCCAACACTATAAGCATGAATGCAAACATATGTTAAGTTCTGAGTAACTCTATGGATTTTCATGTTTAAACATAAATATAATAATGAGGGCTTGTAAAAACACTCAGACTTCTGTGATCAAGTTCTATGGGCTGGTACAGATATGAGGAATCATGTGCTCTGTTACTTGTCCCCCCCCCATTCCCCACTTGTGTTGAGATTAGTATCTGCACTCACCTCCTTAACTATGGTTGTCAGTAACTAAAAGTCCCCCCCACCTGGGGTTTTGAAACCAGTTTTGATCCTGATTAGAATTAACCATGGCTGCGGTCTATGGCCCAATTAAGCATTAACTATAGTTGCAACAGGCAGGCAGCATGCAAATCGTCAGCTTACTCTCAACTCCTTCAAAAGCTCAAGCTTGGTTTGGCTACACAGGCATTCTATAAACTTTGGATTTATAATGTAGTTACTTAGGTTTTCGCGACCGGTACATATCTTAGAATTAAAAATATTTACCAGGTTATTTGGTTCACAGATTAAAAACTGTCCCAATGTTTCGCTAGGATGTATCCCTAGCATCTTCAGGGTAAAAACAAGCAAGCAGCAACGTGCAAGGCAGCTGTAGTCTTATATACTACATACTTACATACTTATATATTTATTTATTTACATTATTTTTACCCCGCCTTTCTCCCCGAAGGGACCCAAGGAACCCTTTCTCCCCGAAGGGACCCAGTATATTTGGATTTATAGCCTGAGTTCTGTTTCCCCCTTGGTAGGAATCTCCAGACCATTCTTCCATTTGATTGGGGGAAGAGAAGTCGATATTTTGAAAGTTGGAATTCAAACAAATAACCCGTGCATTTAGGATGAAGTCCCATTATAGTTTTGTATGTTATGTCGCACTGTCTTCAGTAAAATATGTATGACTAAATAGAAGCAAGATTACATACTTAACATTTAATTATAATAAGCATGTTATAAATAAAACTACTGGTTTCTTCCACACTTGCTTTTTTCCTGTAGTAGTCAGCCTGGAATTTTTAAATCAAATAATTACAGAAATGGATGTGTGCTTTTGTGTTCTGATTCCTAGACACAAAGCAAAGATGACCAGATTAATAAAATAGCTTAATTATAGGTATTATGCAAATATCTGAGCTATATTGTCAAATATGATATTGTTGCAGATAGGAATGCAGATATAGCAAGTTGTACTTGTTAAACAGTTGGTAATATTGCCATTGCATGACTAGCAAAATATGAATTTGGGTGGTATACAGTCTTCTCTTACACTCTTCTATGTAATAATCATTATGTCGCCTAAAATTTTGCAGTCAATGGAACTTCCAATGTAGTACTAGGCAATATTATGTATTGGTATAGAAACTGTGTGAATATTATGCAACATGTCATCCAGCTAAGGCACAAGACACAACTATATGGAAAAATCCAGGAATTTGGGTGTCGGCACACAACCCAACACATATTTTGGTGCTGTAAAAGGTAGACCTTGGATATATCTGGGGCACTGATTCCAAAAATGTTTTGCCCTATCAGCTCTAGTTTTGGAGATGCAGCATAGCCACCTTATATGCCGATTCAAGCAGTTCCCTTGTGAGGAAGCTTACTTCCTCACGAGGAATTTGCTTGAATTGGCATATAAGGTGGCTATGCGAAAACTAGAGCTGATAGGGGGAAACCTATGCCATTTTTTTTAATTGGTGCCCCAAATATACCCAACAATAGTTCTCTTACAAAACACCAGAAATTTTTGTTGTTGTTGTGATGTGTAATTTATGGTGTATCTTAAAGACTCTCCAGATTGGTCATGCAGATGTAAGTGAAAGAAATTTACTAAACATTGACCAACAATTAACTTGAAACATTTATTTTAGAACTAACATTTCACATGCAAGTAAAAGTGACTTTCAGTTTGTGGGTATTGCTTGTTTATAGGAACTGAAAATACTGAGTGTTGCAGAAAGAAGTTCTTATCTCTATTTATTCCAATTGAGGATTCTTGATGGTATAGATACTATTTACAAAACCGCATGGAATTGTGTGTGTGTGTGTGTGTGTTGCGATTTTGCTTTCCTATCCTACTCCAGTATGATCATTCTAGAATTTCAGGAAGGGCTGCAAATGAGAAAATAAAGTGTTTTGAAGTGTTATATAAAAATGTTTAATTTGAAGGTGAATAGGTTTGATAAAATAACTCATGGGAGCTAAATATATGTAGAAAATAGACTTGCATTTAATTTGTACTGGTTCTGTTGCCTTTGATATAACGTTAAAGTGCTTTTATATCATGATGGATCTCTTCTTGAATGATCCAAAATGTTTTAATGTTCCATGGTGTTTCACACTGGGGAAATGTTATCCGATTTCTCTCGAAGCGATGATATGCATTTAATAATCTGGCATACAGTATTGTGCAAATGCTGGCACATAAAATACGATATTGCCTAGCTAATGTCATTAGATAAGAAACATTTAAAGGATCTGAAAAGTGATGTAGCATAATTGCTAGGAAACTAAGCTGCAAATCAGGACTTCTCTGGTTCAATCTTGCCTATTCCGTGAACTCACTAGGTGGCTTTAGACAAGCTGTGCCCTCTCAGCCTTATCAGCTGCAATCTGGAACTACCTACCTATTGACCTACCTACCTTACAGGGTTCTTGTAAGCAGGACCGGCCCATCCATGAGGCTAACTGAAGCTGTCACCTCAGGCAGCAGTTTGGTGGAGGGCTGCCCATCTCCACTGCTCTCCTTCTCCTTCCACTCCCTGGATTAAAAAGGAAGAAGGGGACAGAGAGGAATAGCAAATGTGGCGGGGAGGAGAGTGTTGAGCTAGAACGTTGGAGATTGGGAAGAGCAGAGGCTGGCATATCATCAGGTAAGGGGGCAGCATTTGGCATGGTGCCTCAGGAGGTCTTGGTCCACCCTGGTTGTAATAGCAACATCAAGATAATAAATGTGAAACACTTTGCATGCTCAGAAAGCTAAATAAGAAAGCGAAGTACAAATGCTAAATATTATTGAATACAACACAGAGAAGTATTTCAGTACAGTATACAGGGGGCCCCCATATCCACTGATCTGCTATCCGCGGATTCAGTTATCCACGGATAGCAGATGGCCCCCCGCATGACCCCCCCAGGCACTTACTTTTACTGAAGAAACCTCCGTTTTTTCTTGAAAAGGACCGGGATGAGCAGCCTCCTTGCAGGCCTCACCAGCAAGACTTAGATGCTAGAGAGTCTCTGCGGGGGGATAGCGTGCACCCACAGGGGGATCGCAGGGACTCAGAAAACCACAGAGGGGGCATTCACCCCTTTCCACGGTTTCAAGTATCCACGGTGGTGGCTGGAACATATCCCCCGCAGATATGGCGGCCCCCCTGTACTGTAATTGCAAAAGGACAGTTCACCTTTAAGCTAAGGGGTACTCTTTAAAGGGGTATGCAGATAATTGCAACCTCAAAGTCTTTCTGTGTTAATTTCCATTTTATCTATCAGTCACCATCTCCCCTCGAAGCACACCCAGGACATGGTTGCACTTTGAAAGATAACATCTGGGAATTGAGGGTTCTGTGTTCTCATAGAAGAATACTTGTAAAAAACCCATTTGAAAAAATGGGGTTTAGAATTGCCTGCCTATGTAAACCGCCTTAAGTCTGTATAGAAAAGGCAGTACAGTATATACATACCATAATGAAATAAATAAATAGCTGTTCAAACTTGAGTACCAATTAACAAGAACTTAAATGGTTTCTCTCACAATTTTCATTTTTCTTCAGTATTTCACAGTTAATTGGGAGCAGTGCATTGCTGGGGAAGGCAGAGTCCAGGAGCTGGGGGGCATGCCTAGGATAATGGTTTAGCCAGCACACAAGCAAAACATACACGTGTTACCAGCAGAAACTAAACACGCATGTAAGCTGATACCTGCAGATGATAAAAACAGTGAGTAAAACCACAATTGTTGTTGTTCAGTCGTTAAGTCGTGTCCGACCCTTCGTGACCACAAACTACAAGGCAAATACACATTTTAGGTAGCACTCCAACTAGCATTTCTATAGTTGGGAACTCCCTCCTCAAACTAGTGCCAATGGGTTGTTGTCTCATAGTATATGTGTTTGCAGTATGTAGGTGTGCATGTTGACTCTAAGGTAAAGGTGACCCCTGACAATTAAGTCCAGTCGTGTCCGACTCTAGGGTGTGGTGCTCATCCCCATTTCAAAGCCGAAGAGCCAGCGTTGTCCAAAGACGCCTCCGTGGTCATGTGGCCGGCATGACTCTCCTTGCCGCAGCGCGTAGCATGTGGCTGGAACACGGAGCGCTGTTTACCTTCCCGCAAGCGGTACCTATTTATCTACTCACATTAACATGCTTTGGAACTGCTAGGTTGGCAGGAGCTGGCCAAGCAACGAGAGCTCACCCCGTCGCGGGGGTCCACAATTTTGCCTTATCCTTGGTTGCCAAGCCAAAGTGATGGTTACCCACCAAACAAGCCTCCCCATGTGCCTTATTCCTGCTTAAAAGCAGGAAAAGATGGCATGAGAGGTGCTTCTTTGGCCCTGTGCTGTCAAGACACTCCGGGTGCTTGGGTAGTGCAGCATCAAACAATCTCTTCTTTGCTCTCAATTCTGAAGCCGGAGAAGGGGTGGGGGAATCGCTCCACAAATGCAGGACGATCCCTGCCCAACTTTGTACTGTACTTTCAAGGTGGGAGGAAAGCTGGACTTCATTCAACATTGTTTTCCTTGAGTACTGGGAAAAGGCACCTTTTTGAAGTGGGAATTCTCTAGCCGGGGAGAGCAACTGTCTGTATTCATCCAGTGTCTTTTCCAGTGGTTGTTAGCTAGTGTCTCTTTTGCCTATTCTTTTATATTATGAACCCTCTGGAAACCATATTGTTGTTTATGTTGCTGTGTAAGCTGCTTCATGAGCTTTTTTTATAGTACATAAATCTTTCTCACTAGGAGACAGACCCCATTTGCAATGGTGAGAAGGTGAAAAAAATCTGGAATACTGAGTTGGAGGACATGAATTTTATTTTACAGATTAACTAGGCATTGCGAGAAGCAACATCCACGGTCAGTCAGGGAAGCCATGGCAGAGTTAATAGGGCCTCTGAAATTTTCCATACCACTGCACCCTCTTTTTTTCCCCACCACCACACTTAGCATTAAAAGCAGCATTTACAGAGTGATGGCGTATCACCCAGTTTAAAGGCCCAACTCCTTTCCCTCTAAAAACTTCTTCATAAAAAAAATCTCTTCTTGCAATGTTTTAATTGACCAATATAGTGGTAGAAGGTGCTTTTACAATTTTTGATGTTTTGGTTTAATAGTTTTCAGTAAAAAAAAAAAAGCGGTGGATGGAGGGGTGATTCAAAAACGTCCTGTCTCCAAACTCCTCCTTCCCTCTATTTACCTGCTCTATAAATGTCAAAAAAGCCGATTGACTTTTCTTTTCTTTAACATTCAATCGATCAATCAGCCTCTTTGCTCATATACCCCCCAATAAATACACAGGACCGATGCTTGGATTAAGGCATTTTTTACTCAATGGTGTATATACGCAACAGGAGTGCCACTTTATTGAAAATGATTACAGGAAGGAAAGAGACTGCAGCAGGAAGATTTGAAACTCCTCCCCTTTAATTGTTTACAATAGAAAGGAGACTCGTACTGAGTGGTACCGATAAGAGGAATATGTAGGCATAGGAATGATACACAAAACTTATATTTTTAAGATGGAAATTTAGAGTCTGGGAAAGGAAACAAGGGTGCTTCTATAACTTTAGAATATATTGTTAGACCAGTGGTTCCCAAACTTAACTGCAGCGTGACGCCCTTCTTCTGCTGGCACCGGTCACAGAACTTGGAAGTAAGTGCCGATAACGCGATGGCATCATTGGCACTTCTGGGTTATGCGGCCTACGAAGACCCTAAAATCAGCGTAAAAAAGGTAAGGGCGTGGGCCTAAAAAACCTGGGAAAACGTTTCTGCTCCGCTATCTGTCATGTTGCAATCCCACTGCGAGCTGACTCGGCCGGTGCACGTCCTGCGTACGCCCCTGGGGACTTGCGATGCCCACTATACAGAAGTTCTGTATTAGGCTGTAAAATTTATTTGTAAGGTGAAATTCCACATGTAATGTAAAAGGCAAAGTTATAAAATAGTGTACAGTATTTGATTAGTGTTACTGTAAACTTGAACATTTTCACACGATAGCACCTTTTTACTCAATGTATTGATAACTTCTAAACCAAAGCTCCAGATTCCAAAACTATGTAGTCAGGCTTTTCAGCATTAGATTGGTTTCTTACAATTGCAAGCTGTTTTGAAGTGAGAGGTCTTTAGATGGTGAGAAAAAAATCATTAGAAATTTATAGAAGTTTGAAGAAATTCAGACTGGAATGAAAACTAATTATTTCACAGCATGCGTTGAAAGACTCTGCATTCTCTGCACTCTGACCATGTTAAACATTGATTGTTTTGCAAAAAATAAAATTCTATCAAAGTTTTTATTGTATATTGCTGCTAACAGTATAACTTTCAATGAAAGATGTTTAGTCACCTACCACTGCTTAGTGTTAAGTATAACAATCTTATGTCTGTACACTTTGGGTGAAGAATATGTTACCCAAATATTTTTCTCATTGATATCCTAGTTATTTTTAGATTATTTATTTCAGTAGTAAAGGTTTATACATATATAACATACTGATACTTCATAATTTAAGAACAAGAAATGTATTTTAACAGAAAGCCATGTCAAACATTGCACAGTTCATGGAATGGAAAGGCACTTAATGTAGGAATTCACTTAAAACTGGTGGTAACTTAAACATCTTTCTAGCCAAATATACATATGCTATCAGTTAATACCCTGTTTCCCCTAAAATAAGACCTCCCCCGAAAGTAAGACCTACTGTCATTTTTGCAAGATTTTTGCTGGCACTCATCAATATAAGTCCTCCCCGAAAGTAAGACCTAGCTAGGATCAGCAGCCAGACGGACGCGACCCCCCTGGCACCCCCGTGACACTCCCCCCCCAGCACTTACTTTGACCAATTAAAGTTTCATTCTTTCCCAAGGGTGCAAGGCTCTGCAAGGCCTGCACTTGAGTCCTCCACCATGGAGACGACGTGCTAGAGAGACTCTGCAAGGTTGCAGCCTCCTTGCTGGCCGGGGGGGGGGGGTGTGTGTCACGCCACAGGTTGGGAAAATAAGACCTCCCTGAAAATAAGACCTACTGCATTTTTGGAGCCAAAATTAATTTAAGACACTGTCTTATTTTCGGGGAAACAGGATATGTAATACAAGAAATAGGTTGTCTGGGTGAAATAGCCATGTAAAAAAGTATATAAACACAGAACCTCCAAAAAACACAAATGTTTTTTCAAAGAAGCCACCAATAAAAAGCGGGTACTGAGAGAATTAAAAACGGAAATCAGAAGAGTCCAGTATTTACAGAAAGACCGTTTCAACCTCTAAGCCGAGGTCTTTTTCAAGGTGAAATACAGCAAGGCTGCAAGGATAACACTAGAGAACCAAGTCAGAATGCTGCTTAAATAGATTGTTTCTGCTCCAAAGCGGGCGGAGTTCAACCAAAAGTTCAAACAGCTGGTTGAAACCTAATGAGTTCGTGACCGCAAAGATGTGATCCTGCAAAGAGAACAAGATGTTAAGTCTGTTTGACTGCAAATCTGTGTAGAATAGGGAACCATATTTTGTCAATGAATGTAAGTTATTGTTGACGGTTCAGAAGGTTTTCCGATTTCCTCTTGGCAATTTCAATCGCTTCCAGGTTCTGACGAGTTCTATTATTAGAATCATTAACCAAACATCTGGTGTTTTCAAACAATCTTATGATTCCCAGAATCCCTGTCGTGCCCCATTGGCAATGGAACCCACAGGAGGGCTCCATCAGTTGACCATGGGGGAGAGGGAGGCCATTTCATAAGGAAGGTGGTTCCTCGCTTGGTCCTAAGCCAGCTAGGGCTTTAAAAATGGTAATCGACATAATGGATCAGAGTACACTAGAGGAGGAGGGAGTATGTTTGGTTTGAGGCTGACCAAACTATCATTAGTAGTTAATTGTGTACCAATCCATAATGGAAAAACCTTGTGGATAATTCATCACACATTACAACCTACAAGTGTATTTTCCACACATTCCTACAAGAAAGTGCCTTCTATCTTGCCCCTATTGAAATAGTAGCAACTGAACAGTTTCTTCCCCCAATGCACATCAGGAACTTTTTCTTTCTTTTTTTTTTTTTTTTGAAGTATGGTCTTCTACTTTCAACTTTATGAAGGTAGAATAGCCTCACCTTGTCATGCAGTTTCTAATCCAACTTCTGGAAGCAAGAATTGGAGCAATCTGATCTTCATTTTAAAAAGATTAGTGTCTCTGACTCCCTTCTTTTTCTGAAGACACAGCATGGCATTTTTCTGCTTAACTCCTCTTTTTGATCTTTTAAGAGGATGACCTCATAGGACTTTCTCTTTAATCACCTGAAACTAAAAATACCTTGTTCTTTTGAAGCTCCTAGGAAACTACTGTGAGCAAAAGAATGAAGAGGGTGATGTGGAATATTTTTATACATAATATTTTAATCTTATTGATAGACTCAAGTTTTGTTTTGTAGAATGGATCAGAGTTACGGAGTACCATTTTTATCTGATCATTGGCTTGGCTTTTCATTTCTGCTATCAAGGTTCCAGATTGCTGCATTCAGGAAATTTGATTTTGCGGTTTCATCACATATTTTCTGCACTAAGCCATGCTTACATTTTTTTTCCAGACAAATGTCAAGTATGAGTCACACTACTGTGCATTTACATTCTTACATTTTTCTTCTGCTCTATTTTTGTATTTGCTATGTTTTGTTTTACTGATTTAATTGTAGATATGTGTTTAGAAATAGTATTCACGTGTTGAGAAATGTGTTGAGAAATAGTTAAAATTGCTTATTCAACATATTGTACATTCATCTTTGAATCTGTCGTGTTTCTGCTCAAGGGAATTAATTTACAATAGAAAATAGGCAATCTATCTAAGAGTTCAGTTTTATTGATAAGACCTGTACCATAAGCACATATAATTTATGTTATATTCATTCCAGCATCCTATTATTTCCTTAATACCTGAAAGCACAATGCAACTTGGATTTTTTAAAATGAACTGTGGCTAGACTGGTGCAGAGTAATTCACAAATCTCATTCTACATTTCTGCAGAAATCATAACCAACCCTCAATTTGTCTTTGCTACTATTATTCCATATAACAAGTCAGGCATCCATTTTTAAAACTTGGTGCTTATTGAGAGGGTTGGGTTTTTTGTTTGACAACAGAATTTTGACTCTTTGCAATAACTCCTCATACTCATTTTTGATGTATGCATAAAATGTGTGGGGATTATTTCCCTTTATTTCCCTGGGAATTGTAGTTGACAGTTTGTACTTTCTAAAAACATTCAAACTCACTGAAACCTTTCAGATCTAACTTTTAGCACATACCTTTCCATTAGAAAGCCCCTTACTAGACACTCAGTGTGTTGACTTTGTTTTTCCTTGTGTCGTAGGTCAATAAATACTCTGCACCAGTTTTGCTGTCCAGCTCCATTGTACCATACTCAGCTAACTGTCCCTGCCACACATTCAGATTACAGGTAAGAGTAGTTATGGTCCACCCACTTGTTCCTTTTATAGAGAGGTCTGACCTTTTCTGTAGTTCGATATCATAAAGAATGAACATTAGTTTGCAAAAAAATAATAATCACAAAGCACTGGATTAATTTGAAACTTTTACATAAATCACACTGATAGCATAGGTCTAAGTAGAATTAACACAGAGAGCAATCCTGACGAATCTGCCGGAGCGAGTGCTCCGGCACCAGAAGCAGTCGCAAATGTGCCGGAAAGTACGTTTGCGTCTACTTGGGAGCAAGGGAGGCCAGCGCAGAGGCTGGCCTCCCTTGCTCCGTCACCGGAACGCCCGGGCGGCTGCCAGAGAAGGTAGGTCAGGATCCGGTGGGGGCAGTTCGGCAGGTGAGGGAGGGGAGCCATTGGCCTAGCTGGCACGGGAGGGAGCAGGCGTGGCTCCCGCCATATCCCTGTCCCCGCCGGGCTGGCTATGCTGTTACACGCCCCCCGCTACTTCTGCTAGCTATTTAGCTGGCGGAAATCTGAGGAGGTCAATAGGGCCGGCCCCGGTTTACACCCCGGGGAAGGGGACGAGTGTGTACTTCCCCAAGTAGACCTCTGGCCCGCCGGTCGACGGGCAGCCTGGGCACAGTATCCGGTTGGCGGCCCTGGGCCGCCGGCCAGATCCTTACACAGGATTGCGCTGTCAGAAAGGTAGGCTAGTGCCTCTAGTCTCCATCTTTTTATATGGGTGCTGAATTTTCCCTAATGTGCTTATGGAACATGCAGGCTACTTGAATCTGTACAATTTGTACACAAGTGCATATATGCAAACCTAAGTGGTCCTTCCTTATGAAACTATGTCATCTTTTTTCTTTTTCTTGAAGCTGGCGCAGGGAGCTCAAGGGATGTGTAAACTGGATTGAAACAAGAGCCAGCAATAATACATTGAGTCCTCTGGTCACTGTTTTTAATTCAGTCCAGTAGGTTGGCATGATAGCAGGCAGACCCTGCCTTCTTCCATGTAAGCTCCATGCACGGATTCCATCTCCTCCCAGTCTTTTCCCCATTCTCAACACCAGTTAGGCACATCTTACTGAAAGCACCTTACTGAAAGCTGGAACCTAAGAATAGAGTTTTTTTAAATTGTCCTTTCTAATCTGTAATCGAATGTGGATTCAGAAATTCAGTAAGACCAGCACCTTGGTTTAAGTATTAGTTATCAGAGTCTTGCTTGACCTTGGGATTATTAATAAATATACATTACAGTGGGCTATCTTCTCCTTTTCTTTCTAAATACTTTGCATATAAAATCACCTTGCTTAGTTATTTCTAGGATATAGGGTTATCTGGATTGAACGCTTTACTTTAAAGAGAATAGATGTTTGAGATGCACTGATTCTGCAATTCCTTGGAGTCAGAGGGTATATCTGTGCGTGTGTGTGCGTGAATATATAAAAATGGGAAAATGGAAATTATGAATGCACTAGATATCTGATTTTCTCTTAATTGCTTGTTTAATGCTGAATTTGTTTGCAATAATTTGCCAGCTCATGAATAACAAATATTAATAGTATGGTGCTGAAAAATCTTTGTATGGGTATTAGTAAAGAGAAGAAAATCGGCAATGAATCCTAAATCTGTAAATGCATATTTGTAATTTGTTGCTTTCATAAGTTTTGTGTTTCTCTCATATCTGCATTACCTATCTATTTTCCATATTTTCAGAATTTTCCTCCCCTCTTTCTCCTTACTTTTTACTTTTTTCCATCATAAAATATAGTAATTAGTTTGAAAACAGTGAATGTATTACCCACTTGTATGTACCGGTACTCCCATTAGAGTTGGTCCTACCTGGGTAAGCCAGCAGCAATAGAATTTTACTATTAGTTATTTTTTAGGTGTCTCGATATATGATGGCTGTAGAGCAGGCCTATACATATCATGTGACCTACACAAGCCACAATTGTACAGCAGTCCACCAGAGGCTTAATAAAACTTCCTGATTGTTCTGTTTCCTCAGGTAGCAAAAGGAGGGGTTATTGAAAATATCTTACTGACCACAACATATCACTGATGGGTCTTTGCTCAAGTGCTTAGTGGATCACAAGTTCCAGGACTGGTGTAGTCAAATGGTGGTTCTACAGTACTTGAGAATGATAAATCTTGCTCAAGTGCAGCAAATTAAAAAATACCCTTAAGGAGTCATTGCCCTATTTTTGCTGGACTTAGGCTTCAGTGCACATGATTGTGATTTGCCAATAACCTTAGGGTTAGAACTTCATAGTTTTGTGATCCTTCTGAGAGTGAATTCCATAATAAATAAATTCTAATGCAGTAGATTTGTTTGGTAATGCATAATGATTGATTTGTTAATGCATAACTTATAATTATGTTAAAATCCTCTTGTCAACAGATAATTTAACCAAATATCTGAATAAAGTTCTATGTGCAGATATCTGTTTGCCATAAAGAATGACTTTTATCCAAAGATGCCTAGTGCAAGCAGGATGATACTTCCACTCATGCAAAGGGGTGGCCTATGATTTCTGGTAACTTCCCCTTCAGTGTACGTACAAGTACGTATGTATGTGTGTGTACGTACACACACACACACACACACACACACACACACACACACACACACACACACACACACACACACACACACACACACACACACACACACACACACACACACACACACACACAGTTCTACACTATATTCCTTACGGTTTGCTAACCCTCAAGGTTGATTCCATTGCCAAAATTTCACTTGTGCTTCTTAGTTTCCAAGCCAATATACACTGTACTTTGTTAAGGTCTATTTTTTCTTTTCACATCTAAGCAAACTACTATCATTCAGAAACAGGTTTTCTTTTTATCTACAGATACTATAGTTTCAACATTCATGTTGCGTGGTTGTCATGGGTACTTTCTACCTATGGACCTCTAGACTTTGCTGCACTAATAATAGCAGTATCTCAGTCACATGTGGTATTTAGGCCTTGAATTAAAAATGTATTTAATGTTGTGTCTTCTCATGTTGAATCTTATTTTGAATGAAAACCTTGATTTGTAGGCACCTTTTTCTAAATCATCATTAGATGATACAATAACTCCATTACCTCAATCTAGAATTGTGGGTTGCAAGCAACGTGCATAGGAACTCACTGAATATATTTCAGTGTAGAGGACAGCTAGGTACGTATCCTTCTGTTGGATTGAAGACACCTGAAATTACTTGTTTATCCCAGAAGTGTACCAAAAATTCAGGTTCAAAATTCTATTTATTCATTTAAATTATACTTCACTTTTTTCCCCAAGTGGGCACCCAAAGCAGGCATCCAACTTATCAAGCACATTAGATCCTAGTTAACACCTCGCCTTTATTGTTTCTATTCTAGTTGGAATAATACAGGTTTTTTTTTTAGTTTGTATCAGTTTACTGGGAGCACTAAAATTGAACAAAAACCACAAATGGGCATTTGATCCTAATTTTAGGTTTCAGACGTAACTTAGAAAATAACCCAAAATGGAGTAATCTTGCATGCAGCAACTTTAATCGTCATTAATAACAATGAATAATATTTCTGTCTCAGTGCGATTGTAATCAGAGTTAGCAGTTTGTTTAATCTGAAGTAACCTGCTCTTGGTGGAGTTTATCCATGTTACAAAAATGGTTTTGTTACTCCATTGTATGCCATCTCAGTGCAATTACCATGGTGTGTAAATGAACATACAGGTGGGCCCCCATATCCACTGATTCGCTATCCACAGTTTCAGTTATCCACGGATCGTGGGGACCCCCCCAGGCTTTTACTTTTTTCCCAGTAAGCTTCGTTTCTTCCTTAAAGAAACAGGAGAAGTAGAACGAGAAGTAGAAGTAAATACTAGAGTGGCTCTGCAAGGTTAACAGAAACCTTGCAGAGCCTCTCTAGGACTTAGTCTCGTTCTACTTGCCTGCAATGGAGGCTGCTTCTCTGTTTGTTTTAAGGAAGAAACAAAGCTTGCTGAAAGAAAAATAAGAGCTGGGGGGGGGGGAAGCATGCCTGCCTGCAGGGGAGGCCCCTCAGGAAACCATGGAGGGGGTGTTCACTCTTATCCACGGATTCAAGTATCCATGGAGGGGCCTGGAACATATCCCCAGCGGATATGGGGGCCCACCTGTATAAAGTTGCAACCGTTGGTCCATCTAGCACATCAGAGAGGGATCTTTCCCAGCCCTTTGAAGAAATGCTTAAGGATTATACCTGGGATCTTCTGTATGCAAAGCATGTGTTATGTTACTGACCTATGGTCCCTTTCCTCGATGCAGTTCTCAAATTTCAGGGAGTACTAGCACTTTTATTGTTTATGATAGCCCCTTTAGAAGGCTGTGGGGGCAATGATTTGGCTAAAATTAGGGCCAGGAGGTGGACCTTTTGGATTTAATTAAGGGCCCCCTTTTCTCCCATAATTCAAGCACTGTGTAAGTAGCCAGTCCACAGAATGAATAATTAAATTTGCACAAATCCAGGGCAAATAATGCAGGGCAGCTCGAAAAGTGGTTGCTGCATACAAGGCACATTCAACAGCAAGGATTATACGTTGGGAAGGGTGGAGAGGTGCGCAAAGGCACGTTGTTAGCTTTAATAGCATAGATCACATCTTAGATGTGGAGAAGTACATGAACTCAACAAGAAGTCTATTCCTTTCCAGTGTCCTCATGGGATCATCACCCTGTGTAATAAAATTCAAACGATTCTGTGTTTAGCTGAATATTTTGATGTACTGTATCTTTATTAATTTTGGTGCAAGGATTTTAAAAAACGTTGCTATTTTTGGCATAGCATCAATAGTTCTGCCACAATTTATGCTACTCTGGGAGAGCTTACAACCTCTTGTCATGGCCATGTTTACCCTGGTGTAAAGGTGAATGACAGTGTTTCATACCAACTGAAAATTTAAGTTAACTAAAAAAGTTTTGATGATACAAAAAACCCTGAGAGTACCGTTGGAGCCAGCGCCTCTGAATTGTATAAGAAACATTTAGAAATAAACATAAACAATGTTTGTGTTCCACAGTGCCACCTGTGCTCTTGACCCTTCCCAAGCCTAGATTTCAAAATTATTGTTGTAGAGATGGCTGAATAGATGGTCTTGGGAATATATTTCTAGACTGATTTTAAAAAATGACTGAGGTATTGCTTATTATGGTTGTAGTCAAAGTCCTACCACATTTACAGCACAATCCTATCCAACTTACACCACCGGTGTAACCAGCGGTGCAGTGAGAAAGGGAGGCCCCCGAATGGAAAGGGGATTCAAATCCCCTCCAAAGTGGGATTCAAAGGGGATTTAAATCTCCCCTCCAAAACCTCCTGCCCTGCCCTCCCCCGCTGGTTACACCGGTGGTGTAAGTTGGATAGGATTGCGCTGTTAGATTGCAATCCTGTACACCTTACCTGAGAGTTAAGTCCCACTGAACTCAGTGGAACTTATTTCTGAGTAGACATAGGATTGTTCCGTAAGATACTTATGTTACGTTTTCAGCCAGACTAAAGCATGTCTAATAATTGTCTAATAATTTTGGCTAGTAATTGTTGGCTGTGAGTTTTATTCAGTATTCTAAAAGATGCTCCCTTATTTTCTGTTCTTTAAATTTATTGATTATTATTTTTTAGAGCACTCTGGGGAGTTGGCCCTAGAACTTCTTAAATGGGAAAGTTGTGGAAAAGGGGAAGAGAGAACTTCATTACACACTAGTATGTTATTTTCAAGAGCTTTTTTTAACCAAATTCACAGATTTGTGTTTTGAATTTCAAGGATTTTTAATTGTAGCATGAAATATCTACCTGGATACCAGTTGGTATTCTAGCCAAAGGCGGGGGGGGGGGGGGGGGAAACAGGACAACTGAGAGAGAAAGAACTCAAAACATACAAGTGGAAATACAAGTGGAAGACATTCATATGTACAGCATTACACATCTTGAACATAACCCCCCCTGTTTTGTTTGAAATGAGAGAGAGAGAGAGAGAGAGAGACTGTATTTTCATCTCGCTGCACATGGAATGGTATGGCAGCTCCCATCATAATTGTGTTGCCTATCCACCATTTCCATGTCTTGCATATATTGCTACTGTTTCTGACTCTTGTAATCATTTCTCAACGCATATTATCTAACTGGTATAAACATCTTGAAACTAGAGACTTTTTCTTCTTCTTTTTCCCTCCCAGTGATGCCTGTGAAAGCAAAAAGGTATTGCAAAGGATGTTATAGTACCAAAGAAATTCCACCATATTCTTGCAGTACCTACCTGCATAATGTTTGTTCAAGACCTCTATGAGGTAAAAAAAATCATTCTTCTGAGAATATTTTCCTTTATTTGAAATTAGTGGCAATATATTTTTGTTTTAACAAATCACGGTGGCTAACATTTTAATGAATTTCTGCTTCCAAAGCAATGGAAAGATTGGTAATGCTTATGCTGATGGCAAGCAATGTTGCTGTTGTGTTAACATTTTATAGTCACCTTCTAAGCAGTTAGAGTTCTGTGCAGGTGTGATGGAGTTGTGTGCTATGATACCTGAGAAAGGGGCCATTGTGGTAGAAATGCATGGCTCTAAAGTGTGTGGCCATGTTTAGTGGTGTAACTGAGAGTGTTTGTGTTATCACCTGCTATAACTAAGGGGCTCTGAAGTACCGGTAACTAGGAAGGAGCAAATGCCTTCTTGTAGCACAGAAGCCGTGAATGTGATGGAAGTACATACAATCTAGCCTTGTGTAAAATATTTAATCAAAATCCTTTGTCAAAGCTACATCGGTGTGTTTTAGATTATCGCTACTGCTTTCTCATGATCATGTGTATTTCCATGTAGACTCAGCTTTTCTAAGGCTTCTATAATATGTTTGCAGAATGGAGGCAACAATGGTAAGAATAGAATCTTATCGATTCCAAACAAGAACAAGTTCTAATCGAATGAATAGCACAAGTTGGATTGTTCAGTTCTTGATTTGGAGAAGATGCAATAAACTCCAAATTCCCCTCCTATGTTAGAGAAGACTTTAAAAAAAAGTCTTGTTTTGTATTTATATAAACACCTGACCAAATTGGAGAAGCATATTTGCCTGACCAAAACTTGCACAGATTGGGTAAGCAGGACTACACCAAAATAATATTAGCAATGTTATTTTGGTAGTTTCAAAATTTATAGGTGTCACACTATGGAGCTACATGACTAGTTCTTACATCACAAGTGGGACTTTGGACTGTTTCTCAAAGGGTAAATGTCTACCCATCCCCAAAGTTGCATGGGAAACTTTTGAAACAAAAGAGCATTTAAAAAGCAGTTTCTGATGCAGCATATTGAGGTTATTGTCCAGAGAAACAGAACAGTCAAAACTCGCTCTTAAAAATTGTGAAAATGGAAAACTAGCACATCTGAACCTTGTTCTCTGGATTCATCTCATGTTTTACAGTATAATATAAAACACTGTCCATCAAATAGTATTCTGAATAATAAGGTTTTTCAGTAGTAACATTTATTATCCATATATGACGTAGTAGGCTCTGTTGAAGATCATGTTGTGGAGCAAAATTATTGTATTTTACTCAGCTGATACGTCTATGATCTAGGGAGAAAATTTAATCTACTCATTTGCAGCTATTTATATAAGAAGCAACTGACAAAAACATGAGGTGGTGTTTGTCTTTAGAGTTTATTTCCCTCCCTTTATCATATTCCTTTCCATCCTTCTTCTTCAGCCTGCTATTTAATTAAAGGAAATGACCACTGGTGGTGGTACTGATAGAGAAGTGACTTCATGCAAGTTTCCTGCTAAGCCAGCGTCTCTTCTTCCCACCATAGCGTACAATATAGCTTTACAGATGTAGGTATTACACATTGCTTTTTGTCTTTTGAGTGTTCAACTTTTGGTTTGTAGCATTATTCATGATGCTGGCAACTTGGGAGATTCTGGAAACAGATCTATCTTCTTACCTATATATCTCTAAGAGTACAGCCACATCTGTAAGAAATAATTTGTGATGGATCTTACTCCTGTATGTATACTTAGTCCTAATTCGAGCGTCTCTCTTGACCTATTAAACAGAAAGGGCTGTGAGGTGTGGGAACAGCCTAAGTAATGCATGCTTCCAGTAAAAAGGTACAAGTGCCCACATTGAATATTATCTAAGAATCTGAATGAAATCTGGCTGAAATTTGCTTTTTCTCTCCAAATCTCTGACAAATTTTGAACTCTAATCCACTAACGTATTGCTTACAAATGGGCTGTATTGTGTTTAAATGCTCTGTTCTCATAACAGTGTCCCTTTATGATTCTGTTCCTGTATCTTTTCTTTTTCCCCCTCCTTGGCAGGGAAGATAATGTTCTACACCAGTTCTGTTGTCCACCTTCTGGGTCTAGTAGTCCATCTTCAAGATAACAGAGAAGCTCTGAGTCGCTATACTGTGCAGTCAGATTACCACACCTGTACATTCCACTCCCTCCTCTTTCTTTGATTGGTGTGTATGGAACTGACAGTAACTTGCATGGATATGCTGAAAGGTTTCTGGTTTACATCGAATTCAAATATATTCAGAACACTATATGGCTGCTTGGAAATTTCCACTCTGCGTTTTCTACCATGTTTTAATGACACCTACTTCTTTTTTGCTGTGTGATTTGAATAAATAAAGAATGTATACTAATATGTAAAATTCACCTATTTGAAATAGAATAAAAGTACTATAAACCTGCATTCTGTATACTTTTGTTGTCTACTGTTCTAATGGCTTTATCAATACATGTCCTAATTACTAATATTCTTCAAATAAATCTCATATTCTCTTTTCATCTCCCAACGTTTCAGTGCATTCCACTAGAACTTTGATGCCGTAGTTTTTAAAAAATGAATGCAAAATTTAGACCTGTCACTAAGTTTCTCCACTTTTTGGAATCTGGGGCCTTGATTTCATACCTAAGATTTTTCATCAGATTTTACAAGGGATTTCAACTTTGTCAGTCATATTTCCTCAGTTTTTAAGAGACAACTTACTTTTTTCCGTCTTAGTTACATGTCTGTCAAATATGTTTCTGAAACAATATACATTCTGTGTAGGACACTGTGAATAACTCACAGCATTTTAATAGGACAATCAAGTCTGGTCTCAGTGGACTAAACTAATTCAATTTCTAAGCTATGGGAAAACCCACATTGGTCCTTAAACCCACATTAGTCCTTGGTGGGCATTGAAATTACTATAAAGGGAACTGTAAGGTAAGATGCTCTTAGGCAAAGTGGAACATCAGATTTCTCCAGTTTAATAACTTAGGTTTTGGCTGCTTTGTTATTTTTATAATGCCATTCTTTGAATATTCTTGTGTTGCTTCTTGGCACTACTCCAGATGATTAGTAACCTTCATACTAAGGGAAGCATTTTAAGAGCACACTATAAAACGTGTACATGTATGCTAAAGTGTAGTGGTTTGGGAGTCGGACTTAGACCTGGAAGATCCAGGTTCAAATCCCTGCTCAGCCACGAAGCTTCCTGGGTGACCTTGGGCCAGTCACTATCTCTCAGCCCCACCTACCTCACAGGGTTGTTGTGAGGACAAAAAGGAGGGGAGGAAATACGTACACCACTCTGAGCTCCTTGGAGGAAGGGTGGTATAAAAATGTGAAAAATAAATAAAAATAAAAAATGTCTATGCATGGATGTGAATTGGAATGTTCACATAATTTCAGCCCTACAGTATTTTTAATATTATATTTCCTGCTGTAAGATGTTAAGCAGCATATGGCTATTGATATTGGTTCTCATCTCTTGCTATGGCTATTTCAGTATTATGAAAATGTCTTACTAGTATTTCTTTAGCCTTTTACTTTATTTAGAAAAGAATGTTTCACTGAGAGGGTAGGGAGTTATGTTGTGACTTGCTTATCTGTTTCTTTATGAACTTAAACAATAATTACCTCTGCCCTCAGTGTAATGGAATAGTGCACTGTAATTACTCCTTTTCACATGCTGAGATTTGTGCAGTCTTTTAATCTGATTAAAATGTTTGTGGGAAGACACAAATTGAAGGGAAGACACAAATAGAAGGGCTTATTCTATATATGAAAGTTCAAAGCATTCATTTTGGATGCCAGTTTGGAAGTTAAAAAATGGGAAGCTGATTAGTCTGATCCTCGTTGCAATTAATTATGCCTTTTTGTGTCGTGGGTGTTTTTGTACAAAAAAGGCAACACAAGTTGGATGATTATTACTTGCTGGGGCAGAGAGCACACCCCTTGCTTGGTTTTGTCTCTCTCTATCTCCTCCCCCCCTTCAGTTAATTAAGAGTGCAGTCTTTGGGCTTGTAAACTGTTAGCATGTGAAAACCATTGTATTGATAACCATAATATATTCAGAACAACATTTTTTTGTGTTAGCTGCTACTACTAGTGGAAGCCAGATATGTAGTAGTAGTGCCTCCTTTCTTTTTAAATGAAACATGCTTGTATATCTTGGGCTTCTCCCCCTGAAACTGACAGATTTCTTTTCCTCATTAACATTAAACTCATTAAGTTTTAAGCAGGCAAATTAATTGCTTCATAAAAGAGAAAGTTCTGCTGGGAGGGTGGAGTCATCTTTGCCTCTGATTTTGTTTGACGTTCCATGGTGCATGAATGGATCTTTCAACTAATAATGGGCTGTTTACGCACACCTTTTCAAAAAATAGCAAGCTGGGTGGAAATCTTGTTCCTGTTGGTCTCCAGCTTGCTTCACTGATGTAAAGGGATTATGCTCAGCCCCTGCAAAAGAAACTTGAAATGATACTGCAGAAATGGTTTGCAGCACAAAAACACTTAATTTTGTCATTGGCATCTGGGCAGGCATTTCTACCAGGGCTCAGCTCCAAAACCTGGCCCAGTCCTGGTACAAGTGTGCTCTGACCATGAGCAGACTGCATTTCTTTCACTACTGAGGAGGAATCCTAGCCCGCCCTTTTACATCTGAGATTAGATGGCAGAATGAATATTATAAGGCAGAGGTAGCCTTAGTAGCACTTTCTTCTTAGAAGCTAAAATGGAGTTATGCAACTATGAACGCAGAGCAGTCTTGTGACTCTGAACATTCTGGCCACGTTCTTTATTTGGAAATACGAATGCAAGGGTGAAACTAATGGTGGCATTAATCATGTGATGTTGCCCAGTTTTGGTTTTTTTAAAACTTTAATTAGCAGCTGCAAGGGGGCAGTCATACTAGGGATCATGGTGAATTGGGAGAGGGATTTTTTTAAAGCTTTTTACCTTCATGCTGTGATCTGACTGAAAGTACCCCCCCCCCCCCCTTTCTGCACTCCTCGGCTACTATTTGTGTCTATTACCGATGGCAGCTTCCTTCTAAGCAGACCTTTTTGTTCATGTTACATATAGCTCCCTAGCATGTTTTGCCTTTTTTTTTTTACATCTCTTTTTGTTGGGTTGTATTTTTTGACTTTGCCAACATGCTTTACAATCCTTACTGTGTTTTGAAGTTACATACTACTTAACATTAGTTCAATATAGTCATGAAGGACTTAAAGTAAAATATGGTTTATGTCCCAATAGATGCAACAACGAGCAGTTTGAAACCATCCGTTTTACCATAAGCATATGTTCTCAGAATGGCACTCAAACAAATAATGAAAGCTATTTTGGCTAACAATCTAAGCAACAAAATAAGCATGTGTTGGTGATAGCTTTGACAGAATGGTTGTTTGTATAAAATAAAACTTACTGTAGTCCAGTAGCGAGGACTTTTTTTTTATAAGTCCTCACATAGCAAATGCAATAGTGTTTGATGCCATCTGCACTGGTATTTACCACAAAGTGAATATAGGTCACTTATTGCCTCTCAGTATCTAGAGAGGTCTGTTTCTACTGCCCACATACCCCTAATAATGACACAAGACAAGTGGGCTGGAATTGAAATGGGCCATAGTTCATTAATTCACAAAAGTCTTGCAGTGGGTCCTTACTTTCTTAACACTTCCTCCCACAATTTACGGCAGGTTCCCTGTCCTAGAGAAGACAGCCGGCTACTGTCTGTCTCCCCCTAATGAGCATTCCCATTCTGATTCCAAGCTGCAGATAGATCTTGCTCATTCCAGGTTATCAACATCAACCCCAGCAAGGGATCAAAGATGATCTGCATCCCATCACCTCCCTCAAGCCAAGCATCCTTTGAGTTTCTCTCATATGCACATGGACACAGTTTGAGAAAGCAATATGAGGTACAGGTGCAATGAGAGGCAGTGGCAAGAATTTCTAGAGTGTAAGGCAGCAGCAGGGGTAGAATTCCAGAGCTTTCTAGGGCAGTGAGCAAGTTTGACCTGCAAGACTTTATAGGAGTGAAGAAGGAGCACTCTGGTCAATTGTGGTTAATAGTCTTCCTTCTGGTCTGCTGACCTCCCTGTACATTTCTTTTGTCTAGATGCAGGTGCTAGTGCACTGATGTAGACTCTACTGGATGAAAGTCCCTAAGTTGACTCTGGTTTAGGACCTGATGCAGGATTGTCTCCACAAATTAGTTTTCCACTTGTTTTATCTCTGATTCCAGAAGGTTACTATTGTAGAGGAACCATTGTTTCTTAATGGTGACTTTAACATGACTAGAAGGTGTAAGCTGTTGTGCATTTTGTTTCATTCAGTTTTTTAAAAGGAGTGCTGCCTACTCATTAAACTTATGATTAATGCGTGGTGAGTCATAGTAAATTCTTGCTTTTAAGAAACAGCAATGCTGTTGAGCATTCAGTCTTGTCAAAGCTCTAAAAATATAACTATGTGAGTCATCGTAATACTAAATGCACCTCTTTCTGCAATTGGATTTGAAAAAGTTATGAATAGATTAGTTAAGCACAACTTCCATTTTGAAAACGAAAGCAATTCACATTGTACAAGGATACCTGAATATGGAAGCTAGAGGGCACTCTGATGCAGCAAGTTTAAAATGATTCACTGAGTTATTTATCATAGATTTTGTAGTTGACATTGCTGGTTAGTTTTGTGTTTTTTAAAATGAAAAGACAATCATTTCCATTACCTTTATGGTCCTTATCTAGTTTTGTTTTGAAGATAGTTTCAAGAACACAGGATTTACCTAAATTGTACATTTTATATTTTTGTATCAGGTCAGTGAATGTTATATTCTTACAATTTCTTAAAATCCTAGACCTATTGGTCTGAGACATTCACAGTGTTCTGATTGACATCATTCTTGATCTTGCTCCAACAGAATTTTTCCTCGGTGGTAATCATTTTCACTTTTCTATATTGTCCCTTTGCTCTACACACACAAGGCAGAAATTATAGACACTATAAATTTACAGGAGGTACTCTACAAGCAAGAACTCATTATCAGCTAGGTGGAAATCTGAACAAATAGAAAAATCATTTTAACAGAGTGAAAATACTTGTTCAGTTTAATCATTAGCGTCTTTGCTTTTCATGGTTGGTGATGCAACAAAGATTCAATTGAATTTATGTCATAATCTTGGAAGAGATTAGATAAACTCAGTCTGTACTTGAATCAAGCAGTTTTATGACATGGAATGGGATCAAAAGAACCAAGTAACTGGGGGCATTGAGGGAGGCTTCACCCTCCCCTTAACAGCAGCACCTTCCTGTTCTGTATAGAAATATGCTTTTGAAACTGAAGAGAGTTTCAAAAACTGTCTGTAGCATAGAATGTGGATCACAGCGTCTGCTGTTCAAAGGAAGACATCCAGTAATGCCTCTGGGTACGCATAAGCCCTCAGGCACGACTAAAACAGCTCTTTGGATCCTGGCCTTTAACTTTCTGCTGTAGGAAAACAAATACTGTGAGAGAGGCAGTATTGACAACTCTGTAGGGCACTGAATTTGGTAGAGACCTCAGAAAGCCATAGCAAAGACGAGGACTCTCTGTGAGCTAAGTAGTCGCTGATTCATTGGATGATGTTAGACATGTCGCTAACGTTTTATGCTCTTTCAGAGGAAAAAAATAATCACTGGATTATACCGTGGTAAAGGGTTCAATTACTGGGGTAAAGAACATAAAGTAAAAGTGCATTTACATTTAAAACAAAAAAGTATAGCTAATCCAAATAAGCTCCCAAGTGTTTGACTTAATAGTTTATTTATATACCACCTTTCTTATCCTCAGATTGCTCTTCAGATATTATTCAAGGCGGTTTACATAGGCAGGGGCTTGCCTAGATCCGATAAGGATCTTTACAATATTGTTCTATATAGAACCCTACAATTCCAGCTGGTTTCCTCCACATCTTCACTAGCTGCTGAACACAAGCCTCGAGCTCTCCACAGGACGCCACAGATCATGCTGAACAGGGAAAAAAAATCCAGTTGTTATCATTCTGTCACTGACATTCTCAGCATTCCAGTCCATTCTCTCACCATGGCACGTAACAGTGGCACCTCTCTGCCACTGAGCGTCATGACAGCTTATCAATGACTTCTGGTTTGTCTCTCTTCCAGCACGAATGGGCTGCACCTAATTAGCTTCCGGCAGTCTGCAGGCAGTTCAACCTCAGGACCACACCTCCTGCCTTGGGATCCCTTCATGGTAGTTGCACTCAGGAATGCGAAATTGGTTGCCCTTGCATGTTTACTCCATTTATAGCTGTGTTTGAAAATAATACTTTATCAGGGTTAGATTCAAGAATATGCAGGTTCTGTGCACAGAGTTGCAAACCATCCAGCATTGGCCTGGAGACTCCAAGAATCAGCATGGAGCTTAAGGTAAGCACTGAAAGCAATATTGGATATTTACAGAACATGCTTTACAGTGTCATAAAATGTGTTTTGGAAGCGCGCAGAACTGCACACTTCCAGACCTCTATCGGAGAGGCCAGAGCATCCCCATGTGCGGTGGTGGGGTAAGGAAGGCCTGTTGACTCAGTTAAGTCAGCAGGGAAGGTGGAATGTGGGAAGGCTGGGGGCGTGACGAAGGCAGGAGGGGGCAGCACCGTGCAGATGACTTGTGCCAGATGCTATCCCCTCCGATAGCAGCCGGCAGTCCCCTTTGTCTCCGTGTATGTGCACCAGCTAAAGAGCTGGCAACAGTCCGAGGAGACCCATTGACAATCTGGAGGCTTACGGAGGGGTAAGGGAAAATATTGTTCCTTTTCCCTCCTGATCTGCCACGCCCCCCCCCTCACCATAGCACACAGCACAGCCCATTTTGGTGTGATTGCATGCTTTGGCGGGGGAATGGATAGGATTGGGCTATCAATGACATTAATTTATGCCAGGGGTGGCCAACCTTCCACCATTAGGGCTACTGTGTTCTTAAGAGTTGTGTAGAAGACAGAATCTGGGCAGCTGCAAGTGCTGATGGTGCTGCTAAAGCAGCTGCACCTGCTGAAATGCCCTCACCTATGCAACTATTTAAAGGGCCAGCATTCATGTTGCAAGGTTGGCCACCACTTATGCTGAGGGAGGGAAAATCTCTTAGCTTCAGTCAGAGTTGGCAATGCTGCCTGTGTTCTACCACCATAGGCCACATTCTTTCCTAATCTTGTACTTCCAACATAACTGAAAGACATACAGGAGATACATATGGTATAAACACTTGCTAACACACAATGTTTCTGTTCCACATAGTGACAAAGGCCAATCATACAACACATTTTTCTACACCTGGAAATACAGTCCTGATTCTCTGTGTGACAAAGGGACAGCTATCATGTACTGATTTAAACACAGTTTGAACGTTACCTAGGATAGAGGAGGTACTAGGGACCAAGCTGCTATTAGCCCTGAAAGGAAATTTTCATTGATATATTTGCTTGCTCACTAGCTTGAAAACACACATGCGGCACAGTGCGAGTGCCCAGTTGCTGGGGGTGCTAGTGACAAAGGCAAAGCCCTGCCTGCACCCACCCCTGGAAACCTCTAAGCTTAGCAGTGAACAGACATCAGCAAGCTAGAGCCAGCAGCTGCAGGCAGCAGCTCCTCCCATTTTCTCCTTTGGCAAATGGTAGACAATAGAAGAAAAGATTACTGGGTAAACCTTTAATTTCACCTGTTTTTAGAGCTTGGTCCTGTCTTTATCCCCACCCCAACCTACAATATGGAACCTGTCTTTAGAATGTTCTTGTCATATATGCCTTTCTGGGTCATTATCTGACCTAAGGGAGCACCCATACACACTGCAATTTTCTCTCAATTTTAAGAGAGGGGGAACATTGGAGTGCCCTGGGGTGACATACCTCAGCTCAGGGCATGCAGGTCTACTCATTGAAAACCAAATGGCTTACTCATTTTGTGTCTGAAGCAAACACAAGCCATAATCAGATACAGTAACTGACCTTCCATCACAACAGATTCCTTGTAAGGCTGTTTGTCTTGCATCAGGGAAACCATTTTACAACATTCGTTTGCATGTTGCACATAAATATTGCCATCAATATTAGTAATAAGCAGTACTGGTGCACTTTTATTGTTTGTGGGTATGGGGTGACACGATTGCTCAGTATTTACCCTAACGTGGCAGATGTTTCTGTCAAGTTTGCATGGGTACAAGGCATGAAGAGTCTGATTAAAGCAATTTTCATCTTCTTTGTTCTTAGTTAATCAGTGAACTGTCAGCTGAGTCCTATCAATACCAGCTGCCCATGAAATTGACAGGATTGCTACTTTCTTTCCCTTGCATCCACTGCCACCCTTCCATACAGCTTATTCAAACACAGATTCTCCTATAATCTCATTGGAAAACTGTAAAGCAATAAAAATATTGGTTTTGAACTGATCATTTTAAAATCGAATAGACAAGATCAGTTTTACTATTTATTACAGACATAGTTGCAAAGAGAGCCTTTCAGTAGAATGAAGACATCTTGGCAAGCAGCTGTTGTGTGCCTCCTCCTTTCTGACATGATCTGTAGAGTGAGATTTCGGTTACTATTTAGTTATTAAAATGATTTATTTCCAGCCTTTCCCTCTGAATATAGTGCTCAAGGCAGTGCACAAAATAGGAAAAAAAGTAAAATAGAAAAAGGGATGAAATATAAAATGCAATAATCACAAACAATCATAAAGAATAGTGCAATAATTTGATCTTATTTCAGCAAAAAAAAAAAAGCATGTCATGTGAACTATTCAAAACACTGGTTATTTTCAGTAGGGGGCCCAAGCTGCAGAGAGTAAATAAAACCGTGAATTCAAGAGCACAAGAATCATTCTGTAAAGCAGGGGTGGGGAACCTTTTCCCTGGCGAGGGCCATTTTAAATATGAAAATTTGCCATTAGAAATTTGCTTGAGGGCCGGCCGTAAGGCCGGGCACCATTTTATTTATTTAATTAATTTTTGCCCCTGCCCCATCGGCCTCCGGAGGCTCCGCGCTCACCGTCCGAAGCAGCCGCCGGGTCCACGCGTCACCTCCGGTGTACCATGCCGATGACGGCAAGAGCTTGCCCTCATCGGCGTGGTACGCATGTGCGAAATAGCCAACAGCCTGGTGAGAAGGGGTCGAGGTGGCGGCCGGGGAGGACATGCAAAGGCCCTCTCCTGGCCTCCGGAGGTGACGCGCGGACCCGGTGGAGCCTCCAGGGGCCGGTTGGGTGGCCTCCCGGCAATCTCTCCGGGGGCCGGACCGGATGGCCTCGGGGGCCTGATCCGGCCCTGTGGCCTGAGGTTCCCCACTGCTGCTGTAAAGCAAGACCCACACTGCCCTTTAAATCAGTCTGCTGGTTCATATTCTTCACTTTCAGGTTTTGTTACCTTTCATGGCTCTTCCTCTAATTGTGCAAAATTGATACATTGATTTGGTCCAGAAACACTTTGCTCGGTGGTGAGATGAATAATTCCGTGATGCAAATATTCATTCTGTGCGTGTGCGCAGGCATGTGCATACGTGTGTGTGTGTGTGTGTGTGTGTGTGTGTGTGTGTACACACACGCATATGGATGATTTTCTAGTTAATGAAACGAGATGGTAGTTAAGCATTTAGATTTTACTAGAAAGTGGAGATGATGTGGTGGCTTCTTTACTCCTGCAAAATGCTATATGGCACATATTAGCTGATCTCCCCCCATTTGTTGTAGTACTTAGCTTTCAAATATCAAAGCTTTTAAAGCTTCATTGAAGAAGCCAAATCAAGCACTGTCTGGGTTCTTTGGGGCTGTTTTTCTAACGTTTGAAGATAAGAGCATTTCCAAACAATTTCACTACTTACATATGATTATCTCTCTCCTGTTCTTTTTTTCTGTTTTGAAATAGGAGGAGTAAGAGAATAGATTCCCTGTTGTGAATGTGTTTCAGACCTGTGGGTTGTCAGCTGCAGGGAGTCTTTGACCTCCTCTGTTGGACAACTTCATGTCCTAAATCCTGTGGTCTTTCTTTCTTTTAAATGCATTGTAACCTTTAAAAATGTTCCTAGATATAATGGATCCTTTAGGTTTCTAAATTACAATATAGAATTTGTGTAATTTCAGAGCAAGCAGAACTATTATTCTCAAAATTGATTATGCAGTTTGTTTTTCTTTCTCTTTCACATGCATATGGAATGCAACATAGTTGGGCAATCAGAGAAGCCATGCAGTTGTGAAACTCTCAGGTGCTATGTGTATAATAATTCTCAATTATTGTTTGCTTTAAGATAAAAGGTACCCTTTCAGGCAACTTATTCCCTTCCCTGAATAGTAGTTTCAAAACTGTATAGTTTCCTGCCTGAAAGATGCTGACTAACAGTGACACCTTTTGTACCTTGATTTGTTTCTAAGATTCATTTTACTAAGCATTCTTAGTAAATCTAAGAATTCACTAAGATCTCAGTTAATTTTACATCTTTGCACTTGATGTGAAAATTTAATGGTACTTTGTTGTTTCTGGCAATTCTTTATAAGTTGCATGTTTGACTTGCAGTTGGTTAATCCTTTTTATTGCTCTTTTACATTCCTTCAGTGGAATGCAAAATTGCATTTCTGCTCAGTAGCCAAGCACAGATGTTGTGCATGCATAAACTTCTCTAATCCATCATTTTAGATTGGTTTGCCTTTTGCTAGAGATGCAATAAAGCAGCATTCAAAGCAGGGCCAGCCCAAGTTATCCTATCACCTGTGGCATGCCAAATGCTGCCCCCCCCCACCTGATGATGTGCCAGCCTCTAATGATAACACACAACTGTATAAGAGTTCTAATATTAGTTCTGATACATGGAAATAAAAGCTGACTCATACTAACACCTTATTGGTTCCATGCTGTGTCATTAAGCACCTCATTGGCTCTCGGAACAATCAGTCTCACTGGTTAGTTTTGAGTTAAGGAAATCCACTTTTTGTTAAGGAAGTTGTGTTTCCCCCCCCCCCCCAGTTATTTGGCCATTATCTTGATAGAATACAGATAATTTGACAGTTTGTGACCTTTCCAATGATATAGAACATTATAGTACATGTATTCATAAATACAAGATTTCCACAATTTTGGCCACTAGTTGTCTGTCTGTCTGTCTCTCTCCCTCTCTCTCTCTCTCTCACACACACACACAGACACACACACACACATGAGTCACCCGGTGCGGTCCTCACCCTCTAGTGACAACACTGCTTGGAACGTAACCCTCGTGTAAGACAAGGGGTGACTCTGGAGCATATTGGACACCTTTTTAAACACTAAGATTTGTTATGAAAGGTAAACTTATTGTATTATCTTGTTACCGTGACTCAATTAGAGCTTGTGTGTGTGTTTAAGAATTACGTTTGAATACATCTTTGAAAGATTCATCTGTGGAATGTACAGCCCAATCCTATGCACGGCTACTCAGAAGCAAGTCCTATTGAGTCTCATGGGAATTATTCCCAAGTAAGGATTGCAGCTGAAGTTATAATACGTTTGATTAACACATTAGTAACTGTGTCTTACTGAACCAATTTTACTTAATTCTGCCTGCTGCACCTCAAGTGAAAATGAACTTCCTTTTTCCTCTGTTCCTAGCTGCCAGTTGCACCGTCAACTGGTAGAGTGGCCAATGGCACGCTATTTCTGTCTTGAACTGGGACAGGTCTGCAGAGATGGAGTGGGCTTCCCCAACCCCTAGATTGTCAAACTGTTGGGCATGACTGGCTGGAATGTAAGGGATGGATTATTCAGCCTAAACTTAGGCTATACCTAGACATGGTTGTTTAAACCTTAAGGCAATACTGTGCCCATAGGGAGGCCACATGGAAAAGACGTTGGTGTCTCATGGAGTGCAATCGCTTTTGCCCCGTAGCATGGGGCAGAGATGCGAAATTGCACTACTCTGATTGGCTGGCACTCATTCGTCTCGGATTTTTGACCCTTTACTACCATCCCTTCTGTCATCTGAGACTAGCTGGTTGCCCTTTATGGGGGCCAGGTAGGACTTTTTGGCTGTCAGCCAGATTGGTTGGGGTTGGCAGTTTTTTCGCCTACCCCAGACTGGTGTTGGGCAGGTGCGGTTATGTTTGGCTAGGGCTTTTTCAGGGTTATTCATTATTGGTCAATTTAGGCAGGTGTCAGGTGGGCCAGGTAGGCAGGACTTGAGGGATTGGTTCCATTCTGAGTTCAGCAAGGTCAGGGGGTGAGCCAGGACCTCTCAGACCATGCTTGTTCGGATCGGTGAGGCTGGCTGGAGAGCCCCCTGCCTGGAAGAGGCAAAGATTACCGCAAGGCTTGGTCTTGAGGAGTCTGCACTGTCCAGCTGCCTCGACCCTTTGGGGTTGGCCATGATAGGCTTGCTTGGTCTCTGGCCAAGTGCAGCTTTGAGTCAGGTGGTTATGCCCTGGATTTCCTTGGGGAGGTCAATGTTGACCACCGTTCCCCCAAATTAGTTGCCCGCATGGCTGAGGGGTGTGAGATAAGATGCCTGGCTGCAGGTATGTTTACCTTGTGTTTAATAAAGTGCCCCAGTTTCCATCCAAGCCTCTGTCTCATCTGATTATTTTGGGGGGTGCCTGGGTAAAGAGGAACTTGCCTACAGGACTGTAATAATTATAAGAGCCCATCTTTCTTGTGTTCAGGTTTTAGAAGGAAGGCGTGATAATTTTAATGACTGTGTACACAAGCTGTTTTGTATCTGTTTGAAAATCCCTGAGGTCATAGACATGCTTAGTGCCATTCTGCACAATCAAGGTTTTGCTGAGGCGATCAGCCAGTCAATACAGCTTAGTGTCTCATTAGCATATATTTGTTCTGTATAACATTTCAGTATATCCATAATGACTTAATAAAGAGACTGGGTGTTTAAATATTATAGTACCAAGACAGAATGTTCTCAGTACAATTTTATAAATATTTCATTGACTTTGAGACAATGCCATATTCACAAACCAGCTGACACTTCCACACGAAGTCTATGTAAAGTGAAACTTATTTACAATCAGGTTCATCCTTTACGATTGCTAAGTTAACAACCAGCTGTAAGACAGATTTAAGACACCACCTCAAAATTCATCAATATTCAAAACTCCTGTACTGTGCTGAAAGCAAACAAAGGGAAAAGGGAGCGATGACTTCAAAGTAGTTCTGAAATGATGTATGCCATATACTGTACTTGCAGGATGTGTTGAATACATTTTTTTTCTATCTAAAAGTACTGAATATTTTGCAGTGTTTCAAACTTCCATCCATCTCTTCACAGGAGATTTATGCATTTTATAACTGAACTGAAACAGAAAATCAGCTCACTAAGTTGCTTCCAAATTGCATTTTTGACATTATTTATAGGCAGGAGAAATTACAATTAGGTAGCCATTTAGTCTAGAATTACAGGTTGAGTATCCCTTATTTGGAATGCTTGAGGAAGTGTTCCGGATTTTTCTGGATTTTGGAATATTTGCCTAAACATAATGAGATGTCTTGGGGATATGGGACCCAAGTCTAAACACAAAATTCATCTCTGTTTCATATACACCTTATACACATAGTAGCCTGAAGGTAATTTTATACAATATTTTAATTTGTGACTGAAACAAGGTTTGTGCATGAAACACAGTTTGTATTTACTGTTTTGCCTTAAGAAATAAAATCACAATGTTAGCGCGCAAAAAAGTTCCAGGTTTCAGAATGTTCAGAATGTTGGAATTCCTGTTAAAGGGTAATCAACCTTTATTATTATTATTATTATTATTATTATTATTATTATTATTAATAATAATAATAATAATAATAATAATAATAATAATAATAATAATAAAAGTTCACAAAGAGGTTTACAGACAAAATCAAATGATTAAATGGCTCCCTGTCCCCAAAGGGCTCACAATCTAATAAAGATGCAGAACACCACCAGCAAACAGCCACCAGAAAGACACTGTGCTGGGGTGAAAGGGGGGGCAGTTACTCTCCCCCTGCTAAATACAGCAATTGAAAAAGTGCCTCTTGCCCAGTTAGCAGGGGTTCTAACCTTTGCTAACTGGAGATGTACTATCCTTTGTTCACTCAGTTTTTATGGAGAATTGTTCTAGAATCTAGACTCTAGATTCTAGACTATGCCATTGCCAACTCATTGTATTCCAGTGTTTTTTGTTTTGTTTGAAAAAAAGATGGGATGAGCTGATTTGTGATAGGTGGTTTTTCACTTAGAATACAATTATAGTATGAGCCTAGGTAGTGTGGACAAAGTGCTGTTGAGGTTTTTCAATGCCACCATTTCTTTAATTAGAAGTTTCTCCCCTGTGGCTTCTGCCCCATAGTTGCTTCCTGATCAATGGGAGTATGACATTACTGTATTGTGACTTAATTAGGATGTTTGTATTCCTTGCAGTGAGTGAGAACATTAAACTAGTCACTCTGCCACCAGTTAGAGGACCAAGGGCTGCTGGGAGGTTGCACCATCCCTGAAAGGACAGCACGGCAAGGGGAAGACCAGCCTAGCCCCATCCATCAGCAGGGAAGAAACAACTTTGTGGAACCCGCTGTTCCCCTTCCTGCTAGAAAGAACTCTGCTCCAATCCCCAGCTTCCTGTGGCCTACAAAAGTGAGGACAATTTTTACCATAACTCCCTGGACAGAAAGGTTAAAAGCTGTATCAGACCGCATATGTCTCGCTTCGTCACGTCCCGGAGTCGATTCTGATTGGCCCGAGGCATTGCTCCGCGTCCCACCCCCACAACCCCAAACATGGCCTCTCATTGGCCAAAGGTCGTTCTGGTGCGTTCCAAGTTGAATAAATTTGGCCAATGAGAGGCCTCATTTGGCCTGAGGCATTGCTCTGCGTCCCTCCCCCACAACGCCAATCAGAATGTACTCCGGGACGCGACAAAGCAAGACGCCTGTGGTGTGAAGCCGTCTTATCCTAGGATCCAATTCAAAATGGCCCTTGCTAAGCTTGAACTTACACTGGCAAAACAAGTTGACATACTGTGTTTGCCAGGAGCAATATCTAACTCTCAATAGTCCGTGGTATAAGAGAGCCTGCACAACAATTATGATGCCATGTCTATAGAGACCCTAGCCTAGCAACACTGTCACCACCCACCAATCACAATGTTATTCCTGATGATGCTCTCCTATGTAGCTCACAAACAGAAAAAATATTGACTTTGGGATGATGTCACTTAATTCATTCCATTCCCATTCTTGCATACAGCCTGACTGCTTGGAAGCATTCAAAGCTGCTATGCCTCACCTTATTAGGAAGACAACACCTACACACACAGGCACAGGTTTAAGTTCTCCCCTAGCAGCAGATCAGCCTTTTGGCTAGGGGAGCTGACTGGGCTGCACAGGGGGGAAGGGGATGCTAATTCACTCCTATCTACGAGCTAGTTCCAGCTAGTTTTGGATGGAGGTATAGATGGGATGTCACCCATGCCACTCTCCCAGTTCAAGTTCAAATGCCACTGTGATAACAATGCCCAAGTGAGAAAGTTTTGCAAGGAAAAAGGGAAGGAACCATTTGGACAGGGAACTATGAAAGCTCCAACATCAAGTTTCCAGGTAGCAAAATTAGGAAGAACCCAATGTCCTGTGGGAAGAAGCACAGGAATGTAAAGGGGGTTTAAGTCCTACCCCACAGAGATGAAAGTGCAGTTCCCCCCCCCCCAAGCAGGCTTTCCTTGTGGAGTCTTGGCTGGCAACGATATTTGTAGATGGAAAAGGATGGGAATGGGAACAGACCCCCCCCCCCAATACATAGAGCAAGGGTCTAAGCATGCAACCGCAGGTGCAGGCAGGATCTTTGTACTGTCCCAAGGGCTTGGCACATGATGCACTCCTTTCCATCCTGCTATGCATCACATTATCTCAGCCATATTTCTTAGTTGTAACAAATCTGTAAACTTCAGCTATGTGAATTAGTACAAGCACTGCACACAGGGGGATCCGGTTTCAATTCCAGACCATGGACTCCCTAGGAAAAAAGGCTGAGAAGAGACTCCCAGGCCTGCAGGCAGTTGTGGGGTGGTAGTGGTGCTCCAGTAGCTGTCAAAATTGGGCTTCTACTTGTCTGTGTTTTTGTTTTTGGTCAGCCCACAACCTGCCACAAAAGCCCCGCATTCATTTGGCAGATTGCCATTGGATGCTATTTATTGCTCCAGCAGGTCATTTTATCAGTTTACCCACCTTCCAGTTTCCGCACCCTGACTGGTTCATGTTGCCCAGTATTAATAGGGGGACAAGGATTATGAGCTAGCAGAGGATGTCCCCATACCCTTGCTGGAGCTCATGGGAAGGCAGAGTGGCTGCAACTGTTAATCCCCTCTCCCAAAGAATGTCCCACTCTGAAGACAGTTGGATTGAGTAATGTGGAGGGGGGGATTGAAATCCTGTTTGCCATCTTTCATTACCACCCAGGAACACACTGTGAAATATTCAAAGCTTTTATTGAACAGCATCAGTGGTGGAGTAAATTCTGAAAAGCATCCTAAATTAGTTGGATCCTCTAGGAATACCTCTGTGCTCCTGAGAACTGTATGGCAGATAGCAGAGTAGTGGGTGCAGCAGTCCCTAATTGCTGCATGCTCATGCAAGATGAAGCTCTCCCTGTTACCATCACACTACTTGCACAGGTACAGGAGCTCTGCTAAAACAAAACTACCGCAGTCCCTCAGTTCACACTGGTCTTGCTGTTGGGTTCTTTTTTGCACTGCACGGTGTGTGGAGTGGGGAAGACAATCCTTCTTTTTCTAGTCCTTAGAGAGATGTCTGGAAAGAACCCAAAGGGGTGCACAAGGGTAGTAATGACTGGGTGGTGGTGGTGGTGGTGGTAGTAGTAGTAGCGCCTCAGCAACTGTACTAAATGGTCCTAGTGTGGAAGCAGCCTAGAGATCATCAAAAGAGGAAATGGTATTGGTTGGTTTAAATCATATCTGTGAGAAAGCAGAGCACTAATTAAAATATGTTTAGTCAGAAACATGAACAAAATTAAGCCTAATTCACACACTAGTGTCTACTTGGGCACTGTGTTCATGTGAAGCAGCTGCCTATGCTTGCTTGGTGTAGTGGCTTTACTTTGCAAGTGCAATTTCTCTTTTGGGAGATGTGGAGTTGTTTGTTTGAAATTGGACAAACTTACAGCTATCACTTACACAGACAGAACAAGTCCTTTTCCCCTTCAACATTTGTAACAGTGTGTCGGCACTGTACAAAAATGTGTCCAGTATTTTTTTTTAAGCCCAATGAAGCCAATTAATGAATGAATGAAGGAACAAAACATTGCCAAAAGGCATTCCAGTATCACTGTTATAACCACAGTGTAACTATGTCTTTTGTTGAGAACATACAAATAGTTCCATAGGAATTATTTTTTTAAAAAAACTAAAACACACAATGCTCTTTACATATTTTATTAACATTTTAAAATGGCTAAATGTAATACTTATGTCTAGTAGCAGAATATGAACCACAACCTTGCGTACAAGTACAGACAAAGCCTGGAGCGTTACAATAGCAGACGTAACATAGAGGTAACAGCAGAGATCTGTTATCCAATTCAACTAGCCCTTTGTAAAGAACTGAGAAACCAACTACAAGACTCTCTCCCCGTGAGCAAAATTTTCTCTTGGAACTTGTCGTGCCTTTTTGCTCTGGAGAGCTCTTTAATGAACCTCTCATAGAAGAAATGTGCCTGTTTTCTTATTCTGAGCAGCCGTTTTTATTGGTCATGTTGGGTATATTGATGATGAAAAGGATAATTTACCTCATTCGTTTGTGTATGTAAATTGCAACGATCCCAGTTAACGTTGTTCTTTGGTATGATCAAATCAGATTGTGGTGCTGTCTGTGGGATTTCTCTGTGTTTAGAGCCCTCTTTTGAAGTCCTTAAGGGTTCTTGCACATAGAACAGTGACAGAATGGAGACTGCTAATGATAACGGCTGCACATGTGGCCAGAGGGTATGTCAGCATTTAAAAAAGCATATTTTTTGCAGGCTTCTTCCAAATTGTGATTGAGTTCTCATGCTCAAGTCTGCAACCTCTCTGGTTATGTCCGGTGTCTCTTATATGCCAACAATAATATGTAAGACAGGCTGTCTATGGCTTACTGTGACTTACTATCTCTTGCAATGGGAGTTCCTTTTGAAGATTTATACTTTAAATTGGATAAATTTATTTTATTGAATAAATCATGATGAGCAATTCTTTCTAGAATAACACGTTAGGTGCTGATGGTGTTTTCAACAATAATAGTGTATTATTGGCAGGGGTGCCAAAGGTGGCACCAAATTCCACCATCCACACACATTTGCAGTGTGCATGCCACCATATGCATAGTTCACATCAGTGCTCATCACTCCCGCTGCCAGCTTGTCACATGCTCTCCAAAAGGATCAGGCAGGTGCAAGGAGTGGGACAGCCCCCCCCCCCCGCTAGTATGTCACTTCCCCAAGCCAGCTGCTCAAAGCAAGCACTTTAGCTGGCTTCATGTCTGGGCTGCCTCTGATATTGGCAACAATAATCAGAAACAAAATTCCTGAACAAAATTTTGGGGAACAAAAATAGGAACAAAATAGGGACAAAAGGAATTTTGAGGAATAAAAATGCTGTAAAGAAATGCTTTAAAAGTTATATCATAATTATCAATGCAAAACAGTACTACAGTGTAATCTCTCAAGAAGTTTATGTAAGGTATAATGAACCTAGACTATAATGAACCTAGACTGCAGACTGCAGATTTTCATTACAGGTTTCAAATGTTTATTGCAATAAATTTAACACTCGCACTTTTTGTTCTAAGGCACTACTTTGGCATGTGAAAACCATATGAGACTCAGCTATAAACTACTTTTTTCAAAAACTAACTTGCATATTTCAAATGGGCTGGCCCATCCATGAGGCTAAGTGAAGCGGTTGCCCCAGGTAGTGGATTGATGGTGGACGCCCATCTCTGTCTGCCTACTTGTCTCTGCTGCTGCTCCTCCTCCTCCCATTCCCTGGATTGAAAAGGTAGTGGGAAACAAAGGAAAAGGAAATGTGAGGAGTGTGCTGTGCTAGAATATTGGGGATTGGGAAGACCAGAGGCTGGCATATCATCAGGTAAGGGGGACAACATTTGACATGCCGCATCAGGAAGTCTTGGACCAGCCCTTTTGAAATCCTGTTTAAAGCACATGATTCCGTTCTTCGTTTAAAAAAAAAAAAGAAACTTACAAGTGGTATCAAGAGTGTCGTGCTGGCCAGTCCAAGACATACTTCCACCCCTTCCTACCAAAGCTCCCAAGGCTCCCCTCCCAAAAATCTGCTGCTGAGAGTTGGGGAACTTTCAGCTACAGCATTAGATGCAGAGCAGGGGCTGCAGAGGGAGGGGACTATTCAGAAACTGCAATGATAGCTGCTAGTGAAAGCACTACTCCTCTAGCACTTCCACTTGTGGTTTCTAGCCATTTCCCCCTCCCCCTACAGGGTCCTTTGCCATATCCTGTGCCATTGCTGAAGATCCCACAACTTTCAACAGTGGCTTTTGGGGGGCTTAGAAACTTGGAAGGAGGGGTGGGGAAGGTGTCTTGAGGTGCTGTACATCGCATCTGAACGAGCTATACTGTAGATGTCACCTGTTGCGTTTAATTGTTGGAGGTTTAAGATGGGACTTTTGGGGGAGGGGTAAGCTTATCAAATGTTTGTACGTTTAATATTTTTAATTTTATCTTTTGCAACTACCTCAGGACTTCCTTGGAAACGAGAAGTAGCCTTTCAACTGATCCACTCAGGTATTGTTATATGCTGCATTTTTCCCTTGAAAAGTGAAGTAGAAAGGTCACCTTCTGTATAGAGATCTCAGTTACTGAAATTAACTGTGAAATTAAGTGTACAGAGATCTCAGTTACTGAAATTGTCTCAGCCTGATGCTGTGAATTTAGCATTAAAAAACAAGACACAAACCAGTGGCGGAGCTACGGCTGCCGCCCCCAGCACCGGAAGTGACGTCACTGCCGCCGGTGGTTTTCCATCCAACAGAGGCGCAGGGCGGGCGGGAGGGCCAAACCTGTCGTCGCTGCCCACTCATGCCATCAAAACGGCCTGATTTTTGCCCTGCCACCAGCCACTTTGACACCCCTGCCGCCTGGGGCCCAACATCCCCCCACCTGCTGCTGGGGCCCGCTACCCCCTTCTATCCTCCGTCACTAACACAAGCAACTACATTCTTTGCAAAACATAAGATTGTTTAAAAAGTGTACTTACAATTGTTTTTTGGGGGTGTAACCCTTGTTGAACAATGCATTTGTGTACAAAATGGGGTAAATGTTGCTGTTTTGCTCAATGCTTGACTTTCAGGTAGCTTCTCTTCTGTGGTATCCCAGGTGGTATTATGCTTGCTCTAAGTACATGACTTTTCCAGTGGATGGGGAGGTGAAATACTGTAGCTGGGTGTGCTAGGTGTTTTGTTTTGTTTTGCAGGATGGAGTGATGTCTGTCTTTGTATTACCTCACTTTCTTGTTGGTCTTATCCCCACACCTCACAAGCTCTTCTCTCTGATCCCATAAATTTGGTTGTCATAGTTACCTGATGGTGAAAGGTGCGCTGATCATTCTTGGAGACTTCATTTCTGTGACTGAGTCATGCCATTCAGACCAGTTCTAGTTCCAAGTCTTGGTTCTAGTTCCAAGTCCTCAGATTAATCCCCTCCTACAAACCCTACACTGAAGAAGGTTGGACCAGAGGATAAAAACATGTGGGATGCAACGTCTAAGGAGTGCCAAGTCTCTAAGGGCCTGAAGCCTCAAGGGGAATCTAGTCCTCTGGCTCAGATCATTCTTTCCAAGGTGAATAAGCAATACCTGGGGAGGTGGCTTGTCCAATAAAAACTCACGGTCCAGAGGCAGCTGTTGCCCCCAAAGTATGCTTCTTTTGGCAGCCCAGCTGACCCAGGCCACATCGCCCAATCTGAGCTGAATACCAAAGCTGCTGGCAGCTGTTCTCTTCCTGAGCACTGACTCAGATCAACCCTTTTTCCTAGGTTAACTAATAATACAGACAGAATCTGATAACTGTTGGTGTTTAGATTTCCAAAGTGGAATTCTCATAGCACACTTGCCTGGCAATAAGCCATATTGAAATTAATGACTTTATTTTTGAGTTGGCATGTGTAGAATCATGCTCACCATTGGTTCCTCTGCCCCAGCATGTCTCAGTGGAATAAAAATTTGAAACCTTTAGTACAAGCGAATATTGTACTTTTTGGTATGACACTATTTTGCTGATGTCTTGTGTAATGCAGCCTTGGAGAACAGCATTGACAAAAAGCTGTATAGATATGTTTTTGTATACATAAATAAAGCACAGTTCTTAGCCTGCAAGAACTCTTTTAATGTCATCTAACTGCTAACACAGACAGAGCTAACTGCTACATCCTCTCCTAGAAACATTTGTTTCCCACCTTTCTAACTACATCTAGGCCAAGGAAAGAGTTCTGTGTAACTCGAAAGCACCCATAACAAGTTCTGAGTGTTCATTCTGATTAAAGATATTGTGTTATGTTTGTGATATTTTACTGATATGTTCATGTAATCTTATTTACCAAATTAACTGCTCTTTTAAAGTGATAGTTGGGCTAGTTAAAGAATGGTAAAAGAATGGAAGATTCTACTCATTCAGAGCCAGTACTATAGGGATGGTATTCTGTTTCAATTGACATGAACCTTGAACTGGGATGGGAGGTGCCTGGTTTGGTTATTTAGTAGTGAGAGAAGTGTAATTTGCACATGTTCAGAGTACTTTCCTGCTTGCAAAGCCCTATTCACTAATGCAGTTGGTAATTTGGTAGATATGGCATAGGGGTGGCTTCACACTGTGGGACCAGATGTATCCAAAACTGTGTTGAGGCATAAGAAGTATGAACGAAGTGCTGAAGTAGCTCACACTATACACATAGCATATGCCCACTGCAACCCAGACTGCTCAAAATTCTGTTGCTGCTTGTGGCAGCAATTTAGTAAAAGTGCAATGGCTGAAAATTGCCCCACTTTCATTCATACAGTTGCTGGAAGCAGCAGCTGGATGCCTCAACCTCACTGCCAGGTTAGACAAAACACATCATGCAATGTGAACCAGAGTGTAATCCAGCCCATGCCTATCAATCTCTTGCTTTAAACTACCAATCTTCATAAAGATACTGTATATTCAGCTTAAAATAACATTTGCTATCCTGCCTGTCACTGGTGACTGCTTCCCTGTGAATCTGTCCTACTAGAGCACATGACACCCTAAACTAAAATAATAAGCAGCAGTCAGGAAAAAGATGACACACAATTTCTGAGTGACTGAACAGTCTGGAAGATGTGGAACAAGCAAAGCCTCATATCTTAATGAAACCATTTAAATTGTTGATGCTGTAGTACTGGTAACGTAGGTATCAAAATGGAGGGGGGGTAGGAAATATACCCCCTGCATAGCCTAGCCCCCTTAGTTATTTTTTCACTAATGGTGGGAAAGAGGGAATATCTATCCCTATTGCCAAGAATGTGTGATGACAGCATCCAGATGTGGATCCCTATCCATGTTCAACCAAAATTAGTCTTGTTTCTACTCTATGTACAAGTAGAGTTAGAGTTTGGTGAAAGTCTTGCCATACAGTGCTGCCAGCTTGGCAACGCAAGGAGTGCCGATTCTGGGTAAATGGGCTGCATTCCCGCCCCCAGCATATTGGAGGAACAAATGACTGTGGAAAAGGTATGAAAGAGGAGAGGCATTTGTACATATTTTCTTTTTGCACTTCTGAAATGGAAACTTTTTTGTAAAAATCAACCTCACGAAAATTTGGTGGTGCTCTAATGGTACTAGTGAGCAGAGGTGTTCCCCTTCCCCAAGTGTAACCGGGGCCAGGCGCTATTGACCTTGGATTTCCGCCAGCTATTTTGCTGGCGGAAGTAGAGGAGGCCATGTAAAGGCTCCGGTGCCCGGCGGGGATCAGGATTTAGCCAAAGGCCGTCTCCCGCCCCCTCCCGGGCTGATGGGGCCAATGACCACCCTCCTTGCTCCGGCGATCCACCCCCCCTCCCGTCGGATCCTGTTTTACCTGGGGCCAGTGGCCGACAGGAGCTCCGTCGTCAGAGCGGGGAAGGCTGGCCTCTGCGCCAGCCTTCCCTGCTCAAAAGTAGTCGTGAACGTGCTTTATGGCACGTTCGCTACTGCTTCAGACGCTAGAACGCTTGTTCCGGCGCGCGGGGTGTGTGTGTTAGTGAGGATTGGGCTGTAATTGACTTAAAGTAGCTATGAGGAGGAAATGATAGGTCTGGCAGGGGCCCTCAAAACTGCTATATTCACCCTGAAAGCTGCTATGTGTAGGCAATAATTGCTTTGGATATATTTATCAGCTTCAAGGGACGATGACTTTGGCAGAGAAAGGACAAACCTCTCTGCTCCCTATGTGCTGCAGTTCTGATCAGAATCTCTCTGCTCCTGCAGCTGTTTAGTCAATTTAAGAGGCATTTCTGGTTTTAAGCACAGCTTTTAGTGACACAAATAACTGCGCATCTAGTTTGGCCCTAAGGTAGCTATTACACTGGAATTTGCTGCCTATTGCAAAGCTGCTGAAAGTGGTCTAGAATCATGTAACATTAGAATTGGAAGGAACTTTAGAGATCATCTGGTACAGACAACTACTACAGCATCCTTAGCAGGTCCCCGCCCAGCTTTTGCTTGAAAACTTTCAATGAGGGAGTGCCACCACCACCACCCACTGCAGGAGGCAGACTATTCTAGTGCTGACAGCTCTTACGGTTATGAAATTTTTCCAAATGTCTAGCCTGAATTTAATGGGGGTGACACTTTTGAGTTACCGGACTGGATGACACCATTGACCAGGAGTAATTGTAAAAAATACATAGTCCTGCCTGATGGGCATCTTGTGTAGAACCCAGCTCAGTCCAGCCTTGTTTCTCTCTGTTAATCTCTGGGGTCCATCATGGGGGTGATGCACTGAGCTCTCGCACCAGGTGATGCAAACCCTACTGACGCCTCTGGCTCCCAGCTCCCTACCTTTTAAAAAATGCAGAGAAGGTGGGGGAGAGAAAGAGGAGGTGGCAGAAGAGCCACTCTAGCTCTCTTGTCTTGTCTTCCACCCCATTTTCTCTCTGCCTTTTGAAATTATAGAAGTCAGGAAAGAGGAGGAAAAGAATGACAGGGGTGATGAGGAGGCAAATTTGTAGGGTGGGCAGGGGGCAAATGTGATGGGGGCCATGCAGCAGAGGATAGTGGAGGCAGTCTACGGGAGGTGCAGAGGAGAGGGGAGATTAAATTTCTGTGTTGCGGGTAGCAGCATGTGGGCTTGGCTCAGGACTGAGTTTGAATATTGACACAGTAACTGTAAGTTGAGTTAATGCATGCATGATGAAGCAGTCGCCAAACTCTGAATACTGCACAGATGCATTCAGTTGACGACATTCTCAAACAGCCAGCTTGGTGGTGTGAGCTGATCCTTGAAGTAGGGAGAATAGAATTTGAAGGGATATGTTGTATTAGTTTGCTATCTGTTATAAGCCCAAGCAAGGGGCACAGTGGAAGTAATGCTGCTCTGGGCCAGATCTAGTATGCCTGGATCCCTTAACAGAAGGCAGCACACAAGTATCTCCATGGTTGGCACTTAACAAAATACAGATATTTGTTCCATGCATTATCACTTAATTTACAAATTAACAACCATCTATAGCATGGGCCTCCAAACCCCGGCCCATGGGCCGGATCTGGTGTGCCAAAAAAGGCGTCTGGGCACAGCAGTGGCGGAGCTTTACCGTTCCACCCCACAACCTCCTAACTTTGCATCCAATCTTTGAAGAAACTCATACCGGGCAGCCACTTCTGCTGCCCGTCACCCCAGACAGCTCTGCGCCCCGATTTCCTGGGGGAAGCGGCTGCCCAGTGAGAGTTTCTGCAAAATCAGATGCGAAGATAGGAGGCTGCAGGGTGGAACTTTAAGGCTCTGCCACACCGTGCCTGGACACCGTTTTCGGACAGTTGATTTGGAGGACGTTTGGAGACCGCTGATTTACAGTATGGCCACAAAGTCCTTATGCATGAGATTTTGTGAATTTGGGTTTTTTAAGCCACTTAAGCCTGTGTAGGCACTCTGTGGCCATGTAGACGATTATCCTTTAAAAGGCAACTTGGTTTTACACACATGTACCTTAATAGCTGACAATTGTGTACCATATATATGTTACATCTGGAGAAATAAACACAATTTTATTTTAAAATCAATAACTTCATAAATTACGTTTGAAAATGTTCTGCTTTGATACCTTCATAACATCAAGTAAACTAGCAAAATATACATTTGAGATTAAGTTTAACACACTGTAAATTATGCTGGAGAATTCACCTGCAATATACATGGCATTACATTAGAGTTTCTTGTAATGATTCGTCATATGTGATAAATAACTCCTTGGGCTTTACTTCTCAAACTTTATGATAGCAAAGGAGACAAATTAGCTTGGACAGTGTTAAAAAGGTGCATGTATAGTCATTGTCAATTTTTAAGCTCATAATCCATGTTCCTTAAAATACAGTATTTTTGTTTTTGGTCCATACATAGGATGGATTTCTCTAACAAATGGTTATGCTTCTTTCTCTGCATTATGCTACTTCAATCTCTTTTCAAGATTTATCTGTACATGCATTGAACTTTGCAAAGAAATCTGTGGCTGTACCACAATAACCAGAATTTCACACAGCAATACCCTAAAAAAAAGTGAATTCAACCTGGTTCAGTTATACATAATTTACAGTGCAATCCTAGGCATATTACTCAGAAGTGAGTCCAGTTGGATTCAATGGGACTTACTTAACATGCAAGTGTGTAGGTTTGCAGTGTGAACCATCTCCTGCAGATCAGGTTGTTTTGACTGCAAATTGGAAGAAAATATTTTTGCACCCTTCAATATGAAGTGATGTATACAGAATTATTGAGAGGTGGAGATGGGAGGAAAAGAGTTAAACTTTTTGATTACAAGAAGACTGCAACATCCGCTGCATAAGGTTGTTTAAATTAGTGGATAATATAATTTTTTTAGATGCTTTGACATTTCATTATGATGATTATCTTTTGGTCTTGGCAATATGCATATTTGGACTACTCAGCAGCTCCACAGATAATGGTTATCCTACTTCACCAGTTTCTCCATAATGTTCTACAGTTCTTGCACTCCTAAGCAATAAAAAAGTGAACACATTAACAGGCAGAATGGTTATTCTTCATAATGTTAAGAAATAACCATGGTGATGTTTTTCTGTATAAGTTCTATAACAGTACATTGGTAAAGTTCTAAGCAAACAGCTTAAAATCATCCTATCCTTGAGCAAGAATTGTTTATTTTATTTGGTCTGACTTGACATTTTCTTCATGTAAATAAATGTAAAGAGATTTTACCTGGGCTGCTCAGTCTTTTTATTATTGTTTTTCAAGACCAGCGCATTAGCATGTACACTGGAGTTTACTAAATTTAAGCTTATGCTGTATTTAGTTTATAGAGAGTATTCTCTCACCAGCGGTGTGTATTATTGAAGCCTTGCTTCTGCATCACTGATTACCAAGGAAACCGTTCTTTAAGAGGATGTGCACTATACTTTTTCTGCTCATTCAACATAGCGCTTTCTTAATGGCCTCTTAGAGTACTCTTCTTTAGTTTGCTGCTGGCCACTGAATCCCATAAATGAATATACAACAGCTGAACGCAGCTCACTGAGCATCACAATGCGGAAACTGCACCACATCCAAAAGTTACTATGCTGTTTAAGCTTGTGAATTTGTAGACAAAGAAAGTAGCAGGAAAATGCCCTTTCAAAGAACCAGCTTTATATTCAGGCTGAGCGTGAGATGAAACTTAATGCATTTTACTTGTCTGTTTTCCAAGGGAAAAAGGAAAAAGATGGAGAGCATGTATGTTGAGATTGTTGCGCCTTTCATTCACAAAAGCTCCCATTAGCATTTTCTTTAAAGACAGTACAGTATAATCAGTATTAGAGGCTGTCAAAGTGTCTGGATGAGTAGCTTTTTAACCACTAAGAATCGATGTTTAAAATACAGAGTGGAGAATACCCCCTCCCTCCCCCCATGTTGGCAAAGCAAGAAGACTCTGAAAAATCTGAACCTTCTGCCATTTCAGAACCAAATGTTTTGATAGTGTCCCACTTTTTCTCTAGTGATTACATTTCACCCTTCCTCATTCCTGATGAAGAATTTCATTTACGCTCTGTGCGTGCGTGCGTGCGTGTGTGTGTGTGTGTGTGTGTGTGTGTGTGTGTGTGTGAGAGAGAGAGAGAGAGAGAGAGAGACCCATAGCTAAGCAAAGAAATATGATATAAATAAAAAGGATACTTCAGTAATTCTCTTGTGTGTAATAAGTTTTTCATTTAAATACAGCTAGCAGTTGCCTCTGTGTGCGTGCATGAAGAATTTGACTCAGAAAATGACCATTAAACAGTTCTCAGTTCTTATTTAAAAAAATATCCTGCCCTTCTAAATGGTGGGCAGCTGCTAATAGATTTTTAAAAACAAATACAATAGAAAACCAAATAACAAAAAGAACTAAAATAGCACAGCTGAGAGGGAACTTCCAAACTAATTAAAAAATTATAAACTGTCTGTAAAGGTCTGATGAAAAAGCCAAGTCTTCAACTGGTGGCAGAATATAAACTAGGGCACCAACCACAATTCCAGAGGGAGGTATGTTGTACTATCTATATCAGGGGTTCTCAAGTGATGGGTCATGACCCACCATTTTCTCCCGAAGTGGCCAATATTACTTTAAGGGGGGTGGTCAGCCCAAATGTCGGCAGCAGCACTCCAGGATTGTGCCCACCCCAACATAGAAACGCTGTTTTTAATGTACCTGGTTGTCCTGCCAGCTCTCTGCAGGGTCTGGGGTGGTGGCTGCCCCCCCCCAGGTCTCCCCAAGGCTCTGCAGGTTTGTCCAAGGCTCCAAACAGTGCTGCAGCTCTCCCCAAGGCTCCAAACGGTGCTGATTGCGTTGTGAAGCCCACTTCCAGAAGTGCCTTATACGCCATTTATAAGCTTATCAGTGGCTTATAAGTGATTTATAAGCCAGCATGTTGGATTATAGTGTTTTGGTGAAGAAAGAGACGCGTTTGCTTGGTGGCAGCGATAGCAACATAAAGTGGTGGGGGTGGGCCCCCGGAGATCCACAGATAAGTGAATCTGTGGATAGCGGATCCCTATTGTACAGAGAAAATCTGTGGTAGAGCAGAGAGGATTGGGGGAGGATGGCTGAACCACAGAGGCATGGCTTTCACAGAAGTTCATAGAGCTGGCTTCCTAGAGCTAACTGGTGGTTGTCAGAGTCTTGTTGGGGAAGCCATTACCTGAGTTCAGTCCTCTTGACTGACTCAAGGCCAGGAAATGGGGAGGATTAGGTCCCCCTTTTCTTACATGTTGGTCAAGGTACACCAATTCACCAGGGCTCAGAGGCAGATGGTCCAGTTAAAAATAGAATAATGTGAAACGGAGAGATGGAGATTTAAAGGAGCAAGTTGTGCAATCAATGGACCTGCGTGCAGAAAGGGAAGGTAGGACAGAGGTGGCAGAATACCTATCTGTGTTCTGCTGAGTTTTTGAGGTTGCTAGAACATTGGGGACCTTGAGGCTAGGGACACCAATTGCAATAGAGACTTGGCTATCAAATCAAGTGTTAGATTTAGAGAAGAACAGCCCAAGAGAAAATATCCGAGGAGAGCAATCTTAGCTGAGCTCTTAGGAAGGAAAATGGAGTGTCACAGATGTGTGGCAAAGTCCTGGTCAAGATTGTATGGTGAATTCTGGCGGCTTGGGTTATAACTACCAGAACAAAACAAAAAAAGGTTTGGTCCAATGCTCAGTCCAGGATTTTCAGTGGCTGTTGCTGGTGTCTTTTTGTGTCTCTCTCTTTCTTTTTTAAAGATTGAGAGTCCATTGGGGACATGGAACCATTTATTACTGCTTTGAGAACGACTGTTGAAAAGCAGTACATAAATATTCTTATTAACAATAATAATAATAATAATAATAATAGCAGCTCTGAGAACTGTTTATCAGAGCAAAGGCAAAAGTGTTTGATTGGAGCAGAGGTGAATTCCAAGTTTAACAAGAGAGCTACTCTTGGGTGTTGCCCCAAATGTCCGCCAAAGACTAGGGTGTTGGTCATAAGAACATAAGAAGAGCCCTGCTGGATCAGGCCAAAAGCCCATCTAGTCCAGCTTCCTGTGTCACACAGTGGCCCCACCAGATGCCTCAGGGAGCACACAAGACAACAAGATAACCTGTGTCCAGTCGCTACTCCCTTGCACCTGGCACAGAGAAAACCCACTTCTAAAAACCAGGAGGTTGCTTATGGCTTGTAACCTGTGATGGTCTTTTCCTCCATGAATCTGTCCAAACCCCTTTTAAAGGCATCTAGGCCAGATGCCATCACCACATCCTGTGGCAAGGAGTTCCACAGATGAATTACACGCTGGGTAAAGAAATATTTTCTTTTGTCTGTTCTAACTCTCCCTCCACTCAATTTTAGTGCATGTCCCCTGGTTCTGGTGTTGTGCGAGAGGGAGAAGAATTTCCCTCTATCCACTCTCTCCATCCCATGCATAATTTTATAAGTCTCAATCATGTCCCCCCTCAGGCGCCTTTTTTCTAGGCTGAAAAGCCCCAGACGCTGTAGCCTTTCCTCGTAAGGGAGGTGCTCCAGCCCACGAATCATTTTGGTCGCTCTTTTCTGCACCTTTTCCAATTCAACTATATCCTTTTTGAGGTGTGGTGACCAGAACTGGACACAGTACTCCAGATGTGGCCTTACCATCGATTTGTACAAAGGCATAATGATATTGGCCGTTTTATTCTCAATCCCTTTTTTAATGATCCCGAGCATGGAATTGGTCAAGAAACAAGAGCTGTAGTTTTTTTAGTGGAATCACCTTGATTGGGTAAGCCCCACCTTGGGTTGGGACAAAAGGCACCCATTCAGTCTTTGTGGCAAAGCAATCAAGGTCCATGAATGCTAATCAGGATCTGGGCAAATGATAAAACAAGGCTTATTTGTATCAGAGGCATGGTTTCTGTTTCCTTCCTCAACTTCCTTACATGTCTTCAAGCTGTTCTACGTTCTGCACCACCTGAAACACATATAGGTTTAGATTAGAAATCGCCTTTGCAAGAAACACTTGGTAAGGTCTTCAGTAGCGTAGCTGCCATAGGCAGGAGCCTCCTGGCCCTGGGTGCCAGGTGCAGTCTCCTCACGAGGAGTGGCCACAACAGCATTTCCCGGCATGAGCTGGGCTCTCCCGCCCACCCTGCAAGAAGAGGTGATGTTGCGACATGGGGGGTAACCTGATGTGGGGGTGGTGCAAGGTGTCGTGGGGTCTCCAGGCCCTGGGAGGACTAGCAACACCACTGAAGGTCTGCAATATTATACCCACCTCCACCACTTGCTCTTACAGTTCCATTTTCTGAGAGTTCTTGTCATAGCTAGAGTATAGGAGTTAACCCTTGACTAATAATGGTTTAGTGATACTATAACAAGCCTCAGACTCTCCTCCACTGCAGCTCCTCCTTCCACTCCATGGATTGGGAAAGAAAGCAGGGGCGGGGGGCAGAGAAGAAGAAACATGGGAGGAGAGTGCTGAGTGAGAACATTGGAGAGTGGGGAAGCACATCATTGTGTAAGGGGGGTCAGCATTTGGCATGCTGCTTCAGGTGTCAGGAGATCTTGGGCTGACCTTGGCTAACAGTCTCCAATTTGAGTATCCAAGTAACTGAGAGAGGAGGAGGATTTGTGGTATGCACTAATTTTAGTTTACTTGCACCCTTTACATGGCTGTATCTGAGCAAGAGATCCTGTCCTTAGTTAAGGACTGCAGCACTGAATTTATGGAAAAAAGTGTATTGCATTAGCTTCCTCAGCTTCCAGCCTCCATGTGTTCAATGTAATGCATGCATTAGTTCTGCCCACATACAAACATGTGTGTGTAGGAATCTTTCCATATAATTAAGAACCCTGGAAAAGCAGGGTTAAATGGAAGAACATTGACGCATGTTGATTTTTTTAGATATTGTGTTAGATGCCTGGAAACCAGTTTCTCTCCCATCCTCGTGTACATACAGCACAGAAATTGTTATACAGTATATTTTTTTCACTTATGGGGCCATTTTACAGTTGTGACTATGGATAGGAAAGGGTGACAGTGGGTAAGATGAGATGGCAAACTCTATGTCCCTTTATACAATACAGGTGCTTGGGCACCCACCTCTGCATTACTGGAGACCTATCATTTTAGAGACCTAAAACATTTTTACAGAAATTTTCCTTTTAAAATTTTGTTCAGGTTTTAAATAAATTCTACGATACAAGGTCATCTCTATTGTGTTTCCTATATAAGGTAAAGGTGACCCCTGACAATTAAGTCCAGTTGTGTCCGACTCTAGGGTGTGGTGCTCATCCCCATTTCAAAGCCGAAGAGCCAGCGTTGTCTGAAGACGCCTCCGTGGTCATGTGGCCGGCATGACTCTCCTTGCCGCAGTGCGTAGCATGCAGCTGGAACACGGAGCGCTGTTTACCTTCCTGCAAGTGGTACCTATTTATCTACTCACATTAACATACTTTGGAACTGCTAGATTGGCAGGAGCTGGCCAAGCAACGAGAGCTCACCCCGTCGCGGATTCGAACTGCCGACCTTTCGATTGACAGCTCATGGTTCAGCGGTTTAACCCACTGCGCCACCCGCTGGCCATGTTTCCTATATAGTGGTGCATAAATAAAATTAAAATGACAAGTTATAAAAGTGATGATGGTAATAGTGTGTAGTAATGGTAATGGTGTGTAGTAATGGTAATGGTGTAGTGGTTTGGGAGTCGGACTTAGACCTGGAAGATCCAGGTTCAAATCCCCGCTCAGCCACGAAGCTTCCTGGGTGACCTTGGGCCAGTCACTATCTCTCAGCCCCACCTAACTCACAGGGTTGTTGTGAGGACAAAAAGGAGGGGAGGAAATATGTACACCACTCTGAGCTCCTTGGAGGAAGGGTGGTATAAAAATGTGAAAAATAAATAATCTGAATTTAAGAATAAGGAAACGTTCAAGAACCTAACAGTATTACTTTTTCTTTGGTAAGGGTTGCTTTCAAATTTTCTAAGTGTGGCTTACCTCCTCCATACATATGGTTTTTTGGATATTGCTTTGATATTTATGCTTTGAATTGTCTAATTCTAACCATGTGGGATGCGTGAAAAGAATGCTACTACATTTTTTTTAAATTACGGAATCAGGCCCTATAGTGTCTCAAAAGATAAGATACCCAAATGGCTTGCGGTTTTCAAAGTATGGGAAATGAAAGCTGCTTTTATCATTCCTGCTGCACCCAAAGGATTTAAACAGAAAATGCTTCTAATTTTAAAATTCCTTTTCGTCAAAGCATCTCCTTGCTAATTGCTTCTGTGTTCCCTTTAGAATAAAAATGGTTTGGATTTCCACTGTAACTAAATGAGAACTAGCTGCTGTTTTGCACTACTGTTAATTAGCCCAGCCCCAAATTCATTCACTGATGAGACTGCAGAAGAGTGCCTGAGTATTGCTTGTTAGACGTATTATATCCCTGTAAGCCAATGAAAAGCTGTCATCAGGCTTCCATTTTAGATTTTATCAATGTGTTTCTGTTGCCATAGCAACAGAATCAACCTATCTCAGGGAGGCTTTATCTTGCTGGCTTTTATAGCCGGGAGCGTGCCCCACTGTGCACCATGTGGTTCAGATGATTAGCTTTTCTTCACACAGACCTAACTAGCAAAGTGTATTGGGATTAAGATAAGCATAATTTATTTTGTGAGTGGGGAGGGTCCACACTTATGCTTGTCACTTCCCACTTCCCTTCCACTCCCAGTCATAAGGAACCAACATTTTTCATAGGTGCTAGCAGACAACAGGAGCAGATGTGATTCACACCAGAGGAGCTGACTTTAAAAAAAGAAAAGAAAAGAAAAAAGTTGTATTCGGCTTAGTTACGGAACTGATGAGTTTCCATATGATGTGATCTTAAATCTGCTGAGATCACAAGGCAATTTGTACTCAGCTGACTGGGATATTTGCTTGTACTTCCGTACAAAAAGCTCTAGGGATGCTTTTTGAGGGGCCTTCAAGAATTCTGGCTGGAATATATACTAATTTATCAACAGCTTTTGGAATGGCCTGAAATAGCATGGGCACATGTGTGTTTGTAAGTGTAATAACAGCCACACTGGTTATGTGAGAGAACTCTGGAAACATTAGCTGAAATCCAGAGAAACTGGCACAGTAGCTGAATTTGTAGCCTTTGTGCTACTGTCTCTTTGTATTAAAGTAGTCCACTGTAGCTATGCAGGTGCAGCACCATGTGGATAGTGAGCTGCACACATTTGGTAGCAACTAGAAAATACTACATTGCTGCCTACTTAGAAAGGAGGAGGGGTATTCCATGAAATACTATTCAGTCTTTTTTCCCCTTCTGTAAAAGGTGGGATATTCTTTTATGAAAGATAGCAAACACGGTTATACTAGCTGCAGCTGAACTATTTTAAAATGCTGAAGTTAAAGGCCTTCTGCTTGGATTATTGGCAGTTTCTATGTCTCCAGCCTCTTCACGGTTTCTATAAAAGGTAAGGAAATATTGCATCTAAAATGCTTTTCAGAATAGGACGCTGCAGTCTCCACTTGCTTGTTAGGGCATATTTGCATGGAGAGGAAAGGGGTGTGGTGGTAAAATTAATGCAGGCTTATAAAGGTTGTAAATCTGTTTGTTGTTCCTTTTAACTATAGCTACCATTGCTGTTTCCTGCCTGGGTATTTAGGTGATGCTGTGCTGTTGCTGCAGTTTATAATTTAAATAGGATCAGCTCAAAAAATAATTGGTAGTTCTAATTCAGCCTGATTTTTCTCTCCCACAAGCAGAATAGCTGTTAATGCCTGGTTTTACACAACACAAATGGTGCTCGGATATTGTTTGAAATGTCATAGATATTTATGTAATGCAGATTAATGTTTCCTACAAGGAAAAAGTTTTAATAGAACGGTGTTTGTGTTTCATATAGTGTACAGAATCAATTGCACACCACAGCAACTCTGACAGAAAGCTGAAATGATAGATGGTGAGGCATGGTCAGAAATAATGGGACTGGGTGGCGGATGTATTGTTCTTGCCAAAGTAATGGAACAGCAAAATAAGCAATTTAATTTGACATGCATGCTACACTTACCCTGATGTTTTTATCTAATCTTCAGAGGTCTTTCTATTCATAATAGTTTCTTAATGAAGAAAACCATGTACAAGTAGCTCAGCCTCTGAACATTACTATGAAGCTTGTATTGTAAGATTCAGTGGAAAAACAATACTTTTAAAAATAAAACGTGTTATGTGAGAAGGCATTTTGTTAGGAATGTTGATTTCAGCGTTATGTATAATGTATAGGCTGCAGGATAGCAAAGGAATCTTTCAATGATTTTTAAGGAACTATGCTCTCTTTAATTATGCACTCAGCAGAAAAATAGAGTTGTGATCCTTTGATTGCAAACACTAAAATATGGTTTTGAATGACTCTTTAAATTTCCAACCCAGCCACATTGTTCTGTAGAAGATTTAACGTCAGAGATAGCACATATGGAGTTCATTCTTGCAGCTAGATAGGGTGATATATGTAATTGTGAGAAATGTTTATTCTAACAGTTGGAAAAACAATTTCACTATATGATTGCCTTTTCCATTCCTAGTTAACACCTGCCAAACTAGCATTATCACATCTGAATTGGAAGAAATTGTCAATTCTCTTAAGCACATAAACATTTTCTTATTTTCATTGGCCTATATTTAGAGCTTACCCTGCAACTGAAAACGGCTGGATTTGCTTCCGGAACTGGGAACCACAACTGTGCATAATATTAAAAACAACAACAACAACAACTTGGATAGCATAAAACGTGTACCTTCAGAAACCAGAAGAATATTTTAAGGTTTTGTGCTGCTTAAAACAAAGTGACAGAAAATTGTGTGAAAAGTGGATAGTGCAGAAAGATTAAAAATATATTACCCAATTTCTAGAAACTTTTAATTAATTCTTCATGAGAGTTTTAAATGTGGCTCTAAATGTACTTGGGAAAGCTGCCTGGAAGCCAAGAACAAAAGTGTGACTGTGTGAAGAAAAGTGGGTAGTGTTTGTGAGAGTGCATTGCATGATTTGAAATGTAAATCTGATGAGTATCTGACCTACCTGGTGTTCTGTCATTTTGACAGTAGCATTGAGGCTTTTGCCATCCTTTCACACCAAAAGGGGAGGGAGACTCTGCAAACTTGACTGAAAAATTTATAACTCTGCTGTGATCCAAAAAAAAAAAAAGTGATCACTCTGCTGGTAATGATTTAGCAAGAGAAGGTCTATTTAAAGATATCAGAAGATAATAAAAACAGCATTATAACTTTGTAGCCCATATCATGCATCCACACCTGTGAGAAAATTTAGGTACAACGGACAAAGATGCAAAATGTTTAAAAGGGATTTTGCAGTGGACAATTTAGTGTCACTCTTTTCACTCCTTATAACAACAGTAATGACTACGGCACAGATCCTGTTTACACAGTTGTTTATGCTGGGGTATCCTCCTGACCAAATGTAGTGAGTGTGTTTCCCCCCCAGATGCTATGGAATGTCCCTTGATACTGGGTGGGAGACGTGTTTGGAGGACTAGGGGGTGGGAGGTAAGTACTGGATTTGATCCCCTTGTATCTGACACAATGGGATCTGAAACAATTTGGATTGATTCCAATTAAGCAAAGCTATTTCCACACAAAATTGGTAATGATTTCAGAGAGCAAACACCTCTCATAGCCAAAAATATTATGCCAACAGGATCTTTCCCATCAATGGGAACAACCCTACATCTATTTTCATGCAGTATACATGGACAAAATCCATTGTTCAGGGGTGGAAAAACAAGTTAAAAGTGATTCAGAAGTCTCTGATCTCATCACTGTTATGACTGTCTTCGTTTCCTTCAATCTTTTCTTGGTCTACTTGCATGTGGCATGATGCTGTTACCCAGCATACCAGACTCTGGAGAGGAGAGAGATCCGTGTCTTACATCTCACTACTAGCCAGGAACATAGGAAAGTGCCTTGTATTGAGTTATATCTTTGCTCCAAGTCAAGTTCTCTCCACTGAGCTATGTCCACTTAAAGTGCTTTTTGCCCTGGTCTCTCACACACCCTCAAGGCTGACCCACACTGCATGATTTACAGCGCGTTGCAGAGCTGTGTGGTCACCATTCCGGAAGAGAGCAGCTGAACGCGGAGCAGCTATGCTCTCCCGAGTTCCGGCACGAGCAAAATAGTTTGTTGCCCATCTTTGATGGGGTGGGTTTGCGGAGCTACTGCAGCCACCAATTGGATGAGAGGGCGGGATGAAAGGGGTTGTCAAACAATCGGAACTCACTTGAGTCTCCGATTTCTCTTGGATCCATTTCTCCTCACAAAAGTTAGCAAGATGAATTCTATTCCCGGCACAAATTGTTTTGTTAGTTTTCTCTCCTTCCTGCCCCTCTTTCTCTTCTCTCGTGTATTGGACCGCACTTGTGCTTAGCGAATCACCGCTGCACTTTCTAAGAAGGCGGGACAACAGGAGGGACTATTTGCTGGGAGACACTCGTGGAGATGAGGTCAGCGCGCGGAGGCGAGCAGCCAGGTACCTACTCGCCTCCGCGGCAGAGCTCGTGCGGTGTGTGTCGGGCTTCAACATACCAGACCAGGTTTATGGATTATAATTGGGCCACATTTATTAAATCAATGCCAGTCAATAAGGTACTGTAAACCTTGCAATGGGTTCAATCTCCAAATGCTCCTTCCCCCTTTAGTGTGGGCACCTACCTTGGACGAGAAAGCACACCATCTGTTCCCCCTTTTGAGCATTCCCACTCTGACTCAAAGGTGTTAATGATCCCAGCTTCTCTACAACAACCACTGAAGAGGTCAAGGCAACTGAGTTGCACTGCCTCCCCCCCCCCCCCCCCAGTCAGAAAACATTTGAGGTTGACTTTGCAATTCAAGCCCCAAAGTGTTACCAGCCAGCATCCCCAAGCCAAACAGTCTCCTCCTCCAGGGAGGGCTTCCCACCTCCCCAAACCAGCCCCGCCTCTGCTAAGGCCGGAAGGGAATCCTCTGAGCTCTGTAGCTCAGATCTTTCTTTAGATTTTTCTTCTCCTCCTCTTCCTTTTTCATCACCTTTTTTCTCCCTCTGTCTCCCTAGTCAGGGCCTGGCCCTCACACAGGCAAAGGAGAGTTTGTTTGTTTGTTTGTTTGTTTTGTTTCAGCAGGCTTTCTACAGCCATGGCTGCAGCCTGTAAGAACCTTTTCCCCATGCTATTGCATGAGGGAGGTCTGCGGCCTACAAGCTGACTTAGGCCTAGCATGTTTTCCCCCTGTGCTACTGCATGAGGGAGGCTTCTGGCCTTGTAGGCCACACTGAGCCTAGCTAACAGCTACTCAAACACAGCCTGTTGGCATGAAGCACCCAGTGAGGTGCTCCAAATTGCCCACCCTTGCCTCATGCAAGGGTGGCACAGGGCAAAAAGGTCGTCATAATGGCAGCGAAAAGCTAGTATTCTGCAACTGGTAACAAAGCCAGCTTAGAGGACTATTGTTGCCCTAGCTTTAGTTTAATTGGCTAGATTTCCACCAACTTTGATTTAAGTGTTCAGAGTCTTAGCTATGTCTCCCTGATGAACTATCGTCAAAATGAACAAATCTTTATTTTTCACGGGTTCTTGTGTCCATTTAATCATAGGATTGTGACAGTAAATTGCAGAACCATATGACATTGCTCCAGGTTGTGTACTGTAAAGAATGACTTAGGCTTCTCTTTACTTTAGCCACTTTTATAATGCACTTCAACAGCTGGTGTGTAATAGTCCAAGTGAGAAATGTTGCTATTAACACTATTTAAAAAAATAAAGCAAACAGTGAGAATTTTCCCGGTGGTGGTATAAATTGAATCTTTAATGTCTTTTCAAGGTCAGTGGCTGCAATCCTGCATACCTGTTCGGGAATAATGATTGCTTACCATGAGGATTGCTGCCATCATGCTGCCCACGCCCCAGCCAGCAAATGCTGGCAGTATGGTGGAAACTCATGCTGGCAGCAATCCCTGAAGCAAGCATGTGCATTATGCCAGGGACAAAAATTGTTCACAATGGGAAAAGAGTTTTCTACAACTTCTCCATGGTACATGTAACCTGTACACCATCCCTGAGTGGTGCACATGTTTGTGGGATCAACATGTACTTCATTTCATGTGCTTTATGTGTGGTGGGCTATGTACCGTATTGTCCCGAGTATAAGACGCACCTGATTATAAGACGCACCCTTAAAGTTTGGTGCTATTAAAAATAATTAATTAAATCACTGGCATTAAATTGCAACAGCCTGATTATAAGACGCACCCCTAGTTTAAAAACTTAAATTAGGAGAAAAAAGTGAGTCTTATACTCAGACCAATACGGTATCTCACAACTTTCAAAAGACTGCACTGGAACAGGCAATAGCTTAGCAGGTAGCTGCTTATCACAATATCTTTTGTTGCACAGAAGCTTGAGGCCCGTGTTACTTTCCTGTCTACTTTCATCATGTTTACACTGAATTGTACAGTGGAGGCCATTAAGAGAGTCATTAGTCCTAATTAAGATGCAGTTTGAAAGGAAGGTGCAGATGCAATAGATCATGTGTGTCATGATGATCTGATTTCACTTTTGTTTAGGCCCCTGTTTTGTTGTATTAGTGGCTGGTAATGATGTTATGAGAATTGTCCGCTTTAACAAGGGCATGTTGCTTGTATTTCTAGGGCAGAGATAGTAGCAAACAGTTGAATGTTGTTGTTTTGAAGGTTTTTCTGAATACTCTTGAGTGGGTTCTGAAGTGACACTTTATGTGCTAAAAAGACATGCAAGTGCCTCTATCCTATTATTTACACTTTTTTGCACTACTTCTACACAAGTAGCATTTGAAAGGGGAGGCTGCACATGCAGGGACATGCATGCACTCAAGTGCTTTAGGTCAGGTTGTGCATGTAGAGTAGAGATGAAATCTTTGCTGGACACCATTGAATTAACACAAAAGTAAGGTCTACAAAGCACTTGCATTTCCTGCGTATCAAAGAAGTTCTGGCTTATGAAGCAATTGAAAGTTGTGACTGCAGTATTTTATTTTTTAAAAAGACGAGTATGACTCCTGATTTCTTTTAACTTTCCCCTCTTTTCTGTTTTCATGTTTTTGAGTACACTACACCTTGGACTCAGAATGTTAGTTTGCAGATAAAGGACAACATGACTTAAGGTTGCAATCCTATACACGCTTTCCTGGGAGTAAGCTCAATAGAGCACAGTGAGACTTAGAGCGCAATCCTGCGCAACTATCCGGCAGCGGAGCAAGCACTCCGCATCCGGAAGCTGTTGCAAACGTGCCGGAAAGCACATTTGCAACGACTTGGAAGTAAGGGTGGCTGGCGCGGAGGGCGGCTGCCCTCACTCTGGCGCCGGATCGTCCCTGCAGCCGCCTTGATTGCCCTTGTTGGGAGAAAGGCGGGGTATAAATTCTTTATATAAATTAAGTAAATAAATAAGTCCAGCTCTGGTGGGCACGGGGGCGGTCCGGATGGCGAGGGGGGACCCATTGACCAAGCCAGCCTGGTGGGGATAGCAGCCACCATATCCCCATTTCCCTCCTGGCCGGAGCAGCCTTTATACGGCCTCCTCTTCTGCCAGCTATTTAGCTGGTGAAAATCAGGAGGCCCGTTGGGCCTTCCCCAGTTTACACCGGGGGAAGGGGACGAATGTCCCCTTTCCCCAAGTAGACCCTCCGGGCCGCTCCAGAGTGGCCCGGAACAGGGATAGGATTCGGTGGGCGGCCCTGGGCTGCCGCTGGATAGTTAGGCAGGATTGCGCTGTTACTTCTGACACGTGCATAGGATTGTGCTGTAAATTAAGGGAATCCTGGTTTTGCATAGTTTCTATGACACAAGCTATTGGAAATCATCTGACCTAGCTGACTGAAAATGTGGTGTTTTTTCACATGTGATTTCTATTGGTTAGCTATAGGAAGAAAATAGAAATAACTCTTGAAGAATTAGTCATATGTACAGTAATTGAGGGAAAACTGTAATGATAGCATATGTAGAAAAAGATGCTATTTTAATGAATGTATGTTTGTTTCTAGACCCCGAGAGTGAGGCCTTCCTCTCCTCTTGCAGACTAATCATATGCATATTTACTGGCTTCAGTGGAGCTTACTTATAAGTATATGCAGTATAGGATTGCTTCATTACAGATGAATGTTAACCGGATCACTATCTAGCATCATGAATACATTTTTTTTTGCCTTAGGCCTCCATATATCATCCGGAAGATGATAGCAGTGTACTGTAAATCAAAGAGTAAGGAAAAAAAGAGCAAAGATCTGTTTTGAACTTTATGTAGAGTTCACCATTATAGTTGTTGCCAGGAACAAATGGTTTGTTTTCACTTGACAGTGACTTCATCCAGAGTAAGGCTCTGAGTCATAGCACCTTCAGTTCAGCCCCCCCCCCCCAGCAAGTCAGCTCGGATAAATCTGCTCCAACTGCTGAGTTTATATCCTTGCTTCCCTCCTCTCTACCATACACTACTGTTTCCATATGATTTTTTTGTTTACAGCACGTGCTGTACATTCTACAGGGAGTCTGCTTCATAATAACATGATGGGAGACGGCCAACCAAAGAAAGTTTCAAAGAGCACGCACAGAGTAAATACATAAATACAAACGCTTTCAGCATCTTTTCATGCAATATTGTTAGTACATGTAGTCCTTGTCTTTTGTGACCTTTTACTGCCTCAGGTTATGATGGTGGCAAAATGCCACTATCTGTCCTATGCTAAAATGCACATTGAGTTCCTGCAGTCTTAATAGAGTCATTGGGAGAGGTCAAGTCCAAAATGAACAGCTGATCATTTTAGATTGTCTCTAAAATTAGAATAAAAAAGTTTTACACTCTTTTCCAGGGAGTCTCCTCAAAAACCAGTTCATTGAAATGTTTTCTATGAGCTGAAATTGAACCCAAACCTAAAATATCTTAGTTCACTGGAACCTGAACCAAACCCCTAAACGCTAAAAGGGATAACCAGTTCAAAATGGTTCATTTGTATGTTTTGTTGTCGTTTGGCAAACAATAGGCAGTATTGTTTTAATACAATATTAAACTTTTCCGGGTGGTGAAGACCAGCAGGGATTGTGAAGAGCTCCAGAAGGATCTCTCCAAACTGGGAGAATGGGCAGCAAAATGGCAGATGCGCTTCAATGTAAGTAAGTGCAAAGTGATGCACATTGGGGCAAGAAACCAAAATTTCACATATACGCTAATGGGTTCTGAGTTGTCTGTGACGGATCAAGAGAGAGATCTTGGGGTGCTGGTGGACAGGTCGATGAAAGTGTCGACCCAGTGTGCGGCGGCTGTGAAGAAGGCCAATTCCATGCTTGGGATCATTAAAAATGGGATTGAGAATAAAACGGCCAATATCATTATGCCTTTGTACAAATCAATGGTAAGGCCACATCTGGAGTATTGTGTCCAGTTCTGGTCACCACACCTCAAAAAGGATATAGTTGAATTGGAAAAGGTGCAGAAAAGAGCAACCAGAATGATTCGTGGGCTGGAGCACCTCCCTTATGAGGAAAGGCTACAGCGTCTGGGGCTTTTCAGCCTAGAAAAAAGGCGCCTGAGACGTATAAAATTATGCATGGGGTGGAGAGAGTGGATAGAGGGAAATTCTTCTCCCTCTCGCACAATACCAGAACCAGGGGACATGCACTAAAATTGAGTGGAGGGAGAGTTAGAACGGATAAAAGAAAATATGTCTTTACCCAGCGTGTAATTCATCTGTGGAACTCCTTGCCACAGGATGTGGTGATGGCACCTGGCCTAGATGCCTTTAAAAGGGGTTTGGACAGATTCATTGAGGAAAAGATCATCACAGGTTACAAGCCATAAGCAACCTCCTGGTTTTAGAAGTAGGTTTTCTCTGTGCCAGGTGCAGGGGAGTGTCGGCGGGAAACAGGTTGTCTTGTTGTCTTGTGCTCCTTGAGGCGTCTGGTGGGGCTACTGTGTGATGCAGGAGGCTGGACTGGATGGGCTTTTGGCCTGATCCAGCAGGGATGTTCTTATGTTCTTATTGGCGTTTGGTGAACAATGGGTAGCCTTGGGCAGGACCTTTTTTACTTCTGCAGGGACCCCTTCTGTGAGTGCCTTCGATGGTGGTGCACCACTGCACCAAAAGGTCTCAGTGTCGCCTAATTGTTCTCAAGTTAAATAGTGTGATCATTTTATAGACTCACACTGCAAGTATTTTATATTCTTCTGCAAGAATTGTATCTAAACCAGTTCCAAGTGGCTGAGTTGCCAAACCCAACTCACTTAAATTTCTGGTCTAAACCAGAAGTCAACCCAAACTACAGTACTAATAGTTCAACTCCATGCTCCTGGTAACTTCCACTATCTTGGTCATTTTTAGCATTCTCTAGTTCAGCCCAAAAGGTGTTGATGCTCACAAAGCAGCCCGAAACAGCCCAATCCGTGCTACCTCCATTGCTTGTTTTCTGTTCTCTTATCTTGAGGCACCCAGAACATTTGCCTTGAGGCGGAAGAAAGGGTTCAATTCCCCTCTGCCGTCACCAGAATTAGGAACACATCTGGGGAGACACAGAAGCTTTCTATAAAATCCGACCTGCAGGGAATCTAAGTCTGGTTCGGCAAGTTCAGACCAGATGGAAGCACCATAGAGAAGTTGGGAAATCACTTTAGCATTAAATTAAGTGCAGCCGGGATAAATCTATTTCCTTGTTAATAAAAAAAAACGAAGAACAGGTTGGATGGTATATGAAGCCAAGTTAGAAGCGGCTTTCTTATGAGGGGCCCATGAGATATTGTAGCTGAAATTAATTCCCAGATACAGTATTAGAACTTCTTGGAATAGTTGGTAAATTCTGTAAGGCATTTCTGCTGGGGATGAGGAATTCCCCGGGTACAACTCCATGGGGCTGAAACACCTTGAGCTTTTAAGTAATTTTTAAGTTAATTAACTACAATTTAGGGCTTTGCTAGGACAGACAGAATGAAATAATTAAAGGTCTTGACTTGCTCAATATACTCCCCCCTGACCTTCCAAGGCCTTGATGTCCAAGTTTTAGAAAACACCATGGTCTTAGATTTTTGGAAATTAAGAATTAATGTATTAGCTGAGATATAATCTAGAGCAGGGGTTCTCAACCTGTGGTACGAGTACCCTTAGGGGTACTCGGACCAACAGCAGGGGTACACCAGAGCCTGCCCCTTATCAGCATCAATCAGTAGTTAATTGTTAATTAGAACTTAAATGCAATCCCCCATGTCTGTCTGTCTCTCTCACACACGAGTTAAGTAAGACATTTTTTCACATTTAAAATTGTTTTAGTGCTTTTTATTTAACGATTAATTCGCTAATTGATTAATCCAATTAATTAGCAGGGGGTACTTCAGAAAATTGGACCGTGATAGGGTGTACCCAGGCCTCCAAAGGTTGAGAACGCCTGATCTAGAGTTCAAGTTACAAGGCGCCGCAGGCCAACAGGGGAGTGGGATATGAGAAGTCCGCATAGAGAAGAAGGGGAATATGAATGGAGCCCAATTTGGGGGGAATGACCATCAATCTGAGATAGATGGGGGGGCAAATCATTAAGAAAGAGGGAGAAAAGAGTGAGGGCAAGAAGGCAACCTTGCTTAACTCCTTTATCCATTGAGATCTTTGAGAATAGATTACCTATGGAGGAGCACAAGACTTGGCATGAGGACCCTATATAAAGATTTTGAATGAGGAAAAGGAGCCTAGAGTCAATACCAAGATTGACTGGGGGATTTTCCCACTGCCAAGACTGGTGACTCGTCTGAGGCTCTGGTTGACCTCTGGAATGGGGAAATGGCCAGGGCAGTGGATGAGATTGCTCCTGAGCGACCTTTGCCATGCCGCAGACTCAGAGCGGCTCCTTGGTTTACTGAGGAGCTGCTAATGATGAAGCGACGGGGTAGATGTCTTGAGCGACGGTGGCGGAAAACTTGTGCCGAGTCCGACCGGACACGGAGTAGGGCCCATTATAGAGCCTACTCCGTGGCGGTGGTAGCAGCGAAGAGAAATTTCTTCTCTGCTACCATTGCGTCTGCAGGCAATCGTCCAGCGGAGCTGTACCGTGTGGTGCGAGGCCTACTACATCAGGCCCCTCCAACAGACCAGGAGGAACACACGGTGGCCCGCTGTGACATGTTTGCTAAACATTTCGCAGATAAAATCGATCGGATTCGCCATGACTTGGATGCCTCATTGACAATATCTGAGGATGTCCCCTTGGCATCTGCTGGTCCAGTGTTGTGGGATTCTTTTCAGCTTGTACAGCCTGAGGATGTGGACAGGCTCCTTTGGAGCGTGAGGCCAGCTGCCTGCCTGCTCGACCCTTGCCCTGCTTGGCTAATTAGATCGGCCCGGGAGGGGCTGGCCGAGTGGACGGGGAGGGTGGTTAACTCTTCGTTGGTGGAGGGGGTGCTGCCGCTCACTTTGAGGCGGGCGGTGGTTCGACCCCTTCTGAAGAAGCCCTCCCTTGACTCCACAGTAATGGACAACTATCGGCCAGTTTCAAACCTCCCGTTTTTGGGCAAGGTAATTGAGCGGGTGGTGGCGTCTCAACTCCAGAGGGTCCTGGATGAAGCGGATTATCTAGATCCCTTTCAATCCGGTTTCAGGCCAGGCTTTGGGACTGAAACAGCCTTGGTCGCCTTGGTGGATGATCTGCGCCGAGGACTGGACAGGGGGAGTGCGTCCCTGTTGGTTCTGCTGGACCTCTCAGCGGCTTTTGACACCATCGACCATGGTGTCCTTCTGGGCCGACTGGCCGAGTTGGGGGTCGGGGGCACCGTTTTGCGGTGGTTCTGCTCCTACTTGGCAGATAGGTCTCAGATGGTGGTGCTGGGGGACGCCTGTTCGGCACCCTGGCCCTTGAGGTGTGGGGTGCCGCAGGGTTCCATCTTGTCCCCCATGCTGTTTAACATCTACATGAAACCGCTGGGAGAGGTCATCCGGGGATTTGGAGTGGGGTGCTATCAATATGCTGATGACACCCAGCTCTATCTCTCCTTTCCACCTGATTCCAGGGGGGCTGTTGAGGTTCTGGAGCGCTGCCTGGAGGCGGTGGGGACCTGGATGAGGGCTAACAAGCTGAAACTAAACCCGGACAAGACAGAGGTTCTCCTGGTCCGGAAATCCACAATGCAGGTACTAGAGTATCGTCCTGCTCTGAATGGGGTTGCACTCCCTCTGAAGGAGCAGGTCCGCAGCTTGGGGGTCCGCCTGGATCCGCAGCTGCTCCTGGATTCCCAGGTGGCGGCTGTGGCCAGGGGGGCCTTTGCCCAGCTTCGGCTGGTGCGCCAGCTGCGACCGTACCTGGATCGTGCAGACCTGACCACGGTGATCCATGCCACGGTGACGTCGCGATTAGATTATTGTAACGCGCTCTACGTGGGGCTGCCCTTGAAGACGGTTCGGAAACTGCAATTAGTGCAGAATGCGGCGGCCCGTGTGGTCACTGGAGGTAGGCGGTTCGACTCTGTTGGGCCGCTCCTCCAACAGCTGCACTGGCTGCCGATTCGTTTCCGGGCCCAATTCAAAGTGCTGGTTTTAACCTTTAAAGCCCTATACGGCTTGGGGCCAGGATATTTGAGAGACCGCCTACTTCTATATAGTCCGGCCCGTCTCCTTAGATCATCAGAGAAGGCCCTTTTGCGGGTGCCGTCGCCCAGGGAGGTGCGAGGGGCGGCGGCCAGAAACAGGGCCTTCTCAGTAGTGGCACCAACCTTATGGAATTCCCTCCCCTTTGACTTACGAACTGCTCCCTCCTTGGACACTTTCCGGCGAGGCCTAAAAACCCTCTTGTTCAAAGAAGCCTTCTGAGCCTTTGCCTTTTTTAATAGCTTGCTGGTACGGGTGGGTTGCTGCTGTTTTTATGATCTTGTTTTAAATTTTTAAATTTTTAGATGTTTTTATTTTTTGCTGTTTAAAATGTAAAATTGTAATTTATGTGTATTTGTATTTGTATTTTTGTAAGCCGCCTTGGGTCCCGTGGGGAGAAAGGCGGGATAGAAATATGGTAAATAAATAAATAAATAAATAATACCAAGCATGACCAGTTTTTCCCATAGAAGATCCCTATCAACGGAATCAAAAGCAGCCTTCAAGTCAAGAAATGCAACGTATAGTTTAGAGTTGGAACGAATAGCTAAGAATTTCTGGAATTGGAATTTCTCAGCTTAAGAGGGCCAACACTGAACAATGGTCAATTGTAGAGGCACCCTTGCGAAACCCTATCTGTTCTGGACCCAAGAGATTCTGAGCCGAAATCCAGTCAGTCAGCTTACCCAAAAGGTGTCTTGCATATAACTTGCCCCCTGTGGATAAAAAACTAATTAGTCGATAATTAGCAGGGTCTGTATGGGAACCTTTTTATGGATAGGGACTAAAATAGCATTTTTCCATGTCTCTGGGATTAGCCCAGAGGAATCAATGGATGTGAAGAGAGAAGCTAAAATTGGCAACCACCAACAGGGAAGGTTTTAAATGCCTCATAAGGGACACCGTCAGGGCCCAGAGCTTTCCCTCAAGGAGTCTGAGATATCAGCTTTTCAATTTCCTCAGACAGGAGGCCAGGGTGAAGTTTCAGGATCAAGAAAAGGAGAAGAGGAAAATAGTATAGTGTCAGAACCAGTTAGAGAAACAGGTAGTACGGGTAACACAGCCATATCTATGTAAAAAACACAGCAATCCGACTGAGGTTTAAAAACAATGACGATTTTATCTGGGTTTAACGATGTATTCCCGGACAAACAGAAATTATTAAGAAACCACGGCTGGACAAGTGAGCCCAACGTTCAAAGTGTCAGAACCATAGAGCGAGGAAAAATGGTGGAACCGATCTATGATGGGCATAAATCTGGCGGATAGTACATTTGAGCTCTCTACAGTAGGAGTTATCTAGGTGAAGACTGAAGTGGCCCCCCGCCTAGATAGATTAAGGCCTAAAAGAATTTGGGACATCAGGTACTTCAAGTTTGGATAAGTATTGGAGGGGAACTTTCAAGGGATATAGCATCTCTAAGACAGCAAACTATATCAGATATCAAGATCTTCCCCAAAGATTGGGTTGAGCCATTACGCCAAGAGAATTAAGAGGATCACCATTAAGAGGAGATGAGGGGACAATACCGAGGTCTTGCCTGATCCATGGTCCCAGGGCAGTTGTAACACTTAACGGGCAGCCCAATCCTGTGTAAAATACGGCGGCCGTATCCTATGCAGGTTCAGGGCTGTCCTGGGGCAGCCCAGGTGCACCTTGAGGGAAGGAGACGATCATAATCTGGAAAAGTAATTGTTTCAACCAGATACACTCCACAACCAGCAGAGAGTTGGTAATTTGGTTCCAATTCTGTTTGAAAAGGTGGTGTTTTGTATTTTTATGTGGTTATCAACAACAACAAAAAACCCTAGCAATATGCACCCTAATATAACAGAGTTTGAATTTTTTATTATAACCAGAGCAAGGTTTACTCCTTTCTGAACATAACTAACTTCTATTGCAGTGTTTCTCAAACGGTGCTCCTTGGACCCCTGGGTCTCCGTGAGACCCCTTCAAGGGTTCCGTGAGCACAGTGCCGTAATACACATCCCATTCCCTGGTGTTGTCCCACACTTCTCTTGGCCTCCAGGTGCTTGCTGCAGGCTCCTGCAGAGCTCAATGTGGCACAGCATTGCTCATGTGCCGAAGCTCAGAGCAGACATGTCTTTCCTCATGCTGACTTCAAGGAGGCCTACTTCCTTGTAGGTAGGAATTTGGGGGTGGTGGTGCAGATCTGGATTTAAGATTCCAGACAAGAATCTGGAATGGCTGGCTAAAATGTTTGCTCATACACTACATAAACTTTGTGCTGTTGTCCTGCAGACGGTGGTTTTCCTACACAAATGTCGCTTCTGAGCAAGACACCCACCTGTGACAAATCGACTAGTACATTTGCTGCATGTACACATGTGACCACAGTGAAATTGATGCCTTTCATCACATCGTAAGGTTGAACATATGGTTTGCAACATAGTAGATGGTTGTCTTGTGTGAAGCACCACTTGCTTGGATGACCTTGGGTCAGTCGTTATCTATTCAGCTTGGGTTAAGAAATGGAAAATGAAAATTAGAGTAACCTATATCACAGAGATAATTTGAGAATGCACAAGGCTCAGATTGTGCTATACAAGTTGGGAATAATAGTTGTCCTCAAAATGTTTGTAGAAGAGCTAATATTGTTATCTCTGAAATTGTTAACAGATGGCAGCATTTTCTAGTGTGCTGATTTTAAACAGCAAAGTAAAAGATTAGTATGAAATAGATTTCTTGTGGATAAGAGCAGAGAAAGCATGAGTTCAGTTGAGGGGAGTAAACATGATTTTATTACAAATGCTAGCTGGGGTAATAGTTCTCTTCACATGATCAATACGTTAATATATAAAAAAAACCAGTTTTGTGCTTCCTAAATCTATAGGGCTTTGTCTAACAGAAAGCCAAAACAAGGATCAAAGAATAAAAGCATCCTTGTTCTGAAAGTGACTTGAATTTGCTTCTTTGTGTCTCAGCATTGGAATATTACAAATACTCACTTTAGTCTCTTTCATCCATAAGACACTGGTTGGCTTTTCTGTCTTGCTTTGCCTTTATACTACCCCATGAACTCAACATGTGTCAAGAAGAGCATGATTGATATCTTAATAAATTCCTGACACTGCCTGGTTATGGCCTTGGCAAGAGGATCCATAGAGCTTGAGTGATGCCCTCAGCAAAGCAAAGCCAGTTACTATTGCATTTATTGATGGATGATGAGTAAAAGTAATGCTGAACTAAGCATAAAGTCGCCATTGAAAATATATGTGATTATAGTGTTGTTGCATTATATACAGTATTATGTTAAATTACATTATATTGTAATTTTCCTGCAGGTAGCTATAGCCATATTAAAATCAAACAACAATCATACAAGGTGTATGCAAAAGGATAGCCTCTTCCTGGCTCGTTGAAGCATTTCCATTTCAGCTACTTAAATGTAACTGAGTGTCCTAGTTGATATGTAACTTTTTATTACAAGTTTAGATATTCATTCCTCCACTGTGTGTTCATGTCCAGCATTGGAAAATGACTCATTACTTCTTTTGGCACTCAAATGTTTATTACACTAGACAAGTTAAGAAAAAAAAATCCACCAGTTGAGAGTTTATACAGCCTCCACAGTATGATTTAAATATGTTTGGTGAGCACTTGCAGTTCTGGCAAATGGTATTCTGAAGTCTTGTAGGCAGAACCTAATAAAAAAAAGAGTAAAGTTATTTTCTCTGAAGTCCTACCTAGCCTGTATTTCCTTTACTTGATAATCTGAAACAGTGACATGTTACCTTCCAAACAGCTGAACAGTCTTTCCTAGTTAGTGAATAATGTAAACAATTCTTGTAAATTGTGAAGAAAGCAGTAATTTGAGACCTCAGATGGGAAAGCTGGCTTCCCTCTGCGATTTACACAGTTCAAGTCAGTGGAGGTTGGAGGAATCGTTTTGAGATCATGATGAATCAGAGCCTGGCTGCCTCTTGAAAGTTGCTAACTTCGCTGTGCGCCTGCTAAAGATACTTCTTGACCAGGTTCTTCGGATTAAGTTTGATTTTTTTTTTAACACTGCTGTGGAGGTCATGAAGGGAGATGGCAGTGCAATGTGGAATCTGATGTGGAAATACTGCATTTCAGTCAGGACAATCAGGTATTCAAAAGTAAACTTTCCCTAAGGGTTCAAGCGGTTAACAGTTAGTACTGTATATGGCTCTCTTGCACTCTGCTGTCTCTTCACAGTTGTACGGTTCCTCTTGTAATTGTAAATGCTGACTTTTGGCGGTGCTTTCTTTTTCTCTGGTTGGGTTTGATTCCAAACTGCACTTTAACTCCTAAGCGTTTACTATTTTGCATGGTGTTGCAGAAATTCCTTTGCCCAGACATGTATTTTGCATACAGTTGGATGTGAAGAATTATAACAGACTGTCTCTTAGTATTTCACCATTTTATTTTTGCTTTACTGAATTAAAGGGTGTAAGTGAACTTTACTGAGCACGGATACAGTACTTCGGAAAGCAACAATGCAAAAGGACTAGCTGAAAACTGAATGCACCTTTCTATTGTGTTGCCAGAATTCTTACCTGTATGTTTTCTGTATGCTATAAGTCCATCTTTTTCAGTACAATGACAGACAATGGCTGCTGTATAAGCTGAGAATTTTTTTCTTTGGGAAATATTGTATTTGATATGCCAAGTGTTCTTCTCAAAACTCTGATGTTTTTTGGGGAAGGGCACCATTAAACACTTTTGTGTACTTACAGCAACTTGGAGAGTTGCTTCCTTATTCCTTTCATGCTGTGACTTCTTTTTGTGGCAGTTCTGTATGTTTTGAATGGAGACTGTTGTGTGCAAACATCCCTCAAGGAAATGCATCATCTAAATTACTGTATTTCACACTATGTAATTATTTACTGTGCCAAACAAATAGTTTAGTCTGGTGTGTGTGTGTGTGTGGGGGGGATTAGCACTTGCTTTAGAAATTTCTTACATTTTGCAATAAGAACTCAGAGGCTGTGAATCCCGGTGGCCGCAGGGGGTGTCCATGTGTCAAATAGATACAGTATTCATTTTAGAAAGTGGCATCGATTTCTCTCTAGCTTTTTCACAAAATGTGAAAAATAGTTTGGGGTCAGGATGAGGCGTGCTAGTGAAGTAACTTCCTGCTCTTAATTTTGATGTTAATGGAGTTTCCATAATCTTATCAAGACAATTCATCCTGGGTTATATCCTAAAACACGTATTTTATTTGTGGAAAAATTTGGTTTTTCTAAAAATGGAAGGGTGGTTTTTGCCAAGTCCCCTTTCTCTCTGCTTCTGTTCTCCCTGTCCAGAAGTTTGCTCCTCAGAGTTTGGGGGGGGGATATGTGGGTTGAATTTTAGGATTATTGCTCTCAAGTTACGTTTATATGTTAGCTGCCACAAGTAGTACACTCTAAACTATTTTCTCTTTATAATGATTTCTGAATGTTTATAATGAGGGAGATTTTTGAAGAGTTAGCTGAAGTTGCATGATGCTTTTTGGAGCCACTCCAAAGTTAGCATTTTTGTCCCTGATGAGAATGGTGGCGTCTGAAGGCTGCTTGCTAGATTTGTCTGTTCGCTTCTGGAGTTCTCTGCATATAGAGGCCTTAAGCAAACTCCTTCCCATGTTACAACTTTTGTGGGTGCAGTTCTAGTTCTATGAGCAAATTGCCATGCTAGAAGCAGCTCTGAGTCAGCAACAAGGGTTTTTATTAATAAGTCTTTCTTTTTGACGTGTACATTTCCCAAGAAAAACTTTAAAATTATCTGTGTTTTTGACGTGTACATTTCCCAAGAAAAACTTTAAAATTATCTGTGTTTTTGACGTGTACATTTCCCAAGAAAAACCTTAAAATTTAAAGTCATCAAACCCATGCCTACAACCTAAGTACATCAAGTAACTTTTTTCTTCATTTTTGCTGCAATCCAAAGGTTAGCTTGTCTGAAATTTGAAAAACAGGACACATTGCTGTTGCATTTTAAACAAATTAATTAAAAATCCAGAGAAGCCCTGCTAGATCAGTCCAAAGATCTACGGTAAATTCAGCATTCTGTTTCCCATATTATAAAGGCAACAAGTATGAAGGCCATAGGGCTGCCCTGCTTCCCCTCCCCCCCTCTCCAGCACTGGTCATCAGAATTATATGGCTCTGAAGTATGGAGGTTCTACATGGTCATCATAAGTATAGCCAGTAATAGAGCGATCTTCCACAAATTTGTCTATTCTCTGTTTAAAGTCACCTAAGCTAGTACCTACAATCACATCATGAGGCATTGAATCCCATAAATACTGCATTGTATCATATCAATTTCAATGCTTGACCTAGAGAACCAAGTACAGTATTCTTTGAGAGAGGGACAAAAACGTCTCACTGTCTACTTTGGCCATACCGTGCATAACTGTGACTGTCGTGTTGGGAAGGACAGTAGCTCAGCTTTGCATGCTGTGCCAACGTAGGTTGGACGTCACTCTGTTCTCAGGTTCAATCTTTAGCTAGGGTAGGGAAAGATTTATGTCTGAAGCCCTAGGAAGCTGCTGGCATACATCAGCAGCTCCACATCCCTCCCATGTCACACCCCAAGCTCCTTCCCATTTTGGACTCTCTGTGAGTGGAGTTGCATTGGTGTCAGAGTGATGTCCAAGTTATGGTGGCGCAGTGTTTTTCCATCATTGCGCCAGCATCCGTGGCATGTCCATCAGGTGAGTTTCTGTGCTGGAGGGGCTGCTGTTGCGGTAGCATACTTGGAGATAACTGGCATATCTGGAGTATAGGATTGGGCTGGTATACTGCGTCAACATAGTAGTGCTTTCCGAGGTAAAATAGTGGCATTAGCGCATGTGAAAATTTTCAATATGTTTCCCTAATGTTGCATCTGACTGACTTCTCTGTGGGCCTCTGTCTGCAAGACTATATAACTCTGCTCCAGAGGCACTGTTCATTGAGTTTCTTTAGGAAGCTTTTGGATACATCCTATCACACAGCCAGAAGGCCGCCTTTTCAACCAGCAATGCTCCACTCTGCATTGCAATTTTCCATCCTGCGGGAATGCAGGATGCATCCACAGGCCACATTCAGCCCACCAATACTTATTGATTGGCCCGCTGAGCCAAATTTATTTTATTTATTTTTATTTTTCACATTTTTATACCACCCTTCCTCCAAGGAGCTCAGAGTGGTGTACATATTTCCTCCCCTCCTTTTTGTCCTCGCAACAACCCTGTGAGGTAGGTGGGGCTGAGAGATGGTGACTGGCCCAAGGTCACCCAGGAAGCTTCGTGGCTGAGCGGGGATTTGAACCTGGATCTTCCAGGTCTAAGTCCGACTCCCAAACCACTGGTCTACAATATATATATTTATTTATTTATTTATTTATTTATTTATTTTCTGGCCTGGACATTTGCAGCTGTTTTAGACTAATTTTTGGGCGCTGATTCCAAATCTGGCATCAGTTTTTGTCTATTTTGTCAGTTTTGTCTATCACATCAGGTTTTTGAGATATCAAATATTGCATTTGATAAAATCAATGAAAAACAATGAAAAATTTACACTGGTATATTTTTTTCTGGCCTGGACTTTTGCAGCTGTTTTAGACTAATTTCAGGGAGCTGATTCCAAATCTGATCTCAGATTTGCTCTATCACATCTCATTTTTATGCTATCAGCATACCCCATTTTCATTGATTTTACCTGAAATTAACTCTTTGTCACTTATGATTGCAAGTTGTTGCGAGTCAGTGACTGCTTTAGTGTTAAAATATGGTGCTGTATTTTTAGGATAGTGTGTTTATAATATCATTTTATGTAGATATCCACATTTATTTAATATTTTCCTTCTGCAGGGCGTGATCTAACAATGGCAAAAATAGGGGTTCTCAACCTGTGGTACGGGTACCCCTAGGGGTATGCGGACCTCTTCTTGGGGGTACACCAAGCCCTGCCCCATATCTGCCCCATCAGCAGCTAATTAAGTGTTAATTAATATGGATTTTAAATTGTAATTATTTTCAGAGCCCTTCTGTCTCTCTGATTTTGGTTTTCGGCTTATTTTTGTACTTTGGAAAATGGGGTATGCCGATAGCATAAAAATGAGATGTGATAGAGCAAATCTGAGATCAGATTTGGAATCAGCACCCTGAAAGTAGTCTAAAACAGCTGCAAAAGTCCAGGTCAGAAAAAAAATTTTTGTAGACCAGTGTAAATTTGCTGTTTTTCATTGATTTTATCAAATGCAATATTTGATATCTCAAAAACCTGATGTGATAGACAAAAACTGATGCCAGATTTGGAATCAGCGCCCCAAAATTACCTTAAAACCATTGGAATACCTTATGCCAGAAAAAGTGTGTTGACCCGTGTAATTGCGTATGGTCGTCAACGTCCCTGTGCCTTCCTGTTCTCCCACCATCACACACCTTTTTCCTGATGAATGGAACAACTGCTAGACTGGGATGTTTAATTATGAAAAGGCAAAGCTTTATGTTAGCTTCTGTGTATGATTCTGGGGTGATTTGATGGCCTACATTTTGTTTGTTGTAATATACATTTTACTGTATACTAGTGTACTTTGTTATTTGTATATGCCAATTAAAGGTTCTGAAATGAAATGCTAGACTGGGTCACACTAGCTGAGAGCCAGCTTCGAAAGAGACTGCCAGCAAGCAAGCAGGTCCACAGCCCCAAAAATTATCCTACCGTGAAAGTTCTTAGTTACTTACAGAATGTATATATTATTGTCTATAATTGATCTGCTCTGACTACCATAAGAGCAAGGCTGAGTAGTGTGGCTCTGGCAGCTGAACGTTTAGGGACCCCTGCCATAAAGGCATTTAAAGGTTTTAAAAATGATCTTCCAGGCAACTTTGGGGGCTTTTAAAACAAATAATTCAAAATGACCTCTGGGCATGCAATTTTAATCACAAGAATTTCTGAATTTTGTTTTCAAAAGTAGATGAAATTCAGTCAGAGTTCTGACTGTTCCGCTTACTAGCATGTACAATATTATGAATACTTTGTACAAATTAGGATCTTGACTGTAGAAATTATGCAAATGCTAAAACATATGTTCCTGAAATGGGTGCTGTCCAGCCCAGATGTTGTTGTATTACAACTGGAGTATTTTGACATTCACTTTGATAAGTGGGCTGAACAGCGTGTCTGTTGTACTCTCTTGCTGTGCTGGATATTCCATAGCTGCACAGTCATACAAGCACAAAAGTGGAGTCTCATACAGTGTACCAGGGCGGGGATCAATTAGCTGTTGAATTGCCAGTGTTTAACCGTGTATTTTATGCTCCAAGTTTGGTTTAGTGGTTAGAAAAGTAGACTGGAACGGTCTTACTCAGCAAATCCATAACCCACAGTGAATAAATTGCAGGGTTTACAAGGAAGTAATACATAGCTTTATGCTTGCGTCTTAAAAGTTCCATTTGCAGGGAATGGAAGAAAAGAGTTGATGGTTTGCTTTCCTCACATCTGGAAAAAGTAAAGCATTTGTTCCTTCACTATACGAGTTGTCATGGTGCTTTTTTACCTTCTCTATGAACTTTTTCTATCATGTTTCAGTCTTCATCTTTATGTTGGTTATGCTGCATTTTGACTGCATTTTTTTGTAGATAAACAGCACTCTCATTTGTTACCTCATAAGAATTAGATGTAAGTTGTATCTGAGTGTAGAAAGAAGGCAAAACGTGTAGTGTATGTTTTTCTTTTTTTTCTCTTTAATACAAAGAAGAGAGAGCCTCTGGCAACTGGAGACAGTAGAAACTCCCAGTTTCACTTAAAACTTTAACAGATAGTGGAATGAAATAATTCCAGTTTGCCAAAAGTCTGCAGTGGATAGCAGAATCTGGAATGACTTCTGCAGTTCGCTCCAGTACATGCAAAGGCTCAAGAGTGACTAACCTCTTCTGTGCATGCTTGGCACAATGAGGGATTAGGAAAAACATTGAAATCCCACAATGAGGGATTAGGAAAAACATTGAAATCCTCACTGTATTGAAGAGCTTCACACAGGGATGCAGAGTCCATCACACCTGAAGGATATCCCTGAGAGGTGTGCCCCATGGGACTGTAGCAAAATGAGTTCTGTATCAATCACCTAGTAGTTTTATTCAGTGTTTGAAAGCACATTCCTATGCATATTTACTCAGAATTAAGTTACACTGTGACCAGTGAGGCTTACTCCCAGGAAAATGTGTTTAGGATTGCAGCCTTGAGTTTATTTGCTGTAATGAAAAAACATGAAGGCCTTGTTAATCACAGCTGAGAAACAGAAGTATTTTTGGAGTCTGTATTGAAGGGACAGTATGCATTTGATCTACATTGACAAAATTACTTTCTGTGCCATGTAGACCATCAAAAGAAAATGATTGAATGTTATTCATGGAACTCTAGAGCCTAATGTCTGTTCTTATCATCTTGCTCTCGCACACAGTCATAATCGAAAGTGATAATGAGAAACTGAACTGGACAATTTCTGTCAAATGTCTAGTGAGTATCCTTCTGTCTTGTGGATCACAGTTTCTATTTTAGGGATAAAGGTTAAGACAAAAAAAGGCTGTCTTCCTCAAGACAGATAAAATGCTTATTGATGAGCAAAGGCAGCCTTTAACTAAATCACCTTCAATTGTCAAGTATGTATATCTCTTGGAAACAAGTGTCATGTTAATTATGATTTCATCATCATCATCATCTTTATTGCAGTCACAGAACAGCGCAGATTATGATTTCTAGTAGTGAGTAGTATGATCCATCCAAACTAACAGCCTGATCCTCTCTAACTTTAGTTAAAGTGTCACAAATGTGCCATAAAGTGCATTTGCAATGACTCGGGAGCAAGGGCTGCTGCCGCAGAGGCCAGCAGCCCTCACTCCCCCGGCGGACTGTCGCTGCACCCGCCGATACAGGTACACCTTGCACTGGCTGGTGCAGGGGTGGGGGGAGGGTGAACCAGGCAGCCAGGGAGGGGGCCATTGGCCAAACCGGGCAGGGAGAGGGCAGGGATATTGGCAGCGCGCTCTGCCGATATCCCCAGCCCTTTCCTGGTCCAGTTTGGCCTTACCCCGCCACCTCGGATGTATGTCAGCTTCAGAGCTGGTGTAAATCCAAGGAGGCCCATAGGTCCCAGGCAACCCTACACTCAGGGTAGAGGACAAACGTCCCCTTCTCCCGAGGTGTTATCAGGCCGCGCCAGTGCGGCCCGGGAACAGGCTCAGGATTCCGTGGTCGGCCCTTTAGGCCTGCCGCGGAAAGTTGTGCAGGATTGCGCTGTAAGACACTTCACATCTCATTCATTTTTGACAGGAAAACTGATCATATTTTAACACTATCCTACTGAAATCAATGATATTTTAAAGTGTGTTAACTCTGGATAAATTGTGTCCAGTCTGAATTGAAATGAATAGCAAAACTCAGTGTACCCACTCTTGTTCTGAAAAACGTATGCAAACAAGTTGACACTTAACTAAATTGGCCTGAATCCATGCCTTTATTTTCCTCTTGGCTGAAGTTTTTAGTGTACACCACCAACCCTTGCTCCTAAATTATGCTGAAGATCTACACTTTCATGAAACAGAGAACTAGCATTATGCAGTGAAACACTAGACATTAGAAACCCAATATAGCCTGGCTGGAGAAGCCAACAGAAGCAGTTCTATTATTTATTTACCCAATGCCTTTTAGAAGAGTTTCTTGATGCAGAAACACAAGTATTACTGGAGTGATGCAATGGGAGAGTTATTCTTATATACGTGTGTGTTGATGCTCACTCAGCCTGGCTCACTCAAGACATTTCTTTGATCTGAACATGTTGCATGGAGAAGCGCTAGAAGATGAGCTTCTGAGACTGTTGAACATGCCACTTTTTTCTGGTTTTATGGCTTTACAACTTCTGCAGCTCTTCTAAAATACATGCCTCAGAAGGACTAACACTGACATGAGACCTGTGACTGATTTTTAGTTGCCCTTATGTTGTGCTTCTAACTTTGAGGGCATTTACTGTACCATCTTCATGACAGTTGACAGTGGTAAGTTATGTGCACAGCTAATTAGCTGTTTTAGTTGAATCAAATATAGGATAAAGTGTAGAAGTGAAATTCAGGGTTGCAAGTGCATATACTTGGACATTTTGATTGCCCAAGATGAAGCAAACTCTGTTTGGACATGCAAATGTCCTTGTCTTTTGATAACTTGTGTGGTCTCTTTATATATTATGATAAAGTTGACTGTAATTACAAATTCTGTATATAGTAGAAAACAGGGTAGCAAACCTAGATTTCTGCGAGGCATATGGCATATACATACAAAATGTCTGAAGTTCAGTTCTGCTGCTGGGAACTAAAGGGGAAAGTTTGGCAAATGTGTGTATTTAAAGATGGTGCTTCCCTTGTGCAAAAGTATTTTGATCAAGTGTTTATGTTGCTTAATATTTTTAGCACCTCAAAAGTTGCTTGCTTTTCAGGGTCTGTGTAGATTTTTGTTCAGCATTCTTGCTAGGAATATTTCCATTATGTCCTTAAAGAATTTGTGTGGCACAATTTTTTGAATTAGATATAGGTTTGATTTAATTGCTCTTGGGCCAGCATATTCTTGGTATGGAGCCTTTTAAAATAGTTTCCCTTATGCTGAACCCATGCAGTGGGAGCAGATCTCAGAAGGGGACTAGGATTCAGCAGCCACTGCTGCTGCCAGATCCACCCTTCCCCCCATTTCCACCTTGTTCTGTCCTCCCCCATCCTGCCTCTCCTGTCGACCTACCTGCCTTGGCGGGTGGCTGGTGATCCTCTGGCGGGTGCAGTAAAGCTCTGTCCTAACCACTGGCGCTCCTGCAGCACGCTACTCTACATTCTGCTGCGGTGCATCTTATGACTACTGTAATGTAGTTGCCACCAGTGTAATGTGTGTTCTGCTGGCAGCTAGGATTGGACCATAAAGTTTCTATATCAACAAACCAGCTTGCTATGCCACCATTTCCCTCTTGTTTTTAAGTCGCATTGACCTAAGTAGAATTGTTGGACCATCTTAACAGCTTGTCTGAATATATTAATGGAAATCAACATTTTAAAAGTAAACCTGTTCCTCCAAACAAATAAGCTTTCTTTCCATTGGATAATGTGCCTTACAAATTTGAAAACAAATAGCTTAGATTGTTCTTAATTCCAGCTGTGTGCTGACAATTTTCCCAACAGTAACAAATTACCCAGAATTCTCTTATTGATACTAGAATTCATAAATATTTGCTTGAGCCATTAGTTTTTCCATTGAGCGAGTTCCATATCGGGAATTTGCTGGTGATGTGTGTGCCGAACAATGGTTGCACAAAAATATTTGGTATAATCAAGTCCTAAACCTAGTTCATTTATATAAATGCTCTAGGTTGTTTGTTGTAGTTCTTGAAAGTGAAAAGGAATAAAACATATAGCAAGGTCTCAAGTCAAAGCTTGCTTTTTTTTTCTTAGTGTGTGTTTCATTCTCCTTTGAAGCATAGATCTTGCTAATTAAACAATTAAGACAACAAACACTGTCCAGCCATGGGTCAGGTAGAAAGTTCAAACCCCAGATGGTCCATATCTGCACATGACCCATCTACCAGATGGGTCCCCATCATGATGTGTGTGTGTTTTCCCAGCGTTAAGCCAATTTGTTATAGTCTTAATCAAATATTTATGAGTCTTGGAGCTTTCACTAGGAAAGATTCAGCTTGTGCTTCAATGACAGAGCTCTCTGTATATGTGAAACTAAATGATGCTTTGTAGGCTGATATGCTGCAGGGAGGGGAACACTGGCACTCTTCTAAAGTCTGGGGAGGGGGTTCTCAAACCACAGAATTAAGGCACAAAAGCCTGAGTCTATATATAGCCATAACACCTTTGAAAGCCAGCCTAACTCAACCTGGATTATGGACAAACTAGTCATCATGGGACAACCATAGTTTTGTATTCATGTGTCTGCCCTATTTACATATAAAATAGGGAACAAGTCATGAAATGGAATGTGAAGGGAACAAAATAATCTCCACCACCCCCCCATCTCATTACTTTGAACCATTTTCTCCAGCCCAGCTGGGAGAAGTGAGCCAGATTGTGGAGAAAATTGCTTGAAGTAATGGAGCACAGCAAGGTAAGGCAGGAGAGGGGGCAGGATTTAACAATTCTCATCCACATGCTCCATTTCGTCTTAAAAAATAAATCCACCCCACCCTCTGCTGCTTATCCTGTTGTATGTGAATATAATACACATAGCTGCCATGTCTAGTTTGGCCCTGAAGGTTAGCATCCTAATTACAGCATAAAATTGTATGCTGAAAGGAACTCTGAGTTATTTAGTACAACCAGGCTCTAATCCTGTTTTAACCCATAGTTTCCTGTATAGTCTTGCTTTAAACACTCCCAAAGATAATGGTTTCCCAATATAGGTAACGTATTTCATTGCTGAAAAAATTAGATACATTATTTCCTATTCTTTAGTCCACTGGTTCCCAAACTGTGTGCCGTGGAAAATGCACAGGGGTGCCACAGGATGCTCGCCACCCAAGCCTTTGCTCGGAGTCAGCGGTTCAGCCCACTCCCTGTTGTCATCGCTCAGCAGCAAGAACCCAAAGCAACTCTGAAGACCGCAGAGCAGAGGCTTGTCTTGGCAGGCAAAGCTTCATGTGCAAATTTGTTGTTACCTGAAAAGCCCACCCACCCCGAGCCTTTGTCTGTGGTCTTCAGGGTCGCTTCGCATCATTGTACCATCGCCAATTATTTCCAGATGCCAAGCTCCACGTCTGCGGTACAAAGGGTGTCATGACTGCGGTACGTTTGAGAACCACTGCTTGAGCCTATACTTAAGAACATAAGAAGAGCCTTGCTGGATCAGGCCACAGGCCCATCTAGTCAAGCTTCCTATATCTCACATTGGCCCCACCAGATGCTTCCGAGAGCACACAGTCAACAAGATAACACGTTTCCTGTTGTCACTCCCTTGCACCTGGCACAGAGAAAACAATTAGTAAGAGAAAATACTTACCATCTGTGAATTAAATTCATTGAAAGGTGCAAGGTTAAGCAGAAAATACTTATATTGGAGAATTGCAATGACTGTGACAACCACTAAACTTGTGTTCTAATAATGTCTTGGGATAGGAATTCTAAGACCCATGTAGTTGAAAGAGTATTTGACATTGATCCAGTTCAGGTAATCCAATAAAATCCATTGTCTGTTTGGATCATAAATGAGCAAGGAAGGAGTGATCAGCCAACAAATGCCATCATCCCCTTGCACACCTGGCTAAATGGAGAGCTTCCTGGTTTGTTAAGTTATGGTTTTCCCATGGTGATTATGGTTTCATATACCTATGAAACTGGTATAAAGGGATTCCTACAAATGTGATGCCTAAACGATTTGATTTTGGTTTGTCCGGATCTCTTATGCCACAGTTTCCTGATCTGGGCATAATTAGAAACCATGGTGTAACAAACTGGGAAGCTTTTCATTTAACCAAATGTGCAAAGGCGGGAGGGTGTGCATAAGCTCATTGCTCCTTTTGAATTGGTTCATGAGTTACCGATTGTGGTTTGGCTATTTGGAATTGGGCTATTATGGTAAAGACTCAGTTATCTGTGTACCAGACGGTTGTCTGTTAACACGTAACCATTGCCCTGTACCAATAACTCACCACAAAAAAATACTTAGTTGCCTGTTAAACCCATATTGCAATGAAGAAGGCACGTTGTGATGAATTTATTTCTACAAAGTAGTAGTCATTTTAAAAGCCCCAATTAATATAGAACAGTGATGTTTACTTAGATCCTGAGATGTTTGGAGTCAGTGTCAGCAGTTGAAAGAATCCCTGGAAGTAACACCTGTTGAAATGTGAACATGTTCAGGATCTGGGTGAATTGGAAATGTAACTCTGCTGTAACAGTGCCTTGATGTGCCTGTAGGCAGTGTGTTTTGAAATATTCATTGTGCAGTATCTGATTACAGACCTTCCTTTGTACAAGTATACAGGGTGCTTAAGGATAGTTACTTTTTTCCTACTAGCCTAATTCATACTGTTAGTAACGTTGAAGATAAAAAGAATAAGCTGAACAAGTCCTAACAAGTTACTTTTCTAGTTTTAATTTCATGTTGGTTGTTTTATACACGGTTATTACATTACAGAGTTGGTTTCCAAGGAGTTTGCAGAATTCCCAAAGCTGCTAAACTTTGGAAACTAATTAAATATAAGCTTCTAAATTAATTTTCAAAGTGGCATTAAATTAAAAACAAATGTCTGTTGTAGAATGGTACCTTAATCTTTGGTCCTCTGAACTTTAAAGGGCTGAATATGATGATGTTCCTGTGCTGAATGTATTCTTAAATGAATAATCCAGGTGTTCATAGGTTCCTACATTTTTATGAGACTTTTACCACCTAATAATTCAAGACTGAGAAAGTGAATTTCCTTATGAACATCTATGTGATGGTTCTGGTGGGACCTAATTACACCTATGACCAGGTAAAAGATGGAAAATTCTGCATGTGGATGCTAATCCCAATGTAACATCTTGAGCAAACTTAAGTTTCAGTGAAAGAGAGATCCTCTAATTCATTTGCAATATATTTTGTCCAAGTCGACGTCAGAATATACCGTACTATTTGAATCTATAGGTCAAATGATCATTACCCATCATTAGCACTAGTGGGCTTAGCATTTTTTGTAACTATAGCAGTTAGCCTGGGACTCGCACCAAAGAGGTGGGGACACTTGAATTCTATCTCCTCTGCCACAGACCCAGTCAACAGATGTTGTGTCAAAGAAAAAAAGCTTCCATTGTCATTAATTGTAGCTTTTTTCCCTTGGCAAATAGGCACTGGGTCCCCAATCCAGATCATGACCATGGCAGGGGATGGAGTTAATTCCCCTGCCATAGCCCCAATCCATGTGTGGCCTGGCCTGATCCAGCTGCTATCTTTAAAATGTTCAGCCCATCAATATTAATGGCAGACTTAACATAATGTCTAGTTTGACCCTAAGCAATTATGTCTAATCGAGAATTATCTTTAAAGAGAGAGAGTGTACTATGAGAGAGGTGATTATATTTCAATCCCATCCTTCCTCTAAAAAAATCAGGGCAGCATACATTTCCCCTTCTTCATTTTTATTCTAACAACCCTGTGAGGTAGGTTAGGCTGACAGGTGGTGATTGGCGCAAGGCTCAAGACTGACAGCGAAGTTCAAGGCTGTGTCAGGATTTAAACCTGGGTCTACCTGCTCCTAGTTCAACACTCTATCCCAGTGTTTCCCAAACTGTGGGCCGTGGCCCCATGCACAGTGGGTCACACAGTTGGGGCCCTCCTGCCTACCCCTGTATCTGGTTGGTTCCAAATAGGAGCCCTGCTCCCGGGCCACGCTCCCTGGGCCACCACAGGCTTCAGAACACCTGTCGAAGTGACTGGACATGACTTTTGACGTTGCATCCACAACTTCTGATCGCTGGCGGAGGCATTCTGAGGACTGCAGAGGCCCAGGGAGTGCGTCCCGGGCTGGCGCGAGAGAACGAGGTGGGTCGTGGGGGGGCAAAGTTTGGTGACCACTGCTCCAACCACTACATAGCACTGATTTACTGTCGTAGCTACATTTCATTTAAATCATTCCCATACACCCCAAAATATTACAGCTAAAAATACCATCATGTATTAACACATCATCTAGCTTCTATTGCCATTTTTACATTAATGTTTGGTTCCATCACCCTTCTTGGTGGCCCTCAGTTAGACAGATCTGTAGTGAGGTGGATTTAGGACTAGGAGTCGGCCACATCCATAAAATATTGCTTAGTTACGCTTGTTCAGACATAGAGAGAATTCCTTCAGGTAGCTAAAATGTCATCCTATACAAACTGGGGTGAGTTTTGGTGATAAGCTAGCTGCGTTACTAGGAATAAATGCCCGCTTGCATCAATGTGTGGTATTGGCTTATCTTGCTGTGCAGTTTACGTAATAAAATACTATGTCAAGCACATCCTCCTATCGAGGCATGTTTCACATGTCTTAAAAAGACATATCTTAGCAGTGACATGAACTACATCCATGCAAGAGAGTTCTTAAACTTTTTTTAATGGCCTTGGTACTCTGTTGTAACTTCCTTCATCAGATGAAAGCTGCTCATTTGACTTCTCCATGCCCCATATCTGTAGAGCAGAAAATTGGTATTTGATACCCACCTCCCATCAGTGATTAACTTTCTTTCATTAAAGACCTGCCAGAATACAAATCTGAGTGTTTCATGGTAGGAAAACGTGTGTGTGTGTGTGTGTGTGTGTGTGTGTGTGTGTGTGAGAGAGAGAGAGAGAGAGAGAGAGAGAGAGAGAGAGAGAATCAGTTGAGCTATGGGAAATGGGATAGCAATTTTGTAGTAGTTGTATCCTTGTAGCCGTTTCTTAAACATTTATTTTTAAATACCTTGCTCTTACAGTATAGAATCCAATGTTTTACAAGGTAGTTAAAAACATAAGATAAATAGGAATCTTCACAACAACATAAATACCTTATTAAGCCAACGCAACATACAATATGGCTTTACAACCCAAGCCTATCCACTTTGTTCAAGGAAACATACATGCAAAAATGCATCTGATTGCTAACATATTGAACAAAAGCCGGCCTGAAACTAACTCTGAGTGTATCTAGGTATTTGGACATCACCATAGCACAATTCTATAGCTACATTTTTGATAGCTACTATGTAGATCCTTTGGGATAGGGACACAGTAAATTCTTGGCCTCATTTCATGTGGCTGAAGATGCATGTTTCCTGTGTTACTGCTTTGTTATGCAAGTGGTGTTATAATGTGTTGTATGATTATGCCCGTTTGTGCTAACCGGAAGAGTAGCTGCTGATACTTTCTAATGCAATTTGTGTTTCAGAAAAATGCCTTGTTACCATGCATGTACAGATAATGATAATCTGTTGTAATTATAGCTAACACTTTTAATTTGAATATTGTGGTTACTGGCTATCCTAAGATGATTTACTGTCTGGCATTAAAGAACCTCACTAGGGGTTCCATCTTAGCATACAAGCTGTCTTCTATTAGTCCAAAATGCATTATGAAGAAAGAGAATGAAACGGGGGGCGGGGGGAACTGCCCAAAAGGTCTCTAATGCCAAATGATACTTATTAAGCTTCTCTAGATTGATGAAGTAGCAAAGATGTTGTTGACTGAAGCTACCCACCTTTAACAGCTCTGTTCGTTCAGTGACTTAATTAGATGCTTTATTGTCTGTTGGCCCTGTTAGCAGGTGAAGAGATTGCTATATTTGCTCACTTAATATCACTTCTAAATTACTATTGTATTGAATTGATCAGCTGAATTTTTCTTTCAAATTAAGCTTTCTACATCTTTTTAATATTTTGATGTAAAACAAAAGCCCAACCAATCATCTGGTTAACTTTGATTGCTGTCTCTAGGACCAGAGGGAACTGTCAAGTCAGCTGGGCAGCTGGTTGGCCCACTTATTCATTCATAGAGGCTAGGTTCTGCTCTCCCAGTCAGTGGTCCCCATACAGCAATCTGTCTTCTAGGACTAAATTAAAAGCGGTTTTAGCATATAATTAGCTGTATAGTGAGATGGTGCGGGGGAAATGAAGAACAAAGCACATTTGGAGACAGAAGGATATACACATCCTATCATTTTGTGTTCCATGATTCACAAAGAGATAATTCGTTTTCTCAAAATTGCACTGAATGAAAGGAAAACAATATTCTAATTTTAGACTAATCATTTCTGAGCAACAAAATACATAGGTATTGCAAGTTTGCATGGCTCACTTCACTATTTCAGGCTTGGAACATGATTGAAGTATGGGAAATATCACAAATTAAAAAATTAACTAGATTGGAACAGGTCCCTGATTTTTATGCCACATACAGAATTTTAAGTTTAACCTTTAGCTATTTGGTATCTAGAATTTAAAATCCAAGTTTTTGATATACAATTCCAAAATGTTTGAGGCTTGTGGCTAGTTCAAATGTTGCTTCCCTCCTCCCATGAACACTGCTGGAAAAGTCTTCATATGGAAGGAACTGCTTCACGTGGGAGTAATAGTGTTATTACTAACAGTAAACTCTCTTGTGGAACAGTCCAGGAGTGCCCAAGGGAGTAGAATTTCAGTAGTTTTCTAGACTGGACAGTGGGGAAGTTTTTGCTCCCCATTACCCCATATATGTGCCATTGGTACAGCTGTTTTTGTAGATTTGATGTGCATTTGCAGCATTTGTGATCCTCTGCACAAGTGTCGTTTGTGGACTGGATGTGCACTTTTAGCACATGTTATCCTCACTGGCTAAAGGTAAAGGTATCCCCTGACAATTAAGTCCAGTCGTGTCCGACTCTAGGGTGTGGTGCTTATCTCCATTTCAAAGCCGAAGAGCCAGCGTTGTCCGAAGACGCCTCTGTGGTCATGTGGCTGGCATGACTCTCCTTGCCGCAGCACGTAGCATGCAGCTGGAACACGGAGCGCTGTTTACCTTCCCGCAAGCGGTACCTATTTATCTACTCGCATTGACATGCTTTGGAACTGCTAGGTTGGCAGGAGCTGGCCAAGCAATGAGCGCTCACCCCGTCGCAGGAATCGAACTGCCGGCCTTTCGATCGACAGCTTATGGTTCAGCAGTTTAACCTCACTGGCTACTTGGTGCCTAAGCCGAGCCCATACTAATTCCCTGGCTTGTGGGTTTGTTATCATAGGAGACTCCTCATCACCCCATAGGAGGAGCTTTGCCTCAAAGGGATTATGGAGCAATGTACTCAGGGCTGAGGGGAGAGGGTATCAAACAGGCAGGCTTACAGGGTTGATGCTTCCACTGTCTTTTATTCAGGTTCACAAGGAACTTGTTAATACAACACAAAACAGAGTGGTGCTCTCCAGCCCTGATAGATTCCTTCACTTTTGAGCTACCTAATCCCCCTCTGCATTTTGTCTCTAGGGTTCCAGCCTAAGTAGAGACTCTACATTGCAATTGGAGTTGAGGCCAGTGTAGATAGTGGAGGGTCGAGCCCACTTGCCATACAGGAGAAGGGTGGGGTCCTTGCCTGCGGGGTCTGCCTACTTGACAGGGCAGGTTAGAGCCTGACCGCTTGTTCTGGAGGAATGCCCCACCCCTGCCCTCACAGTGGTCTGAGGCCAGCACAGCAACCTAGCTTGGAGTAGTCTTCTCTCCTTATTGGTAAAGCCTGTGAGCCTCCTTCCCCTTTCTCTGAACGGCCTTTCTCATTTTGGGTGGCCTCCCTATCTCCCTTGATGCACTCCTCTGTTTCTTTGGCCAGCATGTATGCCTCTCGGGCCACCCCTTCTCCTTCCTGGCCTGCCCCTTGTGCTGCTTATCTCACCTCCTTTCTCCTGGCTTTCCTTTCACGTTCTTCCCATTCTCTGTGTTCCTTCTTCTCCTTTCTCCCTTCCACCCAGTTACCTCTCTGTTTTCTTCTCTCTTCACCCACCTCACCCTTTCTTCCCTGAGCTCCCTTCATGAACTGGTACCATCAACCCAAACATTGGCCTCTTCAATCCTCCAGACTCTTCCCCAGTGTCTGGCCAGCCGGCCCCCAACACTGATGTTGCCGAGCACCATGGCTTTTGGCTTCGCACCCCATCCTCCTGTTCATGCTCACTTGGCAGGAGCAGGATGCGAGGCTGACAAGGTCCCTTTATTGCTTATATCCTTGGAGGCTGAATTAATATTCACATCATCTAAACTGCTGGAAGTGGTATCTTTAAGAGACTTTCTGTGGTCTCCTTTGGATACATTCATTTATATGCCCACCTTTTGGGGGATTTCCTTCCTGTAAGAGAGAATAAATGGCTAGGTACAAAGCATCCTATATTCCTAATATTTCCTTATTTACACATTAAGTAAAAGATTCATACCCCACCTTTCCACTGTTTCAGGGAGCTCATAAGAAGAGCCCTGCTGGATCAGGCCAAAGGCCCATCTAGTCCAGCTTCCTGTATCACACAGTGGCCCCACCAGATGCCTCAGGGAGCACACAGCCAACAAGGTTCAAGGTCGCTAACAAAATAAAACCATTTTTTCTGTGCCTGACCTCTGTAGTCACTCTTATGCTGGCTTACCTAGAACCTTTAGACACACCTCTTGCTATGACATTATGTACTATGATTCTATGCAAGTGACTACCAGGCACATGACTGCAGACAGCTCCCCTAATAAAGCAGTGGTATGGGAGTTACTGCGGTGGCTTAGAGGAGGAGCTGCAGTGACTTAGTGGTTAAGATGCTGAACTGCAGACCGGGAGGTAGGCAGGACAACAGTTCAAGACCTGAGTGTCATGTTACGGTGTGAGCTACCATCTTCGGCTCCAGCTCCTGCCAACCTAGCAGTTCAAAAGCAAGAAATTGCAAGTAGATTAATAGGCACTACCTTGGCGGGAAGGTAACAGCGTTCCGTGCACCTTGGCATTGAGTCATGCCGGCCACATGACTGCGGAAGCATCTTTGGACATCGTTGGCTCTTTGTCTTTGAAACGGAGATAAGCACCACTCCTAGAGTCAGTAATGACTACCGTATTTTTCGCTCCATAAGACGCACTCCGCCCCCCAAATAGTGGGAAATGTCTGTGCGTCTTATGGAGCGAAGTGTAACAAAATGACTTGCTTAAACAAGTTTTCCGGCCACTTGGCCGCTTACCTGGTTGTTTTTCTGCAGCTCCAATCTTCTTCCCGTGTCTCCTAGTCAGCAACTTGAAGACGCGAGCCTCCAGGCGCTGGACGCGACCAGGAGGCTCTCCGCAAACATCGCAGCAACTGCGATGTTTGCGCAAAGTTCCCAAGCGCTGGACGCGACCAGGAGGCTCTGCGCAAACATCGCAGCAACATTGCATGCGTCCAATGGTCCGATGCGTGTTATGGAGTGAAAAATACGGCAGCTTTCGAGCAAGGGGAACCTTTACCTTTACGGGAGTTAACCTCGAAATGAGTCATGTTGCCAAGGGCTCCTTTTTCTGAGTGATGATGATACTGAAGTTTAATTATGATCCCATCTTGATGCACTAAAAGAAAAGATCTTGACAGTAAATCTACCATATTTTTTAATTTTATATAGAGTAAATCGAGCTCATATTTTGCATTGGACTTGTTCTGCAATGAATGTTGATCAAATTGGCAGTCTAATGAATTTGAAGTCTGAACAAATGAATTCATTACACACTTGCTAATAAAGACATGAGCAATTAAAGTATAATGGTGGTGCAATTCAGTGTTTAATTATCACTATTTAATGAGCTATGTTATGTGCAAATAAAACTCATTCTGGAAATACAATAGTAATATTGAAGGGCCAAAGACTGTATAGCACAACATTACTTTAAGACTCTAGTGTTTTAAAGTATAATGATTAAAAGGGGGATGTTGTGTGAAAATTGTGACACTACACTAAAACCTTGATGTTCCAGTGCAGAATGGTTGTGTTTTAATAGTCCTAATTGTTTGAAAGACAAATGAAAATGCAAAGCTGCAGTGTTGTGAAAACTGATATTATATAGCAGGTGCTATATTTTAGGATGTCTTAAGGGCTTACAATCCTTGCCTATTGAGCTTCTTTCCATTTTAAATTCATAGACATTTGAGGTGAGCAAAGCCCACAGATGTGATATGAGCTTTCACCAACTTGATATGAGCTTTCACCAACTGTCAGCAGTTTAGATGGATGGAGTGTGGTCTTGAAGATCGTAACCACATGAAAACATGTTATTTATCATTACTAGTTTATTATCATATCCTAATATTTTTCAAAATGTAATACAGGTGTCCCATGGTTAACGACAGGGATATGTTCTGAAATCTCAGATGTAAAGCGAATCCGTCATTAGCCTTCAGCACTATCTAGTGGTGCTGATGGTGGGTTGCTAGATATCTAGCACCAAACAGCTGATGGGCTGGGGATTTAAAGACGCCAAACAGTGGAGTTAAAAAGATGCGTCTTTTTAAATCCCCAGTCCATTAGCTGTTTGGCTTTAGATAAGGGCTTTGATGTTTAGCGCTGGGGCTTTAAGCACATTTGACTCTCAAACAATTAGGACTATTAAAACACAATCATTCTACACACAATCCGCCTGAGGACCTTGGTTTGAAACCTCGTGCTGCTGCAAAGTTTTGGCAGGTTTAAATTACGTAACAATATTATGGGTGCACCAACCTTTAAAGTAAGACGGTTGGCTGGCATTGCAAGGGGATTCAATGTATTGAGGAATTCAACAGGGCAGTTCACCGTCTGATCTGTGTTTTTTTTCCACCATATCAACTGAATACTGCATGGGTGGTTTTACCACTACCTATGTCAATGTGAGTGGATAAATAGGTACCGCTTGCGGGAAGGTAAACAGCGCTCCATGTTCCAGCTGCATGCTACGCGCTGCGGCAAGGAAAATCATGCCGACCACATGACCACGGAGGCGTCTTCGGACAATGCTGGCTCTTTTGCTTTGAAATGGGGATGAGCACCATACCCTAGAGTTGGACACGACTGGACTTAATTGTCAGGGGATACCTTTACCTTTATATAAAACACAACCTGTCTCATAGCATAATTTTTATTAGTGATCCATAAGCAACAACCATGCCAAATGTCAGCTTTCTAGCTTAACGGAAAATAAGATACCATCGATGAATCAGTGAGTCAGGGCTTTTGCTTCTATAGAGAGTGAGAGGCAGGCATAAGTGAGAGGCCAATTATTAGAATGGCTATTTTCAAGTCGCGCAGAGGCAAGTGACGCCTTTCCTTGGCCCTGGTGCGCTGAAGAATGCAATGCAGAAGTGATTAAATGCTTCCGCGTTGCATTCTGGGGTGACCAAGGGAGGGAATCACTTGCCTCAGCGCGGCCCAGAAATAGCCATTCTAATAATTGGAGACTGCCTGCCTGCCACTCTGCCACTTTACAATGGTAAGAAAAGCAGTTTTAAAACCGTGATTTAAAGAGACGCTTTTTTAAAAAAAAATTACGGGATCGGCAGGGCCCTTCTGATCTGTGGCAGCCATCCATGTTGAATCAAATCTGCAGATAGCTAACCTGCGGATGAGGAGGGCCCACATTGTACCACATACGTTTTGCTGAACTCTAGATTGCCAATTTAAAAGTTTTTCCATCAAGATTATTCCCATATAATACTGAAAAATATTATGCTACTGTGACTATTCATGCATCTTAGTAACTTCTTGAAATCCTGCAGTAATATGTCTGAAAATTATTTTATAAAATGTTGACACTTTTACAGTGTTTCCCCAATAACTGTGGGTGATTTCAGCTTCTCGCCCTTTAGGGAACAGTGGAGTGGATGAGATAATACTGCATTATTTGAGTCAGCTTGAACTATGGGCCTTACCATATTTCTGTACCACATGAGAGATGTTCTGTCACTCCTCCTGTTATTGCGCCTGTGTACCCATTCACCTGGATGCCTCAATTTCCTGGCTTTCACAATTCTTTTCTTTCTCAATTTGTTGAGATCTGCATCAAATTTATCAGTGCTTACTTGGTTGCACAGGTGCAGTTTTGCAAGTGTGTAGCATATATTTAGGTCCCTGGAAGGAAAAAAAGGTGAATGAAAAGAATGTTGGTCTGGATGCATCCTGCCCAACACAAACATTTAGAGTAGAGAGTTGAGAAAGCAAGCCTGTATAAATGCAAATAAAAACATGCATACATACTGATGTGATAATTTTAAATGATTCTTGCAGAAACCCCAGTGCTTTCTTTGGCTGTTCAGCAGTGTTGCTCTTATTCCCCTGGCAGTATAACAGTGGCAGGAAGGGAGACTCTAAAAATTGTTTATAACCACTATCAAATTCCTTTTCTGAAACAGAGAACTCTTGAGCTATGAGGTTATTCAGAATGCTGCTGGCTTTGCTGATGTGAAAACCAGTGGAAAGGCCAACATAAAGTTTGCAAACAGTGTGGTGAAAAAAAATAATGTGGTGCTTTGTCCAGACATATTATTTACTTTAAAAATGTATATTCCATTTTATCATAAAATAAACTCAAAGCAGCTAACCTACAAGGTCATAACAACAATAAATCATAATGCAAAAATTTGAAGCAAAAAATCCGCAAAACCAGCAATAATAAAGAAACAAAATCCAACAGCAAAACAAACAACATGAACTACCCAAAAGGCCACCTTAAATAGTCAGGTTATATTGTATGATGCCTGAAAACATACTGTGCTGGCTCATGAGAAGGAAATTCCATAAAGCTAGCCCTCCCACTGAGAAGGCCTTGCTTCTACTGGATACACATCAAATACACATTTGGAACACCAGACTATCAGTGGGCATGGTGCTTTTTGATAGAAGAGAAGACAGGCCCCTTTTCTGAGGAACTCACAGTCTAAAAATAGACAAAAGAGATACAACAGAGGAAAGAGAGGGAATGGTGCCAGGATAAATGGGGGGGGGGAAATATGCACTTATTTTATGCATATACAGTCAATCCCCACTATCCAGTTCCTCGAAACCCCCATGGGTCGCAAAGATGCAGATATGGAACCATTGATCCTTTGGGATCGATGGGGTTCTGTGCAAGGGGATAGGACAGAGGTTCCCAAACTGGGGCGTCGCAACACCCAGGTCGGGAAGAATTGGTTGCTACCCCCTTAAGGGGGGTGGCAACGTTCAGTGACGTGCAAAAGCACTCCAGGGATCGCACTGGAACCTGGGAAAAAGGTTCTTTTTTTACTCACCAGGGGTTGTGCCAGACCTCCAGAGGGTGCAGGGGGGCCGTGGACCCCTGGGATGCGGGGAGGCCTACAGAGGGGGTCTGTGCCCCCCTGCACCCTACAGAGTGCAAGCACAACTCCTGGTGAGTCAAAAAAGCCCCCCTTTTCCCCAGTTCCACCGCGATCCCTAGAGTGCTGTTGCTGCTGTCGGGGGGGGGGGAGGCTCGCAGCAACTCTGCCTGGGAGTTTGGGAACCTCTGGGTTAGGGGATGGAGGGTGCCTTACCTGCTTCCTCAGGAAGGTCCCTGCTGATCGCAGGCTCCATTTTCAATGCCCCTGACACACTCAAGAAGCTCCTGAATGCAGTAGTAGGAAGGACTATGTGCAGCTGGATGCTACTTTGCTGCTGAAGAAACAAACTAGGTTTCAAACTTGTGGCTTGCCACTTCAGTATTGTAAATATGCCCAACCTCTGCAGCATCATGTTGCTTAACTATTGAAAGCCAATACTTATTTTGCCCACATGCCTGTGAACAGAAATGCTTAAATATTGAGATCTACTTGGTATCCAAGTGAAAAGAAGACTTCATTTGTGGAAGGCTATAGCATTGTTCCAATGTATTTCTTAGATGATGGCATCTAATTAGCTATAATCAGCATATGTTTGTTCATCAGCTGTACTATTTTGAAAGTCATTGATTTCATAATATTTTAAGAAGTATGAAATGAGAAAATCAATATCACACTTTTACTGTGTCTGTTTCTTCAGAACTTCCTGCCGTTTCTTCCTGTTTGCAGATACAGTTAATGAGTTCCCCTGAGATATGTAAAGAATGGCATTGTGGTGTTGCATTTATTTTGTCAATTAAAAACATAATGAGAGATTGTCGGTGGTTTCTCAGAGTCCAGATGTGGTGCCACTTATCAGCTCCTTTTCGACTTTTAATGATTACATGTTGAATATAGGATGTCTGTTGAGAATAAGCTTGTTGTTGTCACTGTCATCCTTTTATAAACCAAAGAGTTTGTATAAAGCAGTTTCAAAGGCCAGCTAGACTTGGCACAATCATGCTAAGTGGAAAACTGTATATAAAACTGAAAGGCAAGATGCAATTCTCTTATGATGAAAAACTCCTTTTGCATTAGTTGCCAGTTTACATCTGTGCACCTTTGGACTGAGCATAGTTCTAGCTTGTATGGCTACATAAAGAAAAACCCAAGTTCTACTTACGCTTTTAGTTCTTGCCTTTTTCAGAAAAGGTGGCCGGAAGAGGAGTTAGCCTTCTTAAAATGGGACAGCCTCAGTCTTTTGACATAGAAATTCTGGAAACTAGGTCAGAGCTGTGATGATGGCCATTAGCTTAGATGTTTTTTAAAAAGGAGTTAAACATATCAATGTAGGTCAAGACTATCGCTAACTAGTAGTCATGATGGCTACATCGTACCTCCAGGTTCAGAAGCAGTATGCCTCTGAAGACCAACTGCAGAGGAGCAAAGGTGATTCTATACTTAATCAGCAAGGTAACTGTTAAGCAAATATTTTATGACAATAGAAGCGTAATAGAGTATCCAAGTTAATAGCAAATTGAAGTTAACAGCAAGTAAATGATACAGGTATAAGAAACAATTGGTCCTGGGAGATACGAAATATTGAACGGTCTCTGATGTTACTATGGAATGCTATCAGGTGAAGGCGAATGTTTTATTAAGAATACAAAAGGGATTTTGTGTCAAACATTTTTGGAGCATTGCAAAATGGTTTATTCTGGAGCATAATCATTAGTCCATATCCAGTGGAAAGTAAAGAGCATTGATTTGAAATTGGGACTCAGTTTATTAATATAGTAAATAATATTCAAAAGGAGGAAATTAAGCCAAGTTCATCTAATCAACTATGGGAGCCTTACTACTTCAGGGACAGTGGGACACTGAAATGTCCAGATGTCATTTCTACCTTGCATGTCTTGGTATTACCCCTGACACTGAGCCAAGAGTGGATTAGGATTGCTCTTTCCTAGTGCCATCCATATACCCCTAATGGAGATTCCAAAAAGGCCAAATCTGCTTCCCTAACCCCAAGCGAACACAGTTTTCAGTTGCTAAAAATTACTTAAAAGCTCAAGGTGCTTCAGCCCCATGGAGTTGTACCCGGGGAATTCCTCATCCCCAGCAGAAATGCCTTACAGAATTTACCAACTATTCCAAGAAATTCTATTATTTCATTCTGTCTGTCCTAGCAAAGCCCTAAATTGTAGTTAATTAACTTTCAGTTGCCTAGTTCAGTTCAGTTCAGTTTCAGTTCAGTAAGTTATGAAACATTTCCTAGTAGTTATTGAAAAGGAGTGAACAGAACTAGCTTATTTTAAGATGAGGTATCAACATGAGTGACTGACTGCACCTAGCCCTGGTGTCACAAATGCTTAAGGAAGAGGTAGGTGTGAGCATAGTAATATAGATGGAGGAAAGTACATTTGTGTAACTGAAGAAATAAAATGGAAATGCTGAAATGACATACGTATGTGGAATTTCCAACAGGCTGTAGGGCTTTTAATTTGAAACTTATTCCTTCTAGTCTTCATTGGTGGCCTTGAGGGAGTAATTTAAAACATATTCTTTAAGAAAACTGTGATAATCATGACTACTAATTAATGGTGTGCAAAGGAAAGGGGGTTAATTAGTGTTGAATACTTTCAGGACAGAATACACAGTAGAAGTTACTGGTATTGTGATATAGCTTCCTGTAGCACAAGTCCCATATTGAGGAAAAATAGGGAGCATATGCTTAGTCAGCACTTACACAGGGCCCAGTCCTATCCAGCATTCCAGTGCTGATGCAGCTGCAATGCAGCCCCTGAGATAAGGGAACAAATGTTCCTTTACCTTGAGGAGACCTCCTTGACTGTCCCCCACAGGATGCAGCACACACCCCATTGGCACAGCTGCATCAGCACTGCAAAGTTAGATAGAATTGGGCCCTTAGGATCTTATTTGTGTGTCTAAGGTATTAAATGTGAGAGAACCAGATGTCAACATCCAAAACAGTGAAAGAATTAAGAAGTTTTCTATTAAGCAGGGTGTATGGAACAAGCATGTAGGAAGTAACCTGAAACCAATTTTTCACTGTTTGCTGAACAAGACTGTCTGGAGAAGCATACCCTATAACAGTGGTTCTAACACCACCACCACCACTACGGCCTACCTATCCCCCTGCGAAGGGCACTGCAACCCATCTCCGGCGGTGGGGCCTCCTCAGGCCTCAGAAGGTCTCCTGAAAAGCAATGTCACTAGGGTTTGCAAGTAGGTGCAATAACTCATCATGTCACCCCAGTGATGTCATTAGGCTTGGTGTCACCCAGTGCAGTAACTCATGGTGTCACCCCCCCCCCATTAACATTATTTATTTTAATATATAACGATACAGGTCGCCCAACAAATCGGTAACCAACAAAAAAAGTGACCAACTTGATGACACTCACACAACTGAATAAGAGTTCTAGTATTAGCTCTGATACATAGAAATGAAAGCTGACTGATATAAACACCTAATTGGTTTCATGCTGTGTCATAACATCTCTCTGCAAACTGTTAAGGCAGTTGTGTTTTCTTTTTCCAGTTATTTGGGCATACCATTTGATAGAATATGGATAAACAGTTCATTTTATTACATTTTTCATAAAATTACCTTTACAATGATATATAACATGATGGTATTATTCATAAATACAAGGTTTCCACAATTTTGGCCACTAGTGGTGTCACCCCCTCCCAGGGTATCACCCGGTGCGGATTGGACCCCCATTACCCCCTAGTGATGCATCTGCTCCCGAAGCAACTGGGAAGTGACTCTTGCGAATCTGGAAATAAACCGGAAGTCACTTTCCGATTGCTTCTGGAGACCTCTTGCAATAGGAGGGATGCAAAAGATCAAGGCAAACCACGTACCTCCCCCCCCCCAGTGTTTGATAAAGAGGCATTGTTGGCAAGAAGATTAAAATTCAAATGACAAATAAAACAAATTTTCTCATGCGACTGCCCCTATTCTAGTTACTCTCTCTGTCCCAGAATTCTGGTCTATTCACAGTGGGTACCATAGGTATGTCTTTTTGAAAGCAGCTGCTGACCAAGGGCCACACACAGAAGCATCTCATGATGTCATGGGTCCATCTGATTATGTGGTTTATTCTTACCTTTTCCTTGATCTGGTCAAGATGGACTTGTGTGCCCAGTCAGCTGTTGCTTGTCAGTCCCATGAGGGAGGCTGGGAAAGCCCATTCCCCATTGTTTGTGGGGAAACAAGATACACACACACACACAAGCAATCCACAGAATGACCTGCCAGCCCCGCCATCTGGCCTTTTTTGCAATGTTGGTGATTTCAAAGATCCTCAAAGCATCCCAGTCAACGGCTCTTGCAGCAGGTAGCATCAGCAGCCTTTTTAGAAGCCTTTCTTGGAGGCTAGAAGTATTCAAAAATAGGGGGAAATAGTAGGATAGGGAAAATCGTGGATTTTCACTGTATGAGGTACACATTTTCCAAAAAGTTCCGAACGCTTTTTGTTGTTGCTATTGTGGTGTTTTGCCAATTTTTTCCACTGACATATGGAGAAATTGTACCTAGTTCTGTTCTTCCTGTCCCTGATAAATATATTAGTTTTTTTAGGCCCTCTGGGTATAAAATTGAGATGAAAAATTGTCATTTAAAAACATATGTAAAACTGTGCCTGAGATTTAATGGTGCTGAGCAGTAAACCTCAAAATTCAACTGCAACATTACTGGATCGTTTTTTGGTGGGGGCTTTTCCTGAACTTTTTAGAGCTCTGGCATTTCTTCCAAAGAAAACTAATGAAATACCGGTATATACACTTACTAATATAGCAGGGTTGCTTCCTCATTTTATCTCTATCCTGCAGAGGTACAAGTTGCAGAACATTCATGAACAATGTCTTAATGGAAAAAGAATAGTTACTTTTTTTAATAGCTTTTTTTCCTAGATGGAAAATGGTTGCATGCCACATCTGAATACATAGCTGTATAGAAGATAAGGTCTAGTGGTGCGGTCCTTGCAGGGATCATTTATAAATCATGATAAAGAATTAAGATAACAAGATAAACTGATGAATGGGAAACTTGTATTTACATAATTTAGACATACATACTGTATCGGAGGCAAATTATCTGGGATCCCCAGATGTTGGGGTCAGGGGATGGGATGGTTATCTAAGCTTCCCATCCAGCTGGCCACATGTGGAAAGAAATTGTTGGACTAGATGTTCCTGTCGTTTAATTCAACAAGCCAATTCTTACATTCTTATGATATCCAAAGATAAATTCTATACCAATAAAAACGCATTTATTCAATAATGCTTCAATACACTCTTGTCTTTATCTGACAGAATAATTATATATCTCCAGTCACTCGATAGGATGGCTGTAAAACTAATTTAAAATAACATAATAGAACAAAAGTTTTCTACTTTTAAAATATCTTCATTCAGCTTTGACATACTTATAAAAAGTGATGATGCAACGCACCACAGCAGACTCTGAGATTATCACTCAACCATGTTGTTTCAAGATTATAATTCCTTAACTAATTCTGGTTTAGTCAGTATGTTCCTCCTTGTCTATTTAGTCTTTGATGTCTCAAATGTATCTGTACTAGAGGGGTTCAGTTCAGTTGGTGGTTGTATTTTTAATTATCTCCAAAAGTTCATGGCCAATCAGCATGAAAGTAGGCATGCTCGTACAGTGTGTGTGGTGCAGGGTGTTGCAAATGTGATATAAGGCACATTTTTGACACCTGGAGAGTAAGCAGTGCCGATGCCACTCGCTCTGCCCCGGATGCAGGCTGCCGCTGCCGGACACAGGTAAGAACTGCGGCAGGGGGTGGAATGAGTCCAAACAGGAGGGGGGATTGGGTGGCTGGGCCCGGTGGGAGGGATCACTGGCGGCGTGCTCTGCTGAATCCTATCTCCCTTCCTGGGCCTGCCCACTGCTACACGGACCTCCCAGATTTACACTGGCCATTTAGCTGGCGCACATCCGAAGAGAATCATTGGGGTGACTGGACTGTTAATTGGGGTAAAGGGACAAATGTCCTAGACATGAAGATGCGGCGGTCCTAGACAGGATTGGGGTGTTAGTGAGAGAGCTACAAAAAAACAAATCAAAGAAAATTAATCATGATGCTAAAGAAAATTCATGATGTATTTAACTTGTTGGTTCTTGTACAGAAAACAAATATGTAGTTAAACCATCTCTAAATAAAAACATATACAAGGACATAATATAAGAATGAAAACATTCACAGCAAATTGAGAGTTGTTAGTAACTGAAGGTAAGAAATATGTAGTGCTTATTTGATCTAGGGAAACGAATGAGTAACTCAGAGGTGAATAAAATATGACAAGGGGTCATGCTGTGAATAAAGAAACAAGAGCATGAACAGAAAAAGCAAGTGTGCAAAATGACATTGATAAGTCTACTGGGATTGTAGTGTGAATGAACAGTGGAATAAGGTGAAAGGTGGGGAGAATGTCTTAACATGTTAATGGTAGAGCTAAACTTCAAGATACAGTAGGAGAAGTATAGACTTAGTGCTCATATACCCCCAATGAAGAAGCAAGACAAGCAAGTTGAATGTAAATGGGCCACAATTGATTGATTAATTTACACACATACAGTGATTCCTAACATTTCCTGATACCTGCCCCCCCATGTAGTGCAAGTTTCCGATGTGTAGCGAGGCTGGGTCTGGCGGCGGTCCTTCAAGCGCTCGGTCGGCGGAGCAGGGGAGGCCAGCCTTGTACCAGCCTTCCCTGCTCACGTGTTGTCGAAAAAGTGCCTTATGGCACTTTTACGACGTCTTCGGGCGGTGGAACGCTCATTCCACCGCCCGACACAGCGCTAGGATTGTGCTGTATCTCAGTTTATCAATGTCAACCTCTGTAAGGGATCGAAGCAGCTCTAGATTGCATTGCCTTCCCAAAGTTGAGCAGCTTTGGAGGTTTACTTTATAGTCGTTGGCCAAGGGTATTTATTTATTTATTTATTTAATGGTATCCCTCCCAGCCAGCATCTCCAGGCTGAGGGGCCTCTGGAAATGGGTTCCGAAAATGGGTTCAATTGTGGCCCAATCCACTTTGTGGATTGGCAAATACATGGCAAATTCCCTCTTCTTAATAAAAGCGTTCATACTAGAAATTTAAGGAAAAGAATTGCTACCGTATTACCATTTAAATCATGGTTGGTACCTGTTAGTACTTCTATTAATAGGTTTTGCTTTAGGGTTGTTATTAAGTGCTTAAGTCCCTTTGTAGCTATGCTGGTTTTCTTATGCCTGTAGACCAGTCTAATCTCCAGTGTCTGCATGCTACAATGTAAAATCTATATGGAAATTCTTTCAGCTGTAGGTCAAAATTGTCCTTGTGACAATTTTGATAAATATGGAGCTTACTAATGTCATGCGGAGAGCAGTTTAGGAGACTTCCAGTAGAGTAATAAGCAGCAGGAATAAATGAACGTTTATGAAATAATGACTGTGTTTCTATACAAATATGCTCAGTGTTAAAGGAGAAAAGCTCTAAGGCATCTGTAATGCGTGAACAAGATACCTTTCTAGATTGTAAAAATATTAAGAGTCAGACACTTTCTACTGAACAGGTGTCTTGCTTAGAAAAGAAGCCACTGCTGATGGCTTGCAATGACAGTGTTGCATATACCCATATTACATTGGTAATGATGATTGTTTGCTCCCAAATTTAATTCCTCACTCCCAATTGATGATGTGCTTTCTACCATGAACTATAAAAGCAGACAGCTTTTGAACATTTTCAAGGCAACTGTACAGGTGGGCCCCCGTATCCATGGATTCCCTATACAAAGTTTGTTATCCACGGATCGTGGGGACCTCCCCAAGCTGTTACCTTTTTCCCCAGTAAGCTCCGTTTCTTCCTTAAACAAACAGGAGAAGCAGCCTCTGGCTGCTTATTGCAGGCAAGTCGAACGAGACCAAGTCCTAGAGAGGCTCTGCAAGGTTAACAGAAACCTTGCAGAGCCTCTCTAGGACTTAGTCTCGTTCTACTTGCCTGCAGTGGAGGCTGTTTCTCTGTTTGTTTTAAGGAAGAAACAAAGCTTGCTGAAAGAAAAATAAGAGCTGGGGGGGGCGCCCGCCTGCCCGCAGGGGAGGCAGGGTGGGGGGCCCTCAGAAAACCATGGTGTTCGCTCCTATCCACGCTTTCAAGTATCCACAGAGGGGCCTGGAACATATAACAAGAACATAAGAAGAGCCCTGCTGGATCAGGCCAAAGGCCCATCTAGTCCAGCTTCCTGTATCACACAGTGGCCCCACCAGATGCCACAGGGAGCACACAGCCAACAAGATAAAATGTTTCCTGCTGCCACTCCCCTGCACCTGGCACAGATAAAACTTACTCCTACAACCAGGAGGTTGCTTTTCCCCATCATGGCTTGTAAGCTGTGATGGACTTTTCCTCCATGAATCTGTCGAAACCCCTTTTAAAGGCATCTAGGCCAGGTGCCATCACCACATCCTGTGGCAAGGAGTTCCACAGATGAATTACACGATGGGTAAAGAAATATTTTCTTTTATCCTTTCTAACTCTCCCTCCACTCAATTTTAGTGCATGTCCCCTGGTTCTGGTGTTGTGCGAGAGGGAGAAGAATTTTCCTCTATCCACTCTCTCCATCCCATGCATAATTTTATAAGTCTCAATCATGTCCCCCCTCAGGCGCCTTTCTTCTAGACTGAAAAGCCCCGAACGCTGTAGCCTTTCCTCATAAGGGAGGTGCTCCAGCCCACGAATCATTCTGGTTGCTCTTTTCTGCACCTTTTCCAATTCAACTATATCCTTTTTGAAGTGTGGTGACCAGAATTGGACACAATACTCCAGATGTGGCCTTACCATCGATTTGTACAAAGGCATAATGATATTGGCCGTTTTATTCTCAATCCCTTTTTTAATGATCCCGAGCATGGAATTGGCCTTCTTCACAGCCGCCGCACACTGGGTCGACACTTTCATCGACCTGTCCCACCCCAAGATCTCTCTCTTGATCCGTCACAGACAACTCAGAACCCATTAGCGTATATGTGAAATTTTGGTTTCTTGCCCCAATGTGCATCACTTTGCACTTACTTATATTGAAGCGCATCTGCCGTTTTGCTGCCCATTCTCCCAGTTTGGAGAGATCCTTCTGGAGCTCTTCACAGTCCCTGCTGGTCTTCACCACCTGGAAAAGTTTAGTGTCATCCGCAAACTTGGCCACCTCGCTGCTTATCCCCAACTCCAGGTCATTTATGAATAAGTTGAAAAGCACCGGTCCCAAGACCGATCCTTGGGGCACACCGCTTTTCACCTCTCGCCATTGTGAAAATTGCCCATTGACTCCCACTCGCTGTTTCCTGGTCTTCAACCAGTTCCTAATCCACAAGAGAACCTGCCCTCTTATTCCCTGACTGTGGAGTTTTCTCAGGAGCCTTTCATGAGGGACCGTGACAAACGCCTTCTGAAAATCCAGATATCCCTATCCCCAGCGGATATGGGGGGAGTACTGTACTAGAGTTTAAAAGGCCAATTCATATGCTGTGATGAGAGTAGATGCTAAAAAAAAAAGAATTCCACATCATATGAATAGCATAATACAATATATACTGGGGCCATATCAGATAGTCCACCTGAGTTGCCCAGCTACTTTCCATACAAGCAATGCATGTTTTGTTTTTAGGTGGGTCGCATAATCATGTGATCCAACCAAACTATGTGACTGAAACTTGCATATTTTACTCCTAAGGCAGTGGTTCGCAAACTGGGAGGCACGGCTCCCAGGGTAGCCGTGGAAATCAGCAAGGGGAGCCACGGAGTGCCATGGAATCCTCTTAGAAAACAGTGCAATGCCTATTGGCAGGCATCAACATAAAGTAATGGGGAGCTGCAACCAATGGTTGCCAATGGTCAAGGGAGCCGCATGTTGAAAAAGTTTGGGAAACACTGTCTTAAGGTGTAATGAAATATTTTTTCCCCTGTGGAGATTGCCTAGGACTCATAATGGCTCTCATAACACCTTGCACGTCTTCTGTTTAGAAATCTATAAAAAACATACATGGAATAGGAAATAATTAGGAAATTTTGTCTCTGCTTTACATATAAGAAGCGAATAAGTTGTACGTACTCTTACCACCAGCAGCATTTTTACTACAATTACTGTATGCCCTATGGCCCTGTTCAAGGTGACAGTGCTAATGTTAAAAATTTCATCCTGATGTTCAGCCCATTTGCTCAGAACAAGATGTTGATAGCATTTCCTTCCACAGAGTCTCTCAAATACTTACCATGTAACTTCAGTTAAAACATTTATCTCTTTGTCGTTTCTGTTTTTACAAACTGTTTTGGTGGGTTCTTTTTTTATAAAGGCAGTTTTGGGGGCAAGGGCCTGGTTGAGGCATTAAACAATTAAAGATCCATTTTCAGAACAGCCTCAGTTAACTGTGTAGCTTTTCAAAGACTGAAGGATGCAGAAGCACATGACTTTTAGGCAATGTGAGTTATATTTCTTGCCGTTTATAAATATTTCTTTCTGATAGATCTTCTGCGCAGCGCTCCCTACTCCACCCCCAATGGAGGTGGTGACTTTTTATCTCTTGTAGGTTGCTCTTTCAAATGTAGCCAGGTTACATTGTGTTAATCACATTGGGAAGCTTCTCTTCCTCTTTTTCTCTCTCTGCAGGTGTCCCTTGGGGCTCTGTTCTTGACACTTTCAGCTTTTGGCCGGGGGGGGGGCGGCGGCGGCGAATGTTTAGTCTGACATTTCAGTTGTGGATTTTGGTTTCTTTAATGCTACTTTTAAGTCATGTTGTTCTGTTCGCTGTTCTAGTCTGTTTTTATTGTAAGCTGTCTTGGGTCATCTTGCAGACAAGTATGATAGGGTAGAAATGTTTTAAAGTAACACATAGAAGAGGAAGTGGAACTACACCCACAGAGCCCATCTGCATGTTTGGAGGAAGGTCTAAGTGTGGGTGGCCTAGATACATATGCCTGCAATCAGGCTCTCCATCAGATTCCTACACACATGCAGCTGTGCAGGTGTAGGCTTCCCATTCGAACCTTTCACTAATAGCACAATCCTATTTCTCGTTGTCGCCGGTAGTGACTGTCACAAACACGCCATAAAGTGTGTTGTGACGACTCAGGAGCAAGCAGCACCGGCAGAAAGAATCCCACCAGCGCTGAATCCCAAAGACAGTGCTGTGGAGCTGGTAAGTCCTGCTCCAAGTGGTGTGGGCAGTCGCGTCGCTACGACGCGCGACACCCCAGAGCGGGGGGGCGCGTCGCCTTTAAGGGAAAGTCTCCGCCCCCGCGCGTGACGTCACGCGCAGGAGCAGAGCACCCTCCCCGCTCCGTTTTCGGCTCATTTTGGAGCCAAACGGACACAGGGGAGGGCAGGCGGGCCCAGCTCCGCCACCAAACTCTAAGTGGGGGGTCGCGCGTCACCCCTATGCGCACGACGCCCCCGGCGGCCCGCCCCCCGCGCTTCCCCCTGTCGACGCCCATGGGTGTGGGGGTGGGTGGATTGGGCCCAGGAGGGGTTGGGATTGGCTGTGCTGGCATGTGCCAAATTCTATTCTCCCTTCCATGTCTTCTCCACTTGCTTGTTCATTTCTGCACCAGTGAGCTGGCACTGATCCAAGTAGCCCCATTGCGGTGGCTGGGGATTTACCTTGGGTAAGGTGACAAATGTGCATTTACCACAAGAAGACCTCCACCCAGCTCCTTCCCAGAATAGGAAGCAGTGTTGGCCGCATGGCCTGCTCTGCATGGCCTAGTGGGGGGGGGGGGAGAGAGGATAGGATTGGGCTGTAAATGTGTGCTAAAATCCAAATGAATTTTAATTCAGGGTGAGGCAAACTATCAGTAAAGTATTCTGTCTCCACTTAAAGAAATCTACTAATTGGTTCATTCACCAATTAATGTATACACAAGAAACTGACAAATACAGTATGCTGCATCACAGTGGCAATGTGTAAGCAAGTTGTAATTTCTTTGCCACCACCTGCATATTTTTAATTACATACTGTGTATGGATTTGGTTGCTCTGTGCTGCTTTTATGGTTTAGTTGTTGTCGTCTTAATGTTTTTATCTGCTCTTTGTATTGTCAATTGCTTTTATTTCATTACTGATATTTTAATGTTTTTTATGTTTTATGTACACTGCTTTGAGCTTTGAAAAAGTGGTTTATAAATCTTTTAAATCAGTGGTTCTCAACCCATAATCCATGGACTACAGGTGGTCTGCGGGACCCTGCGAGGTGGTCTACAAGGCCTCTGATCTTTTGTGGGCGTGACACAAGGGTCGCTGGAGTCTTTGGCCCCCGCTGCGAGTCCATCGATGAGGCTCGAAGCGTAGTGAGTGGAGCTGGAAAGGCCCACCCACTCACAGTCCATTTGTCTCTGAAATTCCGGCACTCTGGAAGCAATTGGCAGTGACGTGTGGCACCATCGCATCACCGCTGAACTACTTCTAGGTTGTCAGGGTGGTCCGTGACATCTCGAGTTTCACCGCACTGGTCCATGGTCTCCCAACTGTTAGGAAATACTGTTTTAAATAAATAAATACTGTGTCAGTGTTGTACTATGCAATTCCTGGCTATTTTGTACATGTGCATTGGGCTTCCTGAAGCATTTTTTATAGATTGCATACTGCAGATGTGACTTAAACCAAAGTCTTTCACCATCAGCAAACCCCAAAGAGTTTGAAACTCTGCTGCAGTTAATGGTAATCCTGCCTGAATTTATATTGCATTTATAGCATATTTGGGACGGGATAGTGAGACTTCAGTGAACCTTTAGAGTAAAAGGTAGGTATCTGTGCCTGAAGTATGGTGAACACCTGGAGATAAGAAATGAGAACGGCAGGTACCTAATGCATATCAGCTTCTAAGTTTTCTACTGTGTGCCTGTTGCCTCATCAGAGTGTCTGGGATCCAACAGAATAAAGTGTGTAAAACAAATAAAAATAGCAGCACAGCTATATTTTGAGATGGTTTTACAAAAGTAGCTTAATTCAGTTGTGTCTGTAATAGGGATGTAAATCTTACATGGGCTAGAGAACATACCACACTTTATTGCATATTAAAAACATTCACAAGTGAATTCTTAATGGTGTGAAGAGGTGTTCAATGTATATTTTTGTACCACATATGAAAACAGGCTTCTGTTATGAGCCTTATTTGCTGTACCATGGCATATTGTGTATTTCTGTGCATTATATCCACATGATTTTTGTTTTGTTTTCCAACACCCTTTCCTATACACTGTGTCCAAAAAGCAAAATCTGAAGTATTAATCAGACATTTTACCTTTTGTCGCACTCTTTAGATTTTACTGTTGCTTTAAGTTGCAGGAAAATGTTGTGTTTGAAGCTTTAGTACAGTGTCTTTATTACTCTAATAAACAGGCATATTTGCTAGTTGTACTATTAGGGTAGTGCATGCATTTTTCTTGATGTGTTTGCAGACATAGACATTCACATTGCACGTTCTCCCTCCCATCTCTCATAAGCTGAGAAAGGCCACTGACCTTCCAATGAGATTGCTTAACGGTCAGAAGCACCATGGAGGTTGGGTATTACTTGGGTTACAGTGGCTTTGAAAGCTGCTGAGCAGAGTTAGAAGGAGGTCCAGCACATCATAACGGCATTAGGTAAATGTGCTGATCAGTACAGAACATCTATCGGCACAGAGTCCTGCACTCTGCTCCACGACAAGGCACTGACCCAGCTTCATCCTCCTACAGGACCTGGTAGCATTCCCCCCCCCCCCCCCGTAGTGTTTTTCTTCCGTATTCACTGCAAAGGGAAACTGTGACAGAGCTCCACCTGGATGTTTGATTTTATTTTTTCATGGCCTGTGGAACAATGAAGTCAGAGGTATGTGAATGATGCAGTGCAGGAAGTTACTGCAGCACTAGCATTTGCTAGGGAGATGATTTAATAGACGAACATAGCAGCTGAAGAAAATGCTATTTTGTTGTTGTTGTGTATGCATTGAGCTGGAGCAGAATAATAGTTTATTTGTATCTTTCTTGCTTTATGTCCTTCGTTGTGCTTAGCGTAGCACTGGAGAAAATAGCTTTCGTTTTTCCTAAAGAGAACGCAGAAGGGCTGTAGAGCATGATATGCTTCTCAGCTACGTGGATTAACAGGATATTAGGTTTTTCCTCTATGTGGTAATAAGTGCCTTTCTAGAAATAAACATGCCTGTCGTCACCGCGATGTACTGTTTATGTAGATGGTTCCCATTGATTCTGGGCTCTTGTGTTCAGGTGTCTTATTTGCATTGAGTCAGTTATATACTTAACTGTGTCCATCCTGTGTCACTTCTGGTGAGTTTCCTTTTACTGATTGATTTAAAAGGTTCAGGATTATTTATTCATTTCTCTTTGTCCTTCAGCTGTAGAAACTGTCATCAAAGGAACCAGCCAGTTAACATAAGAAAGCAAAGCAATTTTGTTTTCCAAAAATATTCTGATATCTTCCTGTTTTATAGGAGCTTATTTTCTAGGTCATGATCCTGCTTTTTTGTGTTCTCTTTATGTCCAAGTCATATTGGTAGAGGAGGAAGCCAAAAAAAAAAAAAAACACCCTTGTAAATAAATTAGCATAGTTTACAAAATGCATTGTAACTACACTATTAGCCAAAAATATAGAGGTGCTTTTTCAGCTATGTCATGGGTTAAAAAATGTGTGTGGCTGAGAGGTGGTAACCATACATTACTTGATTATTTTTTAAAACATATTTTATGCCGTAGCTCATGGTTCTTATTTATCTGGCTATGAGACAAGATGCCTTGCTAGTTTCTAACTACGTCATTGGGTGTGAGGTGATGATAAAAAGTCAGCTTAAAATATAAATATATTTATTAAATTGAAGCATTTATTTGTGTTGCTTGGTTTTGCTACATTCAAACTTGGTATACAATCAGAAATGATATTTTTCTTTTCCCCCCAATTGCTGTTTTTCACAGTATTGTAAAACAAATGCAAAATGTAAGACTGCTGCTTGTTAGATTATTACTGAAATCATCAAAACAATACACATGCAAATTATCAAGATTGCCATATTGATGACTGTGGCTTTATTCCATGCCACTTTTTAAATGTTTTAAGTATAAAATCTTGGAAGCATATGAGTGTGAGAAAATCTGTTTAAATTATCAGTCAGTGGTTCTGACACAGTCTTAAAATTCATGACCAGGTAAAACTTTTATGAGAATCTCTAGTCTGCAAACAGGAAGAAGTATGGCATGTATTGCCATAGGCTCTCTAATATAAATGTCAAAAATATTTATGACTGTGTAGCTTAATTGGAAAATGTAGATCTACATTTTAGGCATTTTGGAAATGTTAAGGGTACTGTATTCCTATTACCAGTTAAGACTTTAATAAGTATATTCCTTTTAATATGTGCTTTAGATGTCTCTTCAGGGTGTATAATACTGTTATCTTCTCAGAGTCCTTAATATGGGGAGGTGGGGTGATTATGTGTGTATATATAGTAAATAGGAGAAAGGTGATAGGAATTTATCAGGCTATTTAAAGTTCACATATTTCTCAAAGTTCACTGCATGCATGCCCACAAGTGGTACAGATAGACTGACTGTTCCGTTTTATCCTTTCACATCTATATTGCTGAACAGCCTAAAGACACATTTTTCTGAATTTCTGCCTTTATCGTTTAGTTCAGTGTGTTGCACGCTGCCCATCAATGAACAGGTTGGTCTTATGAATAATTTAACACTCATTTCTCTCAGCAAGCTAATATTCTATGTTCAATTGGTTGACAAGCAATTAACCAACTTAGTAAAAATGCGCTTTATTAGATAACATTCATGTAAGTAACAAGCTGTAGCTTTTATTGCATTAGGCTGCTAGATGAAAACAAACAACATAAATAAGGTGGTTGAGCTCCATATGCAATCAGTGTCTGTAATATATAGGGAAAATAAGAAGTGCCTTATTTTTAAGTAGCTGCCATTTCGTCACAAACCTCATACATGAGATCTTCTTGAGATATACATGTCCGTATTTGTAAGCACTGTACTTCTCTTGTTGACTCCAAGAGCACTGCTCAGCTTTTTGGAGTTCTGATGCTGCTCAAAACAGAGTGCCTTCTTAATGCTACAGTGAAGATGTTAAACGTTATTCTAGACTTTCATTGCCCATTTAGAAGATGGAAATAAGTTTTTCTTTCAGAGTTTCTCGTCCTCAAGGATCAAATTGAGAGGGGATCTGGAAAAATCTGGTTCTACTTGAGAAAGCTGTTCTGTTGTATTATGGTTAAAATTGTGCCCTTTCTACTCAGGAACACTTGAAAAGCTGGATTAATCTCCATACTGACAAGGTGCACACAAATTAAAAAATTTATAGCCATATGTTCCGTTTTGAATTTGGAACTTAGATGTTCATGGGTAAATGCCATCAACACCACAGATAAGGCTACCTGTGTATGATAAAGAATGGTGAAGCTTAGATTCTGGAGGCCTACATTCTAAGCAGATAGTTCTAGAAGCATTTAGAACAGGGGTTCTCAACCTTTGTTTCCTTGTATAGCACCTATCATGGTTAAATTATCCAAAATACCACCAGCGCCAAAAAATAAATGAATAAATATTGATTTACACTGTGAATAGTAATATATGTAGGCTTAATGACTCAGTAAGATAGGGTTACTTTACCTATTTATTAGTATTAATAATATTAATAAGATGTTTTTGTTATTATTTTGTTATTAATGAGATGTTTGAGGCTGGGTCATGAACACCAATTTCATACCCCCTCTCTTTCTTCCCCTCCTTTCTCTCTTCCCCCTTTCTTTTTCATACCCCCTTCTCTCTTTCCCCCTTTCTCTTTCTTCCCCCCTCTCCTCCTTCCTTCATCTCTCGCATTTTCTTTCATTTTTCTCTCTCCCTCCTCCTCTTACCCCTTTTCCCTAATAAGAGGGAACTAAGCTGCTCCGCACAGTGAGATCACAGCGCAGCGATTGGCCAGCCATTGGCAGTGCTCGAGATCACAGAGCAGTGTTTCAGGCTGTGATCTTGAGTGCTGTCAATGGCTAGACAGTTGCTGCGCTGTGATCTCGCTGTGCCTAATGCAGCGATTGTGGTGAGGTCAGGGGAACTTGGCTGTTCTGTGATCTCTCGTGAGAGCACTCGGCACAGCAAGAGAGGAATTCAGCAGCAGCAGGAACTCTCGCAGGAGAGCACAACGCAGCCAAGTTCCCCCAACCTCCCCAGAATCGCTGTGCTCGGAAAATGCCTTGGTAATTTTTTCAGCTGGGAAGGGGGGGGGCAATTCATCCAGTCGTTTTCCACCAGCATGGGTTCAAAGTACCACTGATGGTACGCGTACCACCGGTTGAGAACCCATGACGGGCAGCCCAATCCTGCATAAAGATCCGTGGCAGGCCCATGCTTCCTGGGCTGCTCCAGCGCCACCCGGGGGTCTCCTCAGGGGAAGGGGACGTTCATCCCCAGCTCTGAGCTGGCGGACATCCAAGGCGGTGGTGTAAAAGCTGCCAAGCTTGGAGATGGGGATATCGCGGCTGACATCCCCGCCCCTTCCCGGGCCAGCTCGGCCAACAGCCACCCTCGCTTGCCGCCCGGCCCACCCCTACTCCCACCGGAGGAACACTTACCTTGCTCCGGTGGCTATGGGTCAGTTCCACGGCGGAGTGAGGCCTGTCAGCCTGTGCACCAGTGGGCCTTATTCTGAGGATGCACTAAATGTGCTTTACGGCATGTTTACAGCACCCTGCACCTGTGGAGCACGCACTCCACAGGCACACCACAATGCAGGATTGCGCCATTAGAACATTAAGGGCCCAATCCTATCCAACTTTCCAGCACTGGTACAGCTGTGCCAATGGGACGTGTGCTGCATCTTGCGATGGGGGGAGGCAGTCATGGAAGCCTTCTCAAGGTAAGGGAACGTTTGTTCCCTTACCTCAGGGGCTGCATTGCGGCAGCATAGGTGCTGGAATGTTGGTTAGGATTGGGCCCTAAGTTGTAAAAATACTCATCTTTGGAGGGGAAGTGACTGCCTTAAGAATTATTTCACTGTGTAAGCAAGCCAGTAATAAATACTGGTGATTTCAGCTTTTATCTTTGGTCTGATTTAAGAACAAAATTCAGAAAATAAGACATTTTGGTAAAAAGAAGAAAAAGAAATAAATTAGAAATAGATGTGTTTAGAAGATACAGAAATATTCAGTTCTTAACTCCAACTGTGCAATGTCTCTCCCCCCCCCTGCATTGGAAATATCTACTGATCATCTAAAGTTTCTCTACTTGGGAAATTGGTTGTATAAGAGCACCTACATTCAGGTAGCACCACTTTGCCCTACTTTTCCCATTTTAATGGGATTTTTTTCAGTTATCTTTTACAGCTTTATATAATTAACTCTTGCTCTTTTGCTAATTCTTGTTCCTAATTCTTTACCTTTAAATGGCAAAAAAATAGCTCATTGTTGTTATCCCTTGTTATTATCAGCCCTTGTTGTTATCAGTGACAATCGGAATATAGTAAAAATAATCCAGACCATCAACCTGCCCCACCATGCCCTGAGATTAGTTAAAATCAGAGTATCTCTTAGAAGTTTTGTAAGGACTACTTGTTTGGGCATGCAGCAATGTGCTTATAGAAATGTTCTTCAGTTTCTCAGAAAAAGGTGTCACTGAGATGTAAACAATACTCATTTGTTAGGCAATACACTGGACCTACTGCCCACAGCCATCTCTTCAAGAGATTCTCCTTCTAGGCCCCAGATAATAATTCTCTTCCTCTCTGTTTATCCTCGAAGGCTTCACCTTGGGGTGACATTCAGGATAGGCTATTTTCCGCACACATATTCTAATCTAAAAGTTTATTCCCAAAGTGGTAGTTGCTATCTTTAAAAGGGCTACACAGGCTATATGCACAGACTCTGTTGACAGTTTTCAACCAAGTACTGTAAGTAGAGGTGAAAGGAAAACAAATCCATTGTCAGACTCTGCTTCTGAGCAAGGAGACGCTGATGGATGCCCTCACAGGCAAGTTGCAGTATCAGAATCATTTGGCTTACTATAGCCTCCAAATAACTGACAACATAGATTTTATAAAAAATAATTGAATATATACTTCCTGAGTCAAAGCATGTATCTTTTACTCCATGGATGGAAAACTGGCTCCAGAGTAGTATAGTTTATCTTAGTATGTTGTCAGATAGTATGCTAGTAAAGTAATGATGGTAGGGAGATCCCTTTGGAGGTGGAAGGTGGGATAAAAATCTCTAGAAATAAGTAGAAAAGTAGAATTAATAAGTAGAAGTAGAATAAATAAGTAGAAGTAGAGTAGAAATAAGTGCATACAGCATACTGTATATCAGAATAAGTATTAAGAGGACATAAAAGTAGTCCCATCTTTTGAGAAAGCTTTGAGAAACTATAACTATTGATTTTGTATAAGCAAGTAGCGTGCTGTTTGCTTTAGATACTGTATAAATATTGTGTACTAAAAGTTGTGAAGGTTAACATCTCAGTCAGTGTACTACAGTAGGGCCCCCGTATCCGCGGACTCACATCAGCGAATCTCGAACCCCCCGTGCCCATTACCTTCGTTATGTTGCTATCGCTGGCGCCAAGCAAGTGCATCTCTTTCTTCACCAAAACACTATAAGCCAGCATGCTTATATATGGCATGCTGGCTTATAGCACAGAGCAGGCAAGCAGCCTGAATACTAGCATTTTGGTGAAGATGAAAGAGATGCACTTGCTTGGCGGCAGCAATAGCAGCATAATGAATGGTAATGGGCATGGGGGGGGGGGATAACGTTCGTTGTTTTCTACAATTTCAATTAACCGTGGTAAGAGCTGGAACCTATCCCCCATGGAAACGGGGGCCCTACTGTACTAACAAATGTTAAAAAAAAGAGTGTGTCAAGGTCAACTAGTGGATCTTGCAGAGTGTTGAACAAGTAGTTCCTTAATTCTGCACACTTCTGTAGTATGCTGGAGAGCATATTGCTTAGTGCATTTCAGATTTTACTTTTAATGAGGAAATGAAGTGTGCTGGTTATATTCCACAGAGTTCAATACTGAATACTACGGCACAGATCACTAGCATTTATGCTGCATTTAGTTGGAACACTTGGGTTTTTTTGTTCTTTCAAGTATTCTTTTCAGTTTTAAATTGTCCCTTTTGATTCCTCTTTGCTGTGTCAATGTGGAAGCCTAAGGTGCCGATAAAAAGGCATTAGTTAGACAATGGCTGGACTGTACACTTCCAGTCTACAACAAGTCACGTTTTTTTTATAGATGGAAGTATTATAGATGATGAGCTATTCCATCTCCAAGTTGGACGCTTAATATTGATGTTATGCATTCCAGCTGTATTTTCCTACAATTTAAGATCTAAATAGCTTCATTTTATACAGTCCTCAAGGCAGCAATCAGCAGGAAAGAACACAAGGATCAAAAGAGACCTGTTTGAGAAATGTCCCTTCGTGACACTATGCTTTTATTATGTTGTTCAGAGAGCGTAATAGAGGGTGTTAGTTCAGCTGCAAACTCCAGCCCCATTCTGTTTCGTTTAGAGAATCTTATGAGGCTCTCTGTTCATCAGGGAAAACATAACATTGCTTTTGAGACATTACTTGCTTTCTCCCTTTTTGGCAAATGCTACCAGAGTGAACTGGATTCACATATGTTCCTTTTCTGTGCCAGAAACTAGAAAAAAAATGTTTGCCATGAATGAGAGGGTAATGGAACTGGTGGTATCACTAAAGTAGGTTGGAGATATTCATGTAATCAGGCAGTTTAACAAGATATATTGGTAACTTGTTTCTGATTTAAAATAACAAATAGGCTAGTGGTAAAAACAAAATCCCAGTTATTATTTTGAAAAAAATACAGAATATGAATGTGTATTTTTATGACCAATTTTTGTTCAAAACACAGCATACAAACTTAAGTTACATAAGATTCTTCTTTAGTCTGGATATTCAAGAAAATAAAGGTGAACTTATTCTGAATGTTAGAATGAAATTTTTGAGTCTGGCTTATGGTTGCCTGTAGACTCTCTTCCACTTCACTGTTTTAGAATGAGCAAGAAAGAAATACTTCCAGCATGGGGGTGGGGGTGGGGATAGACAAGTCAGGTGCTAAAGTTTCAAACAAAAGTCTCTGGCAGGGTGGGAGGGAAACACAAATGGTTACCAGTATGTTCCTTTTGAAAATATAAAAGCCAAAACCAGCTTGTATTCTATCAGTGATAGAACTGTTTTGCTAAAAGGACCTCATGTTCTCTACCTAAGCTCTGATCTGGCAAGTAGGTGTGGTGTTAGTGTAGGTGTGGTGTTAGTGTATTTCAGTTCTTAAATTAATATCACACAAGCATTTGTAACAACATTGTTGTGTCTTTAAAATGATACACACTGGTTTCCTGAAAGCAGCAAAAAGTGGATTGTGAAATGCCGGCCAATCAAAATAATTAGCCTGCTGACTTCTTAGAAATGTCAGCTTACCCTTTCCTTCTACCTTTTCTACTTCAAACCCCTGTTGAAATGACGACTGTATTTGACTTGTCACTTCATGTCACCCTGTTTGGAATATCATTGGCTGACTCTGTTGTTCTTCCCCAACTACGTCACAGCAGATCAGACAGCTACAATTCGGTATCTGGGTTTCATGATGCACAATCCATTCTGCATTGTCAGTATTCTACAAACCTTATCAGTACCAAATAACTCTCTTGTTGGGTGACTCTAGGGCCAGGAACTGAATGAAAATAGATAACAGAGATGAGGAATCGCCCTGGAGAATGGAGAGTTTTCAAGCAGCATAAGAAATTTTACCCTTTGCACTGATCATGCTATAGTAAGTTATCAATCCCATGATGTTAGTTAATTAAAAGCCCCAAGGACATTAAAAAAGGAACAATAGCAGAGAAACATTTAACTTATTGAGGCAACAGTAAGCTTTGGCAAAGAATTTAAATTCTTAAAATATTCATAGAATTGTAGAGTTGGAAGGGAGCTACAACATCCCCAGTTGGTGACTATCCAGCCTCTGCTTAAAGACCTTCAACGATGGAGAGTCTACCAGCTTTGGAGGCAGAATTTTCCATTGCCAAACAGTTTGTACCATCAGGAAGTTCTTCGTAACATTTACCTAATCGAAAACTCCCTCACTCTCATTTAAGCTCATTTGTCCTGGTCGTACCCACTGGAACAGCAAAAAACAAATCCACTCCCTCTTCCACATGACAGCCCCTCAGGTATTTATAGATAGTTGTGTTCCCTCTTAACGGTCTCTTCTCCAAACAAAGCATGCCCAGTTCCTTCAGCCTGTCTTCATAGGACATGGTCTCCAGTCCTTCACCATCCTAGTTATCCTTGTTTGGAGCTGCTCCAGTTTGTCAATATCACTCTTAAACTGTGGCAACCAGCAGTGGCATGCCTACGATCCGGTGCACCCGGGGCCCTAGGGATGTTGTCACCCCCTGGGAGTGATGTGACCCCTGCTGTTGAGATCGATCCAGGTGGTATGTTTTTTAAAAATAAAATATATGTTTTTCTTAAAAGTATTGGAGGGGCAGCAACTAAGTTGATCAGCTTCTGCTCATCTTTGTCCCCCCCCCTCCGATTGAGGAGGAAAGAAGCCAGAGGGGGGGCAACAAAGCAGGAGCGTACCGGGGCATGCACTTCAGTCAATGAACTCTCCGCAGCATGCTCCACCCGCCCTTGCTGATGAGCGCAAAGGCACTCAGCTCCTGAGAGCCTTTCTGCTCGTCAGCTGGAGCACGAGGGATGCACTTCAGTTGGTCGGCTGAAGTGCATGGCCTGCACTCCAGCTTTTTCGCCCTCCCTCCAGCTTTTTTTTTCCTCGATTGGAGGGGGGCGACAAAGGGAGCTACTGCGTGGCCACTGCCTATGCCGCTGTGGCTGCCGTCGAAATGGGCCCATTGTCACCCCCCACCTGGGGGTGGTCCGCACTGCCGCACCCCCCCATGGCATGCCACTGGCACCCAGAAGTGAACACAATATTCCAGTGGGATCTGATAATATCAGAATACAGGGTAGTACCGTTACTTCTCTTGTTCTCAATACTGTAGTTCTGTTGGTGCAACACAGAATCACATTTGTCGTCTTTGCCACCACATCACACTGCCAGCTCATGTTTAGCTTATTTTCCACTGAACCACCTGGATCTTTTCCACATGTACTGCTTCTCTGGCAAGTATCCCCAATCATATATATGTGCTTCTGGTTCTTTTTGTCCAAATGCAAAACTTTACATTTATGTTGCATTTGCCCAGTTTTCCATCCTGGATCCTGTTCCTGTCCTCTAGGGCAGAGATTCCCAAACTGGGGCATCACAACACCCCAGTCGGGAAGAATTGGTTACTATCTCCTTAAGGGCAGCAGCAATGTGCAGTGATGTGCAACAGCGCTCCTGGCATTGTACTGGAAACAGGGGGAGGGTTTTTGGACTTGCCAGGGGTTGTGCCGGATCTCTTGAGGGTACGGGGTGTGTGGACCCCTTTGCGGGCCTCCCCACACCCCAGATTAGCTTCCAAAGGTGATTTAAGGCTACTTCCGGTTTACTTCCTGGTTTCGGCGGAAGAGGGCCGGCACAATCCCTGGTGAGTTTAAAAAAACCGTCCTCCCCCCGGTTCCAGCGGTTCCTGCTGTCGCCCCTCCCCCTGCAATGACTTACAGGGGCCCAAACTCTACACGAGTCTGCTCCTCTAGAGTATTAGCTACTCTTCCCAGTTTGGTGCCATCTACAAATTGGATGAGCATTTCCTGTACTCCTCCATCCAAGTCATTTATAAAGATATTGAGCAACAGTGGGCTTTAACATAGAATCCTGAGGCACCAGACTCATCACTTCCCTCAAGGTCAACTAGGAGAAATTGACAACTATTCTCACAGCCCAATCCTGTCCAACTTTCCAGCACTGATGCAGCCGTGCCAGTGGGGCATGTGCTGCATCCTGCGGTGGGAGGGGGCAGTCACGGAGGCTTCTTCAAGGAAAGTGAACTTTGTCCCCTTATCTCGGGGCTGCATTGCATATGCATCAATGCTGGAAAGTTGGATAGGATTGGGCCCTCGGGATGGTTTGTCAGCCAGCCACAGATTCACCTAATGTTAGCATTATCTAGCCCACGTTCCACCAACTTGTCCACCAGGATGTTGTGGGGAGTCTTACCACCTTACTAAAATCCAGCTATATTATGTCCATGGCATCCTCCCAGTCTACCAAGCTAGTCATTCTTATCGTAGAAGGAGATAACGTTTGTCTGGAAAGACATGTTCCTGAGAAAACCATGCTGGCTCTTTCCAATCGATGCCATGATACTGTCTTGTCAAAAGTTTAGTTGATATTTTTCCACTTGTACAACATGAGGACATTGCTCCAGCACCTTCCCAGGTATTGACGTCAAGCTGACTGCCTGGTGTTTCCCGGATCTTCTTTTTTTCTAATATGTGAAGATGGGGACCACATTTGCTCACTTCCAGTCTCCTGGCAGTTGCCCAGTTCTCCGGGATTATAGACAGTGGCTCCAACATAACATCTACCAATTCTTTGAGCACCCTAGGATTCCTGGTCCCCGGAAGCCTTGGCAGTGGCGCTGTGAGGCTCGCCGCCACTGCCAAGGGCAGCAAAAAGTAAAAAGTGCTTTCTTTTTTGCTGTCCTTGGCAGTAGCAGCGAGCCTCGCAGCACCACTGCCAAGGCTTCCGGGGGCCCGGGAAGGCGTTTGCTGCCCTCCCACTCGTGAAGGAGCCGCTGCTGCTGGCGGAACAGATCTGGGGGTGAGTTTGATGCCCAGGAACAGTCCGCCCCCCACGCCCCCATTCCTACACTTCTGGCAATCTCATCCCTTCTACATTTCCTCTTTCTCTCTGTCTCTTCCTTTTCCATTCCAGGGAGTGAAAAGGAGGAGGAGAAGCAGTGGAAGGAAGTTGGTGGACAGAGATGGGCAACTGCTTCAGGCATGGGCCAGCCCTGCCTAGAAGTAACATAGTTTATCCTCTGCCCAAAGGCAGGGCCACGTTCCTTACTACTATCACCAAATTCAGAGCAGTAGGTTCCACAAATGCAGGTTCACTCAACATCTAGAACAAATAGCTCCAGACAAGTTGAACAAGAGAGCAATGCTGAGGTTGGAAAATAAGGCAAATAGCTGCTGTTGCCTCTTTGGACATAATGTTTTAGATAAATACATTGCTTGCCGTCAGTACAGTAGTGTTGTAATCTGCCAGTATAAATATTTATATTTTTGTCCATTTCCTTCAAATTGTATGCACCTGCAGCATGTAACATGTATCTTTATTAATGGATTATATATAGACGGGTATATATATGACTAGACCAGCGGGTGGCACAGTGGGTAGCATGTTAATGTGAGTAGATAAATAGGTACCGCTTGCGGGAAGGTAAACAGCGCTCCATGTTCCAGCCGCATGCTACGCGCTGCGGCAAGGAGAGTCATGCTGTGGCCACATGACCACGGAGGCGTCTTCGGACAACGCTGGCTCTTTGGCTTTGAAATGGGGATGAGCACCACATCCTAGAGTTGGACACGACTGGACTTAATTGTCAGGGGTCACCTTTACCTTGGACATACTAGTACCAACTCCCCCACCAAAAAGCATTAGTGTTTATTAGAAATATGTCTGCCGAATCAAACATGTCCTAACCTGGTTTATCAGGATCGAAATTGTAAAGGATTGATCCTGTAAAGGATCACAGGAAGTAGAAAAAAATGTATTTTAATTACTATTCCAAAAACTAAAAAATACAGAATATTGTTAAAATTGTGCAATAATAAATTTTAAAGAAATCCCATATTAGTGCATTGAAAGTCCTATTAACCTTCCTTCTTTCTTTTAGTACAGAAAAAGGACAGCTACATTTGCATGCAGATTTTATGCTGTTTGTTTTTGTGCCTGCCTTGTGTGGATTACTACTAAACTTTTAACACAATCGGGTTGTGCCAGTGTAGGGAAGGGACAAATATCCTCTAGAAACTAAATATAACATTTTATATCTCATTAAAACCATTGCTAATATGTTTAATATGGTCAATATCAAATTCAACTCATAACAAATTTTATACTCTAAAGCAGTGATTCTCAAACTTACCCGCTCCGTGACTCACCTTCAGCGCGACCTTGGCAACCCAGAAGTAATGGTGGTGACGTGATATCGCATCACTGCCACTACTTCTGGAATGCCAGGCTTTCACGTTTCTTCTGCGAAAAGCCCGCAAAAGCCCAATGCCAGAGCATCTGCACTGTGGTTTTTGGCCCATTCTGGGACTCTTTTTTCTGCATTGTTTTCGTCAGCGAGAACATGATGCGACGAGGCTTGGAATGGGCCGAAGACTGCAGCGCAAATAAAAATTTGGCAACATGGAAGTGTGGGGGGGGCAGGGTGGTGGGCGGGCGGGCAGCATTTTCAACCAACCAAAAATTGAATTGTGACCCACAGTTTGTGAAACATTGCTCTGAAGAGAAGGTCTATTGTATTTAATTGATGAATACACACTGATCCTGGGCCACTTGCATTTTTAGAAAATATTAACAATAGGAAATATTGCTTGCAGTTTAGGTACAGAGGGTAGCTTAGTGTTGTCATCCAATCAGTATGGCCTGTAATTCAACATGGTTGACTTTCATTGCAAGGACACGTCCTGTATCTGTGAAGATTGAAAATGTAACAAACAAGCAGGGTTAAATGAATAGAGTACCTCTCCACTTTGCTGTTAAATGGAGTCATACTATCAGAGCATTTTCCAATTTTATAAAAACAGAGAAGAGATTTATGTGAGAGAGCAAGAGGTGCAATATTCTTTCAGATGTTGGAAAAACTGATAAAATTGAAAAGAAATTCACAAAGCCATAGTGAATTGTGAATTTCAGGACTGCATTCTCGGATTTTAGTGGTTTTTTTCAGTCTGCAGGAGGCTGCCCATATCGGGAAACCCTCAGGCAGTTGAGTGAATTTATTAAAATTCAAGTTTTTTTGTGCTTTTACATGGCATCTGTTCCCGTAACTCTGAAACACTGTTGGCAAAGCCATAGTAATGATTATCAAAGTGTTCTTAATATATTAGAATTCAATTCATTATAGTATTGTAAACACACAAACAAAATGTATTTGTAGCATGTATCTGTTCTGTCAATGGACAAAAAAATGTGTCTTCAACCTGAACACAGGCATGTGTGAATATTTTGTGTTCAATTCAGTTTTGGGTTTCAATAACAGTTATTGTCTATAAAAGCCTATGAGACAATATTTATGCCACAGGATTATACAAAATTGAGCTCAGGAATGGGCTAGATGTCCTTGTGTCCACCGATCTTTTCATCATTGGGAGACCATACAAAATTAATCGGGCAAATCCCACATTTATTTGAACAGGACATGCCTGACTATGCAAGTGTTAAGTGGGTAACACATTCCAGGGAAAGGAAAGGTTCAACACGTTCTGCAAGATCTTGAGGCAAAGTTTATCAAAACTCAAGGCAGTGTCATTCAGAGGATCATTGCAAGATTATAAAAGGGCAAAAGGTAGTATTATGAGGACTACCTGAAAGTAACTTCAACAAATGAAAGATGGGGGAGGAATATGCTGACAGGATCCTAAAAGAGGATAAATTGCCTGGTTGCAAGAAGAAGCTGTGATTTTTAACTTATGGGGATGTAGATTGATATTAAAAACTGGGAGAATGGGCAGCAAAATGGCAGATGCGCTTCAGTGTAAGTAAGTGTAAAGTGATGCACATTGGGGCAAGGAATCAAAACTTCACATATACGCTCATGGGTTTTGAGCTGTCTGTGCCAGCTGCATCTTGGGGTGCTGGTGGACAGGTCGAAGAAAGTGTCGACCCAGTGTGCGGCAGCTGTGAAGAAGGCCTATTCCATGCTTGGGATCATTAAAAAAAGGATTGAGAATAAAATGGCCAATATCGTTATGCTGTTGTACAAATTGATGGTAAGGTCACATCTGGAGTATTGCGTCCAATTCTGGTCACCACACCTCAAAAAAGATATAGTTGAATTGGAAAAGGTGCAAAAAAGAGCAACCAAAATGATTCGTGGGCTGGAGCACCTCCCTTATGAGGAAAGGCTACAGTGTTCGGGGCTTTTCAGTCTAGAAAAAAGGCACCTGAGGGGGGACATGATTGAGACGTATAAAAATATGCATGGGGTGGAAAGAGGAAAGTTCTTCTCCCTCTCGCACAACACCAGAACCAGGGGACATGCACTAAAATTGAGTGGAGGGAGAGTTAGACCAGACAAAAGAAAATATTTCTTCACCCAACGTGTAATTCATCTGTGGAACTCCTTGCCACAGGATGTGGTGATAGCACCTGGCCTAGATGCCTTTAAAAGGGGTTTGGATAGATTCGTGGAGGAAAAGACAATCACAGGTTACAAACAATGAGCAATCTCCTGGCTTAGAAGTGGGCTTTCTCTGTATGCCAGGTGCAAGGGAGTGACAACAGGAAACGGGTATATTGTTGTCTGTGTGGCACCTGGTGGGGCCACTGTGTGATACAGGAAGCTGGACTAGATGGGCCTTTGGCCTGATCCAGCAGGGCTCTTCTTATGTTCTTATATTCTTAATACTAGGAAAGAGATCCTGGGTTGATCTGCCCAGCTATGAAATACGGTAAGCATTCTAGGAAGATTGTGGAATCTCATCAGGGATCCTTTCAGGGGATAGAAAACATAGTCACCTGAGTGAGAGAAAGGGGTATAGGATTATTTGTTTTCTCCTTCCCCCTCCCAACTCCCATTTGCAGTAACAAGAAACTGCACATGCACAACCTGCCTTTTCATAAGGAGCAGGGCGTGGTCCCTGGGAACAGCCCATGTCAGAGATGCGTGTGCAGCAGCTCCTCATTCATGCCTTACTCTGGCAATGAAACAAAAGTAGCACAGCTTACTCATGCTGCTGGGTCAGTGCTGTTGACTAACATGCAAATCATCCTCTGTCTTTATTATGCTTTCCCTTCACAAACACCTAACTTATTACATTGCACAAGTTTAACATATTTTGGTAGTTGAATCTGTCAGTTTATCATTTGTTTGGCGGTCAAGACATTTGAAGTAGTCACTTATCACTTTTCCACCACCAGAATCCAGAAACAATTAAGCAAAGGTCTAATGTTAGGTTTGAACCTGTCACAATTAATTAGCAAGAATTATCTTAGATTATTTGCAGATATACGATTACCCAAACAATTACAGAATTTAAGAAAAAGGTCACTGACTCTCTGGAATATTCTTAAAGTAGACTTCATATAAAGCATAGTATTTTGGCCACACAAAAAGGTCCTTGTTGTAATGAATAGATTTGACAACATAAAACAAAATGTTCTGCTTTTGTGTTTCCATAAAGAGAGGCAGAGATTAAGCAGCAAATTTCCATAATGGGAGGGAAAATGTGTATTTAGAAAGCTTACATATTTGGTTGACTTTTGACACTTCCTTTCCTCTTGGCAAATCTGAGGAATGTCTACCACACGCTGAAGCTTGGCAAAGATTAAGTTCAAAGTGTCCAAGAGAAGAAGCCTAATCTTCAGAGGGAACTGAGTGAACTATTTATGGATCTGTCTGTTGCGTAACAAGTTCAGACTTTCCTGGACAGAGAATTCCTTTCAAAACACTTCTCAAAAAGCTGCCTTTCTAAGAGGCTGTTGAAGGAACTGAGTGAGCCTTTCAGTTATTTAAAATCATGTGTTTCAGGAAAGCTAATCTGCATAATTTTAATGGACAGCAGTGGCATAACTCTGCACTGATGTCTTTACTGCTTTGCTAAGATCAGTTGCATCCAATTCCAGCTATAGTGGAGATTGTTTCAAAGTGATTTTTCAGATGTGTGGGTAGAAGAGACAGGATTCTGGAATTGTTGTCCTAAAGCAAGTCTGCCTGCTCACATAGTTATGTGAATGGGCCAACATATAGTACCTATATCTAATATAACACTTAAAATAATGGTATCTATTAATAGAGTGAAACAATTCTCATGCTGCCATGTAGGGTACTCACAGTGCAATCTTATGTATGTCTTCGCAGAAGTAAGCCCCATTGAGTTTAATGGGACTTGCTTCAGATAAGAGCATATAACAGTGGTTCTCAAAGTGGTGGGTCGCGACCCACCATTGAGAACAAAAGCTATTCCCTACCCCCTTAAGGGGCAGGGACAGCATGGACGTGGCAATCCCAGGGATCGCTGTCGCCACAGCCCAAAAAATGCCCCAAACTGCCATTTTTTTCCTTACTTGGGCTTGGGGGGCTTCAGGGAGACCTGTGCGACCCTCTGCAGGCCTCTTTGGATCGTCGAAAAAGGGCAAAAGGCTTTTACGCATCTGATGATGTTCGTGGCTCATGAATGAAACGTCATGCAGTGTTTTAAAATTATTTTTATTATTTTTAAAAGAGACTTTTAAAGTACAGGGGGGCCGCCGTATCCGCGGGGGATACGTTCCAGCCCCCACCGTGGATACCTGAAACCGCGTAAAGGGACGAACGCCCCCCGCGGTTTTCAGAGGGCCCCCCGCGGGCTGGCACGGCCCCCCGCGGGCCAGCACCCCCTCTCCGCACCCTCCACAGCCCACCCTGGCACTTACATTTAGCAGAAACCTCCGTTTCTTTCTTCCAAAGTTCCGATTTTTCAGCTTCCTTTTAGGCCTGACGAACAAGACTTAGGTAATAGCTAGAGTCTCAGCAAGGTTGAGACTCTAAGTTTTGTTCGTCAGGCCTAAAAGGAAGCTGCAGAATCGGAACTTTGAAGAAAAAAACGGAGGTTTTTGCTAAAACTAAGTGCCTGTGGGGGATGAGCGCGAGACCCCCCGCGCCCTCCACAGCCCTCCCATGTACTTACTTTTAGAGGAGAAACCTCCGTTTTTTCTTCCAAAGTTCCGATTCTGCAGCTTACTTTTAGGCCTGACAAACAAGACTTAGGTGATAGCTAGAGTCTCAGCAAGGTTGAGACTCTAAGTTTTGTTCGTCAGGCCTAAAAGGAAGCTGAAAAATCGGAACTTTGGAAGAAAGAAACGGAGGTTTCTGCTAAAAGTAAGTGCCGGGGGTGTGTGTGGAGGGTGCGGGGGGGGGATTCCTCAACCGTGGATAACTGAAACCGCGGTTGAGGAATCAGTGGATACGGGGGGCCCCTGTATATTTTATTTGGCTGCATTTTAGGAAGACTTACAAATTCGTTTTAATTACATTTTAAACTTTCGTTGTTTTTATTACCTTAATCCCGATGGAGATGTTTCGTTCTTGGTATAGCACATCTACTGTTGGGAGCTCCCTCTGTAAATAGAAGCTTCCTCAGTGAATGGAAGGAGCATTGTGCCTTGTGCAAGGACCCCTTGAGTGCAATGCTCTGTAGGCTTACCATTCGTCCTGGTTTCCAGGGTCTGTCCCGACCACTGTCCTGGCCGGCGTGGACATCCTGGCTGGCCCCGGAAACTGAGACTGTTCTGGTCTTTCCTAGCCGGCTGGCTGCATCCTCTGCGGCCGGCCGGGACTGAATACTGGCTTATGTGTGCCTGCACAAGCCTCACGCAGGCACACAAGGCCTGGGAGCTCTTCAGAATTGTCAGAGCTCCCAGGCGTTGTGTGCCCCTGCACGAGCCAGTATTCATGCACATGAGCCAGTATTTAGTTTCGGCTGGCCGCAGAGAGCACAGCCGGCTGGCCAGGATGAAAAGGAGGCGGCAACATTTCAGCCAGCCCGGGGGGGGGGGGGACCTGTGCTGGCCCGCCACTTTGCTGCAGGAAAAATATAATTTTGCAGCAGGGAAAAATAAATAATTCCGCGATCAAGATCAAGCCATTTGGTAAAGTAACAACAGGACTGAATTGGGGAGATGTGGCCACTTTAAGCCAGACTGGCAGAAGTGATCAGCAATCAGCCAGCTGATTAAGGGAAGTAGAAGATGTATTGTTTCCTTCCGTTTTGAGCTGGAAAGGTCTGGATTTCTGTGTTGGAGAGGCTATGGACCAATTTCCCTGACGAAGCAAACCAGAGGGTTTGCAAAATGTAGGATTCTGAGGCAAGCAAATGTAAGATCTGATCGTTTTCCTTGAAGTAAAATTTTACCTTTTTACATGGCTGTTTTACCCGAAAAAATTTCTTTAATATTACAGTACTATACCGTATTCACCCGAGTATACGATGCACTTTCCCCCCTTAAATTAACTTTTTTTAACTAGGAGTGCGTCGTATACTCGTAGTCTTGCAATTGGGCTGGTGCACGGCTCTGGGGAAAGTTTTCCAGTGGGAGCTGTGACAGGAGGGAGAAACAGCAGCCAACACTGCCCACTGTCGCAGCCTGCGCCCAGCCTCCCCCTTCCCTTGCGGAGAAAAGCGGGCACAGGAGAAAGGGAGGGAAGGCAGAAAACGCATGCTAGACTAGAAGGTTGCTGCCGGGACTGAAGCACACGTGGGGGGGGGAGCAAAAGGGGCTGAGGAACGTGCCATTCGCCTCCAGCGTTCATTGGGCGTCTCTTCCCCCCCCCCCAAGAAAGTGAGGAGCTGCAGCCCTCTCGATCTGGGGCACTAAAAGGCAAATAAAAGCGGTGTGATTCACACAGATCAGCCCAGGGTTAGAATGACCTTCTCGCCGCCAGTTTGTGTCCTGCAGGAGCCTCGGCGGACGCAAAGCGCTGCTTTCGGCTGCGAACGTAGCTTCCTCTTTTCCCATAGCCTGCCAAAGTGGGAGGAGAGACGTGGAAGAGAAGAAGTAGAAGACAAGGTTTTCCCCTTTGCCTTCGAGGTATTCTGCGTTGCTGGTTTCTTTTTAGCCAGTCCCTCCCTACAGCTCCTCCTTCCTGCTGTTTTCTCCTTCCAGCCAGCGAGAAAACAGCAGGAACTGCCCCTGGCCGAGCGCTTTCCTCCCTTTTAGTCAAGCAGAGAGAAGCTGCGTTCCCTCCCCACGTTCTGTGCAACTCATCCAGCATCACAGCACAGAGATCACATAACATAACTCCACGTTGTTGCTTCTTTCCCTGCCTCTCCCCCTGCCCCGCTCCCGGGCAAGCGTTTGTCTTCCATTCCAAGCGCACACTCTCCTGGGCAAGCGTGTGCACACGCAGCAAAGCTGTGGTCTCCAGACACTGTACAATCCCCCTGTTTGTCAGTCTGACTCGCGCTGCTGTGCCTCCCTTCCCTTCGCTGACCCCCAGAATCACAGCTGCAGCCCCTTCTCCTTCCCCCTCTTTTCTTGTGCAAAACCGATTCGTAAATGTCTAAAGGAATGGGCTGTTAGAGCGTTAGGCTAAAGAGGTAATGTGATACCTTTTTCATGCCATGACCCCGATTAATAAATAAAGTATGAGGCTGTGGACCCACCACTGACAAAAATTTGTGAGTTAAAGGGCAAAAGTGTGTGTGTGTGTGTGTGTGTGTGTGTGTGTGTGTGTGTGTGTGTGTGTGTGTGTAACTGCACAAATAAAGCCATTAAAATCAATTTACATAAAAATTCATTTTTTTAAAAAAAAATAGCACCAAACTTTAAGAGTGCGTCTTATAATCAGGAGCGTCTTATACTCTGGTGAATACGGTATTAATTGAGGCTACTTGTGAAAACTTCTTGCTAGTTCTGATTGTACCTCTTCATTCCAGATGGGCGCCTTCAGCTGCCCTCGCATTCGGCTCGCAGTGCAAGCCGAATGCAAAAGCAGCAGATTGCCTGCTGCTTCTAAGTTCTACGCACCGCCCCTCCTCCTCATGATCATTAGATCATTAGATCATTAGGTTGGAGCGCGCCAGTGAGGAAGATTCAGCTGCATTTGGCTCAGAACGCTCCGAGCCAACTGCGAGGGCCGATGAATTGGTGGTGGAGCCTGAGCGTTGCACCCTCACCTGACGCTGCGCCTGGAGCTGCTGCTTCTCGAACTCCACCCATGTTACACCCCTGGCTCCCTTCTCTCATTCATATATGAATTGAGGAAAGTACTGATAGCCAATTTGGGACGTAACATTTTCATTTATATAAAGTACCGTAATAAAATCCTATTTATCTTGAAAAATTTATTAGCACATGGTGAATGTTACCTTTTTTTCCTGCATGTGCTTTGAGAGTCGCTCCTCGAAGTCTTTATTCATTCCTTAGCTTGTTGTGCTAGGAAATCTGTGAACTAATAAATTATGAAGTCACTCTGACAGTGTAATTATAACAGTCAATTATACAGTTCTTTCATACTGGTGATGTGCCAGAAACTTCATCCAATTTAAAAAATGACAGTTTGATTACATGAAGAGGTATATTTTCCTCTCATTTCTTTCTAAACATGCCCTATTAAGTTGTGGTTGCTGCTCAGTGTCACTGATGGTTTGATGACTTAGCTTTGCTGTCATCTTCCTCTTCCTTATAATGGATGCAAGGAAAATTTCTCTCCATAGGTGGCAATAAGTAGTATGAGAAGCCCTCCTGAAGTGTCTATGGTTAATTATAGTGATTTTTGGGAAAATACTGCTGGTATTGTTACTCCCTTTTCAATGTGTGTTATAACACCAGGTTGTCTGAAGATTGTCATGCCTGGTGCTATTTTGAGATCTCTATAGAAATTGAAGGATATAGAAGGATATAGAAATGGAAGGATACAAATATGATTTTTTAAAGAATCCCAGTGCTTTTACTTGTGAGGTACTTTATTCTATGGGTTGCTTACTTGTCAAACTGGGGTCTCTGCAGTTGCCTACCGTTGAGACAATTGTCTTGGACATGCACATCTTGTCTGCTTTGTTTACTTGAGCATCTCCCCTGTTATTTTGCTCAACTGACTGATATTATCCCATGCAGCCCAATCCTATAGGGCTCTACTGCTGCCGGAACTAGCGTTTGGGCAGTGGGTAGCTGCTTTACAGCCATCGCAAATGGCACTCAAGCAGCGAATGAAACCGCCTGCTTCCCACACCCCCAGAGAGGCTGGAGCGGCCCTGTGCATGGCAGCAAGGCGAGGAAGACCTGCTGACGAGTATGTTGGCGGGGAGGGAGGAGCCGGGGAGGGGTGGCACCCAGCACAGGTGACTTGCACTGGATGCTATACCCTCTGGGAGCAGCCAACATGACCCGTTTGTCTCCTCGGACTTGCACCAGCTAAAGAAAATATTTTCTGTTTCCCCTCCCAAGCCTCCTGATCTCCCCACCACCACAATAGCATAGAACGCAAACCCGTTTTGGTGCAGCTACATGCTATGGTGGGGAAAAGGATAGGATTGGGCTCTGTCTTCCATCTTGCCCTATGTTAGGTAGTACTGTACTATATCTTCAAAAATAATACCGTATTGGTCTGAGTATAAGACTCACTTTTTTCTCCTAATTTAAGTTTTTAAACTAGGGGTGCGTCTTATAATCAGGCTGTTGCAATTTAATGCCAGTGATTTAATTAATTTTTTTTAATAGCACCAAACTTTAAGGGTGCGTCTTATAATCAGGTGCGTCTTATACTCGGGACAGTACGGTATTTACTGTATTCTGCCAAGTCTCAGACTGTCACCTCACTATGAATGAGATCATGGTTAAGATTCAAACCAGTACTCATCTACAATGTATTGTTTACTTTTTGTGTGTGTTCTCTCCATCTCATTCGCATATCGCTACACCTACCCACACTACTGGTTTTCAAAGACAAACATCTGATACATTATTCTAACTAAGCTAGAATCGGTGTCAGTTTCTCTTTCATTTGTACTTGCAAGTACAGCAACTGGAACGTTAAAAACATCCAAAAAGAAGAAAAGCAGAAAAACTGTGCTTTCTCTGATACTCTTTTCTTTTTCCTCCCATGTTAAATGAAATGCTGAGCACCTCAACTGATTTTAAATTCTCTCTGATGTGGAAAGTAGCAGCTTAATCAAATGAAGAGCAGAAGGAGAAACTGCTAAGGACATATGAAGTGCCAAAATATTGATGCCAGGAAAGCTCTGAGCATTCTTCCTTTGACTCCTTAGGCAGACAGGCCCATATGCTCCTTAACACTGTCACATAAAATAGTATTTAGTCTATTTTAGTCTAACATGTTGATCTTTAAAAGGGGGGGGGGGAATGCAAGGATGCGAAAAGAGAGAGAAGCAAAGATGAAAATGTTTCCTGAAGCCAAGTTTGCTTTAGCTTCCATTAAGCAAAGCGTGTACAAAAGCAGCATTCACTGTGGTGGAAAGTTGAGTAAGAACTGGCTATGAATATTGCACACTCTTGGTAAGGACTTTTAAAGGACCCATCTCTTGTTCTCAGAAGCATTTTGAGGAGTTACTTTTGATCATAAAAGAAAATGTTCTACTTCCAGAAACACTTCTTAGTTTTTATCTCTGCTGTTTTCAGGCAAAACAAAGTGTTTTCTGCAACTGTGTTAGTCCTGCTAACAAGAGGGTTGTGTACTAGGTTTAGTTAGTTATTATGACTAACTCTCATTGATTTCAAGAGGACTTAGTAATGGTTAACTAAACTTAAGATACTACCCAAGCAGATGTTGTTTAAAAATATATATGGTTCAGTTGCCTGAAGTTTCTTTTTAGCTTTTTGACATCAAACCTAAATTTAACTATTGGGTAACCCATTGTGTAAATGGAGGAAAAAAGGAACCAATTGGAGAAAGAAAGAAGAAGATACTGTCAGTGATTGGGCTCATGATTAACTCAAGTGCTCCAGCCTTACTGAGTAGTGTTATCTGCCATGACAAAACAATCAAACAAAAAAACACACCACCCCTCAAAAACAGAAACCTGCAACTGTTTGCATTGTGATAGCTATAACAGATTCATTACCTGAAAACATCAAAGAGCTGTAAATCATTATGTCTGTGTACAGTAAGCCAGATTTTTAAGTGGTACAAGAATATTCCATTTTGTGCTATGTTGGGTTTCTCCAATTAAACATTTAAATCTTTTCACAAAGGTTGGAACTAGACCAGCGTTTCTCAACTCGCGGGGAGAACTTTCAGTGCTTGTGGGGCGGGGCCAGCGGTGGCAATCCTGGGGATCGCCGCCACAAAAATGTTTTAAAAGAGGAAGAAGGAGGAGGAGGGGGAGGGATGGAAGGTGTAATGGCAAACTGTTAAAATTAAAAAGGGATTATAATTTTTTTGTGGGGAATATTACTGGAGTTAATGTTATATAAAAAGAAAAATGTTTTATTATTTAAAGAAACAAATAAGATATGACTTGTTTTTAAGAAACTCATATAAAGAGTGATGGAAAAATTTTGATTTAGAAAAACTTGAGGGTTTTTTTTCCTTAACAAATTTGAAGAAGAAAAATGGGGTGACTTAATAAATTTAAAATATTTGAAGTGGAAATTAAAACTTTTAGATGCCAAAGGAAAAGTTAGTTAACCCTTTTGTGAATAAAAGAAAACGAATGTTTTATTATTTGAAAAGACTTAAATAAGATGTGATTTGTTTTCAAAAATCTTATATAAAAAGGGGATATAGAATTTATTTGTTTAGACAGAAAAATTTGGTTTTTTTTAATAAATTTGGAGAAAAATGGGGTGGCTTTATATATTAAAATATTTGAAGCGGGAATTAAGATTTTTAGACGATAAAGGAAAAATTACTTAATCTTTTTGTGAATAATTGGAAACCACTTATAGATTCTTTAAGAGAGAGAAAGTGAGAAAAGAAGTGATAAAATGTGGATTTAATGAATAGTATATTAGAGATATAGGCTTAGTTAGATATTATAAGTAGAAAATATATAATAGTATACAAGTAGGATTTACTGCTTCGCGCTTGCTGTAATCTTTCGTAATATGTTGTATTGTTTTGTTTTATTGTTTTGTTTTGTAGTTTACTAATAAAATTAAATATATATTTAAAAAATGTTTTAAAATGCAATTTTCAGACTTACCAGGGTACTGGAGTCCCCCCGGAGGGTTCGGGGAGGCCTGTACTCCACTCCGCAGGCTCCCCCCCCCCTGAGCTTCAGATCGCCAGTATATATAGAATATTTATATACTGCTTTATAAGAATATTTATATACTGCTTTTCAGCAAAAAGTAGTCCACAAAGCAGTTTATTTAGCTAAATTAATAAATGGTTCCCTGTCCCCAAAGGGCTTGTGATCTGCATGCATCCTCAGCCCACAATCTGTGATATGGATATACAGTATGCAAATTTCACTCCTGCAATTCAATGGTTGGAGAGGGTCTTCATGCCTTGCTTTTGTTATTTCCCAGAGGTATCTGGCTGGCCACTGTGGCAAATGGGATGATGGAATACATAAGGCAGATACACTTGGGCTCTTCTTATGTTCTTAATAGTTTATGTTCATGTGTACATGTATTTATACTGTCATGTATTGCACACTGTTTTTAGCCTGTGCATGATTAGGTCTGTTAATTAAAAAAAAAAAAGTATACCATGCCCATCTGCAAAGATCCAGGGCAGCTTACAATAAGAAAAATACCATAAACAGTTAGAATGTTGAGAGGCCAGCAACAGAATACCAAATGGTGGTATAGCAAGCAAACATAGGCGTGTCGGAAAAGGAAGGTGTTCACCAGCTGTTGAAAGAGTGGTAGTGAAATTCTCCATGTGACTGATGGTAAAACCAGTTGTTGAGTTACTTCAGATATTGTCAAAACAGTGAAACGCAGATGCATATGACTTTTTTATTCCAAACACCACCACCCCCTCTGTTCTTCAAGGGCTATATAGTGGGACGGCATGTTTGGGTGAACTGTGGTTTGTGATTTCATTAAAGACTCCCCCCTACCTATTCCCCTATAATTTGAGCTTCGCATAACTCCAAAAAAATATGACTGATAGTGCTTGCCAAAAAGAGAGGCTAGCTATGTAGAAGGGTTATTGAAAATGTCAGGCAAGAGCTAAAAACTCCAGCATGATTAAATAATACATTTGCTAAGAAATTGTTGGGATGCACAATTGATTTTGTCTTTCTTCTTTTCTGAGTTCTGAAATCAATACAGACAATACTGCCATCAAGTCATCAATCTATTTGTCACTTACAGTAACATAAGAAGAAAAATGTAACCTGGACAGAGGTGCTGAGCAGCAGGGAAATTGTGAAACTGTTGCTGTATTTTTGTACTTGAAGCTCAAATGATTACATGCAGTTCACAATTTAAACAAAAGGTGGCAGGATATTCAAGGCTTAAATAGGCAGGTGAATAGCATTCACTTGCTTTTTTTTATCCATATCATTCCTCTCAAAAAGTAGGCAGATCATATGGAAGCCTAGAATGAGGGAAGCCATCAGCCTCTTCGTATTGGTTCAGTTTGGCTGTTTGCTTTCTCTTGCTTGTAATTCGTTGAGAATCAGGTTTGTTTTAATAATCAGAAATTTTAGAATTTAGAATTCTGTGCCTTGATTTGTATTCAGGAGAGAATTAAAAAATTGGTGGTGATGATGATAAAAAAAGGTGACCCCTGACAATTAAGTCCAGTTGTGTCCGACTCTAGGGTGTGGTGCTCATCTCCATTTCAAAGCCAAAGAGCCAGCGTTGTCTGAAGACGCCTCCGTGGTCATGTGGCCGGCATGACTCTCCTTGCCGCAGCGCATAGCATGCAGCTGGAACACGGAGCGCTGTTTACCTTCCCGCAAGCGGTACCTATTTATCTACTCGCTTTAACATGCTTTGGAACTGCTAGGTTGGCAGGTGATGATAGAAACTAGTTGATCTAGAGTCTAGATTCAGTTTGTTTGGCTCTCAAAGCATTTGAAGCAAAATGGAGCCAATGATGGTCTAACAGAGGTTCACTGTTCCCTTCAGTGTACTAGCTCTCCATTTGTTTCTCTTGGAGTTTATTTAGCTCCCTCCATAGTTCAAGAAATCAATGCGTAATAAAGGTTAACCAAAGTAGGTGGCCGAAGATACAGATTACAAGTAAATGTTAAGGGAAAATGAACTTAACAGGTTAGAAAACACTGAGAAGTAGAAACACTGATGTAAATTAGGTGAGATTTACCTTAATGATCGCTAACAAAATACTTGGAGAAAGTGGGTATACAGTGTCCTGTATTGCATTGATTGGGGAAAGTCTCTCCCTCATACACATGTTCAATGAATATATGATTAAAGAAATTGGCAAAGAGCTTGTGCCTTCTAATATTTATCCCTGCCTCCCTAGGGAAACGTTCTTCATAGTTAGAGAGTAATAGTGTCAGTGTGTGTATACCTGCTGATTATGAAAAAAAAAATATTCTTTATGTAACCAGGCAATAGGGCCAGCTCATTAGCTGGATGAATGGCACAAGTTCTTGGTTATAGTTTATGCAGCAGTCAGCTGTTGGCTCTTTTTTGCCTTTCAAGAAGAAGTGACAGTCCAGAAGGAGATGCAGGTGAACAAGATAGAGAATGTGCCTGTCCATGATACTCTAATATCGAAGACTGGCCCTGCCAGGGCTAAACTACACATTGCAAAGAATGGGCTGGGATCATTAACTCTTATCCCCTACTATGCCCATCACACAGTTCGGTTGTCTTCCTGGACTCTTTGCTGCTCCTGGATAATCAAATGGGAGTGGTGGCCAGTGGGGGCATTTGCCTGGCTTCTACTGGTGTGCTACTGTGGCCTTAACTGAATTAATCACACCTGGCCACAGTGGTCCAGGCACTGATGACATCCGAACTGGATTATGCCCTTGAAGACTGTCTGGAAACTGCAAATTAGTGCAGAATGCAGTGGCCCACATGGGGGCATGGTAGTTTGACTCTGTTGTGCCGTTGCTCCTGTAATAACCAAAGGTTAACCAAGCTCTTTGTGGCATAGGAGCATCTCATCCCATTTGAGACAATACATCCCCCGTGGTCTTCGGGGGGGGGGGCTCCTGTTAGCAGAAACCTGGTTGGTAACAACAAGAGTTAGGACCTTCTCTATGGCACCACCACAGCTATGGAATTCCCTCCCACTAGAGTTAACTACTCTCTCGATCTCTCCCAGTGGGGGCTTAAAACCCTTTTTAGTTTGTTAGGCCTTTTCTCCTTAGATACTGCTCTGTTTTTAGCTCTCCTCTCATTTTATACTTTTATTATGCTGCTTTTATTGTATTCTTTCTTAAATTGACTGTTCTTATTTTATTGTCAAATTGTAAGCCACCTTGAACACCCCAAAGTGGGTGGGAGGAACACAAGGTATCTTCTAATGAATAAATACATAAAACCACGTGTACATGCACCCCGTGGGGAAAGTCAATAGAAGCTTTTTCTCCTTTAATTTATAAATAGTGCATGGGGAGGGTGGAAGAGATGTAACCAGCATAGGGGCTAAAAATTTCCACATGCCACACGCACACACAATTTAATTAAAGAGGGGAACAAGCACCAAACTCATGTTTTTAATAACCTATAGGTTGGGCCATAGTTACATTATAAAAGAAGGAAATAGTTGGTTTTCATGTAATTTATATGCAAAATATGTTGAGTACAGCACTACAGTAGTTATCACCCTTTTCTCCCCTTGATGCCCATAAATAAGCTGACTTCATTAGTTGTTCAAATACTTGCATCATTAAGGGAGAAATCAAGCTAATCTGTATAGTATTATGTTTGTGACTCTAGTTGGCTAAACTGGTTGGATAGCATGGAATATCCCCATCATGGAGATTCTAACTGCTCAGGGAACAGATCTGTCTAAATTTTTGCAGCCCAGTTATGGAAAGGGAGTTTGGCCATTTTCACCCAGGCTCTAGATTTGGGTGTGGCTTCCTATGGAAGACTGAGGATCGGGAAGAGATCCCAGGAGATAGAGGCAACTTAAGGTGCAGCATAGATGATGGACTGAGAAACAGGAACCTGATGGAAGCAAAAGTATAAGGTGAGGAAGCAATTTTTCACATATTGATTTGAACAGCACACTGACAGTTAAGTAGACCGCTTGTTTCAGCTAGTGTAAAAAAAAAAAAAGGTATTTTCTCCCCACAATTGTTGTTTGTAAAACTACTGGACCATGTGCTCTTAGGGCATATTTACATACAGAATTTAAACTCATTTAGCAGTCATTCCATCTTCCCAGAGGCTCTTGGGAAATGTATTTCTATGAGGGTGGTCATGACAGTAGCGTAGCTGGACTTGCGCTAGTGGGGTGGTGGGCGAAACGGATCAGGGCCATTCCAGTGCCGGGGCAAGGATGTGTTGCCCTGTCCACTATCCCACTGGCATGAGTCCAGCTGCGTTACTGGGCCATGGACTGCCAAGATATTCTCAGCACTTCCACTGAACTATAATTTCCAGGAGGTTTTTTGACAATTAAAGTGATATAAAACCAATGCACAATCATAAGGCAGATGTATCCCAAATAATAGCAATTGCTGAGTTTTTAAAAGTGATGAACAGCAGCAAGGGCATCTTCCCCGGCAGCAGTGTCTCAACATTTCATGATCTTTTGTTTTATTTATATAGTACTTTTAATGTGGTGTCCTCTTTTCTCCAGTGCTGGAGCACACTTGTTTGCTGAGTTCTGTTGCCTGCAATGACTCAGAGCAAGTGTGAGAATAGCACTAAGAATATCTTGGATATTTATTGCTGGGCAAAGTTGGTGTCATCTACAACTCTGCTGTACTGTGCTGATACCACCAGCACAGATTTCTGAAGTCCCAAGATGCTGTATGGCCCAGCAGCCCTACAGGAATAGTCAATGCCTTTGCAACTGGTTAGGCCAGGCTCATCGGCTCCTAGCCAGACCCACACCCATTTGTGGGGAGAACAGGAGGGCTGCAGACTTCAGTTCCTGACTGAGATACTTTACCAACTGTTCAGATCAGTCACACTGATCTGAGCAGTTGGCTGTGGTTGCAAAGCCATTGGGCTGGATGGTGTCCTGACCTGGGATTTGCCTGACCAGGGATCTGTCAGACCTGGCCAGATTTGCCAGATGCTCAAACTGTGCAGGTGCTGGACAGGGGTTTTGTCGTCAAAGGACTGTATATGAATACATGTCCTGTATATGAATGCATCATAGACTTGTAATATATTTATCATTTTTTTCATAAGAATGTTCAGGACACAATGCAGAAAAATATTGTACAAGAACAATGCAATAAAAGGTGTAAAATTGCTTTTAAAATACAAAGATAGATGCATGGATAACTCTAAACTGGAAATGCTTTTGAAAACAAGAAAGTCTTTACCCTTCCCCCTCCCGGGGAAGCATAGCTGGCAATCAACTGGTGCTATAAACCAGGTGGTTTTATTTTTAAAATTCTTGCTTAATACTGGCATCAAATTTTCAAGTTACTCTAGGTGTTAGCAACTGGTCAGGACTGTCCATTACTTTGTTGGCAAAATGCAAAGCCTTGTAAGGAATTAGTTTAGCTTTCTGTTCTGTAGAAAAACAAACTAATGGTTTGATGTTCTTTAAAAATAAAGAGACAGCTTGTATGTACCATGTATCAGCATTAAGGGATGCAAATTGATAACCATTTTGTTCTTCTGAACAGAGTTAACTATGTAATGTATTCATGATAGGTGATAATGCTGATGTAGTCATCTCGCCTGATAAGTTTACTTGTGAGTACAGCATCTATTGCACTGGATAACAGCGATTTCACTTTCTGCTATCTTATTAGCCATGTTTAACCTCACAGGACAATAACAAGCAGTATTCATCCTTCATAAAGACTGGAGCTAGGTTGCTACCAATTTGGTTGGGGCCTTTGGGCACACGCTCTGTTGGGGGGGGGCCCTTTATGTGCACCTGCGCCAGCACTCCCCCTCACCTGTTCACGCCCAAGATGACAAGGGCAGCCAAAGGCTATGATAGAGGGGAAGTTAAGCTTCTTTTGTGTCACAATTCTTGACCTTAGGCCTTGGCTGGCTGGCTCCTGGGGATAAAACGTTCTCTCTGGCAAAGTTTAGCTGCTCCCCCTCCCCTAATATGGCTCAGTAGGCATCCTGTGGCTTACTGGGCGATTGGTATGGGAGAAACCTTTGCAACAGTTGATCTTTCCTAGGCCAGCCAATTCTAAATTCTGAGACACCCCCCCTTCCCGGCCCCTTTATGGTGTGTTGAGGATGGGACATTGGAAATTTTAAAATGGCCAGTGTCAGGAGGAGTGCTGGGGCTGCTTCTCCCTTCCCCATTGCCCAGTAATGTAATGCTTACCAGGTAATGGGTGGGAAAACAGTGGAGAATGAATGGGCATATGTGCAGCCTCTGCCTCTAGATCTATACTAGAGAAAATTGCTGATGCTTTTAGACTCCTAGCTGTCTTCAGGCATGCATCAACTTGGGCAAAAAACATAACTCCATAACTCCAAATATAGTGGACATCAGTTCAACCTACAATTCCTTTAGCATTTTTGGAAGTTTGCTGTGCAATTTATAATATCCTCCTGAGAAGAACCTAAGAAACGTTACCTTTTTTTAAAAACTGAGATGTTCATGTTAAATACGTTGAGTTGTCCATTCTTTAGGTCTTGTTGAAGTCCTCTCTTTATAGAAGGAAGTAATATCATGTCCTTGTGGTGCCCTAGGATTAAGTCTATTATTCTATTAAGTAGCATAATGTGTTTCTAATTTATTTATCTTGCATTTGCAGTGGACAAGAGTTAATAAACATGTTCTGGGAAGTCAGCTGCATCACAGCAGATTAAGCAATTTATTTCTGTATACAGTCGTTTTAATATAAAGTGATGTTTTGCTTTCAAATGTAAAAGTTGTAAAACTTATTTGTGCAGAACAGGTTTTTTTTTTCAATAATCACCAAATATTTGAGAGTGAACAAAAATGAGCTTTTCCAAATAAAATTGCCACTTGAATAAGTAGACAGTCTAAGGGAAAACTTAGTACTGTACTCGACAAGTCTTCCACTGTTTGTACCTGTTATGATGATACTGCTGCTTAAAAGCCTCTTTATCTTATTTATTGAGTAAAGGGAAATAAGTAGAATGCCTCAGTGCTTATCCTTAGGTTTTGAAATGAGACTTGGACTGAATATTGCTATAACTATTTTAATTGCTTGTCATTATTTTAAAATCTTATTATTTTGTTCTTCAGTCCAATGCCCAGCTGTAGCTAAATATAGCACACAAGTACTAGAATCTACTTAAGTTAGATATGCCTGGATTCACAACTTAATTAAAATCAAACTGCCTGATAAGAGTTTTTAAAATATCCTGTATTTCCATTAAATGAAAACACAAACATATGTCCATTGTCCACGTGGACCGAGAACTACCGGACGTACAAGCTGGGTTTCGAAGAGGCAGAGGAACTAGAGATCAAATTGCCAACATGCGGTGGATCATGGAGAAAGCACGAGAGTTCCAAAAAAACACCTACTTCTGCTTCATTGACTACGCAAAAGCCTTTGATTGTGTGGATCACAACAAACTGTGGCAAATTCTTAAAGAGATGGGGGTACCAGACCACCTTACCTGTCTCCTGAGAAACCTGTATGCGGGTCAAGAAGCAACAGTTCGAACCAGCCATGGAACAACTGATTGGTTCAAAATTGGGAAGGGAGTACGGCAAGGCTGTATATTGTCACCCTGCTTATTTAACTTATATGCAGAGTACATTATGAGAAATGCAGGGCTGAATGAATCGCAAGCCGGAATCAAGATTGCCGGGAGAAAGATCAACAACCTCAGATATGCAGACGATACCACCCTAATGGCAGAAAGTGAAGAAGAACTAAAGAGCCTCTTGATGAGAGTGAAAGAGGAGAGTGCAAAAGTTGGCTTGAAACTCAACATTAATAAAACTAAGATCATGGCATCTGGGCCCATCAATTCCTGGCAAATAGAAGGGGCAGAAATGGAAGCAGTAACAGATTTTACTTTTCTGGGCTCCAAGATCACTGCAGACGGAGACAGCAGCCATGAAATTAAAAGACGCTTACTCCTTGGAAGGAAAGCTATGGTAAACTTAGACAGCATAATAAAAAGCAGAGATATCACCATGCCAACAAAAGTTCGTATAGTCAGGGCAATGGTGTTCCCAGTAGCAATGTATGGTTGCGAGAGTTGGACCATAAGGAAGGCTGAGCGCCGAAGAATAGATGCTTTTGAACTGTGGTGCTGGAGAAGACTCCTGAGAGTCCCTTGGACTGCTAGGAGATCAAATCAGTCAATTCTAAATGAAATCAAGCCTGACTGTTCCCTGGAAGGACAGATACTAAGGCTGAAACTCAAATATTTTGGCCACCTAATGCGAAGAGAGGACTCTCTGGAGAAGACTCTGATGCTGGGAAAAATTGAAGGCAAAAGGAGAAGGGGAAGGCCAAGGATGAGATGGTTAGACAGCATCACCGATGCAACAAAGATGAAAATGAGCGAACTCAGGAAGATAGTGGAGGACAGGAAGGCCTGGCGGGATATGGTTCATGGGATCACGAAGGGTTGGACACGACTTAACGACTGAACAACAACAACAACAATGTCCATTGTCCAGCACAGGATTCTTATGTATCGGCCTTTCTCTAGTCAATAACCACATAACCAAGACTTCAGTTTGCTACAAGTAGAGAAAAGGTGAAAATAAACAACTCAGGGTACTTGCGCAGCAAGTAACTGTTTTGCTGCAGCTTTCACGAAACATTGGAAATGAACGCACGAGCTGTGCTTATGTGTCCCTTGTACACAGGGTATTGATATTTTTGGAAATTTGGTGGGGCCCACTACTGGGAGCTCTCTGGCTATGTGGGGCCCACTGCTGGGAGCCCACAGACTATGCTTGTAGTCTGTGTGCAAACCAGAGGGGGAACAGACAAGAGACCACCAACAGCTCCCATTGAGCAACTGGCAAGTAATGGCAGTGAGGAGGACAAAAGCCCACTTAAGGGGAGAGGGCCCCTACTGAGGACGCTTGTCCAAGAGCCCCCCAAAACCTGGATTCAGAGGGACATTAACTTAATTGGATTCAATGGTACTCCAGTCCATTATCTAATAGCACATTGTACTGATGATAAACCTTTTAGGGAAGTTTACTGAAGAAACATTCATAGTTACTTTACATCTAGTGCAGCGGTTCTCAAAGTTCTCCCCATGAATTGGGGAAATCGTTAAGTCCTTGTGGGGGTGGGCTGACGGTGGTGGCACTCCTGGGATCATGCCGCCTGTTGGGGAAGAAAGCCTGTTTCGTTTACTTACCAGGGGTTGCACCAGCCCTACGAAGGATGCGGGAGGCCTGCAGCTTCAGATCGACTCCCTGAAGAGATTAAGACCCACTTCCGGTCTTGGACAAAAACCGGAAGTGGGTCTCGATTGCTTCAGGGAGTCTATCTGAAGCACGGGGAGGCCCACAGACGGGGCTCCGGGGTCCCCACACCCTCTGGGAGGTCGGTGCAACCGCCAGTAAGTAAAAGAGCACCTTTTCCCCAGCAGCCATGGGATGTCGCCAACAACACCGCATGTCACCACCCCCTTAAGGGGGTAGCAACCGCTTCCAGTTTTCGTGGTGGGTCACAACCCAACACTTTGAGAAATACTGATCTAGTGCATTTTATTGGACATCAAACCCCTTTGCCTGACTTGCCTTTGTTAATCCTATTGCTTCATTTTTTAAAAAAATATCTGTGCCTAGAGGACAATTATTGCTGCCTAGAGGAAAATTACTGCTGCTTGTACATGTTCCAGTTAGGGCACAGTACTTGGTTAGTTCTTTGCATAATTTTACAGCCCAATCATAACCAACTTTCCAATGCAGCTGCAGTGCAACCCCAAGCAGAGGCGTCACTAGACCGAGGCGGGGAGGGCCGACCGCCTGGAAGTGACGCGCGCAAAGGGTGACGTGCGGTCCCGCGCACGCACTCACACGTGCACCCGCTCGTCACACACATCACCTCCCGCTCCAGGAGAAGGCCTCGGAGCGTTCACCCTCGGCGGAGCTCTGAGGCCTTCTGAGGAGGAGCCCAATGCGCGACGTCGTATTTATTAGGTTTTTCACGCCTGCGCAGAACGTTTGAGGGCAAAAGGGCAGCCCTTTGCCCTCAGAAACATACTGTGCATGCGCGAAAAACCTAATAAATATGACGTCGCGCATTGGGCTCCTCCTCAGAAGGCCCAGGACAGCCGGCCAGAGAGGATGTCTCCGGAGCCGGCAGCAGCGGAACCTCCGCTGCTGCCTTCTCCGGAGACATCCTCTCCGGCCGGCTGTCGCGGCGGCACGGAGGTCATTAGGGCGGCGCGCGCGCCCTCGGTTTAGGGCAGCGTGCTCCCTAGTGACGCCACTGACCCCAAGGTAAGGGAACAAACATCCCCTTACCTTAAGGAAGCCTCCATGACTGCCCCCCCCACAGGATGCAATGCGCACCCTGTTGGCACGGCTGCATCAGAACTAGAAAGTTAGAATTGGGCTGTTAATTTGCTTTGTACGCCATGGCTAGTAGCAATTCTGATGGTAGGTAAGGTAGCACATTCCATGTGGTAAAAATGAGGTTTTCTGATCTTGAGCAAGAACAATTATTCTGTGAGGCTAATTTAAGCATTTTCTATTTTTTTAAGGTAAAGCAGGATGAAATTAACCTAGCGTTTACCGCTATTATGCGTGCATGCAAGCATAGTCTAGTGCTTTAGCAGGACTAATGGTTATATTACTGTGTTAAACAGAATGTAAAAGGTAAATTGCTAACCTAGGTTTATTCATTTACAATATTTCTATCCCGCCTTTCTCCCCAAAGGGACCCAAGGCAGCTTACAACAAAAAGAAAATACGAAAAATACAGTTTGAGTTTAAGCAAATACGTACTTATGTGCACGGCGGTCATATTGGCACGTACTCAACTTAAATCAAATGGCCCCACGTTTCCAACCTTTGTTTAAATGTGTATAGTTAAATCATGTACCTTCATGTAGCACAATGATCAACACACAGATTTAGGTAAGAAAGTTCCAAAACCCGTGATCAGCTCTAAAGGAACTCGGAGAGCTCCACAAATGTGATTTCCCAAGTGGATTGGAGTGAATCTATTTTCATGGCCTTGGTGTATGTTGCATGTTCTACCCATTTAAGTGATACATCTTCCGATGATCCCACTATGGGATAATTGTAAATATTTGCTGCATGGTGGGGAGAATAATTTCTTCAGAGGACAACTTTACATTTGTGTGCCGCTTTCTCTCTCTGACAAAGAACAAAACAGGGACTTCAAAGAACCCACAATTGCCTGCTGGTAGGTACATATCTACTGCAGTAAAGAGGGAGGCCTCTCATCAGCTGTGTCTCATCTCCCACCACTACCAAATTCCTGCATCCCATCAATTAGGAAATATCATTCAAAAGTTCTCACTTCACGAAAAGGATCACACAGACTTGTGACCTGACCCTATACATGCTTGATTAAAAGAGAGCTGGCTCAGTTATTTTCAGGGAGGCATCTTGCTTAATAATTCCTAATTGGATGATAGTTTAGTTTCAGTCTCTTTCATGGGTTGTTTCATCTAAAAGTAATGGAGTGCCCTGAGCTACTGTGTCTGCTCCATTATCCAAATTATTGTTTTTGCTGCGTTTGCTCCATTAACCACATAAACCAAATTATTTAGACTAGAGCACATAAGCTTTGGGGTGGGGACCCGAACAGTTTTTCTTATCAAGACTCCATTTTGTTCTGACTTTCAAATAGGTATGTAGGAAGATTCTAAAAAGTTGTAAATTTTTGCTGATGAAAAATTAGGATTGTTGCACTTGTTTAATAGACAGTCATTTAAACTCAGTGTCACATTTAACACATTCTAGTCCTCATTGTGTTTGCTTGGAAATACATTTCTTCCATTTCAATTGGACTTGTGTAGAATTAAACTGGCTTAGAACTGCAGCCCCATAATCTACCTGAAAAGCCAAACACTCTAATGACAAACAATAAGATTTTGGTTCGTTCAGCATTTTGCATAAATCACTGTAACTTAACATGTTAATAGCCAAAATATCAATGTTTATAAATCCCCTGGAGTGCAACAAATGCAATTTGTAATTACAAGCACACAGCAATTTGTACTACATGTCATCTAAATCAGCAGTAATTGTTACCCTGGCTAAGAGTAATTCCAGAGTTAATCACATTGAATATAGTGGAGGTCCCAAACCTTTAAAAGTGTGGAATAGATATTGAAACATATTTTGCTTTGGGTTAGAAAACAATGGGTCAAGTGAAAAGCAACGCAACAGAAAGAGGTAGGATTGTTCCGAAGAATTAATATGGTCATACTTAGTTAATTATTGCATGAGTAACATGAGACGCACATTGTTTAGGATAGTATTTAATTTATAATTTAAATCTAAAATTGATTCCTATGCCAAAAGTAACAATATACATCACATTATAATCCATTCATCTATTTTTGTTTTAGTGTGAGTCTAACATATACATAAGGAAAAGAAGATAATCGGAGTGAAAAAAATCATGCATTCTTCCCCTGTTTGTTTCTGCACTTTTATGTGTTGCATATGGAACAGAAACGTACAACATCTGAAAGCAAAAAGTAGGGTGTGCATGGGTGTGTGCGTTGAGTATAAATTAATTGTTCTATAAATTTGCCAGACTACAGAGAATAGTCATAATCTTGGCATGATTCTTGTTATACAGTAAAAGACTAGCATTCTTGGTAGGTTATAAATTGCATGACCATATAACTATGTATAAATTGATACAACAATCCCTAATCTGACACAGAAACATTATTCTGGGTTTGAACAGTTACACTTAATAGTTCTCTTGTGGCACCAAGGGAAAAGAAAGCACTTAATATCACTAAAAACATATGCCCTGAAAGTAACTAATTTGACAGGGACTGGTAAAAAACATGAAATTTTAAAATAATGAAACACTACATTTTTAACTTCTAAAGTGTTACATGAAATTAACAGAGAAATGTTTCACAGTGGGCTATTCAGACATTCAATGGAACCACAATTTAATCGTGACTCCACACAACATTTGCAACTTTGGGGACTCCCAGTCCCCCCTCTGCGCAAAGGGGAAGAATGTTTGTTTAAACTTGCATTTCCTGTTTTAGAAAAAACCTGGGCTGCTGGCATCTGAATTTAGCAAGCCCTACCTTCTTCTAAACAAAATTTATGAGCACATCGAGATATGAAACTGGGATGAGAAGTTTAAAGCTTTGTCCTTTCACACATGGAAGGAAGGAGTGCACACACCGAAGGGTCATGACCATTATTGTGTGGAACCCTGATGATACTATGGTTCCAAGTGGCATTGGAACCAGGTTGGGGGGTGTGAGTGACTGTGCAGATACCTTGTTCACTTACCAACTCAGTGCCTGAAACTCTCAGAAAACAAGGTTGGCTTTGAAAGTTACTGCATACACCAACAAAGCAGGCCCCACCAGATGCCTCCAAGAACACACAGACAACAAGATAACCTGTTTCCTGTTGTCACTCCCTTGCACCTGGCACAGAGAAAACCTACATCTAAAGTCAGGAGGTTGCTTATGGCTTGTAACCTGTGACCTTTTCCTCCATGAATCTATCCAAACCCCTTTTAAAGGCATCTAGGCCAGGTGCCATCACAACATCCTGTGGCAAGGAGTTCCACAGATGAATTACACGCTGGGTGAAGAAATATTTTTTTTGTCCGTTCTAACCCTCCACTCAATTTTAGTGCATGTCGCCTGGTTCTGGTGTTGTGCGAGAGGTAGAAGAACTTTCCTCTATCCACTCTTTCCATCCCATTCATTATTTTATACGTCTCAATCATGTCCCCCCTCAGGTGCCTTTTTCTAGTCTGAAAAGCCCCAAACGCTGTAGCCTTTCCTCATAAGGGAGGTGCTCCAGCCCAGGAATCATTCTGGTCGCTCTTTTCTGCACCTTTTCCAACTCAACTATATCCTTTTTGAGGTGCGGTGACCAGAACTGGACACAATACTCCAGATGTGGCCTTACCACCGATTTCTACAATGGCATAATAATATTGGCCATTTTATTCTCAATCCCTTTTTAAATGATCCTTAGGATGGAATTGACCTTCTTCTCAGCCGCAACACACTGGGTCAACATACTCATTGAACTGTCCACATCCCCCCCATCTCTCTCTTGATCCATCATAGTCAGCTCAGAACCCATCAGTGTATATATGATATTTTGATGTTTTGCCCCAATGTGCATCACTTTACACTTACTTACATTGAAGCGTGTCTACCATTTTGCTGCCCATTCCCCCAGTTTAGACAGATTCTTCTGGAGCTCTTCACAATCACTTCTGTACTTCATCAGCTGGAAACGTTTAGTGTCATCCAGAAACTTGGCCCCTTCACTGCTTATACCCAGCTCATTTATGAACAAGTAGAAAAGTAGCAGTCCCAAGACTGATCCCTGGGACACACTGCTTTTCACCTCTCTCCACCATGAAAATTGCCCATTTATACCCACCCTCTGTTTCCTGTTCTTCAGCCATTTCCTGATCCATAAAAAGGACCTGCCCTCTTCTTTGCTGACTTCACTATCTGTTCCCTGATAGAATCCTGTCTTTTTTTCTCCCTGTAAGACTAATCTCAACTTGGAGGGAAAATTTTTACAAAGGAAAGATGATCCTCTACCCATAGTCCTTTTTTAAAGTTTATTTTACTGTAATACATAAAAACAAACAATATAGAAAGAGAGAAAAAAAAGAAGAAACGTACAGGATAACCACAGTCCTGATCCAATGTGTTCCCTCCGCTCCATGGGCACTTTAAGTGCAGACATCTGTCATGTGTCTCCAACATCACATGTATTTTGTCCCAAAGAATCATGTGTGTCTGTGTGTGTCTGTGTGATTCCAGTGCACTAAAAATACATCTTATTCTTGTTCTGCATAACATTAAAATTTGGATGTTTGTGTGAAGAGCAAAAAATCCATTACAAAAAAATTTATGTTGTATTTTTCACTACGAACTTAAAATCCAAGAATGACCTGAATTATTTGGAACATCTACTGTATTTCAAATAATTATTCAGAGCATTGTTGGACTTTATGTTCATAGTGAAAAATACAACATTAATTTTTTTTGTAATGGATGTTTTGCTCTTCACACAAACACCCAAATTTTAATGTTATGCAGAACAAGAATAAGATGTTTGTTTGTTTTTACTATTCTAGCCAAATTGTAGTTTTAAAGCCATGTGCCTGGAACAATACTGACATTGATGAATTTTTGTGAGCAACTTGTGGGGAGGGCAAGGATCACCTCAGTACTGTATTCTGAATTTCTTTGAACTAGGAGAATATCAAATAGTAGCTTTAAATCTTTTTTAAAATGTAGTTTAAAAAACACATGCACACATGTACGTACATATGTGTGCATGTTTCAGGGGGCTTTAATGGTACCTCCCCACCACAGTTCTGATCCTGCTCCCAGGCACTCCCAGCTGCTATTTATCAAGGAAAAATAACCTCAGATTTAACAGAGCAGATTTTTAAACAGTTGCAAGCAAGTGAAGGAAATCTAAAGGTATAATTCATATGTCTGTCAATTTAAAGAGGGAAATGTGAGCTGATTGAGTGAAACTTAGAAATATGCTATACCCTGTGTGTAAGTTTTATTTAGTTTCTTTAGGTATAATTTAAAATATTAATGAAATAATTCTTTGAGTGGGCCTTGTTGTTAGTAACTTAAATACTGGATTGGTTCACATAAACAACTTTTTTGATTTAAATACTGGATTGGTTCACATAAACAACTTTTCCCTTGAAGAGGTTCTAAGGCATTTTAGAACGAAACGTTGGGCTGTTTGTAACTTGGATTTTATTGTATTTTCTGTTCCGTGTGCGGCTGCCTCACCAGGAAACCCGCTGCGGTACTGGAAGTCAGTAAATCTTTACAAAAACTTTTTACATGGCATTGTTTCCCGTAATTGTTGAGCATTGTTGTCTAATCTGTTCTCAGTTTCCATATCCAATTGGGAATTACGTCTGAACTTAGTAAAGGAAAATTGTTTTATATGTTAAGGCTGTAACACACTGGCCACACTGCAGCGTGGTGCGTCGACTAGCATTGCAAGTGGTGCAAAGATTTCGGTGTGTCTTCTAACCAGTGGCGGAGCGCCCTCCCCACATTGGAAATGACGTAGTGGCTGCAGCCGTTATAGACCATACCGAGGCGCAGGGTGGGTGGGAGGGACAAATCTGCCGCCGCTCCTCACTCACGCCGATGAACTGTGCAATCCACGATGCCGCCGCCCATCAAGAAACCCCCCTGCATCCACCTGCTGCCCGGGGCCCAATCCCGCCACCTGGGGGCCCACTGCCCCCCCCCGATGACGCCTATGCTTCTAACATCATGTGGCAATGCAGGAGAGCTGTGTTGCCGTGCAAGAAAAGTTGAAAAAAAAAAAGAACTTCGGCCAATGAGAGGCTGTGTTTGGTGCAGTGGGGGCGGAATGCGAAGTGAAACGTTGGCCAATCAGAATCAAGTCTGAAAAGACTCAATTCTGATTGGCTGAAAGGCCAAGAGGAGAGCCAACAGAGAGAGCCAGGAGAGATGACAGGAGTTGGAGAGAGCGATTCCAAGATCAGTGTAGACTGCCAGGAAGTGGCGCGGGGCGAAGCAAAGGTCGGGTTCACTTTGCCTTGCTTTGCGCTGCACCACGCGGTGGTGTGTCACAGCCTTAAGGAATGTAGACTGTCTCTGAACTGGTGGTGAATTTTTTTTTAAGTTTATGGTAGCTTTCCACATGTTGTGGCAAACAGGTCATAGGGCGTGTTCATAATATGAATGGCTTCACAGTGTGGTTTCAGTGACATGCAAAACCAGGCACTTCTGTTGGTGGGAAGCATACCCTGTTTCCCTGAAAATAAGACTGTCCCTGAAATTAAGACCTAGCATGGCTGATTACACAGATCGGTGCCGTGGCCGACTGCTCAGTGCGGCTGCCGGCACTCTACTGTACTGAGCCTCAGAAAGCGTCACTGTGTCTGACTGCCTTTTTGTAGAGTCCTTGAGCTCAGCTTTTTTCCTTGCAGATAATCGCCTTTTTTCCTTCTCCCAGCCTGCTGGGTTCCCTTTGTTTGTCTCTCCCCCCCCCCATCACCTCAGACCTACCGTGCCTGTACGGGGGCAGAGTGTTTGTGTGCCACAATCAGTGCGAGGGGCCTCAGTTAGTGGCAGCCGGCTTGTCGCGCGGCTGGAGATCTGAGGGGAAAGGGATTTTCGCATCAGGGGATGACACGGCTACTGCCGACGAATATCAGGCATTCGAGGCTGTCTCGTGTTGCCGCCTCCCGTCGTGAACTCTCCCCTACCTCCTTGTCGTTCCCGCCCTGTGTGACCTAGACCCGGGGCGTGCTTGCATTCAGCTCCGCCCAACAACACTGTTGACGACCACGTGCCTGCTGGCAGCGGCGCAACGGCCTCCTTCTAACACACAGAGAGCGAGAGAGAAGGCAAAGTGAGGAAGAACGCTTTGTACTCCCACGGTAGCTCCTGGGTTAGCCCGATTCCTTAACAGGGCAGAATGGCCCCATTTCTTCCCCCCACCTCCTCTTGTGTGGCTTTTTGAAAGAATGGCTTTCTGGCTTTCGCGCTCCGAGGGGGGGTTGGGGAGATGGGCAGGTGGCCCGAGGCTTAGCAAGCCCCCAGGCTCCCATTTTAGCTGCTGTGAAATCATCCTCTGATCTGAAGGTTTCATTGAGGTGAGAGGAGGGTTGATATGCACCATGATTTTTGCTGGCACTCATAAATATAAGACCTACTGTGTTTTTTGGGAGCCAAAATTAATATAAGACCCTGTCTTATTTTTGGGGAAACAGGGTATCACATGATCCACTCACCACTTATCACATGATCCACTGAGGATGAAGGTGGGAAAGCTGCCATGACAATCTGGGCAGTAGAGTGATTTGGGTCTTATTTTTGGAGAAATACAGCCAGTGTTTCCATCTAACTTGTCTATTGTGCTGCTTTATTTGTACCAAGACTTACAGCGCAATCCTATCCAACTTACACCACCGGTGCAGTGAGAACGGGATGCCCCAGAACGGAAAGGGGATTCAAATTTTCATTTCCGTTCTGGAGCCTCCTGTTCTCACTGCACCACAGGTTACACGGTGGTGTAAATTGGATAGGATTGCGCTGTTAATCCCTGAAAATCTGTCTTGAACACCTGAACTTTGCTCTAATATCAAAAAAGGAGACAGCTTGCTTCTAAGCATGGGCAGAGTGCTTAGGCAGCAGTCAGTAATAAACCATCCACCTCTCCTAATCCAAGGTTGAGCACCAGGGCTGGCACTTGCAGCCTAAACACCTGCTTGAGCTAGTGACATTTTTAAGGGCATCTGTAAGGGTAATGTGTGGCCCAAGAGACATGCTGCAGCTGGAGGATTCCATAAGGTTGGGGGCTGGGCACAGCATGTGCTAACCAACAATTGTGCCTAGCTTCCACTGATACCCTGTTTCCCCTAAAATAAGACCTTCCCCGAAAGTAAGACCTACCTTCATTTTTGCATGTTTTTTGCTGGCACTCATCAATATAGGTCCTCCCCGAAAGTAAGACCTAGCTAGAATCATCAGCCAGACGGACGCGACCCCTCAGCACCCCCGCGCCCGCCCCCCCCCCGGCACTTACTTTGACCAATTAAAGCTTCATTCTTTCCTGAGGGTGCAAGGCCTGGAAGGCCTGCACTTGAGTCCTCCACCATAGAGACGACGTGCTAGATAGGCCTGCAAGGAGGCTGCAACCTTGCAGAGTCTCTCTAGCACATCGTCTCCATGGTGGAGGACTCAAGTGCAGGCCTTCCAGAGCCTTGCACCCTCTGGAAAGAATGAAGCTTTAATTGGTCAAAGTGAGTACTAGGGGGGTATCGCGTGCCGCAGGTTGGGAAAATAATACCTCCCTGAAAATAAGACCTCCTGCATTTTTTAATCCAAAATTAATATAATACACTCTTATTTTAGGGGAAACAGGGTACTTCAGCACCTAGCATGTGCAAAACTGTGAACCCTACTTTTGAGCTGCTTTTGAGGAAAGGTAGGATTAAAATGTAATAGGGTTGTCGCTGGATTCCATCTCATTCTCTATAAACCATGCAGTTACGTCCCTGTGAGATGGGCACATTGGATAGTTCCTATATATAATATATATCTTCTTTTTCAAGATTAGTTTCATTTGGTCATTTCTATACTGCTCTGGTAAGGTTGAACAGCTGCAGGCATGTGGAGTAGTTAGTTTGCAGTTAATAGAGTTCCGCAGTCTTTTATCTTAACATTGTGTTTTTTAATTAACTTTGAGAGCAATTATGTGCGGGACACGCCCTTGCTAAAGATAAGAGACACATTGCTTGCTTCCACTGCAAAGAAAGACTCGCTGTTTTAGGCTCCAAAGAGCGGGAAAGGCTGGGGTGGGGGGGGGGAGAGAATGAGGGGTGAGCTGCAGCTCCAAGCGTTTCGCGAGCATTTGTTAGTCGGTCTCCAAGTCAAGTGTGCGCCTGCCTGGAGAAGCAGCAGTTTCCAGTGTCACCAAAGCTGCCGAGTGGCAGTGAAGCCTGCCTGCCTTTTCCCAGCCTGAATGTGACTATTAATAGCGCTACCAGAGCCCCCGCTCTTTCCGTCACGTGAAGAGAAGCGGGTAGGAGGAAGGCTCGTGAGCGGCTGCTGCTGCTCTTGCCGCCGCCGCTTCTGCAGCGCAGCCACCTCCTCGGCACATTCCTGCAATGCTCAGGGAGCGCTCGCGGTGTTTTTCTCTTCGCCCAGACTCTGCTCCCTTCCTGTGGCGGCGGTGGCCACTACGGCCCTCCGTCCGCTCCCCCCCCCCATTTTTGAGTGGAAACCAATCTCTGCTTAATAAAAAGATCAATGCACCCCTCCCACCTCTGGCATTTGTATTCCCAGCTCACACTACTGGCGCGCTGCTAGCGGAATGGATGTGAGTGTGTGAGAGAGTGAGTGGGGGCGCGCGCACGCGTGAGCGCGCGCTGGAGCTGAGAAGGGTGGACTTCTGAGGACTGGTGCCTTTCCGGGCCCCCTCTGAGCCTTTGGCACTGGGGCGCCCCTTAGTATCTCCCATCCCCACCCCGAGTTGCTCCCTCGGCCATCTCAGTGCGGGACCGAAGGCGAGCCCTCGAGAGAGGACATGCTAGCAGCTTGGGGCCCCCTCCTTGTTACTTCTCTCTAGCCATGTGGTGCTTGCACTGTAACTCGGAGAGGACTCAGTCGCTGCTGGAGCTGGAGCTTGACAGCTGGTAAGCCATTGCCGCGGATTGGTGGCAGCGTGGATTTTCTTAAAGCAAAAGAGTCGGTCTTGAGGGGGTGGAATTCATGTATTTCAGTCTTGGGACACCGATCTTTAGTTCCGAACACTGGTTTTCTCTGTGTGTGGGGGGGGGGGGAAGCGAGTGTATGTGTAGGCAAGCAAAAAGATCGGCTGCACATACAATACTAACCCCGTGACACAAAGGATTTTACAGTGAGTGTTCAACCTCGCTGATTTTTTTAAACTGTAAAAGAGAAATCCGTTTCTGCCGAAATGTATTCTAGCAAAGAGCCCAGATACTAATACAGCAGTGACAGTGTTTTAACACAGAGACCTGCTCTTACTCAAAAATCCCAAAAATTAAAAAAAATCTACAATGCATAATACCGTGCCCTTTCTCTGCACCATTGTATGCACTCAAGGATTCAATTTGCTTACTGCACGATGCAATGCATACATCCTGTTGCAAAGTTTTAAATGATTTGCAAATGTATCTTGATTACAGCCAACTGTAGCTTTGTTTCCAGTATGGCTTGTCATCATAGGCGCCTTTATATCACTAGCCCATTTGCTTGGTTTCAAAAGCAAAGCACTGCTGCAAAGCACTGCTCTATGATGCCCTTCACAGAATTGAAATTAACAGCTTAGTGATTTGAACATGAAAGAAATCAAAAGTTGTTTAACTCATTAGCTATCCTGTTCCTTACTAACTGATGAAATATGAAACTTGCAGGAGTCTCTTTTAAAAAGATGTTATTTGTTCCAGGTATTTGCAGCTTTTCTCAGCCTTCTCCATTTTTTCTCTCTCATGATGTTTTCCTTAATACATTTGTTTTAATAAAATGAGCAGTGTGAATGCAAAAACCAATCCCAGCTTCAAAGGCTGGAATCTTAGGCACATTTACCAGGGAGTAGGTGTGGTTAGGATTCGGTTGAAATACTACTTTTGAGCTGCTCTTTCTTGGTATTTGTCCCAAGTCATTAACTGCTACAGGTAATTTGTCAGCGATTGCAGTTCTGCAGCTGGTTACAAATGGTGAAGAGGCCATTGCCATTGTTGGTTTGCCTTTTCATGCTTACCTGGGTTCAAGGTTGAAATCGTAGTCCATGATATAGCCACACCACCACCACTTTCTGTCACATTTTCCTTCAGTTTTGTGCTCCTTACCTTACATATTCCAGTCTGTGCGTTGTCCATACCATATATATCTTTTTTCCTCATCAAATCACAGGTTTGCAGAACCTCTGCTTGCTTACTCAGGAGTAAGCCTAATGATGTAAGGTGGAGGTTATTCCTAAGTAAAAGTCCTATTTTATGCACACTTTTTGAGGGGCGGAATAAGTCTGACTGAAATCTGTGGGATTTAGTTCTCAGTAGATATACCGGTACATAGGATTGCTCTGTTTACTGTTTTATCCCAAAATAATGCCAAACGTTTTAGCTGCACTATTGCATGCATATGTGGATTAATACAAGTGTGTAAGAATGGGATGGATCCATGAATAAAGAAGCAGGACAATGGCTGTGAGAAAGAACAGTATGAGATTTCTGTCCATTGTGGAATGACTTGGTTTGCATCACTAAGTACATTGCTTTGGTGGAAAGAAGAAAGAAAAAGCAAATACTGTACAAGCAGTGACAGATTTTCTGTAAATTGTACAGAGAAATTTTGCCCCTTCATGTGAATATGAAGTCCAATTTTTACACACACACCACACACATACCCCCCCCCCCCGCCCCGAGGCATGGTTATTCTATGTCCATGATTGGTCTTGTGCTGCTCTAGTATGTGTATATATGTAGTGTGTATATATTCTACCTGTCTGATGGGGGGGTGTTGAGTGACAGTGGCAATGCACCATGTAATAGGGTGAATGTCTCCAGCATTATGAATCCCATAATCCACTCTAACCACATAGGTAGGAGATATGTGTTTTCCCCAAAGCATCATGGATACAGCACCAAAGAGGTGGTGATAATTGCACCCATGAAGGTATCGTGTAAACTGGGCCTGAGCTGCAAATCTTTCACAATATTACTGGTCAGGATATAGTACCCTTAACACTCTGACAACACAATCTTGTGTAACCTTTGCACCGGTGTATATCCACCGGTGTATGTGCACTTACGCCAGTGTAATTTGCCGAACATTGATGGATGCAGGACGGAGACAGATGTAACCCCCCTGGGATGCCGCGCATGTGCAGTTCGGATGCAAGACAGATGCCAGCGCAACTCCGCTGGCACAGGGGGTGTACGAAAGCCCTTGGAATGCCCCCTGCGCTGGCAGAGTTGCAGCGGTCTCTGTCCTGCATCCGAATTGCACATGCGCCAGCATCAGAGGGGGGTTACGCCGGTCTCTGTCCTCCGTCCATCGACGTATGGCAAGTTACACTGGCATAAATGAACTTACACCGGTGGATCTACCGTTACACCGGTACAAGAGTTACACAGGATTGGGCTGTGAAATTATTAAAATGAAATAGGACAAAATGGGGGGGGGTGCTCTGCACACACTCCTCCCTGCCACATGCTTTAAAATTTCCATTATAAATTAACAATTTTAACATAACACAGCATGCCATACAACCAATTTAGGAATCATAAAATGTATAATAGTATACATTTAACTACTGGTATTTGGTTAGCTATTTGGCGTATGTATTAAAAAGTATCTGAATTTCCTGGGAATGTAGTTTAATAATGTTTTACGACAGGTAATTTAATCTGAAAGAATGCTATTGCTTTCCCATGTGTAAAATCCAGAATACACTTTCCCATTTTAAACATTTAACCCAGAGAAAAAAATTCTGTTTATATATTAGCAGCTTTCAGGGAATCCTAAAATTAAAATATGCACATGCATATTCAATCAAAATACAATAGTTTAAGATATATTAATTGTGAGGTGCAATGGATGTAAGAATAACATGTTCTCCATGGAAGAGATTTTATTAAAAGGGTTCAAAATTTATTGCAGTCCATAAAGCAAATATAAAAATCATATCTCATGACCAAGTATATTGATAATTTGATTGGAAAGTGGTTAAGTGGCATCTAGAAAGCTGCTTGAAACACTGGTAGACTGAATAGAAATACATCATTCTTAGACAGTGATGATTAGATGCATGAAGCTGCCCTCTATTTTACCTCTACTGTGGTGCAAGCTGGGGCTTATTCCACAACCATTACAGCAGCATCTTGTACTAGAAGACTAAAGAAGAAGTCCATAGCTAGGCAGTTTTGCCACCTTGCTATTTAAAACATCTAAATTCTCTCAATAAATAATATTTCACAGGCATGAAAGTTCCAGGTTGCTCCAGCATCTCTTAGGATGCTGTTTGGTGCATAGATGGTAGTCTTGTTTTCTACAACTTCCCTAGATTGTACTCAGGGACTTCTAAAGATCACTTGCACAGCTGTGCTGATAATGCTGCCTCGAGGCCAGGTGAATTCTCTGTGCCAGAGTTAGAATCTGAAGTCCATGTTGGAACATCCATGAGTGGGTTTCCTATGTGTCTTCCTAAAATAATAGCAGCTGTGTTGGGAGGGTAAATCAGATTGGGGTTGCGGCATTGAAGAGTTTAACTGTTCCTCGAGTTTCAGTACCTAAAAACTGCGATTTGTCTGGGGGGGGGGAGGGAACATACAGGTACCAGACAAGTATCTGTGCATTTTCCCCACTGGTCAGACAACTTCAAGAAGGAATTTCAATCTGGAAAAGGTAAAGGTGGAAATAATTAAATCCCCCCAGCCTAGTAAGCCTGATCTGACACCCCTTCCCCCATAGTTGCTTTTTACCTCCATAAGATTAAGATCATAAATCTCCTAACATTGTATTTAGTTCGGTGCTGAGGTGCCTCCTTATTCATACACTGGCAGCCTAGTGACGCAAGTGTTCATATGTTTTGTCATATACTCTATTTAATGACATATACGGTGGCGTAGCTGACGGGGATGTGGAGCAGTACGTAGCACAAGCCGTTGCTACATGGGGTAAGCGGCCCTATCCCCTCACTGGTCAGAGCCATTCCCGGCAGCGATGGCAACGTTTGGGCAAACAGAGCCTTCTGCGTGTTAGCCGTCGTTGCCCGGAATGGCTCTGACCGGCGAGGAGCCTTACTCCCATGTAGCAGCGTCTTGCGCTACTTACTGCTCTGCACCCCCTCCAGCGACGCCACTGGACATATATTGCCTCATTAGTCCTCAACTTGGCTAGGAATTTGATTGCACCAGTGACACCACTGATAGTGTTCTTTTTAAAGTGGGGGGAGGGGCAAATACCGCAAAAAATGTATAGTGCAGGAGGTGTGTATATCAGGAGGTGTGGTCCCGAGGTTGAACTGCCTGAATACTGCCGGAAGCTAAACAGGAACAGCCCGTTTTCGTGCTGGAAGGGAGACCAGGAAGTCACTGATAAGCTGTCATGACCCTCGGTGGCAGAGAGGAGTCGCTGTTGCGTGATGTGGTGAGAGAATGGACTGGAATGCTGAGAATGTCAGCGACAGAGTGATTACAACTGGAAAAAAGTTTCCCTGTTCAGCATGAACTGTGGCGTCCTGCAGAGAGCTCGAGGCTTGTGTTCAGCAGCTAGTGAAGATGACTACACCGTGGAGGAAACCAGCTGGAATTGTAGGGATCTATACAGAACAATATTGTAAAGATCCTTATCGGATCTAGGCAAGCCCCTGCCTATGTAAACTGCCTTGAATAATATCTGAAGAGCAATCTGAGGATAAGAAAGGCGGTATATAAATACAGAAATAAATGAAAATAAAATAAATAGTGGGTCCTATGTTGGAAGTTGGCGTTAAAGGCGGGTCCCAAGTGCGAGGAAGTTGAAGACTACTTTCAGCTCAATCCTAATACGGTCAATAGCGTTCCAGCAGCATAAGGTCCTTTATGGCTGTTGCAAAGTGCAACACACCATTTCACGTGGCGAGCAGCAGGTCTGTGCGCCAGCAGTTCGTACACATACCCCAGCACTGGTAAGTCAGCGCAGGGGGCGGGAGGGAGGCGGGGAGGGGGCAGAATGGGTGGAGATCGGGGCAGGGTGGATCAAGGTCAGGAAGGGGGTGGTATTGGTGGCAGTGGCGCCACTGATATCCTATCTCTCTTCCTGGCCTCCCGTCTTCCCAGGTCCACTTGGACTTGCACCAGCTATATATAATTAGCTATATAGCTGGTGCAGGTCCAAGTAGATCTATTCGGGCAGCGAGGGCTTACCCCTGGGTAAGGGAGCAAATGTTCCCTTACCTGAAGGATACCTTTGTGGCCTGGAACTCCCCCGCGGGATATAGCGTGCACTCTATTGGCGTGGCTGCATCGCCATGCAGGGTGTTACAAAGGATTGGGCTGCCCATTCCATAATACACAATGTATTGGACTAATGGTTAACTCCTTCCTTATAGAACAGTCTTTTTCCAATAGGTCATCATGCAAATATGCTTTATGCCATTTTCGGGAAGTCTTCATTATGTATGCTGTCTGATATAAAATGAATTATAGAGGATTTAATTAATTGTGGCCACATTCACTTATTCTTATCCCTAGGGAATGCTGCTCTCACTTAGGGAATCACTTTTATTGCATCTAATGATTGTGGTGCTACAACACACAGCTAAATAAAAGTAAACATAGCTAATGTATAGTAATTGGTAAGAATAAGTTCACACTTTCAGTTTAAATAGTTGCTATCATGTAACAGACTCGGTAGGTATATCATCACCATGGGTGAGAATGAGCTAGTGATCTCTGATGATAACAATTGTATACGTTCAGGTTATCCTTTAACAGCAATTTCCTTTGAATCACACTTTCTGATTTCTAGTGTTACATGTGTACTCAGAAATAACAGCGTTGTCAGAGATATCATAAGATCCTTGGCAAGCAAATAGTGTTTTACCATGTAGCACTTGCTTCATCCTGCTTAGTAAAGCAAGTGGATTACTCAAGGGTGACATATTGTGAGTGCTTTCAACTCACAAAGATGCCCATTTTCTCTTCATTCCATCTTTTAAGGAGTCTTGGTTTGGTTTTATACAGTATTTTGTTTTTATTATGTGACGCTAGAATCTTGAAGCTAAGCATCATTATTTTCTAACTTTTCATTCTTTTTGAGTTTTCCTTGTGGGTCCTGTTCTGAAATCTTCACCTCTGGTATTTCAGTCATTTTTATGACAAAGTACCACAAGATGTGCAGTTCTGTTTGGAACTATGGTGCACACACACGGGAAAGATGATCAACTTCTGTGTTTCATTGTTAGTTGTTACGCAGGTCATAACGTCTCAAAGCATAATGCTGGGGAGTGAACAGTTGGAAATAAAGTCTTTAATAGTGTGGCTGAAAAATCCCTTAATTCCACAGTTTCTTGAGTTCTGTATCATTTGAACATGTGGTATCTGGTTTCTATTTGTTCTCCCTGTTATAAAAGAGTATTCTGTGAGAATATGCAACAGAAAATGAGGGGGGCGGGGGATGAAAAATTATATATATTTTAACCGGATCAGGTACTGAGGCCAGGTCATGAAATGTTTTTCTTTCAGCACATCTTAATATTTTAACTATATATTTGATGGTAGGGTTGCTCCTTTTCATTACTTACCTCCTCAGACCATAGCATAGCATAGGAGACCTCTCATAGCATAGGAGATTGTTGAAAAGATCAAGAATACCCATTCACTCAGCTGGTCCTCTGTTAGTTTCTTTTTCTGGAGCCAGAAACATTGCTGACAGTTAGGCTTGTTTTGGTAACCTCAGAGAAGCTGAGATAAACTTGTCCTTTAAAGGTTTTTTAAAACAAAAAACCTCTAACTAGAACAAGGTGTGTAAGAATACTTGAGCTAAATACTATGTGCTTTCAACTTGTTTTTGATGTGAGCTCCTTAAAAGCAGTAAAGGCCGCCATTAAATTAGTTCAAATGCAGGCAAATTCCACAAATTCACACCTGGCACAAGGCCTTTTAAAAGGCAATATAAAACCACATCTTAGCCTTTTGGGAACTTGATGTACATATAAGGATCTGAGTTTTATGGGTCTGTGTAATCTCTTTGGTGAAATATATAGAAGTTGTGTTAGTGTGCTTAAGGGTATAGCATGTAGGCTGTGATGATCCTACAAGATCTTGCAAGTTAAGCAGGGTCATGCTAGGTCATCACACGTGCATAGAAGTATTCTGAGACACAAAGCTGTCGTAAGCAATGCAGCGACTCGGCAGCACTCTCCGCTTTGAGTTAAAAAACAAATTGCATTAGGAACTTCTACACTTCTTGGAAGGACCAACCATTCACATTGTTCCTGATAATCTATTACTGTTGCTCAACACCTGACAGCTCTTTGTGTAAAGGTAGGAAACTAAAATTCTGGAATCTTAATTAAGTGCTTGATAGTGTAATTACTTTTCTTTTGGCTCTATGTTTTTTTTCTCTAATTTAAATCTGGTATAGATTTCATCTTTGCTTTCACTTTCTAAACTGGCTTGCATTGCAGTACAATGTTACCGACTCTCCAATATTCTTGAAGTTCACAAGAACCGAGTTTTGGTTAAACCAGTTATTGTTGGCTTTGTACCATGACTGTGCTGTCTTGCTCTTTCTTAAGCATAGTTGTGTGTATCTTTCTTGGAAAGAACCATGATTGTGAAAGTGTGTGACATCAGTTTCAAAGGATACTGTTTCCAGTTGGGGCAAGAGAGTTCTTGAGCAACAGGCACATTTGATTTTAGATGCTACCAGGAAAAAAAAAAGACTTTCTGTGATAGTTTGAATGAAATGTGTCTAGCTGCTAAAAGCAAACTGCATTCTCTCTGTTCTGTCTGAATATTTGTGATGAAAACAATTTATCTAATTAGGCAAGAATTAAAAATAAATAGAAGATAGCCTTATGTTTATAAGTTAGAATAGTCTTAAATTAGAAGTCTTGCTTCCAAAAGACTCGCAGTCTAAAACAGGGGTTCTCATTCGGTGGTACACATACCACCAATGGTAAGTTTTGGTACCTCTGGTGGTACTCGGACCATGGTCCCACAAACCCCTCCGGGACACCCGAAACCTGTTAAAACGCGGCACTTTTGGTGCTGTGTTTTTGCTCCTGAGAGGCTCATGCCTTTGGTCAAGCCTCTCAGGTGTGAAGAAAATAGCCCACCCGGAGCCTCTTACCGGCAGCTTCCTGCCCTGAAAACGGCTGAAAAATGGAAGTAAGCAATGCGCGGTAGCAGCCATGTAGTGGTACACCGCGCTGAGTACATTGAGAACCCCTGGTTTTAAAAGATTAATATTTTGAGGAGATGAAAGAGGCCATATGAAACCAGAATGACACTGTAAACATAGAAGCCATTTAAAAGAGAAAAGAGCTCCCTGCCAAGTGTGATGATGATAGTGTCTCTAGTTCTCTGTCCAAGAAGGTATGTTGATGTTAGCAGCTCCTGGAATACTACGGCTGCTGCTCCTCCACTCTGGCAGTTCATGCTGCTGCTGGTGACTGATAAAGTTGCTGCAGAGTGAACTCTGGACTGAGTGGTGAATGGAGTCTCCAGAGTTCATGTTGGGGGTGTGTGTGCTCATACTGGTGCTGGGTTCTCTGATGACTCTGTGCAGGATGCAGGTAGATGTTAATGCTGCAGTGAGTGAAGGTGGTGTTCCATCTGTGTTGAAAGAGGCAACGTGAGACCTCTGTAGCAGAAACCTTCCCTAGGTGGCACTTACTTAGCTAATTGCCATCTGGTCTTAACTATACCTTTCTGGAGAAAAGTGCTGCTGTATGTGCAACGTGTATGGTGGCCCCTGCCAGGAGTTCTGGATGATGTGGATTATCTGGAACTTTTTGAGTCTGCCTTCTTACCTGATTTTGGGGATTGAAATGGCCATGATTGCCCTGGTAGATGACCTAATCTAGGAACTATGTGGAGGAATGCCCAGGCTTCAGTAAATCCACTCACTTGCATGCCAGCGGCAAAACTCCTCTCCTGCTGGCTTGCACTTCCAGCAAAAGCCCCTGCTCATAGAGAGAAGCTGCGCCTTCCACTCTTCCTGTGTGTGTTTCTGTTCCATGATCTGGGCTTTGCAAAATACATCATGCCTCCCTGCTTTCTAATGCAAAACTCCAATCAACAGGGAAAGAAGCTCTGTCTCCTTTCTGCACTTTGAAGGAAAGGATAGTCTTATTGTTTCTGTTTGATTTTTGCAGAATGCAGCCCCTAGCCATGGTTGGTGCTTTCTACAAAAGCCCAAGTCACAGGAGAAGAATGGTCTTTTTTCTTCCATGGAGAGGGAGAAGGAAAGGAGATGTAATTTCTCTCCAGTATGTTCAGTTTTTGCAGAAAGTACCAGTCATGCAAACTTGCTCTGTGGCTTGCAAAAACCTAGCGGAAGAAAATAAAAAGCTTTTTCTTCACGGAAATGGCAGAGTCATTATTTCCAGTTAGGTAATGGGGAGAGGGAGGAGTGTGTGTGTGTGTGTGTGTGTGTGTGTGTGTGTGTGTGTGTGTGTGTGTGTGTGTGTGTGTGTGTGTGTGTGTGTGTGTGTGTGTGTGTGGAAGGAGGAAGGGAGTGCAGTCTGTGTGTTCTTTATTTGTAATGATGGGTGTTGAATCGAAGTTTGGCTAATAAACTACCCCGTATTTATCGGCGTATAATACGCACCAGCGTATAAGACGCACCTTCCTTTTGGCCCTGGGTTTCAAGAAAAAAACATTTAAAGCATTTTTGGGCCACTTGGCCACTTACTGCTTGGCTGCTTAATTAGCTAATTTACATAAATTGTACAAAAATACCAGGATCTCTTTTAAAACACACAGCAATAAGATGCACCGGTACATAAATCCCAAGTACAAAAAAAACCCCAGACTCAACTCTTTTCCCCCCAACCCACCCAAAGTAAAAAACATAAAAGTACAAAAAAAACCCAGACTCAACTCTTACCACCTTACCACCCCCAAGACTCAACTCTTACCAACTCTTAAACAGCATAAATCCCAAATACAAAAACCCCAGACTCAACTCTTTTCCCCCACCCCACCTATGCAGTTTCCAAAGCCACCCAACTAGGCCCAGTTCAGAAGCTTACCAAGCTGCATTCACTCAGCATCGAGGAGAGCTGGAAAGACTAGGCCCTCTGCAGCTCAGCAGAACTGAGCACAGCGCCCTCTGCTGGCTGCTGAGAAGCTCAACTCATGCACGTACATAAATTAAACCCAACAAACAGCTGTAGATCGGATAGATTAGTCAGGGAAGAAAGCACAAGGGAGCTCTCCGGCTCAGGAAAAACGGGTAAGCCCGAAAAAGCTTTAAAACGGGTGGGGGGGGATGGATTTTCTTAGTATTGGCATATAAAACGCACCCTACTATTTTGGGTCACAAATTTAGACAAAAAAGTGCATCTTATACGCCAATAAATACGGTAAGTTGATGTTTGTCAACCCTTGGAAATGCATCCCTGTTGATTCTGCTAGACCTCACCACAGCTTTTGATATTGTTCATGGTATCCTTCTAAACTACCTAAAAGGGATGGGGATTGGGGATACTGTTTTTCAGTAGTTCCTATCATTTGTTCTGTTCATTTCTATAGCTATTGGCTTGTTCACCACGATGTTTAATATCTTCCTGAAGCTGCTTGCAGAGGTTGCCTGGAATTTGGGGTATGGTGTCATCCAGTATGTTGATAACACCCAGCTCTCTCCTGCTTTCCCTGTCCTTTTCATCTGATTCCAGGGAAGCTATGGAAATGCTGAATTAGTGTTTGAGGTTGGTAAAGACTGGATGTGGGTAACAAACATACTGGCAGCAGTTGGAAAGAGATGTGCCTTAGCTGTTGCTTGTGGGCTTCCCAGAGGCATCTGTTTGACCAATGTGGGAAACAGGATGCTGGACTAGATGAGCCTTGGGTCCAATTCAAAAAGGATCCTCTTACGTTTTTAACTGAAGCTTAATTGAGTTGAAATGGAAATGCCAATGGTAAAAGGAAGCATCAATCTGGAATGAGGGTTTCAGTGTGTTCTAGATAGGCCTGTGCCAGGGGCATCACTAGGGTTGGTATTACCCCCATGGACCATCTCCCGTACCAGACCACACGATCAGGAAAAAACCATTTTCTACCAGTGATGCGTTTTCACACCACCGGTAACAAATAAAATAGAGAACCATTTTGGTGTCGCCCCTCCCTGGAGTGACACCTGGGTCAGTCTTCCTCCCTCCCCCCCCATGACGCCCCTGGTCTGCGCTCCCCCTGAAGAAACACACATGCAGTTTGAGAGTGCTTCTGGATTTGGCCTTTTGGGTAGACAGGTGGTAGCCGTGGCCAGGAGTGCTTTTGCTGGTGCTCCATTGATGGACTTTCCTCAAGAAGCTAATCTTACCACAGCTGCACATGCCTTGGTTGCTTCCAGATTAGACTGCCATAACACACACTGTGTCAGGGTGGCCTTGAAAAAAGTCCAGAAACTGATTAGTGCAAATATGCAGTCATGCAACCCAATCCATATTACAGTGTTTTGTCAGCTGTGCAGACTCCCAGTACTGTATGTTTCTAAACTCAGTTCAGTATGCTGGTCCTTAGCTTTGTAAAGCTCTAAGTTGTTTAGGAACTGGATATCTGGGGGATTCTGTCCTCCTGTATGAATCGACTCACATGGTGATCAGGATTGTCCCTTTTACACATCCCTCACTCCTGTGACGTGCGAACAATGTGGATGCATGTTTGGACCTTTTCAGTGAGTGTCTGGACAATGATACTTACTGCCTCAGGAGGTTTGACTTTCTACTGCTCTGAGCATGTTCGGATGGAGAGCTGTGGTAGATAGAGAGAGGCTAACTTTCCTTCCTCATGGCTTTACCCCCAGTTCCTCAACTTGTTTCCCTTGTATGACTGAGACCTCCTTTCTCCTCAGGATCTTATTTCTGCTCATTCCTGCTCTGTAATCTACTAGAGAGCCCTGGGGCTGATCCTCCCTGGCCAGTGTCTGGCTGACTTGTGAACCGCTGGCTGCAGACTATACAGGATTCCCACCCCTGGCAACATCCCCTGAAGCACCTGAGCTCCCATACTCTCCTATCACCTTGCTGTCTGTCCATGTCAGCTAGCCTTGGCTTTGGCTCTACTCTGGAGGCAACTGGCACAATGTCAGGCAAAATGGCACAGGTGCCAATTTGGCACAGGTGCCATGTTTAGATTTGATTGTAAACTACTCTGAAGACCCTACTTGAATGAAAGATGAGGACTGCTGTTCTATAGAAAAACGTATGGGAGTTTTTAATAAGGATATACCGGTAAATGTTTTTTTGTCAATACGATGCAATTAAAAGACTTCTTTGGATGATTTCTTTGTAGGGTGGGTTTATATGTCTAACGCACACTTACAGTGTTTGTTAGTAAGTCCCATTGAACTAGTAGGATTTATGTGCATAGGATTGGGCTGTACGTGTTCCGTGATGGTTTTTATAAAGTTTTATGGTGCTATGTGACTTTGTCCAGTGTATACCGGTATATCCTGTAGCTAAACTATCTTCTGTGACATGAGGCTGCTGGAATGCTCTTAGTTAGCTGACTTGTTGTTGTTTTTATATATTTCTTCAGCCTCTGAATACAGGGGCACTTGGAGGAGACGGAGAGCTTGGTCAAAAATTGTTCCCAGCTGTTTATACTGTACCTTATTAGCATTCATTTCATATAGCAGAGGAGAAAATTCTTCCAGAATGAATCAAGCGGTAAAATTCATCAGTTTTGTTTGATTTCTGTCCTGACATAATTTCATTGTCTGGACAGTGCCTCAGTGCATGAAACATTAAATGACATTTACCGTAATTAAGGTTAAAAGAAAAAAAGATTCTGTAAAGCATATTAAATGTATCTGCTAGAAAAAGGATGTCTGTGTCACAATATGAAAAGAGCTAGAGTGCAGGAAGCTTATGCTTAGCTTCCTATGGTGCCTAAATGCCAGCAAACTGAATATTTTGTGGACAAGGATGTCATCCAGTGTTGCCTCCCACTCTGACTGGCTCAACACGGCAGCTGATTCCACAGTCAAGTGGAAATACGGTGTTGGCTGGTATGAGGGAAAAGATTACTGTAATGTAGCACATGCTGACTCAGCTGTGCATATGCCGATCACCAGTTCTTTCTTAACTTCAAATAAGCCAAACCATTCTCCTTAAACTCTAACCAGGGGAGGGGGGACAGACCAAAGGTTCATCTGGGCAAGCATCCTTTATCTTGCATTGGCCAAATACAGTATCTAGCACTGGGAAGCCACGAGCAGGTGAGAAAGGCATCCATCTCTCCATTGTTCCCGTGCAATTGGTATTCAGAGGCATACAGCTGCTGAATGTGAAGGTAGCGCCTAGCTATCATAAGTAATGGCCATCGATAGACCTGTTCTCCATGAACTTATCCAATCTCCTTTATGGATTGCTGCACTCGCCACAAAACCAAGGCACTTGGAATAAACTGTTTTTCCAGCTTTATTAACTAGAAGTTGTTGAATAATAGCACAGGACCGTAACCTGTAGGACACAAATGAATGATATAGGACAACATTATGCCTATTATAGGAAAAATTCTTCTTTTATATAGTGATAGTAATAATATCTTTTAATGTACAGTGGGCCCTTGCTATCTACGGGAAATCCATTCTGGACCCCCCCCCCCCCGCGGATAGCAAGGATCCACGGATACTGGAGTCCAGCAACCAGTGGCCCATTTACTCACTGTGGAGACCTCCGGAGGCCAGTTTCCACGTCGGTGCCAGCCTGGAAACGCCTGCAGAGGCTTCCACGGGCCTCTGTAAGCCTCTCCAATGCGATTTAAAGTTACTTCCAGTCAAACTGGAAGTCACTTTAAATTGCGTCAGAGAGACTTACAGAGGCCCATGGAGGCCTCTGGAAGCCTTTCCAGGCTGGCACCAATGTAGAACGGGCCTCCGGAGGTCTCCGCAGTGAGTAAATGGGCCATTGGATGCCGGACTTCAGCACCCCGTTATTCACGGGCTGCTTCCACAGATAATGGAATTCAGGAAAGCTGAACCTGCGAATAATGAGGTCCCACTGTATTTATTTTTTCAGAAGTATTCAATGCAGTTATTCTGTTTGTGGTCTCAGTGGTGCTGGTGTATGGCTGTGACCCCATGTGTGATTAGCATCTGATTTGCTTACTATGCTGAGGCTAAAAAGACACTATTTAATTATCTGTATGTGGCTGTGTTATTTACCTTGTAACAAGCAAGCCTGTGTTACTGATTTAAATGTTAACATTTCCCTTCTGATGGGGCTGGGGAGTGCTGCTGTATGAATTAGCCTTATTGGTTGCTGTGTGAACAGTAGTTTGTGCTACATACACTAAAATTGCATCCTATGTGTGGCAAGTGGGACAGACACTTTCCTGTAAAAGAAGGCAATACAATAGTGTGAGAGAATGGTGTTCTTGGCTTTGTGGTAGATGATTAATCTATAGATTAACGTCCAAGGGCTATCACACTGGCACCTCATCCAACCCTGTCATGCGACAGGCTCTCATGTAACACAAACATGCTGACAAATAGAGGAGAGTTCTTGTGGCAGTTCTTGCACTCTGAGAATTGTCTTGTTGCATTAGACCAAAAAAAGAATCTAGTCCAATTATCTGTTGCCACCAGTGGTAAGTTAGATGCCTCAAGTGCAAACCATGCCATAGATAGCCATCCCTTATTTTTATCCCAGTATCTCATAGTCAGAAATGTACCACTCCATTCATTTTGAATATCGAGCATGTTCTCTCCTCTATGACAGCAGTTCCCAAAGAAGCTGGGGCTGCAACCTACCTGTGTCCTCTGGTGGTGGGTCACAACCCACCGCCTGCAGCTGCTCCAGCCCGGGACAGGTCTCTGGAAGTCGCGTCGGTGAAATCGGAAGTGACCTCCAGGTCACTTCTGGAGGCTGGTTCCGGGCTGGAGCAACGGAGGAGTGGCTGCCTAAGGTAGGTCGGGCCCCAGAAGTCGTGTCTGTTTGCTTCTGTTTGGCTCCAATTTGAAGCCAAACGGAGGCAAGGGTGGGCAGGTGGCCCCAACTCACGACCCACCTCCACCTCGATTCGCAACCCACCAAGTGGTTTGTGACTCACAGATTGAGAAGCCCTGCTCTATGAATTTGTTTAATCTTTTCTTAGAAGCCATATATGCAAGTGGTTATTACAGCCACATCTTGTGGTAATGAATTATTTAAGTTACTTGTGCCAACAACCACTTTATCTTAAGATTATGTACAGTAATTGGTTTTAAAGGCTTTGGATCCAAAAGGTTATTTTAGAAGTGCCTTTGAATGATAGGCCCCCATATGGTATCACAAACTGTTTTTGGAAGTCCCTTCAATTTCAAAACTGGCTTGTCATGTGGTGAGTCCGGCTGCTGTTTGTGAAACGCAAGTCTAAAGCTCCTCTCGGCATGCAGACCTAATTGTGTAAGCCTCTGAACCATGGCCAACATTTCTGTTGTGTCCACAATGCAAAATCTTTGGATTTTACAACTGTAATCTTTATCTTTCAGTGGTGGTGACGACTGCTTTTTGGTAAGGTTTTTTAATTGACATTTTCTAGTTATACATAGAAAGTGTGGGAGACTTCATAGACTTAGAGAAATGGGCCTCCTCCCTGAGTCTTGCTATTAGTTTGATGCATATTCCTGTATCCATTCTTTAGTTAATTTTTAGTAACGTGGAAGGACAAGTTAAGTTGCAGCTGAAGTGAATTTTATAGTATTGACTAGCATCTTTTGTAAATTTACATCCTGTTTGAGGTTGACACAGGTAACATGGTGTTAAAGTACACAAACTGTGTGGTTATTTCTTTATAATCATACATGATATTTACATAAGGATAAATGGTTTTGTTTTTGTGTTTTGCGTGTTAAGAAGGCAATTACGTACAAGTCAGAGTTCCACAGTTAGCAGTAGATGAGGACATAGTTGTTTAACCTTCCTGTCTCACCTGGGATCTGAGGGTAATCTCAAGTAATCTCTTTTTAGATTAGTATTTTTAGTTCTTAAACCTAAGAACCAAAGCATCTAAAACTGAAAAGTTATGAGAAAGAACTCTTCTTTTTCAGCCTAGTCTCCCAGACCACATTCTCCTCATACTCCCATTTAAAAATGTGATTTTATGGTTTTTTGCCTCATGTTGGAAAAGATGGGTGTTCCCTAAATTCAGTTGCAATTAGTTAAATGTCACTGTGTACTTAAGAGTTGCTGAAAGGTCTTTGGAGTCCATATGATTGGAGTATTTTGCTTTGGAATCCTGGTTTCTGCGTACAGGGAAAGATTCTTCTGCTGCTAGTGGAGAAAACGGGCAATGTAAACAGCACAATCATAAGGCTTCAGATGTAAAATTTATCACAACCCCAGCAGCATCCCATGATCCCATTACTGTTTCACTGCTTGTAAGCTGTATCCTGTTGCAATTTTGCCTTAAACAATTCTCATTTCAAACAATAGCTGATATGTGGTGTTACTGTGGATGCGGCTTTGAAGATTTCCTTTCTTTGACTTTGGCATGAACAACTGAACTTTGTGCAATAGGAAGCAGAGAAGCCAGCCAACATTTGTTTTGCTGAGCTAAGCCTTTTTGGTAATACATAGCAGTGGCATTTAGTCAGCTGATGGACTTTAAACTAGGATCTCTTATAAGCAGTGTAGTTATTTACTTAGAGAAGTAACATCCGAAGCCTGTGGAAGTGGACATTTTTCATCGCCACCCCACCTTCTTGAGCTTTCATCAGTCACCCCGGTCACCAGCAAAGAGCCGCCGACTGCCCATCTTTCTGATTGAGAAGATGTCCAGCTCTCAAGGACAGAAGCATCTCTTGCTACCTGGCTCAAGTTGCTAGGTAACCCACTATCAAGGGGGGTATTCTCCCTATAGTCAGCATGGAAACTCTAAAGGCTCTAGCTGCAGGCTGTCACTACTACAGGACTAATTTCTTAGACCTGGGTGTCTGTGGGCATTTTCCATCATTGTCGCAGACCGTTTTACCAATCATCATACCAGTAGTTTAAAAAAAAACCTGTCAAGTTTACTGTCTCTCTCATTGTTGGCTAACTTGGATGTTTTGTGCTTAGGTAGAAAGGCATATTAAAGTTTTTTTTTAAAATAAATTGTAAAACTGTTCCTGCTTTTGCACAAAGCAAAATAATTTTCCCCAGGTAACAATATTACAACAGTATCACCTAACATGCTAACGACAGTAAGACTGAGAAATCCCATGTAAATTCTGCTTGCAATCTTTTCTTTTAGGCTTTTTATCAATTATAAGATAATGCTCACTTGCAGTGGTTTAGGAAGATGGAATATAGATGACTGTGAAACATCACCTATAAACATTTTATAAGACATCCTCACTGTGTGTGAAATAATTTCCTCAGTGGTAGACCAGTGTGATTGTAAGAAGATTCACTGTTTATGTCAACTGGTCTGTCCTAAATAAGAGAGCACCACGGCTGTGCATATCGGAACCAACTTGAGATCAATGGGTTTTAGCTTTATTAAATTGGTATGCTCTATTTCAGGAAAGTCGTTATGAACCAGGGGCGTGCAGTTAGAGGAGGCAGTGCCTCACCAAACCCAACAAATAAAAAGAAGTACCTTGCCTTTCCGCGCCACTCTTTTCCTCTCCAGCACAGTCGGTGAGTTAAGCAAAACACACACACACACACACACACACACACACACACACACACACACACACACACACACACACACACACACACACACACACACACACACACACACACACGAAAGCTGCCTTACAGCCCAATCCAGTCTAGGGCCGCCGCAGCATACAAAAGCATGCTGCGGCAGATCCTAGGCAGATCAGGCCACCTCCGGCAGAGCTTTCATCCCTTCCCCTGGGGGGAGCCCCAGCAGCCCCTATGGGCCTCCTCAGATATGTGCCAGCAAAATGGCCGGCGCACATCTGAGAAGCCAGTGTAAGGCCGACCAGGCTCAGGATGAGGGATAGAATTCAGCAGAGTGTGCTGCCAATAATCCCTCTACTGTTCCTGGCTTGGCAGACCAATCAACCCCTCCCGTGCCCTCCCCTGCCCCAACCGGTGCAAGACTTAACGTGCGTCCGCCAGCGCTGGCTATGGCTTACTCGCTGGTTGTCGAAAATGTGCCTTACAGCACATTTACAACACCCAGTGCCGGCAGAGCTGCTGCTCCACTGGTGAATATTTAGTCAGGATTGCACCATTAGTCAGTTAGGCTGCAATCATGGCTGCCTTCCAATGAAAAACAAGCAGGGTAGCTGTCATCCAATGGGATAAAAGGATGGGTGCCTGCATCATCAAGCACTGGGGAGGCAGCAGGCAGAGTTACCTCAATTGTTTAGGCTGCAGTCATGGCTGCCTTCTAATGAAAAAAAGGCAGGATGTCTGCATCATCAAGCTCTGGTGAGGCAGCAAGCAGAATTGCCTCAGTTCTGTTAAAACACACACAGAGAGAGAGAGAGAGAGAGAGAGAGAGAGAGAGAGCGCCTGCACACAGGGACTGGCTCTTTAGAGGAGCAGGAGAGGCAGCTATCAAACTGCCTCAGGGGATGTGTCGCTGATCTCTCCCTAGCTCTGAGTGGGGGAAGGTGAGTTTTTTTTAATTTAATTCTGAGGGGGAGAGAACGAGAGAGAGAGCATCAAGGAAGGTAAGATCCACTGAGAGAGATGTAGGGAGGAGAGTGTGTTGAGTGTATTCATGTGGTTATGCCTCCCCAGGCCTGGACCTCGCTGCACGTCATTGTTATGAACTAATGACTTCACTGTTTCAGGGCAGTGTCCCATCATTGAAAATGGCTCAAAGTGTTCCAACAGGTTCCAGAGTGGGCATTCGTTCAGACTAAACCCTGAGTATAACTAAAAAGATAAAATTGCATGCAGGGCGAACTAAATATCTTTGAAAGTTTGCCATAATACGCATTGAACTGTATTTCTGATATCCTTCAGGAGGCCCTCAGCTAGATTTGCCTCCTCTCGTTCTGGTTTTCACTTGACATTCTTGGCAACATAGTTGTCATGAGCTCCATGTCCTGATGCCTTCTTGCAGTAATGTGTAGCACTCACTAGTCATTATGTTGTACTTCTGTATCCATGGAGTCATTCCATACACCAGCCTTTGGCAGTAATCCACAGCATTTATATAGGCCAGGGTGTCTCCACATGATGTGGAAGTACATGGTGAGTGACCCTCCATGTTATGATGTTGGCAGAGGTAGATCATTGTGCTGGGGCTTCTTCAAGCAGTCTATGCACAATAACTAGGTGGAGTTGAGCGTCTTAACAGTCCATCAAATCAATGAGGAACTACCGGTAAATTGGTTTTACCTTGTGAATTTTCTTCCTACAAATTGCCCTGGTCAGTAATCTCACCAACAGTGCAATCCTGTAAAAACGTCTGGCGATGGAACAAGTGTTCCGTCGCTGGAAGACGTTGCAAACGTGCCGTAAAGCACGTTCGCGACGACTCGGTAGTAAGGGAGGCCGGCGCAAGGCCGACCTCCCTCACTCCGGCACTGGATCTCCACGCGGACAGTGGCAGAAGGTAAGCGCTCTGTTGCTGGCCGCGTGGGCGGTCTGGCTGGGCAAGGGAGGGGGACCATTGGCCTAGCCAGCCCGGGAGAGGGCGGGGGTGGCGTTGGCCATATCCCCGTCCCCACCGGGCCAGCTATGCCGTTACATAGCCGCCTCCTACTTCTGCCAGAAATCCAAGAAGGCCGATAGGGCCAGCCCGGGCTTACACTTGGGGAAGGGGACAAGCGTCCCCTTCCCCGAGTAGACCTCCGGACCGGTGGGCGGCCCTGGGCCACTGGCCGGATCCTTAGTCAGGATTGTGCTGTGAGTCTTGTATATGTGTTGTTGAAAGTCAGTCAGCTAGCTTGGAGGAATGTATATTTTATGGGCTGCAAACAGGAACTTTGCTCTGAGAAAGTACAGAAAGGAAGATTTTTATCTTTAGTCCAGAGATTACCAAATTTACCGCCCTTCCTCCTGCAGATGTGGAGCTTGACACCCGGAATTAATTGGTGATTATGCATGATGTGATGATGTCACTGTCACTTATTTCTGGGTTGCGAAACCACAGAGCAACCCTGAAAACTTTGGTAAAAGGGTTGGGGTAAGCTTTTCAGGGAAGAAAAATGCTGAATGCGATGCTTAGCCTGCCGAGCTGAGCCTCTTACCGCAGTTTTCAGGGTCGCATCATGTTCTCGCTGCCAAGTGTCTTGGGCAGCAAGTCTCCTGCGGTGCCCCAGGGCGCCGTGGCACACAGTTTGGGAAGCACTGCTTTAGTCTGTTAACGCTTTTGATAAGCTTGCTTTCAAGGGGAGCACGCCATGTTAGAATGGCTGGTCAAGAAGATGCCTAGAAAGGAAACTCACAGGGCTTATCCAGTGTTATCATACTCATTTTCATGAAATGCGTAGTTTGGCACCTAAATTTTTGTAGACTGTCCTGGGAGTTACCAGAGTGAAGGCCACAAATACGTACTTTTTATGTAAATTAAGACAGTGTCAAAGCAGTGGTAGGATTACGGTGGTATTACACCATTATTCCAGGCAACTATGCCAGAACAAATGTTTGCCATGTGTTTGACTAAACATTGACAATCTTTGAGGGAAAAATCTTTAGTCTGAGTGGGCAGCAACGTCTTTGTTAATAGGTTTGTCATTTCTATGCAGCTTGCAGTGTTGCACAAAGCAGGCACAGTAATTCAGAAAAAGAAGTTTGGCTTCCTCCTCTAGCATTTTTAGTAAACTTTGATTATGTGAATTAGCTGGGGTTATATATTGCCAATATCAGCACTTGAAATAAAGACGAATACTACTGCAGGGTTCACTGGTGACACATCACATAGAATAATGGCTTACAAAGTGGGGATTGGGAGTCTTCCTTGAACAAGTGTGAACAAAGCATTTCTTCCAGGTTTCTCTACCACTTGCCGTTCGCGCCTTACTATGCACTCCCCCCCCCATGCTGACTTTTCCCAGACTGGACAATGTTTGCACCTGCCAGGTCTGGGTTTTCAAAACAGCCACTACACAAAGTCCATATATTGTGCCTCTTACCCTGTCTTCTGCAGTTGTTGGGCCAATATTTCCCATCTCTGTCTATGCAGACTTCACTCTGAAAGAAAAGCAAGGCTTTGGGACTGTAATATGTAGGAGACAATGAAGATTGTGTGGTATGTGGTTTTAGAAAAGGGCCCGCTAGAAGTGTAGGTTTAAAGGTGTTGATGTTGGGGGGTTTAGGTGAGGAGAATCTGGTAACACTTGGAGGTGCCTGGAGTAATAGTTCTGAGGTAGGAGGTATATTTGGGTGTTTGTAGGTAGGTATGAAGAATGGAATCTCTGCTGTGTTCATCTTTATAATGATAAAATCTTGCTGGTGTCCTACACAAAGGTTTCTCATTTTAAAACTAAGAAAGAGAAAATACCATCACGTATGAGATTACCGTAGAAATTGGTTACCGTATTTTTCGCTCCATAGGACGCATCGGGCCATAGGACGCATGCGTACTATGGAGCTAAAAATAGGGAAAAATATTTTTACTTACCAGGGCTTGTGGGGGCTTCAGGGAGGCCTGTGCGACCCTCTGCAGGCCTCCCAGATCTTCAGTTCGGTGCTAAATGGCGATTTTTGGGCATTTCCGGTTTTTGCGAAAACCAGAAATGGCCGAAAATAGCCATTTATCGCCGAACTGAAGATCGGGTAGGCCTGCAGAGGGTCTCACAGGCCTCCCCGAAACCCCCACAAGCCCCGGTAAGTAATTTTTTTTTACATTTTTCTAGCATTCGGTCCATAAGATGCACAAACATTTCCCCCTATTTGGGGGGGTGCGTCTTATGGAGCAAAAAATACGGTATATGACAAGTCCAGAAATGCCCAGACTTTTAATGCTGAAGTTTTTGGAATATTTGTGATTAGAAATACAACAGTGACTAGAACATTGAAACAGGCCTGAAAAATGTTCTCTATTATGCTCTGATACTATATTTTCTATAACATTCTATGTTGTGGCAGTGACTTGGGGTAGATTTGAAGAGGAAGAGAAGAGTCATAAGAAGTCTGAGCAGTATTCTTTGTTCTGCAACCTGCATTTATTTGCTCTGTACTCGCTATATTTTGCTATCTTTTGAATAATAATAATAACAGTATTTATATACCGCTTTTCAACAAAAAGTTCACAAAGCGGTTTACAGACAAAATCAAATGATTAAATAGCTCCCTGTCCCAAAAGGGCTCACAATCTACAAAGATGCAGAACACCACCAGCAACAGCCCCCAGAAAGACACTGTGCTGGGGTGAAAGGGGAGCAGTTGCTCTCCCCCTGCTAAACATAAGAGGAGCACCAATTGAAAAAGTGCCTCTTGCCCAGTTAGCAGGGAAATGTGTGAATTAGGCTCATGCAACCCCAGTCCTTAAGTTGACACACTCAACCAGCTGATCTAGTGGAGTACCAAAAAAAGACTTAAGCATAGTGTTCATTGTAGTAGTATTATGCAGTAATTAAAGGGGAAAGTGCTAGTGTAGATGTTCAGTAAGTGTTTTGACAACCTAGAAAATTCATTAAGCTTGTCATAACGGTTTTTTTAAGGCTGTATTTTTCTGTGCAGCTCCCAGTGCTGCAAGCAACATTAAAAGAACTCTTTACTAGCAATCCTGTTAGAGGGGCTAAGAACAGAAAGAAATGGGCACAACCTGTCAGCTGTATAGAAAAATAGACTCCCCAAGGGTGACTTTCGTCATTCAGTGAGCTTTTGATTTGTTCTGTCCTCAGAACAATTTTCATGTTCACTGAAACACATGCAGATTCAACAATTCCTTTTAACCAGTTTGTCCTCTTATAGTAGTAATATAGTTCTTAATGACTTGACCCAAGGCGTTTGCTGATTCAGTTTGCTGTATAGTGGTTGCCTGCGAAGTACAGTATGAGAGTCTTGGATCAACTGTTGAAGGTAGTATTTGGGAAGGGTGCACGGTCTAACACCATCTATTCTAACACAAACGCTTGTGTTGAGGACTGACTTTCAGTAGTGAGGGAGCTGCTCTGCTACTCACGAAAACCTGACCCAGAATCAGGTCGTCTACGAATGATTTAGCAGGATTTAAAAGGAAGACTTTGTCTTTTCTAAGCTTTTATATCTGGTATTCCATTGGCAGACATAACAGGCAGGAAGTTTGTAGTTTACCCGAGAATATTTTTGCAGGTTGGCTTTGTTTACATTACCTTTCAAAATATTTTTGATCTTGCACGTAGTGTCAACGAGAATAGTTTCTTCAAGTTCATGTAAATGTTTTCTCCATCCATCGGGATCACATTGGGGAAAATATAAAATGTTTTAGAAAGCAAGAAACACGGGCACATAAATGATTCAGTAGGTTTTGGTGTTTTTTTTCAGAGTGCATGGAGTCCTGACTCCCATTTCTGGCGAGTGAGATTAAACCACAGCCATGTTTTTAAAATTGCCTGATTCCTTATAGAACTGAATGTGAACGTTGTCTTAGACAAAATGTGGAATGGCTGTAGTGTGTGGCTGCACTCGCCAAACAGGAATACATGGCTAGTGTTCTTTTCCCCCCATTATTTGATTTAATTTTTCAGTAATGACAAGTGGGTGCACAGGCACACATGTAAATTCAAAGACAGGGTTAATGAAAATAAGGGCCAAACCCTATCCAACTTTCCAGCGCTGATGTGGCCGTGCCAGTGTGGTGTGAGCTCCATCCTGCGGTGGGGGGACAGTCATGGAGGCCTCCTCAAGGTAAGGGAACACTTGTTCCCTTACGTTGGGACTGCACTGTGGCTGCATCAGTGCTGGAAAGTTGGATAGGGTTGGACCCTAAATCTGGTAGTGGCTGCTTCTAGAGGGCTGGACTACTATTATAGTTGGGCATACCTTTGGGTACCATGGATTGGGCTCTTTCATGCACAGGCTCAATATGTAGGGTCTTGCTACCAAAACACATCTAAATTGTTTCTCTTGGGTCAAAAAGGTAATTCTGTGTTTATTAGGGAGCTATCAGATAATAGTGTGCGTGAAACAGAAATAGTGAATTAATTCCTTTCTGGCAAAACTGGGATATATGGCCTTCAAAAAAGGAAAATAGCAACACTTGCCCTTCATTTTTATTTGTGTGTGTGTGTGTGTGTGTGTGTGTGTGAGTGAATACTGTTTTATGTTCACATTTTGTGGAACCACCAAATCCATTTCACATTTTGAACTAGTACCCTCCGGTTTACTGTTTATTATGGTATTGTAGCCCTATATACCGTATTTCTTCCATTCTAAGGCGCCATCAATTCTAAGGCGCACCTTTAATTTTGCTACCACCAGCAGGGGAAAAAAATTTCCCCAAGGATTTATATGTAAATTGTACCCCCCAAACGCCACCTTCTTACTTATTACTGGGGCTGGTGGGGGTTTCGGGGAGGCCTGTGTGACCCTCGGTGAAAAACAGCTATTTTCGGGCACGTCCGGTTTTCGCAAAAACCGGAAATGGCTGAAAACAGCTGTTTTTCACCAAACTGAAGATTGGGGAGGCCTGCAGAGGGTCACACAGGCCTCCCCGAAACCCCCACCAGCCCTAGTAAGTAAGAAGGTGGCATTTTGGTGGTGCAATTTGAACATCATCGATTCTAAGACGCACCCTCTTTTTTGAATTGGTAAATTTAGAAAAAACATGCGTCTTAGAATCGAAGAAATACAGTAGTAGCAATCTTCTCAGGAAAGGCAATGGTGCTGCATTCTGATCCAGACCTGTGTGTTGTGAGGTTCTGCTTAGATTCAGTTACCTTAGGGGTGGCGAGGGGTGTGTGGCATCCAGACCTTAACACTTCGATATATGCAACAGCATTTATATGATGGTTTCTACTTAATAGAAGTTTAATTTTTCACTATGTTGGACTAATTGAATACAGGACACATCTGTAATATTTGGTGCTTTAGAAATGTGTGTGTGTGTGTGTGTGTGTGTGTGTGTGTGTGTGTGTGTGTGTGTGTGTGTGTGTGACTGACTTACTCTAGGACTTGCGTCTTAGAATGTAATCTAACTATTCAAAGTGTGATGGTGAACTGCTTATGCATTTAATTTCTTTTGGTCAGGCCCGGTGACTCTTTGTTCCAGGTTGAAAGGCAGGAGACTGCATTGCTTGCAGTGAATCATTAGGGTGTTAAACAAATTGATGCAATAATACACACATGCCTTCCAACAAGGACTTGATGCAATAATACACACATGCCTTCCAACAAGGACTTGGAGAGCCGTGGATCTTGTGGGGGAAGAGTAAGGTACTACAGTTGGAATTTGTAGTAATTTCTCCACAATCCAGCACTTCACCATGTCAGTGAAAGGCTCTCTAAAATGATTAGATACACATGGGTAATGATAACCATTCATTAGGTCTTTGGGTTATGCTGGTACAATAGGAGTTAAGCGCAGTTCCTGTTCAAGTACCTTTTTGAGCATTTATTAAAATTATCTCAGGTTTCTTTCATGTCATAAAGCATTTCCAGAGTTCCCAGTAGAGGGTATGTAAGTCATATGTACACAGAGCATTCAGATCAGCCACAGGGGCTTTGGTCTGCATTCTCTTTTACTGAAACAATATTTTTTAGAGTCTTTCTCTTCCCCATTTCGCAAGTTTCTGTTGTCCCACTGGTTAGTGAAGAGAAGGCATGCTTTGGTTACAATCGTCCCTTACTTGTTGCTGCTGGGTGAATAGGCAATAAAATGACACATAGGAATCAATAAAAGTAAGCCTAAAGTAATATACTGTGCATTGGAACAAAAAAGTCATGTTACCTCGTAGATACACTAATTCAAATCTGAACTGACAGTGACTCTTCAGGACAGAAATATTGGGATCAGGGCAAATAGGTCAATAAAATTGTCAACTCTGTGTTGGTGAAGAAAGTGAACTTCATAGTTATGAATTCTTAGGAGAGGGACTGAAAATAAAATGGTCAGTATAAAAATGCCTTTATTTAAATTTGTGAAGTGGCTGCATTTGGAATAGTGTGCCATTCTTGTTGCTCCATCTCCAAGAGTATTGTGTAGCTAGAAATAATGTGAAAAAGGGCAGTCAAACTTATCAGGGGGTTGGAGTGTGTTCCCTACGAGGAAAGTCTCCAGTGTTTGGTGCTTTTTAATTTATAAAAGGTACAAAGGGAGGACATAATTAAGATTTGCAAGATTATGCAGTGGCTTTGTCACCTCCATGTTGAGAGCCACTTTACTTCTTAATTTGCCCCAATGAGTGCTTTGAGCAACGCCTGAAAGAAAATAGTTCGTGTTTTTTTTTTTTTTAAAGGGCTTCTCCCAATTTCTCTGGATTTTTTTTGTGGAAATTAGACAGGTGAAACTATTTTTTTTTAAAAATTTCAGAGTTCTAGGGTCACCCCACTGACCCCCCCCAAGAGCAAAGATCACTGTTTTTAGGGAAAATGAGGTGCAGGAATTGGTTGAAGGGTACCCCCTCCCCACTGAAATTAGAAATGAAACTTTGGCTTTTTTTTTTCATGGCCAGGGCCCTGGCTTTTGAATCCACTTTGTTTGGAGCACCTCAGGTGCAGGTGATCAGCTGTACACAGCTGTAAGCAGGAGCAACACCAGGCGTTGCTCAAAGCCCTCATTGGGGTTATATGGGTAACAGAATAGACCTATGCAGCCATTTTCATCATATTGCATCATTTCCTATACTTTGTGAGTGGATTCCTGGCTTTTTTCTCATGGCCAGGGCCCCGGCTTTTGAATCCACTTTGTTTCCAACACCTCAGGTGCAGGTGATCAGTTTTACAGAGCTGTAAGAAGGAGAAACACAAAGCGTTGCGCAAAAAACTCATGGTCCTTAGAGGGTAATCTAATGCTATTCCTGTAAGTTGGCTGTTTGTTTCTGGGTGTTTTTTTTCTATTCCCCCCTCAGGCTGAGCCTAGGAGGGGGTGAAGGTTGGGTTACTAAGAATTCTGTCTCCAGCCTCAAACTGTTTGCAAGGGATCTGCCAGGTGGCTGTGTTATACTGATTTTCAGCAGGATTTTTGCAGGCAGCTCAATGTAGATGTTTATTTCTAGGTTTTTTTTTCTTTCCTCCCTCATCAGGCTGAGCCTATCACAACAGGGTTGAAGGCTGGGCTACTCAGAATTATGTCTCCAGCCTCAACTGAGTGATTGCAAGAACTTGGAAGGCAGCTGTCATTATATACTGATTTTTTTAGCTGGATTGTTGCAGGGAACTCCGTTTAGCTGTTTATTTCTGGGGTGGGGGGTGTTCTTCCCCCCCAGGCTGAGCCCAGCCTGGTGACATGGTATTTTTCCAGTAACAAGTGCATACAAGGGTCAGGAACTAGCCTCCAGAGATGTGGGGGTGGGTGGAATAACAGCCTTTGTTATAAGGCTGGCTGTATAACAAAAGGCGTCTGCTTTGCTGAGCCGGGCATTTAATTTTTTACCCATCAAAAAAATGAACTCTTAAGAGCTATAACAACAAAACTCTTGCAGGCATGGACTTGTAACTTCGTACACACTGTGCTGAAACATGCCCCTAAAGAACCCTGAAGCACAGAAGTTGTGTGTACAACACAACTACGTTTTTGGAGCGTTTTTGTGCTGAACTCACAACTAAAGCTGCAGCACTTACAGGGTTTGAAGGGTCATAAAAAAACCCCTGGCAGGCAGGGACTTGTAACTTGGGGTACACTGTGCTGAGACATACCCCTAAAGAACCCTAAAGCACAGAAGCTGTGTACACAACACAACTACGTTTTTTGAGCGTTTTTGTGCTGAACTCACAACTAAAGCTGCAGCATTTCAAGGATTTGAAGGGTCGTAAGAAAAAACGCTGGCAGGCAGGGACTTGTAACTTGGGGTACACTGTGCTGAGACATACCCATAAAGAACCCTAAAGCACAGAAGCTGTGTGCACAACACAACTATGTGTTTGTTTGAGATCTTGTGTTGTCAGGTCTATGCTTTACATAGGAATGAATGGACAAATTTGTTATGCCTTAATCCCCAATGAGTGGCGAATGCAACGCCTATGCTACAGGTATATGGAACACCTGGGAATTTTTTTGCAGGTGGTTATATCTCTTTGGGGGTCCCTTAAACATGTGGAACACACTGACATTTGGGAATTCTGGGAAAATCTGACCTTTTTAATATCAGTTGCTGGAAGACAAGAAATGGAGGATGACTCTTGTCTACATATCCTGCTTGTGGGCATATTGGAGGCATTTGGCCAGCCATTGCTGAAAACAAGATGCTGGACTGAATGAACGCTACGTTTAACCTGGCAGAGCTGTTCTTTCTTACACTGTTTATAATACGTCATTCTGTAGGAGGAAGTAACCCTTAGGATACAACTCTTTATGCGTTTATGCTTTTAAACATTGAAGACTGTTTAGGGCTGTTTCTCTTAAGAAAGAAGCTAGTGTCAACTATCTAACCTAAACAATACCGATGAGTGGTTGGATTACCGAAAATATTGGATAATGTGGAAATGAGGGAGGGGGGAACATATCGCAAATTAAATGGAAGTGCAGTACCTATTAAATTTAAATGACTAAATGCAGCATTTAGTATCCAGTATGGCAAAATGCAAGAGTTATTCTTTAACAAAAATGAGTGATGGACGTTTGTTTCCCAGCCTTGCTTTTCTTGCGACGAGGTCACACCAGCATCTTATTAATATGACATCAGTAGCTGTTGTCTCTCCTTGTTTTTCAACATAAGTCAGTGCTGTCTCAAGAGGCTTGACCCTTTCACTATGACTAATTGTCTCCATTCTGTCTAGTCCTGGTCCAGTCCTAGCGTCATTATCTTCATTGTCATCTCGATCCACCAGAGCTCTTCAGTCCTTGTTGCTTGTCTTTCTCTATCCATTCCCGTATATCATCATCATTTGCTTTCTCGCAGCCTGGAATTTTTAATAAGAAAGGTAGCAGGTTATCACAGTTTCCTTGCACTATTTCATGTGTATTTTTGTCTCCCGAAAGCAACTTTCTCCGTAACGTTGCCAGAGTTTGTGGTTCAATCTCTTCCCATGTTGTGCAGACAGAACACTAGACTCGTAGCTGCTAGGCAACAGTGAAAATGCTAACAGGAAATAGTCTAGCATTCTTGCCATCTGTCTGCTTCCTCTGCTGTCCACTTCCTGTTAGCATTCTCATGGTTGCCTCTTCTAGCGTTCCTCTAGCACCTACAAGTCTAGTGTTCTCTGTCTGCTTCCTTTTACAAAAAGCTTCATTTTGCAAAGCATTTGCAAACAAACTGCTGTCTGCTTCATGTTAGCGTCCTGCTGAGGACGGCACCACAGTAAATATTGTATAGGGTTCGCTGCTATCCGTGGTTTTGGGTATCCAAAGGATCTTATCCCCTGCGGATACGGGTGTGTATCTGTACAGGCTAGAATGATCACTTCTACATTGTTTATACCCTGGAGCTGAAGCTTAGCCCAGGAAGTTAGAGTTTTTCAAGGAAGAATTTTAGAGTTTAAACCTGTTTCATCACAGTTATATATCTGCTCATCTGATAATCATTGTCAGTGAGACTAAATTTCACTTTAAATTTCAGAAAGTCTTCCAAATATGCCAATAATTTTTCACCACAGATATTCAGCTGCCTTATCCCATTCCCCCCTAGTCTAATCTCCAAGTTTTTGTTCAATTGAAAGAACCACTTTCTTTTTCTTTTCACTTGCCATGTTCCTGAAACTAGAGCAGACAAAGCTACATCCACGGCTGTATGTGACATGTGACACACTGACAGACAAGCCAGCAGTGAGAGTGGGCGAAATAGTCTGCACGTGCGCACGTTGGATAAAGCGGAATGTCGGATAACTGGGACTCTACTGTAAATGAGATTAAAATATGTGGCATTTCAAAATTGCTCCCCCCCCCACTGCTTTTAAAAAAGTCTTTTTGATGTTTCTGAACTATTTATGGTGAGGGAGAGATTAGTCAAAGCAAGAGACTAGCTCAGGAGGAAACCACAAGCTCAGATCCAGAATCCCATTTAGTACTGTAGGAAAAGACTTGGAGCTCTGAACACTCTGTGTTGTTTTGCATCTTTACGTAGACTCGTTTTAATTATCAAACAAGTAGGAAGCCATTTTTAAGAGAGAATAATGAAACCATTTAATCTCATGTGAAACAGGTTGCCCAGCTCTTTGGTAGCCTGGATATAGAGTGTACGTTCTGAGTCCACAGATCACCATGTGGTTTTATTTTTAATCAGCTCCTGTTTGTATATTGGTGGTTTATTTGATTTAAATGGAACAGTTATTCCCCTTTTCCATGGCAAACAGAATTTCACATCTACCATGAATTAACTGAGCCATGTATTTCCTACCTTTGTATTTCCATGTATTTCCTACTGATGAGGCAAACAGATGTTTGTTTGCACACATGCTGCTTAGGTTGATATATTTCAGTGTAAAAGGCAACACTGGATGGACATTTGTAAGTTGCATATTAAGAGAACATGCAAGAAATGCCAGTCTTTGTGGGGAAGGGTGAGCTGATTGGGGAGAAAAACCTTTTAAACTATTTATACTTGATCTTTTTTTCTTTCAATTGATATTGCTATTTAAAGTCAAATAGTTTAAGTATATATAGTGTAATTCATATATGTGCTTGGAACTTTTTATAAATGATTTTGAAGTACAGGTAGTTTCTTTTCCATGTAAACATTCCTTACCAGTTACATTCCTTTCGTCTCTATTCTCCTCCCCCCCCCCCAACTCTCCATTTTACTATTTAGGAAAGTGATGGCAAATATACTTGGTGCCTCTGTAGATGTATTTAACTTTTTCAGACTTAATCTTCTCACCTAAACAGGCGTGGTGCAAGTTGCATCTTGATTTTTTTTATCAAATGTGTGTGTATAATGGTACTACTGTTGGTGCAAAACATCTTGGATGAAGCTGCAACTCATTTGTGGTTCCAAACTCGGCAGTTGAAAACCAGCCATTAAATTATAAATAATTATTTGCAATTTATTTAAACCTATAAAGGAGATTATGGAATAGGAAATTCTGTTGCATCCTTTACATCGCAATCCTGGGTAAGTTTAAGCGGCCTGCCTAAAGGGCCTGCCACTGTATCCCAAGGCCATTCCGGGCTTCCCCGGCGCTGCTGGAGTTTGTCCCCTTCCCCGGGTGTAGGCAAGCACAGGGCCTATGGGCTTCCTCGGAAGCATGCCAGTTCCAGAGCTGGCGTACATCCGGAGAGGCCATGTAAGACTGGAGCGGGCTGGGAAGGGGCTTCCGATATCACCGCCCCCTCCCAGCCTGGGCCAGCCAATGGCCCCCTCCCTCGCTGCCCCTTCCCGCCAAATGGCATGGCCCTTAGCTATGTCAGCCGGCGCAGTATGAGGTAGGTTATGGCGAAAGTGGTGCTGGCGTCCGTGCCGGTACCGCTTACTCCCAAGTAATCACGAATGTGCTTTACGGCACGTTTGTGATGCTTTAGGCCAGCGAAGCAATAGCTCCGCTAGTCTAAAGTTAGGCAGAATTGCGCTGTCCGTGCTTACTTGGGGCGAACGTAAGGACATTATAGACCAGCGATTTTCAACCAGTGTGCCACAGCACATTGGTGTGCTGCAAAATGTCTGCAGGTGTGCTGTGGGAATTTGGAGCACAACAGTTGAAAATCGCTGAAAAACGTTTCCAGATTCTGCGGCTCTGTTTCCAGGGCAAGAATCTGTAGTAACAAATTGCCTGGCCCTCTTCCTCCGCTGGCAATAAGGAGAGTCACAGAACCTGGAAGAGGCTCCCAGAAACCTGAAGTGACATCACGAGGTGAAGACCATAGAGGTCAGTGTTCCGTGAGAAGAAAAATGTTGAAAATTGCTGTTATAGATGATAAGTATTTGTAAAATATTTGTAAATGTGCTGCTCAAATATTGGTCACTAAATATTGGAAACAACAAACACCAGCAGTAGATAAATGGAGCAGGCTTCTACGGTTGCATAGCCTCATGTATAATATTACATATAAGCAATTATGGGACAAATCCAATTCCAGAGCAGACTTTGTAGACTGCTGGTATCGTTTCATTGCACCTTGTTTATAGTACAGTGGGCCTTCACTATCTGCGGGGGAATCTGTTCCGGACGCCCCCCCCCCTGTGAATAGTGAGGATCTGCAGATGCTGGAGTCCAGCACCCAGTGGCCCATTTACTCACTGCAGAGGGCTCCACAGGCCTTTGTAAGCCTCTCAATGTGATTTAAAGTGACTTCCGGTTTGAGCGGAAGATTTAAAGTGTCTTCCGGAGGCCTCTGCAGGCCTTTCCAGGCTGGCACTGACGTGGAACGGGCCTCCGGAGGCCTCCGCAGTGAGTAACTGAGCCACTGGGTGCTGGACTCCAGCACCGCATTATTCTCAGGCTGCTTCCACGGATACTGGGATCTGTGGAAGTCAAACTTTTTAAAAAATAACACCGACCCCACTGTATAACATACTTCTTTGTATAACTTTATAATTAACATTTAGAAACCTCAGTGGGTTAAGCAGGCTGTTGATACTATTCATGAAGAATATACTACATTTTTGACATCTCTTTAGGCTTCTTTCTATACTCTACACTCAATACTAATATAGACTATATTTCACCGGCCATTTTAAAGTCAGTGGTGCTGTTCCAAAGAAGTAAGATTATGACCTGAATTAGTACAGAGCCATTCCTTTCCTCCTGGGGCTCAAACCCAGTTCCAGAACTCATGCAGGTCTTTCCAAAAACTTCTTCCTAATAAGTAGCATGATTATCAGGAGTTTGCTTAACATTCTCTGAACATTAACTTTCTGTACTCTAGCTGGCTGCTGTGTTCATCTCCACAGCGATTTGGCAAGAACAACTTCCTCCTCATTTGAACTTGGCATATTTCTAAATCCCATCCTCGTGTTGAGGCATCTGAGTGCCATTCAGCTGTTTCATCTCTTAGTGACATTTTTTTCTTACTTTATAAAGTTGCTGGTGTAAGACTGACAGCAGCTTGGAGCAGGAGAGACAGTTGAACACCACCTGTTTTGCAAGTACGAATCATCATCGGGATTACTGGTTAAAATATTTATGTAAATGTCTTAATTATAAAAACACCATAGTTCATCCATAAGTTCACACAATTAGCAATAAAAGCTAAAATGTTCATGTAAAAATACGTTAAAAATCATGGGGCATAATACAATAAAACATATCACACACAGCATAACGTTTCGTTTGATGTTTTTTGCCTACTTAGGCTTTTATGCATTTGAAAAAGTTTACAGAGGGTAAACGAAACGTTATGCTGTGTGTGATATGTTTTATTGTATTATGCCCCATGATTTTAACGTATTTTTACATGAACTTTTTAGCTTTTATTGCTAATTGTGTGAATTTATGGATGAACTATGGTGTTTTTATAATTAAGACATTTACATAAATATTTTTAACCAGTAATCCCGATGATGATTCGTACTTGCTATATTGTCGCTGGTTATAAGAGTCTTCGTTCATTTTTACCACCTGTTTTTCTGAAAGTTTCTGACTCTGCCGGTTTACATTATTTTTCCTTAACAAACAGATGAGGGACTTAAAATATATATATATATATATATATATATCTCCTTTGTATCCAGGAGGTTTTTCTTACCCGGCTACCCACAATTTAGAATCATCTCAAATTAACCTTGCTTTCTAGTGATTCAAGGTGGACTAGTCTCGTTTATTTGCTAACACCCACTTGGTATGCAGGTCACATTTTTTTTCCTTTCTAAAATTGCTTATCTGTGAAATTCCCAATCCACCTTTAATTTATTTCTAACATTGTAAAAAGGTTAGATTTGTTTACAAAGTAATAAATCTCTGCCAGATTTTTTTTTGGGGGGGGGGATGAAACTCTCACATACTTAATTAAAACCAGTTCAACACTACTAGTGTTATGTGGCCATATAATCATGGTAATTACAACTGCTATACCAACAGTTTTAACAAGGATTTGATCAAACAAGGCAGTTGCATTGCTAGCTGGGTCACTTAAGGAGGGCCATTGATGCCTTTCGTATCATCGCCCCAACCCCTACACTCCCGGAAGGCTTCATTTGAAGTCTTCAAAGACTCGGAGGGTGGGAGGGCCCCACAAACGTGTCAATTTCAGCACATTCGTGCTCTGCGGCTGCAAACGCAGCCCTCTGGCTGCAAAAAAGCAGCTGCGGAGCTAAAAAAAAATTCCACCATGGCTCCTCCTTGCGAGGAGACTGTGGTTGTCACCCAGAGGTATCTGTGCGCATGTGCAAAAATGCCACTTTTTGCCTAGTCAGAATCGGCCGATCCGGCAGGTGAAGAAAACATATCTTCACCCTCTCCTGGCTCATACTGGGCGGCCTCGGATGCTGACGCGACAGCCTCAGGGGGCGACGCGGCAGCCTCGGGGGTGATGCGGCACACGTAAGAACATAAGAAGAGCCTTGCTGGATTAGGCCAAAGGCCCATCTAGTCCAGCTTCCTGTATCTCACAGTGGCCCCACCAGATGCCTCCGAGGGCACACAGCCAACAAGATAACCTGTTTCCCTCTGTCACTCCCCTGCACCTGGCACAGAGAGAACCTACTTCTAAAGCCAGGAGGTTGCTTATGGCTTGTAACCTGTGATGGTCTTTTCCTCCATGAATCTATCCAAACCATGACTCTATCTACACAACATCTGGTGCGTCACCCTCAGTGCATCACCCCCTCCGGCACATCACACACACCCCGGTGCCCCCCCCCCCCCGCCACACCCTAGCGACGCCACTGGGTACCAGTACTATTGGTGTGATAGTTTTACATTTTATTACAGTCATTTCCTATCAGGGACATGTATCTTTTGCGCTTATCCTATAGAAGCATTGAAACCCCATATCTGTGCTGTAGTTAGTGAAAAGAATGCAGTGTGCCCCACTGGTGAGGATGGGGATTGCAAAGGGGAGTATGTAGTAGAGATTTCTTTTGCAGTTTTCCTCCCCTAATGTATAGAGCGTATATACATTCAAAAATGCAAGTTTGTAAAATTAAACAGAAGTTATACTAGTGATATTCTGTGTGCGAGTTGTTATATAACTGTCCTTTATGGGGAAAAAAATCTGAAGTTTAAAAAACAACAAAAAAGGGTTCCTGTTTTTGTGTTTGTTTTTTAAATGCTACATAAAATGTATTTCTAGGTGCTCAAAGAGTAAATATTTATTCTTTCCTGTAATCAGGTAAAATTTAATGTTAATGTATCATATAAAATCCCATATAAATCCTTTAATATCTTCAGCTTAAATCACAATTTTTTCAGCTTGATTAGATGCTTTTCCTCTAGAAGTAATTCCCATTTAGTTTACTTTCTGTTAAGCACACTAAGGATTCCATTTTAGTTGTGTGGTCTTCCTGCCTCATTTAAAGGAATTACATAGGAAGAGAGGAGTAGTCCACTTGCTGGAAAATGCTGCAAAAAGTCATTTTACACTAGGGTTGGATGTGTGTTATACAGTACATTTCCAGTCTCAGCTGGAGGCTTCAAAATGGGCAATGTTCTGAAAGCAAATCAGGACAGCGTCTAAAAGATGTCACACTGTAGGGACCTATCCTTTATTCTTCATAGAAACACAAGATGAAAATCAGTTTATCAAAATGGTCATTACAAGAATGAAATGTCTTTGGCCATGTTAAAAAAGGTGGTTCTTAAACAATAGACAGATGGAAGTCCTCTGTTCTAGGCCAATATGCACAATCATTCTTGGTAGATTATAGAGATTATCATTCCTTTCCAAGAAGAATGGGAAGGGATATAATATACTGTATTGTATCGCTGTTGAAAGGTAGTTTTTCAGAAAGAGCCATTTTTGCAGCAGTAGAAAGTACGCTTGGTACAAGATGCCAGTTATATTTATATAAATGTGTACGGCACTGACTGATGCTTTAAAGAGTTAATCGGAAGTGGGTGCGTTTATTTGCCACTTAAGTTTAACATTTAGAGCCCAATTCTATTCTCCCCCCCCCACTGACGCAGCCGCGCCAAAATGGCTACCGCTGCATCCCACAGGGGGTTAGTTGCAGAGGTCTCCTCTGGGTAATGGAACAATCGTTACAGGGAACCTGTTCCTGGGTAAGGGAACAGCTTAATAGCTGGTGCAGGTCCGTGTGGGCCCGCACTATGGGATCGGGTCCGGAAAAGGGGTTGGGATTCGGCCGCTGCCGACAAACCCCATCCTCTTCCCAGAACGGATCTGCCTATACCTGCCCCCATCGCCACCCCATTCTGCCCTTCCCCCAGCCCCCATTCCATGGGAAGAGGCACTAGAACATCAGCCAGAACAGGTAGGATTGAGCCATTTGTTTAATATTTGTATCCAGCATCTTGTAATAAAAAATGATGAAAAAATACATTAACAAAACATTTTTAAATTATTATGGTAGAAAGGGGGGGAGTACTACACTGTATAGAAAGTACAAATTTTGCATACTTTTATTGAGAGAAACCTTTTTTAAAACCCTCTCTCATGAATGTTGTTTTGTAGAAGATAATTGCTTCTCAGCTGTTTCAAAGGTCGTGCTTGTGCTGTGAGGGCATGGGTCTATGAGCAGAATGAGATCAGCTATACCAGTATTCGGTGGTTGCGTGTGTGTGAAATGTCTTAAATGCATATTCATGTACACACAATATAGAACGGGTCCTCAAACTACGACCCGCGGGCCGGATTCAGGCCCGCAACATTGTTTGTCCGGCCCGCGGCTAGCCCGGTACTTGCCGCCCGGTACTTGCCACCGCGGCCGCCTGGTACTAATGGCTCGCCACTGCTTCGAGTCCTCTTCTTGCAGCTCGGCCGCTTCGGAGTAGGCAAGGCCAAGGCAAGGCTAAAGCGGCGCATGCGCAGAATGCCGCTTGAAGCCTTGCCCTTAGAAGGGCCCTTCTGAGGGCAACGCTTTGAGCGGCGTTCTGCACATGCGCCGGCGCCACTTTAGCCTTGCCTTTGCCACCTGCCCTACTCAGAAGCGGCCGACCCGCCGAAGAAGAGGACTCAAGGCAGCAGGGTGGTGATGTGGCAAAGCGGGGGGTGACGCACTGGGGGGACTATAGTCCCGCCCCCAACTATAGTCCCGCCCCCCAAGTTCCACCCCCCAGCAGTTGGAGGGGCAGTGAACTGGCCCCCAGGAAAAAAAGTTTGAGGACCCCTGATATAGAAAGTACGAAACAGGGAAGCAGCTTCTTTAAAAGAAGTAATAGATTGAGAAATTAAAAATATCCTGCATACTTTCAAATCCATGCTTCTTGCTTCTTTCCTTTATTAATGATGTTAGAGGTTATTAACACATGTTATAAAAGTTCCTTGTAGTAATCATGACAGTTAAAAATGAATAGACACATTACAAGTTCAGTAGGGGAGGAGCGGATGAGAGATCTTACTAAACAAGCTTTCAGTCACCATTTGTCAAAACTGGATTATAAAGCTAAGTTACTAGTCTTTTGTTGTAATTATTGCATAGGTTTTCATGAGCCATTCACAAAACTGTGAACGTACATCAGCAGATGTGTGTATATATATTTTTGTCACACTAGTCCAATCTAGCAGATTGGTAGAGAGATCCTCAAATAGGACCATGTAAAAAATATATATTCAAGTACTCTTAGGAGCTTTTCGAGTAGGTTGTTCCATCCTACATCATCTGCAAAAGAGTGGGAGATGTAGTTTAAATCAGTGCTGTGTGTTTTTGCAAAAGTATCACTTTTGCAAGTACTGTACAGGTTGAGTATCCCTTATCCGAACTGATTGGGACAGGAAGTTGTCTGGATTTTGGAATATTTGCATAAATATAATGAGATTTTGGGGATGGGGCCTAAGTCTAAACACAAAATTCGTTTGTCTCATATACATCTTATGCACATAGCCTGAAGGTAATTTTATGCAATATTTTTAATAATTTTGTTTCCCGCATGCCTTGTGCAATGCCAGTCAGGTGCTGGAAAAAGTTTTTTAAAATGTCATAGCCCCCCAAATGTCTGGATTTTGGAATAGTCTGGATTCCGGATGACTGGATAAGGGGTAATGTACTGTACCACTTCCAGCAGAGATGGTGGCTGGGTGCCAAAGTGGGTGTCTCACCCTATTGTTATCCCTGTAATCGGGCACCGCAGTGAGACCCAGCTTCTGTGGTTGCTACTGCCTCCTGATCTCCCCTCAGCTTTGCTCTCTCCTTTCCTCCTTGCCCACTCTGCACCTCTTTTTGAAGAGCAAGGCTGCCACACAGGCACAGCTTGCTACTAGTGTACTGCTGCTCCAGGCAGAGCAGTGTCGTGTGGTTCCCATGGCAATGGAGCAAAGTTCCAAGTACCACCTGCCATACTTTGAACTGCCACCAGTGGTACTAGTTCAATTGGCTGTAAAACAATACTTTAGAGATAGCAAAGTAGAAGTAGTTATAAACTGTAATTTTCTGCAATTATAAGAACTCAAAGAGCTTTCAAAAGCTACAGAAAAGCAGATGAGTTTAAACCTTGTTACCCTTGATTTGTTCTGGCATTGGAGTCTGTTGGAGGGTGTCCTTAAAGGAAGTGTTTTGAACTGTTGAAGGCAGTGTTTCCCAAACTTTTTTGACCTTCGGCTCCCTTGACCATTGACTGCGGCTCCCCATGACATTCTGTTGATGCCTGCCAATTGGCATTGCACTGTTTTCCAAGAAGATTCCATGGCACTCTGTGGCTCCTCTGGCTGGTATCCGCGGCTCCTCTGGCTGGTATCCACAGCTCCCCTGGCTGGTATCCGTGGCTCCCCTGGGAGCCACACCTCCCAGTTTGGGAACCACTGGTTGAAGGCATTGCTGAGGTGTTTGTCTAACATGAAGATTCATTAAAACAGCACACGTAATTTCTGTTTTGAGTGCAGTAGACATGAACCATATAAAAGAACCAGTAAAAATATACCAGTATGAGCAGCAATGAATTTTGTTGTGGCAGTGAAGAAGACTTGAATGTTCACTTTTTCTATGTAAGGTTTAAATGAACAGACTTTTGATCAAAATGGAATTTGGCTGGATAAAAGATAATTACCTTGTGCTGTGGTGTTCAAAGCGAAAATGAATGTGATATTCTATCAAACCTTGAAGTGAATAAATGTGTTTAGGAACAGTATATGTGCCACTTTATTTTTAAAAAATATTTATATGCCGCTTTAGTAGAATTAGTGGGGGTGGACAGAATGGGAGGGAGCGAAATTGGGTGTGGAGGGGGCGGAATTCGGAGCAGGGAGGCTGCGGGAAGGGTGAATCCAGTGGGGATGGCACATGCCGGACTCTATCCCCCTTTTCCTCCAGCCGTCACGCTCCCTTTCCTCAGACGTGTGCTAGCAAAATCACTAGCGCAGATCCAACGAGACCCATTGTGGAGCGAGAGGCTTACAGTATAGTGGTGTAAGGACTTACACCACTACACTGTACTGTATGCAGTATAGTGGTGTAAGGGGACTTAAATACCCTTTTGCCTCTGAAGCCTCCCCCATTCGCCCCACCTGCTGGATATAGCGTGCACGTTTTTGGCATGGCTACACCAGCAGGGTGGGGGGGAGGAGGATAGGATTGGGCTGTGTGTGTAAGTAAAATAGCTCAGGGATCAATCTAGTATGGTTAAAAAACTAGGACTGGAAATCCTCTATTATTTTTTCCCAGTTGCATTAATACCTTCTAAGACTGTTTTATTGTTTATAATGAAAAGCGGGATGTTAATATATTAAATAATCTGTAGCTTTCAAAAACAGTTTTGACATGAAATATTACAAACATAACAAATTATTTCTTGATGCATTGATTGTATGTCGAATATCAACATATTGGTATCTTTGGTGTATTCTTAAATGAATCATTTTTTCTCTGTCTTCTTTTTTTTTTTTTTTTGTTTAGTGTTGAGGGTGAAGCTCCTGGAAGTGAAACAGGCACATCATTGGATAGCCCATCTACTTATCACCAGGGAGCTATAACTCACAGTTCAACTCTAAGCCCAGACCATTACGACCATTCTCCATATGGACTGTATTCTGTCTCCCCTGGGCAGCAACGGCCCCGAAGGCCAAAGCTTCAGCACTCAACATCCATATTGAGAAAACAAGCAGAAGAAGAAGCTATCAAAAGGTCGAGGTCACTTTCAGAGAGCTATGAACTCTCATCAGACTTGCAGGATAAGCAGGTATTTCAGCTGTACTTTTGATTTTCTGAATTAAGCTGAAGTGTCCTACAAAGATGATTATTACTTATTCAGGTTTACCTGGAAAACAGCAGGTGTGTTTGTGGAATTCTTAGTTTGTCCTGAAATTCGGTGCATCTAAATAGTTCTAAAGTGTTTTTTTCTTTGACTTACTGAAGTAGCAGCTAATTACAGTATGCTGAAAGAGATTTGGGGGGGGGGAGGTAGGGGGGTTGTTCCAATAATCAGAAACAACTAATATAGTTTTGTATAGGTGGCTCATTGCTTAACTTGTGAAGCTGTGCCAAATTTGAACAAAAGAGTTTGCAGTTTTAGCTTAGAAGAGGATTCTCTTATTAGAGCGGCAACAGTAAAATAGTCCCAAAAAAAATCAGGCAGAGAATCTTTTCTTGTTAGACTGTCAACATTTTTTTTTGCAGTTTGGGGCAATATTGACCATTGACCTAATGTAATTAAATAAAAAATATTTCATTCCAGTCTCTGGTCCTACATCCAGATTTTGAGGCTTCAGCTTTATGTGGCAAAATCCTTATGTCAAATTGTTCTTCACATTTTTCTGTTGAGAAGGCCATTATTTTCAAACTGTAGGAAGCTGCCTTCTGTTGAGTTTAGACCATTGGTCTATCTAGCTCAGTATTGTTGACTGGGACGCTGCAGATCTCCAAGGTTTCGGACAGGAATTTTTCTTTGTTCTACTTGGAGATGCTAGAGTTTGAACCGAGGACCTTCCTGCAAAGCAGATGCTCTGTCACAGACCCTCCCTGTCCTTCTGTTTCTTTCTACTTGCTGTTTACAGTTTGGAACAGTTAAATCTAAGATGCATATTGGAGACTGGTTAAGGCCCCGATCCTATCCTTTCCCTCCCCCACCGGTGCAGCCATGCTGCTGGACCGTGCATTGCATCCTGTGGGAAGGGCAGTCCTGGAAGTCTCCTCTGGGTAAGGGAACATTTGTACCCTAACCTGGGGGTAAGCCTCCAATGCTGGAATGGGTCTATTCAGACCTGTGCCAGCGATTTCTCTGGCACCAGTCCAAGTGAACCTGGGAAGCCGAACTGAGGCCTGGAAGGGGGATAGGATATCCTCCCAGTTCAGTCCTGCCCCCACCTCCTTTCGCTCCCTGCACTGACTTACCAGCACCAGGGGTACTCTGGAGACTCTGCTGGCACGGATCCGTGGCCACTTGCGACTTGTGGTGACGGCCCAGCTCCGTAATAGCTGTAAAGTATATTGTGACACCTTTTGTGACAGCTGTAAAGTATATTGCATTCCAGCAGTGTAAGGCCCACATAAGATTGGGCTATAAGATACATTCATTATGCCCAAGTGAGCATAAGTAACAATCTGTTAATGATGGAACATACAATAAACTGGACTCTAATTGAAAGTCATGTTAGCTAGCTTTAATACTTGCTGTGACACCTATGCTTACCTGGAGCAATTAAATTACCAGAAAATGCCTGAACAGTATGGTACGATAAGATTATTCAGGCTATCTCACCTTTTTATTGTAATCTTAATCACAGTAAGTCCTTGGATGATGTATTTATGGCATACAATATATGGCAAAATTGTCCTCTTGCGTAGACAAAAACATTACATTGAGTAATAAACACCAAGGTTTCCATAGCCACAACATTCAGTAGAATAAAAGCTTCCGAGGTCCAAATCCATGTTCCTGTTTTATTAAAATATACAACTATAAAACTTCCATTGAAAATTACATTGAGTATTTTTTAGTTCATTTAAATTGTTGTGTTTGTAGTAACGCAACAGTAGAACTATTGTAACTTGCACCTATAAAACAAGGAGCTTAATTGATCACAAACTATTTCAGGAAGAGCAAGTCAGGTATATACAGTACAAAGAACATAGGTGAGCAGGATACTATGTTGGGTTGGCATTCTATAGTACGTGTTTAAAAAAGCGCTTTAAAAACTTTGATATCCAAATTGTGGGTATCAGTAGGGTGCTAGTAAAACCTCACAGGACTAATCAGAAAAACAAAAACCTCTTTCCTCTTAATCTTCTCTGAACGTTAAAGACCTCTTTGTAAGACCTTATTGATTGGAACATCATAACTTCTTCAATCTACCTTATACTCCTATTTCACCTCTCTCAACGTGCTTCCTCTCTCCCAGCTTCCTGGGATGTACAGTTAGCCACTGTTGAAGACAGGGAGCCAAACTAGAGGGTCCCTTCATCTGTCCTCTGTATTCTCTTGTAATGAATGAGATACATTTTTTGAATGAGGTACATTTTTTATAGTTATGAATTCATTCTGTGGCTTGGTACAGATGTAACTGGGTATTCCACGTACCCTGATCATTCTTCTGATATTAAAATGAACTCAAAAAGTAACATCACTTTAAAGCAAGTGATGCTTTAAAGCAATACTCTATGCACTTTTGTTTGGGAAAAATGATTTGAGTATAGTAGAAAATATAGGCAACAATTATAGGAAAGCAATATATAGTAGAATGATATTGGGTCTATTAAATGACACAAAAAGGCATGAATGAAATAGTTTCCAAAGAAGCTTTACTTTTCATTTCATGGGTCATAGATCATGTCATGGAGGGGAGGGGAACCATTCACCTAGTTTCCAGGGTTCCCAAAATCCTTCACCCAGCCCCCTTATGTGGGTCTGGACCCCAAGGAAACCAGGGCCCTACCGGCCACACCCTAGCTTTCTTACAAACTCTGACCAACTTCACCCTTGGAGACCCACACCTCAAACTTCTCAGTATCTCTGGTAGCAAACTAACGGTACAATCCTCACTCCACCGGTCCAAAGCATCGCGGACGTGCCCTAAAGCAGGGGTCCCCAACCACCGGGCCGCGGGCTGAGCCTCCACGGGGAGCCACGGGAGGCAGCAGCGTTGGGGTTGGGGCGTACTTGCCTTCGCGATACGTCGCCTCTACTTTGGCCGTCTTTGTTTTCGGCACTCCCACCCTCCCTGGAGCTCGAATGGCTCCAAAATGGTAACGAAACCGGCGGGGGTGGCGGCGCGATTGGAGCCGCGCTGGGCGCGCGCAGCTGACATCACACCCGGGTCACATGGGGGCGTGGCGTCGCCCCCCCCGGTCCGTGGGAAGAAATTCCAAACGGATACCGGTCCCTGACACCGGAAAGGTTAGGGGCCGCTGCCCTAAAGCACATTTGGAGCAACTCAGGAGTAAGGACCACCAACTTGGAGGCTGGTGGGTGTCCCACAATCTGCCGCTCTCCAGACCCAACAGCCGCCGCCAGAGGCAAGTCCTGCACTGGTCAGTGCAGGGACGGGTAGAGGGAGGACAGGGGCAGCCAGGGGAATGGCCATTGGTCTGCCCGGGCTTGGAGAGGGCGGGGATATCGGCGGAGTACGCTGCCGATATCCTCTGCCCATTCCTAGCCCAGGCCAACCTTACTCTGCCTCCCTGAATGTACGCCAGGTCTGAACCTGGCGTACATCCAAGAAGGCCCCTTATCCCAAGGTGCAGCCTAGCAGCCCCGGGGCAGGCCGCAATCCGCGTAGGATACCACGGTCAGCCCTTTAGGCTGGCCGTGTATACTGGCTCAGGATTGCGCTGTAAATGGTTAAGGCTAGATTTAGATGAATCCTAGTTCCTCTACAATCCCAAAACCAAACCAGGCCTGTAAGTATACATAAAGGTTTATTTACAAAATTCAACTATGGTTATACATACAAAAAGGCTTTAGATATTCATAAGAGATATGGTTCATATTTTGAATGTCTATTGAGAATAACCACCACATGTGGTTCTAATGTATTTTGTTAAATGTGATTTTCAGCATTATTTTGTTCTAATTTTAATATCCTGTTTGTTTTGTTGAGCTGTAAGAGAGAGTACTGCAATGATGAAAATCGTTTGTAGTGTATGAAAGTACAAAACAAAGAATTTTCATAATTGAAAATGTACATTAAATTTTAGGTGGAAATAAAAGGAAATAGATTAATATGAATGGGTTGGATTGCAGTAGTGCTTGTTAAATCTCATTGATGTTACTGGGTGTGCTTTTACAGCGCAATCCTATGTAGGATACGGCGGGCGGCCTAAAGGGTATTCGAGTATTTTCCTATACTGGATCTGATTTGATTGTTGTACTTGTTTTTTATGGAAACAAGTTCCACAGAGTTGTGTGGTATGTCCATTTTCTCATTAATAAAATATTTGATGGTTATGAAAGGTATAATTTTATGTGCCAGTCATACAGGTACATCTCCCATTGTGATGCAGGCCTTCTTTATGTGCTTAGTATATTTCTAGCACAGACATTTTTTAAATTTTAGAATTCCAGCAGGTGCATTTTTCTATGATAATGTTGAATATCTTATCCCAGCATCATACCACAGTGATATCTAACAGGGCATTTTATAATATTATTATATATTTTATAATATTATAAAATGTTGGTGAAATAAACATTTTATGTTTATATTTCCTTTTTAGGTTGAAATGCTTGAACGGAAATACGGAGGCCGTCTCATAACTAGACATGCTGCTCGAACTATACAGACTGCTTTCCGCCAGTATCAGATGAACAAGAATTTTGAGCGGCTTAGAAGTTCTATGTCTGAAAATCGCATGTCAAGACGCATTGTACTATCCAATATGAGAATGCAGTTTTCGTTTGAAGGACCTGAGAAAGTCCACAGTTCCTACTTTGAGGGAAAACAAGTTTCTGTTACAAATGATGGATCCAAATTAGGAGCTCTTGTCCAATCTGAATGTAGTGACCTTGGTGAATCCACTACCATGAAATCTCCTGCAGCATCTACTGACTTTGCTGATGCCATAACAGAACTGGAGGATGCTTTTTCAAGACAAGTGAAATCCCTTGCAGAGTCAATTGACGATGCACTAAATTGTCGTAGCCTGCACTCTGATGAGGTACAGATTCCTGATCAAGTTAGAAGTCGTGAAATCGAAAGGGACAGTTGTAGTCAAACTAAACCAATAAGCCATAATGTGGATCATAGGAAACTTGATGAAATGACTGCATCGTATAGTGATGTTACATTATATATCGATGAGGAAGAACTGTCCCCACCACTTCCCCTTTCTCAATCTGTAGATAGGCCATCTAGCACAGAATCTGACCTAAGACTTCGGTCAATGAACCCATCCCAAGAGTACTGGTCTATGACGCACAAGGATCATAAGATAGACACTGACACAAGCTGCAGGAGCACCCCTTCACTAGAATCCCAGGAGCAAAGAATGAGGATGGATCATCTGCCTTTGCTAACCATAGAACCACCAAGTGACAGTTCAGTAGACTTAAGTGATCGCTCAGAGAGAGGATCTTTAAAGAGACAGAATGCATATGACCGAGGAATACCGAGTCAGCAAGGTAGTCCAAAACACATCTCGCATGGCATCCCTACCAAGATAATATCCCGAGAGGAACAGGAGACTAGGCATAGGCCAAGGCCTATTGATAGCCACTTGGCCATTAATGGCACGGCAAACAGGCAAAGCAAATCTGAGTCCGATTACTCTGATGGTGACAATGACAGCATCAATAGCACTTCCAATTCCAATGATACAATAAACTGCAGTTCTGAATCTTCTTCTCGAGACAGCCTAAGGGAACAAACCTTAAGCAAACAAACGTACCACAAAGAAACTCGCAATAGCTGGGATTCTCCTGCCTTCAGTAATGATGTCATTAGAAAACGCCACTACAGAATTGGACTGAACCTTTTTAATAAGTGAGTACAATGCCTTTTCTGACCTTCCCTTCCATGAAGTTGTCACTTTTTTGTGTATACGTAGACAATTTGTATGCATAATTTATCTCCAAACCATAGGATGACTAGAATTAACTGCAGTTCCATGGAGTTCCTAAGCATTGTCTAAACACACCCATCTCTTTTCTTGGTTCAGCGCATATACAGAATTTATTACTTTCCCTGTTCTGCAGTAGCGAACTCAAGGTGCATATCTTGAGACAATTGTCTTTTTAATACATAATTAACCTCACCCCTTTTTTCTCCTTCATAGAAAATTGAAAAGGGGTGAAAAGGAAAGAAAGCATATTCAGAGAAATAGAAGCTCGCAATGAAAAGCAATAAGAAAAATTATAAGGACAGGTTACGGTCTCCCTTCTCTCCTCTGCTTTATTATTTTTATCTAGGTTGGCTGTTCAGCATGTCATCTGAAAAATAGAATTGATTAAAGTTGATACTTCTGTTGGTACAGGTATCCTCCTCATAATGCGATTTTGCATATACGACGGAGGTCCCCTAAAGTTGAAGAAGTTTTTTAAATCACCTTATTTAACTTTTAGCTGAAACCGCTCCATTTTTAAGGCTTGAATTATCTTGCTTAACTCGCTGCAGGCTCCAGAAGCCTCTCCTGATTCATGTGACTCCCCCCTCTCTTTGCTGACGGCATCCAATGAACTACAGTACATACTCTGTGCATGTGTGTGCTCTGTGTGTACTCTGGGGGGGGGAGGGTGGAATGCCAGCTACAGAGGAAGAATTGTGTCAAACTTCTCTGCTCCTCCCCCCGCTACCTAAAGTTCCACTGCTTTCTGAAAGACTGCAGTTCGTTCATCTTGCATTTTGCTGCGTGCGTGCATGCATATGTGTGCGGGTGACTTGGCAATCCTTCCTCTATAGCCAGCATTCCACCCCCCACCCACCGAAGCAGCCTCCCTCGCTCGCTCACACACACGTGTACAGAGCTCTGCAGCCCCGGTAACCTCTTGCAGAGTACGTACTGTAGATCATTGGGCGCCCTGAGCAAAAGGGGAGGGGGAAATCACACGAACCAGGAGAGGCTTCTGGAGCCTGCAGCGAGTTAAGCAAGATAATTCAAGCCTTAAAAATGGAGCGGTTTCAGCTACAAGTAAGCAAGATGATTTTTAACACTTTTAAAAACAGTTTTGACAAGTTGCCTCGCTTATGTCAGCATTAAACAAATCACTTGCTATTACAAAGGGTTGCTTTCCTTGAGCAAAGTATGCTGATGCAGGTTTGCTGTTGATTTCACATCAAAATATAAAATTGAATAGCTATATATTTAGTCTGTTTTTTAATACTGTGCATGGCATACTTTTTTTCAGTACTGTCTAAACTAACATCCCAATCCTGCCTAGGGCCGCTGCAGCGTGCAAAAGCATGCTGCGCCAGATCCTAGGCATAATCGGGCCAGCAGAGCTGGAGAAAACCTTGGAAGAAAGGGATGTTCATTCCTTTCCCCCGGGGAGAGATCCAGCAGCCCCTATGGGCCTCTTCGGATGTGTGCCGGCAAAATTGCCAGCGCAAATCCAGGAGGCCCGTGTAAAGCCAGCCAGGCCCAGGACGGGAGATAGGATTCGGCTGAACACACCACTGATAATCCCTTCCCCGTCCCTGGCCCAGTGGGTCAATCACCCCTTCCTGGTTCTCCCAAGTCTACCCTTCCCACGCCCCTGCCCTGACTGCAGGCGCAGGACTTTCCTGTGTCTGCCGGAGCTGACTGTGGCCCCGGGCTGAGTGAGCAGTGCTAGCCTCTCCGCCAGCACCACTTAATCACTAGGTGTCGAAAGCGTGCCTTAGCCTTACTGCATGTTTATGACACCAGGCGCCAGCAGAGCTGCCGTTCCACCAGCGTAGAGTTTGTGTGGATTGCACCGTTAGTTGTATTACAGATAAAGGAATGATCTGTTGTCAGAGTACCCTATTCAGAGTGTCTGTCTACATATTTTCCATGTAACACAATACTGTATATAAAAGTTGCCTATTTTTAAAATGTATAATTTCTTTTCTTGAGACAGCATGAAACTAATACAGGTAGCAGAAAATAATAAATAGTGGTTTTAACAAATTCATGCATTGTTAGCCTTACAATAGTTCTGGACAAGAATTGGATCTAATTAAGCTTATATAATCTGATAGTAAGAAACTTTTTATTCTAGTTTTTGACTTTTTAAAATCCTTTCGTTGCCTCCAGAATGTTCCATGTAGAACTTAACATGGATAAATACAGGGTAATCCCTCACTCTTGTATTCCATTCGGCACTGTGGCATGCTACAGTGATGCTCCACAGCCCCAGCCCAATCCACCTAGAGTAGTGAGGTTGTGTCACCCAGCTGTTCAGCAGCCATGAATGACTGTGACTGCTGAGAACAATTGCAACAGCTTCTGGTCAGGACCACAAACTATGGCACTGTGGTTTGACATCAACATATGAACCACCCCAGTGTCAAATTCATTGTAGTCTTGTAAGTGTGATGTCTCGTAAGGTGATTTGTAATTGTTTCTGCTTATATACTAGCTAGATATTGTGTAGTTTACTTTCTACACCTTAAATAAAATCCTTAAAAAAAAAACACCCATTTTTTTATCCTGCTGCACAGTTTTCCAAGTAGTGACCCAGCGGTGACACTGTAAATATTTAAAATATTGAATATATATATGCAGTTAGGATGACTACATAACTAATAATGAAGAAATGAATCTTTTAATTGTGCCAAAACTGAAATAAAGTAAGCTTTTTCTTCTTTAAAAATGGTTTGTATAAACTTTTGATTATACACAGGCTTTACACGGGCCTCCCTTGTATAAACCTTTGATTATATACATGCCGTAAATATGATGTTGTAGGATAACCGCGATACACAATTTTGTTTTGCTGTTGCTTCATTGATCTGTGTGCTGTTCTTGGTGGTTGCTAAGATATCATGTTTGACACAGACACACCCTTTTTGTGATCTCACAAGAAAAAGGCTGCACAGATAAATAGTGGTGATGTACAAGGAATTCTCAGATGATCCCCTGTCACTTGTTTTCTTGTCTGTGTGTGACTGTTAATAGAAATCTAATCCCAAGAAAATATTTCATTTAGGAGAAATTAGTCTTCCCAAGATATTAAAGTGGTCTCGCTTTATTGATGGGTAACAGGGCAGAAGGAATGCATGGCTTTTGTTGGTTATGTGCTAGTGTTTAAAAACCAGGCTGGGTAAAATTACACAGTTGTTTGCTTGCTGCATGGTTTCTGTTAGTTGATTCACATTTTCCAGTTTGACTGTCTTGTCTACTTTGTTTCCTCATTTTCAGGCTTATACTGAATCACCCTTATTCCAGGAACAGGGCAGTCAACTAAGAATTGCAAATATGCAAGTTGTTTTGGCATTGTGAATTACGGCGGACTGTTCTGGCATCACATATTCATACCCCTGCAATTGTTAAGCATGTTTCAGTAATGTACACTGGAATTCTCAGAATTTTCACAGTAGCCGAGACACCATTCAAAACAGCTTCAAGGGTCAAGTGTTACCCACCTTTGATCTAGAAAAATTCTGAAATTCATGGCATCTATTTTACATCCACATGCCCCACAACTAAAGCAGAATCCTTCTGTTGCAAGCAAGCTGAGTATTCTCCGGTACCTGTGTCTCACAATCAATAACCCTTTTCTGTGGCCTTCTGTGACACAATTTGCACTTGTGGTAGATAGTGCATATCTGCTACTCTTTACGATACTGTGCAGGATCTAGGGTGAAGGAGCACTACTCTTTATTATTGTAACAGATAAATGAGTCGTTGCATCTATTGTAGGACTGCTTCATGCATTTGTGCATGGGTAAACACAATGCAAGAGACATGGGAACGTGAGAGGAAGTTCCAGCGAGAGACTAGGTGCTGGAAAGAACGTGCCTCTCTAGCACGCACGCACCTAGTCTCGCTGGTTGGTCCTCCAGAGCCTTGAGAGGACTCTGGAGGACTGACCAGCAAGACTAGGTACATGTGCGTGCTAGAGAGGCTCCGCCCGGCACCTAGTCTTTCGCTGGAACTTCCTCTCGCTGGAACATGGCTGCCGACTGCAATTCTGAGTAAATAAGAAGTGCAATGTCGTCCCCGCGCCGCGCTGAAAATGCCCCCCCCCCCCATGTCTGGAGTGTGTACACACAATGACACGAAGAAGCTGCCGCCCTGGGGGTGCACCAAAGCGGCGGCGGCTGGGTGCAAAAAAACCCGAACCCCCCCAAAAAACCCTGACGCTATAACCCTGACCCCAGCCCCCCTCACACCCTTCCTGACGCCTCTGTTTGCAACACCCTAGACCGGTGAGGCGGTCATTCCGCCAGTCTATTTGTAGACAGGATTGCGCTGTAAGTCTGCTCAAAATTGTATTGAAATAAATTAAACTAAGACTACAAGAAGCCTACCCAGTGGTTTCACACTTGGTGGGCCCTTTGTGCTTGTAACCCTTTTTGCTATATGTCAGAATTGCTGTTCTGAAGAACATATAGCGTGATATTTAAAAATAAATGTGAGAGATTTCTGTCAAAGGTTTCTGGGAGTAGATGTTAGCCTATTGAGCATTTAGTATAAAGAGTGTTTTTGTAACATCTGGAGTGCACATTACTCCATAACAGCAACATCAAATATTTAAACAGAGGCATTCGTTTTTCCCTTTTAAATGCTCAAGAATCTGCAAAGAGGAGGAAAATGTTCACAGTATGAAGCAACCCAGGCAGTAGTTTAGCAAAAGGCTGACTGTATTCAGAAATGGGTGTGGGGAATTTCTTTCCAGCCATTTATAGGATGCATATAAACCTTCCCAATGTTGAAAATAAAATCTAGCCTTCAAAAGGTTGCAGTGCCTAGCATTAACTACTTGGAAATATCCCCAGAAACTGGAATGGAGTCATTACATCACCCCTAACCAATCAGATTTTTCCAGTATTAACCATTCCAAGCACATGATTTGGCTGCATGCTAAGATTAAGCAGTATTTTCTTGTCACGAAGCTAGAGAGCTGATCAGGATATAATCTCATTTTAAAGTCCCCACTATAAAAGGCAGGGTTTTGTTGACTATCACAGCCAGGCAACTGTCTGATTATAATTATGCAAGTCAAGGTTTGCCAGCGCCATTTATTGTTCCCTGGAATTCAGGGTGATTAGGCTATCTAAGTGAAAAACAGAGACAGCTGCATTTTCAGCTATTTAAGAATGACAGTTTATTATTAGTAGTGAACATATAGAAGGAAGGGGAAACAAGAGTGGCCAAAGGAGAGAAGTCTCAGAAATAGAAAAAAAACAAATCATATATCAAACAATGAAACAGTGGCAAACATCACGAAACGGCCAATATCCATGAAATTTGGCACACATCAAATGTGTTGTTTAAAAGACTAAGAATTCATGATGTCCTTGTAGGAGAGATTACTCCACTTGACCACTTGGTTCCTCAATTTCAATAACTTCTGACGTCAAACTTCTTGGACAGATACTGACAATCGGATACTCTATGAGGTGCCAGGCCTGCTGCTCATTTCAAAGTCACATGAATACTGAGTATGTAGAATAAACAATAAACAATAAAATACTCCTTCATGGATCATTGCCTTGTCGTGGCGAAGGGGCTTGCGTAACTCAATGAAGCCATGAGCTATGCCGTGCAGGGACACCCAAGACGGACAGGTTGTAGCAGAGAGTTCTGACTAAAAGTGATCCACTGGAGAAGGAAATGGCAACCCACTCCAGTAACCTTGCCAAGAAAATCCCATGAACAGTACCAAAAGGCTAAAAGATATGACGCCGGAAGATGAGCCCCTCAGGTCGGAAGGTGTCCAATATGCTACTGAGGAAGAGCGGAGGACTATTCCAAGTAGACCCAGAAAGAGTGAAGCGGCTGGGCCAAAGCCAATAGGACGTCCAGCTGTGGATGTGTCTGAGGTTGAAAGGAAAATCCAATGCTGCAAGGAGCAATACTGCTTAGGAACATGGAATGTGAGGTCTATGAATCAAGGCAAGCTGGATGTGGTCAAAAATGAGATGATAAGATTGAACATTGACATCTTGGGAATCAGCGAACTAAAATGGACGGGCATGGGCGAATTTAAGTCAGGTGACCATCATATCTACTACTGTGGGCATGAATCCCTTAGAAGAAATGGAGTAGCCCTCATAGTCAATAAAAGAGTGGGAAAGGCAGTACTGGGGTGCAACCTCAAAAACGACAGAATGATTTCAGTTCGAATCCAAGGCAAACCATTCAACATTACAGTAATCCAAGTGTATGCCCCAACCACTGATGCCAAAGAAGATGAAGTTGACCGGTTCTATGAAGACCTACAACACCTTCTAGAACTAGCACCCAAAAAAGATGTCCTTTACATCATAGGAGACTGGAATGCTAAAGTAGGAAATCAAGAAATAAACGGAACAACAGGCAAGTTTGGCCTTGGAGCGCAAAATGAAGCAGGGCAAAGGCTAACGGAGTTCTGTCAAGAGAACACGCTGGTCATAGCAAACACTCTTTTCCAACAACACAAGAGGCGACTCTACACATGGACATCACCAGATGGTCAATACCGAAACCAGATAGATTATGTGCTTTGCAACCAAAGATGGAGAAGCTCTATACAATCAGTAAAAACAAGACCTGGAGCTGACTGTGGCTCAGATCATGAGCTTCTTATTGCAAAATTCAGGCTTAAACTGAAGAATGTAGGGAACACCACTAGACCAGTCAGATATGACCTAAACCATATCCCTTATGAGTATACAGTGGAGGTGAAGAATAGATTTAGGGCATTAGACCTGGTAGACAGAGTGCCTGAAGAACTATGGACGGAAGTTCGTAACATTGTACAGGAGGCAGCAACTAAAACCATCCCAAAGAAAAAGAAATGCAGGAAAGCAAAGTGGCTGTCAGATGAGGCTTTACAAATAGCTGTGGAAAGAAGGGATGCAAAAAGCAAGGGTGAAAGGGAAAGATATAAACAACTGAATGCAGAGTTCCAGAGAATAGCAAGGAGAGATAGGAAGGCCTTCTTAAATGAACAATGCAAGGAAATCGAGGAAAACAACAGAATGGGGAGGACTAGAGATCTCTTCAAGAAAATTGGAGATATCAAGGGAATGTTTTGTGCAAAGATGGGCATGATAAAGGACAAAAAAGGCAAGGACCTAACAGAAGCAGAAGAGATTAAGAAGAGATGGCAAGAATACACAGAAGAACTATACAAGAAAGATCTGAATGTTCCTGATGACCACGCTGGTGTGGTCACTGACCCAGAGCCGGACATCCTAGAGAGTGAAGTCAAGTGGGCCTTAGGTAGCATTACTAACAACAAAGCTAGCGGAGATGATAATATCCCAGCTGAGCTACTTAAAATCCTAAATGATGATGCTGTGAAAGTGCTGCATTCAATATGCCAACAAATTTGGAAAACTCAGCAGTGGCCAAAGGATTGGAAAAGGTCAGTTTACGTTCCAATTCCAAAGAAGGGCAGTGCCAAAGAGTGTTCAAACTACCGTACAATTGCACTCATTTCACATGCTAGCAAGGTTATGCTCAAAATCCTACAAGCTAGGCTTCAGCAGTACGTGGACCGAGAACTACCGGATGTACAAGCTGGGTTTCGAAGAGGCAGAGGAACTAGAGATCAAATTGCCAACATGCGGTGGATCATGGAGAAAGCACGAGAGTTCCAAAAAAACACCTACTTCTGCTTCATTGACTACGCAAAAGCCTTTGATTGTGTGGATCACAACAAACTGTGGCAAATTCTTAAAGAGATGGGGGTACCAGACCACCTTACCTGTCTCCTGAGAAACCTGTATGCGGGTCAAGAAGCAACAGTTCGAACCGGTCATGGAACAACTGATTGGTTCAAAATTGGGAAGGGAGTACGGCAAGGCTGTATATTGTCACCCTGCTTATTTAACTTATATGCAGAGTACATTATGAGAAATGCAGGGCTGAATGAATCACAAGCCGGAATCAAGATTGCCGGGAGAAATATCAACAACCTCAGATATGCAGACGATACCACCCTAATGGCAGAAAGTGAAGAAGAACTAAAGAGCCTCTTGATGAGAGTGAAAGAGGAGAGTGCAAAAGTTGGCTTGAAACTCAACATTAATAAAACTAAGATCATGGCATCTGGTCCCATCAATTCCTGGCAAATAGAAGGGGCAGAAATGGAAGCAGTAACAGATTTTACTTTTCTGGGTTCCAAGATCACTGCAGACGGAGACAGTAGCCATGAAATTAAAAGACGCTTACTCCTTGGAAGGAAAGCTATGGCAAACTTAGACAGCATAATAAAAAGCAGAGATATCACCATGCCAACAAAAGTTCGTATAGTCAGGGCGATGGTGTTCCCAGTAGCAATGTATGGTTGTGAGAGTTGGACCATAAGGAAGGCTGAGCGCCGAAGAATAGATGCTTTTGAACTGTGGTGCTGGAGAAGACTCCTGAGAGTCCCTTGGACTGCTAGGAGATCAAATCAGTCAATTCTAAATGAAATCAAGCCTGACTGTTCCCTGGAAGGACAGGTATTAAGGCTGAAACTCAAATATTTTGGCCACCTAATGCGAAGAGAGGACTCTCTGGAGAAGACTCTGATGCTGGGAAAAATTGAAGGCAAAAGGAGAAGGGGAAGGCCAAGGATGAGATGGTTAGACAGCATCACCGATGCAACAAACATGAAAATGAGCGAACTCAGGAAGATAGTGGAGGACAGGAAGGCCTGGCGGGATATGGTTCATGGGATCACGAAGGGTCGGACACGACTTAACGACTGAACAACAAAAAGAATAAACAAGAAGAGTCTATAAGCAAAATAACCATTTGGCGAAAGCAGAAAATAATTATTCTTCCGCAATGTCTGAATTCAATTGGTAGTTTAGTTGAGATGCTCATGATAACAAGTGATGTTTAATTTTTTGGGCAGAGACAAGAATATTCATTAAGGCAGGGGTTCCCAACCCCTTCCCGGCCGAGTACCACCTCTGGTGCCACTCTTCTTATGTTCTTATGTAAGTGACTGCCGAGGACATCATCATGTTACTTCTGGGTTTCCAGGTTTTGGAAGGCCAGAAAACACAGGTAGGAGGCTCTGGGCAGGTGGGAGGGCCCTTCTCAGCATTCCCGAGAGGCTCAGCCAAAGGCAGGAGCTTCTTGGGAGCAAAAATGCGCCACCAAAAGCTCTGCATCGGAGCGGGATTCTAGTGGTCCAGTGGTCTGAGTCCCACCAGCAGTCAGCCAAAGTACCACTGGTGGTATTAGTATCACAGGTTGGGAACCCCTACATTAAGGTATTTCTCAGCATTTGAAATCTATAGATATGCCAATCTTTTTTCCAGTTCGTCCACTTTTCTATCACCTGCTGTTGTTTCTTGATTGTAAAATAATTCATACAGAGCTCTCATTGACTTTCACTTCTGTAGTAGGTGTGTGTGTGTGTGTGTGTGTGTGTGTGTGTGTGTGTGTGTGTGTTGAGAGCAGTGTAAGTCTTTTCTAGAAGATTTAAGTCATGAGTCTTTTCAAAAAGAATGCCTTAATGGTCTTGCTTGCATTAGGAGGAACAACATGCAATTATAAAAGCCGCAATCAGTGAAAGCATATGTAGCTACCTAGTAAACTTGACTAAATGTTTGTAATTCTGGTTTTTGGATCTGTAATAAAACGGTAGAGCTCCACATTACTTAAGGATACTTGGTTTCAAGCCTTGTGTTTCCTGAATAATGTGAACAGGTGAACCAGTAGTGCATTTTCAAGAGGCTAGTGAAAGGTGGGATTGGAGGCCCTTCACCTTTAGCTCATCTACCCTTTTTTCTCCCGTAAACCCCCTCCTTGCCGGTAGGGAAATGGTTCAGCACCCACTCCCAACAGCTCTTCCCTGGAAATGAACCTTTGTGTTCTTTACAGCACTTGAGAATGTCGTTTGCTGAAGTAACATGTAGTTCCGCCAGGTAAAAATGTGTTAAATCTTTAGTATTAAGGCTTTCAAATAAGACTTTCATTTGGAATAAAGAGAATTGCATACTAGAGCTCTTGAACTTGTTTGTTCATGGAAACATTACCAGGGCGTTGCCCTTTTCTCTCCGCCATAGAGTGAAGTGGATGAGTGAATAATGAAGATGACGGTTTACCAAGTAGTAACTTACCATGGTGTGCAAGTAACTGCATGGTAAGCTGGCCATCATCTGTGTGGTCTTGCCAAGTGATAAGGAGAATCTTTCTCCCCAGTATGGAGTCTTTCCCAGTGGCTGTTGCTCGTATCTCTTCTGCCCCTCTCTTTAGACTGTGAGCCCCTTGGGGACAGGGAACCACTTGTTGCTTTGTTTTGCTATGTAAACTGCTTTGTGAACTACTTTTTGTTGAAAAGTGGGATATAAATATTCATAATCATAATCATGTTAATCTCACCCCTTGTTAATCTTACTATGCATAGGCATAGTAAGATTCTTTTCATGGTATGATTTTGGCAGAACAGCGCAGATAAGTGCCTAAGTGGATATGTATATACAGTACTGTACTGTGGCAAGTTAGATTTGGTAAAATGTCTACACAGTGTTCACCTTTTCTCTACACCTTCTCAGTGTGGGGAGAGTTTTATTAGTAAGGAATGCACAATATATAGAGAGCAACTGTGACAACCCTCACATTGCTCAACACCTTGTTGCAAAAGTATGGAATATATTGTGCATAAAAAGTGTGTGATACAGTGCAGAAGTTAGAACCTTGCCAACTTCATGTGAATGTAGTCAGGGACTCAATTACATACGAATGGTTTAATTATATGAAGATGAGGCAAATGTTTCCCTAGATCAGTGATCCACTGTGCTTCTGTGGTGTTGTGTATTTTTTGTTTTTCCTTTCTACTGTAGCATTTTCCACATGGAAATAATTCCAGAGCGCAGCAGTATAGATGATATTCTGCAAGAACAACTTTTTGTGTGTGGTAATTTTTTTTTCTCTTCAGTCTACAAGTCTGGATACTAGGGCTAATGAAGGCACCATCAGCTGTGACTGTGCTAAGAAAAAAATCCCATTTCTGATTCAGTCTTTGAACATCGGGTTCTCTTTCCACTTAACCATCTATTCCTTTCCTACAAATGCTGCTTCAGAACAAACTCTTTCATATGCACAAACCTTTAATTCAAGAGCTAAAGCAAAAGTAGAACATTCAGAACTTGAATGAAATTAATGGAGCATTTTCTTGACTATTTTTGGCTGATGTTTAGCTGCTCAAAAATGTATACATTTGTGAAATATTAGAATATGATTGTAAATCCTCAAAATAAAAAGATTGGCATCCACCAATGCAGACATTTGTACATATTACTTTATTCCAACATGGGAACGTAGTTTGCTGTATTGTATAGGTTCAGGTGGTTACATTTTGCAGTTTCAGAACGCAGTTGTTCAGATAGAGATCATGAATACAGTACTCCCCCCATATCCGCTGGGGATATGTTCCAGGCCCTTCCGTGGATACTTGAAACCGTGGATAGGAGCAAACACCCATGGTTTCCTGAGGGGCCCCCGCCCTGCCTCCCCTGCGGGCAGGTGTGCACGCCCCCCCAGCTCTTATTTTTCTTTCAGCAAGCTTTGTTTCTTCCTTAAAACAAACAGGTAAGCAGTCTCCATTGCAGGCAAGTAGAACGAGACTAAGTCCTAGAGAGGCTCTGCAAGGTTTCTGTTTCTGCCAGAGGCTGCTTCTCCTGTTTGTTTAAGGAAGAAACGGAGCTTACTGGGAAAAAAGTAACAGCCTGGGGGGTCCCCGCGATCTGTGGATAACTGAAACCATGGATAGCGAATCCGTGGATACGGGGGCCCACCTGTACTGAATTGTTGTTCAGGAATAGTTGAGCATGGCTGCTCAGAATAGAAAAACAGTTTGTTTTGGGTAGAGGAAATATTATGTTAGTTTGCCCTTGCAGTATAATGGCATATTCTTCCCATACTTCCCAAAACCCATACTTCCCAATACAATTGCAAGCATATTCTTCCGTCTGTTTTCATGTGAACACTGCAAAGCAGCCTGATTTAAGACATGATGATAATGCCGGTTTTGAAAGTACTCAGGTTTTGAGTGAAAATGTTTATTTCTTTACTTGCTAGGTATCAAATTTATACTGGTGTAGTACAAACAGAGTAAGCATGTTAGGCTATTTGATAAAGTTTTTTTCAGTAAACCTCATGAGGAAAAGATTGCGGTTGCGTGACCATCTTGGTACAAAAATAGCAAGGTCACCTTGTTCTTGGAAACTGATTTTACTTGTATGAACAAAATGCTGCATCCTTCATTGACAACTCCATTTGCATATTCTGCTGTTGTAATGCCTTAGAAAATGGAGAAGGCAGTGAACATACCAAATAAATGATCACATTTGTATCGTACAGATCTTGTACGTTTACATTGTTGTAATTGTATGCAGTTGAATATATCATCTAAGTGTGCCATGAGTACTGACTACCTCTGCATCACTGCTATACAGTATTTGGTCTTAAACCCAACGCAGTGTAAGGACAGTGACAGCTCCAGGTTGCTGGGGGTCCTGGTCTGGGTCCCCCATGGCACCTCTTGTCTGCCTCTTGATAGCACATTGGGCACTATTGTTGCAAAAAGTGCTGAGGGTTCAAAGTGTGGACCCTAGGCCAATGTCTCACTTGAACAACCCCTGGCATCACCTCTGAGTAATGATATGGATACATGTTCAACGTATTACTACAGATTGAGTATCCCTTATCCAGAATTCCAAAATCTGAAACTTTTTGAGCCTGGCACGTCTCCTGCAGCCTCATGCTCCACAATAAAAGGATTCCTACTGCGGGGGCCATTCCTTGCTCCGGTGGCTCTTCTATTATCAGTAGGATGTCCCCTGACCCAGGGTGGGCAGCTCCACTGGGCCTGTGAAACACTTCTCTGTTCTGCCCTATGAAGAACTCTCATTCCCGCCTTCACTTGCAAGCGCTGCCTCGTTTCCCCGTCAGCAAGAGAGAAGGCCCGTGGTGTTTGCTGGGAGAGGGAAAGAGTGGCTGTGGCAGGGTCGTCCACTTCCTCATCCGGTGGCCAGGGGCAGCCTACACGAGAAACGGATGGTCCTCTCATTGAAGAGTTTCTGTCGCTTGGCGTGGCTGAGGTCTTGTGCTATGCCAGTGTCCTGCCTGTATATACTAAATACGTCAGCTCTCTTCTAAACAAGAATGATTAAAAAAATAAAAAAATAAATAAAAGGATTTGGAAAGAGGTGAAATGCTATCTGGTGGGGAAAAACCCTTTTTTGGGGGGAAAGACTGCATAAACTTACAGTAAGGCGCAAACCTTACAGTATTTATATACTGCCTTTCTCTTAGACTCAAAGTGGTTTACATAGGCAGACTGTACATAAATCCCACTTTTCAATGGGATTTTTTACAAGTATTAGTCTATGAGAAAATCTCATAGAACCTCATTTCTCTAGATACGTCCCTTCATAGTGCGGTCGTCATCCTGGCTGGCCAATTCTTGCATTCCAAGCACTTGCAAGCAACTGACCAAGATTCAGACTTGTTTCAAGGTTGTTTTTCCAGCTGACTCCTACACACTCCACTCCTCCACAGAGATTTGTTAGCAGCTCTCAATATTTCTCAGTTGCCCATCCAGCAGTTGATCCTGTTTAGCTTTTCAGGCAAGGTGGAAACTCAACCTCCAGACCACAACTCCTGCCAGAATTAGGAATGCATAACTCATTGTGTATATGCAAATATTCCAAAATCCATGAGAAAAATCCAAAACACTTCTGGTCCCAAGCATTTCAGATAAGGGATACTCAACCTGTACAACAAAAATGATTGTGTGGTTTTCAGCCATCTTGAAACTGAAAATACAAGGTCCATAATTCAAAGCTGTAAAGTACATAAAATCAAGCATGAAGAAGGCCATCTAGATACCATTTGAAAATTGAAAAACGTTCAGTTTGTTTCAGCTCCCCAGTTACATTCCTTTGGTATTTGATGCAGCAGTGATTTGTAAAATGTTCCCATATATGTAATCATTGAAATTGCCTTTTCCCTCCTTTGAATGATTATGGCATACTGTAAAAGCCCAGTTCCTACTCCATGGCTGCACCCATATGAAAGAAATAATGCATGAACCGAAGGGACTGTGTAGCTTCCCAGAGGTAATTTTGTTTTTTCTCCAGTGCTTGTGCAGCTAGCTGCCAAGAATTTGCATTCTTCTTTTATCGCATCCATCCTTTCTCCACATAGGTTTGGCTGTGAGACTGCTTTGCACTCGATATTTTAGTGATTAATCAGGTTAAAAACTTGATAAATAGACTTAAGCAACAGCTATGCACTTACTACAGGCTTTATGTGAATTGGTTTGCGTTACTTTAAAGTGCATTTGCATTTCTTCATCTTACTGTTTCCAGCTTTTCCATAATCTCAACAATACATGTTGCAAACCTCTGAGTGTACAGGTGTTTCTGTGTGTGTTTGCTTTTGGGCACAAGTAATGAAGTTGGAAAAAATTTCTTAAACCAAGCAAAGGAAGACTTACCTATGTGCAGGCATCATAAGAACCCTGTTCAGTCATCCATTTCTGCAGTATGTTCTAGGATGATGAAATGAGGAGAAACTCTCCCTGGATTTGGCATTTTTCATTGCAGACAAATGCTGAACACATGGGGGGGGGGAGTGGACTTCAGGAGCGCTCCTCCCCATCCCCATGCACAAAATGGGTGCATTGTGGAAAGATGTGTCAGACTGCATGAACAGTTGTAATGCTCAGTTTCTGGGGTCATTCCAAACTTTGCACAGATGTGGTTGGTAGAATGTTAGACTTGGACAGGGAAGATCTGAGGTTGAATCTCCCCTCAGTCATGAAGACCCCACTGGGAGGATTCCTGGAAAAGTTGCCATATTGCGCGTCTCAAATCCGTGGATAGAAATGGTCCACTGTACATAGATGCAGCCTCACCTCCAGTGATTTTGTTCGCAGCCCATTCAGCTCCTTTCAAAACTAAACCTCACTGATCTTGAAGTATGATCATCCTCTTAATATGGCAGTAATCCTTAAGAAGAGTATTTTTAAAAAACTGGAATTTGAATTTCCTGCAAATCATCAGAAAGGGCCACTTTGTCTTTGACTGGAACATGCCTTTTGATTTAAAAATAGCTGCCTTCCATTTTCTGTCTCACACTGACAGCATTTAAAAGTGACACGTTAGAGCTGGGCTGTGCAACGAAAGGTCCACTTCTGAACCCTTCTCTGACCGTTTATAGTCCCTGGGAGAATTGTCTCATGGCTAAACTAGGTGTGATGGGCGTGGTTGTTCATGCTTAAAGCAGGGGGGATGTGTACCCTGATAACTGGGCAGAGAGGCACTTTTTCAAGTGGTGCTCCTCTTATATTTAGCACGGGGGGGTATAATTTTTCCCCCCTGTATTTATATCCCGCCTTTCTCATCATCAGATTTCTCATCAGATTGATTCAAGGCGGCTTACATAGGCAGGCTATCTTTAGACCTGATAAGGGTCTTTACAATATTGTTCTATATAGAACCTTCCATGCTCGAGATGTTTTCTCTTCCGAGTGCAGCCCTCCTTCTGGCTTGTGCTCTGCACTTCCAAGCTTCACAGTTCACCGCAGTTCACCCTCGGACGGTTGTCTTAGATGTTTCACCCCAGAACAGTGTCTTTTCTAGTGGCTGTTGCTGGTGTTTTTTTCTGCATCTTTTTAGATTGTGAGCCCTTTGGGGAAAGGGAGCCATTTAATTGTTTGATTTTTCTCTCTAAACTGCTTTGTGAACGTTTTTTGTTGAAAAGCAGTATATAAATATTAATAATAATAATGTGTCAAATTTTACAACAAAAGGTGCATACAGGTAAGGGAGCTGAATCTTACTCTTTCTCCACCTTATTGCTTTAAGAGCACTCTTGCTTTAGGTCAAACAAACGCAAATACTACTTCATACAATGCATAATTATCTTATGGAATTCATTACCATAACAAGTGGTGATGGCTTATTAGACAAACAGGTCTGTTGGTCACTATTGCCATGGCAAAATTTGTCAGTTTCCCCAGCCCCAAAGAGGAGTGTTCCTTCTCATGTCTCCATTCAGCCAAAGGATCGATCTTTCTTTCTTTCTTTCTTTCTTTCTTTCTTTCTTTCTTTCTTTCTTTCTTTCTTTCTTTCTTTCTTTCTTTCTTTCTTTCTTTCTTTCTTTCTTTCTTTCTTTCTTTCTTTCTTTCTTTCTTTCTTTGATCCTTCTAAAGGTCTCCATTTTGGGACTGGCTGCTCCAACCTGAACATGTCATTGCTTTTATGGTGATGATTACTATTTATATACTAAAAATGTTCTCAAAGCAGTTTACATAGCAAAGGAATAAGAAGGTAGTTCTCTGCACCAAAGCTGCTCACAAGTCTAAAAGAAAACACAAGGTGAAGATCAGCAAATCACCACCTGGAGGTGTGCTGTGTGAAAATGAATGGAAGTTTTCCGATATAGAGGTGGTTTTGAAGAGTAGGAAAAAGCAAAACTGCCCATTTCCCGTTTTTCCTCCTGAACCTTCCCAGGAGGAGTGTAGTTTTTAATTTGTGACACAGATTTCACCCCGCGCCCGCGCACACACACACACACACACACACACACACACACACACACACACACACACACACACACCTATCCTCCCCAATACTGTAAATTGCTAAGGATTCAAATAGGACAATTGCCTTTGCCCTATCCACTGTTGTCCTCCCCAGCCTGCTCCAAGTGACTCCCTCAATATACACTGGCTCATCTGACTTCAACATTTGGGGGGTCTTGGAAGCCACTGAGCATGCTTTCGTTTATGGAGCAATGGTTTGGTTTGGTTTTGTCTTAACTTTATAAATGAATTTATTTTTGCGTACCTAACGAGTTCACTTCCAAATTGATAAGCACAGGATCACCCAACTTTGGTATTAGGGGAAGATGGTGGTGGTGGTAACTAAATGGAAACTCCTGGTTCAGAGTTTGTGTACCTTTGAATACCAGACACTCTAGAAACAAATAATGGTGGAGGGTTCTTGCCTTCTTGTGGACTACTTGGGGATATCTAGTTGACCACTTTTGGAAATATGATTCAGGACTAGAGAGCCCTTTAGTGTAATCCCTCAAGGTTCCTTTTATGTTCCGATAGGATGGAGAAAGAGAGGAAAAGAGGTTGTTGAGAGATTGGGGTCTAAAGAGGGAGATAAGAGGGTATGGCTATGAGATATAAAAACAGAAGAGAGCACAAGCATTTGGGATACAGAGGGGAAAGGTAATTAATAGAGAATTGGTTCAAAATTACAGCGCAATCTTATGCATGTCTGCTCAAAAGTAAGTACCATTGTCTTCAATGGGGCTTACTCCTAGGAAAGTGTGTATAGGATTGCTGCCTGCAGCTGTGACAAAAATGTTTTTCCATCATTTCCTTAACATTATGGCACTCCTGAGAAAATATAAATCTAAAAGTGACCTAACTTCTACGTTAGAGAATGTTTGCTTTCTTTATGGAACAGCCTGAAAATAATTCCAATATACCTATGATGACCGTATGCAGAAACAGAGCAAACAGGTGATTTTGGATTCATTTTTTCTCTCTCTAGAAAACCTGAAAAAGGAATTCAGTACCTGATTGAGAGAGGCTTTGTGCCTGATACACCTGTTGGAGTTGCCCATTTTCTTCTACAGAGAAAAGGACTCAGCAGACAGATGATTGGAGAGTTCCTCGGAAATCGGCAAAAGCAGTTTAACCGGGATGTTTTGGAGTGAGTACTACATATGAAGTTACTGTTACGCATTTAAATGTGCACTGTGAAGCTTTTAAAGGTACTGATGCTCACTGAGTGTTTCCTATAGGTCAGGTGTTCTGAAAGTGGTCCTATAGGTCAGTGGTTCTCCCACCACTTTTTCCAGAAGTGGGCGATATCTCCTTAAGGGATCCATCAGTCGGTTAGCTGTGGCTGATGTTGAGTGAACTACTTTAAACCCACTATGCTTAAGATAAACTAGCACAAACCAGCAAGAACTGCTTCGGCAGTGCTCCAGGATTGCACCCGCCCGACCCCAAAAACGCTTTTTTAAACATACCTGGTTGTCCTGCCAGTTCCCTGAAGGGTCCGGGGGGGGGGGTCTGTGGCTGTCTCTGCAGGCCTCCCCAAGGCTCTAAACAGCAGTGATCGCATTCCTGAGCCCACTTCTGGTTTTCGGCAAAAACTGGAAGTGGGCTTTTCAACGCAATCACTGCTGTTTGGAGCCTTGGGGAGGCTGCAGCAGCCCCGCCGGACCCTTCAGGGAGCTGGCAGGACAACCAGGTATGTTGAAAAAAGCGTTTTGGGGTCAGGTCGGGCACGGTCCTGGAGCGCTGCCTCTGACATTGCCCTGCCCCCGCAAAGACTTACAAAGGACTTACTCCCCTGTAGGACTTGCTGCCTTACGTTATTGAGGGATTTCAGTCTACTCCCTTTTGAAAAATCAGAAAAACAAGTAAAAGGAAGCAAAGCAGAACTTCGTTAGTGAAAACTTTGAATAGTAGATGCCTTCATAGCTTTAAACTTGGTATGTTAGCTTAATGAGTTCAGCACACCTATTAATGAGACTGCTGACATCTTGGCCCAGATTTGTAGAATCGTCCATAAATTACTTGGATGAAGAATTACTGGAATGCAGGTGTAGCCACTTGCATGTCAATTAAAGGTGAAATTAGTAGAAAAATTATCTCACATAGATATTCTTTAATACAGAATTAAACTCGACAAGCAACCTCTCTTCCTCTGGACCCACTTGTCCTATCTGCTTGTCCATTCTCTTACCAGAAAGGAGCAATCAAGCAGACTTTTCCAGAAAAGATCTTGAGCAGCATGCTATGTTGCTGCAAGCTCATGGGTCTTTCCTGAAAAATCAACATGGATTTTCAATTCCGAAGCAGTTTTCCAAAAGCAAACTTGTAGATGAGAACATTTTGTTGGAAACTGGCCTAGGTATATCAAAGGAAGGCTCGTGTTCTGGGAATTGACTCACGTGAAAATATTATTGATGATATTTGAGATGTTGTCAAAACATTATCTCTGTCTAGGCTAGAAAGTTTAACCCTGGCCACCTCTCTTTTTCATTCCTTCAGTGACTACAATCCTGAGTAATTAAAATGCTGAATTCTGTTTCCTCATATTTCCTTATTTTTTTTTAATGGGATTTGAGTGCACTTAACTGAGCACTGGAATCCAACCAAAGAAATTAAATACAACATTCCATTGCTCAGCTAAAACCACCAACATTAAGCGTACAGAAATTTCCTATACTGGTTTAAGTCAAGCACAAAGATAGTATTTATTTTAATACATCGCACATGTTTACAGGGCAGGAAAGCAGAGATGTATTGTTGAAGAAACCACTGTGATTTAGGATTATTTTTTTAATTCATGTTTTTGCAAAGAAGAGAAATGAACAGAGCTAGAGTTTTGTAAACAGAAGAAGTTATTAATTATTATTATTATTAACAGTATTTATATACCGCTTTTCAACAAAAAAGTTCACAAAGCGGTTTACAGACAAAAAGCAAATGATTAAATGGCTCCCTGTCCCAAAAGGGCTCACAATCTAAAAAAGATGCAGAGGAACACCAGCAAACAGCCACCAGAAAAGACACTGTGCTGGGGTGAAAGGGGGGCAGTTACTCTCCCCCTGCTAAATATAAGAGGAGCACTCATTGAAAAGGTGCCTCTTGCCCAGTTAGCAGGGAAAATTCCAATATACCTATGCACATTAATGGTGCACATTAGATGTTGCTCAATTCACTAGTGACAGCCATAGCCTCCTCTGTTGCATCAGACTATGGAAGAGGGCAGCAAACCAAGCTAGTAGCAGAAGGCTCAGCTTTCATGTGTTAGCCATATGTAATTATTTTGTGAATGTGTGCCATAACAAACATTACTAAGTCAGCAATGGATTCTAATAAGGGATCCATCAGCCGGTTAGCTGTGGCTGATGTTGAGTGAACTACTTAACCCCACTATGCTTAAGATAAACTAGCACAAACTTTACTGATACACTCTCTGAGGTTTCCTCAAATAAATTACTTCTCCGCTAAGAAATTAAAGCCTTCACATTTAGCTTCTCTAAGGTGGAACAGCTGTGCTCTTAACCACAGTTAACAGATTGTAAGGAGGCCATGAAACCCACACTTGTCTCCACTCTTCTTCTTGCTTTGAAAGTAAGGTTTCATGCTGGCTTCCAAACCTAGTTAAGTAGGTTCCATGGTTTGCCTTAACTGAAGTTTCTGCTGCCTCCAAGGTTCTAGCTAGATACTACTTGAAGCACCTGCTTTGTAAGCACTTGCTTATAAATAAACAAACAAACAAAAATTGTTTGCAAGTCACACTTTGTAAGATCTTAATGTATACACCCATCACAGTTTTCTTTCTTTTTACCAGTACCCAATTTCTCCTTTTTTGTATCTTTACTACTCCCACCCCTTCACTGATGTGACGTTTTCAGTTATGAGACCAGGAGAAGGCAAACTAGCCAAGAGGAGTGGCGTCATGCACCCCTTCCAGTACGCCACTTTCTCTTTTTGCTGAGTTAGCAGCTGAATGGGGGGAGGGGCTGGCAGTTTCCACTGCCACCATTTCAGGCTACATAGACCAGTTAGGAAAAATCCCCCCCCCCAGGGATTCTTATTTAAAGTTAAGACTACAGTAGCATCTGAGAGCAATCAGATGTGACAGCCTACTGAATTATCGTGAATGTGGGTTAGGCAAACAAAGAGTGAAAACATAACTAGTGTATTAAAAACCCAGAAGAAAAAGAGTTAAACCAAATGGGGAAACGTAAAAGGTGTGTGTGTGTGTGTGTGTGTGTGTGTGTGTGTGTGTGTGATAACCAATATTGCCCAGCAGATGGAACTGAGATGCTTCTCAAGTGTAAACCACACAAAACTCCCATTGCATTGCTAGGCTAAACTGGTGAAGTCTGCAGCCTGGCTTGGAGTGAGAGAGCAAACAAACAAAATTAATTCCCTAAACATGTCTAGTTAAAAATACAGTTCCTATCACTATCTGCTTACATTGTCCCAGAGCTTCCTAGTCCCTACAAGTACTGGAGTGTAAATGGGTGTGCCTTCTGTGATCCAACACTAGTTCTCATGGCAGACCTAGCAGAAACACACACAAGCATCCCTGTGCTTGAACTTAAATAACCTAGGTTTGATTATGTCATACAGTTACCTGATTGAGAAGTGGAGCCCACCTGGCCTCCCCATCTCACCCCTTTATAGACAGACAGACAGGTTTGGCAGCCCAATCAGTAAGTCCATGCCAGCTGGTAGGTGGGTTCACTACTCTAGACAGGCAGAAGGACTCTGAATGCACCAAAGCATGTGGCTAGCCATAATGGCATTTCAAACAAAGGACAAAGGCTGTTGGTGTCTCAGCTACTTGCTGAGACACCAACTGCTGAACTTGCACAGGAGCTTTGGGAAGTTAGATGTGTCCAAAAATAAGGAAAAACAGGCAACGAATAGGGGAAGAGACAGCATTCAGCACAGACATACTTTAGGATGTTCTCTAAACTTGTTCCTGAGGTTTAGGCACCTTGCGAGGTAATCTATTTTTTTTTTTGAGTGCTGCTTGTTGCCACCTCATCTTTACATTCCATCGGCTGAGCTGGAGAATGAACGGAGAATGAATGAACGGAAATGAATGGAGAATGATTAAGACGTATAAAATTATGCATGGGATGGAGAGAGTGGATAGAAGGAAATTCTTCTCCCTCTCGCACAACACCAGAACCAGGGGATATGTACTAAAAGTGAGTAGAAGGGAAAGTTAGAACGGATGAAAGGTTACAAGCCATAAGCAACCTCCTGGTTTTAGAAGTAGGTTTTCTCTGTGCCAGGTGCAGGGGAGTGGCAGCAGGAAACAGGTTATCTTGTTGGCTGTGTGCTCCCTGAGGCATCTGGTGGGGCCACTGTGTGATACAGGAAGCTGGACTAGATGGGCCTTTGGCCTGATCCAGCAGGGCTCTTCTTATGTTCTTATGAACCATAAGAAAAGGCCTTTTGGATCAGGCCAAAGTCCAGTTCAGAATCCTGTTTCTCACGGTGGTCCACTTGCTTCCTGTGGGAAGCCCAGAAGCAGGAGCGAAAGACATAGTCCTCTCCCACTATTGCTTCTCCCTGCATTCAGAAGCATAATGCCACTGAACCTGAAAGTAGAGCATAGCCATCATGACTGGTTGCCGTTGATAGACCAGCCCTCTATGAATTGGTTCAGTCCCCTTTGAAGTCCAAGCAAGTGGCTATCGCCATACCTTATAGCAGTGGTTCTCAAAGTGGTGGGTTGCGACCCACCATTGAAACCACAAACTGTCCCCTGCCCCCTTAAGGGGTGGGGACAGCGTGGCAGTGAGAAAAAGTACCAAAAAATCTTTGTTTCACTGGGGCTTGGGGGAGGCCTGCACGATTCTCCGCAGGTCTCCCTAATCTTCAGATCACTGGAAAAATGGAAATTTTGGGGCACTTGCGGTTTTCACAAAAACCAGAAGTGCTTGAAAATTGCCATTTTTTTGCGATCTGAAGATCAGGGAGGCCTGTGGAGGGTCACTCAGGTCTCCCCGAAGGTCGTTTTTGTGGGCATTTTTCCTGGCAGTGGTGGCATTCGCCGCTGCTGCTGGCCCCACCCCCGCAAACACTCAGAGTTCTCCCCACCTTGCGGGGAGAACTTTGAGAACCACTGCCTTATAGCAACAAATTCCACAGACAGACTATGCACAATGTGAAGAAGTACCTTGTTTTGCTCCTCCTAAATCTCCTGCCAATCCAGTTTCATTGTGAGAGAGGAAGAAATGCTTATCACTGGCCAGTCTCTTCACACCATGCATAATTTTATACATCTCAATGACCTTTCTCCCCCCCCCCTTAATTTTTTCCCAAAGCTGCAAGCATTGTAGCATTTCTTTGTAAATAGCGTGATTCAACTCTCTGATCATTTTGGTTGCCTCTTTGCACCTCTTTCAGCTCTACAATATCCTTCTTTGGGATCTGATAACCAGAACTGTACATACGAGGAAGAGAATAAAGGGGTCTGGCAAAGTCTGACCTTTGCACCTTAGTGGCTTTCTGGATAAGACACTGATGGGACTGAACTACAACAGGCCCTAGTTTGAGACCCAAGGCCGTTGACAGTATGTCAAAGTCCTTTTGAAGGCTTTTCTATCTCTTTTGCCCCATATCTGTTGTTAGTAGACTTCTCTTCATTTTTCATCCTAAATTATCAGTGTGCATGGTAGCCAACCTTATCAACATACAGCAATGTATTTAATAAAAAGCCTTTTAACATGGGTCATACATTCTTACTGTGACATCTGCATTTGTCTATTGTACTTTGCAGAGATTGATATTTCATTGTTCATAACCCTAAAAGCCCTATAAGAAGGAAAGACAGCTGCAGACATTTAATGAAAAGTAGGTGAAAGTAGGCATTAAAAAAATACACATAGATCATGGTTTTTACCTGTCATGTTCTTGCATCGGCCTTGCAAATAAACTCTACCAGTTTGCACTGTCTCTTTTTCCTTTGGCGCCTTTGTCTTTTTCTCTCTTACCTACTACACGTCTTTTTTCCTCTTTGTGTTGCTAAAGAATGCTGGGCTGTTAGCATGACCACCAGGGACGTGACGCGGTGCAGGGGCGACAGGTGAGGCAGAACCGCCCTGTTGTCCATGGAAAAGAGCCACAGCCTAACCCTGAAATGTGCGCCACCCGCTTTCCCCCTTGAAAGTGGATTTTCTTGAGTGAAAGCGTGTAGTATGTGCAATCTCAGGGTTAGGCTGCAGCAATTTTCTGTGGGTGAAAACAGGGTGGTTCCGCATCACCTGCCGCCCCGCACCACACATCCCTGATGACTGCGAGGCCATGCAGGACTGCAAGACTGTGCTGGCCCAACCCTGCGATCAGTCGCGTCACTGCAAGACTGTGCTGGCCCAACCCTGCGATCAGTCGCGTCACAGGGACGCGCGTCACCCCAGAGCAGGGCGCGCGCGTCACCTTTAAGGACGCGGCTCCGCCCCCGCACGTGACGTCAAGCGCAGGCGCGGAGCACCCCCCCCCCCCGCGCTCTGTTTTTGGCTCATTTTGGAGCCAAACGAACGCAAGGGCGGGCAGGCGGGCCCAGCACCAGCAACAAACTGTAAGTGCCGGAGGGACGCGCGTCACCCTTGTGCGCGCGTGACCCCCGGGCTGCCCACCCCGCGCGCTTCTCCCTGTCGACGCCCCTGCCTGCGATGGACTGAAGTGGCTGCTTTGAGTGGTGGACTGGAGGAGATGGTATATTGGTGAGGGGTGCCCCACACACTGCGTTTGCTTGCTGCCTCCCCTCGCCTGTCGCCCATCCAGCTGCTTCACCCTGTGCTCCAATTCTCTTCTTGCTTGCTGAAAGTGAGCAAGAGGATGATCAGGTCAACTCACATCTTTCTCCAGCATTACTGCTGCAAGCAATCATAGTGGCAGTGCTGAAGAAAAAGTGGCAGGGTGATTGCTCCGCTTCCACGGGAGCTATCAAGACAGGATTGCTTTGCCTTCACCTCCTTCTTGCCCATCCAGCCATGACAAGGTAAGCAAGAAGGAGGAGGAGCACTTCTACTGCCTCCTGCTTGTTTCCACCTAGCTGTGTCTGCAAACAAAACATGTCGGGCAGAACATGCTGGGAACAGAGGAAGACTCCACTTCCAACAAGTTCCACTCAGCCTGTCTGTTTGAACACAGCTGGGCGGGACCAAATGGGAGGCGGCTCCAGGATTGCTGCAGCTGCTTTAAACTGCCAGGTAAGCAAGGAGGAGAAGGCAGCAGCAGCAGGGTAAAAAAAGGGGGGGCAGACTGAAGATGAGGACACCACTGCAGGTGCAACTTAAACAGGGTGTTTGTGGTGACCAGGTATGTGCTGGTAGGGGCAGCAGATTCACTTGAGGTACCTGCTACAAGCGGAAAGTAGAGTAGTAATTGGCACCTCTGCTGTTTGACAAAAGGAAGGAATACACCTTTTCCCATTTGTTCTCTACTCACTCATGCAAGTAGAAAAGTAAAACATCACAGTCTCTTCACTCTCTTTACAACATGCATAGGCGAGAAGGAGGCTAGTGTCTTGCTCTTCTCCAGACTGCCCAGTCATAATGCTGCTCCCCACGGTGTTGGATAGATATTTTAGAAATCAAAGCAACATTTTTTTTCTAGTGTAGACACTGACTATGAAAAATAAGTCTTGAGAGCATAGGTGATTATTTGTGACAGTGGGATGTCTCCTTCATTGATCAATATCATGCCAAGAGCTGCGTAATAAAGAAAAATCATGACCTGCTGATGTCAGCTTCTTTAATTGATGCAAAGTGCTTGCAATTCTCCCTTTGCCCTTCCATCATTGCATATTTCATCTGACTAAATGTTACACAAAGTATAGTCACTTGTATTTTATTGCAAATGAAAAAATATTGATGACATGTTGGACAAAAAAAAGGAGGAAAAGGGAAAGTTCCCAGCAGGGGCAAAAACAAAGCAAATGAACGTTTTGTTTGCTCTAGTTGTGTTGTGGATGAGATGGACTTCTCGGCTATGGAATTGGATGAAGCACTCAGGAAATTTCAAGCTCATATCCGTGTCCAAGGAGAAGCTCAGAAAGTAGAACGGCTCATTGAAGCTTTTAGGTATGGCATAAGTAGTTATCTAACAGAATATTTGTTTTCTCATTTATTAAATCATAAAAATGGTATACAGTAGTTGACTATACTCAGATTTATTGTATTATTTCCACAAGAGAGTGTTTGCCTAGTCTCTTGATCCAACTTTCCAGAATATTTATATATAATAGACTCTGACAGGTTTATTTGTTGTTCCTTTATGTTATCAGTTCTAAACTAAAACAAAAACCTATCTGATTTCTGTTTAAACCTTTTTATAAAGAACTGAAATGTTACAGGCTCTCAACTTCTTGAAATGAAGGCATTGTCCTTTATTACATTTTGTAGTGTACTCTGTTGACCTTTAATTAAGCAGTTTAGCTTAGCAAGGCAAAGAGCATTAACTTATTAAAGCCTAGACAAATGTTCTTTATCCTTAGTGGGTACGTGGGAAGAAATGTAAAGAATCTTCCAATATTCTAAAAATAAAGGGACATATCCTCAGAGGGTACTGTAGATCTGTTGGAGTCATTGTCCAGAGTCTTTAGGCACATGTAAATGGTGATATGTGCATGCTAAATAACCTTCTTCATATTAAATATCCCAAGCAATCATGGATTAAAAGTTGTGTTGTATTTTATTGCATAGTTTGAGTTTGGTACTGGCATGTACAGGCCCACATATGCTTGGTCAGAAGGAGGCAAGGTTTACCAGTGTTTGTGGTTCACATCTCATGAACTGGAGTGTTCACGTCCCCAAAGGTATGAGATCTGTTTCTGTATCTGACTGGCAGGTACATAAGGAGTTCTCATGATGGTTGTAGTAGGTCATATGATTGCTTTAATGTGCAGCAGTCTCCATTGACCTTAGTTTGACCTGGATGGCAAATACATGATTGGCACCCCTGGATTGTTCCTTGCAGATTACAAAAAAAATAATAATGGATAATTAATCCTCTCTATTTCACAAGGTAGTGCTAGCTGACTTGCACTGTTGGATACATACATCCCAATGCAACATGCTAGGTTTTCAGGAATGGGGACACATACTTTAATCATGGAGTAAGAATAGTTGATTCACAGGAATATCTAGGCAAGCAAATGGTAGTTTAGATATAACTGGTGTGCATAATAATAAATCATTATTAGCATTACAGGTTCTGTTATTAGTTAATATAATACAATGGTAAGTAATTTAGAGCACTAAATGAATATGACACAATGAGTAGAATTTCACCAATCTGTTTGTTCTAAATGGTATATTGATTCATTCTTTATTCTAAGCTACTCTTTTTTCTTTGGTGTCTCTTGCAGTCAGAGATACTGCATCTGCAATCCAGGCGTTGTGAGACAGTTCAGAAATCCTGATACTATCTTCATCCTAGCTTTTGCAATCATATTATTAAACACAGATATGTATAGTCCAAATGTGAAACCAGAACGTAAAATGAAGCTTGAAGATTTTGTCAAGAATCTAAGAGGTAGGCATATTCTTACTCTACCAGAATATAGATATGTTGAGGGTTTTTTTTTCCTTTTTCTGATCTTGAATGTAATTAAACAAGTGTGGACAGCTAAGTCTGTTTAAACACTCCCCTTCCTTTTTCAGTTGGAGTTTATCACAAAAACTTCACCAAAAGGTAGGAAAATGCACAAAGATTATTTTGAAAATCATCTGCAAGGAGTTGCCTTTATTTGGGCCCAAAGAAGGTTACAGAGGTCCACCAAAAGGTACAACTCCCCCCCCCCAAATTATAGTTCATTCTAGTTTGTGTGGCCTTACTCTACAAACAGGGTTAACATTTTAGAACTCTGAAGAGGCTGGTAGACTGAATTTCACCACTTGGGGGGTGTGGGGCACGAGAAAAGTACAGGTACCCCCACTTAATGACGGGGATATATTCCCCAAACCCCATCATTAAATGGGCCTTTTCCTACCTTTTGAGGTTTGAGGCCTCTCCGGAGGACCTCTGCAGATCTCTGAGGGCCTCAGAATGGCCCACAGAGGCCTCTGTAAGGCACTTCCGGTTTGCTCCGAAAACCAGAAGTGCATTAAGGAGGCCTCTGTGGGCCATTCTGAGGCCTGCTGAGGCCAGGAAAAGACCCAAGACCAGGAACAGGCCTCCGGAGAGGCCTCAAACTTCAAAAGGTAGGGAAAGCAACCAACGACGTTCTGCCGAACGAACCCCATCATATATCTGGGGGGGTCGTTAAGCAGAACGTTGTTAAGTGGAAAACACCTGTATTGTTCCTCCCCCCTGCCACTGCACGCTACATTTCTGAGCTGAAATGGAGAGCAGGATAGGGATGATGCGACTGTGTTCTGACAGAAAAGGAATGCTTCTACTCCACATCTTATTTAAGCCTGTCAGAGCATGATGGGTTTAACACCATCTGTAATACGGTTTTCAAGATTTGAAGAGAAAGGAAAGTCTATTTTAAAGCTGCAGCACCAATATGAAAAGCTGGTCATTGTGATAGACATTTGTGACTATTCCTATGTTGGAAATTAGTCTTCTAGATTGAACACCAGAAATCTAAGAATTGTGAGCTTCTCAGTCACCATGTATGTCAGAGCAAAAACGTCTGTAGAGGCACAAAGCTGTCCTTGTTCTTTAGCATTATTTGTGGTGAAACATACTGGTTTATCTGGGTTGCTATTTTTTAAAATGTATGGATTGGAGGACCCTGAGAATATGTGCATGCTAAATATGTGTTAGCAAAGTAAAAATGTGATCTAAGTATATTATTCCTCTGACCTTTCTGTTGAAATGTGTGTTATCTTTTTTTATTGCTACCCTGGAATACCTTTACTTCCTGGATGGATTAAGGGCTACTAATTGGGCAGAACATGCATTATCCATGTGAAAGCAATGCCATTTTAACTCATTTGAATCATTCTCGCCTATGATAAGGATAAATAGAGAACTCTACTACTTTTCAGAGACAATTCTGGGCTATTAGAATGTCTAGGCACAGGCAGTTTAATTTGTTTATAGCAATGAATTCATTGCGCAGATACTGTTACCCCCAATTGATAATGCAGGTATCTTTAAACATCTGACTATATCTTAACAATAAAATTCTTCTGCTTTGATCTTTAGATAGATAGATGCTTTATCCACTTAACTTCTTGAAGACATCCATATTGGTCAAATGGATATATTTTTCTACATATATAAATGTTAGGAGTTCTTTCATGTTGTATATGTTAAAAGTTACAAATAGCAAAATGAGTGTTGGAAAAAATGAAGGAAAGGTGGTCGATACTATGAGAGAAATAAGTAGGGTGTGCAGGAAATCATGGTAACTATTTGTTCACCATTATTTGCATAACATAGATAGCTTATAGTTTAGTTCACTATGCATTCCGCTTCCAGGATCTTGATTGCTGGCGGTAATTATTTTCTCTCTGTCACACACACACACACACACACACACACACACACACACACACACACACACACACACACACACACCAGTGATATTGCTTGACACACTCTAGTTTCAGAATTAACTTTGAAGTAAAGTTTGTGTCTGCTGTCAAACAGGTAGCAAAATTGGGTTATGTTAATAGAGAGGAGTAAATATCAGAGTCTGGAAAATTCATACCTGGCCTTCTCCAAGGTGGAATATAACTACACCTAATTAAATAATAATTTAATTGTCTGTATTGTGGTTTCGTATAAGTGGGGGAGGGGTGAGAATAGCTTTTTTACAACACCGGTGTATTTTCTTGAAGAAGTGTTTAAAATTTACCACAGTCTGACAAATACTATCGTTGCTACTATAAAATCTAGAACATGCAGGGTGAGGTTGATCCTTGCAGATTTCCTATACTAATTAGGTTTGTTTTTCTCCATGTAATACTTGGGGTTCTGAAAAGAGTAATCACTGAAGAGCAATTGTTCTCAGTGACACAGCAGGTCTTGGTTTTCCAAGTAACTATTTCAACCATAGTATCTCAATTTGTAAGCAGTATCCTGAGTACTTTGTGAAACGAAGATAGTGAAATCTCAAGTTCTTTCCCTATTTCCTGTCACTGATTCTGTGATAGTTGTTGTAGCCTCAAATAAATCCCTACTTGTACCAGAACAGCTGCCCCTGAAAATAGTACATGTGCTTTTAAATAATAATGTGCATATTGTGTTTAAAATACAATGATGTATGTTGGCCTTAATTTCTAGAAATGCATTAGAATAAATTTCACTGAGCGTCAAAATCTACCTGGAAACATTTTAAACAGAAAAAGAAGGAAGGCCTGCACTAGAGGCCCCTTCTTTGGAGGATGGTCATTCCCTTTTAGGTCAAGGGCTTCTCACGAACAGGATGGCATAGGGCAAGGAGGGAAGAATCCACCTAAATTGGGGAAGGCTCCTTGTGCATCTTGCAGTACTGCTTCTGAGAGTAGGATGTGTCACATGCGATCCTGTTGTTGCCAAGGGTCCCTTTCGTCTTTAGAAACAGTGTTGATGAGGGGCAGCACAGGCTGCAGTGAGGAGGAGGGGTGCTCCTCTGGTTCCAATCCTCCAACACAATGATTTGTATACTTTAAAAGCCCTTGCTCTGTATATGAGACGGTATTAGGAACTCAGCTCAGGTCATTACTGTGCAAAGGAGATATTGTTGGTCATGTGCCCCACTGAAAATATTTGCTTTGAGTTGGTAATAAAGTACTTAAAGCCTATAACTGCTTCAGGGAAAATGTTGTCCACTTTTTGGTGCATCACTACATTACTGTGAGGCTTGAAGTTCAAAGGTTTAACAATACTACACAAGAAGCAGCAGTAGTAACAGCAACTGTGGAATAATAGCTATGTGATTTGGAGATTTTTCTATAGCAGTGGTGACTGAATCAGATATTATAGAGTAGCTCTGATCCCTGTGCATATCTGCTCTGAGTGGTCTACTTCTGTGAGCAACACACAGTTGGAGTAGTTTATAGAAGACACATTGAGAACTATCAGGAGCAGGAATTTCTGTATCTTCAGTGTACCCTTGTCATGAAACCTGCTGCTGTTTTCTATGAGTAAATGTCTCCTTGCCTGAAATGGCTGTGTAAATAGGCTTTGTGTGATTAGATACTGGCATCCATCATAGTAGATGAATTGGTTTTTTAGTGTTGTATGAATGGATCTAAAGTTGCATATCTCTAAAATTTGGCTTTTGTGACTTTAAGACCGAACATGGATCTACATCATCTATACAGATTTGTTTCCAAGATACAGTTCTAACGGAATGGGTGGTTCACTTAAGTCAAACAAGACATTATCTTAATAATATGATTAATGCCCTCCCTCCACCCCCTTTTTGCCTATTCTTCCTCATTTTTGGATACTTATAACCCACCCACCCCCCAGAAGCTCCCGGGCAGGGTCAGAAGTCTAAAAAGCTGCTGGCAAGCAACCTTTGCCCTTTGTCTGTTTGAAAACCCATTACAGTATTCTCCAGTCATGTGCTAGATGTGAATGGGCTGGGGTCCTTCCTGTCTGGGAAAGATATTCTGCATAACATTAAGTCTGACATGCCCATTAGGTGTCTGTCCAGGTAAAAGGGGTGGGATGGAAAAATTAGGTGGGTTCCACTCTTCCAGTCAGGTAACGTGATGACATCATCAAACCTAGTTCTTTTAAGTCCAAGCACAGGGAGGTCAGTTGTTGTTTCCTGCCAGTCAGCGGACAGCAGGAAATCCACTTACTCTACAGTCAGTGTAAGGACCAAGGATTCCTTGGACAAATGTAAGTAGCTAGGAATAAGGTCCATATGTTCTATTAAGCCATGTTCAGGAAATCCATTTTCCTGGATTTTTCCTGGCTTGCAAACTGAGGAGGGTGTTTGTGGACTTGGCTTCATGTGTTGGGTATTACTCGTTACTGTATCTGTTCGATCAAGCTCTGCACTATGTCCATGTAGTACAGTCAAGTATTTTCCACCAGCCTGCTTGTACTTTTTCTTTTTTTCACTTTTTTCGCTCTTTGTTTAATTCCTTATCTTCTGGACATTTAATGAGCTAGTTACATTTGAATCTTTGCCAGCCTAGTCCATGTTCACAGGTAATTCAGTGGGTTGTCATATCTTTTTGCCTGGTAAACACTACTGTGGGTTTGATTTGCAATAGCCCCTGAGATTCAGTGCTCACCTAGGAAGCCCCCCCCCAACAGTCCCCTCTATGCTTGGTCTCTGGAAACGTCCTCCCCCATTCAGCTGCTGGTCCAGTAAATGAAAAGCAGGGAGCAGGAAGAGGTACATGTGCACTAACGCTAAGTACTACTCTCCTCAGTCCACCTTCCTTTTCCAGGGTCCTTTTCCCTGACAAACCATGTGATTTGGGCTAGTGTGCTTGCTTGTTTAGTGAATAGTAGTTTAATCATGCCCGCTGCAGATAAGGACTGTGGTTTGGGACAGATAGCTTTAGCCCTCAACCTCTGCTATTGTCCTGATTCAGATCAACTCTCTTTTCCAGCTACTGCTTATCTTTCCTCAAAAAACAAAACAAAAACCAACAACCTCCCATTGGTGTCAATAGGAGTGGGGGGTCCCTCAAGAGCCTGGGGGGGACTGGATGGGGACAGCCATAGAGAATTAAAGCCTTCCTGCCCTCGTGTTACTGTCCAGATCTACAGGAGGCCTGGTTTGATGGCTATTTACTGAATAAAAACCAAGCACACTAGTGCCTATCACTTGCTTAAAGTCTGTTTTGTTGCCATTTCCTCCCAGCCCACAGGTGTACACATTTAACTCCTGATGCATATATACACCCTTGTGTAAAAGTGCCTTGATGTGTTAAAATTCCAAAACCCGCTCTGTAAATGACAGGGGTCCTTATGGAACTGCTTCCAGGAATTGCTTCCACTGTGTCCAAAGACTGGATGGACACACATGCTCTACAACAATTGTCCTGAGCCACCTGATGGCCTATTATACTATATAATGTGGTTATTGAACACTGATTAGATAGGCTATGATATTCAGATGTGGAAAAGATGGGAAAGCATTCCAAATAACTGTAGCGTTTCTGAAGAGAGTGGACATTGATGCTCACGCAAGCAGAAGAGCTTCCATCCAGCAGTCATAGGGCTGTTGTCTGAACTGGAATCGCAGCAGAAGATCAAATACAACCCTTTTAAAATGCTATAACAGTGATACTGTACCATGTCAGACAGGTTTAAATTCATTTCTTTAATTGTTAAATGACTGAGACATTTGATCATGTGTTTGTCAAGCTAATTGACACATTGATGGTGTCAGTAACTAATTCCTTCCCTGGAGCTACCAATATAAACAAGCTAGACTTTGTCCTTATTTTTCCCTTTAAGAAAAGGGCATCCTCCTCAAGCTGTGGAGGTGCTACTATTTGTGATTCTGTAATGTTTGTTTCTGAATTCTGCAGGTGTAGATGACGGTGAAGATATCCCACGAGAGATGCTTATTGGCATTTATGAGAGAATTCGAAAGCGGGAACTCAAGACGAATGAGGATCATGTGTCTCAGGTCCAAAAGGTTGAAAAACTCATAGTAGGAAAGAAACCAGTAAGTTAGGTGAAACTTTACCCAATCATATTATTTGAGAGTTGCTGGGAAAGGGATGCTATCTTAGATATGGCAGGACGTCTGGCTCAGTTGGTAGAGCGATAGTCTCATAAATGCTTGAAGATCTGAAGGACGGCAGTTCAAGATGGCCGGAAGTTTCTGTGTCGGAGAGCTGCCGGCATGCCGAGCTAATACGTTGCAGAGCCTCTGTGATGGAGTGGAACTGCAGCTGCAGCACTTGAGTGGCAGTCAAGGTTGCCTGTTAGCTGAAGTGTGGTGAGGCCAACGCCAGAGAGAGAGAGAGGAGAGAGAGAGAGAGTGAGAGCTGGACTGTGAAAGCAACATCTAGAATGAAGGGTTTTACGAAAGATTAGAATGTTATTATATTGTAAAAACCCCTTGGGGGTTTAGAAAGCCTGCCCATGTATACCTCCTTGAATTAAAGTTGGAGGAGAAATCCAATGACCAAGAAAGGCGGTATATAAATACTGTATATTATTTTATTATATTTGTCTTTATAACGATAAATTGGTAAGGACCTGATATACAGTATATTTGATCTCTGTGAGAGGGTGGATACTAAGTGCCTAAAATTTGGGATTGGTAACAGGTACCTGGGATACTGCGGAAGTCAGGAAGCAGGTGATGGTTCCTAGAAAATTTTGTCAGCAACTACATTTTGCAAAATTGTACAATCCTGGAGTAGAATCAAGGCTTTGTTCAAGAAGGTTTCAACCCTGTTTGAGCATAAAGCGATACTTTTGATCAGTAGGTGAATGTCATGTGCACATTAAAATGGCTTGGTTTTCACACGTAGATAACAACCCAATTGTATAGAAGCCTGTTAATCCTAACACCTTGTTTTACCTTGGATTTTGTCTTTAAAATAGCTATACACTTCAGAACATATAGCTTCCAAACAAAGTCTAAGGCTGCTGTCTTATGCCCACTAACCTGGGAGTAACGCCCATTGAATGTAATGGAACTTACTTCTGAGTAGACATTCATAGGATTGTGCTGTAAATGTGATGCTTGGCTCAAGCTAATGTATACTGGACTTGTGGTACATGGTGAAATTTACTGCCCCCACCAAATTCTAATGCAAAGAGAAGACTCATTGGAAAAGACTCTGATGCTGGGAAAGATTAAAGGCAAAAGGAGAAGGCAGAGGATGAGATGGTTAGATAGCATCACCGATGCAATGAACATGAATTTGAGCAAACTCCAGTAGACAGTGAAGGACAGGAAGCCCTGGCATGATATAGTTCATGGGGTCATGAAGGGTCGGACACGACTTAACGACTGAGCAACATTTGATTATCAAGACTCACCTTAAATTAATATACTATGATGACTATGAGGCAAATATTTAAATTAACTTACCTGTTACCTTGTTTTATATTACATGTCAGACATTTTCAGACTCAGTATAGGAATAGGGTTGTGAGAATGTGTGGCTTTATTGCACTGGGTTGTGGGGGGAAAAGTTTGAAGAGCAGTGGTGTAGAGGGCATTATCACTGTATCTTAGGCTGTTTACAGATAATTGCTTTTTTCAGAGGAGGAAGTGGAATTGTAGAATGGCCATAGCCATATAGAGTGGAAAGTGGTATTTCAAAACCATGCCATCAATCTCTGTAATAAAATTATTTGGACTCATGGCAGTTAGCATTTTTCATGCTTGGTTCTAGTTAACAGTAACAATTTAACTATGCAAAAGATAGTCTGAAAACAGTTTCCTATCATTATTTATAGGTAGGCTTACCATTGTCCCAGAATCGAGGCAGGCTTCGGCCTAGTCCGGGCCCGAGCAGCTCCCAAGGATGCACTGCGGCTGGCCAGTGGGCTTCCGGAACTTCCGGTCGACAATGCGACCAAAGCTGGAACCCCGTTGGGCAGCCGCAGTGCATCCTTGGGAGCTGCTCGGGCCCGGACTAGGCCGAAGCCTGCCTCGATTCCAGGATGATGGTAAGCCTATTTATAGGAAAGTTTACTTTTATTATTTATGGATTTAGTCATGGTAAAAACATGAAGTATTGATATGATAGGTGTCTGTGTTTCTCTAAAAAATTAATGAACTTGTATGTGTCTTTCTATTTGTAGATTGGATCTCTGCATCATGGACTTGGTTGTGTAGGTATCTTCTTTCACATTCATTAATGTTTCTAAGCAACGTAGTCAGAATAGTTTTAAAGCGTTTAAAACTATTTAAAACAGAATAGTTTTAAAGTGTTCAAGTGTTTTATTTTGATTTCCAAATTTGACCATTCAGAACGTTTTCAATTTAAATATTATGTCAAAAAGCTTAAATAAGTGATCTAATTTTTTAAAAATCATTATGTAAAGGAATTGGCTGGTGATTTCTCTGTGGTATTCAGTTTCATACAGAGCTAGTACTGAATAATAAAGTAATTACAAAAAATGACTTATTAAAAAGCTTACTTATAAGTCTGGCCATTGTGATCTGTTCTTAGATCTTGTTCTTGCCATACTTGTGTAATGATTTTAAAAACCTTTTTTCTTCTGTTGATTTTTTAAAAAACTATTGCCTTGAAGGAAGGAAGGTCAGCTATTTTATACATTCACGATTATTTTTTTAATTGTCAGATTTTAATTCTACCTTTCCTCCTAAGAACTCAGTGGCATGTGGAATCGGTCCATTTTTTTCTTACACTAGTGTACAGTATATGAAATCATTTAGACTGAGAAAGTGATTTGTCCAAAGTCAACCAATACATTTATGCCTTTGTGGAGATTAGAAACTGTGTTTGGTCTTCTGCAAGATTAATCATAGGCTTGGTTTAGACACAATGACCAAACCACGGTTTGGCCATCAGGGCTGAGCCTCATATTCTAGTCTTCTTCATTCCCTTTCCTGTCCTTCTGGGCTCTGATTCCCTCCCTTTCTTTGTGATTCAGGCAGAACATAGTTCGCCATAATGTTCGCATCAGGCAAAATGTGGTTTGTGTGGAACATGGGTTGTCTGCAAAACAGAGTTAGCAACTTTGATTTGAAGCATGTGACAAGAGAAAAAAAGAGGAAGAAAAGAGCATGTGTGCGCCCAAGGCTTGGCCCTGATAGCCAACTCGTGGTCTCACCATTATGTCCACACTAGGGCCTTGCTGTTTGCACTTGAGATATTTGAATTTCAGTACTGTGACAAATTAGTTTTTAACTTTGGCTAATGCGATAAACTTATAATGTTTGTTTGCTGTTAAATGAGATTATTTTACAAATATGCCTGCTATTTTTCTCTTGCATGATTATTTTATTGTCAGAATACTTGGTAAATGTATTTTGCTTTCTTCTCTAATGTTGCTTTTAGTGGTTTGCCTTCTTTTACTCCAGTCAGTTTCTAGAAATAGTACTCCAGTTTCAAGTACTAGAAATAGAAAGGCAAAATTTTGCAATAATTGTTGCATCCATTGAGAAAATGATTTCCAGCTTTGACTTTTAGAAAACCTATCTTTTAGGCCCAATCCTATTGGTGGGGGGCAGTTCTGGAGGTCTCCTCTGGGTAAGCCTCCGCGGTGTGGGGAGGGTGTCTACGTGGACTTGCACTAGATAAATAGTGGTGCAAACCCGCGCCGCAGGATCGGATCCAGGAAGGGGGATAGGATTTGGCTATCGCCAAATTGGCCCCCTTCCCGGACTTGATCCGCCCATCCCCACCCCATTTTGTCTCCACCCCCCTTCCACCCTCCCCCCAACCCCCTGCTTTTCCCACTGACGTACCTGCTCTGGCGAGCAGCAAGGGATGCACCAACCCGGCGGGGAGGGGCAGGCCTTCCAGCAAGTGCTTTCGGCAGCATGCTGAGTAGCACATTGTTGGAGTGCGTTTTACCACTGGTGCTGCTTTACGGCAGCCAGCACCAGCAGAAGAGGAGAACTGACATTGGCTACTAAGTAGAGAATTGGGCTCCTAGTTTGTGAAAGCTGACTACTCAGGAGGTAATCTCATTTTGCTGCTAAATGAGATTGCATAGAATTGCTGTGGTTGCTTCCGGTATAGACCGAAATGGTAAATAAGAGGGGAACATTATCTTCAAGATCACAAAATGTGGGGGGAGTTTTATTTGTTGTGGTCTTGCATTGCAGTATGGGCAATGCCATTAAAACATTGGGAGTGCTTTCCACTCTAAAAACAGTGCATACATCATGGTCTTCATAAGGAGGATATTTTAAATTACTACAATTTAGTATTGTGGCAGTTACCACATGATGAGCCATGTGCAGCAGTTCACCATGCTGATCAAGGGACTGTCTTCGTGCCATTAGATTTTCCTTTCTTTCTTTTCCATTTGCAGTTTTGTGGAGAAAATTTTGTGACCTGTGTGGTGAGTTGCTGCACATAAACAAGCTTACCATGTGATGATAGCATCACATGACTTGATCATAACGCATCCTCCATATGGCTTTCATAATGTACTCACTGGTCACACAGTATATTTGAAGCTTTGCATTAAAAAATGCATCTTTCAAATGCTTCGTAGAATAATTTTATTTGCAGCTATAAACATGACTCTGATAGTTTTCTGTAGAAAAAACTGGGAAGTTGCCTCAAATGAGAACATGGAACATTTTGAGGAACTTTTTGCTGTCTTGCAATGCAACTGATATTTTTTTTCCTTTGTGCTTGCCACCTTTTCTTAAGTGTCATAAATGTTGAAATTGAATTTACATACTCAGTGACTAATAGAGATAAAAAATCTCTTCAAATCATTTGTCTTATGAGTAATGGGATTATGGTTATACTTGTTTTGCAGTGGGGATAAAAAAGTATAAAAAATACCAATACACGTTTTCTTTGAAATTAAGACTGTTACTTTATACTCTTCCATTTGTCCGTATATACACAGGCTGGGCTAGGTTCTTGTCCCAGGCTTGGCAGAGACAGTGAGGAATCTGTGTCGACTTTGGGATCGAAGTCCCTACCAAATACCTCATACAGTGATCTCATTATGTTAATACTATACTGTTGCACTGGCAAATTATTCTCTGTGTTTGCATATTGCTGACACTTTAGGCAAAGTGTGCCATCGTGTTAGCAGTATTGGACAAAAGACTTCACAAAGCATCATAAGAGGTTAACGCCAATAAACACCCACAATCCAGAGCAGTGCAAATAAAAAGCTTTCATTAACAGACCCTTTATCAAAGTTTTTCATTTGCACCATTTTGGGATTTCCCCCCCTCTGTTGTTGGTAAAATAACTTCACCTAAGTAGTGTCATACATTCCATTACTGAGGTCAGTATTGTGCTTTATATTCCACAGGTTCTGTCCCTACCACATCGGAGGCTAGTTTGCTACTGTAGGCTCTTTGAAGTTCCAGATCCAAATAAACCTCAGAAGCTTGGATTGCACCAGCGAGAAATATTTTTGTTTAATGATCTTCTTGTGGTATGTATGTGATGGGTTGTTGTTTTTACTAGCCAATGGCATTGATACAGAGAGTCTGTTAAGTTGAAACAGCTTCTTTAGAGACATTCAGTGCAGTCCAGTTAGAGGCAGTACTATGTACTGGAACAGCCTTCCCTGAGCACAAACTGAACTGGATGGGTGCATAGCGTGCATAGCTAAGGCTGTGAGCAGGACTCCCCTCCCTGATCCAGCAAGCCAGAGTATGAATGCACAGAGCTTTTTAAAAAGACCAGATCAGTGCAAGTTGTGTTAAAGAGAGAGAGGAATTGCCAGGAGCATTCTGAATGAAGAGTAGCCCTCATGAAAGGAATGTTTGTTGAATGCCAAGAAGAACAGATGCCTTCCCCTGAGCAAAGAGGTTTTGGTGAAGGTTGTAGGGGGGCCTTTGCCAAGGGAGGAGTCAAGAGGCAACTAGGAAGAGCAGTGGCATTAGGCCTCAAATCAATGGAAATGTTTTGGAGTTGCTTCATTTCTTCGTATTTGGGGGACTTGGCTTTTGAAGGCATGATAGCACAGTTATTTTAAAAACAAAGAATATTACTTCAGTACCTTGTGCAAGCCTGTATTTTATTATGTACTGTATTTATAGTATTTTGGACAGAATTTGACTTTGGGGTGTGTGTTGCTATGATATTACAAACGTTTGGCCTAAGATTTCAAACTTGCCATGTATTTGGAAGAGAGAGAGGGAGGAGTATTGCCTCTGCTAACAGGGCAAGAGGCACTTTTTCCATTGGTGCTCCTCTTATATTTGGCAGGGAGGGAGTAACTGCCCCCTCTTTCACCCCAGCACAGTCTTTTCTGATGGCTGTTTGCTGGTGGTGTTCTGCACCTTTTTAAGATTGTGAGCCTTTTTGGGACAGGAAGCCATTCAATCATTTGATCTTCTCTGCAAACCGCTTTGTGAACTTTTTGTTGAAAAGCGGTATATAAATACTGTTAATAATAATAATATTGTACAGGGGTACACCGGTATCCACGGGGGATATGTTCCGGCCCCCACAGTGGACACCTGAAACCGCCGAAATGGGCAAACGCCCATTTCTGTGGTTTTCAGGGGGGGGCGACCCACCCCGCACCCTCCACAACCCCCCAAGCACTTACTTTTAACGGAGAAAGCTCCGGTTTTTTTTTTCTTCAAAAGCCAAACCTTAGTTGCAGCAGGCCTTCTTACCAACAAGTCTTCGGTGCTAGAGTGTCTCAGCAACCTTGCTGAGAGGTTGCTGAGACTTTCTAGCACCGAAGACTTGTTGGTAAGAAGGCCTGCAACGAAGGCTTTTGAAGAAAAAAAAATGAAGCTTTCTCCGTTAAAAGTAAGTGCAGGGGTGGGCGTGACCCCCCCCACGTCCTCCACAGCCCCCCCAGGCACTTACTTTTAGCAGAAACCTCCGTTCTTTTCTTCAAAAGTTCCGAGTTTCCATCTCTTTTAGGCCTGACCAACTAGACTTAGTTAATAGCTAGAGTCTCTACAACCTTGCTGAGACTCTAGCTATCACCTAAGTCTAGTTGGTCAGACCTAAAAGAGATGGAAACTCGGAACTTTTGAAGAAAAAAACGGAGGTTTCTGCTAAAAGTAAGTGCCAGGGGGGTCTGTGGAGGGTGCAGGGGGGATTCCTCAACCGTGGATAATTGAAACCGCAGTTGAGGAATCAGTGGATACCGGTGTCCCCCTGTATTGTACAGTGTCCTCTGTAAGTCAGTTAGATGGAACTTACTAAGGTTTCTCCTTCACATAAGAGGTGGTTGACCAATTGAACACATAATTTGCAACCTGCCTGCTGATAAATTTATTACACGAAGTCCCCAGCATGCATATTGGTTCCATTCTGGAAGTCTGTCCAGAAGTCAGAATGTACATAGGTTGAAGCAGATGGCTCAGCACTATTGCGCCTGCACAAAAGCACTGATGCAACTGTCCATAACTCAGGGACCCATTGTACATGTAGGATAACATTTGCTATACAGGTATACCCTTTTTGTCCGCAGAATAGCCATCCGCGGACTTGTTTCAATGGCTACCTCGGAATGGCTACCTCGGGAATAAAGGGCTGACTGGGGGCCGAGCACAGCATCACAGTACCTTATTTTAGCAGCGCGCTGGCCTGCCGCCTGCTCCTGGACGCCCACACGGCTTCCAAGTACTTGAAACGGCTGTAAAGAGTTTAAAAAAACCAATTCACAGCAACTTCCTATTTCACATCGCAACTGGAAGTTACTGTGAATTGGGTCTTCTTGTTTTTACTCTTTACTGCAGTTTCAAGTACTTGGAAGCCACACGGGCATCCAAGAGTGAGCGGCAGTTTGACGCACTGCTAAAATAAGGTACTGTGATGCCGCCTGGCCCCTGCCTCACCCTCCCCCGCAGTGAATTTCATTTAATGCTTTTTTTTTAATCTGCTGGGGGTTCGAGAACCAAACTCCCACAGATACAAAGGGCCGACTGTAGTTAATAGAAATCTGTGCCAAAAATAATTGGTTAGGATAGCAGGTAATTGTAGGGAGGACCATTAGTTTAAAATATCTAGATGTCTGGAATTTTATGGGTACAGCTCTTGGCCAAGAGTGCAATTCTGGCTCTTTGTTTAGTAGTTAACCAATATTTCCTCCAACATTCCAGTTACAGAACATACTTTGATTGTGTTTCTATTGATATTTTAGGTCACCAAGATCTTTCAAAAGAAGAAAAATTCAGTCACGTACAGTTTTCGACAGTCCTTTTCCCTCTATGGAATGCAGGTCCTCCTTTTTGAAAATCAGTGTAAGTTTGCTTTTAGCCCGTCGTTTTATTTTATGAACTGAAGATAAATGAATCTCCATCTGTTTCACATATATAGTTGTGGGGTAGCTTGACATAATCAATGCTGGACCATTAATTTGCACTTTTAGTCCCGTAATATAGTTCCATTCTAATTGTTCTGAAAACTGTGATATATAGTTTAGTGTGAACCATAGAAAATATTATATAAATTGAAAATGTGATGACCTAAAATTATTGCATCTGTTTGATTGCTCCTTGGCTGATTATGCTTCCAAAAGCATACATTTAAAGTTCTCTAGCGTATACTGCCTTCTTACATAGGGTAAACGATACTCCAGTTAAAAACAAGGCTTTCTCTGAACAAAGCTGGGAAGACAACAACTGAAATACATGTAGGTAGGGATGCAGGAATATCTCACCGCTCACACCAAAAGGTGATCTCAGGCAACACACACAAATTGTCAGGGCTTTATGATCATTTGGAATGCTTGCAAAGCACTCGTTTATGGCTTACCTTTCCTCTGCTTCAGGGTGCCTCAGAACTTAGGGCTAGGGAAGGCATTAGAAGTCAGCACTCTGTACTTCCACAAATGCTTCCCCTTTCTCCTACCCCAAGACTCTTCATAAGCTTACTTTGAAGCAGGGGAATGTGATAGATGCGGAGGCCCCGGGAAGGGAAAGATTCTCCTTTGGGACCTCAAATGGCTGCCACCACCCCCAGTGTACACTCCAGTGTAAGCATCTGAGGAGTCTTGGCACAGGGAAAGGAGAAGCAGCAGATGTAGCTCACAGGATAAAGCAGGGGTGGCCTCTGCATTCTTAAGAGTTGTGCCAGAATCTTGGCAGCTGCATTTGCTGATAGTGCTGCTAAAGCAGCTGCACCTACTGAAATGTCCTCACCTATGCAAGTCAAATGCCTGCAACATCTCTATATGCAGGCTAAGAATATCAGTCATACGTCCCAGATCCAAGTCTCCCTATGGTACCCTGGGGGTACGCGAACCAACAGGCGGGGGTACATGGCTTGCTGTGTCTTATCAGCTGCAAGTCGGCATCTGCTTTTAGTTTTTTAAATTTAAACTCCCGACTGATAAGGCACAGACTCGCAACTCCCATATAAAAAAAACCTCTGCCAAATCTCTATATAAACCCCTTTCTAGCATTTACATCCAAGTTCGGGTGAGTAAGTTATCTGACTAAATAGTCCCTAATTTATTACTAAAAAGAGAAACTTCATTGACAGTGAACATAAGAGATTCTTGTGCAACAAAACCACCCCTTCTCTCCCCCCAGACTGTGTTCCCAAGTGGAATGCAAATTAAGTGCTTTCCTACTGGCTGGTTCAATTTATATGCTGGGTTTTAGAATACGAAGGCAGCTCTTATGGCAGATTGAGGTGGTTCTCTGGCTTCTTAAGGAAGCTAAGAAGGAATTGCCTTGGTTTGTTTTTGGATGGGAGACCTGTGGTGATATTTTCTTTAAAAATAAAAAGGGTGGCAAAAATTGAAAAAAAAAAAAGGTGGCTAACAGTGTAAGCTGAGTAATTTTAATGATTAAATTTTACATGTTAATAATTAAATTAATTAATTAATGCTAATTAATTAATTAATTGGCACAGTGGGTACTTCAAAAAATTTGAGCATGCCAGGGGATACACTTGGTGAAAAAGGTTGAGAACCCCTGCCCTAAATCATGATAAGCTCTTGCTGGCATACAAAGAAAAGAGGAGCTTGTTTTTGTGTTTGTCAGTGTGCTGTACCACCTTGAGGAGGTACAGTGTGTGAGCCACCTTGAGGACCTCCTTGGAGGCCAAAGGGCGAGATAAATATGTCCCAAATACAGGGTTATTCAAAAAGGATGGTGCAAAAGTAAAGCTGATTTATTCTTAAATGAACTGACATACTACAACAGGCATGACATGAAAAGACAGAAAAACTGTCCCAGGTTTCGCATGCACATTATAAATATTCGATGTGGGCACTTGCATAGCTACAATGGGGCAAGGGACGGGGAAACAGCTGCAGTCCCCTCACGGAGAGACCACTGCTGTCACGAAGAGACCGCATTTGCCCCCCACCCTTACCCCATTGTAGCTACTCAAGTGTCCACATCAAACATTTGTAATGTGCATGTGAAATTGGGAATTTTTATGTCTTGTCGGCATGCTGCCGAGGATCCCTTCCCGGGCCTGGCCACCCAATCCCCTCTCCCATTCCGCCCTCCCCACAGCACCCCGCAGAGGCCTTACCTGCATCTGCTGGCGGCCTGCATCCAGCGTGGAGCAAGTGGCGCCGGCCTCGACGCTGGCGCAGCTTACTCTCCGGGCATTGAAAATGTGCCTTATGGCACTTATGCAACCACCGGCGCCAACAGAACAATCATTCTGTCGGTCCACAACTGGACAGAATTGTGCTACCAGTTGCCAGGCATGTAATCAAGACCCTAATGTTCACGTTTATAAAATAGTGGCAATCCTGTTTTACTGTTAACAGGTACCGGTACATTAAAGGTACACTATTAAAAGGTAACAAGTACACTATTAACTTGTACTATTAAAAGTTTTAAAAACAGAGTAGGCATATTCTCATGCATTTAAAAATAAAGGATGCAATCTAGAAATCTGTGAGCCATAATGGGATCCGAATTGCACTTAGCATGTCAAAAGAAGTTAAGCTGCTATTTCTGAGACCTAAGGAATTCAGTATGCTTATACATATAGGAGATCTGCAGGAAAAGAGGTTTGTTCCCCACCATCTGTGCTACTCGTAATCTTCGAGGTTTCTACCTCTTCAGCAGTTTTCTTAAAGTTATGCAGAGACATTATTTTAGTTGAAGGGAACAAACCACAAACATGCCATCCAGCATATCTGCATGTTGCAGCTGCCAGATTCAACTTGTTCCCAAGGAATGGAATTCATAAACCTTCTGAGGATTGTGTCAATTAAAGCAAAGGCAGCAAAATCATTCGGTTTGCAAGTTGGAAAGGTGATGGAAACGATTGTCATTGCAGAGTGGATGATAAGGGTAAAATGTATTTTGGGGATCAGTTAATTCTAGGAAAGGAAATAAAGTATTTATCTCCAGTATGTTCATGTGGGAAAGGCAAAACAGATACTTTCACATTACATATTCTAAAACAAACATTCATTTTGAAAATGTGGAGGTTGAGACTTCCTTGTCACTAGAGATGAAAAAAACAATCTTCTAAACTTTCTTACTCCTTCCTAAAAATTGAACTAAATTAATATTTGGGTATCCAGCTGTATCTGGATAACTGCTTTTGTATAAAATAATATGCAATGATTTTCATTGCCCTCTATTTTATGATGGGTTTTATAAAGTTTTTATATAAAACACGTGCGAAGTTAGTTTCCTTTATTCCTCGGTGAGTTGGCTTATGACATTAGTGATCGGAATATTACCAGTGATTATATTTTTTCTTCTTACATTTTATTTATTATTTATTTATTTACAGTATTTATATCCCTCCTTTCTCCCCAAAGGGACCCAAGGTGGCTTACAACAGTAAAAAAAAAAATACATACAAAAAACACAGTATAAAAAATATCACATTTTAAAACAATAAAATGAAAATTAATAAAAACCGTGTCTAAAAACAATTTTAAAGATCATGGCTTCAATCAGAGCAGGAGCATAAAAACAGCAGCACCCCCACCTGTACCAGTGAGATGTTAAAAAAGGCAGGGGCTCAGAAGGCTTCTTTGAACAAGAAGGTTTTTAGGCCTCGCCGGAAAGTGTCCAAGGAAGGAGCAGTTCGTAGGTCAAAGGGGAGGGAATTCCATAAGATTGGTGCCACTATTGAGAAGGCCCTGTTTCTGGCCGTCGCCCCTCGCACCTCCTTGGGCGACGGCACCTGCAAAAGGGCCTTCTCTGATGATCTGAGGAGACAAGACGGACTATAAGTAGGCGGTCTCTCAAATATCCTGGCCCAAAGCCGTATAGGGCTTTAAAGGTCAAAACCAGCACTTTGAATTGGGCCCGGAAACAAATCAGCAGCAAGTGCAGCTGTCGGAGGAGCGGCCCGACTGAGTCGAACCGCCTACCTCCAGTGACCACACGGGCCGCCGCATTCTGCACAAATTGCAGTTTCCGAACCGTCTTCAAAGGCAGCCCCACGTAGAGCGCGTTACAATAATCTAGTTGCGACGTCACCGTGGCATGGATCACCGTGGTCAGGTCTGCACGATCCAAGTACGGTTGCAGCTGGCGCACCAGCCGAAGCTGGGCAAAGGCCCCCCCTGGCCACTGCCACCAACTGGGAATCCAGGAGCAGCTGCGGATCCAGGCGGACCCCCAAGCTGCGGACCTGCTCCTTCAAAGGGAGTGCAACCCTCTTCAGAGCAGGACGATACTCTAGTACCTGCATTGTGGATTTCTGGACCAGGAGAACCTCTGTCTTGTCCGGGTTTAGTTTCAGCTTGTTAGCCCTCATCCAGGTCCCCACCGCCTCCAGGCAGCGCTTCAGAACCTCAACAGCCACCCTGGAATCAGGTGGAAAGGAGAGATGGAGCTGGGTGTCATCAGCATATTGAGGTCGGATGACCTCTCCCAGCGGTTTCATGTAGATGTTAGATAGCATGGGGGACAAGATGGAGCCCTGTGGCACCCCGCACCTCAAGGGCCAGGATGCCGAACAGGCGTCCCCCAGCACCACCATCTGGGACCTATCTGCCAAGTAGGAGCGGAACCACCGCAGAACGGTGCCCCCGACCCCTAGCTCGGTCAGTCGGCCCAGAGGGACACCATGGTCGATGGTGTCGAAAGCCGCTGAGAGGTCCAGCAGAACCAACAGGGACGCACTCCCCCTGTCCAATCGTCGGCGTAGATCATCCACCAAGGTGACCAAGGCTGTTTCCGTCCCAAAGCCCAGCCTGAAGCCAGACTGAAAGGGATCTAGATAATCCACTTCATCCAGGACCCTCTGGAGTTGAGACGCCACCACCCGCTCAATTACCTTGCCCAAAAACGGGAGGTTTGAAACTGGCCGGTAGTTGTCCATTACTGTGGAATCAAGGGAGGGCTTCTTCAGAAGGGGTTGAACCACCACCTGCCTCAAAGCGAGCGGCAGCACCCCCTCCCTCAAAGAAGAATTGACCACCCTCCCCGTCCACTCGGCCAGCCCCTCCCAGGCGGATCTGATTAGCCAAGCCGGGCAAGGGTCAAGCAGGCAGGCAGTCGGCCTCACACTCTAGAGGAGCCTGTCCACATCCTCAGGCTGTACAAGCTGAAAAGAATCCTACAACACCAGACCAGTAGGTGCCAAGGGGACATCCTCAGATATTGTCAATGAGGCCTCCAAGTCATGGCGAATCCGATCGATTTTATCTGCAAGATGTTTAGCGAACATGTCACAGCGGGCCACTGTGAGTTCCTCCTGATCCATTGGAGGGGCCTGATGGAGTAGGCCTCGCACCACATGGTACAGCTCCGCTGGACGATTGCCTGCAGACGCAATGGTAGCAGAGAAGAAATTTCTCTTCGCTGCTACCACCGCCACGGAGTAGGCTCTATAATGGACCCTACTCCGTGTCCGGTCAGACTCGGCACAAGTTTTCCGCCACCGTCGCTCAAGACATCTACCCCGTCGCTTCATCGTTTGCAGCTCCTCAGTAAACCAAGGAGCCGCTCTGAGTCTGCGGCGTGGCAAAGGTCGCTCAGGAGTGATCTCATCCACTGCCCTGGCCATTTCCTCATTCCAGAGGTCAACCAGGGCCTCAGACGAGTCACCAGTCTTGGCAGTGGGAAAGTCCCCCAGAGCCCTCAGGAAACCTTAAGAATGTTAGTCTTTAATAAACAATTATAAACACTGCCTAATTGAAATAGTAAATAAATTAGAATTCAGCAAATGCAGTGTTCTGCATGAACATTCAGCTCCCTCTTCTGGATGCTGTCTCATCCCCCTTGAAGGTTGGGGGCCTTCCAGAGTAGCAGGCCACGAAGCACAAAGAGCTGCAACTCGAATAAAAAGTACAGTGGTTGTACCACGCACCAGTGTGGGCAAAAGTGTTTTGCACTTACAGATCTTTGTCATATTATTTGAGTATTACCTGGGAATTGATTGCCTCCATCTTAGAATCTTCAGAACTGCCAAATTAATTCTGTTTAATCTATCCATTTGTATGATTGTGTCATGTAGGTGTTTTGTTGAGTTGAATGTCTCCTTAACAGCTCCTGTATGGGCCAAATGTTGTGTTGGTTGTATTAGGCTTCTTTGTAGGGATTTTTTGTTTGTGTGTGTGGGGGGGAGCACTTGATGATTCATCTTTGTATGAATGGAAGCAATCTGAATGCTACATTTCCCCCTAGTTCTATATTACAGCGGCGGAACTTCGGTGGAGCACGTGGAGCAGGAGCTCCAGGCGCTTGGGTGGGAGGGCGGGCGCACGCGCTTGGGGGCACTCACCGAAGCGAAGCGAGGCACTGGATGGGCCCTCCCTCCTTCCCTGGAGCCTGTTTGGCTCTAAAATGAGCGCAAAACGGGCGGGGGGCGCGTCGACGTGACGCGCGCAGGCCCCCACCTCCATGCGCCCGGGCGCCAGGAGGGCGCCCGTCGTCTCTGTTCTATAATATATTCACCCTGGAATGTTTGAAGACATCAATTGTTCTTACTCTAGTTGTACTGCTAATGCAACTGGCAGGGAGGGGTTTCTTGACCGGTGATAGAAGTGTACAGCGTTTATATTTTGCTCTTTTGGAAGCTCTTTGAGATAAAATCAACACTTGTCAGACTATTTAATAAAGAGTAAAAACATTTGGATGTAGAGGGTCTCTGAATCTCTTAAAAGACCTCAGTAATGAGTGTGGTGACCTCTTTTTGTTGATAAAGCTGAGTAATTGAAACCTTGCTTGAAAATGACAACTTTTTGCCAGATTCATTTTCAAAAAGTGGTGGTTAATGCAAAAAAACACATGTGTGTGATTTCAAACCCCTACTTGTGGGTAATAAATATATGCAACTTTTGCCAGATGTGCAGTGGCTTGTGTTCAACAACCAAATGCAAACAAACTGATTTGTAAAAGCCATTTCCTCCTTCACCAACACTGGGCTTTAATAACAGTGATCCTCATTACTCTCAAATCCAGTTCTTGGTGTATAGAATAATCTGACTTAGGGCCCAGTCTTGCCCAACTTTCCAGTGCTGATGCAGCCCTGCCAACAAGGCAAGCGCTGCATCCTGGGGTGGAGGGGCAGTCGGTGGCCTCCTCCCCTTCCCGGGCCTGGCTGCCGTTACACGGGGATCTTGGACTTGCACCAGCTAAATAGCTGGCGCAAATCCGAGTAGTTGCATTAGGGCAACTGGGTGCATTACTCAAGGTAAAGGGACAAACATCCTTTTACCCCAAGGAGGCCTCTGGATGCTCCAGGCAGGCACCATCCTGCTCAGGATACAGCAGGCGTCTTATTTGCACCGCTGCATCCTACTAGACAGGATTGGGCTGTCAGATGTATATTTGCTTGTCTAATTTGTTTGCTTGGAAGCATCTTGCAATAAAATTGTGATAAGGTGAAAAAGAAAGCGACCAAAATGATTAGTGGACTGGAGCACCTCCCTTATGAGGAAAGGCTACAGCGTTTGGGGCTCTTCAGTTTAGAAAAAAAGCGCCTGAGGGGGGACATGATTGAGACGTATAAAATTATGCATGGGATGGATTAGAGTGGATAGAGGGAAGTTCTTCTGTCTTGCACAACACCAGAACCAGGGAACATGCACTAAAATTTTGAGGAGGGAGAGTTAGAACGGACAAAAGAAAATATTTCTTCATCTAGCGTGTAATTCATCTGTGGAACTCCTTGCCATAGGTTGTGGTGATGGCACCTGGTCTAGATGCCTTTAAAAGGGGTTTGGATAGATTCATGGAAGAAAAGTTCAGCACAAGATACAAGCCATAAGCAACCTCCTAGTTTTAGAAATAGGTTTTCTCTGTCTGCCAAGTGCAAGGGATTGGCAACAGGATACAGCTATCTTTTTGTCTTGTGTGCTCCCTGAGGCATCTGGTGGGGGCACTGTGAGATACAGGAAGCTGGACTAGATGGGCCTTTGTCCTGATCCAGCAGGACTCTTCTTATATTCTTAAAATTACACTTGTGAACTGAATACATTTTTCTTTTACAATTCAGATAAAAAACATGGTTTAAGATTGACTGTATAATGCTTAATCTCTTTATTTTCTATGTCCCTATATGTCTAAACATTTCTACTTAATGTAATGTCTGTCTAGAAACCAATAAATCACTATTTTTAACATTTTATTATAAATTTTAAAGTTTTTTTTTAATAAAAATTGCTGAATGAAAGTATAAGGACTTGAATTTATTTAGGAAAAAAGAAGCAATGTAAATGTGGAAGTGGACATTTTTATGTGTTTTTCATATCTATAGGTACAAATACTGGATGATAAAACCCTGAAATCAAATACATATACTGTATACACTTAGTATTTCCCTTTTATGACCTCCTAGATTATCCAAATGGTATACGACTCACATCAGCTGTTCCAGGGGCAGATATAAAAGTTCTCATAAATTTCAATGCACCAAATCCTCAGGACAGAAAGAAATTTACAGATGATCTGAGAGAATCTATTGCAGAGGTGCAAGAAATGGAAAAGCACAGAATAGAGTGTAAGTACAAAGGTACATATAGTAGAGTATTTAAACATCAGTTACTGCAGGTAAATGCATTCTTGTCTATGCATAAAGCAGATATTTTTTCATGACTTTAAAACAATGGTTCATAAAGTATGGTTTGAGTCGTACTTGAGATAAAACTGTAGTCTGAAAGCCAGGATGTTTTGCTAGATACTGATGTATTACATTTTCCTCTGGATATATTTAATGTTGTTCCAAGGACAAGCATTTTAGTCCATGAGCTCTGACCCCACTTTTAAGTTTTTATAGCTATTGGATAGTGCACATACTAGACGTTTTCTAACAACTCAAGTATTTATTGCTCAGAGTTCCCTGAAAAAGACCAGGGCAAAAAACTTAATTGGTGAAATAGAAGTCCAGCTTATCTGAGGTCTGTCTCTGGTTACAGGTTCATCTGACCCTAAGACTGTTCAAGCTTTTGAGATTATCATACAGGCTAATACAAACCTTTGCTGTAAAAGTGAAACCGTTTCCTCTAGTTCCTACATGGCCTTCCTCATCCATCCTGAGGATTTACTTGTTTATTTCCACATTTATATACCACTGTTTCTCTAAGGAGCTCGGGCTCGGGCTGGTGTACATGACCCCTCCCTCTCCTATCCTCACAGCAATCCTGTGAAGTAGGTCAGGCTGCAGGATGATGACTGACCCAGGGTCACCCAGTAAGCTTCATAGTACAGCAGGGATTTGAGTCCAGGTCTTCATGGTCTAAGCTCCACAGTCTATCCACTAATCCACACTGACTCTCTTAAAGAGGCAGTATCTTTATTTATCAAGAACAGAGCCCCCCTACTTTTCAGCTACCGGGGACACATTACAGGCAGCCCAATCCTGTGTTAGATACGGCGCCCGGCCTAAAGTGCCGGACGCCGTATCCTATCGAGTTCCCAGGCTTCCCTGAGGCAGCCCAGGAACAACTCGGGAAAAGGGGGTGATCATCCCCTTCCCCCTGTGCAAGTGGTGGCAGGCCCAATGGGCCTCCTTGAATGTATGCGAGTTTTGGAGCTCGCGTTTTTTCGCACTTGCCGTGTAAGGCCAGGCCTAGAGAAGGCCTAGGATATGGCAGAACTCGCCACCGATATCCCTGCCCTCTCCAGGCCCGGGTGTGGCCAGTGGCCGCCCTCCTCCCGCCCCTGCCCCAACCGGTGTAGGCCTTACCTGCTCCGGTGGGCGCAGGACTGGGGAAAGGGCCGCCGACCTCTGCGCCAGCATCCCTTACTTGCCGGGTGTCGTGCGTGCTCCCCCGGGGTTTCGTTACACAGGATTACACGGTCAGTCTTGCTCTTATGGTGGGCCAAAGACAGCCATTTACAGCAAACCCAGACGTTGTGTACATAACTTTAAGAACTTTCACATTCGGTGGGCTCAGTGGGCCGCTCAAAATGTATTGGTGGGTCAGATGCAACCTGTGGACCATAGTTTGGGGTTCCCTGGGTATGACACTTGCACCCCACCTTTCTTGTTGGCGCAACTCAAGGTGGCTCATAATAAAAGCAAATAGCATGAAAATGTAAGCAATAGTATCCAGCAGTTACCATGTGTTTACGTGGTACTGTCAACTCTAGTTTGGCAGAAGGATGTACTGTACATTGATAACCCGTTTTGATGTGATTGTGCTTGCAGACTTTCATAGCCTAATGACTCTTCGGGAAACAAAGGCAGGGAAGATTTGCTCAATGCTGCCTTCAGTCATTTGTGTCATCTGAGTGCTAGAGAGCACTGAAAGTCATATGTCTCACATGCAGTTTCTGATGTCAAAGCAGAAGTGAGGAAAACAAATTTTGGGTACATGATGGGATTTTCCCTAATAAATGGAGTTGCCCCTGCTCTCCTGGAACTCACTGTACATTGAAGCTCTGGCATCCATGGCAGCATAGTTGGATTGCTATACATTTTGCAGAGTGTCCAGTGGTCAATTTTTTAAAAAGCATTCCGTTTGATGCTATTAAAATTAACAAGCAAACTAAAAGAATTCCAGACGTTATTAGCTTCTGCCTGAAAGATCTAAAAGAATGAGAAATCCTAAATAATAAAACTGATAGGACTCTTTGTGCCAGCTGCTTTGCATCTTTCTATTCAGATCGTGTGAATTGTACCATTGCCCTGTTTTCCAGCTGAACTCGAAAAGCAGAAAGGTGTCGTGCGGCCCAGCATGTCTCAATGCTCTAGTCTGAAGAAGGAGTCCGGCAACGGGACTCTGAACCGAGCCTGCCTTGATGACAGCTATGCCACTGGGGAGGGGCTGAAAAGAAGTGCCCTCAGCAGCTCTCTCAGAGACCTCTCTGAAGCAGGTAAGCTTGACATTTCTTCCTTGAGAGATGCATAGATGCGAGGAAAGTTTATGCACAAGTGTGTGGGGTTTTTTTTTATGGATACATCTGTGTCTATGAACGTCTAAAAGTTGGAGAAAGTTAAATGTGTGGTTTTCTATAGTTAGCTGTGTGGGGGGGCAGTTCTATATTTTTTCCTCTGCTTTGTTTCAAAAATTCTATTTGAAAATATTAAACTGTTGTAGCTTTCTATATATACTTTTAAAGGAGAAAGAAGACAGAGGAGAATTGTAAGTTTAAATAATGGTTAAATAATGCTAGGTATAATGCTAGGAGTAATCTGTTTAGTTTCGCTTCTTTTTCTCCCCCCCTCCCCCTTATTTTCTTCCTTATATTAATGTCATTAGAAAAAAACCACCAAGTCATTGTGTATTGGCTGGCTTCTTGTGTATTATGTGCTTACGTGTATCCATGTAGTATATTGATGAATGAAATTGAGTGAAGCCCTGCTAAATTCTATCTAGAGAAACACCAAATCAGACATAGTGTGTGACTGATGCTATTTTTTTTAATTGTATTGCTCACAATGTAGACCCTAGATCTTGCTGAAACTGTGGCTTATGTATACTACTATTGCCAGCATAGTGGAAAAAGCCATTTTGGCAAAGTAGTAATTTCCTCACTGCTGTTGGAACTAAAATTTGAACTCATCTGGATGATGAGAGAAGTTTTACACATTGAAAAATATCTACCTAGTGCTGAAATGTATACTTTCTAATTTTCAAGAATTACATTTCACCCATGTGTGCAGAACTTAGATACATGGCCTTTGCTATTAACAATAATACCCAGGTGTATTCTGAATGTCATGCAGTACATTTCAGTCATGTGTGCAAAATATTACACACATATTGGTTCCTTCTATTGCTAGTAGTATTGCTGTGCCTGTAACGCCATGCACACCATGCTGAATTATACAAGGTGTAGCAAATAGATTATTTACAAGTTTGGTCTACCTTTTATACTATTTATTATTTAGCTTTCTCTATAAAATGAAGTGTAGCTGTCTCTTTAGAATATATTGAATAGCACCAGTTTGGAATTTGGAATGTATCAGAAAAAGGGTGGCTTTATGCTACAATAAATAATTGATTTGTAAATCTGAATATGCGGTATGTGTAATTACATGCATTTCTCTTTTGTGCATCTAAATATACACATACGTACATATACACCTTTATTTTTTCCCAAACAAGTTTACTTTCTGTTTAGCCAGCCACAGTTCTTTATTCATTTGCTCCACTTAAAAAGAATTTAGGGACAATTCAGTGACCTCTTTTAATTGATTAGTCCATTAGATAGGGCAACTCTTGTGTAAGGGTTCACTGAATTGACTCTTTTAGGGTTTTATTAAAGACTTGAACATGAGTAGGCTTTGGATGAGGCCTCAGTCATTTAGTTTCATGTAAGAATGGCTTCATTTTTTTATTTTGTTCTTTTTCATTGAGTATGGCAACATTCATTTTTCGAAACAGGAGTTTCACTAATGTACGTATTACTTGACATGATTCTCAATTAACACTGTTCATCTTTCTAGGAGCTTTGCATTTCCTTATTTCAGACATTACCATGTAGTTAAATTCATATGGAGGATTCTTTACAATGAATAAGATGAATTCTTCATGATCATGAAAACATTTCACTATGTCACCACCACATGCCTTCTGTTGGCATACTCATCGCTGACGGTTCTTTTCCATAGGCATCAGGTTGAAGGGTTTAAACAATGAATGTGACAAACCCAGCTAAACTTAATTTTTTCCCAGTTTATAATTATGGAGAGTTCTGTTTGGGCTTGTGCAGTGCAATTAATTTTTTTAAAAAAAACTCACACACCTGTAGTCTGGCTTTCGTCCTCAGTTTGGCCTTCTCACTCAATGATTATATTAGTCATTGCTAGGATGCAGCTAGATTAGGGCCAGTTCTGACAATGAACCTGTCGGGTGGTATTTTGGAGCAATTCCCATAAGCTCACACGTATGAAAGCATCCCAACAGAAACTATCATTCCTGCAATTAGGAGAGCTAGAACTTCAGGGATTGTGAAGAGCTCCAGAAGGATCTCTCCAAACTGGGAGAATGGGCAGCAAAATGGCAGATGTGCTTCAATGTAAGTAAGTGCAAAGTGATGCACATTGGGGCAAGAAACCAAAATTTCACATATACGCTAATGGGTTCTGAGCTGTCTGTGACGGATCAAGAGAGAAATCTTGGGGTGCTGGTGGACAGGTCAATGAAAGTGTCGACCCAGTGTGCGTCAGCTGTGAAGAAGGCCAATTCCATGCTCGGGATCATTAAAAAAGGGCTTGAGAATAAAATGGCCAATATCATTATGCCTTTGTACAAATCGATGGTAAGGCCGCATCTGGAATATTGTGTTCAGTTCTGGTCACCACACCTCAAAAAGGATATAGTTGAATTGGAAAAGGTGCAAAAAAGAGTGACCTTAATGATTTGTGGGCTGGAGCACCTCCCTTATGAGGAAAGGCTACAGCGTTTGGGGCTTTTCAGTCTAGAAAAAAGGCGCCTGAGGGGGGACATGATTGAGACTTATAAAATTATGCATGGGATGGAGAGAGTGGATAGAGGGAAATTCTTCTCCCTCTCACACAACACCAGAACCAGGGGACATGCACTAAAATTGAGTGGAGGGAGAGTTAGAATGGATAAAAGAAAATATGTCTTTACCCAGCGTGTAATTCATCTGTGGAACTCCTTGCCACAGGATGTGGTGATGGCACCTGGCCTAGATGTCTTTAAAAGGGGTTTGGACAGATTCATGGAGGAAAAGACCATCGCAGGTTACAAGCCATAAGCAACCTCCTGGTTTTAAAAGTGGGTTTTCTCTGTGCCAGGTGCAGGGGAGTGGCAGCGGAAAACAGGTTATCTTGTTGTCTTGTGCTCCCTGAGGCATCTGGTGGGGCCACTATGTGATACAGGAAGCTGGACTAGATGGGCCTTTGGCCCGATCCAGCAGGGCTCTTCTTATGTTCTTATGTTTCTGTGATGACAAATGCCGTGGAAACGATACATGATAATGATAAATAGCTCAAAGATGATCCCGTGAATTGAACCATATATTATGAATGGATTCCATTTATGAAGTGGTATCTTGAGCAAGGTGTGGAAAACCTCTTCTGATGAAAACTTTTTTTTAAATCTGTGTATATCCACAGGAATAGTTTCAAACGCTGTTTCAAAGCTATAATGTTTCGCATTGGAACTAGTTCCCGCGGCAATGATTTTCCAAAGTTATTGGCTAATCCAGTATCCTAATTTCATCTTTAAAAAATCATAGAAACATTGAGTGTCTAGTTAAAAAGCAACCATAGTATTGTTCTGCAATGAAGTGGTAAACTAATTATGTTCTGCAACTTGTTGCAACTTTTATACATATCTGTGGGTAGAATTTAGGATCGTCTTTATCATAAGATTTCCTTAGACCCTCACACCTCTAATTACAACTTGATTTTTTTTCTAATCAACCAGTGGATGCAAGTGCATAATCTCGCTGATAATATAACACAGGCTTCTTAATTTTTATTTCAGAGGTTACAGAAACCTCCAGTCTTATTTTTTGATACTAGTTTAACTTATATGTATTAGAAATTAATGTTTTCGTTTCATTTTTTAAATGAATTGTCCAAAATTAATGACAAAACATCCACTGCATTTTTTTTTATAAAACACCTACGTTCAGAAAGCTTGACATGGGATTTCCGAGCCTCCATTATTAAACATGGGCCCTAACTTTTTTACTATATGGTACAATAGTAAAATTTATTTAAAATAATATGATAGCTACTTATTGCTCAGTTTGACCGATGGCACAATCCTACCCTCAGCCGGCGCTGTGGCCTCAGCGCCAGTCTAGGGTGTAGCAAATGTGCCATTAAGGGTGTTTGCAGCACCAGGGGAGTAGGTGGCGCCGAGGCCCTCACCACCAGTCTGATGCCGAGCCCAGTGCCCTGCACCACAGAGCAGGTAAGGTCTGCTCCAAGCGGTGCAGGGGAGGGATCAGTGCCACTGCTGCACACCATATCCTAGCCTCCCTCCCAAGCCTTTCCCCCCGACATAGGGCTTCTTGGTTCTCCGCTGGCTAAATAGCTGGCACAGATCCGAGTAGCCCCATAGCGTGTGCTGGGGGTTTACCAAGGGTAAGTGGACAAATGTCTGCTTACCTCAAGAAGGCCTCAGGCTCGCTCCTGTCCAACACAGAATATAGCATGTGCCCAGCGGCCATGCTGCACCGATACTGGATAGGAGTGGGATTCAAATGAAGTTAGAACATAAGAAGAGCCCTGCTGGATCAGGCCAAAGACCCATCTAGTCCAGCTTCCTGTATCACACAGTGGCCCCACCAGATGCCTCCAAGAGCACAATGCCAACAAGATAATCTGTTTCCTGTTGTCACTCCCTTGGACCTGGAACAGAGAGAACCTACTTCTAAAGTCAGGAGGTTGCTTATGGCTTGTAACCTGTGATGGTCTTTTCCTCCATGAATCTGTCCAAACCCCTTTTAAAGACATCTAGGCCAGGTGCCATCACCACATCCTGTGGCAAGGAGTTCCACAGATGAATTACACGCTATTTTCTTTTATCCTTTCTAACTCTCCCTCCACTCAATTTTAGTGCATGTCCCCTGGTTCTTCTCTGCATATTCCATACTTGCATTGCCACATTGTAGAACGTCCAGATCGAACCTCCCATGAGAGCAGAATCCTCAAAGACAACACACACACACCCGAGGAAAGCTTAATGATTGGGAAGGTTCATAATGGAGTAGACATTCACGAAAGAATTTAAGAACATGAAGGGCCCTGCTGGATCAGGCCAAAGGCCCATCTAGTCCCCGTGTCAAACACCTTCTGAAAATCCAGGTATATAATATCCACGGGTTCTCCCACATCCACATGCCTGTTGACTTTTTCAAAGAATTCTGAAAGGTTTGTGAGGCAAGACTTACCCTTGCAGAAGCCATGCTGACTCTCCCTCAAGATTTAAGTTAAGATTTTATCCTTGATGAGGCTTTCCACCATCTTCCCTGGAACAGATGTTAGGCTGACCGGCCTGTAGTTTCCCGGGTCCCCTCTCCTTCCTTTTTTAAAGATTGGTGTGACATTAGCTATCCTCCAATCCTCTGGCACAGTGGCCGTTTTAAGGGACAAGTTGCATATTTTGGTCAAGATATCAGCAACTTCATTTTTGAGTTCCTTAAGCACTCTTGGGTGATTGCCATCTGGGCCCGGTGACTTATTGATCTTTAATTTGTCAATTAAGTCTAAGATGTCTTCTCTTTTAACCTCTATTTTACTTAATTCTTTAGTCAGGAGTGTATTTGATTGATACATATGAATCCAGACAGTTATCACATTTGGTTCTTGAGCTATACTTCTGCAAAGCACAGCAAATGTTCACCCATTGTACAGTTTCTGCAAGACTAGTCAATTTTGTCTCAAGAATTAGTGCATTAGTTATCACAGTTAATTCACTGTCGTTAGTAGAAACTGAAAATTACTTGCTACCCTAAAGCATATCAAAGTAATTGTATAGCAGTTATGCCCCAATCCTATCCCCGCCATCCTACGCAATGCAGCCGCACTGCCTCCTATGATGGGGGGAGGCGACCAGTCAGCCCAGGAGAGGTAAGTCAAAATATTTTTTGCTTACCCCCCCTTCCAGTACGCCACCTGGTCACCAGTGAGTCTCCTTTGCCAGCTATTTAGCTGATGTAAGTCTGAGGACCTCAGGGGGCAGATCAGGGCTGGGAAAGGGGGAATAGGATCCTGGCATGCACTGCTGCCACCGAAATCCACCCCCAGTTTGGCCCGATCCCCACCTAGAACCGCTCCCTCCTCCACCATACCTGCTCCAGCAGGATTCCTGAGGACCACTGGCACACACACAGAGCCTCTGGCCATTTCTGCCAGCAGCTCCATAGTGCACAATAGTGGCCCATCTTTTGCAATGTGCTGCCATAAGCCCTCTGTTGGATTGGACTGTTAGTCAACTGGGTTGAAGCTCTGGTCCTAAACACACTTTCATGTAAGTGCATCCACTTAAATTCATTGAGAACTGGAATGCTCCTGAACTTAAATTGAAGTACTTTTCTGTACATAGTTAAAGTACTTTGTTTTAATTGGATGGACTGACTGTTAAGCAAGCATGACAGTAGACACAACAAGTGCAACCTGCAATCAAGTGTGGCATCCCTCCCCCAAATCTAAAGCCTACCTCCAGTGTTAGGGACTTAAGAGGCCAATTTTCCCCTCCCCGGTTCTTTTTTTTTGGGGGGGGGGGTTCAACATTCCATAGTTCCTGGAAGGAACTGAGCATATTTAGTCATCATTGGGCTGTTTGGGGGAGATACTTTTAACTTACAAAAGTTTATACTTCTGCGTATCTAGAGAGGTCCCAACTATGTAGAAACGTACTACCTTATTTATGGGTGGCCCCATTTTACTTCCAAATTCATAGTTGCTCAGCTACTTGAGTGACTGTGAGATTCAAGGAGAGAGAGAGAGAGGTATGTGATAAAAGAAACCTCCAAAATAAATAAAATAAAGTGGAATATGACACACAAATTGACGGTTAGATTTTATAAAAACCACCTAACTTTACAATCCAACTGATAATACTTTTAGTATAGAGTTATTATAATACATAGAAGTAGAACGAGCATTGTAATTTTTATCCCAAAGATGTATTTGAGAATTGCAGTTCAAGGAATGAATTTACAGTGCAATCCGACTTAACTTTTGTGCCGGTGTAACCAGCGGCGCAGCGAGAACGGGAGGCCCCAGAACGGAAAAGGGATTCAAATCCCCTCCAAAAGAGGAATTCAAAGGGGATTTGAATCCCTTTTCCGTTCTGGGGCCTCCCGTTCTCGCTGCGCTGCTGGTTACAACGGCACAAAAGTTAAGTCGGATTGCGCTGTTAGTTAAGAATGAATGAAAAACTCACAAATGAGTTGCAGGGAATAATTCTACTGTGTACTGGAGTGAGTTTAAAATATAGGAATCAACATACAGTTGTTAAGGATGAATGAAAAACTCACAAATGAGTTGCAGGGAATAATTCTACTGTGTACTGGAGTGAGTTTAAAATATAGGAATCAACATACAGTAATTTCCTTACTTAACTGATATCTGTAGCTACCTCACAATTACTAGTATTCAGTGTATCCATAAAATCATTGGTATTGGATAAAAGACTTCTTACAGTGTAACAATAGTTAGCCATCATAGGAAGATCTAGCTGTTATATACATCATAACTTTTCTTTACCCAGCAACCACTGTGTAAGCATCTTCTCTCTGTTTATACCATGTTCATTAGCAGTGGAGTCACTAGGGCGCGCGTCGCCCCAAAGTGGGGGCGTGCGCGCCACCCTAATGACTCTTGGTGCGGCCGTGAGGTCATGCCCCGTTTTGGGGGGGGGACCTGACGGGACGCCGCCCTGGGTGCCCCCCGGCTCTGCCCCACCCGTTGCTGCCAGCTCCGCTCCAAGGCCTTCTCCCGTCCTCGGAGGCTCTGAGGCCTGGAGAAGGCCTTGGAGCGACCTCCCCAGCCGACGCGCCAGGGCCTTCTAACGAAGGCCCACTGCGTCACAATGTTATTTATAACGTTTTTCGCGCATGCGCAGACCGTTGTCTGCGCATGTCTGCGCATGTTCAAAAAATGTTATAAATAACGTTGTGACACAGTGGGCCTTCGTCAGAAGGCCCTGGCGCGTCAGCCAGGGAGGTCGCTCCAAGGCCTTCTCCAGGCCTCAGAGCCTCCGAGGCCGGGAGAAGGCCTTGGAGCGGAGCCTCCGGAGGGCGACGCGCGCAGGGAAGGTGACGGTGCATGGGTTTGCGCGTCGCCCTCTGGCGGTCCGCCCGCGCACGCGACACCCAGGGGCAGGGCGCCACACACGCCTCGCGTTAGCAATGCACCTGTTCATTAGCAGGGTGTTAAGGTACTTCAGTTGTGGCATGGAAATCTTCCCATTGTTCCCTTAAGCCAGCCTGCATTGTTTTCTTGAGTTATCTGCCCACTTGTTCTTGCTATGTTTCCATTAACAAACAAGTATAGGAATAGTTATTGAATTTCTCTCCAAGGTTATCAACTAGGAAGTGTGGCTGTAACTAACAAATTTAGAAAATAAATCTTGTGATTCTTACTTAAGAAAAAGTAATTCTTATACTTAGTTCACACTTAAGCACACTTTGTTCAAAATCCCTGCATGTACAGGCCTCCCAAAGAAGGAAGTTCTCTTTCACAGAAAGAGAACAAGGAAATGTAGCTTAAAAGCACTTTGCTGAGCAATCCATTGTCACCACTGTACACAGTCCCAGATTCACTGTTTCTTTCTCTCTTTCCTTGTCTCTGACAATAACTAACAATTGGCAGTTTTCCCTCACTGGGAGCGCAATCCACAGTAAACTTGAGTGGTGGAGCGAGCACTCCACCGCTCTAAACGGTCACAAATGTACCGTAAAGCACATTTGCAATGACTTGTGAGTAAGGGCCACCAGCGTGGACGCCGGCAGCCCTCACTCTGGCGCTGGATCGTTCCTGCGGCCGCCAGAGAAGGTAAGGATCCCACCAGTGGGGGCGGTCTAGGCTGCAAGGGAGGGCGACAGTTGGCCGAGCCGGCCCAGAAGGGGGCGGGGATGGTGACCGGCATATCCTCGTCCCCTCCCAGGCCGGCGCGGCTTTTCACAGCCTTCTCTGACTTATGCCAGTTCGAGAGCTGGCAGAAATCCGAGGAGGCCCATTGGGGCCTCCCTGCGCTACACCAGGGGAAGGGGACAAATGTCCCCTTCCCTCAAGTAGACCTCTGGTCCGATCACAATCGGCCTGGAATGGGGATAGGTTCCAGAGGGCCACCCGTGGATCTTTACGGTGGATTGTGCTGTCAGTTTCTTACTGAATTTTCCAAATTAATTTTGAATCAGCTTCTATACTGGCACCTGTGGCCTTCCAAGTGCAATTTGGACCTCAATGCCACTTCCCCTCATACTACTTACAAAGGATAGCAGTGGCAAAAAGGCCAAATTTGCAAAGAATGCAATAATGATATAACTTTGGTTGTACGATGGGGTACAATAGATGGGGAAATCCTGAGAGATCTGTATGAACAGAGATGCTGCCTTATACTACGTCAAACCATTATCCATCTAGATCAGTATTATCTACTCAGACTGGTAGCTCTTGGGTCTTTCCCAACTCAGTCTGGACATGCTTGAGATAGAACCTGGGACCTTTCGCATGTACTTTGATATGGAACTATGGCCTCTCCCCCCTCCCCCCATGCCTGTTTCACTCTTCCCATGATTCAGGACAGGATGTCCAGTATACTTTAGGAGGAGCACAGTACGCACTGATGCTTCTAGGTTGCATCACAAGAGGATTACATATGAACTAAGCTTAAAATATGTAACCTCTTCTATGAAATTGTTCCCAGTGCTGTATTGTATTGGTGGGCAACTTTCAAATATTGTGTAGAAGAACACTTTCTGCTAAAAAATATGTTTAACCCTATTGAGTATTCAGTAAATATGGGTTCCTTTACAACAGCAGTGACAGATGTAGAAAAAGTTACATCATTCCTTTCACTTTCTGAAAGAGTCCAATTCTATTGTTGTAACACTGAGAAAAATGCTTTGAGTATTGTGAGGAAATAAGAAGCACTTCATAATCTTAAAAAAAGAAGGCATGTTCACAGAAATCATTAAAGCAGCATATTTGATAGCTAAACTACTCATTAAGATTATAATCAGTTTACTTTGGAGTAATTTTCTTAACTTTATTTGAACTATTTTGGAACATCTGGATTATTAGGACAGAAAATATTTATGTATGTTCAATACAGAAGTTACAGTTAAACAAAAATATCAAATTTATTGGCTACTTCATCAAAATACATTCTCAGAAATGCACCAAGTGAGCTGACTTTCCAGGGCTTTATTCTATATTGACTTGTAATATCATTTTGATGTCCCATTAAGTTGCTTAGGGTTATCTACCACCAATTTAGGAACCTGCATGCAGGATTTAGCATCTAGACATCCATCTTTTGAAAACCAGACCCCAAACACTAGGCTATTCTGGACATACCTAAGCACTGCACAGTTAACCAACAAAATCTAGCCATAAATATAAATGAGATTACACTTCAGATTTTCTGTACAAAATTAAGTTTAGTGTTTTATCTTTACCATGAAGAATATTATATGAAATCCACTGTATCTTTTTGGGGTTGAGTAATTTCACAGCAGTAAAACTTGAGAATGAGGAAACTTGCCCACTCCACTTTATAGTCTTGGAGAAACATCTTTTTTAAAATCTACAGCCTAAGCTATTCAAAATTGCAGTCCATAACACCACAATTATTTTGCTTGTAAAAGCCGAAACACAAATGTAAATATACTTATTAGACTATAGAAGTATATAATGTAGTAAGTGGAATATGTATGTTGTAGCTAGATATACACATAATACCACACATGAATATTTTTCCCCTGAACTACAGTTAAGACATACATGCAATTAAACTAGTACCCTGACATTTTAGTGACGTCATTCTGACCCATTAAAATCAATGGGAGTTTTCCCATTGACATCAGTGGGATGTGAGTTGCATCTGAAGCATTTACTACTGAAGTTAGAGTTCTTGTACTATCACAACATACAAAGTTGATCTCCAGGGGGAAAGAAACCAATCAAAACCCCAGAGGATCCTACAATGAAACAGGAAAGGCGGTTATTTATCACCTAGGTCTTGTCTCAGTTTCTAATCTATGGTATTGCATGTCCTGGGCAGGCAAGCGTGGGCGTCGCAGCAGTGCAGGATCGCTAGACAGCAATATGGAAGTAAGTAGGAAGTTACTGATGTCTAGCTGGATGTGATGTGCATTTCAAACCTTTCTTTTATATACATTTTTTGCTATTTTTCTTCTAACATATAACCTGCCTGCCTCAAATAAAATGCATGCCAAGGCTACTCACTTTGTATTTTTAGCATTATTTTTTTCCGGAACACTACTTCCAGCTTGTTTTAGATCAAGCACCATTTCTTTATTTCGGCTAACCTTGTCCCCTTCTGTTCCTGCAAGCATGGTTAAATGAATATGATGCGTCCTCCTGCCACCATTTCAGTCTGGTCTGTGCTTAAAGGCCCAGTGGCTCTTTGTTACACAGTACACTGTTTGTGCTGTTCAATATTTAACCAGAATGAGTGACTTCATGCTTAGCCATTCACATTGCTTATTTTCTAGTTAAATTGCAAAATGTATGCAGTCATGACACCATGGAATTGCCATAGATAGGGCATGGGAAGAAAAAAAATAAGACGGATGAATTCAATGTGGATTTCATGAGATTTCATTCATCTTCAAACCATTTATATACTGTTCATGTCTTTGAATCCAGCCTGCAGTTTTCTTTGTGTGTTTGTGTGTGCGTGCGTCTGTGTGTGTTTTGAATTAGATAGACTACAGTTTACATATTGCACACGATGCCTCACCATTGCTATGCCCCATAGTTGTCTAGAAAGAGAACAAAAGCCTGCACAGAATAACTAGATAGTTAAATGCTAAATAGTGGGAGACATTGGGCCTTAGATCAGGAGTTGCATACAATGCAGGAAGCATACTGAACAACAGGTACAAGCATGGTCTCAATCTAACACTATTAGCGATAGAACCCTTGTTTTCTTCAATTCAAAATAGGAGCAAGCTATTTTTAAGTTTAATTTTAGAGAAATTCAGCATGAAATTTGAACAGTAACTGTGTGCTAATTTATTTGAGTTTAATTCAATGTACTTGTGTATATATACAGTATATTTTTTGTCCTTGAAGAGAAAATAAACCACATAACTATAATAATTATAAGAAAAAAACAAAACAAAATCAAAGGTTTTATGCCACTGATTAGTGAATACTTTTCATCATTTAATATTTTCATTTTTTAAAAAAATCACTAATCTATCAATGGGGCATATATGCACCCCACCTGTACCTTGAAGAAGAGAAATTGACAGAGAGAGTTCTCCTGTAGTTCTTCAGCAATTTATCCATATGATCTTTTAAGGAAAACATGATGGTTGCTGTGAACTTTTTTCTTTTACACATATTTTAAGATTTTTTTTAATTTTTATTTCTATTAATTTCTTTTTAGGGGTCCATCATTAGCAGTCCTCATATGCGCCGAAGAGCTACATCAACCCGAGAGTGTCCATCTCGCCCTCACCAGACTATGCCTAATTCTTCCTCACTACTAGGGTCCTTATTTGGTAGTAAAAGGGGGAAGCCTTCCCACGGCCATCTAGCATCTGGCCCATCACAGCAGCCTCAGCACCCTCCCATAATTTCCCATCAGCAACACTCACAGCATCCTTCTGCTATGCACCACACAGGGCCTGCTGAAGGGCAGACCCAGGCACAAGTACACACCCACCATTCCCAGTACTGTCACATGCAGAATCCACCCCCCTACCACCACCACCACCACTATCACCCACCCCAGCATATCCAGCACCCGCATCAATATCACCATGTGCCACACTCTCAGCATGTAGCACATTCACAGCATTCTTACATCCCACATTCCCACTCACAACATTCCCATGCTCCCCATCCTCCATTGCCCCCTCCTCACCCTGCCCATTCTTCCCATGCTTCCCATCACCATAATCAGCCAGTTCCCCCTTCTACTTCAACCAGCACTAAGCCCAAGCATAGTGGCATCAGCACAATAGTCTAGAACCAAACTACCCTGCCAGTAATTGTAGCTCTAGACGTAGCTGTAAAAGGCACTTACTTACAGGAAGCAGAAGCAGCCTATAAAAATGGATTTTTAAAAAAATCCTAGCCAGAAATGACTTAATTGACTCCTTTGGCCTTAAGGATTCAATAGAACAATGAATATAAACCTGATCAATGCTGGTCTTATAGTTGAAGTCAGTGGTGACCTTCTCCCTCCTTTTCTCCAGTAGCCTTAGAAACATGCTGCTTGTTAAAAACGCTAAGCTACCTTTTTTCATCCCCATGACAATTTTAAAATGCATAATGAAAACATAATCTATTCAGAATAAAAGGGAAAAAATGAAATAGAACCAGGTGTTGCATTCTTGCTCCTTAATTGTCAATGGGCAAAAAAAAGTAGACCTCATATGGTTGATGAAAGTACGTAAGTAAACTTTATATAATATAAATATATAAATATATACATATATATATATATATACATACTGTATAGTTAACATTTATGCTTAGAATAAAACTTTTGCAGTCCACAAAGCTAGCAATATATACTTTACCAGGAATTCCACTTATTGATAGAAGGGCAGTACAATAGATGAACAGTTTATGAAAGTGTAGACCAAAAACTAGAACAAATTTCAGTGTTCTCATTAAACGTTCGCTGGACTTGGGGGAAAAAAAATCTCTAAGCAATCATTACAAAACGTGCCAAGTAACATAGCGTTTAGCTGTTGTAGTCAGATATTGCTTTGTATAAATCCTTATTTTATTAACATGATAATATACGTAGTCAGTATTATAACTGCTCTGTTATTTCAGGTAAGCAAACTAGTTAAGATGCAGTAACTACAGTAGCAACATGAGACAACCTTTGTTACGGGTTAGCTCTGAATTTTGGCTACTCAATTTTTAGACACTTTAAAGGCTGTGATAACTGTGAACCTACACAATCTACTTTTTTTAAAAAATATTCATATAATAAACACACATGAAGAGTTAAATGGAAGGGACTTGCATACACTGCATAAACATTCATCTCAGACCTTAAAATAAGAAACATCCATCCCTTTTACAACCATATTGCCTCTTTATCATGACTTACTCAGTTTGTCTCAATTAAAATAGACTGCACTGCAGTTCAGACTTTTTTCCATATGAAAGTGATCTGAAACTTAAAGGTTTATTTTAGTATTGAGTGCAGATTTTTATACCTGTAATTCCATGTCGCCATGTGCTGGCAGCAGGATTTTCTCACCATTTTTCTCATCACATGTTGTTAGTTTTACCCAGCACTCAGCAGGCTGAGTCTATGCTGAAACTGTCATAGTCCAGTTAGTCGCAAGACATCTTGTAAACTCTAACTGTGCTGTTGTTGCTTATGTGTTTGTAATGAGTCATTTGCAAGTCCATATGAGATTTTTTTTGTAACCCCAAATCCTATTTTTGAAACAAAATCATACATGGAGCATACTTTGTAGTTTCAGCATTTTGAGCCACCTCAGTCACAAGGACTGTACATCTAACTGGCAGAAACAAAAGGAACTGCAGAACTGCACCAGCGGAATTGGTTTAAAAGAAGAAGAAAAAAGTTCCAATGAGAGATGGGTAAAACAAAAGCAAAAAAATAAATAAAAATCTCTTGCTCCTGAATGTAGAAGTGATGTGTGAAGATGACATTTCAGTATTCAGTTATTCCTAATGTTCTCTTGTTTGGTTTTTTTTCTCTTCCTCTCCTTCCATCTTATGGATAGTACCATGACTACCAGCAAAACTATCGAGTATTTTTGTTAACTTGCATTGAGAAAAGCAATCACCTAGAGTATAGCCTATTTAAGTTTGCCCATTATTTCTCATGTGTGCAATACCTTATTCTGTTTTGTTTGCTTATAAATTATCTTCCTATTAAATGAAAGTAATACAAGTAAATCTTATGGTCATCCAGGCTGTCAGAAATTGTGCAGCTTACCTAAGAGGGCTCCCCTTAGCCCCCTGAGGCTCTGTTCCTTGCAGTTTAAAAAAAATGTTCTGATAAGGGATAATAGAACTGTCTGCATGTCATCTAATGTTAATAGTGTTGAGGCTACACTCTACATATTGTATATTTGCAAAATATATCAGTGTTTACTGTTGATATTAGTTGAAGTAAAGTGATCACATATTTAAATATGTAGGCTTTTCTTCAGACCTTTGTACCAATAGTAGAGTCTAACTGTAATATATAAGTTGTTCCAGAAAAGATAAGACACAGGTGGGCATTTTTTTCTCTTTATTGCTCATTATATTCTACATGAACAAGCTCAAAGCTCATGTACAGGATACACATTGTTTTACATTTAGCACATTAATATCAGCCACACCTAAAAAAACTTCTTAGATATATCACCCATCTATTTACACTGCCTATTTTGATGTCATAGGGAGCCCCATGAAAGACGTTAAATTCCTATAATGTTGGTTGCATCACATATTCACGTGTACTTATGCGCTCTCTTATGGTAAGATACGAGTAAAGATATAACTACTGTATTTGTCTTACTGTGTGCCTATGGAGCACAAAAGTACAGTGTCTGTATTGGAATATCTGCACACAAATCTTGAAGTTCAATAAATAAGGTGTTGTTTTTTCTTTCTAGTCTGTTTATCATTATTTTCAAATATGTCCTGTTGTGAACATTAGATTTCAAAACTTCACTGCTTTCCAGAAGAGCAGTCTAAAGTGCCCGAATACCTTTTAAACAGAGTACAAAATCCATTTCTCCTACATTGGGGAAATGACAGTCATTATCATTTGCTGGGGCAAATGCATTTTTAAACATGCAACAGCAAAAAAAAGTTATTGAACAGCTTTTTAGATTTTCCTTATTGATTAAAAGTTGACACAAAGCAGTATTGAACTATGTATGTGTTTCTATATGTGTGGCTGAAATCTGAAGACATTGAAGGGAAGTCTAATAAACCTTGCAAAACTGTCTTTTCTGGGACAACAGTCAGATATGTATTTGTTTTAATCCTTTTAAGTTAAGAATGAAATGTAAAACGATGTAAAAAAATAATCCTAATATAATGTACATGTCTTGTATTGCTAAAAACAAGTCTTCAAGCATAACATTGTAGAATGATTTTCCCATCAAGAACTGCATGCAGCAGAGGCCTCTTGTTTCTTGATTTAAAAATGAGCTGAAAGACAGTCAGCAGCTATTTAAACAATGACTCTACATGTTGACTTGCTGTTCCATATAAAGCTGTGCGTTTTCTGCAATTAAGCATGCATTTTGCTGTTTCCGTTGTAAAATATCATCACACTTCTTGCCTGCAAAATGAGTAATTGTGTATATAGGTAAAAGGGGGGAAAAGACCAACAATAAGGTAAAATTTAAGGGAGGGGAAAGGGTAGCGGATACAGGACCAAGTAGGAGGAATAGCTAATTCTCTAAATTTGTATATAGTGTGTAAATTAGTATTAATATAAGTCTGCAGTCACTTTCAGGTTGCATACAGCACCTGTCTCCTGCTATAGAAACTCTAATCCCAGCTATGAGTTGTATTAAACTGTTAGAATTAGGTCTTGAATGCAGACTGTTAAGACTTCAAGAAACATCATGCTCATGAGTCATGAGAAGCTTCTGTTCTGGGAGGCTCAAGACCCATTTTGTAACTGTTGGGAAGAAAGGAGTGCTTTCATTTTAATATGCATTGTTTGTAAGTAGTATCAGACCTTATCGTTGTAAAACTATAACTGTGATTATGTGGGAAATCAAATAAATCACTTTGAACTCACTCAGTTTCTCATCCTTTGTAGAACTACAAGCACTTATATTTTTCATACTAAATGAATAAAATTACTAAGCCACTTCAGTGTTTGGCAATCTCATTTTGTGGTGTGTTAGGAAGAACCATCCTGTGCAAAAGGTTGACTCTAATAGTCCTGTCCTATTATGCATAGGTATGATATCAGACTTGGTTTGACTGTATTTTCACCTCACGCATAAAAATCATGGGTTTAGAATGTATGGCTCATCTAGAGACCCTTAAACGTTCTCAGTGGCCTCACTACCTACTCTGTCAAATATTGTAATTGAGGCCACCACCAGCTTGTAGATTCGCCTCAGATAGTGGGAAACTGAGATCTGCACCAGCATTCCTTGCATTGCCAAGGGCTCCGGAGCCACCCACACACAGCCAAAGCAGGGCTCTGCACACTTGAGGGAGGGGGAGATTAGAGGGAACGCTGATCTGCACCAGACTTGGTTCCTACCCTTGATACATCCAACTTTTGCTCTTTACCAGAGGTGGTCCCCATTTTCTAGTTCCTATCCCTGTAAAATCATTGTCCATCTTTTATCTCTCTTCTTGCTTCCTGAAAAATGTGTTGCTAAAGTTTTGTTTCTGTGTTGCTGCTGGTGGTGGAATTTAGGGCTTTGCGCCCAACCTCAGATTTCAGGAAGCCAAACTTCCAACAGTGCAATCCTATGCATGTTTACTCAGAAATAGGTGACAATGGGATTTACTCCATATCGATGTGCCCAGGATGGAGCCTGAGTGGGGAGTGGATGCATCCTGTCTCATGCACATGCAGGTAAATCCAAGCATATGAACAGCAAGCCACTCAACAGCAAGCACATCCTTCACTTTCACAAACAGCAGTTGTTGATAGCACATTATTTATAGGTTGTTGTTCAGTCGTGAAGTCGTGTCCGACCCTTCGTGATCCCATGAACCATATCCCGCCAGGCCTTCCTGTCCTCCACTATCTTCCTGAGTTCGCTCATTTTCATGTTGGTTGCATCGGTGATGCTGTCTAATCATCTCATCCTCTGCCTTCCCCTTCTCCTTTTGCCTTCAATCTTTCCCAGCATCAGAGTCTTCTCCAGAGAGTCCTCTCTTCGCATTAGGTGGCCAAAATAGAGGTGTTTATTTTTGTTGATAACCGAATCAAAACACAAAACACCATAATATAGTATTTTTAAAAGCATTGAAGACTGCAATGTAATGATATTAAACCTGATGTTGATGCTTAAGAATTTGCACCTGTGAATAAAAACATAAAACACCACATTTTGCATTTTAATTCAACAAATGTTCAAAAAAAAAACCCACCACATTTTCAAACACCTCTATAGGACAATGTTTTTCAGACTAAAAAAATAATTACTCTGGGTTTAGATCAGTGGAGGACAGACTATGGCAGACTAAATGAACACTCCAGAAGGTTTACAACAATATATAACTGCAGAATGTAGGGTTTGCAAAGTCAACTTTGGTGTTACAAGCATGTCCCTATTTTCATCTGTGAAATGGTGAAGGGTATAGCAGAGTCAGACATAAAAGTGTTTGCATGAAACTGTGAGGAATATAGTCAAGATCTATCTGCCATGTATAAGAAGAGAGAGAACAGGTATACAAAGGATATTGCCGTCTATGCAATGAGTTAACCTTTAATGAGTTAACAGCACAATCCTGTGCATGTCTGCTCAGAAGAAAGGCCCATTAAATTCAGTGGTATCTACTCCCATGTGAGTATTTTTTTTTTTTGTAAGCCGCCTTGGGTCCCTTTGGGGAGAAAGGCGGGGTAAAAATACTGTTAAATAAATAAATAAATAAAATATAGGATTACAGTTTTCCTAAGCATAGACTGTAATCCAATTCATGCTTACCTGGGAGTAGGTACTCTTGAAACACGTTGAGACTGACTTCTGAGTAGGCATGCATCGGATTGGATTGTCAGACTACTTTATTTAGCCTTTGAGAATTCATCTAAACATTGTAACGTTTTATGGCAAAATGCAGGGTAGAAATGTTATAATAAATATGTATTGTGTGCAAGAAAAGCCTAATGGATCATTGCCTTGTTTTCAGAGCAACATTGGGAAGGGTGATTTGAAATGGAAATGCAATGATGATGCTTTCCCCCCATACACACACGCGTCAGCAACTCAGTTTGCTTAATTAGCAAAAGATGTCCATAATATGCAAATTGGTCTGTCCAGATATGGCAAACTGGAATATGGCAACCCTATTAGCATTGTTCCCTTTGCTTCCTCCTTTGTTGTTTTCCATCCCTCTTCAATAAATCCTGGTGGTTTTCCCTTTTTGTTACACTGCCTACTAAGCTGTAGTTTTCCCCCTATATCCTTGTAAGAAATATGGCTAATAGGCTGGAAACACATTGTAGCCACCAGATCCCACAGTGACTTCTCCATCCAGAAATTGCTAGTAGGGGAAAGTGAGGTAGTGGTGATACTTTGCAATAGTAATGAACAGGGTGAGGGGAGGTATAATATTGATGGCAACTGGCATGGGGTAAAGGGGTTAAGTTAAGGGGCTACAGATATTGGTATATCACATTCCCCCCCCCCCCCCGTCATGCCCCATTTAAGATTATTACAACTACTAAATCAACTTTAAATTTCTTCACTTTACTTATTTATTCTCCTGTCACTTATTCCTTCTTTGAAACTAACACTTCAGTTTGCCTCTTGCTGACCTAGATGCTCCTTCTCAGCTCAGTAGCTTTGGAAAAATGTTCAAAGGCAGCACTCCACTGCTTTTGCTGTAAAAGAAGGTGGGGGCTCCACTCCCCTCAATTACAAGTAGCAGAGGAAGGGAATTTACCTTGACGAACTCTATTGCTTAAAGGAGAGATGGAGGTACAACACAGGAGTGCCATCTTAGTAGATCAAGGAAGAGCAAAATTGTCTCTGCTATATTTCTGCTAGGCCCCCTCCTTATATCTGAGATAAGTTTTAACTTTCCAACCACAACACAGGCATGTAGTTTCCTGACAATGTACCTCTTTCCTAATGTGACTTTTCCATAGCGCTTACCCTCGTACGTAATTTCCTATGTTGTAAACTTGTTCCACTCTCAGTTACCCTGTTTACTCCAAATCACACCTCTTGTTTTCCACTGATGTGCTCCAATTCTGTACAAACCTTTACCTTGATTTTGCAAATTCTGTTAATGGTTTCTGCTGCAAGTTTGTCTTTCTATACATACCCTTTAGTAGAGCATCATTCATAAGCTGACAATGTTGTTGTTGTTCAGTCGTTAAGTCGTGTCCGACCCTTCGTGATCCCATGAACCACATCCCGCCAGGCCTTCCTGTCCTCCTCTATCTTCCTGAGTTCGCTCATTTTCATGTTCGTTGCATCGGTGATGCTGTCTAACCATCTCATCCTTTGCCTTCCCCTTTTGCCTTCAATCTTTCCCAGCATCAGAGTCTTCTCCAAAGACTCCTCTCTTCGCATTAGGTGGCCAAAATATTTGAGCTTCAGCCTCAGTACCTGTCCTTCCAGGGAACAGTCAGGGTTGATTTCTTTTAGGATTGACTGATTTGATCTCCTAGCAGTCCAAGGGACTCTCAGGAGTCTTCTCCAGCACCACAGTTCGAAAGCATCTATTCTTCGGCGCTCAGCCTTCCTTATGGTCCAACTCTCGCAACCATACATTGCTACTGGGAACACCATCACCCTGACTATACGAACTTTTGTTGGCATGGTGATATCTCTGCTTTTTATTATGCTGTCTAAGTTTGCCATAGCTTTCCTTCCAAGGAGTAAGCGTCTTTTAATTTCATGGCTGCTGTCTCCGTCTGCAGTGATCTTGGAGCCCAAAAAAGTAAAATCTGTTACTGCTTCCATTTCTGCCCCTTCTATTTGCCAGGAATTGATGGGACCAGATGCCATGATCTTAGTTTTATAAGCTGACAATACAGTACCAATATGTCTAATTCCAGTATTGATACAATTTCTAATCCATACATCTTTATGCAAGGGAACCTATAACTGTGGACCAGTTTCGAATGGGAAATCAGACCCTGCTTTGAATGTTGTGGGGGGTTTTTCAGATTAAATATAACATCTTTCCAACCCCAGATCAGTGCTTGACAAACAGTGGTACTTCACAGTATGGCAGGTGATACTTGACCACGTTGCCACAGTGGCCAGTGTGGCACTGCCCTCCCTGGTCTGGCCTTGCTGGAAGTGGAGATGCGGGGGGGGGCACCAGTGGGCAACCAGTGGCTTTGCAGCCCTTTCAGAGTGGCAGAACTTGGCAAACGTGGTATTGTACTTTTCACACACAAAGAAAAGGTTGATAACACCCTGCCCTAAATTTTGGCGTGCCTGACCTATTGAGATGAACAGCTGCTCATATCTGTTCACCTTTTATAATAATAGTGGGGGGGAAATGTACCAGTTTGTATTGGGCTGATTTTGTGCCAGTGAACCATTCAGGTGCTTTTATTTTGGCTGTTTTTTACTCTGTGTAAGCTACTTACACAGCGGGTGTACTTACGCCAGCAGGTGGCGCAGCGGGTTAAATTGCTGAACCATAAGCTGTCGATCGAAAGGTCGGCAGTTCGATTCCCGCGACGGGGTGAGCGCTCGTTGCTTGGCCAGCTCCTGCCAACCTAGCAGTTCCAAAGCATGTCAATGCGAGTAGATAAATAGGTACCGCTTGCGGGAAGGTAAACAGCGCTCCGTGTTCCTGCTGCATGCTACGCGCTGCGGCAAGGAGAGTCATGCTGGCCACATGACCACGGAGGCGTCTTCGGACAACGCTGGCTCTTCGGCTTTGAAATAGAGATGAGCACCACACCCTAGAGTCGGACACGACTGGACTTAATTGTCAGGGGATACCTTTACCTTAAGCTACTTTTGAGTGCTCTGGAAAAGCACCTAATATATTTAGAATAACTAAAATATCAGCTTGGAGTTGCAAGAATGTGTTGATGAATTGTATGGCTATACTACAGTATTTATTGCAGGTACAAGATTATTTTAAGCTTTTTTTTAAGTACTTAAATACAAAAGAGCTATTTGCCTGTGTTTAAAAAACATCATTTTTAAAAAAAATCAGTTTTCATTACTGTAAATCAGTGGTTCCCCAACTGGGATTCACGGCTCCCAGGGGAGCCATGGAAACCAGCCAGGGGAGCCGCAGAGTGCCACAGAATCGTCTCGGAAAACAGTGCAATGCCAATTGGCAGGCATCAACATAATGTAATGGGGAGCTGTGGCCAATGTCACCAATGATCAAGGGAGCTGCAGGTCGAAAACGTTTGGGAAACACAGCTGTAAATATTTGTAGCACATTGCTTAGAACACAGATGCAGGGCTCAATCCTATCCAACTTTCCAGCGCTGATGCAGCTGCACCAACAGGACATATGCTGCATCCTGCAGTGAGGGGGGCAGTCATGGAGGCCTCCTTAAGGTAAGGGAACATTTGTTCCCCTACCTTGGGGCTGCATTGTGGCTGCATTGGTGCTAGAAAGTTGGATAGGATTGAACCCGCAATGTATTTAGAATAAAATATGAAAAGGGAACACTCTTGAACTCATGTGTCATTGGCCCAGGACACTGAAAAAGAGTAAGAGCCTTTATTTAACTGAAGTACAAAAATACACAGAATGATTTCCTACTTACTGCTCTCTTGACAAGAAAGAAATAGAGCTTCCAAGGGAACTAGTTGTTAATCAGAAATGCCTTCAATGCACCTCAACAAAGCAACCAATAGATCAAACCTCCTTTTTGCTGACCACTGTGGTAAAGGCAAGCAGTCAATAAACTTGCCATATTTTTTGTACCCTCATCCAAAACGCTGATGGTTTACTGAATGAATGTCACTGTTTGTCTTCCACTCTGCGATTCCTGTCAGACATGGAAGCTAGACCAGAATTGGGGCAAGGTTCCCTCAAGTTGCAAACCAGCAATTCTGCTAAAGAAGTGCTATGTAGCATTTCCATTTGGAGAGAAATAAGAAATAGGGTTCCCAAGTTAGGAGACATTTATTCAGAAAAACATTGCAACGTTATGCAGGATAAATGGGATGACTCATTAACTGGAATGATAGTATAACTGAATATAATTTCTAAATGTGTCTGGGAATAAACCATAAGCATTTCTGTTTGTGGAAAACTCATCAGTTGGAAATGCCAGAGAAGGAAAGAAAACTGATTCATCAGTGTGATGCAGCAGCAAAGGTGCCAGATGTAATTCTTGGGTGCATTTGGCCAAATGTTACAAGTAAGCAAAGGAAAGTATTTATATTCTTGTTCAAAGCACTGGTGAGGGCACTTTGTAATACTGTACTGTGTCCAGTGGTCGCCCAGCATAGAGAAGGTGCTTCAGATAATAGTGCAGCAATAAAAACCACCTAGTACAAACCAACGGTCACAAATGTGACATCCGCAAACTTTGTCTCTCTTGCACAGATATTGTATACAATTCTATTACAGAATTGTATGGGTAGGAGGTGTGGTCTAGTCTAGTGGTTGAGCTGCCACCTTGCCCAAAGAACAGCTGGGACGAGATCAGTTCGAGACAGCCAGAAATTGCCGACAAGCTGAGATATCACAGCCAACAAGCTGAGATAGCCTGCGCCGCCCCTCTGTGGGAGAGAGGAGTCGCTCTCGGACAAGCTCAGAAAGGTGTGTGCAGCCAGGAAGATACCACACTGTTGAAGGGAAACAGCTGGAGAAGGAAATGGATTCTATGCAAATAGAACATTTATTGTAAAAAAAACACCTGTGGGGGTTTAGAAAAGCCTACCTATGTAAACCGCCTTGAATGAAGTCCAAGGGGAAATTGAACAGAAAGGCGGTATATAAATATAGTCGGACCTTGCTATCTGTGGGGATTCGTTCCGGACCCCCCCCCCACGGATAGCGAGGACCCACAGATACGAGTCCACGCTAAAAACTCTGTTAAAAGGGGTAAAAATCCAAAATTTCCGGGTTTTTATTTATTTTATTTTATTTTCACATTTTTATACCACCCTTCCTCCAAGGAGCTCAGAGTGGTGTACATATTTCCTCCCCTCCTTTTTGTCCTCACAACAACCCTGTGAGGTAGGTGGGGCTGAGAGATAGTGACTGGCCCAAGGTCACCCAGGAAGCTTCATGGCTGAGCGGGGATTTGAACCTGGATCTTCCAGGTCTAAGTCTGACTCCCAAACCACTACACCATCCTTCCCACACAGGATGCAGGATTTACCTTTTAAATAGCCAAATCGTGCCATTTTCGAGCCATGGGGCTTCTTGAAGCTTCAGGGTGCATTCTAGGACAAGGCTGGGAAGAGGGAAGAGCCTTCTCGTGACCCGGAAATGGGTCGTTATTAAGTTTGCAGTACCCCATGGAGGCTTGAAAACAGCACAGTTTGGCTATTTAAAAGTAAAAACGGTGATTTGGGGGCTTCCCCCCCTTTTAACAGTTTTTTTTTTTTAGCATTTCTGTCTCTTTATACATGTGTAGAAAGAAGGAGGTTTTCTTTCCTCTACCCTCCCCCTTCATAGATTGAAGGGCACTCTATAAAGTTATCAGAATTAACGGTGTTGGGGTTCTCTTCCATCTCTGAGGCAGTGGGGTGGGGGAGAGAGAACCTTTCTGCTACTTTATAGCATGTTAACAAATAACTTTAAAGTAGATATTTTCACTTTTTCAATTTGTTTTGTTCTTCATCGGTCCATTCTGCCCTACCTCTACAATTCACCTTATTTCTTACCTGCTGTCATCTTTTTCTTCTTCAGCCTATGTTGTGACTCCATTTCAAATGGAACTTCTCCACAACCAAAAGATTGTGAACACCCTTTGCATCAAGTGCAAAGGGGGTTGTGGCTGACAGAGGGCTGAGTGCTGAGGAGAACCACCTGGAGAGAGTTTGGAAGAGTTGGGCAGCTACAGCAGGGAAGGCAGCTGGACATTACGTGTTTTCTGCCTCTCCCACCCCACAGGTACTTCAGCCTGCATCTCACCGGAGGCGCGAGAGCCTAAGGGCGAGAGCCTAAGGGCTCTTCGCCCAGTGGATCGAAGACCAGGCAGGCCAGAACACTGCTTCCCGCAACTGAGCCCATCCAAGCTGCTGTTATCCAGGTCACCATTTGCCACCAACTGTCAGCCCTCTCCTTTCTCCATGCACGCTGTTTGTTTGTGCACAGGACACCTTATGGAGATCGGAGCAACCATGTCAGCATCGAGAGAATGGTAGAGTGATTGATTTTGTATGTTGGTGGGGGTTGAGTGAGTAGGTCGAGTGTGTGGTGTTAAGTGTTTGGGACTTCTGTGAATGGGTTAGGGGAGTGCTTAACCTCGGTCTCGGTGAGAGGGAGGCCTAGGGGGGACGAGTGGGACCTCTGGCTCAGTGAGAGGGGGGCAAGGGGTGTGGGGTGCAGTGACCCAAGCCTCGGTGAGAGGGAGGCGGGTGTTTCTGGACAGGAGTGGTTGGGGTTTGGATGAAGTGTTGTTAGTGGGTTGTAGATTGACTGGGGAGTGTGGTAGTGACTGTGAGTGGTGTGGAGTGTATGAGTTTTTTAGGTCGCGTGGTTAGGAAGGAGGCTCTGCTGAAAGGCTATGTGTTTGTCACCTCGAGGGAGTCTAGGGGAGGGGCGGGCAGCCACCATTAGCAGAGTGACAGGTCACGGAAGATATGGCGGTGGGGGCTGGGCAGGCCGTTTCAGGACAACGAGGGTCAGTCACAGGCAGACAGTCCCCCTTTCTGGCCCTTCTCCCATCCCTCTGACCCTTGGCGGTCTGGGCAACAGTCCCCTGAGTCTGAAACTGCTGCTCTTGAATGCCAGGTCGGTCAACAATAAAACCTGCCTAGTCCAGGATTTAATCCTGGATGAAGGTGCTGACCTGGTGTGTATTACGGAGACCTGGCTGGATGAGTCGGGAGGGGTAAGTCTCTCCCAGATGTGCCCGCCGGGTTTCCGGGTATTGCAGCAGCCACGACTACAGGGGCGGGGAGGTGGAGTGGCGATAGTCTATCGTGATACCATCCATCTCACTGGGTACCCTGTCCCGCGGTCCACTGAGTTTGAGTGCCTCTATGTCGTGCTGGAAGGGCGAGACAGAATAGGGATTCTGTTGGTGTACCGCCCACCATGCTGCCCAACAGTCTCCCTGCCTGAGCTGACCAGGGTGATCTCTGCGTTGGCGTTGGAGTGCCCTCGCCTATTGGTGCTGGGGGACTTTAATGTCCACGCTGAGGCCCCGAGGACAGCTGCGGCTCAGGACTTCATGGCCGCCATGGCAACCATGGGTCTGTCTCAGAGAATATCTGCCCCGACGCACGATGCGGGACACATGCTGGACCTGGTGTTTACTGCTGGACAGGTGGATGGCGATCTGGATGTGGAGGACATTAACATCACTCCTTTGTCATGGACAGATCACTTCCTGGTGGGATTTAGGCTTGTCACAACTTGCCGCCTCTGCAGTGGTGGGGGACCTCATTCTATGGTCCGCCCCCGGAGGATGATGGATCCGGATGGATTCCTGAGGGCTCTGGGGGATTTTCCTGTTGCCAGAGTCGGCGACTCACCCAGCGCCCTGGTTGACCTCTGGAATGGGGAAATGACCAGGGCTATGGATCTGATCGCTCCTGAGCGTCCTCGACCAAGCCGCAGAGTCAGAGCGGCCCCTTGGTTTACTGAGGAGCTGCGGACGATGAAGCGGCAAGGTAGATGTCTAGAGCGACGGTGGCGGAAAACTTGTGCTGACTCCGACCGGGCACGGGCTAGAGCTCACTTCAGAGCCTATTCCGTGGCGGTGGCGGCAGCTAAGAGGGCTTTCTTTTCTGCTGGCATCGCGTCTGCGGAGAACCGTCCAGCTGAGCTTTTCCGTGTGGTCCGGGGCCTGCTCCATCTGGCCCCCCCAGTAGATGGGGCGGAACACACGGTGGCTCGCTGTGATGAGTTTGCAAAGCACTTCGTGGACAAAGTCGATCGGATTCGGCATGACTTGGACGCCACGTTAGCAGTATCTAATGATGTCCCTGAGGCACCTGTCTGTTGTTCTTCCTGGGATTCTTTTCAGCTTGTAGAACCTGAGGATGTGGACAGGATTCTTTGGAGCGTGAGACCGTCCGCTTGCCCGCTTGACCCTTGTCCGGCATGGCTGATTAGAGCTGCCCGGGCGGGGCTGGCTGAGTGGACGGGGAGGGTGGTAAATTCATCTCTGAGGGAGGGGGTGGTGCCGCTGTCTTTGAAGCAGGCAGTGGTGCGTCCCCTCCTGAAGAAACCCTCCCTGGATCCCACTATTTTGAACAACTTTCGGCCAGTCTCGAATATCCCGTTTCTGGGCAAGGTGATCGAGAGGGTAGTGGCGTCCCAGCTCCAGAGGGTCTTGGAGGAAGCTGATTATCTGGATCCATTCCAGTCTGGCTTCAGCCCAGGGTTCAGGACAGAGACGGCCTTGGTCGCCTTGGTGGATGACCTGCGCCGGGGACTGGACAGGGGGAGTGCGTCCCTGTTGGTCCTGCTGGACCTCTCGGCGGCTTTTGACACCATTGACCATGGTGTCCTTCTGGGTCGGTTGGCTGGATTGGGGCTTGGAGGCACCGTTCTGAGGTGGTTCCGCTCCTTCCTGGCTGATAGATCCCAGAAGGTGGTGCTGGGGGATGCTTGTTCGGCACCCTTGCCCTTGAGGTGTGGGGTCCCACAAGGGTCAATTCTATCCCCCATGCTGTTTAACATCTATATGAAGCCGCTGGGAGAGGTCATCCGGGGGTTTGGGGTGGGGAGTCATCAGTATGCGGATGACACCCAGCTCTTTCTCTCCTTTCCACCTGACTCCAAGGGGGCGGTTGATGTCCTGAATCGTTGTCTGGAGGCAGTTGGGAGCTGGATGGGGGCGAACAAGCTGAAATTAAATCCTGATAAGACAGAGGTTCTTCTGGTCCAGAAGTCTATGACTCAGGTACTGGATCATCGTCCTGCTCTGAATGGGGTTGTACTCCCTCTGAAGGAGCAGGTCCGCAGCTTGGGGGTTCTCCTGGATGCGCAGCTGCTCCTGGATTCCCAGGTGGCGGCTGTGGCCAGGGGGGCTTTTTCCCAGCTTCAGCTGGTGCACCAGCTGCGACCATACTTGGATCGTGCAGACCTGGCCACAGTGACCCATGCCCTAGTGACATCTAGATTAGATTACTGCAATGCGCTCTACGTGGGGCTGCCTTTGAAGACTGTTCGGAAACTGCAATTAGTGTAGAATGTGGCGGCCCGGGTGGTTGCCGGGGCTTGTCGGTTCGACTCAGTCGGACCGTTGCTTCGGCGGCTACACTGGCTGCCGGTTCGTTTCCGGACACAATTCAAAGTGCTAGTTTTGACTTTTAAAGCCTTTAACGGCTTGGGTCCAGGGTATTTGAGGGACCGCCTCCTTCCTTATAATCCGACCCGTACTCTGAAGTCATCAGGGGGGGGGCCTGTTGATCGTGCCGCCATTAACAGAGGTGAGGGGGATGGCGGTGCAGAATAGAGCCTTCTCGGCTGTGGCGCCCCAATTGTGGAATTCCCTCCCCCTGGAATTAAGAACGGCTCCCTCTTTAGAGGCCTTTCGGCTGGGCCTTAAGACGTTTTTATTTAGGACAGCTTTTGATGTCTGACATGGTGGGCTGACCTTTTAACAAATGGTTTTTAACATATGTAAATGCAGGTGACCCACAGGGGTTGTTTATTTTAACTTAAATTGTTTAATTAATTATTTTAACGTGTTTATATGTATTTTAATATGTTGTAAGCCGCCTTGAGTGCCCTCGGGAGAAAGGCGGGCTACAAATTCTTTAAATAAATAAATAAGTGTCAAATGGGTTTTATTGCATGTCTCAGATGAACAGCTGAAAAGATGTATTGCAAAGACAGTGTTAAGCACTGTGTGTCTCTAGCAACTGGATAACTGAATCACTGCAGCACTTCAACTATTTTATTCTGTGCATAGTAACAGGTGCTCATTATCTTACCAAAAAGCTCTGCATCTGTAAATTTTCAGTGTGCTCTTCAAAGGCAAAGGGAAAAATTGGCATCATCATCTAGTTAATATAGACTAATTTGGCAGTCTATCTGGAAAATATTAGTGTGTTTATACAGTAATTGCATCAATATCTTCATAAACTGCAGTGAAAACATTTCGCCTGTGAGTAGGCCTGTATTTTTTCCAAGTTGTGTAATATCCACAAGAGACTAATATTCAGCTTTCACTCCTACCCACCCTTCTTTTCAATTACGCATTTATGCAAACATTTTAGAATTATTTCCTTTTTCTTTTCCACAGCCAATGTGATTTTTTTTTGTCTAGGGAGAACTATGGACAATTTTTTAAAAAATATTAAATTGTCCTCTGTCTCTAACGGCGCAATCCTGTGTAGGCCTGCGCTGGGGAAGCGTGCACTCCCCTGGCGCAGGGTGTCGTAAATGCGCCGTAAAGCGCGTTTACAGAACTCAGCGAGTAAGGACCACTGGCTCCCCACCGTCCCCGCGCCCGCTGGAGAAGGTAAAGCCTACACTGGCAGTGAGGGGGGCAGCCATTGGCCGCCCCGGGTCTGGAGAAGGCGGGGATCTCGGTGGCGAGATACGCTGATATCCAAAACCCTCTCCAGGTCTGGTGCAGCCTTACCTGGAGGGCGCAAATGTACGTGAGCTCTGAAGCTCGCGTACATTCGAGGGAGGCCCATTGGGCCTCACATTGCTTACACCCAGGGAAGGGGACGATCGTCCCCTTCGAGGTGCGCCTGGGCTGCCTCGGGGCAGCCCAGTTCCTGCATAGGATACGACAGCCGGCCCTTTAGGCCAGCCGCCGTATCGTACACAGGATTGGGCTGTAAGCTTCTGGAATCCTCAACCCACAAAGACTTTGGCTACCAAGCCTTATGTAGAATCACAGTGTTACAGGATGCAGGGGCAGCTGGGTGAATTCTCAACAGGAGATGCCGCACAGATACAAGCATCCTCCAATTCTGCCTCTTGAACAAAATCAAAGCATTTGACTTGCCATAAGAGCTGATACTGAGCAAAACAGTGCAGGATTCAGTACAGAACCCCTAGCAATAATTCTATTGTTTAATATTTAGGCTCACAAACGAAGCCCACCTCCAGCTTCCCCTTCTTCCATGAGAATAAAATATCATGACTGTATCAGATGTCACTGTGACACTCTCTGGATTTCATTGTGATATGTTGTAAAATATTTGTTCTGCATGATAACAAACTAAAGGACAACTGGCAAGAACTTTCTATCTTCATAGAATGCAAGACCGGATCCCACCACCCATTTCCCTCTACACGTGAACCATTGACAAAAGAAGGAACATATAATCACAAAAGGAAAACATCACATGCACCAGTCCTCTGTACATTCTACTGGCCTCTGCCCTTTCCTTTTCTGAGAGATCCAAGCTAAAATTGTAATTTGAGAGAGGCACCGTCCGTATCACAAGGACTAGGCCTGAAACCAATCTTTTCTCCATCAGGTTTGTGCTTAGACCTCTCAAACGTTTTTTGAGTATAAACATGATTTCCCCAGTTACCCAGAACTCTTGTTGCATTCACGTGAAGAAAGTAAGATAAATGGTTAATGGTGAAACTAGTGCCACCAACGGTAATTACCCTTCAGCATCATTTGAATTCCAAAGACAATTTGCAAGTTCCTGGACTTTTTTATAATAAGCACAGAGATTCTTGCAGCAAAATGCAATTATGATAGGTTATTAATTTATAGCATTTCTCATTCTGCTTTTTATCTGCACCATGGTAATTCTATAATCGTATATATTTTAAAGCTTTCAGCCTACTTAAGTAGAGAAGAAGCTTTATAAAACATACAAGAAAAAGAAAATATGAATATGTAAAATATACTTAAAAGTTGAAAGGAATTTGATAAGAACAATTGAAATGGAAACAAGTCCTATTGTGCCAGCGGGCGTGATGTAGTGTGCTTCAGCATGCCTGTCTCTACACAGCACTGCAGTCTTAGCAGCACTAAAAGGCCAGTGTGTTGTTATGACATTCACACAATGTACCAACAGGTGCAAAAGCCTACAACAATGATGTTAATTTTGGAAGGATGGAGGCAAGTTTTCATTCTTTGATACTTGGAAGCTTGAATCTCCAAGAAAAATTGTGGTAATCAGTTAACTTGTTGCTTTAGTTTTGATTTCTAACAAAATATGTTCCAGTGTTTGGATGAAATTTGACCAAGGAGTAATGCCAAATCCCATGCACACTTACTTAGGAGTAAATTGAGCAGAGGTTCTCAACCAGTGGTACTTTGGCCAACTGCTGGTGGTACTTGGACCGCCAGACCATCAAACTCCTGTTCCAACGTGCCCTTTTGGCAGCACATTTTCACTCCCAAGGGGCTCCTGCCTTTGGCTGAGCCTCTCGGGAACGCTGAGAAGGGCCCTCCCACCCATCCAGAGCCTCCTATCTGCGTTTTCTGGCCTTCGAACACCTGAAAACCCAGAAGTAACTGGCAAGGATGTCATCGCCAGTCACTTCCGGTGGTACACAGCAGGAGAGTGGCACCAGAGGTGGTACATGGTTGGGAAGGGGTTGAAAACCCCTGCTTTAGAGTAAACATGGATAGGAGAGAGCCACATGAGGAAGCAGGTATAACATCTTGATTTTAATCATAGCTGCTTCTTTGTGTGAAGCCTTATCTCATACAGCCGTTTTTGTCATGGTAGTTTTCGTCTCTGATGTTAACCAGGCCAATTGCTGTATTCATAAGTACAGAGCAGAAAATGAAGAGCTGACTGTCTGCTCCAGAAGATTGTCGTGTACTAGCAAAGTTTTCCAGAGGAGGAGCATGTTTTCTTGCTTGCAGTTTAGTTTTACAAATGGATGGTTATACAGTATATATGAATAAATGATGATGGTCCTATGAATTGTTAGGGGCATCTGAGCCTATTGATTTCAAAGGACTTCACCTAACTCTGCATAGGCTTAGAGTTAAACTGTTAAACTGCTGGCAGAAGAACCAGACTGGATGGCAGAGGAGGTGATTTTAAATTGCTAGCTATGCATTCTCAAAATGGAATGAAGGCTGTTATATCTGGAGAAAACGTATAAGAGGAAATATTAGTGAACTGCACAGTAGCAAAGTTACCAGTGACATGACAAATGACTTTTCATCCAGAGTTTTAAAGTGCAATTTTCTCAAATAGAAGAGCAAATAGCAGTAAAAAGCCCTTTGCCCTTTACTGGAAGTTGCAACAAGAATTTCTAACACTGAGAGACATGTAATTTTATTATGATATTTTTGGAGATATTCCTAGTACAGGTGCACAAAGAAAAAAACACATCAGATTTAAAATCCTCTGTACCAGGGCATGGTCCTAGAAGTCTCTTACAGTGCAATCCTATGTGTGTCTACTCAGAAGTAAGCTCCACTGAATTCAAAGGGGCTTATCCTCAAGTAAGGCTGCAAACCTATGCACACTTTCCTCGGAGTAAGCCCCATTGAACAGAATGGGACTTGCTTCTGAGTAGACATGTATAGGATTGGATATAAATGTATTACACACTTAGATTGCAGCCTTAATAAAAATCAGTTTATTTATAGAAGCTAAACAAAAATGTCTAACAACAAAATATGAGACACTTGTCTAAATATTAAGGAAAAAGCTGGGTGTATAACAAGTTTTTTTTTTTTCCATTCTGAGGAAGGACCCTTTTCACAGCTGGTATAACTTTTTACGTTTACCTCTTCTGTAAACTGAATTAAAATTGGCCACTAATTCTGCACCCCCAGAAGAACTGACTTTCTCAAGCAGCAAACCCCGTGACAGATGACAAACCACTTTTAAAACCGGAGACTTTCCCAAGCAGGTCGTGATGTGGCATGTCAGTCCAGTGTTCAAAGGGAAACGGTCAACACCCCAAAGGGTTGTTGCAACAAGCTCTTGTGTGTACCTAAAGTAGTACTTTGGAGCCCAGCCACTGACAAACGTCCACTCACTGCTCAAAGGTCTTTCTCCCATTGTGTGCATCGTCACCGAAGTCACAAGAGGCATAGTCGGGCCTCGAAGGAATCATTTTCTTAGCATCACTCAGGAAAGTGTAGCTAGCTACCGTATTGGTCTGAGTATAAGACTCACTTTTTTCTCCTAATTTAAGTTTTTTAACTAGGGGTGCGTCTTATAATCAGGCTGTTGCAATTTAATGCCAGTGATTTAATTTAAAAAAATTTAATAGCACCAAACTTTAAGGGTGCGTCTTATAATCAGGTGTGTCTTATACTCGGGACAATACGGTAGTTAGTTTTAAATACCAGACGACTCAAGGGCCTTTTTTAAAGCCTATTTCCTATGCTTTTTTTTCTTTTATGTATGCAGGAAAATCCTGCCCCTCTGTTTTTCTCCAGTGGGGAAAAGACACCGGTAGGTGACACTGGTAGGTGTGTGTATTTACTAGAAGATAGACTCCTGAGTAACTGGCCAACGCACTCTGGCACATTGTATGCCAGACTCTGCTCGACGTTCTGGGGAGCCCTTCCTCCTCCTCCTCCGCAATTGGAATATACTTTTCCCCAATCGTGGGGTGGCCCCCTTTCTGCTTAAAGCCAGCCTAGGCAGATTGCTGCGGTTCCTGCAGAAGTTGAACGCCTTGTGAATGAGCTCGGTCGGGCTGTCTGTTGCTTCATTGCCTTTTCTAGAACTCTTTTCCCAGCTGTATGAAAAGCAGGTCTCGAGCCTGCCGCACCATTCCTCCAGAGGGCGCTAGCCCTTAACCCTGTACGCTCCCGGGCACTTTGCCAGGGGCGAGGTAAAGCGCCGCGGAGGGGCGGAGCGTCTTCTCGACGCGAGGAAGCTTCCCACTATTGCGTCATAGCCGCGCGCCGGCCGTGTCAGGAGGATGTGTCAGGAGCCATGAGTGGGCTCGTTCTTCTCTCTCGCGTGGTGCGCGCTGCTCTCCCCGCCGGGGTCAGGCAGCTGCGCACCGGCTGCTCTCGACCCGCCTTCGCCAAGGAACTTTTCTTGGGGAAGCTGCGGAAGGTGAGGCTGCGCGGTGCAGGCTGCTCGGGAGCGCGAGCGTTGGCGTCACCTCTGGTGTTGTTCGGCTGAGCCGTCTGTCGTCGCACGTCGACCTCCGCAGTGCTCTTATTCAATGTTACCTTTGCAGTCTAAGAGTTGCTGCTGGCTGCTGTTTTTCACTTGTGTGATGATTAGTTGCTATAAATTGTCGCAGGGGGGGACTTTTCCCCCTTCCAGTCTTTAAAGCTATACACGCTTACGTGTATAGCTTCAGATCTCTCAGACAATCATTTGATTTTGTCTGTAAACCGCTTTGTGAACTTTTTGTTGAAAAGTGGTATATCAATACTGTTAATAATAATAATAATAGGGGAGGGGACATGAGTAACCTTGCTGCTCTTCACCCTGATTTTGAGATCCTGGGCTGTTTGGGAGCTGCCTGCAAAGGGGGTGGTGGTGGTGGTGGTAACTGAGCACCACAGTTAGTGGGAGTGTTATCTGAAGAAATTTCTTAATGATCGCCTCATTTCAGGTGAGCCCAGCTAATGGTAAATAACATCTCAGAAATGCATTTATTATTTATCTAAGATGTTTATATACTGCTTTTCAAAATAAAATCTGCATAAATCAATTCACATGAAAAACATAAAACAATATAATAAATGAAACCAGCAGTATAATTTCATCATATCAAATTAAAATTATTAGGCCTGCTAGAATAAGACCCTAGAATGTTGTTGAGATACTGAGAGGGATTTTCAGAAGGCATTTGATATGATTAACTGGCCATAATTATTCCAAATCTTGGTTCTGTGATTGAGCTTGTTTAGTAACAAAATCCACAGTGAAACAATGTTGTCTTTCAGAGTGGAGACTGTGGTTTGCGTAGGTTTAGCAAGGAATTACCGGTAGATTTGTTTCTGGATTTAAACAGAAAGGTACTGTTTTTTAACAGAGAGGTATCTGTGAATGTTGGCTTCTCTTGGTTTATCCTAACTTGTTTTTTCTACAACTGAGTTCCTGCAGCTTAAATAGGCAGTGCTTAACATTCACATTCTAGTATCTTTCCTGGGTCTAGCTATGCAAATATTTGCTACTACTCTACTAGAATGTCTTGGAAGTATCTCTTTTTATTCCTGTGATATGATCCAAAAGCACAGTCCAGTAATAAGTAACCAGTCCTAGTATGGACAACTTACCAAGTTTTTGTCCAATAAGCTTATCTGTAATATACATTGTATTTATCTTTCCCTCACAGCCTTTCCAACGGAGATCTTGTCCTGTACTGCCTCTGTGGGATATAGCCTCGTCTATACAGAACTTTGTAACGTGCAGTCTTCTGTATACTGGAAAAGGTCAATACAGTATTCCAAATAGATTGCCCCACCTCCTTTTAGATGAGTTTCAGGGAAAGGAGTACCATAGTTCTAGGTCAGCCACCAAGAGTGCCTCTTGACATGATTTTTTAACAACTCACTGACTGAATATATAGTGGGCCCTTTGCATCTGCGGGGGTTCTGTTCCCAGAACCCTTGCAGATGTGAAAATCCGCAGACACTCAAGTCCGTGGTTGGGGAGCTGTCGGGGGTGTTGAGGGGTGGCATCACTGTACCTTTTTGAAGAGCTGCGCAGGCCCGCTGCCTGCTTCTTCCCTGTTCCTTCCCTTCTTCCCTCTGTTCTAAGTTCTAAGCTTTTAAAAGGCCCATAAAAAGGGGGGGAAGCAACCATAAGTGATTTCCGATTTGTGTGCGCAACCAAAAGTCACTTCCGATCGCATTTTTTCTTTTTACATGCCTTTTAAAAGCTTAGAATGCGGTGCCAGAGGGAAGAAGCAGGCAGCAGGCCCGCGCAGCTCTTCAAAAAGGTACTGTGGCACCCGCACCCGCCCCAGTGGGATCCCTCCTGGCCATCCGTGGATAGTAAAATCTGCGGATAAGGAGGGCCCACTTTAGTCATAGAATCGATGACATTAAGAGATCTAACTCTTGTCAGTTCCTTTTCTATTATTATATTGACATTTAAGCTATTTCCTCTGTTGGATCAAGATTTTTGATCTTGTAATATCAGCTTTTTTGTAATGGCTCCATTCGCTTCTTTGAGGGTTTTTTTTTTTTACATCATTTTGAGTTGGAGGTTCAGGGCTCACTTAGAAATTATTCATTGTGCTTCAGCAGTGTTGTTCCTGCGCAGTCTGCCAGTTGTCACTGACTTGGCTGTTGTGTGACCGTGATCTTTTTATCTTTTTTGTTTGTTTGTTTTAATTGAGTGGTTTGAATGCTCTGAACAGAAAGCTGCTTGTTGGAAAATTTGTAATGGTTTCACGTTCACCAACCTGTTTATGAAAGTAGTACAAGTTTCTGGTGTAAGCTGGCCTTCACGGTTGATACAATTTATCAATTGCCTTGTACTTTTTGACCAGCAAATTGAATGGGTACAGTGCCTGAGAAGGAGAAACTGCAGAAAATTTTCGTACGGCATTTTGGTGCATAGGCTATAAGCATGTTTTTAACTTCGTTTTTGAAATTGATGCAATGGTTTACTCCACCGATGGAGTTAAATTAGTCAGAGTTGCATGATCACTGGTTTCCTAGTCTCTTCTGGTTAGCATCTTTGCAAATAAAATAGGGATAGCCACTTTGCTTCATTGCCCTCCTTAAGAAGTGTACCAAATTCCAAAGAAGGGATGGGGTAGGGTACCCTGATATGCGTAAAGGCAGCCATAGCTGCTTTTAATATAATATTGCTTACATAACTGCTTTGTGAATGAGTTTTTGTTGAAAAATGCTATATAAATATTAAGTAATTAGCATTTATTAACTAATAAAATTATTATTAAAGTTATAATGATATAATTAACATGGGAATAGACTGAAGTGCAGATATTATATTAAGTACAACTGCAGCGGTAGATTCTTGTGAATGTATTTTTTTCTTTTTGCGAAAGAAGTAAGTTTGCTTAGTTTGCCATTTCTCTAAATGTGTTGCATAGTATTGTGTGTTTTTCAGCTATCTGAAATGTTGGGAACAGCTCCCCTGGAATCTGCATTAAAATAACTGAGATTTGATAGTACAGTTTGCCTAGAAAAAACTCCCTGTGGATTAAGTTCAATGCCAGAGCCATTCCGTTCAAAAAACAAAAAGACAAGGGGATATGTGTTTGAGAGAATCCTGTTAAAATCTGTCATTCCAGGAGGAGGTTTTCCCTTATCCTGAGATTAGCAATGAAGAATTGGAAGAAATCAACCAGTTTGTTGGACCAGTAGAAAAATTCTTCAATGAAGAAGGTATAACTTGTTTTCATTTCATATGGGTTTTTCTGTAACCCAGCAAACAAACAATGGGGAGTTTGGCTTGATGCTTATGGTTGGATTCCCAGTGTATGATTTAGTTGGCAAAAAGAGAGTAGCCGCATGTATTGCGGGCCAAAGGTGGCTTACTGTGGAGTTTAAACATTTCTTAAAATATTTTCCTATCGTCCTATTATTGAGAATCATTGTGACAGTAATGAATCTATTATATCCAGGATAAAGTCTGGATGCCTTACAGTCGTGGAAATAATTTGAGAAATGTGTCGCCTTTGCAAAAGCAATATTTTAACCTTGCTGTTGAGACGTGTCTTTAGTCTTTCATCCCATGGATCTTAACTCAGTAACCTATGGGGGAGTTGCTGCTGTTCAGGTTCACATCTAAGCTCTCCTATTGGCTGGAAAATTGTGTTGGCTGGAGTAGTTGGAACTTGATCCTGAGTAGCAGCAGCAGCAGCATGAAACATGATATGATTCTTGTTAGAACTGGACCCCTAAAGCAGGCTTTTGCTAGAATGAACTAAATGGGTCTGAACTATCTGTGACCAATCATAACTTTGCACATCGCTGACTTTCAGTGGATTCTGCGAAAATTGACAGAGATGCTAAAATTCCAGAAGAAACCCTTACTGGACTGAAGAACCTGGGGCTCTTTGGCATACAGATTCCAGAGGAATATGGTGAGTAAAAGGGTACGGAACGGAAAAGAGGGCTTCGCTGTTTGTTCTTCTAGTATGAGACACCTTGAGATATTGCATGCATTTCATCCGTGCACTCAAATATAAACCTGCTGCCTACCAGACAGATGAGCAGATGTTAATTGAATCTCTCAGCCCCACCAATTTTAAGAATGATTAGATAAGAATTGAATGCACAGATTTCCTTGCATATTGTAATACTGTAATTGTTGGAACACACAATTTACAGTGGTGCTGTTCTGATGGGGGAGGGGAGAAATTGCACATTCACTCACCCACCCCTGCATCATAGGAATACATCATAGGAGGAATACAGACACGGTCTTGTCATAAGTTAAGGTAATATTTGCTTTCTTGAATCGGTATCAGTCAGTCAGCAAGCATTATTGTATTGCCTCGGGTATGTTGAATAAGGAGAAAATTAAGCGATTGAGAGGTGGGTTGTTGTTTTTTGGGGATCTCAGATGGGCTCTGAAAAATGATCTGAGATCTTCAGAACTTTTCTAAGTTAAAGATCTTCCAAAAATGATTGATCTGATGCGAGTGTGGGAAAGTTCATCTATGTCTAGTAAAAAAGTGATCATAGATGCATTTGACCTCTCCTTATGTGACAGAATATGAATGGATCTTAAAGTACTAGTACTTTTAAGGGGGGCATAGCAGGATTTTGAAGGAAGCATTGGCCATGGCATTTCTCCTTGTGTGGTAGAAAGGTGATTTAATAAGCTTTATATTGGTAGCATTCTCAACCAGAGGTCAGTTCTTTGATTTTTCTCTGCTTCACAAGCATCAACCGTTTACACAATAGCAACAGCTGTTTCATCATGCAAGTATTTAAGTATTCATGCAAGGTGTGATTGCTCTGTAAACATGGAGTATCAGTTATTAAAGGACCGTCTGATGCTGACAGGTTTGCTATATTAGCAGTATATTTTCATAAGCTTGATCTCTGAAAGACGGCGTGTGACCTCAGCTGCATGAGGTACTGTCTCTGTAGAAAACAAGGCAGCCCTTCCTCAAAGTTCTTGAGAAATCTAGGCATATAATTTATGGTGTTTCCACCCACTCTCGCAGCCCAATCCTACATAAGGATCTGCCGGGTGACCGAGGCTGTCCGCCAGATCCAGTGCTCCGCTGCGGGCAGCCTGCAGCAGGCAGCCTGCGGCAGAAAGTCTACTCGGGGAAGGGGACACTCGTCCCCTTCCCTGAGTGTAATGGGAAGCCTGGGGCCGGTAGGCCTCCTCGGATTTCCGCCAGCTATTTTGCTGGTGGAAGTCGGAGGAGGCCGTGTAACAGCCCAGCCGCCCTGCGGAGACCTGCTGGGCCTATAGCCACCCTCACAGCTCCACCGTCCCTCCCCCCCATCCACCGACCCTCACAGCTGTCCACCGGATCCACACTTACGTGGGTCTGGCAGTGGGCTGAGGTCTCCGGCGGCAGAGCAGGGAAGGTCGGCCTTGCCCCGGCCTTCCCTGCTCGAAAGTAGTCCGCAAACGTGCTTTACGCCACGTTTGCGACTACGGCGGCCGGCGGAACGCTAGGTCCGCTGCCCTTAAGGTAAGTAGGATTGCGCAGTCAATTTCTTTATGTTGGTGCTTTTTCAAAAACTCCCCTCCCTGCTTCATTTCTGACATGAAATGAAGATTCCAAAGATTTTTCATTCCAAACATTTTGGTGGAGTTTATGCATAGGTAGGTGTGTGTGTGTGTGTGTGTGTGTGTGTGTGTGTGTGTGTGTGTGTGTGTTAAAACTGTAAAATGTTTAGTGACATGAATATTATTTTTACAGGTGGCCTTGGACTTTCAAATACAACATATGCACGTTTAGGAGAAATCACTTCTCAGGATGGAGCTATTGCAGTCACTCTGGCAGCACACCAAGCTATAGGACTAAAGGTAATTTCCCCATTATTAAAGTGCTGTTCATGCTAAGAGTCTGCAGTTTTAATACATCAAAGCTCATTACACATTTTTCCAGACACGTACAAAGCTGTCTCCCTGCTATGATAGGCGAGACACATGAAGGGAGTTGGTTGATAAGATGCTTGTGAAATAAAATGTGAGTGAGAGTTGAGTAATAAAGGACAAGATTGCCAGACCCATCTTGGAATCCTTTGGAAAAGATGGCATAAATGTGAACTGGGTCTGAAAATTGATGGCATTAAAGCGAAAAGTATATCTTGAATTCAGTTAGGATATAGTATCCATTAATCTCGCTTGTTGTTGAGGAATTCATGGTTGTGTCTCTGGGTTCATTTATTTAACTCCATCTATGTATGTGGAAAGGGGACGCATGACCATGGAAGTATCGTAACCCCCTCCCGGCTCATACTGGGCGGCCTGGGGGGGAATGCGGCAGGGGCCTCGGGGTGACGCTGCCCGCGATGTCGGGCGTGTCAACCCCCCCGACCACGCCCTAGCGAACGCCAGTGCTTCTCATTAACCTTCAAACCAAGAAGCGTAGAAGAGGCTTTGCCTCTGTGTATGTTAGTAAATGGTCTATTTTGTTGCTTTTTGTTTGGTAGGGAATTCTTATTGCAGGCAGCGAGGAACAAAAGAAAAAGTACCTACCTAAACTGGCGTCTGGGGAACATACTGCAGCATTTTGTCTGACAGAACCAGGAAGGTAACATGTTTGCCTTTTAAGTCTGAAAATTCTTTAATGATCTGATGCAGTGACTGAGGCCGCAATTCCATACTGTACACACTTTCCTGAGTGTGAGCCCCATTTAACACAATGGGACTTAGTTCTGAGTAGATATGCATAGGATTGCACTGTGAGATTCTGAATTACAAATGGGGCATCTCATCTTATATCTTGCACTTCCCAGATGTCCTTATCCTATTCACTGTCAGCTCATTGTCTGCAGTATAGGGATAATACTGACTACCATATTGTATTCTTTGACATCAAATCATATCTAAGACTGTTACTCATCTAATCCATTGTAACTTTAATTATTATGATTGAATGTTGGTCACAGCATAAATCAGACTTGGTCTCCCCTGTATTAACATGAAAGTAAGTTTGCAAGCTTTGTGGGTACTTACAGGCAATTTTCTTTTAGGGAGGAATGTTGTGTGAAGTGTATCAAATATACTGACATTTTAATTAAATTTTTGAAATAGTTTGCTGCAGTTGTTTGCTGAAACAACTTAGGAAATAATGTTTAGAAAGTTAAATTGGAATGATTGGCATGTTTTGCTCTTCCTGATCGAGACTTCTAGGCTTCATTTAGTTTGAGGTATAGGGACTATCAGCCTCAGATTGAGTTTCTTGGCTCAGATCGGCTCTTAAACTTTATATTGTCTTTGGTGTTTTGAGGAGGGCCAGCTAGTATGTGGGCTCAAAGATTGGGGGGGGGGGTTAGTGGGGAACATTCAGGCGCTATTTATACAGTAATGGTGTGGGGGGAGCGTGGGCCGTTACAAGGAAAGTAGGGACAGTCATTAGCAGACTTCTCTTGGTTTCTGGTTCCCTTCCTAGCAATACAGTCTGTGTGGCTTTAAAGATGGCGATTCCACCTGAAACTGCAGGTTTTTAATGCCAGGTTGGCTAAACAATTTAGGAACCAGGTACCTGAAGAATCTTCTCCTCCTGTGCCTGTCATACGAGGTCATTGCAGGTGTAGATGCCCCTTTTGCTGTTGCCCTGTTTGTTTTTCTTTTGATATTTGGCTAGCAGCAGCCTGTGATAGAACCTTTTCTGCTGTGGTGCCTGGCTTCTGGAGCTCTCTCCCCCTCAAACTTGGGACTGCCCCCTCCTCGCTGGCCTTCATCAGTAAGGCCTTTTTATTTTGCATCGCTTTTTATTAGGATGCCAGTGGTTTCTGTTGGCTGCTTTTATTGTATTGATTTGTCTTGTTTTTAACGTCTTTTTTATTATAGAAGCTGCTTTGAGCTTCTGGAAGAATAGAAAGGCAGGGTATAAAACTTTCACATTTCTGTTTTCTCATCATTTATATTTCAGTGGAAGTGATGCAGCATCAATCCAGACTAGAGCTACATTGAGTGAAGATGGGAAAAGTTTCCTTTTAAATGGTTCAAAGGTACTTTGTCCTTAGAAAAACAGGATTCATTCTCTGTCAGTGCAATTTATTAATTTTCCATATTTTCATACCACCCTTCCTCCAAGGAGCTCAGGGTGGTCTACATCAGCCTTTCTCAACCTTTGGGAGCCCGCATACCCCCTACGCGGGCCCCCAACGTCCACATACCCGATTCGGCAGGGCTGTAGCTTCACCCTCCGGGCTGCGGAGCAACCGGGAAAAACAGTGAAATTCCCTCCGGTAGCTTCTCTTACCTTGTCTCCCGTCCAACTCCATCTTGAATCTCGCGAGCAGCTGATAATGGGGACCATGTCGCGTACCCCCAACCTGCGGCCCGCGTACCCCTGGGGGTACGCGTACTACAGGTTGAGAACCTCTGGTCTACATGGTTCCTTCCCTCTTTCTGTCCTCGCAACAGCTGTGTGAGGTAGGTTAGTCTAAAGTGACTGGCCCAAGAAAGATTTATGGCTGAGCGGGGATTTAAGCATTGATCTTCCAGGTCTAAGTCCAACTCCAGAACCACTACACCATCCTGGCTCTCTACATATGTCTACTGAGAGGTAAGTCCCATTGCATTCAATGGGACTTATCCCCAGTTAGGTGTGTATAAGATTGCAGGCTAAATCAGTTGACAAACTGTTTTACGCATTGCTTTTCTGCCTGATTCAGTTCTGCCTAAGGGAAAGTTAGCTAAAGAAGATCCAAAGCTAGTGAAAACTGACCCTGTTAAAAATATAATGGATTGCCTTGAACCCAGGCCTAACCTAGCAGACACTCTCTCTAAACTTTTTGTTCACCGAAATTTCACATTCATTAATGTTTGAGAAGGATTGGCTTGCCAAGTGAGAAATCCTTTTATTTTTTCCTCTGAACTGTGTGTTGAACCTTCCCTGAAAATGTCCAAAGGGATTCTCAGAAGCCAAATGATCCATTCTAAAGCTGAGAGTAGTAGTTGGCAGGGAGAAGATAAAAGCAAGGCATCTGCCTGTCCATGTATTTTTCTGAACTCTATCTCATTCCCTTTCAAACAACAAAAATGCTTCTTTCTTTTTCAATTATAGATATGGATATCAAATGGTGGCATTGCAGATATCTTTACCGTATTTGCAAGGACTGAGATAGTTGACAAAGATGGTGCAATAAAAGACAAAATTACAGCGTTCATTGTAGAAAGAACTTTCGGTGGGGTCACTAATGGAAAGCCAGAAGATAAGCTGGGCATTCGAGGATCTAATAGTAAGAATCACATGAACGGGGGTAAATGTAGAATTTAATAATCCTCTGGAACTTGAGAGGAAATCCAAATTCTTGGGATCAGCTTTTATCAAATTTCCAGAATCATAGTCACAAGAGTTGCTTGGTAGTTTGTGTTGCTATCTTGACTTCAGATGTCTGCATAATTGCCTAAAGATGGTCCAAGTGAAAATCTGTCTAAGGCACCGCTGAGCCCAGTTCTGAAGAAATTGGGCTGGTTTTGCTCCCACCTCAGCAATCTTTGTGACTTGCAGCCTTGTAAATTTTACCTTGTAAATTTTACGCTCACTCCAGTGATCTTTGTCATGCTGGATGAAGTAACTTCTGTTACTTCAGGTCTACAGAATTAATATATTATGTGAACAGTAGCTCCTAAAATACTGCATAATTAGCTTACACTCCTTGTTTTGTAGCTTGTGAAGTATATTTTGAAAATACAAAAGTTCCTATAGAGAACGTTATTGGAGAAGTTGGAGGAGGATTTAAGGTAAGATGCCGAAAGTATTTCCACTTAAGCTATGAAACTTACAGCACAAACTCAGAAGTAAATCCCATTGCATTCAGTCGGACTTACTCCCATTGTATAGGATTGCAGCTTTAGAAGATGAGTATCATGGTGAGGGGCAGGAAGTAGAAGTAGTGGGAGTGATGGAATCTTGATAATCATAAAAGCACAAACAGTTTGGAGAGAATGAGGGGGAAAGTGTTGCTTAACTGTTGTGTTTGCTACCCATGTCTCTGTATATTTTAGAAGAAAGCTGTTGAAGGATTTGAGCTGCCCGTTTGCCCTCAGAAAGGTTCTGCGCATGCACAAAACCCTATACAAGCCAGCGACGCGTTCGGACTTCTCATAAAGCCCTCGACCGCCGAACTGGGCGGTCGCTCTAAGGAGGGCTTATCCCAGGCCTCGGAGCGGAGCCTCCGGAGGCCGGGGACGCGCTGAGTGGGCGCGCTGCTTTGGGGGGGGCGCGCCAGCTGGGCTCCGGTGCCGCGCCGCTCTGTGCAGCCCCGAGCCTGGCTGCCGCGCCCCCGCGCCCACTCCGTGCCTGGGGTGGAGCACACCAGCTCCCCCCATGTTAGAACGCCTCTGCTCCTACACTAACCAGTTTTACAGGAAACTGGTGGTTGAGTAGAATCATAGTTTGCTGGTTTCCGGTGGTCTGGTTTTATTGTTAAAATATAGATGTACAGTATCTCAAAGTTATCACAGTGATTTTGCAATGGGAGGTAGGAATCTTCTTGGGAAGCTAACTCGGCAGTTACTGAAGAGCATGATGTACAGTAGATAAAAGGCAACAGACATCTAGCTAAACAGATGGTCTCCAATAAGGGAAAAGCTCTTGTTCATTGGGAGAGGAGAAAATACTATTTTAAGTATGGTTTCTTGAACAAAGGCTCCTTATCTTCACGACAGGTTGCTATGAATATCCTAAACAGTGGAAGATTCAGCATGGGCAGTGCGTCGGCCGGAATGCTCAAGAAACTGATAGGTAAAATTAAACGGGCTATGTTACTGGGGGATGAAATTTCTTTATTCATTCTGCTTCTACAAAATAGCCTTTTACTGTCTGTGCAACAGCTAATGCCATATTGCATAGACAAGAAATAATAAGTGACCAGTTGAGGTTCCCTAGTGTGACCTCACCACATGTTTAAAAAACCTTTGCCTCCACTTCAGATTTCCACTGTTTATCATTGCAAATGCCAGTGTACAGGGTTGGCTTAGCAATGAAACCAACTAAAACGGTTGTTTTGAACGGCTGAGTGGTGACCCGCACCCCTGCCACCCTGCCACTGCTCATTGTGTCATAGGAAGAGGAACAGGGCAGTGGTAGCCCACCTTCCAGTGCTGCTGGAGGGAAAAGAAAAAGGCTGCTGCCACCTCCTCCTCGCCCGCTAAGCAGCTGGGGTGGGCAAGGAGAGGTGAAGCATGACTTGGCGGAGTCTGCTCCTTTACTGGGGCCATGGTGCCACCTCCTCCTTCCATTTGTCCTGTTTGAAATAAACAGCGTGCTCTGCTTGTCCTGTTTATTTCAGTCAGGACAAGTGAAGGAAAGAGGTGGCACTGGAGCTCGAGGCAAGGGGTGGGGGTAGGAGAAATGCATTTTAATCACCAGTGTCACTTGTTATGCTTGATCTGTGCTTTTCTGGTGTACCACGAAACAGTTACCACAGAGTCAGCATTGATGATTGACCAAAGGAACTCTTCAAGCCCGAGCATAGGAGCTGCTGCATTAAAACACAAAGCTATAGCAAGTACAGTGTCCCAAAATGTGTAGTTGATGTTGCAGGGATTGTACAGTCATACAACAACAGTCATAGAGGCCCAGCGGGAGTGTATCCCACAAAGGAGGAAGGGCTCGACCAAGTCCAGGAGGGTGCCGGCTTGGCTAACAAGCACAGTTAAAGAGGCTATAAAAGGCAAGGAAGCTTCCTTCCGTAAATGGAAGTCTTGCCCTAATGAGGAAAATAAACAGGAGCACAAACTGTGGCAAAAGAAATGTAAAAAGATGCTACGGGAGGCCAAGCAAGACTTTGAGGAACGTATGGCAGGCAACATAAAAGGGAATAATAAAAGCTTCTTCAAATATGTTAGAAGCAGGAAACCTGCCAGGGAAACGGTTGGTCTGCTGGATGGTGAGGGAGAGAAAGGGGTGATAAAAGGGGACTTGGAGACTGCAGAGAAATTAAATGAGTTCTTTGCATCTGTCTTCACGGCAGAAGACCTCGGGCAAATACCACTGCCGGAACAGTCTCCCCTGACTAAAGAATTAAGTCAAATAGAGGTTAAAAGAGAAGACATCTCAGACTTAATTGACAAAATAAAGATCAATAAATCACCAGGCCCGGATGGCATCCACCCAAGAGTTCTGAAGGAACTCAAGAATGAAGTTGCTGACCTCTTGACCAAAATATGCAACTTGTCCCTTAAAACGGCCAATGTGCCAGAGGATTGGAGGATAGCTAATGTCACGCCAATCTTTAAAAAAAGGAAGGAGGGGGGACCCGGGAAACTACAGGCCGGTCAGCCTAACATCTGTTCCAGGGAAGATGGTGGAAAGTCTCATTAAGGATAAAATCTTAAAATACATAGAAGAACAAGCTCTGCTGAGGGAGAGTCAGCATGGCTTCTGCAAGGGGAAGTCTTGCCTCACAAACCTGTTAGAATTTTTTGAAAAGGTCAACAGGCATGTGGATGCGAGCGAACCCGTGGATATTATATATCTGGATTTTCAGAAGGCGTTTGACACGGTCCCTCATGAAAGGCTCCTGAGAACTCCACAGTCAGGGAATAAGAGGGCAGGTCCTCTTGTGGATTAGGAACTGGTTGAAGACCAGGAAACAGCGAGTGGGAGTCAATGGGCAATTTTCACAATGGCGAGAGGTGAAAAGCGGTGTGCCCCAAGGATCGGTCTTGGGACCGGTGCTTTTCAACTTATTCATAAATGACCTGGAGTCGGGGATAGGCAGTGAGGTGGCCAAGTTTGCAGATGACACTAAACTTTTCCGGGTGGTAAAGACCAGCAGGGATTGTGAAGAGCTCCAGAAGGATCTCTCCAAACTGGGAGAGTGGGCAGCAAAATGGCAGATGCGCTTCAATGTAAGTAAGTGCAAAGTAATGCACATTGGGGCAAGGAACCAAAATTTCACATATACGCTAATGGGTTCTGAGTTGTCTGTGACGGATCAAGAGAGAGATCTTGGGGTGCTGGTGGACAGGTCGATGAAAGTGTCGACCCAGTGTGCAGCGGCTGTGAAGAAGGCCAATTCCATGCTCGGGATCATTAAAAAAGGGATTGAGAATAAAACGGCCAATATCATTATGCCTTTGTACAAATCGATGGTAAGGCCACATCTGGAGTATTGTGTCCAGTTCTGGTCACCACACCTCAAAAAGGATATAGTTGAATTGGAAAAAGTTCAGAAAAGAGCGACCAGATTGATTCGTGGGCTGGAGCACCTCCTTTATGAGGAAAGGCTACAGCGTCTGGGGCTTTTCAGCCTAGAAAAAAGGCGCCTGAGGGGGGACATGATTGAGACGTATAAAATTATGCATGGGATGGAGAGAGTGGATAGAGGGAAATTCTTCTCCCTCTCGCACAACACCAGAACCAGGGGACATGCACTAAAATTGAGTGGAGGGAGAGTTAGAACAGAACAGACAAAAGAAAATATTTCTTTACCCAGCGTGTAATTCATCTGTGGAACTCCTTGCCACAAGATGTGGTGATGGCACCTGGCCTAGATGCCTTTAAAAGGGGTTTGGACAGATTCATGGAAGAAAAGACCATCACAGGTTACAAGCCATAAGCAACCTCCTGGTTTTAGAAGTGGGTTTTCTCTGTGCCAGGTGCAAGGGAGTGTCAACGGGAAACAGGCTATCTTGTTGTCTTGTGCTCCCTGAGGCATCTGGTGTGGCCACTGTGTGATACAGGAAGCTGGACTAGATGGGCTTTTGGCCTGATCCAGCAAGGCTCTTCTTATGTTCTTATGTACAAGCATGCTTTAGGCAGAAGGGTCTGGCTCAGTTGGGAGAGCTGCCGTCTTGTAAGCCCGAAGACCGGTGAACTTGACAATTTCGAGACACAAAGCTGTAAAAGCCGCCGACAAAAAGCTGTAAAAGCCTCCGGGAGGAGAGATAAGAGCTCCCAGCTGCGTCGGTCGAGTGTGGGAGGCACCGGCCAGCAGAAAAAGCCAGACTGCAAAAAGGATACCACCTGGAATATAGCTGTTCATGAAAGATTAGACATTTTTTATATTGTAAAAAACCCCACGAGGAGTTAGGACAGCCTGCCCATCTACACCTCCTTGAATTTAAGTCGGAGGAGAAATCCAATGACCAAGAAAGGCGGTATATAAATACTGCATATTATTATTATTATTTGGTAGATACAAAATGGGCTGTTACCTAGATCTGATGCAGCAGGAGTTGATGAGAGCATGTGTTCTATTTCATTAAAAATAGTTGTATAGGAAATTGCCAAAAAGTGATGTTAGATAATATAAGTGAGTAAACTTTCACACTCCCTCTGTAACCTAATTAACATCTCTTTTCCTTTTTATTAAAGAAATGACCGCAGAGTATGCGTGTACAAGAAAACAGTTTAATAAGAAGCTGAGTGAATTTGGTTTAATTCAGGTAAATGATGAGTTATATGGGTTTGACCTATATTTTGAGGAAATAAAAATGTGTAAGAAAGATATCCCTGTATAGAATTACATTTTGGATCTGGTGAAAAAATATTAGTGCTGTGATCCTAAGAGATTCTGTGAACTCTTGTGTAAGTGCTAGTCAGTGGACGTTTTCTCCTAGTATGGTGCCACAGTGTATCAAGATAGAAACATGGTCAATGGAGAAGATACATAACATATATAAGCTCTAGCAGGCCATTCAAAAAACTTGGAAAAGGGCTTGCGTTGATGGAAGAATTTATTTGGATTTGGGATCACTTGTTGTGCTACACTTTTCTGCTGTACCAGAAAGAGCCCTTCCATGAGTGGGAAAGACTAGCTGAAGAGCACTTCTGAATCTAAAGTCAGTGTCTGCAGTGCTAGTTGGTGTTTGGTAGAAGCCATGAATAAAGTATATTGCAGATTATACTTTTGAGTTTGGGAAGAATAATGCCCCAAAGGCTAAACATCTGACGTTTATCATAGTAATTTTTTTGTCAAGCTTCCTGAATTGTATTGATTGCAGAATTGCCGTTTCATTTTCTCCAAAATAAAATCCGATTAGCATCTCTTGTTGCTCATTTGTCAGGAGAAGTTTGCCCTTATGGCTCGGAAAGCCTACGTCATGGAGAGCATGGCCTACCTCACTGCAGGAATGATGGACAGACCAGGGGTTCCAGATTGTTCCTTTGAAGCAGCCATGGTTAAGGTAAGCTTTATTTTGGCTTATAACTTCGGCTATATGTATAGTATTCACAACAAAATGTGTTGGTATGATCCTCAAATGATGGGTGTCAGTAGGTAGATGCTTGGTTTGTCTTGGATACTTGCCCCATCTTTCTTGTTCCTTGTATCTTTACAAGTACTGGTAGGTTTCATGACCATTTCATACGAATTCTATAAAATTCTTCTAAAAATGAAATAGTTGTGTTATCTGTCAGTGAAGATATCTTGTTGAAGTGAAAGAAAAAGTTCATGAGATTAAATTTTCTTCAGGGGAAATTGCTAGTTTTCAGAGTCGTGAGAGTATTCCTTATCATAGCTTGACACTTGCAAGCTGAAAGTAGAATACAGGTCGAGTATCCCTTATCCGAAATGCTTGGAACCAGAAGTGTTTTGAATTTTTTTGCATTTTGGAATATTTGCATATACATAATGAGATATCTTGGGGATGGGAGCCTAGTCTAAACATGAAATTCATTTTATGTTTCATATACACCAGGCGTGGGGAACCTCCGGCCCGCGGGTTGATCCGGTCCGGCCCTCACGGGACCGGACCAGAGGCTCCGCCGCCCGCCGACTCCCAAAACGGCCTTTCTGGACCTGCGCAGAGTGTTGCTGATGCCGAGAGGGCAATCTTGGCCTCAGCGGCGCTCTGCGCAGGTCCAGAAAGGCCGCTTTTAAAAGGAGTAGGCGCCGAGGTGACACTCCTTCTGAAAGCGGCCTTTCTGGACCTGCGCAGAGCGCCGTTGAGGCTGAGATTGCCCTCTCGGCATCAGCGACACTCTGCGCAGGTCCAGAAAGGCCGCTTTGAAGAGGCGCGGGAAGGCGGTGGCGACACGGAGCCTCAGGTAAGTTGGAGAGTGGTCGGTGGGTGGGAAGGAGAGAGGGAGAGTGGCCCATGGGTGGGTGGGAGGGAGGGAGAGTGGTCCTTGGGTGGGTGGGTGGGTGGGTGGTCTGTGGGTGGGAGGGAGGGAGCGTGAGTGAGTGAGCGGTAGGTGGGTGGTAGGGAGGGCGGTAAATTTGTGCGGGGCGTCAAATTTGCGGTGGGGGCCCCAAAAATTTCGGCCGGCCTAATGGCTAGCCCGCAGCCAATTTTTCCTGTGGGAAAATGGCCCCCCACCGCAAATAGGTTCCCCGCCCCTGATATACACCTTATACACATAGCCTGAAGGTAATTTTATACAGTATTTTTAATACTACTAATAAACTGTCTGTTGTGCGCCTTTGTTTTGACTGCGACCCATGAGTTCAGGTGTGGAATTTCACACAGATTGTGGCATCATGTCAGTGCTCAAAAAGTTTCAGATTGTGGAGCAGTTCAGATTTCCAGATTAAGGATGCTCAACCTATACCAATTATCAAGAAGATCAAGAACAGGTGTTCTCAACCAGTGGTACTAGTACCACCAGTGGTACCCAAACTGAGCTGTATGCATTTCAATTTTTGTTCTGGGGAACATGGTGTGCCCCTGTCTGCCAAGCCTTGCCTTTAGCTCTGCATAGCCCCAAATGGGCTCCATTTCTTAATCACACTAGGCAGCACCTGGGTAGATCCCAGGAACTTTTAGATTTCCAACTTCGAAAGAAAAAGCTAACTGTTCCGGTAAGAATAACTGGGGTTATTTCAATGTTTGTTGGAAGGTGTTTAGTTCTGAAGGTGCATGGATATGTGTGAGTGAAGCTTTACAAATTCTTGGAGGCCTTGGCTACATGAAAGATTACCCGTATGAACGCTACCTTCGAGACTGCAGGATACTTCTGATTTTTGAAGTAAGTATGAACACTTCTCTCCTATAAATTGCATCCAGTCACAAATGGTTAACTTTAAACCAGTGACTGATACAATGGACCTCCACTCCAAACAGATGCAGTCCTGAGTCTGATACTTATTTTCTGATAAGAGGTACTGCCTTTCAGTATCTTTAGATATATGAAAATATTTGTGAAAAGAATAACACTTTTTCTCCCATTCTATACTAATATTAGAGAGGAGTATGTGTTTAATGGGTTTGACAGTATAACACCTCCTGTAATGGGTAATGTACTGTAATCCATTATTTCACAAATGTCTGTCTTGTGTTCAGTATGTTTACAAGTCTGTTTATGCTGTATTTGCCCCATTTCCCAAAAACCATATATTGGGGTACGAGTAGAATATTGCAGTATGAAATTGAATTGTTAGCACAGTAAATATTAAGGTACAGCATAGAAAGCTTATTGTATGATAGTAGCAGTCAGAATTTTGTATACACAATTCTGGAAACAACACAGAATACAATGTTCAAAAGGTATATAAAACTGTGGGAATATGCAGTACGGTAAATATGCAGTAAATATGCGGCCAGCGGGTGGTGTAGCGGGTTAAACCGCTGAACCATAAGCTATCGATCGAAAGGTCGGCAGTTCGATTCCCGCGACGGGGTGAGCACTCGTTGCTTGGCCAGCTCCTGCCAACCTAGCAGTTCCAAAGCATGTCAATGCGAGTAGATAAATAGGTACCGCTTGCGGGAAGGTAAACAGTGCTCCGTGTTCCAGCTGCATGCTACGCGCTGCAGCAAGGAGAGTCATGCCGGCCACATGACCACAGAGGCGTCTTCGGACAATGCTGGCTCTTCGGCTTTGAAATGGAGATGAGCACCACACCCTAGAGTCGGACACGACTGGACTTAATTGTCAGGGGATACCTTTACCTTTAAATATGCAGTAAGGTAACATCTACAATCACACTTACGTTTGGGTTAGATGTAAAGCAGAAATTAAATGCATCTTACCCAAGATGGCCCTTGTGTTTTTTATAATTAAATATGGACATATGTAATATTTAATGTTTTTCTGATATACTGTGTCTAGGATTCTGTGACAAATGCAGTTATCCAACCTTGAACATTTTAAATAAAAAATAAATGGGCTGTCATGGCAAATGGAGCATGAAAAATGGCTTTCTCTCACTGGCCATGGATAGGATGCCAATGTAACATCTGTCCTGAAAACCAGGACTTGCTTCAGCACAGCAACCAGAGCACGCCATCTAGACTGGTGTGCCTGGCAATTTTTGAAATACCATCTGTGGATTTCCCTCCAGGTCATCTGTCATAGCCTGGTCACTTTGGAAACATTCTGCCTTGCCTGTGAGAACAAATATAAATAAGCTTTGCCACAGAAATCTGCTTTACTAGTTCAACTGGATCGGTAGATGGCAAACTGAAATAATAGCATGAAAGAAATGCATGGCATGAAGTGGTCCTGGGCAAGGATTGGACCATATATATATATTATTTACACACACACACACACACACACTGTATCCAGCGCCTGGGATCTCCGCGCAGGCACTAGCCGTGACCTGGAGGCTCTCCGCAAAGATCGCAGTTGCTGCGATCTTTGCGCAGAGCCTCCAGGTCGCGTCCAGCGCCTGCGAGGATCGCATCTTCGAGCTGCTGACTGGGGACAGCCTGCAACGCAGGAAGAAGATTGGAGCTGCAGAACAAGAACTAGGTAAGCGGCCAGAAAACTTGTTTAAGGAAGTCATTTTTTATTTTCTCCTATTTTTCGCTCCAAAATACACATGCGTCCAATGGTCCGGTGCATCTTATGGAGCGAAAAATACTGTGTGTGTGTGTGCGCGCGTGCAAATTACATAAGATTAAGTGAAAATGTGAGAACATAACTGGGACATGGCAGCATTTAGTTTGAGAACAACAGTTGTGAAGAAGCCTTGTACCTTGAATACCACCTTTGAGGGAGGTTGAAGCCCCTAGCACCTAAACACTGCCTTCAGTATAATTTCATTACCATCTTATACCTATGGATTGTACCATTGGTTTCTGAAAGGGAGGGCTTCTTGCATGTTTGCTTCTTCCAATGCTACTAGTAATCTGGTTCATTCAGGCTAGTTTCATCTAGAATCTCCACAAAGCAGTATTTGGACCATTTGGTTTCTCAGCTCCTTGATAGTTCGCTTCGTCATTCTTTGATATTGCCTACTCTAGTTTAGCTAGGAATGCCAGTAAATCTACTTGCTAAAGAACAGTATGCTATGGAGAATGGTATTTATAATTATAACTAAGTTTGTAACGTGCATCTGTTTAACTTGGCAAACTCAGTCAATGTATGTAGTAATTTTAATTAGCTTGTTGTGTCGCCATCTGTTCATTTTGAAAGCTGAAATTGCTAAGTAGCACCTGCTAAAAGTGTGATGCAGTCTTAGTCTGTCAGCATTTTGTTACATCTTTTAAAATATAAGTTTCAAGCACTTTGAAATGTGGATGCTTTGCTTTCAGAATTTATACAGATGTCAAATTATTCTTCCAAAGAGGGTTGTATAATATTGTTGCCTGATTTACATATAAATTATTTCCATTCTTGATGTGTCTTGCAGAAAAAAGAGCTATTTTTTAAACATTGCAAAAAGTTACTAGGAGTTCTCAGTTTTGCATACCAAATCGTGAGGCAAAGTGTCAATGTGGTACTGCATTTGAACCACCTTCTGTGGATATTGCATGAAATGTCACTTAGTTCATCTGGTTACTCTGATGCTGGAGATGTTTTTCTTTTTTGATTTAACACTTGTCACAGTGTAACTGGAAAAGTATGTCTTCATTAGTTTGTAATAATTTTTATTATGCTTACTGCCTTATGGTCCTTGTTTGTACATGTGACTACCAAGGCTTAGACAGAGTGACTTGTCCAAAGCTATTACGTGAACTAGTGGTCGAGCTAAACATCGGGCTTCAGTGGCTCTCATGGAAATAATTTGTTAAATAGTGTAAAAACATGCTGTAAACCAGGTAATTGACCGGAAGGTAAATCGGAATCTACCACTTGGCAAGTAGATCAGCAAGGGGCTTCAGTATTGGTGTACAGGGTGTATATTGTTACAGCCATTATAAAACAAAACAATAAAAACATGTCCACAGTTGTTAAAGTCACTATGGTCAGCACCTGTAAAATTCAGAAAATTAGAGTACTCTTTCCCTTCATTTATAGGAATGAAGTATAGAAAATGAGTGATATATCCTGCAACAGTTTCACAGTTCATCAGGTTAATCTCAATATCCTTTTCCAAAGCTTCCGACAGCAATTGCAAATCTGGTTACTCAGTTATTACACCTCTAGACGCTAGAAAATTAATTGTGGCCTGATCGTTAAAATTGCGCGTCCCTTATTAAGTTTCAAAATTTCTCCCTTGATTTGGAGCTGTAAATGACAGAAATCTGTGCTGAGGGTGTTGCAAATACAATGACACTGTTCTGCTGGAATTTTATGATTGTGTCCCTTCGACTAGTGTGAGGCCATAGTTTGAACCCTCAACACCACAGGTATCTCATGGAAGAACTGACTGACTCATAGAAGGAATTCTTAAAATGATGGGATACTTTCAGAAGATGCAGCTGCTTGGAGAATGATTAGCTCTGGATTTCCTCTAAATCTTGTTGGGAATATACATCCCATAACTTATTTTTATGTTTATGACCTGATCAAGAATCCCTTCCTTTTAAGGGCTTGAGGTATTAAATATAATGCTAGCAGTTGCTGTTTGCAGTTAGCTATGCAGGACCCCTTTCAGCTGTTCCTAAAAGCATTACTTGGAAATCCTGTTGTCCTTCATATTAAAAAGTTTAAAATATGAAATTGTGTTCGCATTATCCCGCCATTGGCTCCCATACTGGTTGCTGGAGTGGCAATTAAAGAAGAAAAAGAGCTCAAAAGAATTTTGTTTTGGAGAATTTCCAGATGGTTTGTTTCAGCCAAACCCCAAATCTTGGCCCTGTAGGTCAATTGTGGGAGTAGCTTTGTGAAGGGCTTTGGACTCTTAATTAACAATTGCAACAAAAAAAGGCTCATGGCTTGCAAGGTACAGTAGGGGATTGACTCTGGCCTTGCCCTAACCCTCACCACTACTTTGCATCTGGCTCCAGTTGGTGGACCCAGCAAAAACCAAAGTAGACTGCAAACCTGAAGCCTGCTTTCACCTGCACTAAGCGACATGACTTGATAATGCACCAGGTATGTGTGGACAAATACCTTGATTTTATAAGGAATAACAATTTCTTTAATGGAGAACATTTCAAACCTCAACTCTTGAGCGACTTGTGCAGTCCTATAGCAAGTGAAGCAGTTTTTTCATGATACAAAATGAAATGTATCTTTTCCTTAAATTGTTGAGGCATCTCACCTTTATACTTTATGTGTAAATTAGGTCTGTTTGGCAAATCCATGTTTAAGTGACCTAAATTTTACTCCTGTTTTTAAATCTTGTACTGTGTTTTTAGAGTGTATTAATGTTTTAAGAGTTTTATATTTTTATATGTATTAAATTTGTAATTTTCAAATTTTGTAAGCCACTTTGTGTCCCCCCCTTTGGGGGGGAGAAAGCGGGATATAAATTCAATAAATAAATAAATGAAATGCTTCTGTCTTTTCAGGGAACAAATGAAATTCTGCGAATGTATATTGCTTTGACGGGCATGCAGTATGCAGGCAAAATCTTAACAGACAAAATAAAGTATGTGCTTTTTGGAAGTAATGCTCTTAGATGAATTATTACTGACTATAGATTGAAAATCAGTAGACAGAACCAGGCATAGAAGGAAGGATGCATCAGGATTTAAATGTTCTCAGAGTCCTTTCTTTCCTGCAGCTGCAAGTTGGAAATAAGCTTGCTCTCATTAAAATATAGTATAGGCCCTAAGTGTACTCTTGAAATTGGCATGATTGCATTTACTATTGTGTGGCCTGCATACCCCACTAAATTCCCTTTCTTTATTTTGATGCCAGTTAATCGCTGCTACTTCATGCATTTTAATGGGGTGTATGCAAACCCTACTGAAACCAACATAGGCTTACATAGCAGCTGCAATTTTGGACAATTTGGGATTTGACTGCCATACCTTGATAGCTATTGCCACCAAGTATAGTTGGTAGGTCTGTTCTGTTCCTGTTGCAATGTGTAAGAAAAGGGTGCTGTAAGCACATAAGCCCAGTGGTCTGGGTAGTTGGGGTCAGGTGTTATCTGCTTTTGAAGAGTGGGAACCAGCATATGAGGAATAAAATCCTGTGTAAACAAAAAAAATAGAGTAAAATGGGTTTTGCTTTGGGGAAAGATACAGCAGTCAAGTTGCACAGATTGGCAGCTATTTCTATGAGAAGAAAATGCTAGTGCCACAGAACGAAGTGAATGTTGGAGAGCTGGCCTAATGCTAAAGCAGTCTATACGTATTTAACCCTACAGGGAAATCAAAAAAGGAAACGTGGGCACAGCTGTGGAGATGTTTGTGAACAAGCTCCGTGACAGCCTTGGCCGAAAAGTAGACTTGGGACTAGTGGGTGAAAACGGAGTGGTGCATCCCAGTCTAGAAGTAAGTACTCCATGCAGATGTTGCAGTATTTCTAGGCATACCTGGAAGCCTAGAAGTACACACACACGCTCACCCACCCACCCCTCCTGTAGGATTCTTAGTGCTAGCTCAGTGTGCATCCAATTCTTCCGTGTGATTTTGTATGTGGGAGCACCTAGAATGGGCTGGGCTGGGCTACCGCTCATGTACATGCACAGTTTATCTAAGACTTCCTGCACAGGATTATACTGCATAGGGCCAGGTCAGATATGTAGAACTATAGTTTGTTTAATAAGGCAGGATTGACTCCTCAAATCCTGGCTGCTTTTGCCCTGCTTCCATTCCTCTTAGTCCTCCCATAAATTGGTCATTGCTATCCCAAATGCTGTCTCTTCGCCAGCTACACTCTTCCCTTTGGCTCTGAGAAGGACAAGTGCATGTAAACTGATCTCTAGCATCTTTGAATATTGGCTAGGAGAGACAATTTTCCCCCCTTCCTGCTTCCTTCCTGCTTGATAACTCTTGATAAGAATTCAGTTTCTTACTAATTTCGCACAGGGTCTGTCTCTGATCCAACACCACACTGGGATTAGATGTTGAAAGGAACTTTCTGGAATTCTCTTAACACATTTTATTTTCAAGACTCTTTTTGAACAATCTTGGGCTGAGATGCCTTTTTGAGATCCCTTCATGTTGCTTTGCATTTGTTTGGCAGCAAAGCAGAGAAGCTGCCTGTCTATGCATTTCAAAGCAAGGGGGACCTGTGTTAGGCTGACAGAGGACACAAACTGTTCAGCAAGAGCAGCTTCCAGCCTAGTGCCTCTCTCCCTCTCTGCTGGTCTTAGGGTGCAGTGGCTGAGACAAGCCAGGATCAAATCAGGGTTCTTGGGTTCAATGTTGTGTAAAACCACAGTTAAGGCAAACTTTAGTTTACAAACCATGTTCAAAAACTGAGTTCCAGTTGTGGTTTAACCACAGGTTGGTTTGCATGCAATAAACAATGGCCTGTGGATGGTCCCATGATCAACCAAGCTAGAATTGCACAAAATAATCCATGGGTCTGCATGATGTCTGACGCAACCCCTAGAGAAAATTCACTCTGAAAAAATTTGTGTGTGTGTGTTGGGCAACCAACATTTCTAATGTTTTGACAATATCCCCTTAAACCAGAGGTTCCCAAAGTGGGAGGACTCCCAAGTGTGTCATGGAATGCAGCCAGAGGCCTCGCATTAGTCTTTTAATTACCATACATTCTTGCTTGCAAGAGAGACGATTTAGGCAAAAACAAAGACCTGGAAAACCTGCCTCTTCACATCAGTCACTCAAAGTTCACTTCAAGAGACTTCAGGTTTGCAGCCAGCACCACATTTTGTTTTTAACAGCAGTGAGCAGAGAGCCTTGCTTATCTTCATCAAAGAACAATTAACAACTCAATAGATAAGCTAAGCACTTTGAGATTCCCTGCAGCTTGAGGCTCCCTGCAAACTGAAACAAGTGCTGAAGGCAGCATTCCATTTATTGCAAGTTTGCAAATTGGTAAAATATTTTCTTGCTGCTGAATGTTTTTAAGAAAGCTTTAAAGACTTTGATTTCTCACTCTGTGATTAAAAGACGTAGAAGAGGCATAAGTAAGTTGCTTGCTGTTGAGTGAGCTGTAGAAATGTCTACCTTGTTTAATTAAGCCGGAGGAAGGAGGCGGCAGCTGCTATGTTCGTTTGTTTGATTAATTATTAGGATCTTTCTCCTTCTTTCTTTTTGATTCACGTCTAAGTGAGTTTCCCACTCTTATTTGCTGGGACACCCACCCCCCCATTGGAGACTGCTGGGCAGTATAAAAATCTTTTTTTCATCTTGCAAAGATGCTACCTATAGGAGCTTTCTCTCATGCAACTGGGGTGGGGCATGACCAATGAAAAGAAATGACCTCCCTCCCATGCTTTGATGTTTCTCTTGCTGTGAATAGGACTAACGCAGACGACATCAGTGTCCTCTACCAGGTAGACACCCCAGGCCTGCCGAGGGAGGGCAGCATCCCAACCCCACCCTGTGCACTCCTGGCTTAGCTGCTGCTCAGCAGAAGCATGGAAAATCCACTTTAGGGGCTCGTTTTGGGAATATACATATACATATTAGAAAGGGTGCCTCTGAGCATGTAAAGTGCCTGTCTCTTCAGTGCACTTTAATGGGGAGCCACGGCTAACGGCGAGGGAGGTCAAGGGAGGCGTGAGTCCAAAAAGTTTGGGAACCACTGCCTTAAACCAAAACAAGCCTTGATAGTCCTCATGACTTTAGAGAACATCCTGAAGCAATCCCCATAAGAACAGAAATACAAGTTGCTTTATGAAAGTATGTTTTGTTGGGCCACTGGGCTTTCTCATTTCTACTGTCTACTTTGAATACGCTGCCCTGTGTCATTCACTCTACAATCTGTTATGACAGAGGACTTAAGTGTAGGAAGTGACTTTCAGATGTCTTCTAATGCTAGGACTGTAGTATTTGTTAATAGAACCCTGGGCTTTAGTAATGAAGCTGTTACTGCCATTGGTAGTGCACACATATGTTGTTGACTGTATTTGTTATTAAACACACAACTTCAGTTGTGAAATAATAGGAATAACTGCTGAGAAAAGAACTGCTGAGAAAAGAACTGCTGGGAAAGATGCTGAGACTTTCAAAGACTATGCCAAATCTCAAACTTCTATATTTGTTTACTGTTCTCTACTCTCAAGCTTTTTAAAAACCAAATCTGCTTGCAGGAAATCACCATGAAGTACAATATGGAAATGAATCCTTTGTGCTATCACCCTGAATTGATTCAGTGTTATTGACTGATGTACACATTAGTACATCAAGTAGCATAAACGGCTGCTTCAATATTGTGATTCTATGTTCTAAGAGTTTCCCAACCTGTGGTACACGTACCACTGGTGGTACGAGGGCCTCCGGCAGCCAAGATGGTGGCCACATGGAGCCTGCTCTGTGCCTGGAAAAAAGTGGCTTGAGTTCTGCCGATCTGGCAGAGCTAGAGTACGCAGGCTTCCCGTGTGCAGGTCCTCCTGTCTGCCTGCACACCTCGGCCTTTGTGGTCTCCTGTGTTGCCGCAAACCCGGAAGTGCTGATGACGTCCTCAGCACTTTCTTCCGGTGGCACAAAGAAGTCGGAGGTGGTACACAGCAGCCGAAGGGGCCTGGCACTGGTACTAGGCCCCACAAAGGTTGGGAACTGCTATTCTAAGATATTATGTAATCTGGCATCACTGCAAGCCACTCTAGAGCCTGGCAAATGGAAGTCCCAGAGTGAAATCCCACTCCATGAGGTATACCAGTTGGCAACCCAGAGAACAGAGATTTTAAAGTGTGTGGCTAGACTTTTGAGAATTCTAATGTACCGAGCAGCAGATCTCTTCTTTCGTTTTCAGGAAAGTGCCAAGAAGCTTGAACAAAATGTGTATTATTTTGGAGTTGCAGTAGAAAACTTGCTGAGGAGGTTTGGCAAGGTAAGTGTGTGTGTGTGTGTGTGTGTGTGTTTCCCCTCTTCCTTTTGTTTTCTACACCTCGCTGCTCTGACAATGGCTGGCATCCAAATGTGGCATTATATTTTCTACCAGCAGAATTATTATTCTGAAACAGGTAACTTTGTTTGTGTAACAGCCTTGCACAAGATTGTTTCCAGTAATGAACGATTCCTCTGGATGCCACCCAATAAGTTCTATTTTTGTCTTACAATAACCCAATTTGCAAAGGAAGTGTTTGATTTCAAGTTCTTTTCTAGTCCAACAATAACTTTCAGAGGTACATATTAAGAGGCATCATGGAAGATGTATACTTAACTCTATTGAAAGAAGAGATGCAGAATCAAAGTTGTAAATACTTTATTCAGTAGCTTGACTGGCTGGCAAGGTTTAACACCTGCCTTATTTAAAAAAAAAATACAGTAATATTCTTAGCTCCTTCCATGTTTAAATATTGATTGAGGATTATTGTCCTGATTTCTTAAAGTACACTGTCTGATTCATTGGGCAGTTCATGATGGCTAATAACTGAGCTTTTGGGTATTCTGTTTTTGTATTAGACTATTGTAGATGAGCAGCTGGTTCTTAAAAGAGTGGCAGACATCGTCATTAATATGTATGCAATGACAGCAGTTATTTCCAGAGCTAGCCGATCGATCAGTATTGGTTTGCGCAATCATGATCATGAGGTGAGTGCACAGATATTTGTAACTAATACAGAATGCAAAAAGGTGGAGAAATTTAGAATTGTGTTTATGGGTATTCTAATATGGGGATTCTAGTACAGTTATGGGTGTTCTAATCAGTTTGAGACTGAAAAATATGTGGGTTTGTAAAAAAATATATACGGGGTAGGCTTTATGGCATAAGGATAGTCTAAAAGCCATATTCTACCTTTATTTTCCTAGGGAGAAACTGTCTTGCTGTAATATGAAGTAATGGCATTGGCTTTAACCACAGCCTCCACAATTTTGTCTATTAGTCATTAGTCATAACAGCTAAATTTCAATGCTTTTGGTGTCAAAGGGTAGTATGCCACTTCGTACAGAGGGTGGTTATTAGCATCACGCTCTGCTTTTGAAGCTGTTGGGAGATGGAATGCTAAGCAAGATGGCCTTTGCGTCTGAATCATCAATGTAATAGGGGTCTTTTCCCAGCTGCATCTAGAACAATTCTGTGTAAACACTGCACCATGCATACGGATGATTGCATTCAGATTACTGTATAACAATATTATTGTACAACACCCAAATAAAAATGTCTTAAACTTGTGCAGTTAGGGGGTTTATAGTATAAAATGCATTGTATGCACTAGTGCAAATTTAAGGAGGCTCTTCAAACTTCACCAAGTCATTCAGCTGCGAGGCAATAGTCACTGTAGGTGAAAGGACAAAGACACTGTGTTACCTGCCTGAGCAGTAGAAATTGTATATAGAACAGAGCAGAAACTGAGAGCGCAATCCTATCCTTCCTGAAATGGCAGCCACTGCATCCTGTGTGTGTGTGAGGGGGGGGATGGCGGCAGACCAGGAGGCTTCCGCAGGGCAAGGGGATGCTTTAATCCCCTTACCCCTGCGTAAGCCTTCTGACCCGCAATGGGTCGTCTCAGACTTACGCTAGCAATTTTGCTAGCATAACTCCAAGAAGAGAGAGGGGGTGGGGAAGATGCAGGGATAGGATCTTGCACGGGCCTTCCGCGACAGATCCTCCCCCTCCCAGAGCCTCTCTGCCCTCTATTATGACCTCGCCCCTGGTCTGCCCTCTCCCTGCCTTCCCGCCAGCTTACCTTTCCCAGCACATGTCTGGTCAGGTGAAGGCCTTCCCGCTGACATCCCCAGCAGCTTGCTGGTTGGCGTAGTGTCAGGAACATGTTTGCGACTGGCGCAGACTTGCTTTATGGCAGTCTGCGCCAGCAAGGGAGGTGCGTTGCCATTGGGCGGCACGTATAGGATTGGGCTGTGAATGAGTTGATTTTGTATGTTCTCTGCATTTGGCCTTCCATGCAATATATCTTGAGCTGTTCATTTTACATAGGGTTAGATTCTAGCAACATGTATAAATATGGGACTATTTCAGACCATTCATGATTTAATTTATTCTCTAGGTGCTGCTTGCAAATATTTTCTGTACTGAAGCTGGTTTCATGAATAATTATGCATTGGCAGAGTTAGACAAATGTAAGTATTCCAAATTACTAATGTTTTCTATTGCCTGTTTTGGTACTAATAAGTATTAATCTTTTATTTAAGCATTGCAGAAAATCAGTACTACTGCTACCAACTATTTTTCTTCAGAGGCATCTTCTCGTTTTTTACACTAAGAATCTAAATGACAAACAGGCCTCGATACTTCCCATTATTTGCTCTTTCCCATAATTAGTGTTAACATGACAGATGCTGCTACCAACCCAGCAGCTTGTGTTTACAGCCTTGGATTTTAAAAATTCTGCTTTGCTAATTTAGATGTTGTTCTAAAGAAACTGCTAACTCTCTTTCTATTATCTATAGTTGCTCCTGAAAATATGGACGACAGCATTAAAAAAGTGGCAAAGCAGGTGCTGGAAAAGAGAACCTATATCTGTTCCCATCCACTTGAAAGAACATTCTAATGGCTGGAAAATGACTAAATCGAAATCTGGCATGTTGCTGCTTAGCCAGTATGAATTTATGCAAACTAGCTAGTCATCCGTTCTGTCTCATGGCTGTGAAAAAACTAAATCGTGGACAGCTTAACAAGTGCAATTCTTATTTTATAAAAATTATGTTCAGTTTACTTGCCTGAACCCAAGTGATTGTGTCATTAAACACCGGTTTTGGATTTGAAGAGCACAACTTATTTCAGAGACTGATTGGTGGTCTACCAAATACCATTCTTAATACCTCTTATTCATATAGAAAACCTGAAATGAAGGCTGCTGAATATCTGGAAACATGAAAAGCAACCCCTGCATATCCCATTTGTACCAGAAGTAAACATGTAAAGTACATGTAGTTTAACTAGGACAAGCAGGATTCATTAGGAAAGCATATTCTGGAGGGGCTAGAATTCATTTGCTAGTTAACAGACCCCACTACAGAGTAACTGTTGTTCAAAAATTGATGGTAGCTGGTTACTCAGTTAAGCATAAGAAATAATTCTTGACAAGTGTTGCACACAAAGCAAGTACAGTGGCCCCGCATAAGCAGGTTTCCTACCCCCGGATTTGACCATCTGCTGATGGCAAACCCACATAACCGTGGGTGGCCTGTCCACACCTCAGAACAGCTCCAAGATGCAATTGGCAGCCACTTCCAGGTTTTGTACAAAAAAATAGAAGTGGCTTTTGATTGTATCTGGAAGTTATTCTGAGGCACAGGGAGGCCCATGGAGTGGGCCACAGGCCCTGCGTGATCTCCAGAGGGCCAGCGCAACCCCGGGTAAGTCTTTGCTGTGCCCTCCTGTTTAACGCTGGCAAACTACTCATAACAAAGCTCTTATGAACTTATGTTCTTGATATAGTTTGCTTTGAAAACCTATCTAGAAAATGTTCACTATTCATGTAAGATTATCTACTATTATCAAAAAATTACTAGTTTGCCTTGCATAGTGATACTGGGGGATTAAGGTCTTCGATCCCCTATGTCAGTGTTTCCCAAAATTTGACTTGCGGCTCCCTTGACCATTAGCGACCAATCCCCATTACATTATGCTGATGCCTGCCAATTGGCATTGCACTGTCTTCTGAAAGGATTCCGTGGCTCCCCTGGCTGGTTTCCACGCCTCCCAGTTTGGGAACCACTGCCTTATGTGGTAACTTGTTAGAGAATATGCACTATTGCTATGTCCCAGATCTTGTCAATATTAATGTGAGAACTGGAAATGTTGGAGTTTCTCTGTCGAAAGAGCCTGCATCACAAGTGGATAGCCATTGCCAGATTACCTGCGTGTCATCTACTGCTAGGATTTTAGCCTTCAAAGGCAATCTTGGCAGAGGTTGCCTCTTGTAACGAAATGGATGATCCGATGCAAATAATCTAGAAAACAGAAAGAGGCTCTTAAAACTACAAACAAACTCTTGGCATTTGTGAGGGTGAATATTCATGTGAGTCATTCGTCTTTAAACTTTTGTGGTATAGAGCCTTGGGAAGCGACGCATCTGAACCTGCTCCAAAAAATTTTTATGTTCAACAAATCAGTGTTCGCTTTTCCAGTCAAAAACACAAAGTAAACTTAATTTATACAGGGCATTAGAAACTAGATCTTGGGTGTCTGGTCATAAAAATTCAAGGTTCAGGGCAAGAGGTAGAGTCAGTGCATTATTTACTTTAGACAAGCCAGAGAAATGAAGTTTTTTTTGGGGGGGGGGGGTTCTTTGTAGCTTTTGCTCCCACTGAACTGTCCATTCTGAATTTCCAACACAGTCTCCTATTAAAAATCAGTATAATGGGATAGGCATGAAGGTCTACAAATGGCATGTAACCTGGCTTAAAGATCCCCCCCCCCCCAGCAAGCTATGGAGCTATATATACTGTATTATAGCAGCTATATTAGCGCTATAATAGTCCTGTAGCCAATATCTGGGAGTTGACTGGGAAAGTAATATGCATGCCAACAGAGCCATCCCTTGGGTAGGGCAAATGGGGAGGCCACTCTGGGCTCCATACTTTCATGACCAATATATGGCCATAGTACGGGGGCCTCACACTCTGCTCTGCATGCCAATACACCTTTCCTAAAAAATTTCTTGCTAAACAGTTTTGTTGTTGTTACCTGAAGTCTGCTCCTTTCAGAGTTTGAAACAGGTTATGTTGCCTGTCATAGCAGGGAATTTTATTTCCATTCCACTTCAAGCTGTGGTTTGGTTCAATGCCTGGAACAAATCCTTTGCAGATGCTGCCTTCTACCACATCATCCAAAACTCCCGTAACCGAGGTAGGCTAATAGAACAGAAGTAGTAGCTTTGGCAACATTGTTTCTTGTATTTAAACATGTTATGTTTGTTTCTTAAAATGAGTTTGAGTCTAAACAGTTGGTACTACTGAATACACTGAATGACCTCAGGCTAGTAAACTTACCTGAAATATCTTATTCCAGCAAGCCCTGGTAGAATGCCTTTCAAGGGAAGATCTATTACAAGATAGAGTACTGTAATGCAGATGTACTGTAAATGCATTGTTTATATATTAGTGACTGACTAAAGAACAAACAGACCCCTGGAACCTAACCCTGTTCATAAGTAGGGGAAATTCTGTATAGTGCCACAACCATTATCCCTCAGTTAGAGATTATGGTTTGAGGTTTAAAAAATAGAGCTTAGTTTACCTGCAATTTTAAGGACAATTTGACTGGTTTATCCTTCAGGAGTCCCTGGAGACGTGCTAGCTGGCAACTGGCTTTTGGTCCACTGGAGATGAGCTCTGTTGCTGGGGAACACCTATGAACTTTCAGTGTAGTATTGACACACATGTCTTTTTGAGGTACTTTTGGTCAGATACCCATTTAAAGTGAAATAAAACAGAATTGCGAGAGAAACATCAGTTAAATTCTTAAATATCCAGTTCCTTTATTTCAAATAAATACTAATCATGAACTGTAGAGCATGAGGTGTTTAGGGGGGGGGAGCCATGGCAAAGAAAAGGAAAAATAGCTCAATTCTCTCTCTCACAAATTGAGCTATTTTTCTTTACCATGGCTTTAAACACCTCATGCTCTACAACCTGTAGCCATGAAAACTGGAGTACCTAATCATGAACTGTTAACTTCTTAGTCAGAAGATGTATCTGTAAATCACAAGTGTTTAACCTTTCTTGCTGCTATAGTTATTTTTCAGATTACATGATTTGAATGTGCCTAGAGATTTAAAATACTCTATACCAGGGGTGGCCAACCTTTCAACATGAATGTTCCTGGCCCTTTAATGGTATAGGTAAAGGCATTTCAGCAGGTGCAGCTGCTTTAGCACCACCATCAGCAATTGCAGCTGCCAAGATTCTGTCTTCTGCACAACTCTTAAGAACGCAGAGGCCCTAATGGCGGAAGGTTGGCCACCTCTGCTCTATACCCTATGGAATGGAGCATGCTGGTGCATTGCATTCATACATAGTGTGATACAGCATACTTTAGTCTCAGTGCTGCTGTTTTGTCAGTACCACATTTTGTCCCCTTATATTTTAGTTGGCCTGAAAGCTTCTTCCCAAAATGATCACTCACAATAGCTTTGGGAAATAAAGAGATGGTGGTTTTACAAAAATATTTCTATGAAGAAAGATTACATTGCAGGCTATGGCTCTCTTCACTGCATCAGTACGTGGGCCTTCATCTGACTGTGCAACCTTTGCATCAAAATGTGTGTGTGGTGTTGAAATCCTGACCTCAAAACCACAAATCCTACATGCCTGGGAAGTCAACATAAGCCCCTTTTGTGATGCTGTATGAATTTAATGTCATGCCAGGCCTTATCAGAACTGTGTTCTCCAGGAACGTAGCAGGAAAGATCTAACAGCTGAGATACCAACAAGCCCCACAACTAGCTCCATGAACCCGAAAGACTTGGACCTTTTTTTCCCCAAACAGCAGTCCTGGTAGGCAGCCCACTTCTGAAACGGAGGAGACTAGCCACGTATATCATAAATGTGACACTGGTACAAAGTGTCTTGTTTACTGTTCAAAGAAAAAAAAATAAAACTATTACACTGGTCTACAAAAAAACTTTTTTTTCCGGCCTGGACTTTTGCAGCTGTTAGACTAATTTTGGGGCGCTGATTCCAAATCTGACATCAGTTTTTGTCTATCACATCAGGTTTTTGAGAGATAAAATATTGCATGTGATAAAATCAATGAAAAACAGCAAATTTACACTGGTCTACAAAATATTTTTTTCTAGCCTGGACTTTTCCAGCTGTTTTAGACTAATTTCAGGGTGCTGATTCCAAATCTGATCTCAGATTTGCTCTATCACATCTCGTTTTTATGCTATTGGCATACCCCATTTTCATTGATTTTACCCAAAATTAACTTTGTCACTTATGAGTGCAAGTTGTTGTGAGTCAGTGACTGCTTTAGTGTTAAAATATGGTGCTGTATTTTTAGGATAGTGTGTTTATAATATTTAATGTAGATATCCACATTTATTATTTTCTTTCTGCAGGGCGTGATCTAACAATGGCTACAACAGGGGTTCTCAACCTGTGGTACGGGTACCCTTAGGGGTATGTGGACCTCTTCCTGGGGGTATACCAAGCCCTGCCCCTTATCTGCCCCATCAGCAGCTAATTAAGTGTTAATTAACATGGATTTTTAATTGTAGTTATTTTCGAAGCCCTTCTGATTTTGGTTTTGGGCTTATTTTTGTACTTTGGAAAATGGGGTATGCCAATAGCATAAAAATAGAGCAAATCTGAGATCAGATTTGGAATCAGTACCCTGAAATTAGTCTAACAGCTGCAAACGTCCTGGCCAGAATTTGTGTGTGTGTGTGTGTGTGTGTGTGTGTGTGTGTGTGTGTGTGTTTTAGTAGACCAGTGTAAATTTGCTGTTTCAAATGCAATATTTGATATCTCAAACCTGATGTGATAAAAACTGATGCCAGATTTGGAATCAGTGCCCCAAAATTACCTTAAAACCATTGGAATACCTTATGCCAGAAAAAGTGTGTTGACCAGTGTTATTGTTGAAACCTCCCAAACACCAGGAAGTTGTTTAAAGTAGCTCTTTAAACATGCCCAATAAATTTTTTCATTGTTCTTATTCCCAACTTGCACTGGCATGAATGGGCTACTACTTGGGTATCTCGGGCTATTCTAGTAAGAGTTTGGAAAGTACAAATTACCTTCTTTAGATGTGTCAGGGACCACAATGATTTGTGGTGGTTTTTTGTAAAGCTCAAAGTCAACATTGCGCTTGTCCCAGCTCCATCTGTCTCGGTCTAGCACAGGCTTCATACTTGCAGCATTAAGGAAGTTCTCCTGCCATTTCTAAATGAAAATTGCAACCTTTTAGATAGCACAAAAGCTGCCCTTCAGAAAACGTGCAAGTCAATATGAATTTAAGTTGCATAGTCATTTGTCAAATATGCCATCTTGAAATACAAGATTACTTATTGGAAGTTAGTAGTTAGATGCTTCAACTACAGTTCATCTTATCTTTCTGCTTCTTGATATTCTGGAATTGGGGAAGCCCTATCTTCAGGCACTGGTGCTCAATGGTCCTTGAGCTAGCAACAGGGTCACAGAAACTTAAATTATTTAAAGGGACAGAGAAATAAAATCTTTCGAGAGAAACTGTCATATCTCCTGTTGTAGGCATCCCCAATGGTCTCGTTTTCTTTCCCTGATGAAGGCTGCCAGTATTGACAACCCCAACATTTGATGTTTGCATGTTATTGTAAAATGTAATATTAAAGATTACATGGCTTCAGGTGTCAAAAATGTTTATTTCTCTGAACCAGGGGTGGGGAACCTATTTGCGGTGGGGGGCCATTTTCCCACAGGGAAAATTTGTTGTGGGCCGGCCGGTAGGCTGGGCGATTTTTTTGGGCCCCCCCCCACAAATTTACCCCCCCCCCGCGCGCGAATTTACCTCCCACCCACCACTGCTCGCTCACTCCCACCCACTCGGTAAGCGCGCACCCCATCGCTCACTCTCCTCCTTACTTTCTCTTCTCTTCAGCTGCCGCTGCCGCTGGCGGCGGCGGACGCTCACCTCACCCGGCTCTTTTCAAACCTTCCTGGCTGTTAGAGACATGTGCAGAACAGCTGGGTTGAGAAGGGGCCGCACTCACCTCGCCCGACTCCTCTTCAAACCCCTCCCGGCTGTTAGAGACATGCGCAGAACAGCCAGGTTGAGAAGGAGTCGCGCGACCCCTTCTCAACCCGGCTGTTCTGCGCATGTCTCTAACAGCCGGGAAGGTTTGAAAAGAGGCGGGTGAGGTGAACGGAGCCTCCCGTCTGAGCCCGTGCAGGCCGGACCGAATGGAATCGGGTCCAGGCTCGCGTGGGCCGGACCAGATCGCCCCGGGGGCTGCCGGTTTCCCTACCCTTGCTCTGAACGTTTTGGCCATGAAAACCTACGGATATATTATTTAAGGGACACCTTGCCCAAAGCCATCTCGTGAGTTCATGAGAAAGTCCCGATTCACAGATCAGTCTTAGTCACCATGTTACAGCAACTCCATATACAGGTCTTGATACCAACACTGGTGGACTTCACTCTTAACAGCAAACCTGTTGCTTGTAATGGCAAACACCAAAATGTTTGAATTTAGAGTGGCTTCAGCTAGTATTAGTTTAGATATGCAGACTGCAAATCATTCTCAGCATTTAAAGATACGTGCAGTGGGGAAACATGATTTGTGCCCAAAGTCCAAGTATCTTTGCATGATAATTTCACCTGCAAGCAGTCAAACATAAGAACCTGCATGTTTAGAATAATATCCAAATCAGCCCTCCGGCTCACTAAACAGCAAGCATATTGTAGTGGCAAGAGTGCTTGGACTTGGGGAACCCAGTTGGGGAAACGGTGCAAATTCACAAAACTCACTGGATGTTCTGGGGCAAGGCTCATTCTCTTTCATCTTAATCTTCATCACAGGATTATTAGGGGAATAAAATGCCACTCTGAACAGATTACAGATGTGATAAGTATAGAAAAGTTATCGAAAGTACAGTTACCTCCATTAGCTCCATCATTCGTGCATCATCAGGCTTGCAAGGGTGCATGTTAGATTCTATGCTGCTCTTAAATCCTGGAAATACAAACCCTTTTTGTGACAACCACTTCTCCTTGGATTGCTCTGCGGCTTCCTTCAGTGCACTCTCCTCATCCACTGGGACATAAACGCCCGACAGATATTCGTGACTATATGCATACCTTCTTTCTGGCTCCTAAAGAAGATAAATGTTACTAAATATTTTTGTTGATACACATTCTCACTCCCACCCATAGCATTAACCACAGGCCTATTAATTTAAAAGCTAAGACATACAGTTACTTTTATACAATCTATGTATCATTGCAATTAATAAATAGGCATGGTCCCAAATACAGAAATTCCTGACAGGCACAGAATCCGATCTTGCCTGCCTTCAGAGTCTGTCCAGTTCTTCCCACACTGCTGTTGTGTTCCTATCTCAGGGATACCCAGATAAGGCCTAATCAGGCTGGGGAATATGGCTATGACTTGAGTAGTTGACATGATCACTCCTAAGCACTGCTTCCAATGTTCCTCAGTTTTCTGGGGAGCTAAGGGCACAGGTGAAGGACACAGGTGGCAGAACATTCAGTGAGGATCTAGCTGAACACACCGGTGCTGAAGGAACAATACTTCTCTGCAATCTTTGCATTTCCAGTAGCACCCACTGGAAATGTACCAGAATACTTGGAAGCACACTGCAACATGCATGTGAAGCACTTAAAGCAGTGGTACTCTAACTCCTGGGAAGGCCCTTTGCTGCCCTAAGTGGCAGTGGGGCCTTCCCAGGGGTCGCAACGGCACATCCAAGGATTGCTGTGTTCATTCATATAACCATCTAAGATGGAGAACAGAGTCCAACTTCAGGGAGAAAGGCGGGATAAAAATATTGTAAATAATAAATAATAACTTCTTCCTAATGGAGTTAGTCATAGGATGGCAAAATTGGCTCAGGCAACTAATGCTGCAAGAAATGGGAGAAGTGTCACTGTAAAGGACTTTGTGGGTTAAACATAAATATGCTGTAACAGGTATGAATGCCTTCTTATATAAACCTTAGAGCTCTCTCGAACTAATCCTAAATCTGACATACTGGTTTGGAAAAAAAAGAAAAGCTCTGGAAGCACATGATGGGGTCTGCACATTATCAGATTGCCATGGGCAAAGAATACATTCAGAAATTTAAAGCAGTCAACAAAAACCCAATTGATTCGGAGAACTGATGCATGTAGTCATCTCAGTCATCCAATTCTTTCTGACATCTTTGGCCAATTAGGAAGTACTGAACCAGGAACTGGGTATGCAGTTATAATACATAAATACAGTGCCTGCAATGGAATTTTTGGATTTGTTTTATATCCTACATCTGCTGCCATTCTCCCAGCAAGGTCTGGATCCTGGGAAAATGCAGGACTCCTACAAAAATACTATCTAATGAAAAATGTCTGGATTCCTCACAAGTAACAGTGCAAAAGTCTCACACACTCACGGCCCTTAAGTATTAGTTCCACAGACTGGTCTGCCAGCCATTTGTTTTGGACTTTGAATTGTCCCAGCTCTGCATACATCAATGTAACACACTGATGGGTATACATTAAAATATAAGCCTCTAGTCCAGTGTTTCTCAAACTGTGGGTCAGGACCCACTTGGTGGGTCGCGACCTGATTTCTGCTGGGTCCCAGGTGATGGAAAGGTCAGATAAGTAATTGCCTCAAGCCATGAGGCTATTCAAAATCAGATAGCTACTAATTGCCCTTCAAAGAGCTGAGCTCCTGCAGTTTGCAAGCTAGCTGCTAATTATCCTACAAGAAGCTGAGCTCTTTACTTGTAAATAAATGTATTTATTTATTTCTAGATCACTTTTTTCTTAAGCCTCATAAAGCTAGGTGGGTCCCGATAGAGTGTCGTTTTAAAAAGTGGGGTCCCGGTGCTAAAAAGCTTGAGAACCACTGCTCTAATCTACAGATAATGAACATCAGAGCATGCTGCATTAAGGTCTCAAATGTAGCAATGCTGCTTTCTTACCTGTGCCATCTCTCGGCGAAGTAGTTTTTGTGCAATTTCTGCAGAATTCAGGGTCTGCAAACTGTAATTAAAGATGGACTTGCCATCGGAAGGAAAAGCCCGGATGGTCTGAGGGGCCTCCTTTTTCACCATCTTGCTGAGCAGGTTCACATTCTCAATATTAATCTGGAAGAAAAGTTAACTTGTGAAATTATCCTGGTTTTATTAACTCCCAGTAAAGGGGGGGGGGAATGCACATCTGAAAACAGAACAAAGGACTTCCATGACAGTGGACAGCAAGTAAAACAGCAGGTAAAACTTAGGGTTAAAGACTAGAGCAGTAACCAAAGCCAAGTCTCTCAACCCATCTTCTGGAAACACATCTCCAGGGTGCTCAGATCTTTCTGCATCTCTTCTTAACAGCTACCAGATATACCCCACAGCTAACTGAACCGGTACTGGTGGGTCAGATGGCAATTATTGGTGACAGTGTTTCTTGTAGACTGCCAGGTGTAAGTCACATTTTTATGGAAATAGCAACAGCTTCTTCTCCAACTCTAAAACAAGGCTTCCTTCAGCAATTAGGATGATATTGATATTTTAGCAGGGAATGGTAAATAAGAGACCACAAGTAGCACTAGGTACCGTACAACCATGCTGACAATTTTCAGTGATCCCCTCATTGTGTTCTAGAAGACAGCTGTCTTGGCTTCTGAAAGTGTGTTTCTTCCATACAAACAGAAATATCAGTGACTTGGACATATTTCTAATATTACATATAATATACAGGGAGTCTCAAGAAAACATACACACACTTTATAGTACCAAATTTATTATGCTATAATTCACACATATACCGTATATGATGTATAATAGTAGGGGCATGCTACCGTCCTCCAGATCAAAAACCTGAAGGGGATCTTGAAATGAAGCAAATCAGGGAGGTGTCAACGAGAGACAGGGTTGTAGTCATGGGGGACTTCAATTATCCTCACATCGACTGGGTCAATTCATGCTCAGGTCATGAAAGAGAGACTGGATTTCTGGATATGTTAAATGACTGTGCCTTAGAGCAGCTAGTCACAGAGCCGACCAGAAGACAGGTGACTCTGGATTTGATATTGTGTGGCACTCAAGATCTGGTCAGGGAACCGTTGGGGAACAGTGACCATGCTGCGATCTGTTTCGCCATGCATGTCGGGGGGGAGAGTGCTGAGCAAATCTGACACGAAAACCCTTGACTTCCGAAGGGCAGACTTCCCCAAAATGAGGAGACTAGTTAAAAAAAAGCTGAAAGGGAAGGTAAAAAGAGTCCAGTCACTCCAGAGTGCATGGAGGCTGTTTAAAACAACAGTCATAGAGGCCCAGCGGGAGTGTATCCCACAAAGGAGGAAGGGCTCGACTAAGTCCAGGAGGGTGCCGGCTTGGCTAACAAGCACAGTTAAAGAGGCTATAAAAGGCAAGGAAGCTTCCTTCCGTAAATGGAAGTCTTGCCCTAATGAGGAAAATAGGAGCACAAACTGTGGCAAAAGAAATATAAAAAGATGATACGGGAGGCCAAGAAAGACTTTGAGGAACGTATGGCAGGCAACATAAGAGGGAATAATAAAAGCTTCTTCAAATATGTTAGAAGCAGGAAACCTGCCAGGGAAACGGTTGGTCCGCTGGATGGTGAGGGAGAGAAAGGGGTGATAAAAGGGGACTTGGAGACTGCAGAGAAATTAAATGAGTTCTTTGCATCTGTCTTCACGGCAGAAGACCTCGGGCAAATACCGCTGCCAGAACGGTCTCCCCTGAATGGCCACCAATTAAGTCAAATAGAGGTTAAAAGAGAAGACGTCTCAGACTTAATTGACAAAATAAAGATCAATAAATCACCAGGCCCGGATGGCATCCACCCAAGAGTTCTGAAGGAACTCAAGAATGAAGTTGCTGACCTCTTGACCAAAATATGCAACTTGTCCCTTAAAACGGCCACTGTGCCAGAGGATTGGAGGATAGCTAATGTCACGCCAATCTTTAAAAAAAGGAAGGAGGGGGGACCCGGGAAACTACAGGCCGGTCAGCCTAACATCTGTTCCGGGGAAGATGGTAGAAAGTCTCATTAAGGATAAAATCTTAAAATACATATAAGAACAAGCTCTGCTGAGGGAGAGTCAGCATGGCTTCTGCAAAGGGAAGTCTTGCCTCACAAACCTGTTAGAATTTTTTGAAAAGGTCAACAGGCATGTGGATGCGAGCAAACCTGTGGATATTATATATCTGGATTTTCAGAAGGCGTTTGACACAGTCCCTCATGAAAGGCTCCTGAGAAAACTCCACAGTCAGGGAATAAGAGGGCAGGTCCTCTTGTGGATTAGGAACTGGTTGAAGACCAGGAAACAGCGAGTGGGAGTCAATGGGCAATTTTCACAATGGCGAGAGGTGAAAAGCGGTGTGCCCCAAGGATCGGTCTTGGGACCGGTGCTTTTCAACTTATTCATAAATGACCTGGAGTCGGGGATAGGCAGTGAGGTGGCTAAGTTTGCAGATGACACTAAACTTTTTCAGGTGGTAAAGACCAGCAGGGATTGTGAAGAGCTCCAGAAGGATCTCTCCAAACTGGGAGAATGGGCAGCTAAATGGCAGATGCGCTTCAATGTAAGTAAGTGCAAAGTGATGCACATTGGGGCAAGAAACCAAAATTTCACATATACGCTAATGGGTTCTGAGTTGTCTATGACGGATCAAGAGAGAGATCTTGGGGTGCTGGTAGACCGGTCGATGAAAGTGTCGACCCAGTGTGCAGCGGCTGTGAAGAAGGCCAATTCCATGCTTGGGATCATTAAAAAAGGGATTGAGAATAAAACGGCCAATATCATTATGCCTTTGTACAAATCGATGGTAAGGCCACATCTGGACTATTGTGTCCAGTTCTGGTCACCACACCTCAAAAAGAATATAGTTGAATTGGAAAAAGTTCAGAAAAGAGCGACCAGATTGATTCGTGGGCTGGAGCACCTCCCTTATGAGGAAAGGCTACAGCGTCTGGGGCTTTTCAGTCTAGAAAAAAGGCGCCTGAGGGGGGACATGATTGAGACATATAAAATTATGCATGGGATGGAGAGAGTGGATAGAGGGAAATTCTTCTCCCTCTTGCACAACACCAGAACCAGGGGACACGCACTAAAATTGAGTGGAGGGAGAGTTAGAACAGACAAAAGAAAATATTTCTTTACCCAGCGTGTAATTCATCTGTGGAACTCCTTGCCACAGGATGTGGTGATGGCATCTGGCCTAGATGCCTTTAAAAGGGGTTTGGACAGATTCATGGAGGAAAAGACCATCACAGGTTACAAGCCATAAGCAACCTCCTGGTTTTAGAAGTGGGTTTTCTCTGTGCCAGGGGCAAGGGAGTGACAACGGGAAACAGGTTATCTTGTTGTCTTGTGCTCCCTGGGGCATCTGGTGGGGCCACTGTGTGATACAGGAAGCTGGACTAGATGGGCTTTTGGCCTGATCCAGCAGGGCTCTTCTTATGTTATGTTCTTATGTATACAGAAGCAGTTACTTGACTGAGTTAGTGAATTAGACCAAGTGCTCAAAATGTTCCCCATTAGCGTCTATACACCACTGACATAGTTGATTAAGAGATCTGCCAACATCCACCAACCTGGGATGTATCCACACATCTCTTCAATTGCTTTGCTTAGATTTTCGAGTGTTGCAGGTTTTCTACAATGAAGTATGTATGAATTATTAGAGCTTATTAAAATGTGTGTACATTTTTTTGAGACACCCGGTAAACTAGCATATTTCGTTAATGTAAGGTGCATGATAATATGAGCCATTCAGGTGGACCTGAGCCCATTCCAATAGTCTGAAGAGCATTTGATATAATTATCTCATAAGTCTGTACCACTATAATATTATTATGAGGAAGATTCACTTCTTTGAGCCTTTACCTGGTATGAAAATTTTATACATGCCAGGATATTTTGGTGTGAGATTACTTTCCAACAAACAATCCTCTCTGTGTGCCCCTAAGACGAATAGGTCCATAGGAGGACTACATACAGTAACATCAGAAATAGGCACACTGGAATCAGCTCTGAGACTTTCCAATCTCACCTGGATATGGTCTTGTGGTGACTGTTTTTCCATTTCCCTTTTTCTAAGGATGTACTCTTCATTACGGTCATCCAAAACGGAGGGCTTCCATTGTCTCATGTGAACATATTTGGATGGAAGCTCATACAATTCTGCAGTCTCTGGGTACTGCTGAACAAGCAGGTCATTTTTATTCAAGGGAACGCCAAACTCTCGACTCAACATTGTTATCATTTCTGCTGTGGGCAACAGATTGCGATGGACTACATCTCTTAACTTTGTACTAGAGCAGATGTAATCAAGCCTGAATAACAACACATGGAGAGAATAGATTGGCTATGCATTGTCAACACACACACACACACACACACACACACACACACACACACACACACGGATTGTTGTGCATTCAACACAAATCTAAAAACTGGTAAATCCACTCAAACCGGTAGAGAAAATGGGAGAAATGCATATATGACAGCAAGTTTGATCACTAATGTAGACACGGGACTACTCTTTTTTGCTTATCAAAGCACTTGCACAACTTCACATCCTTCAGCTGTAACAATAAGTAAGAATAAGGGAACTTAGTGAAGTGGTTCAAATGCTGACGAAGACAGAACCTTTAAGGGGAACATCCAATATCAGAGCAAAGAGTCTCCAATCTAGTCAGCGCTATTGCTGCTTGACATATTGGAGCTAGAATGTCTTCTGGGGAGGGAGAGCAACACTTCTTGTCATCTCCACAGGACTCTCACTAATGCTGTGTCACAATGTCAATTTCAATTAATGTAACAGCTTACAGGGGGTAGTGAGTGTATGTTCGCAGGGTGAAGAAATGATCATCTTTTGTTCTAGGAAATAACTATTTTGAATCTTATATCAGAACCATTTTTCTCCATATTGCATTCAGTTTTTCCTTGACATGTTCTGATACAGTTCATCTTACAGTGCTTTGTGTCTTGTTGATGTGACAACATAATCTTCCCAAGATTATGTTTAAATCACATAGTCCCTCACAACAAAATTTCTCACCACATCTCCTTTAGCATTAGTTGGTGGTATAACCAACCAAAGATTGGTATGCCTGTGGTCCTCTCAAGAATAAGCCTAGGTAGTCTAAGTATCTATGCAACCTCTGATTCCTGAAAGGGCTATAGCATAGTTTGAATGCAGAAAGTCCCAGGTTCAGTCCCTTGTATCTCCCGTTAAATAGGTGGGAAGGACTGACTGCCATATGAAACTTTAGAGAGCTGCTGCCAGCAAGCGGACACAATACTGCCCTAGATGGACCAGCAGAAGGCAACACCAACACCATAATGTTTATATTTTGTCCTTTTATCTGGTCTGTTCGCACTGGTTGGGGAGAACATTCAACACAATATTTGTTCTGCAGTGAACTAGAGAGAAATACACTGCAAGGCAGTGGTTCCCAAATTGGGAGGCACGGCTCCCAGGGGAGCCGCGGAAACCAGCCAGGGGAGCCATGGAGTGTCCTGGAATCCTCTCAGAAAACAGTGCAATGTCAATTGGCGGGCCTCAACATAGGGAGCTGCGGCCAATGGTCGCCAATGGTCAAGGGAGCCACAGGTTGGAAACATTTGGGAGAAAAGCTTTGCACTGCATGCAGTAATGGTACCAGCTTGCTAGAGTGCCCTGGAACAAAGCCCTGTGCTAGGCTACTCAATAGTTCACCCATTCAACAGAATGATGAAACCCTGAAGAAAGGATTAAAATAACCTAAAAGATGTCGGATAAAAATGAAAAAAAAATATCTGAAAGGGATCAACAAATCCTCCACCACACCTCACACATACACTTCTGAGGTTGTAATCTATACACACTTACCTGGGAATAGCTCTCACTGAGCTCAACAGAACTTACTAGTGAGCAGACATGCATCAGTTTGTGCTATAAACGACATGAAAGAACATGCTAAAAATCTCACCTGGTCAGAGCTTGGAAACATGCCTGAGGAACCATATCTCTGATATACAGCAAAGGCTGTTTCATGATACTAGAGAGGGGCTTGCAGAGACGGATATGAAAGAGGACAGCTTCAAGGTCTACATACAGGCGCTCATGGAAAGACAGATGCGAGTTATATAATATTTGCAATCTTCCAGTTTTTGTTTCCTGCTTCCTATAACAGAGAATAAAGGACAACCAAATATTCCATCATCTCATGTTTCCTGACGCTCCACACTCCATACAGGTTTTTTTTTTTAAATTCCCTGATTGTTTTTAAGCATTTTTAAAGGAAGATTAGAAATACAGTAGAATTAGAAGACGTGAATACCATATCATAAACGCCTATTGTAAATTCTTATTTTGCTTTGTAAAAACTATTACAAATATATATTTTTTTGCTCAGTTTGCTGTAAACTTTCCATTATTTTAAAGCTGGTTTCTGGACTATGAGCCTTTGGGGCAGCAGCCTGTCCTTTAAGGTCCCAGGTTAAATCCCTGGGAACGATCCCTGTCTGATACCCTAGAAAGCCACTGCAGGTCAGCACCGACAATACTGACCCAGAAGGAGCCATGGTCTGATACACTGCAGCAATACCTTGAATGAAGAAGGTCCCCGACTTACAGACCTTCGCGTTACGAACATCCAACTTACGAACGGGCTTGATCAGGCACAGCTGTGAAGACGCCAGCGAAACAAACAAGGGAAGCTACTTGGAGACAACCCAAGCAGCTCCAGAGCTGAAAATAGTGGCCCCTTGCTGTGGCAACGGGAAGAAACAACAGCTCAGTAACATCAAATAACACTGACAGTCTGCGGGTTCCTGGGGGCAGAAGGGAGGGAAAGGAGAAGGAAGCAGCCAAAGGGGTCAAAGGAAGGTTGGGACCTGGGAGAGCTGAGATATTGTGAGGCGCAGGGGGAGTGTTAATACTGTATGAGAAAAGTGGGCCCTGAATGGAGACGACTCCAACAACAGAACAACAAAAAACAGCCACCTTTTACCACTACCAAGTAGGAAAGGAGGGAGGGGAGTGTTAAAGCTAAACTTGATCAAGCCCCCCTACAGCTGCCATCCGTTCTTTTTAAAAAGCAAACCCGGAGAAAATATTGCTGTCTAAATCTTATAGTTTGATTCATATGACTAAGAATTAAGACTAAAGGAATTTCTGATGACAGCAAACGCAATAGTGCTGGGCCGGCAAGAGTCAGAAGTTTCAACTTCAGTACAGACCCTTGGAAGCTAACCTGTACTTAAGTAGGGGACTCACAGTTTCAATTAGTCAATTTCAGTTTTCCTCTGAAATCTATAGAACTGCAGGGTTACAAAGAGAAATAGAGCTCACAGGCTCCCCCTGTCCCCCATGACATTTGTTTGGACACTACATACTATAGGACTAGAACTATGGTAGCAGAAAAGGGAAGTCACTCCTATTTTACCAAATAAATAAAAGGTAAAGGTGACCCCTGACAATTAAGTCCAGTCGTGTCCGACTCTAGGGTGTGGTGCTCATCCCCATTTCAAAGCCGAAGAGCCAGCGTTGTCCGAAGATGCCTCTGTGGTCATGTGGCCAGCATGACTCTCCTTGTCGCAGCGCGTAGCATGCAGCTGGAACACAGAGCGCTGTTTACCTTCCCGCAAGCGGTACCTATTTATCTACTCGCATTGACATGCTTTGGAACTGCTAGGTTGGCAGGAGCTGGCCAAGCAACGAGAGCTCACCCCGTCGCGGATTCAAACTGCTGACCTTTCGATCGACAGCTCATGAGTAGCCTGTATATAGCCAAAAGTGCATTGGCTCTAATTCTGGGGTGGGGGAATGCAACTTTAAAAATATATAGGGAACAGGTAGCAGATCACATCATTGTATATTGTAATAGCTTATTGTCAAAAGGTGTTTGGTTTCCTTCGGATTACATTTGAATAGGATGCAGGCAATTACCGTATTTTTTGCACTATAAGATGCACTATTTTCCCCAAAAAACATAGGGGGGGGGAAGTGTGCGTCCTATGGTGCGAAGCCTGGGCCTGGGGCGCTTCGGGGCGGCCTGTGGGGGCTTCGGGGAGGCCTGCGCAAGCCCCCGCAGGCCTCCCCGATCTTCAGTTCGGCCGAAAACAGCGATTTTTGGCCATTTCCGGAAATGGCCGAAAATCGCTATTTTCTGCCGAAGTAAACATCGGAGAGGCCTGCAAGAGGCTCGTGCAGGCCTGCGCGAGCCTCTGCAGGCCTCCCCGATGTTCACTTCGGGAAAAAACAGCGATTTTCGGCCATTTCCGGAAATGGCCAAAAATTGCTGTTTTCAGCAGAGGTGAACACCGGGGAGGCCTGCAGAGGCTTGCGCAGGCCTCCCCGAAGCCCCCACAGGCCTCCCCGAAGCGCCCCGAAGCGCCCCCAAGCCCAGGTAAGTAAAACACTTTTTTTCTGTATTTTATGCTCCATAGGATGCATGCGTCCTATGGACCGATGCGTCCTATGGAGCGTAAAATACGGTATTTCTGGGGTGGGAGGATGTCCCCTTTACTGTTGGTATAGCTGCACTAGTTTCTGACCTCACATCAGCAGCAGGATATACAAAATGTCACGAGGGAGTCTGCCTACCTGCTTGTTCTTTCAGAGTGCAGCTTGCAGCATTCTGAAACTGTCCAAAACTGGTTTGAAGCAGCAACCATGGACACAAAATATGAACACCCTTAATGACACCCTTTACAATACTGCCTCCAAGTCTACAAAAAGTGATCATCAGTAAATAATTGTGATCTTCAAGATTTTTCTTTCCTCCTGCATTCTGTCAAGGTAACTCCTTTAAAAAGAGACAGTGGATGTGCTTGTAAAATTTGCAAGGAAGCATGAAATTAAGCTGTTCCATAATTTTTTATATTATCTCCAAACACTGGTTGTTTGGTTTGGGAAAGATTATTGAGGTGAAAGAGAAACAACCAACAGGTTACTGAAAATACAGCTACAATAGCAAAATGAATGCAACAGAAACCGGCTGTTTCAAGCCATTTGCTTACAAACGGGTAGGCCTTTGAGGATCAAACTGCTCATTGTTAAAAGCTTTTTAGACAGAGAAGCTACAGCTCAGCATTGTACAGAAGGTCCACCGTATGTCAAAGCTGAGAGGGTGTTGCTTGAGTATGGGCTTCAGATGCACAATGTGAGAAAAATAAGTAGTGCTGCAGTACATTCTTTTTTCTTATGTTTTTTGATTGGCTATTTCCCCCATGATTTCTTTAACATACTCCAATACTGCCACCAAATTTGGGCTAATGTGAATGTCACCAACATCCTTAGGGGAGTCTACTAAAAAGAAAGGTTGTGACGGTAAACACAACGAACTGCTCATTTAGTTCTAGCCTAGCTTTTACCTTGATATACAGTCGGACCTTTTTATCCACGGTTTTTCCATCTACGGATTTGACTCAACAACACCGAAGATGCTGGAAAAAAGGTAATGTGGCACCGCTCCCCACCCCGGTTTTCATATAACACTCATTTTTTTTAATCCATTGGGGTTCCAGGAACAGAACCCCAGTGGATAAAAAGGTCCGACTGTACTTGCATATATATTGTGGATTTGCATAGACAAGGACGTTTTTAAAATATTCAGGAACTCATTCAAACATGAAATCTATCACCTACAATCTAAAGTGGTACAGCCGACCAAAACCTCCATCATGTGACTGCTTTGATAATTTATTTCTGCTCTTAGCTTCAGATGTGTGAGCACCCCCTGCAGGACAGAAGGGAGCACTACATAAGAACCAAGAGAAACTAACAGATGTTTCTATATACAATAAATCCCTACTGAAAATACAAAGGATGAGTCCGACAAATTCCTTTTGCAAGGGGGAAAAAAAGGTCATGGTACAGAAAAATAGATTTGAAAAGTAAAAGGGTTCTGATTACCGATCTATTTTTTTATTCCACATTCTCTTAAGTGCTTTTTCCTTAAGGCCTTCCACAATAAGGAGATGAATGGATCCATCCAGTACGTGAAATCCAGTAATAATGTCCATTTTTGAAATCTCCTCTCGAGACAGCTTGTTACTCAGTTTTAATGTATTAAGAGATTGTTGAATTAAACGAGGGGAATAATAACTTAGTTGGAGAGCTTCTGCATTAATTTCTGTAATTTCTTTCAACAAATTACTTAAGAGCGATGTATTATTATAGTCAAAAATATAGATGATGCATCCATAGGGAGAATAGGCAGTTTCAGCATCACCTATTTCATCTTCAGGTTCTAATGGACAAGTTAATTCAACTCTCACTTTAAGATAGGACTCCGAGGATACGTAATGACCCATTGGTAGCTGAAGTTGAGTGACATCAAATCCAGTGGCCTTCTGAGTGACATTTCCCCCCACACAGACACTTGTATCTTGAACTGAGCAGCTGTGGATAGGTGCATAGAAATTCAAGTCCCTTTCACCTAGCAGTAAGTCAGTCAGACTGATTTTAGCTATCCCATATGGGTGCCATACTTCCTCTGTGCCTGTAATGGGATTCTGGACCATGTATCTGGAAGTGACAGTGCTCACATTACTCAGCCTGTTGTCTCCTGGTTCATCTCCGAACAATGAAGGCTTTGTTAGAATAGTTTCCATTTTCTTGTCTCGATCATGAACTTCAATTTCCATGGGTGGTCCTCTTAAATATTCACGCAATTCCCCAGATTCAATTGTCCCCGCAAGAATCACATTGATATCCTTGAAGAAGACTTCAGTTCCATGATCTCGACCTCGAGTTTGATGGGGAAGGAAATTGTGAAATGTGTATTTGCAGTAAACAGGATCACATGAACTCTGTTAAAAGAAAAAGAGGAGTTAGAGTATACTTTGTGTGCCAATACTATTTCATTCCTACATATTCAGACTGGCTTCTGGCCTGGTTTAGGGACTGAAACTGAAGTTGCTCTGGTTGACAACCTTTGCCAAGAGCGGGATGAAGAGTACAACTCTGCTGGTTCTTCTGGAGCTCTCAGCAGCTTTTAATACTGTTGGGTATGGTATCTTTCTGGATTGCTCATCTAAAATGGGAATTGGGGACATGAAACTGTGGTGGTCCTACTCTAACTGGACAAATGAAATCCAGAAGATAGGGCTGGCTGAGGTACTTCTCAGTTCTATGGTATTTATACTATGGGATGTCGCAGTGGTGTAAACTTGTCCGCTATACTATTTAACACCTACATCAAACAACTGGGTGAGACTGTCCAGGGATTTGTCCACTACACTCAGCACAGTAGACTCAGGACTATTTCTCCCTTTTCATCAGATCCAGGCGCAATACTGGACTGCCTTAACTCATGCCTGGAGTCTGTGATGAGACGGAGGAGATCAGGCTAATGAACTGAAGAACTAATGAACATCCAGAAAGGATGGAGGGGCTGATGACAGATGATGCAGTTGGCTATGGAAATACTATTCAACCTGTGCTGAATAGAGTTGTGCTCCCTCTTAAGGATATGTTCTGAGGAAGGATTTGAAGAAAACATGGGATGCAGCATCACACGCATTCCATGCAGTTCCAGGCATGAAGACAGAAAGAGGAGTTTGTGAGAGAGAAGATGCTTGAATTTATTTATTTATTTATTTATTTATTTATTTATTTTTCACATTTTTATACCGCCCTTCCTCCAAGGAGCTCAGAGTGGTGTACATATTTCCTCCCCTCCTTTTTGTCCTCACAACAACCCTGTGAGGTAGGTGGGGCTGAGAGATAGTGACTGGCCCAAGGTCACCCAGGAAGCTTCGTGGCTGAGCGGGGATTTGAACCTGGATCTTCCAGGTCTAAGTCCGACTCCCAAAACCACTACACCATCCTGGCTGATGATATATGGGGTGGTCAAGTTAGACGAGTAAAGGGCACAGACAGGAATACATTACACCAAGATGACAGAAAGTTAAGCAGAAAACAAGGTCAGGGCTTTAGAAGACAAGGAGTTTGTGCCGGATTTTGGAATAGACAGGAAGGGACACATAGCATGGTCAGAGCAACAAGCCAGGTGAATGATACTAGCAGCAGAGTCTGGAGAGAGGCAATGGACTTGAGGTGAGAAAACAGAAGGCCAGAGAGAAATCTGCAATCATCAAGATGAGAAATGAACAGAGCTCTGGGACACAGAACCATTTTTTCTTCATATCTTTGGCTACATAAAACCACTTTGTGACTGTTTTTGTGGGAAGCAGAATATAAATACAGGCCTCTTAACCAACAACATACAAGTATAGACATGGTTCAGGAGCTATGACATTCGGCTCACCTTCGCAAGACTTCCATTTTTTCTATTACTATGAATATAATTATATGAAAGAATTTAATATGTCAGGCAGCCCAATCTTATCAGCCAGGTTCTGCTGGAAGAATGCATGTTCCACTGGCGGAAGTGCCAGGATCCAGGTGGAAGTGCCTGAATCCGTCGCACTCGGCAGCGGCAAAGAACCGCCCACTGGCACCAGGTATGACAGCGGTGAGGGTGGGGAGGGTGGGGGAGCGATTGGGAGGAATGGGGGTGTTTTGGGGCAAGGTGAGTGAACAAACTGGGGCGGAGAGGAGGCAGGAGGGGGTGGATTTGGCAACAATGGTGCATGCCGGATCTTATCCCTCATTTTAAAACCACCCATTCCTTTTCTCTCCTCGGATATAAGCCACCAAAATACGTGGCATGTATCTGAGGAGACCCATTGGCAATTGGCAGATAAAATGTTTTTACTTACCTCCTGTATGCTGTCCAATCCTGCCCACCCACACCCCATAGAATGCAGCGCGTGTTTTTTTGGCATGGCTGCATTGGCACTGGTGGCAAGGGATAGGATTGGGGCATAAACCTCAAAATTGTTCTGCAACTAGCACATTAGAAACTCAAGGTGCAAGGTCACTTTAGAACTTTATTCCATTTTCCCCAAGAATGTAATAATTTTACAATAATTAATAATGTATTAATAAATACTTTGAAATGAATTACCTGTAGCACTTCAACTGGAACAGGAGTGGATGGTAAGCATCTTGCAGACTGAATCCTAATGATCAGGGGGTTTAATTCACGTTTCTGTTTTTCATTCAGGAGAGGCTTCTCCACAGAAAAGCTTAGGTATGCGTCAAATATTTTAGGGGATTTCTCTGTCAGACGACTGGCCAGATAACGTTCTCCTAAACATGGGATGGGGAAGGAATTAAATTATTTATATAACACTTATAAAAGAAGCATCATTTTTAGTACCCTTGCTGATGTTCAGTACCACCTCCAGATGGACCACACCTTATCTTCTAGCCCAGGGTGGCCACCCTTTCAACATGAATGCTCCTGGCCCTTTAATGGTTGTATAGGTGAGGGCATTTCAGCAGCTGCAGCTGCTTTAGCAGCACCATCAGCACTTACAACTGCCAAGATTCTTCTACACAATTCTTAAGAACGCAGAGGCCCTAATGGTGTGAGGTTGGCCACCCCTGTTCTAGCCCTTTAACCGTTTAAACAAATACCAAGAGCTTGCAAATGGGAATAGAGGACGTTATTAGGGAGCAACGACGAAAGAAGTTTCTGCTTGTAGGCTTCCCCAAGACATCTGGTTGGCTGCTGTGGAAAACAGGGTGTTAGACTAGACAGGTCTTTGGTCCAATTCAGCAAGCCTCTTCTTAGATTGTTTGAATGGGTCACAGTTGGCAGTGACTGATTCTAGTGGGGTCAGAAAGCTGAAGAGAACAAACACCTCCACCAGTTTGAATGGTATAAAAAACATATGCTTTAGAAAAACAAGGAAGTTATCCTCTTCTGTTAAATCACTTACAGCATCTATACATGTTTACTTAGAAGTAAGTCATAATGTGTTCAAATGGGACCTACTTCCAAGTAAGTGTGCATAGGCTTGCAGACTAAAGGCACAATCTTGCCTCACATAAGACCAGCGGAGCAACCGCTCCGCCGGTCTAGGGTGTTGCAAATGTGCCGTAAGGCATGTTGGCAGCACCCAGCAAGTAGGCAGTGCCAGCTCAAAAGCCAGCACTGCTCTACTTGCTGCAGATGAAGTGGAGTGCCTGCCAGGGAAGGAAGTTCCCCGCCGGGCGGCAGAGGGGTATGGGGAGGGCGGAACTGGGCATTCCGGGAGGGGAGATTAGTCGGCCGGGGTCGGGAAGAGGATTGGTGGCAGTGGCTATGGCAAAATCCTATCCCCATTCCCGGGCCTGGCTGCTGTTACACAGGCCTCTCGAACTTGCTCCAGCAAAATAGCTGGTACATATCCGAGTAGCCCAATCAGGGCGGCTGAGGCTTTACCCCAAACATTCCCTTCCTCCGAGGTGACCGCCCCGCTGCCTGTCTCACGCCCTGGATGCAGTAGAGGCTGCACCAGCCTCACTGCATCGCATGGCGCAGAATTAGACAGGATTGAGTTGTTGGAGCACCACGGGGTATCATGCTACTTTCAAGGCAAAACTGTATGCCCCAGGGCTCGTCAGAAACTTTCAGTTGAGAAAACATAATGAAAACAAAGAGAAAAATAAGACACAATTAAAATACGAAAATATCACAAAAAGAAAATCAGTAAAAAAGAAACTCAGGTTAATAATTCTATGGGAGAACTCTATGCTGAATTTTCCATTGTGAATTTACTGAAAATGAGTAAGCAAGAGAAATACAGTTCACCTAATCATTACTTTCAAAGCAGGTTATTACCGTATAATAAGGGATAAAAGGGTGGTTTGTCCTACCACTGTTCTTGTAATGCAACAGCCCCCCATCCACCCAACACCCTCACAACTAGCAGAAGCCAAAGGAATCTAAAGGTTTTTGCCTTTACTGTACTGTGTTTATTATGCTCATCATGAATAATAATCTGAACTTTCCTTCAAAGAGCTCAAGGTGGCATCCATGAGTATCCTCCCAAAACCTGTACGGTAGGTTCGGTTGAGAGATGGTGCCTCTAAATTTTTGTCTTCAGAGGTAAGATTTCTTCCTCTGATTTCAATTTTCAATCTAGTCTTGGTCTCTCTTTCATGACCAGCCAATGTGAAGATAACTGAAGTCCCCCATTATCACAACAGCATGTCTTATGGATGCCTTCCTGATTTCTTTCCTCATCTCAAAGTCCCCTTCAATTTTTTTATTTGGAGAACGAAAGCATGCCCCCACTATTACATTGCTCCTTGGGCCTGGTAATTTAACCCACAGCAATTCTATGCCGGAGTTGGGGGGCGCCCTTCAATTTCTACTCTGCTAGATTCTACCCCCTTTTTGACACAGAGGGAAACCTTACCTACAACATGATCCTCCCACAGAGTTTGTACCCCGGGATTGCGGTATCCCACTGGTTCTCCACATTGCACCAAGTTTCTGTTATGCCCGCTATATCAACATTTTCCCTAGCCACTAAACACTCCAGTTCCCCCATCTTAGCTTGGAGACTTCTGGTATTTGCATACAAACACCTATACACTGGGTCCCTAGAGAAGGGCTGCTTGTTTGCACCTTTATCACTGCAGCCTCTCGTTCTGCCAGACTGGCTGTCATGTCCCATCATGCTTCCACTCCAAAATTCTACTCTACCTGGCTGCTCTATAACATCTTCACCTTTGTCCCAAGGTGCATGCTTCTTCTAAGCATGCACAACAAAAAAGAAAAATTTAAATTTGCAAAAATATCAGTAGCGGTGCAGAAATAGACACAATGAAAAACATTACAAAATGCAAGAGAAATTGAGAGAAGCTCTGAATATACCAGACAGTCATTCAATTAATGTACCAATGCCCTTGAAACCACAGTTTCCATTACCGCAAAACATCAGGAAACATGCAGCAAAGAAATAATTTGTATGCAAGCTGTCGCCTAAACCAGCAAGGCAGCATGCAGTCTCAGTGGGCTACTGGTGCTGCACGTATTCTGGCATTTCTAATGGAAGTGAAATTACTGTGAGCTTTTGCTTTCTGACTTTAGCACTATGTGCATCAAGGATGTCAAAATAAATGTATGCACCTCAGCAAACCGAATCCGTTGAAACATTTTAAAGTACAGCATATGGATAGAATACTCCTACATTTTTTAAGAGTCCGAAGTCTCTAAATAACATGGTGTTTACAGATGTGTCATTTTAACCTCTTTGTTTTTACAGTCTGCTACCTTCTAAAACCTTATTGCTGCCACAACTCCTGCAGGTTGCAATACTTTTCCTTCATGAAAACAAATACAGCAATGGCCAACCAATATATCCACAGCAGAAAAAAATGGGTTGCTTTATTTCCAAATAAATCTGCATGAGACTATACTTCTCAGCACAAAGGGCAGATAATGAAACCCTTTTTCTTTCAGATTAGTTTACCAGTTATTGTATTTACCAGATACAGTATTTACCAGATACTGACACAACAACCAGTATCTCCATTTCTGTTTTTATGTATGGCACCAAAGGAACTACTTTAAAAAAAGAAAGTTTGTAAATATAAAGAAAAATCATAATTGTTAACCTCAATTTTACTGTTTTTGCTTATATGCAGTTTGACATTTTTAATTACAAACCTCGCTTTTTCATCTGTGCCATTGAGCACTATTCTATTTCTTGAATGAATACAAATACATTTCCCAGTTATGGTCCTCATATCACAGCATCCTGTCCTTAAGGTTTCATTCCAACTTCCTTCTGGTTTCCACATTGACTTTCAGTTTACAAAACGGTAACCTCGAAGGTTTATCTACTGTTTGTTCATAAATGACCAGGAGTTGGGGATAAGCAGCGAGGTGGCCAAGTTTGCGGATGACACTAAACTTTTCCGGGTGGTGAAGACCAGCAGGGATTGTGAAGAGCTCCAGAAGGATCTCTCCAAACTGGGAGAATGGGCAGCAAAATGGCAGATGCGCTTCAATGTAAGTAAGTGTAAAGTGATGCACATTGGGGCAAGAAATCAAAACTTCACATATACGCTCATTGGTTCTGAGCTGTCCGTGATAGATCAGGAGAGAGATCTTGGGGTGCTGGTGGACAGGTCGATGAAAGTGTCGACCCAGTGCGCGGTGGCTGTGAAGAAGGCCAATTTCATGCTTGTGATAATTAAAAAAAGGATTGAGAATAAAACGGCCAATATCATTATGCCCTTGTACAAATCAGTGGCAAGGCCACATCTGGAGTATTGTGTCCAGTTCTGGTCACCACACTTCAAAAAGGATACAGTTGAATTGGAAAAGGTGAAGAAAAGGGCGACCAAAATGATTCGTGGGCTGGAGCACCTCCCTTATGAGGAAAGGCTACAGCGTTTGGGGCTTTTCAGTCTAGAAAAAAGGCGTCTGAGGGGGGACATGATTGAGACGTATAAAGTTATGCATGGGATGGAGAGAGTGGATAGAGGGAAATTCTTCTCCCTCTCGAACAACACCAGAACTAGGGGCCATGCACTAAAATTGAGTGGAGGGAAAGTTAGAATGGACAAAAGAAAATATTTCTTCACCCAGCGTGTAATTCATCTGTGGAACTCCTTGCCACAGGATGTGGTGATGGCACCTGGCCTAGATGCCTTTAAAAGGGCTTTGGATAGATTCATAGAGGAAAAGACCATCACAGGTTACAAGCCATAAGCAACCCCCTGGCTTTAGAAGTAGGTTTTCTCTGTGCCAGGTGCAGGGGAGTGGCAGCAGGAAACAGGTTATCTTGTTGGCTGCGTGCTCTCAGAGGCATCTGGTGGGGCCACTGTGAGATACAGGAAGCTGGACTAGATGGGCCTTTGGCCTGATCCAGCAAGGCTCTTCTTATGTTCTTATATAATCTTTTTAAAAAGTTTCATAAATAGGTTCCAACAGTTCTTGGGATTGGGACCTCAATTTTATGGTATTCCATAGGTTTATGTATAGATTATTTAAGTTAAGTTCAGGAGCTATACTTTACAGGTGAAAGATAGTTAGGAGGTTTAGCTTAGGGATCATTAAAAAAGGGATTGAGAATAAATTGGCAAATATCATTATGCTTAGGAGGTTTTAGCTTATTTGTTTTACAGCCCGATCCTGCCTAAGAGGAGTCGGCTGGCCAAAATGGCCGGCCACTGCATCCTAGGTAGGATGCGGCCCACGCTAGTGCGGCCGAGGCTCACCTCCAGAGGAAGGGGACATTTGTAAGTGCTGGAGTTTGTAAGTGGTGTAAGCGCTGGAGGCCCTGATGGGCCTCCTCAGATGCGCACCAGCTCTTTAGCTCCTCTGGAGTAAACGGCACAGAGGCCGGCACCACTCACTCCACCATCCTTGACAACCCATGCTGCTGGACACAGGTAGGTGCTGCGCTGGGTGGCAGGAGGGCATGGGGAGGGCGGGCTGGGGTGGTGGGGAGGGGGCCATTGGACGGCCATTGAGCCGTGCCAATATCCTTACATAGCCGGCCTTACAGAGCCTCCCCGGTTGCGCTCCAGCTTCATTTGGAGCATGGGCAAAACAATGAGTAGAAGGTGCGCACAGAAAACAAACAGCAAAAGTAAGTTTAAAAAGCACAAGTCATCATTTTGTGCTGATTGTTCTACAGATTTTGGCTCTAAGAAGCCTAAGTCTATAAAGATGTACTCTGCTATAGAGTATCATTTGCCCAAAGAGATAGAGCCACCTATGCCCCTTATTTGCCCCCTTTGCCTGGCTCATAAATAGACACTTCTCAGTAGTAAGAGTTACTAATAGGGAACCTTTTGTGAAATGGGAAAGAGTTAGTCCTTTGCTGGGTTTCAGGGTGTTAATGTGCAACTGACTAACAAAAGGTCAGACTACAAAGAAAGGTTAATGATTTTTATTTATTTATTTTTTAGGCTAATAACTTGTGTGGACTCATTTTCAAGGCTGTTCTATGCCAATGCATCAAAGCTTCAGAATCATTAGATCCTTAGCATAGCATACAAGACATCAGACCTTTTCTGGTCACAAAGAAAATATCGTCTGCATTAGTCAGGCTGCAGGTCATCCAGATTTATCCCATTTTCTCCAGATTGTGGAACTCTTTTGTCCAGAAACTACTGACCAGTTTTGTTCCTAGCACCCAAATATTTCTCCCTCAGTAAAAATGGACCGTTCTCCCAATTCTGCTATAACAAGAACTGCTCAAGAATTAACAAGCAAACAATAGAACGTTTTACATTTCTAACTTGGTAATGGTTAGAAATACCTGACAGAAGAGGCATGAGGTCCAGCTGTACAAATGCTATTCCAAACTTCCTTGCATATGCTGATGCAGCTGCCTCTCTGGCTGATCTCTGGGAGCCCTTCCTTTTTTCTGTAACAGAACTAAAGCTTTTTCGTGGGCTTCTCTTCTTTTCTGGCAACTGGAGATGGTGGGCTAGAGGAGAAGGCAGTCATACATTAAGAAAAAGTTAAGCATGCAGTGACAACTGGAATACATCCAATCCTACCTGTTAATAACAATCAAACAGTATTGTTTTAATATATTTAAGAGAGCAATTGTCTGTATAGTAGTCCAATGCTGACAAGATTGCATGTAATCTGCAATCATACAACGCAACCATAAATTTCACACCAAATAGAGAAATCAACATCCAAAAAAACTCTATTTCCACTTTTTAAAAATAAGTTTCTAGCTCTTATGATACTTGAGATATAACTAAAAATGTGTGGGCAGTGCCTAGTGAAATCTCAAAAGCCAGCAGGAAGCTAAGCAGGACGTTCATTTGCAGGATGAGGATCTGGTGCTCTATATATGCTCCATTCTTCTTGGTTGATGGGAGTTGTCAGGGTCTCTGAATGCAGGGCCAGAGGCTGGCATCTCAATGAGTGAGCTGCCATATACTGTGTATGCTAAGACTTCAGAGCCCCCCCCCCCCTGAGATACAATGCCCCATCAGACCCTGTGACCAGCTGGCAATATAAAGTCTGAGGGCCCAATCCTATCCAACCTTCCAGGGCCGATGCAGCTGCTATGCAGCCCTGAGGTAAGGGAACCTAGAGGAGGCCTCCGCAACTGCCCCCCCCACTGCAGGATGCAGTGCATGCCCTGTTGGCACGGCTGCATCAGTGCTGGAAAGTTGGATAGGGTTGAGCCCTGAATTGGCTAAGCCTGGTATAAATAATAGAAATGTCATCTTCTGCCTCTGCTTGGCAGTGACGTAGACTTGTGTCTATTGACTCGGACTCGAGTCGGACTCAAGTCGTGTCAATGACTTGACTCGGCAATTGTAAAAGACTCAAAAGACTTGACTCGAGACTTGGAGCCTTTTCCAAAAGTCAAATTTTATTCAGGTTTAAACCAGTTTTCCCGATTAAATAGACAGGGACTTGCAACCAAAGACTTGAGACTTGACTCAAGACTTGATCCACATCCCTTCTGCTTGCTGCTCTTCAAGCTCCAGTATCCAGCTCAAGGCTATATAAGCTATAGATCTAAGGAACATGAGCCAGGTGATCTAGATTACAAGAAGATCACTCTTGTCAAAAACAAACAAACAAAAAAGCAGCATTCACCTGTTTTTACAGATGCATATTCTTCCTCAAAGAAGATGCTATCAAAATGCATTGGGAACTGCTTGATCCTGGTGCCTTCCTTGTGTGTGGTCACAATATCATGCTTGGCCTTAACAGATGCCAGTGTTAAAGAATCACACATTCAATTTCTTGCATGCACTTGACCCTTTGAATCACAGCCCTACTAAGCACCTATCTTGACGTACCACAGGTTGAGAACCGCTGACCTATATTTACAGCCCAATCTCGCGTAAGGATCCACCGGGTGGCCGAGGCCGCCCGCCAGATTCCGTGCTCCGCCGTGGGCAGCTTTCCCCGTGGCAGAAAGTCTCCTTGGGGAAGGGGACGCTCGTCCCCTTCCCTGAGTGTAAAGGGCGCTGGAGCCGATCGGCCTCCTCAGAATTCCACCAGCTATTTTGCTGGGAGAAATCGGAAGAGGCCGTGTATTGGCTCAGCCGCCCGGCAGGGTACAAGATTCGGCCGAGGTCGATCTTTGCCCCCTCCTGGAGCGGCTGGGCCTATCGGCCCCCGTCGTTTGCTCCCAAACCGCCCCCCCGTCGTCTGGATCCTTACCTGGGTCTGGCGGCGGGTGGAAGACAGTCCGAGCGGGGCGGAGCAGGGGAGGCCGGTCTTGCGCCTGCTCATGAGTCGTTGCAAAAGTGGTTTATGGCACTTTCGCGACAGCTTAGGGTGGCGGAATGCTTGTTCCGCCGCCCTGCAATACGACTGGATTGCGCCGTTAGTCTAGTTCCCAGCTTTTTGGCTTAAACAAAGATTCTCTTTGTGAATGGAGAATTTTTCCTCTTCTCTTTTCTGTATTTCATTGTATATAACTAGTATGTAACTACTGCACAGAGGCGTTTCTATGGTGGGGGCAGTACTGTAAGTTGCGCTCCATCCTAGTCCCCGTTTACAATCTGGAATGAGGAGGGCCCACTCCCTCTCCACCAGAGCCATTCCATGCGGCGAAGGCAACGGGCAGTAGACTCCCTGCCCATTGCCTTCGCTGCATGGAATGCTTGGCTAGGGGGCGGGGCCTCCTCGTTTCGAATTGAAAACGGGTACTAGGATGGTGCGCAACTTACAGTACCACCCCCACCATAGAAACGCCTCTGTGTACTGCAAGATCTGATGACAAAAAAAGAGTCCCTCTTAACTTGGCAGAATTGCTACAGAACTTACTCTACACACCAATAGTTCTTTGTTATTTGTATTAGCAGGACCCAGAAGTGCATATTTGCCCTCGACCAAGCAATAGGTTAAACCCAACCCTGCTAGTTCAGATTAAGAATCACACAAATGCAAATTATTAATCTTCTCTTTATAGAAAAAATGTCAAGAAATAATTACAGCACTGTAAGCAACTCTGGGAGAAAGAAATCAAATCATGCCTCAGCAGGCTTAAATTATAACTAGCAGGCAATAACTCCCTAGAAAGTGTGTAAATACTTATCAAAAGTACAAAGACGAAAAGGCTCCAACTGCCTGCGCTGTAAAGAAAATAATAGCTTGGAGATTAAGATACAATGTGTGGAACTGATCTCATAAGTCACGGGTCTCCAGAGTCATGGGAAAGAGGGGCTTAAACAGAACAAACAGGGCAGGCACTGCAAAGGGTTAAATTCCACCTCAAGCTAGGCCCATTCCTTTGCTGCAAGTAGAGATGTTCACTCCTAATCTATATGCATGAAAGCAAACTATAAAAAGTATCCCTATTTTCTCCTCCCTTGCTTTGGATTTTCTCCTCCCTTGCTTTGGATACAGAAAGAAAGAAACATCCACAACAACACTGAGCTCTCTAAAAGGTCAGCAGGATTCAACACTAAATTTGGGGCACAGGATCAAGAGCAGAATCACGTTCTTGGACAGCAATTACCAGGAGAGCACACAGAAACAATTGCATGACGTATTCAATAAGACATTCAGGGCGCAATCCAAACCTACTTAGGCCGCCGTTGTAACCCGCGGCCCAGCGAAAACAGGAGGCCCCAGAACGGAAAGGGGATTCAAATCCCCTCCAAAAGGGGAATTCAAAGGGGATTTGAATCCCCTTTCCGTTCTGGGGCCTCCCGTTTTCGCTGGGCCGCTGGTTACAACGGCAGCCTAAGTAGGTTTGGATTGCGCCCTCAGAGACAGATCTCCAGATTAAGCAGGAAGCACTCCAAGGGACCATCACTCACAAATGTACAACTGATTTCCAGTAAATAAAAGGAAAACAGCTCTTACATACATGAGGATTAGAAATCTTAAACGTTAAAAGCTAAGCACAAGTTCTGAAAATAAATGATTCCAGAGTCAGCAGTCGCCACACAGAGAGCACATTCATTTCAGCCATCTCTGTAGCTCCTACACAATTAATGTCTTCAACTCCATTCGCCTTTCCTTGTACCAGTGCCCAAAAAAGGCCTAAAGCAAATACTTAAATTTTGTCATCAGAACAAAGCATGCAAATTATGTACTATTTAAAAATATTTCTATCCTGCTTTTCCCATCTAAAAAAGAGGCACTCAAGGTGGTTTACAATAATTAAAAACAAGTTAAAATACAATAATCAATAATTTTTTTAAAAAAACACGCCAATACAAGCTGCAGCAGAAACAGATCAAAATTTTAAAATACAAACATTAACAGAATAACAAAAAAGCCAGAGTGGAACAAAAGAGCCTTTGGCCCCTGTTGGAATCCGGATAGAGCAGGGGCCAGTCTCAACTCAAGAGGAAGGGAGTTCCACAATTGTGGTGCCACTACGGAAAAGGCTCCCCTCTGTGTTACCACCAAATAAACTTCAGATAACAGCAGTACCTGAGGAAGGACTCCACCAGATGACCTCAAGAGGTGGGCCATTTCAATATAAGTAGATATTATGCAAAATCCCAGATAGGGGTTGTTGCTGAAAAACTGGAATTTATCACAAAACACCGAGTCCCGCTTATTAGCTACCCCAGCATCTATACACTGCATGTTAAATATAATATTTCACATACACACTATCATACACTCTATCCACTCATTGCTATGGATTCTTACTATTTTGATAGGGTTTTTCTTTTTGCAAATATCACATAGATACTACTCACCACTTATTGCTGAATCTCTCTTTTCTGATGGCTCCGGAGATTTTCCTAAACAAATTTTCACTGTGGTTGACTGTCTGGTACTGGGTCTGCCAGAACCGTGTTTCTGCTTTATCATTCTGCCCTCCTGGATGGTTTTTTCTTTAAGAGAAGAAGGGATGCTTCCAGAAAGACTGATTACACTTAAAGAAACAACAAGGATTAAAAAAAAAAAGTATAAAAGAGATAGATATACACACACTTTTTGCAAGAATTGAATCACAAAGGCAACCAAACACTGAAAGCAGACAAGTAGGTTCTGGATCCCAGAAGGAAGCTCTCAAGCACAAAAGCATAAAATTATATAAAACAAGTGAATGACAAACATAAATTACCTTAAATCTCTTCTAGTCAGACATTTCAGCTTCTTCCTTCTTCAGTAACATACAGTTTTGATTTAAACACACGCTGAAAGCCAAGGTTTTTGCGAAAACCGGAAGTGCCCGAAGATTGCGATCCGAAGATCGGAGAGGTCTGCAGAGGGTTGCGCAGCCCTCTCCAAAGCTCCCCCAAGCCCCGGTGAGTGCCGCAAATGAGGTTTAGGGCAATTTGGCGGCGGAGGCAGTGACGATCCCCCAGATCGCTGCCGCCATGCTGTCCCAGCCCCTTAAGGGGGCGGGGGTTCTCAATGGTGGGTTGCAACCCACAGTTTGAAAACCACTGGTGTAGTGGTTCATGAGTTGGACTTAGACCTGGAAGATCCAGGCTCAAATCCCCACTCAGCCATGAAGCTTCATGGGTGACCTTGGGCTCTCATCTATCTCTCATCCTAACCTACCTCATGTGATTGTTGTGAGGACAAAAGGAGGGAAAGAACTATGTACAACCACCCTGAGCTCCTTGGAGGAAGGGCAGTATAAAAATGTGAATTTTCTTTTTAAAAAACCTTAGTATGTTGCCCTTGCTGTAGTTTTGATCCCGATCACACCCCTCCATCTTTAGTTAAAAAAAATGCACACAACAGCTACTGAAAGTCAATGGAAGGAGCTTTTTTAAACTAAAAATAGCAGGGAGAGGGCCCACAATCAGGATCAAAACCATGGCGGGGTGAAGTTGAAAGACCACCTACCCCCCCATTGCATTTTGCATCACCCCCATGCTTTAAAAAAAAAAAACCTTGAGTTACATTTCGCATTTAAGCACGTCTAGTTTGGCTGCATGTCAAATCTTCTGCATCGTTGCTCAGCTGAGAATTCTACCAGCATCAGCATTCTTCAAACTGCTGTCACCTCTACTTGCAGCATTGGTTTAAATCAAACACAATGTATTACTGGAGAAGGCAGAAGCCAAAACATTTGATTTCAAAAGTGTTAAAATGATTTCTATGTTTATAGAATACACACAGCAATACTACACATTTTTATTGCTTTCACACTGCTATTTTCTGGGGTGTGGGGGACAACGATGAGGGAAATTGGAGGGGGGTTGTTCCTAATCTTATACAACTCTACTTCATAATCTCTCCTCTTTTTCTGCACACCAAAGTTATTAGCGTGTACAGCACTCACACAAAATTAGAAACCCAAGCCCTCAACTTTGAGAAAAATAAATATGCATGTACAAGAGATGAGAGAAGATTAGTTGGTTTTCATTTGTAATGTTGATTAATGTGAAAAGAGCTCATTTCTAACTTTAACTTGGTTTTTCAAATGCCCCAGGTTCTTCTCCAAATTCACAGCGCAATCGGGCAGCCCAATCCTGTGCAAGATATGGCGGCCAGCCTAAAGGGCTGGCCACCGTATCCTATGCAGGTTCAGGGCTGTCCCGGGGCAGCCCTGGTGTACCTTGAGGGAAGGAGAGAATCGTCCCCTTCCCTGGGTGTAAGTGGCGGCAGGCCCAATGGGCCTCCTCGAATGTATGTGAGCTCCGGAGCTCGTGTACATTCGCACCGGCCATATAAGGCCGGGACGAGCCTGGAGAGGGCCTAGGATATGGTGTATCTCATCGCCGATATCCCCGCCCTCTCCAGGCCCTGGGGCGATCTATGGCCACCCTCCCTGCCCACCCGGTCCGCCATCCCCCCTGACACTCTGCCCAGACTGGGGTAGGACTTACCTGCTCCAGTGGGCGCAGGGCAGTGCAGGAGCCCGGGTAAGGGCTGCTGGCCACTGCGCCAGCAGTCTTCTCGCCGGATGCCGTAAACGTGCTTCATGGTGCGTTTATGACATCCTGCGCTGGGGGAGCGTGCGCTCCCCCAGCACAGCGCTACCCAGGATTGCGCTGCTAACCAACTGTCCAGCAACAGTGTAGCCATGCCAACAGGGCGCACACTGCATTTTGCAGTGCAGAGGGCAGTCATGGAGGTCTCTTCAGGGTGAGGGAACATTTGTTCCCTTACCTCGGGGCTGCATTGCGGCTGTACCGGCGCTGGAAAGTTGGTTAGGATTCCACTGTCAAGCCTATAGAACTTCACTGACAATCTAATTCCCTTAGCTGTAACGTGTTTCCTCCAATGCTTCTGGGAGTAACTACTTTTTGGAGAAAGATCACCATGACTTGTACAGTATTCTGTTTCTCAAACCAAAGGGGACTTTTATTAAGTTAAAAAAAAATCAAGAATCTGTCCCCTTGCCATTTAGAAAGTAGATATATTTGTCAGGATATCATAACTATAATATATGTTTGTGTGTTAATAAGATATTAAAATGTTACATTCCTAATTAATTTATTAAATAAATCATATCTGCAAGGGAAAGCTTATCTTTAAATATTGCTTTACAGTATTTCGGGGGGATGCCTGGCAAGAGATTTAAAAGATTCTGGCAAAATACTCATTAGGAGGAGCTATATTATGAATTGGCAAGAATGTATTATGCAATTAATCATCACTGAACACTGGCTCATGGCATTAAGTTAGAAGGGTTGTAAAACATAGATGAAAAATGACCAGCAGTATGAGATTTTAGAAACTCTGACACACCAAACAAACCAGTGAAACTGATTTATGCTAATGTCAGCCAGCCAAATAATTATATTACACAATATGTGGAAATAGTCGGTATGAATGGAAAAGGCAATAGTCTATCAAGCTAGGAACCAGTGACCCAGTACTGGGACCCAGCAAATTGTTTCTTGGAAGTGTCCAAGCAATCATAAGTCAAATTTTAGATTTCTATTTGGGCTCTGATGATAGAGAGAGGCATATGTCCAATGTGACTTACAGGTTCAACTAGCAGTAAAATGGAACAATTTTTGAAATTTCTAAAGCGTAATAAAATCTAGCTCCTAAGAAACAAGGAAACTATAATATAAACGTCTCTTTGTTGATACTTTTTATAGTGACTTCTAGATTGTCATGGCACACAAAAAGTAAGCATTTTCTAAAATACTGCAGCAAAATGTTTTCATGAAAGGTATAGATACACAAATGCAGATCAAATTTCTTGAAGTGCTTCATAGGATATATCACACAATGGGTAAATTTGAGGAATCACACTTGTCATGTGAGTATAATCGTGAAAGTATGACTGAGTGAAATAGCTATTACCAGAGGCGTCGTCTGATCTGTGGCGGTGGGGCGGTGGGCCCCAGGGCATTGGGGCGGAAGGGCTGGGGGGGGGGCGGGAGGCTCCTTAAGTTTCATTTTTGTTGTGGCCTTTTTTCGGGTTTTAAAAACCTTTTTAGGGGTTTTTTAGCACTAGCGCGGGGCTTGTAATCTTTAGTGTATGCTTTGAGCCACTTCTCTGTATTTTAGGAGCCTCCAGCGATGACCTACTCCAGCGCGACGATGTCTTCCGGGGCGCAGATCGTTCCTCTGCTCTGCCCCTGCCGCGAACTCTGTAAAGCGCCCAGCAGCGCTTTTTAGAGAGTCCACGCATGCGCAGGACGACGATGTTTCCAATCGTCGTCCTGCGCATGCGTGGACTCTCTAAAAAGCGCTGCTGGGCGCTTTACAGAGTTCGCGGCAGGGGCAGAGCAGAGGAACGATCTGCGCCCCGGAAGACATCGTCGCGCTGGAGTAGGTCGTCGCTGGAGGCTCCTAAAATACAGATAAGTGGCTCAAAGCATACACTAAAGATTACAAGCCCCGCGCTAGTGCTAAAAAACCCCTAAAAAGGTTTTTAAAACCCGAAAAAAGGCCACAACAAAAACCAAACTTAAAGAGCCTCAAACACAAATAGCAGGTTGCTTTGCCTTTCGTTGAACCTAGCCAGGGGCTAGGGCAGAGAGAGAGAGAGAGAGAGAGAGAGAGAGGAAGCAGAAGCATGGGGAACCGTGCAAAATTTGTAAAAACACACACAAAAATTTAATTTAAATAGTAAATACATATTCCATTACAGAAAAAAAGGATATTCCACACTCATACAACCATGAAAACTTTTAATAGCTTTTTAAAAGATCAGGATGTTGGGTGAGAGGACCTTAGTTCCCATTAGGAAGGCAAATCAGTCTTCTATCGTGGACAGTGATGGTAAATGCTAGTTTTACCCTTTATGTCCCCACACTTTTATTTAAATAACCTGTTATGGTATCCACAAAAGGCAGAGAACTGTGACTGTTGGCGGGGGTGGGGACAGTGGCGGCGCCACGCCGTGGGGCGTCAAGGGTTACGGCCGCGCATTTTTATGGGGGGGCGTCAAGGGTTTGGGCCATGGTTGAAAAATGGTCTGGCTACTCCTCTGGCTATTACCTCACAGATATATATTTTCAACAATGGAAACCATATCTGGCACACTTGAGCACATGATGAGGTTATCATTTAGTAACTGTCACTTCAACTGCTGTATGAATTGGCTATTATTATATGGATTAACACAGCTACATTTTTCTCACTACTGCCCAAATATCTCTCTCCTTCCAGCTTTTTACCTAAAGCATTTGTATCACACTTTTCAAAGTTGTACATGGTTCCCAGAACGGCTTACATAAAATTAATGAGAAATCATGACAGAGAAGACTCACTGGCTTCTCCTCTTCCTCCTAAACATTTGCTTATTGAAATAGTTTTCAAAATCTTTAGTAAACATTTATTCTTGTTGATCATCTACCTCAGGTTTTTGGATTTTCCTACTCCATACCCAATAACCAATTCCACCTCAATGGTTGGAGCATAAGCAAAAAGTTTCCCAAGGTAGAAAGCTGCTTTCCTGGAGACAGCCAGAAACAGAAGGGCAAAAGGAAGTACGTTCGCAGGTTGTCACGACGTGACCAAATTTCCGAATTAAAGATCAGCATATTGCCGGGCAAACTCCGTCGTTTAAAAGTTTTTATTTAAATAAACAAGATGTTATAACAAACTTTACGTTTCACCCCAAACATCTGGGGCATCCTCAGAAGTTAAACAGCCTATTGAGGAACACCTAGTTATACTCAAAGCCCCAGGAACCCGGATGTAACTAGCTATGCTTGTGTAAGTTCTTCCACTGTTAGAATTTGTGGTATCTTTATAACATCTTGTTTATTTAAATAAAAAGTTTTAAACGACGGAGTTTGCCCGGCAATATGCTGATCTTTAATTCGGAAATTTGGTCATAAAGATCAATATGCTGATCTTTAATTCGGCAAAAGGAAGGTTAAGCAAGCTGCTCATGCTCAGCTTCCCTCCCGCTCATGGCACTGTTAGACCGTGGTAGCATCCCAAGTCAAGATGTTATTTGTAGTCTTGCCCTGATAAAGTCACTTGTTGGGTCTGCAGGTGTCACATGGGTTATAAATCACTTTTCAGAGACGCCAAACTCCTGCCATCCACCACACCCCAATTATTCGCCAATAAAATGTTTTAAGGCCTTTTTTTTTATAGTTCTAAGCAAAGATATGTAACTGATGTTACAAGATGTCCACCAAATGGGACGACAGAATTATTAAACTTTACTATATATTTTAATCATCATACAGGAGTGTCTGTCTTTCTATTGAGGAGTAACAAGTAAGAGGAAATTGTTAAGTTGGCAGGAACTTCAAAAGGCAAAGTCAGGAAGTGGGTATTTAGTCTATAAAGCAGGAACTAAGAACTGTTAAAGAAGGGAAAGGCAGCAAGTCAAGAAACCTTAAAATAGCACCAGTGGAAGATTAAACACAAAGCCATACAATTGCTCAAAAATTAAGATCAAAATTAGACAAGAAATATTTATAATCTCCAATGACTCAAAGCAATTGTAAACCAACAGTTTAGTTCTATATACATTATTTTATGGGGATTTGCTTTCCAATTCAAAAGCTCGTTCCCAATCACATTTTCAAACTACAGTGTGTGCCCTTTTTATTTGCAGGTTTGGGACCCACGGATTTGCTACACCGCACATCCCGGACCTGCAAATGTCTGCGTTTAAAAAAAAAAAGCCCCCAAAGCCCCATTTTACCTTTTAAAAGCCAAACCGCTGTGTTTCCAAGGCTCCATGGGGCTTCTGCAGCCTTCCCGACCCACTTCTGGGACAAGGCTGGGAGGGGGAAAGAGACTCCATGCAACCCGGAAGTGGGTTGGGAAGGCTGCAGAAGCCCCATGGAGCCTTGGAAACGCAGCGGTTTGGCTTTTTAAAAAGTTAAAACAGGGCTTTTTTTTTCTTTTTTCACATGTTTTTCAGTGTACCCCGCTATCCATGGATCTTCGCTATCCATGGAGAGGTCCGGAATGGACCCCCCCCCCTTGGATAGTGAGGTCTAAATGTATATTTCAAGTTTTCTTTGCCTTACTAAGTTGACCCTGCTAGATCGGCAGAGACATCTTCTAAAATGGTGGCTCTCATATTTTTTAGCAAGGTGGGCAATTGCCCCTATTCACCCCAACGTAGTGCCTTTTATAGTGGCTGTTTACTGGTATCCCTTCTGTATCTTTTTTAACCTATTTTGTGAGCCCTTTTGTAACAGGGAGCCATTTACAGGGGGGGGGGGGCGGTATCCATGGATTGCTCATCCACGGTTTCAGTTATCCACGGTTGAGGAATCCCCCCGCGCTCTCCACAGCCCCCCCCCGGCACTTACTTTTAGAGGAGAAACCTCTGTTTTTTTCTTCAAAAGCCTAGTGCAGTGGTTCCCTAACTGGGGCGTCGCGATGCCCCAGCCGGGAACAAAGGGTTGCTATGCCCTTAAGGGGCATGGCAACCCGCGGTGACGTCAACGGCGCGCCCGGGATCGCGCCGCCATCACCACCGTGCCCGGGATCGTCCTTGTTACCTTCATTGGTGGGTAGTGGGTGTCCGGTGGGGGTTGTGGGGAGCCTGTGGACCCCACGTAAAACCGGAAGTGGGTTGCAATCGCAGGCTCCCTGCAATCGCAGGGGTCCGCAGACTCCCCACAACCCCCGCCGGACACCCACTGCCCACCAATGAAGGTAACAAGGACGATCCCGGGCATGGCAGTGGCGCGATCCCAGGCACATCATCGCGACCCCTGGGAAGGCCCCGCTGCCACTTAGAGCAGCGGAGGGCCTTCCCAGGATTTAGGGAACCTCTGGCCTAGTGAGAAGCTTCCTTGCAAGCCTGACCAACAAGACTTAGGTGCTAGCTAGAGTCTCAGCAAGGTTGCAGAGACTCTAGCTATCACCTAAGTCTTGTTGGTCAAGCCTGCAAAGCAGCTACAACCTCGTAACGTTTGAAGAAAAACACGGAGGTTTCTCCGGCTAAAAGGTACGTGCCTGGGGGGGGCTGTGGAAGGTGCGGGGGGTCGCATCCGCCCCCCCCCCGCACTTACCTTTAGCTGGAGAAACCTCCGTGTTTTTCTTCAAACGTTACGAGGCTGTAGCTACTTTGCAGGCTTGACCAACAAGACTCAGGTGATAGCTAGAGTCTCGAGACTCTAGCTATCACCTAAGTATTGTTGGTCAGGCCTGCAAAGCAGCTACAGCCTCGTAACGTTTGAAGAAAAACACGGAGGTTTCTCTGGCTAAAGGTACGTGCCGGGGGGGGGGCTGTGGAGGTTGCGGGGGGGGTGCCGGCCCATGGGGGGGCACGGGGGGCCCTGGAAACCGCGGGGGCCTTCGCCCCTTTCCGCGGTTTCAGGTATCCACGGTGGGGGCTGGAACGTATCCCCCGCAGATACGGCGGCCCCCCTGTATACACACACACACACACAACATAAAGCTCTCTGTAAACCGCTTTGTGAACTTTTTTTGTTGAAAAGCAGTCTATGTTATTATTATTGGGGTTACATAGCAAAATAAATCAATAAATGGTTCCTTGTCTCCAAAGAGCCCACAATCGAGGGGGAGGGAGAAAAGACACAGTAGAGACACCAGCACTATCCTAAATTTTGTTTAAACATGTAAGCAGATGTCCCCATTCAAACAGCAATGACCTCAATATCCTACATACCTGGACAGCCTTACCTCAGTGAATGAAATTCTTCAGTCTTTGCGGAAGGCAGGACAGAACTAGTTCTACAAGAGGCTGCTGGTATGTCCACAGTAGTAGATAATTCTTCCTGGTACTTGCTTCGAGCAGCTGAAGCAGGGGCTGTGTGACAAATATCTGATACTAATATTTCCACTTAATTGAAAATAGCAAAATAAAGCTGTCAGCTAGTACAAATGGAACTTTTAGGAAGTATTTGAACAAATACAGGTGTGTCCCCCCTTAACGATGGTTCGCTCAATGACGATCCGCATATATGGCGGAGGTTCCCAAAGTTAAAAAAGTATTAAAACAATTTTAAATGTGAAAAAGTCTTCTTTAACTCTCTCTCTCTCTCTCTCTGTGTGTGAGAGTGAGTGAGTGAGTGAGTGAGAGAGAAAGGGTGGGCCCATCTAGTTCAGCTTCCTGTATCTCACAGTGGCCCCACCAGCTGCCTCAGAGAGCACACAAAACAACAAGATACCTGTATCCTCCATGTTATGCTCCATGTAAAGAGATTAGAGTTTGGAGAAGTTTTTTTTTTCTTTTAAGTTAGGTAAGTTAGGAAAATTGAGTAAGAATAGAATTGTGGCTAAAATGAGGGGGAGTTAGAACAATTAACAGTCCCTGGCTTTCGAGTGACACAGAGAAACTGGAGACGTCCTACAGTATTTCTGAGGTTGGAAGTTAGAAACTGATTATGGGTTTAGCCCTGGAGCTAGTTTGGTTACAAGGAGACGTTTTGTGCCATCCAGTCTTCTAGGTGGAAGTCATAGTTTGATTGGTTGGTAAAAGTAAGAGAGAGTAACATCAAACAGTATTTTAGGATCAGTTCATTTCTGCTTTGCTTGTTCTTTTGGGTCCAAGGACAGGGTGAGATAAGAAATGTAGCTGAAGTACAGCTGGGATTCATCAAGCAAGTTATGAGACTGAGATCTGTTTTTTCTAAAAGATCATGAGGGGCATTTTTTAAATAAGTATCACCTGAGGGCTACGTGCAAATTTGCACAGCTAGCGCATGACCTTATCCACCTTCTATTTTTTTGCAAGAAGCAAAAGAGTATAAAAGGGTGGGTACTGAGGCCATTTTGGGAGGAGCACGGCATGGAGGGCACTTCTCTTTCCATCTACGCACTTGTGCTACTCGACTTGCTGAAGCGCAGGGCTTGACTGCTGGCCTGCAAGCTCTGAGCCATGGATCTGTTCCAGACTGCCGAATAACACCTGTAATCTTCTCGAGGACACCAGAACTAATTAAGTATGTTAGTTTGATCTTAGCTTTTAGTTACTAGATATTCTTTGTTTTCCTGCCTGTTATTTCCTTGCATGCCTTTATTTGTTGGGAACTTTTATTCCCCTTATGTAATTTATTTTGTTGAATAAACATTTCTTATGTACATTCGTGTGAGCTGGTTGCTCAGATGATTTAAAAAAGACACACAAGCTCAGCCTAAATTAGGTTGACTTAGCAAGCTTGGTTAAACTAGGATGCGAAAGTGAATTCTTTTGCGTACCTTAGCTTTCCGCCTGGGGCTATTGTAAATTAGGTACTAATCAGGCAGTGGTACCAGATTAACTACGAAGATTTACTTGTGAAAGTGGAGAAGGGAAGCCCAGAGAGAGAGAGAGAGAGAGAGAGAAGGGAGGCTGAAGGAAGAAGGCAGTAGCAGGATGCATAAAGTCTGTTTTGGAGATGGGCTTTCTTGTGCCAACATCTCCCCTCTAATATTTGGCCAAAACGGCAAACAGTTATATGGTGACACTGTGAAACCCTAGAAACCCTTCACATAGTAGCAACAGCTTGGGGGGGGGGAACGGGATGGAACACGTTACACTCCAGTTTTAGCGCTGTCTTAATACTTGCTCTGCTTTTAATGTGCTTTTAAAAAAATTGGTTACTATTGTAGTCTACTTCATGTATTATTATTTTTTTAAACAGAAAAGCAGGCAAAAAAATTCTATGTTATACTAAAAATGTGGCTTCATGCTCATCACTGGCGTCGACAGGGGGAAGCGGGGGGGCGGGCCGCCGGGGGGCGTCGCGCGTACAGGGGTGACGCGCAATTCCCCCCACTTACATTTTTGAAGCGAAGGTGGGCCCGCCCGCCCTCCCCTGTGTCCGTTTGGCTCCAAAATGAGCCGAAAACGGAGCGGGGAGGGCGCTCTGCTCCTGCGCGTGACGTCACGCGCGGGGGCGGAGCCTCCCCCTTAAGGGCGACCCGCGCCCCCGCTCTGGGGTGACGCGCGTCGTCGCGACGCTGCTGATGCTCATGTTATCATACCTCCTGCAGTACTGATTGCAGACTTCTGTTGTATGCAGGATTCTTCTGCTATGCTAGGTTTTGTGTAACTGGCTTTGGGCTCATTACGTTCAAAGAAGCTTCTTATGTACATAACCATACGTTTTACCGCACCTTGAGGGAAGAAACAAAAGAGAAATCACATTCAAGGTTCATGGTTTTCTCTGCACATAACAATGCCCTACCCTGAGGGGATCATCTTATTCATTTCTTAAGGCTTTGTCTCCATAATATGCTTTCCCCCGGTCCCCAGTTCTTTGAGTTCACTACATACAATGAATACGACGACCACCACCACCCCACAAGCCTGAGAGGCTGCCATGATCTAAATGTCCTAAATGAGTACTCAAGAGCAGAGGATGTCACATTTTTCGCTGCAAAAAAAAAAAAAGATTTAAGACCAGCGAAGCCTCAAGAGATCCCTGACTGGGGCTTATGTGGAAGGAAAGCATTTTAGGAGCAATTGAGAATATGAGATAAAAGAACCCAACTACAAATTAATCCTGACTGGATTCAAATGTGGAGGAGGATGAACTTTACTCTTTTTTTCCCATTGGGTTCTACTTATAAAGCTTGACTCTACACGCAGATTCTATATCTACAAAACAAAAAACAGCAAGAATACCAGTTTTCAACCCCAAGCACACAAAAAACACGAAGAAAAAGATCTGATGAGTTATGCTTCTTTTGAAGTGTTAAGCCTGAAGACATCCATTCTTCCCAGCAATCCTATTCCCCCCACCTATAGCCCAATTCTATTCCCCACCTTTTGGTACTGTTCATGGGATTTTCTTGGCAAGGTTACTGGAGTGGGTTGCCATTTCCTTCTCCAGTGGATCACTTTTAGTCAGAACTCTCTGCTACGACCTGTCCGTCTTGGGTGTCCCTGCACGGCATAGCTCATGGCTTCATTGAGTTACGTCAAAAATGAGATGATAAGATTGAACATTGACATCTTGGGAATCAGCGAACTAAAATGGACGGGCATGGGCGAATTTAAGTCAGGTGACCATCATATCTACTACTGTGGGCATGAATCCCTTAGAAGAAATGGAGTAGCCCTCATAGTCAATAAAAGAGTGGGAAAGGCAGTACTGGGGTGCAACCTCAAAAACGACAGAATGATTTCAGTTCGAATCCAAGGCAAACCATTCAACATTACAGTAATCCAAGTGTATGCCCCAACCACTGATGCCGAAGAAGATGAAGTTGACCGGTTCTATGAAGACCTACATCACCTTCTAGAACTAGCACCCAAAAAAGATGTCCTTTACATCATAGGAGACTGGAATGCTAAAGTAGGAAATCAAGAAATAAACGGAACAGGCAAGTTTGGCCTTGGAGCGCAAAATGAAGCAGGGCAAAGGCTAACGGAGTTCTGTCAAGAGAACACGCTGGTCATAGCAAACACTCTTTTCCAACAACACAAGAGGCGACTCTACACATGGACATCACCAGATGGTCAATACCGAAACCAGATAGATTATGTGCTTTGCAGCCAAAGATGGAGAAGCTCTATACAGTCAGTAAAAACAAGACCTGGAGCTGACTGTGGCTCAGATCATGAGCTTCTTATTGCAAAATTCAGGCTTAAACTGAAGAATGTAGGGAACACCACTAGACCAGTCAGATATGACCTAAACCATATCCCATATGAGTATACAGTGGAGGTGAAGAATAGATTTAGGGCATTAGACCTGGTAGACAGAGTGCCTGAAGAACTATGGACGGAAGTTCGTAACATTGTACAGGAGGCAGCAACGAAAACCATCCCAAAGAAAAAGAAATGCAAGAAAGCAAGGTGGCTGTCAGATGAGGCTTTACAAATAGCTGTGGAAAGAAGGAATGCGAAAAGCAAAGGTGAAAGGGAAAGATATAAACAAGTGAATGCAGATTTCCAGAGAATAGCAAGGAGAGATAAGAAGGCCTTCTTAAATGAACAATGCAAGGAAATCGAGGAAAACAACAGAATGGGGAGGACTAGAGATCTCTTCAAGAAAATTGGAGATATCAAGGGAACGTTATGTGCAAAGATGGGCATGATAAAGGACAAAAAAGGCAAGGACCTAACAGAAGCAGAAGAGATTAAGAAGAGATGGCAAGAATACACAGAAGAACTATACAAGAAAGATCTGAATGTTCCTGATGACCATGCTGGTGTGGTCACTGACCCAGAGCCGGACATCCTAGAGAGTGAAGTCAAGTGGGCCTTAGGTAGCATTACTAACAACAAAGCTAGTGGAGATGATAATATCCCAGCTGAGCTACTTAAAATCCTAAATGATGATGCTGTGAAAGTGCTGCACTCAATATGCCAACAAATTTGGAAAACTCAGCAGTGGCCAGAGGACTGGAAAAGGTCAGTTTACGTTCCAATTCCAAAGAAGGGCAGTGCCAAAGAGTGTTCAAACTACCGTACAATTGCACTCATTTCACATGCTAGCAAGGTTATGCTCAAAATCCTACAAGCTAGGCTTCAGCAGTATGTGGACCGAGAACTACCGGACGTACAAGCTGGGTTTCGAAGAGGCAGAGGAACTAGAGATCAAATTGCCAACATGCGCTGGATCATGGAGAAAGCACGAGAGTTCCAAAAAAACACCTACTTCTGCTTCATTGACTACGCAAAAGCCTTTGATTGTGTGGATCACAACAAACTGTGGCAAATTCTTAAAGAGATGGGGGTACCAGACCACCTTACCTGTCTCCTGAGAAACCTGTATGTGGGTCAAGAAGCAACAGTTCAGACAGGCCATGGAACAACCGACTGGTTCAAAATTGGGAAAGGACTACGGCAAGGCTGTATATTGTCACCCTGCCTATTTAACTTATATGCAGAGTACATTATGAGAAATGCAGGGCTGAATGAATTGCAAGCCGGAATCAAGATTCCTGGGAGAAATATCAACAACCTCAGATATGCAGACGATACCACCCTAATGGCAGAAAGTGAAGAAGAACTAAAGAGCCTCTTGATGAGGGTGAAAGAGGAGAGTGCAAAAGTTGGCTTGAAACTCAACATTAATAAAACTAAGATCATGGCATCTGGGCCCATCAATTCCTGGCAAATAGAAGGGGCAGAAATGGAAGCAGTAACAGATTTTACTTTTCTGGGCTCCAAGATCACTGCAGACGGAGACAGCAGCCATGAAATTAAAAGACGCTTACTCCTTGGAAGGAAAGCTATGGCAAACTTAGACAGCATAATAAAAAGCAGAGATATCACCATGCCAACAAAAGTTCGCATAGTCAGGGCGATGGTGTTCCCAGTAGCAATGTATGGTTGCGAGAGCTGGACCATAAGGAAGGCTGAGCGCCGAAGAATAGATGCTTTTGAACTGTGGTGCTGGAGAAGACTCCTGAGAGTTCCTTGGACTGCTAGGAGATCAAATCAGTCAATCCTAAATGAAATCAACCCTGACTGTTCCCTGGAAGGACAGGTACTAAGGCTGAAACTCAAATATTTTGGCCACCTAATGCGAAGAGAGGACTCTCTGGAGAAGACTCTGATGCTGGGAAAAATTGAAGGCAAAAGGAGAAGGGGAAGGCAAAGGATGAGATGGTTAGACAGCATCACTGATGCAACAAACATGAAAATGAGTAAACTCAGGAAGATAGTGGAGGACAGGAAGGCCTGGCGGGATATGGTTAATGGGATCACTAAGGGTCGGACATGACTTAACAACAACAAATTCCCCACCTGCCCATTGCACATAGCACTGCTGAGGGTGCGTGTGGACCAGATGCTCTGGGAGAGGTAAGTAAAAATGTTTACTTACCTCCCTGTAGGCCGCCTAGTCTCCAATGGGTCTCATTGGACCCACACCAGCTATTCAGCTGATGCAAGTCCAAAGAGAGTCAGGGGGAGTGTCAGGCCGGGAAAAGGGGGATGCTGCTCTCAAGTGTGTGCTGCTGCCACCGAGATCCCCCCTCCTGTCCCAGCCCAGCCCCACCCACAATCCTCCCTGAACTGCCCCCACTGTCACCTTACCTGCTCTGGTGGGTGATCCATAGCCCATCGCTGGCAGGGTGGGGCTTCCCAGCTGCTGCACTGTCACTGACAGCCTGCAGAACAGCAGTGAGGCCAGGGCAATGGCGGACTGCAAGATCCATTAGCATATCACACACATAGGATTGGGTTGCAAATAACTCGCATGTTTTAACTCGCAGTTCCAATCCAGCCTTCTCTTTAGAGGGTGCAGCGCATTTGGGAGATTTTTAAAAGTAAGACTCTGTTTCACCAGAAGATATCACTGTCTTTTGAGAACAGTGAACACTACACGAGACTAAGAGAACAAATCGCTACTGCTTAGTTTTCAATAAAGCAGGTAGGAAAGAAAACAGCAGCTTCACAAGACAAAAGACAGACAAGGGATTTACTTTCAAGGAAATCTCTCTAGAATCAGGGTTAGGGATTTAGAAGGTATCATGAGCAAACACCCTATCACGAAGTTGGATCTTTCCCTTTGTTGTAGTATTATTTTGGGGATGAAAGGTGGATAACATCTAAGCATTAGGAAAGGGGGTGCTCCCCCCAGAATTGTTGAGAACTTTGATGTGCTAATTCCTCCCCTTAGGATAGAGGTGGGGGAACAGAAATTAGGTAGAGGGTGAGTGTGAAGTGATCCTGAGTCCTTCCCGGGCCGCTCCAGTGTGGCCCGGGGACTCCTCGGGAGAAGGGGACATTTGTTCCCTTCCCCTTGTGTAGGGCTGCCTGGCCCCAATGGACCTCCTCGGATGTACGTTGGCTCTCAAGCCGACGTACATTCAGGGAGGCAGGGTCGAGAGACAGGAGCAGGATATTGATGGCACTTGCCGCCGATATCCCCGCCCCCACCTTGGCCGGCTCGCCCAACAGCCGCCCTCCCAAAACACCCGGCCTGCCCTCCCCGCACCCCTGCATCGACTGGTGCAAATCTTACCTGCACCAGTGGCTCCAGGGTCAGTCCATATGCAGAGAGGGCTGCTGGCCTCCACCTCGGCAGCCCTTACTGTCCGGGTGCCATAAACGCACTTTACATCGCGCTTACAACACCCTCCACCTGTGGAGCATGCGTTCCGCAGGTGGGTCTCTACACAGAATTGGGCCATTAGACACAGTAGGTAGAACAACGAGTCAGCAAAATTAGGGTCCCTTTTAGGCAATTTAACTATAAATTGGATACTGGAGAGTCCATCTGGGCCTGCTCCTGGCCACACTTGCTGGGGGACACTCTGTCCAGCTGGGGGCCACTCTGTCCAACTGAACAATCACAGCCCTGCACAATGAGACCTTAGAACAGACTATGAAGTAAGATGGCTTAGCAAGTTAAACTTATCTGGTTGCTTTGAAAATGTTTGCATCTCTTACTCATTTTCCAGAGGGAGAGATAGGATTGGGCTGTTAAGACACCCAGTGAGCTTAATAAGGCATGTGGTTACTTAAGCTTTAAATACTCAACTTACTTTCAGTATCTCCTGGATCCGAATGTAGTATGGGAGTCTTTGCTTTACTAAATCTGGCTTTCGAGCAAATCTTTTCCTTGGTATCCCATAATCTCAACTGTATTTTGTGATCTCTTAGTTTTATTAGGAAGTCGTTGGTAACATTAATTTCAATACTATGATTCCATGACACCCATATTTGGTCATTTTCGAGCCATGTTTTCACAACCTATTTTTAAAAAGGAAATACAGATAGATACGTTTAATTACATTACAGGTACAGAAATAGTAAATTCCCTTAGCAGAGGCTGTAACCATTATTGTTTCTCAGACTTGCAGGAAGCAATAGCTTACAAGACCACTAGACAGATGGACAGGCTGGAACAAAGAATCAAAAAGCTTTTTCCTCACCTCTGGCCACCAGCTCTAAAGACATAAAACAACATAATTCTTAAGTATTAAAATTCACATTAAAAATGAGACAGTGACTGAAGTTTCACAGATTCTATCCAAAACGTTATTGATCTGATCTTCCTGCATAGGTTCTATTCCGATAACAGCCTTCACAGCGATGAATTCATTAGGTGAAATACATGATGGACTGTTACAAAAAATGTTAAACTCTTTAGAGTTCGTGCAGCTTCCCAGTGCTTCAAAGTGCTCTAAAGAGTTAAAAAAAAAAAAAAACGATTCACAGCAACTTCTGGTTATGACACAAAACCGGAAGTTGCTGTGAATTGGTTTTTTTCTTTTCTTTACTATTTACGCCGCACAGGAGCGGTGGCGGGCCGGTGCGCAGCTAAATTACTGTGATGTGTTAATTAAGATACTTTGAATGCTAGCGTGTCACCCAAAATGATCTCATGTGTCACCTGTGACACGCATGTCATTGATTCGCCATCGTGGTCCTAAAGAGCTGCCAAACAATAACAGTGCAATCCTATGCAGGTTTACTCAGAAGGAAGTCCCATGGTGTTCAATGGAGCTTACTCCCAGGTAAGTGTGCATAGGATTGCACTATAAGCCCAATACATTTTAAAACCTGTTGCACTTCGGAAAGTTTAAGAGAATAGTTTGAGCCAGGGTGATAATGCTATGGGTGGACTTTTTACTTCTATTATTAAGAATATTTATATATTACTTTTCAACAAAAGAAATTCAAACTGGTTTACACAGAGATTTTTTTTAAAAAAACAACACCACCACAATTCCTTGTACCAGAAATGCTCACAATCTACAAAAGATGCAGAAGAAACACCAGGAAACGGCCAATAGAAAAGGTGCTATGCTCAGGTGAATAAGACGGTTGCTTTCCTCCTGCTAAATATAAAGAAAGGACACCTCCAAAGGTATAAAATGGTTAAACGTTTTTGGGCTGAGTGGCCACGGTCTTAAAATAGAGTTCAAATAGATACCCAACATTTTGCTCATCCTTCGCAAAGAGCTTCTTCAAGAGGGTGATTAGCATGTGAAAAACCATACCACCAACAGGTGACTTCTCTGTCCAGTTAGTATGGGTTCGTCTATTACATTTTAATTGGCTATTTGCTTTACCGTATTTTTCGTTCCATAGGACACATCGGACCATAGGATGCATGCGTACTATGGAGCTAAAAATAGGGAAAAATACTGTACAGGTGGGCCCCCATATCCACTGATTCGTTATCCACGGTTTCAGTTATCCACGGATCATGGGGACCCCCAGGCTTTTACTTTTTTCCAGTAAGCTTCATTTCTTCCTTAAAGAAACAGGAGAAGCAGCTTATTACAGGCAAGTAGAACGGGACTAAGTCCTAGAGAGGCTCTGCAAGGTTAACAGAAACCTTGCAGAGCCTCTCTAGGACTTAGTCTCGTTCTACTTGCCTGCAATGGAGGCTGCTTGGAAGAAACAAAGCTTGCTGAAAGAAAAATAAGAGCTGGGGGGGGGGCAAGCATGCCTGCCTGCAGGGGAAGCAGGGTGGGGGGGCCCTCAGGAAACCATGGAGGGGGTGTTCGCTCTTATCCACGGTTTCAAGTATCCACGGAGGGGCCTGGAACATATCCCCAGCGGATATGGGGGCCCACCTGTATTTTTACTTACCGGGGCTTCTGGGAGCTTCGGGGAGGCCTGCGCGACCCTCTGCAGGCCTCCCCGATCTTCAGTTTGGTGATAAATGGGTATTTTCGGCCATTTCTGGTTTTCGCAAAAACCGGAAATGGCCGAAAATAGCCATTTATCACCCAACTGAAGATCGAGGAGGCCTGCAGAGGGTTGCGCAGGCCTCCCTGAAGCCCCCACAAACCCCGGGAAGTATTTTTTTTACATTTCTTTTAGCATTCGGTCCATAAGACGCACAAACATTTCCCCCTATTTGGGGGGGGGGAGTGCATCTTATGGAGCGAAAAATATGGTACTTTATCTGCCTAGAGGCTGCATTTCTAATGTTGTATATGAGGTCATCAAAAATGAACAATGGTGAGCAAAACATGGTAGACCACAGTGCTCTCTGGTCACCCCATGTCCCCACCATCCTATTGAAAGATGCTGTCTCACCACGCTCTTCCGGCCCAACTCTGGTGTTCATGGAGATAGATGCCATTATTCAAACAAGACTACCCCACTACAGCATGACTCCTCACCAACCGGAAAGCCTTAACTTGGTCGTGGACATGGACAGAAAGGACGTATGTTATAAGCCATGTGCACAGGCTGACAAAGTAGCAGATGCCTTCTTTGCCTAGCCAGGTTTAGAAGGCAGGCGATTCATCTCTATTACTGTCTTGACTTATGAACTTTTCTCCACTCACTGTCACATTTCTACTACTGTCTTACGATCTTTTTTCCACTCACTGAAGTATGCAGTGTGGACTGTCTTTTCAATTTGTTTCGCTCATTCTCCTTTGGAGTCTCTGGCTGACAGCAAACAAGAGAGAAGAAGCAAGAGTAAAAGATTAAAATGAAAGACAAAGAAAATGGAAAGATGGAAAAAGGTAAAATAGCATGTTCCAAGTATGTATGTCCTACAAACTACAGGTGGGCCCCCATATCCACTGATTCGCTATCCACGGTTTCAGTTATCCATGGATCGTGGGGACCCCCCCCCCAGGCTTTTACTTTTTTCCCCAGTAAGCTTTGTTTCTTCCTTAAAGAAACAGGAGAAGCAGCTTATTACAGGCAAGTAGAATGAGACTAAGTACTAGAGAGGCTCTGCAAGGTTAACAGAAACCTTGCAGAGCCTCTCTAGGACTTAGTCTCGTTCTACTTGGCTGCAATGGAGGCTGCTTCTCTGTTTTAAGGAAGAAACAAAGCTGGCTGAAAGAAAAATAAGAGCTGGGGGTGGCAAGCATGCCTGCCTGCAGGGGAGGCAAGGTGGGGGGGGGCCCTCAGGAAACCATGGAGGGGGTGTTCGCTCTTATCCATGGTTTCAAGTATCCATGGAGGGGCCTGGAACATATCCCCAGCGGATATGGGGGCCCACCTGTACTTTCTGACTCATTCCTGTGTTGTTTATTTTACATTTTATAACATAAATCCATTTAAGAGCAGCACACCAATGACAGGACACAATCCCAACTAGTACGTTTTCTCCCTTTCCAACAACCCTTCTCACAGCATTCACCACTACTCTTTTCTTTCCCAAAACTCCAGCCTCCATTGTGCCTCCCACTTTCTTGCAACCACAAGACTTCCTTACTCACATCCAGACTGCTACAGCCCTGCTACATTTTTCCTGCTCCCCTTCCTTAGTTTTCTCTCCCTACTTAAACCGAGCTCTCTTTGTTCTAGCACAACTGAGGAGACAAGGGAAGGCAAGTCCATTCCCAATACTGCACTCAGCATGCAGGTACGTAGCTGCTGCGTCCTTTAATTCTATTTATGTTCACTTTCTTAAACTTTCCAGGATTCACACCTGAACTGATTAGGAAAAGAGATTGATGGCTCAATCCAATCCAGGCCGGCTGCCAGTGGAACGCATGTTCCACCGGCGGTGACTGCCTTATAGCAGTCGTAATAACAGCGTGTGAACTTGCACACTGTAGGAGTGCCGGTGGAGAGGCCTCTCTTGCACCAGTGGATCATCGTGAGCCTGCCGATGAAGGTAGGCTGGCAGGGGAGGGCGGAATGGGGGAGACCAGAATGGGGAGGCAACGGGGGCACATTGGGTCCGGGAAGGGGGGGGATTAGACAACCACCAAATCCTAACCCCTTACCTGGACACACTCCCACAGCACGGGCCTACATGGACTTGTGTCAGCAATTTTGCTGGTACAGGTCCACTTAAAGGTGTCTGCGCCACAGCGACTTACCCAGAGAAGACCTCCAGGACTGCCCCCACCCCGCAGGATGCAGTCGTAGCCTTTTTGGCACTGCTGCATTGGTGAGGGGGGAAGGATAGGGTTGGGCTATAGGAGATATATGTGGTTCAAGGATCACAGCGAACAACAGTGACTTAAAAAATAAAAAGAACTTTGATAATGCAAAAAAATCAATTTTTCTAATAAAAATGCACACATCACATCACACGCACATTTTAAATTTCAAGATAATAAGAGGTTATATAACCTAGCAGGTACCTAAATGCTAAAGAAGAATTCCGAGCCGTGCCGTTTAGGCGCAAGGCTCGTCCTTGCCAAGCCATGCCGGGAACACATGGGGGGGCAATACTGCCCCCTTGAGTCATCTGAAGGTGGTGTGGGCGGAGCCAGGGGGGTTATATTCTGGCTCCCACCCCTTCCTTCGTGTTTTTCCTGGAGCCACAACAGCTGTTAACCCACCTGCCCACCCTGTCTGGGCTATGCTGGCCGCCCTGTTGTGGGCCGGGTAGGAATTTTTCTGTACACCTGATTTGCCTAGGTGTGTAGTTTTTTCGCCTATATTGTTGTTGTTCAGTCGTTAAGTCGTGTCCGACCCTTCGTGATCCCATGAACCATATCCCGCCAGGCCTTCCTATCCTCCACTATCTTCCTGAGTTCGCTCATTTTCATGTTCGTTGCATCGGTGATGCTGTCTAACCATCTCATCCTTGGCCTTCCCCTTCTCCTTTTGCCTTCAGTCTTTCCCAGCATCAGAGTCTTCTCCAGAGAGTCCTCTCTTCGCATTAGGTGGCCAAAATATTTGAGTTTCAGCCTTAGTACCTGTCCTTCCAGGGAACAGTCAGGGTTGACTTCATTTAGGATTGACTGATTTGATCTCCTAGCAGTCTAAGGGACTCTCAGGAGTCTTCTCCAGCACCACAGTTCAAAAGCATCTATTCTTCGGCGCTCAGCCTTCCTTATGGTCCAGCTCTCGCAACCATACATTGCTACTGGGAACACCATCGCCCTGACTATACGAACTTTTGTTGGTATGGTGATATCTTTGCTTTTTATTATGCTATCTAAATTTGCCATAGCTTTCCTTCCAAGGAGTAAGCGTCTTTTAATTTCATGGCTGCTGTCTCCGTCTGCAGTGATCTTGGAACCCAAAAAAGTAAAATCTGTTACTGCTTCCATTTCTGCCCCTTCTATTTGCCAGGAATTGATGGGACCAGATGCCATGATCTTAGTTTTATTAATGTTGAGTTTCAAGCCAACTTTTGCACTCTCCTCTTTCACTCTCATCAAGAGGCTCTTTAGTTCTTCTTCACTTTCTGCCATTAGAGTGGTATCGTCTGCATATCTGAGGTTGTTGATGTTTCTCCCGGCAATCTTGATTCCGGCTTGCGATTCATTCAGCCCTGCATTTCTCATAATGTACTCTGCATATAAGTTAAATAGGCAGGGTGACAATATACAGCCTTGCCGTACTCCCTTCCCAATTTTGAACCAATCAGTTGTTCCATGGCCGGTTCGAACTGTTGCTTCTTGACCCGCATACAGGTTTCTCAGGAGACAGGTAAGGTGGTCTGGTATCCCCATCTCTTTAAGAACTTGCCACAGTTTGTTGTGATCCACACAATCAAAGGCTTTTGCGTAGTCAATGAAGCAGAAGTAGGTGTTTTTTTGGAACTCTCGTGCTTTCTCCATGATCCAGCGCATGTTGGCAATTTGATCTCTAGTTCCTCTGCCTCTTCGAAACCCAGCTTGTACATCCGGTAGTTCTCGGTCCACGTACTGCTGAAGCCTAGCTTGTAGAATTTTGAGCATAACCTTGCTAGCATGTGAAATGAGTGCAATTGTGCGATAGTTTGAACACTCTTTGGCACTGCCCTTCTTTGGAATTGGAACGTAAACTGACCTTTTCCAATCCTTTGGCCACTGCTGAGTTTTCCAAATTTGTTGGCATATTGAGTGCAGCACTTTCACAGCATCATCATTTAGGATTTTAAGTAGCTCAGCTGGGATATTATCATCTCCGCTAGCTTTGTTGTTAGTAATGCTATCTAAGGCCCACTTGACTTCGCTCTCTAGGATGTCCGGCTCTGGGTCAGTGACCACACCAGCGTGGTCATCAGGAACATTAAGATCTTTCTTGTATAGTTCTTCTGTGTATTCTTGCCATCTCTTCTTAATCTCTTCTGCTTCTGTCAGGTCTCTGCCTTTTTTATCCTTTATCATGCCCATCTTTGCACAAAATGTTCCCTTGATATCTCCAATTTTCTTGAAGAGATCTCTAGTCCTCCCCATTCTGTTGTTTTCCTCGATTTCCTTGCATTGTTCATTTAAGAAGGCCTTCTTATCTCTCCTTGCTATTCTCTGGAAATCTGCATTCAGTTGTTTATATCTTTCCCTTTCACCTTTGCTTTTCGCATTCCTTCTTTCCACAGCTATTTGTAAAGCCTCATCTGACAGCCACTTTGCTTTCTTGCATTTCTTTTTCTTTGGGATGGTTTTAGTTGCTGCCTCCTGTACAATGTTACGAACTTCCGTCCATAGTTCTTCAGGCACTCTGTCTACCAGGTCTAGTGCCCTAAACCTATTCTTCACCTCCACTGTATACTCATAAGGGATATGGTTTAGGTCATATCTGACTGGTCTAGTGGTGTTCCCTACATTCTTCAATTTAAGCCTGAATTTTGCAAGAAGAAGCTCATGATCTGAACCACAGTCAGCTCCAGGTCTTGTTTTTACTGATTGTATAGAGCTTCTCCATCTTTGGCTGCAAAGCACATAATCTATCTGGTTTCGGTATTGACCATCTGGTGATGTCCAGGTGTATAGTCGCCTCTTGTGTTGTTGGAAAAGAGTGTTTGCTATGACCAGCGTGTTCTCTTGACAGAACTCCGTTAGCCTTCGCCCTGCTTCATTTTGCGCTCCAAGGCCAAACTTGCCTGTTGTTCCGTTTATTTCTTCATTTCCTACTTTAGCATTCCAGTCTCCTATGATGTAAAGGACATCTTTTTTGGGTGCTAGTTCTAGAAGGTGTTGTAGGTCTTCATAGAACCGGTCAACTTCATCTTCTTCGGCATCAGTGGTTGGGGCATACACTTGGATTACTGTAATGTTGAATGGTTTGCCTTGGATTCGAACTGAAATCATTCTGTCGTTTTTGAGGTTGCACCCCAGTACTGCCTTTCCCACTCTTTTATTGACTATGAGGGCTACTCCATTTCTTCTAAGGGATTCATGCCCACAGTAGTAGATATGATGGTCACCTGAATTAAATTCGCCCATGCCCGTCCATTTTAGTTCGCTGATTCCCAAGATGTCAATGTTCAATCTTATCATCTCATCTTTGACCACATCCAGCTTGCCTTGATTCATAGACCTCACATTCCATGTTCCTAAGCAATATTGCTCCTTGCAGCATTGGATTTTCCTTTCAACCTCAGACACATCCACAGCTGGACGTCCTATTGGCTTTGGCCCAGCCGCTTCACTCTTTCTGGGTCTACTTGGAATAGTCCTCCGCTCTTCCTCAGTAGCATATTGGACACCTTCCGACCTGAGGGGCTCATCTTCCGGCGTCATATCTTGTAGCCTTTTGGAACTGTTCATGGGATTTTCTTGGCAAGGTTACTGGAGTGGGTTGCCATTTCCTTCTCCAGTGGATCACTTTTAGTCAGAACTCTCTGCTACGACCTGTCCGTCTTGGGTGTCCCTGCACGGCATAGCTCATGGCTTCATTGAGTTACGCAAGCCCCTTCGCCACGACAAGGCAATGATCCATGAAGGGGTTCGCCTATATTGGGGCACTGTTATTCATGTCTCTAACCGGTCACTAATTTGCAGTTGGTCATGGGTAAGAAGGCTGTAAGTTGGGCCATGGGCGTGAACTCTGGGGCAGCAAGGTTATGGGATGCACCCCCCACGTTCTCCATCTCCCAGCTGCCCTCCGGCGCAGGGGGTCTGATGGGCTGCCCTAGATGCCCTCCGGCTCAGGGTGGTGATACTGTTCCTGCTGCCTTGGCCCGTTAGGGGTGGACAGTGAAGAGCCCGCCTTCCTCAGGAAGGGGCGGTGGCTCGGAGTCAGGGTTGTAATGTCTGCCTGGGCAGTCCTTAGGATGTGCCCCCCTTCGGTGCTTCTCACACGCGTGTGTATCACCCTGACTGAGCCTGCGGATCTCCTGTTTCTTTCCTTTCTGTATCTATTTTCAATAAAGTGGCCCCTTTTCATCCATATACTTGACTCGCGTGTTTATTGGAGCGTGCTAGAGCAATCCATTTCAGGGAGGGAGCTGAACCAAGCCTGAACCTAAAAACTGCTTCAGAGATATTTTTTTTCCCAACAAGTCAGAACAGAACGCAAACTAACATCTCTAGGTTGCCTTGAAGCAAACTTGTAAATGTAAAAAGTCATCACTTGTTCAAAGAAAGAGGTTTAATGATCAAGCACTCAACTTTCAATTTTATGATTGCTTTAATTTTCTTGCTGAACGTATTTTGTTTGCTAAAACGTTTTTAAAAATGAAAAACAGTTTTTAATTTAAAAATGCATTCATTTTATAGAGTTACAGTTACAAAGTCTTGCAAGTTTCCTATAATTCTGCATGAAGTTCAAAATGTCTGAACTGGACTGTATTTTAAAATCAGCGTCCGAACCAGAACTTGGTGGGAGAGTTAAAAAAAAAATACTGATGAACTTCCCTGAACTCAAATGTATAAATGGTTGATCTTCACTTTCACAGCCAAACTAGATGCAATATGGGAGATTCATAACTGGATTTCCCAATGTCTTTTTAAGCTAAAAACAACCACCAGGGGCAAGTTCAGGGCGTTAATCCATTTCTCTGTGCCATTTCCCCAATTGAAATTACTCCCGAACATCAGTCATCTTGTGAGTGTGAGGAGTGGGGAACAAATACAATACACCTATCTTTTTGCTCCCCTCAGAGGGACTAATAGCCACTTAATTTGATTCCAATTGAAAATTCCAGTCACAGCCTTCTCATGTATTATCTAGTGGGCAGCCCAATTCTGTCTGGGACCGCACGTGCAAAAGCGCCAGTGCAGCTGGAGGCCTCCTCGGAGGAAAGGGACATTTGTCCCTTTCCCCTGAGTAATGTCCCAGCTGCCTGTCTCCTCAGATGTGTGCCGGTAAAATGGCCAGCGCAAATCCAAGGAGCTTATGTAGGGTTCTCCACACCTGGGACGGGGGATAGAATTTGGCAGAGCGCACCACCGAGAAACCCCCCTCCCAGGCCTAGTGGGCCAATCACCCCCTCCGATTCCACCCCGTTCCACCCTCCCCACGCCCCTAGGAGCAGGACTTACCTGCATCCGGTGGCGGCGTCCTGTCTCCAGTGGGGAGTGGTACCGGCCTCGCCACTGTCACCGCTTACTCTCAGGGTGTTAAACGTGCCTTACGGCAGATTTACAACACTCTGGAGCGGCAGAGCAGCCAGCGGAGCCGGATTGCGTTGTTAGTCTTTAACGGTCAACCAGTCCTACACAACCAGCCTGTCTTGGTCAATTTAAAATGAACAAACTTTCACCAAACTAATGAAAGGTACTTTTGTTCAAGAATACTTAAATGTTTCACAGTGCAATCCTATGAATGTCTCCTCAGCTGTATGTCTCATTGAATTCAATGGGACTCGCTTTCAGATAACTGTGTACAGGACTGCAGACTTATAGCACAATCCTATGTAATTTTCTGACCAGCAATCCAGCAAGGCCAGTGCAAGCACTGCTGGATCTTGAGCAGAAAACAGAAGCTGGGAGACAACCTCGGGGGAAGGAAACTTTCATTCCCACAACCTGGGTAAAGCCCCCGCTATGAGCTCCTCAGATATGCACCCACTTTTTGGGTGGCGCAAATCCGGGAGCCCTAGGGAAAAATGGCCAGGGAGCGGGGAAAAGATTTGGCACACACCAGTGTCACCCCCTCCTGGGTCTGGGCCACCCAAATGCTATTTCCCAGCAGGAACCTGTAGGAGCATAATTTCAGCCTGTTTAAGCAAGAACACACAGCAGTTTGCTTCTAAAAAGGTAAAAAAAATCCTGTGTGTTTAACCTTTTTTCCAAGTTTTATGATGACCCCCATATCCATGCTAAAGCAATTTCGCTTTACGTGGATTTCAGTATCCGCAGGGGTGGGTGGGTTCCAGAACGGAACCCCCATGGATATGGAGGTCCAACTGTAGTAAAAACCACAACTCCAGCCCAATATTTTAAAATGTTGCTGCTTAGCCATATAAAGAAAGACATTTTCATCCACCTTTTTTGAGATTTGGACTGCTTGAAAAAATCATCAAGCAGATTGTTCATACCAAATTTCATAATGATAGGACAAGTTATAGCAACTTTATAAAAGAACGGAATTTTCCAGCAAAATGGCAGAATACTAAAAAGTAGTTACACATATTATACAGTACACATGAGCATACACATAAAACTAGAATTATAAATTAAGGTCTATTGGAATATCTCTGAAACTGTTAGGATTACTATTTTGATATGTCACCTCTTCAAAAAGTATAAGGTGCTTTCATAGGTTTCAGCTAAAGCATATTAGATCAAAAGGAGTTCAGAACATCATCCAAGGGCTCTGCCATGTTTCCATCTGGTCAGTGTCAGGGAGACCCCCATGCAACTCACTCTGAGCTTCCTGAAGGAAGAACAGATGGAAGTATAATAAACAAATATAACAAGACGTCTCCCTGAGCTCCCATTCTGTGTGCGAGAAAATGCGACACACTACACACTGATCTGAGTCAATTGAACTCCCTGAAGTTAGTGAAGCAACAGGACAGCCATACTGGAAATACTCCTTGGTCCTTACTGCACCAGAGATACAGTCCAGGTTAATAATCTGATATGGACTACCCTTAGCACAAAGGAATGTAAAGGGAAAGGGAGAATTGCTACAATATTTTGTACCTACATCATTTTTTGCATAAAGTCTTCCTATAAGTTGTTTTATGAAATTGTCACAAAAAACATTTCAAGAATCCTTTGAAAATGGCCCAGCATCTAATAAGATCAACTGTAGTGTATTAAACAGCTACACAATAACTCCTTTTCTCATGTTTTAGGAATGCTTTGTGTTAATGAGACCAGTGTTTCTCAAAGTGGTGGGTCACAACCCACCACTGAGACCACAAACTGCCCCCTGCCCCCTTAAGAGGCGGGGAAAGCATGAGGGCAGCGATCCCAGGGATCACCGCCACCAAAGTGCCCCAAAACACCTTGTTTTCCCTTACCGGGGCTTTGAGGAGGCCTGCACAACCCTGTGCAGGCCTCCCCGATCTTCAGATTGCCGAAAAACGATAGCTTTGCGGGGAGAACTTTGAGAACCACTGGATTAGACTACAGTACATAAGAACATAAGAAGAGCCTTGCTGGATCAGGCCAAAGGCCCATCTAGTCCAGCTTCCTGTATCTCACAGTGGCCCTACCAGATGCCTCCGAGAGCACACAGCCAACAAGATAACCTGTTTCCTGTTGTCACTCCCTTGCACCTGGCATAGAGAAAACCCACTTCTAAAACCAGGAGGTTGCTTATGGCTTGTAACCTGTGATGGTCTTTTCCTCCATGAATCTGTCCAACCCCCTTTTAAAGGCAACTAGGCCAGGTGCCATCACCACATACTGTGGCAAGAAGTTCCACAGATGAATTACACACTGGGTGAAGAAATATTTTCTTTTGTCTGTTTTAATACTCCCGTTACTCAATTTAAGTGGATGTCCCCTAGTTCTAGTGTTGTGTGAGAGGGAAAAGAACTTCTCTCCATCCACTCTCTCCATCCCATGCATAACTTTATACGTCTCAATCATGTGCCCTCAGGTGCCTTTTTTGTAGACTGAAGAGCCCCAAGCGCTGTAGCCTTTCCTCATAAGGGAGATGCCCTAGCCCACTAATCATTTTGGTCGCTCTCTTCTGCACCTTTTCCAGTTCCACTATATCCTTTTTGAGATGCGGCGACCAGAATAGGACGCAATAGTCCAGATGTGGCCTTACCCTCGATTTGTACAATGGCATAATGATATTGGCAGTTTTATTCTCAATCCCTTTTTTAATGATCCCAAGCATGGAATTGGCCTTCTTCACAGCCCCCGCACACCGGGTTGACACTTTCATCGATATGTCCACCAGCACCCCAAGATCTCTCTCCTGATCCGTCACAGACAGCTCAGAACCCATGAACGTGTATGTAAAGTTTTGATTTCTTGCCCCAATGTGCATCACTTTACACTTACTTACATTGAAGCGCATCTGCCATTTCCTGCCCATTCTCCCAGTCAAGAGAGATCCTTCTGGAGCTCTTCACAATCCCTGCTGGTCTTCACCACTCAGAACAGTTTCGTGTCATCCACAAACTTGGCCACCTCGCTGCTTATCCCCAACTCCAGGTCATTTATGAACAAACAGTAGATAAAAGTAATGAATTCTTCTCACCTTGAATTCAGTTTCCAGATATAGTTTAGCCACTGGACCAAACAACACCAAATCTAATTTGCGAGGCTCAGTATCATCTGGTAGAAGAATATACTCCACATGATAAAATCGATGCATTTTTGGAATATATCCATCTCTTATTTTAGATGCTGTTCGTTGAACTTCTTGCCTAGAGGCCATCCAAGGCTTTTGTGCTAGAAAAATGTGGCAACAGAATAGAAACACACACCCTCCAGATATTACAAAGGATCATTTTCCAAATTTATTTAAACAAATATTTGCAGTGGGATCATTTACCACACACACACACACACACACACACACACACACACAGGGCTATAGTTATAGCAAGAAGATTCAGCAGACCATGGTTCAGAGAGAGAGAGAGAGAGAGAGAGAGAGAGAGAGAGAGAGAGAGGGCCCAAGCCTATCCAACTTTCCAGCACCGATGCAGCTGCAGTGCAACCCCAAGGTAAGGGGCTCTGTTTTTTTAACACTGATCTTATGCTGCTATGCATTAACAAATGTTCCCTTACCTTGAGGAGGCCTCCGCTACTGTCGTCCCCCCCCCACTGCAGGATCCCCACAGTGCACGGCCCACTGGCACAGCTGCACAGGCGCTGGAAAGTTAGATAGGATTGGTTCCTAAGGCTGCAATCCTATACACGCTTCCCTAAGAACAAGTCCTACGGAATTTAATGTGGCTTACTTCTGAGTTCCATGCACAGGATTGCACTGTGAATCATCCAACCTTATAACTGTTCACTATGCATCCAAAGAAATGCCTTGCATCCAAGGGGGGGGGGGGGGGAGAAACCTATGCAACAAAATTCTGCAATGGAAATAAACCATAACATTCCTAAGTTTATAACCACTATCAGAAACTGTTCTAATATGAACTATTTATCAATAGCTGCCACTACCTTCATCTATTCTAACCTATACTGCTGACTGAAATGAGACTAATGGCCCAGTCCTATCCCAGGCTGGCATGCAGGGTGCAGGGCTACCAGCACAGCACCCGCTGTATCCTGCATGCCAAACAAGGACTAGGCTGGCCAGGAGAGGGAAGAAATGAAAATGTTTACTTACCTCCCTGGCCGCTGCATGGTCCCCAATGGGAATCATCAGATCTACGCCAAATTTTTTGCTGGCATAGTTCTGAGTAGGCTGCTAGGGCTGTCATGCCCAGAACAGGGGGTTGGATATTGCAGACTCCAGTGTCGCCATGATCCACCCCATTCTGATCTCCGCACCTTTCTAGCCTCTCCTCTGGCAGAACCCACTGATGGCCATCAGTGCCACACCACAAAAAGCGTGCAGCTTTCCAGTTGCTGCACTGGCAGCCACACAACAACTGCCAGCAGAGAGGCAGCCATGAAGGCGGGGCCCTCGTTGCACCAGCATACCTGGTGGAATGCTGGCACAACAAGGGGATAGGATTGGGGGCCATTAACTTCGATTGCACCTATGAAGCTGAACCACTCTCAGCACCATTTGGGAGTTTTACATGTTATCACATTTGTTTTATGGGTGCTTATTGGCTACTTTTATTATGAGTGCTGCTCTGTTTTTTTTTAACACTGATCTTATGCTGCTATGTATTAATGATTTATGCTGCTGTTTTGTCTGGGGGTTTTATAAGCTGTGGATTATTTGAGCTATTCACTGATGTTTCTGTCTATTTTAGTATTTTTATCTGTTAGTTTTATTGTTGTCATTTTGTATTATTGATTTTTTTTGTATTTATTGTGTTTTTTTAAATATTGTTACCATAGTTACCTTGAGCACCATTGGGGAAAGGCACGGTACAAATCACTCAAATAAATAAATAAATCATACCAGAATGAGGCACATAAATATGCTAGGCCAGGGAAAGACTAGCTGCTTTTCCCAGCACCAGAACATTGTCATGCGCAAGAAGGCAATGATGGAAAATTCTCTACCTCACTGCCACTCCAAAGAACAAGGAGTCCATGGAATTAGCAATGCAAGCATAGGATGATAAAGAGAACCTACGGGTACATAAAGTTATGTTACAAATATGTGAGCTGTACAGTCACATATAACTATTCCTAGGTCCAGTCTACACTTCCCCTGTTGTATTATTTAGTGAACCGGTAGGACAAGTTCCAAAAGGAACAGAAAGACTTACAACAAGTGCCTTTAACTTACATGGAGGAATAACCGGGACAGCCAGGGAGATTGAGAATGTGCAGGTAACCTGGTGCTGAGCATCATCTTGACTGTTCACGGAGAAGGAGCATATCCTGCTTTGATCTTCAGGAGTGGGGTGAGCACCACCCAAGGCCTCTGGGCTTTCAGTTCCATAAGTGCTGTCTGAATGCTGTGTGTTGCGATCCGCTTCATTTGTCTCTTCTTCCTCTCTGTCCTCCTCCTCCTGCTTTTCAGCTCCATCCTCTGATGTTTTACCTGTCATCCTGAGATACAATTATTAGTAATTTTGATTCCCAGTTTCTTCTGCTCCGCGTATATGCCTTTCTTCCATCTTTTAACAAGTACAATAAGTAATTACCATGCTGTGCCACTATTCTTCACCACAAACAGAGCACGCAAGAACATCTCCCAGGATTTTTCACCAGTATACCGTAATTATAAATGCAATAATAAATACATACAATATTACAGGTATTTATGGGTCTGACAGAGAGTAGCTTTAACTAAGGTCACTTTTAGGACTGAGCTGAGATTTGATCCTAGAATTTCCTGGCTTATAACTCACACTTGGGTAGGACTTGCACTAGTGTTCCGGCAGTGAAAGGTCCTTTATGGCAGTTCAAAAGAAAAGGATTGGGCATTTAGTCACGGTGCTACTCTAGCCTCTCTAATGATGGTTGAGCAGTGTGCCAACTTGACAAAGTCTTTAGATGACCAGTGTCCTCACAGACACAATGATATTTGGAAAAAAGAAAACCCAGCCAGACACACTGGAAAAGCAGTTATGCAAATTGAAATGCACATACATAAAGAAGCTTCCATTCATGCATCCCACTGCATCAGGAATCAAATGCAAAAAGGGTGCTTGTTGCATACACAACAAGCCTGTATCTTTGAATGCAGTAATCTAGACTAGGTACATACATCGTTCTGGATGAAAAATTTGGAACTAGGCTGCTGAGCAGAAGTTCACAGCAATAAAGGCTGATCTCCACTGCATGAATTCCGGCACATCCCGGGCGCGTGCGGAGATTGCGGAGCTGTGTGGCTTCCATTTTATCTGATCGCATCGGAATGTGAGAGAGCCGTGGTCTCCCAAGTTCCGTTGCTATCAGCGGTGGACCATGCTCATGATGGGGCAGGATGCGTCATGGGTGGGACGCGGAGCTGATGGTTTGACCAATGGGATGTGAGGGTTTTTTCAGCCAATCGGAGCACACTTGTGTTTCAACCAATCACCGTTGAGATTTATTAGAAGGCGGGACAATGAGGAGGGACTATTTGTATTGAAGAAACTGGTGGAGCCCAGGGCAGCATTTTGGGCAGTCCTGTCCCCTATGCTCACGCGCCTCCAGACACAAGCGCAACGCAACCGGAGCTGGTGGAGATCAGCCTTCAGTTTTAAAAGCACTAATAAGCTCAGAGGGGCTGAAACTCCTTTCCCCTTAAAAACCGGTCAATGGCTCTGTCAAACCTGCAAAAAATATTTGCTAGGCATCTAGTCACATGCAAATATTAATTATTAACAGTATTTATATACCGCTTTTCAACAAAAAGTTCACAAGCGGTTTACAGACAAAATCAAATGATTAAATGGCTCCTTGTCCCAAAAGGGCTCACAATCTAAAAAAAAGATGCAAAACACCACCAGCAAACAGCCACCAGAAAGACACTGTGAAAGGGGGGGCAGTTATTCTCCCCCTGCTAAATATAAAAGGAGCACCAATTGAAAAAGTGCCTCTTGCTCAGTTAGCAGGGGTCATATGCACCAAGGGCAAGGTGATCGAGCGGGTAGTGGCGTCTCAGCTTCAGAGGGTCTTGGAGGAAGCTGATTATCTGGATCCATTCCAGTCTGGCTTCAGACCGGGGTTCGGGACAGAGACGGCCTTGGTCGCCTTGGTGGATGACCTGCGCCGGGGACTGGACAGGGGGAGTGCGTCCCTGTTGGTCCTGCTGGACCTCTCGGCGGCTTTTGACACCATTGACCATGGTGTCCTTCTGGGTCGGTTGGCTGGGTTGGGGCTTGGAGGCACCGTTCTGAGGTGGTTCCGCTCCTTCCTGGCTGATAGATCCCAGAAGGTGGTGCTGGGGGATGCTTGTTCGGCACCCTTGCCCTTGAGGTGTGGGGTGCCGCAAGGGTCAATTCTATCCCCCATGCTGTTTAATATCTATATGAAGCCGCTGGGAGAGGTCATCCGGGGATTTGGGGTAGGGAGTCATCAGTATGCGGATGACACCCAGCTCTTTCTCTCCTTTCCACCTGACTCCAAGGGGGCGGTCGATGTCCTGAATCGTTGTCTGGAGGCAGTTGGGAGCTGGATGGGGGCTAACAAGCTGAAATTAAATCCTGATAAGACAGAGGTTCTGTTGGTCCAGAAGTCTACGACTCAGGTACTGGATCATCGTCCTGCTCTGAATGGGGTTGTACTCCCTCTGAAGGAGCAGGTCCGCAGCCTGGGGGTTCTCCTGGATGCGCAGCTGCTCCTGGATTCCCAGGTGGCGGCTGTGGCCAGGGGGGCTTTTGCCCAGCTTCGGCTGGTGCGCCAGCTGCGACCGTACCTGGATCGTGCAGACCTGGCCACAGTGACCCATGCCCTAGTGACATCTAGACTAGATTACTGCAATGTGCTCTACGTGGGGCTGCCTTTGAAGACTGTTCGGAAACTGCAACTAGTGCAGAATGCGGCGGCCCGGGTGGTTGCTGGGGCCTGTCGGTTCGACTCAGTCGGACCGTTGCTTCAGCAGCTACACTGGCTGCCGGTTCGTTTCCGGGCACAATTCAAAGTGCTAGTTTTGACTTTTAAAGCCCTTTACGGCTCGGGTCCAGGGTATTTGAGGGACCGCCTCCTTCCTTATAATCCGACCCGTACTCTGAGGTCATCAGGGGGGGCCCTGTTGACCGTGCCGCCACTGACGGAGGTGAGGGGGATGGCGGCGCGGAATAGGGCCTTCTCGGCAGTGGCGCCCCAATTATGGAATTCCCTCCCCCTGGAATTAAGAACGGCTCCCTCCTTAGAGACCTTTCGGCGGGGCCTCAAGACATTTTTATTTAGATCAGCATTTGATGTCTGACATGGTGGGCTGGCTTTTTAACAAATTGCTTTTAACAAATGTGGATGACCCACTGGGGCTGTTTGTTTTAATTGTTTTAATTGTTTTTAATTATTTTAATTCTTGATTTTAAATGTATTTATGTATTTTAATATTTTTGTTGTAAGCCGCCTTGGTTGCCCTGGTGGGAGAAAGGCGGGGTAAAAATTCTATAAATAAAATAAATAAATAAATATACATATTCAATACTGCTACAGTGTGCGTTCCTAGACTGGGGCCAGTGCCTTCAAGAAACAAAGGAGTTATTTTAAAAAGTTCCCTTGTCATTGTTGACGTAATAATGGAATCAATGTAGCCTGGGAATGCAATTTGTGGTTACATAATTATTACATTATTAGAATTCATAGTAGATGTAGCTTCCCTTATTTTCCATACCAAAATTTAAACTGGCATGGTCACAGCCCTAGAAATACTCTCGTATGTGCTATCTGCACAGTTTTAAACGTTCGGCTAAAAAAAAGCTATAGGAGTGACAAGTACTAGCAATGTATATTTGGATGAAATCCAGATAAAGTAAAATAAAATTAACTTTTAAATCAATGGACCATTAGCAAATAGTTTCACTGATTCTGAAGAGCGTCACGCTTGAGTGTACTTTCACGCCATTGCTTCCAGTGTGTGCATCTTTAGTACTTAGCTTTCCCATCACTCTGTGCATTCACCATACAATACAAACATTGCCTAATCAATCATCAACACACTCCCAATAAGGAAGTGGGGGGGGAACATCGCCTTAATTCATGGGAAAATTAGCACCATACAAAATGAATGAGACCGTGGAAAGAGGACAGATATTTGCTTAATTTTGCCATTACAATGTATAAGTTATCCTACAGATAGCCTCACAAAAGGCTCATTCTTCTACTGATGCTACAGAAAGCGAGTGCAACATAGAAATCCTCTTTCCTGCATACACACAGCCCCCTCCCCCCAGTTTGTGTGGCAACTGCTAACCAGTGCTGCACACCAGTGGCAAGGGCAGGCAATCCATAGGTCAGGGACCACAAAGGCAGGACAAATATTTTAAATATTTTAAATATTTTAAACGTTACATCCTTTGCAGGTAGCTTCAGCATGAGTAAGGGGTTTTCCAATGGTCTCACAGACATGCTTTCATAATGGCACTAGGGCACTGGCCAACAAATGCTACCCACACAAGGGGTTGCATATGTGATAAGGAGCTTTTACCTCCTGTTGTCAAGTGGATCAGCATTACGGTTCCAAGTCCTTGTAATACTTAAATTATATGGGATTACTGCAATGTCTTATATGTGTAGGGGTGGCGCAACCTAGAATGCTGCTTGATGCTGTCTTAGGTTCACTGCCTCTGCGCTACAAAAAAAAAAAAAAAACCAAACTCAAAACCCTTACTATGCTCCATGCATGCTGCTGTGAAACCTGGATGTGTGGGATGTCCTGATTCATTTAGCATCTCACACTGTCCCTGTAAATGACACTGGAAGTCCCATACTTCTGGGCTCTATGGCAGCACCAGCACACCTGGAGCATGATAAGGAGAGGAATGATCTGTTTCCTTATGTTTCATTCATTCATGAATGATCTGTTTCCTGAGACCGATTGCTGTTAGACTACAGGAGCACATAAGAGCTGTGAAACTGGGTCAAAAAGAGAAATCAGCGGTGGCTTGCCATGCAGCTCAGACCGGACACAGCATCACTTTCCAAGAAACCCGATGTCTGTACAACGAAGCTAAAAACAGACAGCGCAGAAACCTGGAAGCCATTGCCATTTCTCAGAGGAGATCACTGAACCCCATGAACCGGCAGCAAGAATTAATCTACGTGAATAAAATCTGGTTTCCCATTCTAAGTAGAGCAGGACCTTACACAGCAGTAAAGGTTATTCCTGGTCAGCACAATGGATTGCTTCTGGATGCAATCAATTAAGTAATTAGCCTTCCCGGTGCTTCCTGCAGCAATGTTGATTTAAACCTGCTAAGCACATCTCCAGGCACAGACCATCCACCAGCTGAGACTGGTGTTATTGCTCTGAAGAAAACCCAAGCGAGGGTTGAAACGTCAGTTTGAAGTTATTGCCTGTGGCTGCTTTGGATAATCCTGAAGATACTAGTGCTTATAGCTGCTACCTTGTCTCAAGGAATTTCTACAGACCACTGGTTTTAGTAAGAACTTTATTTCTTCATTTCAACTTTACATGGCTGAAAATCCCATAACTCTCAAATTGTTGCAAATTGTTACATGCCATGGGAACCTCCACACTCAATGATCTGTTTCTCACTCAAGTGAGCAGGAAGCAGATTAGTGGGCTTGCACTGGTGACAGGATAGAGGTATGCCCAATTCATCAGTGTACATATGATATACTAACGTGTCTTTAAAGTATTTGTGCCCTTCTTTTCAGCCAAGAGGCTCCCAAAGCAGCTTACATTAGATCATTCAATGGGAAATCATTACAATAAGTGGGGAGGGGGTTGATGCCCCTCTGGATCTTTCTTCTCACAAGGCAGCTGATGTTTTGATGAAGTGGTGAGGAGGGGCACAGTTCAGCTTGTAATGCAGCACACCATGTGAGCATACATTGTGAAAGCAAACTCATGTCTATTTATTTTATTTATTTATTTAAACAATTATACCCCACCTTATCCTATGCCAAGGCAAATGCCCAAGGCGGCTATTACACTGAAATGTCTACTGCATTGATACATGGAGATCCACTCCTTACCAAAACATGCACAAAAGTACCATGCCATTTTGGCATGTTTATACAACAAAATGCATGTGCATTTCACACACACACCCAATCTGGACCAGTTGTGGTAGGGGGCTAGGGAGGGTTAAAGCTGCTATTTTTAGAAGAAAAATTAAACCTCTTAGTACTAATGGAGGAGCTTAATGCAAGTTGTACCTTGAATCTATTATCTCAGTGAAGCATCCATTGGGCTGCTGCTTCTACCCTAGACAGACAGGCAAAGGGCAAGGACTAGAATACTAGATTCCTCAACACACAAACTCTTGACAGGTAAGAAGCATTTTCTCCACTAAGGAAGCAGGGCATTGTGCAAATGATCAGGGGTGTTTTTCCCTTGGGTTACTCTTTGGGGGGGGGGGGGCTAATGGGGAAAGGAACTGTAGGTATGCTCAGAAACTCCACAAGAAAAGGCAGAATTTGCTTATATTATAAACCTCTCAAGTTTAAATGCACTCTGTAAATGCATGGGGGCTTTATTGCCCTTACTCTTGCGATCCAGGACTATCAGAAGCAAATGAAACAGGGCAACTAATGAAGAATCCAATCGAAGCAAAAAGACCGCTAACAATGCGAAGTCACTAGCAGCCCAACTCTAGGCATGTCTATTCAGAACTAAGTAGCACTGAATTCAATAGAACCGACCTACTCTCAAGTAAGTATGGACAGGATTGCTGCATAGCTCTCATCAAAGCGCACCACGAATGATGAACGAGGAGATATGGAGGAGCAGCCCTGTCATAACTAACTAACTAAATAAAGCACTACAGGTCACCTACTGAGACCTGAGCTTCCTTAGTATTGGGCAACTTCGTCTCCCAGCAAAGTCACTGCAAGGATTTCACTGAGTTCCTTCAGAACAAGCAACCAGGGATAGGGGGAGCTCAGCCTTCTCGAACAGGACAGGAACGGTCCTATAGTTTACCTGCACCTGAGCAGCAAAGAAACGCGCGACAACCACCCCAGCAGCGCCTTCTCTCCCTGCCTGGCAGCAAGGCGCGGGACAACACCAACAAAAGCAGGCGCGTTCTCTCTGCACGCGCGTTCCTCTTCCATCTCCATCCGCCTTCCTAAAGAGTCCCGCTCCCTCGACTTTCAGTGCCGCAAAAAAGTTCTCCGGAAAACTCACAGGCCGAACAACGCTTTGATTCATTCTCTACGGCGTAAGAATCCCAGAAACAGAAGTTGCTAAGGAAGTGCTTTGCTTTCAGAAGGGGACGCTTTTCGAAGAGCCCGCTGAACGGAAGTCTGAGCGATTGTTGCTCTGGTTCCTCTGACGCCCGCTAAGAATAGAGACAAAAAAGGGTTCGAAGAACGCGAAGGAATGGAGGATGCCCCAGGCCACACATCATTAAAAACTACCGTAACCATGCCCCCTAGCTGAGTGAGTGGAATATAGTCAGAGCTCCACGTCCAGCAGGGGCGCTTCTCAACCCAATCTAGTCTACGTATCAGGTACTGTAAAGTGAGAATGTTCAATTCTGGACTGTTCCACTATAGACTGCAGGTGCGGAGTCATAGTTTTGAATCCTCTCTCATGCAAAAACACACCTTGTACGTAGTAACCAGCAAATCAAGGAGAGATCTGTGCTCAGCTTTTCCAACAGTGTGCTCATTTGCTACTATGCAGTGAGTTTTGTTTTTGTTTGCATGGGGAAGCATTCTAAAATATGACCCCATTCCACACCTGCAGTCTGAGGTGGAACAATCCAGAATTCTACCGCCTCACTCTGGATAGTGTGTAAATTGAAGCCCAGAAGTTACTTTTGTGCCACTTTGCTATATTCAGGACCTGCCAGCAGCCAGAGAGTTCTGCTGTCCAAAACAATGTGTTTCAAGACTGTTAAATGAAAACAACCAAAAACCCTTGTCTTGTTTATGTGCCCAGAATAATAATAGACTCTGCAATACTACGTAATTAATGTATGTGCAATGCATTGGTGGAGATAGGAGTTGGTGGTGTTGGGGAGGTGTATAAAAGAGAGAGGCGTTCACTTGTTGGAAATGCATACTGTATGCAAGAGCCAGAACTCTTTATTGTTTGAGCAGAGATACCCATCCAAGTTTGGAGATGGGGACACTCCTCTAACTGAGAGGAGGGGGGGGGAGAGAGAGACAGCAAAAAGCAGTTTGTAGTTTGAGGTAAGAGCAGTAGAGAAGCTGAAAGTTTCTGGCTGCAATTAGCCGGAACCAGAGGCGTCACTAGATTTTGCGTCACCCGGTGCAAGAGCTCATCACATCACCTGGAACCAGGGCCAATCCAAGACCTCCAGGCATCTGAGGCAGCATGCCAAATTCTGCCACTCCTTATCTGGTGATGTGCTGGCCTGGAAAAGAAAGGAGCAGAAAAGGAAGTGTGGAGGAGAATGTCAGGGATGCTCTAGCTCAGGTGTTCTCAACCTTTGGAGGCCCTGATACCCCCTATCATGGTCCAATTTTCTGAAGTACCCCCTGCTAATTCTAATTAATTGGATTAATCAATTAATTAATTAGGTAATTAATCATTAAATTAAAAAGTACTAAAACAATTTTAAATGTGAAAAAATGTCTTATTTAACTGTGTGTGTGTGTGGAGGGAGACACACACATGCAAGGATCTCTTTTTTTTCTCCAAGTCACACTTCCCAAAATCAGCTCCTCCCTCCCCCACCCCACCAAAGTACATTTTCCAAAGTACAAAAATAAGCCCAAAACCAAAATCAGAGAGATAGAAGGGCTCCGAAAATAATTACAATTTAAAATCCATGTTAATTAACACTTAATTAGATGCTGATGGGGCAGATAAGGGGCAGGGCTTGGTGTACCCCCAGCAAGTGGTCCGCATACCCCTAGGGGTACGCGTACCACAGGTTGAGAACCCCTGCTCTAGCTCACTGCTCTTCTCTCTTTGATACTTTCTCATCTGCTACATCTCCTTCCTCCTTTTCCAATCCAGAGAGTGGGGGGAGGAGGAGCAGTGGAGGCCAGTGGGTGGACAGATGTGGGCACCCCTACCAAACAGCTGCCTGAGGTAACTGCCTCAGTCATCCTACTGGATGGGCCAGCTCTCCTTGGAATGGGGGCCACAGCCTTGGGGGAGCAGCGTAGGTTGCTCTCTGGAGATTTGCTGCATGATGAAAACATGCCTATTTGCTTCCAATATGCTCTGTTTGTATATTTGTATGCTGTGTTTCTAAGGCTCTCTCATCCAAGAGAATCTAAAACTCTCTAACACCAGCCATTTCTCACTGCACAGAGCTGGGAGGACATCACACTGTCTTAATAAATAACAAGTTAGCAGCATTCCTATACAAAGTATACATCATGTTGCAACCATTTCTTAGCCTGTCTCTTTCTTTTGCTTCCAGTTCTTCTTCAGAATGAGGCTTGCTGGCTGCCATAATTAAGCTCTCTTGTAGCTCACTGTGTTGAGCATTTATTTTCGACCACTTTCTTGTCTTGCAGTGTGGTCCTGGCTAGAAGTTAGAAATGAGCTCTGCACTGCGTTAGAGAGAACAGTCAACTCCCATCATCTGCACCTCTTTTGATTTTCCTACCATGTGTCTCCTAACCAGTTACAAAATCTGCCCAATGCTACATAAGGGCTTATTATGAGGCAGGAGAAGAATCACGGCTGTTAGTGCTATGGTTTGGTAACTAATGAACAGAAAGGAGATATACAACGAGAAAGCTTTATACCACCCCAAGCAAGGGATGCTGATTTAGACAAACAGCCCAATCCTACTTAACCACGCGCAGTGATGCAGCAACGCCAACATGGCATCCGCTGCATCCTGCGGAGGTGTTTTGGCTTCTGGAGGCCTCCTCAGGGCAAGGTCCCTGCTGGCCCAGTAGGTCTACACAGACCTGCACCAGTTATATAGCTGGCGCAGGTCCGGGTGGGTCCATGAAGGTGGATCACCTTCTTTACCCAGTGTGTAATTCATCTGTGGAACTCCTTGCCACAGGATGTGGTGATGTCACCTGGCCTAGATGCCTTTAAAAGGGGTTTGGATAGATTCATGGAGGAAAAGGCCATCACAGGTTACAAGCCATAAGCAACCTCCTGGTTTTAGAAGTGGGTTTTCTCTGTGCCAGGTGCAAGGGAGTGTCAACGGGAAACAGGTTATCTTGTTGTCTTGTGTGCTCCCTGAGGCATCTGATGGGGCCACTGTGTGATACAGGAAGCTGGACTAGATGGGCTTTTGGCCTGATCCAGCAGGGCTCTTCTTATGTTCTTATGATCAGGCCCGGGAAGGGGGCTAGGATTCGACTGATGCCGCTGCTGCCGAACCTGCCCCCTTCTGTTCCCAGTCCCAATCTACCTTCCTTCCTGGCTTGTCACCTCCCTATTCTGCCCCCTCATCCCTCTAACCCCCTACACCCACTTACCGTTGGCAGTAGGCATCTCCAGTCCACTGGCACACGGAGCCAGCTGCTCACCACTTGTGGTGGTGGCCAGGGCGCACACTTCAGTGTGTTGCGTTTGCAACAGCTGAAAAGCACATTATGCCACCAGAATGCTCATTCTGGAAGCGTAACAAGTGGTTAGGATTGGGCCGTAAGGCTGCAATCCTATACACACTTACCTGGGAGTAAACCCCATTGAAATAACAGAATTGGACAGATTTATCCTCCATAAATCTGTCCAATCCTCCTTTAAAGGCATCTAGGCCAGGTGTCACCACAACATCCTGTGGCAAGGAGTTCCACAAATTAATTGCATGCCGGGTAAAGAAATATTTCCTTTTGTCTGTTCTAATTCTCCCACCAGTCAATTTAACGGATATCCCCTGGGTCTGGTGTTGCATGAGAGGGGGAAAAAGTCCCTCTATCCATCCCATGCATAATTTTATACATCTCAATTATGTCCCCCCTCAGGCTTCTTCTTTCTACACTGGAGAGCCCCAAATACTGTAGCCTTTCCTCGTAAGAGAGGTGCCCCAGTCTATTAATAATTTCAGTTGCTCTCCTCTGTGCCTTTTCCAGTTCCACTATAACTTTTTTGAGACAAGGTGCCCAGAATTGGACACAATACTCCAGATGTAGCCTTACCATTGAGATGTACAATGGCATAATATTGGCCATTTAATTCTCAATCCCTTTTTAAATTATCCTGAGTATAGAATTGGCCTTCTTCACAGCTGCCGCACACTGCGTTGACACTCTCATTGAGCTATCCACCCCCCCCCCACGAAGATCTCCTTCCTGATCCATCAGAGACAACTCAGAACCTGTCTTGTTCAAATTTCAATAATCCAACCTTGAATATAAAAGTTTCTCATCCTCAAGGTCACAACAATAAGATTGAATATGTGAAATATTTTATCAGTGCCTGATAAAATCACCATTGTTTGTCAAAATATGATTTATAGAGAAGGAATTCAGCTGTTTTTGGAATCTAACAAACATTTGTCTCTGAAACATTAAATATCTTATCAGCCTCCTTTTCTGCAGTGTTTTGGTTGGATTAAAGGAAAATTAGAGGGAGTTGTAAAAGTAGTAAATCGGACTAGCCTTTCTTATGTGGCTCCCCCATAACCCAAGCACTGGCAAGCACGTAATTTTATAAATTGTGTTGTTCAAAGGACTTGAAAGAAATGAACTTGGCCAAGCAGACCTATAATAGAGACAACATGGTGGCAGATTCTCAGAGACTGATTGACACTACTGGATAATGAGACACAGCTCTGGTTTACGGGTGCTTGTGTAAACAAGGTTGGTTCTGATCCTTGATGCTGACAGTCAGATCTATTGACTTGACTCCAGACAGGAGACAGATGTCATTAAGTTGCACAACGTCTCATGGAATTGGCAAGAGGATGAATAAGCTTCATAGGCAAATCAAGATGTTCAAGGTCTCCTTATTTGCCCTTTGTGAATGGGGGTCTCAGATGCTGTTGATCACTGTGCAGAGAATCTGAAGCAACACTGCCTATTAAATGAGCAAAGTTACACACAACTAGGATTTCAGATTTTCATGGCCAGCAACAATTGTTGAGTTAGAAACAATTTAAAATAAATTCTACTACTGTCTCACAACATTTTGCATTGATTTGTATCAAGCTTTATCAAGTGGCCCCCAGAAAAGGCGGGAAGATGTTACTGCTCTGTGTAACTCTGTCTATTTGAAAGGGATAGTAGCCTCAGACTGATACATCTAATTAGTGAAGTGTGCCACCTGCAATGTTACAAGCAACATTTTTCCCTAACTCTGGATCCAGCACAAACAATGTGGGTAGGTAGAATTCTAAAATCCATACTTCCACTTTTGGGTATGCGTCTCACTTTAATCTTATGCGTCTCACTTTAATCTTTTCCCCTGAAATATGAAAGCCTCATTTGTACGACTAAAGCATTGGGTCACGTAATATGTTCAGAAAACAACTGTTGTACAAAGAAAAAGCATTGCCTTCGTAGGGGAGCAAACCCATCAAACTTATTCTTGTTAAAGGTAACACACTTGATTAAGAATGGAATTTGACCCACCATGAAATAGTTAAAGGAGACCCGTTAAAGGAGAGCAGCGGAGGCAGTGGCAGCAGCCTCAACATCTAGGAGCAGGGGAGGAATTTTGATATCTAGACAACCTGCTCCCTCCCCATCACTGCCAGAGGAGAATCAATGAGCCAGTAGAAGGAGCTGAGTGGAGCCTAAAGATATCCTTGGCCTGAATGAGGAGGAGAGTTCTCTCCTTCGGTTGTTGTAACACCCAGCCTGCTCTGGGGTCCTGACCCCTTGCGACCATACCTGGAGGGATGCGATTTCCCCCGGTTCTGATGCAGGTAGTGAGGCAATATCAAAAAAGATTGACCCTTTAGTGTTGCCACTGTGATAGAGAGGGAGCCACATAAGTTTTCGCATTGTTGGAGGAGGCACATGGAGGAGAAGTTGTAATTTCCTTGGTGGCCAGAGTTTTTCAGTGTTGCTTGCCCCCAGGGGAGAGCTTACTTTACTTTTCACATTTATACATCACCCTTCCTCCCAGGAGCACAAGGTGCTGTACGTGACTCCTCCTCCTCCACCTCCTACCCTCACCACCACCCTGTAATGTAGATTAGGCTGAGAGAGAATGATTAGCCCAAGATCAGCCAATAGATTTCATAGCTCAGAGGGGTCTCTCTGTCCAAGTCCAACCACTACAACACACTATTTCTCAGAAAGGGCCATCAGCCATGAATGTTCTAGTACATAGGAAAACTCCCCCTTATGGAATCTGAATGGCTACACTGATATAATCCTCTTTCAGTCAACACAGTTCAATTATTTGTTCTATGACTGTTTCTACTTTGACGTTTTAGTTTCAGTTATGTTTCTGTCTTCTAAATTTTGTATATTATCTTGCTGCTAAATCAATCTATTTTTCCATGGTTTTTTGGCACAATGCACTTGATATATTCCATTTTTGCTGTTATAATTGCTGCTATAATTATTTAATTGGTTTATTGTGATTTATTGCAGTGAGTTATTTTGGATACGTTTGGATTAGTATTTATTTTTGGGATTGTGCAGTTAATAGGAGTATGTTGATGTTTAACTGTTGATATTTTGATAATTGATAAAAGTAATTTATATTCATAAATGTCAGTTGTATTCATATAAGAGTCACAGCAAAATCCTGGAAAACTGTCCGGTGATGGAATGAGCATTCCGTCACCGGATGGCATCGCGAACATGCCCCGTAAAGCACGTTCGCAATGACTCGGGAGCAAGGGAGGCCGGCGCAGAGGCCGGCCTCCCTTGCGGCCTAGCCGGCCCGGAGGGGGCGGGGGATAGCCTCGGCCAAATCCCCGCTGGGCCAGCTAGGCCATTACACGGCCTCCTCTACTTCCACCAGCTATTCTTACACAATATTACAAGCTAAGACTGTTATTGGATTGTTTATATAATTGATTTTAATAGTATTCATTGATTGTTATATTTTTTTCATCTACTGATTGTTATTTTAATATCATGTTTGCTTTGATTATTGCCTTGATACCTTGTGTAATAAATGCTCTCCTCCCCCCAGTTTTTGCCTATTTCTTTTAGATTTCTATTCCCCAGAGGCTTCTGTGATGGTTCACCATCCTAGAGGCTATTGGGACATCTTTCTGCAGTATCTTTGTCCTTTGTTTGAAACATCATTCCCAAACAGCCTCCAGCAGGTTGGATGTGCTTTGGTCTTTCTCTGTCTGGGTTTTCCCAAGAGTCTGAGACCCAAAGCTCCTAGCTGACCCACCTACTGAGACTGGCATATGCTCTCTCTCTCTGATTGGGCAGCCAAGACCATCCTTCCAGGTAAAGGGGTACAATGAAGCTGCTAGGTTTCTTAAGATCAAGCATGAGGGTGCTTGGGTGTGTTTTTCCCAGTCTGCTGTGGGAACCAGCTGCTGGACCACAGGAGGCACACCCACCTACTCTCCAGTAAGTGCAGAAGGCCAAGATTCCTGGGACAACATAAGTAGCTAGCAATAGTGATGTATTTCTAGCTAGACACCGCCTGCAAATTTCACCAATGTAGGGACACGTTGGGATTTTGTGTGCTTTTCTCTTAAGAGGCTCTCTGTGCTGGGCATTAATAGCTACTGCATCCAATTTTGTCAAGCTATCTCTTTGAGAGCATCTAGCCAAGTCCAGGTATTTTTCACCAGAGTGCTTGTACTTCTCTCTCCCCTCCCCTTCCCATTTTGTTTTAATGCCTTTTTCTTTTGGGTTTTTAATAGACTTGATATATTTTGGCTCCTTGCCTGCCTACCTAATTCAGTGGGTGTTACATCTGATTGGTTATCAATGCTACTGCAATCTGATTTTTAAACCCCTGGGTTTTCTGCCTTCCTGGGTTTTTCCCAGATGGTTCCCTCTACCTGGTTTCCTTAGCCTGGGGTGGTGGCAGTGGGTAGATCTACCTGTCCCTCCCACCTTCAGTCACTGACCGGTGGAGCAGACAGCTAACCACTAGGCTATACTCCCCTTGGTCAGCCTCCAGGCTTCCCTAACACGGTGTATTAATTGCTTGTTGCTATCCACTTTGGGCTTCCTTTGGGAAAGAACAGCAGGATACAATCAATAAGTCAAATTAAATTAAATTAAGACATATTGTTTTCTGGGAGATATGCCAGGAATGGCTGGTGGTGTTTGTGCCAAATCCCACACAGGGTCCATATTTAGTAGTTTTCTATTTTGGGGCTGGTTGTGGAAACACAGAGCTCTTGGTTTAAAAGTAACTTGCTTTTCCCTTGCTGTTCCTCAAGATGTCTGAACACAGGCAGAGAGGATGGAGGGAAAGAGGCGGCCTTTTCCCCCTCCCTATCTCTGCCCATGAGGAAGGACAGCAGCCCGTGACTTCCTAGTGTAGACTGCAGAGCAACTTGGTCTGTGGGGACAGAGGACACTTGTCTTCTCGTTTGTCTTCAAATTTGTCTTCTCGAGAAGCTCTGCTTGCAAAGAGGGGCCAAAGTCTTCCTCCCCACTTTCTTCCTCTCTAGCTGGTGGATCCACTTGTGTGCAAGCATTGGCACCTGCTCTGCAAAGCAACCTATGTTGGAGCCTTTCTTCTCTAGTGGATCAGCTTGTTAGTCAGAATGTGCAGGTACTCTGAAAGTCTACTGTACAATTAAACAACTCAAATTCCTCCCTGGCAGGTCCTATGCTGACCCATGTCATCTGGATAGCTTACGGATATTATAAGTACAGTTAGTTCTCAGTATCCACAAGGGTTAGATCCTTGAAAAACCTAGAGGATACCGAAATCGCAGGTAGTGAAGGGATAGGAGGGAGCAGTTTACCTCCAGCGGAGATCAAAGGCAGCAGGAGATTGAAGGCAGGAGAGATAAGGAGAGACCTTCTTCAGCAGGAAACCAGCAGAGAACTTTGGAAGCTTCCTACAGGCATTTCAAAGGGCTTCACACTAGTCGTGGGTGCCTTTGTGGACACCTCTGCTTTCTGCATTCCAGAAGCCTGCAGAGACCTTCGGAAGGTAGCAGAGACATTCAGATTGTGGTTAGGTGAGAACAGCATCACAGAAAATGTGAGGTAGGTGGCAATCCTGCCCCTTGCAGATACACAGATTTGTGAGTAGCTAATTCGCGTATGAAGAGAAATGACTGTATTGTACTGGATTTTGCATGTTTTCTCTATACTGTATCTCTTTTCCACACATACTACAGATGCTCAGAAGGAACTGAACAATAAATATACTGGACCAGTACAAAGGGCAGGGCCCATGAGAGGGGGGTAAAGGGGGTAAATTGTACCTGGGCCCAGGGTCAAAAAGGGGCCCCAGGAGCCAAAAGAAGGGGCCCAGAAATTTCCTGGGATCTCAGCTGGTCTGGCCTCATGGAGAGTGAAACACAGAGGCCGGGCCAACTGGGAGGCCAGGTCTACCATGCAGGTAGACCTGGGTGCTGCATTGGGAAGCCTCTGCACGGGCTTACACTGGGGCAAGGTTACAAATGTTCCCTTACCCCAAGAAGGCTTCTGGAGTCCGAACCCCCCCACAGCATGCAGTGGGCACTGCATTGGCACTACTGCATCGCTGCGTGATTGTGTCCTGCACTGGTGTGGAAGCCTAGAACCCTTCAACTCTGTGTCTGCTGCAAGTGAGGCAGAAGCTCCAAAAAAATAGCCTACGGTAGTTACAAAGAGTTCTGATCCCTACAACCAGTCTATTCAATAATGCCAAGATACAGAACGACAGCTTTCTGTCTTACAACACATCATTTTCATTTATTTCCATAACAACATTTGAAGTTTGTTTGTTTTTTTAAACTTTGCAGCTGCTCTTACAACATTTTAATATCATCACATTGTTTGGCACCAGCTGTCATGCTGTAATAATTCTTGCAAAACATTTCCATGCCAGGGAAGCCACACTCTAGTTAGCAATAATGGTGGCTATCACACCAGCAAAATAGTTGGGAATAGTTGGGAAATGGATGGCATTTTACCATTGTGTTGTTCAGTCCTGCTCTCAGCAGGCTTATATAGGGCATCAACAGAAGGCCGTCTATCAGAGCCACCTCTCCACAGGATGGATAATTTATAGCTCAATGAAGAGACAAATGCTGAGGTTGTTAGCTGCTTACCCTTGACTCCCTTTGTCAATCTATGAGGTGAACTCGTCCTCACATTGCTCAGAAAAGGGGGTGGTTAATGTGTGTGTGTGTGTGTGTGTGTGTGTGTGTGTCATAAAGGTAAAGGTAAAGGTATCCCCTGACAATTAAGTCCAGTCGTGTCCGACTCTAGGGTGTGGTGCTCATCTCCATTTTAAAGCCGAAGAGCCAGCGTTGTCCGAAGACGCCTCCGTGGTCATGCGGCCGGCATGACTCTCCTTGCCGCAGCGCGTAGCATGCAGCTGGAACACGGAGCGCTGTTTACCTTCCCACAAGCGGTACCTATTTATCTACTCGCATTGACATGCTTTGGAACTGCTAGGTTGGCAGGAGCTGGCCAAGCAACGAGTGCTCACCCCGTCGCGGGAATCGAACTGCCGACCTTTCGATCGACAGCTTATGGTTCAGCGTACAAATCAGTAAATAAAGTGTTAATATTGGACCAGAATTCTTATATATAAATACAGTGTGTTTTTATGTAAGGGCTTAGATTGTATACTACACAGTCATCATGTTAGTGACTTCAAAGTGGAACTCAGTGGGCACCATTACATGTAGGGAACTGTTTGTATGAAGTGGCTTCCCCATGGTCTGACTCTAGCACATCAGTATTAGCCCTCTTTTTTCAGATGATTATGTTGGCATGATTAAAATCAGCTAAACCACATGGGGTCTGGAGACCAGCTCTGCACCAACAGCTCCTCACAAGGAGGAACAGAACCCACACAGTTTCGGCTTCAAGTGGCTACCATGGCACTACTGTAACATATTGTGACATGATACTTAACAAAAACATCAAGTTGTGGTTTGTCATCTGTTATGTTAATGTAGCAGAGGCATCCAAAAACCATTATTAATTATAAAGCCTGCAAGTTCTGAAATTTGAAGTGTGGTATTCAAGTGTGGTTTGAAACAACAGAAACTCCTCTTATGCCATACATCCATTTATCTGGAATAGTGGATGCCATAAATGGAAGTAATCTTAGGATGAAATCACCTGATTGGTTTAAATAACTGCAGACCAGTTATATCACTGTCTAGCTTGCCTCCCATCTTTAAGCAATTGCCTGAATCATTAAGAGAGGAACTTCTTGACAGTTGGTTGATAATGGAAGTACCATACGTTCAAGTATCACTAACAGTTCCCAATATCAAAAAGGAAACAGTTTTTATCTAGGACAAGTAGGGATCTGAAGAAAACATGTACAGTACAGTATACAGTACTGTGATGTGGGCTCCATTGTACTGAATTCTTTTCGTTACAGAAGAATCTCACAAAGGAAAATGATCTGATGTTCGGGAGTCTGACGTAGCTAGAGGGGGGCCCCGGGTGACACCACTAGTGTCCAAAATTGTTGAAACCTTGGTATTTATGAATAATACCCTCATGTTATATATCATTGATGCGTAATGAAACAAACTACCGTATTGTCCCGAGTATAAGACGCACCTGATTATAAGACACACCCTTAAAGTTTGGTGCTATTAAAAATTTTTAATTAAATCACTAGCATTAAATTGCAACAGCCTGATTATAAGACACACCTCTAGTTTAAAAACTTAAATTAGGAGAAGAAAGTGAGTCTTATACTCAGACCAATATGGTATATCAAAATCTGTGTACTATCAAAAGTTATAGCCAAAAACCCGGAACTGGAAAACACAATTGCCTTATGTAGCATTTATTTTCTGGCCATTATTATTATTCATTTCATGTAATGACTATTATTGAAAATAATTTTTTCATATGGGGGTGTGTCAAAAATTTATGGGCCCCAGGTGTCAAATGACCTAGCTACGCCTCCATCTGGTGATAAGGGCAAAGAAGGACTGGGTATATTTATACCTCAAATACCACGTCAATTTATTTAATTATTTCAGCTGATTTGAACACAAATTCAATGGTCGTCATGTTGACTACCACATTGTTGAATGAAAAGTCAAAGATTTACCTTACCAATTATTCATCCTCCATTCTTTTAAGTCAAAAGAGCAGATGGACAGTTAGCAGTTCGACAAAGACCCAGTGTCCTTCAGCACCATTTTAGGGCCTTTATTCCAGTGAGAGAAATGATGAGGAAACTCAGTAGTCATTCATGTGGAAACTGCAGGTGTTGTGGTAAAATTTATGCTGACACATTTATAGTCTGGTAAAGATTTTGTTAGTCTTTAAATCAATTATGTCCACTTGGGGACATTTTACTATTGAAAATAGCTGGGAAAAATCAAATGTAATTGTTTCAACATCTGCCCCCTCAGATCCTTCTTCCTTCGTTCTTGTCTGAGATCTATTCAGTTAAATGTGCAGCTAACAGATGTGACCTTACACAATATTTGGTGGAAAAATAAGAATAGATGTAGCCTTACCATTTATTTTCCCTTCATACTTGATATGGAATATGTTACTTTAAACCTAGAAATTGTTGTTTGCATTAAGAAAATTTTACATACAAAACATGATGTGATCCCTTAATCAGGATTGCTACTGTGGCATGGGCTGTACATCCTGTTTCCTTACAAGAAGTGGACTTACATGATGGTAGTTGCTACAGATTAACATAGTTTCTATTCCAGAATTAATGACAAAAAGTGTTTGGCTAAGATATGGGTATTTATATTTGCATATTATTATCCTATAAAATAAAGAAGCCACATATATTTTTTTAGTGATCGAAAAATTGTAAATGTATTTTAAATGATCCTCTTGAAAAATATACCGAACTTTTAATATGCAGAAAAGAAAGAATATGAAGTTTAAATCTAATTATCCATTGGTAGTCCACCTTCGCAAAGCATACATGGTTAGGCGGATTTTATGGTCCTCTTGCACTGGATCTAATAATATCATTGAGAATCTGTGTCTTCCCAAGAGCAATGTAGAATGCAAAACAATTCCATAGAAACAAGGGAGAACATAGCACATGGACTGCCACTTCCAACGTATGGCTGGCAATACCACTGTCTCCCACATATCACGCTGATGGTACTCAGGTGAACTCCAGTTGGCCTGTTTAGGCGGAAGCACACCGGCCACGTTCTGCGTGCGGTGCGAGAAACGCAGCCAAAGTTGAAATGCAGCCAAATTCTCTAGGGGAAGCGTCAAACGCAAATGGACCTGTCTGCGGCCCGGCTCCCGGCGGCTCTCGGCGTTCAGTGGGACTTGCCTCCGGCCGGAAAGAACACAGATGCAGCCGGCCACAACGGGCTGCACGTACAGAGAACGTAGCCGGTGTGCTTTAGCCTTTTGTCTGTCTGACACCTTAAGGCCTGAGCCACAGCAGCATTCACCTTTTTCCTGTCTGCCTGCATATTTAGCAAGGCCTCAGAATTGCAGACTCACAGCTGCTGTTTGGAGTTGTGCTCATCTGGTAGATGAGGGATAAGAAAGGCGGGAGACCTGTCAGCATGAGGGAAAAAAGATGCTTCAAGACATTTTGATTAGAGGCAGAACTTTCGCAGCTTCTAACCACTTCTAGCAGCTTCTCTGAGAGTGGGTATAATGCCCAGAAATGCCAACACCCTTTTAATTTCACCAGTGGATAAGGAACTGTGCCTGTGTGTCCCAGAACGTGCCCCCATTGTGAATAGAAGCTCTCACTTGCTTCTGCATATCAACATGTCAACATGTCTTACTCCTTCTAACATATATTGGGCTCTGGCTCTCCTTGGCTACCCTCGGAACCTGAGAAGAGCAGATTCTGGCATGGGTTTCTCCTCCCTTGCTTCTGGTGTCTTGAAGCAGAGGACCTGCATGGTTCTGCGAAGAACACCAGTGTTAGCCATATGCCCTTTTAGCTGTAGATTTCCATAGCGGTTTTGCTCCCTCTCATCAAAGTCCCCATGTGTCTTCTTGTGTCTTCTAGTTCTCTTTACATGGGAGCAGAGTGATGTCCCAACCCCTACTGCACATCTCAGGTAGATGTGATCAAATCACCCTGGGCTTGATTCAAAATTGGATCAAATAAATTGCACCTGGAATATTAAAGGAAAGGGGAGCCTTCCAGACCTTCAGATCTGCCTCTCTTTTGCCACTATTGCTGCGACCCTTGTTATTGTAGTATCCAGTGGCTAAGTAAGCAGGAGAAGGGCAGCAGCCAGAGAGAGAGAGAGAGAGAGAGAGAGAGAGAGAGAGAGAGAGAGAGAGAGAGAGAGAGAGAGAGAGGTTCTTCTCTGGCCAGTGGCCAGTGTATGTCAACATTGTGTAATGCCAGCACAATGGTAAAATGACACTGCCATAAATCCACTATATTGGCATAACATTTTGTTCCACTATTGTAAGGGACTTAGTAGCAATCTTTATCCCCAGCCACTGAGCGTAACTTGAGGATGGGATCACACTGCAAGTGATAAACTAGGACAATGTTGTTACAGTTGCCTTCAGTTGCATGATTAGGGTCTCGGGCTCTTGAAACAAAGGCCATAACTGTACAATACTCAATGTGCATGGGAACACAAGATGTTAATCTCGTTGTTTTGAATTGTTGGAGAACTAACAGCAAAAACACGAAAGGGGGGCTTTATGTTAATAACGTGCTCGTTTCATCATATGAATACTGTACTCAGAAATCTGAGTTTTATTAAAACAGACAGGTCAATGGGGTCTTTTGTTCCTCACAAATAGTTCGCCTTGGTCAGTCACAGTCAGATGAAATTAAGTAACTATTCTCAATTCGCTGTGAAAGATGGACAGTAACGCTAGTCATCAAATATTACACCCTAAGCTGCCTGTCCTAATTGGGTCAGGAATTCCACTCAATGTTTTGCAACTACTCATGTGAAAAAGAGGGTGCTTTGGAAATATGCATAAGTATCTCAGCAATTTGAACTACTTTATGCTTTGCCAAACATGTTTAAGGTTAAGGGGCAGATTACTTCATCAGTGAAATATCTCTGCCTTCCCAGCTTTTTAAAATACCACTGATTTGAAGCAAGATTCTGTAAATTATATGGTGTGGAGCAAATAAACATACTTTAAAGTAACATCTAACAAATCAAAACACAGATGAGCATTTTTGCCCCACATCCATGGATCTGCAGGGAAGCACAAGGGAACCACAGCAACATGAAGCAACAGTTTTGAATCTAGCAAGTTACTTTTAAACACATGGCTGCCTTAGGAGTTTCATTGCTTTCTGTGTGTCTACTGTACAGTTGGCCCTCTGTATTCGTGGGGGTTCCATTCCTGGAACCCCTGTGGATGCCCCAAACTGTTAAATTAAAACCATGGTCACGGCGCCACAGTACCTTATGTAGCAGCTGCGCATGTCCACAGCCCACTTCTCTGGCTGCCCCACGCAGTGGCGTTCCTAGAGGGGGCAGTACTGTAAGTTGTGCACAGGTCTACTCAGCATTACACGGTGGCCCCGCCCACTCACCATTGGAGCCATTCCGAGCAGCAAAGGCAATGCGCAGGAGACTCCCCGCGCATTGCCTTCACTGCTCGGAATGGTTCCGATGGCAACCTGTGCACAACTTAGTATCGCCCCCTCTAGGAACACCACTGACCCCGTGCTCTGTAAATCATGCCAGCAGGCCTGGAACGCTTGAAAAATGGGACAGAAAATTAACTCTGGTCGTGTGTGGGAGGTCTTCTGAGAGGTGCACGCCTCAGTATACATAGCACATCGAGCACCTCAGAAGACCTCCCACACAAGCGACCAGAAGTCGTTTCCAATCACATTTTTCAAGTGTTCCAAGCCTGCTGGCGTGATATGTGTGGAGTGTGGGGCAGCCAGAGAAGTGGGCAGCGGGGCCACGCAGCTTCTACATATGGTACTGCGGTGACGCAACCCTCCCCACCATGGACTCGAGCCACCCACGTTGAGTCAAATTCATGGGTGGTTAGACTGAGGCCTACAACATTTCTGTTTCTAGTAACAGATTCATTTCTGAAATGTTATGACGTTAGAAATGAACACCACACCAAGAACAATTGCAAGAAAATATAACGTACCGTATTGTCCTGAGTATAAGACGCACCTGATTATAAGACGCACCCTTAAAGTTTGGTGCCATTAAAAATTCTTAATTAAATCACTGGCATTATTGCAACAGCCTGATTATAAGATGCACCCCTAGTTTAAAAACTTAAATTAGGAGAAAAAAGTGAGTCTTATACTCAGACCAATACAGTATTTGTTGACACAACGCAGCAATAAATAGGTTAGAGTCATATACTTTGATCCTTCAGCAAAAACACTGTCCCAGTATTACTGGAACGTTGAAGAGATGCTGTTAGAATAAAAAGTCTGTAAGCATTTCCGTTCTGAATTCCTGTTTTTGCAGATTAATTTTACTGAAAAAAATTGCTTCAGAGTGATGACAAGAAGGAATTTCTCAAATGAAAAAGGATATTTTTCAGGTCCAAGAAGATTGAGATTTGTCAGTTTCAAGTGCATTTAAAACATTAAGCTAATTAGTACCTTATTATTTCCTGGGGTGTATTAACCCATAGCCGGGCCCCTAGGCTTTCAGGTATTTTGGGGGCCCTCTAGCACTTCAGTCTTTCACCCTACTACAGCTGGCAACAAATTATTATCAAATAGAGTATACAGTGAAATACAGTATACAGTGAAAGGACATTTACTGATTATTATGTATTGATATAGTCAATTTTCGATATAGTCAATATAGTGAGTATAGTCAATATAGTCAATAGACATTCAGGGACATTGTCGAGCAACACGGGCCCCTTTCTTTCCCTGTGGGGCCCCTAGGCTGAAGCCTAGTCAGTCTTATGGATAATACACTCCTGATTATTTCTGCTGTTGTAGAAGTAATACACACATATGACTCACAGCCCAATTCTAACCTGTACCAGAGCAGCAGAGTGGAGCGGCCCATGCTGTATCCAGCGCTGGCTAGGAGAGGGCTGGAGGTCTCCTCAGGTTAAGGGACAATTCGTCCCTTACCCCGGTAAAGCCCCAGCCTGTGCAACAGGGCTACTCAGATCTGTGCAAGCTCATTTGCTGATGCAGATCTGAGAAGCCCCATGTTGGCTGCCTGGGAGGGGGAATAGGATTTGTCTCTGCCCTCCCCCTGCCCCATTACACCCCGCCCTCCCTCAGTCCCCACACCACTCGGAGCAGCTCTTATCTGCTCTGGTGCGCAGTCTGCTGGATTCAGCATTGGCAGGCTGGCGCATGCCTTCCCGCCGGCACTCCTTGCTTTCTGGGCAACACAACATGCTTTATGGCATGTTTGTGACACCCTAGGCCGTGCAGCACGCACTACACCGAACCGGGGGGGGGGGGAGATAGGATTGCACAATGCTTCGAATTACAACTTTTTTCTGTATACAGGTGTCCCCCCCCTTAATGACGGATTACTTAATGATGATCCGCATACATGACGGAGGTTCACAGAGTGTAAACAAAGAATTAAAGCTACAGTACTGTATTTTAAATGCAAAAAAATGTTGTCTTTAACTCTCTGTGTTTGTGTGTGTGTTTCGACCTCCATTGACTGGTAGAAATATTGTTGTGCTTCGTGTTACACTCATAATGCACACTGCATTTGCCATTCATTCCCTATTACAACTCCACTGTGTTACATTGAGGACTCACTTAATGACGGTTTCACTATATTATGGGTTTTCCAGAATGTATCCCCATCGTTAAGCGGGGGACACCTGTACAGTGTTTTTTCAGCTGTGTTCTGTAATGGTGGTCCCTGAAAGACAGTTTGCCTCCCACTACTTCTCTTCCCTTGCAATGCACAGCTTACAATAGCATTAGGTGAGTTCTTAGGCACACTGTCAGTTCATGCAGGGAGGTGGTGAGGTGGTCCAGCAGGACTGTGAATACACCACACGGATAAGAGTATAGGCATCTCCAGTATCCTCTGTAACACACAGGGGTTTGGTGGCATATGTGTAGGGGTTCCTCAGCAGGCATGTCAGTGTGGAAAGAGTTCCATGAAGGTATGTGTTTGACCACCAGCAGTAGCATGAACACATTGGTCTCCTCACACAATCTTTTCCTATGCATTTTAGACTGTTGTTCCTCATTGATGGCCACAGGATCCAGATGCCTGCCCGGAAGGCAGACAGTGTTTCTTCCGTGGTGGGGATGTTACGTTTTCTGGGTGTTCAGTGCCAAAGCTGAGAAAGTGCCATTCTTTCCTCTGGTAGCACAGGCTGCAGTTATCTTGTGATGGCTGGGTGGAATATAGTGATCATGTGTCAATGGCACTTATTAGATATTGCTCCTGATATCAACTGGGATATGTGACACAACTACTTTTTGTGCTTTATTATTTTTAAACATTTTAGAGGCTGACTGTTTCCCCACTCACTGCACCAATCCAACAGAAAAGCACTCATCCAGCCATTTAGCCAAAAAAAGGTCACATATCAGCAAAGCTACTCCCTCTTTCCCACTCCCATCAGCCCAACCCACTAATGCCCTGACTTATAAACTTTTTAAAATCATATTTAAGAACGTTCCTTCTTTTTCTTTAGGCTTTCTTGAAGTCTGTGTGCTTCTCCACTTTAGTTCTGGAGAGTGCACAAGGATACCGCAACGGAGGCTTGTAGCCCAATTGTGTATGGACTTAGGCACTCCTAAGCCCCCTGAAATCAATGTGCTGCTAAATAAAGCATACCTAACTGCATAGGATTGAACAGTGAAGAAAAACCGACCCATTGGAAGAAAAACAAACAAACCCCAAAACACCGCACTCAGTCTCAGTCAGACAGACTAAGCTTCTGACCTGATTTTTGAAGCAAGCGGAGCCGCTGCGACCTCCGCACGGCGCGTACCTCAAGCTGGAATCCTATTTTTCAGGGGGCATGCGCGCAGAGCTAGGGGGCGGTTCGCGGAGCTACTGCAGCCTACCAATCATAGGAGAGTGGCTGCATGCCAATCAGTACTATCTCCAATCATTTTCTTAAGAAGGCGGGACAACAGGAGGGACAACAGGCAAGAAGACACTCCCCCGCTCCAAGCGCGGAGGCAGAGCCTCTGCCTGTAGTGTAGCTCAGCCGTAATGTTCCGTCTAGTCAATGCAGCAGGTACTGTATTATTCCATTGCAAGCACAGATCAAGTGGCGTCTGATGTCAGCCAGGTGGGGCCCACGCCCACCACCTGGCCAGGCCAACCCCTGAACCTTCAGCACCAGTGGAAGCACCCCGTATACCATCGGGGGTAGAAGGGGGATGCCATGGAGGAGCAAGTGCAAGACTTTGCTCCAAAGCCCCCCAGCAACCTGGCGCCAACAACGCCAATGTTGAAATTGCCGGGATTGCACGGGCTAATACTGCCTGCCTCCTTCTTAGTCTGAATTAACTTCAGCAATGCCAATGTCTTTGTATTGTATATTTTGAGTTTTATTGTGAAATGTTTCTTTTTCTTTGCGCCGGGGACGTGAACGCAGCGCCGACCCCGCGCTCCCATTCCCGGGAAGGGGGTGGGCCGAAATGAGGGGGCGTGGCCAGGGAGCCCTGCCTGCCTATCTGCTCTCGGAGGAGTGGAACTCAATTCAAACGGGGAAGGAAGCATGGTTGGAGAGAGCAGCGAACAGAGCTGCGAGGAGGCGTCGGCGGGACGGCGCGATGGATCCGTCTGATGCCTGGGATCCCTACAGCCGGCCGGCCCGCAGGACCCAGTGGCTGGTCAGCGCCCTGGCTTACCACTACGGGCTGGACGGGGGCGTGGAGAACGAGATCATCGTGCTGGCCACGGGTTTGGATCAGTACTTGCAGGAGATCTTCCATCACCTGGACTGCGAGGGCGAAGGCAAGATCCCTGGCGAGGATTTCCAGACCCTCTGCCAGGTGTTGGGGCTGCAGGGTGAGGAAGTGGAGGAGGAAGCGGCCGCTGACCCGGAGGAGTGCGCTGGCCTCTGCGAGAACCTCTCGGCGGACTTGACGTTCCGGCAGTTCCATGCCAAGCTGTGCGGCTACTTCAGCACCAAGGCCGGCTGCCAGGCACCGGGCCAGGGCATGGGGGTGGCGAGGCTGCCGGTGGGTAAGGAGAGCGAGCACATCGAGACCCAGATCCGGCTCCGCAGCCCGCTCCGCCGCCGCAAGGAGAAAACGACTACGGGACGCGGGACGGCGAAGAAGGGAGGCGGCGGTAGGAGCAGCAGCAGCAGCGCAAGAGGGTCTTCCTCCTCCCCTCCTCCTTCTCCCGGCGGCTCCGGAGTAGGATGCAGGCTGCCGCCAGGTTCGTGCTCCAAGGAGTGCTACGAGGAGATCGTGGCGCTGGAGCAGGCGGAGGACCGGATCGTCAAGCTGGAGGACGAGAACGCCAGCCTGCGCGAACTGGTGGAGGATATGAGAGCGGCTCTGCAAAGCAGCGACGCCAGGTGCTTGGCGCTGCAGGTGAGCAGGCTGGGGAGGCAGCTGGCGAAGCGCAGCTTCCGTGGTGCTAACCAGGGCTCAGCAGAAAAGAGAGTGCCTTGGAGCACGTGCGGACGGCCTTTTCCTCTCCACTCCGCGTCCGCGCATCTGGGATGCAGAGGAAAGGCTGGCAAGGCGAGGGAGGTCCTGGTTTGCAGGCTTGCTTGAGTCCTAGCAGCCCTTCTTTTAGCACTGCTTACACATGTCAGTGTTTAATAGGGAAAATGTGCCCCAGGGGCTGCTGCTGCCACCCAATCTTAATCTGCCACAGTAAGCACCTGTAAACAGATATAAGGGAAGGGTACATCTGATCATGTACAGATGGCCTTTGCTCAAATCACCACTGTTCTACACTTCTGGGGCTAAGTGGCAAGAATTCCAGATCAGGAAGCCTGCTGACCTCCTGAGGTGACTTAGGCCCCTTTTATTCTTGCTCACTCCTACCCCACCTTGAAAAACAAACAGCAGCAGCTACTCTGCTCAGAGTTGCCCTGCAATTTTGAAAAACTGCTGCTTGAAATTGCTGCTGGTTCTAGTAGCAGATGGAAAGCAGAAAATACCATGGCTGAAAGAGAAAACAGACGTGTAGCACATGTGCCTCCAAACTTTGAAACTCAAGCTAGGTAGTATGGAAGAAGCACAAATAGTTGTTGCATGGGTGGGCTGGAGAGGTTGCCTAGTTTATTTTACCCAGTAAGCAGAAACAAAGTGAAGAAGAAATGGAAAAAGCACCTCTTTGCACATAAGTGAGTGCACAAATATATGAGCAGATGTGAAGCAGTGACTCCTAAATAACTTTCACATGAAAGGAGAGTGTCTATGATGATGCATTGTTTTGAGACAACCAGTAAATTCTGATATATCGAGAGAACATTATCAACAGATTTGGGAAAAGAAATTGAGTGACTCGGCTTTGGTTTTCCTTCCTAGAAAAGCAGATGTACTTTCTGTAGTGAGCATCTGCCTTAAAAATTTGACTTCATGCTCTTGTTCAAACCTGGAGCTGCTTATGGTGTATGAAATTGGAAAGTCGCTGGAATTAGTATTGCTTAAGACAAGTGCTTGAAGGGACAAGCATGTTGCTATTTGATTTGTGCTCTGCCTGAAGTATTTTACAGCCTGTCCAGACTTGGATCACTCCGCTGATCCTAGGGTGTTGTAAATGTGCCATACAGCATGTTTGCGGCACCCTGGGAGTAAGCGGTGCCGGCACTGAGGCTGGCACCACTCTCCCCAGCCCAGAACTTGAGCTGCGTCCGTGAGGGAAGGTGAGTTCCCTGCTGGGCGGCGGAAGAACATGGAGAGGGCTGAACAGTGTGCTCCAGGGGTGTGTGTGGGATTGGTCAGCCCGGCCTGGGCTAGGGGAAGGATCGACGGAGGCCTCCTCCGCAGTATCCTATCCCCCTTCCCCGGCCTGGCCGGCGTTACACGGCCGGCTTTAATGTGCGCCAGTAAAATAGCTGGCGCACATTCGAGTAGACCTATTGGAGCGGCTGGGGCTCTACTCGGGGTAAAGGGACATTTATCACTTTACCCCAAGGAGGCCTCCGGCTGTGCTGGTGCAGGTCCCATCCTGCACAGGATGCGATGGGCGCCTTATTTGCACTGCCATGTCCTGCTACATGGGATTGGGCTGTGAGTCTGTTGTCTGTCCATTAGATTTTAGTTCAACTTTCAGAGTTTGTTTGTTTTTAGCAAAAGAACTGCACAAATGTGATGAACAACCCAATCCTGTCCATATTGCTTACAAGTAAATATATTTAAATCCTTGAAAGTTCAAAGTGCTTTGGACTGAAATTAATTAGACATATTTCCAGCAATCTCTTCAGGGTCAGACAGTTCTCAGTTTTCATTTATGTGCCACACATATCTTTTGCCAAAGACTGACATTCATCCAGATGGGTTGCATACCAGCCAGAGGTAAGTACTGTGGAGTCCCATTGATTCCAATGGGGGAATTAAGCACTGTTTCTTAATTTAAAAGCAGGCTGCTTACCTTTGACTGGATTGCAAAAAGCGTATGTATGTGTACGTTGAGTGGTTTATCAATAGGACTTGCTTCCAAATAAAGTCAGGTATGGTCCAGATGGAAAAGTTGCAGCAAGAACCAGAAGTTTCATCATAAAATGGGATGTATTGGGAAATGTTTGAGAAAAGGTTTTCAGATGTTCCCTGATTGAATTATATACTGCTAATGGTTGTACGTTGCCGCACTCTATTAATTTACACACCTGGAAGTTTTGGTGACTTTAATTTGATTGACACACTTTTAATGTGAAGAAGTTGTAACATTTTGCACTTAATGTCAAAAGGAAGTTACTCCTTAGCACATGTTGTGTCAGTCATTGGCTTCAGATTCCTTGATACAAAGGCCACAATCCAATGTAGGGTTAAGCACATTGTATGTTTAAATTGTGTTGGATTGCTATGTGATGTGGTGGACCTGCAATTTGTTTTTCCATGTGCCTAAGAAGGCACATAACTTGAGAAGGACTGACCTAGGCCATAACTTGGGCAGTGAAGAGGCCTTGACATTTTGGTCTCTGATAGATGCCCTCTTCATGTATTCATCTTGTATGGAGGGTGGATTAAGATCACACCTGCTGTCCTTGCTCCTGCCTTCTATGTTTCATTCACCATAACTTGTGAAAGAGCTACACTACCAATTGTCTACATGCAGACAGAAACCCTGCTTGTTCCAGACTTCCCAGTTGCAGACAGCACTTACACACAGTCACTGGCGTCACTACAGGGGGGGCGGAGCTGTAAGTTCTGCTGAAATTGGAGCCTCCCTTACACGGAGCAACGAAGCAGCCCCGCCCCCTCACCTTCGGAGCCTTTCAGGGAAGCGAAAGCAACGCGCAGGGAGTCTCCTGCACGTTGCTTTCACTTCCCTGAAAGGCTCCGAAGGTGAGGGGGCAGGGCTGCTTCGTTGCTCCGTGTAAGGGAGGCTCCAATTTCAGCAGAACTTACAGCTCCGCCCCCCTGTAGTGACGCCAGTGCACACAGTTTGTATGTGCACAGGCTCTTTCACAAGTGTGTGCGCATCTGTGTGTGTGCGCGCCCCCCCATCTCTCAAATAAATTGCCAGTCCACCACATCACATAGCTCTCCCATTCTGGCCAGCCTTGTCTTACTCCTGTCTTCTGCTCCTTCTCCTGATAGGTTCCCCTTATCCCGCCTGACTCCGTTCCCCTGTACGTCTCTTGGTCCAGGCTCTTCTGTATCTGTGTCCCTCTCTCCCACATCATTTCTTGTCCTGCTCCTTTCACTTCCCTTGCCTCCACTCCTTGTATCCCTTCGTCACATCCTGAATCTATTTGCCTCATCTCCCTATAGGTTCTCCTGCTCCTTGTCCGACTGTTCCCAGCGTTTCTGCTACTCTTAAGCCTCCCGCTTCATTCTTCTTTCCCCTCATCTCTTGCCCCCCTGCCCTTCTTTCTGCCCCTTCTCTTCTACCCTATTCTCCCCTCATCCCCAGCTTAGTTTGCCTTGGTCCCGCCAAGGCTTGCCTCACCACCCTGAGATGCAATTCCAAGTCCCACTGCAAGCCTTGGGAGACATTATGGCTCTGCTCTTTCTGGATGCCCTCGATCCGCCAAAGAAGCCAGAAGCAGTGGGAGCTATGCCACAGACCATCAGCTGATGGCTTGCGGACCAGCATTGGTGTGCGGACCATGCTTTGAGAAGTACTGGCCTAGGTTATGTGTTTTCACTGGTGTTAGGTGAATATGGTTTGGGAAGCCTCTGTGTGTATTTGATGTGTCATCCATATCCTTTTGCCATTGGGCCATATTTTCTGAATATTTTAGAATTATAATTTAGAAATCAAATGTAGACATGTCAAACTGAAAGAGGGTTAGAAAACCCTCTTGTGGTTGAAATGTCTGTTGCTTCTAATATATATTTCTCCCTCTGCCTTGGTTAATTCTAGGTGGGATTGTGGAAGAGCCATGCTAATCATAAGAAAAACGGGACCTGCTTTATAGGTAACCGTAGACTATTGACTCACAATCAGTCCCAGACATCCAAGTGTCTGCAAAGTGTTCTAAAAGAGGTTGAACTAATCCGGAGTTCTAGGGATGGACAGATTGAAGAAGCAATTAGGTTTAATCAAGAATTGGAAAAGGAGCTGAGGAATTCTCAAGAAGCTCTGTTTACCCTGGAAGAGTGCAATCGCAGTCTAAAGAGGGAGCAAGCAGACATGAGAAAGAAGGTTGAAGAAGCAAGGCATGCTGTCCTCAACAGCCTTGGAAAAGTAAAAGAACTAGAAGCTAAAGCCAGCGAAGTGCCTCACTTGCAGATATATATCCAGCAGCTAGAATCAGAACTGCAATATTATAGGTAAGCCTGAAACTGCAAAAGTAACTATATATCAGACATCAAATTTAAATGTGGTTTGCAAGCCCAGTTGTAAATGTATCCTGAAATGTGGTGGGGAAAGAATTGGGCACTACCTAGTTATTTTCCTAGTAGGAACTCGCAGCAAAGCTTTACTTATCTCCCTTCTAGTTAATGCCACAGCAAACATGATTTACTGGTAACAGCAGAGACCATCAAAGACAAGCCCAAATTGCCACTGACAAAAGTCAGCAGATGTTAACAATCTTATTTAGGAGACATTATTAATGGTATTGTGGGAGTTGATGTTTGGAAAGGGCAACATATAATCTAATGGGAGAGGCCATAAAAAAAAAAAAGCACAGCTGGTTATCATTAAGGGCATTTGTATATGTTGCAGTATCATTTTAAATTAGTGTTTGTACAGCACTAGCTATTGCTATTGGGGATTTTTCTTGCTTTTGGGTTCTCTCACTTCTCTGTATGCTGTTCTACAGAATACTCAGGACACGCTTAAAGAACTTTTCCTCCAGGAACACAAGGTTCTTTCTTTGTCTTATATCCTGGCTTTCTACACTACAGTAGCACGCAAGGCAGCTTACAGTATGTGAAACAAAATAGCAAAGCTGAGAATTGAAAAGATCAAAACAGACACCACCCAAAAGAAAATATCACAGCCACAAGTATTAATAAAAAGAGTGGCTGTGTAAAATAATTTACATGGGAGGATAACGTTAATTGAAAGCATGCTGAAGAAGCACAGGTCACTGCCCATCAAAAGGCAAATGATGATGGGACCAGGTATACCTCCTTAGGGTGAGAGTTCAGTAATCTGGGCATCACTGCAGAGAAGGCCCTGTCTCTCATGCTCACCTGTAGTGGTGTCACTGCAGGGGGGCCGGAGCTCTAAGTTCCGCTGCGATCTGACCCTCCGTTACACAGGTGAACGAAGCGGCCCCGCCCCCTCGCCTTCTGAGCCTTTCAGGGCAGCGAAAGCAACGCGCAGGGAGTCTCCTGTGCGTTGTTTTCACCTCCTTGAATGGTTCCGAAGGCGGGGCGGGGCCGCTTTGTTCACCCATGTAACAGAGGGTCGGATCGCGGTGGAACTTAGAGCTCTGCCCCCCCTTCAGTGACGCCAGTGCTCACCTGCTGTACCTGAAAAAACACTCGGAGGAGGAAGGCCCCCAAAGTAGATTGGAGTCCTCAGACAGGTTTGTACAGAATGAGATGACTCTGAAGAGACCCTCGTCCAAGGCTGTCTTGGGTTTTAAAGGTCAAAACCAGCACCTTAAATTGAGTCTGGAAACAAATTGGTAACTAGTGAAATAGGCCAAGGATCAGAATAACATGTTTCAAGTTGTTTGGTTTTTATGCGAGCCAGTTCTCGCTTTGTAGATTGACCTACTACATTGCACGTGTAGATTAATCCAGTTAAAACTTTCAAAAAACTCTTGTTACTTAAGTATAAATATGTATTATCATTACTGCATACACCAACAAAAACAACAATATGATATACATTAGCCATCTGGTTTTGCGTGTAGGGTTGAGTAATCTTTTCCATTTCCATAGTTACGGAGAAAAGAGCAACATGATCCTGAGAAATAGGGTCATAAAACTACAAGGATGGATAGATGTTTATATTCAAAGTGACTTACAAGCATGACAGAAAAATAGAAATCAGAATAGGATACACTACAATAAAAAAATCGGCTCATTTTAACAAATAAAATGAAAAACGTGAACAACAGAAACAATAGGACCAGGATAAATGCATCTTTAAAATCCATAATAAAAATCTACTTCAAGAGGATTTGAAACATGTTTGTTAAACATTTTAAAGTGTGTGCCTAGGACTGTTTCCCCTGGGCTTACTATAGGTAGGCTTACCATATCGCTGACCAGGATGCTCCGTTTTGCCCTTAAGGGGCGGGGCGGGGGGAAGGGAACAAGAGCGCGCCTGGGCGCGCTCTTGTTCCCTTCCCCCCACCCCGCCCCTTAAGGGCAAAACGGAGCATCCCGGTCGGCGATATGGTAAGCCTACCTATAGGCCCCCTGAGGACAGCAGAAGCAGCAGGAAACCAGAGAACTGTGGATGAGCTTTGACATCATCTGCTCCTTGACATCTCTCTTTGCTATCTCACAAAAATAATTTTATACAGGTTGATAATGATTACCCCTTATCTGGACATCAGAAATCCAGACTATTTCAAAATCCAGACTGGGGGGCTATGACTTTAAAAACAACAACACTTTTTCCAGCACCTGGCTGGCATAGCTCAAGGCATGCTGGGGCACAACATTATTTGTAAAATATTGTATACAGTTATCTTCAGGCTATGTTTATAAGGTGTATATGAGACATAAATGAATTTCGTGTTTAGATTTGGGTCCCATACCCAAGAGATCTCATTATATTTATGCAAATATTCCAAAATCCAGACAACTTCCCGTCCCTACCAGTCTGAATAAGGGATACTCAACCTGTATTCTATTGCATAAGGCAGTGATGGCCAACCTTTCAACATGGCCCTTTAAATGGTTGCTTAGGTGAGGGCATTTCAACAGGTGCAGCTGCTTTAGCAGCACCATCAGCGCTTGCAGCTGCCAAGATTCTGTCTTCTACACAACTCTTAAGAACACAGTAGCCCTAATGGTGGAAGGTTGGCCACCCCTGGCATAAGGGGATCTTTTAGATCAAAGGCAAGATGTGCATCTTCTAAAAAAATAAGTAACTTATCTTCCCCTAGTGAAAAACTGGGTGAGGAGAGGGCTGAATCAATCTCTCTAAGGAGTACCACTTTCTAATTCCAAGTTTCATTGCATCGAATGGGAGCAGGGAAGCATCAGGTCCTAGAGAAGGGAGAGAGACTTGCAGCCCAATCCTACCTAAATCCCCGCATGGTGATGCAGCGGCACTGGCATGGCTACCACTGTATCCATGAAGGATTTTCGGCTGCTGGAGGTCTCTTTGGGGTAAGGGGACATTTACAGCAGCAGTTATGCGGCAACTTGGACCTGCACCAGCTCAATTGCTGGCGCAAGTCCGCGTTGCTCTGTGAAGGCGGATCAGGCCCAGGAAGGAGCTCGGGATTTGGCGTGTGCTGCCAATCCCGCCCTCCTCCCGAACCTGATCCATCCTCCTCCCTGCCCCTGTTGCTCCCCGTTCTGCCCACTCCTCCCCTGTTCTGCCCTCCCCCTACCTGCGACAGTGGGTCTCCATGGGTCTGCCGGCATGCGGGAGGCCGCTCTGGCCTCTCCCCTGGCGGAACTACAGCACGCATTGGTGGACACTGCTTTGCAATTTCTGTAAAGCAGCCTCTGCCGGCGCAACACTAGTTACGCTTGCAGGGGAGCGGGTTAGCATTGGGTCTTTAAGGAAGGAGATGATCCCTAGGAGGCAGATAGGTAGCAAAAGGTAAGAGAAAAGGACTTGTCTCAGTTCAGCCACAAAAATGCTTCTTCACATGTTACCAAGTTTGTACACAAAAGGCATTTTCTTGAAGGAATTAATGTTGTCCTATAATATATGATGCACGGGTTTTTTTTCCCATTGGGTTGTAGCAAGGAATTCCATATTTAAGCTGCACATGTTACTTGTGGTACAGTATATTAACCCTCGCATAGGCATGGGCTCAAAACATTTCTGTTTTGTCTGGTGTTTGGTTGATGGGTGGTTGTCTGCTGTCTGTCCATCTGTGTTGATATCTGTGCCTCTGCGATAGTGTTTTGGTTCTGCTGCTTCACAATAGAACCCCAACCTTGCACTAGCTTCACTCTGTATCAAATAATTGCTCTCAATGGTTTCATTGTTTATTAATGATTTTACTCGTTGTTTGCATATGTTGTACATGTATTATGGAACTTTGTAAGCTGCCTTGGGCATGTGCTTTGGCATGGGAAAGGTGGGATATAAATTCTATAAATAAATAAATAAATAAATAAATCAGGCAGTGCAGGGTCTGAATGGATATATCCAGTGATTGTTCTAGGTTGTAGAGAGGGAGGGGTAGGCTCTCAATAACTTTGGAAAGGATGCACAATTCTGTAGGCCAGAGGTTCCCAAACTCCTGGGAAGAGCCTCCACTGCCCTGAGTGGCAGTGGGGCCTTCCCAGGAGCAGCAACGACGCGTCCAGGAACGCGTCGCTGTGTCCAGGATCACGCTGCCGCCGCCGGGGTAAAAAAGTGCCCGTTTTACCTTCATTGGTGGCTTTGGAAGTTCTCCAGGGTGTGTGGGGAGCCTGCGGACCCCACTTCAGGCCTCCCCAAGAGTCGGAGCAGCCCTTCGATGCAATTGCGACCCACTTCCGGTTTTGCCATAAAACCGGAAGTGGGTCGCGATCACGTCAGAGGCCCGCTCCGACACTTGGGGAGGCCTGCAGAGGGGTCCGCAGGCTCCCCCCCACAGGACTTCCAAAGCCACCAACGAAGGTAAAACAGGCACTTCTCGACCCCGGCGGTGGCAGCATGATCCTGGACGCGATGTCAAAGTCACCGGGTTGCCACGCCCCTTAAGGGTGTAGCGACCCTTTGTTCTTGGCGATGCCTCAGTTTGGGAACCTCTGCTGCAGGCTATAGGAAAAACTGTAAATAAAAATATATGACCAGCAGCGTTGCTAACCTGGCTGCTGCCCGGGGCAGGGCCGGGGTAACGTCATGACGCTTCATGACGCACGTGCATTGCCTTTGCCTCCAGAATGGCTCCATTTGGAGCCGTTACAGAGGTGAGGGTGGGCGGGAGGGCCCACCTCACATGCTGCTGCTTCACCGAGTGCCCCCCCTTCAGTGGAGATGCTGGAAAATGGTCATTTCGCCACTACAAGGGGGCATTGGGGGGCCCCACGAGCTACGCTACTGTACAGTATTACAATGGAACCTCAACCTTGCATTAGCACAGTATTTCTCAAATTGTGGATCGGGACCCACTTGGTGGGTCGCGACCTGTTTTCTGGTGGGTCCCACAGAGCCTCCAATGAAAACATGGGTGATGGAAAGATCATATAAGTAATTGCTTCAAGCCCTGAGGCTATTCAAAAATCAGATAGCTGCTAATTGCCCTTCAAAGAGCTGAGCTCCTGCAGTTTGCAAAATAGCTGCTAATTGCCCTGCAATAAGCTGAGCTTCTGCAGTTTGCAAGCTAGTGTAAATATAGGGAGATCAATGTTTGAGCGTCTTTTTTCTGGTGTGTTTTTTCCCCAAGTCTGTCAATGACAGGTAGTGTCGGGTAGGGGTAGGGGACAGGTAGGGGGCAGGTGAAGGCTGGGTCACATAACTAAGTCCCTTAAGCCTTGAGGCTATTTATTAGGGCTGCCTCATTTTGAGAAATGAATTGAGTTTTTTTTGCAAATAAATAAAATATTACTTGTAAATAAATAAATATATTTTATTTATATTTATATAAAGCTATTTATATTTATATAAAGGGTCCCGATAGAGTGTCATTTTAAAAAGTGGGTCCCAGTGATAAAATGTTTGAGAACCATTGCGACTAGTGCATCAGCTTCTAACAGTTTTCCAGAGGTACTGCAATCTAATTACAGTATAATTCAGCTTCCTGGGTTTGTTGTTGCACATTAGTACCGTATGTCATTTGATCTTCAGTGCTTATTAGCAAGTGCAGTCAGTTTTAGGAGTAGTAGAGGGTTATTAGGCAGAATCCTTCTATTTCTACCTACCTTTTAAAAAGAAATGTGTTAATGTATGCTTCAATACTTTCTCTAGTCTAGTTTAATAAACCTGATGCAGAGGTAAGCACAGCTAGGTTTCTTAGATTTTGGTGGGACTCATGATTTTGGTGGGACTCATAAAAATTGTGGGCAGCCCTCCACAGATAAAACCAGTTGCTGACCTTCCAGGGTTAAATGTGGTGGAGAGATTATATCTCTCATTATTGCTGACATAAGATCTCAATCTAATTTAAAAGCAACACCAGGTAGGGGCTAATAATGTTTCCATACTGGGTCACCACTAAATAATCTTTCACTGAAGACAAGGAAAACCAGAAACCAAAACCAGAAGTGTGATTGAATAGATGGCTTTGCAGTTTTTAATATACCTGGGAGCTCACATTCCTGTTTTTCTTAATAATGAGAACAATTACAGCATTACTTTGTACGAGGTATGTTGGGGCAAGTGTGTAACAATACTCTGACCAAGCATATGTATTGAAATCTCTTACAGCCCCATTGTAGAAGGGACAGGGAGTGTAATGATCTTTTTGTGGTCTGTATCTACTGGTTTCTTAGTTCACATTGTAAAAATGAGTCTGCAGGACCAAACATAAGCATCTAAGATAGGTAAATGAAACCCGAGTCTTGTCTTGGAGTCAGTCCTGCACCTTCACCCTCAATGGTACATCTTGGCTGAGCCAACATATCTTTGATTGCCTTTTTTCTGAGCAGAGTTCTGGTCCTGGAATTGTGGCATCTTGCATGTGTATGCAGCTGAATTGTGTTGAGATATTTGGCTACAGTTTCCACTTTCCAACTTTCTCCTAAGTTCTTAATTATTTGAAAATTTCTAGGGAGGAATTGCAGAATGGCAAGTTACTCCAGCTTCTTTGTTTGGTTTCCTTCATTCTGATGCATACTGTGGCTGAATTTGTGAAGTGGTACAAAGGGCAACCAAGACAAGGAAAATTTTTATTTATTTGAAAACATTTCTATCCCACCTTTCTTGCATTGTTTTACAGGTAGGATAAAACAAACTAAAACACTCAATAAAAAGGGACCATATGTATCTCCCCCCCCCCAAATCCCCTCTCCTGTTGAAGAAGAGGGTATGGATAAAGCTATTAGTGGCTAAGAATTAGGAAGCCCTCATCCAAACTTTCTCTTTGCCATTAATGCATTTCAGCGCAATCCTATCCAACTTACACCACTGGCGTAACTCAGCGGTACACTATCCAACTTACACCACCGGTGTAACCCAGTGGTGCAGCGAGAATGGGAGGCCCCAGAATGGAAAGGGGATTCAAATCCCCCTTGAATCCCCCTTTTGGAGAGGATTTGAATCCCATTTCCGTTCTGGGGCCTCCCGTTCTTGCTGCACTGCTGGGTTACACCGGTGGTGTAGGGTGCCGCTGAGTTACGCCGGTGGTGTAAGTTGGATAGGATTGCGCTGTGTAGGTGGCCTCAGGACCCTGTCTGCAACCAGAGAAAAATACTGACCTAGTACCATATAGGCTTGTTGTAAGGATTGTAGCAAGATAATGTGCATGACACACTTAAAACAGACTTAAAAGCTATATAAATGCTATTTCCTCCCTTCGATGTTATTCAAAGGCAGCACTGTGAAGACTTTAGTAACTAAAATAGCCATGTTACTTCTTAACCTGCTACTTCCTCTCACTTGGCACATAAGAATTCAGATGAAGCTATTTGTGGCATCAGAGCTATTGTGTCCTGTGTTTATGAGGTAAGACTCTAAAAACAGCCATGTTGTCCAGTGTATAACTTCTCTCAGCATTGTATATTTTCTTATCTGGGGGTCTGCAGGAACTAAACATTTCATTAAGGAGTTTGCTTTTTTAAAGTGTTCATAGAAGTGCTTGACTTTCACATGTGGTTTCTTGTGACTTGTGCTTCTAAACTCTTTACTGTGGAAATTTATAACTTTAGTGGAACTTATTCCACACACAGCACAATCCTGTGTAACCTTGCACCGGTATAAGTGCACTTATACCAGTGTAATTGCACTTATACCGGTGCATCTACTGTTACACCGGTGCAAGGTTACACAGGATTGCGCTGATAGTGTGGTTGGAACTGAGGCAATAGATAGTGGTTGGCAGTGGTGGTGCTGAAGACAACTTCCTCCATTACTGGAAGGAGAGAAGGACTGGGCCTTGATTCTCAGTGCTCAAGAAACGTGCCTCCCAAGATGTTTTCCGACAGTTTAATGGTGCATGAAGCTCATTTTTAAGAAAAGGGAGGTTAACTAGTTAAAGATCAATGGAAATGCCTGCCTAGGCTTGCCATATCAGGGTTTCTGAGGGCTGCAGCAACATGAAGATCCATGACAGGAGTGTTTTATCTGTACCACTTGTGACCGAAGACCTACGCCTCATAAGGAATTATCAGTATATTTCAGGGTTCTTTTGTTTAGGAGATAATTTAGAAGCATGGGAAATTCAGAATATGACCTCCAAAATAAAATCAGGTACCGGTAGTTCCCATGGCAACATGAGAATCCTTTTTAAAAAGGAACAAGTTTCTAGCATTCATGAGTTATTGAGTTGTGGGGTGAAAGTGGTAGCAATTGGTAGGTGCTTCTACCTCTGTATTAGATTACTGTAAATCAAGTGGGATCCTAAGCTTTATCGACACTTTTTCTAATTAGTCAGAAAACGTTTTTGGGGAAGACTTCTTTTTTCCTTTGCTTAAAGTGGCTTCAGACTTTATGTTATGGTGATGGCTGAGGAACAGGATGCCCAAGTGAGTCATGCTTCCTGTTCTGTGTGCATCTTTCTAACATCCATAGTGAAGGTGTTTGCAACTTCTCTCCACATTAATAGGTTGGCAGTGATGGAGATGCAAAATTTATATTCCAGATGTTACAAAACGGTGCAGAGAACAGGAGCTGCTGCAACTGACACATATTCACTTCTGAAAGCCCTGGCTAGCTTTACATGTCTTCTAAAAGCCCAAACCTCTGCTTCCAACCTAGCAGGTATGCTGAGTGCAGTTCACTTTTATAGTTGACAAAATTTTTGTAATTTTTTTTTTTGCTTAGGAGGTCACTGTTTGCAGTTATTGCAAACCATACCAGTTCTCTCCTTATTGGATTCCTTGTGCCTGACAGAATTTCAGTTGGAGAGTGAGTTACCCCTTGTATGGTGCAACAATAAATTAGGCTGCAGTCCTATGCACACTTACCTGGGAGTAAGTCTCATTGAACTCAATGGGTCTTACTTCCAAGTAGATTTTTGTAGGCTTGTGCTTTTTTGACCAGAGCTGAACAGAGATCAGAGAGAACAAGATAAAAGGGAATGTCGCCATTGTATATTACAACACTGGCCCACATTTTGTGACGTGGGTCCATGCTCCTCATTATAGAGTCCAGGGATTGTGATAGATGGTGGAACTGCTTTGTGTGTGTTTGTGATGCTGATCAATGGGGTGACGTTTTTTTAAGATATTATATGCCTTTGGGCAATATCATGGACTTTCTATGTAAAAGACAACACAATGCTTCTCTTGCAAAGAGACAAGGACAAATTGAAAAGTTCACAAGGTTTCATCTTGTATTTTTACTTGTTGCATCTTTTGCTAGGCTCATGTGGCATTGGGAGCCTGGATGATTAGAGTCAGAAGAACAGATGCTGTTTGCAGCATGTTCTCATGACCATCACCTGGAAACTATAAAACCAAAACAATTGCTAAGTTATTGCTTCTTTGAGCTATTAAGTCTTTCTAAGTATTTACTATTCCAAGCTGGAGTGATACTATGTTACAGGAGGGAACCAGGTGCAGTAGAGCTGAATGCTACAATTCTTGTGTAGTGCAGATGTTTGCCCTCTTTGGATCGCACTGTTTTGAATTTTGTCTTTCTATTTCAGCTCCCAGGTGTTCGGTGCTCCCAGCACATTTGGAAATGTGGAGCCAAGCTCCCTTTCTCATTTTGTACAAAGATAGTACAATATGATGCAGACTCATCCTATACATACTTACTTGGAAGTAAGTCTTACTGCATTCATTTGGGCTTACTCCAAAGTAAGTGTGACTAGGACTGCACCTGGATGTTTTGTTTTTTGTTTTTGGTTACCATGTCAACTTTTCAACCCTAGTATTGTTAAGGGTGCAATTAAAATTTGCATATAGTGAAGTGAATTATATACCAATCAGTCCATGTGTGTGTGCTGTTACTCTGGATAAGGAGGTAACATCTTATCCCAATGTTGTGGGTCCACTGAGGCACGGTTAAGTTGTATCACTGGCGTCACTGCAGGGGGGTGGAGCTCTAAGTTCCGCCGCGGTCAGACCCTCCGTTACACGGAAGCACGAAGCGCCCCCCGCCTCTCGCCTCTGGAGCCATTCAAGTTTCACCGACTTGAATAGCTCCAAAGGTGAGGGGGCGGGGGCGCTTCGTGCTCCCATGTAACGGAGGGTCTGACCGCGGCGGAACTTAGAGCTCTGCCCCTCCTGCAGTGATGCCAGTGAGTTGTATGACTTTATGCTGAACTTTCCCAAATAGGGATACCTCCTTCTGTACTAATTGCTAAATCTTGTAGGGTAGTAAAGAGCCCCAAGGCATAATTGCTGATACATAAACACTTAAAGTTAATTTTGGGGCCCAGTCAACTAAGCATGATATGATTTCAATGAACTACTAGACTCCAGTACTGTACTTTTTCAACTGGGATTACATGGGTACCCTGTTTAAACTATGAACCTCAATGAAATGAGTGAAGGCTGCATGGTAACGGATTGTTCTACATGTATACAGTGACTTTACCATTATCGTATTTCCTGAGTGAGCTTTTGTTGTCTCTAATAAATGATACACACATTTTTGTCTTACCTCCTCATCCTACTGTCTGTGAGTGTTCTGCATCTGCTGATCCTTTATTTTGAGGCATAACATTTCCTCGAGACATGTTTGCACTTGCAAAACCAAATCACTGCCATGCTAAAGTGAGTTCTGATTTTAATTCCACTTCATAAACTTAGGTTGACGAATGAAGCTTTCTTTCTTACAATAACATAACAATAAAGATACACCCGTATCTCCTTCCTTTTGCATGTACTGATAATTTCCCAAGGATGTTGCAGGAATAAGAATATAATTTAAGAGTGCAATGTTTATTTGGTAGTGAGCCCCACTGAATTGATTGTATGCATTGGATCATTACAGTTTTAAAGTATTTAAAGCTAAAAGAGAAATATGGAAATGGGAACTGAACCTATGATGAATGAAGCAAAGAGCTGTTGAAACACCTAGGATAAATAAGGTCACTTGCAGAGTTAATAGGAAAACTCATTGCCTGTGCTTCAGCCTTGACTGCTCACTTATTTTTTTTTCTTACAAATTTGCTGTAAGCAAAAACACCCCTCCAGTTTCTAGATGATTTCACCTCCTCTTTTTCTTGCCACCCTGCTCTCAGCCATTGTTACCATGGTCTGAGTACAGTTAATCATTAATTACATGTAAGTAACAAACCTGAAATAAAAGAAGAATTGTAGACATTCTTTTCCTCACAGTAGGAGTGCGCATCTGGTAATGTCAGTTATAATGGATACTCTTTCAGCTGTGGTGTCTGGTATGAAAAAAAAATCCATTATACTAAACTCTCTGGAGTGATGCTATTTTGGAATAATTCTTTAAACTAAAGAGCACTTTCTTTTTTCTTGTTGTCCTTATCTGTTGAACACGATGGCTGAACAAAGCAAAACCTCCTCTTCTCAGGCCTGTTTAGTTTTAAATATCTTGAGAAAGTTACATTTTGTTACAGCATATGCATTAAGATTTCGGAGCTACTCATTAAATCTCCCTTTTTCTAATTTGATTCTTAAAAAACAACAACAGTGGTGACTTATCTGAGCTGAAGCAATTCCATAAAAACACAATAGTCTTGTCACCCAGAATTCTCCCTGTTCATTCAAGCAGTCCTGCATTTGCACAGTCTGAGACCATAAGCCTGTATGGGAGCGCTGTTTGTTGCACATATTGTTGCTGTCACTTAGCAACCTACATTGTGATGCACACCTTCCGTACGCTGAAATACTAACGCCTATGAGCAGTGGAATGGAAAAGAGGGACAAAAACCAGTGGAGGCCAAAGGACCAAGGGAATTTGATCACAGCGTGTGTGGCATAGTCTTAACATAATAACAAAGAACGTTACAAGTTTGGTTTTTTAAAATGTGTTAAAATATTTGTGTAACTTCAGTAATTACACACCATTTATAACTTCTTCTTTTCTTTTTATGAAAGCTATTTTCAGTTTATTTGCCCTTAATTAAAATATTTTATTCAATTTAGTGGTTTAGGATATTCTGAGTCAATTTTGAGATTAATCACCAGTACACTCTGAGTATAAGAAATAATATGCTTTAAGAAGGTCCATTTACATTTTCTATTGACGGTGTGGCCTGTAGTATTTTTCTGTAAGAAAATATTCTTGCTGGTGAAATAGTCCGGTCATGCACAGCTGTGTGAGACCCATTTTTGAATAGGCTTCTATTGACTTCTGGAACTAAGAATAATATAGCATCGTGAATCTAAAGTGCCACGTTCACAGCATGGAAACAAAGGCATACTTCACTGCCATAAGGATTATTGCCGTTGCCAGAACTGTCACATGGAAATGATGAGGTTCTGCATGCCGGTGGTTTAGCAGTGAAGCGCAACTCTGATTTGATTTGTGCTATCTGAAGAGTCTGGGTATAACAGCAAAAGCTGTCGTTGCCTTTTGAGTCTTGGGGCCTCTTCATGAGCCTGGCCATGCTTTATGTATCTAATCATCAGCCAATAGACACATGGAGAAGATGACTATCAGAATGTACAGTAAATGGCTGGCGCAATGCAAAATGGCAAAACTGTTTGATTCTGCCAAACTGCACAGAATCAGAATCACTGCTTCCCTCCCTGTAGTGAGTACCATCTTCCTATACATTGTCTTATTTATTACATCTTAGTCCTGTCATTCCTAGGAAGCTCAAGATACATGGTTCTCTGCTCATTGTATCCTCACAACAACGCTGTGAGTTGGATTAGGCACAATTCTATTTCATCGCTGTGCAGGCGGAACGCGAGTTCCACCAGGGTGCGCTGTCGCAAAAGCACCGCAGAGCGCTTTGCAACAGCGTAGAAGACTGACATGCCACTAGGAAGGCCAGTGCCTTCTCATGCACACTGGCAGTCATTTGAAGGCCCGCCGGAGCAGGAAAGCACGCGCAGGGGGCTGAATGGGGCAGGGGAGGGCGGTGACTGGAGCGGGGGTGTGTGTGGATTGGGCTCGGGAGGGGGCGGGATCAGTGGTGCCGGCAAGCGCTGTATCCTACCTCCCCTTCCTGGACCTGATCCACTGAGACTTGAAGCATCTTCGGGTCTTTGAAAAAAGTGATATATATAAAGGCACTAGCTTTTATTTACACTGATTTACATTGATGGAAACATAATGGTTCACATAATTGACTAAGCTAGGCTTACCATATTTTTCAAACTTCAAACCGGGACACCCCCCCATACCCCCCCGAGGTAATTAATTAATTAATTAATTAATGTGAAAGCAAAGAAAAAGCAAGGCCAAAGAACCGCAACCAATCGTAAACCAAAAAGCAATCGTAAACAGGGCAAACGAAGGCCAAAGTCCCCTACAGAAGGAAAAAGCCACTCTAAAGCACAACGAAAATCAATCCTAAGCAGCCCAAACGAAGGCCAAAGTCCCATTCACAATCACAACGAAAAAGCCATTCTCAAGCACAACGAAAAAGCATAAAAAAGCCAATAAAACTCGTAACAAAGCATTAATCCAAAAATAAGAAACCCTTTTAATGAATAAAATGTAAAAGAAAGGGGGCGCGAAGCGCGGCCGCAATTTTTTAAATCAATAATCCATTTAAAATAATTAATTAATAAAGTAAAGGGGGCGTGAAGCGCCGCCGAAATTTTTAAATAAATAATTAATATTTCTATTAAAAATATATAATTTAAAAATAAGCTTACCTGGTCGCTGCTGGTCACTGGTCCGTGGTCGCTGCTGCTGCTGCTGCTGGGGCCGCGGCAAGCAGGCTGGGGCCGCGGCAAGGCAAAGCAAGGCAAGAAGTAGGCTGTGCTTCTCAAGGTGCCGCTGCGAGACCAGCGGCACCGGGAGAAGCACAGCCTGCTCGCCTGCGTTGCGCAGCCCTGGAGAACACAAGGTAAGAAGCAGGCTGTGCTTCTCCCGGTGCCGCTGGTCTCGCAGCGGCACCGGGAGAAGCACAGCCTGCTTGCCTGCGTTGCGTGAGCCCTGGAGCTCGCGCAACACGGGCAAAAAGCAGGCTGTGCTTCTCCCGGTGCCGCTGCGAGACCAGCGGCACGGAGAGAAGCACAGTGCTTGCCCGCGTTGCGCGAGCCTGCTGGAGGCTCGCGCTGGCCGGGCAAGCAGGCTGTGCTTCTCCGGTCTCCCAGCGGCACCGCATGGAGCCGCTGGGAGACCGGAGAAGCACAGCCTGCTTGCCCGGCCAGCGCGAGCCTCCAGCAGGCTCGCGCAACGCGGGCAAGCACTGTGCTTCTCCCGGTGGCGCTGACGACCGGGAGAAGCACCCGCTTGCCGCGCCGCCATCTTTTTTTTTAATTTCAAACTTACCGGGCAGCATCTTGGGTCACGAAATCTCGCGTGATCCAAGATGTCGGCGCCCAAATCTCGTGAGGGCAACATGCCCTCACGAGATTTGGGTGCCGACATCTTGGATCACGCGAGATTTCGTGACCCAAGATGCTGCCCGGTAAGTTTGAAATTAAAAAAAAAGATGGCGGCGCCCATTCGTCCCCCGGGACCCGACCGGGAATCGGGTCCGATTTCCGGGACTGTCCCGGCGAAACCGGGACGAATGGTAAGCCTAGACTAAGCTCTCTTTATAAATTGGGGTTGTTTTTAATCTCAAGTGTTTTTAATTATTTTAATGTGTTTAATTGTTTTAAAGTTGTTTATATGTATTTTAATATGTTGTAAGCCGCCTTGAGTGCCTTCGGGAGAAAGGCGGGCTATAAATTCTTTAAATAAATAAATAAATAAATAAATAAATATAAAAAGTAAAGTAACTTCAGATTATCCACAGTAGTTAATACAACTCTTTATAACAACCCATACTCTTTATAATTTATATTTAAACATTAGCCATTCTTTGGGAAGGAAGTAGATCGGATGGGAAAGACCCATACGATTGGCTCTAGTCACAGTCTACATGGTTGTGATACTAACACACACTTCTCAGCAGTGCATGATTATTCAAAAGCTTCCATATAACAGTAATGCACTGAAAGTCAGTGGTGTGCTAGAACATGTCTTTAAAAGGGGTTTGGACAGATTCATGGAGGAAAAGACCATCACAGGTTACAAGCCATAAGCAACCTCCTGGTTTTTAGAAGTGGGTTTTCTCTGTGCCAGGTGCAAGGGAGTGTCAACGGGAAACAGGTTATCTTGTTGTCTTGTGCTCCCTGAGGCATCTGGTGGGGCCACTGTGTGATACAGGAAGCTGGACTAGATGGGCTTTTGGCCTGATCCAGCAGGGCTCTTCTTATGTTCTTAAAACTAGGGGTATCTCTCCCTTTCTCCTGCAAGTTTGTATATGGTACGTTTTCATTTGTATTTGCAGCTGTTTCCTAACATACATAATTTGAATGAAACAGCGCTGGTGTCAGTCACAAGTGGTACAGCAAAGGTTTGTTCTAGATGGAGTCTATATTTGTATAGGACAAATGTCATTGTTGCAGTGGCCCTAACTGCTCCCTAATTGCATTGAATGTTCCATGTGACTTTCACTTTTAAAGTTTGTGGTAAGCTAAGTTTCCTACTTAAGTACAGGTTAGGATCCAGGGGTCTGTACATAAGTTGAAACGTACTTAGGTTGAAACATCTGGTTCTTGCCGGCCCATCACTATCGCACCTGCATGAAAGCACCACCAAAGGATTACTGCACTGTGTGAAAGCACCAATGCAGCTATCTGCGATTTGGATATCCGTAACTCAGGGAACCAGTGCAGTTTTCCCTATTGTCTTTACAGAATTCTACTTGGTTGGTTTTTGTATTCTTCTCATGAATGTCTGAAAACTCAGACATACACCAGTGAATACTGAATGATTAGCATTCTCTGCTGCGTGCCTCAGCTGTGTGCCTGTTTGGATGTTCTCAAAATTCATCTGGGATTGATGGACATTCATTGTAGCATCTAACCTACCCATCCAAATGTTTGGTCATGAGAAATATCTTTCAGTGGTTTTTAGTCCTTTTAGCTAAAAATAAAATGTTTGTATTCAGAGGCCTCTGATGTATGGGATGCTGGGAAGAAATGCAAGAGATGGCTCTCTCAATCATGCCTTGTTTCTAAATTTCATAGGGGTTACTGTTGTGGACACAATGCTGGACTCTAGACCTTTTGGTCTAATCCAGCAAAGCTATTGATATAGTCTTATGATTTAATAGCTCTCTCAAAACATGTGGTGCTGTATAAAATAACGTTGACTCACTAACAGCCCAATCCTGCTTAAGGATCTGCCAGGCAGCTGAGGCCGCCCACCGGATCCTGATCTCTGCCGCAGGCAGCCTGTAGCAGGCAGCCTGCGGCGGAAAGTCTACTTGGGGAAGTGGATGCTAGTCCCCTTCTCTGAGTGTAATTGCGACTGCGGCCGATAGGCCTCCTTGGATTTCCGCCAGCTATTTTGCTAGCGGAAGTCGGAGGAGGCCGTGTAACGGCCCAGCTGCTCAGCAGGGACCGGGATATGGCAGGCACCATGCCCCCGCCCCCACCCGGGGCGGCTGGGCCTATGGCCGCCCTCCCGGCTCCGCCGACCCTCCCCCCGCCCGCTGAATCCAGACTTACCTGGGTCCGGCGGCGGGCCAAGGTCTCTGGCGGCAGAGCTGGGAAGGCCAGCCTTGTGCTGGCCTTCCCGACTCTAAAGTAGTCGCAAACGTGCTTTACGGCACATTTGTGACTACTTTGGGCAGCGGAACACTAGTTCCGCCACCCGAAATTACAGCAGGATTGTGTCCTAAGAATGGTCTCTTCAGAATCCTCTGAGAAGCACCGTTCTGCAATCCTGTGGAAAGCTATATAGAGCACCCACCTTTCAAGTACTAACTGGCACCACACACAGTCTGTGTGAAGCATGGAGGTGCTAAGTGTTGGGAAGCAGATGGCATTGGAAATCACCCAAAGATTCAGTTTCACTGCAGAATAAGATGAAGGGCAAGTGCTTTGTTTCGATGGAGTTTGTTTTCATAGTGCAATAATTTAGTGAAGGCTCATGATGACACATTAGTCATGACACTGAGAAATTGGCATATGAGACACATCTGCTCTGTGTTTATTCTCTATACTTGACTTGTTCCCCATCCTAGTACACTTGGCAGTAATTTGCATAACACATTAGAGGTATTTAGCAAAGCATGTTGAGAAGTTAACCAACTTTAAGACAGAATCTTGGAAGGTTTAAGTTTAGCTCCTGGTTCCTGTCAGTAAAATATTTGAATATGGTTGAAGGGCCAAACTACGTGCTATGTAAAGTGTGTCATTAGAGCTGATACTCATTAGAGCGGTTTGGTTTCTAATTAGGAGTCTGATATGGGTAGAGAGTGAGTTCATTGGACTTTGGCATGGGAGAAGGGAGTTTGCCCTGTCATGGTCTCAATCTGAGTCAGCACAAACTGCTGTTTGTCCTGGAGAAAAGCTCCGATTGGCTCCGATTCATTGGATGGGGAGGGGAGGGCTCTGCATCTCCCACTCAGAAAAGAAAGGACAAGGTCTATGACACATTTAATGTAATGTAGTTTTGCCCTAAGTAGCATTGGATGATACTCTGGAGTGGAGAAATTGCCTGGTTGTCCTGCCAGCTCCCTGAAGGGTCGGGGGGGGGGGCTTGCTGCTGCCTCTGCAGGCCTCCCCAAGGCTCTAAACGCTGTAGGCTTTGCAGTGCATTCAGCCCCCTGTAGTAAACTCCCCTGTAAACACTAAACAGTAAAGCATGTAGTAAACTCCTACAGTAAACTCCCCTGTAGGACTTTGCGAAATGCTGGTGTAAACAATATAGCTGCATATATAGGCTTGCCATACCCATATCCAAAGGGGGACAGGATGCCTACACCTTTAACCATTGTAAAAAGAGGGAATTTGGGCAGGTGCAGCTCATAATGGAAGGGTGCCACAAGCTGCACCTGCCCAAATTCCCTCTTTTTACAATGGTTAAAGGTAGGCTTACCATATTTTTCAAACTTCAAACCGGGACACCCCCCCCATACCCCCCCGAGGTAATTAATTAATTAATTAATGTGAAAGCAACGAAAAAGCAAGGCCAAAGAACCACAACCAATAGTAAACAAAAAAGCAATCCTAAACCGCACAAACGAAGCCCAAAGTCCCATCCAGAACGAAAAAGCCACTCTAAAGCACAACGAAAAGCAATCCTAAACAGGCCAAACGAAGACCAAAGTCCCATCCAGAACGAAAAAGCCACTCTAAAGCACAACGAAAAGCAATCCTAAGCAGCCCAAACGAAGCGCAAAGTCCCATCCAGAACGAAAAAGCCATTCTCAAGCACAACAAAAAAGCATAAAAAGACCATAAAACTCCTAATAAAGCATTAATCCAAATAAGAAAGCCTTTTAACGAATAAAATCTAAAAGAAAGGGGGCGCGAAGCGCGTCCGCAATTTTTCAAATAAATAATCAATTTAAAATAATTAATTAATTAAGTAAAGGGGGCGCGAAGCGCGCCCGAAATTTTTAAATAAATAATTAATATTTCTATTAAAAATATATAATTTAAAAATAAGCTTACCTGGTCGCTGCTGGTCACTGGTCCGTGGTCGCTGCTGCTGCTGCTGCTGGGGCTGCGGCAAGCAGGCTGGGGCCGCGGCAAGGCAAAGCAAGGCAAGAAGCAGGCTGTGCTTCTCCCGGTGCCGCTGCGAGACCAGCGGCACCGGGAGAAGCACAGCCTGCTTCTTGCCTTGTGTTCTCCCTGCGCAACGCAGGCGAGCAGGCTGTGCTTCTCCCGGTGCCGCTGCGAGACCAGCGGCACCGGGAGAAGCACAGCCTGCTCGCCTGCGTTGCGCAGCCCTGGAGAACACAAGGTAAGAAGCAGGCTGTGCTTCTCCCGGTGCCGCTGGTCTCGCAGCGGCACCGGGAGAAGCACAGCCTGCTTTTTGCCCGTGTTGCGCGAGCTCCAGGGCTCGCGCAACGCGGGCGATCAGGCTGTGCTTCTCCCGGTGCCGCTGGTCTCGCAGCGGGAGAAGCACAGTGCTTGCCCGCGTTGCGCGAGCCTGCTGGAGGCTCGGGCTGGCCGGGCAAGCAGGCTGTGCTTCTCCGGTCTCCCAGCGGCTCCATGCGGTGCCGCTGGGAGACCGGAGAAGCACAGCCTGCTTGCCCGGCCAGCGCGAGCCTCTAGCAGGCTCGCGCAACACGGGCAAAAAGCAGGCTGTGCTTCTCCCGGTGCCGCTGCGAGACCAGCGGCACGGAGAGAAGCACAGCCTGCTTGCCCGCGTTGTTCGAGCCTGCTAGAGGCTCGCGCTGGCCGGGCAAGCAGGCTGTGCTTCTCCGGTCTCCCAGCGGCACCGCATGGAGCCGCTGGGAGACCGGAGAAGCACAGCCTACTTGCCCGGCCAGCGCGAGCCTCCAGCAGGCTCGCGCAACGCAGGCAAGCACTGTGCTTCTCCCGGTGGCGCTGACGACCGGGAGAAGCACCCGCTCGCCACGCCGCCATCTTTTTTTTTTTAATTTCAAACTTACCGGGCAGCATCTTGGGTCACGAAATCTCGCGTGATCCAAGATGTCGGCGCCCAAATCTCGTGAGGGCATCATGCCCTCACGAGATTTGGGTGCCGACATCTTGGATCACGCGAGATTTCGTGACCCAAGATGCTGCCCGGTAAGTTTGAAATTTAAAAAAAAGATGGCGGCGCCCATTCGTCCCCCGGGACCCGACCGGGAATCGGGTCCGATTTCCGGGACTGTCCCAGCGAAACCGGGACGAATGGTAAGCCTAGTTAAAGGTGTCACCCTACAATGGCACCCTGTCCTCCTTTGGCTATGGTAAGCCTATGCATGTAAAGCAGACAGCAGTGATGCCTTTTTGGGTTGCAAAGCAGAAAGCACTGCAACAGCTGTATTCCACTTGCCTTTCAATAACCCCTAATCCTTCCACGTTATACATTTTTACTGCCAGAATTAGGTGCAGGGCTTCCTCCTAGGGCCCTTTGGCTAAAATGCTAGGAGCCTATACTACTCCCTGTTCACCAACAGCACTTGCGTCATTCTTCTGTCCCATATTGATACTTTAATTCAGCAAAACTACAGCAGGGCCTATGGTTATTATTGCTGCAGGGCTGACGTCAGTGCTGGAGCAGGAGGAGTTGAGGATAACAACCATATCAACAGGGCCTGGGTCTGTACGTCGCAAAATATGGATAGAAATGTTTCACTGATTTTGATTGGAAGTATAAAAACAATCCAGTGAAAGGAGTGGGAAGAGAAGAAGCCTGGCCTCTGACCTCACCAAGCTCTACCTAAAACCCCAAACAATTGTGCTGAAAGAGGTCAATTTCTTTGTCTCTTTTATGTGCTTACACACTCTTAGACAGAGCAAGTACTTCTGGCTCTTCCTGCATGAGGACCATGGGCCTGCTATTCCATTAGGAGCTTTCTCTTGAATTTTAAAATGACTTTTAGTGAAGGAAGAATGAATCAAAGTGGGGAGTAACAGGGGTTGATGTCAGTGTTGTGTCTACCCAACCCAGTCCAGAATCTGAGTTTTCAAAACTGAAATTGATAGAAGATTGCTGCTTTAGCCTTGCAAATCATCTGGGCAAAGACAAGCAGTCCATTCCAATTGTAGAGGGTGTGTATCTCCTTTTATCCTTCCTTTTTTAAGTTCTCAATTTCATTTCAAAGTAGGCAAGTAAAATAGACGAGATTGCCAGTGGTTATTCTTCAGGCATGTTTCTCTGCTGCTTTATTCTCCGATAAGTTAAATCAATTTATTTTATTTTCTGATAAAGAAACTCATAGCTGGCTGGTAGTAGCCTGATCTGGCTTTATTTCAGCCCATTAAGTGAGTCTGAATACATCAGAACATTCACATGCCTTTGCTTTTTTTCACTTTCTTTTTATGACTACAGTGATCTGAATTTGTTTTGTTTTTCCTTTGCACTCTCCGGCCTTTCATTATAAAAAGAATATTGGGAAATCAAAAAATAACAGGGCCATATCTACTAAAAGATGGCATGGCATTGCATATAAATAGAACAGAACATTTGCAAGAAGATTGATTGTGCAGGAGTTCAAATCTCCTAGGATATGGAATATTATTAATCACTGGCAAAATGTTATTGAGTGGCCAAACCACATGTGAACAAATCACCACCGTGAATCCATATGGAATGATGCCTATCAGAAAAGCTATGATTAATGTGCACAGATAAAGATTATACCTTGGGGAATGGTACTGGTAACAGAGGCACTCCATTTGCCATTTTTCCATTCTTATTGCTGTAAATAGTGTATATTTTGATAATGGAGGCTAAAGACAGATAGCAAAAAGACAAAAAGGTAACTATTGACTTCAATGGACAGTTACTTGAAAAAATGAATACCCTGACCTCACCTAATATTGTGTTAATTTGGTCAGAAAGCAGGGTGGCACACTGCCCAAACCCACATTACCACTGCTCACCCTCATGGCGCAATCCTGTTGACTACAGGTGCTGGCGCTGCTGCCTCAGTGCTGGCGCCGGGTGTCACAAATGTGCCATAAGGCATGTTTCGATGCCCAGAGAGGAGGCAGTGCCGGCAGGAAGACTTGCGCCGTCCTACCGGTGCCACGTCCAGGCCCCACGCACGCTGAAGCAGCATGGGAACTGGGGGAGGGCAGGGAGGGAGTGTAATGGGGCAGGAGAGGGCAGGAGTGGGTGGATCAGGCCTGAGAGGGAGGTGGGACCAGCATCTGTGGCAGACATCATATTCTATCCCCCCCCTCCCAGGCCTCCAGCCCCAACACGGGGCTGCTTAGTCCTACGCCAGTTAAAGAGCTGGCATAGAACCAAGTAGCCCTATTGTACAGGCTGGGGGTTTACCCGGGGTAAGCAGACAAATGCCCATTGACCCCTGAGTAGACATCCGGTCATGGCCTTCCCCAGATATGATTCAACATGGGCCACCCAGCTTGTGCTGAAGACAGAGCCTATGCCAGGGGAAGGTAGGATTGGGCTGCTCGTGAAGCATTTTCGTGGTACCCTAGGACAATGATCCTCAAACTGTGTATTGGGGTATATGAATGTGTTGCAAGTGGGGTAGCATAAGTGACCATGTTAGCTACATCTGCCACTGTATGCTCCTTGCAGTAAACACATAAGAGGAGTGGGGTCATGCCTCCCCCCGTGTCTGTCTGTTTGGTATCTGAGAGAAAGGGTCTGTATTGATGTAGAGTTGCACATGTATAGTGCTCCTCCATGCAGCTGAACTCCTGGTCGGTCAGGTTTCCAGCTAGCATGGAGGAACCCTATGTGGATAACACTGTAACAGCGCAATCCTGTGTAACTCTTGCACCAGTGTAACAGTAGATATACCAGTGTAAGTGCACCTATGCCAGTGTAACTTGCTGTACGCAGGACGAACACCAGCATAACCCCCCTCGGACGCTGCACATTCACAGTTCGGATGCAGGATGGACTCCAGCGCAACTCCACTGGCGCAGGGGGCATTCCAGGGTTGTCTGAACACCCCCGGAATGTCCCCTACACTGGCGGAGTTGCGCTGCCATCCGTCCTGCGTCCAAACTGTGCATGCATGGCACCCGAGGGGGGGGGTTACGCTGGTGTCTGTCCTGTGTACGTCGATGTGCGGCAAGTTACACTGGCATAAGTGCACTTTCACCGGTGGATCTACTGTTACACCGGTGCAAGAGTTACACAGGATTGCACTGTAAGAGTGTATAGCCCTTTTCCCAAGCACACCAAATGTCTCCTGATGAGGGTGCATGGCTGGCAAGCACAAATCTGCTCTCCCTTCATATGTTGACTGAATGCATGGGCAGGAGTTGTGTGCATACCACTATTGATTCTTCTCCCTGCACTTCTGCCTATGTAGGCATTGTCGTCGTTCTGAGGAAGGGAGTAAGAATGAACTGGGATTCCTGCAGGACACCAAGGCAGCCTGAGTTACAACCATTAGGGGTGTGGAATCCTGGAAGCGTCACCGTTGCCCATTAAGCCTTGACCAGCTGGACAAACGGGACAATGGGACTAGGGAGCAATATTAACTGGGCCATCCCTTAATCATAAGGATGATGTGTGTTCATTGGTCAAGAACTGTGATATATATAAGTTTTTCAGTGCAACTGGGAAATGTGCCCACAATTTTAATCCGGAAAAAAACCTCCTTTGCTTTTGGTCTTAAAAGTCTGTGAAACGCTGCCCTTGAAACTTTACCACAGGTAGCTTAAAACATGTGGTTCCACTTGGCCTTTTTCATTTTGTTTTGATCTGTTGTACTCGGGCCAAGAACTGTATTTGTTTAGGAAAACTTGGACATTTGCTTTCGTGACATAGGGCCAAACGACACCCTGTTTTCTTAGGGCTTAGTTTTCTTTCATCAAAAGCAGCTAGATCAGGGCCCTGTGAATTGGGACCATGGTGAGGTGGTAAGGTTAAGGTCCTCTATGACCCGCCATAGTCCCAATCTGGCTGCTGTTAACGAAAGAAAAACTAAGACCCTGTGTGAGCTAATAATACTTTCAACCCCATGTGTAGTTTGGCCTGTAGAGATTCATTAGGTGGAGTTTGAGATACCTTGTTCCAGACAAGTCATGATAAAATCAAACAGAAGTGATCCTGAATTGATTTTGAACCTAGCCTGTAGAGTACACCATTCCTAACCACTGAGTAAATACTTTTATCTCCAAAAACTGAGTTCCTTCAGGACAAAAAACATCTTCATTCAGGACATTGGAGATATTCTCTGTCCTCTTTCTATTACACAGTATATATGGCATATAACTTCAGTCATTTTCTGGAATTTTTGCAAATAAAGTATTTTTGCTTTAAATATGTCTGATTCAGGATTGCTCAGGTGGTTCAGGATTGCTCCTTGCCTCCCCTCTCTCATCAGTAACCTTAAATATATTTTCAAGGCTTGAAATGTTATTGATCTGCTTCTTTTAAAAAGAAGCTTTCTGCAAACAGCACGCACTGTGTTTGTAATGTATGTAACAAAACCTGACTGATGATAGCCAAAAGTCACTAGAATACAGGCAGACATGAATTATTGAGTTTCTGCTGCAAGTCGCAATGAAGGATCTTTAATATCATTCATCAAAAGAGATCATTTACTATAGACAGGAAACAAACAAGAGCAAAATAAGCTAAAAATAACCCTCAACCATGGCAGGGACTCCATATGAGCAGCAGCCCACACGTGAAGGCATAAAACATTCTGGGGAAGCTACTGCTGAGCTGCCACCCCTCCCCGTCAACCTCCCCCCCCCCACCTCTCCATCGCTTGGTGTTGCTTTGTAGAGGAAGAAAAGACTATAGTTAAGGCAGGCAAGGAAAAGAAAGTGCAGTTTGGTTCATTACTGTGAAAAAGAAGCTGTCAAAGTGTCGCCTCTTTCATCCTCCCTCCTTTGCATGCCTTTTCTTGATCCAGGGAACGGGGACTTAAATCAAACAGTCAGAATGAATTATGAAACAGCACAGTGTGTGTGTGTAAAACAAAAAAGAGGGCAACTGGGAGAGGCAGTGGGGCTGGGTGTGGGGCACCATCTGGAGGCAGTAGAGAACACTCAGCTGTTTGTTTCCTTTATGTCATTGGGGGCAGAGCCTGTTACTTGAAAGGCTTTGGTGGGGAGGGATTCTCCTGGCTCCATAGAGCAAACAACAGCCAAGGCTTGTAAAGATCCTACATCTCTGAAGGATAGACCTTAATTTTATGGTAAGATAAGGGAGCAGTTAGACCACAGAATTAGTATTGTCTCTCAGACAGAAAAAAAAAATTAACTCTAGTGAGTCCTTTAAATGCCCTCTATTTTAAAACGGGACCTTATGTGTGCTTTTGCACAATCACTTGCTCACTTTTATTTTATTTTTTTAAAAACTGAAATTACTACTGTATATTCTCTGACATGAACCTATAGTATCAATAACTTTGCAAAGTTAAGTTTCTTGGAGCAAATATTGCCTTATGGTGGTGTTGCAAAATATAGCCCCATGGATAATCATTTGCAAGTTGTGAGCTCACTAGATGTTTTTAATTCTTAATTTTTAGTTATTCTAATAGGCTGGATCCCAACTTACTGCTTAATGAAAAGAACTCCTTCCATTCATGGAAGGAGAGTTGCTTTCATGGAAAGAGTTCTTATGTAAGCGCAACTCTTGTTCTGTGCACAGAGAAGCAGCTCCAGCCATAGAATGGTCAGTTAGGATCTAACCCAAAGTAAAAAAACACACACAAATGCATTCTGAGTCACCTGCAATAAGTTGTGGTGTTTTGCTAAGAGTAAGTTATCTTGTAAAAATTGCATTAACTATTGCTGATTTTATTATGTCTAAAATGAGCCAGTGATGGAAAACATATATTGTAGAATGTGTATCCTAAAACCTAAATAACTAGAGCTACAATACTACATGCCAGTGGGTGGCACAGTGGGTTAAACCGCTGAACCATGAGCTGTTGATCGAAAGGTCGGCAGTTCGAATCCGCAACAGGGTGAGCTCTTGTTGCTTGGCCAGCTCCTGCCAACCTAGCAGTTCCAAAGCATGTTAATGTGAGTAGATAAATAGGTACCCCTTGTTCCAGCCGCATGCTACGCGCTGCGGAAAGGAGTCATGCCGGCCACATGACCATGGAGGCGTCTTCGGACAACGCTGGCTCTTCAGCTTTGAAATGGGGATGAGCACCACACCCTAGTGTCGGACACAACTGGACTTAATTGTCAGGGGTCACCTTTACCTTTTTACAATACTGAAATGCAATTACCTGGGAGCAAGTGCCATTGAAACAAATGAATTTGCTTCTGAGTTAACATGTATAGCAGGGGTGGGGAACCTATTTGCGATGCAGGGCCATTTTCCCATGGGGAAAATGTCCCGCGGGCCGTGTGCCCCTCCATCGGAAATGGGTCCCCCAGCGCGCGCCGGGGGCGCGCACACACACACCGCCCCCATGCTCTCCTTACCCCCTCCCCATGCTCTCCTTACCTCCCCCCATGCTCTCTTTACCTTTTTCAGGCGGCGGCTGTCGCGCACACTCTCCCCTCAGCGCGACTCCTTTCGAATCCGTCTGCTTCTGCACATGCGCAGAAACAGCCAGATTCGAAAGGAGTCGCGCCGAGGTGAGCGCGCGCGGGGCCGGCGGGGCTGGCGGAGCCTCCGGTCTGCTCGCGCGGGCCGGACCTGATTGACTCGGATGCGGTCTCGCGTGGGCCGGACTGCAATCTAACAGAGCAATCCTGCCTAACTATCTGGTGGGTGGCCCAGGCTGCCCGACGGATCCTATTCTCTTTCCAGCCCGATCGAGATTGGCCCGGAGGTCTACTCGGGGGAAGTTCATCCCCTTCCCCCGGTGTAGCACAGCCCGGCCCCAATGGGCCTCCTCAGAAGTAAGAGGAAACCATGTAAAGGCCGCGCCGGCCCGGGAGGGTACGAGGACATGTACCGCGGCCGCCATCCCTGCCCCCTCCTGGGCCAGATCCAACAACCCTTCGCCACCTGGACCGCCCCAGCACCCGCTGCAGGATCTCTTACCTCCTTTGGTGGCTGTAGGGGCAATCTGGCATCGGATTAAGGGCTGCCGGCCTCGCGTTGGCGGCCCTTAGTTTAAAGTCGTTGTGAACGTGCTTTACAGCATGTTCGTGATGACTTCCGGTGGTGGAGCGCTTGCTCCGTTGCTGGATTGTTAGTCAGGAGGATTGTACCGTAAAAGAAACCATCTCCCAAAACGCTAAAATAAAATAGAGACTAAATCCTTATATACCAATATGAGCCTGCCCAATACATACTAGCTTTCTCAAAAACCAGCAAACCAGTATTCAGACAATTCTGGAAAGGCAAAATGTTGCAATCAGTTAAACTGGTGTTTAATGTTTTTGTGAGCTGACTTGGACACTGCTGTGGAAATGTGAAATACAAACGTATGGAATGAATGAAGGTAGCAGGATATTCTTTTTTTGATGGATCTGCAGATACTCAGTGTGCTGAACTAGGTAGATCAAATATGCATCAATGGAAGTTCCTTACAGTGCAATCCTATCTGCAGCTCTGCCGGCGGAGCAATGGCTCTGCTGTCATTGGATGTTGTAAACGTGCCGTGAAGCATGTTTTTTACACCCAGCAAGTAAGCGGCATTGGCCATTTTGCCAGCACACATCCAAAGACGCCATTGGACCTGCTGGGGCTCTACCCAGGGAAAAGGGACAACACATCTCTTTCCCCCAAGGAGTGCTCCAGCTCCACCGGCGCAGGTCCAGTCCTGCCTAGGATGCAGCGGCTGCCTTAGGTGTGTCGCTGCTGCATTCTAAACAGGATTCGGCTGTTAGGCTACAAACCTGAACACATTTACCTGGGGATAAGTCCCATTGAACTCAGTGGGGCTTACTTCTGAGTAGACATGCATTTCTTCTAGTTTTCTCATTTCCTAGTCTACAAATAGCCCAAACTCATCCTGTTATTGCTCATAGCCAAGCTACATTGGTTGCAGCACTGAATGTTGGTTTCCGTTTTTGTTTTGTTTTTTTAAAAAAAATTAAATTAGTACTTAAAAAGTAGAAGATGCTGTCTCTTTTCCCTTTCTTCTGTCTTTCTTTGTTGAAGAAATCAAGGTTTGAGGAAATTGTCATTAAATCCTTTCTTGCCTGCATTACAGGCTCCAGGGTTAGTGGTATTAAAAAGATAAAAGAACACACATTTGCAATGTATTCTCTTGTTCATGTTGGGAGATAATTGGGGGAAAAATTCTTTTGCACTAGAACTTATCTGTACTCATCTTCAGAGTTCTGACTCGAAATACACAGTGGGAATCTCTGTCCCAATTTATGGTAATTTCTCCAGAAATGTAATATTTGCTCAGCTTGTCATTTTAACATACCCATCATCAATCATTTTATTTGTGGTCAGATTGCAGTGCAGTACAAGGTTTAGAATTTCCTGCTCCCATCTTTCTCCGTGTGTGTGTGTGTGTGGTGTGTGTGTGTGTGTGTGCGCGTGCTAGCATGTATTTTAAAAGTACACATTTCACCTGTGATATCCATACAATAAACTGATGTGTCCCCCCGCGTACCCTTTCCCTCCGGGTTGTGGCGCGAGCGGGAGGATCCGCCCGCGCCACAACCAAATCGGCAGGGCTGTAGCCTTTCCCTCCAGGTTGCAGCGCGAGCAGGAGGACCCGCCCGCACCATAACCCAGAAAAATGTCCCTGAGATGTTCCCCAGTAGCTCTTCCTACCTGTTCTCCTGGGCGCCGCCATCTTGGATCTCACGAAATCTCCTTTCCTCTGCCTGAGGAGTCAGTTGTTAATGGTATGCAGATACATAAACCCATATCTATCTAAATGAAATGTGAAGTAATCAAATGTAATTCAAGCATACATCAAACACCTTTTTTAACGATACCAACTAACTGTTTTGGACCTATGGCAGTGTATTTGGGGGCAAATGATTTCTAGGAGGCAGCATGGGTTTGTGAAGAACAAGTCATACCCAGTTAATCTCATCTCTATTTTTGATAGAATGACTAGTCTAGTAGATGGTGAGAATGCAGTGGACATAGTGTACCTAGATTTCAGCAAAACATTTGACAAAGACTGCAATCCTGTGCTCTCTTACCTGGGAGTACACCCACTGAACTCAGTAGGGTCTACTTCTGAGTAGACAGGCATAGGATTATGCTGAAAGTCTCCCATGATGTCCTTGTGGATAAAATTGTAAAATGTGGGCTAGATGCTGCTACTGCTAGATGCTACTACTGTACTGGATTCTGAGCTGGTTTAACCACAATTCCCAATGAGTGCTAGTAAATGACTCCACATCAAACTGGAGAGTGGTATTGAGTGGTGTGCCAAAGGGCCCTGTCTTAGTCCTTGTGCTATTCAACATTTTGATAAATGACCTGGATGATCATGCTTATCAAATTTGCAGATGACACGAAGCTCGGGTGGTGGTGACTAAGCTTGGAAGACTGAATCAGGATTCAAAATGATATTGACAGGCTTGATCATTGGGCTCATATCGACAAGATGGAGACAAATGTAAAGTCCTGTGCATAGACAGAAATAATCAGAGGCACAAGTACAGAATGGGGGAAAACCTGGCTTGGTAGCAGCATGTCTGAAAAGGATCTAGGTGTCTTAGTGGACTACACTACAGGCTGAACATGACCCTTAGTTGCATAAAAAGCTAATGCAATGCTGGGCTGCATTAAGAGAGGTACAGAGTCCAGATCACAATAAGTAATATTTTTATTTATTTTATTTTTCACATTTTTATACCGCCCTTCCTCCAAGGAGCTCAGAGTGGTGTACATATTTCCTCCCCTCCTTTTTGTCCTCACAACAACCCTGTGAGGTAGGTGGGGCTGAGAGATAGTGACTGGCCCAAGGTCACCCAGGAAGCTTGTTTCGTTCTATTTTTCACTTGGAATACTGTGTCCAGTTCTGGATGCCATGTTTTAAGAAGGACATGGATAAGCTGGAGCTGGTTCAGAGGAGGGAAACAAGGATGGTGAGGGGTCTGGAAACCAAGTCCTGAGAGGAATGGTTAAAGGAGCTTGGCATATTTAGCTTGGAGAAGAGGAGACTAAGGGGAAAATATGAGAACCATCTTCAAATATATGAAGGGCTAGAAGAAGGGGTGACAATCTCTGTACCTCCTGAGGGAAGAACTGGAACCAGTGGATTGAAACTGCAAGTAGATTGATGGTCCAATCCTAGTAGCACATTGTGCTGCCAGAACGAATGTTTCTGGTAGTTGCAAAACATGACTCGGGAGTGGCACGTGGCTGGGTCTGTGTGGCAGTGGATGCCCGCCACCACAGCTAAGAACGTGTAAGAGGTGGGGTGGGCGGAACAGGGTGGTGATGGGGGTGGGGAGGAGGGCGGATTGGGCCCAGGAAAGTGGTGGGTTCAGTGGCAGCAATGTCTGCTGAATCCTAGCCCCCTTCCTGGGCCTGATCCACTTTCATGGGCCCACGCAGACTTGCATCAGCAATATCGCTGGCACAGGCCCAAGTAGATCCACTGGGCCAGCAGGGGCTTACCCCTAGGCAAGGGGATAAATGTTCCCTTTTACCCCGAAGAGGCCTCTGGAGGCTGAAATTCCCCCACAGGATTCAGTGGTCACTGTGTTGGTGCTACTTTATCGCTGCGCAGGAAGTTAGGATCGGGCTGTTAGGCTAGACATGAGGAAGAATTTCCCAGCTGTAAGGACAGTCTTTCACTGGAACAGTCTACCACTCACTGGAATTTTTGAAGAAGAGGCTGGGTGGCCAGCTGTCAGGGATGCTGTAGTAGTTGCCTGCACTGAACAGGAAGCTGGACTAGATCACCCCCAAGGCCCTTCTAACTCTAACATTCTATTTGGGATCTATTGATCCCATGGAACGAGATACACAGGATAGGTCAAATGTTATCATTCATTGCTTGGACTCATTGTTTAAAAGTGCTGCAGTCTTTTGAAGTTTAGAGCAAGAGTAAAGGGAAAATAAATAATAGTGGGATGAGTCCTTGCATGTCCTAGTTAGGTTGCTAGTCACCTGGGGTGACCTAAGAACAAAAGGCTGCCAAGGCTGTTGATATAATTAAAAGTTCATTTGGTCCTGTCCAGAGGGGATGGATAGTTGTCAGATTACGCGGCTTTTAAAATTGGATTGCCGGAAGAGAAAGCAACCCCATGCTGGTTTTAGTCCAAAGCTCAGCAGGGTGTTTGCATTCTCTTCCATGTTCACCGGAGGCATTAGGGTGGAGCAGTTATGGTCATCTGTTTAACTTCTAGTCTCATGCCTTAAGAATGAGATTAAATTCTCTTAAATTCATACTTTTTAAAGTAGATGAATTGTAGATTCATCTATATTCATCCAATATGGGTGACTTACAAGTCGCAACTTTCATGTGGAGACTGCTTTAAATTGCTCTACTAAGCAAGTGCAACTATGTTCATGTGGTTCATGTACAGCAATTGTCGACACGAATCGATTATTATTCTTCACACCATTTCAAACATGCGGAAGGAAAAGTGGTAGGATAAAAATTTGCCCTCATCTGCATGGCAAGCCACTTACATACCACATACATACCTCATGTATGGGCCTGAGGTAAAGTGGAGCCGCATGATAGCCATTATACATCATAAACCAAGCCTTGATGTAGGATCCTAGATTGCGTAGTACAACAAATGGGATCTTTCCATTTGAAATGGGTGGCAATCATGGCAGAGCTCTGCAGATGGTGACTTGAAACATCTTGCATTGAGGAGGATGCAGAAGGGTTATCTTTGGATTGTGAGTGAAATTAAGGCTGTATGTTGGTGGTCCTTGCCGCACAGAACAACTGTGTAATCCTAGGCATGTCTACTCGGAAGTAAGCCTTACTGATTTCAGTGGGACTTAGTCCCAGGTAAGTGTAGGATTGCAGCCTCAATAAAGTAAAACTGCTTCATTATAGTTGCATTCATTCTTTATTATTCAAGAGGCATATGCAGAAAGAATCTCTGAGGAAAAGGCTTTCATTTACTATGGATGCCTGTCTCAAACCTTTCCTGTACACGATGTAGTAAAAATAGATGTGCTGCTATATCAGAAAGCATTTCTGTTGGTGGTACATGATTATGGTCTTCCAAAATCTGATTTGACTTATGATACACTACTCAGTGTGTCCAGGGTGTGGGAAGAAAAAAAAACATGCTTATCAAAAATCTCCTATATAAATTCAACTTTTATTATTCAGGAGGGTCATGAAAACAAAGAGGCAGCCCGGAAGCTTTAGTTTCTTACCTAAAAGTGCCCTTGGGTCCCTCCAGTCCAGTCTCATGTATAAGATCACAGTCTGGGTTTATTATGATACTGTAAACAGAGGAAGTGGTCTGTCTCTTCAGCTAATAACTACAAACATCTGGCTGTCTAGTGTCTCAAAGGCCCCTGATGCAACTAAAGCTGTTCCATTTCCATGCTGCATGAGCCTACTATTTGGTAAGTTGGTAAGCACTGCCAATAAACTTTAAAACTATATGTTTCCTTGTGGTGTTGTATTGTCCTGGCAAAAACAGTGTTAGTGGCAGAGTTCCATAAACTTGTGAAATTGCTTACAGAGCAGCCCTTCACAGAGATCCTGATGTTCAAACTGTCAACCCAACAATATATTGGCTGCAGCTCCTTTCCGTTCTGTATTCTCGGCCCTTCACCATCTCCACTGGGTGATGCGTAGCTTGCATTAAGTAACCTCTTCATATACCCAGCAATCAGAATTCATACTCATTGTAGCATTTCTTTGCCACACTCAGGGCCCAATTGTATCCAACGTCCTTGCGCCGATGTAGCCGCAGTGCGGCCCCAAGGTGAGGGAACAAACATTCCCTTACCTTGAGGAGGCCTCCGTGACTGCCCCTCCCCCACTACAGGATGCAGCACATGCCCTTTGGCATGACTGTATCAGTGCTGGAAAGTTGGATAGGATTGGGCCCTTATTCTATTATGTTGCCTCGCTGTGGCATTTCCTTATGAATTTATTCCACAGCATAATTCTGGATCTTTCTTGTTAAATTCCCTCTGTAGATGAAGAAAAATGGTGTTTAGTTGATTTTTTTTAATGTTGAGGCATTTTCACAAGCCACTAGCATGAGGCATAATGGGGCTTTTGTCTTTTGCTTACTTTCCCTCACCACTAACAACAGATTAGTGGAAGGAAAAATTGAATTTTGTTAGACTGCTGACCGAATTGTTGTTGACCCCAGACTGCTGACCGAATTGTTGACTTCTGACTTCAAATGAAACTGACAGCGCAATCCTATCCAGCACTTGTGCAGCGTGGCCGGCAGGCCTATGCCTTATCCTGTGCTGGAGAGGAGCAGGCTTGGAATCTCCTCAGAGTAAGGGGATGTTCATCCCCTTACCCTGAGTAATGCCCCAGCCTCCCCCCTTGGGCTATTCGGGTCAGCACCACCTCAGAGGCTCTGGCCCGAGAAGCCTTGTGTCAGGGCTGGAGGCCTGGGAGGGAGGGATAGGATACGGTGTCCGACAACGATGCCAATCCCTCTCCCTCCCAGGCCTGATCCGCCCTGTTATGCCCCTCCCCTGCCCTCCCCCAGTTCCAGTGCCACTCAGAACAGGACTTACCCGCTCCATGGTGCTGGCTTCCTTCAGCGGGTGGGTGTGTAGGCCTTGGTGCCAGTGCCGCCTACTCACCAGGTGACGCAAACATGCTTTATGGCACATTTGCGACACCCTAGGCCAGCGCTGAGGCCGCAGCGCCGGCCCCACTTAGGATTGCGCCATAATCTGTAAAACTAACATGCTTCTGCCCTCACTCCCATCTGAAATATTATGGCTTAGTATGGAAAGTTGTTGCTGTTCTGTGTCTCTCTTTCTCCAAGACCTCAAGCAGGCAATATTACATCTTTGATTCAGCAAAGATGCAGGGGGTTGGACTAGATGGCCTTGAAGACCCCTTCATATAATCCAACTCTATGATTCTGTGTTTATAATAGATTTAAATCTATCACTGCATGTTACTTTATAGATTGAGGACAAGGCAATAGTAATGAAATAGCAGTGCCTAAAGTATCATAGCCCCTTCTAGCTCTGTGGATTTACAAAATAATTGGCTCCCATTAAACGAAGCAATTCTGTTTTTATATTTGTAAAAGGAATTGGTTTAGGCAAGTGCTGTAGTTCTGTACATAATATGCCCTTTAGAAAATGGAAGCTGATAAATGGCTTCAGTTTGATATATGGTATCTGGGAAAGCTATTTGAACAGAAAAAGGTGGCAATGAATCACATTTTCAGCGGTGTGGTTGAAAACATTGAATGAGAAACAGCACATTTTCCCTCATTTGGGATTTTCCTTCTCTGCTTGTTTCATTATGACTTAATTTTTATTTCAGTAGAATGGCAGCCTGTTCTCTGTAATAGGGAACTAATTGCAGTCAAAACTCCATAGTTAAAACAGACAGTCTACAAATTGTACTCTGCTCTGAGAAATATAACAGAGGCATTTTAACACATGTTAACTTGGAGAGCAGTGTACCTCATGCGTTCATATGTGAGTACCATGCAGTGTGGAATTGAGTACATAATTATGTGTGCAGAATCCAGAGAATACCGGCTTTATGTTTTTTTAAGAGGTTTCTAGCTATTGCTGAACAAAATCTGAACACATGCAGAACTTGTCTGTTCCAGGCTGTTAAATACAAGAAGATCTGGACGAAAATGCAAGTGGTTGGGGAATATGCCTGTTATTCTTTGAAAAGAAGCCACTTTGTCTAGTAGCTTCAATATCTGGACTGAGACACCCCATGTGCTCCTCTCATTTGGGCATTTACCTGTTTACCTGTGGAGGAGAGCATAGGAGGAGCATGGAGGAAGTCTATGGCCTTGGGGCTCACTTGTCTTCACATGGCTGAGTGGGGCATTGTACCCAGATCTCCTTAATCCTAGAGAAGGACACTTTACAAACATTGCCTTTTAAAACAATTCTTGCAGCGTTGGGTCCCGTATTTTTGTTGAATAAATAAGCTGATAGTTAAGTAACTGTGTTTTTGTTTTTGTTTTTGTTTTTTCAATAGAGGCTATGATATGGTTACTACAATCAATTATGTCATAAATAGCAGTGAATCCAATGGAAATACTTTGGGTCAGACTCTAGGGTGAAGGAGCCCCTGCAGGTGGGTTAGAAATGGTACTCCCTAGTCTAAGGGGTCTGCACCAGTGCACGGGCCCCTTCAGCTGCCATGCTGGAGCCCTGTGGTGTTTCCAGATACACGGTGATCACATCGCACATTATCACCTGACGTCTGGGAACACCGAGCTGCAAGTCCACACAGCCGTGCGGCTTTAGGGGAATAGTGGTTAGAAAACCAACCTTTACTCAGCCTGGACCAAAGAATCAACACCACTGCATAAATGGTTCCCTGAGCACTTGGCTAGCAGTCAGCTTCTTGCATTCCATGCACGACTTGTATAAATCACATTGTTGGGACTGCAGATAACTCAGATTCTGAATGCTTGTGAGTGATTGTTCCCCTGAGAGTGATTGTGGTGACATTCCTGTGATATTGTGGTAAAATTAACTAGAAAAGGGAGTAACGCTAATTCATCCTAGCATTTAATATTTTTGTGTGTATCACTCACTGCTTGTTTTCTTGAGGGAGACATATTGCAATATTGTAATCATGTTTCCAGCAACCAAAGGCAAGAAACCCAGCTAGCATTATAAATTGCAGGCTACAAAATAGAAACATTTGAGAAGCAATTTATTTCTGTAGCATTCACTTGAGTATCTAAGGGCAGAAGCCTAAGGCTTGCGTATCCAGAAAGCATGTTCTTAGAATGGGATGTACCAATTTGCTCTGCCAGTCTAACATCACAAACCATGACATCAGTACAACATGCTGCATTGCCTCATATGTGCTTTGCTTGTCCAAAACTCCTGTGTAAATTGTTAAGATCAGAATGGTGTCAGACATACAAGCGCCTCATTCCCTGGTTGCCAATGGTGACCACATTTTTTCCCTGTGTGGTTGTTCCGTCATGGCTTGTTACCATAGATAGGCTTACCATCCGTCCCAGAATGACCGGGACCGTCCCGGGTTCCAGGCTCTGGTCCTGGATCGGTTCCGGGCCCGGTGGAAGCCTCTGCCGCTGATTTCAAAGAGTAAAACTTACCTTTTTTCGGGCGCCGCCATCTTGGATCTCATGAAATCTCACGAGATCCAAGATGTACCTGCTGACAAAATGTTGATTCAGACGATGATTAGAAGAAATCAGGCTGCTAAGGACAGAAGACAGATGCAAGCTCTGCAGTCCCCCGCCAAATACCTTATTAACTGCTGTGAGCAGGACCTGCTCAGCTTTCACCATTTTCAATTGCTGGTCTGCACAGTTTTGTGCAAATTCGGATACTGGGGCCAACATTAACATATTTTGAAAAAGAAAAAAAAGGTTAAAAGCGGGTTGCTTACCTATTTACTGCAAACTGCTGCGTGATCTTGCTTATACTACCTGAAATCACGCTCCGGAAGACTCTACCAGGTTGCGCAACTCCCCCCTCCCCTCTCCCACATTCACCCCAGAATGCATTGCAATGCATTTTAACCTTTTAACTGCCTTTAAACATTTTTCTTTTTAAAAACATGTTAATGTTGGCCCCGTTATCTGCGAAGCATCCGCGGTGAGACAAATCTGCGGATGCTGAAGTTGTGGATACTGTATTGAGTGGTCTTGGGGAGATACTTGGTATCTCTTTGTGAGCCAAGATGAGCTCTTATTTTCTTCTGTCTCCTCTCTTTTGCCCAAACATGTGTCTTCCTATTTCACCTTGATAATGGCTTTGAAAGATGTTGGGGGGGGGGCAGAATTCAACAAGTGATTCACTACAATATGCACTCTGCCCACAATACTTTCTCTTGTCATCAATGATGTTTGAAAATAAGCAGCTGTGTTTGAAATGCAATCAGCATTATATAGGAGTTTGGGACAGGTTTGCATGTGGGTGAAACCAGGGATGTGGATCAAGTCTCTGACTCCAAGTCTCAAGTCAAGTCCCAAGACTTTTCCCCCAAGTTCCAATTCTTTGGTTGAGAGTCCCTATCTATTTAATTGGGAAAACAGGTTTAAACCTGAATAAAATTCAACTTGTCATAAAAGGCTCCAAGTCTCGAGTCTTTCGAGTCTTTTACAATCGCCGAGTCATGTCCGAGTTGAGTCATTGATGCGACTTGAGTCCGACTTGAGTCCGAGTCAATAGACTCAAGTCTACATCACTGGGTGAAACCTTTACTTCTGCTGCTAATGGGATGTTTAGTTTTTAATAAACACAAGCCTAGATATTTCACATCTAAACAAAAATTCTTGCAGGGAAACAGTTTCTGTCTACACTTGCTTACAAGTCCACCTGCTTACAAGTGGAGCCAATCTGCAGCCAATGGTTTCTGCCAAACAGTTCTCAATGGGAGTTAATTGTACCAATGTCCGCAAGTGGTTTCCCTCTTAAATCTGAACTGGGATCAGTGCTAGACAGGATGCATTCATCCTGACATTTCCTAATTCTGGCCAGGACAAACATAAAACGCCCTCCCTCAGACCCTCCTGATAGAAAACAGATTTCTGCATGCTTATGGGATGGCTTCATTAATCCTTTAAGAAGATACATTTACAGCTGGTTTAGATTACAAGTGGCATGGGCTTTTTGTTGTTGTTGTTGCTTAAAAAGGAATGTATTGTGACATATTTCTGTGATCACAATATCCTATTCAAGTTGTTTACTTGTCAATCATGTCTGATGGGAAGCTGTTGGTATATGGCAGGGGTGGCCAAACTGCAGCTCCTGAGCCACATGCGGTTCTTTGCTATATAATGTGCGGCTTGTGGAAAATATGTTGGCTGAGCTCCTTTTTGCATCACAATTAATATAAAAGATAAATAAAATTTCAAGCTTTATAGTTATTTACATGGTATTAAACTGAGAGTCTACTGGATTAAAATGTAAATCATAAAATATTATAAGACTATAATTTTGTAAGGTGGTATCTCTAATTTTATTGGTTTACATATTTTCTTCCATGTTTTGACCAGGTATTTACCAAGTCAAATATAATTAAAAATTGCTGTTTTTATCCCTTTTATTTTGTGATTTTTGAAACTAATAAAAACTAACAGTTTAAAAACTACATACAGTACATAATAAATATTATTATGCACGTGTAATGTTCATGTCTTGTGGCTCTCAAACATCTGAAGTTTATCTTATGTGGTTCTTGCATTAAGCACGTTTGACCACCCCGGTACATGGCAAGTAAGTGTAAATCCACGGTCCAGAGGGAAGAACTCAACTGTTCTTCTGCAGCTTATTTATAGTATGTTCATCTCACCTATGTAAATGTTACAGAGGTGTACTAAACAGGTGAAGTAGAATAACCTTTTGGCTCAGTGTCAAAGAGTATACTTAGGAAAATGAACTGTTCCTGTGTTATTAAAACCTCTGTATCCACTTGCCAAGAAACTACCCCCACTCCTCCAAACCAAATATGCCTTTGTAAATAAGTGAACAAAAGTCAACAATCCTTCCAAACAGAGAAGAGAACATGAAATTGTAGTATGAAAGCATACATAAGAACATAAGAAGAGCCTTGCTGGATCAGGCCAAAGGCCCATCTAGTCCAGCTTCCTGTATCCCACAGTGGCCCCACCAGATGCCTCTGAGAGCACACTGCCAACTAGATAACCTGTTTCCTGTTGTCACTCTCTTACACCTGGTACAGAGAGAACCTACTTCCAAAGCCAGGAGGTAGCTTATGGCTTGTAACCTGTGATGGTCTTTTCTTCCATGAATTTGTCCAAACTCCTTTTAAAGGCATCTAGGCCAGGTGCCATCACCACATCCTGTGGCAAGGAGTTCCACAGATGAATTACACGCTGGGTGAAGAAATATTTTCTTTTGTCTGTTCTAACTCTCTCTCCACTCAATTTTAGTGCATGTCCCCTGGTTCTGGTGTTGTGCGAGAGGGAGAAAAATTTCCCTCTATCCACTCTCTCCATCCTATGCATAATTTTATACATCTAAATTTTATAATTTATTTACGTTGTCCTCTAATTGACACCTGAAGGAGATCTGTCTTTACTAGTAGATAAAACCGGCTTCAATTTGTTGGAATCATACTTTCAACCCTGCCCACAGCTTTATCATTTGGAAATTTTATATGCACATTTAAACCTCTGACCTGGGACTCTTTTCAGCTTGTACAGCCTGAGGATGTGGACAGGCTCCTTTGGAGTGTGAGGCCGACTGCCTGCCTGCTTGATCCTTGCCCGGCTTGGCTAATCAGATCTGCGCGGGAGGGGCTGGCCGAGTGGACGGGGAGGGTGGTCAACTCTTCATTGGTGGAGGGGGTGCTGCCGCTCACTTTGAGGCGGGCGGTGGTTCGACCCCTTCTGAAGAAGCCCTCCCTTGATTCCACAATAATGGACAACTACCGGCCAGTTTCGAACCTCCCGTTCTTGGATAAGGTAATTGAGTGGGTGGTGGTGTCTCAACTCCAGAAGGTCCTGGATGAAATGGATTATCTAGATCCCTTTCAATCTGGCTTCAGGCTGGGCTTTGGGACGGAAATGGCCTTGGTCGCCTTGGTGGATGATCTACACCGAGGACTGGACAGGGGGAGTGCATCCCTGTTAGTTCTGCTGGACCTCTCAGCGGCTTTCGACACCATCGACCATGGTGTCCTTCTGGGCCGACTGGCTGAGTTGGGGGTCGGGGGCACCATTTTGCGGTGGTTCCGCTCCTACTTTGCAGATAGGTCCCAGATGGTGGTGCTGGGGGATGCCTGTTCGGCACCCTGGCCCTTGAGGTGTGGGGTGCCACAGGGTTCCATCTTGTCCCCCATGCTATTTAACATCTACATGAAACCGCTGGGAGAGGTCATCCAGGGATTTGGAGTTGGGTGCTATCAATATGCTGATGACACCCAGCTCTATCTCTCCACCTGATTCCAGGGTGGCTGTTGAGGTTCTGGAGCGCTGCCTGGAGGCGGTTGGGACCTGGATGAGGGCTAATAAGCTGAAACTAAACCCAGACAAGACAGAGGTTCTCCTGGTCCGGAAATCCACGATGCAAGTGCCAGAGTATCGTCCTGCTCTGAATGGGGTTGCACTCCCTCTGAAGGAGCAGGTCTGCAGCTTGGGGGTCCGCCTAGATCCGTAGCTGCTCCTGGATTCCCAGGTGGTGGCTGTAGCCAGGGGGGCCTTTGCCCAGCTTCGGCTGGTGTGCCAGCTATGACCGTACCTGGATCGTGCAGACCTGACCATGGTGATCCATGCCACGGTGACATCGCGACTAGATTATTGTAACGTGCTCTACGTGGGGCTGCCCTTGATGACGGTTCAGAAACTGCAATTAGTGCAGAATGCGGTGGCCCGTGTAGTCACTGGAGGTAGGCGATTTGACTCTGTCGGGCCGCTCCTCCGATGGCTGCACTGGCTGCCGATTCGTTTCCGGGCCCAATTCAAAGTGCTGGTTTTGACCTTTAAAGCCCTATACGGCTTGGGGCCAGGATATTTGAGAGACTGCCTACTTCTATATAGTCCGGCCCGTCTCCTTAGATCAAAAGAGAAGGTCCTTTTGCGGGTGCTATCGCCCAGGAAGGTGTGAGGGGCGGCGGCGGCCAGAAACGGGGCCTTCTCAGTAGTGGCACCAACCTTATGGAATTCCCTTCCCTTTGACTTACGAACTGCTCCCTCCTTGGACACTTTCCGGTGAGGCCTAAAAACCTTCTTGTTCAAAGAAACCTTCTGAGTCCTTGCTTTTTTTAACATTCTGCTGGTACAGGTGGGGCGCTAGTGTTTTTATGATCTGTTTTAATTGTAATTATTTTTAAATCAAATTTTAGATGTTTTTATTAGTTTTTGTTAACTGTTTTTTATTGTTTTGAAACTATGTATGTATTTTTTTTGGTATTGTATTTTTAACATCTTTTTAACATGTATTTTCTTCTGTTGTAAGCCGCCTTGGGTCCCTTCGGGGAGAAAGGCGGGATAGAAATATTGTAAATAAATTAAATTAAATAAATAAATCCATCATATATCCCAAATAACATATATTGTTTGACAAGTACAGTGGACCCTTTCCATCTGCGGATTTGAGATCCGTGGATTTGTCACACTGCAGGTCCCAGATCCGCGGGGTCCATGTTAACATCAACAAAAAAAAGGCAAAAACCGTGGGTTTAAAAAAAAAAAAAACTTTTAGCAGCAAACCGCGCCATTTCCAAGCCTCCGGAGGGCTTCTCTAAGCTTACCGACCTACTTCCGGATTGCGCAAAGGCTCTCCCCCCCCCCCCCTCCCAGCTTTGTCTCAGGATGCATCTTGGGACAAGACTGGGAGGAGGGAAGAGCCTTTGCGTGGTACGGGAAGCTTAGAGAATCCAGAGGTTTGGAAATGGCGCAGTTTGCTGCTAAAGATTAAAAAAAAACCCACGGATTTTGCCTTCTCTTTTTTTCTGATTTTAGCTCGGACCCCAGTATAGTTGAATTGGAAAAGGTGCAGAAAAGAGCGACCAGAATGATTTGTGGGCTGGAGCACCTCCCTTATGAGGAAAGGCTACAGCATTTGGGGCTTTTCAGTCTAGAAAAAAGGCGCCTGAGGGGGGGACATGATTGAGACGTATAAAATTATGCATGGGATGGAGAGAGTGGATAGAGGGAAATTCTTCTCCCTCTCGCACAACACCAGAACCAGGGGACATGCACTAAAATTGAGTGGAGGGAGAGTTAGAACGGACAAAAGAAAATATTTCTTCACCCAGAGTGTAATTCATCTGTGGAACTCCTTGCCACAGGATGTGGTGATGGCACCTGGCCTAGATGCCTTTAAAGGGGGTTTGGACAGATTCATGGAGGAAAAGACCATCACAGGTTACAAGCCATAAGCAACCTCCAGGTTTTAGAAGTGGGTTTTCTCTGTGCCAGGTGCAAGGGAGTGACAACAGGAAACAGGTTATCTTGTTGTCTTGTGCTCCCTGAGGCATCTGGTGGGGCCACTGTGTGATACAGGAAGCTGGACTAGATGGGCTTTTGGCCTGATCCAGCAGGGCTCTTCTTATGTTCTTATGTTCTTATCCGCGGATCCTCACTATCTGCAGGGGGAGGGTCTGGAACGGATTCCCTGCAGATAGCGAGGTCTGACTTTATGTGCTTTAAACCCCTTTTTTAAAGGGAGAAGCATTACGGGAATTGGGAACATATGTGTGTACATTCCACATCGCATCACATACATTACACTGTTTATGTGCGTGTGGACATGCTATACAGGTTTTCAAGATGGTAGTTGTAAGAATTGGCTCTTGTTTTAATATGGGCTGCAACTCTGCCAGTTTTAAATGTATTTTTTGCATTATTCAGCTATGGGCATCAAGTAGATTCACCCCCCCCCCCAGGATTTTCTTTTCCCTGAAAAATAGAATTGTTTTGTTCCTGTATTTACCCACAACCAACCATAATTGGAAATATATAATTTGGAAGTTATAAACTTAAATCCTTCTACGACATTTTGAATTAGGGGAGTGTGCTTGAAAATATGTTTTGCCCTTATTCATTTCTCTGCAGTTAAATAAAATGATTCAGGAAATGCAGAGAAGATAAAAAATACCTTTTGAGATGAAAAATCAGTTCTCTTCCCACCATCTTGCGTGATGTACAGATTTATTGGGCTGCTTTTATATCAAGCAGCACTACCTGTGATCTGTAGCTTGAATGGCAATATTTATTTCACGTTTTCCTCCTATCTCTGGTTTCTGCCTTCCGAGTGTTGTTCTCCTGTTTTCATCCAGGTTTCCTACTTTTCCTGTGGGTGTCCATTGAGGAAGCTACCTAAAAACAGGAAAAAGCTGTGTCTGGAAACTTGCAAGTCTGTTAAAAAGCTCTCATAATTTCCTAGCTTTAGGGAGATCTTATGGTTTTCTCTGAAATTAGGGGAAGTTCTGATTTCTGTTCACCAACTAGTGATTCAGGACTCAACAGGAGAAGCAGTGTTCCAGATTTTAGCGGTGGGGGACAGCAAAAAGAATTCTGGAAAAGGATGATTGTAATCAAGATATAAGAGCCCCCCCCCCCCGGATATATTGCAAAAAGCAGCATATTTTAAGAGCACCTGTTACTAAATATCGTATCAATAGCAACATTATCAACACATGGTTTTGTGGTTTTAGCATGCATATCTAGCACTGACCTTGCCTCATGGACAGGAGCTGGGTCTACTCTTTGCTTTGCAAAATGCAAGTTTTTTTTTCTTTGAACCCGAGTCCACACACAGGAGAAGCAGAGCTCATAACAGCCCTGGACACAGCTGGTGGATTGCAGCAAGAGCCCAAGTAAGCGGGCTGCCTTTCACACATCAGGAAGTGTGAGCGCCACTCATCTTTGAAGAATTTCCCATGCATAGAGACTCATGTGTGAGAATAGCAATTGGGGGGAGGGAGTTTTCATTGCAAAAAATGTGACTGGGGAAGGGTTAACTCTCCCAGTGCCATGGCCCATTCAGATCATCCTCTCTAACTACTGTTAAATGTCTGTACAATCCTAGATCTCCTGTTGTCACATCTAGGTGTGACTTCAGATAATGCTTGCTGCAAGCATCATCTTTAAAAATGAAAGTATGTATTCTTTAGAGCAGTTGTTTTTCCGTGTGTTTTTCTGTGTGTGCAAATTTAGTTGATTAACTAATAAGCTAAAAATATTTCTTTAATCAGATGCTAGCCCTAGCAGTTAGGCCTTTAGTTTTGCAGTTGAGTTCCCCTGTCTAGTTCATGTTTTGTGCTGTCTGAACCCATCACATGTAATGTGCTAGACTAGAGGGACTAAACACCATAATTACATCTAAGCTCTTGAAGAAATCAAGGACCAGCAAGATATACCCTAGATTAGTTATTGTTTACCTCTTTGTTGGAAGACTTATAATTGACAGCAGGTGTGTTTGTTTCTCGGCATGTCTGTTCAGTACCTGACTTCAGTGACTATGATAAATGTAAAAATTCACACATGATTCAGTAAGCACCTGTTGAATGGATTTAACCTGAAATTAACTATTACCTAAAAGTTCTTGACCATATGTCAATATACAATGAATGCTAACTGTTATTCCTTGCACCATTCTTTCTTCTGTATTCTTTAATGCAGCATTTCTCAAAGTCCTACAGAGGAGTGCAAAGGTAAAAGTAAAGGTTCCCCTTGCCTGAAAGCCAGTCGTTACTGACTCTAGGGGAGGTACTCATCTCAGTTTCAAAGCCGAAGAGCCATCGATGTCCAAAGACGCTTCCGTGGTCATGTGGCTGGCATGACTTAATCTACTTGCAATTTCTTGCTTTTGAACTGCTAGGTTGGCAGGAGCTGGAGCTGAAGATGGTAACTCATACCGTCATGCGGCAGTTGGGTCTTGAACGGCTGTCCTGCCTACCTCCTGATCCGCAGTTCAGCATCTTAACCACTAAGCCATCGAGTTACCCTACAAGGGAATTTACTCCCCTGTAAGTCTTTGTGGGGGCGGGGCGATGTCAGAGGTAGCACTCCAGGGTCAGAGGTAGCACTCCAGGATCGTGCCCTCCCCCGATGCAGAGATGCTGTTGTAAACATACCTGGTTGCCCTGTCAACTTCCTGAAGGTTCTGGGGAGACTGCTGCCACCTCTGCACATCTCCCCAAGGCTCTAAACTGTGCCGAACGTGCTGCAAAGCCCACTTCTGGTTTTCGCTGAAAACCAGAAGTAGGCTTTGGAACATGATCGGAACACCATTTAGAGCCTTTCGGGAGGCCTGCAGAGGCGGCAGCAGTCCCCCCCCCCCCGAACCCTTCAGGGAGCTGGCAGGGCAACCAGGTATGTGAACCTGAATTTTGCCTTGACGTCTATGGGCTAGGTGATAGCGAGGGCAGCATCCAGTATACCACATTGGCTCTTTGTTATGGAACAATTCCTAACTGTAGCAAATTAATTAATATTCCTTCCTAACAACATTATGCAAATATAAAAGGTATTGTAGAATATCCTGGAAGCCCAGAGAGAGCATAAACAGTTCCCATTGTGTTGCAAATGGCATTCAACAGAAAATATACAGTAACTCCAGAAGAGACAGATCACCCTTTACAGTAAATGAAGCAAGGCAGGGAAATTTGCTCCCAAAGCAACATTGAGACCTTCGAAAAAAATCATTGAGATCATTGTTCAACAATGAGATCGCAGATAATGAGAACAGACCACGAATACGGAGAGATAGGTGGCAATTCCGCCCCTCGCAGACAGTGAATTTGCATATAAAGAGAACTGACTGTACTTCCTTTGTTTGATGGCATCATGGAGAGAAGTGGTGCCCACCCTAAACTGCTAATATTCACAGAGAATATGAACAGGTAGAGTAGAACTCTCTTGGTCAGGCTGTTCAGACACTAAAAAGTACTTGGGTACATCTGGATACAGTCAGTCTGTACAGTTAGTAGCACTCTTCTTTTAATGCAGGTGCAATCTGTGTGCAGTGTACATAGCTGTACTGTACTGACATGTACGGACAGCTGTACCCACGTACAAGCATTCTGTATTTGGGTACCATAAGACGGTGGGAGGAGTTTTCCATTTCACATCAGGCTGGCAGGATTTCACCAATAATAACTTGTGTCACCCATGAATCAAACTAAATGTAAAGCTATACACTGATCAAATCCTGCGTTTAAATATTTCTGTGGAATTGCACTCCTTGTGCATGTCCAATTGCTGACTGGATTTTTAAGAGCCAATCAAAACAGAAGTATGTTGAGAATATAATTAATAATAATAATTAATAACCAGTATTTATATACTGCCTTTTCTTTGGTCATCGGATTTCTCCTCTAACTTTAAGTCAAAGGTGGTTTACACAGGCAGGCTTTCTAAACCCCAAGGGGTTTTTACAATACAGTATGTTCTAGTCTTGCATAGAACCCTTCATTCTAGGTGGCTTCTTTCACAGTCCAGCCTCTCTCTGGTGTTTGCCTCACCACGCTTCGACTGACAGGCAACCTTCACTCCCACTCAAAGTACAGCTGCAGCTTCTCTCCCCCATAGAAGCTCTGCAGCTTATCAGTGGCATGCCGACAGCTCTCCGGCAGACACAGATACTTCCGGCCATCCCGAACTGCCGTCCTTCAGATCTTCAGGCATATGACACATCCGCTCTACCAACTGAGCCAGACCTCCTGAGAAGGGTTTATTTTCATTATTTAATTTTTTCTCCCTTCAAGTTAAGTTGGACTCCAGTTTTGCTGTTCATTTCCCTGTTTCCAAACTCTAAAACAAAACAAAACAAAACTCTAAACAAACAAACAAAATCGCGGGACAAGATATTGCTACATAATTTACCATCTGTTTCTGGTTTCTGAGAGTCTGCTAGTAGGCTCCACAGAATCTGGTTGAAATTTATTCCTGAGAATATTTGCATTTTAGCTGGATACAGGGACACTTCAAAACTGGGCTAGAAATAGTCTGTATTCAAGAATTCAGGCTTTTCTTCTTTCTCTCCCCTCCCCACCATGTGCCTTTTCTCTGAAATTTACAGAGCGCTGCCTAATTTCCAAATCAGATTTCTTTCATTCAGATTTCTTTCATTCATTCAAAAAACCTCCCAGCCAAGTCCGATTAATGATCCAATCCTATCCAGGGCTGGCCTGCATGATACAGGAACACTGATGCAGCCTCTGCAGCATCCCACAGGCTGGCCGGGCACCAGGCCAGCCAGGAGAGTAAAGAATTTTTTTGCGTACTTCTTCCGCCACTGCCTGGGGCCTCCTCATATCTACACCAGCTATTTTGCTGGGTTAGATCTTAACTGCCATGGGGTGTCAGGTTTGGGATGGGGGCTCCAGATCTCATGGACTTTGCCTCTGAGACCTGCCTCTGATCTGACCTGATCCTTGTTTCGATCCGTCTGTGCCGACGGCTGGTCTGCAGCCCAGTCGGTTCACTGTCTGTCATGGAGCCTGCAAAGCCACAAGGGCCCAACTGGAAGGAGTAGGGCAGCAACCTTGTTGAGCAGCAGCTGGGCTCGCACTGGTCATGGAGGGCAGCAGCCATGCTGTAAGCTTCCCTTGCAGTCTGGACAGGGTCATCACCTGTAGCACAGAGGGAGCAACAAGGCATTGACAGCGACATCAGTCACGCCTCTTCTCTGAACTGATATGCATACTCGGTGCTTATGAGGAAGAGTGGGGCCACCAGAGTGTCCGTGCAGTGGTTCCATATTGGGGGCAAGAGCATGGTGGCTTGGAACATTACCTTCTCCTCTCCTGGGAGGGCTGCAGTGGAACTCTGCAGAGGACCACTGTTCAGGCCCCTGCCCTGTGTTAATGATGTGGCCCTGAAAAAGAAACTGGATTCAGATGAGCGTTTGGCCAGCAGTGCCTATGGTTGACCCCTGGCATTTGCCAAAAGTGACCTGAAACTCCTTGCTGCTAGCTGTTGCACAGTTGATAGCAGAAGCACATGTGATAATCCTGAAGGGTCAGAAGGCGGGGGGGGGAGGGGAAGAGACATGAGACAGAGATGCAGCATCAATGCGTTGCAGTTTGGAATTCCCTCCCTTCTCCCCCCCCCCGCTTACTTTTATGGAGTTCCTTGTGCTTACTTCCCCTGTCAGGGTGATGGGGTAGAGGTTCCAGGTGGGTGTTTGTGTGTGGAGTCCACCTGGGGGCGGCAGACTACCTGCAATACGAATTCTGAGAAGGCAAGAGTTAATCTTACCATAAATGTTGTGTGGGACAAGATACGTTTTGTGCAAAGGGCTCCCTTTGTGAGCCAAGTGCCCTTTCACCATGGTTTCCATCACCGAAGTTCCTCTTTGAGAGACCAGTGAAGTACAGTATAGCCTTCTCATCTGAGATGTAGTCTCCCTGACAGGGGCTTTAATACTGGGGTTGATGTGCTATGATTTGCTGCCAAATGTAGTCTGTATCTTGTTCCATTGTAGGAAAGTGGGTGGGACAGGAGGTGCAATTTTCTGCTGTTTTTCCCTTCTCCATTGTTCCTTATGGGATATTCCTTCCTACACCAGATCTGTCATTGGCATAGTATTTTTCCGGAGTTGGTGGCATGACTGTTGTCTGAAGGGGGTGGTGGTGTTAGGATATGGTGTATATTAACTCCTCCTTGTCACGTCATGCCCCACTCTCCTCCCTGTTTTGGCCTCTCTGCCAGTGGAGTTGTGCTGGCATTTGAGTGATGTCCATGCTGTGTCAGCATGGCTTTTTTCCAGTGTTGTGCTGGCATCCATGGTGTATCCATTGGTGGGCAGGCTTCTATGTCAGTGGGCATAGAATACGCTGGCATGTCTCAAGGATAGAACTGGGCCTTAAAAACATTAGAGAAATGATGAACAATAGGGCTAGATGCTGCTCTCGACCATAATGGTTGGCTGGCATTGAACTAATTTTGTGCCTTTTAAGGCAGCAGGACAAAGGACTGTCAGAGCCAGAGAACAGATTCCAGTGAGATATATAGGGCATTTTTGGACAAAAAGGAAAATGCTTTCTTTTTGGGGAGGGCACTGAAGAATACTCTCCTAAGATTCATTTCATTACATAGAGAGGTTGCCTCCCAGCATAGTTGTTTAATTGGGGAGTGAAACTTTGCACCCTGGAGGATGCACTAGAAGATGAGAAATAGCCCTCGGTCTTTTCATGTCCAATGTACAGTCTTAAATGTATGTTTCTAATTCAGTTACGTCCCTGACAAAAGATGAACTGCAAGAGGACTGCATCTGCTGACAAAACGAAGCCAGATGAGTGGGAGAAAAATGAAGAGTAAGCTGTGTTTATGAAGGTTTTACTGGGAAAGCAATTCAGTATAGGTACTGCAGTATATAGAAGGCATATGTCAACATTTGGGGTTTACCTATTGGCTATTACAGTAGTTGGAGAGAAAAGCAATGGCCAAATCTCTGTCTGGAATGGTGCAGCCAGTGGTTTTCAAACTGTGTTGAGAACCCTGAGGTTCCTCTGCAATGAGAAGGTGAGGAATGGGAGACCAGCTTCTCTGAAGAATAACTTGCCACCTCTGCTGATCTTATTTATTTATTAATTATTTATTTTAAAAAATTATATCCCACCTTTTCCTATGCCGAAAGGCAAATGCCCAAGGCAGCTTACAACAAATATTAAAATATATAATTTAAAATAATACATAAAATACATTTAAACAATACATAACCATACATAACAAATTTAAAAACAATAAAATCCACTGGGGTGGGGGCAACAGTATGGAGCAGAGAAGCAGCATGGCAGAGCACCTTGAGACAGAGCATCTTCCCCTACAAGGCACAGCCGGGTGTGTGTGTGTGTGTGTGTGTGTGTGTGTGTGTGTGTGTGTGTTGAGTGCATTCTAACAGAGTGACGCAGATCTGGTCCTGGCACCATGCATGAACTGAGATGGACTTCTTGGACCTCTGGTTGTTGTTGTTGCCCTCTGATGCATCTTCAGCAGTCGGGTTCCATGGCAGAAAAAAGTATTCACAGAAAAACTTAGGAAGCAGAAAGTTTGAAACCCACTGGCATACATCATTGCAGAAGGATTCACAGATACTGACAAAGCATGAAAAAATAGAGACAAATATAGAGAAGCCTGCGTTCCACAATGAAAACCTGACTGTGGCAGAACTCAGAATGGGTTGTCGCCTAGTAGATACGTTTTCTGTAAAAAAAAAAAAAAAAAAAAAAGTTCCTGCATCTACAAACTACTTTGTGCTGCGTTTGTATGTCTGATGTTGTGACCCTCTCAGTCTGTGACACTCGTGACCAGGACAACATTGTACAGGCAGCAGATAGGACAAGCCAAAAGTTCAAGTTGCAACAGTCAGCTTAAAATAGATATCAGAAAATGCAAAATACCGTATTTTCCCGAGTATAAGATGCACCTGATTATAAGACGCACCCTTAAAGTTTGGTGCTATTAAAAAAAAATAATTAAATCACTGGCATTAAATTGCAACATCCTGATTATAAGACGCACCCCTAGTTTAAAAACTTAAATTAGGAGAAAAAAGTGAGTCTTATACTCAGACCAATACGGTATTAAGACTACTTGGGCAATGAATGATGTTGCCTGGAGAAGGTGTAACAGCCCCATCTCTGAAGGCTTCTAAAAGACACTGGCGGAACAGGAAGAGACTGCCTAGGGAATCCTTTCTCCATAGGGTGTATGAGTGGATGATCCCTGAGAGTATCTTCATTCCGTTTCTGTAGTAAGTGACATCGTTGTCGTTAGCCTGCAATTGTGGTCATAAGAGGTATTGATGCTGCTGGTACTACTTCTAAATTCCTTGATGTGTACCTACTGCATTCATCAAGCAGTTCTTCTTTCAGGGAAATACCTATATGATTTTACAGATGTGTGTATGTTTAATCTTCTCAACTTTATCTGATTTAAATCAGAAATATTTATAACTCAGTCTGGAGAGGGGCCATAGCTTAGTGGTATAGCGCAGGCTTTGCATATGAAAGTTTCAAGCTTTGTCCTCCCCAGCCAGGGCTGGGCAAGATTCCTGTCTGAAACCGTCAGAGCAGCTGTTTATAAAAAAATGAGCTCGACGGACCAGTCGTCTGACTCTGTACAAGGCAGCTTCATATGCTTAACTGATTGTCATTTATAGAAGGCCGTTTTGACATAACTCACATTTTGGAGCTGGACAGCAGAAGAGCCAGTTTCATGGCATGGCATACATAAGGAACAAAATTGTTTCTTTTGCAAATATGATGAACATATTTGTTTACTTACCATGTCAGTAAATTGGGCTGACATGGTTCTTCGTTAGACTAAATGTTCACATGGAAAAGCATAAGCAAAATGTTCCCCCTGCCTTCACTCCAGTGGAGAATAAAAGTAAAGGTGACCCCTGACAATTAAGTCCAGTCATGTCCGACTCTAGGGTGTGGTGCTCATCCCTATTTCAAAGCCAAAGAGCCAGCGTTGTCCGAAGACGCCTCCGTGGTCATGTGGCCGGCATGACTCTCCTTGCCGCAGCGCGTAGCATGCAGCTGGAACATGGAGCGCCGTTTACCTTTCTGCAAGCGGTACCTATTTATCGCATTAACATGCTTTGGAACTGCTAGGTTGAATAGTAGACCATAATTACTCAGCATTAGATTGTAGGAAGTCTTGTGGGGAAAGCTAATCTTCCAAGAGGAGGATTCTTTCCCCTATTTTGCCCAGCTAGTAGCACTTTGGAGCTAGTCTTCAGCCTTTTCGGGACATTAGCAGAAATGGAGAGTGCCATTGCTTTTGTCTTTCCCTATGCTGCTAGACTACAGCAGCCATTTTATGACAGAGCTAAGTCATAATCACTTAAGCATTTAAGCCCTGTGTAAGCATTTAAGACTCCTAGAGCAGTTATGTGGAGGAATACAGACTGACCCCCCAGTTTGAGACAAAAGTATATGTTATCTACAAGGTAACAAAAATCTTCTCCAACTTTTTCTTATCCATTGATTTGTGGATTAGGGCACTAGAAATAACAGGAGACTTCATTAAACCCTAACACAAGCCTTAATCTAAGTACAGACATTTACAAGAAAGTGTACATAGGAAGTTATTTAAGAAAACTGAAACAGAAGGAAATTATTTTAGACGGTTAAGGACAACTCCTGATTTCTCTGTTTTATTTATTATTTTATCTGAACAATGTGCTTGATATCAGACATCTTGGCTGCAGTCAGGCAAACACTGTTTGGACACGGGATGCTGCATTTTAAAGATTAGCTTTAGATTGTGTTTTTTGAGAAGAGTGTACTGTCACTGAACGGCTATGTAGAGATGACAGAGAGATAATTTATGTGGCTGCGTTATCTGAGGGCAGATTTCCTAGATCTCTGAAAACAAGAAGATGTGTTTGCAGTTTCGAATGATTATCTTTATATTTATCGGGATATTTAAAATCCGTTATAGCAGAAGTGTATCGGAGTTTAATCAAGTAGGAGCAGAGTGACGCCTAGAGGAGTTGGAAGTAACAACATGCTCTTGCAGAGTCAGAGTGTTTAAACCAATTCATCTAAAATGTCAGATGTTCTATCAAAATGCATATACTGTAACTAAGAAGTCCTATTCTGGTAGCTTGAGGCTGTGACCCTATGTGCAGTTATCAAAAATATGTCCCATAATTGGAGCTTACTTCTGAGGAAACATGCATTCCGAGGAAACATAGGCTAAATATGTTCAAATGGCAAACATTGCTAGCTACTAGCCAGCCAAGCTACTTCCTTCGCCTGTCAATTTGGAAGAATGCTGATTGGTTGGCTCCTGTGATAGCCCCAAAGCCCCTTCCCTGTCAGAAGTAGTGTTTCATGTGGGTTAACAAAATGAACTGACTTTTTTTTTTTAAAGCTGAGTAAATGTTTGAATGGGTAAGCATGTCAGATGCATGAAAATAAAACGTTGAAGCCAAAAGCCTGCCTGGATGAGGACTGGATTCAGAGCCAGGTATGTGTATAATTACAAGGGGGAAACAGCTTGCCCTGTGTGGCCAAAACGTTGTAGCAGGAGGTTCTACTATAAACAATATTAATTTAAAACAGAGACATTCCTCCTTCCTGCTGTTGTTTGTAGTGGTCAGAGAGCAGCTGAGCAGGTGCTGCTTGTCCTTCCCTTTGGTTCATCCAACAAATTAGGCACAGGAGAGGTGATGGAGCTTTTTGAAGGGTCTACCTTTTCAGAAGTTTTTGTGCTGGGCAGCAGAAGTTCAGATCCCAGTTACAGGACTGCAGAGGCCATGAAGAAGAATGCAGGGAAAGCTACAAAGTTCTGGGATAATCTCGTACAACTTCACTGAGGCTGATTTTGTGTGTGTGTGTGTGTGTGTGTGTGTGTAAAAGGAGGTGGACGAACTTATAACTAAGCTCAGAAGATCCAGCTTGATTCTGAGTCCTGACAAACCCATGACACTGTTTACCTTTGCTAATGTGGGCACAGTCAGCCTTTGTGTAGCACCTGGTTAAATTTGCCTCCCTTCCTAGTTCTCACTTCACATTTTAGTAGAAAGGTGAGCATTACTTTCTTCATTTCAAACCGGTTTTGATCTTTTCAAAAGAGGAAAGCTTTATAAGGGCAGGACATTAATTTTATATTTGACCCTAAACTGTATGTGTAGATGGGTTATACTTTGTGATGCCTGTGCATTCCAGAGGCCTGTGCAGATTATATAACAAATTATTCTATTAGGAGGGGGAGGAGCAGCAATCAATCACATCATTATCAAAGAAAAATAATTTTAAAACCCCAGAAAGTATGTATTGGACTATTACTGTTGTAGGTGTCAATATAATTCCAGTAGGGCTAGTTGGGTTACATACATGAGGCTCAAGAGGTCTGCATCACATGTGCTGCCCTGTTGACATTTATAGACCTTTTGACAAATAGCCCTGTTGACATTTATTTTAAGACATTCAAAAATATTAAAATGTAATGATATTGTTCATTTTAAGGAAAATACTGGTGTGTCTTTCAATACTTTAATTTTTAAAAGGCTGTTTCTAGAATTGAAAAGTGAAAAGAAACAACCCAATCAAATCACAGAGATACAACTGTAAGATGTTGCTGGGAGGATAGTGTAGTGAATCATCCAGTAATCCCCTTGAACAGCGTTTTCAGCAGTTGTGTTTGGTCTGCAGTAGGTGTATTCATTCCCCCTCTGCTGGAGGGGAGGGTCTTTGGGAAAGAAGGGGAAGAGGGGGATCTATAGACCACACACAATGATGCCATAAGCTTCATTATGAAACCAATTTACAATTGTTTTGAAACTGGTTGGTGTTTTGAAACTGGTTTGGAGAGAAAAAACATCTTCTGATTTGACCATTATTGAAATTATATTCACATTCCTTACTGTTCTATATAGAGCGTACTGGATTAGACCAAAGGTCCATGTATTTCAGTTCCCTGTCCCCAACAGTAGACAGCCAGATGCCTCCAGGAGCAGGACATTTTGGAGATAGCCATCCTCAGATGCCTACCTGCAGCTTCTAATCATCAGATCAGTATATTAACTCTGAGTAGGGAAGTTTTAATTTTGGCCTGTTGAAAGCCATTGAGAGACCCATCCACCATAAATACATAGACATGTACTGAAATCTACCGTACTTTTTTACCAGTCAGATTTACAATCCGAATTACTGTTGTTTAAGCTTTCAGAGATAGTGGCCCTGCCTTGTGTTGCTCTTAAACGTTTCGGTGTCAGTGAGAACAGTGTGAATTAAAAGCCAATTATTCACAGGCATTACTTTGAGGTCCAACATTCTGCAGACTCCCTGCTTCTGGATTTTACCCCTTTCAAACATCTCATTATCTTCAATACAAAAGCCTTAAAATGAATGTGGTCTGTTTGACTGTCTCTATGGAAACCTTGCTCCACCGCATGGTACACATTCACTTCCCAGGCTTCCTCAGAGCCATTCTCCCTTGTGATCTTTACTCCACACAAACGTGTTGCTTATTCACTCGTCTTCAACATTTATGAGATGTTTTAGGAATACTAATGAAAAGCAACCGAGCTCAGATTTGAAAGGGCGAGAAGGTTCCAGGAGATTTACAGAGCTGGCCTTGGATACCTGAAGCAAAAAGCCAAAATGAAGCCTTTTCTCTCTGTCACTCACACACATGTGCCTACATACAGGGGTCATTTTTTTAAAATATACTGTATAAATATACATGAAATAAGAGTATGGAGGGCTGTAGCCTTTCCCTCCGGCTTGCGGCGTGAGCGGGAGAAACCAGCCGCGCCGCAGGCCAGAAAAAATGAAAAAAATCCGTCCATCCCCCCGTTTTTCCCGGGCTGCGGCAAGGGCGGAACCCGCCCGCGCCGCAGCCCGGGGAAAATGGGAAAAAGCCCTCCTGATGTCCCTGGTAGCTTCCCTTACCTTGTTTCCCGGCCACCTCCATCTTGAATCTCACAAAAATCTCACGAGATTCAAGATGGCAGCGGTCAAATCTCATAAGGGCATATGAAGCATGAGACTGCCTCATTTGATTCAGCTGTAACCTTTCCCTTTGGTTTGCGGTGTGAGCGGGAGAATCCGCCCGGCCACGCCGCAGGCCAGAAAAACCACTTTTGGGGAGAGGGTGCACTTTTGGGGAGGGGGTATGCAGGGGGTACGCAGGACTTTGGGGGGTCTGGGGTTACACCAACCTTTGGGGCCCCATGTAGGGGGTATGCGGACCCCCAAATGTTGAGAAACCCTGAGCTAGACAATTGTATGCATGAGGGGATGATCAGACATCTGGGGCAAGTCCCATGTCCATCATACACACCATTCACCCAGCTTCACACATCATTTACTTGGTGCCAGGTATATGTTTCCTAGAGCAGACAAATGCCATTATTGTGGGTCCAAATATCTAAACTAAGCCATACTTAAGCAATTAGCATCATGAATATACCAGTGATTTACACTGGGTAAAAATGAGTTGCATTTGCAAGATTTTGAATTTAATGTTGCAGATTAAGAAAAAAAAGTCTACAGAGGAAGGGTTTCTTAGCATTCAAAATATATGTTAAATGAACAAACAAGGCAAAGTAGATAAGAAAAAAGTAAACCGCTAAGGAAATGCATTGAAAGACAGTGAAACCCCAGTTTTCCCTATGGCAGGGTTTATAGCCACAGGGGTGTGAGGTGGGCTGGGATAGTTGGGTTCATTTTGGAAAAAAAGTAAAACTCCGACCCTTTTCAGTTATAGCTATATAAGAACATTTATTTATTTTATTTTTAAAAAATTATACTCCGCCTTATCCTATGCTGAGGCAAATTCCGAAGGCGGCTAGGCAGTATTCTATCTGCATCAGAGTTGAATTCTGGACTCTGTTTTCAGCTCATAAAACATTCTTTCCTTTGTAGCAAGTCTGCATACCTTTTAACAACCCCCCTTCCCCAGCTGAACACAGTCCACCAGCCATGGCTTGATGTGTCCCAAGCTGTGTAATTCTGTGTTACGGTGTCTCTGACAGTATGCTCCTCCAAACTGTCAATTAAAGCACCCTCATCTATACTGCTCCCAGACCTCAGACATGTTAGGAGGTACCGGCTGTAACTCATGTTTGTCTATCTAAGCAATTACAAAAGTAGAACATTGCTCTTACTTGCACTTCAGCTGTTATCTGAAATTGGCTGTGCATTGTCATATAGAGCCTTTTAAAACATTCCAGGTATTATTTAGCTTGTTTTGCCTGGATCTGTTCCACCCACAGCGGGGTTGGTCTTGCTAAATTCTAACAAAGTTAACAACATTTTGTGGACAGTTTATTTTCTATTAAGGCTTTGATTGCATGAAGGGCATTAAACTAGGTTGTCGCCAGAATCCCCAGTGTGAAAAACCAGAATTATCAGCAGGACCCATCAAATTGTGAAACGTTCCTGCATCTCTATCAGAAAGATTTTCACACTGGCAAATGATGCTCAGTGGTGAATGTCAATCTGTGTTGTTACACGCAAAGCCAGCATTTAGAATTGATTCTAAATTGTTCCAAATGTAAAAGTACTAACTGAGGCAATACTAATACTTATGTCCTTTGTCTCCCCATTATAGTAGCTGTTGCTTGTTTTGCACTACTAGCACTTGTGGTCCTTTTTTCTTTGTGCCAAATTCTCATATAGCTGGACAGACCCCACTCCTCCAAGTACAGTACTAATAATTTTGCTGAGATGTGCAAAATCTGAGGAAGGAGGAACTTGGAAGGATATACAGTAACTTTTCAAAACAGGATTGTCAAAAAAGTCAAAAGATGCAAACTCAGGGGGAGAAAAAGGGGAATAGTAAAGTATTTCCAGAATGTTTGGTAGAATAGTTGTATATACTGTACCATCAGATAAAGAATAAGATAAAGTTCCCTAATAGAGGTAGAAAAGGAACATCAGTATGATACCTGGGGTGGAAGAAACATATGAATTACCATTGCTAATGCTACATATATTTTTGATTTATTATTATTATTATTATTATTATTATTATTATTATTATTATTATTATTAACAACAGTATTTATATCCCGCTTTTCAACCAAAAGTTCACAAAGCGGTTTACAGACAAAATCAAATGATTAAATGGCTCCCTGTCCCAAAAGGGCTCACAATCTAAAAAATTAAGCATTGAGACCCCCAGAAGTAATGTACAGGTCAGGATGTGACACAGTAAGTGTAGACTATACAAGTTACCGTCAGCACAGACTTGAGCAAGCTGCAAAAACTGGCAAGGACTGGCGTATCCTTAGTGAAGTTGCTTGAGGGCTATGGAACATCCTGTGATACAAAATGCTGTCAATGTGTGTGTTATGGCATTTTCTCTATTTGGTGTTTTGACTCTATTTTTTTCAGATCAGAAGTTTTGAAGCTCCAACTTCCTTCACGAGGTGGCTCGGAGCAGAAGGCAAGGGCAGCAGTGGATGTACGATACTCATCAGTTGTACAGCAGGACAGAAGTTCACCCACTGGTGGTGCAGGGATATCGGAGAATGGTATGGAAACTCTGAACAATTATGGCTCAGTCCTCCAACTCTCATCGTGTTCTTGAGAAAAAAATTCTAAATATGATTCTTAAGATTTAAAACCACATCATAGTTGCTACACAGGAAAGGCCCACCAAGTCCCTCCATTGTCTTGAAAATGTTTTGAATGTGTTTTGGCAGCTTTAGCTTCTCAGTTGTTATCTATAGAACAGTATGCAAGAAACAGCTTCCATCTGAAGGGTCTTTCAGTAGGTGCCAGCAATGGCTATGTCCACACCGTAACTGTTCACGTACAGCAGCTTGGCACACTGATGGAGGCATTTTGCTAGGAGAAAAACACCCATTTTGGGTGCTGAACGGCTATAGTTGCTCATGAGGAAGAAGAGATGCAGGCAGCCACCTCAAGAAGCAACTTAGAGTGGCCTATGCAGGATGGCTGCTTCATTGGTGCCATCTTCTAAAACCGTACAGAAGTGCCTTTTCAAACAGAATCGGGACAACTTACTGCCCAATCCTATCACCTGGCTTGTTATAGCATGCAGCTGTGCCAACAGAGGATGTGCTGCATGTGTGTAAGAACATAACATAAGAAGAGCCCTGCTGGATCAGGCCAAAGGCTCATCTAGTCCAGCTTCCTGTATCACACAGTGGTCCCACCAGATGCCTCAGGGAGAACACAAGACAACAAGATACCTGTATCCTGTTGCCACTCCCTTGCACCTGGCATTAAGAGATAGCCTATTACTAAAACAAGGAGGTTATTATCCCCATCATTGCTTGTAACCTGTGATGGACTTTTCCACCATAAATCTGTCCAATCCCCTTTTAAAGGCATCTAGACCAGGTGCCATCACCACATCCTGTGGCAAGGAGTTCCACAGATGAATTACACTCTGGGTGAAGAAATATTTTCTTTTGTCTGTTTTAATACTCCTGCCACTCAATTTGAGTGGATGTCCCCTAGTTTTAGTGTTGTGTGAGAGGGAAAAGAACTTCTCTCTATCCATTCTCTCCATCCCGTGCATAATTTTATATGTCTCAATCATGTCCCCCCTCAGGTGCCTTTTTTCTAGACTGAAGAGCCTCAAACGCTATAGCCTTTCCTCATAAGGGAGATGCCTCAGCCCACTAATCATTTTGGTCGCTGACCATTGCTCTCTTCTGCACCTTTTCCAGTTCCACTATAACCTTTTTGAGATGCGGCGACCAGAATTGGACGCAATACTCCAGATGTGGCCTTACCATCGATTTGTACAATGGCATAATAATATTGGCCGTTTTATTCTCAGTCCCTTTTTTAATGATCCCAAGCATGGAGTTGGCCTTCTTCACAGCCACCGCACACTGGGTCGACACTTTCATCGACCTGTCCACCAGTACCCCAAGATCTCTCTCCTGATCCATCACAGACAGCTCAGAACCCATTAGCGTATGTGTGAAATTTTGGTTTCTTGCCCCAATGTGTATCACTTTGCACTTACTTACATTGAAGCGCATCTGCCATTTTGCTGCCTATTCTCCCAGTTTGAAGAGATCCTTCTGGAGTGAGTGAGTGAGTGAGATCGGACAACCTTCAGGAGGTAAGAAAAAAAATACTTACCCCCAGTAGGCTGCCAAATTGCCTATGTGTCTCCTCAGACCTACGTCATCTATGCAGCTGGCGCAGGTCCAACGAGAGCAAGGGGCTGGGGGTGGGCAGAAAAATAGGGGATATGCTCTGGTGTGTGTGACTGTTGCTGGATCCCCCCTCCATCCCCCAACATGCCCCCCAGTTCCTCCCCAACATGCCTCATTACCCCCCCTCTCCACCCACAAACTGCCCCCCACACCAGCTCCAGTGCAAGTTGCCAACCACATCAGCGGGCCGCCAATGCTGCTGCTGCTGCTGCTGCTGCTTTGCAATGGCAGCTTGGAAATGGCCACCGGGGATTCACTATGTGCACTGCCGAAAAGCACTTTATATAACAACAGGACTGTGTCCTGACAGTGTTGGGCAACCCGTAGGATTGGGCTGTTAGTGCTAGAGTTTCTTCTGGCTTGTTAGCATGTTACATTACTTGTGTTTGAATGTCAGCTGTGAACTCCGGATGTCTGCTTTTAAAGTCATTTTCCAAATGGAAAATTGTCCCTCAAAACCACTTTACCCTTCCCTGCCTCCTTATTTTCCATCTCTGAAATGATTTTAAAGCATTGAGCACATGCTGCATTCACACTGCCATAAACACAGGGATCTGTGTGTACTGTCTGATACGACTGCATGCATGGCTGTGAGAAATTCTATTTATGCCTGCAGGTTTGCCAGGCCTATTTTAAGTTACGATTTTTCCAGAACTCGTGTAGAGTTTGTGGATGGATACCGTTATCACAAACCACAAAGGAACAACCATGACGACTCTCTTTCTCTCCCCTTCTACATATAAGCCCTACAGATATTTATCTACCGCAGAAAGAATGGAAGATCACTGGCACAGATACCTTGCATCTTCCATATTCATTAACAGCTACGGAATGCACATTTGAGACAGCCCTTGGGCAGCCATTACCTGAATTTAAATTGCAAGCTTTTACATGGGAGATATGTGTCCTTTTCAACTTGGGATGAAGGAAGAGATGTCTTTGCAACGTTTCCTTCATGACGTTCCAATTGGTCCCCATGCCTGTTTAAAAACGCATGGGAGAGATTTCTGTGAGTGAGGGGGAGGAATAGCAAACGATGCTGCTGGATGAAAGAAAATGAGTACCCCTGAGTAATTTATGCCAGAATTGCCTTGCTCCTCCGGCTCCTATGCCACATGTGTGGGAGCATCAATTCAAACCGGAAGGAGGAATGATACAGGTGTTCCATCTATGTGTAGAGGACCCACACAGTATATTGGGGAGGGGCTGCAGCTCAGTGACAAAGCACATGTCTTCCATGCAAAAGGTCCCAGGTTCTATCCCTAGATAAGGTTGGGAAAGACCCCTGTCTGAAACCCTCCAGATAGTGGGTGAACTGCTGTGTGACCCTAGAAACTGGCCCACAATCTGCCTCCTGAAGTGGCTTACTTCATCCTACTTCAAACGTCTTCAACAGGTGAGGTGAGACCCAGAATTGGGTCACAACTTGACCTCAGGAGGGTTGCAGCAGTGTTGCCTCCACTATATTGTTTTGCGTCTGCAGACTTTGAACAGTAGTTACCTCAGGGCGAAATCCTGTGTAAGGATCTGGCGGGTGGCCCAGGACCGATTGCCGGATCCCTTTCTTGCCGCAGACCACAATGCAGCAGGCCAGAGGTCTACTTGGGGATGGGGACGTTTGTCCCCTTCCCCAGGTGTAAACCAGGGCCAGCACTATCGGCCTCCTCAGATTTCCACCAGCTAAATAGCTGGTGGAAGTAGGAGGAGGCTGTGTAATGGCCAAGCTGGCCCGGCGGGAACGGGGATATGGCCGATGCTATCCCCGCCCGCTCCCGGGTCGGCTCACCCAATGGCCCCCTCCCTCGCCACCCGGACTGCCTATGTGGCCACCCGCGGGAGCCTTACCTGCCTCCAGCGGCCACATGCTCATCCCGGCGGTGTAGTGAGGGAGGCCAGCCTTGCGCTGGCTCTTTTACTCCAAAGTAGGTGCAAACGTGCCTTATGGCACGTTTGCAACGGCTTCTGGTGCCAGAGCACTTGCTCTGGCACCGGAATCCTAGACAGGATTTCGCTGTCAATGAGGTAAATCTCACTGGAGGCTTTTGTGGCCAAGCCCCCAGTCTTCAGTGGATCCCCTCAGTCTTTGACCCATCCACCTGCTTTCCCCTGCCATGGGGAGACTCCCTCTGCTTTGTGCTTTTCTCACCACCTTTCAAAATTGAACACATGACGTTGCCATGCCACTTTCTTCTCCTTTCAATTGACGTGGAAAGAAAGAAAGGGAAGAACGTCGCATAGCAACACACTCTGATTGGTCACCACTGAATGGGAAAAGAAAAAGTGTACCTGCTCACTCATCCATCCTCTTGCCCACTGGGCTCTTGAAGGTGGATCCCATGTTGCAGGTTGAGGTCTGAGGTGGATCTCAGCTCTTGACAAGTTGAAGACTACTGCCCTACTTCATGGTAGGAACAGACCTGCTAGAAGTTAAGTCTGAGGTATGAAATATATGTCTGTAAGCTGCGTAGATGCTGTGAGGCAATGGTGTGTTTCAAAGCCACTACATGCAAAACTTGGCAAGAGGTTTAGGTGTAAACAGCTGTTTAACAATTGGCAGTACTGCCAACCAAAAATGCTAATACTGGAGCATGTGCTTAGCACAGTCTAGGCTAAAATGTTCTGCATTTTTCAGGATAACGTCCTTGGAGAAAAGGCATTTCCCCATCTGGAGAAAAATGATAAGGTTTGTTTAGCTGTGTAGGCATTAGGGCAACATAAGTTCATGTCTCCTCTGTGTTTGCAAAGAGCTAAGCTGGGTGTCTGCTGTGCATCACTGACTTATAGAACAAACATGGTGTTCTGGAGGTCAGCAGCATTTTTGGCTTAAGAACCAGCCTTCTCTGGTTAATCTGCTTCTGATCACTTTCCTTTGAACTCTGTCCCCAAGCAGCATAGGCTTCAGTCTGAAGGGGTTGCAACTGTCCTATATTCCTTGCTCACATACATCGGCGCTGGAAAGACAGACAGGATTGGAGTGATACTTTAGGAGACAGGGTTTATGAGGGAACGAAGGACCAATTTTGGAAACGCGCATCTGTATCATAAAGGATGCCAATATGTAGCAATTCAAGGGCATACTTTAGGGAGCCAAGCATTTCATCCCAGTGCATCAGTGAATTAGTGTGCCTTAGGACACATAGAATTAGTTAAAATGTATCTGAAGTCAAAGAAAGTAGGTATTCTTTTTTTAAGTTTTAAAATATTTTGCTTGGTTGTTGTTTCTTTCCTTTTATTGTCGTAGAAGTAAAGGAAATTTTTACCTCACAAAATAACTCTGTATCTGCTAAGCTTGTAGTCGTCCTGTGCTGACTTTCTTGCTTTACGACAGTGCCGTCTGCTGGGCAGGGTGTGTGGAAAAGCATTAGTAGCTGCAGTGTCGTCACTAGGACGCACGACACCCCAAGGCGGGGTTACGCGCGTCACCCGTGACGCCCCCGAGTTTCGCCCCCGATTTTTGGGGGTCCCCCCTGCCCCTTCGCGTCGCCCTCTGGACACTCCGAGGTCAGCCCAGGAGCCGGCCTCGGAACGGCCGGTGCTCCAGGGCATTCTGAAGGCCCACGCGTCAATACGGGTATTTTTAGTGTTTTCGCGCATGCGCAGACCGGTTTCGTCTCTGCGCATGCACGAAAACACTAAAAATACCCGTATTGACGCTTGGGTCTTCAGAAGGCCCTGGAGCGCCGGCCGTTCTGGACGCTCCGAGGCCGGCTCCTGGGCCGGCCTCGGAGCGTCCGGAGGGCGCCGGAGGTGGCGCGCGCGGGGGTGCGGGCGTCACCCCTTTGCGCGCGTCACCCGTAGATATGACCCGTAGGTCACCCGTCACCCTTCTGTAGATAAAATAGTTTTTGAATTATAGCACTGAATTCATTTTACACATTGCCTCAGGAGGCCTGTAAGGGCTAGACCAGGTGTTCTCAACCAGTGGTACTAGTACTGCCAGTACTAAAGAAATAAAACAGTACTAAGAAATAAAACAATAAAACTGCCAGTACTAAGAAATAAAACATTTCTTACAGCGCAATCCTGGCTAACTTTAGAGTAGTGGAGTGCATGCTCCATGACTCTAAAGCATTGCAAGCATGCCGTAAAGCACGTTTGCAACAACTTGTAAGGGCCACCAGTGTAGAGGCTGGCGGTGCTCACTCCGCTGCCCTCCAAACCCTGCGCCCGCTGACAACGGTAAGTCCAGTGCCGGCGGGCAGGGTGGTGGTCACTGGTTAGACCAGGTTGGGAGAGGGGGGGATATCGGTAGTGCGCTCTGCCGATTTCCTGAGTCCTTTCCCAGCCCGCACCGACCTTACGCCCCTACCTCAGATTCAGAGCTGGCGTACATCCGAGGATGCCCATTGCGGCCCGCATGGCTTGCCCTTCCCCTGAGTAGAGCCCAGGCCGGGGCAGGCTGCAATGTGCGATAGGATACAGTGGCCAGCTCTTTAGGCCGGCCAAGTATAGTTAGGCAAGTTTGCGCTGCCCGATTAAGTAAATAAATGTTCACTCACACACAGACACACAGCCTTTGGGAAAAAAAAATGGGTGAGTGAATTGAATTTGCTTTTGAACCTGAAATGTACAATAATGATCTGACTGTGCCTATTCATTTTCATGGGTCTGTGTTAATATTAAAGAAAGAGGTCAAATTTCAAACAGATCAAGTAAGTAACAGAAAATACCAAGCAGGCAAACTTTATTTTGCTCCTCCAAAACATATATAGATCTAGTACAGGTAACATCCAATGGAAATAGTTCTCATAGCATATGTGGCAGAGATTTGTCCTTTTGAGAAGAAGGCTGGCTTTTATTTCCCTGGTGATGCAAAGAGTGATTAACTGAAAAACCTGGCACCTCCACTTACAAAAACAACAATGTGCGACTAATGACTTGAGTAATGGCCAACAGCACTTTCCTAGTCCCAGTCTGCGAGATAATTCATTTCTATATAGCAGGCAATTATCAAAATCTTTCAGCCTGTCTGTTTCTCCCTCAGGAATATACCCACGGAGTTAGAAGTCAAATGCTGTTATGTTACCTAAAGCATTAAGACTCTTTGGCATTCAAGTTTGCTTTCTTCACAGAAAGTTCATAATTTTCAATCCTATTTAAAGCTCATAATGTTTGGCGGGGGTGGGGAAGATGAGAGAAGCAAATTGTGCACTACAGATTTCTAAACACTCAGCAACTATGAATGCATGCACACATAACTAGGGTACAAGTGTTGTAATGATAATAACATAAATTGGAAGGGATCGGTACATTTGCTTTGCTTACATAGGGTTAATTTTATGTTCAAATGTTGAGTTTAGGATCTGGGACAAAGTTGAGACACATGAGAAGGTGGAGGAGGGCCAAGAACTAATATCTAGATATGTACCGAATGAACAAACCCCATTAATTCACAACCAGTAGAAACCTTCTCAGCCTCTCAGATTAGCTCATTTTTTAGTTCTCCTTAGTTAGTCTGTAATAGAAATTGACACAACTTCCACCTTCTCCTGAGCAGCCTCCACTGAAATGAATGGGAATGATGATTTTGTGCATCTTCCATTCATTTCAATAGAGCTTGGGTATAAGCAGTCAGTAGATAGTGCCAACTGTTCTTAAATTAAGAAAGTGACAAGTGCTTGGAGTAAAAACAAGATAGCAAGGTAATCATTTCAGTAAAGCCTTACTAGAGAATAATGTCTGTTCTCATCTATCCAGTGGGGAGATCCAAAAATAATAAAGGGGGCCAGCTCTGTCCTATGTTGGATATCTGAAAGAATGATATAGGTAATGAATGGATTTTAGAAGTTTTACACACTCATCTGAGACTCCTACTTGATTTTGCCTTACATGTGCTTAAGATTTAAACCACTGTCACTTGAAGAAAGTGTTACAGTGAGTGCCACTTAATTTTAGGCAATGGCTATTCTTTGTACAAAGAGGTAGGGTTTACAGGTTTACAGGCTATTCTTTGTTTCCAGTGGAAGATCAGATGTTTCGCTCCGTGGAAGGCCAGGCTGCATCTGATGAAGAGGAGGAGAAATGGACAGGAGACCAGCAATTCCAGGAAGTGAAGAAACTCCTAGCCAAACTTCCCTGTTGCAGTAGTGGGTATGTCTCGGCGAGAGACTTGTACTGTACCTACATGTATTTTTTTCAGTTCTGAATTATATCGCCTCTGAAAATGGGAGACTTCACCAAATTTACAATTTTCAATACTTACAATACAATACAAATTCACAACAGTGCAAATTTTCAGTGCTAGAACAACTGTGGTCCAGAGCAACTTAACTGCAATTGTCCCAACAACCATCTTACAAAAACGTGCGCAACGATTTCTTCCCAAGCTGCACCAGCCATTCAATCCCCACTCCAAATGTGACTGTGGCATATTACTTACCATGAATGGGTTCTATGGTATGTACAACTCTTTGGACTTGAATTTAAAGAGAAAAGCCAAAGGCTACAGTTCTAGAGAGCAGAGGCAGCCTGGGCCTTTGCGCTGGCTAAATCCTCCCCCGCAGTTTTGCCTCTCCCCCATTCACCTGTCAGCCCCCTTGTGGAAGAGGGGGAGGATGGGTGAGCAGAGGGAGAGGATGGTTGGATGAGCAAGTGGGTGAGGAAGCACCCCCCAAAAAATGGATGGGGGGAGCACCCACCACCCCTTCACCCAGCATATGCCGCTGCTGTTCATTGGAAACGGAAGTGGCTCTCAGCAAGTCGAAAGAGGATCCGAGTGCTCAGTGGAGCATCAGCCTGGAGAGGGCGATGGACAGACGGGCTGGAGGCTCATCCATTTGCCTCCCCTCCTACTTTGCTGCTCCATATGACCATTTCAGGCCACTTCATGACCAGTCCTGCTAGAGAGCATGTTAGTGTGGCATGCCTCAGGCATCGTGGACGTTTCCACTGCATTCGTTCACACCAATGGATGGGCAGGTTTGGTTTTTAAACTTGCAGGTTTAGCCATGTGAGTGGCTGCTGTAGAAACCTGAACGATCCCTCTAGCTACACACATAGTGCTCCATCATCTATGCACATACCTAGGATTGCAACCAAAATCAGAAGTTGATAAAATCACATGTGAGGAAATCCTTTTGGAAATACACAATTTAATATTACTTCTAAATTCACTTTACAGTGGGTCCTCATTATTTGCAGGTTTGGCGTCCACAGATCTCAATATCCACGGAAACAGCCTGCAAATAACAAGGTACTGGAGTTCAGCACCCAATGTCTCAATTACTCACCAGGGGGCCTCCTTGGACTCTAGCATCTGCGGATTCTCATTATTCATGGGGGTGGGGGGGAACAGATCACCCACTGATAACGAGGGCCCACTGTGTTAAGTATTATGAAATAAATGGCTTCTTTCTTATGATTCCATGTCCGAGACACTCCATAAGTAAACAATATAAACTAAAAAGGCAAGGATATGCTTTCCTTTCTTCCCTGCATTGAGGACCTGCGTGTTCCGTAGTTTTGACATAAGTGTTTAGAAATATGTTTTCTGTCCAGGACTTTCCAGTTCAAATATTTTACACTGTTCAAGGAAGATAATTCATCTCTAGCTTTGTAAGACGAAGACACACAGTCATGGGAATCTTTCTACCCACAGATGTGATGACACAATGATGAAAAAGCTGATGGCCTACTTTGGGAACACCAGCAGGGATGACCATGAGAAGACCATTGTGGAACTAGTCAAGAGACTCTCCAAGTTGACGGAACAGCTTGAGATGAAAGGGCAGGAAGCAAAAAAACTGAAAACAAATACGGAAGAGGTAAATGCATGTGTGTGTTGCCTTGTTAGGTAGAATCTAAGGGGTCACAACACAATGGTTGGGATCCAAACAGCTCTTTTCTGCATGTGCTGCTTGCCCCATTGTTTCTTTTCTGATTGCAGCTCCTTAAAGCCACCCAGTATGGGTCACTGGCTTCAGCTGTGGAATGGGAGTGGGCTCAGGACAGAGTTTTTGGATCGCAGCCAGTGTTCGTGCATAATGAGTAGGTCTGATTTATAATAAGTTTGTAATAGTTCAAGGCAGCAGTCTTTTTCTCACTCTCTCAGCCTGCCTCTAAAACACACATCCTTTTGCTATCTGAAAGTTCTACCAAATGAGATGGGGTGTGTGTGTGTGTGTGTGTGTGTGTGTGTGTGTGTGTGTGTGTGTGTGTGTGTGTGTGTGTGTGTGTGTGTGTGTGTATTGGATGTATACTGTACGTAGATACACAGCGCAATTCCGTCTAAGGATCCGCCGGCGGCCCAGGGCCACCCGCCAGATCCTGAGCCCAGGATGCTGTTGCACTGGCGGGCCGGAGGTCTGTTCGGGAAAGGGGATTTGTCCCCTTCCCTGGGTGTAAACCGGGGCCGACCCAATAGGCCTCCTCGGATTTCCGCCAGCTAAATAGCTGGTGGAAGTCGGAGAAGACTGTGTAACAACCTACTCTCCCAGGCCGGCTAGTCCAATGGCCCTCTCCCTTTCCCGCCAGACCGGCCATGTGGCCGCCAATGGGAGAGCTTATCTTCCTCCGGCGGCCGCGTCCCGGTCTGGCGACGGAGTGAGGGAGGCCGGCCTTGCATCTGCCTTCCTTACTCCCGAGGCATCGCGAATGTTTACATTCGCATTTATGGCACGTTTGCAATGACTTGGAACGGCGGAGCGCTCGCTCTGCCGTTCCAACGTTCCAGTGGATTGCTCCCACAGGTATATATGCCTTGTACTCTGCAAACATAAATGCAGCTCCTTGCTGCTACTGCAAACCCTCCACCTAATCCAAAGATTCTTAAAGTATCTGAAGAGCAGGGGTGGCCCATCCATTAGGCAAGGTGATGCTGGTTGCATCAGTGGCATATTGGGGGGGGGAAGCGGGTGGCAGGTTCAGGGTGCTCTTCACCCCGAGTTTGCTGCTACCACTGCTTCCCTCCAGCCTGACATGGGTGCAACTTGCAATGATCTGCTTTCTACCTGCTAAAAGTGAGCAGAAAGCGGATCACCCACCTCCTTACCTTGCTCCAGGCACGGTTTCTTCAAAAACAGCAGTGCAGGATTTCTGGTTAATTTTACAGGGACCATGCCAACAAAGGAGACCCTTCATTTGCATGGTCCCTTTAAATCAAAGGAGAAACCTTGCAGAACTCATGTGAGGTGCGCAGTAAGCAGCTGCTTTTTTCTTTTCTGTTTTGTAATTGTGCAAAGGCAGCAGACCCAAGGCAGCATGGCGTGGTGTTCCAGGTCATGCCAGGACTGCTGAAGTGGGAAGTTGCATGCATGCTAGCATGGCATGTCCCTATCTTCAGAGTGCCTTCCTGGCTGCCATTGCAAATCCAGCAATTCCCAAGTCTAGGACTCCATTGTGTCAGTGCTCACTGCAGCCAGGGAGCACATTTCCTGTCCTGAGGAAGATGAGTAGAATGATCCCCTGTTCTCATAACCTGTGTGTCCTGATCAGGGTGCATACTGAATTTAGCCTTCTCTTTGTGTCCAAGTATTATAGCAATATTGACCACCACCACCACCCCATCAGTAAGTTCCAAGCATCTTTAAACCTCTGAAATATCCAAGACCAGGGCAGTAATAAGCTTTTGCTCCATTTTGCATAAGCCATTTTAGTTAATACAAGAATTACTGACAGGCTGTCACTGTCTGTAGGTGATTTTGTAAAAATAGCATCTAAGTATATGCTCAAAATCAGATCTTCAAAGACAGTGCAAACAGAGCAAAACAAAAGGTGCTTCAGCTGCAGGCAAGTCAAGAGTAATAGCCACACATATGGATCAATAATTGATCCAATCTAAAAGTACAAAGGCCAGAAGATGAAAAAGGTTGTTAACTTTGATTCCTTTTAAAGTGTGTTCCAGTACACAGCAACTGTAAATTCAAAGCTCTATCTACCTAGGAGCTTAATGAAGATGTCAGGTCTTAACTGATAGATAGAAGAAAACATTAGAAAGTTCAAAAGATAAGTTGATACTTTACGAAGTCTGGTGCTATAAAAATGGCAGTGACATAGATACTAACATATGACTTTTGCTGGACAAATTAATAAAAAATAGAGTTACTTTCATCTGGAAGACGCCTTACTCATTTATAGACAATTAGCCCCAAATATTTATTTGCAAGTGTATTAAATTGGTAAATCACATACCTTTGCATGAACATTGCAATGCTGCTTTTTGCAAGGAACAACCCAGATGGAGATGGAGAGGTGGTTTAGCCATGATGCCAACCCATGATTTGGTGCTATGTGAATGAGCTCATGTTCACGTACTCCCTCCTCTCCTTCTGTCACATGCTCAGATTCTTTCCCTCATTTCCAAGTTTTAGATTTCGTCAAAGTGGGCAAACTGTCTGTAGGTGATTGTACAAACCATCCTTTGGCAAGTTCAGCTGCAAGACCAAGCAATGGCTTGCAAGCAGCCAGGGATAGCCCATCCATGAGGCCAGCTGAAGTGGTCAACAGATTGGTGGAGGGTGCCCATCTCGGCCTACTTGCCTTCACTGCTCCTTCTTCACCTTCCACTTCCTCGTTGGGAAAAGGAAGAGGGGGACAGAGAAGAAGAGGAAATGTGGAGGGGAGGAGACTGCTGACTTAGTAAAGTGGAGAGTGGGAGGAGCAGAGGCTGGCACATCATCGAGGAAGGGGACACAGCATTTAGCATGCTCCCTCAGGCATCAGGAAGTCTTGGGTCAGCCCTGTTTGCTGCTAAATCAGTAGGAGGGGGAAGCATTGCAAGCACGGGGCTCACTTATGTAGTGCCAAACTACAAACTCACTTATGTAGTGCCAAACTACAAACATACAGGTGTTATGTCTGAACCAATCCACTGTCTGTGTTTAAAAATGGTAATATAAAGCAATGTTGATAAAAATGCTGGGAAGCTTCTTGAAATATCTTCAGTGGTGCTGTTGGTTGTGAAGACTGTCGGTAGCACTTAGGTTTTCTACAATCAGAGGATTGGTATGAGCTTGCTCAAGAACTGCAATTGCTTTTTATTTACCTGCTTCAAAGGAGACAAAACAGGCAGAGAGTATAGAACAGTGTGGAATATTTATGCAGCCGAAGTAAGTGTGTGTACGGTTGCAGCCCCAAAGACCCAAAATATGGCTAAAGAGAGAAGTGCCTTTTGAGGGAGAGGTGTTGTACTGATGTATAGGGTAAATGTATGGTCCCGGATGGATTTGGGGTTTAGGTGTATATGGTTTGCAAGGTATTTGCTGTGAAAAGAACAAGAACCACCTTGCTAACTGGAGGGGGAAACGCAATGAGATTGATCTACAACAGGTTTACACTGTTTTCAGAAGGCATAGATAATTTCTAAACCTGACTGCTGATCTGATGGTAACAGTCATGCTGGCACCAAGCTCAAGAAACTATTTTATGTGTTTCATTGCTATGATAGTGAGGGTGGAAATGAGAGTTTAGGATTCACTATTTGGCAGATAAGATGGCACAAGTCCTCTCACATTGGGCTGGGAGAACAAAGTTAATTTTCAGCTGATGCTGCCCAAATGCCAGTTAAAATATATTACAGCTTTGTCAGCAAATAAGATGACCTTCTTAGAGGAACTCTGGCTGGATCAAAGATTATTTCACTCTTTAGTCAGATAAGATTTTGTTCTCCAGGGAGTTGGAAGTTGCTGCTCAGTTACAAAATATTGATTAGAATAATATTTTCCTACGAAACACACTTAAAAAAAATTATCCTTAGAAAAACCCAAGCCATTCAATTATACCAGTTCAGTTCCTTCTCCACGGGGCCCTATTATAGCTAGAACGGCAATAAAGATGAAAGATAGTAACAAAAAAAAAAAGAATGAACTAGAACTGGCAAACATGAAATTTGTCCCAGAGGATATTGTTTCAAGGTACAATAAAAATAAATGTATAGGACTTCCATTTGCAATAAGCAATTGCAAATGTGATAATATTTAAGAATACTGTACAGATTCTCCTTATATCCAGTGAAATGAATTAGAGCAGGGCTTTAGTCAGAATTGGTAAAATGCGTCTTCTTCCATGGCAGGCTCTAATACCTTGGCCAAAGTATCATTAAATCCTTTTTTGTCATATATTTATATTTTATTGATATTTTAAAACATAAAAACAATACATATTTCATAAAGTTATAGCAAGCACGAAGCAATACATCCTACTAGCATACTATTCACTATTTTCTACATATAATATCCAACTAAGCCAAAATAACACCCACATTGTATTCATTAACTCCGCGTATCATCACATCGTTCTTCTCTCTCTCTCTCTCTCAAAAAATAAAAATAAATCGATAAATAGTTTCCAGTTATTCACGAAAAGGTTAACTGACTTTTCCTTAATTAAAATTGTAAGTTTATCTATTTCAGCATAGTCCAAAACTTTCAGCCACCAATCTTCCAGCGAAGGTATCTCCGAATTCTTCCAATATTGTGCATATAAAATTCTTGCTGCAGTTATCATATATAAAAACAAAGTTTGAAATTTTTCGCCTACATGATCATCCCTCATACCCAACAAAAAGGTTTCCGGTTTCATTTGAACCTTAATCTTTAAAATCAACTCTCTGTTTATGAATCTGAGTCCAATACTTCTGTGCTTGGGGGCATGTCCACCACATATGATAAAAAAGTTCCCTCTTGCTTTTTACATTTCCAACAGCTATTCGTCACCTTCTCATACATTTTTGCTAATTTGCTTGGGGTTATATACCATCTATACATTATTTTTATACATATTTTCCTTAATATTAACATTTAACGTAAATTTCAACTGTTTTAACCATAATTGTACTTTTGATACAAAGTATCATGAAATCCTGATCCACAGTATCCTTCCTCCTGCTGTAAGCAAAGATATTCATTGGACAAAAGTACCTAATTGTCCAAATGGCAGAGTAGTTATATAATACCAGCAAATGAGGACTAAAATGAGCACACATAAGCAGGCTGATCAGGCCAGGTTGACCCAGAGATCAGCCTGCTAGGACCAATTTACACATGTGCAGGTATGTTAATTCCCATGGCCATGTCCACATTTGAAATTATTACCTGTGCACCCCCCCCCCAATAAGCACACAAGACAGAGGCTTGTGTTACCTGGACCACTTTATTAATTAATACAACACCTGTAGCAGGGAAAACCTAACTCCAACCTCCAGCGTGCGGACAACTACGTCAGGGGAAACAGTGATAACCATCTACCTCCCCCAGGTAATCAACAGCGTCACGTCCTGACTCAAAGCTACACTCTGTCATAGACACAGTGAGCTTATCACGGCCAACCCCGGATGGTCGAGGCTGTTGGAAGCGCAGATTCCCATGGGCCAAACCTTATGGCAGTCTTTGCATATTCCAGCCAGGCGGCTTGCCAGCCAGCCTCACCAATCCGGACAAGTATCATCTGAGTGGCTCACCCACTGACCTTGCTTACCTCAGAATGTATGCCAAGCTGTCAACTCCTGCCTAAAGTGACCAAAAAGCAAAGAGAAAACAAGGAACAAGGCTCAAACCTAACACACTCACCCTTACCGCCAGACCTGGGTAGGTGAAAAAGCCTTAACCAATGGCCAATCAGGCTGACAGCAAAAAAATCCTACCTGACTCCCATAACGGGCAACCAGCTAATCTCAAACTGAATGCAGGGTGGGAGGGTGTCGATGAGAGGGACGCGACTGAAGCGGTAAGCAGGCGCTTGCCTCACAGATCAACTCGCCTCGCCTCCAACTTGGCCCCAGCCAAACAAGGGGCTGGAATTTTGCACCTCTGTACTGGCACATGTATCAGGAAGATATCAGGAAGATAGTGGAGGACAGGAAGGCCTGGCGGGATATGGTTCATGGGATCACGAAGGGTCGGACACGACTTAACGACAGAACAACAACTGGCACAGGGGGGGGGGGAGAGCAGTGATGCACTACACCACCATAATTCTTAGATAGTAACAGCATTAAAAAAACTTGACCTATTACAAACTTGTGAATTATAATCCTGATTAGAAATAACACTTTTCAAACATAAATTCACCTTAGATAAGAGGTTCTTGACCTGTATAGGTACCCCAGGGGTACACGGACCTCTTCCTGGGGGTATGCCAAGCCCTGCCCCTTATCTGTCTCATCAGCAGCTAATTAAGTGTTAATTAGCATGGATTTTAAATTGTAATTATTTTTGGAGACCTTCTGTCTCTCTGATTTTGGTTTGGGGCTTATTTTTGTACTTTGGAAAATGTACTTTGGTGGGGTGGGGGAGGGAAGAGCTGATTTTGGGAAGTGTGACTTGGAGGAAAAAAAGAGATCCTTGCATTCTGTCTTGATTAATTACCTAATTAATTGATTAATCCAATTAATTAGCAGTTAATTAGCATGGGTACTTCAGAAAATTGGACCTGATAGGGGGTACCCGGGCCTCCAAAGGTTGAGAACCCCTGCCTTAGATCATTGGATACCATGCAGCATGCACTGCTTCTGGATAAATTGAGTGCTTGTTTAAAGTTTTAATATTGTAGCTTCTTATACCTGTCAGCTTCCTGATCACCATTTCGACCATGTTTTTTTGACTAGCTGCCAGGTTTTCCCCCATTTACAGGATATTAAATCCATGCAAAAGTGAGCCTCTTAGTGGGTTTGTTTTGGGCTCATTTTAGCTATGGGGAAATCTAATTTACTAAAAGTTTTTCTCAGCATTCTTTATTGTGAGATGGAAACACCAGTATTATATTCTGTCTCTTCCACTAATCCAATATATCCACAAAGTAATGAGAGGCCTAGTTATTTAATTCAGCCTGCTTGAGATTCAGGCTAACATTGCTAAAGCCCAGGGATATTCCTCTGTTATGAATTGCATTTACATTTTGAGATTTTCCCAATTAAAAAAAAACAAAAGATCCACAACAGAAAAGGAAAGTGTTCCAGTAAGCACGGTGACCACGGTTGAAAACAAAAACAAAAAGACATTATTGCTCAAATTGAACACGAATAGATGCATCCTCAAGAGCTGCACCATGATTAGTCCACTAAACTGAACAGGCCTTGTGCCCTTCGAGCAGCTTCAAGACAATGCTTATCTGTTGAAGTCTTCAACATGAATTCCTACGTTCAGAGGTGTCTTTTGCTTCTCGCTAAATGTACCATACGCAGGAATGAAGTTAATATAATCATGACAAAGAGAGCTTCTCGAAGCCACCTGGCTAACAGTGGGTATTAGTGGGTCTCTGAAATCCACAAAACATTTGACCATATTCTTAAAATAAAAAGGTGATCAGTTCTTAAGCACATGCTTAACATGATCACTCAGGAAGTCCCACTGAAGTTAATGTATATGCCAATATTTTCTCATCTGCTTACTGATCCACTTAGAGCAGTCAAAGGTATTTCACAGGCGTGCAGCTAAGCGTGCATTTTGCAAGGCCTTTGCAAGATGCTAATAGCTGCAGAAGAATGAAAAACGCCGATTGGCAGCTTGATCTCATTACTGCTACAACAGGCACACCAGGCATACAGGTGCTGTAGAAGCCATGGAACAAAATGAGTGGTAGACGAGGGCAGCGGTCCATCTGTTCTGCTTTCTTTGAAATGATATAAGTGAATGTACAAAGCACATTTGGAATGGCAGCATCTAAAATCTCCAGATGACCTTGGCAACATCAAATAGTCCATAAAATGGCAAATATTTGCATGCGCCTCTTAGTGACTGTATTCGTCACTGACATTTTCCACCAAGAAAAATGTACTTCATTTACAAAATAGGATTCTGAGCCATTTGCCGCTGATAGAGGAGGAGTGCTTAGGATTTTTCGTTTTGTGCTACAGTACTTTTCATGTCATCTGTTGTTGTCCAGATGAAAGGCCCATTGCTAGGGGAACTGCAGCAGAAGGTGGAGGAGACTGAATTGCTGAAGATGGAGTTGCAGATGTTGGAGACAGAGAGAGTAAGGCTGTCATTGGTGGAAGAAAAGCTCTTGGATGTTTTACAGCTGCTTCAGCAACTTCGGGACCTGGTATGGCAAGAAAGTAGTGTGAGGAAGCATCAGGGTTTGATGCTGCCCCTCCATAAAGATGGACAGCTAGTATATTGTTTGATATAGTCTTTCTTAGGTGTACCCAGTGTCAAATTGGGTTTGCCACCACAGGAAAGCTCGCGTGTGGTGACTGTATTAGAAAAGGAAACCAAAACATCCAGATGAAAGAATGGCTTCTAATCGGAGATATTCAGGCCAAAAGAAAGGTTTAGGACAAGGATTGTTTCAGTTAGTTGAAAAGTAATGGCTAATCTGTTCCCTCACTCAGAGCAGTTGATATCCATGGCTAAGTGCAGAACCACAAGACAAGTGGGGCCAAACTAAACATTTGGCTAAGGCCTAGTGAGAACAGGAGTCTGGGAATCTGGATCTCTGCTGAACTCTATAAAACAGGGAATAGTGCCATTGCAAGAGGAGACGTGGGAAAGGGGGTTCTTAGTTCTTGCCACTTGTCCCCTCCTTCAGTTGCTTTTCTTATAAATGTCGCAAACCCCTGTTTGGGAAACCCAGCTGGTAACAGGGGGGAGGGGAATGCAAAAAAACCAAGCAGTTATAGGAGAATTCTACATTGCTTCGCTCTTTGGCGTGGAAATCAGCATCGTGAGAATTTAAATTTCTCTTAAAGAAAAAGCAGCAGAGGCAACTTGCCGTGGCACTAGGCATGACCTGATCGACATCAGTAGCCTGATAAATACACAACAAAATAGGAAAGGGTGGTGAGCCCAGCTGCATTGTGTGAAAGCCTGCTCACTTTCCTAATTTCTAATTGCAAGCCCTTCTCCTAGTTAAATACAGTATAACTTTAATAGAAGGCCTATTTAGGTGTTCAAGTGTATACATGAATTGTTTAGGACGGGGGAAACGGCTCAACCCCAAATTATGGACATGCATTAGAATGTCTGCAGGGGGGCACCTGACCAAATAGACCTGTGTTGGTCAGGGGCAAAGCCTGCCGGCTGTGCTCTCTCCCCCCCCCGGCCATTTATTGTACAGGTGGGCCCCCATATCCACTGATTCGCTATCCACGGTTTCAGTTATCCACGGATCGTGGGGACCCCCCAGGCTTTTACTTTTTTCCCAGTAAGCTTTGTTTCTTCCTTAAAGAAACAGGAGAAGGAGCCTCTGGCTGCTTATTACAGGCAAGTAGAACGAGACTAAGTCCTAGAGAGGCTCTGCAAGGTTAATAGAAACCTTGCAGAGCCTCTCTAGGACTTAATCTCGTTCTACTTGCCTGCAATGGAGGTTGCTTCTCTGTTTGTTTTAAGAAAGAAACAAAGCTTGCTGAAAGAAAAATAAGAGCTGGGGGGCAAGCATGCCTGCCTGCAGGGGAGGCAGAGTGGGGGGCCCTCAGGAAACCATGGAGGGGTGTTGGCTCTTATCCACTGTTTCAAGTATCCACTGAGGGGCCTGGAACATATCCCCAGCGGATATGGGGGCCCACCTGTATCTAGTTTGTCCTTTGAATGCCTCCACAAAGCTAGTTGGCTAGATCAGATTGTAAGCAAATTCCTTTCTAGTCTAGTGCAACTGACATGGATGCTCTTGTACATTCTGAGAAAAGAGAATGCACACTTGATAGAAAAAGGACTTTTTAAAAAATAAGAAAAAGCTCTTGAAATGGCAGGACATTCTTGCAAGGTAGGAACATTTTCTTTTAAAAAAGCTACTAATGTTCATGTGCTGAATGCAGATGCACAGTACAGTGGTCCCTCAGTATCCACAGGGGCTTCATTCCCGGAATCCCCGCAGATACTGAAATCCATGGATAGCAAAGTTCGCTATTGTGGATACCAAGGCCAACCTAAAAAGGTTTTTAAAAGAAAAAAGTTTAAAAGCGCTTTCCTTACCTTTCCGCTGCAAACCGCTGCATTTTCTTGCTTCTACAAGGTGAAATCGCACTCCGGAAGCCTCTTCCGGGTTGCGCGACTCCCCTCTCCCAAGTTTGCTCCAGAATGCATTGCAGGGAAGGGAAGGGTGGAATGGGGAGGGGATGGGGATGGGAATGGGTGGGATCGGTGGCGCACACTGAAGCCCAAGCCCCTTCCTGGGTCTGATCCACCTGTATGGAGCAACGCGGACTTACGCCAGCAATTGACCTGGCAAAGGCCCGAGTTGCCCCATAGCAGTTGCTGGGGCTTACCCCAGAGCAAGGGAACAAATGTCTCTTTGCCCCAAGGAAATGACCAGCAGCCAAAAATCCCCCACAGGATGCAGTGGAAGCTGCGCCAGTGCTGTTATATCGCCGTGCGGGGATTTAGGTAGGATTAGGCTGTTAGTCATGCTTATGTTCCTTTGAAATCAATGGTATTTACAGCCATGATTGGGCTGTACTATAGAAGTGTGTTTGCAACAGTAGAGTTCTGCTGATGCAAAATACTGCTTGCAAAATACTCTAACTTGTTTAGAGGAGCTGAACATGACTAGAGACCAAAGTACATATTATGTTAGCTTGTCATTAGTACTGATGGCCTTAATTTGTCTTTTAAAAATAGCACCCAGATTGCAATGGTGGCCGAAAGGTAGGGGGGATTTATCCCTGCCTCTCACCATAGTCGCCATCTGAATTGGGGCCCTCCCAGTAACACTATGTGAAGAGAGAAAAGCTCCCCCCACTGGCACCAATGGTTGCTTATTTTCCTTGGTAGATAGCAGCCATGGGGCAGGCGATTAAGAGTTTTTGGGCAGAGTCATGCTTAAAGCCCCCTAACTGTAATTCAGATTCACAGGAAGCTGAAAAATCTGGCTGCAATTTTTACAAGAAAAATTACGCGTGCCAGCATTGTTAGTGGTCTTAACATAAGATGCAATTTGGCCCTTGATCTGGTGATTGCTTAATCATGCCTAAAATGTGCCTGAGTTCTGCAGATGGCTCTTGGGAATAAATGTAGCATTCTCCTGATGCATTAACTCACTTGCCCACTTGGCAGGGCTTTCATGTCCTCAGCTCAATAGCGCTTGCTGTTCGGATCAATAACAATCCTGTGAAGGATAACATAACCAGTCATGGCATAACCAGTCCCATGATGACTGGTTATGATTGGCAGAAGGCGTAGCTGCATTCTGTGTCAGGATTCTGACATGTCCCTCGTTGACCAGCAGCATTGCTGAAAATCGCTCCAACTTAGCAGATGATCCATCAAGCAGTATGTCACCCCATTGTGAGAACCGTGTGCTATGTGTCTTGGCATGCTGTCATATATCATAGCTCACGATGATGATAAGTTGGTAATGAATAGGGTGATTTACAGCACTCACAAAGAATGTTAAGAATGCCTCATATATCCAGAATCTAGGAATCAGAAGGTTTTTGGTAGGCTTCTGTTCTTTCATGTGGAACTGACTGGCACTGTCATAACCCTTGGAGAGACCAACTAATTTCTAGCCCACACTGATGCATAGGAGTAATTGAACACATGAAGGGGAGGGGATTCTCTTGATCCAGAAATTAAAGCTGCCTTTGATGGTACTTCTGCATCCCGCACAATGCCTGATCTCTGCTTTCTTGCCTCTGAGTAACTGTTGCTTTCTGTGTATCATGTATTTCTTCTTTTCTTCTGTCTTGGTCTCAGCCAAAATCGTACATTTTTATCACATCTGGATAGCAAATGAAGATAGCTATCAAGCATTAGCCATACAGGTTTCTAACATGGAAACATCACAGTTTCTCGGGTTGCAGAATTGCATATGCAAAAATAGCCAGCAGCCTACCACGGTTGTGGTCTTGTTCACGCATCCCCCCGCCCCCGTGTAGGCTATACACTTGGGGGAGCATAGGAGCAGGCGCCAGGCTCTAACACTCGATCGATATGTGTAGAAATGTCAATGGTGATCATGCCTAGTAGTGTAGACCCTCTCCTGGATTTATCCACCATAAAAAGGGTTAGACAGATCACATGAGGGGTCTACTCCATGTGGGTGTTAATATGTTTATTATGCCTGAGGCATCTGGTGGGGCCACTGTGTGATACAGGAAGCTGGACTAGATGGGCTTTTGGCCTGATCCAGCAGGGCTCTTCTTATGTTCTTATGTTTGAGCCTTGGTTCAATGTATTACAGGTTTTATGCCTGATGGGAGAAGGTATGCCTCTACCATGTGTAAGCACACCTGAGACACACCCCACCTGTGCTTCTGCTTACATTGCCCACCTGACACTACTGCACGATTATCCAACAATCCTTCTGAATGCCTTCTGTACACTCATCTTCTGCTTGTATTCTGCAGATGTACACATGCATGCGCACAGATGATTTGCATCATTGCATATGTAACTGAAACTGCAGTCTGGTATTTTTTTTTTCTGTTGGACTGGTCAAAACATGCAAAAGAGAAAGGATGTCAACAATGAAACCCACTGGTGCAGTTTATTGGACCCACGATAATAGCACAAGGTGCCTCTACTGTCGGATATTGTGGGTTTTTGTTTTAGTTTAGAAAGCAATTGTGTTGTTAATGTGCTTTTATTTAGATGTGTGCATCAGCCTCCGTTGAAGCTAAGTGTTCCTAATATTATTTTGTGTTTTAAAGAATATATCTAAGCGAGCCTTGGGGAAAATCTTACTGAGCACTTTGGAATCCTCCTGTGACCCACAACATGGTAAGAAAACAAAACCCTGCATGGAAGAATGTCAGGCCATGCACGGAAAGCCTTACCAACACATCTCCTTAGGAGGCTGCCTAGAGCAACACTTTATAGGGGAGTATAAGTTTGTGCTGAACCAAGAGGGAAACAGTTTTCCTTCCCGCCACTGCCTGGATACATGCCTCTGCTGCTTAGAAATGATAATGAATCAAGGAAAGACAGAGGGCGTAATGATACTGGGATATGTGAGTAGGTCCAAGTAACAGAAAAGTCTTCCTAGTTGCTGCAGGTAAGGCCAAGCAAGGATTTCAGTGAACACAGTTTGCTAGTCATAGGTTGAAGATCAGGGATGAAGATGAGATGATAAAACATGAAATTTTGATTAAAGATTTGGTCTGGAGAATCTAAATGTAATTCATTAGGGGTATTACAGGGGTATTACAGCACACAGAAGGTATTTAGTTTCCATGATCCCTTCTTGGTTTGTAAGAAGACTTGTGCAGATTCTGGGCATCTGAACAGCCACAACCCAAGGCCAAAATTGACTGCTTCGATAGGAGGCAAATAAGTATAGAGAAGGAATATGAGCCAGTCATTCCCTTGATTAAACCATGAATGAGCTGACAGGTTCTAAAGTATTTTACAATGTCAAACATGCTATATTCATGAGGAACATGAATTATAATTATTAACAATGAACCAAGAGAAGGTAGCATTTTTCTTGCTCAAGTAATTGTGTTCAGCTAGGGTGATGCACAAGCATTTTGCCACAGTGTACTAGAGCAGGGCCCATGCATAGTCCTTCTGTTTCCTTCAAGCTGTTTTGGAAGTTCCAGTTCTTGGAATGCTCTCCATGGCTGTTTTCAGCAAACGTTCCCATTGGCGATAACCAGAATACGTATGTGTCCTTGCTTCTGCACGTATATCACCCTTATTGGATTGGGAAACTGTGGCCCAATTCCAACTTGGCAAGTGAAGCAAGAAACATCAACAGTTTCCTGCAGTCAGGATGCAAAACTGTTGTGTTGATGATGGTAACATCATCTGGGTGTAAAACCTTTATAGGATATACAGTATAGAATTAATAATGTTAGACTGGAAGTTAAGAGAAGGTTATATTAAGCTATGTTTTTTACAAATCAGCATGGCTCCTAGGGATGGGAAATTTATGGTTGCCTTAGTCTGAAAGGGAATGTCCTTGTGGAATAAATGTGCTAGCACAGCTGAATCATTATTTGTGGCCTTCCGTTACTAGTTGAGATTACTGGCTGACTCCAATTGCATGAAATCACATGAGACACATTTGGAAAAATTAAGGTAGCTTCTTTCTAACATTTCCAACATTCCTGTCTAACATTATCTTACTTTGCTTAGTACAGTTTGCTTATAAGTATAAATATTAAAGAATAATATCAAAGAAGGGATTAATTAGGTTTTATCTAAACTTCTATATGAAAATGGTTTTGTTTTTTAATGGAGACAATCTGTATAAGTTTTAGCATGTACATTTGTATTCATAACTTATATTTTATAATATGGTGTATTGCTCTGTATGTATCCTCATTTGTCAAGGCCCATATATGAATTTTTAAAGATAAAAAACACCATGGATAGGAAAAAAATCTCTGAAAATGGTCATGTGAACATGGCTATGAATAATCCAGGATGTGTCAGGGTGGAAATGCATAATACTTTGCTCAGTGCATAGCTGCCAACCCATCAAATTTTCCTCTTGAAAACTTTCCTAAAGTTTTCTGCATCCCTCCATGGAAATATAGAAGCACATTTATTCATGTTGTTTGCACATCCTCACTCCACATAGTTGGCTGGCCACATTCTGATGTCACAAGGCAGGGTAGTTGTGCTTGAACAACTGAGTGGAGAAACCCAGTTTGTCTCGTTAGCATTACCAGTTGTCTGGTTTTTATGCATTGCATTTTCTGCACAGATAACGTCACAAAGTCTTCATCATCACGTGTTACCTCTTTGACAGTGCAGGGGCAATGGCTACAGTGGATTAGATTCCGAATGTTCCATCACTGTGATCTAATTAGATCACCTTAATTAGATCTAATTAGATCACCTTAATTAGAAGACATGCGATTATTTTTATTTTTACATTAGAAGGGATTTCCAGTAGGACTAGCACATTCATGAAGTAGATCAGGGGTTCACAAACCCTTCCCAGCTGAGTACCACCTCCAGTGCCACTCTCCTTCTGAGTACCACTGGAAGTGACTGATGATGACATCATCACCAGTTCCTTTCTGATTTTCAGAGGCTAGAAAACACAGGGAGGAGGTTCTGGGAAGGTGAGAGGGCCATTCTCAGCGTTCCTGAGAGGCTCGGCCAAAGGCAGGAGCTTCTTGGAAGCAAAAACGCGCCACCAAAACCGCCGCATCAGAGCGGGGTTCCAGTGCTCCAGCGGTCTGAGTACCACCAGCAGTTGGCCGAAGTACCACTAGTGGTACTAGTACCACAGGTTGGGAACCACTGAAGTAGATGATGCATCTCAGGTCAAGGAGTGAGTGGCAGGAGAGCCAGCAGGCTCTGGGTGCTCTTCACCCTGAGGCTGCCATTGCCTCCCTTCAATCTGCCATGGATGGAGCCATATTGATCAATTTCCTTTCATTTCTCCTTTCTCATGTGACTCTTTTCCAAAAACAGGAAGTAAGGGACTTCTTGTTTTTTTTAAAGGGACTGCACAAGGAAGGAGTGAGGTGAGTGGGTAGGCAAGTGGATTGCCATTGCCTGCACCCGAAAAACCCTACCCCCTCTTTCCTTGCACCATCCCTTTAAATAATGTCCCACCCTTCTTGGAAAGGACCACGAGAGGAAGGAGTGCTGTGAAGCCGGAGCTACACTACAGGCAGAGGCTCTGCCACCGCCTGTGCCTCCGCCTCCGCGCTGGAAGCGGGGGAGTGTCTTCCAGCCTGTTGTCCCTCATGTTGTCCCGCCTTCTTAAGAAAGTGATTGGAGGCCACTCTCCCCCCCCTCCTGCGATTGGTAGGCTGCAGTAGCTCCGTGAACCACCCCCTAGCTCTGCATCCCCGCCCCCTGAAAAATAGAACTCCAGCTTGAGGTACGTGCCGGCCGTGCGGAGGTCGCGGCGGCTCCGCCTGCTTAAAAAATCAGGTCAGAAGCTCCGCGACGTGTGTAATGTAGCTCTGGCTTGAGAAGGCAAGGGGCCTTTTGGGAGGGACTTGCACACGTGCCGCAGCAAAGGCAGTGGCAGCAGGTCAGGGCAGCCCTGGGCAGCTGACATGGTTCAGCATGATTTCCAGCCTGTGATGACAGCTCCAGGAATTTTAGCTTTCCAGCACGGTGTCAACAACATACCAAGACAGATACCTTTCAAAACTCATCCTTTGTTCCTTTAAGGAGGAGGATTGAATGGCCAGAGTGCATGAAGCACACAGAACAGTGGAATCATTGGAGGCTGCTCCATTCTGCATCACCTCCGTGTGAACAAGGATGTATTCTCACCTCTTAACCTTCAGAAATTCTGCATTAATTTTTGGCAATTGCACTTTAAAGAGAGAGCGTTTTATTGTTGTTGCAAGTGCATCAAAGATTTATTTATTTAACATTCTAATGTACCATTTCTGTCTTTTCCTTCATTTTAAAGGGAAACCACATATTTTTGAAGTCTTAGATACCCTCTACCATGAACTGACTGCCTGTGAACTCAGTCGAAGCAAGCCTCTTGAGAAAGCCCCTGGTCACCCGTCTTTGACTAACCCCTTGGTTATCTCCTGTTGAGCAACAGTGCCATCTACAGTGCCTGAAAAACTATAACATGAAGCACAGGCCGGGTGCCCTGCCAACCATGAAATGTGTCAAACGCAAAAGTTGGCATAGAAGACAACGAGTAGAAGTTTAAGGAGCCATTTTATACAGAGTCGGATAAAAGGTGCCTCAAGCTCAGCCACATCAACTATATGACAGCCTCTCTCTCTCTCGCTAGGATGCGAGACATGGTTCTCAGGCCTGCTTCAGGAACCCTATTCTTAACTGGAGATGCCTAGATTTCAAACTGGAGACCTTACAACACGTGTCCAGCCCATCTCGTGTGATCTCTAAGCAGGCTGCAGCCATGAGAGTGCTTACTTGAGGATGATTTAATAAGTGGTACCTAAAACCTCCATGTTATTGGTAGAAATATGCCAATCCATTGTATTTTTTTAAAACTGCTACTAGCTCAATAGAGCCTGTTCACAGTAGCAGAGATTAATTTGACTGTTCTGATTATCTGCTTCCATACAGTAGTTTGTCTTCCTTGAGCATCTCCCTGGTGGGGAAAATCCATCTTAATGTACAAAGGGAAAACATGAGTGTACAATAAAAAATATGCCAAGCAATATGTTGCTGACACTGCAGCAACCTATATGGTTGCTACAGGTTGCTGACACTACCTATATTAGCGAGGGATTGTGTGTGCTGTAAAGTACATTTGTGTGTGGATGTCTGCTTGTAAAACCACATCATATGTAACTCTAGAGTTATGTTCGCATTAATGCCCAGCTGGGTATATTATTTACAATCATAGTCACTGTACAAACTATGTACATTACACTGCACCGTAATGATGCTTTGCTAGTTGCTTTTCATTACTGACTTCAATTACTATAAATTTTAGATTGCAATATTAAAATGCTACCTTTTAACTTTATGAGTTAATGCCAGTGGTTCTGTTGTGGAATCAGTACCTGCGGCAGTGAGAAGCCCGAGTTTGTGTGGAAGGAACAGAGACACCGTAAGAAGTGTCCACATGCCCACATCAGTAGCCTTGAAGCATGAGACCTTCCATTTCCCCCCCCCCCCGACCATGAAAGAGATGCATGGTTCTGTGTTGATGGTTGTGTGTGTGAACTCTGGTGGGAGCCCCCAAATGTTCCTTCTCCCAGAGCCCCCTAAAATGTAGCAACCACAGCTGCCCAACAAGGAACTTGTATAATCTGTGCTACAGAGTGTGTTGGCAAGACCTACAGCCAGTTACGCCTATAACTGCTAGCAAGCAACTAAATGTTTTAGTAGGTGACCTTTTAATCACATCGAATACTTCTCTCCATTGGGCAACTGTTTTCCACACTGCCGGCTGCTGTATCACATCGAGCAGTGATTCACACACACCACACATCACTCAATAAAAGATCACTTCATGACTCACAGCTGAACGCTCAAACCACCTCTGTAGAAATGTATTGCGTCAAAGGTGGGGTGATGTGCTACAAAAGCTCTGTATTTTATCTGGGGCAGCTGTTTCATGTGTGTTGACCATCACCAGAATGAGGAGCGCATAAACAGGCTTATGGCAGGCTGGTCTATTTTCCACCCACTTTTTCATCAAACCAAGACTGTGGTCTTAAACAACACTTATTTGGAAGTACGTTTACATTAAATCATTGGATGTTATTACTGGTGAATTAAGGCTGCAATCCTAGATGCACTTTCCTGAAAGTACACCCCATTGAACACAATGGGACATATTTGCAAGTAGCCGTGCATAGGCTTGCACTGTTAAGTGTTGAATTGGGGTGCATCGACAGGGCATCTCCAATCCTGTCACACCGATTCTGCCTAAGGGCCAGGCTTCATGTGAAGCTCAGTCAGTGATGTGTAGTTTGTCACTGTTCATTTTTAAAACTAACTACAGCCAGAGAGGCTACAGTGCAACGTAAAGCAGAGGACCAGTAGAAAGGGAGCTTCTTAACTTTATACCACTGCTGTTTTGCTGCTAAAAATATCCCTGAAGCTTCTTTTTGACCCACAAGGGAAAAGGTATAGCTACCTATTTTTCCAGGGGGGGGAGGAGTTGGGGTGATTTTTCCAGGGAAAGCAGCACAGGAGGAAATGATGGTGCTGCTCTTCCCCTAGGACCAGGCTCACGTTTTGTTTTCAACCCTAACCCTCGACAAACCCCCTTGGGTCTGCTCAGACTTGCACCAGCAAAATAGCTGGCACAGGTCTCACCCACTGGAGGTCATAAGGGCATGGAGTAGGGTAAGTGAAGAAAACTTTTACTTACCTCTCTGCCCCCGCATGGTCTCCAACTGCCCACAGGATACAGCAGAGCCTGTGGTGGTGCTACTGCACCTTGCGGACAGCATTTAGTTAGGATTGGGCCCTAGGAGTGTTAACTACATACAAACATACGAAAAACATTGTTGGATCAAGCCAAATACCATATTGTCCCGAGTATAAGACGCACCTGATTATAAGACGCACCCTTAAAGTTTGGCGCTATTAAAAAATTTTAATTAAATCACTGGCATTATTGCAACAGCCTGATTATAAGACGCACCCCTAGTTAAAAAACTTAAATTAGGAGAAAAAAGTGAGTCTTATACTCAGACCAATACGGTACTTCTATAGTCCAGCATCCTGTTTCTCACTATGGCCAACCAGATGTCTCTGGGAAGCCCACAAGCATGACAAAGAAGGCATACTCTTTTCCCACCACTGCTCCCCTAAAATCAATATTCAATCAGACATACTGCTTCCCATCATGACTTGTTGACTAGATTGACAGACTTGTTCTCCATGAATTTGACAGCCCCATTTTAAGGCCATCTAAGCTAGGGCCCATCGCCATTGAACTACCCCCTGCCCAGCCCGTTCCCTGCCCCAAACCTCCCACATTCCTCCTGTGAACTGCTCTGCTACCGCTACCAAACGACGTACTCTGGCGGGGTATCTGGGAGCCTCTGTCATTTACGCGGGGCCTCTGGCCATTTGTGTCAGTAGCTCCGAAGCACATAATAGCAGCGCCGCTTTCACACCGCTGGTCAGTGGCTTACAGTGGCGGATCGTGAGATCTCGCACCATAAGCTCTAATAGGATTGGGCTGTTAGTTAAACACTGTGAGAATGCAACAGTTAGATCTACAGGTCTATCTTATTAAGTTGGTATATAGAGGGACAGCCTGTGCATCTCCACTACCAGAATCCCCCCCACCAAAAAAATTGCTACCCTTGCATGCACCCACCTGACTCCCTGGTAGAGCAGGAGGGTGAACGAGTGAGTGGGGGAAGGACGAATGTGTGCCCCCCCCCCGGATAGACATTGTGCAATCAGAATGGGAAACAACCCTGATCCCCTCCACTTTGCTTCTCCAGCAGCTACAAACAAACTCTCTGCTTGCAACCCCAGTCCAGGAGCTATTCTTGGGCCCCAGAAGCTGCAAAAGAGTCAAGGGCAGCCCATCACATGAGGCCAAATAACTCCCAGCTGCCTTTCCAGGTCCTTCTCCTAATGGAACTCTATGAGGTGGGCTGGTGAGGAGGAAGTAGCAGTTGCAGGATGCAAGAGGGGCTGTGATCCAGCAGTGCGCATGACTCCTTGGGAGTAAGATCCATAGCAATACTAGCACTTAACTCCCAGGTCAGCTGAGAATCACAAGCATAATATAGCAAGACAGTGCCGCAAAAAAAAAAAAAAGCAATGGTGGTTGGGGCTGCTTTTAAAAGGCAGTCCGAAGGGGGGGGGGAGCTTCCTTTGCAAAATGGCCGCAGATATTTGCAGAAAATTACTGTATATACTGTACATATGGACAAATACACACGGTTCTGAATTCATGCAGGGTAGTGTTTTGACGCAAGAATCTGTTAGCCCACTCCAAAACAACCAATTTGTTTTAATTGGGCTTAGTTACCCCAGCTCTTGAAACCAAAATGTTGTGTCCCAAATGTTGCACCCCAAACTTTACTCCTGGGGGAGCAAACTCGTATTCCCTTTTTAATATTAGCTCCAATAATCCACTTTAGGCAAAGTTAGCAATCCTTTCCCCTTTAAATTGCAATTGTGTGCAAAAGAAAACTTCCAGGCAACTATTTACAAGATTTATTACTTTACCAGCAATAAACAATGTCCATTAGCCCTTCCCAGGCAGATAAGATTCTACTTAGCTAACAAGAGTCTATCTCTGTAGAAACGTCCAGCTTGTTACATCATCAGTGCTAATTGTTCCCATCAGTGCTAATTGAGTGTAGCTGTAAGCCACACCCACTGCACTCAAAGTCCCAGCTTCATCCCAATTAGTAGCAACACCTGTGGGCCACACCCAATTGCTTGCAGGTGTGCTTCCACCCATGCAGTCCTGGGTGTTAACCCCTTGCTGTCCAGTCCTGTCGAACAGGCTTAACCCCTTCCTCCTTAGACCTGTCAAAACAGGGGACCACTGCTAACACCACTAACTCCTCGCCGATCTTCCGCGATTTCCACTACAGGTAGCAAGCAACCCCCAGTGCCATGCTTGCCCCCTCTCCTTATCCACTGGGGGGAGGATGAGCAGGGAAGAAGAGCAAGAGGGAGGGAAGAGAAAAGCAAATGAACACCCCAGTGGATAGCAAGAGGGAGAAGTGTCCCGCTCCTTCCCTTCACTTACCAGGAATTTGGCACATAGCCTCCCTCCCCCTCACAGCTCCTGTTTCAAATGAAGAGCAGCGGAGCATGTTGAGAATCTAGGATGAAACAGGAGCTGGGCAGAGGAGGGAGGCTGTGCTCCTGGTAAGTAAGAGAAGGGGTGGAGGGAAGGGGGTGGGCTCCAAACCACGTCTTCCTGCTCACTTGGTGTCTGTAAGCACTGGGTGGGCGGGGAGAAGGGATTGGGAGGGAGCTGCAACACCCTTTTTCCCTCCCCCTTTTCCTTCCAGCAGTGCTCCTCTTCTTGCTCTCAATGAGCTGGAAGAGGATCCGAGTGCCTACCAGAGTGGCAAGCTGGACAGGGGGGCAGGCAGGCAAACTACAGGCTGAGTGTTCACAAATTTGCCGCCTCTCCAACTTTGCCACTCCAACATAAGAACATAAGAAGAGCCCTGCTGGATCAGGCCAAAGGCCCATCTAGTCCAGCTTCCTGTATCACACAGTGGCCCCACCAGATGCCTCAAGGAGCACAAGACAACAAGATAACCTGTTTCCCTTTGACACTCCCTTGCACCTGGCACAGAGAAAACCCACTTCTAAAACCAACTTGTGCCTATATAGAAAAACAGGCCGGAGTCGGTGTCATTATGTAAACAAGGAGATTATATCTCTTACTCAAGAGAAGTACAGCAATGTGAAACCAAATTAAAAGGAAACTGTGCGTTTCCCCTTCCCTCATGATATTTTCCTCTAAAGATCAGATCGCTCAGCCAGTTGCCAGCTGAGACATTCAGGGAGAACATCAAGCAGCATAATTCAGCCAAGTGTGTCTGAATACGGCCATTTTTTTTTTATAAAGCCCTAGGAATAATCGACGTTGCATTTCCACTGCCCAACATCCAGTTATGTCAAGTTCCCAAGCAAGCCTTATTGGAAGGAATAGAAGTGGATTCCAACATTTGTGTTTTTAAAAAGGAAACAGAGGATGAAAAGAATGATTACGAGCAAACCAAATGACATACCTGGCAGTGTATATTCCCCCAAAGATAGCTGTATTTTGAGGCTGTTACATATGCTGTTCTGATATATTTTTGCTTTCCTCAGGCTATTTAAAACACCTGTCCTAATAAGAAGCTGGAGAAGCTGTGAAACCCAGGAGCCCTATAGCTCAGAAAAAAACACCACCAGTTAAGGTGTAACTAGAGAAAGGAAAAACCATCACTGAACACAGGTAGTTGCTGTTATGAAGGACAAAGTAATGAACAGGTGTTGAGAGATTATGCTAATAAACTGTACTGGAATAAACACAATACAGGATGCAATAGACATTGTTCTTACGAAACTAGTCTCTAAGTATTGGAAGCATTTCATTGTGGTGAATAAATATGTTGTTGTTGTTCAGTCGTTAAGTCGTGTCCGACCCTTCGTGATCCCATGAACCATATCCCGCCAGGCCTTCCTGTCCTCCACTATCTTCCTGAGTTCGCTCATTTTCATGTTTGTTGCATCGGTGATGCTGTCTAACCATCTCATCCTTTGCCTTCCCCTTCTCCTTTTGCCTTCAATCTTTCCCAGCATCAGAGTCTTCTGCAGAGAGTCCTCTCTTCGCATTAGGTGGTCAAAATATTTGAGTTTCAGCCTCAGCAGGGGCGTCACTGGAGGGTGGCGGGGGGGCGGGCCGCCTGGGGGTGATGCGCGACATGGAGTGACGCGTGCACCCCCTCGCGCATCACCTCCGTGACGCGCGACACCCTCCGGACGCTCCGAGGCCGGCCTGGGAGCCGGCCTCGGAGCATCCGACCCCGTCGGCGCTCCAGGGCCTTCTGAAAGAAGGCCCAAGCAGCGCGTTCATCCGGGTATTTCCCGAATTTTCGCACATGCGCAGACCATTTTGAGGGCTTTTTGCCCTCAAAACGGTCTGCGCATGTGCGAAAATCTGGGAAATACCTGGATGAATGCGCTGCGTGGGCCTTCTTTCAGAAGGCCCGGGAGCGCCGACGGGGTCGGATGCTCCGAGGCTGGCTCCCAGGCCGGCCTGGGAGCGTCCGGAGGGCGACCGGGAGGGCGACACGACGCGGGGGGAGCCGTGTCGCCCCCACCCCCCCGCGCCGCGATGACAGAGTGTCACTAGGGTGACGCGCGTCCCCCGCCCCAGGGTGACGCGCGTCCTAGTGACGCTACTGAGCCTCAGTACCTGTCCTTCCAGGGAACAGTCAGGGTTGATTTCATTTAGGATTGACTGATTTGATCTCCTAGCAGTCCAAGGAACTCTCAGGAGTCTTCTCCAGCACCACAGTTCGAAAGCATCTATTCTTCGACGCTCAGCCTTCCTTATGGTCCAACTCTCGCAACCATACATTGCTACTGGGAAGGGCAAGCTTATTGAAACTGGACTGTTATCATCCAAATATACTTATATCTTTTACTGAATGTCCAAGAGTTTGTACCTAGGTAGATTATTTGGATAAAAAAATTGGTATTTTATTAATCCCTGGGAAGGATTAAAACTGGGAAGGAACAATCATATTAGCAACAGAAATTAAAACATTCTACATGGAAAAATGACAATCATCTTATACTGCTATAGTAGGTATATAGTAGGTAGTTATATAGTAGGTATATAGTAATACCGGACATTCACTGGCAAGCTCAGCAATCAGACTTCCACCCCAACAGATCACTCGTGAAAGGAGGGGAAATTGGGAGAGGGTGCTAATCTGCCAACAAGCCACTGTCAATAAAATAGGTCTAGGTCACCAGGCCCATCCTAGGTCACTTCCCCCCAACCGCCTCAGTCCCACCCCATATGTCAACCTCACCTATCCTCACCCCCCAACACACACACAGGCTTCACACCCACCCATCCTCACCCCTCTCTCACAAGGTATCAGGCTTCACACAGGCTTCAATACGTGTTTGTCCTATTGCCAGATTTTCACAAAAAAAAAACTAGTTAATGCAAACGTTTTTGCTCTCAAACTGTTCTAACTTGAATGGTGCCAACACAACAGGAAATATCTTTCTTGACAGATAGTATACCCAAGGCCGTTCCCATACTGGCCTTCGAGGCTGAAACTAACATGGCAACATAACTATTCAAAACATCTCACTTTCGTGTCATTGAAGGTCTTCATTCCAGATTCTAGGCACTCGGTGCTGATAGCTTATTTAGTCCTTATTGCTGCAAAGAAAGTTGTAATGCAACGACTGAGTTTCCAAAATGGAAATAAATATTTACATAGAAAGGTCACAGCGCATGAATGAAATAGATTACACATGTACCTTGATCTGTGCCTTTTAGCAATGTGACTTTAGTAAGTAAATCAATAATGTGTTGCAAAATCCAAATTGGGTTTACGACACAAAAAGAAGTTAAATAGGATTTTAGATTCTCATGGCCAGCTATTACCAGAAAAGAATTAATTACAGAATTTGAAGCCATGGTAGGAAAATATTACTTTAATTGGCTAGAACACGTTGTTGAATACACAACCCAAAATGAGAAAGATGTTAAACAGTAAAGCAGTAGATACAACGTTCTGTTTGGTTCTTCTCCAAACTTCATCAGGTAGTGGGAGCAGGTTGTGATGCTCCGATTATGAAGTTTAGAGAAGAACCAAACTAAACGTTGCATCTACTGCTTTACTGTTTAACAACTTTCTCATTTTGGCTTGCGCGTTCAACAACGTGTTCAAGCCAATTAAAGTAATATTTTCCTACCGTGGCTTCAAATCCCATAGTTAATTCTTTACAAAAAGAAGTGTTTGCACTTGATCCATTGTTAAGAAAATTTCTACACCAACTGAGCTGAATGGGCATACATCCATGGCCATATTCTGGCACTGATGTTTTCCCATGTTGTATGGTGAGAGTTTGGCAAAATCCCATCTGTAATGGGATGGGTAGACAGCCAATTTGGCAAAATCCCATCTGTAATGGGAAAGTGGGTAGACAGTAGGGGGAGGGGATAATAATCCTGTTAAGGTGGTTCACAGGTTCTGATTGAACATCAAGGAAAAAATGCTGCCTGATCTACATTGTCAATAACAGTTAAATGAATTATGAAATATAAAGAAACAGCATCACACTACAGAAATAAGTCAACAGTGCTGCCAAAATTTGGACCAAACTATATAAGGCCTGGATCCGCTGGAAGGCCAACCATGATGGAAAATGGATCTATTTTTCCTTTATTTCCACTGACTATGTCTTGCCCCACAGTAATCACAGTTTTCACCACCAGGGCAAACCAGAAACAACTGTCTTAGCATAGAGCTGGTTCATTCTTTTTTTACATTTGCAGCCTGTACCCATCTGAAAAATAATACACTATACTGCAATTTGCTACCTTTCAAACTGACTGTCAACCTTCTATTTGTGTTGTCACTTTACAGTTTTTCCTGTTACACTTTAGAGTTTTTCACCCTTACAAATGGCAAGTACACTTGGCATCCCATGGAAGGCACATCGCCTTGGCCCTTACAAGCTTTCCTTATTGTTGTATGTTTTTAGCAGCACAATAGAAGATAGATTCATTCACACTTTCCCTCAAGAGGATACAAATAGAGCACTTTGAAGGCACTGAAACAAACTATGTTGCTTCGTCTTACTTCTGACAGAGGATTTACATGATTATGACCTTCAGATTGTTGATGCAAAACCAGTTTGATTAAAATCCACCATTATCCTTATAAGTGAGGAACATTAACTTTTAATTTCTGACTATCATTCTCCAGCTGCGCAGTTCAAGATTGCTGTATATTTAGTAATTTATTGCACAGGGTGGACACTGTTTATTTTCCTTGAATTCATTAACTCTGCTCCCTTGATACTTGAGTCTAGAATGATGCCTTCACTGGTTCCTCTTCTCATGTCTCTTGTGGATTTACAATTGTATTTCAACATTCCTGCTTTTTGGTGTGTCTCCTGTGAACAGATGCATTCAATGTGAGGTACAGTTTTTGTCCTCCACAGACTGATTTTTTTTTTCAAAGAGTTGTTGTATACATTTGGGAATGGCTTTTTTCACCTCTCTTCCCTGTAAGGAAGTGTGGAATGAAAGACCAGCCAGTCTCATTGATTCATTTCCATTACTATTCCTCTTCTCTGATCTCTAGAATTCAGAATTCAGAAACCTTTATTGGCATTTTGTACAACATATAGAATATCTTAGCAAACCCCAATCAATCCAATTCTCTGATCTCAAGTGAAATTTCAAGGATACAGGAAAGCCTCATCCCCTCTTTGCTTGCTAATGAAATTGACATGGTTGGAAATCCTTGTCGGTTCACAAATGCTGGGAAAATTTGATCCCGCCACCCATTTTCTCTGCTCCCGTTGCTGCTGCTGCTGCCTGCTCCAACGGAAAGATAAGGAGTTGGTCACTCACACACACACACACACACACACACACACACACACACACACACATACCTCAAATGGCCATGTATGTGCCACTAGGTCTGAACACAGTAATACAAAATAACATAAAATTTTATTTTAATGGACCAATGGGAACTATGGTTAAAACAGTTGAAATTTACGTTAAATGTTAATATTAAAGAAAATATGTATAAAATGATATATAGATGGTATATAACCCCAAGCAAATTAGCAAAAATGTATGAGAAGGTGTCGAATAGATGCTGGAAATGTAAAAAGCAAGAAGGAACTTTTTACCATATGTGGTGGACATGCCCCCAAGCAAAGAAGTACTGGACTCAGATTCATAAACAGATTGAGCTGATTTTAAAGATTAAGGTTCAAATGAAACCGGAAACATTTTTGTTGGGTATGTGGGAGGATCATGTAGGCGAAAAATTTCAAACTTTGTTTTTATATATGATAGCTGCGGCAAGAATTTTATATGGACAATATTGGAAGAATTCGGAGATACCTTCGCTGGAAGATTGGTGGCTGAAAGTTTTGGACTATGCTGAAATGGATAAACTTACAATTTTAATTAAGGAAAAGTCAGTTAACTTTTTCGTGAATAATTGGAAACCATTTATTGACTTTTTAAGAGAGAGAGAGAGGAATGATGTGATGATATGCGGATTTAATGAATAGAATGTGGGTGTTGTTTTGGCTTAGTTGGAAATTATATGTAGAAAATAGTGAACAGTATGCTCATAGGATGTATTGCTTCGCGCTTGCTATAACTTTATGAAATATGTATTGTTTTTATGTTTTAATATATCAATAAAATATAAATATATATGAAAAAAAAAGTAATACAAAATTTAAAACATGAAATTGACCAGCTATTGTAACATTGAAAAAAAACTTTCTCCCACCTTCATAATCTCACTGGAGGGCTGGGGGGGGGGCAGTGTACAATGGTATCAAAGTCTACCTGGAGAGCACTATGGGCTGGTGTAGGCAATGGGGGAGCATCTCCCACCACTCTAGCTAGATCGGTGTGATAACATTTCCATCCGCAAATGCATAACTTGGGAACGTTGGTTATGCACATTAACTGAAGCAGGAGAGGTTTTCTGGTTTATAATTCAAGCACTTTAAAAGGCATGTGATTTCAGTCTTTATCAGGCCCTGTGCTTTACAGCCCAATCCAACCTAAGTCTTATTCTGGTCTAAACGGCGCTATTCCATCCTAAAATCAGGGCGATTTAGGACGGAATAGTGCCGTTTAGGCCGAATTTACGCCAAGCTTGTGACGTAGGACGAGTTTAGGATGGGTGGACCAAAAACGCCGCACATGCGCTCAACAGGCGCCGCGAGCTATTCCGTCCTAAGTTCGGCCTAAGAGTGGGCGTGTTGGGGGCGTAACGGGGGCATTCCTGATTTTAGGTCCGTATCCAGACATTGGCGAGCTCTGACGCGCCCCCTCGAGCTCCGAAATGGGGATGAGCACCACACCCTAGAGTCGGACATGACTGGACTTAATTGTCAGGGGTCACCTTTACCTTTACTTTACCCCCAAAAAATAGCTGACATAGGTCTGAGGAGACCCACTGGAGGCTAGGCAGGGCCATGTAAATAAGAAAATTTTACTTATCTCTCCGGGCTATCTGGCCACCCCCCATGGGATGCAGCATGCACTCTGACAGTGGAGCTGTGTGCTATGGACTAGTGGGGGATAGGACTGGGCTGTTCATTTCTGACAAATTCTGGACCTTTTCAGTTCAGACCTGCACACATTTGCTCAGAAATTCAGTGGGACTTCCAAATCAGTACCGCTAGGCTAAAGAAAGATGAGAAAGCACATATTTGCATGTAGACATCCCTGGAATCTCTCTAGGTAGAGCTGGAGAAGACCCTTGTCTGAAAACCTGGAGAGCTGCTACTAGAGATTTCAGACAACATTGAACTGAATGGGTCAATGGTCTGACTTCATATAAGGGAGTTCATGTGCTGATCCATCACAATGTCTTTGCATGATGAAAATTGCTTTACTACCGCACATTTTCATCTTTCTAGGTGGGAAAAAAACATCATTTTGCATGAATGCTGCTGTATTAAATCGAATTTCTTTTCAAGTCATGATAATAAGACTCCCAGCACGTGGATGTTGCAAATCACATTACCACCTAAAGAGCTTTCTTTTAAGAGTAGTAATTTCATGGAGCTTTAATATGCAAACCTTTAAACTTTTACCTCATCACACTTGCTGAATAATCTTCCAATAATTCTGCGTAATGCTGGACTGTTACAAGTGGAGTCTCACGGTGAAATTTAATTGAATGCCACCTTCCTTTTTAAAGTATTTGGCTTTTCAAAGTGGTTGTTTTTCTATATTTTTGCTTCCATTCTTTGTCGCTCTCTCTCACATAATTTTTTGGTTTGTTTATTTTCTGTATAGGCTGGTATGATATGTGGATGAAAAGAAGATATTGCTGTTTCTGAATACTATTCATTCTGGTGCCTTACAGCCTGTTCCAACCCAAGGGCTAAGCAGCACAAGTCAGACCTAAAGTCAGCCTAAGTCGTTTAGGGCGAAGTTATGTCTGGAACGCGACCATTTACGGTGAAGTTAGGGCGAAGTTATGTCGAAGGACATATAGTCAAAGTTATGTCAAAGTTATGTCGAAGTTAGGACAAAGGACACAAAGTCAACATAAAAGTGGGCGTTCCAGGGGCGGACCGTGGGCGTAACGGGGGCGGCAACCAATTAACGTTGGATTCCAGACCCTGGCAAGCACAGACACGCCCCCTCCAACACAAATGCTGACACAAATTTTAGGTCGACCAAAAAGGTGGACACAAATTCGAGGAGACCCATAGGAGCCATTTTACCTTACCCACTCCAGCCCTCTCCTGAAAATTTCTAACACCCTACTCCTGAGTTATGTCAGAGTTATGTCGGAGTTGTGGCAGCAAGGTCTGGAAATGGACAGAGTTATGCCAAAGATAAGGAGCCTATCAGCACCCAGCCCCACCCAGCCTCTTTCCCACAAAAGCCCAGCCCCAGACCTCCAGTCTCTCTCTCTCTGAGCACGTGGCGTGGGGCTCTGTCCCCCACAGCCACAAAGTGGGACTTTGTCGGTGGAGGGCAAAATTCACAAACACCCCACTTCTCTCTTCTCTTCACCTCTCTCCTCTCTGCCCCCCTCAAGGGCAGAGAGGGCTGTTCTGGCTGTGGCCAAACTGTTTACAGCTGTGCCTGGGCAGCTGTCTCCATGCAAGCATTTGCTAACCCATGTCTTTCTCCCAGCCGCTCCCCCCCCCACACAGGCAACAACACCAACAGGTAAGAGCAGGTAAGAGCAGGGTATGTGCTGACAAGTGGTCTGACTTCTGCCTCTTTGCATATAGAAATGTATGATACATGCCTCTTTACCAATGTGCCCTCTCATGTCTGCCTGCAATGCCTTCCCTGAAATGCCTCTGTACCAAGGAGTAGTCTCATGTCAGCCTGCAATGCCTTCTCTGAAATGCCTCTTTACCAATGAGTAGTCTGATGCCTGCCTGCAATGCCTTCTCTGAAATGCCTCTTTACCAATGTGCCCTCTCATGTCTGCCTGCAATGCCTTCCCTGAAATGTCTCTTTACCAATGAGTAGTCTGATGCCTGCCTGCAATGCCTGCTATGATATATAGGATACATGCCGCTTTACCACTGTTGTGTCTGATTGCCGCCTGTTGTCATGTGAGCAGACAACACCACGAGTGCGGTGCTGTTAACGTTCTGTAGACACCAGCTGTTTCCCCCCCCCCTTTTCTCCACAGAGTCAACTGACAGGTCAGTATTGCTAGGATTGCCATGGTTGTGACCCAATATATGTGTTGTCTTCTCTCTCTTTGACCCATTTCCCTTACAGGATCATGCTCGCCTTACACCCAGGTAAGCAGCTCAGACCATGCTATGTGTGTCACACCTATCAGCTGTGTTTTATTTCTCTCCCTGCAGGCTTTTGCAACCAACACACTGGCATTTCTTCAATGGCGATTGCTACCACACACCAGCTGCCATGTAACACCCCCTTGTTTTTTGTCTCCCCAGGAACGTCCACTACCACCTACCTTCCTGGGAGCACCCCTGGGGCTCCAGGCAGGGTGCCCCACTGTCGTCTGCCTCGATGCTGCCAGAGGTCAGGGAGCCAGCTCTGCAACCCTCCTCAGCTGCCGGCGCTGCTGCTGCTCCACCTCCCTGGCTGTCGTACTTGCTGTCCCTCCCCTTTCTATGGAGCAGGCTGTGGTTCCACAGGGGAAGAGCCTGCATCTCCAGGTCCATGGGGCACGTGTGCTGCTGCTGCTGCTGCTGCTTTCAGAGTGGCTGCTGTGACTACCCCTGGCAGCCTCGCCTGGCCATCTCAGCTAACATTCCAGAACAATAAATACGCCCCTCGGGCAGAGCCTCCTTGACAAATATGTGCCCAGTGTTACACAAGCATTGTCCCCCACACAAAGACAGCCCCCAGCACTGAAGCCCCTGCATGAATCCCATCAGGGACTGGCACTTCCTTCCAAGGGAGAAAACAGCAGGGGGGCTGCCAGACCCCCATGGCACAGAGGGGAGGGGGGAGTTGGGGGGGCCTCTCAGGCAGGCAAACAGTGACAGGTGCCACGGAGACCATAGCGGGGCCGCTTGTGGCCGCTGCGTCTGTGTAGTGGCTGGTCGGCAACCGGGGATCTCACCCGCCAGGGCGTCCACCCGTCACGAAGCCACGTCTGCCCATGGTCCGCCCATCACGAAGCCACTTCCGCCCATGGTCCGCCCGTTTCTGTGTGGCTTCCGCCCAACGTCCGTCTGCATAAGAGGCGCCTGTTTCTGCATCACCTTCATCTGCGGAGCGCTCCCTGTGTCCCTATTGGTCTCTGCAGACCCCTCTCCCTGTATCTCTCTCCCACCAGCCTTGTTGTCTGTCTGTCTGTTTCTGACCCACCCATGCCCCTCCCCAGCACCCCCTGTCTGCCTGCCTGTGTGTCTGCCTCCCCTCCCACTCCCTGATGCTGGCAGCTGGCAACCCCCCACCCCGCCAGAGCGCCTGCCGCGAGGCGCCGTAGTCGCCCCAACTGGGGTCATGATGAGCTGCGTGAGCCCTTCACGCTCACAACAGACAAGCCCATGGCATCTCTCGGTCATGGCCGGGGCACAGAGCAGAAAGCACACCGGGCTGCCTTCTTTGTGGGCATAGCCACGGCCCTGGAGGCCCAGGGCTTCAGGCAGCGCACGGGCGAGTCATGTCAGAGGCGGTTCCAGACCTCATGAGACCCCCCTTGTGTGTGACATTCCCACCCCCTCCTTCCCTTCCCTCCCCCGCTCACCCCCCCATGACTCCCACGTGCGGCCTCAACGTGGCTTGGGGGTGGCATCGCCTTCTGCAGGAGGGAGGGGACGGCCACTCTCCCCTGCAGCAGGCGGCTACTGCACAGGGTGCCCTGTGGCGGCTGGCTCAGGCACCTCGCTCACCTGTCACCTGCCCTGCGCCCACCACATGACTGGCGCAACCCCCATGCCTGCGGTCAGCCCCTTTGCGACCGGGCTGCGACAGACACTGCGGCAGCTGCCATGGATGGATGCTGACAAATGCAGACAGAGGCCTGCACATGCCCGAGCCAGACACCGAGCCTGGAGAGCCTGCCTGCCTGGGAGGTAAGTGTTGCCTGGATCCTGGGGTGGTGCTGGGCCACAGAAACTGCAGCCTGCCTAACTCAGGCATAACTCTGACATAACTCAGACATAACTTATGTTGAACTTATGCTGAATTTAGGCCACTCTTATGCCAAACTTGCGGAGGAGTTGGGTTGGAATGGGCTGTTAGAGTCTTAGACAATTAGAAAGGGGAAACGAAGCACCAGAGAAGACGGTACATATCAAAAAGCAATGAAGGTGAAAAGCAAACATACATAATAGATGCCACAAACAACATTAATAGCGCAATCCTATCCAACTTACACCACCGGTGTAAACAGCAGGGGAGGGCAGGGTAGGAGGATTTGGAGGGGAGGGGAGATTTAAATCCCCTTTGATGCACCTTGATGCACCGCTGGTTACACTGGTGGTGTAAGTTGGATAGGATTGTACTGTAAAAGAGGTATTTGCATCGCAAAAGTATTTTTAAGTCAGAAAAGAACACATATTACCTACAGCAAAAGAAAATCCCCCCCCCAAAAAAATAAGTACAGATGGTGTACAATACTAGGTTATTATAGCACAGAACAAACATTTTCGTAGCCTTGCCGAACCTCCTTTCCTGACCGTCTGTCCTTCAGTTCCAATCAGGTTCTGCACCTCACACCCTAAACATTCATAAAACGACCCAGGTGGCTTTATGAGTGGTCTGTTCTGGCGGGCACCAAAGGTACACAATCACAATGCCCTCCCCAGGGCAATCTGCCTGACTTCATCCCTGCTCACCTTTTAGCAGAGAGTAAAACTGTTCTATTCAAGTGGACTTCTGACATGGTTCTGGGTGATTTGCTGCTGCATTTTTACAATACTGTGTTGAGTTTGCGATCTGTTTGCGATCACCAGCACCCCAAGATCTCTCTCCTGATCCATCACAGACAACTCAGAACCCATTAGCGTATATGTGAAGTTTTGATTTCTTGCCCCAATGTGCATCACTTTGCACTTACTTACATTGAAGCGCATCTGCCATTTTGCTGCCCATTCTCCCAGTTTGGAGAGATCCTTCTGGAGCTCTTCACAATCCCTGCTGGTCTTCACCACCCGGAAAAGTTTAGTGTCATCTGCAAACTTGGCCACCTCGCTGCTTATCTCCAACTCCAGATCATTTATGAACAAATTGAAAAGCACTGGTCCCAAGATGGATCCTTGGGGCACACCGCTTTTCACCTCTCACCATTGTGAAAATTGCCCATTGACTCCCACTCACTGTTTCCTGGTCTTCAACCAGTTCCTAATCCATAAGAGGACCTGCCCCCTTATTCCCTGACTGTGGAGTTTTCTCAGGAGCCTTTCATGAGTGACTGTGTCAAACGCCTTCTGAAAATCCATATATATATACCGTATTGTCCTGAGTATAAGACACACCTGATTATAAGACGCACCCTTAAAGTTTGGTGCTCTTAAAAAAATTAATTAAATCACTGGCATTAAATTGCAACAGCCTGATTATAAGACGCACCCCTAATTTAAAAACTTAAATTAGGAGAAAAAAGTGAGTCTTATACTCAGACCAATACGGTATATATAATATCCACAGATTCGCCCGCAACCACATGCCTGTTGACCGTTTCAAAAAATTCTAAAAGGTTTGTGAGGCAAGACTTCCCCTTGCAGAAGCCATGCTGACTCTCCCTCAGCAAAGCCTGTTCTTCTACATGTTTTAAGATTTTATCCTTAATGAGATTTTATACCATCTTCCCTGGAACAGATGTTAGGCTGACTGACCTGTAGTTTCCTGGATCCCCCCTCCTTCCTTTTTAAAAGATTGGCGTGGCATTAGCTATCCTCCAATCCTCTGGCACAGTGGCCGTTTTAAGGGACAAGTTGCATATTTGGGTCAAGAGGTCAGCAACTTCATTCTTGAGTTCCTTCAGAACTCTTGGGTGGATGCCATCCGGGCCTGGTGATTTATTGATCTTTAATTTGTCAATTAAGTCTGAAACGTCTTCTCTTTTAACCTCTATTTGACCTAATTCTTTAGTCAAATTCATTTAATTCATTTACATCTCTATTGCAGACTCCCAGACATGTAAAAGCAAGTTGTGCTTTTTAAATAAAATCTGCCATAAACCAGTAAATTAAATTCTTGTTTTAGATAATTAAAATTAGAAAAACAAAACTAGATGAATAATAAACTCCCACTGATCTAAAAGTGTTAGCAACACTTTCACTGACATTTCTCATGTTCAGAAAATGAATAAGCAAAATGGAAATTTTAGCATGAATCCCTCCTCTCTGTGGAAACCATTGCTATGTTCAAAAAGTATAATCTAAACAGTGGTTTTCCATTAGAAGAAGGGGAAATAGAGAAAGAATCCTGGGGCAAACTCCAACTATCATAAGTAACTGGCATTTCAACATAACCAGCCAAGTTAGAAATCAAATTCACAGCATGATCAGTTTACTTCCTGCTAGCATGGAGAAAAGCTGTTTTGAGTTTTTTGGGGGTTTTTTAATCTAAAGAAATTCGTAGTGGAATGGGCAGGCTGTCAGGCCCTGTAGACAAATCACTATTTAAACAGCAAACAAAACAGGAGACAACTCTGTGAAAACTGTCAAGCACAAACCACAGATAGCTATTTAATTTTCAAAGGTTTTTTTTTTCTAATAGCCCTAGAGATCAACAAACCTCGCGCATTTTAAATTAACATGGTTTTAATTCCACATTATGCAAGCTGTTTATACATTCTCACTTTTAAATTCAGAAGGGAAATAATGTCATTTGAAAAGATGGCATGTTGCTTTTTAAAACAAAATTTAAAAGAGCCCATCAATTAAACAGTTTTTGTAAACAATTATAGTCATCATGGACCTGCTGATTCCAGGGTAATGGAGATCAGAGTTCACAATATATAGCAAACTGCCGTGTGGAATTATATTAGAATTAGAATTATATTAGAATTTCGAAACAGATATATTAGAATTCTTATTAAGGAAGTATATTGTATATTGGGAAGAGGTTCCCAAACTGGGAGTCAGGATCCCTCAGTGAATCACCAAATAAGAATGAGTGAAGGCACCAGTATTGGTACAATGTAGTATTGTAAGGTACTAACGGCGTAATCCTGAGTAACTATCCACCTGCGGAGCGCACACTCTGCAGGCGGAGGGTGTTGTAAATGTGCTGTAAAGCGTGTTTATGGCACCCAGAGAGTAAGGCCTGCCGGTGCGCATGCCAGCAGGCCTCTCTCCGTCACAGAAACTAGCTACAGCCACTGGAGCACGGTAAGGGTTGCTCCTGTGGGAGCAGGGGCGGGGCAGGCGATGAGGGAGGGCGGCCGTTGGCCAAGCCAGCCCAAGAGGGAGCGGGGATGTCGGCCGTGATATCCCCATCCCTGTTCCCGGGCTCGGCGGCCGTTACACAGCTGCCTCTGATTTCCGCCGGTTCAAGAGCCAACGGACTTCCGAGGAGGCCTATCAGGGACTTCCAGCTCTACACCCCATCCCCGATGTAGAGCTGGATGTCCCCTTCCATCGAAGGGACCTTGGGCTGTGCTGGAGCGGCCCGGGAAGAGCATAGGATGCTGCGCCCGACCCTACGGGCTGGCCGCAGATCTTTATGCAAAATTGCACTGCCCATTAATGTAACTTTTGGCGCAGGGCTGATACTCTGTGTCAGTGCCAGGCTACTACGGGCCTTAAGATAAAGGCATGCACTGGGCCCTCAAAAGCATCCCTGCCTTCTCCTAATAATGATGCACTGGACACTGCCACTGGTACTGAGAGTTCAGAGGTCCGTTCAACGTTAGCCACCGTTCCACTTAGGACTCTGTCTTTGAAGACAATTTTTTAGTGGCGGTAACTTCGGCAAGGAGGGTGTCTGAGCTGGGTGAGCTTTCGGTACACCCTGAATTGTGTATATTTCACAAAGACAAAGTAGTTCTCAGGATCGATCCAGCCTTCTTGCCGAAGATAAACAGCATTTTCCACAGACAACAGGAGCTTAACTTACCATCTTTCTGCCCTAATCCTGTACAACCTAGGGAAAAGGTCTGGCACATGCTCGACGTCAGGAGAGCATTGCGTTTCTATACAGAGTGAACGTGTTCAATTTGCAAGACAGAGGCGCTGTTTGTCTTACCAGAGGGTAAAAACATGGGGTTTAAAGTTACCAAACCCACACTTTCTAAGTGGCTCAAAGAGTGCATTAATTAGCTTATCAATCCATGGGAGCTGAAGCATCCCAGGACTCTCTGGTGGCCAGTGCCCAATCTGACCGACCTCTGGCATCACCCCTGCTGATACTAGCATGTGAGTTGCAGCACAGACACGCTCATTCCATTTGGCAAGTCCTTCTACAGCTGCCGACTTTTAACTGGCAAAGTAAGTTGACACAGTGAGTCCAGACAATCACAGTGTCGATGAGGCTTAAGACAAAAAATAGTTATAACCATGGAAATCTAACAGTATTTTTATTAAGAAATCCAGAACTGCAGTTATAGCCAAGGCTATAATTCTGTCAACAGGGGGGCAATAAATCACCTGTGGCTATTCATTTACATAAAATGTTCTATTGTTCACTGAGATGTTATTTTTTAGGAGAAATAACTATTGGAAACAAAAAAAAATATAGACAAATCAAGTCCAATACATTTCCTTAATATTATAGGAAGTCATTCCAAAATACGTACTACCTCCCTGCCAGGAGGACCCTTGCACAAAGCAGCATTCAAATTCTGATCCTGAAGAGGAGGGGCTGGCTGAATCAGAGGGACCAGCGCTGGACCCTGACCAAGGCGCCAACACTGGGCCAGCGCTCTTGCCAGCTAAGAGACTCTGAGCCTGATGCCAGCCAGGGTTGCTGACACTCCAGGACTCAGAATCAGCAGATGAATGAGAGCAACCGAGAGACTTTCAAGCTCCCCAGTGCCCACCTCTCCTGCAACTCAGTCTTGAGGGTCTCCTGTCAGATTCAGATTTCAGAACCTTTATGGGCATATAAATAGTTACACACACAACACAGTAGAACCCCCCATACACAGAACAAATACAAAAATTGCATCTGAATAGGCCCCAGGGTTTGAGGGATGGAGGAAGCACAGGCAAACACTTCTGCCTGTGCACTTGCACCCTCTTCCCAACATCTTGGATGCTCAACAGGCAGGCGGCAGGACAAGGCAAGGGAGACATGGCAGCAAAAGCTAGTTGGAGACTGAGTTGCTGGCTGAGGGGAAGGTTAAGGGGGCTCACAGCCCCCGATAAAGATGAGAGGAAAAAAGGTTTCAATTCAAGCTAACCCAGCTGAAAAAGATGTGAGTTGCTGCTGCTGCTTTGTGAGACCCGAAATGAAGTCAAAAATGCATTGAAGCAGCATTCTCTCTCTCTCTCTCTCTCTCTCTCTCTCTCCCCCCCCCCCCGCCCCCAATCCTCAATCCTGGGTCTCATCCTTATGCTCTTAAATCCTTTGTTATTTTCTACTAGGGTTATGGCACAGATTTTTTTTAAATGGAGCTCCCCCCCCCCCCCCCATAAACTAAGAAACAAAGCTCCTCAAAGCCTGGCATCTCTTGGTCTTTTAAAAAAACACCTGCACAGCTCATAGAAAGCAAAGGGAACTAGCCAGTGGAGGCCCTGCCTGAGATGTGGCCTGTAAGCAATGATTCCCCTGACGAAATAGGAGGCCCAAACCTTGACTCACAGAACCTCAGGAAGTTGTAAACCAAAGATGTACAATAACATCCACTATAGACAGTGACGTCTGGATCAACTGTTGAGGTTGTCCCTTGGGTCTGCTTCATGCTTCTTTTTCCCATCAAACAATCGCCCCTGTGGCAGAGTGTTGCTGCTGCAGCTACGCAGATTAGAAAGCTGGTACCCAACTGGGAAAGTGTTACACTAGGTGACCTCCCAGTGAAGGGACGCTTGCAGTACGACTGAAACACAACAAAGCACTCAAATTATAGTGCTGAAGAACATAATGGGCAAAGCTGCCCTCAAGGTTGACCTAGTTTGATGACACCAGGTTTGGATACCTGACAAAAGATAATTCAAAACGGGTTTGGAGAATACGGCATTTAGCAGCCCAACAGAGGAACTGTGAAATGGGAGGAAAATTTCTTCTTCCACCTGAGGATGAGACTTCACTTTTTTGAGGGTTGGAGGCCCTCCAAAGAATAATGCAAGTCAAATTTTGTTTAAGATTTTGTGTCTTTTTGGTTGGTCCTAACATAGGTCCAGAATGTGATTTCAAAATGGGCTGTATCCAAAGTCCCAGTTAGGATTCCTAAGTCCCATTGAACTTAATGGGGTTTAACAAGGTGACTAACTTGTCTCATCGATTTCAGTGGTGCTTGTCATGACTAACTTTCCTTATATATACATACAACTCAATATCTTTAGTCACACTGGGTGTATTCAAATGTTTACCAAAACAACTTGCTAAAGAGCATCCTCCATTCTAATAGGACCTTCACTTTCTGAACATAGAGGGTTTTTTTTTTTTTTAATGGCTCAAGCAATATTACTGTTTGGGTCAATGGAAGATTTTAGCAAGTATAATTAACCATTGAATGGAGGCTGCTATTCTTACCGTGGCAAGGAAAACACAGCTGGAGCTCCTTTCTCATCACTGACAACCAGAGAATAAATAGAACTGGCTGAGCCATGAATTTGCGTCATAAAATCAGAGTGAAAGAGAGCACTCAGCTGAATAATAGCATATTCAATAGACTACGAGAGGAGCCATTAAACACACACACACACACACACCGTAACAGCTTTATCACATGGCTTCTTTTCTTTTTTTTCTCCTCTGTGTGCTTCAGCAAAATTAACTACCCAAGGTGAGAAAATACTGTATGTATTTTTGGTATTTGGCATCCATTTTTATGAATACTGACTCAAACTGCTGCAAATGCACAATATAGAAATTACTCTTGTCTAAAATAAAAATGTTTACAGCTCTAGAACTGGTAGTAGACTTGATCGCAGCCAGTATAGATAATAATATGTTCCAATTACAATTTTTGAGTGTGCAAAGCCTTCACATGCATTATCTTGATGCAACCCTCCCAACAGCCCTGTAAGGTAAATGCTGTTATCCCCATATTGCAGTTGAGGCTGAGAGGCAGGGGCTTGCCTAAGACCCCCTAATGGCAAGCCGAGGAAGTCCTGATTCACAGCTCAATTTATTAGCCTCTATGGTACACATTTTATAGCAAAAGCAAACATTGTGGTTTCATAGTACTGTATCCCAGAGACAGGGACAGTCAGTCTCCCATCCTGGGGGACAAACTAAGCGTTATACAGAATCACAGCTCATGTGTTAGGAAGCAGATCATGCCAAATTCCTATAAAGACGGGGGGAGGGGTTAAAATGCAGCATGGTAGACAAGCGGAGATGGCTGAATCACCCCACACACACACACTGGATTTTCCCCTTGTAATATTCTTTCTCCTGGAAGGGTTACTCCCTGGCTTAGAGTTCCACTGGGAGAAAAATGGCAAGGGAAGCACCAGTTTTGGGGGAGGGAACCACAGATGGGGAAGCAGGGGTGTAGTTGAGGGGAGCAGAACTCCAGGAATTCTCCTATAGCAGGAGCGGTGACATACCAACAGGAGTACTCAAGTGCTGCCTTTCAATTTTTTCAAAGAACCTTAGCCAAGAAGACACATCCTCAGCAGGAAGCAAACTGAGAAATTTGCCATCATCTTTCCCAATGGTTGTCTGAGCATCAGTATGAAGCTCATTGTACATTTAGGCAACAATCCAATGCAAATTTACCTGGAAGTCCTATTTAACACACAGCACAATCCTGTACAAACTAAGGCTGGCGGAGCGAGCACTCCGCCAGCCTAGGGAGTCGTGAAAGTGCTGTAAAGCACTTTTGTGGCATCCAGAGAGTCAGCGGCGCTGGCGCTGCTGACTCTGCTGCTGGAGCTGCTGGACACAGGTAAGTGCTGCGTCGGGTGGCGGGACGGCATAGGGAGGGAGGGCTGAGGTGGCAGGGGAGGGGCAGATTGGCCGGCCAAGCCAGGGAGGGGGTGGGGATATCGGTGGTGCGCTCCGCCGATATCTTAAGCCCGTTCTTGGGCCTGGCCGACCTTACATGGCCTCCCCAGTTGTGCACCAGCAAAATAGCTGGTGTGCATCCGAGGAGGCCCATTGGGGCACTGAGGCTGACATAGGGGAAGGGACGAGCGTCCCTTTCCCCTGATATGAGCCCTGGCTCTGCTGGCACAGGATGCATCCTGCATAGGATGTAGTGGCCAGCCATTTAGGCAGACCGGTGCATCTTACGCAGGATTGGGCTCGCAGTGGGAGTAATTTCTGCATGAACATGCAGGGGCCAGAACTCTAATATACCTTCTATATTTATTTTTAATTCAATTTTTCAGTTTTTAGACATTTGTTTTCAACTACTGAAACCCACTGGAAGAGTTTGGGATGAAACGAGCTAAAAGACACTCCTGCCCTTGCAATTTAATCTCAAATATAATCAAGGCAAGGGCCTTTGAAACTCACTGTAAATCTTGTCCCCCGCAACTGAAATGGCACCACTGCTCATACTCCATCCCCTGAGATGATAAATGGGTCTAGGTCCACAAATGCCAGGGCAAACTAGCATGTCTGTCAACTTCTAATAAGACAGGCGCCTCAAATGACATTTTTTCCTCTCCATCTTTTGAAACTACAGTAAACATATCTTCACACATGGAAAATAGCCTCACTAGAACTTGGGCCTGGGAAGAAAAGAACAACAATGCTTTTCATTTCCACTTTTCACTGTGGGACTGGCTGGGGCTCCAACCTTCCTGCTCACCCTGAATGCCAGCTGAGGAGCCAGCCCTGGTACTGGCTGAGATGCCAGCAGATGACCCAGTTGGTGATCCAGTGGAGTCCTCCCCCCCCCATGCCGCCACGTGCTCACAGGCTGTGTCCCGCTCAGCCATTGTTCCGTGGTTCCACACTGAGCAGGCACGCATTAAGGGCAGGCAACTCTGGCAGCAGGCTGCCTATGCTGGACATGTGGGACAGGCCCAGCTGCTGCAGGAGGACATGCTGGTGGCCATGGTACTGACCCAGAAGGATGTGTTGTAGCACAAGCGGACGCTGTTGGATGCCACTGTCCTGATCCAAAAGCAAAGCCGGCTCTTAGCAGAACACAACTGGCTCTTGGGCATAGTGGCTGGGGTGCCAAAGGAGGATGCGGATCAGGGCGGCAGCCATGGGTGTGGTCATCCACAGCGATGCCCTGCCAGTAGAGCTGGTGCCGAATGCCTGTGTCCATGGGCCCATGACTGAGGAGGGCCAGTAGATAGGGTCCTGCCATATTTTCCTTCGCCTCTGTCCCCTTCCCCCTTCACTCCCCTTCCCTTTTCTCCTCCACTCCCCCCCCATTAATTCCTCACTATGGAATGGGGTGGCAACGCTTGCTCCAGGTGGATTGGTTGTGTGCCAAGCTGTGCCTGGGCATTGGTGTCTGCCAGGGTGTTGCTGCCCATGGGTGTTAGGTGCTGTGCTATTCAGAATGTGGATCACACCTTTGTTGGTCACTTGGCTATGTTTAATGCTGTGATTGCTGATCAGATGCACCTCTGTTGCTAAGTAGGCATGGCTCAGTTGCTAACCAATCACCATGCATGCGTGCCTTGCTATGCCAGCACAGTTCCTGCTGGTTTCTGCTAGGCCCCTGGTTATTTGTTGGTCCTTTGGTCTGTTTATGTGCGCCAGACACCCATGCCTTGCTCTCCAAACATAGGGTATAGTGCTCCCAATATAGCATATGATGGATGCTAAGCTGGCATCTCTGTGACGTTGGTGCGGCAGTTGCGATAGGATTGGACTGTTTATGCATGAAATTGGAGGAAAAAATGAATTATTCTTCTTGAAGGGCAAATGTTGTAGGAAGTTATTCTACCAAACATTTTGTATTACAGGAACCAGAGTGCCCAGAGAAAAACAACTACGAGTGCAATTCTAAGCATGTCTACTCAGAAGTAAGCCCTTTTGTGTTCAACAGGACTAATTCCCAGATAAGTGTGTATCAGATTGAGCAGTCTGATTTTTACTGCTACATCTTGCAGACTAAGGACACGTCTCTACCATCCTCTACCAAGGATGGTGTAGTGGTTTGGGAGTCGGACTTAGACCTGGAAGATCCAGGTTCAAATCCCCGCTCAGACATGAAGCTTCCTGGGTGACCTTGGGCCAGTCACTATCTCTCAGCCCCACCTACCTCACAGGGATGTTGTGAGGATAAAAAAGGAGGGGAGGAAATATGTACACCACTCTGAGCTCCTTGGAGGAAGGGCGGTATAAAAATGTGAAAAATAAATAAATAAAACTATGGCTACCACGAAGGCTCCCAAGCATGAAGAAACTGCATCTCACAAACAATGGCTACAGCTAGGCAACTATCTGTGGGGCTGTTTGCAACCTGTACTGCTAAAACATTGGGACTAATGAAGGGAGGCATTCAAGTAGACTGTCACTGATTTATTTATTAATAAAAATGAGCTTATTTGTATATCATGCCACAAGTGTACATGTTGCCTTGCAGAGTTAGCAAGGCAAAAATAGACAGGTTTCACCTCCAAGGAGCTTATAATCTAATATTTAATAGGTAGGCTGCTTTTTCAACATAAAAGCCATCCAAGTGACGTCTTAGAAGATAATTAAAACAAACATTATAAAATCCATTCCAAATTAATGAATATGCACTGTTAAGATTGCATGAACTGGCTGAGCCCAGACCTCAAAGATACAAAAACCCCAAAGAGCAGACAAGTTTTCATCAATGGCAGCCAGGTCTGGCAGGGTGTTTCATAACACCGACATCCCTGCAGAACAAGCCCTGTTTCAGACGGATGGCAATTTTACCACAGATGATGGATGGTGGCACACAAAGCTGCATCTTTACAGCTCTGGACACACATGACATTAGTAAATGTCATGGCAGAAGTGCGAATTCACAGGGGGCAACTGACCACTATAGCATGGCAGTGGCTATATGGACTTGGGCTGCTGTTGCAACATATCTGAGATGCTGCCTCAAGGGCTGCCATGCAGGTGAAGGCAATACTGGTTTTAAGAGTGGAATTTGCATCCTAATAAGAGAGTGCTGCCTGGCACTATTAGACATGTTGCACCATAACTGCGTGAGAAGTGAACCTACCTTGCATGTTTGACCACTGATCCATCTAGATCAATATTTTCTACTCTGACTGGCACTTATTGTCCAAGGTTCTCGGTAAAGGACTTCCTTTTGCAATTCTGCAACTTGTGATACTTTTATGAGGTGTTGGAAACAAAATGGACCTATTTTGTGTGTGCGTGTGCGCGTGCGCGTGTGCTAATCATGAGCTCCAATCAATAGCAGAGCTCATGATTAAAGGCATCGTGGCTGGGGCTCAGAGCTCCTGAGTTCCATAGACTCAGGACAATCATAGCTCCCCCAGAAAATAAATAAATAAATCACATGTACACACTTGTAGCAGACCATGGATTAGAACTAACTAGGCTGATTGATTACACAGTACTGAAAAAATATTTCCCCTTCCCCCCCCCAAAAAAAAAATCAGCCCACAAAGTTCCTGTATAGTGGGAAATGAATCTTACCTAGTCATGATTGCTCCTTAGCATATTGCTATAGAAATGAGGAGCTCACAACAGGCATGTGGAGCTCTAAGGATTCTGGGAAATCAATGCATTGGCTGCTGTGACAACAGATGATTGTTACAGCCTGACCTTTAAACAATTCTATGCAGTGCAAGTAAATAAAAGAGGAGGATGTAATGAAACGAATATAGTTGATAAAGAGTCTCCAGTGCCTCCACTAACAAAAAGGAATCTCAAAGCATTTTGCTAGAATAAGTAGCAATAATTAAGTTCTCATGTGCTAGCTGTACGGTAATGGGAATCGAATATACTGACTAACAAGATGGGACTGCCAGCTATTGTACAGCAATACACTGCAAGGAAACAGGGCACGTTTTTCTACATAAATGGCAGCGCGGCTATCAAATCTTTGTCCTGCCTGCCTTGATTGCTAATTGCTTTGCTTAGCAAATATCAGTGAAAAACAAATAACTAAAGAGCTTTAAGAGAAACTGATCAGAATAAAAGCAAATTACAAGGTGATGGCTTAAAAGCTAAAGAGCTGTACTGAAGGAGAGGAGCCTTAACAGAATCAAACTATGAGAAAATCTTGCCATATAATCAACAATCAGGATAACTTGTCAGGGTTTTTTTTGTGAATTCTGATCATGTCACAAATTCCATTTGAAAAGTTGGATGTCCTCATTTTTGGACATCCCAGGAACATAAATAGCGTAGGTAGGAGAAAGTATTTCTACCAATGGGAGTAACCGCCTATCCTTGCAGAAAAGTAACTGGGGCCAAAATGAATCTCTCCCATGCCCCCCAGCCAAACCCTGAAAACCAGCCAAGGGCAAGGGGTCTCTATGTGTGCCGTTGTTGTATGCAAGGGACCCCTCCCCAAATATTTTTATTTCATCCCCCACTCTCCCCTGAACCCTCTGCCTTTTACCCCATCTAAATCCGTCAAGGAATCACTGAGATACAGCCATTTTTAGCAAAGCGCATTAAGAATTCGGCTTCTTTCCGGTTTGCGCGCACTTTGACAGCTGGCGCGTGCCAGCAGGGGTCAACAGTCCACAGGCACGCGCCTGCCGCAAGCCTCCGGAATCCCCTGAGAGAAGCAGCAGCCAGCCAAGTTCACTCTGTACCTACTTAATCCTTTAAGCCTCTTAACCTTCTAAGCTTTTAATCCCCTTTCCGGGCGTTCGGCCAAGAACCGCAGACGGAGTGTGGCGCTCGTTAAACGGATTACTAACCCAGCTTTTTGACTGTTTGAACCCTCTATCTCCACTATTTGACAGATTTAAAGGGCCAGCAATCTATTCCCTGGAAAATGCAGTTGTATGGAGAATTGTTGTGTATTTTGGGTTCCCTTATGAGTTATACCACCGGATCTTCACCGAGGATCATCGGGGTCACCCCAGGGATGGGTCCCTACACAGAAGGGTCCCGATCCTCCCGCCCTACTGAGGCTAGTCTCGGGATGGGGGGAGAGGCTCCTGGGAGCGGTGCAATAGGTTTGCAGCTGTAAAAGCTGGGTTTAAGTCCCAGCATCCTCCCTGAGAGTGCCTGGGAAGCAGGAGGGTGTGCGAGGGTTGGTCCCATCCCCTCCCCTTCGCCAGGACTCAGGGGGGTTTAACGAAGGTTGGCACTTAGGGTGTACCTCCCGCCAAAACCTGCACCGCAGGGAGTAGGGAAAAGACCATTTTGAGACATAACTCCGTCAGCTGACAGTGGCTCCCATTCTGTGCTGGTCCCAAAATGGCTGCCATCTACCCGGGCGCCAGCTGGGAGCAGGGACAAAGGGGGGAATTCCAGAAGCACAGCAAAGATTCAGATTGCTACATTTCCTGATCTCAAACTTGTCCCTTTGTGCATGCTCTCTTCACCTCAATCGCCACTATCTCTTCCCCTCCTATTGACCTATTGTTCCTGTCTTGCCTTGCTACAATAATTCAAATGTCTTCCAGCTACTTCCTTTGTTCTTGCCTTGCTTTGCTACATTCATTCAAATGTCCTTTCCTGTATACTTTGGGATACATGGTGCCATGGGGCAGGGACCTATTGATTGGTGCCATGGGCTATCTCACTGGAAATTACTGCCTTTTGTGTCAAGCAGGCTTCACAAAAGATCCCACTTATACAACTCCGGAAAACCCACTCCACCTGAGGTGGGGACCTAATCCAATTACTCCTGCCACCCAGTACCCCCACCCATCACCCCATTGGTTCCCAGTAACACAAAGCATCACACTTTTCATTGGATTCCTTAATAAAGTTTATCTTTTATTGGTTCAAAGTTTCTCCTTTATTATGTATTCCTTGAAACAATGTACTCCATGGCTTTTCCTGTAATAATGAAAATGTATATAAGCTTTTGTATTGATTTTGTATATTACACATTGTGCCCTGCATTCTGTGTCCTTTGCTAGCAAAGTAAAGATCTTCCTTTTTACCCAGCGCTGGTCTGTCAGAGCTCTATTTTTGGCGCCCCCGCAAACCGCGGATCTTTCTATCTCACTTTATCTCTCTCTCTCTCACTCTTTCTCTGGGTGCTCCACCTCGCCACGGAGCTTGGTGTCTGCTCACCGAATCAAAACGAGCTAAAACCACTAGCACCCTTGGGTGCTTACAACACCGTCTTCATACTGTTACAGGTGTTAGTCCTTTGCCTGTGAGGGCTAAGAAATGGGGTGGAGGAAGGAAGGGAAAGACACACACACCCCTGGTTTGCTTCCCTTCAGTGTAGCAAAAGTGTTTCACACAGAAACAAGCATCACTACTGCAACCTTTCTGTTCTGGCTGGGAAGCACTGGATGGAAGAAGAGAACCTGTAGCGTATCCACATGGGGCCACGTTTGAGAAGATTTGCAACAGCACTTCTTCTTAAGCTGGACAATTCCTGGCTTTAGCAGAGGAGTTGTGGTGGCACTGGCCACCCCCACAACAGGATCCATGGACCCAGGAAGGTGGAGAGGGAAGGTAAAGGGAGGAAGATCTCCACCTCTTTTCTCCAGTCCACGTCTTGGGCTGCAATGGGGAGGTCTTCCTGCATGTGCCACCATTTGTGGATGCATGTCTGGTAGTAATGCATGGGGGGAACCTTCTCTATGGTGGTGCCCAATTTGTAGAGCCCCCAGCCAGTGGACATACAGACCCCCCCCCCTTTGCTTGCAAAAATCTTTCTGTTCCACCATACATTTGGTTTAAGTTGTGGTGCTTCTCCTTCTGTAACCTATTAGCTGGCCATGTGATTCTATTTGTTGGTGTTTTTTTTAATATTCTAATGTATTATTTTGTTCTAATTGTATTGTTTTTATTTTGTGAATCACCTTAGTCCCTCCAGCTGGGGGGAGAAATGCAGCATATAAATATTATATTATATTATTGGATCCTTTTGAATTAAAACTCTGTGATCTGCAGTGTGAGAGGCTGTACAGTATCAGCAGCATTAATCAGATTTTGCCACCAATTGGTGGAAGATGAAACATGATGGCATGAAAAACATGCTTGAGCTTCTCTCATGCTGTTTGTCTGCACACATGAATCTAATTAAAGTAGGCTAAAAAGCAGAAGACAGGCATTGATGAACTGATCGTACATTCCAATCAATGAGATTGTATCCACACATGACATCAGATGTGTGAAATATCAATATATAGCAGGGGTGGCCAAACTTGCTTCATGTAAGAGCCACATACAATAAACTTCAGATGTTTGAGAGCCGCAATATTTAAGAACCATTTAAATTCTTAAATATGTTTACTCACCATGAACATTAAACTTATGTTTTAATCCAGTGGACTCTCAGTTTATACCCAGTAAATAATTATAAAGCTTGAAAATTTCTTATTAACCTTTTATATTAAATTGTGATGCAAAAAGAAGCTCAGCCACACATTATATGTCAAAGAGCCGCATGTGGCTCAGGAGCTGCAGTTTGGCCACCCCTGATATATAGACTGCTCCTTTGCATGTTTACTCAGAAGGAAGTAAAAGAAGCTCAGAAGTAAAAGAAGCTCAGAAGTAAAAGAAGCTCAGCCACACATTATATGTCAAAGAGCCGCATGTGGCTCAGGAGCCGCAGTTTGGCCACCCCTGATATATAGACTGCTCCTTTGCATGTTTACTCAGAAGGAAGTAACCAGAGACCTGTGTGTAGGTTCATGCTGCAGTCGTACTCAGTAAAGTGCAATATACACCCGATTGTACGGTATATAAATAAGCAAACAGCCACTGAGTTCTGGGGCTCACTCCAAAGTATATGTGCATAAGACTGCAGTTTTAAAGGCCAGGTATGAAAACATATAGATACTGGCATTCACAAATTCTTAAACCCTGTGTATTCAAATACAGAAAAAAGCATACTTCTGTGGCAAGCATCCTAAAAGGTAACTCACTGGCCACAACCCAATGCTTAAAACCCCTGAAGTCAACCATCTACTTAGGCCCTGATCCAATTATAATTATTTTCAGACTGAAACTTGATATAAGATTGCTTACTTGCAGGTTCACAGTACTAAGCAATTGCCTTCTGCCCTGTTGTCAAAAAGAAAAATGTGTACTGTGATTTCTAACCCTGCGGTGTTTAAATGGAGCCCATCTCTAGACTGAAACAATTTTGCATCATGAATGCAAAGACTAGACAGAAAAAGGTCCGTCTGAGTATTCAAGAGTCAATTTGAATTGCTTGTGTCAATACGGCTTAAAATTTACTTTCCCGCCCCATTGTCAAAACACCCAGTGCAATATTTGTACTCCTGTGCGTTGGTTGCCACAGATATTTGCTAAACTCAGGGTCTGCAGAAGAGATTTCACTTTGCCATTTTCTTTCCTTGCTGGACTGATTAGATTATTAATTCCCCTTCTGACCCCATCCTGTTATTTCAGAATGTCAATTAGATGAAATATCAAAATAAAAAAAAGACAGAATAAAAAGCTCTCACAAAACTTCTGGTAGAGAACATGGTCCTGCTCATTAATTTTAGAAAAGAAATAAGCAATTTATCATAATCGTAAGACTGAGATGTATCTGAAGACAGTCTAATCTGCAATGAAAGCGAATCCTGCAATGAGGCATGATCTGGAAAGTCAGTCTGGGGGGGGGGGAGATCAACTTGGGAAATAATGGGTTTTAATCCCTGGCATCTCCTGTTAAAAGGAATCTTTGGTATAAAAGACTGGGAAAGACCTCAGCTTTAGACCTAAAGAGCTGCTACCAATTGGAGGCGACAGTACAGCCCAATCCTATGGTGCTGTGTGTGCTGTCGCAAAGCCATTTATGATAGTGGGAACTTGCAACAGCACGCACAGCACGTTGTTGGCGGACCATTCTGAGCTGCCACCGCAAAGCAGCATCAGAGGGGTGCTGTTGCAGCCAGTAAACCGCACCAGAGCAGATAGGCTAGTGCAGGGGGCGTTTAGTGGGTGGAGAGGTGGAAAGCAGAGAAAGTAACTGGGCAGTTCAGGAGGTGGGGAGTGATGAGCGGGCCAGAGAGGATGGATCTCGGTGGAAACATGAATGCCAGATCTTACACCCCCCAAAATTCTTCCCATGCTGCCTCCTTAATCTCCTCAAATTTATGCCAGCTATAAAGCTGGTGTAGGTCCAAGGACAACTATAGGCCAACAGAGGGCCTACCCAGAGGTAAGGTAACTTTTGTTCCCTTACCTTGAGGAGACCGTCTGATTGCCCCCCCCCCAGCATGCAGTGGGCGCTTCCATGGTGCAGCTGCATCGGTGCTGGTGGCAGGGGATGTCATTGGGCTGTTAATGTATATCAATAATATAAAACAGTTTAATATGCTGTGTCTAAATGTGAACAGTTTAATTGAGGGGCAATGTTTAACTAATTGATCAGTTAGGCTAACTGAATAAGTTGTGTTTACCAACTAAAACTTGCCCTGATGAATAGGGCAGTAAGTGTTTACATACATGCATATTTACACATGCTCTTATGATTGGTCATCGTAGGTTTTTCAAAAATCAAATGATAGACCAAGGATTGACAGTTACATTATTAACGGATAGGACAAGCAAGTAGGATGAGGGACCGCGAAAGGGGTGATTTATGTATATAGAGATCTATATAGAGTAGGTTACAATACATTGACAGCAAGGACCTGGGCTGAGGTTCAGAAACTGTCCTGCTCCTACTGCTGGCCATCAGCTCACAGGCAGAGCTTGAAATTCTGCTCCCTTTACTGGGGCAGGGGGAGGCTACAGCCGGTTCTCTGCCCCTTCCCCCTGACCAGTCACAGGCTCCAGTTGCAGCAGTCTCTGTGGACAGGGAGGGAAAGATGGTGCACATGTGGAGCTGGCCACTGCTCTTACAAACATGCAGCAAAGCTCTTACAGCACTGCTTGTGTGCTCGGTTTCTCCATTCTTCTGTGCTGCCCCCACTCCTTTGCTCCCTACTATGCCTATGTACGCTGTGCTACAGTTATTCACACAGGTGCTGTGAGACAGGCAGGCAGGCGTGCCCAATTCCTAGGCAGGCAGCCATTGTCTTCCTTCCCACACACACACCAAAACAGCTTGCTTTTAAAACAAAACCAAGAAATCTGCCCTGGATTGGACCCAAAGGGAAGATGAATTTCCATTTTAAAAACTGCCATTCCAGGCATTTGACAACCCTACATGGGATGGACTCTTCCTCTGTTGTTTTCTTCTCAGGGCACACAGGATCTTTAGTCCATCGGTCCTTTGGCAATCCGTTCATTTCCACTTATGGACGTTTCCGATTACATTTTCCAATTTCATTCCACTGTTCAGGGTGCCAACCCTCCACAATTGGCCTGGAGTCTCCAGGAATTGACAGCAAGCTCCAGAGTGACTACAGGAAAGCAGTCCTAATAATGTTAACAGGGCCTCCAGAAATTCCCGCCATTCCATGAGATTGAAAAATAAATCTCCAGGAATAGCTTCAGTCAGAGTTGGCAACCCAACCAGTGCGATGAGCACAGAGGACCTCAGGTAAAAGAGGACACGGCCTCCTGCATATTGAATACTTGTATGGAAATGGGAGTTTCATGGAAGCAGCTTTTTCATCCCTTCATGACAAACTGCACAGGCCCAAATTCCTTCCTGCTCGACCATTACTTAAAGGTGCAGAAAGATCGTTGCATCTGGCCACCCTAGCAATAAGATCAAACCGAAACAATACGAATGCCACATAGCACTTAAATCATGTAAAAATTAATCAGGGATGAGTTGAGGTGAATTCTGGAGGTGGAATGGCAAGGAAATTGCATGTGACTGCATTTGCAAATTACTACAAGCCTCATGTAAAGGAAGCATATCATTTTATTTTTGATGGGGTCCTGCTCTCCATGCATTTAACTGTGTGGCATGGCATTTCCTATTGCCAAGCAAGCATCAAAATCAGTGTTCATGTTATGGCAAGGTTGGGGAGCCCTTTACGAAATGTGCAGGCAGGCTCCAATCCCTGATTCTTCCCAATGCAGGGCTCCCTGTAGCCTTCCAAAAAGAGTACTTAAGGAGGCCAGCATAATAACTAATATTATGCTTAGCATAATATTATGCTAATAACTCTTACCATAATAACTAAGGGGACCCAGTCCCCTCTAGCACCCAGGAACACTCTGAACACTGAAATGGAGAGCAGTCAGGGACCATATGAATGAAGAGAAACAAAGGACAAGACAAGATCTCAAAACTACCTGGAAAAAATGAGGCAATTATTTATTTTATTTATTTTAAAAAATTATATCCCGCCTTTTCCTATGCCGAAAGGCAAATGCCCAAGGCAGCTTACAACAAGGATTAAAATACATAATTTAAAATACATAATAGGTTTAATACATAACCATACATAAAACAAATTTAAAAACAATAAAATCCACTGGGGATTTTTTTTTCTAAAGTGATTTCTTGGCTTTAAGTCATCATTTAGAACAATTTCCCACAAATTGTCCCATTTCCCCAAGAGGCCGTTACAAAATGGTCTGTTCTTATAATTAAATTTAAGCTTGTAGTTCAGATTCTTTTACAGATAGCAAAATACATGATGCATATTTCTATTTGGTATTCCATTGCCACTGCTTTGATTCATCAGTTTGGCAGACTCATTATCCACTTGCGTGATGAATTAGCACAAACATTCAAGTTCTTGATGGTCAGGGATTCCTTTTCACAGGAGTGGGAAGTAACCAGTAAGGGAAAGAATTGTGCATTAGGATAATAAACTCATTTATTTGTACCTAACTTGTACTCATATCAAGCACAATGACAACACAAAGTTGAGCAGTACTTGCCACACCCAAGTGTTCAACATCATCATCATCATCATATTTCTATAGCACTTAAAAACTAACCATTGTACAATGAATGTGGATCACATACGGGATAAGAGGCCATGTAGGATTCCAAAAAATGTTATATTGATAAAAACCAGTTTAAAAACACTCAAAGGTCTCAAACAAGCTAGAAACACTCAAAGAGTTAAAAACAAGCTTAAAAACTCCAAAGGATTAAAAGAAATTTCAAAACAATAGACAGGAACACTACGTTTCATTCAATTCTATGAACTTCTGCAGGTGAAAAAATAAGAGCAACATGAGCCACTATGTCAATGTGGAGCAAGCAGCAGCTCAACTATATACAGACGAAAGCTCAGGAAACTCCTCTGTCAATTAGCACCAGATCTTGAGCACCTGCCGTTTGACCGGGAGTAACCTCAGTAATGCAACAGATGCTTTGAACTGTAGTAACCTTCATTTGTTATTACCTGCTGTCCTGGCTACCTTACTCAAAGCAAATGCCCAGATCTTATCCACAAAAGTCAGTTCTTGTTTTCTATTTAATAAATTGTCCTGTTTGTGTTTGCTTATTTCTATTGCTTCATCATTTAGTCTCAATTTATGCCTGGACTCCTTTAAGTGTTTAAGTGTTCTCAAACTTAGCACAATCCTATCCAACTTACACCACCATTGTAACCAGCAGTGCAGCGAGAACGGGAGGCCCCAGAATGGAAAGGGGATTCAAATCCCCTTTGAATCCCCCTTTGGAGAGGATTTGGATCCCCTTTCCATTCTGGGGCCTCCTGTTCTCGCTGCACCACTGGTCACACCGGTGGTGTAAGTTGGATAGGATTGCGCTGTTAATCATATGCCCCTTATCCATTGTATGTTCAGCAAGGGTAGAATGTTCCCGGTGCCTGAGTCTACAAGCTCTCTCGTGTTCCCTGGTATCTATCACCCGTTTGGTTGTCCCAATATAGGATCTGCCGCATTCACACGGGACACTGTACACCCCGGGGGTCACCAATGCAGGTCTCAGATCTTTAGGATTACTTAAAAACTGAAATGTTTCTAGTCGGTTTAAAATTTGTCCTTGCATTATGTTTTAGATCCTGTTTAAACTAACCATTGTTGAAAAGTTAAAATGAATCAAAACCCCACAACCTAACAGACAGGAAATATGAACTGAGATTTTTTTAACAACAACGTCAGACATCTTTTTATAAGTCATCTTATTTTGAGAATCCAGGGTATTTATGACCCATCACCCCAAACCAGTTAGAGCACAGGAGGGGGAGAGAGAGAGAGAGAGAGAGAAGAGAACCAAATGGCCAAGTTAACAGCATCGTGTGGGCCATGCTATTACTATTTTGTAGAATGATTTTCGAGAAAGGACTTGCCAGGGCAGGAAGGGGCTGATTCCACTATCTCAGCTACTGCAGCATCATAAGACCAAACATCTGGCATAGAATTGGTCATATACTGTTTCTTTACTAGCCAAGCACAACAAGCTTCAGGATGAAAGAGGCCATGTGAGAGAATTGGAGAAACAGTTTTAGAGTGCAATCCCGCGCAAAGAAAGGCCAGCGGAGCGAGTGCTCTTCCAGCCTAGGGTGTCACAAAAGTGCTATAAAGCACTTTTGCGGCACCCTGGGAGTAAGCGGCACCAGCACCGAGGCTGGCATCACTCACTCCACCGCCAGCCCCGGTCCCGGCCGCTGGATGCAATAAGCATCCTAAATATTTATCTGCATTGTTGCACTGTAGCATTTTAATTGATTTCAATAAAACCCAAACTTATAAGAGATGGACAGCCCTAAGAATAACAGTGAGCATGAAGCAGGGGAGGGGCAAACTGTACGTCAATTTCTTAAAATGTCTTAAGTTTTATTTCACTTGATTTCAGGCAGTCATGCTGCGTGCCAACGGCTGCAATGCTATACACACTTACCGGGGGGGGGGGGGGGAGACTGACTTCAATGACACTTACTTCTGAGTAGACATTGTGCTGTTCGTATCTTTTGCAGAAAACAATGGAATGTCTGAAGAGAGTGCATCATACCTTAGACAGGCAGCTTACACCAGCCAGCCCAGATGCAAGACTAACATTGATTGATTTCAGATTCATCTAAGGGGCATGGTGATGACTGAAGGGGACAGAGTGCTCTCTGCAGGTTCCAAACTCCTATTTTTTCCAATTAGAGAGCTAGTGACTACTGGAGGTTCTATATCTGACAGATAACAGAGAGACAATGACATAACTAATGACATTGCAAGGCAGCCTCAAGCAAGCGGGACTCCTCAGCACTGACATGGCAACTATCATAAATAACCTCCAAACAAGAAAGCCACTTTCCCTGCGTTCCAATCAGCATCATTTCATTTGGACAAGTGGAAGGACAAAGGCAGGCACAAGGAAAGCAGAAGCAGACTTCTCCAGCATCTTCAATGAGTTAGAAAAGCCACCTCAGAGAAAGCCACTTTATCATTATAACACAACATTGGCATTGCATGGAAGAAAATAGCAAGCACTCCAGATTTCTGAAGGACAGTGTCCCCAAGCCCCATTTGCCAGTTCACAGTCTCATGACTAATGCTTTTTATGGCCTTAGGACTCATCCTCATAACACGGACACAGGTAAAAGCTCACCTGTGTTGGCTCTGGGTGATAATGAAAAACTAAAATTCTCAACACATGCAGAAAGCTGTGTAATGCAAGGACAAATCAGTAGCATGCCTGTGCCATGAAGAATGGAGGCATGTATTGAAGGCACTTTAATGTTCACAGCCTCTGCACTAACACTGGTGGGATCCAGCAAGCACACTGACATGTGGCCTTGCCTGGAGCACGGTGTGGTGGTGGTGGTGGTGATCACACTGGCATGAGTGGGCTCTTTATACAAAACAGGAAATGCAGAACATGCTGGGAGAAATCCCAGCATGCTCCAAACTTCCTGCTTTGTTCAAAGCGCCTACATAGAGAAAGCAGCAAGGTAAGGGGTACGCTGTTTCTTTGAGGGTGTGGCGGGGCACCGGCACCTCATTCCTTCCTTTGCGTGGGCTCATGGAACATAATGAAAAGTACAGAACTGAACATGCTGGGAGTGCTCCGAGTTTGCTCTACCTTTCCTTTTTTTGTTCAAAGGGCCTGCGTGGAGGAAGGAGCAAGGTAAAGGGTGCGCAACTTTTTCAGGAGGCACAATGGCAGCACTGTACAATATGCCCTTCATTTAATGGCCATTATTTCTGTAGCCTATTAAATCAAGATCCATTAAATAATCAAGGGTTGACTGTGCAGTTAAATCTTGCAGATAGTGGCAGGTCCACATGGCCACATTACCTCAGACTCGGACAACCTAAGAGCCTTAGCCCACTGAGTTGTTCTTCCATGACAGGAGTCCAGACTTCTCATTGTAAACAACTCCTCTGGTATTTATTCAATATAATATTAACAATCCCAGTTGGGCTGTTCTTGCTATTCTCTCTCTTTTCCTTCAAGCTACTGTTTCTGACTGGGCTGAACCAGTCCTTGTTAATTCAATAGCAAACATTCCTCAAGTCTTAAAGAGGCTGTTTACTATTCCCATACCCCACCACCACCACTATATGCAGCAATGAACAGAATATGCTGTCTACTATTCTATCCCTGCCCAGTGTTGTCTACTCTGCCTTGCAGCCTCTCCCCAAATATCTCTTAGGCAGAGGCATTTTCCAGAGCTACCCAAAATCCTTTTTACATTTTAACTGGAGCCTGAGGTGCTAGGCGTTATTGAACCTGAGACTTTCTGTATGGAGAACATGTGCTATTAATTGAATTAAGTTATTTTGTCAAGGGTTTTGAGAACAGACCCAAAGGTGCGGGAACGCCCAGGCTCCTCCTGCTGTAGGGATATTCTCAATCAATACAATGGCCACTGCTGCCATTTTCAAATTATATATGGGCGGGGGGAGGCAATCTTGTGAATAGACACAATGCATGCTGGATTCTTTCACCAATATTGGCTTTAAAAATGTGTTGGGATGTGTTCAAAAGTTCACCCATCTCAAGGACTTTGCCTTAAGGCAATTACACAAGTCACCTTATGTTGAGGATGAAATCGTTGTGTGATATCTCCTCAGAAACGTATATATTCTAACACCTAGTTGACCCTCCATTTTAGATATTATAGAAAATCCAAAACACTAGAAACATAGGGAAGATGATACAGAACAGATGTTGGCAATATTGGATCAGGAGGAATTTTGAAGATTCTCTTTAAATAAAAGCCAAAGGGCAAGAAAACCAGGCTTCTTCTATCTGCAGGTTTGTTCACTTAGTTCCTGTTAAGGGGAAGGGCCTTGTGTATGGCACGATACATATGAAAGGAAGAGCAGATGGTTGTTGTTTTTTTAAGTGGCCTGCTAATCAGAGAGACCGTACAGAGGTCTAAGGTGGAGGTGACCCTACTTGGCTTTTCTCACTCTCGCTTTTGCCTTGGCCACAAATTCATTCCTAATTGCTGCTGAGAAAAACAAACTGTCAGGGTGACAGGACAGCTCAACACAGAGCCCTTGCACTTATTGCTCATCAGGCAGAAAATGTCAGCGCTCGTGTGATGCTGGGGCAAAGCCTCCTCCGCTTGTGCCAAACTCTTTAGCGAAAAACAACAACGAACTGTTCCAACTGCTCTTTAATCTTATTGCATCTTTTATGATCCTGTCAGTGTTATTATGCAGTGGGTGGGAAAAGTCAATTACACATCTTTGGCATCACTGTTCTTCTCTGCTACCAGAAATACTGACTGGCTTGCTTGAGGACAGGCTTGCATTTTAATTGAACCAACTCATCTTAGGCAACCCAAATGGTTGTGAATTGTCACTGTGCCAAGCTTATAGGCATTTAATCTTTGCATAGAATTGTCACAGAATAATACCTTTGCATTTCATGGCCATTTGGCACCCCATTGACATACCATTATTCTCCATACCAATGCCTACCTGCCAACGGAGGAGAACAGTCATGTATCTGATGCAGGACTGTAGTTTGTAAACCTCATGCAACAATAAGGGTGCAATCCTGGAGAACTTTAGAATGGTGGAGCGCGCGCTCCGCCATTCTAAAGGGTCACAAACGTGCCGTACAGCATGTTTGTGACCACTTTAGGGTAAGGGAGGCCGGCGCAAGGCCGGCCTCCCTCACTCCGTTGCCGGACCAGCAAGCGGCCTCCGGAGGAAGGTAAGCTCTCCCGCCAGCAGCCGCGTGGGCAATCCAGTGGGCAAGGGAGGGGGGGCCATTGGACTAGCCAGCCCAGGAGGGGGCGGGGGATGGCTCCCGCCATATCCCTCTCCACGCCGGGCCGACTACGCCATTACACGACCTCTTCTACTTCCACCAGCTATTTAGCTGGCAGAAATCCAAAGAGGCCGATAGGGCCGGCCCCAGTTTACACCCGGGGAAGGGGAAAAGCGTCCCCTTCCCCGAGTAGACCTCCGGCCCACTGGTCAATGGGCAGCCTGGGCACAGGATCCAGCGGGCGGCCCTGGGCCGCTGGCCGGATCCTTACACAGGATTGCGCAGTAAATGTCTTAGTCTTTAAAGTGCCACAAGACTATCTTTACAATTAAAGTTGTCTGAGTTTTGTGACCATGGTCCATTATATCAGGGGCTCCCAACCTTTGGAGGCCCGCATACCCCCAACACGGGCCTCCGGTTGCCCTGTGTACCCCCGGGCTGGCTGCCCCCATGATTTTTTCCAGGTTGCAACACAGGTGGGCAGGTTCTCCCGCTCGTACAGCAACCTGGAAAAAAGACTACAGCTGATCACAGCAGCTGATAACGGGCAGCATCTTGCGTACCCCCAGCCTGCGGTCCGCATACCTCGAACCACAGGTTGGGAACGTCTGCATTATATGGTTGAACACCTGACGTTTCACCCATAACCGTCCTTCTGTAGTCCTTCTGTTAACTTCTGTTATTTAAAGGACCAGCAGTTCTTTTCCCTCTGGCTCTGCCATGTTCTAAAGCTAAAAGGTTATAAGACCTATAGCCAGTCTTACATGTGCTTAGAGCTGGCTCTGATGTTTTAGCTCTTCCATGTTCTTAGCATTGTGAATCCTTGCACTCTTCAAGGCTGGTAGGCAGGCACCACTTATACTTTGTGTTTCTTCTTTCCTGTTTATGTTCTTTTGATGTTTTTGAATTTCAATTGCTTCTCTAAAGATGCGAGTATGGTATTTGTTGTGTCCCAGGCTCCTCTGAGCCACTCTATTCCCTTCCAAAAGTCCACTTTAGGCTAAAATTAGCACTTTCCCTCTTAAATAGTTAAAATGCTGTGTGCAGAAACAAACTCTTGAACTCAAGGCAGCAATTAACAAAGTTTTATTGCTTTCCAAGCAACCTGGATCATCTAAGCATTTCCCAAAGTAAAAGCAATCCCTCAGTAACTCAGTCTACTTATCTAAACAAGGCAAGTGTCCATGGAAAATTGCAGTGCATTTCCCCAGGGCTGTGGAATCTCCTTGTTGCCCTTCTCCAGTCCGGCAAAGCACCTTGCAACAAACGTCCAATCAAGGTGTCTCTCCAACAGCTTCCTCAAAGTCAATCAACTACCTTTATTGGCATAACACAAAAAGACATACACACACATATACAGATAAATTAAAATAAATAGTGCATAATACAAAAAAAAAAAAAACCCAAGTAAGCAAGGAGGGAAGGGGTTACAAGGGAATAAACAGACTACATCCATTCTAATTAGATTTTACTAAATTGATCACCTTGAAGGCCCTCATAAGAACATAAGAACATAAGAAGAGCCCTGCTGGATCAGGCCAAAAGCCCATCTAGTCCAGCTTCCTGTGTCACACAGTGGCCCCACCAGATGCCTCAGGGAGCAGGGATGCCTCAAAGTCAGTCCAGGTATCAGTCCATCCAGGTAAGTAGTCAGTCCAGCAAAGGTTCCCCATCTGAGTAGTCATCATCTGGCAGGAGATCATTGCGCAGCAATCCAACAGTATATTCCTCTAGCAAGGGAAGCAAGCCCCTTTGGTGCTGTAGCTGGTCTCCTTTTATTTCTCCAAGTCTTCATTTAGCAGAAGTGGGCACAGCTGTAGGCTGACAATCAGTGCACGCCAGGTCCTTCTAATTGTCCACAGGTGTGGAGCCACATCCACTTGCCTACAGCTGTACTTCCACCCATGCAGTCTTGGGTGTTAATCCTTTATATCCCAGTCCTATCAAACAGGCAAAATCTTGATCCTTTAACACCCCTTCTTTCCCGGATCTGTCAAAACAGGGGACCACTGATAACACCACTAACACCTCGCCGTCCTTCCGCGATTTCCACTACAGTATTGTTTAGTCCTGGATAACACTTGTGTGAAATCAAACCTTATGTGATGACCTGTTGTTATGGCATGTTCTGCTACTGCTGATTTTTCAGGCTGTTTCAAGCAACAGTGCCTTTCATGCTCTCTCATGTGTTACCACATTGACACTGTTGCATCACCCTGGGGAATTTATTAGGATTCAACTGAAAGTCTTCCTTGGCCTCCTGTACTGTCTTTTTACATTTCTTTTGCCAGAGTTTGTGTTCCTTATTATTCTCCTCATTAGGGAATGATATCCATTTATAGAAGGTAGCTTTCTTGCTCTTTATAGCCTCTGTGACTCTGCTTGTTAGCCATGCTGGCACCCTCCTGGACTTAGTCGAGCCCTTCCTCCTTTGTGGGATACATTCCAGCTGGGCTTCCATTATTCTTGTTTTAAACAGCCTCCATGTACTCTGGAGAGATTTGACCCTTTTTACTTTCCCTTTCGGCTTTTTTTAACTAGTCTCCTCATTTGCAAGAAGTCTGCCCTTTGAAAATCAAGGATTATCGTGTCAGATTTGCTTGGCACATCTCCCCCCGACATGAACGTCAAAACAGATTGCAGCATGGTCACTGTTCCCCAATGGTTCCATAACATTTACATCTCTCACCAGGTCCTGGGTACGGGGTGTGTGTGTGTCCCACTGGCTTACCTGCTCCTGCAGGTGGCCAGCAGTCCGACAATGTGCGGGGAAAGTCTCTGGCTGTCCCACCAACGCTCTGGCAGTGTGCTACTTGGCACGCTGCTGGAGCACACTTGACGGCTGCTTTTCAGCAGCCAGTGCTGTTGGGATGCTAGTTCCACCAGCACAAAGAACCCATATGATTGGGCTGTAAGTCTGTCAGGATTCAATGCTTCTCTAAGAATGAGGGAAAGCTTCATATAACTTTTTTTTAAAAAAAAGCAAAAGAGTCACCACACTGACCTTAAAGGGATTTTGTTATGGTAAAACAACCTTGTCAATGCCCCGACCCACATTTATGTAGCAGCACACAGGCACACCACTCCACAAGCTAGTGGCAATGCAGTACTGGTTCTGTCATTTTTAGCACTAAACCAAAACCACCATGCAGGGCCCTCTTATTGGCAAGAAGGAAAAGAAGACTGCTGGCAACTCTTTTCAAGACAAACCATTGATGCTTCTCAGCAGGACACCGACTAACAACACTTTCAGCTACAGAAACACATGACAGGAGCATTAAAATTATTGACTTCTTCCCTCAGGATTATTGACTGCTATCCAGGAGCTGTGAAAACAGAATCTGATTAACTCTAAAAGGGGCACAAGGATGAAGGAAGATAAGTGCTATTAGCTTGAGGAAAATAATGGCATATATAGGGTCCAACCTAAAGATCAGCTCCTTGACCAGACTTCAAGGGTAAAGTATTACATGTGGAATGGCTATGAAGGGGAACATTTGCACTGAGCGTCAGCCTGTGAAGAAAAAGAAAAGGCCATGTACCCATTGTGACTGAAAGAAAGAAGTCCACAACTTGGATGGAAGCATTCTGTCTTCCAGGAGGCATGAAGGCTGAAAAGAAGGGTGCTATTGAGCCAGTATTGCACTTTACAGGGAACGCCTTACTTGTTTCAACAAGGGTATAAGGGAAGCAGAAAGTCCACAGCTTACATAAAGATTGCTTTTTGGTTCCCATGTCATTAATGCCTTGGAAAATGCAACCCTTTCCCATACACTGATTCCCCAGTGAAATGGTCCCCTGAAGCATCTATTTGCCCTATGGGACAAAACATACAACTACCATAAGAGCCATTTTTTGCCCTGAACTGAAGCCAGGGCAGGGGTGTGGCCACTTCAAGTTACGTGCATGAGCTCAGCTTTCCCATAGACCAGTCAGCACATTGTTGGCTTGACTTGATTTTCTGCCATGTGCTTCACTTCGGCAAAGCACAGAGGCAAAACTAACAGTGCTACCCTTCCCTCACATACCATGGAATGGGAAGCATTGTTGCCTCCACACCCCACATATCAAGACACAGAGTAGGGTTAAACATTTCCCCCTCATTTTGTCCTGAGTGCGATTGGGAAAACTGGCATTTCTCTTCTCTACATTACAATGCAGGGGAAGAGATAGAAGTCCCCAAACTGGATCCACTGGCCTACTGGCTGATTTCCAGACCTAGCCTATTACTATTACCATTTATGAAGTAGAGTTGCCAAGGCTTGCTTGTGCCTTATGCTAGGAGCCTGCTGCCTCTCTCTCTCTCTCTCTCTCTCTCTCTCTCTCTCTCTCTCTCTCTCTCCACTGACTCCCTTTGCCCACTGTCCTGCTACTCAAAATATGTTGGGAAATACGTAGATTGAGTGAGGGAATTTGTGAGAAAATGTGGGGTTCTGTCTCGGTTTTTGAGTATATGAGTATAGGCACCACCTCTGGGTCTGGCTCTAAGATCAGACAATACACTATCTGTATGATGCGCCCTCTTCACTATCTCCAATGTACTACAGTATTCCACACCAATAAATGGATTGCTGTAGTTAAAAATGTGGTTGCTGAATTTCTGCTGTTACCAACCAGTCAAAGATTGGTAACAGCTTCTTGGTAACAAAGATACTTTTGGCCTTCGGGAAGGAAAAAAAACCTCCTACAAAAACAACACGGGCTCATCTATATATAACTGCAAGTTTACTATACGGGTACATAGATAACAAGGCATCTTGCGAGAGGACCGTTTGTTCTGCATGCTTTCTCCTTAATAGACATCTCAAAAACTTTGGTTGGTTCCAAATATTGCTGCTAGACTTGATCAGTATTGGCCAAAGGGAACGCACTTCACCAATTCTTAAATAGCTTCACTGACTGCTAGTCAACCTCCAAGCACAATGTTGGTGCTTACTTTTAAAGCATTACAGTATATGTCTTGGATACCAAGAATCTAAAGGATTGCCTATTCTCACATGAATCTTACTAAGGCTCTTCTCCAGCTGTTCCCATCTTTAGAAATTAAGTCGGTGGTAACAGGAGAAAGGGTCTTTTAATTTGAGGTAGCTGTGCAATGTCCTGCCCAGAGAAACCTACCAGGACCCTACTCTTAAGTAGGGACCCTACTCCTGGTATTTTCAGCATCAGGACAATATTATTATTATTATTATTATTATTATTACTACTACTACTACTAACCCAGGTCTTTTTACATCTTGCTCAAACTGGTTTTAATTCTACTGCTGCTATGTTTTTACTGCTCTGCTATTCTTAACTGTTGGTTTTATTGTTTTATTTTGATTTTTGCATACTGCCCTGAGAATGGAAGAATGATCCTGATATAACACTTCTCACTGGCGTTGCTTGAGGTGGGACAGAACGGTAAGTTCCACACACACTGTCCTAACCTCTGTTTACTCCCCGGCACGAGGCGGCCCCTGCCCCCTTGCTGTCGGAGCCATTCAGTGCGGCAAAGGTTGCCTTTGCCGCACTGAATGGCTCCGACAGCGAGGAGGGGGGTCCACCTCGTGCCGGGGACTAAACAGAGGTTAGCACAGTGCGGAACTTACCGTTCCGCCCCACCTCGAGCGACGCCAGTGACACTTCTAAATAAATAAATCTACAGTATTTCACTGGACACAGAAGTGGTGGGAAGGTCTCCAACACATGTATACTGCATGCAGCAGCTAAGATGATGTGTGTGTGTGTGTGTGCGCGCGCATGACTGGTCACACAGGACAATCTACAAATAATTTGCATCTTTCATTCTTCACAGAACTGCTTTCCATGTAAAAAAAATTGAAGAGAGGGCCTAAGGCATCTAACTGCTGCATTCTTATTACATTCTTCTCTATAACAACAAAAAGGCTTCAGCGACCCCTACTGGTAGAAAGTTGAAGACAAAAGGATTTTTTTTTTAATCCCATTGAAAATCCTTAGTAAAGTTTCAGTATAATTGCCAATTCATAAAAAATACTACATCAGGAAGAGGATTTGTATTTTAAATAAAACAATGTTTGCATGTGTCTTGGTCAATCAAGCCCCTTCCAGAAGTGGGGCTGGGAGCAATCTCCATGTATTCAATTAACAACATGCACAGGATAGGGCAGCAACATGTTGGCAGGCAGGCTCCACCCCCTGCTCTATGTGCATTCATTGCATGTCTGCAATGAGCAGACATATGTAGACACCACTATGTAGATATGTTGCAAATGTGTGCTAGGCAGTGACTGTAAGTGTTCCCCTCTGTGGTTGACAGCAGCTTGTGGGAGTGGTTTGGATCACGGGACAAAGGGTCAGACCTCTCTTCTTCTGTGCCTGTCTGCAGTGCAAATCACACGCCCCTCTCCCATGGCTGCTTCTTGATACAGAGAAAACAGGAGGAGTTTCAAGGACTGAACTCTCATTTAACATGTAGTTACACCCTAAGAAGTAACAATGTATTCGATTATTGTACTAAAGAAACACACATATGAACATGACATCTCATTTCAACCAATATCTCTTCCCTCCTTTTTTACCTTCTCTTTCTCCCTTGATGCATGATATACTATATGCATGACCCCAGAAGAGGATGCCTGGTTAGAGTCTCTCATCACAACACGTGCTCCCCTGGCACTGGGGAAGCACTTGCGCGACAAGCACCTGGGGAAGCACCTGGCACCGTAAAGCACTTGCGCGACACCCAGCAAGTAAGGGCCACCAGGGCAAAGGCCCGCAGCCACTCACCTCTGGTGCAGCGTCCCCGTGTCTGTTGGACTGGGTAAGTCCAACACCGGCCGGGGTGGGGGGAGGGTGGTGGTGAGGGGGGCAGTGAGGGGGTTTAGGGGGCGGCCATTGGCCACCTCGGGCCTGGAGAGGGCAGGGATATTGGCAGCGAGATACTATGATATCCAAAGCCCTCTCCAGGCCCAGCACGGCCTTACATGGAGGCATAGAATGTATGCGAGTTCCAGAGCTCGCGTACATTCAAGGAAACCTATTTGGCCTCCTGCTGCTTACACCCGAGAAGGAGAACGATTGTCCCCTTCCCTCGAGGTGCACTCGGGCTGCCCTGGGGCAGCCCGGGACCTGCATAGGATCACTGGCATTGCTGAAGGTGGGGCGGAGCTCTAAGTTCCGCCGCGGTCTAACCCTCCATTACACGGGAGCATGAAGCGTTCCCCCGCCCCCTCGCCTTCGGAGTCATTCAAGTCAGTGAAAGCAACGCTCCCTGCGTTCCCCTGAGGAAGGTGGGGCGGAGCTCTAAGTTCCGCCACGGTCTGACCCTCCCTTACACGGGAGCACGAAGCGCCCCCGCCCCCTTGCCTTCGGAGCCATTCAAGTCGGTGAAAGCACCTTTCACCGACTTGAATGGCTCCAAAGGCGAGGGGCAGGGGCACTTCGTGCTCCTGTGTAAGGGAGGGTCGGACCAGGGCGGAACTTAGAGCTCCGCCCCCCCTGCAGCAACGCCAGTGCATAGGATATGGCGGCTGGCCCTTTAGGCTGGCCGCCGTATTGTACACAGCCAGGGTTGGGCTGCAAGGACCAATTTAGATACAATATGGGTGATCCTAATCACTGTGTCTTCCGAACCTTCCCACCCCCACCCCCCAGCTAATATCAGGTTTGGGTGGAATTTAGATCAGGAAAAGCTAATTTAAACACCCAGCTTAAACATTTAAATTTAAACATCCCTAGAAGTAGATCTTCAAAGCTTCCACATGGGTTTGCTAATTAGTGGAAGGATAACAATGAAAGCTCCTAATCCTGGATTTTCCACATCACATCTCATTTGGCCCTAGGGCCCACTGTTATAGCCCCTAACTTGGTGCACTTAATTCTATAGTAATCAAATTACAGAGGAATACCACATTTCAATGTATTGATCATCAGGGCAACAGTCCTAGCTGTGTCAGCCCCTTAATGAAAACACTGAAGTCACCATGCAGTCTGACAGCTTAAATCAGAACAGTAAACTCCAATAGAGAAAAGAGGCAGGTAAGAATTATGTAGGCTGAGAATGTGTTGCAGAGCCCTGTAGTATAAATAGTTTTGACAAACCAAAAACAATTTTGAAAAGGTATTGGCCTTAGAAGCGCAAATAGGCAGGGATGTGGATCAAGTCTCTGGGTCCAAGTCTCAAGTCAAGTCCCAAATCTTTGCCCCCAAGTCCCGAGTCTAGTTGCGAGTCCCTATCTGTTTAATGGGGGAAATTGGTTTAAACCTGAATCAAAAATTCGACTTGTCATAAAAGGCTCCAAGTCTTGCGTCGAGTCTTTGAGTCTTTTACAATCCCCAAGTCTAGTCTGAGTCAAGTCATTGACTCGAGTCAGCCCAAGTCAATAGACTTAAGTCTACATCACTGCAAATAGGTAGCAGCAGAGAATAAGACACGATGCATTCTACTAGTTCTGTAATCAAAGGTCAATCACTCTTTCTCTGCTACAGTGTTTTATGTAGGCTTGACCCCTGTCCACTTCTCGGCAGGTAGGTCTTCATCTTGTTCCTTATCAGGACATTTTGTTTTAACTTGTGTGCCCTGAACCCCAAATCCTCAACAGCAGCAATAGGAGCTCATTCATACCATCATTTGTATGCATGAATCTCTCTGCAAGTAATACAAGCTGTGCTCATACAACTGGTGGAAAAATCAATCCTCAGAAGAAAACACTCCCTTGGAAGGAAGCACAGAGAATGCAAAAGGGTGGAAAATTTGCTAGCGTCTGCCACATCTTAGTTCTTCCATAGCCTAAAGGGAAAACCCTGTATTCTGCAAAGAGGTCACGTTGTGTTGTTCTTATTCCACTGTAAACTGCTTTGCACAGCAGTAACAAGAAAAGAGGGTGTGGTGAAGGAGACCCCTTTCATCCTAGTCGAAACCTCATGTGTATGCTTACTATGAAACTGGCTTGTCTTAGGCAGTCAGTGCAGTATTGCCATCATCACCACAGTGCCCTACACAACGGCTGGAGAAACTTAACTTGGAATTAATATTGGACCGAAGAATAGATGCTTTCGAACTGTGGTGCTGGAGAAGACTCCTGAGAGTTCCTTGGACTGCTAGGGGAGATCAAATCAGTCAATCCTAAATGAAATCAACCCTGACTGTTCCCTGGAAGGACAGGTACTAAGGCTGAAGCTCAAATATTTTGGCCACCTAATGCGAAGAGAGGACTCTCTGGAGAAGACTCTGATGCTGGGAAAGATTGAAGGCAAAAGGAGAAGGGGAAGGCAAAGGATAAGATGGTTAGACAGCATCACCGATGAAAATGAAAATGAGCGAACTCAGGAAGATAGTGGAGGGCCTGGCGGGATATGGTTCATGGGATCACGAAGGGTCGGACATGACTTAACGACTGAACAACAACAATATTGGGCCTGCCACAGTGTCCATAGCCTAGGTTAAAAAAAAAAAAAAGGCCAGGCAGAAACCAACGCCCTGCTATGTTTTGCTCACACCTGTCTATTGGTCAAGTCCATCTACCTGACCATGGCCAAGGGGCTGATCCCAGGTTTCCCACTTTGGGGTTAGCCAATCAGAACAGTTGAATCTTGATCCCCCAAAATTCCATATACGTTGCTGGCTACTTTGAACCAGCATGTGTTTTGCTCTGGCATGTATAGAGTTAACCTGTCTTATGTTAACTTATGGCAGAGGGGTCTGGCTCAGTCGGTAGAGCCGCCGCCTTGCAAGTCTGAAGATCGGTGAATGGCAAGTTCGAGACACGCCGCCGACAAAAAGCTGTGAAAGCCTCTGTGAGGAGAGATAAGAGTTGCCATCTATGTCGGCCGAGTGTGGGAGGCGACGGCCAGAGGAGAGGCCAGACTGCAAACGGAAACCATCTGGAATGTAGTTGTTCATGAAAGTTTGGACATTTATATATTGTTAAAAAAACATTAGGGGGGTTAGGAAAGCCTGCCCACATACACCACCTTGGTTTAAAGTCAGAGGAGAAATCCAGTGACCAAGAAAGGCGGTATATAAATACTGTATATTATTATATATATTATATTATTATGTTGACATGCCTGCTCCTGGACTGGAGGTGAACAAAAGAACATAAATGTTTTCCAGGCAGGGTTTACGTCTAGTTGTATTAGATTTAATGGTTTCATTTTGCCTCTATGTGCCTGCTTTTGCCGAGATCAGGCAAGATATTCAACAACAACGAAAACAAGTGCTTCTGGCCCTCAGCACTGTAGGGTGGGACCTGATTCTGCAAACCCACCCATGGGGTTCTGTTCCTTCTCCCCATTTCCTCTTCTGCTCTCAGCCACCCATATCCTGGTTTAGCCAAAAGTAGTTCTAGAGAGAATGAGAGTGTCCTATTTTGTGCTTCTTTATCAGTCACAACGCCCTGTCTGTTTTCCTTGGACTGACAAAATGTCCAAGCTGAAGCTGTTGTGGTTGTCTGCAGCCCTTGCATACCAAAAATGGCAAAAATGTGTAGGAGAAAGTAAGAGACTGGTGTGGAGCAGCACCCAGGACCTGCCTGATCTGCTCCCACTGCAGGGCTGGGAGCAGAATGAGTCCAATGGATAAACTGGATAGATATAAAGGAGCGAGGAAAAGAAACAGAAAAGTCATTTTGTAGTGATTATGGGAAGTTGCTCTACAGACCTGGGGTCACTTGAGTTTAGGATTGTAGCCTAGGGCTGTAATCCTATACACACTGTCCTGGGAATAACAGCCCAATCCTATGCTTTCCCTTTCCCTGCTGATGCAGCTGTGGCCAAACAGCTAGTGCTGCATCCTTCTTGGGGCGGGGGGTAAGAGCACCAGAGGTTTCCTCTGGGTAGGGAAACATTTGTTCCCTTACCCAGGGATAAGCTTCCGCGGTGTGGAGGGGTCCACTTGGATCTACGCCAGCGAAATTGCTGGCACAAGTCCACATGGACCAGGGCCACGGGATCAGGTCTGGGAAGGAAGTTAGGTTTTGGCAGACCTGATCCACCCCCTCCCTGCACCCGTTGCCACCCTGTTCCAGCCTCTTCCTGCACCCGTTCTGCCTTCCTCCCATCTCGTCCCTCCTCATCCCGCCTCCCCCGCTGACCTCTCTTCGTTGGCGGGTCTCCACGGAGCCACGTCCGCAAACTGGGCCACTTCGGACTTGCTGATGGCGTTCCAGAAGCACGTCGCTCCACGCACTTTCGGAAGGCCATTTGCGACAGCCGGAAAGCGTGCCCTGCCACCAGAACACTAGTTAGGGGGGGGGGGAAGAGTAGGATTGGGCTGTGAATCTCATTAAACGCAGTGGTGCTTACATCTGAGTAGACATGCACTGTAAAGGCCCGATCCTATCCTCAGAATATGCTGGTGTATCTCCACAATGACAGCCACACTGATGTAGAAATCCTTCTGTCGATGGACGTGCCACAGATGACAGTGCAATGTCAGAAAAACACTGCTCCAGCATAGCTCGGACGCAAGTCAGATGCCAGCACAACTCTGCTGGCAGAGAGACCAAAACAGGGAGGAGATTAGGGGAGGGGGACATAGGAGAGATGTGGGAGGAACAAGGAGGAGTCGATGTACATCCTATCCTAACCCCCTTTCAGTTAACAGACACACCCTAATGCCAGAAAAAACACAATGCCAATGACAGAGCTGACAAAGGTAGGAGTAACCCCATAAGGAACACTCGGGAAAGGAAAAACAGCAGAAAATTGCACCTCTTGCCACCACCCCGACTCACCCTCACCCACTTTCCTGCAATGGAGCATAGGATACAGACTACATTTGGCAGGCAATCACAGCACACCGGGGGGGGGGGGATTCCCAACCATGAGGCATGCACAGAATTCCACAGAGAAACCAGCAAACCCCACAGAGAAAGAACAGAACACAAATAAAAAATAGCGATTTCATAACTCCACATTTCTATTGAACAACTGTCTAGTTGCTACCTGTTTAACCTTCTTGATTAGGGATATCATCCCAAGCAATGTTCCCTCTGTTTTTGTTTTCTTTACTGCTCGGAGCCCTACAGTGGCTCAGCCGTTTGCAGCTGTGGTCATTGCTGAACTCTGGAATGCCAAGGGGAAAAGCAAAGGAAGGAGAAGGTGACAGAAACTGGCGGAGAGGCTTAAACACAGCCGCCACCTACACGGTTTAACCTGGCCCAGCCTGAGCTCAACGGCCGCTGGCCAAGGAGATGCGGACAGAGTGCGGCCACCTTGTTCAGCTGTGCAGGGCTCCCATTATGCTCCATGCAGCTGATCCCAAGCCAATCTGTTGTCCAAAACAGCACCAAGTTCCACCCCCACACACCTGTGCCAGCATCTCTTTGCACCAGTGTGCACAGCACCTTCCTCCTTATCACTGCTGCCCATCTATCACCTCCTCCACTGCCCCCACTTCTTATCAAGTGGCCTGGCAGGGAAGATCCTGGGAGTGGAACGTCTCTGCTCCCAGCATCTTCCCCACTGCTGGGTCACTTTGCAAGAAGCTGCAGAGGAGAACAGTAGCCGAGAAGGTGGTGGCCTTTTTCCCAAGCGCTCTCCTGGAAGTAGAGTGTTCAAGAAAGGGATCACAGTGACAGCTACCTTCTCCAGTGTTGCTGCCACAATTCTCAGCAGCAACACTGAAGGAGGAGGTAAGCCTCCCCCCCCCCCCGTTCCCTTTTCAAGGAGAGTGTACAGGAACAGAATGGGGCAGCGGCTGGATGGAGCAGCTGGTAAGTTGGTGGGCCGGGGTGGCAGGGGGGCACAGGAAGTCGGGTACCCTCTGCCACTTTGCCCCCTTCCCCAGCCTCAAAACAAGGACTTCAGCATCATGACTGGGCCACCCTTGATCTTGAAACTTGTGTTTTTTGTATAACACATCAGCTTCCGTGTTGAGTTAGCCTGGGGTCAATATCAGCATGCCATAAATATCTCACACTCTTGATAGGAGATTTTAAAGACTGTACAAAGTTTAACAGCTTGATGCTACATGGAATTAAACTGCAGTGTGAATGAAAGGATGTATTTCAATTAAGTTTACTAGAGCAAAGGAGAACTGTATAATTTCAAAGACTTCCAATACCAGGGCTTTTTGCTTTTGACAACGTCAGCGTAGCTATTCTCTAAGATAGCAGGGTGGCTACCGTTTTTGCATACTGAAACAATAGAGATGGATTGATGGATTGAATGTTTCCTTTGATGTAGTCCTATATTAACAAAACATCATCATTATTTACTTATTTAAAACAGTTATGCCAACATTTTAATTTTCAAATTTAAAATTGTTAAAATACAGTAACGTTACTAATTCTCAACAACGCCAGTAAAACAGCAGAACACAGCATAAAACAATAAACTGGCATAGCAAGAAAACCTCAAATGCAGCACTAAGATCAACCTCTCCATGTGTTAAAAGCCCAGCAAGCCAAATAATTTTAATCTGGCACCTAAAATTATACAGAGTGGGTGCCAGGCAACATTCACCAGGTAGGATATTCCACAATCAAGGAACCACCATAGAAAAGACTCAAATTGCCCTCCACCCATCCAGGGGTACTCAGAGAAAGGCTCCTGAAAAAAATTATTAACTGGGCATTATGATATAAATGGTAAGTAGATTCATTGTGATAGGAAAAAAGAGGTCGCTATTCTGGCCCTTCTTTGTCAGGATGCTTACAATTCATTTACAAATTTGCAGATTCATTTACAGATTTGCAGCCTCTCTATAGACTCTAAATAGGCAGGATTTGTATATCGCCCTTGCTAAATTCTGAGGAAGTCGACAGAAACTGCCACTTAAATCAGTAGCAAGGCCTAAATTGAGTGCAGCACCCTAAATGGAATGGCTCTTCTCTGCTGATGCAATGCATTAACAGTCTTCAGAGCAACAGATTGTGGTGTAGCTGACAAGCAGACAAGCTGCTCATTTTAAGGGGGGGGGGGCTCACCTCATTTGCTCCCATGATTATTATTCTAAAAGGATCTGATCATCTGAAGGAGTTTTATTCTTTCTCTTGTAGCTCTGTTCCAAGCAGCGTTTAAATGTTAAGAACCAAATGTGTACCATAAATCATCTTTTAAGGAAGGATTACCAACTAGTCTTATGCTCTGGGTAATAAGCAGGGTGTCCCTTAGGGCCAGTTTTTAAAAGTAAATAATAATTAAACAAAACCTGATGACAGGCTAAGGAGTAAGGCAGAATTCTAAATGCCAGGGGTTTCTTCAGCTCCTCATTTTTCTTATACAACAGCAATTTATCGTCTCGCAGAAGGCAACACGCTCAGATTACAGACATGCAAATTGTGAATCATCACCTAATACACAAAGCTCACGTGAAATATTTTAGAAATTGAGAACAAAGCTTAGAGCAGGGGTTCTCAACCTGTGGTACGTGTACCCTCAGGGGTACGCGAACTGCAGGTTGGGGGTACGCGAGACGCTGCCCGTTATCAGCAGCTGCAATCTGCAGCTGATGGTGGGCAGTGTAACAGTTCTTCCCGGGTTGTGGCGTGGGCCGGAGGACCCACTTGCCTGCATCGCAACCCGGGAAAAACATCTACAGGCCTCCTGATGCCCCCTGAAGCTCCCCCTTATCTGTTCTCCTGGCTGTTGCCATCTTGGATCTCATGAAATCTCGCGACATCCAAGATGGTGCCGCCCAAATCTCGTGAGGGCACATGAAGCCCTCATGAGATTTGGGCGCCACCATCTTGGATCCTGCGAGATCCAAGATGGCGACGGCCGGGAGAACAGGTAAGGGGGAGCTTCAGGGGGGCATCAGGAGGCCTGTAGACGTTTTTACCGGGTTGCGGCGTGGGCAGGAGGATCTGCCCACCTGCACCGCAACCCGGGAAAAATACATTTTAAGGGGTGGTACGTGGGGGTACTTGGGTGGGTCTTGGGGGTACATGGGCCCCCCGACATCTGGGGGTATGTGGGGCAACCAGAGGCCTGCGTAGGGGTACGCGGGCCTCCAAAGGTTGAGAACCGCTGGTTTAGAGGAAAGTTGGGGGTTATCTTTGTGTAAAAAACGTGGGAAAAGAGAGCTGACCAATGAGTTCAAAAGCCTCAAATTGAATTTAAATCTGAAAAGTGACAGGCAAAGCCATTGGATGGTAGCCATAAATTTCATGTGAAAGTCAAACTAGATGTGATGTCTTAGTTTGCTGATTGGAACTCCTGGAATCTTTTTTTTTTCTAACAGCCCAATCCTACTTAACTTTCTGCGCAGTGATGCAGCGAGGCCAGTGCAGAAAGTGGGAGGTCTCCTTGAGGTAAGGGAACTTTTGTTCCCTTACCTCGAGTAGTGACGTTAGCAAACAAGTCACTAGAAAAGATGCTATGCCGGGGTGAAAATGACCAGCTGTTCTTCCTCTCTCTGCTAAATACAGTATAAGAGGTGTACCTCTCCTCAGATCCACACCAGCTAGTTTTCTGGTTCAAGTCCAAGAGGAAAGGAAAGCAGTGTAAGGAAAGCAGACCTGGGAAGGGGGATAGGATTTGGTGCGCGCCACTGCCGCTGATCCCACCCCCTCCCAAGTCTGGTCCATCCACCCCCATCCCCATCCCTGTCGCCCTGTTCCTCTCCCCCCCCCCACGCTGGCCTACCTGCTATGGAGCGCATCCCATGAGCCGCTGATGCACTGTCCCAACATGCCTTATATGGCACAACTAGTGCCAGCGCAGGATGTACTGCACCGGCGCTAACACTCAACAGGATTATGCCATAAAGTAGCCATAGATGGGGGGGGGGGGAGGAGGAGGAAGAGTGTTAACCCTTTGCCCCCATGCCAATTCCCTGACTTTGTTGATTTATTTTAGAGAATTTATTGCCTCTCTCTAGTCAAAGGCCAATGTATACATAAGTCTCTCTCTTCATGGCTAATAGCACATGGGGGAGATCTGGATTGGCATGTTACCATTCCACTAACTCTTGCAACTGTCAAAGTCTAAACTGACCAGCATATGTCAATATTCATTTTTAATTGCTAATGAAAAAGTACATAGGCCAAGGATGGGGGGGGGGGGGGGAACACAATCTCATCTTCCTAAAGCATCTTGCCTGGTTTTCAAGAGAAAGCAAATTACCTTCATAAATATTGGGAATTATTTCTGCTTGCCTGTGACACAAACACACACACACCTCCAAAAAAAAAAAAGCTTATATAGGAAGCTGGCTCTAAGCATTTGCTGTCAGATAATGAAGAAGGCTTGGCTTCTGTGGGGAGCTCTTTATAAATTCATTTCCTTCCTGGAATTCAGAAACAAGTTCATATATTTGGTTCATTGCTACAGGTCTAGAAGTCTGCAAGGTTCAGTGGGAAGAAGCCAGCCCAGTTCCATTATAAAAATAAAAGGTAAGAGATGCAATTCACCGATCTTTTAGTTTATAGTTCCGTAAAATAATGCTATTGCATTGTTAGTTTATGAGGGCTGGAATCCTATACATTCTGGCAGTATACCTGGCTGGCAGTAAATCTCATTAAATTCAGTACTTCTCAGTAGAGATGTATAGGATTGTGGTTTATATACCAGATGTATAGGTTTATATACCACTTTTCAATTTTTTTAAAAAAGCTCGTAAAGCACTTTACATAGCTAAACAAATAAATAAATGGTTCCCTGTCCCAAAAAGAGCTCACAGTTTTTTAAAAGTTTTTAAAAAATGCAGAATGGACTTTAGTTCCAAACCATGTTAATGTGAGTACATAAATAGGTACCGCTTGCGGGAAGGTAAACAGTGCTCCGTGTTCCAGCTGCATGCTACGCGCTGCAGCAAGGAGAGTCATGCTGGCCACATGACCACGGAGGCGTCTTCGGACAATGCTGGCTCTTCGGCTTTGAAATGGGGATGAGCACCACACCCTAGAGTCGGACACGACTGGACTTAATTGTCAGGGGTCACCTTTACCTATGTCCTTAAAAGGTGCCTCTTAGCCCAGATGGCAGGGGTAATTAGTGAATTTTAAATGTGGTTATTAAGTCACATTTAAAATCTTTTCATTTAAGAATTCTTAGTACAACAGTAGTCTGAAATCTATATATCATCTCTCTTTTTAGCACAGATGGAGTATATGCCAAACAGTAAGCTATTGAATAGGTTATTTCCAAGATTTCTCATAGCACTTGCCTCTTTGAAATTCAGATAAACACACACACACACACACACACACACACACACACACACACACACACACACACGAACTTGGCACCTGAAATTTACTTAAATCCCAGACTATATCTCACTCTATCAGTATCACTCGCTCTCCCCTTTATGCGTTACTGTGTTACTTTAATGTCTAGAGTAGGGGTTCCCAACCCCTTCCCGGCCGAGTATCACCTCCTGCGCCACTGTCCTTCTGAGTACCACCGGAAGTGACTGGCAATGACATCATCACCAGTTACTTTTGGGTTTTCAGAGGCCAGAAAACGCAGGGAGGAGGCTCTGGGCAGGTGGAGGGCCCTTCTCAGCGTTCCTTAGAGGCTTGGCCAAAGGTAGGAGCTTCTTGGGAGCAAAAACGCGCCACCAAAAGAGCTGCGTCGGAGTGGGGTTCCAGTGGTCCAGCGGTCCAAGTATCACTAGCAGTCGGCCGAAATACCACTGGTGGTGCTAGTACCAAAGGTTGGGAACCCCTTGTCCAGGGGGCAGCTGTTCGGGATGGCATCCTAAATACCTTGCAGAACTAAATTCTTTTGATTTCAATGGAACATTTCCACGTTTAGTGTTTATAATTAGGGTGTTTATGCTTTCCAAATCATCAGAAATGCTAAAGTTCTTAGGGCCAACGTACATGACCAAATTTTGCAGAGTGAGACTATTGGTTGCGTGAAGATACCCAAGGTTTCATTTGCAATGAACTGGCTGTGTTACTTTTCCACTGAGATCAATTCACACACTTGCACATCACCATATGTTAACTCTGCCATAGTAATGATAAGATTTTACTGCATGTTACTTGACAGCTCTACATAAACACCCCAATCCAGTTGAGGAGATTTATTCACATAAGCAGGCAGTCATCATCTGGTGGATCAGGAATCATCACAGATATAAATATTATGCACATCTGGATGTTGACATCCCAGGTGAATTAAAAAGGTATATTAGATTGCTATCATCTGCATGTTTACGCAGAAGTAAGTTATGGGGCTGCTTGGATCTGTGCCAACTAAATGACCAGTGCAAATCCGAACAGCTCCATGTCGGGCTTTTAAGTCTGGAAAGGGAGATAGAATTCGATTTGGCGGGGGCCTCCTACACTGAGCCTGTCCCCTTCCAGACCTGATCCACCCTCTTCCCCATCCTCCCTCCACCCTGAAACACCCCTCCCCACCCCCATTCCACCCTCTCCTGCCTCCTCACCACTGGGTGTGGAGCTCACATGCCCCAGCAGGTGCTGATTCTGTGCTGGCAGGGGTTTGCTGGCTCTGGCCTCTCCACCAGCAGAACTGTCTCCATGCCGGCGCAATGTGCTTTATGGCACAATTGTGACAGCATAGAGTCTAGTACTGCCAGCGGAGGCAGGCTTGGGATTGGGCTGTTAATGTAACATGAGCTACGCACTGTCTCTTTGGCAGCCCTTGCAAAAGAGGATGGCCTACACATTAACGTATCGCCCTAGGCAAATTTCTCAGTTTCCCTTCTGCTGAACCTGATATTTCTTTCTGCTTTAAAAAAAAGTTTGAAAACCAGCACCTGAGCACTCCTGCTGACAACATCACCACTCTTTTTGTAGGAGAAGTTCGAGAGCATTGTTCCCCTTTGACTATAGCCTTGCTCCCAACTCCAGCAACAGGTTGGATCAGGGTAAAAGTCTGGATGATACCAACAAGAATATCAGAGCTTAGCCTTTGTGTTTATATTACATAATCAAAATGTAAAATAAGAAAAAGAAAAGATATATAAAAAAATAAATGACATGGAATGTAGGGCTGGTTCACATAGCCCTTTTCGGAATCACCCTGCCCCAATTATTGAGCTGAAGAGCCCCAGCATGATGGAAAGTGGGAAGAATGTGCATGTTCACAGCATGCTCATGGTGCAAACAAGTGAAGAAGATGTGGTTTGGTGCGTATCATCTGAACCAACCCTCCGTTTGCCAGGCTGTCTTCCTGGACCTGCCATTCACAGCGCAATCCTGACTAGGATCCGGCTGGCGGCCCATGGCCGCCCACCAGATCCTGTGCACTGGTAGCCAGCGTGGCCACCAGGCGGGAGGTCTACTCGGGGAAGGAGACGCTCGTCTCCTTCCCTGAGTGTAACCAGGGCCAGGCCCTATCGGCCTCCTCGGATTTCCGCTGGCGGAAGTAGAAAGGCCATGTAAAGGCCCCGGTGCCCGGCGGGGGTAAGGATACGGCGGAAGGCCGTCCCCCGCCCGGGCCACCTGGGCCAATGGCCACCCTCCCCCACCTGGCGAACCATCCCCCTGCCTGCTGGATCCTTACCTGCCGGGTTCGGCGGCAGCCGGGGTGCTCCGTCGTCGGAGTAGGGGAGGCTGGCCACACCGCCGGCCTTCCCTGCTCGAAAGTAGTTGCGAATGTGCTTTACGGCACGTTTATGCATGGTTTAGTCAGGATTGGGCTGCCCGTGTGGACTTCTTGTTTCCTGTTTCTGACTGGCTCCAGCAAATCTCACAAAACCAAGATATACTCCATATCGATTCAGGGAAATGTATGCATAAACACGGCCTACAATTCAGTTTCCTTCCTTGAAATCCAGGCCCAGGTAAAGTGCCCCCTCCCCCACTCACCATACTTAGGATCTGATTCTGTCCACTCAAGTATTATCATCATCATCATCATCAACATTTATATACTGCTTTTCAACAAAAAGTTCACAAAGCAGTTTACTGACAAAATCAAATGATTAAATAGCTCCCTGTCCCAAAAGGGCTCACAATAAAAAAAAAGATGCAGAAGAACACCAGCAAATAGCCACCAGAAGGTAACTTGATATTTTGGTGGCAAATTAAGATCTTTGCCATATGGAGGGCTGTAGCTTGAACCAAACCGTAAGACAAACTGCTATTCAAGGGCTACCTTCTTTGTTCACATTCAGTCATGCACTTTTGGGCAATTTTGTCTTCTTTAATAATGAATTTAGAGAATATACCATATTGTTTAGGGGCAATTTGTGTGATGGAGACAGCATATTTCCAGGAAATTCCAGATTTTCTACTATACTAGCATTATGAAGGGGGCAAAAATTTTGCATTCTAGTTTTGCATTAAGATCTGCAGCAATGCATTTCTATTGACTTATTTATTCATTGAGTGTTACCTTGTTTTCCTGCTTCCAAACGGGCCCTCAGAGTCAACGTGACTTCCACAGTATTAAAAAGAATAATCTATAAAATCATCAAAAATAAAACAAATCAACTGAACAGTGCAATCCTATCCAACTCCCACACTGGCTGCCACTGGCGTCACTAGACGCGCGTCACCCTGGTGCGGGGACGCGCGTCACCCCCCCTAGGGGCGCGACGTTATAGGCGCGGGGGGAGGGGGCCACCCGGCTCCCCCCCCGCATTGCGTCGCCCCCCTCCGGACGCTCCGAGGCCGGCCCAGGAGCCGGCCTCGGAGCGTCCGACCCCGTTGGCGCTCCAGGGCCTTCTGAAAGGCTCCAGGGCTTTTTGCCCTCAAAACGGGTCTGGGCATGCGCGAAAATCCGGGAAATACCCGGATTGACGCGCTGCCTGGGCCTTCGTTCAGAAGGCCCTGGAGCGCCGACGGGGTCAGACGCTCCGAGGCCGGCTCCCGGGCCGGCCTCGGAGCGTCCGGAGGGCGACGCGCGTCACGGAGGTGACGCGCGAGGGGGTGCGCGCGTCACCCCATGACGCGCGTCACCCCCTGGCGGCCCGCCCCCCCGCCACACCCCAGTGACGCCCGTGCTGGCTGCACCAGTGGGGGAGGGCAGAATAGGAGGCTTTGGAAAGGAAAGGAGATTTAAATGCTCTTTAAAGAGGGATGTAAAATGAATTTAAGGGTGCAATCCTGATCTAAATACTGGCGGTGGAACAAGTGTTCCGCCGCCCGAATTAGTCACAAACGTGCCGTAAAGTACGTTTGCAACTACTTTCGAGCAGGGAAAGCTGGCGCAAGCCCTTGCCCAGCCGACAGACCCAGGAAAGGTAGGATCCGGCGGGTGGAGTGGGTGGGTGGGTGGACGGGGGGAGGGTCGGCATAGCTGGGAGGGCGGCCATAGGCCGAGCTGCCCCAGGCATGGGCGTGGCTCCTGCCATATCCAGGCCCCCGCCGGGCAGCTGAGCCGTTACACAGCCTTCCCGACTTCCACCAGCGAAATAGCTGGCGGAATTCCGAGGAGGCCTATCGGCCCCAGCCTCTGTTACACTCGGGGAAGGGGACGAGTGTCCCCTTCCCCGAGTAGACTTTCTGCCGCGGGCTGCCTGCTGCAGGCTGCCCACGGCGGAGATCAGGATCCGACGGGTATTCTTGGCCACCCGGTGGATCTTTAGAGCAGGATTGCACTGCCCATCCCCTTTCCCTTCCAAAGTCTCCCGTTCTGTCCTCCCCTACTGGCTACACCAGTGGGGGAGCTGAATAGGATTGCTCTGAAAAACAATTCAATCAGAACATCAAAAATATCAAGCCAGCTATGAAAAAAATCAACTGAGAGTGCAGAAGAAAGCAGTAAACAATTGGGGGGGGGGGGCATTAATTTAACTGAAATGCCTTAAAAAGGATTTTAACCAGGCAACAACAAAATGATAAGGGAGCCAAATAGGCCACAAGCGGGAGGGAGTTCCATAACTTTGAGGCTGCAACCAAAAAGGCCCTGTCACACGTGTCTCTAAACAAGCTCCAGAAAAGGGAAAAAGCACAGAGCAGGGACTGAGATGTTGAACAAACTGGGCAGCAGATTTGAATGGGGAAAGGTTGTCCTGTAACTATCCTGGTCCCAGATTGTTAAAGGCTTTAATGATTATAACCAACAGCTTGAACTGAGCCTGGAAACATACTGGCTACTGTGTGTAAGTAACACTATTGTGTTATGTATATTCGTGCCCCACAGATATAAGCATGCCCAAAATAAAGATCTCCCCTGTGGAAGGACTGGTCATGTTACTGCTGTTAAGTACAGCCCAAGCCCTCACTTGTTCTCCCTGCATCTGTAAATATCTGGAAGAAACATGGAGTTGGAAAGTAGACTGCAGTTCTCTGGGGTTGACGGAAATGCCTACCCTGGCGTCTGCTCACATCAGAATTCTTCATCTGCAAAACAACAGTTTGACCACAGTCCCTCCTGGTACACTGGACATCTTGAGGAATGTGAACGAATTGGATTTGTCCAACAATCCTTGGAACTGTGACTGTTCTATTTTATATCTCAAGCACTGGCTGGAAGACTCCCACCCAGCTTCTCTTGCCAATGCTACCTGTGCAACACCAGCTGCGTTACGGATGAAAGCCTTGAGCCAGCTGAGTGGGAATGAATTGGAAGGATGCAGGAAACCTCTCCCCATCAAATGCCTTGATTTCTTTTGGAGGGACTTGATTCTGATTCTCATGGCAATATCTGTCTTAATTTTTGTGTCTTGCATTCTGCACTATTCCAAAAAATTAGTTTACCAAGTTTCCAGACCGCAACAGTCTTCTAAAATCCCACTGCTGCAGAGTCACAACCTAGAAACTCAGAAAGTCAGAAGGAGACGCTAACGGTGACTGATACCTCTTTGCTGAGAATTGTGTTTGTGGTAAAGAAATTGCATCAGTTGTACTTCACCGGTGGTTGTTGTTGGTTATGTATGAATGCATACATAGGGTAGGGTAGCTATTCTATTGTATGTTTCCCAAAATGGAATTAACTACCACTACTATCTGAATAAAAACAATCAAATTCTGCTGGCTGTGTAAATTGTAACCTAGTAGATTATCACAAGTGCTAATTAAAATGCACTTCCATGTACCACATCTTCTGCTTTTTGCTGCTGAAAAGTAATAATATGCATGCTGTGCAACCCTTGCTCTAAGTACTGTTAAAACCAGTCTTCTATATGAAACAGAGTTCAAGTTAATTTCAAATTAAATTAGATACTAGGCCAAAGAACTCTTGCCTAAAAATGATCAGGTTCAGGGAATTCAGTTAACATTCATACAAAATTGTGTATTTTATAGGTGCAATCGTGTTTATACTGCCATGCTCTCAACAAGAGTCTGCCTTTAAAAACAGTTTGGAAATGGCAATTGGTCCATAATGCAGCCATCAGCTTTTTATCTCAGGTCCAGAGATTGGAGGATATATATCTCTTTGATCTTGTTCCAGCTAAATTGGTAAAGGTTAACCACTTGTTTCTGGGATCAATTTAATGTACTGGTGGTGCTAGTCTTTAAAAACTTTAATCTAAGAGGTAAAATCATGGAGAGAAATATCTGGCTGTGTTAATTCCCAAGAAGACACGTTGTCTTCACAGAATTCATTGCAACATATGTAAGACTATTTCCAAGAAAGAAATACTGTATTAAGGCTTCTGTTTCGTGGCTCTTACAACGCCAGATCTGTATATGTTGGACACCAGAGAAGGCAAAAACATTGCTTGGGCAACACACATTCGTGAGAAAGCTATAGGAATCGACGAGGAACAACAGCATTTCCTATAAGCAGAATTCTGCTTATCAGGTCCAAGCCAGGGTGCCTTCTTTATCTGGGGGAAAAGCTTAAACAGAGGATATAGAAAGCATCACCAGCTTATCTAGTCCGACCACTGCTTTCAGGAGCCCTCGCCCACTTCCCACACAGCCAATCAAACTGAACTGCATAGCGTGTGCCGTTGATCACAGTCTTTGCATAACCCAGAAAGAGACAAGAAATTCTTAGGGCATCCATCTAAAATGGAACGTGCAGGAAAGACTTCTCAAAGGCGTTTCGTGAAAGACCTCCAAGTTGTCTGCTCAATGACTCTGTCTTCTTGTGCATGGAAAAATGCAGAGTGAATCCTGCTGAAAATAAAACAAAAGCAAAGTAAATGATTCCAAAGCAACAGTAAAAGAAAGTAAAGCTGTGAACTGATTGGTCTCCCCATGTGTTTGGGACTTGAGGTAAGTGTCGTATTAAATAGGTATACTAGTGACTATGGTATTGGTTTTTACGAAGAAACAGAAAGACAGAAGAAAAAAGACATGGGGGAAATTACCCCATGAGAGTAAAATAAAAATTTGTGCATTTTAAGCTTATACATGTATACACATGTATACATGTACTGTGTATGTGTATGTGTATACGTACACACACACACACACACACACACACACACACACACACACACACAGAGAGAGAGAGAGAGAGAGAGAGAGAGAGAGAAAGCAAAGTGTACCCCCAATATATATAACTGTTGGACTTTTCAGTATTTTCAATTGTTTTCATTTTATTCTTAACTAATAGCCTTGTATATTATTAGGGGATAATCAGACATTGTTATTCAAACCAAGTGTTGCACAATAAACGTTTATTTCTTAAGCTACATCTAACAATGATTTTAGCTAACTGACAATTAGAATGCTACTATGTAAAACACTTTTGTTTGGCTTAGATAAAAGCAAATTCTGTTTTTAAAAAATTGAGAATAAAGAAGCCGATGTCCTTTTTTTTACACAATTAACATGTTTAGAACATCTAATAAATCATAATGCAGGAAGTAATTTTTTTAATTTGCTTTAATGTTTTCATTCAATATAACAGATAATTAGGTCTTATGAAAGGATTTGTTCTATGAATTTCACACATCACAAGGTTTTGCTGCTCATTTGCTACAGATAAGCCTGTAGTGCTATTTGGAGAACACAGCAGGATTTGCTATTACATAAAAAAGTGAAAGCGCACAAGAAATAACAGAAAGTTCTCAAGGGTGTGGAATGGGAATGGGGTGTGTGTGTTCAAAGTTGTTAACTTAGTTGAGTTCCTTTTTCATACTTATCTGCCCTAGCCAGGAACAATGTTGTAGTAAGAGGGAAAGGACAAGGATTCCATCTGGTGTGGGAATGCAGTGTTGGACTTAGAGCAGTGTTTCCCAAATTGTTTAAAAGGAGGCCTGACTCAGTGGCATCCCTGGGGGGGGGGGGGTACTGTAAGTTGTGTACAGATCTACTCAGTGTTACACGGTGGCCATGCCCACTCGCCATCGGAGTCATTCCGAGCAGTGAAGGCAACGTATCCCTGCACATTGCCTTTGCTGCTTGGAATGGCTCCAACAGCGAGTGGGCAGGGCCACCATCTAATGCTGAGTAGACCTGTGCGCAACTTACAGTACCCCCCCCAGGGATGCCACCGACCTGACTTCAACCACACTCTACAGTCTGACCTCACACGCAGCACTGTCCACCTTGCACGAGTGACTGCGTGGATATCCTCATGTGCATGTGTGCAACCTTTTGCGGGGCGTGAAGAGCTGTGGATTGGATATTTCACCAATAAATACAAAAATAATAACCGTTATGAAAACAGCAAGCATTGCAGGTTTAAAACCACATGCCGGGAAAAAGCATTAAAACAAAGCAGCAGGTTTTTTTTTCCTGAGTTTATGGGATAGCTGTACCATAAGAACATAAGAAGAGTCCTCCTGAATCAGGCCAAGGACTCATCTAGTCCAGCTTCCTGTATCTCACAGTGGCCCACAAGATTTTCTGTGGGCGCACTCAAGACAACATGATACCTGTATCCTGTTGCCACTCCTCTGCATCTGACATTCAGAGATAGGCTACCTCTAAAACCTGGAGGCTACATACAGTCATCATGACTTGTTTCCTCTATAAATCTGTCCATCCCCTTTTAAAGGCATCTAGACCAGGTGCCATCACATCATGTGGCAAAAAGTTTCACAGATTAATTATACACTGGGTAAAGAATACCAGCCTTAGGGCCCTCTGTCTACCTAGAAATGTATGTCTACCTGTCTACCTAGAAATGTCCCCCCTCCAGGTGTTTCACCTCCTATCCCTAGGGATAGACCTGGTCTGCAATTTGAGAAATTAGTCCATAGGGTATTACAAGGATTTCAATTTGCACTTCAATCAGTACAGAATACATTGTTAACATTCAAACTGGGATACATTGCATGTCTGGAGATGGGATACCTATCTCTACAAATCCATTCATAGATTGAAATGGGAGGATGGATAATGGGGCCAGGAAGATCTGACATAAAGAGAAAAGCTACAAAGTCCAATTTGAATGTTATGTTCTATACATGTTAAGGCAAGCAGGTTATTATAGCATGCGAGAACCTAAGATTCCTTCTTGTTGTCGAGAGCTGACATACACCCGAGGAGGCCCATTGGGGCTGGGCAGCCCTACACCGGGGGATGGGGACAAAGTCCCCTTCTCCCAAGGAGTCCCCAGGCCGTGCCAGAGCTCAGGATACTGCGATTGGTCCTATGGGCCGGCCGCGTATCCTTACACAGAATTGGGCTGCCAGGTCCAAACTACACATGATATTAAATAGATCACTGACCCTGATATGTTTTGATTTTCTTTGATAAATAGCAGACAAATTGAGCTGAAGATCAGGACTACAGAAAGGGGTCTTTAGCCCTATCCTTGATATCATCCTGATCTGGATCACTCACATGTCACAGGTGCTATTTGCCAAGGGAGGAAGAAATCTGGACTAGGACCATGATAATGGGTAGGGTTAATGGTCATCATAGTCCTCATCTGTAGGAGGTCCAATCCAGTTGCTATTAACCAAAGAAAAATGAAGAACATCAGTGTCACTTTTATGACCCTATCGCCAGTGCAGTGGCCACTGTATCCTGCAGGGGAGAAGTAAAGAAAATGTGTACTTACCTCTTCAGCCTCTGCCTGGTCCTCTATGGGCCTACTCAGATCTACACCAGTTATTTTGCTGGTGTAGTTCTGTTTCATGGAGCTGCCAGTGCTGCCGAGATCTGCCCCGTCCCATCCCCAAACCAGTCCCATCCCAGCCCCGATCCACTCCCACTGCCAGCAAAACTGTGCCAGTGGCTGGGCTGTGGGGCACTGTCAGCAGCATGTGGCCTTCCAGGCCTTGCACTGGTAGCAGCGCAAACCAGCAGAGAGGCTACCACAATGTAGCCATGCGATATGCCAGTATGACATGCAATATGCCAGTAGGATTGAACTGTTAATATCTCCTGTACTTTGGCCCTAAGGCTGCAATTCCATGAACGCTTACCTTGGAGTAAATCTATTTAAAACAGTGAGACTTACTTCTGAGTATAAGATTGTAGTGAATTGGAGGGACAGGGTCCTGGAGACTATACATTTTGGCTTGATTAGCAAGGCCAGTCAAAATTTGTGAATGCCTACACATGAAGGAGCTGTTTCAATAGTTATGCTGAATGTGTGCTGGGCACGGCCAATGGGCATGATCCAAGGGGCATGATTCTCTCCCCTCTACACATATTCAGTAACCATGCTCATAATAGCTGTACAGTCCTTCATACAGTATGACCCCCGTATCCAGGGGGGATAGGTTCCTGGGGGGGCCCCGCAGATACCGGGAACCATGAATAGGCGAACGCTATCCCACATAGCCCCTCACGCCCTCCTGCAGCCATTACCAAATGCTGTAAGTAAGCAGCATGCCAGCGTCTATTGTAGCAGCAGGCAAGCAGCCTGCATGCTAGAGAGGCTCCGTTAACAAGAAGCAGGAAGGCATTTGCTTGCCTTATTTCTTTCCATTAGTTCTATGTTTTCAATTTTCAGAATGGACTCATGTCGAGGACTACTGATACTTCTTTTCCTTGAAACCACCTTTGCATGCTCCTGTCCTCACCATTGTACATGCTATCCTCCGGATCAAAAACCCCAAAAAGTGAACTGCAGTTTCAGAGAACTGAAGACACTTTCACTTCTACCCAGTTCAACGCAAGAACTGTACCTTCAGTACAACCAACTGGAAACCATTCCAGCAGGAGCATTTGATAACCTTCAGATGCTGCGTCTCATCAATTTATCTAGCAATCGATGGCGTTGTGACTGTGGAATTCTGTACTTGAAGAACTGGCTGGAAGACCAAACTGGAAGCATGCTTATCAGTGAGGTCAGGTGCTTCACTCCTCCGTCACTTCACCAAAGAGTGATATCTGAGCTAACATGGCATGAACTTCCTTCTTGTTCCACTCCCAGAAGACATTGTTCTGATTTCTTGTTCAAGGATGTGTCCCTCCTCGTTCTTCTTGCGCTCATCTTTCTTTTTATGATTTGGATTATCTTGCTTGCAAAAAGGATCAGATTTAAACTGGAGATTTGCAACAACAGCATGGAGGTCTCTCACACATTACCTTCTACTCAGCTGAAAAGAAGGACGAGAAGGCAACTGAACAATTCATCATACTACTGACTGCTGGGTAATAGATTGCTGAGCAGGAAGAAAGGTCAAGCAAATTATTTCTGTTTACCATTAAAAGTGAAGTGATAACCTGAAAAGAATGGATAGTATTGGCTTTGTTCTTTTTAGGAAAAGAAAAACAACAACCATAATATCCAGCAATCATCTCTGAAATACTTTAGCATCCTCCTTACTCTAATCATTATGTTTCTGGTTTATAGTGCTTTCATGCATCTGGTGAGAGCACCTCCTGCAGTCCAGGTGACAATTCATCTTGGAGTTCAGGCATGTAATTAAAATGCTACAACTTTCAGTTGACTGAACTTGTTGGCTCTGGTAGAGCTCGGTCATTTTCTGGTTGTGGTCATGATCATTTTGATTGGCCCATAAACAATTCAGAGCCTACGTGGTACCTATTCAACAGTTTGTTTCACCCCATACTGTATTTATGTGATCTTCCTATCAACTACGTATATCAAAATGCATCCCAGGTCAACTGGCTTGGTTTGGGTCTATATTATGCTTTCACTGGATATATGAAATTTCCCTTTGGTTCCACTAAAGTTATAATCTGAATCTACTGATTAGATTGATTTATTTGCTCTGATATATTTCAAATGCGTGTGAACGGTGCTAAAAATGTCTTCCACGTGGTATATAAAACCATAGACAACAATCTAAATACTTAGCAAGATGGCCAACATTATGGCAGGTGGAGGGTGCTGGAGAAAGACATGTCATGTGATGCACCTACCATAGCTCTTACTTTTCTTTTCTCCTAGGAGTAAACTGCAGCCATTAATTTATATGGCTAAAAGTAAAGCTATGCATTGGGTGATACTACTGATAACCAGTGCCTGGGCTAATGCTTCGTCCTCTCTTTGGTGTATCCCATATTAGATACCATAGACTTTGTGCCATAAAACTCACAGGAAGAATTGAAACAGACACTATTTGTTGGAAGGGGGGGGATAGCAGAACAATTTATATGGCTAAAAGTAAAGCTATGCATTGGGTGATACTACTGATAACCAGTGCCTGGGCTAATGCTTTGTCCTCTCTTTGGTGTATCCCATATTAGATACCATAGACTTTGTGCCATAAAACTCACAGGAAGAATTGAAACAGACACTATTTGTTGGAAGGGGGGGGATAGCAGAACAATCAGTGAAAGATCCCCTTTTCCTATGGTAAAATATACCACCCAGCTAGTTGCTAACAATAAAACATACACACAAGAGCAGAGGCTGGTTAAGGTTTCAAATGAAATACTTTACTCACAGTTTCATGGTTGTATATACATCTTCTAAAGTATCAGCGGTTCCTACTACTTTGGAGCAGAGAACCCTAATACAATAGCTGTTCTTGTGTGGAAGTGTGGGGGAGGGGATATGGTCTGCTATTGTAGAGATAGAGCATACATCCTTCTGCCATGGTCTGGAAGGAAGAGAGAGAGAGAGTGTGAGAAAAGAGAGAAGAAAATAGTGTTAAGAACAACACTTCCTGCAAGGGTCATAGAGGGCAGGTAGATGGTCTAAGCTAAGGTGACAGGACATTACACTGCCCTCCAGAGTTCTGCAGGTGACATTGCATTCAAATTCCAACACTGTTTGCATATAGCATCTCTTAACATGCGTAGCCATTCCCCTGATTCCATTTTTTTTTTTGCTCACATTAGAGTGTAATGGAACACTGGCACATGCAATTCTACCTGGTGAAGGAAACCCCAGGCAGGTTGAAATCTCAAGTTACTAGGTTTTTGGGTTGGCCCATGATATCAACTGAGGCAGTCAGTTTATGCAGTAGATTGGTAGAAGGTGTCCACCTCTGTCCATCCTCCTCCCTGGATTTGAAGGAAAAAGAGAAAGTGTGGAGAGTGGTGGGCTATAGTGTCTCTGGAGCTCTATCCACCACTCTCTTCTCCTCCACACTTCCTCCCCATTCCTCTCTTCTGTTTCCAGTCCAGGGAGTCAGAGGAGTAGAGGCTAGCTGCTAGCACATCACCAGGAAAGGGGAGCAGCATTTGGCATGCACCGCTCGCTCTGGTGCCAGGAGGTCTTGTTCCAGCCTTTCTAGATCTCAACAAACAGAAATTTCCCCTTTCTCTGTCCTATTCCCTCATTACTAGGCTTACCATATCCAAAGGGGGACAGGGTGCCTACACCTTTAACTATTGTAAAAAGAGGGAATTTGGGCAGGTGCAGCTCATAATGGAAGGGTGCAACAAGCTGCACCTGCTCAAATTCCCTCTTTTTACAATGGTTAAAGGTGTAGGCACCCTGTCCCCCTTTGGATATGGTAAGCCTACTCATTACAGTCAAATGACGTATGGTTTCTAGCTGCCACCACAAAATGTCATATGCTGGACAAGTCATCTCTAGAAGCGCATATTGCCACTTTTTTATTAGAGTATTGGTCTCAGTGCTTCCTTGGGATACCTCTTGATCTTCTTCCCCAATTTATGTTGGGCAGAAATTTGGTATCTAGAGGACTATCAACAAAATTCAAGAAATGTATTTACCCTCGATCCCCTGACCCAGGTCTATGCAGACTTGTACCAGCGATATCGCTGGAGCAGGTCCAAGTAGACCCGGCGGCCTGGCACGGGCTTACCCCGGGGTAAGGGAACAAATGTTCCCTTACCCCAAGGAGGCCTCCAGAAGCTGAAACTGCTCTGCAGGATATAGCAGGTGCCAAATAGGCACTGCTGCATCACTGCACAGGGAGTTAGGTTTGGGCTGTCACTGACTTGAATCCATGAAGGTAATTCATTAGTACAAATCCTTCTGGGAGATTCCGTTGTCCTTTCATTGGTTCTCAGGTCCAAACCCTAAGTGTAAAATGCAGTCTGAGGGTTGTGGGAGGGGAGCACTCATTGATTCATTACATGGAGGTCAGTTGCAGCTATCATAATGGGACAAACAGCAATGGAAGTGTGCTTAGCATCTTAGATGGATCGTGAACTGTTGAGCCTTACAAGCCTCGAACTTTTGAGGCTTACAAGAACAAGAATCTTGAGAACTTCTGCCCTAAAGTAATCTCTTATTTCCTTCGTATCTGAAATGGTCTGTTCCATTAGTAACCAGGCGAACTAGGCAGCTCAGGGACAATTAATGTGTCCCAAGAAATTCTGGGAACATGTTGCACTTCGAGACATTTTTTTAATGGGATTACAAGAAGTTAAGAAGACAATTCTTTGATACTTTAAAAGGCAGAGCAATTTTAATCCTGTTGTGCTAGAGGTTCTTTTTTTATTCATTGATTCAACCTCCTAAAAGTAGATTTAACTGTATGCCTCAAAAGTTATCTATCACCGCATTACTTTTGTTCCTTAAATAGCGCTTGTTCTTACACCGCTCCTTGCGTGAACAGCATTTGGGGACAGAAATAAGCCATTCAATTCAAACGCAAAGTGCTGAGCAGCTGTTATGTGACTGAACTGTTTATAAGATTAAAAGGGCAGTGGAGAGCACAATCTTTTACTGCTAGACCGCCAGAGATTTGATCAGAGCGGAACCTAAACTGAAGAGTGACCAATCAATCATGGCCAGACTCACATGAAGACGCACTCTCCAATCAGCTGATTCCACAGAGGGGACCCGCATCCTGCCTCTGTTACATGGCTCTGGAGCTGGCTACTAAAATATTAATCACTTCATATAGGTGGTCCCTTAATGGATAGGAAGCCTGCATTGTAAGGGTGAATAGGTGAATCTCTCTGTTGCTGTTGGACATAATGGTAGAAATGTTACTGTCGTTACATAATTATTTCTTTTGAATATAATGACATCAGTAGTATTTCAAAAAGATAAATATATTATTATACATATAGTTACTGCTGCCAGGTTGTTATATGCTCAGCAGTGGAAAGTTGAGACGATACCAGATATTGATGAGTTAATAATTAAGATTTATGACTTGATAGAATTAGATATTTTAACGGAAAGATTAAGAGAAGGAGATGTTAAAAAGAAATTAGATTGGTGGCAACCATTTTATGATTGGTTGAAAAGATAAAATAAAATATTAGATTATTAGTAGAGGTAAGGAGGTAAAAGATAGTAGGGTTGGAATATGTATGAAGCTAATTTTATTTAGCATAACTGAAGAGAGTGAATAGTCATTTTAATGTAGTTCGACGTCCGTTAGTTATTTTTTCCATTTGTTTCATGTTGGTTACCCTTGTTCCCATATGATTTCCCTTACCCTATTATCCCTGTAGTTTCTGTGTTAATAAATAAAAAAATTATCAAAAAAAAAAACATATTTATTTCCTTATATGTTCTTAAAATTCTTGCTACCACTATCCAAAATAAACAGCCTAATAATCCTATCCTTTCCCCTGGAATAGCATGCAGCCATGTCAAAACGGGCTGCGCTGTATGATGGGGGTGGGGAGATCGGGAGGCTTGGAAGGGGAAAGGGAAAAAAATCCCTTACCCCTCCATATGCCTCTCAATCACCAATGGGACTCCTTGGACCTGTACTGCACCAACACTCTAGCTGGCACAAGTCCACAAAAAGGGGGCATGCTGGCTGCTATCAGAGGGGATAGCATCCGGCACAAGTCGCCCACATCAGGTGCCACCCCCTCCCACCCCCATCCCTACCCTCATTCTGCCCCATTCCGTCCTCCCCTGCCTTGTTCTGCCCTTATTCCACCCCCCCTGCTGACCTACCCTTTCTTCCATCGTGGAATTTAAGACAGCATGCATGGGATTCCCCACCAGTCTCCCATCCACATACTGACTAGACCTAGACTTGGTTGGTGGTATTGCGTGCCCTTAAGCCATGCCCTAGAAGACTTCTATCTGCTAACTGTGTAGATTTCTCATGGCCCAATCCTAATAGCAGCTAGCACTGCCGGAACAAGCGTTCCAGTGGCACAGGGCACTTTCTGGCAGTTGCAAACCACAACATGCCAGAGTGTGCAGGCTGGCCACCACCGAAAAGTAAGACTATGCAGGGGGTGGAAGGGAGGCATGGGTGGGCAAAATGGGGTGGTGATGGGGGCAGGAAGGAGGACAGATCAGAACAGGGAATTGGGGCAGCTTCGGTGACAGCAATGTCTGCCAAATCCAATCCCCCTTCCTGGGCTCAATCTGCCTTCATGGGTCCATGCAGACTTGCGCCAGCAATATCGCTGGCACAGGCCCAATTAGACCCACCAGGCCAGCAGGGGCTTACCCCAAGGCAAGGAAACAAATGTTCCCTTGCCCTGAGGAGTCCTCTGGAGGCTGAAATTTCCCCATGAGATGCAGTGGACCCCATGTTGGTGCCACTGCATCTCCGGGCTTTGGGGAGTGGATTGGGTTGTCATTCTGTTGAATAATGATTAAATTCTATACACGACTCATACCATTTTAAATTCTAAAGGAACCAGGTTGAGTGATCTGAAAATTATATATTTAAATACAGTGGTGGGGGAAATGTCCCTCTGTTGCTGATTTAGATCTGTCATTTTCAGATTAGTCAGCCCTGTTCTTTTTAACATTTTAAATTGTATGGGCATAGAGAATGACTGAAGTATGTGTAATAGTTACATTTCCCACCAGTGTGGCACACAAACAACAGGTGCTTTACATGCTCCTATTCACCATCATCCCACTCACTGATAAAGAGTCCGTAAAAAACCGATTAAAGTTTTAGAAGCCAGTTCCAGAGTTATATAATTTAAATAAACTGATGAAGGGGGGGAAAGCTCATTTTCTAGAAATTGCCAGGCCTCCTCCAGCATGTCCCATCACAGTCTGATCAGTCCAAGAGGTCCCTGTCAAATCTGACAGCTTTGGAACACTAATGGAGTCAAACTGTGACATGATTATTTCGTTATTGTTCAGGCGGAGAAATGTGGCCTTGCAATTCTAATAGTACCCTTGTTCTGAACCGAAGCACCTGGGTTTGGCATTTGGAAATTCTATATTCAGAGCATTGTTGCATCATTCTCTTCACTGCCGTACTAGTAAGAATGAAAGTGCACGCGGTTTTCTGAACCAGGTATTCTCCCAGAAAAGGTCAGAAGCCATTTTTGAGAAAGGCTGAGATTAGAAACCAGAATGAGTTGCTATGGGTTCATCCATGGGTATAAGGGGGAAAACATCAAGACAGAATAAAGATCACTACATATGTGAAGGATTATGTTCAGTGGTTTGGGGGCCTAGATATAGAAACTGGGTCTTGGGCAGGAAAGTTGACACAAACAGACAGGTGTTTCATGTCCCATGTGGGTGGCATCAGGGATCGGTTAGGTCGGGCACTCGTTGAGGACTCATCAGATGACTCACCTGGCCAGACCAACCCTTGAACTCCCAGTACTTATGCCAGCAGTAGCACCCAATGTGTCATCAGGGTGTGGGAGGGCAGTGCAGGGCTTTGTCTTAGGGCCTCCAGCAACCTGGCACCAGCACTGCATGTGTCACAACACAGTGCAAGATATTTCTTTGCTGAGCAGCCGAAGAAACTCTGGTCACGGATAGATATGCAGGCAGGCAGCCCAACCACCATATTTGTTAACATCCCTGAGCACAGAGAAGTGGGCTGAGTGTCTAAAAATGAAGCCTGTAGAAACAAAGGTACAGATTTGTTTACATGCCGTTACAAATTATATGTACCGAATACATTTCATTTACACATATTCTGAGTAATGTTAAGAAACATGGTGGCTGAGCAGTAATGGCAAAAATCAGAGTAGTCGTTGTTGGTCCGGTTCTGGAAATACTTTGAATATCCCTTGGTGCCTGAAAGGTCAGCTGGTTTCCTGAACAGAAGAATGAACCAGAGAGGCCAACTCAGGCTGAATGGTTTAGAAACTACTTGGCTAAGAAAAGCTGGTGTTTGCTCAAATAAGGTTGCTATACACACTTATCTAGGAGTGAGTCCTATTGAACTCAAATGGTCTAACTTCTGAGTAGACCTGCATAGAATTGTGCTATTGGGTAGTTCTGCTAGTTAGTTCTGGCAGTGTGGTAGAGCCCAATAGGATTGGTTTGTTAGACTGCAATCAATCCTATACACACTTACCTGGGAATAATTTATATGGTACTACTCAATGGGACTTACTTCTGAGTATACATGCATAGGATTGTGCTGTTACAATGCAGTTCTGTCCAGAAATCCTCAGGGTTGAATCTCATTGTATTGTTTTCTGGGGTTTGTTTGCTTGAAATTATAGCCCAAACCTAATTTAGCAGGCTTATGGCTTTAAATGAAGAGCAGGAGTATTTAGGTGGACTTTTGCAACAACAACAACAAAAAAGTATTATTTAGTTAAACTGTGTTGTGTAGTTTGATTTACATCCAATAGTTTGATAATCATCTCATACTCAATCACTGTCCTCCATTTATTGCATGTTATGATTTTGTGTTGGTTGCTTTGTCAATGGTTTGTCAGTTCCACTTGTGTTTAGTGTCTGTATTTTTTCTATGATCCCAATTTATCTGGTACCTTACAAAATAAACCAGTTGATTCATTTTAGTTACAGTTTTGGGTCTGTGGTCTATTCTACTGGTTCAGCTTTAGGCTGTCGCCCACTGGAGTGTGAAAAAAATCTGACTTTCAGTAGCAGTTAAAGCTAGCAATTGTGAAGGCAACAGATGAAAAGCCAGAGGGGAGGGGAGATTAGCTGCAGTGAAAATGGGCAGCCTTGCAGAGATTAATGACACCTCAGAATGCTTTCTTAGTGTACAAAACATTTCACATATATTATGTAGATGTTGTCCTTCTAACAACTCTGTAAGGCAAGCTAGTATTATTATTATTATCCCCATATTGCAGCTGGGGAGAGCTGGGGCTGAGAGGGCACCGACGACTTGCCTAAGGCCTCCTCACGACTCTTCATGGCAGAGGTGAGATCTGAGCCAGCCAGGGGAATTCTGATTTACAACCCAGACTGTGCCTACAGGGGGAAGGGGTACACAGTTCATAGTGTTCATGCTCTCCTTCCTTTAGTACCTAAAGTGGGTGGCGCAGTGGGTTAAACCGCTGAACCATGAGCTGTCGATCGAAAGGTCGGCAGTTCGAATCCATGATGGGGTGAGCTCTCGTTGCTTGGCCAGCTCCTGCCAACCTAGCAGTTCCAAAGCATGTTAATGTGAGTACATAAATACCGTATTTTACGCTCCATAGGACGCATCGGTCCATAGGACGCATGCATCCTATGGAGCATAAAATAGAGAAAAAAAGGTTTTCACTTACCTGGGCTTGGGGGCGCTTCGGGGAGGCCTGTGGGGGCTTCGGGGAGGCCTGCGTGAGCCTCTGCAGGCCTCCCTGATCTTCAGTTCGGCTGAAAACAGCGATTTTCGGCCATTTCCGGTTTTCGCGGAAACCGGAAATGGCCGAAAATCGCTGTTTTCGGCCGAACTGAAGATCGGGGAGGCCTGCAGAGGCTCGCGCAGGCCTCCCCGAAGCCCTGGTAAGTATTTTTTCCTGTTTTTTTTCAGGCTTCGCTTCATAGGACGCACGCTTTTTCCCCCTATGTTTTTTTGGGGGAAAAGTGCATCTTATAGAGCGTAAAATACGGTAGGTACCGCTTGCGGGAAGGTAAACAGTTCTCCGTGTTCCAGCCGCATGCTACGCGCTGCGGCAAGGAGAGTCATGCCGGCCACATGACCACGGAGGCGTCTTCGGGCAACGCTGGCTCTTCGGCTTTGAAATGGGGATGAGCACCACACCCTAGAGTCAGACACGACTGGACTTAATTGTCAGGGGTCACCTTTACCTTTACCTTAACATAATGCAGGCAGGACTGGGGTTAATGGAGAAGACTGTTTGGAGGGTTTTGTTTTGTGTATAGAATCATGAAGATTAAATCATAGAGGCAAGACTGGAAAGACAATACAATAGTTTTATGAAGTCATTAGCTTTTGCCAATAATAAAAGAATTACAAATGTTAGACTGAGATTGGATGTACTGCATCGACAGTGATCTCGTTCTGGAGCCAGCAACATAAAATCTCATCAAGAGAATTGGGTTGTCATTGTCTGCATTAAAATGAAGTGCTTCTTCCAGCTTGGAGTTTTTTTTTAAGAGATGAGCTCTCAGAAGAGACTAGGCAGAAAGAGCTGGCCTCAGTTTGACAAGCACCAGCCAAATGTTTCGCATTTTGCAGCCAGATTATATGCACATTAGGGAAAGGGCCTTAGCTCAGCACGCACACATTGCCTGGAGAAGGGCCCAGGTTCAAACCTGAACTTGCCATCTCCAGACATGGTTGGGGAAGTCCCTTGTTTGGAACCCTGAACCGTCAGTCAGAGCTGATAATACTCACTAACAGCCCAATCCTATCCCCCGCCAGCCCAGAATATGCAGTGCTGCTGGTGGAGCACACACTGTATACTGGGGGGGGGGCAACAAAATAACCCAGGAGAGGTAAGTAAAAATAGTTTTTATTAACCTCCCTGAAGGCTACAGGGAGGTTAGTAAAAACTGTTTGTAGGCTACCTGGCCTCCACTCACAGCCCAATCCTGTGTAAAATGCACTAGCTGGCCTAAACAGCTGGCCCCTGCATCCTACGCAGGATGTAGCCCGTGCCGGCGGGGCCGGGGCACAACTCGGGGGAAAGGGACGTTTGTCCCTTTCCCCTGGTGTTGGCCCCAGCAGCCCCAATGGATCTTCTCGGATGCATACCAGCTATTTTGCTGGTGCACATCCAGGGAGGCTGGGTAAAGCCGGCCAGGACCAGGAAGGGGGTTAGGATATCGGTGGAGTGCCAATATCTGCGTCGACGTTGCTTACTCCAAGGGTGCTACAAAAGTGCTTTATGGCACTTTTGCAACAGCCAGTGCTGGCAGAGGCGCGGGAGCTCCGTCGACGTTAACTTGGGCAGGATGGTGCTTTCAGTCTCCCTGGACTTATGCCAGTGCTTTTGCTGGTGTAAGTTTGAGGAGAATCCTGGGGGCGAGTCTGGGCCAGGAAGGGGGGATAGGATCTCCATGTGCACCGATGCCGCTGAGATCCTTCCCTTCCCGCCCCAAGTCCTGTCCACTTCCTGCCCCGAACCGCCCTCAATCCTACCCCGAACCGCCCCTGCCGCTGACCTACCTGCCCCAGCAGTGGTTTGACAGCCTGCCACTCCCAGCACAGGGCTTCCTGGCTCCTGAACTGTTGGTAGCAATTCACCCACCGCTGAAGCAGCTCATGCAATGGTTGGTCCAACCTTACACTGATGGACAGTGAGAACCATCACTGTGAGGCCCTGATAGGATTGGGACATTAGTTAGACCAGCAATCTCCACTTCCAACATGGGTAGGGCAGTACCACATGGTCACTAAGGCAGTAGGGCCAAGTACCAGTAGTGGTACTAGTACCGCTAGTTGCAAAGCACTGCTTTATATAGATGGGTTTTTTGTATGTGTGCAGACTGTTGCTTACCACAATTACTGGAAAAACACAAATGTCAATTGCATTCCCTCAGCCAATCCTCTGTACTGGATACTGCATAAACGTTAGTTGTACTATATTGGACTACAGTGTTTGTTTGAAAAACAAACAAACAAACAAATAGATCATTTTTAATTAGGATGGGACTAGATTGCTCAGTTTAGTGCTTAACAGAGTCTACTCAATCAAATCTAGCCATGGGTGGAAATGATCAAAAGCAATTTCCAATTGATGCTCAATTAAAATTTATGTATAGGCTTTCCTTCTGTTTAGAGACTTCTGACCAGTTATTAATCTAATAAATGTGAGACACAAAAACTAAAAGTCGGCAAAAGGGTAATAACGGAAAAATGGATGATGTGGCAGGAAGCCTGGCAAACACAGAAGCCATCTATCTACCCACCATCAAAAATGAAAAACAGCAACATATGTTTGTGCCTGAATAGCAGCCCTCAGGCTCCTGATATCAGAACAAGGCAACAGAGAGCTTTTTGCTGCTGGATCTGCAGCTGTGACTTGTCAGGTTATTCAAAAGGCAGCATGAAATAATTTGAGCCCAAAAGTTGAAGGGAAGGCAATCTGTTCCCAGCCCCTGTAACATCACTCACAACACTTGTCTTCAAGTATTCTTTATCCTGAGGGCAGGATGGTGTAGTGGTTCAGGAGTTGGACTTAGATCTGGAAGATCCCGGTTCAAATCCCCGTTCAGCCAAAAAGCTTCCTGGGTGACCTTGGGCCAGTCGCTATCTCTCAGCCTCACCTACCTCACAGGGTTGTTGTGAGAACAAAAGGATGGGAGGAACTATGTACACCACCCTGAGCTATAGGAGGAAGGGCAGTATAAAAATGTGAAAATCCCTTTCCTGGTCTAGATAAGATGCAAAGCTCTTAGCATGAAGCTAAGATGGGGAGGTAGTGAGACAATCACAAGAAGCGTGACTGTCCAGATATTTCTGTCGAGGAAACTTGGCCATCACTTTCCATCCAAATATTACCTTCCTCTATGGTCATGGAATTCACACATTCAGAAATAAGTCTGAATTGTTGTTGTTGTTGTTGTTGTTGTTGTTAGTATTTATATACTGCTTTTCAACAAAAAGTAGTTCGCAAAGCAGTTTACATAGCAAAATCAATCAATCAATGATTCCCTGTCCCCAAAGGGCTCAGGGTCAAAACAGCAGTGCAGAAGAGACACCAGCAACAGCCACTGGAAAAGACGCCTTGCTGGAGTGAAGAGGGACAGTTGCTCTCTCCTTGCTAAATATAAGAGGACACCACTTTAAAAGGCGGCCCTTTGCTCAGTTAGCACCAATTTGGTAGCCAATCAGTGCTACCTACCAGTATACCACATGGCCATCATCACTCTGTCAGGACCTGTCAGGACCCAAAGGTCAATTGCACTCATGTCACCTACCATTCAAATTCAGCAGGGGGAAATAAGCTAAAGTACCTTCTGATCATTGAGACTCTACTTGACTAACAGCTGTAGAACTAAAATCCAATAAAATGAAACCCGAAGAACAGGAGAGCCAAGAGTGAACTACCGGTAAGCTTCGTTTGAGCCGGTTCTGGTTTCACCCAAAGACATACAGAACCTTACTGGCAGCATTCACTATAAACTATACTAATATGTAGCAGGACCAGAGTAGTAAATGCCCACCCACATGTTGCACAGAAACACATATACAGTACTTAAACCCCAATGGCTGCTTCCTCTAGGGGAAAGCAATAAGCCCAATCCTAATTAACTCCCCCAGTACCAATGCAACAGTGTCAATGGGTCGCAAGCTGCATCCTGCTGTGGGGGGCAGTAATGGATGCCTCCTCAAGGGTAAGCCTCTGCTTCCCCAGTGGGTCTCCTCGGATCTATGCCAGCTATTTTTGCTGGTGTAAGTCCAAGGAGAGTAAGGGAGAGGGAACAGGAGAAGAGATGGGTATAGGATTCCGGCGCAAGTCACTGCTGCCGGGATCCAACACCTCCCTCCCCTGATCCACCTCCTGCCATCCCCCCTCCCCGCCCAGACACTTCCTCATTCCTCCCCCTCCCTGCCCCATTCCTCCCACTGCCCACCCTCTATGCTGGCTTACCTATGCTCCCCTGGGTAGCCAACTGACAGCGACTCTGAAATGGCCACCAGTATAGCTGCCATATAGCCATTTGCAACAGTGGAGGCTCTATTCCACTGTTGGAAACATTTGTTAGGATCGGGCTGTTAATGGGGATGATTTTCAATGAAAAAGCAGCAGAGGGGTGGAAGTGCTCCCTTGTTTGCTGCTCTTCTGCTGGAACTGCATCCTCTGGTGCATTTCCCCACTGGGAAATTAGATCTTCCCCATGGCAAAAGAGTTTGACTCAAAGAACACAGCAGGTATATGTTACAGCAGAGCAGAGTATGTCTGAGGGCACATGAAACCTTGCAAAAGCTAAGCAAGTCTAATTCTAGTCAGCAACTGACTGGTTAATTGCTTAGGGGAAACGTGCCAGCTGCCTTCAGTTCCATGATGAAAGAAAGACAGGATATGAATGTAATAAAGAAATCTATTTTAATGTGGTGAGGAAGAACCTTTCTATATTATCATCTTTAATGCAAAAAAAAAAAAAAGTGCTGCACATAGACACCACATCTTCTCTCTAGATAGCACTTTTTGTTGCAGGACATCATGTTTTCCCAAACACTCAAGGCCAATATTTCCTATCTGGGATATTGAGATGCCTCCTCCTGATCTCACATTCACTGCTGTTGTGATTACTGCATGAAATGTGATTGAACAATGTGCACATACAGTATCTTGACCATCAGTGGTGTTATTAGGAACTCCCTTCCGCAACCCTCTCACACTGTCATTTGGTGAATGTTTTAAAAGTTTTCAAATTTTAATCCTTTGGGCTTTCTGCTCTCCTTTGCTACACAACTCTGTTCTGCACAGAAGCACACATCAGCTAGCTTTTTTTTAAGTGAAGAAAACAGCAAGTCTATTTCTATCTCAACAAGGCTACGTCCTCCTCCATCTATTATTTGCAGAAGGAATATTATAAGAATACCCAGAGGGCGCTGGTGAAGCACTTTCAAGGATTGACTGAAAATGCCTGTAGTCTAAAAGGTTATGGTTTCAGTAAAACAAAACTGAAGACAGGCTGAAGAACCAAAGAATTGTTCTCCAATGCAGAAAGGGTATCTTTTTAAATAAAGATATTTATTTTTAAAACAATCAGCCCAAAAGGCACATGATGCAGTTCTGCTGGAAATCAATTAATCAATCTGCTTTAATCAATTACTGATTAACAAGATTGATTAACAAGATTATTGATTTTAATCTTGTGCTTATTTTGCTGCTATTATTATTATTATTATTATTATTATTATTATTATTATTATTATTGTGAGTCATGTTGAATATGGGCAACCAGCATTATGGCACAATCCTGTGTATCTGAGCTCCATAAAGCGCATTTACGTCACCCAGAGAGTAAGGGCCGCCAGCGCAGAGGTAAGCCCTACACCAGTTGGTGCAGGGGCGGGGGGAGGTCAGACTGGGCAGTGAGGGAGGGCAGTCATTGGCTGAACTGGGCATGGAGGGGGCGGGGATAGCGGTGAGCTCCACCGATATCCCAAGCCTTTTCCCAGCCCGGTTCAGCCTTATACACCGGGCTCGAATGTGTCAGCTCCAGAGCTGACATACATTCGAGTAGGCCCATAGGGCCTCAGGTTGCTTACACCCAGAGAAGGGGATGATTGTCCCCTTTCCTCGAGGTGCTCCCGAGCTACCCCGGGGCAGCCGTGGAATGGGCTAGGATGCGGCAGCCGGTCCTTTATGCTGGCCGCCACATTTTACACAGGATTGGGCTGCCCATCATCATCATCATCATCATCATCATCATCATCATCATCATCATCATCAAAGAGATTAATCAACTAAAGTTTTAATGAATTAGTAACAGAAATTTATAATTTGTTATGGCACATTTAAGGGTATATTTGATTCTAGGGGGCTACTTCAGCTCTGTTCCCATAATAAGGAATGAAAAAGAAAATGTTAAAAGATCAACTCTCCTTGTAACAGCTAGGTGGCAATTTTGTTTATAAACTGCAAGTTGCCTTACATTTCCTTTATTATAAAAAGGCATCTATATTGAGGGTTATGTATATTTATTTAGGTTTAGTCAATTAATGTGAATAAATTTGTATTTTGCCAAACCCTCAACATAGCTGCTTTGTACAATGAGTGAAGCATCTTCGGGATAATGGTCATAAAAAATACAATGATTAAAAATTTTTTAGAAATATTTATAAAAGCGACTTATAAGTCTTTTAAAATGCAGTGTATGCAATAAAATCCTTAAAATCTTTAAAATACAATAAAAACAGTTTAAAACAATTTGCATGACTTTTTGCAACGATTTTGCAACGATTTACAGGCCATGGGAACCTCCACACTCAATTTGCATGACGTTTCATTCATTTTGTTCCATGAATCTCATTAGATGCAGTCAGCCTGGTAACAGGCAGGAAGTTGATAAAACATTGCAGTCCTGCTGTTAGTTTTTAAAAGAATTTTGGCGCGCATTTTCTGAGCTAATTATCACCGGAAACATGGACGAATTGACCTGTAATAACCTGACCTAATCTTGCCTTGATATACTGCCCCTAGTGGTCACCCATATTATTACCGTTCCTACTCTTTATAATCTTATTTAATGCAGGGATCCAAATTCTATTGATCATAGAGACCTCCTGTTTACGGTTAAGAACTCCTTTACCGTGTTTATGGATCTCTATGGCTTCCAGTGCTAGTCTTGCTCTGTAGTTTGGCTCATGCCCCAGTTTTTCAGTGTCCTCAAATTTAATACAATGCCCTGTATCCATCATATGTTCAGCAAGAGCAGATTGCTGTACATGATGCAATCTGCACGCTCTCTGGTGCTCCTGAACTCTAGTAGCTATAAAGCGTTTGGTAGTGCCTATATAAACACGACCACTACAAGGTACCCGATAGACACCTGATGTATTCAGGGGTGGTCTGGGGTCTTTCGGATTCCTTAGTAGCTGCGAGATCTTTTGAGTAGGTTTAAAAACGGTCTTAATATTGTATTTACTCATTATTCTTCCAATTTTATCTGTGGTACCTCTGATACAAGGCAAACAAACTGATGCTCTGGTTGCTTCTTTTTTTCACAATATTAAAAGAAATGGAGAACTTCACAGTTTAATACTAAACAAATGCTACCCCTCACTGTTACAAGGAAACATGTTTTATTTATTGCCTTAATAAGCAATTAATGGAAAAATTAATGAAAAATTAATAGATAATTGACTTGGAAGATTATGAATCAACTAAAACTCTTTAATAGGTTAACAAATAAAGGCATTTCATAGAAAATTTCTGAACATTCACTCTATCTACAAAAAAGAGTGTTTTCATGCCAGTGTTTTCATATCGTTTCCCTGTGAGGGGGAAGAAAGCGGGATAGAACTCTAATAAAATAAATAATAAAATAATATTACTCCTCATGAGACCATGTTACTAGGTGAATGAGAATCACCAACATTTGTTCATAATTAAGCTGTTCAAGGTGTTTTGTATTTTGGTACAATACATAATGCTTTTCTTAATCACTGTAGAATGAAAATGCAAATCCTAGATTCAAGGGATGTTCCTAATAGTAATAAAACAGATTTTTACCCTGAGGCTCTTGGAGAAATCAAGATTATTATGATGCTGAATGGCTACAAGGCCACATCTGATATCATTATATTCCTAAAACCATTTGGAGGCCTGGGGCTTTCTTCTGCTGTTAAACTGAGCAGGAATTTGTATTCTGGTTTTTCTTCCTGGCCTCCAGACAAAATAATTGTATTTCAATCGGCAACCAAGCAAAGGCGTCGCTCCGGTAGGGGCGGGGCCATACGTTTCGCTCCATCCTAGTCTCTTTACCGAGCGAGCAGGAGGAGGCGGCCCCGCCCCCTCACTGTCGGAGCCATTCCCGTGCGGAGAAAGCAGCAGGCAGGGTCTCTTGCCTGCTGTTTTCTCCGCATGGGAATGGTTCTGACAGCAAGGGGCAGGGCCGCCTCCTGCTCGCTCGGTAAAGGGACTAGGACGGAGTGAAACTTACGGCCCTGCCCCTACCGGAGCAACGCCTCTGCAACCAAGTCTTTGAACATTGCACCTTCCATTTTTAATTCACCTCCCAGACAACTACCAGAACAGAGCCTAACACACTTACAGCCCAATCTTATCCACAAGATATGCTGGTAGATCTCATCATCCACCATCATATCAAGAGGGCCACCATTGTTGCAGCTGCTCAAATGGTCTGCAGCCTGCTGCCGATGGTGTGGCAGCGGGTAAGCCCTACACCAATAGTGGCAGACCACAGACTGGCCAGCGGCACAGGTAGTTTGGTGGTGGGGAAGAATTGGGGCCAGGATTGGTCCGGGCCAGGGGCAGGTTGAGGAAGATATCAGCTGCAGCGATGTCCACTGGATCTGGTGTCAGTTTTGGGCCTGACCCCCCCCCTTTGGCCTAACGAATCTACACCAGCAAAAGAGCTCATAGGGGACCACAGAATGGCAGATGAGGTGAGTAAAAAAAATCATTACTTACCTCTCCCTGCCAGTCTGATTCCCAGCCACCCCATGGAATACAGTGGAGTCTGTGTCCACTGCATTGCACCCCGCAAGCTGGTTGAGGATAGGATTGAGCCTGGGGTGTGCGGTGTGGGGATGGCAGGGGAGGCACCGAGGCAGAACAGTCCTGTCATGGTCAACGAAAATAGCCACATGCACCCCCATGTGATTGCGCACGCACTTTCCCTCTGAAAGTTCCTTCTTCCAGCTAGTCAGCTTTTTCAAACTTTCAAATATAGCCACAAACATTTCCTGTCTCCAGCTCAGTTTCTCAAGGAAGGGTCAAGGCAGAGAGAAGCTGTAAGAAGCGATGGCAGCAGGGGACGACCAGGTGGAGGACTGGACGAGGGCCCAAGCCTGTCAGATCATATGGCCCACCTGGCCAGGATGACAGCTAACCCCTTAGTACAGTGGTAACAGTAGGGGTCCAGTGCATCTTCAGGGGGTGGGCAGAGGGTGCCATGGGGGGTTCAGTGAATGGAATTGCCTGAGAGCCACAAAGCAACCTGGCACCAGTGCAGACTGTAAGAAAAGCCCTGCCTCTCAATGCCAGAGTCAGGTGTGGGGCAAAGGAAGCCCTGTACAGTACTTGGCCCTCCCATGGTGCACTGGGGCCCCACGCTCCCCCCAAGGTTACTGATAGTGGGTGGGTGACAGGTGATGGACAGCAACAGCAATGGTTCCTCCTCCCACCCATCCCACCAGCCAAAAGGAGAAGTCCCACAATGGCGTAGGCCTCTGGGGGACATTTCCCTTTGATGGTGGGAAATATTTTGGTTGTCTTGCACTTCCACTGCCACCAGTGCTAGGAGGTTCTGGGATCAGCCTGGCCAGATGGGTCTTCTGATGATAGTTGGGGCCCCAGCCAGTGCCTGACCTGGCCAGCCCCTGACAGCACGTCAGCTTCCTCTTCTTTCCAACTACAGACACATCTCCAACCAACCCCTGTCTGAATACTTTAAATCACTGCCACTATTACCATTCATTAGGCTTCATTCGCGTTCAAAGGGACTGGGATATTAGGGCACGAATGAAAAGAAATAAAGAAAGAAAAGTTAGAAATAAATTATCTAAAATTAACAATCCAATCCTATCCTCTCCCCCAGCGTAGGCTCTTCAGTGTGGCCCAAGCATGGCCCACATTGAATCCTATCCGGGGAATGCCCTGGCTGGAGGTCTACTTGGGGTAAATGGGCATTTCCCTGCATACCCAGGATAAACCCCCAGCCGATGCAATGGGGCTACTCAGTTCTCCGCCAGCTCTTTAGCTGATGGAGAATCAAGCAGCCCGATGTCGGGGCTCGTGGCCTGAGAGGGAGGATAGAATACGGCATCTGATATGGACACCGGTCCCACCCCCTTCCCAGGCCTGATCCACTCTCCCCCACCCCGTTGCGTCAACCTCAGCGCCGGCGCCAGTGGGGGATAGGATGTAACACAATTGTTTTACTACCCTTCATTCACACTGCCCCCCCTACTTTTTCCTAATTCTTCATTCTTTCAAACTGCTTGTGAAAAATTGTATCTTGCAGGCAGTGAATTGTATGCAATTATAAATGCCTATAATAATGCTTATTTATGGAAAAAGAACAACATCCTTTAGAGATGCTGGAAGGAAAGGGCAGCTGGAATTCCCCAGAGAAAGCAAAGCATGAATAATTAAAAGTAGAGACCTGAAAGTGTTTTCTTCAACTTCAGGAAATGTTCTGTCAACAAAACAGGGCTCATAAACTAGATCAACATTGTCACCTAGTGGTCACTGAGATTCTCTGATGAGGGGAAAATTCCTTGATACGCCAGTCACAGAAGACCTTGGCAGGAGGAAAAAGATATTATTGCTAGTATTATTCTATCACCTTCCCAGACCTCCCGATTTAAGCCACCTCAACCTTTTTGCCATGATCTGACTGAGATTCAGCCCTCCCTTCAAGTATATCTAATGATGAGATCAGGACTAATGTTTCGTTGTTCTTCTATATGAAAAGCTTCTTGTGAAAAAACACACACACACAGATATATCGCCAGTCTGAAACTTGGCGTTGCTGGACACCTGATACTGAGCCCTAGAGTGTGGTAACATATCAATCAAAATGGTACAAGGCGGGGGATGTAAGACCTGGTGTAGCATAATGGCTAGAGCCTGAGCTGCCAACCAGAATGTCTCTGGTTTAAATCTTGCCTCTGTCATGAATTCACCAGGTGATCTTAGACAACACCCCCCCCCCCAACTCAGCTGCTATGTGGGATAATACTATGAAGATCACAAGATAATTCACATGAAGCACTTTGAACACTCAAAAGTGCTATACAAATGCTTATTATTATGTAAAGGTTCTCAATGAGGAGTCCTCATGTGAATATGCCTGCCCACTTTCTTCAACAACTGAAGCCCTATTCCCCAAGGAATCTAAGCCAAAGCCACTCACTCCGCCGTCCTCGACAACCCACGCTGCCGGATGCAAGTAGGTGCTGCGTCGGTCAGCGCAGGGATGTGGGGAGGGTGGGCTGGGGTGGTGGCGGAGGGGGCCATTGGCTGGCCTGGCCGGGGAGGGGGCGGGGACATAGGTGCTGATATTCCAAGCCCCTTCCCGGGTCAGGCTGGCCTTACATGGCCTCCCCGGACGCGTACCAGCTAAAGAGGTGGCATGCATTCAAGGAGACCCATTTGGCCCAGGCCTCTGGCGCTTACAGCGGGGTAAGGGGATGAACATCCCCTTCCCCCAAGGTGAGCCCAGGTCATTTAGGTTGGCTGCTGCAACTTGCACAGGATTGCACTGTTAATGTCTGAAAGACCTTTCCACATAATCTGAGAATGCCTCAGTTACATTTTAGTATTTTTTAAGCCTGCAAGATCTGAATTAGCTATAAAGCACAGTATACTGTCCACACTCAGTGGACATTGGCGTAGATGGGAAGAAATAACTTTGACAACATAGAAAAACCATACTGTGGTTTGTACAGACAATTATTTTCTAAACCTTTTGGGATGTAGTCTTGAGCACAGAGGTGACACCTCTCAGCCTCCAAAAAATTACAAAACTAGATAAGGTGGAAGAATCTGCAAAAGGGGCATGTGTACCAGACTGGGGGAGGAACAGAGATCTGTGCATGAAGCCTGAACCTTGCAGGTTGTTTTCTCTATAGGAGTTGCTGTAGTTGAAGATAAAAGTTGCTGTTCTGTTTAAGAAGTTGCCTGTTTTTCTGGCAGCCCAGATCACAAAGTCTCTATTTTCCAGTCCGCTGATCTATTCAATACAATATAAGAATTAAAAATGCAGCACATCAAGACATATTATGAAACCTGGTTTTGTTAAGCATATAACTCTCCTCTAATGCAGTACTTTAATGCAGTATCTGTGGCTGTGTCCGTGTATCTGTGCATAGCTAACACTTTTGGCAGTTCATCTGCTTTTAATAAGCTGCCTTTCTTAATACTGGCATGCTCCCCTACTTTTCTCTGCCAACACTACATTCCCAAGTAATGCAGAATCCAAATCCAATAGCAGTTTGAAAGAAAAGGCTCTCTTTTTATTCACTAAAGTAATCACAAATGCATTTTTCTTATGGGCCTTTTCCAATACTGTGGATCAAAGGAGTACACATGCACTGATCTTTACAATTCAATATAGATGAATAGATCATGCTTATTAGACTGAAAAGCCATGACTTGAGTATAAAATGTGTGCCTCTTACTTGGGGTGAGATTGCCTCATGGGGCTGATCCCTGATACCACCCATGCCATGATGCCCCCACTTTCACTGTGGCAGATGGGGACTCAATCAGGCTGTCGCCAGTCTTCCTTGGTTAGGTGGGGTAGCCATATTTCTAGGTGGAATTTTGGACCATCTTGGAGGACAGCTCTGTATATGAGACTGCCTGCCCCATGGGGTCATCTAGAGAGGATCTTCTGTGCCATCATTCACCAAGCTCAGTTGGTGGTAACACAAGGGAGAGCCCCTGTTTTGTGGCACCCAGCCTGTGGAAGTTCCTGCCAGATGACATTCAAACCATTCTCACTTTGGCTTCTGCAAGGGGAAGTCTTGCCTCACAAACCTGTTAGAATTTTTTGAAAAGGTCAACAGGCATGTGGATGCGAGCGAACCCGTGGATATTATATATCTGGATTTTCAGAAGGCGTTTGACACGGTCCCTCATGAAAGGATCCTGAGAAAACTCCACAGTCAGGGAATAAGAGGGCAGGTCCTCTTGTGGATTAGGAACTGGTTGAAGACCAGGAAACAGCGAGTGGGAGTTAATGGGCAATTTTCACAATGGCGAGAGGTGAAAAGCAGTGTGCCCCAAGGATCGGTCTTGGGACCGGTGCTTTTCAACTTATTCATAAATGACCTGGAGTCGGGGATAGGCAGTGAGGTGGCCAAGTTTGCGGATGACACTAAACTTTTCCGGATGGTGAAGACCAGCAGGGATTGTGAAGAGCTCCAGAAGGATCTCTCCAAACTGGGAGAATGGGCAGCAAAATGGCAGATGCGCTTCAATGTAAGTAAGTGCAAAGTGATGCACATTGGGGCAAGAAACCAAAATTTCACATATAAGCTAATGGGTTCTGAGTTGTCTGTGACGGATCAAGAGAGAGATCTTGGGGTGCTGGTGGACAGGTCGATGAAAGTGTCGACCCAGTGTGCGGCGGCTGTGAAGAAGGCCAATTCCATGCTCGGGATCATTAAAAAAGGGGATTGAGAATAAAATGGCCAATATCATTATGCCTTTGTACAAATCGATGGTAAGGCCACATCTGGAGTATTGTGTCCAGTTCTGGTCACCACACCTCAAAAAGGATATAGTTGAATTGGAAAAGGTGCAGAAAAGAGCGACCAGAATGATTCGTGGGCTGGAGCACCTCCCTTATGAGGAAAGGCTACAGCGTCTGGGGCTTTTCAGCCTAAAAAAAAGGCGCCTGAGGGGGGACATGATTGAGACGTATAAAATTATGCATGGGATGGAGAGAGTGGATAGAGGGAAATTCTTCTCCTTCTCGCACAACACCAGAACCAGGGGACATGTACTAAAATTGAGTGGAGGGAGAGTTAGAACAGACAAAAGAAAATATTTCTTTACCCAGCGTGTAATTCATCTGTGGAACTCCTTGCCACAGGATGTGGTGATGGCACCTGGCCTGGATGCCTTTAAAAGTGGTTTGGACAGATTCATGGAGGAAAATACCATCACAGGTTACAAGCCATAAGCAACCTCCTGGTTTTTAGAAGTGGGTTTTCTCTGTGCCAGGTGCAAGGGAGTGTCAACGGGGAACAGGTTATCTTGTTGTCTTGTGCTCCCTGAGGCATCTGGTGGGGCCACTGTGTGACACAGGAAGTTGGACTAGATGGGCTTTTGGCCTGATCCAGCAGGGCTCTTCTTATGTTCTTATGTTGTCTGTTTTCTGTAAGAACCTGAAGACATTTCTTTTCCAGGCATTCAAAATGGTATAGTCTATCCCTGCTGGGTTTTGTTTTTGCTGTTGATGTTTTTAACTGTTGTTTTAAATTGTGGTTTTATTGATTATTTGGTTTGATTTGCGGGGCAGGAATCTCTCCTGAGGGAGAAGAAAGGTGGCATATAAACATTTATATAAATAAATGCGATACAATGCATGAGTGGGAAATTAGTTCCTTCCTCAGAATCAGCACAGAGACGACCTCACAGATCACCCATGAGCATTTCTGAGGCCCTCAGTTCTCAGCAACTTCCCAGTGATTCTGAACCTGATGGCAGCCCTGGAGTTAATCCCAATGGTGTCTCCAAAAACAATTGTTTATTTTCTATCCCAAAAGCCGACTGTATTCTAGGGCAGAAAATGTTGAAATATGAATGCAATGCCACCTGCAGGATTCTGGAGGGCAGTGTACTGTTCAGGCACCTGAGGCCTCTTTACCTGCCCTCTGTGGTCCTTGCAGGAGGTGTGGTCCCTAGTTCTATTTCCTCCCTCCCTTTCTCCACACAATCCCTCTTCTTCCCAGACAATCACAGGAGAAGGATGTATTCTGCCTGGGCTCTCTACCGGCCAAGCCATCCCTCTCACACTTTCACACAAAGAGAACAGCAATAGGGTTATCTGTTCCAAAGTAGCAGACACCTCTGATCACTCAGAAGATGTATGTACAACTATGAAAACCGCGAGTAAAGTATTTCTTATGATACCTTAACCAAGCCTCTGCTCCTGTGCATGTTTTATTGATAGCAACTAGCTGGGTGTGATATTTTACCATAGGAAAGGGGGGGGTGCTTTCGCTGACTGCTCTGCTTCCCCCCCCCCCCCATTTCCAACATTGCGTTCCAGGCTGGATGAGCAGTCAGTCATTGTGATCGGGGAAGCTCACACTTTCATGGCTTGATCCTTTCTTTGCCATGATGGGAAAGACAGAAAGACCCTCCTTCCCTGCTCCTCCCCAGCCATGGTGCTTCTTTTGCCTTGGTGGTAGCAGCACTCATATACAGCTGAGCTGGGGTGTAAAGGTGAGGTGAGGAAGTTCAATGCTTTCACCCATCACCACATCAACAGCCCTCAGGCAAAGTGCCCATGCTGCCGAAGAAGGGAAGCTGGCAACGTGTCCATCCAGAGCCAGCAACATTCCTGAGGAACCAGCTACTCTTGACTCTGTCTGTATAGATCTATTGTTTGGTTATGCTAGGAGGGTGTCACCAAAACGCCCTGGGTTTTTATATGGACGAAGATATGATTCTTTGCGTGCCCCTATTATGCTTTGTTTTCTACAGGGTAGTATCAATACCACAAAATGTCGGAGTAACCAGATCAAAATAATTCTGCTGCATCTGATTACAGCATTTTGTTCAATAATTCTAGTGCCAGCAGCCCAGACCTTGCCAACTGTGGACCAACAACTCAGTTCACAGAACTATGTGCTCAATCCTGGATTTGAACCATACACTGAATAAATATTTCAGTACAAACATGTTGATAGTTGCATTTTTGGTCACAATTTTTTCCACCCCCACATATGAAGCTGCCTTCTATTCAACAGGCATATGAATGAAGGATGTTGCCTTATACAGAGTCAGACCATTGGTCCATTTAGGTCACTATTCTCTTCACTGACCCACAGCAGTTCTCTGGGGTTTCAGACAAGGATCTTTGCTTACCCTACCTGGAGGGGTCAGGGATTGAGCCTAAACCCTCTGCACACAAAGCAGGTTTTCTACAGCACAATCTTGTGCACGTCCACTCTGAAGTAAGTCCCATAGTGTTCAATGGGGCTTTCTTCCAGGAGTGTGAATAGGATTACAGCCCTAACCACGTAGACCTCTCCCAGGACTGGCCCATCCATGAGGCCAACTGAGGTAGTCCTCTCAGGCAGATAGACAGAAGACATCCAACTCCATCCACCCACTCACCTCCATTGCTCTTCCTCCTCCCACTCCATGGAATGGAAAAGAGGGTGTTGGAAAGGAAGTATACACCATGCAGCAGTGGTGTTGCATGTTATCATCCTATCTCTCTTCTTCCTGGTATGGAGAGTTTTCTTGCCACCATCACCTGTCTCCAGGAATGGGCAGTGGTGACACTTGTTACATGGTCAATATATTATTTACCTGTACTTTGTTTTCAAGGCATGCAGGAGACATATCTATACATGTGTGCTTGGTGCTGAGCACCTGCCAAGAAAGCATGGACCAGACCAGTTACATGGCTATTTACAGGACTGATGGCAAGAGGCCTCAGATCCACAGGCCAAGAAGGTCACACTTTTGATTGAACCACCAGACAATCACCCCCTGCTCAATTGATCTAACTGAGCCCTGAGCACTCCAAATTCAAATGGAGACTTGTTTACTCCTTAAGTTCAAATGGAGTTTTCACAGCTCCAAAATTCAAATGGATCCCACTGACTCCAAATCTTGCTGCAACAGGATTTGGTAGCTGGCAGGTAGCAGTCATGACAGCTACCACCGAAGAGCTCCCTGCACACGATTGGTTTTCCCCATGCGCACATGTTGTGTCTCTTTTAAAAAACACTGCCGGTAACACACTGAAATGCCCCACACACTTCAGGCAGAAGATTCACGTAATTATGGTAGCTGTGTGAATAAGGTACCACATGGAGCATGTGTCTTTTCTTGTCTTTTTGTGCCATTTCTGAAGATGAAATAAAGATGACCGATGAAGATAGGGAACTGAAGGGGTGGGCAACTATGGTGTCAGTTATGCTCCCAGTGGCAGAATTTGATCTGGGAGCTACCTATTGCTGATGCCAACTGTAAACATGTATTTGGAAGTAAATCTTTTTGATATTAATCAAATATACATACTTTCAAGTAAGTGTGTCCAAGGCCATCGCTTAAATGGATAGCTCACTTGCAAATTGCTTATTTCAAGGAACATGCCCTTGAACTGTTTTGTAATAGGGTAGGTAGTGGATACTTCAATGAAAAGGTGGAGAACAGTATTTGTTAGCACTGCGGAAAGGATACACCTCATTTTTCACTTTTGATTCTATCTTTTACCAAGGTCAGTGGGAAATTGACTAGAATCTGTTGGGAAATTTGCCTTTGTTTGCTGAAAATATTGAGGAATTGCCTTATTTGTACAAATCGTTGGGAGGGAGCTTACACAATGCTTAAATTATGCTTGCTTTTTTATCAGATAAAGAGGCGCCTGAAAGAGAGGGAAACATTGGCAACAAATTATAGTGAGTTATAAGGCTCCTATAGTGAGTTATAAGGCTCCTGAGGAAGGATGTTGTCTCCATCTAACTTTACTTTGCAGGTTCTAATTAGTACTCAACCTTTTTAGGTACAACTTTATGAAACATTGTACATTTACCTGTATGTTTATGTGTATAACACCTTTTAATCAATGTACCAAACAGAACTTTATGGGCAGCCCAATACAGGTGGTCCTTTGGTATCTGCAGGGGGTTGGTTCCACCACCACCACCACCACCACCACCCGTGGATACCGCGAATCCACAGATACTGGAGTCCATGGGGGGCCGGGTCGTGGCATTGCAAATACTTACACTGCAGCCACACTGGGCCTTCCAGAGGCCATGCAGGGCCCACGGCCCACTCCATGAGCCTCCCTGCACCTCAGAATACCTTCCAGACGTGACCAAAAAGTACTTCCGGTTTGCAGACGTGACTTCTGGTTGTGCCCGGGAGGTGTTTTGAGGTGCTGGGAGAGCCATGGAGTGGGCCACAGGCCTCCCTGTGCCTCAGAACACCTCCCGGATGCAAACAGAAATCACTTCCGGTCACATCCGGGAAGTGTTCTGAGGCATGGGGAGGCCATCCGCCATTGGTCAAATCCACGGATGGCTAACCTGCAGATAATGTGGGGCAATTGTATTACCCCCCCCCCCCGCTAGCCCATATCATGCAGAGCCACCAACAGCATACATGCTGCATGCTATGGTGCAGTGGTGACCAGATAGTAAAAATATTTTTAATTTAACGTAGCTTCTAAGATTTTCATGGCCAGCAAAAATAATAAAATTAGAATTTTCCAAGCTTAAGGACCACAGTCGAAAGGTTTTTGAGTCCTAATGTTTCACCCATGTGTACAAGGGGCATTTTCAAAGGATATCATATGTAGAAGACCACACACGAAAGTTCTAACTCCTGGGAAAGTTCAGTTATTTAAAAGCAACATGCGCGCTCACTCGGCCATTAGGTCTTAAAGAGAGAGTACACAATTGTGAATACTGTACTGTATTTACATTGGTTAATTAAAAGACAGATTTTTGCTCTAGATATCATGAAGCCATAGACTCAATTGACAAGCCTCTGGATAATAAATTTCTTTGGTCTCATTGAACACTAAACGCCATATGAGTGTTTAGCTTGCCAGATTTATCCATAAAGAGGCAGGCAAAGTCTACAAAAACATTTGTGAAGTTCTTCCATTTAAAATATCTGGAAGGCTAAAAGCACAATTATTCCACCTAGAAGTTATTAAATCATTGTAGAAAAACAAAACCAGGATCCAGAAGATATTTGGCAGATTTCTTGGGTTCTACTGAAGCAGAACAGTCTTAAAGAATGTACTCAGTTTTCACTGGATTTTCATGGAAACCAAGTCAGACACAGAGCTTCCCACTCAAACTTCTGTGCCAATGGTAAACCTGTTCATGATGAGTTATGTCAAGGTTTGTGAGAATAACAGCCCAATCATAACTAAATTCCCCCGAGCTGATGCAGCAAGGGGACATTTGTCCCCTTGCCCCGGGGTAAGCCCCAGCCAGTGCAACGGGTCAACTTGGACATGCCCCAGCTATATAGCAGAATGGGGAGTAGATGGGGCAGGGAGGAGGGCAGATCAGACCTAGGAAGTGGGCAGATTCGGTGGCAGTGGCGCCCACCGAATCCTAACCCCCTTCCCTGACCTTACCCCAAGAAGTTCCCTGTCAGGATTGCCACTCTGAGATACAGCAAAAAGGGGTTTTTGTCCTTGCCTTATTTTACAGCACAGCTTCATTATCCCCAGAAGCCTCAGGAAACAACGCTGGGTTTTATTTACAACCCTCTCATGTCTAAATCTTAGCACCTGAGAAGGTTTTGGTTTCTTTTTCTGCATATCAAAGTAACTGCCGTTCTGTTGATGTATTGCAAAGCAACTGCTGGTCATCTGCCTTATCTCATGATTTCCTATCCTTGATGGCTCAGCACTTCAAAAGGTTTCTGCTTTCTACCAGGAAACTAGCTATATAACTTTTCACCCCTTAAGTGGCAATTAGAATTCCAAAGAAGTAGTGAATCTTATTCCTTAACTTTCTCTCTCTCTTACAGCCTATCTTATCACATACAATGGTACAATAAACAATACATGATTGAGCATAGTAATACATCAGAAAAATACAGCAGTATCACAGGGCTCCTTCACATTCCCTTACCCCAAGGAGGCCTCAACTTGCTAAAACTCCCTGGTGGGATACAGCAGAAGCCACGTTGGCATCACTGCATGGGGAGTTAGTCAGGATTGGGCTGCCCGTATGCTTTTAGAGGAAAATCTCTCATTATGTCATCCTATGAAACAGAACAATTGGGAACAGGCATAGAAAGTTTGCAGTGAAGGTTCAGAAAATATTTCATCTGTTATTAGTATCTAACATGTGGTATTATCCAAATACTATAGCAACAGAGCAACGTTTTCAATCAAATAAATTTGACTCTCAGCATATTCCAAAATTGCACAGAAAATCATGTTATAGTATATTTCCACTGTAGACTAATTATGGATGATCTCTATGCTAAAACTACAGTTTTATATTGGCATGCTTCAGCACCATAGGACTAGCTGTAAGACTTAAGGGGTGGTAAATCTGAGCTTTGCAAACTGTTTTCTGTGCCAGGATTTGGCCCTGGAATATGGGAAATAGTAGAAAGATTATGAGAGAGCCCTCTTTTAACATGTGCCGAACATCTTTCCATCCTTCATCACTGAGTAAGCAGAGCCAGGCCCAGCACATCTGGGATTGGGGAGGGGGAATCTCCTTCTCCTTTTAGAAAATAAGCACAGTTCATAATGTGAACCATAAAATTTCACTAAAAAAAACTGGGAGGGAAAAATCTGAAATCTGAGTACAGTATTTCATTTTACCTGGAATATGAATAGTATGCTAACAGAGCTTGTCTCTAATGCCACTAGTCTAGAGAACCACATTATGAGCAGAAGTGCTCACTGTTGTGCCTCATTCCATAGATAAGAAAACACTAGCCTTGTCGTCTCTGACCACCTGGCCAGGAGAAGGGAAATTGGGTGCCTAAACTCAGTCTGGTGTCTGCTTCCCCCCCACCTCCTCACTTACTGTGTCCTCACTTACTGTCCTCACTCCTCACTTACTGTCAGAGCTGACAGTGTCAATCCTCTGTTAAGAAATGTGTGTGCATGATACAAGAGCACTGTGAGCATTTGTTCTGTGCACAGTGTAGGGGTATTATCCATGCAATGCTCTGTTCCTGTCTGTGGATCCTTCTCACTGTGAGGACAACTCTTGCTGTATAATATGCCCTACCAAAACCATTGATCTGAATTTCAGAACACTGGGTATACACTTAAGTTGTAGGTGCTAAATGTTATTTTTAGATGTGGTAACACAGTTTTATAGACCACACAGATAGATTTATAGACCATTGGCTGGCCAGGCCGGGGAGGGGGTGGGGATATCGGTGCTGGGTTGTGCCGATATTCCAAGCCCCTTCCTGGGCTGGGCTGGCCTTACACAGCCTCCCTGGTTGTGCGCCAGCTCCAGAGCTAGAGTGCATTCAAGGAGGCCCATTGGGGCCTCCGGGGCTTACACCAGGGGAAGGGGATGAATGTCCCCTTCCCCTAAGGTGAGTCCCCGCTGCATCGGCGTGGGCCGCATCCTACACAGGATGCAGTGGCTGCAGCTTGCGCAGGATTGGGCTGCCCAAATAGTGTGAGGTCTATTGTGAAACAACTTACTTTAGATTAGAATTAGAACTTAGAAACTAGAATTAGAATAGTGTGAAGTTTTAGCAGTTAAAAGAACAAAGCCAATTTTCAATCAACACTAAACAAGACTCACTACTAATAACACAGCCCACTATAATGTTTGGGCAACACACATGCAGAAGCTCTAACATTGATACTGGTAACAGCAAAAGTCAAGGATTTTCATTGGTGGAGGGATTTAAAGTGGATTTCAGGTGCTTATCCTGGGGAGCATCGGAGGCAAGGGAAGAGAGAGGAGCAGAAGGGCCAGTTCTTGTATTGAAAATGCAGCTTTCCTTGTGCACAATTTCCAGGGTGCTCAGGGTATTACATCATGTTCTCCCCTTCAGAATATTCCCTGGGATGATAATAAATGGGAAGGCAATTTTGAATTGCCTTTTAATCTGTTTCCAAGCAAAAAGATAAGGTAGCAGGTGTAGCACTGCCTAAGCTGTCCACTGACTCATAGATCACTTCTGTTACTGCTGGTACTATAAGTAACAAGCTCATCAAATTTTCTGATGAGGTCATATTGAAATGTACGTGGCTCCATTGGTTTGCCTGGGCAGACAAGACTGATTATATATTGCCTTTTGAGATGGCTTTTCAGCCAAAAGACCAGATGCATTTAAATGAGTGATATCTTCTCTGGCCTTTGAAGAAGTTCTTAGAGGTGACAGGATCAGAATGTTAAGGCATGGAAATGAAATAATTCAAGAAATGTGGACATATTTTTCATCCACCATGATTCCAAAGAGTTTGCAATTCATGTGTATATGTCACCAACTCTACAGGCCAGAGTTCTTCAGCATCTTGTCCTCACACACTGCAAAAATACAAGATAGGATTATGTTAATAAGCAAGGTGCCCATGAAATACACCTTGAAATGAAATACAGTGAGCAGTCAATGCAAAATCAGGTTTACTACACGGTAAAGTAGTGCCTTTTGGAACACTAAGTTTGGATCTGGCTGGGAATATTATCCAAGCTTTGAGACAGTTCCTGAGGGTAATCAGAGCCATAACATGCAATCTGGATCAACTAAGAACATATTTCATATCCTAGTGCTCTGCGCACGCACGCACACACGCACACGCACACGCACACGCACACGCACACGCACACGCACACACACACCTAATACTGTTTGCTTAATTTGCCTCCTCCCCCCTCCCAAAAAAAAGTTCACATTTTGCTAAAATGGAAGCCAAGAATATACTTTTAAAAAAACATATTAAAGGATGGATTAGCACCCGGATGGCCCAAGACCTCCTGACACCTGAGGCAGCATGGCAAATGCTGCCCCCTTACCCCGGTGATGTGCAGCCTCTGCTCCTCCCACTCTCCAATGTTCTAGCTGAGCATTTTCCTTCCCTCCACATTTCCTCTTCCTCTCTATCCCCCTCTTCCTTTCTAATTCAAGGAGCGGGAGGAGGAAGAGAAGTGGAGACACGAAAGCGATGAGCACCCCCCCACCAATCTGCTGCCTGAGGCGACCACTTCAGCTGGTCTCATGGATGGGCTGACCCTGGGTTAGCATGTCCTGGGAGGAAGAAAGTGGTCCCAGGTTCAATTCTTGGCATTTGCAGGCAGGGATGGGAAAGTCTTCTGCCTGAAACCCTGCAGAGCTGCTGCAAGTCAGCATGAACAAGACTGACCTATGGTACCTTCTTCATATGAGCAGGAAAAATAGAAACCCTCCTGCTAATTTGAGCATAGATCAAAATCATAGATATAATTTAGCCACGCTCCAGCACTTTTTAAGTCACATGAATTTCAATGGGAGAAATGTAAGCACATGCTCAACTCTCCCACTAAAATCAATGGGACCTAAGTGTGCCTAGTTTTGACTGAATTGTGCCATATCCATAGCACTTTTCAGGAGTTTGCCTTCACTGAATATGTGGGACAAGGGAGTGAGGCTGTGCCCCTTTCACATTCCACCCATGGGTCCAGTGCAACGTCTGAAAGGGGCACCAATGCATATTCAGTTGTATGCACTGCAATGTCTGGTGCAAAAACACTGGGAGCAGGGACAGCAGGCACATGGAAGCGTTTCTGTGAAGGGATAAGTTATCCGTCATTTCATTTACCTACCAGTTCTCATCATTTCATCACATTCTATCCAGAAAGGGAACCCCGGATAGCAAGCTTATGCAGAAACTACAGGTTTAATCCACAAGAGCTGGAGTCACAACAGGCACAGAGGAGGTCTCACTCTCGCTTCAATGGTGTGCCAGAATGCACCCTGTTGCTTTGCCCCTGTAAGGGCATGGCCACCATTCATTCTGAGGGACAAAGTAAAGGGATACATTCAGGCATACCTAGGCTTACCATATTTTTCCCCACTTCAACCGGAACAACCCCCCACAATTAATTAATAATTATTATTATTATTTACAAAATAATTATTTACAAAATAATTAATAATTATTTACAAAATAATTCTTAATAATAATTAATTAATTAAAAATCAATCAATTAATTAAAAGTCAATTTAATATTAAAAAGTGAATAGGGGTGCGAAGAGAAGCGCCCCCTATTGCTGTGCAAAGCGTGTCCACATTTTTATTTATATATTTATTTTAACATTAAAATAAATAATTAAATTGACTTAACTTATCATCGCCGCCGCGCTGCTGCTGCTGCTGCTGCTCCTCCACCAGCCTGGCCAGGCTCACCCAGTTTGTCCGCTCTCGCTCTCGGAGCCGTGAGAGCGGGCGATCCGAGGGCGATCCACCGTTCTCACCGGAGCCGATGAAAGCCGGCGAGCTGGCTTGGAGAGCGGGGCCGGCACCGGCCTTCTCAGCTCGCAGCCTCACCGTCGCCGCTTGCCACCGCCTCCTCGCTGCCGCCGCACCTTCTGCTTGTGCGCATGCGTGCAGCTCGCAAAAGCCGCACGCATGCGCACAAGCGGCCCAGGAGCTCTTCAGAACGAAGGGCTTCCGGGAAGAAATGGCGGCGGCCATGTTTTTTCACATGGCGGCCTTTATTTTTTAAATATATATATATATATTAAAATTTATTTTTAAATGGCTGCTGGGGGCCCCCGGGACCCGCCCGGGGAAAGCCCCAAAATACCGGTACTGTCCCAGCGAAACCGGGATGAATGGTAAGTCTAGGCATACCCATTGGAGAGAGAAAGTAAAGTTCCTCTGCCACCCTTGAGAGACACTCTGTGAACGTGGATGCTGTCCACACTTACAAAAGGTTGAGAGCATGCTGGCAAGCCTCACCCCTACTGCTGCTGAACTCCAAAAGCCTGCTCCTCCCCTCCCCTGACGTTCCCATGAGCACAGTGTTTATCTGCAGTGACAAGGTACTTGGGGAGAGATCCTCACTACAGATACTGAATATCCACAGAGCTACTGTTGAAGTAAGGGTAAAACCTGCTTTCTGTCCTTGCCTAGTCCTCAGTGACTAGGTTCTTCCCAACCCATCCAGTGTGTGCAATGTAATATGACTGATACTTGACATCATAATGAGCATGTCACAAATATTTTATATGTATACAGCAATACCTTGCACTTTCATCTGGTTAGGGACCAGAGCATGGATGAAAGTCAAAAATGGATGGATGTCAAAGCATAATCTTATTTAGCTTGCATATTTATTTTGGCTGGGGAAAAACGTACCTAACTAACCATATAACACAGGCGAATGCATGCAAAACCTAAATAAACAGAAATAAAAGAAAAAAAGTCAACGGACATTGTAGAAGGTTGGATTAAATCAGAAAAAAGAGGAAAGCACGTGGACGAAATTTGAAATGTGGTTATACAGTTGAACCTCCATATCCGTGGGGGTTCCGTTCCAGACACACACCCCAGCGCGGATACTGAAATCGCTTTAGCATGGTCACTGTAAAAACCTGGAAAAAAAGGTTAAAAATAGCATTCCTTACCTTTTGGCTGGCAAACCGCTCCGTTTGCAGAGCTGTAGAGAGTGAAATGCATTCTGGGGTAACCTAGGGGAAGGGAGGGGGAAGTCAAGTGACCCGGAAGAGTTTGCCAGCCAAAAGGTAAGGAAGTTGGGGCAGTTTGCCAGCCAAAAGGTAAGGAAAGCTATTTTTAACCTTTTTTCAGATTTTTACAGTGATCCCCGTATCCCCATTGAGACAAAACCACAGATGCTGGATCCGCAGATAGTGGGGGTCCACTGTAATTTAAAATGGTTGAAAGAGCAAAGCGATGAAAGTCAAGTGGACGTGTTGCTGAACAGTCAAATGTGGCTTTTTTATTAGCTCCTCCGGGTTCAATTACAGATCAACACTGGAGTTTAATTATTAACACTATATTTCTAGCCTTGTGGCTGTAAATCTATTATGAGACATTTACACCTAGCTAAGGGGTGTGACTAACGTTTTTCCATTAAGAGAATACTGGTTGCTTGCTTCGTCACAAAGGCTATCATTTCTTCCTCTCCAAAAGGGGACTATAATACAAAATGGTTGCATATGGGGCTGCCTATAAGAGCATTTTGAAACTGCAACTGGTTCATGATAAGCTGCTATATTATTAGCAGAGACCCAGAGAACTGATTTCATCTCATCAACACTTAGATCAATACTGGTTGTCAGTGTTTTTTTTTTTTTTCTGAATACAATTTAGTATCTGATGAACTGCTTGCTTGCAGATAAAACTTTTCTGTTTTCCCAGGCTTAAACAGCATATGGCTTGGACTGCTGTAGTTTCACTATGTTTGCTATGTTATTCAACAATTTTGATTGTTTCGATGTATTTGAAATAATGCTGTACATTGACCTGGGCAGTTCTAGAATGAAGGGGGGAAAACAAGGATACTCATAATGATATCCACCATAAGTCTTATCCCTGACTCATTCCAATTTTAGCCAAACCATGCCCCCATAACCTTCTGAAGACAGTAGTTAAGGGCCATGACATGGCAATCTGTTTCTGAAACGGCAAGGAGACCATTTCAAAAGCAGTTGGTGATATGACATGAGGGTGAGGGTGGTCTTCTTTCAAAAAATAAAAGTAAAACCGTTTCTTGACAAAGTTTGCAATCCTGCGTATAATTGCTAAGTCCTACCGCAAGCAAAATTCAAATGACTGCATTCTGCTCTTACCGTATAAGTACTTATTGCTATAGCTTGGCTGTGTTTACTTCTTAATTCCACCACATTTATCATAAGCAGCAGCAGTAACTGTTTACGCTAGGGAAAAATCTGCAAACCTTTGTTTTGATTTGTGAGTAGAGTGATTAATGCAATGCATAATTCTATAATCACGGCCATGAAAGCAATACATCTAGATTCCTAATAAATTACATCACGCTGTTACATTTTTTAAAAAGACTGGCAGCCCTAGTAGCATTTCTTCCTGAGAAATCTATTTCTTAAACACAGCTTAGATTTGGACATGGATCATTCTATCAGCAAAATGCAAATTAGTGGCACCATTCACTAAATGGCGGTACCAGGATTGCGTTTCCTCATTAACACTGTTGCTTTCTTGACCAGCCAGTAGTTTTGAAATTGCCATTTGTAACCAAGTTTGAAGTTCTGATGGATGAAATGTGGGAGTAGGGCACAAATTAGATATAAATTGAGTATTTGGTGCTAGTAAGGAACATTATAAATACACAGGGCATTCCATGCCTCATGAGAGCATTCCGGAATGCCGAGTAACGCAGGATGACTTGGAAAAGGCTGCCACAACCTATGAATTGGCTTACAGAGAAATCCAATGCATGTTTACTTAAAAGTAAGTCCCACTGTGTTCAATGGGCCTTACTCCTAGATAAGGCTGCAGTCTTAGAATATAATGCAGGAGTGGCCAAACTTAACGTAAGAACATAAGAGGAGCCCGGCTTGATCCAGCCAAAGGCCCATCTAGTCTAGCTTCCTGTATCTCACAGTGGCCCCACCTGATGCCTCAGGGAGCACACAAGACAACAAGATACCTGTATCCTCTTGCCACTCCCTTGCACCTGACATACAGAGAACCTAAAACCTCCTAAAACTTTGTTGTTGTTGTTGTTGTTCAGTCGTTAAGTCGTGTCCGACCCTTCGTGATCTCATGAACCATAACCCGCCAGGCCTTCCTGTCCTGCACTATCTTCCTGAGTTCGCTCATTTTCATGTTCGTTGCATCGGTGATGCTGTCTAACCATCTCATCCTTTGCCTTCCCCTTCTCCTTTTGCCTTCAATCTTTCCCAGTATCAGAGTCTTCTCCAGAGAGTCCTCTCTTCGCATTAGGTGGCCAAAATATTTGAGCTTCAGCCTCAGTACCTGTCCTTCCAGGGAACAGTCAGGGTTGATTTCATTTAGGATTGACTGATTTGATCTCCTAGCAGTCCAAGGGACTCTCAGGAGTCTTCTCCAGCACCACAGTTCGAAAGCATCTATTCTTCGGCGCTCAGCCTTCCTTATGGTCCAACTCTCGCAACCATACATTGCTACTGGGAACACCATCGCCCTGACTATACGAACTTTTGTTGGCATGGTGATATCTCTGCTTTTTATTATGCTGTCTAAGTTTGCCATAGCTTTCCTTCCAAGGAGTAAGCGTCTTTTAATTTCATGGTTGCTGTCTCCGTCTGCAGTGATCTTGGAGCCCAAAAAAGTAAAATATGTTACTGCTTCCATTGCCCCTTCTATTTGCCAGGAATTGATGGGACCAGATGCCATGATATTAGTTTTATTAATGTCCAAAAACTAGGAAGTTGCTTAATTTAACTTGCTTAGAGTGCAATCCTGTGTAACCTTGCACGGGTGTAACAGCAGATGCACCGGTGTAAGTGCACTTATGCCAGTGTAATTTCACTTACATCTGCATCTACTGTTACACCGGTGTAAGGTTACACAGGATTGTGCTGTTAATGTAAGAGCCACATACGATAAACTTCAGATGTTTGAGAGGTGCAATATTTAAGAAGCATTTAATTTCTTAAATATATTTACTCACCATGAACATTAAACTTGTGTTAAACCAGTGGACTCTCAGTTTATACCTGGTAAATAATTATAAAACTTGAAAATTTCTTATTTACCTTTTATATAAATTAATTGTGATGCAAAAAGGAGCTCAGTCAACATATTTCCATATTTATACGTCAAAGAGCTGCATGTGGCTCAGGAGCCGCAGTTTGGCCACCCCTGATATAATGCTACAAGAATGAATGGTACTACAGCTGAAACACAATCTTATTCTGAAAAGTGAAACAGACGCTGAGTTGGCATGGGAACATTTAGGTGCTCATATGAACAGTTACTTCAGCTCAGGGGCGTCGCTGGAGTGTGGCGGGGTGGGCGGGGCGCCCCCGGGTGATGCGCGCCACGGGGTGACGCGCGCACCCCGCACGCGCCACCTCCGTGACACACGACACCCTTCGGACACTCCGAGGCCGGCCCGGGAGCCGGCCTCGGAGCGTCCAACCCCGTCGGCACTCCAGGGCATACCCGGATGGACGCACTGCCTGTATACCCGGATGGACGCGCTGCCTGGGCCTTCTTTCAGAAGGCCCTGGAGCGCCGACGGGGTCGGACGCTCCGAGGCTGGCTCCCAGGCCGGCCTCAGAGCGTCCGGAGGGCGACGCGGGGGGGGGAGCCGGGTTGCCCCCCCGCGCCGCGATATCGTAGCGTCACTAGGGTGACGCGCGCCCCCTGCCCCAGGGTGACGCGCGTCCTAGTGACGCTACTGCTTCAGCTTATTTAACTCTTAATGTGCTTTAACTGCTGCCCTCTAATTTTCCAGACATTTGTGTAAATGCACCAGCATTATGATTCTCTGATCCCTCACCACCCATCCTTTATTGGCTTGGAATCTGTCCACATTATTTCTTTAGGAAAACATGGAGAAGAAGACTTCCTTGTGACTGGAATCATGCTGCTTTGCCAGACCAACTCGTCTTTAGAGCTAAGGAGTGGAAAACGTTTCTAAAAACGGAACTTGTCCATACACTCATAAAGGCACGTTAGGGTTAGCGCTACGCCAGGATTTCATGCTTGTGTAATGCAGTCGTCAGTTCAAATGTTGCTTCAGTCATTCACTTTGGAACTCAAGCTCAGCCTCTTCCCCACTCATCTGCAATATTGCAGATACTCCATTACTGGGAGGATAATACTGCTGGCCTTCCTTAGAGGGCTGTTCTGAGAATTAGAAGTACTGTGTAGGTAAAGCACTTAGAATACGTGAAATGCACTTTACACGCGTTAACTATTTTCATAATAACGGGCCCACACGGACGTCTGTGACAACAAGGGTAACCATATATGTTTGTTAGCCCTACAGAGGAAACGGTTGTGAATTGAGTTTCACTGGGCTTGTTGGGAGTTTCTCTCCCGCGCCCCCAACAGCAATACTGTACTGTACTGAAATGTAATGACTCAGCAGTTTGATCATCAACTTCTACAGACTTATGGACGGGTCACACCCACAGTTTCTGCTGAGAAAGACAACCCTGTGACGTGTCCTTATTTGTGGCGAAAGCTCCGCCGCTACCGGGATCATACTCCAAGGACGCAAGGTGGCCACTGATGTTAAGGAACTTTGTTCGCAACGTACATATAGCCAGCGGTGGGTGACCAGTAAATTTTCCATACCACAAACTTGTCCATTTTACGCTTAAATGCTCCGATCGCAGTGGGCTGACGCGTCCACATGTAAAAGGTCCGTCGGGCTTCCATCACGTGCAAATGTGTTTCACAACTGTAGAACTGGGGGTTGGCAACACACCCAGCTTGCACAACATTGCGCGTGGAGGCGGCAGGTTGTGCTCTCCCTGCCCCGGCCAGAGTCTTCCCTTCTCGCCAACGCACAAGGAAGCACGGCGGCTCCACTCCCACTGCGCATGCTCAGTCCCCGGGCCGGCAGGATGCTGAGGCGGTCGCAGCCGCGGCCCAAGCTGGAGCGAGAGGGGCGGCAGCGGGCTGCTCGCTAGGCCGGGCTGGGCACTGTGTCCCGGCCGCGGGGAGGGACGAGAGGCCGGAGAGGACGGCGGCGCCATGCCCGGCCCCCCAGCAGCGCCCCCCGGGCCGGACCCGGAGGAACACTACGATTTCCTCTTCAAGCTGGTGCTGATCGGCGACGCCAGCGTGGGCAAGACGTGCCTGGTGCAGCGGTTCAAGACCGGGGCCTTCGCCGAGCGCCAGGGCAACACCATCGGCGTGGACTTCACCATGAAGAGCCTGGAGATCCAGGGCAAGCGGGTCAAGGTGAGGGCGCTGGCGAGCGGGCCGAGGGCCACGGCGGCTCGAAAGGCAGGGAGTCAGCCAGGCAGGTCACAGGTGTGCAGCAGGAGGCAGGAAGAACAACAAGGCTGCGGGGGGGGGGGAGCGGGGCTCGAGGGGGCCGTGGTGGCACCCTCCCTTCCCCGAGGAATTGTGATGGGCAGGATTCCTCACGTCCGCTGCTGAGATGCTGTTCCTCCCTGGCTAACTCCAAGTTTGCTTGCCTTGAAGTCTTTGTGCTTGTGGAACTTGGGCCCTTTTCGGAGAACAGGATTTATCAAGAGGTTTCTAACATGTGCTACAGGAAGGAACATGTTGGCAGAAACTTGTGTTTCTCTAGGATCAGGACGGTTAAGGGCATGGGGTTAACTGCTTCCGTGGCAGCTGACCCAGCCTGAATGGAAGCACCTGAGGCCAAGTTATATGGCTTTCTGGAAGTGCCTATGAATTATGGAAATGCCTCCAAGCATTTGATGATGAGGCAGTGCTCGAAGAAACTCTGTTGGGGCTGTCTAAGGTCTGCTTAGACCTTAGAAGGCTTAGAAGACTCTGATGCTGGGAAAGATTGAAGGCAAAAGGAGAAGGGGAAGGCCAAGGATGAGATGGTTAGACAGCATCACCGATGCAACGAACATGAAAATGAGCGAACTCAGGAAGATAGTGGAGGACAGGAAGGCCTGGCGGGATATGGTTCATGGGATCACGAAGGGTCGGACACGACTTAACGACTGAACAACAACAAAAAGGTCTGCTTAAATGTGACTCCAAAAATGAGGTTGCATAGCACTTCCACCACAGTTCTGTGTGGCTGCCATTACAGGATGTATCATACACAGTGATCTAGTAGCTGGGGTGCGTTCTGTTGTCACCTACTTAACCTCCTCATATATTCGTTTATAAACTTCCATGTCTCTGGGATATGCTATTAACCTTAAAAGCTTATGCCACGATAAGCATATTAGTCTCTAATGGTGCAAACAAGTGTATTTTTTGCTGCTGTTCACTGGGACAGGGTGCCCATACCTTTAACCATTGGAATTTAGGCAGGTGCAGCTCATCATGGAAAGGTGCAACAAGCTACACCTGCCCAAATTCCCTCTTCTTACAATGGGTAAAGGTATAGGCACCCTGTCCCTTTTTGGATATGGTCAGCCTACCCTGTGCCAGGTTCCACATGGCTCTCATAATGTATACATCAGATTGTGGTCCTTATGTATGTAGCATTACTATGCTAAGGCTCCAAAGACCATCCTGGTGTGCTATTGATGCATAAAAAGGGCCTGACAACCCAGTTTAACATGATGCCTGCTGCATGAAACCCCATGTGAGTAAAATTATTTGTTCTGCGTTTTTTGCCTGCCCAGCATAACTTCCAGATGTGCTAACACAGATACTTGTTTTTTAAAAGAAATAGGATTTATGGGATTATCAGCCATGTTAAACCGCTGAACCATAAACTGTCGATCGAAAGGTTGGCAGTTCGATTCCCGCAACGGGGTGAGCGCTCGTTGCTTGGCCAGCTCCTGCCAACCTAGCAGTTCCAAAGCATGTCAATGCGAGTAGATAAATAAGGTACCGCTTGCGGGAAGGTAAACAGCGCTCTGTGTTCCAGCTGCATGCTACGTGCTGCGGCAAGGAGAGTCATGCCGGCCACATGACCACGGAGGCGTCTTCGGACAACGCTGGCTCTTCGGCTTTGAAATGGAGATGAGCACCACACCCTAGAGTCGGACACGACTGGACTTAATTGTCGGGGGATACCTTTACCTTTTTATACTTTCAATTGAAGAAATAAAGTTATTCAAACTTGTACCGACTTGTCTGGAGAAATTCCTTATTAACAGTACACACCATCAACGCAGTCAACAGTAGTATACGTCCAAGGATTATCCAGTGCAGACAAGAAAGAAACTTTAGATCCTGTGCTTATGTTTCCTCCCACTCTTGGGACTTTGTCAAAGCAAAAAACATGGCAGCAGCCGGTAGATGATCAGGTACTTTTCTCAAAAAACTTCTGTTCCATGCTTCCCTATAGATATATTTGTATAGATGTTATAGGCACCTAGTTTTTTTAAGTTATTGGAGCCCCTTATATCAAGCCTCACAGCAATGGCCATCATTTTCCCCTTTTTCAGATGGAAAAATTGAAGCTAGTGTTCAAAATACTTTAAAAGCAATTTCTTGGAATCTCTGTATAATATGAATCTAACGTGCACTTTTGCTAGAATATACATTTGATTTTAAAATGGCTGTTATGCTTTCTGTCCTGTATTAAGACTTTCACATGTTCATAAGTAATGGATGAAAGGAGTGCTTTGGGAGGAGAAGATAGTTCAGCAAGCAAAAAACAACCCACCTGCTGTTTACTATTTACAAGAACTTAAGACTGTGCTTTTCCTCACTCGGAGAGGCCATGGGACATCAACTATCTTGGAGGGGGAGGAGGGGGGGAAAGAGTTTTGATTTTATTTTTTATTGTTCTATTGTCCACTTTAAATTATATGAGCTGCGTTGGGGGCCTCTTTGGAGGGCAAAAGACAGAATACAAATAATATGGAATTCAAAATAATAAAAGGCACTTGGTGTAGTATGACATGCACATGCCTCAGCTTTTTCCTCATAACAGATTTTTCTAAATGGGTTTGGAAAAGTGTGTTGGGCAATGCTCAAACAGGGTTAGGAGTAGGTTTGGGACAAGCTTCAACAACCTTGCTACGCAACTTCTTTATCATCTGACATTGCTTTCCAAAGTGGCTTAGAAAGCTGTTCAAAGTACTGGGAATGTGAATAGAACAGATCCCATCTGGTATTGAGACAATTCATGGAACAGTTCAGTTTCTCTGAAGAAACATGTTCTACACAACACCTTGCAGTTGTTGCCATCGCTGTGCTGTGGAGAGGGTATCCATGGCAGGATTTGAACTGAGGTCGCTTACTTCCAAGTGGGATCACATCAACTCTTTTTGATCCCACTCACAACGTGAGTTGCACAGATTTCTGGGCCATGCATTCAAAGAGAAGTTTGCTTTGTCTAAACTGCAATAGCTACACCTGAGAAAAATACTCCTCCCTCACTATTACACTTTCAGTGTACCCACAATTCATCCCGGTTCGTTCAGAGATGTTGATGATTCTGCACAAGCCAGAAAGAATGGTCAGGGCTGACAACTCCTATAGCTACGTATAGGAGTAAGGATTGTACCTTTGGATGGACAGGGAAGAGAAGGCACCTCTAACACTGTGTGTGTAATTTCTGATATGGGTCTTGGTCTGTTTGGTATGATTTGGGGTGGATTTTTATTTTTTGCGTATATTTGCTGGGCTTTTTTATGTGTTATCTGTTAAGATTGTATTTATGTACTTTTGATGTGTTGGTTGCCTTGGGCCTTTTGTAATGAAAGAAGCATCAGCTATTCTTCAGAAGTGTGTATACAGTATATGGCTATTCAGAATGTGCTCCCCAGATTTTTCTGCAGAGTCTTTTCTCAGAAGACGATCCTTCAGCCACTCTGGAAACTTCCCCAGGTTCAAAAACAGGTTTAGCAATTATTATTTTTTTGCAAGCAGTGCAGAGGAAAATGGCTGCTAGGAGGCATGTGGTATTTCCCTTTTTAAATCAATTGCTCTTTCTGTACATTTTCAAACCTGTTTTTTAATCTGGGGGAGTTTCAAAAAGAGCTGTTTGTGCATTCTGTGGAAGAAGCTTTTAAGAAGGAAAAAAAAATCCAGTGGTGTTTTGTTCCCTGTTGGATCACAGCCCTAGGAATGCCATTTTAGAGCATTGTTTTCATAGGAAAATTACTCAAGAACCTCTGGCCAGAGCCCCTGTATGTCAGCATTATCACACAAAGCTGGCACATCCCCATTTGCTAATGCCATCACATAAGAAATAATATAATGGTGTAAGTTCAACACCATTATTTTCCCTCTAGCCAAAATAATAGGAATATAACTAGGGCAGTGGGATGATTAACCTGGAATGGAGCAAGCAATTTACCTTCAGTTTTTTTTTCCTGTGCTTCTGAATAAGCATCACAAGAATATCATTCATACAATCATTAGAAGTGAACTGGCCCTGAAAATCACTTTATCCAACTAGCCTCTGCCCCCACCAGTATTCAGTCACACCACATTGTAATCAAGAGCAACACCACTTCAATTGGAAGATGTCCTTGCTCCCCAGCTTAGGCTACATAAGATTTCAGTGTCTTGCATTTTTAATTGGGGAAAAAAAAAGAGAAATATGGTAGTTGCTGTTGTAGTTTTACCTGTTCTGGATCTGTGTGCCAAAACAAGACTTAATTCATTTGGAGCAAAAGAAAAAGATTTTATCAAGTTCCTATTAAGAGGACTGAAAGAAGAAAGGAATGGGGGGAGCTGGTAAGAAGGGCCCCCCATTATTTGTGAAGAAAAGTTAACAGTACAGTACAGAGATGCATTTTTGTTTTGTTTGCTAGCTATGCCCCTTATATTTAGTTTCTCTTTCCATTTTCCCCAGTGTGACGACACAGCAGTAGGCATCGTGGGTTTTTTTCTTCTGAGACTTAAATTTGGCTCTATTTAAATGCCAGAGAAAACACATAAGTTACAAATATTTTTGTTCCTGGGACTCCACCTAGTACCAGGTGTCTCTGCAAAGCACTCTTGGAGTGGGCTCAGAAGCTAAAGAAGGCTTCTTAGGCATGGCAGAAACCAAGATTGGCAACATGTTACTGTAGGAAAAAGTAGCCAAGAATGTTTGTTTTTCTATAGCTAACAGAATCTGTTTTAAGAGCTAAAGAAGAAGAACTTTTCTTATATGCAGAAAGGCAGTGGGACAGATGGTATGTTGGTTAAAGCAAGGTTGGGGGGGGGCCCTCTGGGAACACATACATCCTGTGTAGCAACATCTGTTGCTCTGAGTTTACCACTACTATGGATATTGATGCTGTATAATGTTTATTCACATAGAACCAAGTAAGGTAGGAGAACACAGGTAATTAGGGGGACAGGTTTTGAAAAGTATCCACAGCTTATTTTATGACCCTTTGTTGAATGCAGTAACTTTCTTTAAAAATGGATTTTATAACTTCCCCAAGTTGTGTAAAAGTCCAGCTGCAGGTCGCAGTGGTGGTCTGTGAACAACTTGCTTGAAAGACCTATCCGCAAGTTGTGATGAATGTGTATTCAGTATAAAATTTGGTCCAGGATCTGCAAACATATTGCTGTGTGGAACTCGCATAGGACAAAGGTGGGCGGGGAAAAGAGGGCCTTTTGAGATTTTCATTGCCATGTTTTGTGAAGTTCAAATTCAGGTACCAACTACAACTTGCCAAATTTCAGAGAACTGTGTTAAAACAATTGGAGGTACAATTAAAATCTGAAGACCAGATAATTTCAAAAATGTATAAATTGCTTTTGAAGTTTGAGACAGAAGAAGAACAGGTTAAAGAATGTACGATTCATTGGGCGAAAAATGTAGGTCATGTTATTTTAATGGACCAGTGGGAACAACTATGGTTAAAACAGTTGAAATTTACGTTAAATGTTAATATCAAAGAAAATATGTATAAAATGATGTATAGATGGTATATAACCCCAAGCAAATTAGCAAAAATGTATGAGAAGGTGTCGAATAGATGCTGGAAATGTAAAAAGCAAGAAGGAACTTTTTACCATATGTGGTGGACATGCCCCCAAGCAAAGAAGTACTGGACTCAGATTCATAAACAGATTGAGTTGATTTTAAAGATTAAGGTTCAAATGAAACCGGAAACATTTTTGTTGGGTATGTGGGAGGATCATGTAGGCGAAAAATTTCAAACTTTGTTTTTATATATGATAGCTGCGGCAAGAATTTTATATGCACAATATTGGAAGAATTCGGAGATACCTTCGCTGGAAGATTGGTGGCTGAAAGTTTTGGACTATGCTGAAATGGATAAACTTACAATTTTAATTAAGGAAAAGTCAGTTAACTTTTTCGTGAATAATTGGAAACCATTTATTGACTTTTTAAGAGAGAGAGAGAGAGAGAGGAATGATGTGATGATATGCGGATTTAATGAATAGAATGTGGGTGTTGTTTTGGCTTAGTTGGAAATTATATGTAGAAAATAGTGAACAGTATGCTTGTAGGATGTATTGCTTCGCGCTTGCTATAACTTTATGAAATATGTATTGTTTTTATGTTTTAATATATCAATAAAATATAAATATATATGAAAAAAAAGAACTGTGTTAAAACGTTTGCAGGCATGCAGCAATTTTTTTTTTTAAAGAGAGAGAGGTCATGGAAACCTTCCTGATGAGGGTTGTGTACAGTACTTGCAAAGCCCTTCCATTGGAATAGATTAAGATTGAAAGTAATTAGAGGTCCTGACAATGATGAAAGTGAGAGGGCAAAGACAACAAGGAGGGGTAATTTCCTTCCTCTGTTCAACAGGAGAAAAAAGGAACTCGGGCAGCATAATGAGGAAGGAAGGCAGCTTGCTGTGGAGCTAACCCTGAAACTTCCCAAGCCCCAGTCCTGTATCACCAGTCAGGTTGAGGCTTGGTGATACAGAATGAAGAGGGGAGTTTAAACTCTCTGTATTGTGACCCCTAATCTGAGTGGCATGGCCCCCCCTTCCCCTTTCCTCACCCAATTATTGCTTTGGTGGAGAAGGGAGGCTGCTCCCCCAAAAGCTACTGTAGGCCACCAACTTCAATTTCACCTTTTTGACTAAAAATTCCAGACCCTGTGTACCAGTGATGGGGACTCGAGTCAAATGACTCGACTCGCAAGTGTGACTTAGCCACTTTTTCCCTGACTCGTACTCGTACTTGTACTCGTGACCCACTGACTCGCACTTGCACTCGCACTCGTGACCCACGGGACTCGTACTTGACTTGCACTCGTGGGGGTAACGACTTGCCATTTCCAAGTCATTTTCCTTTAATGGCCGGCATCAACACAGGCAGACAGGCAGGCAGGCGCAGTGGAGACCTCGGAGGAGGAGGGCAGCAGGGAGGAAGGGTTTTCAAGGGGGTGGGAAAGCAAACCTGGCTCTGAGTCCTTTTGTTGCTGTCTGTTTGCCATTGCCACAACTCCAAGCGCGAGGGGTGGGGAGGAGTGAGGGAAGGCGAACCTGCCGCAGCAGTCCCTCCTTATTGACCAAAACTCGAAGCCCAAAGGATGCTCGGCTCAGCAAGGGGAAGGTGCAGGGGGGGAATAATAAATGGTTTGAATGTAGACACGCTTGTTTTTCCCAAACCAGATGGGTGGTGACAAGACTGAGAGGTGAGGGAAAGGGCATAGGGGGAGCCAAGTGGGTGCTTTAAAAGTCTCAGAGGTCATTTTTCCCCATTTTCAGGGGAAAAAGCCATTTTCCCCAAAGTGACTCGACTCGTGACTTGTGACTCGTGGTTTCTGGCCTTACTCGTACTCGACTCGCACTCGTGCAAAAATGACTCACACTTGACTTGTACTTGCCCAAAATGTTTGACACTGACTTGCACTCGGACTCGCACTCTTGCAAAAATGACTCGCACTCGCACTCGTGACCTAGTTACTTAGATACATCCCTGCTGTGTACAGTATGTACATATGCCACCCTTGTCTGGAGCTAAGCCAGTTCAGGACCCACACTGGTTCCTCTTTGCAGGCTGAGTGCTGGTATTGGGATAGGATATAGGTAAGTTTGGGCATGGGGAAATGGGATAGGATACAGTTTGGGCATGGGAAAATAGTTTTGTGTTGCTTGCTCATCAGCGATTTTATGGGCACTAGCCAGTAGGAGTGGGTGAGGCTTGCACTACCACATTCTGGACAGCACTCCAAATTACAGTGGTCTGCTAGCAGGGGAAAGAACAGCATTTTCCTCAGCTATTTTATGTTGTGATTTGAGCTGGAAAAATGCTCTCTCCTCATCATGACAGAAGTGCTTTCTTGAGGGGAATGGCTGGGTGTTGCCTTTCAAATTAGCAACAGTTAGCCACACTTTTTGCTGTATATGAATACTTTCCAAAGGCACTTATTTTGACAGGAAGCAGGAGGAGGATTAAATTTGTAGACGGCTAGCTAGTTCACAGATTGGTTACTGCAGACAGTTAACTCTCATTAGATTTCAAACGAGAAACACAGAATGTCTCACCCAGTTTGTATGAATACATGCAGGATATCTTAAAGCGGAGTCCTAAAATAGAACTGGAACTTGAGTTCTCCCTGTGCAAACACCTAGGCCAATTCTTTACTCTTTTTATGGCGTGAAATTAGGTACCTGCAGCTGCTTTTAAAACAGGCTAGCAAATTAAGCTGCAGTAGATCCCAAGCAAACAAACTGCAGGGACCTGGCACAACCCCACTGGCTTTAACTGTTGGCCCTGAAGGAGTCCATCAAATGTGAGCTGGGGACATTTGTGATTTTGGCCATTTGACTGACCTTGACCTTGAAGAGGTGCCAGTTTATAAACTTGTAACAAATAAGCGGCATTAGGTAATTGGACGGAACTGATATATATTTTTTTCATATTAGTGTACTGTATAGCATCTTGTCTTGCTTACTTTCATTTGCTAAGCCTTTGATATAGAAACAAAGAACAGAAATATGAAAAAACCAGAAAACTATTTGATGCTGTAAGCAGTTTGTAAGGACTTCTTAACCTCCTGTATAAGAGAAACCCTACAGATTAAAAACCTATTTCCTCCCAGCCCACAGGTGTACACATTTAACTCTTGTTGAGTATATGTACCCTTGGGTAAAAATGCCTTAATTTAGTGACTGTCAGATTTTGATTTGTTTTTGGAAAAAAAAATTTTTGTAATATGGCCCTTCTCTGTCCAGTGTTGTCAAATAAGCGCATACTTGATTATTCTACTTAGAACTGTAGATTTTAGAGTCAAGTTACAATTTATGTCCCAGTGTGTATATAGCTCCGTTGGGAGGACAGCCTGGAGGAGCCTCCTCAAAATACTGTTTTCATTGGCATCCAAAGAAATGTTGGATGAAAACCATCTGTAATCGAAGAGTGCGGTCCAGCACCATTCTAGGCAATGGGAACTTTGCCACAGCCTTCAGTGGGTGTTGGATTGCAGCCATAGGTTTGCAGTCCCAAGCTCACTTACTTGGAAGTAAATTCCATTGAAACTGAAGTGCAAAAGACCTAAAAGTTGGCAATAACTGTTAGCATTAATGTTGAAGGAGGCAAACTGAAAAGGATTTTGTCTCTAGTCTTAGCTTATTGGAGTATAATGTCTGATAAAAGACTCGGACTATGAGCCAAAAATACTCTATGGCATGTGAAAGCGCTTCTGTGCATGCACTGAGGGGCTCCCTTGTTGTTTTTACTGACTGTAGCTCCTTGTTTGGTAGTGGAGGCCACTCCCAAAGTTAACCACATTTTGGGTAGTAGCTTCTTGGAAGGGAGGTCCTAAGAAACCTGGCTGCACACATGGAGACTTGCTTCTTTCTATAGGCTGTGATTAAGAGCTTCTCAGGTTTCTAATCCATGCACACAGTTCTGTGTGGACTGTCCCCTCTTCTCTTCAGTGCCAATGACTGTTCTGTGTGGACAGTTGAAGTGCTAAGTGTACTTCATAACTCCAGTGTGAATTATTGAATCAGTTACATAAGGTTGCTGATCTGCAGCCAGGGGTGCCCATGTGCCATATGTACTAAATCCCCTCAATGTGGTAATGTTTTGAAGGGGATATTGCATACACAAACCGTGTACACTTATGTACTGACTGTTTAGTTAATTGAATGAATTTTTGCTTGGTTAGATGTTTGCATTAAAAGTGAATCTATCTTATTCATAACAACCTAAGAAGAGCCCTGCTGGATCAGGCCAAAGGCCCATCTATTCCAGCTTCCTGTATCTCACAGCGGCCCACCAGATGCCTCAAGGAGCACACATTCCTTCCTTCAACAGGAACATGAATTACTCTGTGAATGAAGAGGTGGTATCTAACTTCTTCCTTATTTTGTTTAGTTGCAGATATGGGACACAGCTGGCCAGGAAAGGTTTCGGACCATCACTCAGAGTTACTACCGAAGTGCTAATGGAGCTATCTTAGCCTATGACATCAGCAAGAAGGGCTCTTTCCAGTCCATTCCTCGCTGGATCGAGGATGTGAGAAAGTATGCTGGCTCCAATATAGTACAATTACTAATTGGTGAGTGTGGAAAATGAGTTCATTCTTGGATGATTCAGGAATACAAAGCAGCAAGTCTGCATTTCATAGGACAAAAGTAACCCGTAGGGGAAACATTTTTCAGTTCCCCAGACATCTCAAGGGTGGAGAAGCATTTCACCTTCCGTTCCCAGTGGATTCAGCTGCTGTATGGGTCACTGGTAGAAATCAGGAGACTACTACAATCCGCACTGTTGCCTTGCACATTTTTGTTTACTCCCAGAATGAGCTGATCTGGGATTCTACAGTCTTCCAGACCTTTCTTGAAAACCTGCATCTGAAAACACATGTTTAAGTACCTATGGTGTGTCTGGTAAAACAAACAAAGACTGACAAATACTTTAAGTTTTTGAATAGCATGGAAATCGGAAGCATTTGGATAGTTTGGTATTGGTCTAGTATGTAACCAATATACGATCGAATATACCAGTGGTTCTCAAATGTTTTAGCACCAGGACCCACTTTTTAAAATGACACTCTATCGGGACCCACCTAGCTTTACGAGACTTAAGAAAAAAGTGATCTAGAAATAAATATATTTATTTACAAGTAAAGAGCTCAGCTTCTTGTAGAATAACTAGCAGTTATCTTGCAAACTGCAGGAGCTCAGCTCTTTGAAGGGCAATTAGTAGCTATCTGATTTTTGAATAGCCTCAGGGCTTGAGGCAATTACTTATCTGATCTTTCCATCACCTGGGACCCACCAGAAATCAGGTCGTGACCCACCAAGTGGGTCCCAACCCACAGTTTTAGAAACACTGGAATATACTAAATAAAACCTGGCTTTAAATTATAGTTGGACCTTTTTATCCACTGGGGCTCTGTTCCCGGAACCCCAGTGGATAAAAAAACCAGTGTTCTAGAAAAAATGGGGTGGGGAGCAGTGTCACAATACCTTTTTTCCAGCATCTTCAGCGCTTCCCTTCTCCTGAATTTGTTTAAACTGACTGGGGGAAAAAACCCACTACCGGAAGCAACCTGTAGATGGTGCCAGAGACTCCGGTTGCATTTTTTTTCCTTCAGCTGGTTAAACACGCTGGGAAGTGGCTGGCAGGCCCCCAACAGATTCCTGGTTGCGTTTTTTTTTCTTTTTTCAGTGGTTTGGACATGCAAAGGAGGCGGGAGGTGGCTGGCAGGCCCCCGCCAACACTGAAAAAAGAGGTAATGTGGTGTAGTCGGACTCCCTCTTCCACAACTTTCCCACCCATGTTGAGTCAAATCCGTGGATGGAAAAACCATGGATAAAAAGGTCCGACTGTATTGATTTTGTTTGGGATGAACAACAACAAAATGTTGCCGTCTGTTCCCAGCTTCTCATAGGTGCTTTCCTGTTCAGTGCTCCAGTCAGCCTGGAAACTTGTCGTGCTGTCTGTTTTGTGTGTCCCTTTACCATCTCCTGAAATCTCCCTCAGTGCTGTTGAAGGGCTTGAGTTCAGCTGTGGTTACTAGCCCCTGACAGGAGTACTTCTGCTCTAGGCTCCAGCCAGGAACACGAGTCTTATTGCACTGTTGGGACTTGTGGAGGGTGACATGTTTTTTTTTTTTCTTATCTTTTCTCTGTTGTGCTGTATTGGGCTTAGGATTGGGGCTGGCTGAATACCACATGGAGAGGTTTGTTTTTGCATTGCGGAGCAAGCCACTCCTCCCCTTCCCTCCATTTTCCTCTTTTTATTTGATATAGTCAACATTCAGTGACTTAGCTATCCTCTTAATAGACTCATACAATCTGTCAAACTGTTTTTGTGGGAGGTGGTGTCTCCTGAGATAGAAGTGAGAACTGTAGAAGAAATCCAGGATTTTAGCAAAACTGATTATTCAACAGCATACCCCTCCCCATATATAAATACAAAATATAAAAGGTAGCAGCAAAGACACTCAGTGTGACCAGGAGTTCCTTTTCCAGACAATGAAATGAGTTACTGTAATATTTTCTTACCTCTGTGCTCTCAGCATTCTATTAAGGGCCTGGAGCAGGGCCCCGTTTTGATATTATTTAACAACAACAAAAAAACTTTACAAACTTCTGCATACGTAGGGAGTCTCCCAAATAAACAGAAACACTGCCTCATTTTTGGGTGGCCCAACTTTGCTTCCATAGGGCTAGGCACCTGAGTTCAGTATTGAAAGGGAGTATGATGTCTCTCTTTGTGCTGCTTCGTGATATTATGGTGATTGGAGTGAAAAATTGTGGCATAAACATTCATTGGCATGATAGTTCCAGAGGTAAGAGATACAAACAAGTACAGTAAAAGACATGTAATCGGGCATGCTGGTGTCCCTAATGAGGCAGTTGACAAAGCTGTAACCCCCCCCCCCGAGTTCCCTCTGATTGCTCCTTAACCTGAAAGGACCCCCCTTCTTCACAAGGGCCCTCTGAGGACATTCTACTTCTTTCCTTACAAACCCCTCATGTAAAAGGAAGTGGAACATCTTCATTCCTAGAGGTCCTTGTGAAGGAAGGTAAGAGGGTGGAGAGGCATTGCAGAGGAAGTCCTGTCAGGTAAGTGAGGGAGGGGGCTTGGAGGTGGGCAGGTAGCTTGCTTAACTGCTGCATTGTTAAGCAGCCCACTCATTTAACTGGCATCTCTACCCTCTCATGGAGCTGCCAGTTAACTGAGTTTTCTGCTTAACTAAGCATGAGATACATAGCTTTTACTGTATAATATGAACCAATTGGTGTGAGATTATATTTGAGGGACACAGAACTTTTCAAAGAAAATTACTGTGTTGAGGTGCATGCTTTGTCAGCATCAGGTGAATTTTTTTATCCAGTGTGCAGAAAGCTATAAGTTACAGTGGCTCAGATTTCTTCATGCTTCCTCTACAGACTTTTTATAAGCTTCCACTTTTCACCTGCCCTTTCTCGTCTCCAGGATAACAGTGGCATCTAATCTCCAACCTGATTACTTGCTTCACTTTTGGGATCTCTGCAAGTACAGTTCATGGGCTCTGCTATTGTCTTTTTTTCCTATACTCCCTTGTTTGAACACTTTCCCTGTCATTAGGAGTTACATTTTAAAAAAAAAAACCTGTAACAATTCCACTTTTTTTTTTCTGCCAGGAAACAAGTCTGACCTAAGTGACCTTCGGGAGGTTCAGCTAGAGGAAGCTCAGAGTCTGGCTGAACGCTATGATATCATCTGTGCCATAGAGACTTCTGCAAAGGACTCCAGCAACGTGGAGGAAGCGTTTGTAAAGATGGCGACAGAGCTGATGATGAGGCATGGAGGCCCCATGTTCAGTGAGCAAAACACAGACAGCATCAAACTGGACAGCAAGGATGTAGTAGAAGGATGGGGGTGTGGCTGCTGATACAGCTTATGAGAGAGCTCTCATTTTTATTGGAATTTAGAGGGCACTCTCCATTCTCCATTTCTCTTACACACATGTGCGTGCGCGCGCGCGCGCACACACACACACACACACGTGCGCACATGAACACATTCCCACCCTACATGCTGCATAGCAGAGCAGCAGTATCCTCTTCCTGAAAGCCTAGTGCTTTTGTAGGTTAGAGATTAGCATATGCAGGATATTTTTAAATATGAAGGGACTTTGTTCTGTAGATCTAAAAGTCAGCCTTCTGAGACAGTTTCCACCAGATTTGTTTCAGAGAAACGTGTGCAACTTGGAAGTAAGTTGCACAGAAGAAAGCCACTGGGATCTCTTTGAGTGAAGGGTCTGAACATGAAGTTGCTGCGTTGCCATACCTGCACTTCTAAATCCCTCTATGTGGGATTTTGTCAATGAACAGAACGCTTCTGGTTTGGGGTCAATGAGTCTCAACGCTGCCTCTTTAAACTTTCAACATTCCACCAAGAATCAGAAACCACACAGGGTCACAGTTTTCTCTGCACGGGTGTTTCAAGTATCAGATACTTGAATGTTTTTAACATAGGACTAAGCAGCTGACAGTTGTCCAAAATGAGGAACCTCCACAGCAGGTATGTTTCCCCAGACCTTAAAATGCAGCATATGGGGAGGGGCTGGTGGAAATCTAGCTGGATGGACTTCTCAGGGCAAACCAGCTTGAGCAGTACTGGAACATGTGGGTCTCTAATTTATTTTCATTATTTCCACCTTGGAAGACTTGATTCTAAACACATTTCACTGGATGCAAGTCCCCTTGATTTCAGCAGAAAGTTATTGGGAATAATTGCTGTTGAAAATTCATTGGACATGCTTCCAAGTAAATAGGCTTAGGGCTGTGATGTTAAGAGGTTTGTTAATCATTTCTTTTGCACAGTTTTAATAGGCTCTTTCTTGAAGTTGATGTTTTGGACTGTAATCCTCAGCTTTATTAATTCCATTTCAAAATTCACATCTAACACCACTGGAAAGGAGATATTTTGAATAACTTTTTTTTCAAACCCATCTGCTTCTTTAAGTGCTACAATACATCTAACCACTTCCATTAAAGGTTAGCTCCAGTCACTTTTGCTGATTGTTAATGTTGTTACTGGGCTATTTGCGTAGAATATGTCCTGGCTAGAGCTTCTTTCTATTCTTTTAATTTCATCTCAACATTAGATTAATGGAGGATATTACAAACTGACCCACAGTTTTTTAGTCTTTAGGTACTTTCAAACATCACAAAATCTGTTCCTCATAAAGGTGTTTTGGGCCAGTTTTGTTAAGAAATTGCTCCCTGATAAATGTGTGGAAAGTACAGAATCAGATGTAGGTGATCGCTGTTAATTTTCCAGAGGATGACCACCCATGCCATGAATTCCCTATAAATCACATAGGGATCTATGTGTGATGTCTGAAATTGCCTTAGTAGTTTCCAATATGAAGCATGTTTTCAATATGTAAAATAATCATTTATATAACTCAGCTTCTCCCCATCCCCAATGGTTTTTGCCAAAGCACATAATCTGCAGTTCCTCATTCCTTCTGCAGGAATAATCTTTACTCTTGATAAAAAGTCTGCAATCTATTAATCAAGACTGATTGACTATTTCAGCTCAATATATTTAATTTAAAAATCCTTGCTGGACCATTTATGTCTGAGGTTAAATGTATGCCTGCAAATGATAGCAACGATCAGTTTCCTTTTTTGAGCACCTTAAAACTGGGATATGAAGAGTGAATAGATGATTTGCAAGTTTTTTAAGCCAACATTTTCAGAGCTTAGCTCCCTGTATGTTTAAAAGTGCTTTAGTTTCAGAACCAAGGGCCAAGTCTCTGTGAAACTGGACACTCAAGATACTCATGTTAAAAAATGCAGACTGAGAAGTATAGCGTAACTCAGATTATTATAAACTGAAAATATCAGTTTATAATAATTTCAGTAGGCGTGAAAGGATCAGGCTGATATCACAGATCTTGTTTTAAGCGTTGGTATGTTTAATCAGAAAAACCATCTACCTATAGAAAAAAAATGAACCTTATTATTTTGATTATTATTATTATTATTGCAATATAAAACAGCTGACTGTATAATCCTGATTGTGGAGTTTTGCTTGTCATTTCAAAATAGTGGTTTTAATTACTTTCAGTTAGGGTTAGTCTTTGCAACTGTATTTTGCATAGTACTGTAGCATGAGGTATGATTTGAGAGGCTTTGTTTCCAGCTAGTTCTTTGTACTAGGATTTACAGTGTCCTCTATCCAGAGTTAAAAAGCACTTTTTGCAGTAACTAATCACTGTACACAGAGTTATAGAAAACTCCAATGAGTGTGGATTGAAAACTCAAGTTTTCTTCACTGAACATTGGGGTTAAAACAGAAATGTTCTAGAATGTTAGTAGAATCCTGCCAGGCATTTCTGTTGCATAATCTCCATTTCTTTTGGTAAGGCCCATTGAAATGAATGGAAACTGCGTAGCAGCAGTCCCTGGTGCATTGTACCCACCAGCTCTAGGCCAAGTCCGAAATTGATGTGCTCGTGCAGGAACATTTAGATGAGAGCCAAGTTCCATTCAGTCCAGGGAGGGCTGTAAGGGTCTTTTCCAACATTCCATGTTTCGAATTACTTTGGGCCAATTCCGACATGATGCTCCCAGGATGAGTCGATGATTCCTTGAGTGCATTCATTTGGGAAAGTTGCATTGAGCTGCAGTCCTCTACACGCTTACCTAGGAGTAAGTCCTGTTAAACTCAGTGGGGCTTACTTCTGAGTAGACATGCATAGGCTTACACTGCCAGATTGTGTTATCTTTATAAGATAGAAGTTCAGATATTCTGCGGGCAGGATCCTGTTAGACGCTGCTCATGGGATTGTTGTCGCAAGCGCAATGCAACAGCTATCCTGGGCACACCAAACATTTTTTTTCTGAATTTACTTGTTGCCCACAGTCCATGCCCATTTTATCACACACATCTCAGCTGTTAGCAGTCTTGAGCATTTTGTAGTATGAGTTAATTTGAGAGTGAATGAGTGGTATACAATGTGGTATGCAATGGAGTGCTATCCACATTTTGCTTCTGTCTGAGCCTTTTCTTGTAGCCCTTGCTGAATCGCATTGAGTCTGCTACGCATTTAGGACGTTCTCCAGACCTTTAATATGCAGATAAGGTTATACTGTAACGTAGCTCATCACACTGTTAAGAAACTAGCTTTTGTTACACTCATTCATTGCATGCACAGGTTTGAGACCGGATTTTAAGAAAATGATACAAATCTAACTTGTTTAATGTTAGAGTTTTCTGATACCCTTTAGAACAGATGCTTGCTAAACAGATATGTAACTTTAACAGAATAGTGCAAGAAAACCAGCAGCTGCCAAATTCACTTGTGTCACTGTGGACTTGCCTGTGCTTGCAAATGTTTTCCTGAAAAAGGTAATGATGAGGTTGCTTCTGAGTGATCCAGTAGAGGGTATGACCTCCACGCAGTGGTGGAGCTGAGGCACCTTTCTAAGAACTCTTAAGATGTAGATGCCCTACAGGGTGATGGTGAAGTTAGTGGTAACGAGTATATGTGGGTTGGTGAACGTAGCAGGGGCTTGTCATGTGTTTGGGTGGAATAGAAAGGGTCTGCATCTGTATGCTAGTGCTCCCATAGTGTGCAAATGCAGTGCTTGTAGTCCTCGAGAGCCCTCCTCCATGGAAGGTGTCAGGCTGTACCACAAATGCAGGTGTGGGCTTGTATAGCAGAAAAACGTTTGGGAATCCCTGTATCGTTGGAAAGCACTTTGTTTTTCCTCTGTCTTAGAAGAACCATTAATGACATTTCCCATAAATATATTGCGTAGGAATTGTAAAGAAAATTCATGTGTCAGATGAAATGTCATAGTAAAATATAAAAATAGTCATTCACTTTAAAATCTGCAAAACATGAGTTTATTTATAGCAAAGAAATTGCATTTCTGACCAGGATTTATTTTCTTTCAGTCAAGACTCAGGGCTCGTTCACATAATTCTTATGTGTTGGAGTGATGTAGCTTACTTGTTGTGTGTTGGCTGTTGAAATGGCAGTGGAGCAGTCCTCTGATTGCTTTGCCACTTGGCCACATCATCACTCAGCTCATGCAAGTTGGCCCCACTCCAGCCACAGTGCAGATGATCTGTGGTTTGTCTGTTTAGTCAGACCTTATCAAGATACCTTTTGCATTGCTTTGCCTAAATCCAGTTTTTCCTTTCACAGTGTTGTTAAAACCACCATTCATTTAAAGTAACACAGTTTTCTTTATCAGCATCTGTATATCAGGTACAACATGCCAAAGACACACAGAAATGCAAGAGAAGGTCTGGGTTACCCAACTAGTACAGAATTTAAGCTGATAGGCAAGCTTCAGATATATCAATACTGTAGAAGCACATTGGACACACAACAGATTCTGATGACAATAGAAAGAGTATCATTTGTACAAAAGGTAGCTCTCAATTAGACTTGAGGGCACTTGAAATGTGCCACATTTCTTATACCGCATCTTTTCTAAGCGTGAAGCAATGTTTATTGTAGGGAAATGTGGCCATTGAAGCACATGTGCATCATTCATAACTAATGACACCACGCATGTATTTTACCATTTTCAGGCGGATGGCTTTTTTTGGCAGGGGTTTGTACTTTCTTTTTAAAAATTATTTCTAAGGCTGGGTTCGATTTGTGTCCAAATTAACTCGTCGTAGAAGTGTGCAGTAATGCACATTAAATGACTGATTTAGGAGCATGTGACCAGTGTTTCTGGCATAAGCATTAGGAAACTGTGTCCTGGTAGTTGAACATTAACTGGACTCTTTGAAAAACTATGTGGAGTTTGGACAACTGCTTATTTGAAGGAGGCAGTTCTTGGCCTTAAAAGTAATGTTATTTCTAGTGATTGCATTTGAAAATGTTCAGTATAGGTTATATATTGTCAAGTATAGAATGACCTGTTTCCTTAATGGCTTACAAGATGAAATCTTGACTTTCCTATAAAGCAAGGAAAATACAGCTGAGTACTATTGATTTCTGCACCATTGTATGGACAGTAATTGTCCATATATTACTTTTCCAAGTAGCACAGTTTTTTTTAAAGCTAGCAGCCTTATAAACCAGTTGGCAGCATTCATCATTATGCATAGCCTATGCAAAGATTTGAAATGTAAAATGTGGTATCTAGCACAGTGCCTTCCCTTTGTGTTTTGTAAGACATTTTCAATTAAAAAAAAAGAAATAGGCAATAGTGGAAGTATCAACATGCCTAGTTATGTTCATGACATTGACGTAATACCAGATCGGGTGTATGTGTAAGCAGAAATCGGCTGTCATAGTGGGTAATTTAACACGTGTAAAAAGCATCTGTTCAATAAAAGTAGCTTTGCATGTTACACACAAGCAGGCAGGGGCCAAGACTGTGTGCATCTCTTTGCATTTCCTGTGTAATATTGAACAAAAAATGTGCACGTCTCCTATGGAGGGATGAGAATTGTCCCTGCTTCCCCTCTCACCTTTGCTACCGAGCAGAGTCTCCTCAAATTGTGAGTCATGCCAGATGAATCTCCAGTTTCTTACGTCTCTTTCCTTCCCACCCTCACCTCTCCTCCACCACCCTTTTGCCATCAATGCAGTGGTGGACTTTGTAGTACTGTATGTGCCATTCTACTGCTTTTCTTCTAACAAACTGATCACACAGCTGTGTCTGTCTTCTCCCTGCTCAACCTAGGCTCTTTAGAACCTGTTTGCTGCTGCTGCTGCTGCTATGGAGTTGTATTTCTTACTTTCAAAACAAGCAAGAATGTGGCAGCATCAGAAAAAAGATGGGTAGTTGCCATTTCAGAAGCTTCAGAGCTGTCAGGAAGCTGGAAACGTTGGAACTTGAGAAACAGAATAAGACGAGGACATACCAGATAACGTGGGTGTGGTTTAGTGGCTAACTTTCCCCCTTAGTTCCAGACTTACATACCTAGAAGTAAGTTCCATTGAAACGGGACTACTTTTGTAAAAATATATATATGTTTAAGGTCGGGGTGTAAACTCGCTGCACTGCAATCCTGAATCCCTACTGACTTAAACAGTTACAAAGGAAACTTAGTAAGATAGGGTATATATGAAGACAATCCACAATGATTACATAAAATGTTTATGCCGCTATATTTTAGCTGCTTTGATTTGTATTTTGAGAAAATTAAAAAATGCATGGGTGAATTATGTGCATGCTCTTGTTATGCCAATATTAGTCCAATTCCTCTTACAGGGTATGTTTTGCAGCATACCGAATTTTCAGTTGTTTGTATTAAGCAAATTGTGGAAAAACACATTTTTGTTCCTCTGAGGAATAAAGCTTGAGCTACCCTCTCAAGTTTTCTTCTGCAATAGAACACAGTTCTGCTGCCTATTTCCGTCAGTTTCCAGATTTTTAGATTGCTTGTGCTCAGTGAATGGGTCCCCTGAGGACACCTTTTCCCCAAGGCCACCAGAGAGGTTGCATGCAGAAGCAGGCTGCACACATTCTTGTGCTGAATTAGGAGTCACAGAGGCAGATGAGTTGCTTCTGCACTGCGATGCACATCCTCCAATGCAGTCCCCATCCATGCTGCAGTGCAAATGGATGCATACCTCCATCTGCTATCCAGGTCTTGGTGCTACACACCTATCTCTGGATCAGGCAATGTAAGAGATTAGTGTTTGTTTTTTGTGCCCCTAGAGTGGCGTGTGTATGAAAATAAATGAATCTTGACAAATGCAGGCAAGCAAAATAGTATACAGTACTTAGAATTCGGAGAAACATTGAAAATCTTCACCCTAAAATTACAGGTTAAATAATTGTTTGTTAGGTGTTCTTTGCTTTTGAAAATATATTCTTGTAGGAAGATGCTGCATCCCAGAAATAAAAGGCAGAAATTAAACAGGGAATGGTTTCCTGTTTAGTTTCTGTCAGTCTTTTGCACAACAGGAAGAAAAAAAAAACATGTTAACAATACAGGAGATGTGATGGGGAAATGTAGCAGCCCTTTTTTGGAGAATGTTCATGCCGAAGGCTACCACCCAAGTGCATGTATTTGGGAATAGGCCCCATTGAAATAAGTGGAACACTGAGTAAAAATAAATTACGTAAGTTACAGCGCAATCCTAACCAACTATCCAGCGCTGGTGTAGCCATGCCAACAGGGCGCACACTGCATTTTGCGGTGTGGGGGCAGTCACAGAGACCTCTTCAGGGGCTACATTGCAGCTGTACCGGCACTGGAAAGTTAGTTAGGATTACTCTGATTGTCACTCCTAACCCAAGTCCTGCTGAGATCAATGGGATTTGGTTACACCTTTATCTGGACTGGGGTTCTGTATTTAAATACAAGGACTGATAGTGTAATGAGCACAGGTCAGTCTACATAGCCCCAGCTGAGCTTATGCACACTGGCTCAAACTATTTTATGCTTGCTCAGAAGCTACAGTTGAGAGGGGTGGGGGGAGGTGCCACTTAACCTTTTCCCTTCCTGTCATTTGTCAAATCACCCTCCCCAAAGTGCTTTCCCCACACATAGGGAAAAAGAAGTTGGTTTGTCTAGTATGACTCAATGACTCAAGTGTGTGTCTGTATGAAACACCATTGCTTTTAGTTAATAAGATCTGGTCCTCATGTCATAGCTTGACAGTAGAATCTGTAGAAAAGCAGATTATAGATTCAGGTAATTTTGAAGAGAAAAAAATGCACACCTGTGTGTTTGGCATGGGTTGGGCTCTGATAAAGGTAGTGTCTTTGCACTATTTTTGAAACAAGTTATGTTGGGGAAAAGCTTTAGTGATGAATGCTGACACAGTCTTTGGAGGTTCCTCATGTGCTGTGTGTTGTCGGTGGCGTTTCCTACTCTGTAATAGTGCCTCGCTTGTTGGTATCAAGTGGTCCCAAAATCTCATGTCCCAGGGGGACATGCAATTTCCGCTAGCCAGAAAGAAGGCTCAGCTCACATACTTAGTGGGGAGAAAGCTCTGATTCATATTGAATTCACTCACTTCATTCCAAAAGTACTTAAGGTTTGAAGAACTCCGGTGTTAACTGAAGTGTTCTGCATTTTCTAGAACAGTTTTATTGCTGAATAATCAAGACTTCTGGGAACAGGTACAGAGCCCATCTTTCTGATCAGTGGCAACTGTCTCGCTTTTCCTAGCTTAGTGTTTATCGGATGAGGTGGAATGCAAGATGACCAGGGAACAAAGCTTGCATACAAGAGTCAATTTTGATATTTTACTGTCACCTATTTATGAATTTATAAGAGTTTATTTTTAAAAACTATGAAACCTTTTTGTAAATTTTAGCAAAGTCTGTAGCAAATACATTGTATTGTGTAATTAAAATGAGCATTTGGCTATTAGAATTGTGTGTAATGGTTTTTAATTGGCTGTACTTCACCACCACATCACTATTCACCAGAAAGCACTGAAAACAAATGTTATTGAATTAAAGAACACAACATGCGGATTTGAACACAAAAAGGCAGTAGGCCAACCATTTCTATATACTAATAGGCACTCAACCACCTGACTTCACTATCAGTTTGTATGTGAAATGGGGTCTCCTATCTTCAGTTCAGCCAACCATCGGAAGGGCAAGTGGAATGTTGGAGAATAGGGAAATGGTGGTAATTAAGATCCTGAAGAAGCAGTGGTTAAATTATATGGAGGCAAGTCAGCTGATGGTGAAAAACCTCTTCAGAACTGCTGCAACAACTATTGTCAACATTTGTATAGCATGTTCCAAAGTACTTCAGGTGTATTATCTTGATGTTGCTCTTACAACTCTAAGGTGTTTCAGTTGGAGAGCTGAGACTGATAAGAAGGGCTTGTCTAAGGCTACCCAATGAACTTATGGCAGAGGGGAGATTCAAAGTAGGGAAGACTCACAGCAAATCTCAGCCACTGCACTATACACCAACTGTGAAGCAAACATCCTTTAGGTTCAAGTGTAGCAGCTGTGCACCAGTCATTGGACATGAGGTCTTGGCACATGGTTTGTGCTGTTTGCAAATACCTTTATTGCAGACATGCATAGAGCTACTAGGGACAACTACCCCCCCCCAAAAAAAAAAGTTGCTCCAAAACCTAGCTTCCTATAGTGGCAATAGAATTACAGTAGTGTTTGACATAATGCACTGCCAAACCTTCCCTTTAGAGCAGCAGTTCTCAAACCTTTTGGTCGCTGAAGCCCTTTTACAATTCCTAAACAGTCTCAGGGAGCCTTGCCAGCGCATGTGTGGTGTCTCTGGGAGCCCCAGAGCACTGGCATATGCATGGAGTGGTGTGCCAATGAGCAGGCAGTGGCCATTTATGTGTGCATGGAGCCCCTGAAGAGGTCTCAGAGCCCACTCTGAGAAATACTGCTTTTGAGGCTAAATCACTTTGCAACACTATTGCAGATTCCTATCAACTTCCTCCACGTCTCCTGTTTGTTTATCTATATTGCAAGCCCTTCAAGCTAGGGACCTGTCGTCTTATTCTGTGTATAACCATCATGTATTTGATGGTGCTATATACCCGGTAAATAAGGTCAAAGTGCAGCAGCTCTTCTACAGTTGACAATACTTCCTGTTGCTCTCTGCAAACTTTCCATGGGATGGGACTCCAGAATCAAGGACACCCCTTTAGAAACAGCTGCCTGACAACCTCCTACATTTCTAAAGGATTCCTCTTCTATCTTGAACGCAGCAGAAAATGGAAAGAGGAGCTTGACAGTTCTGACCAAGTCAAAGTAGTCCATTTAGTCTCAGATATGATTTAGGATCTTCGAGCATCTGTAAAAGCCAAATTAGTTTTCTTGGGTGAACCAGGATTCCCTCACCCTCCATATGATTGACATCTACTGTCCAGTGCTCCTGACAGAAAGAGGAAACTGGATGCACTGTGGGCCTAAGAACTAGCAGCAGTAGTTGTAATATCTATGCTAGTCTTGCCCACCTTCTTGGTTACAGCTCCTGCAAAGGGAGGGAAAGGAGCTAGGCCTGCAATTAAAGATTTATGGGCTGGTGGAAGGGAAACACTGATGCATGCGAGTACATTCATGGTTATTTCACAACCACATTAAGAAAACTACTGAAAGTTGAGTGACAGGAAGTAGATATAAAATCCACATGTACACCAACCACTGCAGTCAACAAGATCCTATACTGTCACTAGACAAAAGGCATCCAAAATATGTGGCAGGGGTGGAAGGCCCATTAACTCTGGGTTAGGACTTGGGCTGTCCCCATTGTCCAGTTACCTTAATTTAATGAATATATTTCTATCCTGCCTTCCCCTCCACATAAACTGAGCACTCTAGGTGGTATACAAAATAGAGAAAATGCAGTAAAATGCAAAAACAAAATATAAAGTGCAATAATTGTAAATCAAAGACAGTAAATTTACTGACAATAGTACAGTAAAAAAAGAAAATGTGGAATTGTACAACCACAAACCCCCAAAGCAACTAAGTAACTATATACTGTACTTAAGGTACATATTTAAAATGCCTGTTTTGTTCTTGGGTCTTTTGTTTGTTGTATATGTTATCAAATACAGATAAAACCAGCTCTTTCAGTTGATATGCCTCCGTGCTGCTTTGTTTCTGAGTAATGCAGCTTTTGTACAAGCGGATGACAATAAATCAACTGAGCATTACCTGGCAAAGAACCCAGTATCAAATATTGGCTCTAGTAAAGCTGCCTATTTCTACCAGCAATTGTTGGGGTGAGCAGCTGTGAAGTTTTCCTTGCATTAGTGGACCCTTCCCATTACCTCAACACATTCACTCTAGATTGAATATAAATGGCCCTGGCAGAGATCTCTCATTTTGTCCATTTTCCCACTGCTACTGTGTTTTGAGGAAATACTCACCTTTTATAAATGTCTTTGATGGTGTGTTGTACTAGAAGCAGAGCCCATTAAAAACAAGATCAATACAACTCAGTGCAGTCGAAAACTAGCACAAAGGGATAGTGTGTTGATCATGTCCTGCAGGTATATTCCCATTAGTTTGTCAGCGTGAATAGCTTGGACAAGCTGCTCTGCTCTACTGCCCTCTAACGTTTCCTGAAGAGAATAAAGTTATTTCTCCCCCACAAAAAGCTGACAAATGAAGTACTTTTTACTAACTAATTCTTCTGGAAGTTCAATAAATCCTGACTTTTTGGGAAATGACTCTGGCCTCAAAATCACAGCTGCACAGAGGAACGTTTACTTCCACAAAATGTTGCTACTTGTACCTGCTTTGTGCATAGTTCAGATAGTCCATTTTGATCTGCAATTAATGTTTAGTGATTAGTTAATGGGTTTTTTTAGCCTACAAGAGGGAGTAAAAGCACAAACAAGCTTTGGGGCAAAGTGGATTGGATTTCGCATTAGTCCTATCATTTCAGAAGATCTGTGAAAACTTTACATGTCAGGGAAAGAACAATTGGGAAACATTCTGCAATTTAGTTTTCATAGCACCATGCACATTTTTCTGTTACTAAATTTATTTATTTTTCACATTTTTATACCGCCCTTCCTCCAAGGAGCTCAGAGTGGTGTACATATTTCCTCCCCTCTTTTTTGTCCTCACAACAACCCTGTGAGGTAGGTGGGGCTGAGAGATAGTGACTGGCCCAAGGTCACCCAGGAAGCTTCGTGGCTGAGCGGAGATTTGAACCTGGATCTTCCAGGTCTAAGTCTGACTCCCAAACCACTACACCATCCTGGCTCTAAAAAACTAATCCTGTTACTAAAAAAACCAGTTCAGCACACTGTATAATAGTTAAGGCAGTTCAACTTTAATTTGTGATGGAGTAAGGAACAAGCCTTTGGGAAAGTCTGAAGGGCTTGAGTGAAAGACCCTAAAAGAGTGAAAGACCGTGCAGAACTCTACCATCATTCTATTGGATCCTTTGAGCGTGCAAGTTGTTAGGAAATGACTTACTTTTTGAAAAGAATTGAGAGCAAAACTGGAACATGTGCCAAACTGGACTGTATTATGACACAATACGTGATGTCCATGCCACGTTTGTGTTCCTGCCAGGAGCCATGCTGTAAGGATTTCCCCAAGGAACCAGAGGGAAGGAAGTACCTGAGCAGCAGACTCCATTTTAATATGTGTCCAAGCTGAAAAGCTCTGAGCAGCAGCATCCATTTCGCTATGTGGTCAAGCTCTCACAAACAACTCTGCATTCCCCCCCCCACTGTGATGTTCCTGACAGAAGACAAATACCTTGCTACCTGAGATGACTCCACCCAGCCTTTGCTTTTGTCTCTTTTAAGTACCGACCATCAAGCCAGATCTCCTCACCATCCTCCCAAGAGGCTCCACGCACATTCTAGCAAACTATACCTAACAGCAACTGTCTGGCTCCCGAGCAGGCCCAATCCACAATGAATCCAGGGTCAATGAAGCCATCTGCCCTCTTCCTCTTCCCTGCCCCCTCACCCTACCCTGTCTCCTCCCACAGATCTACCTCCAGCCCAAAAAGGTATTTCTTTTTGCAGCGTAAGACCCCAAAACTCCTCCCCTGTGTGTAGGCTTAAAATGCAGGCTGCCAGCCCCTCTCTCTTCTTTCTTACACAGGCACAAGGGTGAGCTCTTGGCTTCTCTCTGCTTCCCTCCATTTTCCCCTTCCCTTCCCCCCCCCTTGACTTGACTTCGTTCTCAGTCATTCTACAGACTGCTAGTCTGACCAGACCCAATTTGTTTCTTCCTCCTTTTTCATTCACTGTTGTGCCAGAACTACAGCATTTGCAGCATCAGAGGAGAGCTCTCCAGGTGATTATAACCCCAGTGAATCAAGATCCCTTCTAAATCTCTACTTCTACCTAAGTTCCTAGCTCTGTATGCTTTGGAGTATGATTGAAGTGATGCATATTGAACTGTATTTTCTTTTTGTATGAATCTGCCTGAACTATTTAGTAAATATTGGAAAGCAACCACGTGTGTTCTCAATATTATTTAAAAACGGAATTCTGTGAAGCTAGACTCTGGTATACACAGGTAAAGGTCCCAAAACATGCCAAATTACTATATTTAAAGCTATTCCCCAAATTAAAAGCATTTTGGCTAACAAAGTGGGGCAGTTTCTACCATCTAGCCTTCTTGGTGGCACCACAGCCACTGTGGCAGCTTTAAGTGGAAGCTCTGGTTTGACTATTGAACAAGGAAAGGTATGGAGAAGTGGACAAAGAGAACAAACCGGATCCATCCCCTCTTAGGAACAAAGTGGCAGCTCTTTTCTTTGGTGAGTGTTACCATGTCTATTGCTTCCACCTGTAACATGGCACTGTTTTACTTAAGCTGTAAGAAAATTTCACTCCCCAAAAGCCCTTAGAGAGGGTTCTCTCATGATCAGTGTTTAGATTACACCACAGTCACTTGTAAACTCTCTAGAACCACACCTCAAAGAAATGTGCTTTGTAAGCAGAACCTATAACCTCCAGCGGTAGAAACTGAGTTCTGTTTGGGTGAACTCTGCCCAAATTGGACCAATTCCACCATCTGTCATATTGCATATACAGTAACAATGTTTTCTAGAACTAGGCATTTTGTTGGTGGAGGATAGAGATAGGCAAGACTCAAAGAGTGACAGGTGGTGCTGAGTTGCACATCAGACCAGGTATTCTAGAAAGCTAAGGGACTCATTGAAGCAGCATCTAATGGAGCTGTACTAGAGTTAGAATCAGAAAGGGAAACCTGAACAGAATTCGGAGGTACATCGAACTGAGTGGCAAACACAGGACTCTCTGGGTCAGCATTAAGTTTCATAAGAATCTTAATTCATATTAATCTCATGACAAGGACAATCTCATTTGGAAAGCAAGAAGTGTTTATTAATGTCAGTTAAAAATGGAATGGATACATGATTTTTCATAACATTTTTGAAATGAAATATTTCAAAACAGCAGCAATAAGGACTTAATATTAGGAATGTAGGCATTGGTAAACTGATCATAACCTTTGTTCCTAAAACATATGGCTAAAAAAATGCCATTAGAATAACCTGTGGCAGATTAGTTGCAAGTCTCCCAAGACCATTGTGAAAGCTGCCCTTGGTGCCAACATGACAGGACAAGGAAAGAACAGAAACACCCATTAGCATCAGCTACTAAATGTTACTTTTACAGCCTCCGCTGCCTGCTTTGGCTCAGGTTCCTCCACTTAATGACTTGGGCAGATGCCTACAGTACTCTTGAGGAGAACCAGTCATCATCTGGTTCAACATTTAAGATGCTTTCCCACCTTCTAAGGATCAGTATGAGTATCTGCATAATACTCCGCATCTGGAGTATTGTGTCCAGTTCTGGTCAACACACCTCAAAAAGGATATAGTTGCATTGGAAAAGGTGCAGAAAAGAGCGACCAGAATGATTTGTGGGCTGGAGCACCTCCCTTATGAGGAAAGGCTACAGCGTTTGGGGCTTTTTAGTCTAGAAAAAAGGCGCCTGAGGGGGGACATGATTGCGACGTATAAAATTATGCATGGGATGAAGAGAGTGGATAGAGGGAAATTCTTCTCCCTCTTGCACAACACCAGAACCAGGGGACATGCACTAAAATTGAGTGGAGGGAGAGTTAGAACGGATAAAAGAAAATATTTCTTTACCCAGCGTGTAATTCATCTGTGGAACTCCTTGCCACAGGATGTGGTGATGGCACCTGGCCTAGATGCCTTTAAAAGGGGTTTGGACAGATAAATGGAGGAAAAGACCATCATAGGTTACAAGCCATAAGCAACCTCCTGGTTTTAGAAGTAGGTTTTATCTGTGCCAGGTGCAGGGGAGTGGCAGCAGGAAACAAGTTATCTTGTTGGCTATGTGCTCCCTGAGGCATCTGGTGGGGCCACTGTGCGATACAGGAAGCTGGAGTAGATGGGCCTTTGGCCTGATCCGGCAGGGCTCTTCTTATGTTCTTATGATCACAAACCTGAAACATTCACATGTGATTTAATACTGCATCTTCAAAGCAGAGGGTTCAATATGGGGATTTGCCCCAACGAACGAACAGAAATGTAGGTTCCATCATTTATTAAGAACATTTTAACCATGTGTCTCTCAAAGACTCAGAACAGCTTACAACAGATGAGCCATTGACAAGTACCTCCAGGCCCAGAATCACTCAAGAGAAACCGAATATGTCAAAAAACGTTAAGTGGCAGTTGCCCTTCAAGGAAATAGTGAAACATGTTAGAATAGTATTTCTACCCCTAAAATATCCATATCTTTAGAACTGTTAACGAGTGGTGAGCAGGAGACTTCTAATAGTTTATCACTAGTAGCCTGCGCAGCAAAAAGTCCAAAGCGACCGATGCTCAAGGCTTTCTCTGGAGATAACAGCTTGTCACAAAAAGAATAAACACAAAGCAGAATTCCTTCACCATGCAGTTGTATTTGTGCACAGATATTTACAGTGACATAGCCAGAATGCAGAGGTCTCCAACATAGTTTAACACCAGACTCTCCTATTTCCCTATTTTCCCTCTTAAGGTGAGGCTGCATGCCTGCTTTTATATGTTAGGGATCTTTTCCACACCAATCGGAGAGGAGGACTGCCTAGCACTTAGGTGCACACCCAATATCAGCTGTAGACATTTTCAATTAGGAACAACATGCATTATGAGAAAGAACAGTGACTAATCACTTTTATCTTATGGACAAGACCTGAGGATTTTCAGTCCTCCAGACCTCTACAAGAACAAAACAAGCTTCCCCCCTTTTTTAAATGAAAAAATCTTTTTAGCTGAGTTTTAAATTATCTCAAAAATACTCCTTTAAGGTATTCCCCAAATATATAAAATTTAGCAAACAAGTCCACCCCCAGAACATGCTCTTTGTAACAGTATGCAATTTATGACTTCAAAAAGGAAAAAAAATTAAATGAGGACAGGAAGAGGGGGGGTTATAAGAAATTGACAAGGTTATAAGAAATGGACAAAGAAAGGTTTACATCATACCTCAGCTATAATCTTATTTTAATTTTAAATTTTAATTGAATTTAGTATGTCAAAATGTCTAAACCAGCAGCAAAATATATATGACATTAGTATATATGTATTTCTATTCAAAAATGCAGTATAACGTAATTAGCACAAGCTGAATATACTGTTGGAAGCTATCCATTGAAGTTCTAGCCTGGTAACATTACAGTACACTATTCTTAAGCATGCAAAATGATACACTTGGAATGGCCTTATGCATCCTGGTCATAAATATTAAGTAGCATCCTTCCCCATCCCTGAGATTGAAGAGGGTCTACTCTAAGCCGAGGGCCCTTGGCTGATGTAGTGTAGTGGCAAAGAGACTAAACTACAAATCAAGAAATCTCTGGTTCATTTCCCACCTTGGCCATTAACTCACTAGGTGATATCAGACAAGCCACTCTCAGCCCCCACCTGCAATACAAGGATAATACTGCTATACCCGATAGAGTAGATAGATTCAAGAACAACAAGAGAATGCTTTGGTGCTTTAAATACTCAAAAGCACGATACAAACTATTACAACTACTTACTAATCCTATCTCATCCCTTCAGCTTGCCGAGTCCTGGACCTGCCTTTAGAGGTGCCATTAAGAGCCAAGGTTGGGGTTCCCTACTTGCCCCTCCTTTTAATTTCTCAGCAAGTCATGATGCTCATCCACCCAGCTCAAATCTTTGTCTACTCCTGTGCCAGTTGCCTGGCCAACCTATAGCAGACCCTCCATCTTTCCTTCACCTTTGTTGTTCCTGTGCAGCTAAAGCACATGGAGTTCGTCATGCCATCTTTCCCACCTAATATAAAAAGGTTATCAGTGCACTCCTCAGAAATAAATTATATTGGGCTTAATAGGGCTTACATCCAAGTAAGTAGGCAGAGAATTGCAGCCTAAGCTGCTGCTGCTGCTGCCGCCGCCGCCGCCGCCTCCTCTCCCAATTTGCACACCTGGCCAACTCGTCTCCCTCTTCATCTCAACCCCTTGGGGCAGAAGGGAAAACAACAGCTCCCAAGAGGGTATGATACATGCAGTGTCCTAAAGAAGCCATCCAAGAACAACTGCATCTTGTCCAAGATGGCAAGACTTACTACAGGCTCCTTCAACAAGGGATGCGAGGGGGATTTAGCAGGCTAGAAAATACGGTCTAGAGGAGGAAAGTGTTCATCTAAATTTGTTGCCCAAGGCTTCTTCAGCAGCTGCTCTAATAATGGGCTTGTTAGAGATCATCATGCATTTTGCAATGCCTACAAGAAGCCATGAGGCTGTCCAGCAGCAGTGATTGAATCAACACATGCCATACGAAAAAACAATAGGCAGTTGCTTCTGACTCAAAGGTCAGGTTGCATGTGTGAGTAAAACTACAGGGCTTTGTTATTGTTGCTGTTTTCAGTGACCAAGTAGACAGCGTATGCTATTCAACTACGCTACTTACATTGAACAAAGCATGTGCATTTGCCTCGTCCAAATTCATAGAAGCATAAAGTCAATACATAAAATGAACTGAGGAGTTGCAAAAATATTTCTGGCTCTCCAGATTGCATAGTACAGACTGATAGGCATACGTACGCATGACGGCCAGATATGTGTTTCTATCTAAGGTTCATATGAGTATATGAAGCTGCCTTTTACTGAATCAGACCACTAGGTCATCTAGCTCAGAACTGTTTACATTCAGTGCTGGCACCAGGCTGATGGGATCCCTGGAGCAAAGTCCTGCAGTAAGGCTGGCATTACCACTGCCACTGGTGCTTAGGGTCAGCCTGGCCAGGTGGGTCCTCTGATGGACACTGTGCCAGGTTGAACCCACTGACTGGCAGTGGCTCTCCAGGGTTCCAGACAGGAGTCGTTCCCAGCCTTACCTGCATGCAAAACATTTGTTCTACCACTGAACTATGGTCTTACCGTTTGTCATCCGACACTGGGTGGAAATATACTCATCTAAAAAAAAGCTGCCTTATTGTTGCAGAACCCGGAATTTATTTTAACTGTAAGTTCCAAATTCAGTCAAAAGAGTTTGCAGGTCGATTCTGCTTCTTAATTACCAGTATGTGACTCATGGTGTGGGGGGACGCCATGCAAAACAATGGCCAGGTGAGGCTTCCATATTCTTCGCCTGCCTCATAAGACATGGCTGGCAGGTTTTGTGGATTTGGGGAGAGGCTGAGAGTGGAGAAGTTTAAAAGGGCATGGAAAGGATCAGACTGGGAGGCAGAAGGGAAAGAGGAGAACAAAGCGGGGTTAGAAGGAATGAAGAAAGGAAAAGATGCAAGAAGCCAAGGAGGTGCAGGGGCTGGAGTGAAAGAGGTAGAGCTGGGAAAAAATCAGGGAGGAAAATTGGAACACAGGAGAAAAGAGGCAAGATGGAAAAGGGGCAGAACAAGGAAGAGGTGGCAAAGACTTGAGGGGGGGGGGTTCCGGAAAAAGGAAGTGTAAGGGAAATACCCGATCTCCCTTACCTTGGCCCCCCTCCCTCGGCCGGGAGGAACCCACCCCAGCCCTCCAAGGGCAGTCAAACCCCTTTTGCCCACCTTTGATACCAGGAGCCTCGGGCCGAACAAGCGCGGGTCCACGACGACAAGCAAGCCCGATCCGGGGCGCGCCGGACCCGACGAGAGACCAGCCGCCGACTGGCCCGCCGGAGGACTCCGTCGGGGAGCCACCCCAGGAGGTAGAAACCCCTTTCGGGGCAGCGCCAGGGCCTGCCGACCTCCCGGCCGGGCCTCGCGTCAGCCCGGCCTGCTCACAGCGTCTTGCTGTGAGGGCGGGGCGGGCGCGCAACTCGGCCGGCCGGCGTCGGGCCCCCGCTCCCGAAACAGGAGAGCCTATTGGCTCTGACGCCTGTCAGTCAGGCAGGGAGGCGGGACCTAAGGGGTTGGGAGGGCTATTTAAAGAGCCGGCCGGCCGATGATGAGTCAGTCGGCCCGGGAGGTTGAAGGAGACACATCTCTTTCCAGCCGGTGATCGGACGACTCTCCAGAGAGGCGGCTTGCGTGGTGACTTAACCCCCGCCCTCTGGAGGTTCTGAGGCCTAAGGGGATAGGCATCCTGCCGCTAGCTAAACTCCTCCAGGGGCGTGACCCCGGAAGCCGGTAGCAGGCGCCCTTCTCAGCGAACCTGGAGGTCGACAGTGAGGAGGACCTCCCTTTCTACACCCCTCTTCCGGACCCCTTGACAGAAGGATCCTTACAGGAAGGATGAAAAGGTGGAAGCATGACCAGGAGCCCCAGAGCCCTCATTCACTGGGACCTCTAGGCCTCCAACTTAACCCCCGGAGCCAGACCCACCTGGACTTTCACCCCACGGGACAGGCAGGCAATCCCCAGGGGAGGCTTTCTTGGAAGCAGGGCCAAGAGCTTCCATTTGAACAGAGCCAGAGAGGCACCCTTTGACCTATTGTGTGAAGAGGAACAACAGTGAGGACGGGCAGCTATTCATGGGACAGAGATCCTTCCTCAGTACAAGATACACACCTCGTAAATAACTCCTCTTAAATAAACCTCTTCATCAGCATCAGCTCTGAGCCTCTGCATCTCTCTTCACCTCAGTCCCCCCCCCCTAGAATGTCATTCCCCACCTCCTACAACAGAGCTCCCACCAGAATGGGCAAGAGGGGGGCCTGAGCACCCACAAAGTACACCACCATTTTCCTGAGCCAGTATTTCCCAATCTGGCTACCGCTGCCTATAAAATATATAAAAAGCAGAGGAGACAAAACATTTATCTGGTTTGTTCTTTTGAAATAGGAAATGCTTTACTGGACAAGCTCTTTGGATTAATAAGCAGAATGTTAAAGACTGACAGTGTATAAGACTGACAACACACTAAATAAGTTAAGACATGGTTTAAAACTTTTACATGCATGAGACACATGATCATCAAAAATGAAACACATGATACTTAGCTAGGAAAAACCTCATTAGCATTTAAACAAATATGCATTATTGCTATTGTTGTTTGGAGTTTCAGATTAATATGAGTAGCTCAAAAATGCGTGCATTCTGAAATTCAAGGCAGGAAAAACACTAAAATAATTTAAACACTTCAGTGTATCTGAGATTTGAATAAATGCACTCAGAGAGATGAGAAAAAGTCTTATCAGGAACAAACTGTTCCAGGAAGCTCTTTAGAGTGAGCGAGACTTCAACAAAAGCTCATCTGTTCTGACTAAAATCCAATTCATTTCAATGGAGCTTGCACCAACTTGTGCCTGGTAGATTGGGCAGCTATGCTAGGCTTTGAGACTCCTCAGTTCCATTATTACCTCAGTCAGCTGAACTCACACTGAAATCCAAAGAACAGCACTGGCCATATACCTTTCAGGGTACATGTGAAGTGCACATTTCAATGCTCCATATCTTCTTTTCACAAAGGAAACAAGGCAGGGAACTAAGTCAATGGGATTATGGATGGAAAGAAGAACAAGAGAGAGCAGCATGCTATAAGGGAAAACACTATGTTTCCTTAAATAAGCCTTTAACGTGAAACACCACCATATGTTTATTACAACGGATCTGAAGAACACCTGCTTTGCTCTTGGCGGTGGAAAATGCATCCGATGTTCCTCCTCAGTCAATGTACAGCATGAGATCTGACCCCCGAGGCAGTGACGATGTGTAGAAAGTCATACAAAAAGTAGAATCCATAACACATCATAAACAGTCATTAAAAGAAGCGCATAGAGACTAAATTAGATATCAAGGGAAGTGCTTGTAAGAACAAACAGGAGTGTATTATAAGTGTTACACTGAAAACAGATTAGAAAGTATGGGATGCTAAGCATCCCAGTTTGGTTTTCTTTGTTAAGGAAAAGCACAGTGTTTAGGAAGTCCTGCAATTTTCGCTTGGTGCAAAGTTCTCTAGCTGGAAGATTAGGTCAACAGCAGCATCAACATCTGGCACGATATGGTCTGGTTCTACTAAAGCAGGATCAAACCTGAAATCTCTGTGCCCATGAAATACAGTTTCTGTTATGCTCTCCCTTGTATCAGAGGGCACCTCTGTGTGAGGGTTGTAAACCCCAGTGCAAACAAGCACAGACCTACAGCTTGTGGCAGCAGCAGACGCCAATTCACTTTCCCAAGTGTTGTCAAGTTCCTCTTCCTGAGAGATGGTGGCAGATCTTGTGCCACCAGCAACTTTGGCCTGGACACGTGCTTTAGAACCTCTTCTGGAGTTCTCTTTAAGGTAGCGGTTGTAAAGATTAGCACCATAGATATCCGTCATTAGGTTATCCCTAGAAAGCCGGAAAAGTTAAATTAGGATAAACACATTTCAGATGTATGGACAATATTTTTGCTAACAGGGGTCACATTAGCATGTAATTAAAACAGTGTGCTATACCAATTATTTTGATTACAGTGACAACGCTCTTTTATGACACATACACAATCTCCTCTTCACATTATCAACTACTAGCTTGACACCTAGACACATCTGAGTTCCTTGAACAGGATTTCAAGCTGACCTTCTACATGCAGGAGTCTTCTGCTCATGAAAGAGTGTTGTACATCTATGCTAAAATATCATGCAAGAAAAGTGAAACCAAACCGTAAGATGCTCTTCCATCCATGCAAGAAGTTGTGAAACCTCTTACATAAGTAGAATCATGAAAACTGCTACAAAATCTACCTATCCCAGCACTATGTGAACTCTTGTGCAACTTCTTGTGCAAGCAATCGAGAAACAGCGCTAGCACTTATTTCCCTCCCACTTACAATGTTTTGGATCCAATCCCCTTTCTGAATATTACTGCTGGTCCAGCACCTGTGGACACAAAGCCTAACAAACAGTGAAACAGGTATCTTTATTACCTTTGGGGAAAAGTTAACAAAATATTTGCATAGCATTCCTCAGGAAGATCAGTCAACAAGAGTGAAGCAAGAATCTACAAATGCTGTATTAAGGAAGTGTTCATACAACAAAGGTTAAAAAGCGTTAACACATTACGGCCATCCATACCTTTCTCACACATCCCAGCAGCCAAAGCTGCGACTATTCCAAAGATGGCAACACAAATCAAGAAATCTGATCGTTCAGAAACTCTACATTTGCTTTTAAGAAGTTTTTAGCTAACATAGGTATGACGAACGACTGTAATGCTTAAGAAAGCTAGCGAAGATTCAGAGGTGGGGGAGTGTGCTTGAAGTGTAGCTTCGGTATTCTGCAGCCCTCTCCAACTCTCCTCCTATGGGGCTGCTACATATTTTCTCCCTGATGAAGCAATTCAAGCTTCTAGCTACTTTTTCATTATTCCATTTCATGCCAAAGTAGCTCAGAAGAGATGTAAATTAAAATAATGGAAAATAAAATCACTGAAAACCACCTCAGATTTGAAGTATCCCAATACAAGTGATTGACCACCCTGAAATGACTACGACACAGTCCTTCCAAGCCAAAATCTGCATGATTTTAACTATGAACTTCCAACACACACCACACCACCAGTCCTGAAAGTACATAGCCTTGTACTGAAGAACACGCCTCAATGAATTCAGCAGGACCTACTTCTGAGTAAACAAACTTCAGATGAGTGTGCGACTGCTTAAGCACACAGCAGCAGGTGACTTGTCTGCTAATGAATGCTTATTAGAAGATCTGAAAAAATACATGATATAATTATACACACAAGTGTCTGGCAAATTCTGACACCAGCTAGATGCTTAGTTTGTGTGCAAACTCAAAAAAACAGCAAATTTGACAACCTGCATTACTACTAGATTACACAACTTTTTTCCTCATAGGGCAGTGGTTCCCAAACTGGGAGGCGTGGCTCCCAGGGGAGCCGCGGAAACCAGCCAGGGGAGCCGCAGAGTGCCACGGAATCCTCTCGGAATACAGTGCAATGCTAATTGGCAGGCATCAACATAATGTAATGGGGAGCCATGACCAATGGTCACCAATAGTCAAGGGAGTCACCGGTTGAAAAAGTTTGGGAAACACTGACATAGGGGATGGACACCCAAACAATCCCTGCCAACTCCCAGACAATCCTTTCTCCACATTTTCCAGCAAACAATGGAGGAATAAGTGCGACTACTAAATTCTTTAACTAAGTAGTAGTAACCTATGTGAAATGCTACCTCCCCGCTTCTAATGAGAACAACAAACAGAGGAGGGAGGGAAGCTTTAGTTCATTCATTTTACAGACTTTTCTTTAGCTACTGTTTGTAAACAGGAATATTACGTTTCAGTAAGAAACTTCTTACCCAATGGCATACAGAGTCTGAATAGGCTTTTTCCATTGCTTTGCAGCTGCTTGTGTCCTAATCAGATACTCTGCATAGTGATAGGTCAGTTCACTAGGCTTTCCCATCAAAGCCTCATATTTGAGGTCCTTGCCAGTGATCTTCTTGTAAATGTTTTCCAAACATACCATGAATGTTCCATGCCCAAACCTAGAATATACAGACAAGGTTCAGCCAGGATAAAAAGAAGTCACTTTGCGAGACCAAGACCCACATGCCTTTTTCCGAGTACACCAGTTTTGTAGCTGGGCAGATTACAAATCAGCAAGGAGCATACAGCAAACCTTCAATTTAACGGACTAATGGGGGGAAGGGGTGTCCATTAATGCTGAAAGTCTGTGAAAGCCAAATACATTTATGTCAATGGACACATGCACGCACAAAACAGATGACTAGTTTTTAATGAAGCAGACAATACCTGTTATTTCTGAAATCGGTTAAATCGAGCTCCATTAAATTGAGGGTTCACTGTATTTTGAAATAATTTTGGTGACATCACTAATATTTTGTCTGCTTTTGTCCACAATCTCGTGGTTTATGATGAAAACCTCAAAGCAGGCTTTTGGAATAAGACTTGCTGCTTTTAGAGGTATGAAAACTTACAAGCATTTCTCCTGAACACTTGCTCAGCCTTGTCCTACCTTGGAGACTGGGCTTCAGCCACCCACATCAGATCCATATTGCAAGCCAATACAGGTATATGAGGGTACGTTGCCTGAGGATACGGATTCCCAGGAGAGCCACTTGTCAAAAGAACATCTATTATCAACTGTAGGTTGGTTTCCCACCTGACTGGCTCCCCAAACAAAACAATTGCTGCAAGACAATTAAAAATGATGTATTAGGCAGACAACTGTACATTGCTACCACAAAGCAACAACTCTGCTCTTGTTACACACTAGAAAATAGTACCAAATAGAAATCTTCTGATTCGTAACTACTTCATATACTATTTTTAAATCCATTTTCTTCTTCAGAAGTTTATTAATTATACTGCTCCCCCTTCATAGGTCTACCTCCCTGCTACTTAACTTTTGTATGTGATGGGGATATAAAGCTCTGACCAAGCTAGAAGCATTATGGCTTGGCTCTGAATTGAGGAGCTACAAAAGCTGCACAGAGCAATCCTGTGTAACAATGCACCGGCGCAGCACGCGTTCGGCCAGTGTTGGGTGTTGCAAAGGTGCCGTAAAGCACTTTCGCGGCACCTGGAGAGTAAGCGGCACAGGTGCAGAGCCCACAACCCGCGCCGGCCGACCCAGGTAAGTCCTGCGTCGGTCAGCGCAGTGGTGGTGAGGTAGGGGGCCATTGACCAGCTCGGTCTAGGAGGGGTGGGAATATTGGCACTGAGTTGTGCCGATATCCTATGCCCCTTCCTAGCCCGGGTCGGCCTTACACGGTCTCCCCGGATGCACACCAGCTTTAGAGCTGGCGTGCATCCAAGGAGGCCCATTGTGGCCTGTGCCACATACATGAATGTCCCCTTCCCTTGTGGAGAGCCCAGGCCACACCGGTGCAGGACGCAATGGGCTTAGGATGCAGCAGCTGGCCCTTTTGGCTGGTCGTGCATACTTACACAGGATTGGTCCGTTAAGCAGCAATAGAACGTATACTGTACGTTCTACACTTACAGGCCCAGGAATAATCAGGTAAATCACAACCAGACATTGAAGTAAGGCAGACATTTTTAAAACAGCCACTATTAATTTCAATTCACTTAGAAATAAGTTTCAGGTCTTGAGCACAGGACATACTGACCCTCAATCTTGGGAAGTTCCACTGCAGGTGAAGGCTGCAAAGAAAAAAAAATACAAATAAGTTGGGTATCCAAACCTGGGTATCCAAGATCGCTTTACATTGTAACAAGCCATGAAGAAAACTTTCGATTGTTTTCAAATAAGTTCTTTTTATTATGAAAAATGGTATCTGCGGGAGGCGGCAGGAAATTAAACCGACCCTGGTAAGAGCACAGTTCAGCAGTAGTGTCGTCAGCGGTGGGGGCGTTGGGTGGCCAGGCAGCAGGCGGGCGGGTGTACTCACCTTCGGAGCGCTCCGTCCGGTGCTCGAGCAGCTGGTTGTGAGTTCGGCTTGTCCACCCACCTGGGAGCCGTTTGGCTCCCAAAATGGGCCAATACGCGCGCGGGGGGGGGGATTCGCGCCACACCGCACAAGCATAACGTCACCCCCAGGGGCCGTGGCATTTGGCGGCACGTGGGGGGTGTCTCGTCAGCTCCCCCGAAGCCCCCACCCACGGGGGGGGGGGTGTTCTACCACCACTGCAGTTCAGGTTCTGATGAAACTGGCAACATGTCTGCTGACATTAAGTAATGAAGAGTTGTAATTACAACAAGCAGCAGCTGGGACAACACCACCTCACATTTTCCATACTTATTACCTACAATCCTTAAACTGCTTGCCCCTTTAAAATGTTCTCTATTATTTTGTGTCTCATAACTTGCTTATACAACAGCCCATGTCTCTTCATTCACTCAAGCACACAATGCCCACTGCTATGTTTTGAAGACCAACATTTCTTTAAAATGTAGATTTTAATCTTTTAGATCTAGTTCCACATGACCTTCATACTCTGTTGCTAACTCTCTCTCTCTCTCTCTCCCACCCTCCCCACTTGTGACATGTGATTAATATGGAATTCCTTCCCACTAATCTCAGGGCATGACCACATGACCCAAGTGCGCCCCAAATGGATGTTACAGCCTTTGCATGACACTCATCAGCATATATCTGCCATACAATATGTTTGAGAATGAGGAGGTGCTCTTGGAGGTGAGGAAAAACTGAGAAGACAGCTTTGCTGCATTTTATTTCCTGGTCTAGTTTTTGTATTTGGCTACAACAGTGGTTCCCAAACTGGGAGGCGTGGCTCCGAGGGGAGCCATGGAAACCAGCCAGGGGAGCCACAGAGTGCCACGGAATCCTCTCAGAAAACAGTGCAAAGCTAATTGGCAGGCATCAACTTAATGTAATGGGAGCCATGGCCAATGGTCGTCAATGGTCAAGGGAGTCGCAGGTTGAAAAAGTTTGGGAAACACTGGGCTACAAGAACAAAAAAATCTCATAATCTCTTCACAGTCAAACTTCACAATATCCATTATACAAACAAATACTTGAAGTGACAGAAGACTGTATATCTGCAGACCTATTACACTATGCCCCAATGTGGGCACACAGATTAATTTCCTCTAAAAACGTTACGCAATTTGATCTTTTTCTGCTTCCTTGACTACGCTGTATATTCCAGCAGAGGAGAGGGATAATATGTGCAATCAGAAAAGTGGGAGACTGGAGGAGCAACAACTATAAAAGTTTTATAGAATAGTACAACCACCACACACTTCCACCTTCAACCAAAATCAATACAGGTAGCTAAATAGTTAAATTACACCTAGCAAGTCTCTCAAGACCCTTCCTACTGATTGGAGTGACTGAACTAAGAGAGTCCCTTCAGTCTAATGTTTCTGCCCTCTTCACCCTTTCCCTCCCATGGCATTTTGGCAATTCTGTCAATAGTACTTGGAAACATTTCTTCATGTTTATACAATGTTCTCTGGTTGCTGCCCTAATCTGTTCTGAGATCAGTCAATATTGAGTAAACCGGAGGACAAACTGTACAACCCTTTAAATGAGAGAGGTAATTACATATGTAACTACCTGGAAATACTTCTTTTTGGCACTTGTTACTAATATATATCCTTGAAGAATACTTGAGCAGTCTGAGAAATTTCTACTTTGGGAGGCAAAGTATTGAATTCACTTCTTGTTGATGTTTGGTAGACTATTTTAGTACAGTATTTAGCCATCAGCTTTTGGATAATGCCAACTTACATTACATATTTCTTCTCACTAAAACCCCAGTTTTGGACAAAGTTAGTGATTTCAGTTTTACTAATTATTACCCAGATAAATGTTAGGCAAATGGAGAAAGATCAAAGGCTCTGACAGAGTTATATGTTTTACCCACATCTCCCTTTTGGCTAGCTCATCAGGGCCTCAATTTAAGCAGGATGAACGAGTAGCACTAATCACCAAGATTATGGAGGATACCAAATTATTCAGGACAACAGAAACCCAGAAGGACCTCTCCAACTTGCAAGAATGGGCAAGAAAATAGCAAATGAGGTTCACAGTATAAAATGAAGCACAATGGGACAAAGGAGTTGAACTATGGGTGACAGCAGTAGCGTAGCTAGCGCAAAGCGGCAGAGGCAGACCACCCCGGGTTCCAGGGCCAAAGGGGCGGCGAGCGGCCACATTGCACCTACCCTTTTTGTCACCACCACCACATCCTCACCACCATCCCGCTGCTGCCTCCTGCTTCCATGGCTTTGTGATCTTGCTGCTGCCCCATTCCAGCTTCCCTTTTCCAAAGGAGATTCCGGAATGGGGCTGCAACAAGATCGCAAACTCCCACCGTTCCTCCTGCAACCCGGAAGTAATTGGCGGTGATGTCATGTCATCACCAATTACTTCCGCGGTTGCGCGCTTGGGGGGGGGGGTGATGCCAGGAGTCACCACCCTGGGCACCAGATGGGCTGGCTATGTTACTGGGTGACAGTCAGATTAACACTTTTGTTAATGGAAGTGCACTCAGTGAGAACAAGGGCTCCCTGCAGAATTTTCATGTGAGCAGGGCTCCCTGCAGAATTTTCGTGTGAGCAGAATGCCCTTTCATTCTCAGGGGAAGCTTGCATTCATGGTGTGTGCTTCTGCTCACAGAACCATTATTCTGGATGCACCCTTCACATATACATTGATGGGACTCTGACCTGGTGGTGACTAACTAGGAAGGGATCTTAAATTCTCAATGGATAGGCTCAATGGAAACATCAACTCAAGATGCAGCAGCTGTGAAAAAGGCAAATTACACACTAGGGCTTATTAGAAAAGGGATTGAAAATAAAACTGCCAATATCAAATGTTGTTATATGATCTAAAGATATCTACGGTGCAGCCATATTTGAATTATGTGTACAATTCCAATCAGCCTCTCTCAAAAATACCACACTGTAGAACTAGAAAATGGCAACTAAACTGATAGATGAACTTTATCATTAGAACGAAGGCAACTAAGTATGTGGGAGGAGCATGATAGAGGTTTATAAAACTGTGTGTGATGTTTAGAAGGTGGATAGGGGAAGCTTCTCTCTTTCTGTAACACTGGAACTTAAGTCATGCAATAAACTGGAGGCTCAGGAGAGGTAGGGAAGTACCTCTTTAACAGTGTAAAGTAACTTACAGAATTTGCTGCTACAGGATGTGGTGATGATTGTTAGCTTAGATGGCTTTAAAAGGAAACTTGACAAGTTAATGGAGAAGTAGTCACCTCTGAATACCAGTTGATAGTTTTGGGAGGGGTTGGGGTGGGGGAGGCAGCAACAGCAGGGAGTGCTATTGCTCTAATTCCCTTCTTGGAGACTTCTCAGAAACAGGATGTTGAACAAGATGAATCCTTGGCCTGATCAATCAGGGGTCTTATTGATATGGTAGGAAGAAGATATTAGTAAGAGGTATAAGATACTAAACTAACTTGAATGGAGAATTCCTTAGTGAAGAGAAGTCTTGGGCAACAGTCTTCACTTAAGCTAACATTCTTATGTCAATTTCTAGATAGCCGTGAGCAAATATTTATTTATTTTAAAAAATTATATCCCGCCTTTTCCTATGCCGAAGGCAAATGCCCAAGGCGGCTTACAACAGATTAAAATACATAATTTAAAATACATAAAATACATAACGAGACAAACAAATTTAAAAAACAATAAAATCCACTGGTGGGCGACAGTATGAAGCAGAGAAGCAGCAAGGCAGAGCATCTTGAGATACAGGAGGCAGACCACAACCCATCACCCAAACGCTAGACAAAACAAAAATGTTTTGAGCCCTCGCCGAAACGTCATGAGGGAGGGGTTGGTTCTCAGATCCCCTGGCAGGGAGTTCCACAGTTGTGGTGCCACAGCAGAGAAGGCTCACCCACGTGTTGCCACTCCCCTAACTTGCGATAGAGGTGGCACCCACAGGAGAGCCCCCTCAGATAACCTAAGAGAGCGGGCCAGAATGTATGGGAGAAGGCGGTCCCTCAGATATCCCAGACCCGAACCGTGAAGAGCTTTAAAGGTCATTGCCAGCACCCTGAATTGGGCCCGGAAACGAATGGGCAGCCAGTGCAGCCGCTGAAGCAGCGGCTCAACAGAGTCAAACCGCCTAGCTCCAGCGACCACCCGGGCCACCGCATTCTGCACTATTTGCAGTTTCTGAACCGTCTTCAGGGGCAGCCCCATGTAGAGCGTGTTACAGTAATCCAGTCTTGAAGTCACTAAGGCGTGGACAACCGTGGTCAGGTCCGATCGACTCCAGTACGGCCGCAGCTGGCGCACCAGCCGAAGCTGGGCAAACGCACCACTGGCCACAGCTGCCACCTGACTTTCCAGGGAGAGCTGTGAATCCAGAAGTACTGCCAAGCTGCGCACCTGTTCCTGCAGGGGGAGTGCAACCCCATTCAGAATGGGCAGATGACTCAGTACCTGCATCGAAGCTTTCCTGACCAGTAGGACCTCTGTCTTTTCTGAATTCAATCTCAACCTATTAGCCCTCATCCAGACCCCAACCGCCTCCAGACAGCGCTCCAGGACTTCCACAGCCTCCCTGGAGAGAGATGGCAAGGAGAGGTAGAGCTGGGTGTCATCAGCATATTGGTGACACCCAACTCCAAATCCCCGGATGATCTCTCCCAACGGCTTCATGTAGATGTTAAAAAGCATGGGAGACAGCATAGAACCCTGTGGCACCCCACACTGTAAAGGGCAGGGTGCCGAACAGGCGTCTCCCAGCATCACCATCTGGGACCTGTCAGCCAAGTAGGACAGGAACCACTGCAAGGCAGTGCCCCCTAGTCCCAACTCGGCCAGCTGACCCAGAAGGATACCATGATCGATGGTATTGAAAGCCGCCGAGAGGTCTAAAAGGACCAGCAGAGATGCACTCCCCCTGTCCAGTCCTCGGCAAAGATCATCCAACAAGGCGACCAAGGCTGTCTCTGTCCCAAAGCCCCGCCTGAACCCAGACTGAAAAGGGTCCAGATACTCCGTTTCATCTAGTATCCCCTGGAGCTGAGACGCCACCACCCGCTCAATCACCTTACCCAAAAAAGGCAGATTGGAAATTGGCCGATAGTTATTTAAATTGGAGGAATCCAGAGATGTTTTTTTCAGGAGGGGACGCACAATTGCGGTCTTCAAGATGCTAAGAATCACTCCCTCCCGCAAAGATGAGTTCACAATAGGTTCCACCCAATAGGCCAGCCCAACCCGCGCAGATACTCTGAAAGTCTATACGGTGATATAAACTACATGCAGGAAGCTTCAGCAAACCACTAATTTAACCCTCCTATGCTATCTGGTTACCCATTAAGGTCCACAGCAGAATCAGAATTCAGACCCCTTGTCCCTCTTGTCTTGCTTGTGTAAGGAAAACAAAACAGGCAAAAGGATAGTGCCAAATTGCCAGAAGAATCTTGTGCTTGCTTCTAATTCATTCACTATAAGCTGTGCTCATATGTGGGCAGGGTTTTTAATTCCTGAGTCATTGAAAAATGTAAAAGGAAGCCATAGAGCTTGATCATCCTCATATTACCCTACAGTTATGTGATATTTCACTTTACTACACTGAGTAAAGATGCAGCTATTAGAGTAAAGCTATTAGAGTACATTACTACACTGAGTAAAGATTCAGCTATATTAGTATCAATCATGTATATATACTGTATTCTATTTCTAAATAGAAATATGCACAAGCAATTCAGTCATACGGATGCAGAAATTTAGCGTGCAGCAATGATACAATCAAGCAAATCCTGCTATGGGATACAGGAACAATGCAGCCAAATCTGATATGAGAGACCAGCTATAAGCCTCACCCATCCTTATAACAAAGCACGAGAACATTCCATCAACTATCTGATTTACAGGGATACCATAACACTGGCAACGATAGTGCTTGGTTTGGTTCAGAACATGAGAAAGGCTACTTTAATAAAGGACAATACAAAAAGAACAAACCAATGATTAAGAGAAATGTTCAGCAGTAAACGGTATACTCACCAAAACCTTAGGCCTTCTGTCATGGTCAACCATGTCCAATAAGGGATAGGTTTCTCGCAGCCTGTCAATTGTAATAGGCTGACAAAATCCAAGTCTAGAGACGTATTAAGGAAAAAAATCACACACATATAGTCTATTAGAATATGGGAGTGTGTTAGAAAAAAATATTTGTACGGTATTCGTTTTCATATTTGTACTGTTTTAATGTTTTTCATTTCATTATTCTGATTGATCAATAAAAAAGCACTTTTTTAAATTAGAAGAGAAAATAGAGTGGGCTTACTTTTACTGGTAGCTCCTGGCAGGGGCTTCACTGCACAGTTGCCCGGTAGGATTAGGAAGTGCCCCCTCCCAGTTACCCTTCTGGTGAGGGCAAAAGACTTTCCTTTTCCACCTGGTCTTCCCTTCTTAGCTAGTTGCTTCTGGGCTTTGTGGTTGTATTACATATTCTGTTTTAATTTTTGTATTGCACTATTCTTTATTTTATAATTACACTTTATATTTTGTTCTTTTGCATTTTACTGTTTTTTCCTCTATATTGTATGCCACCTTGAGCGCTCCATTTATTCTGAGGGAAAGGCAGGATATTATAAAGCATTTGAATACAGTACATACATACTGTACATAAATACGCACACATACGCCCCAGGATATAGCACCATTGCAGTATGGAGTAAAACACCCAACAAACATTTGTTTTTGTGGATGTATCTCTCAAGGTCAATTTCCCCTCTACAGGTCCCAAACTGAAGGGAAACGCAGCAAACTGCTTTCTTCCTTTTGGTAACAACGTTTGTTACCTTATTCAGGGCTGCACTGTGGCTGCAGCAGCACTGGAAAGTTGGATAGGATTGGGCCCTGGGAGTCTTAAACTACGGGCATGAATGTATCTGCTGTGTTTATCCCCATAGCCACAGTCTAGCCCCCACAATGGCTATCAAAGGGATCAAAGGATGGGAAAAAGCTCACTTCACCTTCAGTCCTCAGAACCACTGCAGTGACTGGGCAGCTGTCACTGTGGCCTCTCTGGTCTAGTTGGGCATATCTCAGTGCAAACAGAGTGAACGTCAAGGCAACATTTGACCTCAAAACCAACAACACAGAGCCAAGAATCACTGGAGTGCAGTGGGGATAGAGAGGATAAAAGGAGGAACAATTTCAAGGAGGGTTTTATTTGCTATTCTATACAAATGAGGCTGGACGTACAAATACAGTGGAATTAGATGGTAAACGGACGGCACCATTTCATATGGCAAGTCTGTATGCTAGTCAATGTAAAGAACTCTTTGCAAATAGAAAATGAGCATAACAAGAATAAAGGTCCTAGCGTAGCCCTCTGCTTGCTATGCTACTGTTTTCAGTGATTTTTAAAATATACATGAGCATTTAAAAATGTTACCCCCCCACATGCCATTTGCAGTGCATTCTACCAGCTCAGCATTGTACCACAACGTTTTGCTGCATTTGTAGACAAGGCCTGAAAATTCATGAGTAGAACAAAAAAAAAAACCCAAAGTTTTACGGTAACAAAATCCTTTTCAACACAACCTACAATAAGCTACATTTTTCAAAGGATATTGCTTAGCAATGTCGAGAAGTGGCCCTTGCCCAGAAACAAGAACACATTTTTCATGGTAACGTTTGAACATTCTCAAAGGACTGTGGGACATTATGACTTGGGATTGGGAAATCTACAAGAAAGAGAAATCAAGAAAAAAAAAATTATTGAAGCAAACTGACTATACATAAATGCAACACTAATCCTTGCCATGACCAACAAGAGAGAGACTCCACCGACTTTAGAAGACATTTCAAGTTAACTCACTGGGACTCCAAGGACATGAGATAGCTGGTCTGCTTTCTTCTGACGAAGGCAATTTCCTGCATTAGTAACAAATACTACAGGCACCAAGAATTGTCCCTGAGAATTAAGGAGTTTTTGAAAGGCTTTTCTTGCAGCAGGAATTGGTGTCTTTCCGCGTACCAAGACCCCATCGATGTCAAACAGAAAGCCAAAAGTAGGCTGGATGTTGAGCTGAAATACAAGAAGAGAAAAGGCAGTTCTTACTTGCAACTCCATCAGCACACCTATTCCAGTAAACCTTTACATTCATAACCATTAATTCCACACAGAATCAGTAATCTATTAATAATCACATTTTTATCCCACCCTTCCTCCAGAGTACCAAATGGGGGGGGGGGGTTATCCTATTTTGTTCTCACAAACAGGGGTTCACAATTTTTGATTAGTCTTGGTAGTCAAGTCAAAAATTGTGTTTGCCACAATCCTACCCCTCCTCTTGGGGCTAAAATACAACAACATCAGGGACAAATGCCTTGGTAATCCAGCAGCCCAAATCCTCATCCTTCCTCCTGTAATCTTGGAGCTGAGGAGGAGACAAGGAGCTGCAAGGATGGGTAGGGACCACCCATAAAGATGTACAGCAGTCCATGCAGGGCTTGTCAGAGGCCAATACTTTTCATGATTAGGCTTTGCTACTTGCAAGACACAGATAAAATGTTCTGTATTAAAATTCATGCATTTTATCCAAAAAATGCACCCTGATACAGTGGCCGCACGAAACTACAGTACAACGTAATATTTGTTGGTATGTTTTAAAAGCATGCCATGCTCTACTGCCAAAGAGAATATAACTTCTAAAAATACTCAAGTATTTTATCAAAGCAGTGTCTTCATAATAAACACGTTAACATGGATAGTATTTAACAGTGTTTTATTTGCCTATCTTCGTTGAGATGTAGCGATTTTCTCTTCTTAAGCTGTCTGCGGGAGAGGAGAATCAGCTTATGCTGCCAGAAAGGTTAACGTTCGTTCAGTTTTGATTACAGTACACTGTTCTGGGGGAAAAGAACCTAAATCCGCAAGATCTGCAGATTTTGTTGCTGTCTGTCTATTCTCCGAGGAAATTAAACCAGCCCAGAATTTCATTAACTGTCTTAAAATAAATTTCAAAGTTAGATAAATGCAGAGTTTGGGTTGCAGAAAATGAATTAAAAAGTATTTTGGAATGCTTACTTGAGTTAGCTGGTAAAAACTTTCCAAGTTTCTCAAAGTTGTCATAGGCTTTGGTTCCACAGCACAAAAAAGGCAGAGCAGGTGGAACAATACCTTTTCTTTTCTGGGAGAAAGCTTAGAGGACTAGTCATGCCTTCACCTATTTACACTGCAATATGGTAACTTTATTGCCATCACTTGAAACTACATGCTTCACGCTGAATTTAGGTAACAATGAAAAGTCAAACCCACTATCCCATCAGAAGTAATAAAGGCGAGCTGAAACCATCTCTTTTCATTCTTCACAAAGAAGGGAAAGAGTCTCAATATACTGGGAAAGCATAATTATATACTTAGAAGTAACCTCCGAAGAAAGATCCTAACTCTGACACAATCCCTTATCCATGCATGAGCGTGCAAGTAGCAGGATGGTGTTCTGCTCATTTCCAAAGAACACATGTTCTATTGCCTCCTCCAAGCTGCTGTTTAAACTTCACAAAATGACTTTGGTTGAGATGTGGTAGATACAGGGGTTAGCAGCTCCACTCATGAATATGTCTCCAAAATACGTACACGGCTGCCGTGATAAAGACAGGCATGAATTCATGCCTGTGCATGTTTAAAACCTATGTACAGTAGGTGGCTTTGGTAACATCTTAACATTGAATGCTTTCTTAGTCCTGTAATCCACTAGTAGAAGATCTGCCAACTGACCTAAATACCCGTTTGGTAATTTCTTACCAACTGTGTCTTTACTAAACAAGCAAACATAGGTTTTAGAGGGAATAAGGCATCATTTTGAGTTCATGCTGAGAAAAACAAAGGTTACATAACTAACAGAATATTCTGAGTGCACAAAGCGTTTGAACATAAGAACATAAGAAGAGCCCTGCTGGATCAGGCCAAAAGCCCATCTAGTCCAGCTTCCTGTGTCACACAGTGGCCCCACCAGATGCTTCAGGGAGCACATAAGACAACAAGATAACCTGTGTCCAGTCGCCACTCCCTTGCACCTGGCACAGAGAAAACCCACTTAAAAAACCAGGAGGTTGCTTATGGCTTGTAACCTGTGATGGTCTTTTCCTCCATGAATCTGTCCAAACCCCTTTTAAAGGCATCTAGGCCAGATGCCATCACCACATCCTGTGGCAAGGAGTTCCACAGATGAATTACACGCTGGGTAAATAAATATTTTCTTTTGTCTGTTCTAACTCTCCCTCCACTCAATTTTAGTGCATGTCCCCTGGTTCTGGTGTTGTGCGAGAGGGAGAAGAATTTCCCTCTATCCACTCTCTCCATCCCATGCATAATTTTATACGTCTCAATCATGTCCCCCCTCAGGCGCCTTTTTTCTAGGCTGAAAAGCCCCAGACGCTGTAGCCTTTCCTCGTAAGGGAGGTGCTCCAGCCCACGAATCATTCTGGTCGCTCTTTTCTGCACCTTTTCCAATTCAACTATATCCTTTTTGAGGTGTGGTGACCAGAACTGGACACAATACTCCAGATGTGGCCTTACCATCGATTTGTACAAAGGCATAATGATATTGGCCGTTTTATTCTCAACCCATGTTTACAGAACAACCCATGTTGCCTTTGCTATTTAAGACCATAGCAAAATTGTTCTCAGGAAAAACGTTTTATCCAAGATAAATTATAGACTATTTAGCTGTTATGTATCTGTTACCACTTTAGCAATGCCAAGCACTCTTAGGTAAAGGTAAAGGTGACCCCTGTCATTCAAGTCCAGTCGTGTCCTACTCTAGGGTGTGGTGCTCATCCCCATATCAAAGCTGAAGAGCCAGCGTTGTCCGAAGACGCGTCCCGTGGTCATGTGGCCGGCATGACTCTCCTTGCCGCAGTGCGTAGCATGCGGCTGGAACACGGAGCGCTGTTTACCTTCCCGCAAGTGGTGCCTATTTATCTACTGATTAACATGCTTTGGAACTGCTAGGTTGGCAGGAGCTGGCTAAGCAACGAGAGCTCACCTCATTGCGGATTCGAACTGTCGACCTTTCGATCGACAGCTCATGGTTCAGCGGTTTAACCCACTGCGCCACCCGCTGGCCAAGCACGTTTACTAGACAGTAAATCCCATCAAACTCAACGAAACTTTCCTCTCAGTAAATAGGCCTAAGTTTGCTCAGCAAGTCTTTTTTTTCAGTGTTCAAACATGCCTTGACACAATAGTGCTACCCAAAATGCCTGCAGCACAACATTTCAATGCATACAGCACAACATTACGTGCTATATGGTATCCCTAGCTCTAGTCCACCACTCAGTGGCACAGGAAGCAACATGCCTGCTCCACCCCATTTTGTATACAACCTGTACTTGTCTGCTTGTGATTCTGTGGCACTGCCACAAGGTTTCTGTTCCCAAGAACAGATCAATTTGAGTATTTGCTATGCTTTAGTACAGGAGTAGTCAGAAGATATACCTCTGGAGGGAGCAGCAGTAGAATGACAGGAGTTTCCAAATCTCATTAGTAAGTAAAATTGCAAGTAAAAAAATCCTGATGATGCCAGGCCAATTGTGATAATCGCTTCTCTCTCAGCCCCAGTATTCCTCACTGGTAAAATGTATTAACTAGTTGCCTGATCAGGTCTTTGTCCAGCTCTTCTGGCTATTCAAAGATTGTGTTTAGAATCTCTGATCTGTAGTCACTCAGATATAGACTTATACTTGGATATACAGGTTACCCCAATGTGGCTCATGGAGCGTACTTAGTACTTGGATCCTCATTGCCCAACAAGTCTATTTCTTTTATTTAAAGCATGCAAAGGAACACACGTCTGTGTGGTGCTGGGTGCCTGCCAGGAGAGCACAACGGTTTAAGCGTACCACCGGTTGTGAACCCCTGATGCAGAGGTTATAGCGGCGGGGGGGGGGGGGGGGAGGGAGCACACTGTCACTGATTATACCAGTTAAGAAGCTGTTGAGTACTTCTGTTTCCTGAGCAGCATTACTTGCAGAAAATGACCACAGCACAATTAGAAATAGAAACTTCATCTGTAATAACAGACACTGAAAAACCTAGTAAGAGGCAACATCTGTGTTTCAAGATGCAATTTCTTGTTGACCTTTTGGTCACTTCACATTACTGAATTAATCCATGTAGTCACACAAGGATCTATATGCCTACATGGAAAAAGATTAGTGTAAATTACCCTGCATATGTGGTGAATTTATTGCTATTTTTGCATTCACAGGTGCACTTTTCGTGCCTAGGGTCATGGAGCTCACGGCATGCAACAGTTGGTTCACTTGAATTTTTTCCAGTGTTTTTTTCCTGTGCATATACCGTCACTTGGAGGAAATCACTAGCATTAACCATCTCACTGAATATGTAGACCATTGAGGCTATCTAGGATTCACCAGGGATTCTTCCAGAGACCTTATTCACATGATCAGAAACAGAAAGGCTCATGCCTCATCTTTGTTCACTTGTACAATGCATCTCAGTTTCTTTTGTCATATGCCCCATCTCTGGACAGTTTGGGGGCACATTTTCCCATTGGAGGTATTATTTACACATGACCAGTCATCTTGGTTGAATAAGAGTGCTTCTGGTTTTCCAAGAGAGGGGAAAATAAATGTTGAGCACAGTGCCTGCATTCTCACTTGCTGTAATTGTGCCAGCAGAAAGAGATGAGAGAGCTAGCAAGGTACACAGCAAGCATTAAAACTAGGAACAATGAAGGGCTAGGCAGGCAGGTGGGGTGGGAGAAGGACCATACTGGCACTATTCTAGAGTCTGCGAGAAAACCCCAGCCATCTGGTGGTTAAATGCCCAGTTCGAATGTGCTTGGTTGCAAAGCTGAGCCACAACTGACCCAGTTGCAGGTGGAAATATATCCTGAATTGCTTTATCTTCAAGATTACTCCTTGCACATGTAAACAAAACTGAAACAAACCTGCTAAGGGATGGTTATTACAAGATAACAGATTGCACAAGCAAGCCATCACGCATTTCAAACATCAAGCCGTGACCTACTACTGACACACTGCACCATTCTTGACAAAGAGACAGGTCTGTGCCCTTTTACAAAATCTAGGCCTTGCCAAAGCTACTACAGGGAAAATACACAGCAAACCAGACAGATTTGCCCATGTTTTATACTCCCTTCCCACCGTGAAAAGTGTCAGGCTTTGGATTTTGCAACATTTGTCAACTCAACATGCACCAAAGCATGTTGGACCATGAGCTGTCGATAGAAAGGTCGGCAGTTCGAATCCGCGATGGGTTGAGCTCTCGTTGCTTGGCCAACTCCTGCCAACCTAGCAGTTCCAAAGCATGTTAATGCGAGTAGATAAATAGGTACCGCTTGCGGGAAGGTAAACAGCACTCCGTGTTCCAGCTGCATGCTACGTGCTGCGGCAAGGAGAGTCATGCTGGCCACATGACCACGGAGGCGTCTTCGGACAACGCTGGCTCTTCGGCTTTGAAATGGGGATGAGCACCACACCCTAGAGTCGGACACGACTGGACTTAATTGTCAGGGGTTACCTTTACGGGAATTAGAGCAAAATGAAGTCAAAAGCATCAGCAGCCTGGTTACCTGGGCCAACATCACATGTCAGGTCTCAGCCCTGGCAAGAATATTTACCCTCCAGCCCAGAAGCCCTTCTCCTCATAGACACAGGACAGAACTAGCGGTGACTAGTTAAATCAGTGGTGAAGGAAAAGGTAGTACAGTACATGCTTAAAGGTCAGGATTAAGTGTTGTTTTTTTAACTGAAATCAACATTCTTTTAATTTTAAAAATTCCACTTACCTTGTGTGGTGGTGTTTTAAAACAAAATGATTTAAAAACAATATCTGAATGGAATATGCTCCGCTGGCCTTAGGTGTCGCAAAAGTGCCGTGCTCCGCTGGCCTTAGGTGTCGCAAAAGTGCCATAAGGCACTTTCACACCACTTTGCATGTAAGCAGCACCGGCGCGGAGGCTGGCACCGCTTACTAGGCAGTCCTCCACAAGTCGCACCGCCGGACACAGTTAAGTCCTGCGCTGGTCAGCGGGAGGGTGTGGGGAGGGCGTGTTGGAGTGGCAGGGGAGGAGGCCATTAGCTGGCCCGGGAGGGGGCGGCGGTATCGGCTCCACCATATCCCCATCCCAGGCCAGCCTTATATGGCCTCCCCAGACGTGCACCAGCTAAAGAGCTGGCATGCATCCAAGGAGGCCCATTGGGGCCTCTGGGGCTTAAACTAGGGGAAGGGAATGAATGTCCCCTTACCCTGAGGTGAGCCCCAGCCACGATGGCACGGGCTGCATTCTGCCTAGGATGCAGCGGCCGGCCATTTTGGCCAGTCACCACGTCTTATGCAGGATCGGGCTGTAAGTCTTCACCCATGATATCCAAATCCACAGCACTCTTAAAAATGCGTTTAAGATAAAAGAATGAACCAGGGGCAGAAACATGTGACTTTTGAGGTCAAGCATTATAAATATGACACACAGGTCACACCTTGTATTATGCAACTGATGAACACTAATGAAACTGTATGAACTTCAACACAATCCGATGTGTGTCTACTCAGAAGTAAGGTCCATTAATTCAATGGGTCTTAATCACAGGAAGTGTATATAGGATTGCAGCTGTAGCTTTCCTCATCATGGAAAAAGTCTGTTCTGCCTAGTAACTACCAATTCTTGCTTCTGAAGAACACTGGGTAGATGCACCCCAATCCTACATTTATCCTGGGGTAAGCAAACAATCTTATGCTTCTGTTGTTCAGTCGTTAAGTCGTGTCTGACCCTTCGTGATCCCATGAACCACATCCCCCCAGGCCTTCCTGTCCTCCACTATCTTCCTGAGTTCGCTCATTTTCATGTTCGTTGCATCGGTGATGCTGTCTAACCATCTCATCCTTCGCCTTCCCCTTCTCCATTTGCCTTCAATCTTTCCCAGCATCAGAGTCTTCTCCAGAGAGTCCTCTCTTCGCATTAGGTGGCCAAAATATTTGAGCTTCAGCCTCAGTACTCAGAAGTAAATAGTGCTGTGTTCATGGGGCTAACTACTAACTAAGCTTGTTTAGCATTGTAGCCTTGGTCTACAAGGCCCAAACAGAATCCCTCAATTTCACAACTGCCCACCAAAACACTCAGAAAAATTCAATAGTACAAAAGGCGCATGTACTGTGTGACCAGAGGTGTTGCTTTTTTAATTGCTAACAGATATATTTTAATTAGGGCTTTCACCTAATTAAAGACAACTTAGTTGATCATATGCATTTCAGTCAGTTAATTGATCAATTCAATTCACATATCAGTAGGAACAATAGTTCTGAAGCAAAACTCCCTCTTTTTTGTTTTTTTTCTGTTATTTTAAAATACTTTTAGGTCATCTTTTGGTCCCATGAAAAGGTCGACCAAGGAGATTTACAATCATATAAACACGTATTAAAAATAGTTTAACTCACTTTAGACCAGGGGTGTCAAACTTATTTCATACAGTGGGCCAGATAGTATTCATGGCCCCTGTCATCATGGGCAGGAAGTGACCTCATTAAGCAGGCAACCGGAACTTGAGAAAATAAGTACAATACTCATCCTGTGGGTAAGGTATCATTGGGCATTTGGTGATTTAGCTGTAATGGATTTACTTACTATATAACTTTGCATAAGAAAGTAAGTAGTGAGAAAATAAGTAAGTACTCTACCACAAGCAAGTTACCAAGCAGACAAGCAAATTAAAAAACAATTAAAAAAAACAAGCACCACCCATTCACAGCAGGAAAGATAATTCCCCAAGCAATGCAAAGAACAAAACCTCCTAACCTGCCAAGCTGCTTTCTCACCACTCAGCCGCAGCAGGAGGGCAACTACTCTACCCCAACAGTTAAGGAATAGCCACAACTGACTGTGGATGACCGGCATAACTACAGTATTTAGTTACAGCCAGAAACCCACCCAATCACCATGGGTGACATTATGTTTGACACCCCTGTTTTAGACGATGCGAGTGTTATATAGCAAGTAGCTTGCGATTTGCAGTTTCTTTTTAAATGACTGACTGCATTAAAATTATACACAGACAGGTCAGGATGCTACTGCCCAACTATCCCTTCTGATCTCACGATGAAGAGCACGTGGGCACTCAACTTGTTCCCCCTCATAGCATACTAGGAGGGCGAGCAGGATGTACGTGACAGATATACATTCCTCATTATGAGATCAGAAAGCCCCGAGAGAGAGAGAGAGAGAGATAAAAAAATATGCTCCCCAATTAGTCAGGACAACTGAGTAAACATTGTTGACGTTATCAACTTTAATCGGTATGGCAACTAATTAGTAGGCATCCTTGTTTAGGAAATAAGTGAATTAGAAAGTTGAAACCCTGATATTTTTTTTGCCGTTTTTAAGCTATTTATTTATGTATGCATTCTCAACTTGAGAACAAGAAGAGGTCCCCTGCGCCCTGGCTCACATCCCACCGCGACCTCCTCTTTTTTTCTGCAAGGATCCCAGCATGCGTGACTGAGTCTGTGGAACTGGGGACGGACGAGGCCACACAGGGCGGGCAGGCAGGCAACTGCCTTTTCCGACGCTCCCACTGGCGGGACCACCACCGAGCGCTCGTTACCTTAGCAGTCACTTCGCTCCCTCCGGGAGCCACAGCAGCAGCAGATGGGGTAGCGTTGCAGAAACCACTCAGGCCCGTCGCGGCCACCGCTCTCTGGAGACGCCGGCAGAGGAGCGGCGGCAGGAGGACCCACTGCATGGCGGCCCTATCGCGGAGCGGGCGCGGCGGCGGAAGCCGCTCCGTCGGGTCTTGGCCCAGCCAGACTCTGTTGAGCACCGCCGTACCGGCGGCGGCTGCCCTCGCCGGCGGCTTCACCTAATTCCTCGCAAGCCCCTCCCCTCCTGCCCACGTTTACGGGGGCGGAGCCTGCTGGATGCCAACACGCCCCCTCGCCTCAAACTACCTCCGCGCGCCCGTCCCCTGGATTCTGGAGGCGCCTCACTCTCTTCTGTCGCCCTTTAACGCTCCAAGTTCACAACTTAAAAGCGCACTTTGTTCTGTGCTTTGCTTTTGACTTCAGCAGATTCCACAGCCACAAAAATTGGTCTGCGGCTCCTTGCTCAGTTCCCCCATCTCTACAAAAACCTGTGTTAGAAAAGGAACTATAAATCCTGCTGCCAGTTTCCAACCACCCAGCCTGCAAGAGAATGCTTGAAAAGCGTCCTAAATAGGCGGAAGAAGAGTAAATAAGAATCCACATCAGATATATAGATTAATACCGAAGGGGAGGGATGCGAAGGGCCACTTAGGAATGCATAGGCGAGAACATACAATCCACTGACTGGCTGAGCAATCCTGTGCATGCTTACAGGAAATCCTGTCGTGTCCAAGGGAAACTTCTGCTCACATAAGCAGGCACCTGGGGCAGCCAGTCCCTGTTCCTACTTCCCCCAGACACACTGGCAGGCAGAGGTGGCAGCAGCTACTTATTCGAACTGGGCAGAGCAAAGGTAATTCTCACAGCTGCACCAACCAAGAGGAGAGGCTGAGCAAGCAGGCAGAGACAGTAGCTGGTCCTGCAAGGAGCAGCTGGCTCTTCTACCTTATGTTTTTACATAAGGTCTCTCACTTGCACACACATGCTGTCGGTAGCACAGCAGTTAAGACTGAGTGCACAGGTGGGTGAGGGAGGCAACCACAACTCCCTTAGCTACCTTCCTTTGGGCAGCAGCAGCCCCATCACCCATAGGGTGTGCATGTGCATTCATTACAACCACCACCGAGTGGTTTGAATGAGAGGCAAGGGAACAGAACCTGTCATCTGCCCTGGAGTCTGGGTGGAAGTGCTGCTGCAGGGAGCAACACAGCACAGGAGGATCACAGACCTCTCTGTGGGACACATTCGTTAACGTTTTAGTAGCTGTTGCTCTTCAACAGCACAGTCAGAGGCTGGTTCCTCCCGAGGGGTTGGTTGGTTCCTCCAACCCAATGCCACCTCTGAGTTAAGCTCACATAGGATTACAGTCTTAGTAACTCCTTAGTACACTTGAGCTACACTTTTACACTTGTCATCAGTATAGATCAGTGTTTTCCAAACTTCTGATATCTTATTGCTCAGGGTCCCACTCTCCCCCCCCCCCTTTACAACAAGGCTTTGAGACAGGTAGGTTAGGCTGAAAGACGCTGGGTAACTTAACAAGCAGTAGTTTAATTAGTGGCATAATGCCGCATAACTAATTCCATATACATGCTCAGTGGCTGAGCCACTGTTTTGTTTGCAGAAACTCTCAAAAACTGATACCGGCTTAGAGGACTTTGCATAGTAGGGTACGGGGAAAAGGTTCAGCCTGAAACCTTGGAGAGCTGCTGCCAGAATATGCAGACCAACAGGATGGGCTTCATTTTGACACAGCTTTAATAACTTCATATGTTCAAAGGGATTCTCTAATCCTAGCTTTATTTTTGTTTTAACATAAAGATTTCTAAAGTGAAATACACCAAAGAAGTTTGGATATCTGTCTGAAAAGAACTGAAAAGGATATCTGTCAGCCTCATTGCTGACAATTATGATACATTACTCCAATGATTGTGCTTGTGACTTCAATAATGTGTTCTACTGTACAATGCTACTCTTCTTACTAAAGTTCTGTACAGCAGAAAAGGGTACTATTTGTAGCAATCCCCCTGTACAAGCTTGATGAGCAAGCTCTTGGTCACAAGTCTGTAGCAGATTGAATGAACATGTGTTAGGTAGAGTTCCCAGAATGGTGTCCTAAAACTAAACAAACAATATTTTCAATTAATAACTTTTCGTTACCAGGTACTACTAGTGGCCACAGAGTGCGAGTATGCCACTGTAGATAAACCACATTTCACTTTTCATCTGAGATTAATAAAAAAGTAGCATGTGGTCCTGAAATATCCCTCCTGTGCTAATGGGCCCATAACATACATGCCAGTGTCCTCTCCAAGTTAACTTTGCTTGCTTACACTTTAAAATCAATAGCAACAAAAACTTTAGCTGAAACTAAAGTCCTCAAATACCTTAATTCCCATTTCCTTGGGACCAGCACACTCTCATCATGCGATAAAATTAGACTGAAACAGCTAAGGTATCTCATGACTTCTTCATAAAGAAAAACAGATATTTTCAATGGAATGAGTGAAGACAATGAACAAACTTGTCTGTATAAAAAGACTTTACTGAAAAATCTTGAACATTATTACAAAAAGAATGAAACAATATTTACAGAATTACTTGCTGAAATATCCAGCACTTGAGAAATCCAACCAAGCGAGAGCCATGCACATGAAGAGCTTGGGGCTGTGCAGGTCATTTCAGTTCTGCATTAAAATCGGAACAAAGTATCCAAGAGCTTTAGAAACTGCTTTCCAGTTCCAGTCCAAATTTAAAGGCAATAGGCTGAGCTAAATCTAGTCCAGGGGTTCTCAACCCTGTTGGAGCCGCGTACCACCTCCGGGGCCATCATCCCGCTACGTACCACCGGAAGTGGCGATTATGTCATTTTCAGCCACGACAGAGCCCTGAAAATGATGGTAAGGGGATCAGGGCAGGTGAGCATTTCCCTGCACGGGAAAACTGTGCACTCGAGCTCTGCTGGTCGCCCGAGGCTGCTTACCGTCTGTTTCAAGGCTCTGGAGCGGCCGCCATCATGCTGGGTGAATGTTGGCATACCACCGACACTCGTCAGCAAATCACTAGTGGTACGTGTACCACTGGTTGAGAACCCCTGATCTAGTCAGTATTCTACTGACTAGAGAGATTGGAGTGGCATATCAGAATACTACTAAATTACATAAAGGGGCACAGTTGCTACAAAAAAGACAGCTTAATGGTAAGCTAGCTACTTAACTGGAGCCTGAATGTGGAAGTGATGAATAAAAGGAATGGAGTGACATGCTTGTTGGAAATCAGCTCAGGAAAAAGATCACCTTTTGTTTAAGCATTTGCAAAGATTATATTACTTCTGCCAAACCAAAGAGCTTTACATAGCTGCTTCAAGCATCTTATCTGTTGCCTTAGGATGGATTATTAAAACAAACATCATATGGAAAATACTACAGTCCTAGAAGTCTTTTAGCCTCTTCACTTTGAGCCATAAGAGCTTCACTGGCATACTTCTGAAGAAGTTCCATCTTCTTTCTTCGGACAAGAGCTTCCTCGATCTGCAGATCAAGAATAGTCAGCTTTGAATAAAATAATGAAACTCTTAGGATTGCAGGTAAAGACATGTGTAGGCACCAAGAAGGAACTCTCCAATGCAAGGGTTCTCAAGTGGTGGGTCGTGATCCACCACTTTTCCCGGAAATGTGTGAAAGGCCTTTAAGGGGGGTGGCTAGCTACAACATCGGGGGCAGTGCCCCAGGATCGTGCCTGCCCGACCCCAAAACGTTTTTTAAAAACATACCTAGTTGTCCTGCCAGCTCCCCGAAGGGTTCAAAAACCAGAAGTGGGCTTTTTGATATGATCGCCACTGTTTAGAGCTTTGGGGAGGCCTGTAGAGGTGGCAGAAGGCCCCCCCCCCAGACCCTTTGGGGAGCTGGCAGGACAACCAAGTAGGTTTTAAAAAGCGTTTTGGGGTTGGGGCGGGTGTGATTCTGGAGTGCTGTCTCTGACATCACCCTGCCCCCGCCAAGACTTACAGGGAGTAAACTCCCCTGTGAGACTTTGAGAAACACTACTTAATTAAAGCCTGAAAGATGCCAAAAAGGCTATTGGCTACTGTGGGGGTATATGTATAGTAGGAAGCTGTGGCCAATCCCAGCTCCATGCCATACGCATTTGTAAGATACGTATGTCTGAAACAATGAAACAATAAACCTTGCATAATTGTTGCATCTTTTGTACTATCTAAAGGATTTAAAATTCTAGTAAGACGACCCAATTGTTAAATTTCTTCTCTCAATATCCAATACTGTACATTCAGAAGAATGAAAGCAAATAGTGAGATATTTATACCATTCTAATTTACAGCCTAAGGACAAAACTTGCCTATTGAACCACCTCCCCAAATATGCAGCTAATATACAATTAAGAATACTAAAATACAGTACTTCCTTTTCCCCATTTGCCTAACTGTTTGACAATGTTTCTTATACCTTGTCTTTCATAAATTAGGTGCTCCAGCATAAGGTTGCTTGGCCTCAATGTTTTTTTTTCTTCTCTATACCATACGTGCAAATCCCCCCCCCCCCCGGCTGAAAGTTTTATACTAACATTTATGTCACAATAAATTTGTTAGCATTTAAGGCGACACAAGACTTGGTTGTTTTTGCTGCAACAGACTAATATAGCTACTCCTCTGGAAGTTGAGACTACCTATACATCTTTCATTTTCTTTTTGTTTCTTACCTCTTGTTGTGTTGGCACTGGGACGTGAGCAATAAACTTCTGTTGACTATCCTCGCCTTCCTTTTCCATTCCATCTTCTTCATCAGACTGTAACACATTAAAATACACGGATGCTGTTAAATTTCTGGCAAGCATCAAAATCTGGGGGGAAATTAATTGGGAGTAAGCCCCACTGAATATCATAGTTCTCCTTCTTTAGCTTTCCAGAATACAGATGGCCCCTGACTTACAGACATTCAAGTTATGAACATCTGACTTATGAAAGTGCTTGGTTGGGGCTTTGAAAGAGGCACAACTGTGAAGACATGGCAAAACAAACAAGACAAGCTGCTTGGAGACAAACAGAGCAGCTCAATAACTTCAAAAATAGTGGTCAATTGCTGTGGCAACAAGGAAAAACAGCTCAGTAACACTGGATAACATTGAAAATCAGGGGATTCCTGGGGGCAGAAGGGAGGAAAAGAATGAAGGAAGCACTCAGTGTGGCCAAGGGTGATTGGGCACAGGGAGAGAGCCGAGATATTGCAAGGCACAGGGGAGCATTAATATATTGTATGGGTAAAGCCGCCTTGGGCATTTGCCTTCGGCATAGGAAAAGGCGGGATATAATTTTTTAAAATAAATTTAAATAAATAAAGTGGGCCCTGAATGGAGGCAATTCCAACAACAGAACAAAACACAGTCAATTTTTACCACTACCAAGTAAGGAAAGGAGGGTTAAAGCTAAGCTTGATCAAGGCCCCCTATTGATATCTACTCTCTTTAAAAAGCAAACCCGGAGAAAGTCTTGCAGCCTGAATCTTATACTTTAATTATGATTAATGTGACTAAAAATTAAGCCCAGAGGACCATTCTTATGATGGCACCCTTCTGTGTTTTAATTGCTTTGGCCCAGTGAACAACCAAGAGTCATTGCTTTGCCCTCAAGCAAGTCTTTGGAATTACACTGCTCCTCAAGTCACAGAAGGCTGTGTTGGCGCTTTTGCACAGGTGCAGTATGTCCTTTGGTGGTGCTTTTGCACAGGCACAATAGCAAGAACTGGATGTTCAACTTATGTATGTTTCAACTGAAGTACAGACCCCTGGAGCCTAACCTGTACTTAAAGTAGGGGACTTACTGCACAATTCAGCGCAGAGAAATGCCGGTGGAGCTACTGCTCCGCCGGTGTTGGGTGTTGTAAACCTGCCGTAAGGCTGACGCTGCTCACTCCGCTGATGGCCCTGGACCGCACCACCGGACACAGATAAGACCTGTGCCATGCATGGGGAGGGTGGGCTGGAGGGCGATTGGCCGGCCAGGCCAGGGATGGGGGTGGGGATATTGGCAGTGCGCTCAGCCAATATCCTAATCCCCTTCCCAGGCCTGGCCGGTCTTACACAGCCTCCCCAGATGTGTGCCAACAAAATAGCTGGCGCACATCCAAGGAGGCCCATTGGGGCTTACACTGGGAGAAAGGGATGAACGTCCCTTCCCCACCCCCGAGGTGTTCCCCAGCTCCGCCAGTGTGGCCCTGATCCTGCTCAGGATCTGTCGCAGTGCTTTGCGTGCTGCAGTGGATCTTAGGCAGGATTGGGCTGTCCATGCATTAGGAGCGTCCTCTTATTTAAGTTTCATAGAGTATTCTTTAAGTTTCATGTTTTTATCACAAAGAGCACAATTCGAATTCTTATCATGGCTTGGGCGCTGCACTATTTATTTATTTATAGTATTTTTATCCTGCCTTTCTCCCCAAAGGGACCCATACAAGTGAAAAAGTTAACATCCTCAGCTCCCTTTCCTTTGTAAGGGTTTCCTCTTTTGGTGTACCTAGCGGCTGCTAACATATAGAGCTTAGCTCACTCTTGCCCTTGCTCCGTGTCATCTTTTTGAAAAAGACAGGATATACAAATAAATAGGTTGTTGTTGCTATCTAACAAATAAATAGGTTACCAAGAGGTTCTCTAATCCCTAATTGCAGTCCTCCATCCACAGGAAGCGCCACCTAAATAAGTCTTAACATCCACATTTGGAAACGCTCCCTAGCTGCTGACAGGCACATTTTATCCACATAGATGGAAATAAGTTGGACAAAAGAATTAAGCTGTATGTACACATACACGAAGACACCCTTCCCAGTTTGCATGCCCATCCCTCTCGCCTCTCCCGTTTGTGGCTCTCCTTCCTCATTCCTCTTTTGTTCTGGCTCTTTGCCAGGTGCTGAGCTACATGCATGTGCTGGTGCTCTCCTAGACTCCACACATGCAATGGCAGGGCTCCCCGAGACTCCTTTTAGGAGTGTAAAGGGCTTTGGAGACCAAAACGTTTGAGAACTGCTATGCTACACTATTATTAGCAAAGCTCAACTTGATACCACAACAATACCTCATCGTCATTTACTGCATAGATGTTTACTTCCTCCTCCTCTTCCTCCTTGTCACCTCTTGCAAGCCGTGCTTCCCTCTCTGCTTTCCATTTTTCCACTGCTTCTGCAATAACTGGGAAAGCAAAAAGTTACACAGAGTAGTATTTAAGACATATCAAGAACTCCCAAGACTGGGTGTAAAAACACTCAAGTTTAAGTTTGTAATACTTTTATATCAGTCTGAGAAGCTGGGTCATTCAACCTGTCTGATTCTAATTTTTTTCCTGCTTTATAAAGGCTGAGCAAATGCAAGGCCAAAGAGACCAGATTTTTCATTACAGCCCAATGAATCAGTCAAAATCTGGTGAACCCACAACTGGATGAATCAAGTCCTTCCTTGAACAACTGTAACTGTCCTTCCCTGAAAAGAATACAGTAGAACTGGAGAAGACATTTTAAAGGGTATCAGTCAGAAGATTTTCATTTGTATTCTACTTTTTTCCTCAAAGCAAGGGATTATCCCATTTTATCCTTACGACAATCCTGAGGTAGGTTGGGCAAGAAATAGTGACCAGTCCATGGCAGCTGAGTGGAGGTTTTAACCTGTCTCCCTAATCCAAATCCATTATATTCAAGACCAAATAACGTGATGCAGAGTGACTATTTTTCATGGTATACACCAGGTTTTATTTGATAATCAGGTATCCTTTACTAGTTTATAACCAAGCTTTGACTGATTAAGGTTTGCATCTCTGTATAATTTAGATTTTGCTGCTTATAAAGATAAGCATTTAAAATAATTGTGATCAATTTCAGCCGCCTTTCCAGCTTATTTAGAATGCATTAGTTAATACACATCTGCAGAGGACTATACTGCTTACCTTTTTCTAGCCATACAGTGCCCATTCTCCCCCTCTAATGTTTTACCCAATTCAGCTCCACACCACAATAACTTAAGTGCTAAAGTATTAACAATGGATTCTGCACTGCTGAAGTGTCCAAAGCTGAACAAGATACACAAGTCAAAGACCGTACCAGGCGGTGGCAGCTGTGGCTCTACTTCTGGAAACGGGTCTATCAGGGAATGTTTGTTCAAGGTGGGGGATGCAAGAAGAGTCAAGCTCTCACCCCCGCAGCATTCACAATACCAGCTAGGAGAGACATCTCCAGGCATGAATCCTTGTGGGAGAAGCAAGGCAAACAATTTACGGGCAAATAGGCAGAGATTAGAGTGATTGTGCAAGACATTTATTCCAAAGAGACAAGCTTGTGTTTGAATGTACAGAAGGCTCAGGAATGCGTGTGTCTACGGACCACTACTGAAATCAGGACCAGGATCCACATTTTCATATTTCTATCTTACAACCACAGGCAGAACAAAAGTAAGTGCTGTAGAAGAAAGCCACCAGGCAGCTACACAAAGTGCTGAAAAGTCCTCTCAGTTCACTATTGCTACATTACTGGAGGTGGGCAATGCCAGGACTTGCTACTGAACAGAGGTTGTGTATACTGCCTAATGGGAGGGCCTGTTCAAACATGTTACAATTCATTGTTCTCTCCTTCAGCTGCTGCAAAATGTTCAAATTAGTTGGCTTAATATATATCCAGAGAGGCTAGGCAAAGTTGCTTTAAAAATCAAAGCGCATAGTTAGAAAGGGGAAAACATTAAGACAACGAGGGAACAATGTCTGCACTTCAAAAATAAAAACCAAAACACCTTCATCTTTTATCTGCCTTTGTAATCACCACCTGTTGTTCTGTATCTCTTCTATACACAAGATTATTATTGCAAACAATTCAAGCATCTCTAGAGGAAAATGTAGGTGGTTGACTACAAGATAAAGCTTTATCAAGACCAAATTAGGCTGCAACGTATGCACAGTAACTTGGAAGCAAGATCCACTGGGATGAATAGGATTTATTTTCAAGTAAATATGCATAAATTTGGACCATTTGTACATGATACAGTTCAGATTAAACAAGGCAAATGCTGCCAGCACAACACACCTTTATTTCAGCATGGCCTTTTGACCTAGTCACACAATATCTACATAAGAGGGCATGAGAAATGAGACTGATACTTAGCTGAGTAGACTGATACTTAGCTGAGTATTTAAACTCAAGACATGCAGGAAGGAGTGTTAACACTCACAATACAGAAACAAAGCACATTTGAGAAAAGGATGAACATGCTGCAGGCTATGAGGAAGAGAAGTTGATTCATTTACCTAGGCTAGGGGTTCTCAAAGTTCTCCCCATGAGGCAGGGAGAACTCAGTGTTTGCGGTGGCAGGGCCAGTGGCAGCGGTGATCCCGGTGATTGCTGCAGCCAGGTAACACCCCCCCCCAATGCCGGTGTTTCAGTTACCGAGGCCTCCCCGATCTTCAAGTTGCCAAAAATCAGCAATTTGGCGGTCTGAAGATTGGGGAGGCCTGGCGGTGATCCCCAGGATCGCCACCACTATGCTGTCCCCGCCCCTTCAGGGTGCAGTTTGTGGTTTCAATGGTGGGTCACCACCCACCACTTTGAGAACCACTGACCTAGGCCATTTCAGATGCACTTTCAGAGTCATGCGCTGCCTGACAGTGTATATCTACTGCTACTGATTTGCTATAATCAAAAGCAGCAGCTTAGTTACTTCCTTTCTGTAGCTCATCTAATTTTCTTTAGCCCATTCTTTTCCAAATATGTGAATTACTTTCCTCTGCATTCACACAATTAGCAGCAACATAATCAAAGATCTATGTACTGGAGTGAATCATTAAGCAGTTCAAAGTAAATGTACTAATAAATTTCAGCATTGTTTTCTGAACTGCAGCACACAGGTACAGCAATCACTACTATTGACATCTGACTGCTTTACAGAAAGATGATATTCAGCATTTGTACTCTAGAAAAACGCTAACACAAATTAACTCATATATTATTATACTGTCAAACTTAATCACTGTCCCTGGCACCTCAGTACAAAAGTATTGATGCAAACGTATTTTGTCCACTATAACAGTGCAACCCTATTCATGCTTCCTGAGAAGTAGGTCCCATTCTGATCAACAAGGTTTACTCCCAGGAACGTATGCATAGGACTGTAGCTTAAGAATGGATGGCATGAATAAGCCACTTTAGCATTGCCATCTATTGCTAACATTACCAGTGTTTGGAAGCAGCATTGCCACCCTTGTCCTTGCACCCACCAAGCCCCCTGGGAAGGTCTGCAACCCCCCCCCCGGTACAGCCATTGAGACCTGTGCCAGGGGTCACTTAGACAACTGAGTAGCTCACTGCTACCAAAGCAGCCACTAACCCCACAGCAAGCACAGCAGCCAGTAGGTGGGCCACAGTCACATCTTGCAACTTCTTATGTCTCTCCTAAAGCAGGTTTCCTGGGGCAACAGGGACACTTGGGAGGGGGGTTCTGGCCTGGAAAGGGGGTGGGGCTGCACATGCCCATAAGGCAGGCCCCAGTATAAAGGGTTCAGTCAGTGCCAGTGATGAGGCAGGAGCAGAAGGATGCAGCTCTGTTTCCACAGCCACTAGAGGAAGCAGTAGCCCAAGGAGGTTGTGCTGTGGTGAGGAGGGTGCAGGGGCTGTATAACCCCCCCCCCCCACACACACACACACACAAGCCAATCTGAGGCAACAGGGAAGGCTCTCCAGGGTGGCAGCAGGAGCATTCACAGGTGCATAGAGAGGGATGACCAGGAGGCCCAGCAAGTGGGTACCGCGAATACAACAAGGGAGGAACTCCCCCTTCAACCTGGGCCAGGGCTGGGAAGCCCCACAACCAGCTTTTGTCTTGTATACCTAGGTAGTATGGATATAAGCATATCTAAAGCACATGAGGGCTTTTTTTTAAGAAAATAGAATTCTAATTTATGAGAAACTGTTTTAGTTAGAAAGTGCAGGAGTCCGAATAGAGCAAGTAGCACTATTGCAGTACTAGGCACTGTACGTCAAAACACAATATACAAGTGTTAAAGAAATATCAGTTTTAAAAGGATCAACCCGTTTAGTACTTTGTACAGGTAACTAGATGTGGGGCTCTGATTTAAGGGAGTCTATAACCTAAAAGAACTTTACCTTTCCTTTCATGTTCCTGCTCCAGTGGCTCCAGGACACCATCATCCTCATCTCTGTAGCCATAGTATTCTGCATCAATAGCCTTCATGAGTTCAGCTCGTGTCTTCCTTGGAGGAGGAAGAGCTGAAGGAATAAGTGAATAGTCACTCTTAACTACCAACAGACAGTAAATCTGTAGCTCACAGGTTATCCTCCGAGCACCAGCTTGTCAAGAAAATGCAGTCAACTGGGCTAGTGGAACATGTACTCAAACCACTGAATAAGATTATCCACTGATAATGTGCAAACAAGTCATCATTTTTATTCCAACCTCTCTTCCAAAGACAAAACCAATTTCTCCTCTTCTTTTAACTATCTGTACTACAGATGTGCTGAATATTTACAAATCTGTGATTACAATCAGTGGCAGACTGCCACTGGCCAGGGTGTCAGCTTGCCCAATGGCAAGTGGGTCCCTCATGAAGTGGGGCCCCTTAAACATTAGACAATATGTTTAAAAAAATTCAAACAATGATAATGATAATAAATTGATCCAGAAAAGTTTGTGTTGTATCCTAAAGTTTCCTTCCTCTGAAAATGTGAATTTCAGATTTTCCTTCCTCTGTGAATGTGTTGCGTTCACAGGGAAGTACAGAAAATAACTCCCATCACACACTTTACCAGAAAATGCCACCATTTTTGCTGAGTGAAGCTTCATATTGTTAGTATATGTCATATTGTTAGTATCTATAAAAATACATACGTTCTTTTTCAAAAAGCTCTCTAACTCCAGGCAAGTCTTTAGCAGCTCCAAAGTATTTGTAACCCCTGTTTCCTGGAACTTCTTTTCCCTCATGATCAAGCATTTTGGGGCCAATTCTCTTTAAAGAAACAAGACAAAACATGGCTGTTAGCATTCAGAATACGAGTATCTTCTTGTTGTGTGCTCCCAGAGGCATCTGGTGGGCTACTGCAAGACACAGGAAGCTGGACTAGATGGCTTTTGGCCTGATCCAGCAGGGCTCTTCTTATGTTCTTATTCCTTCCTTTCCGACTCACTATACATTGCAAAGTAGAGCAAGCATCACACAGTTTGGGTAGATACACCCAATAGTGTGCTTAAAATCTGACCAATCACATGGGGAACTAGTCACACAACCCACTTACCACCTGGTGCTCCACTGCACAATTGCCCATTTTTGTATTAACCAGGCCTCACCTTGCTTGCAATCTGACTGATAAATGTGTGTTATGTGCCCTTTCCTGCTAATAAATCCAGTTACTGCAATATACTTACTGCATAATCAGGTCCTCCTAGCTCCTTTATCCGAACCTCCCAGTGCCCTTTTTCTCTTAGGAGTTTGTTGATTTCATCATTCAAGTCACGAATTCTGAATTCACCTAAACCAGCTATTTAAGGAGAAAAAAAATAGTCACTGATAGTCATATATATGGCACTCTATGCAATACACTGGAAAGCACACCCTATGGGATTTCTACATTCATAACTCATTCTTTTTTTGGGAGGTTTCATGACTTTTTTGGAAAAGTAAATCTAACTTTGTATTTTATTTAGGGAGCTTGGTTTTGAAGTGTGGGGGATGTTAATGTCCTGGCCTTCTGGCACAGACGCCTAATTCACCCGTTTGCATCAATCTTTTGTCACTGGGATGTTTTTGGCGTTCCCTTGTGCACACATAAGCTATCTCCAAATTTATACCCTTGGCAAGTTCCATCAAATTCTCTCTTGTGGCTAATTAGATTAGGAGGGACTCATTTAAAGAAAGGGGATATGACAGCTTTTGGGCTGCACCAGTCCACAATGAATGCTAATTTATTGGAGATAAGTGGACTGGTTCTTTTTATGGATTGCTAACTGGTTACAGAATAGGAAGCAGAAAGTAGGAATCTCTGAAGGGATACATGCTTTTATAAACAAGTTATACTGTAAAACCTATAAACAAGTCAGTTATACACAAGTTAAAAAGCATGGAGCTGTATTGGAATCCATGCTTTTTAACTTGTTTATAAATGATCCGGAGTTAGGAGTGAACAGCGAGACCACCAGGTTTGCAGATGACACCAAACTGTTCAGGGCGGTAAAAACCAAAGCAGATTGTGAGGTGCTCCAAAAAGGACCTCTACAAACAGTGTCTGGGGAACCAAATGGCAAATGCAGTTCAATGTCAATAAGTATAAAGTGATGCCCATTAGGGCCCAAAAAAATCCTAACCACATACACTCTGGTGTCTGAACTATTGGTGACAAACCAGGAAAGAGATATTGAGTTCATGGTGGATAGCTCAATGAAAATGTCAACTCGGTATGTGGCAACGGGGGAGAAAGCAAATTGCATGCTAGGGGTCATTAGGAAAGAGATAGGACTGCTAATATTAAAATGGCCCTGTGCAATTCTATAGTGCAGCCACATTTCATTGGAATACTGTCTATAATTCTAGGCACTGCACTTTAAAGAGGATACCGGAGAGCTGGAAAAGGTGCAAAAGAGGACAACCGAAATTATCAGAAGGTCAAAGCAGCTTTCTTACAAGAAAAGGCTACAATATTTTAGGCTTCTTAGCTTGAAAAAGAGGAGATTGAAGGGAAGGGGCATGACTGAGACGTGCAAAACTACATATGGTGAGAAAGAGGGTGAATAAAAAAGTTTTCCTCCCTGTCTCACAATCCCAGAACTTGGGGGTCATTCAGCAAAACTGCTTGGCAGGACAATTAGGATGGACATACAACTTCACACAGTACATCGTAAGTCTGTGGAATTTGTTGTCACAAATGTGATGATGGCCACTAGCTTGGATAGCTTTAAAGGGTGGACCAATTCAAGGAAAACTGCATCTATCAATGTGTACTAGTAATGATGGCTATGCGCTACATCTGGGTTCAGTAGCAGTATGTCTCTGAATACCAACTGCAGGGAAGCAATGATGGGAGAGAAGCATGCTTTTCTCCCCTGCTTATGGGCTTCCCAGATCCTGAACTACGTAGATGCATCTTTGGCCTGATCCAACAGGGTTTTTCTTATGGTATTAACACTTTTGCACACTCAGAAAATGTTATACAAATTATGCATCAATGTGCTCCAGAAAGAAGTTAGGTACCTGATGATTATGATTTCAGCAACTCAAAACTTAACAGAATAGGAAGGATACCCAGCCTAAGACAATCTTTAGAAAGACTTGCCAAATACAAGATTCACAATGGTTCAGATACAAGTTTTAGATGCTTTGAAGCAACAGGGTCTTTAATCAACTTATCAGGAAACTAGACCTCTGCTTCAAGGTAAGAAGCCAAAATAAGCTGAAAATGTAAGCAATACATTAATGAAAAACAGCTTATGTAGATACTGGAGAATAATTAAGGCATTTTTACCCAAGGGTTTATATACATAGCAAGAGTTGTGTACACCTGTGGGCTGGGAGGAAATGGGTATAGCCCCTTCATGAGGAACTTACCATTTTGAATTTGTGCCACCTTCTTGGAAACTTCACCAATAATCTTAAAAAAAATGCAGCAATTATTTTCCCTGAGCCACATCAGCAACAATCACCTATTTTTAAATTATACCATGCAATACTTCTACACTTTATCCTACTCTTAATCTGACAAAGAGGTTCAGCTCATAATAGTTTATGCCATAAGAAGAGTGTTAGTCTTCAGGGTGCCACTGGACCTATTTTTTTCTACAACAGACTATTACAGAGCTCCCTTTATAACATTCAAACTAAAGAGTCTCAGACTCTCACACAGCAAGACTAATTTGCAAGCTGAAAAGCTCAACATCTCACAGGATATAAAATAAAAGCTTCTTGAAATCGTTTGCCCTTTTGCCATGTGGGAAATACTGACTTCTGTAAGTCTGGCATTGAGTGTGAGCAGATGAGAGTCATGGTAAATAGCGCACATCAAAATCAGGAAGTGCGTGACTTGGGATGAATACGCATGACCACTGCTCTCGAGATTCATGTTCATGCCAGCAGTAGCCCCCCATTTGATTGCACATCCGCATATCCAAGATGAAACTATAGGTTTCTGTCACTGCAGATACGCCTTTATGCTGTGCTGGGGAACAAGCAGCTCGAAATAGGAGACATGCTGGGACTGAGAAAGGAAATCTGTTTCTAATTCCCTTTAGAAGTGCCCACATTCTCTAGGAGAGGCTTGCCACACATTTTCAGAGCTCGTGTCTGAACAGCAGCAAGAAAGATTCTAGTTTAAATGTGGTGAACAGTCCATTTCTGTTACATTTTTACTAATCAAAACAATAATGTAGATTATTCTCACAGAAGCAATGACAGGGTTAAAACACACAGTTAATAATGTAGATGTAATTCCCTATCCTTTATTGTAAGATTCTCTACTTAGACATTAACCAGCCTAACTATGAACTAGAAACTATAATACTCTAATTATAGTAAAAAAACTAACTTAATTTTACCAGAAGAAATTTTAAAGCTAATTCTTTCTTCTACATTGACAACTCAACGTTGCATTGTAATGTAGTTTCTGCAGCTTTTAAATTAAGATGTATCTTTCAAAGCAAATCCTTTCATGATAAAAATGTTTTTCAACCTTTTAGATTTTAGAAGATACAAGTGCAGGCAATCAAATCCTAGAACACTATTTTCAAAGTGGGGCTCCTCTTATATTTAGCAGGGGAAGAGTAACTGTTCAACCCAACAGAGCTTTTTTTTTCCAGTGGCTTTTTGCTGGTGTTTGTTTTGCATCTTTTTAGATTGTGAGCCCTTTTGAGACAGAGAACGATTTATTTATTGAGTTTGCTATGTAACCCGCCGGTGTGAACCTGTTTGTTGAAAAGCAACATATAAATATTTTTAATAATATTTGGAAGCCATGCAGTCCCCTCCCACCTACCCATAACATAGGAATGGTCGTGGCTTTGTTATTCAATTATTTATCATTCCATGGGCATAAAATCAAAACACTATGGAATGCTGGTGGACAGAAGAAGAAAAATAGCATCTTTCTCTGTATCTCAATAGTATGAGCTTTGAAGTAGCAAGCCAAAAGAAACCTTTCCAGATTTTCCCAGAAATGCTAACATGGGAACACCAGCAGCTATCAGTCTTTACCTTCCCTATGTATGACACACAGGACCCAATCGTATCCAACTTTCCAGCTCCGATGCAGCCCCAAGGGAACAAATGTTCCCTTACTTTGCCGCTGTGACTGCCCCCCCCCCCCGGCACAGCAGCATCAGCACTGGAAAGTTGGGATAGGATTGGGCCCACAGTTAAGAGACATGAGTATTCCAAAATATCTTTAGGAACAGAAGCTACAACTACAACATCAAGCGTTACTTTGTGTAGCTATGATTATTGCTCACATCATCTCAAAACAGTGAATACCTGTCGCCTCCATTTCTCAGCTTTAGGCAGCTCATTACATTCCGATGCCAGAAATGGCCTTCGTTCCTGTTTGAAAGGAATAAATAATTTACCACACTGTTTTTTACAATTTTTTGTGCATATTTGTGCGGTATGGATACAGAGCAAAAGTAGTCAATATTTCACCCTCACAGGCAGCCCGATCCTGCGCAAAGATACGAAGCCGGCCCATAGGGCTGGCCACAGTATCCTGCCCCCTTCCCATGCTCAGGGGTGTCGCTAGGGCGTGGCGGGGGCTACCGTGGTGATGCTCCCGCTGCCCCCTCTCCCCCCACTGCCTCCAATTACAGGTTAGAGAGCATTTGCTGGCTGCAGAGCAAATCTTAAATAAATGGGACCCTGTGCAAGGACTGCCCCACCCCCCCGCCACTTCAGGACCCATGCATGCCATTCATATCAACTATTTTTCTTGGGATCCATGTTCCCCTCCCCCTTCTCAAAGCATATCATTCAGTGTCTTCTGCACTCCCAACATTCAGAACAAGAGCCATCTGTCTGTCTAGTTGACAAGCTGCTATAAGTTTTAGTTTTATTCTTTCCTTAGGTTGCTGGCATTCTAGGCTGTTCAATTTTAAAAGTTATTTTTATTACCTTCATTTAAAATGCTGTAAATTTCCCCAGCTTCATACAGGGTAATTTAAGAACAGAAGATCTTGGATCAATAATATTAACCCCCTTTCCCAGTACAATCTATTTTGTTTGCTGCTACTGACTTCATAACGTTTCTATTTTCAGAACATAATGCTCCCAGGCCTACTGAAGTAATTTGCTCTCTAACCATGAGTAAATGGTACTTCCATCACTGCTTTCCTACAGACAACACAATGTCTACATCTGTGAAAGGCTACAGCAGACATTGTGAACCGTCACTGCTGCCTGGCAGTTCTTGTTTGAACGACCAGACAATGCTGGCCTTTGACAGCATTTGGCAGTTCCATGAATATTTAGTAATAGGATAAAGACTTGCTAAATATAGTGGGTATAAGAGGGGAGAGGAACCCCTGCTTTTAGATCCAGTGGGAAAACAGGGCTAGGGAAGATGAGAAAGAATTGCTTATGGGGGGACGGGGTCTGGGGAAGTTCTTAGGAAGGGATTTTGCTGGACGATTAATTTCATATTTTCCTGCCTTTCCAGAGTTTCCCCTTCCTTTCCCTCCTCCAGCTGTGAACCAAGAGGAAAGGCTCTGTTTCTGTCCACATTTTGCTTTATGCTTTTACTTGTCTTCCGTTTATGAATGAAACAATACAGGTTGAGTATCCCTTATCCAGACTACTTGGGACGGGAAGTTGTCTGGATTTCAGAATATTTGCATAAATATAATGAGATCTTGGGGATGGGACCCAAGTCTAAACACAAAATTCATTTATGTCTCATATTCACCTTATACAAATAGCTTGGAGGTAATTTTTTCACAATATTTTTTAATAATTTTGTGCCCCAGCATGCCTTGCGCTATGCCAGCCAGGTGCTGTAAAAAGGTTTTTTTAAAAAAGTAATAGCCCCCAAAATGTCTGGATTTCGGATGTCCAGATAAGGGGTAATCAACCTGTATACAGATTTGCAAGAGACAATAGCCATAGTATCTAAGTATAGAACACAGTTCTTTGTAATGAAGCATCACATGGCTGGCCAGGGCTACAGCATGGTATCATGTGTAACACTCGAGCTCCTAATCGTTCTGAGGAAAAAATATTCAATAGTTGATTCTTTAGTGAGACTAATGTCAAAGAGGTGAAACTCATGAGGATCGCTCCCCGTTTTCCTTGAATAACTATGGATGCAAACAAGGAGCGTATGATCAAAATGAGTGTAAAAAGGCATCAGTCCAATGCTTAAATGTATAGACGTTTGCCTGTTATTGAAGCACATGACTTTAGCCTTCTAAAACAAGGATTTTCTCTGCTTTGAGAAAGTCTGGTCGAACTCTAAATCATTAGAAGCTGCTCTTTCTAATCCTTCTCAGGAGCCGAAACATGAGGTTTAGATGAATCCCACCGTAATTTACTTCAGTCTCATGTGTTTAATCAACAACACTTGTTTAACACCATTGTCTTAACAGCCCAGGAATGCACTCTATAAGACCCTGGCTCACTAGATCTGAAACATGGGATCCTGGCATGCAACACAGGACAGTAACAAAGTTTGCAAAGAAGGGCCAGAAACTATGCCTAAACAGTAGGCATAGGTTGACATCTGAACAAATTAATTCTAAAGGCATTTCTAGAAACAACTTATCCATGTTCTTTGCATAAACACCACCAGCCCATCTCTATATTGTACAGGTGGGCCCCCATATCCACTGATTCGCTATCCACGGTTTCAGTTATCCACGGATCGTGGGGACACCCCCAGGCTTTTACTTTTTCCCAGTAAGCTTCCTTTCTTCCTTAAAGAAACAGGAGAAGCAGCCTCTGGCTGCTTATTACAGGCAAGTAGAACGAGACTAAGTCCTAGAGAGGCTCTGCAAGGTTAACAGAAACCTTGCAGAGCCTCTCTAGGACTTAGTCTCATTCTACTTGCCTGCAATGGTGGCTGTTTGTTTTAAGGAAGAAACAAAGCTTGCTGAAAGAAAAATAAGAGCGGGGGGGGGGGGGAAGCATGCCTGCCTGCCTGCAGGGGAGGCAGGGTGGGGGGGCCCTCAGGAAACCATGGAGGGGGTGTTCGCTCATCCACGGTTTCAGGTATCCACGGAGGGGCCTGGAACATATCCCCAGCGGATATGGGGGCCCACCTGTACTTGTGATTGGCGAGTGGCTTGTTTTGCTTATCTGCAAGACTATTTCAGCTCAAGATCGTTCTCTACCTGATTGCTGCCCTATTTAGCATGTGAAGCATAAGAGAACGCACACTGTGCAACCCTCTGGATAAAAATAGGTATATATTTTATCATTTGGTTGGGGCTTGTACATTTCAAGGACAACAGGTGAGGCAACAACCTGTTGGGAACAACAATCCCAAGGAGTGCATTTAAATATAGAGTTTTCCAGCTCACCTTAACTTTCCCCTCTTCTAACTGAGCCTGGCGAAATCTTGCCAAAGCAGTCCTAAAAGGTGCAAGGGGGAAAGCGTTAGTTCAACATCCATCAGTCTCTGCTGCAATCGATTTTTCCAAAGTACTCAGGGGAATCAAATCTCAATTAAGAAGTGTTGTAATGTGTATACATTGGACAAAAAGTACCAGTAATTTCATTATCCATAGAAATTCTGCAACCAATTCACATAAAATTGTTAAGGAACAGACAGTTATGACATGTTCAGTTTCACACTGGAAGCACCAAATAACCCTTGTGAGAAATGGAAGAGCAGATTAAATTCATGCATTTCAGGAATGATTAGCTTACATGTCATTCTGTGAAATTCTATGCACAAGATGTGGGTAATAAGCACAAGTAAAGAACACCAAGGCTAATATGCTAAAAACTTAGACATGCAACAGGACAGCTGCTAACTGACAAAGAATTCCTGTGTGCTGATAAAAGCCACCAGGTAGCTCATCTGCATTTTCTTACAGTTAACTAGATCATCAAGATACAGACTGTACTTACATTGCCTTTTCTGCATTTCGAGCCTAAAGGGGGGGGGGGGGAGAGAGAGGACTTTAAGAACTGATAGCAATGAAATGCAATCCAGAAAATATTATGTACAGATAACTATAGAAATCTTGCAAATCAACATGGAATAGGGTCTGATTTCCCATTTAGCCCAATATTATGGGCTGTAAAGATACATGTGTATATATGGGCAAGAACTAACACTGAAAGATATAAAAGTGTTGAAGCTCCAAGAGAGGAAGTACCGTATGTAGGCTAGATTTTATAGTGAAGCAGCATCTAGGCAATCACCCATATACGAGCAGCCCAATCCTGCCTAAGATCCATCACAGCGGATTCAAAGCAGGATCAGGGCCGCGCTGGAACACACCTTGGGCGAAAGGGAACGCCCCTTTCACCCGGTGTAAGCCCCAGCAGTTCCAATGGGCCTCCTTGGATCTGCACCAGCTATTTTGCTAGCGCACATCTGGGGAGGCCGTGTAAGGCCGGCCAGGCCCGGGAAGGGGGTAGGATATTGGCGGAGTGCACCACCAATATCCCGCTCCCCTTCCCTGGCCAGCCAATCGCCCACTCCTCCGCCACCCCAGCCCGCACTCCTACCGTAGTTGCTCCCAAAGTCTTAAGAAGACATAGCCAATTGTTTTTAAAAACATGTAGAACCATCAAATCAGATCTTCGCCAGAAATGGTTAGCACATGGCACAGATCACACTCCTGGGTGCGTAGAAACTTGAGCAACACGTTCAACAATGGAGAACAATGACAACACACACACGTGAGTGTTGCCTTCTATCTCAATCTCCTCATCATTTTTATACACAGTACAGACCTCCTCCATCTTTTACCAATCTTCCTCAAGTTTTCCAAGCCTGTCTAGTTATACACCAACCAACAGTATTTGTTATTGTTCTCTCTTGGGGAAGAACAACAACAAATACATGGCTCTGAAGGCAGCCAGTTCTCTGCCCCGTTATTGGTATCCCCATGAATTTGCCCACATGCTGAGAGGCCCTTTTCCTAATATCCCCAGAGAGGCAAGGGGATCAGAGAACTGGCCCTTTTGGTTGTGATGGAATGCTCTCCCCAGGAAGGCTCATCTTGCACCTATCATGAGATCTTTTAAATATTTTTGATGCCTTTTCACGAAGAACATTTTAACCCATGGATGAGTTTAAGATTTCATCTGCTGCTGTAATTTGTATAGCTTACAACCGCACTTTGTTGTACTGATCAGTTTTTTGTTGGGTTTTTTTTACTGCTAATGAGCTATATTTGTCATCCTGTCCTGGGAACATGTTTGAAAAGTAACTTCTTATTTTTTTTTTACAGAAGTCTGAAACTAAGTCAGATAGATAGGAACAGAAGCTCTCATGGCCCGCAATTATCTTACATGATATGGGTAATACGCGTAAAGATGCCATGTCAGGAAAAGCAGCCTGGACGACAATAGAATCCTGCGCCGATTGCGGGTTTCCGACTGCCAGCTGTTTGTCGGAAACTTGCGATCGGCGCAGGATTCTATTGTCGTCCAGGTCGCTTTTCCTGACATGGCATCTTTACCTGTATTACCCATATCATGTAAGCTAAGTCAGATATTTATGCACCTAAAAAATAGCATTTGTTTCCTTCAATCCAGAACAGAACTGATTGCATAAGACTACTGAAGCCAAGATATAACAGCAAAAAATAAACCTAACAACCCAATCTTAACCAATTTTGCTTGATGCAGCTATCCCAATGGGGCACATGCTGCATTCTGTGGTGGGGGAGCAGTCATTATGGAGGCCTCCTCAAAGTAAGGGAATGTTTGTTCCCTTACTGCGAAGCTGCATTGGTGCTGGAAAGTTGATTAGGATTGGGCTACAAGAGTGCAATCCTGTGCATGTCTGCTCAGACACAAGTCCTGCTATACCCAATATTAGGCTTACTCCCAGATAAGTGTGCATAATATTGCTGCCCAAGACTTCTGTTGTAATTTTAGTGCTTAACATTCTTAGCAATTTACATTCCAAAAATTAAGTCCTTCTTCTGCACCTTCTGCATCAATATGACAGGCAGAAACTCAACAAATTCAGCATCATGCAAAAAATAAATAAATCTGTATCTGTTGTGTTTCTGTCACGCTGATCACAATCCCTGCCAGAAAAGACAAATGTGGATTGTGACTCTACGAGACACACCGAGACCAGGAAAACGGTAGCTCTTGCCTAGAGCCATCTAGCGAGCACCATGACCGAGGAGAGGATTTATTTCTCAGACTTCCACCTCCGAGATCCACTCTAGCAAGCCCAGCATCACATTGTCCCTCAACCCATAGCGAACGCGTGGGTGGCCCTGGCAAAAAGAAACGGCAGGCGCGCAAGCCAAGCATCAGAAGCGGCTTAGTCAAGGGGCAGGAAAATAGGGACCCGGGGGGTGGGCTTTCTTACCATGGCGGCGGCCTTCGCGGAACGCTCTGCTACTAGGAACACACCAGGAGACGCACACGCGCTTCCTTCAACCTAGGCGCCCCGGAAGAGAACAGTTTGGAAAGAGCAAGAGATGATTCTCCAGAGACTTCCGGTTTTCGATTGGAGTTCTTGGATTCCTCCACGTACGGATCTCTTGAGGGGTCCAAATATGTACGTCAAAAAAAGCGCATGTTAAATGTAAATAAATTTCTACACTGAATGCCTGCTTCTGTACTGAAACGAATGACAGTGTAACGCCCCATGTATACGCCCAACTGTCTTCAATGAGACTTGCTCACCAGTAAGCTTGCCTAGGATTGCAGTTTTACATTCAGTCGATGAGGGGGCAGATTTATCCCATGAGTAAAAGGGACTTCGACCATTTTTGGCCACTACCCAGCAGCACGTGAAAAAGTCTAATAGAACCGGAAGCGAAGGCTGCGTGGAAAGATTTTTGCTGTGTTTCTTTGGTACTAATGCAACCGGACATTATTCTTGGAGGCGGGCATAATTAACATATTTACTTCCGGCGTGAAAGGCAGCGCTATTTTACACTGTTCGAATGGGGTGCGACGCGTCTGTGTAAGGCCCATTCACACCAGCCCTTTCCGTGCACGTTTTGGCTTCTTTTCGTGCGTTTTTCATGCTTGCGTCTGACGCAGCATGAACTCACGACGCGTCCAGGAGAGATGGTTTCGGTTTATCTTTTTGAAGCGCTCGTTTAAGCTAGCGTTTATGCTCCCGGTGCTAGGCAGCTCACCAATCAGAGAAGCGCATTTCTCTTCACCCAATCACAGCTGCGCTTTCTTCAAGAAGGCGGGCAAACGTTCAGAGAACTGCTAGACGCACGTACAGACGTTAGGCCTGATTCACATATGACAGCGTTGTCCCCGTCCAGCGTACGCGCTGATCAGGCGTGATCAGGGCGCTTGGAGCAGGGGGAGCGTCGCTCTGCTTGTCTTCCCTCCTGCTGTCCCGCCTTCTTAAGAAAGCGCAGCTGTGATTGGTTACACACAACCGCGCTCTGATTGGCTGACGTCTTGAGAACTCTTGTTCTGCTTGCCTTTTCCTCTCGGAAGTTCTTGCCCTTACTTCAACCACAAATTTTATATCATTATCCCAGCATGAACTGGGAACATTTTGAGAGTTTTGCAATGACATTTTGCAATAACGAGGCTTGCTCTCTCCTCGGGGGTTTCCCTCTCGGAAGAGCAGTGGAATTGTAACCTCAGACGCGATTGGAGCTGCTTGTGATTGGCATGCAACCACTCTTCCCCCCCTCTCGCACGATTGGTGGCTGCAGTAGCACCGTGAACCCGCCCACAAGCTCCACGAGACAAGCTTCGCCAAAGTAGAACCGAGCCAAACTCCAGCAATTCAAGCGTTGGAGCCCCAGAATGGTGTCCTTTTACATGATGAATATGCAAATACAGCGCAGAGCAGGTCCGTGAAGCGCACAGCAGGGACAACGCTGTCATATGTGAATCAGGCTTTAGAGTAGAGCAAACGTGCACGGAAGGGCTAGTGTGAATCAGCCTTAACTGAGCAGAGTACAAATGCGTCTTTAGCATTCCGCGAGTTCAGCGAGTTGTTCTGTGTCTGAAGAAGCGGTGGAGGAATCAATGTAGTTAAGATATGTCTTCTATCGTGAGGCATGTTTGTCTTGCTGTGGTGTATGAGTTCCCTTGAAATATCGGTGCAGAAGCTCCCCTACGTAAGAACAGTCAACTTAGGAATTTTCAAGATATAAACATGCCTGGCCATATGCTGATAGATAGCGTTAGCACCCCTTTCCCAGCATTCCTGAACATTACCCATCTTATTCCAGCCAGAGTCTGCTTTGCAGGGTAAGACCATACAAGATAAGAGTACTGTGTAAATAAATTTTTCATATTTCACATGTTAGCTACCAATAATAGCAATATCAGCCTTAACAAAACTTACAATTGGATCCCTGGAAACCTAACCTATTCTTATTTGAGCTTCTGTATATCAAGAAAAGCTCTGCTGGATCAGGCCCAAGGTGCATCTAGTCCTGTTTCACACTGGGAGAGTTCACAAGGAGGAAACAAGTGAACTTTCCTCCTGCCATTATCCTCCCAGCAACTGACATTCAGAGGTATTCTTATATTCATACTGCCACTGAACCCACAACTACCCGTATTAATGACTGCTAATGGATATGTCCCCCATGTATCAGTCCAATTTCCTTTTTAAAGCCATACAAGGTCACCACATCTTGTAGAAATGAATTCCACAGACTAATCAAGCACTGTGTGAAGTACCACCTACCTTTGTCCTAAATCTCTTGCCAAGCAGTTTCATTAGATGACCCCTGGTTCACGTATTGTGAGGGGGGGGGGGAGAAAAGGTTCTTTAACCACATCAAGTCTCAATCATTCCTCCCCAAGCTTCAAAACGTTATAGCATTTCCTCATAAAATAAGTGCTCCAGCCACAGAATCAAACTAGGAAGCCCATTGTTTAAACAAAAGAATTGTAAATGACTTATGTCAATGGCTGCAAACTGATGTTCTCTGGTCCAGTGGTTCTCAAACGTTTTAGCACCAGGACCCACCTAGCTTTACGGGACTTTAAAAAAGGTGATCTAGAAATTTGTAATATATTTACAACTAATATTTCCAAAAAACCAACCCATTTCTTGTAATGAGGCAGCCCTAATGAACAGCCTCAAGGCTTGAGGGGCTTAGTTATGTGACCCAGCCTTCACCTGCCCTCCACTACCTGTCATTGACAGACTTGGAAAAGATTTTTCTCCCTATATTTACACAAGCTTGCAAACTGCAGGAGCTCGGTTCTTTGAAGGGTAATTAACAGCTATCTGATTATTTTGATTGCCTCAAGAGGCAATTACTTATCTGATCTTTCCATCATACAGGACCCACCAGAAATCAGGTCAGGACCAACAGTTTGAGAAATACTGCTCTGGTCCATGGGAACTCAGTGTTCCTGCACACAGAAACCAGGAAGAGGCTAGTCCTATGAATAATTTGCATTGCTTTCAAGCTGGGAGCAAAGGGAGGGAGGTTCAGACTTTGGCATCTGCTTTGCTCCTCCACAGCAAAGACTACAAGGTTGGTCCATGCATCAACAGAAACTGCATCACTGTTAGTTTTCTCGCTAGTGTTTTTTTTTCTGTTGACCAAGAGAGCAGACATTCCACTATCAAATGTTCCTACTACTGGAAGAATTCTATTCTATGTTGGATGGCAGGAGGTCTGGCTCACTTGCTAGAGCGACCATCTCATATATGCCTGAAGATCTGAAGGACTGCAGTTCGAGACAGCTGGAAGTGCCTGTTGGAAAGCTGCCGGCACGCAGAGCAGATGAGTTGCAGAGCCTCTGTGGGGGAGTGGAACTGCAGCTGCACCCAAGTGAGACTCAAGGTTGCCTGTCAGTTGAAGCGTGGCGAGGCAAACATCAGAGAGCTGGACTGTGAAAGAAGCCATCTAGATTCTAGAATGAAGGGTTCTATGAAAGATTAGAACATATTGTATTGTAAAAACCCCTTGGGGGTTTAGAAAGCCTGCCCATGTAAACCACCTTTGAATTAAAGTCAGAGGAGAAATCCGATGACCAAAGAAAAGGTGGTATATAAATACTGGCTTATTATTGTCTAACCACAGAGAACTCTTTTGTTACCCAGGCCATCAGAAATCCAAACTGCAGGCCCACCAATAGGATAGCTTTGTTTTTTTTTCCAATGTTAGCAGAAATCTAAACTTAAGAATCCTTTTACAGTGTTAACTCAAGTAAAATTGTTTGGCGTTATGCCTTGCAAAAACAGATGTATTAATAAATCAGAGTAGACCTGAGCAGCCTCTCTTTGGAAGATTTATTCACATTCCTGTACAGTATTTCACACCAATTTGAGGGTACACCTGCCTTCTTTCAACTATTGTCTTCAAGCAACTCCACCTCCTGCTGTGTTTCTAGTTCCACATAACCCTATAGAGAAGAATGGGATCAACTGGTACAGCAAGTCATAAATCTTATCTTCCAAACTTAAAAAATGATTATTTCACTAAGCTCCACCAAAAATGAATCAAACCTTTCCTGTTGACTTTTTCATGCTTCCTACAAAGGAAAATTCCCAACAGCACAGCAGTGTTGAGAAAACAATGGGAATGGTTGCAAAAACAATCTTGCATTGAAAAAAAAAATGTCTTTCAAGATGCTACAAGACTTGATTTTGCATGAAAGCCGGTCTGGCTCAGTTGGTAGAATTGCCGCCTCGTAAGCCTGAAGATTGGCGAATGGCCAGTTCGAGACACACCGCTGATGAAACAGCTGTGAAAGCCTGCGAGGAGAGAGAGCTGCCAGCTACATCATCTGAGAGCGTGGGCAGCGACAGCCAGGGAGAGGCCAGACTGCAAAAGGATACCATCTGGAATGCAGTTCATGAAAGATTATATAAGATTGTAAACAAATCCCATTATGGGGGTTGGGGAAAAGCCTGTCCATGTAAACTGCCTTGGAGTCAGAGGAGAAATCCAATGACAAAGAAAGGCTGTATATAAGTACTGTATATTATTGTTCTACTTCAGTCCCCTTAGTGCCTTCTATCTACAACACAGCGATACGTATACAGTACTAGCCTACTTTATAGCATTTTTTTTTTCCAATTACTAAGTTCACATGAAGGGCTTTAAATATTTATGAAAAAGTGTTATATTAGGATTAAATCAAGCATACACAAGATGGAGGGATGTTTGTGTTGGCTCTCATTCACTTGACACTAGGAAATTGAATTTATACCCTTTCACATGGATGTCGATTTACTGTTTTAAATTTCAAAGAACTTGATGGGTCGTGTGTGTTTTAAACAACTCCCAACTAAAGATTCCTCCTATATCCCAACTCAACTATTTAAATTCTTCAACCACCATCTGGTGGATGTAAACTATAACTACAGGAGTGGAAGTACAAATCCCAAGTGACAGCCATCTTCATTACTTCCACTGTTTCCTAGGAAAAATTTGTATATACTGTATAATTGTTTAAAGATATATCCAGATCTGTTCCATTAAGCATGTTAATACATCTAACAGTACAATTCTAAGCATGTCAACACAGAAATAAGCTCCACCAAGTTCAGTGGAACTTAACTCTAGGGTAAGGCACATAGGATTTCAGCCTAAGGTTTACTCGGATGTTCCTCTGAACCCACTATTCATGGAGCTTGATCCTATGTGGTTAGGTATACCTAATCAAACAATTGCATGTCAGTACCTCAGAAGGCCTAAGCAGGTGGCACAGAATGTGGACTTGTAATGAACATTTCCTGCATATGCTTCCTCTCTTCTACCCCCTTTTAAAATGTTGCACAATCCCAATAGAGGCTGTTTAGATGTATGGGGAGATGGTCCCATTCCAAAAAGTGCCTGCAAAGCCAAAATGCCCAGCAGGCTCAGGCAATCCAGGTCCTGACAGTAGAACAGGATCCTCACTATAGCATAATCATAAATCTGTTTTTTCTGATGCTTCCTTGAAAGATAGGGTTCAGTCCTAAAACAAGATTAGTCATTTTGCCAACACTGTCCCTCAAATAGATTGCAAAGTATCATAGAAATAGCTTAAAATGTTTACACATATACAAGTGAGAACTGTACATGGAAATAACCACAGAATGAATTCCCCCACATACACAGTGGCATGAGGACTACATTGGACTTTAGTCATGCTTATTAAACATTTGCATAGAGTGCCCAATGACTGTGTCAATGTCTTAAGGTACTAGAACAGGGGTTCTGAACCAGTGGTATGTGTACCACTAGTGGTATGCAGACTGCTGGGAGGTGGTATGTGGGCCCCTGGCCACTAGGATGGTGACCATGTTGCACCGCGATGAAGCCCTGTAAACAGCAATACGAGCTCTGCAGAGCACACAGGTTTCCAGGGCTGGAAAAGGCCCTCCTGCCCACCCTTGCCCCCTTACCGTTTTTGAGCTCTGGTGCGGCCAAAAACCCGGAAATGGCAATGAGATCATCTCCACTTACTGTACCAGAATGTACTTGAGCCCCATTGCATTTCTGCCACAACCTGTTTAAACACCACTACAGCCAAGGAAACTGCACTGCTGCAATATCTGTAGTTTCTATGAGCGTTTGGGTGAGCTTCTACTTTTCAGTAGCAATAAAGCAAATCTGAACTGTTAACTTCCCCATTAAGTGGCAAGATAATGATTTCTCAATCTGGGGATATAGCAGAGAACAAATGGCTGCCCCATAAGCCTCTGCAATAAATACAGGATTCTGTAAGGCAGGCATACTAAACCAAGCCTGCATGCAAGGACAAAACTAGCAACGCTACTCCTGAACAATTTGCACTGTCTCTTTGACTTATCCTTAGAAAACAGCAAATTCTAACAAAAGATACCACCAAACTGCACTGTAGTAGGAGCAGCTCCTGTATGAACGCACTCAAAACTGCAACATGAACCTTGAGAACTCAAGAGTCACATTCAAGATACCACATGCATTTAAAAACTAAGGGTAACCAGCGTTTGACAGTATTTTTTGGCTAATTGGGTATTGACACAATTCTATCATTTCAATGATGAAGTTTGAGTTCACGTTCCATACTTAGCAAATATTTTAAATCAATATTGTGATGGTTACATGGAACCTACCCAAGAGCCTGCAGTGTTGCTTGCTGCTTTCGCTTCAATAAAAATTTAAAAGAAATAACCTTTCCCAACACTAACATTTCTGCGATTATCCATACCTTGCAAACAGTAAAGATACCCTGCTGTAACAGAATGCTTATCTAGCATAGTAGTGAATCTTTAATTATGGGTAAGTTTGACCAAAGAATTAGGCCTGAATGATAACTATTGCAACTGTTACAAGACACAGCCTGTCCCTATAGTTTACTCGGCAGTAAGCCCTATTATGTTCCATTTACGTGTTATTGAAATATGTATAGGTCTGTAGCTTTAACAATTACACTTGTGGAATTCAACATGGTATTGTTAGCACTTACAGAGCTCTTTATTCTTCGATTGCAGAGTCACAAAAGCAGATTTTAAAAAAATGAGTATCCTAAGTTAAACAGCATAAATTCACTATAGTCTCGAGGGCAAGACACTTGCTGCTAAGATAGGGAAAATGCGTCATGAAACATCAGGAAGAGGTGGTGGTACTGAGCAGCACTTTAATAGGCAGTGACTGGGCCTCTAGTACCCTCCCCAGCATTTACCCTACACCCACACCCAGTAGAAATACAATTGTGTAAAGCAGATATGTACATTTACATAGAATTAAGCTTTATTAGTGCAGTATCTTAATTTTTTAGCAAGAGTACACAATCCTGTTCAGAGGTGGTATGATCAACAATAGTTCAAAGCTGTATGAATGATTAAGTCTGCTGTGTACCCTTAAAATGTTAACATTCCAAGCAGCAAAATGTTTTGAAGATTTAATCATTTGTGCATCACCCAACTTGTGTGTTAAAATTCTTTTACACCGAATACTACCCAAATTTGATATCTTCCTAAGTTTAGCTTTTTGCCATTAAATTTTACTCAATTGGCTGAAGATTATAGCACCAGTATTCATGGCACATTACAGATTGAGTGAACAGGTCCTATCCTGAGGAGATTATACTCCAAAGTGACTTGCTATAGTGGGACTAACAAGCAAACCTTGACAATTTAACTCTTTAATAGGGCAAAAAAATGTAGAATGGATGGCACATGAGCTGGTGAGAGCCTTGAGTTTAGTGATGCCCCATGTACTAGCCACTGAAACCTCCCCCAATTTTTTAGCAGCTATGCAGAATCTTTGCATTCTCATTCCAACAATATCATGAAACAGCAGAGCTGGCTGCAAGGTTTACAAAGGCTCATGACCAGCCTCTCTAAATTAATGTATCGAATACCCAACTGCCCCTGTATTGTATCTAGACACTTGTCTCAAACAGCAAGACTCCCACCCCCGTCTTCAGTTAGCAGAAATGATGCAGGTTGAGCACTGATGCATCTTCAGTACATTTCTAAATTCAGAACTAAGCAATCTTGCCTACATTGTTTCAGCACTGCCACAGGTAAGTGAATAAGATCCCCTTATCATATCTCTCCCCCCATCACTATTCAGTTATTTGGGAGTAGTACCGAGAGAAAGTGAATATGGTAGAGATCAACTTTATATTTGACAGCAGGCAGAGTCTACACAATAGAAGTCACTAAACTCCCTTCCCATTTCTATTTACCGGAAACTAAGGGATGCTGAAACAGTAGGTATTTACTAAAGGTGCATACACCATTTCCTTTCCCAAGTCCATGCTATTTGCCTTCACTCATCCCGAGCAATACTCTCATGGAGACGTCTGCTTGATGAGATTAGCAGGTTACAAAGACTTTCCCTAGGAATATGAAACCTGCAAACAGAAGGAGCAAAACTTTCTACCCAGTTGCACCATAGTATAGCCCTCTTTGTACAGATTTACCTAGCTTCATTCCTCTATGGTTTTAGAAGTTTAGAATGTTTTACTACACTTGGTATTCAAGTGCTGCTGTGGTTTTGGAATTCCCTGCAATTCAGCTTTCAATGCCAATCAATTCTTATTGGTTTGACGTAAGCCATAACATTTGAGGCAGATTAATAAATGCTATCTAGGCTATTGATCTCAACCTCTTTACGATTCTCCCCTACAGATAAATTAGGCAATCTTTAAATATACATGAAACAGGCTTCCCCAACTATCATTCTGCAGTTGTCATGCCGAGAAGAAAAGCAAGCAAACTGCGCTGCTGAAGTGATGTATTTGACAATTCTACAGTTAATGGTACAGGAATTAACTTTGTATAATACATTTGTGATACAACAGAGTTCCAATGTTTCAAGCTTTTATTCTTCTACATTTGCCTCTAGTTATTTTGCACTGTGTACTTGAAAAATAAACCCCAAACAAAAAACTTCAGCCAAACTCCCCTTCCTCCTCCAGCTTTATTGATAGTTTAAAATTACATTTCTATATTCTAGGACTTCAATTGCTTTTACCATCCGACTTTAAAAACTGATTACAAGCAAATGAAACTCAACAGTTGTCTAAGTGATATAGTATACAAAAATAACATCTTGATTTCTGTGAAAATGCATTTCTTTGCAAGTCCTGAATAGCTCCAAATTGTGTATGCGCTAAGCACGGATGTTCTGGGTTGATTTATTTAATGTTTTCCATTACCTTATTATCTCATGTTAGACATTCGTTTACTGTATTACTGTTACTTCAATTCTCGGTTTCTCCCTCACTCTCATGGCCATTAACAGGCATGTGCATTGTTTTGTTTATTCCACTTACCGTAGCTATATGCTCTAGGTAAGGCCCGATACAGATATTACTCGTTATAACTGCTACTGAGGTCAGACAATCCAAGGCCATTATTGTAATTAGTTACTGTGGAAGTTCAGATACTTCCGATTTTTCTCCTGCGTATGATCACTTCCATGGAACCCAGGGAGGCTTTGCTGGTCTGACTCAACTCCTCCCACTCATCTATCCCTATTCACCAGTGGCACGGAAAGGGGGTTCTTTAACAAAGCATTATACATAACACCTCTACCAAACTAAACATAAACATTTTTGTAGTTAAATGCAGAAAGTCGATTTTTCCACCCCTTTCCTCCTTTTACACGGCAAGTAAAGCTCACTGGCCTGGGAGTAGCCTCTATCTGCCAACCTTTGGCCAGTGAAGAGGATTCAGAGAAAAATAATACAACCATCAATCAGAAAAAGGAGGGGCGACAAAGGAAAATAGTTAAGCTGTAGCCTCAATTGTGCATTCCCGTGCAAGATGTCCTGACTCGCCGCAACGATAGCAGTTGACTTCACTAGTCTTGCTGCAGTTGATGGCTACGTGGCCTGTTTCACCACACCTGAAATCAGATACAAAAGTTAATCCTACACAAAACACATCTATACAGGTCAAAATGTGATGAAACCACAGTATCAGAATTTTTGGAAGCAACACAAGCATTAACTAACAACCAGAGATTAACAACTGGTAAGGACAGACAAAAGTGCAACAAACAGATGCCGAATAATACCCTCAGAATAATTTCATGGGGTAGTAAGTTCCCAGATACAAGCAACATCACACCAAGCAAGCTAACAATTTTATTGTTGAATTCCAGAAAAATCCAATAGTTACATGACAGAATGCATTTTGAAGATGCTCTACAGATTAATCTTGTTATGCTAATGTTAAGACAAATACAAGATCAATTTTACCTATAGCATTTCACTTTGGTGCAGTCCTTTTGGATGTGTCCAAATTCCCCACAAGAATAGCACTTTTGCTCATCTGCATGGTCACAGTCACGAGCCAAGTGGCCAGGCTTGCCACAGTTGTAGCAGCACTGCTCTCGCTCTCTCTTGGGCTCCTTGCAGTCCTTAGCAATATGGCCACCTCTACCGCAGTTATAGCAGGCTTCCACAATAAGAAAAAGAAAACAAACAAGACTATAAAACCTTTATTAAGATGCACAACAGATATTTAACACAAAGATTAAGATTCGCAACAGATATTTAAAACAAAGATTAACACAACATTAAGTAATGGTCACCTTTGCCCTCCAAAGTTTAGTAATACTTACCATCCTCCTGAAGATCACAATCCTTGGCAAGATGACCAGACTCACCACAGCGGTAACAGATATCTGGGAGTGATGAAGACATGAACTGGAAGCCTGTTTAGACAGAGGAAGTCGCTTAGTAATCCAGTAGTTGTACTCTGTATGATTTTAGAATGAAATAAAGCACCAATGCACAGCATCCCAATGTACTATTGCTCATTCTCTAGTACAGGGGTTCTCAACCTTTGGAGGCCCGGGTACCCCCTATCACGGTCCAATTTTCTGAAGTACCCCCTGCTAATTAACTGCTGATTAATCAATTAGATAATTGTTAAATCAAAAAGTAAAAAATAAAAAAGTACTAACACAATTTTAAATGTGAAAAATGCATTTAAAATGTGAAAAATGCCTCATTTAACCTCTCTCTGTGTGAGTGTGTGTGAGAGAGAGACAAGGATCTCCAAGTCACACTTCCCAAAATCAGCTCCTCCCTCCCCACCCCACCAAAGTACATTTTCCAAAGTACAAAAATAAGCCCAAAACCAAAACCAGAGAGATGGAAATAATTACAATTTAAAATCCATGTTAACACTTAATTAGCTGCTGATGGGGCAGATAAGGGGCAAGGCTTGGCATACCCCCAGCAAGAGGTCCGCGTACCCCTAGGGGTACCCATACCATAGGTTGAGAACCTCTGCTCTAGTACATAAGGGAATTTTAGAGTAATTCATATCCTTAACATTCTACTTTAAATATACATAGGAGGAGGGGGGAAGAAAATACCTCTACCACGGCTCCGCATTCCACGACCACGACCCATTCCACTAGGGCATTCCCGAGCCCAATGGCCAGTACGCCCACATTTGAAGCATTCGTTGCTGCTCATTGCTGCAATTAGGTTTCCTAAGTATGAGAAAAATAATCAGAATCATTTAGTGAAGCATTCATGTGAAAAATTGTTTATAATTTTGTACAAGGAATGTAAGCTCTCATTCCAAATCCATACATGGGTAAAACCTGTGTTTTATTTCACATTATGAATCCACCAACTCAAAATTTGAGATTACACAGTAGTTCAAACAGCAACATTTAAAATCTAGGTAACAGTAGAGTAGACAACTAGGACAAGTTTTACTAACTATTAAAAACGTTTGACAAAGTTATACAGCTATGTTTATATTCAAACCTTACAAAGGCTCTTAACCTTCAACACCTTCCTCATTACAAACTGTAATGTTTGCATTACAAACAAAATTTATTCTATATTTGGACCAATCTGTACAGCTCCAACACACATATGATGGTTTCATTAAAGTGACTAGCACTAGATATAGATATCTCCCTCCCCCCCACATAATCCCTGGTCATCAGAGGCTTTCTTCCTAATTTTGCACCTCAGCTGCTTTCTCCTGCATGAGTCAAGATAAAAGTTCTTTAAACATAGCCCTTGGGTTCAGTAAATTCTGGCTCTGTCCAGCGTTTCTCAGCCCAATCCTATCCAACTTTCCAGCACTGGTGTAGCCATGCCAATGGGGTGTGCACTGCATCCTGTGGTGGGGGCAGTCATGGAGGCCTCCTCAAGGTAAGGGAACATTTGTTCCTTTACTTCCGGGCCGCAACCACCTAAACAAACTGGTCTTCCCGTCTCCAAAGAGAACAGAAACCAATGCAGCAGACATTCAAACATGCAACAAAACTGCAGCAGACCCGTGTTTAAACATGTAGGTGGTGTCATTTTCAGAGCAAAAAAGGTACATGGGCAAGATAAACCCTCTTTCCCTATGATCTACATCTCTATAGTCTCCCTCCCCCCCAAGCTTCTCTCCTCAGCAGAACGTAGGTACAGAAAGCATGCTTGGCAGAGGAAAAAAGTTCCTCTAAGCGCTACATACCAAGTTCCTCCAAGGAAGATGAACTAAAAGAAGGCTCAGCTTCCATTACTGTTGCACAACTCTTCCTTTAATTAAATTTAGAACAATACAGGCACAGGTTCAAACGAACAGGGCTGATGCTGTCACAGAGTCTGAGCCTAACAAAAAACAAGGTACTTCTTAAGCACAAATAATTTCTACATCTCTCAGGGACAACCTCCCCCTCAGTGAACTGCCTCACCCATTCATACAATATTTTGATCCAGGTTTCCCACTTCCTTAGCAGATACACAAAAATCTAGACCAGGGGTTCTCAACCAGTGGTACTAGTACCACCAGTGGTACTTCAGTCGACTGCTGATGGTACTCGGACCACTGGACCACCAGAACCCCACTCCCAATGCAGCGCTTTTGGCAGTGCGTTTTCACTCCCGAGAGGCTCCCGCCTTTGCCCAAGCCTCTCGGGAACACTGAGAAGAGCCCTCCCATCCACCCAGAGCTGTCTCCCTGCGTTTTCTGGCCTCTGAAAACCTGAAAGTGACTGACGATGACATTGCCAGTCATTTCCGGTGGTACATAGCATGAGAGTGGCGCCAGAGGTGGTACTCGGCCAGGAAGGGGTTGAGAACCCCTGATCTAGACAATAGAACCAAATGCTATCACTAACAACCCCTATGATTCAAAATTTAAAATAAAACTCAGCTACTTCCAATTACCACTGGAACGACTGAAACATATTTCAAGTTTTAAACCATAACCGTCTGGCTTATGCACTTCTGGTCCCACAAACGAGGTTGGTGAATCCAACTGTATCTTCAACAGTCAATTATTCAAAACTACATGGCTGCACATGCATTTTCTAGGTCTCTTCTGCTTAATTTCCTGGCCCACAGGTGTACACATTTAACTCCTGTTGCATATATACACCTGTGGGCAGAAATGATTTAAACTAGACCCTGAAGAACTTGCGCATCCTCCCAAAATCCTATACTATCATGCAGCTATATATCCCAACTATAGCTGTGGTGATGTTTGCTCACCTGTATCTCCACATTAATCATTCATTTCTAGGCCTGTTACACACATGGCAGTGTAACCCCTTGTCCAGACCACTAATTTCATAGTATGACCATCTTAGTAGGAATTTAGGGCCATAGTTCCATTTAAAGTTATAACATGAAACTCAGCACCTGCTTGTTAAGGAAACAGATTGGGATTCTGGCAATGGGCGTTAAAAGCACTGAACAAGGCAACTTTGTAAGTTGTCCCATTCTCTTCCCCCCCTCAAGCAGTTCTTGGAAAAGAGGTAAACAGCCACATTTATTTATTTAAATTTATTTAAAGAATTTATACCCCGCCTTTCTCCCAACAAGGGCACTCAGGGCGGCTGACATTCTGTTACTGTCACCACCTACTTAAGATTTCCAATAGCAACTCCCTTGCCTATGCCAATAAAAAACTTCAAGAGAAGGCAGAGAAATGCCGACGATGGCAGTAATCTTCACTGTATAGAAAGAACATATATTTCACAATGTACAAGTGACAGTGCAAGCACTTTAGCACTTAGTAAAGCCACTGCATGCAAACCGTGCCTGTTTCCAAGAACTTTGGTACACACCAAGGACATGGTAGACGGGCAGAGTCTGGTCTCAAGCTCTGCACTATGGAAGCACTCTGAATGCCTCCAAAGCTCACTGCGGTCAGAGATAATGGCAGCAACTGCATTTGGATGGAATGCCAGATGGAATGGCAGCAACTGCATTTGTGGCCTTTCGTCTCCCCACTGCAAATACAGAAAAATACTTGAAGGGGTACATTAGAAGCTATTTTCACTGTAGCAGAAGGCCTACAGAATGACTGTTCTAGCCACTGGTGCTACTTTTGAACATAGAATTGGGTATTTTAAGTGTATATTCTCACCATGAACGCAACTATTTTCAATTCTTCCTACATGAACCAAAACAGATGCTACTCAGATTGCAACAGTCCTACAAGTTACTAGCATTAAACACATCAAGAACCAGCCTAGGTGGAGCTAGAGATCAGACAAATTCCTCTTTTAAAGTCAACTGTTTACTCAGACATGTTCCTTAACAGTTCATGAGCTGTCAAAGGGACACAACAGGCTGTGGATTTTTTTTTTTAATCCACAACCATTCATTTCTAAAATGCACAAAAATTCATTCTTAATGAAATCTGAACAAGAACCTCATGAATGATCTGGAAGCACTTGATGCTACAAGCAGAGTCAAGCACTAGATGTCCGTATAAAATCCACTTCAAAAGCCTAAGTACAAGAAGCAAGCCAAAAGCTATCCAAGACAGTTGGTAAGGCAGCCACCACTACTGGAAGTAATCAATTGAGATTCTGTCCAATCTAATCTGTCAAACTTGTTAGGCAACTTCTTGCATCAAACATCCAACTCCATTCTTAACTAGTCAACTTCAGAAACAATTATCCACCTAATGACCAAGCTTCAGACATGCTTGGAAGTCATCACAGCACCACTTCAATTTTGACTACAGAAATGGTCACTAGATTTAAGTGACATTTCTTTTGCAGGTGTCTACCACCAGTAGCATGCTCCCCATGTTGAAGGGGCAGTATTGGTGACATTTGTGACAAGTATTTTTTTTTCCAAGTGCCCCCCCTCCCCTTGTGCTTTCTGAAGCATTTAAGAAAACTGAAGAGACAACTACAAGAGATTCTTGGTCTCTCTAGCTTGAAGACAATTGCCAGAACCCTTCAATATAGTATTACTGAAAGTAATTTCCATGCTGACTCTTGCTATCCTCCTATTACAATTTTACAATTTTAAAATTGTGTCACAATCACAATTTTAGATTGTGAGCCCTTTGGGGACAGGGAGCCATTTAATCGTTTGATTTTGTCTGTAAACCGCTTTGTGAACTTTGTGTTGAAAAGCGGTATATAAATACTGTTGTTAATAATAATAATAATAATAATAATAATAATATTACCTATTATAACACAAGTTTGCGGGATAAAGCAGATTTACATCACATATAAGCTTAACAAAGCTACAATTAAAATCAAAAGTACAGTATACTATTGCCTTGTATTCAGAGAACCTTCTGTTGGTACCAAATAGGCCAGTTAAAAGCCTATTGTTTTAGGCAAAACAGAATGCACACTTTTCCAGTCAAGATTCAACTAGGCATTTGGCATTCCATTTTGATCTACGCAAGTACCATATAAGCCAGTAATTCAAAATTCTTCCCAACTTGAACTCCAAAACGTTTTAAAGAGGATTCTGACTAATGGCGTTCCAGTACCACCCAAACCACACAATCCTACTACACATTCCTTCTACTCAGAAGTCAGCCCTATTGAGTTCAACAGGGTTTACTCAGAAACCTGTACAGAACTGCAATTTAAAATGCCTATTGCTCTTTCAACATTTTCCCTTGCTGTATCTTAAAAACCCACCAGAATGCATTTAATTTAGTCGATGCCAGGCTTTCAACTAGTACAATAAACTCCATGGCTGCATCCACTACTGTTCACACTTTCAAGTCCACCGAGTTTCTCTTTAAACCACCCTGCAGGTGTAGTACATTTTAAATGAAGGCACTGTTGAATCGTCCACTAACAGCTTAAGGTTACCAACTTATGCACACTTAACTTCACTGAAAGTAGGAGGGCAGACACATAAGGGGGGCTGCATTTATATAGGCGCAGGCCTCGCTCGCTGTAGACATATAGCACCAGCGAAGCCTACTCCAAGATCGGGTCAATCCTGAATCCACCAGAATTCCTCCTTAAACGTGGACAAAGCACATTTAAAGAAGAAAACTAAAGAACCAAAAGTAGTAGCACCCATCGACCCTTCTTATGAGTAACTCAGTCAAGCACATGGGGAACGCGTGAGATGGGGTGGAGAAGAGGCGGCAGCACCAGCAGAGACCTGGCCTGCGAAAGCCACCTTCTCCGAAACACCGCGAAACAGAGGACGGCACGCAGTGCGAGCTTCTCGAGCCCCCTTCGCTCATGCGCCAGTCAGCCGGCCAGGCCCCGGCCACACGCTCCCTCTCCTCCCCTTCCGTAGCCAAAGTCCTCTTAGGGCAGGGCCTACCGTCCCCGCACTCTCGGCCCGCGCCAAACTCCTACTCCCGCCCTGAACGCGGGGGGCGCGCGCACACGCGCAGCCCTCCAGAGACCTCGGAGCGAGGCGGGAAAACCGGTGTCTCATTTCGCGCCCCTTCCCTTCCCGAGCTCCTCCGAGCGCGAGGAGGCCCTGCTGCCGCCCTTCCTCTCGCCCACCCCAAGCCAGGCGGGAAAGAGGAGCTGTCCGATGGCCCACGCACGGCCTCACCTCTCACAAGGGTTTGGCCCACCGGTCACCGGCCGACCAGCCTCTGCGGCCCCCTCTCTGCCCTCGCCCGCCCGCAGCTAAGGAAGGTTTTTTTTCCCGCGCAGTAGGCCGGAACGAGCCAGCGCCCTCCTTCCCTCTCCTGATCCCGCTCAGGCTCCTTCCTTCACTCTGGCTACCTTTCTCAGGCTTCTGGTTCTGCTCTTGGCTGAAGGTGAATCGCCCGCGCAACGACGGACCTTTTCTTTCCTCCTCCGCGCGCACGACGAGAGCAACCAACTCGACTGGCCTCCCTTCCAATCCGCTCCTGCTGCCGTTGAGTCCCTGCTGGCTGCGCCACACGCGGTTTGCACACGACCCCACGCACCCTCCCTGCCAATCTGCGCACGGCTCCCTATCCCGACCACTTGGCCAATAGTGCCGCGCCGAAGCATCCGCGTGATCTGTCGACGACAGGGGTAGAAAGAACCAATCAGCGCCGTGGAAAGGGGGGGAGGTGTCCGCCTACCGGAATCTCCTATGTTCTTTCTTCTCCTCTGAGCAAAGAGGAGAGGGGAAAGGGGAGAACGAACGAACGAATGAATGAGGAAAGGGATGCGCGGGGGGAGGGAGGAAGAGCGCGGAGAAGCGTTTTTCCCGCTCAGTACCCGTCGTACAACCCGAGAGACGCGCTGGCTGTTGTCCAAGTAGATGCACCTGAAAGCGGTGAAGGCGACCGCTCACGCAGTCCTGGTGATGGGGGGGGGGGGCTCGGAGGATTGGAACGTGGCGAGCAGCGTCGCCAAGAGTGAGGCTAGAATTACACTGCACTGCTCCCCGCGCACAGAGCTGGCCGGAAGCAGTGTCTTCCCGCCTGTTGTCCCTCCTGCTGTCCCGCCTTCTTATGAAGGTGATTGGAGGTAGTTCTGATTGGCATGCAGCCACTCCCCCCCTCATCCGATTGGTAGGCTGCAGTAGCTCTGCGAACCCGCCCCAGCTCTGCAAAGCCTGCCCCCTCAAAAGATGAGGGGATGCCGTCTTTCCAGCTTTGTGTATGTGGCAGCATTGTGCAGCTTGCAACTGCTCCGCTTGCCTCCGAAATGCTGTCAGAAGCTCCGCTACGCGCCGGCAGTAGTGCAGTGTAGTTCCGGCCTGAAGCCCGAGCTACATTGTCCACGGCCGCATCGCGTCCGCGTTCTGTGCGTGTCTGGTGTCCCGCCCCCAGGTCAAACAACAGGCTCTGATTGGCCGGACGTAGCAAAAATCACAGCAAAAATCTATTTTTGCTGCGTCCGCACGGAACGCAGACGTGGACAATGTCGCTCGGGCTTCAGCCGATTATGGATGACGTTCCACAAAGCGAAGGTGTTGCTTAAAATGTCATAGCAATTTCAGCGTATCCAGATAACACGAGCTGGCTTGCATGCATCTCTTCCAGATGGCATATCTGGGACAGTTTGCACACTATCCTTAGAAAGTTCCAATACATTAAGGCTGCAATCTTACTCACTGGCAAGCAAAATTGAATACAGAGGATCGTCTTAATAAATATAGGTGGGGTGATCGGGATCGGCCCCCAGCCTATGTTTGCAAGCCTCACAGGGCAGGGAGCTGGGACTGACTGGGGTTCCCTGAACAGTGAAGACTGACAGGGCTGGCCTGTGGCCTGTCAATGAAACCCACTGAGGCAGTTGCTGCAGGCAGCAGACTGGCTCAGGATACGGTACCTTCTACTTGCTCTCCTGTCTGCTGCTTCTTGAATTTGAAATAGAGTCGGGGAATGGAGTAGAAGAGGAAGTGGGGGGAGAGAAGAATGGTGGGCCAGAGCAGGGGTGTCAAGCTCATTTCGTACAGTGGGCCAAATACCATTCATAGTGCCTGCTGAGCACGGGCGTAACAAGGGTGGAGCCTGAGGGACAGCTGCTCTGGGCACAGTGCCAGGGAAGGGTGCAACGCTAAGGCTTCTCCACCACCTAATGATTCAGCTGCCCTCATGTTTGACTCGGAACACTCCGAGCCAAGCGCAAAGGCAGCTGAATCCTCCTGCTGCCGCACGCTGCCCCTTCTCAAGTTTGTGAGGAGGAGGGGTGGCGCATAGAGGGAGCAGGCAATCGGCTGCCCTTGTGTTGGGCTCACAGTGCGAGCTGAATGCCAGGGCAGCTGAAGGCGTCCGAACCCGGAAGTCATGTGACATCATGACATCACCGCTGGGGGTGGGTTAGGCATGATATGCCTATTCTGCTGAGGGCTGGAAGTGACATCATTAAGCAAGAAGTGATGTCATTTAGCAGTTGATGGCTAGAAATAAGTACTTTGTTCTCACATCCAAACTAATTAGTTACAAATGACAAGAGAAAATATGCAAATCTTTATCACATTTTCAAGATATGGGAGAGCCCAGTTATCACGCAGGCCGCCCACTCAGCCGTGCTGCTTCTGCCGAGGCATCACTTCGCAGCTCAGTTGCTCTACAAAGCGATACATCAGCAGAAGTGGTGCTACTGAAAGGGCGGCCCGCATGATAATTGGGCTCTGTCTCCTAGCACCTCGACAGCATCTTCCTCATCCTTCTTGGTCTTCCGCTGTAGTGTTCCTTGCTCTCCGAAGCCTCCTTCTGTTTCTACCTCCGAGAGCCTCAGCAGAAGTGGCACTGCTGAGAGGGTGGTGCTGGGAGAGCCCAGTTATTACATGGGTAAGATAAAGAGCTTCTGTGGGCCGTATGTTTGTCATCCCTGGGCTAGAGCATCTCTGACACTGTATTCAGTGCTCTATTTGAAAAGGAAGAGGGGAATGGAGCGGAAAAGGAAGAAGAGACTCTGTTGTACCATTTACATCTTCTCCACACTTCCTCTTCTTTTCCTCTTCTTTTTTGAATCCAGGGAGCCAGAGGAGGAAGTGTGACAAAGGCAGTTGCTGGGACACTACAAGATAAGGTAAAGGTGACCCCTGACAATTAAGTCCAGTCGTGTCCGACTCTAGGGTGTGGTGCTCATCCCCATTTCAAAGCCGAAGAGCCAGCGTTGTCCGAAGACGCCTCCGTGGTCATTTGGCCGGCATGACTCTCCTTGCTGCAGCGTGTAGCATGTGGCTGGAACACGGAGCGCTGCTTACCTTCCCGCAAGCGGTACCTATTTATCTACTCGCATTGACATGCTTTGGAACTGCTAGGTTGGCAGGAGCTGGCCAAGCAACGAGCGCTCACCCCGTCGCGGATTCAAACTGCCGACCTTTCGATCGACAGCTCATGGTTTAGCGGTTTAACCCACTGTGCCACCCGCTGGCCTACAAGATAAGGTAGTTATGCCCAATAAAGGTTATTGATTGATTGATTGATTGATTGATTGATTGATTGATTGATTGATTACAAGGTAAGGTGGTAGCAGAAGGTCCTCAACTGACCCTGAACACTGACAGATGGGCAGCCCAATCCTGACTAGGATCCGGCCGGTGGCCTATGGCTGCCGGCTGGATCCTGTGCACCGGAAGCCAGCGTGGATGCTGGGCGGGAGCTGCACCGGCACCCGAGTGTAAACGGAGGCTACCCAGTTGGGCCTTCTCGGATTTCCGCCAGCTATTTTGTTGGCGGAAGTAAGAGGAGGCCGAGTAAAGGCCCCGGTGGGGGTCAGGATACACCCCGCTCCCTCCTGGGCTGCCTGGGCCAATGGCCACCCTCCCCCGCCCAGCGAACCACCCCCCCCAACCGCTGAATCCTGACTTACCTGAGTCCGGCGTTGGCGGGGTCCTCCGGGTGCCAGAGCTGGGACGGACGGCCTTGCGCTGGCCTTCCCGGCTCTTGAGGAGGTGCAAACGCACATTTGCGACGTCTTCCAGCGCCAGAATGCTCGTTCCGGCGCTGGGGGTTTGGTAAGGATTGCGTTGTTAAAGTTTCTGCCACATATGTTTTAACAATGCTTAGAAAAATGCTGTCTTCACAGCTTCTAGTCATTTTTGTTTCTGTTCCAGAGAAGGCATGAGCATCTGTGTGAAACAAATGAGTAATATTTGTAGATTACAAATATTTGTAGAGATTGTATGAGTAATAATAGTGTATTAATATATTAAGAGTTTTATATTTTTATATGTATCTGATTTGTAATTTTTAAATTTTGTAAGCCGCTTTGGGTCCCCCCTTTGGGGGGAAGAAAGTGGGATATAAATCCAATAAATAAATAAATAAATAAATAAATATTTGCATGTTTATGACACAATCCAAGACTGCCACATGCAATTGTGTTGCTAGCTGGGTCACGTGGGGGGGGGGGTTTGATGACACGTTTCAGGTCATTGCCCCGCCCCCTGCACTCCCACCTTCCAAGACTCAGAGAGGGTGGGAGGGCCCCACCACAAACACGCTGATTTTGGCGTGTTTGTGCTCTGCAGCTGCTCACGCAGCCCTCTAGCTGCAAAAAAGCAGCCGTGGAGCTCAAAAATTCCACTGTGGCTCCTCCTCATGAGGAGACCACGGTTGTCCCCGGGGGCATTTGCTCCCCCCCCCGCCCCATTATAGCAACGCCAATGGCCACATGTAGGGATGAAGGAGAAACTTGAGAGAAACCAAAAGTGATTTGAATGTTTTGTTGTTGTTGTTCAGCAGCCAATCAACTTGCCAAACTGGTGAGCCAATTTCAAATGATAAAGCAGCTTTTCTAACTAGTGATTGACTGCAGTAAAAACTTCCGAAGTACCTCTGACTGTGTTCATACTTCTCCCCGGCCTTACATATGGTTTTCTCCATTTGTAACCTTGCTGTGCCAAAAGTGATAGCACAGAAAGGTCCTAAATGTTGAAAGCACAGAAAACATTTCTGCAAAATTCTCTCATTAAAAAAAAATGTAGCTCAAGAGGAGAGCAGCAGTATCAATGTACAGTATTTTAATATTTCCTTAATACCTTATAGGTTCCCTAAAGGCTTAAAACATTTTGTGAAGGACGGTGTTTTTTAAAAAAGCAACTGTCTCTCATGCATTCATCATTTGTTGAATCCTATATAAGAATAACATGCAATTTTAGGAAGTGAGTCATGTGGATAACATTTGGGCAGGGCAGAAATGATGTCATTACAACTTTTATTCAAATAGATTATCAATAAGTAAGATTGTTAAACCTTGTGTTACAACATTTCCACATACATTTAAGTAAAAATGTAAAGACAATTCGGCTCTTATTGGCTTTAACTGGGGACTTCTGTAGTGCCTTGCATGCTTTTATATACTAAAAATAACCTTGTTCTCATTTTAATAGCATGAGAAACTATAAGTAGAGTAGGTTAGGAGCAGAATCATAAAAAGGTTGGGAGTTGAAAACAAACCAACAGTCGTGCTCCCTCTGTACAGCTGAGAGTAGCAGATGGGAAATTATGGGCATGTCAAAGATTTTGTATAGTTTGACTTTAATGCCACAGTATTTCTATCGTTATTGGCTGCAATCCTGTGCACACTTTCCTGGGAGTAAGCTCCATTGAACACAATGGGAGTTACTTCTGAGTAGACATTAGACAGGCACAGGATTGCACTGTATTGTTTATTTTTTATGTTCGTAGCGCATTTTCGGTAGATTTCAATAGGCAATTTTAGAAAAGACAAATTCCGCAAATTTGTAAATCCCACAATAAAACAAATCACAGACCAGCAAAACAAGAATATTTTAACAAATTTGCTAGCAAGGGCATGCTGAAGAAAAGAAGTCATAAGAACATAAGAACATAAGAAGAGCCCTGCTGGATCAGGCCAAAAGCCCATCTAGTCCAGCTTCCTGTGTCACACAGTGGCCCCACCAGATGCCTCAGGGAGCACACGAGACAACAAGATACCTGTGTCCAGTCGCCACTCCCTTGCACCTGGCACAGAGAAAACCCACTTCTAAAACCAGGAGGTTGCTTATGGCTTGTAACCTGTGATGGTCTTTTCCTCCATGAATTTGTCCAAACCCCTTTTAAAGGCATCTAGGCCAGGTGCCATCACCACATCCTGTGGCAAGGAGTTCCACAGATGAATCACACGCTGGGTAAAGTCTTAACATGCTTCTGGAAGGAAAGCAACAAGAATATGTACTTGTTGAAAATATTTCTTTACCCAGCGTGTAATTCATCTGTGGAACTCCTTGCCACAGGATATGTGATGGCACCTGGCCTAGATGCCTTTAAAAGGGGTTTGGATAGATTCATGGAGGAAAAGACCATCACAGGTTACAAGCTATAAGCAACCTCCTGGCTTTAGAAGTAGGTTTTCTCTGTGCCAGGTGCAAGGGAGTGACAGCAGGAAAATCTTGTTGTCACATGTGCTCCCTGAGGCATCTGGTGAGGCCACTGTGAGATACAGGAAGCTGGACTAGATGGGCCTTTGGCCTGATCCAGCAAGGCTCTTCTTATGTTCTTCCCACAGAAGAGCATTCCTGAGACCTGCAGCTGCTATAAAGGCCCTGCTCCTTGTGGAAGCCAATCTGGCTTCCACATATGATGAAAATATTCAGCAGGACCTCACTGACAGATCTTAAATCCTGGATCACAGGATAGTGCTGGGGGTTCATCTAGATTCTAGATAGATTAAAGAAACATTCTGTGAGATATCAGGATTTAGGCAATTTACGAGTTTAAAGGTCAAAGCCATCACACTGAGTTGGTCTCAAAAATAACTGGTAACTGGTGCGGGTGTCTTACAGCACAATCTTGCACTTTTACTTAGCGCAGTAAGTTCTATTTTGTTCCATGGAGCCTACTCTCAGGTACGTATGTTTAAAATTGCAGCCTTAGGCAATCCTATACATACCTGGGAGTAAGCCCTTTTGAACAAAATGGGACTTACTTCTGAGTAGACATCGCACTATTAATAGGGGTGATATATGAGAATGTCAACTTGAACCTGTCATCAGGCAAGGAGCAGCATTCTGCATTAACTGAGGTTTCCAAACCATCTTCAAGAGCAACTCCTCATACGGACTGGGGAGCAATCGCTGACCCTGTCCTAACACTGAAGTTGAAGCAAAACAAATGGCCTGTTATAAATGCAGTTGTTTGGACTAATACAACCTTAGAGATCAAAGGTGAATTAAGAACATTCTTGTGACCGTTCTCAATTTCATCCCCCTTGTAAAATTCATTCGAGGCTTGACAAGTGTGAAATTAACTTTCTATAGCAACTGATTCGTGTCAAAAAAGCACCTCCAGTGCTTGACTTATGGATGTGGGGCAGAGGGGGTTGACTCTCTTGCCTTTTGGGAAGGCCCCTTTAGCTACTGATTTTGGAAGGCATGGGGAGGAGCATAATTTGGCTAAAACAGAGGGAAGAGGGAAGGTAAGAGCCCCCCACCTTTTCTCTGATTGTTTGAGTACTGCCCAATGCAGCAGCTGATCTGATCGTGTGTAGTTGATTTTCTTCTTAGTTTAAAAATGTAGATTACTTCATGCGCAACAATACTGTATTTTGGGGGGAGTAGCTAAAAAATTCAGAAATACCTGAAATATTTATTTATTTATTTATAAGTCTATACCTGGGGTGGCCAAACTGCGGCTCCTGAGCCACATGCAGCTCTTTGACATATAATGTGCGGCTCTCGGAAATATGTTGGCTGAGCTCCTTTTTGCATCACAATTAATATAAAAGGAAAATAAAAAAAATTCAAGCTTTCTAATTATTTACTGGGTATAAACGGAGAGTCCACTGGATGAAAACATAAGTTTAATGTTCATGGTGAGTAAATATATTTAAGAATTTAAATGCTTCTTAAATATTGCAGCTCTCAAACATCTCTCTTGTGGCTCCTAGTGGTTTACAATAGCAACAGAAAACAACTCAGGAGTCTCTTAGTCCTCTGACTGATGCTTCTACTCTCTTCTCCAGTGTCTTATGCAACTGGCTTTTGGAGCAGAGTTCTTTTCAGGCAGGGAGGGAAAGGTGAGCTCCCTGCAGCTGTTCCATTCTCTGTCTGATGGTAAGGACCAGGCTGATCTTCTCCTTGTCTTGGTATCCATCCTGGGAGATGGGTGCAACCTCTCAGGGGCCCTTCGTCCTATTACAGGGGCGGCGACAAAGGGAAGCGCGCGGGGTGGGCTGCCAGGGGGTGTCGCGCGCACAAGGGTGACGCGCGACCCCCCTGCACTTACAGTTTGGCAATGGAGCTGGGCCCGCCCGCCCGCCCGCCCGCCCTAGTGTCCGTTTGGCTCCAAAATGAGCCGAAAACGGCGCGGGGGGTGCTCTGGGCCTCCGCGTGAGTAGATTCTACAGCTGATTCTAAAGAGAATTGCAGTCCAAATCTAAACAGGTCTACTCTGAGTAAAACCAGTGTTTACTCGAGAGTAAAAAGCCCAGGGCAGAGACCTGAGTCTACTTTAGAGTAGGAGCCTAAAACAAAACAAGAGGAGGCTAAAAGAAGGGGAGAAAGCAAGCTAAACTGCACCTTAAGCAGAGTTAAACTTAAGCAGAATTTAAAACCTACAGTTTAAAACATACAGACCGCATGGTATAGAAGGCCACATGGTAAATTAGGGTGACTCAGAAACCATAGCAACACACATTCCTGCCAGCTGAGTAGGTCAGATGTAAATTGAGGCAGCAGCAGGAACAATAGCAACAGGAATTTCCTGCCAGTAAACCACATCAGGCCCTGCCCCCCTTAGAGGCCAGTCTTTTCAAACTTTCAGATAGGCAGGGGGAGGAGCTACACAACAGTTTAAATCTGGGGCTGGTTTGCGAGTGAGCCTTTTCAGGAGCAGCGAGTGGCCTCACGGGGACAAAGTGGCAAGATAAAAAAAGACACAGCGAGTTAAGCAGCGGGGCGAGGAAGCCAGGCCCCACACACTGCCCGGCACGTCCCTTGAAGAGAGGAGAGCTCCAATAACATTAAGGTACCCAAACTGTTTTAAACCCATAACTTACAAAAAAAGCTATGCAGTCAGACAGCCAGCAGAAGGGTGGGGGCTATCCAGTGTTTTGCACTGAGTGTCACATGTATGACTATCTGCCTCTTGGGCACATGTCATGGGTGTGTGCTCGGTGCAAAGAGCTCCAGGCTCTCAGGGAACGGGTTCGCTCCCTTGAAGCCACGGTTGCTGACCTGGAGAAGCAGAGACAGGTAGAGAGGAACCAGGGTGAGACTTCTAGGGACGTGGAGGCATCGTCCTACCCTCAGTTGGCCAGCGCCTCAGCTGCCAGGAAAGGGAGTCTCAGGGCTGGAGGACATTGCTCTGGAAAAGAGGGAAACAATCCCACAGTGGGGACCCCTTCTTCAGGTGATGGGCCCGTATCCAGTCGCACTATGGATACTCCTCTGGGGAGAGGGGGAAGGGGGCTTCTTGTTGTGGGTGACTCTATAGTCAGGAACATAGAAAGGGGGGTCTGTGACGGATGTGAGGACCGCACGGTGACTTGCCTACCTGGTGCGAAGGTTGCGGACATCACCTCTCGTCTAGATAGGCTGGTAGAGAGTGCTGGGGAGGAGGTAGCAGTTGTGGTGCATGTTGGCACCAACGACGTGGGGAAATGTAGCCGGGCGGTCCTGGAGGCCAAATTTAGGTTGCTAGGTAGGAAGCTCAAATCCAGGACCCCAAAGGTGGCGTTCTCAGAAGTGCTACCTGTTCCACGCGCAGGGACAGCTAGGCAGGCGGAGCTCAGGGGTCTCAATGCGTGGATGAGACACTGGTGTGAGGAGGAGGGGTTTAAGTTTGTTAGGCACTGGGGAACGTTTTGGGACAAGCCGGGCCTGTACAAGAGGGACGGGCTTCACTTGAACCAAAACGGAACCAGACTGCTGGCGCGTAACATTAAGAAGGTGGCAGAGCAGCTTTTAAACTCACTCCTGGGGGAAAGCCGACAGGAGCCGAGGGGCATCCGGTTCGGGACTCCTCATTCCTCGGGAATGAGGGTGCAGAGGATGGGGAACAATCAAGTAATAACAGAATAAGAATTGGGAGTGGTAGCGTGATGGGACATGACAGCCAGTCTAGCAAAACAGAAGGCTGCAGGAATAAAGGGGCAAACATGCAGCCCTTCTTGGGGGACCAGGTATATAAGTGCTTTTATGCAAATGCCCGAAGTCTACGGGCAAAGATGGGAGAACTGGAATGTTTGGTGGCTAGGGAAAACATTGACATAGTAGGTATAACAGAAACCTGGTGGAATGCGGAGAACCAGTGGGATACTGCAATTCCAGGATATAAACTCTATAGGAGGGACAGAGAGGGGCGTGTTGGAGGTGGGGTGGCCATCTATGTCAAAGAGGGGGTAGAATCCACCAGAGTAGAGCTGGAGGGGGGCTCTGACTCCTCCGTAGAATCACTGTGGGTTAGATTACCAGGCTCCAAGAGTGATGTAATAGTAGGGGCATGCTACCGTCCTCCAGATCAAAAACCTGAAGGGGACCTTGAAATAAGGAAGCAAATCAGGGAGGTGTCAACGAGAGACAGGGTTGTAGTCATGGGGGACTTCAATTATCCTCACATCGACTGGGTCAATTCATGCTCAGGTCATGAAAGAGAGACTGGATTTCTGGATATGTTAAATGACTGTGCCTTAGAGCAGCTTGTCACGGAACCGACCAGAGGACAGGTGACTCTGGACTTGATATTGTGTGGCACTCAAGATCTGGTCAGGGAGGTAAATGTTACCGAACCGTTGGGGAACAGTGACCATGCTGCGATCTGTTTCGCCATGCATGTCGGAGGGAGAGTGCCGAGCAAATCTGACACGAAAACCCTTGACTTCCGAAGGGCAGACTTCCCCAAAATGAGAAGACTAGTTAAGAAAAAGCTGAAAGGGAAGGTAAAAGGAGTCCAATCGCTCCAGAGTGCATGGAGGCTGTTTAAAACAACAGTCGTAGAGGCCCAGCGGGAGTGTATCCCACAAAGGAGGAAGGGCTCGACCAAGTCCAGGAGGATGCCGGCATGGCTAACAAGCACAGTTAAGGAGGCTATAAAAGGCAAGGAAGCTTCCTTCCGTAAATGGAAGTCTTGCCCTAATGAGGAAAATAAACAGGAGCACAAACTGTGGCAAAAGAAATGTAAAAAGATGATACGGGAGGCCAAGAAAGACTTTGAGGAACGTATGGCAGGCAACATAAAAGGGAATAATAAAAGCTTCTTCAAATATGTTAGAAGCAGGAAACCTGCCAGGGAAACGGTGGGTCCGCTGGATGGTGAGGGAGAGAAAGGGGTGATAAAAGGGGACTTGGAGACTGCAGAGAAATTAAATGAGTTCTTTGCATCTGTCTTCACGGCAGAAGACCTCGGGCAAATACCGCTGCCGGAACGGTCTCCCCTGACTAAAGAATTAAGTCAAATAGAGGTTAAAAGAGAAGACGTCTCAGACTTAATTGACAAAATAAAGATCAATAAATCACCAGGCCCGGATGGCATCCACCCAAGAGTTCTGAAGGAACTCAAGAATGAAGTTGCTGACCTCTTGACCAAAATATGCAACTTGTCCCTTAAAACGGCCACTGTGCCAGAGGATTGGAGGATAGCTAATGTCACGCCAATCTTTAAAAAAGGAAGGAGGGGGGACCCGAGAAACTATAGGCCGGTCAACCTAACATCTGTTCCAGGGAAGATGGTGGAAAGTCTCATTAAGGATAAAATCTTAAAATACATAGAAGAACAAGCTCTGCTGAGGGAGAGTCAGCATGGCTTCTGCAAGGGGAAGTCTTGCCTCACAAACCTGTTAGAATTTTTTGAAAAGGTCAACAGGCATGTGGATGCGAGCGAACCCGTGGATATTATATATCTGGATTTTCAGAAGGCGTTTGACACGGTCCCTCATGAAAGGCTCCTGAGAAAACTCCACAGTCAGGGAATAAGAGGGCAGGTCCTCTTGTGGATTAGGAACTGGTTGAAGACCAGGAAACAGCGAGTGGGAGTCAATGGGCAATTTTCACAATGGCGAGAGGTGAAAAGCGGTGTGCCCCAAGGATCGGTCTTGGGACCGGTGCTTTTCAACTTATTCATAAATGACCTGGACTTGGGGATAGGCAGTGAGGTGGCCAAGTTTGCGGATGACACTAAACTTTTCCGGGTGGTAAAGACCAGCAGGGATTGTGAAGAGCTCCAGAAGGATCTCTCCAAACTGGGAGAATGGGCAGCAAAATGGCAGATGCGCTTCAATGTAAGTAAGTGCAAAGTGATGCACATTGGGGCAAGAAACCAAAATTTCACATATACGCTAATGGGTTCTGAGTTGTCTGTGACGGATCAAGAGAGAGATCTTGGGGTCCTGGTGGACAGGTCGATGAAAGTGTCGACCCAGTGTGCGGCGGCTGTGAAGAAGGCCAATTCCATGCTCGGGATCATTAAAAAGGGGATTGAGAATAAAACGGCCAATATCATTATGCCTTTGTACAAATCGATGGTAAGGCCACATCTGGAGTATTGTGTCCAGTTCTGGTCACCATACCTCAAAAAGGATATAGCTGAATTGGAAAAGGTGCAGAAAAGAGCGACCAGAATGATTAGTGGGCTGGAGCACCTCCCTTACGAGGAAAGGCTACAGCGTCTGGGGCTTTTCAGCCTAGAAAAAAGGCGCCTGAGGGGGGACATGATTGAGACTTATAAAATTATGCATGGGATGGAGAGAGTGGATAGAGGGAAATTCTTCTCCCTCTCGCACAACACCAGAACCAGGGGACACGCACTAAAATTGAGTGGAGGGAGAGTTAGAACAGACAAAAGAAAATATTTCTTTACCCAGCGTGTGATTCATCTGTGGAACTCCTTGCCACAGGATGTGGTGATGGCACCTGGCCTAGATGCCTTTAAAAGGGGTTTGGACAAATTCATGGAGGAAAAGACCATCACAGGTTACAAGCCATTAGCAACCTCCTGGTTTTAGAAGTGGGTTTTCTCTGTGCCAGGTGCAAGGGAGTGGCGACTGGACACAGGTATCTTGTTGTCTTGTGTGCTCCCTGAGGCATCTGGTGGGGCCACTGTGTGACACAGGAAGCTGGACTAGATGGGCTTTTGGCCTGATCCAGCAGGGCTCTTCTTATGTTCTTATGTGACGTCACGCGTGGGGGCGGGGCTGCGTCATTAAAGGTGACGCACGCTCCCTGGTAATGCGCGTCCTTGTGACGCGACTGATTACAATCACTCTGTTCTGATCTTTCCAAACATAAAAGAAAGGTAGTAATGATATTATTTCATTTGAGGGATATTTTCATGGAAAGGGTTGTCCTGATGCTCTGCACTGTGGGTGCAAGAATCAAACAACTCTAAAGCTATTTTTTTTTAACACAGGTAGTAAAGTGGATAAAACACAGTGAAACAACACCTCATCATGCCAGAAGGCTGAGAGCAGCACACAGGACTTGCAGAAGTGCTTCAGGAATGTAACACTGGAACTGGTCCTCAGAGGTAGGGGCAGAAGAGCAATCCATCGTGGGAGGAGGCTGCCCAGTTTATTGAATCTCCACTCTCAACTATTATCAAGTCATGCATTACTGTCCATTTCAAAGCACTTTCTGTCATAGCTAATCAACATGAAACTTGATACCGTAGCTTATTTATTTGCCTATTTCTAAGGGACTGACTACATATTGCACACAAACGTGTGTAACCCAATTGCTGCTTTTGGTTTTAAGAAAAAAACAGCTTTAGGAAGGAGCAACGAAGTGGCAGGAGAGAGGGTGTTTAACTTTTCCTGCATCCTCCACTCCCCCCCCCCCACAACTCTTTTCCAGCCACTTCGTCCCTCACAAGGCAGTTTGGAGTTGTCAAATTTTTAAAACTTTGGGATTAGCCAATGTGGAAAATACTTGGCTGTTTATCACAATCCAGAATTTCTTATGCAGTGTGACTTTGAGATGTAGTTCCATAATAATTCCGCATGCCTATTTGAAGACATTTCCAAATGGCATAGGCACATGCAGCCAGTGTGAGATATTTCTGTGTTCAGTGTGCATAGCTAGGTATGTGCCTTGGGGGTGCATACTGCAGGGGTTGATGCTCCATCAGATGCCAGGCACTCTGCAGATAGCAGCAAGATTGGGAGAGACACCAAGGCCTGTTTGTGTGTTAGTTGATTTGCTGGGGGGGGGGGGGGGATGTTGGTTGAAAAGGAAAGGCAAGATATTAAAAGTTAAATAAGAACTGGTGAACAGACGTGCATTGTTTCATCGGCAGCTAAGCCACTCTAGAAGGGCGTTCAGGGCATTCACAAATGTACAATTCTGTCCGTGATCAAGCTCAGGAGAAACAGGTTCTTCCACTTTGCAGCAGAAAGCAGCTATGTGTGGAACTGAGTGACTTGCTCATGTCACAAACCTATCTCCACCCCATTTCTAGAGTGGTTTTACAACTCTTCTAAAATAGGTTTTCTGTGTCTCTTCTTTTTTAGAGCAACAAACAAATGTTTAATCATGAATAAAAAGGTCATGCAGCACTTTACAAAATAAAAAGGCATGCAGCAACTTGCCTACAGATTTGAGAGGAAGAAGCATGATGGATGACTGAGATAATAAGTATACCTGGTGAATATGTTGTGAGGAAAGCTGGGCTTGCTCCAGAAGAGAAAAAAGCAAGTTGAGATGCTATGCACCCAAACCCTATTGAGAGACAATTGCCCCGGGCTTCCCAAAGCATTAACTAGGCCAGTTTAGCTTTCATAATGGTTTGTGTATGTAAACCATGATTTGTTTCAAGAACATATTCCTTCCTAATATGTTTTTGTATAACTTGGAGCACTACCAGACCTACTGTAATATTAAGAAGTGTTCAGATTAGTATTCTTATCCCATTTCATTTCATTTATCTTTTGTTCTGCACTGTTCTAGTAGTATTCTTTGTATGTTCTTGTACATATGCACTTCTTCCTCTCCAAACTGCAAACTCAGATCTGATAATGGTTATGATAGAGATAATGATGATTGTGCTTCAAGTGTTTAAAGTTATTCACATACATTTCTTTGTCATCCATCATTCTTACAACAACCCTATGTCACAGATCAGGATTTGATCATCTCTTTTACACACTTACCAGATCCATACCGGGACAGAGTGCTAGACCTTTAAGAGAAGGAATGTGGGTAGATGTAGCGTGTTAAACCCTTAGAGCAGTGGTTCTCTTAACTCCTGAGAAAGCCCTTTGCTGCCCTAAGTGGCAGTGGGGCCTTCCCAGGGGTTGCGATGGCGCGTCCAGGATCGTTCCACCGCCGCGGACGAAAAGGTCCGTTTTACCTTCATTGGTGGCAGTGGAGGTCCTCCGGGGTGTGTGGGGAGCCTGTGGACCCCTCCACAGGCCTTCGCAAGCATCGGAGCAGCCCTCCAACGTGATCACAACCCACTTCCAGTTTCACCGTAAAACCGGAAGTGGGTTGTGATTGCGTCGGAGGGCTGCTCCGATGCTTGGGGAGACCTGTGGAGGGGTCCGCAGGCTCCCCACACACCCCGGAGGACCTCCACTGCCACCAATGAAGGTAAAACGAACTTTTTTGTCTGCGGTGGCGGCGGCACGATCCTGGACGCGCCGTCGACGTCACCCCTTAAGGGTGTAGCAACCCTTTGTTCTTGGCAGGGGCGTCATGACACCCCAGTTTGGGAACCTCTGCCTTAGAGCACAATCCCATTGGGGCTTGCTTCTGAGTAGACATGCCTAGGATTGTGCTGTAAGGGTTTAACAAGCCACCTGCCCACATTCCTTCTCCTAAAGGTCTAGCACTCTGTCCCGGTATGGATCTGGTAAGCCGGGGCTAAGGCTGGGAAAGAGCAGCTTGCCTAAGGCCATCTACTGAGCTTGTTGCTGGTGTGAAATTTGAACTGGGATATTAGGGGTGATTTTTTGTGAGTATACTAATGTGTGATACAGTGTAATCAATATATGGAGAGGAAACCTTGAGATGAGATCATGAAGCAGCCAGGCTTAGCTTGTGATGAAATTAATTGTGCTTAAACATCTAATAAGATGTTAAGATGAATGGATTTAGGTATGTGATGCTACAAATTACCATATTGGTCTGAGTATAAGACTCACTTTTTTCTCCTAATTTAAGTTTTTAAACTAGGGGTTCGTCTTATAATCAGGCTGTTGCAATTTAATGCCAGTGATTTAATTAAATTTTTTTAATAGCACCAAACTTTAAGGGTGCGTCTTATAATCAGGTGCGTCTTATACTCGGGACAATACGGTAATTGTAGAAGAGAAAATGAGTGGACAAGTGGTGATACAACAGTCAAGTAGATTGAAAACCCAAGAGCCCAACTATATATCAGGAAAATCTGATTAGGGAAAATTGAGTTGGGGGGAAATTGAGTTGGGGGGAGGTATTAACCCTCTCCACCACATCACCCCACCGACCTGTCGGTTTTCCTCCTGCCAGGTTCCAAATTGTTTATGAGGACAACAATGGGGGAAAAGTGCTTGGGGAGGCATTTTACGGAACAATCTGAAGCATCCCTCCCCTTTGCTCCTTCACCATTCAAAATGGCTCCCTCACAAAGTAGTTTTTCCTGAAAATGAGAAGACTGCAGGGATTCAGTTATATACTTTTACATACAATGCATTAGTAAGCACTGAGAATAAAATCTAGAACTGCTTTAAGAAAAGCTTTTTCCTTCTTAATGAGGAACAAGCTTTCCCCAGGGAAGCCCAGGTAGTGGAGGGCAGACAATGACATATAATGGAATGTGGTACACACACACTGTGCCAACTCCTTTGCACAATTTTATTTGCAGCAGGCTGCATGAAAACCTTGTGACCTGGTTCCTATTGATGCATTAGAACCAATGCTTGTTTGACAGCCCAGCAGCTGTCTTGTTTTGTGCTCTCCTGCAACTTCAATATTGAGAACATGCCCCGCTGTGGAATTTCCTAAATCTATAGTTAGTGGGTGAGTGCCTATTTTTAAAACTAAAACCAAACAGAAGCCAGTAATTTCTTAATGTCTATTTTACATTACAGCTCTGATATAATGACTGCTTGTTTTTCGTGAATAACATTTTTGTTGTGTGGATGTGGTCAGTTTGGTGGCAGTCTTCATGGGATTTTTCTACAGAATAAGTAGACTGCAATTTGAAAAACAGAGGGAGGGTTTTCTCCCTCATAAAGAATCCTGGGAATTGTAGTTTGGTGAGGTTGCTGAGAATCAGTGGTATAGCTAAAGGGGTGTGCTGTGCCTGGGGTTTTAGTGCCCAAAAAAGGAATTAAAAAAAGGAAAAGACTGGCAGTGGCAAGAGTGAGTGGGGGGGTGTCTGAGTGGGGGACATTTAGACTTTTAATCTAAATCACCTCACAAAGCTACTGTTAGCCAGAGGTAGAAAAATACAGACAGAATACAAGTACCTATGTGTATTAGGTATTCCAGTGGAGTTTATACAAGCTTGGTATGTGTGTGAGAGAGATGTAGGTTGGGATGAGAGCATTGGGAAAGGCTTAAAAGCCCCACCCACATCATTGCTGCCCTGATCAACTTTTAAGCCTTCTGTACTTATTCTAATGTAAAAAACTAATAATTGTCAGATCTCCTGCATGAGGTCTATTTGTTCCTTAGGCAAAGTTGCTTCCCTGTATGTTTATATTCTCGAGTACATGGTGCTAGGGCACACCAGGTGAGCCTGACCCAGGCCTGACAGTGTTGTGTTGGTTTGCTTGGGCTGATGGTGAGGAAGCATCAGGTCCAACAGGCCTTTAGGGAAAGGCTAGACTTCGGTTCATCAGACCAACCTCTGCCCCCTTTTACTGGCTGGCTTAGGAGAAGCCTTGCCTTTTGGAGAATTCCATGACCAGCCACACCTTGCTTGGTCAGCAGATTCAAACTTGTGAACAGGGCCACATCCTGGGAGCCTGCTGACTTTGAAGTAAACAAGGTGGTTAGTAATCCCAACAGATGTGCCTTCAAACCCGGCTTCCCTCAGCAATTGAAATTCCTTGTCAATTCAAAGAGGAGGCATATAGTGATTCAGGCACAGGCTTCCTGGGCAACCAAGGAGTTCCCTGCCACACCCGCCTCAGGGTGCAGAACAATAGAAGATGCCCATCTCCAGCAGGAGGTGAACCATCAAGGCACAACAGAACGGTCCTTGATGAGCTCACCCTACCCTCTAAAGGCTGATTCACACCAGCCCTTTCCGTGCGCGTTTTGGCTTCTTTTCGTGTGTTTTTCATGCTTGCGTCTGACGCAGCATGAGCTTACGACGCAGCCAGGAGAGATGGTTTCGGTTTATCTTTTTGATGCGCTCGCGTTTAAGCTAGCGTTTATGCTCGCGGTGCTAGGCAGCCCACCAATCAGAGAAGCGCATTTCTCTTCACCAAATCACAGCTGCGCTTTCTTCAAGATTCATCTGTGGAACTCCTTGCCACAGGATGTGGTGATGGCACCTGGCCTAGATGCCTTTAAAAGGGGTTTGGACAAATTCATGGAGGAAAAGACCATCACAGGTTACAAGCCATAAGCAACCTCCTGGTTTTTAGAAGTGGGTTTTCTCTGTGCCAGGTGCAAGGGAGTGGCGACTGGACACAGGTATCTTGTTGTCTCGTGTGCTCCCTGAGGCATCTGGTGGGGCCACTGTGTGACACAGGAAGCTGGACTAGATGGGCTTTTGGCCTGATCCAGCAGGGCTCTTCTTATGTTCTTATGTTCTTATGTTCAAGAAGGCGGGCAAACGTTCAGAGAACTGCTAGACGCACGTACAGACGCTAGAGCAGGGCATGCGTGCTGGAAAAGGCTAGTGTGAATCAGCCTTCAATGAGTTTCCCTATGGTGGGGAGCTTGGCTATAGAAAACAGGGTCACAGACCCCTTGTGTCATCCATCTTTTCTCTATTCTTGCTGCTACTGCTCCTGTTGCTACTTGTGCAATGCTCAGTGACTCGCTGGTGCTGCGTCAAGCACCCATATACCGCTCAAGCAGCTGAGCTGCCCAGTTGTGTAAAGGGTATCTCTGCAGTGTATCTCTGAGTATCTGCAGTGTCTGTTAAGAGGCACCCACTGCATGACATGCGAAAGAAGCTTCCCCACTGCAAGAGGGTGAGTGTTTTTACTCCTTGCCTGCAGCTGTAGTTCAGGATATAGAGAATGCAGACTCAGCCATTGTTTCACACTGTGGCTGGAACCTGCTTGTTTTCCCCTGGTCTTTCTCCTCTCCCCTTCCTCTCCTGCTGCTGCATAACCCCTGCTTCTTTCTTTAGCCCCTGCTCCTCTGGATAATCTTCCTGATTTCCTTAAAACAGTGGTTCTCAAAGTTCTCCCCACAAGGCGGGGAGAACTTTGAGTAGTTGCGGGGGCGGGGACAGCAGCAGTGGCAACCTCTGGGATCGCCACTGCCGGCAGGAAAAAAGGTGATTTTGTGCACTTAGGGAGCCCTCCGTTTTTGACAAAAACCAGACGTGGTCGTACATTGCCTTGGAGCGGCGATCTAAAGCTCGGGGAAGTCTGCGAAGAGAGCACAGAGGGCTCCAGGACCCCCAGTTAGTGCAAAAATCACCTTTTAAAACTGTTTTTCTTGGTGGCAGCGATCCCGCCATGCTGTCCCCGTCTCTTAAGGTGGCAGGGGACAGCATCCGGTTCTCCTGGTGGGTTGCAACCCACCAATTTGATAACTGCTGCCTTAAAATGTTAACATCCTGCTCCCCTTCTTCTCTTCCTCCTTCCACTTACATATATGCTCCTCTTCTCCTTGTAAGAATTTCCTCTTTCTCCTGCCTTGAAACCACTGACGTTTAGGGTCTAATTATGTGAGTGAATGTGTGAGAATATTGCATTGCATTCTCTTTTTTATTACCCTTTGCAGTTATGGATTACTATCCCCCCAATAAAAGTTAGATATTGTTGTAGTAAGTTGTACCTATATCATTGCCAGGCGCGTCACTGGGCGCGCGCTGCCCCAAAGTGGGGCGCGCACGCCGCCCTAGTGACCCCCGTTCCCCCCTCAAAATTTTTCGCACTGCCTTTGGCAACGCGAAGGACCTACTCCTCCCCCACCGCTGCTGGCTCGACACATCTGCGCCGGCTGTCTGTCTGAGGCCTAATGATGAGGCCCAATGCGGCGATACGTAATTTATTACGTTTTTCGCGCATGCGTACAATGAGAAACGTAATAAATCACGTATCGCCGCATTGGGCCTCGTCAGAAGGCCCCGGACGGGGCGGACGCTCCGAGGCCTTCTCCCGGCCTCTGAACCTCTGGAGGGCGACGCACGCAGCGGAGATGACGAGCCCGTGGGTGCGCGCGTCACCCTCGGCGCGCGTCACCCTCCGGCGGTCCACCCCCCGCGCCACGCTCTAGCGACGCACTTGATCATTGCCTCCTTCATTTCATGTCATTCCACTGAGTTGTGCCATGAGCCATTGCTCTGCACACCTACTGTAGTAAATTTTGCCTATGTCTGCATGTTACACATGCCTTGGCTTAGAGCACTCCCAGTAACACAGTTTGACAAACACCTTGTTAGTTACACCTGGGCAGTGAGTTCATAGGAAGTGTGAAGATTCTGGGTTGGTGATGAAACCGACAAGGAGCTTCTCCAGGCTATGCCTTGAGATTAGTCAAAATTTACCCTTCATAAAAGTCCACTCTGCAGAGTGAGGGCCGATGGTGAAGATCAAACTAGATGGGAGTTATGTTATTAGTGCTCTTGTTCTACCCTATCTCAAAAAGCACACAACCCCAATTTGGATCAGGGCTGTGGCATGGGAGAGGTGACATAGACCCTTTGACCCTGTGCTGCCTCCCCTGTCAGAGTGTCCCCCTAAGCTGCTATTAACCACAGAGAGGAGTACTTAACCAGCATAAAATGTGTCCATAAGCTCTCCCTTCTGCAGCTGGTAGAAGCTTCTAGGGGTTGGAGAATCAGTGCCTCAGTGGAGGCAAAAAGTTAGCCTCCCCGTCTCTACAGCCCCAATCCATATTGGCCTCTGCTCCTGCAGTTGCTTTTTGAGGTAGAAGAAAATGTGCGGACCCTCAATAATGTGTAGTTCGGTCCATCTGGCTGGCTTAGTTCTATCCAGAGCCCAGTTCTATCCAACTTTCCAGCATTGATGCAGCCGTGCCAGTGGGGCATGCACTGCATCCTGCGGTGGGGGGCAGTCATGGAGGCCTCCTCAAGGTAAGGAAACGTTTGTTCCCTTACCGTGGGGCTGCATTGCAGCTGCATCGGTGCTGGAAGGTTGGATAGGATTGGGACCCAAGGGGCAGAGGGCAAAGAAATGGAAATGGGGGCAGAGGTAGGAGTGATAACACAAGTATTACCCATGACATTTGCTCAATCACATTGTGATGATCCTGCTGGCTGGGCAAAGAGTTACTGGGAAAATGCACTATCCCTGAAAGAGATTAACTTCCCTGAGATAAGACATTCAGATCTCACACAACTACTGTATTTCTTCAATTCTAAGACGCATGTTTTTTTCCCAATTAAGCATTTCAAAAAATGGGGTGCGTCTTAGAATCGAAGGTCTCCAAAAAGCACCCCAAAATGCTATCTTCTTACTTACTGGGGCTTGGGGGAGCTTCAGGGAGGCCTGCGCAACCCTCTGCAGGCCTCCCTGATCTTCAGTTCGGCAAAAAACAGTGATTTTCAGCCATTTCTGGTTTTTACGAAAACCAGAAATGGCCAAAAACGCTGTTTTTTGCCAAACTGAAGATCAGGGAGGCCTGCAGAGGGTTGCGCAGGCCTTCCTGAAGCTCCCCCAAGCCCAGGTAACGAAGGAAATGGCACTTTCTGACGGGGCCAGAAATGCTATGCAAAGGCAGTGCACTCAGACATCCTCAGCTGCAGGAGACATGCTGGGGAGAGTTGATGCTGAGCAGGTAGATTTAATGAAGGGAGGCGAGTCTTACAATTGATGGATTTTTTTTTCCCTGCTGGTGGTACTGAAAGTAAAGGTGCGCCTTAGAATCGATGGCGCCTTAGACTCGAAGAAATACGGTAATAAACAGTAACTACAGTTGCTGAATGTGATTATTCTATAGGTTCCTGTTGTATCGGAGGAAATATGACATCAACCTGGTCAGTGGCATTGCTGGCCCCTCACCCCATCACCCAGGGTGGTGATGTCATGACGTCACCCCCGAGCGCGCAGGCGCGGACTTCTTCGTATCTTTTTCTTCAGAATTGGCGGTAACGTGATGGTGTCACCACCAATAACTTCTGGGTTATGAGGCAGGTTGATGCTGGTTGCGAGCTGCTCCGAGCGGCCAGCTGCTTTTTCACGCTTTTTTCTTTAAAAAAAGAAAATGATATCCCTGGGGCCTCAGTGGCACCCCCCCCCCCCATGTGACTCTGCAGCGTGGCACCCAGGACAGTCCGCACTACCACCACCCCAGCTATGTCACTGTGCCTGGTTCTAGACATCAACACAATCCATTTAGTTCAGTAGAAATTTATATTGTGCCCTGAGCTCAGTTCAGCTCTTCAAATACTCAGAGGTTGGAATAGAAACCTGATTAACAATGTCCCCTCATTTGCAACCTTCAGATCCTAGCTGAAAACCCATCTTTTTAGGGAAGCCTTTGGCACCATGCCTTACTCCACATTTTTTGCTGTAACTAAGCATAAGTATGTGAAACAGTGAGAATTGAATACTTACCCTGTTCACCCATGCCTTCATTTCTTTGCTTTCCTCCATTGTCTCCCTTGTGTCATTTTCTAGACTCTTACAATCCTATGCATATCTCCTCAGAAGTAAGTCCTATTGAGTTCAACGGAACTTACTCCCAGGTAAGTGGGCATAGGATTGCAGCCTAAGTTATTTGGGGCAAGGACCTGTCTTTTTACTCTAGGTAAAGTGCTATGTACATTGATGGCACTATAATGATAATGATAATAACCAGCCTAGCATAGGCTGTGATGAATAATAATAATAATACTTCATATTTTAATAATTTCCATACTTGGTGAGCATAAATTGGCGTGTCCCCGATTTATTGTTTGTTTATACCAACTTTCTACCAATTTGGGAGCTCAAGGCAGCTTACATAATAAAAAAACATGATAAAACAATAAGATCAATTAAAGACATTAAGAACAATGAATCAATAATGATCAAACAATACAATAAAAGCAGCCAATAAAAACCAGTGACACCCTAATTAAAAGCAATATCAAATAAATATTTGACCCCTACAAAAGGCCAGCACGGTGAGGACAATCCTAAATTTGAGGGACAGAGAGTTCCAGAGGCTAGGTCCCACAACAGAAAAGGCCTTCTTGTGTGTTGCCACCAGCTGAACATCAAAAAGAAGCAATGCCTGCAACAGGGCCATCTATGATTGACCTCATGGGATGGGGAGATTGATGCAGGAGGAGACAGTGGTCCTTCAAGTATCTGGGTCCTAAACCATTTAGGGCAGAGGTTCTCAACCTGTGGTACGGGTACCCCTAGGGATACGCGGACCTCTTGCTGGGGGTACGCCAAGCCTTGCCCCTTATCTGCCCCATCAGCAGCTAATTAAGTGTTAATTAACATGGATTTTAAATTGTAATTATTTTTGGAGCCCTTCTGTCTCTCTGATTTTGGTTTTGGGCTTATTTTTGTACTTTGGAAAATGTAATTTGCTGGGGTGGCGGAGGGAGGAGCTGATTTTGGGAAGTGTCTGTCTCTATCTCACACTCACAGAGTTAAGACATTTTTTCACATATACAGTTGTTTTAGTACTTTTTAATTTAACAATTAATTACCTAATTAATTGATGGATTAATCCAATTAATTAGCAGTTAATTAGCAGGGGGTACTTCAGAAAATTGGACTGTGATAGGGGGTACCCGGGCCTCCAAAGGTTGAGAACCCCCGATTTAGGGCTTTATAGATTACCATCATCACTTTGAATTGTGCTCAGAAATGTACAGGCAGTCAGTGAAGATGAATTAACTATGTCACATCCCCTCACTCCTCTAATGAGCCTAGTGGCTCCTTTTTGTATTAATAGAAGTTTCTGGGCAGTCTTCAGAAGTAACCCCATAAAGAGCCTGTTACAATAGTCCACTCCAGTACAATAGTCTAGTCCAGTCTAGATGTTTTTTGTGCATGGGTAATAACCATAGCCAGGTCTGTTTGATCCAGAAAAGAATGCAGTTGGCAAACCAGCCAAAGTTGCTTAAAGAAACTCCTAGCACAGCAGATTCCTGACATTCCAGGGTCAATGCCAGATCCAGGAGTTTCCCTAAACTGTGGACTTGCTTGTTCGAAGGAAGTCTTCTCTGTCTTTTCCAGATTTAATTTAAGCCTCTTCATCCTAATCCAGTGCATTTCTGGCATCAAGCACTAGTTCATGACCTCCACGGCCTCCTTGGGTGAAGATGGAGAGATGAAGCTGGGTATCATCCATGGTAGACCGACTACCCTAAAGGCTGATCTACACCGCACGAATTCCGGCGCATCTCAGGCGCGTGTGGTGAGCGCGGAGCTGTGTGGCTTCCATTTTATCAGATTGCATTGGAACGTGGGAGATCAGTGCTCTCCCAAGTTCCGTTGCGATCGGTCATGGACCATGCTGATGTTTGGCCGTTTTCGGCCAATCAGAAGAAAGTGAGGGCGGGACGTGGAGCAAAGTGTTTCACCAATGGGATGAGAGGGGGGCTTTCAGCCAGTCGGAGTGCACTTGTGGCGGCAGCAGGAGTCAGTTGAGTCAGGGCAGTGTCTTGGGGTGGGGCGTCCTGTCCCCTACGCTTGCGACCCCACAAACGCAAATGGATTTGGTGTAGGTCAGACTTTAGTCTGCATGCAACTAAAACACTGAAAATTGCTGTTTCTGCAGGGATTCAGTTCAATGATTCTGCATGATTCTGCACTGCTGTCTTTCCAAAAAAGGACAGCAATGGGTACAAGCTTGAAAACAACATAAGATATAAATTGCTTATAAATTGCATAAGATATAAATTTTATGGTTTTTTTTCTTACTTGGCTCAAGTTGATGCTTATCTTAGGATAGCTAGATCTCCAAAATCTGCACACAGCTGCTGTCCTTATCGTGTACAGTGTGAAAAGGAAAAGCAGATTAATAAAAAGTGGGTGTTAGGAAATTTCCATCATAAAATGTATAATGTGCTTATTACTAGTAAATTTTCCAAGACAGATGCACAACATTTAAATGAGAGTACATGTGTTTCTTTCCATATGCCACACAGCTGCTGATACAGCTGTTCCAATTATGCCAGCCTGGGATGGTACGTTAAGCTTCTCCACCCCACAATTAAAGCCATTCCCTATGACAAACCTGACAACAGACATTTTTCCTGCAAACGTCTTTATGACTTAAACATTACTGAAATTCCAGGGAGGTCCACCCTTTCATTCAAAGGAATAATAATTTACATGTAAATTCAGAACTACCAATGCTTTGCTGCAGTGATTGTAACTCCCTAGGGTTAAAATCATAAACCTGATCTATCACTTCTCACATCTGATACTCTTCTGCATCATGGTTGAGTGCCTGATCTGGATGTGTACTAAAAGTCTGGATTGAGTCCAGAGATTCAAAAGATTGCCATTTTGCTTTATGGCCAAAAATCCCAGAAGAAGTATGGTCAAAGACCTCCAAATTGCTCGTTTTCCTTCCACCTAACTTTGGTGTGTTTGAGAATTGCCCACTGCATTGAATCATGCAGCACCATCTGATCATCTGCCCAAGAATCTCCATGCCAGTCCTGGCACCTAGGAAGATAACTCACGTCTTTGCCAGTGCTTCGGCTCTCTTTCCTTTCCTTGCCTCCTTTCCCAAGGTTTCCTCTTTTTCCTATACCTAATAACTGGACAGGCTGTGACCCAGTGCCCACTGGCTGAGCTGCTGCCGCCGAGCACTGCTGGATTTACATCTCGAAGCTTCCCTTTTGGATCTCCCACTTAGAACGTTTTCCTCCTTTGCCTCATGTCTTTCTTTCTTTGTTTTTTTGGGGGAACCCGCCGCCGAACCTTGGCTACCTACTTTCATGGCTTCTCTCTCTACTTCTGCATCCCAAAGAAACCATCCCAACAGATTAAGGAGAGGTAATCTTGGCTGTTGGCCCTGCTCTCTGTTTTCCTTTCCCTTCATGCAGCACATTGGCAGTGCAGTTTTGTGTTTCTTCCCTGGGTTTCTAGCATCTCTATTCGAAACCTATCCCCTTAAGTCTAGGTTCCTAAGCCACTCCTGGAATCTGTATTAGTGTGTGTGTGCATGTACCGGTGGAAGCGTGAGGATGCCAGGAGAAGTGATGTTCCGCTGGTGAGCGCAATGAGGCCATCAGAGCAATAACTGGTGAATGCATGCGCAAGCCAGTGGAAAGGCTATGGTCTGGTGGCACCGGTGAGTTGGTGATAGGGGCAGGTGGTGGGAGGAACGGGGCATTTCTGGACAGGGAGGGGGGAGGAACAGTGGGGCTGGGAAGGGGTGGATCCAGTGGCAATGTCACACAGCAGATCTTATGCCCCCTTTTGTAAATCTTCTCGCCCCTTTTCCCTTCTCAGACATACATTATCAAAATAGGTGGCATATGTCCGAGGAGACCCATAGGATGCAGCACGCACCTTTTTGGCACAGTTGCATCAGCACTCGTGGCTGGGCATAGGATGGGGCTATAAGTCATTCTTCATAATCTGCCTCTGAATAAGAATGAGTTGAGTTGCCATTGCGTTTTCGCGTCTTTGCTTGAGTCCCAATTTTCCCCAAGCTTAGTTTGTTGCTTCTCCTGGCCCTTCACCCCAAACTCTTTATTCCCCCTTTGGCCCTTCTGCCCTTCCTTCTCTCCATAGATGCTAACATTCTTCCATGTATGTCCCACTCTCCCCCATGCTTTATTCTTCTCCTCGGCTTTGTGTCTTCACGTTCCCCCTCTTCTTTCAGGAAGTTAGGTTTTTCCCCACACACTCAATTTTTCCAGGATCTTGCACTCCTTAGGTTTAGCTGTTTGTATGTGTTACACATCATCTCTTACATCACTGCTCATTTTCTTTGATCGCACTCTGGCTTAATTTCCCTCTCCCTATTATTGTCCCCCTACCAATAACTATTACTGTGCATCACCTACATCTGACTCTCTTTTGCAAACGCCAATTTCCTCTGGGGTGTGCCACGAGCCAGTGGCCAAAAGATCTGCAGAAAGCACATGTTTGGGTGGGTGCATGTGTATGAGCATATACAGTACATATGTCTCTGAGCACGTATGGTAACACTCTCTTCTCCAACTGTCCCTAGCTACATGTCCAGAGACTGCAGTTAAGGGAGGAAAGCACATGCCATTTCTGCCAAAAGTCCTTCCAAATCCGATTTTTACACTTTGAAAATGTTTTGGCAGACTTCCAGTGACCACAGAAGAATATGCTTGCTTGACATGGCCTACAGTATAGAACTAAAAAATAAGAAGGAAAAGGGTGGCTTTTTATCATTAGAAGATCTGATCAACACCTGATTTCCATGTGAAATCAACCAATGCATGAAACCTTGATGTCCTGGATTTTGTTCATTTTTGGTACATTTGTACCTTACCATGAGATGTGGTTCAACGGGACATGGTTCATGGGATCACGAAGGGTCGGACACGACTTAACGACTGAACAACAACAACATGAGATGTTTAAAAATTATTTTTTTCAGATTTTTCTGTCCACTCGTTTTTGAGATATTGAATTTTCAAAATTGCCTAAAAATGGCAAAATTGACTTGTCACCATACCTTCAAATGCCGTTTACAAGAAAACTATGAAAGGGATAGGTATCATTTAAAAGCTAATAAATAGGGCTTTCATTTGATATACAACATGACACAATTCTAAATTTTCAAAAATTCAAAAATATTCAAATAATATTTATTTTGAATTTTAATTTTTTTAAAAAAAAACCACACTTAAAGGTATATGTCTTGTAGCCAATCGGTCAAAATTTCAAGGTGGTATCTCAATGGTATAATACAAAAATTAATTTTTCTTGTTGGCAATGACAAGGAATTAACCCCCTCAAGTCCATTTTTCTACAATTTACATTTATAAAATTATGTGGTAAACTGAAATGAATCCATAAAATTATAATTAATTTTAATATATATTGTTGTGAAGCTGCTTTATTAGTCTTTATTAAGTTTAATTCACTTGCATGTGTGTGCTTATTTCTTTCTTAACAAAATCCAGGACATCAAGTTCCAAAATGGATTTTTCATTGGTTGATTTGACATGGAATGACCCACCTATGAAAAACGGCATTTTCTGTACTTATTCAGTGGAAAAATTTACCCTCACTGTACATCCTGCCCTGTTCCTTTCTAGATCCAAACACTCCCCTTCTGAAGCAACATAGCAACCTTATCTACAGCACAATCCGACTTAACTTTTGTGCCTGTTTAACCAGCGGCGCAGCGAGAACGGGAGGCACCAGAACGGAAAAGGGATTCAAATTCCCTCCAAAAGAGGAATTCAAAGGGGATTTGAATCCCTTTTCCGTTCTGGGGCCTCCCATTCTCACTGCGCCACTGGTTAAACCGGCACAAAAGTTAAGTCGGATTGCGCTGTTAATGTATTTTACTTTCTCACCTGATTTAATGTGAGAAGAAGCCCCGAGTCTCTTGACACCAGCATGTAAGAACCAGAAGGTGAGTGGGTATTCCAAACTTCAGCTTTAGAAATGTTTCCTCTCTTCTTTTTCTTCTGATGGCAACTAAGATTCTTATGAAGAGCAGTTCTTATAGCCCAAGAACTCAGGACCTTGTTTTTAAAATAGAAAATATTATTTGAAGCAGATTGTGTGGGCTCAGCAATAACCATTCCAAGGAATACTGGCAATACTCTAGTAGGTCAGAGAGCCAGGAATTCCAGCAGCAATTCCAAATGTAGGTCACTGTAGCCATGTAGAATCAGGGCTATGAAATCAGAGGTCACACCCTCAGAGAAAATTAATATGAGGTCAGAGTCATTAGTTGTGTTAAATCAGATCAAAGGTAGAAATGTAGAAACTGAGTAAGATTAGAGGCTCTGAAAATAAACTATACACATCTTATACACAGGTGAGTAACAAAGCCCTGGTGGTCTTTTAAAAATGAAAAGCAACTTCAGGAAGGAGCAGTTTTGATCACAGGAATAACATCGCTGTGTGTGCACATGCGTGTGTGCATGCATGCATGTGTGTACACTTGCACGTGTGTGCTTATTTCTTTCCTCACCAGCCATTCTTCCACTCTGAATTGCTTCCAACAAACTGCTACTTTCCTCCTGTCAAAGTTCCAGATGTTCGTTTATCCTCACAAACATGCATTTTTAACTCCAAGGTAAAGAGGGAAGGGAAGTCGCAGTTCAGATGATTTGGAGCAGTAATAACAGCCAGCAGAAAAAGGGTTAAGCACACATCTCCCTCCATCACTTCTCCACCCAAAATGGCTCCCTTCCAAATATGCTTTTCTTTATAAAAGTGACTGTTGGGACTTCATGTACACATTTGTGTTTAATGCGTATTTTGTCCCGTAGGGTTCAGTACATTAAAAAATGCCATCAAGAAATCTTATAGAAAAGGGCACAAGCAGAGCTAGTCATCTAATTGGAAATGTAAACTATATGTTACATTGAACACATAAACATAGGACTGGCTTAATGTAATATGGCCCTCATGTACAACGTGTGACCTACCAAGCCAAATGTGGCCTCCCAGCTATATCTAGCAACACACCAGGAGATTGACAAATCTGTTTGTCCTGCCTGAGCAGTCAATATTTTGGGGGTTTTTCCCCTTTAAAAGAAACTGGAGACTTTTGAAGTAATATAAATAATATACATGTTCTGTAGCCAAAAGAGTATGGCTAAAACTAATAAAGGGTAGTGTAAGAAGCGTGAATTAATTCTAGCACTTGTTTTTGTGTGTCCCCTTTCTAAATAATTGTGGAATTACTAAGCATTTTCCTTGGAGGTTCCCAGTAGATCAAACAAGTGGAAAAAGGAGAACATATCTCAGAGCCAAACATAACCAAACCCGCAAGTTAGTAGACCTAGCAACTAGAAGAACAGGATGTGTCATGATATTTCTGCCAGCATGAGCTGTAAAGTTAAAATGTCACAACTCTAGTCTGGAATGTAAACTGTAGCCAGCATTTCAAACTTACGTGGTTCCAATCCTGCCTGATGTGGTCCACTTGCCAATCTTTCGCTGTGGTTGCCTGAGGAAGGTGACACAGGTGGTTTTCCTAGGAATTAGCACTGTCTTTTAAGTTTCGTTGAGTGCACCAAATATACTCCTCCTTTTCTAAATGTCATCATTCACAGGCTTTTTGTTGCAGTTAATAGAATGTACTGCCCTTCTTCACACATTAGAACTGAACACAGTTTCAGATATGGGTGCGCAACTTCAAAAATGCAGCGTGAGACCAGCCTTTAAAAGGTTAACCATTGCCAGTGGCAATCTGTGTCCCAAGAGAATATGATGATATTTAATTCTCCCACTTCCCATTTTTAGTGATGGAGTGCAGCAAGTCTTGGATAGGAGCTCCATTCTTCCTCTTCTCTTGAAGTCTCTAGGAGAAAAACTGTACTGGGTCCCAGCACCTCCTTTTTTCTCCTCACTATGTAGATAGGGAAGATGTCTTACGGCGCAATCCTTTGTAACGGTGCGCCGGGGAGCACAGGGTGTCTTAAACGTGCCGTTCACAGCACCCGGCGAGTAAGGACCGCCGGCACAGCGGCCGGCAGCCCTTACACCGGCTCCTAACCAGCCCTGTACCCACTGGAGCAAGTAAGTCCTACACCGGCCAGGGCGGGGGGAGGGTGGACAGGGTGGTGAGGGAGGCCGACCATAGGCCGCGGCGGGCCTGGAGAAGGTGGGAATATCGGCGGCAAGATACGCCGATATCCAAAGCCCTCTCCAGGCCTGGCCCGGCCTTACACAGAGGACGCAAATGTACGCGAGCTCCGGAGCTTGCATACATTCGAGGAGGCCCGGGCCTCCCGCCGCTTACACCCGGGGAAAGGGATGATCATCCCTTTCCCTCAAGGTGCGCCCAGGCTGCCCTGGGGCAGCCCAGATCCTGCATAGGATACGGCGGCCGGCCCATTAGGCTGGTCGCCATATCTTACACAGAATTGGTCTGTGAATCCCCTCTACATTGTCTATCGAGAAGAGATGTGAAAAGTTTATTCAGGAGAAACAATTGCACAAATTTCATGCACAACAGAGTACACAGAAGGCATCAGATACAAATATTTGTATTCAGAGGCGTAGGAAGGGCGGAGCGACCGGAGCAGTGGCTCCGGGCGGCTCCGCAGCTTGGGCGGCACTTCGGGGGAGCATGCGTGCATGCGCGCACGCACGCGCGCACGCCCGGTGATGCAGCGGCTCCGCAGCTTGGGCGGCATTCCGCTGGAGCGCCCGCCTGGTGACGCGGGCAGGCGCTCGAGGCCTTCTCCCCCGGCCTCGGAGCCAGAGAAAGCCCTGGAGCATCCGCCACGACCGGCGGCCAGGGCTTTCTGAAGGCGGCCAACTGCGGCGCCGAACTATTTATCCCTTTTCTTCTGCACATGTGCTCCGAGGCCAGGGGAGAAGGCCTCGAGCGCCCGCCCACGTCACCGGGCGGGCGCACAGGTAGGCCGGGTCGCCCCCCCCCAGCGAAGGGGCGGCGCCGCAGAGGTGCTCCAGGAAGCCTCAGCTGCCGGGATGCCTCTGTTCGTATTGCATTGAATAGAGCTCGAGACAATTTTTAGAATGGGTGACAGAGCAAACAGTTTTGTACATTTTGAAACACTACACAAATTTACACAAAATACACTACACTACACAAATCTGCAAAACTTTTTACAATGATAATAGAGTATGTATGAGTATGCATACCATAGAAAACCATACTTCTATCATGCTATTTTCCATTTTATATATATACACATACATACCTACAAATAAATAAATAAAAAGTGGAAAACAATGATGTGATAGATTGTTGAAACTATATAATAATCATATAATATATAGAAAACATATATATATATATATATATATATATATATATATATATATATATATATATATATATATATATATATATATATATGTACTTGTATATAAATTGTGTGTGTAAACAACTAAATAAGTAAATAAATAAATAGCAGCTACAGGAAGCCCTGATCTTGCTTAGAACTGTGTGTGTGGGGGGGGGGTGCTTGCCAAAGTGCTTTTGGCTGTTGTCTTAACAAAAGGCAATTACTTTTTACAATAGTTATTTTTCTTTTTTTGAAGGAAAAGAAGAAGTTGTAATAGAGGATAATATCACTTCTTTTTTGATATGCATCCTATCCCCTTTTGCTCCATGAGACAAATGAGAACCTTTCAGGCAGGATACTGTGCTGTTTTCTTGTGCTATGGTATAAAAAAGCAGAAACTAACTCTGGGGAATCATTCTTGTATTTAAATACATGCACACGCACACACACCCCAAAACAAACAAACCAGAGTACACAGGAGACATTAGAAACAAATACATGCTTTCAGCATTTGAGTTCCCCAATCTGTCTGCACATGATGTTAATTTTTCCAGGGCACCTTGCACATCTTTTCAGAGAGAAGGGGGGAGCATCTAATTTGGCCTTAAACTGTAATGTGAGAAGCAGCCCTGAGATACAGGGCAGTGCTGCCTAGCTGAGCTACAGTAGGTTCTAATCTCTGCATCTGCCATGTTTACACATAGTCTGTTTCGTGAAAATGGGATTGCATTTTAAAAGTTGCCTTAGTTTTAGGAGCCTGCTGATCACTGAACACCAGCAGACTTTCCATTAGATGCCACAAAGCTTCAGTATTTGAAGCAAGGTTTGGACATTAAGCTTCCAAGGGTGGTAGCCTACAGAGCTGACTCTGTTCTATATTTGAACAATTACAAGGCTGAGACACATGGTGATGACGTGACTGTGGCTCAGTGTAGTATGAAATACAGAGAGCACAAGGGCTACCTCAGAAGTTTTCCCTGGCATGTGGGATAAAATGGGTGGCATTCCAGCAGATCTAATTTCAAGTTAATCCTGTTTCTGCTTCTGGGATTCATCTTCTGTTGCACTGCAATTGCTCTCTGCTAAGTCAGTTGTGACAGACAACCTCTATGTATCATGAGATTTCCCTAGAAATTATCACAAGTTTGTTTATTCATGATTATCAAATTGGTATCCTGACCTAGTTCTAGGAAACCCATAATGGAGTACAATTCACTGTTCTGTGAAATAGATTGGGGAGAGAGATCGAGACTTGCATAAAATTACACGAGGGCCAAACTACACATTGTATAAAATGTGTTACTGGTGGCCCAATCCTATCCCCCACCAGTTATGCAGCCACACCGAAGGAGCACGTGCTACATGCTATGGTGGGGAGGGGGGCAATCAGATGGCCAGTGAGAGGTAGGTAAAAATATCATTTACTTACCTTCCGGTAGGCTGCCTAACCACCAATGAGTCTCTTTGGACCCATGCCAGCCATTTTGCAGGCGTAAGTCTGAGGAGAGGAAGAGGGTGGGTCTGGGCCAGGTAAGGAGGATAGGATCTGGCATGCACAACTGCCACCTGGATCCTACCCCTCCCACCCTCGAACCTACTCCTCACCCCGAACTGTCCACAAACTGCCCCCTTTGCCACCTTACCTTAACCAGCGAAGCATCCCGGCTGTTCTGGTGCGTTTCTGCTGGCGGCTCTATAGCACACGACAGTGTCACGATGTTTGCACCATTGCAAGGTCTCTTGCGGCAGTAGATTGCTAGATCTGCTGCCATAACTGGCCCATAAGGTTGTTGGGCCATAAGAGACATACTTAAGACTGGCAACGTTTTTTCAAGCAAAAGCAGTTGTGGGGGAGGCAATCTGCCGCCATTATTCTTTGCTCATGGCAGCAGGACTGGAGGAAAAGGTAGGTTACCATCACTCTGATCCTCTTCTCTTTGGTTCTCCCTTCAAAGGAGGACACGAGAAGAGGATCAAAGTGGCAACAGGGTGAAGCAGGAACCTCCAAAGCACTGGACTCAGGGGTGGTTGCTCCAGTTTGCTGTACCCTAGGGACCACTCTGGAGCCAGGAGACAAGCCAGGAATCGCATCAGGAGTCAAGACCGAGATGCAAGCCAGAGGCCAGGAATCAGAACCAGGTTTCATATCAGAGGCAAGGGCAACAAGATCTTATTGCTCAGGCAAAGGCCCAGACCAGACAGGAAGCTCTCCAGAAAGACCCAATTACAGTATCAGCCTGGATAGGCAGGGCCAGCTCAATGACTTTTAACACCTGCTGTAGTTCCAGCAGCTTACCACATGGGGCAGCTGCTAACTCTAGCCCAGGAAGATCCTGACAACAGCATACCTCAGATATAAACTTGAATGGCTGTGACATATCACATTCATGTCCTGTTAAGGGTAGATCGAATATAAGACTATATTTGGTTTAGACACATGTTCTTCTCTGATGCCATTAGTGCTATTCTAAGAGCCAATGTGGTGCCATAGATATTGGGATGAACATGGTCGAGAGCCTGATTTAAACTTCCTGGTCTATCATTAACATCTCTCAGTGGTCTTGGGAAGGTACTAACGACCTCTCAGCCTAACTACCTCACAGGGTGGTTCTGCTGATGAAATGAGATCCCAAACCAAGTCTGTAAACGATATGAACACATGGGGTAGAGTGGGAAAGAAATCTAAATGATTAACTTCGTAATTATGATTCTCAGAAAAGTTGTAGACAGGTGTCTTGGCAGCTGGTCACATATCACTAAAGAAACCATTTCAGAGAACAGACCCTGTAGGCTTATTCCTGGTGTAGAAAATTGTTCTCATACTGAAGGTCACAAACTTCTGGACAAGCTTATTTTTAAAAACTGAGAGTCTACTTTAAACCACAAGAGGGAGATAGCTACATGCTGTATACCTTTTGCTGGTAATCTATCTTTATGACATTTTCAAGGTTTATCGTTTATCAATCAGTATACCCAAATCCTGTCCCAGCTACAGCTGGGCACTGACAAAGACAGAGAGATGACTGCCTGTCAGGGTCTGATGAAATGAAGTAAGAGAGTCACAAATCATCAAAATACTCATATCTTCTTGCTCCAGATTTTCGCATGATCTCATCCAGTGTTCTCATGTACACATTGGACAAGAAGAGGGACAATATGGATTTCCGTGAATAAAACTGGAGAACTTTCCATACATATTTACCAGATCCCTCAGTTGAGTCAACATTTCTGCTGGTTCTGGTTCATACAGCAAACATTATGGGAATCAAAAAGAGATAGCTTCCTGCCATAATGAGCTTACAATCTCAGTTTTGACAGAGGGAGGAGATGCGAGGGAGAGAGGCAGCAGGAACAAGAGCTAAATGTGAGTCACATGCATTCACATTTATTTAGGCTATCTTTGCTTTACACTCTTACTGAAATCAATGGGACTTCACTGTGCTTAACTTTATCTAAATAGTACCCAATACATTAGTAATTTACTGCAGAAAGAAAGAATGATAGCCTGCCCTCAGTCTCTTTTCAAAAATTAACTAGAAACCAACCAGGTTTTATCTTTTGGAGAGTAGTACATACAAACATTATTTTGTAAATAGGAAAATAGATAGATTTTGAATAGAAAATACATAGATTAGAATGAATTGAGAGTTTACATACCTTTTTTTTCCAGGCAGGCATTTGAAGAAATATGAAATACTGTATTTCTTCAATTCTAAGACGCATGTTTTTTCCCAATTAAGCATTTAGAAAAATGGGGTGCATCTTAGAATCGAAGGTCTCCAAAAAGCACCCCAGAATGCTATCTTCTTACTTACTGGGGCTTGGGGGAGCTTCAGGGAGACCTGTGCGACCCTCTGCAGGCCTCCCCGATCTTCAGTTCGGCAAAAAACAGTGATTTTCAGCCATTTCCGGTTTTCGCGAAAACCAGGCCTCCCTGAAGCTCCCCCCAAGCCCAGGTAACGAAGGAAATGGCACTTTCTGGTGGGGCCAGAAATGCTATGCAAAGGCAGTGCACTGTCATCCTCAGCTGCAGGAGACATGCTGGGGTGAGTTGGTGCTGAGCGGGTAGATTCAATGAAGGGAGGTGAGTCTTACAATCGATGGAGTTTTTTTTTCCCCTGCCAGTGGTACTGAAAGTAAAGGTGCGCCTTAGAATCGATGGCGCCTTAGACTCGAAGAAATACGGTATTTGTAGCCAACATCAGTTTGTCATATTCTCCAAAGGCTATTGCTTTATTTAAGAATATAAAGTAATGCAATATATGCCAGACTGGAGTAGCTATGAGCAATATATATGTATATATCTAATAACTGGACTTTATATAGTATGTTCTATCTGTAACAGATCTGTGAATCCCGTAGTGGTATTTTTCCTAATGTCCAAATGTTAGACATTCCTGTCCATTAACTTGCTGAGATTAAGCCAAGCCAAGATTAGAGCCCCAGGTCTACTTTGCTGCAAAGTCTGTAGACTGCACTCTAGAATATCTAGTTTATTAAACTGGCCCGCTCAGAAAATGGAATGCAAGAGCTGATTTAAGCCTTCAGGAAAGGGACAAGTTTCTGGACTGTACCATCTCAATGCATGCGTGTGTATCTCTAGTTTGAAAGTGCCCCCATGTCAGAATCTCCCTGGATGTGGAAAGTGAATACGTGTCTTGAGCTGTTAGCAGTCAGGACCTGGTGCGCTGCTTCCGCTGCAAACTTGGCAGACTAAGCTTTGTGGTGCAAGGGCACCATGTAGGCTACAGTAAGTGAGTAACTCTCTGCAAAGTCCAGTCCCTGCTCACCTAGTCCTGTAAAACCCTGGCCTTAGAGCTTGCTCATTCTTCTGAAGAATTAGCTTCTGCCAGGAGGAGCAGTATACATCCCCTGGTGCCATGCTGTAACTCACCTGCCTTCTTTTCAAGAACCCGGCCTCCAGCCTGATTCTGACTGTGCCTCTGGGTTCCAAATCTACTTTCTCTCTGTTTTCTGCCTGCTTTGAACCACATCCTTGTCTTTGCTCCTCAGGGCTGACACCCAGCTTCCCTAAGTCTTGGTACCTGACAATCTGAGACCTGTGCTATGTCAGGGAGAATGCCAAGCATGACTCTATCCATCCAATTTGTATCTGGCTGTGAGACCTTATTCTGGTTTGCACTCAGTTTCTGGATAAGCATGCAATATGCTTATATAGCTGCCAAATTATATAGCTGCCAAAGTAGACTCTTGCCTTCAGCCTACATTGTATATTTCCCAATATTACCGTTACCAAATTCCAGCCTCCACAGAAGAAGTCCCAACTGGCAGGAATCCTCAAGGAGAGGAGCAGCTCATATTTTTTAGTGATCACTCACTTGCTCCCCTGTACACATCTTTACTCAGCTGCAGGGATAGCAAGCCAAGGATTCAATGGGCAGTTAGGTTTGTTGTAGCATGCATTTCACAACCGCCACTTCAGTTAAGTCAGGTAAGGGGGTTTAATATCTTTAGCTCTTGCTTCTCTCTGGCAAACTTCCCTTGATTTTTTTTATATCCCCCCCCCCTCCCACAGCAGCTAATGGCTGACTTAGGCAGTCCTGCAATTCTTCCAGACTCCCTCTTGTTCTGCATCAGCAGATGGTCTTACAGGTGTAGTGGACTGAACCCATTGGTTTGCTAAGCCGTAAGACAACTACACTATAGCAGAGTTTTACACATGTTCATACAACTATTGTGGCCTGACAGCAGTGTGTTGAAGCCATCCTGAGTTGCCACTATTACTGTAGTTATATGTATCAGATTTGATGGGTGGGAGCAGAGGTGTCGCTAGGGTTTGCGAGAGCTCAGCACGTCACCCCCATGGCCATGATGGACGCCAGAGGTGAATAGGGAGAAACTAGGTTGGGCTGAGCTGGGTTCTACAAAAGATGCCCATCAGGCAGGACTCTACAGATTACTGGTCATTGGTGTCACTAGGGTTGGTGTCAACCGGTCTGGTAACTTATGGTGTCACCCCCATTAACTTTATTTATTTTAATATATAACAGTACAGATCAGCCAACAAATCCGTAACCAGCTTGGCTCTTGGAACAATCAGTCTCATTGGTCTGTTTTGAGTTAAGGAAATCCACTTTTTGTTACATAAGGCAGTTGTGTTCTATTTTTCCGGTTATTTGGCCATACGTTTTGATAGAATACTGCATTCTGCATGAAAGTACACATCATATTATATATATATATATATATATATATATATATATATATATATATATATATATATATATATATATATATATATATATATATATATATATATATATATATATTCATGGGGACAATCATGACTATTGCTTGCATGAAGGCCTACCAGACAGGGAGGAAGGGTTTTTATTTATTACATGTATGTCCCACTTCTCTTCCATCATGGACCATGGGTTTCCCAGGCAAGCACCTGTCAAGGCACTGACCAGACCTAATCAGCTTAGCTCCAACGATGTGGCTGCATCGTGTGTTTTCAGACCCCATCCTGATACCTGCTTAGCATGACCAAGAGAAGGAAGTGCCAAACTGCTATATCTATATAGTTGGTGTGTAGTCTTGTGTATGCTTCACCCTGCCTCTGATATTTGTCACGGTAGCAGTTCAACACCTCACAGAAAATCTTTAAAATGTGGGTTGGGCGTGGGATGCATTCCTTTGCACACCTTGGTGCTTTGTTGTGATCTGGAATTAACAAAATGGCCAAATTCAAATCTTTCTCAAGCATAGGAGCCTTGGAAGCAAATGATGTGTGTACTTCCTTTTTCTCACTGTATTGTTACAGAAGAGTTTGAATTCCCCCTTTTCTCTCCAGTGCCTGCAGAGACTGAGAATTACACAGCTCTTTTAGCCCAGAGAGAGAGAGAGAGAGAGAGAGCAGCATTCTGATGATATGAAAGTGAATCAAATGTAAATTGTAGCTGAAGTGCTATTGCACCAGAGTACTGAGTCAGCAGGGCACACTTGGCCCTGTTACAGCAGGCTGAAGAAGCAGCAGAATATGCAAAGTAGCCTGGCTCCTTTTACCTTGTATGCAGATCTTTAGTTACATAAGGGAAAGGAAAAGACAGGGAGCTGTCATCAGGAATTTAAGTTCCTTCTGAAAATAGCCAAAAATATTAAGGTAATGTCAATGAATCATTGATGTTTGTTTTGGAAAAAAGTCATAGCATCACCTACTAGTCTAGCTTTCTCCGCAGTTAATTTCCTGGCTTTTGAAATACCTGACTATGCCCTTAAAGAAAACTGACATTCACTTAACCTCCTTGGTATGCAGATAAATTGAAACTGTGCTGAACAATGCATAATGGAATGGAAAACCTGCCCAACACTTCAGCTTTAAATGCGGATTTTCTGAGTGTCCTTTCGAAAAGTGACAAATAGAAGTAAGGGATGGGCCTGTGATGATTAGAAAGGTCAGAAAAGTTCTTCTGTGCTATATTTATGCTTGTCCTGACCCAGTGCCACTATAGGAATGGCTGAATGAGGAAATGCTGCTGGGGACTCATGGTGACTTTTTGATCTTTGTTTTATTTACAAAGGCTCAGATTTGAGCATTGGATAGAGTTAGGTAGCACACTCCTGCAAGCAACATCAACTACATGAGTCTTCTGAGCTGCTGAGTCTGCGGCTGCTAGCTTCCAGTTCCTTCTCTTAGCTACCATTGCAATCTCTCTCAAACCCCATCTCACTCTCTGTCACTTTTAGAATCTATAGCACATGACCACACAAGCAGAGAAGTGAGTCACTTGTCACTCACACCTCAGTCCCTCCTCTCAGGTAGATGTACAGAGTCCTGAGGGTCCCCATTCAGGATCACCAGTGAGTTGCTAAGAACCATTAACTAGCCCCTTATTACCTTAAGAGCGCAATCCTGTGCAAAAAAACCGGTGGCGGAGCGAGCGGCAGAAGCGAGCAGCTAATTAGCTGGCGGAAATCCACGGAGGCCCATTGGACCTTCCCAGTTTACACCGGGGGAAGGGGACAAACATCCCTTGTCCCTGAGTAGAACCCCGGGCCGCTGCAGAGCAGCCCGGAACGGGCATAGGATCCAGCGGGCGGCCCTGGGCCGTCTGCCAGATACTTGCGTAGGATTGGGCTGTAACAAAAGCCTGGGCCCCATCCTGTGCCTAGATTCCAGCCTACTGGCTTAACACAAAGAACTGGCCAGCTTTCTATCATGTAAAAGCAGTTGATCTAATATTGAAATTATAACTCTTAAAACCACATATCCTAATCCTGTAGCAATATGTATAAATATTTTAGCAATATTTATATTTATAATTTCACCCTTCAGAATGACTACTCCCAGAGCAGAACATAACAATAATGGCAACTTGAGGAATGATGGTTTGGGCCACTCAGAATAACTGAGTAATTAAGGAGTTACAAGAGTGTATTTTATCAATCCAAAACTTGGGAGAAACGGTGGCATTGTAGGAGTCCCATTGCTTATTAGCTGATTAGCTGAGGTCACTGCCTGGCAAAATGGGGCTGTGATCTGCATTAAGATTTTTGTATTGTCATTCTTCATAAACAAATTCAGGGCACCTGCCTCTCTTCAGTGTAAATAGTTTTGAGATCTCAAGGGTAAAAGAGAATTTCAAATGTATATTCTGAACAATAAAAGAAATGTACAATAAAGAATATTTATACATTTATAAAGTACAATAAAATAAATGTAGACAGTGGGTCAGTTCAGTTATGCACAGTAAAAGCCATTGAAATCAGTGTACAAATAAATACACATAAAAAGAGGCAACAAACAAAAAGTGATTGAGAAATTGTCTTTGTTCATTACTGGAATTACAAATTATAATTAATATTGTCCCATATTGCCTCATCTGCCTGACATCTTCTCCTGAATGCCCCTGTTAGTGTAGACAGGAGGGGTACTTCAGAAATCTAAGAGGATGAGGGAGTTAAGACAGTGTGTTCAAAAAACCTCTAACCTTTCACCTGGGAGAGAATCCCTAAGTGTCCCTAGGTACTGCATGTATCACTGCTTTGGTGAACCATCAGTCTTGAAGATATGAGCAAACAATTACACAAATCCCCATCTCAGGCCTATTTGCATACATTGCCCAGCAATCAAGGGGCAAGACTGTACCAATTAACAAGCCTAGAAGTGAAGGGTAAAAAATGAAGGTAGGCATTCAGAAAAGAGCAAGAACCTGTACTTGCCCACTTGACTCAGTTACAGCCCTTCTTTATGGCTACAGTTTCACACACATGCCCACCATTTGGTGAACACTTTGCTAATTTTATGACTTATGCGAACTTATCATTTTCAATTGACAAAAATACAGGTAATTAAAAAAAATTTTTACCGACAGCAGATGTTACAAACAGATGCTGTCACTGAAAGAGTAAATGTCACTCAATTCCATTACAATGTCCATAATAGCTATGTTTCCCCGATAGTGAGCTGAGCTGAGATGAAGGAGGTCTGCATGCATCTGGAACTCACGATTGCATACTGCAGGGTAGATGCAGAACTCCCTTCTTCAGATCAGGAAGCATGAAAAACATGTGCTGTCAGCACATGCTTATAATGCCTAAAATGCTCTTCTTGCATGCCGTAACTGGGCAGGATTGTAGTCTTAGGCAGTTACAGAAAACCATTAAGGCTAGCAGATAATACACTCTTAAAATAGACTTCTTTTTTTTAAATCGTGTCCTATTTACAGCCCTCCTAATCCATGGAGTTTCAGATGTAATATACTGTAATTAATATATGCTTTAAGCTGCTATCACTCTTTGAGGAACACATACTTGTAATGCTATAAATAATGAGGGAATGCAACTTAAAAGCCTCAGAGCTGAGAGAAAACATTCATAACTTGGCTGCTGTTTTTAGCCTTGAAGAACTACGCTAGTACCGAAGCTCCTTCTTTCACCCACAGATGACTGTATGCTATGATCAAGATCTGACAGGCAAGGGACATAGTCACAAGGAAACAGAACGTGTCAGGCAGCCATTCCACAAGGGGACAGCCAACAATAAAAGATGCCCCCCTATTGATGGAGGCAAAGGGATTTTGCTAACATTCACAAGTTAAATGGGTGTCACATGATTTCTGCCGTAAGTTGCTGCATCATGGAACAGAGATGCTAAACTGCTCCCTTCCCCCTTGTGTAGCACACCAGAACATTCACCCGAGGCCTCTATAAGCTTATCCACATTTGCTCTTCATCTTCCTGTTTCATCATCCACTGTTAAATAGGACTGCAACAGTTAGTCAATAAGAACATAAGAAGAGCCCTGCTGAATCAGGCCAAAGGCCCATCTAGTCCAGCTTCCTGTATCACACAGTGGCCCCACCAGATGCCTCAAGGAGCACACATCCAACAAGATAACCTGTTTCCTGCTGCCACTCCCCTGCACCTGGCACAGAGAAAACCTACTTCTAAAAACCAGGAGGTTGCTTATGGCTTGTAACCTGTGGTGGTCTTTTCCTCCATGAATCTGTCCAAACCCCTTTTAAAGGCATCTAGGCCAGGTGCCATCACCACATCCTGTGGCAAGGAGTTCCACAGATGAATTACACGCTGGGTAAAGAAATATTTTCTTTTATCCGTTCTAACTCTCCCTCCACTCAATTTTAGTGCATGTCCCCTGGTTCTGGTGTTGTGCGAGAGGGAGAAGAATTTCCCTCTATCCACTCTCTCCATCCCATGCATAATTTTATACGTCTCAATCATGTCCCCCCTCAGGCGCCTTTTTTCTAGACTGAAAAGCCCGAGATGCTGTAGCCTTTCCTCATAAGGGAGGTGCTCCAGCCCACTAATCATTCTGGTCACTCTTTTCTGCACCTTTTCCAACTCAACTATATCTTTTTTGAGGTGTGGTGACCAGAACTGGACACAATACTCCAGATGTGGCCTTACCAACGATTTGTACAAAGGCAGAATGATATTGGCCGTTTTATTCTCAATCCCTTTTTTTATTGATCCCAAGCATGGAATTGGCCTTTTTCACAGCCGCCGCACACTGGGTCGACACTTTCATCGACCTGTCCACCAGCACCCCAAGATCTCTCTCCTGTTCCGTCACAGACAGCTCAGAACCCATTTGCGTATATGTGAAATTTTGGTTTCTTGCCCCAATGTGCATCACTTTGCACTTACTTATATTGAAGCGCAATGAATCAAACTGATGAATCAAACTGATTAATTGATTAAGCATCTTTGCCTTAATTAAAGTCCTGGCCTGGATTAATCAGACATTTTGCCTCAACATAGAAACTGAAATAATTAAAGAGTGCAACCGCTTGTTACTGTTGGTTCGAAGCTGCACTCACTGCTGGCTCCTCACCGCAGATATGACAGAAAGTAAACAAAGCCAAGCTGGTCGTGGTACAACTCTGCCATTCCCAATACTGTACCCCCTCCCTCCAATGCTGCTGCATCTGCATCTCAGCACACCAAGAGAGTGAGTTCCCAACCTTCCCAGTGTCAGTGCAGAGAACCCCCCACAAAATTCCTCCATTCTGATCTTGACAGCCCAAGGAGACTGTTAAACCATGATGATGATGAATATTTAGAATAGGGTACTGTGAACTCAATGTAATGGAAGGTGAATCACTTTATTTCCTGTGAATTCCATATCTGCCTAATCTGTTTAGATAAATTATTCTTTCATTTCTTCTGTTTACTCATTTTCAATAAACTCGTGGAGAAAAATTCAGCCTCAGCTTTTTCAAAACACCTGTACCACATTGCTTCTCTTTTCCTAGGCACTGTCTCTTACACTTTTTGTATTGTGCTGAAACACCAGTCTTTCTTTTGTGTCAGTCTGTACTCCAACACATGTGTATACCTGTTCCAGGTGTGCAAACTAGCTTATGCTTTCTGGAAGAATGTGGTGGAATGAAGACAAAGTAGTACACTGAATTAGCAGGATAGACACCAAGGAAAGTGATCTGATTAAAGAAAGGGTCAAGATCACTAAAAAGGTTATTGTATATTGATGAGAATGCTGTGGCACAAGGTTGTTAGGTTGTTGGTACAGCTCTTTGCAAATGCAGCATTCTGGCTGGTCACCAAACCAGTTGGAATTATTTTTACTGATGCTGGTAATTTCCTTTCACTTGTGTAATTACTTATAAGGAAGTACAAAATGTACTTGTGGCAGTTCAACAAAAACTTGTCAGCAGGTGACAAGTTAAGATTGTTATGTTCACCTACATTATCAGCGTTTCGGATGATATATTTTCCAAGAAAAAACACGTCCCATCTTAAGCAGAAAATGCTGTCTGTCCCTCAAAAGGCTCTAAAACTGCTCAACTTAGTTAACCTTTCGAGGCATCAGATGAAAGCTCATGGTGTGCAGGTAATGTTTCTATGGTTTAATTTTATATCATTTGCTTATGGACCTCACTGGTTTCCTCATTGCCCCTAAGCCTTCAGCTATGTCTCTCCAGGCTTGCAAGGCCCCTTGGGACATCAGAGTGGATGAGCCAATGGGAAGCAGCTAGCTTGCATGCAAACTCATGCAGGCCCATCAAAACACCAGTACCTTATTCCAATTGTGGTATGTGGGTGTCCAGAAGTGCCTTTCTTTTCACAAACTTCATTTGGTGAGGAGGTTGTGGTCCCTTTTGGCAAAGAGGGTCAACACCAGGGTATTGGGGGAACTTAGGAGCCTTTGGGGTCCTTATGTGCACACATGTACTCCTTCAGAGAGTGCCCTATCCCACCAACTTGTGTGTGTGTGTGTGTGTCCGGGCTGAAGCCTGGTTTACCTGGGGGCTGCAGTTGGTGGTGATGGCAATGACAATAACAACAACAGTGGTTCATCCCTCTCCTCTGGCTTGCTCTCCGGCAGTGGCCCTGCCACCGGAATCATTGTCAGAGCCAGCCACATTGGCCACTGGAGGACAAAGGGAAAAGAAAGTGCCCACCTGAGCTTTTCTTCTTCCCTCCCTCCCTCCCCAGTGACCAATGCGGTTGCAGACCTAGCTTTCTCTTTGGCGGCAAGGCTACCACTGAGAGCAAGCTGGGCAACACTGGCCACTGGAGGAGGGAGGGAAGAGAAAGTGATTAGATAGGCACTTCCTCTTCCCTTCTTCCTGTCAGCCAATGCAGTTGGGCCTGGCTTGCTCTCCGGTGATGAAATGGTGCTGCCATCACCACCACCCCAGCCCTAGGTAGGAGACTGCTTGGTCTGTCAAGCCCAGTTGCGAATGGAGAGGGTGAGAGAAAGCAGCAGTAATAGCACAAGTCCCTAAGTTGAGCAACTCCTACTGCCGCGCCTGCAACTTCTAGGGGCTTCAGGGGTCAGTCACATGACTTCTTGGTAGCCCATGAACCTTCAGCCAGTGCCTGACCTGACCAACCCCTGAAGCCGCCTATGGCAAACATGATTCCTGCTTCTGTAACTTCAGAGCTAGGTAATTTTAATGGCCTTTACATAGGGCTATTCAGATCCAGAAGCTATAGATGCAAATATCTTTTATCTCTCCAGCTTATTATTATATGTTCCATGTGGCTGGAAAAGTTGCCTGAATCAGAAGAAAGGATGTTTTTTTTTTTATGGGACAAGCCTCCATTAGTGAAAGCAAATTCTTTGAACTTCAAAAGCTCAGGTAAGTTCTTTGAAGCTGTAAATTAAGTAGAGAAGAGCCTTTTGGATTTTAAATGTGATTCATTTTACTTTTTTTTCTCCTTCATGAACTCTCTCATAGCAAATCTCATTACAATCAGTATCTTGGTGTCAAAAGCCAAAATCGAACTTACAGTCAGCAAAATTAGGCGCCATTTCAACAAGTTTCCAAAAACACGAGTGTATTTCCATGTTGAGAGACGTGCCTGTGGGAATCTGCAGAAGAATGCTTTCCCTCACCACCAAGCGCAATCAGTGCAGCCACTCATTAGAAGAGGGGCTCAGCAATCAGAGGCTGTGGTTTCCAAATGCTCTCAACTGAGCACTGCATAGAAGGAAGGGGGAAGGGAAAAGCTAGTGAGAACAGAATGCCTCCCTTATTTAGTATACTGACCGCCCAATCCTACCTAACTCCCTCTACGCCGATGCAGCTGCGCCAACGGGGTGCATGCTGTATCCCGTGGGGGCTTCAGGCCCCAGAGGTCTCCTCCAGGTAAGGGAACATTTGTTTCCTTGCTCCAGGGGTACCTGCATGGGTCTGCTCGGATCTTCGCCAGCTGCTTTGCTGGCATTAGTCCGAGTGGACCCAGGAAGGCGGATCGAGACTGGGAAGGGGGATAGGATATCAGTGGCGCTGCTACTGCCAATACCACTCCCTTCCTGGCCTCTTTCTGCCCCCCTCCCTGTTCCCCCCTGTCCTCTCCCTGTTCCGCCCACCCCCTGCCACTGCTGCTATTGGACTTACCTTCCTGGGTCCGGCGGTGGTCCACCTGTGCTGTCACCAAAAGCCGTTTTACAACAGAAGAACTGTTTTCCGCTGTTGTAAACCCCTCCGCACGCCAGCCCAATCCTGGATAGGAATGGACTGTGAGTTTCTGTCTCTCACTTCCTCCAAAGTTTTACAAAAAATGATTGCACCATAGTGCCAACTCAAAAGTTAAGACATTCCTCTTTGGACTTTGATACCCATGCAGGATCCCCTCTTTATGTGTAGGCACATTTCCCTTCTCATAGGCATACTTGCTTTTGGGGAAACCTTCATGTCAGCAATGTTTCTATGTTTATTTAACATTTGAGCAGAGCTCTTAGATTATATATATCACTAAATCCTCATGTTTGCAGAGCTCAACTACATGTTACAGTAGGGCCCCCATATCCGTAGATCTGCTTATCCACAGTTTGCCATGCTCCCCCCCATGCCTATTACCTTTGTTTATCTTCATAGAGCTCGCGCCGTCATCATGTTTCTTGCTTGAACAAAACACTATAAGTAGCATGCTTATATGCTTATATGACGAAACAGGCAAGCAGCCTGAATGCTAGAGGGGTTCCGTTAACAGGAGCAGTTTTATTCAAGCAAGAAACATGCTGACTTGGCACCATCTCTGTGAAGATAAACATAAGTAAGGGGTGCGTGGGGATAGGGTTCGTTCTTTTCCACAGTTTCATTTAACCACAGTGAAAGCTGGAACGTATCCCCCCGAGGATATGGGGGTACAGCTGTACTTTTAACACAAGCATTGGGCCTGCATGTCTCATTTTTGTTTTCTAAATAGCACCCAGGGACCCTTTCAGATTGGGACCATAACATTAAACTTTTGTCCCTGCCATGGTCCTAATCCAGATAACCCCACCACCACCACCACCACAGCTGCTATTAGCCTAGAGTAGGAAGCTGTCATGGCCCTGGGAACAGAAAGAACCCCTGTGCTCAGAGAATGAGTCAGGAGGAGACAAACTCAAATTGAGGGGAGGGAATTCCTCTGACAAAGACCCTAGAAGCCCCAATTTCAGAACCTCCTACACAAAGATAGTCCTGGAATTTGACTTGGCTAGAGGATATAGAGGCCAGAGAACACAGTTCTGCACAGCTCTACCTTCCTCTTCTGACTCTAAAGACTCTCCTGAGGAGCGTTCAAGCGAACTACATTCCTCCCGGCACTGCCAACATCAACGGCTGCAGTCGAGGATCCTTTAATCAACAGCAGGCTTCTCAAGGTGGAGCTAGTCACCCTGCATTCCTCAGCGGGTACTTAAACCTTCAGTCTGCTTTACACTTCTACTGGAACAATGCCTATGCTTTCCTTGGTTGCTGTATCTAGCCTAGCCTTGGAGCCATGTGTGGTCCTGGCCTTCTGTGTGCTCTGTTCTCTTGTAAACTGACTCATGCTGTGATCTGAACTCCATGTGCTACTGTGAGAAGGAGCCCGCAAATGTATTAGAATCTTCTGTAACACAACAGTATAACAAAACATGGCTATCCAGATCCCTGTGTAGAAGCAGATCCTGCATAGGGGTTCCCTTGCTAGAGCAAGAACTGTACACAGAGACTGGGTACAAATATGTATCTGGATGCCTACTCTATCACACTGTGCACTTAGATGTGAGGTATGCAATGTGGCCCCCATTTGCGGTGCATGGTGTGGACAGCCACATCTATTCCCATCAATGTTGTAATGCCAGAGGTATAGGAAGCCACTGGGAACGATCATTTGAAACTTTGGAGTTAGGCGTTATCAACTCTGTACTTCTTTCTCTAAGCATTCAGGAGCAGTTATCTAGTCCTAAACCCATATCTGGAAGTCATGGATGAGGTTAAACCACCTGAAGTTGAATCCAATCAAACGGGAGGTGACGCTGGTAGGTAATCCCAATATTCTTGAGGGAATGTTTATGTCTGCTTTGGGTGGAGTAGTACTCAGTAGGTTTGGAGCCCAAAGAGTAGGTTTGGAGCCTTGGAGTTCTCCTGGATGTTGCTTTGCTCCTGGAAAAACTGGTAGTGAAAGTGGCCAAAGTGCTTTTCATCAGCTGCATCTTTGGGGGAGAGAGGAATCTCACCACACTTACCTATATTGAAGATGGCCAGGAACCTCCAGCTGGTGCAGAATGCTGCTGCCTGCCTTTTGATGAATATCTGGAGGCAAAACCCTATTCCACTGGTTTTGATAGCTGAGTTTGCTGCATACGGTATGTAGCGTTGTTAAGGTTTTCTTGATTAACTGTGGGTGTTTATATTTTTATTGAGTTTTTATGTAAACTGCCTAGAGGCTGGGAAAGGTGGTACAGGGGCCCCATTTATAAGTCAGGTTTATGAACCTAAAGACTTGGACTTACATCAAAACTACTTATAAAGGGGAATTTCCCCCTGTAATGGTTCCCCTTGGAAGCTCCCCTGCCCAAGGGGGCAGGTCGACGTTGTAAGGGTTAGGGTAGGACATGGTGGGGCTTCAGGGCATGACAGGATGGATGAAGGAAGGCACCAACTGCGGCAATTTGATGCTTAGGGTAGGTTTAGTCAAAGCTCAGCTTCCAGTCACTTGGGGTTCCCAGGATGCTTCTCCAGTTTGCTTCTCTGCCTTTGGCTTCCTCCTCTCTCCTGGCTTCCTCACTGTAGCTCTCTAGAGAGAATTCCTCTGCTTAGACATCCAGCCGGCGGACTTGTGGATCAGCTGTGCCTGCCTAATTAGTCTGGCCCTGGGGTGGCAAAGGGCTGGAAGTAGGTTGAGGCTCCTGGGAACAGGGGGTGTACCACAGCCTCTGCCCAGCGACCAGCTGCTTTTCTTCTTTCCCAATGCAGCCTATCCCTTGGCTTGTTTGTGGCCCTCGCCCTTATCTGTCCCCATCTGGATCCGCTTCCCCCCCTTCCTTACTTCCACCTACCATTCTGCTTCCAGTCCCCTTTCCCCCCCCCCTTTGTCCTGGCTCACCTCCTGGCACTTTCTCATCATCCCCCTCTGTCTTGCCCCCTTCAGCATCTTCCTTTGGAATCTTGTGTTGGCTTCCCCCTGTCCTTTCCCTGCTGTTGGCTTCTCCCACTCTATCCGCGCGGTCTCCTGGTCTCTGTGTTCCTCCTTCTGCTTGTCCTTGCTTTCCTCCTCTCTATCCCCTGCCATCTCTCTTGCCACCCCTACCCCAGGTTCCCTTGCCTGGGCCCCTCCCACTCCTTCTAAGGAGGCCAGCTGGGGTCCCCTGCCTCTGCTCATGCACCTTGACACTTGGCAATGACATCACCGCCAAGCAGCTGGGGCTGGAAGGCCATCTGCTCCTTGTTGTCTCGAGCCACAGCAGGACGCCATGGCATCATGGGCTCTCACACCCCCATGAGAAATAATATAAAAAGGGGTTAATGGAGACCATACTATGTCCATGCCCTATATGCAGGGGAATTTTCTCCCATAAGAAACAATGGAATGAGGTAGGGATAGGGACTGACTGTAGAGAGTGGCCTGCAATCCTGAACATGTATAAACCAGTATGTCCCCTGCAGGAACGGCCTATCCATCACTCAAAATGAAAGCTTTGCATCAGGCAGCGAGTTGTGGGAGCCTAATATTCCACGTCCATTAGAGGAAGCAGTGGCGGTGGTGCCAAATGCTGAGGGAAAGAGGTAAGTGAAACAAGCAGGGGTTGGGGACTTACCTCTCTCCCTTGGCATCCTGCACTGCTGGACCCCTGCATATAAATATCTTAAATAAAAAATAGGTATTATTTCATAACCAACCACTATCTCAGGCACCCATGTTGTTATGTGCTACTGTAGCTGGATTGGCGCCAGCGGGTGGCACAGTGGGTTAAACCACTGAACCATGAGCTGTCGATCGAAAGGTCGGCAGTTTGAATCCGCGACGGGGTGAGCTCTCATTGCTTGGCCAGCTCCTGCCAACCTAGCAGTTCCAAAGCATGTTAATGCGAGTAGATAAATAGGTACCGCTTGCGGGAAGGTAAATAGCGCTCTGTGTTCCAGCTGCATGCTACGCGCTGCGGCAAGGAGAGTCATGCTGGCCACATGACCACGGAGGCGTCTTCAGACAATGCTGGCTCTTCGGCTTTGAAATGGGGATGAGCACTACACCCTAGAGTTGGACACGACTGGACTTAATTGTCAGGGGTCACCTTTACCTTTACCTATAGCCGGATTGGAGCCAGAAGTCTAGCTATTAAAGAGAGGAGGACTAAAGGATCTCAGACAATAGCTTTTAAAATCGGAGTGGTCTATCCACCTTTAAATCCCATCCTAACCTCTCTCCTTTACCAAGCCCAGTCAAAGATGTTACCTAGATCACCCATTCCTCCTATCTGTTCTTTACCAAGGCCAATCCGATAAATACTCCTGTCACAATTATACTGATCTGCCTAAATGTCTAGTTCCCATTTTTTTGCTTCCAGCTTTGCCTAGACAAGGAAGGTCACTCTGGGAAAAATTTTATCTGTTTACAAATGCAGGAGGCATGACAGTGTGGGAAGTAATCTTTCATAGAGATTAGTTACAAGACACTGTTTATTGGCGGAGATAACACAGCACATAAAAATGGGGGCCATATTAAAACACACTTGTATTTGGCTGTATAGTGAAGGAGCTGTGTTTACACTAATGTGCAAGATTCACTATCATTATAAATATTTACATAGGCTGTGTTTACAAGCTTTGTGGGTGTCCGCCTCTCACATAATTTTTCCACACTCTGATATTTATGAGCAGAGGTGCAATTAATGATTCTTCTTAGAGGTCATATTTTAATTATCCTGACTCAAAAATCTATGTGCACCAATCTTTTCTGCATGTAAGGTATTCCATGTTAATTTAACTGAAGGATGTTGATGTGCAAGAGAGTTCCTTTGCACATGTGAATTGGCTCCTTCCATTGACATGAATGGGGAAAGCATTTTGGAAGAAGGGAACTCTGCACATTATTTGTTTAACATACTTCTATGCTGCGCTTCTCATGGCTCAAAACATGCATCTCTGTACACATGTAACCTTCTCCTCTTTACACATACTGTATATCCCTGCTTATGAGTATACAGTGGTCTTTACACATACTGTATATCCCTGCTTATGAGTATCCCTTATGAGTATACAGTGGAGGTGAAGAATAGATTTAGGGCATTAGACCTGGTAGACAGAGTGCCTGAAGAACTATGGACGGAAGTTCGTAACATTGTACAGGAGGCAGCAACTAAAACCATCCCAAAGAAAAAGAAATGCAAGAAAGCAAAGTGGCTGTCAGATGAGGCTTTACAAATAGCTGTGGAAAGAAGGAATGCAAAAAGCAAGGGTGAAAGGGAAAGATATAAACAACTGAATGCAGATTTCCAGAGAATAGCAAGGAGAGATAAGAAGGCCTTCTTAAATGAACAGTGCAAGGAAATCGAGGAAAACAACAGAATGGGGAGGACTAGAGATCTCTTCAAGAAAATTGGAGATATCAAGGGAACGTTTTGTGCAAAGATGGGCATGATAAAGGATAAAAAAGGCAAGGACCTAACAGAAGCAGAAGAGATTAAGAAGAGATGGCAAGAATACACAGAAGAACTATACAAGAAAGATCTGAATGTTCCTGATGACCACGCTGGTGTGGTCACTGACCCAGAGCCGGACATCCTAGAGAGTGAAGTCAAGTGGGCCTTAGGTAGCATTACTAACAACAAAGCTAGTGGAGATGATAATATCCCAGCTGAGCTACTTAAAATCCTAAATGATGATGCTGTGAAAGTGCTGCACTCAATATGCCAACAAATTTGGAAAACTCAGCAGTGGCCAAAGGATTGGAAAAGGTCAGTTTGCGTTCCAATTCCAAAGAAGGGCAGTGCCAAAGAGTGTTCAAACTACCGTACAATTGCACTCATTTCACATGCTAGCAAGGTTATGCTCAAAATCCTACAAGCTAGGCTTCAGCAGTACGTGGACCGAGAACTACCGGACGTACAAGCTGGGTTTCGAAGAGGCAGAGGAACTAGAGATCAAATTGCCAACATGCGCTGGATCATGGAGAAAGCACGAGAGTTCCAAAAAAACACCTACTTCTGCTTCATTGACTACGCAAAAGCCTTTGATTGTGTGGATCACAACAAACTGTGGCAAATTCTTAAAGAGATGGGGGTACCAGACCACCTTACCTGTCTCCTGAGAAACCTGTATGCGGGTCAAGAAGCAACAGTTCGAACCGGCCATGGAACAACTGATTGGTTCAAAATTGGGAAGGGAGTACGGCAAGGCTGTATATTGTCACCCTGCTTATTTAACTTATATGCAGAGTACATTATGAGAAATGCAGGGCTGAATGAATCACAAGCCAGAATCAAGATTGCCGGGAGAAATATCAACAACCTCAGATATGCAGACGATACCACCCTAATGGCAGAAAGTAAAGAAGAACTAAAGAGCCTCTTGATGAGGGTGAAAGAGGAGAGTGCAAAAGTTGGCTTGAAACTCAACATTAATAAAACTAAGATCATGGCATCGGGTCCCATCAATTCCTGGCAAATAGAAGGGGCAGAAATGGAAGCAGTAACAGATTTTACTTTTCTGGGTTCCAAGATCACTGCAGACGGAGACAGCAGCCATGAAATTAAAAGACGCTTACTCCTTGGAAGGAAAGCTATGGCAAACTTAGACAGCATAATAAAAAGCAGAGATATCACCATGCCAACAAAAGTTCGTATAGTCAGGGCGATGGTGTTCCCAGTAGCAATGTATGGTTGCGAGAGTTGGACCATAAGGAAGTCTGAGCGCCGAAGAATAGATGCTTTCGAACTGTGGTGCTGGAGAAGACTCCTGAGAGTCCCTTGGACTGCTAGGAGATCAAATCAGTCAATTCTAAATGAAATCAAGCCTGACTGTTCCCTGGAAGGACAGGTACTAAGGCTGAAACTCAAATATTTTGGCCACCTAATGCGAAGAGAGGACTCTCTGGAGAAGACTCTGATGCTGGGAAAGATTGAAGGCAAAAGGAGAAGGGGAAGGCCAAGTATGAGATGGTTAGACAGCATCACCGATGCAACAAACATGAAAATGAGCGAACTCAGGAAGATAGTGGAGGACAGGAAGGCCTGGCGGGATATGGTTCATGGGATCACGAAGGGTCGGACACGACTTAACGACTGAACAACAACAATATCCCTGCTATGGGTTAATTACAATCAATAAAAATACAAAAGAAAGCTAGAAGCTCAAAAAATGCTCCTGTTTCTTCTTTTGGCTTCCTTCCAAACATAAATTACATTTAAAATACAATTCAAAACATTGCTCGAGTTCTTCTCACGAGATAACTACTGCCTCATGTGCCCTCATGAGATTTGGGCGCCACCATCTTGGATATCACAAGAAAAGTAGAAAGGAGAAAAGGTAGGATGCAGTCCTGTAGTGCAGGAGACAGTGTGGGCCTGTAGCCTTTTGCGGGTTGCGGCATGGGCGGGCAGGTCCTCCCGCTTGCGCCGTAACCCGTAACCTTGCCAAATCAGAAGGGCTGTAGCCTTCTTTTCCGGGTTGCGGCACAGGCGGGAGGACCCGCCCGCCCACACCGCAACCCAGAAAAACTCAGCTGTCCCTTATCAGCTGCTGATTGCAGCACCTGCTAAGGGAAGTGTCTTGTGTACCCCTGGCCTGTGGTCCGCATACCCCAAGGGGTACGCATACCACATGTTGGGAATGCCTGTTCTAGGTGACAGTGGCACTCGTGCTCCTTCACTTCGTGTGGTGATCACCTTAGTGGTCCCTATATAGACTCTTCCACACTCACATTAATACAGTTAAGCCGTAGAGAGTGGCGGTCTTTTATCCTTCACAGAACGTAATGCCTGAGATATCTTTTTGGTGGGTCTGTATATGTGTCTCAGGTTGGCTTTTTCCAGTACCCTCCCAATCTTATCTGTGATGTTCCGGATATAGGGCAGAAATACCTTTGTTCTGTTGTCATCTTCTTGTGCAGTCACCTTTTGTCTAGGACGCAGTGTTCTCTTGATTTCTTCCTCTGTGTACCCATTTTGTTGTAGAGCTCTGGATACGTGTGTGTATCCTTCATATAGATGTTGAGGCTCTGATATGCATCTGGCTGTGGTGATTAGAGTGTTGATAAGTCCTCTTTTTTGTCTAGGATGATGGTTGGAATTTTTGTGCAGCTAACATGCGGCTGCTTTCTGCCAACATGGGGCTGCTTGATTCTTCGCTGGCTAAAGAGCCAGCGGAGACTGGGTAGCCCCATTGCGGCAGCTGGGGGTTTACCCTGGGTAAGTGGACAAATGTTCAATAGACCTCCAGCAGGGCCCTCCCCCGGATAGGATGCAGCATGGGCTGTGCGGCCCATGCTGCATGGCCCACTCTGCGGATGATAGGATTGGACTGTGAGTATAACTAGAGTAGCGATCTCCTGGGTAGCACTGAGGTACATCCATGAATTTGCTTCTCCCTACCTTCTGATCATATCAGCTACACATTCACAGTCAGTAGGTTCTAGCTGCCACCAGCAACATCGGGTCAGGGTCACGTTACCACCCCGTCTCTCAGCTGGGGGTTTAACTGGGAGTCAACTGACAGCCTTCCTGCTGTCATGAAGACAATGGAGAACAATGGACCAGAGAATGGAGAAGGAGAAAGGAGCATGCTGGTCGATGTTCCTGCTTAGCATCTCTTCCTCGTCTACACAGCCCCATCAAGCCTTTTTTTGGATAGTGCCATGGTTGATTAAGGCTATGGAGACAGGAGGCGTATTAGTATTTAGGTTAAAGAACTAGGCAGGTTTGTTTAATCAAACAAGGGAAAGGCTTATTGGGAGTAAAAAGGGGAGAAGGGATAAACAGACAACCAACAGTCAAATTCTCTACTTGAGGTCAAGAGGCAAAGTTCAAAATAAACAAAAAACAGAACCTAACTACACTTCCCTATCTGCTAGGGACACTTACAGAAGTCAGCATTCCGCTGCATCCTTTCCCCCTTGACCAGAGTGAGAAGCGGCTTAGAAATTAACCCTGTCCTTGCTGGACAGTACCCACATTTCAGTCCTCTTGGCGAGATTCCCGCAATGTAACCCATCCAGTCAGTGCTCTTTTATCCCATTTTGGGGATACTAGCCCCCCCCCCCCAACGACTGACAGGCCAGTTTGAAATTAATGGCTCTTCAAATTTTTTGCTCCTGAGTTAGTTAGGTGAGCAGACTGGACCAATGACCAGATGTGAGCAAAATTTAGCAGAGATTCCAAGATGGTTTTGGTCAAGGCTGTTGTTTCCTTGGTGAAACCCAATATACATGGGGGGGGGGAGGAAGTGCTGTGTGTGATACAGTACGTGACTCAGAATGGAGACCTAGGAATCGGCCTGGACAGAATGGAGAATGTGACAGGCTGATTCCTAGGTCAGCTTCAGTGCACACAGAGCTCTGTCATTTTGGGAACAAGGGGGGTTTCCTCAGGAAAGGGACGCTGGATCATGGCAACTAGTCAGAACAGTATAGGAATAAAGTGACTTCCCAAACTAATCTCATACATCCCAAACAACTTCTAGAAGGGTTAATCTACCAGACAAGGATACGCTAATGTCTATCTGTCAACCTCTGAAATAATTTCTTCCTTCTGAAGACCACAGCCTTTTGTATTGTCCGAAGTTTAGACTTGGTGGAAATCTTTCAATATTGTTGAGTGTTGCAAAGAAGAGAATGGAATTTGAAATTGCCCAAACATTTGGCAATAGCATTGGCTCTTGTTCATAGCCATTGATAGTGTGGAAAGACAGATCTACAGTTGTGTTTGTGCAGGCTATGCTTGTTCAGACAGGAGATACTGAATGAGCTCAAGCAATGACCTGATGCCCAGTAACCTGGACCAACTAAAAGGGGAGTTGAATGGGCTGGCACCATCCAATAAAAGATGCTTTAAATGGCTTTTCTTTACCAAATGTGTTTCTAGATATCCTTAATTTGACACTGGAATTCCTTCTTTACTACACCAGTTAGCAGTGCCAGCTTCTCTCTGCATAGGTAGCCTTAAGAAGACTTATAGAACTCATACTGGACTCCTGCGCCTTTGATATTTCCTATCACTGGTTGGTTGTTGCCCTGATCAACAGGTGATGAAAAAGCAACCTTGTGTTGTGTACTTCCTGTGCTTCAGATGAGCTGCTTTTCAGAGCCTAGCCACTTGTTATACCTTCCAACCTGCTTTCCTCCATTGTCCCATTAAGCAGCTAATGGATGTGAAGCCTCAACGCCTCCACATCATTCCCCACCTACAGAATCACTTGCTGCCCCTTTGTCTACATCCCCCTTCTTGCTGGTAGGGGTACTGGCACCAATGCTCAAGCAATTTGGATTGCCCTACTAGAAGTCTTCCTTCAAGTTCACGTTGTCCCAAAGGTCCCAGCAAATCCTAATGTCACCTCTACGTCTTGAGCCCTTTTCTCTTTTGCTGATCCCTTTCTTTTCTCTTCTCTAGACCTTGATGTAAAAATAGAGGTTTCTGATCTTTTGTTTTGCCCAGTGCCTTCAGGTTTGTGTGTTCAGCAGTGTGCTGACTGAGGCTGTAATTCCTGGCACTCGAGGGCTAGAGATCCAGTTACATTTGCTGGTGTGTCATGCAGCCTCTGCAAGCCACTGTATTAAATTGACAAATCTAAAAATAAAATAGTGAGAAAAGCATAAAGCCAAAGAAAGTAAACTATTAAAATCAGGGTGCGGTGCGGTGGAGGGAATTGCGGGCAAGGTTGTAAAAAGGCATATAGCAGCTCCAGAGAAAATGCTAATACCTTGGATGGCTCATAAATTTATTGGATTCAGTTTATTGCCTTTTAAAGTTTGTACCTGTCATGTGATTAGCTTGAGTGTCCAGCTAATCTGCCTGGGAATCTGGGAAAGGCAAATTGAGCTGTCAGTCTTGGGCCCTTCCTCCCATGCTTCTGCTTAGGGTCAACATCGCTTGCACCACTTTGATTGCAGTGCTGCTGCCCAGTCTTTTGCTGGACTATGTTATTACTTAGCCCTTGAAGCCAATACAATGTCTTTGTGCAGAGCCTTTCTTATTAACTAGCTAAGTCAGAATAAAGAGACTTTCAAGACTCCCACTGGTAAGTTGCAGTAGGCATGGGTGGTGGGACAGCTGTTTTTATGTATTTCTTGGTCTTTTTATAAAACTCTTGGGCTGTAAAAAAATAATAATGTCAGAAACCTATCAAAGCTAAATGCCAAAGATCACGGATAGATGGATATTTAATTCTGAACTAGCTGGAACAGGACTGCCATCTTTAACACATTCTGTGACTATTGTGAAATGTATGGTTTTGATTCTTTTCTGGGGAGGAATTAGTCTAGATTAAATTATTGTTGAGATGTGGATGTTTTCCAATGTGAACTGTACGTTGTCAAAAAACAATAAGATTGGGATGTGTTCTTTATTAGAACCATATGACTGACATGCTCCTTTTATCAGGGTTTCTGTTCAATATTCTGTTCAATAAAATCTTGTTCTGTGAGGCGACTGCTGCATCATATAACCCCTGGGTTGCCTGTCTAGAGATGCAGTCATGTTCGGAAGCGATGCTTAGTTTAGCTTTTGCATTTCCTGAATCTGTCATAATTAAAGTGTAACTTTACATTAGAAAGAGTGCACCGTTGATTTTTTTAAAAACGCTTTCTTCTGCTTCTACTCCCGTATTTTTGGAACATTGTTGGTTGTGTGCAGGCCATGAAAGCTACCGAATGAAATTTTCTGCTTCTACTGTTGGTTTTCAGGAATTACCATTTCAGATAATATGGATACTTAATGTCACTTGTTCACATACCTGTGCATGAGATCAGTTGATGTGTATAAATCAAGCTTTTTACTTGGGGTTTAATTTGATTCAGAGCACCAGCCCTGAGATTTCTGAGGTAGCAATTCTGAATATATTTGAGCATGTGCAGAGTGCATTTTCTTCAGTATGTTTAGGCCTCTGAAATTGTGGGGAGTACTTTCCAGGGCAAAGGAATCATGAAGCTATTCCTAGAGATTTCCCCCCCCCCCATATGACTGTGCAATCCTACGTATGTCTACTCAGAAGTAAGCCTCATTGAGTTTCATGGAACTTTCTCTTAGGTAACTGTGCATATCATTGCAGCCATAATGTCATTAACAGCAGTGGCATTCCTGGGGGGGGGGGTACTGTAAGTTGTGCACAGGTCTACACAGCATTACACGGTGGCCCCACTCACCATCAGAACCATCCCGAGCAGTGAAGGCAACACGTGTTCCTGCGCGTTGCCTTCACTGCTCGGAATTGTTCCAATGGTGAGTGGGTGAGGCCACTGTGTAACGCTGAGTAGACCTGTGTGCAACTTACAGTATCCCCCCCCCCCCAGGAATGCCAACAGCCCAATCCTAACCAACTTTCCAGCGCTGATGCAGCTGCAATGCAGCCCCAAGGTAAGGGAATAAATATTCCCTTACCTTGAGAAAGCATTCATGTCTCCCCAGCACCACCACAGGATGCACTGCACACCCCATTGGCACAGCTGTATCGGCAGGAAGGTCGGATAGGATTGGGCTGTAAATCTAAGGAAGCTCTGTTAAAATCTCCAGGATTTGCTTTCAGTACTGTAGTCACCTGGAGATTGATGCTGATTGCTGGAACCTCCAGGCCAATCCTGAAGGGTTGGCAACCCCATTGACCATTGCAATGGGAAGATGAGGAGGTGTCTTAGCTCATTGGTAGGGCACTTGTTTTGCATGCAGATGTCCCAGGTTCAATTGCTGGCATCTGTAGTTGAAAAGGATTTCATCTGGGTAGCAAGGCTGGGAAAAGCTTCTCTGCTGAGGCTTTCAAAAGACACTGGCAGAGTAGAAAACAGTGGGCAGGATGGGTCAGTGTCTGACTCAATGCCAGATGAGACGTGTTGGTGGCAGATCTACATGTGTTTAAACCCAAATCCATCCCAACCACATAGAATGTGTGATGTGGTGGGTCTGCTTTAGAAAGGAAAGATGTTTACCTTCCTGCAGCCTGCCTCCCAAGCTGATTTCTCCATACTGGGCTCAGGTTCTTATCCAAGCCTAGCTAACAGGGAGAAGTCACCATCATCACATCTAATTTGGCCTTCAGAATAAGGGACCTTTACATATCTGTTCAAATTTAACTCAAGTTTCGTTGCAGAGGGATGCGTCTCAAGAGACCGTTGTGGCAGTCATTGCTGTTGCTTTGCATTGGCTTGAAATTGCAAACCTGAAATCAGTACCCCAGGTTTATCTTTTTTAAAAAATTACGGCTTGTGTAGTATTAGAGTGAGGATATCTAGTTCTCACCCAAGCACAGAGAGCTTGCATGAGATTGAAATAGATATGTTAACAGGGTGACAGAATTGGATTCATTTCATACCTTGACTGTATTGATAATACAAAACATAAGGTCTATGCTACCATAAATGATTTCAGTACTTCTTATGCTGTGAACAACTGTGTGTTTAGTTTATACCTTGTTTATACACCATTTATACTGCAGCCAGGCACAAGTTACCTATGCCAGTTCAGTCCTTTCCAGTACAACTGAGGATTACTTCACAAATTACAATATTCCTACACAGAACATACTCTGATGGCCAATGCTTTTGATAACAAATGGATGAAAGACAGGTGTATCAATGACTATTAGGCAAGATAATTAAATGAAACCTGTTTGCATAAAGGTAGTATATCCCTGAGCACCTGTTACTGGGAAACTTCCAAAGGCCTTCTTTGCAGAGTGGGCAAGGCTCCCAAATACATTTTTTCCAGTGGTGTGGCCTTCTAGCCATCCTGAGGGCTTGGAGAGCGTGCACTAGAGGGACCCCTGGCAGTGAATCGTCACACTGTGAATTACTGGCTGAGTACCTCCATTTGGAATCTGAGCAGGTAGGCCAAGCAGACCTGTTTTCCTGGGTTGAGGAGATCACATGGAAAAAGAATCCTTTCCCTTTTTAACATGTCTGGGTCCAGGGATAAACCCAGTGATTCAGGCAAGGAAGGGTCTGGTTTGAGTGCATCTGATCAAGGATCAGTGAAACGACCTAACTTGACTGGAAGCTCTGCTAAGAAAGAGCTCCTCTCATGGATAAAGGAAGTGGTGGCTCAATAGTCCAGGGAGGCAAATCCTTCTTCCCCAGTTACCATATCATCCAGCATAGCAGTGCCCTGTTCCAAACACCAAAAGGGCCATAAGAAGGTATAGTGCCCATAATAAGAGGCATTCCAAAAGAAAGTTGCACCACGGATACCCCTCATCCAGCCCTCCCCCTGACTGCTCTCATTTGCAAAGCTCTTTGTTGCGATCCTCCCAATTGCGGTTCTAAAAGAGCGCACAGGTCACACCCCAGCACTGAGGGAAGGAATAAAGGCAACCTGAAACCAATTTGGGGCACCTGAGGCATCACTCTGAGTCAATTCTTCTCAGGGCATGGCAATTGGGTCAAGGCTCCAGAAGGCACAGAGAACAGGAATTCACAGTAAGAAATTACCCCTTTCCTCAACTCTCACATTTTGAAAGACTCCCTTGAAGATGTTTAAATTATAACTCATTGATCTACCTACTTCTAATTAATGAATGCTATGGGATCTAACAGTCTGATATATTTACTTTAGGCTCAAAATGGAATTTTTCCTCATACCTGATCTTTCACTGTGTTGTGGAAACCAAAATCACATATAATCACTGCTTCAACAAGTGCAGAGTATAACCAGCTGACATCTATATTTTATTGACAACAAAAAACCAAGTGTTCAGCTGAGGTGTTAAGCATTATTACCCATAACTCCTTATAAAACACACACAGTTTGATTTACATAAAACATTTCAAGTGGTCAAAGCATTTCAGATGCACTATTTCAGAATCCTTACAACAGCCCTTAACGGAAGGCCAGGATTATTATCGTCATCTCAACATTACAGATGGGTGCAAAGTGCTGAGAGAAAAGTGGCTCACTTAAGGCTACTGAGTGAGTTCATGGTGAGATAATGTACTGAGATTTGAACCAGGAACTTTGTGGTTCATTGTATCCACTGTTCTTTACCAGTGGAAAACCATTATAGCCAAAGAGAACGTCTTTTCTGTTGTGACTTCACTGAGTAGGAAATAGCATCTACTAGTTACTTATTGAACTTATCTGTGCACAGATAATTGCTTAATGCAGATTTCTTTTGGATTTTCAGGCTGTTTGAAACTTTAGATAGCTTGTGAATGTTCAATCTAAAGAACTGAGGAGTCATGTTCCAGTACTGCTTTGGACAGGGTATGAGCTGCTATACAAAAAAAAACCCTAATTTTGATCAATAAAGTGTTCCTGTGTACAAACAACGTCAAATGTTCTCTATCAGTGGCTGAAACCCCAATCTTAAATGTTTGTGATGGCAAATCTTTCCATAGTAAGTTGCCAAATGTTTTCTGGCCTGGTTCCTGGAACTTTTAATAGGTTCATGACAAGAAGAAATTCAGCAGGTAAAGTTTTTCCTGGCATATTGCTACAGAGAAGGGAAAAACTTTAACCACTAAATTTCTGTTTGTTATACATCTGTATAAAGAAACAGGCAGTGGCCCTATTAGGAAAACAACAACTAAAAGGGGAAGGGCTCTCAAGGAACCACAGAAACCACAGTGCCCAAAGTGATAGAAAATACAGTTTCTATAGGTTTATAAAACAATGGCTATACACAGAACCAACAGTATGTATACAATCAGATAAAACTGCAGACATCAACCAATTTTACCTCTTTATTACTGTACTGTGCTGTTCTAGCACATCTTCTCCAACTGAATCCAGACAAAATGGAGGCAATGCTGGTAGACAATCCCAATGATTGGTGGTCCATCCTATGATATATGAGATGCTTGTTTCTCTGCCTGACAGGCAGCCTGATCGTGCAGTATCTGCAGTATCCTACGCCCTACCTGGCCACGTCGATGTGGCCTGGGAACACCTTGAGAGAAGGGGACACCCAATTCCCGGGTGTAGGGCTGCCCAGCCCCAATGACCCTCCTTAAATGTGCGTCAGCTCTGGAGGTGGGGTAAGGGCTGCCCAGGCCGGGAACAGGTGCAGGATATTGGCGAAGCTCACTGCTGATATCCCTGCCCCCTCCCGTCCCAGCTCACCCAACGGCCGTCTTCCCTGTTCAGAAGAAAACAACCCCACTCCATCACAAGGGGCAGGGAGGTTTAAAATGGAAAGGATGAGATCCAGCATGCACCATTGCTACCAGATCCAACCCTTTCCCCACCCAGTTATGCACCCAGGGGCCTCCCACTCCGTCCCCCTCTCCACCCACATTCATTCATTGGGCGAAAAACATAGGTCATGTTATTTTAATGGACCAATGGGAACAACTATGGTTAAAACAGTTGAAATTTACGTTAAATGTTAATATTAAAGAAAATATGTATAAAATGATATATAGATGGTATATAACCCCAAGCAAATTAGCAAAAATGTATGAGAAGGTGACGAATAGATGTTGGAAATGTAAAATGCAAGAAGGAACTTTTTACCATATGTGGTGGACATGCCCTCAAGCAAAGAAGTATTGGACTCAGATTCACAAACAGATTGAGTTGATTTTAAAGATTAAGATCCAAATGAAACCGGAAACATTTTTGTTGGGTATGTGGGAGGATCATGTAGGCGAAAAATTTCAAACTTTGTTTTTATATATGACAGCTGCGGCAAGAATTTTATATGCACAATATTGGAAGAATTCGGAGATACCTTCGCTGGAAGATTGGTGGCTGAAAGTTTTGGACTATGCTGAAATGGATAAACTTACAATTTTAATTAAGGAAAAGTCAGTTAACTTTTTCGTGAATAATTGGAAACCATTTATTGACTTTTTAAGAGAGAGAGAGAGAGGAATGATGTGATGATATGCGGATTTAATGAATAGAATGTGGGGGTTGTTTTGGCTTAGTTGGAAATTGTATGTAGAAAATAGTGAATAGTATGCTAGTAGGATGTATTGCTTCGCGCTTGCTATAACTTTATGAAATATGTATTGTTTTTTTATGTTTTAATATATCAATAAAATATATATATATATATATATATATATATATATATATATATATATATATATATATATATATATATATATATATATATAAGGAATGGACTGTAAGTCTGCTAGGAAGGTCCAGCTAGTGGACCTTGACCAACCAATAAAATGGATCTATTATTCTATGAGATAATTCCTGTACCTCTATGAATGTTTCCTAAACCTGAACACAAGAAACTAAGCTATACATTCTACAACAGATCCAAGGCTAATAAAGATGTGCTAAGGCTTTTCGTTCCCATTGTACTACCTTCAATTTCATGTCAGACATTGAAACCTCCAACATGTAAAATTATAGCTTATTTTCTCTAAACTTATGACACAAGACTTATATTCTCTCTCTCTCTCTCTCTCTCTCTCTCTCTCTCTCTCTCTGATGTGACACATTTTGGCATAGGGCCAGATGCAATTTACACATTCAGAAAAACAACACTTGTGAAGATGGAAGTGGGGCTCAGTCCCATGATTGGGTTGTACCCCTCAGCCTATGAATGCAAACTAATTTACAAATACACAAGCAATAATTTCTCCTCCCTGAGCCCAAGAAGTCATTGGGGGTATCATATTTTAATATGATACATTATGGGGGTATCATATTAAAATCCATAAAGTACCTTCTAAACCTCTGAAGTTATATGTTCAAGGTTCTTCCAGATACACATTTTGAAGTGCATTATAAGACTAGAGGTTACAGAAGTACTGATTCATAGCCTCTATATGCCTTAATGGACAGCTATATTTATGTGTCCATTTCCCCCAATGACCTGAGCAGCCTCATTTAACCTAAGTATGAAGCCAAGTTACATCCCTCCAGTAGTCATGTTAGGTAATGTCAACTCCTAATCTAGTCAGCAGTGGTAGGTTAGGAATTCTCTGGGTGTATCAGACACTTCATTTAGCTTTGGGCATGTGACAGGAAAAATTACAGGTTAGTTAACGAGTTCAAAAGGGAAAGAAATGGAACATAATTGGATCAGCTCATTATGATCCGTAGCACTGAAACCAGCTGAACTGCATTCTGGGAACTTGGGCTGCCTGCTAAATTCCAGGAGAAGAAATAGGAGGAGCACTGAGAACTGTAAATGTGTTCAGTATAAGATTTTGGTTTTGAAAGAATTTTTTTTTTCGATTTAAATGAGAAAGAAAATTAGTTACTACACACCATCGCCATCTGGCATGGCAAAATACAGTTTGGGCTTTTCTTGCCTGAGTCAGCATTAACTGTGGCATTTGGAAAACAGCTGTACGGTTGAGAAATGGCACATTAGGAAGAAAAAGATCTAGATTACTGGTAGTGTCAAGGTTTTTGCCGCCACTACAGGTTTTATGGAATGTGCATGGGGTTTGCTTTTCAAGCTCTCGTACGTGCAGGTCTGGCTGACTTTAAATGAACATGAACTCCACTTCTTACACTGCACATGATCTGTTTTGCATAACAACTATAGTTAATTAAGACAGCAACATGAAGAAAATATGTTGATTAGATTCCCAAAACTGGACAAGACACTCTGCACATTCAACATTTTGTATCCTCAAGGTGACTTGAAATAAAGAGATAAAAACAGTCCAATTGTACCACAAAATGCAAACTGACATTTACCCCCCGCCCAAGTATGATAAAGAAAACATGATTATAAACCAGTTTGTGCAGATTTTATTTGGAAAAGTGGTATATAAATATAAACAACAACAACCATCTCCAAGTAGAACTTGGGTGTCTCTGGGAGAAGGTCAGTGTTGTGCTAATTATCATTGGAGCCCTTGGAGCTGTACCTAGAAGCACCTCAACATTATTGACCTTGAGCAAATCACACCAGCTTAGCTCCAGAAAACAACCTTACTTGGAACAGCAAGAATCTTATGAAGCTATCTCTGTGATTCCCAGGATCTTGACTAGATCCTGAATTGCAGAATATAACGAGCCCAGGCTGTGATGTATAATAAATAAATAAATAAAAACCCCACAAGAAGAAGAGATAATTATGGTTGTCTGACCAATGCACTGACTTTTTGGCATAGTGACGGGGAAAACGTCACTCATTGAATGTCGGTGTCTTAGGCTGTTGTTGAAACCACAGGAACAGAGCCAGTAAAGAAGTTAGCAACCCTCTTTAAAATGCTTAAGTGAACAAAAAACCTTCCCATCAGTTTTATTATCTGTGCACATTACATTAGGTGCTTTAATTAGCATATCTAATCTTGGGGTTGGAAGGGATCCCACGAGTCATTGAGTTCACCCTTATTCGTCAAGTTTCTCTTAACAGCAGTTTTTAAACTTTGAGACTATGATCTGGATTTTTGCAACAATGCACATTTATGTCCCCCCCTCACCCATCAAACACTCTCACCATCCCCCAATTTCCCACAATGTAGGATTAGCAACTACAGAGATAGGGGGAAATTGAAGGTGGGGTCTGCATTGTTGGACAGCTGCAGACAGCCCAGGGCTGAGGCTGCCTTTGTGTGCTCCAGCCGCACAGGCTGGCAGGGTGGAGAACATTCAGCACTTCCGTCTTGGGGGGGGGGGAATAGAAAATATTATTTGTAGATTATTGTTGTTGTATTTTGTTGTTAGCTGCCTTGGATGCCATCTTTCAGAGAGGAAAGGAGGGGCATAACATTTTTAAATAAATAAGTCTCAGCCTGACACCTTTTGAGATGCACACCTGTCAAAACTTGGAGGTTAGTGGTGATTTGCAAGTAAAAGTCCTCAGGAAAAAAACTAACCCTTACAGAGCAAAACAAACAGTAGCCCCCACAGAGGTAAGAAGAAATCAGAAATACAGGGTGAGGTTTGGGAGGGAACGTGTTGAACAGTACTTGTTTTGCAAATATGTTCCAAGGCAACTAGTAGTATATACACATAGTAAAGTATACACAAGCCCCCAATTTGCTGCAGACCCCCAAACATACTGTGAAAAACAAGAAAGTGGGGTAGAATGCTCAAGTGAAAAAGCAAAGATAAACCAGTATAAAAAGCTGATATGCTGAAAAATGTACGTAGTTATGGAATGAAAAGGCAAAACAGCATTGAAAGTGTATGTGTATTTTGTAGAAAGGAAAGCATCCAGGTCAATCTGCAACACTTAGAACTCTCCTCCCAGTCGCAATTGACCCAAAGATAAAACAAAACATGCAAGTGTGGTCCCTCCGTTTAATTTTTGTGTTGTATCCCTCCCTCTTGCCACTCTTTCATTGCAACTGGAGTTTCTGTGTCCCAGGGAGTGATGTCGCATCTTTGGACATTTTGGCGAGAATACCTGTATATGTGTGAGTTTAAGAGTAAGACTTTACGCTGTCAATTTCCTCCCTGCTCTCTCCCTCCGTCCCTCTGTGGCTGCGGCATGGGCAGGAATTGAAACCAAGGAGGAAACGTTACACTGTGGATGCTCCTCCTGTTCTCCCTCTAACCTTCCTCTGGTTGTGGCACTAGAGGGAATCAAAACTGAGACTGAGGGGGAAAGAGCAGACCCAATCAGTATAAAATGAGATCTTGCGCAATTCAAGAAGTCAGTGCCCAGGAGAGGAAGGGCGCCGTGACCATGGTAAGTTTGGGAACCGCTGTTATAGTGTGTCAATCTGTTGAATTTTGAACTCGGTGATTACAGCATTGCGCTTAACTGTGTCTGAAAAAGAATTAAACACCAAGCTGTAAAGCCTTCGGATATTTTAAGCCAAATCATGGAGCCTTTGTGATCTAGTGCAAAGACTATTGGTTCTGGGAGTATATAATATTCTTGTCTTTTTGACTTGGCAGAAGAAAGTCTAGGTTCAGAGACAATAACAAACTATGGTCTAATAACGTTAAAATTTTCCGAGCTTAAGGTTAATTTTCCAAGCTTTAATAACTGAACCTTCCCAAGAGTTAGAACTTTCGTGTGTGGTCTTCCACATAGATATCCTTGAAAATGCCCATTGTACACATGGGCGAAACGTTAGGACTCAAAAATCTATCAAGACCATGGTCCTTGAGCTCGGAAAAATTTAACTTTTTATTATTTCTGCTGGCCATAAAAACCTTAGAAGCTATGAAACTATGGTCTGCATGAGCTGGCATGATCCTCCAGCTTGCATGCTCGCCTTGGCCTTTACTCTTTGAGCACAAGGGGAGGTGTCTGAAAGCTTCTGTTCCTGGTCTATAATAAACCACAGTTTCCCATTTCATCCAAACTTGGAAAATTGTAATTTGTTCAAACCAAATTAATAAGCCAAGATATCAGACCAGGATTGGTTTGATACCCTGACTTGTTATTGAACTGTGGTTTGTGCAAACCACAGTTCTCTGACTTCAGATGAAGTGGAAAAGTTCCATTTCTAACAAGCCAAGAACTAACTCACGGTGCAATCCTGTGTAAGATGCGGCAGCCAGCCTAAAGGTCTGGCTGCGGCGGCCTATCCTATTTCCGGGCTGCCCCGGGGCAACCCGGGAGCACCTCGGGAGAAGGGGTTCGTCCCCTTCCCCGGGTGTAAGCTGGCCGGCGCCCTATGGGCCTCCTCAGATGTATGCCAGGTCCAGGCCTGGCGTACATTCAAGGAGACCATGTAAGGCCGACCAGGCCCAGGAACGGGCTTAGATTATCGGTGGAGTGCGCCGCCGATATCTCCACCCCCCTCCCGGGCTGGGACGGTCAATCAGCCCCCTCCCTCCACACCCCTGCTCGCCCTACCCCCACCCCTGCACTGACCGGTGCAGGACTTAACTCTGCCGGTCGGTGCCTGGTCTGGAGGGCGGCAGAGTAAGAGCTGCTGGCCTCTGTGCCAGCGGCCCTTACTCTAAAGCAGCGGTTCTCAAATAGTGGGGCGCGCCCCCCAGGGGGGGCGCGAGGCCCCACAAAGGGGGGCTCGACCACCACAGTCGCCCTCCGCACGCTCCGAGGCTGGCCCAGGAGCTGGCCTCGGAGCGTCCGGAACGGCCGGCGCTCCAGGGCCTTCTGAAGGCCCAAGCATCAATCCGGGTATTTTTGATGTTTTCGCTCATGCGCAGAGACGAAAACGGGTCTGCGCATGAGCGAAAACATCAAAAATACCCGGATTGACGCTTGGGCCTTCAGAAGGCCCTGAAGCGCCGGCCGTTCCGGACGCTCCGAGGCCGGCTCCCGGGCCGGCCTCGGAGCGTGCGGAGGGCGACGCGAAGGGGGGGGCGCCACCCCCCAAAATCGGGTGACGGGGGGGCGCGGGGAAATTTTTTTGAGAACCACTGCTCTAAAGTCATCGTAAACGTGCTTTATGGCACGTTTGTGACGGCTTAGCGCAGTGGAGCACACGCTCTGCCTCTAAGCTTACATTGGATCGGGCTGCCCATCTCCTCCTATCATGCATGAAGGTCAGGGGAAAGCACTTGTCCCCAAGGCTCATGCTTATAATAACCAACCATGGCTTGTTGTTGAATCTAAATTAAGCCAAACTGTGTCTAAGCACATGAAGGTGTTGAGAACGATGCATACAGTTCTGCACATACCTTTTTTTAAATGGGTGGGGTGGGGATCATACAGACCAGAGCTTAGTAAATGCCCATCATTTTTGTACAAAGAACTGAAGCATGTGATTATGGCTAAATTAACAATGTACCTTGTTGGGCCAAATGCTTATGGTGCAAAATGCACCTCAGCTCTCCCGTCTTGAAAATAAGTATGCTTCTAGCCTTTCATGTTGTGCAGAAATGTTTTCAAATATGTGAGTTGTGCCTGTTGACATCTCAGGCAGCTTTGTTCTTCAGCACTCTTCAGCACAGCTCCTTCACACACATGTGCATGGCTTATGTCTTCTGCCTGTTTTGCCCACATCCATGTTCATATTTTAAAATGAGTACATAAAACACTGAGCCAGACTTCAGAATCTGGGTTTGGTGTATACCTGCAGTATAACTGAGAGGTGATTATGTTGTTGTTGTTGTTCAGTCGTTAAGTCGTGTCCGACCCTTTGTGATCCCATGAACCATATCCCGCCAGGCCTTCCTGTCCTCCACTATCTTCCTGAGTTCGCTCATTTTCATGTTCGTTGCATCAGTGATGCTGTCTAACCATCTCATCCTTTGCCTTCCCCTTCTCCTTTTGCCTTCAATCTTTCCCAGCATCAGAGTCTTCTCCAGAGAGTCCTCTCTTCGCATTAGGTGGCCAGAATATTTGATTCTCACGACCCCGCCTGATCCTGTACATGCTTACTCAAAAGCAAGTCCCACTGCGTTCTGTGGGGCTTGCCTTACTCCCAAATAACTGTGCATAGGACTGTAGCCATCATCCAATCCAGTCTGTGACTAGTTCATTGAACAAATGTATATTCCATGAGTCATACATACACTAAAAGGGGAGACAAAATATTTAGCCCACTGCTGCCTTCTAGAAGTAGTGGGAGGAAAAATGTCAAACCAAACTTCACTCTCTGTGAACTTCTGTTGCACCCGAGATCCAGCTAGCACTCTTACATGCCTTTTTGTGTGCCAAGAACTCTGCCAAGAGTTCCATCAAAATCAATGTTCTATTTACACTTTGCTGAATTACAGCCAAATGACCTGGCTAAGAAATATTCAAGAACTAAGAGTTAATACCAGGCCTCCCTAAGCCACAGACCAGTGCCTTAACCACAAGGCCACTTATGTCAATGGAATTTATACTGGCTCAGTGGAGCATTTCTTCAAAAAGTCTGGGTGAGGTGTGTTCTAGTGCATGAGAAAAGTAACACACATTGTCAGTTGTAACACTCAGCCAGCAGCTCAGCTCTGCAGGTAACCGCTCACATGAGCAGTCTAGACACAGGAGCAGCATGTGGGAGCAGTGAACTCATCTGAGATTTCTTCTCTGAACTGGGGGGAAAAACACACCTTGTGTATCTTGTAGAAGGGATGAGAACATTTAAATTGTTGGTTGCCTCCACATTATAAGTGTATTCTAGTAAACCACTCATGTGAACAGTTTTGTGAAAGTGAGCAGCTGGCTGATCACCACAAGCATTTATCAGATTGCAAAGATAGTGACCTGCTACCCCTGGAGACAAGGTTTGGAGAAGTCCGTTCTCATTTTCACCAAAGCAGTCAGTCCAGGTACAGTCTTAAGGCAGAACCTGAAAACTTGATGCCAGGGACCAGGGTAAGGGAAGCATGATACTGACAAAGGACTTCACAGTTCATGTTGAAACTGGTCAGTTCCAGTTCTTCTGCTAGTTAGTTGGTAGACTGAGAACTGGTGTTAGAGTCACTCACATCATGGGAAGTTATAATGCGGGCGTAGTTGTATTACTCATCAGTCATCACCTAGGACAGTGGGGCTGGTGGTATCCAATCAGTTCTGAAGACTCTCATGCAACCATATTCCAGGCAGCATTCCCAAGCACAATGGTCTCACTAGCCCAGTGGTGGCCAACCTTTCAACATGAATGCTGGCCCTTTAAATGGTTGCATAGGTGAGGGCCTTTCAGCAGGTGCAGCTGCTTTAGCAGCACCATCAGCACTCGCAGCTGCCAAGATTCTGTCTTCTACTCAACTCTTAAGAACACAGAGGCCCTAATGGTGGAAGGTTGGCCACCCCTGCACTAGCTGAAGAGAGACTGCTTTTCCCCCAACAGTATATTGCAATTTATATGCTGGGAAAATAAGCCTTCCAGAGAAAATAACTTCCAGAGAGTTAGTGTCCATCTCTTAATGTTCAGTTGTACTCAGTGTGCAATTGAATTGGCAGAAGGGGAAAGGCTGAAGAGAGAACAAAAGCAGGCAAGGTACACAGAGCATAAAGCTGGGACAAGGAAGTTGGGTCCAGTGTGCTCTAGCAACAAGTTGTTCATACACACAAGCCAGGAAGGAAGCAGATTGAAACAGGATGCAGTTGTGAAGAAAATTATACTTTCAAAACGCCCACCAAGCTGACACACGGTTGCAGGTACGATGAGCCTTTCTAACCCAAATGGTTAGTAATTCTCTAACCTGGCCATCAGTGACAGATGGCACCAAGTATGTCAACATTTCCTTTGCCCTGACACAAGTAATGAAAGAATGTGAGCAGTAAATCAATGTAAGGGTATCTCAAAAATACTGTTAGAATGTTCATACAGTACTCCTAAGACAAACCAAAAAGGAATGAGGTTGGAATGTCAGGTTATGATGAATTGTCACCTTCAGAAAACTTTGGATCAGGCCCTATGATATGGGGAACAATTATGAAACAGGCAGACAGTTAAGGAAGTGGTGTGGTCTTTTAGAGCAGCTGATTCTCAGTCAGCACTTGTGGTTTTTGTTCGTAGCAATGCTTTTGACACATGGTGTCGGCCTGTTAAGCTCTTATAAGATTTTTATGAAATAGTCCATTTCCTCCATGGAAAATGATAGCATGCACAGTGTGTGACATCACCAATTCCATGCGATATTGTCTGTATTTAGAATAGTCATGTTGTCCATGACATGTTCAAGCCCCCAGAGTTACATCAGTAGTCTTTGCATCACCGCAAACTTTTCCAGAACGCCCAAGGACTAAAATAGGCAATGAGTGTAGTGAGCTCTGCTCATCATTCAATTATTTACACACACACACACACACACACACACACACACACACACACACACACACACACACACACACACACACACACACACACAGAGCACTTCTCTGGCCACCGGCATTGGAGTGTTGGGTAGGTGCAGTGATTGGCTCCTGGCACATGGGGTCAATGTAGGGCTGATACTGGACTGAGATCAGACCAACATCAGGTCAATGTCGAGCCTCCAGCTCATGAATGGTGGATTGTGTCAGGGTTTCCATGGACACTGGCAGAGTTACAGAGAAGACTGCACAAGTGTGGAGTTGCCTAGGCTCTTACATTGCATGTGCTTAGGATATGGCAGATGTTGTGCTGATGTGTGCGCAACTGCAGCGTAGGATTGCATCATAAGAGAGTCTGTACCAAAATCCCTTACTTAAGTGATTACCCTCAGAAAATTCACTGTGCTTTCACAGACATGCCTCTCTTTGTTCTGTTATGTATGAAAGTGAAGGACCTAGTTCAACAAAAAACAAATCGTTCTTATCTGAGGCAGTCACCTAGTTCATGAAAAAAATCATGTGTATTTGTTTTGATACTATAGCACTTGATGGAACACCATACTTTCAGTTTTGAAATTGATACATTTTATCTTGATGAGGCCATAGGATCAACAATCCCCAGCTTAGATGCAAGTTTTGATACATAATTATTGTTTTTTTAATGCCTTCACTCACACCTTGCAATCCATCTGCTTGTATCTGCACAGATTCACTGTATGGCCCTATAATTCCTCCTGTGTGTATAACTAATCAGGGCTACTTTTCCAAAATAATATGTAGCATGCATCTGTATTCTTCCCGCATATGGCATATTTCATTTTGAAAATTTTGTGCAAAGGGAAATATACACATTTTCTAGAATTCTATAACCCTAGTTTTATCACCTGAGGGGGGGGGGAAATTAATAACCTAATTCTAGCTCCCCACATGGGGATGCAGCAGCGCAAACAGGGCGTGGGGGAGTTTTGGCCTCCTTGGGGCAAAGGCTGGTGGGTCAACTTGAACCTGCTCCAGCTATACAGCAGGTGCAAGTCCATGTTGATCCATACAGGCAGATCAGGCCCAGGAAGGGGGTCGGGATTTCAGCATGTGCCGCTGCCACTGAACCTGCCCCCTTCGCGGGCGTGATCCACCTTTCTCCCCACACCATCACCTCCCCGTTCTGCTCCTCCCCTTTCACCCCTCCCCACCTCCCTCCAACCCCCTTACCATCAGTGGTGGGTGTCTCTGGTCTGCTGGTGCATGGACCCAGCTGTTTACCACTTGCGGGCACAGCCAGGCTGCACGCTCCAATGTGTTGCGTTTGAGACAGCTGGAAAGTGAGTTACACCTCCAGAATGCTCATTCCAGCGGCATAACAAGTGGATAGGATTGGGCCGTAAGAGTCACTCACCAGTATTCATTGTGAATCCTGGGGGTGGTGGTGACGTACCAGGATAACAACAGTGCGGACATGGGTGCACCCTTACTGTAGACTCCAATGCTGATATGCTTGCATAGCACATCCAAGCCCCACAGTCCATATATGTTGGTGACTCCATCCTGTTCTGGTTCCTCTTCTATTCATGTCCATTCACACACTACAAAGGGCAGCAAGTGTGGAACCATTCTGTATATTGGAGCACACATGGCAGGACCTGGGTGATGGGCTGCAAATAAGCTGCCTGAATTTTACACTGGTCCGATGAAAGTTTACTTGGAAGTAAGGTTGAGTGAATTCAGTGGATTTTACTCCTAAGTGCACATAGGACTATAGCCTTAAAGGTATCTGCTTTCCTTGTTTGTTTGTTTTAAAAACAGACAAGTGGCAACTGAGAGTGGACAATATCCTAAACAACTAGACAAGCACACCTGCATGTGCCTCATCATATAGCTCACTTTTTTTAAAATGCATTTAGGAGATATAAAGCTAAGAACTCCCTTTGAAAAAGTTGACCTACATCTCCTTTTCTTCATAGTTGTACTTTTCTTAGACATGCCATTTGTTAATAGTCATGTGGAACCAGAATCTATGCGGTTCTTACTGGAAGAGCAAACTACTTCAGGGAATTTGCGCCAGTCAATAAAAATGACTGATTAAATGAAAATGAAAGGGGGGGGGGGAAAGAGTGCATCCAATCCAACTAAAATCAGATGAGGAGCAATTGTAAACCTCACAGAAATACAGATGTCTATTTTTCCCTTTGCACAAAACTTTCAGTATGAGACAACTCATTCAAACTAATCCTAATAAGGATTAGGATCAACTGCAGCTTTTTACAAAACAAAGATAAGATAAAGTACTGAGATCAATTGCTGTTGCAGGCCAGGTTTGAAATTTGGAGGAGAGGCAGCGCCATGCAGTTGCACAACATAAACTTGGATGGAGGATCAAAACCATATGGAAAAGACTGCAGAATGGTAAAGGGAGAAAGCAGATTTGTATGACAAGCTACAAAGGGACAATAACTAAGTAGGTTGTGTGCTTGCCTGTTTTGCAACCTGCCCACTTTTATATTGGTGGCAAATTCAAACTGAATTTTCATCATAAATACAGAGCAGTTTCAGCTTTTCAGGCAGCTGAGACAGTCGCCATGAGGGCTGATAGATGCAGGATGATATACACATGAGGAGGTGTAGTCATGCCCAGCCCAGTCATGAAGCAACATGATGTGGCTTGCATCAGGGCAGATGGTAGGAGGAGCGGCAGATTCAGGGTGCCCTTCACCCCACATCTGCTGCTGCCTCCCTCCAGTTCACCAGGGATGCAAGCTGCATTGATCTACCCCCACTCGCTAAATGGAAACGGGAATCAGATCATCCCCTTCCCTCCCCATGCTCCATCCTTGCAAGGGGTTTAAAGGGAACACATGAGGAAGGAGCTCTTCGCTACCCCTCCCCCCACTCCATACTTGCATGGTGTTTAAAGTGTAAAGGGACATGTTCCCTTTAAACTTTAAACTCTGTGTGAGGATGGAGCGCAGTAAGGATGTAAGGAACTGTTATTCCCTACTCCCTCCAGCACTTCTGGAAGAAGAAAGGTGGGAAAGATTGCTGTGCTCCACTTCGCCTCTCCCCACTTCCTTGGTGCTTACAAAGCACCGAGTAGGCAAGGACAGGTGATTTGGAGCTCGCTCCCCCCCCTTCCCTTTAGTTTACTTACCAGGAATGCAGCCTCCCTGCTCCATGCCACTTCGATTTGATATGAACAGAAGTGCTGCAGCTGGGAGCCCAGACTGCACTGCTTCCTTTCATATCAAACAGAAGGAAGGCTGCATGCTACGCTCAAGGGAAGGGTGTGTGTGGGCATGCCCATCCATTTGCCTGTACACTTGTCCTCTCTCCACACCCATGGGCAAAAGCGGCATTTGGCGGGGGGATTGAGGCAGCGCAGGGGTATGCATGCTGCCTTAGGCATCGGCCAGGAGGTCTTGGGCCAGCCCTGGATGGAATACTGTAACCTTCCAAATTAGGCTGAAGTTGATTCCTACTTTCCTTTGTGATTCAAGCCTTTCACCTTCCAAGAGTTCTCTGCATGTTCAGTCGTGGTCTTCATTGCTTCTCCCCTGCTTTGGCCACCACATAGTACCATCGACACACCTTCACAATACACTGGGTACTAAATTAACAATCAATACTGAACAACGATGCTGCTGTTATGCCAAAATACTAGCTCAGAACATTAGACCTGGTACTAATCCCTTCACACATGACATTGGAAGGAATGGTATTTTTACTATGACCCGTTCGATAATTTTTGCTCACTTACTACACTTCTGTCTCACTCTTCCTCTAAGTAAACCAGGGCATCATACATGGTTATTCCTGCCCCCTTTCTATCTCAACAAACCTTTGAGGTAGGTTAAGATGAGAGATTACAATTGGCCCAAGGTCACCAGGTAAGTTGAATGGCTAAGTGCGGATTGGAGCCCAACACTTATTACTATCCCACACTGGCTCTAATGCTTAGCATTTGTACAGCACTTCATATTTGTACAACAGCCTTACAAGGCCTTACAACAGCCTTGTAAACTATTATCCCTTCTAGCAAATGGAGGACTGAGAGGCAATGCAACCCCTGAGTTATGCGACCCCCGAGCAAGACGTTTATGCTTTTAAGACTGACCAACATGGTCATTAAATCCCTATTTTTAATTTTTTTAATTCAGTGAGAGGCAATAGTTTGCCAGGAGTCTCACCTAAGGAGTACATAGCAGAAGTGAGATTTCCAAGCATGGAAATCCTGATTCACAACCCAGTCTCTCAGCCATTATGCTATACCAGCACTTTTCCCACTTATATGGCATCCTAAATATATTGTGGCTATATTCTTCATTGTGTAGGAAGAAAAACATAAAGTACTGAAGGAGTAAGAAGGAAATGATTGTTTCATCTTAAAGGTCACACATTCCTGCTTGGCATGCCTAAGTTCTTGCATTGTATCGCTGGAATCTCCAGTTAAAAAATATCTCAGGTAGTCAGGTTCAGAAATATTTCTATCTGAGATCTTGAATAGCTTCAGACAGTCAGAGTACAGTTGTTGTTGTTCAGTCGTTAAGTCGTGTCCGACCCTTCGTGATCCCATGAACCATATCCCGCCAGGCCTTCCTGTCCTCCGCTATCTTCCTGAGTTCGCTCATTTTCATGTTCGTTGCATCGGTGATGCTGTCTAACCATCTCATCCTTTGCCTTCCCCTTCTCCTTTTGCCTTCAATCTTTCCCAGCATCAGAATCTACAATGGGCCAAACCAGATGTAATGTTAAACACATCATTGTCTCCTACATGCCATGTGTGTGTTTTTCTGTTCAAAATAGCAGATGCAGTGGGGGCAATCCTGTTTGGGGCCACAGATGGAGGGCTCTAACTCTTTGCCCCCATTCCATCTTCCCATCAAGCCCCTCCTCCACCAAATTGTCTATTTGCTCCTGAAGCGCTAGTGCACTTGGACAGGATTTTTGGTGGGAAAATGGTATGGGTGTAAAGGCCTCCCTCGCCCCACTGCCCTGATCTGGCTCAGCCCCTCTCTTCCTGCCAACCACTATATTAAACTGAAAAGAGACAGGTGTTTAACATTGCAAATAGTTTGACCTTAAAATGTATAGAGCAGGGGTGTCAAACTCATTTCATACAGCAGACCAAATAGCATTCATGGCGCCTGCTGAGGGCCCGAAGTGATGTCATTAAACAGGAAGTGACATCATTAAGCAGGTGATGGCCAGAAATAAGCACTTTTTTCTCACTTAGAAACGCATTAGCTGCAAATGACAGAAGAGGACATTTGCAAATCTTGATCATATTTTTAAGATATAGGAGAGCCCAGTTTATCACACGGGCTGCCCTTTGAGTGGTGTCGCTTCGCAGCTCAGCAGCTGAGAGCAGCTGATGGTGGTGCTCGGAGAGCCCAAGTATCACGCAGGCTGGATAAAGAGCTTCTGTGGGCCATATCAAGCCTGTGGACCTTATATTTGACACCTCTGGTATAGTATAGAGCAGTGGTTCCCAAACTGGAAGGCGCGGCTCTCAAGGGAGCCGCAGAAACCAGTCAGGGGAGCTGTGAAGTGCCACGTAATTCTCTCGGAAAACAGTGCAATCCCAATTGGCAGGCATCAACATAATGTAATGGGGAGCTGTGGCCAATGGTCGCCAATGGTCAAGGGAGCCGCAGGTCAAAAAAAGTTTGGGAAACACTGGTATAGAGGATCAGAACAGAGGTTCCTTCTCATTGCAGTTCACTACAAAATAACTCATGTGAAAGTGCCCTCAAAGCAACTTGAAGCATTCAAGCTTTCTTATGCTATGTATGTGCAGGTGTGAATGTTTCCAATGCAGGAAAGAAAATGGAAGAGAGACATTTTAAAACTGAGCAATATGCTAGCCAATGTAACATTTATATCCGTCTTACATCGATCTTAGACATAGTACCGTTCAGAATTATACGGCTTCAGCCTTCCACCCCATTCCGTACAATGTGTAGAATGGCTCCCAGTGAAACATGTGGGCACAGGATTTGATGCTATATAGGCTGTGACTGTGCTGCAATGCTTTATAAAGCTTGAGCCTGACAGCAGCAGTAAATTAGTGGTGCCAGTTTGCCTCCCATTTCTGTTAGGCAAGTGCTCCTTAACAAACAGGATTGCCAGTGTTTTTATACAGCCCATATTGCAGTAGCACTTTGTCAGCTGACAGATGTCAAGATTACAAATCATTGGAGTTATTAGTGGCTTATGTTGACCCTTAATATTTACTGTTCCATGCCACTTCTCAGCAGCAGCATAATTTGGCTTTGTTGTACATTCTTCCCATAGTTCACAGTGCAAAACAAACATCTTAGCACTTTCCTTAATGAATTCTTCACTTCCTACAAAAACAAGTAACTAACATCTACATACTGTATATAGAAAGCAGGGCTCTTTTTTTTTAAATGACTTGCACATGTTTTCCACTCAGAAAGAAAAGAAATGATTTGCTCCTTATCTTAAGTCAGATAAGCAGTTGATTGCATTGTTAGGGAGAAAATGGTAAGGTAACACCAAGATTGCCTCTTTTGTTGGTTTCTGTGGTGTAACTTGAATCAAATAGAAAAGACCATCTCATAATGGACTTGCACACAAAAGCTACTTTCTACAGACTGGTCTATATATTGCATTCCGATAATGGCAGAATACAAGCAAGTATGAAGGTTTCTGTCTTTGGCTCTGGATTATAAAGGCCGACCCACACTACACGAGCTCAGGCGCGGAGGCCTCTGCCTCTGCTCACAGAGCTGGTCAGAAGGAGTGTCTTTCCGCCTGTTGTCCCTCCTGTTGTCCCGCCTTCTTAGAAAGCGCAGCGGTGATTGGTTAAGCACAAATGTGGTCCGATACACGAGAGAAGAGAGAGAGGGGCAGGAAGGAGAGAAAACTAACAAATAACAATTTGTGGCTGGAGTAGAATTCATCTTGCTAACTTTTGTGAGAAGGAAATGGATCCATGAGAAATCGGAGACTTGAGTGAGTTCCGATTGATTGACAGCCCCTTTCATCCTGCCCTCTCATCCGATTGGTTGGCTGCAGTAGCTCTGTGAACCCGCCCCTCAAAATATGGGTTTTCAAGGCTGACCCACACTACATGAATCCCGGCGCGTTACGGAGATGTGCGGAGCTCTCTGTCACCATTGTGCAAGCAAGCGGAGCAGCTGCGATCTCCCGATTTCCGGCGCATACATAAAGCTGAAAACCCATCTTTTGAGGGTCTTTCCCTCCACTCTCATCCACCACTTAGCTTCTAGGTTGCTGTCCTTCATATTCATGGAGTCCACGCTTTCACCTCTATGCAGAGAAGGGAGATCTGAATCACATCTCAAATGTCCTCTCTTTTATTTTTTTAATCCAAAAGGTGTCCGTTTACACAATCATTCCACATTACTGTGTTCTATGATGTTCAATGGGGCTTACTCCCAAGTAAGAGTGATTGCAGCTTTAGTGACATTCATGGCTGAGTGGAGATTTGACCCTGGGTTTCCCTACCCGTAGTCTTGACACTGTAACCTCAATGCTGACTCTTGTGAGGTCATGGACCATGTACAGTAAGTACTTTGAGGCATTTCTGCCCACAGATGTATATATGCAACTCGCAACAGGAGTCATATGTGTACACCTGTGGGCCGGGCAGAAATGGGGTTTACCACAGACAATTTGGAGTGTTTGGGAGCACCATGTCAGCTCAGTTGCTGATTAAACCATGCTGATCACCATGTCAGCTCAGTAGCTGGGGGGGGGGCTGGGGGCACAGGGTGCCAGGCCTATGGGGTGGTGCCACGGGGGTGCCATTTAGTAATAATATTATTTATTATTGAATTATTTATTGAATTTATATCCCACCTTTCTCCCCCATAGGGGGACCCATTTTTATTAGGGTGTGTACTGTACTGTAAGGGTCTGGGGGGATGAAATGCTACATTTCTGTGAATGTTTGGGGATTATTATTAATTATTATCATAGTTAATATATACGTAATGAGTTTGTTGGGACTTGAGGGGGGGTGCAAAAATTTCATGGGCACCGGGTGCACCGGACCCTAGCTCCTCCTCTGTTGAGGGACACTGCTGAACTATGATACTTGAGAATGTTCTGGATCAAGGGAGTTGGCAAAGGAAGGAACTCCTTGATCTATAGATCTGTCACGGCACAGGCACTTGTGATTGCCTTAAAACTAGGGACATTTGGCACCTCTTCTCCAGGCCATTGGAATATGAGAGGCATCTTAGCAGATGAGAAAAGACTTGCAGATTGCAAATTATTAGACTGCGGATCTTAATTGATCTTTATTAAAGCATAGTGTTCATTACTTATATTACTAAAATGATCATGTACAGAATGCCACTATACACATGTACACTGAAATACACCTTCAGTCTTAAGTAAATCCTCACAAATCTTTAAGGGCAATTATTGGCTTAACAGTGGATTAATTGGTTAATCAAAGATTTAAAATATTAATTTAAATCAGATTCTAACTATGGCTGTTCTTAGAAAAGTGTTCCAGAGCTGATGGATGTATTACAAATGATTTTATGTGCATGTCATCACCATGGTAAATACATAATCATTCGAAAGATTATTAGGCAGGCCAGCCCTATGGCTTGTCTTAGAAATTCAGCAGCCAACGTAACTCCAGGTGGTGGTTACAGATGAACATTGTACCACACACATGCACTTAAAATGTGCTTACTACTTGGTAGGATGATACTGATGACCAAACTCCTCCAGGATGAAAGAATCTGCTCCGAGGTCATTTAGGGCGCAATCCTATCCAGCCCTACTGCTCCCCACTTGCCATTCAATGCAGTGAAACAAGAGTGCTGGATAGTGCTTCTGTTCTCAGTTCCAGGGCCAATAAATGACTTAGGGCTGTTGCCACCACTGACTCCCAACCCCCTGCCCAGATTAAGCCCCTTGCATGGTGTAGTAGTAGCTCATACAGTTGAGTTAAGAGTTATCTTTACTAACCAATGGAGAGAAATGTGTCTCTGCTAGTTAAAAAAGACAGTTGAATTATTTTAATCAATTCCCATTCCTTATCTATGAAGCTTGCAACATCCAGGGCTCGGTTAGTCAAATGACTGGCTAGACTGCCTAGCCAGACACCTAAAAGCTGCTTTTGGAACAATTATCAGATAAGAGGTTCTCTGAAAACACATTCTCTTCATTATTAAGGATTTTCTCTCTGTTGGTGCACCAGAGATCAGGAAAAACAATAACAGAATACAATGTACTGCTACCTCATACTATTTATAAGCTACCAGAGTGGTTACATCACAGCTTAACTAGATTCCAGGCCTCTGGCATACTAGAGCAAAAGATCCTGTCAGAAATCAAGAGCAATTCATAAGTTTTGTAACACGTCTCAGACTGCTGGGGATGAATTTTTAACGCAAGCAGGTAGACGTTACTAAAAGTCTTCTGCACTACCACCAGTACTTGTCTGTGCTATTACATCTGTTCTGTAATTACACTTTATCTCTCATTTGCAATTACTGTACCTCATCGAACAGCAGCAGTTTACTCAAGCAGTAAAGAACTTTGCCTTGGTAAGTACAGATACACCAGAGTGAACAGGAGTTTACTCCCCATTGCGTTAGCGGTGCAGAAGTGAAGTACTTTACTCAACCAGAACAGGGTGGGGAGGGAGGTAACAGGACAGGGGTGGGGTGGGCAGTGCAGGCCTGAGAAGGGGCGGGATTGGCAACAGCAGTGTACACCGAATCCTATCCCCCTTCCCAGGTCATTTTCTCTTACAGGGGCCTCCTGGACTTGAGCCAGCAAAATAGCTGGTGCAGATCCGAGGAGACCTGTTGCGGGGGCTGGACCTTTACCCAGGGTAAGGGAACAAAAGTTCCCTTACCTTGAGGAGAACTCCCAATTTCTGCACAGGATGCGGTATGGCTTGCACTGGCCGCGCTGCATTGCTGTGCAGAAAGTGAGTTAGGATTGGGCTGCCCAGCTCCAATCCTATACACTTTCCTGAGAGTAAATGCCACTGAACACAATGAGAATTATTACTTCTGAGTAGGCTTACCAGATCTCTAACCGGGACAGAGTGCTAGACCTTTAGGAGAAGGAATGTGGACAGGTGTAGCTTGTTAAACCCTTAGAGCACAATCCTAGGCATGTCTACTCAGAAGCAAGCCCCATTGTGTTCAGTGGGGCTTGCTTCTGAGTAGACATGCCTAGGATTGTGCTCTGAGGTTTAACAAGCTACACCTGTCCACATTCCTTCTCCTAAAGGTCTAGCACTCTGTCCCGGTTGGAGATCTGGTAAGCCTACTTCTGAGTAAACCTACATAGGATTGCACTGTTAGGGTTGTAGCATGTCAGAATCAGGATCAGAGAGCAGCCTAATGGCTCACACTATAGGACAAGCAACATTTGAAGTCTAAATGCATGGCTGTGAGGTGAACAGACAACCATGGGAAGGGACAAGTAGGAAAGCTGTAGAGTTTAGGGCCAGAGAGGGCAGGATATGGGCTGATGATGGAGTAATAAGAAAAGGTTGTGCATATAGAAGCAACTCTGCTACTTACAGAGACAAATAGTCCTTGCAAAGGTGGTCTTCATCATGCAAGGAAGGACCAATGGGGAGTCTGTCGTTAGGAGCTATCACTGTGCTTGAGACCAGGTGTGGGCCAAAGATCTGAGGCAGCCAGTCTGTTTCATCTGAAGTTGACCCTTAGGTAAGGCACTGAATAGAGCTCCAGCAATTCTGAGGTGTGATGTTATAGCTTCTGATATTATGCTGAGTTAGGTAATTATAAGCCTGTACCACCAAAATATCAGCATGCTGGGTAATCATGCTACCATGGATCATGAAATGCGCAGTCTCTTGTTTTTGAATTTAAGTCTATTTAATTTACATAAATTATGACTATGTGTTTAAAATAGCCTATCATCCATGCACAATTACTTTCCCACAACTGATTAGAATACATATTCTGAGTCAGGGTTAATATGCAGCTGTTCCACATTACACAAATGTATGAGAGGTCACACGGTGTATTAATGTGTTATTGTGGGTGTGCTGCAGAACAGCATACTATGTGAATATCGTGCCACTAATTTGCACGACAAATTGTTTGAGCAGGTCAGTTTTGGGCTGGGCTATTTTGCTCTTCTCCTTCTTTGAGAACTTTTAGGCAGCCTTTTTTGGGAGAAAAAGCACAGGATATATATATATATAGATAGGGGGTTCGGGTTAAACTGCTGAACTATAAGCTGTCGATCGAAAGGTCGGCAGTTCGATTCCCGCGACGGGGTGAGCTCTCGTTGCTTGGCCAGCTCCTGCCAACCTAGCAGTTCCAAAGCATGTCAATGTGAGTAGATAAATAGGTACCGCTTGCGGGAAGGTAAACAGCGCTCTGTGTTCCAGCCGCATGCTACGCGCTGCGGCAAGGAGAGTCACGCCGGCCACATGACCACAGAGGCGTCTTCGGACAACGCTGGCTCTTCGGCTTTGAAATGGAGATGAGCACCACACCCTAGAGTCGGACACGACTGGACTTAATTGTCAGGGGATACCTTTACCTTTTACTCCAACTATAAGCTTATGTACAAATGTACATGCTGATCAGGTATTATCGGGATCAACTTCTCCTAACCAGCTTTGTCGACTGATACTAACCCCACCCTTTATTGCCAGCTGTTATCATCAGGGTCTGCCAGCAGTGGGCAACAGCCAGTGATGTCATTAACCATCACTCTTCACTCCAACTGATCGGCAGCGCTTCTTTCGTGGTTTGCCTGGGACAATGTGCTACAGCCACATTTATATGCACTAGAAACCTACTACCCATTGTAGTTTCCCAGTCCGTGTGCATGGTAACAGAAACAAGTGCAATCTTTGTGCATATACACAGGCTTTTTCTTACAACTGAGTGACAGTGATGGAGGGAAATAGACGTGTGTAAAGCAATACTGTAATGCCTGAGGCAGAACAAAAAATATTTTCAGCCACTATACTTTGCAGGCGGATGTGAGTTTGAAATACATTTCAGGTACACCTGGGAAAAGGAAGTTTATTGCCCAATACTATCCCCCGCTGACACACATGATTTAGGGCTGCCAGTGCAGCCCTGCTATATCTTGCATGCCAGCAGGGTAAGTAAAAGACGTTACCTCTCCAGCTGCTGCCTGGACCCCTGTGGGCCTAATATCTATGCCAGCTCTTTTGTTGGCATAGATTTGAAGAATGGCAAAGGGCATATCACAGCTGGGAGTTCTGAATCCGGTGGATGTTGCTGCCACCAAGATCTGCCCCTGCCCTGGCCCAATCCACCCCCACTGCCACCATAACCATGCTGATGGTTGGTCTGTGTGACATTGCTGGTGCGTGGCCTGCCTGCTGGCCTTTGCACCAGTGGCCACGCTCCAAAGCCCATTGGAGAGGCGGCCACAATGTCAGACCGCTTAGTATGCTGGCAGACCTCAGGATCCGGCAGCATACCATGTGGATGAGATTGGGCCATTAAATTCTGAATGTAATTATTCTGAATTGCTGCAATTCACTATGGAAAGGCACTTTAGCTTGAAATCTAGGAGAAAGCCCCAGAGCTATGAGCAGAAGCTGCTATACTGTGTGTGTTGCAGCTCAAGAACTATCGTAATGAGCTTGTAAGAAGAAAACTAAATAACCCTTCCCAAGTACAGCTGAGATAAAACCCAGATGACAATAGTGGGGTGCACTATTGAAATTATGGGCTTAAACTGAGCAGATACAGATAAACTGAGCAGGTACATCAAAAATGAAAAAGGGAACAAAGTATCATGCTGGACTATCAGAACAGAATTCAATGAAGACAAAATACTGTATCTGAAAAACAAGCTGTTGCCTTATTGCGTGCGTGTGTGTGTGTGTGTGTGTGTGTGTGTGTGTGTGTGTGTAACACACAGGCCTGCTAAATTGCACTAACTGCGATAAAGGCAAGAAAGGATCAGTTAGTGGTGTGCATTGTGGGGAAACATTGGAAAGGAACTTGAGCATCCTATGTGGAGGAATCTCATCTTGGTTTTGGAAAACTGGATACAAGATAAGGTATTTATTTCATTGAAGTAGACACAGAGTAACTGGGACCATAACTTTTATTTGGTCAGTCAACATAAATACTGGATATGAGCTTTAAAATGTAAACAAACATACTCTTTGTCAGGCTTAAGAGGAAAAAATAAAGATAAAAGATGTTAACCAATTTAAAAAAAACTCAAGGGTGTTGCATGTCCTGGCTGAAGGTAACGCACTTGTGTCATGTGCTTTGTAAAATACAGAAAAACAGAGTATGGCAGCAGAAGCTATTTGTTAATTGGATTACAAACAGTCTGGCTTTGTGGATGAATCTGGTCACGCAAACTCTCATGAGATAAAGTAGTGAATTCTTTCAGCAAGACCAGAATTGAAAAAGTAGACCAGAATTCATCCCCCCCCCCCCTCCCATTCCAGTACTATCGGAGCTGTGTTATGTATGGAATGGATAATGAAAAGTGTTATATTAGTAAAGGCAGAGATAAAACTTAACCTGCACAGATGTTCACGGAGCAAAGAAAAAGGCATGGTGACTGAACTAGACTGTCTGGAGCAGACTACCGGTAACTTCATATTTAAATAGAAAAGTCAATACTGTGGACTGAAGGTCTGAGAGAGTTGCAGACGAAGCGCTCGGATGGCTGTCAGCCAGATGGAGAGATGAGCTGATGTGGCAGGCTGGAGCTGCATGGAACAGTTTGGCTCAAGTCCATGGGAACTGTTGCACAATTTGTGAGGCCATCATCAGGCAAGGGCTGAAATAACAGTTAAAATGTGATTTAAAAAACTTGCTTGGAATTCACATGATCTTTGATAGACATTGTTTGTCCCAAATCTTCTGATTTGTTGCAGTATACTGTACATCGGAACAATTCTTGTGATACCATGAGAGCAATGCAGGTGTGAATTAGGCAAGATAGTACAAAGACAGTCAAGTACAACTAACTTAAAATTGCCAGTACATCAGTGCGATTCTGATTTAATAGTATGGACCTGGAAGAGATGGTTTACACACACTAGAAGGGTGAAGGGAGTCCTATTCACCACAGCACTAACTCAGAAGTAAGCCTCACTGAATTTAGTGGAATTGTCAGCCATGTAAATGGCCTAAACATATATTTTGAAATCCTTGGAGATTATGAAGTGTAAATATGTAATACTGCAATTAAATATGTATAATTCTTTCTATAATTCACCTTTAACCATTGTAAAAAGAGGGAATTTGGGCAGGTGCAGCTTGTTGACACTTCCATGATGAGCTGCACCTGCCCAAATTCCCTCTTTTTACAATGGTTAAAGGTGTAGGCACCCTGTCCCCCTTTGGATATGGTAAGCCTATTCAAAGGGTAATGATCCACAATGAATCTACAAGAAATTTGTCTTTAAGTTTCCGAAAGACTCCTTGTTATTTTTGCCATCTCTCTCCTTGTTAAGAGGGTGTAAGGATTTTCCTATTTTGCCAGGCATCTAGCGATTAGAGAGTACTTGATAATTTAGAGTGCGTGAAGCATTGCTACGTGTTGCTAGACCACAGATTTGGCTGATATTTTCTTTTGACAGGGATGAGTACCACAATGACAGTCACCACTGCCAACCATGGGGAGATGCTCGAATGACAGCCCTCCTACACACACCCTACATACGATGCCACAGCATTTGTGTTCCCTATAGGAGCTACTGTAGCATAGGCAGCAAAGGGGCAAAAGCAGAGGCCTGCTAAAAATTCCAGTCCTCAGGGTTCAAGTCCCCTTTTGACACTCATACATACATACAAACACACACTTCCCAAAAAATAACTGTTTGGCCACAGCAGAATAAGGGCAGGAAGATAGTTCCCTTGGAAGAAGGCAGCCATATGAAATACACAAGTCTCTCTATGATAAGTGTTCAAGTTCCCCAGCTGGAAGGAACCCTTTTGCCTGGGGAGGGACTGGGACAAGTCATAAGGGGAGCCTCAACAGCACTCAAGGTAAGGCAGGGTGGTTGTCGCACACTGCACAGAGCAACAGGCTATGAGACAGGTTCAAGCCCAGCTTAAGGGTTTGCATTAACCATCCGTGCACTCACTTTTTGCACGACTGGCCAGAAATACCCCCCCAAAAGAGGCAGTGGCAGCTCTTGAACTCACACCAGCCAGTCTGTAAAGTTGTTCTGCAACAACTGAGCCACAGCAGGAGACAGACAAAGAGCACCCCATGGAACATTTAACATCCTGCATCACCACAAACAAGCATACTTGGCTTGGGATGCTATAGCACATGGACGATAAGAAAGAGCACTGCGTGGACCAATTACTGGGCATGCATGTGAGACAGGGCACCTATTACAGTGGCCTGCACATCTAGCCACACCTACATACACCGGTGTCCTTTGCATCATTTCTGGCATGTGCTGCACAGCAGCCCCAGTGTGGCTGTCAGCTGCTGTCCTCCCTGTAACCCTTGCAACAATCTACCACCTTATACACCATGGCAGCATAGAACAGTGGGATCATGATCAGCAAGGTATGTTGTGTGCTAGGAGTATGGACAAGAGACCAGAGAGATATAGCCCTATGCTGCATACCCTATCATGAGATATAGTCTCCCTGATAGGCTTTAGTACTGGGATTGGTGTGCTGTGATTAGCTGCCAAGTGTGGTCCGTATCCGATGCTCTGCTGTAGGAAAATGGGCGGGGCACAGAGGGTGAGGGTTTCTGGTGCTTTTCCCTTCCCCATTGTTTCCAATGGCTGTTTTACTTCTTACACCAGCTGTGTCTTCGACATGGCATTCTGCTGATGTCAAGGCATACATTGACTCCTCGCCCTGTGCATGTCCCTTCCATATCTCCACCTCATTTGGAGGTTTCCAGCAGTGGTAGTTGCACTGGCATCTGTGGCACATCCATAGCAGCTACAATGGCAGGGCTGTTATTGCGCCAGCATCCAACGGTATAATGTGCCAGCCATATCATATGCCACTCAGACTGGTGTTTCTGAGACAGGACTGTAACCTAAGAGTCTGAGCTGCCAATCAGGACTTTTTGTAATGCGTTCACAGCAGAGACCAGATTCAAGCATGATCTTTGGGAAGTCATTTCCTTTCAGTCTTGGCTTCTCCATCTACAATCTGAATTAAGCTATTTTAAGTTGGCACTCCTATTGCAGTGGTTCAGGAGAGATGGCTCTGTCAGGCTCAGGTTCAAGCCCCATAATTTCTCCCACAAGCTCAAGTATCACCTTGTGCAAGCAGGCCTCAGAATCTTAAATAGACACAAATCTCATGGAAAAACATGACAACATTCACAAACCAGTGGAAGAGCATTTCAGTCTCCCAAAATATTCTACTGATGACCTAACGGTCATCATTTTACAACAAAGTAAGTACAAAGGGAGACTCCAGTGAGAAACTGAACTAGAAATTGATTCTATTTGATTTGGCTGGAACAAAGATGGTTTCCTGTCTCAATACAGTATACTGTTCAATAACTTAAGTTCTGCCAGAGAGATTATACTATTATATATCATTGGTGATGTAAAATATCATTGTACCTAGTTTGTGCGTTTGTTTAGCTTCTCACAAGAACAATTGCTCACTGCATTCCTTGCATTTCATGGTCATTTTGGTCTTTTTCTTCACAAGTTTGGACCAAACGTCACCACTGTTCCTGTCTCCATACTTAGGGCCATTCCCTCATAACTTTCCTGTGAGGGAGAAGCAGAGAAAGGGGGAGGCAGGAAAAGGCATCAGATGCCTGCCCTGCTTCTGTGATTGTTGTTTTACTTTTTATGTTAGCCAGCTTGAGCACCTCCTGAGTGGGAGGGGAAAGCATGGAATATAAAATTCTAAAAATAAATAGTTTATCCAGGACAGCCAGAGAAATTGCATTATTTATTGTGCTTGTCATTGTACTTTACATAATAATGGGCAGTGACTGCATCTCTTCCATCCTATAGTCCTTTGATGCCATCTTTTACACTTCACTCTCTCTTTTCTCTATACTTGTGCATCTGTGCTTAGGATTTCACTTCATGTATCTGATGAGGTCGACTGTAACCCATGAAAACTGGTTCGTTTTTCCTAATGGGGAATAAGTGATGTAAAGTAGGGCTCCAGTATCCGTAGAGGATAGGTTCCTGGCCTCCCACGGATACCGGAAACCACAGATAAGGGGGAACACTATCCCTCGCGCCCATTACTTTTATCTTCATAGAGCTGGCGCCAAGCCAGCGTGATTCTTTCTTTACCAAAACGCTATAAGCAGTAGCATGCTGCTTATAGTGACGAAGCAGGCAAGCAGCCTGAATGCTAGAGAGGCTCCATTAACAGGGAGCAGGAAGCATTCAGGCTGCTTGCCTGCTTTGTCACTATAAAGCGCCAGCTCTAAGAAGATAAAGAAAGGTAATGGGGGGGGGCACAGCGAACCGTGGATAAGCGGATTTGTGGGTTGCACCTGTACTTCACATGGTTTGTTTTGGATGCATCCAATGCTGCGGCAACCCTAGTTGGAAGACAAACACAATAAGTCCCCGTGCTAACTAGAAACATCTACACAAGTGCTAAGGAAGTACCAGATGCATCCAAAACAAACTAAAAATGACCCTGCTTCTCCAGCACTTTGTTTTTTTTCTCAGGCAGTTGCTTGGCAATGCAGTGATGGACCTCAGGCCATTTTGGTGGCAACGGCACTGTGCTCCACCCGTTTAACATTAGATTCTGCCCCTCTTACCACTGGGAGCAGCTCCCCCCCCTTCAAGGGTCAACAGCCTGCTAACGACGTTACTGAGCCACGTCTGAGAAATCTCAGGTTTTTCAATGCATCCAACCTGGCTGTGGCCCAACCGCCCTAGTTGGAGAACGCACACAAAAGTGGCAAGCTGCTTTGCAAACTAAAAAGAGCTAGTGAGCGCTGGCTCTTTGGCCAGAAATGGGGATGAGCACCTGCACCCTAGAGTCGGACATGACTGGCTTTCGAGTAGGGGATACCTTTACCTAAGTGACAAAAGAAGAGAGTTTACAGCGTCCCGTCCCACAAAGGTTGACATTTTCAAACAGAGCTGCGTATCAGTGACATCGGAGACAAGGACACGTTCCCCCGCTTTATCGGCTGGGAATGCCATGCAAGGCCGCTGGGGAGGCTCGTTAAGCTCCCCTTCATTATACTCCATGGGGTGTGATGCTCTGGAGATAAGAAGGAATCCCTGCACACCAGGGACATCTGGCAGCTCTAATCCCAGTCTAGACGAGGCTGGGGAGGCGCCACGGCAGGCACCGGGGCTTGAGGTAGTTTCTCTCCCGCCCCTTCTCTGCGACTGGGGTGACTTTCCAGCTTCACAAGGCGGTGGCATAGGAATGGTTTTGTGCACCATTTTGTGCCCATGAAATTTCCCCCCCAATCCCGACAAACTCATTACGTATAATATTAAGTATGATTATTAATAATAATACCAAAACATTCACAGAAATGTTACATTTCATCCCTCCAGACCCTTACAGTATAGTACACAAAACACAGCTCCCAACAATAACCCACAAAGCTTATGACACCCCCCAGGCCCCTTACACCCTTAATACACCCCTTGCTAATAAAAGGCACAAGAAAGCCTTTTATTCAAAAAATGAGGAAAATAAAACACATTTTCCTCATTTTCAAAATATGAGGAAAATAAAACACATGATGATCATCACCCCTCCTTTAACACTTGAAGACTGGCACAGTGCTACACATGCGTACCTAGCACTGAGTTCCTCTCATGTCACAGGCAAAGGATTGCATGGATCCCTCCCTCTGGAAGAGCAAGGGAGCGGCCAGGAGGCAGGCAGGCCGATCTGAGGCTGCAATCCCCTATACACACTTACCTGGGAGTAAGTCCCATTGAACTTAATGGGGCTTACTAGTTCTGAGTAGACATGCATAGGCTTGTGCTGCAGACTGATGTTGCGCTTCTTCCTTTTCCTCCTGCTATCACCCCCTCACAATAGGGGCATTTTCCCCGCACCGTCGCCAGCAGGGAGTCCCCCCCCCAAAAAAAAACACCACCCGAAACAAAACCGGAGAAGGCGAAGCGAATGAAGGGGGGGAGACGAAGAGGAACTGGAGCCGAGGCGGGAGGAGAGCCGACTGGGGGGGGGGGACTGGAGAGAGACGAACCGGAGGGAGCGCGGAGCGCTCTGATTTACAAGATCCAGCGGTACTGTCTGTGTACTTTCCCGGGAGCGATCCTGGTGGGGCAGAACGGATTACTTGTGCGTCCCTTGGACTGCTAGGACTAGATCAAATCAGTCAATCCTAAATGAAATCAACCCTGACTGTTCCCTGGAAGGACAGGTACTAAGGCTGAAACTCAAATATTTTGGCTACCTAATGCGAAGAGAGGACTCTCTGGAGAAGACTCTGATGCTGGGAAAAATTGAAGGCAAAAGGAGACAGGGAAGGCCAAGGATGAGATGGTTAGACAGCATCACCGATGCAACGAACATGAAAATGAGCGAACTCAGGAAGATAGAGGAGGACAGGAAGGCCTGGCGGGATATGGTTCATGGGATCACGAAGGGTCGGACACGACTTAACGACTGAACAACAACAAAAGCGTTGCGCGGGAGGTTGCAGTGTCGTGCACACTTTGGAGGGGATCCTCATTGGCTGGAAGTTTCCCATTTTGGCCGCCTTCAATATTGGCATTTTGCAGCCGCCACCGCCGAAATAGCACGGCCCTCTGTCGCCTCCCCCCCCCCCCGCGCCCCGTCCCAGCGCATTTCCTTCGAGCTTTTCCCGGCAAGTGGGAGGGGCGAGCGACGGATCTCGAGGCTGCTTCGGCAAGAGGGGCCAGTTCCCTTTGCGCGCTGAGGGAGCACGGGGGGGGGGAGGAGAAACGCAAAGTCGCGGGAGTGAAAGAGAAAGCGCCCGCACAAGGGCGTTTGTGTTCTTTCCTAACCTCCGAGACCCCTAAGTCCTTCTCCCCCCTGCCAGCTGGCAGAAGTTTCAAACAGACGGTTTCAAATGGCGGTTAAAAGGGGCGGGCGGCTCCAAGGAGAGAAAATGGGCGGGGCGGAAGGCTGCTCGGGATGTCGAGGTCTTGGCACTCTAGGCGGGAGGAATCGAGGACTGAGCGCTTCGATGGATCGCGAATAAATGTCTCGCTGTTAGTCAATCCGCCATTTTAGATGGGGAGCGGAGCGGGCAGTTCTGACTCGAGGGACAACCCCGGAGAGCCGAGCGGGGGACGGTAGTGCCCGTGAGGGGGAAAGGTACTGGATTGGCTTCGCGTACTGGGGGAGCGAGGGATTCAGTGTGTCGCAGTCTGAACGTCATGAAAGGAGAGTGAGTCGTGTGAAGAGACGGGGAAGGTGCCGCCGTGTCGAGTTTTGTATGTATTCGTATTACAGTCGCTGGGAGTAAGAAGTGCTGGAGTCGTGGCGCGCGGTGGCTGCGACAGGGGTTGGTGGGGATGCCAAGGAGCTGCCTGGCTATGGGGAGTCCCTTGTTTGAACCGTCCAGCCTACAGGGCTCCGGCTCTGCCTCCAGAGAGCTCCCGAGGTTGAGGGGGGATGTTGGGAAGTCGTCTGGGTTTTAACGCTGGGTTGCTTCTCGTTCTGGGCGGCCTCTGCTCTCCTCCCCAGGTCTGGTTGGAGGCACCCACTTTGCAACCCCTGAGCCGCTTGTGTCTGGGAGGGGGAACCTGCATCTGACGTTGTTCTACTTTCGGGCCGTTCTTACATTTTGTTTTCTCTCGCTCCTGCTCCTTCCTCATTTGTGTTTTGTTGTTGTTTTGGGTCAGGGAGAGTGCACCCTCCTGCCCTTTAGGGAACACGCACACGTGTGTGTGTGTGGGGGGGGGGGCTGGCAGCGTAGACAGTTTGTGTACTGGCGTCCAACAATGTGATGCAGCAGGTCCTCCTCTTTATTGACAAGGGTGGGAATGGATGCTACTGCCGCCGCCTCCTCCGTCCAGTGTCATCGGCAGCAAGTTGGGTGCTTTCTTGTTGTGCGGGGACCGGGGTTGATGATGTTTGTAGGCTATGTCTGGCTATAGATGTGGTAAAACCTAACCACCCACTGATTTGGCAGTGGTTCACCATCCAATAGTCCGCCTGATTCTTTAATTTTTTCCCTGCTACGAGTTGATCAAGTAGTACGGGATGATTTAGTTTTAGCGGTTTATGGTACTGTGTTATGTTAGAGCTCTGCCGATCCTCCGACGTGCCACTGAGCAGTGAAACGCGATTGCCTGCCACTGTGATGTTAACAACAACGTCCTCTGGCGAATCCTTTTACCGTCTGGATAAGTCTGTGAAATGCGTTTGAAATTTTGTTAGGCGATTAGAAGCACTCCTCGTACATGAGGTCATCGGTGCGTGCGGAGAGGAGAGTGAGTAGAGGCTGCAAGGATGGGGATTCCCACAGCTGGCTCAGCTGTATATGATCCAAGGCATGCAGGAGGCAGTTTGTGGTTACTTTAAGGTCGGTGGAAAAGAGTAGAGAACTTTAGCTATTCGGAAAAGAGGAGAGAACTTTAGCTATTCATCAACTTGTATGCATAAGGCTGTACACAGAATGAAGGTGAATCCTGGGTTAGGGTATGCATGATGGAAGGCAGAAAATATGTGGCAGTAACTTTTAACAAACTTATGTCTAGCACTTACTTTTGTGAGTATAAAAACAAGAAACCTTTGTAGCTATTCAGATTGTTTATTTTATTTCATTAACTGGTCTCGAATAGCATATGATCCAACACAGTTTAGGTAATGCAAACCAAGCTATTCATTGTAATATAAGAACATAAGAAGAGCCCTGCTGGATCAGGCCAAAAGCCCATCTAGTCCAGCTTCCTGTGTCACACAGTGGCCCCACCAGATGCCTCAGGGAGCACACGAGACAACAAGATACCTGTGTCCAGTCGCCACTCCCTTGCACCTGGCACAGAGAAAACCCACTTCTAAAAACCAGGAGGTTGCTTATGGCTTGTAACCTGTGATGGTCTTTTCCTCCATGAATTTGTCCAAACCCCTTTTAAAGGCATCTAGGCCAGGTGCCATCACCACATCCTGTGGCAAGGAGTTCCACAGATGAATCACACGCTGGGTAAAGAAATATTTTCTTTTGTCTGTTCTAACTCTCCCTCCACTCAATTTTAGTGTGTGTCCCCTGGTTCTGGTGTTGTGCGAGAGGGAAAAGAATTTCCCTCTATCCACTCTCTCCATCCCATGCATAATTTTATAAGTCTCAATCATGTCCCCCCTCAGGCGCCTTTTTTCTAGGCTGAAAAGCCCCAGACGCTGTAGCCTTTCCTCGTAAGGGAGGTGCTCCAGCCCACGAATCATTCTGGTCGCTCTTTTCTGCACCTTTTCCAATTCAATTATATCCTTTTTGAGGTATGGTGACCAGAACTGGACACAATACTCCAGATGTGGCCTTACCATCGATTTGTACAAAGGCATAATGATATTGGCCGTTTTATTCTCAATCCCCTTTTTAATGATCCCGAGCATGGAATTGGCATATAAAGAGGCTTGAATTTGGATGCCTTGAATTCATTTTGGCTAGTTTTTGCTTGGAGTAGGACAATGCTTGTGTAAACTAGTATGTGATTTCTCTGTATGTGTCTGTGTAGTATAGCATTAATGATTAACAATATTGGAGCCTTATTGGTGCTTACTTGGAAGCAAGTCCTGCTGGTTTAAATCGCAGGATTGATTACATTGTAATTTTGAGTAAGCAGATGTGCTTGAATGTGTTGTATCTGTCTATTTTAGAGCATAGCTTTGAGAGAGACCATTGCATCCTGTAGTGTAGAGAACATGCTTTGTTATATATAAGGGATGAGATCCAGCCCCTGGTATCTCCAGTTAAAGAATCTTGAATTGCTGATAACAGCTTGGAAAGGCACCCTGATAGAGATGCTGCCAGGCAACATACATAGATATCGGTGAGCTAGGTAGCCCAGTAGCTTGTCTTGATCTGAGGCTGGTTTATATGTTCATGTTTAGCAAGTCACAAATTTGAGCACAAATTTCAGCACAAATTTGAGGTGCATAACATACATCAAAAATTAGTAGACTTGTTAGGTGAAGACCTGATATGCTCACTCAGTTTGCTATTCAAATGTAGTAATGGACAGAGATCAGTTAGGCAAGTGCTGTCTCTTCTGTCCCAATTATTATAATAAAGTGTCATTATTGGCTTAGCTGTATTGGAGAGTACTTGAAGTGAATACTTGCTGTGGCAAAGCCTCATGGGTTTCAAGTGGCTTGGTTTCTGCTTTTTTATGGAATATTTGATGTAAACAGCTATTTTGTTTAACCCATCAAAACAATCTGCTGTATGATTTTTTTCAGTACTTAACTTATGAGGTTTCAAAGGCTTTAGTGTGTTTTATGTGGAAATTATTTTACTGGATAGAAATATTTGAGTCTATACCCTCTGTAAGCATTAAAAGTGATATGCTCTAAAGTATAGCCACTATCAGGCTACTTTTAAGAAATTATTTCTTAGTGTTAAGACCAAAAATTTGCCTTGAAGTTCTTGGTTATAATAATGGAAATATACCGTTTCTTTGAGCAGTGCAATAACAAGCTTAGGTTCCTGAGAGTATTTGCAGTTCAATCTGAGCTATATGGTTGTAACTTTGGAGCAGGCACGTCAGGAGAAGCCTTCCTATCTGCAAAAATGAAGCCAATAATATAAATGTGAGCAATGTTGAATAAAAGGAGACTGTCCAATTATAAATTTTCCAAAGCTGTGGATATTTATGGATAACACTAGTGTGCAGAATCCAGTTTGTATGTACTGAATGAAGCCTTGTTTGTGTGTGGGGTGGTGGTGGCCAGAATTCTCTTATGCTGCAACCCTATACCTGAGAGTAAGCTCCATTGAACAAAATAATGGGACTTTACTTTTGAGTAGCCATGCATAGAATTGTGCTTTAAGACTACTGTATGGCAGCACTTGGTGTTCCAGTATATTTGAGTTGTTATAACCAAGATTGCCAGAGTTCTAGCAAATCCTAATAAAAAAATCTGTCAATTAGCAATGCACTCAGTTTACTGCATGTAGTACTGTATATCTTAACATTTAGGACACATTTTTTGATTACAAAAAGAGGGAAATTTGTTGACTGGCTTGCTAGATGGGTGTGGTGTTATCAGCAATCAACTCTTTTTTAGGATTTTAGACACAAAGGGCCTTAATGTTGCATTTTATTTTATTTTTAATTTCAGAGGGGAGTGTGAGCTTAAATGTTTAAAATCTGTCTTGGGGGATGGAAACCTGACCCCACTGGCTAGGTAGTAGGTAAATACTAAGGATTGGGGTGAAGGGGAAAAAAGAGAGAAAAGAGTTGCACTTTTTTTTGCTTTAGTATTGGTTAGCTTGACAGCGCAATCCTGTGCAACTTTGCACCGGTGTAACAGTAGATGTTACACAGGATTGCGCTGCCTGAAAGATCACATTCTACATGTTTTCTGTTTTGTACTCATTCTTTAACCAGGTATGGAGATAGCATCCTAGTCCTTATAGTAAGGTTTACTTTCTGCTGTTGACTTAATCACAGCATAGTGTAAACTACAGATCTTTTTGCTAAATAGGGAAATAGGTTTTTTCACTGGCTGTAGTGTACAGTATTTATCTCTTAGCTGCAGTGGAGATAAGTACTGGACTCAAGTTTGTATCAGCAGTCCTAAATATTGCAATTGGAATACATTTATGGTAATATAGCAAACTTGGTTGACTCAAATATTTTATTTATCTTGCACAATTGCTTTAATTTTTTCATGAATTTAGAAGGAGATTATGGTTACATGTTGATGGAGCAGTAGATATCTGTAGGCAGAAGGGTTTGGACCTTTTGAATTAAAACCAAATCATCTGTATAGTTTATATAAGCAGCAAAGATAAACTGTTTATCTTTTGTCTTTCCCTTCCACCCCAGTAACTAAGGGCCCAATCCTATCCAACTTTACTGTGCTGACACAGCCGCAATGCAGCCCTATGGTAAGGTAACAAACATTCCCTTACTTTAAGGAGGCCTCTGTGACTGCCCCCCCCCCCCACAGGATGCAGCACATGCCTCGTTGGCGTGGGTGGCTGCATCGGCGCTATAAGGTTGGATAGAATTGGGCCCCAAGATATATAAAGTAAACACTCTACCAACCTCCTTTTTAAATATATTTGGTAACTCGTATGTTAGGTACCATATTCTGTGAGATACGGAATGAATGCTGCCATTCATGTTCTCCCTGTGTATTTGGGAGAGTACAGCGATCCTAAAGACTGTCATATTCACAAGAAATACTGTTGAGAAACTTGTCCCAGGTGAGACAGAAGATGTTGGATTTGTGTTTGTAGACTCTGCTTTCTACTTGACTTCAGTTTCATATTGGTGTTTTGCAGTAGAATAAGTAACATTTGCTTGCCTCCATCTATTTCAGGCAGCCCCAACCTGTGACCAACCAAACTAAATGCAGCCCACCACATGTTGTGGCCTGCCAGATGGCTGACAACTCCCCTGTTGTTGCAGTCCCAGGCATATAGCTTATACAAAAAGTTTATTGTGTGGTTGTTGGGTTGTTTTGAAGGGTCGCATTTGTTTTGGAGGATCACCAGTCATGCAGGACTGATCTGTATTTTGGAAGGGCTTGCTGCTTCTGTAGTAGAAGTAGATTTTTACTATGGTAAGCGTGAATCAAACAAGAAGTGGGGAAAGGCAAGTTATTAAAAATGCATGTTTGCCAAGAGAACCAGCAAATTACTCGAGAATGGGTTATAATTAAGAAAATATAAAAAGCAAAGTTTTCTTTCTCAACCTTTTACTGTGTTCACTGTAGTTTATGCATATGTAGCTAAGGGGTTATAAAAAGAAAGCCAGCTGATGTTGCAGTCTAAGTAGTAGTCGTATAAAGATACTTCTTTGGCATCTTCTGTAGTACTATTTTTACCTATTCCAGTAGGTCTGTCCTTGTAATTTTAAAGTAAAGGACAGTAACTGAAATTAGTCTTATTTGCATTTATAACCAGAAGAAAGTTCATGGAGGGGAGGGGCAGTGATGTGGGTATTGGCAGGCAAATACACTTTTATGTCTTGAACATTGAATAGGAAAGAGTGAAATTATACATGATTTTTAAAAAAATCTGTTGAGTGTTTGATACAGTTTGAGTGTTTGATATACTTTTGGTGTTCGATTTCACATGTTGGAGCCTGTTTGTCTTCAGTCTTGGGGAATAACTTTATCAAAATCAGTGTTGGTTTTATAAGGACTGATACCCCCCTGCTAACTGGGCAAAGAGGCACTTTTACAAGTGGTGCTCATTTTATATTTAGGAGGGGGAGTGTAATTGTCCTTCACCCCCCAGTGCAGTGTCTTTTCTAGTGACTGTTGCTGGTGTATGTTCTGCATCTTTAGATTGTGAGTCCTTTTGGGACAAAGGGCAACTGATTTTCTTTTCTTTGTAAACCACTTATTTGTTGAAAAGTGGTATGTAAAATATTCTTAATAAGTGTCCAAAACACAGAACTTTGATCCTAGCTGCTACAGTACTGTACATTTATATAGCACTTTAGAATGTTTAAATTTCTTCACATACACTAGCTCAGTAACAGCAGCCCTGCAGGGTAGGTTGGTATTCGTATCCTCTCGTAGCAGATAGGATGGCAGGCTGAGTTATAGTGGCTTGTCTTAGGCTACCTTTGTGAGCTCATGGTTGAGGCAAAATTTGAATTGGGGGCCAGGGCAGGCTTCCTGACTCATACTCTTAACCACAATAGTTCACTAACTTTCTCTATTGTGGCAATTGTGTAATTTAGGTAGACCTTCAGGGAGTGTACATCAGCTGTTCTGTTGGATGAAAAGACTGAATTAATTAGAGACTTTGGAAGACTTCATTTGGGAATATGTTTGCATGTGCATTTATTTCTTGACTGACTAGTCTTGAATCTAGACTGTTGCTTTAACAGTAGCTAGTTCCTTTCTGTGCCAGCTAGTTCCTTGTAGAAATGATTAATCTTTGCTTTTTTTAACCACACTAAACTATGTGAAGCCAATCCATATCCCTGTGCAAGTAGTTTTCTTGTACATTTCTGGTTCGAGTACAGAATTAATGGGTATTTCCTGTGGGATGATCAAATGTGCCTTCAAGTATTTCTTTACAAATTGGGGGCGCACTAACTTAGAACGCATTCAGTGTGTGCATTAAGGGTTAGAATTCACACAACTTCTTTTTTTGTGTATATGCGATTTTTATTCTTCCATTTGTTCACATGAACAAGTGCAGTTTATAAGCCAGGTGACTGGCAGCAATTCTGTAATTGAAGCAGTTGGATAAAGTGTTTCCACGGACGTGAGAAATTCAACAGTCTGTGATTTCCTGGTTCATATGCTATTTTTGTCCACAGGATTTCTGTGGAGAGAGAAGAATGTGTTGTGAATTGTCCCTTATCACGAGCCAGGTGCAGGCTTTTCAGAAGTAGGAACATCTTTAGCCTCTGGCACTACTATGATAGGCCAATTTAGAACCAGTTTGGTGATGTATGATAGTATGAATGGTTCATTTATTGTGGAAAGTCTGCCTATTTACCTTTTGGCAAGCACTGCAGGATTATTTTGATTTCATACTACCTTAATAGGCTTGGTGACTTTTATCCAGTGGGTTTTACTGGAGTGTGGTAGCTTTGATGTTTTAAAGAGAACAGCTTCATGAACTTTGTAAGATGTACTTTGAATACACAGTCTATACTGTATATAGTCCCATAGTTGTCAAATGTACAGTGTGTTATTTTAGTGTACAGGAGTGAGAGGTTTGGCATAGTGAAGCACCAAGGTAAAGATATCCCCTGCTCGAAAGTCAGTCATGTCCAACTCTAGGGTGCAGTGCTCATCTCTGTTTCTAAGGCTGAAGAGCCAGCGCTGTCCGATGACGTTTCCGTAGTCATGTGGCTGGCATCAGGAACACTAGGCGCAATCCAAACCTACTTAGGCCGCCGTTGTAACCAGCAGCCCAGCGAAAACGGGAGGCCCCAGAACGGGAAGAGGATTCAAATCCCCTTTGAATTCACCTTTTGGAGTGGATTTGAATCCCCTTTCTGTTCTGGGGCCTCCCGTTTTCGCTGGGCCGCTGGTTACAACGGTGGCCTAAGTAGGTTTGGATTGCGCCCACTGTTACCTTCCTGCCGCAGCAGTACCTATTTATCTACTTGCAATTCCTTGCTTTTGAACTGCTAGGTTGGCAGGAGCTGGGACAGGAGACGGGAGCTCATTCCGTCACGCGACACTCGGGTCTCGAACTGCTGTCCTACCAACCTTCCAGTCTGCAGTTCAGCATCTTAATCACTAAGCCACTGCAGCACAGTGAAGCACTGCAGAATGTTTTATTAAAACAGTCTCTATTATTTGGCTCAAACGCTTTGGCTTCAGACTGCATATCCCAATTTCAGTTTATCACTAAAAGCAGAATGAAGGCCGCTTATTACCTGTGGGGTCTTCAGCTCTTTCCTTTCCTGTATTTTATTTTATTCTTGTATGAGCCATGTATTTCTTGAATCAGCAGTACCTGTTCTTCAGTCTCTTATAAGCTCTAATGAGACCAAAACAACTTCTAGCAAAATCCTCCTTGGCTTCAAAGACAAATGAGCAGTTTGCTCACTTCACTGTCTCCCATATGTTCATGTAGTCTGTCTCTATATGAATAGAACAGCCAGAAATCTACCAAGTACAAGTGTATGCTGCATGTTTTTTGCTCATTAGGATTTACTTGATGTGAAGATTGCAGGAGCTTTGCCCTTCAAGAGAAGTGAAATTCGGAGTGTCAGTGGATGCTTTTACTCCACTACTTTCTCTGGATAGCAACAACTTATGAGTGACTACTTACCTTGAGCCTTTTTTTGTCCAATTAGAAGACTTGGTTGAATTTGTAAATGGAAAAAAAATGTTATAATAAATTATTTAACAATATGCTCCTTGTCTGTCCTGAAATGAGACTTGTTGCAAGAATGAAGGGGGCTAGGGATTGCACATTGAAGGCTGTGCTGCATGGCCTGGATGCCTGCCCTATTGACATTGTTTTGGATGTTGATTGTTTCTTAATAGCTCCACCTACCTCCTTCAGCAATCTCCAGTTCACTGTGCTGCAGTGTCATAGTGCAGTAGACAGCAGTAGACAGCACTAGAGCTTCTAAAGTGTTATGTTAAGTAATATATTAACAATTTGTCATTATTAACAATTTGTCATATTTAACAGTTTGTCATATTTTAAATTAATTAAAGTTTTATTACTATTTTTGTGGTATTTGCTTATTTGCAGTGTGGCCTAGATAAAGTTTTAGTCCTCTCTGTTTACCTTGATGGTTGTATGCCTAGGGGAAAGCTGAAGCTGGGAGTTAGCCAGATTAGTCTTGTATGGCTGGATGTGTTCCAGGGGTTCTGAGGAATGAGAGTGCATTATACAATTATTGATGTTCTAGGTTCTTCTGTGTATTCTTAGCAGGAGAGAGGGAGGAGTTGTTCTTTCATCCAGTAGGTGTAACAATTTGAAATGCTATCACCTCGTTTATTTGACTGACTTAGGCTATTAATTGTATGACTTTTTCAGATTTCTACTAAGTGGAAAGAAGTAGCATGACCGGTCTGGGCAGTATTTGATTCTAGTTGCAATTATGTGCTACTTGATATTCTGAGTGGAATGTATGTTTATGGTGAGGACATCAAAAATAAAAATTGTTTAATATTAGCTATCATATCTCCATAAATTAACCACTAATCAAGTCTCTTTTCCACCAAACTTAATTTAAACTTTCACTCTTAATATATGGAGTTCATCATCATGCAAGGAAATTACCATAAATCTGTTACATAGTTATTGTAGACCTTATGTAAATTTTGCAGCATTAATATATTCCTGTGAATAGGTTTCCATGCTTGTGAATTAATAACAAGCTGAGCAAAATCTTTGAGGTTACTTTTTAAAACCAGAGCGTTTGTGAACTGATCTTAAGAGCATTGCAAGTAAAGCTGATAAAAAGTTTGAGGAAAGAAACATTTACCTAATACAGTGAACCCTCAATTTAATGGACCTCGATTTAACAGACTTTGGAAACATGTTTTCTGCTTCATTAAAAACTAGTCATATCTGTTTTGTGCCCACGTGTTTCTGCTGACTTAAATGCATTGTGATTTAGCAGACTTTCAGCATTAACGGACACCCCCCTACTAGTCCATTAAGTTGAGGGTTCACTGTACTTATACTGTTTAGTTTTATTCTTCATGGGCAAACAGGCTCTCTGAACAAGAAGCCTTGTGTTGCTTACAGTATGTCAAATTCTTTGTCAAAAATAGATAAACCTTAAATGTTTTAATTTTATTGTGTATTGTATTCTGGTGTTCTTTCATAAAACATAAATATGCTGATCAATACACTGGTTCCCTGAGTTACGGGTATCCAAGTTATAGGCAGCTGCATTGGGACATTTGCGCAGGTGCAGTTTGTCCTTTGATGGTGCTTTCATGCAGGCGCTATAGTGCCAAGAGCTGGCTATTTCAAGCTACATACCTTTCTACTTCTGTGCAGACCCCCCGGAACCTATGGATACGTAAAATAGCAGTTGCTGTGTTAAAAAATACCTTTAGTGTAGCAATAGGTAAAGGTGACCCCTGACAATTAAGTCCAGTCGTGTCCGACTCTAGGGTGTGGTGCTCATCCCCATTTCAAAGCCGAAGAGCCAGCGTTGTCTGAAGACTCCTCCGTGGTCATGTGGCCGGCATGACTCTCCTTGCCACAGCATGTAGCATGCAGCTGGAACACGGAGCGCTGTTTACCTTCCCGCAAGCGGTACCTATTTATCTACTCGCATTAACATGCTTTGGAGCTGCTAGGTTGGCAGGAGCTGGCCAAGCAACAAGAGCTCACCCCGTCGCGGATTCGAACTGCCGACCTTTCGATTGACAGCTCATGGTTCAGCGGTTTAACCCACTGCACCACCCACTGACCTTTAGTGTAGCAATACCTCTATTTAAATATTTAAGGCCAAAATTTATGTTCCAAGGAGAAAAGAATCTAAAATGAAGATTTTAAAGTTTTTTCTGCCTATCAAATTTCTTCTGATCTAGCTAATTTATGCATTAAAAAAAATCTGGTTTAAAAGCCTACGAAATATTGTACTTGAGAAAGGCATCTATTATTGTTTTGGCAGCAAGGTTATTTTTCTATGATGAAATGCCCAAGCTTTGGTGAATGAATGTTAATATGGACCTTCATCCACTAGGGCAGTGTTGGCGAACAATTTGGGCTTGGTGTTTCAAATTTTTTGAAAATGCCTAACTTGACTCTGCTGGTGTGTCATCGTCGTCCCCCAATAACTTTTAATAGTACTTTGACTGTTGCTACTTTTAATAGTAATTTTGAATTGAACTGAACTGAAAACAACTATAGAACGCATTGCATTTTATTTAACATCAATTAGTAACTTTTTTGTTGCTGAGTTTTACTAGATAATAAGAGGTCTGCCAAACATCTCTGCCCTAAATGTTCAAGACAAGTCTGTAAAACCTTTGCGAAAATGTAAGGTGTGTCGGGGCCCTGGGGGAAACACTGGTGTGTCACCCAAAATGACCTCGCGTGTCACCAGTGACACGCATGTCATAGGTTTGCCATCAGGGCACTAGGGCTTAGTGCCTGCTATTTAGTACTAGTCAACATTGCCTAACCATTATGGCTAGAATCCTGTAGAAGGCATACACTAGCTCCATGACTTAGGGATGTCCAAGTTACAGATGGCTGTGTCGGTGCTTTCACACAGGTGCAGTCTGTCCATTGTGGTGCTTTTGTGGAGGCACAATAGTGCTGGCCTGGCAAGAGCTGGCTCTTCGACCTACATATAATCTGACTTCTGGACAAACCTCTGAAACAGAACCAGTATGTATGCTGGGGCCTAGTGTGCTGAGAATCATGGAGTTATTCTTCGTCACTGACGTTTTTGTGGTATTGGGATATAGCATATTTGTCCACTTCTGCCTCCTCCAAGGCAATGTGTGTTCTTCCATCTCTTTTCTTGATTACCGGTAACTTTTGTTACTAGTGCTAGGAAGTGACTAGGTTATCTGGTTTTATCTCTTTCCATTTGACCATTCCAAAACCCAGTTGCTAAAATGTACATACTATAATCTACCACTGACTAATAATATTCTCATACAACAGTTACTTAAATTATGAAAAATCAAAGTTGACTTGGTAGATCCACATCTCCAGGACTAGAGAAGGGAGATTATTATTATTACGGTATTTATTGGATTTGTATCCAGTTTTCTCCACCCATAGAAGAGGTGTTGGAATACAGTGCCCACTATAATTTGTTGTATATGATCATGAGTAACATGCTGTGACTTGTAGCAAAATACATTAGTGTGTAAAATAATACTTGTACGAGTGATGGCAAATGCCATTAAGCTAAGGAAAAAGAGTGGAAGCATAGGTTAGGATGTATGGTGAGAAATGAGGGGTTGTGCAGGGATTTGAACCTGGTCCTTACTTGTCTAACGGCCCAATCCTGCCTAAGATGGTGGAGGCTGGCTTAAAGGATCGGCCGCTGCATCCTAGGCAGATTGTGGGCCATGCCAGCGTGGCCCAGACTCACCTCAGGAGAAGGGGATGTTGGTCCCCTTTCCCCCAGTGTAAGCGCTGCAGGTCTCCTCGGACACACGCCAGCTCTGGAGCTGGTACGCATCCATGGAGGCCGTGTAAGGCCAGGCCAGCCTAAGACGGGGTGCTGGATATCGGCACAACCCAGTGGAGATATCCCCGTCCCAGGCCGGGCCGGCCAATGGCCACTTCCTTCGCCACCCCTGCCTGCACTTGCCATGCCCCTGCGCCAACCAGTGCAGAACTTAACTTCGTTGGCCAGCGCAAGTCCGGTTCAGTGGCAGAGTGAGTGGTGCCAGCCTCCGCGTCGGCGCCACTTACTACTGCTAATAATACCAGTATTTATATACCGCCTTTCTTGGTCATTGCATTTCTCCTTCGACTCTAATTCAAGGTGGTTTATATAGGCAGGCAATTCTAAACCAAGCAGTTTTTATACAGTATCTACAATATATGTTCTAGTCTTTGATAGAATGCTTCATTCCAGGTGGTTTCCTTTCATGGTCTCACCTATCTCTGGCATTTGCCTCTCACGCTTTGACTGACTGGCAAACTTTGTCTCCCACACAGAGAGCCAGCTGCAGCTTTCTCTCTCTCAAGCCCGAGCTACACTGTTCGCGTGTGGCACGGCACGGACACGCACGTCAAATAGAGCCTGTCGTCGGCTCGCCTCGTCTTTTGCCCGTTCGGCTGCGCTCCAGCGGAGCGCAAACGTTGAAAGTGTAGCATGGCCTTTACAGAGGCTCTGCAGGTTGTCAGCGCCGTGTTGACAGCTCTTCGACTGCTCACGGATTCTTCCAAGCATCTCGAACTGCCGCCCTCGGATCTTCGGGCATATGAGGCTGCAGTCCTACCGACTGAGTCAGACCCTCCTGCGTAGTATTTATTTATTTATTATTCAAGACATATCCATATCCTGCCTTCCCCTCCCCCCCCCAAAAAAGGGTAAGCTTCAGCTTCACACACAAATCTGGTACGTTTCTTTTGCAACTGTAGGGAGGGGTACATACTCTTTGAATGCAGAGAGCTGAGTAAGTTGGTCTCAGGCTTCTTGATTGAAAATTTTATACCTAACCAGGAGTTGTCAACTCCTTGATTTGGTGTTGCCGTATGTGCTATGGCAAGGACTTATTTCCCCATTTGAGGGCCCAATCCAATACTTTACGGCTGTCCTTGCTTCCTCTTCTGCGCTGGTGCTGATTGCCGTAAAGCAGCAGGGGGGGCAGGAATGGGTGTGGGTTGGGCAGATTGGGTCTGGGGGCAGGATCAGTGGCACCAGCACCGCCAATATCCTGTTCCCCTTCCCTAATCCGATGATGCAGCATAGGTCCATGTGGACCTGCGCCAGCTATTCAGCTGTTGTAGGTTCAAGTAGACCCGTCGGTACAGTAGAGGCTCCCCCCCCCCAGGTAAGGGAACAAATGTTCCCTTACCTAGAGAATACTCCCAGACTCCTCCTCCCCACTATAGAATGCAGTGGTTGCCATTTTGGCACTGCTGCATCGATGGGGGAGAATGGATAGGATTGGGCTGTGAGTGTAGCAAATCACCATCCATCTACTGGGTTCCCCTTCTTGGCACCAGTTAATCAGTGCTGAGCATGGAAACCCTTTCCTGTCCTTCCCAGCACTTTTCATTACTAAAGAGCACTCGATGCAAGAGTCAGTTGCCCTCTACCAATAAATCCACAGGCACGTAGAAATTCATAACATGATGGTAGAACTCCTCACAGCAATTACTCCTTCCATAAGTCATGATGACCCAAATGGTGTTTTGGTAGCATTCCTGTAGCAAACCTGTATGTCTGCCCTTAGTTTGAAATGGTTTTCTCCTTTAGTGAAACATTTGAGTTGGTCCGTAAAATTAATCGGATTTGAAAAGGGAAACGGAATTTTTTATGTTAGGTTTTGAACTGTTTATTCCACAGTGCCATAATCATATTCCTAAAAGTATAAACATTTATTCCAGTGTCATAATCATATTCCCATAAGCATAGACGTTTAACACAACTAGAGTTCATGAAATTTAAACTGCAGGGATTACATAAAAATATTACTGGCTATATGTGGGGTGGCTGTATATTTTGTCCATCCCTTCTTTAGGAGTGTTTGTGCATGTGCTCTGTGGTAGTAAACAATCCAAATTTTTAAAAGTATATACTTGGAGTTCATTGCACTGTCCTTCACATGTAAGCCTAGTAGTTCTCCTAGTAGTCATTATGCATAGTTGTATTTATGTCTCCTGTAATCTAAATAGTCATGTCTTTTAAACTCCTCTTCTCCTTCTGAAAGATTAAAATGTGTTAAAACCATTTGAGATTTTTATTTATTTTTTAAAAAGAAGCCACTTCCAGAAGGGACAGTCAAAAGCAGGGAAACAATGGGGGAATGGGTATTTACCCATTCTTAGCACCAATTATTCCCTCCAGTAGTTTTTCCCAGTATGGGGGAAAACCAGATATTGTGATGGTTTCCATTATGTATTGTGAGGGCTCTGGCTTTTCTAAAATGGCAGCTTAAGCACACTTTGTGCTTAGTTTGACTGGTTGCCTTGTACTTTCCCTTAATTTTGTTGTACTCCTAGGAATTGCAAACTTTTTGGGTGCATTTTTAATTTACTATTTTAAGATGAAATTTAAAAATATAAGAAAACAATCAAAGGTTGAGTTGAATTTAGTTTACATTGACAATATTCAAACTTTTACCCCAAAAAATTACAAGATTTAACTACATGTTTGGAGAGAAGGCAAACTTGGACAATGAATGAATTAATTACATTCTGTGGGACAGAAACCAAGTCCATCTAAATACTTTCTCCATGCATCCAGTTCTTATCCTATACCTGACCCTTCCTATCCATATGGAACAATCCTTAAACTCAAAGTTAAGTTTTCACCATAAACTTACTCATGTTTGTCTGGAAGTTATACTTCCCAATAAGTCTCCTATCTGCTGCATACTGTTGTACAAACAGCCTGAGAAAAAGGTGACCTTCAGAAAACTTGTAATAAAATTCTGATTAAAACTTGAAAGAACTGCAAGAGAGAAATACTGTACTGTAGTTTATTCTTACGTAATGCAACCAGATTAGTAAACTATATGAGGCCCTACCTACACGAAGATGATGGTCAGGTTTTAACATGTTAATGGCGCAATCCTGCATAAGTTTAGAGTGGCAGAGCACATGCTCTGCCGCTCTAAATCATCTCAAACGTGCCGTAAGCCACTCGTGAGTAAGGGCCGCCCACCGGTGTGGAGGCTGGCAACTTTCACTCTGCCACCCTCCAGACCCTGCAGCTGCCGGTGGAGATGAGTTCTGCACCAGTCAGTGCGGGGGTGGGGGGAGAGGGTGGGGATATCGGCGGAGCACTCCACTCCACATATCCTCTGCCCGGTTCGGCCTTACTCTGCCACCTCAGATGTTCACCAGCTTCGGAGTTGGCATACATCTGGCCCATAGGCCCAGAGCAGCCCTACACTCGGTGAAGGGGACAAACGTCCCCTTCTCCCGAGGTGTTCTCGGGTCGTGCTGCTGCAGCCCGGGAACGGGCTTAGGATACAGCGGCTGGCCCTTTAGGCCAGCTGTGTATCCTTACACAGGGTTAGGCTGTAAGTTGTACTTTAGTATTGGAAACAAATGTAAGTTTGATACTGCTTCAGAACTGTAACAACATATTTCAAGTGTCTGTCTTAACTGTTAAATCTTCTAATTTCAGAAACAGAAGTTAATTTTGTTTCTCTTTTCCATGCAAGTTGTGGCAAAATAGTAATCTAAAATAGTCTTCCTTTTACCACACCATGGTAGTATGAGAAATTTATTCTTGATATGTAAATAACACTGGACAACACAAGATTGGTCCTGAAATGAAAAGAGCTAATATTTACTAATTTTGATGTAATGAATGCCAATAAAATCTGTTGATTGGCTATAGTTTAGGAGAAGCAGCCCGCATTGCATCTGTAGGTGTTGTAAGTGCTGTCAGGCATTTACCAGCACATGTCTATGGAACCATCTATTGTGGATCTCTCACCAACAGTAGCCAATTTTGTATTTTCATTGTCATATTCATGTTCAGCACCTCACAATCTATAAGAAATGACTAGTTTAATCTGGGGCAGGGGTTCTCAACCTCTGGTATGCGTACCCCTAGGGGTACGCAGACCTTTTGCTGGGGGTACGCCAAGCCCTGCTCCTTATCTGACCCATCAGCAGCTAATTAACATGGATTTTAAATTGTAATTTTTGGAGCCCTTCTGTCTCTCTGATTTTGGTTTTGGTCTTATTTTTGCACTTTGGAAAATGTACTTTGGTGGGGTGGGGGGGAGGAGCTGATTTTGGGAAGTGTGATTTGGAGAAAAAAAGAGATACGTGTGTGTGTGTGTGTGTGTGTGTGTGTGTGTGTGTGTGTGTGTGTGTGTCCCCACACACACTTTTTCACATTTAAAATTGTTTTAGTACTTTTTATTTAATGATTAATTACCTAATTAATTGATTGATGCAATTAATTAGCAGGGGATACTTCAGAAAATTGGACTGTGATAGGGGGTACCTGGGCCTCCAAAGGTTGAGAACCCCTGATCTAGGGGGCATGACCTTTTAAAATGTGTTGTCCAGGGTAATTTGTTGGCAAAAATCAAGATATTTCTTTGAATAGATCATGGTGATGAATGTATTAACTTCTGTTTGGTAGTAGTTTCATCTGCTGGCTGTTGCACTGGCTGCCTCAGATAACATCTGCTTCTGAAACAATAAGAGCTGACAGCCCAATCCTAACTATCCAGCTCTGATGTAGCTGTGCCAACAGGGCGTGCTCTTCATCCTGCAGTGGGGTGGGGGGCAATCTTGGAGGTCTCTTTAAGGATTCCCTTACCTCTGAACTGCATTGCAGCTGCATCAGCACTGGAAAATTGGTTAAGATTGGGCTGTAAGTCTCCTAAAATAGTGAAAATGTCATATTCTTCTCCTTCCAGATCTCTTTTGTAAACTGAAGGTTTGCAAGCCTCTCTAAAATCAATTTGGTTCCTTATGTTTTCATCACTGGAAAAGAAGCAAATATTTGTGTTCTTTGTGTTGACACTTCCTTTTCAAAATTTGCACAACTACTTATGTAGTTATATATAGCTTATAGCTTAGCTCCACTATGTTCAGTTAGCTCAAGTGTATTTGCAAGACTCAAATTGACTGTTCTTTGTCTTTTTAAAATGCAGAGTTTTAACATACTAACTGTTACATCTGAGATATATCTTTGTTTGCATAACTGAAAGTTTGCATGTCAATTGAACAATTGGTATTGCATGTCATACATCTAGCTGGCTGAACTCTCTGCCAGTAAGATTCTTGAGCACATACTGGCAGAAGCCTGCTTACTAATACGTTGGAACCCTGCTTTCAACTAGTTGGCCACATGGGCAGCCAAGTTTCATACCCAAGTTTTCTACTGTATAGTAGCTGCTGTTTCCTCCTCTTCCTTAAGGCTGATCTACACCACACGAATCCGGGCGCGTGCGGCGAGTGTGGAGCTGTGTGGCTTCCATTTTATCAGATCATATCGGAACGCGGGAGATTGGTCCTTTCCCGAGTTCCATTGTGATTGGTTGTGAACCATGCTGATGTTTGGCCGTTTTCGGCAAATCAGAAGAAAGTGAGTGTCATGGAGCGAACTGTTTCACCAATGGGATGAAATGGGGGCTTTCAGCCATTCGGAGAGCTTGCCAATGCATTGAAAGAAGTGGTGGAGCCAGGGCAGCATCTCAGGGCAGGGTGACCTGTCCCCTACGCTCACGAGCCTCCAAACACAAACGGAGTGGGTGTAGATCAGCCTTTATTATTGCTTCTGGCAAGAGGAATTGAGTGGGGTGAGAATGAAGAAGGAACTGTAGACATATGATGTAATTACCTAGTACTTATCCTATGTGTCTATATTAGTTCTGTCTCTGGCTTGCCATGCCCTGCCCCTCCTTCCCTACCTGGCTGCCTTCATAAGCAGCCTCATGGGTGAGGAGGCACAGTGGCGGCAATGACAGCTTTTTCTTCAGCAGCACTGGAGGATGAGATGGGCTGCCCCTGCCCTGCTCACTCTCAGCTGATTGAAATGTGGGCAGGGCAGGGTTGTGGGGCACTCCTTGGCAGTTTACCACTGCCACCCAATTTGCTGCTCAAAATGGCCATTTCAGTCATCTGAGCCTGTAGGCCACCCCTGCTTCTCTTCAAAGAATGGAGGTAGAGCGCTATGCGTGCATGAGAGAGACTGGGAGGAGAGCGGGAGAGGCGCCCCTTTCTTTACATTTTTGCTGTTTACAACCTGTTTCTGGCAATTGGAAGAGAAGGATATCTTTTTGTGAGCAGATGGCTATCCTCTCTAAGCTGTATCTTGACCATTGGATGATGGCTTCTTTATCTGTTGGAGATCTTTGTTCTGCAATAACTATTCCAAAGTAATGGCAACTATTTACATAATTGCTGTGTAGTGTTAAGATAACTTGGCATTCCATTTTTCTAGGATTTTAAAGTGATGCCATAGATGACCGGCTCCAAGGCTAGCGAGAGCCAGAGTGTGAGACTTGGGCTGGAAAGACCAATCCCCCGTTCAGTTGTGTTTTTGTTTTGTATTCTGTCGTTGCTTCAGGGAGCTGTGAGCAGCATGTTAACCCTCCAACAATCCTGTGAGGTAAACTAGGCTAAGACTTTATAGTGAGTGGGATTTGAATTTAGTATTTCAACATTGTAATCCAACACTAGCCACTACAACTGTGAAGTTCAGTGTATGACCTGAGGAAGTCAGTTGGACTCTTCCTCTCTGCCTTGAAGGAGTATGAGGAGAAAATTGGTACCTAAATCATAGAGAGGGCCTGACCTAGTTTTTGTGATGGCCCCCTTATCTAGAATTTTTCAGAAATCTATAAAGGAACCATGTTTTGAGTTGTGGATTTCCTTAGGGGCCTCTTACTTCAAGCACTGGATAAAAGCACTTGCAAAGGACCAGAGCTTCTTGAAGGAAAGTTGGAATACCAGTATAAATGGAATTGACAAATAGAGGTGACATGTTAACTAATTGTGATTTAACTACCTCAGTGAGAACTAGGCTGTGATGGAATACTCTATCTACACAACTGGTGTAGTATCATGGCTAAGAGTATGAGTTCACCCCTAGGTAACCTAAGGCTGCAGTACTGTACTTGCAGGTAAGTGTGTGAGAGCCCAATCGTATCCACCTTTCCAGCGCTAATGTGAAGCCATGCCAGCAGGCCTGTGCTACATCCACAGAGGCTTCCTCAAGACAAGGGAACTTTTGTTCACTTACCTTGGGGCTGCATTGGTGCTGGAAAGTTGGATTGGGCCCTAAGTATAATTGGATTTAATGGTACTTACGTCTGAGTGAACATTCATGGAATTGCACTGTTAGGCAAGTTACCAGTGCCAGAGCATGCCCCTCCTTCTCCAATCTACAGTATGGGCTGGACATATATTTTAGCTGTGGTAAGAATTACTGAAAATGTATTGAAGCATTTTAAACACTTGAGATGTGCTATATAAATTCTAAATGTTTAGTCGCCTAGCAGCCCTGTACTGTGTGTTTCTTTCCCAGCTGCAGCCCTTTTCCCAACTTGACCCTTGCTTTCTTCCTCTGCCATTGTCTCAGTATTCAATAGTGGTCCCTCGTCCCTTTATTGTAATTCTAGGCCACCTTTCCAGTGCTGCCTCCACAATCCTGGGCCAAGTTCTGTTCCCTTTTCCCTGCCTCTGCTGAGCCGCAGGTTGTAGGAGGTGGTGTTCTTAGTTTTCAGCCCTGTTTTGCTGACAAAGGCTTCAGTGGCACTGTTCCTCCTAGTGGGGAGAGGGACAGAGGGACACAGCCTTTTTCCAAGTGAGTTTTTTGCACTTGCTGTGTATATACAGTATTTATCAGACGTTTCAGTGGGTCATAGATCCAGCCTGGTAGAGTCAATTTGCATGTGTCCTCAGGAGACAACTGGCACATGCTGGGTTTATAACTCGCTGGAGGTCAGTTAGAAGCAGGCTGTAAGAAAGCGCTGCAATGTAGTTTGGAGGCTAGTTTTGGATGCACACCTTTGTTTCAAATGATGGTGTGATTCTAGAACCAGCAGTTCTAGTTGTTAACTTTTACATGTGCAGATTTTTAATTGTTGAAGATTCTCCAACTACTGAACTTCTGATGTTTGGGTCAAATACTTTGTAATAACCTTGAAGAAGACTACTGTAGATTCCTCCATCTTCAATTACTGTTCAGTTCTTTTAATTTTTTATTAAAAACTTGCAAGCAAGGGCTATTATAATACAGTATATAGGGGACAAGAGTGTTGTTTGGACATAGGAGACTTGGTTTCAAATCCCAGATGCAGAAATCAACTACTGTATTTATTGGCATATAAGACACACTTTTTTGTCTAAATTTGTGACCCAAAATAGTAGGGTGCGTTTTATACGCCAATACTAAAAAATCCCTTTCCTCCCCGCCCGTTTTAAAGCATTTTCGGGCTTACCGCGTTTTTCCCAAGCCAGAGAGCTCCCTTGTGCTTTCTTCCCTAACTAATCTATCCAATCTACAGCTGTTTGTCGGGTTTAATTTATGCACGTGCATGAGTTGAGCTTCTCAGCAGCCAGCAGAGGGTGCTGTGCTCCTCAGTTCAGTTCAGCTGAGCTGCAGAGGGTGTGGTCTTCCCAGCTTTTGGATGGTGAATGAATGCAGCTTGGGTAAGCTTCTGAACTGGGCCTAGTTGGCGAGGCTTTGGAAACTGCATAGGTGGGGTGGGGTAAGAGTTGAGTCTGTTTTTTTTTTTGTAATTTTATGTTTACTTTGGAAACTGCATGGGTGGGGTGGGGGGAAAGAGTTGAGTCTGGGGAGGTTTGTACTTGGGGTAAATGTTTTTTACTTTGGAAACTGCATAGGTGGGGTGGGGTAAGAGTTGAGTCTGGGGTTTTTTTTGTAATTTTATGTTGTTTACTTTGGAAACTGCATGGGTGGGGTGGGGGGAAAGAGTTGAGTCTGGGGGGGTTTGTACTTGGGGTAAATGTTTTTTACTTTGGAAACTGTGCATGGGTGGGTTGGGGGGGAAAGAGTTGAGTCTGGGTTTTTTTTTTGTACTTGGGATTTATGTTCTGGTGCATTTTGTTCATGTGTCTTATTGCTGTGTGTTTTAAAAGAGATCCTGATATTCTTGTGCAATTTATGTAAATTAGCTAATTAAGCAGCCAAGCGGTAAGTGGCCAAGTGGCCCAAAAATGCTTTAAATCTTTTTTTCTTGAAACCCAGGGCCAAAAGGAAGGTGCGTCTTATACGCCAGTGCGTTTTATACGCCGATAAATACGGTATATCATTCATTTGGGTGGCTTGAGCTAGTAACCGTTTCTCATCTTAAGATATGGATTGTTGTGGTGATCTTCATTTAATTTTAACAATAAGCAGTGGGAAAGAAACCTCTGTGCTAGGAATGCAAACTTTAATCTGTTTTCATCAGTAAATTGATCAGTTAAAACTGGTTGATTAACATACTGGGAGTCAGTTTTAGTTGTTGGGTCTGAGAGCTGAGGGCATTTTTCTTTTTATGTTTAGTTTTTAAGATGTATATGCTACCCTTCAATAAAAAATATTGCAAAGTTGGTTTGCAAGTTAAAACAGTAAGATATATTAATGTCAGCAGCAGGTAAAAGCAGCATTTTTTTTAGTCTATTTTGGTTATGTTGTGGTGCTGTAATATGAACAGAAAAATGATCTGACAATGTGATAACTTGCACGTTTTAGTATCTCAGACAGGGAACCTATATTGAGATTTTTACATGTGCATGTCTTTTAATTTAGTTCGCTAGAAGGCAGCTAGTAAATTAAAAATCTTTAATTGGTTGATAAAATACACAATCAAATATTCATGGTAGAAATCCTGTAAATGCAGTCAATAGATTCACATTTGTTAAGTATATCTCTTAACATTATAGACTTTTAGGAGAAAAGTAATTTGCATGTGATAACACAACATACTAGTATGATCTTAAATTATCACATAAAAATCTAAAACATTTCCTGATTTTGCTTCTGTGGTAGGTTAGGGAAAATATATTGAGTTCCAACCTGGCATGCCTTTACCTGTTATGAGAGCAGTGTTCTCTGTAAGCCACGCTGACGCACAGCTCCAAGCTGAGCTTCATGCAGCATGGAGCTTGGCAACCTGGAAGTTCAGCAATGACGTGTTTACATTGCTGAGCATCCAGGGCAGTGTTGTGACACAGTTGTGATGCCACACACGAGAACAAGAGGTCCGTGCACTGGCGTGATCCTTTAGAGCAGCAATTTTCAACCTTTCTCATCTTACGGTACACTAATAAGGCGCAAAAATTGACAAGGCACATCATCAGTTTATTTATTTCAGTGGATTGCATATAAAGTAGAATAAGAAAAATAACAAACTGGCCTGGATGACGAAAATCTGACTAGGTCATTAAAAATTCTACATGTCTGCTAGCCCTAAGTATTTGGATATGTGAAAGAGAAGGAGAGGAGTTGTAGAAGAAGGAGACTTTTCTTTCATATGGGGGGTCATTTTAGGGAGACCCAACAGGGTTACCATTTTTGTTGTGTTCCCCCTGCCCTGCTCTCCTGTCTTTGACAGCAATCTCAGATGCCGAAATCAAGTGAGTGAACCGGCTTCAGGACACCCAACAGCCAGCACGACAAGTTCCCTTCCACACCTCTTCCCCTTCCTTTTCAGCCAGTCCCTCCTTACCGCACTCCTGACCCTGCCCTTTGCCTTTCAGCCCCCCCTCTGCCTACTGCCTGCCTTGGCACACTCTCCTTACTAAGCTTCACTGTTTCCCACCTTAGCTCTACGGTTCCGTCCCCCAATCGCTTTGGTTTTTGCCTCTTGTGATGTCGCTTTGTCTGTAGTAACTAATTGTCTGTCCTTCTTCCTCCACCGGCTCCTTAGAGCAGTGATTTTCAACTGCTGTGCTCCAAACTCCCATGGCACACCTGTGGACCTTTCATGGCACATCAATGTGCCATGGCACAGCAGTTGAAAATTGCTGCCTTAGAGGGAATATAGATTAAGAGTGGTCACACCAGAAGCTTTTGGTCAATGCGACATAGCATTATGTCTTGAACATCTTACTTTTTTCTTTCTGGTAGCTGCAGCATGCTATTGCAGACATAAAAGTGTACTTCTGTATAAAGTAGACCCACAAATTGCAAAATAAGCAGTTTTGTTATTGACAAGGCTTTTTTGCCCTCCATAAGACGAATTACAGTTCATTGGCACACTCCTTGGTGGTACAACGTTTTCTTTGTATTGGAATAATCAAAATCTGTTTTGGTTTTGCTCTCAGACTTGTTTTCAGAATATTTTATATTTCCCTCCCCCTCCAGGTTTTGTTGCTTAGACTGCTTCAATGGAGCACATTCAAGGAGCTTGGAAGGCTCTTAGTGATGGAATTGGATTAAAGGATTCTGTCTTCAATGGCTCCAACTGTAGTTCACCTACTATTGTCCAGCAGTTTAGCTGTCAACGTAGAGCATCTGATGATGGTAAACTTTCAGATTCTTCCAAGACAAGCAATACCATTCGCGTTTTCTTACCTAACAAGCAACGCACAGTGGTGAGTCTGTTTCTTGTTTTGTGCAAGATGAAAGATTGGCTGTTTGTTTCTCTAGTGCGCAAACATTCCAGTGCCCCAGTAGACTAACAAGGTTTAAATGTAGAGACTTCTGGATGGATACAGTGATGTTTTATTCAACATGCTGACTCAGTATACACATGCACAACTTGGAAAGAGCAATAAAACTAATGTCACTTCACTGAATATATGATCCTGTCTCTTATGAAAGCCTCTGGTGGATGTTTTTTGGATAATAAGGTAGTGTTAGCTAGAAAACGCATCTTGTTTTTTCCTTCTGACGCAAGACAGAGTGAGAATATACTGTATGTGATTTGCTCTCAAAGTTATATCAACACTGTAAATAAGATACAGGATAGTTAAACTTGAGTAGCATGTATTACGTTGGCTAATGGATTTCAAAAAGATTCTGTTGATGAGTGTTCAATAAAAACTCATCATATGCCTTTTCCATCCTCAGTGACATGCACTGCTAACACATGATAAACTGGCCCCATTTCTGACTTGTTGCATAGGTCCAATTGTACCTATTGCCACTATTGAGAGATCTTGCCCTTTCTCCTCCACCCCCACAAAGGCCTCCTTCACTTTTCTTGTTTAACTGTGGTTTTAGTGTTATGTCCACATTGATGTTGACCATGTTTAATCAGGTTGTCCCTTAAACCAGTTTAAAACTCTGGACAAGATGGGATCCTTATTAGCATTAACTATGATTAGTGCCAGTGTAGATGTAGCTGTTAAGCAAAGAAGGAAAGTGGAGGGAGGAATTTGCATGGGAGTAAGCCTAATCCCACACTCTTCACCAAGGAAGAGATTAGCAACGTTACATGTGAGCCAGTCCATAACGAATTTGTTTATCAATAATGGAAGTTGTCAGGCTAAGCTGTGTCTTATCCAACAATCAGCTGGAAGTCATGGTTATGTGAATCTACCTAGGGTCTGGTAATAAAAATGGTAACACTTAATCTATAGCTGAAAGATGAAGATACCGGTATGTCAATAATCCATTTGGCATGTCTTTTTAACAATTTTTTTTAATTAACAGGTGAATGTGCGTAATGGAATGACCCTTCATGATTGTCTCATGAAAGCACTCAAAGTCAGAGGTCTGCAGCCAGAATGCTGTGCTGTTTTTAGACTGCTTAATGAAAACAAAGGGTGAGAATTAGAATATAAAGTTGAACAAAGCCATTTAAACGACAGTATTCTTTCCCATTCATTATTTTTTCTTTCAACCTTTCATTGACTAATTAATGATATTACACCTAATGCTCAAGGATTTCTAAGTAGGTTCACATTTACAGGGTAAAAAGCCATGGCAATACTCAGTGTAATAACTTAAAACCGTACTGACCTGGTTAAAAACACGGGTTTTTTTTTAACTGGGTTAGTATTATTATTAATCAATAAATATTTATTTTTTAAGAAAAAAAATGACAGATGCTGGATATCCTTGCCTTTTTTAAAAGGGACTACCGATGCAACGAACATGAAAATGAGCGAACTCAGGAAGATAGTGGAGGACAGGAAGGCCTGGCGGGATATGGTTCATGGGATCACGAAGGGTTGGACACGAAGGGTTGGACACGACTTAACGACTGAACCACAACAACGGACAAAATAGTGCGAGTATTAAGAGACTATGGAGTTCAAACGCTTTTTGCACCCACAACAAAAATTGAACAAATACTAAAAAATCCTAAAGATCCAAGACCCCCTCTAAGTAATCCATGGGTCTATGAAATAAAATGTGAGTGTGGTCGTGCCTATGTCAGAAATACCAAGAGACCAATCCAAGTAAGAATGCAAGAACATCAAAGAGCCGTCAAATTTTTACAAGGGGAGAAATCTGCTGTAGCATCATGCACAGGAATCAGGACATAGAATTGCCTTTGACCAAACTCGTTCTTTATTTAGTGAGGCAAACTTAAAACAGAGATTAAATCTGGAAGCCATCTCGATCTCTCAAAGGAGACCTGCAAGCCTTTTGAACAGACAGCAAGAGCTGTCATTTGCCAATAAGATTTAGCTGCCTATCTTGAAGAAGACTGTGACTGGTTGGCGTTCCCTGCCCTTTTCAGTTTAAATGCCCCCAGTGTTCTACACGGACAACTGTCATCTAGCAGTAACATACTGCATTACCTTGACAAAGTCTCTGGTGTGAGACGAAACGTCGGTACGGCATATAAGGACTTTTCTTGCCTGTGACTAGAGGTTTTATGCACATAACTCATGTGTGTTAAATGAAGATTCTTTAAACTACCTTGCAAGTTTTTTAAGTCTTTATTTCCCAAAAATAAGATACATGGCTGCAAAACCCTTAACTATTGTTTCATTACATAATATTTATTTATTTAAAGAATTTATATCCCGCCTTTCTCCCAGCGAGGACACTCAAGGTAGCTTACAAAACATTAAAATACATATACATTAAAAATAAATTAAAAACAAGTAATTAAAAACAATTAAAACAGCAACTAAAAACAAACAACCCATTTGGGTCAACCTATATTTACTTTGTTAAAAGCCATTTGTTAAAAAGCCAGCCCACCATGTCAGACATCGAATGCTACCCTAAATAAAAATGTCTTAAGGCCCTGCCAAATGGTCTCTAAAGAGGGAGCCATTCTTAATTCCAGGGGGAGGGGATTCCATAATTGGGGTGCCACTGCCGAGAAGGCCCTATTCCGCGCCGCCATCCCCCTCACCTCTATCAATGGCGGCACGGTTAACAGGCCCCCCCCCCGATGTCCTTAGAGTACGAGTCGGATTATAAGGAAGGAGGTGATCCCTCAAATACCCTGGACCCGAGCCGTTAAGGGCTTTAAAAGTCAAAACTAGCATTTTGAATTGTGCCCAGAAACGAACCGGCAGCCAGTGTAGCCGCCGGAGCAACGGTCCGACTGAGTCGAACCGACAGGCCCCGGCAACCACCTGGGCCACCGCATTCTGCACTAGTTGCAGTTTCCGAACAGTCTTCAAAGGCAGCCCCACGTAGAGCTCATTGCAGTAATCTAGTCTAGATGTCACTAAGTCATGAGTCACTGTGGCCAGGTCTGCACGGTCCAAGTACGGTCGCAGCTGGTGCACCAGCCTAAGCTGGGCAAAAGCCCCCCTGGCCACAGCCACCACCTGGAATCCAGGAGCAGCTGCGCATCCAGGAGAACTCAAGCTGCGGACCTGCTCCTTCAGAGGGAGTACAACCCCATTCAGAGCAGGACGATGGTCCAATACCTGAATCGTAGACTTCTGGACCAGAAGAACCTCTGTCTTATCAGGATTTAATTTCAGCTTATTTGCCCCCATCCAGCTCCCAACTGCCTCCAGACAACGATTCAGGACATCGACCGCCCCCTTGGAGTTGGGTGGAAGGGAAAGAGCTGGGTGTCATCAGCATACTGATGACTCCCTACCCCAAACCCCCGGATGACCTCTCCCAGCGGCTTCATATAGATATTAAACAGCATGGGGGATAGAATTGACTATTGTGGCATCCCACACTTCAAGGACAAGGGTGCCAAACAAGCATCCCCCAGCCAGGAAGGAGCGGAACCACCTCAGAATGGTGCCTACAAGCCCCAACCCAGCCAACCGACCCAGGAGGACACCATGGTCAATGGTGTCAAAAGCCGCCGAGAGGTCCAGCAGGACCAACAGGGACGCACTCCCCCTGTCCAGTCCCCATGCAGGTCATCCACCAAGGCTGTCTCTGTCCCGAACCCCGGCCTGAAGCCAGACTGGAATGGATCCAGATAATCAGCTTCCTCCAAGACGGGATATTTGAGCCTGGCCGAAAGTTGTTCAAAATAGTGGAATCCAGGGAGGGTTTCTTCTTGCACACCAGAAACTCACCAAGGGAGGTCAAAGAGGCATTTAAGTGGCTTAAAGCTGTATCAGGGTCCAAATACTCAGACTCCTTAATATGACTAAGACCAGGAATCTCATAATTCTCAGGAGGAATTTCCTTTTCAAGTATATTGTTTTCCATCTGACAAGGCTTCTCTTCATGTGTGGTTTGATTTCACTATTTAGTGAAACCATCCAATCAGTTACTTTCCTCAAGTCTTTACTAACCCAGTGCCCCCCTTTTTAAAAAAGGGCTGCAACAGTTTTTTGACCACTTATTCTCCTCCATATTTCAAATCCATATTTCAAATCATGTAATTTTCAAACAGTTAATGAATTAAACTTAATAAAGACTAATAAAGCAGCTTCTCAACAAAAATGTCCTAGAAAGCTTCACTAAAAACACACTGTCCAAACCCACTTTTTTGACCTCCTTTGGTGAGTCTCCGGTGTGCAAGAAGAAAGTATCTAAAGTGCAAAAAAAAAGGATGGGGAAGATTAAAAGGACCTACAAAGATTTATTTTTTACTTCTGAAAATGATTTAGATGAGGAAAAATGTCACTGTGCTGATTCAGAAATTATTCAGCAACTAAAGGAAAAATTTAAAACTACGAACAGAAGTAAAAAGCTCATGATTTTGATAGTTTTACCAAAAAGCTGATCCTATAAAAGAATAGAAAGTGAATTAATTCTCTATAAATCAATCTCTAAGTCCTGTTATAAATTTTTGGATTCATTTCAGTTTACCACTTAATTTTGTCAATGTAAACTGTAGAAAAATGGACTTGAGGGGTTTAATTCCTGGTCACTGCCAACAAGAAAATTTAATTTTTGTATGATACCATTGAGATACCATCTTGACTACAAGACATATACTTTTAAGTGTGATTATTTTGAAAAATTAAAAAATATTCAATTTTCCAAAATTTCAAAATTAATATTTGAATATTTTTGAATTTCTTGAAAATTTACAATTGTGTCATGTTGTATATCAAATGAAATCCCTATTCCTATGCTTAAAAATGACACCTGACCCATGTCTGTAGCTTCCATCGTTACCTTGTAAGTGGCATTTGAAGGTATGGTGACAAGTGAATTTTGGCATTTTCAGGCAATTTTGAATATTCAATATCTCAAAAACAGATGGACCAAAAAAATCTGAAAATAATAATTTTTAAACATATGGTAAGGTACAAATGTACCAAAAATGAACAAAATCCATGACATCGTTTCATGCATTGGTTGATTTCACATGGAATGACCCTGCTACGGTATTTAGTGTGTTTTTGTTTTTCTAGTGCTTGTTGCTTTTGATTGCTGTAATTTACTAAATTACAGGAATGTGAACACACATCCTAAGGTAGTTCTGCTACTGCTACCTTTTGCTAACTTCTGGTACTGAAGTTTCTAAACCAATAGTCACTTAACAGAAGTTCTTGTACAGCAGAGGTTCCCAAACGTTTTGATGCTTCGTAAGTGTTTGCGGGCGATGGCGATGCTTCCAGGATCGTGCTGGAGCCGGAGGGGGGGGGGGAAGTGTTTTTTAGTCCAACCTGGGGGTCTTGCTGGGCCTCCTGGGGGTGCGGGGAGCCTGCGGACCCCTCCTCAGGCATCTCCGCACCTCAAAAGGCTCCAGATTGCGATTGCGACCCACTTTTGGTTTTCGTGGTAGCAATCACGATCTGGAGTCTTGAGGTGCGTGGACGCCTGCAGAGGGATTCGCAGGCTCTCTGCAACCCCTGAAGGCCCAGCAAGACCCCCAGGTAGGGCAAAAAAACCCCCACCTTTCCCCCCCGCAGTGGCGGCATGATCCCGGAAGCGCTGTCACTGTAGATCGCCACTCCCTTTAAGGGAGTAGTGACCCATTGTTCCCGGTTGGGACATCACGACGCCCCAGTTTGGGAACCTTTGTACAGGGTTATCTTATTTAAAAAATGAATGCATGCAGCATATTACGAGAGGGTTTTTTTTGTCTTTCAGTAAAAAAGCACGATTGGATTGGGGTACAGATGCTGCATCCTTGATTGGAGAGGAACTGCAAGTGGACTTCCTTGATCATGTTCCACTCACAACACACAACTTTGTATGTTGATCTTCTGAATTAGACTTCTGTATGTATAGAAGATTTGGAATGCCACTTGGGACCACTGCAGACAGGCTTATATTAAGAATGGTTTAGTGCACTTAGCGGTTTCTACTATTCTCTCTTCACAACAGTCTGCACATAAAGCAGATTCCTCTAGTATATTTGTCTTTGTAGCTTTCCAATCATGTTGAGAAATGGACAGCTTTGTGGTAAATACAGTACATCAAACCGCTAGTGCAGTGTTTTCCCAAACTTATTCGACCTGCAGCTCTCTTGACCATTGGTGAACGTTGGCCGTGGCTCCCTGTTACATTATGTTGATGCCTGCCTATAGGCATTGCACTGTTTTCCAAGAGGATTCCATGGCACTCCGTGGCTCCCCTGGCTGGTTTCCGTGACTCCCCTGGGAGCCACTCCTCTCAGTTTGGGAACCACTACGCTAGGGAATGTTACGTTTTTGTGGGCCCCCTGTGGGAGTAGGTATTGTTACTCGTGGAATCAAGAATCGTTTTGCATCACCTGATAACTCGAAGCTGTGAACAATTTCCGTTTAAAAGCTTTGTGTATAAAATGATAGTACTGTGATGGCTCACTCACGCATGCAAGGCATTATGCTGTCTTCAAGTGATAAGCATGCATATTTGAACTAGCCCTCAGGCTCTGGCTAATTTTGAAATTTGTTTACTCTTGCAGTTTAAAGAAGGCAAGGGTCTTGCACTATTGCTAGTCTTATACCTAGCATAGGCGAATCAAGTTAACTCTGCATAAAAAACCTACCTGGGTACTTCATATTGAAACTGTTACAAACTATAGATCTTGGAGCTTTTCCACTGTATCCCACTTTGACTAGTTCTCTTCCCTCTCTCTTTTCTTCTTCTTGGTTGACCTCCAGCTTGAAGAAGAGTTCTGGAGCATTCAGAAGCTTGCTGACTAATTCGATATTTTAGTTGGCTTTAACAAAGACATTACTCTACTTGGGTTTATATAAACCCCAGTAAAATAAAAACTAACTTCTGAAAACATAAATGATATGAACTTTATTTTTTAAAAAAATCTACTGAACTTTATTTGCATTGTAAATGCTTTAAAATATTTTAATGTCTACAATTTTAAGACTTCATGTTCTAACAAAAGAATGTGTTAAAATTACATATTACAAACATCCTTATTCTTCATAATTGGCATAAACACAACCAACTCTTGTAGCCTCTTAAGACTAGCAAATTTGTTGTAGCCCACGGCTTTCATGTGCAGCAAACATGTTAGTCTGCATGGTGTCGCAAGACTTTTTGTGTCCTGTTTTGTTGCAACAGACGAACACACTTATCCCTCTGGGAATTGCAATAGGTATATGGTAAAATGTGAAACATTTCTGAGGTATAGTTAACATTAAATAAGATGAAACGTGTTTTTAAAGTTTAATCATTCATATTTAGATAAGAATGTGAAACACTGCTACACAGCAACATGTTACACTTTTTTTTTTGTAGGCACGGAAGACATTTCTAAAGCTTGCATTCTGCGACATCTGCCAGAAGTTCTTACTAAATGGGTTCCGGTGTCAGACCTGTGGTTATAAATTCCATGAACACTGCAGCACTAAAGTTCCGACCATGTGTGTCGACTGGAGCAATATTCGGCAACTCTTGTAAGTTTTTTTTTTTTAACTCAAGGAATTGTCTAGTTAACTGGTATACAGACATCTCCTCCAGTATAAAGTAATGCTAATCTGCAATGTGCAAATGCTTAAATAGTATAAACAGAGAGCTAGTTGAGCAGCATTTGTTCCCACCCAATTTACATGAGCTGTCGATCGAAAGGTCGGCAGTTCGAATCCGCGACGGGGTGAGCTCTCGTTGCTTGACCAGCTCCTGCCAACCTAGCAGTTCCAAAGCATGTTAATGCGAGTAGATGAATAGGTACCGCTTGCAGAAAGGTAAACAGCGCTCCGTGTTCCAGCTGCATGCTACGCGCTGCGGCAAGGAGAGTCGTGCCAGCCACATGACCACGGAGGAGTCTTCGGACAATGCTGGCTATTCGGCTTTGAAATGGGGATGAGCACCATGACTGGACTTAATTGTCAGGGGTCACCTTTACCTTTTACCATTGTTTTAAGGTGTTTGTCAGACCTTGTAAGCACCAGGGATGAGTGTTTGACTGATAACTCTCATTTTCTCAGAAGTTCTGTATGAAAAGCATAGGAGTCTAAGGTGAGGGAATTGAAATATTTGGTAGCTAGGGAAAACATTGATATAGTGCGCATAACGGAAACCAAGTAGAATACAGAGAACCAATGGTAGGCTTACCAGATTTTCTGGCACCCCGAGGGGGTGGAAGTGACATCATGGTGGGGCGGGTCAAAGAGTTAGGGTTGATGTCTCCTCTGCTGGAAGTGGGCGTGTCTGCTGGAAGTGGGCCGTGCAGGGGGTGAGTCTGCAGATGTGCTCAGGTGATGTCACAGCGGTTGTGACCAGCTGGTTTAAGATTATTAAATACAGTATTTTACCTTTTTCCCATGTCTCTGAGTACGTGCAGAGTGCCCCTGCTGTTTTCGTCCCGGCCAGTCGACTGTGTTACGGCGGCCACTCCTGGTCGCCGCAACAAAGCTAACTGGCCAGGATGAAAATGGTGACGACACTCTGCATGTGCTCAGACGTATGGGGAAAATTTAAAATGTTGTATTTATTTAATAATCGGCCAGCTGGACACGCCGGCTGTACTCCCAGCCACCAGGGACTATGTCCCCCGCTGCAGCGCTAATGCACTGTGTCTTCCGAGTCTAGAAGCACTCGGAAAAGGTTTGAGTGAACTCGGACCTTTTCGGAGTGCTTCTAGCCTCACGCAAGTACGCAACAAGGCTGGATGTGAACTTCCAGTGCTTCCAGCCTCGCGCAGGTGCACGAGGCTGGAAGAAGATGCAGCGCTACTGCTTTAACCCCATTTACTAACTCTTCCCTGTTAGTTAAGGAGCAAGGCAAGGATCCCTAATCCCATTCCTCTCTGAAACTTCTGAAAGTGGAAGTTGTCAGCAAGGCATGCTAGGAATGGCCACTAATGTGTTTTCATTAAAATGCAGTTCCATCCAACTTTTGCATTCCTACAAAGGCTATAGGATTGGGCTGTTCTATGTTTTTTTTATTTTGATTTATCTCTATTGGGAAAACATAGTCATTGTAAAATTACATCATCTTGAATTTACCATATTGTACCGAGTATAAGATGCACCTGATTATAAGATGCACCCTTAAAGTTTGGTGCTATTAAAAAAAATTAATTAAATCACTGGCATTATTGCAACAGCCTGATTATAAGACGCACCCCTAGTTTAAAAACTTAAATTAGGAGAAAAAAGTGAGTCTTATACTCAGTCCAATACGGTAATACAACTTTGCTTATGTATATTTTGGTTCAGCTGCATGCTTTTGATTTCAGATTCCCACATTCAAATATTGGTGATAGTGGTGTCTCTGCATTACCTCCCTTAACACCACGGCGAATGCGAGAGTCTGTGTCCCGGATACCTAAGTAAGTTGTACTTTAACCATGTAGTAGCCATGTGTAAATCCTTCCCTACGTTGCAATGGTGTTCTCATGAGTGCCTGTGTGGAGTGTTTTGTGAGTCCAAATTGAAGAGAGACCATCTCAATTTGTGAGGGTATGACTGGAACGAGTTTAACTCTTCCCTAGTTTTCTCAGAAATAATGCAAGGCAACTTTTTGTATTTTGGTTCTGAGTTGCTCTCTGAGGAGATTTCCATGCAGATTTCTTAAGAACATAAAAGAGCCCTCCTGGATTAGGCCGAAGGCCCATCTAGTTCAGCATCCTATTCCCACAGTGGCCCACCAGTTATCTCGGTAGCCCACGAGTAGGAGATGGGCATAGCCGTCTTCCACTGTTGCTCCTCTGCAACTGGTTTTCAGAGGCACAGTGCCTCTGATCCTGGAGGTAGCATACAGCCTTCAAGAGTAGTAGCCAGTATTCCTCTTCCACTTTTGATTCAGTAATCGGGAAGAATAAAATCTGATTACTGTATGATAATTAAGGATGTCGTGAATTAACCCCAAATGGCATAGAGCAGTCTTGTGTTTAGCCACTCACCTGATCATCATTGGCAACTTTGAATTTTGTGTGGGTGAATGGCAGCTTTGAAGCTTTTAGAATTTAACATTTTTTGGCATGCCTCTGCAGGCATCGGAAGTTTCAGCAGCATTTCAAGTGCTGCTAGTGTTCCTGGTGGACAGTTTCTGGTTGTTGCCATGTTTTTTTCTATAGAATATGCTGGGAAATACTCTGTGTCATAGGGCACATTCTAAAAGGGGGAAAGACAGCTTGCAGAGCAGAAGCTGGCCCCTAGGAACATTAGCAGCATTTTAATCTTTGGTGAAAAGGCCTGATCCAGCCAGGCTCTTTTTAAAAAAAACTATGTTTATTAAATTTATTTCATACAATATATTCTAAAAATGCTTCAGAAAGTACCGCAAATAGCAAAGCAATAAATCCTAATAACATACATCCTACTACCTAAGCGTAATGACCAAATAAACAAAATGTATCTCCGATAGCATCTTAAAATTGTCAAAATTAACAATTTGATTTCTCCCTCTTGCAGTAATTTATTTTGTTTTCCTTTACTCTATTCATTAAATTCCAAAGTCATTAATTCATTTCTCTTCTTATGTTCTTAAGAATAGATATCTGCACGGCAATCTCCTCCGAGTGCTATTCAGAACCAAAATACAAAAGTATTTGAAAGGTGCAGTGAAAAAAGAAATTAAAAATTAAGCCACTCTTTCCCTGCTGCCAGAAACAAGGGTTAAACATGCACACACCCTGAAAGAATGGCATTGAGCATTAATGGAAATAATACTGGTGCTTTATGCTATGTATTTGGGAGTATTAACCAAATTCTAGTACATTTGTTGTGTGGAGCCTTGAATGCAGAACAGATGGCTTATAACTTATTTTAATATTGAACCATAACCAAAATGTTGAAGCTTGCATAGCAGACAAATTGTTGCAGATGTTCAGTTTTGTACCCGAGTTCTCAGGCTTTTTCAAAGTTCAGTTGTGTTCTACTGCAACTTATTCCTTACAGTGGTTTCAGACCAATGTAATCATTTTATATTTGAGGATAATGACCCTTTATTTAAATACTGAGTTTTCTTTTCCTTTTGATAAAGGCAGACTTAGGGGTGCCAGATTGTTACTGCCTATTGGCTATTGTCTGTGTGGCACACTGTGAAAAGAGCATCTTTCTCCTTTGAGGATGGGTAGAGCCCATGCTTGTATGTAGAGCATGGTAGAGCCCATGCTTGGCATGCGGAAGATCCCAGGTTCAATTAGCATTTCCAAGTAGGGCTAAGAAAGACCATCTCTGAAAACCTTGAGAGTCGGTATAAACAATACTGAACTAGATCAGGGGTTCCCAATCTTCGGAGGCACGCATACCCCCTACACGGACCTCCAGCAGCCCCACATACCCCTGCGTACCTCCCCATGTACCCTTTCCCTCTGGGTTGTGGCGTGAACGGGAGGGCCTGCCTGTGCTGCAACTTGGAAAAAAGGCTACAGCCCTGCTGATTCAGCAGGGCTATATCCTTTCCTTCCTGGTTGTGGCGCAAGTGGGAGGACCCGCCAGCCTGCGCTGCAACCCAAAAAATGTCCCCGAGATGTTCCCTGGTAGCTCCTCCTAGCTGTTCTTCTGAGCGCCTCTATCTTGGATCTCATGAAATCTCACCAGTGTAACTGATCGCAGCAGCTGATAAGGGACAGCGTCTCGCGTACCACAGGTTAGGAACTCCTGAACTAGATGAACCAATCAGTGATTATAAAGGAGCTTCCCATGATTTTTGTTGGCTCTTACACTCATGGCAAGTACTGAAAATAACTTAACCCAAAGTTTCTGGGATGGAAAGGAGAATTTTGGTTTCCAATGCAAAATTTAATGACTTAATTCAAGTCCATTCCTAATTGGATATAATGTAAAATAGGCATTGGTACGAGCAAGAAAAGAACACAGTAATGATGCAGACAACACAACTCGTTGAATATGCAGTAGGTATGTTTGGATCCCTGAACATGAAATAGTGCAAAATAAAATATTAATTTAATTATTATTGGCATAAAAGGCATATTGGCTTATCTGCTAGGGACTCTAAAATACGTTTTCAGTTGGCCAACAATAAATGGCAATTTCTTGGTACAGAAGCTGAAATGAACCTCAACTTTTGTCTTCCTTTAGTTCACAGCACCGGTATTCTACACCTCATGCCTTCACATTCAGCCCCACAAATCCTTCTCCTGAAGGCTCCCTTTCTCAAAGACAAAGATCTACATCAACCCCAAATGTCCATATTGTCAGCACTACCATGCCTGTGGACAACCGAATAATTGAGGTAATCCTATACCTGGTTAGCCAAGTGTTTAATTTCTAGCTGCGTGTCTGTCTAATACCTTTCCTGTTACCAGTGATAATGTGAGACCAACCTCATGACATCTCATTCTTTCAGTTACTATCTCCTCTGATAATCTGTTGATAGGATTTCCACGGAAGTGTGAGATTTATGCAGAACTGAACACCTTGATGTTTTTAAAAAGACCGCTTTTGTGTCTCTAGTATTAATAATAGCTGTCTGAACTGCATAAGAGAGCCACCCATAAGCTATTAACCCTCATTTGGAAACAGAAAGGAGGGGTAACTGGTTGCCCTAGATGGATTTTGTGGCATTTACAAAGGAACCCCAAGAACTTATAAGCAGAGGCTAGATATCAATCAGGACCCGGGGTGTTGTAGTTGTGAACTACCTGCATTGGCAAGGGGTTGGACTTGATGAGCTTGATCATGACCCTTCCAACTACAGGTGTGTCCCCCCTTAATGACAGATCGCTTAATGACGATCTGCATATATAATGGAGGTTCCCAAAGTGTAAACAAAGAATTAAAGCTACAGTACTATATTTTAAATGGGAAAAAAAGTTGTCTAACTCTCTGTGTTTGTGTGTGTTTCTACCTCCACTGACAGATAGAAACCTTGTTGTGCTTTGTTACACTCATAATGTACACTGCGTTTGCCATTCATTCCCTATTACAACTCCATTGTGTTACATTGAGGACTTGCTTAATGACGGTTTCACTATATGACAGGTTTTCCAGAACGTATCCCCGTCGTTAAGCGGGGGACACCTGTATATGATTCTGTTAAGTGTAATTGAAAATAGATGTTCCCTGGCAGAGGGAGCATTTCTTAGTATATGAGGATGCCCTCTCACCAGCACGAGGTAGGGTCCCTTGTAACGAAGTCTCTTCCTTGTGTGTGTGTGTGTGTGTGTGTGTGTGTGTGTGTGTCACCATATGCACTGCACACCATCATGTGTTCTTTAAACACAGGAACATGAAACTCATGTCTTCTGCTTGTATGTTTGTACTGTATTCACAGTGCAGCCTTATGCATATCTGCTAGGTCCTAGAAAATAACTCCTGCTGATTTCAGTGGGACTCACTCCCGTGTGTGTATGTAGAACGCTTTCTGGCCCCCCCACGGCCCGCCCCCTTAAGGGTAGACCGCTCCCGTCCCGGCGATGATCTGGTAAGCCTGTTTATAGATCACCTCCGGCCATTCACATGGATGTGAGTATAGATTCAGAGGGGCAATTGGAAGCCTTTTAGAGTACTTTCCTAGGATAAAGAAATGGCTGCAGTGGAGAAATGAGTTAGCAAAGAGAAACAAATAAAACATAGCCAGGGTACAAAGTTACACCAATGGGGAATCTAGTTCATTTCTGAGGTAGTGTTTTAACTCTGACACCTTTGTCCATAGAAGGAAATGATTAATGGTATTTTTCCTTTGGGGATATAACGTGCCAGGTGACCAGTGATGATGGCCTAAAAGTGCTAGGGCCACTAACCCTAGCAAAGTGCTAGAACACTAACTTGAGTTTTTGCAAAAACAAAGAAAAATAGTGTTCCTAGGGTAAGCAGTAATTCCGTTTTTAAAAATATATAATGCAGGTTAATTCAGTTTATAGGGTAGTTGATACTTAATGCATTCTTTTGTATTCAGGGTACGATGGTATGTTGTGTTCTTTGGTTTTCCATTACACCTCTTCTCCCATTGCAGGGACGATGTGGCATGGTAGTAGCGGGGGGGGGGGGGTAGTTAACATCTTTGAAGCTGTGCTCGGTGCTAGTGAAAGCAAAACCCAAATCAGATGTTAAGGTGTGCAAAAAGTGATTATAGCTCTTGCATCATTTCATCAGAGGATAATCAGGCTTGCCTTTTATAAATTCATTAAAATATTGTGGGTAAGGTTAATCTTTTCCAGGATTTTTTTTGAGAGCTACCCTACATTCCCAGCAGTTCTGGGTGATGGCACCTGGCCTAGATGCCTTTTAAAAGGGGGTTGGACAGATTCATGGAGGAAAAGACCATCACAGGTTACAAGCCATAAGCATCCTCCTGGTTTTGGAAGTGGGTTTTCTCTGTGCCAGGTGCAGGGGAGTGTCAACGGGAAACAGGTTATCTTATTGTCTTGTGCTCCCTGAGGCATCTGGTGGGGCCACTGTGTGATACAGGAAGCTGGACTAGATGGGCTTTTGGCCTGATCCAGCAGGGCTCTTCTTATGTTCTCTACCTGACCTTCTATGTAGCTCAGGTTTTACAAGGGGGGAACCCTTTTGTCATCCGGGTAGGGTGTCCCGTTCTACTGTTGTTCCATGATAGTACAGAAATTAGTGTGCAAGCTGTATTGGATGGGTGAGGCAAGATTTCTAATGGATACGGGAATAATGTTGGTGCTATGCATAGCTCTTTTAACCCTTTCCATTGAAGGGTGAGGCAAGATTTCTAATGGATACGGGAATAATGTTGGTGCTATGCATAGCTCTTTTAACCCTTTCCATTGATAGGAGAATTGAATATAAAACGTATGCTAATTAAATTAACTTACTTCTATAGTTTAAATCTTTTCTTGGGTTTAATTTTAACTGTCTTGTTTCAGAATTCTGATTTTTATTGTGTATTTTTAGTACAAAAGATGTATACCGTGTTCCCTGGTAGAAGAGGGGTGCATTCCTAACTGAATGGGAATGCCCTCGTGCCAGCTTCTAGGCATGCCCCACGCCACTCTCAGTTTTGATTTCCTGGATATTCTGATAGGATGGGTTCTGTTTTGGCCTCCTAAATATATATATACATGGCTACTTTTGTGTCTATGCAATTTATTATCGATAGATCAAATGTTCACTCCTATGATCTCCTATGACAGGGAAGTCTTTATTGTTTGGGGGGAAAAGAAAAGAATGAATATTTCCATTGCACCTCAGTCTCCTGAGTGCATTCACAGTTTTTTCTTGCTTTTCCTCTAGAGGTAATCACATAAAATGGCCTACCTGTTCTAGCTTCCTGTAGAGTTGCAGACAAGCTCAACTGAATGAACTCTGTGTAGTTTCAGCATCGGGCCGCCAGATTGTTTTCACAATCCATGGTTAGAGTTTGCCTTTCCCTCTCAAAGTTCTTGAATTCTTTTCTCATGTAAATTTTGTGAACACTTGAATACTCTCCAGACCTGGCAAAAGATAATTTAGATAACTTGCTCGGTGTTTCATAGTTTGGTAGTTTTTGTTCAGCAGAAACGTCTGTCTGCCTAATCTTTTTTAAGTACGATTACTGAGCATTCTTGCATCACTTCTAAAACTCCAGTTCTTGCGTAAAATTAGCGCATAGCTAATGTGTTAACTCATTTTTCTTTCTAGTTGTCTTCTGTACTTTCATTTTAGCAGCTGGAAACTATTTTTTACTACTCCCTCTTTTCTTTTCTTATTTCTCATTACTTTGAACTAGAATAACAGCCTGAATGCTTCTCCCAGGTCCTGGTGCAGAAGATTCTGTTTAAGGGGAAGAGTAGGTATTGTCTGGATGCCTTTGCTTTCTTGCAGTTAACAGGATTGCTTAAACAGTTGGTCAAACAGTGTGAGTTAACACAACTGTAGCTTTTAACAGTTGCATTTAGAGTTATCAGTGTGGCATGTTTCTTTGGACCTAATACTAAAGTCATCGGTTATATCAAATTTGGTTGAGCCAGTCAGAGCAGAATTCATACTCTTAGAGCGAACCTCTGTTTCAGCTTTACCCTCATGAATTCGGTTGTCTAAGTGTGTTTGAACAATAAGTGGGTATACTGGAAAGAAATGGTTACAACATACAGTCCTCTGGACTGGTGAATTATAGTGTATTTTCACCAAGAAGCTATACAAAAACCCAGAATGACGATTGGGGTTTGGATAAAGCAAGGCTTTCATTTACTAAAGTTGTAATTAGCAGGGCTGCAGAATCTATGCCCAATGGAAATTAGTACTTTGTACTTCAAGTTAAAATGGGAAAAAGTTGAAATACAGTGAATTTCTTTTTTCTTAGAAGTTTGGGGTCTGTACTTATGCAGTAAGTAATCTGACTTCTGTTAAAGAAGTGGCGGGAAACCAGTGCCCGGCTATTGGCCACATGTATGGTCATCAACAGCACATACGTAAAAGTGTTGCTGAAAAGTCCAGATTAAGATTAACTGCTGAAAACAGCACCAGGGCTTTTCTGGTTCTCTCTTCCCACTGCAGCCCCTTGTGTCTGCTTCGGAAGATGGGAAGAGCCTCAGGAGCAGGATTTTGTTGTTCCACAGGAAATGGACAGAAGCCAAAATGGCCACCCGTTCCTTATGTGCACACTGAAGCGCTTTCTGCTTGAAGGATCTTTGGATCCTTCAAACTGTTCCCAACTGCCCACTTCCAAATTAACCCCCTTGCAAAGTTAGATAATACAGGTGGGCCCCCATATCCACTGATTCGCTATCCACGGTTTCAGTTATCCACGGATCGTGGGGACCCCCCAGGCTTTTACTTTTTTCCCAGTAAGCTTCGTTCCTCCTTTAAACAAACAGGAGAAGCAGCCTTTGGCTGCTTATTACAGGCAAGTAGAATGAGACTAAGTACTAGAGAGGCTCTTCAAGGTTAACAGAAACCTTGCAGAGCCTCTCTAGGACTTAGTCTCGTTCTGCTTGCCTGCAATGGAGGTTGCTTCTCTGTTTGTTTTAAAAAAGAAACAAAGCTTGCTGAAAGAAAAATAAGAGCTGGGGGGGGGGGGAAGCATGCCTGCCTGCAGGGGAGGCAGGTGGGGGGGCCCTCAGGAAACCATGGAGGGAGTGTTGGCTCTTATCCACGGTTTCAAGTATCCACGGAGGGGCCTGGAACATATCCCCAGCGGATATGGGGGCCCACCTGTACGTTGTTCTCACAAGGCTGTATTTCTACTGTCAGGATTTGTACAATGTCCATCCTGCCAAATATATTTTTTTCTAACTTTGATTAGAAATCAGTTTGTGCACCTACTAATTTTATTTTATTTCTGATTGCTTATACCCCACTTTTCCTCCCAAAAGTTGAGAGCAACTTAACATGAGGTTTCCAAGGTGTTGACCTGCTTAACTTCAGCAGAAAAACTGCATTGTGTGCCTCCAGGCCCTGGGCCTTGTTTGGTTTTTGTTTTTGTTTTCTGAAGCATTTGGGAATGTGCCTTTCAGTTATCATTGTGCTTTGAATCACATTGGACAGGTGAGGAACAGTACAAGTGGGTCTTATGTCAAAGCTGTGCATGTTTACACAGGACAGCATGTGTGGCATGAAGTGAGCAAGAGAGAGAGAGAAACCAGCTCAGTTACAGCAGTGGGAACCATGCAGCTTTCCACTGATCTGAAATATTTACAGATCTAATTCTTTGCTGTGTTTTTAACAGAGTAATCTGTCCAAATGAAAATGCATTTGCCATAGACAGTAGGCTATGTAAAATACATTTTACATAACAGCTGAATTTCAAACATTAAAACCTTTTCAAAAGCTGTGGCTCTTGGTGCCCTTGTCTAGAATGTAACAGTGCTCCTATTAAAGCTGCAAGAGTTAATTGGACAAGCTCATGTTGAAAGGCTTGAAACCAAAACACAGTATTTTCTGCAAGTAAACATTACTTCTTGTTAAATATTAGTGTTTAAAATGCCCAACATTTTTCCACCTCAAAATAATGCTTGGTGAGTTTGGGGGGGGGGGGGTATCTTAACGAAGCCACGGAGTCAGTTTCTCATTACTGAGAGTTTCTGGTCCCATTCTGTTTTGCCGTGGAAATTTATGCTGAAGTGTTGATAGCTCTTCTCTTTCTGTTTCAGGATGCCATTCGTAGTCATACTGAATCTGGTGAGTGTTTCATAAACAGTATAATTGAGATATAATGAAGGTTTCTACACATGTTATAAAAATGTCTGCATGGGAAGAACTTCATGTCAGAATTGGCGTGTGATCTGAACATAGTCATATGTATGCAGCAAGAATACACACATGTCTAGTCTTCATACAACAGCCGTTATGCAGATTTCATGGCAGTTAGGAACATGCAAGTGTTTCCCATTCAGAATTTTTTTACATGATTAGTAAACTTCTTTCTTTTTTATAAATATGTGAAGCATCACCCCCAGCAATATCTGGAAGTCCCAACAATACCAGTCCGACAGGATGGTCTCAACCTAAAACACCAGTCCCAGCCCAAAGAGAGAAAGCTACAGCATCTAATGCACAAGAAAAAAAAATTGTAAGTTTGAAAATATTGTCAGTATTTTCCAGAGCAAAAATGTGGTATTAAACATCAATTTTGAAAGCTTATAAGTAAGATTATAGTGACTTGCATATCATCAATTTGGATGTGTCTGTACTTCTGTATACATTATACAGTATATTGTTGCTATACCTCACACCCTGATTTTTGTGTCGGACTCTTGAGCTATTCTTTCTGATAGTACTAAGCATTTGTCTCCTGCTACAGGGAGCCTTATAAGGATGGGAATAAAAACCTTATCAATTTTATTTAAGAGGGATTCTAACCAACCTTAAGGAGAAAAATGTTCTTTGGTTTGGAACTATGGCCTGGATTATCTTCTAACTGTACAACAGATGTCTGAATGCAGATGGAAGACCTGCATGATAGTTTAATCTCTATTTTTCTTACACATCTTTCCTGTTGACATTTTGTTAAGTCTCTGTTGGAACTGTACATATTGCACAATCAGATCTGGGTTGTACTGCTTGATGCAAGCTTTGATTTGAACACTTAAAACTCTGATTCCAGACCAAGCTGTCTGTGCTCTAAATATTTACTTGCTTTCCAGAGAGCTCGTGGACAGAGAGACTCAAGTTATTATTGGGAAATAGAAGCAAGTGAAGTTATGCTCTCTACCAGAGTTGGGTCAGGCTCTTTTGGAACGGTTTACAAGGGAAAGTGGCATGGTAAGTAGCAAACATTTGTAGTTCAACATAATTGTACTAAAATGGCTAATCTGGTGGTGTGTGTGTGTGTGTGTGTGTGTGTGTTTAGAACATACAGGAACTGACCTTTTAATTTTACATCTGGTCAAACCAAATGTTAGTGTTTTTCTTCTGAAGTACATAGTTTTGAGTTCTGGTACTCTTATTCCTACTATCAGAATAGATACAGAGTTCAATACAGTGGGCTGCATTCAGAATATTTCAAGTTGGTCTAAAATGCAACAGTAATTTCATCTCCCCAAGCAGTAGGTTACACATTGCTTTTCCCCTACTGATGTTTAAAGATGAGATATGGTGATGGGGAGGAAACAAATGCCTGGACATGTGCCATACCATTATTAAACATATAGAACTTGCTGAACTGCTGAGAAAGGGTAACAGATGACAGAGAGAAGTAATGTCTGAAGACACCTACTGAGGAAATTACCAGTTTCAGTGCAATAGGAACACCATGCCTAACACTATCCACAGTTTTATATTGGACACAGGCTGTCTCAGGCCTCCAATTTTTCAGTTCTAATTACCTTGCCCATATTCGGAGACCACAGGACTACTGTAAATATCACCTCTGCCATTGGATGAACCCATTTTGCATGCATGAATGAGGTATATTTAACTTCTCTGTAGGCACTCTAAAATAACATTTAGAAATGTATATTATGTAGGGTATGCTAAATTGAACTCCAGACGTGTGTAATGTTTATATTCTCAGGTAGAGGAAGGGGGGCATTCGGAAATGCCGCTCCCTCTACCAGGAGGCAGGGCCCATCATTGATGAAATCTCCTCCTCCTCATGGAAGGAGGACACAGCCACATTTTTTTTCTGAACTAGTTCAGCATTTTTTCCTACCTTTTTTTCCTGTTTCTCCTCCTTCGTCTTTGTCTGCACTCTTCCTTTCCCCCCTCCTTTTTGGTGATTTATGGCCCAGGGACCTTCAAGCAGGGAGGGAGGAAGGCAAGGGCTTCTGTTGAACGTGCTGCCACCCGCCTCCACCATAAGCCTCAGCTGACCGGCAGACCTGGCCAGGCCCTCTGCATCCCACCTGACAGAAGTGGTATGGCTCATAAGAACCACCTTCTAGTGTTCAGGCTAGCATGTGAGGGTAACTGGGACCACAGCACAGCCCACCTGATAATGCAGACAGGCATTTAGGGCTTGTGGAGGTGTCTCACTCAGTGGCGTCTAAATATAGGGGGTTCTGGTGTGCTGCGCCCCAGGCGCGAGCGGGCATGCTAAGTTCCAGGGGCGCCCGCTCGCGCCTCTTCTTGGAAAAAAGTGCAGCCGAGCGGCTCCCGAGCCGACTACGGCTGCTGCGCGCTCCTCCTCCTCGTCTCCCTCCTTCCGGCAGCCCACAGATCAGCTGGCTGGCCGCGGCCCTCCCCTCCAAGTCAGACATAAGCAGCGCCAGCCAGCATCTGCCGCTGGCCCGGCTGCCCACGTGGCCGCTGCTGCGGGCGCGCTCCTCCCTGTTGTATAGTCTCCCTCCCTCCCGGGCAGCCGGCAGATCAGCTGGCTGGCGCTGAAGTCGGCTCGGCTTCAGGCTGAAGCCGAGCCGACTTCAGCGCCAGCCAGCTGATCTGCGGCGCTCACTCCTTCCAGTCCGGCCCTGGGGATCAAAACAGAGAGGACGATGCTTGCGCCTGAAAGTAGGCAGGTCCTTCTCCTCTGCCTGGTCAGTTCCACAATTGCCATTCAGCAACAGTGAGCCGCGGCAGACCCTCTCCACCTTCTTCGCCCCCTCTCCTCCTCCCCCTGCTCCAGCACAGAGCCATCCATCCCTGGCTGCCTCCATCCACCGCTCACAGTAGCTTTTCTGTCTGGCTACACAACTGCCTCGCTGTTGTCTTTCTGCTTTAAGGAGCGAATCCTCCTCTCCGGAGAGGGGACACAGACCTTCGGAAGCTCGCTTGCTCTCCCACCCTCGCTCACTCACACACACACACGCGCTTCCCAGCCGCTTCAGCTGTGCTGAGCTGAGCTAGGAAGCAGGAAACTCTCTCTCGCTCTCTCTTCTAAACTCCCCCCCCCAACACACCACGACTACCTTGCCGGCTTGCAAAGCGCGCACACACGCAGGCAAGCTGCCCGCAAAGCCAGAAAGATCATTGTGATTAGAATAAATCAAGCAATCAAACTCAAGTTGCAGCAGCAAGTGTAGGTGATTCAATTGGAGATGGAACCCCTCCGACACATGCTGACTGGGCGGTGGGAGGGGAGAGAAAGGTGGGGAGGGGAGAGGGAGAACAGGCTTGCTTGGTTACCAGGGCAACCCGCGCAGACCGCAGTCCCCTGGGGTGGAGCGTGCGCGTCACGTGACGTGCGTAACGACATCACGCACGTTACTTCCGGGGCGCTCGGCCAACCCCTGGGCCCCCACCCCAGGCGCCGGGAGGGCTTGCAACGCCACTGGTCTCACTAGCACTAGCTGATCATTAATAAGCTAGCGCACTCCCCTCTTTGCTCATTTCTCTCCATCCCTTTACTCCAATTACGGCTAATCAACATTGGTTTGGCTTAATTACTCCTGAGTTCTTAAAGATAAATTCAGAATGCACCCAAATTTATATTAACCTGATAATGTCAATTGGATACACAATGCTGAACCAGGCAAAAAGAGGCTAGAAGGAACACATGAGTATATGGAGAAGGGATCCTGTGGTGACAGTTTTGGCCCTTAATCCTTGTTAACGTTCAAGCTCGCAGTATGTCAGCACTGACTCCTGGGGCAGTGATCTCACTTGTGTAGAAAACTTAAGGAGGCACTCTAGTTACACATGTTCAGAATTTTGCTGTCTAAATTCTTGGGCCAGTGTCCTTGATTTGAATTATAGAGTTGTGATGTTGGAAATGCGTTCAGCGATATTTAATGTTCATCTTCAGTTGTTTCCTTGTGGCTTATTTTCATTTTGGGTTAAAAATCTATTGATGGAAAAACAAGTCAAGCCAGACTTTGTTATGCATGAATTAAGTGATAAGGATTAGCGTTTCAGAGAGTAATATTGACTATCAAAACTACCACTTACCCCTTGTGTGAGTCAAGAAACCTTATCTCCCTACCTCTTAGCTGTTCTTCTAGAGACCCATCGTAGATGTCCTGATTTCTGTTCTGTTTTCACCCATTTACATGTGGCTGCAAGAGATTCCATTCATCTTTCCTTTTTGTTTTGCCAAATTACGACTGCATCCTAATCTGTAATTAGTAAGGGTTATGTGACTCACTGCACAATCCTATCCAATTTACACCACTGGTGTAACTAGCGGTGCAGCGTGAGAACGGGAGGCCCCAGAACGGAAAGGGGATACAAATCCCCTTCAAAGGGGATTTAAATCTCCCCTCCAGAGCCTCCCGCCCTGCCCTCCCTTGCTGGTTTACACCAGTGGTGTAAGTTGGATAGGATTGCACTGTCAGTGTGGTTGCATTCTATCCCAAATCTGTGGCTTTATCAAATATAACCTGGTAGTTTTCCAAATGTAGATTGACTGATATGTTCAAGGTGTTCTGTAGTTAATTGAAGAAAAGTTAGCTTATTGTAATATTTGTTGTTCAAACTGATTATTTTCACAACTAACAGTGCAGTCCTATGTACGTCTACTCAGAAGCGAGTCCCACTTTGTTCAGTGGGACATACTCCCTGTTAACTGTATTTAGGATTGCAGTCTAAATATGCTTTGAACATCTTTTTTGTTAATTTAATAAGGGAGACATGCCTGTGACACAGTGGATAAGAAATTGATGTTTTATCATTTCAAGGCTGAAAGTATTTCCAGGAATACAGTGCTTGAAACAGTGGCCAGGCTCCAAAGAACTACTTAGGTGCAGCCAAGTGTTTGAGCATGCCATGTGGGATTTTTAGAACTACTTGTCTTGGAGCAGACCCTGTGCTATATCATGGACTGTTCTGAAAGTTCCCTCTACCTCAACAGTAGCTTGTTGTGCAGCATTAATTGGGGGGGGGGGGGGGACTGCTGTTTGTCAGACAGCATCTGTATCACCTCCAAGGCTGGTGGGACTAGTTGGTCAGATCCTTGAATCCGATGTTGAGAACAGTGCTGATCATTCAAAGTTTATAAAATCAGCTTGTATGAAAACGTGTGTGTGCGTGTGCATTTCCCCCTGTATTTTATAGTAGTTCTACTAAAAAATTGTAAATATATATATTCAGTATATATTCCTAATTTTATGTGGTGTTCCCTCTGTGGCAAATGAATGTGTGCTGTGTTTTCAGTCCAAAAGGTAGCTCCTTAGCTCCGTGACAATGTGTAAAACGTCCCTGATTTTTTATTAATATATGAAACTGCCTTATACCGAGTTGTACCATCGGTCCATGTATACTGCATTGGATGACTGACAGTGGCTCTCCAAATTTTGGGCGGAAGTCTTTCAACTGGTGATGCCAGAGATTGAGCCTTGTTACTTCTGCATGCAAAGCATATCACGAAGCCTGTGGTCTGTCCTTGTGCATAATTTGTGTACATATTTCAGTGTTCTGTATGTGAGTGTATTCTAAGAATGCTGGCATTGTGTTTTGATTCTTAAATGGTGTTTGCAGGAGATGTAGCAGTAAAGATATTAAAGGTTGTAGATCCAACTCCAGAACAATTTCAAGCCTTCAGAAATGAAGTGGCTGTACTAAGGTAAGCCAACTCGTTGACACATCTTATTAAAATGACAGTGTGCCTGTAGTAACTTTGCAGTAGTGACTTTGCAGTAGAACTCTGTGGCCGAATCGTACGGGCATGCTGCGCCACCAGAACTCACGTTCCAGTGGCACAGAATGCTTTACGGCAGTCATGGAAGGCAACACGCTAGTCTGCACAGCCAGGCCACCACTGCAGCTGTGCACCAACGACCTCCAAATGCAGGGTGGTGGAGGAACGGGGTGGAGAGGAGAGGGATGTTTGTCGAGGATGAGAAGGGGGCAGGGGCAGCGCCACCAATATCCTATCCCAAGTGTTCCACTGGCCAGATCTGCCTTCTTTAGATCTGCCTTTGGGTCACCCAAAGCTTTGAAAAAGCACCCCTGGCCACAGCCGTGACCTGATCATACAGAAGTAAAACTGGATCCAGGAGCACTGCAAATCTGGTATTTCAGGAGGAGTACTGTCGCACACCAAAGAGTCTGAACACCAAAATCCAAGTTAGTTCTCCTTCTGACAGTAACTCTTTTTTTTGTCTTGTCTGGACTTCGTCCCTGTTAGCCCACATCTTAATTTATTATTAAGCTCAAACATCAATTTGGGACCTCCACTAACCTCTTAAGATTGAAAAATAGTTAGTTGAAAAATAGTTAGAGCTGTGTATTGATGACAGCTCAGCCCAAACCTCTGGATAACCTCTTCCAGTAGATATTATGCAGCATTGGAGAAGAGATGGAACCCTGAGGGACCCCATAGTAGGCCAGGTGGTTGAACAGTAGTGTCCCAGCACCCACCTTATGGGATCTACTCTCCAGGAAAGAGTGGAGCTGCTGTAAAGTAGTTTCCCCCCATGTATCAAAGCAGTCCAGAAGGATGGTATCAAAAGTCTCCTGAGAGGTCCAGCTGAACCAATAGAGACTCAGTCCCCTGTATAGTTACCTACACTGTGAATCCACAGGATGACCAAAGCAGTGTCAGTCCCAAAACCCAGGTTGACAAGGATCTCGGGATGTCATAGTACATATTCTATGATGCTTACCATATTTGGTCAGTCTTTGGTGCTTGTTAGTCCTCAAGAGCTGGTGGCTGGGATCCAAAGAGGTCTGCGTGCATGTGCAAAGCATCTCTGTGCATATATGTGGATGGGGTTGCTTGATTTTTCTCTTCTGGTGGCATTTCCTTGTGACTCATGGGCTGCCACTCCAGAGGGTCTGCTAGTCTTTGAGTTAATGTTTCAGGAGGCTGCTGCTTCTGAAGGATTTTGAATTATCTATGATCCATGTTTATTTCCTGTAACTCAAACAGTACATTTAAATGTAGGTGCTCTTAAAAGCTTGTCCACCTGATTTTTTTCTAATTATAGTAGTTTATTTCTAAATATACCCAACATTAAATGTCAAATATGTAGGGTTGTAGTATGCAGGAAATATGTAGAACTGTACTCTGGTTCTTAGCATTTTGATCATCCCCAGTTGTCAAGATGATGGATTTTAAGGATCTTTAAAGGTTCAATTTAAAACAAAAAATGCTCATATTACTTTGTCTCTGCTAGGAAAACACGGCATGTCAATATTTTGCTGTTCATGGGCTACATGACTAAAGATAATCTGGCTATTGTCACACAATGGTGTGAAGGAAGCAGTCTGTATAAACACCTACATGTCCAGGAGTCCAAGTTTCAGATGTTACAACGTATTGATATTGCAAGACAGACAGCACAAGGAATGGAGTAAGTAGGCACAGGAGCTGCAGTAGCAAAACTTATGGAATGAAGAATGGAATTAAATAATTACAGTTGTGGAAGTGGTGTGACTGCCCCAAATACTGTGTAAATCCACTGGTAGTAGTCCTAGGTCTTTTCTGAAAAGGGAAAAATGTTAGATAAAATCAAGTCAATGTCATCTTAGGCCTAGTTAATCTTGTATTCTTTCTACTAAACTTGAAACAGCAGAACGTTCGGGAATTTTCCAGAAAGAGTAGAGATTGAAATTAAAATTTTGTATAACTGAGGAAAGTATAATTTGCTTGTTTTTGAATAAGAATTATATACCACTTTTCAATAAAAAGTTCACAAAATGGTTTACATCGCAAAAGCTTGTTGCTTTGTAACATCTCTTGACTTGCAAATTTGTTCAGATTTATATTTTTCTTTACAGCTACTTACATGCGAAGAATATAATACACAGAGACATGAAATCAAATAGTATCCTTCCCTTACTTGATGGAATTCTGTTGGTCTATTTTCGTTTGATCAATATGGTAAATTAGTTCAGTATTCCTAGTCTGTAATGATTGTTTTACAGAAGTGGGAAAGACGGGAGGAGGAACCTGGACAGGGTTGGGCATTTTACTCCCCGTCATATTGAATATTTATAAAGCACTTCAGATGTGTTCATTGCTGTGTATCAAGGTTCCCCAAACTTTCAGCTTGGTCTTGCTGCTATGGTGGGCCAATTATGGAAAATAACTTGTACATTTTGTACGTAACTATGACTTTTCACAATAGGAGAAAAATATTTGCAAAGGCAGGGCTACTTGATTCTTTTTTTTTCAGCAAGAGTGACCTAGCCCAGCAGACATAGAATCATAGAGTTGGAAGGGAACCACAATGTCACCTAGTCCAACCCCCTGCCTATAGCAGGAATTCCTTCTAGAGCAGGGGTTCTCAACCTTTGGAGGCCCGGGTACCCCCTATCATGGTCCAATTTTCTGAAGTACCCCCTGCTAATTTTCTGATTAATTGGATTAATCAATTAATTAGGTAATTAATCGTTAAAGTACTAAAACAATTTTAAATGTGAAAAAATATTTATCTTTAACTCTGTGTGTGGGATGGAGAGAGATGGAGATGCAAGGATCTCTTTTTTTCTCCAAGTCACACTTCCCAAAATCAGCTCCTCCCCACCCCACCAAAGTACATTTTCCAAAGTACAAAAATAAGCCCAAGACCAAAATCAGAGAGACAGATGGGCTCCGAAAATAATTAAAATTTAAAATCCATGTTAATTAACACTTAATTAGCTGCTGATGGGGCAGATAAGGGGCAGGGCTTGGCGTACCCCCAGCAAGAGGTTCATGTACCCCTAGGGGTACCCGTACCACAGGTTGAGAACCCCTGTTCTAGAGCATCTCCATCCAGGTGCCTGTCGAGCCTCTGCTTGAAGATCTCCAGTGAGGGAGAATCCTCCACCTCTTAGTGATTTGTTCCACTGCTAAACTGCCCTTACCATTAAGAAGTTCTTTCTGATATCGAACTGGCATCTCCTCTTGCAGTTTATACCCATTTGATCTAGTTTGTACCCAATTTGAAGGTACTTGGGAATAGAGGAGGAAAAGGAAGGAATGGGGGGGAGGTCTCTTATTATAATGCCATTGGGCTCAGTGAGCCAGTCAAAATGTGTTGGTGGGTCAGATGTAGTCTGCAGACCATAGTTGGGGACCCTGGCAGTACATTATAATGTAATAATATGGACAATACTCTGGAAATGCTGACCTGGTTGCAAAGGGCTAGTGTTCTGTAAATCAAATTATTATCTTCACGTGTTCCTTAGTAGTCATGTAGATATATTTCTTCATGAAGACCGCACAGTAAAGATAGGAGACTTTGGGTTGGCAACAGTCAAATCCAGATGGAGTGGTTCTCAGCAGGTGGAACAGCCTACTGGATCTGTTCTCTGGATGGTAAGTGTCTTGTGTAGAAAAAAGACAACTGTAGCTGTTGCTGGGCAAAATGTATACATCTGATCTAATTGATGATCCTTAACTCTGGTTTTTCATGTTATTATTATGTTAATGTGCAGTGTTACCATAGAAACGTTAAACTTTCAGAAATGTTGAAGCCATTGAAAAATAGAGGTTTTTCCCCATGAAAAAAGTTCCAAAAATGTTGAAGCTATTGGGGAGGGGGGATAGAAATTTTGGGAAAAATTGAAATACTGTATATGCAAGTTATTTTCATATCAAGCCTAAACGTATTTTACTACTTTAGCAGCATAAAATGTCTAATCAAGGCCATACAAAGAGTCTGGTTGAATGCAGCCTGACAATATTATTTATAGGCTACAGTGGCTTTCAAAATACCGTAAATCATAGTTCTATTACAAATTAAGCAGCTAAATATTACTGTTGATGCCTAGCATTTTGTCATATCTTTCTATTAAGCTTCGTTCTTTTATAGCACACTGCTTTTTGAGGTTGTCTGTGTAATGTGTTCCAAAATGTTTTTTCTTCTACTCTAGTGCTTTTACAGTTTTTATCCTGTAACATCTTGTAGCTTTCATTGAGATGGTTGCATACAAAAGCATGTGCTGGTAGCACTCAAAAAGTCGATTGATTCCTTGTCTGATGACTGATTTCATTCTCTTTAAGCAGAAATGATGTTACCAGTTTCATTGTTCTCAAGGCCAACTTGAATGTTTTTGTTTTCAAACCCATGTGATTTAACTGTGTGTTGCATTGTGGTTATTATATCATGTGGTGTGTGGTTTTTTTTTTTTTTCAGATGTAGAAATTATATCCTGTGGTCCCCGTCCCTCCAATAAGGGGTTTAATTTGTTTTTTGTTTTTATACAGGCACCAGAAGTCATACGAATGCAAGATAGCAATCCATTCAGTTTCCAATCTGATGTCTATTCTTATGGAATTGTACTGTATGAACTGATGACAGGCGAGCTACCATATTCCCATATTAACAATAGAGACCAGGTGAGAGAGGGTCTTTTTTGACATACTGCATTATATTTCTAGAGAAAATATACAGTATTTACTGTTTCAGAGTACTGCTAGATACTCTATAGAATGTAATGTAGCAGCAAATTGCACTGGACCTCATTCTCTTGTGTGAAGATGGCAAATCTAATAGCAGAACTTCAAAATTAGCATGTGCGAATCTGATGGACAGTGCTTCTCATGTAAAAGGCTTTGTGCAGGCATATCAGCTTGCAGTGCCATTAAAATGCCAGTACACCAGCATGTTCTGGGTACGCTATCCTGGCGGCTTTATTTGCTAGTGCAATAAATTGTTGCATTAGCTTGTTAGGTATGATGAACCAGTTGTACAACTATGAATTAACATCATAGCTAATTCTCCCTGGGAATCTTGGGTGAGTGTTGGACCACTGACTGCTACTTCATTCCAAACTGTGCCCCCTTTAATTCTCTCCCCGTGTGTTACCATTCGAAATGTTTTTTACTCGAAACGTATATAGAAATGGCTGACCGGAAATAGTAGTTTGCATATTTTCAATTTCTGGCAAGTTATGTTCTTTAAAACAACGATGAGGTGGTATTGGTATTAACAAGTGTTACGAACTGTGATAATGCAGATCATAACCTGTGTACACATGAAGTTCCCTATCTGACAAGCAGTTTCCATTTGTGTATCTTTCTTCCTGGATCAAGGTGAATCTGGGCAATTAATTATGACGGGGGGGGGGGGCGTCACCCTAGTGACTCCTGAGTATGTTCCAGTAAAGGAACAATCGGCGCGGCCTTTTGGCCGTGCTGTGATTTTTTGGGGGGTGACCCGGCTGCACCCTGCCCCGGGTGCCTCCCCGCCCCGCGTCTCCCTCCGGACTATCCGAGGCCGGCCCGGGAGCCAGCCTCGGAGCGTCCGGCTCAGCCGGCGCTCCAGGGCCTTCTGAAAGAAGGCCCAGGCACTGCGTCAATACGGGTACTTTTACAATTTTCGCACATGCACAGAGACCGTTTTGAGGGCAAGGGCCTGCCCTCTTGCCCTCAAAACGGTCTGCGCATGCGCGAAAACCGTTAAAGTAGCCGTATTGAAGCACTGGGCCTTCTTTCAGAAGGCCCTGGAGCGCCAGCAGGGCCGGACGCTCCGAGGCTGGCTCCCGGGCCGGCCTTGGAGCGTCCGGAGGGCGACGCGCGTCACGGAGGTGACGCGCGTCACCCCCGGCGGCCTGCCCCCCGCCACGCTCCAGCGACGTCCGTGCCTATATCACTTGTGTTATCTAGATATGCATACCAGTATTCTTGAAAATTTGTCTCCATATTTTCATGAGAAAATTGATAAAATGCACAGATGAAGTACCTACAGCCTAAAATGTAGATTGTTCAAAGTTTGTCTCTTTCTCTTAGATCATTTTTATGGTTGGTCGAGGTTATACATCTCCAGACCTCAGTAGACTATACAAAAACTGCCCCAAAGCTATGAAAAGACTTGTAGCAGATTGTGTGAAGAAAGTTAGGGAAGAAAGGCCTCTCTTTCCACAGGTAGGTGTTAAGATCTTTTTAGAGCTTCTATAAAATTGGTTTTCTCTTGCATACATTTGAACACAATAAGATGGAACATCCTCTGATCGGTTTTCTGAAAGACACTAAACTTCTAAACTTAAGTTTGAAAATACAACAAGAACTACTTTTAACTTGAATTAGTATCTGGATGCACAATATATATGCTTAGTTTTCTAGGGAAGCTGCCTCTTTCAGGATAGAGAGTAAAACAATGAAAAGGGTGACCATACATTTCTAAGTATGCTTTGACATTTTTTTAGATAAACCTGAGATGATGATGAAAAATTACATTAAATATTCCTGTTCGAGGAACCACGTCCTTATTAATACTTTCCAACCCAGTTTCAGGGGCTGGTGGGCATCCCTGCACATCAGTTTGTGGGTGGTGCTGTGACTTTCTGAAGTAATATGGGGGATACATTTTTAAAGGACTTTGTTTACGTGTTCTGTAAGATCCTGCCTATAAACGCTCTTTGTAATGGACAATGAGCCTCATTTAGCCATTTTTTAATACTGAATGCGCCAGGACCTCCAAAAGGAATATAGCAGGTAAACTAATTTGAAGTTTTTCTTCCTGCAACTTGCTTTTTCAAAACTCTGGGGGGTGTGGGTGGCCCACAATCAAAAACTTTAAAATCAACATATTATGATTGTCAGTTTAATACTAAGTTTTAAAATAAAGCCAAACTGCAGCAAAACAATAAAAATAAGGAACATTGAAATGGCAAAAACAAGCAGGACAGCAATAAAATCAAACGACACTGGAAACGGCCTGCTAAAATTAAAACGCGCGCACGCACACATTTCTGCCACTTCCAGGATATTGGTAGAGAAGACCTCAGCTGTATCTCTCAAGACAAGGAATTCCATAATGTTTGTGCTCTCCTGCACGTTACTACAGCTTTCTTAATTTTGCCAATAAAGAATTGCCAATAAATCCCATTCCTCATCGCCAGTGGAAACTAAGCCTACATTTGCCTGCGCTCATCCCTTGTTACCCATGCCTCTTCCTTTCCCTCCCCTTCCCCACTGTTGAAATTTAGCTTTCAGGCTCCTCGGAGCACAGACCTGAATATTTTGATGTTACTCTGCAAAATGCCGCGATACAAATCCTGCTATGAACTCTGTGTAAGCTGCCTTGTACCGAATCACTTCATCTGACCATCTAGGTTAGTGTTGTCTAGTCTGACTGGCAGTGGCTCTCTGGGATTTCAGAGAGGGATCTTTCCTGCCCCACCTGCAAATACTAGGGGTCGAACCTGGTATCTGCTGATCATAAACTGTATGCATTGCTCTATCAAGAACATAAGAAGAGCCCTGCTGGATCAGGTCAAGGGTCCATCTAGTTCAGCTTCCTGTATCTCACAGTGGCCGCACCAGATCCCTCAGGGAGCACACAAGACAACAAGAGACCTGTATCCTGTTGCCACTCCCTTGCACCTGGCACAGAGAGAACGTACTTCTAAAACCAGAAGTACCACTGTGCTATTGCCCCTTCCTTGGGAGCTACAGAATATTCAGCACTGCAATCTGTGTAGACTTGAAATTATGCATTTTTTTTTTAACTTTTCACTGTATAATTCTTTTTCTTGTTTTCTTCCCCTTCCCTTTAGATATTGTCTTCCATTGAATTGCTGCAGTATTCTTTACCTAAAATCAATCGAAGTGCTTCAGAACCTTCTCTGCATCGTGCAACCCACACACAGGATATAAATTCATGCACATTGACGTCAACAAAGCTACCTGTATTTTAGGAGACCTGTGTGTGCTGCCCACTGTTCTCCCCAATAACAGTTATAGCAGTTGTGCTTTCAAGGCCTCAGTCTACAGGATTGCAGTGCTAGCATGGGATTCAGCTGGATGCCAGTTTTAAGAATGAGCTGCTATGAATTTTTATCGTTCTGATCCTACAGGGACAAAACTCCATGTTGCCTTTTTCTACCGTTTATCATATTGAAATAGTTAACAGACTGTATACAAGAAGTTCTATTGCTATTTTTTATAGATGCACTTGAGCCTTATTTTTTTTTCCCATATGCAAAAAAAAAAAAAAAAGATTACTACTTTGGCAAGTTTTGACTCTTTCATTCTTCTGAAACTGGTATTTTTCTAAAGCAACAATAACGGCTTAGCATTTGAGAAAAGTCAATGCAGATGGTGCTGTTCTTCTGATATCCTAAGACCTTATGCCATTCAAGCTGGTGGGATTTTAACTAAAATGGCCATCCACCAAGAAGACTTAAGGGAAGCAGGAAATGCAAGTTCTGAACAGTTTCTCCTACTAAGTATTTCTCAAGATGATGAAATTTTAAACACCATTATTATGTCAACACACATAGTTTTGCACATAGGAGAAAATGCTAATATAAAGGCAAGAATATTATTCTAACTAGTACTGCTCACAGAACGAAGTTAGCACAATCTTGCTACAATCCTCTTACAGTAACATAAGAAGCTTATTGGGTACTTTGGACTTGTTTCTTGCAGCACCTTGAGGTGTCCAGTGAGGAACTATAGTTTTTTGGGGGAGAATAAGAAGCAAACTAAGTAATGCTGTCAGTATATTTCTGCAAAAAAGCAGCCTTTAGCCTGTTTTGAAACTTTTTTCCAAAATGCACTATAAAGAAACTTGGCATATACAGGTTTTTCCCTTGCTGATTTTGGGTTTTAATTCTGTTTTTAATTTTGGTTTTTATTGCTCCTAAGAGAGAAGCATTTATTGTAAGCCCAGGTTCTTCTGATTTATCTTATTTTAATAAAATAAATTAAATTTTGGTTTGTCATTCAATTGATTCTTTTTCAATTGATCTTTCAAACTTTACGTTTATATGTGATACTCATTAGAAATATGTTATATATAGCCATGATGCCCGATCCATAAAATCATGAGTGTACATACATTTGGCCCGCATCTTACGTGAGGGTTAGTTTCTGAAGTTGGCACCTAAAGCTAAAATTGTATATACTCAAAATTACCTTGAAAATCCTTTAAATCTGAAAAATACATACTGCCTCATTAAGAACTACAAGAGGCATGTGGGAACTGAGACAGACTGAGGAAATAGATTAATTCTCCCATCTCATGTTCGCTCTGGGACATGTACTCTGTGAGTGGAATGGTGAGCAGAATCACCTGCGTTATTTAAACTGTTTTTCTCCGTCCCTTTTGTTTACTTGCACGAATTCAAGTAAGTGCGCTTGGCAAAGTGCGCGTAAGATGCCGACTGACTGTACTTTTTTTGGGGGGGGGGAGAGAAATACTGAAGCAATTTCCATCTAATACTGTATTTCAGGGGGAGAAAACCCGAACTATTTATGGTATACATCTTGTTCTCAATAGGTTGGTAGATAGATAGAGGTAGATATAGATTCTCTGAAATGTGTGCATTATAGTTCCAATATTCTTTTCACCTATCTTTACATGTAATACAATCCTCAAACCCATTTGTAACTTTCAGACATAGTCACCACCACTGTTATGGTATGCAAGGTAACATTCTGAAATGCTTACTAATGGCATTTCTAATTCTTTCAAAAATTACCTTCACACTGCATGGTAGTAGCCAATATTTTCAAAGTGATAAAGTAAGCAAACTGAAGTTATGTTATGGTCCAACCTCTGTGATATAAGAGCATGCAAGCTATAAAATGTCATACATGGGACTGGCACAAGTCAAGTGGCGTCCAATTTTTCTGTCTCTCTCCCCCCCCCATCAGTCATGTGCATTAGTACACACATGCCCCAACCACTACCTCTGCTGCCTCTAGTGCACTGTGTGTCTTCAAAACAGGCTGGGCAGAAGGATGCTGGGAGCAGAAAAGGGAATCCTCCTGCAGCATTTTTCTCCCAGCCCAGAGGAAGCAGAGACAAGGGGCCACGATTCTTTTCCAGTTGCTCTTTTAGAAGGAGAGCTATTAGAACAGGATCATGGTGACACCACCACCACCCCACTTCCCCCTTCAGCTCTGTTGTCACGATTGCTCGCAGCAGCAGCAGCACTAGAGAAAGAAGTGGGTCGCCGTCACTCGGACCCCTTTCTCACTTGCTCTCCTTTCCTTGCAGGGCAACATAGCTGGATGGTCAGGAGGCTGGTGGAAGTGGTGGGCAAGTATAGGGTCACCCTCTGTCAGTTCACTGCCTCCCCCGACTGCTGTTTGAAATGGCTATTTCACCTGGCCTCTGGGGGGCTGCCCTGTTGTAGATGCTTTATCTATGCATACCATAGATCAGTGTTTCTCAAGCTGTGGGTCGGGACCCACTTGGTGGGTCACAACCTGGTTTCTGGTGGGTCCCAGATGATGGAAAGATCAGATAAGTCATTGCCACAAGCCCTGAGGTTATCCAAAAATCAGCTACTAATTGCCCTTCGAAGAGCTGGGCTCCTGCAGTTTGCAAGATAGCTGCTAATTACCCTGCAAGCAGCTGAGCTCTTTACTTGTAAATAAATATATATATTTATTTCTAGGTCACTTTTTTAAAGCCTCGTAAAGTTAGGTGGGTCCCAATAGAGTGTGATTTTAAAAAGTGGGTCCCAGTGCTAAAAAGTTTGAGAACCACTGCCATAGATGACCACAAACTCTTATTGTGGCGGATCAAAGTATTTCCACTAAACGCTTAACCCTATGGATCTTCCCCCACTAAGCAAGGGGCACTTGCAAATCAAGTGGAGGCTAGAACTGCACACCCAACCAAGTTTACAGGTATTCTGACAGGCCTAGGAAATGTCTACTACAGATTTAACTCTCTATTGTAGGGGTGACTTAATTATAGAACATCCCCAATTTTTGCAGGTCTTTTGATTCCCTGCAGTTTTGGGGAGGTTTGTGTGGCCCTGTTCCTCTCCTTTGTATCCACATCCATACCACCATTATTCTCATTCTATGGGTAACTTTCTATGGGTTTTCCTTCCTGTAGCAAAAGCCTTGGAACTGGGTATTGTGGTCCTCTCTGGGTTTAATGCATTCAGCTGATCAGCTGCCATGTAGCCTGCAAACGTAAATTCTGATTCTTGCCAAACTTGTGGCAATTGAAGAACTGAAACCTTAAGACCTAGTTCCATACGTAGTTTGCTAAGACTGCTTCTTCCATCTAAAGAGAATTTGCAAATTCATCCTTTGTCTCTTTTAGGCCTTGGATGAAAGTTACTGAAGGCAACAAAGATGACTCATTTGGGATTGATCTTGCAGACTGGGCTCATACGGATGTCTTGCCTTATTAAACTAGGAATATTCATTGAGATTGGTTTTGAGAACTATGCTCAGTGGTGATAGTGCCTATATTGTGTGTTGTTGTTTTCAGTAACTTTTTTCCCCACCTCCAGTTAATTTCTCTGACGGAGTATCATTTTAGACCACTCACTAGCTCATTAAGAAGGAATTCTCTAGTCATTTTGTCAGCAGCTTTTTTTCTTAAGTTAAAAAAGGTCTCTACTCAGTTAAAACTGTTCAGGGACTATGGCTATAATTCTGCTTATATGTATCACACTTAAAATCCTATTTATTTGAAGTTACTGACTCTGGATGGTTCAGGGCCGCTGACTTAGATCCAAAGAGCTATTTAAGCATGCTTAAAGTATTGGGCATGCTCAGTGGATCTCTGACCTCTTCTTTGGGAGAGGCACATCCCTGTGCCATATTAAAAACTATTTTTCAAATTTATCTCGGCTTCAAAAGGAACTTGCCATGTAGCATGAGGAAGGGCTGCTGTTCCAGAAACTCAAGCCTAAATCTCCCTTGGACATGTGGAACTAATTATGAAGTTCTTTGGCTACAACTCAAAATCTCTGTTTATACTGTAGATGTCAGTAGCAGTTGCAAAGCGTATTACTCAATTACTTTTAAAATTAGCAAGTCTATATTCATATTATAGGATTCTTTATGTCTAGTATGATTGTGTTTACATGAAATCCTAAAAGCAGTGATGTGACTTTCCAATTTATATTTACGCTATGGGAAGGAGTGGTACTGCTTTGCACCAACAAGACTTCATTTGAAATTGGTCTATACCAGAGTGAATGTCTTGCATCTGAACATAAATGTTAATTGCATACGGTACATTAATTTAGCATGAGTCAGCTTCCTTATCCTACTGTATAGAAATGAATTAAAAGTGGAAAAATTGTGCAGATAGACTTTATCAAATGGATTTTATGGTAAATGTTCAAGAATAGTTGCATGAAAAATCAGTATAACTTTCATGGGCTAAGGACGTCAGCAGTAGCGAGACTGTAGTTTCTATCTGGAAGAGCATCTTCTTTTGCTGTAGAAGGTCCCAGGTTCAATCCCAGCATCTCCAGGTTGGGGGGGGGGAATCCTCTTTTATGCTTTAGAGAGATGCTGCGTCCAGTGTCCAGAGCTATCATTGGTCTGACTTGGGGACATAGGAAGCTGCCTTTATACTGGGTTCCAGTGCCAGAGCATAGTACGGCAATCCCTCAACTGTTTTGAGTACTAACATAATTTGACACATTCAGCTGTGCTGTTCTTAGTAAACCAATACTTATATCTGTCATAGGAAGACTGATTCTTTTGTAGCTATTGCTTGTTGTTTTCTGTTTGCCTCCCATACCTTACCAGAGGCAAATTTCTGTGTTGGGTAGATTCTAACGCTGGCACAAGACAAAAAGGCAGTGCTTGGTCTTATTGCCTCACTACCCTAACTCAGAAGACCAGGCTGCATGTCTAAATGTTGAGTGAGTTAAATTCATTTTATGCATAGTTCAGCTAATGCCTCTTATATGCTGGGCACTGCTTAATTTTAAGGAGTTATTTTCAGGAATATGAAAGCAGTGGATAGGTTAAGAATGGGTCTCGCAGCCTGTTCTTGAGTAGTTAGATGTTAATGATCTATGCTCCACTCTATAAAATTGGCTGTTTACAACTACTGATTTAGGAACAACTGACTTTTGTACAGTATAAAAATAGCATTTGTAAAGCACTTTGTGTGCAAAGTGCTTTAAAAGTAGTACCTAGATACAGACCCTTTCCCAATTTTGTTTCCCCTCCTCCATATATACTGACTACCATCCCCTATAAATCCCAATGGAAGGAAGGAATCGGGGTATAGTAAGCTGAACAAGTAGACTCTTGCCCCTATAGTTTTCTGAACTTCAGTATTAACCTCAACCTGCAGAGGCTGGGAGTCAACTGACTAAGGGAAAGAAGGGTAGGTGAGTGGATGGAGGCTGTTTGGAAATGAATACACTACGGGAGGCTGTAGAATGCATTGTATTGCCTACATGGCATAGAACTTAAAGCACGGGTCCTAGTTTGCTTTTTGGCATTTGAGCATGCTTGTAAGCATCTCAAACCGAGGCATACAGGAGTCTGGAATATTTCTATACAATGAACCATTGTTCAGATATGACCTAAGGGAGAGGAAAAACAATGGGAAAAATAGTATGTAGCAGAATGTGTTCAACTGCAAAAAATACTTCATTTTAAATAAAACTCTGGAAGTCAAAGCTGAAAATGAAATTTTCCAGCAGCAAGAAATGTGGGTCCGTGTGCCTGTAGTCACAGCAACAGTTGTTCAAATTCTGGAAACTGGAGGGTATAACTTAAGAACTTGAAGAGTTAGCAGAAGCAGACTGGGAGAAGCCGACTTTATTTCCCCTGACACTCCACTGGCTCCTGTCCAAGCTAAAATTACTAACTGCTTTTAGTTGCTGCTCTCTAGTACAAGTCACAGGCATGTCAGTCAAAAAGGACACTTAAGAGTGTGGCCTGCTTCCAATGCTAAAAATTGATCTGAAATGTAAACCCACCCATGTAAGTGGAGGGGTAGTTCTGTCTACAAATGCACTGAACCTTAAAACCCAGCAATGCAGTTATGTTTCGGTGACGGGGAAGCTATTTTTATAGAAATGATGGAATTTGTTTTGTCTCCTGCTTGCTGGTAAAGTAAAATGTTTGTTAATGAAGGCTTCTTAAACTGTTGCTATTCTAGTTGGAGATCAATGTCTACCCCGACTATCCTGTATAAAGAGTGTTTTCCAAAATTATGATCCAGCCTGTTCCTGTTGACTAAGGGTTCTTGCACAGTCCTCTGGTGTTAGCCAAATCTATTTACCTACTGTTTACTGTAATTAACCTACTGTTGCCCCATGTTTAAAAAAACAAAAACCAAGGGAAAGTTCTCTTTGTGATGTCAATCATATTTATTGAAAGCATTCATTGTATTATACTTCAACAGTTTTGCTCTAAGGTGACAGGCTTATACTAAAATTTCACCAGGACCTCAATCCTCATGGCACAGTAATTCTAATATTGTGGTAAACAGTACAAAGCTACGGAACAGGAGGACTGATATAGAAGAGAATATAATATCAAGCTTGTGTTGTGTTAGGGAGAAGGAGCAGTTTCAGCATCTGTTCCTGAGAGATGCATGAAAAGTTCTCCAAGCTCAGCCACTTCGTCATCTGCAACTGGCAGCGTCCTGCTTTCTCGGTTCTCAATAAAATCCCAGAGTCTGATAGAATTTAGAAACTAGGAAAAAACAAACACAGGCAGTTTTTATTAATGACATAGAGATACTGAAGTCTGTCTTAAGTTCTCTGTGCCCTTGCAATTGGCTCAGAGTTCTGCTGAATAGCAGCCTGCAAGTGTGGTAAGCACTGCTACATCTCTCACTCCAGAGCTGTGCCTGCATAACTGTTTACAGGCATTCACAGAATCCCCCATGAAGAGTCGGTATTGACTTATACTGATACAAATGCTAGGGGCCATAATCTTCATACTGACTGTGGGAATTTTGTTTTGTGCTTTTAACCTTAATCTGCCAAAAAAGTGTCTCTTTGGCTCTGATCCTATTGACATGGATTGGATTGTGACCCCCTCATCTGTCTCCAACTGACTCATACTGGGCCTTGCACAGTGCTATTACCATGCCCAAAGAAGCTTTGCATCCAAATGGCAGGCCTAGGTTGGAGATGGCAAAGTACCTATTATGAAATAAGATGTCTAGCTTTTAGAAGAATGGTCATCACAAAAGAGAGCCTTAGAAAAACAGGTCCTCAGCACGTTTACAATCCAGGATTTATAACAGGATACAGCATTTACCTGTACAAATTTATTTCTACCCATGCCATCATTTGATGGCAGGCAGATATGAAACTGATCCTGTTAAAACAGCCAATGTAAAGTCATTCCTTCACACATTAAGGGGCTGATTCTATGATCAGCTGTGCAAAGAAAGGAAGAGATGAGAGAAGATACAGAGGCTACACAAGTGCAGTGCCACGTGAGGTGCTGTTGGTACAGCTGCAGGAACTCCGTCGCATGCATCATGCAAAAACCAGATGAGTAGATGGAGAAGTGATTAATGCATGTGAATAACCAAATGCAATTTTTCTCTCCTCCAAAAGAAAAAGCTGCTATCAAAGCAAGAATGCAGACTCCAAGGCTAAGAGGACCCAAGCAGATTACATGATGCCAATTTGTTTTTCCTCTCAGCAAGGTATTGGGAGTTGAATAGCTCAAATAAAAGTAAACTTGATTCTGAGAATGGAGGGACTGAATTATCAAAAAAAAATCAGCACTCATTATAGAAAAGTGTCAATTCTCTGTAGGATGGGATTTTAGCAAAAGTGAGTCTTGTACCCCCAACTGGCCATTTGTGCTAAACCTAATACTTAACAGTATCAGATCACTGAGGAGTAGTGCTGTGTAGCTGAGAGAGAACATGGTTCAAAATCTCCTTACCCGGACAGTTCCCTCAGAGCTAAGCTGTTTTCGTGGTTTCTCTGGTTCAGCTCGCCTCCCATCTGGATAGGCATGAAGGTACAGACACTTGCCCCCAAATGGACAGGTCCCCTTGCCCTGTTCAAAATACTTGCAGGCCTTTCTCCTGCAACATGAGACGCAAGACAAAAAGAAAAGCGACCAAATGGAGTGAGCCTGGATATCATTCCTACAGCACCCAATGCTTACCTTTCCAACCATCGTCCTCGCACAGGCTCTGCACTTGCCTCTGCCCAACATTTACAGTAGATGACATTCAGGAATTGCAACTTATCCTCCCCTAACCACCACTGCAAGTGGAGAGATGTACAGTTCTTAGATGGCAGAGGAGTCTGTGCAATGCATGCAGCTGTAATTTTTCCCCTTTGTCACTTTGTAGAAGGGGACATGAGATTGTAGTAATTTTTCCAGCATTAATTCCTTGAATATTCTCTGCTCCTGTCAATATGGTTACAGAGAGGAAAAATGTATGCTTCACCTAGTGCTGAGATGCAGTCTTATAGCTGTCTAAAGCTAAAGCAGCAATCCTCTCTAGACACCAACGAGGGAGGGGGGGGGAAGGGTAAATTATACTTCATGCTGTCCAGACAAAACCAAGTTAGAGATTTCAGTACTCCCTATGATTAGCCAAAGTCTGATTGAAGCAGCCAAAAGTTACAAGAAAAAAAGAAATGATACAGGTATAAATGTATTAGCTAAGACGGACACACCTTTAAGACCACAGTTAGTGGTCTAACTACTAAATATGATTTCCAGTTTTCATGACCAGCAATAATCTTAGACTGGTTACAAGTTATGGGATAAAAAGCCATGGCAAAAACCTATTTTGATTTATGCCATGGCTTTTTATCCCGTAACTTGTAACCAGTCTGAGGTCTAACTAAAAGGTAAAGGTGACCCCTGACAATTAAGTCTAGTCGTGTCCGACTCTAGGGTGTGGTGCTCATCCCCATTTCAAAGCCGAAGAGCCAGCGTTGTCCGAAGACGCCCCTGTGGTCATGTGGCCGGCGTGACTTTCCTTGCCGCAGCGCGTAGCATGCAGCTGGAACACGGAGCGCTGTTTACCTTCCAGCAAGCGGTACCTATTTATCTACTCGCATTGACATGCTTTGGAACTGCTAGGTTGGCAGGAGCTGGCCAAGCAACGAGAGCTCACCCCATCGCGGATTCAAACTGCCGACCTTTCTATTCTAGGAAACCCAACTTCCACCCATATTTTATTTGCAAAATACTGAAAAAAAACAACAAGCAGTGAGTAAAGGAGGAGACTTGGGCATACACTGCATATGAATAAACTCACACATTATAGAAGGCTTGAGAAATGGGATTCATGCTTAGATCAATGGTGCCCTTTTATTTCTTAATAGAACAGAATTAAACTGCACAAGAATATAAAGGCAAGGAGTTCTGACCATAGCATAAGTTCCACTGTGAAATGAAGGGTCACTTTCTTGATGCAAATAAACAAACTTACTACAACTTATGAAAAAAGTATAATGAGCTATTACCACCGAGAGAGAGTAATACATCATTTAAAGTAACAGAAAATATGAAGCGATAGTGCATCATTGTAACTCACCAGGACTAAGATTAGTGCTTAACATAGAAAAACCTTTTTACCAGCTATTACCGGTAAGTTACAAAATCTGAAATGGTGGTAGATTCCTCAGAGTATCCACTCACAAGAAAACAGAAGCTGTGCATAGCTTTCATGAATGACAAATTTTCCTGATCTGACCCATTAGACATTCATAGTAATTCAGCTGTGACAATGATCCAAGTCCCTTACTGCAAGAGAAGCATCTGTCTTGCACCTTCCATTACTAGGCATTAAGGAAACTCATTGTTCTGATAAATGAAGACCACAACTTGAATTACGGTACATTCGAGTTTGCGTGACAGATCTCTCCAGAAATCTACACAGGGAGTTGTACTTACTGCAGTACTAAGGAGGATCGAAGATTTCAACTTGAAACCATGTGAAACACACACTTAGCAAAGTTGAGGAAATTACAGACCCACTTACAATCATGGATTCTAAGTTTTTCCAGCAATAGAAATTCAATGTGAATTTTGGCGATTTGTCCCATCCTCAAAGGTTCCTGCTGACAAACAGTTCAAGATCACTGTCCAATGCTACTGGCCCCCTCCCTGGCTTGTTTTTGGAGTCCTCGCACTTGGATTTTCTACAGGAATATCTGATTTATTGCCTTTAGACAGGTTGTACATAGAGCATAGTGCCAAGCTGCTTGCTCTGATCAGCAGCTGCAGATTTCAGCTCTAGATATATTAATAGCACAACCCCCTGATGTGACTAATAAGCATAAACACTGAGCAACACAATGTCAACAACAAAAGCTTCGCCTCCTCAGAAACAAACATAACATTCTAGAGATCAACAGTGAAGGTCACAATCACACAGCTGACGTTTGGTTAGATGCAGCAAGCATTTAACCGAATACTAAACAGATTAAGTAGGATATATACACGATTCACTTTTAGCTCACATACAATTACAACTCTTCACTAGGTTTTTTGTTTTCTTTATGTCTCCCACTCACAACTGTCTGTATACAAGAACAAAGGGAAAGCCCAAAAGTTTCCAATCTGGCAGTTTGGTCAAAAGGTCTCTTCCATCTGAGATTTGCCACTTGCAGCCTGAATACCATGTTTAAGCTAAAACACTTGTCATGCCTTTCCTAGGAAAACATTTTAAGTACAACAGAATTTTTAAAAACTGCCCTATAAATGTTTCTGCAAAAGGTCATGGGGTCAAAACCAAGGCCCCATTACACGGCTAGAGAAAACTATTCTTGGAATGATTTATGATCTGATGTTGTATGACCAAGTTGCAACCTAAACACACAAATGGTCAAAAATATTTCCACATGTTGCACTTCATTAATCTCAGAATGAAGGCTGTAAACTTCTATACATATGTATGAAAAGTCTGCCCAGAAAATTGCATGCTCTGCAAATATACAGTAGTGGAGATACTGCCAGGCTCTCTGAGACTTGAGGTGGAGCCCAACAGAAACTGTACGCCTCAACTATGTGGTCTCAAACTGCTCCATAGGACACCCCCCTCACCATGACATCTGAGCCTTCTTGAGTGTAATATGACACCAAGCAAAAGAGACTTTTCCAGCTGTCAACATTCATTTTTATCATGTGCCTTAATAAAATGTGAGCAGGGCTGCCTTGGCCAACTGGAGGAATGTTAGGCAAACCAAAGCCTGACAGGGCAGGGGAGCACCCCAGCAATACCCAGAACCGACAACAGCATTTGAAGGGTGGGGACCCGCCTTTCCCAGGCAACAGAACACAAAGACAATGGGCTGGGTTGGACACAGTGTTCTCAAATTAGAGGAGGACTGGGAAAATGCCACAAGCTTGCATGCTCCCACTTCCTTCTTGAACTTCCTCTCTCTTGGCAAACTGCAATTTGCCATTACATCTGAGTGGAGCAAACTAATTCTGGTTTGCAGGAACACCGTGGAGGAAAGCGGGAGGAATGTATGAGGCTCATTCACAGAACTTCAAATCATGATTTAGCATTACATCTGAACCAAGCCATTGGCGCATGGTAAAGGAACACTATCAGAAATCAATGTACACATCTCTCAGCTCTTCTCTCCACCTGGTAAACCCCTCTGGGCTTTAAAATACTGCTGCTCAATCTCAGGTTGATAAATAATAAAACCTGTCCCATCTAGGATCTTATCCTGGATAAGCAAGCTGACCTGGCATGTGTGGCAGATAAGGCCTGGACAGCAGGGAAGAGTTGTGGTCGTCTCTTGTGAGACTATTACCCACTGTAAGTGCATCATTCAGCAATCACCTAATTCTGTGCGTGTGCGTGCATACGTGCACAACATACTGTGGATGATCAAGACAGGATAGGGATTTGCATGTGTACCACCTGCCCCACTGCTCAACAGTGTCCCTTCCTGAGCTGGTGGGGATGATCTTAGAGATAGTGTTGATCTTCCCTAGCCTCACTGTTATGGGGGATTTCAACATCCACGCTGAGCCCTGGCCCGTGTGGAGAGGCTCTTGATTTCATGGCTTTTATAACAACCATGGGCCTGTTTCAGGAACCTGTTGATGTGCTTGTGGCACCTGCTTGTCCTACTGTAAGCATAATCCTGTCAAAATCGCTGGTGGCGGAACAAGTGCTCCGCTGCCAGAAGCTGCTGCAAACGTGCCGGAAAGCACGTTTGCGATGACTCGGGAGTAAAGGCCGCTGGCATGAGGCCAGCAGCCCTTGCTCCACCGCCGATCGCCCCTGCAGCCGCCCAAGTCAGGTAAGAGCGGTTCAGGTGGCGAGGGGTCCACTGGCTGAGACGGCCCAGGAGGGGGCAGGAATGGCGGCCGCCATGTCCCCGTCCCGGCTGGTGCATCCGTTACACAGCCTCCTTTTCGGGGAGGCGGGGCCGATATCCCCAGCTCTCTCCCGGCCCGGTTTGCCCTTACATCCTGGCCTCGAATGCATGTCAGCTTCCAAGCTGGCGTACGTTCGAGTAGGTCCATAGGGCCTGGGCCGCCTTGCACCTGGGGTCTCCTTTACAGATAAATGCTGCACGAGGCATTGCATACTGATCTAAAGTGAGACCTTAACAGAACCATCTGAATTCTCTCTTTTCCTATCAGACATTTCTGGTCTCAAGGTATTAAAATCATACTTACCCTACCCCCTGCTTAAATGCTTCAATCAGCTCATTCTTTTTGGTCTGGTCTTCTACCCAATACTCACTGGGAATTACAAACTCTGATATCACACGACACTCTGGACAGGACCTTGAGTGGATAGTGAAAAGAAAAGTGTAAGTTTCACCCAACTCAAAGAGCAGGCAAAAACAATTCTGAAAAGCAATTACAGGACAGTAAGTCTTCCAAAGCCTTTCAAATGCAACCTCCTTTTACCTGTAAAGATCCAGAAAGTCTCCTAAACTATTGCTATGATGTGATCTTAGTAGTCAATCTTTTCTCAAACTTCCAGCTAAGGTAAAAAGATCTTACAGGATAAGGTGGTCTATACTAACAAATCAGGTCCAAACCAATAAATACTTACCTAAGCTTATCTTTCTTGCATTTTAGTCTACCAATAATGGGAAGGAATAACCATTTGTTCTCTCTTCCTCTCAGCAATTCGTAATTGAAGACAGATCATCGTATACCTAGTACCTTCAGTCTTTTATTGTTGTTGCTCTCCTCCAAAGACTAATTTTCTTTTATTTACTTTAAATAAGTCATCATAGGAGCTGCACCTCCTTCCAAACGTGCATTATTTAATTTTTCCATTATTAGTTTGCAGACCAAAAGTTAGAAGTCACAGTTACACACCATTACTATTTGTAGCAGGATTTTTCCCTAAAATGTTTTAAGGAAGTCATAGCTTCAGATTATCCTAACATTGAATGCAGTGGCTTCGGGTCCATTCTTTGAGTAAGAGTGCCACCGTAAGTAACAAGAATAGTTTCCATTATCATCAAAACATTCTGAAATGCTGGGTGATGCCTCCCATGAGCAAAGTCATTTCCCTTCTACCTTTTTGCCTCCAACTTCTTGAGAGAGGTGAAACAACAAGGCCCTTTGCATAAGCTGGCTGGGACTACCTGTCATTTGGCTTCTCCCCTCCCAAAGCTCGATCCACAGTCATTCTCCCTGGCTGCATTTGAAAGAGAGCTGGCACAGAGATGTCCACCCATTCTCTCTATGAAAACTAGGTTTCATAGGCTGAATGAAAGAGAAAATGCACTCTCGATACAGAAGCATAGGAAAAGTTAAGTGTACACTGTAAGCAATCATTACCAAAATACCAGCAACTTTATCTAGGAAATCTACTCATATCCAAGGAACCTAATACCAGGTTTCTGTTGCAAAAAGAACATACAATCCTTTGCATTCTCAGCCTCATATAGCAATACCTTGTACAAAAGTAAAAGATGGATGAATGTCAAAGCATTGCCTTACCACACTTAGGACCCATTATTAAAGCACCTCTGGATCTATTCGGCTGCTTACGGTGGCTCTGTTGCTGGCCCTGGAAGGCTGCCAGCTTGGGAGGGGGGGGGCGCTCTGGCCTTGGAGACAGAGCCTGGCCTGCGCGGCAATTGCCAGCACCTTTTTCCATCAGTGAACCACGGCCGCTACTTTCTTGGCACTGTGGTGTGTTCGGGAGGGGGGGGGGGGTTGCCTGCCATAGGCATCCGCTGAGGTGCGGCCCAGTTGCCGCATTACCCTGTCTTGCCTGGCCCTGGCTTCCCCTTCGTGGCTTTTTTGGCCGCTTGTTGCAAAGCCATGCAGGTCTTCGACCTCAGTTCAGCTGTGTGTTTTCCCTCCTCGCTCAGGAGGCAAGCAGAGCGCTGAGCCTGCTCCTTTTTTTGCGCCGGTACAGTAGCTGAGGCCAAGACCAACTCTAAGGGAAACAGCACCTGACGCTGCCCTCCCCTGCTGGGGTTTCATGAGACTGCGGCCTCACGCAGCAACGATCGGATGATACAAAAAGCATGTGGACAACATTTGAAACGTGGCTATATCTGAAAACAGCCAAAAGAGCAAAGCGACGAAAGTCAAGTGGACAAAAGTCAAGGTATTGCTGTATTGTGGAAAAAAAACAAAAATATCAAGCAGATACTCTATTGCCAGCTCCATAAGATCTTTAGGACAGCTAATTACTGGACTAGCCGATGTCTGACTGGGGCAGAGCACCTACTTTAATTCAATGTGCTACTTTGAATTAGAAGAACAGCACACTTGGTGAGGAAAAGTCTCACCAAAAATATTCTGGAAGAGAAGGCTCTAAGAACTTACTTTATGATGGGATTTTCAAACTGCTTGACACCCCTCCACTGGCGGATGCAGGACAAACAGTAGGTGTGATTGCAGTTAGAAAGGATTCCAAATCTTCTCTCAGATGCTGATGGTTTCTCATACACCACCTCCATGCAGATACTGCATACCTTGTCCTGACTTGCCTGAAAGGCAAAGGCTTTCTCCATCTCCTGTTCAAATGTAGCCATGCACATCTAGGTATGCAAAGAAAAGGTACATTTCGGAATGTAAGGAGGCGGGAGAATGTAAGGAGGCGGGAGAGGGGACTATTAATGGTCGTTGCCATGGTGTTACCACAATACTGCTAAACTGTAAAATAAAGGAATGATTGTTGAGAAGCAGGTGTGTCTTTATATTTATAGGTACAACCTATTCTTAACAGAAGTTACCACCTCAAGTTGCATAAAATTGTACTAAATGGATCATATCAAATCTCCTTGCTAACTAAAGTGAATCTCAAGATAGACTGCAACAGTATTGTGAAGAACTTAATTGACACATGGTACCATCAACATTCAAGGTACTGGACAGCAAGACTCATGAACCTATAGATAAGTGCGGAGCAGAATGATGGAATTGTGGAACAGTAGGATTATATAGATTGGACCAGCACAATCTGTGACCAACCATGCTGAATGAAGCCTGCCAGCAGCTCTCCTGGTTTGCTGCTCACCAGGGACTGCATAACAAGCAGGTTATGAAGTGCCTGGTGGCTACAGGGTGTGGTTAGTCGGCCAATTTCAGCTCAATGCCTTAAGGTGGAGAAAAGCAAGCAGCAGCAGATTAAACACTTGACTGAGTCGCAAGGCTAGCTGCACTTGGAAACTGGTGTATTGATCACTTTTGTTTGGTTTCACATTCTGTAAATGCTATTCTACATGTATTTTAGTATTTCTATGGGAGCTATATTTCATCGTTATAGCTTCAAACTGTTGAAACAACTCAACCACTTTAGATTTTTAATACAATGATATTTCACAGAGATGTACTAATGGCCACTGTTACATTAACCTTTTTTCAGTACCTGACTTTTCAAATAGCCCTAATTGAAAATAATTTGATTTCTTATGCAAGTTACTCAGCAACAAATACTTAATAGTATATCATGTCTTATACAGAACCACTGTATAATTCCAAAAACCTATTCTTGCAGGAGTATAAAATGACTCTGAAAATCAAGTAATACACTGGCATGGATCCAAAGACCAATGAGTGGAAGGGGAAAGTGACTTAGTGCTGTTCTACAAACTCTTGTGCAAGCGTTAGCAGAAGACTTCTCACAGTACAGAGCCATAATGTACCAAGGGTTGCATTACAGGATTACAAACATGTCAAATAAGGACGATAGTGACTGACACCGCAATCCTGTGCAACTCTTGCACCAGTGTAACAGTAGATCCCACGGTGTAAGAGCACTAATGCCAGTGTAACTTGCCCTCCACTAACGGACACAGGATGGACACCAGCGTAACCCCTCTCGGATGCCTCACATGCGCAGTTCGGAGGCGGAACGGACACCAATGCAACTCCGCCGGCACAGGGGGCATTCAGATGCCCCTGGAATGCCCCCTGCGCTGGCAGAGTTGTGCCGGTGTCCGTTCCGCCTCCGAACTGTGCACGTGAGGCGTCCAAGAGGGGTTACGCTGGTGTCCATCCTGCGTCCTTCAGTGGAGGGCAAGTTACACTGGCATTAGTGCTCTTACACCGGGGGATCTACTGTTACACCAGTGCAAGAGTTACACAGGATTGCACCCTAAAGCATATAAACTTCAGTGGGCTTTGAAACGATTTTGAAATTATGCAGTCTTGCTCACAAGCTTGTACAAATGGAAAACCTCTTCTGGCTTGGGGTCACTTTTCTCATTTAACACTCTTCTGCTAATTTGAAAACCGGCCACATGTAAACAGAGACACTTTCTGATACCAGAAGTGCACATTTGGATCCAAGCCACTGATTCTTTTGGGATTTTTAAAATTTCCAAATCATGTTGAAATGGCATATTTTCTGGTCCTGCTTACCTTCTCATGAGTCTTCCTCTGTTCTGGGTCAAAGGGATGAAGTACTTGCAACCCACAGATTTCACACATTTGCCCATGGAGATAGAGGCATCTGTCACCAAACTGACATGTCCCGGCTGCCGCATAGGGACATAGCTGCTCACCATCTGTGTACGAACTTCCAGGTTCAGCATCTTCTTCTTCAAGCCCACTGCAAATGGCTTCCAAATATGAATGGGGCTTTGTTTCCGGGGGATCACTTGAGACACTGCAACATGCTGACTCACTCACAGTGTTGGGTCTTACTCTTTCCTCATTGGAGCCACATAAATCTGAGAAGAGGAAATAAATATTTGGTCATGTTTAAAAGCAGAAGAGCATTAGGAGTGCCTGGAAGAGCTTCCATTAGCTACACATGGAATCCCATACTGTAAGGTAAATAAAACAGCTAGCTAGCATTCCGAAAGCTGAACTGTCATATAACCCACCCCATCTTCATCAAAACACAGAAAACCTACTTTCATCTTCAAATCTCAGAAGGATTTATTATCTCCAGATACATACCATAATACCAGAAGGTATTAAGTATAAGTCACGTAAAAGCAAACTATCAGCACTGGCGTCACTGGAGGTGGGGCGGAAAGCTAAGTTCTGCAGCATTCCGCCCCACCGTTACTCTCCGGTACAAGGCGCCCCGCCCCCTCGTCGTAGGAGCCCGTCAGCGGAGAGAAAGCAACACGCAGGAGAGTCCCTGCACGTTGCTTTCTCTCCGCTGACGGGCTCCTACTACGAGGGGGTGGGGCGCTTCGTACTGGAGAGTAACGGTGGGGTGAAAAGCTGCAGAACTCAGCTTTCCGCCCCACCTCCAGCGACGCCAGTGACTATCAGCAAGTAGTTTCTCACTTTCCCCCCGTCACGCTTAAATAATCTCAAACTAGCAAAATGGTAGTTATGACAATGGGAAGCGGGTACATGAAGAAAGAGTTTCAGGGACCTCTGACACGAGGTCCAGGTGAGTTCTGCCCTCACTACAACAGTGTCTCTACATGTATGACTTTTTCCCCAGAGAAGGGAATAGCAACAACTCATACAGTAGAGTGCAAAACCCATGGACACTATTGGGGTGGGAGTTAAACCTGCTCTCTATCCCTGGTGACCCCAACCATTAAGAATCAAGCCCGCTCCCACCTGTATAGTTAAATGTTGGGTTCTGTTTCTTGATTGCTTTAGAGCAGGGCTTCTCAACCTGTTGTACGGGTACCCCTAGGGGTACGCAGACCTCTTGCTGGGGGTACGCCAAGCCCTGCCCCTTATCTGCCCCATCAGCAGCTAATTGTTAATTAACATGGATTTTAAATTGTAATTATTTTCGGAGCCCTTCTGTCTCTCTGATTTTGGTTTTGGGCTTATTTTTGTACTTTGGAAAATGTACTTTGGTGGGGTGGGGGAGGGAGGAGCTGATTTTGGGAAGTGTGACTTGGAGAAAAAAAAAGAGATCCTTGCATGTGTGTCTCTCCCTCCCTCCCTCCCTCCCCCCCCCTCTCTCACACACACACACACAGTTAAATAAGACATTTTTTATTTAAAATTGTTTTCATACTTTTTTATTTAACGATTACCTAATTAATTAATTAATCAATCCAATTAATTAGCAGTTAATAGCAGCGGATACATCAGAAAATTGTACTATGATAGGGGGTACCCGGGCCTTCAAAGGTTGAGAACCCCTGCTTTAGAGTGAAACAGGATGCTGGGGGATTGAATTTTGGGAACTGCTATATATAAAAGTTCCTAAGACCTACCCCAAGTGAAAGTGAAAAAATAGTTCAAATATCTACGTTGGGATCATGTTTTTAGGTATTTGGGTAAACAGCACCTGGCGTTTACACACCCTTACTTTGGATACCTGCATTTCCTTTCTACAGAGGATGTCGTTAGCATCACTGGCAAATCAAATATATAGCAAGTGTAATTGTGCCCTCCAAAAGAAAGAAATTGGTCAACAACTGTCCTCATACAAATGGAACGACGGATATTCACTTGGAAAATTGGGCCAATTTACAAATGTACAAGAGATTAGAATCACTCTAAAACAAGAAAATGGTTAAACATACAGTAAGTGAGTGAAACAACAGAAGTAACAAAGCCCATCAGAAAATGCAGAGTCACAGGCTGCTACCCACCTCTGTCCCTGAGCACTAATGTTTTCTTTTCACGTTTTCCAGGCTCATGCACTTGATTTTTGATTATGTGTGTGCTTGGCTCTGGCTGAGTGTTAAGGCTGTGGAAAGGTGGTGCAGAAGCGTAAAGTGTCCTTGTACCCATCATCACACCACCCGATGCAGAAGGTCTAATGTGGTCGTATCTTAAAAACAAATAAAAAGAACAGAAACAAGATGAAATTGCTATAGCATTGGTTTAAAATAGGTTAGAACTGGCACACAAAGGAAAGCCTACATACTACTACTGTGTAATCTCTATTGTTTTCAGAGATAGCAACACTTGTACAAAGCACTTGCATTCAAAAAGAGGCTATCACTAAACAGGCTTTTAAAAAGCAATATAAGCTTATTTTCTTTCTGAGCAGATGCGTCTCTCCGGTAGGGGCGGGGCTGTAAGTATTGCTGCGGTCATAGTCTCTTTACCGAGCGAGGAGGAGGCAGCCCCGCCCCCTCACTGTTCGAGCCAGTCCCCTGCGGAGAAACCGGCAGGGAAGAGACCCTGCCTGCTGCTTTCTCCGTAGGGGACTGGCTCGGACAGTGAGGGGGCAGGGCTGCCTCCTCCTCGCTCGGTAAAGAGACTATGACCGCAGCGATACTTACAGCCCCGCCCCTACCGGAGCGACGCTAGTGTTTCTGAGGAATTTCATTCAAATACTCCAACTCTAAAAGTGACTAACCTTTCAACACGCTATATTTAACTATCATTGTGTCTGTTTCTACAGCACAACTAAAATCTTCACTAGGAAAGACTAAAGCCTTAATACAGTCAGTACCAGAGTTTACGGTAACTGTGAGACAAACATCTTTCCTAACATGTACAGATACAGTCAGGATCAGAACACTGGAACAGTACACTCTTCCTAGGGTTCGAAAAATAATCTAGATACTACAAACCAATCTGGAGCAACAAGCTGACCCTTTTGATGACAAATAGCTTCTTAAATTATCACACACTGTTATAACAAAGTAGTCTGCAGTTTCTAATCTGAAAACTAGCAATTCATACCTGCAGCGAGCTCCATATGCACACTGTCCTTTCTGGAAGAATTTGCAGATAGTTGATGGTTTGCTTGTAGACAAGTCATGTGAAAACAGGCACCTACTTCCTTCACGGCACACTCCTTGCATAAAATACCTACCGAGAAATCAAATGTTTATACCTAAAAATAGCAACAGAAGCCAGACAAATACAGGCACCTTTTGTTGTGCTCTCTTTGGAAACTAGTTTCTAAACTAGTCTGAAGGAACAAGTCCACAGCTTGGGGGTCTACTCGCAGCTGCTTCTGGATTCCCTGGTAGCAGCTGTGGCCAGGGGGGCCTACGCCAGCTGCAACTGTACTTGGATCGCGCAGACCTGGCCACGATGACTGTATTGGAAAATGCAGAAGACTTATAGGCCTAGAGTATAAGGGGTTAAAACCCAGGCTTCAGCAGCAGGCAGGCTACTCAGGTGCAGCCACTAGAGGTCATCAGGTATAAAAGCAGCACCTGGAGGAAGGAAGGGTGTGGGTTGCAATAAGGAGAAAGCTTTGAAGGAGAAAGACAGACTTAGGTGTGCTGACTGACTTCTGGACTGGCTTACGGACTTACTCTGACTAACTTCTGAACTGACTTCTGGACTTACCTTGACTGACTTCTGGATTGGCTTGAGGAACCTGCTTTGAATGTGAACTGGCTTGAGAACCCTGACTGGCTTTCTGACCTTGGACTGACTTTTGGACTTTGATATTTGAACTTGGACTGCTAAACCTGTGAGTGGAAACAGGGGAACTAACCAGCCCAGAGTGGGGCTAGGCCTCTTAAAGGGACCAGACCAGGGATTTTCTGGGACAATGACCTCAAGGTTAGATTATTGTAACATGCTCTACGTGGGGTTGCCCTTGAAGACAGTTTGGAAACTGCAACTGGTATAGAATGTGGCAGCTTGTGTGGTCACTGGAAGTAGGCAGTTTGACTTGGTCAGGCCACTGCTCCAGTGGCTGCACTAGCTGCCAATTTGATTCCAGGCCCAATTCAAAGTGCTGGTTTTGACCTTTAAAGCCCTATATGACTTGGGGCCAGCCCATCTGAGACCTCCTACCTCCATACGATCCAGCCTGCCCCCTCAGGTCATTGGAGAAAGTCCTTTTAAAAGTGCAGTCTCCTTTGGAGGTGGGAGGGGTGGTGGCAAGCAATAGGGTCTTCTCAGTACTGGCACCTACTCTATGGAATTCTCTCCCTCTTAATTTACAAACTGCTCCCTCCTTGGAGGCCTTCCTTCAGGGCCTGAAGACATTTCTTTTTAAACCCTCTGAGCTACTGCCTAGTTTAAAGATTTTATAGGTTTTTGGGCCCTCTTTTAGAAGCCTGCTGATTTTGTGACAAACGTTTTTGGGTTTAAAAGCCATGTAACAAAGGATAAAAGGTAAAAGTTATTCCAAAGTTTTAAAACAAAGATAAAAGGGCCTTTTATCCTTTGTTACATGGCTTTTAAACCCATAAACATTTATTGTCAAGATTCCAGTGGCCATGAAAGTCTCAACAATCGCTGTTGATTTTGTGTTTTATTGTTTTTTAGGTTGTATTAATGTTTTTAGGATTTTTAATATATAGTAATTGTTTTTTATGGATTTATATGTATTTTAATTTTTGTAAGCCACTTTGGGTCCCCCTATGGGGGAAGAAGGGTGGGATAGAAATCCAATAAACAACAAATAAAAATAAAATAATTAACAACTGAAAGGTTAAAACAAGTTCATTTTACAGGTCATAGAAAACAGGTTTGAGGGCTTAGCCTGATTTAGCCTATGAGTGTTATTTTATTTATTTATTTTTCACATATTTATACCACCCTTCCTCCAAGGAGCTCAGAGTGGTGTACATATTTCCTCCCCTCCTTTTGACATCAGACGATATTTGACATCAGCAAGACAACTGAGAGTAGGATCCATCTCACCCCGATTCAGTAGTTTTGCCTGGTCAGGACATTTATTTTTCACATTTTTATACCACTCTTCCTCCAAGGAGCTCAGAGTGGTGTACATATTTCCTCCCCTCCTTTTTTGTCCTCACAACAACCCTGTGAGGTAGGTGGGGCTGAGAGATAGTGACTGGCCCAAGGCTACCCAGGAAGCTTCGTGGCTGAGCGGGGATTTGAACCTGGATCTTCCAGGTCTAAGTCCGACTCCCAAACCACTACACCATCCTGGCTCTATTTTGCTGGCAAGCTTAAGAGAAGTCACAGAATATCCTTAAGGTGAGAGGTTCTAAAACATATCTGAAAATATGACAGCAGTTGGTCAAAGAAAAGCTATACCCCACAACTGACCCTGCTTAGTGGAGAAGAAGAGTTTATTATCAATGGGCTGCACAAAGTGACATCGCTGGTCATATCTGAGAAACAAGGGACCATTCCTCAAGGAGCTGCAACTCTCCAGGGTCTTAGCCAGGTGCCATTGGCAAGCATCATCCCAGCCACTCGACAGTGTGGTTCCAAAGTCGGCCTTCCGCCGACTTGGAGAAGAACAGCTTCCCTCCCTCAGTCATGAATCATGATGGATGGTGTCGGGTTTGCGAGGAGCCCATTCAGGCCTTGGGAAAGAAAGGACCACACTAGTGAGCCACTCGGGCTGTTACCAGGGAAATGGAGGCAAGGAGAGCCATAAGCGACTCTGAACAACAACCACCCTTCCTCCCTTTCTATAGGTTGGATATGTGAGAAGGGGAGGGAGAAAAAGAGGTCGGTGGTTAACGGGCCGGCGGGGGAGGGAGCACGAGCGCCTTTCTACCCCCCCGGGGGCGGAGCGTGTCCAAGCGCCGTAATTCAGGGAGTGAAGGGGGAAAGGTTACAGGGCTCAGCCCAAGCGGCCAGTGTCCGGCTCTGACCTGCAGGTCACGTCCTTAGTAGTACTCATCATGTCTCCTCTGGCTCCGCTCCCACTTCGGCGTCCCCTCCCAGCGCGGCTCCTCGCATTTTGGTTCCGCCGAGCTTGTGGAGCTTAAGCGAGGGGAGGAGAGGAGGAGGAGTCGTTTGGGAGCCTACCAGGGTTGCCCGGTCCCTTCCTACAGGAACTAGTTTCCCGTCGGAACTGATTAGGTGCAGTACTTGACGTAGAGACCATAGAGAGAAACAGAGTCTTCTGCCTATGCTTGAGACGGGGAACATAAGCAGGGCATCGAGCTCAGAGCCAGAGTGACCGCCCGTCTGAAGCAAAACACCAGAGCGGGACAGAGCGCCCCCTACCTGCGCTTTCAAGTGGAAACGAGCGCACGCAAAGTCGTTTCTATGCGCGCTTCCATAGCAGAATATTTTGGGAAGATTGGATCATCCCAGTTATCTAGCTGGCGAAGATTTCGGAAAAGGACACGACCCATCCAGAAGTATCCAGCTTCTCTTCTTTCCTGTCCTCAGTCCAAATAATAATGCCCTTCAAGCGTACCTGCAGTCTGAAAGCCTGACCGTGTTTACTCAAAAGTTAAGTCCCAGTGTGGTGGAGAGCTCATAGGACTGTCACTTACTTACTTCGTAGTAAGTGTGTGTTTACGGTGAGGGAGAGTTGCAACTTGCAGCCTTACTTGGAAGTAAATTCCACTCAAGTCAGTGAGTCTCGCTTACAAATAAAATTTATTACAGTTAGTATTAGCATTACTTAGTATTGACTGCCTTCCCATCAAAGAAAGAAGCAAAAGCTATTGGAGCCAGATTGCAATACTGTATATGAATCCACTGCAAAACGTTTACAATGTCATAAAAAATGAACAATGTGCTCGGAAGACAAAGCAGTGTCAATAATAATGGCTATTAAAGCAGGAAAGCACTGCTACATATTCCAGAATTTCAATTTAGTAAATTTTAAAAACCTAGCTAAAAAAAAGTTTCAATTTTCTATGAGAGTGGATGTCAGCCCAGGATGTCAGCCCAGCCCCCCCCCCCCCCAGTAACTAATTTCTCATAATGATTGTACAGGAGAGGGTCTCATCTACCAATATGAGCCGGTGAGGAGGCGCACACACTGGTTTAGGGCCAGGAAGTTTTGACTGTAACCTTTCTGTGAAGGGATGGTGTCAGTTCTGTATTTGCACTGCTCTTGCTGTTACCAAACAAACAAACAAACAAATGCTAAACAATAGTAGAAATTTTAATTCCTTGTACCCAGTGCTTGTTCTCTGCTCAGCAGGGAGGGAAGAGAGATTATGCAGTCACAGTACTGCAATTTATGCCATAAATAAAGGGTTTCTACAGTGTGATTCAGGTCACAGAAGCAAAGAAAAATCAGGTGCCCCTCTTCCCCAACTGCTTATCACAGTCTCCTGTGACACTTTTGTACAGGAACATTTCAGTTTAGCAAACGATGCTTGCAGCGTCGCGTCAGTTCAATTTTTCCCATATATGCAGGGGACCAAGACAAAAGACTAGTAGGAATTGATCTAATAGATACATTGTAGCAGAGCTGTCATGAGTGTATCTATTCATCAAAATAATCTCAACACAAATATAACTAAGAGGACACTAGTTCTTTAAGAAGGAGTTCAGCTAGAAACTGTCTCCTCCCCTGCTGACTGTCTGCCAGTCTTCCTCACGTTCCAGGATTGGCTATGTGAACTGTCAGTCTCGACTGCTGAACTAAATTGTTCATAAATCCCTTCCCTTTTTTCCATGCCCATTTCAGTGGCTAGCCTTGGCTTTCATCAATGAGGTAGTGACAGGGAAGAGAAGCAAGCTGTATTTACACAAGGAGGTGGCTGAAATCATGCAGCCTTGGGAGCCAGAGAGAGGCCTGATCAAAATCAGCCACTGTAAGAAAGCCGTCTTTTGTTTCTCGGTGCCCAAGCAGTGCCCTTTGTGTGGGTACAATCTGATCTACAGGAGACTGGACGAAGCACCTGTCAGTATTCCCAGCCCATTTATTAATGGGCACAGAGAAAAATGTTCTTTTTTACTGAAACCTACTACAGGAACATTTCTAAGGTATGACTACTTTTGGTTTTCTTTTTGACAAGTGTCTTACTGTGTTTACTTCCTGTACTGGATTAACGTAGACCAATTATAAAGGGATAAAAGTATTTTATCCAGGATCAGAGTATTAGAGGAGATCAGAGGAGGCTGTGTGACAGCCTAGCCGCCTGGCAGGGACGGGGATATGGCGGGCACCATCCCCCACCCCTTCCCGGTCCGGCTAGACCAATGGCCCCTCTCTCGCCTGCCGGACTACCCATGCAGCCGCTGGCGGGAGAGCTTACCTTCCTCCGGCGGCCACATCCCGGTCCAGCGATGGAGTGAGGGAGGCCGGCCTTGTGCCGGCTTCCCTTACTCTTTAGTCATCGCAAACATGCTTGGACATGCTCTTTGAACCCAAACATGCTCTTTGAACACACTCGTTCCACCATTCCAAACTTAGTCAGGATTGCGCCCTGAATCATATGCTGTTTCATTCAGAAAAGAACAGGGCATCTCTGTATATAACTATAGTCGTCATCCCCCCCCCCCGAAATGGATTACTTTCCAACATGAAAAACATTTATTTTCTTGTTTCAGAGGTTATGATGGAAGTTCTGACCTTCATGTTGGAATAACCAATACCAATGGTAAGTGAAGTTTATAATGAATTTTCTAAATGTATTTTTTCTCCCTATATTGGTCATATAATTTTCTGTTGCTCGTGTACTGTGTTGAGGATTGGCCACAAACATTGCTGAATAATGTGCATTCTTTAAGGTCAGGTGTGAATGCAGACATGCCTACTTCACTTGCTTCCTGCCTGAGTAACCAGTGTTTTCCCCAATGGGGTGCAAGGTCAGCTATTTATTTGCTATTTGTGCAGTAAATACACCCACCCACCCCAAGTGTCACTGTTCCCTTTTTTTTAATTGACAATGTTCCATTTAGTAGTTTATGAACTTTCCATAATATTCCAGCCTTAGGTTGGGTGGCAAATTAGAAGTGGGCTTAGCCAACAGGATAAATAAGTTTCTTTATCCCATTTTATAAGTATACATTCCAATACTTGAGGTGCAAATCTGAAAGATTTCTTTAATAAGGAGGTTTCATTCAAAATGGGAAGATCAACTTATCCAACGAGGCAGTGAACTTTGAATGCTCATTTTTCTAAACTTAACACGTTGCCCACATTTTCTTGAGCATCACCCTGTCCAAAATCAAAACATGCAGGCTCTATTATCAGGGACACTTCTCTTGCTGTACAGGCTTGTATACCTCAGTGCCTTGATGTTGGAAAAAAGACGAATTGGATGCCTGGCTAGCTAAGACTTCTGTAAGTATACCATTGGACTACATGAGACCATATTGTGGATTCAGATAACCAGGATTTTAAGAAAGTTTGTTCAGATCATGCAGGTTTGGTTGGAATGGGAATGATGTTGCAGATAGCAGCAATTAATGAACTGTAATTTTAATTAATTTTGTCATTATTCAAAGTATTACCAGAATGAAGCATCCTGTAGCAAATTACTTTTTACTCGCCCAATTCAGCTTCTTTGTGCTTTCAGGTTTAGTGTTCAATTACAACGAAACAGGAGTTCATGTAGCTGAACACGGATGGGAACAATGTGTAAGTGTCCCATTGGTGCAGCCTGATATGTACAGTCTGTTTAATCAGTGGGATATATACCTCGACAAATTCTCAGCAAAAGAGATCTGGCTTCCACACAGGTATGAAGCTCAACAGACATACTGTATGTGACTATTTTTAAACGCAGATAGGCATGTTTGATTTTTGGACTCTGCTTAGCTTGTGGTAGACACATGGATTTGACGTATTCATTTGTGCACAGTGTAGGAGACAAGGCTTTACATAAAACCACATCAAAGTCTATATCCTCATTTGTCTACTTCAAAAATATTCCTTCCAGAACAAAAGGAGGCACAACACAACTTTCACACAAGGCGAGGTTCGTTGGTGAACGTAACTTGCACAGTGATAATCAATATCTGATCATTAAGACTTAATTTTCCTCTTGTAGAATGAAGAGTTTGATTAAGTCCTACAGAAGGAAAATAGTTACTGGATTCAACCATTTATGTTTAAAGTACAGATCACTACAGGTGATACGTATCCCCGTATCCACGAATTCGCTATCCACCGTTTCAGTTACCCATGGATTGCGGGACAACCCCCCCCCAGGCTGTTACTTTTTCCCCAGTAAGCTTTGTTTCTTCCTTAAACAAACAGGAGAAGCAGCCTCTGGCCAGAGATGTCGGAAGCCCGAACGGCGCCTGGCGCAGGGGGCGGGGCCAGCGTCACGTCGATGAAACCCGCCGGAATTGAAGCCATTTTGGAGCCGTACCGGCTCGAGTGAGGGCGGGAGGGCCACTTCCATAAGTGCGCCCTCCCGCCTGGAGCTCCTGCTCCACGCGCTCCACCATTCTTCCGCCGCTGCCTCTGGCTGCTTATTGCAGGCAAGTAGAACGAGACTAAGTCCTAGAGAGGCTCTGCAAGGTTAACAGAAACCTTGCAGAGCCTCTCTAGGACTTAGGGCGCAATCCAAACCTACTTAGGCCACCGTTGTAACCAGTGGCCCAGCGAAAACGGGAGGCCCCAGAACGGAAAGGGGATTCAAATCCCCTCCAAAAGGGGAATTCAAAGGGGATTTGAATCTCCTTTCCGTTCTGGGGCCTTCCGTTTTCGCTGGGCCGCTGGTTACAACGGTGGCCTAAGTAGGTTTGGATTGCACCCTTAGTCTCATTCTACTTGCCTGGAATGGGGGCTGCTTTTCAGTTTGTTTTAAGGAAGAAACAACACTTGCTGAAAGAAAAATAAGACCTGGGGTGCGCGCACGAAAGCATGGAGGGGGTGTTCGCTCCTATCCACGGTTTCAAGTATCCACGGAGGGGCCTGGAACATATCCCCAGCGGATAGGGGGAGAGTACTGTATATCATATCAGCAAAACAAGAGGGGAGAGTTACTAATGGGCACATTGCAAAAGGCTGTTGTAGCTGCAATGTAGTAGTTTTGCCAGCAAAACCCCACCCCATTTTCAGGGTTCATCTGTGCACCAAAGGTTTTCATTTCTGGTTTTGGTTGCTGTTTAAATTGTCAGATGATAATGTTTACAAAAAATGGAAATTGATTGAAACATATGTTACTTCTGGTATACAGTACTGGACAAACAGGAAACCTGCTGCTCTGGTAGAACCTGTGACTTTCTTTTTTAAGGGAACTCTGTTAAACAGCATGCTAGTCTTTGTTACTGAAATGAGATGTAAAAGCCCACAAATACTGTTAGTGGCTATTTTTATTACAGTATTCTACATGCCTATCCAATGTAGCTTTGGATTTACATGTTAGAAAACAAACAAGTAAACATAAGATTTTTTTTTCCTTGTCCTTAGTTTAGGTCTTAGTAACTTCACCACTGAAGGTTTAGAAATTGCATTACAAACATTACTTACCTGTTTCTAGTTTTAGTAATTGATGACTGTAATGAGGACTAGAAACTTTTAACATTTAAAAAACTCAGGATTTGGACAGGAGATTGTTATCACACAAACGGGTCCCAGAGTTCATGGGTGCATGTTTCCCATTCCTGCCTTAATCTAACCTTTCTGTTTCCATATATTTTTTTTCAAAGTGCAAAGCTTTCTGTGTAACTTCCAACATTTCACTGAATTTCACCAGACATATATTGATCCAGTGATGATTAGAATTTCTGTTTCATATTATGAGTCTTCCATCTTGTATGACTTATGACACTGGTATGTGAAGCAGAACAAAACATTTGTTCGGGTTCCTGTGCTGTAAGAGGACTTGTAGGCATTACCCAAAGGCCTAATTGCTGTTGTTGCTACTGCAATCTAATGCTTTTAAGGTAGTACAACAAAACCAATGCAGGTTATTAGAACATTCACCATGGGGCATTTGTGACTTTACTGAAGTTCAGTAAAGCAACAAAATGCATAAATCTTCCAATGAGGACACTTAACACTCATTTTGTTCTGGATCCTAAATAAGAGGCCATAAAGCTTGTGGCCGAGTCTCTCATCTGTTTTGTTTTAAGGAAAGCCCACCCAGTAGTTAATAGTCTGGGAGTATAAGAGTAGGCTACAAAAGTACTCACACCCACTTTGCACTCTTAAAGCAACTAAATCCCCAGTTCAGAAAAAATAAACTATAGACATCTCTCAGAGTAATAAAAGTACCTTTTTAAAAAGTCACCTCAAACATTCCCTAGTTCTGTATTTCGGCCAAATTTTTATGATTTCAAAAGTAATGAGGAATTGCAAAGACATTTTGATTACCAAGTTTCCCAACTACACTTCAATTAGTGTATCTCAACCATATCCTCCCATACAGTTATACAGTATATGCATTTTTTTTTGCCAGCTGGAGGCTCACAGGCCAAGCCCATTAAATGCTATTGCGAAACTGAATTTTAAAAAAAGAAACAAAACAAGATAGTGAGAACTGCACCTGGACATAGATTCTATGTGACTAGATCAGAACAACAGTTGTGATTGGTGAAGGCAACCTAAGCCTAAAATGTAACAGTGGAGATTTAATACCTTTAATGAAGACAGTAAACTTTGCATTAACTCTATAACATAACTGATATCCTTTTTGGTCTCTTTCTACCATCCTTTTTTTCTGTATAGTGTCCCAGTATAACAGCCCCACAACTGTTACACATATGTACAATACAAGAGTTAGCCCACTGCCCTCTTTTCTGTTCAGTTCTTGGGTGTGTTTTTGTTTGTGCAAAGTACTCCTTTAGTGAAAGGGCACTCAGCAGAAGTTACCTCTTGTTAGCTTGCAGTTCTGTCGGTATGGGGGCAGAGTGATATAGACCATACCCTATAAGCTGTTGGCACGTGTACTCCTGGTGCTATGCCATGATTGGCTACTTTGTTAGTCCCAAGTTCTAACATGTCTAGGTTGGGTACTGGAGTTTATAATTTTGCTTTGATTCTAACAGGTGCATTTCATTTACTACAATTTTCTAGTTGTAGCCTTGTGCTGGCAGAGCAGACAGGATACCAGCTAACCTGATCTCCTCTTCACCAGCTCCATTTTTTTATTATGTATGTTTTATGCTTTATGTTCCACTGACTAATGATTCTACCAGCCAAAAGTTGTTCCAATATAATGGTTCCTCTGCCATCATAACTTCAGCATGGTTGTAACTTTGCATTCCATCAGCTTGTGGGAATCGTTAAGCTAGCCAATGTAACCTCAGGCTAAGACTGCAGTGCAAGTTAATAAAAGGTTTAATCGTTTTATGGAACATTGATTTCTTACGGTCATTTCTGGTTCCCTGTTTCATAGGTATGAAGAACACTTCCACAACTGTTACACATATGCATTAACATTTATTAACTGTGTGTTGAGTGCCCAAGGGAAGAAGCAAATGAATAAAAGTGACTTTACTGAGAGATTTGTGATTCCACGGACAAGGAAAGCTTCCAAGTATATCACAGTCTACAAGGAAATATGCAACAATGGCTTTTACGTTGTTGACCACCCTGATCAAGAAGAGGGCACTTCTATTGGTTACAACGAAGCACATACAGATAGTAACAGAAGTAAAATCCTCAGGTCATGACACCGATGCTACTTTCCTCCATCCTCTTGCATGGAAAATAAGACTCTGGGACTATAAAATGTGCAGCACGATTTGATACATCTTTTCTTGGAAGGAATACCCATGGAGTTCATGAGTATACAGACTGCACCCTTATAACCTTTCAAATGAGCTTCTCTCCCTCTCTAAACTACTGCATTTAGCATCAAGCAAAATAAATTCATTTTCAAATATTCTGAGGTGTTTTTGCATAATGCAACTAGTCAACTTTCAAAATCATTAACTGCATGTGATAAAATATCCTTGCTTTCATGTATAATGCCTATTGCAGGAAACTGACTGATAATTGTAAAATTCCTGCTGTTCCATTCTGGAATATGATCACCTGCATTTTTGAAGGCTTTCATGCTTCTGTTACTACTTGCTCTAGAACCAAATGTTATGCTCTGTAGTTCATGATGCTGAGATTCCAGCATGCAATAGGGCAATTACAATGTTCTTCTAGAAGTAAGATAATTCCTACTGCAGCATAATATGCTAGAACTATACTAAAGTTCACAGAAATAACAACACATGCTAGATTGAGATCAAAAATTTAATGTTTTTTCTGCATGGACAAAACAGTGTCAGACTGACAGCGCAATCCTGACTAAGGATCCGGCGGGTGGCTCAGGGCCACCCGCCGGATCCTGAGCCCTGACTACCGGGCCAAAGGTCTACTTGGGGAAGTGGACACTCGTCCCTTTCCCCGGGTGTAAACTGGGGCTGGCCCTATTGGCCTCCTTGGATTTCCGCCAGGATGTAGAGGAGGCAGACGCCATCCCCCTCCCCTCCTGGTCCAGCTAGGCCAATGGCCCTGCTGAATCACCCACGTGGCCGCTGGCGGGAGCTCTTACCTTGCGCTGGCAGTCGCGTTCTGGTTCAGCGTCAGAGTGAGGGAGGCCAGCCTCCCTTACTCCGGAGTTGTCGCGAATGTGCTTTACAGCACGTTTGCGACGGCTTCCAGCGACAGAATGCTCACTCCGTCGCCGGGTCATTCTGGTGGATTGTGCCTAAAATGTCAGTATCCATTCAGTTCTAAACATAAAATCTCTTGTTTAATCTTATTTTGCAGAATATTTGGCATTGTGTACACCCAAGTTATTTTTTTTAAAAGGCACTATGCACTGATAGCTCAAAAAGAGTAAACTTGTTTATTGCCATTATGTCAACAATACTAGATTTTCCAACTCTTTTCATAGTTCCTCTTGCTCGCTGCGTTCACGGGATGAGACCCAACGATTTAGAATCAATTCCTTAAAAGATGGAAAAAGAAAGCCATTTATTATTAATAGTTAAGCATGTATAAAAGAGAAAACACAGCATGGCCACAGGTCTTATCCCTATCTCACATGAGATGGGATTTTGGCTCATCTCTGGGTTAAGACAGCAGCTCAACTCTGCAGCAGAATTGCCAGTGGCCTGAGTGGATTTTTTCTGAATTCTTACCAACTTTGTCACACACATCGCACCTTAAAACACTAACTACATTTAGGATTATTGTTCTGGTATATCTGATAAATGCTTCCAATTGACTGGAAACTGTAAGAGCTTTTCTTAGTTTCCCAAAAGCATGTCCAGGGATTTTTTTTTTAAACTTTCACACATTGCTTTTGAAGTTTCATGAGAAGTGTGCTACGGGGCGTGGTGGGCTACTGTTACACGCCCCCAACCCCCTTAGGATTGTGGAACTGGTGGCACTGTTTTTTGGATCCCAGCCATTGTGTTCTAGCATCCTATAGGATTTTGGACGACATCAGAGCATCATTCCTTGTATTGGTCTATATAATTTGTTACCGGAGTGACGTAGAAACCACTTCATGTATCTGGATTCTGCATCACTCCTGGAACGTCTGTAGAAAGGACCCATGTAGGTCAAGTGTGTTACGTAGTTATATCTCACTTTGAAGACCTTTATTATGTGCCTGTCCTGCCTCTCTTCCCTAGTGGAGCTCAAGGTGGTGTCCCATCCAGGCACTGGCAAGACCCAAACCTAGGCTACAGGAATTGATGCTTTGAGAACCGATATTATAAACTGGGCATACATGCTTAGACAGTAATTTGGATACAGTTAAGGGAAAAAGTAACCACACTACCATACATCTCCAAATGTTGTATGCTTGTTCTCAAACCAGATAACCACCAACAGACCACAACAGCTTGCAGAGTGGGGTGGGCTTGTCCTTGCCTGCTTCAGTTCCCTCATTTGGCCTGGCCAGCAAGAAAAGAAGGAAGAGTCTTCTTGCAATGAAGGGCCAGAAACCTACATGTGGGACTTCTTGCCCTCTGGTCATGGTGCCTGATGAAGTCTCTCTCTCTCACCCCCCCCCCCCGGATGCCTCAGATTCTTTGAAAGGGGAAGGGGTTGAATCTCTCCAATTCTCCTCCACTCTGTAAGGCAACTTCATAGCGCTTCCACTTCCTAGGTGTACTCTGGAGCTCTCCACTAAACTGTCCTTCCTCTCCATATCAGCACACTGACTGGTCTCATACTTCCCATTCCCAGCTAGGTCGCATTTTCCCACCTTTCCTGTCACCTAGTTGCTCCGGTGACCAGAAGGCACAGGAATAGGAAACTTTGCTCCTCACAAGGAAGCCAGGTTTATCTACTGGTGCCTGCTGTGGCTCCCACAGTATCCCTTTGGCTGTTTGGGGGTTGGTCTTGGTCCTAATTTTGTCCCTGCTGGAGGGAAGGTGTGCAGGGTGCCAGCCACTGCAGATCCAGACTGACCTCTAGTGGGTGGCCAAATACATTTGGTTAGGGAGATTTAAAAAAACCACCCAAATGCTACATATGGTCTTAGTCACAACTACTCAATGATCTGAATGCCTTGAGGCAATCACTGACTTCAGAGAACAAATTAAAATGAGAACAGAACTTGCATACCTGCACTTTAATTCTTTTGAGACATTCAGGTGATGACATTTCTTTTTCCGTCATATCAGATGGTTTAATCAAATAGCAGAACATAAGTTCCTGTTGGCAAATAAATGATACACATCAACTAAAAACATTAAAATATATTAAGTCTGCAATCCTATCCACACTTGACTACAATGGGACTTGCTTCTGAGAATTGACATGCATAGGATTGGGCTCTAAGAGACATCCCTGAAACTCACAGCTGGTTGAAAGTGGAAGTTTGGAACATTCACCAAGTTAAAGGATATATGATTTGCTCTTCACCTCTATAATGGTAATGCGGCAGAGAGAGTGGGTGTTGTTCAATATATATAGTGTTGAACTTGGATTAAGTCTGTCCAAATCTCTATTCAACTTCAAAATGGATGTCCTTGTGCAAGCCATTATCTCTCTCTCACCGCGCAATCCTGTGTAACTCTTGCACCAGTGTAACAGCAGATCCACTGGTGTAAGTGCACTAATGCCAGTGTAACTTGCCATGCATGCGCAGTTCAGATGTGGGACGGACACCAGCACACCTCTGCCGATGCAGGTAGCATCTAAACACCCCCAGAATGCCCCCTGCTCCGGCAGAGTTGCAGCAGCGTCTGTCATGCATCTGAACTGCGCATGTGCGGCGTCCGAGGGGGGTTACACTGGTGTCCGTCCTGCATCCGTATGGCAAGTTACACTGGCATTAGTGTACTTACACCGGTGTATCTACTGTTACACCGGTGCAAAAGTTACACAGGATTGCGCTGTCAGTCTCACCCTAATACAGTTAGATCCAATGGTACTTTTGCTTATGCAAAAAGGTGCCCCTCCCCTCATTTCCATCAGTTCCCCCATCCCATACTATTCGATAGGATACCAACTCTGAGGCGTGGCGTTCTGGGTGCAAAAGGTTGTATTGGCGAGGATGAGGTGCCCAAACAAAACAGCACTCGTGCTCATCTGAATCCAAACTAAAGAGTCTTGTGCACATTAAAGGTCTCCAAATTTCCCATTCCTATTGTAGCACTCAGGAGCACAAGAAATTGTAGTAAAAAGGTATGCACATGTGTCCTGTCCCCACATATAATATCAAAAGTCCTGGACTACAACAGCTTTTTATGCCTCCATCTTCACTCCATATTTTTCCACCATTGTGACTTTTTAAAAAAATTCTTAGTTCCTTTTGTTACCTTGGAAACATTTGCTGTAGTTCTGTTCAAGCCACACAAAGACTTCCAGCTGAAAGGTCTCTGTGATGACCCCTCAAAGTCATCATCCACAACTAATTCAGCAATCACCGAGTAACTGGAAAACAAACCAAAGTGACACTATTCAGAGCGTAACTGCATGTGGGGCAAGCAAATATATACTTCCTAGTTTTTCAACTACTCTAAAGACCACAGCCAAGTCAAGAAAAGTTTAAGAATAGATGCTTTTTTTCTAGCAGAGATGTAAGTCATGATGAGTTTAGTGAACAGCTAAGAAGTGAGAGTCTTCATTTCCCTTAAGTACAAAACAACTCTTGTAAGAGATACTACAGTATACTTTCCCAAAATATCTGATCAAGCTATGAGCATAATCCCTACAGCAAACCAATTAACCTACAAAGACTATTCAAAGCAGTTATAAGCTTTTTTGATTGATTACTGGAAGGCCACATTATTTGCTCAATAAAATGAATTCTGGTACCAGCAACGTAGTAAGACAATGTGAATTCTCCATCTACGGTATATTATTTCCTGTTTATCCAAATGCTTTGCCTGCCCTCAATCAAGCTGAACAGCTATTGAAATAGTAATACTTGGCATTTTTACAGTTCTTCCAAGGTTAACAGTACTTCATATTATTATCACAGTGCCTCCCTAGTGCCACTCTGTAAAACAGCGGATTCTTAAGAATCCGAGTGAGGTTCTCTGGAAAAATGCAGTCAAGCTTGTTTTGTACCCTAGTATGCTTCTTAAAAGGAGCCATCTTCTATGCAACCTTCCCACAGCGCAATCCTGTGTAACCTTGTCCACCTTTTATGCCAGTGTAAGTGCACTTACACCGGTGCATCTACTGTTACACTGATGCAAGGTTACACAGGATTGCGCTGCCAATATGATAACATTTACACACACACACACACACACACACACACACACGCACGCACACGTTGAAACAGAATGTAACCCTTTTTAAATAATGGAGGGAAGTTAAGCATAGTATTCAAACATAGAAAGTACAGTATTGTATCCCAGTCTGCCCAGTATACCTGGCATGGTAAAAAGGAGGTCCTTTTCGATACAACACTGCAATGAAAACACACACCCATTAGAAGTTCATACACTTCATTTTGAATCGTATTAGGCAAGGGCATATAGCAATCGTATTGGGCATGTGGCATTTCCATTACTCAACTTTGAACATCTAAAACAGAATATAATGATTCTAACATGCAAAAAGTCTTAGAATAACCTTTAAGAATAACACATTTATTGTAATATAAGCTTTCATGGACTTGTGCTCAAATAAATTTGTTGGTCTTTGAAGTGCCATGAAACGGTGTCTAGTACATGAGCTGTTTCTACTTATAATTAACTAACATGGCTACCCCTCCCCGATTTTTTTTAACCCCAGTTGGAAGGTGAAGGTGTTCAAATCAGTTTACAATTTTTATAGCACATCTTCACCAGAAAGACAATCATAATAATACTTCTATAGTGCTTTCTGAGTATTCAAAGCATTTATGTGCATTATCTTGATACTGTAATTACAACAGCCTTGTAAGGCAAGTATTATCCCTATATTAAAGCTGGGAAGTTGAAGGTGAGAGGGAACAGCTAGCCTAAGGCCACCTAGCGAGCTCATAGCAGAGGGCAAGACTGGAACTGGTAAACAGCACAATCCTGTGTAACTGTTGCACCGGTGTAACAGTAAATCCACCGGTGTAAGTGCATTTATGCCAGTGTAACTTGCCATACGCAGGACAGACACCAGCATAACCCCCCTCGGACGCCGCACATGCAGTTTGGACGCAGAATGGACACCAGCGCAACTCCGCCGGTGCGGGGGCATTCCAAGGGTGTTTGCCCCCAGAATGCCCCCTGCGCCGGTAGAGTTGCACTGGTTCCATTCTGCGTCCAAACTGCGCATGCGCGGCGTCCGAGGGCGGTTACGCTGGTGTCCGTCCTGCGTACGGCAAGTTACACTGGCATAAGTGCACTTACACCGGTGGATCTACTGTTACACTGGTGCAACAGTTACACAGGATTGCGCTGAAAGTCTGTTAGCCACTATGCTACACCAATGTAGCACTATTATACTCCAACCCAGCTAGGCCCACATGATACATAAAGAGCTGAAAATAGCCCCAAACATTTGTTCAAAGGGAAAGAGACTGGCAGCGCCAGCCTGTGCAACCTTGCACCGGTGTAACAGTAGATGCACCGGTGTAAGTGCACTTATGCCAGTGTAAGTGCACTTACAACAGTGCATTGTTACAGTGCTACTGTTACAGTAGCACAACAGTGCTACTGTTACACCGGTGCAAGGTTACACAGGATTGCGCTGTGAATCTCTTACACTTCTGTGACTGAGCCTTACACTTCCATCTCCCTCCCAATGACCACAGCTACTGCCAAAATCTTATGGAGGCACCATGCACAGTCCCCATAGACAAGTGAAATTATGGGACCAGCTACTTTAAAATGTTGTATGTTGTTGCCCAACATGTACGTGCACATTTGTGTGGTCCTGGGTACACACAGAAAGTGACCTAAGCTAAACTCATGCTGCTTTTGCTTGGGCCATGGGAGCATCAGATCCAAAAGCCTTTTGGTAGAAGGCTAAACTTCTGTTTGTTGGGCAACACCCCCCACCACCCTGGCTTGAAGAAGCCTCTTTGAAAATTTTGTCAAGCAACTGCACGTTGCCCTGCTTCCCTATTCAGACCTACAAACTAAGTCACAATCCTGGGAGCTTCCTGGCTCTGCAATAAACCATTTGAGGTCACAAAAGAAGTGCCACTGGCCCTGGCTTCCCCTCCCCAACTTGACTGACAATTCAAACAAGAGCCTTATGCTAACGGAGACACAGGTCTCCTGGCAATCAAGGAGCACCCAGTCACACCCTTCTCAAGGTGTGACACAATAGGGTATGACCACTGGGGATGGGAAATAGGAAACCCGTCAAGATCCATCTCTGAATAAAAGGGATGCTCTGAGATGAACTTATCCCACAACATTTTATCCCATTTTAGTCTATGACCCAAACGTCTTACCGTAGGATCCCCCCCCCCAGGTGTACTCTTTCTGTCTAATGTGGTAAGTCCAAGAGTTATCCACTAGTGCTGCATCAAGGTCCCTCATTCCTTTCAGCAAGCCAGCAATCACTGTGGCACCAATGTGCCGCCTGGTGTACATGGGTGTAGCTGCTTACTTCAAAATTCACACACCCTGAATCAGGGCCCAATCCTATCCAACTTTCCAGTGCCAATGCAGCCACAATGCAGCCCCGAGGTAAGGGAACAAATGTCCCCTTACCTTGAGGAGGCCTCCGTGACTGCTCCCCCACTACAGGATGCAGTACACACCCCGTTGGCACGGCTGCATCAGTGCTGGTAAGTTGGATAGGATTGGGCCCTGAGTCATGTGTCTAGAAGAGGAAAAAATAGTATAACTAATCTTGTTCTATGTTCAGGCAAACACTGCCTTGCTGGCTTTGCTCCTCTTAAAATAGGAGGTGGAGACTGTAGGCTATGCTAATTCTATCACAATTAGGCCTTGCTGGGGGATCACTCACCATGTTCAAAAGCTTGAAGGGAAATTGGGAGAGATTAATAAAGTAAGGATTATAAATAGCTTTGTGTATTGCATGTGCTCCATAACATAAATAATGAACACCTCCCACTGGATTTCCAGGCTCTTTTTTGCCTGTAGTAAAAAGCATTTCACTCTTACTGATGACAGCAGGCCATCAATTAAACATTTAAAATTACTGCAATGTGCACATCTATTATTTAGCTAGGCCAATGAAGAATGAGAATATTGAGGTAGGAGAACAGTATTATCAACACCCAAGGAAATTATACCTACCTGAATGTGCAGCATATTTGGGAAAATAAAAAAATAAAAACCATAGACAATAATTTAAATTGGGGACTAGGCACATAGAACAGGAGCTTAGACAACTTTAAATATCTTATCTCTTCACTGTGAGAGGCTTAAGCCAAGTCAAAAATAATTCAAGTTAATTTCACTATGGAAATCCAGAGTTGTGTCTCTCTCCTGCTTACTACACCACCCATATTCGGTCCGTATTTGTTATCAAGGAGCTGTGGAGGTCTCCTCATCAAGACTACCCCTTGTACAAACTAAGACAGGGGTGCACAACATACGGCCCGCGGGCCGCATGTGGCCCGCCTGACGATTTCCTGTGGCCCGTGAAGAAATCGGGGATCCCAGCGCTCTCTGGGATCCCCAAGCTCTTCGCTGGCCACGGGAAATCCTCCGTGCCCGCTCTTTCCTGTTTCTCTGTGGCCGCTCTTTCTCTGCTCTGCTCTGCTCGCGCGCTCATTCGGCTCCTGGCCGAACGCCAGGAGCCTGCAGGCGGCGCTTTGATCGCCGCCAATCAGCTGTGTCTCCTGGCATTCAGCCAAGAGCCGAATGAGCGCGTGCGTGCGTTGCCCAGGAGGAGGCTAAAAAGGCGGGAAGGGAGTGAGGAAGCTCGCTTCCTAAGGGCAGGTCAGTTTGGTTGCCTTATTGTCCGCGTTGGTCAGAGCCAAGAAGAAGAGCCGAAGAAAAGTCCGCGCTTGTATCGGAAGAGCGCTTGTAGCTTTGAAGAGCGCTCGGAAGATCCACGGAGCCTCACTGCGCTGGGGCTGTCTATCTCTGGGAGCCCCCAGGGAGCCCCTACCTCGGTGTTCTTCACTGCTTCATTCAACCCAGCTCTCAAGTAAGATTTGAGTCACCACAGCGGGGAACAAACCTGTCCCCCTCCCGCTCAGCTCGGCGCCAGCCTTTCCCTCCGCCACAACATGGAGACCGTGAAAGCTTTTAACAGCGAGGTCTGTGCTGGGATTCCTCCTTGGGGAAGGGAACGGGGCGGGCGGAGGGGGAGGAGAGCTCCTCTGCTCACTCTGGAATCCCGCTGGAATCTTTCTTAGGGCGAGAGAGCCATGATCACTACCGGGTGGGGGGCGATATTGAGAGGGGAAAATGGACATCTGTTTTCCTCTTCTGGCCCGTGCAGGTTGCGCTCTCTCTTCTCCTTCCTGCTTTTCCTCTTCCCCACCCGCTGCAGCTTTTCACCTCTCTTGCAGCCGCGCTTTCACCCCGTTTAAAGAGCGTCCATGCAGCTGCTGTGTTGCTGGTGCTGCCGCCGCCCCCTTCTCCCTCCCACCCATGCCCCGATCGTGACGGCCGACAGACATCCTGATCGGGAGGATTGTCCCGAATGGTGTGCGTGCCTGTTTTTTTTTTCTTGCTGCAGCCAAACACTAAAATCCACTGTACCAGTCTTTGCTTCATCGGTTGTGTTTGGGATCTCAAGACACCAAAACTGCAGTTGCTGGGGGTGGGTATGGGTGAAAAACAGGGGAGAGCTGCTTGTGAGTTTCCTGGAAGCATTTGGCTGGCTGCTGTGGGAAATGGGATGGTAGACTAGTTGGATCGTTGATCTGATACAGAAGGGCTTTTAACCACAGTTGCTCTCTAGAATGCATAGGAAGGGATCTACACATTTACCTTTAAACAAGCATGTTTAAGGAACTTTGACCACTTGTGGTGGAACACTTGGAGGTAATTGGCATTTATAACAGAAGACAGAGAATCCAAAGAGTTGAAAACACAGTTAATTTTTAAATAAACAATAATGGGGTGGTATGGAAAATGTGGTATGGAAGGCAAAGCAATAGTAGTACAAGAGGCAGAACAGTAATACAAAAAATAAATTGACAGCCATACACCAACAGTCTCATTTTCAATTAGCTATGTATGTGTGTTTCAACCAAACAAATTACCAAAAGGCATTTTAATACCAGAGAGTAGTGAAAAGTAAAAAATGGTTTTGGGGAGTTTGGGGGGTTATAATATGTTGCTTTTCGGGATATTTTCCGGCCTATGGATACGCCCCCTGTGATGTCACTTCCTGAGGAAGTGACATCACGGTTTCTTGACATGCCCCCCGTGCGGCCCCGAGGAAATTTGGCCTATTCATTTTGGCCCCCACCTACTTCCAAGTTGTGCACCCCTGAACTAAGACCACTAGAACAATGAAAGACAAATACTCACAGAGATCTGTTGCATACTTCAGTCCAACTTTAGGGACCCACCCTTTACTCCGGAAATAGTGATATGCCATGTACACAGTCCTAAAGTTGGGTTGCACTTCACTAAACACTTTCCACAACTTCAAAACAGATAAAGGAACCTGAAAGTCACAAAACTCATTCATGCAATTGCAGTGTAAGCATACTATCACTGACAGCAAGGAACCGTTCTTACAGCGCAATCCTATCCAACTTACACCACCGGTGCAGCGAGAACAGGAGGCTCCAGAATGGAAACGGGATTCAAATCCTCTTTGAATCCCCCTTTGGAGGGGATTTGAATCCCCTTTCCGTTCTGGGGCCTCCCGTTCTGGCTGCACTGCTGGTTACACCGGTGGTGTAAGTTGGATAGGATTGCGCTGTAAGTCTCAGTGAACACAGCAAGACTTTTCAAAAGAAACATTACAAATCTCACCAAGATTCACAGGACTTGAATTGCAACCCTTTGGGCTATACCTTTGGCTTGCAACCAACGAATGACCACTTCAGGAAAAATAATGTAAGATGACAAGAGAAAGAAAAGTTACCCATCCCTTCAAGGTCAGCTATTTCCAAGCATCCATTATGTGTGCTGACAATCAGTACCCAAAGCCAGAGATCACTCAATGCCACCCACCGAAGCTAGAAGCATAATCTTACCTCATTGTAATAAACACTTAAACATCCCAGCGCATAGACCAAGAAAAAAGCCTAAGAAAAAATAAAGTTGAATTATTTTATAAATATTACAAGTTTGGAGCTTGGGCACATTCTGTATAACAGAATAAAAAAAGTATTGGTGGGGGTTTCAAGCAACCATCAGTAAGTATTTGCTCACATTTGAAAGCATACTGAAAGACATTACTGTACTTTGTCAAGAGCTGTTAGATAAACTCCAACGAGTACAATCCAGGTGGAATTTCTCCTGAGCATGTTTTATTGAACAAAAAAAAAAGGGGGGGATTTCACAAGATCATTCTTGTGAAATCAGTTCTTGACTTTTGGAGAAGAGGATCCTGTATCAGAATGTTGCTTTCACTGGCTAATGCTTTACTTGTGCTAGCCAGTGGCAGCAATAACCCTGTCTCTACAGAAAAGAAGGGAGCTTTAAGTGGAGATCATCCTTTATAAAAGCAAAACAAAACCCAAAACAGTTTTCCTTCTCAAACAAATCTGCAACAGTTGCAGCTGTTGGTGGCAGACACCACTGTTTATCAGCAACTCCTACTGTCTCTGATGATAAACAGAAATACAGGCACGCACACGCACACACATGTATCTGCAGGGGATAGGTTCCCACTCTCACCGCAGTTAACTAAAACCACGGAAAAGAGTGACCCTTATCTCTGCAGTCCCCTCACACACCCCACACCAATTACCTTCCTTTGTCTTCGTAGCAGTGGCACCAAGCAAGGGTGTTTTAACAAAACGCTATAAGCATGCTGGTTATAGCAAAGAAGTAGACAAGCAGCCTGAATTCTAACAGCTCAGCCCGAACATTAACAGGAAGCTTGGCGCCATGGCTACGAAGACAAAGGAAGGTAATAGGTGTGGGGGCGCGGAAAAGTGAAACCGTGGTTACAGGGGGACACCTGTACTCTCACAATGAAATGCTTTCTGGACCAATGTCACTTGGCTACTTAGTCATCACCACCTTGCAGTCCCTACCCCACCCCCAGGAGAACAAGAACATAAGGAGAGCTGAGAATCCTGCAAATTACATTTATAATTATTTATCTTTGTAAAATTTGTCCTTACCACTGTTTATTAAAAAAGTACCCCAATTAAAATAGCACAGATGCCTTGAAGTTAGAAATTCATAATGCGTTATGTTTACATTGACAGATTACTACGTTCTAAGATTACCAAGTACACAAAACTTACCTCCTCTAGACTGAGCTGCAGATATTCAAAAATCCTGAATGGATTTTTTCTGCATACTAACTTTTTGCTTTTCATCAACTACAATGAAGAAAAACTAAGTTACAAAGAAGCAATCAAAACATTTTCAGCTTTTTATTAAAAAGGGATACCGGTAAATGTTTGCTTATGCACACACATATCCACAAAAGGGCAAAAATAACATTTTAAAATAATCTTAAAGTTCCAATCACCCCCAAACTTGCAACCTTACATTTAACGTCTCACTAGTTTCTTCTTCCAGACACATATCTGATTCTGATTCTTCTTCCACCAACACATACTCATGATTATTTTCTTTACTGATCACAGAATGAGATTCTCGTTTCATAGAATCATCTTGAGTGCAGCTATAATGTGAACTGAATGGACATGAATTTGCAGAATGAGTTTCAGCAACAGCTTTAAAGCCTGCTATAGCCGAATCAATAGAACCAGGCTTGGCTAATGGGTCATAAAGTGAATCGCCTTCCAAGCAGGCTACTTTATTCCCATTTGTTTCAGCAGAAGTCACTAAAAGCTTTGGCTTTTCTTCAGTGGTCTCGTCAACCTGAGGCTCACTATTTTGTTCAGCTTCTTGTTTCAGATTAAGTGGCTCAGTGTAATTTAGAATGGTTGCATTAATTGTGCAGTCATCAAGTCCTTGTTCCCGCATAAGGCTTTTAGCCCATTCTACATGACAATGGTACCTGGAATAAAAAAAAAAGATGACCAAGGATTATCTACTTTTCTATTATATCTGTAAATTACTTTTTCATTTAAGAATTTATTTTTTTTGTGCAATATTCTGCCATTATTATTTATAACACAATTACAGATGCCTTGCTATACCATTACTCTATTGCAGACTTATCTGTACTGTACTGCTTATCATTAACACAGTCTTTAAACAACTGCACTGAGGATATTTCTAGAGCTAAACCTTGGAACAGTCCAGATTTCCATGTTGCATAGCTATTATCTCCAAAGGGAGAGCGCTCATCTTTTCAGAAAAAAAATGCTCTCCCTAGAAAGAAGAGGCCGAGTTAAAAGGGCATTGGTGGTACACTCACAGACACTGCCTAACTGTGGAGAGTCTGCACAGTAGTTAGATAATGTCCCAATAGGGCTCGTGTGAAATAATGTTTCATATCATTTACTTTCAGGATGTCAGTTCTGATTAATTTGCAGTTTCACTATTGATTAATAAACTAGTTTATATTAATCTTGATCTTGACGGATCAAGTATTAATCTTAATATTAATCTTGATCTTGAATCTTAATATTAATCTTGATCTTGACGGATCAAGAGAGAGATCTTGGGGTGCTGGTGGACAGGTCGATGAAAGTGTCGACCCAGTGTGCGGCGGCTGTGAAGAAGGCCAATTCCATGCTCGGGATCATTAAAAAAAGGGATTGAGAATAAAACGGCCAATATCATTATGCCTTTGTACAAATCGATGGTAAGGCCACATCTGGAGTATTGTGTCCAGTTCTGGTCACCACACCTCAAAAGGATATACAGGTGGGCCCCCATATCCGCTGGGGATATGTTCCAGGCCCCTCTGTGGATACTTGAAACCGTGGATAAGAGCAAACACCCCCTCCATGGTTTCCTGAGGGGCCCCCCACCCTGCCTCCCCTGCAGGCAGGCATGCTTGCCCCCCCAGCTCTTATTTTTCTTTCAGCAAGCTTTGTTTCTTCCTTAAAACAAACAGAGAAGCAGCCTCCATTGCAGGCAAGTAGAACGAGACTAAGTCCTGGAGAGGCTCTGCAAGGTTTCTGTTCACTTTGCAGAGCCTCTCTAGTACTTTGTCTCGTTCTACTTGCCTGTAATAAGCAGCCAGAGGCTGCTTCTCTTGTTTCTTTAAGGAAGAAACGAAGCTTACTGGGAAAAAAGTAAAAGCCTGGGGGGGTCCCCACGATCCGTGGATAACTGAAACAGTGGATAGCGAATCAGTGGATATGGGTGCCCACCTGTAGTTGAATTGGAAAAGGTGCAGAAAAGAGCGACCAGAATGATTCGTGGGCTGGAGCACCTCCCTTACGAGGAAAGGCTACAGCGTCTGGGGCTTTTCAGCCTAGAAAAAAGGCGCCTGAGGGGGGACATGATTGAGACTTATAAAATTATGCATGGGATGGAGAGAGTGGATAGAGGGAAATTCTTCTCCCTCTCGCACAACACCAGAACCAGGGGACATGCACTAAAATTGAGTGGAGGGAGAGTTAGAACGGACAAAAGAAAATATTTCTTTACCCAGCGTGTAATTCATCTGTGGAACTCCTTGCCACAGGATGTGGTGATGGCACCTGGCCTAGATGCCTTTAAAAGGGGTTTGGACAGATTCATGGAGGAAAAGACTATCACAGGTTACAAGCCATAAGCAACCTCCAGGTTTTAGAAGTGGGTTTTCTCTGTGCCAGGTGCAAGGGAGTGTCAACGGGAAACAGGTTATCTTGTTGTCTTGTGCTCCCTGAGGCATCTGGTGGGGCCACTGTGTGATACAGGAAGCTGGACTAGATGGGCTTTTGGCCTGATCCAGCAGGGCTTTTCTTATGTTCTTATGTTCTAGTTGTAGTTCTAGCCCTAGATCCAGAGCAAGAGAACTGCACTTACTTTTTTGATGAGATTATTGGCATGTTTAACCTGACATCTGCAATAAAAAAACAGAGGTATTATTTTGCATTCCACATAAATATCAAATCACTGCAAGGTGGGATCATTGTGCTCACTGTATGGATTCAGTTCAATTCCAAAGTAATTTACCTTGCCACTTAGCAACCAAAACAGGATCAGAAATATTGTAAGCTGGCTGACTTCTGGATAAAATACCTTTGCCAAAAAATCCCTAGAAAAAGGAAAGATCAGTGTTACTATCCACCAAAAATTCAATCAAAATGCAGCATCCAGATCTGGAATCTTTCAATGGAACTTACAGGTAGTTTCAGTTACTGAGTTATGGCTTTAATATTCTTCACATGATTGATCTTAAGCATTTTGCTATCTCTTTACACTGCAAACATTCCAACATTATGAAAACCATCCTTCTGGAAGAGAGGTGATGTGATGTTGAAACACAAGTTTGCTTCCATCTTTCCAGTACAGTTCGCCTTTTCTTCTTCAGAGAGGAAGCAAAACAAAAACCCACTGAAACCCCAGCTCCTTAATTTCACTAGAACCTCACTTGCAGCCTGTTTTGGCAAGTCAGTCCAGTCCATGGAAGGATAAACATTATTGATCCTTAATGCCTTCTCAACCATTAAAATTATAAAGGTGACCCCTGACAATTAAGTCCAGTCGTGTCCGACTCTAGGGTGTGGTGCTCATCCCCATTTCAAAGCCGAAGAGCCAGCGTTGTCCGAAGACGCCTCCGTGGTCATGTGGCCGGCATGACTCTCCTTGCCGCAGCGCGTATCATGCAGCTGGAACACGGAGCGCTGTTTACCTTCCCGCAAGTGGTACCTATTTATCTACTCGCATTAACATGCTTTGGAACTGCTAGGTTGGCAGGAGCTGGCCAAGCAACAAGAGCTCACCCCGTCACGGATTCGAACTGCCGACTCAACAGCTCATGGTTCAGCGGTTTAACCCACTGCGTCACCCGCTGTCAACCATTACTGGACTGCAAATATTTTTTTAGATTTGATGGCTACAAAGCCATTTTATCATCCTAGAGAGGAAGGATAACGTCAACTGGGCTGACAATATAATTTGGCAGTTTAGGAAGAACTAAAAACATTTCAGTTGCGTCGCAGCCTCTATGCAATAGAGACAGACAAAGCAGGGAACAATACCTTGGTATACAGCTGTTCTATATCTTCAGGATTCTTCACAATTACATTGTTGTTAATAATTTCAGCCTGACATATTTTGTAATCACTTCCACAAATAGGAAATGGAGAATCATATGATTCGTACACTCTTTTCTTTCTTCTTGGGGGATGGAAAACTGCTTCTGTCATTTTGTATATCCTTCTGCCTCAGCAACTGCCAAGGACAAACCACAAAAAGAAAAAAACTTGGAATTTTTTTTAAAACACTAATCTAAGTTAGTTTGACACGATATAAAGCAATTAAGCCAGTACACTTTTCCTTGAATTGGTTAGACTCACTGACTTCAATGAAACAATGAGAGGCAGATGCAAATGGATGCCAGTTTAAATCATTTGAGGAATATAGGCAGCCACCATAGCCTAATTTACAAATACAGTACTATAAACGTCCCTTAAAAACGTTAAACCTATAAAGCAGCGCTCTCCAAACCGATGCCCGCTGTCCGTCCGAAAACGGTGTCCGGGCGCAGCGCGGCAGAGCCTTGCAGTTCCGCCCCGCAGCCTCCTTGTGTTCGCGTCGATTCTTTGCAGAAACTCGTGCCGGGGAGCCGCTTCCCCCGGGAAATCGGGGCGCAGAGCTGTCTGAGGTGACCTGCAGCGGAAGCGGCTCCCTGGCGCGAGTTTCTGCAAAGATCCGATGCGAAAACAGGAGGCTGCGGGGCGGAACGGTAACGCTCTGCCACCGCAACGCTGCGCCCGGACGCCGTTTTTTTGGCGCGCCGGATCCGGGGTGATACAGGAATAAAAAGAACACACTGTACTTAATAATGACAGAATTGCAAACCTAGGATCTTATGCACACAAATTATGAGCTTCACTATTGAAATATGAGCTTTTTTTCCCCAAAGCACCAAATGAGGACAAAAGAAGAGATTTTCCTACAAACCCTGCCCTGTCCTCGCTGCCGACCCACGCCAGGCTGGGGGGGGGGGGGGGGGGGAGAGGCTAAGTTATACATTGCCTGAAGTAGAAGTACTGTACCTTCTCAAATATTACTGTTCTCTCCCTGCCTCCAGTGAAGATCCAATGGAGAGACATGGTTTGGGTACCACCCACCATCATCAGCAGTAAAATTGTCCTCCACAATAAATTAGTTTTTTTCTGTAGTGGTAGTATCATTCACAGGTCCTTTTGGGCAGATCCCACCAAACTCACTTCACTAACATTTTTAGTTAGTTCATAATGTAGTACACCATAAAGTAGTACTGGATTCCGGCTCCACGTTGTTTAATAACAGCACAGATAACAGAATTCAGGATAGATTTTATTCCATGGAACAAATGACCACAGTGGAATCAGTTTCAAAAGACCGAGGCCCCGAACACGAGGCATACAAAGCTTTTATAGCAAACTAAACGTCATGCATAACCAACAATTTCTCCTCCTGTTTGCGGTGTTTTCTAGCCTATCACCTTCTCACCTCCATATATGCTTATCTATGAAATAGTGTCCAGTAATGTCCAGTTTCACAAAGTATGGCTTGTTCATGGCTGAGTCTGCATAGGAGGGGTTGTACTTTCTGATTAGGGTTACATATGTGCGTACATGATTAGCACGTGCAAGGACACTTGCTTCTACGTCAGGCGTGGGGAACCTCCGGCCTGTGGGCCGGATTTAGCCCGGGAGACGATCCGGTCCGGCCCACGCTGGACCGGCCCGATCCGGCCCACGCTGGACCGGCCTGCGACCGGAGGCTCCGCCGCTGCCCGCCACCGCCGCCTTCCCGCGCCGTTTCCTTTTAAAATCAGCCTTCCTGGACCTGCACAGAGCGCCGCTGCGGCCAAGAGTGGGTGGGTGGGTGGGTGGGAGGAAGGGAGATGAGAGCGAGCGGTGGGAGGGAGGGAGGGAGCTGAGCGAGCGGTGGGTGGGCGGGCGGGTGAGCGGTGGGTGGGTGAGAGGGAGGGAGCAGTAAATTCGCGAGGGGGGGTCAAATTTGCGGTGGGGCCCCCCAAAATTTCGGACGGCCTAACGGCCGGCCTGCAGGCAATTTTCCCCATGGGAAAATGGCCCCCCACCCCAAATAGGTTCCCCACCCCTGTTCTACGTAATTAGTGCTGGAATGCAAGAATTGGAGTAATAGTTCTCACCAAACAGGCCTCTTCATCAGAATCAGAAAGGGGCTTTACTTGTGATTAGAGTAGCGTTACCTAGTAGTATTGCAAAATCATAACCATAAACTAGGGTACCTCAATAAAGACCTATGCTATGTATTTTGTCAGGGCTTCTGAGATCGGTCAGTTAAACTGTGCCTTGATTAGGCTGGTATTTAGTTTTCATATATTATGTAAGTAACAGTATTCAATATGACGTCCACTAATGTTTTTAATCATCTCACTGAAAGCCTCTCCAAGGGCCCTTTATGGCAGCAGATAAATTGAACTACAAATGAAATTTCTCACTCTCTGATGATCATATACAGAGTATATATTTCAAATAATAAAGTCACAAGCAAAGCCGTGTTGGTGGCACCATTAGATTTCTGGAGAAGAAAGAGTAAAGTGTGTGTGTGGGGGGGGGGGGGTTGTAGTAGGTCAGTCTGGCAGCACATGATTTGCCTGCAGAGGATATCAGATTCAATCCCTGGCTGCTCCACCTCAAAAACCCTGGAGAGCTGCTGCCAGTCAGTCAGTGCATACTGCACAGTACTGAGCTTAATAAACCACGGGTGTGGCTCAGTCGAAGGCAGCTTCCTATGAAAGGGTTCCATCCTGGATCATGCTTGGCTCTTCTCGTCTCCCAGGTCTCCTCTCCATCCTCACAACCCTCCCAAATGGGGACAAAAGCAAGGACAGCCAGGAACCGTTTTTTTCAATGCATATGCAAAGTGCTTTGGAGGAAAACGAGGGGGGGGGTCTGCAGCCATCCCTCTGCACATGTCCAGAGCAGCTTTCCCTCGTGTACAGTTGTACAAAACAAACACAATCACAAAGGTTGCACTCCTATACATGCTCACCTGGCTGGAAGCAAGGCCCATTGAATCAATGGGGCTTACTTCTGAGTAGACATGCCTAGGACTGCGCTGAATCAAACAGAAGGCAGTCCTGGATGCCACCTTTATCACAAAGTTACATTTTGGGAGGAAACAAGAGGCTCAAAATTCTCAATATCTGGACCAATCATTCTTTACAGTCTTTATTTTAAACCTAAGCACACGAGCGGGAGGGACTTTGCCCATTTTTGTTTTGCAGGGGTAGAATCGCACTTTCATTGCATATTTTGAACTCCCAGAAGAGTTGTTGCTCACTGCATGAGCCTTGCTGCCCGCCTAATGGCAATTTTAACTCTCTTTTTTAAAAGAAATTTGAGCATGCGCAATTACGAACATTTCTATTGGAGGGGAGGTGGAGGGAGGGAGGCTTACAGAAACAAAACTTCCAGAGTGTGAGCTGTAGTCTATCTTTCTGCATGATGCTGGAAATTTTAAAAAGAATCAGATTTCCCGCCTCGCCTCCCATTGATGGCCAAGATAGTGACTGCTGTGTACTTTGTAACAGCTACTGACTTAATATACGTAGGATTTATATGCAGTAGCACTTTCTTTCAGAAGTGTGCAAATCACCTCCTGTATATTATCTTGATGTTGTCCTTACAACAACCTGAGTAAGTATTACTATTGTATTGCAGCTGGCAAGCTGAGCTCTCCTAGTGAGTTCATAGAAGAGGTGAGATTCAAACCAGGAAGTCCTGGTTCACAGCTCTTCTTCGCCACTGTCTATGCTACTCAACCCAACATGAGAGGAAATGAGAGCATGCTAGCTGACTTGGTCTGTGCCAGTGTGTTATGGCCATGCCCACTGCTCTCCCCACGGTCTATGCTGGTCTTTAGAGACAAACACTGAACCTGGGGAGAGTTTCTGACTGCATTCAGGTTATCAGGATTCTGGAACGTGGGGAAAAACTTCTCCTGGCTTCAGTATTTGCACCCACTGGCATCACTACAGGGGGGGCGGAGCTGTAAGTTCCTCCGTGATCGGAGCCTCCGTTACACGGAAGAACGAAGCGCCCCACCCCTGCGCCTTCCGACCCATTCAAAGCAGTGAAAACAACGCGCAGGGAGTCTCCTGTGCGTTGTTTTCACTGCTTTGAATGGGTCGGAAGGCGCGGGGGCGGGGCGCTTCGTTCTTCCGTGTAACGGAGGCTCCGATCACGGAGGAACTTACAGCTCCGCCCCCCCCTGTAGTGACGCCAGTGTTTGCACCTACAGAGAAGTGCTGCAGACACCAACCCATCCAGCCACGTAGCACAGGATTGAAGTAGAGACAATGCAGCTCTTCAAACAAAACTGGGTTTATTTACCAAGGACACTTCTGTAGAACTCCTCTCACATAGTTCAGCAATGCAATTCAGCAGTGATACAGCTCAGTGATTTGGCACAATAATTTAACTCCAAATTTCAGTTCCAGCTTCAACTTCCCACACAGGATGCTGGACTAGATGGGCCTTTGCCTGATCCAACAGGTTACTTCTTACATTCTTATGTAGGTTCATACAAAGAGTTCTTCCAAGTAACAAGACTACCCACCAAACAGTACGTGTGCTAGCACTAATATTACATTGCATGTCAAACCTAAGGTTTTCCTGCTGTCTGTAAAAAAACCCAAACAAATACGGGTGTCCCCAGTTAACACTGAAATCTCAGTTGTAAAGTGAATCTGACATTAAGCGAGCCTTCATCACCATCTAGTGGTCAATTTTGGTATAGCGCATAAAGCCTATATAATGCAATGTTAGACTTGGCATGACTGGGCTTAATCGTCAAGGGACACCCTTTACCTTTAATACAGTGCAGTTGTGATAGGGAATGAATGGCAAGTTCTCCAGACTCGTCTTTTTAAATTCACAGCCCATCATCTGTTTGGCACTAAATTAGTGCAAGCATTGATGTTTAGTGCCTAATAGCTGATGGGCTGGGGATTTTAAAAAAACGCATTAAAAAGGATTTGAAAAGGGCTGTGAGTGCTTCCTGCCTCCATTTTGTAATCAGCAGCAGGCTCAGGGGCAAGCAGCATCGACTTTTTGTAAGGTACTATACACTGGGGGACTGCCGTCATATATGCGGAACATTGTTAAACGAACCATCGTTAACCAGGGACACCTGTATATGCTGGATAAATTTTTAGTTACAACAATACATTTAGCACTTTAAACAGATTTTGTAAGCGGTGAAGATTGTCCTTTGCTGTCCTTTGAAAACATTAAATACTCATTTGTTGCTGGAAATAGACATATATCAACAAAGTCAGTTTAGCTGACAGCACTTCACTGCCTTCTGTGATATGAGCCTACTTCCTTCTACACTGAGAAAAGGCAACTTCAAGGTTAATTCTTTGATATTCTTTGATAGCCCTGTGGCAGGTCAATGATTAGATGCAGCCATGCGGGGTTGTCAGCCCATAGATTTTAAGCGAACGATGCGGCTCGGCTCATGTCGAGTGGCGCGCTGTGGGGAGCGGCAAACAGACTCAGCATGCCTTCAATCCCGAGTCTGCTACCGCTGCCTCCTTCCAGCTTGCTGAGGACAGAGCCGCTCTGATCCATTTCCCAGTTTCTTTTAGTGAGTGGGAAGCAGATCAGGAGGCAGTGAGTGACCCACTTCCCTATCTTCCCTCCTTCCTTGTGCAGGCCCTTTTAATTAGGCTTACCAGATCTCCAACCGGGACAGAGGGCTAGACCTTTAGGAGAAGGAATGTGGGCAGGTGCAGCTTGTTAAACCTTAGAGCACACTCCTAGGCATGTCTACTCAGAAGCAAGCCCCATTGTGTTCAGTGGGGCTTGCTTCTGAGTAGACATGCCTAGGATTGTGCTCTAGGACTTAACAAGCTACACCTGCCCATATTCCTTCTCCTAAAGGTTCAACACTCTGTCCCGGTTGGAGATCTGGTAAGCCTACTTTTAATAAACAGAAAGCATGGGACATGTTGGGCCCCATGTCAAATGATATATATTTTTCTCCTTTAATCCATTGCATGCTGAGCAGCAACTGGGCACCAGATGGAGAGCACCCCTGTGTGTTTGCTTTGCTGTGTGGCCAACATCCGGTGGAGTTATTGGATGCTAAGGGCAAATTTTTATGTACGTAGGTTGCCTCTTAATCATGCTTGTATTGAAATGCTGGCATTCCATCAGTTTGGGAAAAGCCTGACTGACTAACTGCTTGCTCTTTTAGATTTCATTCAAACTACACCAGCTTTTATCTAAAACGTTGTGGTCTCTACACGCAAGTTATAATTAATAGTCCACTTTTACTTCACCTGTGTAATCTGATTGTTGTTGCAATCAGCCGAACTCCCTCATTGCAGATGGCACCTGTGAGTTACACTCAGGAAAACGCTACACTTTTCACACACAAAACTCAATAATGTCAGAGATTTGCTTGTTTTTCTTTCATTCTGGGCAAATTCTGAGGCAACACAAATTCCCATTAAAATGCTAGTAACATGAACTTCCAGTGGTTTTGGCCACTTTACAAAACATCGAATGGACAGCGTTTTGTTTTTATTAATACACAGTAATACACTGTTTATTGGAAAAATAAAATTTGCTTTCTTTGCATCGGGGGGGGGGGGGGGAATAGAAAGCCAGGACTGGCTTACTGTTAGGTCATTTTAGGTTGCAGATTTTGGTAGGTTTTTAAAGGGCAGCAAAATGTCTGTCATTTATGCTGCAAAACATATTTATTAACAAATAAGTCTGATTGACTCAGTGGGGCTTGTATCTGTGTAAAGCACTCATAGAACTGCACTGCACATTATTGTTATAATACTATGGGGAGGCAATTGGTTGTTGTTGTTTTTTTGTCTTAGGCACCACACCGTTAACGTTTTGTTTATTTATTTTGGGACTTCTGGCCTGCCAGATGGCACCACAGAGTGTTCTGGGAGGCTTACAACATAATATCAAAGACAACAATAAATTCCACAATAAAAAACAATATTAAAAAAATTAAAACAATTTAAAAATCCAAACATTTAATAGAATCAGTGTAAAGACAGTATTTCAGCAGTAAATAAAATGGACTCAGATTATTATAGTTCAATCTTGCCCTCTGAACATTTGCTGGGAAAAAAAATAAAAGTGTTACCAGTTTCCTAAAAGGAGAAACAGAGCTAAGCATCTTTGGGGTTTCTAGTAACATAAGAAGAGCCCTGCTGGATCAGGCCAAAGGCCCACCTAGTCCAGCTTCCTGTATCACACGGTGGCCACACCAGAGGCCTCAGGGAGCACAAGACAACAAGATAACCTGTTTCCTGTCGCCACTCCCTTGCACCTGGCAAAAAGAAAACCTACTCCTACAACCAGGAGGTTGCTTATCCCCATCATGGCTTGTAAGCTGTGATGGACTTTTCCTCCATAAATCTGTCTAATCCCCTTTTAAAGGCATCCAGGCCAGGCTCCATCACCACCTCCTGTGGCAAGGAGTTCCACAAACCAATTACCGGTACATGCTGGGTAAAGAAATATTTTCTTTTGTCTGTTTTAATACTCCCTCCACTCAATTTGAGTGGATGTCCCCTAGTTCTAGTGTTATGTGAGAGGGAAAAGAACTTCTCTCTATCCACTCTCTCCATCCCATGCATAATTTTATAAGTCTCAATCATGTCCCCCCTCAGGCGCCTTTTTTCTAGACTGAAAAGCCCGAGACGCTGTAGCCTTTCCTCATAAGGGAGGTGCTCCAGCCCACTGGAGGCTGCTTCTCTGTTTGTTTTAAGGAAGAAACAAAGCTTGCTGAAAGAAAAATAAGAGCTGGGGGGGGGACAAGCATGCCTGCCTGCAGGGGAGACAGGGTGGGGGGCCCCTCAGGAAACCATGGAGGGGGTGTTTGCTCTTATCCACGGTTTCAAGTATCCACGGAGGGGCCTGGAACATATCCCCAGCGGATATGGGGGCCCACCTGTATATCCTTTTTGAGATGCGGCGACCAGAACTGGACGCAATACTCCAGATACGGCCTTACCATCAATTTGTACAACGGCATAATAATATTGGCCGTTTTATTCTCAATCCCTTTTTTAATGATCCCAAGCATTGGAATAGTGATGGTACCACTACAGAAAAGGCCCCGTACCTCATCCCCATCAGTGGGGATAAATATGGGTAAAAAAGGGATTCAGAGCAGTTTGCAGCTGGGGAACCTAGTATATGGGTGCTCATATGGGAGAAAATTCCCTCCTCCCTGCAATGATCTAGACCAGCAGGTATCAAACTTTTGGTCTCTGGAGCACTTTACACTCCAAAATGGAGGCTTGGGGAGCCCTGTCAGCACACATGCGGAGTCTCAGGGAGCCCCAAAGTGCCAGCACATGTGCAAAGTGATGCCAAGCCCAACTCTGCCAAACTGAGCCAAGCCCAACTCTGAATACCAGCAAACAGCTGGAACAGGAGGGGAATGAGGAAGGAGCACCACAAGTAGGGGAGGCGGGAGGGATGGATGGGTAAACCCCTCCGCATGGCTGCATCTGGAAACCTCCTCGGGGTAAAGGGATATTCATCCCTTTACCCCAAGTAGGGCCCCAGCCACCCCAATGGGCCTACTTGAATGTGCGCCAACTATTTTGCTGGCAAACATTCGAGTTGGCTGTATAATGCCGGCCAGTCCCGGGAAGGGGGATAGGATTCGACAGAGCACACTGCCACCGGTCCCTCCCCTGTCCTGGGCCCAGTGGGCCAACCTGGAATGCCCAGAATGCCTCTTCCCGCCCTTCCTCTGTGCCGCGGGGACTTACCTCTCTGCCGTGGCACTCCACCATTCTGTGGCGCCAGCAGAGCAGCGCAAGCCTCTCCGCTGGCACCACTTAAGCCCGAGCTACATTGTCCACGGCTGCGTCGCGGCTGCGTCTCGCAGCCGGAGCGGCAGCCGGAGCGCTGCTGGAACGCAGCTGGAACAAAGCTACACGTGCTCTCCAGTTGTGGCTTCTGATTGGACAGAAGCTGGTCCCCACAGATGTGTCCCGCCCCTACTGTTCAAGGACTGCCCCCCATTGGCCCGACGTTCCAGAAACGGGGCAAAAGTCGAGCCGAGGCCGACTTTGCCCATGCGGGGACGTTGGCTGCCGACGGGCCAGCGCCGGCTGCCGTCGGCAGCTTGCACTTGACGTGCGTGCTCGTGCGTGCCGCACGCAGGACGTACCGCAGGACGCACGCTTGCCGCACGGCTATAGTGTAGCCCAGCCTTTACTTGTCAGGTGCTGCAAATGTGCTTTCCGGAATGTTTGCAACACCTTAGACCGGCGGAGCAATGCCGGTCTAATTGTAGACAGGATTGTGCTGTATGGCTGTTGGAAGCTTTGAAGGTTACAGTAAGCACCTTGATTGGTGCCCAGCCCAGGAACAAATTGGGAGCCAATGCAGTTATTTCAGCAAAGGAATTATATCTGCCTACTGACTCATTCTCATTAATGCAGGCTACTGTATTTTGAATTAAATTGATCTTGGTCCATCTGTGAGAGTGTGCCTTAAAAATAAAATAAAATCCTGCAGCATTAACCTCTTCTTTGGGGTTGCGTTTCAAAAGTACCACACTTTCTGCTCTTTCAAGTATGTTGTCCGCCCCCGCCCCCCATCCATTGCGGCAGCAGGGATACATGGTGAAAACAAGCAATGAAAACCCAGTTCCCAGCTGCAAAACTAATCAAATGCAATATTATTTCCTGCTATCAATACATATGTTGCCCTTTAAATAACAGTGTAATACTAGGTGGAGCCACTAGATGTCCATCTTTCAGCAAGTTTCACCAGCAGCAGCCTTTTCTTCCAGAGCAGTTACAAGGGAATGTTTGAGGGCCTGTTGAAAATGTCAATACAAGGTGAGGCATGCCAAGTTATTTATTAACAAATGGCATTAAATATCGCACAAAAGTCCAGGAATAGCTTCAATCTGATTATGTTTGTAAAACCAGCAACATCAAAAGAATGTTTGACTCTTGGGACAGGTCCACACTAGACTTTTACTGCAGGCCAGTGTCAATTTTGATCACGTACCCAAGTGGCTGTGTCCTTCCTGTGCCACTCGACTGCCACGTAATCATCCTCACTTAGAACGTATGGGGATTGATTCAGGATCAGCCTCACCTGTTATTCTGATGCTGCAGTTTGCAGTGGAGTGCAAAGGAAACAATTCTCTCTCCTGCTCTTCCACTGCAGAAAGGTCAATAAAGAACTCGTGAATGTGGCAGTGTGACTCTTGTCTTTGCCTTTCCTCTCTCCTCTTCGGTCCTCCTTTCCAGCGCCTTTCAGGCATAGACAGGGGCGTACAAGGATGGAGCCTGAGGAGGAGCTGCCCCGGGCGCAACGCTGGGGGGGGGGGGAACTCTCAGGCTCCACCACTTAATGGCTGCCCTCACATTCGGCTCTGACCGCTCTGAGCCAAACATGAGGGCAGCCATTCACCTGCTGCCTTCTCGCGCCACTGCTTCTCCTCACGATTGTGGAGAGAAGGGGTGGTGCGTGGAGGCAGCAGGCAATTGGCAGCCGTCGCGTTCCACTTGCGATCCGAGCAGAACGCAATGTCTGCTGAGTCATCCTGCCTCTGCACGTCGCTTCTTTTCCTCATGACCATGAAGAGAGGGCAGCGTGTGGAGGCAGCCGGCAATTGGCAGCTCTAGTGTTCCACTTGGAGCACTCCAAGCAGAATGCGACGGCGGCTGAGTCCTCCTGTCTCTGCGTGCCACCGCTTGTGAATCGTCACGATTGTGAATCGTGAAGAGAGGACGGCGCGTGGAGGCAGCTGGCAATCAGCAGCCCTCACATTCTGCTCAGACCACTCTGAGTGGAATGCGATGGCTGCTGACAGCACCCGGAAGTGACATCATGTGACATCACTTCCGGGGCGCAGCAAGCTCCCATGCTCCAGGAGGCATGGGAGCGTGTTATGCTTCTGGGAATAGAGCTATATGTGCTCAGGGTGCAAAGCTCTCTTCAGGCCTAGTAGAAAGAAGAGATCCCTAACATTAGCTTCTTTGATAGGTAAAGGTAAAGGTGACCCCTGACAATTAAGTCCAGTCGTGTCCGACTCTAGGGTGTGGTGCTCATCCCCATTTCAAAGCCGAAGAGCCAGCGTTGTCCGAAGACGCCTCCGTGGTCATGGGGCCGGCGTGACTCTCCTTACCGACGCGCATAGCATGCAGCTGGAACACGGAGCGCTGTTTACCTTCCCGCAAGCGGTACCTATTTATCTACTCATATTAACATGCTTTGGAACTGCTAGGTTGGCAGGAGCTGGCCAAGCAACGAGAGCTCACCCCGTGGCGGATTCGAACTGCCGACCTTTCAATCAACAGCTCATAGTTCAGCGGTTTAACCCACTGCACCACCCACTGGCCATAGCTTCTTTGATAGGAGGGTTCAAAGAGCTCTGTCTGTGGACTGGCTCATCCAGAGCACCAGCAGAGCTCCCTGTTACTGGTCTTAGCTTTAGACTCTCACTTCTCTAATCAGAGTCTTCTGCCTCCTTGCTCTCTTTCTGGGCTGTTCTTCTCTAAGCAGGCCTAACTCAGACATTGCTCCATCCCTGGAGCAAATCCTAAACTTCAAGCAGTGCTCTTGCTGTCTCAGCCTTCTTGTTATCTAAGGACATCATGCCTGGCTCTTTCCCTCCTCAAGCCCAGAGGCGTCGTCTGATATGGGGCGGTGGTGCGGTGGGCCCCAGGGCGTAGGGGCGGAGAGGCTCGGGGGGGCGGGAGCCTCCCCAAGTTCCATGTTTTTTTTCCTTTTTTTGGTGATTTTTTGCCGATTTTAAGTAAAAAAAAAGCGGGTATTTTAAAAAGTATGTATGCTTTGCCGGCACTAACTTGAATAGGACGTTCGCTCGACGATCTTCCTGCTCCCGGGTGCTTCTCCCTGCGCCCGTGAGCGGGACTCTGTACCGCCCCCAGCAGCACTTTCTGTAGTTTGTGCATGCGCAGACCCACGGAGTCTCCAGGGATGTGCTGGGCATTCGCAAACTCCCTGGAGCGTCCCTGGAGACGCCGTGGGTCTGCGCACGCGCGGTACAGAGTCCCGCGGCTGGGCGTACGGAGGAGCTCCGACCAGGAACAGGAAGAACATCGTCGAGGGAACGTCCTATTCAAGTTAGTGCCGGCAAAGCATACATACTTTTTAAAATACCCGCTTTTTTTTTTACTTAAAATCGGCGAAACTAAAAAAAGAAAAACGGCAATAAAACTATCAAAAATAGGTTTCGGTTTTTGACAGTTTTATTGGGGGGCGTTGCGTTTTCCGCCCCAGATGGGGGGGCGCCTGGCGACGCCACTGCTCAAGCCAAACTTTGATCCTGTGCCCAGCCTGGTGTGACCCAGATTGCCCTACTGCAAGCATGGACCTCCGGGTAAATGAATGCTGACTTCTGTTTGGGAGAGCACCTCAACACGCAATTGGTTTTAGGCAGAATAAGATATGGAGACATTAGGAGGTTGAGTTTAGGATAAACCTTCCTGAAAATTTTGGTGGAATTCTTCTTGTGGCTCTAATATTATATAAGAATGTTGAACTTAAGAAAGAAGGTACGGTTCCTGTAATGTTTAATAAAAGGAGAAAGGAGGAGGCAACTAGAAGGATGATGGAAACCAGAAACTACAACTAAGGGGTCAACTCAGATATAAATAACTCAACTGTATGTAAACATAGGATGTTGTTCCAGTTTATGCTGTAATGCTAGTTAATATATAGTTATGGATGGCGTCAGACACCAGCCAGTCAAGCACTGAAAAATGGAGGCTCACCCAGTACCAGTCATCACTACAGATTCCTATTCATTAATGGGGAGGGTGGGGGAGCTGCTGCCCATTGCAACTGCCCATTGTCTGCCACCACTAAGCTTGGACACTCAGTGCAGGGGTTTGCAACCTGGCAATGACGCTGGGTATAGACAACAAGACTTGTTATTTTAGCACTGAACCAAACATGTGTATGATCTAGAACAGAAATAGATCATCTCTGGTATTCTCTTTCATTTGAAAGAATGGGCTAAAATAAAGTAGAAACATACCTCCCATAGTGCCACTTCTTTTAGCACTGTTTTGCTACAGCGCTCTTCATCCTGAGTGTGATTGACTGTTATTGCAGCCAATGAGAGCAGAGCATTCTGGGTACCATGGGGCTCATCAGAGTCAGCTTCCCACCTCATCATCATCAGTGATGGGCCTACTCGATATCAGTGATACCTCCTATAGTGCTATTTCATACAGTGCTTTACTTTTGAGGAAGGTACTGGAGGTATTGCTGTATAAAACTATTTTTTAAAGACTGCATTTTTGGCACCAGTTCTGCTTTGGCAGAAAACCTCTTCAAGATGCATTCCTTTTATATCAGACTAAAATTGGCCCTTGGTCTTCTCTTTTCAGAAGGAATTTTAAAAACAATGCATGGACCTGATTCAGCAAGGTACGGCAATCAAATACACAATTTAATGGGCTTCTCTATTAATAGATCCATTGTTACAATGTTATGAATCTGGCACATGCTTTGAATCTTGTTGACCTGGTGCCTGTTTATTGTCCAAAATGTACTAAAAATTAAGAGTCTTCCCAAATAATTCACATCATGAACCTTCACAGTCAAAAAGATGGGACAATACCCTAAATCATCACATTCTTACATGGTATGAAACCAAAAAATCCCTAATTTTCTGCCAAAAAAAGATGTTGTCTTTTCTTAAAACAAAAATAAACTAAAAAACATCCTCTTGAGAAATGTCCCACTTTGTAATATTTTCTTTCCTTTTTTCATAACAGGAAAAGGTTTGCTGTTCCTTTGTTGAATTTTACATACCAGCAGATTAATATTCCCGTTTTTTTGTTATTTTAAACAGTAAAATGCGACATGCCAAGGCCTATATTAGGAAGTGATCTGTTTATTTAAAATGCATTTATGAGCAAACACTTCTTCTCATAAATTAGTGAGCCACCCTTATGATGAACTATGGCTGAGCGTCCTACCGCAGCAGCCCCTCTTGTTGCTTCATATCCTTCTCTGACCCAACTGACAATTGCTCTTCTTCGCTCTACCTATTTCTTCTCTCTAATGTCTCTCTTTTCCTCCTTGGTTAAGAACGTAACAAGAGCCCTACTGAATCAGGCCAAAGACCTATCTAGTCCAGCATCCTGTTCCCCACAGTGGCCCACCAATTGCCTCTGACTAGCCCACAAGTGGCACAGTGGGTTAAACCACTGAACCATGAGCTGTCGATCAAAAGCTCGGCAGTTCGAATCCGTGCGACGGCTCCTGCCAACCTAGCAGTTCGAAAGCAAGAAATTGCAAGTAGATTAATAGGTACCGTGTCAGCGGGACGGTAACAGCGTTCCATGCGCCTCGGTGTTGAGTCATGCCGGCCACATGACCATGGAAACGTCTTCGGACAGTGCTGGCTCTTTGGCTTTGAAATGGAGATGACCACCACTCCCTAGAGTCGGACACGACTGGACTTAATTGTCAAGGGATACCTTTACCTTTACCTAGCCCACAAGCAGGGGATGCTGCTGCTCTCCCACTGCTGGTGTCCCATAAGTGGTATTCAGAGGCATACCGCCTCTGATCCATACAGGCTAGATATCGGTGTTCAAAATGAATTTGTCTCATATTTCCTCTTTACTTACCGGCCTTTTCTGCAACTGGAACATTTTGCATAAAAGCACTTATATACCAGGTCCCCCAAGAAGGGCTGCATGTTTGCACTATTATCCCTGCAGCCTTCTGTCTGACAGAAGGACTGTTTATTTTCACACCTGTTCAAAGTGATGCCCACAAAATTGTTCTTCCACAAGGGTTTCCTGCAAAGTGAAGGTGCCCAGTCAAAGAGTATAAGTGCCTGAAACTGAATGCTGCCACTCCAGCCAGAGCAGTTTATCATATTACAAAACCTTTTCTGCTACACAGCTGATTAACAATAGGATTAGTTGTCATATCACTAAAGTATAATCTGATTAGCCACAGTGAGTGATTTGCACTAGTTTTAAGATGTGCACTAGAATAAATACAGTTTGCAAATAGGGATAGATGTCAAATGTGAGTTACATTTCGACAAGATTATGGGCTTGTCTGCAGTACCAGTATCCTTCCCATTCCATCTCTTAGATTTTTTTTCTTGCAAGGCATCACTTAACCGGTCCACTAAGCCTTGGCACATACATCTAACTGGTGCAACATATGTGGTTGTTTGGTCCCAAGAAGGATCTAGTTTCAGTGGCAGCCTATGCCTGACAGTAAAGATGGAAGGTTTGAGAAAAATACTTTTACACAGATGCTCTAACAACTACTTTCTTGGCCTAAGGAGATTCCCTATGACAGAATGAGAACTCCTGCATCACCCTGATTAATTTTCTAGATTTGTATGGAACCCCAAATCTTATAACTAGAGCACACTGAACTAATAAAATAGAAGAGAACATTTTCTCAACATTTTAAAAAGCCAAACTATATTCATAAAAAAGGAGAAAGGACTGCTCTTGTTCCCTGCAATTTGTGGTGACAAGATCAAGGCAAAGGAAAATGTAATTATTTCATGAACAACAAGCATGCATCTGTTGCAGAAGGAACCCAGAAACTTAAACAAGCCTTGAGGTTCATGTAGAAAACATACATTTTAGGTGCCAACCCAATTCACATTTTTCTTGTACAAGTTGCTCTGACTCAAATACTAAATGTGTGTCTGTATTACTGTATATCTCTGTCACATAAAGTTTATCTTGCTGAAATGGATGGTTGCACATTTAAATGGTTTTTCTTTTTTTTCATATATATTTATATTTTATTGATATAGTAAAACATAAAAACAATACATATTTCATAAAGTTATAGCAAGCGCGAAGCAATACATCCTACTAGCATACTATTCACTATTTTCTACATATAATTTCCAACTAAGCCAAAACAACACCCACATTCTATTCATTAAATCCGCATATCATCATATCATTCCTCTCTCTCTCTCTTAAAAAGTCAATAAATGGTTTCCAATTATTCACGAAAAAGTTAACTGACTTTTCCTTAATTAAAATTGTAAGTTTATCCATTTCAGCATAGTCCAAAACTTTCAGCCACCAATCTTCCAGCGAAGGTATCTCCGAATTCTTCCAATATTGTGCATATAAAATTCTTGCCGCAGCTATCATATATAAAAACAAAGTTTGAAATTTTTCGCCTACATGATCCTCCCACATACCCAACAAAAATGTTTCCGGTTTCATTTGAACCTTAATCTTTAAAATCAACTCAATCTGTTTATGAATCTGAGTCCAGTACTTCTTTGCTTGGGGGCATGTCCACCACATATGGTAAAAAGTTCCTTCTTGCTTTTTACATTTCCAACATCTATTCGTCACCTTCTCATACATTTTTGCTAATTTGCTTGGGATTATATACCATCTATATATCATTTTATACATATTTTCTTTAATATTAACATTTAACGTAAATTTCAACTGTTTTAACCATAGTTGTTCCCATTGGTCCATTAAAATAACATGACCTACATTTTTCGCCCAATGAATCGTACATTCTTTAACCTGTTCTTCTTCTGTTTCAAACTTCAAAAGCAATTTATACATTTTTGAAATTATCTGGTCTTCAGATTTTAATTGTACCTCCAATATTGATTCTTTTTCTACCTTCTTGTCCACTTTAAATCTCTCCAAAATTTGAGCATATACAAACCATTGGCAATTAAAGTCTTCTTCCATTAGTTTTTCTCTTGACTTCATTGTATAGTCTCCTTGTGAAAAAATTAATAAATTTCTGTACAGTAGTCCTTTCTCTTTTGGCACGCTACTTCCACCAAAGTGTGCTTCATATGGTGCAACTCATAATGGTACTTTCTCATAAAACCTCATTTTATATCTATTCCAAATTCTCCATAATGCATGTCTAACATAATGATTTTTAAATTCTAAATTTGCTTTCACTTTATCATACCACAAATACCCATGCCAACCAAATCTCAAGTCAGAGCCTTCTAACTCCAATAATCTTCTATTTTGTAAATACACCCACTCTTTCGACCACACAAAACAACGTGCTGCATAATATACTTTCAGATCCGGTAGTCCTAATCCTCCTCTCTCTTTTGCATCTTGAAGAATCTTATATTTCACCCTTGGTTTTTTCCCTTGCCAAATAAATTTAGAAATGTCTTTCTGCCATTCTTTAAATGGTGCATCAGATATAATCACTGGTATCGTTTGAAATAAGAACATCATTTTTGGCAATACATTCATCTTAATCACCGATATCCTTCCTAGTAAAGACAATTTCAATCTTTCCCATCTTAACAGATCTTTCTTAATTTCATTCCATACTTTAACATAATTATTTTGAAATAATGTACAATTCATACTCGTCAATACAATTCCAAGATATTTAACTTTTTTTTCCACCTTAAATCCTGTTTTATTCATCAGTTTCAGTTGATCTTGAATCTTCATATTTTTAGTCACTATTTTTGTCTTCTGTTTATTAACTTTAAATCCTGCAAGAGATCCAAATTCTTTTAATTTACTCATCAACAACTCTATATCTTTTAACGGATTTTCCAGCATTAGTACCAAGTCGTCCGCAAAGGCTCTTAACTTGAATATTTCTTTCTTAATCTTCACACCATGTATTCTTTCATCTTGTCTAATATTTCTATTCAAAACTTCTAACACCAATATAAACAGCAATGGTGATAACGGACATCCTTATCGCGTACCTTTTTGAATTTCAAATGTCTTAGTCAGCTCACCATTCACTAATACTATTGCAGTTTGTGTCACATAAATTGAATTTATCCATTTATTGAAGTTTTCCCCGAAGTCCATTTCTTGTAAAACTTCTAATAAAAAAGACCAGTTCAAATTATCAAAAGCTTTTTCAGCATCTATAAATATTAATGCTAATTGCTTATCTATACGTTTGTCAAAATGTTCCAACATATCTAGAACAAAATGTTCCAACATATCTAGAACAAAATGTTCCAACATATCTAGAACAGTCAAACCATTTAAATGGTTTTTCAAAGGCATGATATGCAACAATAAACATCAATGTATGACGTTTTACATTCTGATTTAGCTGTCAGGAAATTACAGTATTTCCAAGAAATACACACCTTAGAAGATTGGAGAATGGAAAGCAGTAAGTCCTCCTCAAGTGAGTGATATCTGAAAAAGTTGTTAGCCAAGTATCTAAACCTCAAAATGTCAAATCTGTAGCCCCCCCCCCCACACACACCATTTCCCACCCTTACCCTGAGCCAAGCATGACTCCTATAACACAAACAGCCCAATCCTATGGGGCTATATTGATGGCGGAACTAGCATTCTGCCTGCAGCGACTGCCGCAAAAGAAGCACATGTCGGAGGAGGAGGAGGAGGCGTGTGCTGCCGGAGCTCCAGTGGGGTGGTCACAGCCATGCTGTGTGTGGCAGCGGCTCTGTCAGGATCTGCAGACTAAGTTAGCAGGGGAGGCTTGACAGGGCGGGGGAAGGGTAGAAGGGGTAGATTGGCTCCGGGAAAGGGGCGGGTTTGGCGGCAGTAGTGGTCATTGAATCCTAGCCCCCTTGCGGAACCTGTTCCCATGGCATGATCCCATGAGGACCTGTGCCAGTGATTTCACTAGCGCAGGTCCGAGTAGACCCCTCCATGCCACAGGGGCTTACCCCCAGGTAATGGAATGAATGTTAACCCTAACCCTTACCCAGAGGAGACCTCCCAGACTGCCCCCTCACTGGATGCCATTTTGGCGTGCCTGTATCAGCTGGGGGGGGAGAATGCATAGGATTGGGCCCAGAGTTACCTGTGCAAGGAACAGGACAAGCAACAATATGGGGGCACAGGGTGCCATTTTCAACCGTGTCAAAAACATTTCTTTGTGGAGGATTGCAGTGGTATGATAATTGCCTGATTTATGTGATGAGCTGCTGCCACCAATGTCTGCAACGTACACGGAACAATTTAATGTGGCCTCTGAAACATGTAAACTGGCCTTGGGCTCTGGCCGAAGGAGAAAACTGCAAGGAGACTGGCCCACTTGTGTCCTCCTGGATTCCAACCGGTCAGAGTAGGTCAAGGTCTAACCTCACCCATTCCTGTGACTTGTTTAGTCTTGTTCTGCATTCACTCATTCAATTTGTATCCCACTTTTCTCCCAAATGGGCACCCAAAGCAGCTCACCTCCCTTCTTCTTTTCTTGTTATCCCCCATATCTTCCATTTATTGGGCAGGAACAAGGTCAGACATCCAAACACAAAAGAAAAAGGATTTTAAAACAAGTACACACAAACTTCTTATTTTTAAAACGTTTTTACTCTACTGGGTCATTAAGACACTACAGTGTCACACTGGGCAGGTTCAGATGATCGTATCAAGAGAGGCATTTCCAGTTCCAACCTCCTTATTACAAATTCATATGGTCAAATCAAAAAGTATGTTTGTCACACATGACAGAGCACACATGGTGTACCTGTTTTTCCCAACACAAAATGGACATTTTGCAGGAAATTATCCATGTGAAAATTGGCTCAGATTCTTCCATCTCCTAAAGCTCTGCATCTCTGTTTACATCATATGTATTGTTATATTATAGGGCCATAATGTAGCATTATGCTTTATTTGGTGCAAGGGAAGTGTAGCTTAGAGGGGGCACTGCTGGGGAAAAAAATGCTGGGAATGGTTCCACTTTACTGGAAAGACTGTAGTTGGCACATTTCTCTCATTTTCTAGAAAGCTTTTCAAAAAAGCTTCTGTAATGCACTCACACTTCAAAAATCCAGAATGTAATAGCCCAGTCCTATTGAGGATTGTGCTGTCGTGCTCAGCCTTTTGTGATAGCGAAAGTGAGTCCGTCATCAGAGCAGGTAAAGCAGCTCAGGGGCGGGGAGGCAAATTGGGGTGGGAAGGGGGGCATAACAGGGGCAGTGAGGCTGTGGGAGGGGGTGGATCTGGCAGCAATTGTGCGCACCTGATTCTATCCCCTTTTTCTGCAGCCTCCCTGCTCCCTTTCTCTCCTTGGACTTGTGCAGGTCCAAGGAGACCCATTGTGGAGTGGGAGGCTTACAGGGGTGTAAGGGGATTTAAATTCCCTTTTGCCTCTGAAGCCTCCTAAAATGCCACCCCCTGCTAGATACAGCGCACCCATTTTTGGCGCGGCTGCATCAGCGGGAGGGAAGGATAGGATTGTGGTCTAAGTTGTATAACTTACACGCCAGATATACAGAACAAAAGCATCCTTAAATATAATTAGGCATAGATAAGCAGACCAAGACTTACTCCTACACCCTAGAGAGATGGTGAATGCATGTCATATCCACTACAGCCTTAAGAGGCAATGGGAATCTTGCAATATTTTGCATAATCACCTGACTGAGGTTTGCTCTGGAAGTCTGAATAACCTCATGTTATTGTTCATCTCTTTAGCCATCAGCACCTCAGTGGGAATGATCTGATATTGACCAAGCAGGGAAAAAAAACTATTATGCAGAAGGCAAAGTTCCCTTCTGTTAATGTTTGGTGAGGCTGGATAACCTTAGATGCCCTCTTACCTAACCACGAGACGGTAGTGTTTGTGAAATGCACTGATGCAACACGTGTGAATGGCATGGCTATTGCATGATAACTTGATGTCAACAATGCATATTAGGGGGCCGAGAAAGGGCTGCCAGCTCGCAAAACCTCCCACAGCAAGTTCTCAGCCAGACTGAATCAGCTTTAGCAATGGGCGCCTGATTCCCTCGAGTCAACATTATGTAGTGAATCAATGACTGCTCTCGGTTTGACTTGTGGTTGGATTTCTCTGACTCGCCAGTTAACCAAATAGTGTTTGCGTGTTATGCAAGGTCACTACACTTTCTCCGATATGCTTTTATAAGGACACTACCTGTCCAACACCCTCTGGTTTGCTATTTATAGGCTGATGAGCAGAGCAGCAGGCAGAGAACTGGAGCAAGACTGAAAACACCTAGACAAAGTCCACTCGGAAGTCCTCTTATCTCAGCATCTATATGCTGTTGCTTAGCAGCCATTCTAGGCAGTGAGACTTATGCAGCGGAAGCTCCCAGCAGATCCTACCCTTGGACACTGTTCTCTATTCTGCAACTGATTCACTGTGTGATCTTAGCCAACGACACTACTCTCAGGACTGAAACACACATTACGTCTTGCCTCACAAACCTTTTAGAATTCTTTGAAAAAGTCAACAGGCATGTGTATGCGGGAGAACCCGTGGATATTATATATCTGGATTTTCAGCAGGCGTTTGACACGGTCCCTCATGAAAGACTCCTGAGAAAACTCCACTGTCAGGGAATAAGAGGGCAGGTCCTCTTGTGGATTAGGAACTGGTTGAAGACCAGGAAACAGCGAGTGGGAGTCAATGGGCAATTTTCACAATGGCGAGAGGTGAAAAGCGGTGTGCCCCAAGGATCGGTCTTGGGACCGGTGCTTTTCAACTTATTCATAAATGACCTGGAGTTGGGGATAAGCAGCGAGGTGGCCAAGTTTGCAGACGACACTAAACTTTTCTGGGTGGTGAAGACCAGCAGGGATTGTGAAGAGCTCCTGAAGGATCTCTCCAAACTGGGAGAATGGGCAGCAAAATGGCAGATGCGCTTCAGTGTGCAAAGTGATGCACATTGGGGCAAGAAATCAAAACTTCACATACACGCTCATGGGTTCTGAGCTGTCTGTGATGGATCAGGAGAGAGATCTTGGGGTGCTGGTGGACAGGTCAATGAAAGTGTCGACCCAGTGTGCGACGGCTGTGAAGAAGGCCAATTCCATGCTTGGGATCATTAAAAAGGGACTAAGAATAAAACGGCCAATATTATTATGCTATTATCCTATGATTTCTCCCCCCCCCCTTTCTAGCAAGTTTGAAGATGTACTGGAACAGATAAGGAAGGGGCAATGGAGAGAGTGGTGTGTGCATGATAGTGCACCTGCAGAAATCATGGAGGGGTGGTGGAATTAGGTTGCCTCAGGCAGTGCTCCAGCTGGGCCTGTACAGGGCAGGCAGGAGACCAGTTACCTCGTTCTATGGCTCCTGCTTTCTCCTGCATCTCTTCCCACACCTCCTTTGTCCTTGCAAACAAACATTTGGATTCGTGTGTGAGTGGAGGTAGGAAGAAGCACCTTGGGGAGAGAGAGCCACAAGGAGGGGCCATAGCTCAGTGGTATAGAGCAGGGGTTCTCAACCAGTGGTACACATACCAACAGTGGTACTCCGGTTGACAGGAGGTGGTACACGGACTGCTGGTCTGACGGAACCCCGCTCCAATGCAGTTTCTTTGAAGTTGTGTTTTCACTCCCGAGAGGATCCTGCCATTTGCCAAGCCTCTCGGGAGCATTGAAAATGTCCCATGCACCCGCCCAGAACCTCCCACCTCTCTTTTCTGGCCAAAAACATGACTGAAAACCTGGAAATAAGTAGTGATGTCACCACCGTATACCACCAAAACATCCGGTGGTATACGACCCGAGGAGGCTGCTGGAGGTGGTACTTGACTGGCTGAGGGTTGAGAACCCCTGGTATAGGGCTTTGTTTGTACCCTGCCCTGGTACAATGTCTGGCATCTCCGGTTAAAAGAATTCAGGCAGGATGGCTGGGAGACACCACAGCCTGTGAGGAGATAGTGCAGTCAATGGACCAATGGTCTTGGCCCTGAATGAGGCAGCTCTTTATGTTCCAAAGCTTTTTCCAAAGCAGTGACCTGTGGGTTGGAATCATTTTACTACACCAGAAGTTAGTGAAAAGCTACTGCTTGTTCACCCAATTGCCACAGACTATTATGTACCTAAAAACAGAATGATAAAGTAGGTGAGAATGGCAACTGGCAGAACTGATTTCCCGAAGCAGGTCCCAGCTCCGAAAAAGCCACGGGACTCTGCCTGAGCAGTGTTCTGTTAGAGAAGCAGCTGTCCCCACTTTCGAGGGAAAGAGATCGCACTGCTAATCAGCTGAAAATGTTTGTGGTGTACAGCCGCACAACTGCACTTCCGCCAATCAGGGTTTGGCGAGGTTGACTCTGATCAGTGTCCAAAAGCAATGAGGAAGCAGTTTCGAGCTAAGAGGCAAGAACGAAGTGCTAGGGACAGTTTGTGAGGGGGAGTAAATGAAACAGATTGAGTACTTCTCCCAGAGGATGTTTACTTTGCCCTCACATTAACTGCAGTTTCTAGGTGTGCCCCTTTGGTGTTTAGAGTGTACACCTAAAAATACTGTATAAAATGTGAGTGTGACAAACACACTTGCAAAAGCAGGTACCCTGATCAGGGAGCCATGATTGGCCACAGCGCTCTATTGGGTGAACACTCAGTGGCAAATCCAAGTTTCTCTCTGCAACAGGAGTGAAATGGTCCCAAGGCTACAGGTCTTTTGTCAGATTCCAACAGAATTATATGACAAGGAGTACTTTTCTAAGGAGAAAAGATCCAATGGCTCCTGAAGAGCAGGCTGTTAGGGTCCCTCACCCAAGCACCTTTAAGTGTCCCCAGTGTTCTGTCATCGGAAGTGATTTGTCCTTCCATTACGGCCACTAGTTGGCACAGAGTGTTAATGACCTTGACAACACAATTTTTTTTTTACTTTTGCCCCATGGGCAATCTTTGGATTTCATTAGCATTTGAAAAAATTTCATAATCATGTGGTCTCTTAGAAAAACAACATGTCTAAATTTCTTGGTAGATGACGAGTATTGTCGGAATGTTCTTGGAAGATTCTACCCTCTACCCGCCACCTTTAAATACTCACCCATGAGGAAACAAAATGATCATTAGCCCAGACATTGGAATGTACAGGGTGCAGCAAATTGGAAAACACAACCCTAGGGAATTTGAGGAATTCAATAGAGTACCAACTTTTTTCAAATTCTGTACTAACAATAATAAAGGATACCTCACACAAAGGACTTAGAAGAAGTCACTCTGTGACAAATGGGAAGACAAGGGCCTTCTATTTGTTAAATAAAAATAAATGCATCTGCTAGTGTCAGCCATAAATGGGTATTGACCTTTACTTGTTTACACATCTAGCTAATCATCGTAGCAACCAAAACATAGCAGACGTCCGTTAAAAGACATTCCATATAGATGATCTCTAATTGCCAGTGCGCCTGATCTTCAGCGGCACAGAGTAACGCCAGATGAAATGAAGTAAGATATCTTAAATCCATGTGTGGTAATTGGGGGTGGGGGTGGGGGTCAAACCCTGGTGCCTTGCTGTTGCCCCTTGACCTGCCCTATACCAGGACCAAAACTGGTAGACTCCACTGTAACCACAAGCTCAAAGCCAGGCAGAGGGGGGGGGGGGGAGAGAGAGAGAGAGAGAAAGAGACCGACAGACAGACAGACTTACCTTGAAAGCCTCCTCAGTTGTGTTGGAATATTTCCCCAAACCTATGTTGTTGTAGCATGTATCCAGGGGCCATTCGATCTGGGGCCAAGTTCAGTCTGAGTTCAACTAATACCATATGCAAATACAGGGGGCACCCCGGTATCCACGGATCTGGTATCCATGGATTCACTTGTCCGCAGATATGGGATCTGCACCCCCACGCCCCTACCTTTATTTCTTGCTTAAACAGTCCTTGCTTAAACAAAATGCTATAAACAGCAGCGTGCTGCTTATAGCACAGAGCCTGAATGATTCTAGCAAGGAGCCTCGGTGTTAGGCAAGGAGGAGTGCGTATCAAGGCTGGAAAGAAGGCAGTATTGGCCAGTGATGGGGACTCAAGTCAAATGACTCGACTCTCAAGTGTGACTTAGCCACTTTTTCCCTGACTCGTACTCGTACTTGTACTCGTGACCCACTGACTCGCACTTGCACTCGTGACCCATGGGACTCGTACTTGACTTGCACTCGTGGGGGTAACGACTTGCCATTTCCAAGTCATTTTCCTTTAATGGCCGGTATCAACACAGGCAGGCAGGCAGGCGCAGTTGAGACCTCGGAGGAGGAGGGCAGCAGCGAGGAAGGGTTTTCAAGGGGGTGGGAAAGCAAGCCTGGCTCTGAGTCCCCCCTTTTGTTGCTGTCTGTTTGCCATTGGCCACAACTCCAAGCGCGAGGGGTGGGGAGGAGTGAGGGAAGGCGAAGCTGCCGCAGCAGTCCCTCCTCATTGACCAAAACTCCGAGCGCAAAGGATGCTCGGCTCAGCAAGGGGAAGGTGCGGGGGGGAATAATAAATGGTTTGAATGTAGACACGCTTGTTTTTCCCAAACCAGATGGGTGGTGACAAGACTGAGAGGTGAGGGAAAGGGCATAGGGGGAGCCAAGTGGGTGCTTTAAAAGTCTCAGAGGTCATTTTTCCCCATTTAAAAGTCTCAGAGGTCATTTTTCCCCATTTTCAGGGGAAAAAGCCATTTCCCCCAAAGTGACTCGACTTGTGACTCGTGGTTTCTGGCCTTACTCGTACTCGACTCGCACTCGTGCAAAAATGACTCGCACTTGACTCGTACTTGCCCCAAAAGTTTGACACTGACTCGCACTCGGACTCGCACTCTTGCAAAAATGACTCACACTCGTGACCTAGTTACTTAGATACATCCCTGGTATTGGCGGCAGCAGCTTTGTTGATACCCTATCTCCCTTCACAGCCTCAATCCACCTTCCCGAGTCCACTTGGAATTAGGTCCAAGTAGTAGACCCAATGTGGCAGTGGAGGCTTACCTCTGGGCAAGGGAACAAACGCTCCCTTTCCTGGAAGAGACTTCTGGGGTTCCCCCCCCCCCAAGATGCAGCATGAGCTCCAGTGATACGGCTGCCTCAGCAGGGTGTGTGTGCTTAGACAGGATTGAGCTGCTACTGAATCATGTTCTGATATAAAACTGAAGTTCATGCAAAATAAAAACATGGTAAAGAAAATTAGTTAACAAGCTGTATACTGCTTAGAAAACTACACCTCTCAAGACTCTACAAAGATCTACAGCAACCAACAATTATGTATAAGCATTTCTCAAAGGTTTGTAAACAATGACTTTGTAGAATCTATGCAGTTAAGAAATGGTAACTTCCTTTCCAAAAAAACAGCCAGAAACATGGAGTATAAAACTCTTAGGCCACAATCCTACGCAGGCCTTACGTTGTCAGAACTAGCATTCCAGCAGCATAAGGTCCTTTACGACTGTCACAAAGCGTGACATGCCGTTTGGAGCAGTTTGGCCACCACTACAAGTGGTGAGCTGCAGCTCGCCAGCAGTCCTGGCCTGTACATTCCCAATGTCAATGTAGGGGGTGGAGGGAGGGAGGGAGTTGGCAGAATAGGGTGGAGACCAGGGTGGAATGGGGGGGGGGGCAAATCACAGCCTGGAAAGGAGGGTTGTGGCTACTTGATAAATTGATGCAATGAAAATGAAATGTTCATCTTTAAAATGAACATTTTAAGAACCCCCTATCTTTAAAATGATATGCTACCTAACAGAGGCAGACAAAGCACATCAACTGGCAGACAATCTCACAAACCAAATGAAAGCACTACTGTTCAAATCGCTTACAAAATTATGCAAAAAAATTTCCAAAGGGAATGTCAGAACCAGCCAGAATCCAGTGCAATTCAATGTAATTTAGACTGCAGGCTAAAATATCTATGCACAGTAGATAATCTCATGAGTGTTTATTCTGCATAGATGAAATTCAAGGGAAGGCAAAATTGTTTAGTCTCTGCCACCTTAAGATAATGTTAAATAACTTCCCCCAATATGTATCCTAATAATGGAGTGGAAAAAAACCTGGACAATTCTATACAATATCAAATGTGTTTGGTGGGGATTCATAATTTGTTATTTATACCATGTAGACATGAAATAGTTGTTGCAGAGAAGTCAGCTGATGAATTGATAAGAAGATAGGCCACTTGGCTTAAAACTCCATAGTCAAAACAAAGAGGAAATGCTTATACATTACATGACTAGCTCAGTTGCTCATTATCTCATACTTCTTAAAATCACACACACACACACACACACACACACACACACACACACACACACACACACACACACACACACACACACTGATTAATTCAAGTCGTTGGTTAGCCTAATCTGAATGGAAAGCAACCTGGGGGAAAGGGAATCACGTGAGCCATCAGCAGCAATGAGGAAACAACATGATCATTAGCCCAGACATTGGCATGTACACCCCTGTATGCGAGAGGGTATAATGGTTCAAAGCCAGGGCATTTTGGTCCTTGGGGGTTAGTGGAGTTACTTGCCAGGTACGTACTGATATAGATGAAGATGTCAGACAATGTCGTGTTGTACGTAATGCAGACCTGTAGTCATTCAAAGACCTCCTTGATGATTATTGTATTCCAGTACAACAAACATGCAACAGGCAATGTAGTTTCTGAAGTACATAAGAACATAAGAACAGCCTTGCTGGATCAGGCCAAAGGCCCATCTAGTCCAGCTTCCTGTATCTCCCAGTGACCCTACCAGATGCTTCAGGGAGCACACAGTCAACAAGATTACCTGTTGTCCAACCTGTTGTCAACAGGTTGGAAAACCTGTTGTTTCCTGTTGTCACTCCCTTGCACCTGGCACAGAGAAAACCTAGGTATTTCTAAAGCCAGGAGGTTGCTTATGGCTTGTAACCTGTGATGGTCTTTTCCTCCATGAATCTATCCAGACCCCTTTCAAAGACATCAAGGCCAGGTGCTATCACCACATCCTGTGGCAAGGAGTTCCACAGATGAATTACACACTGGGTGAAGAAATATTTTCTTTTGTCCATTCTAACTCTCCCTCCACTCAATTTTAGTGCATGTCCCCTGGTTCTGGTGTTATGCGAGAGGGAGAAGAATTTCCCTCTATCCACTCTCTCCATCCCATGCATAATTTTATACGTCTCAATCATGTCCCCCCTCAGGCGCCTTTTTTCTAGGCTGAAAAGCCCCAGACGCTGTAGCTTTTCCTCATAAAGAAGGTGCTCCAGTAAATACTTCCATCGGTTTATCCAGTATAAAACTTCTGTAGGATAGAAAACAACATTGACAAGAGAAACAGGCTGACTCTCACTATGGAAGTCAATCATGAGATTAAAAACTCTCTGCTTCCCTTCAGTTTATCTAGCCAAGAGCTAAAACGATTTTTAAAGAGCCAGTGAATAATTAAAGCTTCTTGCCAAGACAACTCCATGTTCTCCTTAGATAAGTGACAGTGGAAACAATAGCATGACCATTCTTTGGGGCATGTAGTGATGCAGGATATTCAAATGCAGAGTGATAAAGAAACAATCCAAACCAAGTAAGCAAGTGGAATGGATGACCTTCTGGAATCCCCTGTCCACTTAGGGTTGCCTATTCAATTCTTATTGAAACAAATGTGGGTAGTAGTAATAATTAATACTTACGTAATGTTTTTCCTAACTAGCCAGAGCACTTCATATAAACTATCACACAGCGTAATCCTAGCCAATTTACACCACCGGTGTAACCAATGGTGCAGCGAGAACGGGAGGCCCCGGAACAGAAAGGGGATTCAAAGGGGATTTGGACCTCCTTTCCGTTCTGGGGCCTCCTGTTCTCGCTGCACCGCTGGTTACATCAGTGGTGTAAGTTGGATAGGATTGCGCTGTCAGTAATGGTAGCCAGTACCATTACCCCTGTGCTACAGACAGAAAGCAGGGGGCTCACTTAAATCCAGGCTTTATGGCCAAGTTGCAATTTGAACCAGGAACTTCTAAGTTTCTAGTTCATGCTCTCAACCAGTACGCTATCCTGTGTGGCATAACTGAATAAGCCCTCATCATGTAAGTGACTCCTTTAGAATTAAATTTCAATAGACAGTATGACTGTCTTCCATCAATTCCAGAAGTCAGAAGAAAATTTACTTCCTACCCTATTATTTGTAGAGTCATAGAAACTAAATACGGAAAATGGTGGAAATGGGTGAACTTTTTTGTGGTACAATCTTTCATGAATCTCCTCCTTTCTGTGTTGACATTTAATTCCAGGACTACAGCTGCTTTGCTAGCTTACACGCACGCTAACCAGGGGAAATCCTTGGCAGAACAACATACCCTCAGTACATACCCTCAGTACTCTTCACTACTGGTAAGCCCCGAAGTAGGATTCCCATCGCAAACAGAGGCACCCATAGTCATTTGCTTATTATTTCCTTCTACTATGTCTGGTCTGAAGTGGTGAAGTACTTTTTCAAAGCCTGACACTTACAAAAAGCGAAACCCAGCCATGCAATAAATCATGATGTGTGATGTTGCCTCAACATGAAGTTTCAAAACACGGGCATATTGATTTGACACTTGGCTAAAACACTGTTATTGAGGACAAAAACTCTTAGCAACAGAAGAGACTGAAACATCTGTCCTAGGAAATGCCCTTGGCTTGGCCTTGTGTAAGGAGCCACATGGCGTGGCAAGGCAGTTGGAGGTAGAAGCTTGAACTGATCCAAGGGGATGACTTGATCGAATGGAGCCCCAGCTCCAACTAAGCACTTTTATATCTCCTGGCTTGAACTACCCCTCCCAGGCCCACACCCATTGCCCCAGAGTGAGATCCTTCAAAGGGCACCCTCCAGCTCTGAAACGGAGCTCTCTGCCACCTCTCAGTTGCCTCTTCTTGCCTGACCAGTTCCCTGAGCTGGTGGATAGGCAGTGGTCAAAGTCTGACCCCTCAGGGGAGTCTGGCTCAGGCAGGACCATTTTTAGGGGGCAGGGGCTGGTTCAGTTTCCTGAAGCTACTCACTGTCAGATCCTCCCTCACTTTCAGGAACTGGCTCCTGCACCTCAGTGGTTGGTGCTGTCTCCTCCTCAAAGTCCAAGTCCTGGCAGTGGTCATTCAGGTTTGGGGTCATGACAGAAAAGCCATCCAGAAAACTGCATTATCTTAATCCTCACATGGGTTGTTGGCTGCAGAGGGATAAAAATGTTTGTATAAATCAGGATCTTTCTAAAATGTATACATAACACTAAATCCTGAGCCTTATCCCATTGAGAAGCTGGAAGTTATACCCCTGGTTCAGTAAAATACCATGGGGTACTTTCTCTGGGGATAATATTGTCTGTAATATATGAAAAGTGAGCACATCTAAGTGTTGCCATATTTTATATTTCCTTGCCTAGAGTACAGTTATTTTCCTTTTTGGACCATATGACAAATTACTATTTACTCAATATAACCCTTATAATTAAAAATACATGGCATTTAGTTACTTGGCTTAATTTCAGTAAACACCAAGGATTGTGGTCAGTTCCATGGTGTCAGACTCCAGATTTTAAACACCAACTAAACAGATGCCACTCTGAAAAGAAGACCAGTACAAGACATTATGGAATTAATACTGCTGAAGAATTTTTTTAATGTTTATTTTTGAACATTTGTACCACACCTTTCCTATCCCAACGGGAAAGCCCAAGGCAGCTTACAGCATTCAAACAGAACTTAATAATACAGTAATAAAAAAACAAAGAAATCAGAAAAAAACTAAAAACCAAAAAAGAACAGAGAGCAGCACAACAGAAACCGTTGGAGTCAACAGAAACTTCCCAACAAACACGATCTTCATGCAAAATATAGCACATACACCAAACTAATTGCTTAAAGCTTTGTAGAAGCCATTCCTCTCTTTATTAACAACATGTTCAGTAAGATTTAATTTGACTGCTTCATATTGTTTCTGATCTCTCTTTGCTCAGTCTTGTCGGTTTTGGACCATGTCTATGCTACCCCCTGGACAGACAGACAGGCTTCCTGGGTCTCAGAACCTGACAACTGAGAGCTGACCCCTACTGAGGCCAGGCACTCGGCTCGTTCCTGATATTGCCACACATGCCTCCCTCATTAATTTTTCTTTTTCACTTTGTCAACTTCATGTTCAGACATAATATTCTGGAACAACAAAAAAGTATCCATTCAGAACATTTGGGTGGGCAGATTTGTTTGGTTTTGCATGAGCCCAGAATCCTCAAGTTAATCTAAACTACTGTATATATGAGAGAGAAATGGAGAGCATGAGTTTCTCAACTCAGCTTTCTAAACTCTTGTTTGACTGGCAGTGGGGTTGCTTTGGGATTCAACTCAGAGACTACTCTGAGTAGTATTCTCAGTTAGGTCTATCAGATAAAGGGCAAAAATACATTGGAAAATTCTCCTGTACATGCCCCACTGAAAGTTGCACAGAGCAAAAATGGAAGAACCATCTCTTGGTGAATTGTGCCCACATTCTGATGTCCATTATGTGTACCATCTACAAAGTTTGTTAGTTAATCCCTATAGATATATGTGGCCCAGGTTCATTCTAGGTCATCTGGAAGCACTGTTTTCACGTGTGCACCACTGGATGATCCAGGTCCAACCTTCCTACATTGTCACATACAGTCTTGGTGGGGCCAGGTGAACAGGGCACCTTGCAGCAGGTCAGCCATGTTGCACTTGTACTCATTGGAAATAGGCTGCAGCTGGTCTGCATTGTTTGGGGAGCAGAGACAACAGCGATGAAGAGTGAAGAAGATTATTCACCAGGACCTACGTTTATTCATTAAAAAGCAGCGGTTATCAAAGTTCTCCCCATGAATAGGGGAAGCTGAAAGTCCTTGCGGGGGCAGGTTGTCGGCGGTGCTCCTGGGATTGCGCCGCCACCAGGAAAAAAGGTGTGTGTTTTTACTTACCAGGGGTTGTGCCAGGCTTCTGGAGGGTGCAGGACAAAAACCGGAAGTGGGTCTCGATCACCTCAGGGAGCCGATCTGAAGAGGGCCGGCATGACCCCCAGTAAGTTTTTTTAAACAAATCCCCCACTGCCAGCAGCGGAGGGACATCGCCGATGTCACTGCACATCGCCGCCCCGCCTTAAGGGGGTAGCAACTGATTCCTGCCGACATGGGAAGTTTGAGAACCCCTGCATTAAAGTATTTCTATCCCATCTTTCAGCCCCAAAGAGCCCCTCTTATTTATGCGCGCGCGCACGCACACACACACACACACACACACACACACACACACACACACACACACACACACACACACACACAACAGAATGTTGTGTGAGCTTGTGATGATGCAATGTGAATTTACCCTCAAAAATAGTTTTCTTTAGCTACACATTTCCTTCTGCTCCGCAATGATACCAGATGATGATTTCCAGTGGGTAGTAAATCTCACTGAAACATTACACTACATTAGATGGGTAAGTTGGAAGAATGTCTATTTAGTACTCTGTTTGTGTCTAACAGGAGCACTCTATTAATTTCTGATTTACTTTAGCCTTGAGATGAAGTACAGATGGCATTAAGTGTGCATATGCAGTTTTGTTTTCTCATTTGTTTTGCATGGATCAATCTTCCATCATCTGCACATATTGCCACATATCTAGAATTGGAATTACACTAATTTACTTGGCTGTAGTGCTGTTCTTAAGACAGTTGTACTCAAATGGGCACTGTTTGCCGAAACAGTACATTATTCATTTTCTCCTATTGTGAAAGTGTTTTTTTAAGATGCCAAAAAAATGACCCACTCAATACAATGCTGCCATCGGTCAAACACAATATGATTATTAACTCTTGCCTCTACTTATGTCTCCTCTCTGAACGATCGCAATAGAACTAATTTGGCAATGGCATAAACAGGCACAGATCCCATTGGCTTCAGTGTAATGTTGACTTATCACTTGAGTCAGGTCTAATATTTGTTCCAAAATGTTTCAGCTCTTATTGGACCATGTGGCAGCCTGATCGAGCCAGGATGGTGTAGTGGTTTGGGAGTCGGACTTAGACCTGGAAGATCCAGGTTCAAATCTCCACTCAGCCACGAAGCTTCCTGAGTGACCTTGGGCCAGTCACTATCTCTCAGCCCCACCTACCTCACAGGGTTGTTGTGAGGACAAAAGGAGGGGAGGAAATATGTACACCACTCTGAGCTCCTTGGAGGAAGGGCGGTATAAAAAAAATGTGATAAATAAAATCGTAAGCACTGTGACTCCCAAGTGCTTTAACCACTGTAACCCACCCTCCCAAGATTTTGGCTTCCCAAGGCTAACATTTAAATATGTGTGGCTTCCTAATTCATATAATTAATGGTAAAATAGATATTTGCCCCGTAGTAGTGATGGTGTACATGTTTTCCCCTGATATGGAGATTGTCTGGAAAAAATGTCACATGGGAAGTAGCTCTCTCTGGAGGTCATTCTGTACACTGGCATTTCAAATACTGTGTTCATACCTTCCCAAATGCATTAATGAAATTTCCAATCCAGTCAGTAACAAGGTATCTATTAAGAGTCAACTGGAGAGTTTACACGTATTTATACTGAATTCTGTATTCCTGCACCACTCAACTGGAGTACTAATCAGACACTGCTAATAAGCACAAAGATTTCTCACTGGTACTTTTGTCATTTCATTATCATCTTGTGGTGGAATGGTATTATCACTCTCGCAGGAGTAAAGCATCACTGTTCTGCTTATTATTTGTCACTTTGGTATTTTGTCTAGATGATGGCCAATTCTTCACAAGGAGACTAAAGAATGTTGCTAACTGAGAGTCTGCTGTTAGGTTTTGTTGTGTTTTGGAAAGGAGTTCTCGCAGAACATTAGAGAGCTGCTCGTAGCAACTAGGGAAATACATTTTAAACATATGTAGCTAGAGTTATGTAAATAGCACATCCGTCAAGTAATGAAATAAATTCAGTTAATTCTTTTGTGCTTTGAGTACAACATCTGTGGCAGAAAACTAAACTGAGTTTTATTTTCCCACTTGCCTGCCTTACTTATTCCTTGGGATGACTTTGTAGTGCCAGCTGTCTATTCCATATCTCTAACAGAGAGATACTTGAAGAAAGGAAAAGAAGAATAGCAAGATAACCAGCAACTTTCAATCTGGACTGAACAGTCACATTAATTTTTCAGAAGAGAGATTAAACTAATCTACCTATCCGTGCAGAATATACCCTTACTAACATTTTTTTTTAAGGAAAATGAAATCTATTTAGTACCATAGAGCAGAATTTTCATTAAAAAAATGGTTCTGTTCAGTGATATCAAAATTCTATGAGTAATAAAATAAATTCACATAATAAATGCAGGGCCGGCCCAAGAACCCCTGATGTCTGAGGCAGCGTGCGTGCCAAATGCTGCCCCCCTCACCTGGTGATGTGCCAGTCTCTGCTCCTGTGACACTCCAGCCCACCACTCCCCTCTCCTCCACACTTCTGCTTTGTCCCCCTTCCTTTGCCAGTCCAGGAAGTGGGAGGAAGAGGATCAGTGGAGGCGAGTGGGTGGGTGGGTGGAAGTGGGCACCCTCTGCCAGTCTGCTGCCTGAGGCGACTGCTTCAGTTGGCCTCAAAGATGGGCCAGCCCTGCATAAGTGCCATGCGTCCTTCCTGGATGCCGATGGAACTAGATTTCCTTTAACCAGATTTACCATTTCAGCTATTTTCAGGATTCTTGTCAACCATAATATTACTCAAAATTAATGCAAACCACAAGTTTTCCAGGGTCCTTCAAGAATAGCCCTGGATGTAAACAATAATCTTAATGACAACTGCAATTGCAATTAAAGATTCATTTTATTGTTGATTTTGTTCTAACTGTTATAGGGTTTTTATTATTTCACTTGTAAGGATGGTTACCAAAAGATGAAATCCTGCACTTGGGCAGGATTCTGGAGGCAGAGGGAGCCCTCTAAGTTAAGGGAAAGAACCAAGACCAGAGCCAGTACTTTTTGGCAGTTTCAGGGGCAGAGCTGTGTGGCTTGAGAAGTCTAGCACTGGAGTTCAGTGCAAAAATAATCTATTAACCTAAGGTGTGCAACTGAAAAAAGAGGGGGGGGGAAGAAACTCACTTTGCTTGTCTATCAATTAACCCACGAGCAAAAGAAAACTCTTATCTGGTTCATTTTTACCTGGCCTGTTGGTAATCCTATCCTTGAATTGCAATTGTATGGCAAGAACAGCTGGTTATAAATGGAGTAAGTAAAGGAATGTATGAACACTCTTTTTCTACAGGACATACTTTCATCATATTATATGACCTCTTGACAGCTCTGAGACATCCAATCAAAATCATGAAATACGATGAAGAAATCAAGCCCAGGGATAGCTCTCTGTTACAGTCCACTGAATTTATTTATCAAATAATTTGTAACTTTCAAGGTCCTTTCAAGTTCCTCACCATGAGGGGCAAGGTGTACTTTTCTCCTTTTCCATTTTCCTCTATGCCCTCCACTTGCTAACCAGTCTGGATTGATTAGATCCTTCATTCCCGACACAACCAAGGCCCAGGGATGGATGGATGGATACACACACACACACACACACACACACACACACACACACACACACACACACACACACACAACTTATGGACAGTAAACAATGTTATTAAAAACATACTGTTTTTATAGACTTTTTGCAATTTTCTCCTGCTTTTAGAACAACAACATGTCAGGACATCATGTCCCCAGCAATAATTTGGGAACAGACTATTCTGTGCACTGGAGACATGGTTGTGTTTTAGTCTACAGAAAGACAGACAAAATTATACAATTGTCTGGTTTCAAAATGCTGTTGACACACTGCTGATATCTCTGAGGTATTGCCTGGATCCAAAGTATACCATCCACGGCTGACTTACTCTATTCCTTTATGTCCTCATCTCAGCAATGCAATAACTTAAGAGAAAAGTGAAGAAGGGCACAAACCTTAGGTTACTATGGGGAATAACTTTCATCTAAACGATGAGGTCTTCATCCTCAGGTCATCGGAGAAGGCCCTTCTAAAAGTGTCGTCTCCTTCAGAGGTGAGAAGGGCAGCAGCAAGAAATAGGGCCTTCTCAGCAGTGGCACCGACTTTATGGAATTCCCTCCCTCTAAATTTACGAACTGCTCCCTCCATAGAGGCCTTCTGACGGAGCCTGAAGACATTTCTTTTTAAACAAGCCCTCTGAGTTACCGCCCAGCCTATTTTAGTGGTCCAGCCCCTTTTTATGAGCTTTTATACTGTACCTCACTCTGTGTTTTTTAAATTGTATTAACGTCTTTTAAGAGTTTTAAGAGTTTTAAAAGAGTTTTAAAATATTATATATTTTATCATATTGATGTTTTTAAGAGTTTTATATTTATCATTTTATGATTTATGTGTTTGTATTTGTATTGTTGTAAGTTGCTTTGGGTCCCCTATGGGGGAAAAGCGGGGTATAGATCTAATTATTATTATTATTAATAATAATAAACAGACAATATTTGCAGCAAGTTACACACTGTAGCATAAGAACATAAGAAGAGCCCTGCTGGATCAGGCCAAAAGCCCATCTAGTCCAGCTTCCTGTGTCACACAGTGGCCCCACCAGATGCCTCAGGGAGCACACAAGACAACAAGATACCTGTGTCCAGTCGCCACTCCCTTGCACCTGGCACAGAGAAAACCCACTTCTAAAACCAGGAGGTTGCTTATGGCTTGTAACCTGTGATGGTCTTTTCCTCCATGAACCTGTCCAAACCCCTTTTAAAGGCATCTAGGCCAGATGCCATCACCACATCCTGTGGCAAGGAGTTCCACAGATGAATTACACGCTGGGTAAATAAATATTTTCTTTTGTCTGTTCTAACTCTCCCTCCACTCAATTTTAGTGCATGTCCCCTGGTTCTGGTGTTGTGCGAGAGGGAGAAGAATTTCCCTCTATCCACTCTCTCCATCCCATGCATAATTTTATACGTCTCAATCATGTCCCCCCTTAGGCGCCTTTTTTCTAGGCTGAAAAGCCCCAGACGCTGTAGTCTTTCCTCATAAGGGAGGTGCTCCAGCCCACGAATCATTCTGGTCGCTCTTTTCTGCACCTTTTCCAATTCAACTATATCCTTTTTGAGGTGTGGTGACCAGAACTGGACACAATACTCCAGATGTGGCCTTACCATCGATTTGTACAAGGGCAGAATGATATTGGCCGTTTTATTCTCAATCCCTTTTTTAATGATCCCGAGCATGGAATTGGCCTTCATCACAGCCGCCACACACTGGGTCGACACTTTCATCGACCTTTCCACCAGCACCCCAAGATCTGTCTCTTGATCTGTCACAGACAACTCAGAACCCATTAGCGTATATGTGAAATTTTGGTTTCTTGCCCCAATGTGCATTACTTTGCACTTACTTACATTGAAGCGCATCTGCCATTTTGCTGCCCACTCTCCCAGTTTGGAGAGATCCTTCTGCAGCTCTTCACAATCCCTGCTGGTCTTTACCACCCGGAAACGTTTAGTGTCATCTGCAAACTTGGCCACCTCACTGCCTATCCCCGACTCCAGGTCATTTATGAATAAGTTGAAAAGCACCGGTCCCAAGACCGATCCTTGGGGCACACCGCTTTTCACCTCTCGCCATTGTGAAAATTGCCCATTGACTCCCACTCGCTGTTTCCTGGTCTTCAACCAGTTCCTAATCCACAAGAGGACCTGCCCTCTTATTCCCTGACTGTGGAGTTTTCTCAGGAGCCTTTCATGAGGGACCGTGTCAAACGCCTTCTGAAAATCCAGATATATAATATCCACGGGTTCGCTCGCTTCCACATGCCTGTTGACCTTTTCAAAACATTCTAACAGGTTTGTGAGGCAAGACTTCCCCTTGCAGAAGCCATGCTGACTCTCCCTCAGCAGAGCTTGTTCTTCTATGTATTTTAAGATTTTATCCTTAATGAGACTTTCCACCATCTTCCCTGGAACAGATGTTAGGCTGACCGGCCTGTTGTTTCCCGGGTCCCCCCTCCTTCCTTTTTTAAAGATTGGCATGACATTAGCTATCCTCCAATCCTCTGGCACAGTGGCCATTTTAAGGGACAAGTTGCATATTTTGGTCAAGAGGTCAGCAACTTCATTCTTGAGTTCCTTCAGAACTCTTGGGTGGATGCCATCCGGTCCTGGTGATTTATTGATCTTTATTTTGTCAATTAAGTCTGAGACATCTTCTCTTTTAACCTCTATTTGACTTAATTCTTTAGTCAGGGGAGAACATTCCGGCAGCGGTATTTGCCCGAGGTCTTCTGCCGTGAAGACAGATGCAAAGAACTCATTTAATTTCTCTGCAGTCTCCAAGTCCCCTTTTATCACCCCTTTCTCTCCCTCACCATCCAGCGGACCAACCGTTTCTCTGGCAGGTTTCCTGCTTCTAACATATTTGAAGAAGCTTTTATTATTCCCTTTTATGTTGCCTGCCATACGTTCCTCAAAGTCTTTCTTGGCCTCCTGTATCATCTTTTTACATTTCTTTTGCCACAGTTTGTGCTCCTGTTTATTTTCCTCACTAGGGCAAGACTTCCATTTACGGAAGGAAGCTTCCTTGCCTTTTATAGCCTCCTTAACTGTGCTTGTTAGCCATGCTGGAACCCTCCTGGACTTGGTTGAGCCCTTCCTCCTTTGTGGGATACACTCCCGCTGGGCCTCTATGACTGTTGTTTTAAACAGCCTCCATGCACTCTGGAGCGATTGGACTCTTTTTACCTTCCCTTTCAGCTTTTTTTTAACTAGTCTCCTCATTTTGGGGAAGTCTGCCCTTCGGAAGTCAAGGGTTTTCGTGTCAGATTTGCTCGGCACTCTCCCTCCGACATGCATGGCGAAACAGATCGCAGCATGGTCACTATTCCCCAACGGTTCGGTAACATTTACCTCCCTGACCAGATCTTGAGTGCCACACAATATCAAGTCCAGAGTCACCTGTCCTCTGGTCGGTTCCGTGACAAGCTGCTCTAAGGCACAGTCATTTAACATATCCAGAAATCCAGTCTCTCTTTCATGACCTGAGCATGAATTGACCCAGTCGATGTGAGGATAATTGAAGTCCCCCATGACTACAACCCTGTCTCTCGTTGACACCTCCCTGATTTGCTTCCTCATTTCAAGATCCCCTTCAGGTTTTTGATCTGGAGGACGGTAGCATGCCCCTACTATTACATCACTCTTTGAGCCTGGTAATCTAACCCACAGTGATTCTACGGAGGAGTCAGAGCCCCCCTCCAGCTCTACTCTGGTGGATTCTACCCCCTCTTTGACATAGATGGCCACCCCACCTCCAACATGCCCCTCTCTGTCCCTCCTATAGAGTTTATATCCTGGAATTGCAGTATCCCACTGGTTCTCCGCATTCCACCAGGTTTCTGTTATACCCACTATGTCAATGTTTTCCCTAGCCACCAAACATTCCAGTTCTTCCATCTTTGCCCGTAGACTTCGGGCATTTGCATAAAAGCACTTATATACCTGGTCCCCCAAGAAGGGCTGCATGTTTGCACCTTTATTCCTGCAGCCTTCTGTCCTGCTAGACTGGCTGTCATGTCCCATCACGCTACCACTCCCAATTTTTACTCTGCTATTACTTGACTGTTCCCCATCCTCTGCACCCTCATTCCCTAGGGATGAGGAGTCCCGAACCGGATGCCCCTCGGCTCCTGTCGGCTTTCCCCCAGGAGTCAGTTTAAAAGCTGCTCAGCCACCTTCTTAATGTTACGCGCCAGCAGTCTGGTTCCGTTTTGGTTCAAGTGAAGCCCATCCCTCTTGTACAGGCCCGGCTTGTCCCAAAACGTTCCCCAGTGCCTAACAAACTTAAACCCCTCCTCCTGACACCAGTGTCTCATCCACGCATTGAGACCCCTGAGCTCCGCCTGTCTAGCTGGCCCTGCGCGTGGAACAGGTAGCACTTCTGAGAACGCTACCTTTGGGGTCCTGGATTTGAGCTTCCTACCTAGCAACCTAAATTTGGCCTCCAGGACCGCCCGGCTACATTTCCCCACGTCGTTGGTGCCAACATGCACCACAACCGCTACCTCCTCCCCAGCACTCTCTACCAGCCTATCTAGACGAGAGGTGATGTCCGCAACCTTCACACCAGGTAGGCAAGTCACCGTGTGGTCCTCACATCCGTCACAGACCCCTCTCTCTATGTTCCTGACTATAGAGTCACCCACTACAAGAAGCCCCCTTCGCCCCCTCCCCAGAGGAGTATCCATAGTGCGACTGGATACAGGCCCATCACCTGAAGAAGGGGTCCCCACTGTGGGATTGTTTCCCTCTTTTCCAGAGCGACGTCCTCCAGCCCTGAGACTCCCTTTCCTGGCAGCTGAGGAGCTGGCCAACTGAGGGTGGGACGATGCCTCCACGTCCCTAGAAGTCTCACCCTGGTTCCTCTCTACCTGTCTCTGCTTCTCCAGGTCAGCAACTGTGGCTTCAAGGGAGCGAACCCGTTCCCTGAGAGCCTGGAGCTCTTTGCACCGAGCACACACCCATGACTTGTACCCAAGAGGCAGATAGTCATACATGTGACACTCAGTGCAAAACACTGGATAGCCCCCACCCTTCTGCTGGCTGTCTGACTGCATAGCTTTTGAGTGTAAGTTATGAATTTATCAAAGTTTGGGCACCTTAATGTTGTTGGAGCTCTCCTCTCTTCCTCTCTCCTCTCCACAGAGGAGAAGTGCCGGGCAGTGTGTGGGGCCTGGCTTCCTCACCCCGCTGCTGAACTCGCCCAGCTGCTTAACTCGCTGTGTCTTTTTTACCTTGCCACTTTGTCCCAGTGAGCCACTTTGTCCCAGTGAGGCCACTCACTGCTCCTGAAAGGGCTCACTTGCAAACCAGCCCCAGATTTAAACTGTTGTGTAGCTCCTCCCCCTGCCTACCTGAAAGTTTGAAAAGATTGGCCTCTAAGGGGGGTGGGGCCTGATGGGGTTTACTGGCAGGAAATTCCTGTTGCTGCCTCAATTTACATCTGGCCTACTATACCATGCGGTCTGTATGTTTTAAACTGTATGTTTTAAATCAGGGGTGCACAACTTGGCAGTGGGTAGGGGCCGAAATGAATAGACTAAACTTCTTCGGGGCCGCAGATAGGTGTCGCGGGGGGCGTGGCAAGGAACCATGATGTCACTTCCTCAGGAAGTGATGTCACAGGGGGGTGTCCATGAGCCAGAAAATCTCCGGAAATGCAACATATTAATAAATATGTAATGAGCCACCTGTGGCTCTTTAACATATAAAGTGCAGCTCTCGGAAATATGTTGGCTTCTTAATGCTTCTTAAATATTGTGGCTCTCAAACATCTGAAGTTTATCGTATGTGGCTCTTACATGAAGCAAGTTTGGCCACCCCGGTATATACCGTATATATACCCATCAATCATCATCATCATCAGGGCCTTCCCCTCTGAAACCTCACATGGCACGGAGGTTCCGTGTTGGGAAAAGTATTTCCTAACAAACTCTGTCTTGCACATTCTGCAGCTCTCAAATGCATAACCGACCAGCAGAGGAAAAACGTGGCCACCCCGAAGTGAGGGTCCAACGGCCTGAAGAAGAGCTGAAGCATCACAGAATCGGCCGCCGGTTACCTCGGCAAGCTTAGATGTTCATTCACTCCTCCCAGAGCCTCTGCAAGGCTTTCAGCCAGAGCTCATGCTTAAGAAGAAATCCCGGGATTTCTTCTTTAGCAATTCACAGTCACGTTGCTTCCTAAGGAAGTCGCCATCATCATAGCAGCCCAACTTCCCCAGGGATCTACGTCATAACCGCTGTGCCAACACCAACTCCGGCACTTCTGTAATGCAGCTGGAAGCTTCGGAATCGTCCACTCCTCAGATGATTCCGAAGCTTCCAGCCGCGTTACAGAAGCGTCGGAGTTATGGGAAGTGCTTGGCTAGAGCGGCCCAACAAAGAAGCGATGTTGCCGCTCTAGCCAGAAAACCTTTGGGGGCCACCAGAAAACCTTTGGAGGGCCGCATGCGGCCCCCGGGCCACATGTTGTGCACCCCTGTTTTAAATTCTGCTTAAGTTTAACTCTACTTAAGGTGTAGTTTAGCTTGCTTTCTCCCCTTCTTTTAGCCTCCTCCTGTTTTGTTTTGGGCTCCTACTCTAAAGTAGACTCAGGTCTCTGCCCTGGGCTTTTACTCTTGAGTAAACACTGGTTTTACTCAGAGTAGACCTGTTTAGATTTGGACTGCAATTCTCTTTAGAATCCGCTCCCAGGCTTGTCCAGTTTCTGCCCCTGTCTTTTAGATAGGTGCTTGTTTGTTTATTTGAATCTATTTAATTTCCCCACCTAGCTTCTGTGCCTGTGTCCTAGCTACTGGACCTTAAAATTCCCCTCCTTGGGTTATATTTAGTTCTACTTAGCTAGGCTTAGTTCTTAGCTAGGCTTAGTTCTATCTTAAGTTTAAGGTAGCTTAAGGTAGCCTTAACCAAGTCCTTTACAGTTAATGGTAAATTAAAGTTAGACAAAGCTGCACAACTGAGGGAGTTAACTTACCTTCTCCTCACCCAGCTGCTTAACTCGCTGTGTCTTTTTTACCTTGCCACTTTGTCCCAGTGAGCCACTTGGTCCCAGTGAGGCCACTCGCTGCTCCTGAAAGGGCTCACTCGCAAACCAGCCCCAGGTTTAAACTGAGCATGTGTACAGCCAGGATGGTGTAGTGGTTTGGGAGTCGGACTTAGACCTGGAAGATCCAGGTTCAAATCCCCGCTCAGCCACGAAGCTTCCTGGGTGACCTTAGGCCAGTCACTATCTCTCAGCCCCACCTACCTCACAGGGTTGTTGTGAGGACAAAAAGGAGGGGAGGAAATATGTACACCACTCTGAGCTCCTTGGAGGAAGAGTGGTATAAAAATGTGAAAAATAAATGTCCTGACCAGGCAAAACTACTGAATCGGGGTGAGATGGATCCTACTCTCAGTTGTCTTGCTGATGTCAAATATCGTCTTTCACACCTGCACTATATACAGTACTATATCAAATACACCCCCAATTCCCCCTCAATCAGTTGTGAACAGAAGGTAAACCACTCACCAATTTCCCATCATCTATCAAATGTTTGCTGGGATTCTTGCCAAGAATTCTGGACTGGGGTAGACCTTGGTCTGATCTAGCAGCCCTACCTTTCTATGCTGTTTAACAAGAAGGCTTACTCAGTTAACATAGATTAGTTTTGCCATCACTGTTAAGAGATGCTGAGGATGCAGTATCACTTTGTAAACTTAAAATGCATCAGTGGACCACACAAATCTTAGTTTTTTTGTTTTAAAGGAGACAAGCCAAGGTTGAAGCCCCCAATTTAGTGCCAGTTTTGTTGATACCTGAAAACGGTTGCCCTTCATGAAGTGGGAGCACAGTCTTATGTTTGTCTACTCAGAACAGAAGTAAGTTCCATTGTCTTCAATGGGACTTACTCTCAGGAAAGTGTGCACAGGATTGCAGCCACAGACAATTAAGCAACAATTACTTCACATCCTTTGATTAGGCAAGCATGGTTTAAATTAATCTGCTTGACTCACACGGACATAACATTCTGGAAAACAGTCCAAGGTGTTAACAGTCATGTTCCATAGAATTCAGGTAGCCAGCACTGCACCGGTATTTAGCTCCTTCGAGAAAAAGTGCAATTCCAAATGTTTGATTTTTTTTATCCCAGGAACCACACCAGAAACAGAAAGCATGTTAACATGCCCTTTAAAACATACTGGAATGTTAATCTGTTTTGAGGTTTGCTGTTTCACATTACAGCATTCCAGTTGGTTAAGCGTGGGAAAAAGAGGAGACTCCAATCATACCATAACATTTCATCAGGCTGGGTGGGTAAAAACACTGTTAGGACACAAGGGAGGTTTACCTGATTAGGGATGGCAGCAACAAAAGTGTGAAGGCAGGGCAAATGTTTCTGGAGAAAGCGGCTGTGTCACTGTCACATTTTCTTCTTCTTCTTTGTCCTCTAATGGTGGAATCCTGTGCACACTCACCAAGAAGTAAGCTCCCTTGAACCCATTGGGACTTCATAGGCTTGCACTGTCAGTTTTGGTTAGGACTTACAGTTGTCATGATTTAAGACATGATAGCTGTATGTTCTAAACACCAAGAACCCATGAGATTAGCCTTGGCAGTGGGGATTGCATCTGTGTAGCAACAGGCCCTGACATTTTGACTGATTTGGAACTTGGGACTCATTTTTTTCCCCTTGCTGCTGGCATTTTCTGAAAAGGGAGAGAAATGCATGCGGGATAATTTTCTAGAAAAACTGCCTGGCACTTTGGAATGTCGCAGTCCTCATCCATCTGTAAATAGTTTGGTTTCTAAAACACATGTCAGCGTGCCAGCATTATCCCACTGACAGCTCCTCAGGGTTTATGAAGAATCGTACCAGTCCTATAGACTAATCAAGATTCTAGTCCATTCTGATTAATGATGAATCATTCCTGATGAATTCTGTACTCAGCTGGAGCACAGTCGCATGACTGATGAACCCCATGGCAACTGCATTTTTGAGTTAGTTTCAGCGGAGTTTTAGAGGTTGTATGCATGCCAACAGCATACATGAGGAGATTCAGCCCGAAGCAACTTTGGCACCATGCTATACCAAAAGTTGATCTGAGTAGAATGTTACACATACTGCCAGCATCCACATAATAAGCAAATAACCTTTTAAAATTATTTCAAAATGCAAGGTTATGTTTTTCTCAATTCTGATAACAGAAGGTTTTTATATCCTCAAGCATGCTTATATTGCCTTCGATAGTGCAAATTGTTGAACATTAGCTTGTACATTATCATCTCAGAACATACTCCATTTTTTTAACAAGCAAAACTGTCCATTTTTCTTCCTTCTTTAACTTGCACAATGTTAACCCATTTGACCATATACACCAGATCCTACACACTGAGTAGCTACTCTGTTATGGTTGATTAATCCACTTTTCTTGGTTTGTAACCTATTGCCGTCCTAGCAGCTGTTTTAGGATTCACAGTGGATCCTAAAACATTCACCAAATCTTTTCTTTATAAGAACTAGAAACTTGCTTAAAAAAAATTAAAAGTTGTGAATCCAGACCAGGTAATGGTACAAACAGGTACCATGGTCAGAATCTGGGAAATCCTGGCCACTGGGCAATATGGCAACCTTGGGAGGCGGGAGGTTTTGTATGGAAAAATGGATAGCGGTAGATTTATCCAGAATATGTAAAGCACGTTTAAATCATTTAGTTCTGAAAACTGGGCATGCATATGTAGAATTTTTTTTCCAGCCAAATGGTCACTCATTCCCATGGTTTGAGAGGCTGATATACACTTAGATGTTCAAGGAAATCAAATGTGGCATAGTTTACACCCAGCACTGGAATTACAGAAAACAGATAGTCAATGTCTGGAAAAGGAAAACATCATTATTAATCAGAAATGTTTTTATAAAAATGGTAGGGAATTTGCAGGAAAATGACAGTTTTGATAATAAGCACTATTACAGCAAGTGATGCGCTTCTTCAATAGAATGCTCCTGATTTTCCTCCTTTACCTTTGAATCCATGATACACAAGGCGGTATGATTCAGGGAATGCAATGCAATCGATGTGCATGAACGTAGGCTTTCTTCTAATGCAGTTTTCAACATCTGAGTATTTTCTGTCCACATTCAGTCCTAGTAGTATTTTTGCAGCAGTATGGAGGTCATGCTGCATTTAGAAACAACTACAGACAACATTTTGCTAACATAGTTGTTTAAAGCTGAGCAGAGAGGAATCTGATAAAGTAAAGAGAGACTTTATTATGGGGACATTTCCATAATAATGATCCAGAACTGAAGCTGAGCTGGTAGCATCTTTGCTAATTGTGTGTGTTTGGGGACAGGGAATTCTATTTGGAAAATCACCTTCCAAAATCCGAATATCCTTCCCAAATTTGAGTCAGATCCAAAATAGAAAAGACGAGGATCTTTTCCAGTCCAGTGTTTGCAGACCAATTTTTATGACATGATTTGGTTTTGAAGAGTTTGGTTGTGTTCCATGCAGAAAATGCATAATACTCTTGTGCTTTGGGACTGGATGTAATTCACTAGCCATTCCAGCTCCATGTAACATCACAGGGACAGGCTGGCTTACACAGCATGTATGTAAGGAATTGGCATGAAATTCCCAGAAAAGAAAACAAAGAGATTCTCTGCTAGCCAGCAGATCTGTATAAGGTATTTGCATCTTGTGATTGACAGCAAAATAATTCCTGAGTAGTATTTGTTGTGTACTGCCTCTTTAAGAGGCAAGCTCTAGGAGGCCTCAGGATGTGTCTGGCCATGTGGGAAAATGGAAGAAACAATTTCATTTTTGAAGCAGAAGTCTGTCTCAGTGGTAGAGCCTGTTTGTAGGGTCTCCTCAGCAGCTTGAACAGTCCTAGGCTCTGATGGACCAGTAACCAGAGTCAGTTCTCTCCATTAAGTTATACTTGTTTCTCCAATCTAAGTTTTTCTGCCCTAGGTTTATTGTGAGCATAGTTATTAAGAGCAGTCTGGTATGTGCTCCTGTTCTCATCTAGCCGATATTACCAACTGTCAAATAAATATACGACTCTAACAAAATGCGCATTTGCCAAAATACTCGTTAAAAAGTTTTCGAAACTATTTCCCAGTCATTAAAGTAAAATAAAATACTCTGTATTTACTGCTCTCTTTTGTAAAATGATCTGAAATCCTGTGAAGCCCACATTATTACCCAAGCCCCAGTAATCTAAGGGTCAGTTCACATAATAACCCTCATATCTCTGATCATGAGAGCCCCAAGAGAACTGTACCTGAGTGATGTTCAAACTCTCACGTTCCTGCCTTTGCTTCTGTGTTCTTGTTCCACTTCTCTGACCATAAGGAGTGAACTGGAGAAATCCTGTGTTGGTTTGAACACCGAGGGCGTAATCCTCCGCAGGCCTGGGCCAGCATAGGACACCCAGGGCCGGCCCAGAGTTGTCACAAAAGCTGCCATAAGGCAGTTGTGCCAGCTCCAGGCTGGTACAGAGGCCTGCACTGGCCTCCATGTGCCAGATCTAGCCAGTGCGTGGCCCAGGAGGGTGAGTGTTGTGCTGCTCAGTGTGAGGGCGGACAGGGCGGAGGGGGGGGGGGTGTAACGGGGCAGGGGGAGGGTGGCAGAGTTAGACAGACCGGACCCGGGGATGGGATTGGTGGCAGTGGCACACGCTGAATCTTGCCCCCCCTCCCTGGCCAGTTTCCCTTACAGGGGCTCTTGGATTTGCACTAGCTAAATAGCTGGCACAGATCTGAGGAGAGTCGTAGTGGGGGCTGGGCCTTTACCCAGGATAAGGTGACCTCCCAGCTCCCAGTTTGTGCTTAGGATCCAGTGCTGCCTGTGCTAACGTTGCTGGATCCCTCGGCGCAAAGTTAGAGTGGACTGGGTTTTAAATCTTCTTGATTCTGCAGGATCCTGCTCCCCTTCTAGGGAGAAGCATGGGAAGAGGAGGGAACAATTGCGTGAGCCTGAGGCCTGCTTTCTTACCCCTCCTGGTACAATCCCTGGTCATTTGGTGAACGAAGCGACACTATAATTCTCATCCAAAGATTCTTTTGAGTTCTTCCCACCATATCCTGCTCCTCTCTTCCCCTCACTGCATGGTGTTTGGCATGTATATACATATCATATATTTTTTTTAGGAAACATTTCCACAGCAAAATGCAACCTCATTTGTTATATTTAAGGCTGCATTTTTCTTAAGCCTGCTTGGCAGGCTTCCTTTGCTCTTTCTGGCAGGCGATGGCCAGTTGAGATTTAGCACTAACAAACTGAGGATATGCTGACACAACAGAATGGCTTTAATAAACCTTGCAGCAAGCAGGACAAGATACTCCAGAGCACTGCCAGCTCTTCCCATTGAGGGAACCAATAGGGCTGCTGCTTCTCCTTCCCTCCCCTGCCTCTGGAGAATGCCATTTTCTCCCTCAAAGTTTCCACTGCACTGGAGAGATTTCTTGGGTAACTGTGTTTAATGTAATGAGGTATAGATGTTCATCATGGCCACGCAGAGATAGGAAAAGCTGCCCATTTCCATTAAAGTAAGATAAATAACTCGAAAGAGCATTTTAGAAAATATGGATCCACGATGCACGTATGCTGTATTTTTTCCCTTTACATCTCTCTTAAAAAAGGTTCCAGCAACAACTTAGGGATCAGAAATGGTCCACGTACTGTAGTTATTTATTTAAATGTCTACACTGCCCCTCTCCGAAGGTTTTGGACAGATATGAACAATTTAAAATAAAAAGATAACATTTTCCATGAAAATAAGACTTGCAGCACAATCCTATGCATGTCTACTCAGAAGTAAGTTCTATTAGGCTCTATGGGGCTTACTCTAGAGTGTGTATAGGATTTCTGCCTTAGGCTTTATGTTGGTTTCAACCAACAGAGCTACAATACGGCTACCACTTTTGGCTTTCCCTGCCAAACAACCTCAAACCAAAAACTCAGACCCAGTGGTAACTGGAAATCGGGCCTTCTTGGTTGTGTCACCCTGACTTTGTACCTAGGGTAGGGAGGTTCACCTGGAGCTAACACTGTTTTCTTTTCATGCCAGGTGAAAAACATTTTATTTGTCCTGGGCTTTTGTTTTATACTGTATTGTATTGATCATCATGATCTGCTGTACTTTTTCATTGTTTTATGGATTTGTTATTGTTTTTATTTGTTACGTGTTTCATTGTACGCTGCTCAGGAACCTGACTGGCTGAAAAATGGCTATAAATATTAAAAACAAAACAAAACAAGATCCTAAATAATTGGCAGTGATAGACTCTGCAGCAGAGGAAGAATGCCAGAATGCCGCCGGCCATCTGTTGGAGGGATGCTATTGCTGAGAGTGTTCTGATTGTGTCGCCCTTTGGCTGCTGTTTGCAGCTTGGAGATGGTGTTGCCAAACTTCTGATTTCTCACAACAGACCTTCGGCACTGTGACAGCAGTGCAGACCATCTGTTAGGTAGGTAGAATGGGAAGGGTAGCCTTTTAACTAGTTGTTACACTGCTTGTACTGTCATCCAGCCTGGAAATTATAGAACTGGTTAAGCTAATCAGAAACTAGCTGTGGTGGGATGTGGGGATTGGACCATCGGCTACCATAGCATCCTATGCTGGACATCTGTTGAGTGCAGGCAACAGGTTGCAGGGTAAAAACCCTACACTCGGCCACCCTGCCCACCCCCAGTGGTATATTGGGCACTGCCACTGATTCTGAGGGATTAGGAATCAGCCAGGCCAGGTGGGATCTTCGCCTGTGCCCAATGTGGTCAACTTCTGACACCATGATTGGGCACAGGGTGCATCTGTACTGTAGTGCTTACTGATTACAGTCCCATTGATGCATTTTTAATGTGAGTACTGTATATGGGTCATAGATGACCCATAGCATCACAGAACCGTAGTAGGCTCCAAGGTAGCTAAAAGGCTTTCAAGATCAAGCAGAGGCCTCTGGACCAGCTCCCATGTCATAGGAATATTTTATTTATTTATTTATTTATTTAAAGAATTTATATCCCACCTTTCTCCCAACTAGGGCACTCAAGGCGGCTTACAAAAACCATTAAAATACGTATATACATTAAAATAATTAAAAATAAATAATTAAAACAATTAAAACAAACAACCCCAGTGGGTCACCTATATTTACATTTGTTAAAAGCCATTTGTTAAAAAGCCAGCACACCATGTCAGACATCAAAAGCTAACTTAAATAAAAATGTCTTAAGGCCCCACCGAAAGGTCTCTAAAGAGGGAGCCGTTCTTAATTCCAGGTGGAGGGAATTCCTTAATTGGGGCGCCACTGCCGAGAAGGCCCTATTCCGCGCCACCATCCCCCTCACCTCTGTCAACTGCGGCATAGTTAACAGGGCCCCCCCTGATGACGGGTTGGATTATAGGGAAGGAGGCGGTCCCTCAAATACCCTGGACCCGAGCCGTATAGGGCTTTAAAAGTCAAAACTAGCATAGATCTCTCTCTCTCTCTCTCTCTCTCTCTCTCTCTCTCTCTCTCTCTCTCTGTATATAAAATCTTACGCTGAAACAAAGACTTGACACAACCATTCATGCAGGCACCTTGACCTTGCACTAACCACCGTTGCTACCATTTTTAGATTAATTTTCTTCTGTAGTTACTGCCAGATTCCTTTTCTCGGGGATACCACCATTGCATGTTCCTGTAGGCTGAGTTGGGAGATTCACAGCAGGGTCCAAAGGCCTGCCATTACACATATTCAACACTTCGCTTAGGTGATGTTGCACATCATTGTGATTGGGAATTCTTTTCTTTTTAGATAGCAAGGGGGGGTGGGGGTGGGCTGTTCTAGATTGGAACCATTGCTCAGAGTTGGAGGTGTTTCCCCTCCAAAAAGCCCCCTGAAGTGGCTGTGTGTTCCCAAAGAAGTTGACATTGAAGCAAATGGCACCTTCAGGGATCCATATCAGCTTTGGGAGTGAGTTTTGGTGGGAAATTAGAGTAAAGGGTTAAATGCCCCTCACCTTCATGCCATAGCCCCAAACCACCGGCTGCTATTTTGAAGAGAAAAGAACCCCCAATTTCCATATGCTAGACATAACATATTTTGTGTCATATTTAGTTTGGCCCAATTAGTGTAGTCCTATGCATGTTTACTCAGAAGTAAGATGAAGAAACACAGAGTTACTAAGAAGTAATGGGAGTTACTTTCTTGGAAGTGTATTTAGGATTGCAGCCTTAATGGCAAAAAAACAAACAAAACCCAGTGCATTTTTAGAGCGTTTGTTATGGTGATATCTTCACGTGTCACAAGAACTGGACATGCTCCTGAGGATAATTAACTGGACAAGAAATGCTCCTGAGGATAATTACATGTGATTTGAATGAATGGAGGGGGGGGGGCTCTAAATGGCACCTCCTGCACCTTACGCCTTATGCCTTCCCCTAAACATTCCCTGGGCCACTTCTCTTTCATTCTTGCAGCAGTAAGCTTTGTGCGTCAAAGGTATTTCTTTGGCACCCTCTCCATGTCTGACCTCACCTGAAGTTGCAGCTGTCTCATAGATGTTAATATGCATGTGGTTTTTACCGGCAAGACGGAGCGTTCTCTGTCTCCTCCTCCTGAAATCCAGATTTTGTGCCAGGGAACTCCCAATTATATTTGCATATTTTTTTCCACCTCAATAATCCTTCTCCCAGAAATCAAGCTTAAAGTAGGATGGCCTGGTTTCAGCAGGGCCTGGGTTGTAGAGGGGAGTGGAGAGCATGGAGGACAGAGTGGAAATGGCAGTCATGTGAAGCCCCCTTCAGTTGCCGTTTGTCAGCCCCTAACAGAGACTCCATGTAAAAGCAAATGAAAACTGTGGTCGCAGTCTCAAGGAAGTCTTCTTTTGTTTCTTTTTCCCCTCACTTCTCTTTGTTGTCTCTTCCTCTTCCTTGTTTACCTGTTGTAATTCTTACGGGTAGTTGCTCAAATTCTTAAAGGCATGCTGTTGTGCACCTCCCATGGCATAATATCCAGAGAGACTTGCTGGTAGTTCTCAGTGTTGAGAGCAAAAAAAGCCATTTATGAGAACTAAGGGAATTTTCTTCCAATGGTGCTGAAAATGCAGTAGCTGCCAGCAACAGGCGTGACGACAGAGTTTCCAGTCATTCAGTACATATTCAGAAGCCCACCATAGAACAGCCAGTTTTTCAGTCACACCTCGTGAAGTTCTCCCACATGAACCTTTCCATCCATTAAGATGGCTACCAGAGGAGAGAGGGCCTTTTCTGTAATGGCACCCCAAAGAACTCTGTCCCTAGAAATGTCTACCTGGTGCCAACTCTGTAAGTTCCAGGAGATGTCTGTCCTCTTCTTTTGCACTTTTAATGGGTATATGAAATCTGTTAATAATGCCTTATCTGCTACTTAAAGGCAAGTAGGTGGACAGCGTTGGGTGCCCCCCATCGTCTGTTGCTTGAAGTGACTTTTTCAGTTGACCTCATGGATGGGCCGGCCCTGTCTGTAGGCATCTGGTCTCTGTGGGAAACAGGATTCTAGACAGGCAGTCAATCCTATTGGGCATATATGGTGGTGGATCTTCCAATCCATTGCCGTAACTGCTGGTGAAGCGTTGCAAATGCTGCACCACTGTTGTGTGCTACAGAGCCACCAGTGTCAATGGCCAGAGGCCATGTGTGTGCCCCAGTAGGTGCTGGATGCCCCATCGGAGCAGGTAAGGTGACGGGGGCATTTTGCGGGAGGAGTGGAGTGGGAAGTGGACCAAACTGACGGCAGGAGGGGGAGGATATCCGGGGCAGCAGTGCACACCAAGATCCTGTCACCCTTTCCCAGCCTGGACTTGCCCCCTGAGGCTCCTTGGACTTATGCCAGCTAAATAGCTGGTGTAGCTCCAAGGAGACCCATTGTTGACTTGCCTACCAAGAGGAAAGTAAAAAATACGTTTACTGACCTCTCCTGGGTCATCTGGTCCGTCCCCGTCCCCCGTCCCCCCGCCATAGCACTCCAGCAGCACGGCTGCATAGCATAAATTGGTGGGGAATAGGATAGGGGCCATAGGTGAATGTTTGATCTGGTCTGGCTCTGAATCTGATCCAGCCAAACTCTTCTTATAGCCTTATGCTCTTCAGATAATTTTTGTCAGCAAGTAAGATACAAATACAGGTGGGCCCCCATATCCACTGATTCGCTATCCACGGTTTCAGTTATCCGCGGATCGTGGGGACCCCCCCAGGCTTTTACTTTTTTCCCAGTAAGCTACATTTCTTCCTTAAAGAAACAGGAGAAGCAGCCTCTGGCTGCTTATTACAGGCAAGTAGAACGAGACTAAGTACTAGAAAGGCTCTGCAAGGTTAACAGAAACCTTATAGAGCCTCTCTAGGACTTAGTCTCGTTCTACTTGCCTGCAATGGAGGCTGCTTCTCTGTTTGTTTTAAGGAAGAAACAAAGCTTGCTGAAAGAAAAATAAGAGCTGGGGGGGGCAAGCATGCCTGCCTGCAGGGGAGGCAGGGTGGGGGCCCCCCAGGAAACCATGGAGGGGGTGTTCGCTCTTATCCACGGTTTCAAGTATCCACGGAGGGGCCTGGAACATATCCACAGCGGATATGGGGGCCCACCTGTAATTCCAATCCAAAATTTCAGACACAGGCAGGTAGCTATTTAGAAATTGAGTTGAAGCTCACCTAAGTAGTTATTAGCATGCAAAGAGGACAGGATTTTGCAACTTGATCTGCCTTTTCTGGAAACACATAGCATGGGCTACTCAGCTGAAGGTTTTGCATGTAATATGATGAGTTAAACGATTCATGCACATAGTGTGCATGCTAGGCCACAACTGGTAGGCATGACATATGCACCATATGCCTTTGGCTATATCTACAGTATATGCTTTACATGTATGTATTTCACTTGCAGAAAACCATTCAAGTTGTCAAGCCCATATTACTGTACTATCTCTAGAATAAGTTACACTAGACCAGTTCAGATGGTACCTTGTCCCCTGGCCTTTCTTTGCATGCTTATGGGGGGAGGGAGGGGTACATTGTGAGCATGTACACTCCATCCATTTACTGGCACAATTGGCCTTTTTTGCTTCATCGCATGGTTCACGGTTTGTCTGAACCATTTCTCTACATGTGTTACTAATCCTACAGTTCTGATACCCCCCCCCCCCAAAAAAACACAATTAAGTGAAAGATTCCTGGCATGCTGGGAAGTGAGGGAAGCAGAAATGTGCAAAGAGGGCCAATTTGGTAAGTGCTGTCTGAACTTGTCCGCTGTGTTTATAGAACAGGGGGAATTGAAGATCTACTATAGTATTTGTTTCACTGTTGTATAACTGAGAGTGTAAGGAATAGATTCCTCCTTGAACAGCTGAAGGGATGGGAGTTTTGATCTAATTAATGGAAAATGTATTTTCTGTTTTGTAACCTAGATGTTATCCAGAAAGTGCCTCTTTTTGCGTTAGTTTTGATGATATCAGAACAAAATGGCGTGGCCCCCCATGTTCTTGACTATGTTTTTCGGTCACTGACATTTTCAGTTGTGTGACTATAACTTTGTTCAGTTTTATCTGTGTTCTAAATAAATCTGATTTTATGTCAATTTTGTTATGGCCTCTGGTTGAACAAATACTTTTCAATTACATTCTATTCATAGACCTAGTGGATGGTCTCCCCACTATCACTGATGCCTAACAGAGCTAGTAACGTCGACTTCACTTATTCAGTTATGAGCTGATGTTGGAAACTCCAGAATGTTTGAATATAATACATTTGTGGTTTAAAAATATTGGTTTTGGGTCTATAAACTTCTGAGACATGCTGCCACCATCTCTTTAACAACAATGGCTAGAAACCTGCTGTAAGCAAAGAAGGTACATCATATGGGTTGCCACCTGTGGCAAAGGTATCTGTCCGGGGGCGGGCCCGTCCCTGGCCCAGAAGACACCCCAACTCCCTTGCAAGGGGAGTGCTGTGCTGCTCTTCAGGACGGACCCACCTCCGGACTCGATCTCCCCGCCGGGGCAGGCCGTTCGCAAGCCGCGGGGAGATCAAAGGACTCACCCGAGACTGCTGCCTGGCGTCCCCGGGACGACGCGGCCAGAGGGGAATCCCCCACAGCCGAAGACAGCCCCCCGAGGGAACCCCACGTGGCCGTCATCTCGGCGGGGATGGGAAACGGAGCTACGGCGACGTTCCTCCCTCGACGACGCGTCCCAAAGCCGGAAGTCCGAATAGCATCGGACGACCGGGCCGGAGGGGGAGGAGGCACAGGAGAGGCCGGGCGTGCCTCCAGCGGCAAAGACAACACTGATAGGCCAGATGGCCTATCAGTAAAGGGAGCCTCATGGTGGGATTGGGTACAGGGGTGGGGGAAGAACCGGGGGGAGGCGGGACAAGAGGGCAGCCCACAGTATAAAACGGAGCAGGCCAGTGATGATGGGGCTGGCGACCGGGCTGGTATCCAGGAGCGACAGTCCGCAACGCAACGCACCAGCCGGCTGGGGTGAGGATCAGGTGAAGCTAACCCCCTCAACCCCAGCCTCAACTGAGGCCTTGCACCTAATAACGGAACTCGGGTTGACCTGGCCTTGCTTAAGGAGACTGTCCTACTGGGTAGACCTGTACCTCCAAGAGGACTTCAGCTAGATCTCTTTCGGGTAGACCTGTCCCTCGATCATCCAGCCATCGGGTAAACTGGGTAGACCTGGACATCGGAATCCCGGCTTCACAAGACATCTACAGGTGGGTTGACCTGTCCCCTGGGGAACTACCGAAGCAGGACTGCCGGGCTGGAGGTTGACCCAGCCCTTGAGGAGCCCGCGGGGGCGGAAGTAGCTCTGACCACACCCTTACCAGGGTCACCCTCACAGGTACGCTCACAGTATCACAGGAAGTTGGGGTTGGTGACACTCCAACACAGGAGCTAGGAAGCCTAAGGGCTTATGGCTTATGGCATGGAGTCATCTGCACTTCTTTCCATCTAGCTCAGCAGCTTAGAGGCAAAAACCCCCACACCACGCTACGGGGAGCTGCTAATATCTACTTATCTGGAATAACAATGCAATAAAATCAATGTGCAGACTTGACTTGTGGCAAACTTGCCCAACTTGGCTCTCATGGACACTCATATACGCTCAGTCTTTTCTCAAGTAATAATTGGGGCAGGAGCACAATGTGTCATCTTTGTGAAATATCCATTCCTCTAGACAAACAAGCCAATAAATGGTTGGTGCAATGAGCAAACTGAGCACATTCGCTTTATCATGTAACAGTAACATGTTACATGAAAAGTACATAAAACGTAACAGCCTTACTTTCCTTCCTTCATTCTGAATACTGCCACAATTGGGTGGACACATGCTCAAGTTGCTTTAGAAAAACAACAACACACATCAGTTGATTGCTTCTAATTGCAAGCTATAAAATGTTTTTGGTTGCTCTCATGATCAAAAAGCAACCAGTCGATTTATGGCTTGGAATATTTTTACCAAAGCCCTGGAGGTTCTGAAAATAACACAACCTACTTTAAACTGACATGAGCAAACGTTTTTTTGTAGTAAATAAAATCCCATAGAAACAGAATATATTTAAACTCAAACCAAAATTATGATAATTCACATGGGAAAACACTAGAAGCTTTAGACGCTGTTTTTAGTTCCTTATTGTGGTTATATGTTCCAATGACGTATACAGCAAAAGCTCATTGTGAAACTCTTGTCTTGTTTTCAATGCAATCCTACGCATGTCTACTTAGAAGTTAGTCACATTGTGTTCAATAGAGCTTATTCCCAGGAAAGTGTATCGGGTTGCAGCCTTTGGGCCCAATTCTATCCAACATTCCAGTGCTGATGCAGCCACAATGCAGTCCTGAGGTACGGGAGCAAATGTTCCCTTACCTTGAGGAGGCCTCTGTGACTTCCCCCCCACACACACACACACCGCAGGATGCAGTGCATGCCCCATTGGTACGGCTGCATCAGCACTGGAAAGTTGGATAGGATTGGGCCCTTGTTTCTTAAACTGATAATATCTCTAAAATCCACCTTCCTGAGCATCACAATTCAGAAGAAAATTAAAAGCTCCTAACAATAAGACCATGGCTGGAGCAGTTGTATTTTTAACACTCATCTGCCTAAATTCCATTCGCGTTTTTGCTGCTACACAGGTTCTAATAATGTTTTAGAACATTTCTAACAGCACAATCCTATCCAACTTGCACCACCGGCGTAACCAGTGGTGTAGCGAGAACGGGAGACCCCAGAATGGAAAGGGGCTTCCCGTTCTCGCTGCACTGCTGGTTATACCGATGGTGTAAGTTGGATAGGATTGCGGTGTTAGCATTGCACAAAATCTGCATTACCATCATACTCTTAGCACCTGCTGAAATTCAAATTTGAAATACATACCATAGCACAGCGGTGATTTCCTAGCATTTTAAAATCAGGAAATGAGCAATGGCATGTTGGCTTAGGCACACTGGATAGCTGCCCTGCCCTGCCCCAACCTAGATTCATCTTCTGGACGTCTTTACGTCTTTACGTCTTCTGGACGTCTTTACATTTCCTGCATCCTTCACCTTCTATTGTGTGTGTGTGTGTGGGGGGGGGGAAAGGCAAGGAAGAGAGAACAATCGGTGGCATCTGATCTTCCCTTGCCATAGAATACTAAAAGCCAAATGTGCAACCAATGTTTGCCTAAGTACATTTGAATGCTTGAACTTATGACAGGAAACCTAACACATTCCTACTCAGCTAGTTGCATCCTTTCCTCAACAAGACAGATCTGACCAGTTTTACATATCCTAGTTACCTCAAGGGCAATACACTCTGCATGGGGCTATCTTTGAAAGTGTTCAGAACCTTCAGCAAGGGCACAATGCTGTGCTTGAAGCATATTACTCCTGTATTGTTCTGTCTGTGCTGGCTTCCGGTTTGCTTCTGGGCACAGCACAATGTGTTGGTAAAATCCTAACAGCCTGGAACTATGCTGAAAAGCTGTACATACATATTCCTAATAATAATAATAATAATAATAGAAGGACCATCTGATCCAACATGAGCCTGCCTTTTGTTGTTCAGTCGTTAAGTCGTGTCCGACCCTTCGTGATCCCATGAACCATATCCCGCCAGGCCTTCCTGTCCTCCACTATCTTCCTGAGTTTGCTCATTTTCCTACCTATTGCATTTATTGCAAGAAGCCTTGCTTTACACCCCACTGCCCCGATGCTTTATTTGGTGGGAATGTAGAGCATACCCAGAACATACTCCGCCATGGTGCCCAAAATGTGGAACACCCCTCCCTTGGGACATTCGCATGCTCCCCTCACAAATGGTGTTTTGCTGGATGGGTTAGGCTGCAATCCTGTATGCACTTTCCCATTCAATGTACCCATTGAACACAATGAGACTTACTTCTGAGTAGACATGCACAGGATTGCGCTGTGACATTTTTGTTCTGCCAAGCTTTTGTCTGTACTTTTAATCTTAGTTGTTCAGATCTTTTTTCACTGCTAGTTTCAGTGTTACTGTGATTTTATGAGTTTGTATTTCTAAATAGAGTTGTGAACCACCTTGGAGAGCCTTTAGAGCTGAATGGTGTACTATAAATACTGTTTTTATTTACAGTACTAAAAAAAATATCAAACCAATTCTTACTATATTCACAGGTCAGACTTGCAAGTCCCAACAATAGTGCTCTCATTTCAAGCATTGAATCTTGCGTGAGTGTGTGTGTGTGTGTGCGCGCGCGCGCACACACACACACACATGTATGGATATATGTACATACTATACATACATATGAGGAAGCAGGGCTACAGAGAGACAAGGTTTGCACTCTGATCTTTGGTTTTGGCAGAAGAGGCCACCTTTTGCAGAGTCTGGTGGTTGTTTGAAGCACGCACTCATATTGGCTTGGCCCCAGCACAGTGCCTTTCCTCCCCTGGGAGTCCATGTGCAGTGGTCCTGTAATGCCCTGTAAATGGATACTTTTGACCCATCATTTGAGAAGGGGCCAGAGCCCAGCAGTGAAAACAGCACTTTGGATGCATGTGGTCCATATTCAGAGTAATGCTACATGTTCCAGTTGATGTGAGGTTTGACCTTGTCTATCTTGGTTTTCTTATATAACGTACGTGTGTGTGTGTGTGTGTGTGTGTGTGTGTGTGTGTGTGTGTGTGTGTGTGTGTGTGTGTTTTGGGGGGGGCTGATCTGGATTGGAGCCACCTGGAGGCAGGTGGGGGGGATAAAACCATTCTTGCCAAGGTTGAGATCCAAAAATACCTCCTGCATGTTCTGTTTTGATAAAGAAGCCAAGACATGCAGGGTTCACATGTTAAAAGTAAAGTATAGTTTGAACTTCAGGCTCTGGAATAATTTGTTCAGCAAAGGGCTGGTGAAGAGGTGAGTAATAAAGAACAGCTGCCAGTGACTGAGGGGGAAGAGAGGCCCACAGCCCTACCGGAGGATGTCGCATGATGTTGGTGGAGTTGGGCTGGTGGGTTAATCACGGAGGTTGTTGCTGGATAGCAATGCCCAGCACAGGGTACTGATGCTACCAGCAGTGGCTATTTACTAGCTGCCATGTCTCCTCACCGGCCACTGTGGCTCCAGTCAATTTACCTTCACTCTGGACAACACTCTCGGTGAGGCCATGGTGGTCATCTGACTTGCCAGTACTGCACATGGGGGTTATTGGGAGGCAAACATAGATGCTGTGGTCTGCATCACTCAAAGTTTGAGGTGAGTAGTGCTCTCACCCACAGTGCTTCATATTGTTGGGGTTTGTGTGTTATGCTTCTATCTGAACCCCAGATTTAGCTTAGCTTCCAAAGCTCCTCCTAGTCCAGCACTCTCGTATAAAGCCAAGAGGTAAGATACATTGTTCAATGGGGCTGGGTGTGCTCTTTTTGAATGAAAAGAAAACCGAGAGGTTTACCTGACATCTTTAGTTAAACCTGTGCCCAGGACTCTGCAGAACCACTGGCAGAGAAGGGCTAGGTGGACCAATGGGCTGAGTTGGTATAAGGCAACTTCATATGACATAGGTTGGGATACTTACCGTATTATTTCTAATGCAGAAGTATTTTAAAGATTAGAACACTCTTCTTTGGATTCTCTTCCTGTTAGACGTTCTCTTGTCCCAACTTGCTGTACAGTAAACAATGTGTGCCTGCCTTGAATAGCGTGGCAGGAAACATGCATAATCTGCCCTTGTAAAAATCCCTGCTGCTTTGCAACGTTCAGTTTGCTTCAGGGCATTCGCATGAAACAATCCCACTGCCAGGTTTGCCAAGATCAAAAGGAGCGTGCATATTGCTGCTGCTGCTGCCCCACACAGTGTTTCCAGGGGGGTTGGATCTCAGGGACGACACTCTATTTCTTCTTCTTCTAAGTTTGACTTGTATTTATTATAATAGTTTTAAATTTTTAAGAAAGCAACAAATCTGATTGTATGGGCCTGCGCTAAATCCACTGGAGGCAGTAGAGTGTAGGAGGAGGCAGTAGAGGGCTGTTCATTTTGCCTCTGAAACGTGCAAGCTGGAATCTGCACACAGCAAAATGAATGATAACCAATATATGTAGTGCCTCAAGAGAAAAGGGGATAAAGCCCATGTACTGTGACCTGAGATCCCTGAATAGTTTCTATTATTACAGAGAAATGTAATCAATAATAATACTCATTTTACTAACAGTGGACAAGATTTTTGAAAGGCAGGTTAACTACAGATAGTTAGCTGGATACAACCCTATCCAGCTTTCCAGTGCTGATGCAGCCACAATAGAGTTCCCTTTCCTTGAGGCCTCCATGACTCCCCCCCCCCCGATGCAGCACACGCCCCATTGGCACGGCTGCATCAGTGCTGGAAAGTTGGATAGGATTGGGCCCTCAATCTCCTTCAAAATCAGTGAAAGCCAAAGCAATTATTTTGTAAACCTATAAGTAGCTCATTCTACACAATATCCCTTGCATCTTCTTTTAGCGAATCTTAGAATTGTTTAAAAAGCGAGAAAGAAATTAGGCCAGGCATATCTACTTTGAGGCTTCTGGGATAATGCAGTGACCCATACATATTCTCATATCACTACATAAAATATCCAGAAAGCTTCCCCTAGAAAAGATAAGAAAAACTTCTTTATTGTGAAGTTAAAAATTTAACTGCACAGCTAACCAACTTCAATATGGATTTTTTTTTTAATCAGATTGAACAAGCAGTTCTGGTTTATGAAATAAGACAGTTAAAAAATCTGGAAAATACTGTCAATTTGATGATATAGACATTTTAATATTAAAAGTAAATTGTAAATGTGTCTTTATAAACAATATGCATAAAATAGATCTATAATAGTAAAGCTCTCTCTCTCCCTTTTTAAATGTATTTTTTTCACAGTAATTTCTTAGGTATGTAATATTTGTCTCCCTCACAGAAATAGTGCAATTTGAAGAACGTACATCATGTCAGTGGATCAGAAATTCTATGGCCCTTAATATAAGTCCTTGTAAATTTCTTGTAGGAGTGGGTGAAGACTCATATCTGTCTCCGTTTTCTTTAAGATTTGCAACAGCTGCACGTGTTCTGTTACAATCTGTCTGAGGTCTGTCATTTTCTGCAGCAATTTTGCAAACAGCTGTGATGACTCAGGATGATTCAGCTTTAACTGGAGTTCTAAAGCTTGCAGTAAATTATCTTGAATGTCTTCGATGGGCTTCACATTCAGTAACCCAGGGCGATCTAGGAATGAAAAAAAAACCCATTTATTTTTGTTTAGATTGAAATCTCTATGAATCATGTGCATGCTTGTACAGCCCCCTGCAACACTTTCAGTGCATTAAGATTTAAACTAAGACCGAATTAAGAGCTTGATTTTTTTTAATGATTTGATATTTCTGCCTTCACAGTGAACTTAAAGTGCTTAATGCTATGAATCTACAAGCACATGATGTGGCTGAATGCTGCTGCTAACTGCAAGATGTTCACATTTGACAGCAGTTGCCAATGACTTATTGCAGCTTCCCTTGATAAAGTGTAACCAGTTAAACTCACTTTGGCACAGGAACTGACATTTCAGTAATCGGAACTTATCATGCACATACCACAGAGCAGAAGTTAATAAGTAAAATGACTGTGAGGCCATCAAACTACATTGACAGCTGGGTGTAGTGTATTTAGGGTTCCTATACCCATCCTGGTTGCTTTGGAAGGAGACATCAGGCACAGAAACAAGAACATGTAGGCATTGTCTGGGATTGCTGTACTGGGAGGGCTAAACATGATCTATGGATTTCCAGGGTTTATAAAGCCTCAGTACCTGAATGCTAAAGTCCCACCCTGAAGCACTGCAGTATGAACTGCACTGTCACTACATCCTACAAGTGGATGTCACCTGACAACTATCACTACAAGTAATTTCACAACTGAAGTCAGCCTAAATCAGGGATCGGAAGGAAGGGGATTGAGATCAGAAAGGCATGACTTTTAGTCTGGTTTTGAATCTTTGAGAAACTAAGCAAAATGCGCTGGTAAGATGATTAGATACCTTTCTGGGTTTTTGGCTATGTATCCCAGATTTCTGGTTGTGATAACAGGGCAGTCTTGCTGATAATTGGGAGGATAAGATCAATTCAGGTCATAATTGTACCTCAGTTGAATTTTGGTTAGAAAATCTTACCGCTACAGGTAATCTGAATTATGCAATTTATTTACATTAACATCTTTAGACTATGAGTTTTCCAAAATACATTTTAGACCGGTCTAAGGTGTCACAAACATACCGTAAAGCACGTTTGCGGCACACTAGGTGTAAGTGGCACCAGCGAAGAGGCCAGTGCCACTCCTGGTGATTTTAGCAAAATACATATTATGAATTCTAGATGAAGGGAGAAAAAAAGGGAGAAAGCAACAACTGAATCAGAATTAGGACCAAACCTTTTGTTATGATTAACTTATGTGTGTGTGCTGGCCCTTAAAATGTTTTTGTTGCCATTAAAAATACCCCATGGGGATGTGTGCAATATAGAGCAAATTCACAGCAGGTGGGGGGAGAGGAGGTTTAATACTTTGCCCCCACGGTAGTTCCAAATCCATAGCATGCACTCCCCATGTGTTATTTACAGTAGTGAAAAAGCTTTCTTTGAAAGGCCCTCTGTGGGAGAGAGGAGTCACTACTGGACAAACTCAGAAGGCGTGTGCAGGCAGGGAGATACCACACCATTGAAGGGAAACATCTGGAGAAGGAAATGGGTTCTATACAAATAGAACATTATTGTAAAAATCCCTACGGGGATTTAGAAAAGCCTGCCTGTGTAAACCGCCTTGTGTAAACTGCCTTGAATAAAGCCTAAGGAGAAATATGACGACAAGAAAGGCGGTATATAAATACAGATATTATTTGAAGCTTTTTTTTTTACTACTGTAACAGCCCAATCCTATCTAGCTAGGCTGCAGCGTGGGCATAGAGCCCACGCTGCGTCTTATCCAGATAGGACCCAGCTCTGGAACGGCTTGGAACACTCCTCAAGGGAAGGGGACATTCATTGCCTTACCCCGAGTAGAGCCCCAGCTGCCCCGATGGGTCTACTCGAATATGTGCCAGCTATTTTGCTGACACACATTAGAGCGGAGCGGGCCATGTAACGGTGGCCAGACCCAGGAAGGGGGATAGGATTTTGGTGGAGCCACTGCTGCCGATCTCTCCCCATTCCTGGGCCTGGTTGACCTATCCCCCCTCAAGGGATGTCCCGTTCCGCCCTACCCCACTCAGTAGGCAACCTACCTTCCCCAGCAGGCGGTTCAATGGATCTGGGGCAGGAGGAGTGGCACTGGCCTCTTCGCTGGTGCTGCTTACACCTAGTGTGCCGCAAATGTGCTTTACGGTATGTTTGTGACACCTTAGACCAGTCTAAAACCTAGACAGGATTGCTTGTGGGGGTACATGATCCACAGTGGAACTTTAGTGGGGTCAATGTAATAAAGCTGTCCTCCCACCGCTGCAGTTTCCCTCTGGATCATGTACTTCTTCACATGGTATTGTTTTGAAAAACAAATTTAAAGGGACAACATACACATTAATCGTAATGTGTAGTTTGGCCCTCAATTTAACTAAAGAAGGTTATGAGGGCTGAACTAGTTTGGGTTAAGATTAACAGCTTGATCTTCTGAACCACAAAATGGATGAGGTGTTATGGGCTACAGAGGAGTAGCATTCTATAAACTGAGAATTAATACTCTTGCAGGCTCTTTTGTAATCTTTACATTATAAATCTATAGGAAACAATAGCTTCAATCCAAAGGTGCCTTTCCTCAAACTGAACAGCACAGTCTGCTCACAGAAAGGCCATTTCCAACATAGCAGAAATGTGTTGTATAAGAAAAGTGCCTCAAATCTAGAGAGGTTTTGCCACTTGGACAAGCTCATTTCAAAACTGTTTTATGGTCCACTAGAGTTTGTGCACTACAGCCTGGATTTCTCTTGCTCAGCATGTTTCTCTTATTGTAATGCAGCCCCAGATACATTATGGATCAGCAAGAAGTCTTAGTATTTGCATAACAGTTCATAGAACAGCACTATTTATCTCTTTCTGATCACTATTCTTCCAAGTCTATGAAGCTAAGGAAAAGATTTACCGTATTTTACGCTCCATAGGACGCATCGGTCCATAGGACGCATGCATCCTATGGAGCATAAAATAGAGAAAAAAAAGTTTGTACTTACCTGGGCTTGGGGGCGCTTCGGGGAGGCCTGTGGGGCCTTCGGGGAGGCCTACGCAAGCCTCTGCAGACCTCCCCGATGTTTACTTCGGCCCCAAACAGCGATTTTCGGCCATTTCCGGAATATAGCTTTATACTGCTATCTGCACATCTGGATATGATTCACTGTGCTGCAGCAATATAAAACTCAGAAGCATGCATGCAATCTGTATCCTCTGTTTAAAATGCTAGAAAATTCCTCATTTGCTTGTCTCACTTAGAGCGAGTCTTAATGATGCAACTCCTTTTAAAAATAAATCTAAATGAAAGCTATATTTATGATGTCAAACATTTGAATAGTTTTGCTGGAACACCCAACTGGATCTAAAGACTTGGAGACATGGTATCAAGTCAGAGGTGATATTCTATCTATCATGCATCTCCTGCCATGTCATCTATTAGTGCTCCAATGTGCAGTAGCTGTGAAAAAGGCAACATTCTGTTAGGAAAGAGACTGAAGATCAAATGGCCAGTTTCATAATGCCTTTAAATCTATGATGTGCCCCCATTTACAATATTGCAGTGACGTACCTAACGCAAGGTGGGGCCACCTCTACCTTGGAAGAAGCCACTCAACCCAGCTCGGAGCATTCAGTGGCTGCTTCTATGTGACCCTCTTCTGGCACCTTCTGGTTGCGCTGTGCCAGAAGGGGGTACCAGAAAGTGTCAGAAGGGGGTGTGCAAAGAAGTGGCAGCCTCTCTGGGCTGAGTGGCTTCTTCCACCCCCTTTCTACAGCAAACCGCTGAAGCAGGTGGCGGCGGGGGGGTGGCGGCTCTGTGATCTCGCTGCAGCCTTGTTCCAGCTTCTCCTTTGGAAAGGAGAAGCCGGAATGGGGCCGCAGTGAGATCGCTCAGCCCTGCTGTCTCCTCCTGCTTCCATGGCTTTGCGATCTCATTGCCATGCCATTCCAGCTTCCCCTTTCCAAAGGGGAAGCCAGAATGGGGCTGTAGTGTGATTGCAAAGCCTCGCAGCCCCCTCCTGCGCCCAGCTGCAACCCAGAAGTAATTGGCGGTGATGTGGTGACATCATCATGTCACCGCCAACTCCTTCTAGGTCTGCGTGCTCAGGGAGATGATGCCAGGAAGCACTGCCCCAGGCACCGGATGGTATGGGTATGCAACTGCAATATGGTGTTCACTTTTGGTCATCCAGTCTCAAAAAAGCTATCACAGAGCTAAAAGAGATGCAGAAAACAGCAACCTAAAGGTGATGGGAGGACCTTACCTAGAAGGCTAAAGCATTGAGCCTTTTTAGTTTAGAAAAAAAACTAAGGTGATCATGATAAATATTTATAATATTGATTAATATGGAAAGCATGGATAAAGAGACATTTTTCACCCTCAGAATACTAAAAACTGGAGGTCATGAGTGAAATGGCTTGGTGGGAGATTCAGGACAGACAAAAAGGTTACTACGTTACATGATGCATAATTACATTATGCCACAAGATGTGGTGATAGCCACCAGGTTAGATGGCATTGAGAAAGGATTAGACAAATAGGTTAAAAATTTAACAATCAAGCTGAAATTGTGAGCCTAAAGTACCTGAAACTGTTTTAGAGGGATGCTTTTCTCAACATAGAAGCCTCTTTCATTCTTCAGTATTTTTAAAGTTAACTATATTTTCTGTTAATCATTCACTTATGAAACATTCATAACAATGACTTTATGTTCCATGTACACATGCAAAATTACTGTGCATTTCTTATCTCTAGGAGCAATTGCTACTGAAACTCATTTAGAGTAAGACTAGGCATTTGGCTGGGAACTCTTATCATGGTATTGGTATGAATCAGTATGACTCAGCACTAGCGTGCTGAACTTTAATGAGTACAGCACAAATCAGGTTTTCAGTTCAGAGAGATTATTTGCAGTACTCCATGGGATTAAAATGTGTGCTAACATTTTAAAAAGATTCTAAAAAGACAAGTTTTTAAAAGGCAAAATGTGATGGGGAGGGAGAAGAATTTTTAAAAAATGAATGCTATTTTTTCCAGTTTGTATTAAATAGTCGTTTACAATGTTAAAGTATGACACAGTCCACAGAACAGTAGATCCCTGTTTTCTTCCCTCCCCTCATGTTGGCATGAGCAGAAACAGCACACAAGGACAATATGGGAAACAGGGGATCTATGCATGGCTCCCACATCTCCCATCTACCCCTCCATCTTTATGATATTACATTAGTTGAAATCCAGTTCATACCCCAGGTGTTGGTGATGACCTTTAAAGCCCTATAAGGCATAGGTCCAGGGTACCTCAAGGGCCACCTTCTCCCATATAATCCTGCATGCCCCATATGATCATCAGATAGGGCCCTGCTTAGAATACTGCCACCAACTGAAGCCAAGGGGATGGTGGCTATGTGCAGGGCCTTTCCTGTTGTGGCACCACATTTCTAGAATCAGTTACCAGAATATTTGAGAACAGCCCGGAGTTCTGGAGGGGTCTAAAAACTTATTGATTTCACTTAGCCTTTGAGGAGGGAGGCTTCAGCGCCAGCGCCAGTATACTATAGGATTGGGCTGTAAAAAGCATATTCACAGTAGGGAGTTTTAAAGAGGCAACCTTACTAAAGAGGCAACGGGACATAAGAAATACAAAATCATTTGTTAATTTATATATGAGTCATTAATACCGTTGAAGGCTACTCTGTAAATTCCTACAGCAAGATTCTGAAGAGATCAGCCTAATATTTATTTCTAAGTTTAAGTAGCTAAGGGTGTAATCCTATACATACTTACCTGTGGGTAAGTCCCATTGAACTCAATGGGACTTACTTTTGATAAGACACCTTGCCGCCTTGGACATTTGCTTTGGAATGGGATAAGGTGGGGTATAATTTTTTTAATAAATAGGATTGCAGAAGGGAGAATTATTTCAAATTATTATCAAATTATTTTAATCAATGTTAGTTTATCAAATTATTGATATCAAATTATTTTAATCAGTGCTGGTTTGCAATTAATGATTAGCTTCAAACAGTGACTAAAAAATGTGATATTTTCCAGCAATATAATAGTCTACCGCTAAACATTTCAATTGACTTATGCTATGAGCCAAACAGTGCATAGACTTGAAGAAATGGGGTGGGGGTGGGGTGGCAAAAAACTACTGTGTGTGTTAAATTAAAAAAAACAAACCATCAGGAAATAGTTAATTATTGTATTTAAGTAGGTATTATGGCGCAATCCTATTCCTCGTCCGTGCTGGTGCTGCGACCTCTGTGCCGGTGCCGACTGTTGCAAACACGTCATAAAGCACGTTGCGATGACTCGGCAGCAAGCAGCGCTGGTGGGAAGGCCAGCTCCATCTCATCGGTGCTGAATACCGAAGACAGCGCCGGGGAGCAGGTAAGTCCTGCTCCGAGTGGCACGGGGGCTGGGGAGGGCGGGGGGACGTGAGGAGGGGGCGTAAAGGAGTTGGGGATAGGCAGATTGGGCTGGGGAGCGGGCAGGATCAATGGTGCTGGCGCGCACCAAATTCTATCCTCCCTCACGGGCCGTCTCCGCATACACAGGGCTGCTCGGTTGTGCGCCAGCGATTGAGCTGGAGCTGATACAAGTAGCCCCATTGCGGTGGCTAGGGACTTACCCGGGGTAAAGGGACAAAATAAATGTCCCCTTACCGCAAGCAGACCTCCAGCCGGTTCCTTCCCAGTATAGGATGTAGCATGGGCCACGTGGCCTGTGCTGCATGGCCCAGTGTGTGTGGGGGAGGAGGATAGGATTGGACTGCTGCCCATTTCGTTAATTTAGATGTATAGCCTATGCTTTACTTGCTTTATTTAGGTGTGTTTTATTTATATATACATTTTAATTTTGTGTTTAACTAGTTTTGTGACCAACAGAAATAGGAATGAAGAGCTCCAGGTGGACAGGGAAGAGAGCAACCAGAGTAAGATATCCAAAGTGAGCCACAGACTTTCTTGTCAAGAGAATCTACTGTAAAGGCCACTGACTCCACAGCAGCTGGGGGAAGGGGTGATTTTAGAAGGAAATCTAACCAAATGTTTCATGTCATATGTAGTTTGACCTTTTGAAACTTTGGAGGAAGTATGGTGGAGTCTATGTTATGTGATCCCATTTCAGAGTGAGATTTTAAAAAAATGTTTTCACATTTGAGCTGAAAATACAATATTCTCTCTTTCTTCCTCCCTTTCTTCCTTTAAAACAGTGTTTCTCAAACTGTGGGTCGCAGCCCGATGCTGAGGTGGGTCACCAGTTGGGCCCAAATTGGACGCAACCAGAAGCCACTTCCGGGTCGCGACTCACATCTGGAAGTCACTCCTGCGTCGTGCTGGGCCTGGGATGGCCTCCAGAGGCCTCTGCGGGCCTCAGAATAGCTCCAGGAAGTGACTTCTGGGTCACTTCCGAATTTGCCGATGCAACTTCCAGTCATGTCTGGGAGTCGTTTGGAGGCGAGGCCCAGCCCAGCATGACGGAGTAGCTTCCAGAGTTGAATCATGACCCACCGCCAGAGTTGCAAGGTGGGTTGCAACTCAGGTAAGTTTGAGAACCGCTGCTTTAAGCAGCATGTGTTCTTGCATTAGCTTGTCCTCTGTGCCTCCAGAACTAATTTCTTAGCCAGGATAGTGTCACAGACAGAAACAACATATCTGATTGCGATGTTTAGAGTGTTTGAGAGCAACTACTAGCATTTTCAAGCCCTCACATGAAAACAGATGTACTGCTGTAATATGGAAATAAACACTTGTTTCTCAGTTCTTTCCAATTAGCTTGTTGATGTTTCATTGGTGATCATCATACTAAGGTGTAAAAGCTTCAGTTTCTGCTGACACTGATACCCTGAAGTCACTGAGACAACACCTAGAATCTTTAGTGTTCTGAACAAGGAATCTCTAAACAGTAGATTATCTCCTACATTTAAGAAGAGACAACAAAGGGTCTTGAAGAGCATGAAAAACTAAAAGACGTATTTCAGTATAAACCTTTGTGGACTTCTGTACACTGTATTTAAATATACTTTTGTAAGAAAAGGGAGGGCTCTCACTTAGATACCCCAAATCATTAAACTTTAGTAAAACTAGGCATGAGTTTATGTACAGCAACTGGGGTAACTTCAGAGGCAGCGATGACTAAAGAAGGGAATAATTAGGAACTGACTGCTAAACTTCTGGTTAGAATTAGCCACCCATTTCTGCCAAATTAATCATATTATTAGTTGATGAACCAAGTTCATAATAATAGTAATACTAATAGATTTTCAGGAACTATTATAGTACTGGGGAGCCAATTTTTAAAATTATGCCATATTGTTTTATAGAAAACCAAACATTTGTACAGAACCAATTTGCAGTCAAAGAATGATCCCCCCCATTAAGAATAGGGGAGTCAACAGTCTGTTTCTCATCTGTTTTCATTACTATGAGAAAATTCTCTCAAGACCATTGGCTCATATTCTAAAAGGTCCTTTTGGGCTTGAAAAATTGCTGCACCATGATCCAAGAAATATACTAGGTATCCCAATCACTTTTACTGCATTAATTCAAAGCCTTCAGGGACCAATTTATTCCAAAATGTTCCTCAAGTTAAAGGCATTCTGAAGGTATGTACATCTGTTAACTGTGATTTTAGTTAGTCTAATAAAACCTGTCATTGCACTGAATTTTGAAGTGAGAAATTTTTTTTCAACTAGTAAGTCTCCTTAAATCTGACATATGTCAGATCGTGCAGTACACCAAATGTGGCTGGCAGAGAGATACGAACAGAACGATATACTTGAGGGATATGGAGTGCTCCGCTCTGCGTACGTAACAAGCTGCTGCAACCCTGCATAGTGGAACCACAGTAGGTGTTCAGTGGATGTGACTGAACACCTTCACTCTAAGGCTGCAACCCTATACACACTGATGGGAATCCCACTAAACTAAACTAAACACTTACTTCTGAGTAGACATGCATAGGATTGCACTGTAAGAATCCTAGCATTCCCTAGTTCTACAGAATCTGTTTTGTGATGAAATTCATAGACATTCTGGACTGGAGGATATTTATAACATCTTAAGGGTGATTTCACATGTAATTTAACCTTAAGAGGCAGGTGCTTTAATTAGCTTCCTTTATGTTTCTGGCCATAACTATGTAATCTAAAAATCAAAATAGGGTGGGGAAGTTTGTCCCAACCATGTTTACAATAATTGACTCACTCCTCTTTCCCTTTACCCACATGAATTGCATATCAAGTCGGGTGTTGCATCATGTGTGTCGCAAGGTTTAAGAGTGCTGCTTTTCTTCCAGTTGCTCCTCCACCCACCCAACACTGAGCCATAACCTCTTTCTGAACTTTAAGCAATGTCTAAAGTGAACTGGGCTTTAGGAGGCAGGAGCCTACCATTCAAACATTCTTACAGTATTCACTGTGAAGATCTCAAGACAGATCTGTGTCATTTGTGATTCAGCAAGTCGACTACAACATATATATATACAGCCACATACGGTGGCCCACCAGGGATTCCGTAAACTTCTTGTAACAGTTTCCTACTTGAAACTGCAAAAAAAACCAGGGCCATTGCTCAAGCATCTTACAGGCCAAAATTCATGGTTGATTTGCCGTGTTTGGCTTGGTTGATCATAAGTTGTGCATTGCCATCTCAAGTTTCCTTCCCACCCAAAGATAACTATGGTTCTGTCACACTTACCTCCGCTGAGAATAATGACGGCTATAAATATTGCCAGATCACTGTCGTCTAATTCCAGTGCATTGAATTTGACAGCAAACTCAAACTTTGGCTCCATAAAGTCACAAAAAGGTTTCCGGAGACTCTTCAGAAACTCCCGAGTCATGAATCCTTGTCCGTTGGATACGAGAACACCGTCTTTATTCATCATAGACGCCAGGAGCGTATAGATGATCTCATGGACACCATATTTCAGGAGAGTTACTTGGTCATTCAGGTCTAAACTCACAAAACCTGGAATGCTTTTGGCAAATTCTGTGATCTCCTGGACAGCTTCCACTGAGCGAAACTGACAGCGCTGGAAGATGAGGATGGCTACTTCTTTGTTCTGCTCTTGCATGGGGGTCACGTGTTTGGACTTGATCTGGTCTTCTCCTATCATCAAGGAATTCATGTCATAAATGACAAATGGCTGAAAAAGAAAAATGCCATTGACTTTCACGCTTCCTTCCTATAAAAAGTATATTTGAGCTCTTGAAACTAAATACATTGAAATCAAGAAGGTTAAATTATGGATGGGGAACAGAAAGAAGTTCCTCAGAAGTTGACGGGGAACGCATTTGTATTCTGCTGGAATGTTCAGGGGAATCATTTTGGGGGCTAGAAACCTTAGATAGAAAACAGGCTTTGATTGGTTAAAGCAGCAATTTTCAACTAGTGTGCCATGGCACATTGGTGTGCTGTGAATGGTCCTCAGGTGCACCACGGGTGTTTGGGGGAGGGTAATTTATTAGGGCCAGCGGGTGGCGCAGTGGGTTAAACCGCTGAACCATGAGCTGTCGATCGAAAGGTCGGCAGTTTGAATCCGCGACGGGGTGAGCTCTCGTTGCTTGGCCAGCTCCTGCCAACCTAGCAGTTCCAAAGCATGTTAATGTGAATAGATAAATAGGTACCGCTTGCGGGAAGGTAAACAGCGCTCCATGTTCCAGCTGCATGCTACGCGCTGCGGCAAGGAGAGTCACGCTGGCCACATGACCACGGAGGCATCTTCGGACAACGCTGGCTCTTCGGCTTTGAAATGGGGATGAGCACCACACCCTAGAGTCGGACACGACTGGACTTAATTGTCAGGGGTCACCTTTACCTTTTTTAAAAAAAATTATTAGTAGGGCCATTGGGGGGATGTGAGCCCCCCACCAGCAGCATGATGTACCTTGTCAATTGTCAAAAAGCGGATGGTGTGCCTTGACAATTTTAGCGCCTTGTCAGTGTGCCATAAGATGAAATAGGTTGAAAATCGCTGGCTTAAAGCATGTGCAAGGCAGGCAGGCAGGCAGGCCAGACATAACATTTTCCCATACTTGCAAGGAAGTGCTTTTGGAGGAATGTTGTACAAATTACTCCAAACAAACAAGCTGATTTTTGTTCTGGTAAATGGAGCCATAATTTCCCCAAATATAAACATAACAAAAAAAAATGCAAACGTTTAAAAACTATGCAAAAAAAAATGCAAACGTTATAAAAACTCTTTATAATTTTGGAAACTTATTAAGTCAACACATTATTTCAGGTGTTTGCTTTGTTGATAGTCTAATGAAATTGCCTTTCTACAAGAATTCAGTCTTCAGAATGTTTGTTAAGAGATCAATATCTCTTTAAAGCCTGAATTTTAATTGCGGTACAGTCATGCTCAAATGTTTAGTGTGTAGTGGTGTTTTCTGTAAAAACAGTTTTACAATTTTGTTATAATTACAAAGCTTAAAAAAAATGATAGAATGAAAAACATGTAGTAAACTTGTGGTAAAATATGCTTAACAGCCAGCAAATACAACCAAACACACTTCACCCTGTGGCCCTGTCTAGGTTGGAAAAATCACACCCAACAATCTGCAGTGAAAATTTATAACTACCACCACAAGATAGGCTGTGTCAATCCAAATGCAGCAATTGGTAAGGCAAAGCCAACTCCGTTTTAGTTACGTGTGCATAAATGCGAGTATCAGTACTAGATAGTTGGTCTAAAATTGCCAGGGTACAATAATTTAAAGTCCTTATATCTATATATTTCACTAATGGATCTGAGAAATATTATACCTGGGTTTCTTTAGACCAGTGGATCCCAAACTAGGGGTTGTGACCCAAACAAGGGTTGCATGGGAAGTACAGTTCCCTGTAAGCTGCGCAGCTGGAATTGAAGCCCTACACAACTTCCCACTTGGTGCTCCAGAACTTGATGATGATGTCATTGTTGTGTGCTTCGGAGCATTATTATTATTGTTGATATTGTTATAATAATAATAAACATGTACCAACTCCATGGGTCGTCGGACTGAGAGAAAAACTGTATTTAGGGTCGCGGTCAAAAACGTTTGGGAACATGCTGCTTTAGACTTACTGAACATTTCTCATTTGGCCCAGTGTGGAGCAATTTCCCCTGTACTTTGTTGGATAGATTGACAATCCTGCAAGCATAGCTGTCTCCTTGGTATTCTAAATACAGTGAATGAACTAATAGGAGGAAAGGGGTGTCCATTAATGCCACAAGCCTGTTAAATCTGAATGCATTGCACACATGCATGAGCAAAACATATGACTGTTTTTTTAAGAAGCAGACAACATCTGTTAAATTGAGGTCCATTAAATTGAGGGTTGACTCTACTATCTTTAGTTCTCTCAAGTGCTCTTTAATTCTGGAGAAGTTTCTTGTATGTATTTGCCCATGAACTTAATTAAACAACGATTTCATAGCAACAAGCCCCATTTATTTATTTATTTACAATATTTTTACCCCGCCTTTCTCCCCGAAGGGACCCAAGGCGGCTTTATTGGATTGGTTTACAAGGATTGATTTATTTCAATCAAACTATTTTTCAAATCAGTGTTTAGGATGCAACCTAACACACTGGTCCTCAATGTACAGAAGGATACAATATTTTAAAATCCTCAAATGTGTGAAATGAGAAACCTTGGGTTCCTCCAGATTTACTGGACATTCTTCACACCATAACTGCAAGCTTATGCCCCTTTCCTGAATACTGTACATTAAATAGGATTGATAGCTTATTTACTCATGCCCAGAGATCATGCTAGGACTCACGCTGTACCTGTAAACAAGCACCACTGAAAAAGTACTGTGCTTGAGGTGATGCCAAATGATACGAATGCTCTGATCCATGATGGCAGATTCACATGATATAATCAGGTAGTGAACTGCACATTATTATAATCCATGAATCACAACTTGAGTTGCCCTTCCAGCAGACCTCAGTGACAGATCAATAATAACATCTGGTCCTATTCATTGGTTTGCTATCTCTACGAGGATGTAGATATGAATTATAGGGGTCTATTTAAATAAAGGATGCTCAGTCCACATATCCTGAAGCAACTGAACAATGTGGGAGAAAAACATTCCCCCAAAAGCCAAGGAGATGTGCAACTAATGTTTTGATTCCAAGACTTTTGGGGTCAGCAAGCAAATACCTGGGCCAGGGAAACCCATCGCCGTTCGAGTGCAGTGTCACAAGCAATATGCTGGTGTTACAGGAAGAGACAAACCAGTGCAAATTTCAGAAGCTGAAATGGACTTTGTAACTTGCAGCTTATTTTGCTACGGCCAATGAGCGCTGTACATTCCAGAAAACGGTTGGTTACTTAGTAATTTTAGTCTGCATGGAATACTTGAGCACTACCAATCATTTACATGTGACGCAGATGCAGCCACAATTAAAAGAAGGACCATAACTTTAAATTGTGTTCACAGTAAACATTTTGACGTTTCAGAGCACAAAGTCCGTTGCAGTGCAAATAATAATAAAAGTTTTACTCATTATTTACTGAATGAGCACATTTACTCTGTAGTATTTAAATGCAAGCTTGAGAAAACAGGGTAATTTTACAGGGGACTCTCTCTTCATTTATAGTTTTATGCTGGTAAACTATATTGGCGGTTTCCATTTGAATGTTCAGAGGCAAACAATGTCACATGAATGCACCCCATATAAACTGCATGGGCAGTGCATCAGTATGATGTTCAAACATCACAAAGTCACTCGCAACTTTCAAATTAGTTTAACAGCTCGCCATACGAAAACTGGAGGAAGCCTATTCAGATGCACAGTGACCCCAGAAAGCTTTTGAGTACTTGGCAAAAATAACGGTATCTCTTGCGTATGTAGCTGTAGATCGTCAAAGTTGTACAAGGCATGAAGGATGTAGCTGTCAGACTATTCACACTTTTACTTTTACTACACTTTTACTATTCATACATAGCTTTTAAAGTATCTCTCCACCAGCAAATCAATGATTGGGTGAAAAGGAGGACATCAATTACTAAATCACAAACTATGGTGTTGCTTTGGTATAGGAATAAGCATGCTATCCTCTTTTAATGTTGAATTGGTTGGCAGTAATCACTGAGATCTTAAATTACTGAAAATCAGAGAGCCAGTGTGGTTGTAGTGGTTAGACTAGCAGACAAGATCCAGGTACATTTCCATGCAACCATAATGGGGTAATTTTAGACGAGTAATTAACTCTCAGCCTAATTTTCAACATATCATTGTTGAGAGAACAAAATGGGGGAGGAGGAACTATATATAGCATCCGGAGCAACTTGGAAGATTGGTGGGATAAAAATAAATAAATAAATAAAACCTAAAATTTGACAACTCAGAAAACAAAAACAAAAAAACAGAATTCTAGATATACAAAAATATGCTAGCATACAATGTTTTGGGTCTTTGGGTTTTCAAATACCTACACCAATCTTAAAGATCAGATCTACAGTAACTACCCCGAACCAGATGGATGTAGTTACTACAGCGTTGGATTGGGATGCTTGAACTCTAGGGTGGTCAACTCACCATCTCTTAGCTTAACCCAGAGGTTCCCAAACTGGGGTGTTGCGATGCCTAGCCGGGAACAATAGGGTTTCTACTCCCTTAAGGGGAGTGGCAACCTGCGGTGACAGCGCCGGTGCTTCTAGGATCACGCTGATGCTGCCGAGCAAAATAAGGTGTTTTCTTTTCACTTCCATGGGGGTCGGGCTGGGCCTCCAGGGAGTGTGGGGAGCCTGTGTACCCCTCTGCAGGCCTTCCCATGCCTCAGAATGGCTCCCCAACGCAATCATGATCCACTTCTTGTTTTGTTGGAAAACTGGAAGTGGGTCACAATCATGTCGGGGAGCTGTTCTGAGGTGTGGAGAGGCCTGCAGAGGGGTCCTCAGGCTCTGCGCACCCCCCGGAGACCCAGCCCAAACCCCCAGGGAAGTGAAAACAATATCTTATTTTGCTCAGTGGTGCCGGTGGTAGCATGATCTCGGAAGCGTTGGTGCCATCGTCGCCACCCCCCGGCAAACACAAGCTGTCAAAAGGTTTGGGAACCACCGGCTTAACCCACTTCACAAATGACAGCATGGTATAAAGTTATACATCACCCTGAGCCATTTGGATTAAACTAGTGTGGGGTGATTTTAAGTTAAATAGTATATTTTAAAGGGCATTTGTTGGTTTTGTTGGCTTTAATAGTTGTCTTTCCTCTTTCCCAGGGCCCTCATGATGAGATGTTAAACATTTTAATAAGTAAATCTAGCATCAGAAGAAATGCCAGCAACTTATTCAAGTTTAGGTGTTCTGGCTAATTTCCAAAAAGGTACAATAGTTCAGGAAAATATAATGGACCTGTAATGGTGGGCAGAGGAACCTGAACTGGGACTGAACATGGGCTAGGATGGACGGTGTGTACAATGGAGCTGTGAAGAGTTGAGAAAGATTCTCGCCCTGGTCATTATAAGTTGCTCTTCAATCCCTTCTAGTCTCAAATTGCTACCTTCCAGGGGTGGCATCAAAGGTGAGCCAGGGTGAAAGGCCACACTCATTCGAGGGCCCACCTGGACAGACTCCTGAGCCCTTTTGTACTGGTATCACGGGTAGTACCCAGTGCATTGCCAGGGGGTTCCATGGGGTTCCATGAGGACCCCGTGCAGGGCTTTGCCCCAGTGTCCCACTGACGATGTGTTCTAGAAGCTCTCATTTCAAATAAGAGCAGGATTCTCAGGAATGTGATGAATGCCTTGGATATGCCTGCAAGGTACATTTTGCAATTAACAACTCAGCTGCAGCCACACAGTAAACTAGCGTCCTTGCAAGTGAGCCGAAGCTGTGTTTTTACAAAATTTTGAAAATATTTCCACCCAGAGATAGGATAGTAAAAGCCATGGGGAACTGTAAACTGATTTTATAGTGAGACCCATTCTCTCTCTCTCTCTCTCTCTCTCTCTCTCTCTCTCTCTCTCTCACACACACACACACACACGGCAGAATGCAGTCATTGTTAAACATCTTTTAAGCTCCACTGATTTCCTGATCTAATGTCATGTTTATCTCTCCCATTGATTCAGTGGTACTGTACTTGGAAAGTATTTAACTTTGGTTAGATAGTGCCCCAAATAAGTAAGAGATGATATTATTCAGATAGGATACAGATAAAAAGGGCTGCCACTGGAGCTTGATTCGCAAAATACTTATGTCTGAATGCTTGGATTAGGGGCTGTAGAGTCCTACTGAGTACAAACAGCATATACACTGTTATAATGGAGTAATAAAACATGTTTAGGGCCAATTCTGTACATAAATGGACATAACTGACAGCAGAAAATGGAGAACGAGGACATCAGCAATATTCTATATAAGTTAAAAGAGTGTTATGATGTGGATAACAACATTATAATGTTTTATAATACTATAAGATTATACAGAGCAATATATCCTATATACAAAAATGCTTTATATGTGCTGTAATTTGATTTCCTTATTCCTTTCCTTCTCAAACGCATCATTTAATATTTGACTTTATATTGGCATGAGTCTCTCAAATCTAGAAGTCACATTATGTACTGTTTACGCTAATATATACAGAAATTGTAGTCTTATTTCTATTTCTTAGGGATTCTAATGCCTCTTTTAAACTTACAACCTTTTAATTTATTTTATGTAGATCAGGATATGGTCTTATTATGTCTCTTGCCTAATGTGTTTTCTGACTAGGACGGCACAGACTTACAGCTCAATCCTATCCTCCCCCGGTGCAGGGTGTTCAGCGTGGGCTGTGCAGCTGAATCTTATCCAGGGAAGGGTCTGGCTGGAGGTCTACTCAGGGTAAGTGGGCATTTGCCCACTTATCCCAGGTAAACCCCCAGCCGCCACAATGTGGCTACTCAGTTCTCTGCCAGATCTTTAGTGAAGTCACTTCTCTGGCATCACTTACTCTTTGGGTGACACAAATATGCCGTAGTTTGCAACACCCTAGACTGGTGGAGCAGTCACTCTGCCGGCCTACACTTGGACAGGATTGCGCTGTGTGGTTAGCATAAGCTAGGTAAAGGTGACCCCTGACAATTAAGTCCAGTCGTGTCCGACTCTAGGGTGTGGTGCTCATCCCCATTTCAAAGCCGAAGAGCCAGCGTTGTCCGAAGACGCCTCCGTGGTCATGTGGCCGGCATGACTCTCCTCGCTGCAGCGCGTAGCATGCAGCTGGAACACGGAGCGCTGTTTACCTTCCCGCAAGCGGTACCTATTTATCTACTCGCATTAACATGCTTTGGAACTGCTAGGTTGGCAGGAGCTGGCCAAGCAACGAGAGCTCACCCCGTCGTGGATTCGAACTGCCGACCTTTTGATCTACAGCTCATGGTTCAGCGGTTTAACCCACTGCGTCACCCGCTGGCCTTATTTAGCATAAGCTAGGGGTGTACAAATTGTTTTTATTTGATTTGATTTTTTTCATTTAATTTGATTAATTTCCCATTCATTTAATTTATTTTTGTTTTGCTCATTGTCCCGTTCATTTTTTTAGGAGTTCTAGTTCAGCGCCAATGGCTAAAAACTGTTTCTTTCTTGTTTTGAAAAAGACAAGAACTGAAAATGAACGGCAATGAGTGAGGGCTCCAGACTGGGCCACCCATTTGTTGATATTCATTCTGTGTATTTCAGGGTGTTTTCATTTCAGAGTGAATAGAAAAGAATACAAATGAGGTTTGATAAAGTCAGAGGAGAAATCCAATGACCAAGGAAGGTGGTATATAAATACTGTATATTATAATATTATTATGAGGCTCATTCATATCCATTTTCATTCATTCAAAAAATGAACACGCATGCAAAGCATAAGCAATGGTTCTGCCTACCAGAACACACACAGAGCTTAAGGTTGCTCAGAAAGCACTCCTTTAAATGCTTTTTTCCAAATAAAACAAAATTCCCAGTTTTTTTCTAGACTAAACTGATCCAAGGCTCATATATTTGAATGAAGAAATCATGACTGAATTGGGCTGAAATCATGACTGACTGTGTTCGGATCAAGTGTTATGCTTCGTGGAGGCTGAAAGCAATACCAGCATAAATCACTTGACAAAGAGAAGCCAGAAGGTACAGCCGTATAAAAACTGATCCCTAGAGTCCCAGCTAGGATACACAGCATCCTAGTGTCAGGACATTTGAAATGGAGATTTCTGCTTATTCTCCAACAGATCGCCCTGTTGGATAACATGGGAGACAGCCTATGGAAAAGGGGTGACAGAACAGGAAGAAGTGGGGCTTGACAAGTACGTAAAGGTTATGCTGACCTTCACATTCTTGTGCCGGATTCAAATATTTTATTAGGTTATTTCAAATAATGTTTACTTATCCTATCTTAAAAACATTTCCTGTGCTTCAGTCATGGCTTAAAATATATAATTGCCAAATGCAGAAGGGTGGTTTTTTTTTGTTTTTTGTTTTAAACTGGTTTGTCAGTATGGTAAATCATTTGCTCCAAAAAAGAGAGTAGAAAGCAGAGAACTAACTGATTTGTCGGTTGTCTTTCCTGTCAGGATTGCCCTCGCCTTGGCTTTGGTCAGTGGGAAGGACTTTATGTATGAATCATACAAGAGCTTGGCAAGGGCTCGCAGATCAGCAGACTCGGGATTGAGCTGGTCAATGTCACTGGAGATCTCCGCTAAAAGCTTCTCTTTCTCAGCTTGTGGCATTCGCCCAAACCTGATAGCTGAAGAGGAAAAGGAAAAAGACACACGGTTACAGTCATAATGAATTGCACCTGATATTTGCACATGCATTTGTAAGCATCTTTTCATTGCCATTTACAGCTGAACAGAGTGAAGTTTTTATTATGAAAGTGCATAATGGGAACAAATGATCAACCTATGCCGTGTGCAGGCAGTGATAGGCTTCACAATGATAATGGCTGCACGTAGGGTCTGTGATGTTGGTTGGAATATTTCCGACCTGACTGATTATAAAGCTCAGTAGGGGAATTCAGAAATAGTTTACTCATTCAGCTGGAAACCGGACCAGAGAGGCCAGATTCAGTCTGAGCATGTCATGTGGCAGTTCTCCACACTCCCACTTGTGTTTTTGCACTAAATCAATTATGAGAAGTAGAAGGAAACAGATACATTTTCTCATGAGTGGATAGTGTGACTCTTACTATTCTTATTACATGGTTTTGTCTGCAGTGTACAGGGGATGGGAGAGTGCTATTCACCGATGTGGGTGCGTCGGAGTGCAGAGTGCTTGGCTTTCCATTTTACAACTGCCATGCAAGTTGTGAACCCTCAGCATGATACCAGTCAGAATGATCTCCCCGAAGATGCTGAGTTCTAATTCTGACCCTCAACAGTGATGTGCTAGATAGCCACAACCCAATATTTTGAGCAGACTCAGCAACTAAACCGAACACAGAAAATTGTCAAGTAATACATGGCTATTTCATAAATATATCAAACATAAATATATAAATATCCATCAGTAAGAAAACTTGATATCACTTGGAATCTTAAGAATGAGATCTCAGTCCCTAAATATAAAGACAAGGAGGGGGGAGGAATGGAGGGAATGAGGTTTTACTGTTGCAGTATTTAGGATCAAACTGGTACACGCGGCACTGACAGCGCAATCCGACTTAACTTTTTTGCCAGTTTAACCAGCGGCGCAGTGAGAATGGGAGGCCCCAAAATGGAAAAGGGATTCAAATCCCCTTTGAATTCCTCTTTTGGAGGGGATTTGAATCCCTTTTCCATTCTGGGGCCTCCCGTCTTGCTGCGCCACTGGTTAAACCGGCAAAAAAGTTAAGTCGGATTGCGCTGTAAGTGTGTCATTGTGTAGTTACAGGGTTTGGTTTATTCAAGCGTAGAAGCTGTGCAGGGCCATGTTTTGGATTGGAACCGGAGAGAGAGAGAGAGAGAGTTTTAACTACGTCAATTTAAATGGCATTTTAAGGGTTAAATTGCTGCTTTATAGTAGTGATTTTCAGCAGGAAACTAGAGCCAAGGTAAAGTATTAAAGTGTCTATCTCCTTGCTGTGGTCCTGATCCAAATGGTGGCCCTGTGGAACTCCTACACAAGAGTAAACCTGAGTCTGTAACTACACAATGACACACTTAGTGTCACTTGTGTTCTGGCCCACCAATAAAGCGAGACGTTTGATTCAAATCAAGTATTCAGAATAATCTCCCTATGCAATGCACAACCCCTTGTAATAGTGTTTCCAAGTGGATAAAACTAGGGGTATTTATTCTGGGTTTTCTGTAGTTCTTTCCTGTTATGCAAATACTTGGCACACACTTGGTTACACTATGTTGCTGGGTCAGAAATAGCCTCTTCCTCACACCTAGAAATAGTCTCTGATGGTACAAGAACACAAGGAAGTCACTGAGCACCTGATTACTCAACTGATTGACTATGGAGCCCTGGCTACAATACCTATTTACTTCTACATGCCCATCACAGTTGCTCTTTAATGAACCCTGTTGCCAAAGGAGGAGGAGGAGCCACCCAGCGATCTCGTTTCAGGTTCTACTTTGGTCCCATTCTTCACACCATTATTAGAACTGAAAGGGACCACGCAACTCTGCAGGGAGCAGACGACCACTCAGTAAAGTCTAAATTTAGACCTCTTCCTGAAAATGTCCCCTGCCTACAAATGTCTTCCAATAGAAATCTTTGAATAATTGCCTGATATTTGTTTTGGACTCTAGCCTGGAGTATCGGTTTTTTCCCCTCCCTACAGAGACAGTACATGTATTCAGTCAGTTGCCAGCAACAGTTGCCAGTGAGAAATCATTGTCAAACTGCTTGCTTTTTTGTCTTTGGGAAAATGGGTTTCCCGCAAATCCTAAAACCTCATGTGTAACATAAGGAGCCTGCCTGTGAGTATTGCCAGCATCCAAATAGATTGATTGTCTTCATTGAGGGTGAACCACTACATGCATCATATGTGTGATTAGAGTTTAGGATTAAACCACATGAGAAACAAAAGACAGCCCCTTAATCCACATGCCATTAATCCTTTCATAGGCTGCAGACATGAACCATTTACTCTACTAAAATCCTACTGAATTCCAGCACACTACTCTAGCATCAGTAGCTTCACAATTGAAGCCCTTGTTATCAACACCTTGCTACAGTATACATTTGTTGCCAATATGAGTCAATATAGAGCAGGCAGACTCTGTGCAAGGGGAGAGAGCCTTTTTTGTGTATTTTCCCCATGAATAATTGTATGTGCGTGTGATCTCCAAACTACCCTTTGGGCCCAACCCTATCCAAAATAGAGCGAAAACTGTTATAACCAGCTACAATGTAACAAGAGTGTAACATTTGGGGCTCTTCAGTCTAGAAAAAAGGCGGTTGAGGGGGGACATGATTGAGACGTATAAAATTATGCATGGGATGGAGAGAGTGGATAGAGAGAAGTTCTTTTCCCTCTCACACAACACTAGAACTAGGGGACATCCACTCAAATTGAGTGGAGGGAGGATTAAAACAGACAAAAGAAAATATTTCTTTACCAAGCGTGTAATTCATCTGTGGAACTCCTTGCCACAGGATGTGGTGATGGCACCTGGTCTAGATGCCTTTAAAAGGGGATTGGACAGATTTATGGTGGAAAAGTCCGTCACAGGTTACAAGCAATGATGGGGATAATAACCTCCTTGTTTTAGTAATAGGCTATCTCTTAATGCCAGATGCAAGGGAGTGGCAACAGGATACAAGTATCTTGTTGTCTTGTGTGCTCCCTGAGGCATCTGGTGGGGCCACTGTGCGATACAGGAAGCTGGACGAGATGGGCCTTTGGCCTGATCCAGCAGGGCTCTTCTTATGTTCTTATGTTCTTATGATCATCTTCATCAGGATTGTGGTCATAAGTGGCGAAAAAAGATTAAAAATTGTTTAAAACATTTAACTTTAAAAGCAGCTGCTTTTAAAGTTACATGTTTTAAACAATTTTTAATCTTTTTCGCCACTTATGACCACAATCCCAATGAAGATGATCCACTCTTGTTACAATCCTAACCAACTTTCCAGCGCTGATGCAGCCATGCTAATGGGACATGCAATGCATCCTGCGGTGGGAGGGGCAGTCACGGAGGCCTCCTCAAGGTAAGGAAACATTGGTTCCCTTATCTCGAGGCTGCACTGCGGCTGCATCAGCGCTGGAAAGTTGGATAGGATTGGGCCCTGTGACTGCTAAGGTGTTTTTATGATGCCCAACTATCATCCCCACAAGAGATTTGAATTGCAGAAAGACCAAATAGTGAAGATATCAATAATAACCTTTTAAACCAAAACACAAACATCAACATTGATGGGAAATTCAAATAAGGCAATAATCCTCTTCAAACAAAGAAATGTGCAAAACTAAAATTAGGAAAACTAAAAAAGATAGAAACATGAAAATAATGTCAAAGAAGAAACGTTCAGTGTACTGGCACATAAACTGATTTAAGTCACGTTGATTTGAGTAAATATGGTAAATCCATAATATAAGATTTTCCAAATGCCTGACAATAGTATCAAATATTGAATAAAATAGAATGGCAATATTTGATTATTTTACCTTATTAAAATGATTGGCTGGGTGTTAATTTATCAGTGATCTGAAGGGATTCTGCATGCTGTAGGGGAAATTTGTATTTATTTCTAATCAAAAGTAAGAAAATTAACAAACAGTTCACCACCACCACACTGGTTGGTTTTGCAATCACTTGAGCAAATGAACCATTTGGTAAACTCTATTAATATTTCTTAGGGTTTTTGCCAGCAACCTTGATGTCCTGCTTTTCCCTCTTGAGGACAGATTTGCTCATTTATAAAGGGGTTTGACAAGATCCATCAAGTTATAAAATGTTTCCCAGGCCCTAGTAGCTGGATTCTACTTGTCAAATGGGGGTTTTTTTCAGGCAAGACTCTGCTTCATGTTACCAGCAGCAGCGACCCTCACATACTAGTGAAGTTGGCTAGTCCCCCCTCGCCTCCACTATGCACTTCAAAAACGTGTGAGGCCAAGGCCTCTTTGTTGCTATGCAATTATCATGTGAGTGTGGGGTCTCAACTTGCTTGTTCTTAGAGGAGGGCTCTACTCCTCGCTCTACCACATGGGGGATGCTGGTTGGTACCCTATGAACCTGGGCAAAATGAATTGAATTGAGGGACCAAGCCTCATTCTATGCATCTCTGAAGAACTGCATGCTTCCTACTGGTGGTAGCAAAGTATTATTCCCAGACTGCCTTTCTACACCACTTCTACATGTTCAGTGAGCTTTATAGTCTTTGCCAGAACAGACATCTGAAAATTCCCATGTTCCTGAGCTACACTGCTATATATGTCTGCAATAAACTCATAGCAAAGCACATAATACCTTTAACGATCTGAGAATTTCATAGATAAGTGCTATAAACCACAAATGCTGGTGGTTAACCCAAGTCACATTGTGCTATGTAGCTACTCTTTCCCAATCACAGGCTGCAGTTGAAGATGATGGAGGAAGAATTGCTTGCGATTACTAATGGAAATTTCAGACAATTAGGCAATCGCACACTAGACTTGCACTTATCACATGAAAAAGTATGGTCAGGCTAAAAAAACACACACATGTGACTACTGAACAGTATAGTTAGGCTCATTTATTTGGGATTATGTGTAGGGCCAGTTTTGCCACAATGCTTAGCGGAACTTTTGTAGGACAAATGTTCAGTTGTTTTAATTGATTCCTTTGATAAGATGGAACATTATAGACACTGAGTATGGTTCTGATGTTTGGGCCAAAACCTATAATACACATTTAGCATGTTTATACATGCGTAATACACAATGTGTAATACACTCAATGTGTAATACACATTGAGCATGGCAAATCTTTATTTTTGTCAGTAGTAAGTGGTCTCAGTGTTATGCTATTTCATAAATGCCTGTGGATCTTACTGGGAGAAAGTCTGATCTTCTGGTAGTAATTCATTTTGCTAAATAAGTATGTGCTATGCTGTTGCCATTCTTGGCTGAAAATCTTAAAAATGACCCTTGCATATCAACATTCTTGTAACAGAGGCTTGTAAAGTCACAATTTATACGGCATTTATTGTTCCCAGTGAAATATTTCATAAACTGGAACCACATGGGGAGAAACTGAAGGTTAACCTGCTCATTGATTAGAAAGGTGAGAAATTGGGAGACATGTTTGACTGTTGTTGTGGGTGGAACCTGACACTATGAATAACAAAAGGCCTTTAGCTGAAATTGGGGGTCACATGCTGAGTTTCTTCCTTTTCCTCCCACACCATATAATGCAACTTACCCATGTCCTTTCCCACCCACGTTTCCCACCCAAGCAGCTGCTGCCAATGATTCAGTGGACGGGCAGCGAAATAAATAAGAAAATGATAACCATGGCATAGGACAATTGGTACTACCGGTAGATAGGAAGGCAGGGATGTTGCAGAATCGTTGTTTAGGGCAGCAGCCCAGTTTCTTTTGTAACTTCTAGTTTCATCCTGAGAAATGTTCTCAGGTTAATCCTGGTACTGCACTGGCAGCTAACATACTAATCAGGATGAACTTGCACTGATTACTGTGATACACTGGTCTATTCTGTGACATCACAAACCACATGCCTGTACAGTTGGTACAGTGACACATGAGTGCCTGACAGGTAGCAAGAGGACTTTATGAAGAAAAACAGGAGTTGGGCTACACTTCACCCAGGCAGAATAGTGATGCAGCAAGCTCAACCATACCCAAGAGGCAAGGAAGGGAAACAATGTCAATATCAGTATCCATCTCACACTCATCCTCAGTGTCATAGAAACTCTCCAAACCAACAATCTGGACTTAAGTAAGTGGCAGCACAGTCAGAAGGTTGGTGTGCCCAATGGGCAGAGATATAACATGACTGCAATCTCTTTCCAATGATTGTCATACCTTTCGCCCTGACTGTCAAATAGGAATCGTAGGGTTCATCAGAGAAATTATGGGATAATTTGGTAATAAAATAATAAATACCACCCACAGAGTTTATATCTGTAAAACGTTCTAAAATACATTCTCAAAACAAGATTTTTGTCCTTCGGATGAAACAAAATTGTAGTTGAGAAAATATTTCTCATAACAATTTATTCACAGGATATATTAGCATCCCAAGTTAAGATTATTATTTTTTTGGCGTCAGTAAACAGTAAAATTTTGTACCGAGAATAACAAAAACCACATAGAAGATATTTTCCCAGTCATGTTTGCAATTCTTTACTCTTTCAATTACATAAGTCTCTATGTTATGACATCCTATTCCTGTTTTCACTTGGCTTTGCCAAGGAGAGTCTACAGAATCTTCATTAGAATTTGTTCTCTCAAGAATCCTGATGGTAAATATTTTCACATGAATTCATAAAATGACCTTAAAGTACACAGGGGATGTATTTTAAATTGTCCTGTACAACAGACCACCCTCCTAAGTCTTTCAAGCTTAGTCTTGGACCAAACTACATGTTATACATGAATGCATATTTTTAAACCTCAATGTCTACTTCTTCCCAAGAAACACAGCTATAGGGATGGGGAAATTTCAGGGAAGATGGGGTACATAACTTGTTTCCTGCAACTCTTGGGCCATTTTCCTCCCATGGGGGTTCCCAACTCATATGTACAGTTATATGTGGTACAGTTGTGGGCACATTTGACAAATGGTCCTCTGATTGCTTACTGTTGCCATAATCCACAGTTCAAGTATGGAGCAGAATTTTGTATTTGGGGGAAGAAATTCACTTACTAGCAAAAAACCCCATTCAATATACAGTATAAGGAGAGAAATGAGAGATGTGCTGAATTTTGCTCACAAATATCTGCAGTGGGGAAGGGGGGCACAACATGCCCCCGGAACCTCTTTGCAATGTTCCTTTTCAGGTTTTTTTTGTGGCTGGTTGCAGCCATCGTGCTCTTCATCTCTGCTGCTCCTCTGGCAGCATTTCTTCTCCCTCTCTGCACAGTCCCCGACAAATAAAGAATCCTGTAGTGAGCATGATGACATCATAATGCTATGTAACAAGTAAGGTTTGACTACATAGCATAATCACTGAGGACTAACAAAGCACTACTGTCATAATGTATCATACTGTCATTGGGACTGTGATGTACAGGGAGGGGTACTAATATTTAACCATTTTCCCTCTTCCATATAGTAACTTGGGAGGGGGCATTTTCAACAGGACTGTGGTATGAGAGGAAATTTCTTCTCTTCATGTGCTTCAGTCCATCCCCCACCCCACCCCGAGTATTATAGTTAAGAAGAAAATGGAGGCAGAAGTGATGTATTTAGTACCTTGTTTGTTTTGACCCGTTTGGCTAGAGGCTGCTTATCAAAGTACTGTATGCATAGCCCATGCCTCAATATTATATAACTTTGGCCGTCGTTTTCAAAACGAGGACAGGAGAAAAAAATGTGCTCTTAATTAAGGTGGTATGTAAATATAATTTTTAACTATCACTGATAAACTGAAGAGAAAAATGAAAAAATAATCAGAGAATAACAAACTTGAAACGCATTCTAATGCAATATTATTTTGCATCCATATGTAATCAGAACATTATTTATGGAATGTTGGGTTATGGAACTTATTTAAATTATTTATAAAAGTATTTCTTTGCTGCCTTTCTTCCCCACTAGGGGGATTCAAGGCAGCTTACAAATTCCACATAAAAGCAATAAAACCAAACTAACAGTACATAATTAAAAAGCAGGCCTCAGCAGCCAACTTAAATAAACCAGTGAAGCATAGCAGTACCAAATGCCTGGTGGAACAGGAATGCTTTCACATTTAAGTGAAAAACAGACAAGATGGAAGCTATATGGACATCTTCCAGCAGCAAGTTCCACAGTATAGGTGCCACAACAGAGAAGACCCTCCCATGCATCACCATCCAATGTGAACATAACAACAAAAGATGGGCCCTTGGCAGGTTCAGGCCAAGGGCCCATCCAGTCCAGCTTCCTGTATCTCTGGGAGCACACAGACAAGAAGATACCTGTATCCTGTTGCCGCTCCCTTGCACCTGGAATTCTGAGATAGGGTACCTATAAAACCCAGAGGTTGCATACAGTTGTCATGACTTGTAACCTGTGATGACTTTTCCTCCTTTTAAAGGCATCTAGGCCAGGTGCCATCACAACATCCTGTGGCATGTGGTTAGGAGTTCCACATATTAATTATATACTGGGTAAAGATTTACCATGTGCTTCCATGGATGATGGCAGGTACAGGAGAGCCTCTCTGGAGATGGGCAAAATCATATATAGAAAAACAATCCTTCAAGTACCTAGGTCCACAGTCATAAAGGTCTTTCAAGGGGGAGTGCAGAGCTCATTCAAGGGAAGTGCATATCCATCTAGAACTGGTCTACACTTCATGGTCAGATCAACAGCAATCCTAACCCCCATTTCGTCTGGATTTAATAATGCCCATATTCCACGCATTATAATAAAAACAGAAAGATGCACCTTTCTAAATATATGCTTAATTTACCAAATGCACAGTTTGGTGTAGTTTAGAGTGAAAGATAATGCAGAGAAGCAAAAGAAAAACAGCAGTAGTGATGGAAACATAAAGAATGATAAACATTGCTTGTGTACAACAGACACAGGCAAACAAATACCAGTTAACATACTGCTGATAATTGCAGATTTTTTCCAGCTGTTTTACTGGTTGAGCATGCTTCTTCTACTTTCTAGAAGGAACATGTGGAATTAAAACCAATACCACTGAATGATGCTCCTGCCTCAGTTTTTGTGATTGCAGAGGGTCCAAACAAGCCATAGTAATCACAGCAGATGTGTATCTAAAGAGTGCCACGATGTACACAATATACCGTATTGGTCTGAGTATAAGACTCACTTTTTTCTCCTAATTTAAGTTTTTAAACTAGGGGTGTGTCTTATAATCAGGCTGTTGCAATTTAATGCTAGTGGTTTAATTAATTTTTTTTAATAGCACCAAACTTTAAGGGTGCGTCTTATAATCAGGTGCGTCTTATACTCGGGACAATACGGGTACTTTCCTCACTCAATCCCCGTACCTGAAAAGGTTGGTAGGATCACATTCAGATTTTTCACCCCTGTGCAGACTTAGGGCCTCTTCACATGATGTACACCTGTGTTTAAGCATCTACAGTAAAACTCCAACTGTCCAGCACCCAATTGTCCAGCATCCTTGATAGTCCCGCATCAAAATTGTCCAGGGGTGCTCCCAGCTCGGGAGCAGACTCTCAGCCTTGCCAGCCCCTGCACAGGCGCAGTTGTGCCTGGCCCAGAAATGGCTTCACTCAGGCAGGCTGGGGAAGCTGCTCGGAGACAACCTAAGCAGCTTGGCAGTAAATGTAAGTAGCGACTAGATTCAGGAATAATTGACAATGGGATAGCACTCTGTCATAGTCCGGTATATCCGATAATTTGGTACCACACAGGTCCAAAAGATTTTGGACTATTGGAGTTTTATTGTACCTAAATACAGGTGCAAATACAACGAACATATAAGGTGTAAATACAACAAACATATATTTGAAAATGTGTATTGTATAATCAGAAAGTGGGATGGGCTGCAGCTACCTGTTGAGCATATATGCTTTGCTCTGAATAGCACGTGAAGAGTCACACTATTGCCTGAAACTGCAGGGCCCACAGTGAGAAGTCACCAGCTATGCATGGTAGAGGATACCACCATTGTGGCTGGACCCTACCAGTTGCAAGCACTTGTCCCGCCTCTGAACTTGAGGAACATCCATGCGTGGATCTCTCATAGAGCCCATGTACAAAAAATCCAATGCATGTATACCAAATCTTACAGGGGAGTCCCAGATTTTATGTGGGACAGCTATCTCACAGTTTCAGTCTGGCACATTAGATATTTGTGTGTGGAGGTTCTGTGCGAACAAGGCATTCATGCATGGATGTCTGACGGCTGCAGAAGTGGTCCAAGCACACATGTAGAATGGGCACCCCCACAGCACCTAGTCAGTACGTACATCATACATCAAAGCAGTCCAATGATTGTAGATACTGAAGATGCCACTGATCTGATACAGCAAGACAAAGAAAAAATACCAAGCTATATATATGTACTGTGGGTACGTGTTTACACACAGAACGGGTTACAAAGTTACAGCAGTACACTTACCATTATGTGACATTCCAACCGCAAGACATTTCTGGAATCTGCAGTACTGACATTTATTTCTGCTTTTCTTATGAATGCGACAGTTGAGATCACACCTATCATAGATTAACTTTAACCGGATTGTTCTTCGAAAGAAGCCCTTCATTAGGAATAAAGGAATGGGGAAAACATTAATGAGACAGAAATCCATGGTTTCTTGCTTCATCTGAAAGTCATTCTCTACTATACTCTATATAGTACTTTCTTTAAGCACAAGTTATACCACAAGGTGTACAAGGTAATTCTTCACATTTTATAAAATCTGCTCACTCAAAGTTCATGCAGAACATTGTAACACTGCACAAGATTCACTTACACTCAATTTGCAACTCAGAAGTAAGTCTTATTGGTTTCAGTGGAGCTTACTTCCTGGAATATATGTTTAGGATTGCAGTTGTAATAGTAGTACTACAAGTAACAAGTAGGCTGTATATAGGATAATAGACAAAGATGGCTTGTGCACAATCATTTTTTAATTTTCTGGTTATAACTTTGCAAAAATAATTTCCTACATAGTAATTTGGAAGAATAATTTTTGTGACATTATTGCTATTGCAAAAAGTTATGCATCAGTGGTGCTGTAAAACAGAATTATGGGTAGGCATTTCTGTAATTTGAAATAAAAACGACATGTGACAAAATGTTATAGCCTGTACAGCACTTGGAGTTTGGTAAGAAATATCCTTTTAAGAAAGATTTCTATTTATCTTAACTGCACGGGAAACAATTTCTAACTTTTGTTTACCTCCTGTCTGAAAAATATATTTATCTGTTTAGGATATTGCAATTCAGTTTTCACACACTCCTTATTTCACTTTGAGTAATTAAGCAAATAAAAAGCTTACAGCCACTTATGGATTTAGTTGTTTTCTCCACACAGCCCTAAGACCTTGACTTCAAAATAGAATGAAATTGGTTTGTGGATTAAGTTTTTAGATTAAGCTTTTAGAAATGCATACTCCCTAATTTTATTTGGCTACTAGCTGAAGGAAATGAGAATTTCTAGTTGAAATCAGCCTAAAACAGAAGAAACATGAAAGCTCCATGATCTGTTAACATTAAATCATCAGAAGTAGTGTTCTCTTAGTATATGTGAGAATAATGGAAAAAAGTGAACGTTTTGAAATGATGGCAAAAGAAATACTGTATTTCTTCAATTCTAAGATGCATGTTTTTTCCCAATTAAGCATTTCAAAAAATGGGGTGCGTCTTAGAATCGAAGGTCTCCAAAAAGCACCCCAAAATGCTATCTTCTTACTTACTGGGGCTTGGGGAGATTCAGATGATTTGCGAAAACCAGAAATGCCCAAAAATCGCTGTTTTTCGCCAAACTGAAGATCAGGGAGGCCTGCAGAGGGTTGCACAGGCCTCCCTGAAGCACCCCCAAGCCCAGGTAACGAAGGAAATGGCACTTTCTGGCGGGGCCAGAAATGCTATGCAAAGGCAGTGCACTCAGTCATCCTCAGCTGCAGGAGACATGCTGGGGAGAGTTGGTGCTGAGCGGGTAGATTCAATGAAGGGAGGTGAGTCTTACAATCGATTGATTTTTTTTTCCCCTGCTGGTGGTACTGAAAGTAAAGGTGCACCTTAGAATTGATGGCGCCTTAGACTCGAAGAAATACGGTAAATTAAGTATTGAGGACTACCTACTTTACAGCCTTCACATGCATGCACCCCATAATGAAATCCAGAAGCTTTGTCTCCACACACTCTGCATTCAATAGCCATTAGAGAATTGCAGGCTTCATCGTGAGGTTTATTATACAGTTGAACTTTTTCTGAGAAGTATGGAGGAGAGGGAGGCTCCATCTTTATTGCATCTAAAAAAGAGAAAGATTTCAAAAGATAAATTTTCAGTAAGATAACATGGGCAAGGCTAATGGCAGATGCCTCTACTTGCAATTAACAATCTTGGAAGATATAGAAGATACCGGTATACAATCTTGTATAGGATACTTCCTGTAATCCAGCATGTTTGGGACCAAGGTGGTGCCAGATTATCAGATATGCCGGAGTATCAGGAAGTACTATAAACTGGCAACACCTTCACCAAGTTCATTTCAAATATTCCTCCTTAGTTGTGCTTTGGGGAAAAAACTCATTTTTCCACATTTAAAATGGATGGTAGCTACACATGGTACTGTTTAAGCAGCTTCCCATACTGTCACTAAGAAACCTCCCTTTAATTCCTGGAACAGACTTACACTAAAAAAGTGAAGTCTTTTTCTAGGTGACAAATGAGCAGATAACCACATGAATGTTCATGCCCACCTGAAACATGGGTGAAGGGCCAAGACTGATGGCTGAGCCAGTGTTCAGTTGATAAATATGCAGGTTTATTATCTCAGTTGCAAAGCTGAATTCACATAACAGTTGAAAAATATGCTATAATTTGCTCTCATACAGCCATAGCATATTTCTATATGGCAGAGGTGTAGGGAGGGTGGATCCCGTGGCTCAGCTGAGCCAGGCGCCGCGGCTGAGGCGCTCACCACCGGGGCTCGTCGGAGTCGTCGCTTGTCTACAGGGAGGGCTTCTTGCGCCCTGTAGCTAATGAGGAGGGCGGAGGGGGAACTCGCCTCCCTCCGCCCTCCTTATTGGATACAGAGCGCAAGAAGCCCTCCCTCCCTCCCTGTAGATGAACACGAGCGACGAGGGCGGGCTTCTTGCGCCCTGTAGCCAATGAGGAGGGCGGAGGACCCCCCTCTGCCCTCCTCATTGGCTACAGGGCGCAAGAAGCCCGCCCTCATCGTGCGCCACGTGACAGCTCATGGTTCAGCGGTTTAACCCACTGCGCCACCCGCTGGTGTCTTTACTTGAACGCATCTTTACTTGAACGCAAGTCTCACTGTATCCAGTGGGGCTTACTCCCAGCTAAGTGTGCATAGAATTGCAGTCCTAGTTAGCCTCTTAAATCTAGGCTAGTAACTGTGTTTGGCTTTTTAACAATAGCTGAAAAGTTTTTTTGTTTCAGATATATCTGAAAATAAAAGATCCAGAAACACTCAAACCAACCAACCAAAAGTGCAACATACTTTGGCATTCTTGAAACTTCATGTCATATTTGTAGTCAATGACTGTCTGGTCAGTTCTTGCAAGAGGAAGATCCTCATAATGTGGTGAAGAAAGACTGGAAAAATCAACTGTAGTAAAGGGCTTTATGTCGAAGGAATGGGAGTGTTCATCCATTGTGACAAGGTCTACAGAGCTAATTCCAAAGTTTACGGGCCAAAATGGCATTTCTGTATCAACCATTGTTAAACCTGAAACAAAAAGAAAAGACTCAGAGTTAGAGCTTAGGAGAGAAAACAGTTACATAGTGCAGTTCCTTAAATTCATCATGACTGAAATAAAATTAATGTACTGGAGAAGTGTTAGCATAGAGGAGAGATGCACTTTGAGGAGATGAGACCAAAAGAGAAAGGCCAGGATCCAGAGATACTTTTTAGACACACACGGTGAGATATTTTGCTACTATTTCTTTAAACGGCAGATGTCTGTGCCAGATCACAACTGGTTTTTTTTTAAAATGTCCCACAATTACAAAACAGTTTGCCAATGAAGCTTAGGTAGGAGAGTGCCATTTGAGAAACAAGTTGAAAGTATACATGGAACTAGTTGTGCATCTGTTCTTTGGATCCTAGCCACTGTTTGTGCCCTAAAAAATTGCCAATTAACTGAAAATAGAAAACAGCAAGGCCAGTGCATAACAACTGTATGTTTTTTGCAAAATACAAAGCGAGAGACAAACAAGCCCCTAGGGAAACATGCTACAAAATTTTATTGAATAAAATATGAGTATCAGAATGATATATAGCTATTAAAAAAAACATGTTTGCATCCTACAAAATGGTAAAAATAGGCTCATGCAGTGTGTTTGGACATATTCTGAGACTGCACCATTTACTTTCCATTCTGGTCTCACATTAACTTCTACAGTTACATTCACTTACCGTATTTTTCGCTCCATATGACGCATTGCACCATAGGACGCATGCATCCTATGGAGCTAAAAATAGGGTTTTAAAACTTAAAAAACATTTTAACTTACCTGGGCTTCTGCAGGCTTCGGGGAGGCCTGCATGACCCTCTGCAGGCCTCCCCGATCTTCACGAAAACCGGAAATGGCCAAAAATGGCCATTTAGCGCTGAAATGAAGATCGGGGAGGCCTGCAGAGGGTCGCGCAGGCCTCCCCGAAGCCTGCAGAAGCCCCATGAAGCCCAGGTAAGTATTTTTTTAACTTTTTTTGTTTCTATTCGCTCCATAAGACGCAGGCTTCCCCCCCTAATTTTTTTTGGGGGAAAAGTGCGTCTTATGGAGCGAAAAATACGGTAAGTTCTGGCTACTGAAATTCCCATATAGAAACAAATGCTACAATCGTTGAAAGATTTTTGTCCAAATGTATATTATTCCTATAGCCTGCTAAGCTTTGGCATTTGATTTAAAACAGTGAGGGAAGTCCAATGTCTCAGAAGACATTAATCAGTATTGGGTTTAATCTGTTAATTTCCACTGGGGAACTTTACAGACACTTCCAGTGGTAAATCCCTCATTACTTATTTCATTTTTAAAACATATATGCCACCTTATTGCCCTTTCAAACTGGCTACTGATGACAACATCTTAATAGGAACAGAGCTACTGGCAAACCCCACCCCCCTTTCATTTGTTTTCCACATGAATGCACATGTTGATTTTTAGTGTATTTTGTTATTTATACTATGTAAGTGAGATGTTTTAAATATATACGTGTTTTACCATGGTAACAGTTACAGATGCATTTGCAGTGGTTCCCAAACTGGGAGGTGTGGCTCCCAGGGGAGCCGCGGAAACCAGCCAGGGGAGCCACGGAGTGCCACGGAATCCTTACGGAAAACAGTGCAATGCCAATTGGCAGGCATCAACATAATGTTATGGGGAGCCGTGGCCAATGGTCACCAATGGTCAAGGGAGCCGCAGGTCGAAAACGTTTGGGAAACACTGTATTTAGGGAATGAGTGAGTAAGCAAGCAAAACAATAGCCATAATCCAATCAGAAGGCCAGAACAACAGTCTTGCACAGCTATAATTCAATTTCAATGAAAATTCTGTGGAGAATGTCCAATGAATGAGTAGACCCAATATGGGTACTACTTAATTTATTTTTGAAAAGAGAGGTACTGGGACTCATTCTTACTTGGAAGTCATGTTTTGTGGTTACTCACTGGTGAGGAAATACACTCTGTACATGTTCATAATGCCTCTTCATTCTGGAAATTAATAGTGCAATCCAATCTGGACCTAACGCCGGTGCAGCGGTCCCTGCACCAGCCTAGAGTGTAGCAAACGTGCTGTAAAGCTGTATAGTGCAGCAAATGCTGGCAGAAAGGCCTGCACTGGCCTGCTGACGCTGTCCCCCACCCCCCAGCGAAGTCAAATGCAGCACTGAGTGGCGCAGGGGCAAGGAGAGGGTGGCAGGAGGGTTGGACGGAGGCGGGAAGGGGGCATTTCTGGGCGAGGGAGGGTGGAATAGGGGGTGGGATCGACGGAGCAGGCCTCTGCTGTATCCTATCCTCCCTCCCAGACCTGGACGCCCTATATGAGGCTTCCTGGACTTGCACCAGCTAAATAGCTGGCACAGAACTGTGAAGCCCCATTGATGCAGGCTGGGGCTTTACCCAGCGTAAAGGCCAACCCACACCGCACGAGCTCTGGCACGGAGGCGAACAAGCATAGGTGAGTGGCCGCTCGCCTCCGCACGCTGAACTTGTCTCCAACAGCGAATAGTCCCTCTTGTTGTCCCGTAGTCTTAAGAAAGCGCAGCTGTGATTGGCTAAACAGAAGTGCGCTCCGATTGGCTGAAAACCTTGCAGCCTTGAGACACGACACAAGACAGAGAGAGGCAGAACGGAGCGAAAACTACGCTTTTGTGCGCAACCTGCCCTCGGGCGCAGCCGGCAACCCAGGCTCAGCCCAGCCGGCCAGAAAAAGTGCCCCCGAAAACAAGGCTCTCGCTTTGCATACACAGCCCAGCGTCGAGTTGCAAGAAGCACTTTCCCCCCCAAAAAGGGGGGGCGATGACAAAAAGGAAAGAAATCCTTTGCAAAAGCCGAGCCGTGCAAAGCGCGCTTCCGTGCGAACGCCGGGCAGACAGACCGAGAGGACGCAAAGTCGTTCCGCAGTGCGTTTGGACTGCACCAGGAAAACTAGGCAGAGTCTCCCAAGTTCCAGAAAGCAAACTCTTTCTTGTTACAATTAATCCTCTTGGAATAAACCTCCACGGTGATTGGAAGTTAGTTCCGATTGTCAGGCAACCACTCTTCTCCCCCTCTCATCTGATTGGTGGCTGCAGTAGCTCTGCGAACCCGCCCCCTCAAAAGACGGGCAAACAACTTTCTGCACGTGCTGGAACTCGGGAGAGCACAGCTCTCCCGCGTTCAGCTGCAGACTTCCGGAATGGTGACCAGACAGCTCCACACAGCTCCGCGCGCGTCTGGGACGTGCCGGAAATCGTGCGGTGTGGGTCGGCCACATCTGGTGGGGTCACTATGAGATACAGGAAGCTGGACTAGATGTGGTTTTGGCCTGATCCAGCAAACATCTACCTTACATCTGGCGGCTGCAGGGTCGGTCCAGAGGTGGAGCACGGGCTGCCAGCCTCTGCACCAGCAGCCCTTGCTCCCCGTGTGCTGAAAATGCGCTTTATGGCGCGTTTACAGCACACGGCACTTGTGGATCCACGCACTCCGCAGGCGCTAAGTCATGGCAGATTGCGCTGTTATTTAGCTATCAATATCACAAAAAACCACTATATTTTTCTATCCATCTTGCACAAGGATCTCATGTTCAGCTGCCACATCAGGAATTGTATCATAAAAATAACCAGTGATGCAATGGAAGGAGAGGCAATACTGAGATTTACTTAATAAAAATAAATGTGCTTATTTTAATGCTTTCCAAGTGTTAAGTGCTCATTCTCAATAAATAACCCTTACAATAGCCCTTCAGTGTAGGCCATATTTTAGCTCCATATTGAAAATGGAGAGGAGTAGATGCTGAGAGAGGATGGCTTACCCAAGACCAGCTACTGAGATTTGAACCAGGGACTTGGTAGGTGGCATTTTTTGCCACTACACCCTATATTATCTCTACAATGAGAACTGGGGTAGCATAACAGCTGAGACACTGAGCTGCACATCAGGTCTCCTCTGGTTTCAATCTTGCTTCTGCTACAAACTCACAAGAGAGCCATAAGCAAGCCGCTCCCTCTCAGCCTCAGCTGCAATATGAGGGATAATACTACTTTACATTACAGGGTTATTGTAAAGATTATATCAAGATACTCTGAAGTAATTTGTGCATTACAGTATTAAACCCTTAAACTGGAACTGAGATGGTGGGAGCTTGTGTCTCCAAGAAGGCTACTGCTTCTGTGGTGCAATTTTAAACAAAAACTCTCTAAGATTAGAACAAATATGATGAATCTGAGAGAGAACATAAGAACATAAGAAGAGCCCTGCTGGATCAGGCCAAAGGCCCATCTAGTCCAGCTTCCTGTATCACACAGTGGCCCCACCAGATGCCTCAGGGAGCACAAGACAACAAGATACTTGTATTCTGTCGCCACTCCCTTGCACCTGGCACAAAGAAAACCTACTCCTACAACCAGGAGGTTGCTTATCCCCATCATGGCTTGTAAGCTGTGATGGACTTTTGCTCCATAAATCTGTCCAATCCCCTTTTAAAGGCATCCAGGCCAGGCGCCATCACCACCTCCTGTGGCAAGGAGTTCCACAAACCAACTACATGCTGGGTAAAGAAATATTTTCTTTTGTCAGTTTTAATCCTCCCTCCACTCAATTTGAGTGGATGTCCCCTAGTTCTAGTGTTGTGTGAGAGGGAAAAGAACTTCTCTCTATCCACTCTCTCCATCCCATGCATAATTTTATACGTCTCAATCATGTCCCCCCTCAACCGCCTTTTTTCTAGACTGAAGAGCCCCAAACGCTGTAGCCTTTCCTCATAAGGGAGATGCCCCAGAGAGAAAGCTTCACTGGTTTGGGTATTTTATCTGTACTTGGAACCTGTTGTTATGCGTGGACTTTACACCTTTACATCTGTTTAACACTGTTTACTTTAAACCAGGTAGCATTATTCTGTCTTTCTGCCTGAAAGTTGTTTTTTAAAAAAGTGCCAACGTTTTATCAACTATAACACCCTAAGAATAAGGAGGAGAGGCTTATGTCAACTTAACGTCCTCTGTGACATATGCAAACATTTCACAGTAGCTGGTGTCACTGTTAAGGCAAGCCGATGTACTCGATGACCGGGGTGAGTCTGGGCATGCCTTGAAATTTGCAATCATAAACACACTTATTTGGAAATAAGCCCCACTGAAATCAGTGGGACATTCCTCTGTGTTAACACATCTAGAAGAAGCATGGAAGATCTTCTATTTTTTATTTTTGGGGGGAGTGAGTAGGCCACTCTTTTTTGGAGAAATCTCCTAAACACATAGATGCATGCTACCTGCACTCTGCTCAACACTTTTGACTGTTAGCGCCACCTTCACTCAGCAAAAATGGTTTGTCTAGGAATCTGAAATAATTACTTCACTCCATGCAGGGCTGGAACCTTAACAACAGATAATACTGGCTCTTGAGTTTGCCATACTGGTTTCTAAGAATCTGAAGTATTTTTTGTCCTCATTCTCCAAGAGTCATAGGAATACTTTGCCGCAAACTTATCCAGTCATCACTCATGCAGACAATGTAAGCGTGTGCATATCCTAGAACTGTCATTATAAAGGCTGAGATGGCAAAGAGCAAAACGTCCCGATTCACAGGAATGAGAGCTGTGACTCAGATGCAGAAACCAAGGTTTTCCATAGAAAGAATGAACATACCCACAAAGAACCACACGAAGATCGTCTACATTTGCTTGAATTGGACTGCAAACCTGTACACATTTACCTGGGAGTAAGTCCCATTACATTCAATGGGATTTACTTCTGAGAAGACATGCATACAATTGCACTATGCATTACTAGCCTTCACCCCCAGCTTTGCACCTAATTTTATAGACTCCAATGAACTTATTGTTGACTGGAGAACAGTCATTCAGTCCTTGTAAGACAGATAATTAAACAAGAATTTCACCATGATTTGCCTATATTAGGACAATGCCAATAAATAACACACAAGAGATCTCCATGGTATGAAAAACATCACGAATTATCCTTTATTATAAACTGTGCTTGCTCTCTGCTCACTTGACTGGCTTGCTGTGCTGCATTCTAGACATATTTTTTTCTCCAACAGACAAAACGGTCGAGCTTTGTCCCTAGAGCTGTAGAAATGAAGCAGCCACAACATCCTGCTTTAATACTGGTTTTACAAAACCAGCAAAGGAAAAGTACAAAATATCCTAGGGATAACAAAGCAAAAATAAAGCGAAATGAAGCACACATGCGCTTTATATAGATTTTAATTATGACAGTGGAATACCAAATGTTTATCTAACAAACAATCATATAGAGCAACTAAGGCAGCCATGCTAACATAAGGGATGGCCCTGAGATGATAAGAGTGCCTTCCACAATGGGTTTTGTAATGAAATAACCCTGTACAGAATAAGGTCCTTCAAGAGATTTTGATGGATGCAAGATCAGAAGGTACAGGACCCCTGGTATCTGCGGGGGATCTGTTCCATGCCCCCCCCCGCCGTTACTAGAGAACTGTGGATGGGGCAAACGCCCCCTCTGCGGCCCTCCACGCGTCCTACCAGTCATTATTTTACCTTATCAGCTGGTCTGTGTTTTCCTTTAAACAGATGCTATAAGCAGCAGCATGCTGCTTATAGCGCATACAGATGCTATAAGCAGCAGCATGCTGCTTATAGCGCTGAAGCCGGCTGAGTGCTTGAGAAGCTCATTCGAAGAACAGGAAGCAGGAACTGGAACTGCTTCCTGTTCTTCGGCTGAACCTCTCTAGCACTCAGTCGGTTTCAGTGCTATAAGCAGCATGCTGCTGCTTATAGCATCTGTATACAGACCAGCTAATAAGGTAAAATAATGGTCGGTGGGGCACGCGTGGGGTCTCCTGCTATCCGCAGATAAGTGAATCCACAGATAGCGGATCTGCGGATATGGAAGCCCCTCTGTACAGTTACACTTAAAATGAGGGAACCAGGTCATTCATAACCATCATTTCAATAGGCTACTTTGCTGTATTCGTGTCTGGGTTTGTTTGTCACAGAACAACAAATATATCATGCAGAATTTATGTTGCTTGAGAGATGGCATTTCCTGTCTCTACATACACACAATGATAGTGGCATCCTCACATTAGTATAAACTGCTATTAGTCTCTCTCCCTCTCCCCTCTCCCTCACTCACTCTCACTCAATCGAACCATATTCAACTTTAGTGAACTGCCTTAAGTCTCCACTAAGACACAATATGCACACAAGCCTCACGTCTGTACAGCTTTGATAAAATGCACTCTTCATTATTCTGTAGGTTGCTGAGATCAGTGAGATTGCTTGGAGAGCGAGTAAATCATAAAGAAATGCTTGTGTCTTTTTAAAAAATCATTTCTATGAATTCATCACACTGCAACTGTCCATCTCTGTAAAAACAAGAAACACCTCAGTACCTTTGCTGCATTGCTGCGTAGTCAGTAGAGGGAGAACAACAAACACAGAGCTCAACTGACCCTTTTCAACAATGCCCTTGCACAGGAAATTTGGCAGAGTTCATAGAGGTTCAAATTGCAAGTGAAAGTCATACTGAGTCAGTCAGTTGGTCAATTGAGCTCAGCCTCCTCAACAATGACTGGCAGCAGCTCTCCAGGATTTCAGGCAGGGTCTTTTCCCAGCACTACTGCCAGGGGACCTTCTAGTTCCTCTTCTGGGATCTTCTACAAGCAAAGCCTGTGCTGTACCACTGATCTATGGCCCCTCTCTCTCCATCAAACTAACAGTGTAAAGTTGACAAATGATTTTTTGGAGTAACTCCCTCATATAAAGTATAATATGATACTCTACACACACATGCATTTAAAGCTTGGCAGTCCAACACTAACCATATTTACTTGGAAGTTAAGTCCAACTGATTAATTGATTTATGCTTAGGATTGGGGCTCTAATACGATGAGTGGGAAAGACGAACAGTCTCATTGAAAAGCAGGCACAGAATTACTTTGTATTTAGCACATTCCAAGCCATGATTTACAGTATTTCTTCTAGCAAAGTATAACGTGGAAGTTATTATTATTTCAGACATTTATATTCTACCTTTCCATCATAAAAATGATGCCCGAGGCAGCTTACAACAATATGTACTACACCCTTGATGCTGTGCTTTTGATAACGTAAGAAATATAAGCAGTAAGCCACACGTACAGTAAGTTGGTACCTTCTTTGCATGAGAGCGCACTAAATATTTTTTGCCTCACAACAACTTGGCGTTACCTTCTGACAACCTTGTTCAACTGAGCATTGCTGTTTGTGCGCTTCTGGGACTTGGATGATTTAGGACTGAATCACTGTGCTGTTTCTTTAGCTGCAGGGGGCTTGTCACTTGTGATCACGATAAGCCAACGTGTTCATTAAGAAAATGCAGAAAAGAACAAAACTGAAGCCTAATGGATACACAGAACCAGGCTTCAAGAGCTGGGCTACATGAACACCCAATTTACATGAAGCTGCTCCTCATCACTTCAGCCTGCAAATGGAAGATTGTATTTTGAGTGCTATTTCATATAAGAACCCTTCCCTAAACATAGAAAAATGGCATGCCAAGCAGGATGTTCGATTGTAGCCTAGTCTTCTCCCTGACTCAACTTTATCCAGGGATACTTTTTTTAAAATATGGGGAAACATTCAACCAAGCAATAATGATATAGTCCAGAACGTTGTACCAGGTTTGTCACGTGCTTTGGCTCTTAGTTTAATTTCTTCAGGACAGATGTAGGCTGAATAATCTAAGGCAGGTCAGCACAAGCCACCAAGTCAAATGAAATCCACCAGCCATATATAGCAGCCCACTACGAAATCAATACTTTGTCTGGGTCTGCTGCTTGCCTGAGACTGCATGGAGAGAGAGAATGAATGTCAAGCATCTGCCTGGCCACAATACCCAGCTGGTGAGCTGGAGTCTTCTCGATGGGTCACAAGTGAAGCAGGCCTGACCCAAACTGCAATGCATTAATAAATAAATAAACAAATGGCACATGTATATTTTAGTAAGTGCAATTAATGGCTCTCCCATTAGACAACCCCATGGATTGTCTACCAGCACAAAGTCCTGATGAAGGATGAGGCATGCTGGTACACAAGAAGATAAACAAATTACATGACTGGAAATTGCAAACAGAAGCTGTGGGAAGTTTGATTACTAACCAACAGACCAGAGACCAATGAAACTCTCTTAGAGTTTGGTGCATCTTTTATTTTGGGATGTTCCAGGCTCCGAGTTCTTTGCTTTTGAAGTTTGGGGCAGTAAAGACTCAATCAGAGCAGAAAGGAACAGCAACTACAGAAACATTGCAGCAATCTACCCCAAGCTAGCTGCATACCATTTTCCCGTCCTCCAGCAATCTCACAGTCACTTTAAGATAGCAGGAAAAATTTGGCCCAAATTTACATATTACAAAGACATGAGCAAATTTGCCAGTCAGACCATTCAAGTTATAACTGGTACTCTCCAGCTAGCACATTCCTTCACTTACAGCCAAGTGGCCCTTTTGAAATCTGTCGAGTTCTTTCCATTATTTATAGTCAATGTGGAAATCTGTTTTAAGCCAAGGTATATATGCAAATACTTTAAAAGAAAAAGGATGTAAGAAAATAATTATGTTTTTATCTTTGTAGCCAAATTATGATGCAAACTACAATCTGTTAAATCTACCATGATGTTCCATGGAAATTACTGTAATCTAGTGAAAGACAAAACTGAACTGACAAGGGAGATGTCTTTGGGAGGAAAAAAAACCACACAAACATAGGCATTTGAAGACAGATAGACAAATTCATAATCTGCACCAAAGCTGATTTACACAGTATAACTGGCATCAACTCCAGATGCTATATATAGTGGCGCAGCATTTTTTTCAATCATATGTATTTATTTATTTCACATTTGTATCTTACCCCTTCAACCAAGGAGTTCAAGGAAATACTGAAATACACAATGGTCCAGGTTTTGAGTTTGTGTGGGGGTGTGAGGATTACTAGAGAGCCATTACTAGATGGTGACCAGGAGACTGGAGACTGCTTATCACTCACCTAAATTCAGTTTTATCAATCCTTAATTTTCAAGAAATCAAAAGCTATTATGTACAGTTCAGCAGCAGCAAGGGATAAAATCAGAGGAAGGAAAACAACTCTGCAGCCAAAGGCTACCTAAATTTATATTCTGTTTTAAATACAGTTGGCCTGCACCTTATGTGAGGGTTACATTCTGAGGTCAGAACATAAAGCCGAAATCATATACTGTATAGTTGAAACTCCCTTAAAGCCAACAAATATGTATTTGTCTCTTTAATAACTAAAAGCACAGTATGAGAGACGGGGTGGGGGGACTGAGGGAACAGCAGCTGCATTCCCTCATTTCAGGCTTGCTCTGGGGCATAAACAGTTTGCGGAATGGCAGGTGGAGTCGCCTGCGCTATTTAAACTACTGCTTTTCTCTATCTTTTTTGAGGGAGGGGGCCCCCAAGCTCAGTTGCATGTAAAATGCAGGCTGACTGTACTGCTGATAACTAGAGAATGTTAACATTGGTCTATGGAATTAACATAGTATATTCAAAGTAGAATACCTGCTACAAAGTGTTTTTTTTTAAATATGGAGATTGTTCTGTGCTCTTTCACAATATTTTCAAATTACAGTAAATGCTGTTAAACCAGCCTTGTAAATAGCCCCAACTTAGTCACTTGCAGCAACCAAAGTGTCTCCTTCAGGCAAACAGGCATTTTGTAAACTGAAAGAGATAGTGGATCTTAGATTGTCTTTTAAGTTGTTGCTGCTGCTGCTGCGACACAAGTGACTAATCTGAGTATGTGAGTTAAACTTCTCTGACATTTGGAAGCTTGGGTTAAACTTTATGGCTATGACCCGTGGACACGTCGTTTTGGCTTGCAGGACTTTATAATAGAGAATAGACATTAGAACATCTTCAAGTCACAGTAATGTTTTTTGTTCATTACCAAATTCATACGAGGAGAAAAATATTCCACAGAATATAACTTCTAGCAAACACAGGCTGCAATTCTGTTCATACTTCCCTGAGAGAAAGTCCCATGGGATTTAATGGGGCTTACTTCTAAGTAGACATGCATAGGATTGTGCTGTAAATCACTTTATTACCCTGATCCTTATCTGGAAGTATGACCTAGACTTAAAATTAGTGGTTCATCATGGCTACTTAACTGGCTTGTGGAATGGTAACATTTTATTTCTTAACAAATTAACGAATTAGCAGTGGACTTTCTGACATTACTTTAGGCTGTATTTGGCTTCTGGGTAGCTAGATGGATGATATCAGCTGCATGTCACATGTCCACTTAACTGTGGATATTATCAATTGAGGTTTGTCTGTTCACTCAAGTGAACAAGTAACAATGTTTAGAATCATAGAATAATGCCTGATGGACATTGTTTGTAAGATTTCTCCTATTTATTTCAGTCACTTAACACAGAAGGAAGTCAGAAATTTTAAGTAAAACGAACTACCGGTATCTTACATAATTGTATTTTAAAATATACTGATGCAAAGTACAATTGGTTTGAAAATCATTCTTATATTTCAATAGGAAGTCAGAGGTGAAAAATATTCCAGATTTTTACGTAATAGTATTCAATTTCTAGGTGTCAGAATGACCAGACCTGGAAATTCTTCTGGCCTTGAATTATGCACTGTCATTACACACCACAGATCTCCATTTGCCACTCAAAGTATGCTCACCAAGGAGATGCAGCCAGCACTGGCTCTCTGATGGTTATTCATGATGATGATACACGTTTATTCAAACACTTGTTTGTCATAAGAAGAGCCTTGCTAGATCAGGCCAAGGGCCTGTATAGTGCAGCTTCCTATATCCCACAGTGGCCCACCAGATGCCTTTGGGAGCACATATGACAACAAGATCCTGTTGCCACTCCCTTGCATCTGGCCAAAGAAAAGGCGGTATATTGAGTGGTTTGTTGTTGTTGTTGTTGTTGTTATTATGTTATAAAGAGGGCAGCATACATATTTGTTGGCTTTAAGGGAGTTTCAACTATGTCCATGTAAGGACAACATGTGAAGCGCTTTCTCCACTCAGAAAGTTCTCTCTCTCTCTCTCACAATCTCTCTCTCTCTCTCTCTGTTAAGTATTACTATTAAAAACTACAGTTGAAGAAATATTTAAAAAGAATGCTACAGTTTTTCATCATGACAGAATTTTCTTTTTTAAAAGGTCACTTAAGCTCCTTGGAATTTAACATTTTGTTTTCGAATCCATAAGGTTTGGAATCTGCTTGGCTTACCAAACAATGGGGTTAAAACTTTTGAGAGAGTCAACTTGGAGCAAGAATATTAAGATTATTAATGTTATATGAGGAGATTTTGTTTAGTAGTTTGGCACACTCAGTTCCTGATCTTTGCCAACAGGAGCGAAGTTCTCCATTAATAGGTCAGCTTTTCTGAGTACTAAACTGATAGCGATACATAAGACGCCTACTAGTACTTTAAAAAAATGATTCATAGAGAGTGGCACCTATGATTTTCATTATGAGATTTCACCTTCCGTCATTTCAAACTCATCTGATGCAACATGAAGGAAGTGGGGCACATTTTTTCCTGAAATAATAATAGCCAAACAAAACTACTAAGCATTGTCCTTGGATTGCGTCTCTTTTCCTTTCTCCACCTTTTCATAGCCAAATATTTTCTGCCATGATGAAAAAACGCAGCACACTTTTAAAAGATTGCTTCAACTGTAGTCTTTAATAGCAATATTCAACATTTATATAGCACTTTCTGAGCGTACAAAGCACTTCACATGTTGTCCTTACAACAACCCTAAGGGTATTATCATCTCTATCCTGCAGATGAGGCCGAGAGGAAGTGACTTGTCTACGACCACCTAGTGAGAAATCATGGCAGAGGCAAGATTTGAACTGGGGAAAACCTGATTTACATGTGTGTAAATAATTTACATGTGTGTATAGGATTGCAGCCTTAGCCACTATGCCACAAGAGTGCAGAAGAACCTTAGCTTCAAAGACTCCAAATCACATTATATTTGCACATTATAATTCAGAGCTGTTCAAACAGAAAACATTTTGGCACTACTGAACATTACTCTACAGTATTGTTGCAGTGATATCTCAAATAGTAAATATTTATTTTTCACATTTTTATACTGCCCTTCCTCCAAGGAGCTCAGGGTGGTGTACGTGGTTCCTTCCCTCCTTTTGACCTCACAAAAACCCTGTGGGCTGAGAGACAGCAACTGGCCCAAGGTCACCTAGAAAGCTTCATGGCTGAGCAGGGATTTGAACCTGGATCTTCCAGGTCTAAGACCAACACCAGAAGCACTACACCACCAAAATATATAAGGTTCATTCAGTAATAATTTTTCATATAATACTTTAATGCCTGTTTAGCCAGTCATAATTTAAACTATTGCAAAAACTACTGGGATTTGGCAAAAAAAAAAAGGCCATCTCAGGGGGAGAAAACAGTTTGCAATCCCTAGCATAAAAAGGTAAAGGTGACCCCTGACAATTAAGTTCAGTCGTGTCCGACTCTAGGGTGTGGTGCTCATCCCCATTTCAAAGCCGAAGAGCCAGCATTGTCCGAAGATGCCTCCGTGGTTATGTGGCCGGCATGACTCTCCTTGCCGCAGCACGTAGCATGCGGCTGGAACAAGGAGCGCTGTTTACCTTCCCGCAAGCGGTACCTATCTACTCACATTAACATGCTTTGGAACTGCTAGGTTGGCAGGAGCTGCCAAGCAACAAGAGCTCACCCCGTCGCGGATTTGAACTGCCAACCTTTCGATCGACAGCTCATGGTTCAGCGGTTTAACCCACTGCACCACCCACTGGCCTTATAATCCCTAGCATACTTACTTGCAAACATGTCCCCCCTAAAACCAATGGATCTCACTTGTGAGTTGAGAGTAGCCACATTTAGGCTTGAATACAACTGATTTTCGTTGTTGAGTTAGACTTCTGATATGCTCCCTATACAGTAATTTATATCTGTATTTATATTGGTAGGTATTCCCTTCTTGGCTATCAGACTTCCAATATTAGCCTACACACATTTATTTTTATCATTTAATTTTAAAAATGTGTCTATTGTGTGTAATATTTCCTACGCACTCTAATCTTTTTGATCAACACTCAGTTTGTGTGTGCTGCTGGCTTCTATGCTATCCTTGCTTTGAAGGCAGAGAAAATTCCACTTACCATCCCTAAAAGATTTGTCACCCCAAACTGGCATTTCCTCAATACCTGTCAGTTTTCTCCAGGTGTCCTCACAGTACACGTACAGCTGAGATGAATAATGCTTGTGCTAGCAGATCGCATGGAGAACAAAACTTCCCCTCATCAAGTCTCTATTTTCTCACCTGCACAATCTCAAGAAAAATAAACTAATCACTTTTTGTTGATTAACCAAACTCTTTTCATACAACTGCACTTTTGAACCAAACAAATCTCATCCAAGGAATACCAACTTGTATTAACATGCTTAGGTGTATAACAAACTTCGGTAGTTATTGTTTCCAGAACCTTATAAAAGAACTGTATAAAGTGGGGGGGGGGAGGGAGAGATCAACCCACCTCCACTGAGACTTTTGCCTTACTGTAACAACACAGTGAAAATGTAAACTCTCAAAAGCATGCTTCTAATCCTCTTCCTGCAAATGCTCTTATGCCCAGTTAGGAATCTTTCAGTTCCTCTTTTAAGCACAACACCACCATGTTCCAAAGCAGCCAATTATCCCTCTGTTTCTTCTATTCAGGAAATACACATAAACTTACTGTGGAAGATCAACAGGCAAATGTAAAAAAACTGCCTATTATCTAATATAATTAAACCAAAGGTAGACCACTGGATGGAAAGATTGCACCACCTGCAAAAGATTCAGCTGCATCACAACTCACTGTGCTTGCAACCACTTCATCATGACTTTATCACAGTATTCTGCCCTTTCTCTTAGGAGCTCATGATGGTGCATACCCTTCAACACTTTATTCTCATAACTATCTCGAGAGACTGGCCCAAAGTCACCCAGTGAACAACATGGTTCAAAACCAAGGGTCCTCACAGAGTGCCATACTCTAACCACTACACCAGAGGTCCCCAAACTCTTGTGTAGAGTTTGGCCAGTGTAAGTCATTGTGGGGGTACCCTCTGACATTAGCAGTGGCACTCCTGGGATCGCACCAGTGCCGGGGGGAAAGGTTTTTTGGGCTTACCAGGGATCGCGCCGGCCCTCCAAAGGGTGTGGGGGCACACTGGGGTGTGGAGAGGGAGGCTCGCAGAGGGGTCTGTGCCCCCCTGTACCCTCCGTAGGGCCGGCCCGACCCCTAGTAAGTCCCAAAAAACCCTTTCCTCCCCAGCGCCGGCACAATCTTGGGAGTACTGTCGCACATCACTGCATGCTGCCACCACTCTTAAGGGGGTAGCAACCGATTCTTCCTGACTGGGGCATCATGACGCTCCGGTTTGGGAACCTCTGCACTACACCATACATCACTAACATGAAACAAAACCAGACTTTTAAGCCATTTATGGGCTACCTAATTCACCCATTCATAGGCTTGGCCAAAGGACACCATCTATCCTGAATGGAGACTCCTTTCTCTAGAGTAATGCTGTGCTCACAACCATGTGGGTTCTTGATCTGTACAGGGAAAGCAACTCCCATAATTCCAAGGCAGCCACTGTGGATGTCTCTCTATTGGCCCCTGTTGCCTGTGCTTGGCATACTGATGGTCGAGTCAAGAAGGTGCTCACTATCAAAGCTCGCCATGGAACACAATAGTCTCCTAAAAGACATATCACATTTAACAGAGCCCTCAAGTCACCATTTCCTCCAAAATACTCTAGGACGACTTGCAAAGTTCGCAGTAATACATCTCTTGGAATCAAAGCGCTCCATTGCTAATTCACTGGCGCAGAACTGAGAAGCTACGTGTTGGGCTTCCAAGCCCGGGAGGGGGCATAGGATTCGACGTGTGCCAGTGTGGTTGATCCTGCCCCCCTCTTGGGCCTGATCCACATCGTCTCCGCCTTCCCTTGCCCCGTTACACCCCCTCCTCGCCCTCCCCCACCTACCACACCGCTTGTTACACCACCTGCTCTGGTGCATGGTCCACTGGATTCAGTGCTGGCAGGATGGTGCATGCCTTCCTGCCAGCATTGCTTGCTCTCTGGGTGTTGCAAAGTGCTTTACGGCATGTTTGAGACACCTTGACCGACACTGAGGCTGCAGCACTGGCAAAGATTAGGATTGCGCTGTCAGTTTGTGCTGTCTTTGTGCTGCTTCATCTTGGCAACACATGGCTTCCAGAGCCTCTGGACTCTTGGTCTCTCCCGGGATGTGGATGAGGCAATGAATGGGAGTGCACAACATACAGTGGACCCCTGCCGTGGATCTGGCAGCCGTGGAATTGTCTCAACACGGATACAAGGATCACTGTAAAAACTTGGAAAAAAGGTTTAAAATAGCGTTCCTTACCTTTTTGCTGGCAAACCACTCTGTTTGAAGGGCTGTAGAGAGATAAATCGCGTACCTACAGCTTCTTCCGGGTTGCTTGACTTCCCCCCTCCCTTCCCCAAGGTCACTCCAGAATGCATTGGGGCAAGCTTGGGGAAGGGAGGGGGAAAGTCAAGCGACTCAGAAGAGACTGTAGGAGCATGATTTCATTCTCTATAGCCCTGCAAACGTATTATACACACAGTCAGATACAACTACCAGGCCTTGTAAAACAACATGTGGATAGGTTTGCACCTGAAATTGTGCCCTAAAGAAGGAGTCAAGCAAAATTAGTGCTCCCATTGGTTGTCCTTAGATCAGAAACAGGAGTACCAGGTTCTCTAATACAGCGGTTCTCAAAGTTCTCTCTGTGAGGTGGGGAGAATGAGTGCTTGCGGGGGTGGGGGCAGCGGGGATCCTGGAGCCCTTCAGAGGGTTCAGGGAGGCCTGTGCTACCCTGTGCAGCCCCCCCCCCCCCGCCGAGGTTCAGATCGCCGCTCTGTGGCAATTTATGACCACTTCCAGAAGTCATTGGAACAGCGATCTGAGCCTTGGAGAAGTGATCTGAAGCTCGGGGGGGGGGAGACCAACGGGGCATAGCGTAGGCCGCCTCGAACCCACCGGAGGGCTCCAGGACCCTTGGTAAGTCCAAAAATTGCATTTTAAAACTTTTTGGCGGTGGCGATCCCCGGGATCGCCGTTGCCATGCTGTCCCCGCCCCTTAAGGGGGCAGGGGACACCTTTTGGTTCCAAAGGTGGGTTGCAACCCACCACTTTAGAGAACCACTGTTCTAATACATAAAACAGACATTGTTTAGTCAGCTACCTTCAAGATAGCTGGTCCCTTCAGGGAGAAAGGCGGGATAGAAATATTGTAAATAAAAATAAAATAAATAAAGATTATGAACTTTGTGATTGATTGTTGAATGATTTAAGTCTGGCCAAGGAATCACAGAGATGATCCTGCCAGACAGAGACAGACGTACTTGGGTGTTCCTTGTTTTCCAGAAGTTTATTTCAAGCTTTCCATTAGTACAATTTTGGTTGAAAATCCTTTTATTCTACAGTGGTAGCTAAATATACATATTTGAACTTAAGGAATGGGATGAGCGGGCAAAATATTGAAATGCATTGCCACAGTCTTGAAACCAGTAACTCTGTGTTAAATCTCAAGTGTGAATTATTACATAATAAAGTGGCTTGGATATTTCCGTCTAGGACTCTTTGAGGCTGTCAGTGTGTAGGCTTTGAACTTAAAGATTCTACATCTGCTACTAAGACTTGAGTCATCTTCTTGGTCAGATGTCTTACAAAATATGCAAAGAACACATAAGCAGGAAGTTCATGTTTCTAGGCTCTTTTTATTTAGCATTCATAAAGCTAAAGATAGGTTTTGACAAAGTGGAATCAGCAATTTGAATGGAACACGATTTTAACTTTGGCTGTTTGTTTTTTGGCTAGAAAACAGCCAGAAGTGACATTACTAGCATGCCTTTAGCATGCTTCTAGCGCAATTCATTAAAAAAAAAGAACAAAAATGGCGTCAAACAGATTAACAGGTACTTCAGGGTGCTTTTGTGGCTTTCGCGAAAAATACGTATTTAAAAGAGCTGGATTTGGAATTAGAGGATGACGAATTGTTGTTGCAAGCCACCTTAGCTGTTTTGAATGAATCGATATCCTGTTGACATAAGCCCTTGCAGAAAGACCACTCTTATTTCCTCGTCCCTCGCACTACATCTCTCAAGCTCCTTTGCAGCTGAACAGCCTTCGTACTGGTGCATGAGGCTGCCATGTTTAATAGCTTCAAGCTCAAAGGAAAGATTGCGAGCATGGCGAGCGAGCTAGAAGCTGAAAAAAGAATGTGACCCTAGTGTGCTAGAAGGAGGGGGGAAAGTCTCTCGAGCGCTACTAGTGCCAGAAGCAGAAAAACGAATGCAGCCTTTGTTAGCAGTGGTTGCAGAATACTGTAAGCAAGTAAGACAGAAAACAAAATATAGTAAATTTTAGCTCCCTTCCCAGTCATGCATTCTTTCTATTATTTTGTAGTTTTTCCACTGAAAATGCAATACAATTGTAACATCCAAGATAATCTTTGCATGTTCTTATTTTATGCAATTTTACACTGTATTTTATATAACGAGATGCATTCTGAGAATGTTCTATCAACATACACACTTCGATAAGACACTTGATTACATGTGCACATTTTCACTGAAAATATACTATGTTGCTTGTGTGTAAACCTCATTGCCCCTTGTGAATGGCCCAAGCTCAGTGTGTCGGTGCTTGGGTTGGCGACTATAGCCCTATCAGGACATGGTTTTGTGTTGTCATGCATAATGCATCATAAGCAGGACTTGGTAATAACGGCATATAAGAAATGTGAGTGTGAAGGTCAGTCCGCAAACTGTGACATGAAGAGGCCACAATGCTACTTGAATTGGGCCACAGCTGGATGAATACCATACCAGCCTAGCTGCAAAACTTCTGTTTCCTTGACTATATTCAGAATATACCTCTTTTTTTACCTGCTACAGATTTTAACTTTTTATTCTCACTGGTGTTTCAAATTTAAGAACTTAATTGAAAGCTTCTAAACAGCTTACAATTTTTCAAAAAAAGTATCTAATAGCACAATTCTATGCATGTCTACTCAGAAGTAAATGCATTGAGTTCAAAAGTCCTTGCTCCCGGGTAAGTGTGCTTAGAACTACAGCCTTAGTATAATTAAAAATTGGAGTATTCCTTGTAGCATTTAGAAAGTAAATCACTTAAAACTAAAGTCACGTTCTACTTTACATTCATGGTTTTGGTGGTGGTTTTTTTTTAAAGCATTTCCTTAATTTAGAACACAAAATAGTCTAACCGAATCATTTCTTTTTAAGGAAGGACTATGAGGAACTATGAAGCTCCTACTGTGACATTTTGTTACCTCTAAAGCATGCCTACTGCTGCTGCGACGTGTCATGTGAATCTAGTGGGATGTATTACTTAACTGTGACTTGTGGCATTTTGCTGCACAGGATCATATCCAAAATTTACATCCATTAAATCAGCATTTGACATCCTAAAGAACATGACTTATTAGATAACTGAATGCACATAAAACAGGATCTTACTCATACTTTCATTGAAAATATCAGTCAGCTAACACTTAGTTTTAAAATGGTGTAAAATACACTATCTGATATGATCGACTAAAATAAACTTTGAATAAATGCATGGATGATCCCCAATGCTTTCCAATACTCTGGAAAGTAAAAGTAGAAGATCAGGAATAGTACACTTCCTGCATTCCTTCAATATACAAATCTCCAACTGGAACCATTTTATATCCAAGATGGGTCCTTAGAGGCAACATCATCCCACATCCTGTCCTTTGTGAAATAAGGCAAATGCAAGTTTTCTCACATTATTTCCATGAAGCATCCAGTTTTAAACAGGGACAGCCCTTTTTTGGAATCTTTTAGTTGACCCAGAAACAGGAAACATGGACATTCTTTACCATCCACACTGGTAATTCTGGATTTTAAAGTTTACCGTATATACTCGCATATAAGGCGAGAAATTAAGGCAAACAAAAAAAGACCTGGAAAAAACGCTGCCTTGTCTTAACAAAGGGTCAATGCACATTCTCCTTTCACTGTATCCCCCCTGTAGTGCCCCCTGCCCCCTATTACGTTTGTTGTGTTTTAATTCAAGCCTATGTCTTTCTTTTACAAAACGTCTGCTTCTATGCTTTAACTCAGGCGTGGGGAACCTCCGGCCCACGGGACAATCCGGCCCGGCCCGCGCGGGATCGGACCAATCTGGCCTGTGCGGGACCGGACCGGAGGCTCCGCCGCCGCTGCTTTCCCGCAACTCCTTGGATTAAAAGCGGCCTTCCTGGACATGCGCACAGCGCCGCTGAAGCTGAGATTGAGGGAGAGCGAGCGGTGGGTGGGAGGGAGGGAGGGAGAGCGAGCGAGCGGTTCGTGGGAGGGAGGTAAATTAACGGGGGGGGTCAAATATGCGGGGGGGGGAATCGGCCGGCCTCACGGCCGGCCTGCAGCAAATTTTCTCTATGGGAAAATGGCCCCCCACTGCAAATAGGTTCCCCACCCCTGCTTTAACTACAGTAACTCAGAAGCAGACAAGCCAACAGGATGGTAGAGAGGCTCAGCAATTAACAGGAAGCAGTTCCAGTTCCTACTTCCTGTTAATTGGGCTGAGCCTCTCTACCATTCAGTCAGCTGGTCTGCTTCCCTGCTAGTTAAAGCATAGAAGCAGACGTTTAGTAAAAGCAAGACGTAGGCTTCAGTTGAAACACAACAAAGGTAATGGGGGAGGGGAGAGTGTTATTAATGCATGTGTGTTACTGGAGGGAAGCTCTGTGTGTGTGGTCTTTTTGGCTGCTACTGCTGGTTTGTGAGTGGCACGGATATCTTTTTTTCTTTTTTAAAGGGAGACGTTCATTTGTGCGTGTATGAGAGAGGGATGATCCTTAAAACACAGCTCCCAGGGTGGTTTTTGCAAATGGCAGCCTCCCCCCCCCCCCCCCGCAGAGGCAGCATGGTGCATGGATCTTTAAAATACAGAGGCTGTGATGAGACTGAGTGGCAAAGCTGCTCCCTCTGAGCCTCCACTCCCAGGCTACAGTCCCTTTCTAGTCTCCCCTCTTCCTCCACCAATCCAGGCTCCAGTCATTGGGAAAAAACAGACTAAATTATCTAATTCAAAGAGTTCCACTAATCCTTAAGTTTACCCTCAACATCGAAGAGTCATAGCAAATATCAGGATTTTTGGCTCAAAACTTGCCCCTCGTCTTATATGCAAGATTGCCTTATTATTATTATTAACAACAGTATTTATATACCGCTTTTCAACCAAAAGTTCACAAAGCGGTTTACAGACAAAATCAAATGATTAAATGGCTCCTTGTCCCAAAAGGGCTCACAGTCTAAAAAAGATGCAGAACATCACCAGCAAACAGCCACCAGAAAAGACACTGTGCCGGGGTGAGAGGGGGGCAGTTACTCTCCCCCTGCTAAATATAAGAGGAGCACCAATTGAAAAAGTGCCTCTTGCCCAGTTAGCAGGGACTTATATGTGAGTATATATGGTAACTTGGAATCGAATCTTTAATACTTTTCTTTGTTCTGCACTTCCAAAAGAAAATCCCCAAATGGAAAAAGGGAGAGCAGCTGCTCCCTTATGGCACAGACATAACAACACCACTGGTTTTGCATGAGATGTTTACTGTTAATTACATTTTAACATGTTCTGAAAAGTTATATAATTTCTAGTCAGGTCTGAGTATACCAGATTCTCAGGAAAGGAAACTGAAGTTCAAAACTCTGAATGTTAGAATTCATGCAAGTATATACAACAATTATAATTTATTCTGATTGTAATATTGAGGTTTTGAAGAATATGGGTGATATGAGAGATGGACATGGGGATATGAGGAACTAAGGACCTAAGTGAATCAATGGAGAGTGCACAAGTCCTGATATCTGATTTTTGGAAATAACTCCCAGATAATAGCTTTTTCCATGTTTTGATGTGTTTCTGTACAGCAAGGTGTCTAGAAGTTTGCAAGATTCTATACTCTGTATGAAGGCATATGAATAACCCAAACCTAGATATAACCCATTGTTCTAAAGTGCCTAATATATCATGCTGTCACACTGTGTACATTTGTCTGTGATTAAGCCAGAAAGGCAGACATTAATATAAATTTATAGACTAACAAATGCGAAGTTCCATTGTGAAAACATGTCCTAATTACATTGCAGATTGTTGAAACAAGTTCAAAGACATTAAAAAAATTAAATACAATTATATCAGCACGGAGCCAGAAGGAGCTCCACACCTTCAACATTCACTTTCTTCATGTATTTTACATATATCAGCTTATACTTTGGAGAAATCATTTTCACATGACTCTTCAATGTAATTTGTACATCTCAGGAGAAATTCCACGTTACAGCCCAATCCTGCCTAGGATGTGGCGGCCAGCCAAAATGGCCTTCCCCCGGTATAAGCCAAAATGGCCTTCCCCCGGTATAAGCCTTGGCGGCCCCAACGGGCTGCCTCAGATGTGCGCCAGTTTTTTAGCGAGGGCATGTCCGGGGAGGCCGTGTAAGGCCAGCCTGACACAGGAAGGGGCTTGGGATATTGGTGCAGCCTGGCACTGATATCCCTGCTCCCTCCCAGGCCTGGCTGGCCAATGGCCCCCTCCCCTGCCACCCCGACCCACCCTCCCCATGCTTGGCGCAGGGCTTACCTGTGTCTGGCAGCGCAGAGTCTGCGGGACAGCATAGTAAGTGGTGCCGGTCTTGGTGCCGATTCCACTTACTTTCTTGGTGCCACAAAAGTGCTTCATGGCACTTTCGCGACATCTACGGCCAGCGGAGCACCTGCTCTGCCGGCTTAAAGTTAGGCTGGATCGAGTTGTTAGTTCAATACTTGGGGGTAAGTGGTATCAAATCGCTATCAAAACAGAAACTTAAAAATAGCCATGATCAAACAGCATATGAATATGTGCATAGATGCTTAAATTGTATCCTTAATAAATACTGACACAAAGAAGGTAACTTCCAGAAAATCTACCTGATCTATGCAGCACTGCCTAAAGACAAGTTTCTCAAATAAAGTTCTCTTAAAATTAACCTTCCACATGTTTTTAAACCTAGCTGAGAAGAAATGCACCACTCCAGTAGACAGACACCTACATTCCTCTTGATCATGCACAAGCAAGTGGGGTAGGAGTACAAGTGGAAAAAAGGCATGCATTCAGTTGCCACATCAAAAAGGAAAGCACAAGTTTTTGTCATGAGCACATGAAGACAGTATGATACATGTTCAAAGTTGATTGCAAAACTGTGGTGGGTGTAGACAGGCTCTCCAACGCATGAACTGAAACCCGGACAACAAACCCACTATGAAAGACTTGAGCTTATGGTTTAACAAGTACTTCCAAGCATGGCTGACTATGGGTTTAATAAGTAGCTCAGAAAGCGAGTGTAGTGTAGTGGCTAAGAGACTGACAGCGCAATCCTGTGTAACCTTGCACTGGTGTTACAGTAGATGCACCGGTGTAAGTGCACATATGCCAGTGTAATTGGCAGTGCATCTGCTGTTACACCGGTGCAAGGTTACACAGGATTGAGCTGTGAATCATGAAGTAGGAGTCTCCAGTTCAAATCTCATCTGACTCTGCCGTGATGCCGTAAGCCCCACCACTGAGCTAAATGGGATTACTCCCAGGTCAATGTGTATAGGACTGCAGCCTAATCGTGCTTAGCAAACATGATTATTATATTATTACTATTCTTATTATCATAAGAGTTATTGAGCAGTAATGTCAGTTGAGCACATGCTAACAAAATTAAAAATAGACAAGTTACAATTAGAATGTACACATGTTTTAACATTGTCAGGGTGATTAACTATTGTGACACTCTATCAAGAGACTTAATAACTTCAGCATCAAAGCGATCTTCAAATTAAAACAAAGCATCCTTCAGTTATACCTGGATGTTAGTTGCTATGTTTATACCTCTCCTCCTCCAATAAGCTCAGAGTAGCAGAATATCAGCATAACCCTGTGAGGTAAGGTGAGAGATAGCAACTTGCCCAAGGCCACCAGAAGCTTCATGACTGAACAGGAATATGAAAATAGGCTTTTCACATCCAAGTCCAGCATCTGGGATTTCTCTTCTATGTTGTAATACAGTTACTGCCAACTGAAGTCATCAACAATGAAGTTTAATTAAACTGGATTGCACTTTATGGGCAGGATTATATAAACTGCAGATGCATGGTCACCTAGCTCCTAGAAACTATTTTTGGATGATTTTTTTATTGTATGCTTCTATTTTGTGTGTGTGTTTATAAACGTTGTAAGCCGCCTTGGGCATTTGCGTTGGCAGAGGAAAGGCAGGGCATACATTTTGAAATAAATAAATTCCAATATTGACACCTAGTAATATGTATGTTTTATACTGCTCAATGTAAGGCTCCTACTCAAAAATTGAATTTATGGGGCCTCAAAATTTAGGCTGGTCTGTAGAAAATATTTGTATAATGCTTAATGAATATATTTTAGAAAGCGATCAGCTAGACGAGGGGTGTCCAAAATATGGCCCGCAGGCTGGATATGGCCCACAGAAGCTCTTTATCCAGCCCAAGTGATAAGTGATATCCAGCCCAAGGCACTTTCCCAGTGCCGCCCTTTCAGCAGCGCCGCTTCTGCCAAGGCTCTGAGAGGGAGAGACAGGCATCAGAAGGCAAGGAATGCTACGGGGGAAGGTGCAGACCAAGAGGGGTGAGAGAGGGAGGTGCTGCCGGGGTGCTGGGTGAGCCCAATTATCACGTGGGCTGCCCTTTCAGCAACTCTACTTCTGCCAAGACAGAGCACCTCTCAGCTATTGAGCTGCAAAGTGATGCCTTAGCAGAAGCGGCACTGCTGAAAGGGAGGCCCACATGATAATTAGACTCTCCCATATCTTGAAAAAATGATCAAGATTTGCATATTTTTCTCTTTTGTCAAGGGTTCCTATGTGAGAACAAAGTGCTTATTTCTGGCCATCATCTGCTTAATGCCATCACTTCCTGATTAATGATGTAACTTCTGGCCCTCAGCAGGCGCCATGAATGCTATTTGGCCCTCTGTATGAAACAAGTTTGACACTCCTGAGCTAAACCTTTAGAGTAGATACTTGACTCAATCCACATCACAGTGAGTTAGTCATGCTTAAGTCCTGTTGAACTCAATGGGACAAGGCCAACTTAAGTTTCATTGTTTTTAACAGGATGTAAGTGTGACAGCGGGTGGCGCAGTGGGTTAAACCCACTGTCGATCGGGTTAACCCATGAGCTGTCGATCAAAAGGTCAGCAGTTCGAATCCGTGTGACGGCTCCTGCCAACCTAGCAGTTCGAAAGCAAGAAATTGCAAGTAGATTAATAGGTACCACGTCAGCGGGATGGTAACAGCGTTCCATGCGCCTCGGTGTTGAGTCATGCCGGCCACATGACCATGGAAACGTTTTCGGACAGCGCTGGCTCTTCGGCTTTGAAACAGAGATGAGCACCGCTCCCTAGAGTCGGACATGACTGGACTTAATTGTCAAGGGATACCTTTACCTTTACCTAAGTGTGACTAGATTTCTTTAAACTGGGACTTCTGTGTATACAGAGAAGCATTTCAAACAAAGCGCAGCCATTGCAGGGTAGTTTTTTGGGGGGGGGGATTTGTAGTCTGAATGGGTGGAACAACATTGACAGTTTAGGTTTATTTAATAACTTCCTTATGACTCTATGAGTAGCTTATTTCTTACAATGAGAAAAATAAAGATATGCTGCCCATTCTGTTCTAGATCGTAAAAGGCTCTTCGCGATCATTTCTGTTGATTATTCCCACCTACCCAAGCACTAATTTGACATTAATTTGACAAACTTTACATCAACTCTTGATGCAAATCTTTGGCAGTCATCACTACTACAAGGTCAATGGTGCTCCTAAGGCAGTGATGGTGAACCATTTGGGCTTGGTGGGTCAAATTTTTTGAAAATGCCTAACATGACATGACCTAACAGCTGGTGTGTCGCCCCCCAACTCCCCCCCCCCCAACTTTTAATAGTACTTTGACTATTGCTACTTTTAGTAGTAACTTTGAATTGAACTGAACTGGAAACTATAGAACACATTGCATTTTATTTAACATCAATTAGTGACTTTTTTGTTGCTGAGTTTTATTAGATAATAATTTGAAAGAGGTCTGCCAAAACCCCTGCCCTAAATGTTTAAGTCAAGTCTGCAAAACGTTTGCGAAAATATAAGGTGTGTCGGGGTCCTGGGGGAAACATTGCCGTGTCACCCAAAACGACCTCACGTGTCACCTGTGACACGCGTGTCATAGGTTCGCCATCACGGTCCTAAGGCAAACAGGAGATACATTTGTCAACCCAAGAACAGAACTGGACTGTTTCGTACTGCTATTTGAATTCTTAGTCCACTAATTGTGCTTGGATGTGAAGGACTTTCCCTGGCAGCAATTCAATAACATATTACTGGAAATTGTCAGAGCAGTAGTCATGCAGCATCATTCTAAAACTCCCTGGGAATTTAGAAAGTCACAGTTATTAGGATGTGACCTTTCCCTTAGATTTTTTAAAAAATATATATTATTTTAAGACCAAGTTAGCATGAAATTTCTCCATTGGGAGTAGTTGTGCTTCCCGCAGATAATGAAAACAGCAGTGACAAAATTTTGGAGAAAGAACTTCTGTATACTGTATTTCAATGGTACACAACAGTGAGGGCTTACTCTTGACAGAAGTCCAAAGTATCCCCTAGAGGTTCAGAGAAAGCCATGTGGTGTGTCAAATAAAGAAATGTAACAAAGGTATTTCCCCAACTCTTTCCTTGCAGCAGTCCATGGCTTGGGAGATGCCTGGATATATCTGGATTTTCAGAAGGCGTTTGACACGGTCCCTCATGAAAGGATCCTGAGAAAACTCCACAGACAGGGAATAAGAGGGCAGGTCCTCTTGTGGATTAGGAACTGGTTGAAGACCAGGAAACAGCGAGTGGGAGTCAATGGGCAATTTTCACAATGGCGAGAGGTGAAAAGCGGTGTGCCCCAAGGATCGCTCTTGGGACCGGTGCTTTTCAACTTATTCATAAATGACCTGGAGTTGGGGATAAGCAGCGAGGTGGCCAAGTTTGCGGATGACACTAAACTTTTCTGGGTGGTGAAGACCAGCAGGGATTGTGAAGAGCTCCAGAAGGATCTCTCCAAACTGGGAGAATGGGCAGCAAAATGGCAGATGCACTTCAATGTAAGTAAGTGCAAAGTGATGGACATTGGGGCAAGAAACGAAAATTTCACATATTTGCTAATGGATTCTGAGTTGTCTGTGACGGATCAAGAGAGAGATCTTGGGGTGCTGGTGGACAGGTCGATGAAAGTGTCGACCCAGTGTGTGGCGGCTGTGAAGGAGGCCAATTCCATGCTCGGGATCATTAAAAAAGGGATTGAGAATAAAACGGCCAATATCATTATGCCTTTGTACAAATCGATGGTAAGGCCACATCTGGAGTATTGTGTCCAGTTCTGGTCACCACACCTCAAAAAGGATATAGTTGAATTGGAAAAGGTGCAGAAAAGAGCAACCAGAATGATTTGTGGGCTGGAGCACCTCCCTTATGAGGAAAGGCTACAGCGTTTGGGGCTTTTCAGTCTAGAAAAAAGGCGCCTGAGGGGGGGACATGATTGAGACGTATAAAATTATGCATGGGATGGAGAGAGTGGATAGAGGGAAATTCTTCTCCCTCTCACACAACACCAGAACCAGGGGACATGCACTAAAATTGAGTTTAGGGAGAGTTAGAATGGACAAAAGAAAATATTTCTTTACCCAGTGTGTAATTCATCTGTGGAACTCCTTGCCACAGGATGTGGTGATGGCACCTGGCCTAGATGCCTTTAAAAGGGGTTTGGACAGATTCATGGAGGAAAAGTCCATCACAGCTTACAAGCCAAGATGGGGCAAAGCAACCTCCTGGTTTTAGAAGTAGGTTTTCTCTGTGCCAGGTGCAGGGGAGTGGCAGCAGAAAACAGGTTATCTTGTTGGCTGTGTGCTCCCTGAGGCATCTGGTGGGGCCACTGTGTGATATAGAAAGCTGGACTAGATGGGCCTTTGGCCTGATCCAGCAGGGCTCTTCTTATGTTCTTATGATGACACTAAGCTAAGCTTTATCAGTTTTAACACCAAACACTACTCCTTTTGGGATATTTTTGCTATTTAATTCAAGAGTCTCAAGTTCAGAGATAGTTATGCTGAAGTTCCACTGAACTCAGTAGTATAAAATCAAAGTTCTATTTATTTCCTTAAGCATTCTTAACTTTCCTTGGATTGGACTCATGTCTGGAAATCTATTTCAGAGAAACCCTTTCACTTTGTCTGAAATAATTAGGCTTGCCATCTGTCCCAGAAAACCAGGGAATGCCCCGGTTTCTGGGCTCCGGTCCTGGGTCGTTCCCGGGCTTTCTGGGCCCAGATGAAGCCTCCGCCGCCGCCGCTTTTAAAGGGTTTAAAAAACTTTTTAAAAAACTTACCTTTTTTCCTGTTGGCAATCTTGGATCTCGCGAAATATTGCAAGATCCAAGATGGCGGCACCCAAATCTCGTGAGGGTATTGTACCCAAAGCTTGGTTGCAGGCAATAATAGTCCCTGTCTTTAAGAAGGGCGATAGTAGATGCCCCTCTAATTATAGCCCAATAAGTCTGCTTTCAGTCTGTTGCAAGCTTTATGCGACCTATTTATCGAATAAACAGGTGGGCCCCCATATCCACGGTTTCAGTTATCCACGGATCGTGGGGACCCCCCGGGCCTTTACTTTTTCCCCAGTAAGCTTTGTTTCTTCCTTAAAAAAAACAGGAGAAGCAGCCTCTGGCTGCTTATTACAGGCAAGTAGAAGGAGACTAAGTACTAGAGATGCTCTGCAAGGTTAACAGAAACCTTGCAGAGCCTCTCTAGGACTTAGTCTGGTTCTACTTGCCTGCAATGGAGGCTGCTTCTCTGTTTGTTTTAAGGAAGAAACAAAGCTTGCTGAAAGAAAAATAAGAGCTGGGGTGGGGCAAGCATGCCTGCCTGTAGGGGAGGCAGGGTGGGGGGCCCCTCAGGAAACCATGGAGGGGGTGTTCGCTATTATCCACGGTTTCAAGTATCCACGGAGGGGCCTGGAACATATCCCCAGCGGATATGGGGGCCCACCTGTACTTCTATATTGGATAAATACCAACGAAATTTTAGGTCCTGAGCAAGCAGGATTCAGGTCGGGCTGCTCAGCCATTGATCATTGTGCGACTATCTCATATCGTTCCCCTATATACCGCTTCTCCACACTCAAAGGTATTTACTGCATTTCTCAATCTCAAAGCAGCATTTGACACGGTGGATAGAAGCTTGCTCTGGCATAAACTTGGGAATTGGAGGATTGACCCTATACTTCTCTTTTTGATCCAGCAGCTTTATAACAATACTTGCTTAGTCAGTATGTCTGCTGCTGGTGATTTGTCGGATTATTTTCCAGTTAATAAGGGGGTGAAACAAGGCTGTGTTCTGGCCCCAATGCTCTTCAATCTCTTTATCAATGACCTGGCCCCTCAATTGAATAAGGTGGATGCACATAGCCCCCAAAATGGCACACTTCCGGTGCCACTTCTGCTTTATGCAGATGATATGGTTTTAAGCGGCTTAGGGTCGTCCAGCGCAGGTCTGGGCCGCCAGGGGTGTGAGCGGTGCAGGCCTCCGCACCAGCGCTGCTTATACCCGAGTCATCACAACATTTTATGGCACGTTTGCGATGTTTCTTGTTTCGCCAATCTAAAGTTAGTGAGGATTGCGCCGTAAATGCATGTACATGAAATGATGGCATATTCTGCCACAGTTTATCCCATTTCTCTTTCATTCCTTTGTTGTCACCTTTGTGTATATTTTCTGTGAGCTTTTGGGGGCAGAGACCCATCTTCTCATTCCTTATACAGTGGTGTGCACAAGGATGGTGTAATGTAACCATAAAATATTAATGCAACATGCAAATTTGGGTCAACTCATGTCACTATCTGTTGATTTTCACTACTGCAGAACCTCCAGTGCCTGTACTGTGACTGTCCCAACCCCTGACAGCCTAGTCCTCCAGGGTGGAGCATCAACAGACTCCTCAGGGTACAAGACTATGACTTATAGCAGTATATGTTTAGCGTATTCATACTATACAAGGCAAAGGGACAAAACATTTTCATGTGGTCTAGTGCCATGTCTGCTCATGATTTTTTAAAAAAGTATTAATTTTGTAATTTACATTTATTTGTAATCCAATAAGGAAGTCCTCCCATTTAGTTGCAAAATTATTCCCATCTTCTCAAAATTTACTATATTCAGTATTTCAGAATGTTGTACACTAGTTTGGCAAATGTCAATTTATGCATTGACTACAGTTTCATAAGGCCAGCAGGTGGCGCAGTGGGTTAAACCGCTGAACCATAAGCTGTCGATCGAAAGGTCAGCAGTTCGATTCCCGCAACGGGGTGAGCGCTCACTGCTTGGACAGCTCCTGCCAACCTAGCAGTTCCAAAGCATGTCAATGCGAGTAGATAAATAGGTACCGCTTGCGGGAAGGTAAACAGCGCTCCGTGTTCCAGCTGCATGCTACGCACTGCGGCAAGGAGAGTCATGCCGGCCACATGACCACGGAGGCGTCTTTGGACAACGCTGGCTCTTCGGCTTTGAAATGGGGATGAGCACCACACCCTAGAGTCGGACACGACTGGACTTAATTGTCAGGGGTCACCTTTACCTTTTACAGTTTTATAAGAGTGCCATCTGGACCTCAGCTGCCTATTCTAACTCTCCTTCCTTCTCTTCCAGTCTTCTTCTTGAAAGAAATTGGAGGAAGAAAAACATGGAAGCCTTGCATAAGTGCAAGAGAAAGTATCCCGGTTACTGGTGCATTCTGATCTTTCCTATCAGCCTTCCTCCTCCCTGTGGAAGTTGGGTTGGGTGTGCCTCTTGTGGCATGTTCGTTCTCTCTCTCTCTCTCTCTCTCTCTCTCCTCTGCAGGTAGCACAGAGAGGGGAACAGTGGCTGGGCTTGCTGGCAAGCTATGAGATGGAGGCTTGCTTGATTCTCTCTACCTATTCAAAGTGGCTCATTGCAAACAGGGTGGCTGACACGGCTCTGTATGCTAGCAAGGTGCAAAATCCATGTCCCAAGACAGATACTGCTTTGCTACTTAAGTGGAAAACAGAGGTTACATTTAGATTTAAGGCACAGGCTCAGTGCCTGGCAGCAGCAAGTATACATGAATAGCAAGTCATCAGGCACTGTAACTACTGAGAAGGTGTAGTTGGAGGATATGGTTCTTCAAAATGCACTATGAGACACCCCTAGGTTAGACAATCCTGTGAAACTCATTTCTTCATCCTAACTTTGGGAAATCCTCTCTTTCACCACTTGGAATATATGTATAGATTTGTCCTAACCTAGGGAACCATTTGTTGTACTGTATTGCTCTCTATCCTACCCTGATTTTCAAAATGTGAAACTTACAGCCCAATCCTAACTAAATTTCTGCATGGCGATGCAGTAGCGCCGTTGTGGGCTATGCTGCATCCTGCAGGGGAATTTAGCATGCTGGAGGTTCACTGGCGCAATGCATGGGTAGGATTGGGCCATTAAATTGGTGTATGCATTTACATGGTCTGAAATTTATGTACCATTTATTGATTATTTAAATTTGTGTCCTACTTTTCCTCACTGGACATGGGAGTGCCCAGAGTGGATAAATAACTAAAATAGTGTTTCCCAAACCATGGGTCATGACCCACCAGTGGGTCATGAGCCGATTCTTGGTGGGTTGCAGTGGTCACCAGGCAATGCAGGGAGCACCAATTCCTGCTTTGCCAGCATGGTGCCGAGGCAGCCAGGCGAGCCACGCACAGGCAATTTCACTACTGGACAGTCTATGGGAGAGGGTGGGGCGCAGGAGCAGGGAGATGGCGAGGTGGGAGTGGGTCATCATAGATTGTCTAGTAAAGCTATGTGGGTCACAATTGATTGTCGTTTTAAAATTTGGGTCGCGGTGCTAAAACGTTTGGGAAGCACTGAACTAAAATAAAAAATTAAAACTTCAATACACAATCCCACCCCAAAAGAAACAGCAGCAAAAGAAAAAAATAGCCAGCTCTACAAAACATCTGCTTAAACAAATACGTTTTATTTGGGAAATACAGGAAAGGGTGTGGTTAATCTTGCCTCCTATTGGCTAATAGTGCCACATTATGTGTGCTGCCACAAAAAAGGCACTTTCATGTGTCATCACCAACCAGATTTCTCAAGGCAACAGTACACACAAAAGAGACTCACCAGATGATCTCAAGAGAGGAGATTCAGATGGGTAGAGACATATCATAAGGTGTTGTAGCCTATGCTGTACAATATGAATGCACTGACTGGAATGTATGTTTCATTTCAAAATGGTTCATTCACTTTCTATTTCTCATTAACATTATTCATACAAATAGAATGACAAACATTATTTTACTGCCACAGAAGTTTGGCCCCCTCCCTAGCAAGTGTTTTTAAGCTCATGGTTTGCAGATTATCCATGTATGGCAACTCATTTCTAAATGAGATTCTGTTCACTGGCTTGGCCCCATTGTATTACATCTTACCTAAAGTAATCCAGAATGAGTACATTTTGTCACGACGTAATACATTTATATCCCACCTTTCCAGGGCAAGGCCCTGCATGATGTGAAAAATATGGCTTGCGTCAAGGGGCAGGGTGCGGCAACCATATTCGAATGCATTTTACTTTGTGTCTGTTACCTCCATGCCTGCCTGCATTTTACTTTATGTCTGCTACCACCTCCCTCCAGCCTGCCATGGACACAGCCACTCCTATCACAGAAGATTGGGAAGCAGTGATCCAGCCCACTAACCCCCCACCTCGTTCCTTCCTCACACAGTCCCTTTAAATACAACAGGAAGTGCAAGACATGCTGGGAGCATTCCCTACGTGTTCCACAGGCTGGTAAGGGGTTGGTTTTCTCGGTGGCAGTAGCCCTGCTTGGGGGTGGGAGGCGGGAAGAGGGTCATGCAGCACTGCACAGCCAGATTGCCCCGCTTGCTCCTCTCCATGCTGGGTGGATGAGGCGGCCATAGTGGCAGCAGCAGTCCAGGCAGTGCATTTTTTGCATCTCAGGTATGGCCTGAACCCTGTGTACACAGGGTTCCCAAGCAGTTCCTTATCCAGGCACTGAGCTGCTTAGCTTTAAGCAAGAGTGCTGCATCATGTGCCTTCAGACTATGCCCCAAGATCTTTAGTACACCTATGTGCCTCACTATTGATTTATTCTTATAAGAAGTCATAGCAAGCAATTTTTAAAATCTATTTGAATTAGGTCACTAAAATGAATTTGCAATCAATCTGAGGCTAATCTGTCTGCCTTAAATAAATAGCGTCATTACTCATCTGAGATAAAAGCCGTCTAAAGAGAATGCAGAACATAAGCACTACATACATAATTGCACGTAAATTGCATTGCCACCACATATGATGATGGCCTTTGTTATCTGTGTCTCATTTAACACCAAACACTTTGAGGAATGTAGAAGGAAAATGCTGATATTGCAAAATCAAATGCTTCTCTATGGGGAAAAACCAATTGGTTTGGTTAATATTATTTAAAAGTTTATATCAGAATGTATGTTTGAAAAATGATTCAGCCAATGCTATACATATTTGCATTCCTATTGCTGTGGAACTGAGGTTCAGCACAAGTGCCCAGTGTAGCTGCTAAGAGTTTACTTACGGAAGGCAGGATTGAACTTTGCATGTGAACCCATACAGAATTTGATAAAGATATGTGTGTCCCATTAATTTGGAGAATTGTGATTTGCTACTCTCAACACACCTATAATTGAATTCCACAGTCATAAAATCACTGGGACCAAACAGGTTCAGATAGCCCTTATCTGGGCCTCCCTATTCTTGACATATTTCTTATGTAACTGTTCTTTTTATAGATTCATTTGCTTTAGTTATAAATTAACCCCGGAACTGACTCTCCCACAGACCAAATACAATAATCATTTTTTAAATCCTACATAAAACAATCCAAACTTTATTAACTTGTTTTTAGGGTAGTTTTGAACAATCTCTAGCAGCTTAAACACTAAAATACATAAAAACAAAACTGGGAATTCAATGCTGATAGCTAGGTATAGGCTTATATGCATTTAGAGGTTATGACCATGCTATATATAAAAACCACAACACTTGGAATAATTATAGTGCTTTTTCGTTAATTCAGTAAAGGATAAATTTGCACTACAACCCTGCCCAACCTTGAATGGGATTAATGAAATCTGGTCCATGCAAAACCTCAATTGACCTAAGAGATGCTCTTCTAGTTCTAACTGGCAGCGCAATCCTAACCAACTTTCCAGCACCGGTGTAGCTGTGCCAACAGGGCACACACTGCATTTTGCAGTGCAGGGGCAGTCATGGAGGTCTCTTCAAGGAGAGGGAACATTTGTTCCCTTACCTCGGGGCTGCATTGCGGCTGCACTGGCATTGGAAAGTTGGTTAGGATTGCGCTGTAAGTCCATGAGCCTGGGAACATATCCACATAACATAACTGATGGGGAAGATCACAGAAGAACTTCTGATTTCCCCTCTTAATTCTCCATGGTTCCTTCAGACAAGTAGGCCCATATAAAATCACACAAGAGTATTGTAATGGTGACTCCCCCTCTCATTGCCTTTGCCAGAACACTGCAGTGGCCCATGCTTATCACACAAGTACACCATGCAAAGACAGAAGAGAGAAGCACTGCCACAATAATGCCAAAATCAGTTGCCATGCCAGCAGGAGGAAGATTCAAGAGATGTACAGAGATATGTAATTGAATGTACTGTGTTTTTAGTCTCTTTGCCACTTCTACACACCAATCCAAAGCAGAAGTCGATTTATACAGCATTTGCTTATATGGTTGAGTAACAAGCAAATATAATCTATTCCAAAATAAAGATGCGGGGATTTATCCAGGCACATCTGTCTTATTGTTAAGTGCATTCCCTCTCAAGGTGTGATGGGGCTGGGTGTGTGGGGGGTCATCTTCCATTCTTCCTCGCTATATTCCCTTCCAAACATCTTGCAAAATCCAGCTGTCTGTTCCCTCATCCTCGTGCATAGCTCCAAACCTGAAGCCATTTCACAACTAGCTAAAATAATATTGAGAACTTTTCATTTGACAGAATGCATTGCTCAATAATGAGATACAGCAACTCTTTTTTTTTTTTTTACTGTAACTTACCAACTTGTCAAACCATTCCTACAATGCTTGGAAAATCTTGTATCTGATCATTGATTTATCCTCATCTACTCAATTCTCTTCTAGAATGTGTCACCCAGTTATCTTTAAAAAAATATCTTTGCAAAATACATTTCAACTGAAAATGTAATGAAAGTGGCTCCCCCCAATCATTGTTCTGAGTTAATGCAGAAGCAACAAGCTCTCTTTGTTAAAGTAGCCAACACATTTAAATAAGTTGAATCAAAAATCTTGTTATTCATGCCTCCTTCTATGTTTAATATTTTGAAAAGCCAATATTTTGATGTCAAGTGTGAAGCAGCCCTGAGATCAATGCAACACTTACCCATGGTTAAGGAAAACAAATCATGACTAAGTGTTGTGTCTGCATAAGACCACAGCGATCAACGATTGAAGAGCTTCTCCAAACCAAACTTTTCAAATGAAACGTTTTCCCCCCAAATTAGGTTAAAAATATCCACTTGGATGGCTGTGAGGCATTGATTTTTACTGGATCACGAGTGGGTGGTACTTTAGCCACTTACTCCGTAGGAGTTCAGATAACTCCCAACAAAGCCACTCTACTGTACCTGGTTTAAGAATTATACTGCAAGCCAGTGAGTTAAAGAATATAGTTTAATTTTTTTCCTTAGTTTTAATCTGCGCTCTCTGAAGTGTTTTGTCTGCCTCCTTAATAGATTGTACCAGGGCCAGTGCATGTTTGGGTTTATAAAGCACAAAGGATAGCTTGACACAAACAAAAAAGCTGTAAAAGGTACTAAAATCTACAAACTTTACCCATTTGCGAATGTTGCTTCAAGAACGAATGCAAAAAGGAGCACCTGCACATTCACAATTCAATCTAATATTCCAAATCTCACTTCTCTCTTCCTCCAAGCAGTGACAAGAGAATTTTGATATAGAATTTGCCCATTAGCAATGCTAGGAAGATGTCAGTTCTATGAAAGACTCAACATCTCTCTCTCTTTTTCTTTGCAAGCTTGCTTGTATGACAGCCCAGCTATATGGTAAAAAAACAATTATGCAGCCTTAGGTTACACTGGGCAAACTGGAACACATGAAACAGACTACACTTTCAATGGGAGAAGCGAGGTAGCTAGCTAGGGAAGGTACGTATGAAATTCAGTATATACATCCCATTTCCTTGTTATGTATCCTGTGCCTAATCACTGGACCATAGAGAAATTTTGCACAGTACAGTATACACTATTAGAAGAGCAAAAGTCTTCCAAGAGACTAGTACAGTATTGTCCTGCTTTCACAACACGTACTGAAAATTCTATCTAGAAGATGAAAAATGAAGAAATCTTTCAAGAGCCGGCTGGTTTGGAGAAACAGTTCTAGAGCAACCTCAGAGAGTGTTCTTCTATTTTAATCTGTTTCTTAAATCATCACCATAGGTAATGGTAAAGGTATCCCTTGACAATTAAGTCCAGTCGTGTCCGACTCTAGGGAGCGGTGCTCATCAAGAATACTTACTAACATTTATTTCAGAAAAAAAAGAATTTATATGAGCCATCTTGAAAACAAAATGTCCCCCATAATCCAGAGCAAAGGTATTACAAATATTCCAAAATACAGTTGAGCAAGGGACATGTCACAGCCTTGCAAAAAATTCTCCAAGCCATTTTTTCTGTATGGAGAAATGCTTCTTGTTTGGAAAACTACATTTTTTTATTTCTAAAACAAAGATAAAACTCTTGGAATGATTTTCTAATTCTTCACTTGAACTTTCGCCTACTTAGAATGGGCATCCCAGCAGTCAAAAATGAATGGAAAGATGTGCACATAACTTTCACAACCACAACATTACATCACACTATGGTTGCATGCAATAGTGGATGATACATAGGGTCAGCTGTTTGATGTGACTTCTGTAACTCTTGGTTGCTGTAGAAAAACTGCCTTCATAAACAAAAAGAGGAGCCACAAATAAATGATCAGGAGTAACGTTTCTATATAGCCTACTTCCAGATTTAAAACTAAATGATGACCAACAGAACAGTGAAATTAATGGTCAAAGGATCAGCATGATTGGGTTCAAAGAGAAAGGGTGACAACACACAGCATTACAGAAATGGACATGTTATGCAAAGTAGACATAGCTCATGAAATATCTGTATTAACTTCTATAAACCTATTTATTGTAAATTTACCTTGAGGGTTATTGGTTTGATAGCAAAAGAACCATTCATGCTTGCATCCATGAGTAATAGCCCCCTAACAAATCTTGTTTTCTTTACAACTTGGTGGTGCAATATAGGCGAATGACATGTCCAAATCAACAGAGGAGGTAATAGTTAGGTCAACCCTTCATTTCCCTAAATTTAGGAAACAAAATTTCGTGCTTTTTCAGTCAAAAGTGGATTGAACACCTCATTTATACTCATTTTCTCCCAGGCTCCTGGCAAAATGGTCAAAGAATAGTGTTATAAATCAGAGATAATGCCTTTAAACATATGGCTGCCACACTGACTTTCAGTTCTGTAAAGCAGAACTGTCAGTCAAGTGGTGAAGAGGTCACATCACCCTACAGAAATTCATGTTGTAGAGCTGCAAAATGTATTATTTATATTGAGCTACCGATGTACATGGTGCTTTACACAGAGTGAAAAGACAGGTCTCTGCCCCAAGAGCCTACAATGTAGAAATCGATACAAGGGAAACAATATAGGGAGGAAACAGGGAAGAAGGCGTGAACTAACAGGGAAACATATGAGATTTTTTACAGTTTCACGTACTTAAGCTTAGTTATAACAAGGAATGAGAATAGTGCAGCGGTCCTCAAACTGGTGGGTCATGACCCACCAGGAGAACTGAAAGCGGCTGCCAGCCCCTTAAAGGGCATGGCGACTGTGGCCATGGCAGCATGCCCAGGATTGCGGCAACGCTCCTGGGATCGTGCCACCATTGGTGGCAAAAGGGGCTATTTTTAACTTACAATCGTCACACCACCCCTCCAAAGGGTGCGGGGAGGCCTGGAGCCCCCTCTGTGGGCCTCTCTGTGTTGCTGATCAGCTCTCTGCGCCAATTGCAACCCACTTCTGGTTTCGGATGAAAACTGGAAGTGGGTTGCAATCACTGCGGAGAACCGATCAGCAGCGCAGGGAGGCCTACAGAGGGGGTCGTAGAAAGCAAATAAAATATTGGTCTTAAGAACACCCTCGGATTCAGAAGATTTTGAAGGTGAATGTACAAATGAAACCAGAGACTTTCCTTTTGGGGCTGTTGGATCGGCAATCAGAAATTACATATGGAACTTTATTTCTATACCTAACTACAGCTGCGAGGTTGTTGTATGTACAAAAATGGAAATCTACGGACGTACCTTTGTTGGAGGAGTGGTGGATGAAAGTTTTGGATTTGGCAGAAATGTTAGTGGAAAAAAAATCAGTTGATACGTTTGTGAAGAATTGGAAACCGTTTATAGATTTTTTGCATGCAAGGGAAAATAAGATTAAATATGTGGCTTTGCTAAGTAGGACGATTTGTTTTTAGATTTAAACAGTATGAATTTGAGGTCGTTTTTGATTAAGGTTTAAGGATAGTATTATTAGGTTAATTGATTTATGGATATAAAAGAATAGCTTACTCTGTAATTAGACAGGCTATTAGTAACTATAAGAATGAGTTTAAGTATAAATGTTGGTGGCTAATTTATTTATTTATTTTATTTACAGTATTTTTACCCCGCCTTTCTCCCCGAAGGGACCCAAGGCGGTTTACAACATGGGAAAGGAATACAATACAAAACAAAAAATAATCACATTTAAAACAATAAAAACAATTCACAAAAACTAGTAAAACACATGATCTAAAAATTAATAAAAACAGATCAAATTACAATTAAAACAAGAGCATAAAAAACAGCAGCACTCCACCTGTACCAGCAGGATATTTAAAAAGGCAAGGACTCAGAAGGCTTCCTTAAACAGGAAAGTTTTCAGGCCTCGCCGGAAGGTCTCCAGGGAGGGAGCAGTACGTAAGTCAAGAGGGAGGGAATTCCATAGGGTTGGTGCCACTACTAAGAAGGCCCAATTTCTGGCCGCCGCCCCTCGCACCTCCCTGGGCGACGGTACCCGCAAATGGGCCTTCTCTGATGACCTAAGGAGACGAACCGGAATATATGGAAGTAGGCGGTCTCTCAGATATCCTGGCCCCAGGCCGTATAGGGCTTTAAAGGTCAAAACCAGCACTTTGAATTGGGCCCGGAAACAAATCGGCAGCCAGTGCAGCTGTTGAAGAAGCGGCCCGACAGAGTCGAACCGCCTACCCCCAGTAACTACCTGGGCCGCCGCATTCTGCACTAATTGCAGTTTCCGAACCGTCTTCAAGGGCAGCCCCACGTAGATCGCATTACAATAATCTAATTGCGACATCACCGTGGCATGGATCACCATGGTCAGGTCTGCACGATCTGGATCTTTTCTGTTATTCTGTGCTTTTCTTTTATTTCTGTATTGTACGTCTATGTATTATAATAAAAGGAAAAATAATATTTAAAAAAAGGTTTTCTCTCTTTTTGTGTTGTTTGCTGAGCGTGTATACAGTACTTGAATTTGCACAAGTAAAGCACACGTAAGGTGTGCGTCAACTGTATAATCTACAATGGCTGGCAGGATTCTCCAGGGGTCTTTCCCAACCCTACATGGAGATGCCAGGATTGAATCTGAGACCTTCTACATGCAAAGCAAATGCCCTACGATTGAGCAACAGCCTCATCCATGTCCATTTGTCTGACAATCATGGAAAGCAGCAACCACAAGCAAAGTTTTTGTACCCCAGAGGTATGTGTATTCTTAGCGCAGTTATTGTATGTTGGCTTAGGCACTGTAGAGATTTGTAAAAACAATGAATAAAAATATTCAGAGCCATCATGCATATAGTTTTCTGAATTACAAAAACACTGTAATAATTGTAGAGGACACAGGTATTATGGGTTTGAAAGCCATGTATTATTTGTTAGAGACCGACGTTTCAACCTCCTAGCCGAGGTCTTTGTCAAGGTGGTTACAGCAAGGCTGCAAGGATGGATCCCATCCTTGCAGCCTTGCTGTAACCACCTTGACAAAGACCTCGGCTAGGAGGTTGAAACGTCGGTCTCTAACAAATAATACATGGCTTTCAAACCCATAATACCTGTGTCCTCTACTATTATAACTAGCCATGAAAGCTTCCATTCTAAAACTGTAATAATTGTTTTTGTAAACATCTGGGTTCTGAATAAAGATTTCAAAATATCTCAGAGCTCATCATCTGAATTTTCATCATCAGTAGCAATGTTCATCAATTCTAGGAAAAGCTGGATCATATTGAAGAATATGAAGTTTCGCTTTATCTTAGAGGTTCTTGGAAGGATTAAAGCCTCTTTAGAAAGTACCATGTCCTTCAGATCAACTGTTTATGTTCATGAGCCATGCATGCTCCCTTCTGGGAATCGTTGGGATTTTAAAGACAGAATATTAACTTTTATCATTGAAAGTTCGGAAATCTATTTAGATACCCCATCACTAAAAGTGGTTTCACAATATAAAAAGAGATGACTGAAGTCTATGACTCCCCTGCAGGTAGCAGTGGTTCAAACACTAATCCTAAAAATAAGGGCCTGATTATCTGGCAGGAGCGCTAGTGTAACATACTGTTTTTGTGGCACCCTGCTCATGTTTCAGTTAAAGACACCTATCTATGCCTTTATTTGCTGGAATACCAAACCTCACAATCAGGCCAATACATTGATAAGACAAGATGAAAAGATAAACACAATGGCCCAAATTCAGAGAAGGCTAATTGTAGCTGAAGTTATTTGAAACAAGTTAGCCATCACCAATTTAAATCCCATTCATGTAAATAGGACTTATGCTTGTTTAAAATCCTCTCTGGTCAGGAGTCTATCGTTAGCTACTATAAGCTCCTAAATAAACAGAAATGACCAGAAAATTAGAATATTGTGCAGATGAATGTTAGAAAATACAGTAAGTTGCCTTTTTGTCAAGCTCCTGATATGGGTGATCAAAGTCCCTGCCCAAGGGTGGTAAAACCTGTTCTTCTGACCATCACTGTTTAAATTATCTGCTAGTTCCCAAAGCCTGTAATTAACATTTTTCTTTGCATATCACCTGGTTTGAACAAATACAAAACATATAGGGTGCAATCCGATTGCGCCCATAGTAACATATCACCTGGTTTGAAGTAACAGCCGTGAGATATTAAGATTTGAGAATTTCTTCCACAATTTCAATGCAAAAATATCCCCAAAAATCATTATTTGAAATGCTAACATAGCTTTCATATGGAGAACAGTATTATGAATCTAACACTCCAACTCCTCTTTGCCAATTTAGGTGTCTAAGGAAGCCCTAAACTTAGTTAATATATTCCTCCCCCCCAAAAAAACGTGTAGCACCTATTCTTACTGCTATCCTAATTGGAAAAGGAGTCTGCATTTTAAATCAAATTTAAATATGGAGGAAGAAAACCCCACTGTAAAACAGTATCATGAAAAAGGCATTTTATTTTTTAATGAGAACCATAGCTCAATGACAAGGTGCATGTTTTGCATGTATAAAAGCTCCAAGTTCAATTCCTTAAAAGCATTTCAGGTAGCAGGGCTGAAAGTGTCTGCCGTTTCTGAAGACTCAAGGACCAATAATCTGATTCAACATAAGACTGATCCTAATAAAACTCTCAAGAACTCTCATGGTCTCTCATGTAATACCAATGCTTCAGGCTAGCAAACCTGCATACTAACATACATGACCTGCTGAAAAATGATTCTGTATCTCTTAGAGTCCAATCTTAAACCCATTTACTGAAAAAAAATTCATACCAAATTCTATATTTTATTTATTTCTGTATTTATCTACTGCCTTTCTTATCCTCAGATATTACTCAATTACTATATGAATTGCTTCTCAGTGTATGTATGGTTAGGACTGTAGCCTTAGAGCCAGTACGTACATTCCTGCAGAATCAAGTGGTAAAACATTTCTTAGGTTGTAACACTTCAAGACGCAAGGGGATGCATGTTTGAATGCTCCCCTGTTTTTTCTTAAAACACTTCCTGAACATAGAAAAATAGCATTTCAGGAAGAAGTTACACTAAACGCTTTCCCCTAACATCTTAATTTTGTATGTGCAGAGAGTTATTTTTTGATTGGAGAACATTCAGGTTGTAGGCAACAATTGCCTACCTGCAGCTTGAAATGGGACATTCCAGGAAAACCCTCTTTCCCTTCTCTTGGTTCTGCAGTATATACTATTAAACTGTTCTCTGGGAACAACAGTTTCTCAAAGGATGTGCAAGTTGCATTCGCTGAAATAGAGTTGGAACAGTGGCTGAATATTTTCCTGTTTAACAGGAATAAAGATCAAGAGGAACCTACAGTGGTCTCATCAGACCTGAGAAAGAAAAAGGAATCCCAGTCCCTCAGGCAATTGGTTATCATTAAGGAGCTGTAAAACAGTATGAGGAAACTTATTTTACAGTCCTCAATAACTACTAATATAGGAGACTGCTCTGATGACAGAGACTGTGATTGGATGATAAAGAAAAGAAACTAATCCAACATGCAGAAAACATAATATGTGGTCATTAAGACATTACTCACTCTCCTAAACTATATGTCTAGAATCCCCCCCCCACACACAAAAATACCAAAATGATGTGAAAGCCTAGATTCCACACTAAAACATTTCAGATTATATAAATATGAAAATTACTGCTTAATACACTCAGTAATTTTGAACAAATACATTGGAGTGGTTTTCATAAACTGATATTCAGATTACAGTTTATGTATGTATTTATTGAATTTATATCCTGCCGTTCTCCCAACAGGACAACCAAGGCGGCTTTGTGATGATCATTGAGCCCTTGGAGTTCTACAAGCTGCCCAACCCTGTAATATGGTTTTTCTAGCATGGGATTGGGTGGAGCTTTTCTCATCCTGTCATTCCTCCATGCATATGCACATACCAAATGTTAAGTCTGCTGGCTTTCATAGGACCAAGATGGGCAGTGCTGCAATCAAGACTACAAGAAAGGTAGATAGGAAGGGAATGCTTAATTCTTCCCTTTCTGCAGTTTGTCCACTCAGAATCACTCCACGCATGTATGCACGTATGCGCGCGCGCGCACACACACACACACACACACACACACACACACACACACACACACACACACAGAGCAGCTTTCTGACCCAAGGAATAAAAGACAAGGACCCATCCTTAAAGGGAGCAAAGCAGCTTGGGAACAATGACAATTTGGAGTAGACAAACTGCAGGAAGCAAAAGGACCGAGCAGCCTTTCCCTCTGCTTCCCCTGGTCTTTTGCGCATAGTTGCAGCCTTCCGTGGCTATTTTCTGTTTTAAAAAGAACAATGCAAGGCAAAAGAATCGTGAAGCTGACTGTCTCATGTCATTTGACCCATATTTGCAGAGAGAACTCTGAAATGTATGATCTGGCTCTAGTTCAGAAATTGGAGGGTACAGTACTGTTTTTTCAGTGGGATTTGTATTTTACACCCGTCTCAGTCTTCATGACCCCATTGCTCTCCCCCACCTCATAAAAAAGCTGTTATCTTCTGGTATCCCATGCATACCATTCCTCTTTCCTTACTACTGCAAAAACCACAAATTCCCACAATTAGCATAATTCATGTAGCATTTTCACAGTCATCATGGACACCAAAGTCCTATTGATGGGCATATCATATTTCATTTGAATCTTATTTAGAAAAACAAAATCTGTCTTGGCTCTTGAAATACCTTGTTATATCGAAACCATGGGTGCTTAAAATCTAAAAGTAACTTTTCACTTTCTTCTGAGGGTGAATTCACACATTCATGCCAATTCCTTGATAAGTGCTAATTCCTTGATGACCTTGATAATAACATGCTAATTCTTTGTTAACATATCAAGCAATGTCTTGTCTATATACATATACGGTATACATATATATATATACGGTATATATACATATGTACAACTGTTTAAATGAAAAATATAAATAACTTCTGACACAATACTTTTCAGTGGAAACTGTTCACATACACACACACAGTGCTGTAAGTCACATCCCAATGTGAATGTTTCCTCTCAGATTTATCTTTACATCTACAGTGGTTTTGCTATATGGCTACAAAAAGATCCTGTTACAGTACTATACATATGCATGCACCAAAGCATTTTTTTAAAAAAAATATTGCTAATTATCAACCAGCAAGGTAGCAAGTAAGTTGCTTGTTGTTCAGCAACATACGACTTAGGATTCATAGTACTGAATTCATAGACTTTGTCCTAGCTGTGCAACAATTGCCTGGCATGCAGATGATATGCTTAGTCATGAGAGACAGGAGCATCATCAGCTAGCTGCTTCTAGTTTATGAGCTAGATCTTTGAGGTAGCCTGCTCACGGTCCCTTGTGAATAGCATATACAACTTGCTCTGTGGCAAGGAATTTTTCAAAAAGAGTAACATCATAATGCTTTTCAAGGCCCACCACACATTATCAGTGCATCTCTGTATGATATGGTTTTGCTGGCGAACATGGGCAGAATTACATGCTAATTCATCACACAATGGGATTATCATGTGACAGTATTTGCCAGGTTATAGTATTGTAAAATGCCAGTCAGGTTGAAAACAATTACTTAAAGCTTTCCTGAGACCAAACTGCAAATGCTTCTGACCAGTGTGGATCAAGAGGAAAGGACAGAACTTTTAACCTTAGAAATATGAGTTCACAAGCCTGGATGTCCTGACAGTCGCCTCTCATCTTATGCAAGGGTTACGTTCCAGAGTCAGCGTCTAAACCTAAAATCACGTATACTCAAAAATTACCATGAAAATCCCTGAAATCTGGAAAATGCATACCGTCTCTTTAAAAATTACGAGAGGCAGGAACTGACTGAGGGAAAAGCAGCTTCATTCTCTGATCTCAAGCTCACTCTCAGGCATTCCACATTAAAAGTGGAATGGCAGGCAGAATTGCCTGCACTGTTTCAACTGATGGGCTTTTTTGTTTTGGTTTGCCAGCCTTGTGAAGTTAAATTCGCACAATCAACTGACTGTATTGCTCAACACTAGAGTGAAATAGTAACCAGATTTGCTACTTTCCCTATGCATATTAGTACTCAGCATTCATACAGTTGCACTTGTATGGGATAATCTCCAAGTACCTACATTACCAGGTTTTTCAGTGATGTGTTATTTCTATTAATGTTGCAAGAAATGACCTTGCACATACCATGCATGTCTGATGGGGGAAAACCCCAACAACATAGACTTTAGCACATTAACAGCGCAATCCTACCCAGCTCCTCCACTGGTACAGCAGTGGTGGAGGGAGAATGGGAGGCTTGGGAGGGAAAGGGGATTTAAATCCCCTTTCCCTTCCAAAGCCTCCCATCCTGCCCTCCATCACTGGCTGCACCAGTGGAGGAGCTGGGTAAGATTGAACTGTAAGTGACTGTGCAAAACTGTCCTAGATTTCCAACAGTTAAAATACGAAGTTATTGTCTTCTACTTCAAATACTTTTTATGAGGATCTGGTGAGGCATCTGGTGAGGATCCCTGAGGCATCTGGTGGGGCCACTGTGTGACACAGGAAGCTGGACTAGATGGGCTTTTGGCCTGATCCAGCAGGGCTCTTCTTATGTTCTTATGAGGATGCAAAAATAAATAAATAAATAAGGGCTTCAGTGCAATGAACCCCTTTGCATATGCTGAAAAAAAATCAGAAGTGGTCAGAGCAGATTTTATTTCCTTTCTTCAAACAACAACTGCATTGCAAGCCGCTTTTAAAATGCCAAATAGTTCAACCCTTCCCAATTCCCCCCCCCCCAAAACACAACTTGTGATGGTTGTGGGGATCTGCTGTTTGAACACGATTTTCCCTTGTGCTTTTCTGATAGTGAAAAAAGTATTACATAAATAACTATTTCTAAAAAATTGGAATAATTTATATATTGAAGAACTTTGTTTTTGTAGGATGGAACTACATTAATTGCTTACTACCTCATTCCTGTAATAGCAATTAATTGCTCTCTCTTAATTCCAGATGCAAGGGAGTGGCAACAGGATACAGGCATCTTGTTGTCTTGTATGTTCCCTGAGGCATCAGGTGGGCGTCTGTGACGGCGCAATCCTGAGTAAAGTTCCGTCTGCAGAGCACGTGCTCCACAGGTGGAGGGTGCCGTACACGTGCTGTAAAGCGCGTATTACCTGGAGAGTAAGGCCCGCCGGTGCAGAGGCCAGCAGGCCTCTCTGCCGTGGAAACCTCCTACGTCCGTCGGTGGATGGTAAGGCATCCACAGGGGGGAATAGGGGCTGGTCAGGCAGCGAAAGAGGGCAGTGGTTGGCTGAGCTGGCCCGGGAGGGGGCGGAGATGTTGGCCACGATATCCTCATCCCCATTTCTGGGCTCGGCAGCTGTTATACGGCTGTCTCGGATTTCCGCCAGCTTCATAGCCAGCGGACTTCCGAGGAGACCCAGGGTCTTGCCGGAGCAGCCTGGGAAGGGCATAGGATCCTGCGGCCAGCCCTTTGCGCCAACCATGGATCTTTGCACAGGATTGTGCTGTGTGATACAGGAAGCTGGACTGGATGGGCCTTTGGCCTGATCCAGCAGGACTCTTATGTTCTTAGTAATAATTCATTTTCAACTCTTCCAGCAACATCTCATCCAAAACAAAAACCTCATCTGTGCATTTTTGTGTGTGCGCACATTGGTTGGCATTGCAGAAGGTGCTGCAGTGAAATATCTTAATTTTTAGTTCCTGTTATCTTGAAAGTAATTAGCGACTGACTCTCTAGGCAAACCCACATATCAGTCAATAAGATTCTTTCCAACTGCAACTGTAAAGAGTTTCACAACTCTCACTTTCTGAAATCAGCAGAATAAATGTCTTGTTATTCCTGTTTCTGTGGAGTGTAATGGCTATTCCTATCTAACTATACTATCCATAAATAGGAGAAAATAAGATTAGGCATTCACGATTGGCTTGCTTTCTGTGAAAAACTTCCACAATGCAGAGCACAACATTATGTCCATAATGGTGTTTCTAATAATACAAAGAACTGAGATTATATGAAAGTTAGTTGTCTAAAACAGTGATCCTAAGCAAACCTGCTTAGAAATTACATTGGAAGTCAACACATGTATTTATTTTTGAGCTGCAATCCTATGCATACTGGGGCTTAAAGGTAAAGGTATCCCCTGACAATTAAGTCCAGTCGTGTCCGACTCTAGGGTGTGGTGCTCATCTCCATTTCAAAGCCGAAGAGCCAGCGTTGTCCGAAGACACCTCCGTGGTCATGTGGCCGGCGTGACTCTCCTTGCCGCAGCACGTAGCATGCAGCTGGAACACGGAGTGCTGTTTACCTTCCCGCAAGCGGTACCTATTTATCTACTCGCATTGAAATGCTTTGGAACTGCTAGGTTGGCAGGAGCTGGCCAAGCAACGAGCGCTCACCCCGTCGCGGGAATCGAACTGCCGACCTTTCGATCGACAGCTTATGGTTCAGTGGTTTAACCCGCTACTTCTGAGTAAACACACACAGGGCTGAGCTGTAAAAATGTTTGAGATTAGGGGGCTGGGTTTGGGTACATCGAATTATCTCAGTGCAAGTTATGCATGTTTGTGGGTCACCTAATATATGACTTTTTCCTGCATAGAAATATGTATAGAGAAAAAAATGCAATAAAAAGAGTGCTCCTTCATATATGAAAAATGTGCAAATAAAACTCAACGTGAGCGTAAATTAATCTCATTGTGAACATGTGAACTCCTAGCTTTCTCTGGCACCTTCTTGAATCTCTTTGGAGAAAGGTAGGGTAATTTTTTTAAAATACATAAAATGAATTTAGTGGATATATTAGAACAGATATAATGGAACATACATCTGTGGAGACCATAAATGTTTATGCGAAACACAGCAGAACTGTTATGGATTGTTTTAATAGTCTATTGACAACGTCTGAAAAAAGAAAGCAACATCTTAATTGATGGGATAGAAAGTTATGAATGAGGGTCATGATAAACTTTTTCACAGCCAATCATAGATACCCAGAAGAGATACTATGAGATGCAAGTTTAGAATAAAATTCCATTCTGAGAAGAGACAACATGACATGTTATTAAGGAACAATAAGACCCTTTCTCCCTTCTTGTGGGATATGTTTCAGAAGATGTCGCTGGGGGACTCTTGTTTAGCACTTTAGCTGTTGGCATGCGATATCCCACAGCATTTCATTTTGTCCTGCATGCTTTTCAACATCTACATGAAACTGCTAGGAGAGAGCATTCAAGGGTTTGGGCTTGGGTGTCATCAGTATGCAGATAACATACAGCTCTACCTGTCACTTCAACCTGCAGCTGGGGAAGATCTGAATTACTAATTGGTTAGAGGAGAGCTGGAGGAGGGCAAAGAAACTTAAATTAAATCCGGATGAGACCGAGGTGTGGGTCATGAAACCTGTTGCCTTGATGGTGGACTGTCAGCCTATTCTGGAAGGGACTGCTCCCCCCTTGAAATACTGTATAAGAAATTTACAATTTGGGGATAGCATATTCCTGAACTCAGTTGTGGTCGTGGATGATCAGGTGGCACTTGTGGCCAATGGTGTCTTTGTCCAGCTTTGGCTGATGATGTGCAGTGGCGTCACTGTGGGGGGCGGGGCGGATCGCACCGGGTGACACTCTCGTGTGTGTCAGACAGACAGACACCACTAGTGGCCAAAATTGTGAGAACTTTGTACTTATGATTAATACCATCATGCTATATATCATTCGATGTGTACTTTCATGCAGAATGGAGTGAAATAAACCATTTTGAAATATCTGTATACTATCAAACCTTATGGCCACATAACCAGAAAAATAAAATACAACTGCCTTATGTAATAAAAAGTGGATTTCCTTAACTCAAAAGAGACCAGTGAGACTGATTGTTCTGAGAGCCGAGTTGGTTACTGATTTGTTGGGTGACCTGTACTGTTATATATTAAAATAAAGTTAATGGGGGTGACACCATGAGTTACCAGACCGGGTGACACCAACCCTAGTGACACCACTGACCAGTAATCTGTAGAGTCCTGCCTGATGGGCATCTTTTCAGAACCCAGCTCAGCCCAACCTTGTTTCTCCCTATTCACCTCTGAGGTCCATCATGGGGGCAACGCACTGAGCTCTTGCACCGGGTGATGCAAACCCTAGTGACGCCTGTGCTGATGTGCCAGTTATGTCCATTCCTGGGACAATCAGACATGGCTACAGTTAGCCATGCAGTGGTGAACTTAAGATTGGATTCCTATAATGCACTCTACAAGGGGCTGCCTTTGAAGACTGCTCCAAAATGTCAAATTGTGTACAATGCAGCCACCAGGATGTTAACTGGCACTAGGAGTTGTGCCCATATCACGCCATATCATAAATTTTTCATTGGTTGCCTATGTTCAGGACCTGGTTTTTTGAAGGATTCACTTTTCCTGCACGAGTCTGCCTATTCTTTTAGGTTATGGAGATGCCCTCTTGCAGGTGTCATCATCACCACTGGTAGTGCGATTTAATGGTAACTTATGGTAGGGCCTTCACAGTTGTGGTGCCCAGCCTATGGAACTCTCTCCCATGTGATATGAGGATCGCTTCTACTCTGTTAGGTGTTAGCACTCTGCTGGAAACTTTTTTTGATCCAGAAAGCTTTTAGTTGATTTAACTCTTGGTTGTATTGATTCTAAATAGTGTTGCTTGTTGGTTTTATTTATTTATTTAAAATATTTATACCCTGCCTTTGCACCCATCCAAGAGCTCAAGGCAGCTTACATAATAAAAAAGGACAAACAATAAAAATGATCAAAAACAATAAAAGCAGCCAATAATAAAGTCTTGTCACAGAACTCATTGCCAATTTTGATGTTTTCTGTTTTTAATTATTTTGCTGCATTGTTCTATTGTTTTACTATTGATTTGTTTAATTGCTGTGTTTGAGTATTGCTGTTTTATTGACATTGTTGCCCAGATTTCAAGCTTGACATTATTGCTGTTTTATTGACATTGTTGCCCAGATTTCAAGCTGCCTTGGACTCTTCATATAGAGAGAAATGGAGGGGTAAAAAACAAAACTAAAAACTTTAAAAAACATACATAAGGCTAAAATGGCTTTTCCTTGGATTGGTCTAGATTAGAACACAGAGATACAACCTGCATTGGCTAACACACACTTTTGACTTATCTTTCATGTCCTGTCTCACATTAACATCATTCACATTTGGTGCAACTGGTAGGAAGCTTTCTAGCTTCACGTGTGAAAATGGTCTCCGGCCAAGTAACGTAGCATCCAATGTTGTCACCTGACAGCCCACATTAAAGAGAAGGTCACTGCAGAGTGTTACTCTGGTGACATCAATACACCTTAGTTCCCCTCCCCTCCCCAGGAATACTGCATTATACATAGAGAACAAAACGAAGACGACAAAAAAACATCTTTACTTCTACTTCCTACCTTCCAAGGGACCTATATGTTCTGCCTACTGGAGCCACATCTGTGTAATTGCTAGATTTTACTTTATTTTCAAAATGGGGTGGTGGTAGAAACAGCCTTTTTTTTTGGTCCAAGTAGTGCTGTGTGCAAACTGAAATCTGTGTGTAAACTGTGTGCAAACTGAAATCGGTCTGAAAGCAGACGAAAACGTAGGATGCAATCCAATACACATTTTTGGGAGTAAGCCCCATTGAACGCAGTAGGACTTACTTCTGAGTAAATGTTCATAATATTGCACTGTTAGTCTGCATGGAGTTTCCCTGTATTCTAGCTCAAGACTACTACAAATGGCAGACTCTGGAGCTTTTCTATCGTACCCAGCTTTATCCTCCATAACTAGTTTTGCTTAACATCCGTCCTGAAGAAGAGTTCTGGAGAACTCAAAAGTTTGCTCAGTACTTAATAATATTTTATTTGGTCTTAATAAAAGTATTCCCCAACTGTGGATTTTTTACTTCCCCCCCCCCACCCCTAAATGGACCAACACAGCTATCTATGATATTTGTATGTTATTCACAGTGACTCTGAATGTTAAATTATGAAACGATTCTTTGAAAAGTTTATATTTTTGAACAGCGGTTACTGAGCCATATACCACCAAAATTCTTGTAGGAGGTTAGCCAAGGCCCTTCACAAACATATAGAGCAATCACATGTTCACTCAATGGAAAGTCCCACAGCATCCAATTACTTACTACCTAGCAAGTGTGTTTAGGATTGCCGCCTAAATGGTTCAGCTGGAAACTGGTATTCTCTCATTTTTTACAAGCTACCATCAGGAGTAACTATGCTTTTTAGTTTTTAAATTAGGAGCTTAAGGCTCTAAGAAATCAACAGCTTCCTCATCTTATCAAAATGCTGCCAAAAGAAACCATCCTCAGCCACAGCAGTGTTAAATCATGACCTTGTTATCACTTTGGATCACATAACTTACACATATTGCCTCAAAAGTTACAACACCACAGGAACTTGCAGTCTCTCGTGCATAGTACCCGAGGGAGAAATGACAGTGGGAAACTTACAAAACACTCCTGTAGATTTGGGATGTGACACCAAGACATCATATATTTCACAATGTATAATCCTTGTTACGGCAGGATTATATTTGCCACTTACACTCTCAGTGCTGGCTGGGAAGCCAGAGAGAAAAATATATCATTTAAATAATTCATCAGCTGCTCAGCCACGTGAGAAACCAAAACTTTCCCCTCATCATTTCACCTGAACTCAAACAGTATCTTGCCGCCACAGGTACAACCACCTTCAGTTTTCAAACTACGCCAACATTGCAAGTATAGCAATAGTGGACACTGTTCCCTAGGACACTAGGCATACAGAAAGGTGGCAGAGACCCATGAAAGCATGTGACTTAACACACCAGCTGCATATAAATGCATATTCCCCTCCCAGATTATGAACCATAAACCACCATAACATCATCTCCTTCCCATTCCAAGTGATGCTAGAGAAGTGTGCCCTACTCATGCCAAGGTAGGCCCCACACTATAACCTAGGGGGGTCCAGAAGAGATTGCCCTCTCTTTCTGAGGACATGTTACAGTATTATTCATATAGCACCAGACATATATATGGAAGTATTTATTATATACACACACCTTTGCGTCACAAAAGCTTTTGCCCCTAGCTGCCCTTTCTCCCGCGTCTGGCTTGAGACTTGTTGAGTCCTTTCACCTGCCCAGAATTCTCTCTCCCCCCAGGTGCCCAACCCCACCTCACTTGCCTATCCATTAACCCTGAGTTAATAGGGTTGGGTGCGCGCGCACTGCAGGCACTTTGCCTGAAAGCATGTATTCCTTTCCTTTCCACTTAGTACGCTAAACGGGTACAGGGTCCTCTCTTCCTCCGCACCTCACGTGAGGCGAACCAGCACATCCCATAGACTCCGCTTTTGCACCAACCGGAAAGAAATATCGCCTAGTACCAAAAACTTCGCTTAGCGCTCCTCAGACAGCGAGGGAAACTTGCGGAGGAGAAACGAGCTGCTCGCCTCTGCTGCTCCAGACGCCCATTCCCGCTAGGAAGAGGTACTCCCTTTTCTAGCTTTGCCCCGTTTGCTTCCCTAGAGACAAAGTTTGAACGTTTTCCCCACACAGCCTCTGTTGCTAGAGCAAAGAAGAGGGGTAGCCGTCTCCGCTGCTATGGGGGAGACAGGTCTACCCTTCAACATATCCTCTAGCCTGCCTGCCACTATCCCGCGAAATACGTTTGCTGGTAAACGCAAACCAGCGCCCGCCACGAACAGTCAGCGCTCCCTGCAGCGTCATACAGGGGCAAGACACAGCCCTAAAATAAGGCAGGCGGGCGAGCGCGCGGAGCCCCCTTCCTTCCCTGTGCCGCCAGAGGCTCTCTCTCGCCGCCGCCTTCACTCACACACTGACCTGGTGCTGTCACCTCAGCAGGAGAAACTCTTCCCGTCTAGTGGCATGAACTCCCCCTCTCGGCCCGTCCTATGGGCAGGCGCCGCCTTTCGGGCCCGCGGCGGAGCTCCCCGCCCCCCTGCCCACCCCCGCGTCCCTCCCTCCTGCCCACCCCGTGGAGAGCACCCCGAGTGGAGCTGGCCGGGCGGAGGCAGTTTGTGCCTGTCGGCGGGCGAGAGCAGAAAGGGCGGGCAGGAGGGGAAGAAGTGGCCGGGCCGTGTGCGCTGCGGAGGCGTGAGCGGGCATCTGCCTTGCAACTACTACGCAGGACACTGGATGGCAAGGGAAGGAAATCGCCTCCTGGTGCTTTCAGCCGGGAGAGGACGCTGACTGATGAATACGCGTGCTTCGAGGAAGAAAGCACTGGGGCCCAAGGCAACCAGGGTCGTGGTCGTTGAGGCAATGAGCCCTTGGGATCCGCCTCCATGGGGACCCAATCCTCCCCACCCACAAAGGGAGAGGAGGCAGCAGTGGCTGCTCCTGATGGCCGCTGCTGCTCCTGCCACCTCCATCGCTTGCTCACTCCTGTGGAGTGGCCCTCCGAGTGGGTGCCTGAGCGAGCGGGGAAGGAGCAGCTACCCCGCCCCCGTCACGGTGGGCAGGAAGGTCCAATCCTAGCCAAGCCACGTCACCCAGAGAAAGAGGGCAAGTGAGCAGAGGCTGCGGCCGTTGCTTCTGGAAGATGCTTGGGCCCCGCCCCTTACTCCCCCAAATGGGGGCCCTGTGTTAAGAGGCCTCAGCGTCAAGCAGGGGTCACCACCTCCACTCATACATTGGCCCATTATACTGCTTGCTTCGAGGGAACCTTTGCTATTTGTTCATCTGAGTGGACAACCAAGCTCTGGAAGTGGATGCAAGAAGCAGTTACTGATCTCTGTTCTCTGGCGCTCTGTTAGTTGGGATTGGGCCTAGCGGGGAGGTAGTGAGTCTTGGCCATTATCTCCCACCCACTTGGCTGCCATTTCTAATGTGCCCACCCCTTGGCAGCTGTGCTGGGCCTACTCTCCATTGCTGCCCAGAGAGAGGCAAAGGGTTGTGGCTGCTCCTTTGAACTGCCACGTGCTTGCTGCCTGTGGGTGGGAAAGAAAGGGGGCAGTGGTAGCACAGAAAGCAGGCCTATCCACTTGAGGCTGTTCAGGTGATGGTGCGGATGGCTGACTGAGGTGGATTGCTCAGGGAACAGTGGGGGGGGCACCCACCTCCATTCTCCCATTACCATTACTGCTGTTCCTTCCCCATTCCCTGGATTGGAGTCGTCCTTGTCCCCATCTTCCTCTTCCAGTGCAGGGAGTGGGAGGAGGCTGGCACATCACCAGGTAAGGAGGACTATCATTTGGCATACCCTTCAGGCACCAGGAGGTCTTGCGCTGACCATGGATTGGCTGCTGCTTCTAAGTAGCAGCAAGTCTGGGGTTGGCATAGTGGGTGGTCTTGAGGCTTTGGATCCTCAATGGCTGCCTGACTTCTGACCCAGGCCCTAGCAATTGCTAATAAGCAGTGATTAATTCCTTGCAAAATGGATAAAGGAGAAAAGGATTCCAAGACACAAGGCTGTCTGAAAGCACCACTACTGAAAAATATGTGATAGTTGTTGTAATAATGAAATGACACTCTGAACATGCTCAGATATTATATCATGTTAAGTAGCTTGCAGCAGGGTAACATTCTGATGAATCCTAGCTCAGCTTAACCTCTTCCATATGAACCTATGAAGAGGGTGCTATTGGTGATGGAGACAGGAAGGTCACAAACCACTCAATATCAGCACCCTTCTAATTTTATAGTGGGATACCTTTAGGTGGGGAAAGTTGCTAATGTACTAGTAGTACAGTTGTTGTTGTTCAGTCGTTAAGTTGTGTCCAACCCTTCGTGATCCCATGAACCATATCCCGCCAGGCCTTCCTGTCCTCCACTATCTTCCTGAGTTCGCTCATTTTCATGTTCGTTGCATCGGTGATGCTGTCTAACCATCTCATCCTTTGCCTTCCCCTTCTCCTTTTGCCTTCAATCTTTCCCAGCATCAGAGTCTTCTCCAGAGAGTCCTCTCTTCGCATTAGGTGGCCAAAATATTTGAGCTTCAGCCTTAGTACCTGTCCTTCCAGGGAACAGTCAGGGTTGATTTCATTTAGGATTGACTGATTTGATCTCCTAGCAGTCCAAGGGACTCTCAGGAGTCTTCTCCAGCACCACAGTTCGAAAGCATCTATTCTTCGGCGCTCAGCCTTCCTTATGGTCCAACTCTCGCAACCATACATTGCTACTGGGAACACAATCACATATATCTGTAATGGGATAAGATGCTAGTGGTGTCAGGAGAATGTCAACAGGATACTGGATGGGAGTCTTTCATGATGAATGTGACATGGTTACACAGTAGTTAGTGAAGGGAGCAGTTCTCATACAGGACAGTGCAATTCCTCAAGGCCAAAGCACATGTTTGAGTATGCTGGCTGGCCCATTTTTCCCTTTGTTTTTTCAAAAATAGCATTTGGAACTTATGAAAGGCAGTAAAACTGTGAGGGGGGGGGGAAATAGGAAGGGCATTTAACATGTTGGCCAGTCTGGTTTCAGTCCAGAGTGTTTATTCCCCACACATTATTTACAGAAGGAAGAAAAGTTCAGTTGGCCTTGATGCTTTCCCCCCCCCTCCTTCTGTAAATAACATGCAAGCCCCTGGATGCATAATCCAGGTTGGAATTGGATCCAACTTGTTAAAGGCCCTGCCCTACCCCTGCGGTCTTCCTACATTTCACATTCTTCCCCACAATGCTATTTTAAAAAAAGAAGCAGCAAACTGGTCCAGCACACTCATTCACAGCAACAGCCTATTCATGTCTACTCAGGAGTAAGCTCCATTTAGTTCAGTGGAACTTACTCCCAGGCAAGTGTGTAGAGGGTTGCAGTTACCGTATTTGCTTTGGCCCTCAAAAGTCCAGCTTGCAGCTTGATCCTAGGCATGTGTACTCAGATGTAAGCCTCACTAGGTTCTGGAACTTACTCCTAAGCAAGTGTACACATGATTGCAGCCTTGTGAATACTTACTTGAGAGTTAAGTCTTCTTGAACTCATTGACGCTTGAGAAAACATGCAAAGGCTTGACTGTAAGACCCATCAAAAACAGTATGATTTGAGTGAGTCACTTGCTCAGTTTGTGGGGGCTTAATCACAATTACTGGTAACTTTAACTAGACTCAGGTAAAAAAAAATTGCTGGGGAAAATTGGATTTCACCCCAGTGTGAGCTTCTATTATGCTAGTGTAGAATGCAGTATGAAAACATTTGACTATATTAATACATTACAAAGCTTTTAATGTACTACAAGCATGTCCCTGATTAATCAGGCTGCGGATTTGTTTTAAGTATAATTTATAATACAAGTACTTGTGAAGACTGCTGAGGGTAAGCACTGCCTTAACAGGTCTTCTCCCTTTGTTGTCATATAGGAGGAAATACCTCTTTGATAGTGCCAGTTACAACATACCGTATGCATGCATAGTTTAAAAACAAATGATTCTTGCTTCAGAACTTGGTGTTGCCCGTACTCAAATTTATGTAATCAATTTATTTGGGCTGCACCCACTTACAGTAGCTGGGAGTAAACCCTACTATCAGTTGAGAAAGATGTCTTTCATTGAGTGACAATCCTAGTAAAATGGAGTTGTGCAAGTGTCATTATTAAATACCCATAGAGGAGGAACATGACACGACATAAAAAAAAACACAAATTTCCCCCTCCCCACAATTTTGTGAATTGTTTTAAATTTATATTTTATTTAATTAAATTGAAACTCCTTCTTTACAGGTTGTGGCAATCAGGGTGGGGGGAGCATGGGTGCTGGTGCCTCCCTCCTTTTCCCTGATCTGATCCTGTGCCAGGGCCAAGATGAGTAGGCTCTATTGCCACCACAAGGACAAAACTAGGTAGAGAGAGGCCATCCTCAGAAGCCTTCATCCCAGGTCCGTGGAGAAGTTCCTTCAAACCTAGACTGTAGTGGCCAGCCAAAGAGGATTAGGGTAAGGCTCTAGCTCAGTTCAACTGGCAAGAGACAGTTGTAGAGTTGAAACAAAAAAGAGTTTATGGAAGCACACAGAAAGGGGAGTCGGTGGGTGGGTGGGTGGGATAAAACAAAGAAGGAAAGAATAGAACAAGCAGACTTGAAAAATGGCTTGGGCATTAGAAGTGCCCAGGTGCTTGAGCTTAGCAAAAATAGAAGCAGGCAGTTGCTGGCAAACGTAACACTAAAATAGTTCACTAATGCATCTTAACTCACTATCTTTACTTACTCGAGTCCTTATTTCCAAATGCAAATACCGTACACCCTTCTGATCCCCGGTGAGGTGGGTGATACTGGTCGTGCGCAAATGAACCAGATCAGAACACATCCCTGGGCTTAGGTTCAGTGATATCATAGCTCTGTATGATTGGATGATTTATGACCTCCTGGGTATCCCTATCTGCCCTTTGACCTGGTCAAGTGGGTTTGGATGCCCAACTGGCTGGTGCATGCCAGTCCCAGCAGGAGGGTTGGCTAGGGGCTATTGTTCTTGGGGAAACCAGAGCAAGAAGGCATGGAATATACAAAATGGCCTGACTGCTTGACACTGGAATTTCTGCAACTTCACGGTGTTCAGGGAAGCCTTAAGCAAAACATATGGATATAAGAAGGGAGCACAGGGAGCTCAATTATCACAGAGGCTGAATGCTCCCCTAATGTAATGTTCAAGTGCTGGAGTGCTCATGTAGCTCTCAAAAACAGATGGGGGGTGAACAGTGTTCAGTCTACCCTACCCTTGCTATTTCAAGGATTGTTTCTCTCCCCCTCCTCCCCCTCTGTTTTAATAATGTTGCGTGTTTTGTTTCTGCAGAGCCAGAAAGGCTCCAATGATTTGGTGGTGCTGAGATTAGCCTGTATATTGACAAAATTGTGAAAACAGCACCAAAAAATGTGGCTAAAGTTGTAACTGAGAACCCAATCCTATCCTCCCCCTTACCTCTCCGTAAGCCTCCTGCTCCACAATGGATCTCTTCGGACCTGCACCAGCTTTGTAGCTGGCATATGTGAGAGGAGAAGAAAAAGGGGAGGGTGCGAAAAGTGGGAATATGATCCGGCATCCTCCATTGCCACCGAATCTACCTCCTGCAGACTCTCCGCCTTGTTTTGTCCCCTCCCTCCCCTTCCGCTGCCTTACTTTCTCTGGTGGCGGGCGCAGTGAGGTCTGGCGATGCACGTGGAGTGCTGCCACCTCTTGCAGCAGCGCTCAGAAAATGGTCGCTGATGGAGTGCAGTGCGCTTCTTCGGCAGCCATTTTATGACAGCGGAAGGCTCTTCTGTTGTCATAAAGCCCTGCCCCCGACAGAATTATCAAAGCATAATTCTATCAGTGTTTGCCCAGAACTTATTTTTTTACTTTCTTCAATGGGGCACACATAGCCATGTAAGTGAGCCTTAAGTGTTTTCTGTTTGAATAGATGAGTTGGTTTTTTTTTTTAATATTGTAGGGGAATACCCTTATTTTCTTACACTTTAAGGCATGCTCCTTCTTCATTACCATTTAATTGATATGATAGTTGGGTAGTGCCGTATGTTTTATGGGAGGGCACATGTTTTATATGCAAAACGTCCCAGGTTCCATTCCTAGCATCTTCAGCTTTTTAAAAAAAGTTTAATCTTTATATCAGATAATAGAAAATTTATTTCCCTAAGATCCTGGAAAACTGCTGCCAATCATAGTATACAATACTGGATTTGATGTACCATTGCAGTTTTGTATTTTCAACTTAGCAGAAGGAAATGCTCAGTCATTTCAATGTTGTAGTTCTTGTAACAGAGCCTAACAAATATAAGCATAAAACACTGGTATGCTAAATGCGTCCCAAAGAAGATATTAATGTTTTTCTTAGAAATAGAATTCTGGATTTGGACTATACCAAAAATTCAATCTCTGTGCCAAATAGAAAATAAATTGAATTTCTCATTTACTCATTGAACTCCTGAGAATGAGCAGCCAATTTTTCCGTAATTTTTTAATTATTCTAGTGAAATTGCTTATGTAACTATGTAATTGTGGGAGTGCCTTTTAAATAGTGAATTATTAACAAACATTTTTGCTTAGATTTATTAAACTAATCCCATGTTATTAGTGAAATGCACTCAATTAGTGATTACTTGTGTTGGCTTTGTATTTAGCCTTAGTTTTCTTTGGAAATTCTCAGCATATTATTGAGACTACTTGCCACTTCAAGCCAGATGGACCTGATTTCTCCGTTGTCCTCTGAAGCCATTTGGTTTATATTAATCCTATTTCCAGGGACCTGCCTATGCATACGCATAAAGAGGATATTTGGGGTTGTATTCAAAGGTGCCTTGCACAAGTGAAAAGGAACTTCCACTCATGTAAAATGCTCCTTACCAATTGCCCCCTCCCACTACAGCCTCTAAAGGATGAATTCAAGGGGCTGTAGTGGGGGGAGGGGTGACGTAATCACCCTTGACCTTCTGAGCGCATTGCTTTTAGGCAAAAGCCTGCCTCTGGACCACCCATATCCAGCAATCTTTGGTCTTCTCTGGGCACAGTCGCCCTCCTGCTCTCACTGAAGCACGGTGAAAACACGCTATTCGGCGAGAGCGGGAGGTGGCTGTGCCTGGAGAGGAGCTGAAGATTGCTGAGTGGCACTCTCCTGGGGGTGGTACCTAGTGTAGCCTGCACCTCCTGCACTCCCCTTGGTATACCCCTACATTGCATGAGCGGAGTTTTATCTTGGAATACCCTTAGACTTTTTTTTCCTTACTTGAAAATTCAGATCTCAAATATGCCTCATTCTTAATTAATTTAAAGGATATTCTACATTTGCTTTATGATGGGCATTTCAGTTCCAGCCAGGGCAATATAAAAATTATAGAGCTGAATATTCCCAACTATTCAATCCACCTTGATGCTGTACCTACAGTATTTTGCATGTGATCTGTGTAGACTTCTAAGATGTCAAATGCTGCACTTGACAGCAGTTAATAGATACTTTTCAGTGCAGTTTTCTTTCAGCCCTGTTCTTTGGAAATCTGCAGTGCAGAAATATGATTTTTTTAGGGGGGTTAGTTTTCTATATGGCCAGTGGGTGGCACAGCGGGATAAACCGCTGAACCATAAGCTGTCGATCGAAAGGTCGGCAGTTCGATTCCCTCGACGGGGTGAGCGCTCGTTGCTTGGCCAGCTCCTGCCAACCTAGCAGTTCTAAAGGATGTCAATGCAAGTAGATAAATAGGTACCGCTTGCGGGAAGGTAAACAGCGCTCCGTGTTCCAGCTGCATGCTACGCGCTGCGGCAAGGAGAGTCATGCCGGCCACATGACCACAGAGGCGTCTTCGGACAACGCTGGCTCTTCGGCTTTGAAATGGAGATGAGCACCACACCCTAGAGTCGGACACGACTGGACTTAATTGTCAGGGGATGCCTTTACCTTTACCTTAATTTTCTATACATTATCAGCATCCAATTGCAGTCCCTTCTTCTTAGACAATGCAGAAGTAATCAACGTATTTTCCTACAGCACACAGTCTTAGATTCTAACAGGATACTACAGAATAAAAAGCAGGCTAACCAAGGAGTGGTAGCCAGTAAGATAACAGTAAAGACAGCTGGTTTTGCATGATCAGACTTTATGGTTGTGTAGTCCTAAACAGACCTGTAGCGGCAGCACTGCCCCTCCTTTCTTTACACACATCTCTTATCAAGAAAGCTACTGTATCAGCATGCGTTGCAATTTTAAATGCACTCTCAGAAATCAGGGTACACAGCAGAAATTAAGTTGCTAACTATAAGATTGCATAGTAGGTTGCCAAGCTATAAATAATGCGTCTTAAAAAAGAAGCAAGTAAATTTGTTGTTGTTGTTCAGTCGTTAAGTCGTGTCCGACCCTTCGTGATCCCATGAACCATATCCCGCCAGGCCTTCCTATCCTCCACTATCTTCCTGAGTTCGCTCATTTTCATGTTCGTTGCATCGGTGATGCTGTCTAACCATCTCATCCTTGGCCTTCCCCTTCTCCTTTTGCCTTCAGTCTTTCCCAGCATCAGAGTCTTCTCCAGAGAGTCCTCTCTTCGCATTAGGTGGCCAAAATATTTGAGTTTCAGCCTTAGTACCTGTCCTTCCAGGGAACAGTCAGGGTTGACTTCATTTAGGATTGACTGATTTGATCTCCTAGCAGTCCAAGGGACTCTCAGGAGTCTTCTCCAGCACCACAGTTCGAAAGCATCTATTCTTCGGCGCTCAGCCTTCCTTATGGTCCAGCTCTCGCAACCATACATTGCTACTGGGAACACCATCGCCCTGACTATACGAACTTTTGTTGGTATGGTGATATCTTTGCTTTTTATTATGCTATCTAAATTTGCCATAGCTTTCCTTCCAAGGAGTAAGCGTCTTTTAATTTCATGGCTGCTGTCTCCGTCTGCAGTGATCTTGGAACCCAAAAAAGTAAAATCTGTTACTGCTTCCATTTCTGCCCCTTCTATTTGCCAGGAATTGATGGGACCAGATGCCATGATCTTAGTTTTATTAATGTTGAGTTTCAAGCCAACTTTTGCACTCTCCTCTTTCACTCTCATCAAGAGGCTCTTTAGTTCTTCTTCACTTTCTGCCATTAGAGTGGTATCGTCTGCATATCTGAGGTTGTTGATGTTTCTCCCGGCAATCTTGATTCCGGCTTGCGATTCATTCAGCCCTGCATTTCTCATAATGTACTCTGCATATAAGTTAAATAGGCAGGGTGACAATATACAGCCTTGCCGTACTCCCTTCCCAATTTTGAACCAATCAGTTGTTCCATGGCCGGTTCGAACTGTTGCTTCTTGACCCGCATACAGGTTTCTCAGGAGACAGGTAAGGTGGTCTGGTATCCCCATCTCTTTAAGAACTTGCCACAGTTTGTTGTGATCCACACAATCAAAGGCTTTTGCGTAGTCAATGAAGCAGAAGTAGGTGTTTTTTTGGAACTCTCGTGCTTTCTCCATGATCCAGCGCATGTTGGCAATTTGATCTCTAGTTCCTCTGCTTCTTCGAAACCCAGCTTGTACGTCCGGTAGTTCTCGGTCCACGTACTGCTGAAGCCTAGCTTGTAGAATTTTGAGCATAACCTTGCTAGCATGTGAAATGAGTGCAATTGTGCGATAGTTTGAACACTCTTTGGCACTGCCCTTCTTTGGAATTGGAACGTAAACTGACCTTTTCCAATCCTTTGGCCACTGCTGAGTTTTCCAAATTTGTTGGCATATTGAGTGCAGCACTTTCACAGCATCATCATTTAGGATTTTAAGTAGCTCAGCTGGGATATTATCATCTCCGCTAGCTTTGTTGTTAGTAATGCTATCTAAGGCCCACTTGACTTCGCTCTCTAGGATGTCCGGCTCTGGGTCAGTGACCACACCAGCGTGGTCATCAGGAACATTAAGATCTTTCTTGTATAGTTCTTCTGTGTATTCTTGCCATCTCTTCTTAATCTCTTCTGCTTCTGTCAGGTCTCTGCCTTTTTTATCCTTTATCATGCCCATCTTTGCACAAAATGTTCCCTTGATATCTCCAATTTTCTTGAAGAGATCTCTAGTCCTCCCCATTCTGTTGTTTTCCTCGATTTCCTTGCATTGTTCATTTAAGAAGGCCTTCTTATCTCTCCTTGCTATTCTCTGGAAATCTGCATTCAGTTGTTTATATCTTTCCCTTTCACCTTTGCTTTTCGCATTCCTTCTTTCCACAGCTATTTGTAAAGCCTCATCTGACAGCCACTTTGCTTTCTTGCATTTCTTTTTCTTTGGGATGGTTTTCGTTGCTGCCTCCTGTACAATGTTACGAACTTCCGTCCATAGTTCTTCAGGCACTCTGTCTACCAGGTCTAATGCCCTAAACCTATTCTTCACCTCCACTGTATACTCATAAGGGATATGGTTTAGGTCATATCTGACTGGTCTAGTGGTGTTCCCTACATTCTTCAATTTAAGCCTGAATTTTGCAAGAAGAAGCTCATGATCTGAACCACAGTCAGCTCCAGGTCTTGTTTTTACTGATTGTATAGAGCTTCTCCATCTTTGGCTGCAAAGCACATAATCTATCTGGTTTCGGTATTGACCATCTGGTGATGTCCATGTGTAGAGTCGCCTCTTGTGTTGTTGGAAAAGAGTGTTTGCTATGACCAGCGTGTTCTCTTGACAGAACTCCGTTAGCCTTCGCCCTGCTTCATTTTGCGCTCCAAGGCCAAACTTGCCTGTTGTTCCGTTTATTTCTTCATTTCCTACTTTAGCATTCCAGTCTCCTATGATGTAAAGGACATCTTTTTTGGGTGCTAGTTCTAGAAGGTGTTGTAGGTCTTCATAGAACCGGTCAACTTCATCTTCTTCGGCATCAGTGGTTGGGGCATACACTTGGATTACTGTAATGTTGAATGGTTTGCCTTGGATTAGAACTGAAATCATTCTGTCGTTTTTGAGGTTGCACCCCAGTACTGCCTTTCCCACTCTTTTATTGACTATGAGGGCTACTCCATTTCTTCTAAGGGATTCATGCCCACAGTAGTAGATATGATGGTCACCTGAATTAAATTCGCCCATGCCCGTCCATTTTAGTTCGCTGATTCCCAAGATGTCAATGTTCAATCTTATCATCTCAAGCAAGTAAATAAAAACAATATATTTAGATCCAGTTCCGACATATACCAGAGACTTCATCTTGTTCAAGCTCTATGTTGAAAATCTAAACTTTTTAAATCACTACTTTGTTGTGTCCTGAGGGCAAGACGTTGCCATCTCCTTGCTACTGGGGGGCGTCTTTTAAGAAAGGGTAAAAAATTGACAGGAGGCTTAAATATTTTGGATGTAATTGTAGCTATTGAAGTCTTGTAGCTATTGAAGCTATTGTAGCCATTGAAGATGTAATTGTAGCTATTGCAGACTACTGTAACTAGACTACTAATTTTTTTTTTTTCTTGTGGCATGCCATTGAATAATGGAATGCAACAAGCCAAGAATCAATGGCGAAACAAGGGTGGAGCGAAGGCAAGTAGTTCTGCAAGACTCTGTTACACTGGAGTCAGCGGCCCCTCCCCCTTGCTGTTGGAGCCATTCCAGCAGCAACAGGGGAGTGTCCTGTGTGTTGCCTTTGCTGCCAGAATGGCTCCAACAGCAAGGGGGAGGGGCCGCTGACTCCAGTGTAACGGAGTCTTGCAGAACTACTTGCCTTCGCTCCACCCTTGTTTCGCCTCTGCCAAGAATATAGATTTAATAGATATAACCGAATATATATGACAAAGCATGGCCATACCATTGAAAACTGCAGGACACTGGGCAAGGAATAAGATACTAGGTACAATCCATCTCGGACTTCTCTTGTGCAAGTTCCACTGAATGACTGGCAAGTTGTTGAAGAAGAATGCCCAGAGTTTGGTAATGGCCATAGAGATGTGCCTGCCTTAAACTCAGTTTTAAAAATGCAATATCTTCACAATATAATTTTCATATACAAGTAGGTTTTCTAGTGTTCAGGGTTTAAACAACATTTTGGAGACGTATGGCACCAGATAGAGAACTCTGTGTTGGGTTTCAGATAGACATTAATCAGGAGCAGTAGCGTCGCGACGACACGCGACACCCCAGAGCGGGGGCGCGCGTCGCCCTTAAGGGAGAGGCTCCGCCCCCGCGCGTGACGTCATGCGCAGGAGCGGAGCACCCTCCCCGCTCCGTTTTCGGCTCATTTTGGAGCCGAACGGACACCGGGGAGGGCGGGCGGGCCCGCCTCCAACAGAAAACTGTAAGTGGGGGGGATCGCGCGTCACCCCTATATGCACGACGCCCCCCGCCGGCCTGCCCCCCCCCGCTTCCCCCTGTCGACGCCAGTGATCAGGAGGAGGGGAAAGATGAGATACAAATATTAAAATGAAAATGTATGCATTTTGCAGCTTTGTTGCAGTCCTCTGTCTCATGGTGTCTGCTGATCTTCTGTCCTGATACACTTTTCTACTCCCCCCCCCCAACACACATAATGTGGTACTCCCTGCATTGGCCCCTGACAAAACTCAAATTTGAGATGGGTTAGGTAAACTGTTTAACAGCGCAATCCTATCCAACTTACACCACCGGTGTAACCAGCAGGGGAGGGCAGGGTGGGAGGCTTGGGAGGGGAGGGGAGATTTAAATCCCCTTTGAATCCCCCTTTGGAGGGGATTTGAATCCCCTTTCCATTCTGAGGCCTCCCATTCTCACTGCACCGCAGGTTACACCAGTGGTGTAAATTGGATAGGATTGCACTGCAAATGTTACTAATTTCTAAAAATGATAGCTCAATCCTATGCATGTTTATTGAGAAGGAAGTTCTATTATGTTCTCCAAGAGAGGACTCTGTAGGCTCCCTCCTCTTCCTTCTTTTCCACCCATTTATGCTCATCTTCCTTTCTTGCTTTCCTTTTACCATACTGATCCATTTCCTAGTTTGCAATAATCACAATTTGCCATAACATTCAAATTAGGCAAACTATACTTAGTATTAATCAATAATTCCCTCCCAGCTATTATGTGATGCCACAGTTTGATATGGGTCTGTGAACTATGGTTTGGAGGCAGTAATGGTTTGCGCTAATCATACGTTGCCCAATTTGGATGTCATGAAAAATTATGGTTTGAACATAACCATTGTATTGTCTACCTTCAGAGGCTGATAGATCCAGAAGGATTCCTGAGGACCCTTTGTTAGTTTCCTGCTGCTAGGGCCAGTGACTCATCTAAAGCTCTGGTTAATCTCTGGAATACGGAGGTGGCTAGTCAGGGCAGTGTATCAAATCGCTCCCGAGGAACCGCTGCCTCATTGCAGAGCTCATGCATTTCCCTGGTTTATCTTGGTTTGCTATGAGTCCGACTTAGCATGGGTAAGAGCCTTCTCTGTGGTGGTGATGGCCTTTGCACCTGCTGAGAATTGTCCATCTGAATTGTTCTGATTTGTTAGGGTCTGCTTTATCTGGTTCCTCAGGGGGGTGGGGGGTGGAGAAGGATAATTGTTACTCACTGTGACCAATTTGCAAGGTACTTCACAGATAAAGTAGCTTACATTGAGCATGACTTGGACCACATTAACAGTGCCTGATAGGTCCCAGAAAGTGTTATTGGTGGCTCTTGTGTGGCACGTTGGCCTTTGGCATGTAGGGTGCCACAGGGTTCCATCTTGTCCCCCATGCTGTTTAATATCTACATGAAACTGCTGGGAGAGGTCATCTGAGGGTTTGGAGTTGGGTGTCATCAATATGTGGATGACACCCAGCTCTACCTTTCTTTACCATCTAATGCCAGGGAAGATGTTGAAATCCTGGATTATTGTCTAGAAGTGGTGAGGATCTAGATATGGGTTAACAAACTGAAATATAATCCAGACAAAACAGATGTCCTCTTGGTTTGGAAAACCATGACTTAGTTGCTGGATTGTCAAATTGTTCTGAATGGAGTTGCACTCCCTCTGCATGAACAGGGTCACAGCTTGAGGGTCCTTCTGGACCCATCACTGCTTTTGGTTCACCAGGTAGCGGCAGTGGCCAGGGGGCACTTTGCCCAGCTTAGGCTGGTGTGCCAACTGCAGCTGTACTTGGGTTGATTGGACCTAACCACAGCAGTGCATGTCTTGGGTAACATCAACTTGACTAGTGTAACATGCTCTACGTAGATCTGCTCCTAAAGATGTCTGAAAACTGCAGTTACTGCAGAATGCAGCAGCCTGTGTGGTCTTGGGAGCTCGGGGGGTTGACTGACTGCTGCAAAATTTTGAGCAAAATTCAAGGTGCTGGTTTTGACTTTTAAAGTCCTATATGGTTTGAGATCAAGGTACCTGAGGAAGTATTTCCTCCCATGTGAACTGGCCCATCCCCTGAGGTTAACTGAGGGGCCCTGCTGCATGTGGTGCTTCTGGCAGAAGCCAGACTGGCAATGATCAGGAGCAGGGCCTTCTCTGTGGTGGTGCCATTGTTATGGAATTCCCTCCCAGTAGAATTAAGAACTACGCTTTCCCTGCTAGCCTTCCAATGAGGCCTCAAAACTTTTCCTTTTTGTTGTGCTTTCCCCGCTTGGATATGTTTCATGTTTGGATTCTTTGTCTCTGCTGGTTTTATTTTATATCTTTTATACTTTTATTTACTTTACTGTTTTATTGTAAGCCACCTTGATCACCTTATATTTTAGGTGGGTAGGTGGGATATAAATCCTATAAATAAATAAATAACCATAATGGATGACGGCATCTGCATGTGAGTGGCAATGGGAGGAGGTGAAGCACTTAATGTTGTGGGACACTCCTGATGCCCCACAGTGTGGCGATTTGCTGCCTCGGCTGAGCAGATGCATCTTTGATCTTACAAAGATGAATTAAAGAGAGATGTCAGTGACTGCAGTGAGGTAAAGCTTATTTATTTTATTTAAAAGATTTATATCCCGCCTTATTCTATGCCAAAGGCAAATGCCCAAGGCGGCTTATAACAAAAATTAAAATACATCATTTAAAATAATACATAAAATAAGTTTAAACGATACATAACAATTTAAAAACAATAAAATCCACTGGGGGGCGTGACTGGAGCAGAGAAGCAGCATGGCAGAGCATCTTGAGACACAGGAGGCAGACCACAACCCATCACCCAAACGCTAGACGAAACAAAAACGTTTTGAGCCCTCGCCGAAAAGTCATGAGGGAGGGGGTGGTTCTCAGATCCCCTGGCAGGGAGTTCCACGGTTGTGGCGCCACAGCAGAGAAGTCTCGCCCACGTGTTGCCACTCCCCTAACTTGCGATAGAGGTGGTACCCGCAGGAGAGCCCCCTCAGATGACCTAAGAGATGGCCGGAGTGTATGGGAGAAGGCGGTCCCTCAGATATCCTGGGCCCGAACCGTGAAGGGCTTTAAAGGTCATTACCAGCACCTTGAATTGGGCTCGGAAACGAATGGGCAGCCAGTGCAGCCGCTGAAGCAGCAGTTCAACAGAGTCAACCCGCCTAGCTCCAGTGACCACCTTTCTTATCCTCAGATTGCCCTTCAGATGTTACTCAAGGTGGTTTACATAGGCAGGCTTGTCTAGATCCGATAAGGATCTTTACAATATTGTTTGATATATGAAAAACCCTACAATTCCAGATGGTTCTTCCACGATGTAGTCATCTTCACTACCAAACAGAAGCTTAATGTTCAAAAACATAGTTCATGCCAATTGCCCAAGTAGAGTCTTCTCCTAATTTTGGATTAGTTAATGAGATACTTCACAGTTTCTGAACAACATAATCTCATTATACTTCATCGATGATAATAGTTACTCTAAAATTGGATTGAATTAATGTAAGAAAGGGGAGGTAAAACACTAGTATTTGTCTCCCTATCTGTAAATACCCCACCTCCATTTCGCATTGAATTATTCTGATTTTTCCCAATGTGTCTTTACATAAATTTTATTCATACATTATGCAATTTTAATAGGCATAAATCATTGAGCACATCAATCTCTGTATTCTGGAATGAATAGGAAATTATTTAGCCAAACTTCTAGCATCTAGGACTATCTTACACTCTGGTAGGCTAACAGTAAATCAAATAAAATCATTCCGGCTGTGGAATATGTGCTGTTCTTAAAGTGAAAATGTTTACTTTAAAATATGCTGGGCAGATGGTTGCTGGTTTTTCACTATATATTGACACGTTTGGAGTATCTGCCATTCCTCTTTCTAGTCTTGGGAGCAGTAGATTGGTTAGTGTATTTTTCACACATCACAAAATTAGTGCAAGATAAGTACTCTCAGGGTCTATTTTGTTACATGTGAAGGACAGAGATGAGGCAGCATTGTTTCCTGCTGAAGCAAGTCTTTAGATTGGCCAGTAAATCACATTGACAATTTATGTGACTATCTCTGTCATGCAGTTGATTTTGACCATTTGCCTGAATATTCCCAATAAGACATGAGACAAGGCATTTAGAAATAAATGGGTCACAAGTGTATTGAAATAACAATATCTCACAACAAGGAATAACTCACCGAACACTCCAACCCACATTTAATGTGGGCTCCTGCCTTGAAGAGACAACTGAATGCTGCTGTAGTACATTCCTCCTTCGAACGTGGGCGTTGCCACCCTGGGTCCAAGTTGCAGGACTTCTTGTGCTGATCCCAGCTTATTGCTGCCAACTGTCTAAAAGGAGTCTAGGACGTTCTGAGAGCCATTGCCCAGCAAGCTAATCAGCCTTTGAGGTTGACTCTTGGCCCAATGGGGTTCCAAACCAGCCTCTGAAGATTGGACCTGGGTGCCCTTTGAACAGTTCCATGTACCTCAGGGTGCACACCAATGTCCTATTCCTAACCCCATTTCCCGCATTCAACCTGCCAGCTGTGAACAGAATAACCACACCTGATCCACAGTCTGATGTAAACAAAAAAATAAATAAATCCCTCAACCACAAGGCAGTCCAATTTTCCTACTTGTTGATGGTGGATGGGACAAAGCTGCCCCTGGCATTCCCTAGGGGATGGGTGATATTTTCCCAAGATAAAGGTCCTTCATAGGTTGTAGTTTACAGTAAGATTTCTGGCATATGAGGCAACATTATTAGCAAATCATCATGAGCTATTTTTCCAGAGAAGAATATTGCAGTAATTTGCAGGAAGTAACTTTTTTGTTCCAAAACAGCTGTTGTCATTGAACACCATTCTATCTGCAACAACTCTAATTATCTTTGGTAACTTTCAGTGTTTGGCATCACTCCATCATTGTTCCTTTAACTACTTTTTAAGTGTGCTAGGACATTTGCCCATTATGTGCTTGCAACCCCACCTTTGACCTTGGTTCTCAGTTTTGTGACACTACAAGTTCTATATTCAGGGAGCTGTGGTTAATGCACACACGAGGTCTAAAAACTGTTGTAGAGAATGACATACAATGCAATGCACAGCTTCAGCTTTGTCCTAATGTGTGGTTTTGTCCACACATGGAGTTGCTGAAGAAATAGTTTTACAGAGTTCAAGAAAATGTGTGCAGACAGACATCTTAATTTTAATACTTGATTGGATCACGGAAATTCCTTTTGAGAGCTATATTTTGTCATGATAAGCATCTTATAGCATACTGTCCAAAGAGCAGAGATTTCAGAATTCAACCTCAAATAGAAGGCACATTGTGGTGCAGGGCAGATATTTCAAAACCCCTAACAACCATCAAAAATGACTCTTATAGAATTGTATTGCCTTTTTTACGTGCAGGGTTTGGAGGGCTGTTTTATAAATGCTAAGGACTTTGGCTTATCTAGAAAAGCACTCAAGCATAGGTTGAAGCATTTAAATAATCCATTTGATTCGTTAGGAGTTTACTCACAGAAGATGTGAGATTTCCTGGGTCTTTGGGCCACTTCCACATGTTATGCAGAAAACATTTATATAAAACAACTAGCATGAAATCTATGTGCATTTCACTGTGTGCACGTGTTTTAGGAAGCCAAATTTGGCCATGGTTTCTAGTACATGTAGTGAAATGCATGTGTGTGATTGTCAATCATGGTGACTGTACAGGTTTCATGATATTTCTTACACTCCAGAACTGTGCAGTGCATGAAGCAGTTACAAGGTTGTGATCCTGGGTATGCTTGTGCCTGCACTTTTCCTAAGAATTGTTTCTTAAAGGGTGAGGCAGGAAGAGATGTGATGCAGTGAGATGCAGGAAATACAGGCAGTTACTGGGGAGGGGTGCATAAACTTCCCCCTAGAAAGGGAGTTCTCTGTGTCTTAAATGGACCCAGAAGTAAAGTGCAAGCCTGTCTCCCCAACCCCTTTTCAAACAGTTCATCATAAGAAAAAATGTGTTCTGTTCCCATCTCTTAGTCTTGACTGAGGGACACATTCATTCCTTGGCTTTTTTGCTTTCTTGTGATGCTCTAAGCTTGCATGGCTCTGCAGTTGCCCTCTTTCATAGAACATCTTTCTCTAAACCTCAACAGGGTATAGTCCTGGCTGGTTTAATACCTAATGTAATTTAAAAATAAACAAATGTGCTTATGAATAATGTAGTAAACATTTTGGGCAGTAGCAATTTGGGAAACAAAAGATATTTTATACAGTTGCAGCTGGAGAGTCACTATACCTCACTCCACATCTGTTTAATTGTTTAGTTATTTAAATTTAGTGGAAAAAAGGAGCAACTTTGATGCAAACCACCTTGGAGAGTTACAGTTTGTTAGGATATTCTGATTATGAACGAATGGAAATAATGTAAAGTGTCTGAGGATCTTCTAGAATCGGTTGCTAAAGAATGGACAATTTTCAATGTGTACAAGAAATCAGAATCCTTCGAAATTTGGCCTTTCTTACATTTCATTTTTATTTTTTCTATTTCTTATATTTATTAGTCAAGAATTGCCTCAATTCATCCTCCTTTTAATTACATTTTTCTTTATTTTTGGGGAGGGGGTTCATGTGTAAGAGCTTTCTGGAAATACCTAGCTGAGAGGAGGGTGGGAAGTGCTTATCAGAGAAAATTGTCTGTATGGTCAAATAAGTGGATAGTGGTCTAAAACTGATAGAACTTTAAGCTTGGACCAATTTCTGATGGCTAGATGCTAATGGCCTGAGAGAGATGACAGTGCAGCTCTAAAACTGGAAATAAGACATTTGTATCATTCTGAACTTATATTATGTTGAGGGTGGAATCCTGTGTAACTTGCACCGGTGTAACAGTAGATCCCCCGGTGTAAGAGCACTTATGCCAGTGTAACTTGCTGTACGCTGATGGATGCAGGACAGACACTGGCGTAACCCCCCTCGGACATTTCACATACACAGTTTGGACGCGGAACGGACTCAATCGCAACTCCATAGACGTACAGGACATTCTGGAGGCATCTGAATGCCCCCAGAATCCCCCTTCCGCCAGTGGAGTTGCGCCGGTGTCCATTCCGCGTCCGAATTGCACATGTGAGATGTCCCAAGAGGGGTTACGCTGGTGTCCGTCCTAAGCTCATCAGCGTAGGGCAAGTTACACTGCATAAGTGCTCTTACACTGGGGGACCTACTGTTACACCGGTGCAAGAGTTACACAGGATTGGGCTGTGAATCATATTAGTCAACTCAAGCAGACTAATGCTTCAAGGACATCTGATACTTGCAAACTGAATGGAAGGAACAATGGCTTTTCAAACTGCCATATGGAGTATGTCAGGGTAAAGCTTTGGCAACAGAACTAACCAGTGGGGCTTGAAAATTGAAGCCAGAAAGTCTATTTTCTTTTACACACCATTGTCAATACTGCAGAATGACAAACATTTTTCTAGGGCAACACACAAGAGAAAGTATAGGAAAATACACAGGTAGCAGCTGCTGCCTTTTTGTCTCTCCAGTTTTAGATAAGATCTGCAAAACTGGTGACCCACGTGATGATCAAAGCCCACCAATAATGTTTTGTAGCCTGCTTGGAACTTGACAAGTTCTGATTTTGCAGTCCCAAGCAGATGGACCACCAGTGAGGTACACAGAGGAGACTCTAGTAGACCAGCATTCATGGCTAGTGGGCTGCACTGGCCTTGAACAATCACAAAGTGAACACCTAGGAATTAACAGCCCAGCTCTACCTGCTACCGAAATTACATTCTGGCAGGAGTAGCTTCTTTGCAGTCATTGCAAACAGCGCTCTGTCAGCGTGTGAAATCGCGTGCTGCCAGAATGCCACCGGAGAGGCTGGAGCAGCCCTGCGCTTGACAGCAGAGAAATGAGGGTCTGCTAATGATGGTGAGTTAGTGGGAGGGGGTAGAATGGGGCAGGGAAGGGCAGAACAGGGTGGAACGGGGGTAGAGTGGAAGGTGTGTTGGAGGTGGCACCCAGGGTGGGCAACTCGTGCTGGATGCTATCCTCCCTAGGAGCAGCTGACATGTCCCCTTTGTTTCCTTAGACTTGCACCAGCTAAAGAGCTGGCAACAGGTCCAAGGAGACCTATTGGTGATCAGGATGCTTAAGGAAAAAATATTTCCCCTTTCCCCTCCCAAGCCTCCCGACCCCCCCCCCCCACTATAGCATACAGTACTGCCCATTTTGGTGCGGCTGTATGTGATGGCGGGAAAAAGAATAAGATTGGGCTCTAAAGCCGGAGACACACAACACGCATCGGGGTGTGTTGCGTCTGTGCGTTGCAAAAGCAGCCGACATGTAACAACGCAGCACACCCAAGGCAAAGAAAGCCGCATGGTCATCCTGCCCTGCCCCCTGTTCTCTTAGCCAATCAGAATCAAGTCTAACCCTCTCCAAGGTCAATGCAGCCAGACAAGCGAAGCCCGACAGCCGCATCTTTGCGGTGACCCCACCCATGGGCTCTTGCAATCCCCCTTTCAGCTGTGGAGTGTGCAGGCCGGCTGACTCAGGCAATGCCACGACCCCCAGCCCTGGAGCCAGCTCCTTCTCCACTGCCACGCCTCCAAGCCCCAGGGCTCGGCTTGGAGATGCAGACAAGCTCCCTGGGCGACGGCTTGCACAGAAGCCCACACGGGAGGGCCCAGGAAGGAAGGAAGGCCTCTTAGCAGGCGGCCAATAGGGAAGACCTGCCTGGAGTGGGAGTGGTCAGCTGGGGAACAGGGAACAGCATAAAACCAGGAGGCCAGTGAGGAAGGGTGACTGGTAGCGAGGTGAGGTTGTCCAAAAGATCGAGACCTTGCCTCATCAAGGAGCTCCAACAACTCAGGGTCAAGAGGAGTAGGGTGCAGTAACCCCCCCTCCCTCGACCCATTCTGAGGCCAACCTTTGAGAACCAGGGATGCAGATTAGGGATCCCGCCAACCTCTGTGGTCCGCCAGGACATGTCCCTGACAAGGGTCAAACTAGATATGATTTTAAACACATTGTTTGTCTGGTGTGTTGGGATTTTGTTTTGCTTTGTTAAATAGCTGCTACAGGGGCCTCAATCAGGATTTGGCCTGTGGAGTTGGGGAGAGAGATTTAATCTTTTCCACTTGGCATCATCTGGATCTGGATTGGGGCCTCTTGTGGCTACTATTTAACAGCAACGAGAAAACTAATGTAGGGTCAGATTTTTTTTGCCCTAATCCAATGGGGGACTTAAGGCAGCGGATCTAGTGATACGCTGCCATCTCGCCTTGTGACGGTACAAATGTCATGCTGCCACTGTGCACTACACAGCCACTGGTGGAAATGGCTGGATGCTCCATGTGTTCTGCAGAATTGCCTCTGGATGGTCTGCCGGAGCAGGCAAGGTGGCAGAGGGGGTGGTTCATGGGCAGATCAGGGCAGGGAGTGAGCCAAATGGGGGGCAGTTCAAGGAGGGGGTGGATCTCAGCAGCAGTCACATATACCTGATCCTATCCCACTTTCCTGGCACGGATCTGCCGCCTGAGGCTCCTTTGACTTATGCCAGCAAAATAGCTGGTGTATGTCCGAGGAGACCCATTGGCAAACAGGTAGCCTACCGGGAGGTAAGCAAGCAATATTTTTACTTACCTCTTGTGGGCCATCTGGTCACTAACCCACCATTGCATGCAATTTGAGATTTGTTGGCGTGGCTGCATGGCTTAGGATACTGGGGGGATAGGATTGGGCTTTAAGTCGCATCTCATTTGTCTTTAAGGAGAAGGTTCATGACAGGCATCAAGCATCAGATGTCTTAAAAATGAATTCATGTTGTGAAAATATGACCCTCCAAAGACCAGTTGGGGGATGAGGTCTCTTCCTAACTGCATTTTATACAGAAACAGGCATCTCTCAATTAACACAGTCTTGATTTACACATTTTTGAAATAGCGTGATTTGCAAATTAATACCGGAAATCTAATTTATGCTGGCAATTTTTGAAATAATGCAGTCAATTAGCTGTTAATTAGTTGCTAACGAGCAACTCCTTTCATCACTGGCAGCTTGCTGTGAGGAGGGGAGTCTCCTCTAAAGCCAGAAGATTAAAAAAAAATAGAGAGAAAATTAATTCACAATGTTGCTGCTTAGTTTCCTTACTAACATCTTTGTTTTCATCGTTGCTTTCTCAGCCATCAACATCAGTAGCCACACCCACTCCCAGTAGCTTTCCTCCTCAACCCACCCTGGAAATTCCCGTTCACCAACCGAGCCACAAAAGCCGCTTCCCCCTCCTATACGAACTTCTATCTGAGTGCCCTCCTATGCTTTCTTCCTCTGTAGTTCCACCCCATGAATTTTTCTCCCATGCTTTCTGGTTGGTTTGCCTGTGCCTCAGCATGCCACTTGTGCTAAGTGGTGCGTTTGCACCGTGCTCCTTATAGGTGTTGTGTTGCCTATACCAGGGGTTCTCAACCTTTGGAGGCCCGGGTACCCGCTATCATGGTCCAAATTTCTGAAGTACCCACTGCTAATTAACTGCTAATTAATTGGATTAATCAATCAATTACTGTATTTCTTCAATTCTAAGATTTCTTCAATTCAAGATAAAAGCACCCCAAAATGCTATCTTCTTACTTACTGGGGCTTGGGGAGCTTCAGGTGATTCGCTAAAACCAGAAATGCCCAAAAATCGCTGTTTTTCGCTGAACTGAAGATCAGGGAGGCCTGCAGAGGGTTGCGCAGGCCTCCCTGAAGCTCCCCCAAGCCCAGGTAACGAAGGAAATGGCACTTTCTGGCGGGCCAGAAATGCTATGCAAAGGCAGTGCACTCAGCTCAGCACAACTCAGCCTCAGCTGCAGGAGACATGCTGGGGAGAGTTGGTGCTGAGCGGGTAGATTCAATGAAGGGAGGTGAGTCTTACAATCGATGGATTTTTTTCCCCCTGCTGGTGGTACTGAAAGTAAAGGTGCGCCTTAGAATTGATGGTGCCTTAGACTCGAAGAAATACGGTAATTAATTAGGTAATTGTTAAATAAAAAGTAATAAAACAATTTTAAATGTGAAAAACGTCTTATTTAACTGTGTGTGTTTGGGGGGGGGGTAGAGACACATGCAAGGATCTCTTTTTTTCTCCAAGTCACACTTCCCAAAATCAGCTCCTTCCTCCCCCACCCAACCAAAGCACATTTTCCAAAGTACAAAAATAAACCCAAAACCAAAATCAGAGAGACAGAAGGGCTTTGAAAATAATTACAATTTAAAATCCATGTTAATTAACACTTAATTAGCTGTGGATGGGGCAGATATGGGGCAGGGCTTGGCGTACCCCCAGCAAGAGGTCCGCGTACCCCTACCCGTACCACAGTTTGAGAACCTCTGGCCTATACCATCTTGGGCAAGCAGAAGTCGCCAGACATCAGTGTGAGTGTTAAGAACATAAGAGCCCCGCTGGATCAGGCCAAAGGCCCCTCTAGTCCAGCTTCCTGTATCACACAGTGGCCCCACCAGATGCCTCAAGGAGCACACATCCAACAAGATAAATCCTGTTTCCTGCTGTCACTCCCCTGCACCTGGCACAGAGAAAACCTACTTCCAAAGCCAGGAGGTTGCTTATGGCTTGTAACCTGTGATGCTCTTTTCCTCCATGAATCTGTCCAAACCCCTTTTAAAGGCATCTAGGCCAGGTGCCATCACCACATCCTGTGGCAAGAAGTTCCACAGATGAATTACACGCTGGGTAAAGAAATATTTTCTTTTGTCCATTCTAACTCTCCCTCCACTCAATTTTAGTGCATGTCCCCTGGTTCTGGTGTTGTGCAAGAGGGAGAAGAATTTATTTCTATCCACTCTCTCCATCCCATGCATAATTTTATACGTCTCAATCATGTCCCCCCTCAAGCACCTTTTTTCTAGACTGAAAAGCTCCAAACGCTGTAGCCTTTCCTCATAAGGGAGGTGCTCCTGCCCACGAATTATTCTGGTCTCTCTTTTCTGCACCTTTTCCAGTTCAACTATATCCTTTTTGAGGTGTGGTGACCAGAACTGGACACAATAGTCCAGATGTGGCCTTACCACTTATTTGTACAAGGGCATAATGATATTGGCCATTTTATTCTCAATCCCTTTTTTAATGATCCCAAGCATGGAATTGGCCTTCTTCACGGCCGCCACACACTTTCATCAACTTGTCCACCAGCACCCCAAGATCTCTCTCTTGATCCATCACAGACAACTCAGAACCCATTAGTGTATATGTGAAATTTTGGTTTCTTGCCCCAATGTGCATCACTTTGCACATTGAAGCGCATCTGCCATTTTGCTGCCCATTCACCCAGTTTGGAGAGATCCTTCTGGAGCACTTAACAATCCCTGCTGGTCTTCACCACCTGGAAAGCTTTAGTGTCATCCGCAAACTTGGCCACCTCGCTGCTTATCCCCAACTCCAGGTCATTTATGAATAAGTTGAAAAGCACCGGTCCCAAGACCGATCCTTGGGGCACACCGCTTTTCACGTCTCACCATTGTGAAAATTGCCCATTGACTCCCACTCACTGTTTCCTGGTCTTCAACCAGTTCCTTTTCAATGTTCAATGTCTTTTCCCCTACCCTTTGACACGTTGATTCCTATGAGAAAAAAATAGTTTTAATTTACACATTTTTAACATATGCACTGATTTCCAAGAATGCAACCTCCGCGTAAATTGAGACGTGCCTGTACTGCAGCAAGGAAAAAAAAAACCTGCACAAGGGTAGCACCCATAGGGCTACAGGTGACCCACACTATTGCCAATCCAACAAGGAAGCTTGCCCAACCTGACAAGCACTGACTTATAGTTGCACAGAAACAAACCCATAGTGGTTTCCAGATGACATCTCCCCTCCCATCTTGTAATTCCATAACCTTGTTACAATAACTACTGAACTAGCATGGAAACTGTCCCATGTGTCCCCTTACAAAGTAGAAAAAAAATACAGAGAGCTTTTCCCATAATTAATTTCCCAATGAAATATGTCCCTAGGTCCATGTTTAAAGGAGAGTTACACTGGCTAACTTCCAGTCCTCAGGAATCTTAAGTAAAACAAGCCAGTTAGTGTTAGTACTATTTCTTCAATTGTGCCATTTGTGTGTGTGTGTTTGTTTGTTTTCTTTTTTAATAGCTAAGATTCTATCAACCATCCCTCAGCCTAAAATTACTTCAAGATTTGTATAATTGTTAATGATATTTTGTATCCCATCCCTTCTTCAAAGGGATCTTTTGTGCATCGTGTGCTGCATTCAGTGGGGTGTGTGTGTGTGTGTGGGGGGCTGGGCCTGAGGGCAAACGGGAGGTAAGTAAACATTTATTTTTAGTTACCTCCACGTAAGCCCTGGGGCCGCCTATGGGTCTCCTCAGACATACACCACCTATTTTGGTGGTGTATGTCCAAGAAGAGAAAAGGGGCTGGGAGGTTTAAAATAGAGGGGGTATGATCTGGCATGCGCCATTGCCCCTGGATCCACCCCTGGTTCCTACCCCTTCCCCACCCAGTTACACCCACAGTCCTCCCACTCCCCACCCACAGTAATTGATACATTTATAGCAAAAGTTAGCAATGTATGTTTTTATTTCAGGGCGTGCTTGTACTTAGCTTGTTTCATATTAGAATGATATTCTGGATGGGCAGCCCAATCCTAACTAACTATCCGGCAGGCGGCCCAGGGCCGCCTGCTGGATCCTATCCCCATTCGTGTCCGCTCTGGAGTGGACCAGCTTTGGGTGGCAGAGCGATCATTCCGCCGCCCGATCATTCCGGAGGATTGTGCTGTTAGTCTCAGGTGCTGTTAGTCTGCGCTGTTACCCTTGTTGCTGCTATAGTTTTTTAATAGTCCAAACATACAAGAGGGCATCAGCAATCAATACTTAATATAAGAGAGACACATACAAAAAAAGTATTGATAAGATGATTATCCAATGTGCTTGGAAAATAGTTAAAATAGAGATGGTTAAACCTTAATATAGTATTCTTTTTCATTAAACATGATTTCCGATGGAAAAATTGCTCAACTCTAATATTGCTTAATTAACTTACGGCGCAATCCTATCTACATTTGAGACTGGTGGAGCATTGCTCCGCTGGTCTGGGTGTTGCCATAAGATGTTTGCAGCACCCAGAGAGTAAGTGTTGCTGGTGGAGAGGCTTGCGCTGCTCTTCTGGCGCCGCAGAAGACAGCGCTACAGCGGAGAGGTAAGTCCCCGCCGGGCAGCGGAGTGGCAGGGGGAGGGCAGAACGGGGCATTCCAGGGGCTGGGATTAGATTATTGGGCCCAGGAAGGGGGAGGGATCAGCGGAGGCCACCTCTGCTCTGTTCCCATTCCCATTTGGCCTTACACGGGCCTCTCAAATGTACACCAGCAAAATTGCTGGCGTGCATTTGAGTAGGCCCTTAGGGACGGCTGGCACATTATTCGAGGTAAAGGGACAAATGTCTGTTTACCTGTGGAGGCTGCCAGGACAGACCCAATACTGCATAGGTTGCAGTGGGCGCCTTATGTGCGCCACCACGTTCTGCTAGACAGGATTGGACTGTTACTCTTGTAAATACAAATCTAGAATCCTATCAGTATGGGGGGTGGGGGGAAACAAGAGGGGGAAGATGATTATTTTGAGCAGAAAAACAGCCAGGAGTGATAGGGTTAAACACACCCACCAACCGACCTCACTGATCGAAAATGTAGCCTTCTAAGGCTGATTTTTCTAAGCCTCAGAAACACATCTTTCTTTAAAGATATGATAAAACTAGAATTGGATGCATTTGCACAATGAAATGAGGCCTGCTCAAGTGATTTACAACATTTCCTGGCGCAAATCACACAAAAATCAGCTGATCTAGACAAACGGTTTGAAACAATATATATTGGTTCCAGTTTGCAAAAGCTTCTCCCATCTTGCATTGCCTTCTGGGAATGGGCTATTCCATGCTCCTTTTCAACATGCTGCCTATTGAAAAAAAAGTTTTTATTATTAATATTAAAATGCTTTAGAGTAGACAACTGTTGTAGGCTGAGCTACTGTGTATTTCATAGCTGTACATATTGCCCTTTCAACATGAATACTTTTGCAATACCGGGCCCCCTAGTATCCGCGGGGATCTGTTCCAGCCCCCCCCATGGATACCAGAGAACCGCGGATAGGAGAGAATGCCCGCTCCACGGCCCTCCTCGCACCCCACACCGGCCATTAGTTTACCTTAGGAGATGGTCTGTGTCTTCCTTTCAACAAACACTATAAGCAGCAGCATGCTGCTTATAGCACAGATGCCGACTGAATGCTAGAGTGGCTCAGCCGAAGAACAGGAAGCAGGAACTGAAGAGTAAATGTAAAAAAAAAATGGTTCATAGCCTAGCTCCCTGGAAAGATAATTTCTGGAACATTAAGTATGCTGTCTTCTTGAGGAGAAGGGGCAGGAAGAGGGGAAACATTAAAAATACTAGACAATTAACTTGGCAGCATGAAAAGTTTAATGAGAGTTTGTAGAGAAATGGGAAGTTAATTGTCTATAGGAGTTTCTCTCTTTTCAAGTCCAGCAGTCAGGAGTTAGCAATATACCTTTGTATTTTCCCTTCTGTGGAGGCAATGTTATTTCAAAGTTCTATTTCAAAGGGGAGAGAATTGCTGGAAGGAGAATTGCCCAAGCCTGATTTTGTTTCCTAATGTGAGTAAAGTGAGTTTTATTTATTTATTTATTTATTTATTTGAAATTTTGCAACTATCCTAGAACCAATATATCAGAGCTATAGCCAGGGTGGGATGTGTTGGTGCACTGAACACAGATTCACTTCAAAGAATTTTTTAAAAACAGTCTTTTTAGATATGTGACATTACAGCTTCTGTGTAAAGCAAGAGAGCTTTTTTTTAGAACTGGAAAATGTGTGGTTTAATAGTGGGCTAGTGGGGGTGTTTTTTTTCAGAGTCGCTTAAATATGGTAAGGGTGATATAGTCTTGTAAACTCCATCCTGAGTGGATTCAGTGGGTGGGTCAGGTGGGTAGAGTCTGGACCACTGGCACTTTTGAGGGGCTCCAGTTGCCACTGAAGAGTCTGGCTCAGTCGGGAGAGCTGCCATCTTGTAAGCCCGAAGACCAGTGGACTTGACAAGTTTGAGACAAAAAGCTGTAAAAGCCGCTGAAAAAAAGCTGTAAAAGCCTCCGCAGAAAAAAGCCAGGCTGCAAAAGGATACCACCTGGAATGCAGCCATTCATGAAAGATTGGACATTTATATATTGTAAAAAAAACCCAAGGGGAGTTAGGACAGCCTGCCCATGTACACCACCTTGGATTAAAGTCGGAGGAGAAATCCAATGACCAAGAACGGTGGTATATAAATACTGTATATTATTATTATTATTATATTATTATTATTTTTAAGACCGCTGTCACTCTTAAATGATCCTGGAAAAGAAAATGTCCACCATTAGCTACTACAACTGAAAACATGGCAGGGTTCTTAAAGGGGGTAAAAGGTAACTTACAGCCCAATTCTATGGGTTTCCCCATCATAGTATGCAGCTGCGTATCCTATCCATAGGATAGGATGAGTAATTTCCTCATAACTAATAGAAATATCTACAAACCTTTTGCCAAACCCTTGGCTATGTGTATTTTAGTATTTCTATTAGTTATGAGGAAATTACTGATTTTCCATTCATTTTTTTTCAAGCCTTACCTGAAAATGCAGGAGCCATTCGTAGTGAGGAAGGTCTATTACAGCCCTTACCAACACGTGATCAATTTACCAAACTCTCATACGATGATTCCAATAATTAAGTCTGCTTCAAAACCCTCTAGGAGGTGTTTTTTTTTGGGGGGGGGGGTTAGTTCCATTGGATATTTGTGAATATAGGAATTGCAAAGGTATTGCTCTTCCTGAATTTACGCATACCATGAACGTTTGAAGTGCAGGTTCATTTGGAACCACATGTACATGTGGAGATGTATAAGCACCCACTAACATTATCAATTTGAATGGATACAGGAAGTGTGTATATGAGTATTTGTGTATATGAGTGACATCCAAAGTAACTTGCATTACTTCTCTTATGCTGAGAATATATGCAAGTTGTCAGCTTTCGTTACCTGGAATTGATCCTACAATATTGGATGTATGAACTGAGTGGAAAATAATATAGAAACTTTGTAGTGATATTTCTTTCAGTAACCACTGTCCATATTATTACTCAAGTTCTGCTCAGCTTTCTTTCTTCATTACAGATCAAGCTGTATTTGGTAGTTAAGAACAAACAACATGGTTGTAACCATCCAGGACTGAATGGGGTCACTGGTCACATCCATACTTGGCATACAACTTTATTCTTGGTCCTGGTTCCTTGTATCCTGATGCTAAGAATTCTATTTACTGCCATTTTCACAATAGCCTTTTGACAACGTGTGCTCTGAGAATACAATAGTGTACCCCCTGAAAAGTTGCCAAGATTGCAAAACTGGACTTCCCGTCTTGGCAACAGTCATATATAGGTAATTCTGAACAAAGATCCTTTGCCGAGTACAGCAGAATATTTTAGATTAAAAAAAAACCCCACTTAGTTCCTAGTGTGGAATATGGAAAGCATTTTTTTTTCTCCTATGACTTATTGGGCATGGCTTGTGTGGAAAAAAGGAAGTTTTTTTTTTTACTTGTGATGCCAAGAAAGGACATGACAATTATTTCTTAAGTTTAAAAGTATCTCAACGGAATTAAAATGGAGTTGTTTTGATTTATAGCCAATTACGGTGAAGGCAACTCCAAATAGTAGAAAATAAATAATTCATACATCCCATAAAGAGGTAGATTACTTCCCTGTGTTCAGTAGCATCCTTTTGCCTTCTTGATTAATTTAGGCTTAATAAAATCCCATTAAATTCTCTTGACACTTTTTCTTTGCACTGAGAAATACAGGGATTTTAAAAAAATCCCCTTCCCCATTCAGCTGAGATTTTTAGTGTTAATAGTTCAAAGATGGACCTTTTGAGAAGTACAGTTTTTATGACTATCTAGCCTTCTCATCACATAGAAAAGGGGCCAGATGTTAGTGGCTTGGGTTTTTTTTGCCACTGTCATTTTGGTTCATTCATTACAGCCCTCCCTCCCCCCAAATGAAATAAAAGCAGGAACTTTGGCATCTTTTTTGAGGTCAGGGGCTACCCTTGCTCATTGATTGGAATTGAAATCTTTCAGTGGCACAGAAACACCTGTACTTACCTGTTCTCCCTAATGCATTAGAATCTCACAGCACAATCCTATCCAATTTACACCACCGGTGTAACCAACGGGGGAGGGCAGGGCCAGAGGCTTTGGAGGGGAGGGGAGATTTAAATCCCCTTTGAATCCTCCTTTGGAGGGGATTTGAATCCCTTTTCCGATCTGGGGGCCCCCGTTCTTGCTGCACCGCTGGTTACACTGGTGGTGTAAGTTGGATAGGATTGCGCTGCCAAAGACAGAAGCCAGCATCGAAATGGGAAAAAATCAAGCCACATTTGAATCATTTCCTGAGAATAATGAGAATAAAGCTAAGGCACTGGAAGCTTTAGAAATTATATATGGTGCATATTCTCCAACACAGGTTTGCTCACTATGTATTGGTGAGGAAATGCTCAGAATGTTGGTTCAATTTTCCACAAAGTATGCACATGAGAACAACAACCATGCATTCTCAGTCAACAAGAAGAAAATGAGACAGTTTATTGGTATTCTGTTACTGACAGGGTATCACCCCTACCCCAGACCAAATTCTACTGGAATGGACAGTCTGAAGCTACCCAACCAATGAGGTGCCTCAGGTCAAATCCCTTGGCCTGCACAGCTGACATGACTCAAAAACTGAATCTACCTCAGTGAAACGGGATTGCAACCAGACAAGCCCAAAACCACATCCCCAAGGGAAGGAAACAAGGGATAGGCGGCAGGTATGCACCTGTCTGGCTGGCCCAGGTGTGGGAGAAGTCCCTTGTCCCCTTGAGGATGGGGTTGAGGGGGAGAGATGAAGAAGAGAGATGGGCAACTTGTTGCTGCTGGTTCTGTCTTGTTTGTCATTATTTTGGCATGTTCTTTCTCGTTGTAGCCAATAGACTGCAATTCTATAGACTTTCCTGGGAGTAAGCCCTGTTGACCAATGGGACCTCCTTCTGGGTAGGCATGCATAGGTGTGTGCTGTGAATCCTTTTTTGTGCAACTGTAATGTTCCAAAGTAAGTCAAAGCAACATTATGTGACAGCTCCAATACAAGTCAATGGAACCTGTCAAAGTCCTAGAGCATACAAACGCGTCATCTTTTTTTCAGGTATATGAAACACCAGGAATGTTTTTCTAGTGGCATAAATCTCTCACCTGAGATCCCCTGACAAGGATTCCATAAAAAACACAGAAGATTTTTCTATTCTTGGGCCTCAATGATAATTTAGATAAATATGGTGGTGATGTCATAGGAGCCTGGAGAGAGAATTCTAGGAATTGTACAAGTGCAATGAGCTCACAATTTATATATGTGAACTATTATCAATAGATCTTTCTCCAGTTTTCCCTTCAACACCTCCTTTTTGTGTTTAGTTTAGATCATAAGTCTGTTGGTTTTAGTTTTGCTTTATACAGTGTGGAGATTATTACGTGCTTAATGGCCCAACCCTGCCAGCTCATAGCATGCAGTGCTGCTGACAGAGCCCATGCTGCATGCTATGGTGGGTGTATGTGTGACCAGATGGCCTGTGAGAGGTCAGTAAAATATTTTTACTTACCTCCCTGTAGGCCGCTGGGCCTCCAGTGGGTCGCCTCAGACCTATTTAGCTAGTGTAAATCCAAGGAGATTCAGGGTGTGTGTTGGGTTGGGAAAAGGGGGGGATAGGATCTTGGCGTGCGCTGCTGCGAGCCTCCCGCCCCCAGCTCAGCCTGCTTCCTACCCCAAACTAACTACGGTCCTCCCCTGTTCCGTCCCCTGCTGATTTAAGGTTGGCAACATGGAACAGAGGAGGTTCAGCAGGCTGCTGTTACCCTCTGGCTGTTTGCCCTGGTGGCTGCTGCTTGCAGAACGATGGAGCAACTTTCGCACTGTGGTTCTGGGACTTACACTGACAGATCCTGAGATCCATCAGCATAAGCCTTGGATAGGATTGGGTTGTTAGTTAATTATTCTTGCTCTTGTTGGGAGAGCCTATGGGCCATTATCTTCTAGATGTGATGGAGAAAAATACATCTACCAGTGGCTTTATCCATGCATGCAGCATTGAGAAGAAAGATAAGAGAATAGCTTTCCTGCAAGAATCTTTGTTTTTGAACATTTGCTTTTCAATAGATTAGGATGTGATATGGGGGAACAGGAAGAGATGTATGTTGGTTCAAGTTACTCTTGAGTGCTGTCAGTCTCTGTTACACAGAGTGGCAATTGAACAGAGGAAAAATGAAAGCATTCAAGCGAGGATAAATAAAAAAGAAATAGGAGGAACTAAGTACTAGTAAATTTACATGAAAAAAATGAAATTTAAGTCAGAATATTGAAAACTGGAGGTTGAGTAGGTCCATCTATGTATACTAACATCAAGGAATTAACAAGGAAGCAGAGTGTCAGCTTCCATTAAGTTGACACATAACATTGGACCTCCTTAATAGTATCTTTATAGGGCTGTTGCTTGTTTTGTCTGTACAGTCGCACATTTTTGCAATGTTGATGCTGGCTCTAAAGAGGCTAATTTTAGACAGCAAGATGTACCAATACAGTGTGCAGTGTTGGCACAGCTTTGATTTCGATGTAAGCTGTTGGAGATATTTCATATTTTGCAACACTGGTGCTGCTTTAATTTTCATGTTTGTGTGTCTCAAATGGAAATCGCTTAGGGCTTCTTGGTTACAAAACCATATTTCATATTAATTTTTTATCTGAGTAACAAAAGGGTTTAAATTATAAAGGTGAAACGGCCTTCATTAAACGCTAACATATTTAGTTAATCCAAAACTTGGGGGTAAAAACCCTAGTGGTTTTGCAAAATCCCAAATACTGTATATCCTTTGTATATCTGCACAGTAGCGTAAACTGGGTGGATCTGCATAACAAATAAGAGACTAATTGGCTACGATAGCAGAGATGTATGAATGAATCTTGGTTGCTTTACATTTGTTGTATGTAACGGTCACAGGCGTGCTCAATCCAGATTAGGACCATAATATGTGTGTATGCGTGTGTGTGCATGTGCATAACCCTTTGACTTGCATTGTTTTCTGATTAAAATTAACCCCTGAAGCTGCTGTTTGGCCAGATAGAAAAAATACATTTGCACGTAAGAGGTACTCATCCTAAACTTTTTGCTCTCTCTCTCTGCCTGCCTGCCTGCCTGCTTGGTGTAATGTACCAAGAGGGTCAAGTTCACAGGTGGGAGGCTGTGGTAGGCACTTCACCCAAGTATCTTATGCATCCTGAGTTTGCAAACAACTGAAATTCACCCGATAAAACTGGACTAGAGATGTCCACAGAGTGAGCTGTAGCATTCAATATCATGTAAGTTGAAGCAAATAAGGGCCCCCCATATCCACAGGGGATACATTCCAGCCCCCCCTCGTGGCTACTTGAAAACTGCAGATAGGGGCAAATGCCCCCCCATGCTCCTTACCTTTATTTCTTTAGCACTGGCGCCAAGTCTTGCTTAAACCGAACACTATAAGCAGCAGGGTGCTGCTTATAGCACAGAGCAAGAATGATTCTAGCAAGGAGCCTTGGTAGTAGAGAGGCTCCGAATATTAACAGTTTCCACCTCCTGTTAACATCTAGAGCCTCTCTAGCACCGAGGCTCCTTGCTAGAATCATTCAGGCTCTGTGCTATAAACAGCACGCTGCTGCTTATAGCATTCTGTTTAAGCAAGACCCATGCTGGCTTGGTGCTAGCGCTAAAATAATAAAGGTAAGGGGCACAGGAGGCCGTGGATCCCGGATCTGCGGATAAGTGAATCCGCAGATACCAGATCCGAAGATACTGGGGAGCCCCTGTATGGGCAATTTTGCCGTTGAAGTGCTTAGCAAAAATGTCATGGTATACAGTACTTCTGAGGGTTCCTTTATGTCACCTTGTGAGACACGTTGCAGAAGACCCTAAACCACTTGAAAGAGCTCTTCTGCGTGGCACTCTAGATGAAATGGTGGTGAAGAATACTGCTTCTTTGTCTTTTATCACCACTACAGAATAGGCTCAATAATGAACTCTGACCTGTCACCTGTGTTCAGTTGGACTTATACCAAATGGTCCACTATTTGCATTCCATCTCTCTTACTCCTCTGTGGGTCCCAATTCCCTGACATACCAAGGTCTGCCTGGTGGGAGATGGCACCTAGGAGTGATATTTACCGCCTGAATTATCGCCTCAGAGGTAAATCACGGATTTGACAGAAGCACTAGCTGTGCCAACCAGAGTTCTCAGGAGGTCCTCAGATCCCAGCAGTCTCTGGGGAGATAATTCTAATGGGTCTGCCCCCCTTCCAGTAGGGAAAGGCTGCTGCTAGTCTAAACCACAACATGAAGAGATGATGACTATGAAAAGGGAGTCACAGAAACACCCCACAACTAAATTAGCTGAGAATACAAAGTAAATATAACGTCCTGCTCAATGTGTAGATCTGGTGATATGTTGGGATAACTCCATGATTATCATCACAGTGGCCCTGAAGTTCTGAGCCACCACATCACCCCAAAGTAATCTCAGCATGAAAATTGAGTCCCCAGAATCACAATCCTGGGATTCTTCAACCACAAGTCTGAGACCACCTTTGTCAGCTCAGGCAGGGAGATTGTTGGGCAGCAGGATGATGAGTGTAACAGAACCTCTGATCTGTCCAATGTCTAGCATGAGATGCAAACACTCAAAACTGGAACCCATGTGGGCTGGAAGCACAGAGATAGAGGTGAATCTCTATAGGCTGCAGCAAACACCCCCCCCCCCCCCAGATATTCATCAAGCTAGACTTGAAATGTAGAAGAAGATATAAGTGCTGTAGATGAGTCATGTAATGGGCAGGTATTCAGCACATGCATATGTTGGGTAGGTTTTTATTGTTATATTAGCTAGAAGCAGCAGTTTCTCTGGGGAGGGGGAGGATGAGAGAATGAGTGTGCTTGGTGCAGTGGAATTCGCTTTGGTTGGCTGACTGATCAGCTTTCAGCAAAAATATGCTGACTTGCTTTTTGATAGATGTGTTTTAAGAAAAACAATGATTTCTTAATCTAGTAAGTTTTGCTAGTACAAACAGTAACATTGCGTTAGAGAAAGACTGTTGCACAGATCCCAACCTCTGTGGTCCCAGTGCAGTCTAATTCCCAAAGGTATTTTGCCAGTATAGGGCTTATTGAAGTGAATGGGATATTGGGGATTGGGGTGGTAGGTAACAACCACAACATTATACAGCTTTTTAGTCAACAGGTCTTGAGCCTTGTGTGTAAAGACCAACATGTACAATGCTCTTAGTCATTAAATAGAAGAGCCAGGATGTAAGGATGCTAGTCTGGTTGCTGCCGACCCTGCAAAATGAGAGACGTAAGAATTGCCTTTCTAAATTAGACTTTAAAAAGCACGGCCTAGGTACAAAACATTTCTTGGTATCCATGTGTGCATGAGTGTGTGTGTGTGCATTGGCTGGTAGATGCATAAGAGTGGCAGCTCTACATACAAGTGCTTTACAGTGCAATTCTGCGTAAATATCCGCCTGTGGAGTGCATGTGGAGGGTGTCGTAAACGCGCCGTAAAGCGCGTTTACAGCACCTGGAGAGTAAGACCCACTGGCATGCGGATGCTGGCAGGTCTCTCTCTGCCGCGGACCGGACCTGCTCCGCCGGAGGAAGGTAAGACTTGCTCCGGTGGAAGCAGGGGAGGGCGGTCTGGGCGGCGAGGGTGGGCGGGCGGGCGGCTGTTGGCTGAGCCAGCTCAGGAGAGGGCAGGGATGTCGGCCGTGATATTCTCGTCCCCATTCCTGGGCTCGGCTGCTGGTACACGGCCGCCTTGGATTTCCGCCAGCTCAAGAGCCAGCTGACATCCGAGGCCCATTGGGGCCTTCCAGCTCTACACCAGGGGAAGGGAACAAATGTCCTCTTCCCCCAAGGAGACCGCAGCCGTGCCAGTGTGGCTCAGGACGAGCATAGGATCATGCGGCCGGCCCTATGGGATCTTTACACAGGCTTGTGCTGGTAAGACATAATCCTTACATGAGGGTAAATCCCATTGAACATCTCTGTAAACATACATAGGATTGCACTGTTAGACTTTCAAAGTAGCCCTCTTGTCAGTTGGCTTCAGTGAACGTGTAGAGGGGAATTGTGCCAGCTGCCCTGCCCTTGATGCATTGAGTCAAAGCATCATTATATGCACTTAGGATTTCCGTGTGACATGCATGTAGACTTTTCCATGCAATTGGGAACCCTTCTGCATGCGTAGAAACCCCATTCTTGCCATTGGCTCAGCATTGCAGAGGTTGGACCTGGGTCCCTGGATATGAGAAGGTCTGGGGGTGCAGCCAGCCAGCCAGCTAGCATGATCCTGCTTCCCCTCCATATGTAAGGAGCCAATCATTAGAAGAGGGCTTCTGTAAAAGAGCGTCCTTGTGACAAACGGTTAGAACATCAGGTGTCTAGTGTAGCCAAGTTCTCCGTACAGTCCATTTTTAGGAATCAGCCACAAAATGTGAGTTCCTAGGCACATCTTTTAAAGATATTGTAACTGAATCCAGTGTCTGTGTTGGAGCACTGCTACTGGACCCAGACAAAGCAAGACAATATGTTCCAGATAAACCAAAACATTGAATACTTCTCTCCAGAAGAGCTTTATGATATGGCTATCTTATGCAAAAGCATGATAACAGGAAAACGTTAACCAATGGGGGGAAAGAAGGTTTTTGATTTTTTTTCTTTGCATACAAACTGCACATTGCACAGACATGCTACTGATACATAAAGTTACTGCCCTGTCAGCATGCGCTTCACATTATATCTAGTATTCAGTGGCAAGAGTTGAGAATTGCTCTTCAGAGTCTTAAATAGTCTGTGATCATGGTTGTCTCCTCCTTTCTCTCTCTCTCCCTGACTTCTCTCTCTGCTCTCCTCCACAATGACTGGCCCAGCCCCTCTTATGGGCTGGTACCAGGAGCCCAGCTCTTCGTCTTCCCAACTGCTGGTAGCTGGAGCTTTGCCGGCTCTCTGACCCCCTTCCCCACTGCCTGGCTAGCTGGCCTCTGGGGATGACATCACCATCATGTGCCACAGCATCCAGCTTTTGGCCATATTTCCCCACTCTCACCTGCTTGGTCGGGGAGCAAAGTGAGGCACACAATATCTACCATTAAATATTTGTTTACAACCTGCAAGTGAATTGAGCTCTCCCATTACTTTTCAGTACTTTCCGTTCAGGAGGGGGTGGGTAGCACTATCCTTGAAGAACCATGTTTGCAGTTTGGGGGGTGAGCCTGGATGGTCCAGGTGATTTGCCCAGCTTAGGCTGGTGTGCCAGCTGTGTCCTGACTTGGATAAGTCTGGTCTGGCTATCATCACCCACACACTGGTGACATTAAGATTAGACTACTGTAACGCACTCTGTGTGGGGCTGTCTCTGACAGCTGTTTGAAAACTGCAATTGGTACAGAGTGGAGTCACCAGATTATTAACTGATGCCAGGGGTCATGACCACCTCTTACACCCCTGTTGGATCATGCACATTGGCTGCCTGTTTGTTCCTGGACAAAATTCACAGTGCTGCTGATGGCCTTTAAAGCCCTTAATGGTTTGGAACCTAAATACTTGAAGTACCATCTCTTCCCACATGAATCTGCCCATCCCGTGAAGTCATCTTGGTGGTATGTTTGGCGGCAACTTGCGACAGAGCTTTGTCTGGTGCCCAGTCTGTGGAATTTTCTACTTGTTGAGATCAGAACTGCCCCCTCTTGTTGACATTTAGGAGATATGTAGAAAAGGTTTTGTTTCAGCAAGTCTTCATTGATTTACGTTGTGCTGCCAGATAAAGTATTCCGACAGTGCAAGCTCCATTACAGCTGTTGCAAAGGCGACATGCTGTTTTGCACAGCGTGGCCACCTCTGCAAGCATTGAGCGGCCATGTGCCAGTGGCCTCACAACAATCCCCAGCACTGGTAAGTCAGTGTAGGGGGTGGGAGGGGTGTGCAAGAACAGGGTGGAGACCAGGGAAGGGAGGAGGGTGGATCGAGGCAGGAAGGGGAAGGTATCAGTGGCACCACTGATATCCGCCTTCCCAGGTTCACTTGGATTTGCACCAGCTAAATCGCTGGCACAGGTCTGAGCAGACACAGTGGGATGGCGAGGGCTTATCCCCTGGGCAAGGGAACATGGGCTGTTAGCCTCTTTCTGTCCTGGGATTATTGTGTTGGCTCTTGATTGTCACTTTTGCTGCTGCTCTGAGTTTACTTTGTTGTTTGGTAATTTGATTGTTTTATCATTATGATTTTTTTTATTTTGTACTGATTTGTTATTCTTTGTGAGCTACCTTGAGCTTTCCGTTTTGGTTAGAGAAGATAAGGTAAAAAAAACCCCTTTTAAAATCAATAAAAATAAATATAAAATATTTTATGCTGAGCAAGGATTTAAAGGACCAATGACTCCTCCCACTGGCTCACCCCCTTGTAATATAGGGTACTATAAGTGGCAACAGAGGCTTTGGCAGAGCCCTTTCCTCATCCATTGCTGCTGCTGCTCCTTTCTATTTGCCTTGGCTTGTGCACAGAGTGACCAGCTGAGGTGATTCCAAGGAAAAGTCCGACAGATCTTCTGATGCAGCTGGTCACACTGAAGAAGTTGTGGACAAAGAATCCTTTGTCAATTTTGCTCAGGAGAAAATAGCTGAAGTGCATGAAGGGCCTGGAATTAGAGAACATGCTAGAGGCTGGCTTGAAAGTCCCTGGCAAGATTGGGTCCACACCCACGTCGCTAGAGCGTGGCGGGGGGGCGGACCGCCGGAGGGTGACACGCGCAGAAGGGTAAGGTCCGCACCCACGCGCGTCACCTCCCCTGCGCGCGTCTCCCTCCGGAGGCTCTGAGGCCGGGAGAAGGCCCCGGACCGTCCTCCCGGGCCGGCGCTCCAGGGCCTTCTGACGAGGCCCACTGCGTCAAAACGTAATTTATAACATTTTTCGCGCATGCACAGACCGTTCTTGAGGGAAAAGGGCTGCCCTTTTTTTTTTGCGCATGCGCAAAAAAGTTATAAATTACGTTTTGACGCAGTGTCCCTCATCAGAAGGCCCAGGACAGCCGGCCGGGGAAGACGTCCCCGGAGCCGGCTGCAATGGGGGGGGGCAGAGTCGGGGGCACCCGGGGCAGCATCCCATTGGGTTGCCCCTCCCCCAAATCGCGGCTCGGACTGGCGGCCGCACCAAATTTAAATATATGGGCTGTGGGGTCATTAGGGTGGCGCGCGCGCCCTAGTGACGTCACTATGCAGTATTAAGTATTAATACAGTGCCACATATGCAGTATTAAGGACTGAGGTTTTTGTCTGAGGTGGATATTGGTTCATGAAAAGACTAAGACTGGCCTTGGATCCCCACTTCCCTCCCTCTCTGCTCTGTACTGACTGCTAGCCCCAAACCTTGCCCATGCTTTTGCCACTTTTCTAAATTACTACAATGGTTGTCTCTTCCCTTTCCATTTGGTTCAGAATAATTCTGCTGTGCTCCATTTTCTCTTCTCTTCTGTTGCTATAATCAAGTCTCCAGTCTCCTTAAGTCACAGCAGTGGTCATCTCCTGTCTTGTTTCAAATGAATCTCCAAGTTCACGTTTTTCAAGCACTTCACCTCTCAATCCCTGACCAGATGCATGATTTAGGAACATTTTGACAGTTAGCAGCCAGTGGTTTAATTCCACTAGGGAGTTTTAAATCTCTTCACATTTATGGGCAAGCTACCTTTTGCAGGTCTTGTTCTAGTTTCTCAGCTGTGTTAAATCCTGGAATTCATTCAACTCAAGACATACTTGGGTGGAAAAGTTCCAAGAATCTGGATACATTTCGGCATCCTGCAGAAGAACAGTACCCTGCTGCAGAATAAAGGCAAAGCCTAACATAGCAACCTAACATACAAACAATATTAACACAGACATCCCCAGTGAAGTACAGGTCTGGTAATGTTGCGCTCAGCTGGTTGCGAGTCAAGAGTTGTGCACGCCTGACATGCAGGTATAATGTTTGAATGTTCTGCAGCAACTAATGGCCGCATATTTTTTGCACTAAAATACAACAATCTGGATAGATTCTCAGTCAAAGTATTGCTGTCAGTCATACCTGTTCTTATCATATATCCAGGTTCTCCTTTACAAGGAAGGTGGGGACTGAGAAAAGAGCATGTTGGATAGGTTGCTTACTTTACCCCAACATGCCCTTTGGCGTCTTTTTCAGGAATGTTCTCCAAAATCGGACTGATCAGCGAGCATGAGCTTTATTGACTCACTTTTTCAGTAAGAAAGCTGTGCTATCCTTCTGGTATGCATTCTGCGGATATCCGGTTTGCATTACTGGCAAGGCAGCATTATTGACTAGAGCCAACCATACCTGTCCGGCAAGATGTTTCAGTAAACTAGCTTAGAAAATGCAACATTTATGAGCATTAGCAGGTCAGCAGATACTGACCGATAGTAGGGACCACAGAAGTTCTGGTAAAAGTCTTTTTTTCATACTTGTATCTGTTGCGGAAGCTTTCATGGCCAGCAGTTAACTTACAATGTTTCGGAAATACGGGAACAGATGCCATGTCAGAAAGAATCACTTGAAGTTTAATATCCTCCATTACCGTTCGCGGGTTTCCCGTGTCAGGCAGCCGCAAAACGGACAGAAAAAACCATTAAAATCCAAGGTATGCAGTACTCCAACGTTTCGTTCCGTGAACTCGGAACCTCTTCACAGGACAGATGAAATACAATCCGTGTTGATTGTCCTGTGAAGAGGTTCCGAGTTCTTAACTTCTGATGATGCCCCAGATGTTTGTGGTGAAACGTTAAGTTTGTTTTTAACATCTTGTTTATTTGAATAAATAAGTCTTACAACGACGGAGTTTACCCGGCAATATGCGGATTTTTAATTCGGATATTTGGTCACGTCGTGATAACCTACGTACATATCCTATTCACACCTTTGGCTGATAATATGGTCACTGAAATCATGACCGACTTTCCATGCCCACGTTACAGGAAATACAGTGATCACATTGATGTTTCAGATGACATGCTTTTTTAATGTGTCAAATCAGTCATGTGAGACAAGGTGGCCACTGTGTACGGCCTGCCAAGGTAGGTGTATTTTAAAGAAATACAGTTTAACACCTGGCTTTTACTCTTTCCCCCTGTTTGCTCATTTCATGTGAGATGCTGAAACTGATTCTGGGACCCTGTGGTATCCTCCTCCACCCCATTTAACTATCTTGGATGGGGTTGTGGAAGCAGAGAAAATTCCCCAGCTCCTCCTTGTCCATCAAAAGGCACTCTGGGGTTGCACTTTTGCTTTATATTAGACCTGGCAAGTTATTTGCCCTGGACAGGAAACTCTCATTAGCACTAACAGGAACTTCCTGACTGGCAGTCCTAGCAATCATGGAGCAGGAGGCTGATATGGATTGGGGCTGTGGCTGGTAGGTCTGGCCCAAGGTGAAATGGTGCTCTAAATTGGCAGACTTCGCAGCCACTGCAAGGACAAAGTCAGGCAGAGAGACACTATCCAGGTCTGTGGAGAATTCTCCCAAATCCTGTTGTTGTTGTTGTTCAGTCGTTAAGTTGTGTCCGACCCTTCGTGATCCCATGAACCATATCCCGCCAGGCCTTCCAGTCCTCCACTATCTTCCTGAGTTCGCTCATTTTCATGTTCGTTGCATCGGTGATGCTGTCTAACCATCTCATCCTTTGCCTTCCCCTTCTCCTTTTCCCTTCAATTTTTCCCAGCATCAGAGTCTTCTCCAGAGAGTCCTCTCTTCGCATTAGGTGGCCAAAATATTTGAGTTTCAGCCTTAGTATCTGTCCTTCCAGGGAACAGTCAGGGTTGATTTCATTTAGGATTGACTGATTTGCAGTCCAAGGGACTCTCAGGAGTCTTCTCCAGCACCACAGTTCAAAAGCATCTATTCTTTGGCGCTCACCCTTCCTTATGGTCCAGCTCTCGCAACCATACATTGCTACTGGGAACACCATCGCCCTGACTATGCGAACTTTTGTTGGCATGGTGATATCTCTGCTTTTTATTATGCTGTCTAAGTTTGCCATAGCTTTCCTTCCAAGGAGTAAGCGTCTTTTAATTTCATGGCTGCTGTCTCCGTCTGCAGTGATCTTGGAGCCCAGAAAAGTAAAATCTGTTACTGCTTCCATTTCTGCCCCTTCTATTTGCCAGGAATTGATGGGCCCAGATGCCATGATCTTAGTTTTATTAATGTTGAGTTTCAAGCCAACTTTTGCACTCTCCTCTTTCACCCTCATCAAGAGGCTCTTTAGTTCTTCTTCACTTTCTGCCATTAGGGTGGTATCGTCTGCATATCTGAGGTTGTTGATATTTCTCCCGGCAATCTTGATTCCGGCTTGCGATTCATTCAGCCCTGCATTTCTCATAATGTACTCTGCATATAAGTTAAATAGGCAAGGTGACAATATACAGCCTTGCCGTACTCCCTTCCCAATTTGGAACCAATTTGGCCGGTCCGAACTGTTGCTTCTTGACCCGCATACAGGTTTCTCAGGAGACAGGTAAGGTGGTCTGGTACCCCCATCTCTTTAAGAATTTGCCACAGTTTGTTGTGATCCACACAATCAAAGGCTTTTGCGTAGTCAATGAAGCAGAAGTAGGTGGTTTTTTGGAACTCTCGGGCTTTCTCCATGATCCAGCGCATGTTGGCAATTTGATCTCTAGTTCCTCTGCCTCTTCGAAACCCAGCTTGTACGTCCGGTAGTTCTCGGTCCACGTACTGCTGAAGCCTAGCTTGTAGGATTTTGAGCATAACCTTGCTAGCATGTGAAATGAGTGCAATTGTGCGATAGTTTGAGCACTCTTTGGCACTGCCCTTCTTTGGAATTGGAACGTAAACTGACCTTTTCCAATCCTTTGGCCACTGCTGAGTTTTCCAAATTTGTTGGCATATTGAGTGCAGCACTTTCACAGCATCATCATTTAGGATTTTAAGTAGCTCAGCTGGGATATTATCATCTCCACTAGCTTTGTTGTTAGTGATGCTACCTAAGGCCCACTTGACTTCACTCTCTAGGATGTCCGGCCCTGGGTCAGTGACCACACCAGCGTGGTCATCAGGAACATTCAGATCTTTCTTGTATAGTTCTTCTGTGTATTCTTGCCATCTCTTCTTAATCTCTTCTGCTTCTGTTAGGTCTCTGCCTTTTTTGTCCTTTATCATGCCCATCTTTGCACAAAACGTTCCCTTGATATCTCCAATTTTCTTGAAGAGATCTCTAGTCCTCCCCATTCTGTTGTTTTCCTCGATTTCCTTGCATTGTTCATTTAAGAAGGCCTTCTTATCTCTCCTTGCTATTCTCTGGAACTCTGCATTCAGTTGTTTATATCTTTCCCTTTCACCTTTGCTTTTTGCATTCCTTCTTTCCACAGCTATTTGTAAAGCCTCATCTGACAGCCACTTTGCTTTCTTGCATTTCTTTTTCTTTGGGATGGTTTTCGTTGCTGCCTCCTGTACAATGTTACGAACTTCCGTCCATAGTTCTTCAGGCACTCTGTCTACCAGGTCTAATGCCCTAAATCTATTCTTCACCTCCACTGTATACTCATAAGGGATATGGTTTAGGTCATATCTGACTGGTCTAGTGGTGTTCCCTACATTCTTCAGTTTAAGCCTGAATTTTGCAATAAGAAGCTCATGATCTGAACCACAGTCAGCTCCAGGTCTTGTTTTTACTGATTGTATAGAGCTTCTCCATCTTTGGCTGCAAAGCACATAATCTATCTGGTTTCGGTATTGACCATCTGGTGATGTCCATGTGTAGAGTCGCCTCTTGTGTTGTTGGAAAAGAGTGTTTGCTATGACCAGCGTGTTCTCTTGACAGAACTCCGTTAGCCTTTGCCCTGCTTCATTTTGCGCTCCAAGGCCAAACGTGCCTGTTGTTCCGTTTATTTCTTGATTTCCGACTTTAGCATTCCAGTCTCCTATGATGTAAAGGACATCTTTTTTGGGTGCTAGTTCTAGAAGGTGTTGTAGGTCTTCATAGAACCGCTCAACTTCATCTTCTTTGGCATCAGTGGTTGGGGCATACACTTGGATTACTGTAATGTTGAATGGTTTTCCTTGGATTCGAACTGAAATCATTCTGTCGTTTTTGAGGTTGCACCCCAGTACTGCCTTTCCCACTCTTTTATTGACTATGAGGGCTACTCCATTTCTTCTAAGGGATTCATGCCCACAGTAGTAGATATGATGGTCACCTGACTTAAATTTGCCCATGCCCGTCCATTTTAGTTCGCTGATTCCCAAGATGTCAATGTTCAATCTTATCATCTCATTTTTTGACCACATCCAGCTTGCCTTGATTCATAGACCTCACATTCCATGTTCCTAAGCAGTATTGCTCCTTGCAGCATTGGATTTTCCTTTCAACCTCAGACACATCCACAGTTGGACGTCCTATTGGCTTTGGCCCAACCGCTTCACTCTTTCTGGGTCTACTTGGAATAGTCCTCCGCTCTTCCTCAGTAGCATATTGGACACCTTCCGACCTGAGGGGCTCATCTTCCGGCGTCATATCTTTTAGCCTTTTGGTACTGTTCATGGGATTTTCTTGGCAAGGTTACTGGAGTGGGTTGCCATTTCCTTCTCCAGTGGATCACTTTTAGTCAGAACTCTCTGCTACGACCTGTCCGTCTTGGGTGTCCCTGCACGGCATAGCTCATGGCTTCATTGAGTTACGCAAGCCCCTTCGCCACGACAAGGCAATGATCCATGAAGGAGAATGACCCAAATCCTAGCCAATAGCATATAGTTCAGGGTTGAGGAGGACTGGAGGTAGGCTCTGATGGAGTTCAACCAACTGATGGCAGGTCAAGAGTTAAAATGCAAAGGCAGTTTATTAAAAACGCAATGGTGGTGGTGGTGGAGGAAAGAAGAAACTGAACAGGCTTGGGAAATTACTTGGGTATTGGTAGTGGCCAGGTGTGGAGCTTAGCAAAAATTCAAGCAGGTGATTACAGGCAAACCTAAAAGCAAAGTAATTCTCTAATGCATCTAGATCCCACTGTTTCCTACTACTGTACTTACTCCAAAGTCAGCTTGAAGTGTCCAGCCCTCCTTTCTGATCCACAGGAGGTGGGTGAGAGCTTGGCTACACACAGATGGAGTCTCTGTGGGAGCCAAACTGGAACACTAAGGCTTGACCTTAAGAAATCTAGGATTGATGATGTCCCTGATTCATCTGATTGCATGGTTTATGACCACATGGACCTGTCTTCTGACTTGGTCAGGTAGACTTATGGCCCAATCCTATAGAGGCAGAACTAGTGTTCCAACGGTAGAACGCGCTTTCTGGTATCTCAAAAGGCACTCCTGAAGTGCTCCCCTTCCTCGCCTTCCAACACGCCCCCTTTCTCTCCTCGGACTTGTGCCAGCTAAAGAACTGGCGCAGGCCTGAGACCCATTGATGAGCGGGAGGCTTATGTGGAGGTAAGTGGAAATATTTCCCCTTACCTCTCTCAAGCCTCCCTATCTCTCTTCCCCCCCCCCCCCCCGCATGCAGCATAGCCTGTTTTGGTATGGTGCACCACAGTGCTATGGTGGTGGAAAGGATAGGGGGCTGTTAGATGAGTAATAAGATGGTGCATGCCAATCCCAGAAGGAAACAGATGGGGAAGGAATAATGGGAGCTCAATCATCTGCACCCCTACCCCCTGCTGTGGTTTTGCCTTGTCTTGTGCCTCTCCCCTTGGCTATTGAAAAAGAAAGTGATGTTGTGCAATTAGGCGCCCGTCTACGTTGACCCCATAGCCACAAGCAGACCCCAGTTTTCTGATTTGCCAAAGGGCTTCTAGAATTTGAGGCACGACCAAAAGAGGCTCCAGTCTGTGAACTGTACTTTTAGAAATGTCATATGGTATAGGATGCTGCTGAAGAAATTCCTTATTTTCTTCTCCCCACCTCCTTCATTATTCCCTGAGAGTTGTCCTGATCAAACTGTTTAGGGTTATTTCCTTTTTTGTAATAGGACATTCTAAAACAGATAATGTCTGAGCATTAAAGTAGATAAGCTGGTTAACTGATGAGCAGTAGAATCAGAACTGATAAGTGAAAGTACTTCTTCACATAATTCATAATCAACTTGTGCAATGTAGTGCCGCAAGATATGCTGATAGCCACTGGCTTAGATGTCATTTTTAGATGATTAGAGAAATTAGTGGAGGATTCATCTTATCAACTGCTATGATGTTGAAATGGAACTTCCATGTTCAAGGGCAGTATACCTTTGAATCAGATGCTTTGGAGATAGTCAACAGGGAAAGGCAGTCACTTCCTGGCCTAGACAGAACTCAACGGCTGCAACGAGGCAGTTCCTATGTCACAATGTAGGGAAATGGAAACATTTGGGTCTTTGGAGTTTCTCAACAGTGGTTAGCTAGAAAATGCTAAGTGCCCTAACCCAATGATTCAGCTCCAATCTCTTTATAATATTGATAAGCTCTGTCATATTCTTGTTCAAATACACTTTGGAGTTATTCTATTGACTGTGGAGAGGAAGTGGTTTTGTTTCATTTTTTCTTTTTTTAACCACCATATGAAGGACACAGACGGGATGCTGAGGTTTGAACTTAGGGAGTGCCGCATAGTTGCATCATTCTGTACACATGTTGGTCTGGGCTGGTCATGGAGGCAGAGGTACTCTCTGACACGTCACTGGCAAGCCAAAGGTACACTTCTCATGCAGTATGATGAACTGACACTTTGGATAAATATATTTATTTCTGAAGACCACTTCCCAAATATAGCTCAGTTTTGCACAAAGGAGACGACAATGCTGGGCTATTGGAGTCACAGAGAAACAAGAACTTATCCAATTATCTGTATAAATAAGTACTGTTTACAATAGTGCTACCCGATTTAGAGACAGGCATTCTCTGTTTTTTGTATACAGGTCATCCACAAACAGAATTTGGATTTAGGGTTTTATTTCAGATCCAAGAATAAAATTATCTACCATCTCCTGATTCTGTTTATACAAGCAGAAAAATTAAGGGGGGGGGGAATACTTTCTTGAGTTGTATCAAATTAGACTGCATATAGAAAGCTTTCATATTTGAATCTCCCCATCCCTGCATACAGAAAATGAACATGTCAGGAAGAAAGCTAGGTTGAACCCTTCTTCCTGATAGACTAGCCTTCTACATGCATGAACTTCTGAAGCAGTCCAGTTCAGGAAACGTTTTGCCACTAAATTGTGCTTATTGCATAAAATGTCCTTGAGTCACTAAAGTGCATGGATTAGAGAAGGATGAAGGGCAACTTCCACATACCAGAAAGGAGGAAGGGGAGAAGCAAGAAACCAGCCAGAGAAACAGCCCACTGGACAGTGAGGGAGCTGAAAGGGGCGATAAAAAGGGACTTGTAGATTGCAGAGAAATTACCGGTAAACGAGTTCTTTGCATCTGTCTTGATGGCAGAAGAGGCAGACACCACTGCCCCAACTGCCCCTCCTGACTAAAGAATTAAGTCAAATAGGGCTGGGGCACCTCCCTTTTGAGTAAAGGCTACAGCGTGCGGGGCTCTTTATTCTAGAAAAAATACACCTGAGGGGGGACATGATTGAGACAGAGCACAATCCTGCGCAAACATAGGTCAGCAGAGCAAGCACCCCGCCGGCCTAAGGAGTCGCAAAAGTGCCATAAAGCACTTTTACGGCTCCTCTAGTATAAAGCCGCCCTTACACAGCACGCGTCCCAGAGTAGCCGACGTGTCGATTCTGATTGGCCCAATGCATTGCTCCACGTCCCGCCCCACAACACCGAACGCGGCCTCTCATTGGCCGAAGCTCGATTTATTCAAATTTGAATGCACCGGAAAGACCTTTGACCAACGAGAGGCCACATTCGGTGTCGTGGGGTTGGGACGCGGAGCAACACATTGGGCCAATCCAGAATCGACTCTGGGACATGACGATCTGTTATAGCTTTAAGTGGCACTGGTGAGGAAGCCAGCACTGTTCACACTGCCACTGAACGGACTTTCCGCCACCGAACGGACTCCACGCCACCAGACACAGGTGAGTGCTGCGCCGGGCAGTGGGAGGGCGTGGGGAGGGCAGGCAGGAGTGGCAAGGGAGGGGGCCATTGGCCAGCCCGGCCTGGGAGGGGAAGGTGATATCGGCGCTGGGTTGCACCAATATTCAACGCCCCTTCCCAGGCCAGGCCAGCCTTACACAGCCTCCCTGGACGCATGTCAGCTAAACAGCTGGAGCCTCCAAGCTAAAGAGCATCCGAGGAGGCCCATTGGAGCCTCCGCCGCTTACACCTGGAGAAATGTCCCCTTCCCCTGAGGTGAGCCCCGGTTGCACCAGCACCCACATACTGACTAGGATGCAGTGGCCATCCCTTCAGGCCGCCCACCACATCTTAGCCAGGATTGGTCTGCGAGACATATAAAATTATGCATGAGATGGATAGAGTGGATAGATGGATGTTCTTTTCCGTTTTGCACAACACCAGAACCAGGGGACATTGACTTTTGAAAATTGAATGGCAGAAGTGTTAGAACAGACACAAGAAAAAATTCTTTACCCAGCATGTAATTAACCTGTGGAACTCCTTGCCACAGGATGTGATGATGGCACCTGGACTAGATTTCTTTAAAAGGGGATTAGACTGATTTATGGAGAAAACGTTCATTGCAGGTTACAAACCATGATGGGTATGTGTGTCCAATGTCCTGGTTTTAGAAGTAGGCTATTTCTGAATGCCAGCTGCAAGGGAGTGACAACAGTATACAGGTATCTTGTTGTTTTTTTGTGCTTCCTGAGGCATCTGGTGGGCCACTGAGATGAGGAAGCTAGACTAGCTGGGTCTTTGGCCTGATCCAGTAGGGCTCTTCTTATGTTCTTATGAAGGATAGCTTATGCCGCTACCCCACTAACCCTTCTCATCACCTTCAATTTACTGTTTCTGCCTTTTATTTCTGCTTCCGTATATTATTATTCCACACTGAAATCTTTATAGCACACATTCCATTTTACCAGAACTTAACCTAAGCCAGGATTTCAACAGATATTCACCCTGGAATATGTGAAGTAGGCTGCTTCAAAGGATGTGCAGAGTTCGCCTCACTACAGACACAAACATCAGGCCACATATATTTGGAATCAGAGGAAATTCTCCCAGTTGAGAACTAAATTCCACACAGACCTCTTGAAAGAAAACAAATTACGCATAATAACAGGATTTTTTTCATGCTTTAGCAATTTAATACAGTATATACAGTATGTGTAATTTGTGGCCATTGCTGGAATTTTATCACATGTAAACTAGGATGTAGGACCACCTGTAAAGAAAAATATATGAAACTCAAGCTTCTTTACTTGAAACACTGTCTTATGTCATTGATATTGAATTTAATTGACAGAGTTTTCATCTTCCTACATAGTTTTTCTTCTTCACAAAATAGACCTCACTAATTACCAAAGAGGTGGAGAAAGTGTTTTAAGGAATTCCAAATGCATATCAAAGAAGATTCAAACAAGCAATGGCACAGAGGATGCATCTGTTACAACTTTTTGTCCCCCCCCCCAGTTTTTCCATATCAGATGCAAAGGCACAGATCTATGTACTTTTCTGTGGGGTGAGGTGTATGTGTAACACACACAACAGTGAGGGGTGTACGTGTGAGTTCCTGCATTGCATATTACCTAAGAAATGCCTAAGAAGCGTAAGATGTTTGTGCAATTGAACGTTTTTGATAAGTGTTAAGGACTTTCAGAGAGTCACAGCCCAATCCTCCCCCCCCACCGATGCTGCTGGGGGGGGGCTGGGCAGATTGGGAGGCTTGGGAGAGGTAAGAGAACATATTCTCCTTTACCTCTCCATAAGCCCCTCGACATGCTAATGGGTCTCCTCAGACCTGCGCCAGTTTCTTAGTCAACGATGGTTGGTATCAGAGGAGATAGCATCCGATATCCGATGCAAGTCACCTGCGCCAGGTGCCACCTTCTCCTGCCTCCATCATGCCCTCGTCCTCCCTCCATTCTACCCTCCCACTCCGTTCTGCCTCCCCCGCCGACCTACCTGGTTTGGTTGGTGCTCCATGCGCTGCTGCCTTGCATGGGGCTGCTCTGGCTTCACTGCCGGCCGGTCAGTAACACTTGGTTCTACACTCTCCTGACAGGCTGTTTGTGGCAGCCATAAAGCGCGTTCCACCATTGGAATGCTGGTTCTGGTGGCAGCCTGCTAGTATAGGGATTGGGCTGTTTTCAATGGCCGTAAAGCGCGCCCAGCATCAGAATGCTAGTTTTTCACCAGCGGCCCACTATTATAGGATTGTGCCGTCAGTGTGGTGCAGTGGTTAGTGTGCTGGATGTGAATCAGGGAGATCTAGGTTCAAATCAATCAGTTCATGGTGTGTCTTTGGGCCAGTCTTTCAGCCTAACTAATCCCACAAGGTTTCTATGAAGATAAAATGGGATAACCCCTGTGCTTGTGGATTGCAGCACCTTGAGCTCAGTGGCTGGTATACAAGTACAGTATAAGCAATACATTTGCCCCCTTGTTTTGACTGCACCACCTATTCATGCTGCCACCTGAGGTTCTTGTTAGGCCCCCGGAACCCAAACCATGGCTGGGAGTCTAGTAATGACCAGCCATACACCTTCTTTCCCCATGCAAAGTACTTTGTATGTTTTATATTCCGGGCAGCGAGGAAGGGGGGCAATTGGGCGAGCCGGCCCGGGAGGGGGCAGGGATGGCATCCGCCATAACCCTGTCCCCGCCGGGCCGACTTGGCCGTTACACGGCCTCTTTCTACTTTCGCCAGCTATTTAGCTGGCGGAAATCCGAGGCCGATAGGGCCTGCCTTGGTTTACACCCGGGGAAGGGGACAAATGTCTCCTTCCCCGAGTAGACCTCCGGCCCGCAGCATGGCGGTCCGCGGCGGGGATAGAATCTGGCAGCCGGCCCAATCTTTAGTTAGAATTTGGCTGCCTGTAGCCTTGTCTTCAGTTGGGAAGTAATTCCTGTTGACTTCTGTGGAACTTATTTACTTCTTGGTAAATGTGCTCAGGATCAGGGTGTTAAGTCCAACGCTGAATCTCTTGCCTCCTTCTACTGTAGCAAACCCTCCATTTGGAAACTCTACAACATCCCAGATCCTTACTCTTTCCCAGCCAAAAGATGAGGTGCAAAACACCATGAATGTTCCTCCAGTAAAATCCTTCTATTCTTCTAGGTGTAGTAGTGTATAAATGTGAAATAGTATTATTGACTATACTGCTAGTAATCACTGTTTCATGGCATGTGAAAAAAAGAGAAAGTCTTTAATCTCATCCTCTAACCGGAAAGTAAACGGAATGAAGTTTGTTGAGAACTGCTGAATCACGTTGATGTTGTCAGCCAAGAGGTTGTGCAATCCCCCTACTATCACAGGAAGATTTGTGGCAATCACAGACACGCCTTCAGTTTCAATAAAGGACTACTGACACCCCAGGCCTGACTGCACACGTCACCATTTTCCAGTAACAATATTATAATACGCTAAAAAAAAAGTGAAAGGAAGAAATGAACCTGGGGCCTGTTCATTTGCCTGTAGGTGTGACAACTCACTGGGAGCTATGCAGAAAGTATTTCTTGTAAATGGACTCCTTCCAAATCTGTACCTTTTAACTGTACCTATTTGGCAGTTCTGTTTTTCTATGAATACTGAAGAAAGGGATTATTGATCACATTTGTATGCCACCTTCCCAAATTGCTTAGGGGAGTGGTGAAAATTGACGTATCCCATTTTGTCTTTACATTGAATGTGAGAGGTAGGATAAACTGAGAGGAAAAAATAATATGCTAGCAAGAGCTCCATGTTCTCAGTGTCATCCAGCAGTGTTATGCTGAATTACCTTGACAAGGTCCCTCGCGTGGGATGAAACGTTGGTAGGAGAAATAAAGACTCATCTTCGCCTCTACGCACATCTCCAGAGTGTGTGTGTGAGAGAAATCTCTTAAGAAGACAGTACGATTTTAGTTTTATTTCTCAAATAATAAACATGGCTAGAAAACCCATAATGCCTGCTTCGTTACAAATTGTACCAAGCCATGAAAGTTTCCATACTACATTGAAAAAATAATAATTTGCCATTTTTTTAAAAAAGGTACATTTGCATACTACTTTTCAACTATAATGGATTCTCAAAACAGTTCGCAATAACAAAATCACATTGATAAGCAGATCGTATTGCCCTCATAATGATACTGATTGGGTAGGATCACCCATGACTTAATTACAAAATATTGGGGCCACTAATACAAAATATTACAGTGATATTCAAGCTTTCTTCTACCATGGAGCTGCCTTTTTCTTGAAAAGTAGCACATACAGGATTTTTGGGTGGTCCTGGCCAGCCCTAGACCTGCTTAGATTCAGCAAGGTGGCTGTAGCAGGTGCCTCAGACTGTGCTCTTGGAGCTTTCTAGAATGCCTTATTCTCATCCAGACGTAAAACCAAGACCTTTCAGTTTAGTAGAACCATCCACTAGTTTTTCAAGAGGAATTACCAATCTTCAATGTACGCATGTCCTCAGTTAGGAACATACGGTAGGAAGCTGCCTGATACTGAGTCAAACCCTTGGTCCATCATTCTCAGTATGGTCAGCACTGACTGGCAGAATCTCTCCAAGGTTTCAGACCAGAGTTTTTCTCTGCCATACCTGAAGATGCCAGAGATTGAACCTGGGGCCTTCTATATGCAAAGTAGTTGCTCTATCATTGAGCTACGGAAGTTATGGTAGCATAATATATATTATATAAATATTCTAAATATGAAAATATTGAAGTTATTTGTGGAATATTTATTCTTAGTCCTATTTCCCCACCTCAAACAAAGCAGTCATTGTTACTGGGTCAATATATACAGTAATTTATTTGGTTCCAAGGGGGGGGAATCTCCTAATCTATGAGATAGATTAAAATTAGTGGCCCCAATCCGCTGTATGGGCAATTTGATCCTGTTATCTTATGCCCACTGTCCTGGGAGTAAGCCCTATTGAACACAGTGAGACTTACCGTATTTCTGCACAAACATGCACAGAATCATGCCCAACAACTGGCAAGTCCTAGGTGGGGATTTGCATCACCACCTCAAGCAATAAAAATGCACCCAACCATTTAAATAAGTAGAGGTGAGCTCTGGGAAATTGTATCCAGATGCAAATCTCTATCTGCATTGGCAACCCTCCCCAGTACTATGCATAGATCACCCTTAATGGATCGGAGCCTGTTATGGAGGCTCAGTTATGAGGCCAATTGTGGTAAACCACCACTGTCTCCCCCCCCACCTTTTCCACCTGCTGTATACTTGTTCAGCATGTTTTTAGAGATGCCTCTATATCTTCCAGTGGCTGCTGAGTCATCCTGCAGTAGCCATTATCGCTGCATTGTCCTTGTTGCTATATTGTTTGCTTGAGGATCTCCCCCTACCCTTTGAACAGTAACCAGAAGTAACTTGACCCAAGCCAGCTCACTGGACTCCGAAACCCGCCTGATGTCTAGAAGCAGGAAATTCAAGCACCCCAGGTGACCTCAAATGACCAATCCCTCAGGTACAGCAGGGTTTATGTTCACTGGTTATAAAAGGAGTACCCCCCCCCCACGAGCAGTTGCCTTTGCTTTGTTCAGCATTGACACATTGGATGCTCAGTGTGGGTTGTGCCCATTCTCCTGGCAGCCTTGGGTTTGAGATGACTGGAAGCATAGATAGTGTCAGTAAACAGAGATAAATAGTGTATCTAGTTTAACTCTGTCAGGATTTGTTTATTTTCAGATTGCTCTGTAAATCTTGCCAACCTTCGCATTACCCCCACCCCATTTTTCCATTTTGCCAAAGATCCATGTTTTTCCTTCCCACCTGCTATCATATTCCAAAGCCTTGTAGCCCCTTTTAATAAACTCCTTATATTTTTACTGACTGTCCTGCCTAGTTCTACTTTACTCAGGAGGGCACAGGGGTGCCATGCCTCTCTGACCACCACATTTCTCTCTTATTTATAGTTATTTTTAAAGAGAAATCTCCAGGATTTGGGAGCTCTTTGTATCCCTGGGAGAGTATTCCCCCCTCCCCAGGTGGTCTCTCTCCAACTGAGCTTCCTAGCTTTGGATGATGGCAACATCTCAACTACCAGTTTTCCCAGTAAAGGGAGGGAAGTGGAACAGGGGGACATGTGCTAGCTGCTGCTACGCTTTGGTCATCTTCCAGTTTCCCTTACAACAATGGAGATGTGTAAGAGCATAGTTATAATGAGATAAGAATTGGGAGAGGTCATAAAACCAGTTTGGAAACAAGGATTTGAATTCTAATTCATAAAATGTAATTGGAAAACATTTCTTTTTGGTGCCATAGAAAAATGGATACCCATATCTCCTCATACCCATATCTCCATTTGTTTCATGAGGTTCTTCCTTCATACCATCACCATCAAGTGGTGGGTTGTTTTTTGGGGTGTTTTTTTTTTTTTGACTGTGTGAATCTTTGGTGGCTCTTTGGTGTGCTGAGTTGTAAGCTGATGTGGCTGAGCTCCAAGGAGGAAGTTCATCATTTGCATAGTAGCTGGAGGCAGCCTTCATAGCTCCTATTCCTTGACACGCAACCACAGCAAAATATAGCCCTCTAACACGTGGGTGCCCTGAACAAAAATTGTGATTGTGTGCCCCTTACTGTTTTCTTCAGATTGCTCTTGCTACTCTGGTTTCAGCAGATGGGATACCAGGAAATGCTGTGTGAATCTTGAATGAAAATAGGTCAACTAGGCTAAAAAGTCCCTCTTCAAGTGTTTACATAATCAGTTTGAAAAACCTAGGCAGTAAAACATCTATGCAAGGAACCAAACCAGAACTTGGCAAGTGACTTGTCAGCTCAGGGGTAAGACTGTCATCACTCAAATAAACGTGCAGTTTTCCCTTGTTGCTGTTTCAATTAAACTTATGGAAAAATCCTCAAGTACAGCATAGAAAGATCAAGAACAATGAATGTCGAAACCACCACCTGGTGGTTCTTCCCCATCCAGTATCACCATGTCCAATGGTCTGTTGTCCATTGGACAAAGTATTGATCAAAGTGAACCTGTCGGCACCCTCAATACTTCTGTATGACATTTAATTTCACCTGAAATGTTCAGTATGGAAAGAGGAGGGATGGGGACAATTTATGATATTTGCCAATTTTTGATTGTGATGATCAACTGTGATTTGAGATTATAATTTTTGATTTGGCAATTTGTGATGTTTGACCTTTAATAAAATGGGGACAGGCGCAGAATGATGAATGATGTTATGAGTGGCTCTTTTTGAAGATTTTATACGTGTGTGCCTGGAGTTCTTTGTATTTTATATTTTAATTACATGGCTACTTCACCCATAAAACTTGTGTCGTGTAATCTAGTAGCTGGCCATGAAAGCTTTCGTTCCAAGATAGAATGATGAATGTTCAATAGAAATCACTGCAGTATATCTTGGCATTGTCATGAAACTGGTAGGGTTGTAAGATATCTCCAACACCCAATACCTGGCCAGTTGCTGCTGCCACTCCCTTAGTCCCCAACAGTTCAAGTCTATGCATGTCTACTCAGAAGTAAGACCCACTGAGTTCAACAGGACACACTCCCAGGTAAGTGTGTATATAGGATTGCAGCCTTAGCAACATTCATAAACCAAACTTAAAAACATGAAATCTCAGCACATTATAGTCAAAGGACAGGAATTATATAATAGCTACGTTAATCTAGGGAGCACAGGAAGCAAGAGCTGTTTTGGGTCATGATCATGAGCTTAGCCCACATATGGCAACTAGTTAGTCCCCAGTCATAAGAGCTTTTGGATATTGAGATGGCTGCTAGGTGCCGCTTGCAAGCAAATTCCGAACGCAAACCCTTACTTTGGAAACAGATGTGCACCAGCTTGTTTGTAACACAGATTAGCATACTGCAGAGGTTTAAAAAGATGCTCTTGGCACTCCTCCTGTGGTAGAGGAGGTTTTGTCACGCAGGGTCAGTTGCATCATCGCTTTTCCACAGAATAGAAGACAAAGACTGTAGTGAAGACCTTCCCACTCCCAACCCCCAAGGAAAAGGTAGGAGGGAATTTAATATTAATAAAGTGTGAAACTTGCTCCAAGCCATGAGGTGGAACCTAAACTAATGAGCTACCTGTAATACAGTCTGTACCACATACTGAAATTAGACAGGCACCAATTACACACACTGCCAAAATATGCATAATTATTCCACTTTCCTGGGTAGCAATAATTAATTTGCTCCTCTAATGTTTTGTGTGTGTGTGTGTGTGTGTGTGTGTGTGTGAGAGAGAGAGAGAGAGAGAGAGAGAGAGAGAGAGAGAGAGAGAGAGACTCTTGTTGTGGAGTGTCAGCTCAAACATCATTTTACCTGCTTAGTCTTGATGATGCCGAAACAGCACCTTTAGCAAAAATGGCTCATCTTAAACTAGTGACTCTTCAGCTTGTGACTCTTCAGTTCTTCCACGTACTGTATCTGGGAACCTTTACTGGTTTTTAAATTTAAATTGTTACTCATTGTCCTAGTTGTGGAGGCATATTTGAAAGATTGTAAGTGGTGGTAAAATGAGCCAGGAGACAGGGACCTGGTGGCCTATCTATTCTTGTGGTCAGTTTTCATGCCTTCCTACCTATTGAACACTCAGATTTCCTCAGCTATAAAAACATCAGGCTGAGCTCTGAAACATTTCAGTCTCATGTCAAACTGGGCCCAGGGACAGCCTGTTATGAGGCCAGCTGAAGTGATCACCCCAGGTAGCAGATTGGGGGGGGGGGCTCCCATCACCTACTTGCCTCCACTGCTCCTCCTCCTTCCACTCCTTGGATTAGAAAAGGAAGAGGGGGAGAGAGGAGGGCAGGAGATTGCTGAGCTAGGACATTGGAGAGTGGGAGGAGCAGAGGCTGGCACAGCATTGGATGGGGGGGGGAAGCATTCGGCACGCTGCCTCAGGCATCATGAGATCTTGGGCCAGCCCTGGCTGAGCCAAACGTTTCAGCAGTTTCCTTAATTTTTTTGTCAGTGCTGAAATTTGACTGTACTTTTTGTGGAGAAAAACAGACTAGCTTGCTTGCAGTTATGCCATCACAGATATTATGGAACTAAAGGAAACCAGTTCATTACCCTTCCCCCCTACTATGCTCAATTTCTCTTGACTGGTTTCCTCAACTTGTGCATCAAACCCAGTAAGCCTAACATGTCATCAGAGACTCTCTATGTGGCATCTTGCCATTCTCTTTCACATGCCCAGTAGCTGCTGTCTTGACCGCCCATCAAAATATTGGGGAAGAGCCTCCATCTAATAACATCTGTTATGGGATATGGTAACACTAAGCTTTAGTGACAATTCATAAATCAGGACGTTGTTGCATGATGTATAGGTTTTAGAAAACATACCTTAGGAGGCTAATAAAGTGGATGCTACTAAGCTGTTATGAACTTCCAAAAGCAGTGAACTTTTATGACACAAGCTTGTAAGGAAAGCAGCTGCAGCATCGTAAAGATTTTACTGTGTGGTCCTCCTCTTACAGAGGAGTCTACAAAAGGTAACATCAGACCTAAACCTTTCTAGTTTTAGTGGGTAGACGCTTTTTGACCAACAAGCGTCTCAGTTCCAGCTAGCATGCTTTCTTAGAGGGTTAGATTTCTTTAAGCCTTCCTCTCTTTTGCAAGGGTGGTTATTTGCTACTTCTTTGGTTCTTACTCAAAATGGGGCCTTGTGCTGCCAGAACTAGCATTCTAGCAGCGCAAGGTCCTTTACGGCTGTTGAAAAAGGCGACACACTATTTTGCACAGCTGGTCCACCGCCGCAAGTGGGGGTGGGTGGGAGGAATGGGGTGGCGAAGGGGAGGAGCGGGGTGGAGATGCAGGCAGATTGAGGCCGGGAAGAGGGTTGTATTGGCGGCAGCAGCGCTGCCAATATCCTATCCTTCTTGCCCTTCTCAATCCACCTTCCCGGGTCAATTTGGACTTAGCTGGCACAGCTCTGAGTAGATGCATTTGGGCGGCGGAGGCTTGCCCCTGGGCAAGGGCACAAGTGTTCTGGGACCTGAACCTCCCCTGTGGGATGCAGCATGTGCTCAGGTGGTGCGGCTGCATTGGTGGTGGTGGTGATTTAGGTAGGATTGGTTGGTTATCGTATGAAATCTGATGGAAGTGGCCTCTCTTCTTGTAGCCTTACCTGATCAGTTGCTGCCCTGAAGCACAGGCGCCAGGTCGAGTTCTGCTTTAGGGAGCAGGCAGGGTCCACCCACTCTCTGGTGCAGCATCCTATGGCAGCTTTTAGGCACAATTGAAATGGAACGATGGTCACAGAGTTGCTGCAGCGTAAGCAGATCTTGAGGCTCAAGGTGCCAAACATGGGCTTATGACACATGGCCATGTTAATCCACCCAGTCTCTTTATCTGGAATCTCATGAATAGGGGCCTTATTTGTTTCTATCATGGAATCTCTCCAGTTCTGGTTCTAGGTCATCGGAACCCATCAGTGTATATGTGAAATTATTATTTTACATTTATTTACATTGAACTGCATCTACCATTTTTCTGCCCATCCTCCAGTTTGGAGTGATCCCTGCGGAGGTCTCCGGAGGCTGAACTCCCCCCCCCCCGCAGGATACAGCAGTAGCTGTGCCAGCACTGCTGCATTGCTGTGCAGGAATTAGGTAGGATTGGGCTGCCCAACTTCTCCCATTTACCAGAAGTGCACGCCATCAGGATCCACATTCTGTACTGCAAGACTGTACTGCAAGAATGGCAAAGAGTTGATATACACCTGTTGATATCACCACTGACAGCTGACGCTAATTACATTTGGGTCACTGTTGGGACACCTGATGTCAATTAGATGGAGTAGTATGAGCATATATTGAGTGTCTTTCCAACAGTGTTAATCTTGTGATGATGCCCCGAACGTCAGGGGTGAAACGTAAAATTATTTACAACATCTTGTTTTTGTAATAAAGATCTTGAAACGACGTAGTCTTACCCGGAAATTTGTGGGTTTTTAACTCAAAAATACACCTGTTTGTACGCATCTCATCCGCCAGTGACTGTTCAGGAAGGCTTTTATTAGGTTCTCCTTTTCATTTAATATATGATATTTAATACATGAGCAGTTTTTAATTTATTATTGTTATTATTAATAGTAACAAACACTCGTATAGTGCTTTCAAGTAGTCAAAGCACTTCATATGTATTGTTGTGTTGCAATTGTTCCACCACCACGGTAAGGTTAAAAAGAAAATTATTCTCATATTGTACAGTAGATGGTGTCTTGCCTAAGGGCTCCTAGTGAGTTAATGGCACAGGCATCAAATCACTGATTGTCCAATTCATAGCTTATTCTCTTAGCCACTAAGCTGCAGATACTTAAGTAAGATATTAGATTTGACATCTGGCCAGAGTGTTGACTAATGCTGGCCATCTGGGAGAACATTAGATACATAAATTTCAAGCAATCATCTTAGTGAATACATTTCAGTGACTTGACTCACTGAAAGGAAAAATGGCCAGAACTTTTTCCCTTTGAGAGATGACTTTTGGAACTGATAGTGTGCTTTAGATTCTGTGCTGGCTGCTGCGTTAAACATCATGAAACATTAAAAGAAGATTTGGTTTTTTACAGCTTCATTCTTTGCCATCTTGGGAGCCTTCTTAAGTTAGAATGTTGGGGTATAAATATTTCAATAACAAAAGACTAAATAGGGATAAAAGCTCCACTTTGGGACTTCTGTGTGAGAGTCAATAGTGTGTTTGCTGTCATAATTTGTATGTTGGTTTTGATGTCTTAAGTGTGCTCGGTGTGCACTGTCAGCATGTCAGAGGCTCGAGGTTCATGAAGATGCGCGCGCGCGCGCGCGCACACACACACCACTTATGTATGTACATGCCCTGTGAACTATCCCTAGGTTGTGGGTAATGGAAAAAGGAGTGCCACAAAACAACATCTCTTCACAAAGAGATTAACTTCTTGCATAGCTATGCTACAGCAGGGGCATGAATTTGGTCAAGAAAAGACCTGAGTCTGTGGCATATTTATTCAGTCTTATTTTTCTTTTCTTTTTTCTTTTTTCCCAGTGCTCCAATTACAGCAATCACTTTTGTCATTTTTAGGATCATAGATCAAGTATCTGATTCAGAAAGCACTTTCTCCATGCAATAATGTACTAAGAAGAGATTGCAGGGAGAAAAACAACAACCCATCAGCCATGTGAACTGAACATATGATGGCTCTTTCCCTCTTATGAGCTGCATTTGATTTGGTGGGACAAAAATTCTACAGATCTGCAATCTCAACAGTAAGTAACTTGAAAATATGTCTGTCCTGCAGAGTCTGAGGACCAGGCATGCTAAACTGCAGTGTGGAATTAGCATGAATGGTGCCTGCCGTCACTATCTGTCAGCAGACAAAGAAGGATATGGAGTCCCACGATACAGTTTGGCATAGAGGAGATCTCATGTTCATTAAAGGTGGATCCACACCGCACGTGTTTCGCTCCGTATGCGTCTGGTGTCCTGCCCCCAGGTGAAAACAATGGGCTCTGATTGGCTGAACGAAATGCAAATGTGGGCAAAATGAAGCTGAACTCGACTTTGCCAGCATTTGCATTTTGTTCAGCCAATCACAGTCTGTTGTTTTCACCTGGGGGCGGGACACCAGATGCATACGGACCGAGATGCATGCGGTGTGGATCCGCCTTAATACAGCACTGAGTAAAACAGATTCCATACTCCTTAGAGAGAGGGAGGCATGTTTTCATAGACAACTATTCAGTAATTTAACTTTCAGCAGTGGAGTATTCAAGGGTTTCCATCCAGATTTACCACAGGTAACCATAGTCAAGTAGGCCAGCGGGTGGCGCAGCAGGTTAAACCGCTGAACCATAAGCTGTTGATTGAAAGGTCGGCAGTTCAATTCCCGCGACAGGGTGAGTGCTCGTTGCTTGGCCAGCTCCTGCCAACCTAGCATTTCCAAAGTATGTTAATGCGAGTAGATAAATAGGTACCGCTTGCGGGAAGGTAAACAGCGCTCCGTGTTCCAGCCGCATGCTACGCGCTGCGGCAAGGAGAGTCATGCCAGCCACATGACCACGGAGGCGTCTTCGGACAACGCTGGCTCTTTGGCTTTGAAATGGAGATGAGCACCACACCCTAGAGTCGGACACGACTGGACTTAATTGTCAGGGGATACCTTTACCTTTAACCATAGTCAAATGCTCTTGTAATCGTCATAAACAGGATTCTTCTAGAGTTACAACAGGGTGAATAGTTCAAAAGAACATGGATTGCTTTCTGTCATGTACTGTGAAGCAGAGATTGGTTCTTTCCAGTTGCTGACTGGGTGGCTGTTATGAAGTTCAAGAAACTAGAAAAATAATGCTTTAGATATCACTTTGGCTGTTTGAGAAATCAATACCACTGTGTATACAAGTCCTGCAGGAGATTACTGACTGCCAGGCATAGAGCTTTGCATTTATTAGAAGGTTACATGGAACTATGGGTAACATGAGGTCATGCATGGTGTATTACAAATCAAAGGTCACTGTTAACAGGCTGCAAATAATTGTACAACAGATGTGAGTATACAACAGTATAGACACAGAACTCTATAAGGTTGGTTCATCTTAGGGAATGCTCCTAACAAGCACATCTGAACGCTACATTCAGCTGGTGCAAAGCTGGCTAAAGGAAGAAAATGGCTTTAGTTTCACACAAGGTGAAAGAGGGTTGACAGGAAATGCCAGTCTGAAGTTGGCCCTAAAGAACTGCAGCAAGAAAGCAAGTTTAAAAGATTGTACCCTTGCAGAACAAAACACCCCAAACAAACAAACAAACAAACAAACAAACGTGCAGTGGACTGAGCATTGGAGAAAAACATAGCAAGGGGAAAACTCCCCAAAGAATGATGTGTTGTTCTAATGATGTCACAAAGGAGAGTCCAGTCCAGTGCAATGACCTCGTGCATTGAACGGTAAGGCCACAATATCACAGTTGACGAGGACTTTAAGCATTCTGCTGTATAGCTTTTCCTCTGGGCTATGTTTTTGAAGTTGATTTTTCAAAAACACAGAATACCTGAATCGTATCTCATTATCGTCCCTTCTTAAAGATGGTAACATATTGCTTAATACAACATTTGGAACAGCAAAGGAGGATCGTTCACAAGGAAATCATGTTTGCACAATGATGTTCAGGGTAGACTTTTAAATATATTACAGGCACACAAAACCCAATTCTACATGGCTAATCTGAGAAGAGACTGGCAAAGGATTTTCTCAAGTTCCGAATGGTTTCAGCTTTTGCTTCATCCTCATTCACAGATGATCGAAAGAAGGACGACTCAGTGAAGTTGAAGGCATTGGTCAGAGACTGTGATTTGCTGCAAGACAAAAAGAACCGCACAAAAATGGTTGCATGTTGCATGGATGTTTCTGTACACATACTGTCTGCTGTTGGATTTAGGTGAAACCACCTTTAGGAATTTTATGTATAATTTCATGCAATGGAAGAAGCAGGAGACCTGGACTCCCCACCTCCCCTAGACCTCCTTCATTGACTAGATTGTAAGCATTGTAGCTTTGGTACTGCTGATCACCTGTCTGTGGCAGGGAAAATCTGGACTCCGTCAGCACTGAAAACATTGAGCTGTTTAGCAGGACATGCACAGTTCTGGAGTCCTTTGCCTCATTCCATGTAGGACACATAATGAGTTGAACTAAAGTTCTGGATTGAGGGCACTCTGCGCAATCCAGGTAATAGTAGAGCCACAGTCCTAGGCACACTTACCTGGGAGTAAGCCCCACTAAATATAGTGGGACCTACTTCTGAGTAGATGTGTATAGGATTGTGCTGTAAGAATGCATAAGTACCACCAAAGTGAATGGGACTTGTAGCCCAACCCTAGCCATGTTTACTTGGAAGTAAGCCCCACTGATTTAAATAAGTAGCATTGCTGCCCTAGGGTCTTAACCCATTTCGTAAGCACTGAACTCACAGTAAATTCAGTGGGATATAACCTAAGCACTCAAAAGTAAGTCCCATTAAGATCAATCCAGATCACAGGCAATAGAAAATACCGGTTGAATATAATGATTCCAGACAGTACACCAAAACATATACATTATGGTTAGATCTGTAATCCCCAACCATCTTTCTATGAAATAATGATTTTTAACACAAGAAGACTGGATTGAACTGACAATTGGATTATAGGAAAAGTGTCATGCCTTGCTTATCCTGCAAAATCTAAGGCTGGTGGAAGGAAAAGAGGTTGCACTTTCTGTTCCATGCCTCTGCACGAAGCAACAGTTCATATTCTAGTGCTATCAGCTCACACCTTTTGTTGAAAATCAGGGCAAGCAGTGCTGCATGTGTTTTTGTTCTTTTATTTCAATTGTACTTGTGTTTGGTTTTCACTGCAAGGAGGGGGTGGAAATGCAAAGCAGGACTTCATGATTAGGAACACAAAAATAAATGGCCTAGTTAAATATTTATTCACAGGCTAATAACATGCACACACATGTTAAGCAAGAGCATGTGGGTGAGAATGGAAGGCAGGTTCATGCCAATATAGAGAGTACAGTTAATCCCATTGCCAATTTGGGGGTGGATTTTCCCCCTGGAAATTGAAATATGAATTGGAATAAGTCTACAATTCAGGTCGTAATACCTTGGGGAAGGCTGGATAGCACACAGTATGCACCTCCAGACCCAGAATGCATATCCAGACATGATATGCATTAAGAACAGACCCTGAAAGATGCCGTGCCAGGTTATAAATGGTTAGGATGGGACATGCTGTCCTCAGTTGGAACATCCCAAGTCATAACACTCTGCTGCCACTACAATAAGTCACACTACTCTAGGATTTAGGATTGGGAGGGAAGTATAGACAATTTTAAGGTTGCATCTGAATATTGGAAACATTGATACCATCTGAAACAAAGGTAGAAAGAAATGTGGAAACAAAAAATGTTTTCAAATTTCCATTCCACTGTTCTACTTTAGTTTAACTTTCAATTGGTAATTTATAGTCATTCATCTGGAGCCAGAGAAATCCTTATCTTGGATTTTTTTTTCCCCAGTGGGATTGTTTCTTCAGGACAATTAGAGATTTGAGAAATGATACTCATTTGGACAGGTGGGAATCCCATTGTTACCTCAAGGGCTGCTCTCTCTGTCTTTGACTTCTTGTGCTAATGGCTAAATTAGATATACCGTACTATGAGAGATTCATGAACAGGAGCATTTGCAGTTTTTTTTCAAATTTAAAAGCAGCTGTAGGGGGGCAGATTCCAACTGGATCCACAGCACTTTGGGAACGAGGGCATAACTCTTTCTCCCCATGTATATTCCTAATTTAAAGATTCCCAAGTTGCTATTTATCCCATAGTGCCCCCCCCCCCCGGAAATACAGGTACATCATACATATTCATTTAAATTACGTTAATGTTATGTTAATAAAATTACATTAATTCAATTGTTAATGTGCATATTGGGTTTGTGACCTGTCATCACAAAGATTTGGAAGCTATGTACATGGAAATGCCACCATTGCTTGAATTTCCACCACTACTGGATGGTGCTACCTATTTGATTAAGGATACTGAAGGATGAGAAGATGCCTTGCTTGGGCTGGCAGTGTAAACAGGGTCAGTCCAGGACTTGCTGGTACCTTGGGTGGTGTGACAAAGGCTCTTTATCTGGCCCCCGTGATAATTGGGCTCTTTCAGCACCACCATCAGTGGCACTGCTGAAAGGGGTGGGGCTGGGAGAGCCCAATTATGCAGACCACACTTTCAGCAGCACCACTTCTGCTGAGGTGTCACTGCTGAAGGGGCGGCCCACCTGATAACTGAGCTCTCAAAACACCACCTTTTCAGCAACACAGTTTCTGCTGAGGCCCTGGAAGGGAGAGACAGAAGGGAGGTATCAGAAATTGAGGAACCGTACGTGGAAAGAGGCAGACCAAGAGGGGTGAGAGGGAGAAGCTGCTGAGGCACTAGAAGAGCCCAATTATCATGCGGGTGGCCTTTCAGCAGCACTGCTTCTGCTGAGGCATCATGTAGCAGAGCACCCCTCAGCTGCTGAACTGTGAAGAGACACCTTGTCAGGAGCGGTGCTGCTGAAAGGGCAGCCCGCTTGATAATTGGGCTCTCCCGTATCTTGAAAATATGATCAAGATTTGAATATTTTCTCTTCTGTAATATGTAGCTTATGTAATATGTAGTATTTCCTAAGTGAGAAAAAAGTGCTTATTTCTGGTCATCACCTGCTTAATCACCAGGTCAGTTCCAGCCTGCAGCAGGTACCATGAATGCTATTTGGCCTGCTGTATGCAACTGACACCGCTGCTCTAGCCCATTCGTCTCCTTCCCTCTGCGCTTCATCTGCTTTGTCCTCTTCTTCCCTTTCCAATTCAGGGGGTGGGAGATGGAAAAGATGGAGAAGCAGCAGTGGAGGCAGATGCATGGGCAGAGGTGGGCCACTCCAAGGCAACCACCTCAGTCAGCCCCATGGATGGGCCGGCCCCAACTGTAAAGTTGTGACTTGGCCACATGGCATAATGGAAGTAGGTTCAATAGAGTGAGGCGGAACCAGTGAATCCTGCTTGGTGTTAACTATATAGACACGTTGCATATACTCTATCTGCATATAGCATGCATTCAGAATTGCTACACTGGCCCATGTGTGTTCAGATCAACAGAAAATCTGTTGTTGTCTGAGTGACTGCAAGGTTAAAAGTTTAAGCAGATAAGGCATCCTTTTCTTTTTAACTCAGCAGCTGTATTATAGACAGCACAACCAAATATGAGTCAATGCCTTGCCTTTTTTGGTGTGGGGAAGGAGGGAGAAACACATTCTGAGACAGTCTCAAAACTGGCCTCATATTTGTAGAATATGTTGCACAGCATGTAGCTTTTTCAGCAATTACTGACTTTTTCTGTTCCAGATTAAAGCAGATGCCATTACAAGGGGGAAAATGTTCTAGTTTTCCACTGAACAGAGAATTTGAACAAGTTGCACCCAAACCTCCCTGGCAAAATAAATCAATACCGAATGAGAGGAGAGAAAAGAAAACAGAAGTCTTACTTCAACTGGGGATGTGATTGAGGCTTCTGTGGTGGAGCCGGGGAGGGCTTTGTCCCTGTTTCCGTGGATAGCCCAGCAGTTGGGGGACCCTGGGCCTGGGCACGTGGCTGTTGAGTTGCAGGGCCAGGTGGACGTGGCGGCAGGGAACTCGAGGGCTTTGCTGACTGCCCCGGAGGGACCGTGCACACTGGTTGCAATGGCTCCTGGCTTTGTGATTGCATTCCTTGGGGATGCACTGCGCCCCCTAGGTTCAGCACAAGAAAAACTTCATAATGTATCAGTAATTTTGTACTAGTCCTTATATCCAAACACTTAAATATATAAACCTGGAACCAACAAAGTTCAGTGTTGCTAGGATGACTAGCCATAGTTCTGCATAATTGGAAAACTCGTGAGCATCCACACCAATACCAAAGCAGTCGAAGAAAAGAGATCGCTTTAACAGTCACATTTCTTTTTCCTCTGGGACTAATAAGGCAGTAACTAATCTAGACCAAGTTACATCAATCACAGCATTTCTCCATTCCACTTTGGAACTTCCTTGATAGGAAAGAAACTTTTCCAAGTTGCTCCATTGTAAATTGAATGCAATGTGAGTTACACCTAGGAGGAACCTGGCTATTATGGCTTACATTTAGTAAGATAAAGCAAGGTCACAGTTGCACATGATACTATCAGCCCAAGTTTGTTCTCTTCTTCCTATACATGAAGAAGGGCTGGGTTGTTTCAAACTGTTATCTAGAACAGGGATTCTCAACCGGTAATATGCCGGGTCCGCGTACCACTAGTGGTACGCGGACCCCTGGCTGATAGCACGCGGCTCCCCGGCCTCTGAGATAGTGACTGCCAGGAAACCCACACTGCCCTGCACTGGAGCCCTGGAACCGGCATCTCGGACTCTGCAGAGCTTGATGGTGCGGGTTTCCGGGCTTGGGAAAGGCCCTCTTGCCTGCCCAAGCCCCTCAGCTTACCTTTGTAGGGCTCCAGCATGGCAAAAACCTGGATGTGCCGATGACGTCATCGGCACTTCCTGTGGTACACGGAGGGAGATCATCACTGATGGTGGTACGCAGCAGGTAAGAGGTTGAGAACCCTGATCTAGAAGCACATATACCTTCAGTGATTTTTCAGTGGGTCCAAAGCAGATGCTTTGAAAAACATGAAACATGCTCCACTTACTGCTGTGTGACTATCATTATTTTTATAAGATCAGGTCATTATTATTATAGAGCAGGTCTGTATCAGTCAAGGACATAGTTAACATCAGCTGAATTTGAAAGTACCTTGGGTATCTCTCTTCAGCTAACGACAACTCTGCTTAAATAAAGTTATCACCAACTAAGGAACTAAATGTAATGGAGACAAAGTCAATTTAGTCCCAGTGGAGCCTAGAGGATCCAGTGGCTGCCTCCAAGTAGTTGGATTTAAGTGGACTTTAAAGCTTGCTCTTAAGGTTAATAGTGCCAACAAATGCACACTTATAGACCAATCCTATGCAAGTCTACTCAGATATAAGTCCCATTGTAGTCAATGGGACTTACTCCCAGGTAAGTGTGGATAGGATTGCAGCCTTAGGGTGTTGAATCCACTGTTGTACCACAACACAACATTATGCCAGCACTGTGTAGGGCCATTATGAAATTCCTTGGTCAGGAGCAAATGAATCATGAAACTAGTTTCATAAGTCCATAGGGACCTTAGCCTCAATCTTTCCTTTTTACCCTCCTTGTGTGACGGGAAGACCAACTTTGCTTAAATAAAGCCCAGATACAACTCTCTGCCTTTCTTCTGAACAAGGAAACACTAGCATTGAACAAATTATGCAGATAGGCTTGCGTGACACATTTGATATTGTGAAAGCAACTCAGCTGATTATTAGCCTTTTAGGAAGATGCTGCATCATCAGTCTGTTGGGTTTGATGCCGTCTAGCTGAAAATGAACTCAGAAACAACACATTCAGCACAGGCATTGTGCTTTGTCAAGTACCAGGTGTCCATATGTCATTTCCACGGGGAGTCCTATGATGAATTCACAATCCTTGCAAAAGGCTTTTCATATGCTTTCATGCCATAAGGTTCAAATAGGCCATTCAGAGATTCAAACTGTTCGTTGACTCAGAAAATCAGACAGGATTATGAAACTGAACCTGAGGTGACCCTGCCATTCTACTTCTTAAAACAGGAGAAATTTAAAATACATGGCAAAGAAAAAGAACAATTTTTAAAAGAAAATGCTGTGTGGAATTTCTTATTTTCTTTTCAAATAACATATGCACAGAAGTGCAATTAATTGGGAAAAATGCTTCTTTAAGCACACTTTATATCCTTTCTGGATAGTGCAGTAGTTTTGAAGCTCATTTTCTATGTGATGCTCCTGCAACTTATCACTTCTTACTGGATAGTTGGATAATAGCTAGTTACCATAACAGATCTGTTCATGCGACATGGCATGAACAGGGAACATGTACAGTATTTGAGATCATGTCAGCTGGCTCCACCCTGACTTGCATGTGTTCAGCAGAGCTTGTGAAGGGATCCCAAGAGTATATCAGCTGTACATGCAACCTAGATCCCTGCATGAGGCAAGTTTCCTAACTGCACGGACAAGCCGTTATGCAAATGAATTGTAAGCAAACAGGGGCTGTTCACAAGCTCTACTGAAACAGGTAGGTCAAGGCAGAGCCAGCAGATGCGATCGCCCTTCCCCTCCACCTATCCCCTATATATGCCGTGTCATCTGAACAGGGCTGATGCATTTTTCGAAAGCAAGTCCAAGACCGCAAGTTCCATTTTCAATAGACTGAGACCCCTGATGCCTTTCAACTGGAGCCAGTTTGTATAGGAAGGTGGTAGTAACTCAGTTTGGTACCCTAAAAACACACATCATTTGGGTTTATTTAAGCTTTGCTGAGTATTAAAAGCTTTTCTCCCCCATGTGGGTATGGAGGCTTGTATGCCAGAAACTATACACTGAAGACAGATGTAACTTTTTTTATTGCACATTAAGCTGTACAAGATATTTCACAAAATATATACTGCAGTCACACTTCAGCATCTGCTCACTTTCTTGCAGCTGGTTTTGTACAAAAAAGCAACAATAATTAAAAAAGCTATTACAAAAAAAGAAAAGAAAAACACGAACCCCCTGAACATTAACCCTACACTGTAAAATATCAGACCCCTATTTATTCCCCACAATATTGCACCTAAGCATGCGAGCATGCAGAGAGACCATTTGGCTTGCTTCTTCACTGTGCTATGCAGTCACAGGTGTGTGCCTTTCTACGACTTTTTGTAAGAAATGCATTGAAGATGCAAATCTTGTTTCTGTGGCTGCACACGCATGCACGCACGCACGCACAGCTCATACACTACGCAGAAAGCATCTGTAAATAGACATGCAAAAGAACACTCATGGCTTGATATTAAAGACATTCAGTCAGCAGCTTCATATCTTCACCCCAGGGCGGGACGCTGCTCTGAACACTTGGATTGTGACTTGGAGGTAAGGAAAGGGTGACCCTGATGCTGAAGGGGAGACACTCACGCTACACAACCAAAACTCATCAGTGTGGTTATCAACAGGTCACGAACTTGAAACAATAATGACCATGAAAGCAGCATATTCTTCTTATAGCAGACGCAAAATGGGCAGTAATCAGTGGCCTGCCCAGCTAGCACTGAACTTGCCATCAAGAGCAGTTGGACATTCTCAGCCCCGCAGCCTGAATTAAACATAAAACTGATCACTTGGTAATTGAGCTATCCTTTGGGTTGGCAGTGTTTGCAGGACAAATAATAGCAGACCATAACGTTGTTTCACAAGAAAACAAACTTGTTTGCATTAACCTAGGGACCATATTTACCTTGCTATGAAATTCTAATTGACAAAATAGAATCCTTTCCCTTGCTTACAACTAGTTCTACAGTTTGCTTGAGTAGTGTACCTAACATTCTCAGGTTAGGTTTTCTGTAACAGTTCAACTTCCTGCCTGGATATTGCTTGTAAGATTATGCATAAAGCCACTGGTTATATGACAGTCATAAGCAATTATGGCTGTAAGAAAGTTTGGCAAAAGTAAAACCCTTTGGGTTACCTTGCTCTGTTATTTACACACACTTGAGTCACAGGTAGGACATTCTGAGCTCTAGGCCCTTTTACTCCTAATGGATCGTCCATGGATATGCTAACTTGCATTCAAGTTACTTTTGTTGCTTATGTTCTAAATCATAGCTCAGAAGATGTCTTGTGTCATAATTGCTTGGCCATAACCTTAATAGCTGTAGAAAAACATAGTCATATGCCGAGTCCATGAACTACTTTTTTTAAACCAGCAGGGTAGCTAGCCCAATATTTGGAAAAGAAGGTGATGATTAATCTTACAAAGCTTTTAATAGCCTTGTTGACTTCCTCCATCAAACATCTGTAGCTTACCTGAATTTTGTAGATAAGGAATTTCTGGTAACGCTTGCTTTAGTTTTGTATAAGACCAAGTGGCTACTTCATAAACCACCAAAGACACTCTCTCATTGAACTTAAATACATTCAATACCCTCAACTTTTGTATCAATATTGCACATAGGTGGCCTATTTTGATAGCACAAAGTCTAATAATTTAATGCAGATTTTTTACAAAAAATTCTGCATTGAAAATACAGGATATTAATGTATCCCTAGAAACAATTCTTTCATATTTCATAGGAAATAGCTAAAATAAAACACTAGTCTTTCATCTATCTTACCTATAAGTATAAACTCAAAACTTAACAATCTTTATAAAATTATAAAAGGAAAGATGCCTCATTCAACAAACTACGAGATGAGACGTTTAAAATATTTGAATCACCTTTCTACATCAATCATGCACAAGTTCTTTCTTTTGTTTATGAATATAACACGTACTCACAGAGTTAAGCAAAAGTATTTAAATCTCAACCTGGGTTGGTTAGTCTTTTACCCCACAATATAGAATACTTCAAAAATACTGTCTAACCATCCATAATATACAGTCGCGCTGGACTTGGTAGAGGCACAATTCTTGTACACTGTTGACAACAGCCCTGAATCACAAGTTATACAGAGAAACATAAATAAGCATTACAACACAAACATGAACAGATAAACAACCAGACGTTATAGTTGACACTGCATAGAAAAAACACAGTCCAGGTCAGCACTGAAACAATGCAAAAACTGCACAAAAACTGGTATTGTTTGATTCTTGTGTGTGTGTTTTTGGCTTTAACCCCTGCTTTTAGTCTCAATAATTTAAGTAGCCTGGACTTGTTTTGCTCCTACTGCAACGCCATTACAGTCGAGAATGTACTGTAAACAACCTTGAGGAGGAGGTCGCTGCGGTGGGGCTTTGCTTGATTCTGGCTCCTTAAGCGATCCACTCTGAAAGATAGAAACAAACAAAAGCAAAACGGAAGAGAGGTCAAAACAAGAGGGCTACAACAGAAGTAACAACTAAGGAGACAGTCCTTCTTGTAATCAGAAGCCTACATCTTTCAAACCTCTTACCAGGTAAAAGTCATGCTGAATTCAGACATGCAAAGTCTGCTTGGGAGTTATTCAGGCTTTTACAACCAGCGGCTCATCAAGTCAAATCCAGTCCATTGCTGTGTATGGTGGCTTCCCAGGAGACTGAATTCAAATTTGCTTTGATTTTCACCTGGTGTGAAATTTTGGCCTATGCAGAAACTCCCTGAGAAATTTCATTTCTGCTATAAAAATGTATTTTGCATCCTTTGAACATTCTCGGAGGTTTCACCTTGTGGAACCCAGAAATTTGCTTCAAATTTCACTTTTGTTACCTGTCTAGGAAAACAAGAATGGGATGTTTATCATACAGAGTTGGTATGGCAGCTAACCATACAGCACTGAATGTTCGGAGTTTCAGATAGAACAAGAGTTACAGCGCAATCCTATCCAGCTCCCCCACTGGTGCAGCCAGTGGGGGAGGGCAGAACGAGAAGCTTTAGAAGGGAAATGGGATTTAAATCCCCTTTAAAGGGCAATGCAAAAGGAATTTAAATCCCCTTTCCCTTCCAAAGCCTCCCGTTCTGCCCTCCCCCAGTGGCTGTACCAGTGGGGGAGCTGGATAGGATTGCGCTGTTAGTCTTTCATTGATGGGAGCACAATCTCCTTACATGGTATTATGCTCCCATCAATGAAAAGGAACCAAGATATCAGAATTAAAAGGAGGCACCTTGCACGTCCAGAACGTTTCTTCCGTTCCTGGGGGGGGGGGAATTCTTTTTTACTAGTGTTTTGGGGCTGCCTAGCTAAACAGGCATGACAGCACCAGCACACATATTTTTCAGAAAAGCTGTAATACATAATCCACAATGTTGGGAAACGAGACTTTTCCCCCCACTTGCTGAAACACACCTGAAAAAGGTACACATTTGCAAAGTAGGGTTATGTAACACGATATTTCTCCCCCGTCTGCCACATTTATCAGGGGAAGCAGACCTACATCTCCTTTGCCACACAAGGGCTCTTACTGATTCTGGTCTGGTGCTGAACATTAGCTCCTCTGCCCAATGAAGTCTGTTCAGATGGTCATTGAAACATAATGCTTTTCTATGAGACTGAGGAGAAAAGATGATGGGTTGGAGGTGTTTGAATGTGTCAGCCAAGAAAAAACTGAGGGACTAATTATACTGCAGAAATTAATTACATTTCAGAAATATCCCTCATTGATGAATATCCTGAGTTTAAGATATTTACCAAACCAACAGATCTGCAATCTAAGCTTAATTTAGCCCATCTCAAAGGAAATGCCTTTGCCTTAAATTAGGCCTTCCAGCCTGCTAGTTTACGTTTCCTGTTCATTGCACTTCCTCAAATACAATCTTTGTTTCAGCATTTTGGACCCTTAATAGCCCTTGCACACTTTCCTACGGATGCACTTGCTGCTTGCTAATCAGTGAGGGCAGTTCCCTCCTTGTATCAAGCACAGAGCTCGTCTTGACAAAACAGCCATCTAAACTGGCAGAAACCTCAGGCCCTAACCATATTACTCTTGCTAACTAAGCTATCTGCTGAGGCTAATCCAAAAGAGATTTGTGAGTATAATCAGTTTTTCAGGCAATAGCTTTTACTTAGAGGGCTTTAATTTTAAAACACACTTGCCTGCTATAGAGACAGTTGGGTACAATCCCATTACAAAAGGTTCCTGCCAACTATGAGGTACTTAGGTGGCCAAAATATCTGTAAGTGAATTGTTCTGCAGTCATGCTCCTGGACTAGCGGATGAAAGCCATGATAACTTCAAACCACATCGTGACATGCAAACATGTCAAGGGCTGACAGAGGCGTCGTAAGAGGCAACAGGGTGCCAGACGCTAGGGGTGTGTGTGCAACTTACCCAGTGGCAGCAGCAAAAATGATGGCGGCGAAACAGCGCGTTTTCGGACCGACGGTGGGTTGGGGATTGGCCCACTTGTCCGCCGGGCCGTTTGCGATGTTAATCGGGGGAAAAAACGCCTCAGGGGTGTGTTTTTTTCGTGCCGATACAACTGGAAGTGGCCCGATCAGGCTGAAGGAGGCGGGGCTTGGGCAGTCACATGGGGGGTGTCATGTGGGCAGACTTGGGCAGTCCCCTGGGGGTGGTCTGGCTACGCCACTGAGGGCTGAATACAAAGCTCTCTATCTATGAATTAAAAAAGCACACTAACACTTAATAGCTAGAACTATCGCTGGAGTGTTCCAACCTTTTTTGTGGGATTTTGGCATGCAGTTACTGACTGACGTTCCAGGAATGAATACCCTATAGGGATGACTGAGAAAGGGACATTCCAGACTAGCCCTTGGATATAATACCCACTAAGCTGCATGCCTGTTCACTTGCTGAAGGGTAGACAAGCTGAGAGGCCTTCTTAATGCAGTGCCGTCATGCCATGAGAAAGATAATCCCTACAATTTGGCTCCAGAGGAGTGAAGGAAGCCTGGGAGGGTAAATTGTTCTGATTGCCTTTAAATGCAGCCAGACTCTTGTTAATGATGCATTTGCTATTAACTCTTGACAATTACAGAAAGTATTATAATTCTGTCTAGCCTATGTCTTCAATACCAATAGCTGTAGTACTCTGCTTGAAGTCAACACTTGCCAGGATAATTCAGAATCTGGAGCTGCCCATAATCTCTGCTATCTAGTTCGCCTAATAGCCTGGTCCTGTGAGCTACCTATCAAGGAGTCAGTCTTATGGTGAAGATCAAGTCCCACACTGAGCATCCATGCGCTCAACGGCATCCTGGTGGAGTGACGCAGTCCATGCCAGAAACACTGTCAGAGGGAGAACAGCATTGCCATGGGAAACAGAACCAGCCAGCTCTACCATGGGCTGAGCTTAGCACAATGTTTCAGTTGGAGTGGCGCAAAATCTTGCTGCCTGTGCTGCTGATGTTGATCCACAGGATCGGAGTGCCAGAAGAACAAAGCTGACACAATGGCAGGAGCTCGGAAGGCTCTCTCAGCAGGACTGAAGCATGGCTCTAGGTACAGAAGCACAAGAGTGCTGCACAAGACAAAAAGACTCCCCAGAGTCTTTGGCAAAATCCTACCTCGGCAAACGTTAGATTCAAATATTTCAGCAAGTTTAACCAGCAGATAGAACTGATAAGCGACTCAATTCTCTTTCTGCTTTTCTTAGCTTTCAGCATTCTAAGGAAAGTCCAAATTAAACAACTCCTCTCATGACTACTGGTACCCCTGACTTCCATGGAGGTGCCTAGATCCTTTCTGGAACTGCTGTCATCTGCAGTGAACAGATTTCCACAGCTCTTTCATGCATCATGTGAAATCTCTCCTTTTTAAAAAGAAAAACAACAACGTGACATCAGTTGCCTGTTCGGACAACGCTGGCTCTTCGGCTTTGAAATGGAGATGAGCACCACACCCTAGAGTCGGACACGACTGGACTTAATTGTCAGGGGATACCTTTACCTTTTACTCTCTGTTAGTCACCATCATGTATTATTTATACAGCATCTAATATGCACCAGGTGCCACGCAGAAAAAGAATGCAAGACCCTGCCTATAGAAGTTACATCCCCACTTAGCGGTATCATTTCTAAGTAGTACCGGAATGGAATTTCTATGTGCCCTTTCCTCTAGGGCAATGAGGTGCTACAGTACAGAGATTTTCCCTTAAAAGACCCTCGTGATGTGCATGTATATTGCAGAGGATACATGTGAAGAAAACACCTATGTACCAGACTATAAATCCCCGTTCCATGGTTGTTGTTGTTTTACATATGGTATATAAGTAGATTAGAGATGTTAACCATCTTCTATGTTGATCATCTTTCATTATTCATCAGGTTCAGTTATGCTAAAAGCCAAAGAGAAGTATGATACTATTTGTCTTGCTGCCATATAACAACAGCTCCATCTGCTGGTACAGTAAGCCAAGAAGGCCAATGTGTGGTACTGGTCTCTGTATATTATCCTGTCTCCTACTGACCGCACCAGTAGGAGATAACTTTCTTTGTCCTGTGCAAGTGTTGGACTTCCTCTCCGTCCAGCCCCAGTCAAACTGCTTGGGGACTGTCATCATTTCCTCCCCCACTAAGCTGTCATGGCCACAGCCTGTTCTTGTCACCACCTCCTCTCCTCCTGGCTGGCCAGTGGGGATCTGGCCAGTTTAAAGGCCATGGCAGCAGAGGGAACACACTGCTATAAAGCAAGATAAGAATGGGGGCAATTTGTGTGTGTGTGTGTGTGTGTGTGTGTGTGCGCGTGTGTGTGTGCGCGCGCACACACACACACATGCTGCCTAGTGCTTGAGGATGCTAGCATAGGGGGTGCTGTGCATGCACACACTGGCAGGAAAGTGGCAGAACTTGGGGTAGTAGATCAGCTGCAGTTTCAAGCAGTGAATGAACTTGGGCTGCCCCAGCCAATCTGGTATGGCAAGGAAACACATTTGGCAATTCCTGCACTACATGCATTTTATGTTTGCAACATTTACATCTCTTGAAATATTTTCAGTGCCAGCTGTCGCTATTCCTTTTCCTACTACTATCTCTTGTCTTAAATTATTCCAAGACCACAGTTATCCAATAGAGCTTCGGCTTGCAGCACTGGTAAACAACTCAGCAGAGATTATTAACTCCTGTGCTTATGCACATTACATAACAAGATGTTGCAGATGAACTGATGCAAATGTTGAATGTCAAGACAGACAGACATAAAGAGTTCAGTCTGACTAGTCATAATAACTTCATTGATGCCGTTTAGATCAGCTCAGGACAGTATCTGGTTTGCGAAAATATTTCCTGAAGAAATAGTGAAATCAGTGGCGTTTCTAAAACCCTCGTGGGGGGGCACCGCGGCGTCACCCCACACGGAACGCCATACGCCCCCACGGGACGCCATATGCCCCCCTCGGGATGCCACACAGCCCACTCCTGGGGGTGTGTGACATCATTTTCGCGCGCCACCACCATAATTCGGTGGCAACGCGGCGCGGAAACACCCCCCCCAGCGTGTTTTGGACCTTTTTTGGAGCCAAACAGCGCCTGGGTTGGCCAATCTTGCAGCCGAGGATGGCTGCACGAAGACAAAAAAGCGGAGGAGGGGGCGACGGATCCACCAGCAAGTACACCCCCCCGTCGCTTGGGGCCCACTGCCCCCCAGCCCCCCCATCATTATGCCTCTGAGTGAAACAGTGGTCTACAGGCAATCTGTGAAGGCTTGCGTAAGAAACAGTAATGGATTTGAGTACATGCTTTTAAATGTCATTTTTGCAGGATCATTTTGGGAATTTATGCTTTAGCCCTCAATATACTAGCTCAATTTATCATTCACAAAGTTGACATAAAAACCAGAGGGAAAGAACCAATTTCCAGTATAGGAAGAGAACTACCACAAGATGGTGCTACAACCACAACTGTACAATTTCAGAAACAAAGAGTGTTTTCAGAAAGGAGCTTTGTAGCCTAATCCTGTGGTAAGCAGATTCCTCTATGTTCAATAGGGTTTACTCTCAGGAAGGTGTGCACAGGAGCCTTTGAATGCTTTTTAACCATCCTCTGTCAGAGGACTACCAACAGTAATGTTTTGAGGATTTCAGGCTAAGGTGTTATGCACAATTCATGCTTCAAGGAGAAAAATGGCACACAAGCACATACTTCAGATAAGGCAGCACATTGACATTGCAATGTCCCTCTGAATACCAGTTGCTGGGAAAACACAGCTCAGTGTCTCATTTTGTGGGCTTCTCAGAGGTCCTGGTTGGTAACTGGGAAACAGAATGGTTGACTGGATCTAGTTTTGGTGTAGGGCTCTTCTTATTCATCCACACCGAGAGAAGTGGGGGACGGCTCACTCTCGCTACTTCTGAGTTGCCTGGGTACACTGCATTTTCTGTGCATGGGGGTATCCACAACTTATCCATACAGTGGAAAAATGATTGGATTTATCCTTTCCACTTTGCACATTTGGAGCAGAAGATTCTTTATGTGCAAGGGCCCAATTATGGGTCAGAACTGGGTGCTTCTTTCCTTCTATGTTGCTGCTCTTAATTTCCAGAGGAGATAGAAAGATGACTAGTATTTGTGCTTCATCTGGGCTACAACACTATGCACATTTGCCTGTGAGTAAGTTCCATTAAACTCAGTGGGGCTTACTTCTGACCCTACTGAGTTTAAGATTCTGATAACAATGATGCCTAAGATTGCACGGTTCTCATGGGTGTGTGGCCACTGACTGCTTACATGCTAATTTAAACTCTCACACTATGCTTGTTGAGAAAAACTATTAATGGTACATTTAAAAACCAGCACGAGACAGCTGAATTTATTGCATTCATTGAGATTATATTCACATGGGTTTGAATCAAAATTATGGATTCCTCTTACATCACCAGGTTATTTAACTTAAGCTGAGCGAGAAGGATTTTGTCATCAACAGTTACTGCAGTTGCGAACTGTCTGCGTTTGTTATTTACACAGAATTGTCACCATCTTTATTGTCACCATTCTTGCATTTCATGACCATTTAACATACGAACATAAGAAGGGCCCTGTTGGATCAGGCCAAAGGCCCATCTAGTTCAGCTTCCTGTATCTCACAGTGGCCCCACCAGATGCCTCAGGGAGCACACGTGACAACAAGATACCTGTATCCTGTTCCCACTCCCTTGCATCTGGCATTAAGAGAGAGCCTATTACTAAAACCAGGAGGTTAGTAGAGGACGCAAGTACTATGGGTTTGCAGGCCATGTATTTTAGTATATAAACTGCAGGAGGTTACTAATAAAGCAAATACAATCCCTAACTGGGCACAACGTAATAGTAAGCACACTAGAGATCTTCTGTCAGAATCAGCAAAGTCCAGGGTTGAAAGGGACCGACGTTTCAACCTCCTAGCCGAGGTCTTTGTCAAGGTGGTTACAGCAAGGCTGCAACGATGGTACTGAAGATAGATCGGAATCTCTGTGAAAAGCAGTTAAAAGCTGTTGACAGCGTGCGCAGATCAATTGGAACTCTGGGGAAAGCCTTCAGTGGTGTTAATGGATCATGAATGTAGTTAACCTGCCCAGCATGATCGTGATGCAATTGGAGACAATAGGTGTTCTTGCAAGATTGTTTGGTGTAATTAAGAGCAAACGAGGAAAGGAAATCAAAGGGGGTCACTAGAGAAAAAGAGTCCTTGCGAGTTGCTATTAGTATGTTTTTGTAATATAGGGAACCAAATTTTGTCCACAAAGGTTAATTCTTGTTGCCTATTAAGAAGAAATTCTTAGAATCTAGAAATTCTGAGATTTCCTTTTGCTGATTTCAATAGCTTCCAAAATCTGGCGAGTTCTGTTATTGTTATCCTCATTCTTGAGTTCCTTCGGAACACTTGGGTGAATGCCATCTGGGCCTGGTGATTTATTGATCTTTATTTTGTCAATTACTGGTAAGTCTGAGACGTCTTCTCTTTTAACCTCTATTTGACTTAATTCCTTAGTCAGGAAAGGCCGTTCAGGCAGCGGTATTTGCCCGAGGTCTTCTGCCGTGAAGACAGATGCAAAGAACTTGTTTAATTTCTCTGCAGTCTCCAAGTCCCCTTTTATCATCCCTTTCTCTCCCTTACCGTCCAGCGGACCAACCGTTTCTCAGGCAGGTTTCCTGCTTCTAACATATTTGAAGAATTTTTTATTATTCCCTTTAATGTTGCCTGCCATATGCTCCTCAAAGTCTTTCTTGGTCTCCCATATCATCTTTTTACATTTCTTTTACCACAGTTTGTGCTCCTGTTTATTTTAGTCATTAGGGCAAGACTTCCATTTACGGATGGAAGCTTCCTTGCCTTTTATACCCTCTTTAACTGTGCTTGTTAGCCATGCTGGCACCTTCCTGGACTTAGTTGAGCCCTTCCTCCTTTGTGGGATACACTCCTGCTGGGCCTCTATTACTGTTGTTTTAAACAGCCTCCATGCACTCTGGAGCGATTGGACTCTTTTTACCTTCCCTTTCAGCTTTTTTTTTTTTAATTAGTCTCCTCATTTTGGGGAAGTCCGCCCTTCAGAAGTCAAAGGTTTTTGTGTCAGATTTGCTCGGCACTCTCCCCCCGACATGCATGGCGAAACAGATCGCAGCATGGTCACTGTTCCCCAAAGGTTCGGTAACATTTACATGCCTGACCAAATCTTGAGTGCCACACAATATCAAATCCAGAGTTACCTGTCCTCTGGTCGGCTCCATGACTAGCTGCTCTAAGGCACAGTCATTTAGTATATCCAGAAATCAAGTCTCTCTTTCATGACCAGGGCATGAATTGACCCAGTCGATGTGAGGATAATTGAAGCCCCCATGACTACAACCCTGTCTCTCGTTGACACCTCCCTGATTTGTTCCCTCATTTCAAAATCCCCTTCAAGTTTTTGATCTGGAGGACGATAGCATGCCCCTACTATTACATCATTCCTCGAGCCTGGTAATCTAACCCACAGTGATTCTACGGTGGAGTCGGAACCCCCTAAAACTCTACTCTGGTGGACTCTACCCCTTCTTTGCCATAGATGGCCACCCTACCTCTAACATGCCCCTCTCTGTCCTTCCTATAGAGTTTGTAGCCTGGAATTGCGGTATCCCACTGGTTCGCCGTATTCCACCAGGTTTCTGTTATACCTACTATGTATACCAACTATGTCAATGTATTCCCTAGCCACCAAACATTCCAGTTCTCCCATCTTTGCTCAGAGACTTCGGAATTTAGCCTCATAGCTCACAATTGTTTCTTTCCTTTTCTTGACACCTGTGTGTGCGTGTGCACGCACACACACATGCACACACCTGCCCACCTGCCACCTGAGGTTAACACTTCGTGTATGCCAGGATGGTGTAGTGGTTTGGGATTCAGACCTAGACCTGGAAGATGTTATGCCAATGAAGGTATTTTGATTGATTGATTGACCTGGAAGATCCAGGTTCAAATCCCCGCTCAGCCACGAAGCTTCCTGGGTGACCTTGGGCCAGTCACTATCTCTCAGCCCCACCTACCTCACAGGGTTGTTGTGAGGACAAAAGGAGGGGAGGAAATATATACACCACTCTTAGCTCCTTGGAGGAAGGGCGGTATAAAAATGTGAAATAAAACAAATACAATAAAAAAGTAACTGCTAATCTGTAAGGTTTCACAAGACTCTTTGTAGTATTTTCCATTTGGATGTTTGAGAGGGAAATCACCTAATTTTTTAAAAAAAAACATTAATGCCTTCTTGTAGGTTTGTATTCAGTGATTAAAATCCACTCTTGTTTTGATGTAAACTGGTGAAACAAAAAGTCACAATTCTACAGTTTTCTGAAGGGATTTCGCTTCAGCTTTATTAACTTTGAAAATCTGCTATTGTATTGGTATTCTGTGTGGTTAAACTCCACCCCCAGTTCCAGCAGTGGCAAATCTAATGGAAAATCTGTTAAAAAATATCAGTGCTGTAAACCAGACAGGGATGTGCCTCCTTCTGAATTCAACATTCTGGGGTTTCAGATTCTTCTCTTTATTACCAAAAAGAGGAACTACAATTGTACAAAGTTCTGTCTGTTGTACTTTCTGGAAAATTACGGTATTTGAATTTTGATGTGTCATCACAGTACATTTCAGGAGCAGTAATGTACGTAAAATAGCATATTTTGGTCTCGACGAGAAAGATGTTTTCATATCAAAGTTATGTCTATATTTCAGGGCATGTGCCCATTCTTTTGAAGTCATTTTACAATGAAGTTTAGTCACAGTCGGTTTTCCACTATATGTGGTTAAAGGAATGAGAGAATTTTGATCTGTTTCAACAACTTTCAAGTGGCTAAAGTATAAAATAGAAGTGTCACCACTTGGCCCTGTAAGATAGCATCCGTCTACTTAAAGAGCATGATAATATATTTAAAACAAACATTAGTCATTCTCCTCCAAGAACAGGCTGGTTTGAGGTGCACCACAGACTTGTTTTTGAACCATTTACCTGCTGGGGGGCCTTTTTCAAAATATAAATAGGCTTTTTTTGTTTATCTTAAACACAATGAGCCATCGCATCATTTGGGCCCACTGCTATTATTCAGCAGCTGCCATGGGCACAATCTCTCCTTTAGTTGCTTGTTGGGACCTAAACAGCTTTTGCTTTTGTTGCCTCCAGGCTTGACTACTGCAGTGTGCTCTAGGTAAGGCTGCCTTTGAAAAGTGTTAGGTGGCTGAACTTAAGATCCTGTGATCAAACCCTACTCCGCTGACCTTCATTATGTGAGGTGAAATCATCAACAGCTAAGAGCTGTTCACTTATTCTGAGGCTCTGGGATAACCTCCCTAAGGAGATCAGGATAAGCTCCATAACTACAGCCTTCAGAGCCCAATCCTATCTCCCCCCCCCAGCTGATGCAGTGGCGCTGAAATGGCAGCCGCTGCATCCTGTGCGGGGGGTGGGGGTGGGACTGGGAGGCTTCCACAAGGCAAGGGGATGTTTAATCCCCTTACCCCTGCATAAGTCTCTTGGCTAGTAAAGTGTAAATTCCAGGAGAGAAAAAGGGATGGGGAGGCTGCAGGGAAAGGGGATAAGATCCAGCGCGGGCCTTCCACAATTGACCCTCCCCCTCCCGTGACCTCCCTGTCCCCTGTTACATCCCCTCCCTGCCCCTGTTCCACTCTCCTGCGCCACCTCCCGCCATCTCCTCCATCCTACCTGCTCTGGCGAGCGTCTGGGGAGCCTCCGATGCAGGCGGGACAGTGCAGTCCTTCCCTCTGGCATCCCAGGCAGCGCACTGATTAGCCCTTTTTGGGATTACTACCCTTTTGTCTAATAACACCTCAACACATCCTAAATGCTCCTGATATTTAACTGTCTGAGTATTAGACACAGTATTCCTTACCTGGGGCTGCTGAGTGGCAGTTGGTTTCTGAGGAGATGGTATAGGTGTTTTAGATAGCATTTGGTTCATTCTGCTTACAACAAGCTCCGTTATAAGCTGTTTGTCTTCCGCTTGATGCTCACCAATCAAAGGCATTGCAGAGTCCATAACCTAGAAGGCACAAAATCTGGTTAGGCAGTGAAACATTATTTTAGGAATCTTCTGTGCAATGTTACAGACCATCATTGTTACCCATCTGAGCTGCAGGGCAGAGAGCCATAAATAAATGACAGTGGCCAGTATAGCATGTCTTTAAAATAAATTTTAAGAATTCTACCTGTTCTGACAGTTTTGGTTATTAGGAAAGGTGAAGTGAATTGTGGTAGTGATTCAATTTATTGTTAAATATAATGGAGGTGAGTATATTAACGGCCCGATCATGTGAAGTGCTGCCCCGGGGCAGGGTGTCACACAAGTGCCGTAAAGCACTTGCGCAGCACCCGGAGAGCAAGCAGCGCCGGCATTGCGTCCTGCGCTGCATGCTTCACCGTCTCCCCGGCCCTGCGGTCACCGGATCAGGTAAGTCCTACGCCGGTCGGGGTAGGGTGGACTGGGCAGCGAGGGAGGGCGGCCATTGGCCGTCCAGGGCCTGGAGGGGGTGAGGATACCGGGGGCTGAGATCCCCGGTATTCTGAGCTCCCTCCAGGCCTAGGTATGCAGGCATGAACGGCGTGAATGTACGCAAGCTCTGGAGCTCATGTACATTTGAGTAGGCCCATTGGGCCTACCACCACTTACACAGGGGGAAGGGGATGATCGTTCCCTTCTCCCGAGTTGTTCCTAGGCTGCCCCGGGGCAGCCTGGGAACGTGATAGGATGCTGCGGTTGGCCCTTTGGGCCGGCTGCCGCAGCCTACACAGAATTGGGCTGTAAAACTGTGTGTCTGTTGCAGTAAAAACTAGCTGTGTTTGGTGTATTTCAACCATTTCATGGCAGAATATACAGTACCCCTTAAGAAGAATGTGGTGGTGTCATACAGCAACATAGTTCTAACAATGCTTTTGACACTATGGGCAGATTAAACACTCTAATAACTCCAGCAATTATTCCTGAAGTCCAATTATTTTAATTGGTTGTACATCCAATGCGTCACTGACCAGTGATTTACAGTGCAATCCGACTTAACTTTTGTGCCGGTTTAACCAGCGGCGTAGCAAGAACGGGAGGCCCCAGAATGGAAAAGGGATTCAAATCTCCTTTGAATTCCTCTTTTGAAGGGGATTTGAATCCCTTTTCCATTCTGGGGCCTCCCATTCTCGCTACGCCACGGGTTAAACTGGCACAAAAGTTAAGTCGGATTGCGCTGTCTGTCAGACATCCAACATGTAACCAATCCATGCTATGAACTAATGCAACCACAGCGACAAGTTCCATTATACATGATCTCATGTTGTGCTTCAGCACATACTACATAATGCAGAAAGCAGTCCTATGGAAAGGGGTACGCGAAACAATACACCTTTTCTCATACTAAGATTTTATCTTTCTGAAAAATACTTGGCAAAATGTGATCCTGAATTTCTATAGTAGAGGCTGCAATCCTATACACTGGAGAGTAAGTCCCAATGAACTCAACTGAACTCATTTCTGAGTAGATAGGATTGCATTGAGTCAAATTTAAATTACATTCCAATTTATTGTAGCCTTCCCCAGACATTATATGAACGTGTAGGGTGATGGTAAGGTGGGGTAAACAGGATCATAAACACCTGACCTTCAATATGTTCATTATAAGGTCTCAAAGGGTTTCTATATGTACATCTGTACATGTGGAGAGTTCTCTCTCCATGCAGTTGGGAACCCTGAATAAACAGAGTTCCTGATCACATGGAGCGAGGCCTCCAGCATCCAGGTACACACTGGGACTCTTCCATGAATGCACAGAGCATGTGCAATCACACTTTCCCTCACCACACATCCAGCTCCTATCTGAAAAGGGCTTCTGCCTTACCTTGGAATTCATGTAGTTTTAGCCTAAGAGCTTTTCTTAGCTGTAGTGACACGAACACAGCTATGTCAGCACAGTGGGCTCATTGTGTCATGTTGCTAGACTCCCTTTAATTGTTTTCTCATTCCTGTAGGATGCGAAAATGGAGGTTTTCGCAGTTCAGCTCAGGTACAATTTATAGTAAGACACATTTTGCTAACTCAGACAAACTATCCACGTGAGAAGGGGAAGACTTGCAGCTAGTCTCTGAAATAACTTACTTTGGGAAGCTTAAGATTTCATGTTTTTATCCCTAGCAAGCCTATAGTAAATAGCACCATATATCTACCTATATTTCCCCCCCCCAATATATATATATATATATATATATATATATATATATATATATATATATATATATATATATATATATATATATATATATATAAACAGCTGCTGCAAGGATTAAGTGTCACCTCCAAGGTAGGAACCCATACTGAAGGTGGGTATGAATGTCAAGAGACAGGACCTGCTGCAGGTTATCTGAACTGGCTATAAGTGTTATTTTGAATAAATTGTGGCCCTGTTAATATGCCCAAGTCCTTCGTCTTGTGTTTTTATGGGGTTTGGGTATGAAGGCAAGGACTACTTATTTTATATCAGACCAATGGACAAGAACTGTCTTCAGCTGTTCTGATAAAATATTCTTACTACTGCTGCCCCACTGTTATCCTAAGTTATCCATGGTAACAAAAGCTTTGATGCAGGACAATAGGGCTAGGCTTATATAACCAGCCTGCTAGCAGTTTAATGGTTTCTAAAAGTATCATTTGAAGAGACAGTCAGTGAGCCTCATTCAGATATAATTTACAGCCTCACAGTTCTCATAAAACGTTTCCCTGAAGGAACAGCTGTAATTTAAAAAGTTACTGTGCTTCTCTAGTTGTCATTAGAAGTATATTCTTATGGCTCATTCAAAATAATGACTCTTGAACTGGTTTGTTTTTATTTTTTGATGTTGGGACCTATCATTGATACCTCCATAAAATTATTTCTCACCATCTGATGAGGTGTTATATTAAATCAGATTTTTTAAAGTCACCAGCCACAAGACAAACGATTCTTTGATAATGAAAAAACAATGGAGTTAAGTGAACTTAATTCTGTAGGGATTCTGCTTATGGTATCATATGATAATGCAGAACCACTGTGGCAGTGAATCACTGGAATGGCCTAATAGGGTTGTCATGATTATGGTCAATGTTCTTATTTATTTTCAGCAATTATAAACCACCTACCTTTTTTTGTAAAAGTATCCCATGTAGTGCACAACATATCAATATGTTACAATATAAATAAAAGGAAATTTAACAAAGTGCACAACCATAGAGCAGCCTAAAAGTACAAAATAAATTGCTGGGCAAACAGAAAACATTTAGCAGTATAATCTGAAAATGAAGCTTCCTTATACTGAATTAGACCATTGGTCCATCTAGGCTACTATTTTTTACACTGACTGGAAGTGGCTCTCTAGGGCTCCAGAGAGGGGTCCACCTCAGTCCTACCTGGAGATGACAGGGATTGAACCCGGAACCTTCCGCATGCACAGTATGTGCTCCGCCAAGGAACTACAGCCCCTCCCCTAACTTGCAAGAGGAGTTATTTTGGCTGTAACTTGAAGGGCCAAACTACAGGCTACAAAATAACTGGAAAATCTATGATGCGTTCTCCTGATTTTTTAGAAAGACTTAAAAAAGTGCAGTGGCTGCTGCTTTTATTAGCTGCTGTCGCTAGCCACAGTGCAGAAAAAGGCAGGCACATTAGGGGTACCTGTATTTCCTTCCACATTCTCAGTGATAAGCAGGTTACAACATTCCAAACAATTGCATTACAAGACAACCTTGATGGAAGTATTCTTACTACTATTACTGATAATAGAGGTGGTTGAGAAAAAAAAGTTTATTTCAGCCCAATCCAGCACAGCTCCCTGCGTGGCGATGCAGTGGCGCCCACGTGGTGCCCGCCCGCTGTGTCCTGCAGGGGAGTTTTGGCATCTGGCGACCTCCTTAAGGTAAGGGAACATTTGTTCCCTTGCCCCAGGGTAAACCTGTGCCAGGCTGCCAGGTCTACTCAGACCTGTGCCAGCTCTATAACTGGCGTAAGTCTGTGTGGACCAGGGGTGGGGGATTGAGGCCGGGAAGGAGGTTAGGATTCAGTAGATGCTGCTGCTGCAGAACCCAACATCTCCCCGGTCCTCCTGATCCGCCCTCCTCCCTGCCCCATCACTGCCCAATTCCACCACCCCCCACCTCCCTCCCACCCCCTGTACAGGAACTTACAGGAACTGCCAGGTTTTTGTTGTCTGCTGGGGCATAGCACCGGCCACTAATCACTGGTGGCAGTGTCCAGGCCACATGCTCTGGTATGTCGTCCTTTGTGACAGCCGGAACGTGCCTAATGCTGCCGGAATGCTTGTTCCAGCGGTGTTAGGACTGAGCCGTTTGTTAGTCCCACCAAGCTCTACGGCACACCCACAGCCCAGTCCAGCCTAAGGCCTCAGCGGCACAATTCAGGCACAACTGCAGCCTAAGCGCCTTAGGCTCGAGTTGTGCCTGAATTGTGCCGCAGAGGCCGAATTTGTGCTGCAATTGTGACTGACATAGGACGGGTTAAGGAAAGTTGACCAATTCAGTCCTAAGTTCGGCATAAGAGCTATTCCGTCCTAAGTTTGGCCTAAAAGTGGTCGTGTTGGGGGCGTGTCGGGGGAGTGACGGGGGCGGTTACGAAATTTGTTCCGGTTCCAGACACTGGCGACCCCCTGACGCCCCCTCGAGCACAACTCAGGCACAAAATTTGGGTCAACAAAAAGGGTGGACTCAAATGTGAGGAGACCCATAGGAGCCATTTTACCTTACCCACACCAGCCCTCTCCTGAAAAGTTCTAACACCCTGGGCCCGAGTTGTGCCTGAGTTAGGACGGAACAGTTGTGGCCTAACTCTGGACACGGACCCAAATAGTTACCCTATCAGCACCCAGCCCCACCCAGCCTCTTTCCCACAAAAGCCCAGCCCCAGCCCTCCACTCTCTCTCTCTCTCTCTCTCTGAGCACGTGGCGTGGGGTCCTGTCCCCCAGCAGCCACAAAGTGGGACTTTGAAAAATTTCAAACACCCCACTTCTCTCTTCCCTTCTCCTCTCTGCCCCCCTCTAGGGCAGAGAGGGCTGTGCCGCCTGTGGCCAAACTGTTTACTGCTGTGCCTGGGCAGCTGTCTCCATGCAAGTGTTTGCTAACCCATGTCTTTCTCCCAGCCCCTCTCCCCCCCCCCCACAGGCAACAACACCTGCAGGTAAGAGCAGGGTTCGTGCTGACATGTGGTCTGACTTCTGCCTCTTTGCATATAGAAATATAGGTAGGATACATGCCTCTTTGCCAATGTTGTGTCTCATAGCTGCCTGCAATGCCTGCCATGATATGCCTCTTTACCAATGTCTTGTCTCATAGCTGCCTGCAATGCCTGCCATGATATGCCTCTTTACCAATGTCTTGTCTCATAGCTGCCTGCAATGCCTGCCATGATATGCCTCTTTACCAATGTTGTGTCTCATAGCTGCCTGCAATGCCTGCCGTGATATGCCTCTTTACCAATGTTGTGTCTCATAGCTGCCTGCAATGCCTGCCATGATATGCCTCTTTACCAATGTTGTGTCTCATAGCTGCCTGCAATGCCTGCCGTGATATGCCTCTTTACCAATGTTGTGTCTGATTGCTGCCTGTAGTAATGTGAGCACACAATGCCACAAGTGTGGAACTGTTAGCCTTATGTAGACACCAGCTGTTCCCCCCCCCTTTCTCCACAGGGTCTACTCACAGGTCAGTATTGGTAGGTTTGCCATGGTTGTGACCCACACGTTGTGTTGTTGTCTTCTCTCTCTTTGACCCTTTTCCCTTACAGGATCATGTTCTCCTGACACCCAGGGAAGGAGCGCAGACCATGTTATGTGTCTCACACCTCTCAGCTGTGTTTAATTTCTCTCCCTGCAGGCCTTTGCAACCGGCACACTGGCATTTCTTCAATGGCGATTGCTACCACACACCAGCTGCCATGGAACACCCCCGTGTTTTTTGCCTCCCCAGGAACGTCCACTACCACCTACCTTCCTGGGAGCACCCCTGGGCCTGCAGTCTGGTTGCCCCATGGGCGTCTGCCTCGATGCTGCCAGAGGTCCTGTAGCCTGCCCTGCAACCCTCCTCAGCTGCCGGCGCTGCTGCTGCTGCTCCACCTCCCTGGCTGTCATACTTGCTGTCCCTCCCCTTTCTATGGAGCAGGCTGTGGTTCCACAGGGGAAGGGCCTGCATCCCCTGGTCCATGGGGCACGCCTGCTGCTGCTGCTGCTGATGTTGTCCGAGTGGCTGCTGTGACTACCCCTGGCAGCCTCGCCTGGCCATCTCTGCCACTGTTCCAGAACAATAAAGATGCCCCTGGAAACACATGTCCCCAATGTTACACAAGCACTGCCCCCCACACACAGAGACAGTCCCCAGCACACAAGCCCCTGCATGAATCCCAGCCAGGGCCTGCCACAGCCAGCCCAGGGAGACCACAGCAGGGGGGCTGCCAGACCCTCAGGGCTCAGAGGGGTGTGGGGAGTTGGGGGGCCTCTCAGGCAGGCAAACACTGACAGGCGACATGGCGCACATCCGCCACGTCCGTGAAGAGCCCTTTCAGCAACTGGGGCTCTCACCCGCCCTCGGTCCGCCCGTCACCGGCGTCCGTTTCCGCCCTCGGTCCGCCCGTTACCGGCGTCCGTTTCCGCCCGTCACCGGCATCCGTTCTGCCCAAGGTCCGTCTGCATAAGAGGCGCCCGTTCCTGCATTGCCTCCATCTGCGAAGTGACCCCTGTGTCCCTATTGGTCTCTGCAGACCCCTCTCCCTGTATCCCTCTCCCACCAGCCTTGTTGTCTGTCTGTTTCTGACCCACCCGTGCCCCTCCCCAGCACCCACTGTCTGCCTGTCTGTCTGCCTCCCCTCCCACTCCCTGATGATGGAAGCTGGCCACCCCCCACCCCGCCAGAGCGCCTGCCGCGACGTGCTGACGTTGCCCCATCTGGGGGCGTGATGAGCTGTGTGAGCCCTTCCTGCTCGCAGCAGACAAGCCCAAGGCATTTCTCGGTCTTGGTCGGGGCATGGAGCAGAAGGCATGCCGGGATACCTTCTTTGTGGGCATTGCCACGGCCCTGGAGGCCCAGGGCTTCAGGCAGCGCACGGGCATGTCATGGCAGAGGCGGTTCCAGACTTCATGAGACCCCCCTTGTGCGTGCCGTTCCCACCCCCTCCTTCCCTTCTCTCCCCCGCTCCCCCCCATGACTCCCACGTGCAGCCTCACCGTGGCTTGGGGGTGGCATCGCCTTCTGCAGGAGGAAGGGCAGTGGCACTCCCCCCTGCAGCAGGTGGCTAATGCCCAGGGTGCCCTGGGGCAGCTGGCACTGGCACAACCTCTGCCCTTCAGCTGAGTGTCGCACGCCCAGTGCCTGCAGGCCCACCTGTGGCTGCCCATCTGCTGCGAACGCTGCAGCAACTGTGGTAGGTACACAAAGACGAGCTCAGGAGGGGGCTCTTCGCTTCCACAAGACTGACACCTCCCCACAGGGGCCTGCCTGCCTCTGTGGTAAGTGTTGTCTCGATCCTGGCCCACTGCTCTTGCCTCCTGCCTAACTCAGGCACAGTTGCAGCCTAACTCAGCCCTATTTTGGGCCTCAACTGTGCCTCAATTGTGCCTGTGTTGGGCTGGACTGAGGCCCCAGTCACTTTTGGTGTGACTTTCCATCACTTGCGCTCCAGCTGCCTGCCTACCTGATTATAAAGTATGAGACAGAATGTCGAGCAGCCTCCTATGCCTGTATAAAATTTCTGTTTCATTCAGCAATACCTAAACTAGGCTATACCATGTAAATACCAGTATATAGTGATCTAATGTAAATGAAGTTCAGTCAGTGATTTACAGGAAACACTACTTCTCTCTATGACTTATTGCTCCTCCGGCCAACAATAATGCCTAACCTTCCTATGTAACGTATACCATTCTGTGTGAAAACATAAGAGTTGGGGATAAATAATCTTGACTGATGAATGCATTCTTCTTGAACGTAACTTTAATGTGGCAAAGAAGCCACATGGGAAATGGCAGGTCGTGTATTATCTCAACTGGTCAGCTGTGGTTGAGCCATCGGGTTGAAATTAGAAAGTGGTGAGCAGACCAGGAATCTACTGCATCACTCTTCTCTACTCCAGTGCCTCCACCACAAACGAGGACCAGACAAAAGATCAAAACAATTTCATTTCCCCAGGCTTCATGACACTGACTACACTGGGTGATGAAGCACATACTACGCAGCCTTACAATTAAAATGTACTCTTGGAGCAGACCAAGCTCTTGCTTCACCACAAAGTTCTAACTGAGAATTCTTGAGTCATGTATAATAAAAACGTATTTTCTTCACTTTTAAAATTTGTCCCTTACATAGATGTGATGAAGATCAACTCTGTTTTGAAAACATTATGATCCCTATATTTTTATTTTAAAACCTTTTAACATCAATTTTCCACTAGAAATGTACAAAACAGAGAACAAGTAAGAGAATAAAACAATAAAAGCAACAATAAAGCTAGCAAGCGCACAATGTTTTACACTTACGGGAATTGATGCCATGTAAAAAACAGGAAGCTTGAAATTTAATAGACTCCTATGCCGTTAGCGGGTTTCCGATTCCAGGCAGCCGCACACGGAGTAAAAATACTTTTAAAATCCAAGGTGTTTTGCCCAACGTTTCGTTCCGGCAGCTCGGAACTTCCTCTGGGGTAAATCTGAAAAGATTTCGATGATACTGTTCTCCCTTCATCTGCTATGCTTATAAATCCAAAAGCGCGGGAAAGTAGCGATTCAAACAGCGGAGGTGTCCTGAGATGACCTACGCACCGGCAATCGCTCAGTGCTAGGTTAGAGTTACTTAGTTAGAGTTGCTGGATTATCAAGTTGAATCAGCTGTGGGGTATTCCTCGAGTTGTTGTCCTTTTTGTTAAAGGAACCTACTCTGTTGGAGTCCCCGCTGTCAAACTTGCAGTTGTTTCGCTGTTTGTGAGTTCCATCCTAGATCTTCCAACCGAACTTCTTTTATTGTGCACAATCGGCAACCAAATTTTGTTTGTAAATATTAGGTCTTGCTGACGATTAATCAGTTCACCAGTAGCCGTTTTGCTTATCTCCAATGCCTCCAGATGATGCAGAATTTTAAAGTTCGTTTCCTTTTGCAGACACGTTGTTTTGTAGAACTGGATCGCATGCCCTTCTTTCAACGCGTGTTCAGCAATTGAAGATTGTTCCGGGTGTTTTAATCTCAACGATCTTTCATGTTCTGACATTCTGGTCTTTATACTTCTGCTTGTCATTCCTATGTAAATTTTATTACATTCGCAAGCGACAGAGTAAATTCCTGCATTGGATAATGATGGTCGTCTATCCTTTGGGTTACTTAATATTTGTTGCACTTTGGAGGTAGGTCTAAAGATTGTTTTTACACCTCCTTGTTGAAGAATGCGTGCAATCTTATCAGTTGTTCCTTTAATAAACGGAAGACATGTCCAGATCTTTTGTTCTGCTGTAGTTTTTTCATTTTCGTTGTTATTCTGAAATGTCCCTTCCCTCTTGGCTTTAATTAGGTTATATTGTTTTGTCCAGCATTTATTAATTTGTCCAGTGGAATATCCGTTGGCTTGTAAAGAATTATAGATCACCCTTTTTTCTGCTTCTAATGAATCCTGATCACAAACTTTGATTGCCCCGTACACTAAGGAATTAATTAGTGAGTTCTTTTGAGATGGATGATGGTTGGAATTTTGATTAAGGTACCTCCCAGTATGGGTAGGCTTCCTATATACTTTGTGCCCTATTGATAAATCCTCCTTTCTAGTTACTAGGACATCTAGAAAAGGAAGAGAATTATTCTTTTCTAATTCCACCGTAAACTGAATTTCCCTGCATTGATTATTTAAGTGTTGTACAAAAGTATCCAGTTCCTTATCACCGTGTGTCCATATACAGAAAACATCATCCACATAACGGACCCAGACATCCGGTTTTAAAGTTGCAGTGTCCAATGTTTGTTTTTCGAATGTCTCCATATATAAATTGGCGACCACCGGACTGAGGGGGTTCCCCATGGCCACCCCCTCTTTCTGTTCCCTGAATTCTCCTTTCCAAATGAAATAAGTAGAAGTCAGGCAGTGGTAGAATAGTGGAATTAGCTCTCTAGGAATAGTCAGATCTTCAATCAAATCCATTACTTTCTCTAGAGGCACCTTGGTGAATAAGGAAGTGACATCAAAGCTTACTAGTCTTGACTCAGGTTTCAGACTAATGAGCTGCAATATTTCTATGAAATGATATGTATTTTTGACATAACTGGAAGTATTTCCTATGAAGGGTTGCAGTATCTTGGCCAAATGTTGAGATAACCCATGCGTGGGCGCCCCAATGTTACTTACGATGGGTCTCAATGGACAACCTTCCTTATGAATTTTTGGAAGTCCATAGAGCCTGGGGGGTAGTGCCTCGGATTTTATTAATCTATTTTTAAGGGCTTCATTAAAATTGGAATTTTTAATTAATTTATTGGTTTCTTTTAAAATCCTTTTTGTAGGGTCTTTTTTTATTCTAGTATAAGTTTCAGGATCAAGTAGGTCCCTAATCTTGCTGCAATAGTCCTCGGAATTCATAACTATCGTGGCATTGCCTTTGTCAGCGGGCAAAATAACTATGTTCTGGTTTTCCCTTAATTGTCTCATGCCTAAAGCTTCTGCCTTGCTGATGTTGCTTGGTGGGGGTTTGGCTTTTAACAGTACATTGGCAATTTGAATTCTCATTGTCTCTGCAGAGTCTGTCAAACTCTGTCAAAGTAGACTCCACATTGGCAATAATTTGTTCTTTGGGAATGTCCCTTGGTGTGATGGCAAAATTGCCTCCTTTTACCAAAATGGACTGTTGTGCTGGAGTTAATGGGTGACTAGATAAATTAATAACAACCTTGTCCGTAACTAGCTGTGCTGTCGCTTTAAAGTTTTTGTTAATCAATATTTCTAATTTCTTACAATGTCTCCTTTTTATCATAAGGTCCTGTTTATTTACCCAGTCCATAGTCCGTCTATCCCAATCTTGCCAGTCTGCTCTAGTCAAAAGATTGCTTACTTGTAGATGCAACTCATACAGTAGCACATCCATTCTGCTCAGATGGTATCTCGTTGTCCGGATTTCTTCACGTAGCAATGCACTCTCCATTTTTCGATAGATGTTCTCCGTTTTTGGTTTAGCAAACTTGCGATGGTGTCTTAGGAACTTGGGGATTACCCTTTCGTCCCTGCAGCGTAGCAAGAAAGTCAGCGTGTTTTTCAGTTTCATCTTTCGGAGACGATGTTTCTCCAATGTTTTTAGGTTTCTCCTATGAAAATGAAAAAACTACAGCAGAACAAAAGATCTGGACATGTCTTCCATTTATTAAAGGAACAACTGATAAGATTGCACGCATTCTTCAACAAGGAGGTGTAAAAACAATCTTTAGACCTACCTCCAAAGTGCAACAAATATTAAGTAACCCAAAGGATAGACGACCATCATTATCCAATGCAGGAATTTACTCTGTCGCTTGCGAATGTAATAAAATTTACATAGGAATGACAAGCAGAAGTATAAAGACCAGAATGTCAGAACATGAAAGATCGTTGAGATTAAAACACCCGGAACAATCTTCAATTGCTGAACACGCATCGTCAGCAAGACCTAATATTTACAAACAAAATTTGGTTGCCGATTGTGCACAATAAAAGAAGTTCGGTTGGAAGATCTAGGATGGAACTCACAAACAGCGAAACAACTGCAAGTTTGACAGCGGGGACTCCAACAGAGTAGGTTCCTTTAACAAAAAGGACAACAACTTGAGGAATACCCCACAGCTGATTCAACTTGATAATCCAGCAACTCTAACTAAGTAACTCTAACCTAGCACTGAGCGATTGCCGGTGCGTAGGTCATCTCAGGACACCTCCGCTGTTTGAATCGCTACTTTCCCGCGCTTTTCGATTTATAAGCATAGCAGATGAAGGGAGAACAGTATCATTGAAATCTTTTCAGATTTACCCCAGAGGAAGTTCCGAGCTGCCGGAACGAAACGTTGGGCAAAACACCTTGGATTTTAAAAGTATTTTTACTCCGTGTGCGGCTGCCTGGAATCGGAAACCTGCTAACGGCATAGGAGTCTATTAAATTTCAAGCTTCCTGTTTTTTACATGGCATCGATTCCCGTAAGTGCAAAACATTGTGCGCTAATAGCTGGCCATGAAAGCTTCCGAACGAAATTAAAGCTAGCAAGAAAGCCATAAAAGCAGCACAACCACGTATAGCATGACAATTCTAGAACATTCTCATCTAAATCTAAGCATCACCCCAAATACTCCTCAAAGATAACCAAGCCACAGGCACTCCTTAAGGTAGGTGTAAAAGGTAAAGGTGACACCTGACAATTAAGTCCAGTCGTGTCCGACTCTAGGGTGTGGTGCTCATCCCCATTTCAAAGCCGAAGAGCCAGCGTTATCCAAAGACGCCTCTGTGGTCATGTGGCCGGCATGACTCTCCTTGCCGCAGCGCGTAGCATGCGGCTGGAACAGAGTGCTGTTTACCTTCCCGCAAGCGGTACCTATTTATCTACTCGCATTAACATGCTTTTGAACTGCTAGGTTGGCAGGAGCTGGCCAAGCAACGAGAGCTCACCCTGTCGCGGATTCGAACTGCCGACCTTTCAATCGACAGCTCATGGTTCAGCGGTTTAACCCACTACGCCACCCGATGGCCATTAATGTAGGTGAGGTGGCTATTTAGGTCTTTCTAGTGTCTGTAAAGCAAAGGCAGCCAAATTGATGAGTCCAAATTGGTGTAATATGAACCAAATATCCTGACCTGGCTAGCAGTTTTCTGATTTTTTTTAAAGGAGGGGCAGTGGACCTGAGCCAGGATCCTAGTTCTTCTTTCCCATGCTGTCCCGCCCTTTTTCTCCTCAGAACTACTCCAGCTACATAGCTGGCATGATTCTGAAGAGACCCATAGGCAGCCAGGAGGCCTACATAGAGGTTTATAAAAAAAACACCTCTAGTTGGCCTTCTGATCACAACCCCCCCCCCCAACCATTAGGTGGTGCACATGCTCAATCAGCATGGCAGCATCGTGGAAAATGGTGGGGGATAGGATTGGGCTATGAGTTTAGTTGGACTTACAGGTGTGTATAGGATCGCAGCCTTAGGTCCCAATCCTATTCCTCACCAGTTTACACAATGCAGTGGAGCCAATGGAGCCAACACTGCATCCTATGGTGGTGTGTGTGTGTGGCTAGACAGCCCAGGAGAGGTAAGTAAAATAGTTTTTATTTAGCTCCTGGTAGCTAACCCTAACCCTGGCTGCCAACGGCTCTCCCACACCAGCTATTTATCTGGTGTAAGTTGGAGGAGCCTCAGGTGGTGGGTCCACGCTGAGAAAGAGGGATAGGATCCACACGTGTGCAGCTGCCTTGGAGATAATAATAATAACCACCACCACCAGTATTTATATACTGCCTTTTCTTGGTCATCGAATTTCTCCTCTGACTCTGATTCAAAGGCGGTTTACATAGGCAGGCTAGCTAACCTCTCAAAGGTGTTTTTTTTTAAATACAATAATACAAATGTTCTAGTCTTGCATAGAACCCTTCATTCCAGGTGGTTTCCTTCACAGTCCAGTCTCTCTCTGGCATTTGCCTCCCACGTTTTGACTGATGGCAACCCTGACTCCCACTCAGAGTGCCAGCAGCAGCTTTCTTTCACAGAGACTCTGTAGCTTGTCAGCAGCATGTCGACAGCTCTCCGACAGCACACGGATACTTCCAGGCATCTCGAATTGCCATCCTCAGATCTTCAGGCATATGAGGAGGCCACTCTACCAACTGAGCCAGACCTCCTGCCAGGGATGGGGACTCAAGTCAAATGACTCAACTCGCAAGTGCGACTGAGTCACTTTTTCCCCTGACTCATACTTGTGACCCACTGACTCGCACTTGCGACCCGCGGGACTCGCACTTGACTTGCACTCGTGGCACACTTGACTCGCACTAGTGACCTAGTGACTTAGAAACATCCCTGCCTCCTGCCCCCTCTACCAACTGAGCCAGATCCACCCCTCCTGCCCCCTCCCACTCCGTGCCTGGCCTGCTCCTTGCCTTGATCTTCCACCAAACTGCCCACAACCTTGCCGCCACCTTACCTGCTCCGAGTGTGGCATGGGTAGGCCACTGGCATTGCATGTGGGGTGTCCAGCCATTTGCACTGGCAGTCTTGCAGTGCACAACAGTGGTGCACCTTTTACAGTGCCGCACCAGCACCAGTTCAGTCACTGTAAGAGCTCAATAGGATTGGGCTAATGTTTCCAGGGGCATGTGGTGCAGGGGCGGCAGGTGAGGCTATTGCTGGAGCACAACCCAGGGATCACACATGTGACACCTGCTTGCACCTGAGTAAGCAGGCGGAATGCATGCATGATTGCCGGCTTAGGCTGCGGCGATCTTCCGAGGACTTCAGCAGAGTGGTTCTTCCTCACCTGCCGCTCTCGCACCACACGTCCCTGAATGTTTCTCATGTTGGGAAAAGGGACAATGGCCATTAACCATCTGTTCCAATCAATCTTAGCCTGAGTTTTTCTTTGTTTAAACTGAAAAAGTAACCTATTCAAGTAAGCTGCTGTGAAGTAAAAGTGCTAAGTTAAAACAACGCTCTTCAAATTAGAGGATGCTCCTTAGAGCAGTCCTTGAGGATCAGCTCCTACTGTTTCAGGATAATAAAATAAATGAACTGTCTTTCTATCTTTGACAACGTTCGGCATGAGAAAATTACATTCTATAAGTACAAACTCACAAGACATTCACAAAGTTGTATGTTGAAGTGATGCATTTGGAAAAACCTTCCCCTATTTCCACAGCTTGTCTGTCATGTAATGTAATGCCTAACATGAATATTTGAATCAGGCTGAAAAAAGAACAGAAACTTGAGGTCTCCTTGCATGCTAAATTGTACCTAGATACACAGCCTGATCCTATTGGGCTGCCACGCTGGCAAAATGCGCATTCCGCCGGCAGCTGAAAAGCAGCCGTTAAGCACTGGATGTAAGAACAAGCTGCCTGCACACTGGACCTTGGAGCAGGTAAGCCTAACACAGAGGGTGGAACGGGGTGGAGGGAGGGCAGCACGGGGAGCAGGTGGGGTGGGGTATGGGCGAATTGGGCCTGGAAGGGGGCGGGTTTGGAAGTGGCGGCACACACTGAATCTAAACCCCCTTCCCAGGTCTAGTCTGCCTGCATGGATCAACTTGGACTTGCGCCAGCTATAGAGCTGGTGCGGATCCAAGTTGACCCATAGCGGTTGCTTGGGCTTACCCCAGGGCAAGGGGACAAATCTCCAGCAGCCAAAACTCTCCCGTGGGATACAGCTGAGGCTGTGCCACAACCGCATTGCTGCGCAGGGAGTTCGGTAATATTGGGCCGACAATCATTGTTAATCTGTACCTGGATACAGTTATTCCCATGCTCTATTGTCTATCCAATACAGGAATGATCTGTGTGCAGTGCACATGGACTGTAGATTTGTCAAAATGAACCCAGGTATAGTCGTTCTCATGGAAACGTGTACCCAGGTACAGGCATTTTGTACCCGAGTTCAGCATAACATGTGAAGAGCCTTTTATCTAATATAGTGACATAGAGTACCAACTTGCCTTTCTTGCTTATAAATCTGACCATCGCCCCTAGTTAAAAGATTCTTTAATAATCTCAGCAGTTCATAGATTCTGACTTAATGTCTCATTTTTTGCCCCAACAAGCAACAGTCCATGGTTTCACATTCCCAACTTATTAAAGCAGGGGTGTCTTACCACACTTGACCTCAATACAATGAATGTTGACAACCCTAGGAGGTGCATGTACTTTGAAACCAAGGGAGCTCACAGGTTGTAACTGAAGCATAATCTGTAAAGCACAATGCACACATTTTAGTTCATGGGAGAATGATCCCATATTCTATCACCCCATATTAGAATGTTTGATGTCTCAACTAGCTGAAGTCCCGTTTGAAACAGCAGGGCACCCTCTGGGTGGAATGTTCTACTTTGTGAGGCCCACGTGTCCCATGACCTTCAAACTTTTAGGAAAGCTGCAAAACCTCTCTGTCTCAGCAGGACGTTTTTAGACGATTTATAAGACAACCTGTTTATATCAAGCTGATGCAATTAGCTATTTTATAGGCTCTTTTTCTTGGTTGTTTTAAAGTTGATTTACGGTTTGTAACTGTCATCTATTTTAAACTGTTTTAAACCTTGGAAGCTGTCTTGTGACCAAGGGGAGAGTATACCCTCCCTCTCAAATAAATAATAAAAAGGCAGTTTCCAGATTCTGTGGGCCAGGTCGGAGGAGAACAGGTGAATTTGCCTGGCTGTGGAGTTTAGACTTATGGAGACTGGAATAAGATCAGAAGGAAGGTCTTGCTATGTGTGTATTGGGGGGCAAAACTGTTTGCAAAGGAAAACATGAGATGTACAAACCTCTGGATCAGACCAAGGGTCTGCTGTGTTGGCTGTCTTTTGAGTAGCATCCCAGCTCCATTTGCTGGGCATTATTGGTTACTGCATCTATTTGCTCAAACCTTTTCTTTGTGCTTTCCAACCAAGCTCAGTCATTTTCCACCAGCCTCAGGGCCATCCTGTCCATGCAGCAACTAGAGTGGCAGATTCTGAGGGATCTGAGGGGCTGTGGACTCAGGGTGCCTTTTACCCGGAGGCTGCCGCTGTCGCCCCCCTCCCTCTATTCAAGAATGATTTGCTTCGTGTTGGAGGGGAGCTCACTTGAACACGAAGCAAATCATTCCTGTACTTCCCGTGCTCCTTGCATGCTGCCTCGAAACCCAAAAGTCACGCACTTCCAGATTTCAAGGCGTCGTGCGAGGAGCACCGTAAGAGTTCTCTGATTTTGTTTAAAGGAGGGGCAAGGGACCTGAGCCAGCATTAGGCAGGGTTTCAGGTTGCACTGCCCCTGATCAGCCTGTATGTACTTTTACTATCCTCCCTTCTTACCCCATTTTAATCCTTTTTCTTTTGGACTTTTAATGAACGAGTTACCTTTTGATCCTTTGCCAGCCTAGTCTACATTCCTGGGTCATTCAAAGAGTTGTCATGTCTCTCTGTCAAGCAGATGCTACTGTGGGTTTGATTTGCACTAAGAACCCCTGGGTTTCAGCATTCTCCTGGGAGGGGGGATTGTCCCAGATGGCCCCCTTCCATCTATAGCCTGGGATGGTGGCAGTGGATACAAACTACCAAGGTTCTTCCCTGTTCAGCTGCTGTTTCAGTAAAGGGAAAGTGGGGAGCAGGATGGGGTAGGGCACGCTAACCACTAGACTTACTCTCCTTGGTGAGCCTGCCTTGTCCCCGGCAATCTCCTTCCCTGACTGACTCCAAAAGAGGGCCTGTCCTATTACCTGATACGTTGAATTGGGATACTTTGGTGAAGGGCTTTGTCAAAAGCGTTTTGGAAATCACAGGTTTTCAGAATACTATGTTTACTGGATTACCCCTATCAACATTGATTCTCTCATAGAATTTTAAACAGTTGTTGAGGCAGGACTTCTCTTTGCAACACCTGTGCTGATTCTTCCTCAGCAATGCTTGTTCTAATATGTTAATGACTGACGTTTTAACAATAGTTTCTACCAATTAACAGACAAATCTGATGCCAACAGGTCTGCAATTTCCTAGTTCCTCTCTGGAGCCCATTATGAATTGGAGTTATGCTGGATGCATTTCAGTCTGTGGGAAGGAGGCCAATTTTAGTGAGAAGTTGCAAATTTCTGTTAAAAAATTAGAAGCTTCACATTTGAAGTTTTAAGTTACCATGGCTTTGTGAATGCTATCTGGCCCCAGTGTCTTGTTAATTCTGCATTTGCCAGTTTGCCCCATAACTTCATACTTTATCAGCTTTGTCTGACACAGGTCCTCAGATGCCCTCCCCCAAACCAATGGTTCAGATGTGGTTCTCTCCAACATTTTCAGCAGCAAAAACAAATACAGTTAATTTAATTAGCCCCCCTCTCTCTTTCCTCCTTCAGGTTTTCTTTCACATTTCATCATCTAAGAGTTTTACTGCCTAAAAAAAGTTTGTTGCTTGTTTTTATGCCTCCAGCAGTTTGATCCTCAAGTGTTTTTTTTTTAATTTTTTTGCCTTTTCTTATTATTGACTTACATTTGTTTGTTAGAATTTATGCTATTTTTAATTTTCCTCATTTGAGCAAAATTTCAATTTTGGAAAAGCAGACTTCATGCTTTTTTAATCACATTGGCATCCTCTTGGACTTGTTTTCTTGTACTCTATTATTTGGTATACATTTAATCTGAATTTCTCTTATGATGGTTTTGAATACTCTCCATGCTTTCTGAAGAGATTTAACCCTCATGACTATACCACCTCCCCCCTCACAAGAAGTGTAAGATGGCTCCTTTGGAGTGTGAGGCCGGCCGACTGCTTGCCTGCCTGCTTGACCCTTGCCCTGCTTGGCTAATCAGATCTGCCCGGGAGGGGCTGGTCGAGTGGACGGGGAGAGTGATCAACTCTTCTTTGGTGGAGGGGGTGTTGCCACTCGCTTTGCGACGGGCGGTGGTTTGACCCCTTCTGAAGAAGCCCTCCCTTGATTCCACAATAATGGACAACTACCGGCCAGTTTCAAACCTCCCGTTTTGGGGCAAGGTAATTGAGCGGGTGGTGGCATCTCAACTCCAGAGGGTCCTGGATGAAGCGGATTATCTAGATCCCTTTCAATCTGGTTTTAGGCCGGGCTTTGGGATGACAACAGCCTTGGTCGCCTTGGTGGATGACCTACGCCGAGGACTGGACAGGGGGAGTGCGTCCCTGTTGGTTCTGCTGGACCTCTCAGAGGCTTTCGACATCATCAACCATGGTGTCCCTCTGGGCCGACTGGCCGAGCTAGGGGTCGGGGGCACCGTTCTGCAGTGGTTCCACTCCTACTTGGCAGATAGGTCCCAGATGGTGGTGCTGGGGGATGCCTGCTCGGCACCCTGGCCCTTGAGGTGTGGGGTGCCAAAGGGTTCCATCTTGTTCCCCATGCTATTTAACATCTACATGAAACCGCTTGGAGAGGTCGGCTGGTGCGCCAGCTGCGAGCATACTTGGATTGTGCAGACCTGACCACGGTGATCCATGCCACAGTGACGTTGCGATTAGATTATTGTAACACGCTCTACGTGGGGCTGCCCTTGAAGATGGTTCGGAAACTGCAATTAGTGCAGAATGCGGCGGCCCGTGTGGTCACTGGAGGTAGGCGGTTCGACTCTGTCGGGCCGCTCCTCCGACGGCTGCACTGGCTGCCGATTCGTTTCCGGGCCCAATTCAAAGTGCTGGTCTTGACCTTTAAAGCCTTATATGGCTTGGGGCCAGGGTATTTGAGAGACCGCCTACTTCTATATAGTCCGGGCTGTCTCCTTATGTCATCAGAGAAGGCCCTTTTGCGGGTACCGTTGCCCAGGGAGGTGCAAGAGGCGGTGGACAGAAATAGGGCCTTCTCAGTAGTGGCACCAACCTTATGGAATTCCCTCCCTTTTGACTTATGAACTGCTCCCTCCTTGGACACTTTCCGGCGAGGCCTAAAAACCTTCTTGTTCAAAGAAGCCTTCTGAGCCCTTGCCTTTTTTAACATCTTGCTGGTACAGGTGGGGTGCTGCTGTTTTTATGCTCTTGTTTTAATTGTAGCAATGATCTTTTTAATCGATTTGTAGATACTGTTTTTATTAATTTTCATTAATTGTTTTTTACTGTTTTAAAATGTGATTATTTTTTGTATTGTATTTTTTTGTATTGTATTTTCTTTTTTGTTGTGAGCTGCCTTGGGTCCCTTTGGGGAGAAAGGTGGGATAAAAATACTGTAAATAAATAAATAATGATGGATCAAGGCACTCCCTTTCAAAGCTGTCTGTAGAACAAAGATGGGCAGCCCAATCCTATCCAGCGCCGATGCAGCGTGGCCACATGGTCCATGCCACATCCTGCACTGGAAGGGGAGGGGCTGGAGGTCTCCTTGGGGTAAGGGACATTTGTCCCATTATACCCCCTTCCAGTATGTTACGCCCCTCCCGTTACATTTGTCCCTGCCCTCCCCTGCCCCTGTGCTGCTCAGCATGGTACTGACTTGCTCTGGCATGCGTTATCCTGGATTCAGCAATGGTGAGGTGGTACAGGCCTCCCCGCCGGCACTGTCTACTCTCCGGGTGCTGCAAGTGCTTTACGGCATGTTTGCGATACCCTAAGCTGGCGCAGCACTTGCTGCGTCAGCCTAAGGGAAGCTTAGGATTGTGCCATATGCTCTTGTTCATAATTGAACAAGAAATAGATGGACTAGTACATGTTCTTATTGTTCAGACAAAATGGTATATGCTTCAGACGAAATGGTATATGCTAAGTGGTACCCAGTTTTATTATAGCACCAGTATTTGTTGGAGTTTGAAATATCATGTGTAAGCAGTGCTGGCACAGAGGCCGGCACCGCTCACAACACCAGCGTCCCAGACCTGCACTGGCCACCGCAGGTGAGTCCCGCACCAGTCAGCGCAGGGGCGGGAAAGGGAGGATGGTATTGGCTAGCCTGGGCTGGGAGGGGATATCGGAGCTGAGTTGCACTGATATCCTGTGCCCTGTCACAGCCCAGGCCGGCCTTACACAGCCTCCCCTATTGTGCACCAGCTAAAGAGTTGACACACATCCGAGGAAGCCCACTGCAGACTGCGCTGCTTATAAGAGGGGAAGGGGACAAACATCCCCTTCCCCCAAGGTGAGCCCGAGCCATGCCGGTGCAAGCCGCAATGCGCCTAGGATGCAGTGGCCGGCCCTTTAGGTTGACTGCGGCATGTTAGTCAGAATTGGGCTGGAAGAGACATTTTAGATCTAAAATTTAGATCTTGACTCAATTTCCATTTTTTAATGTAAAGATGTAATTTTCTTGGGTTTCTCTTGGAAAAGGGCTACCTATAAAGCATGCACCAAAGCAATAAAGGTGAAAACATTTAGAAAATAAAGCAAAAGTTAGGAAAATATGATTCAAGCATTCGGATTCTTAGCATGACAATATATAGTGAAAAGCAAAATCACAGCACTTCATGGTACAGTCGTGCTTTCCCACAAGCAGTGCCATTTACTGAGAGCTGTGGCTTTGCTTGATTACTTAAATGTGTTCCAAAGTGGACTGCACACACTGAATCACACATACAAAAGAAGCCAAGCGGAAACTTCAGGCACTGAGATTTTCCCTATTAACAAAAAAGCGCTGACACAGAAAAAAAATATCATACCTCAAAAATATAATCCTTCCCATCCTTGCCATGAACTGCTTTGACAGCACATATGTCCAAACCTCCAAACATCTCAGAACAGTTGTCAATCCAGAGCTTGTACCTATAATGTGAAAAGAAGCTCCCATGAGCCTAAAAGGATGGTTGTCAGAATAGAGATCTAACTAAATAGCTTGGATTTCTGGTCCCATCACTTATAATACTTTCCCCCTCACCAACATTACATTTTTGTTATATGTGAATGGTCAGGTGTGAATCTGAAGCCCAGTCTATCTGCATAAGAATCCCCCACTTGGAGCAGTCCTATGGAAGTAGCAATACAGAGAAAGCAATGTATGCGCCAACAGACCCATGCATACTCTTTGCAGTGATTTGTACTGTATGGGAAAATTAAAAATGTGCTCCTGTTATAATGCAAATCACCACCAGGAAGCAGTGTGGTTCTGGCAGCTGTATCTGGCAGAGATACACATAACATTTGTTTACCCATGGCAGAAAAACAGGTGTAAGCATAAACAGTGGCCATGTCCCCTATACACACTGACATGTCAGGGAGCTAGAACTGACTGAGGGTCCCGGAGGCATGTGGGCATGTTTGAACAGGCATTTGCCAATGCATAACTTGTGAAGCAGTCCTAAGATTGGCTGTGATGCAGACAGCGCAATCCTGTGTAAACTTTGTTGTTGTTGTTGTTCAGTCGTTAAGTCGTGTCTGACCCTTCGTGATCCCATGAACCATATCCCACCAGGCCTTCCTTTCCTCCACTATCTTCCTGAGTTCGCTCATTTTCATGTTCGTTGCATCGGTGATGCTGTCTAACCATCTCATCCTTTGCCTTCCCCTTCTCCTTTTGCCTTCAATCTTTCCCAGCATCAGAGTCTTCTCCAGAGAGTCCTCTCTTCGCATTAGGTGGCCAAAATATTTGAGCTTCAGCCTCAGTACCTGTCCTTCCAGGGAACAGTCAGGCTTGATTTCATTTAGGATTGACTGATTTGATCTCCTAGCAGTCCAAGGGACTCTCAGGAGTCTTCTCCAGCACCACAGTTCAAAAGCATCTATTCTTCGGCGCTCAGCCTTCCTTATGGTCCAACTCTCCCAACCATACATTGCTACTGGGAACACCATCGCCCTGACTATACGAACTTTTGTTGGCATGGTGATATCTGCTTTTTATTATGCTGTTTAAGTTTGCCATAGCTTTCCTTCCAAGGAGTAAGCGTCTTTTAATTTCATGGCTGCTGTCTCCGTCTGCAGTGATCTTGGAGCCCAGAAAAGTAAAATCTGTTACTGCTTCCATTTCTGCCCCTTCTATTTGCCAGGAATTGATGGGACCCGATGCCATGATCTTAGTTTTATTAATGTTGAGTTTCAAGCCAACTTTTGCACTCTCCTCTTTCACTCTCATCAAGAGGCTCTTTAGTTCTTCTTCACTTTCTGCCATTAGGGTGGTATCGTCTGCATATCTGAGGTTATTGATATTTCTCCCGGCAATCTTGATTCCGGCTTGCGATTCACTCAGCCCTGCATTTCTCATAATGTACTCTGTATATAAGTTAAATAAGCAGGGTGACAATGTACCGCCTTGCCATACTCCCTTCCCAGTGTAACAGCAGATGCACCAGTGCAAGTGCACTTACACTGGCATAAGTGCACTTACACCAGTGCATCTGTTGTTACACCAGTGCAAGGTTACACAGGATTGCGCTGTAAGTGCTTACTTAGAAATAAGACCTTTGTTTGAAAGTTACTATCTGCAATTTATTCTAGTGGAAAGGTATCTCTTTAAAGACAAAGGGAAAAAAGTTTAATTGACAAATGTTTAATTGACATTTAGCAAGAATGTTTTGAAAAATTACTGATGAGATCTTATCGAATGAATGAAGCAGCTTTCTATTCCTTGTACAACTTCATTTTTTAATGGTTATTTTGGATGCATGTCAAATTCAACATCTGTGGAAGTGCTGACTGCAGTGATTGAGTTTATTTGTTTATAAACCATTCTTGCTATTAAATTCTACAGTTTCTTGACTCTAGGAGAACTGTTGCTTCTTTTAATGGTAAATCTGGAGCTGGAGCAAAAACAACCCAAAGAAAGCAAGCTAATCCTGACAGCCAATGAAGCCAAAGAAACAATGAGAAGATTTTACTGAAGACAGTTTACATATACATACAAAATATGAAGCTTCGAAGAGACATTAGATAGCATTAAAAAAAGTGAATCATGATTAAATCCCATTAAAATTTTTTAGATGACTAAAGATGCAATCCTATACGCACACTTATCTTGGAGTAAATTCCATTAAACTCAATGCAGTTTACTTCTGAGTAGAAAGGCACAATACTGCATTGTAAATCCCATTCTTTTCAATGGAGTTTAGTCATGACAAACTTTCTTTGGATATAATCTACTGAGGATGGAATGACGTCTCCCTCACAACCCTTCAAAACGTGGAGTTATCCACTCATTTTACAGTTTTCTGGGAGATGTGTCTCATTACCTCTTTCTTTTCACCCTCTAGGATATGACATGTTCTTGACATAGCTCTATAATTGCAACAAATGCAATTGGTTGGGTTATAATTTACTAACTCAAAGATGATTAAATTTTAAAAGGTTGCTTTGATAAAGTCATGTTTGAAAGCTGTGTTTTTGGCCTCAGAGCACAGAACACCTACTGTTATAAGCTGTTTGAATATTTTTTTAACAGCTGATATCTTGCATCTTGAAGGCTAGAAGCATTATGACCTGAATAGGGTATTTCTTAGCTCTTTTAAATACAAAGCTAAAATTATACCATTAAAAACTCATGGCCAGATAGCTTTGCTTTGAGGGCATGTTCTCATGCTACATTTCATACATTCAGCATCAGACAGATGAATGTACACATGCAGGTATAAATTGATACTTTTCTCTTCACAAGGATGGGGAGTTTAAATCCTTTCCCAAGAGTTGCTTCCATGTGTTTTAGGAAAAAGCAGAGATTTACATAGCAATGCAAACAAATTGGGTACATTTTGCACCCGCCTAAATAAAAAACACAGTGTGAAAGATGGCCAGACTCAGAATTTTGTGCAGATCAGCATGATCGTCCTTTCCATAATTATGTGATATGCTCTCACTTTACAGTCATGTGGATGCCGATTCTGTGAGGAGTCTCGGCATACTTTTTGGCTTCCCCATGCTCCATGCCTGTAACAAATGCTGCTCCCTGCTGGGCATGGGGAAAGGGGAAGGATCACACCTGAAAACTGTGTTGGGCCATTTACAAATTCTGTATAAACCTCCACCAGAAGATGAACACAGAGTGCCATACTGCCGGGGGGGGGGGGGGGGGGAGCGAATGCATCAAACTCATGCATTACTATTCTTGTAATATTACTACCTGAAGCATTACTATTCTTGATTAAATAGTATTCTTGATTGTTTCTTATTAAAAATAAAGGCAGGATATAAGTTTAATGAAGAAACAAGTACTGTATACTGTATGTTTACAGAACAGCCAATATTTTGTTCAAGTAGGAATCAATGGTGATGAAAGAGAAGATATGAGCTTATGGATAATCAGCTCTCAGAGCACCTTGTAGGGAAGACAAAGGTTGACTTTTCCTCAAACTCTTGCTGCCAATCCACTCAACCTTTGGGCAGATGCCACTGAGTGACATCAGCACAAGGTTGTGGCATTTTCATGCCAGCTCCACCTCATGCCAAGTACAGCCTACCCTCCCCCTCTTTCTGGAAGTGGTTTATACTTTTAAATGGAATTATTTCTTATGACACAAAAATGCACTTGCCTATCTGACATAGCAATTTGTTCCAACATTGCCGATCCAGTGTTTGTCTTCCAGTTTCCAGATATAGAAGTCCTCCTGTACAGAAACATGAATGCTTAAGTAAGGAGCACACCGCCACTTTGTTACTACGACTATCATTTGCTTGTTTATTAGTTTGGTAATCAGGGGCATGCACAGCAACTTAGAAAAGTCAACATTTCTTCAAGAATATTTTCTCTGAATCAAGAGATGCATTTAATGTGATGCAAACAAGAAAGAAACACCTGCAAAATGTATTATACATGGAGAGTCCATGTGTGCAATTTGTTTCTCCTGCATTTCTCTCCTTTTCACCCTATGTCATTTTCCTGAAACAATGGTTTATTAATACTAATGTATATATCTCTAAACATTTGCAAAAGCTGTGGTGTTTGGAATGATCCAGCACTATATCCTAGTTATCTATTGACATATAGGTCATCTTTCATGTGAATTCTGGATCCACATATACCACAGAATATAATATTGGAAAGCAGGGCTGGCCCAAGAACACCTCTGCCTGTGGCACCAGGCCAAATGCTGCCTTACTTAGTGATGTGCCAGCCTCTGCTCCTCCTGCTCCCTGGATTGGAAAAGAAAGAGGGGCATGGAGCGGGAAAGGAAGTACGGAGGAGAGGATAGCAGCTCACCACTCTCCTCTCTTCTGCACCATGCCCCTCTTCCTTTTACTTGAACATCCCCTGAATAAGCATGCAAGACAGAGGCTTGGATGAAAGTGTCACTTGATCTAGAAAAAACATAACCTGCAGCAGGGAACAAATAACCTAACTCTGCCCCCCCCCCACGTGCGAGCATCTAGGTTGGGGGAAATGGTGATAACCGTCTACCTTCCCCTTGTTATAAACGGGCATCACAGCCTGACTCCAAGCCACACTCAGTCGTAGACTGATAGAGCTTATCACCACCAACAGGGGTCGAAGCAGCTGGACAGTGCAGACTTCCACAGGCAAGCCTTAACGTAGTCATTGCTTATTTCAGCCAAGGGCCTTGCCAGCAAAGCCTCACCGATCCGGTCAAGTATTGTCCTGGCTTACTGCCTGACCTTGCTGACCTCAGGATGTACGCCAATCAAAAGAGCCCTGTCTACCCAGCCCGCACGTGACCTGCCTAAAGTGACTAAAGGTGATGTCAGAATTGGGCTCATGACTCCCCTATGTAGGATTGTCCTTTGGCAGGTGCTGCAATCAGCTCTAGAAGTCCTCTGTGTCAGGGACTATAGGGCTAAGTTTCCACCAGATTTGCCTCACAGCCTAGTGTTTTGGTATGGCTGGTTTGAAGGATGGGAAGTCAAGGTCATCATCCCACTAACTGCCTGATGTGGTGCAATTTGTTTGTCAGGGATGCCAAGGCTTGAACTAGGGACTAATGTGAGTTCCATTACTCCATCTTGGCTGGACCAGCAAGAGCTCTGATACAGCTACTGCATATGTCTGCTAGGGTTTAGCATAGAGGCAGCTATGGTTAAAATTCAAGCGACTATAGGCAGTGATGTAGACTAGAGTCTATTGACTCGAACACGAGTCGGACTCAAGTCGCGTCAATGACTTGACTTGGACTTGACTCAGCAATTGTAAAAGACTCGAAAGATATGACTCAAGACTTGGAGCCTTTTACAAGTCAAATTTTATTCAAGTTTAACCCTATTTTCCCCAACTTGCAACCAAAGACTCGGGACTTGAGGGCAAAGACTTGGGACTTGACTTGAGACTTGGACCCAGAAACTTGATCCACATCCCTGACTATAGGTTTATGTGGCACCAACTGGTACTGATGGATCCACTGATGGTGGATACGTTCTTATTTTCAGAAGCGGAATGCGGCAAATGGGCATCCAGGGCAAGGCAATACGCGGAGCCCCCCCCCCCCAGCGCTCCAAACCTGGAAGTGAGTGGCGATGTCATCACCACCCACTCACTTTCAGGTTCAGAGGCCCGATGTGAGCCTCAACATAATGGTAAGAAGTTTGGGTGCACGTTTTCCATGCGTTGCAGCTCTCCCCACTGCACTGAGCCTCCTGCTGCTACTTGAAGGCTCCCGCTGGGGAGAAATTGCGTCCCCTTCAGCAGAGTGCCTGAGGAAGGTGCCCCTCAGGCTCCACTGTCATTACACCCCTGCTTATTTTATTGATATATTTGTTTTATTTGTATACAATGCATTCCTTGTGTTCCATTAAGGACTCATTCCTTGGGAATCCTTGTCTCCCCCTAGCAGTATACTTGTTCTACTTTGTGTTTTGAGTGAGTTTTATGCCTCCCTCTTTCAATCAAATGTTCTAAATCACATAGGACCAATAACCAAAAGTAATGGGAGTGTCTCAGATGATCACTGAAAATGGTAAATGAATGAAAACTGATATGAACGGACGGCTTTTAAAGATGTGCATCAGAGCTGCGCTGTAAAAGGATGAGGTAGGTCAAGTGCAATAGGGCGAAGGAATATGAGAGAAAGACTCTATGGAATTAGGCACTTGTTAAAATGAAAATATGCAATGAAACAGAAAGGGGGGAACAAATGGAATTATATGATCATTGCATCTAAAACAATGAATGCAATAAAAGTACTAAGAATTGAATGACTGCACTGTGGAAGTGGAGCCTGAGATTTATGCTACGATTTGTTACCAATATAACAGAAAGAGCACACAGCACGGCATGAAATGGAATGGCAGGGCCCAAATGAAATGACTGTACTGATACAAGCTCAAGATCATTTAGTGTAGATCAGTTATCCTTAAACATCCTTTAACAAATCTCCCAAAGGCTGCATATGGTACAAACTTCCTTCCCAACTCCAAAGAAAATGTAATATTTATGCTGCTTCTACATATTCAGTTGTACTACCACAGGAGGTAGACGATTTGAAGTTCTTGCCCTGCCAGATGACTTCTTAGGGGCATCAGGAAAAGCCCAATTAATTGTGAAGCTCACAGTCTGTGCAGAGATCCTGGAGTCAAATCATTGCCACCATGGAGGAGGATCTCCTGGAGTCAAAATTCTGGACCCCCCCCCCCCCGAAAATCCACTAGCAAATTCTAAGGGGTGAGACTCCAAAACCACAATTGAACTCCAGTTTGGAAGAAGTCAGCAACAATTACAAACATTACAAACATGCCCTCTTGTACTGTTTTTGCACAAAGAAAGCATGGTGATTAGTAACGAAAATTAGGCTGTCGATGAGTGGGCAGAGCAACAAGAGAGGCAAGACAAATAGGCGGACACTCTGTGAAAGACTGTCCCCAAGCTTGGATTGTTGTTTGCTCCCCAGATCATTATATGTTTCTTGTAGTTAGCATATGTAATGAAACTGTACACGTTATATAGAGAAAAATGACAAATACTAATACATTAACATACGGTAAAATGGGAGGATTTAACTGTTTGCCTCCACTATGGTTCTGATCTGGTTCAGCCCCCTGCTGTCTTCCCTTTGAAAGTTCCTGTTATGGCCCAATCCTATTGGGCTGCTGCACTGCCCAAACACTTCTTCTGGCAATGTGGCACGCTTTATGGCCATTGCAAAAGGCGATGCACCGTAGAGAGCAGCCTGGTCACCACTGCCAGCGGCGAATGGCTGTGCCCATGCAATAACAGCAAGGGCAGGAGCCCTGGAACTGGCAACGTGGGGTGGGGTGGAGGAATGGGGTGAAGATTGGGGCGGGGAGGGGGGATGTGGAGGTCGAGAAGGGTCTGGTATTGGCAGCAACACCACCGCCAATATTCTATCCTCCTTCCTGACCTCAATCCACCTATCTGGGTCCATTTGGACTTACACCAGTAAAGTAGCTGGTGGACCCATCTGAGTAGACCCATCAGGGCAGTGGAGGCTTGCCCCGGAACAAGGGAACAAATGTTCCCTTATCTTGAGGCGGCCTCAGGGACCTGAAACTCCCTTGCAGGATGCAGCATGTGCCCCGCTGGCGCGGTTACATCAGAGCTGGGGGAGTTAGGTAGGATTGGGCTGTTGGTACGAATCATCAACATGACTGGGGCAAAACTACTATAAGATTATAACAGCCCAATCTTATACAGTACTATAGGTATGTCAGCATATCTCTACATATGCTGCTGCAACGATAGCCCCAATGGCATAGAAGCCCATCTGCTGACGGGCGTGCCATGGATTCCTGTGTGAGCTGATGTAGCTCAGTTGTTGCTTGGATGCCAGCACAACTCCACCACTGGAGAGGCTAAAATGGAAAAGAGATTGGGACGTAATGTGGGAGGGACATGGAGGAGTTGACATACACCATATCCTAACCCCCCTTCAGATAATGAATGCCTCTGAAACGCTATACCAATGACAGAGCTGGCATAGGTAGGAGTAACCCCATAAGGACCAATGGGGAAGGGGAAAATAGCATAAAATTACACTTCCTGTCACCCCTTGACCCCTTTCCTACAAGACAGCATAGGATTCAGACTACACGTGGCAACCAATAACAGCACACCAACCCCAGTATTAAAGCCCTCAGGGAGCCTACATCTTAGATGATTAGATGCATGGCATGGGGCTATAGCTCTCTGATCTCTCAAAGAGGAACTTTGGTCATGGGAACCATGGTGAAAGCATACATTCCTGGTTGCTTTAAAATTTGGAAAAATAATTACATAACAATTCCTGGTTGAAATTTCTTCAAACCATCCCATTTCTTTTATGTAGTTTTTCTTGCTTTCATGTTCAAGCATCAGTTAATGTTCTAATGGACACAACCAAAAAAGAAGCATTGAAATGTTATTAAAAGTGAAGATGCTTTTTAGAATTCTCATTCTTTTACTTGCTGATTGACGGTATTGGTGAACCGCTGTATATTGGCTTCCTTTTCTCCAATCAGGGATAGTGGTGAAGTTTCACAAAAGGGTAAAAAAATCTGGTTGTTACCTGCTTTATAGTTGATGAAATTGGAAGATGAAAGAATAGAATCTGTTTGCTCACATGTATGCTTTGTAGTTGTTGCCTATCTTTTGGATCCGGATATCATATTTGGAGTCGACGTAGGGTTCAGTGGTGGCGTAGGTCTGAGTGAGTGCTACCACACTGGCTATATCCTGAAAATCATAATGGTTGTCTACTTTGACCTATTGTCAATGTATATACCACATGGAGAGACAAGAAAGAAAAGGATAAGGATTGTTAAACTTGTCATGGAAGGAAAACCCCACTTCTTGGACATGGTTTACAAATGTACATTACTAACTTTTTATACTGCTTTATTCCTTATAGCTAAGAACATCTGAAATACAAATAGTTTGAATCACAAAATGAAAGCACATCAAGATACAGCTAAAATGTACAAGTATAACCTTCTCGTACCTATTCCCCAAAGATTAAACATGTCTTGCATCATGTTCAGAAAATGGCAAGTCTCAGACTTCGGTGGATTCCTAGAACAAAGTTCTGTTTACATGGTCAGCTGCGTGTAGGAACATGGTTTCTATAAAACTAATCTCCTGGATTCAGCTCATGATTCTAAGTATGTGCAGAAGTGTGTGCATGTGTGTGTTCCCATTTGAATAGAGAACTACTTGCAAAATGCATGCTGTGCAACAAGCTCCTCTCACTTGTCAAACAACTGAAGTGGAACTGCATGAGCGCAGGCCTTTTGAAAAGGTGAGAAATCTGCCATTCAGGTGCTTGGGATGGAGAGCAGGGAGGTAGATTTGGTCCTCCCCAGGTTGTTAGTGTGATCTTAACCTTTCTGAAAAGACTCCATGTGTGTATATGTGCACACACACACACACACACACACACACACACACACACACACACACACACACACGTATGTACAGTATATGGAGAGGTCTGGCCCAAGTCCTTAGGCCACCTGAAACTGGCATGACGTGCTGTGCCACCACCATGAAGCATGTTGCGCCCTCCCTATGTCTCCCCACAATTTCCCTCTGTCTCTCAGTACTCAAAGTGCACAGCAACCTAAAGCCCCCCTCAAGATCCCCCCCTCCGCCACAGCTTTTGCCTCCTTCTCTCCTCAGTAGCAGTGTGTCAGGCGCCTCATCCTGGGCTGCTTCAAAGGCTGTAGCAGCAGCCATTGCTCTGCCTAGCGACAATGATGATTCCAGAAGTGGTGGCTGCTGCTCTGGGAGCAATGGGGGCTGCTGCTGCTGCTGGAACTGTGGGAGTGGCAGCTGCCACTCGAGCTTCTTCCCAGCCACCACTCTGCAAGCAGCAATGATGGCAGCAATGGTGGTTGTGGTGGTTCTTCCTGGTCTGCTTTTACGCTGCCTTTTGAAAAAGCAGTGTGCAGGCTAAGGTCTGGACACAAAGCAAGAAGTCCTCCCCACTTCTTTTGTCCTGATTGGGGGCAGTGGAGGTCCACAAGGTAAGCCTGCTACTCTCTCAAGTGCCACACCACCAAGGTGCTGCCCTGGACCAAAAGTCCCACCAAGTCCAACTGGTGAGGTGACCCTGTACTAAGCTAATTTCATTCTCAAGTGCCTCTGACTCTTGCCCCAGTCCAGCTAAAAGCTATGCACAAGCGGTGCTGCGTGAACCATTTTCCTGTTCTTAGCCAACAGAAGTGGATAAGTGCTAGGATAAAATCCTATCAACCAGTTATTTGGGAGGGGAATTGGTCTGATCGCCTCTGCCAAGCAGCACAACTGATCTGCACATGCTCTGTTGCAATGGAGTCTGTGAGTTTTTCTTGTTTAGGATGCAGAATGTGGATTTTTTGGATTTGTGGGGTTTACTCTTTTCTGTGAGTTTGAGTGAGATTGCCTTTGTACTCTGCTAATTCACACATGTGTGTAGCAGTATGGCTAGCTGGCTGTAAAACATTCCTTAAAGAAGTGATTCTCTCGGGTCTTTAAATAAATTAAGCAAACCACCCTGCATAAGCAGGTTTCCGGATCTCTTGATTCTAAACAACAGTTCTGGTAGATAAATTGAACTGATCTTTGAAATTACTGCCTGTAAGGTTTGAAAGTTGGTTAGGATTGGGCTGTTAGGGAGGGCATGAAATATTTCAGAGCACATGGCTATTTCTCAAAAGACTTTCAAATTCTAGGGTTATGTCAAGGTATAAAATGCTTTTAAAATATACTGCTTTTTGATAGTACTGTATATGTTGTGAATTTATCTAGGAGGAGGCCTTCATCTCTGTTAATCTCTGATTCTACCTCCAAACCTGAAATGGTTCCCCTGACAGAGATGAAACATGTTTAATGGCCCAATCCAAACAGACGGCTGTGCTGGTGGAATTCGTGTTCCGCCATTGTGTGCTGTCACAAAAGCACCAGAAAGCGCTTTGTGACAGCGTGAGTTCTAGGGGTGCTAGCCGGAACGCAGATGCCAGTGGTCTTCCTGCTGGTGCCAGTGGTAGTGTGAATGCCCACCAAACCAGGTAAGTCCAACACAGGGGCAGGTGAGGGTGGGGAGGGGACTGAGCAGGGCGAGGGGAGGGCGGCGACAGGAGCCGGGGTGGGTGGATCAGGCCTCAAAGGGGGCGGGATCAATGGTGCTGGTGCACATCGTATCCAACCCTCCTTCCCAGGCCCAATCTATTTGCACGGATCAACGCGGACTTGCACCAGCGATATCACTTGTGCAGGTCTAAGTTGACCCGTTGCGGCTGCTAGGGCTTACCCTGGGACAAGGGGGCAAATGTCCTCTGACCCCGAGGAGATTTCCAGCATGGAAAAATCTCCTGCAGGATACAGCAGAGCCTGCACTGACGCCACTGCATCACCTCACAGGGATTTAATTAGGATTGGGCTGTAAATGAGAGATACCATATGTCTATACATAATGAAATTAACAGCCCAATCCTATCTAAGAAACCCCACTGATGCAACCACACCACCAGAATGGGTGCTGCATCCTGTGTGTGTGTGTGTGGGGGGCTGTCCTGGAGGTCTCCTCCAGGTTAGGGAACATTTATTCCTTTGCTTGGGGGTAAGCCTTCACTGCCACGATGGATCTATTTGGACTTGCATCATCAATTTTGCTGGTGCAAGTCCGAGTGGACACAGGAAGGTGGATTGAGGCCAGGAAGGGGGACAGGATATTGGCAGAGCTGCTGCCACTGATATCATCCCCTTCTCAGCCTCAACACACCTCCCTTTCTTCCCCAGTCTCTGCCCTGTTCCTCCTCCTCCCCTCCCCATCCTGCCCACCCACTGCCCACCCTCTATGCCAACTTACTGGTGCCAGGGCTGTTCAGGAGGTCACTGGTGCATGGCCATGGCTGCTCACGACATTTGGCGGCAGCCTGGCTGCACGGAATGGCGGGTTGCACATTGCGACCACTGTAAAGTATGCTGTGCTGCCAGAAAGTGAGTTCCGGTGGCGCTGTGGGCCCATAGGATTGGGCTGTAACTGACATACAGCATGACATCCGTAATGATTAGTAATGTCTCTCTATCCAGGCAATTTCTAAGGATGCTTTATTGCAACATGGGCCCAGTCATATCAATGAAGTTTATAAAATTACATGTTTACAGATAATTTGAAAAATTCCATCAAAAACTAGAAGAGGTACCCTGAGTACCATGTATGCAAACATCAACGGGAATTGACAGTTGGCAACTGACAACATTTCCCTCATCTTACTTTCTCTTCAACACTGGAATACAATCAAGCCTTTGACTAGAGACTTTAATGAATCTCAGTACATGGGAGATCAGATTTCAAATTCTTTTGTGTGAAATGTTTGAGTACAGGATTTAACACTGAACAATGTAAAATGCCTGCTTTTCTCTAAATGTCAAAAGGACTGTTTCAGAGGACTATTTAATTAGTATCATTTGCTTTTGCCTACCTTGGATAATATCGTCATCCAATTAGTAAGCGAGACAGGTTGATTTTCCCTAAATCGTTCAGCTCTTCTGTATAAGGTTCAATAGTCTAATGCCAAGATCTGTTGTCACTTGTGCCACCGCTCCCCAATACTAAATACTTGGAGGCACCTGCATATATCTGATTGCAGAAGTTGGCCTTTAGACTGGAAAGCATTGAGTAGAAGATGAATGTAAAAATATGACACTGAACAATCAGAGCGTGTGGGAGCAGAGAACTAATGAAATGAGTAGCAAAGCACCCAGCTGATTACAGAAATATACTTGGGTAAGTAATATGCAACAGAGGAAGAACATAACGGTGTATGCTATTTCTGGCATAGGTTATCTGTTGATTTTCAATCACATGAATAGATCTTATTCTCTCACTTTCATAAAGTCAAAGAAGATAGACTTTCACCAGGGGATTTTAAGGGTATGCTCAAGTGACTTCTACGTATGTCTAAAACTAAGAAAATATGCAGGGCCTCCTGAACATGTGTCATAATACAGATTTGCATAATTACTACAAATTACACAGTGCATCATTTAACTGCTTTCATTAGAAAGTTTGAAGCCTGTGATGTTTACACAATAAACTTTTACAAAGCATCTCCACTATATTCCCCCAAGATAAATAAATAGCACTTGTACCTTTCCCATGCCTGAATGTGCATGTCCAATCTTCACAACAACAGGAAATGTTGGCAATGCCAGCTGAGGATGAGAAAGAAAAACAAGTTTTAAAATGGTTGCTTAGGCAATGGCCGTTTTATTATCACGATCATTCTGCTCTGGAGGTAGAATGGATTCAGCAGACGCTTAGCTGTAGGAATTCAGCATGTCTTGAATGTATTTGTCTTTGTATGTGACAAATTAGTATTGGCAGACCATCCTCATTACTAGGCCACAAGGGTCTCAGACCTGCCCTTTATTTTATATAATGCAAGAAATATAACGCTTTCCATTAAGATTATTTTCTTTAACATGACAGTGTGAAGTTCAGATGCTACCCAGTACCTCATTTCAAACAATGGTCAATTCTAGATCAACCTTCAATTATAATTCTGTGCTGAGGAATCATTGAGTAGCATCCTGACAACAGTTTTCAGCATCAGGAGCTCTCTCCAGGAATGGGAGCTCTTATCTGGGAATGGACAAAGCAGCCGTTGTACAAGTGGAAGAATGGAGGTCAAATATATACGTTCGTATACGTCTTTTTGGTTAAAACCAGAACTTTGGATTGGGCTCCAAAATCAATAGAAAGTCAGTGGAACTGTTTCAGCATGGATGAGAGATATTCCTGGCAGCTAGTACTGGTCAATAGCCCCATTCCTGCATTCTGCACTAGCTGAAGTTTCCAAGTAGTCTTCCAAGGGAATGTCACATAGAATGCATTGCAGTAGTCCATGCTCATGCACTGGTCATGTGCATGAGATCTACAATAGCAGGATTTCCATCTTTTGTTATTTCTTAATTGCACCTGCATGAAATATGGTTTCACCCTTTTTGAAGAGTAGAGTACCAGTAAGTCTTAATTCTAGTTTGTTAACTCATGAAATGTCTCATATTCAACTGGAAATAAACAGATCTGCGAAACAAGCATTGTTTGATAGACCGAGTAACTTGAGTTAATGAAGTATCTACCAGAGAAAATGGTTTGTCTTCCGTGGAAACAGAGGCATTGTTAGGGGGGGTGCAGGGGGGCGACATGCCGCTGGATTTGGTGGCAATTTGGCGGGGGTGCGACGAAAATGCACCCCGGCAGTTTTTGGGGCGCAGGCCGCAAACAGCCTAAAAGCGGCAAAAAAACCGCTGGAGGGTGCAATTTTGCCGCACTTCCGCCAAATTGCCGCTGAAAGGGCGGGGCTTGTGACATCACAGGGGGTGTCATGGCGACGCCCCCCGTGGGGTGTAGCGATGCCCCTGTGTGGAAGATGCTAATTCATCTCCATGAAGTGTATAGCTATTCCCTGGAATACTATAGTATTGCTCATAGCGCAAACGCATAGTGATTGTCAGGTCAACTACCCCAACATTCATGGCTCAAGTGATTTCTGGTATAAAATGTCTTCACCTCGTCTGGTCTATTTCTCAGCTTTCTGCTTTAGTTGGAGAGGTGGGAAATGTACAGAAACTATTTGGTACTACTATTATTGATTTTGTCATAGGAATGCAGCCCATGTGCATTGATGTACAAAACTAGCAGGATGTATTTCCTATAACAGGAAGAAACATGCACATTACTTGTAGTGGTAATTTAGTCCCTGAAAATGAGTATCTTGGAATATGACCTGTTATCCCCTTTCAGTGTTGCACAAGAGTTTTGATGATGAAAACATTATATATCACCAACAGCCTGAAAACTGTCTTAAAAATTAATTTGGCTTGTAACTGATGTAATGGAAGCACTCAGGCATAGCTACCTTTAGGGTCACCAGCTGGCAGGTTTTTGACCTGACAGGCTGTTTTTGCTTTGTGTCCTATGCCTTAGGGCTGTTTGTTTTTTAAACGAGAGTAAATCTACTTCCTTTACAGTTGGAGCATTCTCTCCCCCCCTTTCATCTTTTTAAACTGTCTCTCTCTTTATAAACATGCTTGAGAGTTTGAAATGTGCAGTTGTAAAGCCACTGCAGTCAGTATTGCTTCTGCCTTGTACATTCCACCGGAGTCTCCTGAATTTTCATGTTGACCATAAGAACAGAAAGTAGCCATGAGCTGGCTTTAAGGCTTAAATCAGAAGTCTGGCATTTTTTATGTAATGCTAAACTCCAGTTACATAATTTCATTGTGAAGGCTTTGTGTGCTTTAAATGAGGCGCAGAAAACAAACTGATAACTTGTTAAGCTGTAAAAGCTTCATGGCCTGCATTGATGTAAAACAGTTTGAGTAGTCCGGGTTTAAAAGCCATGTATACAAAAATACTATAAATTTATTTTTGTATACATGGCTTTTAAACCCGGAATACTCAAATCCTTCATGCTAATGGCAGAACTGAGAGTAATTCAGAAGACCCTGAAAGTGTGAAAGCACCACCAGAAACTGCTTTTGGCTTAAAAACTGTGATGCCTACTGAATGGTCTGATGCAACATTTTCTGGTGCTTGTGGCCGCTAGGTTATGGATCTTGGCCGGTTGTCAAGGATATGAAGAGAAAAATAGGTTTGACTATGAAGGAATGAGTTTGATTCCATTATGGCTTTAATTCACCTTAATGTTTTCCCCCTGCCAGAGTGAGCCCTTGCTAGAAAACAAGCTTATTTGTTCCCCTGTATCTTACTGGGATTGAACAGTAAGAGAGCCCAATCCTATGCTTTTCTTCCCCCACCGATGCAACCACGCCAAAAAGGCTTGCACTGCATCCTGCAAGGGGAGGGGCAGTTCTAGAGGTCTCCTCTGGGTAAGGGAATATTTGTTCCCTTACCTGAGGGTATGCCTCTGGGGTGTGGATGGGTCTACTTGGACCTGCACTAGTGAAATTGCTGGTGCAAGTCCGCGTGGACCTGTGTTGGGGGGTCAGGTCCGAGAAGGAGGTTTGGATATGGTGGACACCGCTGCCGCCAAACCTACCCCCTTTCTGGACCTGATTTGCACTCGCGCTGCCCCTGTTGCTACCCCATTCTGCCCTCCCCCTGCTCTGTTCCGCCTCTCCCGTTGGCTTACCTGTGTCAGCGGGCCTTCTCCAAGCCTCCACCATGTGCGGGGCTGCTCCAGTCTCTCTGCTGGGGACGGGGGAGTGCCTGAGCAGGGAGGGGTCGGTGGGAAGCAGAAATAGGGAGGGGGTAGATTCTGGAGGCACCAGCGTGAGCCAGGATCCTACCCCAATTCCCTCTCCTCCTCTCTTACTCTCCTCAGTTCTGTGCCAGTAAAACAACTGGCACAGACCTGAGGAGACCAATTCGGGCAGTGGAGGCATGTCCCAAGCTAAGGGAATGACAGTTCCCTTACCATGAGGAGACCTCTGCAACTGCCCTCCCATAGGATGCAGCACATACTCCATTGGCGTGTCTGCATGGGGGAGGGGGTTGAGTTAGGATTGGACTGTAAGAGAACCTTTGTGTCTTGAGTTCTTGGTATAAACTCATTGTCATGCTACACCTTGAACCTGAACTCATGGGAACAGATAGGGCATATCTCTCATAGTAAACGTCACACCCTTTGGTTACCTGAGTAGTTTATGGCTAATCTAAACACTGGGAGTGTGAAAATCTAATCTACAAAGAACACAGACTGCAAAGGTGCCCGGCCATGCTGACTGCTGACACTGGGCCTATATACTGCATATACCTTTTTTTTAAATATTCTTTATATTTCTAAATAGAAATGTGCTGGAATGGAACTATACTAAATGAACAGGCACACAATGCATACTTATCTACAAACAGGAGTAACACATCCATTTATGAGATGCTACAAGATGTATTGTTAATTAAATGTTGAAATAGTACTTGCACAGGAGAAAAGTAGAATATAGCAGTAGAGCAAGATATACCACCACAAGGAATTCTGAAAGTTCATTTCAGGCTGTAGGTGTAATCTGACGGTAATAGATGCAAACTTGAAATCTGAAGAGGGTTTGACATGCATAGCTTTTGGAGGGAATAGGCCCAATTAAATACGAATCATGTATTTTCATCTGCGTAATTGCAAGATGACATTACATGGAATGGAGTAGAAGAAAAGAATGGTGCATTTTTCTTCATACAGATACTACATGCCAAGACATTTAATTTAAACAAAGTAGACTAGCACAATATTAACTTACAATACATACAAACAAACAAACAAGCAAACAGTAAAGCATTGCTAAACACTTAAATGAAAAGTCAGTGTCACTATAATGCCATAACTGTACTTTTTATAACAAGCTTCCATGAAAAGGGAGAGGCAAACCTTCACTATTCTTGGAAATAAAATTGACCATAAGGTAGGGTGACCATATCCAAAAAGGGACAGGGTGCCTATACCTTTAACCTTTGGAATTTGGGCAGGTGCAGCTCATCATGGAAGGGTGCAACAAGCTACACCTGCCCAAATTCCCTCTTCTTACAACGGGTAAAAGTACAGGCACCCTGTGTCCCTTTTTGGATATGGTCAGCCTACCATAAGGTCAAGTTATTGGCATTTTAAAATGGTACATGCAGTTTGAAGTAGCAGCAGCAGCGTCACTGCAGGGTCCGCCTCCCCCCCCCCCTGCAGTGACGCTGCTGAGTAGCAGAAAAAGCTGTGAACTTCAGAAAGTGGTAACATCCATATGTTCTTTACAATGGCTGACTGGTAAAATAGCTGGCACGCATTCGAGTTGACCCATCGTGGTGGCTGGGGCTCTACTCGGGGTAAAGGGACGAACATCCCTTTATGCCAAGGAGGCCTCTGGTTCCACCGGCGCAGGCCCCATCCTGCACAGGATGCAGCGGGTGCCTTATATGTGCCACCACTTCCTGCTAGACAGGATTGGGCTGTGAGTTGGACAAACCTTCTAATTTCCAATTCTATGTTAATGGCTGGAAGGAACAACACAAACTTTTCACATCTTAAAAATGTTTTTTTAACAACAAAATAAATGGAAAAAATTCACCAGCTGTGGCTGGACATGTCTTGACAATGCCGATATTTACCTGTTAAGTGACAGGAATCAGCCATGGCACGCTAACAATGTCTACAGCATGCACTAGTTGCCCAACTGTGATTTAGTACTGAGATCAGTATCCAAAACTCTTTGCAAACTATAATCTCCTAATTACAAAAGAAACACTGCAAGCGACTTGCTCAAATTACAATGTAACAAACCTGGAAATAACCTTTTCTGATATTTCATGTTGTCATGTGTTTGATTTGTTGGACTGCATTACCATTAAATATACAGAATGTAGCACTTCAGCAAGGTTGTTTCTTCATTCAAATTCATTCCCTAACCTAAATAATCAGATATCCTCAGCAGATTTGTGTCTCATGTGTACTATAACACTTCTGTATGTCCCTATTTTTTTTTACTTAATTGCATTTTCATCATTTTAATAGCTGGAAACCCTCACTTTATGGCTCTCTAGATAAAGTGTGTTTCCCAATCTATAATTCACACAGCATAAGGTTATCATCACTAATGCATACCGAATTACTGTAAATTACTTTCTACTTTTTCCTCTGGGTTCACATAATTGAGCAAAGCAGAGAAATACTGAGTAGAATGAACTTACATGCCAAGATAGGTATATGCCCTTACAAAATATATTTTATGTAATAATTTTGAGCATGATCCAGTCGCCTGCAGGATCATCACCTTCACATGCAGAATTTTCTTAGGTACAACACAGCACGGTCCCCCCTCCCATTCTCACCACATATATGCATACACATGTGCATAGGCAATAAGGCTGGCTTCTTCATGAACAGCATAAGAGTTTAGAGTGGCAATGTTGGAGGGGTGGTGAACTGATGAGACCCCAAGTCCATCTATCTTCTGTTTTCTCCAGCCTGCCACTCTGATTCTATTCCAGCTCATTGAGAGTGAGTCAGAAGAGGATCGTGGCAGCAGCAGCAGCTCTTCTCTCCCCCCCCCCAGCGCTGTTGGAGGAAGAAGAGAAGGGCAGAGGCGTCGCTCCGTTGGGGGCCATACCGTAAGCTGCACCCCGCCCAAGTCCCGTTTACAAAACGGCAGGAGGCGGCCCCGTCTCCTCGCTGTCGGAGCCATACCGTGCGGAGAAGGCAGCAGGCAGGAGACTGCCTGCTGCCTTCTCTGCATGGAATGGCTCCGACAGCGAGGGGGTGGGGCTGCCTCCTGCCGTTTTGTAAATGGGACTAGGGCGGGGTGCAGCTTACGGTATGGCCCCCAACGGAGCTACGCCTCTGGGGAAGGGGGAAAAGCTTTCATAGCTCGAGATCACCTGCCCCTTCACACCCGGTCCTAAGGAAGTACCGTGGGCAGGGGGCAGGTGATGTGGAGCCCACCCCCTTCTTGTACCTGGAACTCAGTATACACCCTCCCTCTTCTATACTGCTACTGGTTGAAATGTTCATTCAAAGCAGGAGTGGCACCGAGGCAGAAGGTTGCATGCCTAGCTCCAGAGAAGGGAAGGGACAAGGAGCTTCTCTTCCCTCTCCTTATCCACTGAGGCAGGAAGACAGGCACTTTTTCATGTCTGCTCATACCCTTGGCCACTCCCTCTCATTCACTAGGGGTTGGGTGCACGCATGTGCAGGGGCAGCAAAACTGGGGGGGGGGGATATTCAGGTGGTGGGGAGGCATGGGCCACCTATCACAGGCAATGCACTGGACTGTTAGTGGGAATGAGATCATACTATTCATATTCCCATCCAGTTTTCTAACTCCTCTCAAAATAAGCGAATATTTATTGATATAAAATGTGAAAAGGTTTATATACCTTGTCAACAAAAAAAAGTTCCCAAAGCGATACACATGCCAACATACATTTTTATATGGTTTCCTATTCCAAAGGGATCACAGTCTAACAGCGCAATCCTGTGTAACTCTTGTACCAGTGTATCAGTAGATCCACTGGTGCAAGTGCACTTATGCCAGTGTAACTTGGCGTACGCTGGATGCAAAATGGAAACCAGTGTAACCCCTCTCGGACGTCGTGCACGTGCAGTTCAGATGCACAGGAGACTCTCTGTGCATTGCCTTCGCCCCACTGAATGGCTCTGAAGGCGAGGGAGCAGGGCCACCTCGTGCCGGTGAGTAATGGAGGTCAGCGCAGTGCGGAACTTAGCGTTCCACCCCACCTCCACCACTGGGACAGAGACAGTCCTCTAACATGAGTACTCCTATTAGATTACTTTGGCAGCTTCAGTTAGAAATACATTTCTTTATCAACCAAAACCACATTTATTTACATTCACGAACCACACTACACCTTCCCCCCCCCTTTTGGCACACAATCTAAATTCCCAAACACTAAAATTTTCTGAGTTCTAAAGCCCCATACATATCAGCCATTTGTTTTTGAGCACTCAAATAGGATTTTTTTTTTTATCACACTACCCAATACTGGAAAAAATGCTCCCATGCAAACCCAATATACTCCCAATACTCATACATACAGTAAAACCTTGGATTGAGAGTAACTTGGTTTGAGAGTGTTTTGCATAACAAGCAAAAAAAATTAATAAATTTTAACTTGATTAACAAGCAATGTCTTGCATTACAAGTAGGTTTTGGAGCCTGAGGAGCAGCTGCTCCGGGCGTGGGGCGCTACGCTCAGGCTCCACCACTGAACGGCTGCCTTCTCATGCTGCCCTCACGATCGTGCATAGAAGGAAAGGCGCGTGGAGGCAGCCCTGTGAGGAAAGGCACTGGTGAGGCCCGTTACGCCTCTGCGAGTAGTCTCTCTCGCTGCAGGATTGTGGGTAATTGTCTCTCAGTCTCAGTCCAGTGAGCCAACAGATAGCAGTGATCCTGTTAGTGATAGACTTCCTACACAATAACGTCCTACACAATAACGTTCGTGATAGACGTCCTACACTTCTCCTTCTCTCCTCTCTCTCGTCTCCCTTCACACCAGCCACGATTCTTTTCAAAGGTAAAGTGCAGGTTAATTTGTTTTATTTTGACTTTATACTGTATTTTGTATTACTGTAATCATTTTTATATGATTAAATGGTTGTGGAACGAATCATCTGAGTTTCCATTATTTTTTATGGGGAAATTCGCTTTGATATATGAGTGCTTTGGATTACAAGCACGTTTCCGGAACGAATTATGCTCGCAATCCAAGGTTTTACTGTAATGTGAATTATTTCTCCATTAATATTGTACAATGTTGTTTCAATGAATATTGAAAAAGTGGGTTCTCTATTCATGAAATAGGTAAAACAATATAGTGTGAAGCTCCCCAAAACACAAAAGACTGGGATGCAGTCATGCCTAATCCCGAAATATGGAAGGAATAATTGCTGCCTTCCATTGATGTAAATGTATCCAGGCAGAGCTAACAGGAATGACAATGGGAAAATGCTAATTATGTAGATTGGTAAACTACTGAACTTTTTGTAGGGTAAAACAATTTAGTCTAAAAAATAAAACAGCAACTCATAGATTACTATTGTATTTTTCTAACAAAATTTAAACCAAGCTCCATTTCTGCACCCTAATTAAAGAAAACTGCATATGACTTCACTGGAAAAACTGTTCAACTAGCATAGCTTGAAGAGATTGTTTAAAGTTACGCTTTACTGAAAAGGTCTGCCTGTATACTCCCACATCATACTTTCTAAAAGCCTTTTGATGTTTCAGAAAAGTGCCATATAACATCAATAAAACATTGGTTGGGAAACTTTAACTTGAATCTCCTTCATCCATGACAATGTAGGGAGAAGGCAAGGTATACTCCTGACCCCCTGTTCCATTTTTTTTCTTTCAGACATTTCTACCATTGGTCAACCTTCTACCTTTCCCCTCTGTAGTGTAGCACCCTCAGTGTTTACACACAAATATCCAAGTAAAGATAGATGGATGGATTTATGTACACTTTGGACAACAAATGTACATTTTCAACCTTTGCTCTTTTAACTTTTGAAGTTTTGTTTTTTTTAAACAAAAAAAAGGTACACTATACTCAGACAGAGCCATTAGTATCTTGAATGCATAACAGCACAATCCTCTCTAGAATGCAACAGCGCACTTGAGGCAGCCGCTGCATCCTAGGCAGGATTGGGCCTGCGCCGGCAGATCTGGAATGCTCCTTGGGAGAAAGGAACGTTTGTCCCTTTTCCCCAGGTACACCCCAGCAGGACCAATGGGGCTCCTCGGATGTGTGCCGGCAAAATGGCTGGCACAAATCCAAGAAGCCGATATAAGGTTGGCCAGGCCCAGGACGGGGGATAGGATTCAGCAGAGAGCTCCGCTGATGATCCCTCCCCCGTCCTTGACCTGGCTGGCCAATCACCCCCTCCCTTTCCACCCCAGTCTGCCCTCCCCATGCCCCTGCCTGACCGGCGCAGGACCTATCTGTGTCTTCTGGCAGTGGCTGCGGCTTTGAGCAAAGTGAGTGGTGCTGGCCTCTCCACGTGCTCCACTTACTTGCTGGGTGCCGAAAACATGCCTTACAGCACGTTTACAACACCCAACGCCAGCAAGGCCATCACTCCGCAGGTGCATTTCTACTCAGGATTGCACTGCAAGTATTTTAGAGTGATGTATTAAAGAAATTAACAGCCCAGTCCTATTAAGGAAGCTTTCACATGAAATGCTCTTCAGTCTCAAATTTAAGAATCTTTCGTTCTGTGGGTTTGGGCGCTGGTGTCACTAGAGGGTGCGGGGGTTGCGAACTGCACCAGCTGACAGCAACGAAAACAAGCAAGCTTCCTTCCTCCCCTTGCGCAGGCACGTGAGGCCGATTTCGCGAGGTCCAAGATGGCGGCGCCAGGGAAAAAAGTGCATTTTCGCACTTTGAAAGCGGCGGAGGGTTCCAGCGGACCCGGAACCCGGGACGGTCCCGGGTTTTCCGAGATGGATGGTAAGCCTACCTTTAGTGCACTATCTGACTCAGGCCTCTCCCTCAATGACCACTTTAGGAGCCTTTGCAGAGGCGCTGTTAGCCCATTTGGCATCCGGGGCGCGGACGCAATGTGTCAACCCCCCTTGGCAATGTGTCACCCCCTCTCTCACTGGGGGTGTTCTGTTGTTACTACGTTTGTTACCGGGGGTGCAAAACTCTCAGGGGGCGAGGTGTCATGCTTGCTGTAGCGGTGCTGAATTTCACGGCGCTGCGGCGACATTGCGTCCTCTCTGGAGCTCGAGGAGTCGCCCTCGAGCACTCTGGGGTGTGTGGCGCACTCCGGGGTGTGTGTGTAATACCGCATTCAGAATCATGCACACACTCATCCCGGGTGGGTTGCGCATGCGCAGTCTATCCAGCCTTGCATTCGACACTGCCAGCCGGCCAGGAAGGACGTATCTGGCCGCCGCCCGCTCGCCACCCGGGGGTGTGTGCGTACGATTCCGAACGCGGTATTACCCCCTGGAGTGCGCCACACACACCCCGGAGTGCTCGAGGGTGACTCCTCAAGCTCCGGAGAGGGCGCAATACTGCCGCAGTGCCGCGAAATTCGCGGCGAGCATGACCAGCCTGGGGTCATGAGCTTTGCGACCCCTACGACCTTCGCACCTGGGGCCCAGGGCTCCCGCCCCCCCTTAACGATGCCTCTGGGCCTTTGACTCCTTCTACATCTGTAGCAACAATGGAAAGTGAAGAGGAATTGGGCTCAGAAACAATAATTCATGGCAGAAACAGGAATATAGTTCAGTGGGAAAACAAGCAGAAAATGTTTCTGAAACATTTCAGAAAATCAAATAGGAACCTGGTCAGATTCACAGGCCCAGATGGGACCATATTAATTCCTCATGTCATATGATAGGTCCCTGGACTAAAAACTGCAGCCCTGCTGAGCCCTGAGCCCTGCTGGAGTCTCTGGTCTTATACCAGCCCTGCTGGAGTCTCTGGTATTATACCCTGGCATCTGACACAATACACCCTTTGACTTGTTGGTTTTGAGTCCAATTTATTCACTTATCCTGCCTTTCTTCCATGATGGAACTAAGATGGTATACAGAGGGTTCTCAGGCAGTCTCTCTTCCCAGGACTGATCAGAGCCAGACCTGCTTCACTCAAGTTGCCTTCATGGGCCTTCAGCGCATACCATGGGACCATTTTCTTCTCCCTCCCTCTGTGACAAAGGGAAAGATTAGCTTTGGTAGAACCAACCAAGGTAGTCATGGGGAGTGGACTGGGCTGAGAGGTCATTGTGGGAGAAGAAAGCAGGTTGTAAAGCCCTTTGTTGCCTTTCTCCCCAATTCATTGCACACTCCACCATTCTTTCTATGCTTACCTTTCATTTGTATATAGAACAAGAAAGAACAGCCTAGGGCAAAATAATATGGTATAGTTTTGCAAAAATAGATGCTTATTATTAAAATAATCAATAGTACTAATGCATTTTAATTAACAATAACTCTTTTTTTAATTAAAAGTATAAACAAATAAGTGTGCACGCACGCACGCACACACACACACGCACGCACACACACACACACACACACCCTTTCCCATCAGTGTCTAATAACAGTAGTTGAAAATTACAGATATTTCCATCATCCTCTCAATCCTTACCTAGCACTTAGAAATTTGCCTGAAAGAACATTTCTCTGTAACTTTAAAGATCAAATAGGACTTGGTTAAGTGAGCTTCACACTCTAGTCTGTAAGGAAAGACGTGAATATAATCAAGATGTATCTGGTTCTCTGTGTGATAGATCAGATTTAACAAGCCCTTTTTCATATCCACCTAAGGAAATCATATTAATTATATGAATCTCTTGTTCGTAAAGCAAACTCTCACATTCTTTAACCTTCAGATGCCTTACCATTCTGCTGGGCTCATTCATTAACAGCAGACAAAGGGAAAGGTCACTAGAAAGACAATCTTAATGTTCACAAGTTGGAGTCAAAGGCCTGTGTAGAATGAAGCAGTTGCTAGGTTTCCTAATGGTTGAGGTTTAGCTATCTTGTCTACCAAAGTCAAACAGTAATATAGTTCTATCAGCATTAGAATCTACAGACAACTGGAGTGTTCACATCTGCCATCTCCTATACCTACGCTTACCATTCATCCTGGAAAAACTGGGACGGTCCCGGAAATGGCCCTCCATTCCCGGAATTATCCCGGAACAGTTTTCCGGGCTGGTTGGTAATCTCCGCCGCTGCCTCCATTTTGGAAATTGAAGAACTTACCCAGGCGTGATGCCCTCATGAGATTTGGGAGCTGAAATCTTGGATCTCGCGAGATTTCGCGAGTCAAGATGCCGGCGCCCGGGTAAGTTCTTCAATTTTCAAAATGGAGGCGGCGGCGGCGAGCGGGTGAGTAGGCTGGCAAGAGCCAGCCCGGGCTGCACATGCCTCACTGAGGCTAGGGCACGACCCGGGCAGGCTGTCGCTGGCTCGCCCGGTTTCTCACCGGCTCCAAGCTGTTGCGTTTTGCTGCCCCATTTTATATAGGGAAAATCTTGGCAGCTATGGAACTTCGTTATAAAATGGTGATATGCCTTTAAAGAACTTGGCAAAGGCAGCAGTTAACTTCCTTACTGTTAACATCTTGCACCAAGAAGAACTAGAGCAGACAGCAAGTTGCTGTTCTTTTGATAATGCTCCTCATAGATTAGGAGCGAAACGTTAGGACAATCTCTTCTTAAATAAATAAAACGACCAGAACAACCTGGAAAATGCTTCCTTTTGTTAATTCAAAGATATGTACCGGTCGTGAAAACCTCAGAACATAAATTAAAAAATAGTCTGCGCTTCGTGCCCTTATTCACTTTTTTATATTAAATTGATTTTTAATTTTTTAATTTTTTAAATTAATTAATTTCAATTAATTAAAAATTAATTAATTAATTAATTGGGTTTAAGGTTTAAGGGGGTGAAAATATGGTAAGCCTACCTATACCTGCTACCTGAATTGGGCACTGACATTCCATGGAATTTCCAAGGTCCAACCTTCCAATTCCACATACAATTCTCATTACTTAGGGCTACTAAAGCTGCATGGGAACATAAGATAGTATACCATGAAAAACTTCAAGAACATTAGTTAGGAGCCATACTACAAAACTCTCACCAAACTATGCACATATGAGAAATGGCACAAAGAGAACACGTGTGGAAGTTTGCTTTCCCTTCCTGTCTCTTGCCAATAAACCAAGCGTTATCTATATTCATTTAATATCAATAAAATATGTTTGTAAGTTCCTGTTGTAAGAAGTAGTAAGAATTTTATCTTTTGTCCTGAAATTAAGGCAACACTTTGCAGGGGTTTTTGTCTTAGTGAAAAACAAGACCATGCGTGGATTCCAGTTGGCAGTAACTCTACAATAATATTTTTGTTTTGTTTATAAGGTTTAACAATGTTTATTTCAGTTTAATTTTTTCTTGTGCGGGGAATTTTATTACATAGTTATTTTATTGCTCTTATCATAGTGAGTTATGACTAATTATATTTACCATTTAAAGGCACTTTCCTGCTGTGTCTGAGTGAAATATTTCAGTTGTTTGCATATCTGATTTTAAGCAGTTTTTATTGCATTGTGAATGAGTTGATGAACTTGCTGTGACACAAGTTTATTATGAAGGGTCTATCTTCTTGGGTAAGAAATACAGAAAAACCCTCCTGGATGTTACCAGACAGTGCTTTTAAAACACGTGTAACATGCACACATGGGGGAAAAACAATCATGTGCAGGGACCTTCATTCAATTATGGTGAATGGCACTGTGAAGGTGTGGGTGAAGGTACACAAAGTTTGCTAAAGTGCTCAAAAACCAAAAAGGGAGTTCAACTGAATTACTGTACACATTACTGTACTTAGCTAAAGGTAAAGGTGACCCCTGACAATTAAGTCCAGTTGTGTCCGAATCTAGGGTGTGGTGCTCATCCCCATTTCAAAGCCGAAGAGCCAGCGTTGTCCGAAGATGCCTCCGTGGTCATGTGGCTGGCGTGACTCTCCTTGCCGGAGCGCGTAGCATGCAGCTGGCACACGGAGCGCTATTTAACTTCCCGCAAGCGTTACCTATTTATCTACTCACATTAACATGCTTTGGAACTGCTAGGTTGGCAGGAGCTGGCCAAGCAACGAGAGCTCACCCCGTCACGGATTCGAACTGCCGACTTTTCGATTGACAGCTCATGGTTCAGCGGTTTAACCCACTGCGCCACCCGCTGGCGGATGACTTAGCTTAAACAGGGCGAATTCTATAGCTATCAATCATACACGATAGAGCCCTTGGGAAAATTGTTAGAAGGAGGAGAAATTAGAAGAAGGGAGGAGCAAGGAACTCCTTAGAAGGAGAAGAAACAGAGTGAAGAGGGGGAAAACGTGGGCGGGGAAGGGACATAGGGAGATTAGCTGGGCTTCCCAGAGGAACCCAGGAGAAAGGAAGGATTTGGGAGCAAGGGAGAAAGAAAGGGGGAAGAAAATGAGGGAAGATGTTGGGAGAGAAAGGAGAATCATTGCCCCGGAATGCATTGGGGTAAGCCTGGGGAAGGGGGGGAGAAGTCCAGCAACCCGGAAGAGGCTGCAAGAACGTGATTTCACTCACTATAGCCCTGCAAATAGAGCAGTTTGCCAGCCAAAAGGTAATGATTGCTATTTTTAATCTTTTTTCTTTTTAAAAGCATTTTTAACGTGACCCCGTATCTGCGCTAAAGTGATTTCGCTTTATGCGGATTTCAGTATCCATGGATACAGCAGCCCCGCAGATACAGAGGTCCAACGGTATACTTGTTTAAATGTGTGTCTCCTGCACACCTTGAATTAAAGGAAATAAATAGAAATAAAATATTGATTCATTTCACATGCTAGCAAGGTTACGCTCAAAATCCTACAAGCTAGGCTTCAGCAGTACGTGGACCGAGAACTACCGGACGTACAAGCTGGGTTTCGAAGAGGCAGAGGAACTAGAGATCAAATTGCCAACATGCGCTGGATCATGGAGAAAGCACGAGAGTTCCAAAAAAACACCTACTTCTGCTTCATTGACTACGCAAAAGCCTTTGATTGTGTGGATCACAACAAACTGTGGCAAATTCTTAAAGAGATGGGGGTACCAGACCACCTTACCTGTCTCCTGAGAAACCTGTATGTGGGTCAAGAAGCAACAGTTCGGACCGGCCATGGAACAACTGATTGGTTCAAAATTGGGAAGGGAGTACGGCAAGGCTGTATATTGTCACCCTGCTTATTTAACTTATATGCAGAGTACATTATGAGAAATGCAGGGCTGAATGAATCACAAGCCGGAATCAAGATTGCCGGGAGAAATATCAACAACCTCAGATATGCGGACGATACCACCCTAATGGCAGAAAGTGAAGAAGAACTAAAGAGCCTCTTGATGAGGGTGAAAGAGGAGAGTGCAAAAGTTGGCTTGAAACTCAACATTAATAAAACTAAGATCATGGCATCTGGTCCCATCAATTCCTGGCAAATAGAAGGGGCAGAAATGGAAGCAGTAACAGATTTTACTTTTCTGGGCTCCAAGATCACTGCAGACGGAGACAGCAGCCATGAAATTAAAAGACGCTTACTCCTTGGAAGGAAAGCTATGGCAAACTTAGACAGCATAATAAAAAGCAGAGATATCACCATGCCAACAAAAGTTCGTATAGTCAGGGCGATGGTGTTCCCAGTAGCAATGTATGGTTGCGAGAGTTGGACCATAAGGAAGGCTGAGCGCCGAAGAATAGATGCTTTTGAACTGTGGTGCTGGAGAAGACTCCTGAGAGTCCCTTGGACTGCTAGGAGATCAAATCAGTCAATTCTAAATGAAATCAAGCCTGACTGTTCCCTGGAAGGACAGGTACTGAGGCTGAAACTCAAATATTTTGGCCACCTAATGCGAAGAGAGGACTCTCTGGAGAAGACTCTGATGCTGGGAAAGATTGAAGGCAAAAGGAGAAGGGGAAGGCCAAGGATGAGATGGTTAGACAGCATCACCGATGCAACGAACATGGAAATGAGCGAACTCAGGAAGATAGTGGAGGACAGGAAGGCCTGGCGGGATATGGTTCATGGTATCACGAAGGGTCGGACACGACTTAACGACTGAACAACAAAAAATATTGATTCTGTAACGTGAATCAGACCAAAGATGCATCTAGTCTGGCATTCTGTTTTCCACACTGGTCAACCAGATGCCTTTGGGAAGCCCACAAGCGAGACATGAAGACAATTGCCCTCTTCTGCTACTGCTTTCCAGCAACCAGCATTTGGAAGAATACTGCCTTTGAACATGGAAGCTGCTTCTAAATATTGTGACTAGTAGCCATTCATAGATTTCTCCTCCATGTATTTATCTAATCCCATTTCAAAGCCACCTAGTGACCACTGTCACTTATGGTAATGAATGTCATACATTACTTTTGTGCGATGTGAAGTACTTCCTTTTGTTTTGAATGATTTGCCAATCAATCTCATTGTATGAGAAGATCAAAGGTAATTTAAATCATGAAGAAAGCATGCAATACCTTGAAGCCCCTATGCAACAGGAGACTATTTTTCCATTGCTTCAGTAGACTACATTGTGCCCAATAACACTGGAAAACTCTAAATTGTATGGTGGTTGAACTGCTGTCCTAATGCAGGTCAGAAATCCTCACTGTTCCAAAGAGTATTGTGAAATACAGAAGGGGGGAGGGGAGAAAGAGCTAGCAGGATTTGGTGTGTGAAGTCCTAAATCTCTGGAAACAATTTTATAGGAGCACAATAAGTTGAGTGAGGGGAAAGAGATGCTACAATTTTGAACTTTTAACATCCGCTATGACAGCGCAATCTTGCCTAATTTCATGCGGCTGGCCTAAAGGGACCGCTGCTGTATCCTATGGCTGCCTGGGCTGCCCTGGGGCAGCCTGGGAGCAGCTCAGGAGAAGGGGACATTTGTCCCCTTCCCTGGGTGTAAGCTGGCCAGGGGCCTATGGGCCTCCTCGGATGTATGCCAGGTCCAGAGGGCGTACATTTGGGGAGGCGGAGTAAGGTCAAACCAACCTGGCGAATGGCCTCCCTCCCTTGCCGGCCTGGCCTGCCCATCCCCACCCCTGCACCAAGCCGCCTAGGCCTTACCTGGGTCGTCTGGCGCAGGTTTGGTCCGCCAGGTGTGTGAGTGGTGCCGGCCTCAGCATCGGCACCACTTACAGCCGCTCTAAATTTAGTGAGGCTTGCACCATCAGAGTCCTCTACAAGAGGAAAATCTATTTGGAGAATTCAGTTATGGCTCCTTCACTGCTAGCCACACATTCCAGTCAAATGTTGTGCCATGCATTGAAAGAGGCATGTATAAACAATTCCATAAAGTAATATTTAAGTTGAGATCAGAATACTACACACCCATAAACACATAGGGGCAAATGGCTGATAATGATCACTGTTTGGTATTCTGCTATATTGAATTATTTATTTTGTTAACTTGTCTTTATTGGCATTATCTGTTACTGAATGCCACCATCAATCAATGCTGGAGAGGCAGTCAACAAATGGTTTTAATAAAATCTAGATAAATAATAAGTACGTACAGGTATGTGTCTGTGAAGGTCGTTTCTGGCAACATGTATATGGATACCCAGTAGAATGGCATTAGAAATAACTTCTTTGAACATGTTCCTGTATGACTGACTCACCATATCCATGGAAAAATGAAAGCATTTAGCATGTTGCATGAACCACTGATGAGCCATACAAGTTACAGACTTATTATACCTGCTGAGGTTGTTTTATTGAAACTCTATTTTTCCTCAAACCATTAAGAAACTGGTGTCTCTATTTACACAGCTCAAGGAGCTTGTGAAAATTAAAAAATGTATACTAAACAGCATGTTGAAAACAATAAATTCTCAAGGCAGTAGGAAGGACAGCTAACTAATTTTCTAAAACAGCATGAAACTAGCCATGAGGATGAGCTTCAACTTCAGTTGTTCGCGACGCCACCAGAGTTAAAGGACCAGTTTACTGAAGAAGCTCTAAGAAGTTTTCACTATCTGAGACTATAGCAAAGCAGCCTGGTCTTCAAAAATATTATTTTCTATGAGGAGGTGAGGGGATAAGGCGGGAAAGCAGAACTGTCACTTCTATGGCTCCAGTGGCTGCACGGAAATACTCAGTGAGGTCATGATTTGTTCTGCGACAAAGGCAGTCACTAGCTGGCTTGAACCAATGGTACACCTGTACCCTTTAATTGAATTTGGTACAAGGACATGTGTCCATGTGCGACTGTGGCCACCAGACAGTTTATCCAAGAGCAATATGTTCATAGTTGATGTGACTGGAGCACCACATGTGAAATACTGCATGCAGGTTCTATGCAGGGGCAATTAGCCCTGTGTAATTAGCAGTTACCCTTTTGTGTGGGCATTTGCCCTGTAGCTACTGGCATGACAATAACTATCCACTGATTAACAGGGGAATCAGATGCTGCCAAGCTGCTGCCTAAGAAGCTGCCAAACTGAGAGACAAATAGTATCATGCTTAAGTATTGGGTGGGCTAAGCTCACAGACATGATGAGCTCAGTGGCAGATGAATGGACCCCATGGAACTGTGCATGGCACTTTATCTAAATCAAAGTGGAACACATATTTCTAGGTAGAAAGGGGGGAACAGCATCATTATTTAAGAGTCTAAAAAAGCAGTTGCAAAATTCTTTGGCAACTGTGCCACAAGTCAAATTATTCCTGAGTACAATACATGCAGCAGCCCGTCTAGAGTCTTGGTGTGATTTTGCCTCTATTCTGAATTAAGGACCAAGAAAAAGCCCAGCGCAGGAACGTATGTGGTCTTGACTCTATGACAAAACCAAGAGCTAGAGGCTCTCCTGCTCCTGCCCACGCTTGCCACAAACTTGTTGCTCAAGTCACTTGGGGTACATGCACTGAAAGTTGGCTGTGCATGTTCCAAAAATAATTTAAATATAAAAAGGAGACATTTGAACAACAGATTCAATGCAACAACTAGGGTTGAGTTTGAATGTAAATCACAAATCAATATGGGTCAATAAATGTGAACTAATACCTGTACCACATATTATTGTACAATGCTGAACCTACATCTCAAGTCTGTAGCTCAAAGCCCAGGACTATAAGAAGTCACAATCCATTGTTGGAGACCCTTTATAATTTGGTGGTTGTCCTACAATAAAATATTTTTTCTAGGGTGTTGTACTGCAAATCTGATCCTATGAGGATACTCTTCCTAATGGAGTAATATATCCTAAGCTGAAGCAACCTGAAAGCTTTTTATTGGTGCTGTGCTCAATGTTGGTATACAATTATTTTCTGTATTAAATGTATGCTTCTGGATAGTCAAAACCATCTCAGAAACCAACAACCCCTCAAAACTTTCATTCTTTTTGGACCTGTCCCGTTTGAAATCCTATCTGATGCTGCTCCAGTACCAATTCCACCAATACAAATTCCACCCAACAATGACATAATGATGTCATAGTCAAAATGAGATTTGGCAACTTGATGAGGTCACTGGGGGGAAACCAGTACATTTAGAGCTCAATCCTATCCTTCCCCCTTGCTGGTGCAGCCGCCCTGAAAAGACACACACTTTATCCAGCGGGGGGGGGGGGGAAGATCAGGAGGTTTGGAGGGGAAAGAGATTTAAATCCCATTACCCCTCTGCAAGCCCCCTGCTCCACAATGGGTCTCCTTGGACTTGCACCAGCTCTTTAGTTGATGCAAGTCCAAGTAGAGACAGGGGGTGGGGAGCCTGCCAAAAGAGAGGATAGAATCCAGCGTGCACCATTGCTACAGTGTCCACCCCTTCCCACAACCTCCCAGCCCCATTCCTCTCTCCTCCCCATTTCACCCCCTCCCCACTGCTGCTTTACCTGCCCCAGCAGACATGACAAAGTCAGGCGATCGCTGCTGCATCTTGCAGCGGTTCTCCCAAAATGGCCGCCAATGGAGTGCTCTGTTGGCAGCCATTTTGTGACAACAGAACTCTGTTAAGAACATAAGAACATAAGAAGAGCCCTGCTGGATCAGGCCAAAGGCCCATCTAGTCCAGCTTCCTGTATCACACAGTGGCCCCACCAGATGCCTCAGGGAGCACAAGACAACAAGATAACCTGTTTCCCGTTGTCACTCCCTTGCACCTGGCACAGAGAAAACCTACTCCTACAACCAGGAGGTTGCTTTTCCCCATCATGGCTTGTAAACTGTGATGGACTTTTTCTCCATAAATCTGTCCAATCCCCTTTTAAAGGCCTCCAGGCCACTGTTCCACTGTTGCAAAGTGTTACAGCTGGCAACCCAGTCTGGCACAGGATTGGGCTGCTGGAGTGACAGCAATGCTTCCTGACTGAACTATTGATTGAATTTTTTTTTTAAAGCTCCATGTCTGCATTTGCAAGACAGTTGTCTAATAATGTTATGATATTTACATGGCAGTGCTGCTCTTTCTGTATGCCCTCACTATGAATGGATGGATGGGAATACAGCTGTGGCTGGGCTGCTGCAGCTTCTCCACTTGCCACACTACACCTGATTGCCTGCTTCACCTGATCCACATCTCTTATTTGACTACAATTTCCTCTGCCTCCTTGATGAACACTTTTGCCTACTTTCAAAATTGCTGACAGGGTGTGTGTACAGCTGTCTGCAGAGGGTGAAAGTGCTGGCAAAAAGCATCATACCATTTAAGTTGAACTTTAATTTTTACTTCAGGTTTTGTCAAGAAGTACACGACAAGGAAGAGTGTAGATTTTTCATCACATAACCAAAAGATGGCATTTCCTGTCTACTAAGTTACAGAAAGCAAAGAATTAAAAAAACAGCTTGTATAGAAATTGCATACTGGAACTAGTGCATCACTGAATTTTCAATGTGAAAGTTGCCATTTTGGGAAGGTGAATGCGTTTGTGAAAAAAAAGTGCTACTTGCGACACTTTTCTACATTTTTCTCACTTGCTTGCAGCCACTGGCGTCACTGCAGGGGGGCCGGAGCTCTAAGTTCCGCCGCGATCCAACCCTCCATTACACGGGTGAACGAAGCAGCCCCACCCCCTCGCCTTCGGAGCCTTTCAGGGCAGCAAAAGCAACGCGCAGGGAGTCTCCTGTGCGTTGTTTTCATCGCCTTGAATGGTTCCGAAGGTGAGGGGGCAGGGCTGCTTCATTCACCCGTGTAACGGAGGGTCAGATCGTGGCGAAACTTAGAGCTCCGCCCCCCTCTGCAGTGATGCCAGTGCTTGCAGCCATAGTTTCCCCAACCTACTGCTACTTTTCACCCTTTTTTACAACTGGAAAAGACTTCTTTAACATGTTATACCAGTCAATGAGAGCCGTGTTTCTCAAAGTGTGCTCCTAGGAGCCCTGGGGCTCCCTGAGACCCCTTCAGGGGCTTCACAAGCACACCATAAGTGGTCGCCATCTGCTTGGCGCTGTGCTACTCCACACATGTGCCGGTGCTCTGGGGCTCCCTGAGACTCTGTTTAGGAGTGTAAAGAGTTCCAGAGACTGAAAAGTTTGAGAACCACTGAATTAGAAGATGTCCTGAATGTGATGACTCCCCAACAATACAATGCTAGTCTGTTTTGGCTATATTGTCACTGATACCACTATGGCCAAATAAAATCTTTCCATTACCCTTACTGTGAATCCAAGGGAACAGGAAATGCATCCCCTTTTCTGAGGCAATCTGCTGCTGGACATTTAGGCATGATCTAGCACTCTAGGGAAACATAATGGGTGACCAGTTGCTGCAGAATGAGAACGTGCATTTAAATGTGCATCTGAATGCAAAGGAATGCAATGTATCAACAACCTCATTTTGATTTACATCCAAATGCATATTTTCATCCGTTCAGTATTATGTCTCAAATACATGTGACTGTATTGGAGTCAGCAAGCACTGGCCTAGCTAGCTCAGTAACAGAGATGTATTCCCCCCCCCCCCAACACACACACACCTGTCCCCTTGCAAATAGTTTCAAATTATTTTGCAAACTTTGTGAAAACTGCCAAAGGGGGATACATTTCATGGGTGAGAAAATGTTTGCAAACCACACTCCTCATTTACTATAACAATGGTAGTTAGAAACCCATTTCACAAATTAAAACTTATCACTTAAAAAACCCTAACAACTGTTAATTGACTCTTTAAACAAATCTACCACAACGTAGCAGCTAAACTGCTCTCTTGCAACTCTCGCCCATTTTTTATTTTTTTATTTTGCTTTTAAGGACAGTTTAGGCCTCACTAGCAAGGCATTGAAACATTTCCTCTTTGTGAATGATGGTCTGGGCAACCAGCAATGAGAGAAGTCATTCCAAGAAAATGTTGAAAGGATTAGGTGGTGAAAGTGAAGCTGAGTCTTAAAGTGGAAGTTAACTTTGGGTTTTGACATGCAGTTTACTTTGACAATGAGAGAAATGCAAAATGGCATGCAATGTTCCTGACATATCTATTTTCTGTTCTGCTAAATATCCTAAAAACAAGGAGAATGCATTTTCTGAAAGGCCTTACTGGTTATTTCTAGCAATGACTCATAACAACACTGTGATGCAATCAAATAAGGTAACCTCTCTTTTGGTACAACAACATTGTCATACAATATTTTCACCAATGATGTGCTTTTTGCTTAAAGGAAGGCGGGGTTAGAAGTAAATGCCAGGGCCATAAATAAGGGGGGTCTTATGTCAGGGACATTAGAAGTCAGTTAACATAAGTATATGTTCAGGCTTAGCTGAGAGGGCTCCCCCCCCCAGCAATTTAAGTCTGCTGAAATTGAACTGCTGCTTGCACAGAGAAGAAACCAGACGGTCATTAGGAAGTTTAGATATAAACTCAAGAGTGAAAGAACATTTTCTTCAAGCTGGCCAGCAAGCCGTGTTTCTTTCAAGCAGCATGAATCCTCTGCTCAGTACCTTGTTATTTTCACTGCTACTTCTTCTAACTCTCAGAATTCAGGAGCTGATAGAAGCTTGCAGCTGCGCCCCTGCACATCCACAGCAGCTCATTTGTGATTCTTCTTTAGGTGAGTCATAAACACTATACACTTTTTATGCTGCTGGTAAAAAAGCAACAGAAGCGAGATCAACTGTGGTGATATTTCTCTCTGCAACCCTCGAGGGGTTCATACCTATCTAACAATGGTAGTTAGGGTCTCTAAAAAAAGGTTAAACAACAAAAATGATTTCAAGAATAAAAAGCATTTCAAAAGTCTCTGAAGGAGTTGTTCGCTATTCTTTTTGCTTGTCAGTTTTTTTCTGTGACAATTTATTTAAACTGCTGTGTTAAATACTTTCTAGACTTTTCCTTTTAAGAAGAACCTGAGTTCTGCTGACATTTAATACCTAGAATAAATCATTATGTAATATGTATATTGTAAATGGTGAGAGGCATTCCTGATTGTCATGCAACTCGTAAAGAATACTGAATAGATATTGACACTCACTCATTGATCTTTTAATACAATAATCTGCTTTTTAATCAGTTTGAATAGAGGAACCATCAGTCTCCTGACAGGTTTATGTATACTGTACACCAGATATAAGCATTTCTGCAAGCTATCCTACAGAGTTCTCTCTCTCTCACACACACTCACACACACACACACACACATCCCTTCATCTGCCTATATATCTCCTAAATGTCCTTGCTAAGAATTCAGCCTATATACAGTACTAACAAACTAAACGTTTGCAATCAGGCAACACTGAAATAAGAAAATGTGACATTTTGCAGTCTTTTCATTTTAACTGTTGAAACTGTGGTTAGTTAGCTTCAATCCAGAGTGAACAGTAAATGTAGAACATGAGTTTCTAAAATGTCACAAAATTAGCATCTCTATGGAACAGGCAATACCTTCTGCATACTGATTAATTGCTTTCATGTGTTGACAGAAAATCTTTGTAGCCATGACAAATTCTAAACTTTGTTTAAGACCATCAATTAAACTGTTTTCTTAATCTCGCTATGTTAAGTAATGTTTTCATTAAATTACCAAAACCAAACATGCCAGACTGGAAGTGTAGGGAAAAGTGACAGTTTTACTTCAGTTTAATAGCTATTAACAAGTATAAAGGAATCAAACTAGTACTCATGCATTCCTGTGGCATATTTCTGGTGTGTAAACTTCTCTCAAAAATGAAATACTCTCAAAAATGAAATACTGAAATACATAGAATTTTTGTTGGTGATCAATTTGGGAAGAAAACTATGAACATCCTGTAATTTAGCTTAGAGCAAGCAAAAGTGTTAATAGAAAAAGAGGGGGAGGACTCTCTCCCCCCCCCCCCCCAATGCAGTTCATAGAAACATATTTTTCTAGTCTCCAAAAATAGCCCTTGGAGAATGCTATACTGATCTACTGTAACTTACAGCATGCTTCTTTATTTCAAAGTAAAAAAAAAATGCACCCATTGATGTGGTCGACCAAGGCAGAATGTTCAGTTCCTGGGCAGGATAAATTCTGAACATACTCCATATGGGCAAGAAAAAAAAGTAACTGCATTATATTTGATCTGGACTATATTTGATCTGGACTATCAAATCTTTATTTACACAGGGCTCTGGATCACTGATGTGCCAGGGGACTAGAGGGAGTAGAAACCTATTTTATAACTGCTAGGGAAAAATTAGATGTTGTGGAATGTAGATAAATATCTTATACTTGCTAGAAACTCAATCATTCTGAATTCTTCAGTTCACTGTGGCACTTATACTTAAGACAATGCCCAAAAGAGCATTATGTGAGAACCCCAGTGTATGAAGTAGGTACCCTACTTGCTTTTGAAAGTTTGGTCAAAGAATTGTGGCTGTTTCAAGCTTGATGTTGACTTTTCCAAATTAAAAGACGGGAAAAAGGAAGGGGGGCATAGGGAGGAGGAGTTCTGCTACTGTATATGCTAACCACTGAAAAAGTAACAAGGGATATCCTAAGAGGGATATAAGTTAGGACCTGCTCTTCTTATGTAGTTCTGCTTTGAAACAGGCCGAGTTGCAAAGACTCAGGAATAGGCATCTAATTCCTTGTGCTGCCCTTTCCAGGATCAGAGCCTGAACTGGAGAGTATAAATCATTGTAGTATATCAAGTACAGTATATGAATAGCATTTAAATATGAAAAACCATTTAAGTTGGAAATTTGCTTCTTTAGGAGTTGATGAACTTTCAGAGTTCTTTTTTTTACCCACAACTTAAGTAGAGCTATAGAATTCAAAATAGTGATGTTACTAAAATCATTCTTATTTTGAAGTTGTACTACTTTGAGCACTTGTTCAGGTTATGACAACAGTGGATCTTAATAGAAAAAACAGCCAAAGAATGCTTCTGTATTATACAGTACCAGGAACATGAAAACTACATCAATGAATCAAACTATTTTTTGTCTTTAGACGTTCCATAATTTTACTCCTTTAATAAAAATGACATGAATATGGAAGTGTGGCATAGGCACTGGTTAAATCAACAGATCTTAGTTGAATGACCTCTGGCTAATTCAGAACCTTCAGCATTTCCAAGATGAAACAAGGAGCACTTTCACTGTAGCATTTGTCTGTGTGATTAGTGGTGTAACATTTTGTCTATTCGTGTCAGGGAGCTTTTGTCACTTCAAGCTATGTTTAGTTTTGAATCACCAAACAGGACCAAGAAACCTGTGGAAAATCAGACTAGCAGGCTGCGATTAAGAAACTATCATGCGGGATGATGGCACACAGAAAACAAGGATATGAATTTAAAGTTCATTCGAGTTTGCGTATCACAGCAGAAGCTAATGGATACCACACAAAGCCAGCAGCCACCAGATACTGCCTTTATGTGTAGCCTTGCAAAAACAATTTAACAACCTAGCTCTCTGTGACCTACTTCTTTGAAATACTGAATACTTTCCGGGACATGCCAGTACCTCCCATGTCTTAGCACAGACTTGAATCTATTAGGAAGAAATGATACTTGATTATATCTCAGACGAGACTCGGGAGTTGTAGAATGTAATAATCCATATTTTGTTAACATTAAGCAATATATTTCAGGCATAAACCATCCTTGCTACAAAATATGTGACTAATATATATTTTAGGAGAGCTTCCAGAACTCAGAAATTAACAGCAGTTTCTTAAACACAGGACAACTGAACGGTCCTCCCACCACTCAAATTAATGTGCACAGCCTGAATTAAGTCACAGAAACATCTCAGCATATTCATTTGTGAGCTTAAAATGCAGGTGAAGGGGGTAAGAAAAGTTGGGGCTTCTCTTTGGCCATCTCCAGGCCAATGGAGCTTCTGGGTGTGCTGGTTTTGGAATATCTTCTTCTCTGGCTCACCAAACTACCAAGGCCTGACTGACTTCCTTGTGCTGGGAAGTCTCAGGAGATAAGTTGTATTCATCTGAAAAGTATTCATTTATTTAAAATATTTGTATTGCTGGGGATGTAAGGTATTTCCCAGATGATAGTAATGGACACATGCATGTTTACTGTTGATCATTCTTTATAGGATCCCACAGAGTTCCATCATCTGACTTGCACCCCCCATTTGTTGTTATTTATTAAGTTTTGTCTGAAAAAGAGGGCTATTAAAAGTCTCTCAATGATCAATATGTACATGATTTTACTCAACAAGATGGCATAGACTTTCAGATTAGGCACCATCAATATGCTGATGTCACCCAGTGTTACTCAGTAAGCTTCCTGTCTAGGTGGGAGTTTCAACTTGTCTAACACTCTAGTCTAACACTCTCTAACCACTATGCCATGTTGGTTGTGATCCTTTGTTTCATATTAGACTTACAGCCCAATTCTATCCAAAGCCTCGTGCTCGGTTGCAGCCGTGCTGGGGCAGGCTCCACTATATCCAGTGTGGGGCTGGAGGTCTCCTCGAAAAAAGGGGATGATTGTCCCCTTCCCCCATGTTGAGCCCCAGCAGCCCATATGGGGCTACTCAGAGGCGCGTCAGCTAAATGGCTGGCACAGCTCCGAGCAGCCTCGTTTTGGGCTTTCAAGCCCAGGATGGAGGATAGGATTCGGTGGAGGCCTCCCCTGCCAAGCCTGCCCCCTCCCAGACCTGATCTACCCTCCTCCCTGCCCTCTCCCTGCCCTGGAACACCCCCTTCCCGCCACCCTCCCCATCTCCCTGCTGCCCGGTGTGGAGCTTACCTTCCCCAGCGGGTGCCGCTCCTTTGCCAGTGGAGGCCTGCCAGCACTGGCCTCCACACTCATGGGACTGGCCTCCATGCTGTTGCAACATGCTTTATGGCACGTTTGCGACAGCATGGAGCCCAGTACCACCAGCAGAGGCCAGCATAGGATTGGGCTGTTAACTACTCAAGGCCAAGAGTTTACTACTGTGGTGTACTTTATACTGTAATGTCAGGCTACAATAGATTGGAGGCTACAATAGATTAAAAAATGTAATGGAGGCCTACAATAGATTAAAAAAAGAGTGATGTTTCAGCATCTGTGTTAGCTTCTTCTAGTCTTTCATACACAAATCAAGATCATACATTTGACCTAGAATGGTTCAAATGGCACTCTCACTCTTATACAGCCTCCCCCAAGAACTTCTCTCTTCCTTAGATTTAATTCTGACTAACGACCCAATCCTATCCAGAGCCTACAGCAGCGGATCTTGTGATCTGCTGCCCTAAGTCCCAGTCCAGTGCTGCAAAACCCGCACCATTGTTGTGCGCTTCGGGGCCACCAGTACAAATGGGTGTAGGGCTCACGCAGCTTTGGCTCATTCAGCCCGTGCTGGAGCAGGTAAGGTGGCAGCAGGAGCAGATCATGGGCAGTTCAGGGGAGGATCAAGTGAGGAGTGAGTCAAACCAGGAGTGGTTTGGGGGTGGGTCTTGGTAGCAGTGGCGCACACCAAGATCCTATCCCCTTTTCCCAGTCCGACATGCCGCCTAAGGCTTCTTGGAGTTTTGCCAGCTAAATAGCTGGCATAGGTCTGAGGAGACCCATTGGTGGCCAGGTGGCTTACAAGGTGGTAAGTAAAAATTATTTTTACTTACTTCTCCCAAGGTAATCAGGTTGCCCCCCCCCCACCACAGCATGCAACATGCGCTCCATCGGCACTGGGAAGGCTGGTGGGATATAGGATTGGGCTAGAAATTACTTTTACAGTACCATCAATGTACCAAATATATAGTGTGAAGGCATGAGAAAAGGTGGTCTCAGCAACGGCTTTGAAATTTATCTCCTCTATTTCCAACAAAACCCAAGCTCATTGGGAAGTGATGCCTGACTTTTAGAAGTTGATTAAGTGTAAATGGTTATGAAGCAGCAAAGAATAATTTCAGTAGTATGTTCCTGCTGTTTTTAAAAGTTGTTGCCTGTCCTGAGTTTATTAGGCATCACAGTGAAGAGTCATGTTTTTGTAATCAAGGAAGTAGCAGTGTGTGCGTGCGTGTGTGCACACATGTACTAAATGTATTTACACTTAAATGTATTTAAGTGTAAGATAAACTAGAGTTCTTGTGGCTTTTCAACTAGCTTTTTCATAGTACAGTAGTTCTGTTTTTAGTGAAACATATATTTTATTCAAATAACTGGCACATAGGTCAGTAGAAATGATACTAATGTGTACTTCTCTAGACCTACTAATGTGTTTTATTTCCAAGATTACGGAAGGACATCTCACTGTTTTAGGGCTGGCTACAATTTTACATTTGCTGAAGCCTGCTGAGAATTGGACATTCAAAGAGTGGTGAATTACTCTGTATCATGGTTTCCTGAAAATTGAGGCATTTGCTATTAAGTACTGTGTACACTATTTTCGGTAGTAGTGTGTGCTATCTTTTTAATGGCCTCAGCTCCCAAATCTTTAGTAGCAGCTTGATCTGCAGATATTATGCAGAAGCTCATCGTCATGCTATAAAAAGTTTAAACTTGCATGCTTTTACAGATCTGGTTACTGTTAAAGGCACAAGAACAGGCAAAGCCAATTTTCCGGAGAACTGGAAAACCTAGGTGTATGGGGGAAATGTTAAGGTATAGAAAGCAAGGAGTGAGAATGAACTGGAGGATATTGTGTCTGACTCACCTTCTTACATTTACAGCTTGGCTGAATATATAGCAAGCAGAAAACCATACTAGATTCTTGCTATGGGGGCAAAGGACATAGCACTGTATTCTTTTGCACTTCCATTCCATGGGTAGCTAAATCATTAGGAGGGTGCAGGGGGTGGTGACCACACCAGGTGTGACCCTCGGGGGGGATTTGACACCACTAGTGGCCAAAATTGTGGAAAATTTGCATTTAAGAATAATACCATAGTGTTATATATCATTGGAACGGTAATTTAATGCAGAATGTAGTGAAACAAACCATGTTGAATTATCTGTATTCTATAAAAGGTAATGGCCAAATAACCAGTAAAAGAAAACACAACTCCCTTATATAACAAAAAGTGGATTTCCTTAACTCAAAACTAACCAATGAGACTGATTGTTCCGAGAGCTAATGAGGTGTTATGACACAGCATGGAACCAATAATGGGTCAGCTCTCATTTCTATGTATTGGAGCTAATACTATAACTCTTTCAGTTGTGCAAGTGTCATCAAGTTGGCCACTCGTCTTTTGTTGGTTTTTTTGTTTTGGTTACTGATTTGTTGGGTGACCTGTACTATTATGATAAAGTTAATGGGGGTGAGTTACCACACTGGGTGACACCAACCTGAGTGACACCACTAGGGTGACACGATGAGCTCTTGCACCAGGTGACACAAACTATAGTGATGCCTCTATCATAACAGGCATTGCTCAAGCAAAGCATGAACTATGAAGCTCCTCTTTATGTATCAGAAAATACTTGTATGAAAATAAATACTTGATATTTTGCACTTAATATTTCATCTAAAAACGTGAAGCAAGTTTGCTCTATGCACTCCCTAAAAGGGGTTTTTGCACAGAGGGTGAAAATAGCTTAGAGGTCCTGGCACTGTACGCACCCACAAAATTTCAGATGGTAGGGTGCGGCTCTCCTGATGGCCTCAGGCAGAGGGACATATGGGTGGAAGTGCCCTTTTAGACACACAATGTAACCTTTTGTGTTGCACAAAATGTATACCCTACCTTACACTATGTTAAAAGGAGGACATGGATTTTGTTATGTATGTATCAGGAAAGTAAAAAGTCTAACTATAAATAAGGCTCCACTTTTCATAGCTTCTAGAGAGAAAGACAGTGAGTCTGTGGCAGGATCCTGTGCACTCTGTCTACATTACCTAGTGTAGGCAATTTGACCGACAAAATAATAATAATGATGGTGGTGGTGATGATGATAAGATAGCTCAGTACTACAATGAAAGCCAGCTATGCTCTGGAAGAGAGGAAAGATGACAACTGAACTCCTGGCTTGGTGCACTGACACATTTGATACCTGCAGTTTCATTCACACCATTCTGCATCATTCCAGCTGTCTTCCCCCTTTGCTGTCTAAATAGCTATAAATAGGAAGGTTGTTTTCTTTTCAGACTGGAGATGGTCAATTGGTGGCCTGTGGGTCATTTCAGATATTTAAGAAGGTCATATTCAGTCCAGAAGCACCTATAGTGCTCAGAAGCTGCTGTTTGGGGCAGCATGAGATTGACAGAGGCTAGTTCAGTAACAACCTCTTCCAGATAGCTTGCATTCTCCCCCACTCAGTCTCGGGTTTTTAAACTGTAACTGTCTAAGAAGCCTTTTAGGGTGCCACAATAGCTTTTATATAAGAGCATGGTTGCCAAGTGGTTGGGTGTTCATGTATATGTCCTGCCCTCTAGGTGTAAGATGATAGCCATTAGTGTTTAGTGTTGCAATTCAGAAAACTAGAAAGAGCGGAGTTCTATACTTGCTTCCTTGCTTTCTGGTGGGTCAATGAACTGGCTTCTGGAAGTGTACTCATTTGCTATATTGCAAACTGTGCTTTCCTTGTCTTTTTTTTTTGGCTGTGGAAAGATGTTGGAAATGTTTTTTTAATCTCTTATATTTACAAACCCAGGAACCTCAACATATAAGAACTCCAAGTCCTTGTCAGCAATTTTGTTATGGCTTTTGAAACTCTGGAACTCATTAAAACCCACTGACATATTAATCAGCAAACTTGGGTGATCCAATATTTTACCATTGAAAGAATGAAACCTTGGGTGATTCAATATTTTACCATTGAAAGAATGAAAGCTAACTAATTTGAGTAATTATCACAGTTGATATTTCTAAATTGGCTACCATTCATCACTTTAATGATGCATGACTCCAGCTAAAAGAAGAGAATTGCATACAGCTATATAGAAATTGGAAGAGACAATCCATACTGCTACGCATGAGAGTGCCTTCCATCATTACAATTTTGGTTAACCAGTTCTTTAGAGGTCTGTATTTTTTTTCATGACTACAGGACAGAAATATCTACAGCTGGACTTTGTAATACTGTGTATCAGGAAAAAAACACAACCATACACCATTTCCCCCTAAAAGCCATAAAATAAAATATTCCATGCGACATTAAAAAAATATACTTTGGCCCATGGACGACTGACAGGCTCCATTATGGCCACTTTGAAAAAGCATCAGTTGCAGTCCACTGACACATAACTAGGCTTACCAGATCTCCAACCGGGACAGAGTGCTAGACCTTTAGGAGAAGGAATGTGGACAGGTGTAGCTTGTTAAACCTTAGAGCACAAACCTAGGCATGTCTACTCAGAAGCAAGCCCTATTGAACACAATGGGGCTTGCTTCTGAGTAGACATGCCTAGGATTGTGCTCTAGGACTCAACAAGCTACACCTGCCCACATTCCTTCTCCTAAAAGTCTAACACTCTGTCCCGGTTGGAGATCTGGTAAGCCTACACATAACGTATATATTTCACTTGCATATAATTATCATAAGAACGTAAGAAGAGCCCTGCTGGATCAGGCCAAAGGCGCATCTAGTCCAGCTTCCTGTATCAAACAGTGGCCCCACCAGATGCCTCAGGGAGCACACAAGACAACAAGATAACCTGTTTCCCGTTGACACTCCCTTGCACCTGACACAAAGAAAACCTAAAGAATCCCTGGAGTCTGTGAAAGAGCAGTGAAGGATGGGGAGAATTTCCAGGACCCACATACCTCACCATACATCAAAGAGGCTTCCTATCCCTCCTCTGCTGTCACTTAGCATGGGTGGAGCATATAGCAATTTCTGACTGTTGACTTAGGCCCCAGAGAACCACAGTCGGTCAAGTCAGAAATAGTTGTAGAATTATCTCTTATCTTTCCTATGGAATTTATATCAGATGATGTTAGATAGCCTAGCTGCCTGGAGACCTTGTGACTGGAGTGAGTATGGGCTATGAATATTTATAAATGTTTATTTCCCAGGAGCCCAAATTTCCTTTCAAGAGGCCTAAGTATTAAAATAACTGTACACAAAAGTTGTTGAACATGAAACCATCCATACAATTGTTACATGAGAGTTCCATGCCAAGAGAAACAGAAAAAAAGAATAGTAAAAAGAGAAGAAATTTCTGAACTTCTTTGAACAGAAAATCTTCCATAATTAAGTCTCGGAACTTTAACATTTTTTTTTAGATGAAAACTAAGAAGCTCCATGTTTCCCACCCTCGGAGCACAATCCTGTCCATGGCGGTGCGCTTCCTGCACTGTAGTCTGTGCCAGTCTGCAGTCTGTGCCAGTCACAAAAGCCTCCCCCACAGCGTGATTATCAGTGCTGGGGATGCAGTGCACTGCAGCAGTGCACTGCTGGGGATGCCTCCGCCTTCCCAGCCACGCCGGAAGACGCCCTGTCCTGTCATGGAAGACCCACACCGGATCTTATCCCCCTTCCCTGCAGCCTCCCCGTCATGATGCTTAAACATCCCCTTTCCCTGCAGAAGCCTTCTGGTCCCGTCCCCCCTGCACAGGATGCAGCAGCTGCTATTTTGGTGCTGCTGCATCGGCAGAGGGTGTAAAGGATAGGATTCGGCTCTCAGTGTAAGAGGCGGAAATTAGGGAATGACAGTCTAAAGGGTGGGAAAATGGAAGAAGAAATTATCAGGGTGGAAAAGTCAAAGGAAAGAGGGCAGTGAGAGGAGATAGAAGAAGGGATCTTAGGCTTGGCAGCTAGAAGGGTACAGCTAAATTGAGGAAATGTCAAGGGGCAAGGAGTAAGAGAAGAATAATATTGAGGACCATGAGAATGTAAGCACTTGGAAGCAAGAAGCTGGAGTTTCAAATGAATACAATATAGAAAGGGAAGTCAGTAAGGGTAAAAAGAAGAGGAGAAATATGATCACATGCTAAGTACAATTTCAGGGGTTAGGCAGGCTGAACGGGAATTTGTTAGGTTATAAGTATTATACGCAAACCTGCCAGAAACTATATTTTTCCATAAGTAACCTCCTAGTCCCTGATGGATAATTTACAATCTGACACACCATGAGTCAAGTATGCTAAGATTGATTCTTTAGCCATACCATGAGACTCTGAGTAAACCCATCCCACAATTGTCTTTGCTGTACTCCGGCTGTATCTGTTCAATTTTTGAAATAAGCAAGAGGCTTACCTGTCTACGGATGAAAAAAGGCACGGCATGCCTTACTCAACATCTTATGATTAAAGGTAACAGTGGTAGATACCTACCCTGCTAGTTCTAGCAAGTTACCCTGCTAGCTAGCTAAAAGTGATATTTTAAGGAATTAGCTAGATCAGTGGCTCCCAAACGTTTTAACTCCGGGACCCACTTTTAAAAATGACATGTTACTGGGACCCACCTAGCTTTACGAGGCTTTAAAAAAGGTGATCTAGAAAGAAATAATATTTTTATTTATTTATTTACAAGTAATATATTGTATGCAAAAAAACTCAAACATTTATAATAATGAGGCAGCCCTAATGAATAGCCTCAAGTCTTGAGGGGCTTAGTTATATGACCCAGCTTTCACCTGCCCCCACTACCTGTCATTGACAGACTTGGGGGGGGGAACCCCCAAGAAAAAACATAATCAAACATTTATCTCCCTATATTAACACAAGCTTGCAAACTGCAGGAGCTCAGCTCTTTGAAGGGCAATTAGCAGCTACTGTATCTGATTTTTGAATAGCCTCAGGCTTGAGGCAATAACTTATCTGAACTTTCCATCACCCATGTTTTCATTGGAGGCTCTGCGGGAACCACCAGAAATCAGGTTGCGACCCACCAAGTGGGACCCGACCCACAGTTTGAGAAACACTGAGCTAGATAATCTAATCTAGTTATGTGTAGATTAGATTACTGGCCTTTGAAGACTGTTTGGAATCTGCAGCTAGTGCAGAATGTGGCCGCCCGTGTGGCTGCGGAGGCTATTGGTTCAATTCAGCTGGGCCACTATGGCGCCTACACTGACTGCCAGTTCATTTCCAGATACATAAGAACATAAGAAGAGCCCTGCTGGATCAAGCCAAAGGCCCATCTAGTCCAACTTCCTGTATCTCACAGTGGCCCCACCTGATGTCTCAGGGAACACACAACACAACAAGATACCTGTTTCCTGTTGTCACTCCCTTGCACCTGGCACAGAGAAAACCTACTTCTAAAACCAGGAGGTTTTTTTAATTAACTTTAATTTTCATTTTTGTTTGGTGCATAACATATAACCCGTATGCAAAATCAACCATTATCTACAAAATAGAAAAAAAAACAGCTATTGTAACAAAAAAAAAGCAAGAAAAAAAGTGGAGCGACAAACCCATAAAAAAGGGAAATAATATATGAAAGGAGGGTAAAAATCATAACATGAGTTGTACATTTAGTAACTACAATTCAAGGTGCTAGTTTTGACTTTGAAGGCTTGGGGATCCAAGATGGTGGAGCCCAAATCTTGTGAGAGTACATGAGCCTCACGAGATTTGGGCGCCGCCATCTTGGATCTCGCGAGATTTTGCGAGATCCAAGATGGTGGTGCCCAGAAGACAGGTAGGAGGAGCTATCGGGGAGGTTATAGAGATCGGCAGGGCTGTAGCCTTTTTCTCCGGGTTGCAGCGCGGGCAGGCGGGTCCTCCTGCTTGCGCTGCAACCCGGAAAAGGCTACAGCCCTGCCGATTCGGCAGGGCTGTAGCTTTTCCCTCCGGGTTGCAGTGTGGGTGGGAGGATCTGTCCGCTTGCGCCACAACCTGGAAAAATACATTTTAAGGGGGGTACGTGGGGGGTGGCAAGTCCGGGGGTACTCAGGGCAGCCGGAGGCCCGTGTAGGGGTACGTGGGCCTCCAAATGTTGGGAACCCCTGTGCTAGACAGAGGTTGGATAAAGGGTCACTTTATTGAATTCTAATAAACTATAAAATCTGCAGTAGGGAGAAAAAATTAGAACATCCCGCAGCATGCGGGCACTAGGTGGGGGAAAACGGAGCTGCCCGTACACTTCCCCTGCTACCCTCAGGCTTAACACTCTGACTCCAAGCTCTGCCCACTCATAGATTGGAAGAGCCTATCACAGCCAACCCTCAAAGGGGTCGAAGCAGCTGGGCAGCGCAGACTCCTCCTAGGCAAGAAATTACGCCTTTAACTAAGGAATTTTAACAGAAAGCATTACGTCAACATTTTGATCTGATTCTTTGTGTCCATTATACTGAAACAATGCACATTACAAGCACCCCTTGAAGGCGGAGATAACAAATGTGAAAATGAGTTTTTGGGTGGTTTCAATTTCCAGCTCAGGAAAGTCTATTATTGTGATATGAGCTGTGGTTATGGACATATTTGTTCTCTTTCCAGTTAATTATTTGTTCATTAAAAATACTTCAAGATTCTGGAACATTTGTTTCTGAATGAAATGAATGAAAGGAAGGCACTAGAGCAGTGATTCCCAAACTTTTTCAACCTGCGGCTCCCTTGACCACTGGCAACCATTGGCTGCGGCTCCCCCATTATGTTGATGCCTGCCAATTTACATTGCACTGTTTTTCGAGAGGATTCCGTGGCACCCCGCGGCTCCCCCGGCTGGTTTCCGTGGCTCTCCTGGGAGCCATGCCTCCCAGTTTGGGAACCACTGCACTAGACACTCGTGTAACTATTTTATCTGCTAAGGCATGGAGGCAATTGCAGATAGTTGTGGGTCTGCCTTCTTAACTTGGTGGCAAAGTACCCACATCCTCTTCCACCTTTCCCTTCCAACTGGTGATACATACCTGTATTTATTGTCAAGACCACACATAACTCTAGTCTTGAAGAGTTTGGCATTTGCTTTAGGGAAAAACCGAAATGGTACTGAATATTTTAACACAGTAGTTGTACTTTATAATCCTAGTATTGTATAATGCTAAAGAAAAAGCAAGGGAATAAGAAAACATCTGTTTTGTTGCCATTAATATTTTTCCCCTTTCCTTACAGTGATTAGAGCAAAAATTTCAAGTGAAAAGGTGGTTCCAGCAAGTGATGATCCACTTGAAACTCACAAAATGATCCGGTATGAAATCAAACAAATAAAGGTACATGAACTCCATTGCCTATTTTATGACTTAAATGCCAGCAAATGATATACTGCTTAGAGGAACGAAACAAGTTCCCAGCCATTCTAGTGACAGTCTTATATATAAATACTGATGTGAAGATAAACTGGAAGATCACCGCCACCATTTAATACTACAGATGAACAAATAACCATGCCTGATCATGTTTCTGTATCAAATCAGAAGCTTTAAATCTCTTCCCCTGCTAGCAAAGCAGAAGGGCTTCTGAGTCCAAAGCAGAAGGAGCTTCTGAGTCCAAAGTTTGCATTATTCAAGTATATAATAACCATGTTTTAGCACTGTTTTTGCTATGCATGGGCCTTTGCGTTGCATCCGTATATTTGTAATATGTAGTCCTGCTATTATTTGACAGAAGCCACACTCAAACTACATGTAGTAATCAACATATGTGCCATGGCATGGCAGACAATGTCAGGTGAGGGGAAGTTATTACTGAACTTTGCTTCATATTTATGCTCTCATCATTAAATATGGAGAGATATGAAGAGATTAGTGAAAGTTAGCCACAGGTGAAGTAAACTACAGCAACTATATAGTTCAAGACACTTTGGGACTGCTTTGCAAAAAGATACAAATAATTAAAAATGCAAAGATAGATTATAGGAGACGTAGGCAGAAATTTAACCTGTATGAGAGGATTAACATTTTATTGGAGGGGGAGACCCATGCCATGCAATCTTTAGATTAGAAGATGATTTTTTCCCAACTGGGGTCAAATTCTAACCTGCGACTACCGCCACAATTTGCATTGGTTTCAATGCTGAAGAAAATACATAACTGTCATGTATGCTAAAATAATATATAAATGCCCCCTTTCACCCCAGCACAGTGTCCTTCTGGTGGCTGTTTGCTGGTGGTGCTCTGCATCTTTTTTAGATTGTGAGCCCTTTTGGGACAGGGAGCCATTTAATCATTTGATTTTGTCTGTAAACCGTTTTGTGAACTTTTTGTTGAAAAGCAGTATATAAATACAGTATAGCTACAGCGCTTTAGAAATAAAGTTTAATAATAATAATAATAATAAATACTGTTGTTAATAATAATAACAATAATATTCATAGATTGAAAATATTCAATTTCTGTCCCTTGGAAGTAATAATAAAATATTCAGGTAAACCTGATCAATAAAAGTTGCGTTAATTTCATTTGCTTCGATAAATTTGAACCGTTGTGATGTTGGGAGGAGGGGCCACAGCTCAGTGAAACCGTACTTGCTTTGCATGTACAAGGTCAATTCCTGTCAATTCCAGGCAGGACTGAGAACCCCCGTCTGACACCCCAGGCAGCCAATGCCAGCCACAGTACACAATACTGGACTAATGGTCTGACTGAGTATAAGGCAACTTAATATGTAGGATGACGGCACATTATTTATTAGCTGTTGCTATTACTTTCCAACACCTTACAATTTAGTATTTTATACACACATTTTCCAGTGATACTTAATGCTCTATTGAACCTCAGGTCTGTCTACAGCTGTCTGTGCATAGGGTGATGTAATCATGAGAGCACCTTTATGGTTAGATTTCAGTTGGGTCATAGCAACTGATGACATTTAGAAGGTGTTCTGCATTTTGCGGTTTCCTTTCAGACATAGCTTGTGTGTTCTTTTTTTTAATATAAAAAAAACTCTACAGAGTTCATTATATTGGGATATTTGAGGAACAAATATCCCTCACGCTCTGCATAGAATTACAGCTGGGCCTCATATTGACATTATACCCATGACATCATTCCCATTTGGATGTGTATATATGGGTTTTTACTTTGTGAACACATATAAACAGTGAAAAGTTCAAGCTTACAAGCAGATGTGTAGTCATTACAATAATCCTGAAAGGTTTTCACAAGAGTACTACACAAAGGAAAAACAACAACCCTCACAGGAACAGAGGCTAAAGATGCACAAATACGATTTTGAGGTTTGCAATATGTTCCAAAGGCTGCAGTTCTGTATACATTTATCTGTGAGTAAGCCCCACTAAATATAGTGGGATTTACTTGTGAGCAAACATGTACAGAATTGTGCTGAAAAGTGATGATATCACTTTACCATCATTCATACTACAGTGTTCAGTACATCATTAGAATTCATCTTTAAATCATTAGGCTAATATTTATTTGCATGACAATCATGTATGTTAAACACCACTGTATTATTTCATGATTCTATTGGGTAGAGACCTAACAGCACAATGTTCAGTTTGGGCAAAGCAGCACTAGACTGCATAGCTAAATACCTAGAAAAGTAACTGCATAACTAATATGTTTTAAAGCGCAATCCTTGACGAACTGGACGGCGGCAGAGCAAGCGCTCCGCCACTGGAAGCCATCGCAAATGTGCCGTAAAGCACGTTTGCGATTACTCTAGGGGAAGGGCCACCGGCGCGAGGCCGGCAGCCCTTACTCCGCTGCCAGATTGCCCCTGCGGCCGCCGGAGTAAGGTAAGAGATCCCCCGGTGGGCGCGGGGGTGGTCCGGGCGGCGAGGGTGGGGGCCATTGGTCAAGCCAGCCCGGGAGGGGGCAGGGATGGCGGCCGCCATATCCCCATCCCCGTTCCAGCTGGTGGAAATCCGAGGAGGCCCATTAGTGCCGGGCCATGCTACACCGGGAGAAGGGGACGAACGTTCCTTTTCCCCGAATAGACCTCCAGGCCGATTGAGTTCGGCCTGGATCCAGCGGGCGGCCCAGATAGTCAGGATTGGGCTGTTGATAATGTAACACTATATTAAGCACTTACAGAACTCCTGAAATGTTTGTTTCTGATACATTCTTAGCTACAGTAACTCTTCTTTTCTTACTGTTTTTCTAATACAGATGTTTAAAGGATTTGAAAAATTGAAAGATGTTCAGTATGTCTTCACTCCTTTTGATTCATCTCTTTGTGGGGTGAAACTAGAAGCCAACAACAAGAAGCAATATCTCCTTACAGGTAGAGTACATTCAAGTTAAGGCAGTACACAAAATATATGTTAAAGCACTGTGATGGGTGGGAACATTCAAACAAGAGCTTGTATAGTACTATAGATCAGGGTTTCTCAACCTTTGGGGGTCCGCGTACCCCCTATGTGGGCCCCCAAAGGTTGGCGTACCCCCAGATCCCCCGAGTCCCACATACCTCCCCAAAAATGCACCCCCCCAAAAGGGGGTTTTCAGGCCTGTGGCGTGGACGAGCGGGTTCTCCAGCTCATGCCGCAAGTTGGAGGGACAGACTACAGCCCTGCTGATTAGTCTTTTGGCTTTCACCATCAAGGTTAGGAAGCTCAGGCAGAAGGATGTTGCCATGGGGGCCACCCTCCCAGGTTAAGAGGGTGCCCCACAAATCAAGGGAGAGCTTGTGATGATCTGAAGAGATATGGCAACCCATTCCCTCCCATGTAAACTTGGTCCAGGCAGGTAAATCAGTAAAAACTATTTTACTAAAAGGCTGAAGGAACATCAGCAATCAGTGGAATGCATCAAAACAAGATACGTATTTTTAAAAAAGCAAACAGAAATGATAAAGGGGTTTTTTTTGCAAAGGTTAACAAGAAGATTAAAATGCAAACCACAAATAAAACAAATGCACTGATGTGCTCAGCTGGATTCTGTCCCTCTTCTAGTTACTCATGCTGTCCTAGGATTATTATTATTATTATTATTATTATTTAATGGATTTCTACCCCGCCTTTCTCCCAATAAGGGCAATCAAGGCGGCTACCTTCTCCCAATAAGGGCAATCAATAAGGGCAATCAAGGCGGATTATGGTCACCCATTGTTTGTGCAATCCTGTTTAACTAAACGGCGATGGAATGAGCGTTCCGTCACCGGGAGACGTCGTAAACGTGCCGTAAAGCACGTTCGCGACGACTCTCGAGCAAGGGAGGCTGGCGCAGAGGCCGGCGTCCCTTGCTCCGGCACTGGAGCGCCCGCCGGACTAGTTAAGCAGGGATCCAGCAGGCGGGGGGGGGGGGGCGGTTCGCCGGGTTAGGGAGGGGGGCCATTGACCTTGCCGGCCTGAGAGGGGGCGGGAGATGGCCTTGGCCATATCCCGGCCCCTGCCGGGCAGCTTGGCTGTTACACGGCCTTCTCTGATTTCCGCCAGCTATTTAGCTGGCGGAAATCCGAGGAGGCCAATACGGCCTGCCCCGATTTACACTCGGGGAAGGGGACAAGCGTCCCCTTCCCCGAGGAGACCTCCAGCCCGGCGGCAGCATGGCAGCTAGTGCACAGGATCCGGTGGGCGGCCCTGGGCCGCCGGCCGGATCCTTACGCAGGATTGTGCTGTGTGTCTTTTGCAAAGCAGCAGCTGCTTTCAAAGATGGACCATGAGAACACAATCTTAGCATACTTGTGCATGATAATAAAAAAAAACCAATGTTGATGATGTAATCTGGGTTCATCCTGTTGGATGGTTTATGACCACCTGGGCATCTCTACCTGCCTCTTGACCTAGGCAAGTGGGCTTGGATGCCCAATCAGCTGTCACATGCCAGTCCTAGCAGCTGGGATGGATAGGATCTATTGTTCTGGGGGAAGCCAGATGTGAAGAAAAGCAATTCACAAAATGACCTGAAGACCTCGCTATATGGCCTTTCCGCAACGATGCTGAATTCAAAACGTTTCAGGGAAGTATCCCAGGACAATGGGTATCTCAGCAGGATGTCTCAGGAACATTTTTTTTAACGTAGACATCACAAATGTTTTTGGGGAGTTAGAAAAGTCCAAAGTGGAAAAATAGGCAAAAATATAGAAAATATCAGAGCAATGGTGTCACTGCAGGGGGGCAGAGCTCTAAGTTCTGCCGCGGTCCGACCCTCCGTTACACGGGAGAATGAAGCGCCCCCACCCCCTTGCCTTCGGAGCCATTCAAGTCGGTGAAAGCAACGCAAAGCAACGACTTGAATGGCTTCGAAGGCGAGGGCGCTTCGTTCTCCTGTGTAACGGAGGGTCGAACTGTGGCAGAACTTAGAGCTCCGCCCCCCTGCAGTAACGCTAGGGCAGCGGTTCTCAAATAGTGGGGCGCGCCCCCCAGGGGGGGCGCGAGGCCCCACAAAGGGGGGCTCGACCACCACAGTCGCCCTCCGCACGCTCCGAGGCCGGCCCAGGGGCCGGCCTCGGAGCGTCCGGAACGGCCGGCGCTCCAGGGCCTTCTGAAGGCCCAAGCGTCAATCCGGGTATTTTTGATGTTTTCGCTCATGCGCAGAGACGAAAACGGGTCTGCGCATGAGCGAAAACATCAAAAATACCCGGATTGACGCTTGTGTCTTCAGAAGGCCCTGGAGCGCCGGCCGGGCCGGCCTCGGAGCGTGCGGAGGGCGACGCGAAGGGGGGGCGCCACCCCCGAAAATCGGGTGACGGGGGGCGCGGGGAAATTTTTTTGAGAACCACTGCGCTAGGGTATCAGAGATTTTCATCACAATCTTTAAACTATTTTAAAACGTTTTAAATGGTGAAGTCCAGATGTACAAAAAACTTCAGGACTGCAGTGCTACAATATCGTCAGTTTTGTTTCACAATACTCTCACAGAATGAAATCTTTAGTAAAATAATTTGCTTCAGTAAAAGTGGTTCAATAAAACCAACAAATGTTTAACTTTTAATGGTATGTGGGTTACATTTCTAGAGTTAGGAATGAGTCCTTTTCTTTATTTTGCTGCCTTCTCTAATGCAGGGCAAATTTTAAATGATGGCAAAGTTCTTATCCATTTGTGCAATTACATTGAACCATGGGATGACCTGACCTTATCTCAGAAGAAAAGTTTAAATCAGAGATATCAAATGGGCTGCGGTTGTAAAGTGAGTATATAAAATTCAATGAAGTGCTATTGATGTTTCTAGAACATGTCACTTCAAGTGCTACTGAAGTTCCTAGAACATGTCATTTGAACATGTCAAACAACAAATGGACAATTTGTTAAAATACATTTCTTTCATTGCCTAAAATCATCTTGCCTGCCCTGTTGCATTAAACCTGACAAGATTTGCATCCTAAGTGTACTACCCTGAAAGAAAGTGTACGTGTCGGCATGCTACATATCCTCATGGTGTGCTTTCTCAATATGGTGTTCCTTCTTACAGTCCTGCTGAAACATCTAACATAGCTTGCTACATGTATCTTCTCAATCACCTGGAAAAGTTTCCTGAAGGTGTCCACTGCTGATATGGTATCTCTCAGTGCAATCATGTGAAAATGACTTGATATGGGAATAAGGTGATGTGTACTCTGGTTTTTAGTAATGTAAGGCTTTAAAAGTGAGAACCAGCCCTTTGAACTGAACCTGGAAACAAATTGGTAATCAGTGCAGATGTTTCAGAATAGGTCTCAGGAGAAAATTGATCTGCACCTGTTAAAAAGCAGGCAATCACATTTTAAACTAGCTGAAATTTCCAAACCATCTTCAAGGAGCACATCACAGTAATCCTATCTACAAGTCACCAAGCATGAATGACAGTGGCTGGGAATCTATTGTCCAGCACTGGGCACATTTTATGTATCATCCAAATCTGATTCAAGGTGCTCTAAGCCACAGCCTCCACCTGAGAATGCAGGAGCAGAACTGGGTCCAGCAATACCGCCAGGGTCTAATCCTGATTTTTACAGAGGAGTGTGATCCTGTGTAGAAAAGGCCTACCCCCAGCTAGCCGAGTGCCACCTTCATTCAAGATGAGCAGGAGTTCAGAGGATGAGTTGTGGTATTCCCCCCCCCCATGTCCCTTGTCTGCATCAGCTGAAATCAACTGCAAAGCGATAAGACAGATGAAAAGAGGGCTTCCTTTACAGATCTTGTTCCTAAAGAGTCAGTTGCTAATTTATAGTAGAATATATATGAGGGTCTAAATTTATCTATATATCTAAATAGAATCCATTCCTGCACTAGGACACACACTGGGTTGGTTTAAATCGGTCTCTGCATCTCTCAGCTTGAAAATCATTTCAATTTTTCCATACAATTTATAAATTATTTTACTTCAGTATATTAAATTTGTGTGTCACTATAACTACAGATATGGATAAGTACAGCTTTATGCACTGGCAAACTATGAACAACTAAGAGAGGGAGACAAAGCTCAGTGGTAGAGCACATACTTTACATGCAGGTCTCAGGTTTCCAGTGGCGTTCCTGCGGTAGGGGCTCGACAGTAAGTCGCGTCCCGTCCTAGTACCGCATTCACGAACCGGAGCGAGGAGGCCCCGCCCCCTCGCCGTCAGACCCATTCCACGCTCCTGCCCGTTCGGCTTTGCTGCGCGGAATGGCTCTGACAGCGAGGGGGCGGGGCCTCCTCGCTCCGGTTTGTGAACGCGGTACTAGGACGGGGCGCGACTTACTGTCGAGCCCCTACCGCAGGAACGCCACTGTAATCCTCAGCATCAGCAGGTAGGGCTGGAAAAGACCTTTGTCTGCAGCCCCGAAGAGCCAACTGCTGGTCATTGTTGACAGTACTGAGCTAGGTGGCCCAATCCTCTGACTCGGTAGAAGACAGCTTCTTTTGCATCTATATAAACTTAATGCAGAAACGTGTTCAATTGGCAATGTCATTCTTTACATTTAGATTTCTACCTGCTACATGGTGCCCTGCTCTATTACTACACCAAATGAGTGTCTGTGGACAGATTGGCTGATAGAGAGGAAGCTTTATGGCCATCAAGCAAAGCATTATGCCTGTATCAAGCGCAGCGATGGAACATGCAGTTGGTATCGAGGTGGCCCTCCTCCAGAAAAAGAGTTTGTTGACATCAGTGAACCATGAATGATGTAATTTCTTCTAAAACCCCAGGGGTTAAGTCCAACTGATGCTGTGTGCTCACTGCTTTGAACTTCCAACATCTAACTATTGCTTAGAAACAAAAGCAAATTGTGCTGTGCAAATAAAGTGCAAAGTTCATAGAATTGGCATCCAGACAAGAAGAGGAATAAGTCTCCTGGAAGTAGCTGCTCTCTAAAGTTCTTTTTATAGAGGGGTGCAATGGGGAACACTTCTTTCTTTTCTAAGGCATAATAACTTTATTTTTTATCAAAATGAATGTAACCATACACAAGATTGATCAAAATTTGGACCCCTGTTCCTATTAATAGGCTGAATAAAAGAACACTTTGTTTTAATCCAAAACTGTATTTCTGAGAAAATGAGTGTTGTTTTGTATAGCCATTTTTCTTTAGAGTGGCATTCTGAGTCAAGAGTTTGGACAATGTGTATACAAGATGTAACAATCTGCTGTAAAAAGTCTGAAAGATTTTTTTTTACTTATTTCAGCTGGGGCACACTAAATGTTTTTTTGTGTGTGTGTGTCATTTAAAATCTTCTACTTTACTATTCTGTATGTTACTTACTATCAACACAATCCTGTGTAACCTTGCACCGGTGTAACAGTAGATGCACCGGTGTAAGTGCACTTATGCCAGTGTAATGAGACCAGTGCAAGGTTACACTGCATTGCACTGTTCGTCTCATTTAGCCTTAATTTCATCTTGAAGAATTTGTCTATAACTATAATACATCTTTGATAATCAAAAATAGGTCCTGCGTACTAATCCAATGGATTGGAATATACTGTAAAAGAGATACTAAAGTTTATTCTATTATGTAATTATTATGACATTGCACCACTAGAGGAGATTTGAGAACTACTTGGTTACCAAGTCTTCGTAACTATACTTTTGCAACAGGACAGTAAGGGGGGGGGAGTTTGGAAAAAGTTGGAAATAGAGCGATCATAAAGCCAGAAACAGCCATGCTCTCAATGTACAATAGGGCACTTCTAGAGAAGGCAGCACCACAGTTTGAAACGAACACCTAGGTCCAAATTGCATGGTACATTAAACACATACAATAATTGGCCCTGGCATGTGTAACTTTTGTTTACTATATAGCAGCTGCAGAAGGGGCCCCAAACTGGATCAGAGTTGTTGTTGTATGGGGGGAGGGTTGAATAGTTAACCCTTTGCCACACAATAGTTCCGATCCAACCCCATGCAGCTGTTTATCCTCCGAAGAGGGAATCTCCCATTGGTGTCAATGGGAGTTTTACTTCAATGGACAAACAGAAGCTATGGAGGCCAAGTCCAGATTGGGAGTGTGATGGTGGCAAAGGAAGGGGGTGAAAGTACCCTTTCCTTCAAGACTCAGTCCCAAACCATACTGGGAAACCCTCCCCCCCAATGCTATTTAGTTTAAAAAAGAGTTAAGAGCATCAGGGGCAGCAATGCATTTAACGTATGTGTAATCTGACCCTTAGGTGGCTACTCGGGAAATGAGTTTTGATGTATAGATTCATAGTGGGACAGTTTGGGGATAATTTTTTTGCAGGACTGTGGTTGTTGTCATTGGATGTGATGGGGGATTTTTGGTTGTTTGTTTATGTTTGTCTGTGTTTTTGAAGTGTTTATGCCAATAAAGGTATCTATTCTATTCTCTTAGGGCCCAATCCTGCCTAAGTCTAGGCTGGTGGAGCACATGTTCCACTGGTCTATGGTGTTGCAAAAGTGCCATAAGGTACTTTTGCAGCACCTCTGGAGTAAGCAGCGCCGGCGTGGAGGCTGGCACTGTTCACTCTGCCACCCTCCGGACCCCGTGCCACCGGACACAGGTAAGTCTTGTGCCAGGTGGTGGTGGTGGTGGGAGACTGGGGTGGCAGGGGGTCGATTGGCCGGCCAGGCCAGGGAGGGGGCGGGGATAGCAGTGGCGTGCTGCGCCGATATCCCAACCTCCTTCTTGGGCCTGGCTGACCTTACATGGCATCCCCGGTTGTGCGCCAGCTAAATAGCTGGTGCGCATCTGAGGAGGCCCATTGGGGCCACCAGGCTTATACCGGGGAAAGTTGACAAATGGCCACCTCACTGTTCCCATAACCTAAGATTTCAACACTGCCTAATTCATTAGGATTTGAAAATATGGTTGGGTACACACAACTGTGCTTAGGTTTGTGTAGCCTCTTCAAATAATGTATTCAGAAACTGTGATTGCAGATTTCATATTGCCATTGTATCTACATGTCATGGTTCACCTGTTTATGATTGTGTTCTGATTAATAAGAGTTAGTCCTTGACTAACAGGAGAGCGATTAAATTCAAACACAGGCACCTGGTGATATCATCATGATACATAGGTAGCCAAATATGCCAGACTTGTCCTGTGCACTCTTTTTAAGTTTACGTTTTGATTCTTGTGCACCTTCAAACCCTGCTTTCTAATGTAGAGCAAAAGGCCTCTCTGCCAAAAATACTTCTTGTATTGCTGCAGTGCTGCCTAAGCTAAATCATTGTCATTTTAAAAGTATATTCCCCAAATATTAAGATCTTTAAATATATTAAAAGGCTGTCATTTTACATGTTGAAACGCTTTTGTAGGCACTTCAAATTACTTGGAAAAAATAGGCAAGTTGATGGTAAGGCCACATCTGGAGTATTGTGTCCAGTTCTGGTCACCACACCTCAAAAAGGATATAGTTGAATTGGAAAAGGTGCAGAAAAGAGTGACCAGAATGATTCGTGGGCTGGAGCACCTCCCTTATGAGGAAAGGCTACAGCGTTTGGGGCTTTTCAGTCTAGAAAAAAGGCGCCTGAGGGGGGGGGACGTGATTGAGACGTATAAAATTATGCATGGGATGGAGAGAGTGGATAGAGGGGAATTCTCCTCCCTCTCGTACAACACCAGAACCAGGGGACATGCACTAAAATTGAGTGGAAGGAGAGTTAGAACGGACAAAAGAAAATATTTCTTTACCCAGCGTGTAATTCATCTGTGGAACTCCTTGCCACAGGATGTGGTGATGGCACCTGGCCTAGATGCCTTTAAAAGGGGTTTGGACAGATTCATGGAGGAAAAGACCATCACGGGTTACAAGCCATAAGCAACCTCCTGGTTTTAGAAGTAGGTTTTCTCTGTGCCAGGTGCAGGGGAGTGGCAGCAGGAAACAGGTTATCTTGTTGGCTGTGTGCTCCCTGAGGCATCTGGTGGGGTCACTGTGTGATACAGGAAGCTGGACTAGATGGGCCTTTGGCCTGATCCAGCAGGGCTCTTCTTATGTTCTTATGACAAGCAAGTTGTATATTAACTTTTTTGTTTTAAAGCACAATTCCAATGTAAATATGCTGAATGTATCCAAAAATTCAAATACCAAGACTTTTTTTAAACCTACATTTGTTTTAAGAGAGACTTAAAAAACTGAGCAGGATTAAATCAATGTCCATATAGAACTTGCTCAGTAGCTCAAATCCCATGTGCTAAGGACATGATCCATAAAGTAAAGTCTCAGCAGCGCTGACATGTTCTCCCCTCCTTTGTGCCACCAAAGGCAGCTCATCCCAAGAAACTTTAAGAATACTGTACTGGGGAGCACAATATCATATGACCCAGTGATTCAGAACTATTGCCAATGCTGCCCTAGTCTTGGAATGTTTTGCAAGTACTCCAATTGCTGGGATGTCTGTGCTAGCCATACAGGGGCACAAAATCATATCAGTGGTTCATGACTTAAATGCATATTTAACTAACTGTTTACAGAGACAGGATGTAATTTTTTTTCAATTAGATAAACAAGAACTCATTAAGGTAATGCATGTTAATACATTAGTAACACTTCAAGGATTCTAATATAAGATACAATAATAATGAACGTTATCTACCACAATATTTGAACATGAACACAGAACAGCATTTGTCTCTAGATGTAGGGTATCTTATTTGTGTATTACAACTTTCATTCATAGTCAATTCCTTTTGTTGTTCTGTAAATGAAAATCAGACGCACAAAAATGCACTTCAAGCTGCTGTAGCAATAAAACAATTCTACAAAATGCTAGTGTTATATGTTCCAACTCAGAGTGGGTACAGTCAGTGGCAAAATGCCAATTTATTCTGAATAATGAATGCGCTCAAAGCATTATGTGCCATAAAGAACTACTGAAGCTACAATATTTGCTTAAAGTTTTACTTGAATATTTAAAAAAAGGTGTATATTTTCTGAACTATAACATCTAAATTTCTAAGGATAAGATCAGAGCTTGAACTTTTCATCTCAGTCTGCTTAAGCTGCTTTATTACAGTAAGATCCAAGGTTGTATTTTGTAGTTATTACAATATGGCAAGGGTGGTTCCCCAACTCCCTCCAATCCCCTACGCAGTCTTACCTGTGGCAGCAGACGTCCTTAGTCTGTCGCCGCACGGTCCTGGCCATTCACTACTTCTAGTGGTGGCCAGCCTGCGCTCTCCAACATGTTGCATTTGTGACAGCCGGAAAGTGTGTTATGTCGTTGGAATGCACATTCCGGCGATGCAACTGGGAATTAGGATTGGGCAGAATGGCACTGGGAACCATCTTCAAAACAGCACTACTTGTCTATGGTAAAATAAATGGCAATATCTGATATAGAACATTGCCTTTGAAGCTTATGCTAATAGCCTCCAATCCTATTGGGCTGCTGCATCACCAGGATGCATGTTCCAGCAGTGCAGCGTACTTTATGGCCATCGCAAAATGAGACGCGACATTGAGCACAGCCAGGCTCCTGCCACAAATGGTGACTGGCTGCACCCGCACAACAGTGGCCATTGGGGGAATCCCAGAGTTGGTGCAGGGAACTGGCAATGGGTGGGGGTTGGCGGAATGGGCAGGGACCAGGGTAGAGCAGGAATGTGTCGAGGGCAGGAGGGGGGCAGATATCGGCGGCAGCAGCTCCACCAATATCCTATCCCCCCTTCTGACCTTGATCTACCTCGGGGATCATTTTGTTTACGGGGGGGGGGGGGATTTAGATTGGACCAGAGTACTGTACAAAAAATCACATGCCAACAAGGATTAATTTATTCATTCAATTTATATTCCATTTTTCTCCTGAATGAACACCCAAAATGGCATAAAACCATAACATTTTGATAAGCATAAAACCAAGCCAACCTTATAATAATTAAAAATAAGATGAAAAAAATCTAGCTTAGTTATAGTTTTCCAACTAATTTTTGTGCACTATGTCATTGAACACAGCTACAGTATTACAGCACAATCCTACCCAGCTCCTCCAGTGGTGCAGCAGTGGTGGAGGGCAGAACGGGAGGCTTTGGAAAGGAAAGGGGATTTAAATCCCCTTTACATCCCCCTTTAAAGAGGATTTAAATCCGCTTTCCCTCCCAAAGCCTCCCCGTTCTCCCTCCACCACTGCTGCACCACTGGAGGGGCTGGGTAGGATTGCGCTGTAAGGACGTGGCATGAGTTGTATCCATGAACTGCATAACTAATTCTGCACATTCAGGGAAGATTTGACTTGCATTTCTTGAACAGCAGCTCTTCATGCTGCATGGCAAACTTCTTTTGAAATAGACACTCTCTGAAAAGTAGTTTGTGATATGGCAGGGAGATTTTCCTTTTGAAAGGCACAAGCTAAAAATTTCACTGGGTTTGCCCTATCCCTTGGGCAAGTCGCTGTAGCACTTTGGATCTGAAGCCAAGCCTATATGTTCTTCCATGATTGTCTATAAACAAGATTTCATTTCCTGATTTTTTCATGTAAAATTAGTGCTTAGTTAAAGAGGTGCTAACCTTCTGATGGACTTCCTGAGTTTGTAATTAGAGAAATATCTCTTGATACAGTCTATCCTGGCCACTGACCTCCCCTTTCTTCCTCAGTAATAGTACTTATTTACTTTTTAACACAATTTTAAAGTAGAATTTGTGACATCTAGCCACTCACATTTCCTCCTTTATTTGCTTCTATCCATCCATCCATTAATCTCTAAATCCCATAGAAATATCCCATCCATCCCTTCAGTGGCATACCTAGGGTGGGCAGCCAGCAAAAAGCAGGTGCCCGCATTGTGTCCCTGTCAGTTTAAATATTGGGGAGATGTAGCCTCACTCAGGGTATCAAGTCGGATCAGGGTATCAGTATCAAGTTGGTATCAAGTCACTCAGGGTATCAAGATCAAGCCAGGTCTACTGTTTGCTTGAAATGGCCGGTAGCTCTGACCTCCACGGGGGGGGGGGGGGGGCTTGATGTGGAGGCCAGGTCTGCTGTGGCTTCAAGAGCAAAGGGTGGGACAGTGGGAACAGTTTGCCCTGGGTGTTAAATACGCTAAGTACACCACTGCATCCCAAACTGCATCAAGGGGGATTGATGCAGACACTCTTATGCTGATAAGAGGAATAACCAATTTCTAAAACAAATAAATGGAATGAAATGCACTGACAGTCGAATATACTTTATCAATTACTGAGAAGCTTTTTTTTTGTTACTCAAAAAATAATTCCAGAAAAGCAGCAGGACGTCTAGCAAATTATTATATTTTTGCAGTGCACATGGCTAATTTGGGATATAATCCAAGTAGATGCTTAACTCAGAAAGAAATGGGAGCTATAGCAGAGCACTACAAAAGAACTTCCCAGTAGATTGTGCTGTTCATTTTTGGTAAATGTACTATAAGATTTTCCCCCCAAAATAATAAAAAAATAATTGTATGTTTTGTATAGCACTGAATAACACTACATTATTTTTTCCATATAATCGTAATAATTCAGATTTTTTTTAATTTAACGGTCTTTAATAAAAAAAGTAGCCAGTAATCATATAACTCAAATTGTCTCTTCACAAAATTTGCCTACTATTTTATGAAACAGATCTTTCTTCAGTGTTTGTATATGATTTGTATGTGAAACTTGTACAGATTCAGTGTGATCAGGGATGATGTCAGCTGTCAACCAGGTTGGCTACCAGTTAAGGGTCCACAGCCACTGGGGGGTCAACCTGCCTTGGACAACCACTGAATATTCAAGAGTGGTGGCAGTGGTAGTGCCAAATACTGAGTAGATGGACCATGGGTGGTTCCATGCCCCAGGGCCCCAGCAACTGGGTGCTGGCACTAAGCATGACTTTTATACAGTTGGCCCTTGGTATCCGCAGGGGTGTTCTGTTCCCGGAACCCCCGCGGATGCCGAAAATCGCTAAAACGTTGCCTCTTTAAATCGCAGTTTAAAACCCACTTTTCTTACCATTGTAGAGAGGCAGACAGGCAGTCTCCAGTGATTAGAACAGCTATTTTTGGGTCCTGCCGAGGCAAGCAACCCCCTCCTTTGGCCCTGGCACGCTGAAGAATGCAATGCGGAAGTGTAAATGCTTCCGCGTTGTATTCTGGGGCGGTCAAGGGACGGATTATGACCTCAGCATGACCCGGAAATAACCGTTCTAATCGCTGGAGACTGCCTGCCTGCCTCTCTACAATGGTAAGAAAAGCAGTTTTTAAACCACGATTTAAAGGGATGGTTTTTTAAAAATTTCAGCAGGGCCCTTCTCATCCACAGCGGCCATCCGTGTTGAGTCAAATCTTCAGATGGCTACCTGTATTGGATTTTGGATATCTTTAAGCTGATCATATACATCTGATTTAGTAAACGGCAGTCCCCAGCCTGGAAAAAGATGGCAAGTGGAGGCGGCAGCAAATGGTAAGCGGCCAAGTGCTGCAGTGGTTTTTTTTTAAGAAAAAACCTGCCGCTTTGCGGCAAAAAAAATAATTAAATTTAATTTCTGCCAGGATCCACCCCTCCCTTCCCCCCTTCCACTTCCCGCCCAACCCTTTCCTGCATAGACACTCCTTTGTTCCTCCCACCACCCACCCCCTGTGCCACCTTACCTGCGCTCCCCCAGGTAGCCCGCTGTGGTAGCGGGCTACCAACACTGCCACAGTTTGTGGTAGCGGTTCTTAAATGGCTATTTACTACAGTAGAACCTCTGTTCTGCTGTCATAAAGCTTAGATAGGATTGGATTGCAAAATTCATTAAAAGCCACATGGAACAGGTGTGTTTTTAGGGAATATTAAGAGATGGAGAAAGTGGGGGCCTGATGAACATTCTGAGGCAATGCACTTCATAGCTGTAGTACCACCACTAAAAAGGTCCCATCTCTGGTCACTGCTAGACCAGAGAGCAAACACCAAGACGATGACTCCCTCGAGTGTTCAGAGTTCGGAAGAACTCCCTCTCAATGTATGGGGAGGTGTTACTGAAAGGAGCGTGTGTCTCTGTGTGAAGAAATGGCAGTGGGGTGCAGAGCCCTGGGGATCTGATGTGATGTTGCAGATGTGCTCTCTGGTAGGAGTGTGCTTGCTGCTTGCCTCCACTTATGTTCTCCTTATAAGCAGATATCACAAAAACGGCATAGGCCTCCAGCGCTCTCTCTCTCTCTTTCAAAAGATATGAAACCCAAGCAGTATACTTGTAGTGAAAATTTTAAACTTAAAGAAATGCCAAATGCAAACCTGATAAGCAATTAAAAATTAAGCCAATTTATGGGCCTGCTTCTTTTTGGGGGGGTGGGGGAAAAGGATGGGATAATTTGCATTTGGCTTGATATGAGACCATACACAGGTATAGACTTTAACTATGTGATGATGACAGCTATATTAAATATCTAGATTTTTTTTAAAAAAAATCTGTCTTACATCATGGTAGGCACAATCCACCAGAACATTGGAACGGCGGAGTGAATTCTAAGACAACGCGAACGTGCCGTAAATCATGTTCACGACGCCTCGGGTGTAAGGGAGGCCGGCGCAAGGCCGGCCTCCCTCACTCCGATGCCAGACCGAGGACACGGCTGCTGGAGGAAGGTAAGCGCTCCCCCGGCGGCCATGTGGGTGGTCTGGTAAGCAAGGGAGGGGGGCCATTGGCCTAGCCGGCCCGGGAGGGGGCGGGGGATGGCTCCTGCCATATCCCCGTCCCCACTGGGCGGCTAGGCCGTTACATGGCCTCCTCCGACTTCTGTCAGCTATTTAGCTGGCAGAAAACTGAGGAGACCCATCAGGCCGGCCTCGGTTTACACCCGGGGAAGGGGACGAGTGTCCCCTTCCCTGAGTAGACCTCCAGCCCACCGAATGACCGGCACCCTTGGGCACAAGATCTGGTGGGTGGCCCTGGGCCACCTGCCGGATCCTTATGGTGGATTGTGCTGTGTATTTCAGATGCTTATAAATAATAACATTATAAATAAAATAGTATTTCTTCATTTCAGTAGAATAATTGAAAGGCCTTGAACAAATAGGAGGGACTGTGCACATTCTGTGCATTTACACATGTGCTGTACTACAGAGAATCATGCGAAACTGATTTGTTTGAGTTTCTGCATGATTCTCTGTTGCTTAGCAGATTTGTAGATATACAGAAAAACTCTAGGGTACTGCTGTTATGAATTTTTAAATGGAAATTCCTGGCTACAGCCAAACACTTATGAAAGCCGACCTTATTTGCTCATAAGGCAAGTGAAAGACATGCTAAGAATACAGAGCAGAGAAGTTAGCAATCTTCTCAACATAGTTTATATTCAGATAAGCTTTTCATGTGAGGTGTAAAGGCCAGGCCAGTGTCCCTAAATACTCAAGGTCATGTATTTGCCCTCTTGACTTCACATAAACTGCCCATAGTTACACTGACCATAGCTGCAAGAAGCACCATCGTTGCATAAAACATGAAGCGGCACTCTTTCCGCTTAAACACCACCATAATGCTCAGAGCTGGAGGAGACAGAAAGAAGCACTGCAGCGTAAAACAGTTTCAAACATCTACACAGCAAACCTAGTGTTTACACCGTTTTGTAGAAGACATAATGCTTGAACTTTCTATCCAGGATTGCAACAATAAAAACAGAAATTTTACATCACAGAATCTTAAGGAGATAATTTTGCAATGCTACTATATCTCCAGTGCCTGGCAACAAGAACATGGCAAGGTTTCCAGAACAATATTTTTCTGATTTTATTTTCTTACTACCATTTGACAAAAAGGACCTGTCTGTCTGTCCAGAAGTCAACAACGCCTTCCACAAACCTATTATTTTTCTTTCATGCTTGGTCTTCTTTCCTCTTGCTCATTCCAGTTAGGGTGAGATATGCATATTTTCAATAACAACTTTAACAAAACAACTCATCATCATCTATCCTTGCCTATCCGCAGAAACAGATTTTTAAAAAAGTCATTGATTTGTTCTGAAGAAACAAGAAGATGTAGAAAGTGAACCAGGGCAACCAGATCTAGGAAGGCAACCAAAATTCAACAAAGTGCAGTATTCCATTACCAAAGCAAATAGCCGCGGCAGTGGCATATTTGAAACTGAGAATTGGTTGTCTGGAGATGAACATCCAAGGATTGTTTAGGACAGAAATCAGCAGTGAACAGCAATCTAAACCAAATGCAATTTTTTGTAAGGTAAGCACTTTATAGAGATCATCTAATTCATCAAAAGCCATAACACCATTCAAGGACGAATCCATTATTGAATGCAGATCCATAAAGTATAATTTGCATCCCAATGTAGTGGTGTGTTTTTTTTTGTTTTTAAGATTAGAAATACGTTCCCCCTTTTCAAAGGTTGAAATGTTTCAACTGGGTAGTTAGCCAGGTTCACTTTTTTTTGGATGAAGCCAAAATAACATTTAATATCAATCAATAGGATGGTAGAGCAATAAAATAAATCATGCACTATTACAGCTTCTTTCCCTACCATATGAACGCAACTGGTATTTATATTTATTATTAGCACCTACCATTTCCTTGTGATTTGGATAAAAGGTTTGTTCAATTAGAGGGAACTTCTCTGGTCCCAGAGTTCTGTAGATGGACACCAACTGGGCAAACTGCAGAGAAAATAAACAAAACTTTAAGCTCAAAAGGCAAATTATCCAGAAATAACTGCAGCACTGTTATTTAACCCTATCATTACTATCTATCAAAAACTTAAGATCCAATTCTAGGTTGCTGTACAGCATACCAGATTCTGATTAGCCACCTACAGGGAAAGAATATATAAAATGTAAAGTGCTCAATATAGATTTATCTCACATTAGGTTAATAGCACCATTTACAAATGTTCACTAGATTTCAGCCATAGTGATATTTCAGGGTTGCCCACTTGTAATGTGTTGGCGATGGTGTTCCCAGTAGCAATGTATGGTTGCGAGAGTTGGACCATAAGGAAGGCTGAGCGCCGAAGAATAGATGCTTTTGAACTGTGGTGCTGGAGAAGACTCCTGAGAGTCCCTTGGACTGCTAGGAGATCAAATCAGTCAATCCTAAATGAAATCAACCCTGACTGTTCCCTGGAAGGACAGGTACTAAAGGCTGAAACTCAAATATTTTGGACACCTAATGCGAAGAGAGAACTCTCTGGAGAAGACTCTGATGCTGGGAAAAATTGAAGGCAAAAGGAGAAGGGGAAGGCCAAGGATGAGATGGTTAGACAGCATCACCGATGCAACGAACATGAAAATGAGCGAACTCAGGAAGATAGTGGAGGACAGGAAGGCCTGGCGGGATATGGTTCATGGGATCACGAAGGGTCGGACACGACTTAACGACTGAACAACAACAACAACACTTGTAATGTACATGTACTTTTAAGCAAATGTATTTAGGACTGTATTTCGGACGCGGGGTGGCACAGTGGGTTAAACCACTGAACCATGAGCTGTCAATCAAAAGGCCAGCAGTTCGAATCCTCACAACGGGGTGAGCTCTCACCGCTTAGCCCAGCTCCTGCCAACCTAGCAGTTCAAAAGCATGTTAATGCGAGTAGATAAATAGGTACCGCTTGCGGGAAGGTAACAGCATTCTGTGTCCAGCCGCATGCTACGTGCTGTGGCAAGGTGAGTCATGCCGACCACATTACCACGGAAGCGTCTTTGGACAGCGCTGGCTCTTTGGCTTGTAACGGGGATGAGCACCCTAGAGTTGGACACGACTGGACTCCAATGTCAAGGGATACCTTTACCTTTACTATTTAGGATTGGGGTTCCAAACAGGACAAATAGAAAGTAGCGTTGCTAAATATTTATATTCATTCTTTTGTAAAACCATCAGCTTTTTCATCAGGTTTTGTAGGGAACTCCCATGCATGGAACACATACAAGGAAGAACATTGACGCACACTGCCTCACTTCTAGTCAGCCTTGTAACAACATTCTTCTTGATTACCATCATTCACCCCCATCATTTTCCCCAAATCAGAATCAACAGTCCTGGGGGCAAAAGCGAGACTGGAGTTGAAGATCAAGGTCATGTTGTTTCTCAGCATCTACTTAATTTTACACAGAATTATTATTTTTTAAATGTTTTCAGCAGAGAATTGGTTATTTTGTCTTTTAGTTGCAGCAGACACTCTAATGACATGCAGCCAGAGGCACCATGATAAAATAATTATTGTGCTCGTATTGGTATCACTAAAATACTTTGGGTTAAGCATTTCCAGAGAATGGGTTAAGCATTTCCAGAGAATAGCAAGGAGAGATAAGAAGGCCTTCTTAAATGAACAATGCAAAGAAATCGAGGAAAACAACAGAATGGGGAGGACTAGAGATCTCTTCAAGAAAATTGGAGATATCAAGGGAATGTTTTGTGCAAAGATGGGCATGATAAAGGACAAAAAAGGCAGGGACCTAACAGAAGCAGAAGAGATTAAGAAGAGATGGCAAGAATACACAGAAGGACTATACAAGAAAGATCTGAATGTTCCTGATGACCACGCTGGTGTGGTCACTGACCCAGAGCCGGACATCCTAGAGAGTGAAGTCACGTGGGCCTTAGGTAGCATTACTAACAACAAAGCTAGTGGAGATGATAATATCCCAGCTGAGCTACTTAAAATCCTAAATGATGCTGCTGTGAAAGTGCTGCACTCAATATGCCAACAAATTTGGAAAACTCAGCAGTGGCCAAAGGATTGGAAAAGGTCTGTTTATGTTCCAATTCCAAAGAAGGGCAGTGCCAAGGAGTGATCAAACTACCGCACAATTGCACTCATTTCACATGCTAGCAAGGTTATGCTCAAAATCCTACAAGCTAGGCTTCAGCAGTACGTGAACAGAGAACTACCGGAAGTACAAGCTGGGTTTCGAAGAGGCAGAGGAACTAGAGATCAAATTGCCAACATGCGCTGGATCATGGAGAAAGCACGAGAGTTCCAAAAAAACCATCTACTTCTGCTTCATTCAGTGGCGTCACTGCAGGGGGGGTGGAGCTCTAAGTTCCACTGGGATCGGAGCCTCCTTTACATGGAGGAACGAAGCGGCCCCGCCCCTCGCCTTCGGAGCCTTTCAGAGCAGCGAAAGCAACGCACAGGGAGTCTCCTGCACGTTGCTTTCGCTTCCCTGAAAGGCTCCGAAGGCGAGGCCGCTTCGTTCCTCCGTGTAAAGGAGGCTCCGATCCCAGCGGACCTTAGAGCTCCGCCCCCCTGCAGTGACGCCACTGGCTTCATTGACTACGCAAAAGCCTTTGATTGTGTGGATCACAACAAACTGTGGCAAATTCTTAAAGAGATGGGGGTACCAGACCACCTTACCTGTCTCCTGAGAAACCTGTATGCGGGTCAAGAAGCAACAGTTCGAACCAGCCATGGAACAACCGATTGGTTCAAAACTGGGAAGGGAGTACAGCAAGGCTGTATATTGTCACCCTGCTTATTTAACTTATATGCAGAGTACATTATGAGAAATGCAGGGCTGAATGAATTGCAAGCCGGAATCAAGATTGCCGGGAGAAATATCAACAACCTCAGATATGCAGACGATACCACCCTAATGGCAGAAAGTGAAGAACTAAAGAGCCTCTTGATGAGAGTGAAAGAGGAGAGTGCAAAAGTTGGCTTGAAACTCAACATTAATAAAACTAAGATCATGGCATCTGGTCCCATCAACTCCTGGCAAATAGAAGGGGCAGAAATGGAAGCAGTAACAGATTTTACTTTTTTGGGTTCCAAGATCACTGCAGATGGAGACAGCAGCCATGAATTAAAAGACGCTTACTCCTTGGAAGGAAAGCTATGGCAAACTTAAACAGCATAATAAAAAGCAGAGATATCACCATGCCAACAAAAGTTCGTATAGTCAGGGCGATGGTGTTCCCAGTAGCAATGTATGGTTGCGAGAGTTGGACCATAAGGAAGGCTGAGTGCCGAAGAATAGATCCTTTCGAACTGTGGTGCTGGAGAAGACTCCTGAGAGTCCCTTGGACTGCTAGGAGATCAAATCAGTCAATTCTAAATGAAATCAAGCCTGACTGTTCCCTGGAAGGACAGGTACTAAGGCTGAAACTCAAATATTTTGGACACCTAATGCGAAGAGAGAAATCTCTGGAGAAGACTCTGATGCTGGGAAAAACTGAAGGCAAAAGGAGAAGGGGAAGGCAAAGGATGAGATGGTTAGACAGCATCACCGATGCAACGAACATGAAAATGAGCGAACTCAGGAAGATAGTGGAGGATAGGAAGGCCTGGCGGGATATGGTTCATGGGATCACGAAGGGTCGGATACGACTTAATGACTGAACAACAAAAAAGCATCTAGCATGTCCAAATAGTGTGAAGGAAAGGGAAAATCCTGAGGTAGGGATACAGGTAAGATTCTAAAATTACAAAGCCGTAAATTTAATCTGTTGTTCTGATTGAGGGCACTTTCAGCATTCAAAATGTGGAGGGTCCCAGTGAAGTTACAAAAGAAGGTAAAATGCTGCTGCCCCTGGCCCCAGTGGGAGTCCCTCCTCTGCAGATGGCCATCCGCAGATATTCAAATCCGCAGATGGCCAATCCGTGGTTGAGGACCCATTGAATTTTTTATGCAGCCTTAACATACAGCCTTAACATATTATACAGTCTTAACAAAGAAAGTAAAGGGAATAAACCAAGGCCCAGTTCATACATCACTGTAGCAACACGGGCACTACATTGCTGTACCTTCTTTCCATCCAACTCTGAAACTTTTAATGATGGGCAAACTCTCCTAAACTCATTTACATTTTGGTTTTCCCCTTGAGCTTTCTAGACATATCCTGAGTAAAAATTCAGGTCTTTCTATGCTTTTCCTAAGGCTTCCACATTTGGAAACACCAAACGTAGGGGAAATTGCCTCCAGACCTTCCTGTGAGTCCCCCCCTCCAGCAAAAATGTATGCTTGCAAGGGTGAAACTGGTGATGAGGAGGGCTTGCTGTAAACAGCCTTGTAGACTTGGAAGCCTTGGGGGGGTCCCATGCACGTCCTCAGAGGCGTCGCTGTTGCGTGGCGAGGCATGTGGGGGCCCCCATGTGATGCACGCACATGCCGCGCAGAAAGGTGACGCGTGCAGATGCGCACGTCGCCTGGGGGCCTCCCGCCTGCCTCGCCAGGCCGGGCCGGGCACCCCCTCAATTGGGAGAGCCGGCTCGGGGACGTCTTCCCTGGCTGGCTGCCCGGGGCCTTCTAAGGAAGGCCCACTGCGCAAACGTTATTTATTTCCCTCAGGAACAATCTGTGCATGCGCAAACAAACGTTATAAATAACGTTTGTGCAGCGGGCCTTCCTCAGAAGGCCCCGGGCAGCCGGCCGGGGAAGACGTCCCCGAGCCAGCTCTCCTGATTGGGGGTCGCCCGGAGCGGCGACCCGTCGGGCGCCCCCCCAAAATCGTGGTGCGTCCTATGATAAAGGGTGTGTGTCCGGGGGGGCGGCGTCACTAGGGTGACGCGCACGCCCGCCCTGGGGCAGTGCGCGCCCTAGTGACGTCTCTGCACGTCCTTCACATACATTTAGCTCCTTGAATCAAAGTGCTCAAGTGCCCATCAACACTGTTTTGAGGAGAAAATAGAAAATACTTAGCCAGAAAGGTATTTCATGAGATGATAAAAGAATTTGGAAGGTCTTTTGTTACACTAAACAGCCCAATCCTATCCTTCTCCCTCACTGGTGCAACCAGTGGGGGAGGGCAGAACGGGAGGCTGTTAGGCATATTATAAGTTTGAGTGCAATGTCAGTTACAGAATTCACATACTTCTAACATTACAATTAGTCTTAGATAATGACAGCTTTACCATTTCAGTTTTACTAAAGTGCACTTAAAAACAAGCATACATCACATAACAGCATAAGCCTTCTTTAAAAAGAATATGACATTTAAAGCTGCGTCCAAATGAGATGTGATGATTGCGCTCTCTCTCTCTCTCTCTCTCTCTCTCTCTCTCTCTCTCTCTCTCTCTCTCTGAGATTTTCTCCTTGAATCATTATAAACAAGACTTGTGGTTGTACATACAACTGACAGCCCAATCCTACCCAACGACCTACACGGCAATGCAGTAACACCAATGTGGCGTCCGCTGCATCCTGCGGGAGAGTTTTTCGAGGCCTCCTCAAACTAAAGGAGCTTTTGTTCCCTTGCCACGGGGTAAGCTCTTGCCCAGCCTCTGAATCTACTCAGACCTATGCCAGCGATACTGTTGGTGCAAATCCGCGTGAACCAGTGAAGGCAGATTGAGCCCTGGACGGGGTCAGGATTTTGTGAATGCTGCTGCAGTAAGGGGGGCATTCCTGACCAATGGGATATGTAAGAGCAGTAACCATGAGGGCGGGCAGACGAGGCGACCATTCAACGAGGAAGGACTCTCTGCAGTACCTTCCTAGCAAAGGACGCGTCTGTGGATGCGGCCTGATCAATCCTATAATGCCTCATAAATGTATGGACTGATGACCAAGTAGCCGCCCTGCAAATTTCCTCAAGTGAGGCATAGCCCTCATAGGCCGCCGACGTTGCGGCGCTTCTCACGGAATTAGCAGTGATACCAGCTGGAGGTACCTTACCCCAAGGACCGGTAGGCTAGTACAATGACTTCCCTGATCCACCTGGCCAAAGCTGAGGCGGAGGCCTTAGCACCTACCGCTGACCATCTGAATTTTAAGAACAGGGTGTCTCTGTCTTACGCCACTCCTTAGTCCTATCGGTATAAAACTGAAGAGCCCTTCGCACATCCAAATTATGCCAGGCCCTTTCCCTCGGGTGTACTGGGTTAGGACAAAAAGAGGGCAACCCGATGTCCTGTTGGCAATGAAACAGGGAATTTATCTTAGGAACAAAGGCAGGGTCCGGGCGGAGAACGACCTTGTCCCTATGGGAAATACATAAGTTGGGGTTCACAGACAAGGCTCCCAACTCCGAAAACCTCCTGGCTGATGTCACTGCCACCAACAAGAGAGTCTTTAAGGTTAGCTCTCTGATCGGAAATGTGACCATAGGTTAGAAAGGACGCTGGATAAGGGCAGATAAAACGATGTTGATCCCAGGCCGGGCACCAATGGACCGGGGCAGGGTTAATCAACGAGACCCCTCTGAGGAAACGCTTTATATGCGGGTTACTAGAAAGGGGCCTGATCTCCTCCCGCCCCCCAAAACACTGCCGATTGCCGCAAGACGTCAAGTTCTGCGGATAACTCTTGGGATGAGTGCCACCGGGGGAAAGGCATATAGCAGACCGCTGGGCCACTGAATCTGCAGCGCGTCCACTGCCTTGGCACCTGTGTCTGGCTGCCTTGCGAAGAACTGTGGCAGCTGCCTGTTGGCACTGGAGGCGAATAGATCTACCTGGGGCTTTCCGAACCACTGAACTACTAGATGGAACACCTGGGGATACAACTGCCACTCTGCTTCCGATTGTCCGGCGGTTCAATTCGCTGTAACGTTTTTGACCCCCGCCAGATGCACGGCCTTGATCAAGGCCAGGTGTGATTCCGCCCACTCCACTAACTGCATGGCCTCCTGATTCAATCTGGAAGACCGGGTTCCCCCCTGCTGGTTTACGTACACTTTCGCTGTTACGTTGTCTGTGTGAATTAGGACATGGGCATTTCTTAGTTGGTCCTGAAAGCTTAGCAGGGCTAAGCGGATCGCCCGCAACTCAGGCAAATTTATTCTGAGCTTTGACTCGTCTGACAACCATAGGGAACCCAAACTGGTTTTGAGGTTCACTGGAATGGGGAGCAGAAGGGCACTCTGCCTCTCAATCTCCTTTTGGAAAGTCCTCAGAAATTGTTGCAGAGGTATATCAGCCCTCGCCCAGGCCACTATGTCCTGACAATCGATGTCACATACAAGATCAGGCCAGCGTCCTGACCTCCAATGCTGTGGCCTCCATCACCTGCTGCAGAGCACATGTGACCTTTGAATGTCTTTCTGTAGAGAAAGTCTACCTGGAGACCCAGGTGCTCGATTTGCTGACTCGGCACTAGAGAACTCCTGGGGCGAACGGGGACATGGAGGTAAGCCTCCTTCAGGTCTATAGAGGTCAGGAAGTCTCCCTGCTCAAGAGACTCCACAATTAACCTCCATGTCTCCATCCAGAAATGTTTCTTCCTCAGCCATCTGTTCAGGCCCTTGAGGTCCAAGATGACCCTGAACTCTCCGTTCTTCTTTGGGACTAGGAACACTGTCGAATACACCCTGTTCACCCTTGACCCCTGGGCACGGCCTCTATGGCCTGTATCTCCAACAGATGTTTTAGCGCTTGGAGCCTCTGTCGGTGCTTGAGTCGATTCTTGGAAACTGGTACTGTCCAGAACCTGTCCCTGGGTTTGGACAGGAGCTGCAATGCGTAACTCTGTGATACTGTCTCCAGAATACACGCATCGTTGGTGACCCGAGACCAACGATGTGCGAAGTCCAGGAGACGACTACCAATGTCGTCTGAACCAACGGATGGAGAAATGTCATGCTGTACGCTGCTCCTTGCTGGGTTTGCCACCTCCTGAGGAAGGTCCGCCTCCCCTGGAATGGCTTTAAGGGAACACTCTTGATTTGTTCCACTTGTTACGGGACGTGTGGCCCTCGCGAGAACGCTGCTCTCCCCGGGGCCCCCAAAAGGACTGTGCTTTTCCCGTAGAGGGCTCCCTTCGACGCGTGAAGGTAAAACCTTACGTTTCTCTGTTTTCTACCAAAAAGGGTTCCAAAGCTTCTCCGAAAGTTTCGTTCCCCTGAATGGTACCCCAACCAACCGGGACTGAGAGCCCGAGTCCCCCTCCCAGTGGCAGACCATATGTTGCGACGTGCCACCACATTTGAGGCCATGGCTCTGGCTGTGAGGTGCATCGTGTCAAAGGATGCGTCAGCTGAGAAGGCTGATGCCAAGGCAATTTTCTTCAGAGAGTTCTTGACCCCCTTGGGCAAACTGGGATCAGATTCCGCTAACTCCTCGCACCACAGAAAAGCAGCTCTGGCCATAATTGAGTAGTGGCGTGTCTGAGTGCGAAAGACGTAGACTCGAAGTTGCGTCTAAGAGAGGCCTCCACTCTTGTCGCATTGATCCTTAGGACCCCCTTCCACCTCCGACGGTAGAACCGCAGAAGAGGAGAGGGCCGCCACAGGTGCATCCACTACTGGAAAGATTAGCCATCACCTGTTCCTGCAAGAAAAAGAACTTGTTAATAAGGCGGGAAGGGTGCTGGAGAGGACCATGTGGTGTCCAACACCCTCTGAAAGGCATCAGGAAAAGGCACCAGTTGAGGTTTGGGTGGTCCCTGGGGAAAAAGACACTTGACTGACAACTTCTCCCTAGAAGAGACTGAATCACCCTGAGAAGCCTGCTGTAGACCTAAGACTTGCACAGCATTCTGGGAAATAAATCAGTGGGAAAGAGCCTGTCCAGCTTGGGTTCAGGCTGTTCACCGTCATCTCCCGAGAGTTGACCTTCCTCCCTATCTGACCCTGAAGCATTAGAAGCAGAGGAAGGTGGGGAGGGGCTTGGGGAAGCTAGGACGCGATGTCTGCGCCTGTGAGAACCCCTCTCATATCCTCGTGTCCTAGATTGGTGTTCCCTCTGGTGGCGTTTGCGGGGTGTGTGTGAATCCATATCAGAAGAGACAACAGAAAACCTCGGAGGAAAAAATATATATATGGGCTGGGAGAAACATATATACAGGGCTGGGAGATCCACGCCGCTTTAGGTGACTGCGTTTGGTCTCCACCTTATGTCTAAATTGAGAAGCCTGCACCACTCCCTGTACTGCCCCTTTAACTAGCTCCAAGATCTGGTTCTGCATTTCCCTGCTGAACTGGGCAGCAGCAGATGGGCCCTCCTCAGCAGCCTGACCCTCCAGAACCTTGGCCCCCATATCAGCTGAACCCGCATCGGTCATACCTGCGGCTCCAGCGATGACAGCAGCTTGAGAAGAGGGACGCGTGAAGAACTCTGAGGTCCAACTACCGTCCCTGAGTGCCACTCTGCTGAGGAAATGTGTTTCGGGCCACAGCCGCGCGAAACAGGACCAGCCGCTAGCAGTGGCGATGGTCCAGCAGCGACGGTCCCTGGGGGAGCCGCTCTTCTGCTGAGGAAATGTGTTTTGGGCCACAGCCGCGCGAAACAGGTCCAGCCGCTAGCAGTGGCGATGGTCCAGCAGTGACGGTCCTTGGGGGAGCCGCTCTTCTGCTGAGGAAATGTGTTTCGGGCCACAGCCGTGCGAAACAAGTCCAGCAGCTAGCAGTGGCGACGGTCCGAAGGGATCCGCTTTTCCACTGACTGCTGAGCCAATCCCCGGCAGAAATAAAATGACGATCCTTGCAGCAGGCCTATATCCTCCCCCACGCCTCAGCAACTGATGTTGCTGTGAGGTAAAAGGCTGCGTCAAGGCCAGTAGGCCTGAGTTGCCTCAGATGCTGCTGTGAGATAAAAGGCTGCGTCAAGGCCAGTAGGCCTGAGTTACCTCAGACACTGCTGTGAGTTAAAAGGCTGCGTCAAGGCCAGTAGGCCTGAGTTACCTCAGACGCTGCTGTGAGATAAAAGGCTGCGTCAAGGCCAGTAGGCCTGAGTTGCCTCAGACGCTGCTGTGTGTTAGAAAGGCTGCGTCAAGTCCAGTAGGCCTGAGTTGCCTCAGACACTGCAGTGAGGTAAAAGGCTGCGTCAAGGCCAGTAGGCCTGAGTTGCCTCAGAGGCCCCTGCATGATCGGTGGCAAGACCTGCAGTAGCAAGGAAAAAGCAGGGAGGACCACCAGGGATGGCAGAAAACAGTTTAACAGAAAAGGAAAAGGAAAAAACCTGAAGAGAAGACCTAGTATTAACTAGAGCTGTGGAGCTCTGAAGGAAGCGACCTGCCTCTAGTGAAGGCAGGGCCAAAACTGGGGGCGGGGCACCCTCCTACGTGGGAGGAGACTTAGTCTTAAAGCGACCCTGCCTTCCTAGAGTAGGAGGACATCCCATTGGTCAGGAATGCCCCCCTTACTCCTTCCAGAGAATAGCAAGAGCTCTTACTAAGTTCATAAATACTTTCATAAAGTGTTTTTTTTTTCAAAGTCCTTTGACAGAACATAAAAATTAAACAAACTCATACCACAAAAATGAGTTCCAGAGTGGTCCCAAGCCGCCAATCTTGGAAAAACAGTTTTGGGCAGCCTGATCCTGCCTAAGATGCTGCAGCTGGCCTAATGGGCCAGCCGCTGCGTCCTAGTCAGGATGCACGGTGTGCCGGCGTGGTCTGGGCTCACCTTGGGGGAAGGTGACATTCATCCCTTTCCCCCCAGTGTAAGCTCCGCAGGTCCTAATGGGCCTCCTCAGATGCGTACCAGCTCTTTAGCTGGTACACATCCGGAGAGGCCCTATAAGGCCAGCCAGGCCTGAGAAGAGGCGTTGGATATCGGTGCAACCCAGCAGCGATATCCCCACCTCCTCCCAGTCCAGGTCGGCCAATGGCCCCCTCCCTTGCCACCCTGGCCCACCCTCCCTATCTCCTCCTGCCTAGGACTTACCTGAGTCGGCCGGCGCAGGTCCCTGGGCGAAGGCGGAGTGAGCGGCTCCACCCTCTGCGACAGCACCGTGAGCGGTTCTGGCCTCTGCACCGGCGACACTTACTCCTGAGGAGTCGCAAAAGTGCTGTAAGGCACTTTTGTAACTCCTCAGGCCGACGGAGCACTCAGTCCACTGGTCTATGTTTGCGCAGGATTGTGCTGACAATGTATGACTGTGTTGATAAGTGACAAGTTGGAAACACATGCAGTTTTCATAGGATGAAGCCATCCCTCAACTGAACACTTCAGCACTTACACTTTCACTCAGCCTAGCACGCTCAATTTCTTCAATGTTACACTGTAAAATTGAAAAGTCAGTTTGTTATGCAAAAGACTGAGTAAGATAAATCCCTACTGGTTCTCTAAGTGACAAGGTACGTAAGCTCAAACCAAATGTATGCCTCCATCCTTCTTAACAATAGAGAATGACAGACTGAATAGCCTAGGGCAGAAAGAAGCTAGATACAAGCATAGACGATTTTGTACTTAGAGTCAGCAGGTGCCTCATTATTAAAGTTCTTTGTCTAAGGCAAAACCATACTAAAAGCTTATCAATTCACATAAATGTTCTGCTTGCCCGCATATAGTGGGCATATTGCAGACACTGCAATATGCACATGCGGAGACCGCACAAATGAGCAGCAGGGAGGCAGAGCAAAAATAGCAAAGATAAGGATTGTGCACAATAGCTAGTACTCATATTTCAAATATCTATATTAATTTAAAAAGAGGCTTTGGAGGAATCAGCAGATATAATGATTCTTCTCATTTGACAAGCCCTTAGGAGAGGAGATCAGTGATAGAGCAAATGCTTTCAGTCCTGGGCATCTTCAGTTAAAAGACTTCAGTAGTAGGGTTGGAAAATACCTCTGCCCGTCACTTGAGGGATTTACCGGAGTAGATTGCATTGGGTTCATTTGCCCCACTTATGATGCTATGCCAACACAAAACACTAGACAGCTGGATGCTCTGATTTTGTAAAACATTAACTAAAATGGCCAAATCAACCGCACATCTTTATTAGAATGCTGTGTTAAATTTATAATTCTATAATAGGGGTTTTAATTTTTTGTATTTTAGTAAGAAGGGACTTTTGCTACAGTTGGTATAAACTATGATATTTCAACCCCTCAGCAGCAGTAAAAGGAGAATTAGGCGTTCATTAAAAGATTATTCCACAATTATTTCCAAGAAATACCAGTTATTGCCTGATTTACTAATCTCATTATGTGCAATCAATGGTTATTAACAAAAATCCCAGAACAAAATAATGTTCATTACAATGTAAACAAATGTATATTCATGTAAAGAAACAGTACAGCATGAAGATGCTACATTAATTTAGCATTAACTGAAGCTATTATAAGATTATCTGTGCAAACTATATAAGAGTAATCCTGATCAAAGTTTGTACTTCAAAGATTGTGAAAAACACAGTAATTGAAGATGTTGGAAGCTTCAGTTTTCCACTCAAGGGGAATAAATAAAAAAATATTGAGATTAGTTTTGAAGGGAATAATAATTACTTCTCAAAATATTCATTTTGATTAGAACAGAATGAATAATGAATTTGCTTACATTATTAAAAGATAGACCTGCTAACATAGACATGATATATAGTCATGAATGAAGGGAGGGACTGGTATTCATACTTTTCCATCCTCAGTCTTCACTTTGAAATATACAGTTATTTTTGAGCTGAGAATTTCTCAGCCAGGATGGTGTAGTGGTTTGGGAGTCGGACTTTGACCTGGAAGATCCAGGTTCCAGGTTCAAATCCCCGCTCAGCCACGAAGCTTCCTGGGTGACCTTGGGCCAGTCACTATCTCTCAGCCCCACCTACCTGACAGGGTTGTTGTGCGGACAAAAAGGAGGGGAGGAAATATGTACACCACTCTGAGCTCCTTGGAGGAAGAGAGGTATAAAAATGTGAAAAATAAAATAAAAAAATAAATTTCTAGAGGGTTACTCACCACCCAAGGCTTGTCACAGAAGTTGTAAATGGACTCTAGGGAGTTGACACTTGGGATGCCCGCATAATGCATTCCAATGATTAAGTTACGGAAGTCTTCGTTTTCAGCCATGCTGAATGAGTGTTGCCGAACAAGAACAAAGTCAGGCCTGAATGATCTAAGGAGAATTAAATTATTAGAAAAAAAAACATATTACATTTCCTTATAAAGAAATGTGAGCTACTAGATGAGAGAAGATAGGTTGAAATAACATTTACTAGAAATGTTTTGAATTGAAAACATGTTTTTGGAAGGTATATAAACTCGAGAGCCCTTCTTTCCAGAATTCACTATTTACGTTATTTATGATTATGGATGTAATCCTATGCATATTTACAATGGGAGTTGAAGTCGATGGAGCTTTCTTCTGAATAAACATGCTTAAGAGTTGGTTGCACATCTAAGATTAGATTGTCAGCATTGTTCCCTGTAAGATGCATGGCAGCATGGCCACACAGCTGTAATAGAAGCCCCTATCTCTTCCCTTTGTTCTCTAATCTCCCCCCATGTCTGATGGAGGGAAGCCAGGCAATGTGCGCAGATTGCTGATAGGAGTGAGGTTTGGAAGCCAGATGTGACTGCATATCACTGATAGATCTGTAAGGAGGGAAGCCAGGCGTGTGTGTTGTGCAGATAGAAGTAATACCACAGGGTGCAGTTCTAGTTGTGCCATCTTGAATCTAGAGTAGAGGTTCTCAACCTGTGGTACGGGTACCCCTAGGGGTATGCGGACCTCTTGCTGGGGGTACACCAAGCCCCGCCCCTTATCTGCCACATCAGCAGCTAATTAAGTGTTAATTAACACAGATCTTAAATTGTAATTATTTTCAGAGCCCTTCTGTCTCTCTGATTTTGGTTTTGGGCTTATTTTTGTACTTTGGAAAATGTACTTTGGTGGGGTGGGGGAGGGAGGAGCTGATTTTGGGAAGTGTGACTTGGAGAAAAAAAGAGATCCTTGCATGTGTGTGTGTGTCTCTCTCCCTCACACACACAGTTAAATAAGACATTTTTTACATTTAAAAATGTTTTAGTACTTTTTATTTAATGATTAATTACCTAATTAATTAATTGATTAATCCAATTAATTAGCAGTTAATTAGCAGGGGTTACTTCAGAAAATTGGACCGTGATAGGGGTATCCGGGCCTCCAACGGTTGAGAACCCCTGATGTAGAGGATATTGTGGGAAAGGATACAAATAAATCTGTAACTTATACAAAGAACAAAGGTGAAAAGAAGGGCTACCAAAACGATCAGAGGCTTTTTAGTTTGGAAAAAAAGGTGAGGAAGGTGGATGGAGTGGGGAAGAAGATATAAGTATTTCTATAAACCTCTATCTATAAAATGGAAATTATGAAAAAGTGCTACCAGAATGATCAGGGGCTTTTTGGTTTGGGAAAAAAGGTGAAGAAGGTGGGGTAGGGTGGGGAACTAAGGGTGGGGAAGAAGATAGAGATTTATGAAATTAGTTATGGTTTGGACTGGGAAGCAGAAAAAAAAATCCTCAAAAAGTCAGAATATAGCAATATATTATTGCCAGAAAGACAACATCTTAAGGAAGCTTAATAAGGATAAGGTCCCACTCCCAGCTTCAATCCTTGGCATGCCCAGGTAGGGCTGGAATTTCTGGCAACAGACCCTGATTTAGAGTCTAACAGCCCAATCCTTTCTAGCTAGGCTGCATCACAGGTGTAGAGCCCACGCTGCATCCTATCCAGATAAGACCCAGTGCCGGCGCGACATGAAATGAAATATTGAATGGGTTTTAATGTAGACTTACTATTCGTCCCGGTTTGGCCGGGACAGTACCGGTATTTTGGGGTTCGCCCCGGGCGGGTCCGAGGGCCCCCAGCAGCCATTACAAAAATTAATTTAAAATATTTTTCAAAAAAATGGCGGCTGCCATGTGAAAAACATGGCGGCCGCCATTTCTTCCTGGAAGCCCTTTGTTCTGAAGGGCTCCCGGCCCGCTTGTACGCATGCACGCGGCTTTTGCAAGCCGCACGCATGCGCACAAACAGGAGGCGAGGCAGCGGTGGCAGCGAGCGGCGACGTTGAGGCGGCTGCGAGCAGGCCGGCGCCGGCCCCGCTCTCTGAGCCAGCTCGCCGGCTCTCGTCGCTCAGAGCGCCGACGAGCTGGCGGAGGAGCAGAAGCAGCAGCGGGGTCAAATTAATTAATTATTTATTTTAATGTTTGCTTTCCGCCCCCCTGGTTTTTTAAAATTACATTGCTTTCTTTATTTATTCATTTAGCTCGTAGGTTAAATAAATAAAATTGCGGCCACACTTCGCACGGCAATAGGGGCGCTTTGCGCCCCTATTCAATTTTTAATATTAAATTGATTTTTAACATTTATTAATTTTTAATTAATTTTTAATTAATTTTTTCATTAAGTAATTAGGGGGGGTGTCCCGGTTTAGGGGGGGAAATATGGTAAGCCTAGGTTAATGTTTCATTTTTTTTAAAAAAAAGCTAACTGCATATTGATTACATAGTTCTTTGTCATGTCTGATAAACATGTAAACATGCCACTTGCTCATCTTAATTGTGATTCCTTCACGGGCAGCCCAATCCTGTGTAAGGATACCTGCCCGGCCTAAAGCGTCGGCCGTAGTATCCTTTCACTGTTCCAGGCTGCCCGGGGAACCTGGGAGCACCTCGGGAGAAGGGAACACTTGTCCCCTTCCCTGGGTGTAAAGGCAGCCCAGAACCTGCGCAGCCAGCTCAGAAGCTGACGTACAATCGAGGCCGGGGTGTAAGAGCGAACCAGGCCAGGAGAGGGCTGGGGATATCAGCGGAGGTCGCCACCGATATCCCCGCCTTCTCCCCACCTGGTTCAGCCAATGGCCACCCTCCCTTGCCACCCGGTCTGCCCTCCTTCCGTCCCTGCACCAGCCGGTGCAGGGCTTACCTTGCTCAGTGAGTTCAGGGACGGTCCCCCGGCAGAGTGAGGTCTGCTGGCCTTCACCCGGCAGCCCTTACTCTCCGGGTGCTGTAAATGCACTTTACGGCATATTTACAACACCCAGCGCCAGGGAAGTGCATGCATCCCTGGTGCTGTGCTACACAGGATCGCACAGTTTCTGCCCAGTGGTCAGACTGGCCATTGCCCATTTTATGATTACAGTGGTTATATACTGCTCAAGGTAGTTAACTGTTCCACACAGTGGGAAAAAAAGTTAGAGGAAACATTTGTTGTCAGGTAGCAAATACTTTATGAGATTTCTTATAATCCACATTTTTGATCTGGCAACTATCTAATGATTGGAGAATGCCCCTTCCTCAGCGCTCTGGAGACACTGAAAAAAGAACATCCAAACAACCTCCTCTCTCACCCTCTCCATCCATGAATCAGCTACCTCAGAGGTCCCTGCATTGTTGCAGAGGCCTCTGAAGAAGTCCTCAAAGGCCTCCATTACAAATGGGGAGGGCAGGACAAGGCAATGATAGCATGAGTTGCTTATCTGCTGTCTGCAATAGAGGGCTGCAGGGGTCTATTAGTTGGGCTCCTGGGAGTCTGTGGGCTTGATGGCAGTGCCCAGTCTGGCCAATCTTTGATCCTGGCCCTGTGCAGGAGTGAAGCATATACCTCCAGTCTTACCCCTATTTCATAGTATCTTTGGGGAGTACTTTCCATTTCCATGTGGTCTCATACCACAGCAATAATGTATGGATTGGGGAACCAGGTGGATCAGACAGTTGCCATGAACACTTCACATACCGTCACCAGAGAGGAACAATGCTGACATGAGAACTATCATATTGCTTATGTCAACCACGTGGTTTCCAAGTTCAGATATTATCATTGTAGTTTGGAAACCCAACATAGAAGTGTCAACCATACCAGAGAAGTACATGTGAACCAGGCTGAGGGCTGCAATCTTATGTACACTTACTTGGAGGTAAGCCCCAATGGATCAGACAGGAATAACCAGATGGATTATACTTCAGAATAAATATGGTTAGGATTGTGCTGCATATCTCACTAAAGTCATATATAACTGATAGCAGGATGCCCAGAAACTGGAATCACAGCTTTATCATATTTGATATATTCCGCCCTAGTCTTTTTATTACCGGTATTTATTCTTAAACAACTTTACTTTGATAAAATCCTTTTCCCCCACCCCTTTCCTTTACTACAATAGGTTTCCACAATAATATCATAAATATATCCATAGTTTCTTTCTGGTTACATATTATATTTTATATTTACGCTCTAGACAATATAATGCAACTTTTAACAAGCAGAAATTTTGCTCCAGTTCTCCTAATTATTATGGATTTGATCCATTGTACGCCAGCGGGTGGTGCAGTGGGTTAAATCGCTGAACCATGAGCTGTCGATCGAAAGGTTGGCAGTTCGAATCCGCGACAGGGTGAGCTCTCGTTGCTTGGCCAGCTCCTGCCAACCTAGCAGTTCCAAAGCACGTTAATGTGAGTAGATAAATAGGTACCGCTTGCAGGAAGGTAAACAGTGCTCCGTGTTCCAGCCGCATGCTACGCGCTGCAGCAAGGAGAGTCATGCCGGCCACATGACCACGGAGGCGTCTTCGGACAACACTGGCTCTTCGGCTTTGAAATGGGGATGAGCACCACACCCTAGAGTCGGACACGACTGGACTTAATTGTCAGGGATCACCTTTACCTTTACCTATGCTGATATGGGGAGTTTCTCCCATAGAGCATAAAAGAACTATCCACACCACCACCACCACACACCCATGCAAAGGACTGAATGCACCAGATCATTTTGAGGGTAGGAAGGGCGCATGCAGGCCTCCCATTACCCATAACAACCTGGCCCCATGCCTGTGCAGGATTGTATGCATGCCCAAAGAGGGAATAAGGCTGTTTTGCCTTATTGGGGCCCCTCCAGGAATGAGTGTGGTGTCCACAGTAGGACTGGATGAGCTCTATGGAAGGATTAACCTGTTGGTGCAAACAACATTACAATTGGGGAGAGTTTTGCTATTTACTTCAAAGGAACATGGATTGCACCTAATAAATCATACAATGGAAGATTTCATTTATAATGAATCATCTGTTCTGAAGAGGCAGGAAATGTTGAGTGATATTGAAGACAAGCCTCCACAAATATTGAGTTTCAAATAAACAAACAACCTTAGTCAAATAATCTAACATAAGAGCCAAAGTACTAAGCATTTCCAGAGATATTTTTATAATCTGAAAAACAAATCTGCCCACACAAAATTGACTTCATGACTACCGGTACTTTCCACAGGCCACCTTGTGGGTTCATAGTACAGCTGAGATTTGAACTGAAGACTTCCAGTCAGTAGCTCAGGGCGCAATCCTCTGTAATGTTAGAATAGCAGAGCGCGTGCTCCGCCATTCTAACGTGTAGTGAACGTGCCTTAAAGCACGTTCGCAACTACTCCAGAGTAAGGGAGGTCGGCGCAAGGCCAGCCTCCCTCACTCTGTTGCCAGACCAGGACGCGGTTGCGAGATAGTGGTAAGAGCTCCTGCCGGCGGCTGTGTGGGCAGTCTGGTGGGCGAGGGAGAGGGGCCATTGGCCTATCCAGCCCAGGAGGGGGCGGGGGATGGTGCCTGCCATATCCCTGTCCTCACTGGGGTGGCTAGGCCGTTACACGGCCTCCACTACTTCATAAATCCAAGGAGGCAGATAGGGCCGGTCCCGATTTACACCTGGGGAAGGGGACGAACGTCCCCTTCCCCGAGGGCCCACCATCGGACGGGCAGCCCAGGCGCAGGATCTTGGCCGGATCCTTACACAGGATTGTATCAGCTGCTATGCTACAAGTTTGGTGCTATTTTTAAAAAAAAAATTAAAAATTTAACTTTTTTTTAACTTAAAGAAATTGTCTCAGGTAGTAGTTCAAAGAACAGAACAGGAGGGGTAGATTCTGTCCCACTCATTAAGTATAAGAAGTTGTCACTCCTAACCTGGCTCCATGGTAGTGGGCTGATGGGTATGTACTCTCTGTATCAGTGAGCAAATCCAACTGAAATCAATCAACTGGGCAGATCTTCCTTTCCCTCTTCTCAAAGTTTTCAGTCAGACTGGTGCTTCTCAAGTCATACTGAGCAATTTTGTTTATGGCACATTTGTCAAGGAATTTATCCCTGAGTCTAGACAGGGCACACTCAAATGAACCAGAATGGAACATTTATCACCTAGAATAACTCTACTAGACAAATACCTCTTTGCAGATCCTATGGCAGTGAAGAGGAATATTCCTCCACACTACTACTGCAGTCTTTGGAAACACTGCTATCAATCACCTTTGACAAGACTTGAGTAGGTATCTTCATTCTTTGTGTCTATTTTTCTGCTTCAGCTTTCTAAGACAATTCAGAGACTGGTGGACAGGTATCATAAAAGCTGGCTAAGATATCTGAGTGCTACAATGCCAGTGATGGAGTTTAATAAGACTGAATGAAACAGGGTAACTGGATCGGAGGATTTTGGTTCCATGAGCTTCATCAGGTACAACTGTATCAGGGTCAGAATTTAATAAGGCTCATAACAGATTTGCCTTTCCCTCTCTCTCCTTCACAACAGCAAAACTCACACCAATGCAAATAAATAATATTGTCAGATCAATATAAAAATTGCTGAAATGTTGGTCTCCAAGAATAATACATAATTAACAGTAAAGATGACATATTTTACTGGAAGGATCTCTGCTGTAGGAGTATGAAAGCATCACAATGAATAGGGAAGAAAAGATCAGCTATAGATAAAACAAAGCTGATCTCGCATACACATCATTTTGTCTAAATGAACAAAAATATGAACATTAGTAACTAATCTTGCTTTTTCTTACCTGAGGCTTAGCTGCCTGTCTAATTTGCCAGTGAAGAGTAATGTGAAAGTTTACCTAGTCCTTTGCTAGCACACTGTTCTTCAAAATATATAGCCTACCCACTCTCCTGATGACCACGCTGGTGTGGTCACTGACCCAGAGCCGGACATCCTAGAGAGTGAAGTCAAGTGGGCCTTAGGTAGCATTACTAACAACAAAGCTAGCGGAGATGATAATATCCCAGCTGAGCTACTTAAAATCCTAAATGATGATGCTGTGAAAGTGCTGCACTCAATATGCCAACAAATTTGGAAAACTCAGCAGTGGCCAAAGGATTGGAAAAGGTCAGTTTACGTTCCAATTCCAAAGAAGGGCAGTGCCAAAGAGTGTTCAAACTATCGCACAATTGCACTCATTTCACATGCTAGCAAGGTTATGCTCAAAATCCTACAAGCTAGGCTTCAGCAGTACGTGGACCGAGAACTACCGGACGTACAAGCTGGGTTTCGAAGAGGCAGAGGAACTAGAGATCAAATTGCCAACATGCGCTGGATCATGGAGAAAGCACGAGAGTTCCAAAAAAACACCTACTTCTGCTTCATTGACTACGCAAAAGCCTTTGATTGTGTGGATCACAACAAACTGTGGCAAATTCTTAAAGAGATGGGGGTACCAGACCACCTTACCTGTCTCCTGAGAAACCTGTATGCGGGTCAAGAAGCAACAGTTCGGACCGGCCATGGAACAACCGACTGGTTCAAAATTGGGAAGGGAGTACGGCAAGGCTGTATATTGTCACCCTGCCTATTTAACTTATATGCAGAGTACATTATGAGAAATGCAGGGCTGAATGAAGCCGGAATCAAGGTTGCCGGGAGAAATATCAACAACCTCAGATATGCAGACGATACCACCCTAATGGCAGAAAGTGAAGAAGAACTAAAGAGCCTCTTGATGAGGGTGAAAGAGGAGAGTGCAAAAGTTGGCTTGAAACTCAACATTAATAAAACTAAGATCATGGCATCTGGTCCCATCAATTCCTGGCAAATAGAAGGGGCAGAAATGGAAGCAGTAACAGATTTTACTTTTCTGGGCTCCAAGATCACTGCAGACGGAGAGAGCAGCCATGAAATTAAAAGACGCTTACTCCTTGGAAGGAAAGCCATGGCAAACTTAGACAGCATAATAAAAAGCAGAGATATCACCATGCCAACAAAAGTTCGCATAGTCAGGGCGATGGTGTTCCCAGTAGCAATGTATGGTTGCGAGAGTTGGACCATAAGGAAGGCTGAGCGCCGAAGAATAGATGCTTTCGAACTGTGGTGCTGGAGAAGACTCCTGAGAATCCCTTGGACTGCTAGGAGATCAAATCAGTCAATCCTAAATGAAATCAACCCTGACTGTTCCCTGGAAGGACAGATACTAAGGCTGAAACTCAAATATTTTGGCCACCTAATGCGAAGAGAGGACTCTCTGGAGAAGACTCTGATGCTGGGAAAGATTGAAGGCAAAAGGAGAAGGGGAAGGCAAAGGATGAGATGGTTAGACAGCATCACCGATGCAAGAACATGAAAACGAGCGAACTCAGGAAGATAGTGGAGGACAGGAAGGCCTGGCGGGATATAGTTCATGGGATCACGAAGGGTCGGACATGACTTAACGACTGAACAACAACAACCCACTCTGCACATCTTCACTTTCTGTCAACTCAGAAATGTGTGTCAAAGATATATAGATGCCCAATTTCCATTAACAGTCAATATGCTCAGGTCTGCAAATAACAGCCCAATCCTACCTAACTCCCCTCATGGCGATGCAGTGGCGCCAGCAGGGCTTCTGCTGCATCCCGTGGGGGAGCTTTGTTGGCTAGAGAGGTTTCCTTGGGGTAAGGGGTTAGCAATATCGCTGGCACAATGTAGGCGAATCAGGCCCAGGAAAGAAGTCTGGATTCGGTGAGTGCCACTGCCGCCAAACCTGCCCCCTCCTGGGTCCAATCCACCCATCCCCCTCCTGGGTCCAATCCAGAATGGGGAGGGAGGGTCAGTGACAGAGGCAGGTCAGTGACAGGGAGGGCCTGGGAGGGGGGGTGGAGGGTCATGGCACAAAAAAGGTTGAAGACCACTGCATCAAACTATTGTTGCTGGGAGAGGAACTCAGATTATTTAGAACCAGGCTCAGGGACACATATATATAGCTTCAGTCAGAGTATATATAGCCAAATCTGACTGAAGCTATTCTTAAAAATCTCCAGGACTGTGTTTGGTAGTCACCTGGAGATTGATGCTGATTTTTGGAGGACATTTTATGCCAATCGGGGGGGGGGGGACCCAAACCATACACTTTGGCTTAACTCACCTTGTGTAGTTCATATCAACATCAATTTTGTAAAAATTGCCTGTTCTTTATCATAAACTCATCTGAAAAGAACAAATCTAGAATAGATTATTCTTTTTTCCTCCCCAATTTAGTCCCTGAATTTTCTAGAACAGAAAGGCTTTTCTTACACAGGATTACTTTTGCACAGCACTTGTTTTTTCAGAAGGGCTAGCTCAGGAAGGTGTTCCGGTAGTTTATACCTCATATTAATTAGTGGGAGTGAGGTGCCATTTGGATTTTTCTGAGTCAGAATCTACATGTCTCGGTTAGGCAAACCTTGTTCTGTAGTAATGTTTACACTCAAGTGTCATTAATCATGGAACTGTCTGAACGGAGATGGAAAATACCGGATGCATTTGCATTATCAGACATGCCACTGATCCTGACTATGTTGTATTATGGAGGCAGGCATAGTCTATGCATGTTGTATGGATGAGTCCCGGTTCTAGCTGAAGACACTCACTTGTGATCATGCGTTCTGTTGATTTGTCTTGTCTTAATTTTGAGGGGGAAAACTTACCTGACAACTTTAGCACCATTTCGGAATGCTTGTATGTCTACCGCATAATTGCCATCAGCATGAGCTATCAAATTGACCTCTGAAAATTGTGCCTGTCAAAAAACCAAAAGGATGTGCATACAGTAAAACTGTTACATTATATGTTTCATATATTTTTAAGGTGCTGCTAAATTAGGTATATTGATTGGTGCTCCTAACTTCATCTTTTACAGCTGCATGGTAGGGAGACGTTGTGCAGGTACAACTTCAGTTGCTGCCACAAGTGGCTACAAGAGCTCTTTCTGTACCAGTTTGCATTTAGAATACAAATTCTAAATGTACTATAAATACAAATAGTAAACCAGAACATGAACTGCCTTACAGACCAGAAAATTTTTCGAAGTCCATCTTATAATGGGAAGATAGGTGGTTTGGCTGACTTTCCCAAGGAGTCCACAACTGCGCAGTGGCGTTCCTCCGGTAGGGGCCCGACCATAAGTCGCGCCCCGTCCTAGTACCGCGTTCATGAACCAGAGTGAGGAGGCCCCGCCCCTTCGCTGTCGGAGCCATTCTGCACAGCGAAGCCGAATGGGCAGGACTCCCTGCCCGTTTGGCTTCGCTGCACGGAATGGCTCCGACGGAGGGGGGCGGGGCCTCCTTGCTCCGGTTTGTGAACGCGGGTACTAGGACGGGACGCGACTTACGGTCGGGCCCCTACTGGAGGAACACCACTGCTTGAACTGTGAAGTCACCATAAAAGGAATGAAAATTCTCTGCCTCTGGTACTTGCCATTTAGATCAGAGTTGTGGGCCAGAAATCAGAGCCAGTAATGTCAGTGGTAGGGCTCAGGTATCGGGCCTTGGAGGGAGTTGGGACCGGTGATGCTGTATCCCAGTGGTTCCCAAACGTTTTAGCACTGGGACCCACTTTTTAAAATGACACTCTATCGGAACCCACCTAGCTTTACGAGGCTTAAAAAAAGATGACCTAGAAAGAAATATTTTATTTATTTGCAAGTAATAGTTTATTTTTGAGTTAAAAACCCACATATTTCCGGGTAAGACTACGTCGTTTCCAAACTCTTTATTACAAAAAAGCAAGATGTTACCAGTAACTTTACATTTCACCCCTGACATTCGGGGCATCATCAGAAGCCTTCTGATGATGCCCCGAATGTCAGGGGTGAAACGTAAAGTTACTGGTAACATCTTGCTTTTTTGTAATAAAGAGTTTGGAAACGACGTAGTCTTACCCGGAAATATGTGGGTTTTTAACTCAAAAATATGGTCATGTTGTGAGAGTCTACAATTGTATCTAATAGTTTGTTTATTTATTTGCAAAAAAACCCTCAACCCATTTCTTGTAATGAGGCAGCCCTAATGAAATAGCCTCAAGGTTTGAGAGGCTTAGTAATGTGACTCAGCCTTCACCTGCTCCCACTACCTGTCATTGATGGACTTGGGGGGGGGGGAAACACCAGAAAAAGATGTTCAAATATTTATTTCCCTATATTTACACAAGCTTGCAAACTGCAGAAGTTCAGCTCTTTGAAGGGCGACTGGCAGCTATCTGATTTTTGAATAGTCTCAGGGCTTGAGGCAATTGCTTATCTGATCTTTCCATCACCCCTGTTTTCATTGGAGGCTCTGTGGGACCCACCAGAAATCAGGTCGCGACCCACCAAGTGGGTCCCGACCCACAGTTTGAGAAACACTGCCGTATCCTATCCCCCCTCCCAGGCCCTTTCTGCCGACACAGGGCTGCTTGGTTCTCCGCTGGCCAAAGAGCTGGTGGAGACCGAGTAGCCCCATTGTGGCTGCTGAGGGTTTACCTGGGGTAAGTGGACAAATGTCTGCTTCCCTGAAGTAGGCCTCCAGCAGGGCCCCTCCCCTGATAGGATGCAGCATGGGCTGTATGGCCCACACTGCATCACCCAAACTGGAGTGGGATAGGATTGGGCTGTAAGTACAGTATTTTAAAGGTATAGAGACAGGGAAAAATGATGCATTATTGTGTTCATGACTGGGGACTGCAGGGATATACTGGTTATGCTTGGCAAGAGCCCAGTCTAGGTTGCAGAAGGTCAGGACTACACTCAGCAGTGGGGTTAGTTTGTTACAAGTTTGGTTGGGTACAAGGCAAATCAAGATGCAGAGGGCTCCACTCCATCAAGAATGTGGACTAACTGCAAGCTTAGAAAGTCTTGCAGTAAGATGGGTGTCTCAAAGAATTCCCTCTCTGACAGCAGGAAGTCTAGGTCCTGAGTCATGATACACATGTAAAATCAGAAGAACATTGCTTAATTAGTACCTGTTCAACTTTGATGTCATATTCTCCATGTACCTTTTTCCCACGAAAACATTTGGTCCTAAAAAAAAGATCAGAATTATTATCATTATCACTATAGTAAATAAAATGTAACCATACAAGGCATTAGTAAAAGTATTAAGACATTACTCTTTTTCAAGTTGGGAATTACATTTTTAACATTACTGAACTTATTGCATGGATTTCAACATGTAAAGGGGCAGGCGCTTGAAAATAATTAGAATCTCCTTTATATACAGACATATGGACTATATTCCAATTACGGTGAAATACTCCCCCTCAGATTCACCTTTTCTTTCTAAACATCCGCTGGATGAGGCAATTATTAAACAAGCGCTCTTTGGCACGATTCATGTTTCAACAAATGACTTCAGTTTTAAAAATAAACACTAATACCGAACTCTAAATTATGCCATCTGGAGTCTAACAAAACGTTAAACAAAATGCGACCAAGAATATGTCCAGTGACTTACTTCCACAGCAGCATTAAAAGCCAAAGTAGAAAAGCATTAAAAGCTTCCTGAACTTGTTAGGCTTAGAGGACTGATCTTAGTTTTTTTTTTACTGAAGCATAACTTTATAGCCCATATTCTTGAATTCCCAAATTCAGAGGAATAAACTTTGACTAACTTTTGAAGTGTTCATTTACTGAGAAAACTTGGGCTCATTCCAAATTTAAGTGGCGCCTTCAGTGCTTAGAAAAACATCAACAAGCCTTAATTATTCCCAGCATACTAACTTGGGAAATTTGCAGCTGTAATGAAATATACTCATTTAATGTCTAAATTATATCCTTGCATGAAAAAAGGAGAATATTAAATGTTGGGAAGCTCCTATAAAGTCTTGTTTAGTAATGACTCAAAGCCCCTGCCTGGTTTACAGCTACTACACAAGGTAATCCACAGTGGCCAAGGCGTGCATCTTTAGAAGGGAATGGCTGCTTGCCAGTTTGAAAACGCGGCTAAACCAAACAAAGCGCTCTGTGAGCAAAGTGAAAATAGTTTGATTGTACATTGGAAAGAAAAATGATGGATACTTCCCCTCTCTTTATGTGGAATTCACAGTTACTTTCTGACCAGATGCAGTGTATTTTAATATTAATTTGCAATTGTATTGTATCATAGGAAGGAAAATTCAAGGTTTACAATTTGGCAATTGAGTCTGATTTTGTACACAGTCATTGTGCTAATGCTGTAGGAGATGGAGCAGTGCAGCTCCTTCCCGTGCTACTGGACTAATGTGAGAAGTTTCTTCCCTGAGTCAGCATTTTTGATATTCAGCCTACCGTGGTCTTAGTGTTGCATTATTAGTAGAAAATATGCTACAACTTAGGAGACTCTCCCCCCCCCCCCCGGGCCTAGGTTGCAGAAGCAGGAAGGAGAATAATGCATTTCTATGCTTTCCCCCAAACTCACAAGTTGTCTGGAAGAGGGAGTGTTTCTTTCCTGTGCTAGGATTGAGCAAGATGGGATTTATGCTGACATGGGGAAAAACCATACTACGCTTCTGGTGTTATTCTGGTTGCACATGAAACAACCAAGTATAGTGACTTCCATGTTGCCATCTAATGTGAGAAAGGACCCTTATAAACAGCAAAAGTCTCTCACACAGCTTCTTATATTCTCTAGAACAGTGGTTCCCAACCCATGGTCTGCGAACCACAGGTGGTCCGCATGACCCTGCCAGGTGATCCTTGCTGCAGGCCCGCCGACAAGGCTTGGAGCACGGAGCTGGGAGGGCCCACCCAGGCCCACCCACCCACAAACCATTTGACTGTGAAATCCCAGCAATCCAGAAGCAATCGGCAGTGATGTGATGACGAATGACATCATCGCATCACCACCAAACTACTTCTGGGTTACCAGGGTGGTCCACGTTGTCTCAGCATGTCGCCACAGTGGTCCATGGTCTCCTGACCGTTGGGAATCACTGCTCTTGAGCTTGGTGTGAACTCAGAGGTCAACATCTCCATGCCCCCAAGTATCAGACTTGGGATACAAGTGAGATGAGTCTCTTTGCACCAGGCTACAGAGATATTCTGTAGCACTGAGATAGATTGTTTATGCCAAATGCCTCTAAAACTTGAAGCAAAGTGAGAGATAAGTCCCTGCTCCTCCTATAAAGTAAGTCCTCCTCAAGTGCCAGCTAGCTCAGAAGAAGGGAGGATCAGTGTCTGTCTCTCTTACATACAACATTAGAATTCAAAGAGTTGGAAAGGTCCCACAAGGTCATTTAGTCCAGCCCTCTGGCATGCAGCAGGAAATCCTCCTAGAGCAGTGGTTCCCAACCCCTTCAGCTCAGCATATCATCGGAAGTGGTATGATGTCATTGCCACTTACTTCCAGGTTTTCAACCGCGACGGAACCCTGAAAATGATGGTAAGGGAATCAGGCCAGGTGGGAGGGCATTTCCCATCACGGGAAACCTACACATTCGAGCTCTGCCAGTCGCCTGGGACCAGTGGTATTGCTACGGCATGGGGGGGCCACTGGGGGTGACACGCCAGGAAGGGGTGATGCGCCCGCTTCCCCCCCTCGCCGCCCGGTGCTTTGTGCCTTCTTCATCCTGTTGGGCAGGCAGGCCGGCCGGCCGGCCAGGGATTAACATAAGAACATAAGAACATAAGAAGAGCCCTGCTGGATCAGGCCAAAAGCCCATCTAGTCCAGCTTCCTGTGTCACACAGTGGCCCCACCAGATGCCTCAGGGAGCACACGAGACAACAAGATACCTGTGTCCAGTCGCCACTCCCTTGCACCTGGCACAGAGAAAACCCACTTCTAAAAAACCAGGAGGTTGCTTATGGCTTGTAACCTGTGATGGTCTTTTCCTCCATGAATTTGTCCAAACCCCTTTTAAAGGCATCTAGGCCAGGTGCCATCACCACATCCTGTGGCAAGGAGTTCCACAGATGAATTACACGCTGGGTAAAGAAATATTTTCTTTTGTCTGTTCTAACTCTCCCTCCACTCAATTTTAGCGCGTGTCCCCTAGTTCTGGTGTTGTGCGAGAGGGAGAAGAATTTCCCTCTATCCACTCTCTCCATCCCATGCATAATTTTATAAGTCTCAATCATGTCCCCCCTCAGGCGCCTTTTTTCTAGGCTGAAAAGCCCCAGACGCTGTAGCCTTTCCTCGTAAGGGAGGTGCTCCAGCCCACAAATCATTCTGGTCGCTCTTTTCTGCACCTTTTCCAATTCAACTATATCCTTTTTGAGGTATGGTGACCAGAACTGGACACAATACTCCAGATGTGGCCTTACCATCGATTTGTACAAAATTCTCGGCACTGCTTCCTCTCTGCTGTTTGCAAAGGTGCACGCATGAGCCGAGCGCGACTGGAAATCTTTGGCTCATGCGTGCGCCTGTGCAAACAGCGGAGAAGAAGCGATGCCAAGAATCCCTGGCCTGCCTGCCCAACAGGCTGAAGAAGGTGCGAAGCACCGGACGGCGAGGGGGGCAGTGGGCGCGTCACCCCTTCCTGGCACATCACCCCCTCCCTGCGTGCGAGTCCCAGGCGGGATGGGGGGGTGCCAGGTGGCGGCTGCGTCACCCTCTACCTGCGCCCCTGGGAGGTGGGGATTCACTGACCTCATGCCCATAGTGACGCACTGACCTCCCACCGGGGGTGACGCGCGCCCTAGTGACGCCGCTGCCCAGGACCACTTACCGTCGTTTTCAGGGCTGTGTTGTGGCACGGCCTCAATGACAACTGCCATCTTGTCGCCCGAGTGCAGGCGTACTACCAGCCGGCATTTGTGTACCACAAGTTGGGAAACTCCGTCCTAGAGCATCTCCAGTAGGTGCTTGTTGAATCTCTGCTTGAAGATCTCCAGTGAGGGAGATACTCTTTCCCAATCCAAGTTCTCTACGCTGGGTGGAAACCTCAGGGGAGGGGTCCTCTGTGCTAGGACAAGGAAAGGGGTTGCCAGAATGAAAGATACGGTGGCCACATTTGTAGATTCTAGCTGGGACCAAAATAAAAGTTTTCCTTCATAACATGGCTGACGCTCTCTAAGATCTCATCAAGAATTGTTTTTAGTTGAGATTTGATTGGAAGTCGTACCAAAGCAGTAAGGGGAGGGAGGGCATGCAAGGTGTGTGTCTGTGTGCAATAGGGAAAATATCTATTATGAACCAGGAGAATGAATGGAAACTTTGTTCTTGTGCTTTGCAGCATTGTCATTGTGTTATATTGTGGGTGCGTGACTGAATAACCATTCTTAGAAAAAGACTGTATATGGTGTCACAAACTGATCTAATCAGTTTCAAATAGGTGAAGCCTATGAGGAATTTAGGTGAAGGAACAGCAAGTCTACAAAGCAGCTCCTTCAGGGTGGTGACAGGGCTCTTGGGAAGGACGGACAAGGAAAATCCTGGTCTTTGTGAAGGAGGACCTATTTTCCCTTTGGAACACATCCCTATAACTACTGTTGGCTATTGAATTGTTGATACTTGACTCAGTGGCGTCGCTCCCGTGAGGCGACGGGAGCGGGCCGCTACGGGGTGACGCGCGCAAAGGGGTGACGCGCGCACCCCCTGCACGCATCACCTCCGTGATGCGCGCCACCTCCATCGCCCTCCGGATGCTCCGAGGCCGGCCCGGGAGCCGGCCTCGGAGCGTCCAGCCTGGCCGGCGCTCCAGGGCCTTCTGAAGGCCCAACGCATCAATACTGATATTCTACTGATTTCGCGCATGCGCAGAGACGAAACCGGTCTGCGCATGCGCGAAACAAGTAAAAGTACCCATATTGCTCCATTGGGCCTTCTTTCAGAAGGCCCTGGAGTGCCGGCCGGGCCGGATGCTCTGAGGCCGGCTCCTGGGCTGGCCTCGGAGCGTCCGGAGGGCGACGCGAAGGGGCGGGGGGGGCACCCAGGGCAGGTTGCAGCCAGGTCTCCCCCTCAAAAAAATCGCGGCGCGGTCATAGGCTGCGCCGAAGGTTACATGGGGGGGAACTCAGGAGCGTCACTAGGGTGACGCGTGCCACCCCGCCTTGGGGTGACGCGCATCCTAGTGACGCCAGTGACTTGACTCTTGCCAATAAATAAATTCTCCGACTTGTGAGTCTGTATGGTTTGGGCACATTGCTCATTTAAAAGGCCATACTGAGAAGACTAGATGTGTACTGGTGGTTGTAAGCTTATGGTGTGTATATGAGAAGAGTACCTTTTTTTCGCTCCATAAGACGCACTTCCCCCCCCAAAAAAATAGGGGGGGAAGCCTGCGTCTTATGGAGCGAATAATAAAAAGTAAAGAAAAAATACTTACCGGGGCTTCGGGGAGGCCTGCAGAGGCTCGTGCAGGCCTCCCCGATCTTCATTTCATAAAAAAAACGGCCATTTTCGGCCACTTCCTGTTTTCGCGAAAACCGGAAGTGGCTGAAAATGGCCGGGGGGTTTGCCAAAATGAAGATCGGGGAGGCCTGCAGAGGCTCGCGCAGGCCTCCCTGATCTTCATTTCGTCCAATTTCACAAAAACCGGAAGTGGCCGAAAATGGCCGTTTTTGGACGAAATGAAGATCAGGGAGGCCTGCGCGAGCCTCTGCAGGCCTCCCCGAAGCCCTGGTAAGTGTTTCTTTTCTTTACATTTTTTATTATTTTTATTATTTTTATTTTTATTTTTTTTATTTGTGTTTCTTCATGTACAATTTTATTTTCCACTTTGTTGATTCAAAGTATTGAGAGTAGTTTGTTGTTTGCAGATAGTTCCATCAAATTAAAGGAAGGTTAGCTACATATTTCTTATGGGTATTTCTGTTCTTCCATTGTATAACAAGAGCTTTGAACAGCAAAGCTAAAGCTATTCTGAAGAGATAATTAAGAGCACAGCACCATGCTTCTAGGGACAAAAGAAAAGGATGCAACTTCAGTCACAAAAGAAGATATGTCAGGCATTAAAGATGCCAGGCATTAAAATCTTGAAAGGAAGATGGAGACCGGAAAAAGAATAGTGGCTACTCTGATCTCCCCCTTAGGAAAAAGGAAAATAAAAACAAGAGCATGTTCTAAGGAGCTTTTTGTTGAATGTGTATTCCTTTTGAAGAGGAAGCAATACTGTGTGTGTGTGGGGGGGGGGGTTTCCTACCTGTGAAACAAATTCCAAAGGGCTACTTCAGGCCAGCCCAAGAGCTCACTGCACATCATGAGAGGGAGGGGAGTGGGCGGGACTACATGTCAAAAGTCATTTACCAGAAAAGTCAAGATTCCAGCTGAGTATGCAAGCATTTGTGCAGCCCTTTGGATCTCAGCTATTATTTTTATTTTTATTAAAAAAAATTATCCCTATTTTTTGCTCCATAGGATGCATGCGTCCTATGGTCCGATGCGTCCTATGGAGCGAAAAATACGGTAAGTATTGTACTGTATACAATACAATAAGTATTGGTTGAGCAAATGTGGGAGACAGATGATATATGAAATGTGAGAGACCATGACTGAGGAAAAAGTTTTATTTACAGACTATTTATCCTTAATGCTGCTTTTGCTTTTAGTAGACCAATATTGTTTGTAGCTAGTGAAACTGTCTTTGTCATCAGTTCCCTACCAGGAAATAGACGTTTTAACAGGTCTTGTAACACAGTTTCAGTCAAGGAACTTGTTTGTACCATTATTCAGCTCTTTTAAGGGAAGACATGGTAACACAAAAAGCATTCAGTTTATTCTTTCTAATGACTCAACGTTGTGGCTTGATTCATCATGGAGTCCCTCAATGAAACTTCTGGCTAACACCACAATATTTTGTCTGCTTCCTTAACAAACATTCCCTCATTCTAGAAAGTTAGTCTTTCACAAGGAAGCTTCCTTCAACCCATCCCACATTTTCTGAGCAGTTTCAGCAAAATGAAAATGAGATACATATAGAAGATATGGGGATTCTGGTTTTGTTAATGCTGCCTTTTAATTCATGATTTTGTTTTATATGATGTTTTACTTTGGTTTGTTTTATTGGAAGCCACCTTGGGTTGCTTTAAAGCAGGGGTGGGGAACCTTTTTCGTGCCAAGGGCCATTTGAAGTTTTACAAATTTGCTTGAGGGCCGGCTGTGAGGCCGTCCCGATTTATTTATTTATTTATTTATTTTTGCTATTTATTTATTTATTTATTTATGCTGCGTGAAGCAGCACGCACAACAGATACACATGCATGACAACCACTAGAAAAGAGATAGCAGCAAATGCTGACTTGCAGGTGTAAAGGAGCATCACAGATACAACTACCGCAGGGGGGAAATGTATTATTTCACATCATTTTTTTATTATTGCTGTATTTATTATTTCACATCAAGTTGAGGTTTGCAATTTGCAAAGAAGTTTATGGGCACAATATTCTGCATGTTTTCCTTCTCCACAGCCACAATAGAAATAAAAGCATGTTCTTCTCCTGTTTACCCCAGCCTCTGTTTGCCTCTTTGTCCTCTCTTGCCCCCTTGTGTCAGTTTGCACAGTTCCCTGCGGCAAGGAGCATACAATCCATGCTGCAGGGAACTGCCTGTCCTGTGCACTGTTGTTCAGTCGTTAAGTCGTGTCTGACCCTTCGTGATCCCATGAACCATATCCCGCCAGGCCTTCCTGTCCTCCACTATCTTCCTGAGTTCGCTCATTTTCATGTTCGTTGCATCGGTGATACTGTCTAACCATCTCATCCTTGGCCTTCCCCTTCTCCTTTTGCCTTCAATCTTTCCCAGCATCAGAGTCTTCTCCAGAGAGTCCTCTCTTCGCATTAGGTGGCCAAAACATTTGAGCTTCAGCCTCAGTACCTGTCCTTCCAGGGAACAGTCAGGGTTGATTTCATTTAGGATTGACTGATTTGATCTCCTAGCAGTCCAAGGGACTCTCAGGAGTCTTCTCCAGCACCACAGTTCAAAAGCATCTATTCTTCGGCGCTCAGCCTTCCTTATGGTCCAACTCTCGCAACCATACATTGCTGCTGGGAACACCATCGCCCTGACTATGCGAACCTTTGTTGGCATGGTGATATCTCTGCTTTTTATTATGCTGTCTAAGTTTGCCATAGCTTTCCTTCCAAGGAGTAAGCGTCTTTTAATTTCATGGCTGCTGTCTCCGTCTGCAGTGATCTTGGAACCCAGAAAAGTAAAATCTGTTACTGCTTCCATTTCTGCCCCTTCTATTTGCCAGGAATTGATGGGACCAGATGCCATGATCTTAGTTTTATTTTTAGTAAAGTTTTATTTTGATTAATAAAACTTTAGTAAAGTTTAGTTTTATTAATGTTGAGTTTCAAGCCAACTTTTGCACTCTCCTCTTTCACTCTCATCAAGAGGCTCTTTAGTTCTTCTTCACTTTCTGCCATTAGGGTGGTATCGTCTGCATATCTGAGGTTGTTGATATTTCTCCCGGCAATCTTGATTCTGGCTTGTGATTCATTCAGCCCTGCATTTCTCATAATGTACTCTGCATATAAGTTAAATAAGCAGGGTGACAATATACAGCCTTGCCGTACTCCCTTCCCAATTTTGAACCAATCAGTTGTTCCATGGCCGGTTCGAACTGTTGCTTCTTGACCCGCATACAGGTTTCTCAGGAGACAGGTAAGGTGGTCTGGTACCCCCATCTCTTTAAGAATTTGCCACAGTTTGTTGTGATCCACACAATCAAAGGTTTTTGCGTAGTCAATGAAGCAGAAGTAGGTTTTTTTTGGAACTTTCGTGCTTTCTCCATGATCCACCGCATGTTGGCAATTTGATCTCTAGTTCCTCTGCCTCTTCGAAACCCATCATCATTTAGGATTTTAAGTAGCTCAGCTGGGATATTATCATCTCCACTAGCTTTGTTGTTAGTAATGCTACCTAAGGCCCATGTGACTTCACTCTCTAGGATGTCCGGCTCTGGGTCAGTGACCACACCAGCGTGGTCATCAGGAACATTCAGATCTTTCTTGTATAGTCCTTCTGTGTATTCTTGCCATCTCTTCTTAATCTCTTCTGCTTCTGTTAGGTCTCTGCCTTTTTTGTCCTTTATCATGCCCATCTTTGCACAAAACGTTCCCTTGATATCTCCAATTTTCTTGAAGAGATCTCTAGTCCTCCCCATTCTGTTGTTTTCCTCAATTTCCTTGCATTGTTCATTTAAGAAGGCCTTCTTATCTCTCCTTGCTATTCTCTGGAAATCTGCATTCAGTTGTTTATATCTTTCCCTTTCACCTTTGCTTTTTGCATTCCTTCTTTCCACAGCTATTTTTAAAGCCTCATCTGACAGCCCCATTGCTTTCTTGCATTTCTTTTTCCTTGGGATGGTTTTAGTTGCTGCCTCCTGTACAATGTTACGAACTTCCGTCCATAGTTCTTCAGGCACTCTGTCTACCAGGTCTAATGCCCTAAATCTATTCTTCACCTCCACTGTATACTCATAAGGGATATGGTTTAGGTCATATCTGACTGGTCTAGTGGTGTTCCCTACATTCTTCAGTTTAAGTCTGAATTTTGCAATAAGAAGCTCATGATCTGAGCCACAGTCAGCTCCAGGTCTTGTTTTTACTGATTGTATAGAGCTTCTCCATCTTTGGTTGCAAAGCACATAATCTATCTGGTTTCGGTATTGACCATCTGGTGATGTCCATGTGTAGAGTCGCCTCTTGTGTTGTTGGAAAAGAGTGTTTGCTATGACCAGCGTGTTCTCTTGACAGAACTCCGTTAGCCTTTGCCCTGCTTCATTTTGCGCTCCAAGGCCAAACTTGCCTGTTGTTCCGTTTATTTCTTGATTTCCTACTTTAGCATTCCAGTCTCCTATGATGTAAAGGACATCTTTTTTGGGTGCTAGTTCTAGAAGGTGTTGTAGGTCTTCATAGAACCGGTCAACTTCATCTTCTTCGGCATCAGTGGTTGGGGCATACACTTGGATTACTGTAATGTTGAATGGTTTGCCTTGGATTCGAACTGAAATCATTCTGTCGTTTTTGAGGTTGCACCCCAGTACTGCCTTTCCCACTCTTTTATTGACTATGAGGGCTACTCCATTTCTTCTAAGGGATTCATGCCCACAGTAGTAGATATGATGGTCACCTGACTTAAATTCGCCCATGCCCGTCCATTTTAGTTCGCTGATTCCCAAGATGTCAATGTTCAATCTTATCATCTCATTTTTGACCACATCCAGCTTGCCTTGATTCATAGACCTCACATTCCATGTTCCTAAGCAGTATTGCTCCTTGCAGCATTGGATTTTCCTTTCAACCTCAGACACATCCACAGCTGGACGTCCTATTGGCTTTGGCCCAGCCGCTTCACTCTTTCTGGGTCTACTTGGAATAGTCCTCCGCTCTTCCTCAGTAGCATATTGGACACCTTCCGACCTGAGGGGCTCATCTTCCGGCGTCATATCTTTTAGCCTTTTGGTACTGTTCATGGGATTTTCTTGGCAAGGTTACTGGAGTGGGTTGCCATTCCCTTCTCCAGTGGATCACTTTTAGTCAGAACTCTCTGCTACGACCTGTCCGTCTTGGGTGTCCCTGCATGGCATAGCTCATGGCTTCATTGAGTTACGCAAGCCCCTTCGCCACGACAAGGCAATGATCCATGAAGGAGGTCCTGTGCACTATTCTGAAGTAAAACACAACACCGGACCACATTACACTTTCCGTATAATGTGCATTTGACTCCAAGTTCTCCTGCACTTGTCTGCTAACACCACAATAATGAAATAAAAATGTTGATGAAATAAAAACATCAACAGCTGTTAACATTACTGTGCGCACTCAATTTTTCTTTAAAAATAAGTATTATGCCACAGCTGCTTTTGAATATTGAATAGTTAGCTCAGAAGCATAAAATCCTACCCTTATCAATATGGATATATTAGCCACGTGTCCTTATTTTCATAACTGCGAGAACTATATGCACCTCCCAATGATTTCTTTTGGAACAGAGAGTCACTCCAGACCTTTAAAAATTAGACTGTTCCATATTGTTAGCTTTTCTCCTCCTTGATATGCAGCAGAACATTGCAAAAAATATTCTGAGAGTGAAAAGCCGTAGAAGCCCACAGCAACCCCCCCCAAAACTAGCAAATCTTTTACTCATAACAGTTATGCAACATCTCATGTTTACTTGTTCCAAGGCCCCAATTCTATCCACACTTATTTGGAAGTAAGCCCTTAAACACAGTTGGTTTTGCTCTTACTGCCCCCCTCCCTCAAGTTTTGTTGTCGCTTAGCTGCTTAGCTGTCGCCATGGCTACCACATTCCTCCCCCGCCCTGGAAACTGGGGCGCACTGGATGCCCCTGCAGCCAACTCGAAGCTGCCCTGATCCATTTTCACAGCCGCCGCACGCATCTGCTAAAGCAGCGGCCCCCAACCTTTTTTTTAGTGCCTCTTTTAGAGGAGTCTGGCTGTAGAACTATTTTGGATTTATAACCTGTAATTTGTAGAAGTACAAAGATACTTTCTTTACTAGTCTGAAGAACCGTCTCTAAAGCTATACAGGATGCTGCAAGTCAAAATATTTTCCCCAAGGATATTTTTACTCACTGAAGAAAGTGCTATTTTTACAACCTAACTGGAGCACAATCTAGCCAGAGTCAGTCACTTTCAAATCCTACTTCAATAGGAGATATTTAAACACTGTAATGGGATTCAAAAATGCTTAACTTTGGCTAGATCATTACCATTCTGCTTTCCTGCTAATGTTTAAAATCCACAACACTCACGGATATGTATTTACAACTAGCATAATTTACAGCCACACTATTTGCTTTCTGATAAATCAGCTATTTAATGTAAATTTGTTTCTCTCAAAAGCCACTACAACAATGTGTCTTTACGGCTCAAAGTCACCACTGCAGATCAAATAACATAGTCTTATCCTCTTCTTAGGGTTGACAACCCTCCAAGATTGTTGGCCTGGAGTCTCCAGGTATCAACATCAATCTCTAAGTGACTACTAAAAGCACAGGGCTTCTAGGAATTTCCAATGCTACAGCATGTTGAGGGGAAAAATATGGTTCCAGAAATACAGTAACTTCAGTCAGAATTGGCAACCTGACCTCTTCTACAATATGTCACGAATGATACTACAGGGGACCCTTGGTATCTGCCGGATTCTGTTCCCCCGGATACTGAAATGCGTGTATAGCAAAGTCTGCTATCATGGATATGAGGGCCACTAAAAATATTTCTACTTTTCCTTAAAGTCAACACTGAAAATAATTAATATTTCCCAGCTCAATCCACTGGGAGATGTTAAACCACAAGTTAAATAGTTTCAGGATGTTCACACATTTCAGAATTCTCACTGTATCGCACAAGATACTGAAGCTTTACCAGAGCAGACATGCAAAGGTGAGAGACACTATGTGCTTATTATTATATCTCTTCAATGTACCTGCAGTGTTCTAAAGTAACGGTGAGTCATTATTTTCATAAAGCTGTGATGATCTAAATAGAGGGAAATATTAAATGTCCCTTTGGAATGGAATAGCTGTCAAACCATAGCAATCTACATTTTTAAAGATAAGAACATAAGAAGAGCCCTGCTGGATCAGGCCAAAAGCCCATCTAGTCCAGCTTCCTGTATCACAGTGGCCCCACCAGATGCCTCAGGGAGCACAAGATAAAAGTAAATCCTTTTTTCATTATAGTAGTACAGCTGCAATGCACTGAAACTTTTAGTAAACATTCTAAAACTATTTTTTGTACACAACCCATTTCTCATTGTTGCTTCAGAGAAAATTTGCATTCTCTTCCACCCCTACTCATCTCTCTGAAAATTCTACTACTGTCTTTTACAAAAACCACATAGACCAATTTTAAAAACACACAAGTTGAAACATATAGCTGCTGGCTTCTGCTGCCCTCTTGTGTAGAAAAAAGTAGATATCAATTCAAGTGAAGTAATAAATCGTACATTTTTTTTTCTGTTCTGCCATGTCTTGTACTGACATTGAGAATCCTCCATCTTGAAGTCCAGTGAAATGTTGCTAAACAGTGATCAAAGTTCACCAACAAGTGTCTATTTCAGCAGAAATATGTATTGGGATATTATGGGATTGTAAACATCCATGTAAATTTTCTGTGTTGCATTAATCAGTTTTATCATTTAAAGTTCATGAGTACCATAATCATCATAAATCAAAAATATTGCACAGAATGTTTCTTGCTACATAGTGGCTAGTTAGAACACATGTTTGTTTCTCAAATGGGTATAATAAGAAATAGATTCAGGGCATTATACATGGCAGCATTTCATTTTATTTTCACAAGAATCCTGTGAAAGGCATTAGGCCCATGATGGTTGAATGAGGGTTTAAACCTATGAATCCCTACATCTAGTCAAGCAGCAAAATCTACCCTATGCTCTCAATCAGTATTGCCCACTGTTCCACATCATGGGGATGAGATCTCCCAAGAGGAAGGGTTTGCCTTTTCAGATGAATACAGTGGACCCTCCTCATTTACGGGTTAGCATCTGTGGATTTGACTCAATGTGGATGCCTAACCCCAGCAGTAGGAGTCCCACTGGGGGCCACGAGTGGTGTCACAGTAGCTTATTTTTCACCTGTGCCGGCCCGCAGCCCACTTCCTGACTCCTGTGTACCTTCTAACTCGTCCAAATACCTGTACAGCGCAATCCTGACTAAGGATCCAGCCAGCGATCCAGCCAGCGACCCGCCAGATCGTGAGCCCAGGCTGCTGTTACACAGGCAGACCAGAGGTCTACTCGGGGAAGGGGACGCTCATCCCCTTACCCGGGTGTAAACCGGGTCGGCCCAATATGCCTCCTCAGATTTCCGCCAGCTAAGTAGTTGGCAGAAGTCAGAAGAGGAGGTGTAATGGGCCTAGCCACCCGGCGGGGATAGGGATATGGCGGGTGCCATCTCCCGCCCCCTCTCGGGCCAGCTAGTCCAATGGCCCCCCTCCCTCGCCTGCCGGACTGTCCACGTGGCCGCCGGCGGGAGAGCTTACCTTCCTCCAGCGGCCGTGTCCCGGTCCGGCGACGGAGTGAGGGAGGCCGGTCTTGCGCCGGCCTCCCTTACTCTAGAGTCATCGCAAACATGCTTTACGGCACGTTCGCGACGGCTTCTAGCAACGGAGCACTTGCTCCATTGCCAGTTATTTCCGGTGGATTGCGTCTGTAAACAGTTAAAAAAAGTGATCAAAAGCGACTTCTGTTTTTTTGTGTTTTTTTTACTGTTTATAGCCGTTTGGATGAGTTAGAAGGCACATGGGAGTCAAGAAGTGGGCAGCAGGCCTGGCACAGCTGAAAAAAAAGCTACCTTGGCGCCACCCTGCCCCCACCGTGGATTTGACTTTACACGGATATCCACTGTACTGTCTCCAGGAGGAATGGAGGGGCACAGCTACAGAGCATATTGGCAGTGGGGATTGCGAGCATCTTTCTGGCTGTTCTCTAATTATGCATGCTCTCCAGTTTGAGAATACCTGAAATGGGCTGAAGATTTGGAATCATCAGACATAATTTTTCAGTAATCAATGCTCATTACTATTTTTACTTTGGTGGTTTAGTCTAGCACCCACAGTGATAGAAACACTCCACCCCTCACTGCCAGCACAGCAGTCACCTGCAGCAGCAGTCTCCCTATGCCAGCAGCTCCCCTGCCTTTCTTTGGCATAACTGAAGAGCAGAAAGAAAGTTACACAACACTCACAGAGAGGGAGAGGATGATGGTGCCCTTTCAGCTCTGTATACCATGGGCTTATCTGGTGCACCGTAATAGCGAAGTTCTAAGCATTAGCAAGGAAACAAGGAAGCTTTTACTTGTTTCCCAAGAAGAGGATTGCAATATAGCATTGCAGTCCTTTGAGAAAAGTTCCTATTGTGGAAATAGTCATTTAACGCTTAACAAGATTTTGGTATTTTTCACCCACGCTGATTTATTGAGATTCCTATTAGAATAGTGTGGAAATATTCAACAATATAATTTTTCTGTGCTACTTGATGTAGCTCCTGATAACTTCTCACCTGTGTGTGCAAGTGCATGTCTATTCATAAGTGCTAAGAATTACTTGGACATTACAGTCAATTTGTTCACTAACCCATAGTTCCTCTCTATGGAAGGAAAAAGCGGGATATATATCCAATAAATAATATTAAAGTAACAGTGCCTATTTTGAATTTATTCAGAGTGTCCATTAACATAATGTGATGTTTACAGCTACAGTGTTCAGTATTAACATGTATGAAATGCTAAACTACTATTGCAGGATTTAACAGTAAAGTTATAATACAGCAGATTATTAACTAGTGCCACCTGCTGGTTATGTATTTGTTTAAGATTCAGATTTCAGAACCTTGTATTTGTTTCAAAATGAGTCTCCCTTGCTGCATAATATTAGGCCTTAAAGAAAAAGTACCGTATTTTTCGCTCCATAAGACGCACTGGACCATAGAACGCATGTGTATTATGGAGCTAAAAATAGGGGGGGGGGGGAATGTCTTGCTTTTAACGTTTTTCCGGCCGCTTGGCCGCTTACCTGGTTGTTGTTTTGCAGCTCCAATCTTCCTATGCCCCAGTTCCCAGATGCTGGACGCGACCAGGGAGCACTGCGCAAACATCGCAGCAACTGTGATGTTTGCGCAGAGCTCCCAGTTGCATTCGGCGCCTGCGCTAAGTTCCCAGGCGCTGGACGTGACCAGGAAGCCCTGCGCAAACATCGCAGCAACTGCGATGTTTCTGGAGGGCTTGCAGTCGCGTTCAGCGCCTGCGATGTTGCTAGGTTCATTAACCTTAAATCAGGCATTTAGAGCTTTGAAAGTCAGGCTTCTTGATATAGAACAGCAAGACTTGGTTGGTAAGGCTTCGGAAACCTGTTCCCCCACTGTTTTTCCAGCTTTTGGTGATGGCCGGAAGGAGGCCAGACTATTTATATTTTTTGCAAGGTCCCCAAGAGTGAAGGGCCTTTACCCTCGTGAGGTGTAATGCCATCCCCTCGGAGTTGTTTAGAGGGACACCAGCAGGTGAGAGATTTTGCTTATGTAGGCTGAGGAGTGTGAAAACACACCAGTATATGCTATTTCTACTGTCCATCGTATCAGGATTTACGATCACGTCATTTAACCCCGATTTTGGTCACCTATTTGGGTTGGAATGACCTGGATATAATATGATACATTCTTAGAGGTACAGATGAGGGGCTATCAGAGGTGGTGGCTAAATATATAAAGTTGATGTTAAGGAGAGGTAATGCATTAGTCGCACCCAATGGTTGAGATTTAGTAACGATTAGTGATATTTTAATGTATATGAGAGTTGGGGAATTTCTTTGTTTTATGTAATTTAGCTGTTGTGTTTTATCTAATTTAATTATGCCAATAAAGGTTCTGATGATGATGTATTGACATTTGGTCGCTTTTTGAGTCAACTGATTAATTCCAACTTCGAAATGTTAGCTCCTGTAACTGAGCCAAAATACAATACTGTATCTATTTTAAGATGTAAATAAAACAAATGTTTATTTTTAAAAAGTTGTACCCTGCTTTTCCCACAAAACTGTAGCACAAATCAGCTTATGGACTTAAAAGAAAACAATATACCGGTATCACACAAATTAAAAAGTCAATAATTACAAAAAAACCAAAACAAAAAATGAAGTAACAATTTCAACAGCAGAAGAAAAACAGGCAACAGGAAGCAGCAACATTCAGCAACAGCATTCACTCTGATTCAAGAAGACCTTAGAAAGAGTCAGGTCTTCAGAAGCCTTCAAAAGGACAGCCGGGTGGGAGGGAGGCAACCATTGGTCAATGGGAGGTAGTTCCAGAGTATTTGGTCACCATACAGAAATGTTCTGCTTCATGTACTGTAAATGCCTGCCTCATTTTCCCAGGCAACAGCACCTGAAGCAGTGCCTCAGGTGACAAATGGAATGTGTGAAGAGGAGCATACTGTATGGAGGAAGCCAGTCTGGGGTACCCAGGTCTATCTACCTCAAGAAGTGCCTTGGAACCTTCTTCTCAACTATTTTTGTTGTAACAAAACATTTTTAATTTCATAATCATTAGTCAAGCACATTCGTCAGGTGTTTTACGAAGATTATAAGACAGGCTTTGACATAAAGGAAAACAGAACGTGACACATTGGGGAGGAAGGTAAAAAGGGGAAGGAGAATCAGTCAAGAAAAGACCGAGTAGGGAGATGTGTCCCAGCATGGTGGTAATACAGCTAGAAAAAAAAATACATCTGAAAATGAAGTTCCAAAGCAAAGAACTGATAAATAACATTTCAATATGATTGTCCATATGTACTTTCTTTCTATGTTATAATAATTTCTCATTGTCCTTTTTCTGTGTAGCTACTTCCTTGCTGTTTGCTTCAATCGTATCAAGATTTGTTCCTTGTTCAGTGTTATTCTTGGATTCGTGTCTGATTTTACAGAATAGTTTTTATTGTTTTAAATCTGTTTTATTAGCCACCATCTTGGGATCCACTGAGATGGAAAATGGGGAAGAAATGTAAACAAATAAACTGCAAAAAGAACTTTAAACCAGTTCCAATTATGGTTTGCATGTTGCATGTTGCTCTGCTGTTTGAGAAACGCTAACCCAAAGCCCTTTTGGGTACATACAACCAATTTTTCTGTTTCTTGTCTTCTTGTGCTTCATTGATGAAGGGCCCAATCCTATCCAACTTTGCAGCACTGATGCAGCTGTGCCAACGGGGTGTGCACTGCATCCTACAGTGGGGGTGCAGTCAGGGAAGCCTCCTTGGGATAAGGGAATGTTTGTTCTCTTACCTTGGGGATATATTGCAGCTGCAAAAACTGGAAACTTGGGTAGGATTGGGCCCGAAGAGACATAATGTTTGTACGGCAAGGTGGGATCAAATAAAGTCAAATAGTAAAATTGTAGTGAATTTGCTTGGATTGAAGAGTGATTGTTTTTAGGTCTGTGTGTCAGTAGTGTGGCATCAGAACACATTTAAAGAACAGTTAGAAGGATGGTAGTAGATCTTAGTAGCGTTAACACTGTAAGTATGGAAGAACTATGCTTAGTGGAAGAGCTTGAACATAATGCAGTACAACAGAAGATGTGATTACAATTATATGGGGAAGATGCCAGATAGTCACAGAGATGCATGAGTTGAATAAAAAAAGAAAGCCATCTTGGTGCTTCTCTAGAAACCCATATTCATGTAAGACCTTTTCAGCTTATACTTGATCTCATACTAGAGCTCTAGCCCTCACATTTTGATGAAAATACTGGCTAGTCACATGCTACATGTTCAGGGACTGAAATTCATTGTATAAGAAGTTTTATTCTCAGGTTTCAATACATATCTCACAAAACTGAAAGAGAAGCTACTTTTCTAAACCCTGTTTTGAGCTATTTAGGGATTTGAAAGAAGCCACTGAGTTTCCCTAGTCCCACTGTAAAACTGACCTTTATGTAATAGTTGATTCAGTAGCAAACCATTTTCTTAATTAGAAATGACTCAGGTTCCTATAAAAGAACCCACAGCGGGGCTTTTTTTTCTTTGGAAAATGTAAGAGACTGAGCATCAAGGAATACTGTTGTGAAAGGGCAGTGAAAGAATTAAAATGAAGGCAGATAAAAGCAATTCATGACAGTGCCAATTAAATATAGTAGTTATGACATCAAAAATCTGCACCGTCTGAGAACCGTGCTGAATAACAGACTCCTTAAGCAATATCTATGTCCAGCTCTTAGTATTCTCGCTTCTACCTTTTGATTTCAAACTGAACAGAGAGCAAGATGGCGGCGCCCAAATCTCTGTACTACTGCCTCATGTGCCCTCATGATATTTGGGCACCATCACCTTGGATCTTGCGAGATTTCGCGAGATCCAAGATGGCGCCGCCAGAAAAAGGTGAGTTTTTACACTTTGAAAGCGGCGGCAGTGGAGGCTTCCACCGGGCCCGGAAAGCCCAGGACTGATCCAGGACAGGAGCCCGGAACCCAGGATGATCCCGGGTTTTCCGGGGTGGATGGTAAGCCTATCTAAGGCCAACTTATTTTTCCTCAGACTCTTTTGAGCTTTCTTCTAAAAATAAACCCTCTCTTGAAGTGACTGTCATATTAGTTCCAGTGCAGGGTTGGGGTCCTGAGAGGTGACCTTGCAACCACTTGTTGAGAGACCATTCCTTTCATGAGGTGTTGTTATTAAAATACTGCTAATTCTAGATTACTTGCTTGGTTTTGGGAACTAGGGATAGAATTTCTGTTGATGTGCCAGCCACTCCACTGCCTAAGAGACTTTGTGGCTGAGCTAATGGAGGTGGTCCGTGGTGTTGATGGCTCCCAGGCTGGAATAGTTCAATATTAAGGCCAAGTGCACTTTGTGAGGCATTACCATATGTGCTTGGGGACATGTGTACATACGCTGTGGCAAAAGGTGCATGTGTGGGGTCAGGATGATTGGACAGGTACATATAGCATTTGTTAAAGATGAGAAAGATATAGGTGCAAATACTATATTATTTATTGGGGAGGATACACTTACAATAAGAGGGAGGGAGAATCAAAAACAAGAGAGTAATTAAATAAATGAGTAGTGAGTTTTCCAGGACGGATGGTAAGCCTGGGACAGATGGTAAGTTACATATACAGTAAAATAGTCTATAAAATGGTACTAGACCTAACAAGCACTAGTTCCTGGGGAAGTGAGAGGGGAGCTAGGGGAAGTGAGATATAGAACATAGATATAGGAAGTGAGGTTTAGAACAGCCTGCCCATGTACACCGCCTTGAATAAAGTCAGAGGAGAAATCCAATGATCAGAAAGGCGGCATATAAATACTGTATTATATTATTACCGGTATATTATGTTGCATTAGCTTTATGGAAGAGGAGAGATGCAAAACAGAGAGATGCCTTTAGAGATGCCATTCTATGGAGATGGGAATGTTTATCTAGGGGACAAATTGGTGTTTGGGAAAACAAAGACTCTAAAGTGACTGAAAGAGGAATAGAGAAATTCAGTAGCTACGCATGTGGAAAGCAGAAACTCAAGCTGAGGCATGGAAACAACAAAGGAACGAGGCTTGAAATAGCAAAGGAACGAGATTCAAAACATGACATGGACTTTGCCATGGACAAAACGTGGTAAAGGCCCCTGCTTTTTCCTCCAGTTCCATCACGATGGCAGTTGCACTGGAGGAAAAGAAGAAAAAATGTCAGTGAGTGAGAAAAGGATTAGGACACAGGTGAAGCATGTAGATTTTCATGGCTTTTTACTATGTACACAGAAGCAATGTTTATGGGCATCTCTCTGTGTACTATGTACACAGAAGCAATGTAAATACCAATTTTTCTGCTTTTGAAAAAATCCCAAGTGCTTGGGGATGAAACGTTAAGCAAGGAAGATTCAAGACTTTTTATTGCTGTGTCTGATCTGGATAATCCGCTCTGGTCACCCACTTCTGCATACCGGTAGGATCAGAGGACAGGAATCTCAACAGACAAAGTTGTAAGAATATTCTTTATTTCTTCAATTTAAGAGCTGATATCACATGGCTGGAAATCCCATAAACATTGCTTCTGTGTACATAGGTGAAGCAGTTGGATGGGTGGTGGCTAAAGGAACGGGGTGGGCAGGTGTGGGCAACCTCACCAATTTGTTGCCTCCCCCAGCCTGCCAATCAAGGCAAGTGCTTCAGCTGGCCTAATAGCTAGGCTGGTCATGGTTGGTACTTCAGCATCATGCAGTCTGGACAGAAGTGCCCAGTGCAGGCACGGGTCAAGGTAGAAGTAACTCATGCTGAATGCTTCAGCCTACCCAGCAGCTGCATGGCTGTACATTGCTAAGGTAACACCCCCTGTGCCTCTGCTTTGCAGTGTCCTCTGTGAAGATATTTACAAGGGAAGCTGCTAGTTTCCTAGTGAACCACTGCTACAGAAATGTACTATCGAGCATGACTGAATTTGCAAGATGGATAAGCTACAATAAGTTAATGAAGATGCAAAACAGTAGAAACAAACAGGCCTGCTGGTTTGACAATCTAACATAATGGTTGATTCAACAACTACAGTTGTGCCCAGGAATACAATTAGATTTCAGTTACAGATCAACTACAGTAGGATCTGAGGTTCCACCAAGCAAATCAGCATCAAGATTTACAAGATTCTATTGTTGGATCCTGTGGATTCCAGAAAGTCCTTAGACCATGCTAGCCTTAGTGCGCATGAGCATAGTCCTCCTGCACAGTATGTGGATTAGTGGCATCAGCAAACTGAATCACAATGTGATGTGCCCGAGTGCCCCCCCTCCCCGCATGCACAGCAATGCCTAGCTGCCATTCCTCTGGATTCCAGATCTGGACATGACAATCTAGGTCTGCTGACATGTTTTCCTAGTAGAACTGTAATTCTTAACACTTGTCCATGAATACTACTATAATAAAAAGATGCTTCCTAAGCAGACAAACCACTTGACATACATTGCAACAGCCCTGCATGTATTATTGTTCCCCTATTTCAAATGGAGATAGAAACATAGTGGCTTGCTCAAGACAGTCACTGAGTTCATGGCTTAGCTGAGAGTCAAGAGACTTTCCACCTCTTAAGTGATACCATGTTATACCATTTTGTCATTATTAGTGTTAGGTTATGTGATGATGATATTGCAGCAAAAATAAACACATCTTTAAATGTAACTTGGTGCTAGGAAGGAAAAGGTCCTTCAGCATTGCTTTCTAAGCAAAAGTCTATGGAAAATGAATAACTAGACAACACATACCTAAGGATGCAACGCTGGAGATGCTAAGGAAGTCATTCTTCATTGAAATCAATACAAACCAATGTTAACACCAAGACTAGCAATGTGTTTTTGGTGTGTGCGTGCATGCACACACAAAGGCTGCAATTCTATGCATACTTACCTGAGAGTAAGCTCCATTGAGCTCAATGGGACTTAATACTGAGTAGACATGAATAGGATTGTGCTGACAGACAGACAGATACACACACGCACAGAGGAATACAAATATGATATTAAGGCTGTGGCTCAAGCATGAATTAAAAAACATCAATAACTGAAATAGTCTGTGTTTAATAAGATTCAGAAAAGGCATTGCTTTAGAATATTAATATATATATACTAAGCATTTGTACACAGAATTCACATGAGAAGTTTCTGACTGCAGCATCTCTCTTTGAAGATTGGAAAATTAATTTCCTTCATGAACTATCCACACTGCTGTTCATGAAATGCCTTCCTTTGTTCACAAATATGCCCTATTTACTAAATGGTTGCTCAAAATGTAATTAGCCTGTTTTGAAATTGTATGAACTGAAAGTTTAGAAAACCATGTTTCACAAAGATGGAGTTAGATTACACACATGGGCAGCCCAATCCTGTCTTAAACTCTGGCGCCAGAACAAGCGTTCCGGCTCCGGGACTAGTCGCAAACGTGCCGTAAAGCACGTTTGTGACTACTTTAGAGCAGGGAAGGCTGGCGCACGATGATGGAGCTCCAGCCAGCCGCCGGACCCAGGTAAGACAGGATCTGGTGGACGGGGGGGGGGCGGATCGTTAGGAGTGGAGGGTGTCCATTGGCCCAGGTGGCCTGGGAGGGGGTGAGGGATGGCCTTTGGCCATTTCCTGACCCCTGCCGGGCACCGGGGCCTTTACACAGCCTCCTCTACTTCCGCCAGCAAAATAGCTGGCGGAAATCCGAGGAGGCCGATGGGGCCTGGCCCTGGTTACACTCAGGGAAGGGGATGAATGTCCCCTTCCCAGAGTAGACCTCCCGCCCGGCGGCCACACTGGCTGCCAGTGCACAGGATCTGGCCGGTGGCCATGGGCCGCCGGCCGGATCCTAGGCAGGATTGCGCTGTTATAGGCTATAGTTGGTTCAAAAGGAGGTCGGGGTGGATGGGAAAATGCTTTGTTAAAGCCACTCTCCCAGTCCAGCCTATATCACTATCTGTCCATGGTCCTGACTGTGACTGCATTCACAGCTTCTGCTATTTTTTTTTTTTTTGAAGTGAAGTGCAAATATATCTCTATCTCTATCCATATCTTTATCCACTCACTCACATAAATGTTTTGGATCTTGCTTCATTGCTTTGATTGGTGGAAATCCCCTGTAGGATGCAGCTGAAAATCCCCTGAAGGATGCAGCTGAACCCACACCATCAGCCACGTAAGGATTTAGGTAAGATTGGGCTGAAGGTCAGTTAAATTTCATCCAAATAGGTATTGGAGTTTTCATTCTAGGGAAAACAAGTTTGATCATTTTAAAAAGGTTTCTGCTGGGTTTGCCACATGTTTTTTGTGCTAAATTTGCTGGAAGTTGCACCTAGGGAACATCCCTGCTAATTTTCAAAGATATAGGTGCAGGGGTTCCAGAATTGTTCTCTATAAAAACAGTGTAAGAGGTTTGAGTTTATAATTATTTTGTTTTGTGCCCAATTTGCACCAAAGCCACAGGAATGCAGAGCTGAGCCCATGAAACGTCCTTGAAATATTTCAGAAAGATATATGCAGTAGCTCCCAAAGAAATGTAATACTCATAGCCCAATCTTACACATGATTACTCAAAAATCAGTCCTACTGTGTTCAATGGAGCTTACTCCAAGAGGGTGTAAAATGTCAGCCTTAATGTAAAGGCTGGCCCAAGACCTCCTGATGCCTGAGGTGGCATGCTAAATGCCGCCCCCTTACCCGATGATGTGCCAGCCTCTGCACCCACTCTCCAATGTTCTCCCAGCACTCTCCACTCCTCCCCATTTCGTCTTTGGCTCTGCCCCCCTCTTCCTTTTCCAACCCAGGGAGTGGAAGGAAAAGCAGCAGAGGGAAGTAGCCGAGGTGGGTGCTCCCCACCAATCTGTTGATAATGTAATATACTTCTGCAAAGATGCAGAGTGCCCCCCCTTCACCTGTTGCTGCCTTTAAAAAAAAAAAAAGCTTAGACTGTGCTCTTCCTCCCTCACAGTGGCCAGGGGGTACCTATCGCTGTATTGTACGCGTTAATGTACGTGAGCTGCCTTGGGGGCCTTTTTGGAAGCCAAATGGATAAAAACCTCCAAAGTAAATCAATATTGCAGCTCAGGTGCCAAGCCAAAGTCAAAGCCAAACTAATACAGGTAGAAAGATAGGGAATAGGCTGGGAAAGCTGGACTGAACTAGCAATTGAGAGAATTGGGTTTGTTTCCAGGATCAACAGAAAAAAATATAAGTGAAACATATCCACAAGAAACAAAGTACCGTATTGTCCCGAGTATAAGACGCATTGCCAACATGCGCTGGATCATGGAGAAAGCCCGAGAGTTCCAAAAAACCACCTACTTCTGCTTCATTGACTACGCAAAAGCCTTTGATTGTGTGGATCACAACAAACTGTGGCAAATTCTTAAAGAGATGGGGGTACCAGACCACCTTACCTGTCTCCTGAGAAACCTGTATGCGGGTCAAGAAGCAACAGTTCGGACCAGCCATGGAACAACCGACTGGTTCAAAATTGGGAAGGGAGTGCGGCAAGGCTGTATATTGTCACCCTGCCTATTTAACTTATATGCAGAGTACATTATGAGAAATGCAGGGGTGAATGAATTGCAAGCCGGAATCAAGATTGCCGGGAGAAATATCAACAACCTCAGATATGCAGACGATACCACCCTAATGGCAGAAAGTGAAGAAGAACTAAAGAGCCTCTTGATGAGGGTGAAAGAGGAGAGTGCAAAAGTTGGCTTGAAACTCAACATTAATAAAACTAAGATCATGGCATCTGGGCCCATCAATTCCTGGCAAATAGAAGGGGCAGAAATGGAAGCAGTAACAGATTTTACTTTTCTGGGCTCCAAGATCACTGCAGACGGAGAAAGTAGCCATGAAATTAAAAGACGCTTACTCCTTGGAAGGAAAGCTATGGCAAACTTAGACAGCATAATAAAAAGCAGAGATATCACCATGCCAACAAAAGTTCGCATAGTCAGGGCGATGGTGTTCCCAGTAGCAATGTATGGTTGCGAGAGTTGGACCATAAGGAAGGCTGAGCGCCGAAGAATAGATGCTTTTGAACTGTGGTGCTGGAGAAGACTCCTGAGAGTCCCTTGGACTGCTAGGAGATCAAATCAGTCAATCCTAAATGAAATCAACCCTGACTGTTCCCTGGAAGGACAGATACTAAGGCTGAAACTCAAATATTTTGGCCACCTAATGCGAAGAGAGGACTCTCTGGAGAAGACTCTGATGCTGGGAAAAATTGAAGGCAAAAGGAGAAGGGGAAGGCAAAGATGGTTAGACAGCATCACCGATGCAACGAACATGAAAATGAGCGAACTCAGGAAGATAGTGGAGGACAGGAAGGCCTGGCGGGATATGGTTCATGGGATCACGAAGGGTCGGACACGACTTAACGACTGAACAACAATATAAGACGCACCTGATTATAAGACGCACCCTTAAAGTTTGGTGCTATTAAATTTTTTTAATTAAATTACAGGCATTAACTTGCAACAGCCTGATTATAAGACGCACCCCTAGTTTAAAAACTTAAATTAGGAGAAAAAAGTGAGTCTTATACTCAGACCAATACGGTAATGCTGACAGGGAGGAATGAATAATTTAGTAACAATGGAACAGGGAGGAATCTGTTTATTGAAAGAACAACCAGAAGCTCTTGGAAACACTCACTTCAAGACAGAACTCACTCAGCATGGAGTGCGCAGTTAGCCCAAGACCTGTATGTTTTCCTGCTTCCACAGATTCCCCTCAAGAATCGCACTGCTTGGAAAGGAAGAAAATAATGCACCAATTAACAGCGTTCTTTCCGCTGCTATGTGCCTCACTGATAGCTCAGAACTGTCAGTCATTGTCTCTTGCCCAAGCTTGAAAGCCTCTTTCCATATACAGGAGAAAAGGGGAAGGGGAAAGCCAAAAGAAGTAATGGCTTTGCTTCAGGTTGCTTTGGAAAGACCTTGCTTTCTTTAGAGCTCTCTCTGAAGTGGCTCCAAAGTGGTTCTGAGTGCAATCCTTTTAGATCAAATGCACATACCTAACTGTCTTTACCCAGAAAGCTAGAGGGAGGTCAGAAAGCATCACCACCATTCCTCCTATTTGTCTTCATGACAAAGGTAACACAGCCAATGAGGTTTAAGCTACATGATGATTGCTGAAGCCAATGTGAGTAAAAGCAAAGATTTCAAGCCCATTCCTATCCAACCTTTCAGGACTGATGCAGATGTTCCATTGGGGTGTACATTGCATCCTGGGGTGGGGGGGCAGTCACAAAGGTCTCCTCAAGGTAAGAGTATGTCTGTTCCCTTACCTCGGGGTTGCATCAGCATTGGAAAGTTGGATAGGATTGGGCCCTTCTTCACTCTTTCTTGCACTTTATGGTTTTAAAAAGTAAAAACAAAATGGTACACAGCAGGAGAGGGGTTGCCACCACTGGTAAGGGGAATGCTTAACCACCACCACCACCACCACCCCAAAAAACCTGCTAAAACGTGGAAGCACTATTCACAACCTATGAATAAGTCAATGAAATTGGGAAGGAACATTTCAACTCATCCTTCATATAAACAAAAAGTCTGTACACTGGTTTATGCCCAGTTTCAGGTGGAAACTTTAAATCTACTTGGCAATTTAAAAAGAATCATCTTCAGTATGGATTCAAACGAAACTACAAGTTTTCCAAATTCAGCCTAGAAATCATTTATTGAGCAATCTAACCCATCGTTACCCACATCTGAATCAAATCCATCAGTCACATTCCTTTATTAAAAGACAGATTCTGCAGACACATAATGTCCCAAAGGTCAAACTCAGGCTCTGCTGGAGCGAAGAGAAAACAGAGCCTCTCCTGGAAACCACCAAACACTAACCTTGAGGCACAGATATCTGAGGAATGTCAGTTCTCAGTGTCACATTTAAAGACAGCGGCTTCAATGGTCATGACCTTTAAACAGTATAGAGTCCAGCGATAGGAAACATTCTTTTAAAAAAGCTACATTGTGATTCAAAGAGAGATCAAAACACGAACTGCAGAAGCGTAGCTATAGTAGCTAATATGGAAACTGCACTCTGTAATAGCTAGTGTTTATTCTTCTATGAATCACTCTTTGGGTTGTATGTTCAACCCGTACCTAAGAAGACTACTAGTTATACTACTGCATATTAGTATATAGTATTGCATGCCAATGAAACAAACATAACTACAGGCACTGGGTTTTTTGGAAATCCAAACCAAAAATATATCCAGTTGGAAAAGACTAATTCACCGTGAGCAGAATAAATCAAATTGTTTTAACAATCATATCAATTCAGAGAGATAAATAGCTGGGTTTTGGTATCAAGAACTGACCAAGATGAAACAATTCTTTCTATCAAAGCAATGTTATAATAAACACATTCAATGCCAAACCATTTAGAGTCACCCAGTGGCGTCGCTATGCCGCCCCGTGACATCACCACCAGAGATGCAGGGCAGGAGGGTGGGCCAACCCCATTGCCTTCTCCGCCCCCAGCTGCTGTTCCTGCTGTTCCTGCCACCACGGCGCGGTTCTTGCCCGCCCTGCCGCCGCTTTGTCAACCCCCCCACTTATCACCCAAGGGCCGACCAACCACCCCCCCCCCAGGCAACTCTTCTGGAGTCACCAATGGTCAATAATAAAAATACAATGCCTGAGAAAACAACTGAAAGTGGCAAGATTGACACTCCCTAGCATAAGGTACAGGGAATAACAGAGGAAAGTAGACATACTCTGCAATCCTATGCATGTCTACTCAGAAACAAACCCCATTGAGTTCAATAGAATTTACTCTCAGGTAAGTGCATATAGGATTGCAACCTAAATGCTTTAACATATTCATTAATAACATAATAAGATGGAGCAATCATTGCAATTAGTTGCTCTCAACCATATATGCTTTTTTCATTTTATATCATTTCTTTTACATTAATTGTTCAAACGTATATTTAAGCTTAAGTGATCTGGAGTTATCAAGAAAACTCCAGATCAGTTAAGCATAATTTCTGTACCAACTAAGTTGGCAGAAAGCATAAGTAAAATTAGAATTATTAAACTTATAAGAAAAATCAGCCCGGCTCAGAATGAATCACCACCAGGGTTTCTGCACTCGGTAGTTATGCCTCAGCAACGTTTCTTGTTGCATTTCAAGGAAGTTATTTAGAAGTTGTATATTTGAATTTCTAAAACTTTTTGAAAAAAACTCTAGTGCTCAGGAAAAAAAACCAGCACCTCACTTAATGCTGCTAAGGAAATGAAACACTCATGGGACAAGACACACAGCCCAATCCTGCCTAAGGATCGGGCAGGCGGCCCAGGCCGCCCGCCAGATCCCATGCTCTACCGCAGGCAGTCTCCCACGCAGCGGAAAGTCTACTCAGGGAAGGGGACGCTTGTCCCCTTCCCCGGGTGTAACTGGTGCTGGGACCGATCAGCCTCCTCAGATTTCCACCAGCGAAATCGCTGGCGGAAGTCGGAGGAGGCTGTGTAACGGCCCAGTCGCGCGGCGGGGGACAGAATTCAGCTAAGGCCAAACTATTGGTCCCCGCCATTTGCCGCCAAACCGCCCCCCTGTCGACTGGACCTTACCTGGGTCCTCCGGCGGGCAGGCGAGGGCTCGGTTGGTGGAGCAGGAAAAGCCAGCCTTGTGCCGGCCTTTCCTGCTCTTGAGTCGTCGGAAGAGTGCCTTACAGCACTTCTCCGACGGCTTCAGACGGCGGAACGCTCATTCCACCGCCCGACTGGAAGTTAGGATTGCGCTGACAGAGAGATAAACAAAACATTGAAAAAGATATGATAGGAATAAGTAAAATTCAGGATAATCCAGTTAAACTGAATGGTTGCTGGTTCAAGGTTTTTAAAAAAGGAAACATTTCTTTACACCAGAAGAGAAAAGCGTACACATATAATTCATTGTTGCAAGTCGCTGTGAAAGTATTACAGGTTGGTTACCCCTTACCCAGACATCTGAAATCCAGACTATTCTGAAATCCAGACATTTGGGGGTCTATGACTTTAAAAAAAATGTTTTCCAGCATCTGGCTGGCATAGTGCAAGGCATGCTAGGGCACAAAATTATTTTAAAATATATTGTATAAAATTACCTTCAGGCGATGTGTATAAGGTGTATATGAGACATAAATGAATTTTGTGTTTAGACTTGGGTCCCATCTCCCAAGATCTCATTATATTTATGCAAATATTACATAATCCAGACAAATCCGAAATACTGACAACTTCCTGTCCCAAGCAGTCCGAATAAAGGATACTCAACCCGTAAATGGTTCCGAAATACTCATGGAATATAGAGCTATGCACTACTATTGAGTGAGACAAATAGAGACTCATGCCATTTCATGGAAAAATACAACATGGCCTTGAGGAACTGGTGCCCAACTGGGGAATGGCTAAGGAATGATTCACCAACTCTGGCCTTGGCCCTCTCTACAAGATACATGCATGCTCAGCTGTTAACAATTGAGCAGCTCTTGGTCAGGTGCACTGCTGTTCATTTTGAAAGACAATTAGGCTAAGCCTGTCCGCTTTGTTATCTGTTGAGAGGCAGAGACCATTTTCTTGACACCTGGTGTACAAAAGGCCACTCTGAATCTGTGGACATATGCAAAACATGCTCATGTTTCAATTAAATGATACTAGTTCCATCAGAGGAGTAACACAACTCTACAAGCAAGAGAAGGTTGTACGATTCTCTTCTGTACAACCCCTTTCAGTTTCTCAGGTACCATCAGTATCCATCACCATGATAACAGGCTGAGAAACCTCCTCCATTCAAATGTATTATTTTATTTCTCGGTACTATTTGTTCCAATGTGTAGCTCTTGCATTGAGAGAGGCCAGGGGTTTGGCCTTCATGGCCTTCATGTATCTCCCAGTTACTATACTGGTGCATCTGTGGTCCCCCCCCATAAATTAAAGCAGTGACCCCCATTCAGAATTGGGACCACAGCATGTGCAGAAGGGGGCATTTAAAGCTCTTCCATTGCACTGTGGTTTCAAAGAGGAAACACTCCTCCAAACCTATTTTCCCAGGAGGAACGCCTTTGCTGGAACCAAGCAGAGAATCTTCTTTCCTGAGGCTAATAGTTTCAAAGGGACAGGGACGGACGGACGGACGGACACACACACCTCTTTTTCACTACTTTAATGTAAAATTACACTAACTGTTAGGAGTGGGGATATCAGTGGCACGCTCTACCAATATCCTAAACCCATTCCCGGGCCTGGCCAGCCTTACTCCCACGGCTCAAATGTATGCCATAGGGCCCTGGCCAGCTTGCACCCAGGGAACCTTCTCCCGAGGTGCTCCCGGGCTGCCCTGGGGCAGGCCTTAATGATGTAGGGGTAACGACCTTAGGGCGCAATCCAAACCTACTTAGGCCGCCAGTGTAACCAGTGGCCCAGCGAAAACGGGAGACCCCAGAACTGAAAGGGGATTCAAATCCTCTCCAAAAGGGGAATTCAAAGCAGAGGAAGAGCCAGACCATTTTTGATCCTTGGCCCAAACCCTTGACGCCCCCCCATAAAAACGCGCGGCTGTAATCCTTTATGCCCCACGGCGCAGCCGCGCCGCAAATTTTTGGGATTTTTGATTTCAGTTTGGAAGCCTCCTTGTCCACTTTGTACCTCCTGTCTCCATTTCCAGCAGCACACATGATGAGGCATTCATAATGATGTGAATTTTGCTCTGCAGAATAAACTTGAAAGTGTTCCAAACATCAATTTTGCTCTGCAGAATAAACTTGAAAGTGTTCCAAACATCAATGTTGTGAATTTTGCTCTGCAGAATAAACTTGAAACATGTGGTGTATTTCCCCTTAATGCCCTCTAGGGGGGTGAGTCAGGACTCCTGGGCTGTAAGGCAAGGCTGCAAGGCAAGGGGGGGAAACTACAATCCCCAGCATGCATCTTGTTCAGTCCAAGATGGCGGCGCCCAGGGAAAATGGAGCCTGCGCCCCTCTGAAGCAAGATAAGGCCAAAAGCAAACACACGCCCTGGGGGGGGCGGCAGCTGCAGCGGGGGGGGGGGCAATATTAAGAAAAAAACCCAGAAATTGATTAAAAAACCCGAAAAAACGGAGCTTTTACGGAGGCCTGCGCCCCCCCAGGGGGGCCAGCGCCCTGCGCCCTGGGACCCACCGCACCACCGCCCCCTATCAGCCAACGCCCCTGATTCAAAGGGGATTTGAATCCCCTTTCCGTTCTGGCGCCTCCCGTTTTCACTGGGCCACTGGTTACAACGGTGGCCTAAGTAGGTTTGGATTGCGCCCTTAGAAACCAGGAGATGGTAATAACATATTTGAAGGCTAAATAATCTCTTTGGAGTATATTTTGTCTCTGTTGAATTGGACATTTACGCTTCTCAAGCTATGTTTGTGATTGATTGAAATATTATAGAATATATTGGTTAGCAGATCTGGTGTTAATTAACTTTGTAATGCACAGTTAAAGTCAAATACTGTATTAACAACATTTTTTTTTTGAGGCCAGAGGTGTTACACTGTACACTGCAGAGAATGTCTGGCATCTAAGAATGAATCATAAGCTATATAAGCCCCTAGAAGTACTCTACTGGTCTTTTATCAGCAAAAAATCACTGGTGCAGGATTCTTTTATACTTGAACTACATGGTTAAAGGACAGAAAGTTATGCCCACATCCGAAAACTTGAGAATCTTGGTCATGATGCAAGCAGCTATTTTGTTAGGGAAATGGAAAGAAGTTAGAACTTCCCCCACACTCTGATTCCTTGTTCCTTGTACCCACTGGTGTCGCTCGAGGTGGGGCGGAACGGTAAGTTCGCACTGTGCTAACCTCCGTTTACTCCCCGGTACGAGACGGCCCCGCCCCCTCGCCATCGGAGCCATTCAGTGCGGCGAAGGCAACACACCGAACCCTGCCCCCACCTTGAGCAATGCCACTGCTTGTACCAGTCAGAAATCTATCCTGCAGCTAGGACCAAATGTACAGTCAATTTCATCCTGGGTCCTCCTCTGTAATCACCCTTGAAACTGTTGGTGCTGGCACAGGGCTTGGGATAAAGAACTTGAGCAGAGATATGTTCTACCCAGTGTAGAATTCAGAGCAGCAGGAGGAGACACAAGTGCAAAATGTACTCATCTGTAAGTAGTGCTTCAGCTGCTTAGTAATACAAATCATGGTTTGCGATATAAGCACAAATGATGAACATCTGTTCTTGCCTCAGCTAGCCAAGGGAGATTTCTCCAGAGCAAGCACCTGTATCAGTATGAAAATAATCAGATGCATCACTAAATGGGGGGAGGGGGCAGATCACGAAAATGGAACATTGTTTTAACCACAACTATATACTGGGGCAGATTGCTCGAGTAACACCTGGGGACCCAGCTGAGCTGTAATATAGTCTTTAGGCACTTAGCTCCCCTGAGCCTGCTGTTCAGCTCTCCCTTGCCAACAGGAAGCAAAAAGGAAAAATGCTTCCATGGAGATAGTGCTACAACTCTCTCAGCACAGCAAGCTATTATCCCACATATGCATTTCTGGTGGCTGGTGACAAAATTAGTTTTAAGAGCTTCTTACTGCAAGTTAACTGCCCATTAATCAGCAGTGATTCCCCCTCCCCCCATCAACCACTGAACCCAAGAAAAGGCAATCCCACCATTTTGCATAACAAAAACATTACAATTACAATACAGTACAATCAGATTCCATATTCTGAAATATTATCATAATACTATTTGAACTGATATTCTTTACTTGACAGATGGCAGTAGCCAAGAAAATGCTGCATCTGGAATACTAAATAAATACACACATGGGTGAAAATAGGTTTAACGTTGCCTTATGGCAAAATCTTACAAGCCTTCACATGAGCAAACAAGTACTGTACTTGGAATGGGATGCAAGGGATAACTGCAGCAGCTCATCTTGACAACCTTGTAGCAACTTGAAAGCCAGTTCAACATATTTCACAGCTGGGCTGGAGCATTACAGCAGCAATGGCATCTATTATCAGATACTGTGTAGCACTTGCATTGCTGCAAGGGAGGGGGGCTGTAGCACAGTCAAAAAGCACCTGATATGCATGCAAGGTTCAATCCCAGGCATCTCCAGGGCTAGAAAAGAGTCTTGTTTGAAACCTTGGAGAGCAGCTGCTGGTCAGAGTTGACAATACTGAGCTAGATGGACCAATGGCCTGACTCAGGAACAGGAGCAGAAAAATTAAATGGAGCAGAAAAGGGGCATTGTTTTTTTTATTTATAGACCAGCTTTCTACCCCAGTTACGAAGTCTTTGAGGTGATTTATAGGTCAATAAAATTTCAAAAATATTAATTTTCACAACCAACCAATAATAATCAGTAACAACGTACCGTAAGTGCAGAAAATGAACAACAAAACAATTTAAGGCCAATGCTTCATGGAATGTCTTCACTGCCCACTTGAAAACCAGACAGCATTGAGGTGTCAGTCCTGGCAAGGCAGAAAATCAGGGACATGATAGTCAGGGACCTTGTCCCACTTCCTCACCTTAGGTGGTGAGATGGGAAGCAGAGCCTCCAATGATGGCTGCAGTCTGAGGCCAGGTCCATGCAAGAGGAGACAGTCTTACTCAATCCCAAGTCATGTAGATCTTTAGAGATGGGTGAGATTCTCTCTCACACAGAGGGAAGGATTAGCAGAGTGCTTTGGAATTCATTAGAACTGTGGTAAATATGACAAGAATTCTGCCACCAAATCTATGGATATTGAATCCCAAACCCATTACAGAATTTCAAATTCAGGAAGATAGCCATGTTAATTTACTACAGCAATCATCGAAACAGTGTATGTCCTTTGACATTGTAAAGACTGACAAATGCATAAGCTTTTGTAGCCTAGAACTCACATCATGCATCTGGTAAAGTGGGCTCTAATCTGCAGAAAACTATTTCATGATGAATCTATTACATATTGAAGTGCCTTTTTGCACAATTCAATTCAGTAATTTAGTGTTCATATCAGCAGTTGACAGGACACATGCATTACACAAAGACAATCCCAGGTTTGCCATTGTGTACACTTAAACAATGAACAATGGTCAATTATTACTCCATGAAATTGGGATGTAGTATACATACAATTGAGCCAGCGGGTGGTGCAGTGGATTAAACCACTGAACCATGAGCTGTCGATCGAAAGGTTGGCAGATCGATTCCGCGCGACGGCTCCTGCCAACCTAGCAGTTTGAAAGCAAGAAATTGCAAGTAGATTAATAGGTACCGCGTCAGCGGGACGGTAACAGCGTTCCATGCACCTCGGTGTTGAGTCATGCCGGCCACATGACCATGGAAACATCTTCGGACAGCGCTGGCTCTTCGGCTTTGAAACGGAGATGAGCACCGCTCCCTAGAGTCGGACACGACTGGACTTAATTGTCAAGGGATACCTTTACCTTATACATACAATTATATGTTTATAACCATAAGAAAGATATATGCTTATTATAGCCATCATAAAATGCTTTTTAATGCCATATATGAATCCTACCAATTACATTTAGTACTTTACATAGTTTCAGCTACCAGGCAAAATACTAGGCAGACTCGTGTACGGGATGCTGCTGTAGTTTAATCTACTCCATGTATTTCTAATACTTGAATCCTATTTAAGAAGCATGCAAAGTTCCAAATATTCCCTTTTTTGAAATTTAGGTTTAGGGACCATAAAATTCCCAGATGCCTGGTCACTGAATACAATGCTGATACCAAGGAATTTGAAATACCATTCAATTCTCTCCCAGGATGGTGCCTAAAGTGTGATTGAGAATGTGAAGCACCTTTCCTGCCCTCTGAATACATTTTGTTCCTATATCTATCTCACTTCTGTTTAGGGCAGAGGTTTTAGTACTGTGGTACATATTGTGGACCCTAGAGAGATGGTTCAGAGCTATAAAAGTTCTTCGCTTTGCTCTCAACTGAGAAAAATAGGACACATACAACAGAGACAAAGAATGAAAAAGAGAATTAGACCATCAAAAGGAAAACTTCTATTTATACTGAAGACAAATGGCACCCCAAATGTAGTTATTGCAGTATTGCACACCTGATTCCAAAGCTAGCAATCACAAGACTTCCACACTAGTCATGTTTTGTGTATATTACCTTGTGTCACTCCTGGCAGAACATACTGTGACGACCATGTCAGCAATGCAGCTAGAGGCGGGCGGTGCGGTAAGTGCTGCATGGCACTACACGGCGGTCTAAAGTGGCCCCTCCCACTCACAGTCAGGCAGCGTTGCCTTCGCTGTCAGAATGGCTCCCAACGGTGAGGGGGAGGGGACACTTTCCATCGCCATGTAGCACCATTCAGCATTTACCATGCCGCCGTCCCCCCTCTAGCTACGCTACTGCACCATGTCAAGATCAGAATATAAGAAGATGTTGATATGCCATTCCACACAGGTAACTGATACAGTTTCTGCAAAAATGTAGTTACCTGAATTATAAAGTCCACTGACCAGATGTCAGCTCTGGGTTGTGGACAGTACCTAATGCAGTAAGTTAGTAAATATTAAATATTGTTTGGTTCAGGTTCAACGAAATATCTTCAAATTATAGTTATGATTCAGGAGGTGAAAAAGGATTGATCTGGTTTCCAGTTCAGGTTCAGTTTGGTTCCCTAGATGCAAGCAAGAGAACAAATAAGCACTATTTGTCTCAGTAAGGCAAGGATGACTACCTTTGAACATGGTTCCAAAGCATGCATGCATTTATCAAGGAAATATTTGTATGGGTGTGGGACAAGACTAATACCCAATCCTATCCTGCCCTTGCACTGGCACAGCATGCACTATGCCGGTGCAAGCTGCCACAAATGTGCCATAAAGCATGTTGTGACAGTGCAAGAAAAGTGCCTACTGGTGCCAAGGCTTGCACTGACCCATGGGGGTCATTGTAAGCACAACGTGCACCAGACCAGGTAAGCTTCATGCAGTGCGGCACAGGGCAGGGAGAGGGCAGGAAGGGGGTGGCGATGGATGGGTGGAACGTGCCAGGGAGGGGGTGAGATTGGCGGCAGGTGTCTGGCAGCAGCAGGTGTCCGTTCAGCATCTGTTGTCGCATGGACCTGGCCACTTGCGACTTCCAGTCATGGCCAGGCCGCACTCTCTAGCAGAGTCAAGTTTATGCCGGCAGAATGCACGTTCCACCAGCATAATGTGCCATTAGGATTGGGCCATAAGATCTAAATAAACCTATTCACATCCAGCATCATTCTAAGAATTGCAAAGGAAGACAGGAAACCGGGGAGCAGTCTGGCAGCATCTCCTTTTTGGTCAGTGTAAAGGATGAATTGTCAATGTTTAGCTATCTACCTTGGTTGGCCAAACAGCTTTGACATGAGGTCATAAGTTCTGTTGATTCATGGTAGCTAGCAAAAGCACTTTTAAAATTTTTAATCATCCTCCTATGTCCACGTGTCCTGGTACAGTTATTTAATTTACTACCCAGAGTCCCACACTTTTGTCCTTGCAGGTGACCCAAGAGATGACAGGAAGATATTTTTCCCAGCTGCAGTCTCACTCCTCCCCATTCCCCATGCCAGCAGAACAAAAATAATGCCCAGTCTGACAAGGGAATCTCCAGGCAGACAGTTACAACCTACAAATTACAAGATGGATCCCAGACCATGACAATATAAGATATACGGTAAAATAAATTACCCAAAATGAATTCCAGGCAAAGACACCAAATGGGCTTCCTAAATCACAGCTTCCTCCCAAAGAGCCTGGCACTTCAAAGAAGTAACATGTTGCTTTAACCACTGGGGATGGGTGAATAGATTCCCTATTTCTCCCATAGAAATGTTAATTGGCTTCACACAAGGGACCAATGGTGGGAGAGTGGTATGTTTTTCCCTCCTGCTTGAGTGCTTCCCAGAGGTAGCTAGCGGGCAACAGTGGGAAACAGTTGTGGGAAATAAGATATTGGATTTGAGGGGCTTTTGACTGTTAGTGGGGCTTTTCTTATTTTCCTGAATCCTTTTATTTGCTTATCTATGTGTTCATACTTTTTTTGTAATTTTGATCTACTTCAATAAAGAAGTGCTCATTTTACTTTTGCATCTCTTGTTTTTCTTTGACAAGATCTTCAACGCATTTTCAAAGCACTTATACATAGCATATCTTCTTCTCTCTAGAAGTGCAAGAAGATATTGTGAAGTGTTCCATTAAAAAGCTGCAGTTCTACTCTGTGCTCCAAATCTCATTAAACAAATAATATATTAAATTTTTTCACAAGTACACATTTCAGATTACATTAACTTCAGATTACATGCAAGCCTTGAGCAGAGCATCACTCTTTCCTTAACATTACTATATTATAAATGTTGTTGTTGTTGTTCAGTCGTTAAGTCGTGTCCGACCCTTCGTGATACCATGAACCATATCCCGCCAGGCCTTCCTGTCCTCCACTATCTTCCTGAGTTCGCTCATTTTCATGTTCGTTGCATCGGTGATGCTGTCTAACCATCTCATCCTTTGCCTACCCCTTCTCCTTTTGCCTTCAATCTTTCCCAGCATCAGAGTCTTCTCCAGAGAGTCCTCGCTTCGCATTAGGTGGCCAAAATATTTGAGTTTCAGCCTTAGTATCTGTCCTTCCAGGGAACAGTCAGGGTTGATTTCATTTAGGATTGACTGATTTGATATCCTAGCAGTCCAAGGGACTCTCAGGAGTCTTCTCCAGAACCACAGTTCAAAAGCATCTATTCTTCGGCGCTCAGCCTTCCTTATGGTCCAACTCTCGCAACCATACATTGCTACTGGGAACACCATCGCCCTGACTATACGAACTTTTGTTGGCATAGTGATATCTCTGCTTTTTATTATGCTGTCTAAGTTTGCCATAGCTTTCCTTCCAAGGAGTAAGCGTCTTTTAATTTCATGGCTGCTGTCTCCGTCTGCAGTGATCTTGGAGCCCAGAAAAGTAAAATCTGTTACTGCTTCCATTTCTGCCCCTTCTATTTGCCAGGAATTGATGGGACCAGATGCCATGATCTTAGTTTTATTAATGTTGAGTTTCAAGCCAACTTTTGCACTCTCCTCTTTCACCCTCAGCAAGAGGCTCTTTAGTTCTTCTTCACTTTCTGCCATTAGGGTGGTATCGTCTGCATATCTGAGGTTGTTGATGTTTCTCCCGGCAATCTTGATTCCGGCTTGCGATTCATTCAGCCCTGCATTTCTCATAATGTACTCTGCATATAGGTTAAATAGGCAGGGTGACAATATACAGCCTTGCCGTACTCCCTTCCCAATTTGGAACCAGTCGGTTGTTCCATGGCCGGTCCGAACTGTTGCTTCTTGACCCGCATACAGGTTTCTCAGGAGACAGGTAAGGTGGTCTGGTACCCCCATTTCTTTAAGAATTTGCCACAGTTTGTTGTGATCCACACAATCAAAGGCTTTTGCGTAGTCAATGAAGCAGAAGTAGGTGGTTTTTTGGAACTCTCGGGCTTTCTCCATGATCCAGCGCATGTTGGCAATTTGATCTCTAGTTCCTCTGCCTCTTCGAAACCCAGCATGTACTTCCGGTAGTTCTCGATCCACGTACTGCTGAAGCCTAGCTTGTAGGATTTTGAGCATAACCTTGCTAGCATGTGAAATGAGTGCAATTGTGCGATAGTTTGAGCACTCTTTGGCACTGCCCTTCTTTGGAATTGGAACGTAAACTGACCTTTTCCAATCCTTTGGCCACTGCTGAGTTTTCCAAATTTGTTGGCATATTGAGTGCAGCACTTTCACAGCATCATCATTTAGGATTTTAAGTAGCTCAGCTGGGATATTATCATCTCCACTAGCTTTGTTGTTAGTAATGCTACCGAAGGCCCATTTGACTTCACTCTCTAGGATGTCCGGCTCTGGGTCAGTGACCACACCAGCGTGGTCATCAGGAACATTAAGATCTTTCTTGTATAGTCCTTCTGTGTATTCTTGCCATCTCTTCTTAATCTCTTCTGCTTCTGTTAGGTCTCTGCCTTTTTTGTCCTTTATCATACCCATCTTTGCACAAAACGTTCCCTTGATATCTCCAATTTTCTTGAAGAGATCTCTAGTCCTCCCCATTCTGTTGTTTTCCTCGATTTCCTTGCATTGTTCATTTAAGAAGGCCTTCTTATCTCTCCTTGCTATTCTCTGGAAATCTGCATTCAGTTGTTTATATCTTTCCCTTTCACCCTTGCTTTTTGCATTCCTTCTTTCCACAGCTATTTGTAAAGCCTCATCTGACAGCCACTTTGCTTTCTTGCATTTCTTTTTCCTTGGGATGGTTTTAGTTGCTGCCTCCTGTACAGTGTTACGAACTTCCGTCCATAGTTCTTCAGGCACTCTGTCTACCAGGTCAAATGCCCTAAATCTATTCTTCACCTCCACTGTATACTCATAAGGGATACGGTTTAGGTCATATCTGACTGGTCTAGTGGTATTCCCTACATTCTTCAGTTTAAGCCTGAATTTTGCAATAAGAAGCTCATGATCTGAGCCACAGTCAGCTCCAGGTCTTGTTTTTACTGACTGTATAGAGCTTCTCCATCTTTGGCTGCAAAGCACATAATCTATCTGGTTTCGGTATTGACCATCTGGTGATGTCCATGTGTAGAGTCGCCTCTTGTGTTGTTGGAAAAGAGTGTTTGCTATGACCAGCGTGTTCTCTTGACAGAACTCCGTTAGCCTTTGCCCTGCTTCATTTTGCGCTCCAAGGCCAAACTTGCCTGTTGTTCCGTTTATTTCTTGATTTCCTACTTTAGCATTCCAGTCTCCTATGATGTAAAGGACATCTTTTTTGGGTGCTAGTTCTAGAAGGTGTTGTAGGTCTTCATAGAACCGGTCAACTTCATCTTCTTCGGCATCAGTGGTTGGGGCATACACTTGGATTACTGTAATGTTGAATGGTTTGCCTTGGATTCGAACTGAAATCATTCTGTCGTTTTTGAGGTTGCACCCCAGTACTGCCTTTCCCACTCTTTTATTGACTATGAGGGCTACTCCATTTCTTCTAAGGGATTCATGCCCACAGTAGTAGATATGATGGTCACCTGACTTAAATTCGCCCATGCCCGTCCATTTTAGTTCGCTGATTCCCAAGATGTCAATGTTCAATCTTATCATCTCATTTATGACCACATCCAGCTTGCCTTGATTCATAGACCTCACATTCCATGTTCCTAAGCAGTATTGCTCCTTGCAGCATTGGATTTTCCTTTCAACCTCAGACACATCCACAGTTGGACGTCCTATTGGCTTTGGCCCAACCGCTTCACTCTTTCTGAGTCTCCTTGGAATAGTCCTCCGCTCTTCCTCAGTAGCCTATTGGACACCTTCCGACCTGAGGGGCTCATCTTCCGGCATCATATCTTTTAGCCTTTTGGTACTGTTCATGGGATTTTCTTGGCAAGGTTACTGGAGTGGGTTGCCATTTCCTTCTCCAGTGGATCAGTTTTAGTCAGAACTCTCTGCTACGACCTGTCCGTCTTGGGTGTCCCTGCACGGCATAGCTCCTGGCTTCATTGAGTTACGCAAGCCCCTTCGCCACGACAAGGCAATGATCCATGAAGGAGATTATAAATGTTAGACAAATGATATTTCCATACTGCTGCACAATTGCATCATACAAGTTTCACAAATGAATGTTTTACCTACACAGTTGTCCAACATCATTACTATCAAGTGTTAACAAGTATATGTAGATATTGTATAACTGCCAAACATACATCCTTCCCATTAACACATCTAATTATAAATGTTAGACAAATGATATTTCCATACTGCTGCACAATTGCATCATACAAGTTTCACAAATGAATGTTTTACCTACACAGTTGTCCAACATCATTACTATCAAGTGTTAACAAGTATATGTAGATATTGTATAACTGCCAAACATACATCCTTCCCATTAACACATCTAATTATTGGGGTCCACTAATAATAAAAACCAATTCCTTTTATATTGATTACTGTATTTCTTCAATTCTAAGACGCATGTTTTTTCCCAATTAAGCATTTCAAAAAATGGGGTGCATCTTAGAATCGAATGTCTCCAAAAAGCACCCCAAAATGCTATCTTCTTACTTACTGGGGCTTGGGGGAGCTTCAGGGAGACCTGCGTGACCCTCTGCAGGCCTCCCCGATCTTCAGTTCAGCAAAAAATGGTGGTTTTCAGCCATTTCCGGTTTTCGCGAAAACCAGAAATGGCCAAAAATTGCTGTTTTTCACCAAACTGAAGATCAGGGAGGCTTGCAGAGGGTTGCGCAGGCCTCCCTGAAGCTCCCCCAAGCCCAGGTAACGAAGGAAATGGCACTTTCTGGCGGGGCCAGAAATGCTATGCAAAGGCAGTGCACTCAGTCATCCTCAGCTGCAGGAGACATGCTGGGGAGAGTTGGTGCTGAGCGGGTAGATTCAATGAAGGGAGGTGAGTCTTACAATCGATGGAGTTTTTTTTTCCCTGCTGGTGGTACTGAAAGTAAAGCTGCACCTTAGAATCGATGGTGCCTTAGACTCGAAGAAATACGGTATATACTATTAACTTTACTATTTGTATTGATTTATCAGTTTTTCAAAATATTTTGATCAAGTAGTACTGTAGTCATAGTCAGAAAAGCTCACAGTCAGTGTGTCACCTGCAAGAGATTCAGCAAGAGATTCATATCAGCTCATAAATGAGCCCATAAACTGACAGACTCCTCCTCCTCTTTCCTTCTCTTTTCACATGTCTAGCTGAATCAAATACTTCTTAATTTCTTAAACCACAGTTTCACATGATGTCCAAACTGGTGCACTGTGATTTAAGGAATCCCAACAAACCAGGATATCAAACCATGTGTTGATCCTGGTTACCGTATTTTTCGCTCAATAGGACGTGTCGGACCATAGGACGCATGCATCCTATGGAGCAAAAAATAGGGATAACATGTTTTTTTTTTAATAAAAATAAAAATATTTGAATACTTTCAAATGGCTACAGGCATTATAAATCCTTATTATTCTACTTGGTAAATATAAATCCAAGTATCTCTTCTTGATACCAGAGGAGAAAAATCTTGTACCAGAGGAGAAAAATCTTGTATCCGAGCTATCTACTGGTTCAGGTTTATTACCGTAAATTTTATCTTAATTTACAAAGAATCCAAGGTCTCAAAAGAGCTCTACTTTGATCTCCTAGCTCAGGTTTGGCAAGGGTTGTGTTAACTAATTTGCAAGAGGACTGGCCTAAGTTGCAAAATGGTTTTCTTTTGATTTAATAAACTTAGTTTTTGGAAAACATTCTTTACATGCCTGTATCATTAGTTAAAGATATTGATGAAAGTGGAGTGACCAGAACAAAGGCAAAGCCATGGAATGAATTTTTATATGGGAGGGAGGGGAAGGGAAGGGAAAATAGGGTAAGTTTCTTGATGCTGTGAAACTTTGATTTTTGATTTGCAAGTGATATGGAGTAGACTACCTGGTCTCCATGGTGAGTGTCTGTGCACAATTGACTCACTTACTACACAATGACAGTACTCCACGGCGGGATTTGTTGTGACTGTAATGTGTGCTTTGGGTCTCAGATTTAGTTTGAAATAAAAAATGTAAAGAAAAAAAATACCTACCGGGGCTTCGGGGAGGCATGCAGAGGCTCGCAGAGGCCTCCCCGATCTTCATTTAGTCCAAAAACGACCATTTCCAGCCATTTCCGGTTTACAGAAAATTTTCACTTTAGGCTTCTTACCGTATTTTTCAAAAATAAAATAGAGTGTAGCCCAAACTGCCGTATATTGTTTCAAACTACAACCATCGTGCTCTTTTAAATTTGAGGTTTTCAGGAAAAAGGTATCGGTTTCAGTTAGACCTCAGTTAAAGCAAAGAGGAAAATAAAGTAAAGCACTTCCAAAGTTATTGGGTTCTAAATAACCACACAATATGGTGAAAACTCAAGCTTACGAACACAACACATGCTTTATGTTGATACCTCGGTTAAGAAATGGAGAACAAAAACCTTGCTTCTTTTGTTCATATCCAGAAGATTCTGATTTCTTCTTTTTTGCATTAGTAGAAATTAAAATTGGGGGTATCAGATATATGCTACAGTTGTATAGTTGTACCCTCTACTATAACAGTCATTATAGTAGAGTTGTACCCTCTACTATAACAGCCATTATGGCCGAGTTGGGACTAGGGGGCACTGCGTTGCAGTGGTTCCGTTCCTACTTGGCTGACAGGTCCCAGATGGTGATGCTGGGATATGCCTGTTTGGCGCCCTGCCCTTTACAGTGTGGGGTGCCACAGGGTTCTATTCTGTCTCCCATGCTTTTCAACATCTACATGAAACCGTTGGGAGAGATCATCCGGGGATTTGGGTGTCACCAATATGCTGATGACACCCAACTCTACCTCTCCTTGCCATCTCGCTCCAGGGAGGCTGTGGAAGTCCTGGAGAGCTGCCAGGAGGCAGTTGGGGTCTCGATGAGGGCTAATAGGTTGAGATTGAATCCAGAAAAGACAGAGAGTCCTACTGGTCAGGAAAGCTTCAATGCAGGTACTGAGTCACCTGCCCGTTCTGAATGGGGTTGCACTACCAATGCAGGAACGGGTGCGCAGCTTGGGAGTACTTCTGGATTCACAGCTCTCCCTGGAAAGCCAGGTGGCGGCTGTGGCCAGGGGTGCGTTTGCCCAGCTTCGGCTGGTGCGCCAGCTGCGGCCGTACTGGAGTCAATCGGACCTGACCACGGTGGTCCACGCCTTAGTGACTTCAAGACTGGATTACTGTAACGCGCTCTACGAAGCTGTAATTAGTGCAGAATGCGGTGGCCTGGGTGGTCGCTGGAGCTAGGCGGTTTGACTCTGTTGAACCGCTGCTTCAGCGGAAGCACTGGCTGCCCATTCATTTCTGGGCCCAATTCAAGGTGCTGGTAATGACCTTTAAAGCCCTTCACGGTTCGGGCCCAGGATATCTGAGGGACCGACTTCTCCCATACATTCCGGCCCGCTCTCTTAGGTCATCTGAGGGGGCTCTCCTGCGTGTACCACCTCTATCGCAAGTTAGGGGAGTGGCAACACATGGGCGAGCCTTCTCTGCTGTGGCGCCACAACTGTGGAACTCCCTGCCAGGGGATTTGAGAACCACCCCCTCCCTCATGACTTTTCGGCGAGGGCTCAAAACGTTTTTGTTTCGTCTAGCGTTTGAGTGATGGGTTGTGGTCTGCCTCCTGTGTCTGAAGATGCTCTGCCATGCTGCTTTTGTGTTCCATACTGTCGCCCCCCCCCCCGTGGATTTTATTGTTTTTAAATTAAGTATGTATTGTTTAAACTTATTTTCTGTATTATTTTAAACTATGTTTTTTAAATTTTGTTGTAAGCCGCCTTGGGCATTTGCCTCGGCATAGGATAAGGCGGGATATAAATTTTTTAAATAAATAAATAAATAAATAGAATGGATTTTTTTCACATCAAAATATAATTCGTTTTAGTTATTTAGGCCTCTCTAGCCCAATAGTACATTAGTAAAGTATATTCACCAATCGCAGAACAGGTAAAAAAATGATAGTGAGAACAATCCCCCAAAGTTAAATCATTTCTGTCTGATATTCCAAAACATTTTACAGTTTAAATGACATTTTCCATCCATTCACTAGGGGGAGTTCACTCACAGAAGTACCTCTCTCAGAGGTTGTGTACACAAAAGCAGAAGGAAGCACACTGAAAAACAATTACTTAATTTATAATTTATTAAATTAAACATGTTTGAGACTTCATCTTGATTTTCCTGCTGTGCAAGAGGCAATAAAGTGAGTGAAATGAACAAGACCTTTGCCAGTCACAGCAGCATAAATACTAGCTTCATTTAGTAGCACACAAACAAGTGCATTTTCCTGAATAGAAACTAGCCTCAGGAGATATGCCAGTCTATGAAGGGTTTGATTAAGTACAGTATTCTGCCATATCAGACAGCCTATTTAGTCCTGCTTTCAAAGCATTTATAAAGCATTTTGCTGCTTCATTTTTGGAGCTTTAGGAAACATAGGCAAAGGAAGCAAACCCATAAAAGTTTCTGAACTGATAGAATTAGAAAAAGGTATTTGTCTAAATTCCCACATTGCAGAATTAACATGGTAGCTGCAGCTATCACTTGATAACCTCAGCATGTGAAATTGCTAGGATCCAAGGAGCGAATCAGCAAAACCAGTGCCTCTTAACATAAGAAGAGCCCTGCTGGATCAGGCCAAAGGCCCATCTAGTCCAGCTTCCTGTATCACACAGTGACCCCACCAGATGCCTCAGGGAGCACACAGCCAACAAGATAACCTGTTTCCTGCTGCCACTCCCCTGCACCTGGCACAGAGAAAACCTACTTCTAAAACCAGGAGATTGCTTATGGCTTGTAACCTGTGATGGTCTTTTCCTCCATGAATCTGTCCAAACCCCTTTTAAAGGCATCTAGGCCAGGTGCCATCACCACATCCTGTGGCAAGGAGTTCCACAGATGAATTACACGCTGGGTAAAGAAATATTTTCTTTTATCCATTCTAACTCTCCTTCCACTCAATTTTAGTGCATGTCCCCTGGTTCTGGTGTTGTACGAGAGGGAGAAGAATTCCAGTCTATCCACTCTCTCCATCCCATGCATAATTTTATACGTCTCAATCACGTCCCCCCCCCCAGGCGCCTTTTTTCTAGACTAAAAAGCCCCAAACGTTGTAGCCTTTCCTCATAAGGGAGGTGCTCCAGCCCACGAATCATTCTGGTCGCTCTTTTCTGCACCTTTTCCAATTCAACTATATCCTTTTTGAGGTGTGGTGACCAGAACTGGACACAATAGTCCAGATGTGGCCTTACCATCGATTTGTACAAAGCCAGAATGATATTGGCCGTTTTATTCTCAATCCCTTTTTTAATGATCCCGAGCATGGAATTGGCCTTCTTCACAGCCGCCGCACACTGGATCGACACTTTCATCGACCTGTCCACAAGGACCCCAAGATCTCTCTCTTGATCCATCACAGACAACTCAGAACCCATGAGCGTGTATGTGAAGTTTTGGTTTCTTGCCCCAATGCCTCTTACTACTCCAGGTAAACAATGAGACTTAAAAGGAACACACGCTGGGAGGGATAAAATGCAGTGACGCTGCAATTAGGAACACTTATGCTCTGGACCAAAACAAAGGCACTACACAGAAGTCTATGGAGTGCTGCCTGGAGGTGGTTAGGGATGGATGAGGGTAAACAAACTGAAATGAAATCCAGACAAAATACAGGTCCTCTTGGCTCGGAAACTGATGAAGCAGATATTAGACTATCAACTTGCTCTGAATGGGCTTGCACTCCCTCTGCAGGTGCAAGTTTGTAGCTTAGGGGTCCCTCCTGGACCTTTTGCTCCTCCTGGATGACCAGGAGGCTGCAGTGGCCAGGGGGCTTTTGCCCAGCGGGCAGCCCAATCCTGCTTAAGGATTCGCCGGGTGGCTGAGGCCGCTGGCTGGATCCCGTGCACCGCCGCAGGCAGGCACCTGCGCGCCGGTAAGTCTACTCAGGGAAGAGGACATTTGTCCCCTTCCCCGAGTATAACCGGGGCTGGGGCCGATCAGCCTCCTCTGAATTCCACCAGCTATTTTGCTGGTGGAAGTCGGAGGAGGCCGTGTAACGGCTCAGTCGATCGGCGGGGGACAGGATTCGGCCGAAGCCATCCCCCGCACCCTCGCCGATTGGCTGGGCCTATGGCTGGCCTCCATTCCCGGCTGAACCGCCCGCCCCCCGTCCGCTGGATCCTTACCTGGGTCTGGCGGCGGGCTGCCGAGTCCTCCATCAGCGGAGCAGGGGAAGCTGGCTTTGCGCCGGACTTCCCTGCTCGAATGTAGACGTAAATGTGCCTTACGGCACATTTGCAATGTCTTCGGCCGGCGGAACACTCGTTCCACTGGCCGAATTTATGATAGGATTGCGCAGTAAGTCTGGTGCACCAACTGCGGCCATGGTTGAATAGGTCAGACCTAATCACCAGGGACACGCAATGAGGGGAGGCAGAACCGCCCATCGTAGTCCATGGAAAATAGCCACGGCCTCCCCTGAGATTACCCTTGTGTTCCACCTGCTTTCTGACTGAGAAAGCGGGTGGCACGCACGCACAATCACAGAGGAAGCTGCAGCTATTTTCCCATGGACTACGACGGGGTGGTTCTGCCTCCCCTGCCACCCCTCACTGCACGTCCCTGCTAACCAGCGTGGTCCATGTCTTGGTAACCTCAAGACTCAACTATTGTAACACACTTTATGTGAGTCTGGCCCTGAAGGCTATTCAGAATCTGTAGCCCATATGGTTCGATTCAGTTGAGCTGCTGCTCGGTTAGCCACCTTGAACATTCCATTTTTATGAAAGGAAAGGTGGGATATACTGTAAGTATTTTAAATAAATACTTTATCAGGAGGGTAAAGATGCGGCTGTTTAGTTCTGCTTTTTCAGTTCTACTGTAATGCTTCCGTTTGATGTCTTTTGCTTCCTTTCTACAGTGGTTTGTTTTATTTTGGTGCTTTGTTTAATTTACATTGAGCGAAACATCTCGGGATTTGGGTTATAAACCCAAATCCCGAGATGTTTCGCTCAATGTACATTGTTGCGGGTTATAACAGTCTTCGATCACTTCCTTTGTTTAATTGTTTCTTATTTTAATTATTGGTCATTGGATTTTTTTAACTCATTTTTAAATATTGTAAGCCACCTTGGGAACCTCTTTTTTAGAGGACAGAAACAGAGAAGAATTATTTTAAATAAACATGCAAAAGAAGGGAAGAACACTCTCCTCGCTCTGTCCCATCTTTTACCACACTGTCCATTTCTTGTCCATCCCCACTTTCAGCATTATAATCTCTGGCCTCTTGTCCTTTTTATTCTGGAGTGCCAGAAGCACGTGCATTTCTCCTCTTGATTCTCATTACTCATGCTGTTTGATACATGGCCTTTCTTACACCACTGCATCTCTAGCCAAGGCTGGCTAGATATGTCATTCATATACCAATGTCTATTTTATTTTATAGTCTTTTAGGGAATACAGTACACGATTCTCCCTTTGTCCACTATGGAAGTCTCATTCAGCAAACACTGAACTCAGAAGATCAAATACATACTGGGTAAGATAGTTATAGGCTGTCCTCTGCTTGCAAATCCTAAATCATGTATTTACAGTGCAATCCTATGGGGGCTGGCCAGCAGCGGAACATGCGTTCAGTTACCAGAAACTATTGTGAAGTGCCCATAAAGCACGCTCCGGCAGCGTGCCGGGTAGTTGGGAAGAGCCTTCCCGCATGCTCCGGCAGATCCCTGGCTGCCCACTGATAACGGTAAGATGATGGGGAAGGCAGGAGTGGTGATGGGGGTGTGACAGGGGGGCTGTGGGAGGGGGTGGATCCGGCAGTGATGGTGTACGTTGGGTCCTTTCCCCTTTTTTACAGTCACCTCCCACCAACTCTCTCTCCTCGGACTTGAGCTAGCAAAATCACTAGCGCAGGCCCGAGGAGACACATTGCAGAGTAGGAGGCTTTCACAGGGGGAAAGGTATTTAAATGCCCTTTTCTTGCTGAAGCCTCCTAATCCCCCCCCCTCTGCTGGATACAGCATGCCTGTTATTGACATGGCTGCACCAATGGGGGCGGGGGAGAAAGGACAGGATTGGGCTGTTAAATTTTTTTTTGATACAAACATTCCTATTACAGCATTATTAGGTCTGTTACCTTAGGTAGCTACCCATTACATGAGAGAAAATGTTCTATTCTCTGCGTGATGAATGTAATCTTTGAACTCAGAAATGAAATGGCACGCTTTGCTTAGGGAATAAGTGACAAAAAGGAAGTCACATGCTGTGAGACCTTCTACATCTGTGCAGTTTGTTCCCTTTTGTCATACTTTCGTAGGATTCTGCCTCTAACTAGGTTAACAAGATTTTACGGTAATGTATGCCTAAATTCTCTTCCCCTACAACAGTAACAAAATCTAAGTACATGAAAGTGAAACCAATTACATATGCCTCCCCTGTTCCCCACTGCATCCATTCTTTACCCTCCTTCTGTTGTGTCCCTGGTGTCACTATCTAGAATGTAAGCTCCTTGGGTCAGAGACTTGTCTTCTCACTTTATGTAAAGTTCCATGTGTAGCAATGGCACTATATAAAATAACCTTGAAAACAAAGATTTTTTGAAAGTGTATTTCTGGAAGTATATGTGGAACACGTTTGTGAGAGAGATATTCTGACTAGAACATTTAAAATTCCCTAACAGAGATGAACAAATTAATGTTAGAGCTGAAGCCAGCTATACATTTTCAATTCTCCTTAAGGCAGCATCATAAAGACTGGAGTAGTAACACTTCAGAGTCTCTTGCAAAGGAGATGGAAGTCTTGACTTGTAAAAAAAATAAAAAGGTTAAATATACAAAACATAGTCGGGGAGCAAGAATCCAACCCATGACCCACTGTAGCATGCGTGGGTGATGTTTCTACACTACATGTCATTCTCTTTGCACATCATTTAACATGAGCAAACAAACCGTAGGGTGGCTGCTTCCATTTTTCAACGAGCCATTAGTAAATATAGTCCAAGCAGTCTCCAATAGATTAAAGTTGTTTCACACAAGATCAGATCAAAATAGGTTTGAGTTAACATGAAAAGTTAAAAACATTAAATAGAACAGACACAGATTTCAGACCACAGTTATCTCTACCATCCTCATTCATAAAATAAGCCGCAGCATCTAAAGAAAAAAATTTAAGTCCCCTTTCTCAAAGGTCAATGGAACACAATAAAAACAAAATTCAGAGAAGTCATTAACAAAAAAATGGGGGGAAATAATTAAAGATTCAGGAACACTACGGGCAGTCCAATCCTGCCTAACTTTACGCTGTATCCTAGGCCCACTACGGCCTGCACCAGCACAGCCCACGTCTGGGGACACTCATCCCCTTTCCCCTGTGTAAGTGGCGCGGGCCGCAATGGGCCTCCTCAGATGTGAGCCGTCTCTGGAGGTGGCACACAACCGGGGAGGCCATGTAAGGTCGGCCCAGGCTGCAACAGGGCATAGGATATCGGCACAACTCAGTGCCGATAATCCCACCCCTCCCAGCCCAGGCCGGCCAATGGCCCCCTCCCTCGCCACCCCTTCCTGCCCTCCCCACGCACATGCTGACCAGCCCAGAACTTATCTGGGTCAGCCAGCATAGGTCATGGGCGCTGGCCTAGTAAGCAATATGGCAACTGATAACAGCTTTAGTTCAAAATACCACTTCTAAATTTATTTTGAGAATAATTACTGGTACTTTGTGGCTCTTGGTCATAGGAGCATTTGATATTCAGCTCTTGCTTAAGAACCACAAGAACAAACAAGACAATGCTCAAGACAATGCTCAAGAAAAAATGAACATCTAAACTAAGGACTGTGGTCTGGTTTGAACAGATAGACAAGATTGAATATTTCATACAAAAATACATTTAAAAAATACATAGCGAAAGAGCAACTGAATGAATGTATGAAACATTCTAAGCTTTTTTCTTGTGCTTACATAAAGAAATCATAACCTCTGCCACCATTCACACTAGGAAACATGGATCAAGGAAGTTACCATGACAATTAGATAAAGGTCTTCTCCCTTCCCTTCTTTCTCTCATTCTCAAATAAATCAAGCCTCCACAGGCAACTGTAGTTTTTGTATCAAACTGATGTCTACATTGCCTTGATGGAGTTTATTTGCCTATAAATATATAATACTTTCACTTGCAACTTCCTCAGTTTCCAACTTAAATCTTTATATATATTGCAATAGGCTTTAAACCAGTCCACTTTCACTTCCCAATGATAGTTAATATACTTGGTATAGAGATTTATTTATTTCATCTGAAACAGAAATTTTATATTCAGGTATTTGTTATTTTATTGAATTTTGTGCATGTGGTTTCAACTTTTCTCATTTCTTTCTGCATTTTCCTCTGTTTTAGAAAAAGAAATTTATTTTATTTATTTTTATTTACCATATTTCTATCCCGCCTTTCTCCCCACGGGACCCAAGGTGGCTTACAAAAATTCTTAACATTATCCTCTCCTCAAAATTTACAAAGCATCAATTTACTTTTCGTCAGAGGTGAAAAGTTGGAAAAAGGTATTTGGATATTCCGTAGCAAAAAAACTCACGGATAAGGAAACACACATGGATTTTGCATCCAAATCTGTGCTTATTCCATAGGAAATGTCCATTTCCACATTTTTTTTGCACATTTGGTTTGGACCTCAGATACATCGCTCATGAAGCAGGAATTGGCTATATTTCCCTGTTAAATGTATACTTGGTGGCAATCATACGTTTGTTGCTTCATAATGCGTGAAATGACCCACAGACTGGGACGCGTAGTGTGGGCACAGCAGGTGAGGCAACCCCGCCCCCTCATAGTTCACAGAAAAGAATTGCAGCCTAAGAGCCGTTTCAGACCGCTTGCGGAAGCGAACGAAGACGAGCGAGCGCGAGAGGCTGGCCACCGACCTGCCTGTCTGTAGGAGTGTCTCCCTGCAAATAGTTCCTCCTTTTGTCCCGCCTTCTTGGAAGAAACCTCCACGGTGATTGGCTAACACTCCTCCCCCTCTCTTCTGATTGGTGGCTCCAGTAGCGCCGCTGTGCATCCCCCTGAAAACATGGCCCAGGGGATGTTCGAGCGTGCCGGCAATCGGGAGACCACTCGCTTCCGCTGTGTTAACCAGACACCCAAGCACGCCTCGGCTAAGATCTGGGACGAGCCGAGATTCGTGCGGTCTGAAGTGGCCTTAACTGTGAGATTGCATGCACGTGCTACCCGCTTACTCAGCTTGCCTCACCTGCCACACCCGCACTGCACATCCCTGGTACACAGGACCATTTGGCTCCTATACATCTATGTGAATTACTTGCCCAACGCACATTGGCAGAGATATATCAGACGACTATATTTTCATGCACTAGACTAATATCGATCAATTATGCAGTATGCTTAGGAGACATGTTCGCCATGGTTGAACTACAATACAAAAGCCAAAGATCCCTGTCTTTCTATGGTCTTCCAGTGCATCTTTTCCATTCTAGAGGTTTCTAATCATATAATTTATGAACTTTATTTTCTAAAGAATAATTAGATCAGTAAGGGCTGCAACAGTATCTTTACTTGGGGAGGGAAAGAATCATACCCCTAATGCACTTTGTGGTCGTGTCATAACTTGCTGACACTCATCCACAGCATCTGGATACTCTGCTTATCAACACAGCTTGCCTTTGTTAACATATTGCTAAAGACATGTACTTAGCTGACTCATATACTATATTTAGATCTACACTGAATACAATATCACAGTATGCAATTTAAAAAGAAATCTTCACTCTGACTTTGTTAAGTGGCATGATGCATCTTTCTCAGAATTAAATGAATCTTAATCACATTTATTCACAAATATATTCTATTAATCTGAATGTCATCATTAGCAATATGAATTATAATTAAATTATATTTATTCATCATACATACTTATAAATGAGACATTAATTTGTATTGCTGTTTAGGTACAAAAAAAAAAAAGGAAACAAGATTGCACCCCAGACATCAATGTGCAACAATTCTTATAAGTATGTTTCAAATCATATTTCACTTTACAAGTAAAAGGACTTAACAGCTAGCAGTACTCTGGATGGTAGAGATAGTAGTGATGTAGTAGTGGTGCTACAATATGGGCAGCCCAATCCTGCGTAAGGATCCGCCGGGGGGCCTTGTGGATCCTGATCTCCACTGCGGGCAGCCTGCAGTAAGCAGCCTGCGGCGGAAAGTCTACTCGGAAAAGGGGATGCTTGTCCCCTTCCCCGAGTGTAACCGCGGCTGGGGCCAATAGGCCTCCTCGTATTTCCACTAGCTCCTTGGATTTCCACCTGCCTGGGGCGGCTGGGACTATGGCCACCATCCCAGCACCGCCATCCCTCCCCCCTCTGCCAACCCTCCCCCCCGCCCGCTATATTCAGACTTGCCTGGGTCCAGTGGCGGGACGAGGGCTCTGCCGGCAGAGCTGGGAAGACTGGCCTTGTGCCGGCCTTCCCGGCTCTAAAGTAGTTGCAAGCGTGCTTTATGGCACGTTTGCAACTACCCCGGGTGGCAGAACCTTCGTTCCGTCGCCCGAATTTAGAGCAGGATTGCACCCTAAAGGAATTGGTGGTTTTCTATGTCCTTTGAAGATCTACATATTGAGGGCAATAAACACATTTTTTAAATCCTCAGTATGAAAACTTTGTGAAAGTGAATCACTTGGGTATGTTCTGCTTTTCATGCATATAAACAGAACCAAATAAGACATAAAGTAGGAGACATGCGAAGAGTTTTCCCATGGTTATTTCTACTTTAATGAGTAACGAGGAGCACTGAATCTGACTGGAGGACTAATCCTTTCCCCATCATCCATTTTTCAGTTCAAATCAAACACACCTAAGCTGCTTTCTCACCCACAGAGGGAAAAAAATAGACTTGATATAATACTGAAGGAAACCATGTTTGCTTCAGTATTATTCATGATTCTGAAATGAAGGGCAGGGTGTGACTTAACTGGCCATGAACAAGTTAGTTGAGAAACCCTTATAGCCCAATCCTATTTGGATGCTGCACCAATGTCACATGGATGCCAACACAACATCCATCACATCCTAAGACACACCAACACAACCCTCTCAGTAACACTGGCACAACCATTCCCAGAAACACAGTATCTATGGAAACCCTGACACAGCCCATCACCTACAAAGCAGCATTCTGACATTGGCACATCATTAGCAAGACATCCAGGTGTCATCGGGCCTTCCCTGGTTTACGCCAGCGGAAGGGGATGAAATCCCCTTCCCCGAGTAGACCTCCAGGCTGCTCTAGACTGAAAGTGGGCTAATGTAGTCCCAATCTTTAAAAAGGGGGAAAAGGAAGACCCAGGAAATTACACACCCATCAGTCTGAATTCCACAATGGGAAAGATAGTAGAACAAATTATAAAACATATAGTCTGCACACATCTGGATAACAACTCGGTGATTAATAGAAGTCAACATGGATTTATCTTAAATAATCTTACCCGATAAATCCCATCTTTTTTTATTGGGTTACTAGCTTACTGGACAGTAGAAATGCTGTGAATGTAATTTATCTTGACTTCAGTAAAGCATTTGACAAAGTTCCCCATGACAATCAGCAAGTTGGTAAAATATAGGCTAGATGATACAATTGTTAGGTGGATTCACAGCTGGGTGGAGAACAATACATAAAGGGTGCTCGTCAATGGCTTCGCATCTTCATCAATGACGTGGATGAAGGGATACAAGGAGGCCTCAACAAATTTGCGGATGACACTAAGCTGGGCGGAGTAGCAAACACAATAGAAGACAGTAGAAGCATTCAGGAAGAGTGACAGAAAATGGAATATTGGTCTGAAACTAACAGGATAAAGTTCAACAGGGACAAATGCAAGGTTCTGCACTTAGGCAAAAATAACAAAAGAAACAGTTATAGAGTTAGAGTTATCTGGCTTGGCAGCACAACATGTGAGAGGGATCTTGGAGTTGCAGTGGATCACCGGCAGCGGTGGCATTCCATGTGCACTTCTTAGACTCCAACCCATGTTTATTTTTAAAGAACATCCATACAGGTATTATATACTAACTCCACAAGATTTTCAAGGAGCAGATGTGCTTAGGAAAAGCAGAATTGTGAGGTGGAGAAAGGAAAACATGCAGAATAGTTTTCTGAGCCAAAGAAAAACAGTGATAAAATGCCTGCACACTCTCACATTTATCACTGCAATGTTTATAAAATATTTACTTCCAACACTCTCAGTCACCCAAGGCCAAGCCTCTGCAATATGGCCTAGTGGGTGGGTTGTTGATTTTGTAAACAATGGCCTGGGTGAATGTGAACAAGAATGGAACAATGGAGTGGGAGCTTTAGAACTTTGCCTCCACTATGGTTTTGCTCCTGATAGTGCAGGTGCAGGAGCACCATTTAAAACAGAAAAAAACACGAGTCTTCCATTGGCTTCCTATCTTTCTCCATAGCAGAGATATTCAACCTTTTTCATCTCACAGCTCATTGACAAGGTTCTAAAATTTTCAGGGCACACCATCAGTTTTTGGACAATTGACAAGGTACACCGCACTGCCGGTGGGGAGGGACTCACATCCCCAAAGGCCCTACTAATGAATTACCCTCCCCCAAACTCCCGTGGCACACCTGACTATTCACTGCACTCCGGTTGAAAATCGCTGCTCCACAACATCACCAATTATCCAGGGACCTTGTGCTAGAGTTGGCCACAATTAATTACCATAGCATCCCAATTTTTTTTTACTGCAGGTACTTCTCTCAGATTATAAATGTGCATTGCCATAAATAAAATTATCAATAAATCTTTATCAAGAGATAAATATAAAGCTCATAAAATTTGTATGTTGTTTTCATTAACAGCCATACGTTCGAAATGAAGAAAAATATGCCCACAGGTTATGTTCTGTGTTAGCCAATTCTGGCTATAAGCTTGTCTCTAAATACTTATAATAGGAAAAGATTATGGGGTTAATTATTAGTGACAAGTGGATTATGAACAAGTTACTCAGTGTGACACTAGCATACTGCTGCTATAGCTGGTCCATGTCATCATTCTGGTTCTGCAAATGGCTTTCTGTGCTTGAAAATCAAGAAAGTCATGCTGGGCACAAGTGTGTGACAGCCAGAGGGTAGCAAAACCAAATGGTCTTCTCCATGCTAGAATTATTAACACACAAAACAAGTGGAAAAATGCTAGGTTTAATTTGTTCACAAATACAAGCTCCGCATTCAAATGCCCCTACATTTGTCTCACCAATTTCTCACATTTCTTTGCTTCTCTACATTTAAGTTTGTCTTAATAGTTTTTCTCACTGGACTTCATATTAAATCCCCAATTCTGATCAGGGAAAATTATTATTGGCTTCAACTTATACTGTAGGCAGCTCATTTAGATGGTAAATACTGTATACAGATACAGAAGCTTCTCTACTTAAGAACAGTCAACTTCAGACCTTTCCAGATACAGTATAAACATGCCTGGCCGTATATCATGCCTGGCCGTATATCCACAGATGGTATTAGCACCTATTCCCAAATATTCCCCATCTTATTCCAGCCACCCGGCAAGCCCAGTTACCTTGAAAAGCAGGTTAAGACCACACAGTATAGAATGCTGTGCTGTTTATAAATACATTTTTTTTTTCATATTTCACAACATGTTTGCTACTGGTAATTGTGATGTTGGACTTAAGAACAAAACAACTTACAAACAGATCCCTGGAACCGAACCCATTCATAACTAGGGGAGTTTCTGTAATCTGATCTCCCAGTTTCTGAATAAAAGTGTAACAGGAAGTGATGAAATATACGTGGCTACATTTTTCGTGGTGCCCACATCTAGTTTTCATCCACCCTCCATATAATGCAACTTGTTTCCTCACATAGCAATGTCATGTGCTTCCCTGCCTCCTGCCCATGACAGCCAACAATGCAGAACAGGGAGGTGTACACAGTGTCTTAACAACAGGAGACTGGTAGGTTGTAGTAGACATTGCAGAAGAATGAGGGGGAAATTAGATACGCAGCCACCTTTTTAATGGCAGTTACAATGTAGATTGTAACATCTAGTTTCCTCCTAAGAAATCATCTTATCAAAGTGAATCCTTTGTAGAGCTCTTCTGACAAAACAAGTGTCTCTGTAAAAAGTATCTGTATGCATAAGAGAGCACAACTGTGATTCTGCTTAGAATTGCTGTTCACAATCTGGCTTGTAAGATATATCTCAAGCTGTTACTCTTTAACTCCTTCACTCCTTTCAGATATTCTGATTGTGTTCTTTAGTGCTCTTGTTCTCAAAACAGCTTAATACACTTCAAAGCAAGCTGCAACTAGATTCTCATTTCAATGTGTACAATAATTATTTAAATTTACTAATGTTTAGCATTTATATAACACTTTAGAGAATTCAAAGCACATTGCATATATTATTTCAATAATAAATGTGCAGTGTGCACAGTGTATGCTGAGTAATAATGGCTGGCCAATCCATGATGTGAATGAGCCCACTTGCATCAGGTGGCAAATAAGGGCCCGAGCAGAGGGGCAGCAAGCAGGTGCCCACCACTTCCCCCCACCACCACTCTGCCACCGTGGATGGAGTCAGTCTCTTCCTCTGTGTGGCTCGTCAATCAACACAAGCAACACAGGATGCACTCCCAGTGTGCTCTGCATTGCCTGCTTTGTGTAAACACTCCATGTGGAGAAAGGAAAGAGTGAGGATCGCTGCATTCTGATCCTTGGAGCACAGTGTTCTGACTGAGAGCGCAATCCCGCCCAACTTTAGAATGGCGGAGTGAGTGCTCCACCATTCTAAGCCATCGTGAACGTGCCATAAAGCACGTTCACGATGACTGGAGAGTAAGGACGGCTGGCGTGGAGGCTGGCCACCCTCACTCCGCCGTTGGATCATCCCTGCGGTCACTGGAGAAGGTGCTCCCTGGCAGGCGCGGGGGCAATCCAGGCAGCGACGGAGGGGGGCCATTGGCCCAGCCAGCCCAGTGGGGATGGCTGCTGCCATATCCCCGTCACCTTCCCGGACCGGCGCAGCCTTTACATGGCCTAAATAGCTGGCAGAAATCCAAGGAGGCCCATTGGGGCCTCCCTGCGTTACGCATCCCCTTCCCCTGAATAGATGAACATCCCCTTCCCCCGAAGAGAGCTCAGGGAATCGGGATAGGATACAGCAGGCGGTCTGGGCTGCCCGCTGAATACTTAGGCAGGATTGGGCTGTCATTCACCTTCCTCCACCAGGTGCTTTAAAAGCGCCCAGTGGGGGACAGACCACAATCACTCTTTGTGTGGGCTCTTTAAACAAAGGAGGAAATTTAGACCGCTCTTGGAGCGATCCTGGGCAGCATAATTCACATTTCCTGCATTAATTCACAAGTTCATACAGAAGAAGGAACCAGATTGGAGGAGGGGAGTGACAGAGCTGGCAGGGGGACCGCAGAGCTATGTGCTGCCTCGGCCGGCCCTGTGTGTAATAGTAATACGTAATAGTAATACATGATGGTTACTCATCAGTTTAACAAAGGCATTCCTAATGGGTTCCTAATGGGTCTGTTATTGTTCTTTACTAAAATGCAATGCACAATAAGATAACCAAATTAGACAACACAAACTATGCTTCCTAGAGGAGGAAACTCTCTATAGGAAATTATGGTATGGATGTTATTCTGTGATTGGATGGATATTTTTACCCACACCATATATTCAGTACGTGTAGCCAAAAAACAACAACAAACATCATGCAGTTTGCAAAAGAAATAAGTTTTAAACATTGTTATTCAGCCCTCAAAGCTGTATTTTATTTTGTCCAAATTCTGCTTTTGATCAAACGTCACACAAAAGATGCCATTCGAGATTTATTTCTGAATGAGTCAGGAAAGGAGAATAATCAATTCAGCAGTTCTTTAAGTCACTGGCTCTCTTCTCCCACCCACCTCTACACAAACATTTGTATGGATAGTTATTTTTTTTCCTTCCCTCAAAATGTAGGTCACTTTGAAAGCCAACTATGGCAGAAAAGCAGCACACAGATTTTTGCTGGACGCAGTAAAAGTTACAAAGCTAGAAATAAGTAATAACCCATTAATTATTCCTCATGTAATCACTCCTTTACAAAAATAGTTGCAAGCAACTGTTCACAAATTGCTTCCAAGCCAAAGCCAGTGTACTTCAGGGTCTGAGCCACTTGCTCAGATAGCTAAGGGGATGATAGAAATTGAGAGGAAAAGATCTATCAACGCTATTGGCTATAATAGCTAAATGGACCTGCCACATGCAGATGCCAGAGGTATAACGAAGGAGGGGGCTTTTGATTTCATGCCTTGTTGTGGGTTTCCCCCAAAGCACTTGGTTGGTCAATAGATAAGATCTCTGCTGCATCAGCCTACGGTTGTTGTTTTTTTGTCTTTGATCCCTGTAATAATTACCAGTTCAAGTCCGGACACAACCTTCAGAAAATTTTTGAAAGCATCTGCTTATTTTTCACACTTTAAAAAAATGACAAGTGCATGGCAACAAGTGGTTTAATAAATGAGAGAGATTATAATTGTTATATGAATAAGAAGATCAGGAGGGCAAACAATGTGTTCTCTGGAAATGCATGCATTGAAGCCCTAGCAGTCTCAGAAGGGTGCAGTTTTGTTGGAGGAACAGTATTTGGTCTTTTGTCTTTTACCATTTTTTTCTGCTCAGAATCAAGGCTAAGCCTGCAGTTGGAAGTCCATGGAAAAGCAACGGATACGTGATTTTGAGTAGTAAAATGCCAGCAGGATAAGGTTTACTACCCTTCCTCCTCATACTGCTCTGCTTAGCAAGGTCTCCTCTAGCTGCTGCTTCTTTCTGAAACAAACACACATACACGCTAGCCACTGTGTACTTATACAATTTGTGTACAGTGTGCAGCTTGCCGCTCAGGGTTTCATGGACACAGATCAGTAGCTATATGCTGCAGGCAGTGCAAAAGATGGGCTGCCATTGCAAAGATGCTTTGCTGAGTTGTTTTTTTTTTTTTTGCAATATTTTTAATTGCATTGCTTGAAGCAATATTTATTCTATTAATACCCACTAAACCTGAAAAATGCTATTTCTCCATCAAATTAGAGCATTCTAATTATTTCATCCCCGGTTTCCAAGAGGCTCTTGCTCAAGAAAATATTCAAACAATCTTCCTTGCATCTCTGAAAGCTGGTAATCTGCAGAGGCCATCCATCTATTCAGTTTCTTGCCTGAGACTAGGGTCTTCCGTGGTCAGAATTAGCATTCCAGCAGGGTAAGGTCCTTTATGGCGGTGTAAAAGCTGGGCCGCTGTCACACACTGCCAGACCACTGCTGTAAATGGTGAGAGATGAGCCATTAAATTGGAGGCGGAGGGGCGGCCTTCAGAGGGATTAATGGGGTGTTTCAGAGGAAGGAATTGGGGGGCATGTTAGGCGAGGAAGGGGGTGGATTAGGCAGCAGTCATACACACTGGATATTATCCACCATTCTTCTACCCGCCCCACCCCCTGGATCTCCTCAGACTTGTACCAGCTATATGGCTGGCATAGGTCCAACGAGACCCATAGGTGATTGGGCAGCAAGTAAAAAATATTTTACTATTACTTACCTCCTGCAGGCTGTCCAATTGTTCCAATTGGCGCGGCTGCTTGCTATAACATGGTGGGGGGGTTGGGATTGGGCAGTCAGTTTCTCATAACAAAACTACCGATTGCTTGCTCATTATTCAACCTCAGCCAGTCAGAGCGAGGATGACTGCACAGTTTATCTGATTTAAATGCAACAGTTTCTCAAATGCAAACACTGTACCATATTCTAAATCATGAGTGAGTTTTTCGAAACTAAGATTTTCTGCTCTTCAGAAAGAATTAGGTTCAGTATCAAATACAAGGCAAACCTACCCATCTAAATTTGCTACCCAAGGTTTTTAAAAAGAGAAAGAATTTTGTTGGCAGATTGCAGTCTGCAGATGGCTAGTTCCCTCCTTGTATCTACCAGGGATGATTAGCCCAGCCCTTTTGACTCTAATGAATAACTGCAGTGGAAGGAAACAATCAACACAAGATTATTTTTACAGTAGATAACAAGTGCTATTCAGTAAACAAAAAGCATAGTCTTATATAAGCATATGTACTGTACACTCACTCCCCCACCCACCCACCCACCTGCTTCTCAGTCATCACAAACGCATACAAATGAAAAGCAGCACTTCATATCTTTGACTTTAAGGTTTCGTTTTTATTTTTGTAAGGAAAGGCACTGTATTTCTTCCAGAACCTGTCATGGCAACACAACACATTTTCAATTCCTGTCATGTCTGACAAGGCAGACATTTTAAGGACCAATCCTACAATGGCATCACCTTCAAAAGGGTCCCGTCATAAATGGGGGAACAGGAAAGATACCAGGTAATAAAGATACTTTTCATTTTGAACATCAGCACAGAGTTATTGAGCATCACGTTTCTGATCAGGACCACATGTAATAAAATCAGAAATAATTAAATGTAAAAACATCACAGCTGATATAAAAGACTGATAAAATGAAAGTTTTAAATGAAAACATATTACTTTGAGGATAGTACAACAGAATTTTAACATAGTGCTACATAAAGTGCCTTATTTTCTTTTGGGGCTCAGCCTCGTTCACCCAACTGTCAGTCTCTATCCTCTTCCTCCCTTGAGCTTTACCTATTTTTTAATCTTTCTGCTTCTGAAGATTAGTGAAGTTATGCAACTCCTCATTTGAGGCTGTGATCCCACAGAGTGTCTGAGCTTAACAAATGCTCTCTGTATAGCTATTATATGCACATGCCACGCTGGCGGGGCGCCTCGTACTGGAGAGTAACGGTGGGGTGGAAATCTGCAGAACTCAGCTTTCCGCCCCACCTTGAGCGATGCCAGTGGACAGTGTTATAAAATGTTATCCAAATTAACACGTCTCAGTTTTCAGGTTTGAGACTGTGGTAATTAAAACAACAAAGTCTTATCACTTGATGTTTCACCTTATACTTTGTAAGACTTCATCAGAAGTTCCATTCTGATCTTCCTGTTCCGGATCAGTTATTGGCATGACAGGAAGGAGTATCAACACAAGAATAATCAAACATAAGAGGTTTTGCAGACACAGGTCAGCCGAGGCATTCCTATGGTAGAGGCGGTAATGTAAGTTGCGGCGCCCCGTCCTAGTCCCCGTTTACAAGCCGGCACAAGGCAGCCCTTCCCCATCGCCGTTGGAGCCATTCCATGCAGAGAAGGTAACGGGTAGGGAGTCTCCTGCCCGTTGCCTTCTCCACACGGAATGGTTCAGACAGCAAGGGGACGGGGCCGCCTCATGCTGTCTTGTAAATGGGAACTAGGACGGGGCGCAACTTACAGTACCGCCCCCACCGTAGGAACGCCTCTGCAGGTCAAGGAGAGAAGTTGGCAATAGCTGAACATGTCATTAATCTGGAACATCCAATTGACTGCAAATACCAGAACACTGGCCAGGGTAAGGGATTACAAAACCAGAATACACAGAGAGGCCATAGAAATCGTAAAACATAAGCAGAATCTGAATAGAAAGGAGGAGACCCTAAATGTAAATAAGACATGGTTACCAGCATTGAAGAATGCTAAAATATGGAGGGTGAAAGGAGAAAGTGGAAATGGATGTATATGTCTTTAAGACACTAACAACTTAATATGATGGCAGTTATATAACTGATCTGGAACAGGAAGATCAGAATGGAACTTCTGATGAAGTCTTACAAAGTAAAGGCGAAACATCAAGTCATAAATTACTCCCCGATGAAATCAGTTTCATGCATTACAGTGCACTGAAGAAATTTAGATGAAGACACTTGCTTTTGCATCATACTGAATGCAGACTGTACCAAGTTATTAAAGTTTGCCAGATGTTTCCTATTTGAAGTGATGCCCCCTTTTGCAGCATCAAGATCCCATAGAACCTAATGGGCTGTCCCTCAGTTCTGTAATTATGATCTGGTAGTCTTGCTTTGAACAGACTTTAGAAAACTGCAATGCAAACTCTTTTGTACAGTCAGTCCTAAGCAGTAGATTAGAACACAAACATAGGATCATCTTTTTTCATCCACATGTGCTTTGAGGAGCAGGTGTATTCTTTGTTCTGTTTGTGTATACCGTAGACCAGCGGCTCCCAAACTTACCTGGAGTGCGACTGCTGGCGCTGGTTGCAGAACCCAGAAGTATTTGCTGATGACGCAAAAACACGTGACATGATGTCGTCATTGGCACTTACTTCCAGGTTTTGTGACACAGGAAGGCCTAGAAATAGAGTGTAAGGAGGACAGGCCCTGTCTGCAAAATGCAGCTCCCAAAGTGCAGCAACTGCTGTGGAGCCTCTGCGCCGTGATCCCCGGCATCGTGTCGCGGTCATACTGCCAAACAGCTCAGCCGGCACACGTGCCCCTAGGGACTTGTTGCAATGCCCCAGGATGTCATGACGCACAGTTTGGGAACCTCTGCCCTAGACTGTAACAGCACTTCACTACATGAAAGAAAATAGGTTTTTATTCTCAGGACAGATTCATAAGAATTGTTATTCATGAGACAAAACTTTACGCTTTTCTTCCTGTTTGGTCAACACATTTTCTTGTACGTATTGAAAATGTGGAAAACACAAAAACCTAGTTTGCAAATTCATTCATATTCCAGGTTAGGCACAAAACTTAAAAATATTACAAATGTAGGGGGGGGGGGAGTAGGTTACCTTTATAGTATGTAAAGCCTGAAAATCCAGGACCAATATAAATACTGGGAGAAGGTTGGCTATTTTACTGTCTAACAATTAGGAAAAGGTAAAGGTGACACCTGACAATTAAGTCCAGTCGTGTCCGACTCTAGGGTGTGGTGCTCATCCCCATTTCAAAGCCGAAGAGCCAGCGTTGTCCGAAGACGCCTCCGTGGTCATGTGGCCGGCATGACTCTCCTTGCCGCAGCACGTAGCATGCAGCTGGAACACGGAGCGCTGTTTACCTTCCCGCAAGCGGTACCTATTTATCTACTCACATTAACATGCTTTGGAACTGCTAGGTTGGCAGGAGCTGGCCAAGCAACGAGAGCTCACCCCGTGGCGGATTCGAACTGCCGACCTTTCGATCGACAGTTCATGGTTCAGCGGTAACCCACTGCGCCACCCGCTGGCAATTAGGCAGATACTAATTTTTGCAGCATATGGAAGGGATATGAAACATGCAGACAGCAGAAGGTGGCTTTTTAAAAAAAAAATTGTCGGCAACAGTGGCTGATTCACAAGCAAGTTAAATGAAAGTCCTGGAATTTAGTCATTGCTAATTCCACTGAAAATCAGTGGGGCTGAATAGTTAAATTTAGCAATTTCACAGGATTTTTTGTTTACTTTAAGGAATAGTGTATTGGATCAAGCTTCCTATATTTCACAGCCCTCCAGAAAGCAGCAATATTACAAATTTAGATTCAGCTGGAATTAGTGTAATGTATATACTGAACGAGAAACCTACAGATTGTTAAACTATACAATTTATGCTATTCTTAACCTGGCTGAATCTAGTGATATTTAAATAAATAAGAGCTGAGACTTACGGTGCAATTCTTTGGAGCAGCTAGGCTGACGCAGCACATGCGGCACTGGCCTAGGGTGTCACAAACACACCGTAAAGCAAGTTGCAACATGTGGACAGTAGCTGGCGCCGGCGGGAAGCCCTGCGCTGTGCTACCAGGAGCACTGCACACCAGAGCAGGTAAGGACAATCCCAGCGGCATGGGGCTGGGGGAGGGCATTACAGGGTGGGGGAGGGCAGGGGTGCGTGGGAGGGATTGGCGCTGCTGCAGTGCGCCATATCCTATCCCCCCCCTCCTGGGCCTTTTGTCCCCAACATGGGACTGCTTGGTTCTGCACAAGCTAAAGAGCTGGTGGAGAACCGAGTAGCCCCATTGCGGCAGCTGGGGGTTTAACCGGGGTAAGGAGATGAACATTCCCTCACCCTCAGGAGACCTCCAGCCTGATGCTGCTGGGATAGGATTCAGTGTGGGCTGTGCACCCCACACTGCATGGCCCAGGTGGGGGCGGGGGGTAGGATTGGGCTGCTTATTAGCTAAGAAATTATTGGGATTCTGAACTTATTTACTGTATTGTTCTGAGTATAAGCCGCACTTTTTTCCCCTAAGGCAAGTCTTTAAACTAGGGGTGTGGTCTACAATCAGGAAACTGAAAGCTTTAGCAGTCCTGCTGAAATGGTAATTAAGCCCTGTAGCAGGCAAGCAAGCAGTTGAAAACATTAACCCTTAAGCCCCAGGACGCTGTGAAAACTAAGATATTTATTGATTGCAGTTTCAAATATTGCAGTTTCAAAGGTAAAATGAGGCTTTTTTCTTTCTTTTTCTTAACTGCAAAGTGCGTGTTTTCAAGCCTTTTCAGCCTGGCCAAAAACAATTATTATATAGCCCTGTAGCAGCCCTTAAGTACCAGCCCCAGGATGCTGTGGAAACTAAGATATTTATTGATCCTGCACCTTGAAAGTTAAGAGTGCTATATCTTGCTCCTGCATAGGCTTACCATATCCAAAGGGGGACAGAGTACCTACCTTTAATCATTGGAATTTGGGTAGGTGCAGCTCATCATCATGGAAGGGTGCAACAAGCTGCACCTGCCCAAATTCCAAAGGTTAAAGGTAGGCACTCTGTCCCCCTTGGGATCTGGGAAGGCTACATTATAATATATTATAATGTTGTTGCTATTTTGTTATAGTAAACATTATTTCAATGTTTAATATTAGCAGTGTTTTGAGTCTTTATTTAGAAGTTACAATTCTCAACTTTATTTAGAAGTTTGGTGATACTTTTGTGACCAGAAATATGCCATAGGAACCTAACTCTTGTTTACTTATGTTAGCCTATGGTAAAATTGGTTTTGTTATAAGTAGTTGTCACTTAAAGTTGCAGTTTCCAGAAACCTATCTACAACTTTAAGTGAGGACTTCCTGTACTGTTTTACTGTTCTACTAATGTGTATATTTTCTTTAAGTTTTTTTTTTTAAATAGCACCAAACTTTAAGGGTGCGGCTTATAATCAGGAGTGGCCTATACTTGGACAATACGATACATCTATGACGTAGGCATGCAATATTTTTATACTACCTGACTGTGAACTTGTTTTTCTCTTAACCTAAGATAACCATAGGGACACATCTCATGTACAAAGTGGTCAGACATGAGAACTGAAACAGGTGAACATTATTAGAGAAGAGTCTTTATCACATTAGAAAGATCAGGTGCAAGTCTACAGAGATAGCAAGCTCCAACTCAATTTTAACTGACAATCTGATGCTGTACAGGTCTACTCAACAGTTAGTCCCATGGAGTTCAGTGGGTCTTGCTCTTGGGTAAGTATGATTAGGATCGTAGCCCAAATCTTGATGGCAAAACACTCTTCTCCACCACAAGCTAAGACCAAAAATGTTACACCAGAACTCAGGGATACTTCCTGATCCCTTGAAAATGTCAGTCCATTACAATTCAATGTAACAATATCAAGAACTTAATAAACCAGCTTCAGTACCTACAATGTCACTTAACCGTAGACAAAATTATAATGGACTCACAGCTGTAGAATGGGGGTGGGGAGGGGATTCAAATCTATGTGACAAAGATTAGTGCAGGAGAGTAACGGTGGGGCGGAAAGCTGCAGAACTTAGCTTTCTGCCCCACCTCGAGTGAGGCCAGTGGCTCTACGATGAGGCAGAGACCACTCAGGAGCAATCTGATCTATGGTTCTGGACATTTCCTCATTCCAGAGGTAGACCAGAGCTTCAGATGAGTCACCAACCCTAGCAGCAGGAAAATCCCCCCAAAGCCATCAGAAATCCATCAGGATCCATAAGCCTCCAAGGGTGTACCATACAATTTGTTCCCCTGCCCTGGCAGAAGTAAGAGACTGTGTCCAGCATACACCATATCAGGTAGTGATCTGTCCATGACAATGGAGTGATCTTAATCTCTTCCACTCCCAGAACACCATCCACCTGCCCAGCAGTAAACACCAAGTTCAATACATGTCCAGCTACATGTGTCACAGCAGAAATTACCTAAGACAGGCCATGAAATCCTGAGCTGAATCCTGAAGCATGCCAGTGACCACATCTGCCAATTCAGGCAGGAAGACTTAAGTAATATGGTGGGTAGTACACTAGCAGAATCCCAATCCTGTCTCACTCATTCAGCACTAAGTGAATCTACCCAAACCCCATGGACAGGGCACCTAGATGGAGGATAGGCTCACAATGAACTATTGCAACCCCACCTCCCTGACCCTGCAGCCTTGACTGCTGCATAGCCCAGAAACCAGAAAGACAAAGCTGGATGAGACCCATCTCTCATGCATCATCCAACCAGGTTTCCATTGTACATGCTAGGTCAGCAGTTCTCAAAGCTCTCCCTGCGAGATACTTACACAGGATTGTGCTGTGAATTTTGTTACATCACTCCCTCATCTACTGTAAGCACAGATACTGGTAAAGCTTTTTATCAGTAAATTAGAATGGCATGGATTTTTACTGAAGCAAGTACTACCAGACTACTACCACTGGGCCATCATGTTTTTTTTATTAGGGAAGTAGTGGGTTTTTTGTAATTACTTGAAGGCAAAAATAAATGTTGCAATTACATGCAATCAATTTTCATCTTGGCAGTAATTAACTTGGTGGTTGTGGAAACAAGCACATCAGTATAATACAAGAATCTTGCTCTCTGAACATCGCAGCAATTATCAGTCATCTTTCAAATCACACTCCAACCTTGCTCTCTGAATATCGCAGCAATTATCGGTCATCTTTCAAATCACACTCCAACCTAATTAAAGAATGGATAGAAACAAAGACTAGAACATCTTTTTTGGCACCTGTACCAAGTTTACCTGTCACACCAAGTGTTTTCATAAGATAATAGCTGACATAATTTAAGTCTTACAGCTGGAAAAGGTAGCATATAGAAGGGAAAAATAATCCCTAAATCTTTTCATTATTCACTCTTTTTATGTGTTTTTTATACTTACACAAAATTCATCATAGTTTCATGACCATAAGTGACATAAGTAACAAAAATTGAAAAGAGATCACTTGTAAAATGAGAACATCCATCAGGGGAAGTGAATATTGCGAGATTTCATGAACCAAGATGGCAGCGCCCAGGAGAACAGGTAGGAGGAGCTACCGGGGACATCTCACAATGCCCCTGTGACACACAGTTTGGGAACCTCTGATCCTTTCTTTCCTGCTAAGCCTCAGCTCCCGTTCTTCTTTCCTTGCACGGTGCTTTACAGCTGAACTGCCTACTTGTATTCTTGTGTTGATTGGGCTAGGAAACAAGAGTACCAGTCCATTACCATGCAATATGAACAGGCAGAATGTTCTTGTAGGTGAAAGTGAGCCATGCAATGGATTTGCAGTTCATGCAATTAGTGGCACATAAATACTCTGCCTATAATATCCTGAGGAATCCCACAAAGGAGCCTTGTGAAAAAAACAGTATAAATAGAATTGCTAAGAGAAATTTTTATATTTATGGGGCTGGAGGTTGTTGACTTGAACAAAAGCTTGCAGAGGCAGACTAGCAGAATTATTACTTTTCCTTTTTCCCTTTTACAGTACTGCAAATGCCCAGGGAGTGTGAATATAAATTCTTTATATCTACATCAGGGGATCAGCAAGCTATATACTCAAAAGTACATCAATCTCTATAATTGATCATTGCCTTTTTTAAAATTCACTATGGAGTATTTTTATAGGCACTCACTACACAGACATGAATGAACCTTTTCAGCAGCATCCAGCAAAGGTGAAATAAATGAGGAAGTAGCCTCATTCACAATTCCAGTGCTGCTATTTTCCACACAACATAGGTGTGTGGAATGTGTGGAAAGATCTGAAAATACTGTATTTAGGGCGCAATCCAATCCTACTTATGCCACCGTTGTAACCAGCGGCACAGCAAAAACAGGAGGCCCCAGAATGGAAAGGGGATTCAAATCCCCTTTGAATTCCCCTTTTGGAGGGGATTTGAATCCCCTTTCTGTTCTGGGGCCTCCCGTTCTCGTTGCGCAGCTGGTTACAACGGTGGCGTAAGTAGGATTGGATTGCACCCTAAGTGGGTTTTATGCAAGCAATTGAGGCAAAAGTGTAAAGAAAATTAATGGGGCAGATTTGTGTTACCATGGGGATAAATACAACACACTTAAGCATAAGAAAATCAATGGAATTACCACAAGTGTTAGAAGTCACTCAGTTGCCATCTGTGTTGTCTTATTTTGTGATGAGCTTTGACATGTTATCTCAGCTAAACGTCAGTGGTCATTAAAAGTCTAACAGAAAAAAAAGTATTTCTTCCAGTTTCCAGCCCGGAAGTTAAAATCCATAGGAAAATGAAAAACTATATGACAGTTAAAATGCATCTCAGCTCCCCGAGAACCCCTCTTCTGGGATGAATCTGGCAGGATAAATCAACTACTGCTGGTTCCTGATGAAATGTGTGTGGGTGGTTACACTACAGCAGTATCTCTAACCCTCCCTTCTGTTAAATGCCTCCAGTCATTTCTTTTTACACCCACACATGCTCTCGAGCTTCTCACACAGTAAATTAATGATCTCTTCTGACATTAGAGGTATACCAGGAAAGGTTTCTCTATGTGCGTGTATGCAATGTCTTCAATCTATAATGTGTTATCTTTAAAGAATTTAAAATGCAAAGCACAAGAGAAGGAGTTTTAATTTTCAACACACTTCCTAAATGCAAAGCTGAGACTTGTCTGCTTGCTGTACAATACTGTACAATGATTTATAACAAGGCAAATAAGGCTACATTTTCTGTTTGAAATATGTGGTAGAGTAGACAAATGATCATTCTTAGCCTTAACACAAAATTAATCTTGTGCTCAATCTGAGATGAAGATATCACTGCAACACATTGGGGAGATAAATGGCTCTTCTACCTCTGGCACTCTGGAAGCATCCAAAATTAGGTTGTCTCCACCACTACCAAGCTTAGAGCCCAACCCTATCCTCCTCCCCCTCCCGCTGATGCAGCCACGCCAAAAAGGCGCACGCTACATCCAGTGGGGAGGAGGAATTGGGAGGCTTCGGAGGGGAAAAGAGAATTATTTCCTCTTACCCTTCCGTAAGCCTCTCGCTCTCCAATGGCAGCTCTTAGGTTGGCACAAGTCTGAAAAGAAAGGGTGGGGATAGGTTCCAACATGCGCTATTGCCACCGGAGCGCTGACACTGCTCACTCTCTGCCAGACCCAGAGCTGCAGCCACCAGGGAAAGTAAGTTTTCCACCTGTCAAGGCAAGGGCGGGAGAAGGGCGGAATGGGCATTCCAAGGGGGTGGATTGGTCCCCTAGGCCCAGGATGGGGGAGGGATCATTGGCGGCGCACTGTGCTGAATCCAATCCCCCATCCTAGGCCTGGCCGGCCTTACACCGGATCCTCGGATTAAAGAGAAGGTATTCCATGAGAACAACTGTTCTAGTCATCTTCTAGTGAATATCCACTAATTCTTTAAATATTTTTGCACCTTTTGCTATCAGACAACCCAGTTCAAGGGTTCCTTATGCAAGCAGGAGTTTGAATGTATGTTCAGAGTTTTGGCATATTCAAGGGCATCCCTATGGATTTTAACATCAAGAACAGCTCTGCACATTAACACCATTTTACTCATGAAAGTTTGCACTAATAATTATTTTAATTAAGAATACGTATAGTAGTGCTTTTCAGCAAACAAGTATGCAAAGAAATAAGATGGTTCCCAACTGAAAGGACTCACAAGCTTCTGAGAAACACAAGAGAAATAACAGAAATGCAGAAGTCCCATTATACCGTAGATCAGTGTTTCCCAAACTTTTTAAACCTGTGGCTCCCTTGACCATTGATGGCATTGCACTGTTCTATGGGAGGATTCCATGGCATTCCATGGTTCTCCTGGTTGGTTTTTGTGGCTCCCCTGGGAGCCATGCCTCCCAGTTTGAAAACCACTGCCATAGATACTCGTCTATTAGTTGATCTCGTAAATAAGTCAGGGGCAGGATTTGAACCAAAAATCATGGAATTTGCTATGACCGTGAATAAGTTGAGTGTAAAACTTAGGGATAGTCATTCATACATGTTAAACGATTTACCAATAATTGCTACCTAAGAATTGGACAGATGAATTTATTGAATTCTGGCCACCCAGGTAGCCTAAAAGGGACTCCACCGTTGCTTTGTTCCTTCCCCTTGCCCACTCACTCATCTGCCCTACCCCCGTCTGCAACCTGCCAGGTGTGCAGGTCCCTTGTAGCAGAATCGTCCACCCAGCTTCGCGCTGCAGTGCAAAGGCAATTGGCACCACCTCTTTTGCCACCCAGCATCAGGGGTCGCATCTGCAAGGCACAGCCAGCCTCCTCGGCAGCCATGTCAGCCGGATAGCGCCTCAGCAGGCCTGGGTCCACTGACAACCAAGGTTTTCAGGATAAATTTTAAGACTTAAATTTCTCAACGTATACATGAGTATCTATGATATGTGCGTTATGTATCCATCAATGTCACCTACAGCAGCAGTCTTCAATTTGTCAAGAACTTGGACCCACCTCAAATCCCAGCCTGTACTGTGGGACCCAGCCTTCAAGAGTCCATGACAAAGCCCAGCAGTAAAGGGGTTAACCTCCAGTCTGAGCCTTAAAACAAAAGGGCAGCAGCAGCACTGCGGTAATCCACCTGAAATTAGGTCACAACTCACCTCTGGATTCTGACCCACCTGTTGAAGATCTCTGCCCTAGAGGATGACATCATTGGACAACAGAATTTCAGACCAACCCACAGGTGTACACATTTAACTCCAGAAACCTATACACACACTGACAAAAATGCCTTAATAATCCTCATTTCAGAAACCAGAATACAGTCAGCCAGCACCTTACGTGAGGGTTAGATTCTGACACGATGGGAGAAAGCGGATCCGCCCCCTCGCCTTTGGAGCCATTCCAGCTGACAGGGGAGGGGCCGCTTTCTCCCGTTGTGTAATGGAGGCTCAGAGCCCAGCGGAACTTGGAGCTCCGCCCCCCCTGCAGTGACACTGCTGGGCAGCAGGACTGTGCCTCCCAGCAAGCAGGTATGATTCCCCCTCTCCCTCCACACATTTAGGCTGCAATCCTATACACACTTTCCTGGGAGTAAGCCCCATTGAACACAATGGGACTTACTTCTGGGTAGACATGCATAGGATTGTGCTGTCAGTGTATGTGGCTGTATCACAGGAATACGACTATAAATGTTCTTGACTGGACAGTTTTCTAACCTCATAACTGTGTTTCTGTTTCATTATTCAACTGTTTGACTATAAAAACAATCTACTTTTGCATCAGCTGTAGTTACAAATTTATTTGGATTTATGTTGCCAATATTGTCTTCTTTCCCCTTTTAAAAATATACAGTATATATATGCTTAATTTAGAATGGAGAGAAAATGAGGCATTTGTCCACAGGTGAATTAGCACCATTATGATTACAATGAATATCAAGTGTAGCCTTTTGTTTTTACTCTATCAACACTGTACTTTCAGAATTATTACAAGTGTTTAGAAGACAAAAACTTCAATCACTGAGTAGGAGGACTTAATTAGACTATGGTCAAACAGTGTACTGGAAGGAACCAAGGCATGACTAATACTCCCCACATTGTCACAATCTCTCTTCATATTACTGTTTTTCTACAAATGCTTCAACTGAAAGAAGCAGTTGAGCATTCAGCTTTGCATTCATTGCAAGAAGTTGTTAAGCATTCAATTATGGTCTGCTATAATGTCTATATTGCATTAGTGGCTTTAGAAGTACTGATGACTGAAAGCCTTGTTAATATTTCTGCAAGGTAAATTCTAAAAAGATTACACATCTGAGGGTCAAACTACAAAATTATGTTAAGCACACCATTGACTGTGACATGCTTAACTCTTGTTTACTAAAAGTGTGGTGGCCCAGAACAGGGACACAGGAGCATGGCAACTGTGGAAGAACCCAATCAAGTTCAAAACTGTGTGGAGGCACAGTCATCCCTTGGATTGTGAACTTATTGTTTTTATACTTAGTGGCATAGCTGGTAATCAGCACAAAGGCTCAAAGAATAGCTCAACATCCACTGCAAAAGACACCAAAAAGTAATTTCTGAAAGGGATAACTGATGAGAAATAATGGAGGAAAGCACTAGACCCAAGCACTTATTCTGGACATAACCCCGTGGTGATCAGAAGGGTAGTGCTGAAAAGAAAGTAGGGACATCTCTGTGAACCCGACATTTCTCCACACTCTTGGGTCACTTTTAAAACATACAACCATGCAAGTTAGCAATCCAATGGTAGGTTGCTGTCACCAGGAGCATGAGGTTAGGCAATGTTCAATGCCTTTCTCTAAGCCCAGGGATTGCCAATTAGCTAGCAGACCTCTGCAGGAGAAGGAAAAGTGGAAGGGGGAAACATCCAAGAGTCAACCTTTCCTTTTTATTCGTTCCACACGTGTCACTTTGAAGTAGTGCTGCCTGGAGAAGTCTTTAGGAGATTGTGGGCACTTACTCTGAAAAAATTAGACAGGTTGTTTATTCAGTGCAAGGAGAAGGTTTATCGAAACAAAAAAGGGGGGAAGGGGAAGATGGGAGACAAACCTCTATTGGTAGAGGTAAAATTCAAAAGAAAAATTAACCAGTTTCTTTCCCTATCTTGCAAGGCCACTTATGATCAAGATGACTCTGCTCATAGTTCTCTCCTGGAACTGGTAAGTGGAGTAAGGCATCTTAGGAATTAACCCTTCCTCACTGCACAGCACTGGACAGTGTTTTTCCTGACCTGGCAGGAATCCTCTCAGTCACTTCAAGCTGGTTGGCTCATGTTTATCTTTTTGCAGAGAGTACTGCAACACAAGCTTTGATTGGCTGGGTTCAGCTTCACACAAGTGGAATCTGCAGGCTGGTGTGGATTGAAAATTAATTCCCTCAACACATCTGTGTAGAAATAAATCCCAATTGCTAGGTACTTACTTGTCCCAGAAATCCTGGTCTTCGGCACTTACTACATAGTAAGTAGGTGTGCCTTCTGCAAGCCAGCAGCTGGTTCCCATGGCATACTGAGCAAAACACATAATAAAAGAGGCATTCCTCCATTCTCACACAGGAGGGAATGCTTCTTCTAATATGACACTAGCTTCTACATACACCACCTAAAAACAAATTGTTTTTTTATTTCTTCAAAGCAATTATTTTATATTCAAAGCACATGCTTTGGTTAATTAGTTAATACTAATTTAATTAATTGAGTAAGATTTCTTAATCAGGTGACAACCCTAATTAGAATGTACAGGTGGGCCCCCATATCCACTGATTTGCTATCCACTGTTTCAGTTATCCACGGATCCCCAGGCTTTTACTTTTTTCCCCAGTAAGCTTTGTTTCTTCCTTAAAGAAACAGGAGAAGCAGCCTCTGGCTGCTTATTACAGGCAAGTAGAATGAGACTAAGTCCTAGAGAGGCTCTGCAAGGTTAACAGAAACCTTGCAGAGCCTCTCTAGGACTTAGTCTCCGTTCTACTTGCCTGCAATGGAGGCTGCTTCTCTGTTTGTTTTAAGGAAGAAACAAAGCTTGCTGAAAGAAAAATAAGAGCTGGGGGGGGGGCAAGCATGCCTGCCTGCAGGGGAGGCAGGGTGGAAACCATGGAGTGGGTGTTCACTCTTATCCACGGTTTCAAGTATCCATGGAGGGGCCTGAACATATCCCCAGCGGATATGGGGGCCCACTTGTATACACACTAGTATAGATCAAGCATAGTAACAGTCACTGGGAGGGTTCAACCAATCCAACTCCATGGGGGGTGACACCAGAGGACCCCAGAGGCACAGAGCAGCAAGCGAAGCTCTGTGCTTGCATGGTTTGTGCACTGGATGGGCCTGCCCATGGCTTCAGTTGGGTCGAAAATAGCAGCACTCTGGAAGCAATTGGTGGTGACATGATGACATCATCACGTCACCGCCAGCCTACTTCTGTAACGCAGAGCCTCCATGAGGTACTCTCCACACAGGGTGGGGATTCGCCTAGCTACACCACTGATCAAGCATACAATGCTGCGTGCTTCCAAAGTTAACCTTGCATCATAGATCATGAACTACACGTTTTGTAAAGCAGCATCCAACATTGTCAGTAATGACAGATCGTTTTCTATGGCCCACTAAATACTGAAATTCCATCAAAGTAACAGCTGTATCAATGAGAAAGTAGATTTTGGAAGACAAGGCAGGGCACTATAGGAACGTTCTGCAGTTAAGTGAGCATGAGGGCAAATCAGTACAATAAATACATTCCTGCTTAGTCTGAAGCAAGTTTATCTCAAGAGGTTTACTCCAAGTGGCTTTTCTCAGTGCTCTCCAAAACGATAGACATTTTTTAAAAAATACAATTTTCTGTAAGAACACAACAACAGTGAAACTCCAGAGACTAAATGATACATAACAAGTCCATCTCTACATTGCAAAGTCAAAAGGTAGAGGCAATATCATTAAAACTTCCACAAGAAACCTCCAGAGCTTGAACTGTCTTGCCAAGGGGCAATACTCAAACATCTCAAGAGGTAAAACAAAGTAGAGTTTTCAATTCTGCCTTAACAAGGAATCTTACACTATTATTATGGCCAATGACAAATAATTCAAGCACCCTACCAAAATGCGTAGAAATTGTGTGTGATATAACTATCACCACTTGAATATGTGGTCTTTTCAGGGAAATTTGGTATTCACCGATTATAGCCTACAAACAAGCTCAAAGTCACAAACAGCAGGCCTTAACAGTGAATGTCTATATTCTTTTTTAAGCTACCTTGAGCAGATAGAATCAAGGGATATACTGTAAACATTTTAAATAAAACAAATTCATAAATAAATTATATCTTATGTCCTTTGAGCTCTCCTCCATACAACTGATGAGGTGAACTGTAGTCCACAAAAGCTTACACTGAAACAAACTGGTTACTCTTTAAAGTGCTCCAAGACTCTTTGCTGTTTTTGCTGCAACAGACTAATACAGTTACCCCTTCAGGATCACTACTTTGTTTTCTTTTTTCCAGTGTCTTATTTCTACATGGTTTCCTCTCTGTAACAAGTTGCCATGTTAAAAACTTACTTCTCTTACAGCCCAATCCTATGCATGTCTACTTAGAAGTAAGTCCCATTAACTTCAATGGGAGCTGCTCCCAGGTAAATGGGTATTGGACTGCAACCTTAAGGGCCTTTAGAAATCAATAGGTCATCCTTACAAACAGGCATTATTTCAAACAGACTGGTAATCTCTCTAAACTGAGATGCATGCACAATGTACTGCTGGAAAATCAGTATTATCTTCTGAAGCTAAACATGCAAGTATAAACCACAGCTTTAAAAAAAAGACTATCAGATCATTCGGGAACCAAGTATGAATCATATCCACTTTACTACACAGAATTGTACACTATGCCCTCCCTTTTTTGGAAAGTGTCACCAATGACCTCATTTTTCAAAACATTCACATTCTCTCCATTTTGGTTCCTTAGCTACCATTCCTAAGAACCAGCCAGGACTTCAACCTGAAGGGGGTAAGGTAAGGCTCTCTCTAGGCAAGTTCATGTTAATAAAGGGCCATTGATTGGAATGGAAAGCTGTAGCACTGCAGGGCATCTGTGTGTCACCTTCCTCTAAGGTAAATTCACTCTCCGTCTTGGCATAGTCTCACTTGCAACTGCCCAGTGGCCAGGCTACCTGGACAGCCTTTTCAGATTCCTTCTCCAGGAAGTGTCTCCCACCAATGACTTAAACATGGGTGCAGCTCACACCCTGTCATACCTTTTGAACCTTGGGAACCTCTCCAACTTTTGTTTGCTCCTAGAAGCATTAATTCAATCATGCCCAGGAAACTCTAAGCTGCACACCCAGGAGAAGTTCCAGGTACTACTGTCCGTCCAGGAATGCTTTTGTTTTCTTTGTAAAAAGTCCTATAACTACCCTGCTTTGTGGGCAGAATTTTGGCATCTTTTCTGTCAGTAAAGATGTCCACACTGTGTGTTCTGGCAGTCTCTTCCCTCCACAGAGACTTCCTTCATTTTCATGGCATTTTCTTCCCCATTGAAAATGCTCATGCTGTCCACTTTTGGTAAGCCTTTTCCCACTTGGAAAGCCTCTTGCTTCAGTATCCACCCTCACCTTCAGAGGAGCTACTTTCTCTGCCCAACAAGGGATACCTTCTTGGCTGCATTCTCCTTTTACTCCAGGATCTGAAGCCCAGGAGGTCTGAAGGACTGCAACCTAGTCTCACTTTACAGGAGGACATCATAACCTAGTCTAGTGTTCTCCCTGTAAGGCGGGGGGGAGAACTGCGAGTACTTGTGGGGGCAGGGATTACTGGGGCTTTGGGGGGTGCAGGGAAGCCTGCGCAACACTTTGCAGGTCTCCCCGATTTTTGGGTCGCCGAAAAATGGCGATTTTAGACCACTTCTGGATTTTGTGAAAACAAGAAGTGGTCTAAAAACTAAATCTAAAGTCTAAAAATCACAGTTTTTCGGCGATTCGAAGATCAGGGAAAGCCCTGGTAAGTGCTGAAAACCCATTTTTGGGCACTTTTTTGGCGGTGGCAGCAATCTTCGGTCGCTCCGAGCAAGCCCGCTTCAAACCATCATTTCACATCTAGGATGCAGTCAGACCTTCACCATGATCTATGTACTGTATTTACATGTCATGCTTCATCATGAAAAACAAATCAGGATTGTTATGTCTGTATAGGACCTTAAATTGGAAAAGGAGGACATAGAAAGATAACAAAATTATCCTTGGCCATCCATGCACCACCAGGGAAAGTCCATCTCATCCCATTATATGACATCACAGGATTCAGTTCCTAAGCAGGAGCTGAGGAGCAATGACTAAAGCAAGTGGCCAGGATAGAAATGTGCTGCCAGTAGTCACAGAGAGATGGACTCCAAGTGATTCATACAAAACCTTCCACTGCATCTGCCACTGTACAGTCGTGTGGAAGCAAGCTTTCCTTTTCCCTTATCCATCTAATTTGCCATCAAGCAAAGGATTAAAAAGCTTAGGATGGCTAATGATCCTCAAGCTGCATCTTGATACAGGATGAACAGCAGTTGCAGGGAGATCACTCCCCACAGAGTCCTCAGTACCACCATGGCAGACATCATGGGAAAAAATTGATATTGCAGTAAAACAGAATAAAATATCAGAAACAGCAAGTTAGCCTTAGCCTTTTGTAAATCTGCTCTTCCAGGTGCTCCCTGCTGTTTTTGACAAACAAGAAACTGTTTCAGATATTACAAGAAACAAGGCAATAACATGGGTACATAATACAAAGACACTTTGCCCACAGTAGTATAAACAGAGCCTGCAAGCTCAGACTGAATATGCTTCATTTTCCCCATGTGCCTGTCTATTCACCAGTCCAAAAGCAAAATTAAGCCCTAGGCCAATACACTACAGTACCACTGTTCACAGTGCCTGCAGGTGCCTGCAGGTGCTCTGTGAGAGTAAAGAGGGAAACTCTGCATTTTCCTCTAGAATTCTGGGCTTAAAGCTATTTGAAGCTTTATAAATAAGTTGCCTCAACATTTGTTATTATGTGTCAAAATATCTAGAAGGGTCTGCATTTCTGTTTTAAATTGTTCATGATTTTCAACCAGGTTAATATTTGCAGATATTAACCAAGAAACTTTGGAAAGACCTTTGATGAAATGCAGTTTGGTGTTCATATTATCCATTAAATATGAATAAAAACTTGATGCAAATCATGCAGTATAAACACTAGATACTCTACAAATGTAAAGACTGGTTCATTTACAGGTATCTTAAATAGCTGATCCAAAGCTGTTCAGCAAGGGTTTTTGTAGCACATATGCAAGTCAAAAATGATATTTTCCAGAATTTGCACTGTGTACTAGATTTGTCCAGGGACAGCTGACTGATGACGCAACCCTGAAGCTCTCACATGGAGCAGCAAGTTCAAGGAGATGGTGAAATGAAGCAAGAGGGAACACATATGCTGCATCTTCCCACTGTCCCGTCGCTGATGGAGGCACTTCAGTTCGCACTCTGATCCCCTTCCTGTGAGCCAAAAGCGGATCTGGGCAGTGTTGCCACTAAGAAGGGGACGGGGAGAACCTGGCCATGGCCTGATCTTCCCACGGCCTGACTGTTTAAAAAAGCAGCCAAGTGTTCCAGGAGGTGGAGCCTCCTATCCTTTTACCTACCCTGTTGACTGCTCTGGACGCAGCCTTCTTGTTCACCTAGATCCAGGCAAGTGAGGAGGTTGAGTCCAGGGCATCTGAAGTTATAGGTAAAAGAAAGGGGTGGGAGGTGACTTGGATCTGCTTGGTAGTCTCTCCCCCTTGGCTTCCTCTCCCCCCCCCAGCCACCCGTCAGCAGGTGGACACATACTAATGAGTATGCATGTGTGTGTTTTTCCTTACTTTTGGGAGTAGGGCGGCAGCAGCAGCAGCGGGAGGTTCATGCAGGGCGTGTGCACAGGGACAGCATTACGCATGGCTGGCTCAGGCAGGACTGGAGCTCTTACCGGGCCTGGATTTATCCTTGGAGCTACCACACAATCCTATCTACAAATTACACTCACTGAATGTGGATAAGATCATTAACAGCCCATCCTACACATTTCTACTAAGAAGTAAGCACCAATGAGTTCAATGGGACCTACTCCCAGGTAAGAATGCATAGGATTGCAGCCCAAGTCCCCTTGGCACTGTAAAAAACACAAGAATTTACTAGCACAGTGGATTTATGCCAGCACAATAATATCATGATTTTGCATTATGCCAGTATATCAGCAGTGCAAATGGCAAAATCTGGGGCAAATGGCAAAGTTTGAGGCATGATGAGGTTAGTGAGATTTAGGAAGAATTCTGTGCTCATTCAGGAGTCAGTTCCACCCCCAACACTGCACCTTCAAAAGAAGTGGTCTATGTTAAACATTCCCATTCAAGTCAACCGGGAGCCCAAGACTGCATCCCCATCGCCTTCTTCCCTGTGCCCATAGCCCACAATGTGGTCACTGTTATTTCATCAGCTCTTGGTTCTACTGTTTTTCTTGTGTTGCCATCTTTGCCGCTAGGAGTGCATGGAATTGTGACTCCATTAAGCTGGGGCCTTGGGATGTTGTGGGGCCTTGGGATGCCAACCCTGACTGAAGCTATTCCTCGAGATGTGTTTCCCCCCCCCTCCCCATTTTTCCAACATGATGTACAGTGCAATCCGACTTAATTTTTGTGCCGGTTTAACCAGTGGCGCAGTGAGAACGGGAGACCCCAGAATGGAAAGGGATTCAAATCCCCTTTGAATTCCTCCTTTGGAGGGGATTCGAATCCCTTTTCCATTCTGGGGCCTCCCATTCTCATTGCGCCACTGGTTAAACTGGCACAAAAAGTTACGTCGGATTGCGCTGGTAATGTTGAAAATTCCTGGAGGCCTTGTTAAAATCTCCATGATTGATTTCAGTAGTTACCCGGAGATTGATGCTGATTCCTGGAGACTTGAGGCCAACTCTGGAGGGTTGACAACCCTAGTGGGGCCATAGAATTATGCTGCCTACCTTTGCATTCTGCACACATCACATTAATGCCAAATACAATCTGTAGGAAAGGCACATTATATTTACTGAAGAGACAGGTAGCTACATATTTAACAAGGCTGAAAACCACTGTATCATTTTAAACATGAAAACTGTTAAATCTGTAGCACACCAAAAATCTGTATCTGAACATTTTGCTGTTTCCAGACCTTGCAATGACGTCCTTACTATAGACAACTGGGCATACTGAGAAATATCAGCTTAATGTGTACCAATTCTGTGTACCCAAGATTTTTTCAAAATTGTTTATTATATCACTTTCAAAAAAATCCAAAAAACAAACCTTACACACTTTGCTTATTATAGTAATACATTATATATGACATTATTATATACCCCGTATTGTCCCGAGTATAGGACGCTCCTGATTATAAGTCGCACCCTTAAAGTTTGGTGCTATTTTTTAAAGAATACATTTTAAACTTTTTTTTAACTTAAATATACACATTAGTAGAACAGTACAGCTTTAGTACAGTTAAAGGCATAGGCACCTTGTCCCTTATTGAATCTGGGCACTCTAGTATTAGTAGCCTTCCCATATCCAAAGGGGGACAGAGTGCCTACCTTTTAACCTTTGGAATTTGGGCAGGTGTAGCTTGTTGCACCCTTCCATGATGAAGAGCTGCACCTGCCCAAATTTCAATGAACAGCACAATCCTATGCATATCTACTCAGAAGTAAGTCCCATTGCATTCAATGGGGCTTACTCCCAGGAAAGTGTGCATAGGATTGCAGCCTAAAGGTAGGCACTCTGTCCCCCTTTGGATATGGTAAGCCTATGCAGGAGCTCTTGCTCTCAACTTTCAAACTGTACTCTCAACTTTTAAACTGCAAGATCAATAAATATCTTAGTTTCCCCAGGGTTGAAACTTAAGGGTTAATTTTTTCAAATGCTTCCAGAGGCTGCTGAGAGATAATGATCTCTCATGGTATTCAGCCATTTAGCAAGTGATTAAGAACTGCAAGGAAAAGCTTGAAAACACAGTGCTTTGCAGTTTAAGAAAAAGAGAGAGAGAAAAAAAGCCCCTCGGAGAGGCTTGGTTTGAAAGCGCTTTGCATAAAACACTAGGCAGAAACACTAGGCTTTGATTGTAGGGCGCACCCCCTACTTTAAAGACTTGCCTTAGGGGATAAAAGTGAGTCTTATACTCGGGCAAATACAGTATTGCTTTCCAGGGATTGCTGAATAACCAGGAAATTATAGTTTCAGTGAATTTTTTTAAAAACAGCTTGTCTAACAACCTTAAATTTAGTCTAAGATTACCTTCTGGAGGCAGAGTGGTGCTTTATGACAACACAAGCAGCCCAATCTTGCCTAAGACGTGGCAGCCGGCCTAAAGGGCTGGCCACCGCATCCTAGGCACATCGCAGGCCACGCCAGTCACAGAATTAGGATCACACAGTGTTCCAAACACAGAGTATAACAGCGTAATCCTGCCTAACTTTAAGCGGACGGCCTAAAGGCCCGGTCGCTGTATCCTATGGCAGTCCTGGGCTGCCCTGGGGCAACCCGGGAGCACCTTGGGAGAATGGGACGTTTGTCCCCTTCCCTGAATGTAAGCCACCAGGAGTCCTATGGGCCTCCTCGGAGGTACTAGAGCATCGTCTTGCTCTAGATGGGGTTGCACTCCCTCTGAAGGAGCAGGTCTGCAGCTTGGGGGTCCGTCTGGATCCACAGCTGCTCTTGGATTCCCAGGTGGCGGCTGTGGCCAGGGGGGCCTTTGCCAGCTGCGACCATACTTGGATCGTGCAGACCTGACCACTGTGATCCATGCCACGGTGATGTCGCAATTAGATTATTGTAATGTGCTCTACGTGGGGCTTCCCTTGAAGACGGTTCAGAAATTGCAATTAGTGCAGAATGCGGCGGCCCATGTAGTCACTGGAAGTAGGTGGTTTGACTCTGATGGGCTGCTGCTCCGGTGGCTGTACTGGCTGCCAATTCATTTCTGGGCCCAATTCAAGGTGCTGGTTTTGACCTTTAAAGCCCTATATGGCTCGGGGCCAGGCTATCTGAGAGACCACCTACTTCCATACAATCCAGCTTGTCCCCTTAGATCATCAGAGAAGGCCCTCTTGCGGGTGCCGTTGCCTAGGGAACTGCGAGGGGCTAGAAACAGGGCCTTCTCAGTAGTGGCACTAACCTTATGGAATTCCCTCCCTTTTGATTTATGAACTGCTCCCTCCTTGGAGACCTTCCAGCGAGGCCTGAATACTTTCTTGTTTAGAGAAGCCCTCTGAGTCTTTGGCATTTTTAACATCGTGCTGGTACAAGTGGGGTGCTGCTGCTCTTATGTTCTTGCTTTTAATTCTAATTGTGATCTCTTTTATAGTTTTTTAGATGTTTTCTATTAGTTAACTGTTTTATTGTTTTTAAAATATGATTGTTTTTTGTATTTGTATTTTCTGTTATAACTAACTTATATTCTAAAGACGCTTTCACACTACATCATTCTGTTCACTTTATAAGTTCACAGTGATGCCAGTTCTCACATACTGTATCGCTTTGGAGACAGGAGATTGTCACATTTCTTCTGTATTTAAATAAATCCTGCTTTTGATCTCATCCTACAACTCAGTGATTTTTTTTTAACGTGGTATACTTAACCAATATTGGTCATGTTTCAAAGTTATGCAGCTTTGCATTTTCTTAAATATGCGTTGGATTAATGTGCAAAGTAGAAAGTATGTGCAGAATATAAAAGGCTTAAACTTATTGGGAAAAATAATCCACAGAAAGAATCAAGGAATAATGTGGTTTTTCTGAAAAACATAATCACATTTTAATTAAAATTAATTAACATTTTAACTATTTACTATGTTATTAAGCATAATGAATTTTTGCATTACACCTTAAGAGTCCATTTCCTTGCAGTCATACCGACAGAGCCTCAGTGAAGTCAGATTACAATGCCAACACAATGACATGGTTATAGGGAACCTAGGTGGGCCATGGCCATGATCCATCTCCTTCATGGATCATTGCCTTGTCGTGGCGAAGGGGCTTGCGTAACTCAATGAAGCCATGAGCTATGCCGTGCAGGGACACCCAAGACGGACAGGTCGTAGCAGAGAGTTCTGACTAAAAGTGATCCACTGGGGAAGGAAATGGCAACCCACTCCAGTAACCTTGCCAAGAAAATCCCATGAACAGCACCAAAAGGCTAAAAGATATGACGCCGGAAGATGAGCCCCTCAGGTCGGAAGGTGTCCAATATGCTACTGAGGAAGAGCGGAGGACTATTCCAAGTAGACCCAGAAAGAGTGAAGCGGTTGGGTCAAAGCCAATAGGACGTCCAACTGTGGATGTGTCTGAGGTTGAAAGGAAAATCCAATGCTGCAAGGAGCAATACTGCTTAGGAACATGGAATGTGAGGTCTATGAATCAAGGCAAGCTGGATGTGGTCAAAAATGAGATGATAAGATTGAACATTGACATCTTGGGAATCAGCGAACTAAAATGGACGGGCATGGGCGAATTTAAGTCAGGTGACCATCATATCTACTACTGTGGGCATGAATCCCTTAGAAGAAATGGAGTAGCCCTCATAGTCAATAAAAGAGTGGGAAAGGCAGTACTGGGGTGCAACCTCAAAAACGACAGAATGATTTCAGTTCGAATCCAAGGCAAACCATTCAACATTACAGTAATCCAAGTGTATGCCCCAACCACTGATGCCGAAGAAGATGAAGTTGACCGGTTCTATGAAGACCTACAACACCTTCTAGAACTAGCACCCAAAAAAGATGTCCTTTACATCATAGGAGACTGGAATGCTAAAGTAGGAAATCAAGAAATAAACGGAACAACAGGCAAGTTTGGCCTTGGAGCGCAAAATGAAGCAGGGCAAAGGCTAACGGAGTTTTGTCAAGAGAACACACTGGTCATAGCAAACACTCTTTTCCAACAACACAAGAGGCAACTCTACACATGGACATCACCAGATGGTCAATACCGAAACCAGATAGATTATGTGCTTTGCAGCCAAAGATGGAGAAGCTCTATACAGTCAGTAAAAACAAGACCTGGAGCTGACTGTGGCTCAGATCATGAGCTTCTTATTGCAAAATTCAGGCTTAAACTGAAGAATGTAGGGAACACCACTAGACCAGTCAGATATGACCTAAACCATATCCCTTATGAGTATACAGTGGAGGTGAAGAATAGATTTAGGGCATTAGACCTGGTAGACAGAGTGCCTGAAGAACTATGGACGGAAGTTCGTAACATTGTACAGGAGGCAGCAACGAAAACCATCCCAAAGAAAAAGAAATGCAAGAAAGCAAAGTGGCTGTCAGATGAGGCTTTACAAATAGCTGTGGAAAGAAGGAAAGCAAAAAGCAAAGGTGAAAGGGAAAGATATAAACAACTGAATGCAGATTTCCAGAGAATAGCAAGGAGAGATAAGAAGGCCTTCTTAAATGAACAATGCAAGGAAATCGAGGAAAACAACAGAATGGGGAGGACTAGAGATCTCTTCAAGAAAATTGGAGATATCAAGGGAATGTTTTGTGCAAAGATGGGCATGATAAAGGACAAAAAAGGCAGAGACCTAACAGAAGCAGAAGAGATTAAGAAGAGGAGATGGCAAGAATACACAGAAGAACTATACAAGAAAGATCTGAATGTTCCTGATGACCACGCTGGTGTGGTCACTGACCCAGAGCCGGACATCCTAGAGAGTGAAGTCAAGTGGGCCTTAGGTAGCATCACTAACAACAAAGCTAGTGGAGATGATAATATCCCAGCTGAGCTACTTAAAATCCTAAATGATGATGCTGTGAAAGTGCTGCACTCAATATGCCAACAAATTTGGAAAACTCAGCAGTGGCCAAAGGATTGGAAGAGGTCAGTTTACGTTCCAATTCCAAAGAAGGGCAGTGCCAAAGAGTGCTCAAACTATCGCACAATTGCACTCATTTCACATGCTAGCAAGGTTATGCTCAAAATCCTACAAGCTAGGCTTCAGCAGTACGTGGACCGAGAACTACCGGACGTACAAGCTGGGTTTCGAAGAGGCAGAGGAACTAGAGATCAAATTGCCAACATGCGCTGGATCATGGAGAAAGCACGAGAGTTCCAAAAAAACACCTACTTCTGCTTCATTGACTACGCAAAAGCCTTTGATTGTGTGGATCACAACAAACTGTGGCAAATTCTTAAAGAGATGGGGGTACCAGACCACCTTACCTGTCTCCTGAGAAACCTGTATGCGGGTCAAGAAGCAACAGTTCGGACCAGCCATGGAACAACCGACTGGTTCAAAATTGGGAAGGGAGTACAGCAAGGCTGTATATTGTCACCCTGCCTATTTCTTATATGCAGAGTACATTATGAGAAATGCAGGGCTGAATGAATCGCAAGCCGGAATCAAGATTGCCGGGAGAAATATCAACAACCTCAGATATGCAGACAATACCACCCTAATGGCAGAAAGTGAAGAAGAACTAAAGAGCCTCTTGATGAGGGTGAAAGAGGAGTGTGCAAAAGTTGGCTTGAAACTCAACATTAATAAAACTAAGATCATGGCATCTGGGCCCATCAATTCCTGGCAAATAGAAGGGGCAGAAATGGAAGCAGTAACAGATTTTACTTTTCTGGGCTCCAAGATCACTGCAGACGGAGACAGCAGCCATGGAATTAAAAGACGCTTACTCCTTGGAAGGAAAGCTATGGCAAACTTAGACAGCATAATAAAAAGCAGAGATATCACCATGCCAACAAAAGTTCGCATAGTCAGGGCGATGGTGTTCCCAGTAGCAATGTATGGTTGTGAGAGTTGGACCATAAGGAAGGCTGAGCGCCGAAGAATAGATGCTTTCGAACTGTGGTGCTGGAGAAGACTCCTGAGAGTCCCTTGGACTGCTAGGCGATCAAATCAGTCAATCCTAAATGAAATCAACCCTGACTGTTCCCTGGAAGGACAGATACTAAGGCTGAAACTCAAATATTTTGGCCACCTAATGCGAAGAGAGGACTCTCTGGAGAAGACTCTGATGCTGGGAAAAATTGAAGGCAAAAGGAGAAGGGGAAGGCAAAGGATGAGATGGTTAGACAGCATCACCGATGCAACGAACATGAAAATGAGCGAACTCAGGAAGATAGTGGAGGACAGGAAGGCCTGGCGGAATATGGTTCATGGGATCACGAAGGGTCGGACACGACTTAACGACTGAACAACAACAAGGTGGGCCAACATCTGTTTTGCATAATCAGAAAAAAAAGTTAGAATTCCTTTGGTCTTGCTTCATAATGAAAGATCCTGGTGGATCAGATCTGCAGCCTTTGCAAGAATCCTAACAGCCAGCAGGCGATAGGTGGTCCTCCCTTAATGACGGATCACTTAATGACAATCCGCATATATGATGGAGGTCCCCAAAGTGTAAACAAAGAATTAAAGCTACAGTACTGTATTTTAAATGCAAAATTTTTTTGTCTTTAACTCTCTGTGTTTTTGTGTGTGTTTCTACCTCCATTGACAGGTAGAAATCTTGTTGTGCTTTGTGTTACACTCATAATGTACACTGCGTTTGCCATTCATTTCCTATTACAACTCCACTGTGTTACACTGAGGCCTTGCTTAATGACGGTTTCACTATATGACAGGTTTTCCAGAATGTACCCCCATCGTTAAGTGGGGGACACCTGTATTTACTTTACATACCTGTAAGACTCTAAATGTGCATGGTGTCTTACAGAGTAACCAACGAAAGACAGGTTCCTGCCATAAGGAGCTTACAATCTTACGTTTTGACACAGGAAGAAACAAACAGGAAGACGGGGCCAAGAGTACCAGAAAGAACATTTGTTTGGTTTGGGATGAACTTTTTTTAAAAAAATAACAAACACCTATATTTTATTTATTTATTTATTAAAAAAAAATTATATCCCAACTTATCCTATGCCGAAGGCAAATGTCCAAGGCGGTATCAAGTTTGTAAAATATGTTTAATATTTGTTGTAAGCCAGTGGGCTGCCTTTGAGAGAAAAATGGGATAAAAAATTGAATACTGTACATAAATAAATAAATAAATAGTTCAACAGGAGAATAGTAATTTCAACAGGGGAACTTCTTTTCTGAGCTCAGAAGGTTTTAAGGAGAAAGGTGAAAGAACAGAGAAAAAGAGGCAACACCATGTAGATGTTTTGGGAGGGAATTCCAGACAAAGGAGGCAGCAAGGTTGAGAGAGCAGAGGGGTTAGGAGACCTTCAGTTAGCTGCAAGTTATAAAGTTGGAGGACCTAATATATCAAGATTTTACAATATGGGCTGGGCCACTTATAAGAACCAATTACACAAGGACATACCAGCTATGGATAGGCATATTCTGAAACTCATTATAAGAATTTTGTAAGGTGGATTATTTAGAACTATACTCAAATGCTCATTACTATAGACTCTCAAATCTAGCCTAAAGTACCTTGAGCAAAATCAATACTCATTTATTAGAGGACATAATACGAGATCTCAACATTACCTATTGCAAATTGGATTTGCACAGGCTTACCATTTTAGCTAGAGTATAACTGACTAAACAATATTATTCTCTATGCTCTGATAGGAGACTATAATGTTTGTACTTATTAAAGTTTATTGTAATGCAATCATTATACTATATACCCATACAGTAGTGAATGAAACTAGAGAGAATGTACAGGTACATGTCTTTTGAAAATAGATTGCAAAGATTAAAGCAACTCCCCTCCCACCCTGTTTCATGCTGAATTGACTCAAAAATAGGGGAAACACACATAATAGCACTGTGAGTTGGTAGTCTGCAGTCACTTGGAAAGGGCTGAGGGCTACCTCCCCTGACCCCCAGGGGCTGTTCACAGTGGCGCTTCCACGGTAGGGGCGGCACCATAAGTAATGCCGCGTCGAGTACCGTGTGTAGGAACCGAAAGGAGGAGGCGCCGCCCCCTCACTGTCACTACCATTCAGCGCGAAGAACGCGACCGGCAGGAGTCCCTGCCGGTCGCGTTCTTCGCGCTGAATGGTAGCGACAGTGAGGGGGCGGCACCTCCTCCTTTCGGTTCCTACACAAGGTACTCGACGCGGCATTACTTACGGTGCCGCCCCTACCGTGGAAATGCCACTGGCTGTTCACCTCCATCCTGAGAGGAGTTCCCAGGTGGGCACACCCATTTCTCCCAGGTAACCCCAACCCCCTGATTAAGAGGGGCTTGGTATAAGGGTACAAGACATCAGGGAAGACAACTGGGGTGCTCACAGGGGCACAGGACTTGTCAGATGGAAATTCTGGGACACTATGCTTGAAAATACCTCCCCCCTTCTCAGTTTGTGGTATACACCTTGGGCACCAGATGAAACTCGGCACACCCTTTTCCATTCCCTTTGACATAGAGCTGCCCCCTTAGGAGGAGGCAGACAGGGCCTGGGTTCTGAAAGATGCCAAATACATTCTTATGTATTTTACAACACAATCCTTACTAAGTATCCGGCGGGTGGCTCAGGGTCGCCCGCCAGATGCTATCCCTGTTCGGAGGTCTACTCGGGGAAAGGAGATATTCGTCCCCCCCCCCCCCGGTGTAACACGCGGAGGCCCATTTGGGCCTCCCCGGATTTCCACCAGCTATTTAGCTGGCATAAGTCCAAGGAGGCTGTGTAATGGCCATGCCAGCCCGGGAATGAGATGGGGATATGGTGGCCACCATCCCTGCCGCCCTGGGCCGGCTTGGCCAATGGCCCCCTCCCTTGCTGCCCAGACCACCCCCACGTCCGCCAGGGGATCCCTTACCTTCTCTGGTGGCCACAGGGATGATCCGACTGTAAAGTCGTCGCAAACATGCTTTACGGCACGTTTGCAACAGCTTTGAACAGCAGAGTGCTCGCTCCACTGTTCCTTAGTTATGGAGGACAGCGCTCTTACTCTTAACATTTTTTAAATAATATTTATATTGAAAAGGAGATTGTGATTTAGCCGAGGTTTATTAAGACCTCATTAGTAAGGTGCTTTTTTCAAGTGTAGAAAGACTAAGGTAAGAAACTGGTATCACATACATTTAGGGCACTTTTTAAGGATATTTGCCTCACAATTTAAAGTGTTTAGCATAGGACATAACTGCCTGTGGCTCCAAAGCAACATCACATACCATTACATAATTGCCGTCAGATAGAATGATGCAAATTTTTATTGTTATGGTGCCAAAACCTTGCAAAGCTAGCATTAAGTACTTACACATACCATGCTTATTCACAACCAGTGAAGGAACCCATCTGCATGGCAGGCTGTATTTACTTTCTCCCATAAATATCAATGGAAACCATCCACTTCTCAGGGAGAAAGATTTGAAATTGGAATTGCTCAGGTGAACATAATATCCAACCCCACTGTTCTGATACCAGTGGAACCAGTATCTAGGATGGGGGCACATTTCCCCCCCCACAATAATAAGTATGCCCCTGATTTACTGCCTCCCACTCTGCTGGAGAAAGTAAATAAATTTAGTAGAATGCAACTGTATTCACACATATAATTACCGTATTTCTTCAAGTCTAAGGCGCCATCGATTCTAAGGTGCACCTTTACTTTCAGTACCACCAGCAGGGGAAAAAAATCCATCAATTGTAAGACTCACCTCCCTTCATTGAATCTACCCGCTCAGCACCAACTCTCCCCAGCATGTCTCCTGCAGCTGAGGATGTTTTTTGGCCATTTCTGGTTTTCGCAAAAACCAGAAATGGCTGAAAATCACCGTTTTTTGCCGAACTGAAGATCAGGGAGGCCTGCAGAGGGTTGCGCAGGCCTCCCTGAAGCTCCCGCAAGCCCCAGTAAGTAAGAAGATAGCACTTTGGGGTGCTTTTTGGAGACCTTCGATTCTAAGACGCACCCCATTTTTTGAAATGCTTAATTGGGAAAAAACATGTGTCTTAGAATTGAAGAAATACAGTAATAAAGTGCTTTGGGTCCCATGGATGCACAGAAGCAATTGTGCTTATGCATTCTCTCCCTGCCCACCCTTGTCACAGCCCCTAGAGAAGTTTGTTCCCGCCCAGAAGACAAACTCCTGTTACTATAAGATACATGTTTTGGTATCTTCTTGATTAACAATATTTTTAACTACAACCAGAAATTAAGCCAAATTCTTACCAGTGCTCGAATTACAGATTGTCCAAGGGCCCTCAGCCCCCTTAGCTACTATTGTTACAGGGCTGCAGAAGGTAGGGAGTACAATATGGCTTAATTGGGGGTAGGACGTACATTTCATTCAGGGGGGGCCCTACTCATTCTCCCCACTTCAAGTACAATTTCTTACATTAAAAATTAAAAGCCAATGGCAATCCACTGCCTGCATTATGTAAGTTGTGCAATGTTTTCTACACATAATGCAAAGAAGTACTTCTGGAAAAGACAAATGAATGTCAATATTCTTTTATTTCTTATAATGGAAAGAAATATTTGTCCATACAGAAATCATGCCAATCATAGCACTCTGTAAAATTACATATACTGTATATTCTGTATATTACATATATGCACATCCATCCAAAGAAAAGATGGATTTATGCCAATAAGGAATTGAATATTAATGACATGATTCAGTTCTCTGAAAAGGTATGGTGTTTAAAATTAAAAAAGCAATTATCTATTTCTACTGAATATCTTGCTAATATGAAAGTTCAACTAATATGAACTAATAGGAACTAATATGAAAGTTCAACAACCTACATCTGTAAAACCACCACCATAGGAAGCTTTAAACATACGCTAGAACTATCAGATGACAACAATAAAGCAAAACTATCGGTAAGACAACAACCCAATGAGAGAGATTTCTCATTCAAATACTTTGATTCCCTTTTCTGCGCATTTGCCTGCTGACAAAACTCCAGCAGAAAATAAGAGCTTTGGCTGTTTTGGGTGTGCTTTCTTTAATGTGTCATTTTACACTTGAGAGAAAATACAATGTTTGTTTTATATCTTGCCCTGAGAAGAATGTTTGAATTAAGTATCTATGAAGCTGCTTTATAGCATGTCAGACTGTTGTTATATGGGGAGTGTTTTTAAGACATGCACATGGGGAAAATTATTACACGTGCAGGAACTGAGTGCAGTGGCCAATGGCACAAGTCAGTGGAATGGTGTAAGGAAGGAGGGAGGCATGGGTAAAGGCGTTAATAATAGAGCACTTTTATTGTATTTTTTATCCCCGCAATAATGGAGAAGGGGGGCTCAATAATAAGTGGTTTCTAGGTAGAAGTAAAGCGTTCCTCCTCCACTTTTCAAGGGAAAGGAGGTGTGTAATGGTGTAAGCAAGGAGGGGAGCAGGATGTAGGGAAAACAGAAGGTTATCCAGGGAACCTGGGGTTGGAAAATTAGGGATTTGGCAATAGCGAGAAGGGAGAGGAGAAGAACTGGGGGAAGGAGGGAAAGAAGTGGAAGAAATACTGTACAAAGTTCCAGCCACAGTGAAAGACCATGGCAGAGCTGCAGTTCTCTGAAGACTGAATCAGGGTTACAAGCGAGGCCCAAGCCCCTTGTGGGCTATGAAATCACTTCACTCATTCTCAGGTAAAAACAGGTAAAAACCGACTACGAATCTAGATTCACTACTATGAGCACACAGCACTCACAAAAAGGAGAAAGACAGAGACATTAAGCATTGTCATTGACAATGACATTGAATGCACATGAGACACAGACAATCGAGGAAGAATTCTGGGTCAATGGTCAGAGTTGCCAAAGACCAAGGTTATGTATTCGTATTTCTGGAGGCAGGTTGAAACACTGCAGAAATCATGGTCCAAGAGTGCCAAGGCATAGCAATCTCCAGTTGTAAAAATGGGGAGAAAAGCAGAAAATGGCTTCAAAACCAAACCCAAGTGGGCTAGGCAATAGCTTACTCCTTGGAACGAAAGCTACGGCAAATTTAGATAGCATAATAAAAAGCAGAGATATCACCATGTCAACAAAAGTTTGTATATTCAGGGCGATGTTGTTCCCTGTAGCAATGTATAGTTGCGAGAGTTGGACCATAAGGAAGGCTGAGTGCCGAAGAATAGATGCTTTCGAACTGTGGTGCTGGAGAAGACTCCTGAGAGTCCCTTGGACTGCTAGGAGATCAAATCAGTCAATCCTAAATGAAATCAACCCTGACTGTTCCCTGGAAGGACAGGTACTGAGGCTGAAGCTCAAATATTTTGGCCACCTAATGCGAAGAGAGGACTCTCTGGAGAAGACTCTGATGCTGGGAAAGACTGAAGACAAAAGGAGAAGGGGAAGGCAAAGGATGAGATGGTTAGACAGCATCACCGATGCAACGAACATGAAAATGAGCGAACTCAGGAAGATAGTGGAGGACAGGAAGGCCTGGCGGGATGTGGTTCATGGGATCACGAAGGGTCGGACACGACTTAACGACTGAACAACAACAAAGTTCCAAGGAAGGAAGGAAGGAAGGCAGGGGAGTCAAGGTTGCTTTCCCGGGGAAAGGGCTGAGTTGCAAAGCAGCTCAGCAAGCAGCAGCTTTTCAGTTTTGCTCAGGAAAGGGAAGTGGGGAGAAGGGAGAAATGAGAGAGCAGTCTGACACCTGTCCTGGTTGTGGGTTGGCACAGCGATTCTTGGGTGGCAGGAATGAGGATGCTTAACGCAGTACCAGCACCAGCTGGTCTCTACATGAGTCACGAGAAACAACAAGCACAGTGAACAGCAAATAGAGACTACTGCACTAGGTGTGACTCAGCATTTTATACCCTAAATTTCCAACAGAGAAGCACAGGAGCTTTCCTGGGGTGAGCTCATCTTTCTTTTGTGCCTAGACGGCCTTTGAATACTCATTCCCAACTTGAGATGGTGCCTCTATTGTGCCGCAAAGAATAACAATTGGTCTTGAACGCCAGGGCCTCAGTTAACATACAGCTCTTGATTAAAGCCAGGGTTGGTGAGGACAGCTAGAGTTGGAGACCCTTCTTTTGTAAACAACTTTGTTTACTCCAAGTCAGGAGGCTCCCTGGGTATGTCTTTTGTTTACAGTTTCAAATGCAATGTGCAAGCAAGGTGCAGCCGCTCATGGAGTTTTCCCAGGAAACAAACGAACAGCAAGGCTTCTCTTAAGCCAACCAGCATGGGCATTGTATGAAATTTGGGTCAACACAAGTACTTGCGACCAACAGAGCCTATTCCCAGCATTTATATAGAGAAGCTATTGAAATCCAAAAACACAAGGATAATATAAATAGAAAAGAGGAAACATTGTGTATTAGTAATAGCTGACTACCTGTTCTGAAAGATACTAAAAATCAAGAGATTTGATAGTGTTAAGAGTGTTAAATAACGTATTTCCCTCTTCCTACTGCTGTGGTCACTATCGCTTTAAGAACACTGCCACCTGGCACTTTCCACTGAAGCTCTGTCTTCTCCCTGCAGCAAGACCTTGGTGTGTAGTTTCTGCACACCATTTTTTCTCTGACAAAGCTCATCACAAGAATGAGCAAAATATTGGAAACCAATGCTATTTTCAGACCATGGTCATTAAGTCCCCCAAATTTTAATTGTTAAATAAGAAGCTTGTCAGGCAACAACTACTAACATCTAGCTCAGCACTGCCTCCACTTACTGGTGGCAGCTCTCCAGGGTCTTAGCCGGCGTTCTCTTCCAGGCTTAGCTGGGGATGATGGGGACTGAACCCGGGACCTTCTGCATGCAAAATGTGTGCTCTACACCTTCCCATCATATTCCATTACAGTTGTTGTACAATTGCACATAACTCCAGAAATGTTGCTTTCTCTCTAGCAATTCAAATTATTGAAAATGTTGCTTCTATTAAAACCACTCTAACTGCTTTGGCATAAATCTGAAGATCTATGTATATGTTACAGAAAAACCCGAAATCCGTCATTACTAGCTCTGACTAGTTAAAATGCGAAGCTCTGGACAGTGTTGGAGGTTTCTAGTATTGCCTAGTCAAAACTAAAAAGTACTGTGCCTGGTGATAAGAACTAGTTCCAACTAGGAGAAACCCATTTTTGCTACCTCGAAAATGTCCGGAGCTGCTTGTTTTCCCCATCCGGAACTAGTTGTTCCTGACAGACGTGGTAGTTTCTAGTTCTGACTAGGCAATACTAGAAACCTTGAATGCCGCTCAGAGCTTCTAGTTTTGACTAGTCAGAACTAGTTTCTCCCGATATGTGTGGAACTTTCTAGTTCTTCCTAAGCAACACTAGAAACCTCTTGACGCCATCTGAAGTTACAAGTTTTTACTAGTCAGAATTGGTAATAACAGATTTTGGGTTTTTACTGTAACATACAGAAAATATAGTTGCATTCAGCCAGTTTGGTCACTAACAGCCCAATCCTATCCAGTGGAGGAACATCAGCACCGTAAGGGTCAGATCAGCTGTGTACTTAACAGTGCAACTTGACCAGATGGAGGTTTTGTTTTAGTTTTAAATACCAAGCAGGGCAGGTGCAAAACAGGATAAACCAAAGCAGGGAAAGGAGGGCTTTCACAGTTTTCCCCTGTAGCTTGGGCAGCCCAATACTGACTAAGATCCGGCCGGCGGCCCCTGGGCCGCCAGCCGGATCCTGTTCCCCAGAGGCAACGTTACCACCGGAGCGGAGGTCTCCTCAGGGAAGGAGACACTCATCTCCTTCCCCGAGTGTAACCGGGGCCAGGTCCTATCGACCTCCTCGGATTTCTGCCAGCTGTTTTGCTGACAGAAGTAGAGGAGGCCGTGTAAAGGCTCCGGTGCCCAGCAGGGGTCAGGATACAGCCAAAGGTCGTCCCCTGCCCCCTCCTGGGCTGCCTGGGCCAATGGCCAGCCTCCCTGCCCCGGCGATCCGCCCGCCCACCTGCCCGCTGGATCCAGACTTACCTGGGTCCGGCATCAGCAGGAACCTCCCAGCGCTGGAGCTGGGAAGGCCAGCCTTGTCAGCTCTTGAGGATGCGCAAACATGTCTTATGGCACATTTGCAACTCCTTCCGATGACGGAACGCTCGTTCTGTCACCGGCAAGTTAGTAGGGATTGTGCTGTACACCTGTTCGTACCCTCCCCATGCACAATTTTACATAAAAAAAACTCTCACTGTTTTTTTTAAATTGAAAAACAAAACAAAAACTTTTGGTTTTTTTAATTAAAAATAGTGCACTGTGGGAAGGAAGGCACAATCAGGCTCACCTATGTTGTCCTCTGTAAGTTCTGCCTCGTGGTGAGGCACTAGCTGGTCCAAATTACCAGAAATGCCAGAACTTCTGGGACCAAAACTAAGAAAACTTTGGGCTAGAGGGCTTCATGCTGATGCAATTGACTTTGGAGTGTGGGGAAAGTGTTTACTAGTATGTTAAATACACAAAGATGTGCAAACTTGAAGTTAAAAACAAGTGCAAACTTGAAGTTAAAAACAAGTTCATCAACTGAAGGAGTAATCAGTTGCATTTAATTTGTTCTGCCTAGATTTAGGCTAACCTTTACTAACCCAATACCTCAAGTTCAATATTAACACAAGCTCTTTTGCCTTTGTAATGAAAATAAATATGAAAGAACAATTATGAAGCAGAACGCTTTCCCTATCTATGGTCTCATGGATATATAAAATCTTATGACTTTTGCACCAACTTCAAATAAAGCATTTCTTCCCTTCTTCTCAATGATCTGACTACCTGTGGTTGTGATACTGTGACCTTCCTTTGTACAAACGTTTTGAGATCTATAGACATGACCTACTCAACAATCATGATTAAATTTAAAACAACTCTTAAATTGATGTGATTTCTCATATATCAGATGCATTAATGTGAACTCATTTGCCCAATAAATAAGCAGAGGACAAAAACAATAGTGGTCAACTTTGCAACATTCACAAAGTAGTTATCTGTTGTTGTCCAGCATAAGTAACTATCCACAGAAAGTAGGTACTGTACAGTAAACATGGAATTTATCATGCTTGCATAACTAAGGGCAACATTTCTACAAATATTAATATATGTATGAAGTACAGATTGGTAGGACAATTTTGTACACCAATAATGCTGCTATCCAGCATGCTGAAAAAGTATTCTAAATTATTTTCATAGTCAAGAAATCCATTTTTATATGCAACAGCATCCATTCCAGGTAGACCACTCTAATTTATATTTTCTCAGATTTTCAAATCATTACAGTATCAGTATGCTTGGAAGCGACTATTACAATGTGAACCTAAAACAACGCTACCAATTTTCATGATTGAAACAGCAGAGCTAATTTACTGACCCCAATTTAAATAATTCTAGTACCTATATATCATGATTATCCTCCTTTTTCTTGCAACCACTCAAATGGCTGGGCAGTTATGCTCACATTTTTCTATTATAATAATCACTCCCATCAATCAATAGAGAGTGTCAATCAACAGAGAGTAGAGTATGTGTACAGTTAGGCTGTCATCTGAAAAATGTTGTAAAACATGTTCCAAAATAAAGGATAGAAGAGAAGAATAAAGATAGAGAACAAAAGCAGAGAGGAAGGAGGGGGAAAAAAGAATTAATATTACCAACCTGATCCTTCTGCAGTCTTCATATGCAAGCAAAGGGCTCCTTTGGTGCAATAGCCACAAAGCATGTAAAGGTAATATTACTGACTGGGTTGAAATCTCCACCAATCTATCCCCACCAATCTATAGTCCAATTTGCAGGCTGTGAAGAGGGGACAATTTTGGCAATCATTGAAGGGGTGTAAAATGGGGTGAAAGGTTTGAGAAAGGATTACTGGGGTAGTCACAGTTCTCCTGGCAGCTGACATTTTTCCTCAAAATGCTCTCTGAGAAAATGTAGCATCCTCACTGTCCAAAGAGACATTCTGGTAAAAAAAAAGGGGGGGGGCAGCTGCCAGGACAACCACCATCATTGCCATCACCAGTAACTCACCCCCAATTCTTTCAACCCATTTCACACATCCCTGAAGGTCATCAAAATGCTCCCCTGCCACACATTCTGACATAATAATGCTTCTCCCTTTACCTAGATGGGCAGCCCAATCTAGAAGAAAACTCCGGCGCTGGAATGAGCGTTCCGGCACTAGAAGAAGCGTTCTGGGGGGGGGGGCAGTTCGCCGGGAGAGGGTGGGTGACCATTGGCCCAGGAGGGGGCGGGGGACGGCCTTCAGCCATATCCTGACCCCCACGGGGCGCCAGGGCCTTTACACGAAAATAGCTGGCGGAAATCTGAGGAGGCCCATCTGGGCAGCCTCTGTTTACACTCGGGGAAGGGGACGAGTATCCCCTTCCTCGAGTAGACTTCCTGCCTGGCAGCCATGCCGGCTGCCGGTGCACACGATCCGGCGGGCAGCCATGGGCCGCCGGCCGGATCCTAGTCAGGATTGCACTGTTAGTCTCATCTTTGAACATTCACACAGATAGAACCAGCAGATACAAAAAGATTTCACCAGGGGCCAACATTATTAAATAGACAATGTGTTGGTTTTCTTTACTAAAAGTGAGAAGTTTGTGAACTGCAGGATTGCTTTAGCTGTTACTGAAATTATAGGAGGAAATGTTTACCTTTTCTGACTTCGGACTACAATGAAACAAGCAGAACCGTCTGTTCTTGTTTTGCTGTGTGTGGGGTGGCGGCGGTGGTAGGCTTAGGACAGTAGGACAAACACATTGGTTTAATAATTGGTGTGACGCTATCATAGCCAAAATAACTAAATTTACAACAGTTCCCAATGAAATTAGAGGAGACTGACAAACCAGTACATAAACTATTCAAACCAGCTTATATGCATTTAAACTTTAAGTAGAACTAATATATGAATCAGAACCTTGCAGCCCATCCTTATACATGCTTACCCTGAAGAAAATCCCACTGTATACCTTGGGACTTAGTCTGAGGCAGGAATACATCAGACTGCAGCCTTAGCAAGTTTAAATTTAAAACTAGTCTGGCCACGGGATGTACAAGACCGTCCTTATTTTTTGTGTCACTACAGTGGGTCCTCCATATCCAGACACACACCCCCATTCCTGGAACCCCCACAGATATGAAAATTCACAGATAACTAAATCTGCGGTTGGGGTAGGGGACGGGGGGGGGGAGATGCAAGAGTATCTGATTTAGCAACTGCGCAGGTCCGCTGCCCGCTTCTTGCCTCTCGCCCCACTTTACTTTGTGAAGGTTCAAAGTGCCTGCAAAAAGAAAAAATGCAACTGGAAGTTGCTTCCAGTCACATGTTTTCTTTTTACAGGCACTTTGGACATCAGGCAGCGGGCCGGCACAGTTGCTAAATCAGGTACTGTGGCACCTCCCTCCACCCCCAGTGGGAGTACCTCCTCCACGGATGGTCATCCGCAGTGAGTCTTATCCACAGATGGCCAATCCACAGATAAGGAGGGCCCACTGTATTTCTGCTTTAACTGCAAAATGAAATTATGTATGAGATGTATAACATTATATCATGACAAAATGACATACAGCGCAAACCTGACTAAGGATCTGGCCGGCAGCCCAGGGCCGCCTGCCGGATCCTGTGCCCATCTGATGGTGGGCCGGAGGTCTACTCGAGCTCGTCCCCTTCCCCGGGTGTAAACCAGGGCCGGCCCTATTGGCCTCCTCGGATTTCCGCCAGCTAAATAGCTGGCGAAGGTAGAGGAGGTCATGTAACGGCCTAGCCGGCCCGGCGGGGATGGGGATATGGCGAAAGCCATCTCCCACCCGCTCCCGGACTGACTAGGCCAATGGCCCCCCTCTCTTGCCCGCTGAACTGCGCCCGCCAGATCCTGACCTAACTTCTCTGGCGACCGCCCAGGCGTTCCGGTAACGGAGCGCGGGAGGCCGGCCTCTGTGCCAGCCTCCCTTGCTCCCGTGTAGTCACAAATGTGCTTTCTGGCACCAGCAGATTCGTCAAGATTGCACTCATCATGTTATAGTGTATGTCATCCAGCATGAGATAAGCATGTTCACTTCTCAAAAACAGATCTTTGAGTTTCAAAAGAACAGAATTTTCCAAGTTGTTATTTCACATCACATGATAGCGACAATGCACAATAATGCTAGAATTGGACATATTTAAAGACATGGAATGTGGGCCAAACTAAGGACACAATCCTAACCTAATCCCCCACTGCTGATGCAGTCACATCAAAGGAGCACGTGCTGTATCCTGCAGCATAGAGGCAGTCACCGAGGTCTCCTCAAAGTAAGGAAACTTCCGTTCCCTTACCCCGAAGCAAGACTCTGGTGCCCCAATGGGCAACTCCACGCAAGTCTGAGGAGAGTAAGGGAGAGGGAAGGTGACAGTGAACAGGGTTAGAACCCAGCGCACTCTAGTGATGCCAAGGTCCATCCCTCCCATTCCACCTCCTTGTGAACTGCCCCTTCCCTGCCCAGAAACTCTCACATTCCTCCCTGCCCTGTACCGCCCACTGCCCACCCCCAGGTGCTCTATGCCTCCGCCGCCAGCTTACCTTCACGGCCAGAAGTATCAGGCAGTGTCAATGAACCTCTGGCACTGCCGCAGAATCAAAATGGATGCCTAGTTAGGACTGGGCTGCCTGTGTGATATAGGAGCTCTGTGATTGGAGTTCCCAATGTCTTTATATCTCTCAAAAGGAATCGTAAGGGCCCCAATTTGGCTTGGGCCCTCAACATAATGAAAATAACTCTTTGTCCTGCAGTGACTTCCTGTCTTAGATTCCCACCTCCGTAGCTGCTATTCATAAGAACATAAGAACAAAAGAAGAGCCCTGCTGGATCAGGCCAAAGGCCCATCTAGTCCAGCTTCCTGTATCACACAGTGGCCCCACCAGATGCCTCAGGGAGCACAAGGCAACAAGATAACCTGTTTCCCGTTGTTACTTCCTTGCACCTGGCACAGAGAAAACCCGCTTCTAAAACCTCTAAAACCAGGAGGTTGCTTATGGCTTGTAACCTGTGATGGTCTTTTCCTCCATGAATCTGTCCAAACCCCTTTTAAAGGCATCTAGGCCAGGTGCCATCACCACATCCTGTGGCTAGGAGTTCCACAGATGAATTACACGCTGAGTAAAGAAATATTTTCTTTTATCCATTCTAACTCTCCCTCCACTCAATTTTAGTGCATGTCCCCTGGTTCTGGTGTTGTGCAAGAGGGAGAAGAATTTCCCTCTATCCACTCTCTCCATCCCATGCATAATTTTATACGTCTCAATCATGTCCCCCCCTCAGGCGCCTTTTTTCTAGACTGAGAAGCCCCAAACGCTGTAGCCTTTCCTCATAAGGGAGGTGCTCCAGCCCAGGAATCATTCTGGTCGCTCTTTTCTGCACCTTTTCCAATTCAACTATATCCTTTTTGAGGTGTGGTGAACAGAACTGGACACAATACTCCAGATGTGGCCTTACCATTGATTTGTACAAGGGCAGAATGATATTGGCCGTTTTAGTCTCAATCCCTTTTTTATTCACTACTGACAGTAAACGTTATGAGTATGATTTGTGCCCCTAAGTTTCCCCTCCACAGCAAATAGCAACTGGGGGGGGGAGCAATTTAGACTGGAGCTGCAACATGGGGGATAAGGGTTAGACCTCACCTTTCTACATGCTGTGGCCCTGATCCATCCTCCACAGCCTCTTTTTGAAAAAAATAAAGGATGGAAATTCCAGTCACGGAACTCCCATGTCATGTGTAGTTTGGCACTTAGTTGTGCACGTTTCCATTTTGGAAGGAAAGGATAGCCTTACACTATTCCGTTTTTCTTTTTTATGGCAAAGCAACAGGCTACTGCTCATCTAGCTCTTCATTCAAGTTCTGATTGCCCCCGTTATTTTTCTGGGTCTCAGCTATTTCTCAGCCACTAGGCTACTGCACATCTTTATTTATTCTGTGCTACAAGAACAAACAGAGCAACATCCTGTATAACAAGACATTTATAACTGAAAATATGTGATTTTGACTCCTGAAATTGCAAGTCACAGATATTCATTGGATGTCTCATGTGACCTTATGTGTAAATTTGCAAGAGCAACAAACAATGAAGCCAACTGAGGTTTGGTGGGGTAGGTCCACCTCCACCTGCCGCTCCTGGATTGAAAAAGGAAGAGGGGGGCAGAGCAAAAGAATAAGTGTGGAGAAGGGAAGTGGGCTGTAGCCTAAGCAATAACCCTTTTCCAATCCAAGGAGCATGACCAGCAGAAGCTAGGACATTACCAGAGAAAGAGAAGCAGCAATTGCATGCTGCCTCTGGTGCCAGGAGGTCTTGGACTAACCCTAGCAACAAAATTAACAGTCCAATCCTATCCTTCTCCCCCACTGGTGCAGCCAGTGGGGGAGGACAGAACAGGAGGCTTTGGAAGGGAAAGGGGAAATCCCTTTTCCCTTCCAAAGTCTCCCGTTCTGCCCTCCCCACTGGTGCAGCCAGAGAAGGATAGGATTGGGCTGTGAAGGACGCATCAATAAAGTAAAATAGTAAGTTGTATTCTCTAACACAGGTTTTCAGGACTTGGAAATTTGGTAACATCCTGACATCACATCATGAGTTACTACCAGCATACTATAAACATATTGTAAAAGTATATTTTTATTCTGGAATTGCATTTAAAAAGCACACTTAAATGTCTAAAAAGTAGCAACATTACAAATATAGTTAGTAAATATTAGTAATCTATAACAGAAGTAAAGGTAAAGGTATCCCCTGCTCGAAAGTCAGTCGTGTCTGACTCTAGGGTGCAGTGCTCATCTCCTTTTCTAAGGCCGAAGAGCCAGCACTGTCCAAAGACACTTCCATGGTCATGTGGCTGACATGATTAAAGGAACGCTGTTACCTTCCCGCCTCAACGATGCCTGTTTATCTACTTGCAATTTCTTGCTTTCAAACTGCTAGGTTGGCAGGAGCTGGGACAAGAGACGGGAGCTCACTCCATCACGCGGCACTCGGGTCTCAAAACTGCTGTCCTACCGACCTTCCAGTCTGCAGTTCAGGGCGCAATCCTGCGCAAGTCTGGAACGGTGGAGCGTTCCAAGACGTTGCGAACATGCCGTAAAGCACGGTCGTGATGCCTCGGGAGTAAGGGAGGCCTCACTCCGTCACTGGTCCGGGCAAGTGGCTGCCGGAGGAAGGTAAGTGCTCCCCCGGCGGCCGCGTGGCTGGTCCAGCGGGCAAGGGAGGAGGGCCATTGGTCTAGCTGACCCGGAAAGGGGCGGAGGATGGTGCCTGCCATGTCCTTGTCCCCGCCGGGCAACTAGGCCATTACATAGCCTCCTCGGACTTATGCCAGCTATTTAGCTGGCGTAAATCGGAGGAGGCCTATTGGGCTGGCCCCAGTTTACACCTGGGTAAGGGGACGAGCATCCCCTTCCCCAAGTAGACCTCCGGCCGCCATGCGACGTGTAGCCTCGGTTCAGGATACGGCGGGCAGCCCCGGGCTGCCGGCCAGATCCTTACGCAGGATTGTGCTGTTATCATCTTAACCACTAAGCCACCATGGCCCCGTAATCCATATCATAAACAACTACTACTAAGTTCACACACAAATATGAAGAATGACTTCTTATAGGCAAACATGGTCATACACATAAGATGCTCTAACTCAGGGGTTCGTAACCTTTTTACAATTACAGACCCCCCCCCAATGGAGACCCCCAAATACGTCCCCATACCTTCTTCTCCAGACTGAATTCATCATCACCATCAGTTCTATTAGGTACCAATATGACTTCAAAAGATGTCAATAGCTTTGTTTTACTTTACATATGGATAGCTAGGAATGGAATGCCTCAATCCGTATCGGTAATGGTGATAGTTAATCTAATCTAACAATATTTTTTAAATTTGTCCCATACCCTCATCATTTAGTTCCGATACCCCCAAGAGGTACGGATACCTCCAGTTAAGAATCTCTGCTCTACTTGCTAAACTGATTCAAATTGTTGAACATGCAGAAAAATTATTTCCATACTGAATTCAAATAAGTATTTGTTTCCTAAGAAAGAAAATCTATTCCACTGTACCTACTTCAATTCTCCTTTACATAATAACATTTAGCAAAACTTTTGTAGGTTTTCTATGAACTCCAATGTCTAAGGCCTTCTGACCTTAGAAAACTCAGGTTTTCAGCATAAAAATAAAACCTGCTTTCCACACATGTTCAAATACAACCACAGTTGACAACTTGACAGATGTACAAAACAAATACATTTGACAGATGTACATCATAGCTGGTGCTTTCTAAGCCCCAGTTCATAATCCAGATCTGGAAAACAGAGTGTTCCTTAAGCAAAAGATGGCAAGTTATACTATGCCTGGCCATTAATAAAAACAACAACCCTATATACACAAATTATACATTATAACAAAAATATATGTACTGCAAAGCTTCCAGGAATGAAAAATGTGAATAGCAGAAGGTGCTGTTAAAAGGTTCATAGGCATTCAGTAGGCCAGTGGAAAAATATACAGGTATATTATGAGTTGCAGAGATGCCAAAAGGATATGACACCTTGGGAATTGTTGGGAACAAAAGATTTGCTTTACTGGAACAGACCAGGGCCCCTTTAGCCTAGCATTTTGGTTTCAGCAGTAGCTAACAAAGTCCCTTTGGAGAGTCTCAACCAGGACATGAAGCTGATGACCATATCCTATTATCTTTTCCCAACATTTGGTACTTAGACATTTGGAACATGAAGTTTCTATTTCATTATCATGGCTAACAGTCATTGTCAGGCCTATCATTCTTGAATTTGTCCACTCCTTTTAATAGTCAGTGATCATCACTACATCTTGTGACATTGCATTTTTCTTTCAACTCACTGTATCATCTTTGGTTAGGTTGCAAAAATCAGATTGCCTGCTATGAATGTACTGGTGGTTAGTTCTCCAGAACTACTGGTCGCACAAAATACCGAAAAAGATCCAGATCAGACGTTGTGTCATTCTTTTTCCTTACAGCGCAAACTATATTTCCTGGTTCATCCAGATAAAAGATAATGAACATTGGAGATAGTATATTTAGCACTTAATTATCTCACATCTTCTATCAATTACTGTACACAGGAAAGCCATGAGGGGAAAAAAAAACCTGTTGTGCAATGGAATCCCCTTTGTGTTATCATCTAGACTTATTTTATGGCTCCATAATTTGCACTGTGTAAACATTTCTATTGTTTTTAAATATGAATTATATCTGTTTATCCTGCCCTTTCATAGGGCTCTCAGTGGCCTTTGACTCAGATTGCTGATCAGGTCTCACACCTGCTTAGTTTCTTTCACTAATGCTGCAGCATTATTCCCAGATGATTCACAAGATTCGCCCCTCCCCAGATGTAAATATTTTCAAGAACCTCAAGAGGAAAAAAAATCCAGCCGAGTTAAATGAGTGCGAACTTCATTTGATATTTACATATAGTTTACATTATTGGTGTTGTAACAATTTACCTTTCTCTCCATTTACAAATGCAACCTGAATATATTGTAAGAATAATGTAAAGAGAAATCAGTGTTTACTTTCGCACAAGGAATGTGTCATTGATTTGGCTGCCACTCACATATGATGTCACTCACTTGTGGAAACTATTTATACTTGGATTTTTAGATGATTTATTTCTATGTATAGATCAACTAAAATCTAAGTGCTCCAGATTTTCTGGTTAACCTCACTGATTTTGAACAAATTTGATAAAGCAGCATATCACTGTTCAGATAAAAGTGTATTTGTAATTTCCATTTGCAGGATATCTCATAATATCATGATTCTCATAACAGCATGCATAGCTGTTTTGAAACTTATATTTGGCAATATTTGCCGCAATCACATACATTAGTCTCACATGTGTTGTAATGTGCTACAGGCACTTGAGTAGCTTCTATCTTTTGTATGACCAACTGACACCATTCCATGGCATCAGTTAAGGAAGGCTTCACACATTTTCTAGAAAAAGCATGAAATCTGCAGGTAGCTGATCACGTGCGAGGATGCTACGTGTGTGAAATTCGCGGAGTGTACACATGCTGCTGGACAGACAGCTGCAATCAGCTGTTCCTTCCCAGCGCACGTACTGCCAACCCCACCTCACGTGACGTGACAATCTACAGGCAGGTTTGACGCTTTTCCCGTGTTGAAGTTCTTTGCACGTAGCAACTGAGTAAAGTTGGGAGGGTGTCGTCGTAGCTCTGTAGCCTTCCTGCACCTAGTCATGCAACCTCTTCTGAGACCATGGCTGGCATTCCACTCTGGCCGCAGAATGAGCAAGCGGCATTCCCTTTGGCCTGACTGCAAGTCCCAAGGCGCAAATGCCGCCGCCCAACACTTCTTCCGCGCTCCAGCCGAGACTAGGGGCTTTCTTTCTATCGAACCGCCAGTGCTCCTATTGGTCAGCCCGACTTGGCTTCAGGCTCCCTCTGCCATCACTCTAGGCGCGAGTGGGGGCTGACTTGACACGAATCCAGGTGTTAACCTGGCGGGGGGGGGGGCAGGGTAAAGAAGCGGCGCCTTACCAGTCCGTTTGGGGCTCGTCGATGACCAAGAGCAGCTTGAACTTTTTGGCCGCCGCCGAGGACGCCGAGCCCGCGTCCACCAAGCCCGCCGAGGCTGCAGTCTGCTTCACGGCGTTGGAGAGGGAGCTGAAGAAGCTGCTGCCTACCGACTGCTGCTGAGGTTGCTGGGGTGGTGGCGCGGCCGCCGGCTGCGGCTGCCTGCGCTCCGAGGCCGGGGAAGGCGAGGACGGGGCCGCCGAGGAGGCAGGCGGCGGCGGGGGTGGCTGCTGGGGCTCCGGCCGCTGCAGGTCGGTCATGTAGCCATTGGGCAGGTTGGCGATGAAGCTGCTGTCCGAGAGCCTGCGCCGCAGAAAGTTCATCATTTGGCCGCCAAGGGAGGGGAGAGGACTGGCCAGCGACGGGAGGGAGGGAAGAAAGGCAAGCTGGCTGGCTGGTGGGCGCTGTGCTCTGCACGCTGCCTGGCTGGGAAGCGCCTTCCTCCTCAAGCGCGCCGGAGCTGTCAGCTGCTGCTGCTGCTGCTGCTGCCACGCTTGCTCCGCTCGTCCCGCCCTCCCGTCTCTAGGTGGCAGCCGCCCAAGCCTGCTGCTGCCTTGCTATGAATATGGAGAGGCGGCTCCCGGCCGCTTCATTCATGAGATGAAGGGAGAGACCCTCTAAAAAAAGGGCGGGCGGCAGCAAAAACAGAGTAGGGTCGCGTCCGACCGAACCGCCGTTTCTGAGGGAAGCCCTTCACTCGCTCCCCCCCCACGCCTTCAGCCCCTCCCCGCCTCTCCTTTGACCTCAGAGGTGCGATGCCCCTGAGATTCCTCCCCTCGCGAGCGGAAACTTCACCCACAGAAAAGGTCGAGAGCGCGGAAGGCCTCGAGCTCAGGCGAAGCTGCTACTCTCCTCCAGCCATTTTGTCAGGGAAGCCCTTCAGCGAGCTCGACGAGGAAGAGAACTGACCCTTCTCCTCCTGTTCCTCTTCGAAGTGGCAAAGTCACCAACATGACAGAGGAGGCTCTCATGCTTGTATTAAAACGCCGGTCACAATTGTTTGTCGCATTTATGCTTTACCTTTCGCCAAAACATCGTCAAGGTGACTGATAAAAGACACTAAACTGCAGTAAGATATGCCAAAACACAAGGAACAATATAAAATAGCAAATAAAAAGAGTATGGTCATTAAGTAACGACCTTGATAAAAACAGCAGATAAAGGCCTAAGAAAAACAGCAGATAAAGGCAAACAACAGGTCATCTTTTTTGGGTGCCAGGTGAACACATTTGGGTAGGGCATATGCCATAAAGTTGCCCCAGATCTCATGTTTCCCTCTCAGGAAGAAGGGCACCCTTAAGATGATGTTATCATGTTACTTTCACATGGTGCATATTTTCTTCAGACTGAAACAGTCATGGTCAAGCATTTGTCTCCATATTCATGTCTGCTTTTGAGCGGGCACTTAAATGTGCTTGCTACCCATTCCTTTAAATGCACATATCCAGGCTGCTGATCATTGGCATTTAATCCATACATGCAAATGGCCCATGTTTTATGGTACATGCAGTTTTCAAACATGATGGGATGCACATGGAATGCTGGTAAACACTTGGCCTGTGGCCTTCATCACATGTTTGGGCCTTTTCAATAAATCATCAAATGGTATAAAACATTCTTTTATACACAATTCAGATGTTTTATAATATTATAGATGGCCCCCAAAGTATCACATTTTGAAGAACAGACAGAAGCAGAAAAAGCTGACTGTAAGCTGAAAAGTGGGAGAATCACAGGGGTGCAGGGTACAGGCTGCTTCCCTCTGCTGATGCTCTCCCAGTAGTATATTTGTAAATCAAGTCAATTTTACAATGACACCATAAGTCTTTAGTGCTCTCTTCCAAAGGAAATCAAATCTATAGCACCGCTACCCTGGAAGTTCCACGGCTCCAGGAAATTAGGTGTGTGCAAAGAGATGATCTTTCACTATGTGTAAGTGCACTAGTAGTCACCATTTGACCACTGATGCTAATATTAACGACTGAACAACAACAACAAAATTTTACCATGGGACCTGGAAATCAGGTTGTACTAGTCAATTTGAAAACTTTGCCCAGGACAAAACAGAGGAAAAACATTGCTATCCAAAGACATTTATAGTCATCTCAAATTCATATTCCAACCTTAAATTACAGTCTACTTAGAGAAAGCCATGCTGAATTCAATGGGACTTACTTCCAGGAAGGTGTGTATAGAATTGGAGCCTCAGAAAATTAATTTCCATGTAGATCCTCAATACATTTATTCTAACATGAGTCCCCAATAAGTAAAATTTTCCCAACAAGTAAATTTTAGTTGGCAGTATTACTGCACTTTCAGACCCAGGTCTTTACTTTCCACTTAGAGAAATTCATAACTAAAGGGACCTGGATCTCATTATCAGCCATATAATCAGAACTGTGAACTTGGCAATAGAATAGTTCTGTGAGTCAAAGCTGCAACCGGAAGGCTTGCAGCCAAGTACCGGGGGGGGGGGGGGGCAGAGGCCTGGTTGTATATATGATGTAGTCACTGGGCAGTGTGATGCAGCTTGCCCAAATGACCAAGCACTTTGCTACGACAAATTCAGATATCAAAAATCATGAGGCAAACCTGTTACAACCCCCATAAAATATTATGGGGACGATGATGACAGAAGACAGACATAAAACATGATGTGATGGGTATCAGATTTATTTAGAGGATAAATTATACTTACATTTTTACAATTTGCCCCACAAGCAAGGTGTTTAGAAAAATTTTTTTTCTAAACTGTATATAGTGCAAATACTATGAATTTGATGAGCCAAAGACGTTTCACAGAGGACATGCAATTCATTGGCCATTTAGTGTGAACATTAAGCAGTATCTTATAAATGAGGAGTAAGTTTCTCCTCCTCTGCTATCAAGAGTCTGAGTTAAATGAAATTGTCCAGCTGGATCATGATTATTGCCATTGTTGTTATTTCTATCCTGCTTTTTTTCCCTATCCTGATGGTGTGGAGGTGAAAAGGTTATCCATATGGATTCATATTTGATGATGTTATATTGATTACATTTGATTATGTGTCGTTTCTGCTGATGTACGGTTCTGTTCCACCCAACAACATGGTTCAATATTACAAGTTTGGGAGGCAAGAATTAGTAAAGGAGGTGGGTTAGCCAGAAGATCAATTAGCCTAGCAGAGTCAGCCTCACGGTCAGTGGAAAGGGATACCATCAGTCTAGGTACAGGGAATGCCAGTAACCATCTGTGAGGGACTGTAGCTCAGTAGTAGAGCACTTGCTTTACATGCTTTACATGCAGAAGGTCCTAGGTTCAATCCCCAGCATCTCTAGGACTAGAAAAAAGCCATGTCTGAAATCCTGGAGAGCAGCTGCTACTCAGTGTTGAGAATACTGAGCTAGATGGACCAATGGTCTGACTCGGGATAATAGAGCTCCCTAAGTTGCAGGCAGCAGTGTACACACATTGACCTAGATAAGACCAGTGGTCTGATATAGTGTAGAAGAGCAGTGCTCCAACAAACTAATCTGCTGAGTACTGATTCAGCTGAAAAACAAAGACAGCAGGTCCTCCAAGTAACAGCCCAATCTTATCCTGGGTCAGCCCACAGCATGCAGTGAAATTGGCGCAGTGTCTGCTGCATGTTGTGGGCAGGCTGGGACACCAGGCAGTGACAGAGAGATAAGTAAAAACACTTTGTTACTAATCTACTCCGCTACTCCTGTACAACCCATACTCCCTACTTCCGTACAATCCGGCCCGCCCCCTCAAGTCATCGGAGAAGGCCCTTCTAAAAGTGCCATCGCCTTCAGAGGTGGGAGGGGCGGTGGCAAGAAATAGGGCCTTCTCGGCAGTGGCACTGACCTTATAGAATTCCCTCCCTCTAAATTTACGAAGTGCTCCCTCCTTGGAGGCCTTCCGGCGAGGCCTAAAGACATTTCTTTTTAAACAAGTCCTCTGAGTTAGCCATCCAGCCTAACTATTTTAATGGTCCAGCCCCTTTTTATAAGAGGTTTTTACTCCTGTTTCTTTATATCTTGTGCTGTGTTTTTAGATTGGATTAACATTTTAAGAGTTTATATTATATCTTTATTATATGATTTATATGTATTACTTTTGTATTTTATTGTTGTAATATAGGATGTAATATAGGACATAGGATATCGGTGGAACTGCCACTGCCAATATCTGCCCCAGCCTACCCTCAACATGTCCGCATCCTCCCCAGGAATGCCTTGGAATACCCCTTCTGCCAACTTACCTGCAGGCAGGGGGGTGGCTGGGCACTCTGTAGGCACTCCATAGGCTCTCGCCCAGGGCTGCTAGCCATTCACACTGATGGCCCCGGCCCATGAGTCATTACTGTGGCTGCTGTGCCAGCAGCCCAGACCTTGCAAAGCCTGGATAGGATTGGGCGGTAAGTCTTTCAAGGAGCAATGTGGGCTTCTGGTATCAATGCATGTCAATTATATAATTGTTGGCACTAATAGTATACTCATAGTCTAGTTGCTGCCTGACTTACCACACTAAGGAGTGTGACAGTGTTTGCCCCACCCAGGGCTATGCAAAGAAGGTGACAGCATGAACCTATGGCATGCTATTGTTTGCTCACACTGATGCTGAAGGTCTTTGTATAGACATAACATGACCCAGTTGTTTCTTCGGCAACCACAGTTGAACCAGGACCAAACTACATAAGCATGAAATCTCCACTTCAGGAACAAATCCCTTCTGCAGCAGGATAATTTTCAGGTTTAAAACAGTGCATCCTGAAGGAAGGAGATTATGAATTTAGCCCTCCTCAAATACTTTCAACTGGGATTATCACCATGTGTGGCTATTTTAAAGAAAAAGAGAGGCACTTCTGGCTGGAAGCTTACCCTGGAGCATGTGTTCTGTGTTCATGTAGCCTGGTTATTAATGGTTCTTGCTTTAAGATATGATAAGCAATAAATCCCTGGAGGAAAAAAAGAAAATAAATCAGTTTTTCTTCTTAATAAATAGTTGTTTACAGAAAACTGGGCCCTCAGAAACACTTAATGGCCCACTCCTATTGCCAGGTCGCACCTGTGGAACACAAGTTCAGCCAGCGCACACTGTCACAAAAAACAGCGCAGAGGCCAGGAGTGCCAATGGGAAGGCCAAAGCTTTCCTACTGGCGCCAGCAGCCACAGGGATGCCTGCTGGAGCAGGTAAGCCTTATAGGTAGGCTTACCAGATTTTCCCAGTTCTCAAACGGGACAAAAACTAAACTAAACTAAACTAAACTGAAATTTAAAAAATTGGGTGCAAACAGCCCGTTTGCCACCTAAAGGGCAGCCACAAATTTTATCTGGAAATTTTCAAATAATTTGTCTAGTGGTGTTTAATGTTGTTTCAAAATATTATTTTATTAAAATAGAACATTTTCTAGAATAACATTCTTCTGTTTCAATGTATCCCTCTGACTTATAAATTATTTAATATACAGATAGCTAAAGAAGCTGAATGTACGAGCTCTTAATGTAAGAGTGGGGTGCTGTCCATGGTACTGCACAGTAAAACTTGAGTCCTATCTAGTTTGATCCTAAGACTCCTATTTGGTTAGTGTCCCATCTAGTTTGATCCTAAGATTCCTATTTGGCTTACATACAAAAAACTCATACACCCTTGATACAGGGGCAAGAGATTGTGAATGTTAAAACTAAAACCCTATTGTAAATAATTCACTGATAATTACACATAATATGAGATGAGTGTAATCTGCTCAACAGCATATACCTCAAGTTTTTATAGCATTGTGTATTGCTTTCACAATACCAGCCAGCGGGTGGCGCAGTGGGTTAAACCACTGAACCATGAGCTGTCGATCGAAAGGTCGGCAGTTCGAATCCATGCGATGGCTCCTGCCAACCTAGCAGTTCGAAAGCAAGAAATTGCAAGTAGATTAATAGGTACCGCGTTAGCAGGGCGGTAACAGCGTTCCATGCACCTCGGTGTTGAGTCATGCCGGCCACATGACCATGGAAACGTCTTCGGACAGCGCTGGCTCTTCGGCTTTGAAACAGAGATGAGCACCGCTCCCTAGAGTCGGACACGACTGGACTTAATTGTCAAGGGATACCTTTACCTTTTTATTGCTTTCAAATGCTAATTCTAAACAATCCAGAAAATGTATACCTTCTTGCTGTAAAGCAAACGTTTTTATGCTTCACATAAAACTCCATGAGTTTCTACTATGTGGAATCTCCATGAGTTTCTGGAAATCTCCATGAGTTTCTACTATGTGAGTGGTATTTGAGGCCCTGAAGTAGCACAACTTTACAAATTAATGGACTTGGGCTGAAATTCTATGCATACTTTCATGGGAATAAACGCCATTGAATAAAATGATATTTACATCTGTGTAAACATGCAGAGGATTGCATTGTTGGTGCATCAAAGGAATGGGCATATTCACATTACTCTTGGAAGTGGTTCTCCTTTGTTGTCTTTCAGAATTTGAATTATGATCTAGAGGGACTAGATATTTTTTAAAAAAACCAAAATATTATTTAAAGTATTTTTATTTCCCCCCCCCCCACATTTTAATACCATCTTTCCTTCAAGGAGTTCAAGGTGGTGTACATGGTTCCTTCCCTTGTTTTGTCCTCACAACAACCCTGCAAGGTAGGTGGAGCTGATAGTGACTGGCCCAAGGTCACCCAGGAATCTTCATGGCTGAGTGGGATTTGAACCTGGATCTTCCAGGTCTAAGTCCAACTCCCAAACCACTACACCATCCTGGTTCTCAAAATTATTACAGAATTATTCTGTAATTGTGCACACATAGTCACGTACTTGTTTGTTATTGTCACAGAGACTTGGGAATGTGACATGGTACGTTATAGACATTTGTCTGAATGGGGCAACCTGCCTCCATTTCTAAATGGCAAAGCAGCATTTAGATACCATTTGTTGATCATTGTTTCCCCAGAGGACATCTACTAAAATTGATTGGCAGGACAGTTAGAACAGACAAAAGGAAATACTGTATTTCTTTACCCAGTGTATAATTAATATGTGGAACTCCTTGCCACAGAGTGTTGTGATGACACCTGGCCTAGATGCCTTTAAAAGGGGATTGGACAGATTTACGGAGGAAAAGTCCATCACAGGTTGCAAGTAATGATGACTGTATGCAGGATCTGGGTTTTAGAGGTAGCCTAACTTTGAATTAGGTAGCCTAACTTTGCCTGAAGAACTATGGACGGAAGTTCGTAACATTGTACAGGAGGCAGCAACTAAAACCATCCCAAAGAAAAAGAAATGCAAGAAAGCAAAGTGGCTGTCAGATGAGGCTTTACAAATAGCTGTGGAAAGAAGGAATGCGAAAAGCAAGGGTGAAAGGGAAAGATATAAACAACTGAATGCAGAGTTCCAGAGAATAGCAAGGAGAGATAAGAAGGCCTTCTTAAATGAACAATGCAAGGAAATCGAGGAAAACAACAGAATGGGGAGGACTAGAGATCTCTTCAAGAAAATTGGAGATATCAAGGGAACGTTTTGTGCAAAGATGGGCATGATAAAGGACAAAAAAGGCAAGGACCTAACAGAAGCAGAAGAGATTAAGAAGAGATGGCAAGAATACACAGAAGAACTATACAAGAAAGATCTGAATGTTCCTGATGACCACGTTGGTGTGGTCACTGACCCAGAGCCGGACATCCTAGAGAGTGAAGTCAAGTGGGCCTTAGGTAGCATTACTAACAACAAAGCTAGTGGAGATGATAATATCCCAGCTGAGCTACTTAAAATCCTAAATGATGATGCTGTGAAAGTGCTGCACTCAATATGCCAACAAATTTGGAAAACTCAGCAGTGGCCAAAGGATTGGAAAAGGTCAGTTTACGTTCCAATTCCAAAGAAGGGCAGTGCCAAAGTGTGTTCAAACTACCGTACAATTGCACTCATTTCACATGCTAGCAAGGTTATGCTCAAAATCCTACAAGCTAGGCTTCAGCAGTACGTGGACCGAGAACTACCGGACGTACAAGCTGGGTTTCGAAGAGGCAGAGGAACTAGAGATCAAATTGCCAACATGCGCTGGATCATGGAGAAAGCACGAGAGTTCCAAAAAAACACCTACTTCTGCTTCATTGACTACGCAAAAGCCTTTGATTGTGTGGATCACAACAAACTGTGGCAAATTCTTAAAGAGATGGGGGTACCAGACCACCTTACCTGTCTCCTGAGAAACCTGTATGCGGGTCAAGAAGCAACAGTTTGAACCGGCCATGGAACAACTGATTGGTTCAAAATTGGGAAGGGAGTACGGCAAGGCTGTATATTGTCACCCTGCTTATTTAACTTATATGCAGAGTACATTATGAGAAATGCAGGGCTGAATGAATCGCAAGCCGGAATCAAGATTGCCGGGAGAAATATCAACAACCTCAGATATGCAGACGATACCACCCTAATGGCAGAAAGTGAAGAAGAACTAAAGAGCCTCTTGATGAGAGTGAAAGAGGAGAGTGCAAAAGTTGGCTTGAAACTCAACATTAATAAAACTAAGATCATGGCATCTGGTCCCATCAATTCCTGGCAAATAGAAGGGGCAGAAATGGAAGCAGTAACAGATTTTACTTTTTTTGGTTCCAAGATCACTGCAGACGGAGACAGCAGCCATGAAATTAAAAGACGCTTACTCCTTGGAAGGAAAGCTATGGCAAACTTAGACAGCATAATAAAAAGCAGAGATATCACCATGCCAACAAAAGTTTGTATAGTCAGGGCGATGGTGTTCCCAGTAGCAATGTATGGTTGCGAGAGTTGGACCATAAGGAAGGCTGAGCGCCGAAGAATAGATGCTTTTGAACTGTGGTGCTGGAGAAGACTCCTGAGAGTCCCTTGGACTGCTAGGAGATCAAATCAGTCAATTCTAAATGAAATCAAGCCTGACTGTTCCCTGGAAGGACAGGTACTAAGGCTGAAACTCAAATATTTTGGCCACCTAATGCGAAGAGAGGACTCTCTGGAGAAGACTCTGATGCTGGGAAAGATTGAAGGTAAAAGGAGAAGGGGAAGGCCAAGGATGAGATGGTTAGACAGCATCACCGATGCAACGAACATGAAAATGAGCGAACTCAGGAAGATAGTGGAGGACAGGAAGGCCTGGCGGGATATGGTTCATGGGATCACGAAGGGTCGGACACGACTTAACGACTGAACAACAACAACTTTGAATACCAGATGCAAGGGTGTGGCAACAGGATACAGGTTACAAGAGTGTGCCACGGGGAGTGAAAGCTGCACTGGGCGCCACCCTCATGGGGTTGCCACCAGTGGCATCATTACAGGGCAGGGGGGGACCCTGGGCACGTGAGGGACATGTGCCCGGGGGGTCACTTTACACTTTGCCGCTGGCTTCAGCAGCAATTCGGCAGCGGCATGGCAAAAATGCACCCCTGGTGGTTTTTCGGCTGCTTTTAGGCCGTTCGCAGTGATGGGATTTGCCTTGCCTGCTTGGGCCCCCTGGGGGGTGTAGCGATGCCCCTGGGTGCCACCACGCACCGCCCAAGTGCCCCTCAGCGATTTTTGGCCTTCTCTGGACACAGCCACCTCACGTGCTCCCTGAAAAGCATGTTTTTGCCATGCTCCGGCAGGAGTGTGAGGTGACTGTACCCAGAGATCGCTGAGTGGGGGTGGTCTGGAGGTGAGCTTTTTGCATCAACAGCAGTGTGGAAAGCTTGGAAGGTCAGGGGTGACATGATTACGTCATTACATCACCACCAAACTTACCGAATGCCAGCTCCTGCAGGTAAGCACCGCCCCGGGCGGCTTCCACCCTGGGCACGCTGCTGACAGGTTGTGTACACTTGTGCCTTCAGTGTGGTATTGCCAGGATGGGCTTAGGATATGATGGATGTCATGCTTATTATCTGAAGATTCTAAAAATGTTTATTAATTAAAGCCAAGGCTTTCAAGTAAGACTCATTGTCTGGGAATCATGTAACCAGCTGTCAAAGCTGAGTCATGGACTGTAGTCTGGGTCAGCTTGGATAGGTGAAGCCAGTCTAAAACCTCGGAACTCTTTTTTGCCACTGAAGTTGCTGCAACCTGCAACCTGATGACTTACCACATTGAACAATGAGTGAGAATTCCTTGTTCTTGTCCTGGGGACTCTTAACATCAGCAAAGGGAAGGCTGCTCTTTTCGGCTGCTTTTCGGCCGTTCGCGGTGATGGGATTTGCCTTGCCTGCCTGGGCCCCCTGGGGGGTGTAGCAATGCCCCTGGGTGCCACCACGCACCGCCCAAGTGCCAAGAGGGGCAGTGAACCATTGCAAGCAAAGTAGGAGTGCTTCTTGAATATTGACTATGGCCTCAAGCATAGTCGATATTCAAGAAGTATTCAGGGAAATTGTACACATGTTCCCATTTTCTGTTGAATTCAGTTGCATAAGGTAAAGGTAAGGGTATCCCCTGCTCGAAAACCAGTCATGTCCAACTCTAGGGTGCAGTGCTCATCTCTGTTTCTAAGGCCGAAGAGCCAGTGCTGTCTGAAGATGCTTCTATGGTCATGTGATCAGCATGATTAACGGAACACTGTTATCTTCCCACTGCAGCTGTACCTATTTATCTACTTGCATTTTCTTGCTTTCGAACTGCTAGGTTGGCAGGAGCTGGGACAGGAGACAGGAGCTGTCACGTGGCAGTTGGTTCTCGATCTGCTGTCCTACCGACCTTCCGGTCTGCAGTTCAGCATCTTAACCACAAGACCACCGTGGCCCCAGGTTATTTGCATACTAGGTCAGTTGCATACTGTCAGTTGCATACCCCAGTCAGTTGCATTAAAAAGGTAAAGGTGTCCCTTGACATTTAAGTCCAGTCGTGTCCGACTCTAGGGTGCGGTGCTCATCTCTGTTTCGAAGCCGAAGAGCCAGCACTGTCCGAAGACTCTTCCGTGGTCATGTGGCCAGCATGACAATACGGAACGCTGTTTACCTTCCCGCAAGCGGTACCTATTTATCTACTTGCATTAACATGCTTTCGAACTGCTAGGTTGGCAGGAGCTGGGCCAAGTGACGAGAGCTCACCCCATCGTGCAGATTCGAACTGCCGACCTTTCGATCAACAGCTCATGGTTCAGTGGTTTAACCGACTGCACCACCCCGCAGCCAGTCAGTTGCATACTAGGTGCATATTTGGGCTTCAAATCGTCACTGCAAAAGGTAACTTTCTGCACATCAAAAACAGCAAATCACCGTACTATAAAAATGTACCAAATAAGGGCAATCATATGAGATAGAAACACATTCAAGCGTGTTCTGTGAAGTAGCTTGTTCTCTGAATTAATGCATTCATAATAACCATTTGACGACAAATTTTGGTAAATGCAAGTTGTACTAATTAATCCTTTGCACAAAATAATCTTGGATGTCATGTACTGTAAAATTCAGATAAGCCACAATATGTAAGCAAATAATGAATTTGAAGGGACAGCAATAGCTGAATCATAACATGTAATTAATGATTGACATGTGGGGTTTTGTTTTATTTTCTAAGACATTCAAACAAGGAAAAGGAGTATATTCTGAAACATGCTGAAAAAAGCTACCCATAAATGGTAGCTGTTTTTTTTAAGTGTAGAGAAAGTAAACTGAAACCAATTTTCCAATTATATGATAAAATGCTGTACTGTGGGGGCCAATAGAATCAGGTTTAAAAGGTCCCAGTTTCAATGTAAGGGCAGCAGAACAATTTTGCCCCCTCTGAGTGAAGTTCTCTGACTCTGTCATAGTGTAAAGTTCCTGTTTAAGAACATTTGCTGTAATCTTTCTCTGATCAAGGGAATGCTGGTAAAGGCATGCTAGACATCTCCAAAATACACTCTGAAGGAAAACCTGAGATTCACTTTGGACCGAAACGTTTTACTTTGGAGGCATAACAGCATTTAATGAAGTTTTTCCTTTCTGAGGTACCTTAGACTTCTTTTGTCCCTACAGACCTTCCTGTTTCACTAGATGATTATGGAGCAATATAGTATGATATAGTATTTTTCACACATGGTGGGGCCATTGCATGTCTGAAATTAATGTAACCATATGATTAAATATGAGGTATTAGGGGAAGAGTCAATATGGAAAATTATGCCATACACATGACAAGTGGCATTGTGAGGTATCAGTGTGCAAATTAACTAGAGTGGTTGAATGTGCTTGCATGGAAAGAATTCTATCCAAGAGGTATGAACATGTTGACAGTCAACCTTCTGTTGAAGGGAAGGCTTCCTCCAAGACCCTGCCTTCGTTCTCACCAAATAGGGAGGAATGGGGTAAGAGGTTTAGATTAGACCTCCCCCTGCCACTCATCCACACACATGATTTGCACTGTCAAAGCAAACAGAACCAAGTATTTCACACTGCAAATTCAAATCCAGGGTTAGGAACTCAAGTGCTGTATACAAACATGTATTCCTTTATGTAGATTTATAGAAGTTTTTGCACATTTTGTTTCTGAGTTAGCAGGGCACACATGAACATATGAACATAAGAACATAAGAAGAGCCTTGCTGCATCAGGCCAAAGGCCCATCTAGTCCAGCTTCCTGTATCTCACAGTGGCCCCACCAGATGCTTCCGAGAGCACACAGTCAACAAGATGACCCATTTTCTGTTGTCATTCCCTTGCACCTGGCACAGAGAAAACCTACTTTTAAAGCCAGGAGGTTGCTTATGGCTTGTAACCTGTGATGGTCTTTTCCTCCATGAATCTATCCAAACCCCTTTTAAAGGCATCTAGGCCAGGTGCCATCACCACATCCTGTGGCAAGGAGTTCCACAGATGAATTACACGCTGGGTGAAGAAATATTTTCTTTTGTCCGTTCTAACTCTCCCTCCACTCAATTTTAGTACATGTCCCCTGGTTCTGGTGTTGTGCAAGAGGGAGAAGAATTCCCCTCTATCCACTCTCTCCATCCCATGCATAATTTTATATGGCTCAATCATGTCCCCCCTCAGGCGTCTTTTTTCCAGACTGAAACGCCCCAAATGCTGTAGCCTTTCCTCATAAGGGAGGTGCTCCAGCCCACGAATCATTCTGGTCGCTCTTTTCTGCACCTTTTCCAACTCAACTATATCCTTTTTGAGGTGTGGTAACCAGAACTGGACGCAATACTCCAGATGTGGCCTTACCATGAATTTGTACAAGGGCATAATGATATTGGCTGTTTTATTCTCAATCCCTTTTTTAATGATCCCGAGCATGGAATTGGCCTTCTTCACAGCTGCCGCACACTGGGTTGACACTTTCATCGACCTGTCCACCAGCACCCCAAGATCTCTCTCTTGATCTGTCACAGACAGCTCAGAACCCATGCTCATCTTTTCATGAACTTTTCAATTTCAGACATGCCCAGCTGCCTGTTCTGGGACAAACCGTGACAAACGTGGCATGGCCCTGGCAAGGGTAACACCCAGCTTGGGGGTCGGACAGCTGTCTGGTGCCCCTGAAGTGGAACAGCCTCCGCTCCCACACTTCTGTTCATTTGCCCGAACTGCTGTAGGTCTACAATTTTCCTCTTTCTGAATTTAATCCTCAGTAACGTGGCCCATTCTCCCATATCATGTTGTCTCACGTATTCATTGGGGAGTATACAGGCAAATAGTCGGTTTTGCACATTTTGCTTCTGATTCAGCAGAGCACACATGCCCAGAAGTCTGTTTCTGTCTCATACCTTGCTCTGATTGGATCAGAGTACAGTATATGAATGTTTTACAAGTCCAGTTTACCTTTCATGGGCATCTATTACAGCGCAATCCAGTGTAACCTTGCACCGGTGTAACAGTAGATGCACCGGTGTAAGTGCACTTACACTGGCATAAGTGCACTTACATCAGCGCATCTACTGTTATACCGGTGCAAGGTTGCACAAGATTGTGCTGTACGGATCCTAAAGGTTGAGGTTTTCAAAGGGGCAGATAGTGTTTCATCAAACAGCCCATGAATGGGACACTAGAAATTGGCTGCACAAAGCAGTTGTTTTGCTCTGCGGGCTTGCTAAGAAGTCTCACTTGCTGCATGCATTAATATTCTTGATATGATAGGGCTGGGATTTGGGAGTGTTATTTATTCCCCCTGGTTCTAGAAGCTGACCTAATGCAATTTTAAACAGGAAAATTAGATTATTTCCATATCAATGTAAACAGATGCTCTGTTCTTTCAAATATGTTGAAGATTATTTAAGGAGGAAAGTAAATCCTTGAGGCAGCAGCATCTCTCGAAGTCTCAAAAATATTTAAGATCAAAAGTGGATGTGTGTATTCCCTATTTTGTTTTCTTTGTGGTATCAGAAGCTGAGCAAATTGAAAAGTTGAATGAGTAGGCTACTTACTTTGTTAAATGCAAAAAAATGACAATAATTAGTTTTTCACATGCGCAGAAGTTAGGAAATTAAGGGCACATCAAAGCCTATTGTTCATGGTTTCTCAAAAGAGGTTCATATCAGCTTCAATGATAACAGAGTGTTTTAGTTAAAACCATGAGACATACAAAGCTTTCCTTCTTTGTGCTCCATGCTAAGAGAAGGGATAATTCCCTTCTTATCTTTTGCTCTTTCTTCTCTCATTCACCTACCCGAATTCACCCATTTCTGTCATTTCAGGTTTAAGCAAATGCTAACATTTATATTTTCTTTGCCTGTCCCAACCACCAATTCCTTATTCATAGCATGTGATGTTCTCTTTTCAACCACTGTAATTTCCTCATACAAGTGCCAGTAGGGCCAGTACCTATCCACACATGAGATCCTGTAGAAACCGGTCTAGGGTCACAAATGCATTCAGATCCCTGGTCAACATCCAAATAGCAATGCTGTGTAAAGGTTGTTTGGTGCCTATTGGCCTAGCCGGCCTGGGAGGGGAAGGGGGATAACCTCGGCCATATCCCTGTCCCCGCCAGGCTGGCTAGGCCGTTACACGGCTCCTCTACTTCCGCCAGCTAAATAGCTGGCGGAAATCCGAGGAGGCCGATCGGGCCGGCCTGGATTTACACCCGTGGAAGGGGACGAGCATCCCCTTCCCTGAGTAGACCTCCGGCCCGGTGGCAAAATGGCTGCTAGGGCTCAGGATCTGGCAGCCGGCCATGGGCCACAGGCCGGATCCTTGCGTTGGATTGCACTGTCACTCACATAGATTGACCTTCTCGTTGTATGCATAAATAGCAACAGGTTTTCATGTATATGGTCCATTTCTGGACCGAGATTCACATGTGTGACAGCAGATTCTGCATGCAGATTCCCTTACTAGATGCCTCTATTCTGCAACTAGGTTTATGTGCCTATTTCCTGGTACTAGATCAGGAACCATATGAAGATTGCAGACTGCATGATACTACAGATCAGATGCAGATGCACATCTGGAAATGTAATCCATATTACAGTGCCTTTCCAAGGTATGTATCTGCACCGACATGACATAGTGTGGACTGAAATATGCCTTTTCATCTGTCTTGTCATGCAAATGGAAATGCACATCACTCCATCAACTGTCTGGAGCAACTGCATGTGGTTATTCTTCATGCACAAACTATGAGCAACAACTTATTATAGGGCCTGCCTCTGGATCAAGACCATTATGTGTTAATGGTTTACGTATTCAATGCTTGGTGTGTAATAGTCCACTCTGTATTTTGTACAGTATTTTTCCACTGCAGTTTTCTGCCTCATGCATTAGAATTAACTTTAAGCTGAACAGCACCACATTAATTTTATTCAAATGCTAGATTACTTTTTTTCAATAACCCTGTTATTTTCTCCTGGGTCATTTCCCCAAATGCTTTATTTCTGCATTACTTAATACTTCATGTAATTTTCTCTGAATGCTGAAATTCATTTGACTTGCATGCAGGTGTTTTTTCCCCTAGAAAGAATAATCATTGTTGGTGGAATAAAAAAAAATCCTCCCAAATATGCTGAAACTTATCAGACCTTTAGATTAAACTCTGTACCTTGCCACAGAAAGAAAAAGGGCATGGTGATATATCATTGGAAACAAAATTTAAATGCTGTTTCTTATGAGGTAATTACCTGTTATGTAATTCCTATTAGGTAAGTACCAATTATGCAATTCTACTTAATTCACCTAAATTAAGAACCTGCTTTTCAGCAGGTTTTAATGTTTTGTTTTTGTAGCATTTTTTAAACACAATGGGTGTCTTTTCTTGCAATTGGGGGCTTTTGGAATATCACTGGGCGCAACCCAGGTACAGAATGAATTGCCAATGATTCCAATGGTTGCAGGAGGAGTTGCAACACCAAGGGGAGTTGCTCCCCCCTACAACACCAGTTGCAGGGGAAGCAATGATGGGAGAGAAATAGGCTTTCTCTCCTCCTTGTGAATTTGGCTTCCCAGACGCAGCTGATGGGCACTATGGGAAATGAAAGGCTAGGCTAGATGGGCCTTTGACCTGATCCAGCAGAGCTTTTTTTATGTTAACACATTCTTACCTCTCCCCTACTAATTAAGAGCAATGGGACTGAACGTGTGCTTAGCTTTTGCTGGATGGTTACCTTTCTAAACTTTCTACAGCAAGTACTGTATGTATATGGAACTGTGTCCCCCATCTCAGGGCCGGCCCTGTAATGAGCCCCAGTGAGCGCACTCTTCCACTGCAGTATGTTAGGAGGAGTGGCACATTGTTACCCTGTGTCCTGAGCTCTCAGTGTGGCAACTTGATGCTACCAGTGCTTTGAGGGCAGGGTAGCAAGCAAAGAAGCAACTGCAATGAGTGAGTGCCTGCCTGCTTGCGGGGGGGGGGGGGAGCAGATGCCCTGCCACGATCAAGCTACTCACAGAGTCTCCTCCCATTTTCCAGCAAAGGAGTGGAGGAGAGGCAATGAGTAGCAGCACTTTTGGGGGCCAGCCATATGCAAAACACTTGCTTCTCGAAAGGGGATGTGGGGTGGGGTACATTGCACTGAAGCAGGTTACCTGTAATGGGAGGGGGGTGAAGTTTTTGTATCTAATCTTGACTGGAAACATGGGAGCAAAACAAGGCTTAGGGTAGCACTTACACATCTGATGAGGTTGGTTTTATATTGGAAAAATAAATATTATTTTAAAATGTTATGTGACTGGGAAAAATTTATTTATATGTGAATGTGTGAATCAAAGCAGTACATGTAGACATTAGAAATCAATAGAGGTAATTTCTTTTGAAGTAAGAAGGATCCCTGTGGAAGACCGATAAAGCATGTCACGCTCACTGCCACTTCAATGTTTGTCATCTCCCGCAAAAAGCACATCACATCCCAGCCTCAGTATACTGTATATTTTTAAGTTCTAGAATGGTTCCATTGATTAATGTAAATCAAACAGAAGTATCGTGTGAAAAGAAGTGGGGATCAGGGAAGCATGGAAACGTGCTAACATACTCCAGTCCCACTGTGCACCTCGTCAGCAGCTCGGTTGCATGCAGTCATGCTAATTACCTGTTTGATAGAACAAACAGGGAAGGACCAAATCCAGCCCTTTGCTCTGCACAGTTAATTGGTGCTGTCACCAGTTTTATGAAAGGGCTACTTGCACAAAGCCTCCGCTCAACTTAGGTGGGGGGGGCAAAGGACCCTCATCTTTTGCCTTTTGTGACAGCCCCTTTAACAGTCCTTGGGGGGGAGGTATGATTTATCTAAAAGTGGGGGGAGTCAGGGGTGGGACTTGTGTATTTAATTAAAGTCTCCCATAATTTTCTCCCATAATTCAAGTACTACGCTGCACACAGGGTGGCCCAAGAACTCCTGACGCCTGAGGTGGCATGCATGCCCAGTGCTGCCCCCCCCCTTACCAGGTGATGTGCCAGCCTCTGCTTCTCCCACTCTCCAGTGTTCTAGCTCAGCACTCCCCTCTCCTCCACATGTCCTCTTCCTCTCTGGAAGGAGAAGGAAGAGCAATGGAGGCAAGTAGGCAGACAGAGATGGGCACCCTCCACCAATCTGCTGCCTGAGGTGACTACTTCCGTTGGCCTCATGGATGGGCCAGCCCTGACTACACACAGCCCTTGTATTATATACATACCACCATGGAGGATAGGGTGGAGAACTTCATCTGCAGCATTCAGAAGGTTCCTCACACCGCTAAAAGCCTGCTTTGGTGCCTACATGTCTGCTCTCTAGCTCAATTGGAACAAATGATTGTAGCATGCATGACTGTGAGCTGCTAAGAGAGTGAGCTGCTGATCAGGACTTCCCCAGGCTGAAGCTTGCCTCTGTCAGAATCATTGGGTGGCCTTGGGCAAGCAAGCCACTCCCACTCAGCCTCAACTCCCCAGGGGCAGTATAGATATATAATCACACTTGTCTAACTTACAGTGTAAGGATTAAATCAAGATAAATCACAATGGACACAATTTGCAAAGTAAATTGTACTTTGCAAAAAGCAAAGGAGTACTGGAGGAGCAAGCAAATAAGAACCATATATTTCATCCATTACCCCTGCGCTGTGTAACAACTTTACTACCCCTCCATATATTGTACAAGTAACAACAAAGAGAACTGCAATCAATCCTTGACTTTTTTCATTTACCAGTTTTAAGCATTTTTGAATCTGAATGTACAGATGTATTAATTACAGCAATAGTATTCAAAACAGCAATAGTTAATAAGTGCAGCGCACTACACTCACTCTTGCCACAATCACATTTCCACCAGTTTTGTATGGCTACCTGGGTTAGCTCAATCACTTTGGCTCTTGCAATAAACGTATCCTGGAAGAGAAGCTAGAAGCCCATCTGCAGCCCCCCCTCCCGTCCATTGATCACAACAATGAACACATGCAGGAGTTCATGCGTTGAAACTCAATAGCTAAACAGAATTGCACATGATTAACTTCAAGGATACTTCGTTATGTCATTGGAAGCAAAAAATGAATGTCTAAAATGGCATAATGATGAGCTGATTAACAGATGGCCAAGAGTATATCTGTATCTGTAAAAATAGACCATCACAATCACTGCTTATGGTACCCTTGTTTCAGTGAATACTACAGAATATATTCACCCTTCTATCCCATGCCAGTATTTATGGAGAGAGTAATATTTATAGAAGATACATTTATTTTTTCATTCCTTGAGCATGTTATGTATCCTCATCATACATCAATAGGTTCCACAAAAAGATCACTTTCAGAGATGCTGACAGTAGAGGAGTAAAATTTGGCAGAGAATTTGCAAGTTTCCACCATTGGAAGTGCTGCTGTGGTGGCCTGGCACAACCAATTATGCATCTGCTCAAGATAAGAAGAGATTATTGATTGCTGTGATCAGTTGCCCTGTGCTGTGTCCTGTGCAATCCTGTGCAATTTAAGACCAGTGGAGCAAGTGCTCCACTGGCCTAAGGTGTTGCAAAAGTGCCATAAAGCACTTTTGCGGCACCCTCGGAGTAAGCAGTGCTGGCACTGAGGCTGGCGCCGCTCACTCCACCGCCGGAGGACACCCATGCCACCGGACACAGTTAAGCCCTGTGCCAGGTGGTGAGAAGGCATGGAGAGGGTGGGCCAGGGTGGCAGGGGAGGGGGCAATTGACCGGCCAGGGCAGGGAGTGGGGGCAGGGATATTTGTGGCTTGCATTCAAGGAAGCCCATTGGGACGGCTGGGACTTCACTGGGGGAAAGGGACGAATGATCTTTTTCCCCAAGGTTTGCCCCAAGGTTTGCCACGCTCCGCCGGCGTGGGCCACATCCTGCTTAGGATGCAGCGACCGGCCATTTAGGCCAGCCGGTGCATCCTACGCAGGATTGGGCTGTGAGTCTATTGAGAAAGGTGGTATATAAATATCTTAATAAATGAATAATAAATATTGGGACATTATGAAAGGACAGCCACTCAGATACGTACGTTTCTGGCACTGCTGGTAGCTATGCCACCCTTGTAATATATGAAGGGGAACTTGCGCAGAGTGAGATGCACACTATGTGCTTGCACATTTTTTCAAATCCAAAACTGCTCTATTCTAAAGCAAAGGGTAGGAAGGAAGACTGAATACATAATGACAATTATATTTCTCTTTCAGAATGAATACTAATAATATTTATACAGCACTTCACATAGAGTATTTCAGTGATCCTTATAACCCAGTAAAGGAGGCTAAAATTGTGACCATCATTTGACTAAGGGGGCAGGCTTATGACTTCCTTAAAGTCAGCTGGTGAATTTATGGCTGCATTGACATTTGAGTCAGTGGCTTCCAGCTCACATTGCACCACACCTGTGGTCTTACTATTATATCTGTTTTAATGCAGGTAATTTGTCAGCCTGATATAGAAAGCAGGATTGCTCATTAATCAAATATGATGAACATGTCCTTGACACAATTACAGCACAATCCTAAGCATGTCTACTGAGAAGTAGTAAAAGGTAAAGGTATCCCCTGACAATTAAGTCCAGTCGTGTCCGACTCTAGGGTGTGGTGCTCATCCCCATTTCAAAGCCGAAGAGCCAGCGTTGTCCGAAGACGCCTCCGTGGTCATGTGGCCAGCATGACACTCCTTGCCGCAGAGCGTAGCATGCAGCTGGAACACGGAGCGCTATTTACCTTCCCGCAAGCGGTACCTATTTATCTACTCGCATTGACATGCTTTGGAACTGCTAGGTTGGCAGGAGCTGGCCAAGCAACGAGCGCTCACCCCGTCGCGGGAATTGAACTGCCGACCTTTTGATTGACAGGAGGTGGGGATAATCTGAAGGCAAACTGGAGGCAAGAAAAAACATTTGTATTTACCTCCAAGTAAGCCCTCAGGCCACCTATGGGTCTCCTTGGACATATACCACCTATTTTGGTGGCGTATGTCCGAGGAGGGAAAAGGGAGGTTTGCAAAAGAGGGGATAAGATCTGGTGTGTGCCATTGCCACAGGATCTACCTCTCCTGCCTCCTCCCCACCCCGGTTCCTCCCCCCCTCCTTGTCTAGATACACCCCCATTCCTAGCACCACCCCTGCCAACTCACTGGAGCCAGTGAATGGTGTTCTCTCCACGAGCCTGTGAGTGTGGCCTTCACCCATTGTGCTGGTGCCCTTGTTGCGGTTACCGGTGGAACATCACTTCTGCTGGCATCATTGCATTTCCGCTGGCGGAATGTGCATTCTGCTGGTAGTGCCAGCGGACAGGATTGGGCCATTAATTGTTTTTGTTACTTTTAATACAGGTTTACAATAAGAAGTGTATTATTAATGATTTTAATGAGAGAGTAATAGATTTTTGCAATGTGCATTATGTTCTACTTAAAACATGAATTTATCAGCAAAAACTATTCAAACTTTTATAAGACAACAGGGCTGCATACTCCAAGAGCACCGTAAGTTGGTTCTACAAAATATCTCAAAATGCCTGTTATGTATTTCTAAGTCTCTGCTACCAAGAAACCACTCTGTCTATTCCAAACCCAAGAATTTACATAATTTGTAAGTATAATTCTCAATTCAGAGAATGTTAGCTACACCTTGGTCATGTCCACGTCAATGGGATTTCATTAAGTAGGACTAACTTAATTCCTATTGATTCAAGAGAACCTAGATGTAATTAACTTTATGTGGTTTTAACTCTGAATGCTTTATATTGCCCATTCTATATATATACCCAAAGAACAACAACAAAAAAAAGGAGATACATGTTGAGAGAGTGGATAGAAAAAAGTTTTTCTCCTCTCACAATGCCACAGCCAAAGGTCATCCAATGAAAATTGAAAATAGATTTAGGACAGACCAAAAGAGACACTTCTTCATGCAGTGTAGGACGCCTGTAAAATTCATTGCCACAAGGTGTGGTGATGGCCACTAGCTTGAATGGCTTTAAATGGAGTTTGGACAAATTCATGGAGAGCAAGTCTATCGGTGGCTACTAGTCATGATGCTGCCCACGTGCTATCTCTAGGTTCAGTGGCAGTGTGGCTCTGAATAACAACTTCAGGAGAGCAATGGGAGGAGAGAAGCTCAGCCACGAAGCTTCCTGGGTGACCTTGGGCCAGTCACTATCTCTCAGCCCCACCCACCTCACAGGGTTGTTGTGATGACAAAAGGAGGGGAGGAAATATGTGAGCTCCTTGGAGGAAGGGCGGTATAAAAATGTGAATCATCATCATCATCATCATCATCATCATCATCATCATCATCATCATCATCATCTTTTTTCTCCGTGAGCTTCCCAGAGGCAGCTTGTGGGAAACAGAAAGCTGAACTTAGTGGGCCTTTGGCCTGACCTAGCAGGGCTTTTCTTATGTTCTTATTATAGAAAACATTCTGTAAGAAGCACTAGGCCCAGGTCACATAGAGTTTAGAGGCAATAACTGAAAAATAGAAATCGTCAAATATGTCTCCAAGAAGTTTAATCTGCTTTTTTATTACATATGCACTGCATCATTCATAAACTATGGCCAGTTTTTATGGTGCATGTGTCAGCCTTAATAATACGCAGAGAGTAAAGTGAATTGTAGACAGCATTACATGGGGTATTTGCATCCTAAGTCACTCTCTGTTACGGTATGGGCATGATAAATTCACAAAAGCTCCTCCTTGACAGGTTGCTCACTGTTTTCATAACTTCAGGCAATTTAAATCCAGTAAATACGGTATGGCTGTGAAACAATATTATGTATGCTCTGAATTATGTACATTGGAAAATCTGTCACGCCTTTCACAGCAGCACATACATAAATGCACACTACGTCATCAGGGCTTCCTCAGCAGTCCAGTGTGTTTCTACTGTAAGAACCTTGTGAGCGCCCTCTCAGCTGGCCCCTCCCCTGGTGGTGGGGAAAGGGGGCATGGGACCAGACCGAGGAGAGGCAAAGACACACGGAGGAGTTGTCTCGGCCTCTCCAGGGCTGTTGGAGCCATGATCTGCCCTTCCTCTCAGGCTGGGTCTCAGGGTGACCTCTAGGGAGGGAGGGGTTTGGGTTAGCACTCCTTTCCACCTATAGGTCAGGCACGATTGAGGAGTATCTTCCTTGGGTTAGGATTGGCTGCCTTCTGCTCCCTTCCATCAGCCTCCACCATACTACACTTATCCTTGGCCTCTCAAGCTGCTTTTGAAGGCTGTTCAGGCTCCACCCACTGCCCATTTCCTGTCCCCCTCCCTCTTGACCCTGGCTCCAATGGTCTTAAAGGGCCCTTGCTTAGACATCTGCCTGCTTCCTCCAGTGCCTTCCCTCTTGGGAGCACTTCCCATCCCCTCACCAATCACGGGGCTGCCCTGTGACTGCCAGTAACAGCAGCGGTACTGTCCCTGCTTGGTATTCAGCTACCCATGCATGCTGGTTCTGCGGACACTAGATACCCTCTTGGTGTGAGAGGTGCCAGCAACCTGAGAGCAGTAGCGTCACTAGGATGCGCGTCACCCTGGGGCAGGGGGCGCGCGTCACCCTAGTGACGCTCTGACATCGCGGTGCGGGGGGACGACCCGGCTCCCCCCCGCGTCGCCATCCAGACGCTCCGAGGCCGGCCCAGGAGCCGGCATCAGAGTGTCCGACCCTGTCGGCAAAAAGCCCTCAAAACGGTCTCTGTGCATGCGCGAAAATCCAGAAAATACCCGGATGAACGCGCTGTGTGAGCCTTCTTTCAGAAGGCCCTGGAGCGCCGACGGGGTCGGACGCTCCAAGGCCAGCTCTCGGGCCGGCCTTGGAGCGTCCGAAGGGTGACGCGTGCGGGGGTGCGCGCGTCACCCCCTGGCGCGTGTCACCCCCTGGCGGCCCCCCCGCCACGCTCCAGTAACGCCACTGCCTGAGAGTCCTGGCTGCCACTGGGCACCTGAAGAAGTGCACCAGCACCACCATGCATTCCTGTAGATAGGCAGCAGTGCTTATTGTTAGTTGAGAAGCACATAGGAAACCCCTGCTAACCCCTGCTAACTGGGCAAGAGGCACTTTTCAATTGGTGCTCTTCTTATATTTAGTGGGAGGAGAGTAACTGCCCCCCTTTCACCCCAGCACGGTGTCTTTTCTGGTGGCTGTTCGCTGGTGGTGTTCTGCATTTTTTTTTTTTTTAGACTGTGAGCCCTTTTGGGACAGGAAGCCATGATTTTGTCTGTAAACCACTTTGTGAACTTTTTGTTGAAAAGCAGTATATAAATACTGTTATAATAACAATAACAATAACAATAACAATAATAGGAAAGACAAACACGACTTCAACCTGATTATTAGAGTTTGTTGACATGGTGTTTGTACATCGATGCTGACAGTTTGCAAAGAACGCTAATACTGAGGCTTTAAAGTGGTAGAGCCATAGCAACTGGAAGTCAAATCTAGGAGAGAAGCAAGTGCATACATAATGAGATTCTGCTGGAGTAATAGATACTTCATTTATTATCTAGTTTGCCAGACACATTACATTGAATGACAAAGGTTTCCAACATATCCCACACTACTTTGGTTAAGATAAATGTTTGCAGAACAGAAAATAATATAATCCATACACAGATGTTGTTCTGAGTTTTCAGAGAGCCTAGACTAGAGCAACAAATCTAAACTGCTTCTTCCTATAACTGAGGACATGATCTGACTCCAGTACAAGTAAATATTTGCAGAAAACATGCAAGAAAGGCACTGCCATTAGTATGCACATGATTTGGGAATCAGGCCATGATAGGATTGAAGGAACAACCTGGATTTATTTTTCCATTATAAAATGGGAAAGAATCTCAATATCCAATGACTTTGGGAAATGTCATAGTCTTGCAAACCTCTTTGGAATGGTAAAGCTATACAGTACTCTGATTTGGAAGACTGGCATTACCAGCAGATTTGACAGGATCATTGAACTTTCTTTGTTTAAGAATCAAACTGGCTTGTTTTGGATTCACTGAAAGGCACAAATACCCCTAGCTTGCTTTTACTGCAATCTTGAGAGCAGCATTTGGGGCTAGTTTTAACGGGAGAATTTTGGAATGCATATTTGGGCAGGTAGCGTGAAAGATGGTTGCGCTGGGGTTGATAGTTTGTGTGTGGCTAAATGCTAATTGATGCTTTACATTAACTTCAGGTCATACATGTGAATTTGGGCTCTGTGTTTTTAGCCTTGGTGTCATTTGCTGTATGCAAAATCACATGTAACAAGTATACAAATGCAACAGTATCTACATACAGGCATATAATATTTTGAAGAGAAAGAAACCTGAAGCGCTGACTCTCTTTCTGTGCACATTTGTTCTTCTTCTAAATCCATGTGTAATGGGGCAGGGGGAAGGTGGGGTGGGCTGATCAGGCTGGGGGGACTGGGGCGGGATCAGCAACGCTGGTATGCACCACATCATCCTATTCCTCTCCCCAGGCCTGTTTCCCTGACACAGCCTGCCTCAGACCTGCGCCAGCCATTTAGCTCGCACAGGTCTGAGGAGACCCATTGCTGCAACTGGGGCTTTCCCTGGGGTAAGGTGACAAATGTCCCCTTACCTCAGGGAGACCTCCAGCCTGCTCACTTTCTGTGCAGGATGCAGCGCAGCCAAAATGAGGTATTACTCCAAAATGAGGATGTTTCTAGAGGCAAGCAAGGAACAGTTTTAGATGAACAGAGAAATCAAGGTCATTTAACCTTCAGTCCTTAGGATGAAGTGATCATGTTTCCCTTATCATGTTCCCTTATCATGTTTCCCAGAATTCTACTGCCTTGCCTACTACCCACCATTTCTAGACCTCAATTTTTTAATTAAGTTAAAACTTACAGGAAAGTAATGTCATTAATTTCTTATAATGAATTGCTTTCCCGCTCTCATCAGAATTGAAGGATTACTCTGCACATCTTGCTCTGACATGAGTATTTATTGAATATTAAGCATTTATAATTTATTTATGCCACGTTTTCAGTCATATGAAAGTTCAAAGAGGCTCACAACTATTAAAACAAATAACAGAATGAAAGTCAATACAGTAAACATGAAAAATGAAAAGCTGCAATAGTTATAATAATAAAGCAGCAGATTCACTCCAAAGCAAAGCTAATTAAAAGACGGGTGCAAACTCCAGGTCATCAGTCAAAAAGTGGATTGGCTAGATATCAAATAGATCTCCTGGGCAGCAAGTTCCATATACTGTGTATCACCAGAGAAAAGGCTCTTTCACATGTCACTACCAATAGCACTTCAGGTGCTAGACAAACATGCAAGAAGATCCTTCTTTCGTGGATCTTAATGAGCTGACAGGTGCACATGCGTGGGGGAGATGCAAAAGCACCATAAAGGATGTACTGAGCCAGCGTGAAAGCGTCATTACAGCCATCCGTAAGTCAGACATCCGTAAGACAGATGTCTGTGACTGGGGGGAACCAGTATAACTGAATGATGTCCAGCATACATTATCTAGCAGAGTTGAAACCAAGATAGAAGCCAGACTGAAAAGGATCTAGATTATCAGCTTCATCCAGGAAAACTTGGATCTGAATAGGACAGAACAGGAAAAAAAAAACAAGATTTTTTTTTTTGAAAGGGTGACTCAATTAACAATTAATTCAGTTTTAGACTGTGTAGTTTACCAGTGCTGCTTGATGCTACCGACTATGGTGAGATTTGTAATTGTTAGTCTTCTGGTTGTTTACGTTTTACTGTGAGAAGGGAAGGTAGTTTTATGTAACTTTAAAAATATATATACTGTATAGGAATATACTGTATATTTATTTATTTATTTATTTATTCATTTTATTTTTCACATTTTTTATACCACCCTTCCTCCAAGGAGTTCAGAGTGGTGTACATATTTCCTCCCCTCCTTTTTGTCCTCACAACAACCCTGTGAGGTAGGTGGGGCTGAGAGATAGTGACTGGTCCAAGGTTACCCAGGAAGCTTTGTGGCTGAGCGGGGATTTGAACCTGGATCTTCCAGGTCTAAGTCCGACTCCCAAACCACTACACCATCCTGGCTCTTCCTTTTTAGTTTTTTTCCTATTTAGTTTTTTTCCTATTTAGCTCTTCCTTTTTAGTTTTGGTATATGTAAATGAGATATCATATAATTTAATTAGATGAATAGGTAGTCCAACGTTCTTAGTTTTTGGTTCATTTCGGGGTGAGGTAAAGACTTCACCAGCTCTCCTGATGCCCAACGAGTCCATGATACATGAATAAGTGGAGGCGTTGCTGCTCATCTAACTAAGAACTCCACAATCCTCCATTCTTACTCAGCTTATGGTGAAAAGCATGACATGCCAAAGGTGTCTCAAGTCCATTTAATTTAAAGCATGAACAAATGCAAATATTAAAGAGAATTCATGACATTTTCTGTTGCTCCATATCTTTGATGGTCTCATGAAGCAGGACATTCTGCCTCTCTGGAAGCTCCACATAAATGCTGTTTCAGGTATTTTAGAGCAAATCATACATAGTCCCTTGCTCTTCAATATGCTGTCAGGCTATTTGCCACATCACTGAATATTTAAATTAACTTTAGCTGCAGAAGGTTCCTAAGCGAACATATGTTTTCTATAGTTAAGTAAGCATATGGGTTTTTTTTTTATACTTGGCTGGGCAGGTTTTAAAATCTAGAGACACTTTGAGCCAAAGGAGGAGGATGAAGATGATGATTTTTAAATTTGGGAAAGGAGTGAAAAGTGGTTGCATATATGCAGCACCAGCACCAAGAATGGGTGAGAAGTCCTGGACTGGGAGGCACATTATTTTCTGAAATCCAGTTGTTCAGTCTTTCCCTCCCCTGGGTTTAAATTTAGTTTCTTCTTCCTAAAATAGCTCATAAATATTGTGTTGCGTGCTTCACATTTCCCTGAATGGTGAGAAGATGCAGGCACAGTCCTACATGGGCTTGGCCTCTTTCAGATGAGAGAAAACTGGAGACTGGTAACATTTTTGTAATACAGCACTGTATTTGTTTTATTTACAAATACCCAAGCAAAGTATGTTGTTGTTCAGTCGTTTAGTCGTGTCCGACCCTTCGTGATCCCAGTATAGGATCTGGGAAAGCAAAGCAAAGTATAGGTAAAGGCAAAAAGCAGAATCTCCTACAGAGCAGTGGTGTAGCTAAGGTGGGGGGGGGGGCAGGACCGGGTGCCAGGCCTCTTGGGGGTGCCATGGGGGTGCCATTTAATTATAATACATTATTTATTATTTATTGAATTTATATCCCACCTTTCTCCCCCATAGGGGGACCCATTTTTATTAGGGTATGTACTGTACTATAAGGGTCTGGGGGATAAAATGTTACATTTCTGTGAATGTTTTGGGATTATTAATTAATTAATTAATATTAATAATATTATTTAATTAATTAATAATTATTGTTATAGTTGTTATTATATATAATGAGTTTGTCGGGACTTGAGGGGGGTGCAAACATTTCATGGGCACCTGGTGCACTGGACCTTAGCTCGGCCTCTGCTACAGAGCAGCAGATCTGCTACCCCACATGAGATTCTTGGTCATTTTAGGGCTTTAAAGAAGCAAGACCCTTGGAGTTTGGCCTTGGGCTCAGAAAAGAATGCTTGGAGCTCTCAACTCCCCCCTTCAGGAGGAACAGTGAAATTCTGGAGCTCTGAGGATACTTCAGTGCAACGAAATTCTCCACTGCCCTCTTGCTGGCACTCTGCCCTCTGTCACCACAGCAGCAGGATTGCAACAGCATAAGCAGTGGCCACATGATGACTTGGGGGGGGGGAATTGCTACCTTCTTACTCTCTGTATCCTGCCATGCTGTGGATCCTCTCAACCCCCCCCCCCCCCCGCCATGCTCCCCATCCTTCTCTTGTTGCTCTGTGAGAGTAAAATTGCAGCGGTGCTTAGGATTTGAAGTCTTTCCCCAGAGTTATTGCAATGCAAGTGCATTGGAGTACCCCTAGGGAAGGACTCTGGATCCTGACTGCCAGGGTCTTTTTACATTTTTACGCAGGGTACAAATCATGCAAATGAGAACCTCCCAGCAAGAGCATAACATGCAGCTAGGCTCATATTATCACTCTGTGTTTCCTTCTAGTATCAAATGGAACTTTTCCATAGTAATCTGAAGTTCTGTAATGTGAACTTAATAGGTGCATCTTGAGGACTATTTTTTCTCAATGAGGCATCACCCTGAACACCTTTGCTTGTTCACTCTCTTCCAAGCCTTGAAGTGAGCTCTAGCTCCTCAGGGCCAAAGGGCCTGTCACTATACGTATCATCACACCCAATCCTGGACTTACAAGACTCTCTCCTGGCTGCTACATTTCCTACAGATCCGGCTCTCCCAGTTTTCTTGTGCTCCTTTCTGTGTGTTGCCAGGCAGAGTCAAGTGTGCCAAGGCAGGACTAGCAAGGAGAAATCACTGCAGCAGTGCTGCTGCTCCCACAAAAGGCTGCTCCAGGAAGCTGCTCAATGTGTGGGCTAGAATTGTTCTAGGCTGCGATTATCCCAGTCCACAGCATTTATTTGCCATTTCCAGCACTATTATTGACGCTGCAATGCATGTTCCCAAATGGCCTTGCAGATTTATATCGATACACTTGAAGCACCAGTAAAATAGATCAACGCCAGCATAAGTGGGAAATTCCTTCCCAGAATCCTGCTGCTTTCTCTGTGTCACGGTGCTCTGAAAAGCAAAGAATAGGTTGTGGCAATGCACTTTAAGCCACTATCTTTGCAGTTATCTGTCAACTTTTTTCGCTCGACAGTAAGCGCCTTACAAGGAAGAAAACCCATTTATCGTAATTTAAGCTGTTAATCTAGCCCTTTCTTGTGAATCATTTAATAGCGATGTGATGAGTCCCAGGTTTCTTTCCATTTCTGTAGTTGGCAGGATGAAGGAAGATTGTGACACAGAGTTTTAGTCAGCATTTTTTGTATGTACAGTAATGAGGAGAATCATTCCAAGACTTGAGAGTGGAGCTCTGTTTTTACCGCCTGGGCTGAGCTCCAGCAGCAGCGCCACACAATTTGGGACTGAGCTCTCGCATCACAGTGGTCCCCCACTCCACAGCACCCCTTTAGCAAAGAGCCATGTAGCAAATGGCTGCTGTATTGATGGCTGTAGTTACTGGTTACATTCATTGTGAATATTTGGATTTTTTAATGTCTATAAAATATCATTTTTATTTCATTTGGCCGCATTCATCCATCAACAACTTAATTATGTAGGGTTTGATCCAAAGTTGTTGTTGCACAAGTGGAAAGCACTGCTGCTTGCTCAAGGGGGACCCTAATTTTCAGCAATTCTCCCTACTTGCTTTGCCCCCCCCCCCACATCACATGCCATTCTGTTCTGGAGAGTCTCCCAAACTTCAGGAGTAGAATTTAAGAGGGTATGGGGAGCTGCAAAGGGAAAGCGGAGGTGGGAAAGGACCACTTCATGGAAGGACCATTTCACTCTGTTCTGTTGGTGGAACAGAAGTTAGAATCCACGTTATAGATGGTGAGACCTTGGGGACTGAAACATTTACATTTAAAAAGTCCTGTAAGCTGCTCCATCTCCACACTGGGTGGAAAAGGACATAAATCTACTAAATGAATGAACGAATGAATGCCACAACATCATAATCTTGTCTTTATTTTAAAACTTCCTTCTTCATTTTGCAAAACATACATGTTTTAGGGCCCAATCCTATAGGCCTGCTATGCTGCTGGAAATTGCATTCTCTTGAACCAAGATGGGACTTCCACTACGTTTGGGAGGTTTACTCTCCCCAGTTGGGCCCTATATCACAGAGAACATAAGAACATAAGAACATAAGAACAGCCCTGCTAGATCAGGCCAAAAGCCCATCTAGTCCAACTTCCTGTATCACACAGTGGCCCCACCAGATGCCTCAGGGAGCACACAGCCAACAAGATAACCTGTTTCCCGTTGACAGCTTATCTTCTATCCTCACCAGGACCCTATCCCTGATATTTGCCTTTTCCCAAAAGGCTCCTGACCCGGGCAGTGCAATCCTGCATAAAGATCTGCAGGCGGCCCATAGGGCTGCCCGCAGAATCCTATGCTCTTCCCAGGCCACTCCGGTATGGCACAGGGACTACTCAGGGGAAGGGGACCATCCCCTTCCCCCGATGTAGAGCTGGAAGGCCCCAATGGGCCTCCTCGGCAGTGGCATAGGAATGGGGGGGCGGGGGACCACCCCCGGGCAGCAGGCCTGGGGAGGTATCAAACTCACCCCCCCATGGTCCCGGCGGTGGCTCCGGCAGTGGCGGCGGCTCCTTCGTGTGCCGCTTCTTTCTCCTTTTCGCTGCCTTCAGCAGCGGCAGGCAGCCTCGCAGCGCCATTGCCGAGGCTTCCGGGGGCCGAGGAAGGCGTTTCCGGGGAAGCTCATTTGTGGCCTGTCGCAGGCCACATGACATCACCGTGGGGGTGTGGCCTCCCAGGGACATCATCGTGCCCTGAGGCCCCCAGTAGGGGGGCGCCTGGCTATGCCCCTGCTCCTCGGATGTCTGCCGGCTATCGAGCTGGCGGAAATCTGAGGTGGCCGTACAATGGCTGCCGTGCCCTAGAATGGGGATGGGGATATCGTGGCTGACATCCCTGCCCCCTCCCACACCGTCTTGGCCAACCACCGCCCTCTCTCACCAACTGGTCCACCCCTACTCTCACCCCTACTCCCACCGGAGGATGCCTTACCATCCGCTGGTGGCTGCAGGAGGTTTCCATGGAGGAGAGAGGCCTGCTGGTGTCCGTGCCAGTGGGCCTTACTCTCCGGGTGCCGTAAATGCATTTTCACTTGAAAAAGGCAAAGCTGTGGATGAAATACATTAGAATAAAACATTGGTTTTCCATAGCTACAAAAAGGAGGTAGAACAATTGCCTCGGTCGGACTTGCAGAGTTGCTGGCATCAGCCCCTGTGGCATATCTTAAGACCTACGTGGTCTATTCCTCATGCAGACACATTGAGGCCTAAGCAACCACTGAGAGATTATAGCTTCAGTCACTGAGATGCATATCAGAAAATATAGAATGGCATACTGAAATAACAGAACTTATAATTAAAGATATTCATTAAGATTAAACGTTGTATGATTGTATATGAATAAAAATGAGCCCAAAAAATGTAGCACAGTTAACATTTGCCTTTTTATCCAAAAGGAAACAGTGTTCCGGCAGCTAATTGCTTTTGTTACCTCCCCAGGGCAACAATAATCTGAAGTGTTGAGTATGTGCAATATCCTTAGAGTCTTCAGTGATAACCTTTTGAGACCTTTAACATAGGGTTACGCAACCACACGTCTTCTTTTGTTAATGCACTGTGAGCATGCGTATGCTTCCACGTTACAATGAGAATGATAGCCAGATGGGCAACGTTCAGTGGCTTACTCAGGGTCACAGAGGAATATAGAATATTATGCTTGCTACTGTCTTTTACCATTCTAGGGGCAACACATTGAAGCCCATGTACATAAGAAAAGCCCTGCTAGATCAGGCCAAATGTCCATCTAGCCCCCCATTTTGTTTCCCACAGTTGCCCACCAACTATCTCTGAGAAGCCTACAAACAGGAGAGAAAGGCATACATCTCTCCCTGCAACTGATATTCAGAAGCATAGTGCCGTTGAATCTGGAAGTAGTGCATAAGCATAACCATCATGACTAGCAGCGATTGATAGACCTCTCCTCCATGAATTTGTCCAATCCCCTTTCAAAGTCATCCAAACTAGTCGCCATCATCACATCTTCTGGTGCCAACCCTGCTATCCGTCATTTAGTCATTTAGATGAGTACCTAGTCCATCATTCTCCTCTCTTCCTCACTTCCTCTTCTGCTCTGTCCTCCCCCTCCCCTTTTCCAATCCAGGAAATGGGAGGAGCAGATGGTTGGCACATCACCAAGTAAGGGGGAGGCAGCATTTGGCATGCCACCTTAGGCACCCAGAGGTCTTGGGCTGAACTTATTCACAGAGAGCTCTTTCCAGGCAGCAGATCTGCACCCAAAAATTGTTCCAAACAGAAGTGGAGTGTTCATCAGTAACAGCACATGGGATGTGGTATAGCACCAGTCGTTCCAAGCACACACTCTGGGGAATAAAGTAGGTGATAAGAAATATGGTATTATTTTTCTTCAATGTATTTTCCTACTTAGTTATTCCACTGAGCATATTGTGTCTGTGGGTACAGTTACATGCTGCCATTTGGGATAAAGTTGTATTAGGTAGGAAATGCTTTTTGCATGAGTGAGGGCTTGTTTTTTGCACAGATAATTAGTAATAACCTTTGCTACATTACAAAAAGAAAACAGAAAAAAACTTGACAGAAAATCTTGATTGTGTCAACCAATATCAGCGCTGTCACCAATACAATTAGAAAATTAAATACCTCTTTTTTCGGGGCCTAAACCTACAAATGTGGGAAGTTGGAGTGGGACGATGCCTGCTGATGTCAATGTGCCCACTGGTCATTCTCCCCCCTCCATGGCTACATGCGAACTCTGCACAATGTTTTGATTATCACAGTTCCTGCTCTGGTGGTGTAGCAGCTAGCACCAGATTGCATATATGTAATTGGGAGTTAGAGGTTTAAGAACTTACCTAATACCTCCAAAGAGAGCTGATAGCCTCATTGAGGAATAAAGGTAAAGATATCCCCTGACAATTAAGTCCAGTCGTGTCCGACTCTAGGGTGTGGTGCTCATCTCCATTTCAAAGCCGAAGAGCCAGCGTTGTCCGAAGACGCCTCCGTGGTCATGTGGCCGGCATGACTCTCCTTGCCGCAGCGCGTAGCATGCAGCTGGAACACGGAGCGCTGTTTACCTTCCCGCAAGCGGTACCTATTTATCTACTCACATTGACATGCTTTGGAACTGCTAGGTTGGCAGGAGCTGGCCAAGCAACGAGCGCTCACCCCGTCGTGGGAATCGAACTGCCGACCTTTCAATCAACAGCTTATGGTTCAGCGGTTTAACCTGCTGCGCCACCCGCTGGCCCATTGAGGAATAGTAATATGTTATTTGTTTTGAATTCATCATACATAAAATATATCTGTTGCATTTATTTGTGTTCTGTTATTAGTCCACCTTATCAGTGGCATTCCTACGCCACCGTGGGGGGGGGGCACCGATGCAACACCCCCATGTGACACCACAAGCCCCACCCCTCGTGTGTGTGACACCCCCCGCTGCGTGGCACCCTTCCGCCCTGCCCCCCCCCCCGATGATGCCTCTGCATCTTATTAGGGGACTGATTCTGTTTGGTGAGTGAGTGCTTGACTATAACTGTACAATGGGAGGATCTTCTATATGAGAGAGGCAGAAACCAGGGCTGGCCCAAGACTTCCTGACACCTGTGGTGGTAAGCCAAATGCTCCCCCTCCTTACCCAATGATGTGCTAGCCTCTGCTGCTCCAACTCTCCAATGTTCCAGCTCAGCAGTCGCCTCCCCTCCACATTTCCTCTTCTTCTTTGTCCCTCTCTTCCTTTTCCAATCCACTGAGTGGAAGGAGGAGGGACAGTGGAGGCAAGAAATCAAACAGAGATGGGTTCTCCCCCACCAGTCTGCTGCCTGAGGCAACCACTTCAGTTGGCTTCATGGATGGGCCGGCCCTGACAGAAACAAACAGATTTACAGACACATTAAATTGGGAGAGGGGCTATACCTGTGTGGTAGACCACATGCTGTGCATGCAAAAGGTTCCAGTTTCAATCCCTGAAATCTCCAGTTAGAACTGGGAAAGAACTCCACCTGAAAACCAGGAGAGTAATGCCAAATCAACACAGAGACGGTACTGAATTAGATGGACAAATGGTCTGACTCAATAATTCTTATGTAATTCCCAACTTATCAGAATGCCTAGTGGGGCACAAATAGACTATCATTGTGCTCACCTGTTGCATTTTACACATTAAAGTGCATCAGTTTGCCTTGATTGCAGAGATCTCTTTCTGAAAACAGAGACTACAATGCAGAGTGACTGCTAGTTTCTCTTTCATAGGACACATGCTTCACACAGATGTTTTTCCAGCAGGTTTAGTGGGAAGAAAGAAAAGTTAATGTCATCGCATCTCGGAGGATAGATAAAACCTAATGGATAGCTGGAAGCTCAGAGATAACATATGTTAATGACCTGATCTGCTGCAAAACTCATTAAAGTTGTGTTATAGGGCAAAACTTTTTTAAAAGGTTAAAGATGCTGCTGCTGCATTATTAATCGCAAAGCTTCTGAATAAGTCACACAGTCGTATTTATTGTGGTTTCAGACCTCAGCACATTTGCTCTGAGAAAGCAGCATTGAAAGCAACAGGAATTTCTTAGAAGGATGTACATTTAGGGAATAGGACCCCCATTAGCAAGAACATTACAATGTGCTATAGTATCGATATTGTCAATTTGTGCAAGTCTTTACATCGTGAATCTGCAAACAGGGACAAATACCTTTTGTTGTACATCTCAAACATTTGGGTATTCACTTTTTAACGTTCTTATTAAAGGAGGATTAGATAGCTAAATTCATATAGGACAAGTCCACCAATGGCTACTAATCATGATGGCTATATGCTATCTCCAGGTTCAGAGGCAGAATGTGTTCGAATACTAGTTGTGGGGAAACAGCTGCGAACAAGGGCTATCTGCCTACATGTCCTGCTTGTGGACTTCACAGGTCCTCTGGTTGGTTCCTGTAGTAGGACACAGGATGCTGGAGTAAGTGGCTCTTTGGTCTGATCCAGCAGGACTCTTCTCATGCTCTGGTGCCCATCCTCTTCTCACGCTCAAGCTTCACAAGGAAATGTCTCACCAGCCCAATCTAAACCTTGTTTACACATCAGTAGCAGCCGAATCCTATGGGTGCCTTTGGCTAATGGGATGAATGTCAGTGGAAGACTCACTCCAGTGGCACTGTCAGCTGCAGTGACAATGTGCAGCAGGGCCACCAGTGCAAAAGGCCCTAGCCTTTTGCACGCATGCCATCAAAATGCCAAGTCACCTCAGGAGGAGGTGTGTTGGCGTGGGGGTGTGTTGGCGTGGGTTGGCTACTGCTGCAACCAATGAGCGGCCACCTCCATGCGCCAGTGCACACTGCACACCCGCTATGCCAGATAAGATTGCATAGGGGGGGAGGTAGGCAGGAATGGGGTGTCAATGGAGGCGGGGAGGAGGGTGGATCAGGACCGGGAAAGGGGCAGGTTTGGCAGCAGCGGTGTCTACCAAATCCAAACTCCCTTAGCCAGGCTCGATCTACCTTCACGGGTCAATGTGGACTTCTGCCAGCGATAGCTGGAGCAGATCCAAGTAGACCCACTGGGCCGGCAGGGGCTTACCCCGGTGCAAGGGAACAAATGTTCCCTTGCCACGAGGAGACCTCTGGAGGCCAAACCGCCGTGGGCTGCAGTGGGTGCTACGCTGGTGGTGCTACATTGCTGTGCAGGAAGTTACAGTGGATTGGGCTCCCCAAGGAGTCAGTAGTCACTGAGCCTGTGTCCCTGTTACACTTGTGTAAAGGAGAAGGATTGCCATAAAAAGGTTTTATATTGTGGAAGTCACCTGAGGGTTGAGGCTTGCAGAGGAAATTCCCTAATTACAAACTGCATAGCTCTTCTTCAGTACTCTAATACAGAATTCTCATGTGAACAAATGACAAACTTGTACTTCCTTAGTGCCTGGTAGGGATGATATAATGACAGGTCCTTGCATGTAAAAATAATTGGTTTGGTTCAGCTGTTGGCCAACTGTCTGTATACAATGTTTGGTTTGTGAGAAATGCAATTAAGTAGAATGTTTAACAAAAAGAACAGGACCTGGAGCTCCAACAACATAAAGAGAAATGGGAGGAGGGGAAGAAAGAAACCTATATAGTTTGAATATGGAAGGAAATCCTAGCTGCAGGAGAAAGGGAACAAGAGAATATGTTGTCTAGAGCAGAGGTTCCCAACCTGTGTCACCAGGTATAGACAGGTGATAGTGTCAGCAAATGCAGCAATTAAGCCACTGTGGGTTTTTTTTTTCCCAACAGTAGTACTGTATTCACAGATCCACTTCTTGCTTAGGAAGCTTAGAATGTCATTCATCCTCAGTTTTTAGTCTCTTTCTTTTTGAGCCTATCTTTCCCCAGAACAGTTATGTTTCATTGCTCCCATTCATGCCTATTGATTTGAATCTCTACAAATATGAGCAGCAGTTTGCTCAGATACAGCTCAAATACAGCAATTTGAGCAGCTTGGTCAAATACAGCAATAAAATAGAAATAAATGGAAAGAAACAGGAAATAAAAGGCATGCCTGCTCCTTCTTGCCTATGCCACCTAGTGGTTCAATGCTGTATATACAGGAAGAAATACAGAACAGTACAGATTGGAGATAAGGAACAGAAGCAGTTGAGAGAGAGAGAGAGAGAGAGAGAGAGAGAGAGAGAGAGAGAGAGAGATCTGAATGGCAGATAAGAGACCTCCTAGCAGTTGGTTACTGTTCCTAGCAGCTAATTACTGTTGTTGCAGATAAGAGGCCTCAGGGGATCAGGTTCCACAGGCGAGACTGCAGCAACAACCAGCAACTGTTTGCCACTGGCAGTCGCTCAAATTACCACTGGTGGTATGCGTACCACAGGTTGGGAACCTCTGGTCTAGAGGAGCTGTGAAGAGCGTACTCGGATGGACATTTTTTGAGAAGTGCTTTAGGTAATAAAAGCACTTCTCAAAAAAATGTTTGAGAAAGCATTTCTCCATGCCAAAAGGTACTTGGACTTGAAGCACCCTCTATATAACCTCTTAATTTTAGGATTCTCTAAGAAAGTAAGGAGGGCCAACAGACAGAAATGTATGTTTTATTTACCTTAACCAGGGAGATTTCTGAGACTTTTTTTTAGAGAAGCAGTATGAAAAGTGTGGGGCTATATTAGGATTTGAGATGGCCAGGGGTGGCTTCCTGGAGATGAGGCTGTATGATGTCGTTAGCTCAGGCAGTGGATTGGTTGGAGGTCCAACCCTTGCCAGCTGCCCACCTGCCAGCTTGGTCTTTTCTGGCACTGTTGGCCTGGTGCCAAGTACTGCTGCTCCTCTTCCGAGAGATGCTCCCCCAGGCCAGAGCTCTCCTCTCCCCCTTACACGTCCCTGTCCCCTGCACAGGCTCTGCCATTTTAAAATGGCGAGTAGGAAGAGGAGTGGCTGCCAGGCAGCAGTATAAGAAGGAGAAAAGGTAGGAGGTGCATGCACAGGACTGGCAGTGGAGGATGATAGTGCACTGCTGACTTCCCACCTCAGGTGTGTGGGTGGGGGACTTGGGTGGTACTGGGAATGGCTGCATTACTACAGAGCTGAGTCTGCTCTGTGTTTACCGCTCAACTTGTATATTTATGAATAAGATGATCATTATGAAGACACCATAAGTCTTTAATGCACTCAAAGGAAACCGATTGTGAAAGGCTATTGTGAACTTCCCACCGTTCGTAATAGAGGGAATATCAAATGATAGGGTCCACACACAGGAATACACTCTCTTTTTATTATTGTCTGGCCTTGGATGCACTCACCTCAGCATCCCAGGGACTCCAGCTGCCAAACCAGCTTTCAGGCAGCCAGCCAAGCATGCCCCATCGAGGCCAAGTGATGACTGGCCTCCATAGGAACGTGGAAGTGCTTCTCACTCTTGCAAGAATGTTTTCTGGCCTAAAGAAGTACGACCAGCCAGCATCACTGAGGAGAATGAGGGGAAGGGGAGAGGGAATGCCAGGGAGGGGATTGGCCAAGCTGCTGCAGCAGGCGCACAGCTGGGGAACCTTTGTAATTGCTGGGGGCTGGACCAGGATAGCCCAGCATGGAAGGGGCGGGGAGACCCAGACATAAGGCCTCCTGGGACCGTGATGAGGGGCCCTGAAAGTTTGCCTCCTGATGGCAGTGCAGGGAGGACACACACAACCCCCCGAAGGAGCCTCCACCGTGGTGCCATACCCATTGACAGAGCCCCAAGGGCTGGTAGAAGAGGACCCAGATTGGGGTGACTCCCTTCCCACCGATACTTCCGAGGCCCTGGAGATCTTGGGTCACCCCCAACAGGCACCTCCCTGACCGGGGACCAGCTGCCAGGAGGCGGAAGAGGAAAGACGATGATCTGAGCATATGGGGAGGAATGTATGGGAGAAACTCTGGTCCCAAGTCATTTAGGGCTTTGAAGGTAAGAACCAGCACCTTGAAGTGATCCCAGAAGCATGCAGTTTCTAATCATGTTATTGTAAGCATTTCACTGAAAGGCAGGACATAAACATTTTAATGATTAGCAAAATCAAAGTCTGCACAGAGCTCGGATGAAGTCATACTGAGTGGTGAGATCGCATACACTAGCATAGATGCCCTTGTACGGTAGTACTTACCGTGTAGGGAATGATAATGTTCAGTTACAGCTGTGTGACCAAACACTCATAATCACAGTTCAGTTCCCTTTGCCACAAGAGAAAGCGTACACTGAAAGAGATAAAAATGGCATTGTTAAGATACCCTTAGCTAGTGGCTACAGTATTAGTATAGCAAGATAAGGGCTGGAACCACAAGGAGCTCTAATAAACCTTGATCTGATGCCTACGAGAAGTCATGGCACACAAGAAGAATGCCAACTCTATCTATTCCGAATCCAATGAATCGAACAACAGAAGTCAAACTTCACTAGCCCGGCCCTTCTTTTCCTTCCCTTTGAATTCACTGCAACTGCAAGCAGGATTAGTTCATTTACCGCTATGCCCAGCTTGCCTGTGTGCATGAAAGCCCTACTCTGTGCTCTTTGTGATCTGTTGTGATCAGTGAACTGGAGAATCCTATCACATCTTGCACATGTTGGTCTTTTCATTAACAAAGAATTCCCCACCCTGGCCTGGCATCAAGCATTTGCTTCTCTTACTAATAAAGAAAAACAGCTTTAATATACGACTTTGGCTATAATCAGGCAGCTCCTTTTATTGGTGATTTACATGAAAAGGACAAATTTTAAGGGTAGAATGCTAACACTAGCTTAATTTGCATTAAAGAAAAACACAGAGCCTATCTTCCTTCACAAGAAAACCTCATCACACAAATGTCTCCATAGGATAGAAAATAGTAATTATTGCTGAACACCAAACCCATATCTGAACTTGACATCTGGTCAAAGCAAGTACAATATACAGAGTAAAATACAAATTTAACCCTTTCTCATCCCTGATCCCGCATCTTATATTATCCTGGGCTTTGCTGGTCCCTCCTCCCCTTCCTGGCTACACCCTCCTTGCCTGGTCTCCCTCTGGGTTCTAAACCTCCTCTGCTAAGGAACGGGAAGGCTCCTGCAGGTACTTGCCATGGGGTAGGGACACTGGCGTCACTACAGGGGGTGCGGAGCTCTAAGTTCCTTTGTGATCAGAGCCTCCCTTACACAGAGGAACGAAGCGCCCCGCCCCCGCGCCTTCTGAACCAGTCAAAGCAGTGAAAACAATGCGCAGGGAGTCTCCTGCGCGTTGTTTTCACTGCTTTCACTGGTTCGGAAGGTGCAGGGGCGGGGCGCTTCATTCCTCCATGTAAGGGAGGCTCCGATCACGGAGGAACTTAGAGCTCTTCCCCCCCTGTAGTGACGCCAGTGAGTGGGGAGGCTCCTGAATAGGCTTACCATACGTCCTGGAATGTCAGTGACAGACCCGGATTTTGGGGACCTGTCCCAGGGTGTATGGCAGCGTCGCAGAGTCTTGTCGCTGCAACCGGGCCTCTTCGCGCGTTGCGGCCCTGTCGCAGCCGGGAACTGCAGGAGTCGAAAGTGCACAGCCGTGCATGTGCATGACGCAGCTAGATGCTTCGGCCTTGCCAGGATCCCAGCTGGGAATCGGGATTGGCCGAAGTGCCCAGCCGCGTATGTGCACAGCATGGCTGGACGCTTCGGCCTTGCCTGGTTCCCGGCTGAAGCGTCCAGCCCAGGAGGAGCCCTGATTGGCGGCGGGGGGGGGGGCACAGCACAGTATGGTAGTTGACGAGGATGACAGCAGCAGCAGCGCCGCGGGAGGAGCAGCAAAAACAGCAAGCAAAAATGGCGCGAAAATACACACACACACAAAAAAAGACAGCAGCAATACAGCCAGAAAATAAAATAAAATAAAATAAAATAGGTGGGGAGAAAAAAAAATAGGGGTGGGTGGGTCCCAGTTTGTATCCCTCAAAATATGGTAACCCTACTCCTGAAGATACTTGCAGCATGGGCAGGTGCACTCTGCTAAACTGGCCAACAGCCCAATTCTCCCCACCCTGCCCAATTGAGGCCTTCCCAGCCCCTCCAGCTCCAGGCATGTACCTAGCCCTGGGCTTGCTGGGAAGGCTGCTACCTGCGGCTGGTAAGTCCAGCCCTGGACCCATTCTATGTCAGTGTCACACATATACTCCATGTTTCCAGCTTCACATTTAAACCATCTCCTCCCCCCCCCCTCTCTCTCAGAACCAAAAGTACACACAAATCAGTTATAATTATGCCCTATTCAGGATATTGTTGTATCCAGTTTTTAATAGCTTCCTGTCCAATGGTTCAGGAGATGTTTCAAAAGATACTAATATAGACAGCAGTTCACAGACTACCCTTGTGGTCTCTGCAGTTCATCTGTAAAAAGAATAGATGGTCAGTATAGAACAGGACTGTGAGAGAGTTTCGTATGTCAGCCAATAACACTGAGGTCTTGCCCTGTTTGAAAGCAAATGAAACAGAGCTACTAGTAATTACACTGTTGTACTCTTTGAATGTACCAAGAGGATGACTGACATGCTGGCTACAATAAAGTCAGCAGCCTATAAAAGCAGAAGAACAGGTTGTTCTATTCCCACCTTGAGCAGGAGTCTGTGGGGCACAAGGAGGCCCTTCAAGATGGTTGTGTTTGTCCATCAAAATTGCAGGTAGCAGAGTGGACCAGAGTTGCAGGGCCTCAGAGAGCTCCAAGCCAGAGGCATCACTGGGGGGGGGGGGGAAGTACAGTACATTCTGCACCATTCTACTCCATGTTACGAGGTGGCCCCGCCCCTCACTGTCGGAGCCATTCTGAGCGGTGAAGGCAATGCGCAGGAGACACGTGTGAAGGCAAAGCACAGGAGACTCGCACAGGAGACAACGAAGGAGCGTTGCCTTCACCACTCTGAATGGCTCCGACAGCGAGGGGGTGGGGCCACCTCATAACGTGGAGTAGAATTGTGCAGAACTTATAGCACCGCCCCTGTATTTATTTATTTATTTATTTATTTATTTATTTATTTAAGGAATTTGTAGCCCGCCTTTCTCCCGAGGGCACTCAAGGCGGCTTACAACATATTAAAATACATAAAATACATATAAACACATTAAACACATTAAAATAATTAATTAAAACAATTTAAGTTAAAACAAACAACCCCAGTGGGTCACATTTACATATGTTAAAAACATTTTTTAAAAGGTCAGCCCACCACGTCAGACATTAAAAGCAATCCTAAATAAAAACGTCTTAAGGCCCCGCCGAAAGGCCTCTAAAGAGGGAGTCATTCTTAATTCCAGAGGGAGGGAATTCCACAATTGGGGTGCCACCGCCGAGAAGGCCCTATTCCGCGCCGCCATCCCCCTCACTTCTGTCAAAGGCGGCACGGTTAACAGGGCCCCCCCTGATGACCTCAGAGTACGGGTCGGATTATAAGGAAGGAGGCGGTCCCTCAAATACCCTGGACCCAAGCTGTTTAGGGCTTTAAAAGTCAAAACTAGCACTTTGAATTGTGCCCGGAAACGAACCGGCAGCAAGTGTAGCCGCCGAAGCAACGGCTCGACCGAGTTGAACCGACAAGCCCCGGCAACCACACGGGCCGCCGCATTCTGCACTAGTTGCAGTTTCCGAACAGTCTTCAAAGGCAGCCCCACGTAGAGCGCATTACAGTAATCTAGTCTAGATGTCACTAGGGCATGGGTCACTGTGGCCAGGTCTGCACGATCCAAGTACGGTCGCAGCTGGCGCACCAGCCGAAGCTGGGCAAAAGCCCCCCTGGCCACAGCCGCTACCTGGGAATCCAGGAGCAGCTGCGCATCCAGGAGAACCCCCAAGCTGCGGACCTGCTCCTTCAGAGGGAGTACAACCCCATTCAGAGCAGGACGATGATCCAGTACCTGAGTCGTAGACTTCTGGACCAGAAGAACCTCTGTCTTATCAGGATTTAATTTCAGCTTGTTAGCCCCCATCCAGCTCCCAACTGCCTCCAGACAACGATTCAGGACTTCGACCGCCCCCTTGGAGTCAGGTGGAAAGGAGAGAAAGAGCTGGGTGTCATCCGCATACTGATGACTCCCTACCCCAAACCCCCGGATGACCTCTCCCAGCGGCTTCATATAGATGTTAAACAGCATGGGGGATAGAATTGACCCTTGTGGCACCCCACACCTCAAGGGCAAGGGTGCCGAACAAGCATCCCCCAGCACCACCTTCTGAGATCTATCAGCCAGGAAGGAGCGGAACCACCCCAGAACGGTGCCTCCAAGCCCCAACCCGGCCAACCGACCCAGGAGGACACCATGGTCAATGGTGTCAAAAGCCGCCGAGAGGTCCAGCAGGACCAACAGGGACGCACTCCCCCTGTCCAGTCCCCGGCGCAGGTCATCCACCAAGGCAACCAAGGCCGTCTCTGTCCCGAACCCCGGCCTGAAGCCAGACTGGAATGGATCCAGATAATCAGCTTCCTCCAAGACCCTCTGGAGCTGGGACGCCACTACCCACTCGATCACCTTGCCCAGAAACCTTGCCTGTAGCAACGCCTCTGCTCCAAGCGGACAACTTGCTTGACACCAAAATTACTTTCTATTGTATTTGTTACCGGTGGTGCGAAAATGGGTTTTTCCTGATTCTTGCATGCTGTGACTTGCATGGGATCACATTTCCCAAGAGGTTTCCACATTGTGTGGTCTGGTATGGGAGGAGCTCCATAGGGGTGACACCACAAGATCTCGCCCCAGGTGTCACGAACCCTAGTGACACCCCTGGCTGGAACCTAGCACTGCTTGGTCTCCATGGGTCAGACTACATGTTACGATAGATGCATAGTTTGACCCTGCATGTTAATTTTAGACTAATAGGAGCCACTTGAGGGGGGGCAGGGATCAGGGCCATGGTGCACAGACTGCTCCTGCAGTCCCAATGAGCACTGCACCTGTAAACCAGTTACCGGTATTAGTTCCAAGAAGGAAGCATCCATTGGCATCAAAAGAAGCTTCCCACGTGGGGCTAATACCAGCTTCAGGTTGATTTTTATTGGGACCACAATGAGTAAGTGTTACATTTCTGCATGCTATATTTCACACAGGTACATTTCACGTACATTTCAGGTTCTAATCCTGATTTCCTCCCTCTCTCCCATGGTTGCTGTTTAGCTTAAATAAACATCCATAGTCAAGCTGCATTGACTATAACATGGTTAGGCCCACTATCAGCTCCTGCCTGGTGTGTTGATTGTGCTGGCAAGCAGTCACTGGAGAGAGCCATTCTTTGAGAGAATATGACTCAGAGTGTGCTGTCATTGAGGGTCCCAATTCAGGAGTCTCTGGCACCGTTCCCACTAAGGTGCGCAGTGGCATGGCCACTCATCTCCCAGCTGAGCTCTGCACAACGTGGAACTCAGCAACCCTGATGTTCAGTGATGTGATGACATCATCACCAAATGTCCAGAGGTGGCATCACGATAAGTCACAGTACCATGCAGCTGCTGAAGGGGTCCATGCACTGGCGCGGACCCCTTAGAGGGAATGGTGGTCTCTGGATTGAGGGCAGGGACATGCAGTGCGGGGGCGGCAGGTGAGGCAGAACCATCTTGCCAGAGTTGTTGGAAGATCGCTGCAGCCTAACCTGGCGATCGCACACGTGTTCTGCCTGCTTACTCGGATTAGGCTGTGGTGAGCTTCTGAGGACTCCGGCGGGGTGGTTCTGCCTCACCTGCCACCCCCGCACCACACATCCCTGATTGAGGAATTTCTAGGGGCCCAGTGCCAGGATTCTGTGCCACAAGTTCTGTGCCCTGCCTTAGGTCTGGGTCCAGCATCTCCTCAGCCCAAGCTGAAATAAGCCAGTGGCGGAACTACAGTGGAGCGCGTGGAGCAGGAGCTCCAGGCGCTCGGGCAGGCGGAGGGCGCACGCGGAGCACTTACCGGAGGGAATCGGCCCTCCCTCCCTCCCTCCCTGGAGCCCGTTCGGCTCCAAAATGAGCTGAAAACGGGCAGGGAGAGGGCGCAAATCGGGTGGGGGGTGCGTCGACAAGCACCCGTCATTTCTGTGAAATACCAAGATAAAGTTTGTGAACATGGAGCCTAATTTGCAAAGCCAACATCATATAGGAGACTGCACAAAGTTTTTACTGCTTATATGGTGTGGAAGTTAAAGTGACCATCTTAACTTGCTGTTTCTCCTGATTTTTATTTTTTAAATATTTGTTTGTTTATTTATTTATTTTGGAGAATGAGTGAAAATTCTAAGTACCTTTAAGGACTCAGAATTTTCCAGCATGTCTTGAAATTTACAGCCCTATTTGAACAGGTAATGTTTGCTCTGATCAAACATTTACTTGCATATTAAAATCCTGGAAGCAAAAGCTGAAGGCTATGAATAAACAAAGCCCATATTAGACAGCTATCTCACTGTATCTGCTTTTGAATATGTATATCCTATTAGCCCAGTTGTTTTGGAAAGAACAATAATTTAATATTAACAACACTGTGCTTTCTGTGTGACAAAGTACAATGGAATCCATTAAATATAATTTGCTCCAAATAACTAGTCTTAAAGCCTTATGAAATTAGGCGTTGATACTGAACATATAACTACAGAATGTGGCACAAATATACCCAGTCCCCTGAATGCTCATGACATTAATTTCCTTTCTGGTTTCTGGAATACAGAGGTAACGTAGAAATCTACAACTGTGCCAAAAATCACAAAATGCACCCTTGAAGATCTCACGCACAAAATAAGCAACAAAAGCTAAGGACTGCTATTGAGGTCCATGTAGTGAGAATCTGGTCTTGCATTATGAAACCGACAACTGTTCCAGGTTTTTGGAGATAAGCTTGAACAAAAGGTTTTGCTTGCTACAGAAGGGAGGAAAAACACTGGAATGGATCCATCTTAGTTTGGCTCAAAGATGGCATGCCCCTGACAGTTGCTTGTGTAGCACCCTGGTTTTAAAATGTAGATTCTTTGGAGAAAGTTGTGTAAACAGTTCAGTTAAAGTGCATTCAGTCTTTAGCTTAACTAAGAGAGGAATAATTTTTCATCATTTGGGAGGGATACTGCTCAGCAAGTTTAGGTGAAGAATGACAACAATCATATAACAGGATTTGTACTGCCTTGACCTCAGAATGAGAAAGTGGGGGTGAAAATCTACATCCCACTTACTTCCTCCTGGTTTTTTTTTTTTTAATACGGTAAGACTTTATAGCTAGCTTGGGGATTGCAAACAAAGCAGGAGAGATGCATTAAATAACTGTCAGTAACATCAGTTTGTATTGTTACTATCATCTCACAGAGTTTGTTTTGATATAATCTACCTATCCACCATACATCTTGATGAGAGGCCTTCCCCTTCCCCTACCATCACCAGGCTCCTCCCCTCCCCAGCTCTGCAGCTATCATGACAGACTACATCCCTGTTATAACAGAATGTCCTGTGGCTGAAAGCCAGTATTTCACTGTCTGGAAATGAGTTTGAAACCTGGGAATACCCTAAGAAGCCATCCTGTATCCTACTCCAGAGAAACATTATTAAATAATTCTACCACCACCACTCGCAGCTCCCCTGGTAACAATTCCACTACCCACATGAATATATGGGATGAATAGTGCTCTCAATGGGGGGGGGATATGCGCACACACATGCTTCTCCTAATGTGATAGGGCAGCCCATTAAACTTTATTTTCTGAACCACCACTAAGCTAGTGGTCATCACTACACATTGTGCCAGCAAATTCCATACATCAATTGTTCCTTGTGTGAAGAAGTACTTTCCTCTGTCTGTCTTTTTGATACTGACAATACCAGGATGCTGAGAAACTGAGAAGGAATCATTTGGTTCAGTTTATGCCAGTGTAAGTGTTCTTACACCGGTGCATCTACTGTTACACCAGTGCAAGGTTACACAGGATTTTGCGCTGTCATTGTGGAAGATGCCACATTCATGGTAACCACTTACTGATTCACATGAGCGTGGCAGATGAAATCATGAACCCCTGTACTTATGCACGTTCCTGCTAGGCAGCAGCAGCTGTCAACATGGCCGTGTTGAGTTAGCTGTTATATCCTCCATGTCACTGCATTCATGGTGATGCTCAGCATGGAGGATGTTAGAATGACTGAACATGCAATCATGCTCATGCAGAAACTCATAATTCCTGAAGGATTCATTTGATATCTTCTTAGGATTCGTATTAAATTCTCCTCTTGAAAAAGAATGCATTTTGGTTTCTCCCAAATAGTTGTTTACCAACATATAAACAGATGGAAGACCATGGCACTGGCGTCGCTGCAGGGGGGCGGAGCTCTAAGTTCTGCCGAGGCTCAGACCCTCCGTTACACCAGAGCACGAAGCGGCCCCGCCCCCTCACCTTTGGAACCATTCAAAGCGGTGAAAATGCTGTTTTCACCGCTTTGAATGGTTCCAAAGGCAAGGGGGTGGGGCCGCTTCGTGCTCTGGTGTAACGGAGGGTCTGAGCCTCAGCAGAACTTAGAGCTCCGCCCCCCTGCAGTGACGCTAGTGGACCATGGGACTATGAAGTCATGGCAAATCTGACAGTTTTTGTGCAGATAAGGGAAAAGAGGCAACCATGGAGGACATTTCTGTTCAACTAGGAACCCATTTTATTCATTGTTGCTCAACTACTTCTTTGTTGCTAGAACTACACTCATTCTTTTGTCATAATTAACATTTATTTTTTTAATGTAAATGATCAATGGATTGTTGATGGATGAATTATTTGTTGTCTTCTGATGTCTTGATGTTGTATATATGTATGTCATAAATCTTAAATTCTTTTTCAGAATAGCTTTATTGGTTGGTTGGTTGGTTGGTTGGTTGGTTGGTTGGTTGGTTGGTTGGTTGACTATTTATGATTAATACATTATGCTTTTCAATATAAATTACAAAGCTGCTTACAAATTATGAAAACTCTTCTTAAAATGTTGATTTACTCTGCCTCCTTCTTAGTAAAACCATATGCTAAAGGAAGACAGTACAAATCTCCCAGATCTCGGGAGACTGATGTTTAATTCTAAATGATATATTCTGAGAAAAGTTTTAATTTGTGTTGTATAGCTTCTTAACAGGTTTGTTAATAGCATTGTAAGGCCTCTCTTTTTTTCAAAAGCATTTCATTAGACTTGACATGCATGGAATTTCCATCTCTATTTCACAAAAGCATCAAGAGATTCAGGTACAGAGAACTTGTGAGACAAGGCTCCAGGGAGTTGTGTTCTTTGAGTCACCAAATGATATCTGTAACTAACTCATTTTACAAGTTTAGATTAATTGTCAACAGAGCTGTCACACTTGCTTGCTCTCTGGAGGAAGGTAAAATGTATGCTCATGATGCTCTCTGGAGGAAGGTACCTCATGATGCTCTCTGGAGGAAGGTAAGATGTATTTGATTACATCTGGATAAAGTCTGCGGGGGGGGGGATGTCAGTGTATACCATTCTTCATCGATACAAATCTCAGCTGCTTTCATTTCAAATCTCAACAAAGCTTTCACATGTTAAAAGTTTGCCTGGAAAATAACCAAACTAGAGGCAGATAAAAGGATTTTAGAGAAGCAAATGGTTAAGGCCACTTTCCACACAATGTCTGTGGATTCTTGGGGCAAGTGCTGCAGCAGTGCATAAAATGTTCCTAGACCAAATCCTAGTAATGCTCCTACGAAAAGACAAATGAAGATTTGTCTGCTAAAGCAGTTCAGGCCAAACAGCTGCCTAGCTTGCACACGTGAATGGGCATGCTCAGCTTTTGCTTTGGACTCATCAGATGCTTGAATACAGGGGGCCGTTGCAACAGAAGGAAACAAGCAACTACAGGTATCCCCCGCTTAGCATTGTTCCGATCAACGACTGCCTAGAAATACAATGGCATCATCCTCCCCCCCCCCGAAAACCCCATGCACCTTTTAAAGCTCTTTTAGAAGTCCTGTGGCACATGCCACTGATGAAAGAGGCTACTGCCACATTGTGCCACCCTCCATAGGCCTCCACATCGCTCTGAGCTGGCAACCCTCTCCATAGGCCTCCCCAGGCTTCAGTACGTTTCTCCAAAGTGACAGGAAGTGGCAGACCAGACGCAAACCCGGAAGTAAACTGGGAGTTGCATCCTGCCCCTTAGGAGAAAAGTTCTGAGGACTGCGGAGGCTTATGAGGCAGGTTGCTGGCTCAGCACGATGTGTCAGCGCGGCCTCCCGAGGCTGAATTCACATAACGGCAACATTGCTTTACAATGGGGATTGAGGAACGTATACACGTTGTTAAGTGGGGCGTACCTGTATTTCTGAGACAAAGGTAGCAACATGCTGCTACAGCTTGTTGGAGCAATAGATTAATGTTCTGTATGTAACTGTGGCAGTGTCCAGTTACAGCTAGATTATCATGAGACAGGGGATTACACTAAGGTGCTATCTTGAGAGGGAAATGTGGCATCTTCGAGGTGGCTGTCATCACATTTTTTAGAAGGCTGTCATGTTGGTAGCCTGCAAACCAGCAGCATAATCTTCTAATGGCTTTACAGGGTTTCCTGAAAATGAAGAGTGACACTAATGTTAAGCTGCTGTGCTCTGCATGTATGAGGGATCACTTATGTAAGTGTGAGCAAAATTTTAATGATGTGCTTATTTGGTTCTGAATCCAGGAAGTGTCTAGGAATTATTTGAGGACAACTCTGTGGTTAGAAATTAACCGAAAAGAAATGAGCAGATGTAGAAGCAGACACATCCCCTGTCATGGGAGCACTGGTGTGGGAGAACCAGACTTGAAGCTGGATTCTTGGAGGGGTGTGTTTTCGGTGATTTGTGTGCCAGTGCAGAAATTCCCCCAGAAAAGAAACACACTGTGGCTTCTCTCTTTGACCGTGGGGAAAAAAAGAAAAAGAAATATGTCCTGGCTATGTGGGCAGTTTCCTGTTATGCCTAAGATGTTACTAAGGCTGCAATCCACTATACACTTACCTAGGAGTAAGTTCCACTGAATTCAGCGGGGCTTCCTTCTAAGTAGGAAGGCTTGCACTGTAAGACTTTGGAACAGTATGGAGAATGTGAAATGATAGACTCCACAGCATTCTGGGGTACTGATTCACAGCGCAATCCCGACGAAAACTCTGACGCCGGAATGAGCATTCTGGCTCCGGAAGACATCGCAAACATGCTGTAAGGCTCGTTTGCACCTCCTTGAGAACTGGGAAGGCTGGCGCAAGGCCGGCCGGCCCAACTCTGGCACCGGGAGGACCCCGCCGACGCTGGACCCAGGTAAGTTAGGATCCAGCAGGCAGGGGGCGGATCGCCGGGGCAGGGAGGGTGGCCGTTGGCCCAGGCGGCTTGGGAGGGGGAGAGGGATGGCTTTTGGCCATATCCTGACCTCCACTGGGCGCTGGAGCCTTTTCACGGCCTCCTCTACTTCCACCAACAAAATAGCTGGCGGAAATCCAAGGAGGCTGATAGGGCCTGGGCCCGGTTACACTCGGGGAAGGAGACAAGTGTCTCCTTCCCCGAGGAGACCTCTGCTCTGGCGGCAACGTTGCCCCGGGGCTCAGGATCCGACTGGTGACCTGGGGGCCGCCAGCCGGATCTTACTCAGAATTGGGCTGCCCATCTTGCCCACTGCCTGCTTGTGAGACAATCAGGTCATTCAACCATCTGCAAGGATTATATAGGTGCAAATTCTCTAAAAGTCAAAGTCAAAATAGCTATAACACCAGAAGATTTGTAACTGGCAGCCCGGTCCAGCCCAAGGCAACTGCGGTACAATTCAGGCACAATTGCAGCCCAAGTGCTTTAGGCCCGAGTTGTGCCTGAATTGTGCCTGAGTTGGGCTGCAATTGTGACTGAATTGGGTTCCGGCACAATTCAGGCACAACTGCACAATTCAGGCACAATTGCAGCCTAAAAGTGGGTGTGTCGGGGGCGTGTCGGGGGCGTGACGGGGGCGGTTACGAATTTTGGTCCGGTTCCAGACGCTGGAGAGCCCCTGACGTGCCCCCTCGAGCCCAACTCAGGCCCAAAATTTGGGTCAACAAAAAGGGTGGACCCAAATGTGAGGAGACCCATAGGAGCCATTTTACCTTACCCACACCAGCCCTCTCCTGAAAAGTTCTAACACCCTGGGCCCGAGTTGGGCCTGAGTTAGGACCGAACAGTTGTGGCCTAACTCTGGAACCGGACCAAATAGTTACCCTATCAGCACCCAGCCCCACCCAGCCTCTTTCCCACAAAAGCCCAGCCCCAGCCCTCCACTCTCTCTCTCTCTCTCTCTCTCTCTCTCTCTCTGAGCACGTGGCGTGGGGTTCTGTCCCCCAGCAGCCACAAAGTGGGACTTTGAAAACTTTTCTAACACCCCACTTCTCTCTTCTCTTCTCCTCTCTGCCCCCCTCTAGGGCAGAGAGGGCTGTTCTGCCTGTGGCCAAACTGTGTACTCCTGTGCCTGGGCAGCTGTCTCCATGCAAGTGTTTGCTAACCCATGTCTTTCTCCCAGCCCCTCTCCCCCCCCCCACAGGCAAGAACACCAGCAGGTAAGTGCAGGTAAGTGCAGGGTTCATGCTGACATATGGTCTGACATCTGCCTCTTTGCATAGAGAAATATAGGTAGGATACATGCCTCTATACCAATGTCTTGTCTCATAGCTGCCTGCAATGCCTGCCATGATATGCCTCTTTACCAATGTCTTGTCTCATTGCTGCCTGCAATGCCTACCATGATATGCCTCTATACCAATGTCTTGTCTCATAGCTGCCTGCAATGCCTGCCATGATATCCCTCTATACCAATGTCTTGTCTCATAGCTGCCTGCAATGCCTGCCATGATATGCCTCTATACCAATGTCTTGTCTCATAGCTGCCTGCATAGCCTGCCATGATATGCCTCTATACCAATGTCTTGTCTCATAGCTGCCTGTATGAATGTGAGCACACAATGCCATGAGTGTGGAACTGTAACCCATATGTAGACACCAGCTGTTCCCCCCCCCTCTTTTCTCCACAGGGTCTACTGACAGGTCAGTATTGCTAGGATTGCCATGGTTGTGACCCCCAAGTTGTGTTGTTGTCTCTCTCTTTGACCCCTTTCCCTTACAGGATCATGCTCACCTTACACCCAGGGAAGGAGCGCAGACCAGGCTCTGTGTCTCACACCACTCAGCTGTGTTTGATTTCTCTTCCTGCAGGCCTTTGCAACCGGCACACTGGCATTTCTTCAATGGGGATTGCTACCACACAGCAGCTGCCATGGAACACCCCTGTGATTTATGTCTCCCCAGGAATGTCCACCACCACCTACCTTCTGGGGAGCACCCCTGGGCCCGCAGTCTGGTTGCCCCATGGTCGTCTGCCTCGATGCTGCCAGAGGTCTGGGAGCCTGCCCTGCAACCCTCCTCAGCTGCTGCTGCTGCTACATTCTGAGTGGCTGCTGTGCCTACCCCTGGCAGCCTCGCCTGGCCATCCCTGCCAATGTTCCAGAACAATAAAGATGCCCCTTGGGCAAAGGCCCCTTGAACACCATGACCCCAATGTTACACAAGCACTGCCCCACACACAGAGAGACAGCGCCCACCACACAAGGCCCTGCATGAATCCCAGCCAGGGCCTGCCACAGCCAGCCCAGGGAGAACACAGCAGGGGGGCTGCCAGACCCTCAGGGCTCAGAGGGGAGGGGGGAGTTGGGGGGCCTCTCAAGCAGGCAAACAGTGACAGGTGACATGGCGCACGTCCGCCACGTCCGTGAAGAGCCCTTTCAGCAACCGGGGCTCTCACCCACCCTCGGTCCGCCCGTCAACGGCGTCCGTGTCCGCCCGTCAACGGTGTCCGTTTCCGCCCTCAGTCCGCCCGTCAACGGCGTCCGTTTCCGTCTTCAGTCCACCTGTCAACGGCGTCCGTTTCCGCCCTTGGTCCGTCTGCATGAGAGGCGCCCGTTCCTGCATTGCCTCCATCTGCGAAGTGACCCCTGTGTCCCTATTGGTCTCTGCAGACCCCTCTCCCTGTATTCCTCTCCCACCAGCCTTGTTGTCTGTCTGTTTCTGACCCACCCGTGTCCCTCCCCAGCACCCCCTGTCCGCCTGCCTGTGTGCCTGCCTCCCCTCCCACTCCCTGATGATGGACGCTGGCACCCCCCACCCTGCCAGAGCGCCTGCCGCGAGGCGCCTACGTTGCCCCATCTGGGGAGTGATGAGCTGCGTGAGCCCTTCCCGCTCACAGCAGACAAGCCCAAGGCATCTCTCGGTCTTGGCCGGGGCACGGAGCAGAAGGCATACCGGGATGCCTTCTTTGTGGGCATAGCCACGGCCCTGGTGGCCCAGGGCTTCAGGCAGCGCACGGGCATGTCATGGCGGAGGCGGTTCCAGACCTCATGAGACCCCCCTTGTGCGTGCCGTTCCCACCCCCTCCTTCCCTTCTCTCCCCCGCTCACCCCCCCCATGACTCCCACGTGCAGCCTCACCGTGGCTTGGGGGTGGCATCGCAGTCTGCAGGAGGGAGGGCAGTGGCACTCCCCCCTGCGGCAGGTGGCTAATGCCCAGGGTGCCCTGGGGCAGCTGGCACTGGCACAACCTCTGCCCTTCAGCTGACTGTCGCACGCCCAGTGCCTGCAGGCCCACCTGTGGCTGCCCATCTGCTGCGACCGCTGCAGCAGCTGTGGTAGGTGCACGCAGACGGGCTGAGGAGGGGGCTCTTCGCTTCCACAAGACCAGGGGACATGCACTAAAATTGAGTGGAGGGAGAGTTAGAACAGACAAAAGAAAATATTTCTTTACCCAGCGTGTGATTCATCTGTGGAACTCCTTGCCACAGGATGTGGTGATGGCACCTAGCCTAGATGCCTTTAAAAGGGGTTTGGACAAATTCATGGAGGAAAAGACCATCACGGGTTACAAGCCATAAGCAACCTCCTGGTTTTAGAAGTGGGTTTTCTCTGTGCCAGGTGCAAGGGAGTGGCGACTGGACACAGGTATCTTGTTGTCTTGTGTGCTCCCTGAGGCATCTGGTGGGGCCACTGTGTGACACAGGAAGCTGGACTAGATGGGCTTTTGGCCTGATCCAGCAGAGCTCTTCTTATGTTCTTATGTTCTTAAGACTGACAGCTCCCCACAGGGGCCTGCCTGCCTCTGCGGTAAGTTTTGCCTCGATCCTGGCCCACTGCTCTTGCCTCCTGCCTAACTCAGGCACAGTTGCAGCCTAACTCGGTCCTATTTTGGGCCCCAATTGTGCCACAATTGGGCCTCAACTGTGCCTGAGTTGGGCTGGACTGAGCCCTGGATCTCCCATGTTCTTTACATGATAAATGTACCATAGAAATATTTTTAAACCTTTGTCCTCATGATGCCATCTTCCTGAATTGAATCCGCAAATCCTGATTGCAAGCTTCTATTTGTCCTACAAGTGAAAATGTACAGATACCCATATGTTACCTGTAAGTTTTCCCCTATGCAGCAATAATAGATTGGGAGGGCCAATCTAGCTTTGGAGAGGCAAGACACCCTGTGGGAGATGCAAAGGGTTAAACAATCTCTCCTATTGAAATGAGTTCCTTTGGGGATGCATTTACCATTTTAAAAGTGCAGAAGATCTAATTCTGGGCTCCTAGTGACTCATGCAATTAGTCCCTTAGCTTTATAACAGCCCAATCTCATCCTCCCCACCCTATAGCATGCAGGTGTGCCAAAGCAAAGCAGGCAGCGCTGTATGCTATGGGGGGGGCAAACAGGAGGCAAGGGAAAACATGTTCCCTTAACCCTCCACAATCCCCTCAATTGCCTGGGTCTTCATGGACCTGCACCAGCGATATAACTGGCACAAGTCAGAGGAGAAAAAGAGGGTGTGTAGGGAGGCTCTGGAGGGGATAGCTTCCCGGAGCACGCTGCTTGCGCCAGGATACCCCTCCCTCCCCAACACGCCTCCCACTGTCCCCTCAGTCTGCCCAGGAATGCCCCCTCCCTACCCACGGAATGCCCCCCACCATCCGTCTTACGTTGGCAGGGTCTGGGCGATCTGTTGGCTAGGGGCAGGAGCAGCCACAAGCTTCTGCTGCCAGTTCCTGGGCTTTATGCAGCAGTGCGCCTTCTGCAGTGTCACTGCTGCAGTTATGACAGTGGAAGGGAACTTCCACTATTGTAACGGGCCCATAGACTGGGCCATTAGCCTAATAATGCAAACCATGTCTGCATCGGTGATTTACAACTCTCTTTCTCTCTCTGCTTATTAGAAACAGCATTTAGACTATTATTAAAAGACTCCATTCTCAGCTACAATGAGGTGTCCTGGCTGTATTGATCCTCTTGAAGTGAGTTCAGGGTCAATCCCAGCTGTACATCTTAGGACTGAGCTGTACCTATCGCCAAACATACTCCCCGGTACAGTCACTTGACTTGTAGGATGCTTCCGTGTCTATGATTGTCCCTCTGCTTCTTCCCTGCAACTCCTTACTTAAAAATAAAAGCACAGTTCTGTGATTCTCCACTGAGAATCCAGTCTATGATTCTATTTTATGCAGGGAGATCAGAAATAGAAGGTTATTTTGGGAGTCAACAATGTCACATCGTTTGGGTGCTAACATCAGTGTGCATGTGAATGTTAACAGCGCATAAAATACCCTATTACTATACTTTTTCCTATACTAGACAAAATATTTATGTTCTAATCATGAAAGCTGCTAGAAGTAGGTGAATCATGCTATAGGACATCTTTTTAAAAACTAAGATATCAAATATTTTAGGAATACACAGAGTGCAGCCAATTAATCGACTCTATGTAATTCATCACTCTCCACTCTCTCTCTCTTGGTCTACATGATTCCCTTAGAGTTGCCAAGTCACAGTACTGGGAAAAGCTACATGTGTCAGAATTGGCCCTTCTATGCCATATATGTACAAAACATCTGAATGTGTAATGTCAAAACTGAAAAATGGAGGGTCTTGGATTGTGTGTATATGTGTGTGTGTGGGGGGGGTTTATGCTTATAAGCTGTAATCCCATACACAGTTACCTGGGAATAGGTCCCATTGAAAACAACTGGATTTACTTCTGAGTAGGAACACATAGGATTGTACTTACATGCTTATGGCACAATCCTACCCTATCCCTGCACTGGTACAGTGTGCACTGTGCCGGTGCTTGCCATCCCAAAAGCACTGTAAAGCACTTTGTGATGGCATCGCAATTGCCTGGGCTAGTGCGAAGGCCTGTGATGGCCCATGCATGCCAGTGGAAGGAGCAGCATGTGCTGGAAAAAGTAAAATCCACACTGAGTAGCACGGAGGCAGAATGGGGTGGGGCGGAAGGGTGGGGTAGGGCGGGGAGGGGTGACAACATGAGGGTGGGCAGATTGATCCCAGGAGGAGGTGGGATCAGCGGCACTGGCGCATGCCGCATCCCGTCCCCCTTCCCAAGCCTGACCCGCTGACATGGATTGACTCAGACTTGCGCCAGCAATTTAACTGGCATGGCTCTGAGTAGATCCATTGCTGCAACTGGGGCTTTGTCCAGGGCAGAGACCTGCAGCCTGCAAAATTCCCATGCAGGATGCAGCGCATTCTGTGCTGGCCCTGCTGCACAGGAACTTAGGTTGGATTGGGCTGCCCATCTCCATCCATGTGGGGCCCTTGAACACATGAAGGTCTGGAAGAGGGAGAACAGGTCCCTGGAACAGGGAGCAGGCACAATTCCAGCTTTCCCCCAGCTCCACATTTCATGTGTACCCAGATTAACACCTGAATAGGTCTACAATTTCCATTTTCAAAAGGCGTTGCTTTTTGTTTCATTATTTATTCATATTTTATATCACCAAATGGTTTGTTTATTTTTAATCAATTAAATGTATTCTTATGCAAAAGCTGACATTTTGTAGTGCTGCTTCTGTCCCTATTCACCAGGTGCACTAAACATGAAAGTTACTCTCCCCTCCCTACCTTCTGACTTCTATTTCTTCCAGAACGCATGCAGATAATAAGGTTTCTAGGAAGCAGGAAGCCTGGCACTATCCTTCCCTTTCCAACAGACTGCTTCCTAACCTTTTGTCCACCTCCTTGCTTACTAGTCGTAGACCAGCAGCATGCACACAGTGTGCATGCTGCTAGTCTACGACTAGTAAGCAAGGAGCATATTCCCATGTACACCTTGTCCTCCTCTGTATTATCCTCTGTATGGTTTTCTGTATTATCTGCCATCCCATCCTGCATTGGTATCATTCAGAGTGAATGGCAGCTCCAGAACAGCTCGTAGTATCACTCACTACCATGTTATTTCTTTCATTTGATACTTGAGTGTCTTATCTGACTATGAAGTCAAGATTCTGTGTTAAATGCATACTTCACACTTCTTGTCCTTCACCTTGTCCTTGTCTGATATTTTGTCTTGGTGTCACTTGCTGCTGCCTTTGTGGTATCCCTGATCTAATGTAGCTGTAGTCTTGGTGAGTGTTTTTTTTAATGAATCGGTCTTTTATATTTACTACATCTCTGAGGGCCAATTCAACTATACATAATGGTCTGGTAAGTTCTACAGAGAGAGAGAGAGAGAGAGAGAGAGAGAGAGAGAGAGAGAGAGAGAACCCACTTAAGTGTAGTAAAATGTTTATGTACAGGCAATTTTCATTCCTCCCCACATGGAACTTGAGCAATTATCAGAGTCGTTGATCTGGTGGGGGCCGTACCGTACGTTGCGCCCCATCCTAGTCCCATTTACAAGCCGGCAGGAGGCGGCCCCGCCCCCTCGCCGTCAGAGCCATTCTGTGCGGAGAAGGCAGCCTTCTTCGCATGGAATGGCTCCGACGGCGAGGGGGCGGGGCCACCTCCTGCCGGCTTGTAAACGGGACTAGGACAGGGGGAACTTACGGTATGGCCCCCACCAGATCAACGACTCTGCCAATTATAATGTCTGCACAAGGACTGTACCTTGGTATCATGCACATATGAATCAACCTTTCATCTCTCAATGCTCATGTGCACACAATCTGACAACTATGAACACTACTTTTCTGCCAACAATGTATGTGTCCAATTTGGAAATGACCATTCAAGCTAACTGCAGTGAGAGAAATGGAGTTGTGATTGCGTAAAATTCCAGGTAGGGGGTATTATGATTGCTGGTTGATCACAAGGGATGCAAAACTAGAGCATAAATGAGACAAAAACATCCCAAGCACGCTGCGCTGGATCCTAGGCAGGAACAGGCCAGCGCCAGCGTTCATCCCTTTCCCCTGGGGAGATCCCCAGCAGCCCCTATGGGCCTCCTCGGATGTGCACCAGCAAAATGGCCAGCACAAATCTGAGGAGCCAGTGTAAGGCCGGCCAGGCCCAGGGCGGGAGATAGGATTCGGTGGAGCACACCATTGATAATCTCTTCTCCGTCCCTGGCCAGGCTGGCTAATCGTTCCCCCCATTCTGCCCTGGTCCACCCTCCCCACACCCCTGCCCCAACTGATGCAGGTGTTGGCTGTGGCCCCAGGCGGATTGAGCAGCGCCGGCCTCTCTGCCAGCGCCTCTTACTTACCAAGTGTCGAAAATGTAACTTATGGCACATTTACGGCCACTCTGCCAGCAGATAGTTAGTCAGGATTGCACCATTAACTGTTAAGTGTCTTAACTGTTTGCATTGGTATATCTAACTGCAATGCCATCACTACATCCCTGCTATGTTAGCCTAAGGTCAGGTTTATTTTGAAAAGTTGCAGTTTGTTCAATTTTAATCAATTATTTGCTGGTTGCAGTAGGAAACAGAACCAACTTATTAACTATATCCAGTGTCTTGTCTCTTCCTCCACATCATCAATGTCGCAGAAGAAAATATTGTAGTTGGGTGGCTTTAATCTCTTCAAGCTCCATTAAACACGTAGAATTGTTTTATTAACTTTGTATGAGAAAAGCCCTACAGAAATCAATTAGATTCCCCAGACCATTCTCTCTTAAGTGTTTTACTGTAGGTTCAAGTCCCACCGTGTTTTAAGATGGATGGATGCAAAACCAAATTGGGCTTCTGTATCTTTAAGAACTGACAGGTACAGCTTTTCTCAGTCTTCAGAACATTCTCAGTATGGGAAGATTTACTTGCTGAGCTTTCTTCCTGTAAGAGGAGTCCTGTCCTCCTTTGCACCCAGTCTCTTGCACCCCACACTATTCCCTTCGGTGGAGATGGCATACCCTGGATTGTTCCCCCAATGTTCTTTATAGAGGAGAATCCTTCTAGGCTGCAGTACCAAGCACACATTCTGTTAAAAAAAAATCTATGAAATATACAATCATCATAATAAAGCAATAAAAATAACCATTCATAACCAGCACCTTGAATTGGGCTTGGAAACAAACTGGCAGCCAGTGCAGCTGGTAGCGCAGTGGTCTGATGTAATTGAACCGCAGAGCCCCAATAACCAAAATGGGCCACCACATTTGTGAACCTTCTACAGGGGCAGCCCCACGTAATTACATTGTTGTAATCTAAACGAGATGTGGTCAGGTCCAACCGACTCTGGTATATGCGGTGAGGTATATGACAAAATGAGGTGTCTGAGGTTCACAGACTTCTCCGGAAAAATCTACATGAATTCCTAACTCTGAGACAACGTTTTCAACATTTGTTCCTCATGGGAATCATTCCAAAATGATCACTCCCACTTAGGAAAGCATTTTGTTGGAACGGATTCTATTTTCCAAGTAAATATGGTTAGAATCAAACCAGTCTGGTTTTGATAGTATCATTTTGAAAAACGTCCAATGTCTCTTTGTGTAACCATATGTAATTGTATTTGACTCCCAGCATGCTCTCTTCTTGCTATTGCTTTTTATTACGGAGTATTCTGAAGTTGAAAGCAGGAAATTAATCAGGTTAGGTGCTACCAGACCTCCCTAGCTTATTAAGAGTGAGGGCACCAGAGTACATTTCAGTGCGATAATCCATTTAAGCAACTTTCCATACAATCCCAGGATCCTTGAAAAAGGTCTTGTTAACTGAGTTTAATACATGGACAAACATAAAGGTTTGTAAATGAAATAATGCCTGGCTTCAGATATCATTAAGATGTTCCAAGGTTTACTTTTAAATAACCTTCAACAAGTTATTTTTAGGACTGTTTTCTCATTGTGATGAAAAACCTTGAAAATGCAATGAATCAATAAAAATAAAATTCCAATCAGCTGGTGCTTCCATCTCCTGAAGAGATGTGCCTGTCAAAAACACAGCTTGAACATAGCAGAAATTAGCAGACCGAAGGTCTCCTCGGGCTTTTGAAGAGGCATCGCTAGGGGTGCACGGGAGTGTACGGGGGGGGGGTGTTTGCAGGTGCTTACGGCATCGTCGTAAACCTCGGCAGCGGCGGGTGATTTCATGCTGCTTTTGTGGCGCTATGAGGGCCTCTGCAGTAGCAGCGAGCCTCGCAGCGTTGCTGCAGAGGCTTAAGGAGGGTAGGAGAGTTGTCCCTGCCCTCCCGCCCACCCCCTGGGTGTATTTTCGGCCACCCAGCAGCCGCGATGTCATCGATGACATCATCGGCCGGGGCAGGGCTTTGCTGGGGTGTCGACCGGCCTGTCGCCCCCCCCCCCAGGGTATGACCTAGCTATGCCTCTGGGCTTTTGCAATGGCAAGCACCAGCACAGCGCATACTGTGCTAGTGCATCACTTAGTGTGGACTGCGCTGTTAGGCTGCCATTGTAACAGCCCAATCCTATTCAGGATTGGGCTGCAGATTATTTCCAAAACACTTGCAGTTTTTGCTGTGCAACTAATCTAGAATTTGAATGATAGAATCATGGAATCACGAAGGGGTCTTCAAGGCCACCTAGTCCAATGTCCTGCTTGAAGATGTCTTTAGAGCATCTCCAAAAGGTGCCTGTCAAGCCTCTGCTTGAAGACCTCCAGTAAGGGAGAACCCACCAGTAGCGAGTGAAATAGTTCGGATTGCAAAGATTTGTACATTTTTAAAAAGACATTGCACTAGCTTGTGTCTCTGCATCAGTTTGGGTGGGCATTTATGTTGGGTGGGCATTTATGTTACTGTTGGGTGGGCATTTATGAGACGATCCACACATCATACATTTTCCATAGCAGAAGACTTCAGTGTATCAATGAGGAAATGTGTGGATTTTCTTAAGCACTTTTGTGCTGTCGGGCATTCATTTGTTCTTCTACGGCTCCTGCTCTCTCATCTGCTTTGTAGGCATTTCCTCTGCCTGCTCCAGTGTTCCCTTCCTCTCCAGCGAGCTCGCAATCCTTTTTACTTAATGCCACACACTATGTAATATTGAAAACAATCCACAGGCCTCCAAATACACGCATGAGTGCGAACAGCTTTAAATCAGTCCCTGTGTGTCTTTCATGTGTGACATTTCTTCAGGCTGCACAGGACAGCTTCAGTTTGATTAAGTAATACTGTACTTGTTTGTTTCTTTTTCCTTATTTGCACTGTCACCAACCCGAAAAAAGATTAAATATCTTCTTCACCTACCATATGAAGAAATAGTTCTGACTGAAGTCTCCCATTTGTATCTGCTCCAGTTGCAGTATGTGAAACTCATATCTTTGTTTCCACTTTATTCCAGTTCTCTGAAGACTTTCCTTCAACCACTGACTCTCATGAAGGCTGTAGTTGGCCCATGTTTTGTTTCACTGTTTTGATTTTCAGTTTCGCCTCTGACACCATGCAGTCATTACTGCTGAAAACATTCTCAAATGAGACCCCAGGAGACCAAAGTGTGGAACAATTAATTTGTTCAGATGATCCGTGCAGATCATACAACTGCTCAAAAATGGCTGCTCTCCTAGATTTCAGGTCTCCGATATTGTTCCTCAGTCCTGCATCGCTCCATCCACTAACACAGAACTCTTTGGTTCCTGCTATACCAACGCCCTCCACCTTGGGGGGCCCTTGCAGACCAGTAGCCATATTAGTCTGCCACACCAAAAACAACAGAGAAACCATAGCAACCACAATCTACAAAAGCTGATGCTACAATACATTTGTTAGTCTTTGAGGTGCCACTGGTCCATTTTCTGTTTCTGCCCCTTGAGATGTAAATCTGTACTTGTGGCTTTTCCTGTAAAGCTCTGTGTATATACCATGGAGCTCCTATATGTGCAGCAGAAGCACTGGATTGTGGTCAATATGTTTTCCTGTGGTTGTGCAGGAATAGTCTTCACAGACGTTCAGCACAACCCTGGGTAACGGTGCGCCGGGGGAAGCACGCGCTCCCCCAGCGCAGGGTGTCGTAAACGTGCCGTAATGACTGGCCTGGCGGCCCACCGGAGCAGGTAAGTCCTACCCCAGCTGGGGAGGGAGGGGCAGACTGGGTGGTGAGGGAGGGTGGCCATTGGCGGCCCCGGGGCCTGGAGAGGGTGGGGATAATAGGCAGCAAGATCTGCCATATCTCAAGTCGTCTCCAGGCCCAGCCCGGTTGGCGCAAATGTACGCGAGCTCCAGAGCTTGCGTACATTCGAGGAGGCCCATTGGGTCTCCCACCGATTACACCTGGGGAAGGGGACAATCATCTCCTTCCCTCGAGGTGCACCAGGGCTGCCCTGGAGCAGTCCTGAACCTGCCAGCCGCCGTATCTTACACAGGATTGGGCTGTTATTAAGGTGAGATGTCAAGCTAGAAATCCATTGCTAAGAGAGTGCAAGTTTCTGAGTAAAGCAGGATGTGCCAGGAATGCATCATGCAGACTCCTCAAGATGAGATGTCAAGTTAGTCTGCATTTTGAGCAGCTTTACACAGCCGAGCACCAACCACACATCTCAATTGAAGCTGGAACATCGTCTCCATAATGTACACATTTTTTTAAAGTATTTGTTGAAAACTTGTTTTAAAAGAAACACTTTTGCTTGAAGAAACAGCAAAAGAGACTACATTTTTCAATACAGCTGAATCAAACTGGTAAACAAAATCAAGCTCTGGCCTCTCTCTCTCTCTCTCTCTCTCTCTCTCTCTCTCTGTCTCTGTTGTTCTTCCAAATGCTCTTATCCAATTTAAATGCCTAGCAGCCCAAAAGATAATAGTATTTTTTCTAACATGCAAAAGACTCTGAATCATTCATTGGAAAAACTCCATAGAAAATCTGAAGCAAATATCTGAAGCAAAATTGTATAAGCATAAATGTATGAAGAGCCCATAGCAGGATAGACTGCAAAAACTCACAGATGCTTCATTTTTTAAAAAAAGAATACTGATTAAAGATTAGTTTATGGCAGATTAGACAAAATGATCCTCCTTTAAAGCATTTTTCCTTTCAAATCCAGGAAATAATCTCCATTTGTCATCAAGATTTATTCAAGGGATGATAAAAAAGAACCAGGGCTAGTGATAATAGGCTACATGTGTCATGAGTCATAGCAGTGACAGAAAGACAAGGGTTTTGCTACTGCATCAGCTGATAGCCCTTGATCTCAATGCTTTTGAACATCTAAAATGTAGATTGAATAGACATAGTACAAGTGGAGTATGTGTTGGACAGAGAGAAGTTTTTTCCCTCCCAGTGCTAAAATCAGGGATCATCCAATGAAACTGATTGGTGGAAGATTTAGGATGTACAAAATGAGGTGCCTTTGTATATGATGCAGACAGAATCTGTGGGATTCTCTGCCACAAAACAGCCACTAGCTTCAATGGTTTTAAAAGTGGATTAGATCAGGGGTTCTCAACCTTTGGAGGCCTGGGTACCCCCATCACAGTCCAATTTTCGGAAGTACCCCCTGCTAATTAACTGCTAATTGGATTAATCAATTAATTAATTAGGTAATTAATCGTTAAATAAAAAAGTACTAAAACAAATTTAAATGTGAAAAAATGTCTCTGTGTGTGTGTGTGTGTGTGTGTGTGTGTGAGAGAGAGAGAGAGAGAGAGAGAGAGAGAGAGAGAGAGAGAGAGAGAGAGAGAGAGATGCAAGGATCTCTTTTTTTCTCCAAGTCTCACTTCCCAAAATCAGCTCCTCCCTCCCCCACACCACCAAAGTACATTTTCCAAAGTACAAAATAAGCCCAAAACCAAAATCAGAGAGACAGAAGGGCTCAGAAAATAATTAAAATTTAAAATCCATGTTAATTAACACTTTAGCAGCTGATGGGGCAGATAAGGGGCAGGGCTTGGCATACCCCCAGCAAGAGGTCCGCTAGGGGTACCGTACCACAGGTGGAGAACCCCTGGATTAGATGAATCCATGGTGGACAAGTCTATCACTCACCACTGGTCATGGTGCCTATATGCTAGCTGCAGGATCAGGGACAGTGTGCCAACTAGTTCCATGGAGTAATGGTGGGAAAGGGGGATGCCTCATCTTCTGCTTCCAGGCTTCCCAAGATGCTGGTTTAGATGCAGAGGTGGCATAGCCATGAAGCCAGTTGAAAGCTTCACTTCAGGAGATAGCTTGGAGGAGGCAAAAAACTAGCCCCACAACACTGTGTTAAAGGCACAGGAGTCCTGCCAGAAAATGTTTTCATGGCAATTCTAGTAATAAGCAGCCCCTGTTTTGAGACATCAAAACCCAATGCAGCATTTAGGTAACAAGCAGCCCAATCCTATGGGCTGAAGTCGACATATGTTCTACTACTAGCCGCCTTGGGCATTTGCCTCGGCATGGGATAAGGCGGGATATAAATTTTTTAAATAAAATAAATAAATAAATACTGTGCTCCACTGGTGGCGGCTGCTGAAAAGCAGCCATAAAGCATGCTCCGGCAGTGCGCTGATTAGCACACTGCTGGAGCACTGGCAGGAAGGCCGGAGCCTCCCTGCCCAGAGGCGTTCTTACGGTGGGGGTGGTACTGTAAGTTGCGCCCCATCCTAGTCCCCGTTTACAAGCCGGCACGAGGCAGCCCCGCCCCCTCGCTGTCGGAGCCATTCCGTGTGGAGAAGGCAATGGGCAGGCTTTTAAACAGGGACTAGGATGGGGCGCAACTTACAGTACCACCCCCACCAAAAGAACGCCTCTGCCTCCCCACCCCCTTTCCTCAGACTTGAGGTAGCAAAATCGCTAGCGCAGGTCTGAGGAGACCATACCGGAGCTGGAGGCTTACAGAGGTATAAAGGGATTTAAGTCCCCTATCCCCTCTGAAGCCTCCTGATCAGCCCCCCCCCCGGATATAGCGCACCCATTTTTGGCAGCTGCACCAGTGGGGGGGGGAAGAGGGAAGGATAGGATTGAACTGAAGGTTTCAAAAAATATGTCTGTTAGACACCTACAGACTCTGCCAGTTTGGATGTGAGTCAGATATATGTCAAAACCTTTTTGGCCATAGTTAATAATCAGCAGTGACAGAAATGAAAATAAGGCCGGATTCAGGAGGACTGCTTTGACAGAAAAATCCGTAATAACCAAGAGGGGGTTGGCTTTTGGGAGCCTGCTAATGCAGTATAAACTAACAGCTAGGGCATGCAGTGACTCTGCTGTTTTTATGCCATTGCAAGTTGCAGAAGCTCCTCTCTCTGTCAGTAGAACATGATCTCTTCCAGATCTGTTAATCCTGTGTGTGTGTGGGTGTTTTATGCAACACAGCTGCATTTCTGTTGTATTGTTGCAGCCCTCCATTATGGTTTGGGAGGGAAGGATGCAACATAAGCAAATAAAGTAAGGGCCTAATTGGATTGCAATGAGGCTAAAAATAAACCTTTTCTGCTCATGTGAACTAGAGCCCCATGTAACTTTGTTGGTACATAGTAGCAAAAATAAATTTCAGTAAACCTTTCCTCCAACTGGGAAGACAGACACAGAGAACATATTGCTGCATCTTTGCACTGGGAGAAATGTCTAGAATATACAGTACCATGGCTGGGTGCCATAAAGGACAGTATCAAACCATTATCCAGACTAATTTAATATGCTAAGATGGATTACATACATTTTGTCCCTGAGTTTTATTGTGTATGTAAGGGAGAGGATACTGCTATCCACAGTAAAGCATATGAACACGTTTTCCTGAAATTGGAAGTAACCAACAAGTAGAAATTACCTTCCTGCGCGCTGCGGCAAGGAGAGTCATGCCGGCCACATGACCACGGAGGCATCTTCGGACAACGCTGGCTCTTCGGCTTTGAAATGGAGATGAGCACCACACCCTAGAGTCGGACACGACTGGACTTAATTGTCAGGGGACACGATTGTCAGGGGATACCTTTACCTTTATTCTTCTTAGCTGTCTGTGTTTGTTGTTTGCACTTCTCTCCATTGTCATTATCTTTCACTAAATATAAAATTATATTGTTGTTGTTCATTTGTTAAGTCGTGTCAGACCCTTCGTGATCCCATGAACCATATCCCGCCAGGCCTTCCTGTCCTCCACTATCTTCCTGAGTTCGCTCATTTTCATGTTCATTGCATCGGTGATGCTGTCTAACCATCTCATCCTTTGCCGTCCCCTTCTCCTTTTGCCTTCAATCTTTCCCAGCATCAGAGTCTTCTCCAGAGTGTCCTCTCTTCGCAATAGGTGGCCAAAATATTTGAGCTTCAGCCTCAGTACCTGTCCTTCCAGGGAACAGTCAGCGTTGATTTCATTTAGGATTGACTGATTGCAGTCCAAGGGACTCTCAGGAGTCTTCTCCAGCACCACAGTTCAAAAGCATCTATTCTTCGGCGCTCAGCCTTCCTTATGGTCCAACTCTCGCAACCATACATAGCTACTGGGAACACCATCACCCTGACTATGCGAACTTTTGTTGGCATGGTGATATCTCTGCTTTTTATTATGCTGTCTAAGTTTGCCATAGCTTTCCTTCCAAGGAGTAAGCGTCTTTTAATTTCATGGCTGCTGTCTCTGTCTACAGTGATCTTGGAGCCCAGAAAAGTAAAATCTGTTACTGCTTCCATTTCTGCCCCTTCTATTTGCCAGGAATTGATGGGCCCAGATGCCATGATCTTAGTTTTATTAATGTTGAGTTTCAAGCCAACTTTTGCACTCTCCTCTTTCACCCTCAGCAAGAGGCTCTTTAGTTCTTCTTCACTTTCTGCCATTAGGGTGGTATCGTCTGCATATCTGAGGTTGTTAATATTTCTCCCTGCAATCTTGATTCCGGCTTGCGATTCATTCAGCCCTGCATTTCTCATAATGTACTCTGCATATAAGTTAAATAAGCAGGGTGACAATATACAGCCTTGCCATACTCCCTTCCCAATTTGGAACCAGTCGGTTGTTCCATGGCCGGTCCGAACTGTTGCTTCTTGACCCGCATACAGGTTTCTCAGGAGACAGGTAAGGTGGTCTGGTACCCCCATCTCTTTAAGAATTTGCCACAGTTTGTTGTGATCCACACAATCAAAGGCTTTTGCGTAGTCCATGAAGCAGAAGTAGGTGTTTTTTTTGGAACTCTCGTGCTTTCTCCATGATCCAGTGCATGTTGGCAATTTGATCTCTAGTTCCTCTGCCTCTTCGAAACCCAGCTTGTACATCCGGTAGTTCTCGGTCCACATACTGCTGAAGCCTAGCTTGTAGGATTTTGAGCATAACCTTGCTAGCATGTGAAATGAGTGCAATTGTGCGATAGTTTGAACACTCTTTGGCACTGCCCTTCTTTGGAATTGGAATGTAAACTGACGTTTTCCAATCCTTTGGCCACTGCTGAGTTTTCCAAATTTGTTGGCATATTGAGTGCAGCACTTTCACAGCATCATCATTTAGGATTTTAAGTAGCTGAGCTGGGATATTATCTTCACTAGCTTTGTTGTTAGTGATGCTACCTAAGGCCCACTTGACTTCACTCTCTAGGATGTCTGGCTCTGGGTCAGTGACCACACCAGCATATTCATCAGGAACATTCAGATCTTTCTTGTATAGTTCTTCTGTGTATTCTTGCCATCTCTTCTTAATCTCTTCTGCTTCTGTTAGGTCTCTGCCTTTTTTGTCCTTTATCATGCCCATCTTTGCACAAAACGTTCCCTTGATATCTCCAATTTTCTTGAAGAGAACTCTAGTCCTCCCCATTCTGTTGTTTTCCTCGATTTCCTTGCATTGCTCATTTAAGAAGGCCTTCTTATCTCTCCTTGCTATTCTCTGGAAATCTGCATTCAGTTGTTTATATCTTTCCCTTTCACCTTTGCTTTTCGCATTCCTTCTTTCCACAGCTATTTGTAAAGCCTCATCTGACAGCCACTTTGCTTTCTTGCATTTCTTTTTCTTTGGGATGGTTTTAGTTGCTGCCTCCTGTACAAAGTTACGAACTTCCGTCCATAGTTCTTCAGGCACTCTGTCTACCAGTTCTAATGCCCTAAATCTATTCTTCACCTCCACTGTATACTCATAAGGGATATGGTTTAGGTCATATCTGACTGGTCTAGTGGTGTTCCCTACATTCTTCAGTTTAAGCCTGAATTTTGCAAAAAGAAGCTCATGATCTGAGCCACAGTCAGCTCCAGGTCTTGTTTTTACTGACTGTATAGAGCTTCTCCATCTTTGGCTGCAAAGCACATAATCTATCTGGTTTCGGTATTGACCATCTGGTGATGTCCATGTGTAGAGTCGCCTCTTGTGTTGTTGAAAAAGAGTGTTTGCTATGACCAGCGTGTTCTCTTGACAGAACTCAGTTAGCCTTTGCCCTGCTTCATTTTGCGCTCCAAGGCCAAACTTGCCTGTTGTTCCGTTTATTTCTTGATTTCCTACTTTAGCATTCCAGTCTCCTATGATGTAAAGGACATCTTTTTGGGGTGCTAGTTCTAGAAGGTGTTGTAGGTCTTCATAGAACCGGTCAACTTCATCTTCTTCGGCATCAGTGGTTGGGGCATACACTTGGATTACTGTAATGTTGAATGGTTTGCCTTGGATTCGAACTGAAATCATTCTGTCGTTTTTGAGGTTGCACCCCAGTACTGCCTTTCCCACTCTTTTATTGACTATGAGGGCTACTCCATGTCTTCTAAGGGATTCAAGCCCACAGTAGTAGATATGATGGTCACCTGACTTAAATTCGCCCATGCCTGTCCATTTTAGTTCGCTGATTCCCAAGATGTCAATGTTCAATCTTATCATCTCATTTTTGACCACATCCAGCTTGCCTTGATTCATAGACCTCACATTCCATGTTCCTAAGCAGTATTGCTCCTTGCAGCATTGGATTTTCCTTTCAACCTCAGACACATCCACAGCTGGACGTCCTATTGGCTTTGGCCCAACCGCTTCACTCTTTCTGGGTCTACTTGGAATAGTCCTCCGCTCTTCCTCAGTAGCATATTGGACACCTTCCGACCTGAGGGGCTCATCTTCCAGCGTCATATCTTTTAGCCTTTTGGTACTGTTCATGGGATTTTCTTGGCAAGGTTACTGGAGTGGGTTGCCATTTCCTTCTCCAGTGGATCACTTTTAGTCAGAACTCTCTGCTACGACCTGTCCGTCTTGGGTGTCCCTGCACGGCATAGCTCATGGCTTCATTGAGTTACGCAAGCCCCTTCGCCATGACAAGGCAATGATCCATGAAGGAGATAAAATCATATACTGAAACATATACATATACATATACATATGAAACATATACATATGAAGAACATATACATATACATATGAAGGAGATAAAATCATATACTGTATAGGAAATTTCCATTAACTTGCCTGTGATCGCTCAACAAACACCTACAAATGTGCATGCACATTGCACCACAGTAGTGTTGCAATGTGCTTGTGGTTATGATAGTACAGTATCAACAATCACAACAGTGTAGTAGAATAGGGGCCATAACCTGAATGAGGCAGACAGGGATGGCTGAATGTGATCCACCACCCAACCTAAAGCCCCCACCAACGCCGCCCCTGATCTGCTGCCAAATGTGTCCCACCCCCACCAAACCACATGGAAAGCAGTGATCCAGCCTCTTACCACCTCAACTTGCTGTTTCCTGCATGGACTCTTTCAACAAAACAGGAAGTGTAGGACATGGCTGGCTGCCATGATTCCTGCTACTGGCCCGCCTGGCTGTGGGGCAAGGTGCAGCTTACAGTAGTTCTCAGTGTGTGTGTGTGTGTGTGTGTGTGTGTGTGTGTGTGTGTGTGTGTGTGTGTGTGTGTGTGTGTGTGTGTGTGTGTGTGTGTGTGTGTGTAAAACTGCAGCTTTGGAGTTTGAATGGACAGAAGCAGAACTGAGAGTTTCTAGCTGGAGTTAGCTGAAACCAAGGTATAGCCTCAAGAGGATATATACAATGTACTCTCAGGAGATCTGCTGCCCCCAACTGTGCTCTTGTTGTTGTTGTTGTTGTAAATAAAGCAAATATCACAATGATAGCATAAGTGCCAGTGCGCTCTCTCTCTCTCTCTCTCTCGCTCTCTCTCTCTCGCTCTCTCGCTCTCTCTCTCTCTCTCTCTCTCTCTCTCTCTCTCACACACACACACACACACACACACACACACACACACACACACACACAAAGGAAACCAAGGCTGCAAATCTGTGCATCTCTCCTATGGAATAATTTCTATGGAAATCAGTGGAACTTACTTCTGAATAAACATGCATTGGACTGCACTGCATACCCTGTAGCAGGGTCAGCACTAGTGTCCCGACCAGAGGATCCTGTGGCACAAACAATTTCAGGGCTGGCTCATCCCTCCTCCCATCCCCAGCTAAGTCCCCCCTCCCATATGTACTGTGCAGGGAGGCAGGTGGACTTCTTTGGGAAAATCCCATTAGCTGCTGTGAGTCACACATAGAATTAAGAACATCTGGAGTCACCATGCAGGTGACGCAGCTCTAGATTGTCCTAGGTGAATTCTGAAGTGACCATGACTTTTGCAGCAACCAATGAGGGGGTGGGAAGAGCAGCTGGGCCCTCTGAGGGTCAGGGACCCCCAACACATTTCCAGGTAGACCCACCCTTTGGAGCCAGCCCTGCTCTGTAGCACTGCCTGTGGAAGTTCTCACTGCCTGAAGTGGGGAACACATACCACAGAGGAGGATGCAAGCAAGTCTGAGAGAGGGGAGGGAGAGCAGGAGGCTTGCCCCTGATCAGTCAAGACATCACCATGGATTACAGCCCCCCACTCACCCACCCACCCACCCACACCCACAGAAGGACTTGCTTGATCCATTTGTAATTCAAAACCATACATTCTCCATTCAAGAACTGTGATAAGAAGCTGGCATATATGCTTAGTGCAGTCAGTAAGAGATGACCCCAGTGGAAAAATTATGCTTGGCTTCTAAGCCAGATTTCTCGCAGGAAGCTACAGGAGACCAAACGTTGCACACAGAAGAGCAACAGCCTTGAGAAATGTTCCTGGAGGCTAGCAAAACAAATCTGTGAAAACTATAATTTAGTTTCGGTAAACCTCTTATTAAAAATGCTTCATGGACAACCAGAGGAGTTGTAAATGAATAGAACTACTACATGTAAAAATGAACAGGTGTAAGCTAGCCAACAACAGATGCCTCCAATTTAAGACATCTGCAATATTCCTTCACAGGAACACAGGCACCTGTAGTTTTGGTGGCTCAGTAATGCTGACCTCCTACTTGATGCCGCTACTGTTTGCTTTACAAATGATGATACGCTTGGAAGCATTATTATTCCAGTCCCGCATCAACCAAACAAGCCTCTGGGTTATCATTGTGCTATCCCTGTTCTTAATGACAGATATTTCCAGAAAAGCCTAATTACTTGCTGCTTTCTCAAATGTTTGGAGTAAAAGGCCATTTGATGAAGCACAAGGAGAAGTGAATAGTGCATTATGATCGGAGTTAACATCTCCACATGCTCAAGGCCCTATTTTGTTAATATCAGAAGGAAAAAAAGAACACAAGACAGTAATTTGCGGTCTCAGTCTTTTGTTGTTTTAAATAGCTCTCTCCTCTTCATCCCATATGACAAACTTATTAATTTCATCTCATCCTAAGACAGGTTCTCAAAATGTCAGGCCAGCATCCATTGGCTCCTCTCTTGCTCCTCCCAGGGTTGGGTGGCGAATATGGATGACTATGTACAGAACATGGTGACTTATCGTGGTGTGTATAGAATCACATGGTAAAGAAATCATCTGGGAGATAACAAGCAAATATGTTTCCACATCTGTCCTTGAAGAAGTGTGGTGAACTTCTCCTTACCACTTGACAGGATTATACAGATGAGGCAAGCTACCCCAGGGCACTCACTCTGGCATAGTGAGTGGTCATCTATGGTCACTGCAATTTTAGTGTTATTGTAATTTGGTCATGTTTGCTATAATTAGCAGAATTGGTGATATAGGATTTTATATTGTTGGAAGGGACCTTGGTGGTCATTTAATCCAACCCTGTGCTCAGTGCACGGAACTCCTCCTACAGCATCCCTGACAGGTGGCCATCTAGCCTCTGCTTGCAAACCTCAACATCTTATACATGCTCTTTTTGCTTCTCAACTTTTCAGAAAGCTCTCTGCACAGCCCCACTGGTTTTCTTTGATAGCTCCCAATTTTTCTTTTTGTGAAGTTCTAGCCGTGGGATACTACTTAATTTTCCTCTGAGCCCAAGCCCATCAAAATCAGCTTTCTTGAAATCCAAAGTACCCATCTGACGAGACTTAGTTTTCCCTTCTCTCAAGGTAGAGAATTCCAAGATTACATGGTTACTTTTGTCCAAAGTCTCTGCTACATTCATGTCTTCAACCAGCTCTCCCCTGCCAGTGAAGGTTAAATCCAGGACAGCCGATCCGCTAGATCTTTATTCCACCTTCTGAGGGATAAAGTTGTCTGCAAGGCAAGCCAAGAATTTATTGGACCTCCCATTCTTAACCAAATGAGACTTTCAACAGATGTTGGGATAGTCAAAGTCCTCTGTTACCACTATGGTTATAATACCTCCAACAGCACAGGGATTTGTTCCTCGAAAGCCAAGTAGTGGCAAAAGCAGCGGTACAGGAGATGCTACAGGAGATAAGGCAGGAAACTGGCACTGATTGACGAGAATACACCGCTCTCATTGGCTGCAGTAGTTGTCAATTGACCAAAGAACACTGTAACAACGCAGCACTAAAGGAAGTGGTATTATCACTTCCTCTCTCTCTGTCTCTCTCGTGGTGTGTGGGTGGGTGTGGGTGTGGGAAGACAGGTTAAAAACTTGAAACTAATAATTGTTATGGGCTCTCTGTGATGTCTTGCCAAACTTGCAGTACATTCTCCAGAGGGCTACAGATCTAGGTAGATGAGATACAAAGAAGGTAAACCGATTACATGCCTTGCCTAAGAGCTCTCCAAAATGAAATTCATGGAGACTTGGGAAACGAATGTAGAACACATCCAGGAATCTTCAGTGAATTGTTTCAGCCACAAGCTACTCATTTCTCCTTAATTTCACTGTAAACTTCTGATATGCTTTCAAATTGCATAAAAGCTCAATATTTGAATGAATAGGCTGCTGATGTGAGTGCTGGAAGGGAAACATTTAAAGCCAGCTTTCCAGCTGTTCCAATCCAGTCTTAGCTTTAATACAGGCCTCAGAAACTCAGCTGCTATCATTTTTGGTCAGATGACTAACAGCCCAACACAATGACCTGCTGTGCCAGCCGATGAGGGTGTTATTGCTGGCCTTAAAAGGAACGTTCTCCATCCCTGCGCAGACACAACAGATGCATGCAGCTTCCGTGAGCATATTGCTGAAACGCGGAATCGGGATCAAACATGGAGTGACTGGCACTGGAGGAGCTCGATTTAAAATGGCTAAACTGTGATTCTGCAGCAAGATTGCTATAGTTACACCTGCCGTTTTCTGTCAGTGTTGTTTTTATTGTCTACTTTTCTTGATAGCTTATCACTGGCATAGATGAGAGGGCTCGGCAGACTTGTGTTGATATCATAATTTGCCTATCAATGGATTACAGATATTGCTGGCTACACCCCTCAATCTATTTTCTTTTTCAAACAGTGCTGACCAGCATAATCTGAGACTTGCATTCTAGAAGCTGATACATCACCTACCCTCAGTGGTACTGCCCATTTCTCAGATAGTGCTGCCAGCTGACCAGAGAGAGAGAGAGAGAGAGAGAGAGAGAGAGAGAGAGAGAGAGAGAGAGGGATGGCCTGACCTGACCTGGCCTGCTCCAACATTCCAGTCCAGTGATTGGCCCATGGCTCCCTAAGGGATAAGGGTGCCTTAGGATTGGGCTGTTAATGGGCTGACATGGTAGGCTGGCGTTTTAACAAATGGCTTTCTAACAAAGTACATGCAGGTTGACCCACTGGGGTTGTTGTTTTTAGTTGTTTGTTTTAATTGTTTTTAATTACTTGTTTTTAATTTTTTAATGTACATGTATTTTAATGTTGTAAGCCGCCTTGAGTGCCCTCACTGGGAGAAAGGCGGGATATAAATTCTTTAAATAAATAAATAAATAATGTCTGTGAAACCAAAATGTGTGTTTCAAATGCATGGTTGAACTGATAGACATGTAAGAAAGTTTTAGCTAATTTTCAATCCCTCCCTCAAACATCTTCTGAATGGGGGCTGTTTAAACAGAGTTAACCCTTTAATGTGTAATGGTTGGTTGTGTCGTATGAGAAAAGATCCCTGCTTAACTGGGTACATAGAATTGTAATACAATATCATTACAAAGTGCCTCACATACATTTTCTTTTCATAATCCATTCCTTGCAACCACTGTTTAAGGCTGACCAGAATTATTATCCCCATATTACAGATGTGGGTTGAGGCATAGGAAGAGTAGTTGACCTAAAGCCATCTTGTGAGTTTATGGAAGACACAAGATTTGAACCAAAGAGTTCTGATTCATAGCTCAGCTGTAGTAAAAAGTCAAAGATATCTTGATGCTTCCTTTGAACTAAGCGCTTTGCTCCCACAACACAGTGGCTTCAGGCTACTAGTCTGATCATCAAAAAAACCGTCATTTAGATAAAACTCCATTCTCTAATTACAGCAATGTGCTATCAAAGCAAAAACTGGTAAGTAGAGGATGGGACACTTGTTAAGAAGAAAAAATCAATGCTTGCAAACTGCCCAAACACATCTAGTGAGCATATGTTTTTTGTCACAGAAGGATGTAAACATTAATTAAAGGAGGAGTGAATAACGTTGGATATAAATGGAATGTTTTACCGAACACAACAGTGGCACCATTGCCTGCACCGGCCTCACTGGATCGCTGGGCAGAAGGTTGGGTAGGATTGGGCTGCCTGCTCCATTCATTTTGGCAGGGCTTACATCTTTTTTATTATGCTTAGGACTGACAAACTCAGTATCCTTAGAACCATAGTCTCAGTCCTTCAGTCTTGTGTATTTTCTTTAATGGAGCCCCTATAGTGTTTATGTTCTGTATAGTGCAGTCAGGATTAAAAATAGCTTTCTAAAGAAGAGCTTTTTGCAGAGACATCTGCTGTCTTCCCAAATCTGTGATATATTATTGCCTCAGTTTTTACACCGAGGGGCTTCATAGTTCATGAGGGACAACAGGCAACTGCAGGCCACAGAAAAAGTAGCATTACTCAGTGCTGTCAGTTTTACTCAAGCGTCTTTGTCTCTCTGGGCTGACAGTAGACACCATGCATAAATCTGTGTTATTCTGAGCTCTGATAACAGGCAAAGCAACAGGTTTTGAGACTTCTTACTCAGCCAGTGTGGGCAGAATAAAAGTTCCAATACTTTCGCATCCAAGTTTTATCATTTTTCCAACCTGCTGCATTCCTCTAACAACTTTAAAAGATATTTTGCAGCAGATGGTAAATAGACTCATAAAATCCATTCCTTTCTATCCTTTCTACATATCACTGATGAAATTCAATATGAACTCTTTTCGGCTTGCCAATTCAGTCATGTGGTAACACTACCGTCATCATGTTTTCTTTTCTGTTATGTTTCAAAATAATATTACTATATTATTCTGCATATTTCTTATGAGAACATTTGTTTTTTTAAAAAAGTCAAAGATGAATTCTGAATTATTTTCTTATTAGAAAATTGTCACCTAATGATCGGAGGAGTTGGCATAATGCTTTCTTAGCTATAACTGCTTTCTTCTTTCTGCAACAAGGAAAGTGATAACACTGGATTTATGTGCAGTTCCAGATTGCGAACCTGACCCTTAGGGAGAGTGCAACTCTGTTCAGAAGAGATTGAACTCTGCCTCCCAGGCTAGTGAACCAGCTACACACAGAACCTCTATCTTTTCTAGACTGAGTTGCAGGTTATTTTGCCTTCATCCAGTTCGTTACTAATTCAATTCAAAATGCAAGAGTATTTCCCACACAAAAAAGGCCTCTTCTCACAGTATGTATACATCAATTATACCATAATGCAGCCGTTTAGAGCTCGATCAAAAGTGATAAACATATGTGGGCAACATACTGTCTTCAGAATGCATGTAGCTGCTAAGATATATGAATTGCTGATAGATTTCTGTTGGATCCATAAACATCTTGATCCATATTTTTAGAAGATTAAGGCTGCAATCCTGTACACACTTTCCTGGGAGTAAGCCCCACTGAGCACAATGGAACTTACTTCTGAGTAGACATGCATAGGATTGTGCTGCTTAGGTGTAATCAACATAACTGCGTCACTCTCAAAACTCCAACTGGTTCTAACTCATGGGGACTGTGTCCTTTCTTGACCTCACAGCTGCTAAATAAAACACGAAAATGTGATGAAAGGCTTAGAAAAGGGCAGCCCAATCCTACCTAAAGATCGGGTGACCGCCGTGGGCAGCCTGCAGCAGGCAGCCTGCGGCAGAAAGTCTACTCAAGGAAGGGGACACTCATCCCCTTCCCCGAGTGTAACAGCTGCTGGAGCCGATAGGCCTCCTCGGATTTCTGACAGCTCTTTTGCTGGCGGAAGTTGGAGGAGCCCGTGAAACGGCCCTGCCACCCTGCGGAGCCCGGCGGGGACGCCATGTCCCCGCCCCTGTGCGGGATGGCTGAGCCTATGGCTGCCCTCCCGGTTCCACCGTTCCTCCCCCTGTCTGCCGACCCTCCCAGCCATCCGCCAGATCCTATCTTGCCTGGGTCCGGCGGTGGTCCAAGGGCTCCGGCGGCGGAGCTGGGAAGGCCGGCCTTGCGTCAGCCTTCCTGGCTCTAAAGTAGTCATCAAACGTGCCTTACGGCACGTTTGCGACTATTCTGGGCAGCGGACGCTAGTTCCACCGCCCGTAACTTACGCAGGATTGCACTCTCAGTAGAATAAGCTCCATAATGAATAATTATTCATGTTCTGAAATTGTTCTATGGTCTAAATCTCCTTCATGATTTTGTCACCATAGCCATTGAATAATGTGCAGACCAAAAATTCGGTAGACCAGTGGCACTAACGTCACTGTAGAGTGGCAGGTGGGGCGGGTCGCCGTGGGGTGCCATGAGCAGAAGGGTGACGCGCGCACCCCCGTGGCCTCCTCTTCAGCCTCTTCGGCCAGCGTTTTCTTCTGCGCATGTGTGGATTTTCCACGCATGCGCATTGCCCTCAGCTGTGGGAGGGCAACCGGGCAGCCTTGTACCCTCAGCGGCGGTCTGCGCATGCGCCAAAATGGTGGATCCGCAGCTGAGGGCAACCAGGCAGGCTCTTGCCCTCAGCGATGAAGTGCTCGTGCGTGGAAAATCCACGCCTGCGCACAACGAGCCAAGGGCAAGGCCTAAGACGCCCGGTTCAAGGTAAGTGACGGACGGGGGGGGTTGGGTGGTGGGAGATGACGCGCGTGCGCCCCGCTACCGGCTGACGCGCGCACAGTGACATTACTGACCAGTGGTTCTCAAACTTTTACAGTTGAGAAAGAAACCCTGTAAGTCGTCGACTCTGCGGCAATATCGGCAACGGCACTTCCGGGATCCTGCCACCGCCATGGAAAAAAGGTTTTTTTCACTTAACGGGGGCCGTGCTGGTCTTCCGGATGTTGTGGGGAGCCCGCAGCCCCTTCTACAGGCCCCCTGTGCTTCAGAAGAACTTCCAATCACGCTTGGAAGTTACTTCTGGTTTTTGCTGAAAACTAGAAGTAGCTCCCAAATGCAACTGGAAGCTCCTCTGAGGCACTGGGGGGGGGGGCGTAGAGGGCTCTGGAGGGCCGATGCGACCCCCGGTAAGTTAAAATACCCCTTTTTCTGCTGCTGTGGTGGCAGGACCCTGACAGTCCTGTTGCCGATGTCGCCACCCATTGCCACGCCCCTTAAGGGGGTAGTTACTGCTTCTGGATTTCGTGGTGGGTCATGACCTACCAGTTTGAGACCCACTGCAGTAGACTATTCCTTGTTTTGGAAATTAATTTTTATTAAACAATTTCAAAAAGGGCTGATAAACTAGCAATAATCCTATTTTTTTCAGGAGAGAATAGAGACCACTGTGGATGATCCAGCAGATTAACTGGCTCCATTATAAATCGTGCACTTCAGCTGATGATGCCTCTCCAAAGTTTTATGTAAAATGTAACATCTTACAAAGTCCATGTGATACCAGTTCCCAGAATTTAGCTTCCTTTTGTTGGAGAGCTAACCCTAGTTCTTTTCACATATCACCTTTCTTCTCTCAAAGAAATGGTTATGCAACACACATTTGTGTGATAGAGCAATGATGATGACCTCATTTCTTGAATGCCTTGGCTCCTTGGTTAAGCTAACCAGCTCCTTTTTCTTTTACCTGCGTTCTCGGTCAAACCGTCCTGTAAAAACACAGGCATTTCTTTGTATGGAACTTGTGCTAAATGGGGTCTTAGCAGAGTAAAAATGTTTCAGTCAGAATCCAGACTAACTGCCCATTCACCAATTGCTGTCTAAGAGCTAACAAAGGAACGCTAGAAAGGATATTAGAGATATCCTGGCTTAAACTGCAGCAGTTGTCTATTTAGGCGGGCATCTGGCTCCTACAACAATTGCTTATATTATCCTTTGCCTAAGATAAATGCTCCAGGTACTGTATTGACACCTTGAGTGGGTGATGTTCACTCTCTGATTGATGGTTTTTCGAGAAACTAGAGATCCAGGGTATTAAGGCAAGGGAGACCAGAATATAATCTACATCTACAACACTCCCACTCCAACTAGATAGAAAGAACTAATGGCCTTCTCTCTCTCTCCTCACCATCGTCATCCCTCTCTCTCTGCATGCCTCCACTAGATCCTCCTGTCCTGTCCATCTCTATCTCTATCATCTCCTGGTGTTCCTTCACTCCTCTCCTCACCTCTCCTGCACCCGCACCTCTCTCTTCACTTGCCTTCCTGCTCCTTCTTTCATTCCCTCCCACCTGACCCACCCCCAGGCCCTCTTTATGGGTGCATACCAGCTGCCTAGCCCCTTGTTAGAGAGATGGTTGACAGCTGGAGCTCTGCCGGCTCCTCCCACCCCTCTCCCACAACAGGTCGGTGCTCGGTGGTGTTGTCACCACCACAGCAGTCAGCTCACAGCCATGTCACACTGCCCCAGAGCAGGCAGCCGGCATAGGAGCTGCGGCCCACAGAGAGTCTTCTGGACTAATACTCAAAACTCTACATATGTCTATATCAGGGGTGGCCAACCTTCCACCATTAGGGCTTCTGTGTTCTTAAGAGTTGTGCAGAAGACAGAATCTTGGCAGCTGCAAGTGCTGATGGTGCTGCTAAAGCAGCTGCACCTGCTGAAATGCCCTCACCTAGACAACTGTTTAAAGGGCCAGCATTCATGTTGCAAGGTTGGCCACCACTGGTCTATATCATCAGTCCTATATCCCTGCATACAATAATTTCAGCATTTGGGAATCTGACTCCAATATTACCTTATTCAACATAGAGTCTAAATCGTTCTATTCATGCCCCAGTTGACAAGAGTGCCTACCAGGGAGAACAGACAAGTGTAACAGGATCCCAGCCTTGCATCTTGACCACCTGAATAAATCTATTGACCTGTGTGTGTGTGTGTGTGTGTGTGTGTGTGTGTGTGAATATTTTATATAAAGATATTAACCCTTTACTGAAGGTAGAAAACTTCACAAACTATTCTTACAATAAGCTTTGGGCACAAGATATTCTCCTGCATAAACCCCAGTGAAATATAGGGTTGTTGGACAAGACCACTGTTCACTTCCAAGGAGTACGAGGATTTCCCAGTGCCCTTCTAGAAAACATCTAAAACCTTCTCTAGGCATTCCAGTTTTGCATTGAAAAAGCATGCATAGAAGAAGGGCAGCAGCCTCCCCACCTATGTGCATTCACATAACCCTAAAGAGAGTCATCCTATATACCACCGGGGGGGGGGCTTTGTCCATATAATCAGGAGTTCCCAACTGCACTACCTTCCACGTGTATACCTGTAAGGGGGTGGGAGGAATGCTTTGATCAAACATTTGAAAAATGTGTGTGGACGAGGCAGAGTGTATGATTAGAACATAGTGGTACAGCCCAACTGTATTTACTCAGGACTAAGTCCCACTGAGTTCAGTGGAGTTTATCCCCATATTATAACATACATAGGAGGACTGGCACTTGAACTAACTGAGGTGTAGATATATACAGTATTTTTTTTCTGCATCCTTCATTGAGGCTCAGCACATATGGTAAAGTAGAGAAGATGAGCACTACAGACACATTATCCTGTCTTTTTTAGTATCATCCATCTGTTAACAAGCTTAAACAAAAGGACGTGTGCATGTTCCCAGATTTATCAACCTCAAAATTGAGTGGGGGGGGGGAAGCAGGGAACTTCTCCAGTGAGATGTTTGATGAGCTGTCACAGGGAACTAGCAAAGTTTTAGAATCTATCTGTATTGGGTAGAAATAGTGATTACAAAGATTACTGCTTAAAAAAACGAATGGCCTAAGAAATAGGACTTCTGAAATAAATAGGCCTAGGGATTAAAAATAAATCAGTCAGACCCGTCAGTTAACAGACCAGGTAGAGACTCTCTCCACCAGAGTGGATTCTGAATGCATAACTCTGAGGGAAGGTGGCAGGTTGGCTGTGATTGTCTCACCTCTGCTTTCCATGGCTTTTCCCTCTGGTCGCAGGAGGGCATGGGGTTAAGCAAGCCCCCTTCCCCGTCCCCTGACTCTTCCTTCAGATCAAGACCGAGCTAGAGGAGTGTCCTTGTTTGCCTCTCCCTTCCTCTGCCTATTGCCAGTGGCTCCTAAGTTGTGCTCACTTCCTGTTTCTTTCCCCCCAGAAGTAACTACTGTATTCTGCTTCACTTTTCACGCTTATAATAAGTAGTAGCTCTAGCTTTTTGGAAGGCATCCAAGCATCACCATTGCTTTGCAATGAGACTGTCTCCCACCGTCACCGTAATCAGAAGATTAGCCATTCCCAATCACAGACTTCAGTCTCCTGTACACTCATCTGCTCCAGCCCCGCCACCTCCAGGGCTGGGCTGGTTCGCTCCGGATGAATAATACATCTCTCCTCTTAATCACAGGGAATGTGAAAGAAAGATGGCTCAAGTCATTCAATGCTCATTCTTTCAGTGAAGAAATAGGGGCAGGGCAGGCAAAGGGGGTGATACAGAAACTGGGGTTTTTAAGATGTGGCTTTGCTGAGGAAAGTGCTTGCCCTGATGTCAGAGCTGGATGAGATTGTTTGCTGATGGAGCTGAGAGCCAGAATGATCCCAAGTGCCAGTATCACTCATCATGCCATCAGCCAGTTGCGAGGCAAGACTCTCAGAATGGGCCTTAGCTTGCCTGGTATATGCTTGCTTGCTATACTGAGAGGACGAATGGCCTGGGGGTGGGGGCTGTGGAAGCAATGGCAGTCGAGGAAGAAAAGCCCAACCCCAAAGGTGAGAGGGCAGGGCCGCTTTCTCCCGTCGTGTAATGGAGGGTCAGAGCCCAACGGAACTTGGAGCTCCACCCCCCCCTGCAGTGACGCTTCTGAGTCTATGCACAGGGTCCGGCGGGCGGGCCAGATCCTTAGTCAGGATTGCGCTGACAGACAGGTAACAGCTCTCCAGGGGGCTTTCCCAGCCCTACCTAAAGATGGCAAGAATTGAACATGGAGCCTTCTACATGCAAAGGATGTGCTTTATCATGGCACTACAGCCCCATGCAGGCACATCTGGGAAAATCAAAAAAATTCCTCACTTGGAATCAAAAGGCCATCAGGATGGCCACCATGCAAGCTCATCTCACTGAAACCAGGAGCAAGTGTGCAGGATTTGCTGAAGGCCTGGAATTGGCGTCTGTGGTCTAAGGAACTGGCCTGCAAGTAGACAGAGTTCTTACTTGATGGGCAGCCCAATCCTACCTAACGTTCCCCACACCAATACAGCAAGGCTGGCACAGCTACGCTGCATCCTGTGGGAGAATTTAGGAGGTGGGAATCTCCTTGAGGAAAAGGGGATGTTTGTCCCCTTGCCCTGGGGAAAGCCCTAGCCATGCAATGGGTCTACTTGGACCTACGCCTGCCATATGGTTGGCGCAAGTCCGTGTGCACCCATGTCAGTGGATCAGGTCCAAGAAGGGGGATAGAATATGGTGTGCATCAGTGCCACCAATCCTGCCCACTGCCTGGGCTCAATCTGCCCACCCCTGCCCAGTCTCGCCCCTCCCCGGGTCTCCGCCCTTTCCCCACCCCTGCGCTGCTCAGCACAGAGCTTACCTGCTCCGGCGGGCATTGCTCCTTCTTCCGGCATGTGGGGGAAGGCTCTGGCCCTCCTGCCGGTGGGCCTGGAAGGCATGCTGTTGTAATGTGCTTTACCACACATTTGCAACAGTCTGCACCCTACACACACAGGCACAATGGGATTGTGCCAAAAATCATGAGTAGAGAGAATGTTAGTTTCTCACACCATTCAGAAGTTGAAGCTTTCAGTTGGGGAACCGAAACCAGAGCACAAGCCTTTTCCAGCATCACGATAATGAATAGGCCTAGAATCTGCATACATTTGGATGGATCAAGCCCAAGATACCCTAAGAAAAAACAATTAAAAGAAACTGATAAGGAAGAGGCACTGAATATGCATGGCCAACAAACGTGGGAGGGAGAGGGCTTATTCTTCAGAGAATAAACAACAGATCTTAGAAAAAGGACTGCAAAAGAATCTTATGCAGATACCCAGCAATTTGCAGCCCTTGTTTCTGCTCAATTAAATCATGTGATGGTCGAGGAGACAATTGCTGCAGCAGTAGCAGAAGGAGGACAGCTGTCTTGTGTCTCTTTGCTTTTTTACTCATTAACACTGAAAGGGCAACTCTGGTACTGAAGAATGAGATCCTGCTGCACTTTAGACCATCAGTGAGACTTGCAGGGAGGCATTCTGTGCCAGGTTCTATTTATAACCAAAAGCAATACTACATTTGTTCACGTTGAAGAGGAGACTAATAACAGTAACAGTCTGTCATCCTTGAGCATCTCCTAAGCTCATAAGTCGGGATGGGGGGGGGGGAGGGAATATGAATTCTGCCCTGATATCCGAAGCTTTGGGACTGGCAGTCATGAATTCTATCTAAAATACTGGTATGCAAAACAGACAACTTGAGTCTGCATGTCTTTAATTTTAATTTTATTTTCTCCTTATCAAAGTAAGAATTTTATGTTTAAGTAATAAAACTAATTTTATTTTCATTTAATTTGAAGTTTGCATAGCCTTGAGGTTCTGCCACAATTTTTGCCATGGTCCTGGAAGCTGAGGTGAGATGCGCCACATACTGTCCTCCTTATCTGGTGGTGCACCGGTCCGTCCCCGTCCCCCCACATCTCCTTGTCATCCTGCTCCCTGGATTCAGAACGAATGGTGTCAAAGTCTGGAGGAGAGGTGAGAGGTTTCTTTTCTATCAGGATCTTTTGAATCACAGAAACAAAAATCAGGTCCAACAGAATGAGAAAAGCAGCGAATAAAAGCTAATTCTCAAAAGAATGAAGCGCTCTGAGCTGTTTAACACTTAGGCTTCTGATGATTTCCTTATCCTAAACTATATGGAACTGAGAGCATGCCTGGGATATTAATGTCTCTAGTTTCCTAAAGGGGCCATTACCTTCAGTCTGACGTGCAACCCGTGCAATCAGATTGCTTCCTTTTTAAAATCAAATACACACTGCTAGGAAACATCTGCCTAAATAATAAGAGAGGTAAATAACTTTGAATTTTAGAACGGAGACTGTTATAACCGGCAACTATTTTGCAACTAGAGGTTAATACGGGTAATGCGGTCATAGTGAGGAGTGAAAAAAAAGTAGCGAGCCAGCCGATTTGAAACAGTACCGATTTATCCGGGTAGAATGAATCAAAATACACCACGGACAAGAGACATGAATCAAACCCAAAAAACTGAACCGCTGAGGACCCGACGTTTTGTGTTTTAATCCAAACACATCTTCTGGGGGCTTCCCAAGGCTTAGTAGATGTTAACTGTCAAACGCCTCGTGCTGTTCGTTGTTATAACTGACGTAAACGCTGCAAGAAGGGAGCTCAAAGTTCCGCAACGTTTACGTCAGTTATAACAACGAACAGCACGAGGCGTTTGACAGTTAACATCTACTAAGCCTTGGGAAGCCCCCAGAAGATGTGTTTGGATTAAAACACGAAACGTCGGGTCCTCAGCGGTTCAGTTTTTTTGGGTTTGATTCATGTCTCTTGTCCGTGGTGTATTTTGATTCATTCTACCCGGATAAATCGGTACTGTTTCAAATCGGCTGGCTCGCTACTTTTTTTCACTCCTCACTATGACCGCATTACCCGTATTAACCTCTAGTTGCAAAACTTTGAATTTTATTACAAGTAATGAAATACACACAGTTCACGCAAATATTTAACCAACATATACAACCAACATATACAACCAAGACTTACCCTGAATGTAAGTGCTAGAAGAAACACCTGCGGCAATTAAGTTATTCAAATCATACGCAAATACAGAGTAATTGTATTACTCTATTTTCACAGCTTACTTTTTATTATTCATCACAGCCAGCAGTGCAAAACAGAGCTGCCAGCACATTGTATTCACAATCTTTAATTGTTGCAGTGTTCAGAGAGGGAGGGCCAATAACTGGACATGTAAAATGTTCACAGACCAGTCACAGAAGTGTCCAGCCTGAAGGGCTATAATTGGACCTCCCAGGGATACTCAGATCAACATCAAGATTTTATCTCTGACATCATCTGGAGGGGATTTAGAATGTGGTGTAAGTTGACATCTCCTTGTCCGGCTAACATCCTGCCCACGTCTCAAACCCATTTGAGGTTTTGCGTTGGCTGTAGTTGCACCGGCTTTGGAAGCACACTGGTGTAGCATTATGTCAGCATCTGTGGCTCATCTACTGGTGGAACTGGGACTTTTTCATCACTGGTGGAGCTTTGGTTATGCTGGGGAAGCGATCGTTGTGCTGGCACCTGAGGACATAAAGCATAGTTTACACTGCTGATAACATTTCTAAGATATAGGATTGGGCTGCCCTTTTTGCTTTTTATTTTATCCTTTTTTTTAGGTTCCTCATCCTTTTAATAAAACTCTTTTTTATTATGACTATTTTATACATCACTATTTTAACCTAGTCATTGCCCTATCTTCCCAGACCACCAGTCTTTGCTACTGTCTGGTTTGAAAGGGAACCCCCAGGGATTTGGGAGAGTCTCCATTTGGGGGGGAGGGACCTTTCTCCAGGGCACCTTCCTTCTGTCTGGGTTTGCCTGACCTTGAGTGGTGGCAGCAATCTACCATCCCAGCTGAACCCAGTTTCAGAACAAGATGGGACAGAAGGGGGTGCCAGTTGCTAGGCACTGCACCCTGTGCCCATCCATCTAACTACCAATTACCCCTTACAATACAAAATCTTCCGGAGCAAGGTGCATTCAGGGTTTGATCATCATACCGGTGTTTTGTTAAGCTATGATGTAAATGTTAAATGGTGCTTCTTTCCTGTTCTCCAGCAGGCCCTTTGCCAAGGATGTTCAAGACTGCAGTTCTATGGTTCCTCTGAAGCAATAACTGGGAGATGTAACTGTTGTTTTTTTAAAACCTATGATGTGTCCCAGACTAGAAATAAATTGTTGTTTTTAAGAGTGACAGGTTCTGAGTGGATATATAAAAACATTGATTTTTCTACAGTATGGTCTTTATACAGAAAGTCATTAAAAGAAGAGCACCAGTGGAACAAGAGAGGCAAAACAGAAGATATTTCCTGTCTTTTTCAGTTCCACTTAGATCAAGAACAGGGATAGGAACTCAAACTGAAAGTACAAATTTCACTGAATTAAGGTAAAAAGCACCATCAATCACTAACGGCACAATCCAGTCTAAAGATCTGGCAGCGGAGCAAGTACTCCCCCGCTGGAAGCTGTTGCGAACGTGCCATAAAGCACGTTCACAATGACCTGTGAGTAAGGGCTGCTGGCGCGAGGCCTGGCCAGCAGCCCTTGCTCCACTGCTAGATAGCCCCTGCAGCCGTCAGAGGAGGTAAGAGGTCCCCCGGAGGGCGTGGGGGCAGACCAGGCGGTGAGGGAGGCCGGGGGTGCTGGATCTGGCCCAGGAGGGGGCAGGGATGGCAGCTGCCACATCCTCGTCGCCTCCCGGGCTGGCGCAGCTTTTACATGGCCTCCTCTTACTTCCGCCAGCTAAATAGCTGGTGGAAATCCGAGGAGACCCATTGGGGCCAGGCCGCGCTACACCGGGGGAAGGGGACGAATGTCCTCTTCCCCTGACTAGACCTCCGGGCCGATCTTCTACTGATAAGTAACTTTGTGAGGAAGAGAAGAGGGGATTCACAAGTGAGAAGGGGAGAGAAACAAGCTTCAAGGAAGCTGGAGTAGTGGAGGGCTAACAGGGAATCATTATAAGGAGGCCTAATCTTTCAAATATTTCAGAAATTCTTGGAAAATGCCCAAGGTTTTTCTGAAGATTCTCAGAAAAGGCTTGGAAGGAACTAAGGCCATTCCAAATCAAGTTGTGGGAGTTCACTCATCACAACTGAAGTGATAGTTTAGTGATGATAATTCACTCGTTTAAACTGAAAGTTTGGAAGAGTTCATGTTTTCATCAATTTCATGATGTAAAAAATGTAAATGGCAACCTTGAGACGTGCAGACTGACCTCTAATACAGAATTTGGTAAAGTATTTCCTATGGAGAACATCAAGAGCTGGTAGCCACCCTAAATGACTCCTGCTGAGCCTCTGTCTGAATAGTTCACCCGTGCCTTACTTTTGATGATCTCTTCATCCAGATAAAAAGCTTTACATAAAAAAGCGAAAAAGGGAATATGTGAATGAGTGAGATGAATAAACACAGCTGAGTCATAGCTTGAAAGAACAGTACTTTCTCACTCAAACAAAGAGATTCAGAAATAGGAAAAAGTGTCAACAACTCATGTAATATTAACCTGTGCCTTCATCACATAGGGGTGCTTTGCAATTAAAATGTATTTACCATGTATGGTATCCTTGATGCTATGAACTTAATTTTTTTAATGAACATTCCATCAGTCTGTTTACAATATTTTGCACTTTTGAATATCGCAGGCCTTTGACTCTGTTTATTTGATTTCTCTTTTAGCTGCATTGCTAGACGAGCAAATTAAGGTCCTTTGAGATATAACCTTGGTTTATTTATTGTCTTCTGTGCCATCTTCAGTAATTGCTCACATTGCATGCAGTATATCTACTTAGCACGTACACTGAATCATTAAACTGTTTATAACAGACGAGTACATTATGATCATTCAAACTAACAGATCATTCAAAACGAATAGATCATTCAAACTAACCAAGGTGACCGTTACAACAGGTTATTCTTATTAACTATCCGAGGGCCCAATCCTATCCAACTGATGCAGCCATGCAGTGGGGGGGGGGGTGCAGTCATGGAGGCCTCCTGAAGGTAAGGAAATGTTTGTTCCCTTACCTCGGGCTGCATTGCAGCTGCATCAGAGCTGGAACGTTGGATAGGATTGGGCCCTTAATCTAATCAAAGTTTGATGGGTTTTGTTTTCTTCCCTCCCTTTTCACGGCTGCCTATACATAGTCGATTGCAAGGATGGCAGCTCTGGACTGAGTGCAGGTGGAGTGTGGGGAAAGCCACCAGGCCACACAGCCATCTGCCATCACCAGGCCACACAGTGGTTCTGCCGCCGCCATGCTGTGGTGATTGTGTAGGCAGGCTGGCATTCTGCATCTGTTTCACTTGAACTCTAGTGTTCTTGAATGTACAGTAGGTCTTAAACACTCCAAAGAAAGCCCTCCCAGAACCTTGTAGTATGGTACCCATTAATTAATTAATTGACTAATTAAAACATTCTAGAATTGTATTTGCCCTTCCTATGGCCGCAGCATGTCTTTAACATGATTAGACAAGATTCTTTTGTCAGAATCTCAAGCAAATGATGTTGTTGCCTTGGATCCAAAAGTGTCCTGCTAACAGGAAGCATCTTCTGCTTCTGGAAGTGCCTTTTAAAGAATGCTGCCCAAGCTCCTTTTAAAGAATGTTTACCACCCACTAGAGTGTACATGGTACACCCTGTACCTTCCTTATTTACCATACCACATTTTTGTACTGTAATTCAGCTCCAATACATTGTGACAAGTGTTGGAAAGGGGGGGAAGCAGAGCAATAAGCCAAAGGACCCTTTTCCTATGGTAAAATCCACCACCCCGCTAGGCTGCTGCTATCAAATTACTGTACATACATAGGAGCAGAGACTGGTTAAGGTTTCAAAAGAAACACTTTACTCACAGTTCCTACAGAGGTAACTGACTACAGAGGTAACTACAGAGGTAATACTACAGAGGTAACTGACTTGTGGAAGAGAGAACCCTAAAAGCTGTTCTCCTTGTATGAGTATGTGTGGGAGGAGGTGGTCTGCCATTGTGGGGTGGAGCACAGGCAGCATATATCCTCCTGCTTCAATGATTTGGAGGGGGGGGAAGGGCAGGAAGGAAATAGTATTAAGGACCACACCTCCTGCAAGGATCATAGAGGGCAGTTAAAGGGTCTCAGATGTCTGGGCAGTACACTGCCCTCCAGAGTCCTGCAGGTGGCACTGCATCCAAATTCCGACAACTGGGCACTGCAAGACATCTTCTGTTAGCACAGGGGTGGGGAACCTCAGGCCCCAGGGCCGGATCAGGCCCCCGAGGCCATCCGGTCCGGCCCCCGGAGAGATTGCCGGGAGGCTGCCCAACTGGCCCCTGGAGGCTCCGCCGGGTCCGAGCGTCACCTCCGGAGGCCGGGAGAGGGCCTTTGCATGTCCTCCCCGGCCGCCACCTTGACCCCTTCTCACCAGGCCGTTGGCCATTTCGCAACATGCGTACCACGCCAATGAGGGCAAGCTCTTGCCCTCTTGCCCTCATCGGCATGGTACGCCGGAGGTGACGCACGGACCCGGCAGCAGCTTCGGACGGTGAGCACGGAGCTTCCGGAGGCCGATGGGGGGCGGGGGCAAAAATTAATTAAATAAATAAAAATGCCGCCCGGCTTTACAGCCGGCCCTCAAGCAAATTTCTAATATTTTAAACGACCCTCGCCAGGGAAAAGGTTCCCTGCCCCTTAGCACATAGAAGAGTTTGCGGAGCAGAACTGTCATTTCCTTCTTCCGCTCACTGTTCTTGGACTGCAACCATTGCTTTTCGTTCACAAGGACATGCCTTCCCACTCTTTCCTATTATGCTTGATTGCATTTCTTTTATACTAGTCCCTGTATAATTCTGCAATTATCGGCCACATTAATCGTGTCTCTGAACTTGGTGTCATCAACACATTTCATCGATATACGGCAATTTCCCTTGCTACAACTGCTAAAGAAAGCTTTGCAATGAATATAATTAATTTCTATACAGACCCCCAAGAACCTCCAGTGGCACTTTCTTCAACTCAAAAGTTTGACTTTTGTTTAATGTATCCATTAATTACTTCCTTACCAACTTTAAAAGTAAATTAAGATCTCTTCAGATTTAAGTAGGTAATGCTATATTAAATGTTTTGATCAAATTCTAATAGGTTCACTTTTCATTTCTACAGTATTGTCCAGAAAGTCCTTTACTTTTTCCAAAACAAACAGCCCAATCCTATCCTCCCCTGGCCCACACTGAATCCTGTCTGGATTTTCCTGCTTACCCCAGGTAAACCCCCAGCCGCTGCAATGGGGCTACTCGGTCTCCACCTGCTCTTTAGCCTGCAGAGAATCAAGCAGTCCCATGTCGATTGCAAGGGCCTGGAAGGGGGGGAGGGGATAGGATATGGCATCCGACAAGGATGCTGGTTCCACCCCTCTCCCAGCCCCGATCCGCCCACCCCTTCCCTCTCCCGCCCTGTAACGCCCACTCCTTGCCCTCCCCCTGCCCTCCCCCAGGCCCTGTGTTGCTCAGAGCGGGACTTACCCGCTCCATGGCATAGATTCCTCTGCTCATCAGCAGGTGGGCAGCACAGGCCTCGGCGCCACCTACATTTGCGATACAGTAGGCTGGCGCAGCAGTGCTGTGCCAGCCTAAGCCGGTGATAGGATTGTGCAGAAAAAGTCTTTAGATTTATCATGATCCACTTTTTTAAAATACATGTTACGTTCACCATTTTCTTCACTTTTAATTCATGTATTCTTTAAAATTCATTCAAAAATAGCTACAGGGTGCTGAAAATAAATGAGCATATTATTAGTTTTTGTTTCCTTTGTTTAATATATGTATGAACATGTTCTTCTGGAATACAACTTCCATTGTTCACACATTGCACAAAATATCTTCTGCATTTGTAAACAAAAACTCTTTTGGGATATGTAATTCAATGATTTATCGCTTCATATGTATGTATGAGACAGCTGAGTTGATGAATATGTTTCAGCAGATGTGTGCCATTGGATTGTTTCCTTAGATGAGTATGGAACAAGTCCAAGACTCGAGCTGCAAATTATAATGCACAACAACTTGCCAACTTTTCAAAGGACTTAGAAGGTCACGAATAAAAACGAGCTGAATGAAGTCTGTATTTCAGTTGCAGGCAACTAATTATGCCAATGGGCCTCATCTATGACAATATATAGGGCAATGGAACAAAACTGCTTAGGAAGTACAATGCCTAAGCACCAGCACACCTCCACTAGCATAAGGGTTTTTCCAGGCAAGGAAAGGGGGAAAGAATGTGCGTGTTTTTCCTAGTTCTCCCTGCACACAACAGGCCTTTAGCCCCTGACACGTGTGGCAGCAGGGATATGAAGGCGTTGACCGGCAAGATGGCAGTCAATTGTCTCCCATCATGTATTTGTTCTACAGTATATATCTCCTTCTGACTGAGAGAGTCAGAAGTAATAGTCATAGTCATTAACAAATCCCTCCTAAAAAAAGTTGACAAAAACTGTCATTTTCACAAGTCATTTGAAACACAGTGTGACCAGATACAATGAAGGACAAACTGCCTATATACCTTTAACCATTGTATAGAAGAGGGAATTTGGGCAGGTGCAGCTCATCATGGAAGGGTGCAAAGAGCTGCACCTGCCCAAATTCCCTCTCCAGCGGGTGGCGCAGTGGGTTAAACCGCTGAACCATAAGCTGTCGATCGAAAGGTCGGCAGTTCGATTCCCACGACGGGGTGAGCGCTCGTTGCTTGGCCAGCTCCTGCCAACCTAGCAGTTCCAAAGCATGTCAATGCGAGTAGATAAATAGGTACCGCTTGCAGGAACGTAAACAGCGCTCCGTGTTCCAGCCACATGCTACGCGCTGCGGCAAGGAGAGTCATGCCGGCCACATGACCACGGAGGCGTCTTCGGACAACGCTGGCTCTTTGCCTTTGAAATGGGGATGAGCACCACACCCTAGAGTCGGACACGACTGGACTTAATTGTCAGGGGATGCCTTTACCTTTACCTTTTATACCTTAAAGGTATATAGGCACTTTGTCCTCCATTGTATCTGGTCATCCTGGTTTGAGTTGACTGTCAAAACTAAGATCAGAAACAAACTTGTGAATGGGGCAGATAGAGTGAAAGGAGGTGGAGGGGGATGCATCAGATGGGTAAACCTGTTAATCCTCTGAGAAACAACTACTCTGTTATTTGCTCATTCATTGCAAGATATAGTGAAGGGAGGGGGAGAAATAGGGATAATAGTAGCTTCTGTATTTTATGCATCCTGGATTCGCTCCAATTATGGAATTCCCTCCCCCTGGAATTAAGAACGGCTCCCTCCTTAGAGACCTTTCAGCGTTGCCTTAAGACATTTTTATGCAGGTTAGCATTCGGTGTCTGACATGGTGGGCTGGCTTTTTAACAAATGGCTTTTAACAAATGTAAATATAGGTGACCCACTGGGGCTGTTTGTTTTAATTGTTTTAATTACTTGTTTTTAATCATTTTTAATGTATATATGTATTTTAACATTTATCTGTAAGCCGCCTTGATTGCCCTTGTTGGGAGAAAGGCGGAGTAGAAATTCTTTAAATAAATAAATAAATAAATAAATAATGTTGGGGATAAATGTTAAGCTTTCCTATACAACATCACTAAATAAACAAATATACTTCCCTGGAATTTAATACACATGCAGTTCAAGTTACCCTCATTGCAGGAAACAGTTTTTAAAAAATATGAATGATATCCTAAAATGGTTACTTCCCCCCCCCATGACAAATCTTGTGAACTTCAGGGTCCACAAGTGCAGCCGAGGAAAGAGGGAAGTAACTGCATCCCACCAGTTCTTTTCTCATTTGAATTGACTTTAAAAATCCTGTAAAATATTGTTACAGTGCTTAAAAATACGACATCATCATTATTGGAACCACTATCTCTTCTGCACAGAATCTCCTTCTCTGCTCCAAGGTGAGGCAGACAGATGATTGAAAGTTGAGGATGCATTATTCATGTTGCTTAATGTCTGCTTGTGCTGTTCTCTCTGCCAGAGATTGTACATTATCCTTGGCTTTTAACAAAATTAAGAACCTATATATTTTAAAGCCTTCCACTGTGCCTGATAAATTAGTTTACTTTTCACTTAGCCTCATTCAGATAATAGGTGTTTGAATGGAAAACTGGAAACCACCCTTTGCATGCCCTCCAGCTCATCTAGCTTTCTACACACACACACACACACACACACACACACACACACACACACACACACACACACACACACACACACACACACACACACACACACACACACAGTTTCTTTATGTGTACACTAATGGAGCTGCACCAAAACTTTCATCAACCTGCGGTCCCTGCCGCTCATTCAGGCCAATAATTCAGGAGTGCCTCTTGAAATGACTCTCTCCAACATGGGAAGTGGCCATATTCAAACTTTCCAATTGCTTGAGCTGACTGATTATCCTGCTTGCTGCCTTGCAATCTGCTGTGTGTTTCAGTCACTGCTGCAGACAGATCTGAGCAACTGCCCCAGAAGACCTTAATCAGGAGTGGTCCACCTATGTGGCCAACTGAGCCAGGCACCTCAGGTGGCAGAGATGGGCAGGCAGAAGCCTGCCTTCATCCACCCACTTACCTCCACCACTCGTCCTCATTCCTAGATTTGCAATGAATGAAAGAGCTGTACACACAGGCCTCCAAAGGGTTGCTACAGCCATGGGAGTAGCAGGCACAGAGTCTGAGCGGGGAAGAGGGGTGAGCCGAACATGCTCACCAGGTCCAGAAGGGTTTAAATTTAAACCCACAACCATTAGGGAGAGCAGGATACAAAGCTGAGGGCTCTGGTTAGGCTTGGGAGAAGCCTGAGGCCCATGGAGGGACAGGGACACAAACGCTGGCTAAGGTGGCAAACTCATCTGGACCTTTCCACTTCAGGCTGCTGCTGGAGCTCCCATCTCTGAATGGGACCCTTCATTCAAACACATTCTCTGCACATAGAAAACTAGATGTTGGGGTGCAGATGGGTTTCTGCTCGCACCCATCTGCAGTAAAGCTAGGCTGGGACCATCACTGCAAACCCAATCTCCGTTTTGTAGACAAGCCTGTAGAGCAGCCATCATTTGTAATAAAAGAGAATATTTGAAACTTTTCAAAACAGCACTGAAAAGATGCTGCCACTCTCCGAGTGATATCTTGACTCTTTAACGGACATGGTTGGCTGAATGACTTAATTAATGTCTGCATGTTTCCAAGAGCAGTCATGCAGAATCCACTGCCTACCATGAGGAAATCAACTTACCTGATCCTCTCATTCAAAACTCGGGCCTTGGTCTTTGACTTCAAAACTCATTATTTTTTTATAACCAGTACTAATGATTCAATACTAATGATTCCCTTTTCGCTGAGAAATAAGCTTCTGCATGGTCATTGTTGCTGTAGTTAGCAAACAAAGGAATGCAGCCATGAGAGGTGGCACAATTTTCATCACATATGCAACAGCCCAGAAAGTGCCAAAAAGCCTTCTACCCCATCTCAAATATTCGAACATGATAAATGTGCCAATGAAGGACAGGAAATAACAGTTTAATGAGATCAGATTAGGCTGAATGATTGTTTCTGTCAAAATACCTATATCAGAACACTTCTTTTTTTTTGTTAACTTCATATCAGAGTGTTCTTGATGCATCCCCTGCATGCCGCTGACAATTGATTAAATTATTCACTTTCATCATAATTTTAGCCCACTTTCTTTTTATTGCTCGTCTAATTCAGCCTTTAAAATAGATTGTCTGGGGAATGCATTAATATATTCCATGACTCACCAGCTTCCTAATGTGATGTATGTATCTGTCTCCCCCCCTCCCTGAGTATATATTGCATAATCTTCTCTTCAAGGGAAGCTCGTCTCAGCACACTTTTTCACATCCCTGCCATGCCCACCTTTCACTCTTGCCCACATATAGCACCCCAAGAGATACAGCCAAATCTTCCATCTTCTTCCTGTTTCATAAAACAAACAAAAAAAGCTCATCACTTAACTTTCTGAAAGTTGTGTGTTGCTCATTACTATAATGAGTGTGTGCCAAAGCTACAGTTACTGTGCAGCTTTCTGTATTTTGACTGAAAACCTGGCAAGCCATAATGCAGGTAGGGAAAAAGTACACGTGCAACTGGAACTCTTTTCTGCAGACAACCACGCGACAGAATGGGCAAGACACGTTCCCTTGTCCATCCAGCTTGTTAGTTCAGCCAGGTGACTGACTGCATAAAAACATTCAAAGCACCTCTTGCTGCATGCATGCTTCTCCCATGTTGTTGGTGCCTAGGATTGTGGCCTTTTTGTCATCCGACAATTTAGTTGGGCATTTTTTATGCCTTCCCCTCCCCCAAAAGACACCCAAGTTAATTGTAGGCATTATGTGGCTACAATCTGGTTCCAAATCAGAATTAGTCCCACCTCAAATATCCAAAAGAAGACATGCATGTTGCATTTCATGAATACTTACATCATCCAGGGACAAACATTCCATTTATCATGTTCAAAGAGCAACACCACCTTGTCTCTATCTTTGTTTAAGCAAGCATTTAAAGTGAAAATAGCAAGAAAAAAGAACGATCAGATTATCAAAAAAGCTGCAAATGTCTCACATTACATTTGTTTGCTTTTTTCCTTTTTCAGTTCCTTTTGTTATAATCTCTGCTTCTCTCTCCCTTTTTCTAGTCCCTTCCCCTTTTCGAGTCACAGATCAGAACAACAACCCAGAGCTTCCTGGTAACATGAATGTCCTGTTTACCTGGATCTGTATATGGCTGGGAATCTTCCCCTGAGCTCAGTTGGGACAAGGTAGAGCCCTTTCTCTTTGAACTCTGCCTCAGCTCCAAAAACTCTGGTTTAGTTGTTGGACCACCAGGATCTGCGGTCACCTATAACACTGAGCCCTTTTAAAAAATTGACCCACTATTCAAAATGCCAAAATGCCCTTCTTTCAAACCATAAAAGGCCCAGTACAATCACCATGGGTTCTGTTTTCCATACTGCCTCAATACATGGGTTTGATGATATCCCTTCCTGACTGGACCCAGCCTAGACACCAGGGATGTGGATCAAGTCTCTGACTCCAACTCTCGAGTCAAGTCCCAAGTCTCTGGGTCCAAGTTTCAAGTCAAGTCTCAAGTCTTTGCCCTCAAGTCCCGGGTCTATGGTTCCGAGTTGCAAGTCCCTATCTATTTAATGGAAAAACGTGTTGAAACCTGAATAAAATTCGGCTTGTCGTAAAAGGCTCCGAGTCTCGAGTCGAGTTTTTCGAATCTTTTACAATTGCCGAGTCAAGTCCGAGTCAAGTCATTGACGTGACTTGAGTCCGACTCGAGTCTGAGTCAATAGACTCAAGTCTACATCACTGCTAGACACCTTCACAACCCCTCACCACAATGTGTTTGTTTACATCTTTGAGAGTTTTATTCTTTCCTATCAGGATTTCACATTTAACAAACACAGTGGGAAGTTTAAAAATTACTTTGTTTAAAGAGAATTCATTGCCTCCTATAGGGCCATAAAATAGTAACTTAACATGATTTGCATGTTCGGCTATTTGTCCAAGGATTTTGCTACTGTCATTGAGCCAATTTAGTGGCCTTGTAAAATAGTATCTGGAGGCCTCCACACTGTTAGTTTATAAATAAGTCATTTATCCGCTGCATTAGGACTGGTTATGAGATTGCTTTGTAATCAGATATGAAAACCCAAATACAAATCACAGGTTCTTTGGTTCAGTTATGAACTTTGTGTGGAGAGGAAGGCGGCAGGGCAGGCTAGAAAATTGGGGATAAGATCCAGCCTGCTGAGATCCACCCTCTCCAGCCTGCTCCCCCCTGCCCTCCCCTCTCCCCTCCCCTGCTGCCAACTTACCAACACTAGCACAGCCTCTGGGAGCTGTTGTCATGTGCAGAGAAGGAGCCAGCCCATTTTCAGGTGGGGTCTCAGCCCATCCGCCGCCCCCTTTGATGTGTAATCCAATCAACAAACCTTTGATCTGTGATCAAAGATACTTTGATCTGTGATCAAAGATCAAAGGTTTTTCCGTTTCCCGGTTTTTTAACTTTTAAGGGGGCTGGGGGCATTCTAGGAGGGGCGAGGGGCATGTGTGTGCTTTTGAGGCACTTATCTTGTCTCTGCGGGGCGCAGGCAGCTTCTTCGGGGCGCTCTCAGTTCTCAGTTCCAGCATGTTCCTGGCGTGTTCTCGTCCCTGGCAGGAAGTTCCGGCGGCGCCATCTTGAATGGGCGGGATTCTCTAGGACCATAGAGAGGAGAGTCCTAGAGAGTCCCACCCATCCAAGATGGTGCCGCCGGAACTTCTTGCCAGGGACGAGAACATGCTGCGAGCGCCCAGAAGAAGCTGCCTGCGCCCCAAAAAGTGCCCCAAAAGCACACACACACACACCTTGGGGGGCGCGCGCAAGGCAGCTGCCGCCATGGGAAGCAGCAGGGAGGCGGCAGCTGCCCGCGAAAAAGAAAAAAAACGAGAAAAAAATCGGAAAAAGGTAGGTAAAAATGAAAGTTAAGGGGCTCGCGCCCCCCCGCCCAGCCTCTGCACCTCCCACCCGGGGGCCCTGGGCTCCCCGCCCCCCACTTGACGACGTCACTGGTCATGTGCGCTGTACCTATGGACATTCGTACCAGCAGCCTGGAAGCTTTCAAGCCGCCACAAAGGACCATGTGCTGCCAGTGCATAGGTTCTGGCAGAGCAAAGCCCAGTTAAGATTGGGCCATAAAGCTATCTGAGATCACAATAGGCTCTCTGGTAATATGAAGCTCCTTTGACATGCAAAAACAGTGTCCACACATTCAGAGGAGTATAATGAAAGGTAATCACAAGTGTGCCAGTGGGCTGCAACTTGAAGATGTCTTATTTTGGAATTACCCCGAGTAACGCACCAGCTGCCCTGATGGGGCTACTCAGATGTGGATTCGAGAACCCCATGTAACGGCAGCCAGGCCCGGGAAGGGGAATAGGATTTGGTGGAGAAGGCCACCACTGATCTCTCCCACTTCCTGGGCCTGGCCGACCAATCCCACCCCTTGAATGCCCCATTCTGCCCTGCCCCTCCTCCACCCGGCGGGGACTCACCTCGCCACCAGGCAGCACTCCATCCTGTGGCACCAGAGGAGTGGTGCAAGCCTCTCTGCCGGCACCACTTATTCTTCGGGTATGGCACTTTTGCAACACCCTAGACCTGTGGAGTGGTCGCTCCGCCTGTCTAGACTAGAGAGGATGGCAGCTTTATTATCAACATTATATCTTATGAAATTGAATTTCTGAGGGGAACTGTCTATTCTTTGCTTATGAAAAACTATTATATACAGAAATATTAGTTTTCTATACCCCATTGTGCAATGAAGATTACCAATACAAGCCCTAATTATGCCACTTTTTGTATAGAAGGGAATTTGTGCTTATTAATATTTACTCTCCTTCCATTTACTAATAATTTTCAACTTTCCTTTTCTCTGTATACTTTGCCCTGGAACATTCTTCAGCCTCAGTGTACTTTGGGGAATAATAGCCAAAGGAAAATGGATTACTTTGGCATACACACACATTTTGAAAACCTTGTTGTAGTGTGACAGACACCAAGCAGGAACATTTAAATATCTACTGAGCATCAACAGAACAAAGGCACAATAGGGAAGTGTGTATGTGCAGCAGCAAAATGATGTATGAGCATATATTGTCATTATATTTGCACAAAAGCACTTTGATGCTTAGAGATCAGGAAGCAGGCTTAACTCCCAGCACCTCCTGAGTGCCAGCATTGTTACCCTGGCAGAACACAAATCTAAACGAATGTTTAAAAAAACACAGCACTATTTTGTTCCATCATTATCTGAAGCAAAGTACTCACATATTAGATAGGTGCACAGCTTTAGACGAAGCTCCCAAGTGCTCTTCAAATCCACGATTTTCAGTCCACTTTTAACAGAAACTGAATGAGTGTAGCATTCCTCAGGATGCTTGCCTAGTGGCAGTGCGGATGCCTTACTATTGAAATATTGATATCAGTCCAAGTCTGCTGGTATTAAATATTGAAGAGAGAGAGCCATTAAGGCCACTGAAGTGCAAATAGGAGGCCTAATCACTTGGAAAGGGCTGCTGGCAGCTAGGACTGACAGGAAAAACTCTCCATTTCAGTAGGTGTACAAATCTTGAAGTGTTGGGTTAACAACAACACAGAGCTCTGGCATCCCACCTGGTGCATGATGACAATGAAACTCATCAGAGTGGTACACTCCAGGCATGGTGACTCAGTTGTCCATGATTTGGAATGGGATTGGGGAAAGTTTGTGGGGAAGATTTTAGGGAATGGTGGCATTACAGCGCTCCACCATTCCAAGACATCGCGAACATGCCGTAAAGCACGTTCGCGACGCCTTGGGACCAAGGGAGGCCGGCACAAGGCCGGCCTCACTCACTCCGTCACTGGACTGAGGATGCAGCCGCCGGGGGAAGGTGAGCACTCCCCCGGCGGCCGCGTGGGTGGTCCAGCAGGCGAGGGAGGGAGCCATTGGTCTAGCTGGCCGGAGAGGGGGCAAGGGATGGCGCCCGCCATATCCCCGTCCCCGTCGGAAGAATAGGCCATTATACGGCCTCCTCCAACTTCTGCCAGCTATTTAGCTGGCGAGACTCGGCTCCAGTTTACACCCGGGGAAGGGGAGTAGACTTCCGGTCCGCCTGTGCAATGGCAGCCTGGGCTCAGGATCCAGCGGGCAGCCCTGAGTGTTTACAAACTCTGGAAAAGTGCATTATAAAGATTCTTAGTCATGCAACTAGGAAAACAAACTGCATACCGAGCGAGCAGGAGGCGGCCCCGCCCCCTCACTGTCGGAGCCATTCCCCTGCGGAGAAAGCAGCAGGCAGGGTCTTTTGCCTGCTGCTTTCTCTGAACGGGAATGGCTCCGACAGTGAGGGGGCGGGGCCGCCTCCTGCTTGCTCGGTAAAGGGACTATGATGGAGCAAAACTCACGGCCCCGCCCCTACCAGAGCGACGCCTTTGTAAGGTACTCAGGGCCAGTGATGAGAGGTCTCTGGATAGGCTACCTGAGGGCTGCTTTGTGTCAGCGCCTCTGGGGCAAGTCCAGGGAAGGAGACAGGTAGAGGAGGAAGAAGGCAACCCTCTCCCCACTGCTGATTCTGAAGCCTGGTTGGGGGATCCTGGGTGTTGGACCAGCAACCCTGCCTGTGATTCTACCCCTGCCACTGGGGCCAAGGAAGATTCCTAAGGGGGGTGCAGCCCTCTCATGACATCCCTGCTGGGGCTGAGGATGGAAAAACAAGGCAATATCTGAAAATATTTTTTAAAGAAAATGTATAAATGGAAAAAGCCAATATACATTCACATTCTGTGTGAAAATTAAATTGGAATAAAGTAGCTGTCTACTGTAATGCTACCATAGGTTGACCCAGTTCAGAATCTCATTCCAATCTTCCAAACAATGGTTTGGAGGTCCAGAAATGTGCTTCTGGCTAATAGATTCTTCCATTCCCCCCCCCCCTTCCTCTCTCATGCACTGATTCCCTCCATTTCCTGGTTGCCTTTCTTTAACCATAGTGTGCTATGATATTTAGTGCCAACTGGCAAACCATGATTTGAAATTATGGGTTTGAAGTGAGTCTGCAAACCACATTTTGAAGGTTAGTGCATGGTTTGGAAGACTGTCTGAATGGAACAATTTCACCAAAGGCAACCACTAACAGAACGTGCCTTTGCTTGGGAATCATCTTCTTGGCTTGGCACATGGGCAATGCGCATGTTGGCAGTGCTCATAAAATGTTAAGCTGGTGAAGCCTAGACCATCCTATAGTGAACCAGAGTTTATGGGGAGGTGGCTGAAAGGAGAAGAAGAAATTAGCCCATTCATCATTTTCTCTTTATGGTCGTTCTTGGCAACAGTTGGATTATGGATTGTCCATGCTGGACACGAGGCACAGAAAAACTTCAGTAATCTTTCTGGCGTGGAGAAGATAGTTTTCTTATGTTTTGTTTTGTGCCAGATAAACTCACTACCTGTTGAAAATGTAGGTTACACTCTTACTTTTATGGATTGCATCTCTCTCTCTCTCTCTCTCTCTCTCTCTCTCTCTCTCTCTCTCTCTCTCTCTCTCTCTCTCTCTCTCTCTCACAAACTAAGGTTGTTTTCTTCTGTGATTAATTGTTTCAATTTAAATCTGCTTACTGTAGATGTATCCTGAAAAGATTGGTGTTATCGGAACAGGAGTACCACTTAATACAGCCAATGAGCACAGTTGTAAAATATCAGCTAGAGTAGTAGTATTGAGCAGATGTCTGAGCTTCAGTTTCACTTGGAAAACAGTGGGCTTAGGATCAATAGGACTGTGTAGTGTTTGACAGCTCTACGACTACTGTAAAGTAGCAGGGAATCTGCTTGGGTGTCTCTCTAGTGCCTGAAGGAAAGGGACACAGAGCCAGTGTATGAATAGCATTTCTAAACATAAAATCAGCTTGGGAAAGGACGTGCAGATGGATGAAAGGGGACCTTCTAAAATCAATAAAGAAGTCATTGCAAATGCATTGATGCAAATCTTTTAGGCATCAAAATTGAGCACTATTAGCCCTTCTTGAAATTCAGTATTGACATTTTCAGAATGGATGGAGCTCTGTTAAAGATTAGGGTTACATATAAACAGCCATTTTTTTCTTCTTCAGCAGTTCTCTATGTAAGATAGAAGTCAACTTTAAGGTATTCGGTTACTGTGTGCATTGTTTCAGCACTTGCATTGGGAATCGTGTATCTGAAAATTGGGTTTTTACTGAAGAACTTCTTAAAAATGCCACGTTAAACATCAGAATGCCCTTAAAATCCTGCATCCATCTTGTATCCTGTTCTTCATTCAGGTTTCATCATCTTTGAAATATAGACTGCTGCACCTTCCTTCAACTCCTGTAAAAGAATTGCAACACAGCAACACTAGAAAACAACATTGTACTATATATAAATATATATTTAAGGAAACTGACAAGCAAATTTTCTTCTCTGGCACTTAGGGATCTCTTGGTAAATGTCCTTCTTTTAGAATTCAAGCTCTTCGCCTCCCCATTTGTAGCTATATACACAGCACAATCCTGTGTAACCTTGCACCAGTGTAACAGCAGTAGATGCACCGGTGTAACAGCAGATGCATAATTGCACTTACTACTGTTACACCGGTACAAGGTTACACAGGATTGTGCTGTAAGTTCTTTGTTTGCATGCGAGGTGGTGGCTCCGGTAGCAGGTGAAATGCCGCCACTGCCGCGAATAGGGTAGGGAAGGGAGGGGTGAGTGTGTGTGGTGTGCTTTTCATGTCCAAAACATTTTAGAAATTGGGGGAGGGAACAGTACCAGATCCAGTTGGTCTCAGGCACCAGGAAGGTTTGGGGTTGCACCAGCTCCTTCAGTTTTTACAGTATCCTTTCCTTTTTATTTTTTATATTTCAAAGCCCTCACTTTCTGGTTTTTCATTGGAGTCCTGGTCTCCCTGGGCTTTAGCACTAGGGTTGGCATGCTGTGATTGGTTGCTGAGTGTAGTCTGTATCCTTTCTCCATCATAGGAAAGTGGGCAGGATTGAGGGGGTGGCAGAAGTACAGATGTTCTGGTGTTTTTTCCCCCTCCACTTTGGTTTCCATGCATTTTTACATGCCTACACCAGCTCCAACATCAGTGTAGTGGTCTCCTAAAGTTGGGGGAGTGTCCATGTCTGGAAGGAGTTTAAGATATAGGGTGTGTTGGCTTCTTCCTATCCTGCCCATATTTTCACCTTAGTTTGGGATTTATACCAGTTGCAGTTATGCCAATGATTATGCCATATCATTATGCCTTAATGATAATTAAGCCAACTAGTGTCTGTGATGTGTTCACAACAGAACTAGGGCTATGAACTTTGGCCCTGCCAGCGCAGATGTAGTTGCACCAGCATCCGAGGGCATACATCCAGGGATTCTCAAATTGGTGGGTTGCGACCCATCACTTGGAGCAGAGGCAGGTCAGTCGCTACTCCCTTAAGGGGAGTGGTGACCTGCGATGACGGCAGCAGCGATCTGGGAATTGCGCCTCTGTCGGGGCCAAAAGGCATATTTTTAGACTTACCAAGGGTTGGGCCATCCTCCGGAGGGTGCAGGAGGCCTGTGGCCCCCCAACAGCCCCCCAGCCTCTGAATGGCTCCTGGAAGTGATTAAAGCCCACGTCTGGCTTACATTCTGGTTTCCCTGAAAACTGGAAGTGGGCTTTATTCTTCTCTAGGAGCCGTTTGGAGATTTGGGGAGGCCTGCTGGGGGGGGCAACCCCCAATACATATAAAAATCCTTTATGTCCCCAGCAGTAGCGTTATCCCTGGATTGCTGCCATCACCATTGCCCCGCTACCGCAAGCACACAAAGTTCTCCCCTATTCACTGTCCTATCCTATACAGCTCAGAACAGTGTTTCCAAAGTACAGAACTGGGCTGCCCATTGCTCAAGCCATCAACAATTCAGATAATTACATAGATAAATATAGCAAAAGTGAGATAAAGAAATAGATAAACCACACCAACAGGCAGAGGCCCCATACACCCTGCTCACTGGACAAGAGGCACTTTTTCAATTGGTGATCCTCTTATATTTAGCAGGGGGAGAGTAACTGCCCCCCTTTCACCCCAGCACAGTGTCTTTTCTGGTGGCTGTTTGCTGGTGGTCTTCTGCATCTTTTTTAGATTGTGAGCCCTTTTGGGACAGGGAGCCATTTAATCATTTGATTTTGTCTGTAAACCGCTTTGTGAACTTTTTGTTGAAAAGCGGTATATAAATACTGTTAATCAGCGGCGTTGCTAGAGGTCCTGCCGCCCGGAGCACCGCCACTGGGGGGGCGGCGCCACAGCCCTGCCGCTCCGGGGGGCGCCGCCGCTGGAGGGGCGACCCGGCTTACCTGCGCGCCCGCCCAGTGATGTGGGCGGGCGCTCCGAGGAGAAAGCCTCGGAGTGTCCACCACGACCGGCGGCCAGGGCCTTCTGAGAAGACCCACTGCGTCGCTGCGCTATTTATCCTTTTTCGCCCATGCGCAGAATGTTTCTGAAACGTTCTGCGCATGCGCGAAAAAGGATAAATAGCGCGGCGACGCAGTGGGCCTTCTCAGAAGGCCCTGGCCGCCGGTCGTGGTGGACGCTCCGGGGCTTTCTCCGGCTCCAAGGCCGGGAAGGCCTCGAAGCGCACCCCTGCGTCACCGGGCGGGCGCGCGCTCCGGAGGAAGAGGGCCCGATGCCACCCGAGCCACGGAGCCGCCCGGAGACGCTGCTCCGCTCGCTCTACTCTTTCCACGCCTCTGCTGTTAATAATAATAATACAGATTAACCAAGTAAGGATAACTCTGGGACATGGTTTAATAATAATAATATCTGACCTAGAACAGTGTTAGAAACGTCTCTTAGTAGTGAACAATCTCACAGTTTACAATGATTAATATTTGCAGAATACCATTTACAATGGTAAGGGAATTGATAGGTACCACCTATATCTATATTTATATTGATGTGTCACCTTGCTGGGGATTTTTGACACCAGATTTGCAAGTAGAACATAGCCTGAATAGTTGAGTAGGTAGGCCAGCCTTTTGTGCCTTGATGTCTGTGATGGAACAAGCTGCGGCAATCTAGTTCATGTCACTGCAGCTACCAGAGCACTGTTGTCCTGTTCATTGTGCTGCTTGAGGACCCCCTGTGGCCACTCTTACATCCTTGAAAGCTTACAGGATTAAGCTATCGAACACCTTAACAATGCATAATTAGTCTGTTGTGTGCTTAACACAATGAACCAAGCAATTAACTTCTTCCCTTGGTTTCAAAGGGACTTGCAGTGCAATCCTCATACATTGAGTTCAATGAGATGTTAACACACCTGCTCTGGAGACACATGTACTGTGCATTTACATGTGCCCACAAACATGCAGGTCTATACACATACCCATCCAGGAAGTGACTCAGTCCATTCAGTTCCAAACAACGAATTCGAGATCAATATAACTAAAAACAATATAAAGTATAAAATTGATATACTGAATAAAAAACAACCATGTACAGTGATAAAGTTGTGAATAACTACAAACAATTGCTACTTATATGGGTGAACATAATTATACAAAAATCACCTAAAACGTTGCCTGCCTAAATAAAATACCACAATCACTCAACATGTTGTGCGCGCACACGCGCACGCACACACAAGAACATGAAAACCGAGGGTTAACCTAACTAGGCAGTCTGGAGTTGCTATGGGCCTTGGGAGCTACCTGAGAAGGAAGAGATCAAAATCTACAATAGACCTAAATGAGGGCCTGCAATTAAAATGTTGCTAACAAGGAAAAAACAGCACTGGCCTACCCCTGGCCTACCCCTATCTGTAATCCAAAGGGACATCAAAACTATATCATAAATCATGCTTGTGGAAGGGAACAGTCATTTAATTGAAACAGGCACCCAAAATATTTCTAACTCTTATTGAATATCAGATGAGACGTTCACTCTGAGCTGAGGTAACTTTCAGACACACTCTGAATGCCCACGTTATTGGTGACGCAAAACTCCTTAGAATTGGCACCTGACTGTTTTGGGCAGATGGATGTACAGCTTCAAAGGGCCATGAGAATGCCAGTGCTCAAAGCATGGGGCCTGCTTTCACACGGACACCCAACTCCCCTGTCTTTTGAAGTACAGAGAGGGCAAGGCTTTCATTCTAACACATTGCTACTGTACACAGATTGGGTCCCTCCATAGAAATGAATGAGGAAGCTATTACAGGTAGGGGAGCTCTGAGTAAACGTTTTGTAAACGTTTGGAACCCAGTGTGTGCCATCCTGAGTTGTGTGATGGAAGAAAGGTGTGATATACATATAGCAGATGAATGGAAAGACCTCAAGGCTGTTGTGTTTCAACTATCACTTTGCCACCAATAAAGCCATATGCAAACTCCACACATGCCCCAAAGCATTTATTTATGTAGAGCAACTTGTAAGCACGTTTCTTTAGTACATGACTCTCAAGTCAAGCAAGCTATCATAATAACTGTTTAAAAAGAAGAAGAAAAGAATAATGGTTTTGGTCATTATGCTCATTTTGTTTGGTAGCCTTCGATTTCCTTTATTTTACTTCTTTTGCTCTGTGACATGCCTTTGCTGATTTTCTGTTCCAGGCTGCAGTGTAAAAATTGCAATGCAAATGATACCATTTTATCTCCAGAAGCTAGCTGTGTTATTGCGCAAGAAGTGCCATATTCTTGTTGAAATGGGAAAAGCCTCCCACACCACTAATGTGTTTTTGCAGTCACAGCTGCTATGCCACGAAAACTTGCAGGCTTCTCTGTTGAAAAGGATGAGGGGTCATTGGGATTCTAAGCAGACGCAGCCACACTTGTTTGGTGCATGTCATCAGCCTGCCCTTGCACACGAGAAGACAAAAGCAAAGGCTTAGATATTACATAAACACCTCCTAACACTCTTAACAAAATATTGCCTGAATTTCCTAGCACCGTAATGAGAATGTCAAGGACAGAGAAGATATTTTTGAGCTAACTTAATTAGCCTTTGCCAACATAGTCCATGCAGCTGGCATATTCATTCAATAAATTGGTGCAAAGGAGAATGAAAATCTTTTTCATAAAGCGACCCTTTAATGCTAGTGAGATCAGAGCCTTCTGCAAAGAAACAGATTATTCATCTTGAAGGACAGGCTTCTTCATAAAGTTCAGCCAAACTATTGCAACAGTGAATTGAGGGAACGTTCTCCAGGGAAATTAAGGAGAAGAAGAAGTCTGTTCTTTTCCATCACTCAGTCTGCTGTGATGCAAAGTATTGATGCATTTTGTTTGGTGCAGTACCGGTACAGGCTCCTCCATAGACACAGCTCCTGGAATGAGACACACAGGACAAAGTCAGTGCTCACTGCCGACCTCCACTTATTTTGATCTCAAAGATTTCTTATTTCATTACCAAACCTGATTTTTCCAGCTGTCATTTTTCATCACCTTCTTCTGTCTAGATCACTGCAACATTGTGTGTGAATCTAAGTTCAAACTGCTTTGGCTTGAGGATGTTGGCAGACCAAAGTAAGTGTCTGTCAATATGATGGATGGGATGCTGTGATTGCCTGGGAGAAGGCATTTATTCTCCCATTCCCCTCCCTTCATCCTCTTTCCCTCTCATCCCCCCCCCCATGCTCCAGCCCCTCATTTGCCCTGTCTTCCCTCTCCCACAGACTTGAAGGGTTCTGAGTCCCAGGTGATGTACATGGATAGACTTCCAACCTAGGCAGTCACCCATTCAGGCACCGACCAGGACAGGGTACACCAGACCAAGCGTCAGTAAGTTTGCTGCACCATACACATCAACATTATGAACTGTGATACAATTCTTGAAAGATAGATCAGCTTCTTCTAAGCGTTTGCTGAGGAAGCTTGTAAATAATGAGCTTCTTTCCAAATGGAGCCAAGGGGAGTTTGTAACTCATTACTAATCAGAATTAAACCCTGGCTGGGATCTTGCAACCTGTACTAACAAAGGGCTCATTACTACAAGCTATCAACAAGCAATCACCTACTTTACTGTAATTGGAAAACACTCATTTAAGATAACTTGCTTTTCATGCTAATTCTGGCAGTGGATTGACAATAAAACTTGTTAGTGTGTTTAAGATCTCCTGGGAAGGGCCATAAACCAGTCACTGCAGCAGTAGCTTCTTTTCTGTTTCTTTCTCTCACAAATCATAAAATGAGTTTTGCAGAAAGTAATAAAGGACTTGGATGCCCACTTGGGCAAACAATCAGAGAAACAAGCCACATGTCCTCCGTTCCATCTAATGGATTTTTTATTGTGAGACTTGTTGAACTTTCTCTATTAGAAATACTGACAGCAGCAGGTTTGTGCTGACACAGACACACAATCTCGGCTTTTGCAAGCAAAGAGAACACTTCTTCAGCCACCTTTGCTCAGGGCTAAACTAGACCCAGATCAGCTGCAAGTAGAAACCAGGTCCTCAGACTCAAGAACCTGGATTCAGAAATGAGACCATTAGAAAATAGGTTTGATTGCTGTGTCAAGGCATGATTTCAGATCATATTTGAACAAAAGTTATAAAAGAAATATGATGATCCCCAGATAACTTTTGACCAATTTCTGATGGGGTCTGGTAAAATCTTTGTCCTTGTTCCTATGGTAGCATTGAATGGATATTATTGTACATGCATACACACACACACAAACACACATACACACACACACAGGTCTGTTACCCAGCACCCCTAACTGTGTTGAGGTGCATGTAGCTCAAACCAATCTTATGCACCTATATTTCCCAAAAGACCTGTTTGCTTTGGATAAACATTCTCATCTCCATAGAATGCTATTATCCCTCTGCCCCTCACTCCCCCTCCACATATCCGGGAACTGAGTAGTTTTCTCTCCTTCTCTTGCTTTCTCACTTCCCTCAGAACCGGTGCTTGATATTCAAGGTAGCAGGGAACTTGAATTAGTATAAGGTTTCATGAAAGATTCTAGACTGAGGTTTGAGCATAGGCGCTTGATGGCCTAACGCCAGTTTAAAGGCAACATTACTATAGATTTCACCACCTGATAGTTTAACCAATAGCATTTTCATTCCTTATTTCCCTCTCCTCCTGATTGTAAGGGTTTGTTGTTGTTGTTCAGTCATTAAGTTGTGTCCGACGACCCTTCATGATCCCATGAACCACATCCCGCCAGGCCTTCCTGTCCTCCACTATCTTCCTGAGTTCGCTCATTTTCATGTTCGTTGCATCGGTGATGCTGTCTAACCATCTCATCCTTTGCCTTCCCCTTCTCCTTTTGCCTTCAATCTTTCCCAGCATCAGAGTCTTCTCCAGAGAGTCCTCTCTTACCCCCTCCCAATAACAATAAATAATGCTGCATTTGCACCTATATCTGACATCTTTTGCGAATGCCAAATTCCTTTGGGGCACACCACAAGTCAGCTGTCAAACATCCCTAAGGCATGCACATTTCAGTGCATGTGTAAGTGCATTTCCACATGTCATTGAGCAAGTGAAGTTACAGTTCACCCTGGATGTATTCAGAGTCAAGCACCCGATGGGAGAATGTGCACTAGAGTACCTTACCTTGGTAGCCTACCAGTAGTGGGTTTCAATATCTCCCCACAACCAACACCTGCTTTCCAGCAAGAGGAACTAGGCAAGTCCCAACAGACTATTTTCCTTCCCTCTCCTTCATTGCCACTGATTAGTATGCTGGCAGGCAGCATCAATGTCCCAAGGGCTATGTGTATTGACACAGGGAGAAGAATGCTTGTTGGGTTGGAGCTAATGTTGTATTCAAAGCCTTCTCTGAGAAGACAGCCCTGAATTTATATCATCTACTGTCATATAAAGCCCTCCTAACCACTGGGCCTGGCCTGATGAAATGGGAGGCAATGGAGCAGCAGCTGTTGCCTCTGCCCATCTGCCTCCAGCCTCCTTGGCTGCTGTGGGGAGCTGAGAATCCAGAATAGGGGGTGGGTTCTGTCAGTTCTGTAGAAGTCATTTTGCTGCCTTTCGATTGGAGCCTTGGCTGTGCATGATTGCAAGCAAATTGTGTGTGACTGTGCAGTGGCTATGGTCTTTGTAAAAATCGGTATATTTGCTCTTCTACCCTTATTATACTATTTTGAGAGTGGTGCTGCTTCTGACGGAAGATAATCGACTAACCTTGCAATGGTGAAAGACCCAGTCATTACTATATGCTACATGATCTGGGTGATATGTTTTATATGCTGCTGATTCTATTTTTGTTTGTTTTAGATTTCATAACAGGAGTGGAAAAAAATTAGGGCTGCAATCGTAAGCACATTGAGTAGGGAGTAAGCACTATTGAACACAGTGAGACTTACTTCTGGGTAAACATGCTTAGGCTCATGCTGTAAGGCTTCAGTCCTTTGCACACTTACCTGGGAGGAAGCCTCATATGGATAGGCTTGTGTTGCAAATTATTTCAGAAATTATTTAAGAAAATAAGATGAAATAATAATCCTGTTTGTACCCTACTACTGCTCTGAACTAGAACTCAATTGGAAATTAACTGTTGAAATCATGGGCTAACCTAAGGAGAGCAAATGAAATAAGCAAAAACAGCAACCAGACATGTTGCAGCCATAGGTAATTAATTGCTCACACAAATGTCTTATGAACAGAGCCAACTTCTAGCGAGTCCCTATGTTGTCGTCATTATAGCATGACCAGAATCTCCCTTGCCTATGCCTAGAGTGCATATGTGTGTGGCAATGGAGTCCCTCTTTAAATAGACAATTAATTGAAATGATAGGGGAAATTCTGAAAGCACAGAACTCCTAACCTTATTTCAACTACTCAAGTGGGAAAAGACTCCAAAATTACCTTTGGGGGAAAAGCATATGCTATGTGGATGGCAGAACTTGAGCTCTATGAGCCCAGTAACCAAAACCAGCTCAACTGGATTGCATGGATTTAAGATGGTGAGCAGTTCCCTCCTGTATGTGTGCTTTACAAGAGCAAGATATTGTGGTTTGTGCCACTGCAATTAAGGAGAGATCCAGTCTGGGAACACAAGGGAATATGGGGCATATTCCCATACATTGTTCTTCTGGTTTGCCTTTCAGGGAAAATGAAGCTAAGAGATTAATTACATGAATGAGTGTATGGCAAAAATAATGGCACAATGAAATAGTCATTGCAGAGTTAAACTTTGATAGCACATTTTTAAAGCATATGCAAATGCATGTAAAACTAAGCAGATAAACAAGTATTCTACCAACCAGATATAACATTCCAGTCCTTGTACAGTTTGCCTCCAAGATGTCTTTCCGTCTCTCAGACTACAAGGTTTAGGGTTCTCTGTACAGGTGCTCTTCCTCACTCCTAGAAGAAGGCCAGGGTCAGGATGTTCTGCACTAACACCACTTCCAATTGGCTCTAGCAAATCTTGCAAGATCAGGACATCTGATATAGAAAGAGGAAAATAAGCCTGCATAAGGAGAATTGTTGTGGGATTTTAATTTTCGGAATAAATTTTAGATGGGTGCTTGTACCTGTATGTGTATATGGGGGAACCAAAGAAAATGGCTGAAATTGCCTGGAGTTGTGATGTGACGGAAGTCATCAGTTTGAAATTCTGCAGTTGCAAGTAAATTGGGCTTCCAGGAATGCAGATGGCCATTTAGGTTCCAAGAAGGCCTTTGAATGAGCCATAAGCAATCAATTGTACCATAAACAAGCCATTTGTCCAGAGATGAGGGAAAGATGAGTGATAAGAAGATGACTAGACAAACTGTGCCAGATGGAAGGTCAAAACACTATGCCAAGGATGGAGGAAGAGTTAACATGGATTGGTAGATTGTGGATGATGGCCAGAAGGAGGGGCCAACGCAAGGAGCAGCAGAACAGAGCAAGTGAAAAGGTTTCTGGGCTGAAACTTGATCACCTGTAGGCCAGCCACAGCAGATCCTCCATGACAGAATGCCGAACCCGCGCCAGTAGCGCAGGGTTCGTAATTGCCCAGCCTCGCCGTGAGCACAGGAGAGGAAGGGGGTGGGGGCTCTTCGAGGACCCACCTGAGGGTTGGCTTACGAGGGGGTGGGGCGACCCAGGTTTTACCTGGGTGCACGGAAGCATCGTCGGCCATTCTAACTTCCTGTGAGCAGCTGACACCCTCCCACCCACTCCGGGCTCCCTCCCAGTCCGGGCTCCGCCGGTTGCCCATTTGGGGGCCAGGTAGGATTTTTTCTGTTTACCTGATTGGCCGTGGTGAGCAGTTTTTTCGCCTACCTCGAACTGTGCAGGGGCCCGTGTTTTTCCTGCTTTCTTCTCTGTTATTAACCAGGCACTTTGTGTTGCAGGTTAGTGCAGGTATGAAGGCTGGAATGTGGCTGTCGGTGTGAACTCTGGGGCAGCAAAGGCAGGGGATGCCCCGATCTCCCACCTCACAGCTGCCCTCCGGCACCGAGGCTGGTGTGGGGCTGGCCTTGACTTGAACCACGTGGCCTGCGCTAGATGCTACGAACTCAAGAATGAAGTTGCTGACCTCTTGACCAAAATATGCAACTTGTCCCTTAAAACGGCCACTGTGCCAGAGGATTGGAGGATAGCTAATGTCACGCCAATCTTTAAAAAAGGAAGGAGGGGGGACCCGGGAAACTACAGGCCGGTCAGCCTAACATCTGTTCCAGGGAAGATGGTGGAAAGCCTCATCAAGGATAAAACCGGAAAACATATAGAAGAACAAGCTCTGCTGAGGGAGAGTCAGCATGGCTTCTGCAAGGGGAAGTCTTGCCTCACAAACCTGTTAGAATGTTTTGAAAAGGTCAACAGGCATGTGGATGCGAGCGAACCCGTGGATATTATATATCTGGATTTTCAGAAGGCGTTTGACACGGTCCCTCATGAAAGGCTCCTGAGAAAACTCCACAGTCAGGGAATAAGAGGGCAGGTCCTCTTGTGGATTAGGAACTGGTTGAAGACCAGGAAACAGCGAGTGGGAGTCAATGGGCAATTTTCACAATGGCGAGAGGTGAAAAGCGGTGTGCCCCAAGGATCGGTCTTGGGACCGGTGCTTTTCAACTTATTCATAAATGACCTGGAGTCGGGGATAGGCAGTGAGGTGGCCAAGTTTGCAGATGACACTAAACTTTTCCGGGTGGTGAAGACCAGCAGGGATTGTGAAGAGCTCCAGAAGGATCTCTCCAAACTGGGAGAATGGGCAGCAAAATGGCAGATGCGCTTCAATGTAAGTAAGTGCAAAGTGATGCACATTGGGGCAAGAAACCAAAATTTCACATATACGCTAATGGGTTCTGAGTTGTCTGTGACAGATCAAGAGAGAGATCTTGGGGTGCTGGTGGACAGGTCGATGAAAGTGTCGACCCAGTGTGCGGCGGCTGTGAAGAAGGCCAATTCCATGCACGGGATCATTAAAAAAGGGATTGAGAATAAAACGGCCAATATCATTCTGCCTTTGTACAAATCGATGGTAAAGGCCACATCTGGAGTATTGTGTCCAGTTCTGGTCACCACACCTCAAAAAGGATATAGTTGAATTGGAAAAGGTGCAGAAAAGAGCGACCAGAATGATTCGTGGGCTGGAGCACCTCCCTTATGAGGAAAGGCTACAGCGTCTGGGGCTTTTCAACCTAGAAAAAAGGCGCCTGAGGGGGGACATGATTGAGACTTATAAAATTATGCATGGGATGGAGAGAGTGGACAGAGGGAAATTCTTCTCCCTCTCGCACAACACCAGAACCAGGGGACATGCACTAAAATTGAGTGGAGGGAGAGTTAGAACAGACAAAAGAAAATATTTCTTTACCCAGTGTGTAATTCATCTGTGGAACTCCTTGCCACAGGATGTGGTGATGGCACCTGGCCTAGATGCCTTTAAAAGGGGTTTGGACAGATTCATGGAGGAAAAGACCATCACAGGTTACAAGCCATAAGCAACCTCCTGGTTTTAGAAGTGGGTTTTCTCTGTGCCAGGTGCAAGGGAGTGTCAATGGGAAACAGGTTATCTTGTTGGCTGTGTGCTCCCTGAGGCATCTGGTGGGGCCACTGTGAGATACAGGAAGCTGGACTAGATGGGCCTTTGGCCTGATCCAACAGGGCTCTTCTTATGTTCTTATGTTCTTATGCCATCCAGCTCAGCGTGGGTTTGAGTGGGCCTGCTGCCCCGGCCCCTGCAAGGGGTTGATGGTGCAAAGCCTGCCTCCCTCGCAGGGGGGCTGTGGCTTGGAGTCAGGGTGAAACATCTGCCTGGGGGTGGGCTCCCCCCTTTTTCACTGCAGCCAGTAGGCCCGTACACTGTTCTCTTTGACCTACCTGAAATCCTGCTGATCTCCTGATCTTTCTCTTCCTGTTATTTGCTTTAATAAAAGTAGCCCTTTACACCCATATTACTGACTCGTGTGTTTACTGGGGAGTGCTTGGGCAATACACAATTTAGCCTCATTTATTTCCTCATGGTAATGACCACTTAGTGTGGGGAAGGCCCCCTCAAAATCCAAGCCATGCTAAGTGTACCCAACCCATTCCCCCTGCTTGGACCCTTGTAACAGTAGAATCCCCAGTGTAAGTGTACTTATGCCAGTGTAACTTGCCGTACACCGACGGACGCAGAACGGAGACCGGTGTAACCCCCCTTGGATGCCTCACATGCGCAGTTCAGACACGGAACAAACACCGGCACAACTCTGCCGGCGCAGGGGGCATTCTAGTGGCATTAGGATACCCTGGGAATGTCCCCTGCGCCGGAAGTGTTGCACCGGTGTCTGTTCCGTGTCCAAACTGCACATGTGAGGTGTCCAAGGGGGGTTATACCGGTCTCCGTCCTGTGTCCGTCGGTTTACGGCAAGTTACACTGGCATAAGTGCTTTTACACTGTGGGATCTACTGTTACAATGGTACAAGTTACACAGATTGCGCCCTGACTTTGCTTAACAAAGACAAAAGCAGGGCATAAGTTAAAATGAGTTATGACTTCCATTGGAGTCAGTGGAGAGACCTAAAATACCTACTCCACCCACCTCTTCACATGTCACATGTCACAGGGCAGAATTCCTACTCGGCAGCCAATCACAGTACCCATCAAGGGTATATGCACAAGTAGGCTTACCATATACAAAGGGGGACAAAGTGTCTATACCTTTAACCATTGTATAGAAGAAGGAATTTGAGCAGGTTCAGGTTTTTGCACCCTTCCATGATGAGCTGCACCTGCCCAATTTTCTTCTTCTAAAATTTGACTGTGACAGGTGGTACACCTGGCGACAAAAGTTGGGAACCTCTGTTCTATACAATGGTTAAGCCCTAGGAAGGAAACATGGCTCCGATAACAAGAAACATGACACAGGACGCCATCACTTCCACCCTCATAATTTATAGACTGACACATACACATCGGGGAACTCTAGTAATGGACGGGAGAGTTTTGCACAAGCAACGAACAGCCAAGGCTAGTAACAAATTTTAGATTATCCTTTTATTTTTATGATTTAGATTAGAATCATTATATACTGCTTTCAAACAAAACGTAAGGTTCTCAAAGTGCACAGCAAAGATGGATACATAGGTGGATATTGTATTGCTTGAATTCTCAGACACCCAGCATGAATCTCAATTTCTCGGTTGCACCATCTGGGTCAGCAAGGATGGCATCTCCTTTCAGTAATAAGGAGGAGGACTCACCAGGAGGAGGAGCCCATATCCCACAACATGTCTCCTGAACATCCTCCATCCCATCATGTACCTCACAAAAACATTCATGGCCACAGAGGTTCTCTTCCTCCGACCTTACAAAAGGCAGAGAATGAAACTTAGATCAGAAACATGTGCATGCCATTCAGTGGCTTCACCTCTGACTGTATTTCATCTAAAATAGCACAGAGCTCTACTTGTTTTTATCATAGCATACAGCGATTCCAAGATGAATTCAACCTGGACCTATACTTCAAAGGCCGAAACCATAAAAGAACTTTCAGAAACCTAGCCTATTTCTAACAAAAATCCATACCTCACTATATCTCTTGCTATTTTATCCAGTGAGAGCAAGGTTGCATACTCTTAATCTATAGTTGTGCAGCGGGTCTTATTTGTTCCTATTTCATATACATTCAGATTCCCAATGAATCTTACCTATCATTATTAGTTACATTTTCATAAATGTAATATAATATGATATATTAAATATATCATTACCTTATATATCTTTAAACATATATCTATATATACCTTTATATACCTTTACACACACACACACACACACACACACACACACACACACACACACACCCTACCTACCTACCTACCTACCTATCTTCCTCTGCATACATTATATATTGCTGCCCTGGCTGAGGCCCCTGTTAATCTGGGCTATGGAACACCACGAGTGCAGAGGAAGTTTCCCAGTACTTCTGGTTGCTCTAGAATGCATTGCAATGTATTCTGGAACTATTTTGGGAGAGGAAGGGGGGTCATGTGACCCAGAAGAGGCTTCTGGAGCGTGATTTCCGCCTGTTAAAGGAAGAAGACGCAGTGGTTTGTTTCTAAAAGATGAGAAACCCGCATGTTTACCTTTTTTCTTTTTACAGGTGGCATCTGGTGGGGCCACTGTGTGATACAGGAAGCTGGACTAGATGGGCCTTTGGCCTGATCCAGCAGGGCTCTTCTTACGTTCTTATGTTCTTATGTAGTGTTTTCTGGTTCCCCCCCCCCATCCGCAAAGCATCCACGGTGAGACAAATCCACGGCTGCTGAATTCGCGGATACGAGAGGCCAACTGTACAGTATATGCCACTAGAAGATTATTATATTTTCATTAGGAAGACCATTATAACTGCAAAAAGAAAAAAGTGATTTCTGTGACTCTGGATACATTAAGGTGATTATTACATCAGCCTAAAGTTCTGACTCATATGATGTCAGGGCATTTGTGGCCAATTACCATAGGCCAATCCATTGATGGACCTCTATGATCCATCCTAGGAAGCATTTTTGTTCCTTTAAAATAGTGATAGCAGAAAATGAATTAAATGTGCAACTATCTGACATAGGAAATCCAGGAAACTCATGTGTTTCTGCTGTTACTGAGCTGTTAAGTTATGTATGATGACCTTTATGCAGTTTGTGTAGAAACAGTGGTCTGAAATGCAGAATTGTGAAATACTTCACAGCAATTTATTTTCCTGTCTCCTTTTGCTTCCTAATGATGCACTTTATATTGTGTACCTTCTCCTGTGCTATGAATTTTAATTCTGCTTTAGCTTTGCAGAACAATGATTTAAGGAGTAGGGGCACCAGCCTCCTAAATAATGGATGCATTGTGTTTGCTCTTGATTTGATAAATCATCTGAAACTCAGAGTACATTTCTAAGATTAGCAATGCATTAGTAATGCACTGAGATTCACACAGCAATACTTCAAGAAAAAAATGATTAGAATAAGATACAAAAAGAGTGGTATGCACTGCGTTTATACGTAGACATAAATCAATGGATCGATGAGACGAAGGAAGATGTTCTGCCAGAGACAGGGAGAAAGGGAGAGAATCCATTTGATTTGGGCTAGAAGATGAAATAATTAGGAGTAATGTCTGCTGTTTCTGTTCATCAGAGCATTAGATATTGCTCTTACTTTGTCATATTCCAAATTTGCAAAGCTTTTTTTTTTAACCTTTGCAGGACTCGGAAACTCTTTTCCACAGATAGGTTGATAGATTCAACAAAGGGTACACCTTAATTAAGTGGGCCTGATTTTTGTAGGGTCATGGCAGCAATAACATCCTAAAGTTTAGGACCTAAACTAATATTAAACTAAACTAATTAATATTAAACAGAAAAATATTTTCTGCTATAATTGTCAGAGCCCTGAAATATTTGGGGAACAAGCTCTCTTGGACTGTTGATCTTAAAAGCATTGTGCATGAGTTTGCTGTCCTTCCTCTGTCCACTAGCCTGGCATGTCTGTGCAGCTATTCTGCCCTGTATCCACCCTGGAGTATCTCTAGAATAATGCATTCTGGGAGCAAAAGAGTATCAATGACCAAGGGTTTTGCTTCACAGCCAAGGCCATAGGCCAGGGCCAAACTAGGCATTGCTTTATGCCAGCGGATTTCAAAGTTCTCCCCCCGAGGTGAGGAGAACTTTGAGTGTTTGTGGGGGCGGAGTCAGCAGCAGCGGCAATCCAGGGGATCACCACCACCGCTGCTGAAACCGCCCCTGAAACCGTCCCCTCTGCACTTACCGGGGCCTGGGGGAGCTTCTGGGAGGCCTGCGAGACCCTCTGCTGGCCTCACCAATCTTCGGATCTCTGTTTTGCAGTGATCTCCGAGTGCTTCCTGTTTTCGCAAAACCGGAAGCGCTTGGAGTTTGCCGCAAAACAGTGATCCGAAGATTGGGGAGGCCTGCAGAGAGTTGCACAGGCCTCCCCAAAGCTCCCCCCCAAGCCCCGGTAAGTGCAGCAGGGGCGATTTTGGGCAATTTGGCGGTGGTGGGAATCCCCCGGATCGCTGCCGTCATGCTGTCCCTGCCCCTTAAGGGGGCAGGGGACAGCGTACATTCTCAATGGTGGGTCGCGACCCACAGTCTGAGAACCGCTGCTTTAAGCCTATCAATAACAGATGGATTTACTTTACTTCAGTAATATATTTAAGAACATAAGAAGAGCTGAATCTGACCAAAGGCACAACTAGTCCAGCTTCCTGTATCTCACAGTGGCCCCACCAAATGCTTCAGGGAGCACAAAAAACAACGAGATACCTGTATCCTGCAGGGATGTGGATCAAGTCTCTGACTCCAAGTTTCGAGTCAAGTCCCAAGTCTTTGCCCCCAAGTCCCGAGTCTTTGGTTGAAAGTTGCGAATCCCTATCTATTTAATGGGGAAAACAGGTTTAAACCTGAATAAAATTTGACTTCATAGAACGAAAGCTTTCATGGCCAGCTACTAGAATACAAGACACAAGTTTTATGGGTGAAGTGTTGTTGTTGTTGTTCAGTCGTTAAGTCGTGTCCGACCCTTCGTGATCCCATGAACCATATCCCGCCAGGCCTTCCTATCCTCCACTATCTTCCTGAGTTTGCTCATTTTCATGTTCGTTGCATCGGTGATGCTGTCTAACCATCTCATCCTTTGCCTTCCCCTTCTCCTTTTGCCTTCAATCTTTCCCAGCATCAGAGTCTTCTCCAGAGAGTCCTCTCTTCGCATTAGGTGGCCAAAATATTTGAGTTTCAGCCTTAGTACCTGTCCTTCCAGGGAACAGTCAGGGTTGATTTCATTTAGAATTGACTGATTTGATCTCTTAGCAGTCCAAGGGACTCTCAGGAGTCTTCTCCAGCACCACAGTTCAAAAGCATCTATTCTTCGGCGCTCAGCCTTCCTTATGGTCCAACTCTCGCAACCATACATTGCTACTGGGAACACCATCGCCCTGACTATACGAACTTTTGTTGGCATGGTGATATCTCTGCTTTTTATTATGCTATCTAAATTTGCCATAGCTTTCCTTCCAAGGAGTAAGCGTCTTTTAATTTCATGGCTGTTGTCTCCGTCTGCAGTGATCTTGGAACCCAAAAAAGTAAAATCTGTTACTGCTTCCATTTCTGCCCCTTCTATTTGCCAGGAACTGATGGGACCAGATGCCATGATCTTAGTTTTATTAATGTTGAGTTTCAAGCCAACTTTTGCACTCTCCTCTTTCACCCTCATCAAGAGGCTCTTTAGTTCTTCTTCACTTTCTGCCACTAGGGTGGTATCGTCTGCATATCTGAGGTTGTTGATATTTCTCCCGGCAATCTTGATTCCGGCTTGCGATTCATTCAGCCCTGCATTTCTCATAATGTACTCTGCATATAAGTTAAATAGGCAGGGTGACAATATACAGCCGTGCCGTACTCCCCGATTTTGAACCAGTCGGTTGTTCCATGGCCGGTCCGAACTGTTGCTTCTTGACCTGCATACAGGTTTCTCAGGAGACAGGTAAGGTGGTCTGGTATCCCCATCTCTTTAAGAATTTGCCACAGTTTGTTGTGATCCACACAATCAAAGGCTTTTGCGTAGTCAATGAAGCAGAAGTAGGTGGTTTTTTTGAACTCTCGGGCTTTCTCCATGATCCAGCGCATGTTGGCAATTTGATCTCTAGTTCCTCTGCCTCTTCGAAACCCAGCTTGTACGTCTGGTAGTTCTCGGTCCACGTACTGCTGAAGCCTAGCTTGTAGGATTTTGAGCATAACCTTGCTAGCATGTGAAATGAGTGCAATTGTGCGATAGTTTGAACACTCTTTGGCACTGCCCTTCTTTGGAATTGGAACTGGAGAAGGAAATGGCAACCCACTCCAGTAACCTTGCCAAGAAAATCCCATGGGTGAAGTAGCCATGTACTAAATATAAAATACAAAGAACTCCAGGCACACAAGTATAAAATCTTCAAAAAGCGCCACTCATAACAAGCAGCAAAACAATGAGTGCGGAGAAGTCCGATGTTTACAGGAACCGATGTTTCGTCTTATTTCCTAAGACATTATCTAGGTCGAAACAGCTTGGCTGTTGGGATGGCACAAAATTTGACTTGTCGTAAAAGGCTCCAAGTCTCAAGTCAAGTCTTTTGAGTCTTTTACAATCGCCAAGTCATGTCTGAGTCAAGTCACTGAGTCAAGTCATTAGACTCAAGTCTACATCACTGGTATTCTGTTGCCACTCGCTTGCATCCAGCATTCAGAGATGATAGCCTGCTTCTAAAACCAGGAGGTTGCTTATATCCTGCATGGCTTGTAACCAGTGATGCTTTTCATCCATAAATCTGTCCAATCCCCTTTGAAAGGCATCTAGGGGAGTTCTGCAAGTTAATATTTTTATACTGCTTTACTCTTCTTCAGATTAAAATTGGTTGAAACTGCTGTTGGGGGGGGGAGGAATTTGCACCACAAAAATAGTGGAGGGGAAAAGCATTCTGATCTCCCCCTCACAGCACACTATGCTCCTGTGCTGAATTGGGCCTCTCCTGCAAAGGTTTGGCAGCTTCAAAAGGCTGTTCCTGGCCCACTTCCACATTTAAACATGTCAAAGATGGGTTTTAATCCTTCATTTCCTTGTGTGCTTGTGAAAATGGAAGGAAGTGGAAGTTTGTTTTAAAAATATCACATTTTTTTGGAGTTCAAAAAGCAGGTAAACAAAAAATGTATGGCTTTACCCATAGTCAAGATCAGAACATAACAGTCAGTTCTGGTTTAGATTTGAAATAACGAACACATCAAATTTCACGGTTTGCTAGGAGGTCATTAGGTTCTCCCACCACCTTGCCATAATAGTGACATGGCAAAGGTGGATGTAGAGATGATGACAGAAGCTGCCCCTTCAAAACTAGGTCTTGCTGCCCTTTTAATAATTATTGATGTTCTTTTGCTCCCAGAAAGTAATGTATAGATTGCCCTAAACCAGTAGTTCCCAAACTTGCTGGAGGGGCAACTCCCTCCTGCTGGCACTGGCCGTGGAACCCAGAAGTAAGTGTAATGACCAATGACGTGTAACGTGATGACATCATCGGCACTTACGTCCAGGTTCTGCAACCAGGAAGCAACCCTGAAATCAGCGGTAAGGAGCTCAGGGCAGGCAGGAGGGCCCCACAAGCCTCAAAAATACCATGCGAAACATGCAGCCCGCGGAGCAGAGCCTGATCTGTCACATCATGATCATGCTGCCGGCTCCCAAAGGAGCCATGATGCACACTTTGGGAACCACTGCCCTGAGAACCTATGAAATCTTTTACTAGAAAGTAAGAACTGAAGTAACGCAGGATAAGGAGGAAACTGCTAAAAGACAAACAGGGCAAGAACAGGTCACCAGCACAGTTGTAGGCTGTTCAGTCCTGTTGCTTTGGTCAAAAGGCATGGCAGCTTGACAAAGGTAAACAGGAATTGTGTTTGTATGGAACCAATTGGGGAAAGAGCTCACTGTCATATGTCTAATTAGATAGCAGAGATGGGAATGCCATGGCAAGCTGGTTGCTGTCATAGGGTCGCGACAGAGGAATGCACACTTATTCATGCTACTCCAAAGTCCCATGGACCATTCTTTCAAGGCGACAATTTCAAGGTGAAAGAATGGTCTGTTCTTAGGTGGAAATATTTCAAATATATAAGAAGTTGATTAGCTCTCCAGGCTGGCAGAGTAGATTTACTGAATAAAAAACAAGCACCCTAACCTCAATCACATGCTTATAGTAACATCTAGTTTGACCCTCATAGTATTTGTCATCTGGAGTCAGCACTTTTAGTTCCTGCTTTCTGCTTACAGTCTGTGAACTTCAGAGAGGCAGAAAGCAGAAAGTGGGTTTAGATGGGCCTTTGGGCTGATCCAGCAGGGCTTTCCCTGTGTTCTGAATTGTATTACCCTGCCATTGTTGAGCTGCTAGATTCCACCCTGAGTCCCTCCCACCCACTCATATATAGGAGTGTCCCTGTTATCATCTACACTGGAGGATATGTTATCAGCTGATGGTAATAATGTTTTAGCTTCTTTCCATTGTGCCTGTATGTCAGAAAAATGCAAACTCTTTCTCCAGAACAATGTTCATCCAAGAAAAGATGCCCGCACCCTATTTTGATGTTCTTTTTCTTCTGTTCTGACATAAAAACCAGCACAAAAAGGGGGTCTGAATGGAAGCACAGATAATATTTAAAAGTATTGTCTGGTTTAGAAATGGATAACTGAAGCTTTGGGAAAAGAGGACCCCATGTGGTGGTAGCTTGTAACAGCCCCTGGATGCAGAACATGTACCAGGTATATTAATGAGATAGTTTCAATTGCTAGTGTAAAGAGTAGCTATTTCAAACCTCATTAGCATACACATACAATTTTTGGCCTTCAAACACAATGAGCATTATATCTAGAGTGCATTCTTGCAAATGTTGAGATTTTCAACAGTCACAATTGCTTTGCACTGGGCAGAAGGCATGGGGCTTACAACAGCACAGTACAGTATAATTGTCCCATTTAAACTATATGCAGTGTACTCCTCAAGGCAACCCATTATCTCACACTTCATATGAGCGAACTGAGATTGTGAAATGAATGGGGTTATTGGAAAGCCTCTGATCATAATATTTCAAAAACCATAGACTCAATTCACATAGGGATGTGTTTTATGTGTGAAACAAACGGAGCAATTTCTGCACTGCATTCTTTAATTTCAGTGTGCATTATTGTCAGATATATTTAATTTATGTCATTGTGGTCTACCTAATGTGCTTTGCTGTGCATCTTCCCAGTGCTTTCGTAAATAAACCAAGGCGCTACCCTCATTGGACCTGCAATAAAAAAAGAAATATTTTCCCTGATTAATTAGTAAAATAGCCATAAAGACATGAATCTAGGCCTCTTTTTACGAGGCTTCAACATAAATCGGTGCATTTGAATAGGTCCTTACACATATTTGAGTGCCCTTGCCGGGAGAAAGGCGGGATACAAATTCTTTAAATAAATAAATAAATAAATAAATAAATATTATGGACCAACAAGCTGTATGTTTGATAGCCAAATGAAAACACAGGACACAGAGGCAACAAAACTGCAAACTCATTCCTTAATTTACATCAAGTTGTCCAAGCTGATTACATGCCATGAATAACCAGTTTGAGTTGATATGTTGGGGATTGAAATAGCTGCCAAAAACATCTACTGAATCAACTAGGTTTGGGAAGCCAACTGCTTTTAATTGCTCAAAGGGTTTGCTGGTTTAAATGTTCCAAAAGTCTAAGAGGAAAACAGAAAATTGACATTAATAATTACACTAGTGTGGTGTGAAACCCATTAAAACGAAAAATGTGGCAGCTCCAGGACGATGAAAGCAAACAAAATGACCACGGAGAAGATAATTAATGGGTTGCTATAGCCACAGAAAACACAGTGGGATAAATCCAATTGTTACTGCTGAGATAATAGAGATGAAGTTGGTCCAACAGCTGAAGTCACATTGCTAGTTCACTGGGAGTTCTCACACCAGATGGACAAGATATTGGTTCAGACATTATTGGGATGTGACTGTGAGTGAACAAAAGACATCTAATGTCTTACTGCACTTCTGTCTCTTGGGCATTCTGCTGTATATGCGGTTGGAACAGCAGTGTGGTCAGGAAACAGACTGTCTTCTTTAATGCTTTCCAGAACTGCGCTCTGCTTATGATGAATCCACTCAGGGAACAATACCAGTCAGGCCACCAAAAGTAGGATGCAGGAGTCTCGTGTATGTGCTCCAAAATGCCCAGTGCTCCACATGAAGTAACAGTCCAGTCCAGAGGCCTCTGGATCCAGCACTCATATTGACAATATTGTGTGCCACTTGCACCATCACCTTTTGCTCCCGTCATCATTTTAAAACTTGCCAGCTCTTTCACGGGCCAGCCATCACTTGCCAGCCATCACTGCACAGCACAGGCAGGGGCTTCACAAGTCCTGGCAGGACCCACCACTGATATCAGGCTTCTCCACCTTCTGGGAAAAAATGGACACCTGTTATGAAAATCTCCAATTTCCTCCAACCCTTTCCCTCTGTTTCACCTGTGTTGGAGCTCTCTAGTACCTCAGAGATTTCTGTGATGCCTCAGGATCCTGAAGAACTGCTGAGTCATTCAGATGCTGTGGCCATGTGCCTGATTGTGTGGTGCTTTATTGTCTGCTGCTGCTGCTGCTTCTCCTCCTCCTCCAACTGACCAGTAAACAAAGACCCTGGTGTTGAGACAGTTCATTGGACCATGAAGCTCACCTGTTTTCCAAGAGCAGGACATTTAGGAGACCAGGGACCCATTCCTACAAGTTAAAGGTGGTTAAGTCCCCAGGTTATGAAAAGTGGAGTCACATGCACTGCTTTGTTAATTTGCCCAGCTCTGACATCAGAATGTCACTGATGTCACGGCGATGATGCACTAATGTCATGGCGATAATGCAATATTGTCAGGACACTACTCCATGGTGGATAATGGGCTGTGTTGGTGTTTCCATGGATGCCGGGGGTGTTATTGGGAAGGGCTGTGCCAGTGGTGCTTTGCCAGGTCAGGCTTGGCATTTGGCCCTTGTTGTGCTGGTGTTGATGTGGCATTGCCAGGATGGGCTTAAGATATGATGGAATTCATGTCACCGGTAGATGCAAAAGGTAAAACCTGCTCTGAAGTACCAAGCAATCTCACCTGTTTATTTTGAAGGTGAGTTTGGCTTATGAATCTCAGAGGACACAGGGTGCTGATAATTACTACTGCATGCTGCGGCTTGCAACTCTTGATAAAGAATGTATTAAAATATGATTAAGCCTATAGGACCACCTCTTCTTTTTTTATACTTCTTTCATATATAGTTAAGTGCAAATACCATAGAGCAGTGTTTCTTCTTCCTGTTTGGCCTCTCCAGTGGTGGAGTTGTGCTGGTGTCTGAGTGACGTTCAGCGCAGCATTTTTTTTTTTCAGTGTTGCGCTGGCAACTGTGGTGCATCTGTCAGCAGGCAGGCTTTGATTGTTGCTCTGGCATACACTGGCGTATCTCAAGGGTAGGACTGGGCATTTAGACTGCAATCCCATGTACGTTCACCTGGCAGTAAGCTCCGCCAAACATAGAGGGACTTCCTTCTGAGTAAATATGCATTGGGTCCCACCTTTAAGTCCCATGTGCAACAACATGCCTATTTATTCAGAAGTCTCACAGTGCTCAGAGGGACTTACTCTTAGAGAAGGGTCCATAGGACTCCAGCCTTAGTTCAACAGAAACAGTATCTTCAATCCAAACACATCCATTTGCACTGTATATTGGCTCCTTTAAAATCAGACAGTTTACCACGTATTTATGATGAATAATATATTTATTTGCTTACTTGCTATTCCACCTTCTGATTCAGGACACCTAAGGCAGTTGTATATTCAATACGCACGTGTGGACAGCTTAATTGTGCTATATTTTATGTAATTGCCATGGTATGCTTCTGAATCAGAGAAGGATAGGGTCAACATTTAAATAAGGAAACAAATAAAGCAGGTTGTATCCTATGCAGTGCTTGTGCAAGGTGAGTTTGCACAAGCACAAGTAATCTTTCCCACCCCTCCCCCTGAAAAACTGCTACAGAGGGCCGGGGTGGGGCTGCTACAGGAGGAGGAAATCCCTGAAAGTCTGCAAGCTGCCTCTGTGCCGTTTTCAGGGATGTCCCTCTACCATGACAGCCACCTGTGCCACATTCCACAACATCCCCAATGGCCCCCTTCCCTCAGACATGGTTTTGGGGAGCTGCTGCCCTGAGGGAGGTGGGCAGGAAAGAGAGCCTTTTTGCAAGTGCTCTTTAGGATACAGTGCATGGTATTATATTGGAGTATTTGTCAAGTCAGTGTGAATTCATTTTGGCTCACGAGAAGGTTAGTAAAGAGTTTAAGTTATTTCATCTTTATTTGTAGTTCTAAAGTTTCTAGTCCTAGAGATTTCTAGTTCTAAAGTTTGGAAAAAGACATATAATAAAGAATGACTAGGAAATGGTAATTGAATATGAGCATCTAGGAAGAGTTTGATATGAGTTCCAGGGCTGAGAAGGGATCTCGGTCTCCTTTCTCCAAGTCCTACAGTCTTACACCCCACGTGTATAGTTTAGTATGGAGATGCATTAGGACCTTGTACATTGCCAATATTCTGACTGACCACTAGGTGGAGATAGTATTAAATGAAATGAAGAAAGAAAATCTTACTGCAGTTGGAAGAAAAAGGGAATGATAGGGCTGGTGTCCAAAAGAAATGGATACATTTTAGCTGTTTATTTTGAAAGTTGTCCTACAATATTGGAAAAGTCTCTAGAAAACATCTAATTACATTTTATGGCATGCAAATATAGTCGAAAGGCTTCCTCCACCTTCTTCTACACAGTGCATTGAAATAAGTAGATGAGATGCATCTACTTATTACTATTATCTTACTATTACTACTATTACTATTACTATTACTACTATTACTATTACTATTACTACTATTATACTTATTACTATTATCACTACTAGAAGTCAAGTGGGCCTTAGGTAGCATTACTAACAACAACAAAGCTAGTGGAGATGATAATATCCCAGCTGAGCTACTTAAAATCCTAAATGATGATGCTGTGAAAGTGCTGCACTCAATATGCCAACAAATTTGGAAAACTCAGCAGTGGCCAAAGGATTGGAAAAGGTCAGTTTACGTTCCAATTCCAAAGAAGGGCAGTGCCAAAGAGTGTTCAAACTACCGTACAATTGCACTCATTTCACATGCTAGCAAGGTTATGCTCAAAATCCTACAAGCTAGGCTTCAGCAGTACGTGGACCGAGAACTACCGGACATACAAGCTGGGTTTCGAAGAGGCAGAGGAACTAGAGATCAAATTGCCAACATGCGGTGGATCATGGAGAAAGCACGAGAGTTCCAAAAAACCACCTACTTCTGCTTCATTGACTACGCAAAAGCCTTTGATTGTGTGGATCACAACAAACTGTGGCAAATTCTTAAAGAGATGGGGGTACCAGACCACCTTACCTGTCTCCTGAGAAACCTGTATGCGGGTCAAGAAGCAACAGTTTGAACCGGCCATGGAACAACTGATTGGTTCAAAATTGGGAAGGGAGTACGGCAAGGCTGTATATTGTCACCCTGCTTATTTAACTTATATGCAGAGTACATTATGAGAAATGCAGGGCTGAATGAATCACAAGCCGGAATCAAGATTGCCGGGAGAAATATCAACAACCTCAGATATGCAGACGATACCACCCTAATGGCAGAAAGTGAAGAAGAACTAAAGAGCCTCTTGATGAGAGTGAAAGAGGAGAGTGCAAAAGTTGGCTTGAAACTCAACATTAATAAAACTAAGATCATGGCATCGGGTCCCATCAATTCTTGGCAAATAGAAGGGGCAGAAATGGAAGCAGTAACAGATTTTACTTTTCTGGGTTCCAAGATCACTGCAGACGGAGACAACAGCCATGAAATTAAAACACGCTTACTCCTTGGAAGGAAAGCTATGGCAAACCTAGACAGCATAATAAAAAGCAGAGATATCACCATGCCAACAAAAGTTCGTATAGTCAGGGCGATGGTGTTCCCAGTAGCAATGTATGGTTGCGAGAGTTGGACCATAAGGAAGGCTGAGCGCCGAAGAATAGATGCTTTTGAACTGTGGTGCTGGAGAAGACTCCTGAGAGTCCCTTGGACTGCTAGGAGATCAAATCAGTCAATTCTAAATGAAATCAAGCCTGACTGTTCCCTGGAAGGACAGATACTAAGGCTGAAACTCAAATATTTTGGCCACCTAATGCGAAGAGAGGACTCTCTGGAGAAGACTCTGATGCTGGGAAAGATTGAAGGCAAAAGGAGAAGGGGAAGGCCAAGGATGAGATGGTTAGACAGCATCACCGATGCAACAAACATGAAAATGAGCGAACTCAGGAAGATAGTGGAGGACAGGAAGGCCTGGCGGGATATGGTTCATGGGATCACGAAGGGTCGGACACGACTTAACGACTGAACAACAACAAGATGAGATGCAGCTTCTGAATTCTCCAATTATTTTAATTTCTCCTGCTGTATATATATCATGTGAAAACATTAGTGGGAAATGGTTTTTTCAGCTCCCTTGCTTTGCAGAGAATGCTTGGAATATGTTTGCAGAAGAGGGTTTTTTGTTTTTTTGTTTTGTTTTTGCATACATTCAAACAGAAATAACCCATTGGTCTTGGTCAGTGAACCGCTTCATGGATGGAAGAGACAACTTCTCTTATATTCCATCACTGTCTAAGAAAGAGTAGCAGCCCAGTCCTTAGTTTGTGTGATAAATTCAGAAAACAAATGCCATAAATGAACATTCATGGCGCTTTTCCTCTGGGAACTAACTAAAACCAAAGTCTGAGCTTGATTGGGAACCCAATCCTATGCCAGCCTCCATTGGTGGGACTAGGTTCCGCTACCGCGCTGTCGCAAACAGAGGCGTCGCTGTAGCGTGGCGAGCGGGGCCCCCCCAGGTGATGCACAGTGACGCGAACACATGCGCGTGTCTCCTCCCCTGCGCGCCTCGCCTCCCCGCACGACTCACCACCCGGGAGCCGACTCCGGGGACGTCTTCCCCGGTCGGCTGCCTGGGGCCTTCTGGCAAAGGCCCACTACGGCGAACGTTATTTAGAACATTTTTTGCGCATGCGCAAAGGGCTGCCCTTTTCCCTCAGGAACGGTCTGCGCATGCGCAAAAAATGTTCTAAATAACGTTCGGCGCAGTGGGCCTCGCCAGAAGGCCCCGGACAGCCGGCCGAGGAAGACGTCTCCGAGCCAACTGCAACGATTAAAGGTGCAGGGGGTCGCCCGGAGCAGCGGCCCGTCGGGTCGCCCCCCCCAAATCGCGAAAGTTTAAATAAGGGGGTGTGTCGGGGATCACTTGGGTGACGCGCGCGCCCCGCCCTGGGGCCGCGCGACCCAGTGACGCTCCTGGTCGCAAACATGCCCTAAAGCATATTGCGACAGTGCGGAGGCCTGGCCTGCCGGCATGGAGGCCAGTGCTGGCAGACCTTCGCACGCAGGTAAGCTCTCTACTGGCTGGTGGGGAGGTGGGGGAGGGAGGTGGGGAGGAGGCGTTCTGGGGTGGGGAGAGGGCAGGGAGGAGGGCAGATCAGGCCCAAGAGGGGGCAGACTCTCAGAGGAGATCTCTGCCAAATCCTATTCCCCGTCCCGTGCCTGAAAGTCTGACACGGAGGCTTCTCGGAGATGCACCAGTCATTTTGCTAGTGTGCCTCCAAGTAGCCCCATAGGGGCTGCTGGGGCTTGACATGGGGGAAGGGGATGATTGTCCCCTTCCCTCGAGGAGACCTCTGGCCCCACACAGGATGCAGTGGAGCCTGCCCCGGCGCTGCTGCATCCGAGCGTGGGGCTTTGAATAGGATTGGGCTGTCAGATATGTAGCCACATACATTATACAACTCTTGCAGGACTCTAGTACCTTAACGTTGTTTGAAACATTTGTCACTTGTCTAAAGTCCCTTTGGGAAAAATATGTCAGCTTTCCACATGCAGAGAGATTTGAGTGGTGCTTTACAAACAATCAACTCTGATGTGCATTCTGAAATGGTCTGTTCCTTGAGAGGACTGTACCACGTTAGAAGCTGCAAGTCTAAATTGGAATTAATTATCTTTTAGGAACCATTATAATTAAGACCTATCTTAGCTAGCATTTGGTGAGCTGGATTCAGTCTACAGGAGGCTAGGTTGTTAGTTGTGTATCACTTTTTTTCCTGTGGTGAACGAGAAACATTTTATTCAATATTATTATATAAAACGTTACCTGTTCTGAGCGTTGGGGACTGTGTAGACTAGAAATGTAAATAAAAACAAGATATAAATCCAGATGTCCTGGATTTAAGAACTCCTACACATATTCTCTCATTTAGGATTTTCTTTCAGTTGTGTTGTCCTTGGACAACTTGAGCTTTTTCTTCTTCTTGGAATTAGTGTCCAAAGTTTTAAACAAAAAACAAAAACAACTTTGCAAAGTTAACTACTAATTTATAGTTACTGGAAATGTTACACTATTTTTCTTGGCACAAATGTTATAAGCAGGACAGTGTTTTTTAAACCCTTTTAAAAGACCAGCCCTCTTCCTGGTGAGAGCTTGCTTTTATGTTCAGATATGAAAAGAACATCTCTGACATCTCAAGTTGATACGCCGCTTTTGATTGATTCTTTATTGATGTGTCACTTTTTATTGATAAGGTATTATTATGATGCAGATATAGATTTGAATGCTGAAAGCCAAGCCCTTTGCACAAATCTGACTAGTAACATGTTAAACTTCACCATGCAGTTAGACAGAAATGGAACCCCCATATGATCTCCTAATAGGGATTCAAGCTAGATGAGGCTTAGCATTCAGCTGAATGAGTTGTGTCTAAGTGGTTTATCTGCCTGCCTCTCATCAGGCCCAGCTTCCTTCCCCGTACTCCACCCCCTCATGTAATAACGTTCCTCAGTTCTATATATTCTTCCAAGAGTGTTACTATGATCGACATAGTTCAGATAAGGACATTGACTCCAGTAGGGCACAAAGGGCTATTGAGAATTGCAAACTCTTTTCTTCTTCCCAGGCCTCTCTGGCTGCATTTCAAGAGTTTGCTGGCTTTTTTACTTTGGACATCACATAAGATTGATTGGCCAAGTTCTCATCTAACCTCATGTTGAAGAACTGGATAAACACAGCAGTAGCTTTTTCAGTCCAACTGTGGCTTTCTTAAGTCAATTTATGTTCTGTGGAACTGTAAAATGTGTGGAGCAGCTACCTTCGGACCATGTACAGCTTACTGGTTGCTTGGAGGGCAAAAGAGGACAGGTACAGCTGGTGCCTCCAAACAGCGGGAGTGCTGCCTATAAGTCCTGTCTACTCTGCCAGACCACTCCCAATGCGTATTCCCTCTCAGCTACATGTAATCCACGATTCTCCTACGTACTCCACCACCCCCTTTCTACCCAAGGAAGCTCCCTACCAATCAGCCATGACAGCTAAGCTGAACCTTCACATTCAGAGAGGTGACATAACTACTTTGAATACCAGATAAACAGGAAAACACTGCTACCCTTATATGCCCTGTTTGTAAGTATCCCAACCCATAGGCGCTTAGCTGGACACTGTTGGAAACAGAACATTGCACTAGATCAGAGGTGGCCAAATTTAGATTAGATTAGATTAGATATGGGCTTTGTAGGAAGACGTTAGGTGAGAGAGCATCACACATTTAAAGCTCTCTGCAGTCCTATGCACACTGAGTTGAGTGTATGGTAAGTCCCACGCGTGGGGCTGAGTAGAACATTTGTCATAGCAAATATGACCTGTTTTGACACATTCACATTTTACTTGAGCTGGTATAACTCAGAGCCCAATCCTATTGGTGCTGCCTGATGGCAGTGTGCCTCCTGAGCTGGCACTGACTGCCATAAAGCAGTCAGTGCCCTTCGCAAATGCCTCCCCGACAACACGCTGACCAGTGCGCTGCCTGGGACGCCGGCGGGAAGGCCTGTGCTGTCCTCCCTGCGTTGGAGGCTCCCCGGATGCTCGCTGGAGCAGATAGGATGGAGGAGACGGCGAGAGGGGGTGCGGGAGGGCAGAACAGGGGTTGGGAGGGAGCGTAACAGGGGGTGGGGAGGCCGCGAGAGGAGAAGGATCCATCACGGAAGGCCCACACCAGATCCTATCCCCTTCCCTGCAGCCTCCCCGCCCCTTTTCTCTCCTTTTAACATATCATGGAGCTGAACTTCCATCATTCTTCACTAATCCTGTACACCCTAGGGAACAGGTCTGGCACATGCTCGACGTTGGGAGAGCATTGTGTTTCTATACAGAGCGAGTGCATTTAATCCGCGAGACAGAGGCACTGTTTGTATCACCACAAGGTAAAAAAGCATGGGTTTAGAGGTTACCAGACCCACACTTCCTAAGTGGCTCAAAGAGCGCATACGATTAGCGCATCAGTCCATGGGAACTGAACCGCCTCGGGGCATAGTCGCTCACTCACTGGGAAGTGCTGCCATTTCAGCGGCCTTTGATGGAGTGGTGTCATGATACTTGTAAGGCTGCTACACGGACTTCAGGGCAAGCTTTTACTAAGCACTTCCGAATAGACAAGGCAATTCAGCTCTCATGCCTCCTTTGGGGCACGAGTATTACAAAGGGTGCTGGTTCCAGCATAGACCAGTACTACTTATTTGCCCACCCTATAGTCAGAGGTACTGCTTTGGCACATCCCATGTAGTCCAGGAATGCCCCTTACCCTACCAGGGAAAAACGGAATTTGCTTACCGGTGAATTCCTGTTCCTGGTAGAGAAAGGGGCATTCCGCCCACCACTTCTTCAGGTTTGGTGCCTTCCTTTCAGTCAGCTTGCAAGATTGATTTGAACATAAGGTCTTGTAGGCCACTCAGTGGGAGTAGTATCGTTGGGTAGACGTCCGCCTTGGCTACGATACTACCTTTCTCGATTCTCCTCCATGCTTTGTGCACTATCCAGTTGTGTCCATGGGACAATGGTCTGGCGAAAGTGACACTCCGGCATTTCTCTCCTTTTCTCTCCTTGGATTTATGCTAGCGAAATTGCTGAGGAGATCCACTGCGGGCCAAGAGGCTTATGCAGGGGTAAGAGGATTAAACAACCCCTTGCCCTGCAGAACCCTCCCAGGCATCATAGTTCGTCATCATCGTCCGTCCCCCACAGGATGCAGCAGCTAACAGTTCCCTCACATGATATGGAGTTGACGCTTCCGTGTTCCAGTCTCTTCCCCTCAGCCAGCTGCAAATTGGCCCCTTGCCTCAGTCAAGGCAAGCTGGAGCATCATTCCCTGTTGTCTTTACAGCTGCCATTTTCAGCACTAGAAGTTCATGTTGACTGTGTTTCCTCTCTTTCTTAAGGGGGGGATTACTTATTTGTAAAATTAGGCTTTTAAAAACATGTAGGAGAGCAAATTAAAAACATGTGTTCAAATAGCCTCTCTCAGGACTGGTTTACCTTTAATGGCTCAGATTTTATGTTGCTAACGAAAACCACACTTCAAATGCTGGGGGAGATAATGGAAGAATAATGATGTTATATGCCCTACAGATTCATTTTGGGTCTCCAGGGTTGTGTTCAAAAATATATATCATCAGTTTGGGTTTCAGGTTGTAAGGTTCTGGATACAATCATCCCTTTGTTGTGGACTGACTATTACCCATGTGTACTCTCCACATGTTTGCAAAACTGCATGCTGTAATAATAGACGTGTTTCATTTTGGACTCGAGCTCCAGCTGCCTCCTTCACTCTGAAATAATCTTGTGGCATTTTTTTAGGAGAAAAAGACAATTGGGTTAAAGGTGATATGTATTCTTGCAACATGCTGGGCCAAACCTGGTGAGGACGCCAGCAGCTTAGTGCTTAAGAAGAGGCACAGCAGCATTGCTTGTTCTGTGGACAAACTGACAAGATGGTGTGCAGTGCAGGACATCTCAGATTGAATTGGCCTGCAAGACACAATGAATGCATGTGTGTTAATTTGGTCCCAGTAAATTGAGGAGCTTCTGATAAAACAAGAGCACTTATTCATATCGCATTGCTACAGCAGAGAAAATATAGGCAGAGATCCAAAGAGCTGCTTAGACAAGGGGCTTGTGCTATCAAGTGGAATTCTTGATGATGAACAGCTGACCTATAAACTTTAGAAATTCTCCTTACTTTCAAATGTTTGCCAGCTGCTGTTTAGAAAGAAGGTTAAAGACCCTATGGTCTAGGTTTACAGTTCTTTGGATCCTGATCTCAGCTTTGAAAGTAGCAGTTTCTCACCTCTCCCGTTATCTGACCTAGTTGATTACCTAATAAACAGTAGAAAATAAATGGTCCGTACCAGCCGGCAGTCATCACAGATCACAAACAATGGCACTGTATTGGTGTTGCCACTAGTAACATTTGTAAAAGTACAAATGTCCAAGTGTGAAAAATGTTTCATTCAAAATCTAAAGGGACAGCACAGCCCTTCTGTATGCATTACACCCCATTCTCTTCTGCGCAGATCAAAGCTGCACATATGCAGGAACAATCTCTACTGTAATGTCAAAGTTGTCCATGTATCACCAAAATGGAAGCCATAAGTGCACAGAAGCTATGGATCATGACCTTTATTTCTTAGTAGTACCCAAGATCAAATAGTGGTATTTTCTAACTCTAAGTAGGTGCCTGGAGATTATATACCGTATATCCTCTGTTCTACAGAGTCTACAGGTTAATTCTCCATGCTCTCGCCTATAATGGTTAATAGACAGGAAGAGAAAAACACCAAATGAGAGGAGAACAAAAAGACAGCATAGTCAATGGATTACATGCAGGGTAGCTTATATTTATAGATAGCTATCATGTCCCCTCTTAACCTCTTCTCCAAACTAAACATGCCCAACTTCTTTGACATGTCCTCATAGGACATGGTCTTCAGCCCCCTCACCATCCCAGTCACTCTCCTTTGCACCCACTTGTTTGTCAATATCTGTCTCAAACTGTGGCACCCAGAAATGGGTACAATATTCCAGGAATGTTTGAAGGCAAAGTAAAGTTTGTTTAATGTTTAAAGCCAAAGTTTGGCTTACTGATACTAAATTGCTATAAGCAGTAGACCCATTGGGCCAAAAGTCAGGATAAAAATACTTCAGTAAAATGAAATGCAAACACTGAAGTGCATCCTTGTCATACAGCAAACCCTCTAGACAAACATCTGACACCAGTACCTTTTATCATTGTCTTTGGATGTTGGACACACAAAACAATACCAACAGACCCACACCTCAACAAGCCAAAGAATGCAACAAAGGAAAAACAGCCAAATGGATCTAAACTGCAAATATCCATAGTTGTGTTATTGCAACTTGTGCTTTTCTTTCCTGGATTTTGCTGTGTCTGGATTTCAGTATAATACAGTTGAACAGGTTTTTGTTTGACGTCTCACATTTAACTCTGAAGGCAAAAGCTCAGGATTGTGATGTGCTTTATGGGGGAGGGCTAGCTCAGTGGTTTCAATGGTAAAGAAACCTTGTCGGCACAGCATGGTTCAGAGCTGAGCGAGTATATTATGCCTGTATGTGGAAAGGGAAATCCTTTGACAAACTACTTCTGACCTTCCTGTCAGATAAGACTGAGTGATGGCCCAGGTGCTTTCGTTCAAGAAATCTTGCAGCACATCCTGTGGGACAACACTAATGTTGTGCCTTTGTGTTGATGTACCGGATTGAGGCTGCAAAGCTTGCAATCCCATGCATATTGACCTAGAAGCCGCACTGAACATAGGGGGACTTACTTCTGAGTAGACATGTCAAGGATTGCTCTACGAAACTACATTGCAATTTTGATCATATCACTAGATCATGGGAAAATGGCCTTTTTCTTTGTTGCCAAAGGCTATCTCAGCATTTTTTTTTCTCAAGCTAGTGAAGGAAGGCTCTTCTATACTGTGGAAATGTTAATGTGGTCAGTGTTCCAATTGGTGCTTTCTAAATTAAGTATTTTCTCCTGAAACTGGTTCCTGCTAGGTTTACTGGATTCAGCACCCATTTCATCACAAAGGAAAATTATGACCCTTTATAGATATGCATGTCATCATTTTTGAGGGGCACCAGAGATACTAGCAAAAACAAACAAAATGTCATATTTTATTAATAACCTTATAGTTTAACTCGAGCGAACTACTACTAGAGCGAACTAGAGATACAAGACTTCAGGTACACACACACACACACACACATACACACACACACACACACACGCACACCTGTATTGGGGGAGAGGAAACACACCCTCTCACATATTTTTCTCATAGTAAAGAAAGAACTAGAAACTGGGTAGGGTAGGGGAAAGTGTGAAAGGTTGTTTGGTTTCAAAAGTGTAAAACAATCACCAGGGGGAGCATTAACTTTGTTGAAATAAATGACCGTTTCAGTTACTTGAGCCTTCACAAGTGCATATCCACCTGACAGTATGTCTGTTGGCCATCTGGGGTTGAAGAGATTTCAGAATGATAATGGAAAAAGACAAGTCAAAGGTTATGAACATAATAAAGTCAAACACATTACATTTTCAGAAACTCCCAAGGAACATATTGCAAGATTGTCCAGTAATAGTGTACAAGCACCAGGTGGGCACACTAGAGGTTAACAGTTAACAGTTCATTGTTGTAAGGTTTTTTTGAAGCTTCTAATGATACAATATCTGTAGGTGTGTACTTTGTTCCTTTGGCTTGAACTACTTGGGTGAGCTCAAGCGCCAGCTTAAGAAGCAAACATGCCATGGGGTTATTACTACTCGGCTTCTGTTTGGGGGTAATTGTGCAATATGATGAGAATAGGGAACCATGATGACTGAGGCTGACAATAGCAGTTTCACCTATTCAAGTTATCAAGTGATCACTGCAGTTATCCCCTGGGCTTTGTCTCAGACAGTACATTTTTAAAGCAGATGCATGGGAAGTAAAATGTATAACCATGTTAAACTGTAAGGATTACAAATGTTAAAAGATCTTGGATTCATACAATGTAAAAATCTTACCTTTCTTAATGTACCTTATCAGTCATCTATTATCTAAAACAGGGGTTCTCAACCAGTGGTACTTCGGCCAACTGCTGGTGGTACTCGGATTGCTAGACCGCCGGAACCCTGTTCCTACGCAGCACTTTTAGCGCTGCATTTTTGCTCCTGAGAGGCTCCTGTCTTTGGCTGAGCCTCTCAGGAATGCTGAGAAGGGCCCTCGCACCCGCCCAGAGCCTCCTACCTGCGTTTTCTAGCCTAGAAATCCCCCCAAACCCAGAAGTAACTGGCAATGATGTCATCGCCAGTCACTTCCGGTGGTACACAGCAGGAGAGTAGCACCAGAGGTGGTACTCAGTCAGGAAGGGGTTGAGAACCCCTGGTCTAAAGCTACACACCTGAAGTGCTAAAATGTATTTTAATTCCTCCCCAAAATATGATTGCTATGCAGCTCATCATACCTTGCTGCCCTCTGCATTTCCTCTAGGGATCAAGAAGAGCAGCAGAAATACCTGTGGCTGAGGTAAGCTTGACCTAGGCATGTGTACTGCATTTTAGCATAGAGCTGCTTTGGAGGCTGTTGCTCCTCACCAACACATATCAAAAAACAGCAAACAAATATTTGAAACCTGACTTGAGTGCTAACTGTTAGTGGCACTCTTACAAGGTGAAACAGGTGGTTTGCAATAGAAATTCAAGCAATGGGTCTTTTCAACCTGTAACCAAATGGCCAACACTTAAATAAATTCAGCTACACCAACCCAACCATAACAGCCTCCCAAATTACCCATATTTTAGGAGTTCATTTTCTCTACTCAAGTGGAACAGATACTGTGCAGAAATAAATTGTCCAAGACACTCCTAAAGTCTGGTGATTATCAATTACATCAGGAAAGACCAAGATTCCGATCCAGTGAATGCACGAGGGTCTCATTGTTTGTTATGCAAAATGTGATCTGCTGGTTCATGCTATTCCATTCCTGGTGTTGGAAAAAATCCAGACTGAGTTAGAAAACATCTTGGTCAGTATCCCAAGAGCTACTTGTACTGCCGATTGGCTATCATCATCATCATCATCATCATCATCATCATCATCATCATCATCATCATCATCATCATCAAAACCTTTATTGGCATCACAAACAAACATCCAAAATTGAGTACTGTATACCAATACACAACCACTATCAATCAAGTGGTGCATGTTGATAATAAATACTCAATAAAGGTTGGCTATCAGTATTGTAGATTACTAATGCTGCAATCCAATGGGGGACTTATGGCAGTGGAGTGGCAAATCCCCCCCCCCCACACACACACACTACTCAGTGGATTGAGAACCTTTTAACTCTATCATCTTTTGAATGGCTTAAAGATGACAGTTACAAATGGACATATTTTTGGATATTTAGAAGCCTTTCCTAGATGTATATGCATAGTATATTCATTGTTTATGCAGTATGGTTTATAGTATAGATTGCTGGAAACTCTGCTTTAGACGTACAGTACTTGACAGCTTCCTTCTCCAGTGAAGGTTCCTGAGCGAACTCAGGAAGATAGTGGAGGACAGGAAGGCCTGGCGGGATATGGTTCATGGGATCACGAAGGGTTGGACACGACTTAACGACTGAACAACAACACTTGACAGTTTTGTCATCCTGGGGGGGGTGGTTGAATTTTCCTATGAATATTTGTACCTTTCTGTCTCCCTTGCCATATCACTGACTGCTTTCGAATGGCCACTTGATTTGCCTTGCCTTTGCCATAGAGGGAAATACAGAAGGCACAGTATGATAAGCTGCATAGCCTTCACAATTGTGAGGAATTAAAGCCTCTTTGGGTGTACCGAATTGGCTGTCTAATTCATGGCTGGGTCCCAGTCAATAGCGAGTGATTGCCAAAGAAACTAGAGTTTAGCACCAGGGAGTCAGTTGTACCCAGTGGATGCTGTGCTGTACTTGCATCACAAGATCTGTGTTGGGATCCCTTCTAAGCCATAAATATGCTAATTGGCTTTAGGAAACTGAGGCTGAAAGAGTACAATGTCCATTTGTAAAACATACAACATTGTGACCTGCCTGATGGACCTGTTGTGAGGAAGAGTAAGGTACAGAATATAAAACACTCTAAAAATGCTGCATAAACAATGATTGCTTAAAATAATAGGCATAATAGGCATGAGCCAGCTGAAGTATAGTCATTTTAAGCCCCATTGATTTCATCTGGGGAGAGTTAAGAACATGAGAATCAGAATAAGAACATTGGAATCAGTGAGACTCTGAGCTAAAAGGACTTAACTTTGGCAGGACTGGTTCCAGTGTCATTTGTATCTCGATCCTTAAAGAGACTCATTGTTGAAATTCTAAACAGAGCAAGTCAGCCGATATAAATATTCATGAAGGAAGAAACCAGCCTACAAATGATGTGCTGCTACTTGCAGAAGTGCTCTTGCGTAGGTCTATGGCACCATGCTGGTATCTGCGCACAAACCAAGGCCCCATGGGCAAAGGTGAACCATCTCATCTTCTGGAAATGATGAGTAAGGAACCTTTAGGACCACCTCACACATGACTGGAAATGCAGTAAACATCTTTTTGAAACTAAATGTATAGCTATGCGGATAAGAGGGGGCTGGTATCTGCATGAGTCTTCAGATTGATTTTGAATGAAAACACAAGTGTTGTATATATTAAAATCCCTGGAATGAATCTACTTGACAAAAAGCAAAACAAAAGTTTTGGGTGGGTTAGCTGTCAAGTTATGCTGCCATGCTGGGTTTATTGTGTTGCTGGAAACATATTTGACTTGTAACCTTTTTTTCTTTTTAAGAATATCATGGAGAACATCTGTTTGTTTATCCTTTCTTTCTCTTCAGGCATTTCAAGAATTCTGAGATCGTCCAGTTGAATTCAGAGAGCTAAAACCACCCTAACAGCTGGTAAGAGCATGTGGTGCTATGTTTTGCTGGTGGCTCTGACAACTGAGGAAGATGTATGTGCAAGGCTAATTCTGTTATAGAAGTGAATAATGATCTTACATAAGAAAGGGCTAGAAGCTGCATGAAAATCAACAAGAGGACCTGGTGATTCGTGTGCTTTAGAACCAGCACCCTGGTTCCGTTTTGAAGGTGTGGAAACAGGCTGAGAGCTGCTGTGCCCACAGCGCACTGCAAGAGATTGGTGTCCACCATTGAGAGCATCCTTCCTAATCACTCCTCTGAATTTTACCTTATTGCCTCTGTTGACAAAGGTGAGCTGTGCTGATGAGCTACTGACAGGGCTGGACCAAGACCTACTGCAGCCTGAGGCAGGCTGCCAAACGCTCCCCTTACATGGTGATGTGCCAGCCTCTGCTCCTCCGACTCTCCAGTCCAGCCCTCTCCTCTCCTCCACACTTCCTCTTGTCTCCCTTTCCCTTGTCCAATTCAGGGAGTGGGAGGATCAGTGGAGGCGAGTGGGTGGATGGAAGTGGGCCCCCGTGCCAGTCTGCTGCCTGAGGTTCAGTTGGCCTCATGGATAGACTGGCCCTGGTGACTTAGAAACATTTCAGGAGACCTTTTTGGAAACGGTAGTTGCGTATGGTCATGATTCACCCAAATGAGCATTTTGACAACAATTAAATTGTACTTATAACAAGTATGTCTCAAATGAGTGTTCAGGAACAACAATAAAACTCATGAGCTTTATTAAAACCCTCGTTTTAAATTAGTTTTAATAATGAGTTTTATTAAAACCCTAGTTTAAATTAGTTTAGAGGCCCTTTGTGATCTGTTTGGCACTGTAAGAAAAAAAAAGTCTGCTATTAGGAAGAAAGCTGCTAAAAGTGCAGCATTGAAACCAGTGTACATATTCTGGAGGCTGGTGCATTTGCTTCGTTGGCACCAGTGAGACATGTATCCCAAAACAGTTGAGGATATGCGGTGGGAGTGCACACTGGGGACAAAATGGCAGACATTCCCACCACCATAAACTGAACCAGCACTTATTGAAGTAGTTATCCAAGGCACGCTTACCTGGGAGTAAGCCCCATTTAACATTGTGGGACTTATTTCCAAGTAAACACGTATAGGATTGTACTTAATGATATTCACATGTTTTTGCAGACCTGTCTTTAAATTAATGTGAGAATAGAACTACCCATCATAAAAATACCTGCCACCAAATAGTCCTGTGTGGAGTTCCTTACTCCTGCTCTCAAACATGTAGCATGACTGATGATCTCCTGCAGTCGTGACACCTTGCATTTCCCTACCAGTAGCAGTCAATTGTGTGAAGTGGTGGTGGGGAAATGAAACAGCAGAATGGCTTTGGACCAGGAGGCAAGTTGTACTACGTGTTCTAGACAGGGATGAAGCAACTCAGCACAGGGTTGCCTTTTTTGGCAGCAGCTCCATATGTAATGTGTAGCTCTGCCTTGAGAAATACTCTCCTGCCTCACAAACAAGAGAGCTATTTTTGTGCCCTTTATCCAAGGATTGTATTAGGTGCCGTTTTGGGTTTTCTGTGGATAGCAAACATTTTGTTTTTCCTTTGCTCTTTCTACACACATCAATGCTGCTCATAAATTAGTTTTGAAACTCACCTTAGGTCAGAAGTCAATGGAGTTACCGCTATTGCTTTTGCTTTAATGACAGAGAAGTTCCTGAACTTCCTTTGTTTAGATCAAAATCAACCATGGATTTTGGTGATTGCTCCCTCCCTTTTTCCTTTGGACCTGAGGATTATGAATGTTGCCGTGCCTTCTGTGAGAATCTTATCCTTGTTCAGTTGAGGCTTCATAAGTACATGAGATGCTTGCCACTAGGGGCCAGTCACTAAACCTGGATTGCAGAGTACGAGCCATCTGCTTTAAAACTCTTTAATGGATGGAATCCCTATCCATCTTGTTGACGTAAGCTAATTTACTTACACGTAAAGTTGTGGCCTCCCAGGATAAGTGCACTGATGATAGTAGTACAGCACATATAGTCTTAAGAACATAAGCACAATTATGTTTGGTTGCTGCGTAGGTGTTTTTCATATATTCGGCTGTATACAGAGATACCAGTTTAGCCACTTAACCATCCTTCTCATGTTACAACTGTAATTCTCCTAATGAATCTTTGAACTAGCGCAGACTTGTACGAGTATTATTTATCGTTGCTGTGTTATCCACCCATCTCCTACGCCCTTTTCCCTTTCCCACGCAGACTTTATTTAAATTTTAATGGAAGGCTTGAGGCAGAATCTTAACAATGCCAGATGTTGTTGCATTAGCGACTTGTATTTTCCTTTCATCTCCCCCCTCCCCTTCCCTCCCTTTCCCTGGCAGTCATTCTGTATATAGTTGACATCTAGAACCTGGTATATGTTGTCAACACTGAATGTTGCTCAACTAATACGCAACAAGCCAACAGTGGCTTGTTGCAATATGCTTATATTCCATGAAGTTATCTCATCTTGAAGCACAGGTAAAATTGCCCTTCTTAAGTTCTGAAATATTCATCGTCCAGACCATCTGGTAGACAGTTAGATCCTGGATGATAGTCATTATGGGGCTGGCATGTTCTACTTGCAAACATTATTTGGCAGGAACTTCAGCCATCTAACACAATTTTCCTTCATCTTTCTTTGCCAATGTGGTTTGAAAAAGTTTGAGCCCTATATTTTTGTTTATGGTCAGATGCCCGAAAATTAACTTTTCAAGGAATGGGCCTGTATGTTTTATAAAACCTGTGGCAAGACTTCTGGTCTGGTTTCTATTAGAAGTGGCACCATCCATTGATTTATTTTTCCTCTTGGCCTTATGGTCTTCAGGAACTTAAAGCTTTAAAAAAGTTTTATATTTAGTGGCTTCTAAGGATGCTGTGTGGTTTGTGTGTGTGTGTGTGTGTGTGTGTGTGTGTGTGTGTGTGTGTGTGTGTGTATTGCATTTGGCAACTTTATGAAATAACATCATGCTTTGTTATATTTGTGGAAATGATCTAGTCAGGCTTAACTTTCTGCCAAGGCACACATTCCTCTTAAATTATGACCAATAACTCTTCTTGGTATTCAGATTTTTATTCTGAATACCTAGGGTTGATATTTTAGGATGATAGCCACTCAGAATCTGTGTGGGTTCTATGACCCCTTTTGTTAGTCAAGGTTGAGGCTACCTTGCCCACTTCATGAACTGCTATGCAACAACAGTGGCTCTGTGATGGATGTTCTTGTTGTTTCATGTATGACAAATAAGAGAACAAAGTAAGAGAAAAGGAAGTGAGCCATTGAACTATCAGAGAGAGAGAGAGAGAGAGAGAGAGAGAGAGAGAGAGAGAGAGAGAGAGAGAGAGAGAGAGAACCACAATAAAAACTTTAGGTGAGATTATGACCTAAGATTGGTATTGTAATGTAAAACTATAACAGCCCAATCCTGCTTAAGGATCCGTCAGGCGGCCGAGGCCGTCCGCCGGATCCTGTGCACCGCCGCGGGCATGCAGCCCGCGGTGGAAAGTCTACTCAGGAAAGGGGACACTAGTCCCCTTCCCCGAGTGTAACCAGGGCCAGACCCTATCGGCCTCCTCGGAATTCCGCCAGCTATTTTGCTGGCGGAAGTCAGAGGAGGCTGTGTAAAGGTCTAGCCACCCGGCGGGGTCCTGGATATGGTGGGAGCCATGCCCCCGCTCCCGCCCAGGGTGGCTGGGCCTATGGCCACCCTCCCCCCGCCTGCTGGATCCTAACTTACCTGGGTCCGGCAGCTGGGCGAGGGCTCCAGTGACGAAGCAGGGAAGGCCGGCCTTGCACCGCCCTTCTCTGCTTGAAAGTAGTCGCAAACATGCTTTACGGCACGTTTGCGACTACTGCAGGCGGCAGAACGCTCGTTCCGCTGCCCGTTTTTAGATCTGGATTGCGCTGTCAGATATTGTAATTGTAAACTATTTTTATCTCATAGTGCTTTTTTCACTGAGCAGTAGGAAGTTCCAAAGTATTTTGAAGGGTCTTGTTCCTTGTGAGGAGGGAGTGGAGAGGTATCTTTTTTTGGTCATGTCTCCATACAGATATATCAGTAGAGTGGACAACCACACAGGCAGGTAAGTGCTTGTCTTTAGAGAAACATCAGGGTCCAAATGCAACAAATGCTCCTTCCCCTGCTCAGCTTTTGGGTATGGGGGAAAACTCAAGTAGCTTATGCAGGTGCACATCTGTTGGGGCCCATAAAAGGCTTTGCGCTCAAAGATCTCCCCTGGGTGGAGGTGGCTCCTGCAGCAGACCTCCAGAGATACTTCTCTTCCTGCAGCAGAAATTTAGCCTTGCAGCCAGTCAAGCTGCTATGCTAGCTATTTAGGATATTAGGAGACTCACCAAGGACTGATGGTTGGTGTGTGTGGATTTCAGTGCTCATTGAACTAGAGATGCTCGGAATACTGCAGATACCTCATTATCAAAATATAAGACAGCTGTGAACATTACATAGAAGGGTGGGGGCATGAAGTGAAAGTTTCTTGTGCTACATCTTTTTATGCTTCCTATGTAAAATCCAAAGTGAGAACTCATGTCTTTCCACAATTGTGAGGTGGGTGACCCTTAACCACGTTTGGAGCATAAAAGCTAAAGATAAGGGAGGTAAGAAAGTTCGAAGCTTAGCTTTGACTCTTCACGGGAAGCAGGAACAGAAGAAGAACAAATAACCTGTGCGTCCTTTCCCCTATTTTTGTGTCAAGCCACTCTGATTCTCATTGCCTCACAGTGATGTTCCCCAACGTTGTCAGTTCAGCTGTTTCACCAGATTGTATGCTAGTAATACTGGTTACTGGTCCCATTCACCAGGTGGGCCATCTTGTTTGCAACACTGATTGCTCATGACCATTTCTTGTTAGCCAGTTTACCGATAACTATTTCTCTGCTTCGTTCCAAATGAACAAAACATCCCGCAGAGTTTGTGCACAGTGTACATTACAATGTACAGATACTTTACGTCAACCATGAAACACGGCAGCTGTTTTTCAAGTTAATATGGCAACACAACTTAGAAAGCGAAGGATACTATATCTAGCACAGATCTTGCCTAAAAGACTGGGGGGCTGGGTCCGTTTTCACAGAGTAAAAATACCAGGAAGTATTTGAAGCAACAAATGACAGGGCTAGAAGGAAGTACTTAAATAATTCTGTCTGTATTGATGGTGTTCAATTACGTAGTACAAGAAGACTGCTGAGTGAAGTCTTGAAGGTTGTCATCTTTGTCCTTCCTGCAACAAGCTTCTGTGGTGTATGAAATCAAAAGAGAAATGTAAAGAGTAGTAGAAATAACGAAGATTCTTCAGAAATACATTCTTTAGACTTGGGCATTGAGAAAAAGCTAAAATGAATTAAGTTACTGGTGAATATTGTCATATATTCTAATAAATTTACCATAACATTGTCAAATGTTTCACCAGATTGTATATAGTAATACTAGTTATTGGACCTGTTCTGATCTTCAGAAATATTTGGACTATCACAAAAGTTGTTGTGTAACTTTTAAATATTTTAAATTTGGTAGCTAAAGGAGAGTGTTCACGAGAAAGGAAAAAAAAAAACGAAAGTTGCAGAGACATGCAGACATTGATTAATCATCTCTCCAATCAACTGGCCCAAGCCATGTGGGAACTCTTGCTTTCTACTATGGCTCAGGTAAAATTGTCTCTGCATGTAAAAGGCTACATTCCAGTACAAATATCGTCCTGTATCCCCCCCCTTTTTTTTACTTTTTCTTTCTTTCCATGGGAAGAGAAAAATTGTGACTTACACTGTGATGAAGATGCACAAAATGTCCAAAGCATGGCTAAAGACAACATGCCTGTGGCAAATCTACTTTTTGGCTTTTTGGCAAATCTACTGCTTCTCCCTGTGGCTAAATGTTATGTAAATTGTACCTGTTGCATCATTTTAGCTTGGAAAATTAAGAATATACAGAAGCGTGCAATTTATATATATTCTCATACACAAGATAAACAGAAGAGATTTTCATTTTTGTTTTGCTCAAGGATATCTGTGTGTGTGTGTGTGTGTGTGTGTGTTGTCTTGTGCATGTTAGAGCTATTACTTTTCTATCTTTTCAGATTTGAGTACCTTTGGGGCTGTATGTGTTTTACATTTTCTAATTCAGCGAACTCAGGAAGATAGTGGAGGACAGGAAGGCCTGGCGGGATATGGTTCATGGGATCACGAAGGGTCGGACACGAATTAACGACTGAACAACAACAACAAATTCATTCAAAATATCCTCCCTTATAACTTGCTGCATTTTTGGTCCAATTCTATCTAGGACTGGGTCCAATTTTTGGTCCAATTCTATCTAGGCCAGCGCATGGAGGGGTTTATGACAGCGGAACACAGTTCCACTGTTGTAAAATGGCTTCCAGCAGCACATGTAGCATGCCACCAGTGGCCGTTTTAGGAGTGCTATTGCAATTGGTGGCAGTGTGGGAGGACTGCTGCTGGACCCAGGGGGTGGGAGTGGAGGGGAGAGGATGGGGAGGATGGAGAGGGTGGAATAATTTTCTCGGTAATCAATGGCTCGGGTCCAGGGTATTTGAGGGACCGCCTCCTTCCTTATAATCCGACCCGTACTCTGAGGTCATCAGGGGGGGCCCTGTTAACCGTGCCGCCATTGACAGAAGTGAGGGGGATGGCGGCGTGGAATAGGGCCTTCTCGGTGGTGGCACCCCAATTGTGGAATTCCCTCCCCCCAGAATTAAGAATGACTCTTTAGAGGCCTTTCAGCGGGGCCTTAAGCTGTTTTTATTTAGGACTGCTTTTAATGTCTGACATGATGGGCTGACCTTTTAACAAATGGTTTTAATATTTGTAAATGTAGGTGACCCACTGGGGTTGTTTATTTTAACTTAAATTGTTTTAATTAATTATTTGAATGTGTTTATATGTATTTTTTTTTTTATGAAAATGAGCGAACTCAGGAAGATAGTGGAGGACAGGAAGGTCTGGCGGGATATGGTTCATGGGATCACGAAGGGTCGGACACGACTTAACGACTGAACAACAACAACAATATGTATTTTAATATGTTGTAAGCCGCCTTGAGTGCCTTCGGGAGAAAGGCGGGCTACAAATTCCTTAAATAAATAAATAAATGGGGAGGGGAGATGGTGGAATGAGGAGGAGATGGGGTGGGGAGGCAGAGGATTGAAGCCAGGAAGCGATGGTCTCAGCAGCAGCGGCACTCATCCCCCTTCCTGTCCTTGATCCACCTTCCCAGGTCCACTCGGACTTGCACCAGCAAAGTAGCTGGCACAGATCTGAGTAGACGCATGCAGGCAGTGGAGGCTTACCCTGGGCAAGGGAACAAATGTTTCCTTACCTGGAGGAGACCTCTGGGGCCTGAAACTCCCCTGTGGGATACAGCTTGGACCCCATTGGCATGGCTGCATAGGCGCAAGGGGGGGGGTTAGGGAGGATTGGGCTGTTTGAGTTCTATTTGGTTGTACTAATTCTGCTTGCAACAGTTCTGCAAAAATAGCGTATGTTCTTACACCTCTCATTTCTCCAAGAACTTGTCCATGTCTTGTCATATGGTCAAGAAACACTAAATAGCACTGTTGAACCTTTTTTTTTTACTTTTTGCAGTCTTGCTGTGTAGAGTTACATGTCAAGTAACTTCGAAAAAGGTCAGCCATTCATTTTTAAGGCATGTGGTGGACAGCATCATCATTCAAAACCAAATGCTGTTGAGCAGGTCATATTTCAAAACAAAGTCGGGTTATAGCTGAACTTCTGGGCCCAATAATATGTGGGTGTTTATATATATATAATTTAAGAGCTCTGCTTTGCTGCAAGTTTGCAGAGCGCTTTTAATTTTAACCTATGTTTAAAGTCAGGAAACAGTTTTTTTACCTCAATGTCAGCTGCCTTCTTTGTCCCAAATGTAGATGCTTTGGTTGTCTTCCTTTGTGCCTCAGGGAGTAAAAGGCTCAGTTTTTCTCAAAGCTGATTGGGCTAGTATTGTAAGGAAAGATATATGGAGCCACCACTATCACATTTATCAAGAGGGAATTCGGACACTGCATTTGATATTAAGCATAACCTCTCAATAGGGCAAAGTGAGAATGTATATACTGTATTTCTTCAATTCTAAGACGCATGTTTTTTCCCAATTAAGCATTTCAAAAAATGGGGTGCGTCTTAGAATCGAAGGTCTCCAAAAAGCACCCCAAAATGCTATCTTCTTACTTACTGGGGCTTGCGGGAGCTTCAGGGAGGCCTACACAACCCTCTGCAGGCCTCCCTGATCTTCAGTTCGGCAAAAAACGGTGATTTTCAGCCATTTCCGGTTTTCGCGAAAACCAGAAATGGCCAAAAATCGCTGTTTTTCGCCAAACTGAAGATCAGGGAGGCCTGCAGAGGGTTGCGCAGGCATCCCTGAAACTCCCCCAAGCCCAGGTAACGAAGGAAATGGCACTTTCTGACGGGGCCAGAAATGCTATGCAAAGGCAGTGCACTCAGTCATCCTCAGCTGCAGGAGACATGCTGGGGAGAGTTGGTGCTGAGCAGGTAGATTTAATGAAGGGAGGCGAGTCTTACAATTGATGGATTTTTCCCCCTGCTGGTGGTACTGAAAGTAAAGGTGCGCCTTAGAATCGATGGCGCCTTAGACTCGAAGAAATACGGTATATGTTTCCCATACAGAGAATGGACAAGGATATCAGATGTGTTTTCAGGCCTCCAAGCAAGTGGCAGTTGGATTTAAGGAGAAGACTTGTAAAAACATGATGAGATTGAAGTAGGGAAAAAAAAACCTCACTAGTTTTATAGGAGAGAAACAATTAGACTATAGAGATTCAAATTTATTTTAAAAAAACATTATAGAACTAGTTAGTGTGATTCCTGTAAGAGATAGTAGACATCTGTAAAAACTTTATACCAGACATATGAAAATAAACAGCATATGAATGTTAAAACAATCACTACAACAGTACAATACTGTTCTGGAGTAAAAAAAAAAAAAAACAAGAATTATTTTATGTATCATACCCCTTTTCCTTCTAAAGTGTGAGAAGGAATGCATGCAATGCATGCAAAATATGAATTTTGGACTCTGTTAACCAAAATATGGTTGTTATTGAGGACTATTTTTGGCTGTGAATAACCCTTGACAGTGTAAAATAAATAGCCCGATCCTAACAACCACCCCTCACCCCCATCACCCCTGCTGATGCAGCCTTGCCAATGGAGCACTCATAGAGGTCCCCTCATGGTAAAAGAACTTATTTTATTTATTTATTTTCATTCCCTTTCCCTGATAGGATCCTGGTGCAACCGGTGCTGCTGGAATCCACCCCTTCCCTCTCCCATTCTGCCTCCTGTCTGCCCCCCTTCCCACCCAGACGCTCCCCTGTTCCTCCCCCTCCCTGCCTCCTTCCTCCCACATCAGCTTACCTACACTCCCACGGGTTGCTAATAGTGGCAGTGGGCAGCTGACACTGTTGATGTTTACAGTGGCAATTCCAAAATGGAATTTCCATTTACAAAAGCCGCCATTTATGACAATGAAGCTGTGTTTTAAATACCCTTGGGCTATTACCAGTCAGTTTGTGCACAACCTAAAAAAAAAAAAATCCCATTCCATTTCTAAATCTTTAGAAATGTTAATTGAATTGGTATCATTAGTGACAGATTTGGCTTGGAACAAAAAGGGTTGGGGGGTTTTTCCTCCCAACCGTCTAATCTGTTACCATCTTACTCTAGGCATCTGAAGGCTACCTCAGTGATAGCCTATAAAACCAAAACACAGCTGTTTATCAGTAGGAATCAGAACTTTAAAGTATCCCTCCATCCTGAACAGGTGATCTAGAAGGATACCATGGCTGTAGGCACTGAACGGTACCGGATGGTCCACAAGAATCAATAGAGTTGCACTCTGCCTGTTTTTCTCCTTTTGTAGGTAACCAAAACAGTGCCAGCACCATGTCTTGCCCAGAAACCAAACTGAAATGGGTCCATATTATCAGGAAGATGAAAATGCCTGGACGGGCACCATCATCCCCCATTGGGGCACCTTGCCTAAAAAGGGAGGCCTTGCAACTGGTTAATAGCTGTTGTAGTCACTTGAGTCTAAGGAGGGCTTCTTATGGTGCAGCATTGTTTTATTCTAGCAAGAGAGCACAGAGCAAGTGTGCAGAAGAACACGTTTTAAACGTGATTCACAGGTTGCTCACTCTAACCAGGAACCTGATTTTCCCCCCCTAGATTTGATGTGTCACAAGGTGCCCCTGCAGAACCCCCCCCCCAGTGTTTGTTAGACTCTCTTCAAGTTCAATACCTACTTTGGGGAATTTGGATCAAGACCTTTTGAAAGAGAAATTGAGAGAAAGCAGCATGTGTCCTCTAGCAGCATCGACCTGTTGTATGTCACCAGACCCAGAAACTACCAGAGTTACAACTATTAGGACGCAATCCTGTTCAAAGATAGAATGGCGGAGCAAGTGCTCCGCCATTCTAAGCCATCACGAATGAGCCATAAAGCATGTTCGCGCAATGACTTTAGAGTAAGGGCGGCCGGCATGGAGGGCGGCCGCCCTCATTCCACCACCAGATCGTCCATGCAGCCGCCGGAGGAGGTAAGCGATCCCCTAGTGGGGGCAGTCCAGGCGGCAAGGGAGGGGGCCATTGACCCGCCATATCCCTGTCCCCTTCCTGGGCCAGATCCGCCATTACACGTCTTCCTCTGACTTCCGCCAGCGAAATAGCTGGCGGAAATCCAAGGACGCCCATTTGGACCTCCTTGCTCTACACCGAGGAGACCGAGGAGACCCCGGGAAAGGGCGGCCTGGGCTTTTATTCCATGTTTACAAACGGCCCTTAAAAGAGTTTCTGCCTGTCCTCACTAAACCCAAGGCCAGTTAAATGTAACCGAATGCATAGTCATATTACAGGAATACTTCAGAAGAGTAGCAGAATGTGCTGTGTCCCTTAAAGACTTAACTAGTTTATTGCAGCCATAGCAACTGCCTACTTCATCATTATGCATATACAAAGTGTTACAGTGACTGATAAGCCCAGTTAAAGGTCTAATTCTAACAGATTTGTTGGAGCACCAACCATGAATCCCATGACTATTGTAACTAAAGCTGCAACCTTAAACATCTGTATTAGGAGGAAAGCTCCCTTCAACGCAGTGGGACTTACTTGTGAGTCAGCATACACAGGGCTGTGCTGCAGGTTGCTGCGCCATAAGTAGCTCTCAAAAGTTTATAAATAGATTTATATTTTGGAAGTGTGAACAGACACAAGTATAAAATCTCATTCGTATATTTTTATATCCAAGCGGACTCACATTTCACATATCCACTTTCACGAAACAGGCAATGCAGGGCTTTGGGCAAACATGTATATTTGAGTGTGGCCAATCACAATAAAGATTAATCTGAAGAGTTTACTTAAGTCGCCACTTTGGGAGGGATCACTCTCATGAAAAGCATGGTTCAAAACATTAGGAGTAACTCGATCAGATCCAAAAGAGACTGGAGGTTGACCCCTACATCTTGATAAAGAGCTTAGTTGCCTTCATCTTGAACCTTGCTAGCTAAGGAAAGGTAAATGAAGGGTTCTGGGGGGTGGGGGAGAAAGTTACACTCAGTTCAACAGCTAATTAAACATTTTTATGTGCAGCAGATGTTCTGTGTAAAGCCAAACCCCAGGAAGCCAATGGCACAGTCTCTGTCACATTACAGGTGTTGTTTGATTATAGAGCTTGACTGTAACCTGAGTCAGTTTTATTTGTCTGACATGGCTGAAGTACGTGGTGCGTCTCTCGGCTAGGTTCATGGCAAATTTGCTGGTGTACAGAAACAAAACAGGACATTACTTACACTCAAGGGAGAGGATTAAAAAAATCCCCATTTAATGGGAAGGGGAGCTAGCTTATTCCATCTGCTTCTGCCTTGTGAACATTCTAGTCTACACAGTAAATCTTTTAGAGGTCAGGTCTTAAGAAACTTTTCCCATTTTGCCGGGAAAGTCTTGAAAGCATTTTCTTTCAATGCATTCTTGCTCTGTAAATCATTCACGTCTTTGCGGTTTTTAAAAAGTAGCCTACCTTTTCCTCTGGAGGATTCAGGCCTTGCATGGATTTAGATTCTTTGGCTCGGAGCCATGAATGAATCATGGGCTAAAGTAGTCCACACTGTGAGCTCCTCCTATCTTATTTTTGTAAATATGTCAAGTAAAAAAAACCAAATAAGTAGAAAATTCAGGAGTCATCTCATTTCTTTGTTGACCAATATGCAAACATGAGAGAGATTATACAGAGGAACTGTATAATTGGTGTGGCGAGAATTGGTGTGCTTTGTCGCATTAAAGGGTCTCTATAAAATGTGGAAAAGTCAGGGCCTCTGAGAGGGGGTTAAGGGGGTAATTTGTACCCGGGCCCAGGGTGAAAAATGGGTCAAAAAGAGGGCCTTGGAGCAAAAAAAGGGGGCCCAGGAGCCAAATTCATATGTAGGGAAGGGGCCCAAAAGAAACTTTGTACCCCCCGATATAATTCCTCTGAATGGCCCTGGGAATTTACAACAGAAACCCTGAATGTTAGATAAATGGCTAGTCTCATGTCATGTACCTTTAGAAATGTAATCACAGTAATCACTTTTGTATATTCCACTCTTATTTCTTTGATCCGTCATTTTACCTTTGTGCTGGGTTTAGTCTTCTAGGTTTAATATCCAAATTCCTCATTTCTAGAGACTTCCTATATCTGGTTCTCACTGCCGCCCAACTATGAGATGAGGTGAAGTGAGCATCAGTGGCAGATTGCGAGGGGTCCGAGGGCGGGTGTGGGGTGCACGGCCTCCCCCCATCTTCACGTGAAGATCCCCTACATACACAGGGTACATTACAGTGATGTACAGTAATTGCATTGCTCTCATTGCAAATTGCAATTAATTTCAGAAGATTTATATCCTACTTCCCAGTCACATGAAAGTGCAAAGCAGACTTGAGCCACAGCACCTTATCCAAGGTGCTCTAGTTTTGGCCAAGGGGCAGAATTACTCAATTAGGACCACTTTACAAGCAGGCAGAAGAATATGGGGATATTGAGAGAGATGGCTGTGAATTAACCCTGTCAAATGTTGTAGGGAGAAGAAAGAAAATATCCCAGCTGGGTCCAGGTCATTTGTTGGCAACCCAAGCATCTGATAAACTCATCAGATGGGAAGTCTCTGTACACTGGCAGCTACGATGAAAAGGCCACACTGAATGAATCATCAAATGCTGGAAGTTTCAAGTGACCAGTCGGGCTATTGGGTGATAACTGAAATTAACCATGAAAAACCTGTTCTTTGAATTTGCCCAGTGATTCTGCTTGTTAAGGAGGAACTTCATTGCTTGTTTTTTCTCTGCGGCCTTTTCCAAGCTTCTCTCATGAAAGTTAGTAGCTAGCATTATAATACAGACTACATTGGGATCGGAGAGGAAGCAAACTTCAGAGATAAGACAGCAAGCTCAGGAAAGATTTATTGTTCTCCACCTGCTCAATCCCCCATCTAATTCCACCACCACCCCCACCACCCCCCGAAGCAATATGCGGGGCATAATTGCACGGCTTGCTGCTCCAGGATGTTAGATATCTGACTCCTCAAGTATCCAGTGCTATATTTAGACATTCAGAAGCTGAAACTCTGCTGCAGGATCCTTTCAAACCTATTGCCAGTGCCTGCACCGAGCTCCCCTGTTTTATGGGTTAGTCAAATACACTAAAAAGGGAAGGCCAGCTGGTACTGCAGGATAGCAGAATCGTTTCAAAAGAGCATCAGTTAGCTGACAGATAGTTTGGCTTGCAGTGGATATTTGCTTGTATCCATAGTATGTGGCCCATATGGGATGGGAGGGTTAACTTCCGGGTTCAGCAGCAACTAAGAGCTATGGGGGTTGGGAGGTGGCGCCCACCATGGTTCTAACCCCCATTGAAGTCTCCTGTCCAGCAGTCCCTGAATTTCAAGCATACAGTATGCACCTACTGGTGGGAGATCAAGACAGAACAGGGATTTTCTTGGCATGCCACCCACATCGCTGCCCAACAATCACCCTTCCTGAGCTTGTGGAGGTGGTCTCAGCTGTGACATTGTCTTCCCCCTGCCTGATTGTCCTGGATGATTTCAGCATTCAAGCTGAGGCCTCCTTGTCTCCTTCTCCTCCTCCCACTCCCTGGGTTGGAAAAGGAAGAAGGAAATGGAACAGAAAAGAAAGCATGAGGGAGAGTAGTGGGCTAGAGCATCAGAGACACATCTCCACACTTCCTCTTTCACTCTACCCCTCTTCCTTTTCCAATCCAGGCTGTGAGAGGAACAGAGGTTGGTGTATCACCAGGCTACCTACTTAATATCACCAGGTAAGGGGGCGGGAAGCATTTGGCATGCCACCTCAGGCACCAGGAGGATTAGGGCTGGCTCTGGACAGACAAAAGAAAGAGTATCTTCATACTGTGCAAAATTATGAAATTCACTACTAGAAGCTACCGCAATGCCTTGAAAAAAAATTAAACAAAGACCTGGCAGATCGGTCTGTCAGTGGCTTTTAGTTATAACATCTAAATAGAACAGCAATTTCAGAATCCATCAGTATACAAATATAGTTAGGATTGTTGGTCCCAATGTCCCCTACGTATCTGTTCCCATCTGTTGATTGATGCCTGTTTGATTTCCCTTTGTACAGAATACAGAGGCATGAGCAACTAGATCTCTGATTCAGCTACCTTTCGGAATGCCCCATTCACCAGGATGGGGTGGGGAGGGCAGGAGAAGAGGAGAAGCAATGTCTCACAGAGACTCTGAAATATGTCCGTCTAGACACTTGATACACAGTACTCATCATAGTGCAATGAGAGCACTAGGTTCATGCTAGGTCAGATCTTTTGAAATCAGTAATAATGAAATGAGTGTGAGGCAATGCAGTATAGTGGATAGTGTGTTAGATTTGGACAATAAGGCTTTGTCTGCTATACTCTGTGCTTCAATATATTTATTTCTAGGGCAGCTTATAAAAATTACAATAAAACCAAAACTAAAACAACAATCTTGAAAGCAACAAAATGTGAGCAGCATCAAAACATCACATAAGTTAAAAAAAGCACCATAAAGCATAACACGAAAAAAAAATATATAAATAGGAACATTTTAAAAAAGCATTTCTTGAGAGCTGACAAAAACATAAGCCCTGCTGGATCAGGCCAAGGGCCCATCTAGTCCAGCTTCCTGTATCTCACAGTGGCCCCACCAGATGCCTCAGTGAGCACACAAGACAACAACCTGTAACCTGTGATGGACTTGTCCTCCATAAATCTGTCCAATCCCCGTTGAAAGGCATCCAGGCCAGGTGCCATCACCACATCATGTGGCAAGGAGTTCCACAGTTTAATCACACGATTAATTAATTTCACCAATTAATTAAACAAAAGAGAAGTTTCAGGCAAACCTCCCTGGGGGTACATTCCATAGGTGGGGTGCCAGAATGGAAAAAGCCCTCTCCCTAGCTTCTAACCACCTCACTTTAAATGGTGGAGGCACCTAGAAGAGGACTTCCATAGATTACCTAATGGCATTGATCAATTGATTCTTTCAGGTTCCCCAGCTACCAAGCCATGTAAGGATTTGAAGGTAAGTGCCAGCTCCTTTAATTGCACACAGAAATGTATTGGGAAGTAGTGGGACCCTAAGCACCAGAGTGGTATATTTCTGATGACCAGAAATTCAACTGTATTTTGACTGTATTTTGAACTAGCAACCATTTCCGTGCAGCCCTGTGCATAAAAACACATTACTGTTGTCTAGTTGGAAGGTTACCAGAGCATGGTTATCTGGGTCCAGGCGATCTCTGTCCTGGAAAGGATGCAACTGGCCTGTGCAGCAGCCTGAGCTGGCAAAGGGCACTTGGTGCTACAGATGCAACTTGGGCCTCTAGTGACAAAACTGGATCAATGAGCACCACCAGGTTGCAAATCGAATCCTTCAGGGTAGTTCAAATCTATTCAATACAGAGTGAAACTTTTTCCATATGAATCTTTACCAGTTCATACTAATTTTACAAGCTGTCCATTACAGACTCTTCAAGCATGTACAGGTAATATAGAGTGTGTGCTCTCAGTATGTTTACCAATTTGCCTCCATGTGCAGGAAGAACTGTATCATATTGGAGCAACAGAGTACCTTCAAGTGTTTGTTAAAGTGGCTAAAATAATCATGCTGTTCATTTATTCTACTTTTTGTCTGTATACTGAGACTATTTTTATATTCTTTATGTTCAAAGAAGAAGTTGATGAATCTTAAAATCTTGCAAACGCATCTACAATGTGGGCCAATTTATTTATTTTTTGCTTATGCTGAGTCCTTCACATGTTCGAATTGACAGTTCCCATTCAAGGGTGTAAGATCAAAGTAGACCTACACACCCTTTACGCATACACCAAGCATATCAATGGAAACATTCCATAAATCCTGGTCAGGGTGGGAGAAATCACAAATGCGGCAGTCACTTGGAATACCTGTGACTGCAGTGAGGATGCATCTGATATAGTAAGCCCTTGCCTGTAAAAACCTCAACAAACCAGTTAGGTGGCAATCCTATGTACACTTATTTGGAGACAGTCCCAATAAACTCAGTAGGATTCACTTCAGAGTAAACATGAATAGGTCTGGCACTGGAGCTCAGCATCTTTATTTTTCTGATGACATTTGATACTTTGACTTGGACTTCTCTTTATAGCCCAATTCTGTGCATGTGTCTACTCAGAAGTTTCCATTGAGTTCAATGGGACCTACTCCCAAGTAAGTGTGTATAATAGGATTGTAGCCTCAATCTTACTGCAAACATTCTAGCTAAATGTGTTACTCTTCTAGCCAACAGGCTTTGTTTTCTCCAAAGGGGCAGAAGGAAACCATTGGGGGTGGGGGAGGGGCGTGTAGCACTTAGATCTAAACGTATTTCTTGGATGATTTCCATAGCACTTGCTTCCACCCACTGAACTGAGGATTGGTGTGCTACTCAGCTGAAAAATAGAGCATGCAATAAGGTTGCAATCCTATACACCAGGGGTGGCCAACCTTTCAAAAATGAATGGTCCTGGCCCTTTAATGGTTGTATAAAGGTAAAGGTATCCCCTGACAATTAAGTCCAGTCGTCTCCGACTCTAGGGTGTGGTGCTCATCTCCATTTCAAAGCCGAAGAGCCAGCGTTGTCCGAAGACGCCTCCGTGGTCATGTGGCCGGCATGACTCTCCTTGCCGCAGCGCGTAGCATGCAGCTGGAACACGGAGCGCTGTTTACCTTCCCGCAAGCGGTACCTATTTATCTACTCGCATTGACATGCTTTGGAACTGCTAGGTTGGCAGGAGCTGGCCAAGCAACGAGCGCTCACCCCGTTGCGGGAATCGAACTGCCGACCTTTCAATCGACAGCTTACGGTTCAGCGGTTTAACCCACTGCGCCACCCACTGGCCTAATGGTTGTATAGGTGAGGGCATTTCAGCAGGTGCAGCTGCTTTAGCAGCACCATCAGCAATTGCAGCTGCCAAGATTCTGTCTTCTACACCACTCTTAAGAACACAGGGGTCCTAAATGGTGGAAGGTTGGCCACCCCTGCTATATACACTTTTGTGGAGTAAGTTCTCCTGAACATAATGGGACTTACTTCTGAGTAGACATGCATAGGATTGTGCTGAAATTCTGTATTCAACTTTCAGGATTATTTCATGGCACCTGATGTTTCTTCAACCTGCAAGCATTCTATGCTTGGTCAAAAGGGACAAGCTTCCCCACTATTAGGGGGCCATATGTATATGAAATGTATGTTGATTATTACAAAGAGGAGAATGATGAGAAGAGACGAAAAGTAAGTTTTGCATGAAGTTTAGTATTCACTGTGCTGCATTGGGGGCATGCTCATACTAAATACAGCCTTTGTAGTTTGTCTGATCTCCATGTCTTTCTACATCAAAGAGTTACTTTGTTATGCGATCTTGAGTTATAATAATTATGGCATGTCTGAACCATTCCATCCAATTTACAATGTTTCTTTTACATTGAAGTTTGAATGTCATATACGGCATTCTTAATCAACATTTGAAGGGAGTGTATGTCAGGAGGGACAGGACTTTTTTTAAAAGGCAGCATCATGAAAAAAAACAAAACAAACCCTTTTGGGCTCTTCTTCAGTAGACTATTTAGAACAGTTGGGCCCAAAGAGATACTTTAGCCTAGCTCACTGGCTTTTGCTCCCACAGTGGGATGTTCGAATCTTGTTTCTTTCAACAACAGATTCTTGTGACATGATCACTAACTACGTACAGGTGGGCCCCCATATCTGCTGGGGATATGTTCCAGGCCCCTCCGTGGATACTTGAAACCGTGGATAAGAGCGAACACCCCCTCCATGGTTTCCTGAGGGCCCCCCCACCCTGCCTCCCCTGCAGGCAGGCATGCTTGCCCTCCCCAGCTCTTATTTTTCTTTCAGCAATCTTTGTTTCTTCCTTAAAACAAACAGAGAAGCAGCCTCCATTGCAGGCAAGTAGAACGAGACTAAGTCCTAGAGAGGCTCTGCAAGGTTTCTGTTAACCTTGCAGAGCCTCTCTAATACTTAGTCTCGTTCTACTTGCCTGTAATAAGCAGCCTGGCTGCTTCTCCTGTTTCTTTAAGAAAGAAACGAAGCTTACTGGGAAAAAGTAAAAGCCTGGGGGGGGGGGTCCCCACATTCCGTGGTAACTGAAACCGTGGATAGCGAATCAGTGGATATGGGGGCCCACCTGTAGTCAATTTGTCTCACTTTCAAACATCTTTTTTCATGTAACGTTCAGGGATGCTGTTCAAGACACACAAGTCCAAAGCACATAGAGATGCATGCAACTAGTTAAGCAGGTCTTTGGATTGTTCCATGTCATGCATTTCTAGGATAATAAAGCAATGAAGGCAAGACTTGCATGTAACAAATCATGAACTCAAGTGTGTGTGTTTGTGTGTAGTGTCTTTGGGGCATCTCAACATGATTGGGGTGGTGCCTGTTGCTATGTTGCTCATTCTTAGTGGCTGGTGGAGGGTGCCCCCTCAGTTTGGCCACTCATTGGTCCTGAGCCTGCCCTGCCCCCCCCGCTCAATTCCCCCTGGAGCCACTTCTCTGGCTGCCATTTTTGGGGCTGACTGGATGTGGTGATTGTCTCTTTGGCCATCACACCAATGGCATTGCCAGGACAAGCTTAGGATGTGACAGACATTACTCTGCTGTCTGTGTGCCATTGGCATAGCATCCAAATAGGATTGGGCCATAAAAATCTAATCTAATCTCACCAGGAGGTGTGGAAAGAATGTTTAAAGCCGATTTACCATAGCAAACATTTTGTTGCAGCAATATATTTTCAAAGTATAACAAATTTCAGAGCATCTTGTCTATCTGGGATTAGTTCAGTTTTATACAAGTTGAAGTTGGCACTAATGAAGTCTCTCTCTCTTTTTTCCAAATAACTTTTGAAGAGTATCCTTAAGTCTTCCCATATGGACAACACAGTCATGACTGTGGATATAGTTTGACTTTTGGTTGTCATTTGAGCATGCCTAGATGTCAGGCTATACAAAGTGGGAGCTTTACAGCTGAGCAATGCTGAAATGTTTTCTCAAATTATTTGCATATGGAGTTAAGTGACTTGTTTTAGATTAAAGGTTCCTTGAAGTACATTTTATAAAACTGATGTCAGTTGTAAACTGTGACCAACAGCTTTATTAAGGCAAGATGTGGATTGAAACAAGTCACAGAAAATCAACTATGCTGACATAAAAATGTAGAAAATCCAGGTGTAATAATGATGACCTTTACTGACACTAATCTTACTAAGATTTTGTGATACCATTGAAAAGATTTGGTGAGTGATATAAAGTATTCTTGATACTTATGCCTATATGTGCTTCTCCAGGGCCAGTCTTGTATGTCTCTGTTCCAGAATAAGTTGATTTCACAAGTTGTCTGGCATCAAAATGTTGCTGAGGTAACAGCCTGTAATGTCTTCAGTAGTAAACCTGTAATGATACCAGATGGAAGGCTGATGCCTGTTCAACTTGCATTCCGTAGCCCAACACATTTAGCCCAATAGATTTGTTTTCATGTGCAGCTACTTCTGTTGCATCATATTATTTCTACATGTATTTCTACAGTGTAGGATGGCATTTCATTTGAACACTTGACTTTACAAGCAGGGCTGAAATTAGGCTCTGAATAGCCTACAACTTTATAATGATATCACATTTACCATGAAAAGAGCCTGGATGCTATTTTCTCATATATATTTTTCCATTTGTAATCTTCTCACACTTTATCATGTGGAACCAAGTAGAATCAAAATCTGTTTGGTATTATCTTGAGCAGAGGAGAAGGTGAACACATTCTAGAGCAGGGGTGGCCAACCTTCCACCATTAAGCCCGAGCTACACTGTACGCGTTCGCGTTGCCAGAAGCGTAACTACGGTGGAGCGTGTGGTTCAGTTGAACCAGGAGCTCCACCGCTGCAGGGCGCGCGCCGGACTCAAGTCAGGGACTCGAGTCAAATACTCCCTGACTCGAGTATTTGACTCGAGTCCCTGACTCGAGTCCGGCGCGCGCCCCTGACTCGAGTCCGGCGCGCGCCCCTGACTCGAGTCCGGCGCGCGCCCCTGACTCGAGTCCATAGGAAGTGACGTCGACTCGACGTCACTTCCTATGCGCCGGCCTCGCTGCTGGCTGCAGCGTGGCCGGCGCTTGCCAAACGGCCGGCCAGCATGGAAGAGGTAGCATCAGAGGAGGTAAGCTGGCCGGCCGGGTCCGCGCTGGGGGTGGGTGCCCGGTGCAGGGTCCCGCCGGGTCACCCCCCCTCTGGAGCGCACCCCCACCCTCCGGAGCGCCCCCCTCTGGAGCGCGCCGCCGCCTGTCGTCGTCGATATAGTTATAGGGGGCGCCAATTCCCCCTCCTGAACCGGGCGCCAACAGAGGCAGTTACGCCTCTGCGCGTTGCATTCGTGTTCCGTGTGCATCTGGTGTTCCGCCCCCAGGTCAAACAACGGGCTTTGATTGGCCAAACACAGCGCAAATGCAGCAAAAGTCGAGCCCAGCTCAGCCAAATGTTCGGCCAATCAGAGCCCGTTGTTTGACCTGGGGGCAGGACATCAGACGCACACGGAACACGAACGCAACGCGAATGCGTACAGTGTAGTCCAGGCTTTAGGGCCTCTGCATTCTTAAGAGCTGTGTAGAAGACAGAATATTGGCAGCTGCAAGTGCTGATCGTGCTGCTAAAGCAGCTGCACCTGCTGAAATGCCCACACCTATATAACCATTAAAGGACCAGGAACATTCAAGGTGAAAGGCTGGCCACTCCTGTTCTAGACAAAGAAACGGCGAGCACAGGAGCCCATCCCATTGATGTGTGTGGTATGGTGGTCAGTGTTGCCCCCACTGCCCGGCCCCCCCGGCCCCCCCTAACTACGCCTCTGGAGGCAAGATAACACTTTTCCTGCCTGTCATTTATCTGCATCAAATCAATGCCCAAGTGATTTTACTCTCTCCCACATGGGGTTCAAAATATAAGTATGCAAGAGCAATTACTGTACACATTTGAAACCTCACAGAGGGAAAGCTACTATGAGGGTGTGTGATTTGGATCAGGAATACAGTAGGAAGAAAAAGGATTAAGCACCCCTTCTCTGTTCTCAATTCTCCCTTCTTACAGCGCAATCCTGCGCAATTATCCAGCGGGTGGGCCAGGCCACCTGCCAAATCCTATCCCTGTTCCGGGCAGCTCTGGAGCAGCTCAGAGGTCTTCTCAGGGAAAGGGGATGTTCGTCCCCTTCCCCTGGTGTAAACCAGGGAAGGCTCAACGGGCCTCAGATTTCTGCCAACTAAATAGCTGGCAGAAGAGGCGGCCGTGTAACGGCCATGCCGGCCTGAACGGGGACAGGGATACGGCAGACGCCATACCTGCCCCCTCCCAGGCCGGCTCGGCCAATGGCCCCCCTCCCTCACCACCCGGAACGCCCCTGCGCCCGCCGGGGATCTCTTACCTGCCTCCGGCAGCCATTGGGACACCCCTTACCTTGCACCGGCCGCCCTTACTCCCGAGTCATTGTTAATGTGCTTTACGGCACGTTTGCGATGGCTTCCGGTGGCAGAGCGCTCGCTCCGCCGCCGTTTTTTTGCGCAGGATTGCACTCTTTAAGTGGTATTTATTTTTTAAAAGCTGGTATCAGGGCTCTATGTCATGTGTAATTAACTACTAACAGTCACAGCAGAAAGGGAAGAAGGAACAGGAGGAGGAAAATAAGCAAATTCAGGCACCATTATTGGCTGAATGAAATACACAATACACCACAGTTCTCACTCGAGGAAGGAGACATCAAAATGAATGGTGTGCATGTTCAGAAAAGCATTCTGTGTTTCAAAGACAAAGCACATACATGCACAACCAAAATTGCAATCTTTTTATGTGAAGTGAGGCCTTCAGAATTTTGTCTTTCTTTAGTCTAAGGCAGGGGTGCACAACTTGGAAGTAGGTAGGGGCCAAAATGAATAGACTAAACTTCTTCGGGGCCGCATGGGGGGGGCGTGTCAAGGAACCGTGATGTCACTTCCTCAGGAAGTGACATCACAGGGGGTGTGTCCATGAGCCGGAAAATATCCGGAAAAGCAACATATTAATAAATAAACAATTAAAAATTCGGATTTGCCCTCCTGCCGCGAATCCGAGCCTCCTCCTCACATGGAGCAGCGACAGCGCCAACGGGACAAGCCCCAAAACCTCCGCGCCCGCTGGCACACAAGAGGAGATGTGGCTCTTCCGGCTCCTGGCCGAATGCCAGGAGACTCCAGCTGATCGGTGGTGATCAAACGCCGCCTTCAGCAACAACCTCAAAGCCTCCGGGCCAATGGGCTCGCAAGGCTCAGTGACTTCGTCCTTCTTGCTCGGCGACCCGAGCGAGAAGGCTGCACAGCAAAGCGACTGGAGCGAAGACATCGGAGATCCCTTGGCGCTCTCTTCGTAAGCAACGCGCACCAAGGGATCCCCAATTTCTTCGGGGGCCACCGGAAATCCTTCGGAGGGGCGCAAGCGGCCCAGGGGCCGCATGTTGTGCACCCCTGGTCTAAGGCTATATTGAAGTTACACAAATGGCAAAGTGAAAAGGGCCACTGCAGGAGACCATTTCTGGAAGGGAAAAAGTCAAATGATAGTTAATCTTAGCCAGGTGAATAGAGAAGGCCTTACTCGCCAAACTTTGATGCAGCCAAGTGGCATTGTATATCAGTACAATGTACTGTTTTGCCTTAGCTTTGAGATTTTGGGGGATATACAGTTTCTGTGAGTTGCATTAGTGTTGGTTTTGTGTTGCTAGCCAGTTTTCTTAAGCTAAGCAGGTTAATGGAACTTAACAGATTGCTTCTTGATTTTAGTAAGTAAAAGCAATCTACATCAATATCTTGAAAGCATGGTCACTGATTGTCTGTCTATCTGCCGAAGGAAAAAAAAAGAAAGAAAAGAAAAAAGACAGAACCAACAGTGGCTATCTAAAGTTTGGGCAGCTGTATAGCCATGTGGGTAGCTACAGATAGAGAAGTTGCCTTCACTTTCAACAATATTTTAGATTATCCTGTTGTGGGCGTGGTGTCTGATTGCTGGTTAATGAGCCTATCACTATCGTTTTGCCCTGTGGCAATGCTTATTTAGTGTCTGGGATTTAACAAAGGCACGTTAATATTCCTTCAGGGCTGAGCTAAGCAGTACATGCATGTGAGTGTAAAGAAACTGATGTTTGCCTCTACCTGATGTTCACCTTGAATATTTGTAAAAAATCCAATATTACAAAGACACCATTCTTCACTGAAGGAAGCCCAAACCTAGGTGGTAACTCCTCAATATTAATGGGGAACATGTAATATATCAGGGGTAGCCAAACTGCGGCTCCTGAACCACATGTGACTCTTTGATGTATAATGTGCGGCTCTCGGTAATATGTTGGCTGAGCTCCTTTTTGCCTCACAATTAGTAGAAAAGGTAAATAAGAAATGTTCAAGCTTTATAATTACCGCATTGCCCCAAGTATAGGATGCTCCTGATTATAAGCTGCACCCTTAAAGTTTGGTGCTATTTTTTTTAAAAAAATACATTTTAAACTTTTTATAACTTAAAGAAAATATACGCATTAGTAGAACAGTAAAACAGTACAGCTTTAGTACAGTTAAAGACATAGGCACCCTGTTCCTTATTGAATCTGGGCAAATCATAGTATAAGTAACCTTCCCAGATCCAAATGGCCTACCTTTAACCTTTGGAATTTGGGCAGGTGCAGCTTGTTGCATCCTTCCATGATGATGAGCTGCACCTGCCCAAATTTCAATGGTTAACAGCAGAATCTTATGCATGTCTACTCAGAAGTAAGTCCCATTGCATTCAATGGGGCTTACTCCCAGGAAAGTGTGCATAGGATTGCAGCCTAAAGGTTGGCACTCTGTCCCCCTTTGGATATGGTAAGCCTGTGCAGGAGCTCTTGCTCTCAACTTTCAAACTGCATGATCAATAAATATCTTAGTTTCCACAGAGTCCTGGGGCTGGACCTTAAGGGTTAATTTTTTCAAATACTTCCTGAGGCTAGAGGCTGCTAGAGAGATTGTGGCCATTGAGCAAGTGATTAAGAGCTGAAAACACAGCACTTTGCAGTTTTAAAAAAAGAAAAAGCGTTTTACCTTTGAAAGAGACTTGGAGAGGCTTGAAAAGGGGACGCTTTGCAGAAAATTCTAGGCAGAAAATGCTAGACTTTGATTGTAGGCTGCACCCCTACTTTAAAGACTTGCCTTAGGGGGGAAAAGTGAGTCTTATACTCAGGTCAATACGGTATTTACCAGGTGTAAACTGAGAGTCCACGGGATTAAAATGTAAGTTTAATGTTCATGGTGCATAAATATATTTAAGAATTTAAATGCTTTTTAAATATTGCGGCTCTCAAACATCTGAAGTTTATCGTGTGCGGCTCTTACATCAAGCAAGTTTGGCAGCCCCTGTAATATATGCTATTGGTAGCTCAGTTCCTACAAAGGTAGGCTTAACAGATCTCCAACTGGGACAGAGTGCTAGACCTTTAGGAGAAGGAATGTGGGCAGGTGTAGCTTGTTAAGTCCTAGAGCACAATCCTAGGCATGTCTTGCTTCTGAGTAGACATGCCTAGGATTGTGCTCTAGGACTTAACAAGCTACACCTGCCCACATTCCTTCTCCTAAAGGTCTAGCACTCTGTCCCAGTTGGAGATCTGGTAAGCCTACCTAAATAGTCCCAGTGTTTTTAGGACTGCAACTTTAATTAGAGTAGGGTGAGAAAGAAAAGGAGGATATATTATAGAAAGTGAGATGACTGTATTCATAGGACTTACTTTTTAGTTATTACCTGTTATAGGGATTATTGGTTAATAAGAGAACATGGGTTGTTTCATGTTTTAATAGCCATTTGTAAGGCAGCTGTTAACAATATTCTCTGTGTCTGGTGGAGAATTAATGCCTGTCTATTTTTCGGATCTTGACACATCAAACACATCAAGTGAGAGTTACTTCTGAATAAATATAGATACCATAAGTCCAGGGGTTCCCATCACCACTGACACGGGTTAAGAGCAGAGCTCCAGACCAAGCCAGGTCCTCTGCAACTGTCACCAGCTGTTGTGTTCTTTCTGGTGGCTAGTTAGATCAGGCCTGCTTCGAGACCCAGCTGAACATGTGGGCCTGGCTAGGACAACCCCCCCCCCCCAAGCCCTTGCTGCCACTTAAAAGCTGCTGTGCCAGAAAGAAGAGGCAGCAGCAAGCCTGGGGTTGTTGATACACTTGCTTGCAAGCCAGCAGAGAGGTGAGAAACCAATTGTTCTGCTGTTGTTTTTATTTGTATGTCAACTGCTTTGTTTGGGAGGCCTTGGCTACAGAGGCAGTATACAGAGTAAATAAAGTAAAGTCAGCCTTCTTCTACTGCGCATTTGGTTTGAGTTGGAAGGAACCCAAAACAAGTGAGAAAGATAGCTGAAGTCAGTCGCCCCTCCCCCTCAAACCAAAGGACACTTTGTGTCCCGTCCCCCCTCCACCTGATGATGGCTGCGTTTGCAGGACAACATGATGTAGTGAAAACCTGGCAGAAAGTTTTGGTTCCATGAGACAAGAGAATTCCCTCAAAAGGAAACGAAAGCCCTTCCACCGCTGCCCCAATCTAACATCGCTGCTCTCCTCCTTAGAGCCGCATTGAAATCGCTCCTTTGAATGATCGTAGTTTGCCCAGCAGCGAGGTTGCTTTGTGTGCGACTAGAAAGGGGCGGGGGGGGGCGGAGTAACTGCCAGCTGCCATCCAGCGTGGGCTCTCCATTCTGGAGGAGGTGGGGGGATGAGGTCGGGTGGTCAGTCGGCAGCGCGTCTGAGTCCCTCTCCTTTTTTCCACCGGTTTGGGTCGTTTCTCGCGCTCTCCATTTCGCTCTGCTTTCCACCCCCTGCCATTTCTACCTGCTGAGGATATGATGTCAGGGCTCTTATTACCCTAATGTATGCTGACCTCATGGGCTGCGCAGCCAATGGGGCAGCCCGGCTCTCCCCACCTGCTAGGAAGAGAATTCCATCATTCCTGAAATTCTTAGCTCGGCCAGTGCACGGCTGCGCTCCGCGCGGGGCTCCTAGCGCCACTGCTGACTCGGCAAGGCTTGTATTGTTTGGGGACCAGGCGCCCGCCATCCCGTCCAATCAGCAAGCAGGGCGCTCCCTGGCCGGAGCCCGCGCAGCCGAGCCTGGCTTGCCCGAGGAGCGAGCGGCACTTGGTGGAGCCGCTGCAGGGAGCACGCTGTCCTCCGCCCCCCTCCTGGCCCGGCCCGGCACTGCAGGGGGGAGCGACCCAGCTGCGTGGAGTTTGTGCAAACTGGTGAGTGAGGGGAGAAGCTCGACACAACGAGGGTCACTGGGGGCAGGCGTGTCCTGCACAGCCCTTCGCGCTGCACGCTTGGTGGCAGAAATGCATTGCGGCAACTTCTCCAGAGTGAGCCGGCGGCGCGGCGCGGGCAGGTTTGTGCCTCTTCACGCCCCGGATGCACAGGAGCGGTTGCGGCCCCCTGGAGGAGACTCCGAGCCGGTGGACGGAGCCGGCCCGCTCCGCCCTCGGGCAGGCCGTGCGCTCTGGCTGTGTGTTGTGTCTAGACTTGCTGCACGCCTCAGGCGGATCAAGGGATGCCCGGTCTTGCTGGATACCGCCCTAGAACGGAACCAAGCCGAACCGCCTTTAGCACGGATCTCTGGCCTCACATTGGGGAAAGGTCCCTCGCTCTTCCGCCCATGCCTGCCTTTCTCTCTCAGAACGTATTTGTTTATTAAAATACATAGTCAAAAATGGGCGCGTGCGTTTACAATAGTCCTCCGTTAACTTGTTACTAGAATATTTTAGCCCCAAAGAGTCGGACCATCAGGCAGTCGCAGCCCCTCTATTTCATAGCTCCCAACTCTGCACGCGACTCTTCTGTCTACCTGACCCGATGACAGGGCAGTTCTCCTTCCTCTGTTTGCAGAGATGAGAGCGCCCTGTGATGTGCCTTCTCACGAGCTTTCTCTTGGAAGATGCCTCACTGACTGACTGCTGCTGTTTTAGACTGCAATCCTATGCATGCTTATTCCAGAGTAACACGCCTAGGATTGCACTACAGATTCCTTTATTCAGCATGAACATATTTGCACTTAACAATTTGTGACCAGCAATTTGTGACCAGTGTTGTATGGAAAAAAGTTATCTAAGTGGGAGCCAAGAGGGGTTGGCCAGATGGGGGATGAGGTAGAAGCAAGTGGTGTTGGAGTTGCAGAAGGTTGTGTGCGTTTCTGCATTATTCCTGCCATCTACCTTGTTCCCCGCCCTCGCTTCCTATGCCTAGACTTGCTACCTGCCGGTATATGTAAAGCCTGGCAGTACTTGCTGGTCCATAGACTTCTATGTTGGCAAAGTCTGACTTGCTAAAGCTTGTAGTGGCTGCTTGATAGTTCTATGTTTGTCCATCTTAATGCTAGTGTCCTCTCAGTTCCTTATCCCTGGCATGTGGCTGTCCTCAGTTACTGGATTGTACAACCCTTGTGGCTCATGTTGGATTCTCCAACAATAGCGTGGCTTCTGTTATTTCATGACCTGTTTGATTTGTAGCTTGGCTTCCGCCATTGTCTCTTTACTGAATTTATATGACTTTATGCCAATGGGAGTCATGCAATGACTTTGTAGTATTGTTCCACACTTGGCAATCTTTGTTTAGCTATATGAACTAAAGGGCACCAGCCATCTCCTGGTTTGGCTTTGGTTGCATAAGAGTTGATCCATCTGGCAATACAGTTGCCACTCCAGTGAATGCTCTCTGCCTTGTTGATGGACACACCTTTCCTCCCAACAGTTGTGATGTAACTTGATTTAAATGTAGACAGTTCAGCTTCTGGTGTGGCATGGAGAATTTCTTAAAGCAAAACATCACCCGAGTTCAGAGTCGCTGGCTGAAGAAATCACTGTGTATACAAAGCTGCTGCCTGGCACGATGGAATGCGGAGCTTGTAGTGTTCTGCAGAGCTGTGTTTTCTATAAACTGGAATATATTTCATGGCTAACGTTCGTGTGGTCTTCTAGAACATTAAGAGTCGGCTTGGCGAAGAATGTCTTGCCTTTCATGCTGCATCTAAAACATCGTCTTCATGTTTTCTCACACAAAGCAATTTGAGCAAACTCTTCCAACAGGGTGAATTGGCAACATGATGGAATGCTGTGTCCTAAGGAAAGAAAACTAAACTAACCGGCCTGGTTTCGAAACGGAATCTGTGCAGGATTCATTCAGGATGGTTAACAACTGCAGTTAGTTTACATTCACAATGAAGTAGGTTTGTAGGAGTGGAAAGACTTGAAAATAATTTAGTCCAACTCTCTGCACAGAGATGCAACCTCCTCTAATTAATGTTTCTAATGGATTTGCATATTTTAATTGAAAACTGAAGACAGGGTGAAAAACAGTCAATAGTTCCTGTCATGAAGATAAACTAAAAGGGCTGTTAAGTTTTGTTTGATTTTTAATTTCAGGGGAGTGAGGGATAAAGACATTTGCTAAAATGCTTTTTTTTTGGGGGGGGGCTAAAACATGCTTTTCATTTTATATGTTGGCTTGTTGATAATAATAGAAACTGAAAACTTATAGTCCATCTTGCTTCTCTAAGGTAGACTCTCCCACAGCCAAACCTCTCTAAAAATTGACTGCTATCCAAATTATAATTGGTACAGTCAGCAAAGAGGAGAGACCAAGGTGCTCCGTTCTGGAAGCTGTTGTGAGATGAATATCTTACATAAATTTTAATTTCTATTCTTCCCCTTCTGTTGAGGACTTTTAGGCTAACATAAAGTATTTATTGAAGTGTCAGGAAGCTATCCATGTTCTGTAGAAAAGAGAGATGTGACATTTTCTGCAAGCAATCAGGGTCATATACTAGTCAACAGGGTTAGTTGAGCAATGCCAGCTTACTCTTTGTATTGAGCACGTATACAGCACAGTCCTGAGCACGTCTACTCAGAAATAAATCCTAATGCATTCAATGAGGCTTACACCCAGGAAGGTGTGGATAATATTGCAGCATTCGGCTAGGACCAGTTCAGTTTTGACCAGTATGAAACAGAGGGAGCATGCTTCTAAAAATACACACTGCTCTTTTAATTTATCTGGGATTTCCCATCAATATTTGTCATATTGTTGTGGCAGGAAGATGGAAAAAGGAAGCTTCTAAAAAATAGAGATTGGTTCTTCCTCCAACGCATAGTACCCCTTTTTAGACCTTCAAAACCAGTGTTCCTCGAAGTTCTCCCCAAGAGTAGGAGAGAACTTTGAGTGTTTGTGGGGATGTGGTGATGCTGGTGGTGGCGCTCCTGGGATTGTGCCGCCACTGGGGAAAAGGGGGTTGCGCCACCCTCTGGAGAGTGCGGGGGGCGTGGCTACCCCCACAGGCCTCCCCAAGCCTCAGATTGGCTCCCCAAGGCAATTGAAGCCCACTTCTGGTTTTCGGCAAAACCAGGAAATAAAACGGAAGTGGGCTTCAATCGCCTCAGGGAGCTGATCTGAGGCTTGGGGAGGCCCGTGGGGGTGGCTGTGCCCCCCACACCCTCCAGAGGGTGGCGTGACCCTGGATAATTAAAAAAGACCCCCTTTTTCCTAGCGGTAGTGGCAGGAGGTTGCCAACGTCCCTGCACATCACCACCCCCTTTAAGGAGGTAGCGACCTGTCCCTTCTCAGAGTGGTGGGTCACGACACATCACTTTGAAAACCCCTGTTCTAAACTGTGTAGACTCAGCACATGGAGGGGGGGGTCAGTGTCATGGAGGCAGGCCCCCATCTCAAACCTTCACCTGTTGATTGGTTCTGAGTGCCCAGAGTCTACACATGTACATGTGGAGATCAGATTCTCTGTATATGCGGAGATCAGATTCTGTGTACAGAGCTTATGGGCAATATACCTTGTATATATCTAGGCTCTGTATACACAAAACTGATCTTTGTGTGAAAGTTGGAGGTAGGATCTGCTTCCATAATCCTAATTGCCTCCTCCACACATTGATTCTACACAATGTAGACTGTCTGCATTCTCTAAAAAAAGTAATGTCTGAAAAGGGCTATTATTCAACCATGTTGAATAATAAAGCACCCGTAGTAGCACCCGTAGTACAAGCCTCCATAGACTATTAGAACTGCTGTGGGCTACAAGCGAGGGAAAGAATCAGTTATCCATCTCTGGAGCCTGGCATTCTGTAGGCATTCAGGACAGAAAGAAAACTAGCAAGACTGGTTCAAGGAAAACTGATTGTGAGATAAGCTGTTGGGTATATGGGCAGATGTGTATACTGGGACAAAGATATATGGAACTGTTCTGCTTTGTACCAATGTTTTGTGCCTCATTCATCTTTGACATATTGGTCTCTGTATTTTGAAAGAAATATTTTTGTGTTGTTGGCAGCACTGAGAACATATTTCAGATTCTTAGGCACCAGCTTCAGATTTGTATGCAACTGGGACATTTTCAGCCTTCTTTTCTGAGTTGTAAGTTAAGTGCTCTGAAAGATGTGTTGCATTGTAGTGATGAGTTGGCATGCCCATGCGATGCTCCTGGCATTTCAGTTGGTTTAAAAGAGAGCCAAAAGCAGGGTTTCCCTTGATCTTCTAACTGTTCAGTGTCATTAAAACAACAATGAAGTTGGCAAGGTAGCTGTAATAGTCTGACTATCCAAGCATTCCCCCTCCCCAATTACTTTAGGGAGGGGTGTAAAAATAATAGTGCTGCAATTTAGCTGCTGTAGACCCAACTAATTTAGCTGGAGGGCTGCTACAAAATGAGCAAAAGGCCACCAACTCAACTCCTACACCCTAAAGTTGCTGCCAGGTAGTTCTGTTTCCACAGATGGTACTTTCTCCAGACTTCTTTTGCCTCTGGTTTGGCAATTGGATGACTAGATAATAACCTTCAAGGGATCACATGTAACCCAGAGTCCTGACCCATACTAAAGCCCAGTACTTTTTTTTCTGGATGTTAAAGAACAGGTTCCCTCACTGCTTATGGACAAGAATGGGATGGGTTGAAAGCTGGAAATTTCCTTTATAGTGGGTGCAGATCCTTAGTCATTCAACACAATAACCACGATAAATGACTTTTCAGCCTACAGGTATAGGTGACCATGAAGAAGGAACTGCCCAGTTTATTTGCACATCTCACATTTTCATGATTTAGTTACTGAGGAATTAGTTTAAAGATAGAATATGGTAGAAACAATTCAGTTGTGTGTTGATTTTTAATAAACTCTTGCTATAATTTAATTAAATACAGGTATCCTTTGCCTAATGATTGCCCGGATATACGATGGTGATCATCTTCCCCCCGAACCCCCACGCATCTTTTAAAGTTGCCTGTGTAGTGCCTCCGGAGGCTGTTGCTGCATTGCGCCAGGCTGGCAACACCCTCCATATGCCTTCTCTGAAGTGGCGGACACGAACTTGGAAGTAAACCAGAAGTCATGTCCTGTCGCTTTGGAGGAGGCCTATGGAGGGGGTTGCCAGCCCAGCACAATGCAGAAACAGCCTCCAGAGGTTGCCGGCCTGGCTCGAGGCCTCCAGAGACATTACACAGGTAATTCGCATTACGACAAACTCACCTTATGACATACAGTACTGTATATGTAGTTTGGAGAGGTTTTTTTTTCAAGACCTGACTGAAGAAGTCCCTGTGTTGTTGTTCTCTGCTGATCATTTGATGAAAGAGAATTTTCTCTCTGTGGTGTATTAAGTCTTCGGAAAGTAACAGCATTTCTCTTGCATTCAGGATCCTGCCAGGAATGGAGACTCCATTGGATGTTTTGTCAAGAGCAGCATCCCTAGTACATGCTGATGATGAAAAACGTAAGTCTCAAGTTGAACTTTCATCTTGAACCTTGGAACAGTAGACATTGCTTGGTGCTCTTAGGCTTTTCCCGGTTAGTCTGCCACAATTCATATGTACATGAAAGGATGTTAAGTATTGTTTTGGTGTGTATGTAACAAAATGCTGTAGCTGATTTTTAAATGCATCCGAACTTTATTCAGCATGTTGTCTTTCTCTTTGTGGAGCGAGTGAGTGGGAAACGACTCCGGAAATTCTGATAATTTAAAAAAAGGCATCTTAGAAGTTAGTGGGAAAATGTATTCGTAATGTCTGAAAGGAGACAGAGCTATAAAATTGAGAATGAGGCAAATATAGGCCACAAAAGATTGTTGTCTATGCATTGTTGGAATTAAGCCACCTTCTCACTTGCACGCGTCTCGTTTTGTCGCGTCCTGGAGTCGATTCTGATTGGCCCGACGCATTGCTCTGCGTCTCGCCCTCACAACACCAAACACGGCCTTCTCATTGGCCAAAGCTCGATTTATTCTGCTTGGAATGCACCAGAACGACCTTCAGGCAATGAGAGGCCGCATTCGGTGTTGGGGGGGCGGGATGCGGAGCAATGTGTCGGGCAAATCGGAATGGATTCCAGGACGGGATGAAGCGAGATGCGTGAGGTATGTGACACTCTTAAAGCAGCACCTACAGCCCTTCTTGTTCTTAATTGGTTAAGAATAGGCATCCATTAGACTCCCATTCTTGCTAAGATACTGTCCTATTGCATCATATGGTGTTACACCAGTGTAAATGTTGAATGCGGTATCAGGGTGGATTGACTTTTAGAAAGTAGGTGATTGGCTCACCTCCTATTGTAGGGCAATAACTTGATTGGCAGCAGGAAGATGTTTAGTTGGTTTATTGTGTTCAGTCTTAGGATGCCTTCACTTTCAGTTGTCAAATACACTATCGTGGATTTCCTTCAGTGCTGATGAGAGAAATTAGGTACAGGAAATTGGGAGGCTTCTCATTTAAACTATGGCAAATATTGCCGTTGAAACTGGTCTGTGTCTGTACAAATAGTTACCAAACAATAATGGTGGCTGCTTGCCCATTTCATCTACTGTAATCAGTACTGTATACATTTATGAATGTATTTACAGTTACGATTTCCCCCGATCTGTTTCATAATACAGGTGGTATTATATCCCCATATCTACTGATCCGCATATCCACTGATCCGCAGTTTCAGTTATCCACGGATCGTGGGGGACCCCCCCCCCGGCTTTTACTTTTTTTCCCAGTAAGCTTCGTTTCTTCCTTAAACAAACAGGAGAAGCAGCCAGGCTGCTTATTGCAGGCAAGTAGAATGAGACTGTCCTAGAGAGGCTCTGCAAGGTTAACAGAAACCTTGCAGAGCCTCTCTAGGACTTAGTCTCGTTCTACTTGCCTGAAATGGAAGCTGCTTCTCTGTTTTAAGGAAGAAACAAAGCTTGCTGAAAGGAAAAAAAGAGCTGGGGGGGAGCGCGCACGCCTGCCTGCAGGGGAGGCAGGGCAGGGGCCCCTCAGGAAACCATGGAGAGGGTGTTCGCTCCTATCCACGGTTTCAAGTATCCACGGAGGGGCCTGGAACATAACCCCAGCGGATATGGGGGGAGTACTGTACTTCTGCGATTGGCTTTGCCTTCTTGTTTGATTTTGCATGGAGAATTTCTGTAATTAATTTTGAAAACGGTGCATGGTTATTAGTTACTACAACTTCTTGTTCTTGTTGGGTTTTCCCGCTTCGTTTTGGTAAGTGGGTTTTTTCCATATGTTTGTGTGTAGGATTGCATTCTTCCTTTTAGTGAATGGGAAGATTCCATTTTGTTAGCTGCATGCAGCTAGTGTGATTCCTAGTATCCATTGTTCCTTATTCATTTAAAGTTGCAGAGACACTTTTAAAAACTTTATATAAGGAACTGCATACTGTATGTGTTCATCCTTTTCTCTTTAAAAACAAATTAAAAGACTGCTCTGGGGATGTTGGGGGACAGAGCTTAATTGTGCAGGCTGCCTCATATAAAGCCGAACAGGCTTATCCTGTTCCTCATTCAAAGCCTTTGTACTTCTGATTGCAGTACGGTACTAGCCATACAGCACAATTCCATACAGCACAATTCTATGCACATCTACTCAGAAGTAAATTCCATTGTGTTCAGTGGGGTTTATTCCCAGGAAAGTGTTCATAGGATTACAGCCATAGCAGAGAAATTTAGGCTGAAATCCTATATACACTTTCCTGGGAGTAAGTCCCACTGAATTAACTGAGACTTACTTCTGAGTGGGCATGCATATGATTGTGCTGTTAGAGGCCCCTTTTTCCCATTTAGGCAAAAAAAAAACAACCAACATACAGACTTTCTACATTGTATCAAACAAACGTAAAGTCAGTGTGTAACCCCTCCCAACAAACCGCACATTCCCATCAGGAAAAAGATATTAGAGTACAGATCTGTAACATCTGGCTTGTAGATGCTGAACAATCACCCCTACAGCCTGCTGGGAGGGAGCATATAAACCGTCCTAGCTGCTTTGTTTTCTCAGGAACTCATATAGATGAAAGAACAGCAAATTCTGTTGTTCAGAAAGAACAGTAGGGTCTAGATTCCTAGACCTAATTGTTTAGGACTACTTACTCTTTTCATTTCAAAATAGGGTCCAGCTTTAAAAACACCTTCCCTCCAAATTAAACTTCATACAAAATTCAGATTTTTCTAGTGGTTTGAGATACTTGTTTGTTGAGATTGCTTAGTGTCTTTGTTAGGACATCATGGGAATCCATGGTTTAATAAGTCAATAAGCTTTGCGTTTAGCCAAGTGCATGAGAGGAGATGGGGAAAGGGAGCACTTGCAGGCTCGTAGATTTATTCATGATCCAACAAACTGGAACCAGGCCACTGCTGTTGCATCTTCACACCAACAGCAACACTTTTTGTTGTTGTTAATCATTTCAACGGCATCACACAAAGAAAGCTGAAAGGCAGGCATTCTTCTCCATGAATTGCAGCAAGTGTAAACTGCCAGATTGCTGAATGGGAATGGTTAGGGCAGAAACAATTGGCATCCTCAAAGTGCACTGTCTTAACAGTTAGTTGAACCTCTTATGAGCATCTTCCAAAACAGATGTGAAACATCACTCAGTGAATTATGCTAATGAGCACCAAGCTACACTGTGATGCTTAAACAACTAGGCACCAGAACACAGTTGTTCCATTTTCCAGTCTATTTAACGCTTTGAAAAATTAACTGTCTGTGTAATGTTTCTCACAACCAAATCAGACTATGCCATCAACACACCAACTTCTTGCTGTTTCTGATAGAAAGCTAATTGTTGAATTAGAATTTGGACAAGTCAGGAATTTCAGTGAACCTTCTGGCCAACCGTCTTAATTTTTGTTTGTGATGAAAGTCATGATTGTAGAAATAACACTCACTCCTTTTCATAATAAGGACAGAGCCAAAAATGGTAGTAATTGCTTGGTAATGACCACAATCCGGACCATGTGTGTGCATGATGGTGACTCCGGTTGCCACCTGTCGCCAGTAAGAGCGTTGTTACCCCTTCCCCCACAGTGCTGCTCAATAGTTGGAGGTCTCTTCCTGCTTCCCATCTCTCAGTTCATCGCCTCACCAGTAGCCCTTGCCATGAGTGCAATTTGTAGCCATATGAATTGTGATTGATATTTTGTTCAAGAAAATTCTGGGGTAGCTTTGGATGATACCACGTCAACCAGCCTTGCCCCCCTTATTTTTCTACCTGCCAATTTACTAGCTTGGGCTGGCTGGCAGATAAGAACAGCTCCAGTGCCCAGCAAGGGGACGAGGAACAGCCACGGTGAATTTTGTGCTTGTGCCTCTTTTCTCAGCTGCTCCTTGTTGTTCTCTTCTTTTTGGTTCTCTTTCATTTTTCTCCTTTCCCTCATCCCACTCCTTCCCACCTGACCTATTTTTGTAATCTTTCAAACTAGGAACTGTCTCTCTTAAAAATAATTGTATGGTGCAGCTCCCTGCTCTGAACATTTGGGGTAGAGGGGATTAAAGGTACAAATATTAAGTCATACCTTTATATATTAAAATTAAGAAGGAAAAGAAATTTTCCTGTAACACGCAATGCTTGTTGAAATTATTTTCTGTGCTTAGCCGGTAACAGCAGGTATTTCATTGCACAATATGCAAAGTGCAAAACCTGTTGCAACGGGACTATCAATAAGGCAGTTATATTTGACCTCTAGTAATTATGGTAACCCGAGGCTGCTGCTATTCCAGGACTCCTCCTTTCAGTGTCTTAATTTCTTAATGTTAAATACCAGAAATCCCATAATAATAATTCTGCTGCAACGTAATAAATGATAATTCTACTACAGTGTGTTAATTGCTGCCTTATTGATACAGTAGTTCCGTTGCAGCTGTTTTGCACTTGGCATATTGTGCAACAAAATATCTGCTGTTACTAGCTACTAGGCAAAGAAAATTATTGACAATTAAGTCCATGTTTCTTACTTCAGTGGAAAGATATCAGAAATCTGTGTGAACTGGAGAGTTCCACCAAGTTGCAGCCAGCAAGTTGATTTGATCGTGATGATATAGCTTTAGTGTCTAGTCAGGAGAAATAAAACTCATGGCATACTGCTGATAAGCAAACCATAAACTTCAATAGGAGATGAATGTCCACACTCCCAGCAGAGAGCATCTCTGCTTATAATAGAACAATTGCTTGATTTAGCAATCGGTATCTAGCCGCCCTGGGTCCCTTGGGGAGAAAGGCGGGATAAAAATACTGTAAATAAATAATAATACATCTTTAGAAGCTTCTACCCTATCCTAAAATAGACCTAAACAGTTGCTTGGGTCACAGTGGCAGCATTATCGAGTAAAACCATCCTGTTGATATATTTGGTCTTATTTCATCATTTTCATGACTTGGTCATTAAGCAGATTTACTTGGCAGACATGCTTTGAATAACCAATAGTGTCTGTCTTATCAGCGTGGTTTAAACTAGGAATTGTAAAACCAACTGCCAATAATATCTGATGTAATCATTAATGAATGTAACTTGTAACAGGAGCACAAACAAAGCACAATGCAAACATGTTCCTGCAAAGTTGAAGTCTGTTGACATAGGTGCATCTGAGAGGTAAAAATGTGTTTGGGGAGATGGAAAACAATTATGGGAAGTATAAATAACTGGATGCAGGGGTTCTTTTCAAGGAAGCTGTTATAAGATCAAAGCTGCTTTACTGGTTGAAGTAGGTTAGACAAATGAGTGCACATATATATGGGGAATATTTACTTTGTTGCACGAGTGCTGTCTCCTGCTTGCACAAGAGGGGGACGGGTGCAATTTTTTGTAATCCCCCCCTTTCCTTTTCAGCGCTCTGCACCCCACACACAAAAAAATCTGCTCCTGAGAGTTCAAGGACCTTCTGGAGCAGATTTTCAGGGGGATGGAGGAGGACGAGGAATTCCTTCCCTCTCTTATCTGAGCAGGAGACAGCTTATCCAAGAGACTGTTTAGATTCAATCCATTGTCATTTGCACCAACGTAGAACTGCAAAGAATACAAGGAGAGTTTGTGACAATGAAGAAAAAGGCCTAACATGAGTTTTGTCAGTTATCTAATAGACCAGGGGTGACCAAACTACAGCTCCTGAGCTACATGTGGCTCTTTGATGTATAATGTACGGCTCTCGGAAATATATTGGCTGAGCTCCTTTTTGCATTACAATTAATATAAAAAGGTAAATAAGGCATTTTTATGCTTTATAATGATTTACCAGGTATAAACTAAGAGTCCACTGGATTAAAACGTAAGTTTAATGTTTATGGTGAGTAAATATATTTAAGAATTTAAATGCTTCTTAAATATTGCGGCTCTCAAACATCTGAAATTTCTTGTATGTGGCTCTTACATGAAGCAAGTTTGGCCACCCCTGTAATAGACGGTTAGCCTTATCATTCTGTCACTCTAATTTCAAGAGAGTGACTGATTAGGGGCCAATTCAGACAATACCGCAAGGATATGCGTGAGCTTGTCTCAGTAATAAGTGTGATCCAATAGACATGATGGGTTATATCATAACGTTGTATATCATTGGAAAGGTAAGTTAATGCAGAATGTAATGAAAAAAACCGTGTTGAGTTATCTCTATTCTATCAAGCATTATGGCCAAATAACTGGAAAAAGGAAACAAAACTGCCTTATGTAACAAAAAGTGGATTTCCTTCTCAGAACTGACCAATGAAACTGATTGTTCCAAGAGCCAATGAGGTGGTGGTGTGACACAGCATGGAACCAATAAGGCAGTGGTTCTCAAACATTTTAGCACCGGGACCCACTTTTTAAAATGACACTCTATCAGGACCCATCTAGCTTTACGAGACTTTAAAAACTGTGATCTATAAAAAAATAAAAAATATTTATTTACAAGTAAAGAGCTCAGCTGCTTGTAGGGTAATTAGCAGCTATCTTGCAAACTGCAAGAGCTCAGCTCTTGAAGGGCAATTAGTAGTTATCTGATTTTTGAATAGCTTCAAGGCTTGTGGCAATTACTTATCTGATCTTTCCATCATCTGGGACCCACCAGAAATCAGGTCACGACCCACCAAGTGGTTCCCGACCCACAGTTTGAGAAACACTGCAATAAGGTGTTAGTATGAGTCCGCTCTCATTTATATGTATCAGAGCTAATGATAGAACTCTTATTCAGTTGTGTGAGTGTCATCAAGTTGGCCACTGTTTTTTGGTTGATTACTGATTTGGGTGACCTGTACTGTTGTATATTAAAATAAATAAAGTTAATGTGGGTAACATCATGAGTTACTGCACCAGGTGATACCACTGGGTTGATGCGATGAGTTCTCACACCGGGTGGTGCAAACCCTAGTGATGCCTCTGAATTGTAGAGCTAGAAAGGATGTGATTGTGAAACCAATATGATTTGGTGTTGGAGCACCTTTCCTGCTATAAAAGAGTAAACCATTTGGGGCTTTGGTAGTTTAGGAAAAAGCTAAGGAAGAAGAGACATAAGGGTTTATATGGTATGGAGAAAGTAAAGGTATTTTCACCTCACATAATGCTAAAACTAGTGATTTGTGAAGACCTCCCATTCAGACTTGGACTTCTTTTTAAAAACGAACCCCAACATGGAAAATAGTTTGTGTTCTGAACCCAGTTTTATGTTAACTAATCATGTTTGAGTTTAATATTGTCCTGAATTTATTGTGAGATGCACTCAGAGCCGTAGGGTGAGATATAAAATAAATAACTGAATGTGAAGTTATGTATAAGAGACCCATACATAAACTTTAACTTTGTAAAAAGTTGACATCAAACAGAAATGTTGTTTTGGGAAGAGTGGGGGAGGGGAGAGGAAGAGAATATACACCAGGTATTCTGGGAAGCTGGGATGCAGTACATTGATTAACTTACGGGCAGCCCAATCTAGGACCAATGTGTCTAGGACCGCTGCAGTGTGCAAAAGCATGCTGTGCCAGATCCTATCAAGGATTGGGCCAGCCCAGACAGAGGCCTCTTCAGGGTACAGGGACTTTTGTCCCCGTACCCCGAGTAACGACCTAACAAGTCTCCTTGAATGTGCACCAGCAAATTGGCCAGTGCAAATCTGGGAGGCCTGTGTAAGGCCCCCCTTACGTTTGAAGGCCCCCCTTACGAGATGAAGGGGGGTAGGATTTGGTGGAGCACGCTGCCGATGATCCCTCCACCTTCCTGGGCCTGGGCACCCAATCCGCCCTCCCCAAGCCCCCCTGCCGCCCGACACAGTCCTTACCTGCATCCGCTGGCAGCAGCCTGGGTCTGGGGCAGAGTGAGCAACTCCGGCGCTACTTACTCTCTAGGTGTCAAATGTACCTTATGGCACATTTGTGACACCCGGCACCAGCGGAACCATAGTTCTGTCAGTCCTATCCTAGACGGGATTGTGCTGTAAAATACTTAAAGAAGCTGTTCATTCCCTCAGAATTGCTTTGGCTGCCTTGCCATCTAGTATAAAGTACAATAGTGAATAACCAAGCAATTAATCTTGCGTAAGAACTCATGAAATAAATTTTCATAGCAATTATAAGCAATTTTCATAACAGTAACTTGGATGTTCCTAACATTAGCTCAAGGGTAATTCGCTGATTGTCTACAGTGAACCACAGTCTGCTGCTACAAATATGTTCTGGTCTGGTGCCACTCGGCTTGAATCAGCACCTATTTGACAGGTTCATTTCAAAAGAGTTGTCTGTTGGTGAGCAATCATCATCCTTGTTGTTCGGTCTCATCAGTGTTAATGTTTTGAATATTTACTGTCTGAAACACTTATGATTATTGTGCGTTCTTAATATAGTCTTGGATAAAATACAAAACTGATGTATCAATTTGGGCTTGTTCACTGCTCTGTCTTGTGTGTCCAGTAGTTAGTATGATTTGTTAGTAATTTACCAATTGTTGTGGAGGCTACCTAGTCAAATTCACAAAAGTCCCTTGATGAAAGTGCAACTGCCTTTAAGAAGCTAGTAACTGACTGAAGATTTTTCAGAGCAGGAAGGTACGGTATATTTTCCAAGAAGCAGCATGCCCAACTCGGGCAGCTATTTGTATCCATTCCTACTGTTTTTTCCTGATTGCAGGTGTAGTTTTGAGTAAACAGCACTAAACTTCAGGCAATAACAGTTGAGCTGTGCATCTAGCAGAAGGGGATCTTTGGTGTTAGTGCATTTATAAAGGAAGTGGAGACAAATTGATTCTGTCTCTTCTTACTAACCCAGCATATGTTTCATTCCATGAAATTTTTTTTTTTTGCCATGAGCTTAAATTCTATTCACAGAAATACAGACGTTGTCTACATACACCCCTCCCCCCAATAAAACATGAGAAAGGTTTGGATTAAAACTGGGCTACATTTACAGCGCAATCCGACTTAACTTTCGTGCTGGTTTAACCAGCGGCGCAGCGAGAACGGGAGGCCCCAGAACGGAAAAGGGATTCAAATCCCCTTTGAGTTCCTCTTTTGGAGGCCTCATGACTTTTCGGCGAGGACTCAAAACATTTCTGTTTCGTCTTGCGTTTGGGTGAAATATTGGTTTTGTCTTGCATTTTGGTGGTTGTCTGCCTCCAGTGCCTCAGTATATTCTGCCTTGTTGTTTTTCTGTTTCACATTATTACCCACTAGTGGCTTTTATTGTTTTTTTAATTTATTCTATATACTGTTTTTAAATTATGTTTTTAAATTATGTATTTTAACTGTTTTAAGCCGCCTTGGGCATTTGCCTCGGCATAGGAAAGGCGGGTTATAATTTTTTAAAAAACAAACAAATAAATAAATTAGCTCAACTATTATATGGTGCCCAATTGGGGCCCTTATCCAATATTTTGACTCTGGAGCATGTCCAATCGAAGTTCCTTAGGGCAGCCCTTGGAGTGCCTAGATGTGTGTCTAATGCAATGTTGCATTTAGAGAACGGTCAGATTAAGATCGAGGCCAGAGTGTGGATAGTTATTTTCGCATACTGGCTAAGATTGCTCTTCTGTTCAGCTGGCCTTGCCCCTTCAATGCTTCGAGATGATTATAAATCTAGTTGGACTCAGTCAATTGAGCTAAAATGGGCTTCTGTGGGATTTTCTCTGAGCATGGGCCTGGACCAGGCAATGGCAATGATACAGCAGCATGTTATTGATATCGAGCGACAGAAAGATCTTAGTAATGTAACAGAATTTTGTATTAGTGAGGAACTTAAATACATTGTGGCTCCGGTATCTTATCTTACCCAGTTGGAGATCCCAAAATATAGACTGGCGTTTACACTGGCTCGTTGTAGTGGATTGTCCTCAGCAGTGCTAGAGGGTCGCTACAGAAAGATCCCTTTTGCAGAGCAGCTATGCCCTTGTGGGGCAGAACAAATAGAAACTACTGAACACGTTCTGCTGGACTGTATGTTATATAGAGATATACGTACCACCCTTATCTCTCCATTGCTGGTTAAGCTACCGGGCCATACGAGCCAGTTCTATAGATTTTTGCTTCTATCGGACTCCAACTCTGCTGTTACATACAGCGTTGCTAAATTCTTTGCGGCTGCAATAACTATCCGAAGATGGTAAATTGTGGACTTTCTAACTTGGTATAGGAGATCTCTGAGGGGATGTGTATTTAATTTTATAGTTTGTTATGATGATCGAATCTTACTCCTGTACTTTTTATTATGTATAGATTCATAGATATATTTAACACTCTAATTCAGAGCAAACTTTTATCTTAGATTTTATAGCATTAAGTATGGGTTGATTGGTGGTGGTGGTGGTTTATTTTATTTTAATGTCTTAATTGATCATGATGTTTCTTTTGGCTCTGTATAGGCAATTTTTGTGCTGGTCTATGACTGCAATAAAGAGTATGGATGGATGGATGGATGGACGGTGTTGTGATTTCCATGGATGCTGTTGCCTTTACTGGGGAGGGCTGTGCCAGCATGGCATTGCCTGGATGGGCTTGGGATATGACGATAGTTGTGTCAGTGCGCCATTGGCACAGCATCCAAACAGGATTAGGCCAAAAATCAGAGAAACGAATGCAACCATAGAAAAGAAACCAAAGAACTATTTATGTACATACCTATGTCTATATGTTCGGCCTTGTGCTTGTCTATGTGGTTAACATCTATGGCACCCATTGGGGGGTATTTGCGTCTTAGAAAGGAAAAATATTTTCCATAAGATTCTTATAGAAGTATTGAACTGCAAGTTTCCTATTTAACAGGATTGAAGTACAGTTCCTTCCCTTGAGCACAAATCCTTGCTCCACTTTCAAATAGCCACTCCTAGTTTATAGACTCACCCACACTTGTATGGAGGCTGTTTTTGTTTGGCACAGATGAATAGGTGTAGATGAATAGGCAAGTGGCTATTTTCCAACCTGGCTTCTCTTTTAAGTAAATATGTATAGGCTTGTGGCCTTTGTGCATTGTATACAGGCTTTCGCTCTGTTGCTGGGGGCCCTGAGGTGAAGACCTGCACTGGGCTCCCTCTGGCATCCCCTGCTTGCTCCCAAGTGGCGTGTTGGGCACTGCTGCCCAGTGACGTAGCCAGCCGTGGGTGGGGTAAGGGCAGCAGTGCGTGCCGCTGGGCGCGGGAGCCTGTGATGCACCCCCTGTGATGTCATTAGCCCTGCCCCCTCTGGGATGATGTCACTTTGCAACCTGTTTGCAACCTTTTGCGCAGCAGTGGTAATTTCTGTTTCTGTTATGGATGTGGACCAAGGTGGGTAATGGCCCAATCCTAACCAACTTTCCAGTGCTGATGCAACTGCTGTACAATGCAACCCCAAGGTAACGGAAGAAATGTTCCCTTTCCTTGAGGAGACCTCCCTGACTGCCCCACCGCCACAGAATGCAGCACGGCTGCATTGGTGCTGGAAAGGTGGTTAGGATTAGGCTGTAAAACTGAGTTCAAAGTACAGAATTTGCTAACCCTTCTAAAGGTTGTTTTTAAAGGTTGTACCCTTGATTTGTGAGCAGCTGCCTTGCTCCAGGAAGTAGTATTTAAGCATGTATGCTTTATTTGAGTTCAGTTGTCTGACAGTAACAATGAGATTAGATGTCAGATAAGCCTCCATAATTCCCTCTATTTGTTTACACGTTAGTCTGCATCCTGCTCAAGTTGCAAATGGAAAGGAATTTCTCTGCACTGTGTTATCTGTTTTACTCTAGTTTTGAATTCACTGAAATCTGCTCTAATATAATTTCAGTCTGCTTTTGGGTTGTAGAAAGGGTGAGATAAGACTGGGGGAGGACCCCTTCTCTAAACCAGATTCTTTTGTAACCTGAAATGTAATATCAGTATTAAGTAATCCATAGTGGGAGGAAAAGACATGCCTCTTATTACAAATTAAAGTATAGGATCCAGAGATTTTCCAGTTGTTCCAGGGTTGTTCCAGGGTGGCTCAGTCTTTGCATGTGGGGAAGCTCTTCCTCTTGATAACAGGCAAGATAATGTGACTTGAAGAACACCAAGAGGAGGGGCTGCTGTACTGACCTACATGTAAACAGGCTGACAGAGTATTTAGAACCTAGAATACTTCAGAAGGTATTTGGAAATTGCTATTGAACCTTTTATCCATAGGCAGAGCCCTGAATATATCATGTCCCCTATAGAATAATCCAGGCTGCATTCAGAACTGATTGTGCCTAATGGCTCCAGCAAGCAAGCCCAGCCACATCTTAATTACATAAAAGTCAAGCCAATCAGACAAGGGGTGAAGCATGCACTTTCATTTCTCACCCTAAATATGGTAATCAGATTGAGTACAATGCAAAATTATACAGTATGCACTGAGTGTCTCCAAAAGGAAAAAGTACTGGACATAAGAAGATCCTTGCTGGATCAGGCCAAAGGCCCATCTAGTCCAGCTTCCTGTTTCTCACAGTGGGCCACCAGATTGTCTCAGGGAGCACACAAGACAACAAGATCCTGTATCCTGTTGCCACTCCCTTGCACCTGGCATACAGAGAAAATCTACTTCTAAAACCAGGAGGTTTCTTGTAACTTGTGATGGACATGAATCTATCCAATCCAGTTTTAAAGACATCTAGGCCAGGTGCCATCGCCATAACCCGTGGCAAGGAGTTCCACAGATTAATTACAAGCTGGGTGAAGAAATATTTTTGTCCGTTCTAACTCTCCCTCCACTCAATTTTAGTGCATGTCCCCTGGTTCTGGTGTTCTGCGAGAGGGAAAAGAACTTCCCTCTCTCCATCCCATGCATAATGACCCAGGATGGTGTAGTGGTTTGGGAGTCGGACTTAGACCTGGAAGATCCAGGTTCAAATCCCCGCTCAGCCATGAAGCTTCCTGGGTGACCTTGGGCCAGTCACTATCTCTCAGCCCCACCTACCTCACAGGGTTGTTGTGAGGACAAAAAAAAAAGGAGGGGAGGAAATATGTACACCACTCTGAGCTCCTTGGAGGAAGGGTGGTATAAAAATCTGAATAAATAAATAAATAAATTTTATATGTCTCTATCATGTCCCCCCTCAGGCACCTTTTTTCTAGACTGAAGAGCCCCAAACGCTGTAGCTTTTCCTCATAAGGGAGATGCTCCAGCCCCCACTAATAATTTTGGTCGCTCTTTTCTGCCCCTTTTCCAATTCAACTACAGGTATCCCCCGCATAGCGACAGATCGCTCAACGACTGATCCACATGTGCGACGAAGGTCCCCGCATATGTGGCAGAGCTCTGTGTGCGCACGTGCGTCAAAGCTAGTACCTTGAATTGTGCCCAGAAGCAAACTGGGAGCCTGTGTAGCCACTGGAGCAGCAGCCTGACTGAGTGGAACTGACGAGTGGAATCCTGCACTTCTTGCAGTTTCCGGACTGTCTTCAGTGGCAGCCCCATGTAGAGCGTGTTGCAGTCATCTTCATATAAATGTCACTAAGGCATGGCTAGGTCTGAGATTCAGAGCTGGTTGCAGGTGATGGGTCAGCCGAAGCTGAGCAAAGGCTCCAAAGGCCGCCGCCGCCAGCTGCGCATCCAGAAGAACCCCGAGGCTGCGGACCTGCAGAGTGCCACCTCATTCAGAGCAGGGCGATGGTCCAATACCTGCATTGTGGATTTCCAGACCAGGAGAACCTCTCTCTTATCAGGATTTAATTTCTGAAGATCTAATTGGGAGAATTTTCCAAAGGAGAATTTGAGAACAACTTAACTGAATTGCATCTAAACTATATAAAAAAAATGTGGACACTTGTTCTAAGTCAAAATCTACTAAGAAAAGTAGATATTAAAATGAATTTCCAAAATACATGTATAATTCTTGCAGATCCCAATTAGTTGACTTTGAAGAGAAACCCTGTCACAATAGTAGCAATGGAAACTAAACACGGCCTCCTTTCACAAGCTTACTTGCAGTTGCTTTGACTGAATCTTTTGCCCATTTGTTGTTGTAGCCACCTGTTGCTTCTTGTCATGTGCTACAATGATAAGAACTGTAGAACAGGAATGAATTTTTGATTGAATGGCATACATGTGTACACTATCTCAAGGAAAAAGAGGTAGAAACCTCTAGTCTAGATGTTAGCAAAATAAATAGAAAATCCTGCTTAGCTTGTAAATTCTTGGTAACTTTGTCTAAACATACATATGCTTGTTTGTATCATTAGAATTTTATTAGTTCTGCCCTGATACTTTACTTTCAGTGCGATCCTGCGTAACAATCCGCCTGCGAGGTGCGCAGTCCGCAGGCAGAGGGTTCCGTAAACGCGCCATAAAGTACGTTTTGGCACCCGTGGATTAAAGGCCGCTGGTGCGCAGGCCGGCATCCCGTACTCCACATCCTGGATGCCCCTGCAGCCTGCGGAGCAGGTAAGATTTCTACCGGCCAGTGCAGAGGCAGGGGGAGGGCAGGCCGGGTGGCGAGGGAGGGCAGCCGCTGGGCTAGCTGGGGCAGGAGGGGGCGTGGATATCAGCAGCGAGCTATGTCAATATCCTTAGCCCCCTCCTGGGCTCAGTGACCCTTTCCCCAACGCCCTGGATGTACGCCCCTCGAGAGCAGGCGTACATCTGAGGAGGCCCATTGGGGCCAGGCAGCCCTACACCGGGGGAAGGGGATGAACGTCCTCTTCCCCTGAGGAGACCCCGTGTCGTGCCGGAGCAGCCCAGTAAGGGCTGAGGATCCTGCGGCCGGCCCTATGGGCCAGCTGCAGATCCTTACACAGGGTTGGGCTACCCGTTAGTTATTTTAGATTTATTGCAAGTTTTCAGTAGACACTTTATTAACAGTGGCTCCCTGAGTTTCGGGCATCCTAGTTATGGACAACTGTGTCGTCACGTTCACACAGGTGCAGTCGGTCTGTTCTGGTGTTCTTGCTCAGGCACGATAGTGCTAGGCTGACAAGAACCGACTGTTTTGACCTGTTGTGACTTCTGGACAAACCTCTGGTATGGAACCAGGTTGTTGGGGACTTTTTTTTATTCCTAAAGAGAAACGTAATGGAGCACTCATGTTTTTTAAAGCATAATAAAGATGTATAGCATTTGTATCGCAATTCGAGTATTAAGTTATAACACTGAGATAATGTTCTCAGTAATCATTACAACAAAATAGTTTTGAAAAGTACTGTTTTTGTTCTCTTAGTGTTGTCTTAGTAAAAATCAACTAGTAGTTTCAGCATCGAACTAGATGTGACCCTAAATATGCAAGTAGTCCTTCCAGATGTTTTTATCTTTAAATAAATAATACTGGGGTGGTGTGGGATGGAGTGATGAACTGGGCCAAAACGCTGGCAAGTGTATGGGGGCTTTAGTACTTCGCTCCCTCTGTGGTTCCAGTTTCAATTACTTCCCCTAGTGTGTGATTTTTAATGGAGAAAGCATCCATTGGCTTTCTATGGAAGCTTTTGCCAGTTAAGAATTGCAGGGCCACTACTGAGATTGGAACTGTAGCAGGGCAAAGTATTACACTCCCTCACTGTGTTTTGGCCCAGTATGCCCCCCCCCCGGGTGCGCTATTTATTTTTTTAAAAAAAGACAAACCAAAATGACTGTGTTTAGGGGTCATGTCTAGTTTGATCCTTAGAAAATTCAAGCAAGCAAGCAAGGTTGTAAAAATCAACCTCGTCATCCAAGGACCTGAATCTGTTGTTGGGTCTTAAGAATCAGAAATGTGTTCTTCCAGAGAAATGAATGAATTGGTACTGCTCTCCATTTTTTCCAGTCAATTGAACATTAAGCAGTAAAACTACAGACCATTTTAGAACACAGCCGCGAAGCTTTGTATCCCTTCCAAGCGGATTGTACTGAATGACTGCAGATGGAGAATATTTATCAAATGTTGTACATGACAAATACCTGCATGCCAACATGGTGTTCTTGTAACTGACTGTAATGTTCAGGGCAAAGAGATGGAAACTAGCCAGGGTAGATAAAATCATTTTATTTTGTTTTGTTTTAAATCCCCCAAATCAGATTGTTTAAATTGGATTTGTGTCTTTATCTGTAACATGCTTGTTAACAAGTGTGTGAGCGAGAGAGCGAGCGAACATGAACACAGAACTGATCAGCCTTATTTTCCAACTCTGTCTGAAATTATTCCCCCAACATGATATACTGTTGACCATTCTTGAAGGCCCTATTAAAAACTCCAGCATTGCTTTAAGTTGTCTCCTTGAGTGATACTGATTACTCTATAGTGCAAGCCTATGCATGTCTACTCAGGAGTAAGTTCCACTGTGTTCAATTAGGCTTACTGCCAGGAAAGTGCACATAGGATTGCAGCTTAGTGCCCAATTCTGTTTGAACACAACACCATTGTTGCACCAATGCTGGCTCAACATCCATCATATCCTAACCCATCCAGGCAATTCTACATTGGTATGGCATCGGCGCAGTGTCACTGCATCATCAGTTTATCCAAGTCCAAGATGCCAATTGCCACATCCACCCAGCCCCAATACCAGCAGCCAGAGAAGTGCCACCAGGGTGAACCAAGCAGAAGATGGATGGTGCATGTTTGGGATAAATTTGTAACTACTGATGGGGGGGGGGGAGAGAAAGATACCCTGTCATCCACTAGCAACGAACAACACAGTAACGGGCATCGCTACCAACCATGGGGGGGGGGGAATGCCCCAAGGACACCACACAAACATGTACACATGCCACAATGCGTGAATGCCACAGCACTCCTCACCACCTACAGGAGCTACAGTGGCATCAGCATCACAGGGACAAAAGGTAAGAACTGCTAGGAATCTCCACACACAATGTTTGGATCCCTTATCCCTCTCGCATAAACACACACATCCAAGGAATACCTTTTTGAGCAGAGCAAAGCAAGGGTAGAAAGAGAGCTCCCTTGAAAGAAGGTGGCTACGTGAACAAACAGGCCCATTTATGGCAAAGATATAAGCCCTTGTTGGGGCATTCACCAGTAGGGAAGGAAGCCTGGGAGGGATTGGGATGAGTCCTAAGGGGAGCTGCAACAGCACTCAAACAAAGCAGAATGCTGATAGCCCAGTGCACAAAGATGCAGGCTGGGAGCCAGGCAAGATGGATTTGAGGCCAGCCAAGGGATTTGCCCCAACCAGCAGGTTACTCACCTTTTGCATGAGTCCAAAAACACCCATGGCAGTGATGAAAGAAGAGGGAGAGGCAGGTGTAGAGACTACACCGGTTACCCTCTAACCACCCAGCCACAGGAGGAGATAGGCAAAGTGCATCTCATTCAGCATTTAACACCTTGCGTCACCTCAAGCAGGTGCACCTGGCTGGGAGGTTGTAGCACACGGACCTATCAGAGGGAGCACTGCATAGGCCAGTCATTAGGCTGCACTGCAGTGGCCCACCCATCTAGCCACTCCCACCCAACTCTGTGCCCTTTGTTTCATCATTGGAACCTGTCAGCATGGCTGTCAGTATGCCGAACTGGGGGTGAGAAGGTGAGCATCTTGGTAGCAGCGGTACATACCAAGATCCTATCCCCCTTTTCCCAACCTGACATGCCTCCTGAGGCTCCTCGGACTTACGCCAGCTTTATAGCTTTATGTAGGTCCGAGAAGACCCATTAGAGGCAGGATGACCTATGGGGAAGTAAGGAATTTTACTTACCTCTCCTATGCCATCCGGTTTCCCCTCCCCCACCGTAGCATGCAGTGCCACCAACAGAGCTCACGCTATGGGTTGGCGCGGGTGATAGGGTTGAGCCACTAGGCTGAGTTTGCACTGATATTTTCATTAATGGATGATTCTAACTTCAAATTATGACCTGGGTGCATGAAATGGTCATCCCAGATCAAATGCCTCAAACAAGGTTTCCAGATCACCTGATATCACCTCAGACCTTCTTCTCAATGGGAGGCAGTTGACGTGTTCACGTGCAAATAATCTGAGTAATGTTAAAAACTCTCCTGTGTTATTAGACTTGTTGCCACAGAATGTAGTACACATTACTTGTGAGCTATTTAAAATTGTTCTTAAAATATCCAGCTTCTCTTACTTTGCTAAGAAAATCAGATTCATTGGATCAGTTAATATTCTTAATAAAAACCAGCTCCAGAGAGAACTCAGTTCTCCACAGTTGTACTGAAATCAGTTGATGGCCTTCAGTTTGAACCGAACCTGTGTTTATCTGGATTTTTCCTGTCTCAAACATTTTTTCTTCTCTTTGTGTATTACTTTACTATCAGCTGATATATACACTCTAAAAGGGGACAGTGAATTTTGGAAGGTTTTAGAGTAAACAATTCACTGCCTCTTACAGTATACCTTTTGTCATTTTTAATATAGTTTAGCCAGGAAGTCTAGGACTAACTTTGATTTGTGTAATTATGGTTGTCATGTTTGACTTTAGATTTATTCCTTTCTATCTTAAATAATTGTTTAAGAATCAACATGTACAAATGAAAATAATTCCACGCCTATATTTATTTAAGAATAAATGCCTGTACAAGACATGGGGATCTGCTAGCTAATGACCTAATAGCAGCTTTTAAATTAGATCATTCATGTTTGCTTAACACTGAAGTAAAAATTTTCTGATGTGTTCATACTTCAATACTCTATCAGTCTTAAAATGGGTTAGATGACACTGTCTTTCTCTTGTGCAAAGGGGCATGTCCTTTCAGAAGTCTTGTGTTGCTGTGGTACAACAATCCTCAAGCTGTTTATGATGGAAATTCCTATCTCTTTCTCCCACCCCTCGAATGTTGTGATGACCGAGGATCCATTATTTTCATCACTGACCTAAAAATTAAGCTCCTACAAACTCCTGCGGTGCTTTGTCCCTAATGCCTAGTTTTAGCAACCAACTGTGAGCCTCATGAGGGCCAAAGTAGGTGTGACCATAGCACAGGGGAGACTGCAATTTTAAGCAGTGAAATGAAGGGGAATGGGTGCCTAACCCTTTTCCCACCTGCAGTTTTCCTACACCAAATCCTTCAGACACAGCCTGAATAGCCGCAATCCAGTGTAAGGATCTGGCCGGAAAATGCTTGGGACCAGAAGTGGTGATTTTGGACTCTTTCAGATTTTGGAATATTTGCATATACAGTACATAATGTCTGCTCGGTTCCCCCCTCCCCCTCTCAGCCAGCCAGGCCTGCATGCTTGCTCATGAAACATGGCTGCACGAGGTGGTGGCACCATCTGTTGCTCGTGCACCTGTTCCTTGCCCTGCCCAGCCATTGCTAGGCTAGCTGGTGCTGGACCGCTGTTTTGCAGAGAAGAGGTCGGCTGGGGTGTTTTTGAGTGTCATGTCAGCACTCAGAAAGTTTTCAGATTTTGGGTTTCCAGATTTTCGGATGCTCAACCTGAGTGTGAGTGTGAGGGAGAGAGGCATCTCTCTGTATCTGCAGGGGATACATTCTTGCTCCCCCGTGGATACTGGAAACCATGGATAACGGCGAACACTACAAAAAAGTGGTTCACAAATTCCCCCCATTGCACAAATGACTTAACTTCCTCTGATTGCAGCCCAACACAATTCTGTATCCTGTGTGTTGCTGTTTCTGTGCTATCTGCAAATGCTAACAGGAAGCGCTAACAGGAAGCAGATTAGAGGGCTGAAAACAATGTGACGTAAGAGTCGCGTTGCAGACAGCATAGAGACAGTGAGACACAGGAGACAGCATCGCGGGTTGCAATCAGAGGCAGATCATTTGCATGATGGGGGGAATTTGTGAACCACAGATAAGTGGAACCGTGGATGTGGGGGAACACCTGTACTTTTTTTTTTTTTAAACCTTGTAACCCAGTACTGGGTTGTGACCCATACTTTGAATGACATTGCCCTAGAGCACTGGGCTGCCCACCACGCTGGCCTTGTTTAATGTCCCACAAAGCCAGGATTGAGCCATGCAAAAATTTGCTAAAACTCTGCAGGCATCATATACATGTTGCGACTTGGCCCAAACATGTATTTGTATTGAAATAAAAAAACTTATAAATGACATACAGCGCAATCCTATCCAACTTACACCACTGGTGTAACCAGCGGGGAAGGGCAGGGTCAGAGGGTTTGGAGGGGAGGGGAGATTTAAATCCCCTTTGAATCCCCCTTTGGAGGGGATTTGAATCCCCTTTCTGTTCTGGGGCCTCCTGTTCTCGCTGAACCGCTAGTTACACCGGTGGTGTAAGTTGAATAGGATTGCGCTGTTAGTCTAATAACTGAGAAGAACTGTGGGAACACTTGATCTTTTACCATAGAGAAGGCCTGTATGCTTTGATAAAAGTGTAAATCATTATTCCTGACTTAAATGTTTCTAACTTTCTACTATGAGCTTGTCAGCACAATCCTATCCAACTTACACCACCGGTGTAACCAGTGGTGCAGCGAGAACAGGAGGCCCCAGAACAGAAAGGGGATTCAGATCCCCTCCAAAGGGGGCGATTCAAAGGGGATTTAAGTCTCCCCTCCCCTTCAAAGCCTCCCACACTGCCCTCCCCCGCTGGTTACACCGGTGGTGTAAGTTGGATAGGATTGTGCTGTCAGTCTGTGAGAGACTTGTGTGCCACAGATGGCTTTTCTGACTTTCCCCCTCCTTTATAATATAAAGCCTTATAAGTATGTCCTGTCATGCTGAAACCAACAAGAAGTGCTCCTGTAGAAAACTGTAAAACATGCATGCGCAGTTCTAGGTGCCCAGTTTTCCCGAAAATAAGACAGTGCCAGCAAAAATCACGCAAAAAGTTTTATGTACAACCTTCAGATCAGAGGATGATTTCACAGCAGCTAAAATGGGAGCCTGGGGGCTTGCTGCAGCCTCGGGTCACCTGCCCATCTCCCCATCACCCTCGGAGCACGAAAGCCAGAAAGCTATTATTTGGCGTTGATCTGCAAGGAAAAAAGTTGAGCTCACAGGGCTCTGCGATAAGGCAGTCGGACGCAGTGACGTTTCTGAGGCTCAGTACAGTAAAACCATGGATTGCGAGTGCTTTTCAAGACGAGCAAAATTGTTTTATAAATTTTGACTTGATAAACGAGCAAGGTCTTGCAATACGAGTACTGTATATTGTGTTCTGCAAGAGATCTGTGTGTCTGCAGAGCAGAGGCGTCACGAGCGAGGCGGGCAGGGCGCACCGCCTGGGAGTAACGCGCGCAAAAGGTAAGCGCACCCGCGCGTCGCGCACGTCATCTCCTGTTCCAGGAGAAGGCCTCGGAGCGTCCGCCCTTGGCGGAGCTCCGAGGCCTTCTGAGGAAGCCCAATGCGCGACGTCATATTTATTAAGTTTTTCGCGCCTGCGCAGAACGTTTGAGGGCAAGCCCTTTGCCCTCAGAAATGTACTGCGCATGTGCGAAAAACCTAATAAATATGACATTGCGCATTGGGCCTCGTCAGAAGGCCCACGACAGCCGGCCAGATGTCTCCAGAGCTGGCAGCAGCGGAGCCTCCGCTGCTGCCGGCTCCAGAGACATCCTCTCTGGCCGGCTGTCGCAGCGGCGCGGGGGTCATTAGGGTGGCGCGCGTGCCCTCGGTTTAGGGCGGTGCGCACCCTAGTGATGCCACTGCTCATTAACAAACTGCTTCCCCCTCTCATGTCCCTGCCATTTTGCTCTTGCAAACACAACTCATTAACAAGCTGTTCTCCCCCTTTCCCCTCTCCCTCATGTCCCTGCCTCTCGCAAATACTTTTACTCTGCAGAACAAGGCTCCGGTTCTGCAGATCAGACTTTGCAAGAGGCAGGGACATGAGGGGGAGGGGGAAGGGGGAGAACAGCTTGTTAATGAGCTATGTTTGCAAGAGCAAACTGCAGGGACATGAGCCGCGCTAGGTCTTATTTTGGGGGAGGTCTTATATTTATGAGTGCCAGCAAAAATCATGCAAAAATGATGGTAGGTCTTACTTTCAGGGGAGGTCTTATTTTAGGGGAAACAGGGTAGTAATAGGTAGCTACCCTACCAGTAGCTACTTGAACATGACACAGACATATAAAGGGGGTAATATTTCATGACTTGCAGGCCCACAGAGGCTATATGAAGGAGAATGAGAGAAGTCATAGATCTTTACAGGTCTATAAAAGTGTCGTGATGGAGTAAAAGCATGATTTCAATAGAACCTGTTCCCCAAGAGAGAGTTGGAGAGATGCCTATTGTAGTTTCATCTCTCAGACTCAGCAGGTCTGGTTTTGACTGGAGCCATGGAGGTTCAGTCTTGTGGGATCACCATCCATATACTGTACACACTGTTCTGGGTGCCTTGTTATAAATACAACATTCATAGGGTAGTGCTGGAGCTTGGATATAAGTGGAAAAAGAAATAAGTGAGAATGCTGTCAGTAATGTGTCCTGATTTTTGGAAAGAGTTCAAGCATGTGACACATTACAAACTTGTCAGAGCAGTTTTCTTTCCACCTCTGCATACTAGTTAGCCCCAAGAGGAATTCTGACTCAGCTTCCTTGTCTGATTACAGCCTCTCCCCCCTCCCCAATTGCCTGAGGCCTCAAAATCAGAAATCCAGTTCCCAGGTTTCATTGCTATGTCTAATAGCTATTCTTCCCCCCCCCCATCTCTTGTCCAAAACATTTGCCATTTTGATTCCACAATTTCCAAATCCACCACTTTTTGTGGTGTCCAGAATTAGACCAGCTTTGCCTCTCAGTTAGACACTGCACATAACTCTGCGGCACTAGGAGGAAAAATGGGATGAGAGCAAAGAAAGGGCAAAGTAGGTTCTGAGTTGGGGCAGGCACTGTCAAATGTTAGGAAAACGATGCTCTGCAGCAGGAGGGCAGAGGATAAGAGTAGTTGTTTATCCTTGTAACCCTGGAGCACTATCGATTACATAGACTGACATGTCTTAATATATTAATCAGTGTGTGAAGAACAAAGTAAAATCACTGGCTTAGTTAAGTCTGACTCCATCTTGTAGGCCACAGCCATTTTGCAGCAGCTGTGGGAACAGAGCAAGTTAGAAGTCTGAGAAGAAACACCTTATCTTGAATCTCACTTTAACTGGGTGAGTGGCTTGATAATGGGCTGGATCCTCAAGGTCTCTCTAATTGGGAATTGGCTGCAGCTGTGATTCTCCAGTTGGGAGAGGTAAGAGGGGCAGAGTAATCCTATGTAAGGGTCCGGCGAGCGGCCCATGGCCGCCTGCTGGATCCTGTTCCCCGGCGGCTAGGTTACCACCGGAGCGGAGGTCTACTTGGGAAAGGGGACACTCGTCTCCTTCCCCAAGTGTAAACCGGTACAATCGGCCTCCTCGGATTTCCGCCAGCGAAATCACTGGCAGAACTAGGAGGAGGCCGTGTAACGGCCCAGGCACTCAGCGTGGGTCAGGATACAGCCGAGGCCATCCCCCGCCCCCTCTAAGACCACTTGGGCGAATGGGCCCCCTCCCCCTCCTGGTGAACTGCCGGGATCTGGCATCGGCCGGTGGGGCGCTCTGTTGGCGGAGCAGGGGAGGCCAGCCTTGCGCTGGCCTTCCCTGCTCTCGGGTCACCCCGAACGTGCTTTACGGCATGTTTGCAACGGCTTTGGGCGACGGAATGCTCATTCCGTCGCCCACCCGCTCCATAGGATTGCGCTATGCATGACTGACAATAGCCTCAGGTGATGAGATCATTTTCCAGAAGCTTTGGCTGATCCAAATCTCTGGTTGGCTAAGAGCTAAGGTTAAAGTATAAAAAGACTTGTTGTTGGGAGGGGCTGAGCTGCCCTTTGCATCATGGACATCTGTTTGTATCCGCTGTGGTATGACAGGTAGAAGAGCAACCCTTTGCTTATGCTTAGAAGTTGGAAAGATCCAGGTAAGCGTTAGGGATAAGTAAGCTTAGGAGCTTAGCTTTATTGTTTTTGCATTGTGCGTGTAATATATTATCTCGAATTCATAACCACCTTTCCAAGTAACATGTAATCTTAGTTCTATTCTTTAAATAAATCCTTTTATATTATTGCAGACTTGTGTCTGTGTGAGTACAAAGGAACTGGATTCATAGGCCACTTGGTCTACTACTGTGAAGCGGACCAGAGCCTTGAGGCTGGAGTTCCTGGGGTTGGGGGGAGCTCAGAGCTTGCAAGGGCTGGGGAATTAGCCCGTCGGACTTCAGCTTCCCCTTGGCCGGAGGACTGGCTGTTAGAAGAGGCGGTGGCACCTACCGGAGGGACGTTTGCTCTGAGGACTCGTTCGCCCACCTGTTTGGTGTATTTGGCCAGTCAGATGAACGTGTGCAAGAACTTGTACTCAGCATGTGTTTTGTTTTTTTTGGCCAAGGAACTGTACCCTGCTCTCCCCTGGAGTTAATAAAGTATTATTAATGGAGTATTAAGTATTAATGGAGTATTAATAAAACGGCCAATATTGATGGTAAGGAGAGCTTAATACCCCTCTCCTTGCCCCACACTCACGCGGTGTTTAAAATTTAAGGCAGCAGCAGTGAATAAGGAGCAGCATCAGGCAGCAGAACCAACTGGGCTAGCCCTGGTTCCCATAAAATTAAATAATAAAAAAGATGATTAGAGGAGTTTTCACATTAAAGCTGGAATTGGAAAAGAGAGGATTGTGTATAATGTAATAAAGTGTGCCATGTTTAGAAAATGTCACTGTATTACATTATCTTATGAACACTGTAGAATAAATGGGTAGTTGAGTCAGGTATGCCTGCACTTGCCTTAATTAGAAATTGTTTTTCTGCAAGGTTTCGTTTAATTTTTTCAGTATTACCTTAATCTTCTTAATCTAAATGTAAGGAACAAGATCTAATATTTTGCTCCCAGAATGTGTTTAATAAATCTTTTTAATGTGAGTAGGAAAGAATGTATTTAATTTCAAATCATTAGTGTGGCAGGCCTCTTCTTTTCACTTTAAACCACAGCAATTTTTTTTCTTTTGCCGTAGTTACCTTTGTGGTACACTGTTCCATAGTAACAGTTGAGTTTCACGCATGTCTTATTCATGTATATATTGAGAACCAGTGTAGAAGGGCTGACCCGCTCATGCGACAGGGTGAAGTTGACTGTTCTGAGTGGTGGGCTGGGGGGGGGGAGCAAATGGCAAGAGGTGCCCTCCGCTTTGTGCTTGCCTACTGCCTCCACTGGCCCACCCAGCTGTCCTGATTTCTCGCACGAGGAAAGGAGAGTGAGTGGACGCTGGTGGTGATGGGAGCCTGCCTTCTCCTTTTTCAGTACTATGGCTGCAGAGAGCCAGCAAGAAGATTGCAGCAGGAAAGCCAGAGAAAGTGGTAGGGGGCTGCCATGATTCTGTTTCCTATCACTCTCTTTCATCTATAATTGTGGGAAGGAGAGCCATTGGGAACAGTATCATGACAGAGGGGATGCGGTCAGCTCCCATTCTGACTTCTTCAGAACAGGCTGGGCTGGGGGAAGAGGACCTCTTTGGATTCTGCCTGCCCAGCCTGATTGAGAAAAGAGCCAGGAAGAAGAGTGCCACAGCTGCGGTGAGTGCAGGAGGAGTGAGGAGTGTGCGTGCCTGTGCTAATGTATACATTCATAAGAACATAAGAGCCCTGCTGCATCAGGCCAAAGGCCCATCTAGTCCAGCTTCCTGTATCTCACAGTGGCTCACCAGATGCCTCTGGGAGCACTCAAGACAACAGGATACCTGTGTCCAGTCGCCACTCCCTTGCACCTGGCACAGAGAAAACCTACTCCTACAACCAGGAGTGGCTCTTGCCACTCCCTTGAGTGGGTATCCTGCTGCCACCCCCAGGGAGCAGAAAACGTTTACACGACTTCAGACGCCAGTTGGCTTGGCGTCCTAGACCTTTAGTGGCTAAAACCCAGGAAGAATCTAGTTTAGCCATAAACTCACTAATAGCCCAGTCCTTTGCAGAGTTAGGCATACGCAAATCCTGGCTGTTAATTGAGATTTGAGTAAACCTGAGCCAAAAGTTATATTTTGAACTACTGAGGGCAGGAAGATTCTCCAGAATTAGAGAATCACTTTTTCCACCCCTGCTGCTTATATCTTGCAGAGGTGGAAATGACCTTCTGTCTTTTCCTGGTGGGCCACCAACTGAAGCTGCCATTTGTGTTTTACTCCCAGAAGCCCCTCTGTGCAATGCTGTGTCATAAAATCATAGAATGTTAGAGTTGGAAGGGTTCTTGGAAGTCATCTAGTCTAGTCATCCTCTCGGCGGCTTTCGATACCATCGACCATGGCAGGCTTACCAGAGCGTTGCTCCGGCTTCTATCGCCCCTCCCTCCGCCTCCCTTAAGGGCAAAAAAGAACGTCCCGGTCGGCGATCTGGTAAGCCTGGACCATGGTATCCTTCTGGTTCGGCTGGCCGAGTTGGGACTAGGGGGCACTGCGTTGCAGTGGTTCCGTTCCTACTTGGCTGACAGGTCCCAGATGGTGATGCTGGGAGACGCCTGTTCGGCACCCTGTCCTTTACAGTGTGGGGTGCCACAGGGTTCTATTCTGTCTCCCATGCTTTTCAACATCTACATGAAACTGTTGGGAGAGATCATCCGGGGATTTGGTGTTGGGTGTCACCAATATGCTGATGACACCCAACTCTACCTCTCCTTGCCATCTCGCTCCAGGGAGGCTGTGGAAGTCCTGGAGCGCTGCCTGGAGGCGGTTGGGGTCTGGATGAGGGCTAATAGGTTGAGATTGAATCCAGAAAAGACAGAGGTCCTACTGGTCAGGAAAGCTTCAATGCAGGTACTGAGTCACCTGCCCGTTCTGAATGGGGTTGCACTCCCCCTGCAGGAACAGGTGCGCACCTTGGGAGTACTTCAGGATTCACAGCTCTCCCTGGAAAGCCAGGTGGCGGCTGTGGCCAGGGGTGCGTTTGCCCAGCTTTGGCTGGTGCGCCAGCTGCGGCCGTACTTGAGTCGATCGGACCTGACCACGGTGGTCCACGCCTTAGTGACTTCAAGACTGGATTACTGTAACGCGCTCTACGTGGGGCTGCCCTTGAAGACGGTTCGGAAGCTGCAATTAGTGCAGAATGCGGCGGCCTGGGTGGTCGCTGGAGCTAGGCGGTTTGACTCTGTTGAACTGCTGCTTCAGCGGCTGCACTGGCTGCCCATTCGTTTCCGGGCCCAATTCAAGGTGCTGGTAATGACCTTTGAAGCCCTTCACGGTTTGGGTCCAGGATATCTGAGGGACCGCCTTCTTCCATACATTCCGGCCCGCTCTCTTAGGTCATCTGAGGGGGCTCTCCTGCGAGTGCCACCTCTGTCCCAAGTTAGGGGAATGGCAGCTCGTGGGTGAGCCTTCTCTGCCGTGGCGCCACAACTGTGGAACTCCCTGCCAGGGGATCTGAGAACCACCCCCTCCCTCATGACTTTTCGGCAAGGGCTCAAAACGTTTTTGTTTCCTCTAGCGTTTGGGTGATGGGTTGTAGTCTGCCTCCTGTGTCTCAAGATACTCTGCCAGACTGCTTCTCTGCTCCATACTGTCTTCCCCCCAGTGGATTTTATTGTTTTTAAATTTAGTTATGTATTGTTTAAACTTATTTTCTGTATTATTTTAAACTATGTATTTTAATTTTTGTTGTAAGCCACCTTGGGCATTTGCCTTCGGCATAGGATAAGGCGGGATATAATTTTTTTTAAATAATAGCCCATTTACTTCAGCATAAGCTTTTGTGGACTACTGTCCACAGTCTCCCTTTATAACTTCGTTGTTGTAAAATAGTGATTCTCGGGCAGAAGTGGAGTGTACTGAATGTTGCCATGTTTTATGTCAGATTTGTGTCCTTTTGAGTAGAGAGTGACTTATTTGTCCAGTGCAGGGCATTTACGACTGGCCTGAGAGTCACCATTTTACTACAAACGAATTACAGAAGGAGACTCCAGAGAGAAACTGATGAACTAGAATTTTTCAGGAAGATTGACTGTATTTGATTTGGTTTGAGGAAAGATGAAGCTGTCCCACTCACTGCATTGTTGGATAACTTGGTTCAATGTAAGAACAGACACTGACTGGATTTCTTGCATTCCATGGCCGTTTTAGTTTCTATGTTCACAGTTTTACAGCCCAATCCTGCCTAACATGCGGCGGCCAGCCTAAAGGGCCGGCCACTGCATCCTATGCCCATTGTGGCCTGCACTGGCGCAGCCCGGGCTCACCTCGGGGGAAGGGGAATTTCGTCCCCTTCCCCCGGTGTGAACGGCACAGGTTGTAATAGGCCTTCTCAGATGTACCCTAGCTCTTTAGCTGGTGCACAACTGGGGAGACCGTGTAAGGCCAGCCTGGGCTGGGACTGGGCATAGGATATTGGTGCAATTCGGTGCTGATATAACCAATGGCCAATGGCCCCCTCCCTCACTGCCCCTGCGCCGACTGGCATGGGACTCCCTGTTGCGGCCGGTGCAGGTCCAGGATGCTGGCGGTGTGAGCAGTGCTGGCCTCTGCTACGGAGCCGCTTACACGTGAGGAGCTGCAAATGTGCTTTCCGGCATGTTTGCGAGTCCTTAGGCCGGCAGAGTGATCGCTCTGCTGACCTATAGATATGTAGGATTGCACCATTAGGCTCTAATAACTCACCATTCATTGTTCCTCCTCAATACTTTAACTCAGCAAAGCCAGGGTGACTGCTTTTAAGCATTAGCGTTGTTGTGAATGGTCACTGTACTTTACATCATTATGCTCATGATTTTACCTCTTCCATACCAGAGCCCTTTGACCTCACCTTCCACAACTTTTTTCTGTTTCTCTGCCCTCAAGTGTGTGTGTGTGTGTGTGTGTGTGCGCGCGCACACGCACACGCACTATACTTTCCCATTGAGAATTTCACTTCATACATCTGATGTAGACTGTAATCCAGAAAACCTTATACTGAAATATATTGGTTAACCTTTAAGGTGCTACAGAACTCTTTGTTCTTTCTGCTTCAGCAGACTAGTTTGGCTGTTCCTCTGGTGGTAGTTAACATAAATAGATTCTGGTGTTCTCTGTTTCATAGCGTCATGTGGGCCTGTTCGTGGGCTTCCCAAAGACACGTAGTTGGTCATAGTGGGAAAGAGGATGCTAGACTAATTGGCCCTTGGGCCTGATCCTACTCAACTCTTCTTATGTTCCCTTTTGACAGTTGCGTGTATGTGTGATTCAGCAACAGTTCTAAGAAAGCAAATTTGTGCAGTTTTCCCAACTGCCTGTAGGTGACAGTGTTGTATTAAAGTTTGAGAAATTAGGATTTAAAATTCTAGAGGTGTAGCCATTGTTTTTGCAAAAAACAACAAGAATTTTGTGACTCTTCAAAGGCTGTGCATAAGCATTCACATGAACTAGAGTCTACTTTGTGAGATACATGACATGTTCTTAACTGGCAGATGTATATTCACACATGAGTACAGTAAGAAAAGGCTGTAAAATGTAAGGCATGGTAGTAGTAGATCAGTGGCATTTCTATGCAGAGCCCAAATGTTTGCAAGATAAGAACAAAGGGACCCATTCTCCAAAGCAGCTATAGTTAAATTAACACAGTGTAACTTAAAAGTACTATTAACACCTGCATTGGGAAAGATACACTCCCAATTAATTCTGCATGGAGTGGAACTTGCATATGGTTCCACCATACCTGCTGCACCACATCTGTCAAATGAAGATGTTTTATGCACCCAATGAAGGGGTTTTTAGCTTGTGAAAGCGTATGCCACAATAGACACCTTGAGCGTTTTCCCAAAGAAAGGTAGATGAAAACATATTAAAAAATCATGAAATTGATATCTGTTAGGCTGCCCCAAGGCACTATAGCATTATAAAATTTTGTAGCAACAAAAAACCCCAATTGGTATAATAAATGAAATATGCTGGTATTTACCTTTTTCATGTTCAGAGCATATTTTATAACAGCCCGTGCTTAACATTGATTGCATTTCAATCTGAGCTCCTTTTATATTGGTTACATTTCCCACTGAATTGTTTTATACAACCAGTGGGAATTGTTTCTTTGGAAAAACAGATAAAGCATATTTTAGTAATGTAAAAGATACTTCTTGAAGGAACTGCATATAGTTCTGGTCACCACACCTCAAAAATGATATAATTGAATTGGAAAAGGTGCAGAAGAGCGACCAAAATGATTAGTGGGGGCTAGAGCACCTCCATTATGAGGAAAGGTTACAGCATTTGGGGCTCTTCAGTCTAGAAAAAAGGCGCCTGAGGGGGGACATGATTGAGACGTATAAAATTATGCATGGGATGAATAGAGTGGATAGAGGGAAGCTCTTTTCCCTCTCACACAACACCAGAACCAGGGGACATGCACTCAAATTGAGTGGAGGGAGAGTTAGAACAGACAAAATATTTCTTCACCCAGCGTGTAATTAGTCTGTGGAACTCCTTGCCACACGTTGTGGTGATGGCACCTGGCCTAAATGTCTTTAAAAGGGTTTTGGATAGATTCATGGAGGAGAGGTCCATCACAAGTTACAAGCCATAAGCAACCTCCTGGTTTTAGAAGTAGGTTTTCTCAGTGCCAGGTGAAGGGAGTGACAACAGGAAACAGGTATCTTGTTATCTTGTGTGCTCCCTGAGGCATCTGGTGGGGCCACTGTGAGATACAGGAAGCTGGACTAGATGGGCCTTTGGCCTGATCCAGCAGGGCTCTTCTTATGTTATGTTCTTATGAAATGTACAACTTCTTTGCAATAACATTTATTAACGTGTGCTGTGCATACAGGGTGTGGATGGTTGAGAGTGAATACTTTGCTTATTTGTTTCTATTTGAATGATTATGTACCGTAACCAAACACTGACTGCTTTTACCGTATCATTTTTCATGGTTCTCTTCTGCAGTGATGATAGGAGTTTGAATTGCTTTAGAAAACCTAAACAAAACAAAACAAAACAATTAAAAGAGAAAACAATGCAGGAAGTTTGATGGAAATGGAATTCAAGTTATGGGGGGGGATGAGTGACTTGATGGGATGAAGGGGGCTGGGCAAAATGAGAGGCAATGTAGGTGCATGAATACATCAGTTATCTGAAAGAGGCTATTGGTCCAAGCACCAGTCACTCTCATAAGCTTTCTCACTGCTTTGCCTCAGGTACTGGTATATGCTTGTGTAGCTTTACCCCAGCCTTGGGATCCTGTAACCTTGTAGTCTGGGATCAAATGCTTATATACCAAGCCTGTTCTTTTCTACTAAGCTATGGCTCCGTTGGACCACATATGACTATAGGATAGATGTGTTATTTGGGTGGACCTGGAGGGGAGAGCAAGGATCATGTCACTGAGAGACTACAAAGCCCGTATTGCGAGTCTCTCCTGTATCTGCTTTTGTGGTTGTGTAGAGGATCCTTTCTTGAGAGTGCTTCTGGATCTCCAGGTACTGGTAGTAGCTGGCTGGGACTGCTTTTTTTCTTTCTAGTTTTGGCTGGTACACCAGCTGTGCCACTTCCAAGAAAGGTCAGATATATGGCTATTGACATACGTGCTCCTGAGAAAACTCCACAGTCAGGGAATAAGAGGGCAGGTCCTCTTGTGGATTAGGAACTGGTTGAAGACCAGGAAACAGCGAGTGGGAGTCAATGGGCAATTTTCACAATGGCGAGAGGTGAAAAGCGGTGTGCCCCAAGGATCAGTCTTGGGACCGGTGCTTTTCAACTTATTCATAAATGACCTGGAGTCGGGGATAGGCAGTGAGGTGGCCAAGTTTGCAGATGACACTAAACTTTTCCGGGTGGTGAAGACCAGCAGGGATTGTGAAGAGCTCCAGAAGGACCTCTCCAAACTGGGACAATGGGCAGCAAAATGGCAGATGCGCTTCAATGTAAGTAAGTGCAAAGTGATGCACATTGGGGCAAGAAACCAAAATTTCACATATACGCTAATGGGTTCTGAGTTGTCTGTGACGGATCAAGAGAGAGATCTTGGGGTGCTGGTGGACAGGTCGATGAAAGTGTTGACCCAGTGTGCGGCGGCTGTGAAGAAGGCCAATTCCATGCTCGGGATAATTAAAAAAGGGATTGAGAATAAAACGGCCAATATCATTCTGCCTTTGTACAAATCGATGGTAAGGCCACATCTGGAGTATTGTGTCCAGTTCTGGTCACCACACCTCAAAAAGGATATAGTTGAATTGGAAAAGGTGCAGAAAAGAGCGACCAGAATGATTCGTGGGCTGGAGCACCTCCCTTATGAGGAAAGGCTACAGTGTCTGGGGCTTTTCAGCCTAGAAAAAAGGCGCCTGAGGGGGGACATGATTGAGACTTATAAAATTATGCATGGGATGGAGAGAGTGGATAGAGGGAAATTCTTCTCCCTCTCGCACAACACCAGAACCAGGGGACATGCACTAAAATTGAGTGGAGGGAGAGTTAGAACAGACAAAAGAAAATATTTCTTTACCCAGCGTGTAATTCATCTGTGGAACTCCTTGCCACAGGATGTGGTGATGGCATCTGGCCTAGATGCCTTTAAAAGGGGTTTGGACAGATTCATGGAGGAAAAGACCATCACAGGTTACAAGCCATAAGCAACCTCCTGGTTTTAGAAGTGGGTTTTCTCTGTGCCAGGTGCAAGGGAGTGGCGACTGGACACAGGTATCTTGTTGTCTTGTGTGCTCCCTGAGGCATCTGGTGGGGCCACTGTGTGACACAGGAAGCTGGACTAGATGGGCTTTTGGCCTGATCCAGCAGGGCTCTTCTTATGTTCTTATGTGTTATATAGAGAGATGCTACGTGCAGGAGGGGGCCTCTATGACTAAAAGCACAATGGAGACTAGAACCACTTAATTCATAGAGATTATATACTTGAAACAGAAAATATAAATTGGGTCAACTTGGTATAACCTCTTTAAAAGAGTAAATTGAGATCAAATATTGGTCAGAAATCAGCTTAGCCTGTTTTTTCCATATATCACTGTCTGTGAAAATACCGTATGTAGTAAAAATGTTTGACCTACCTAGTACAATTCCTTGATACCAGGCCTGATGCTGCAAAAACTACTGTACCTTCAAACTAAAAATCTGACGGACCAGCATAATTTTTGCCATATGACCGATCATCTGGTTTGGTTGGTAAAGGAGATTGGACAGAGGGAGGAGTCAACACCTGTTTTTGATATCCTTTCATGTAAAGCTACTTGTAATTACAGTGGCATATAGGTTTTTGCCTCCCCACGCGTGACTCTTCCTAACCTATGATGTCATCTCTCAAGACTATTGTACTGAGGCATCTTGAAGTATGGGGGGCAGGCTCAAAAGTCTGGGCCTTTTCTGTGACGGTACGAAAGCAGTGAAACACCTTCTGAAGGAAGTTGTTCTGGCCCTATGGTTGCTTGCCTTTCAACAAGCAGCAGTTAACGTATTTCTGTCAGTGATCTATATTTTAAATGCTGCTTTTTGTTTCTCTAATTGTTGCTGGTTTTTATTCTGATCTTTATTTTTTTACTGCTGTCTTAGTTTGAAGTTCTGTAATGATTTTTGTAATGTTATGTTTTAATTTTCTATCATATTTTTGCCCACCTTGTAGAAAGGTGAGGATTTGTTTTGTTAATAGAAATGAAGAGCTTGCTTCCTGAATATCTATATAACTTTTTTTAAACTTGGAGTTCAAAAACAACTTGTGGAAATTCTTTTGAGTATCCAAAGTGTTGACAATACTAACTTAGATGGGCTGATTCAATACATGACAGCTTCCTATGATACCTTCTGGGGAAGAAGAAGCAAAATCCAGCTACCCATGCACACCTCTAAATTGCTGTACATGTCCTTTGGAAGACTAGAAATATTGGTACATCTTGGTATAAGGGTGTTTAAAAAAATAAAAATAAAAATCCAGAATCAAAGCATTGTGATGGATTAACCATATCATTCAGTTTTGAGCTCTGGACACAATACTTCCTACAGTCAGTTGTCATGCAGTATCTTTTTAAAAACAAACTTCAAGGGTAGATTCCAGATATCAAGCAACTTGTTTTATTGCCAGATTGCTTCTTACAATTAGAACACATTCCCTGATAGCCGAACTGCGTTTACTTTGCTTCAACTAATATTATTTCTTCTTTTTTTTTCCTTCGGGGCCCTGATAACTCTCTAATCTCTCTTTTTCTTTTTGGCAGCCTTTTGAAAACTGCCACCATATCCCTCATTCTATTTTTTTTTTTTTAAGAATGTGAGCCGTTTTGGGACAGGGAGCCATTTAATCATTTGATTTTGTCTGTAAACCGCTTTGTGAACGTTTTTTGTTGAAAAGCGGTATATAAATACTGTTCATAATAAATAATAATAATAATAATAATAAATCTCCACATCTGTGATTCTCAAACAATGCCATAGTTTGTGCCACCCCCCAAAACTGGGACACCTCTGTGGGAATGGTTCACAAAGACCATTGGAGCCAGGATGGTGTAGTGGTTTGGGAGTCGGACTTAGACCTGGAAGATCCGAGTTCAAATCCCCGCTCAGCCATGAAGCTTCCTGGGTGACCTTGGGCCAGTCACTATCTCTCAGCCCCACCTACCTCACAGGGTTGTTGTGAGGACAAAAAGGAGGGGAGGAAATATGTACACCACTCTGAGCTCCTTGGAGGAAGGGTGATATAAAAATGTGAAATGTGAAAATAAGACAGGCACTGGTGCTGCATTGCACATCTAGAACTGTATAGTGCTATAGTGCAGAAGAAACAAGGACACAAGGTTCCTCCAGGGCTTCAGTGTCAACTAATACAAGTGGGCATAGTCAGAGACCACAAAGCTTCCTGTTCCCATACTGAAACTGGATAGAGAGGGAATCAGTTGATCGGGCAGTAAGCTGGAATGCTAAGTATTCTGAACCAGTCAAAAAGCAGATGCACAAACTGTGCAAGGAAAGTGCTCCCCCCCCACAACTGTTCACAGCTGTGTTGGAAAACCCATTTCACTCTTTAATATCCCAGGTTCCATTTGCATGCTTAATTTCTCTTCTGGGAATTTGTCCACACGGGCAATTTGAAGACTCTTTACGGGATCTGGACTGCTGAAACTCCGCCCAGATTAGGTGTGTGCATGGATTGCACTCCTCTGTATTGTAGCCTTGGTGTGCTGGAGTGACTATTTATGGGTCCTTGGTATGATGAACATAATATGAATGCTGTCTCTGAGCATGAAAGCTATACAGTGGAATTTGTTATACCACGGGTCCTGGACCTGTGAATGTAAATATTAAAAACACTGTAAAAAGAAAAAAGCCCCGTTTTACCTTTTTAAAAAGCCAAACTGCTCAATTTCCAAGGCTCAATGGGGCTTCTGCAACCTTCCCAACCCACTTCTGGATCACGCGGAGGCTCTTCCCCCCCTCCCAGCCTTGTCCCAGAATGCAACCTGGGACAAGGCTGCGAGGGGGGAAGAGTCTCAGCGCGACCTGGAAGTGGGTCGGGAAGGTTGCAGAAGCCCCATGGAGCCTTGGAAACGGAGCAGTTTGGCTTTTAAAAGGTAAAACGGGGCTTGGGGGGCTTTTTTCCCCTTTTTTCACATGTTTTTCAGTGGACCCCACTATCTGTGGATCTTCGCTATCCGTGTGTGTGGGGGTCCAGAACGGATCCCTCATGAATAGCGAGGTCCATCTGTATATTGTTGCAACCCCTCCCCCAAAAAAGAAAAAAGTACAGGTTTAAGTGATTTACAGTGCAATACTAGGCATGTCTAAGAAGTAAGCCCCATTGAATTCAGTAGGACTTACTCTTAGGGAAGTGTGTTTAGAATTGTGGCATTAATTTTGCCCCCTGTTCTGTATGTCATCTTCACAAAAAAGAGCTCCTATAATTTGACTGTGGTCTGGTGACTGCACCTTTTCGTGATTGTCCTACTTTCTGGGATGTGAAAAACATTATAAGGGCATATTGAGGGAATGATGGATGGCACAATCCTAACCAGTGCTAGCGCTGGCAGGGAGAACGTTGAGAACTACTGCTCTAGGCAATACTGACCTAGATGATCTGCCTCAGCGTAAGACCAATTTCCTAAGAGTGCTGATTTTTCATTAGGATTTATTGCTGCTATCAGCTTCTGCTGTATCTTTATCTTGTGATTTTATTGAAATCAATTGAATGTTGCTCTATTTTGTAGTGCTGTGTCTTATATGCTGTTATGTACCTGCAAAAACTTTGCATTTTGTTTTTGAGCAGGAAGTATGTTTTTAATTCACTTTGAGGGAACAATGTATAAATACAACCATTCAGATGAAAGAACTAAAATCAGTGACACTTTTTGGGGGCAGGTGGCATTCCACTTGAACATATTAGGAAATGTATTTGAAGAGTAGAACGGGGACTAAAGCATGATATACAGATTCAGGACCAAACTGTGTTATGAGTAATGAGTAATGTGGCCCTGAGGTTTTAAAGTGTTCTATGAATAATGCATGGGGGGGGGGGGAAGAAGGGTGTGGGGGGGAGAAGGGTAAAACTATAGCGGGGGGGGGGGGTAGGGGAACTTTAGTATTTTGCCCCAGCTACAGTTTCAGTCCCCATTATGGATCTCTCTCTACTGTTCTCATTTCAGAATGTGGTCTGCTTCAAACCTGCTTCAAAGTTTTTAAACTTTGAATGAAGAATGAAGTCTGCTTCAAAGTTTTTTTAAAACTTTTTCATTAAAAAAAAATAGCACAGAGGGGACTGCAATCAGGATCAGAACTGTTCCCCGCAGTTTTGGCCATCACCTCCCCACCAGTGCACTACATGCTGTAACACCCCCCCCCCCAAAAAAAAAAAAAAAAACTTCCAGAGCCACATTGTGTGTTCCTTGTAATGTGTAATTTGCCCCTTAGTGAGAGCTTGGTACTGAGCTTTCTGTTTCACCATCAAAAATGCTTACTTGAAAGTAAGTCTCGCTTAGATTGGTGAGGATTCTTGTAAGTCGGCTCAAGATTTTAGCATTTTGGTAGGTGGGGTGGGGGGAGGTAAATTGATGACATGCCAGTGCCAGTGCAACATGGGCCAAATGCCAAATCTGTCCTGGCAAAGCAGTGCTGGAACAGTCCTTCCCAGTGACATCCTCAGCTTCCATAGAAACAGCAACACAGCCTGTTATCCATGGGGTGGCATCCTGCTGCTAGTATGTCATCATGGTGACATTAGTGTGTCTTGCCATGAAATCAGTGCGTCATCTGTGTGACATTGGTGTGATGTCCATGGACCAATTGCTGCATCTATTCAGCCCAAACGCAGGCAGGCAAACGCCATCAGAGTGAACTGAGCAGGGGGCAAGGGGCAGGACCAATGCTGGAGGGACACACACCCCGCAAGCCACTAGGAGTGAAAATTACAGCCGCAGGCACCATCTCAATCATGGGGAGATGCTACACACAAATGCGCACACAACACGACACAAGGATGCCACAGTACCCCCTCCTCCTGTAGGAATTACAGCGGAGTTGGCAACAAAGGGGCAAAAGGGAAGAACTGCTAGGAGCCCTGCACCCAGCGTTCGTCCCCCTCATCCCACTCACACGAATATCCAAGAAATTCTACTCTTGCTCTGCTCAGAAGGTAAGATAGCTCCATTGGAAGAGGGCATCCATGTGACGGAAGCACACAGGTCTCTCCATGGCAAAGGTTCATGTCCTCGCAGAGGCATCTGCCAGTTGAAAGAAACCCTTTTGCAAGGAGATGAACTGAGACTTGTCACAAGGGAAGCCTCAGCAGCATGCAGGCAAAGCAGGGTGCTGCTAGCTTGGTGCCTGAAGGTACAGGATGGGAGCCAGGTGAGACGGCTTCAGGCCCGGACAAGGGACTTGCCTTAACCAGCAAGGCACTCAGCTTTTGCATGACTGGCCAGAAACACCCATGGCAGATCTAGAATGCACACCAACTACTTCACAAAGCTGCTCCGTAACCACCCAGCCACAGCAGAAGATAGGCAAAGCGCACCTCATCTGACATTTAACACCTTGCATCACTGCAAACAGACAGACCTTGCTGGGAGTCTGTAGCACATGGACCCATCGGAGCAGTGGCCTGCCCAGCTAGCCAGACCTACACACACCCAATGCTCATTGCTTCATCATTGGCACCTGCTAGCTTGGCTGTCAGTGTACTGTCTTCCTCATTCCCCTGCAACTGTCTGCCGTACACCATATACCATGACAGCAGAGAACAGAGGGCTCATGACCATAGAGGAGTATCTCCCACTCGGAGCCTAAGAAGTCACGGAGTGGGAATGCTGCAGACTCGGAGAACAGAGAGGCCCCTCCCCCCTGTACAGCCCTACTCTGTGGAACTCCTTGCCACAGGATGTGGTGATGGCACCTGGCCTAGATGCCTTTTAAGAGGGGTTTGGATAGATTCATGGAGGAAAAGACCATCACAGGTTACAAGCCATAAGCAACCTCCTGGCTATAGAAGTAGGTTTTCTCTGTGCCAGGAGCAAGGGAGTGACAACAGGAAACAGGTTATCTTGTTGGCTGTGTACTCCTTGAGGCATTTGGTGGGTCCACTGTGAGATGCAGGAAGCTGGACTAGATGGGCCTTTGGCCTGATCCAGCAATGCTCTTCTTATGTTCTTGTGTTCTGTGGCCAGCTGAGGTAAGGAATCGCTAGGGAGGGTAGAAGGGATCTCTATCTTCTAACAAAGAGACAACAAGAGCGATCCAGCCAAAGATTTAATTGAACTGTATCAATGACAGAGCAGCATCTGAAAAAGAAACAGGTGAGGTTGCCAGTCATATCCTCTCTGCAGGGCTGTTGTGCCATTGCGAGTTATCCAACACACAGCCAAGTAACAGGTACCTATGAAGTCTGGCTGCACCAGTTGGCTCACTGTCTGCTTTGGAGTTTGCAAAGCCAGAGGGACCTGACTGGAATGAGTAGGTCAGCAACCTCGCCAAGCAGCTGCTGGGCTCCCGCTGGTCACTTCAGGCAAGCTGTAGGCTTCCCTTGGATCTGCACAATGTCTTTGCCGCAAGACAGCTGCCTGTGGGGATCAAGGTGAATCGCTGGGAGAGTATCAGGGACTTGAAAACAGCATCAATCACACCTCTGGCTTGAGATGTTGTTTATGAGGGAGAGTGGTGCCATCGTAGCGTTTGTGCAGTGGTGTCCTGTAGGGGGTAGAAGCATAGTGGACTGCGGCATTACCTTTCCCTCTCCAGGGGAGGCTGCAGTGGATCTCTGCAGATGACCAATGTTCAGCCCCCCCCCCCATGACAATTGTGCAGTCCTGAAAAACAAAAGGGGTTCTGATGAGTGTATGGCCAGCAGTAGCAATGGTTTGGTTTCTGTCTGTAGAGTCCTCCTGAGGCAGAATACCTGCAATAAGAATTCTGATTCTTAACAAACTATCTTCCCATGCATGATGTGAGACAAAAAGGTGGTTTGGGTAGTCTTCCCTCTGTGCGTCGTCAAGTGCCCGTTCACCATACTTTCCATCACCAAATTTTCCCTTTGAGAGACCAGAGAGGTCTCTAGCCTGTGCTGCATGTTTTCTCATCTGAGCTCGAGTCTTTCTGACAGGGGCTTCTTATACTGGGGCTGGAGTGCTGTGACTGGCTGCCAAATATATTCTGTATTCTATGCATAGGATAGTGGGTGGAGCAGCTGCGGGGTGGTGGTGGTGGTGGTGGCAGCAGAAGGTGCAATTTTCTGCTGCTTTTCCCTTTCCCATTGTTTCTTATGGGCTTTCTCCTGCCTATGCCAGTTCTGATGCTGATGTAGTGTTTTTCTGGCTTTGGGGACGTGTGTTTGTTATGTAAAGAGGGGTTACGATATGGTGTACTCGACTCCTCCTTGTCCCTCCCTCATCATGCCCCAATCTTCTTCCTGTTTTGGCCTCGCCACCAGCAGAGTTGCGCTGGCATCCAAATGGTGTCCGAGCTACGTCAGCACGGCATTTTTCCAACAGTGTGTCGGTGTCTGTGGTACACCCATTGGCGGGTGGGCTTTTGTACTGGTGAGGCTGTCATTGCACCAGTGTACATAGGGATACAGTGGCGTATCTTGAGGATAGAATTGGGCCTTATGTCTAGTAGAGAAAATGTAAAAGTAAGAGGAAATTACTGTCAAAATAGTTTATTTTGAGTGGTTCCACACACCCCCCCCCATAATTTTAGTAAATAAGTAAATCCAGGCATTGATTTACTATAGATGAACAACACATTGATTTTTGTTGATAACAGGATTCACATAATGACACTGACTACAGACGTTTCACCTCCTTATATAGATGCATGGAAATAATCTGAACAACTAGGAAAATTTGGGATCAAGGTTTGAAGCAGACCACATTCTGAAATGAGAACAGTGGAGAGAGAAATCCCTTTTGTTTCTTTCAAGACAGAGTAGGCTTAAATAGGATCCCCCCCAAGATATTAAAATACCACTTTTGAAACTTTAAACAAAAATTGTCACAGTCCTGAAGATGCTTCAAATGTAGTAATTTACTGATTAAACCATCACAAAACAATGATCTCTCTGTGCTTCTTTAACTCAAGTGGAGGGGCATCTAAAGATAACGCTTGCTTTTGTACAAAAGACTCTCAAAATTGTTTAACAGAGATATATCATGTTTAAAATTTTAAGTGTTATGCTGAAGAGAGATTAATTGTGAGTTACAAAGGCTTAGAGGCATAATTAAATGGATGAAATATAATATATGGTATAAAAGTCAGTGAGAAAAGAAAGCAAAAAGTGAATCTTGTTTCAGTTGCCTGAAAAATCCTTCCAGAAGAAAAAGCGTTCTGCCTGTATATCGAGCTTGCTTGTATTCAACCCAGAACTCCTCCTTATTTCTTTTTCCTCCCCCCCCCCTCTGAATTCTGTAGTGGCAACTGTGCTTCCTGTAAGGGCAGAATCTGACACGGCCCCTTCTGTGCAGTCCAGCTCCTCCTCCTCCTCCTCCTCTGTCTTGCTTTCAAACACTCAATACATTTAGAGACTGATCTTGTGCAGAAAATATCCCTGACATTTGAAGAGCTCCAGGGATTCACTGAGCATGCTCAGTCATCTCTGTCTGCTAGAAAGAGGAAGCTAGTTTACATAGGAGTCATACCAAGCATAGCCTGCATGTCAGTGCAGTGAACTTGCAGCAGGCTGTGAGGAGAATGAGCATGTCTTTGTCCTAGGAAATCTTTGCCGTTCCATTTCCCCCCCCCCCCTCAGTCTGGAGATAGATCTGTCAGCAATTTTGATTGGAAGTGGGGACACGATACACTTTAAACTCTTTGTCTCCAGTTCGAAAGCTTTGGAAGGGGATTTCTTCTTTCCCCACTCGGCTCCTTTCTCCCCCCCCCCTTCAACTCGCTTTTCTTTTCATCTACTTTGTTTTGATTAGTCGGAGGCTGGGCCTTGAGCTTGCAGAACAGGGAGAAGAGCCGGGAGCTTCTCAGCACAGCAGTGTTTGCGGAGGGGGGCAAAAGCAAGCAAGCTGGTCTTCTTTGCTAGCCCACTCAATGCTTTTTATGAAGATGGACCTGTTGAATTACCAGTACTTGGACAAAATGAACAACAATATTGGAATTCTCTGCCAATATGAAGGTAACTTGGATTCCTCTTGCAGGGGAGCTTTATGCCTTTGGAAGTCTTTGTTAAGAACTCTGTCTGTATAGTTTTGGCAGCATTGTAGTTTTTTCCGAAAGAGTGTGTAAATAAGTTTTAAAAATGCAGTCTTCGTTTTCATCTGTTGGAAATGTGGTTGATTCCCCTCCACCACCACGGAAGCTGGACATGCACTGCACCATTTTAAAACCAGAGATTGTATCTTCTTAAGTATGAAACGTTTATCAGAATGAGTGTAGTGGGGTGAGGGGATTTTTTTGCTGAATGTGTTTCCAGCCATTGAAATTGTTGCAACACGCGAGCGGTTTTATCTTTTGAAAATACATTAATCATTATCCCACGCATGCTTCACTTTTTCATAGAATATAGACCTATTCTCACCAAGATTGACTCATAGGCTGGTGGACTTGTTCTGGTTTTGTTTTTGTCTGGGGTCACTGACTGTGTTTAGGGTGTAATAAAAGAGTTTTTATTAATCAAGTCCGGGGATCGAAGGGTGTCTGTACTGCAGAATACAGAGTGGCCCTTTGTTTGACTTCTCATTTCCTGTACAGCTCTGAGAAAGCTCTGACACTGAGGGCTACCTCCCCTTCTCTTCCCCTCCTCAGTCCCACATCTCCTCCCTCAGGAACCGCGTCAACAGCCTGTCTCTAGCTGAAAGAACTACACAGCCACTAGAAAACATAACTTTATGGTCTTCTTTTGGGTGGTTCCTCATGTTTTTCTCTCCCCATTCCCACCGCCACGTTTGTGCTTTGCTGACATAGGTGTGTTTGCTCTGAATAGTCCACTTTTACGGTAGCAAGGTGCCCCCCCCCTTCAGATCCTGGCAAGAGTGGTAGAAGTTTGCTGGGTTTTTTTAACTCGTTGAGCTTTTATGTACGTGCAGTTTGAAAAAGCTGTAATGGCTTGGCTTAGCAAGAAAAGAAAGGCACCACACTGAACTAATATGGCTTGGCACTAGGGCTGTTTTTGCTGTTGCCACACACACAAATGTTGCACAAACCCCCTGTTTCCAAATCTTCAGTAGGAAAATGTTCCGTGCTTATTAAGAGAGTAAATTCTAGTGATGGTGGGCAGGGAAAATTTTTTATAAAATACACTTTAAATGTAATTCTACTAAGATTAGTTGTGGGGAAATGAGGCCTCTTCAGAACGTTCACTTTGGAAGCATGGAAATCAGAAGGCCTTCATTTTCAAGTGGGGGGGGGACAGAGGGCAACGGCTTGTATTTTCTAGGCTTGTATTTTCTAGTCTGTTTTGGAGGTGTGACTGCTACCTCTTTATTTAAAAGTGCAAACATTAGAGGGGATTGTTTATAACTTTGGAGGAACCGGGATGGGAAGCTAGAGATCGACATGATAGTTGAATCTAGGAAGTTTTGAGAGGTTGCTTGCTTTCCTACAAGTTTCCCAACTCCCTCCCCCAAACAACAACAACAGTATTTGCTAGTAGTACTGTAGTTTGGTCCTTTACTTTTGTCTTGAGTTTGTAATGTGCTATCTCTGCTATTTACGTTTAACAAATGTTGCAGCTTCTGTTACTTTCAACGCTAAAATTAAGTAAGTATAAAGTGAAAAATAGAAGAAAATTCAGAAAAATATTATAACAAGTTGTTGTGGTTTAAAAATCGTGAACACTGCCACATGTATGTTGGACATTGAAGGATCCTCCATTCCACTGCCATAATTTCCTTTTACAGAAGGATATCAGCAGTGATGGATGCCTTAGGCCACAATTTAACTACTCTTAAGTCTCACTGATTCTAGTAAGAGAGTAACAAGCATGGTTTAACTCTCACACACTAGGAGGAAATAAGATTTCGGTTGGACTTCCTTATTTTCTCACAGAAATGTTGATTTGGACCAAATCCACTTTCTTGTGTGTGTTTTTATTGAGAATCATACTAGAACTTATCCATTCCCTCCAGGAAAGGACTTTGTAAATGTGTCTTACATGACAATAAAATTAGATACCCAGAGTAGTGTTAACTTGGTAACTTTGACCATGTTCATATGAAGGAATATTTCAATATAATGCTCTTTGTACACTGCTGTTGCTCTCTAATGCCTCAACTATTCTCATTAAGAGAGGAGTTAAACTGGGAAATGGACAAGAGGGTAGACACTTCTTTTCTGACCTATTTGTTAATACTAAAGTTTCCAGAATGGAGCCTGTTCTGTATCTTCCCAGGATGTGTCAGTCCACAGGACAGAATCTTTGTTTCTTCTGTAGAAAACAGAACAATAGAGATCTCTGGAATATTCTTGCATGGCTTCACTGAGCATAATCTTCTTTGCAGGAAATGTACATGAAGAACATGTGAACTTTAAAGCACAGTCATCTGAACAGCCTACCTACTCCTATGAGCATGGCCTTTCACTGAGAGTTAAGCTCTTAAGGGACTTTCTAAGTTATCCTTTTTGTTGACACATGCAGAGAGAGGGAAAGCATAGATATTTGTTTGCAGGAGAGATCCAGGTGTCTTCTCTTAATGTAGCTTTTCCATTGTTAGAGATATTGAAGTTGACCAACACTTAAACAGCAATATGTTGTTGCTTGGCGAAATGCAATTCTCTTTTCCCTCCCTCCCCCACCACTCTTTTAGCTGGCATGATACTTGCTAACGTATTACCTTGTGGAAGGTGGTTGTGCACCTGCTGATATTGGTTGTGATATGAATGAATCTCTAGCCCAGCCACTCTATCATTCTTCTCTCTTTAAAATTCTTTGCTGGATGAGTGCTACCCCTGCTTTTACATCTCAAGTGCTGGATTGCTCATTCATGTCTATAGATCTGCTGTGAGCTATGCATGTTACGACCTTTCCCTCAAGTTCCTCCAGTGACTCCTCTTCGTACAGAATGCACAGCCATGTAGGTATTTGTTTGTTGAATGTCTTCCTTTCTTTCAAAGGAGAGCAAACAGCAGCCAGGCTACTTCCTTACTGCAAGGCTACTGCCTATAATGCACAGACAGGATATGATATCATGGTGAACTTGAAGTATCTCACTATTAGTTAAAAGTGGTTGGGGAAGGCACACAGAGTGATTCTGGATAAACCTTTTGTTTCTTGGCATCCTCCAGAGCGCATAGTCACACTGAGCATCGTCTTGACTTGTTTAATGTGCCCAACGAATGTAGAAAACTTACACTAGTGGTACTTTAAAGTTGCAGTCATGTGCAATACTAACCCTCTCCAGGTATTGTTGGACTTCGACCTGAGAGACATGAGTCCAAGTCATAGAATTTTTGCATAGCTTCAGGCAAATTGTCAAGCTTCATCCTCCTTTCCCTATCTCTAAACTGGGAATAATATCCATGAACTTTATCGTGAGAACATAATGCTTTCAATAAGATTTTATGGTCTTGTGTGGTTCAATCCCATTGATTTATGTTGAATTGTACCCAAAGATTACAGGACACTTTGCTCATGAAGGGTGCAATCCAGTAGAAAAGTCTCATGCCAAGCCCATTGCAGTGAATTCAGCCCTTGTTAACTTTTTAATGCCCCTGAAGAAGGCAACATACCAAAATGCATTGACCAAAGCACATTGTAATTTGCAATAAATGTTTCTATGTCCAACGTCTCTTGAGGTTTTCTCTTTGGTTTCATTGGTGTTTATGCTGCCCCTTCTTTGTCCCCCCCCCCCATCCCTGTTTAAGGACAATGCAAGCCGTTCTTGTGCCAGAGGTGGTGAATCGCTGTCACCTCCATAGTTGGGACTTTGTGCATACCCCCTACGTTTCCCCATATTGCTACCATCACTGTTCTTCCTTACTTCCCATGTCAGAACCTGGAGAGCAGAAAAGTGAGGAAGGTAGTGTGGTGGTCGCCTAGAGCATCTCTAGGGAGACCTTTTGGTTGCTGCCATTTTACTCTCCTTATTTGGAAGAAGAGGAAGGGCAGTTGGCACTGGGTCATGCAAGTAGGAAGCTGGTGGGTGGTTTCCAGGGTGCTTCATGCACCCACTTCACCTGGTCAGCTCTGCCCTGTTTGTGCACATTCTGTTGGATTGTACCTTAAAAGTGCCATTTAAATGAATAATATAATAATTCTAAAAGCCTCCCTAGAAGTGTAAGTGGAAATAAGTCTCCATTTATTGGGAGGAATGAATAACAGACATTAATTCTTAGTGTTATACCCAGTGTGTTTGCTTTTTCTTTCTTCACGGATTTTGAATTTGCATTGTTAGCTCCTTAGATATTAAGTTGAATTAAATGAATATGATCAACCATGTTCTGTTTTATGCACTGGCCTAAAATGCAAATGGTATTTTATGTAAGATGCTAAAAAAAAGAAAAAAAGAAGAAGAAGCAACTGCTATTTTCTTCCTCGTACATGACTTTGGTATTCTTTTTGGCTCATCTACAGATATGTTTTACTTCAGAGATTGTTTGTTTAATCATAAATGTGGTTTCTCTGGGATTTGGTTTCCACAACATCAGTCAAAATAATGCTGATAATTTTGTGTTGTTGTTGATGGGAATAGATGGAAGTGTGACTCCTATGGGGAGAAGTTTTCTTTACTTAACAGGAAACCACCTGTGTGTAGTTGTAATTTGAGTTGCTGAAGGGAAGAATGTGGTTTGTGTGAAACAGAAGTTGGATTAGATGAGGAGGTTCATCTAGCAATGTACAGTTAGAAACGGGGGAATTCTTGACCTCATTGCCCATTGTGATATGAACGGGGGCCCAGTGTACTCAGGAAGGATAAAACTCTACCAATGAAAACACTTGGCAGTTTGGAATCTGCTTTACAGCAGAAAGTAGACCACCTTTAGGATGTGTGTGGTGGAGACTGAGAAGAATACGTTTTCAGGTTAAGGGAAAATGTAGGAATGGCACACTGTTTTGTTTCATTACAATTACTATTACACTGGCACTAGTCAGCCATTTCTGATAGTCAGTATGTCAGGTTGATATTCCTTAATGGTCAGTAGAAGTTTCCTAATGGGAGGTGCTTGAGATATATTGAGAAATCTATCTGGAATGTAGAAAGCCACCAGAGCTTGGAAGAAGCCGAGGGGCTAATGTAAGGTATATGCATAGGAACGGAAGGATTTGCAATTTGGGAGAGACTGAAGCTGAGAGCTGACTAAGGGCACCATGGTGTGTGTGTGTGTGTGTGTGTGTGTGTGTGTGTGTGTGTGTGTGTGTGTGTGTGTGTGTGTGTGTGTAACTGATGTGAGGTAGTGAAATTGCTGCTTTGTAGGAGTTCATATGCTGCTTGCCTCCACCTAATGCTGAACTTATGTGTACTTATAAATAAACCATATACTGTATTACAAAAACACATTGATTCTCCAGTTATCTCCTCCAAAGGAAACCAAACTCAAGTCACATTGCACCTGGAATGTCCCACTGCTTGTGGAAGAGGATGGCACATGATCGTATTGCCATCTATACTATATAGTACATGGAGAAGGGAATACTAGACAGTCACTGCTAAAAAAGCAACTGCTCTATAGACAAGATGGACCAAAGAAATGAAGGAGTCAAAAGGCAGAGACAGAATGATTTGCTAAAGGTCCAGAAGCGCGTTGGGGCAAAGGTTAAGAGTAGAATGAATTGGTTAGTATTCTTGGTTAGTGTGTTTATACTTTTAAGCATAGGACTTTAAAAAAAAACCTGAAGGAGGAGTAAAGAAAAGATACTGCTAATCTTAAATTATTCAACATGGACCTTGAAGGGTGCTCCCCAGTAGAAGTAATAATACTGCAGATTAAATTGTCCAATAGATAATTCTTTAAAATAACTCTGTGGAATAACCATAACTGCCTATTAATTTCTCAGTGAACCATGGCTAAGGGTGGAACTGGTTTAGAAGGAATGGAAGACCTGATTGGATCAGTCTGGATTAATCCAATCATAGTTTTGGGATCAAGCATATCTTTGACCTGATTCATCAGTTTTACCTATTTCACAGCTCAATCCAACATAACTTTTTTAGGTATGCCAGCCTAACCTATGCTGTATCCAGAGCTCCCAGCCCATCTGGCAGCCTCCCATGCCGGCAGACCTAGGGCTGTGGGTGTTTGGAGTGTTCTGGAGTGGGTAAGGTTAACATGGAGCCTATGTGTCTCCTCTAATTTAGGACAGCTCTTTTGGCCGACATAAATTTTCAGAGCCAGAGGGGGCGTGTCGGAGCTCTGCCAGCATCTGGATACAGCCTAGGGGCAGGAACGCCCCCAGAACGCCCCTCTTGCGCCGGCTGACCTAACTTTGACCGTTCTGCACACGTGCGGTGCACGTAGTTAGTCCGGCCAACGCAACTACTGCGTCCGCCAGAATAACGCTGCTATTCCGGTGCAACAAGCCTTACGCCGGCTTTACGCCGGAATAGCGACCGTTACACTGGAATAAGAGTTATGTTGGATTGCGCTGTCACTTTCTTCTTTCTGTAGGCCAGCCCTATGGTGTACTGAGAGAGTAGTGGAGTAGGTAGGTATCGGAGTAACAAAAAATAGCAGAATGTTGGGGGGAAAGTGCAGTAACTAATATTCATAACAGAGTTGAATATATTTTAACTTCTGTAAAATCCAGATTTTTCTGTTCTCTTGGATTTTTGAATCCAATTGGATTTTTCTGTTCACTAGGAATATGACAATTTGGGATCCCCAAGTGTAACATTTGTTGCACTTCAGGAAACTTGCTGTTATAGTTTGAATATTGGTTTGTTGTTAAAGCATCCAGAAACTCTCAAAGAATTCATATTCACTGAGGGGAAAGAGTCACAAAGTAGGCCTTATGTTAGGCCTCATGTCAAATGACAGGAACTTGGTGGTGTGCTTTGAAGTGGAACCTCTAAATTGTGTGCTGCATTGGAAACTCACTTTTAGTTTCTAAAGGCTGTTTTGTACATGATAGCTTCTACTTGGAAGCTTACAAAACTACTGCCACTTAGCCATGCTGTGTGTTAGTAACTGCCAAGAATGTGGGGTGCTGGAATACAGTATATGGTAGTGTGTGCATGATCAGACTGGTGGACATAGATGCTTACAAATGTTACAGCCCTCATGATGAACCCTGCCATGTTGAAACAATGTTTGGTGTCTTCTGTGGAGGCTTATAACATTTGTGTCATGGCTTGAGTCAGGTAAACCCTGACTTTATTGTGTCTTGGGAGAGTGAAAGGGCTGCTGCACTTGTGGCCCAGCAGTGCTCAATGGAGGTACTGCTTGCAAGAACTGCATGTTCCTCTTTGTAAGAGCTGCTCATGTTACTGTCGCAATATCTGTGCAATCAATGGTGGCTTGAAAAAGGGAGATTCTGGTTCTTTCAGATGGTGCCCCTGCATGAACACTGCCGGATTGTGAGCCTGGTACTGGCTCCTGTACATTTCTGAGCTTCTTGAGTTGGGTCTGGAGTTTGAAGGATGTCATAGTCTTTAATAGCTATGTGGAAGCACGAAATCTGATGTATAAAGCACATTTTGTAGTAGCTGAGGTCTGTTCTGTGCACAGGAGTTCACAGACCTACTGTTCACGTCTTCTATAGGTGAGGCAAAATCTCTTAAATGTGAAATTGTGCCATTAAGCTGTCTTCATGGAGCGTGAACATGTGGAGTCTGTGGTCAAGGCACAGACACTCTCCTTTTTTCCTTTTCCAGTGTTTTGTACTGTAGCATTCTCAAGGCCTTATCTTAAACGAGAAGTAAGAAATTCAATAAACTGCAGAGAACTCCCTTTAGGCATGTAGAAGATATGACTATTTTGAGTCTCATAACATCTTATATGGACAGTCTAGAAGACTAGATTTTATAACAGAGGAAATTAAACCCATATGTGAAGACCCAGAACCACTATTTTTTTATTCCAGTTTTGTATGACAGCTTATATTAGTTAGCTGCATATTACATAATTACTTTACTTACTTCCTTTAGCAATGAAGCATTACTTGGCTGCAAGTAATGGTTGGCAGGCTAGGACAAGGCAAACAATTTTTGTGTATTTTCCCCCCGAAACAGTTTAGTTTGTAAATGTCCAATATCAAATGCAGAGCCTGGGAACTGATCAATTTGCTTAAAGGCTATGACTTGCTAACTTGCAAGTCAAATTTGTTACAGTGCCTAGTTTCTTTGTATGCAAATCCAGGAACTTTGGGAGACATTTGACAAAGCTTAAATTTCTCCAAATCCCAAACAATGTGCTGAATTGTGCAGAATATCTTTTACAGAGCAACTGAAAGCTTAAATAAGTCTGCATTATATGCCAACTGAACCATGAGTATAAAAAGTGGTATTTATGTTTTTTGAAAAGATCTGTTTTGTATTGCATGTAAGTGGTTTCTTATTAATTCCATTTTAAAAGATTAGTATAGAAGGAAATTTTACTTTTTGTTTTTGACTGCATAGGTGTCGGGAGGGAACATGGTGCATGTAGAGAGTGTACTAAGAAACTTAGCACACTTGTTTTCTCAAATGGTCATCAAGAAGGACAGAGACAATAATTCTTCACAGATAATGGCATTAAAGAACACAAACTTATGTTTGTGCAGAGGAGCTTACAAAATTATATTGTCCACATTTTTTTTACATCGTTTAGTCTTTGCTTGTACAAGTAATCTGTCTTGTCACCCTGTACATTAGCATAGAATTATTGCTTGATACAGAGGCCTTTTGTTTGCCTTCCCTTTTCAGTGAAAGCCCTTGGAAGCACTTGGAAGATAATTGAGTGTGTTACATGGACATGCTTGGTTGCAGTCACGTATACACCAGCTATGCTGCTGAGTGCAACTTCATTGATAATTTGATCATTGGTTTCCACATAGTGTCCAGTCTGCATATCATCTTGTCTTCTAAAGATATATACAGTATTTTATTTTGTGATTGGCAAGGAAACTGCAGTTAACTAGTCTTGCACTCTTGAATAAGGTTAACTATGTTGCCTTGAAACTTCGTTAACTGCCTCACGGCGCAATCCAGTGTAAAATTGTGCTGGGGGAGCGCACGCTTCCCTGGCCATAAAGCACTTTTGCGGCACCTGGGGAGTAAGGAACTGGTGGCCCTCTTTCCTCCGGCGGACTGTCCCCGCGCCTGCTGGGCAAGGTACATCCTGCACCGACTGGTGCAGGGGTGGGGAAAGGGCAAACTGGGCAGTGAGGGTGACCATTGGCCGAACTGGGCGGGGGGAGGGCAGGGGTATCAACAGCGAGTGCCCAGTGCGGCCTTACACGGAGGGCTCGAATGTATGCCAGCTCCAGAGCTGTCGTACCTTAATATCCCCCTTTTCATGCAAGTGCAACCCAAGGTGGCTTACAACAGCAGAATAAAACAAAAACAAAAAATAGAAATATATTACATTATATAAAAGCGGCACTGCAAAAATACATAAAAAAATATCACCCAAGAAACGTTCATAGAGAGAACCCAGGTTAAGCCTGCAAGAACATCCTCTTCAAACACAAGAACATTAGCCAGTCTTAATGGCAAGTCTTGTTTGGAAAGGCATGTCTTTTGTTGATGCCAATAGGAGTACAGTGTAGGAGTCAAATGTGTTTGGGAGGGCAAACCATGAGATTAGTACCACTCCTGAGAAGGTGCTCCCCCACTTTCTCGGTTGCTTTACTGCATTTTTGCGTCTAGAGAGAACATAGCAAGCCCCACCTCTTAAAAAGATAATATACTGTATTTACCATTCTGTTGGCCATTAAAATGCTCTTGTTATTTATCAACTCAGCATTCAGCAGGTGATATTCCCTTTTCCTTCCTTGTCCCTGAGCTCTTTATATTCTAATTGGGGTTCTTGGACATGAAATTCATCAGGGCATGTAATCAATCCAACAATATTAGATAATCAGAAAAAGGGCAGAATGCATGTGTTTCTTGGCCTTGCATCAAGCATACTGATAGCTAAAAGTTTTCAAAGTGGTATTTGAAGAAAGCCTCTGGGAATATCTCCTGTGAAGGCTCCATTAGAATGAATGTCTGCTGCCACTACAATTTGTCTTGGATCAGTGCTATCGGATTTTAAATATATGAACCATGTATCTTCTAAGAGCCTCAGTCAGCTTTCTTCATTGTGTTGGAGCCAGCAGAAAAGATGGATTGAATGCTGGAAGGATGGCAGCAGGAGAGACAATTCCTTTGCCTTTAAATTATAATGTGGGAAGCAACCCTGGGAGCTAAGGGCGGACAAAGTACATGATCCTTCCTAAACAGTACCAATAGTACTGAAAGACTGCATGGTTCAGGAAGCTACTTCCATTAACCTGGCAAGAGCCAACTTTCATTTGGCACTTCTACTCGTAAGAATTGTGTCCTTCTGCAGCCATTTCCATCTGGTTGCTGAAAAAGGAGAGGCAAGACACCAAGGCCCTCTCCACTGGCCTGGCAAGGGCCAGGGTATTACTGTAACTAAGCCCAAATCAAAGGATGACAAATTCTTGTTTTCCCTGGCTTCCGCTTTCTTCCTTTTCCTCTGTTGTCTCCCTTGTGTCTCTTTTTAGATTGCAAGCCCTCTTGGAACAAGGAACATTCTTCTCGTTCTGTGTACTGTGCCATACACATTGATGTCACTGTGTAAATAAATAGTTCTGTTTTCCGGTAGATAGATTTAAGAAAAGTGAATTTGGGCACATGAAAATTAGTTGGCTATCTCAATATGAAATCATGTTCTTGAAATCTTATTCTTTCCCTTACCATAGAGGTGGGCAACGGGCAGTGTGTCCTCCACTTTCAGTCTGTATTTTGTGGACTATTAATTCACCCACTATGCCAAGGAGAACCCATGTGTGTGCACGAGGAGTTCAAGGTGCAGTTTTTTGTGACTTCTTGAACCTTTGACATTTTTGCCTGTCCCTGGCTGAGAAATTGAGGTCAGTGGCTGTATAATGTCATGTAAGAGGAAGCAAATAATTTCCAACTGTGCTGAAAAGAGGTCCCCTTGAAAATCAGGAACTCATCTCTAGTACGCAGCCCCTTGTAATGGAGGGGTGGAAAGAAGGTGGTGCCAACTGAGTTTAAGCATATTGGCTTTCTGGATTAGATGCACATATTTATAGCATGGAAGGGAAATTCTTTCTTGTATGCTAAATCTTGATAGAAATAATTTTAGATGTTCTGTGTTAACATCTGGTGTGCATTGCTGCTGTTCAGTCACCCACCCCGCCCCCAGCTTGCATGCTGTGGCATCTTAGAAAGCTATCACAGTCATTCTGTGGTTGGCTTAAGTTAAATCACATGGAGCCAGCTAGAAGAATGCTGACATACACAATTTTCATGCTGAACACACTGAAACCACAGGCTGGAATTAAAGAACTTCGCACTGTTTGAGTCTAGACACCAGGCTGCAGTGAAAAAGTGAACAAAAATGTCTGTAACACAAGTTTGTCCACTGCAAAAATGATAAACTTTGCTTTTAAAATCTGAACACCTTAAACTTTTAGGAATCTGGAAAGTTACTGAAAACGGGGACCTTTTTACAGTACATCTACATGGGCTTTGGGTATAGTACATATGCACTGAACTCCTGTCAAGCTGCATGCTGATAAGCTCTTCTAAATAGTTAGCCATTTTAACATGAGTGGGCTATTGTCAAAACATGGAAAATGCATGGCGCGAGTATTAATGTTTTTAATCTTGTGTTTGATTGAATGACTAAGTAATTCGATCTTGGAGCACCTTTGTGAATTAATGACATGATCAAGGATGCTTTTTTACTGATAAAGTCCTGAATTTTTTAAATGAAATTATTTTGAACTTTGTCTTGCTTAGATCTAGTTAGGTGTAGTTATAGTCATAGCAGTGTGCATCTTGATCCACTGATGCTCACGGTATGTTTCTTATTTCATCTCATCTCATTGTAAATGTCCCCTTTGTTTACCTATTCAAATGAGACAAAGAGGCCTGTTTGCGGCCAGGAACAGGGCAAGTCCAAAGCGCCCAGCCGTGCATGTGCATGGTGTGGCTAGAGGCTTCGGCCTTGCCCGGTTCCAGGCTGGGAATCGGGCATGGCCGAAGCCTCCATCTGTGTATGCGCATGGCACGGCTGGAGGCTTCAGACTCATGTGGTTCCTGGCGCGTCCAGCACTACAGCAGCAGCGCCGCAGGAGTAGCAGCCCAAAGGGCAAGTGAAAATGGTGCGAAATCACACACACACACAAAAGACAGCAGCGACATGACCAGAAATTAAAACAAATTTTTTTTAAAATGGTGAAAAAAATAGGGGGTGGGGTGGGTGGATTCCGGTTTGGGTCCCTCAAAATATGGTAACCCCAATTAAAAAGAATCTTAAGTGCACAAACTCTACACTGGTGGGTGTAAACGTATAGCTAGTCAGCTACTACACACTTGAGATGTTACAGATATGCTCCAATCAGGTTGACAGATGAATGCCTATGACCCTGTAGGCATCCTGCCCCCCACACTGCCGCAACCCAGTCATGAGGTAACCTGATGTGGCTTGCATCAGCATAACAGATGGCAGATGGGTGAGGGGGCAGTGAATTTGGCTTGCCCTTCACCTCATGTCTGCTGCCACCTCCCTCCAGACTGTTGTGGATGCGAGTTGCATTGATCCACTTTCCACATGGTGAGCAAGTAGTATTGATCCACTTCCGTCTCCCCCACCCCCAACTCAGGGAGGGAAAGAGTCTTGTATCATCATGCTGAGCTGAACTTGAGAAGTGGAGGGCCTCATCCTTGTCACTCTCAGCTTGTTGTTCACCAGAAGGGAAAGGAAGGAGTGCTCCTTGTGGTGATTATGGCAAGTGAATTTATCAACCCCTGCCCGAGTTCATAAGCCCATTTTCCCCTGCTATGTCTGACAAATTTGTCCGATCTTGATTGATTCAAAATCTGCTCTATCGGTTTGTCACTTCTTGGCCAGACACAATTTCCTTCAGATTCCTGGTATAGTTTAACTTCCTGCCAGGAACTACTTTAATTATACACAACAATGACCACTTTTCCAATGAAAGCAACCTTTGGCCATTAGTTTGTACTGCCTTCCTGTAACTCATTTTTCATGACTGACCAGATAATGGGTTGGAACACTAAAAAGTGGGTATCCAGTTTGGTGGGAAATAAAATCATTTCTTGATTGAATTAACCATCACCAAGATGCAATTTGTTTATTAATAACTCTAAAATAATTTTTATTAATAAAATTAATATTTTTAGTAACTCTAATTATTATTAATACATTCCTAACTTTATATAGGGGTTCATTTTTAAGACCATGTTTTCTGAAAGGTGGGATTTTATTCTTCGGTGGAGTGTATCCCATGCCACTTAGTACAATTTAATCAGGGTTTGCTTCATATTTTGTCTGGATCCTCCACTACAGTATAAACTTGATCCTACAGTGTAAACTTGCTTTCTTGGTGTGGTTGCTCAGTCAGGTTACTGTAGCTACTGGAAAGCTGCAGCATCTTCTGGCCTCTTAGACTTGAGCTGAGAGACGGGTTTGTTTGTTTGTTTGTTTGCTTTAAAAAAATTGCCCTTGTGGATTGTTACAGCTATATTTCCTGCCACTTCCACTCCATACTTTACAGTGGCCTCGTATCCAATCAAATGCTCTCTGTTCCTTTATATGGATAATTTTTCAGATAACTTCTGGAAAAACTAAAGGAGTATGCAAGTTGTCATATTTGGGCAAATAAGGTGTTTGATAGAATCCTGTGAAGTTCAGAGAAATTCTAAGCAAATACAGTGAGTAGGACATCCATGTGGAACATAACCCAGGTATAATCTTCAGAGCACTGTAGGAAGAGCTAAGTAACTGGATACACACCAGTCATTGAGTTCTTCCTGAGTCATGCACAGAACTTTTAGGGACTTTCATAACTATTTTCTGAAAAGAGTTTTATATTTCATCAGTCTTCTGAAATGAGTCATATTGGGAACTGTGGTCTAGTAGTCTGGCTATTTGAATTCTATGTAGTGGTTTCTTATTAATATGATTTGTGTGTGTGTGTGATGCAATTTTTTTAATATATTGATACACTTTTGTATTTTGCTTTTTTTAAGAATCAATAGTCACGTGACCAAGAACTAAAACTAATTTTCCTCTATCCTTACAAAGTCTCTGATTCACACCATTTATTGTTTTGCTTGGATTTGTCAGTGTCATGGTTGTTATGTATTGAGTCTCTTAATACCAGATTCTTGTAGCTTGTATTGCAACAACCGCTTTCTTTACTGGTGTTGTTTTTCCTCACCTTTCAGAGGGCCTTCCTGCTACTTTTCCAGGTCCAAGTTAACCTTTCCTCTCTATGACTATATAGTTGTTGTGAGAGCTAACCAAATGTATGATCCATAACATTGACACTCCCACCCCCATATACCCAATGCGTTTCGAAGCCACTGTCGTACGCCTTGGAGCCACTGGCGCAAACAGCCAGAGGCCCTGCATATGCACCAGCGGCTTCCTGGTGCCTCGCTGGACCAGGTAAAGTGGTGGTGGGGGACAATTGAGGTGGGGACTGGACCAATGCACACCAAGATCCTGTCCCCCTTTTCCCGCCCTGACACGCCTCCTGATGCTCCTTAGACTTATGCCAGCTAAATAGCTGGCATGGGTCTGAGGAGACCCACTGGAGGCCAGGTGGCCTTAGAGAGGTAAGTAAAAAAAGATTTTTACCTCTTCTGAGCTGTCTGGTTGCCTCTCTTCCCCCCCCCCCCAAGAATGCAGCGTGTGCTCTGTCGGTGGCGCTGGATTGGTGGGGATTGCTATGGATTGGTGGATCCAATCCTCCAGAAGGATCTCTCCAAACTGGCAGAATGGACAGCAAAATGGCAGATGCGCTTCAATGTAAGTAAGTGTAAAGTGATGCACATTGCGGCAAGAAATCAAAACTTCACATACACGCTAATGGGTTCTGAGCTGTCTGTGACAGATCAGGAGAGAGATCTTGGGGTACTGATGGACAGGTCGATGAAAGTGTCGACCCAGTGTGCGGCGGCTGTGAAGAAGGCCAATTCCATGCTTGGGATCATTAAAAAAGGGATTGAGAATAAAACGGCCAGTATTATTATGCCGTTGTACAAATCGATGGTAAGGCCGCATCTGGAGTATTGCGTCCAGTTCTGGTCTCCGCATCTCAAAAGGGATATAGTGGAACTGGAAAAGGTGCAGAAGAGAGCGACCAAAATGATTAGTGGGCTGGGGCATCTACCTTATGAGGAAAGGCTACAGCGTCTGGGGCTCTTCAGTCTAGAAAAAAGGCGGTTGAGGGGGGACATGATTGAGACGTATAAAATTATGCATGGGATGGAGAGTGGATAGAGAGAAGTTCTTTTCCCTCTCACACAACACTAGAACTAGGGGAAATCCACTAAAATTGAGTGGAGGGAGGATTAAAACAGACAAAACAAAACAAAATATTTCTTTACCCAGCGTGTAATTGGTTTGTGGAACTCCTTGCCACAGGAGGTGGTGATGGCACCTGGCCTGGATGCCTTTAAAAGGGGATTGGACAGATTTATGGAGGAAAAGTCCATCACAGCTTACAAGCCATGATGGGGATAAGCAACCTCCTGGTTGTAGGAGTAGGTTTTCTTTGTGCCAGGTGCAAGGGAGTGGCGACAGAATACAAGTATCTTGTTGTCTTGTGCTCCCTGAGGCATCTGGTGGGGCCACTGTGTGATACAGGAAGCTGCACTAGATGGGCCTTTGGCCTGATCCAGCAGGGCTCTTCTTATGTTCTTATGTTCTTATTGTTGGGGAAAGGATTCAGCTGAAAGAGTAAATAGCTGGTGAAAAAGTAGATATGATTATTTGGATCGTGAGGGACATTAAATGATGATGTTGTTTAGGCCAGCCTCTACTTGGCAGCCTGTCTGTTGAAACAATCTGAATTCACATATTTAGCTTAAGTATACGGGCTGTTTTAATGCAGAGTTTTGAAAATAGGGATTCCAAGATTCTTGCTAGAGAAAAAGATTTGTTGGAAAGGCTGAAAGGAACGTTGCAGTGTAGGGTGAATACCAGGAAATCAAAAGAGTGGTTTGCTAAATCAGAGTGATGAAGGGAGATGGCTTTGCTTCACCTGAGAAGGCTTTGCCCCAAAGTTGCATAGGCAGGTTATTTCAAAGTAGAAAGTAGGCCAGCTGTTCTAGTTGACTTCTCCTGTAACAGAACTAAATACAAGTACAGTATTGTTTTTCATAAATAAAACCAAGCTTAATTTCACCAATGTTTCAGCTCCTCTTTTCAACTTGTAAAACTGAAACTAATGTTTGGCATGGCAAAATGTGTCAAAATACCACATGGCCCACTATGATGCTGCGATGTCAACTCATTTTTTTCTGTTGTAATCTTACTCTTGCACAAATTTACTTTTGAAGTGGATGGGCTATCATTAAGCTTTGATCATGCCACCTAAATGACAGACAGGCCTTTGATCAATTTACCTTTCCTGTGTCTTATGTTTCAAGCAAGTCACTTCCTTGGATAACAGAGAAAAAGATGACTGATCCAGTGATGCTATGACTTGGAAAGCACTGGTTATTTGAGCTCCATAGCTAATGTATTACATACCTAGGTGGATAATTCTGTTTAAGATGTTTAAAATCACAGACTGCTTCTTAGGCCTAGTAATGCTAACCCATGGTTTATTGCTACATGAATATGACTCTGAGGGAACTGTGGGTTCACATGTTCTCCCTCTGTTCCTTCTCTTTGGCATCAGGAGAGGAAGAGTGGAAGCTTTTGCTTTTATTTTAAAAGAAACCGAGGTGCCATGTTACACATGAGCTTGGGGAACTGCAGTTTGTTAATGAAGCAGAGTTAGAAAAAGCTATTCTAATAAGCTAATAACAGGCTATCAAACCACTGGCTTGTTTTTCCTAGTTATTTTATGATCCATATTTCCCCAGTTTGTACATAAAAGCAGAACTGCAGTTTCCTTTAAAGCAGAGGTTCTTAAACCTTTGTGCTTCATGCACCCTCTGGAGAATTTTGAACTTCTCATGCACCCTCCCCCCAATTATTTTTTAAATTCAATTATTTTAATTGCTATTTTCCTGTAATATTGAATATATATGGCAAAAACCAGAATGTCAAAAAAAATCATAGGGGAAAAATGTGTATTGAGGCATTTTTTGACCTGGAAGATCCAGGTTCAAATCCCCGCTCAGCCACGAAGCTTCCTGGGTGACCTTGGGCCAGTCACTATCTCTCAGCCCCACCTACCTCACAGGGTTGTTGTGAGGACAAAAAGGAGGGGAGGAAATATGTACACCACTCTGAGCTCCTTGGAGGAAGGGTGGTATAAAATGTGAAAAATAAAATAAAATAAAATAAATTTTAAATTCTGGAGGTCTGCATGCACCCCATAGGAGCCCCACAGGTTAAGAACCCCCATTTTAAATGTAAAGCAAGTGCATTCACTCTCCTCCCCTTGTGTGCTAGATAAATGGGAAAGGAGGAGTACCTGAGCCCAAGGCTTCCTTGGGTTTGTTCACATAGCACTAAATCATGGCCTAGTGTGGGTCTGAAGTGGACTCTAGTCTGTTGATAATGACATCTTTGAAGGCATAGTAGACAGGTCTCTGATCTCCAGATTTGGAAGTATACCCAACTGTGGGGTGAATAGAAATAGCATTCCCTTGTATCGAAATGATCTCTACACAGAATGAAGTTCCACTCATTGTTTGTGGCTTAGGGTTTTGTGATTCTCTGTAATATACAGGGGGACCCCGGTATCCACGGGGGATGCGTTCCAGCCCCCCATACCTGAAACCGTGGAAATGGGCGAATGCCCATTTCCGTGGTTTTCAGGGGGGCCCCGACCCCCCCGCGGGCCTGCGCGACCCCCCATGGGCCTGCGTTACCCCCGCACCCTCCACAACCCCCCAAGTACTTACTTTTAACGGAGAAAGCTCCGTGTTTTTTTTCTTCAAAAGCCTTTGCTGTAGGCCTTCTTACCAACAAGTCATCGGTGCTAGAGTGTCTCAGCAACCTTGTTGAGAGGTTGCTGAGACTTTCTAGCGCTGAAGACTTGTTGGTAAGGCCTACAGCAAAGGCTTTTGAAGAAAAAAATGGAGCTTTCTCCATTTCCCTCTCACACAACAAGTAAGTGCAGGGGGCGGGCGCGACCCCCCGCGCCCTCCACAGCCACCCCAGGCACGTACTTTGAGCAGAAACCTCCATTCTTTTCTTCAAAAGTTCCGAGTTTCCATCTGTTTTAGGCCTGAGCAACTAGACTTAGTTAATATCTAGAGTCTCTGCAACCTTGCTGAGACTCTAGCTATCACCTAAGTCTAGTTGCTCAGGCCTAAAACAGATGGAAACTCGGAACTTTTGAACGGAGGTTTCTGCTCAAAGTAAGTGCGGAGGGGGCTGTGGAGGGTGCGGGGGGGGATTCCTCAACCGTGGATAATTGAAACCGCGGTTGAGGAATCCGTGGATACCGGTGCCCCCCTGTATTCTCTTTAATAGATTCTCTTTCAGACATTCTATATTCTTACACCAGGGCAAGTAGCTGGTCTAGAAGAGAACATCTAGATATGTATCCCTATTTGGATTGCAGTGTTTATGCAGAGGCCCCATTGAACTGACTGAATGCACATTTTGATACACCATCTCATCTGGGGCTACCAGTTGTTGCTCAGTGTTAACTATTTGTGCTAGAGGTAGATTGGAGAATTGCATCAGTTTTCCACATCATACAGAAAGTACTGTACATGTTTCTGCCTCTATGTAGTATGTTTGCCAAAGGTTTCCATTTAAGTCACAAGATAGAGGAGGAAATGAATATTGTAACACTGGCCCACTGCAATAAATAGATTTTTTTTTATGTCAACTCCCTTTGAATCTCTAGTAAAGGTATCCCCTGACAATTAAGTCCAGTCGTGTCCGACTCTAGGGTGTGGTGCTCATCCCCATTTCAAAGCCGAAGAGCCAGCGTTGTCCGAAGACGCCTCCGTGGTCATGTGGCCAGCATGACTCTCCTTGCTGCAGCGCGTAGCATGCAGCTGGAACACGGTGCGCTGTTTACCTTCCCGCAAGCGGTACCTATTTATCTACTTGCATTGACATGCTTTGGAACTGCTAGGTTGGCAGGAGCTGGCCAAGCAACGAGCGCTCACCCCGTCGTGGTTATTGAACTGCCGACCTTTCGATCGACAGCTTATGGTTCAGCGGTTTAACCCGCTTTTTGTAAATTTCAGATCTGAAATAATGAATATATTCATCAACAATTTATATGACTGTTATAGTGCTAAATGTTGTATGGAGATTTTCATGGCCAGGTACGATTGACAACGAAGCAAGGAATATGGGTTCAGCAGCCATGTAGACAATGTAAATGGAGAAATAAAGATATCTTAAAATCGTTATAGTGCTTTTTTCCAGCCATTGTGATCAAAGGATTTGCTGCTAACTTAACAGCACAATTATTATTAATCATTAATTCAATGCATGTTTATACTCGGAAGTAAGCTGCACTGCGCTCAGTGGGCCTTACTCCTAGGTAGGTGTATAGAATTGAAGCTTTACAGCCCAATCCTGTGTAAGATACGGCGCCCGGCTTAAAGGGCCAGGCACTGTACCCTATTGAGTTCCTGGGCTGCCCCAGGGCAGCCCAGGAACAACTCAGGAGAAGGGGATGATCGTTCCCTTCCCCTGGTGTAAGCGGCGGAAGGTCCAATGGGCCTCCTCAAATTTGCGTAAGCTCTGGAGCTCGTGCTCATTTGCGCCACTCGTGTAAGGCCGCGCCGGACCTGCAGAGGGCTTGAGATATCAGCATATCTCACTGCTGATATCCCCATCCTTTCCAGGCTTTTTAGGCTCCCCCTTTTCCAGACTCCTCCTCGCTGCCCAGACCACCTGCTCCTGCCCTGGCCAGTGTAGGCCTTACTTGCTCCGGTGGGTGCGTGGACAGTGGAACGGCCAGGTAAGGGCCGCCGGCCTCTGCGCCAGCGGCCTTTACTCTCCGGGTGCCATAAACACGGTTTGCGGCGCATTTACAACACCCTGCGCCGGGATGACATGCTGGTGATGCGCTGACCTCCCACTCCTAGTGACGTGCTGACCTCCCGCCGGGGGTGACGAGCCTCCTAGTGACGTCTATGTTGCAGGGGGGACCACAAACTCCTCTGCAGGCCTACCCACACTTCCGGTTTTGCCAAAACCAGGAAGTTAAACGGAAGTAGCTTTAAATTGCTTTTAGAAGCAGGGAGGCCCACAGAGGGGTACGCAGCCCCACTGCACCCTCCTGAAGGCCAGTACAACCCCAGGTGAGTAAAAAACAAAACAAAAACCCTTTCCCCCCGGTTCCAGCACAATCCCAGGAGTGTTGTTGCACGTCACTGCACATTGCCACCCCCCCCTAAGGGGATAGCAACCAATTCTTCCCGACTGGGGTGTCGCAACGCCCCAGTTTGGGAACCTCTGGGCTAATCAATACTATTGTAACTTTGATACACTAAGTAGGAGAACATGAAGAAGTGTTGTTTGTAAGAGGAATTTAGTGACTCCTGTGTGTATGTTTTAAAGCGTATGAAGTGCACACTCTCAGAGACTGCAGTTGACATATTCCTCTCTAGCAGAATGAAACAATATAGAGTCACCTAGGAAATCAAGCAAGTTAACCTATTATTATGCCCTGTGTTAATCTTCAGAAGCTGTATCCTATAGCAGGTCTAATTGGTTGAGGCAGAGACTTCTCACTGATGGCACCCAGATTGTGGCACTCCCACCGAAGGGAGTTTAGCTCCTTCTCTACAGCCTTTCAGCAGGCTGTTCACCTTTCTTTTCCATATAGCTTTCAGTTTGAACTGAACCTTTGTTTCTTGGTTGCTGTTGTGGTTTTTAATTGTTCCTTTACCTATAGTTTAATTCTCTTACAGTGCAATCTGTACATGTTTACTCAGACGTAAGCCCTATTTTAAATGCCGAAAGTGCCTGTAAAAAGAAAAAAGACGTGGCCGGAAGTAGCTTCCAGCTGCGTTTTTTCCCCTTTTTACAGGTAGTTTTTGGCATTTAAAATGCGTCGCGAGAGAAAAGAAGTGGCGGCAGGCCCCGGCAAAGCTACAAAAGAAGGTAAAATGGCACTGCCCCCGCCCCCTCGACCCCCAGCCCGACCCAACCGCAGACTTGAGCATCCGTGCTTTTTGGCATCCGCGGATGCCAAGGGCCAACTGTACTTGGGGAATATATTTGTAGTGGCAAAAGTTAGACAAAACAAAATATTGCTTACAAATATTTCTGAAATCACATACCATGGGCAGAAATCACATACCGTAATGGAAGTACAGTTATTTGAGGACAAAAACTGATAAGAACAACAGTTTTGAATTGATGAAGCACTGAATGGTTTTTACAGCAAACTTGGCAAACATCTAAAACATTTACTAGCTAAAAAATAATTTTAAAAAGTCAACTCCGAGAGCATCCTTTTGAAGCGAGGAGTAACAGTTGTATGGGAGATGGTTTCTATTTCTCTTCTACGCCTCTTGCCCTTTGGGCCTAACAACTATAAATATAATAATAATAATAATAATAATAATACAGTATTTATATACCGCCTTTCTGGTAATTGGATTTCTCCTCCGACTTTATTCAAGGCGGTGTACATGGGCAGGCTGTCCTAAACCCAAAGGGTTTTTACAATATAATAACGTTCTAATCTTTCATATCAATCTTTCAATCAGCGGCAGTGACCATTTTCTAGTGAATGAAAATGTAAATTGTGGATTAACTCCACAAAATCTATAATAGCAGATTCTACATATGTCAAACCTAGCATCTTTTTTTGCAGCTGAAACGACTATACATTAGCTGTAAGGTCCACCTTTGAAATTTTGGCTTACGTTGACTATTAATGAAAGAGCTGGACATGAATGACAGAGCAGTGCCTTAGGAAGGAAGACATCACATTAACTAAGAATAGTTCAGTTTGCTAAAATTGCAGGCACTCACTCACACCTAAATTAAGCACATAACTGTGGCAAAAATAGGGCCTAGGCTAGAATAGCATTGCACTTGAAACCTTGACTTGCAAAATATGAAAAGCTATATGTTGACACTGGAGATAGCATGTCTTGCTAAGCGTCTCTGTTGAGTTCTAAAATGAACGCAGGTTTTTCTGTGACCCAGTTGTCAGTTTCCACAATGCCCTGTCTTAACTTTAATCTGTTGACTACGTATGGAATTTGTATGCACATTAGCCATTACTTCAATAGAGGTGTTGACATTTTGCCCAAAGTATCTTTCCTTCTCCAATTTCTTAGTATTTAGTGGTAAGTAGTACTAGAAACCTTATTAGGGTTCACATGAAAAGAGTTGCCAACTTTGAAGCAGCCTGTCTTGCTGTCTCTTTCAATGACTCTGTGATGTGATATATATATATATATATATATATATATATAAAAAAATCAATTAACAGGTGATAATGTTTAGCTCCGTGCCATAAAAAAGTTTGCCCGATTTCTGCATAATCGAACCACTGTTCGATACTTGGGACTAGAATACTAGGGACTAGAACAGGCCAAGCTGGTGTTTGATCATGTCCAGTGTGGTTATTAAGCTCCCTCATTTAAATATGGGGATGTGTACTTGTGAAATACTGCCTACCTAAAAAGTACAGTAAAAGAAACTGAAAGCACGGTAACTTCTGAATCCATAAGGTGGGAGTGGTTTCAAATGTAAACATAAGGTGCTAAAGCCGTCATATGGAATTTTTCAGCTCAGGCAAACAGATGGAAAACCATAAGCAGCTGAATTGGGCCTTCAGCTAGGTGGGCAGAAGGGGAACAGGTCACAGCAAGTACCATGGCCTAGTTCTCACAGAGGTGCCAAACCAGCCTGTGTCTGCTTGTGCTACTGCAGATTACAGGCAGCAGCTCATGTGACTGAGCGTTCCATTGTACAAACATTTCTGTGTACTGTATATAGAAAACTAGTACCTCAGGGAGATGTCTAGGCCAGGATATTTCCTATGTGCAAAGAATGTTTTGAAGGGAGGAGCAATCAGTCATATGAATCACTCCTGCAGTTGAGATACGTTTGCTTCTTCAGTGAGAATTATGTGTGCTTAGTCAGGTGACGTACTGTTTCTTAGGTCTCAGCGAGAGTTGAGGAGTAGCCACACTTGTCCTTCATGGGTCTGCCTTTGTCACACCTAAACTAGGGAATAGGAGCGATCTATTACTGTACTTACAACAAAATGTGTGTGCAAGTGAGAGGAACTGCTCCCTCTCCAGCCTAGCATCTTGCTAGTGCTAAAGTTAAATTGGGGAGAAAAGGACTTCAAGTATCTGGGTGAGGGAAAGTTTTAGGGGTTCAGCTCTCCTTACTCACAGGCGTACATTTTCTTGTTAAGAGAACCAACCAGACTTCCCACACCCTGTGTTAAACGTGAATGGAATAGCATGAGAATAAACAGAGTTTTCAGCTAGGCCTTGTAAAAATATGAATCATCTGCAGGTAAGAGCTGCTGACTGGATTAATTGTAAGGATAATTGTTATCCACCAATAACTAGAAGTCTTTCTATGTGTGAAGAAGGGAAAAAAAAGAATATTGTAGTCCTTAGCACAGGGGTCAGGGAACTTTTTTAACTATTACCCCCAAATATATTTATGCCAATATTACCCCCTCGAGTTGAAAGAAAGAAAATTGTCGCCTCACGCAGGCGCACAATGTGGCTAGAAGCTTCAGAATCCTCCCGAGTACCAGCTCAGACAATTCCGAAGGTTCCAGCCATGTTGTGTGCCTGCGCGAGGCTCACACAGGCGCACGACAACGATGCAATTCAGTCCCGGCTCCCAGACCAGGACGAAGGCTGAGCAGAAGGTCTGGGACAGTCCTGGTTTCTGGGACCGCCCGGGACACTGGGATCGCCCAAAAACAACGGGGCTGGCCGGGACAACACTTGGGAGAGACCCCCCAAACCAGGACTGTCCCGAAAAATCTGGGATGGATGGTAAGCCTATTGCCCCCAAGATTTTCATTTTTACCCCACTTGGGGTAATTTATCCCAGTTCCTTGACCCCTGACTTAGCAGGATAAATATGTTCATATGATCTCATTTCAATCCATAGATCAGTTTTAACAGGTGGAAAGAAAATTATGTGTGCTAGCTTAAAAATGACCATACCTGGACTGCGTGCATCTTGGTCAATGAATTTGTAGCTGTGTTGCTGTGCTGATCTCCCACTATTACTGCAGGCAGACAATACGTCACATTTTATCTCTGGTTATCTTGTTTATACTTCATCATGTTGCCTAACATTCCAGGTCTTAAAAAAAGTTGATGACTACAGCTATAAGCTGAGCTATTTGAGAGATGCAGATAAGCTGTGCCCCAGCCCAGCTGCTTGCTGAAACAAAGAGAAGCATTCTGAGTGGTGCAATGAATATGCATTGGGTATGTGTGTGCTTCTGTTGTAGGCCAGACACAGGCCTATATGGTTAATGAATTTAGAAGACTGGGGCAAGGCCCCAGGGATTTTTTTTTTTGGGGGGGGAAGCTGCATTTGTTTTATCAGTGTGTTACCTTGCCAGTGGGATGATGTCAGTCTGTTTACCATAGAATGCGGTCAGACAGAGAGAGACAAATGCAATGTGTGGTAGCATTTTGTTTTGGTAGACTGAGCTGTGGTTTTTCCATCCCATTTTGAAACTCTGATGCTGCAGAGAAGGAAATGTTTTAAACTGCATTTTGTGTACAGAAGAGAGGGAGAGAGAAAATATGGGAGTTGGATGCTATATGCTTTCTGTGTGTATGCATATGTATTTGCTTGCTATACCCATTTCAGTGACTAGTTCACTTGTGGATCCTGTGGTGACGAAAGACTGGAAGGAAAAAAAAATGCTTTAACCACTCTTTCTTATGGCACAAACCTATGCATGTTTACTCAGAAGTAAGTCCCACTGTATTCAGTGGGGCTTACTCCCTAGTAACTGTTTAGGATTGCAACCTTTAACTGGTTGTGAGTTTCTGGCTATGAGTAAGAAATTCTGGTTGTGTGTACAATAGCATAGTTTAAGCAGTCTTGTAAATACAGTATTTATATATTTTTAAACATTTATATCCTGCCTTTCAATCTTGATGGGAAGCTCAAAGTGACTTAAAAGTTTAAAAGCATAATAATACAACAATAGCAGCATCCCAAAAAAACCACAAAGAAACCCCAGCATAAAAATAAAATAGTATGACTAAGCAAAAGAAACAGCACCAACAATATAGCAGACTACTGATCAGCTAAAGGTAAGCGGAACAAAAAAGTTTTAACCCCCTTTTAGAATGTTGGCAATGAAGGAGCAGTTCTAATGGACAACGGGAGGAAGTTCCACAAATTGAGCCCCACAACCAAGAAGGCCCAGCTCATGAATCACTGTCAACTGTACTTCTCAAGGAGGTGGCAGCTGCAACAGGACCTCTGTAGATAATCTTGTGAGATGGGCAGATTCATAGAGAAAGGGATGGTCCAACTATTTAGGTTCCAAAATGTTAAGGCCTTTATAGGTAATCACAAGCACTTTGGATTGTACCTGGAAACATACAGACAACCCATGGCAGTGGAACTTCAGGGATATGATACGGTCACAACCCCTGGCTTTGGTGAGCAGCTTTGTCGCTGCATTCTGTACCAGTTATTGTTTCCAAACATTCTTCACAGGCAGTCCCATGTATAGTATGTTACAATAGTCCCAGCTTTAATATCACTATTGTATGGGTAACCATAGCCAACTCCGACTGATCCAAGAAAGAACGCAGCTGATGTACCAACCTAAGCCACCTGAAGGCATTCTTGGCTACAGTCAATACCTGGGCAGCCAGATTCAGAACTGGGTCCAAGAGTACCCCAAAACTGCAAGCATGATCCTTCAAGGGGAGTGCAACCCCCATTAGAACAAGTTGACATTCCAATTACAGTACTGGGTGACAGGTGTCCATGTTCATTGCACATCTCTCTTGTCTGGGTTCAGTTTAAGTTTGTTATCCCTCATCCAGTGGGGAGAAGGAGGCGGAGTGGAGTTCTTGGACTTTTCCTACAGCAGGAGTAGTGATGTCATCAGCAGGAGTGCTTAGGTGCTGCCTTTGAATTTTTTTTCAAATGATCTTAACTGAAAAGGTCAGGCTCTGCAAGTGGCAAACTGAGAAAATTGCCTAGGGGAATATGTTAATGTCTAGTACAGGGGTTCTCAACCAGTGGTACTAGTACCACCAGTGGTACTTCGACCGACTGCTGGTGGTACTCGGACTGCTGGACCACTGGAACCCTGCTCTGACACGACGCTTTCAGCGGTGCGTTTTGCTCCCGAGAGGCTCCTGCCTTTGGCCGAGCCTCTCAGGAATGTTGAGATGTGCCTTCCCACCCACCCAGAACTTCCTACCTGCGTTTTCTGGCCTCCCAAAACCTGAAAACCTGGACGTAACTGGCGATGATGTCATTGCCAGTCACTTCCAGTGGTACGCAGCAGGAGAGTTGTGCTGGAGGTGGTACTCGGCTGGGAAAGGGTTGAGAACCCCTGGTCTAGTAGGCCATTGACTTTCCGAAGGGCTGTCTGAGAGACATTATGTAGCTCATGTTATATTATAATTCTATGCAAACATACCTGGGAGTAAGACCTACTGAACACAGTGAAGCTTGCTTCTGAGTAAACATGTATACGTAAGCATTCAAATTTTTTTTAATATTTATCTGGGATTTTTTAAATCCTCTTTTCAGTCTGTATACATTTGTTTTAAATGATTGAGATCCACTTCAAGAGTTTGGAATGAAATGAACCCGATCTTTAAATGAAGTGTAATAAGTTTCAAAGTAGGAATAAGTGGCCGGAGAAGAACATATCCTAATGAAGAAATTTGAAGTTGTGTTGTTGTATAGTGTCAGTGGGGTGTGGTTGTGGGGTGTGTGAGTATGGGGGTGTCATGATGAGACCACTAGACCGTTGGTAGACTGTATCTACAGCCTGCGCAAAGTTCCTGTGCAAAAAACGCCCCTTTGACTGTTATGAGGAGGATGGTGCCAGGCAGACGCAGAAGTGACTGTGTATTCATCTGGTGTTGGTTCAATAGAAACATTCAAAGTAGCTCCCATATATTTAGTGTCCACGGTCTTTAAAATTTAAACTGTGGGATGTATTTTGAGGTATATGCAGGAGCTGTTTAATTGTTTAGCACTATTTTGAAATAGTGGTTGCCTCACTAACATTGGCATGGGTGGTGAGGCAGAAGGTTCTGTTTTATGGCACTAGACCCTATTTCATTTCTGTTGTTGAAAACGAAGTACTGTCTAGGCTGAATAATGGACGTTCCTATTAGATTTTGTTTTCTTCAAACATCAGAAGACTTCAAAGGTGACCTTGAGCATGGAAGCGGGATGAAAGTAATGTGGGAAATATCAAACTGTTTCAAGTGACCAAGGTTTCATCTTTTGAAGTTGGTGCCAAGTTGTCTCTCAAGGATTATAAAACTGAGGGAATAGTTTCTCTTGTAGATTGGGCATTGGTGAGTGGATCAAACTTATTAATAATGAAGCAAAAAGGTTGCTGTCATAATGTCACCATAGTGCTTGCAGTGAATTTTGTAATACATTGTCTTACATATGGAGGGCATAAAATACAAAATAAGCAAGATGACATCTTTTTATTGAGCCTCATATGTGGTGTAGGGAGTCTGGAGCTTTTGAGTTTCAGGGAGCTTTTCGAATGAAGGAGTTCTGTGTGAGGCCTACAAACGTCTACCCAAGTTGATCAAGTGAGAGAGATCTCTTCCTATTTCAGAATTATTCTCAGAGATAACATGGTATCAATAGAGGTGTTTGTTTTTGTTGAATACTAGAGGATTACAGCCCATGTTTTACTGACCACAATGGGCTTACTTCTGAGTAAAATAAATAACACCATTTTCAAACACCTCTACGTATCAACGATGTCTATAAATGACAAACAGTAAAGACTGAAAAGAAATGTAGCTGTGAATCCTGTGTTATTAGAAGGCTTAAGATCAATAAACATCTCTCCCCAAAAGGCAGTACAGTTTGTGTGTGTGTGTGGGGGGGGGGGGGGAGAGCAAAGTTAATCATAATCTGCATACTAATTTAGCAGGATGTCTAGATGTTTAACTAGAATGCCTGTCTTGCAAGCATTTTTTGCTTTTAGTATTCAGATGGAAAGTTACAATTTAGCTTGGTGCCAGGGCCTTGAATAGAAGTCCTGACTTGTGGTGTGTTTATAGGCCACAGTATATTTGCTAGTTTATATCTTGCCTACTAAATTGGCAAAGTGTTTATTTTTACTGGTAAACATAGTAGAGATTAGTCCCTGGTGGCTTCTTTCACAACAAAATAATATTTGTTACATATATATTGAACTGCGCTCCTCTTTTTATAGGTCAGGTGTACATTGCATAAGACATGAAACTGTATGGTAGCAAACATTTCCTTTCTTATGTTTTATGTGCTACTAATGTAGTACTAATGTACTAGTTGTAATTGTGAGAAAAATAGTTTGATCACCAATGGGGAAAATTACATAAACCCTTGAAGTAACATAGCAGTGTATAAGAGTGTTATGAAACATTGTTGGCATATGGTTTCAACATTCTATGCAAAATTATGAATGAAGCACAAAGAAGAGCTTACAGCAGTGGTTCCTAAACTGGGAGGCATGGCTCCCAGGGGAGCTGCGGAAACCAGTCAGGGGAGCCGCGGAGTGCCACGGAATCCTCTCGGAAAACAGTGCAATGCCAATTAGCAGGCATCAACATAATGTAATGGGGAGCCGCGGCCAATGGTTGCCAATGGTCAAGGGAGCCGCAGGTCGAAAACATTTGGGAAACACTGACTTATGGGAATGATGGTTTTAAAAAGGGATTCATTATACAACATCATGTGGATACTCTGTTGATACATTTTAGCCATAACTGCTAAATTAGAATGAACATCTTCAGTGGTATTGTTCTTCTTAGAATTTGACTGTCAGGGACCCTGGGACTTGAACCACAGGATCTGAGACTTGGGTCTAGCTTAGTGAGGTTCCATAGACTCTGTGTGCATACACATGTACACACATGCAATTCTTGGAGGTGATACAGGTAGAGAATACAAATCTAGAGGTACAGAATAGATTAGATGTGCACAACATCAGCCGCTAGTATGGTCTGTCTGGATTTGCCAACTCTGGTCTGAATACCAGTAACCTGATGTCCAGCCCTTGTCTTATCAACAGAACAACTGTTCACTTGCTCCAGTTCAAGCTGAATCTTCCAGCTTGAGCCACCAACCTCAGTACTTGTGGTGAAGAACACGCCTTCCAAGGTGTGGAATTCAGGTTATGGAATCTACCTATGGCCCCAGCTTGGTCCTGACAGAGCCCTGACAATGACATCTCAGAGGCATCTGGAGTGATGATAGCTGATGTTAGCGATAATGTTGGACTAAGATGGATCTTAGTCTGACCCAGCAAAGCTGAACTTCCTATGTCTTTAAGATGTTTGTTGCCAAGCAATGCCTTCCTTATAGTGTTGCTGAATTCCATTCCAAGTTAAAAATTTCTCTGTCAGTAAAATTTTGTTATAGTCAATACATATTTGTAGGTTTTATACTTGTCATGTGACTTTTCCACCTCACACTGTGCATTGGGGATCATTTGTTTACAGTGTTTCATGTCAGAGCCTCACATGGAAAGCATGGAGTTTTACCTCTGATTCTGCCTTAGTTTAAGTATTGTGATAAATGTGTTGACCAAAGCTGTTGATGTTGCTTAAATTTTAAGAGGAAAATGGGTAGTGATATGTTTAAAGAAGCATTTTTTCAAGCATAGCAGTTTGTATTATCAACAATGGAACAATATTAGCTTGGGGTGAGAGGGGGGGGGAAATGAGCACAACCAATTAGAAACTAACATGTATAAAGCTGATCACTGTGTTGATATCTGAAGCTAATGGAGTCCAGAGTTGGATTGTTCCTAGTTATAAAAGTGGACCGTCTGCCAATACAAATACTTGAAAGATTATTTCATCAGGTTAAACCTTAAGGGTACTTGAGGTGAGTCAACTGTACTTCTCCACCCCCTCCTCCTCCTCTTCAGTTGCTGTTTTATTCCAATATTTATCTTTTAGAAACAGAATCCTAACAAGTGTTTGGTTTGTGAAAGTCATGTTTTATTTTAACATTTTAAAATGTCTTGAACAAGCTGTCAAGGTAAGCATCCTATTGGAATGTGAAGTGCTTGCTTTTAAAGAGGCGTCGGTTTTACCCTGTTAATACATTTGCAGCTTTGCTTAACAACAACAACAACAACAAAGCTTTGTACCTCTGCTTTCTCCTTAGGTGAAGCTGCTCTAAGAGGGGAACCCAGGATGCAGTCCCCAGTATCCTCTGCTGTAACCAACCATAGGACAGGGCCACCCCTTGTTGGTCCTTGCAAGAGGAAGTTCAGCATGGACCAAGGAGATGATGACCTAGACTGTGAAAATGAACATGTCTCTAAAATGAATCGAATGTTCAGTTCCCATCTGTAAGTTTTTATTTTACCTTTGCTGGTTTTTGTTTTGGAGTAAATTAATGAATGTGACAATTATTTATAAAGCACCTTAAAAAAAAAAAAGGTTGTACAGTATTGGTTTTGTTTTGAAAAGTGTCTCTTCAGCATGGGTCACAAGTATGGGTCACAAGTAGAATGGAACGATACCGTGTTAGAAGACATGGGGCTGCTGCTAAGAATAGCATCTCCTTGTTGAATTCTCCTCCTTCCCCCTGCAGCATGTTAATACCCTGTGCTGTGCATTTCCCTGCCCACCCCTGCAGCTGCTAATGATGTAAGCGGAGAAATGCTCAGTGTCTCCCCACACACCGCTGCTGCAGATACAGAGGGGGAAGGAGGAGCGCCACGCCCAGAGCAGTTTTTAGTAAAATCCCCCTGTCTTCTGCAGTGTGTGCTTCCACCCTAAATTACCTATTACTAAATTACCTATAGTATCACCTGCAAAAGTAGATATGCCTTTGGAATGTACTCTTATGACCACTTCTGGTTCAAATTTTGTTTATATGCTGAATTGAAAACCAGATATTTTAAAATCTTTTTACTTGAGATAGACTCAAGTAAAAAGAGTTTTGTTCTTCACAAAGCAGAAACTTTGAACAAACAGCCAGATAAGGACAATGGACTCCAACCCCCTCCCCCCCCTCTACTGTCTTAGTTCTGCTTGCTTCTGCTGACAGGAAATGATTAGGTATGTTTAAAAATACCATTCCTATTTGCTTTAACTTTTACCCTCAGTAATCTCATATGCCTTAAGTCTCTCTACCTAGAGAGGGGAAAAAATACTCCACTACTTTTTTTCTAAGGCCTGGAAATTTTGAAACAGCTGCTCTGCAGACTACACTCTAACAGCTGGTTAGGCTATGGTTATTGCTAAACAGTAACATGCTTCTATTTTCACATGCCAACAGGCTTTTTCACTATGCAGGTAAAATATGGGTTGTTGGAACGGAGGAAAGCTGTTTCCATCCATTTTCTGTGCTCATTCCTAAGAACGCTGTAGTAGTTGGCATGAAGTAGAAGTTGAGGGAATTCCTTTCATTCTTGACTAGAGGAAGTGATTGGAGTATTTCAGTCAGAGCCAGCTTGATAACTGTGTGCTGTTCCCTGCAGCCTCAGCTCAAGAAGCTCTCCACATTCCACACGTTCCATTCAGCATTGGATTGTTGTGTTCAGTCATAAGACGTGGACTGAGGTATTTTATCAAATAAATCGCAGCAGTGTTAGTCAGAGGCCTGTAGACTGCAGTCTTGGGGTTTGCCACAAACAAGGAATACAGTAAAAAAGCAATAAAAACTCACAAACAAGGATTTTTTTTAATGTGCAATGTTTACGCTGAGTTAATTACTCGAAATCACTCTTTAAAAAGAGAATTGCGATCCTGATTCTGTTGTAGCAGCCACCTCACATTAGATGGGAGAAATCAGGGTGTGTTTAATCGTTACTTAATTTTGTGCGTGGCGGAAGACGTGATTAACAGTAGGTCTTCAGACTATGCAAGGAAATGATGTTTTGCCTATCCTGTTTTGCCTTCCATTAATGAATCATTTGAATTTTAATTCTGTACTACAAACCGTGCCCAGAATTTGACATCTTTTCTTGGTCTGTAGGTATTTGTGTACTGTGGTTTCAATAAGAGATGCAAGTGTAGATTTTTTCTATTCCGATTGTCACCTTAATTGTGGGGTGATTTGATATGCTTTTAAGGATGCATCTGGTTAGTGGAGGACAGGAAGGCCTGGCGGGATATGGTTCATGGGATCACGAAGGGTCTGACACGACTTAACGACTGAACAACAACAACAACAACTGGTTTATTTGGGAGCAGCTTGAAAAGTGTCTGGATGTTGCAGTGTAAGTGTAATGCTAAAGAAGTGTTGTCCCTTTAAACAGAGGTCTCAGGCCTGACCTATGTTGTGTGGGTTTCTTGTTTGTCAGGCTGGAGGTATTTTCTCATTTTCACAGTTCAGCTGAAAACAAAGGCCTCCTTATCCTTGCAGGGAGCACTGAAGAGCTGACATCAGCCTTTTCCCAGCAGGCATCATTGCTGCCTTAAGAGTCCTTGCATAGAGACAGAAAGCTTGATAATTTCTCTGTAGGCCATTTTCTCTGCCAAGTAACAAATACAACAAGAAAATTCTAAGGGCACCAAAGTGTTAAGAAAGTAGGGGAAAAGTATTACCAGCTTGGTTGTTTCTAGGTTGTACACACATGACTTTATCCTAGATTTGCAGCAAGATGTATAGCCAGACTTCATTCAGTACTGGACATTATTTTTCATGCTATGGAACCTTTTTTTTTAGTCAGCATGTTTGGGTCATAGTACAGCACATGTATGGTTGAGATCTTCCTTCAGAGTTTGCCAAAGTTTGAAAGTTTGCAGAGCCACACCAGTAAGGGAGGGTTCAGGAGTGGTCCACCCTTAACTGCATTCCCTTGTCTTCCCTCGAATTGCTTGTGGCACACATCAACTTCTATGTAGCTTCTATTCTTTCCCCTTTCTGCAAAAGGATTACGGCAAGCTTGGGGGTGGATGAGTGTGCTTCAGAAAGACACAGCCATGTTACTCACCACTGGTACTCACCAGGCTGACCAGTGTTAGCAATGGTGAGCACCAAATAGTAGTTTAGTGAGCTGCCAAAATTCCATTTCTTCTTCTTTTTTAAAGTCTATTTTCATCCTCTCCTGCCCACTCCATGAGCAATCAACCCACAAGTTTGGGTCTTTGAAGTTTTGATTTTTCTTCTTCTTTTTAAGGCCTATTATATGTGAAGCCATTTGGGTTTAGTAAACATTCATTTTCATCAAACTTATGAATAGAATGATATGCCAAGCTAAACTTGTGGTTGAAACTGAACTTGTGGCTTGCCTGATAATTGAATGAATGCAATTTCAGTGATGTGTTATGGTAATGGAAGTTAGATTGGGTGTGGGTGTTTGGAAAGAAATTTTTAGGTTCCCGTTTGGAACGAACCCCTACATATGTTTAATTCTGTCCTTGTGCAGTCAAATTCATGGCTAACTTCAGCATATTCTTGCTTGAGTTGAGAGTATCATTTTTTATAACTGGTAATGATGTACCAAAACTTCACTGCATTCTGGGGAACTCACGGCTCAGTCTCTAGACTCTCCACTTCCAGATACTGTACTTATTCAAAGCTTTGAATGGCTGGGTGTGTGCATGTGCGTTTTGTTAACGGGAAGAGCACGGACAAAGTTTGCATTTTGCAGAGGCCATATTTGTAGTGTACAGACTATATATTGAAATGAATGCATTTCATGCCAGTAAACAGTTCCAAGTTTTAATATTCTGATTTCTGATGAGCATTTTTCCCGGGTTGCAGTTTTGAACTTCTAATACACTATGGACTGTGCATATTCTGTTCAGAATTTGATGTCATGAGAATTTCAAGGGGTTGTGTTTTTGTTTTGTTTAAAAGTTTTGATCATTTTGGTTACATAGCAACACTTTGGCAAGTTTGTATGTATTGCCTTCTAAAGGCTAGGTGCCCTTCATATGTGACATTGTTCTTGCATAGAGGATATGTTTATGTCGGGAAAAGTATGGACACCTCACAAATGAAGTGGACCTCTCTCAATTACTAGGAACTTGGAAGTTTGTCTTGCGGTGCCTGGGAAAAGTGAGTAGCCATGTGACTTGGCACTAGGTGTAGCACCTAGATAGTACACTGCTGACTGCGTCCTAGTTCTTAACAGCAGGATGGGGTGCTAGGAGCCAGCAGCATGTGCACTAGGGAGTGACCTTTGACATCTGTTGCCAACTTAAAGGGCAGGCAAATCTGTCGGTCCACATGTTAGAATGCAATGGGGATGGTGTATAGATACCCATATCAGATGTTGGTGTGCAAATACTGCACACAGTTGGACCGGCATATGCGGAAAAGGGATTAATACATTATTCCTCGTTTGTGGGTCCCTCACAAGGCAAGGATTTTTCAACAGGAATCATAAATTGGTGTGTACATTTGGAGCCAATCTAAACTTTTGCATTTTCTCTCTGTTCCTAATCTTTTCTCTAGCCTCCTACTTTAATAGCACATTCCTATGCATGTCTACTTAGAAGTAAGTTCGATTGTGTTCAGTGGGGCTTACTGCCAGGAAAGTGCGTACAGTATAGATTGCAACCTACATCCCATGAGGCAAATCACTCAGTTTGGGGGCGGGGAAAGTGTATAGCCAACTCATTTGTACCTCCTTTTCCACACTGGCTGCAGAACAGAGTTGCACATCCCTGATAAAAGGAGGAGTGGACTGTACCAACTAGAATACAACCCACTGTAGTTAAATCTGATTATATAATAATATCAATATCTGTAAATATTCCAGGTCCTTGGAAAGGACCTGATATTCAACAGGCCAAATCCAGCCACCAACACCTGGTGGGCTGTGTATAAGAACCATAATAATATTATTATTATAACTACAGTCAGGACCAAACTTAGTTCTGATGTCAGTTGCATCATTTAGCCTTGTGTCTGTGTTTTTTTAACGCAGAATAGGAGGCACTGGCCGCCTCTCTCTGATATAGATGAGGACCGTAGCAGGAGCAAAGGGTTAAAACCCCCCTCCACCCAATCAAGTTGGCCTCTTAACACAATAGGCAGAGGAACTAGAGATCAAATTGCCAACATGCGCTGGATCATGGAGAAAGCACGAGAGTTCCAAAAAAACCCACCTACTTCTGCTTCATTGACTACGCAAAAGCCTTTGATTGTGTGGATCACAACAAACTGTGGCAAATTCTTAAAGAGATGGGAGTACCAGACCACCTTACCTGTCTCCTGAGAAACCTGTATGCGGGTCAAGAAGTAACAGTTCGAACCGGCCATGGAACAACTGATTGGTTCAAAATTGAGAAGGGAGTACGGCAAGGCTGTATATTGTCACCCTGCTTATTTAACTTATATGCAGAGTACATTATGAGAAATGCAGGGCTGAATGAATCGCAAGCCGGAATCAAGATTGCCGGGAGAAATATCAACAAGCTCAGATATGCAGACAATACCACCCTAATGGCAGAAAGTGAAGAAGAACTAAAGAGCCTCTTGATGAGAGTGAAAGAGGAGAGTGCAAAAGTTGGCTTGAAACTCAACATTAATAAAACTAAGATCATGGCATCTGGGCCCATCAATTCCTGGCAAATAGAAGGGGCAGAAATGGAAGCAGTAACAAATTTTACTTTTTTGGGTTCCAAGATCACTGCAGGCGGAGACAGCAGCCATGAAATTAAAAGAAGCTTACTCCTTGGAAGGAAAGCTATGGCAAACTTAGACAGCATAATAAAAAGCAGAGATATCACCATGCCAACAAAAGTTCGCATAGTCAAGGCGATGGTGTTCCCAGTAGCAATGTATGGTTGCGAGAGTTGGACCATAAGGAAGGCTGAGCGCCAAAGAATAGATGCTTTCGAACTGTGGTGCTGGAGAAGACTCCTGAGAGTCCCTTGGACTGCTAGGATATCAAATCAGTCAATCCTAAATGAAATCAATCCTGACTGTTCCCTGGAAGGACAGGTACTGAGGCTGAAACTCAAATATTTTGGCCACCTAATGCGAAGAGAGGACTCTCTGGAGAAGACTCTGATGCTGGGAAAGATTGAAGGCAAAAGGAGAAGGGGAAGGCCGAGATGGTTAGACAGCATCACCGATGCAACGAACATGAAAATGAGCAAACTCAGGAAGATAGTGGAGGACAGGAAGGCCTGGTGGGATATGGTTCATGGGATTACGAAGGGTCGGACACGACTTAACGACTGAACAACAACAACAACTTAACACATGATATTTTACCTACATGGGTATATGGGGTTATATATGTGCAGTCATGTATACTGTTCCATCTAAAGGTTGTGCACATGCCTCTCACTGTATTTTCCCTTATATGCCAGCCTAGTTGCAAGCAACCAAATATATGCCCCTATACTCTTCATGCATGATGTTGTATATGGGTGTGCATAGGTATCCTTTCACCAGTGTAGGTAAAACATACTGCAGATCTAACCACATGCAGATGGTTACAATTTTGGTATAGATATACATCTGCTGGTCCTATTTATTTCAGGGAAGCCTGTGTGCTTGTTCACTGTTCCGGACTGCAGCCAAGGAAAGATCCAACCCCTTTAAATTTGTACTCAAATTTTGTTCCACAACCTTACAGTGCAGAAAGTTTTAAACTTGCTACTTTTTGTTCAATCATTTTCCCAGATGTTTCCTGCAGTTTGACAGATGTACCATTTACTAGAAAGTTTCACTCTTGAGAGTTAGAATGTTATGGACACGGTTGCTATAGACAATGACTGTAAAGTCAGGATTTGGAAGAAAACCTTGCGTTTACTTCTGGTTGAATAAGAAATTTTTTCCCCAGACTACAAATGATGGACTTGAGAATATCCTTTCATTTTCTCTTATACTGTAATCGACAACAATTTTTTTTTCTTCTTCCAAACTGGCATTAATTCTGTCTAAAACTGCCAAGTGTTAACACTCACTCAGGAGCGAAATTCTGTCGTGCTAAAAGGTTGCACAAGTTGTTTTGGCTCTTTCTCTGAATCTTTAAGCCAATTAAGATACTCAGGTTCAATATTTGACCATGATTAATCTTTTTTATGATTGTCACCTCTTTATTACCTCATCTGAAAATAGATACAGAGAAACTACAAGCCTGCAGGTGTCCTAAAACATGGAAAGGAGATGAGGAACATAGAGGGGCAATTGGTAGGATATTAAGGTGGATTTTTTTTACTCTAACAATGACAAAAATTCCCTTTTTGTCAATGACACTGTTTCCATTTGAGCTCAAATCAGAAATACACTTAAACAATGTAAAAAAAAATACAGGCTCTTAATTTTAACTAATCAGTGATTTTTGATAAGTAATTAAAAATAAATAGCCTGTATTTTTTACATTAAGTGTATTCTGATTTGAGCACAAATGGGAATGGTGTTAGGAATTTTTAATTTTATTTCTAGTGCCAAGCCAGCGCGCGTCTTGCTTAAACAGAACACTGTATGCAGCAGCATGTTGCTTATAGCACAGAGCCTGAATGATTCTAGCAAGGAGCCTTGGTGCTAGAGAGGCTCCGAATGTTAACAGGAAGTGGAAACTGCTTCCTGTTAACGCTCAGAGCCTCTCTAGCACCAAGGCTGCATGCTTGAATCATTTAGGCTCTGTGCAATAAGCAGGACGCTGCTGCTTATAGCGTTCTGTTTATGCAAGACCTGCACTGGCTTGGCGCCAGCACTAATGAAATAAAGGTAAGGGGTGCAGGGGGGGTCATGGGGGCGTTCGCCCCATCTGTGATTTTCAAGTATCTATGGGGGGGCCCTGGAATGTATTCCCTGCAGATACCCCCCCCCCCCCGGGTACATTGTAATTCATTTATTTTAAACACCAGGAAAAATCCTTGTTGCGTACACTGGTTTGATTATGAACTACTTACCATAAGCTCTCATCATATCAAAAACAGTTTAATTGCACTTGTATGTATGTAGTACTTCTTCCGAAGTGCTCAAAACGCATCACATACATTACCTAAAGGTAGTTGCACTCGCTACACACTACCTGTGGTCACCACCAGAAAGTCCTGTTCTGTGCCCACCCTTCTGTGTGTTCAGGAGTGATGCTTAAATGTCGTTATTGCATGTATCAGACCAAACATGTACAATGTTTGCACATTAGCAACAGTTGCCATAGGCCTCTTTATTTTACTTGCTTATTTATACTACTTTTCTGTTCAAAACAAAAAACAAAGTCAAAACAGTATGTTGTGTTGGTAGAAAAATGCCTCATGTTATATAGTGTCAATGCATTTGAATTTCATTGCCTACTGGGTGTATGCTGACATAGGGGAAAGTCTTTTTGGTAACAACTGCAGTGGTCACTTACAGTGAAAGCTTATGCATGTTTACTTGGAAGTAAGCCCCATTGAGTTCGATACAGTTTACTCTCCAGTAAACATGTATAGGATTGCAACCTTAAGGACAGTATGCTCATATGTAATCTGTGTAACAGCCTATAAAGTAGGCCAGAATTTTCCTCTGTTGCAGTAACTGAGGTGAGATTTGATCCTGGGGCTTCCAGCTATATAGCCTACTCTCTATTTAACCGCACTACCCTCCTAACTTAGTGCCCGTTCAGAAGCACCTGTATTCTCTGGTTTATTTTTCAAAGTGTTAGCTGCTTCACCTGGGGTGGTGTGAGCAGTTGCTCTTGGCCTGAACATATCCCTCACCTTTGCCATGTCATTTATCTGTGTTGATTGGATTGGGAGTTATAGTTGGGATTGTCTTCCCCAACAGGTCATTTCCTTTAATGTGCCAACACCTGTAAACTAACAAAGCACCATGTTTGATAGGCCTCATTCCTTCCTAGTCCGCTTGAAAATGAATAATGAGGTTGAGCTGAATTTCTTTCTTCAAATGCATAATGCTTTCCAGAAAATGCACACTAACCGTCATCTGTGTGTTTGCCTTCAAGGAGATATCTTATTGCATTGTATTTTGCACTTTCCTCTCCCCTTTGAAAATGAGTTTGGGGGATTGATTGAACTTGAAATGTAGAATTGTGTCCTCAATGTGTGTACCAAATATCATTATAATACCTTTTGAGTTGGACTGAGTTAGAAACCGTCAGACAAACTTGCATATGGAATACAGAGCTGGCCAGTAGTAACTATCACTCAGTCAGTTAAGATTGACTGACTAGCAAAGATAGTGGATTAAACACCCACACCTGTCTGAGTAACCCCAAAATGGCCACATGACAATCTTAGGCAGAGTTCCAGGCTCCTCCTCCTCTTTCTATGCAATGTAAATCACAATAGTGGTTCAGGAGTTGGACTTAGACCTGGAAGATCCAGGTTCAAATCCCCGCTCAGTCACAAAGCTTCCTGGGTGACCTTGGGCAAGTCACTATCTCTCATCAGCCTCACCTACCTCACAGGGTTATTGTGAGGACAAAAGGAGGGAAGGAACTATGAACACCACCCTAAGCACTTTGGAGGAAGGGTGATATAAAATGTGAAAAATAAATAAATACATAAATATTGTTGTTTAAACCAGTTGTTTCTCTGGTTAATGGCATAGTATGATCTGGGGGGAGCAAACGCCTATGTCTCAGGCTTATTGCTTACACATATGGACTCATGTATGTGCGCATGAACGCACACACACACATGGAAAAAGCATGCAAACCTTTGCTCTGGGGCAGAGCTTTCTAGAAAAGTGATGTTTTTGCTAGCATAGAAGAAATCCATCCTTGTTGCTTTTTAGCACAGCTTTCCTGAGACGGACTCTTATTTTGACACGACCGCTGCCTGCTGAGCTTTTTGTGCAGAAGAGTGCTTGCCAAGTTTGTGAGGCCCAAGACTTTCTTGTGGGAGGACGCAGGGCTGTCTTCATGCTCTTTGGCAATGATTAAAGTGAGGTTAGTACAGAAAAGAAATGGGGGGGGGAGCTTTCATTTTATTCCCCAAGCCTTGCTTTTTCAAACCAGATGGCAGTGCCATATTTTCAGCTGTAATTAATTTAAACTCTAAGTGCTGAACAGAGAAGTGTATGAGTGAATCAGTAGCTCTGCTCTGGAAAGGCAGTAGTGATTTTCTTCCCAAATATGCATCGGATTCATGCTGCTAGCACCTTAATTATCCTCCTCCAGCCCCCAAACACCAAGACACAGAATGTTAACTATTAGTGAACTGTGAGCCTCCTACTGTCAAACTTGGCAAACACAAAGGGAGTTATTTGTTTTCTAATTGGAAAGAGAGGCTCAGGTGGTAAAGAAACGTTGTTGTTGTAGTAGTCATCATCATGTGACAGCCTGCAACGTGTAACTGCATTTTGAAAACTAGGGTGAGGAGTTGTGTGATCCATTCGCCCATCACTTTTCCCACACAGAATAATCTCTATGTTTAAGAGAGGTATTTTGTTTTGTGGCGTTTGTTTTTGTCACTGTGAATACATTAATTGGGCATCCAACACTAGCAGTTATTCCAATAGAAGCAACCCCCCTCCAAGAAAATAACCTCACATTGCAGCAGACATGCATTTTTCTGCAAGGGGCTTATTGCTGTGAAGGAAATAATGAATATATGAAGTAGCTCTTCTTCCTTGCCAGGATTTCTCCCAGCCATGGAAGGAGGGAGGTAGATCTAAGTCATTTTAGTTTAGTGTTTGTTCTAAAATAAAATTTCACTTTAAAAAGGAGAAAAATAAAATAATTTGCTGTGACTGAAATTTCTGATTTCAGTTATTTGACCACTGCCTTTTAGTGGGAATTATACTGGACTCTGCTATTTTTTGTAGTTGCCACAGTGCAGAATACATTCCTGATACACAGGTACATAATGTGTGAGAGAAATAGAGCTTCAAATTTTCATTTCATTTCAAATTTTCTGCTTTGTTGCCACTCTTTATGTGAACTTTATGCAGCGTCCAGATTTTCTTTTTAAATCACTTCGTTACAGGCTAGCTTCTATAAAACACCCCAAAATTTAGCATATGCTCAAAATCTTCAAGGTTGCTTATAGATATAGATATATATTCAGGAACTTTACATGCCTACAGTTGCTTTGTCTGTATGGCTGCATGCCAAATTATGTAGCTAAACTGAATTCCATTCCCTCCCCCCCCCCCCGCCTCCATCAGTTCAGCAGGCAGATGACTTTCCTGTTGTAAATGTAAGGAGTTGTATGTGATTAATTATAATCCCAGGAGGTAGGCAATGTGTGACCTCTATTCTGAGTTTGATTTTTATGTAGCTTCTAGGCTCATGTTCAGAATCCAGAGGATTACAGATTGTAAAGAAAACAAAAATACTGTACACCAAATGCAAATTTGGTTACACAGTAAACAATGAGTAATGATATTTGGTGTCCATCTTTGGGTGGGGAATAGGAAGCTCCCAGATTGCAAGGGAAAGGCAACGTCATAGCAACTGCCAGCCCAATGCCAACTCCTAAAGTTCTGGGTAAAAGGAAATACCTTGTTTCCATTCCCAAGTTACAGGCATTACTAAAATTGGGGCACGACAGTACAGTGACTCACCTGTTTTATTTAGCAGTGTTCTATAGGTGAGGGTGGGGATGGGGATAAGATGGCTCCTTCCAACCCTGTACATCAGTACACTGGAATGGCTGGAAAGTGATAGTGACTCTCGTCCCCAGTGCTCAGGGTTGGTATATATCTCCAGTGAAATATCATATCTTACACTGTCTCAAGAATCACATACTTGAGCCTATATGAGATTCACAGGGTTATATTTCTGTTAGATACATCCTCTCCAGTTATACTGGGATTCTGGACAGGCAGGTGAGGAGCATGTATAACAAGGGTGTCAAATTGGTTGGAGGGCTAAACTCCCTACTTAGAAGGTAGATGGGGATCACACCTATTGCAGTGCATTCTGGGGCGACCTTGGGAGAGGAGAAGGGGTGAATCGTGTGACCTGGCAGAGGCTTCCTGAGCGCGAGTTCAGGTTGTTACAATCAAGAGTGTTTGCTTCTAAAAGGTAAAAACCCCTGCTTTTTTTTTTTTACCTCGCTGGTCCGGGATCAGCAATGAGTCAGATCTACGAATCCCAAACCCATGGATAGAAAGGGTCCACTGTATATGCTGTGCAGCTTTCTGTGGGAGAAGATACTTTAATTATTAGTAACACCATCAACATATAGATATATGGAGTCTTCTGGTCTGGTCTGCTGAATTCTGAATCAGCCCATTGCTCCATCTAGACCAGTACTGTCAACACAGACTGGCAGCAGTTCTCCAAGGTTTCAGACAGGAGTTTTTCCTCTGTTCTAACCTGGAGATGCCAGAGATTGAAGCTGAGATCTCCATGCAAAGTGTATGCTGTGCCACTGAGCTCTTCCCCTGCTCCGGTCCATGTGTCAGTCTCTTCACACTGATGTGTGTTCTTAGCTACCCCATCCTTTTCTTCTAAGGATGCAATGCTGTTTAGGATCTGTGCAGCAATGAGGCATAAGGAATCAAAATACAGTATTGCTAGCCAGCTTACAGGATGGGGGAAGAACTCTTTAATCACTTGTAGCAAAAAGGAAGGAGTTGTTCTCTCCTGCTTATTGTTCACTTCACAAATTACTGATGTACTGTTGCAACTGACCCTTTGTGGATCCACTGTTCAGTATGGATGCCAAAAAAGTGATTTGTGTTTGCAAAATACCGCTTTTGTCTTAGCTATGATCTGAATGGTATGGAGGCTTTTATGTACCAAAGCGTTCGTTTATTATTATTATTATTATTATTATTATTATTATTATTATTATTATTATCAACAACAGTATTTATATACTACTTTTCAACAAAAAAATCACAAAGCAGTTTACAGATAAAATCAAATGATTAAATAGCTCCCTGTCCCAAAAGGGCTCACAGTCTAAAAAAGATGCAGAACATCACCAGCAACAGTCACCAGAGAAGACACTGTGCTGGGGTGAAAGGGGGGCAGTTACTCTCCCCCTGCTAAATATGAGAGGAGCACCAATTGAAAAAGTGCCTCTTGCCCAGTTATACCATTCCTACAGAGAAATAGATTGTGTTAATATTTTCCAGCGACAACAGTATTAAATATTTCTGGCGTAAACAGACTTTAAGCAACTGTATTCTAAATTCTGTGAAGGACTACATTTAATCCAGCGCACAGAATGATCAAATCAGAAATGTGTGCTGAAAGTGTTGTAAGGCACTTACAGCACAATCCTATCAAAGGCTTAAGGCTGAAGCACACCAGCTCCGTTCTCCGTACGTGCAGTCCGTCGCAGCCGGCTGCATCAACGTTCTATCGGTGTGCTTTGCCTCCGGCCGGGCCGCCAAGAGCCGCTGGGAGCCTCAGAGAGGTCCGTTCTGGGAGACGCATCCCCTGGCCAAATCCCAGCTTTTGCTGCATTTTCTCCGTTCCGTTTTCTGTGCACCCAATCACAACCCTTTTCATGAACCCTGGGGGTGGGACATGGAATAGTGCGGGAACCAATAACATTTCATTGCAGAACTGCTCAATTTTCCTCGCAAGCTCACTCAGCACTCCCCACCTCCTTGTCCCAGTGACCAATCACAGTGGACCAGCATTGGCTGCGACGACGGGCTGAGAGCTCCGGTGTGCTAGGCTTCTGTTGTCTTGCGTTCCATCACGTACAGCACGTCTGGCAACACGGCAGACGCAGCAAACTGCACACACGGAGAACAGAGCCGGTGTGCTTCAGCCTTTAGGCTGGCGCAGCACTGCTGTGTCGGCCTAGGGTGTCGCAAACGTGCCATAAGGCACATTTGTGTCCCCCAGAAAGTAGGCAGCACCGAGGCCTGTGCCTCCCGCCAAAGAACCCAGAGGACTGTGCCATGGAGTGGGTAAGTTCCGATCTGAGTGGTGCAGGGGCTGGGGGAAGGCAGGGAGGGGGCGTAACAGGGTAGGGAATGGCAGGGGTGGGTGAAACAGGCCCAGGAGGGGGGGAGGGTGTGCTGTATCCTATCCCTCCTCCCAGGGCCTTTTTGCTGACATGGGGCTGTTTGGTTCTCTGCTAGCTAAAGAGCTGGTGGAGACCGAGCAGTCCCATTGTGGCGGCTGGGGGGTTACCCAGGGAAAGCGGACAAATATCCGTGTCCCTTGAGTAGATCTCCAGCAGGGCCCTTCCCCGGATAGGATGCAACGTGGGCCGTGCAGCCCATGCTGCATCGTCCAAACTGGGAGAGAATAGGATTGTGCTGTTATATTTGGGTACTGCGCTTAGTTGTTTTACAGTTATCGATATAGAACTTTCTAGAAGCCCTTTGTGCCTTTTCTTCTTATTGGTAGTTCATATGAAGTTAGAGGCAGAGGCGTCGCTGGAGCGTGGCGGGGGGGCGCGCGACACCCTTCGGACGCTCCGAGGCCAGCCCAGGAGCCGGCCTCGGAGCGTCCAACCCCGTCTTTTTGCTCTTAAAACGGGTCTGCGCATGCGCGGAAATCCGAAAAATACCCGGATGGACGCGCTGCCTGGGGTCCGAAAAATCCGAAAAATACCCGGATGGACGGGGTCGGACGCTCCGAGGCCGGCTCCCGGGCCGGCCTCGGAGCATCCGGAGAGCGACGCGGGGGGGGGAGCCGGGTCGCCCCCCCGCACCGCGATATCATAGCGTCGCTAGGGTGACGCGCGCCCCCTGCCCCAGGTTGACGCGCGTCCTAGTGACGCTACTGGTTAGAGGGACATTTCTGTTCTGAAATTTTCTGTGTGTCTGTGTTTGGATGCCTATATTTATTCAAGTTATGTGGTGCTTGTAGAAGGGTTGTGTGTTCTTGCGTAATGTAGCTCTACTCGTGTCCAGCAGGAAGCTCCATAGCATAGTGGCTGTGGGGCAGGAAGAAAACTGTCTGAGCTTTCAACATTGGAATTCCTTGATCTGAGCCATTCAAGAAGCCCTGTATATTTCAAGGAGTTAAGCAAACCCTGCAACGTCACAAAAAGTTAGTCTGCCAGGCCGCACATGCCTATGTATGTTAGTTTATTTGTAGCACGTAAGTGGCCTGCCAGTTCACAAAAGCTGTCTTTCCTTGTCTCATGGAGGTAATTATTTCTCCCAGCAGCAGGCTTCCAGAAGAATTTACAAGTTATTTACAAGTTTATTTGTGAGTTAAGCCTCGCAAGATATGTTTGTAGATATTTTCAGTGTAGAGATAGTATGGCTGAAGCTTACCTTGACTACAACTTGGTTGTACATATAATGCCCGGGATATAAGTCTTAGAAACCAAAGGCAACTGAACATTATCATACTCGTTAGTTTTGAAAATACTGTGTAATTTTAAGCCAGTCTAGTTTCTTAAATGATATACTTTTCTAGCTTTTTTGGAACATCTGTCAGTCCTGTATGCTGTTATGTTCTATGTGAAGAAAACAGTTCAACAAGAATAAATTGCATGCATGTATCTAAAATTAGACCGGCTTGCAAACCTTTTCCGTGTCACCTTTTGCTTTAAGACTTTCATGATAGACTTTGGAATGGATTCATCCAAATGAAGGAAGGTTTGGCATGACTCTCAATTGCCGCAGTTCTTCACAGATAAAGCTGTGTTTACTACTGGATTTTTAACTGGGTGGCCTCTTTCAGGATAATTATGTTTGTGTATAAACAATTCAAGTACATCAGTTTATTTCTTTTTTTCTGGCTTGGACTACACTCCTTTCTTACACAGAAAAAGTTAGCTTTTATGAGTACACATAGACGTAAAATGTCAAGTGCAGCTTATTGACTGGGTTTTTTTTTGGGGGGGGGGAGAGATTTTTCATCTACTTAGGGCTGGTTTTTCCAGATAAAGGATTTTGCTTCTATGTCTAAACTAACAAATGTGTTATGTATTAGAGAAGATTATCAGTTTGTAGAAAAATTGGTCATATATCTTGTTTACAGAGCTAATACATTTAATGACAATGTATATCCATATGTGAAGTTATTTTTTGTTATCAGGTTTATGCTTGTTATGTGTGTTTTCTTTGTTTTTACTATATAATTAGTATCATTTAATGTTTTTAAACTTGGAGGAATTTAATTCAGGAAAGAGATTCTGTGCCTTACCGTTGTGGTAGTAGATACTGATGATTCCTGTACTGCAAAATTCAGCTGAATGGTGTATAAGTCCATTCTAGAGCTTGTGGCTTTGAGAATGCATTAACTGGCTTCAGGGTTACTTATTTCCTCCTCCAGTGTTTTAACGACCTATATTAGAAAGGTGCAGTATAATAAAATGGCTCCTCTTGCAAGATGTTGAGGCCTCTGGATAGAGTCAGCAAGAAGGACGTCCAGTTGGCTAAGAAAACAAAACACACGTCCCTTGAAGCGTCCTTTTCTGCATTGATTCTGCTTGGCTTCAATCTTGACTCTTTAAGAATTTTGACCATTAAAGTCACACCACGCTGACATTCAAAGTAGGAAAACTCATTTTGTCTGGCAGGCTAGGATGTTCAACACTTGACTCTGGAAAAGTATCATTTAATTGACCGCTGAATAAGCTTCTGGCTGGCACTTGAAAATTCTGGGTGCCTTTATTGAGCTGTATACTTGGCCTGAGGCCAAATATGAAGACTAAAACCACCTCCTTGACTCTTAGTACCATAACTGAATGGGCAAAGAACTAGAACTTTTGCCTGCCATAGTACTTTGTAAAAGTTTGTTTGCCCCTAGTTTAGTTTCACATTGCATGCCTGTGTGTGCACTTTCAGTGGAACAGAAACTGTTGCTTGGCTGCAGGAATAGGTGATATAGTTTTTGTTTGTTTGTTTTGTGCTGGAGGCCCCGTCAGAACACAGTAAAGTTTAATATCCTTACTATGGTAATACATTTTGGACAGGTAATGATGACTACTTAAATGCAATAGTTTCCTGAAAACTAAATTCAACAATGTAAAATCTGTTGACAATGGATCTTTCAGCAGAGATAACTGAAAAAATTATTGGCCTATTGCAGACCTTTTAGAATGGCTAGCCATTGAATAAGAGGAAATAGTGAAGTGGGGAGTTGGGGGCATGGGAAGGAATCTTGTGGGTAAGGAAATGGCATTTGAAAACGGGCTATTTGTCTTGCCGTAACATTATATTAAGGGTAGTGATTGTATGTAGTTAGGTTATGTAAAGAGCAAATTACTCTGGTATTCAAAGATGAAGCCTTACTGCAGGGTTCCCCGACCTTGTGGAGCCTGTGGGTGCAACAGCAATTCTGAGAAGGGATGAAGGGTGCTACCAAGGGGCAGGCACAAAGTGGCTGCCAACCTTATGCCTGGCACAAAGCAACTGTAGAGGTAAACACCCATTCGTGCACATGCGCACACACACACACTTTGCTCTGCTTGCCACACTGCTCATTCACGGTCTGCTTGGCCCAGTGTATGCTTGTTTTGAGGGGAAGGGAGGAGAAGAGGAAGTGTGGGCAAGAGGAGAGGGAGGTGCTCTACGGTCCCCCTTCCTCTGGTCTCTACGCTCCTTCAGCCACAATAGACAAGCTCACAGAGCAGAGCAGGTGGGATGGAAGCTAGGTCATGATGGCAGCAATAGGAGGGCATCACCAGGCACTTCCATGGGCCCCACATTTGGGACCCCTGTCCAACTGGACCTACACATGCAGTAAGAATGAGATAGTAGGAGGGACTTTAGACAGGCTTTCCGTGGAACTGAGGGCAAAAGTACATGTGACATTAAACACACAATTGGGCCTAAAATGTTTGTTTTTTATAATTTAAATAGCAACTAGGGGGCCCCCATCCAGGCTTTACGGCACCCTCCGCCTGCAGAGTGTACGCTCCGCAGGCATAGGGTTACGCAGCATTGAGCCGTAAGGTATCTTCTGAGCCGGCCCTGTGTGTTAAATGTGTACATTTTAACAGATAAAGATGAATAGAGACCTCCAAATTGAGAGTCACCCGGCCAGCTTTAGAGAGTAAGAACAGTCTCGAAGTGACCAAACAGTCGAGCTTTCCAAATGTCGAGGGTGTGTGTTCTCCTTTTCTTTTTTTTCTCTTTAATTTCCCAAACTGAGTTTAGGTGCCTAAGTCACATCCTCAGCTTAGAAGAATGAGACGGAGTTTTGTTTGGTGGGTGTTTTTTTTGTTTTTGTTTTTAACCGCTAGGCTGTGTAAATGTGTGTGTTGCTAATTGTCAAATTGTATTCATTACTGTTCGTGAAGCATGTATCTTAAAATCTGGGCAATTTCATTAGAGGCTTATTTTTGTTAAGAAGACACTGTGGAATGGTCGCTTTTTGTCAGCAGTTCTTTTGGCTGCTCCTCTCCCAAAAAGCTGTGCGCTGGAAATGAGCAGAAGGGAACAGTCCCCTTTTCTGGGCCTCTCTCTCTCTCTCTCTCTCTCTCTCTCTCTCTCTCTCTCTCTCTCCCTTAAACAGTTGGCAAAGTTAGTCTGTTTCTCCAGAATGGGTGTGAATTACCCATTGCTCTGTTCCAGTAAACAGAGAGGCAGCATTAGCCATTCTACAACACACGAATTGCTGAAGGACAACATGTCATGACAGCCGCTGCTTGAATCTTTTAAAGGCCTGGACTCCAAACGTTGCTTTCCATTTAGCAGACAAAGATGAAAATGTGTGGCAGTTTTGTCTAACAGTCAGGATGTGTGCGGTTTTGGTATGTCATCCATCTAAGCACATGATGCTTTGGTAAGCACTGGAGCCTGGGTTATGATTCACTGGGGAGAATGATGGAAAACAATGTCTGTTTTAAACACACAGAAAATAGACGATTTGGGGAGGGGGGAGAGATATTTCTCCTGCGTCCTATACAAAGGTTTGTGATTCAGTATGATCCATTCATGCAAGAAAATATACCTAAAGCTAGTGTTGCTTTAGAAAGACTAGAAGTAGGGGGCATGTTAGTACCCAGCAACAAAGGTCAGGAAACTGGCACCTTTTGTTAGGAAGTGAGTCAAATACACACGTATCCAAAGAAGACAACAGCCAAAGAAAGTTCCCTCTATTGTGACCAACCAGTGTTGACAGTTCAGTGGGTGAGTTTGTAACTTACACAGAATTCTTTCTCCTCTAGATGTCCTCTTTTTTTCTTTTTCTTTTTTTGTAGTATAACAAAAGCAGGGAAAGAGAAGCTGTTTGAGTGAGGGCCTAGTTGTAAGCCGTGCACAACTCGTTTCTAATGGAGGAAGTGTTTTTGCATCCTTAATTAGGCTAGAGTTGTGCTTTGTGTTTAAGATCCCAGGTTGCACAGACACATGCTAGGGCAAAAAAGGAGTGGAGGAGCTTCTTTTGGGAAGACTACAAAAATAGTAGGCACTCATAAGCTCCTTGTAAGAAAGAGAACAGAAACAAAGAAAAGCCACTCCCAGACCTCAGGCTAAAGCTCTCTCTAATTTGGTTCTCCAGAATGCTGCTCTTGCCAGCTAGGAGGAGTGCATGGCAATGAAATGTTTCTGCATGAGTAAAGCTACAGAGCTCTTGGGAATATCCTCATGTTGCATTTTCCAATGGGCTGTATACAGCTCAATATAAAATCACATGGATCTTTAGTCTGTAGGAATCTCTTTATGGAAAAGTAAACAGCTTGCCTCTAACAGCACCGTCGATGCTACCTCTGCAACTGCTTCCTCACTATTAGAGGTATGTGCTACCGTTCCACACCCACAGGAGAGCCACACAAAGGACTTCACATGTATCTCCTGTAGGGATGTTGGAGCAGCCATGGAGATGGTGGCAACTGTACCACTATCACAGGTGTGCACAACTTTGTAACCCTCCAGGCTTGTGGTGTTGGCCTGCTAAACCGCTAGTTTTTGTTGCCTGCCTGGGATTGCAAAAACTGGAGTGGGTGGGAAGTCACCTAATGCTTGGCAGGCCACAGTACTGACTGGTGTGTTCCACTTGGTTGTTGTGTCATAAGTTATTCAGGCCTCTTCTAGTGGTACTTGTGCCAGAGGTGTATTTTGTACTTGTGCCTCTTAGGTGTATTTTGTTAAGTTTACTTAACAAGTTCCATTAAAAAAAATGATTTCACAAGAAGAACAAAAACATGTCACAGACAAAGGACTAGGGCAGGGAAAGGGAGGGTGCAGAACAGAAAGAGAGGGTCAACCTTTATAACCATTGTTAAGTGAGGTTAACCCAGTGTTTTGTGTTGCATGTCCTTAGCCGTTAGTTTCACAAGGGCAGACTATTTAGCCTCTTGGGTGTATTAAAAGATGAAAGTGCTGGATGCTCCTGGATGACAGGGGTGGCCAAACTGGCTCCTGAGCCATATGCGGCTCTTTACGTATAATGTGCGGCTGTCGGAAATATGTTGGCTGAGCTCCTTTTTGCATCACAATTAATATAAAAGGTAAATAAGAAATTTTCAAGTTTTATAATTATTTACCAGGTATAAAGTGAGTGTTCACGGGATTAAAACATAAGTTTAATGTTCGTGGTGAGTAAATATATTTAAGAATTTAAATATTGCGGCACTCAAAACATCTGAAGTTTATCATATGTTGCTCTTACATGAAACAAGTTTGGCCACCCCGCTATTAGATAAGTTAGTTCAAAATGGCCTCACAATGAGCAGAGCTACCCTGGGGATACTTTACTTTAAGAAGGGAAGCTCTTTGCTACTAAGGTTTCTTCCAGCAATCCATGTTATGTAAAAGTTCATTTCACATGCCGCTCTCACACCTTTGGCAACCATGGAATTGGCATAATGGATTCACTTTCTGATCTAGCTACGGTTACCTGCAAAGTGACTAGAGGTAATCTTGCTAAAACGTGGAATGAGCAAAGTGACTTTTCTGCTTCATTAAAAGTTCAAGAGTAAGAGGATTTTTGGGCAAGGATTTCAAATTGTCCCTCTCCTATCCGGGTTCTTTAATGAGAAGATCAATAGTGGCACACAAATGTTCCTGAATGTCAACTTGCCCACTATTATTCAGTTTTCCCCTGCAGAGTGTCATCTCAAAGAAGTGTTGGGTCCCGGGCATACTCTCAGCTCACAGAGGGCTACAGAAACGCCAGGTCTTCTGGGCCGATATGAAATGAGTACTGTATATATAGCCTATATCCCAGAATCCTCTGCAACGTGCAGGGTTCCATAGCAGGTGAACAGGGGGTCCTTGGCAGGCATGATTTGTTGGAAGGTTGCAATTTTAAAAACTGGTAACAGGACACTACAGAACACCTTTTTCATACCCAGCTGATGGATCCAAGTAGCTGTTCGAGGAGGTTACTGCTACAGTTGTGCTGCTTGATGCCCAGACAGCCTAATTTCTTTTGTACTCTTCAGTCTTTGAAACAGTCTTATCAGTCCCTGATAAGATGCACAATCATTGACAGCCTTGTGAGTGGCTTCAGTTTCTGAGAGGTGGAGGAGTGAAAACCTAACTGAGAATGATGGGGAGTGTTATATAATTTTAGTCTTGAAAAAGCAAAATAGTAATTTTGATAATGGTTAATAAAGTATCGCTTGGGCTAAAAGTTCAATGTTTATTATAGTTCGCAAATTACAAGTTTTTTATAATCAGTATTTATTTGAAAGAATTGTCTGTGTTGGTGAAAATCATGTGCCAAATGCATTGATATTTTATAAACAAAACTTTTTTAAGTGCAATTATAACACATAATTAATATCTTAGTGTTTGAAAAAGCTGTATAGAGATTTCAGTGGTTCTGCTTAAACGTATAATGACTTTAGACCTGTCATCTTGTGGAAATAGCTGCGTTATATCCTGGTTTGATGGTGTTCATATTCCATCAGAAAAGTGTTTCCTACTGTCCTGGCTGCTCTGTTCTCCGTGGGCCTCTTCAGATACAGCATTTTATAAGAGTGTACCTAGGCTTTAAATGTACACCTTAAACATGCCAAACAGGTTTTTTAAATGTATGTCATGGAGTGCAGCTATTATTGGTTTGGGATTAGATGCAGCTCCCTGTTTAGGTGTACAGTCTTTGTAGTGAACCCAAGTTTCAATATTTTTTTTATTATTTATTTATTTTTCACATTTTTATACCGCCTTTCCTCCAAGGAGCTCAGAGTGGTGTACATATTTCCTCCCCTCCTTTTTGTCCTCACAACAACCCTGTGAGGTCGGTGGGGCTGAGAGATAGTGACTGGCCCAAGGTCACCCAGGAAGCTTCGTGGCTGAGCGGGGATTTGAACCTGGATCTTCCAGGTCTAAGTCCCACTCCCAAACCACTACACCATCCTGGCTCCATTTTATAATATTGTGTAAAATGTGAATGGGCCTCACGTGTGTATTGCACAAGCACTCCTTTTGTGCAGCGTATAACAACCACCTGTGTTTGCTGATCCGCATGACTGTTATCCTAGGACTCTTGCTTATAGGCATAGATAAGCCAGCACTAGCTAAGATCCTTCTGCTGCTTTAGATTGTTGATGTTGCCACAAAGTGGTGGTGAAGAGGGTTGCTGCAAATGGCGGTTTGGAGGGTGAATTTTTGTGCTTGAAAGACAATAGATGAACAGAAAACATGCTGAAATATTTCTTTCTCTTCCCCCAGAGTGTGCTTCTTTGAGTAAAAGTGTATGATTAAAATAATGGCCTGCTTCTCTCTTAGAATGAAGACTGCTAATGGAGACTACCGCAAAGAGCACAGAGAAAGAAGCCGCAGTCCAATAGAACGGGCTGCTGCACCGACAGTGAGCCTTCATGCTAATCACATGTATGCCTCAATCCCAAACATGGATCAACCTTTAGCACTGACCAAAAACAGCATGGATGCTACCCGCTCTGTAAGCATTGCTCCTACAATGACGGCGATGGAACGGCAGCAGGTACGTGGTTTCTTGATTGACAAGGCACCTACTCTTCTGGTTGGCGTATCTTTATGTACATTTTTAGTTTTCCACACCGTATTTGTGCTTGATTGAAGGCACCTTTCTGTTTAAACATAATTAACCTTCCTAGTTCCTCTGCATTTTGAATGTTACCATTTTTGCAGCTTTTTTTCTCTGTGACATTGGATGGAAGGCGACAGTAAGCCAGTCTATAAAGCTCTTCTTAACTCGGGAGATTTATGGAAAGGTTTCTCCCTTCCTCAGAATTCAAAACAATTGAGAACTCCCAACTACAGGTTTGAGAGTAGCATTTGCAGTGGGTGTGGGGAGGGGCACAATGCCAGCAGTTGCTTTTCTAGGGAGTGTTAAAAGTAAGATCTTTAAAGGGGCCCTTAGATGTCTTCTATAGAATGTTGTTTTAAATCTAGCCATAAACATGTGCTGTGACAAATCTCCATTGGGAGGCAAAAACGAGTCTATCGGAGGAAAGAAGGGAGATGTTTGTACTTGTTTGGGGGGCAGAAGGTCTTCAATGCTATTTCACCTGGGAAGATATAGATCACCGAGAGCCTGTTCTTCACTCAGGGTGCAAAACGCTATTGAGCAGTCCTAGTCCACGTAGCTCATGTGCAGAGCCTGTAACACCCTTTTACCTTCCTTGTGCTGGTGACTGGAAGAGCCATCTTTCCTGCCTCCTGCTGGGAGACTAGTATCATTTTTTCCCTCCAGGTCTTCCTGTGCTATAGTGCGGAGTTAGCAGCACTCTTTTTTCCTGTCGGGCTTCATGCCTGTTTGTACGGCTGCTGTTTCTTCTTCTTCTTCTTCTTCTTCTTCTTCTTCTTCTAATGGAGCGCATTGTTTGCTTCTTTAAGACAATTCCTACAGATACAGCCGTCAGCCACCTTTGCTTTTGCTACACAAGCTTCCTCTTCTTCAAGTTAGTCTCTGTGCAGAGCAGCGGCTCCCGGTCTGCTGCCGCTTCGCTGTATTCTGCCCCACGCAACGGAGAATAATTAAACTGTTTTAAAGTTAGCGTTATATCAGATATTGCAATCTAAATGAACTGGGATGATAGCAGACCAGAGGCGTCGCTGGAGCGCGGCGGGAAGGGCAAACCGCCTGGGGGCGACGCGCGCAATGGGTGACGCGCAGTCTGCATGTGTACCCGCGCGTTGCGCGCAGGCGGTCCTCCCTTCCCGCCGCGCTCCAGCGACGCCTCGGAGGAGGCCTCGGAGCGTCCGCCCTCGGCGGAGCTCCAAGGCCTTCTGAGGGAACCCCGATGCGCGACCTCATATTTACAAGGTTTAGTGCATGCGCAGAACGTTTGAGGGCAAATTTGCCCTCAGAAACGTGCTGCGCATGCGCGAAAACTTATAAATATGACGTCACGCATCGGGCCTCCCTCAGAAGGCCTTGGAGCTCCGCCGAGGGCGGACGCTCCGAGGCCTCCTCCTGCCCAAGACAGCCGGCCGGCGAGGATGTCTCCGGAGCCGACAGCAGCGGAGGCTCCGCTGCTGTCGGCTCCGGAGACATCCTCGCCGGCCGGCTGTCGGGTGGCACGGGGGTCATTAGGGCGGCGCGCGCGTCCTCGCACAGGGCGGTGCGCGCCCTAGTGACGCCGCTGTAGCAGACACAAGAAGGTTCTTCTCTCTTTACTACTACAGTTAATAGTGTACACACGTGCCTTTTGGAGCTTAGGATAAATTGTCGTGAGTTTAGGGACCTTTTACTGCTTAATCAGGCAGCATTGCTAATGTTTCTTTGGCCTTTCTGTTCTTATTTGGTCATGTCATGCTTTTCCTGCAATCCTTGCATACTTGTATGCGTACCTGGGATGTGATTCGAACTCCTGCTGTCTTTTAAAGTGCCGTTATCAGTTGGCTTCTTACTTTGTGTAACCCATTGTACAGCCCCAACTGCGGCTTCTCTGCATACACCACCTCCTCTCCGCCTCTTCATGGTTGGTTCAGTGATGACAGATGAGGAAGGGAGAGGCTCCCACTGACGACATTAGGGCTCTTTGATAAATCTTACTATTGTTTCTCAGCTTGGCAGCCAGCTCTGGCACTCTCGAGCATCTCGGCAATTGTTTTTACTGGACAATACCCTGGTGATAATAGCCAGATATTTTAAAATATGCTGTTGTATTTGGAGCATGGTTGAAGTCTATCTCAAGCATGATGCTTCAGTGAGACTTGTTGATATTAATAGGATGTTTGTTTGTTGTGTGTGTGTTTTTAAATCAACAAACACAGTGTAGCAAACAGTAGTGTTGCATAGCTATCATTCATTCGACAGGGTATCTGTACAAGGCATCTATAAGGCATTTGCATGGGTGCTTCCTGCTTTGGAAGCCACCCTGTCCTAACCCACACAGCGTTTTTTTCTGTAGCTTTCATGGCCCGTTAGTACATACCAATGTTTCACAAATACGGGATTTGACGCCATGTAGTGAGCTTGAAAGGTTTAATGGAATCGAAAACTACAGCGGGTTTCCCAACCGGGCAGCCGCTCGCAGCACAAACACATCAAACAAATCCAAGGATAACAGCACCCAACGTTTCGTTCTGGGATCTCAGAACATCTTCCAGGGGTAGACAATCACAGCGGATTGTAGGTAAAAATTGTCCAAGTTCACCTCTTAGTCCGTATAAATTCACAAAAGCGCGGGAAACCCCAGATACTCGAAAGCGGAAATGACCTAACATGACCGCACCAGCTGTCAAAACTTCAATCAGCCGTGCTCCGATCTCCTCTCATGTCTAGATCTCCTTTTTTGTGTATGATTGGAAGCCAAATGCGGTTGGAAAGTGCCAGTTCTTGCTGGCGGTTCAAAAGTTTGCCAGTCTCTAGATGTTTGCTAATCTCCAGCGACTCTAAGTGACGCAAAATTCTGGGATTACTTTCATTCTGCAGACACTTAGCGCTGCTAAAACAAACAGAGTGTCCTTCTTTGAGAGCATGTTCAGTAACAGCCGATTGTTCAGGATGATTGAGTCTGTAAGATCTCTCATCCTGATCATCCTGAACAATCGGCTGTTGCTGAACATGCTCTCAAAGAAGGACACTCTGTTTGTTTTAGCAGCGCTAAGTGTCTGCAGAATGAAAGTAATCCCAGAATTTTGCGTCACTTAGAGTCGCTGGAGATTAGCAAACATCTAGAGACTGGCAAACTTTTGAACCGCCAGCAAGAACTGGCACTTTCCAACCGCATTTGGCTTCCAATCATACACAAAAAAGGAGATCGAGACATGAGAGGAGATCGGAGCACGGCTGATTGAAGTTTTGATAGCTGGTGCGGTCATGTTAGGTCATTTCCGCTTTCGAGTATCTGGGGTTTCCCGCGCTTTTGTGAATTTATACGGACTAAGGTGAACTTGGACAATTTTCACCTACAATCCGCTGTGATTGTCTACCCCTGGAAGATGTTCTGAGATCCCAGAACGAAACGTTGGGTGCTGTTATCCTTGGATTTGTTTGATGTGTTTATGCTGCAAGCGGCTGCCCGGTTGGGAAACCCGCTGTAGTTTTCGATTCCATTAAACCTTTCAAGCTCACTACATGGCGTCAAATCCCGTATTTGTGAAACATTGGTAACCACACAGTGTTCTTTCACAAATGAGACTGGGCCACGTGGAAGCTGCTCCCATAAGATATGAATTAGCCAGGATGGTGTAGTGGTTTGGGAGTCGGACTTAGACCTGGAAGATCCAGGTTCAAACCCCCGCTCAGCCACAAAGCTTCCTGGGTGACCTTGGGCCAGTCACTATCTCTCAGCCCCACCTACCTCACGGGGTTGTTGTGAGGACAAAAGGAGGGGAGGAAATATGTACACCACTCTGAGCTCCTTGGAGGAAGGGCAGTATAAAAATGTGAAAATATATATATATGCTATGTTCCATCATGCTCTGAAGAATACAAAGCAATACATGAATTAGGCTATGTAACCCTTACTGTTCCTGATACTCCTTTGTTTATCTTAAGCATGTTTGACTTTGCTGTTGGCTCAAGGAAGGTGCAAATATAGCATTTTCTCTGTAGAAGTTGGACAAACACCAGCAGCCTGTTGCTAGAATGACGTTTCAGCCATCTAAAAACAGCAGCATCTTTAATCTTGCAGTAAAATATAATCTGTTTTCAGAGTGCCAGTGTTCAGGTAACACTGAGCACGAGTTAACAATTCAATGTCCTCTCTGCTGCTTTGTGTGTCTGCATATTTTGTAGCTAAAAACACAGGAAACGGGATGAAAACTTGTGCTCCGTTTATGCCAATTGATTCTAAATAGTCTTTTAAAAGTGATCCAGAAAGCCCAGGTATTTTAATTTATAGTTTTAAACTCCGATGTGGGTTCAAGTTGCACCTTGGCAACAGATTCATTGCGTAGCTCGCTTGCTTATTCTTATTTTCCATCTGTGAAATGAGGAAAATTGTGATTTACTTATAGCAGGTTTGTTGTCGGAAAACTAAAGAATAGCATGAATAATACTTTGAGAAGTGCTGATGATCTTTTTAATGATCAACTCCCATTGATGGTGATGATGATGGTCTTAGGTGCTGTTTTTGTCTTTTGGGGTGCACTACTTGACCTCAGTTATTATTTGAGTGGAAAGCTCCACATCAGTCCACAGCAAGCACTCTCAAAAGCTTTGCTGGTGATGGTTTCTTATCTGAGGTGTACTAAAAAGGTTAGGGCACGAGTTGCACTTGGGCTGGATTCTTACGCTTCAATGAGGAATTCAGGATGAACAGGGTTACTGCAAACACACCATAAATTTAAAGTGTCAGTCCCAAACTCTATTTGTTACGTGAAAGTGTGGCATAACTTCATATTACAGAAACCGCTTGATATAGTACCCTGAACGTGTTTAGTGCTGGTCTTGTGTGAAGGGAGAAACTACATGTTACAAAGAACTGGAGGGTGTGTGTGTGTGTGGGGGGGGGGCATGGCTGCCAAGAAACAGCAGTGAGTCTCGTGTTTAGTTCCACCCCCTTTGTAATATCTAGTTTAGCTTATCCATGTTTGCTGTCTTTCCCCATTCCCACTAGCCAACAATGCGAACCAGTGGTGAGGAAATACATACAGTGGTGTGTTGTCAAAACATGAATAAGTAGAAGTAGATATTACAGAGAGCTAGTGTAGAAGCAAGTCACAGGGCTGCTGTTTTCAGTGGCAGTCCTGTGGGTTTTGTATCTTGTGGGTTCAGCCTTAGGAATGGTTTACTAAGTGACAGCTTCTCAGTGGTTTCACCCCTTGCCCCTAAGGTAGGGGTTTCCAAACTTCTGGGAAGAGCTTACACTGCTGTAAGCCGGTGCAGGCCCCCCCAACAGCAGCGAAAACTCTCCCAGGATCGTGCTGCCAGCAGGGGAAAAATGGCTTTTCTACCTTCCTTGAGGGGTGTAGTGGTTCTCCGGGGGGCACCCTTCTGCAGGCCTCCCCACGCCTCAGAACAGCCCTCCAACGTGATTGCGACCCACTTCCGGTTTTCCAACTAAACTGGAAGTAGGTTGCGATTGCATCGGAGGGCCATTCTGAGGCACGGGGAGGCCTGCAGAGGGGTCCACAGGCTCCCCCCACCCCCCGGAGGACCATTACACCCCTCAGGGAAGGTAGAAAAACCGTTTTTCCGGTGGTGGTGACACGATCTTGAACGTGCCGTTGATGTCACCATGGGTCGCCACTCCCCTTAAGGGCGTAGCAACCCATTGTTCCCTGCTGGGGCATCGCAACGCCCCAGTTTGGGAACCTCTGCCTAAGGCAATCTCCTGCTTCAGGCATTCACCTTTCCCTGGGTTGAAGATATTAGGGTAGGGAGTGGATAAGCAAGACATGAGCCCTAGGCCCACTCACTGCCTTTAGGGGTGGGAGTGGAACTGGTTTAACAGGCCCTTCTCATCTGGTCTGTGTTGTTGTACCAAATGGATTGTGTTTCTCTGTGTGAGCAGCCCTAACCCTCTTTGAGGCATATAGTAATGCAGACAGATATAATGCGTGATCCAGTATATGTCCAGAGCCAAATCTGCCTTTAATGGCTCTCTTTCAACAGCTGCATCACAACAATTGCTGCCAACCATACCTGCAATTGCTCAGTTCACCAATCATGACTGTAGATTGAATGTACATCCAGGAACAGTCAGAAATACTTGCAAGGATAAAGTATGTAATAAGGAACTTTCACTCAGTAAAAAAATCTGCCCAGATAGTTTGACTTTTTTTTTCATTTTCTTCCAAGTCCTCACTAGCAGCTACCAGACTGTTGTTTACATTATTTTATTTTACATTTTGCTCTGTGTTGAGATGAACAACTGCTCATTTTACTTGGGGAAGCAGCTGTATTGACTGACCTTTTTTCTGGCCCTCAGAACCGTCCCTCCGTAATCACATGTGCCTCCGCGAGCAATCGTAACTGTAATCTCTCTCATTGTTCAATTGTGCACAGTGGATGTGGTACTGCCATGCCGGCTAGTTACCGGAGGCCATCTAATAGTAAGTAATGCTTCATTTCCACTTCTTTCCTTCATAGTTCTTGAAAGTACACAAGGCCATCAAATAACTAACACATGTAATGAATTAAGCAGTAGAGTGGGATTGTGGAGGGGGAAGGAGTATGTTAGGGTCAAATGAAATGTGTAATTGTGTACTGGAATGGAACTTTTATTGGGATCTTCCTCCCTGTTTTTGGCAGTGTGAAGTTTGATTCATGCCAGAATTATTGAGTATACATATTGGATGGAGAAAAATCTAGATTCCAGAGTTAAAATTGTTCTTGCTCATTGTAATTGGAGACCATAGACCTGGCATTGCTTCAGTCTTGCTTTGGGCATATTTTCTTAAGTCTGATGTGTATCTTACCCTTTTGCTGTCTTGTCTAGGATTACATGCGCATCCCAGGCATTTAGTGTGGTACGTAGCAGGACTGCACTATTAGGTCCAATTAAGTTCGTTAAAAGAACACACTCTTGGGTAAAACATATGGCCTAGTTTGAATAAGAGAAAGTCCTCAAATTCTCTGAATTATGTGATGGTCAGTATTACACAGGACAGATGCAAAATATATACCAAAGACAGAACATAAATGAGTTTGTTTATTCTAGGGGAAAGTGAACAAGAAAACACAACAATATAAAAGACAAGGATTGTGTCCTTAGAAATGGATTCTTAAAGATTCACATTCTCAGGCCTTTTAAAACCATTCTTTAAAAACTACATGATTTTCTGGTGTCCAGCTTTCCTATGTTCTGGCAATAGTATTGTGTATATACAAACATTCTATAGGGGGCAGTTATTAATATTTATATACTGTTTTTCACCAAAAAAAAAAAAGTTCATGTAGAAATGGTTCCCTGTTCCAAAAGGGCTCACAATCTAAAAAGATGCAGAACACCAGCAAATAGCCATTAAAAAAGATGCTGTGCTTGGGTTAAGAAGCACAGTTGTTCTCCCCCTGCTAAATATAAGAGAAGCACCACTTTACAAAATCATTCTTTGCCCAGTTAACAGGGGTTAACTAGCAGGTAGCAGATTTATGCACAAGACAGTGAAAACACGCAAAATGTATTTGCAGGCTTGTTGTACAGAAATTGAATTTTCTAAGGCTCTTCAAATATAATTATGCTTTTTGATACTGTTCCTTCACGTCTTTGTCTGTGTGATCTACTTTTTGTCCTTGAAACGGTTTTTCTGGTCATCAGCAAACAATGGATGCATTTAATTTGATAAAGATATTTAGTGTACTGTTTCTGGTTTAGTAAACAACGCAAGACTTGCTGGGCCTATCACCACTCCTGTTTAAAAAAATACCGAAAACGAAGTCTTCCGATCTTGTATGAAATGCTGCAAGCATGTTAGGTTCTATCGGTCAGCATCAGTCACAGGCTTCTGACTAGTTTCCCCTGTTCCTCTTCCCCATGTAGCCACCACTGCCTGTGATCCAGTGGTAGAAGAGCACTTCCGCAGAAGCCTTGGCAAGAACTACAAGGAGCCAGAGCCAGTGACAAACTCTGTATCCATCACAGGATCAGTCGATGACCACTTTGCCAAAGCACTTGGAGATACGTGGCTTCAGCTTAAAGCTGCAAAAGATGGCGTGTCCAGCAGTCCTGAATCTGCCTCCAGGAGGGGCCAGTCTTCTTCTCCTTCCTCCCATATGGTCAACCATAATCATTCACCTTCCATCGTCTCATGAAGAGGGGACCACAATTTCTTCATCCAACGTGAATTTGCGTGGTTTGACTGAGCCCGGAACAGGGCTCAAAATAAAATAGTATTTGGGAGGGAGGGTAGAAGAGGTGATTAGTTTTCAACACACATTTTTGTGTATTTGCTTGGTTTTTATACAAGTGTGCCCTAAAAAGAAGATAGCAGGAACTATTTGATTAAAAAACAAATTCTATGATGTAGCACTCTTTTTTCCCCTGCCTCAGTTACCAAAGAAACCTCTGATGCAAATCTGCTGCCCCCTTTTCTTAAAAAAAAAAAAAAAAAACAGAAGCAGGCAAAAAAAAAAACAACATAAAGCCATTCTGTACAGTTGGTTGACCCAAATGCTGTGTGTTTTGATTAGCTTCTTAAAACTAGAAATTGTCTGGTTTTTGCTTCCATTGCTTTCTTCTCCCTTTGTGAAGTAACTTTGTATGTATATACTTGAAAAGAACTGTCATGTATGATTTGCACTATTGGAGGAGGTCTAGAGTTGCCTAGCAACATCATGCACGATGCTTATATTCGGAGGGCAAACTGCTTCGAAAAAAAGTCTACAGATGACATTTCTGTTTCTCTTTAAAGCAAGAAAGCAAAATTGCTTAGCAAGGGGAAGTCTCATACAGGTTATAGGTCTTTCTCTCTTTAGATTTCAGGTGCTTAGTGCTTGCAACTGGACTGCATATTTGACCGATCATGGGCATTTACACTTTTCTGAACACTGCGGTTTGTTAGAATAGAGCTGAGGTCAGAGGGTTCAATAGTGCTTAAAGATGCATGTTTTATGAAAAAAAATAGCTGGTATCTATTAATGTATAGACAGTAAGAAACATAATACTTATTAGCCTTTGTTGAGAACTAGTTTTATTTTTATTTTTTTCAGTAACAGTCCTAGATAGACTTACTGCTGGTACAGTTGTACTCTGATATTTGTATTTGATATTCACTTTAGTAGCAGCCAGCAACCACGGACAGCCTCGGGTCAGGCCTCAAATGAAGCAGTTTCTACTATACTCAATGCTGTGAGGTATCGGGTGCCATCGTTGCGTTCATTCTGGAATCAGCCTCTGCTTTGTAAGAGTTGGATTACTAAAATTTTAAAATGCTAACTTCAAGTTAACGAACTGAACTTCGTTAGTTCCAAAAGCTAACTTCAGTTAGTTGTGGAAACTGCTCCCTTTAAAAAAAACATCTGTCTAAGCAACAGATTATGTCTGCCATCTTTTTGTTTTTGAGGCTGCTTAACCTAGGCCAAGGCACCATAACATTCCTCCATTTAAAAAAAAAAAAGACTTTTTATAAAGGTGTTACTTGCATTTATTTCATCTGCTATATTAATAGCCACTAACTAGGTAATAGAGGCAGGCATAAAGAACAGACTTGTGTTAGTAGTAATGAGCTTCTCAGCTTTTTGTTAAGTGCAGCAACTCGCCCACTCCTTATCCCCACCCCACACATTCCACCATTCCCCAGTGCAATCACAACTAAGGCTGGGTAACCGAAGGAAAAAAAAACTGGCTCAGTTGAGTTTAGAAATAGCTGAAAGACAGAACTACATGTGATGTATTCTGGACGGACTGTGTTACAGTATTGGGTCCATACTGGCTTTTACATTTAAAAAAATGTAGAAAGGACCAGATTACCTGTTTTGTTTTTGTTTTTCCATGTTGAGTGTGGCTGGTTAATTTTAAAAGCAGGAAAAGGCCAACAGAAGCTCCTCCCTGATCACCCATTTCACGATCATCATACTGATTAGTCGATGCTCCGTCTGCTTTGGCATTCAGTACCCTACTCCCTGTAAAGAAAATGGCAGAAACACACACACTTTTTTTATATAGGTAACTTTAAGACCATCATTACGCTGTGCGTAAAGAATGTACAGAGAAATTTGTAGGTATTTTTTGAGGAACAATTAATTTGTTAATGATATGTAGCTATTTAATTTTTCCCTTTCCTTTATTGTAATCATTCTCTCTTTTTTTGGTCTGTTTGGAGAAAAAAAAGTTGATCTTTTTTTGTTGTAGATGTGTCTGTAATACAGTAAAAGTGCAGGAACACAGTTATTCTATGAGAACACTGCATTAGCAATTAATAGCCACTAGTGTGTTATTGCTACAGGCTACTGAGCGGTCTAACAGGAAAGTACTAATGACTGTAGATGGACTCTGTGGGATATGTAACTCCTTTGACATTTCTTTTAAGCACAATATTACGTCAAGTTTACTTATCTGGGATAGGTAAATGGATTTGTGGGGAGGCAAAAGATTGGCACCTCAGTTCTAACCACACAATACTTCGAAGTAAATTGTATTGGTTTTTTGGGAATGTACTTCAAAGTGAGCGTGATTGGGATTATGTCTGGGTGATGTCCCGTGTAGAATCATTTAGAGAAAATACTCCATGGGAAATATTACTTTGAAAGCCAAAGGGTTAGGGTGGGAGAAGGAGGTGGAATATCAACCTCACTGTTACATGAAGTTTTATCACAGAGCCATGGTTTCTACAGTTCAGCTTGAACAATGCTCTCCATGTTTGTAAATCTGTAATATATCATTCTTTTGTGGCCTTGTTTCACCTGGAGATTTTTAAAAAAGGTTTGGCAGGCCATCTTTTTTTTTTTTTGTACTTAAAAGTAGCCTTAATGAACAATAAAGTGCTCTTAAATCTCACAGATGTACGCATGTGGTATTTTATTTCACACAGCTGCCAGCAGTTTGAGACACGTTTTGTCTTGCCCATTCCAAATGATGCTCACAGAATAAATCCACGGCACCAGCACTTGTTACAGTGGTGTTTAAATAGAGGTCCAATAGATATCCGCATTTTGGAGGATATTGGACACAAGGTGCAGAAACAAGCCCTTTTCTTCCATGGCAGACTTTTTATAGTAGAACTCTAGATTTTCCCTACAAGAGAACATCCCAGTATCCAACTGTTGTGTTTGCAAACAAAGTTTATATTTATCAACCCTTATGTTAGCAGAGAAAAGAGCTCTGTCATGCATTTGTTCAGTGTTCTTTTTATGCACTCTCATGCAACAGAGCAGCTGCCTCAGGAATGCCAGCAAAAGAAGGCCTATTGTTGACTAACACGGAAGCTGTCCCTGGGCACTTGCTGGAGTTGCCATGAAAACAGTGGACTTGTGTGTGTGTGTGTGTGCGCGTGCGCGTGTGTGTGTGTGTGCGTAGCAAGGATTATACGGAGAAGTGTTCTAAGGAGCAGCCCTGTTAGTTATTCTGAAATCCACTTCCTTCTAATCCACTCTAACAGTTCAGAAATACTTCTTTGGATATCAAGAACATTTGCACATCTGGCACATGGCAGCTGCTTGATGAACACTTTTACTGACCAAGGAATCTGACCCATTATATTTGAATTTTTGACACACTGTAGCTACCCTACACATGCTACTGTATGAAACAATGGTTTTATAACGATATGGGCAGGAAATCAATACATCCTCTGCCCATATACTCTATATTGGTGTTTCTCAAACTGTGGGTTGCGACCTGATTTCTGGTCCCACAGAGCCTCTAATGAAAACAAGGGTGATGGAAAGATCAGATAAGTCAGGGGTGGGGAACCTATTTCCGATGGAGGGCCATTTTCCCATGGGGAAAATGTCCCGCGGGCCGTGTGCCCCTCCATCGCAAATAGTTACCTCTGCGCGTGCGGGGGCGCACACCCACCCACCGCCCCCTGCTTTTACCTCCCCCCTCCTTACCTTTTTCAGGCGGCCGCCGGCCCCGCGCGCGCTGCTCGCGCGACTCCTTTTGAACCCGGCTGTTTCTGCTCATGCGCAGAAACAGCCGGGCTCCAAAGGAGTCCCGCGAGGTGAGCGCGCCGCACGCTCTCCCCTCGGCACGACTCCTTTTGAATCCGGCTGCTTCCGGGTTCCAAAGGAGTCGCGCAAGGTGAGCGCGCCGTGCGCTCTCCCCTCGGCACGTCTCCTTTCGAATCCAGCTGCTTCTGCTCGGAGAAGCAGCTGGATTCGAAAGGAGTCGCGCCTAGGTGAGCGCGCAGCGGGGCCGGCGGAGACTCCGGTCTGTTCGCGTGGGCCGGACCTGATTGATTCGGGTCCGGTCTCGCGCGGGCCGGACCGGATCGTTCCTGGGGCCGGATCCGGCCTGCGGGCCGCGGGTTTCCCACCCCCTGAGATAAGTAATTGCTTCAAGCTCTGAAGCTATTAAAAATCAGATAGCTGCTAATTGCCCTTCAAAGAGCTGAGCTCCTGCAGTTTGCAAACTTGTGTAAAAAAATAGGGAGATAAATGTTTGAGTGTCTTTTTTCTTGAGTTTTTTTCCAAGTCTGTCAATGATAGGTAGTGGGGGCAGGTGAAAGCTGGTTCACAGAGGCGTTGCCTGAAATGGGGCGGGGGGTCGCCGCCTCACCCCACCCCACCCCACCCGCCCGGCGCCCCCTATTTTTTAAACGTTTTTTTTGTATTTTTCTACATTTTTTTAAACTATTTTCGTGGATTTTTAAGTCTTAACGGGGCATCTGTATGTATATGTATGCTTTCGCGCACTTATCTTGTAAATGTAAGGCTTCCAGTGACGATCTTCTTCCAGCTCCCGGGCGCGGGGAGAAGAAGCGCCCAGGAGCTGGAAGATCATCGTCGCTGGAAGCCTTACATTTACAAGATAAGTGCGCGAAAGCATACATATACATACAGATGCCCCGTTAAGACTTAAAAATCCACGAAAATAGTTTTAAAAAACGCGGAAAAATACACAAAAAAACCCCCGAAACCGGAGGAGCCCCACCCCACCCCCTGAGCCCTCCGCCCTGGGGCCCACCGCACCACCGCCCTATATCAGGCGACGCTTCTGCTGGTTCACATAACTAAACCCCTCAAGCCTTGAGGCTATTAATTAGGGCTGCCTCATTACGAGAAACGGATTGAGTTTTTTTGCAAATAAAATATTACTTGTAAATAAATCTTTCTAGATCACCTTTTTAAAAAAAGTCTAGTAAAGCTCGGTGGATCCCAGTAGAGTATCATTTTAAAAAGTGGGTCCCAGTGCTAAAACGTTTGAGAACCACTGCTCTATATGATTCTTAAATATGTAAAATAGTAAATATGTAGAATAGTAATGATAGATATACATGCTTCTTGGAATATCACCCCATCATACTATTTGGAGCTACTTGTTTACTTTAGATCAGTAGTTCCCAAATGTTTTAGCACCGGGACCCACTTTTTAAAATGACACTCTTATTGGTACCCACCGAGCTTTACAAGACTTTAAAAAAGGTGATCTAGAAAGAAATATTTTTATTTTCAAAGAACTCAATCCATTCCTTGTAATGAGGCAGCCCTAACGAATGGCCTCAAGGCTTTGAGGGGCTTAGTTTTGTGACCCAGCCTTCACCTGCCCCCACTTCCTGTCATTGACAGACTTGGGGGGGGGGAACTCATCCGAAAAAAGACGCTCAAACATTTATCTCCTCATATTTACACAAACTTGCAAACTGCAGCTTAGCTCCTTGCAAACTGCAGGAGCGCTCAGCTCTTTGCAGGGCAAATAGCAGCTATTTGATTTTTGGATAGCCTCAGGACTTGAGGCAATTAGTTACATGATCTTTCCATCACCCGTGTTTTCATTAGAGGCTCTGTGGGACCCACCAAGAAGTTGGGCTGCGACCCACAGTTTGAGAAACGCTGTTTTAGATTGTACAGTATGAAGAATTTTATGTCTTGCTAGCTTGCACTCCAAGTTAATGAAAGTACTCGCACCCATCTGCTTGTCACCCCAAAGGCCAGATTTCCTTTGCCAGTATTGTTCTACACGTCACTTTCCACTGAGACCTTCAACTGAACATTGAGTTGGAAGGAGGCTCGACCTGACAGGGATCCAGATGTACAGTTCACTACTATGCATCAGTCTTGCAAGAAGCTTTCGATCCAAGAACCAAAGCACCATGCAAAGCCTGCCTCATTTCATAGGGGTGGAATGAATCCCTGTTCAGACTTGGTAAGTTTGGAATGAGTTGTGAGAGAGCCACTGCAAGTCGCTGTTGTAGGTTAGCTTGTTGGTTTCTGTGTGTTCACATTAAATCTGACGTTCCATTGTCGAAGTATCCTATTCAGTGTTGACTGTTCCCGTTGACCCGTGACATTGTTGTATGTCAGACTTCTTCAATGCTCAGTACTGGAGTTTTGGTTACACTGTAGAAGGTGATTGGAGCTTTCTTTTTCCTTCCACATTTTAATGTATATGGAAATAACGCAGTACGTTGAATGTGTATAAATGTTGGATTGCATATATATTGGAAAGTGTGTGCATAAAGAAAATGGATAAATATTTGCTAGACTATGATCTGGGAAAAGTACAGGAAGGGATCTAACAAAACTTGGGTTGGCAGAGGAAAGGATCCAATGAGGGGGAAAAAAACCCTGTTTGCACAGACTTCTGTTTTGTTTTGTTGACTTTTAGACCTTCTGGGTCAAATATGCCCCCACCCCGGTTTCTCAAAGGGGCATACAACAAATTTCCTGACACTCACTTTTGCTCTTTTCAACTCTGAAAGGTAAAAATTGCAGCAGAGGAATGTACAAGGATATTTTTTCCACACTTCTCCTTTTGCTTTATCCAGCTGCAAAATATCCACCTCGTCCCAGTTAGCCTGCTAGCATGACCAGTAACCAACCAAGTGCTTAGGAACTTTGCTCATATTTAATGGTCATTGAATTTCAGGCTTGCAATACACAAGTCTACATAGGGTGTAATGTAGCAGCCATTCCACCATTGTACCTTTCAAAGCATGATGGTAAACAACTACCGGTAGTATAGATAATTGAACACAGATGAGGATGTAAATAGGTAAACAACTTGTTTTTGTTTGTTTGAGAAAACTACTATCCAGAGTTGGCTAAACTGTTGGAAGCTGGCACGGATCTATTTACTTGGATCCTCCACTTTCAACCTGTTGGTGACACCATCAGGAGGACTCTTCCTAATAGCAAATTATGACATTGTGATTGCCATCTCACTACAGCAGTTAGCCTGCTAGCTGACAGACTTCTCTGTTAGTTGCAACTGGCGTGGGAGGAATCCTAAATTGATATTCTGGAGTTCACATATAACAGAGGTGGAAAAATAGAATTTCTCCTACAATAAGCTAATTTTAATTTATGACAAAGCTGTTACTCAGTTCCACCAAGAGCACACTTCATCCCATTGACACAAAATCATTTCAGCTTCTCTCATGTGATGTGTGACTGTCCATTGTTGGCCTGTAACTTCTGATGTCACATTCATTTGGTTTATAAGGCAGCTTTCATAAAGGCCAAGGAGGATATCTCATGTTTTCCATTTGAAATTATGTTAATGTACTTGACCTTTTACATTTCTTTACTTCTAGTTCTACAGATACCCTCTTGGATTAAATATGGGCTTGTAGCCATTGCTGAATTTCCCTGTCATGTGATTGCTCATGTGTGAGGGCCATAATTATTCAGCATGGCAACAAAGATATCTGGGGGTGTGAATGTAAGAAAGGACCGGCTCTGAAAGATTGTACAGACCTATGGTTCCTGGTGGCATTATGGATTCCATAACTATGGATTATGGTTCTCTACAAATGAGTACAGTATACACACGCTTTCTCATTGCAACATCTGCTGTTAATGTCAAGACAATCAAAATGCTCAATGTATTCAAGTCTTAATGGACTTTGCAAAACAAACAATATTTAAGCAACAAATAAACTGTAGGGTGTTTGTCAGACCCTCCCCCCCCACACACATAGTTTCCTTGTAGAATCCATGTAGAATTAAGAAGACAATGGCAGTGTCGTAAAGATAAGCGAGAATAATTTTTTTTAAGCATGCTCGAATTAATTTAGATTGTATTAATGTCAAGTGGTGACTTGCATGAATGAAGCAGCCATCAAAAGTCAAACATCACAATGTTCCTATCACCTGGCACCACCTCAAACACAATGCTGCTTTAATGGCGGTAGCTTACCTGTAAGCTGTGAGTCACCAAGAGACAAATACATGCATATTTGAATCAACCACACCATATCTGACTCTTAATTGCTCAACAACATTGTGACTATTGTCTGAGGTCATGTTCTACAGCTGTTATTACTGTATAGTATGCACAGAGGTTAAAGGCAGTTCCAATTATGGTACAAAAATTACCTTTTTCCATAAATTACAGCACAAAGCATGTTACAGTACTAAAGCAAAAGATCATTCCCCCCCCCAAAAAAAAAACCCCTCAAAACAATGTAACATCACAAAGGCAACAATTAAACCAAACCAGAACAGTTACCACCAGCACTGGTCCTCATTGCAGACCAAATGCTTTATAGAAAAGCTAGGTCTTTGTTAGACCACTGGACAGACCGAGGGCCAAATGGGCCTTCAGTTGCAAGCAGTTTCACGTTGTTTGGTCCACCATAGAAAATACCCTGCTTTAGTGGATACCAGCTGCTTGTAAATAATGTAGTCCTTAATGTCTACCAGATTCAAGTCCCAAGCCATTTAGGGCATGAAATGCCTTGAATGAAGCCCAGAAGTACAGCAGTAGCCAATGCAACTCCGATAATATTGGGGTGATGCACTCCCTATTAACAGTCTCTCCTAAAAGCATTGTACCAACAGAAGTTTCCAAACAGTTTCCAAGAGCAGCTTCATGTAGAATTCATTGCTGTAGTCCAACATGGAGGTGGCCAGGACAGACCGCATTAGGAGCAGTAATTGTTGACGAACCAGCCAAAGTTGGTAAAGGGCACTACTAGCTGCTACTTGGACTTCCTGTTGGACCCCAAAATCCAGGAGACCCCTGAGCTGCAAGCCTGGCCTTTCAGGGGGAGTGCAGCCCTGTTTAGATCCTATTCTACACCTATTTCCAGATTGCCATAATTCCCAACTAACACTACCTCTGTCGCATCTGGATTAAATCTGAGTTTGTCCTCCCCAATCCAAGCCCCAGTATTTTGTAATGTTTATTTGTACCAACACCATACTAAACCGTCCACTGAATATGCAACAGGCCTATTTACTGTCCCCTCTACATGGCCAAACGGTGCAAGGAGAGAGAGAGAGAGAGAGAGAGAGAGAGAGAGAATGGTTTTATGCAAAACTCTGGATGCAGAAAACCTTGAGAAGGAACTTAACACAAAAGTTCATCTGCTTGGCAGACAGATAAAGAGGCTATTGCAAAAGCTTACATGAAAGGAAGAGACAGAGGGCTGAATAGCAGATGAGTTTTGCATAGAACTTTGCACAGAGACTTGGTGTTTGAAGTAGATGTGGAAAATGCAGCATCCAGGGCCGATTGGTGACATGACCATGCTAATGGGGAGGGATGAGAGAGAGAAGTGTTTCACAGAGGGTCTCCCAACTGCCTGCCACTAAGTATATATACATATCAAAGCCACTTTCCAGCATCCCAGCACACTCTTGCATGCTCAAGGCCCCAGAATAAAGCTTTACAGATGACAGGGTGGAGTGGAGGGCAGCACCTGCTCAGCTCTTAATGGCTGGTTCATCAAGGAAGTGAGCAGGTTTTGTTCTCCCAGTGGTGGTCTTGAGCAGACTTTTCTCCTATAAATCAAGGCAGCACTTATTCAAGGACACCGTCATAGTCGCATCCAAACCTCTAGACCCGATACTGAGTGACTCACAGTCCACCTCCGGGGACTGAAGTGCCTCTCTTGTGACACACCTCTCTCTACTCTCACCTCTCCTAACCCACTGACAGACATTTTGCTACCACAACATGTTGACAACTTTGGACTGATGGTGAATTCCAAGCACCGTTATTAAGCATCCTAGTTCTTTGAAGCAATTTCTCATCATAGTCTTAATCATAAAATAGTCAACTGCTGTCATTTCATGAACCAGCTAAATTAAGCAACAGCTCAAGGCGTCAGTGCTGGAAGTTCAGCAGGAGCAGACAAACTGCCTTTGTACACAGTATTTTATCACATGGTGGTGTTAGTTCTAATTCCCCCCCCCCGCCCCACCAGCCAGTGGTCAAGTCACTTGAGCTTGATCACAACTGAAACTTGTTATTGCAACAGTGCTCCCAGTCAGCAAAGAACAGTAGCTTGTTAATGGGGTTTTTCTCTCAACCTAGGCTGCTCCTGTCATTTTGCTCTGAGTTTTTAAGCCAAATTGCCGTACAAGATTGTCCTCGGTCCTTTCCAATACAAAATATTTATGTCACTATCAAAGGACATGCTAGTACTTTAAACCAGATCTAATACAGTGTCCAGCTTAGAGGTGTAGTTAATTAATGCACTGGTTTACAGCAATAAGGATTCTTTCTACTGAATGCCAAACTCGGTCAAGAACTGATACATTGCCAAGAACTGCAGCATTTGCTTAAAATGTAATGCTGCGCATGTCTACTCAGAAGTCAGTCCCATTGAATTCACTGTGATTTGCTCTCAGGAAAATGTGTAGCGGATTGCAGCCTTGATGCTAAAAGCCAGCTTATGAATTTTGTAAAAAATGTAAGGGAGAAGGAGATTGGAGACACAAAACTTTGTCCAAGAAAGCCTCGTCTTACCATGGATACTTCTGGGCCTGTTCATACATTGTATAATTTGATGCCCTCATACTACTACTGCTCTAGCAGCATGCAGCCCACTCACATGCATCCAACACATATTTTGTTTTTACTCCAAGCACACTTGGTTCATCTATATTTTTATATAGGTCTATATTTTTTGATAATAAAAGTACAAGTCCTTTGGTTAAATGGTCAGCTGGTGGCCATCTTTGTGAAACTACCTTTTAACATTTTTCTGGACTGCTTTTAAAGGCAGACAAATGACTGGGTGCACTGCAAGCATCCCTAGTGCTGTCCTTCCAAATACTCCGGCTTCGCCACATCTGGTGGTGCATGGCACCTTCACTTTAAGTACGAAGCAGCTTTGACTCATTCTTATGTAACGGTACCCCATTTCCTTTGGCTTATTTCCTCATTTGCCACTGCTTGAAGTCAGTGACTGATGGTCTCGTTTCAACGTTATGCATGAGATGGACAGAGCAAAGTTCATGTCCATCTCGCACAATACTGAAACCAGGAGACATCCACTCAAATTGAGAGTCAGAACAGACAAAAGGAAACATTTCTTTACTCAGTGTGTAATTAATCTGTGGAACACCTTGCCACAGGATGTTGTGATGGCATCTGCCTAGATGCCTTTCAAAGGGGACAGATTTATGGAGTAAGCCGTCCACCACAGGTTACAAGTCATGATGACTGTGAATTCTCTGAATACCAGATGCAAGGGAATGGCAACAGGATACAGGTATAATGTTGTCTTGTGTGCTCCGAGAGGCAACTGGTGGGCCACTGTGAGATACAGGAACCTGGACTAGACGGGCCCTTGGCCTGATCCAGCGGGGCTCTTCTTATGTTATCATCTATGGCCCTTGATGGCACATGCAGTTGTCACTCATCTCACATGCCAGTGCTCTCTCTAATCATAGAGGGGGCTGTGATAATTAAGGGCAGCATCAAACATACAGCTGCTGCTTCCTCATTACAAACTACAGACAGTCATAGAATTGTGTTTCCTTGGCCAGCACTGAAATCCTTGGTCTTGGCCAGTTGTTCAACTCTGCTTAGCAGCATGTCGAGAGTTCACTGTCCCCCTTATCCACTCTTCTGTTTTGCCTGTAATGCGGAGTTATTTGTTAGTTTACACTTACTTGGCAGGGAAAGGATATCCAAAAATACGTTCCTGTCAATGGGCAGGCCTTTCCCTCTCTTCAAGTGTCACTTTACAAACACACACCAATTACTAGACCTGCATTTATTTCAGGAGTTACTGGAATAATCACACTTGAAATATTGCTATTGTTACTTGGGCACCCAAGTGCACGCTGTCAAAGCCTGAGCCAAAGGTTAATTTCCATAAGGGGTGAGTTGGCTCAGAAAGTACTTTTGCCTTACATTAAGCATGTTTCCACTAGCTGTTCTTAATGTGTTGCTCCACACCCACAGCTAGACCATACCGGTTTGATTCAGAAACCAGAATGATTCTAGAGAAAAGCCTCCCTGCATTCAGACTGCACTAAGCAGCATCTTGTGGCACTGTCTGCCAGTGCCAAGAAAGCACACATTTCTATTGGTTGGGATGATTAACACACACATTTAATGTACCTTCGATTGAGCAAATGGCTGTACTGCATACGCTTCTCCGATTTATCCATTTAAAAGAAGGCCTATCCACAATACAAGTATAAACCAGTTTCAAGTAGGTTTAGCTCACATGGCACCGAACCACTGGCACTTCTGTAAGTCACCAAAGTCTCTGCAATACAGATTCTTTAGTAATTTTATAAAACTACTGTTTCCATGATTCTTTGGGGGAAGCCCCAAGGGTCACATGGGTTTTAAACTGGCAAATCATACAGACGTGCCCTAAGATTACATTGCCCATCTTCTATTTTGATTAACCTTTATTCAGTGTTTTCCATCTTCCTTGTTGGAATAAGAGGTATAAATTATATTGAAGATTGGAATATTGGTTGTTCTTGGTGGTAGATAGCTAATTTATTTACAGAGTAAACCTAGACAGGCTCACAGTTTAATTTGAAATGATTTTGAAATGTCCATATTTTGTAATAGAAACCGTTTAGTTTTGTAGTATTTACAGCATACTAGGTGCTTTAAGAAAGAGGCATGGCTGCTCCAAATGGGGAAAAAACTGGGTTAAAATATTTTTAAAAGAACCAACCCCCTAATTTGCCACAGAATGTAGTCCTAAAAGATGACCCATGAAGGTACATTTTGCATTCAAGGGTATAGTGGGAAAGACATGCAAAGTTCAAATGAATACAAAACTACAGAAGCGGCCATTTGGTAGCATGTAGCAGTGTTCACTGGCCAGGATTCACCCATGTGGTGCCAAAGTTTAAGCTCTCTGTGTGCACTCTTGCATGTATTTAAAAAGGGAATGTGTTCATTATTCCCTGATTTTCCTTCAAAGAGCTCAGAGAAACAGACAGATTCCCAGGCTGTTTTCCATTTAGGTAGCTTAGAGACCAGACCTGCACCGCTTAGCTGTGGACCTGCAGCACACATGCCTTCTGACCATTGTCTCTGCCCTGGATTGCAGGAGGACAACGGTGATAGCAACTGATTGTAGGGGGCATTTGGCCGACCAGATCTGCTTTCAGGAGAGACCGGCAGCTTATCACCGAAAATGTATTTGTGGTTTGGATCAGCTATGTTTGCTGAGGCCCATGTAGGGCTGCGTTTGTACTGTAACAGACTCCTGAACTGCCAGACACAATACCCTCCTCCCCACTGCTAGAAATAGCAAGAGCCTACCACTTCATATCTAGCAGGGAGAAGTAATAGATACAGACTACTGAAGTGGGAGTGAGAGCTTATGGCAGCTTCCAGCTTTACACTGTCCTTAGGTTCAAGGATAGAATAGAAAAAGGGAGAAGGGTGAGGAAAAATATGTATTGAAGTATAGCGAAATCCCGGTACCAAGACTGAGCTCTATGCCTTCTACTCTGAAAGTTATTTTAAGTTCAAGTTGCTTATTGTGGAAGAGGAGTTACGGAGAAAAATCCCTACATCTTGGTTTAAAATTGTCACCGTGCAATCTAGTAGTCTCTGTTTTGAAACAAAAGGAAACAAACGTCAGGAGAGCCAGAGTGGTTGTAAATGCTGGGTGTGTGGAATGGCTGCCAGGAACACACAACTTGGTGTTTCTTTTTGCTTTTGTTTGCAGGACCCCCTTTGCTACACAAGGAACTGCTTGAGGGAAGCCAAAAGCAACCAATGAGGAAGAACCGCACATCTCAGCCGATGTACATCTGCTACATCTGTTGATACCCACAAACGAAACACACACACACACACACACACACACACACACACACACACACACACACACACACACACACACCCTAAATTGGGGACTTTGTGACAACTGTCTTGGTAAAAGTGTCTTACAAGCTGCAGAAATAGATTTTCTTTTTACACTGCATGACCTACAAGTTCACTAAGATACACATAATGTATCTTAAAATATTGCTGATATATTTTTGATCTGTCATATATAAATGTGTATGTTTGTATACATACACACACATACACAAACACACACGAACAGTGCAATCCTATCCAACTTACACTACCGGTGTAACCAGCAGTGCAGTGAGAACGGGAGGCCCCAGAACAGAAAGGGGATTCAAATCCCCTCCAAAGGGGATTTAAATCTCCCCTCCCCTCCAAAGCCTCCCACCCTGCCCTCACATGCTGGTTACACTGGTGGTGTAAGTTGGATAGGATTACGCTGACAGTATATGAAAAAAAAAACCCACGTTTGCGTCCAGGCTGAAGCTTGCATTCATATACAGGTGTCCCCCAGTTAACAACGAGATCGCTTAACGACAATCCGCATATCCGACGGCAGTCCCCAGTAAAAAAATGCAAAGGATTTTAAAAGACGCGACATTTTAAATCCCGAGCTCTTCAGGTTTTTTGTGCTAGGTTAGGGCTTTGAAGTTCAGCACTGTGCTTAAAGCCCCCAGTGCTAAACATCCGAGCTCTTATCTTGCCCATTAGCTGTCTGGCTTTAGATAAGGGCTTTGATGTTTAGCACTAAACTTCAAAGCCCTTATCTAGCACCAAGCAGCTGAAGAGCTGGGGATTGTGTCTTTTTAAATCCCCAGCTCATCAGCTGTTTGGCACTAGATAAGGGCTTTGAAGTTTAGCGCTGTGCTTAAAGCCCCAGCACTAAACATAGGAGCCCTTATCTAAAACCAAACAGCTGATGGCTAGATAAGGGCTTTGATGTTTAGCGCTGGGGAAGACTCGCTTAACCACAGTTTCAGTTCACGATGGGGATTTCAGATTTACACCTGCATCTCCATATATGAGTTGGAGAGAGTAATGTGCGGACAGACTTTAGAGCCTAGGCTGAAGTTTGCATTCCTATTCTAAGGATTAATTCATATGCTTAGGGAATAGTTCTGCAGTATAAGCTTACATCCAAGGACGCGTCTTGCATTCATGCTAAGTGCCAATGTGGTAGCTACGTGAGATTTTCTTAAGGAAGTCCCACTATCTAGCCCCCTTATACGATGACAGAATTGTGTGAAAAGTCAATTTTGTGTGTGACTGCACATGCACAGTATGATGTTGATGACAAAAAACGCGCTGCAAGCTTGCCTTTTCACACGCTTCTATCATTGCACAATCAACACCTCATCAAGTGACTCAGTTCTAAGCAAGGTTTGGAAGGTCAGTCTTTGTCCCAAGTGACCTTTGTGCAACTTCACTTGTATTGAACTGTAGCACATCTGAATAATATTGTTATGCAGTAAATCAACTGTTGTTGCTCAACTCTAGATTACCCATGACAATATTGCCTTTGGGTTTGCCGAGTGGTGTTTGTATGCACAGCAGTATTGTCCACCTAACACTTTTCCATGCATTTCTCACCTGTACTAAAGCTAATTAAGAAAAGTGCTGAATGTGTCAGAACTGACTCATCAATTTCAGCTTCAATCCATTCCCATTAAGACAGTATTTTTCATGTGCAACTATGACAACTATTCCTACCCACTGAATCCACTTTGCTAGATAGGTGAGAATTTCTTTTGTTCTATGACTCGGACAAACTGAGATTACGGAGCTGGCACTTCAATGGGAGTGCCAGAGCACCTGCCTTTCCTGTGGAGGACCCAGGCTCAATCCCTCTCACTTCTCCAAAAAAACAAAAAAAACAAAAAACAATCTCATCCTGACTGAAGAGCCACCGCCAGATACAGTACATGGTATTGGGCTAGATGGAACACTAGTACCCTTTGAACCATGATGCAGAGCTGATCCTTGACATATTCACCTCTGAAAGTAATGGACATACGCCAGAGTTATATTTGATCACAATACACAGTGTACAAGTGGCCAAGTTTTCTCGCACTAAGGGTGCAGCTTGCACGGCTTTTAAAGTTCACCACATTCATATTACTCTCAGACTAACAAGGTAGTAAGATAGAGCCAGTTGTTCAACACTACGCAAGTGTCCTGAAACAATGGTCCATTTTCAAGAGGAGTTTTGTCCTTTCTTTAGACTTGGGAAGGCATGTCAGCAAAACACAAATGCAACCCACACCCATTCCTTCACCAAGCTCAAATTTCAACTTCCTGCATTATACAGCTACAACAGCAGATGAGAGGGAGATGCCAAGAGTCTGTCCGCGTATACAAGGCATTGAGTAAAAGTGCTTGGAAGTTGTTTTAATATAGGTTTCATTCATTTGAATAAAAGCTTTCATGATGTCCCCTTCAATTAAGTGCTTTAAACATTGTACAAAAAGAAAATTATTTTAGAAGCAAGCAAGCAATAGTGCCGTTCTGGTTTGTCAGTGGAGAGGAAAAAACAATAAAAGTTAAACAACAGAAGGTTTTCCAAGTCACACTGGAGCACTTCTGCATAGCACAGACATCTGGAAAGCATATGTACAGGAAGCAACCTCAGTCTTATACAACTCTAGGTTACTGGAATTACCAAGCAAGGAAACATCGTATTACCCTGTGCATAAAATGTCATATATAGCTAAAGCTCTATGAAAAAACACAAATAGTTGACAAATTCAATCTTGATAATCCAAGTATCAAGACAGACACTCATTGGAAAGTATTCCTGAGAGACACCAGGCTGTTTTTGACTCTCAGCTAATCAAGGTGGTAAAATTTCAAAACAGAGTTTCCTGTTTCACTATCTACGAATGACGTCTATGCTGGTGACTCAGTGCAAGCTGCAGAGTACTAATTTTTCCCAGTGCGAGTTCCAATCCGTCATCAGAGGAACTGAATTTCTTTGGCAAAAGGAGCCTAAAGGCTATTACGCAATTTCTTTCATTAGTTTAAATTAAAAGATTGCTCTTGCATGCAAATAAGAACTATACTTTCAATTTCTGCTGTTGCAATCAGGTACCGGGGTAGTGTTGACCATCTCTAACTGCATGCTCCTTCCCCAAGTATAGATCAGTTTAATTACAAGCAAAGATGTTGGTCAATTAGCCTACTGAAATATAGTTTAGATTAGTCAGATCCACTAGACAGCTCTCCTCTAAAGTAACTACATGGTAGCAAAAGTCAAATTAAAATAAGCTGATTTTTCATAGTAACAGAATCAAACCCATACAAGAATGTTGGTCATGGAACTACGAGCATCATTAAAACTGATTAGGATGTTATGATGATTTGCCATGATCTGATCTCCTCCGAGCCTCTCTTTAGATTTGTGAGTGCAACTTACACCCAGGTTGAGAAAATGATCCAGTATCTGTATGTCAAACTTTGGCACAATGAAAGACACAAAATATTTGGCCTGCTGATATGAACCTTTTGCTCAGCTATTTCCTAATTTACGCATTGGAGGGAGCGGTGGAAAAAAATAATACTGTTATAAAGAGTAAGTAAAATACAGAGGCGTCGCTCCGGTAGGGGCGGGGCTGTAAGTATCGCTGCGGTCATAGTCTCTTTACCGAGCGAGGAGGAGGCAGCCCCGCCCCCTCACTGTCCGAGCCAGTCCCCTACGGAGAAAGCAGCAGGCAGGGTCTCTTGCCTGCTGCTTTCTCCGTAGGGGACTGGCTCGGACAGTGAGGGGGCGGGGCTGCCTCCTCCTCGCTCGGTAAAGAGACTATGACCGCAGCGATACTTACAGCCCCGCCCCTACCGGAGCGACGCTTCTGGTAAAATATATTTCCTTTCAACATGCACTAGTTAATTTAAAATAGAGATGCTGCATCCCTTTACTGCTCCACAGAATTATTTAAGAACTAACGTTTCAGAAACCAGATCCCTGGTTATGATTTTGAAATAATACCCGGATCAAAAGAGCTACTTTAGGGTATGCTCAAGAGTTTGGGAGCGTCCTATAGAATTTTTGACTTTTTCTTTCCTTCCTCATGGTGTATCACAAACTTCTTTCGAAACTTTCCAAATTTCAAGAGGTTTGCCATATGGCTGGAGGCAGGGGGAGCTCCTGTTTGAGAAAACCAACTCCAGAGCTCCTTTTGACATGCAGAACTACTGGCACGACTATGGATCCAGGCGTATGAAAATATTTTGCCAAGTGTTTCAAGAATGGGAGATTTGTGCTGCTGATTATAGGGAAATTGAGAACTACATACAAGGACCAAGTCATTCCCTTCCAAACACAGACCAGTACTTACAACAGGCCAGATTTATATTGCCAGTCAGTCTCTAGAGTTAGGAAGCTACTGACCAGATGGGAACCAATTTGCAAACACACTGCTACCACACTACAGTCTCCACCCATTGCTTTCCCAGTATCAGAGGGAGAGTCGAGGTTTGGCAACATGGAGTCAATCGTATTTCATAATTGACGTCAACTGTGGTAAAATTCCACCTCCTCTTTTTAAAGGCCCTAAAATGTTTTGTAAAGGCATCTATGCCAACAAGAGTGAGGTGACTCACAAAACAACTAGAGGACTATTCGGTTATAATGTCTCATTGATACACTAAGCACATTAAATTTATTTAGTCTTCTAAATAATAAAGCCACTAACCTCTGATTGTCCAGCTCAGTAACAATTACACAGTGGCCCTAAATCCTTAAAGTGTTTCAAATGATCTTAATTAGTACAGAACGTATCCTTAAAACAAATATTCAAACGGGTAGAAAATGAAACAAAGTTTACTTAAGATACATTTAAAATATAAGCTGTATTTAGAAGCTGAAAAAAAATAGAATTTGACAGTCTTACATTACAAGTGAGAGATAATCCACAATAAAGAGTTACACTCATGATCACATTGCTTATTGAAATCGCAATACTGTAAATCCTGATCAGAGTTGTGGATTATATTTGTTTACATTTGCAACAAAGTATTATGCAATTGTTAAACTTGTCAAATGACTGATAAGACGACACCATCAGAGACTAAAGTAGGTCATCTTCCACTTCATGAACTGGGCTTTTAGAGTGTTTCATCATCGCTCATGTCCCAGATCTGTAACAAAACAGGAAAAATGCCATTCAGTATCTTATTTTTACAATCATTTGTTTCAATTTAATACTGAAACCATTTAAATTTCAAGTTTTACAATTACTAAACACAGAAAACAGTCTAGTCCTCTTGAAATTAGGGGACAAGCAGAAGCCAAAGTCAGAATTTTGAGAGTGGGTACACAAAGGCACTGACTGCCAAACTACCCTCCCCAAATTAAAACCACCACCGCTTCACAAGTACCAGAGAGCATGTTACATAAGAAACTATTCTACAGTATACAGCAGCGGTTCTCAAACTTTTACTAGGGAGTAGGGAACGCTGTAAGTCGTTGAGGGGGGGCTGACGGCATTCCTCTGACTGCATTCCTGGCAGTCACTACCCCCTAAAGGGGTGTGCCAACGTGCACTGGTGTAGCGGCGGTGACATTCCTGGGATCGCAAAGCTGCTGGGAGAAAAAAGGGTTCTGGACTCTCCAGGAGTCGCGTCAGCCCCTTGAAGAGTGCGGGGGGCTTGTGCCCCCCCAAGCCTCAGATTGGCTCCCTGAAGTGATCAAGACCCACTTCTGGTTTTCGGTGAAACCCGGAAGTGGGTCTCAATTGCTTCAGGGAGCCAATCTGAGGTTTGGTGAGGCCTGCAGAGGGGGCCGTGCCCCATACCCTCCGGAGGACTGGCGCGACCCCCAGTGAGTCTAGAACCAGAGGCGTCGCTACGGTGGGGGCAGTACTGTACGTTTCGCGCTGTCCTAGTCCCCGTTTACATCCTGGTACAAGGTGGCCCCGCCCCTTGTCGTCTGAGCCATTCAGTGCGGCAAAGGCAAGGGACTGCCCATTGCCTTCGCCGCACTGAATGGCTCCAACGATGAGGGGCAGGGTCTCCTCGTACCAGGGTGTAAATGGGGACTAGGACAGCGTGAAACTTACAGTGCCGCCCCCACCGTAGTGACGCTTCTGTCCAGAACCCCCCTTTATTCCCCAGCAGCAGTGCTATCCTAGGAGTGCCATCGCTACACCAGCCCACGTCGCCACGCCCCTTAAGCGGCTAGCAACTGCTTCTGGTTTTTGTGGTGGGTTGCACCCCAAGAGTTTGAGAACCACTGGTATACAGCATCAGGAGAATGATGCGAGATGCAACACAACACATGGTTTTCTAAAGTCTAATGCAAAGTAGTGTTGAAACTGTCTGAAGGAAAATGTTGACAAAAGGGGAAACATTCATTGTGCCCAAATGTGAACTAGTCATTGCAAATAAAAGTGGCTGACTCAAAGTCATGGTCAAAGAAAATATGAACAAATTATTTTGAAATTGAACCTGAGGCCTCATGTGAGATCATCAGTGGTTAAAAAAAGTAAATTATATCCACTTTAAACTATACTTGACAGAATTTGAAACTTGTTCTGTTCTTCATAGTATGAAACGATAACAGGCACAAAGGAATATTGCCAAAAATAGGGATCTACAGTGGTATTTCAAGCAAGCAGCTTGACTAGTAAAAGTTGTCATGGTCAGAACTCTACAAATTAGATCTTTCCTACTACAGCACAGACACAATCAGGGATCACTTCCCCAAGCTGATTGGATAATGTGAATTCATCTCTTCGGTAAGATATAGAACCAAAATGATATTTCATATCTTTGGTTTGGATAGTATTTAAAAAACAAAAACAATTTTTCATTTTTGTGAAAATAAATAAATTTAGACACACAATGCAAATACAAACAGAACAAACGATTGCAAACAAACTAAGAGCAATACCGATATCATATCAATACCACTACAAGGAGAAAGATGCAATCTATTTTTTCAAACAAAACAAAATAAAAAGGGGGAAGAAAAAGAGAAATAAAGATATTTAAACAATCTAGTCAGAGGTTTTTTCCCAAAAATTTCTTGATTAAAAATGCAAATAGCGGTGTTATGTGTTTTTATTCAACACTAATAGTAGTGTTGTGTTTTATTCCAATTTTTCATTTATTAATTTTTAATAATTTTATTTGCTTTTAAAATGGACTATATGTGCACTAGGTAGGTGATCGTGTCAGCAAATGCAGCGATTAAGCCACTGAATCTTTACAAATATGAGCAGCAGTTTGCTTAAATACAGCAACTAGAAATACTGTGCTGTAAAAGAAACAGGAAGTAAGAGGCTTGCTTGAGCTCATTCTTGCTTCTGCCACCTAGTGGTGGAATGCTATATATACAGCAAATCATACAGAACAGTACAGATCGGTGATAAGGAGCAGAAGCAAAGCAACAGGACGGCCTTTGGAGCTGTTGGAGAGACTCTGCAACTGTTCCAAGCAAGATCCCTTACTTAAAAGTACCGGCTGATTACTCAAAAGTAAGAAAAAGCAGTGACATTTTGTGGAATGAAGGGTTTTTAGCATTATTTTGCGTTTAGAGCTAAAAATAGTTTTATATAGCATATTGAGTCAAAATTAGCGTTATTTAGCATTCTGCATTGGTCATCAAAAAACCACACCTCTATCTATAGTAATGCATATTTCACACGCTATATGTATATGTCTAGGAAAGACTTCCAAATATTCACAAATACAGTGGAACCTTGGATTGCGAGCATAATTGGTTCCAGAAACGTGCTTGTAATCCAAAGCACTTGTATATCAAAGCAAATTTTCCCATAAGAAATAATGGAAACTCAGATGATTCGTTATTCTGCAAGAGATCTTTGTGTGTGTCTGCATTATCTCCTGGGCTCAGCTAATTAAGAAGATGCTCTGCAAAGTACTCCTTTGCTCTTGCAAACTGTAGCTCACTTTGCAACATCTGATATGCAAAACCTGAGCCTTGTTCTGCAGAGTAAACGTCTGTGCTAGAGGCAGATGGGGGAAGGGGAAAACAGCTTGTTAATGAGGTCTGCAAGACAGAAGTTGCAAAGCAAAGTCTGAGCTGCTATTCTGCACAAACGGAGCCTCTAGCAGAGGGAGAACAAAGTGTTAATGAGCAGTTAATGAGGGCAGTTTGTTGCCCAGGAGACGCTATTGTTACTCTGCAAACACACAGAGAGATATCTTGGAGAACACAATGTACTCGTATTGCAAGACATTGCTCGTTTATCAAGTCAAAACTTATAAAACTATTTTGCTCGTCTTGCAAAGCACTTGCAAACCAAGTTACTCGCAATCCAAGGTTCCACTGTATATAAGTTTGTAGTTGTCTGTAAGCCATTCGCTCACAAGTTGATAAAGTCAAAAGGTCTTCAATCCATTGATTACTGGTAATAGTAAGGGGGCACTTATCCTTCCAATTTTGCAATATCTTTTAGCTACTGTAAGGGCACAGAGAGTCCATTTCTGTTTCCCCCCCGTTAACTTCCATGACACAGTCAACAGTTCAGAAGGACATAGGTACCGGCAAGTTGCAGTACAACATTAATACTGTTATTAACTTCTACCCTGTAAAAGTGTTTTCGAACATGACCAAAGCATATGCGTAAGAGGGGCATCTGAGATACAATCACGGTTTGGATAGTAATTTAACAATTGTGTCTGTTGTGCTGGAGATGTTTTTGGAAAGGGAAAAAAGCTCTTCCAGATAAATGCCTGGTTGAAATCACTACGCTGCGACCTCTTTCTAGGCTAGAATGGAGCTGGACGAGAACTAGGTTTCCTCCTGAAATACATGTCTACCTCAAGGAATACACACAGCTGGAAATACTGTTGCGCTTGCTCAGGAAAGTGTGCATAGGGTTGCATCCTAAGTGCAGGTAAACTTCTGGAGAACTTGTGCTTGTTTAACAGCTGTGTTGGTTTTTATATTGCTTTCTCGCAGTAAACAATTAAGCAACATATAATTACCTAATAAAATGATTATTAAATTCATTTACTAAAATTTAGCTTGTGAATGTCATTTTCTGAAGGGAAGCAACAGTTATGGCTTTAAACAACGTGGGCACTGATTAGCACCTGGGTTCCATGACTCCTAATTCAAGCAGGGAATTTGCAGTTCTCGTTCTTTAGGTCATTTGTGTCCTTGTTAGACTTGGAAGAATCAACCGACATGCCGCTGTAAGGAACGAACTGCTGCCAGTTGGTGTAGGGTAGGCAAGTACTGAACAACATAGATCAAGAGTCTGACACATGTTCTGCTGGCAGCGACTTACTTACTACTAAAGTCGCACGCATTGGGGGATCACTGGCCACCTGCCAGAGCAGGTAAGCTAGCGTAGGAGGTGGGAGGGGCAGAACGGGGGCAGGAGGCCGAGAGAGGGGGTGATTGAGCGGCGATGGCGCATGCTGGATCCTATCCCCTCCGTGGGCAGCCTCCCTGCCCCCTTTCTTTCCTTGGAGTTGCGCCAGCAAAGTCACTGGCGCAAGGTCTGAGGAGACCCATAGCAGAACAGGAGCCTTATGGGGGTGTAAGGGGATTCCCTTTCCCTTCCTGATCCACCCCTCCCCGCGCTGGATGCAGAGTTCATTTTAGGTGCAGTTGCACCAGCAGGGGAGAGGAAGGATAGGATTGGGCTGTAGATCTACTTGTAAAAAACGATACAACAGCAGACTATTTGAATGCCGCTCTCATTTTTAAATAGCGTCCTTTTTAAATACTGATTTGAGATTCTTCATATTACATCCATGCAACATTGTAGGCATATTTCTACCCATGTTTTGTGAAATTATAAGAATTTTCTAGTACAACAGGAAGGAGTGGGGGAGAAAAGCATTATTTTCTCTCCTTTCCTGCTCATTCACTGCTACAAAACAATTCTAGGTGAACTTAATGTTTTTGTGTGGAACAATAAAGGCTTTTCACCTCCTTCCTGCAACAATATGCCTGAAAACAATTACTAAAAGGGAAGTGGAAAGACAGACAAGGATCAATGAGGTCAAATGTAAGAACACCAGAGCAAATTTGTACAAAGACATGCCAAGTTGAAAAGGTTGTGTGTGTAAAATAACACCCTATTATTTGGACCTCAGATGTTATCAAATCTAGAGTGTGCACATGCATTTTCAGTAATCCGGATCTCTCTAATCCGGTTTTATCAGCAGTACAGTTGTCTTTTACCATAAGAGCACAGGAATTGCCTTGCTGGATCAGACTAACGGCATGCAAGATTGTACCTATACAACAGCCAGATATGGCTCATCAACCAGGCTGTGTAGATGACAACTAGATGGAATATGCAGCAAAGCCACACTGGCTACTTCCACAAGAGAGGGGCATTTGGTACAATTTATGCACCAACTCCTAAAGGAGAACTCTAGCATTTGGGGCCATGTTGACCACTCTGCAAAACTTCCAATACTCGTTCTCATCTCAGATACCATTCCGCTGCCCCCCAACAGTTGGCATTGCAGTTTCTAGTCTTTCCATCTTCTCTCTTCCCTATCTTTAATGCTTATTTTCCTGTGTTTCACCAGCCTCTTCACCATACAACCCCTTCAGCATAGAACCCTCCGTTAAGGTACCACTTGATCCCATCAGAGCTGCAGGACATTTTTGGAGAGGGCTTATGGTAGCTACTGACACTAAAATAATGCTCTTTGGTTTTCCTTTGGTCCCCCTTCTGCTAAGCAATCCTATTTTCTTTCCCTGTTCTCCTTAATTGCTTCTCACACACATTTTTTCTGCCTTTAGTTCTCTTTCTTCCCCCTCTTTACACTTACTCCATTCCATTATTTTTGTGCCTCACATTTTACTCCAAAATTTGAATTCATCCATAATTCTTTGTCTCTGGTTTCTGACCCCCCCTCCTTTCATTCAACCCTCTCTCTATTACAGTTTCACTTTTTGAGCTTACAAGTCTTCTCTTTAATCTCAGCCTTTCCTTGTTTCTTTTACTTGTATTTTTAATCTTTTATTTGGTGTTTTCCAACTGACCAGACAGAGCTTGTTTCTGCACTTTCAAAATAGCCTCTCTCCATCCTTTTGCTCTAGCATCCATTTCTCTCTCTCTCTCTCTCTCTCTCTCTCTCTCTCTCCTTAACTACTGGAGCACATTATCTATTCCTGCTCACTGGATTCGCTCTCTTCTTCCTAATCTAGTTTTCAGCCATTAAACTACACTAACTGCTGTGACTAAAATCTCTAGTGACTTCCTTCCTGCTATAAGTGAACGCCTGTCTTCAGTTCTCATGCTTCTGCATCTCGCTGCCACCTTTCAACCATACTCTTCCCTCTCTTTACCTTTCTTTATAACCTTGGTTTTCAGACATTTTGGCATTTCTTAGTTCTGGTCCTTGCGATCCAGACGTGTTTTTCTACCACTGGCAACTTATCTTTCCTCATTCCTTTACGCGTGTTCCTGAGGGCCCTATTCTTGAGTGTTGTCTTTTCACCATGTATACACTTTGGGACTACTGTATTCACTTCTACCTAAATGCTGATGGCATCCAATTGTACCTTTCTTCTCCCTCTCCTCCTATTCACAATATTTTTAGATATGGCAATACTTTTTGAGCCAATATGGGCTCTTTTCAGGGATGGGGACTCGTGACTCGTGGTGGACTCAGACGTAAGCCACAGCTGCAGCCAGCTGCGACTCAGCTCGAGACTCAAGTGGTTTGGAATTCCCCTCCCCCACTGACTCAACGCAAGACTCAACCCGTTTTGACCGAGTTGCGTTTTCAAGTCCCTATCTAAAAAGTGCAGAACTTACTGGAACCCGGAAGAACGCAGCAGTGCTGGAAAGACGCCGAGGAGGCAGGTACAGGCAAGGAAGGAAAACAGGAGGCAGAGATTGGGGGGTGGGAGGGGGCGAGTGAAGGCAAGGCTTCCAGCAGTTGGTTCTTTGGCCACAAGCACAGGAGGCGGGTGTGTGTGTGTGGACAAAGTCAAGGGCAGCAAAGAATAAAAAGCAAGGCTCAGCATTTTTTTCCCTGCACTTCTACTTATTCTCAGTTGGGGGGGTCAGTTAAGGAAAGAGAGAGATTGCCCAGGGGCAGCTTAAGCTCAGTGTTTTGGGTTACTTACTTAAAGAGTTATCGGAGGCATTGATTTTTCTCAGGACAACACAATCAAGCCCCATTGAATGACTACAAAGGGACTTAAAGTGCAGTTGGGAACATCAGGAGGTGTTTACAACCCTCCCACACACCCCACCACCACCATCACTTTCTCCCATTAAAAAAAAGATAGGGAATTGAAGTGGGACTTGAGACTTGACATGTAAAAAGACTAAGGCTTGGGACTTGACAGAAGACTCGGAGTCTCAGACTCTAGTATTTTGGGGTAAAGACTTGGGACTTGACTCGAGACACGGAGCCAAAGACTTTTCCATATCACTGGCTCTTTCAGATTACTCCACCACCATTACCTCTTCTTCATCCCGTCCCATTTTTTGTAGAAGTGAGCCTATCACTGAGTTTTTGTTGCTATGCCTAATCCCTCAAAGACTAGTAGCACCCTACTGGAATAACCTAGCCCTTAAAAAAATATGTACCAATGGTTTTCCTCAACTCAGGAGCATCATTCTTCCTTACCATATGCAAGAAATGCTGCATATACAGCTCTCTTCCTGCTATTCATCTAATCACATCCATGTAAATTCTTTGCATGTTCAAAACACATTTGCTGAAGAGATTCAAATCGGATGCTTACGCATGCAGAAAGCATCCATGCTAGATGAAAGTCGACTGCTGAACTTTAAGGCCGTGACAGACCGCACGAATTTCGGCGCGTCCCGGACACCCGAGGAGCTTTGTCGAGCTGTGCTGAGGTGTCTGGTTACCACAGCGGAAGCGAGCGGTCTCCCGATTTCCGGCACGATCGAAAATCTTCCTGGGCCATGTTTGAGGGGGCCGCACAGCGGAGCTACTGCAGCCACCAAGGGGGAGGGGAGTGGCTATCTGCCAATTGGGTGTAAACTTTAGTGTTAGCCAATCACCGTGGAGGTTTCTTCCAAGAAGGTGGGACAAAAGGAGGGACTATTTGTGGGAAGACACTCCTACAGACAAGCTCAGAGCGCGGAGGACGGTGGCCAGCCTCTCGCGCTCACTCGCCTCGGCGCTCGCTCGTTCGCCTCGGCATGCGGTCTGTCACGGTCTTTATAGCTTTTCTGGCTTAAAAGAAAGAAGGTCAGAAAGAACGTCAAGTTTCATTCCTGCTTTTTAATTGTCAGAGGTTATGCGGTTGACAATGAGCAAAACTGTATAGTGGTGTATTACTCCAAGCAAAAAACATTATTACTGTCTAGTAGTGCAGTGTTTCTCTCGAACACTAGGAGCCCAGGGGCTCCACAAGCACATTGTAAGTGGTTGCCACCTGCCCCCTGCCAGGTTTGCTCGTCCGTCCCTTCTGCCTCCCCCGTTTGTGGCTCTTCCTCATTCCCCTACTCTTCACCGGTATTTAGTGCTGGGCTTGGTGCTGTACCAGTCCGCATATGCGCCAGTGCTCTGGGGCTCCACAAGACCCCACGCGTGTGCCGGCAGGGCTCCTTGAGATTCCTTTTAGGAGCGTAAAGAGTTCTGGAGCCTGAAAAGTTTGAAAGCCGCTGGACTAGTGATTATAAGTGCCAGATGAAAGTTTAAGAAAAGATAAGCCCCTAATTAAGCAGCTTACAGTCTAAGAGACATGACACAAAAGGAAAAGGTAATGGAGGGAGAGAGGAAAAGTGCTATAGTAGTCCTGGTACCCGAGTAACAAGGATATGGTGGACACGGTTCTTTTAGTTTGGTGAATTAAAAAGAGGAGGAATGTGAGCGAGATAAAATTTGCAGAAAAGAAGGATGAAAAACATGGGTCTTTAGAAGGAGCTTAAAAAAGAAGAAAGAGAGGGCTCATGGTGAGCAGAGGAAGAAATGGCATGTTAAGCAAAAGGAGACGCAGAGAGAGAAAAAAAGCACAAATCCAAGTTTGACAACAAGAGAATGGGGCCAGCAAAGAGGCTGAGCAGGAACAAGTTATGAAATCAGGGAAGAGACACAAAGAGGAGGGAAAGTAACAAGGAGCAGTTTATCTGGACAGGGTATGAGATTGGAATCCAATTAAATGAAACAAACTGGAGATAAAGATGGGCATATCTACAGATAGGAAAATTAAATGAACAACAGAACTCTGGAGAGGGGGAAATCTGGTCAACTCAACACAAGAACCAGGGCCTTGTGGTGAGTGATAGAAAAGGAAAAGAGATATACTGTATTTTAGTTTGGCAGTAGAGAAAAATGCAACGTGACCTTACTGGAGAAGTAGTGTCTTGAGAGAAAGATTGCAACGACATACAAGTCCGCAACCCTATCCATAATTACTTTGAAGGAAGTCTCATTGAAGTCAGAGAGATTGATTTCCAGGTAAATGATGAAAAGGATAAGGCTGTAAGATTACTTAACAAAGTCTGCTATGGATTTCACTGCAAAACAAAACAAGTTTCCACTTTTGATCACCGTGTCAAATATGGCTACAAAAGACTAAACAATTCAAAAGAGCTCAACTTACATGATAAGGAAACTGCTATTTAAACAAGTTGAGAACTTTCTCTTTCCAACTCACCAAAGCACTCACACAGGAATGGTTTCTTCAGCAACATAGTTATTGCATATTACAACATGCTACAGAGCAGTCAGCATTGCCCCGTATGCTGCAGATGTGAGTCAGGATCTTAAAGGCTTCCAACTGCTTACAAGCCAAACAGCTTGTTTTGGCTCTCAACACTCTCTCCCCATATGGAACCTACTTTGATCTTTTAAAGTCATTATACGAATGCAATTACGCTCATTTTATGGGATCAACGGGGACTACAGAAAGAGCACACTAATCCCGGTGTGAATGATGGTGTGAGAAGCTACTTTCTGTAATTTGAATATAGGCCTGCAAAGATCTTCAGTGTGTTCCTGAAATGGGATTATGCCACAAAAGCTGCAAAATGAATTTTCTCTATAAATGTCTTAATACAACCAGCAGATATGTAGCACCTACAGTAACATTCCTTGCTCCTCTTTTCATGGATGCCCTCTAATTTATCTTGAACAGTTAGAAAACAGAGGAACTCAATTTCAGAACAATGTTTTCTTATCTGTATGGCAGTAAGACATACATCTAGTGAAAGGTTATCTACAAGGATGATTTGTTTGTGTCAACACAAACACACAAAGCAAGGAAACAGAAGCTAAGCTAGCCGATGCTATTTACATGAATGCACATTAGTGTTTCTGTGTTTCTGAAACTGTGATACAGCCATGATGCTGCTACTCCTGGGAAGGCTAAATGCACAACCTTAAGCTTTCGATGTTGCAAAATTTTCAGCTTGCAGTTTTTTGGACTCACATTCTATAATTTTGTAGGTTTGACTACCATTTAAGCCACCCCAAAGCTTTGAAGCAACTATACATAAGAACCCACAAACGTTTGGATGGCCTTTAATAGACAATCAGAATTGCTTTCCCTGTGATACTGAACTTCAAAGCTGCCTCCGAAGAACAGCACAAAGTCAAGGATGATCCCAATTTTTCTGGGTGGCGGCTGCCTGCGCTACTGTTGAACAGGCTCGGATCAGCACCTTGACGCAACAAACGCGTCAAACAGCCCTCAAACCATAGCCATGGTTCCTGAGAGGGAGAAAAGTCGATCTCATTGCAGCTCTGGAAAAAACCCTGACCTGACTAAGGTACCAAGGGGAAAAGAAAAGAAAAATAGTGAAGGAGACCAGAGGTAAATAATTTTCCTAAGTGAAAAAACTCTCCTCAGAAAGAGGGAACGACTTATCGAGCGACCATTATGCCAGTGAGGCAGGGCCAGTTTGGGCACGAGAGTCCCTGCGCAAGGGAGACCACGTGATCTGAGTGATCCTGCCTCCTGGCGATGCAGGGGCAATCCATTACTATGGAATGCCCACTTCCTCTACCAGAGAACTGTTGGGGATCATCTCTGTTGCATTGTGCTGGGGGGGGGGGGAGTCCAAAGCACAGTGCCACAAAGAAGGTCCCTGACCTCCTCCTGAGTTTGGAGCTGGGGAGGGGAGCTCCTGCTAATTCTGCCCCATCTGCTTCCTTCTCCCATCCTTTCACAGCACCAGTACTGTAGTTACTAATCATGCAAACCACCTTTATGATCAGGTTGCCACTCCTTTTTAGGGAAATAGCCTTTTCTTACTTGTATCTCTGGTTTCCATCTCTAACAGCCCAATCCTATAGTAAAGACATCGCAAATGTGCCAAAAGGCATGTTTGCGTCTACTTTCGAGCAGGGAAGGCCTGCGCAAGTTCGGCCTGCCCTGCTCCGCCGATGGAGAACTCACCAGCCCGCCGCCAGACCCAGGTAAGGATTCAGCGGGTGGGGGGTGGTTCGGCCGGGAACGGAGGCCGGTCATAGGCCCAGCCGATGGGGGAGCTGATCCCCCGCTGATCAGCTGAGCCGTTACATGGCCCCCTCCGACTTCCACCAGCGATTTTGCTGGCGGAATTCTGAGGAGGCCGATCGGCCCCAGTGCCGGTTACACCCAGGGAAGAGGACGAGAGTCCCCTTCCCCGAGTAGACCTTCCGCCCCGGGGTGCCTGCCCGTGGTGGAGTTCAGGATCCGGCGATCACTTGCACAGGACTGCGCTGTAAGAGGGATCCTGGGGTGATTTAAGAAAATACATTTTGTTCATTTTAATATAAATGAACTGGAAAAGCTGGTCCATTCCAGAACATGAAAGGATCTCTACAATTATTTTAAAATGCTCCTTATCATTTCAACTTGAGATAAATGCTAAAATACACAAACATCGCTACCAAATATATCCTATGGTAGAAGGGGAGGCATTTGTTCAAATATCAATTTTTTCAAAGTGCTATACCATTAAAAGAAAAAATTAAAACAAAACAGTACTTTAAAAACAGAACACACACACACACACACCTCACAAATAAAACACCAAACTAATCCCTCTGATAACATCTGCGCCACCTATCTTCATCTCCAAATGCCACCCTTACGAAGAGATCCCATTTACCATTCACACACCAACACAGTCAACTGTGTGGTTTCCTTCCACTCAACATAAATTCCACACGTAGCCATGAAATACATGGAAGATATTGTTTCCCTTTCCTCTGCCATTGGTCAGAATGCACAAGATCTTTTCACAAAAAGGCAGGCCTACAGAGCAGAAGCCTCTTTGGCAACCACAGTAAGGACCACTCCTTTTCCCCTTCAGAGACATCCCAGAGACCACCACCTTCTGTGTAAGCCTGCTTGTGCACTGTAGTCCTCTGACTGGGCCTTACTCCATTAGCACTGGCCAGCTGGCTGCTCATTCTCAGAGAGAGCACCCTTGTTATGTGGAACAGCCTCCCCAGAGAGGGTCAAGCAAGTACATTCTGTACTGATTTCTAAGGAGATGAGGAAAGACTCTTTCATTCTAGAGAGCATTTGGATAGCTTATGTAGCTTTTCCCAGATTGCACAGACACTTCTAACTGGACAAGTTAGCCAGTCCATTGATCTTTTTTTTTTAATTGCTAGAAATTTTATTGCTGCTCTTTTTTATGAGATATTTTATTGGATGTTGCATTGATTGTTTTATGTGCCGTTAACTCCCCTGATGGCTCCTTTTACAGTGGGACCCAAGCTTTAAAACAGCTGAAAGCTCTATGGCAAGATGGTACTAGGATACATCTTGTGTACCAGAGTAATAAGGAATAAACTCACAATTGTCCTGAAGGCTATCAGGGCCAACAACAATCTCCCCCTACTCCCACACAAATTATGAGAGGATTGGTAGACAGAGTGATATACGACAGTTCCTCAACTACAAAATAGATATTTGCATAGTCCCAATATGATAAACCAGAGAACATTTGTGTGTGTGTGTGTGTGTGTGTGTGTGTGTGTGTGTGTGTGTGTGTGTGTGTGTGTGTGTGTCATGAGAAAAACCTGCTGGTTATCTTTCCCAGTTTTGTGTTGATTTATGTCCTCCCTATAAGCTGTTTTGAGAAGCAAATTTCACTGTGTTGGATTTAAATGCAGGAAGACAAGACTGTACTGTATAGCAATAATGCAATGCCTTGGGCTGGCAAATGCTTTATTCCAAAGTAAACAGGCTACAAGAACAGCTCTGATCATCTCTCTCTTTACTTTGGCAACATCTAACACAGCTCCCTAAATATAGATTCTTGTTTTGTGTAAATTGGCCAGTTCTTGCTACAGTGACCATTAAAACGCTAAATTCTGCTATTCAGCTCCATATATGCTCAGCTGAGCCTTAAAGCCGGAGCTACACTGCACGGGCACGGCATGGGCACATGCATCCTGTGTGTTCTCTCATCGGCTGACGGTGTTGGCCCGTCAGACAGTTACGTCCAGTCCTGGGCAAATTTGACCTCGACTTGACTTTTGCCCGTTTCATGTCCATGCAGCCAATCAGAGGCGGGGGGGGGGGGAAGAGGGACGCGATTCACGTGGTAGCCAATCACAGGACAGACAAGTCTGTGTGCTTTTGGGACTGGCCATTGCCCTTTGGTTTAGGAATTGGGTGTGCGTGGTATTGTGTGTGAGAAGCCATTTCCAGAGAAGAGCCGACACACGCATCTGTAATAAGCATACACCACTTCTTTGGCTGTCCAATCATAAGCCACAACTGAGGTAAGGTGTGGCTTGGTTCCGTCTCGCACGGCTGTGTCTTGGTAGAGCTGAGACGCAGCCGTGCTGAGACGCGTGCAGTATAGCTCTGGCTTAACCCTTCTCAGCTACATACAAACTACTGAGCTCAGTGGTTTATTGTTATTTCTTGCGTGAACACCACATTTTGCAAGAACCAGGAGTGCAGCATTCATTTCCCCAAGCCAGTTTACTATTTGCATCTTAAAAACTAACTGAAGGAACTCTGAAACCTATTCTTTATAGTACTCTGCAAAATTTAACATATTTCAAAGGCGCTTTCCCCCAAATATTCCAAAATGTGAACCACTTTTTAAAGTAGGTTTAAAATATCAACACAGGATTAGAGCAGAAAATTCAAAGACATTTATTTGCATTGCTGATCTCTCATTTAAGCTGCACAAACAATTTATGACACTTGCTTGATAAGATTCTTCTAAAAAGATCCGCCTTGCTCAACTAACCTCTAGAGTCTCTTCTTTGATCCAAGAATGTTCCTTTTAATTTTTCCACTATGACTGCCAATATGAGCTTCTTCACCACCAGCACTGACTGTCCTTGTGATGAGCCTTATATTTGTTTTGGCCCGGCTTGACATTACTGGTTTCTATTTTATGGTACTCAAAACTTCACTCTACGAGCAGCAAAGCTTGCAAGAGAGTCAGCCTTAACTAGTATGTATCCATGTTCAAGTTTCTAGACCCAATTCCTGCCTGTCCCATACAGTGCTTGACCCACCACACTGTTTTTCCCTGATCAGGTCCCTCTTAGGAATTTTCTGTCTGGCCTACCTGTCTTTTTGGGACTCCCTACTCAGATGTTAATTTGTCTTATTATGAGGCACAGGTTAGATTATTTCGTTCCAATGCAAGATGAAGGCATCCAGGATTTTGCCAGCTGTAATTGATGCAGCCTTTGGAGGCCTAGAAGGCATAATCTCATTATCAAGGCAGCACTTGATAACCGACTGTGGGGGCTCTTCCTATTTCTCTCTTTCTCTTAACCCAGTGCCTGTGAAAGATGTGTGGCTGGGCTAAAGCTGCTCCCACCCGGAGGTGGCGGCAAAACCACAGCCATTTGCGATTCTTAGAACTGGTTTGCACAACGAATTGTTAGAATAAGTAACTAAAGTATGCACATACCTTGCCTACTAGGACAACAGGGAGGGAAGAGATCTCAACTCAATTGGGAGGGGGTCCCACAGTATTGGCACTGCCACGGAGAAGGCTGTCCCCTCCCCGTCACCACCAATCTAGCCTTTGCCATAGGTGGCACTTGAAGACCTCCTCAGATTACCTAAGGGGACAAGCCAGTCTATATCGGAGAAGGCAATTCCTCAGATACCCTGATTCCCAGGGATCAAAACCTGTGCCCAGAAACAAATTAGCACCCAATACACCTGCAGGAGCAGTGGTATGACAGAGTCAAATACCCGAGTTCCTACAAACACACAGGCTGCCATGTTCTGCATTAACTGCAGTTTCCAGACAGTCCAAGGGCAGCCCCATGTAGAGCTTGTTACGGTAGTTGAGTCTTGATGTCACCAAGGCACAGACCACTGTGTATGGATGCTAAAGTATGGATGCAGCTAACACACCAGCCTCAGTTCGGCAAAGGCCTCCTGACCACCACTGTGATCCAAGGCAGTGGAGAATCCAGAAGGACCCTCTAGCTGCAAGCTTGCCCTTGCAGAGGGACTGCAACCCCATTCAGGGCAGATTGACAATCCAGCACCTGAGACATAGTTCTCTGAATAAGGAGAGCTTCTGTTTTGTCCATATTTAGTTCCAGCTTGTCATCCAGTCTCTCCAACCGCCTCAAGGCTGCATCCCCGAATTTCGACACTCTCCCTGGGATTAGATGGCAGAGAGATAGAGTTGGGTGCTATCACATATTGCTGACACCCAGGGGTGGCGTGTGCCTCCAACTACCTGGATCTGCTCATCCACGTCTGTGTGCACCCCTCCCATGCTGGACAGGCAGGCGAATGAGCAGGTGTGCTTCCAACCCCCCCACACACATAATGCATGTCGTGCATGCTCCTAGGTCCGCATGTCTTCTGTTTGAAATGAACAGGCACAGGGGATGCTGGGATGAGAGTAATTTCACCTGTGAAGTGCCTACCAAACTAGTGACAGCAATCGACTATCTCAGCACACGCTGGTGGATGTCTACAGATCCCTTAGGTTGACAATGTCAGTGGTATATAGATGTCAATGGGGAACATTTTGAGCATTTGGTCTAATTCATTAACTAACGGACAGTGCAATACTGACTAAGGATCCGGCCAGCGACCCAGGGCCGCCCGCTGGATCCTGAGTCCAGGCTGCCGTTGCACTGGTGGGCCGGAGGTCTACTCGGGGAAGTGGATGTTCGTCCCCTTCCCTGGGTGTAAACCGGGGCCAGCCCAATAGGCCTCCTCAGAAGCCGGAGGAGGCTGTATAACGGCCTAGCCGCTCAGCGGGGACAGGGATATGGCGGGCGCCATCCCCCTCCCAGGTCGGCTAGACCAATGGCCCCCTCCCTCGCCTGCCGGACCGCCCACACGGCCGCTGGCGGGAGAGCTTACCTTCCTAAGGCAGCCGCATCCCGGTCCAGCAACGGAGTGAGGGAGGCCGGCCTTGCGCCAGCCTCCCTCACTCTTGAGTCATTCGCAACGTCTTGGAACGGCGGAGCGCTTGCTCCACCGTTCCACGCTTAGTCAGGATTGAGCCGAGTGAAGCAAGTGCTTCTGTGTACATCCTATGCAGTACATATATGAATCATAGCATAACAAATTTGACACTATAAAGTGTGTGTACATTTTCTTGAGATGCCCCTCTGCGTGTTTGCATAAAACTTATAATTTTTAAATTACTAAAAAGCTCTAGGAAGACAAGTCTAGGACACAGGTGGAAACTGTTATTTGGCTGGGGAATTCCCACAATCCTTTTCTCTGCTCCTCCCCTAGTTCACAACATCACAGTCAAGTCTAAGTCTTGTTAGTTCCCCGACGTAATATTTTCAAGTGTTTGATCAGCAACCTGTCAAAACAACAAGGTCCTTGTTCAGACCCCATTACGTTTCATATCAGTCATGGCAGCTCACTACAACTCATTCAAAGTTATCCTGTTGGCTAGCTAGAGATCTTAGCTGGATTTAGGATTTTGGCATCTTTTACACTTTTGTAGTAGATGAGAATTTACACTTTTGTAGTAGATGAGAATTGCGAACGTGAATACTATGATCTGTTCTCTGTTCCTTCTCCCTGATCTAGCACAGTACGTGCGTGTGCACATACACAGTTATTAAAAAGATGCAGAACATATCAAGTGGACAAACTACTGTTAATAGGAACAGAGTTGACAGAGAGGCTGTCATATTGCTGAAAAATTCTGAAGAGCATCACAGCTTTGTCAGACTTGGATTTAGCAACCCTAATCCAACACCTCTACCAGAAATTCTCCCAGGTTGGTTGGTTGGTTGGTTGGTTATTTATTTATATCCCGCCTTTCTCCCTGAAGGGACCCAAGGCGGCTTATAGTAAAAAACAAATACATACAAAAAATACAATATAGAAACAATCACAGTTTAAAACAATAACAATTAATAAAAATTAATAAAAAACAATATCTAAAAATTGATTTAAAAGATCATGGCTACAATTAAAACAGGAGCATAAAAACAGCAGCACCCACCACCTGTACCAGCAAGATGTTGATAAATGATCTACTCAATTTGGTTGAATTTGGTTGCAATTCAGACAAAGGCAGCTCCATCGCCTCCACATCATAGGGAACACCAACCATCCTTACCTCCTCCCTGTCTGAATCCAACTTCAGTTCTCCCGGGGGGGGGGGGGGGAAGAGCCAGTCTCTATTGATTCAAAAGCAAAGCTTTCATTTGGAACAAACAGGATAAGCCCAAAACTCTCTTTACATAGCGCTAATAGCATAACCTAGCTAAATATTACCCACAATATACTCTAGGCTAAAACTATGCAGGTGCTAGCAGATGGTAGCTTGTTCTGAGATGTTGACAAGACGTCACTTGGTAGGGCACAAAACATCTGTCCGACTGCTGTTTTCAATTACAGTAAAGTTTGCTTTCTTGCTCAGTGCAAATATATTCTAAAAACTAGGATTAAAACCAATTTAAAGGTTATGAAAAGGCTGACTTTTTAATCATTTGACAATACCTATTCAATGCTTCTTAAAGCTACAAACTTCCAACAGCCATCATAAAATTTGACAAAACTACACAGAAAACTCAGTCAGTTTAGAACATGCCATAGCTTGCCTGGGGTCCTAGTCACTTTATGAGGTTGATTTCACAACAATCTTAATTGTTCAGACAAAACGTGTTGAGTCATGTCTGTTGAGGTTGAAAGACATTGCAAAATATCCATACAATGCCTTTCTACACAGATCAATTGCTTTTCATAAGCAGGATTTTAAATACTGTAGCTACCTTCCAGCCACAATACACACCTTCACTCACAAGACCCTTACTTTTTAGAGAAGAATTTACAATGGAAACCTGGCTGGGTTGTTGGGTATTTATAGATTATGCGTAAGACTATGTGAAAATGCATTTCATATATATAACGTATCCAGTAAGGAATTTGCAATGAATCAACTTCCGTTAAAAAAAAAAAAATCAGTCTCTTTGCATCATTGTCTTAAGCCCCATCTTGTTTAACAGAGCAATCCTGCCTAACTATCCTATCCACGTTCTGGAGTGGCTCAGAGGTCTACTCGGGGAAAGGGAATGTTCGTCCCCTTCCCCCAGTGTAAAATGGGGAATGGGCCTTCTCGGATTTCCACCAGCTATTTAGTTGGCGGAAGAGGAGGTCGTGTAACGGCCACGCCAGCCGGAACAGGGATGGGGGTATGGCGGCCGCTATCCCTGCCCCCTCCCGGGCCGGCTCGGCCAATGGCCCCCCTCCCTCGCTGCCCAGACCGCCCCCCACTGGGGGATTACTTATCTCCTCTGGCAGCCTCAGGGGTGATCCGGCGGCAGAGTGAGGGTGGCCAGCCCCCGTGCCAGCTGCCCTTACTCCCGAGTTGTCGTGAACGTGCTTTACGGCACATTTGCAATGGCTTAGCGTTCACTCCGCCGCTGGATTCCTGCGCAGGATTGCGTTGTTATTCTTTTTGGTTGGTCCCTTCTCTATCATTTATCCCTCCATATGTACAGTTAAAACCTTCCTATGGACCTTGTTCTCCCCTACTGAAATTTCTTTGCCTTCCCCATACTGTATACTGAAGTCTGAAATGGTGCTCCTGGGGACAAATGGCAGGCAGGCTGTGGGGCAGCTTTGCCATTACAGTCACTGGCAAGAGAATCCCCCAGTGGGTCTACTGGCTACCAAATCTATTGAGAACAGTAGTTCCCAGGTGGTGGAATGAAAATCAAATTCCTGAGAACAATTTCCCCTATTCACCCATGACCTACCAACCAAAGAAAGGTGAGTGGAGAGCCTCACCTTCAAAACTGAGTACACCTCAGGAACTGATGCCAAAGTCTGAAGTTTCTGCGCAATAATCTAGCGTATTTTATGAGTCAGACTCCTTATGAAACCCGATGACACACGTAAACATTTATGATTCATTATGACATGTTCTGTCCAAAACACATTTTGTAGTAATGAAGAGAGAAATCACATTTAACAAGCAATCATGCTGATAGCTTTATCCTTTTGAGCTCCATTAGCCCCACTGAAATGGGGGGGGGGTGTGGCATGCTAAGGTTCTAACGTTAAACACATTTAACTGAAACTAAATATTCTGTATTAAAAGTAGGGGTACCAAGTACTGAAAACCATAGCCATGAATCACCGTGCAAATTCAAACATACATTCACAAGCTATACACACAAAAGTGTCTTTTAGAAAGTGTTAGCAGTGATTCAAATTGAAGGCATAAGGGCTATTATGTAACTGTTTCTCAAAGTGAGTAGGGTGAAGAACACCACTGTCATTAACATGTTTTCCTAAAAATAAATATTTTTCACTTCTTCATTTTTGGTGTAAAATACCCACAGAGAAAAACACTGTAATTTTAATCACAGCAGGATGACGACTGCTTGGTTGCACTCACCAGCCAGCCCCAAGAAAGCACACAAACTGGTCTCCCCAGATTCCACAGAAGCAACATTTGCCTTAAAGTCAAGGACTTCAAACAGGCATTTCGTTTGGCCCTTGGCCTCATGCGTTGAAAGGTATTTTTAGGGCACACTCCATCAAGCACTGAAGTGCCACAGTCTCCATTCACTGTAACATTCAGCCCAAAGAAATGAATATGGATTACGAATAAGCATTAAAAAAAAGCACTGCAAACAGTTTCCTGTAAGGATAGGGTTCTTCTTCAGTTACTCAACTGCAAAAATATCTTCATACAAGTACAAAAATTCTCACATGGTCACCAATCACATTTCTAGTGGACAGGCATCCACCTTAGGGATGGAATCAAGAATTACTTTTTTTAAGGCTTAAAGAGACAGGTAAAAGAATCAGTGTTGCAATGAGAGTCATTCCCCCCCCCCAACAGCTGCATCTGCTATGCATGTGCTCACATGACGACTGCTGTTATTCTCCTTCAAGCAACAGAACAAGATTCAGGCTTTAAACCTTGAATAATTACAGCTGGCTTTACTTTGATTCTGAACTCTCCACTGAGAAACGGTCATTTTGCAACAGTCTATAGGTGCACTTGTAAGACCTCACTTCAGACCAACGTTATTATGTTAAACCTTCTGATATACGAGGGGCATCTTCTAGGTATTTTGGGTGTTAGCTGCGGAACTTCAAAAAACTGGAAGGATGGATGGCCAGATGGCTAATTAGGTGACAAGCAGCGGGAGCACAGCTGAACAATTACAGGAAGATCAACAGTTGTCATTGTGATAGAAAGAGTTGCTTCAGAGTTCGTTACTGAAGTCATATTCCCAAAGGCTGTGCAGTGGGGATTCCAATCAACTTCTGAACAGGGGCCTTTAATATTGTTGTGTCTGTTTTGGCCTTAGGCTGCATATTAGAAATGATAAAAGAAGTTCTTTCATACTTTTCAAATCAGAGCAGTTGCACTGCCAGTATCAACATGACAAAATGCTTTTGGCTAGAGAAAGAGAGAGAAAGCTCTGCGGTACGTACCCGACAAGTGTGAACAGAAACTTTCCTAGCCAATCAAAGCACGTCCTTATCTCATTGCACAACGTTTTCTACCTTTTTATACTTCAGCTGGATTTAGTAACTGCTGCTTTGGCAGTAATTACAGAACAAGTTCAGCACAATTATTCTCTCATCAGAAGGTGAAGTTTTGTTTTCAGGGCCTTTTTTCAGTCAGTTCTGTGCCAATGTAACCAGAATGCTTCCTACATAGTATGTGAAAGGAAGTTACGCAGCAAAGAAACACAGTAAATATTTCCTTCGGATGGACAACGTAACATTTTTTCTTCATTGTGGGTAAAAAAAAACATGGTTCTATATTTTCCTGTTGAAATCATCTGAAGCCATTCCCAAAGATGGGATATAAAAATAAATATCCTTGCTAGGTAATGTAGGGAATGTACTAAGCAGCCTATACAGGTACCCTACAGAATGCCGCACATTGGTCAACTGTGTTTGAAACGGAGGGCCATTTCAAAAGCAATATGGCCTGAGAATCAGTTGTTAAAGAAAAAATAGGAATGGAAAAAGTGGAATAAGGTTCCCCTGGGCTAGTGTAAGCTTCTTGCATGATCTTAGACCCCTGTCCAATGCACAGTATATAGAACGTATTTTAATGAATAGTCTATCTACAGTTTTACATTTCTACATCATTGCTCCATTAAAACACACACACGGTGATAAAGTGGACCAAACAATGTACTGTATACAACTGTACTAGTCTAGTACCTCTATGCTCCCCCCCCCAGGGGAAAAAGTATTTCTGAGAGACAATTCATATTGGGAAAACTGCTCAGGGACAAGGGATTAAATTGTCCTCTAACGTCATAGCTTCATCTGACCTCCTTCCCCCCACCATCCTGAGTGTTTACGTTGGAAGAGAAAAAAAGAGGGAGATGTGATCACTGATTCTCAGTATCATGCCCAATTTGGCCCTCAGTGGCTTGACTCAAGAAGGAATGAGTGGAAAGAAAAAGGAGCACAGCAAGGAAACATTGCAGATTGCACATTTCAACTATGGTTTCTTCTAGCTCCTCTCCTATTTGAAGGCATTCAGCCAGGAAGGAAACTTCAACCACAGCTGAATGAAATACCACTTCTTGGCTAACTTTATAAATCCACCTCTCTTATTTAACATCATATAGATTAACATCCTTAAAATAATCATGGTTTTTTTGCATTCTCTCAGTCAAATTTCCAATACATAGGATGCTAAAGAAGAAGAAGAAGAAAGAAGAAAGAAGCAGCAGCAGCAACGTTTTGTCCTTTGTTATGAAGACACTGGAAAGTATTCAGTGTACAAATGTTTTCCATTCAGAACCCCATTAAACGGTGTTAGCCCAGAACCGCAACAAAATCTAAATGCAAGACTACATTACTAAAGAGTCTCCAATTATACAACTTATTTAACTATAGCAATTTTACAAAGTCAAATATGAACAGTTTTCACCCTAAAAACACTACTATATTGTATTATTCTCTACTTGACCAGTTTGTGCCCAAGGATATAAATGGACAACGAAGAAGTAGTTTATGAATGGCAAAAACATGTCATATATTCTAGCTTTCATGTATTCACTGGCCATGAAAGATGTTTTGGTGGGTGTGGGTCAGCCTGCCTTTTTAATAGTCTTAAAAGTCTTGTTTGAACATGTTTATGAAGAATTAAATTTTGACTTCATTATAATCTCTCTCCGTCTCAGATCTCAATGAGTGCATGATTTGTGAGATATAATTTGCCATGCTTTTGATTTCTATCATCTCTGATGAGATCATAATATTCTAAAAACACAACACTTACTAGTTCACCCTGTTTAAGAGTGAAAACATTGCCAGTTAGTATTGCAGTAGTCACACTGGTGATACAATGCAGCCTTACAGTATAAAGCTTCTTTTCACTTGAACCAAAAGCTGCTGCAGCACAGAATTCTACTAATTCATCATGATGAAATTTGAAGTAGTAAAAAGCAATGATGTTGAAGAGCCCAGAAGTCAACAATATTTGCCACAAGGAACAAAAGTTTCCTGAAGCCTCAAGTGTGCCACTATTCTCTGGGAGCCTTGTGCATCTGAACAGTAGCACCCTCTATTGGTAGTGCTTATGGCTATATATAGACCATTGGGATTGCCCGTGTGATTATTGAATGTAAATGTGGGGTTATGCTTCCTATGGAAGCAAAAAAAAGTCCTGGTGGTTCACGGAGGTCAATAGGGTCAACAATGTTTTCATCCTGAAGTGCCCTTTTTCTTCAGAACCTTGTTTAGCTATCCTTAATATTGAGGCGAGCCAGCATATCCCCATTCATTCTAAGAAGGAAACCTGAATAAATGACAGAGTGCCTCTAGTTCTGTGAAATCAGTTCTATGGCATCTATGTCCTATTCTAGTTCTATTGCATGCAGAGCAAAATTGTGTTTTTCCTGTTTGTGGATCTTGCTCTGCCAAGCCAGCAGAGCTCGAGCACGTGGGCTCTAAACATCTCCCCTGTACCGTACCTTACCTTGCCCTTCTGAGCTCCAGTGCAGCCGCGAACCCGTAAGTGCCCATGACATCATCGGCACTTACTTCTGGTGGTACATAGCCAGCCAGAGGCCAACAAAGGAGGTACGTGGGCCAAAAAGGTTGGGAATCTCTGGGATTGCTCCTAATGTCTCCTAACAGAGTTATGATTGTTCCTAACAAAGCTGCTCCTAATTGTCTGGTTTGGCTCCAGGATGAAGAGCTGGGCATTGTCAACATATTGTGGCTAATAATGATGATTCCAACTTATGAATGTTACATGTTTCCCTAAGTACATACTAAATTTATAAACGTCATCCTTCCAATGAAAAAAGACATTACTCTGACTTGAATCATAATATGCCTATTAAATCAGCTAATGTGCACAAGAGAATGGAAACAATAGTGGGTGGTGTTTCCTGGAAGGGAACAAGCCTATAGAAACTCCATCTCACGGCAATGCTCAATCACACAGCTCAGTCTTCAGAGAAAAACTAGGAGTAAAAACAATCATTTTTGCTAGAACAGACCACATAATAAATTATCCCCCCAATGAATGCATATATTAAAGTGGTTGACAAAATAGAGAACATAAACTTCTAAGTTAAATGTTTTGATGTCCACCTTCTTTAGTAACATACAGTTTTTGTGAAATCATAGAACTGGAAGAGTCCAATCCCCTACCAAAAACTGTTCCACTGACAAACAGTTCGTACCACCAGGAAGTTCTTCCTATTTAGTCAAAATCTTCCATGTTGTAATCTAAACCCATCCTGGTCCAACCCTCTTGAGCAACCAAAAACAAACCTGCTCCATCTTCCACATCACAGCCCCTCAGATATTTATAGTTATATTCCCTCTTAACTGTCTCTTTTTCAAACCAAACATACCCAACTCCTTCCATCTGTCTTCATAGGACATGGCCTCCAGCCCTCTCACTATCCTAGTCGCTCTCCTCTGGACCCACTCCAGTTTGTCAATATCCCTCTTAAGCAGCAGTACCCAGAACTGGACACAATACTCCAGGTGGGGTCTGCATAAGCAGAACGCAGTGGTATCATTACTTCTCCATGTGCAAAATTCATTCCGCAGGAAGGCTTTCTTGGCACCTCTTCTGATGCAGTTTCAGCACTGGGTGAAGTGCTTTTTATATTCTACACCTTTTAAAGCACTGAGGAGTTGACCAGTAGGATACAAATTTATCAGATAAACACAGTTTAAAAGTATAATCTGTGAGGGCCCAGAGAACCCAGAACTAATACCATGTGCCCAAGTATCTTTTGTGTTTGTGTTTATCACAGGGCAACTCCCCACACTACATAACAAGCTGCTTGTGAAACTGAGGAGGTTTCAAAAGCAGTTTGTGAAATTGTATTTGTGCCTGAAATTCACAGAAGAAAAAAAAATGTCAAGGAGCCCTATGAGTACACCCAAGACCTTGGGCACTTCTGGCTCTTCAGATGCCTGCCCTATAATGTTTAAATTATGTTCTTAAGAAAGTCTTCAGAAAGGATTAGCAGACAGTCACACCGCATAATTATACTGTTTAATATTTTGAACATGATTTTTGCCTCCTCAATTTCAACTCTCACTTCAAAGCAGCAGATATATTTGATACAAGAACTAGTCATAGCAGCAGATATATTTGATACAAAAAGTAGTCATAACTAGTATCACGTGGCATGTGAGAAATAAGAACGTAAGAGCCCTGCTGAATTAGGCCAAAGGCCCATCTAGTTCATCTTCCTGCATCTCACAGTGGCCCACCAGATGCCGCAGGGAGCACACAAGACAACAAGATACCCGTATCCTGTTGGCATTCAGAGATAGGCAACCCCTAAAACCCGGAGGCTACACACAGTCATCATGACTTGTAACCTGTGATGGACCTTTCTTCCATAAACCTGTTAGGATGCTTCCTAATCGGAAGTTCATTTTTTGACACTCGCTCCCCCTCAAAAGTGGTTAAAAGGCAAAAAAGTAGAGACAGCCGTCTGGCGTAGTGGGGAGAGCTGCTGCCTTCAAAGCCTGAAGACTGTGAACTTGATAAGTTCGAGACACGCCCCCGGCAAAAAGCTGTGAAAGCCTCCAGGAGGAGAGATAAGAGCTTCCAGCTGCGTCGGTAGAATGTGGGAGGCACCAGCCAGCAGAAAAAAGTCAGACTGTAAAAAGGATACCACCCGGAAAGTAGCTGTTCATGAGAGATTGGACATTTATATATATTGTAACCCCCCCCCCAAGGGGGGTTAGGACAGCCTGCCCATGTACACCGCCTTGGATTAAAGTTGGAGGAGAAATCCAATGACCGAGAAAGGCGGTATATAAATACTGTATATTATTATTATTAATAATTATTATTAATAATAATTATTAATAATAATAATAATAATAATAATAATAATAATAATAATAATAATAATAATAATAATAATAATAATAATAATAATAATAAGAAGAAGAAGAAGAAGAAGAAGAAGAAGAAGAAGAAGAAGAAGAATTCTTCAAGGGCACCAGATTTGGTGCAAAAAGTATGTTGATTATTGGAATAAAATATCATTAATTGAAAACTTGTGAAAATATATTACAGCAAATAGAGCCACTTCTAATTTGATTCAACATTTTCACTGTAAGAATTGTAGAACTTTTTTTCAAATATAACTTCAGGATCCCAACCCCTTCCTGGCCGAGTACCACCTCTGGCACCACTCTTCTTCTGAGTACCACCGGAAGTGACTGGCGATGACATCACCAGTTACTTCCGGGTTTTTAGAGGCTAGAAAACGCAGGTAGGAGGCTCTGTGCAGGTGGGAGGGCCCTTCTCAGCATTCCTGAGAAGCTCGGCCAAAGGCAGGAGCTTCTTGGGAGCAAAAATGTGACACCAAAAGCGCCGTGTCAGAGTGGGGTTCCTGTGGTCCGAGTACCACCAGCAGTCAGCCAAAGTACCACTAGTGGTACTAGTGCCACAGGTTGGGAACCCCTGTTCTAAAACTTTGCACTGGGCCTTCTATGTAGCGTCAGTCTCAAGCTGCTGGGGACCCAAAGACCTGCATTGGACCCTGTATGACACCCCCTCCCCAGCTGCCTCTCAATGGTGCACTGGGTATGACCACTGCCACCAGTTCAGAGAATTCAGGGATCAGCCTTATCCAGAGGGTCCTATGATGGGCATGAGCCCTCGGCCAGTACATGACCTGGCTGGCCTCCAACACTATCACTGCTCCAATGAGCCCTCCCACCACTACTATTTGATACTGGATAAGATTGCTAGACCAATTATTTTGGTGCCTTCAATACAATAAAAAAGCAGTGAGATAATTGTATAATAATTAGAATTTAACTATAGAATTATCCAAGTATAGCCTGCAAGCTTTCCCAGATCAGAGCCATTTAACAGGCTTGCCCTTCAAAAATTACTATTTGCTAACACCGATTCTAATTAAAATTTAGATTGTAGTAAAACTGCTCCAAGTTTTCATTAATTTATAAACAAAATAAGAGGCAAGGCACCATAATAAAACGAAGAAGAATGAACAGGTATAAACTGTTTTCTGTTTGTAATGCAAAATTAAATCAAAACCACTGGTTGAAAGTTAATTGAACTGAATTAAACTGAAGGTCAAACAGTGTGACTATAAACTCGTAAATGTAATAGCAAGAGGTTTTTCTCTAAGGAAGGAAAAATAAAATGATTCCAAAGCCAAGGGTAATGTGAATTTCGGATCCAAATAGCAATGATATCCAGGACATTTAATTAGGAAACTCTGTATATTCATAAGGAAGAACAACTATCTCTAGAATGGAATAGCTTTCCTTCCATTTAAGACAACTGAAAAGAAATAAACTAAAATAAAATATCCAAGAAATACTGCTAGTGTAGCCTTGCCCAGTCTGAAAATGAGAGTGTTCAAACCGTCTGCTATCGTAAAGCATCGTTACCGCACATTCTGCGAGCGCAAACGGCTCCAACCCAGTGTGCCTCAGGAATAAAACACATGAACATTCTATCATCTCTACAGTATTCTTCTTCAGGCTTCTTTGTTCAAACTCGCACATGAGCTCTTTCTTGAGCGTTCAATTGAACATTTATGTGGAGCGAGTATCCTTGCACTTATCTGACACCATTTGCTCAATTCTCCACATTGTAACAAGACTTCCTGCACTGAAGCGTTTGAAAGGAGGAAGGACAGGTTGCTTACCTGTAAAACAACAGTTCTTCAAGGGGTTATCTGTGCAAGCACATGTAGTGGAGTTCTGTGCATGAGCAGCGTTCTTCCCAAGCTCCCACATGGGAAAAGCTCAGGCCCATTGTGCACCTCAAAAGTAGGAAGAATGTCACATTCCTCATTTCCTTTTCAACCACTATTAAAGCAGCACTGTGAAGCACAGGTTTAGAATACTTGACAAAGCTCTGGAATATTAAAAAAAATTCAGGCTTAATGGCCACGGTCAATTCTGCATGCCATTTTTTCCCTGATGAAGCTCATCACAGAATGAGAGAAACGCTGTAAACCAATGCTATTTTCGGACCATGGCCATTAAGCCCCCAAAATTTTAAATTGCTATATATCTGCAGGCCATGAAAGTTTTAGAAATTATAAAGCTCTGAAACCTTCCAAGGTCGACTCTGTTGAGAACTCCACTACGAGTGATTGCACAGAGAGCATGAAGAACTACTACTCATTTTCTTAAGGGAAAACTGAAGTCCCATACTCCAATGTACCATAATACAAAGTGATCAACACCTTAGTGCCAGTCTACTCAGATGGCTCTCCTTCATCCCCCAAAGCCAGTCTGTTGCCCAATCATGTGCTTCTTCCTCTACAACACTGCAAAAATGTGGCTTGTCCGTTTTGTTCCCTCAGTGAACACACTTGTTCATGCCCTCTTGCCTTGATTACTGCAACATTCTCCATTCTGGTCTTCAGTTGGTTCAGCTCCATCCATCATTCTGCCACCAAAATCATTTCCTCTCCCATTGGTCTGATCATGCCACACCCCTCCTTAGACACCTGCACTGACTTCCTTCTCACTCCCAGAGCTAGCACAATTTCCTGCCCTTACCTTCAAAGTCCTCTATGGCCTCATTCCTGCTTAACTCTCTGCTCTCCTGCATTACATTCCTGCCCGTGATCCTACAGCTTCACCATGAAAATTGGAAGCGCTCAGAGATCGCCGCAAAACAGCGATCCAAAGATTGGGGAGGCTTGCAGAGGGTCGCACAGGCCTCCCCGAAGCTCCCCCAAGCCCCAGTAAGTGCAGCGGGGGCGGTTTTGGGGGCCATTTCGGCAGCGGCAATCCCCCGGATCGCCACCGCTGCTGGCTCCGCCCCCGCAAATACTCGAAGTTTTCCCCACCTCGCGGGGAGAACTTTGAGAACCGCTGCCATATCCTATCCACTCTCCCAGGCCTCCAGGCCTGACATGCTGTTTCTTGGTTCTGCGCCACCAAATTAGGGTAGCATGGACCCGAGGAGCACCATTGTGCAGGCTGGGGCTTACCTGGGGTAAGACGACATTAATTCTCTTACCCCAAGGAGACCTCCAGCCTGCTGTCTGGGTGGCAACCAGGCCCTATGGCGCCTGGACAGGATTGGGCTGAGAGTCTCAGTAAGCGTACATGAAACCACTGCATGTTCTCCATCTTGGCTGGCACCATTAGCCTCCCTGTCCTCTGTGCAATCTGGTTTAGATTGCAAACCCTCAGGACAAGGATGTCTTCTTCTACTGGAAATTCCAATGCACATTGATGGCGCTATATAAATAAGAAATAGTAGGTATGGATTAGTAATCTTCCCTATATACCTACAGAAATGCGTATTTGGACAGGGAAACGGGTAGGAAGAAAGGAAGGAACTACCTACTTGTTGGCTGAATGGCTTTTTGGAATCTGTAACATCTTTTCATCTACTCAGAATTATGCCTATTTGCAGTAATACACAAAGTCCACACCTCCCCTGCCTCTCTTTCTCTCTCTCCCATTTCACATCCCTCTCCTGCACTATGTTTCAGGGAGGAAGCAAGATCTATACTCAAAATAATTGCTTAATTTATAATTTACAGTAAAGTCAGCCACATGCTAGTAATTAAGTTGCATCTATCTGATGTTTGGACTGATAACCTAAATGGAAAAGTGGGTTTTTCAAAGCAAAAACTTCCAACTCATTGATGTTTAGAGATGCAATATCAAAGATAAATTTCACCATAAGATTTGTCTAATCTGCTTGTTCCAACTGGTAAATGTAAAGCTGCAAACTGAATAAATGCTATGTTGGTGCCATGGAAATGTATCATGTAATATACAAATATTTGTATATCACATGAAACTTGTGCATCGTCATCATCGTACCATTGATGTGCACTACATAGAATGAAAGAGGCAGGTCCCTGCTGCGAGAGGCTTACATATTAACATAAGGGAAACAATGGGGTGGAGAGAAAGGTTAATGGGGGAAGCACATGCGATTGCTTTATTTCCATGTATTTCACTAACTGTCTAATTCTACTGACAAGTCAGTCCTATTAAGGTCAATGAAACTTACTCCCAGGTAAATATGTATAGGATTTCAGCTTTAGGTACAATAGGAAAGAGGCCTAAAGGTGGTGCCAAAGGCTTTGTGGAAAAGGAGGGTTTCAGGAACTGACTGGAAGTAAGCAAGCAATGGAGCATCCCATAGGTGTTCCAAGAGGCAATTCTATGCATAAGGGGCAGCAAGAGAGAAAGCATGGAGTCAACTGAGAGGGCAGGAGAAGTTTAGATGGTTGAGGGTTGCAGAACTGGAAGAGGAAAGGGCACAGGCAGGAGGGAAGGAGGATAGGAGGGCTGAGAGATAAGGAGGTGCAAGTTGGATGCCCACAAGGAACTGTAGCTCAGTTAGGAAAAGCACATGCTTTGCCTGCAGGAAGTCAAAGGGTCACCCTGCAACATCTCTAGGCAGGGCTGCGAAAGACTTCATTTTGAAACCCTGGAGAAACAGCTGCTGGTCAGCATACAGAACACTGAACTAGATGACCTAATGGTCTGATTTATTCCTAAGACTCAAATTGACTCATAATTTCATAAACAACCAGCCACTTTTAACAAGATGATCTTTGGGACACCAACAACACAGATGTGAGAATTCATTCATGCATTCCCTGGCTATTTACTCACTCTTCAGACGACATCTTGCTACAGTAAATTCATAGGGAATAGGGGGTTGCCAGTTAAGCAAAGATGCTGGTTCATAACACTTTTACTTAACTTGTCCCACTCACTTATCGGACAAGGATCAGCTCTGTGATGCCTGCCCTCCTTCCTTTCTCATGAGCACCCTCTATGAATGCAGACTCCATTTCCTAAGCTGGGTCCTTGTAAGGAAGGAAGTGGAAAGTCCTCATTCCTAGGAGGACCTTGCAAGGAAGGAATGAGGGCAGAGCGGCACCACAGAGCCGAATCCTGTCCAGTAAAGCCCGACCCACACCGCACGAGCTCAGGCAAGGAGGCGAGTGAGCGAGGCTGGCCGCTCTCCTCCGCGCTCTGACTCGTCTGTAGGAGTGTCTAGTCTCTCCTATTGTCCCACCTTCTTAAGAAAGCACAGCTGTGATTGGCTAACCTAAAGTGTGCTCTGATTGGCCGAAAACCTTGCACACCAGACAGAGAAAGTAGCAAAAAAAAAAACCTTTCCCCAGACACATTAAACATTAAACACCAGAGATTAAATATGCAGTCCCCCAAGATTAGAAGCGGGAAACCCCAAACAGAGCTCCTCTGACTTCAGCGAGTTGCAAGAGCCTTCCGGGAAACACGGAGTCACACGTGATCGTCAGAAAGGGGATTTCTGCTGCAGCCTGCATCACTTCTCTTTCTGTGTCTGATTTTTTTCTAGATTTGCTTTCCTCTCCCAGCCCTAAAACAGCCTCTCTGATGGGAAACGCGGGAGGAGGAGGAGGCAGTCGCTGGTGGCTGCCTGGCGACTCCAGACACCCCAGCTGCGGCTGGAAAGTTTCCCTGTTTTCTCCCCCCCCCACCTCCTGGTCCCGTGGAGTGGCGCTTGGGCTCAGGCCCCCACCTGCTTCCTGCCCTGACACTCTCTTCCCTCTCCCGTTGCCTGCCGGCCCGTTCCCAAAACTCGTTGTTTCCTCTCAGCCGAAAGCGCTCTTGGTGCCCTGTGGAGGCAGCCGTCGCTGAGGAGCCAAGAGCATGGCTGGCATGAAGAAGGTCTCCCGCTCGATAAAAGGGTCTCCAGCAGCAGGGCTGGGGAAGCACCTCGCTCGAGAGCTTGGCACGCCCCCGCCGGCTACAGTAGACTGATTTGGTGAGCCAGATGGACCAGTGGCCTGGCTCGTTTAGACGGGTGATCAGATCAACGCTCTCTCCTGGATCTAGCCTGTGCAGGCCATTACCTCCACGGTGATTAGAAGTAGTTCAGAGTGGCAGGCAACCACTCTCCTCCCCCTCTCATTTGATTGGTGGCTGCAGTAGCTCCGCAAACCCGCCCCCTCAAAACATGGGCAAAGAACTTTATGTACGCGCCGGAAATCGGGAGATCGCATCTGCTCTGCTCGCTTCCGCAATGGTAACCAGACACCTCCGCACAGCTCGACAAAGCTCCTCGGGCGTCTGGGACGTGCCGGAATTCATGCGGTGTGGGTCGGGCTTAAGCAAAGGAGGGGCTGGCAGGTGACTGGGCAGCTTTGTTAACCAGCAAACTTGGTTAACTGCAATCTGCCTACCACCTCAGAATTGCCTGTTAATTGGCACACTTGGTTAACTTGGCTTACACTGTATTATTTTGACTCCAGTAAAAATGTTTCTTCTAGTGTGGATTCAGTTTTTAATGTCTGTTTCTATGGTGATTTGGTTTTTCTTCACATTGCTATCTAGAGTACAGGTACTTTGTAGCTTCCAGTCAAACCTGTCTTGCATTATTCCCATTTCTTGTATATGTGAATGCCATGAAAACCATTTACTGGTATAGGAGGGCCCCCATATCCGCTGGGGATATGTTCCAGGCCCCTCCGTGGATACTTGAAACCGTGGATAAGAGCGAACACCCCCTCCATGGTTTCCTGAGGGCCCCCCACCCTGCCTCCCCTGCAGGCAGGCATGCTTGCCCCCCCCAGCTCTTATTTTTCTTTCAGCAAGCTTTGTTTCTTCCTTAAAACAAACAGAGAAACAGCCTCCATTGCAGGCAAGTAGAACGAGACTAAGTCCTAGAGAGGCTCTGCAAGGTTTCTGTTAAATTTGCAGAGCCTCTCTAGTACTTAGTCTTGTTCTACTTGCCTGTAATAAGCAGCCAGAGGCTGCTTCTCCTGTTTCTTTAAGGAAGAAATGAAGCTTACTGGGAAAAAAGTAAAAGCCTGGGGGGTCCCCATTTTCCGTGGATAACTGAAACCGTGGATAGCGAATCAGTGGATATGGGGTCCCACCTGTATTTTCAAAACCGCAAACTTCGTATTTCTTGTAGACTTTAATTTAGACTGTTGTTGCTTTGCGTGTTACTGATGAGCACCAAATTCCATTAAACATTGTCCAACCAAATGATTCACTTGTGTTTATTCAGTTTGAATAACTGTTCAAATGTGTATTGTTTGTATTTCAATTACCTTAGATGCATCTTCAGTATATCTATTGATGTATTCTTTATATGCAGAAATTCTAAATACTTAGAATACTTTTAAACACTAAAAACACACTATAATATTACTTTAAAGGCTTCAAATGATGTTCATCTGTCTCGCCACCCCATTAAGACAATACCACTTTCCACAGAATGTAGCACTTATTCTAATTTTAACAGAAAACAGTTTATATCCTTTTCATAAAAATGTGTCTATAAGGAAAAAAGAAAAAAGACACTAGAAGTTGAAAAAGGTTTGATAAAGTATTGTCTGCTTACTAAGGTCTAGTCAAGGAAACTTTATGGAACAAACATAGTAAGCAGGTGTCTGCAAGTCTAAATGTTGCAACGGCATGTCTAGTTAATGCTTCTTCCCACTGAGTTGATTGGAATCAGGGGGCTCATGAGAAAACGTGTTACAATTAATGGAAACTGACACTATAAAATCAGGCTACATCTAAAACTGAAACACAAACAGTAAATTAAAATAAATAAAATGACTAAATAATCCAGAAACATGAATAGATGTAAGCAACGATTCAGTACAGTTAACGATACAGTAGTGTTTGAAGTAGGATCAGTTACTCCATCTTCAGCATATGGAAAACATTCAACTGGATATTTCCATTTCCTCTGACCTGACAGTGCAGCTGAAAAACTCATCAGCAAACAATGATGACAGGAGTTTGAATGGAAAGCTAGGTAAATGAGGCTTAATCCAGAGTCGAGGTTTGCAATAAAACTCCTAGATTGAAAATAGACACATGGATGTAGTGAGGGGAATTTTAGCTAGACTTAATGGAGAAAATGAACAACTTGCGGTACAATCTATTGGTCCAGCACTCACATTTTTGATGAGAATCAGGAGCAAAAATGCTTACTTCCCTCCCCGTCTATGGATAATTACTATGATAACAGTATGCCTCTGAATACCAGTTGCAGGGGAGTAATGGCAGGAGAGAAGTTGGCTTCTCTCTTTGTGGGCTTCCCAGAGGCAGCTGGTGGGCCACTGTGGGAAACAAGATGTCGGATTGGATGGGCCTTTAGCCTGATAGGAGCACATTCCCTTTGTTCTTATCTGCAAAGCTGCAGAAAGGTATTTTAAGTGGGCAACTGTTGGACTCTTTCTTATTGGTGACTTACCAAAGCATGGTTCAGAACAATCCTATGTTCTGTGTGGAAGCCTTTTATGGCAAGGGTGATGCTTACCTGAGTTGTGGGGTCAAAGTCTATTTAAATCTGATTTAAAAGAAATCGTTGGACTGCAAGATCTACTGTAAGACCTACTGTAAGAACCCTAAGTCCCAGGCTGGAGCAAGCTAAACTTCTGTCATATATTATAGTCAATTTATAATTAGTTGCCATTGCTAAACGACTGACAGAGTGGAATAAAGTTTACTGAAGTAATAAGATCAGTGCATCCGATTAGTCCTGCAAATAAATTCTTGGGTGCAAATTTGAATGAGGGCACAAGAATTTCGACCATCTTTAACGCTATATATTTTTTTTTATGTTGCTTTCTACTAAGGGAATAATTTTCACAAATTAAATTGAAGCAGAGCACTTAGTCATATAAACTATCATTTTCGATGAGAAACTTTGCTGGAGTTTGCTTCCTCTCTGTACATTCTGAAACGGTTATATACAAGTACTTAATTTCTGAAATATTACATACAGAAAGCCAATTGTGTGTTACAGAGCATTTACCATAAGGCTCACTATATGATGGCCCACTGTCAAGGGGCACTTGAGGAGTTCCACTAGACAAACTTTGAATAAGAGCTTCTCTGTTCTCTTCCATGAGAGGGAACTGATAAACATCTAGTCTTTGGAAATGGCTTTGTGATGCATGATTTTTTTTTAATTTTCTGCTCTCCTAGTATGTGCATACACACATACTGTGATGCATTATCACATTACTGCTTTACTTTTCCAAGAATAACCTAATAAAACAAAAATACTTCATAACCATGAACTCTCGTATCTTAGAAGTCACACTTACTTGGCAATCTCCAATAACATCTTTTAAAATCTTAATTGTTTACTGCAGGGGAAAGATTATTAAATGAACTATTTTCCTTAAAACACCAAACCTTTCTTCAAACATATTTTTTGAAACTTACTATATATAAATTTTATTTACCATGGCCCAAATGCGTTTCACATATGTGAAGAAAATTGGCACGGACCACATGTGAAATAAACTCTTGGCAAGAAAAGTACAATCATGTGCCATTTAGAAGACTGGCTTCAGAAGAAATGGCTTTTACTTTCCCCTCAAACCAAGGAACTTAGCAAAAGGAAGAGGAAGAGATTTTTCAGGTAACGCTTTGTAGCAGAGCTATGTAAATTACCCTGAAAGACTCATCCACTTCACTATCCTCTGATCATCAAATCACTACAGATTCTGTGCCAACAAATACAAAGATAGGAAATCAGGAAGCTTCATTTTCATTCAAGTGGCATTCACAAATAGCAAGTTGCCTTTCCCTACTGTTGGTCAGTTAAAAGAGCAACATTTGAAATCAGCCATTCTGATCAGATTATATGTTCAAAGGATCTGTGCACATATTATTTGTAGCATTTATGCTTGGGTTAGAACACTGTCAATTCATTACACCACAGGCTTCTGAACACATGGACCACCCAGGTGAAGCCACTGCTATAAGGAAGAGTTCCTACTGACCATCATATGGCAGGTGTGACATATAAAGTCACCCCATCATCTGTAATGCCCCACAGTATCTGCAGTTGGTCCTCAAGTGACATAAGAGACTGGCAAAAAAAGAGTCACTGATTTTAAGTTTCATGGAAATAATTTGAAATGACATCTAAGAATTCCTTTTCAGAGACTGCTTTGTAGAAAGAGGTCCCTTGGCAATGAGAACAGTTCGTGTATGAGGCACTTTTTCTATGTTATTGTGACATGGAGATTAATTTTGTAAAGTTTATGGGCAACACAAGTGCATTGGTCTCTATAGGGACATCAAATGAGAAGCCGTTGTGTGCATTTGTTTCCTAAAAGATGGCAAGATACTTGCAGCACCACTCAACATGTTTTTTTTACATGCTCACACACTTCTAACACAGGTATGGTTCTGAAAATATAACATCAATAGATGGGGAAAATATAGAATGGATGCCCTCTGCTCTTCCTAGTTCTCTTGCTGTTATGCTTAGTCTCCTACCACTCTGGCAAGGAGGATGCTGACCGGTGCATGTTAGGAAAAAGAGGAAAGAAAGTACCTTTCTTGACCACTACTCACCAAGGAAACCATAATGCACAACACAGGCAGCAACCCTGTCCAACAAGTGCTAATGATCAGTCAGTCTCAGTAGGTGAGCTAAGAGTAACACAAAAGCATCATCTCTAAACAGGGGGATGGTTGATAACGGGGCACACTCCTTATAGGCAAGTAGTTCAGCAGTTACCTTTTGCCATAGCAACCAGGAGTCAAAGCATAATGTGTACATAAGCCTGTGGATCTCACTTTTTCTTCCTTTCCTTGCTGTTTTCATTAACTTTTAACGGATCTGGCACAATGTCAGGCAGATGTTTTCATTTTACTTTGCTATTTCAGCACCAACCATGCGACCCAGAACAGCTCAACTACAATTTCTATGAAAATATCTTGCATTTGATTTTCTACACCTTCCAAGGTAATCATAAGAGTGCAGGAATATTTATGGCTAATTCTATGCTAGTGATGAGCCTATTATACCTTCATTTGGATTTGCATCACTTTACTTTTGTTATACCAGTATCCCTCACTTAACGGGGATGCATTCTCCAAATCCCGTTGTTAGGTGAGTTTGTCGTAATACGAATTACCTGTGTAATGCCTCTGGAGGCCTCGCGCCAGGCTGGCAACTCCCTCCATAGGCCTCATAAGCCTCCTTAGGCCTTCTCTGAAGCGACAGGATGCAACTTCCGGTTTACTTCTGGGTTCGAGTCCGCCACTTCCTGTCGCTTCGGAGAAGGCCTCTGGAGGTCTATGGAGGGGGATGCCTGCAGCCTCCGGAGACCTCCACAGGCATTACACAGATTAACTTGATGTGGGAATCAGCAATGAGTTTATTACACAGATACACTCTACTGAAATGTTCATAGTTTGAAGGATAGGAGGGAGAAAGGTGGTTGGCTAATAATTCCACCGTTTTAAAGGTGACTCAAGCAAACTGAAAAGAAATACTGGCTAGTGTAGTTAGCATGCCCCGATGAAGTTCACAGAACTGGACAGAAAGGGAAAAACATCTAGACGGGCAATTTTTCCAATCTGTTGTAGTGCAAGAGAAGCTGGTGTGCAAGAAAAGTGACATAAGGCACTTACACAGCTCCTGCTAACTCCACCGCCGGTTGACACCTGCTCTGCTGGACATAGGTAAGCCCTGCGCTGGGCGATGGGAGGGCGGGCCAGGGGAGGGGGACATCGGCCAGTCAGGCAAGGGGGGCAGGGTCCCAGGCCTGGCTGGCCTTACACGGCCTCCCTGGACATGTGCCAGCAAAATAGCTGGCGCACATCCAAGGAGACCCATTGGGGCCGCTGGGGCTTACACCCGGGGAAAGGGACGAATATCCCTTCCCCCCCCCCCGGTGTGCCTCAGCTCTGCTGGCGCGGCCCTAAACCTGTTTAGGATCCGCCGCAGCGCGCTTTGTGCACTGCGGTGGATCTTAGGCAGGATTGGGCTGCCCGGTTTGGAACCAGGTGGGAACTAGAAACTGAAGATTCAACAGAGAAATTGAGGGAAGAAGTCCAAGCTAATCACTACCACCTCCTCTTGCAACCCCCCTTTTTCATTGGTCATAGCTAAAGATCCTAAATTCTATGACACTTTAATGGATGAAATGAAGTTAGGTGAGATATTTATTGAGTGCGGCTGTTGGCTTTATCATTTATTTAAAAAGTATATAGCACATATTTCCATCAAAACTGATGTACAGAACAGTTTACAAAACACTTTTCGGATAGAAACTAAAAATACCCTGAAGTCAGTGCCAGGTGAATAAGTTTGGGCAGGGCATCCCACAGTCAAGGCACCACAACAGAGAAGCCTCTATCTCAGATGACCATCCACCTTATTTCTGAAGGCGAGTTACGCATAGCAGGGCCAATGTCAATGAATGGGCAGATTCATATGAAAGAAAAGTGGTCCTTCAGATATACAGGCCGTTTAGGGCTTTAGAGGCCAAAATCAGCACTTTGAATTGTGCACAGAAACAAACTGAAAACCAGCAAAGTTCTGTCAACAAGAGTGAAATATTACTTATGTGGCAAACCCTAGTTATTAACTGAACTGTGTGGAGGATGTTCCATATTCGGAACTAGTTGTAGTACACTTCATGTGCTGCCTCAGGTAAAGAGACTTTGCAACAGTTGCACCTTCACATTACCAAGGCATGGATGATTGTGGTGAGATTTCTTTTGAGCTCCAGTAAAGTTTCTTTTTCTGTTTGCCCTTGTTTGCCAAATGCCTTAACCTGGCATTTGCATGGCTAGTTATTCACACCTTGATCTTATCATGGTTACTCATGCTCCCGTAAGATTCTGCTCACCTGTTAAGAATTTCTGGATAAGCTCTGTGCCATAGGCCCAACTCTGTTTGAAGTCCTGCTGATGAGCAAGCAGGACAAGGCCATTTCCTAGCAGTGCCCCAGCTCTCCAACTCCATTCCCCAGAAAGTTTGAGCTGTTAAGGTGAGGAGGGATCATGCCACATGGATGTTTAAAACTTGCTTGCTCCATCATGCTCTCTGTCAGGAGCAATTTGGAAGATGCTCCCTTGCATTGACCTGTTCAGTGCCATTTATGTTTGTTACGATTGCTGTTTTTATTGTATACAATTTATTTTTAGTACATTCGGTTTTCCATGTTTTGTGAGCTGCTTTGGTTTTTGTTGCAGAAAAGGGACATAAAGCAAAACTAAATAAAATACAGTTGGGAAAGTAAGATATGAAAATGATAGGGAAAACGGGGGGGGAACCTGGATGAAGGTTGATTTTTAAATATTTCCTCTGTGCTTTATTACTAGGAAGAGGAATACAGCCACACAGGAACAAACACACCAACAATGGTGGGGTCTCCTTTTTCAGTAGTTCTGCTCTTAGACAGGGACAACTTCTACACATCCACTTCTAGCACTACAAAGCTGAGCCTCCACTGTATGACACTCCCATGTGGATAGACTATTTTATTTATTTACAGTATTTTTATCCCGCCTTTCTCCCCGAAGGGACCCAAGGCGGCTCTAAACAAGTCCATCATTTCCTAATTTTACTTGAGGCTGATAATGAAGTAAATCATGGTCCTATGAAAAGGCAAGAAAACTAGTTCTGCCACATGCCAGTTACTAACCCACAGTTCCAAAGCACTTACTGTACCTCTGTTTCAGAAAAGTTGCCTTGCACCCCAGTTTTATATGAATGAAAACAAAACATGTCCTACATTCTGATCAAATACTTGCAGCGACATACACCAAAGATGCTCTATTACAATTACAAAGCCAAATAAAACTCCTTGATGAATTGGGACGCAGACACATTCAGTGTCAGGAGGCCACACTTATTTATGTAAAGAGTGTTTGTCCGGAAATTGATCAAAAAGTTAGCATTGAAAAAAGTTCATGTGAAACAGTAGATTTTCATTTGAAGTTACAATGTTTTTCAAGATAATATACTAGGTAAGTTTTCATCGGCATTGTAAAGCAAACGAGTAATCTACAAGCCTTTTTCTCTAGAAAAATGAAAGGGAATTTAGTTAGGAATGTACTTGCATGCTCCCACATTATTTCCCACCATTTTAAGACTTAAAATTTAAGTCATAAACCTGTGACCCCTCTCTAGAAGCACCAAATAAAGTTGATTCATAAATAGGAACTGAGAAGATTTAGATGACCACGGCTTAAAGGGAATAGTAATTACCATCAGAGAAACACCACATAAAAACCAGATCAACTGACAGCTACTGTTACTATTCAGCCAAGGAAAAGTTTGCAAACAAGTTAATGTCTTTGAATTTCCTAGAACTTTGAGAGTTTTTTTTTCTATGAATAGAAATATACTGGCCATATCACAGATTAATACTAGATTCAAGTTTCTGCTTAAGTGCCAACAATTTTTTATACTGACCAAATCTTTAATTCTTCCCTAGTACCATGTAAGTTCTGCCATGATTAAAGCAGCTAATTTGAGACTAAAGGCATTGAATGTCATGTTAATAGCATTACAACATGGAAATACCTGTGGCATCACTCACTGGATTATTCTGAAGATGAAAGCTATAAAGTTTGTAATGCAATTGGCATATTAAAGCTAGAAATACTAAAAGCACACACACTAGCAACCATATATCAACAGCTCCGGTGCCAAATACTCTAATTGCTTGCTGAATTTCTATAAACATAAGTTGTTCCTGCGACTGCGACCTTGGGCCCTGAAAGGAGTTTCTCCAGTGAACATACCTTGTTTCTTTCACAGAATGTGAATCATCAACATTCCTTCACTGAACTCTTAGAATGGTGATGGATATGTCATCAGAGCATTCTAGCCAATAGGAGAAGGGGGGGGGGTAGGATCACCACCATTTAGCCAATTGCTGTAATTAGTTTATTTGGCTTTTTTAAAACTTTAAATACTCAGTGGTGCACCTTTAAACATTTGATAACAAAGTAGTTCAACTGATTATCATGCTATAAACCAGATCCAAGATGATCCAGATAAATCTAAATGCCTTTTAATGTTTTTTTTTCTGCTAATGAAATGAGTTAAGCTTGAGGGCTTGCCCTGCAGGAAATAGCATGTTCTAGTCAACAGAAATACTTAACTTTCAACTAATCATAATTGATCTTAATAGGACACAAGTTGGTGCATATAGGAAGTCCATCTGAATGCACCATGTTCCAGCTTGAGAGGATAACAATATATTCAAAAAACAGTTTCCTTTTCCACTTCCTGTCAGATTTGCAAGGACAGCCTAGCCACCCTCCTCTTCCTTTTCCTCTTCCTCAGCAGCAAGGAGCACTGTGAACTACCCCAGCTCCTTAAACCTGGGAAAGGGAGCTGCAATTGCCCTGCAGTTCTCTTTCCAACCTGGGGAAGGGAAGAGCAGCACAGAGCCCCAAAAGGGTCCCTAGGGCAGAAGCCACACTGTCAAGTTAGCAGGGTGACATCTCTGGTCCCTGAAGGGTGCTCTCACTCCCTAAAAGTTATTTTATTTGTCTTTAAAAATAAAATAATGCTGATGCTCACTGGTCTTCAATATTTATACTCTCTACAAGTGACATCTAAAGAATGAGCGGACAAACTCACCCAATAAGCACAGAAAGCTGCTCTCACTAGGTTGGTGAAAACCACCAGGGGAAATGTCAAAGCTACAAGCCTTCCATGTGAGGCTATGAAACCAAGAAAGAAAAATTAGCATAAAGGGAAGATGTTTCCTGATTTAAAGTTGTCAAAGCAGGAAAATTGACCTGAAATGAAAACCATTATTACATAAAAGGAATTTAAAAAAAGAGGTGGAACTGAAAGGCAACATTCCCACCACCTGTCATTCTAACTGGACAAAGAATAGCCAATTACTTTAACACACTCTGAAATCCAGTGTAGTATGAGCTCTATAGCACTTGATCCGACTTATTCTTGGTAATGTCTGTCACTGGTTTAAATGGTTCTGTTAAACTGCAAGTCAGTTATTAAATAAGACAGGACAAAATAGACTCCATATAGGTTTGCTCTTTCTTGTTCAATTAAGTCTTAAGTATACAACTGAAAAACCAAGTGCTTTCCATACAAGAAGTTGTTAAACAGTCATAACATTCTAAAGTTTTGCACAATGCTCTTTTATTTTGTTATACTTGTGTACCTTCTTGCAAATACTATTGTGAGGGAGGATCCAGCACAATTTCACCCCAGACTTGGTTAGCATTGTTCATTCAGTTTCAGGGGATATCATTTAAACACCACAGAGTGCTCTCTAACCTATGGCCCCAATCCAAAAAAACTGAAAGTGCAGCTACAGAACTCTGAACAACCAGGACAAGAGAGGCTTCAGAATAAATAAAAAAAAAGGGTATGCAAAGAAGAGGAAAAGTATGTTCAGTAGCAATGGAAAGAGCTCTGTCTTGCATATTGTAACTTTTCCAAACAGAACAAGCCTATATTTAACATCAGCCCCTCTGGCACTACTGATTACCCAGGATCCCCTTTTCCCTGAGGGGCTTCACTTGGCAATCACTCACAGCATTAGCTTGCAGTGTGCAGTGCAGGGGAAACTGTGCTCTCACCGATGGTTGGGCTGCAGCACACAGAGGGTGCTCAATTTAGAGCTCTCTCCTTGTGTAGCAGGGTGCTGTGGCAATGCTACAGATAGAGGAGCCTTACACAAAACCATCACTGCATGGCGCAACCCCCTGCAGCATCGAAGGAGTCAGGTACTTGATTTTTGTAGACTAAGTAGTTGCATTTCTATTACTGTATTTAACTCCTTATGGAACCCTGGCAAAGCAAGGCAAAACATAACATACATCCTGGGTCCACCCAATAAGAGTGGAAAATGTTGAAAGCCGAATTCTAGTGGCCACTGCCATGAGGGCGTCAGACAAACACGCAACAGTGACTGTTTACAAAAGTTACCGACCAAGAGCAGCTAACTCACCACAGGGAGGTCATTTCATGCTGTTATCATACTTTTGTCCTTATTTAGTTTCTCCACTCCATGGCTTTCTGTTAAACACAGGCCACATTTAAACATGACCCACAGAATGGTACTCATTTAATTTCTCACGTGACTTGTATGATCTGCATTGCTGCCTGGCTGTGCTCCATTTGGCTTCCAAACTGTCTGCCATGGTTTGGAGCTGGCTTTCTCTCTGCCTTTTGAGTTCCCAACAGTGGTTTCGACAGTCTCATTTTCTTTCAGCTCAATCGTCTTCCAAAAGGATTGCTCAACTTAGTTTTGCTGACCACAAACAAACTATACGGGCTGTCCCCGAAGATTCAGCACAGACAGGCTAACTTCTCCCAACCCAATAATTATAGGAACAAGAATAAAGCGTTGTTGTTATCTCTACCTACTGAAATCTGGTTAGTGTTTGCAACAGGATTTTTTTGTCCCACGAAAATGAAATGAGAATATTTACACATTCTACTTTTGGTGGTCATGCCCCTCAATCCCGCTTCAGGCCCAAACTACAAATTAGAAGAACATGAGGCTCCTGCAACTGCTCAGAGTTTCCTCCTCCAGCCCACTTCATTGGCTACTGCTTACAGGGGCAAGGAAATTCTCAAGTGCGGCGATGTTGCATCATGCACCTTCTTCAAATTAAAAAGATAACCACATTTTCCTTGCGTAACATGTTGTCTGGGTCTCGCCTCATTTTGGGGCAATTTTGTAGTGGCCAAGAGACAGCTCCCCCATGTCTGAAGGTCAGAGTGAGCGAACGTCCTTACAGGTCTCTGTGCAATTGTTTTCCAGCCATCGTTTTTTTAAATACTAGATTCCAATAATTTTTTTAATGTAATGATCTATGTACACAGCAAATAAGTGATGAAACACAAATCTTCACACAATAAGATAATTTGTTCAGGTTTCTTAGTTATGGAGGTTATATTTTAACTAATACAGGTCTGTTATGTGTTTGGTAGCAAAGGGTTTATTAGCATTCAAAAAGGTATAATTTACCTAGTGGTACTGGTTTCAAACTGTATATTAGAGAAGAATTACATGTTTATGAAATGAGGCTGTCACTGAAAAAGGCATCACTGAGCTCTCCTTTATAATGTCATTTTCTCTATATTGTGACATCAGCATATGCATTACCACCCTACACCATTGGGATAGGAGTTGACTGGAGACACATATCAGGATACAACATGGGGCAAGTGGTCCTACATTTTATAGGGCTGATATAGTTGTAGGAATGTGCCACTGAATTGTGCATGCGAGGTTGTGAGGGGGCTACAATACAATACAACAGTCACTTAAACTGATGCAGTCCTACCTAGCCAGTGGTAAACCCAACATTTTTTTAGTTGGATTACACTAATTTAAGAGTTGGTTCAGACAGCTGCAAGGTGGGAATTTTGTGCAGGCATTGAGATCATGTCCCTATCCCCATTGCAAATGATGCATTGCGTGAACAGGTCACGTTCACGGTTGGAGGGGAGAATGCATGTCTCACGTCCACAGAATTTTGAGATGGCCTAAGGGGGGGGGTAGGGTCACCACTCACCACAGTCTTAAACGGAAGTGTCCTCATACGATTTAATATAAAAATTTCCAAAGAAATGTGTGCAACAAAAATGCACACACTGTGACCATAAGCCTATAAGCATAGATGTCAACGTTTAGAATATTCTAAAAAATGTTGTCTTTTAGGACTTTTTCCTAGTTAAAAATCCTTAAATGTTCAAGTCCGTTAATCCCTAGGAGGGGGTATTCAGACAGAATACAGTTACTTCATTAACATTCAAATATTCTACAGTTTACTAGATGCAGACTTGCCTCAAGAAATTCACAACACCTTTGGGTAAAGCAACACTACTATGTGTTTATTGAAATCGACATCTGGAAATAATTTCTACAGCTGCAACCAAGTTTTTCTCCCTCCAAGTCTACTGGGGCCTATATAGCAGGCAAGTGTTCATTTGTATGTGGATGTACTGTCTTACTATTTATGTTCTTAATTACAGCAAAAGCTTTATCTGCATGTTGTACTATCTTACTCTTCACATAAGAACAGAAACGCCTCATAACAGCCTACTTCTTATTCAGTGCAATGAAACACAGCTAAAGGTTAAAGGGAATACAACTTGCATGAAAAAGTTTAAATTTTGGAAAAAATTGCATTGAGTAAGCTCGAGTAAATTCAAAGGGGATTTTTAAAAAACATTAATAAATATGATTAAATTCTGATAAGGTTTTAAGGACAGCCAAACTAAAATTATCTTGTCCAAATAGTTGTGGCCCTCTCCAAGAAACTAAAAACATTAGGTGAACATTTGTAAAATGAAACGAGCTGAAAGCTTTATTGGTTTTGCCTTCAAACAACTAAAAATGCCTTATATGGCATGCGCGCGCGCGCACACACACACACACACACACACACACACACTCGCTCACGGCCTAACCTAGAAGGCTATTACATGTATATATACCGTATTTTTCGCTCCATAAGATGCACTTCCCCCCCCAAAAAATAGGGGGTAAAGCATGCGTCTTATGGAGCGAATATTTAAAAAAAGTAAAAAAATACTTACCGGGGCTTCGGGGAGGCCTGCGCAACCCTGTGCAGGCCTCCCCGATCTTCGTTTCGGCGCTAAATGGCCATTTCCGGCCATTTCTGGTTTTCGGAAAACGAAGCGCCGAAACGAAGATCGGGGAGGCCTGCACAGGGTGGCGCAGGCCTCCCCAAATCCCCCAGAAGAGACCAGAAGCCCCGGTAAGTAAAAACTTTTTTTCTCTATTTTTAGCTCCATCAGATGCATGCGTCCTATGGTGCGATGCGTCCTATGGAGCGAAAAATACGGTACTGAAAAGAGGGTCAGAGGAGTATCTACAGGTACCAGCTTTCTTCTACTGGTGCAAGGAAGCAAATGTGGTACCTGAAGAAACCAAAAATGTGTCTTGTTTACAAACTCCCACTTGACTCAACTTACACATATACTTTTGTAAGGTATCCCAAACATGGAAATGTCATGATATAAATAAATAAAAGCAAACGTTTGCAAAATTTGGAAACTATTATGGACCAAATATAATATTGCAGTTTTAATAATCATAATTAATAATCACTAATTTAAGAATCAGTGTTTCTCAAACACGTAGTAGTTAATTACTGTTGTCAACATATATGCAAGTCCAAGTTATGATAGAATAAGCAGATGGAAAATACCATCTCCAGCATAACATACTTTTGAAATGAACTCGAGTCTGTAAAAAATAAAATCATCATTTTCAATATTATTCCCATCATAAAATATAAAGGAATAAATGCTATTGCTTCATGGTTTTTGTGGCACCATATCACTACAATGTTGCAATTCAGTTCTACAGTCAAACTACAGTTACATTCACTCAAATAAAATTGTTACAGCTTATGTTTCATTATGCTTGCAAGATTATTGTTCTGACCAATTGCCCCCTCGTGATTAGTTAGCTGTTTTATATCCCAGTCGTGCGGTTATATGTCTAGGATACAAGTGGCCTGGGAAGAACAGAGACAGGAAATACAATTAAAAGCTTTGCATGGTGGTTTGAGACTGTACAAAGGAGATTTAGATTCTCCATATCCATTGTTTGTTTATTCCAAAAAGGACCAATTTCCTGGGAATGAACCCACAACATACATAATGCCTACAGTGATTTTAAGATAACTTTACTTCTAAATTACACGACATATAAACTTAGTGTCTTTAAATGATTTAAAGTCTTCAAGTGTATAAAAATGAAGACAATTCCACAAAATTCTAATTAAAAGAAAGTCTTCTTACCACCAATTACTGGGAAAAGAGCAAGAAGCAGATTTTGCACCTCACACGATACAAAACTGTTCAGTATGTTTTTCTGAATTGGATGCTAAATCAGTGAAGTACCAGTATACAAAAATAAAATGCTTCAAAAGATAACGTAGTTTACTCTTGGTGTTTATTTCTATGTTGGAGTTTACTAATCACTTTACAGAGACTTTACAAATCTCTATTTGATTACTAAGTGCAGCTAACGCAACATACTGTGTGTGTACACACACACACACACACACACACACACACACACACACACACACAGGTCCTGAAATGAAAGTACTTGCAGGAAATAGCAAGCTATAATTCATGAGCCACAACGGACTCTTAGATGTTCCAAGCGGGCTTGGTTGTTCAAGAAAGTGAAAAAAGAAAGACTAAAAATGAACTTATAGCGGGGCAGAAATAGTTGGGACATATCAAGGCGATTTGAAAGAGGGATTGCTGCTTCAAATATGCATAAATCTCACTTCTGCCTTTAGTAAATAGGTTTTGAAAGTTTCAAAATGGATTCAAATCCAGTGAACTTGTCAAACCACACACTGCAGTGACACAAGTGGGACACTCCTGGAAGGAATGCCTTTGTAAACCGCTTTCCACTTTCTTAAGAATGATTGTCCTGTTTCCAGCTTAATAGAGATTTTCCTGAGAAGAGCCACAGTGCAACCTGCAAAGCTCCAGGAGCCCGGGTTCAGGGAGTCGAAGGCAGCTGCCTGCTGCTGGGAGAGGAAGGTATAGCAGTAGGAGTTATGAAGGGGCCTATTTGAGTTGAAAGCACAGCAGTGATGGTGGTTGTGAATTTTGTGGTTCTCTGTGAGGATTTTGGAATACAACTCTTCAAGCTTTGAAATTTGGACAGGCCTCCACCTATATCACAAACATTTTTATGTAAGTAAAATTGTAGCCTACTTTCATGGAGCCAAGAGGGTGGTAGAAGTTAAAACTTACATCCCTATAAAACACTTCACAAAGAACAAAACTGTAAAGAATTTTACAGCTCTTAAAAGTAACATTACTGCATCACTTTTTATATGCAGGGCTAGAGGGAGTAGGACACAATTGCACACTCAGCATACAACTATGCATGGTTATATATGCACCTCAAATTTATACATGGTATGCTGCGCAACAAAGCATTTGTGCGTTGTGGAAGCTTACACAAAGATTCTGTGATGGGCAGCCAAATCCTGCATAACTGTAGGCTGGTGGAGTGAGCGCTACGCCAACCTAGGGTGTCGTAAGCATGCCAGAAAGTACAATTTTGGCACCCGGAGAATAAGCCGCACCGGCGTGGAGGCCTGCACTGCTCACTCTGCTGCCGTTCTGGATTTGTGTCAGCCGCCGCAGGCGAGTGCTGCGCCAGTCAGTGCAGGGGGTGGGCGGGGGCTTGGGGAGGGCAGGTAGGGGTGACAAGGGATGGGGCCATTTGGCCTGGCTGTGCGGGAGTGGGAATATCGGTACTGGGTTGTGCCAATATCCTATGCCCCGTCGCAGCTGGGCCAGTCTTACACGGCCTCCCTAGTTGTGCACCAGCTTCAGCCCGCGTCGCTTACATGTGGGGAAGGGGATGAACGTCCCCTTCTCCTGAGGTGAGCCCAGGCTGCACCAGTACAAGCCGAAATACACACAGGATGCAGCAACGGGACATTTAGGCCGGCTGCGCATACCTGCACAGAATTGCGCGGCGCACCGAAATTAAGAGGAGTAGCCTATATTCTATGTGCCTATATTCTGCATTTCTTTCCAATTTCTTATGACTGCCTTTATCAAGCTTAATTCATAAGAACATAAGAAGAGCCCTGCTGGATCAGGCCAAAAGCCCATCTAGTCCAGCTTCCTGTGTCACACAGTGGCCCCACCAGATGCCTCAGGGAGCACACAAGACAACAAGATACCTGTGTCCAGTCGCCACTCCCTTGCACCTGGCACAGAGAAAACCCACTTCTAAAACCAGGAGGTTGCTTATGGCTTGTAACCTGTGATGGTCTTTTCCTCCATGAATCTGTCCAAACCCCTTTTAAAGGCATCTAGACCAGATGCCATCACCACATCCTGTGGCAAGGAGTTCCACAGATGAATTACACGCTGGGTAAAGAAATATTTTCTTTTGTCCGTTCTAATTCTACCTCCACTCAATTTTAATGCATGTCCCCTGGTTCTGGTGTTGTGCGAGAGGGAGAAGAATTTCCCTCTATCCACTCTCTCCATCCCATGCATAATTTTATACGTCTCAATCATGTCCCCCCCCTTCCCTTACGAGGAAAGGCTACAGCGTCTGGGGCTTTTCAGCCTAGAAAAAAGGCGCCTGAGGGGGGACATGATTGAGACTTATAAAATTATGCATGGGATGGAGAGAGTGGATAGAGGGAAATTCTTTTCCCTCTCGCACAACACCAGAACCAGGGGACACACACTAAAATTGAGTGGAGGGAGAGTTAGAACAGACAAAAGAAAATATTTCTTTACCCAGCGTGTGATTCATCTGTGGAACTCCTTGCCACAGGATGTGGTGATGGCACCTGGCCTAGATGCCTTTAAAAGGGGTTTGGACAAATTCATGGAGGAAAAGACCATCACAGGTTACAAGCCATAAGCAACCTCCTGGTTTTTAGAAGTGGGTTTTCTCTGTGCCAGGTGCAAGGGAGTGGCGACTGGACACAGGTATCTTGTTGTCTCGTGTGCTCCCTGAGGCATCTGGTGGGGCCACTGTGTGACACAGGAAGCTGGACTAGATGGGCTTTTGGCCTGATCCAGCAGGGCTCTTCTTATGTTCTTATGTTATGTTCAGGCGCCTTTTTTCAAGGCTGAAAAGCCCCAGACGCTGTAGCCTTTCCTCATAAGGGAGGTGCTCCAGCCCACGAATCATTCTGGTCGCTCTTTTCTGCACCTTTTCCAATTCAACTATATCCTTTTTGAGGTGTGGTGACCAGAACTGGACACAATACTCCAGATGTGGCCTTACCATCGATTTGTACAAAGGCAGAATGATATTGGCCGTTTTATTCTCAATCCCTTTTTTGATGATCCCGAGCATGGAATTGGCCTTCTTCACAGCCGCCGCACACTGGGTCGACACTTTCATCGACCTGTCCACCAGCACCCCAAGATCTCTCTCTTGATCCGTCACAGACAACTCAGAACCCATTAGTGTATATGTGAAATTTTGGTTTCTTGCCCCAATGTGCATCACTTTGCACTTACTTACATTGAAGCGCATCTGCCATTTTGCTGCCCATTCTCCCAGTTTGGAGAGATCCTTCTGGAGCTCTTCACAATCCCTGCTGGTCTTCACCACCCGGAAAAGTTTAGTGTCATCTGCAAACTTGGCCACCTCACTGCCTATCCCCGACTCCAGGTCATTTATGAATAAGTTGAAAAGCACCGGTCCCAAGACCGATCCTTGGGGCACACCGCTTTTCACCTCTCGCCATTGTGAAAATTGCCCATTGACTCCCACTCGCAGTTTCCTGGTCTTCAACCAGTTCCTAATCCACAAGAGGACCTGCCCTCTTATTCCCTGACTGTGGAATTTTCTCAGGAGCCTTTCATGAGGGACCGCGTCAAACGCCTTCTGAAAATCCAGATATATAATATCCACGGGTTCGCTCGCATCCACATGCCTGTTGACCTTTTCAAAAAATTCTAACAGGTTTGTGAGGCAAGACTTCCCCTTGCAGAAGCCATGCCGACTCTCCCTCAGCAGAGCTTGTTCTTCTATGTATTTTAAGATTTTATCCTTAATGAGACTTTCCACCATCTTCCCTGGAACAGAGGTTAGGCTGACCGGCCTGTAGTTTCCCGGGTCCCCCCTCCTTCCTTTTTTAAAGATTGGCGTGACATTAGCTATCCTCCAATCCTCTGGCACAGTGGCCGTTTTAAGGGACAAGTTGCATATTTTAGTCAAGAGGTCAGCAACTTCATTCTTGAGTTCCTTCAGAACTCTTGGGTGTATGCCATCCGGGCCTGGTGATTTATTGATCTTTATTTTGTCAATTAAGTCTGAGACGTCTTCTCTTTTAACCTCTATTTGACTTAATTCCCTAGCACTCACCCCTCCAGTACTCACCCCTCCACCTCACCAGTACTTACTCCTCCAAGAGCAATAAAACACCACTACTATGCATTTCTGTAGCACTTTTCCTGTGTCAAAAATTATTTCTCATTCAACATTTGTAGCACTAAAAATAATTTCTAATATTTTAAATGGCTGCAAAAGGAGATCAAGTCCAATTTCTGAAGAAGAGGTCTATAAAGATCATGATGGCTATATGGAACATCCACACTCAAAGGGAGGATGCCACTGAATACCAGTTGCCAGAGAGCAAAGGAGAAGACATAAACCCAGGTGTGATTGCAGGGAAACAAATGATCGGAAATCATTCTCAGATCAGGGAATACACGGTCACAACAACCCAAGCAATCACAGGTCTGCCTTTGAGGCAGCTCTATTCTTTCTTCTTACCATTTTTAAGCAACAAGGATTTATTGGGATTGTGAGGACTTTTTCCTTATGAAAACCCAAGTTCAAAAACATGGTCAGTGCTGCAGATGTGATGAGAAGCCATCTCCAAGAGATTAGAGTCATCTATAGGATCGTTTTTCCCCCTTGAGGGAAGTCATTGGAAAGTGTCATAAGAAATAGGCCTTGGCAGAAGCAGCACCTTCCTGTATATCTGGGGTAGCGTTTCAAAGCCAAAAACAACAGAACCTTCTAACACAGATTTTCAATTATGATTATTTTCTTTGGAAATTGACTGATGCTGAAAAAAAACTCTGGAGTAGCTGAGATGTCAGCAGGGTTAGATAAAATTCTTCAGAGAAAGTGAAAAACATGAAGCTGGGTTTTGAAGGAGCAGGTAGAAGCATCCACTATGTACCTCCTGCAGTCACACCTTACGGTTAGAGTTAATGCATAAAGGTGCTGGCCATAAACGTCCTAAACTGCACAGGATCAACATATCTTAGAAAACACCTTTTTAGTATCAGACTGTCCAATTATTAAGGACCACATTACATTACAGCAACATGATTGGCCTGGGCACGCTTGGTTTTTCTTCCCGAATAGCAGCCGCAAATGTGTGCACAAGTGATCTGGATTGGGATCACAGTAGGGGCAAATGGTTAAAGCCCTTTATGACATTTTCACAGCTGTTGTAACATTTTGAAGTTTTTTTAAATTATTTTCATGACTCTAAATAGAACTGCAACACAAACAGTGAACTGGCTAGGCGCTGCTTTGTGCGTCAATTGCAGAAATTCAGTTACATTTTAAAAGTGCGTAAATAATAAAAAATAATTCAGAGAGGAGGTAGGGCCTGACATAGCTGAAACAAGAATGGGTACAACATAAAAGTTTGCCTTTTTAAACACCCTGGATTGCAGAAGAGGGTGTGTTTTCCCCCAGTTCTCTTCAATTTACATTCTGCCACAGTCTTTACAATTTTCAAGTCAGATTGTATGTTTGGACATTCCCCTGCATTAAAAATGCACATCAGGTAATAAAATTAGGCTAAAATGCTACTCCCCAACATGCTAATTTTCCATGTATGTGAACATTTTCTTTTTACAGGAGGAACATTAAAATGTGATAATCCTCCCCCTTGTGTCCCCCCCTTTTTCATAGCTACTTGAGTGATAAAAGAGAGCATGCAATTGCATATACAGAAGCTCCCCTATTTACGAACTTTCCACTTCCGAACACACACACTTGCAGCCCCGACTTCTGGTTTGCAGCCAACGCTACTGAGTATGGAAGACACTGGGGAGCATTTTGAGTGGTTCCACAGTGAAACTGACAACATTCCAAGTGAAACTGGCAGCACTGGTAGCGTCCCAGGTGAATCTGACAGCTACCGCAACACAGACGGGGGCCTTACTGTACTTACAAACAAAATGACTTACAGACCGACCTCCGAACCTAATTGTGCGTTAACAGGGGAGCTTCTGTAGTGGTAGTGTGGAAAGATGTCTTATTTGCAATGTTGGAAATATCCCTAAGCTTTTTAAAAATTGGTTTTAATGTCAAGGAAACACATTTAGGTGACAGAGGCAGGAAGGTAACTGTAAATCAATCAACAGTGTTTCTCAAGAGTGTGGATAACGGAGCCAATAGTCCATGTGATTCTGTCAGCAATCCAACAGAGTTCTTATGCTCTTAAATGAAATTATATTGCAAGTCATCTATCAGATACTGTCAATAGCAGCCGCCACCATATCTTGCAGTAGTGAATTCCATAGATGAATTATGTGCCACATTATTAATTACTTCCTTTTGTCTGTCCTGAAACCTCCTGTCAATCTTTTTCATAGAAAAATACTGGTTCTAAAAACAGCTTAGCCTTATATCATATGAGGTCCTGGAAGCTGGTCCTGGTGCTGTGTTGAGGATTTTAAATGCTTCCTTTTTCTTTTAAGTTTACAAATTTCTATACTGCATACCTAGGAAAACCTCGAAGTCTGCAAAAACACCCAAACCTATAGGTAAAGAGCCTTCTGAGTTGACTCTCAGAGGGAATGACATACATTGCATTTGTACTGCTGGCAAATCAGACGCAGACACAAAGAAATGCTTTTTACTCTAGGTATGTCTGTTTCAACACAAAGTAAACAGGGCCAAAATTATGCCAATACAACAGCATTCTATAACGTTAGCTTTATGGTATTACTGAAAAAGGTATACAGTGGACGCCCGCTATCCGCGGATCACACATCTGCGGATTTAACTCAACGCAGATACAGTATGTGGGTCCACTGTAAAAAGTAAAACAAAAAGGAAAAAAGTGGTTTCTTACCTTTTAAATTCAAACTGCTGCATGTTCTTTGTTGCACAAGCTGAAATCGTGCTCTGGAAGCCTCTTCTGTGTCGCGCAACTCCCCCCTCCCCTCAATAGCTCCAGAATGCATTGCATTCTGGGGCAATCTTGGAACAACAAAGAACACACAGCGGTTTGTATTTAAAAAGGTAAGAAATCACTTTTTTCAGTTTTTTTCTTTAAGACCTTTTACAGTTGGCCCCGGTATCAGCAGATTTCAGTAACCACGGGGGTTCCAGGAACGGAACCTTCACAGATACTGAGGGTCAACTGTATAAGATTTTTAACCCGATTTGTTTGTAACACCCAGCAGTTGAACTATGAAGTTGAACTATGAAGCTAGCCTATTTTTTTCTTTCTGAACTACAAACACTTTTAAAATTGTAGCCAGGATTTGATTGCAAAGGTTTAGGTTCAAGTATCTCCATGTGTGAGCAGAAAGGCATGGAAGATGTTGAAAACGTTAATTGGTTTGCTGTGCTCTGAAATCGTACAATACATGTAGCTGGACTTTCTGCCAAATGCAAGCTTAACAACTGTATTCCCTCCAAGATACTTGTAATAGTTTTGAGTCTCTCTGCCTCAATATTGTTTACTCATACAGTAAGTGAAATGCTCCACTGCAAATTGTGGGTTGGATCCAAAGATCCCCATGCATGAATGGAGGCACTTTCACTCATGCACGGGGTTGCCAATTTCCTTCTCCAAGCAGTAGTCCCATTTAAAAGGCCACTGCAAGGGTTTAGGGACTCTCCAGAGCAACAAGCAATGTTGGGGAGGGGGTTGGTCTGCAGTCTGGGAAAAAAATCTGTTGACTCCCGCACTCTCTATGAGCAGAAAAATCTTCCACTCACGTATGGGCATCTTTGGATCCAACCCATGGTTTGCAGTGGAGCATTTCAATGACTGTACAAGTAAACAATACTGAGGCAAAGACAACTCAGAACAATTACAAGTATCTTGGAGAGAATAGAATGGTTTCTAAACTTTAACTTGGCAGAAAGTCCAGCAACATTATAATATGTCAGAACACAGGGAATTAATTAACATTGTCTACATCTTCAGTCACAGACAACAAATGAGAATAAAAAAAGGAAAAGGAATGAAAAGCAACAAGAGTGTGTGGAATAATAGCTGTCAAATAAGCTTTGAAAAACCACTGCAAGGAAATACAGTGATGCCTCGCAAGACGAAATTAATTCGTTCCGTGAGTCATGTCGTCTTGCGAATAATTTCGTCTTGTGAGTCACCTCCCCTACTCCCCCATCCCGAGTCCCGCCACTTGCCCGCCCCAACCCCGCAGGCTCCAGACAAACCCGGCCCAGCAAGGCAGCAAACGCTGCCAATGCACAGAGCGTCCGGCTCCCCCCCCCCGAACCCCAACAAGCATCCAGGCCCTGGCGGCTTCCGCAGCCGCTCACCCCCACCCACCCCCCATCCCACGTCCAGCCACCCGTCCGGCCCAACCCAGCAGGCCCGGAAAACCACGGAAGGCAGCAAACGCTGCCGAAGCCGGAGCACCCAGCGGGAGGCGGGCCGCGCGGCCTGCGACCCCAGCCCGACTCCCCCTGCCCCCGGACCCGACCGGAGGGGATATTTAGCTAGCTGGCACCCATGCAAACTTCCCGGAAAGCACCGGAGAAAGACAGGCAGTGATCTAGACTACTATAGATCCGGAAGTCCCGCAAAAGTGGGAGGAGCCAAGTTCAGTAGAGATGGGGAAAGGATACCTGCATTCCGGAGGGAGCGGGAAAAGAGCAGCATGCGTATAGCTGAGGGAGTTTTCTAATTAGTCAATAACGATATAAAATTGCAGTATTTTCTGAAAGTACAGTGATGCCTCGCAAGACGAATTTTTTTCGCAAGAAAATTCGTCTTGCGAGTCACCAAAAAACTCGCAAAACGCTTTCGTCTTGCGAGTTTTTCATTGCGCGAGGCATTCGTCTTGCGAGGCATCACTGTAGTTATTCTTCAGGTGCTGGGCATGTTGTAAAAGATTAAATATAACTATCAAAATTCAGAGTTTAGCACTGAAAACTTGCCAATTGCTTTTCCACACATGGCTTCCAAGCTGCCTACTAGGAATTACGCTACACACCACTTTAGACAAGGTTTTTTTTTAATTTGAGGGTTTGCACGTTTTTGTGAAACATGCATTATAAATCGACTGAAGAGAGCACGGACAATCGGGGTGGATCCTAAGAAGTTGTAACAATTTCGATGAGAGACTACTGAAGCATGTATCAGGGTTTTAATACCGTGTTTCCCCGAAAATAAGACTGTCTTATATTAATTTTGGCTCCAAAAATGCAGTAGGTCTTATTTCCAGGGTGGTCTTATTTTCCCAACCTGTGGCGCGACACTCCTCCCCCCCGCACTTACTTTGACCGATTAAAGCTTCATTCTTTCCCGAGGGTGCAAGTCTCTGGAAGGCCTGCACTCGAGTCCTCCACCATAGAGACGACGTGCTAGAGAGGCCAGTAAGGCCTGCAAGGCGGCTGCAACCTTGCAGAGTCTCTCTAGTACGACATCTCCATGATGGAGGACTCAAGTGCAGGCCTTCCAAAGCCTTGCACCCTCGGGAAAGAATGAAGCTTAAATCAGTCAAAGTAAGTGCTGGGGGAGGGGGGGTTGCGTCTGTCTGATGATCCTAGCTAGGTCTTATTTTCAGGGGAGGTCTTATATTTATGAGTGCCAGCAAAAATCACGCAAAAATGATGGTAGGTCTTACTTTTGGGGGAGGTCTTATTTTCATGGAAACGGTAGTAGAAACAAACAAAGGAATTAACATCTCAGAGAGGGTGAGGAGGACATGGCAGTTTGGCAATGGCTTGGATGTGGAAAGAGAAAGAAAAAGAATCTTAGATAATGCCAAAGTTGCATATGAAAGAGCAAAGTAATCTATATAGTACAAAAAGAATTTTACAATCTTGCTGGAAAGTCAGACTATATGATTCACACACTGATTTGTGGATGCTTCTTTAAATAAGGCGGTCTTTCTATTTTAGCATATAGAAACTGTATTTTAACTAGAGACTAGAAACTCTATTTTAACTAGAGACTGTTCAAACCCACTTCCTCTCTGGAGCTAGCTCTAAAATCTAGCCATATACCGAGTGAGTATAACTCACCAAATAAATCAGTTCAGGACAGAATCTAGATCTCTGCAGAATGGAGTGAGTAGAAGCAGTTCTCAGTGTCAACAATCTTCAATGGAACCAAGACCTTGTGGGAACAGTTGCTGGGAGAAACAGCCACAACTACGGTATTATAGGGCCATACAGTATTTCTGATAAAAAGAAATCTCTACCTAATGCTTATAAAGTGATAGCACGCAGGAGTCGTATTAAAACTAGTTGCGAGAAGATTTATTGGCATTTCCAAAATTCATTATTTCCCAATCCCCAATAGAATACTCATTAAAATATTTTACTTCATTGGTTAGTAAGCTGTCATTTCAAATTAATTACAACGCATCCAAGTCAAAAGCTATGCAGATACTGTCAAGTAGGTAGGGGGGTGAGAGAGACTTTATTTACTTTAATGTTGGAGCAGCTTTGCACAAAGAACAGGGGTGGCATAGGGGGAAATCTGGTTCATGCAGGAACTCTATACATCAATGATGCACCATGTACGCAAGAAGCTACTTAATCTGGTCATATATATTATGCTGAATCTATTAGACAGGTCTACTTTCATTTTGTGCAATTCAGGTTCTTGCTTTTCAGCTGTTTCTCATGTTACTTTCTAAACTGCTATTTCAAAAGAGATACATTTGCAAACTATATTAAACAAAAAAATCTTACTAAACAGAAGGAAGATAAGAACATAAGAATTGGCTTCCTGGATCAAAACCCGTCTAGTCCAACATGGCCCAGCCAGATGTCTCTGGGTGCTGACAAATGGGGCATGAAAATTTGACTCCTACATCTGGTATTTAGAGGCATACTGCCTCTCTGTCTCCTGCATCTGGCAAACAAACAAGAAAAGGCCATTATCTTCAGGGAGACGAGGAGGAAGAGATCCTCAGGAAAGCATTCTGAGGAGATGCTCACAGTAGGCCTGATGCAGCCAACAACTCTGCATGCAATTTTGCACAATACAATATCAGGTGAAGCAAACAGCAAGTCTCTCTCCCACTTTGAAACTTAAGATGCCTATGGCAATTTCCAGGGTAGCACTGAGAAGGACCACATTAACTTTCATGAATTGGTGCTTCTCCTCACCCCTCAGTTCATGTCAAACTGCACATGTAACATGCTCTGTCATACATGTGTCTGATACATTTTTCACAGTCACCAACTCCGAGAGAGGAGGTCACAAACCAAGTCTCCCACCCAACTGTGGGTCTTTCTGCCCACCAATAGTCGGCATACAGAGTTCCTTAAGGAGGGAAGGAGAGGGAATGCCTCAATCAACTTTCTTGCTTTGCTTCGCTCCCTGCGCTCATCCACACAACTTCTTCAGGTAGTGTCAGGCTGAGGAAGGTTAACAGTACCCAGAACTGCACCCAAAACCCAACTGGCAGTCTGTGCTGCCACAGGAGTAGCAACCTGACAGAATCAAACCATCAAGTCCCTGTGACCACATGGGCCGTTGCCTTCTGTGCCAACTGCAGTTTCCAGATGGCAGCCCCCTGTAGAGTGCATTATAATTCAACGGCAGCCCCCTGTAGAGTACATTATAATTGTCAAGTCCTGATGTCACCAACTCATGCACCACTGTAGTCAGGTCTGACAGACTTGGGCAAGGGTGCATTTGGCACACTAATGTAAGCTAGGCAAATGCTCTGCGACCACTTGCTTATCCAAGAACAGTGAAGAATCCAGGAGGATCTGCACACAGCAAACCTGTTCCTGAGGAGGAACAGGTTGATAGCCCTGCATTGCAGATCTCCAAATCAAGAGGACCTGTTTTGCCCAGATTTAATTTTGCTTGTTAGCACTCATCCAGTTTCTCATTGCCTCCAGACAATGCTTAAGGTTTCCACAGCCTCGCCAGCATTTCGTGGTATAGAGACACATTGCTGGGAGTAATCCACATATTAGTGACAACCAACTCCAAACCACTGGTTAATCTCTCCCAGCAGTTTCATGTAGATGCTGAACATGTGGAACAAAATAGGTATCTGTGGCACCCAAAAGCCAAAAGGCCAAAGTGCCGAACTGATATTACCCTAACACCAGCTTCTGGAATCTATTGGCCAGAAAGGACCAAACCTCTGTAAAATAGTATCTTCAAGTGCCAGATTGGCCAACTGTTCCAGGACACCAGGGTTGATGGTGTTGAAAGCCACTGATTGGCCCAATAAGGTCACACTCCCCCTATATAGTCCCCAGCATAGATCATCCACCAGGGTGACCAAGGCTGTTTCCATCCCAAAGCCACTCCTGAAGCTGGATTGAAAGTGGTCCAAATAATCAGTTTCATCCAGGAAATTCCAGAGTCGAGACACCACTACCTGCCCGATTACCTTGCTCAGAAACAGGAGATTAGAGAGTGGCCAGAAATTATCTAGCACACTAGAATCTAGGGAGGACTTTTTTTTTTTTAGGAGGAAAGTGAACCACTGTCAGTTTCAAAGCCATCAGCAACACCTCCCCCTTCAGAGATGCATTCAGAGGCATCGCTCCGGTAGGGGCGGTACCGTAAGTTTCGCCCGGTCCTAGTCCCATTTAGTAAGCCGGCAGGAGGCGGCCCCCGACCCCTTGCCATTGGAGCCATTCCCATGCGGAGAAAGCAACGGGCAGGGATTGACTTCTGTCAAGCCATTTTATTGCATGCGGCTCCCCAGAAAATGTGGGTGCCACCTTTGCTCTACACTAAGAGACGCAATAGCTCCTAAATGGCCTCTGCAAGATCCTGGCCATTTCCCCATTCTAAAGGTTGACCAAAGCTTCAGAAGAATTGCCAGCCCTAGCAGTAGGGAAGTCTCCCAAAGTCCTCAGGAACCAGTAGCCTCCAAGAACATACAATATAAATTGGTTCCCCACTCCTAAGGAGACAAGAGCCACCATCACCCCAAGCCTCACCAGGAAATGGTACATGAAAATGGAGTGATATTAATCTCCCTCCACCCCCAGATCACCACTCATCTGCCCAGCAGTAGAACACTAGGTCCACCAAGTGTCCCACCACATGCATCAGGTCAGAAATTAACTGAGACAGGACCACGACTGCCATAGCAGCCATGAAATTCTGGGCCCCTCCTAAGCCAGGAGCCTTGACATGGACATTGAAGTTCCTCAGAACCAGTGACCAGGGGCATCCCAATACTACACCAAAGACCACCCGGTTCAGCTCAGGGAAGAAGTGGGTAGCAGTGCAGGTGGTACGCCAACAGAATCTTAATCCTGTCTCGCCCATTAGACAAAGAAACTCAAACTCAGTGAACCTCTGGTCCCGGCACCTTGACAGGGGAATGACATCACGATAGACTACTGTGACACACACACACCCATCCCTGCCCCTGCAGCTTTGGCTGTGATATCACCCAGAAACCTAGTGGACAAAGCTGGGAAAGACTACCTCCTCCCACCTAGTCCAACCAGATCTCCATTACACACACCAGGGCAGTGCCCTGGATCAGGCAGATCTTTTGTTGACTGATCTAGCATTACACAGCAATGGCTTAAGGTTAAAGGGGACACCAGTGGTCTGAAGGTTGGGGTGGGGGTTACCATAACCACCACCACGCCTCTCTTAACCCGTCAGTCTAGAAATGGTGGCATCAAATATACATTGGAGGGGAAGGGGAATTCTATGTGTAATATAGGACTTGGGCTGCAATGCTATGCATACTTTCCTGGAAGTAAATCCCATTGATTACAATGGGTTTTACTTCTGAGTAGACATGCACAGAATTGTACTACAAGACTATCACATCCTCCATTCTATGCAGAGCTCCGATTCCCAGGTCAGTCTCAGTGTACAGAGAGAGCTATTATTTAGGGGAAAGAAAAGGGAAAAAAGAAAGCAGCACAGTACTTGTTTATGACAGTGCCATATTACCAGTAAGTGCTATGCTATGCTGAAAAGGGTTAGGACTACCTGGCACTAACTGCATGCCTAAATCCTACTGGCTTTAACCTGGCCTTAAGTGTGCTTCATTTTATCAAGATTGCCATCCTCGTCTTTTAGTGTTTATGTCTTGCAATTGCTTACAGCAATGTATACAGACACAGTTGAGTGTCCACAGAAACAGACTTCTAGGGAAAAGTTGTTTAATGCTTAAAAGCAGTGAGGCATCTTTTAAAACAAAACAACACAATGAACTTGCAGCTGGACAGGCAGTTCCTTGTCATAAGACACTGGAAAATTGTGGTTACCCATATTTTGAGAGGAAAAACTGCACTTTAACAACTATTCTCTGGTCATAATTCAAAACCAATTTCCTGTAACAAAAAAAAATGTCAAACTTCAACATTCATTCTCAATGCAAAGAGCTTTACAAAACTCGTACCAAACAAATGGACGCTTGCTTACCTTGGCTGGTAGCGAGGTCCCATGCCGTGCTTAATAAAATGAAGACAGGAGCACTAACACTCATACAAGAACTATCATGAGATGGTCTCTGTCTGCTAATCGTACTTATATTTCACCTTTCCCCCAAGAAGCTCAGAGGATACAAACATCTGAGAAGCCGTGCTAAATCCTCAGATCATGGCTCCACCTAGCCCAGAATCCTCCTAGCCCAGAATCCGAGGGCAATCTCTCGGCCTCAACGGCGATCTGCGCAGCTGCAGAAAGGCCAATTTAATCTAGAGGTAACGCGAGAAGGCGGCGGCGGCAGCAGTTGCCGCCGCCGCCGCCGCCCGGAGCCTCAGGTAAGCGGCCGTGGGTGGGTGGGAGGGAGGGAGAGAGAGTGGTCCGTGGGTGGGAGGGTGGGTGGGAGTGGTAAATTCGCGGGGGGGTGTGTCAAATTTGCGGTGGGGGGGCAAAAATTTCGGCCGCCCTTATGGCCGGCCCGCAGCCAGTTTTCCCAGTGGGGAAATGGCCCCCCACTGCAAATAGGTTCCCCACCCCTGCTCTATCACATGTACCTGTAAAGGTAAAGGTGACCCCTGACAATTAAGTCCAGTCATGTCCGACTCTAGGGTGTGGTGCTCATCCCCATTTCAAAGGCGAAGAGCCAGCGTTGTCCGAAGACGCCTCCGTGGTCATGTGGCCGGCATGACTCTCCTTGCTGCAGCACGTAGCATGCGGCTGGAACACGGAGCGATGTTTACCTTCCCGCAAGCAGTACCTATTTATCTACTCGCATTAACATGCTTTGGAACTGCTAGGTTTGCAGGAGCTGGCCAAGCAACGAGAGCTCACCCCGTCACGGATTCAAAATTTAAAAAAATCACAAACGCTTTAGTTTTTCCTCATAGAGAGCTTCACCCCACCTTTCTCATCATTTTACATGTACTTTTCTATACTTTTTCTAATATTAAAATAACTTTAACATACTCATAAAAGATATTATGACACTCCCAATTTTACTTTCAGTCCCTTTTTAAATAATTCCAATATGGTGTTTTGTCTTCTTCAACACTCCAATTTAGCTGTCCTTCCATCACCATCATGACTCCAAGATCTTTTTCTTGTGTAGTCACAGCCAAGGCCCAGACTATACAGTATATGGAATTAACCTTTTTTGTGTGGCGAGATTATTAATAGTATCTGATTTGTTACAACTTTCTAAGTTCCTCAAAATCCACCTTGGTTAGGTTTACACACTCAAGATTCAAAGAGCTCCTTAAAGTTTACTTCTGTGGTAACCAGGGCTACTTCTGTGGTAAAATTCAATAAAAAAATGTCCTTCAAATTCTTTCACCATTCCACCCATATTTCACAAGCTAACTCAGACTATTTTTATAGGAGATTACTAAATTATAAATGCCAACCAAATTAAAATTCTAATGACACTTGGCTATAGATGTTCTGAAAATTTTTAAATGCTGGAGGTAGAAGGTGGAGGGGGGGGATTAGCAAAGTAAACATCTTGGTTTTAGCCACATTTTTAAGATGCGAGGGCCTTGATAGGTCAGGGATATGCCAAAGAATTCAGAGAACTAGCTTTTCAGTTAGACAACTCGGTTCTGCACTGTGTAACAATTTCTTCCAAGCAAGCAGTTTGCCAAACTCTCAAGTACATTTTTAGTACTTGCTTGCAAGGCAGAACAAGATCACTATTAAAATAATAAAAAATGGTAATATGAGGTGCCTCCACATCCAAATTCTTCTGTGAAATTGGACCTCAGTTCCTATGGATAGCAACATAACACAAGTCACGTCAATGTGTTTACAAGATAGACTTGAACGTTCTCTTTGATGTTCCTATACTGGCCTTGTTAAGGTGTTGCTTGATCAATCACAAGTTATCACATAGCATTAGGTCTGATACTTTAAATTTAAAAAGATCCTATTCAAGCAAAATAATGTTAAGCAAAGGTGGCAAACTTCTTCCATCTAAGAGAGCCACATTATTCATATTAGTTACAATAGAATAAGTTCTCTCAAAGATAACCACAAAAGCATCCACATGATATTTCTGTATTATGATGTGCAGTGTGTAACTTCCCTGAAAGAGAGATGCTATATTGCAGGCCCTTTTAGCCTGCTGGCATCACTTGAGGTTGTTTTGAGTTTTCCCTCCCCCACCCACCACCCACATATAGAGCTATTTCATTGCTACTTTCGCATGGAGACAGACTTTCCAAGTCACTCTCATAAGGTTAATACTTGAACTGTATTTGTAACAGTATAACTAAGCCAATTGGGCGATTCAAAACAAAAAAGTACTTAATAAAAATGGAACTCCTAACCTATCATATCCCCTTTTACCAGATTGCTATTCAGGCAGCCCTTCGGATACTCACAGGCCTTTTACCCTTCTCATTCTCTTCTGCCCAACTGTCCTTTAACTGTCATGGCCCAACTGTCAGTCTCTGATTCTTCTCACTCCCAACCAATCCTGTCCCAAACCAATTGCAAACCTTACTAAACACCACCAGTCCTAAAGGAGTTCTAATTCCTAGCCAGCCAATAGGAAAGGTGGGGTTTGTATTCCCTCAGCATCCCTAAGCTCCCTTTTCTCAAGGTTATGCATTTCCCTAATAGTTTTTTATATTGTAATAAAATGTACATATATACATATACATATAAACTTGTTATATACACACACACACACACACACACACACACACACACACACACACACACACACACATATATATATATACACACACACACACACACACACACACACGTTTTATTATATAAAAACTTTTATTTTTAAAAAGAAAAAAAGATTAGATTAAATCATGCCATCTGCATGCAAAGCAGTAATCCACTCAAAGGAAGATGGTTTTACATCTTGTCCTGGAGAGTTAAGCAATAATGGAACGCACACCAGTTTGCACAAGAGCCTGTGCAAGCAGAGATATGAGAATTGTTACAGAACCTTGTCTATTCACTGTGTAAACTCTTCCATAAGCACTAGCACAACAGCACAATTTCTCTTCTTTCCTCGCCCTTTGGATCCAATCAATTTTCAACAAATAAAGAATTTATCCACTCTTTCATCTTCCCCACCCACAGTTGTCAGAGTGTGTCCTGTTCTCTCCATCAACTTGCAATATGTTTAGAGGCAAAAGAGCCAAGAGAAACCTTAACATCAGAGGCTCTTGACTCAGTAATCTCAAAAAATAGCAGATTGGTCCTTCCAAATGGCTCATTACAATGTGGGGAGCATACAACATCAGAGGACAGTTGTTCCAAAATCTAAGGTCTGGAGATCACCAGTGTTTTCTAGAGCACAAATACTGTAGTCTCTAAATCAGGGGTTCTCAGAGTGGTGGGTCGCAACCCACCACTCTGAGAAGGGGCAGGTTGCTACCCCCTTAAGGGGGATAGCAATGTGTGGTGACATTGGTTACCTCCTGCTGCCAGGACAAGGGGAAACTTTTTTTACTTACCGGGGGTCGCACCGCCCTCCGGAGGGTGCAGGGGGGCCGCAGCCACCCCCACAGGACTCCCCAAGCCTCAGACCAGCTACCCAAGGCAACTAAAGCCCACTTCTGGCTTACTTCTTGGTTTTGCAAAAACAACAACAACAACAACAACACAGAAATGGGCTTCAAATATCTCGGGGAGCCAATCTGAGGCTTGGGGAGGCCCGTGGGGGTGCTGCGCCCCCTGCACCCTCCAGAGGGCAGCACAACCCCTGGTAAGTACAAAAAGATCCTCTTTGTCCCAGCGGCAGTGCAATTCCAGGAATGCTGCCACCACCCTTGCCCCACCCTCGCAAACACTCAAAGTTCTCCCCTACTCTTGGGGAGAACTTTGAGAAACACTACTCTAACCCACAATGAAAATAGAAGACAACTAAAGACGTGTTCACTATTGTCATGACATACTGAAGAGGAAACCCACTTTTCAGTTTTAAACTTAACTGAAACTGCAAAGAAACTTCTTACAATGTGCAAAATTCACCCTTATGTATGCATTTAGTGGTCTAGAGCAGCCTTGTGGCTCCCTCAGGGAGAGAGAAGTAAAATAAGATTTAACACCCAAAAAACGTTGATAAAATGCTGTTACCAGGAGGGAAAACTTGCAACTCCAAATCTAAGGGAAGCTGGGGCTCTCTTCCGCACCCTTCTCCCCATCTAAAGAAAGCTCCAAAGACTGGGGTTTTCTTAGCACAGATGATATAGGAGTGATCTGGAAAGCCAACTGACCAGGCTAACCCCAAATTCTCTGTACAGGGAGAGGCTGTCTGGGATAAGAGGAGAAACAGTCTGTTTCTCTGAACAGAAAGACTGGATAAGTAACTGGTACAAATAACAAGACTTTATTAAAACCAAACGAAAAAGAAAACAAATGGTGACAATGAACAAAACAGGCACTTGCCCTTGGATAAAAACAGGTCCTAGAGCTAGACAAAAGACATGTCTTGTAGTTAGCTAAACAAAAACAGGTATCAGTGTTAGAGAAAAAAAACAGGTCTTGCAGTTAAACTGAAAACAAAATCCTGATGCAACTGGCTAGACAATGCCATGCCTAGGTTAGTACACACTTTTATTGCAATTTTCTCATTCCTTCAACATCCCCCCCCCCCCCCAGGCTAGAAGCTGAGATGAATCCATCAATCCTCCTGAGTGTCAGAACCAATTGCAGCTCAAAGCAGCTTGGTACTCTGCCTCAAGTAACTTTGGTTAGGGGTGCCCTTCGACCTTTTTGATTCCCCTACCGACTTCCAACCTGAAATGCCCACTTGCCATTCTCATGCAGATGGACTGACTAGGAGCTATTGTTTGGCTGCTACCAGATGAAGATGGCAACCAATATCATGAAATAACTAATGAAGGACCACCATGTGGTCACCCTTAATGTCAGAGAGTTCAAAATGAACTCAAAAGAGAAGGTACAGTTGCTACTTAGATCTCATACATGGCACGGCGAGGTGGGGAATTAGTCCAGAGTAAACCTTTTAAATTGTCTTACGAAGAGTTATGGGTAAATGAAAAGCTGGCATGAAATGAAAAACCCTACCCAAAAAACACCCTTAAAAGATGTCTCCATCTTAAATTTCTTGTTTTCTAGGACTTGGGAGGACAATGTGCTACACACATTGATGACACAAGATAGAAGATACATAATCGTAAAAATCATACAGTGTGATCCAATAAATGTTTTAGTAGCCATTGTACTACCCGAGTACTAAAATTTGTTAAGCAGCTTCTGTTTCAGTAAGACAGCCATAAGCAAAATATTTTTGTCAGCTAAACATAATGCAAAATGCTCAGTTAATCTGCCCATTCCAGCAAGTAGGAGGGGAAAAAGTATCATGTCAAATAGTTCCAAAACCTAACAGAGGCTTAACATTAGCTCAAATATGAACTAAAAATTCCTAATGCAATGTGTTAGCAGCAGCAGCATGAAAATCATTAGTGAAACCTTTTTTCACTCACACTTTCTGCTTCTCACCACCGACTGCTACCACCCACACCTACTATGTATATGGTCTGTGCTTTAGTTTCAAATCATAACCATCTCAACAGATCTGGGTAGGTTTAACACATAATCCAAACAGTATGAAGGAATAATATTTTGAAGTTCCTGTATAAGTATGAATTTAAGCAATCCAAGAGAAAAGAATGCCATTTTATTTTAAAGCTCTATCCCATTACTGAAGATGAAAAAGTAGTACAAGCATCTTTCGCTTCATTTGTTGAGCCTTTCGCTTTGAAGCATCTTACCTCAGCAGCTTGGGTCTCCTGATGCAACAGAGTCAGGCCTGTGAGATCTTCCAAGAAGGAATGAGAGGAATTAAAAACCTTTGCTAGGAAACTGAAGCCTTCTCTTTCATACTGGTCAAGGACCTGCAAGAACAACCAGACAAGATTGTCACCCTTTCTGAGTTACCCTAGAATGAAATCAAAGAAACTGGTCACACTAATGACCAACAAAGTAGTGTGACTGTTCATAAAAAATTTAAACATAAACAAACATGTAAACTACAGCCTCCTAATTTAACCTTGGGCAGCGCATGAAAATATTTTTGCCTATGCTGAAAGAATTAAAGTCATGGTTATTTACACTGTCTAAATACATATTCCAATATTCACCTCTTTAGCAACCAACACAAAGGAAATGAATTACTAATGCTGATTTAATCACAACTATTTGTGAAATCCAGCAGTGCCTCTTGTAACCAATGCAATTTATTTTCCCAGGTGCAGCTGTATATAGCAAGTATTATCTCTGTTAATCTCTGCATGAAACAAATCCAATGAGTGACTCATTGTGGGATAGTTTAGTTCAGTTTAAATAAAAACAAAAACATTCAATGCTCTTGGTCTGTGTACCATTAAAAGAAGCTTTTATATGTTAAGATTTTGTCCTATTTACATCCTTATCCAGTGAACTGGCTGGTGCTCAGTATTATTCTAGTCGCACCCTTTGCTTGCCCATCCCTTTTGGAGTGGCTAACAGCTCAACTAGGCCACACAGCGCAATCAGACTTAACTTTTGTGCCGGTATAACCAGCGGTGCAGCGAGAACGGGAGGCCCCAGAACGGAAAAGGGATTCAAATCCCCTTTGAATCCCTCTTTTGGAGGGGATTTGAATCCCTTTACCGTTCTGGGGCCTCCCGTTCTCGCTGCGCCGCTGGTTACATCGGCACAAAGGTTAGGTCGGATTGCGCTGTTAGACTGTTAAAAGTAGGAAACTGTGAGGGATGATTCTTAACTGTAAATCTACAGGAAAATAGATCTTCTACATATGTTACTATGAACTTCAGGCACACGTTGTTTGAGGGTTGTTAATAGTTTTTAGTTAACTCTACCATATGGCTATAAGCCCAAGCTTTCAAGTCAAACCTAATTGCAGATGTCCATTTTGTAGCACAAATGAGCAAATGCAAATTAGGCTTCCAAGTAATGATAAAGAACATAAAGGCAGCAAAATACGAAGAATTAAATTAACCTGTAAGTGACAGGTTTTGAGCTGCATTTAAATAGAGCAGTCACGACCATCAAAACTCTCTTCACAGGAATCTTCAAGAGAAACTATTGAGGGAGGTGGGTGGGAAGAGAATAAATATTGACTTAAGAAAGTAAATATTTTGGTGTCATCAGTTCTATCCCTGAAGCTTCTAAAAAGCGCTTGGATGGGAGAGTGCCTGGAAACCATGTGTAAGTTCCTCTGAGGTCCTTGGAGGAAGAAAAGGTTTTAAGTGTCACAATTTTTTTTAAAAAAAAAAAACCTGTATATGTACTGCTCTGCAATTTGAAGGAATCAACAATTTGTTTACCACCACCACAACATTACATTAACAAAAACGAGTTTTTTTTAACTTGTTCAATCCCCTCTGCTTTTTTGAGAGAGGGAATTGAGCCATTTGTTCTTTTCTTATTTACCATGGTTTTAAACCCCTTAAATATTTCGTACTCTACAACTTGTGGCCATGAAAACTATACCCGATAACATTTAAATGTTTACTATATACTTGACCATATTGTCCTGAAGGTGGTTTAAGATGATTCTTTAAAAACATTATGACAACCCCTCCACCTCTTTCTCTTTTCAGGAGCAGGTGGCCTTACTGGGACGAAGTGCCTCACTGGGACAAAGTGCCAAGGTAAAAGAAGACACAGCGAGTTAAGCAGCTATGCAAGGAGAAGGGGCAGAAACTGGACAAGCCTAGGAAAAGCCTGGAAGCCGATTCTGGGACAAACCTGGACAAGCCTGGCAGCTGATTCTAAAGAGAATTTGCGGACCAAATTTAAACAGGTCTACTCTGAGTAGGACCAGACTTTACTCAAGAGTAAGAGCCCAGGGCAGAGACTAGAGTCTACTTTAGAGTAGGAGTCAAAACAAAACAGGAGGAGGATAAAGGAAGGAAATAAGCAGGCTAAACTTAACCTTAAGCAGAGTTAATCTTAAACAGAATTTAAACTACAACTTAAGCAGAGTTAATCTTAAACAGAATTTAAACTACACCTTAAGCAGAGTTAAATTTAAGCAGAATAAACCACACCTTAAGCGAAGTTAAACTTAAGCAGAATCTAAAACTTTAAGTGTATAGTAGGCCAGATGTAAATTGAGGAGGCCAAATGTAAATTGAGGAGGCAGGAACCATAGCAACAAATTCCTGCCAGTAAAACCCATCAGGCCCCGCCCTTAGAGGCCAGTCTTTTCAAACTTTCAGGTAGGCAGGGGGAGGAGCTACATAACAGTTTAAATCTGGGGCTGGTTTGCGAGTGAGTCCTTTTCAGGAGCAGCGAGTGGCCTCCTGGGACCCAGTGCCTCACTGGGAAAAAGTGCCAAGGTAAAAGAAGACACAGCAAGTTAAGCAGCTGTGCGAGTTCAGCAGCAGGGCGAGGAAGCCAGGCCCCACACACGGCCCGGCACTTCCCTTGAAGAGAGGAGAGCTCCAACAACATGAAGGTACCCCAACATAAACACATACCTTATACACAAAAGCTATGCAGTCAGACAGCCAGCACAGGGGTGGGGACTATCTAGTGTTTTTCACCGAGTGTCACATGAATGATTATCTGTCTCTTGGGCATAAGTCATGGGTGTGTGCTCGGTGCAAAGAGCTCCAGGCTCTCAGGGAACAGGTTCGCTCCCTTGAAGCCATGGTTGCTGACCTGGAGAAGCAGAGACAGGAAGAGAGGGACCAGGGTGAGACTTCTAGGGACGTGGAGGCGTCGTCCCACCCTCAGTTGGCTAGCTCCTCAGCTGCCAGGGAAAGGAGTCTCAGGGCTGGAGGACGTCGCTCTGGAAAAGAGGGTAACAATTCCCAAGTGGGGACCCCTTCTTCAGGTGATGGGCCCGTATCCAGTCGCACTATGGATACTCCTCTGTGGAGGGGGGGAAGGGGGCTTCTTGTCGTGGGTGACTCTATAGTCAGGAACATAGAGAGGGGGGGTCTGTGACAGATGTGATGACCGCATGGTGACTTGCCTGCCTGGTGCAAAGGTTGCGGACATCACCTCTCGTCTAGATAGGCTGGTAGAGAAAGCTGGGGAGGTGGTAGCGGTTGTGGTGCATGTTGGCACCAACGACGTGGGGAGATGTAGCCGGGCGGTCCTGGAAGCCAAATTTAGGTTGCTAGGTAGGAAGCTCAAATCCAGGACCCCAAAGGTAGCATTCTCAGAAGTGCTACCTGTTCCACGCGCAGGGCCAGCTAGGCAGGCGGAGCTCAGGGGTCTCAGTGTGTGGATGAGACACTGGTGTCAGGAGGAGGAGTTTAGGTTTGTTAGGCACTGGGGAACGTTTTGGGACAAGCCGGGCCTGTACAAGAGGGACGGGCTTCACTTGAACCAAAACGGAACCAGACTGCTGGCGCGTAACATTAAGAAGGTGGCAGAGCAGCTTTTAAACTGACCCCTGGGGGAAATCCGACAGGAGCCGAGGGGCACCCGGTTCGGAACTCCTCATCCCTAGGGAATGAGGGTGCAAAGGATTGGGAACAGTCAAGTAATAACAGAGTAAGAATTAGAAGTGGTAGCGTGATGGGACACGACAGCCAATCTAGCAGGACAGAAGGCTGCAGGAATAAAGGTGCAAACACGCAGCCCTCCTTGGGGGCCCTGGTATATAAGTGCTTTTATGCAAATGCACGAAGTCTACGGGCAAAGATGGGAGAACTGGAATGTTTGGTGGCTAGGGATAACATTGACATAGTAGGTATAACAGAAACCTGGTGGAATGCAGAGAACCAGTGGGATACTGCAATCCCAGGATATAATCTCTATCGGAGGGACAGAGAGGGGCGTGTTGGAGGTGGGGTGGCCATCTATGTCAAAGAAGGGGTAGAATCCACCAGAGTAGAGCTGGAGGGGGGCTATGACTCCTCCGCAGAATCACTGTGGGTTAGATTACTAGGCTCAAAGAGCGATGTAATAGTAGGGGGCACGCTACCGTCCTCCAGATCAAAAACCTGAAGGGGATCTTGAAATGAAGCAGCAAATCAGGGAGGTGTCAAAGAGAGACAGGGTTGTAGTCATGGGGGACTTCAATTATCCTCACATCGACTGGGTCAACTCATGCTCTGGTCCGCAGAGAAATTAAATGAGTTCTTTGCATTTGTCTTCACAGCAGAAGACCTTGGGCAAATACCGCTGCCTGAACGACCTCCCCTGACTAAAGAATTAAATCAAATAGAGGTTAAAAGAGAAGACGTCTCAGACTTAATTGACAAAATAAATATCAATAAATCACCATGCCCGGATGGCATCCACCCAAAAGTTCTGAAGAAACTCAAGAATGAAGTTGCTGACCTCTTGGACCAAAATATGCAACTTGTCCCTTAAAACAGCCACTATGCCAGAGGATTGGAGGATAGCTAATGTCACGCCAATCTTTAAAAAAGGAAGGAGGGGGGACCCGGGAAACTGGTGGAAAGTCTCATTAAAGATAAAATCTTAAAATACATAGAAGAACAAGCTCTGCTGAGGGAGAGTCAGCATGGCTTCTGCAAGGGGAAGTCTTGCCTCACAAACCTTTTAGAATTTTTTGAAAAGGTCAACAGGCATGTGGATGCGAGCGAACCCGTGGATATTATATATCTGGATTTTCAGAAGGCGTTTGACATGGTCCCTCATGAAAGGCTCCTGAGAAAACTCCACAGTCAGGGAATAAGGGGGCAGGTCCTCTTGTGGATTAGGAACTGGTTGAAGACCAGGAAACAGCGAGTGGGAGTCAATGGGCAATTTTCACAATGGTGAGAGGTGAAAAGCGGTGTGCCCCAAGGATCGGTCTTGGGACCGGTGCTTTTCAACTTATTCATAAATGTCCTGGAGTCGGGGATAGGCAGCGAGGTGGCCAAGTTTGCGGATGACACTAAACTTTTCCGGGTGGTGAAGACCAGCAGGGATTGTGAAGAGCTCCAGAAGGATCTCTTCAAACTGGGAGAATGGGCGGCAAAATGGCAGATGCGCTTCAATGTAAGTAAGTGCAGAGTGATGCACATTGGGGCAAGAAACCAAAAGTTCACATAAACGCTAATGGGTTCTGAGTTGTCTGTGACAGATCAAGAGAGATCTTGGGGTGCTGGTGGACAGGTCGATGAAAGTGTCGACCCAGTGTGCGGCGGCTGTGAAGAAGGCCAATTCCATGCTCGGAATCATTACAAAAGCGATTGAGAATAAAACTGCCAATATCATAATGCCTTTGTACAAATCGATGGTAAGACCGTATCTGGAGTATTGTGTCCAATTCTGGTCACCACACCTCAAAAAGGACGGTGACGTCGCAACTAGATTATTGTAACACGCTCTACGTGGGGCTGCCCTTGAAGACAATTCGGAAACTGCAATTAGTGCAGAATGCGGCGATCCGTGTAGTCACTGGAGGTAGGCGGTTCGACTCCGTTGGGCCGCTCCTCCGACAGCTGCACTGGCTGCTGATTCGTTTCCGGGCCCAATTCAAAGTGCTGGTTTTGACCTTTAAAGCCCTATACGGCTTGGGGCCAGGATATTTGAGAGACCGCCTACTTCTATATAGTCCGACCTGTCTCCTTAGATCAGAGAAGGCCCTTTTGCGGGTGCTGTCGGCCAGGGAGGTGCAAGGGGCGGCGGCCAGAAACAGGGCCTTCTCAGTAGTGGCACCAACCTTATGGAATTCCCTCCCCTTTGACTTACGAACTGCTCCCTCCTTGGACACTTTCCTGCGAGGCCTAAAAACCTTCTTGTTCAAAGAAGCCTTCTGAGCCCTTGCCTTTTTTAACATCTCGCTGGTACAGGTGAGGGTGCTGCTGTTCTTATGCTCCTGTTTTAATTGTAGCAATAATCTTTCTAATCGATTTTTAGATACTGTTTTTATTAATTTTCATTAATTGTTTTACTATTTAAAATGTGATTATTTTTGTATTGTATTTTTTAAATTGTACAGGTGGGCCCCCATATCCACTGATTCGCTATCCACGGTTTCAGTTATCCACGGATCGTGGGGACCACCCAGGCATTTACTTTTTCCCAGTAAGCTTCGTTTCTTCCTTAAAGTAACAGGAGAAGCAGCCTCTGGCTGCTTATTACAGGCAAGTAGAACGAGAAACCTTGCAGAGCCTCTCTAGGACTTAGTCTCATTCTACTTGCCTGCAATGGAGGCTGCTTCTCTGTTTGTTTTAAGGAAGAAACAAAGCTTGCTGAAAGAAAAATAAGAGCGGGAGGGGGCAAGCATGCCTGCCTGCAGGGGAGGCAGGGTGGGGGCCCCCTCAGGAGACCATGGAGGGGGTGTTCACTCTTATCCACGGTTTCAAGTGTCCACGGAGGGGCCTGGAACATATCCCCAGCGGATATGGGGGCCCACCTGTATTTTCTTTTTTTCTGTTGTAAGCCGCCTTGGGTCCCTTCGGGGACAAACGCGGGATAAAAATATTTTAAATAAATAAATAAATATAGTTGAATTGGAAAAGGTGCAGAAAAGAGTGATCAGAATGATTCGTGGGCTGGAGCATCTCCCTTATGAGGAAAGGCTACAGCGTTTGGGGCTTTTCAGCCTAGAAAAAAGGCACCTGAGGGGGGACATGATTGAGACATATAAAATTATGCATGGGATGGAGAGAGTGGATAGAGGGAAATTCTTCTCCCTCTTGCACAACACCAGAACCAGGGGACATGCACTAAAATTGAGTGGAGGGAGAGTTAGAACGGATAAAAAAAATATTTCTTTTCCCAGCAGGTAATTCATCTGTAGAACTCCTTGCCACAGGATGTGGTGATGGCACCTGGCCTAGATGCCTTTAAAAGGGGTTTGGACAGATTCATGGAGGAAAAGACCATCACAGGTTATAAGCCATAAGCAACCTCCTGGTTTTAGAAGTAGGTTCTCTGTGCCAGGAAGTGACAAAAGGGAGTGTTAACAGGAAACAGGTTATCTTGTTGTCTTGTGCTCCCTGAGGCATCTGGTGGGGCCACTGTGTGATACAGGAAGCTGGACTAGATGGGCCTTTGGCATTATCCAGCAGGGCTTATGTTCTTATGTTCTCTTTTATCCCCTCTGGACCAGAAGCTCCAAGTTTGGGTAAAAAACAGTATTTTACCAGGCACTGAAAAAATAAAGTAGATGCCAGTTGATTAGATCGGAGGAAGGAATTCCATAATTGGGGTGCCACCACAAAAGGCTCCAACCCTGGTAGCTCCGCAACTCATCTTAGAAGGTGGAGACAACTGGAGTAGGGTGAACAGTACAGTAGATGTACTGCCCAGGCAGAAAAAGTCCAGCAAAGGCATGAATTGATAAATGGAAAGTTTTAGTTGGATAAGAGAAGCCAGGCAGAAGAATAGACAAGGTAAGCTGTCTATTCTAGGGTGGCGCAGGAAAGGCTTCATTAAAGAAGTTAATCTTCAGGAGAGACATCAAGAAATTCATAGAAGTGGCTCCAAGAGAGAGAGAACAATCTGTTCCAAGCACTGAGAAAAACATGGCAGAAGGCTCGAAGATGGGGAAATGCCCACAGGTGCCGTTAATACTAATGCATTGCTGAAGCAGAGGGAATTTCAGAATAAAAATACACTGCAAACTTAGGAAGCCTATCGTACCAGTGGCGTAGCTAGACTGGAGCGGAGGCAAGTAGCTCTGCAAGACTCCGTTACACCGGAGTCAATGGCCCCTCCCCCTTGCTGTTGGAGCCATTCTGGCGGCAATGGCATCACGCAGGACACTCCCCTGTCGCTGCCTTGAACAGCAAAGGGGAGGGGCCGCTGACTCCGGTGTAACGGAGTCTTGCAGAACTACTTGCCTCCGCTCCAGTCTAGTTTCCCCTCTGTGTACCAAAGTGCATATTGAACTGGCTGGATAGATACAGGAAGAGCGTGTAAAACAGCACCCTTGCCATATAGCTGCAGTGCCTCAAGAAGTCCTACAGCATACATTTTTGAATTTGATGGCAAGGGTAAAGCAGAACCCAAGACATTATGGGTGCACACTCCTATAAAGGCCAATGGGCTCCCAACTCACTGGGTTGTGGGAGTTTTCTTTTGGTCTTATATGGTTTCTTTCAACAGATGTATGACAATTTTGAATATTTTAGACATATGCCTAATATGCTTCTCAAAACATTTTGGTATATACTGCAAAGAAATGTAATTCTACTCTTGGAGAGTTAAAGAAAACATGCCTAAGTTACCACTTTTCTGTATTACACAAAGTTATTCAGATGTGCAGCAATTCCTTGTACTTGTCTCTGAATTACATGGAGTACAGAGGAGTCAACTTATAAACACGAACTATTATTCAATACTGAAACTGTACTAGTCTATCTCAGGTATCATCCTCAAAGATAGTGTATATATAACCTTACTAAATACCCCCCCCCGACGCAGGGGGGCAGAAGCGATCATGGCTGGGACATGGCCGGGATTGGGGGCGTGGCCAGGGGCTGGGACGAAACTACCCAACGAGGCTGTAACCTCTCCGAAGCAGCCCGAGTGAATTTAGGCTGCTTCGGAGAGCTTCCAGCCTCGTCGCGTAGTTGGACGAAGCTGGAAGCTCTCCGAAACGACCAGAGTTCACTCGAGCCATTTTAGAGAGCTTACAGCCTTGCGCAGGTACGCAACAAGGCTGGAAGCACTTTGAAAATGTGCACTTTCAAAGTGCTTGCAGCCTCATGCAGCTGCACAACGCTGGAAAAAGACGGGGGCAAGTCCCAGCTGGCCGGGACAATGACGGAGACCGGCCGAGAGCCCGGGATTGGGCTCCCGAACCGTGATTGTCCCGGCCAGAACCGGGACTATGGTAAGGCTATGTATATACAGTACTGTACTTTGTTAGAAGCACAACACAGTGTGCATAACTGGCCAGATTCGTGTATAGGTAAGCAAAAATCTTTGACAAACCAATGTCTCACAAAGCACACGGCCACAATATACACAGTAGCGGCAGGGATCCAAGGATCCCCTGTATGAACAGAAGTAACTTGCAATGCATGGAAGGGTGGAGGTGGGAGAATCACCAGTTGTTGTTGTTGTTGAGTCGTTAAGTCGTGTCCGACCCTTCGTGATCCCATGAACCATATCCCGCCAGGCCTTCCTATCCTCCACTATCTTCCTGAGTTCGCTCATTTTCATGTTCGTTGCATCGGTGATGCTGTCTAACCATCTCATCCTTGGCCTTCCCCTTCTCCTTTTGCCTTCAGTCTTTCCCAGCATCAGAGTCTTCTCCAGAGAGTCCTCTCTTCGCATTAGGTGGCCAAAATATTTGAGTTTCAGCCTTAGTACCTGTCCTTCCAGGGAACAGTCAGGGTTGATTTCATTTAGGATTGACTGATTTGATCTCCTAGCAGTCCAAGGGACTCTCAGGAGTCTTCTCCAGCACCACAGTTCAAAAGCATCTATTCTTCGGTGCTCAGCCTTCCTTATGGTCCAGCTCTCGCAACCATACATTGCTACTGGGAACACCATCGCCCTGACTATACGAACTTTTGTTGGTATGGTGATATCTCTGCTTTTTATTATGCTATCTAAATTTGCCATAGCTTTCCTTCCAAGGAGTAAGCGTCTTTTAATTTCATGGCTGCTGTCTCCGTCTGCAGTGATCTTGGAACCCAAAAAAGTAAAATCTGTTACTGCTTCCATTTCTGCCCCTTCTATTTGCCAGGAATTGATGGGACCAGATGCCATGATCTTAGTTTTATTAATGTTGAGTTTCAAGCCAACTTTTGCACTCTCCTCTTTCACTCTCATCAAGAGGCTCTTTAGTTCTTCTTCACTTTCTGCCATTAGAGTGGTATCGTCTGCATATCTGAGGTTGTTGATGTTTCTCCCGGCAATCTTGATTCCGGCTTGCGATTCATTCAGCCCTGCATTTCTCATAATGTACTCTGCATATAAGTTAAATAAGCAGGGTGACAATATACAGCCTTGCCGTACTCCCTTCCCAATTTTGAACCAATCGGTTGTTCCATGGCCGGTTCGAACTGTTGCTTCTTGACCCGCATACAGGTTTCTCAGGAGACAGGTAAGGTGGTCTGGTATCCCCATCTCTTTAAGAACTTGCCACAGCTTGTTGTGATCCACACAATCAAAGGCTTTTGCGTAGTCAATGAAGCAGAAGTAGGTGTTTTTTTGGAACTCTCGTGCTTTCTCCATGATCAGGTTAGCCTTCTACTATTCCCCAAAAGGTTGCTCCAAAAGGTGTGTGTGTGTGTGGGGGGGGGAGGAGTTCTGGGAAAGTGTGCCATGTGACACAGGGAGCTGCAGTAATGTGGGAGCGTGCAAGAGAGAACTGGTGCCCCCCATCTTGTGCACAAGTGAAGATGTTGTCTGATTGCACATAGAGTCTTTAGATCCAAACCAAATGCCTGCCCTTGGTTAACATGGCAAAGATGTTTCAGATACTCAAATACTGAAAAAAGAGGGGGTGGAATAACGTCAAACATGGAGTTAGCTATTTTTTCCTTATGTTGAAGTAATCACTTAAAAGCTTAAATGGTTGTGCTCAGGAGATCTCTGGTATTACTTTTGCCCCATTATGCTTCAGGATTTACCCCCAGAGAAAAGAATTTCCATTCCTCAGGTTATGTTCTTTTTCAAAGCCAGAGAACAATGGCATCAAGCCAGACATCTATTCCCTGAGTTCCAAACAACTGCAATTTCAAACATGATTTGAACCTTTCCAACTCTTTTTTGCCCAATGGACCTAGTATTTTGCCTTCACTGGCTAGAATTGTACATCTAAACTACCATGTTTTAGTAAAGAGCGGAAGCTTTCATGGCCAGGTACAATCTTCAAAGAAATAGGATATATAGGTTCTGATGCCATGTAGAAATTGCAGTAAAAACCAGTAGAAATTAGCACTGGAAGTAAGCAATGCGGCTGTGGCCGCAAGTAATGCTGTGGCCCAAGCTATCGCAGGGCTAGCAAGCTGGAGGTTACTTGCAGCCACAGCCTCATTGCTTACTTCCGGTGCCAATTGCTCGGCTGAGTCCTTACACGCTTTTGGCGCCTTTGATCCTTTTAATAGCATTCCTCTGCCTTTCCACAGTAACTACATCTAGACAGCTTGCTGCTGTTGTACACCAGAAGAAGTCCACAGATGGGGACGAAATGTCGTGTTTAATTGTAAGATTGTTTTAAAGTCTAGTTTTTTACGTGTTTTTAACATGTTTTTAATGTTTTCTACTGGTTTTTACTACAATTTTCTTGTGTTTTGAGCAGTTTTGGCTCCATCACAGTTTCTGTGCATTCAGGCTGGGAGCAGCAGACGTGCAGCTTGATTGTCCCTTTGTTTCACAAAATGACATGCTATGCAGGGGACAAAGACTTTCTCTTCACTTTGTTTCGTTGAGTCAGGGATGAGCCAACTGATTGGCTCACGAGGCATCAAAATAGGCAAAAACAGGGCTGGAGGTACTATTCTTCAGATAATTAAGACAGGGAATAAGTCTAGCTAGCAACCGTAAGGGCTTGTGTTGTTCTTGCCTGTTTGCTGTCCTTCCAGCATGTGTACAAAATCTCCAGTATGCAACACATGCGGCAGCCCCATCTGTTGGCGTCAAATTATTAATGCACCTTTAGAAATCCTTTGTTTTCTGCCAAGCTTACATTTTCTTTGCCTTTCTTGCCCATTTTGTTATCTTTTGTTTAGACTTCTAATAAAAACTGTTTATATTTTACTCCTGCTTTTATATTTTGTGTTGTGTTTTTAGATTTTAGTTTTATACGATATATTATTTTATTGTTGTAAGCCACTTTGAGTCCCCCCTATGGGGGGGGGGGAGAAAGTGGGATTATATATTATATTATATATTATATAATATTATATTATATTTAACCCGAGTCTGCTTGGCTCCAGGTATGGGAAGTACAGTGGATTGTCACATTTCCTCGTTATGCAGGTGCTACTGTGAGAGATTGATAGGAACCCTTGAGGTTCAGTATTTTCCTGGGAGGTGGGTTTTGCCCAGATGGCCCCCCTCTGTTTGGTGTGATTGCCTGGATTAGTGGCAGTGGATACACTCTACCAAGGCTTTCTTCCATTCAGCTGCATGTCCAAACAAGGGAGAGAGAGGAGCAGGGAGTGAGCACGCTCAACACTAGGCACTATTGCCTTGGATCAGCCTGCAGATGCTAAGAACCCCCTCGGGTCATTCCATGTCAAATCAACCAATGAAAAATCCTTGACGTCATGAATTTTGTTCATTTTCGGTACATTTGTAGCTTACCATGAGATGTTTAAAAAAAAAATTTCAGATTTTTTGTCCATCCGTTTTTGAGATATTGAATGTTCAAAATTGCCAAAAAAGGCCAAAATCCACTTGTCACCATACATTCAAACGCCAGTTACAGGATAACGATGAACGCTACAGACATGGGACAGCAACTAAAGGAAAATTTTAAAACTACGAACAGAAGTAAAAAGCTCATGATTTTGATAGATTTATAGAGCATGAATTCACTTTCTATTCTTTTACAGGATCAGCTTTTTGGTAAAACTATCTCTATAAGTCCTGTTATAAATTTTTGGATTCATTTCAGTTTACCACCTAATTTTATCAACGTAAACTGTAGAAAAATGGACTTGAGGGGTTTAATTCCTGGTCACTGCCAACAAGAATATTAAATTTTTGTATGATACCACTGAGATAACATCTTGAAATTTTGACTGATTGACTACAAGACATATACCTTTAAGTGTGATTTTTTTGAAAATTTTAAAAAAGTTCAATTTTTCAAAATTTCAAAATTAATATTTGAATATTTTTGAATTTCTTGAAAATTTACAATTTTGTCATGTTGTATATCAAATGAAAGCCCTATTCATAAGCTTTAAAACGACACCTGTCCTATGTCTGTAGCGTTCATCATTATCCTGTACCTGGCATTTGAATGTATGGTGACAAGTGGATTTTGGCCTTTTTTGGCAATTTTGAACATTCAATATCTCAAAAACGGATGGACAAAAAAATCTGGAAAAAATAATTTTTAAACATCTCATGGTAAGCTACAAATGTACCGAAAATGAGCAAAATCCGTGACATCAAGTTCCAAAATGTATTTTTTATTGGTTGATTTGACACGGAATGACCCCCTCCCTCTTTCCTGACAGTCCCTTTTTCCAATTATGTCCTGTATCATTGGTCAAGGCAAGGTCACCTGGACATCTGCCTTTAAGTCCTGGTCATGTGGGTTGGGATACCCAATCTGAATGTAAGCCAGGTCCAGAAATCTTAATTTCTAGACCAAGTATTGATCCCAATGACAGCAATCCTTTCAGTAGGCCATTTTGGGGCAGTGAAAGGGAAAACCCTGAGATTTTCATCCCAATTGTTTTTGGGACATGGAGTTTTCTTACTTTGTGATTGCATGCAATGTCAAGTCCTCTGGCTGAATTGATCTGATAATGAACAAAATAACCAGCAAATCAAGTACCACAACCTTTTTACTTTAATCACCAATGACAATAGATATGAAGTAGGGTATCAAAATGTGGTCTTAATGCATACTACTATGAAAAAAATGTGACAAATCATCCTTAATAAGATGTGTTAGTAAGATTAGTGAATGTAGAAGAGACTTTTGTAACTGCAGTACATGAGGAAGGAAGGAAAATAGATTATTATTTTTAAATAGCTCATCTCAAACCCCCATAGCAAGAGACCACACAAGCATTCTCTGCAGGTAGCAAAGATTAAAGCCAGCCCAAACTACTAGCTGAGACTTTCCAGCAGAGTCCCTCCCTCCCTCCCTCCCACCCACACACCCCTACCCCTCTTATACACAGTTCTATTATGGAGCAAGAACCAAAACCTACAGTTGATTGCATGGATGTACATTTCCAGGCCATTAGAATTAATTTCTGTTTACACAATTCTCCAAAGAAAATCAGCAAGCACTGTATGTTGCTCATACCTCCTTGTTTATTATGTGTCAAATATGGACCAGGGAGATGTGGGTTTACATTCCACCTCTGTCATGAATGCTTTAGATGGCCTTGGTCAAGTCACACTACCTCGTTTCCCAGTTATTCGTACTCCCCAGTGTAGTTATGAAGATCAAAACGATAAAACATTCTCTAGAATTTTCAATTTGCAAAGAGCTTTATGGAGAACAATGTAACACAAAGGAGACATCCAGTAAGCCTATTCCATTCTCATCTCTCCAGATCACACTGATCTGTTTTCCCCCATATACACAAATTGCATCAGGAAAACACCACAATTCTCTTAGGCCTAGATCTGAAACTGATGGAATAGGAGACTACTGAGTTATAAAACATTATGCTTTCTCACATGTATTTCCTCCTGAAAATTGTTCGTGGATAGTTTCAGTAGTGCATATTTAGGTTAAAACGGTCTGCCACTGAAGTACAAACTTCTACCGCATCATTTATAATGCAATAGTATTTTTAAAGGGTGTGAACACAAGGACTCCGACGCTCCCAAATGCTACTAAGAACACCCATAATTTCTGCTAGCATTTCCAATGTGTTTAGAATTTTTTTAAAAAGTGGATAGTTTTATGAAATACAGCTTCGTAATAATTCCTGAAGCCAAACATCAGCTCTCAGAAAAGCACACAGATTTTTTTTCACAAAATTAAATTTGCTGTGATGCAAAAAAATTAAGTTCCCATTACTTAATCTTCCCTTTCAATGCCAATTTATAAAATTAAAATAGCCATTTAGTATCACACCCCTTGGGACATGATTATTTCAGTTACAACAGGAAGCAGATTAACTGACTACAAATGGACACTATTTTATCAAAGGGATTTTCCATGCCTAGTATAGGAATGCAGTTGGGGAAATAGGAGGAGGTGAGGTAAGTCCCTCTAGCAGCAAAGACTCCCTCTAAACACATATGACAGCACAATTTTCACAACAATCACATCAATTTGTGATTCCAGTAAAGAATTAAACTGAATTGATTGCACTCATTAAGTTTATGTCATATTAATGAGTCTGTGATGCACCAATCACCTAAGAGCAGGCAGAAGAGAAAGAGAAGGCAAGCGACCATCTTTCAACAGTGAGGTCATCCTTGCCTCTCCTGCTGAATACAGCAGATTCTGATAAGAAAAACACAATCTATGGTAACTAGATCTAGCCTTGAAAGCCTGATCTAGCACCTATTCCTCAAGGGGCATCCTCTCTATTTGGACAGTGGAAGAATCAATGGTGCTCACATGTGTATTTTCAGCAGAGTTATATTAGATCCATTTGCTTCTTTGTTGATTCCTACAACATATGTACTGACAGATTTGGGGACGACAGATAGTCTGCCCATTGTTAAGTGGGTGAACACACAAAACACTGTTTTATGAGCAACCCCCAAACAATTATTAAACATTTGCACTAGGAGAGAAACCGGTGCTCCAAAAATGCTGGAGGATGGCTTTGGTCAGAAAAGCTTACACACTAGAAAGAGACCAGACAGGCACAGAAAGTAACTGTCTCAAGCTGGATGACAACCCTAATAAAAATAGGCCCCTCTCCTGAATTTAAGCCAAGTTCATTTATCATGTTTTCTCCTTCAAGTCATTTGCAAATTTAAATATCCCATGCAATTCACTATTATGAGAATACATGAGTGCATACATGAAATTACATCTGTATTTATTGCATCTATATATAGCCACTATATAACTTTATGACTGCCATAATAAAAATAAAGCTTAGGAAATACGACTGCAGGCCAGGTGCAAACAGGAAAAGGGGATGGGGTAGGGAAGGAAAGGTTATGTGCTGAAGCACTTGGACAGTTACAAGACCACAAGCCAGCAATGGCATCATTTTTGGCTGTCGTCCCCAAACTAGTGGATACAGAACTGTCTCCTCACTTTCCTGTAATTACTATTTTAAATAAAAACAATCAGTGTGGGGAAGAAAATGCCCATGGATGATGCAACTATAAAAGCTTCCTGTTATTAATCCGTCTATATGAAAGACTGCTGTTTTGATTTGAATAGGGAGATCTGCAGTGATATGAACGCATTTGGTCTATTCTCCAAAGGCTGTAAAAACTCTATTGTCAAATGGCTGTATCATAAATGTCAATATCGAAATGCAATGCAGATTATTTTTGCAGTGTGATTAATGGCAAGAAGTAGTAACTGCCTACTGTATGGCATGCTCAAAACGTTATGTTGCCAAGCAATTGCAGCTTCTCCCCCCTCCCCAACTCCCCTCTAGTCTCATTTTATTTCAGTTTCCACTTTTGCGTTGCAAGACTCTCTACAAGTTTCAAATATCACTCATTTGTGTCATTCTGGCTTGCAGTGCTCTCAAGAGAGTCATACGCTGGCCCCATTTCCTGGCATGGCTTTCTGTTCATTATTCCTATGGAAAAAGAGTTTCATGCCATCTAGGTTGGGTAGATTAAAAATATGCAGCACTTATCTAGCTTCAGAAGCCTCTACTGCATAATCCCCAAAGAAATGAGTTTACACAAGAATGTTCTTAACTTTTCCAGATACAGAAACCTATTAAAGACTACATACGTTTAAATGTCTCTATTGTTTTCATTGTATCCCTCCAACCAGATCTGTTCTTTTATCCTTTTCTTCGTTCTACCCTTTTACTTGGTCCTTAGCTCTCCCAAAAGATGGCCATGGCACCTAAGGTCAGTTGTTGTTGTTGTTGTTGTTGTTGTTACCACAAGCCACAATATAAAGATCAATCAATTGAGCAAAAAACTCATTAATTTTGTTGGGGTTCATGCAAGAAACTTCTTAGCGGATTGTGCCCACTCACTGACATTTTGTCTCCTCCTCAAGCATTTTGTTCCTTGACAGTTTATTATTACAGAGCAGCTATTCCATTCTCTAAGGAAGAATCAACCCCTTAGCAGAGAAGGCTAACTACTATACTACAGAAGGGGCAGCCAAACAATAGGAAGCACAACGTATCCTAGCCAAGTCACCGGCAAACAAGTCCAAAAGGAATTATAAAATGGATGTGAGCCAACAGCCCACTACAGATGTTCAGATATACCTAAAACACCAGCTGGTGGAGATTGTTTTGGCTTGGTTTGGGATTAGGAGGATCCATGACAAAGCGTTTTCAGCTACTGCAATGACAGCCGGACGTTGCATCCATAAAGACAACCATTCATCAAATGGCAACTTACTACAGTGGACATGAAGTCATTTCACCTGAACTGTCTTGCAAAGCAGTGAGGAAAACCTTGACCACCACACTTTTGTGCTTGCCAGAAATTCAGAAAACGTAAGTGACTGGACTTTGAGGCTCAAAATTAGGCTGGGAAAGGGCAAGAAAGTCACTGAATTAGATGGAAATTCTGCTTTTTGCTTCGTTACCCACCTAGAGGCGTTAAACTCTCGTTCTGCCCAGGGCACAGGAGCTTGCTGTGCCCCGGAAGTGACATCACATGATGTCACTTCAGAGTTGCCACTATCGGAGCTGCCACTATCGGCAGCCCTCACGTTCTGCTCAGAGCAAGCAGGATGCGAGGACTGTCGACTGCCGGCTGCCTCCACACACTGGCGTTGCTCCTTCTCTGCATGATCATGAAGAGAATGGGTGGGCACGTGGAGACAGGAGGACTCGGCAGCCAACGCATTCCAAACGCAACAGCTGCCGACTGCCTGCTGCCTCCACACGACCGGACCTTCTCTGCACGATTGCAAGGAGAAGGGGCAGCACGAGAAGGCAGCAGGCGAATGGCTCGCGTTTGGCTCTGAGCATTCCGAGCTGAACGCGAGGACAGCCAGTAAGTGGTGAAGCCTGAGGGTTAAACACACACACACACACACACACACACACACACACACACACACACACACACACACACCCTGGCACTGCCCCCGGAGCAGCTGCCCCTCGGGCTCCACCCTGTTACGCCCTGAGCCTTCAAGCACAGGTTTTAAATCTAAAAAAGAAAGTTGTGGCCCAAACAGTACCCAATTGTAATGAATGACTAAAGTTTACAGAATGCAACAGTCTAAGAAATTTGTAGCATGGATATTTTCATACTTGACAACGAAGCAAGAAATATGGGTTCAACAGCCATGTAGACAATATAAACGGAGAAATAAAGATCTTAAAATCGCCTTTGTAGTTTGAAACATTTTTTTAAGGGCACATACCAGACATATACACAGAAAAAATCCAACCACAGGCAGAAGAGGGTCTCTATATCTCATGCCAACCTTTCACTCCTCACATGGAGCTTTCTCAAGGCTAACACAGTTAAGCAACTGTTAGATGAAAAAGACAATAGAGAAGTGCAAGTGTACTATATACAAGCCCTGTCACTCAAAAGGGGCGGGAACAGTTAATTGATAGCAGAAGCGCTGTTCTCCGTGTAATCAGAGGAGACCTTTCAAAACTTAGTTGACAGTCTCGTGTTCTATTCAAAATTGGCATCCAAATTTTATTAGCAAAGGCAAGCTCTTGCTTCCTGTTCATCAGGCTAGAGGGTCTCCTTTGAGAGATGATTAAGGCTTCTAAATTCAATCTTTGTTTCTGTCTGGGTTCATAAAAAAGTGAGCGAGTTTGTTCAAATTTGATTACATGTCCAGTCTATTGCGGGCGCAGCTACAGCCGATTTTTCCTCTTGTAAAGATTTGGCAGCTCTTTGGTGTTCTAGTAATCCCACCCCAATTGGTATTTTAGTATTCCCAATATATGACTGGCCACATCCACATTTAATTTCATAAACTCCCAGATTCGACAACAGAGGTCTAGGGTCCTTGGGGTTGTGCAGTATTTGCTCTATCTTCGTTGTTGGAGTGAAGATAGTTTTAACGTCATAACTCCTAAAGATCCTGGCTATTTTATCAGTGGTCCCTTGTATGAAGGGCAACGATAGCCAGCGCTGTTCTTTAATTTCATTCTGCACTATATTATCATTTTCCCCAGGCGCTGGGATATAGTTTTTCTTTTTGAGTTGCTTTTCCCAACAGTTATTAATTTGTTGCGTTTTATAACCATTAGCTGTTAAAGATTCGGTGGCGATTTGTCTCTCAGCATCTAAGGATGAACTGTCATACACATGGAGCGCTCTAAAGGTCAATGAATTGATTAGGGAGTTCTTCTGTGCTGGGTGATGATTTGATGTTTGATTGAGATATTTTCCTGTATGGGTAAGGTTTACGGTACACAGTATGCCTGAAAGTTAGATCTTCTTTTCTTTTAACCAAAACATCCAGGAAGGCAAGGGTCTTATTGTTCTCAACTTCCATGGTAAACTGGATTTCTGGGCATAAGCTGTTCAAGTGCACTAGGAAACTATTCAATTCTTCTTCCCCAAAATCCCAGACACAGAAAACGTCATCGACGTACCTCAACCAAGTAGATGGTTTCAATTTAGCTGTTTGTAACGCTTTCTGTTCTCTTTGCGATAGACATCCTACACTCCTCCTCCTCTCCTCTCTCTCGTCTCCCTCACACCAGCCATGATTCTTTTCAAAGGTAAAGTGCAAGTTAATTTGTTTTATTTTGACTTTATACTGTATTTTGTATTACTGTAATCATTTTTATATGATTAAATGGTTGTGAAACAAATCTGAGTTTCCATTATTTCTTATGGGGAAATTCGCTTTGATATACGTACGGGTGCTTTGGATTACAAGCACGTTTCCGGAATGAGTTATGCTCGCAATCCAAGGTTTTACTGTAAAAGTACAGCAAGGTTGAAGAGGCTTCTAAATTATTTGGAAAAAAAAATGTACAGAGAAATAAAGGAGAAAACAAAGTTCACAGCAATCTAAGACATTCTCACAACCACACCTATATTGCACTGGAAAAGATCCAAAGGCGCCTTGTGCAAGCAGAATGGCATTTTCGTTCGTGTAACATGGCCCCTCAAATTCTGCTAAATCCCACCTTCCACTGGAGCCACCACCCACCACCCATTTTGAAGGATCTCCCAATACTCGAGAACAGATTCTCAGGGAGCAAAAAGGGCTGCAGGGGGGGGGGGACAGATAAGAGATATAGCGTGACCAGAATTCTGCTCATGCTTCTCTGGATCCAACCCACTGAGTCAAATAATGGAATTATATAATGCTACCCAGACATTGTTCAGTAAAGCCATTTGTACTATCTCAAGCTTAGGCCACACTGGAACAAGACACATAGTTTGACTATAAGCATTTTTAATCCCCCCTATTATAGAAGACCAAACCGCACTATAGACAAGATTTTTTAAGACTGTCATTCTAAACGCTAATGAGATCATGCATGTGGGATGCTTGAAGTATCTGAGATGCAATACAGTACTAAATATTATACTCTTTTTGCTACATCTTTGAGAAGTTTCAGAGTAGTGTCAATTTCTCAATAAATGCCATCATCAGTCAATACCAAGCTTCCTTCTTAGCAATGGCCTTTCAGAAATAAAAACCGTGATTTCAGACATCTCACCATTCTTCATAGTTCTGCTTAAACAAAGCCAACCCCAGCTACAAATCTATACACATTATCCAAAATGCTTGATTTTCCCTTCCCACCCTCTTGTATACCACCTGCCTCATGAAGGCTTCTGAAGAACTTGGAAGTTTGCTTTTCTCTCTTTTTTTAAACATACTTTCTTAGTTTTGATTAGTCCTAAATAAAGCACTACAAAACCCATTTCCTCCCAATTTAACTCTTGTTGCATATATACACCCTTGGGTAAAGATGCCTTAATTAAACCAGCACTTTCTATCACAACAGCAGCACACCAGTGCCTACCAGCTTTTTGATAGTTCAGAGTATACGGCCCTCAAAGAACAAAAAGAGATTTCTCCCCGAATCCAGCAGACTACCCTAAGATCACTGGGAGCAGAACTGTTCACATAACACCCATGCACAGCTATGCTGAAAAAAGTGGCTGGGAATTAAAAAGTAGGGTTGAAAAGGAAGTGGGGCAGAAATAGACAATTTTGCACTATTTCCCTCTAAAGGCAAAGAATATACTTGACCTTCAAATAAAAGTAAAACCTTATTTCCGATAACATTAATAAGACTATATTGGTTTCTTTGTGCTAGAAGTATACCCATAAGAAAATTAATAGGTTCCATTTCTCTGAATTGAAAATATTCCCAATTGTATGTCTACAGGATATGAGCCTAATTACATACATGTGGAGGACCAGTTGCAAGGATCTCCTGCAAGACTGCCATATGACTTGTGGTGTCACACCCACTACATGACCCAATTCAGAATGGTACAGGAGCTCTGAAGCGTTATTGGCTCAAGTTATGTGGCACAGCATGTGAATATTACAAAAATGGAAGAAGAGACCACAGGGGCAATATGGGGACAGGATGAACTTAGAGATTTGTAGCTATAATAGAATAAGCAACCACTCTGAAATAGCAGCATGAACTGGTCGCAATACCATGCACTGCACACATTTATATAGTAGAATAGATTATCAAAAGATACACTCACTGGGTTGTTAGATGCTGTTCTTTGATGCTCAAGTCTCTCCCCTACAGCCTAAACTTTTAGTCTTCTTCTAAACACAATCTCTTCTCTTTAAAAGAAGGTGACTGAGTTGCTATTAGAAAATAGATTGCCTCAAAAGAAGTTCACTTTTTGTTGTCAGAGCACAACAGTATATACTGTATATATAATAGCTTGCCATATTTATTTACAAGGATTATAACAGTGGCTTTACCTGATAGACTTCTAAAGCAACAGCACTAGCCCCCGTTTTCCTAACAATCCGAACACCATTTTCCAAAGCCTGAAAAATGAAACCTCCAGCTTTAATTAAAGAGAATTAGATTACATGTTCCTAACAACAGGAGGATGTAAATGTAATGGTGAGCCAGAAAAAGACTTATCAAAGGATTTGTTCGTGTGTTAAAAGAACAGAGGAGAAGGGGGAAAGAACTGCCATTTCCCCCTTCAAAGCTCACATAAGAAAGCCCTCAGTGACAAATAGCTTCCAAATGAGAAAAGTGGAAATATACATAGAAGGGGAAGCTACAAGAGCCAAAATTTCAAGCCCAGGTTTTAAGTTTTGTAATCTCCATCTCTGTACACTTGCCAACAATATAAATGACTATCTAATTTATGTATCTGGAAGCTTTTAAACCCCTCAGAAGATAAAAAGAAATACATTGCTAATATAGATGTGTATGTTATGTAGGGCAGAAATGTATTACTCATGTACAAAAATGGAGATCTCCATTTGGCAGTTCTGCTTCTCAGTGTCACACTGAATGACAATGTACTTTCTATGTGGAATGGAAAAAATGAGGGCTCCTTGTCCCTAGAAGTGAACCATTCTCTTTTTTAAGTGTACCATCCCTCATTAGAAGAGAGTTCTTAGAGAGTTTTAAGTGCTCTGAGGTTTAAAACTCCAATTTAAAGGAAATAATTGAAATACATCACACGCTGGTGTGAGAAGCTTGTGGCAGGACCTAGTAGAAAGCACAGAATTCTTGGCCCAGTTCTCTCACTCAGGCCTCCATCAGAGGGGGAATGGGTGAAATGGGAACCAGCTCTCTTTTCCTCCTCTCCAACTCAGTTCCCAGACACCAAGCAAAGCTTTGAGGGAATCCTCCCTGTCACAAGAACATAAGAAGAGCCCTGCTGGATCAGGCCAAAGGCCCATCTAGTCCAGCTTCCTGTATCTCACAGTGGCCCCACCAGATGCCTCAGGGAGCACACAAGACAACAAGATACCTGTATCCTGTCGCCACACCCTTGCTTCTGGCATTAAGAGATAGCCTACTACTAAAACCAAGAGGTTGCATATGCCCATCATGGCTTGGAATCTGTGATGGACATTTCCTCCATAAATCTGTCCAATCCCCTTTTAAAGGCATCTGGGCCAGGTGCCATCACCAGATCCTGTGGAAAGGAGTTCCACAGATTAATTACATGCTGGGTAAGAAATATTTTCTTTTGCCCATTCTAATTCTCCGGCCACTCAACTTTAGTGGACATTCCCTGGTTCTGGTGTTGTGCAAGAGGGAAAAGAACATCCCTCTATTCTCTCTATCCATCCCACGCATAATTTTGTTTGTCTATCATGTCCCCCTTCAGGCACCCTTTTTCCAGACTGAAGACGCCCAAATGCTGTAGCCTTGCCTCATAAGGGAGGTACCTCAGCCCACTAATCATTTTGGCTGCTCTCTTCTGCACCTTTTTCCAGTTCCATTGCCTGGCAGTCTCAACTCTAAAGTCACCTCTACACAGGTAAAAACGATCTATAGCAGTGGTTTTCAAACTGTGGGTCGCGACCCAACATTGAGAACTTTAGTTTCCCCTGCCCCCTTAAGGGGTGGGGACAGCATAGAGGCGGTGGTGATCTGGGGGATCACCACGCCACAAAATTGCCCGAAACTGCTGTTGCTGCACTTACCAAGGCACTTATTGAGGCTTGGGGGAGCTTCGGGGAGGACTGCGCAACCCTCTGCAGGCGATCCGAAAAACGGGCAGGCCTCCCCGAAGCTCCCCCAAGCCACGGTAAATGCAGCAACGGCGGTTTCGGTGGTGGCCCCCTGGATCGCCACCGCTGCTGGCCCAGCCCCCGCAAACGCTCAAAGTTCTCCCCGCCTTACGGGGAGAACTTTGAGAAACGCTGATCTATAGAACTCTGCTCCCTACCACCCCAAAAAGCCTTCTGCTGAATGTTGGAAGACAACAGAACAGGATTATATGAGTTGGCACGGTTTCTTTTCACTTAACTTCTGAAAATGCTGTTCCCTCTCGGAGAAGTGCTGAATTAAGGCATCTTCGTGCCACTTAAAATCCCTCCCTTGTCTCACATTTAGATGCCAGAGATAGTACGAATACAACTCCTACGTTTCTTGCTCTGCCACCTGCTTATGGAAGACACTCTGACCATACAAGGGGGACCTGATTTTCACCAACCTTCTTCCTTCTCTAGCCATCCCCACCAAATCTACTCCTGTAGGTTGGGGAACCCTGAAGAACAGGATGGTATGTGACATGGGGGTCTGGATCAGCAAAATTTGTTCTCCCTGACACTATTGCAAGTTCTTCAACAAACAGAAGCCTTGGTTGGAATAAAACTCTAGGTGTCCGCAAAGAGAAGGACAGGCCAACATTACTATAAAGGAAGCCAGATGAAGATACAAAGAGAAGTTGATTTGATCCACAAGTCTGAGCTTTTCCCTCTTAAGTCTGTAAGAAAGTTGAACAACAAGTGTTTTTGTAGGTTTCTGAGAGAAGACATCAGTTTACAGAAGTCATGTTGATACTTCTAATTTATGAATTTTTACCCATCTGGCTAGTTTTTTCTTAAACATCCTTTCAAAAAAAAAATCAACAGAATTCAGGATGTACTTAAACAAAAATAAGATTCAAGTACTATAAGTAACTTTACAGAGATGATGGATATATAAGATCTTAAGGTTATTCTTGAAAAACACCGCCCTGAACCTCTCTTCTCGGTGACTGTACATATGGGACTTCAGGATACTTACCCTACAACCATCACCAAACTTGGAGGCAGCTGCTTGGCTCTCCAGCCATAATATGTATATTGGTAATAAAGGTGGAGATTTTGAGACACAAATTCAAGTCAAAGTTGGTTTCTTACAGGAGCCATTCCAAAATTCCTCAATGGCTACCCGGAGGAGCAAAAAACCTAACTGGCATATAGCTGGTCTGGAATGTATCTGCCTAAAACGTTATTTGAAGTATGAATGTCTACATACCTCTCAAAACCACAAAACAATGAAATAAGGTTCATTTACATAGTTTCTTGTATACAACTTGGTTACATCCATTTTAAAATATAAATATGCAAAATGAAACAGGTTGGTGAATGCATCAATAATTTTTAATTGTTTAAGTAGTTTTAAAGATCAAGGGACTTTTACTCGAGAACACGGGGAACGAATCATTAACCTTATGTATTAATGGGGGGGAAATTCAATGTGTCACTAGCAACCGATAAGGCAACACAGCATATTTTTATGCTAAAAACTGGAGTTGATCATGTAAATAAATGTTGCGTTTCTACTGTAAGGAAATACATGTACCCTTGAAGCAACCTTTCCAGCACAAAAGTAATTTAATATTCTCACCACATGAAAAGTGATCACTATGGGAATAGCACAGCTGTTAAAACCCAAGTCAGATTTTATTAAATCATCAAACCTGTTTATGTAAAACAGGGCTCTTTTAAAATGACCACAATGAGGAAATCATTTCCTAACACATCCCTCCTCCTCATTTTTTAAAAAATATTTGCATACCCCATTAGTATTTTTCTTCTATCCTTTGAGCAGAGGTACCAACACAAAAATCAGTACAATACTTTGCATTTCTATAGCAAGTTTTAAGAGTGCAGAGCACTTCACATCCAGTAATATGATATCAGTAATCCGTAAAACAACTCCATACGCTAGATCAGGATCATTATTCACATACAGCATATGGGGTTAAGAAGCGGAGCTTGCCTAAGGCCACATAGAAAATTCATAGAGATAGCGACATTTGAACCAGGGACCTCTTGGCTCACATCTCACACTCTCACAGTGCAATCCTGTGTAACCTTGCACCCGTGTAACAGTAGATGCACCGGTGTAAGTGCAAGGTTACACAGGATTGCGCTGTTAATATACTACAAGGGATTTGAACAATAAATGTCAATGGTCCCATACCCCCAAATCTCTCTTAGAAACATTTCAAATTCAAAAAGCAACTGTAATGGGGGGAGGGATCAAGGATGTGGATTTCAGTCTTAGCGAACTTATATCAAGACGACTGACAAGCATTCCCTTACAACAAATAAGCTTCCATAAATGAAAAGCAATATGTTTTCATAAAGCCTGTCTTATACTCTGTCCATGCCCCTGACCTAAACTATCTTGGAGGCCTTGTAACATATCTGATGTATGAAGGATGCATTTTGAGTGAAAGTGAAAAGAAATGCTTGCATTGAATTTCTAGCATGACTAGATCAATGGCACTTATACGAAAGCCAAATTATGGGTCAGACCTCCTACTCAGTAGCCATTGCAAAATATCCCAGTCAAGGTGATTGCTTAAACTGTCACCTCAGATAAATGACAAAGAAATCCTATAGAGCAGGGGTTCTCAACCTGTGGTTTGCGCACCCCTAGGGATACGCGGACAGCAAGTTGGGGATACGCGAGATGCTCCCAGTTAGCTGCTGCGATCAGCAGCTGATAACGGGGAACGGAAAAATGGGGAAAAAGTATTTTCTGGCCTGTGGCGCGGCCGAACGGGTTCTCCAGCTCGCGCTGCAAGCCGGAGGCGCGAGCCAATTCGGCAGGGCTGTAGCATTTCCCTCTGGCTTGTGGCACAAGCCGGAGAACCTGCTCGGCCACGTCACAGGCTGGAAAAAGACACTTTGGGGGTGCACTTTTGGGGGGTATGTGGGACTTGGGGGAATCCAGGGGTATGCCAACCTTTGGGGGCCCACATAGGGTGTACGCAGACCCCCAAAGGTTGAAAAACCCTGCTATAGAGTAAGGATATCAACCCAAGAATGGAGAAGATCTCATTGTTGTTGTTCAGTCGTTAAGTCGTGTCCGACCCTTCGTGATCCCATGAACCATATCCCGCCAGGCCTTCCTATCCTCCACTATCTTCCTGAGTTCGCTCATTTTCATGTTCGTTGCATCGGTGATGCTGTCTAACCATCTCATCCTTGGCCTTCCCCTTCTCCTTTTGCCTTCAGTCTTTCCCAGCATCAGAGTCTTCTCCAGAGAGTCCTCTCTTCGCATTAGGTGGCCAAAATATTTGAGTTTCAGCCTTAGTACCTGTCCTTCCAGGGAACAGTCAGGGTTGACTTCATTTAGGATTGACTGATTTGATCTCCTAGCAGTCCAAGGGACTCTCAGGAGTCTTCTCCAGCACCACAGTTCAAAAGCATCTATTCTTTGGCGCTCAGCCTTCCTTATGGTCCAGCTCTCGCAACCATACATTGCTACTGGGAACACCATCGCCCTGACTATACGAACTTTTGTTGGTATGGTGATATCTTTGCTTTTTATTATGCTATCTAAATTTGCCATAGCTTTCCTTCCAAGGGGTAAGCGTCTTTTAATTTCATGGCTGCTGTCTCCGTCTGCAGTGATCTTGGAGCCCAGAAAAGTAAAATCTGTTACTGCTTCCATTTCTGCCCCTTCTATTTGCCAGGAATTGATGGGACCAGATGCCATGATCTTAGTTTTATTAATGTTGAGTTTCAAGCCAACTTTTGCACTCTCCTCTTTCACTCTCATCAAGAGGCTCTTTAGTTCTTCTTCACTTTCTGCCATTAGAGTGGTATCGTCTGCATATCTGAGGTTGTTGATGTTTCTCCCGGCAATCTTGATTCCGGCTTGCGATTCATTCAGCCCTGCATTTCTCATAATGTACTCTGCATATAAGTTAAATAGGCAGGGTGACAATATACAGCCTTGCCGTACTCCCTTCCCAATTTTGAACCAATCAGTTGTTCCATGGCCGGTTCGAACTGTTGCTTCTTGACCCGCATACAGGTTTCTCAGGAGACAGGTAAGGTGGTCTGGTATCCCCATCTCTTTAAGAACTTGCCACAGCTTGTTGTGATCCACACAATCAAAGGCTTTTGCGTAGTCAATGAAGCAGAAGTAGGTGTTTTTTTGGAACTCTCGTGCTTTCTCCATGATCCAGCGCATGTTGGCAATTTGATCTCTAGTTCCTCTGCCTCTTCGAAACCCAGCTTGTACATCCGGTAGTTCTCGGTCCACGTACTGCTGAAGCCTAGCTTGTAGAATTTTGAGCATAACCTTGCTAGCATGTGAAATGAGTGCAATTGTGCGATAGTTTGAACACTCTTTGGCACTGCCCTTCTTTGGAATTGGAACGTAAACTGACCTTTTCCAATCCTTTGGCCACTGCTGAGTTTTCCAAATTTGTTGGCATATTGAGTGCAGCACTTTCACAGCATCATCATTTAGGATTTTAAGTAGCTCAGCTGGGATATTATCATCTCCGCTAGCTTTGTTGTTAGTAATGCTATCTAAGGCCCACTTGACTTCGCTCTCTAGGATGTCCGGCTCTGGGTCAGTGACCACACCAGCGTGGTCATCAGGAACATTAAGATCTTTCTTGTATAGTTCTTCTGTGTATTCTTGCCATCTCTTCTTAATCTCTTCTGCTTCTGTCAGGTCTCTGCCTTTTTTATCCTTTATCATGCCCATCTTTGCACAAAATGTTCCCTTGATATCTCCAATTTTCTTGAAGAGATCTCTAGTCCTCCCCATTCTGTTGTTTTCCTCGATTTCCTTGCATTGTTCATTTAAGAAGGCCTTCTTATCTCTCCTTGCTATTCTCTGGAAATCTGCATTCAGTTGTTTATATCTTTCCCTTTCACCTTTGCTTTTCGCATTCCTTCTTTCCACAGCTATTTGTAAAGCCTCATCTGACAGCCACTTTGCTTTCTTGCATTTCTTTTTCTTTGGGATGGTTTTAGTTGCTGCCTCCTGTACAATGTTACGAACTTCCGTCCATAGTTCTTCAGGCACTCTGTCTACCAGGTCTAATGCCCTAAACCTATTCTTCACCTCCACTGTATACTCATAAGGGATATGGTTTAGGTCATATCTGACTGGTCTAGTGGTGTTCCCTACATTCTTCAATTTAAGCCTGAATTTTGCAAGAAGAAGCTCATGATCTGAACCACAGTCAGCTCCAGGTCTTGTTTTTACTGATTGTATAGAGCTTCTCCATCTTTGGCTGCAAAGCACATAATCTATCTGGTTTCGGTATTGACCATCTGGTGATGTCCAGGTGTAGAGTCGCCTCTTGTGTTGTTGGAAAAGAGTGTTTGCTATGACCAGCGTGTTCTCTTGACAGAACTCCGTTAGCCTTTGCCCTGCTTCATTTTGCGCTCCAAGGCCAAACTTGCCTGTTGTTCCGTTTATTTCTTGATTTCCTACTTTAGCATTCCAGTCTCCTATGATGTAAAGGACATCTTTTTTGGGTGCTAGTTCTAGAAGGTGTTGTAGGTCTTCATAGAACCGGTCAACTTCATCTTCTTCGGCATCAGTGGTTGGGGCATACACTTGGATTACTGTAATGTTGAATGGTTTGCCTTGGATTCGAACTGAAATCATTCTGTCGTTTTTGAGGTTGCACCCCAGTACTGCCTTTCCCACTCTTTGATTGACTATGAGGGCTACTCCATTTCTTCTAAGGGATTCATGCCCACAGTAGTAGATATGATGGTCACCTGAATTAAATTCGCCCATGCCCGTCCATTTTAGTTCGCTGATTCCCAAGATGTCAACTGTTCATGGGATTTTCTTGGCAAGGTTACTGGAGTGGGTTGCCATTTCCTTCTCCAGCTGGTTAAATGTGTGGGCGTGTGCGCGCACACACATGTATATAATTACTGTTCCAAACGTTATCTGCAAAGCAGTCTCACCAGTAAAACATGGCAGTCATTTTTATTTCAGTTATCCATGCACATTTTGGCTAGGCAAAGAATGGTTGAAAAAAGCTGTCTGGACCTTGTGCTAAATGTTAAAACTTCAAAGTAATAGGAAGGAAACCAAGTGGCACCCTAAGAGGAACTATGCAGATTTGCACTAGTTTAATGTGCACAGTGTAGTCTGGTGGGAATAGTTGAGTCAGCTTTTCTTTTCCCCCCTGCAAAATGGCAATGACTTTGCCAAACTATGAAACAGCAGAAGAGAGGACAGAAGGAATGGGTTTGTGGAGGGGAGGAGTTGTAGACAGTGGAGCAAAAGAGCAAAATAATTGGAGTGAGAGTGACCACAAGAGCACAGCAGCGTCTCTCTGAACACTAAAAGGCAAGAGCGCCTTCATTTTGAGAAAATGGGTATGGAAGCCCCAGCTCAAAAGTATGATGGAAAAAAGAGATCAGGCCACTAGTTGGCTGGATGTCAGTTCTCTCGATGCTTCCTCCTACTATTATGGTGATCAAAAAGGCTTTCAGCAACAATTTGGTAATTGCTGCATTGGCTACCCAAACTGTCAGTCAATATCAAGAGAAGACGCAGCTGATCATGTTGTATCAACTGAGACATGGAAGTGGGAGAAGAGCTATCAAGACACAGAGCTTAGCAGGAGAAGCAGCAATGGTCATCGACCAGCTTGTCGTCCACGGCAATTGGAAGGTCAGGCACACATTTGGGATCACCAGGTAAAAGATAGCCCCAATATTCTTTAAAATATTAAACCATCTGTCTGCAATACCGGAGATAGGAGCAGGGCTATTTCATTTACACAAAGCTAAAAGAGAAAGGATCTCAACTTTCAGACCATTTTGTACTTTACACAATCATTTTGTACTTCTTTTGCCTGCCAGATAGGTTTCTTTTATTTAGAAAAAAGAAGGAAATATTAGACAATTGACTTGGCAGTCCAATATTCAAAGAAAGCCAGATAATTAGCCAAGGCTATATTGCCTCCTGAAGGGTTTATACTGTAACACAATACTTAGTACTGAGTGAAAGTTCATATCACAATATAAAGAAAGGAAAAAGTCTTCCTAGGAACCCAAGCTTAAAACACCGTGAAACCTGTATGCAAAATTCTGAAGGAAAGAACTAAAAAATCATTCTGGGTGGCAAAACATATTTCCTTTTTAAACTCAGACTTACTTTGGGAGAACAGGCAGTACATTTGTCAAAAGCCAGGCTGACAGGAAGGACATTATCAAATCTTGATAAAAATCCTCGAATCTGCAAAGAAACAGACACAGAGAAAGGTCATGTGACTAACAATACTGCACTGCCAAAATTATGCAAGCGCCACCTCTCAAAAGAAGCCCAGCCAACACGTACTCTGGTGGTGGTGAGTGTTTGCTGGCTCCAAGAGGCCTTTCTGCTTGAACTGACTTGGCAGGCTCTATGTTTTGGTTATATAGGACCATTCACATGCAGGATTATCTCACTGCCGATAGAGACACAGCTCCACCTGCAGTTCAAGCTTCTTACCGGCAACCTTGGAATTCAGAAAAGGAGAAACCATGACAACAAATAACAGGAGAAAATGTTATTAAATGCACAGTTCAGGTACTTGCTGTACAGTAATTCACAAATGAAAAGGGCGCATACTATTTCTTTTCCTGCTGTTTGATGCTAACCAATTCTGTGCAGTACAGAAGTGTTTGCATGCATATGAAATTTTCAGCCCGTCAGCTTTAACGAGCACTTCAGGAACGACAAAGGTGGTAATGTGATACTATGGGCCAATAAAAACGATCAGCTTTCTTAGTTCATCTTTCAATTCTCAGTGGCCAAAGCAGTTAATATCACTCAAGCATATGCTTTCTGGTTGGCCTCTGTACCATTTTAAATATGGTTCTTTTATCAGTCATACCGGTGCAAAATAATTAATCCAATATGGAAAAATATTACCAGCTCCTGTATCAAGAATGTTGGGGGGTAGCTCATCTGCTATTCCCAATCTGAATATAACATCAGACTCTAGCTACCTGGGAGTACACTTCATTGAGCACAGTGGGATGTACTTCCAAACAAACATGTACAGGATTGCGCTGAAAGTGTCTATCCATTTGACCATATATCAGTCTTTTAACAGCATGGCCCTAACTGTCCGATACCCTGCGCAATGTACTAGTATTACATGTCTATTATCACCGTCAATGGCATCGCCTGATATGGGGCGGGGGTCGGTGGGCCCCAGGGCGTAGGGCACTGAGGCCTCCTGGGGGGGCGCGGACCTCCTTAGGTTTAGTTTTCTAAACTTTTTTTTAACGTTTTTTACTGTTTTCGGGGTTTTTTAAGTGCTAACGGGGCATGTGTTTGTGTATGTGCGCTTTTCCTCCACTTACCTTGAATATGGGACGCTTCCAGCGACGATCTTCTTCCTGCGCCGGGCACATCTTCTCCCTTCGCCCGGGCGCTAACTCAGTAAAGCCCCCAGCAGCGCTTTCCACAGTTTGCACAGGCACAGAATGTCGACTGGAAACTTCGTCGTTCTGCGCTTGCGCGAACTGTGGAAGACTTGCGCATGCGCAGAACGACAAAGTTTCCAGTAGACGTTGTGCGCCTGCGCAAACTCTGGAAAGCGCTGCTGGGCGCTTTACGGAGTTCGCGCCGGGCGCAGGGAGAAGATGTGCCCGGAGCAGGAAGATTGTCGCTGGAAGCGTCCCATATTCAAGATAAGTGGGGGAAAAGCACACATACACAAACACATGCCCCGTTAACACTTAAAAACCCCTGAAAACAGTAAAAAAAACCGTTAAAAAACTGTCAAAATAGGTTTCAAAACCAAAACCTAAAATTTTTGACAGTTTTATTGGGTGCGTCGGGGGGGCCGCCCCTACCTCGGGGGTGCCTGGCGACGCCACTGATCATCGTTTCCTATAATATCCTCAATGGGATTATCTTGCTGTGGAATATTTGAAATGCAGGCAGTATTCTAACATTTTACTGACTAGGTAGGATATTTGCAACTGTTATAACAACTGAAATACTGTATAATCCTTTTCCTAGAAAGTGGCCAAAGCCAGCTACTCAAGCAATCCCTATTCCTTTCTGTATGCAGGAGACACCACATATGCTGCCAATCTTTTCATAGTGGATTGGTCAGGAGCATGTTGTGCACTCCCTCCCTATCTCTTCCACATGAATTCCCCTTCCTTCCAGTGTTAACCATGGTGTGGTATTTGCACATTTGCACTGGTGTTAACCATAGTTAATGAAAACTAGCGTTTACAAAGGAGGTTCAAACTTGTTAAAAGCTAATCCCGGGTAACATCAGTCATAGTTAGCATTTGTGCACATTTGGTCAGGGGTGGACCCCTGGAACGTTTGGAAAGGGGTGAGACATTTGCTCAGACAAGTAAAAGAAGAGCAAATACATCATCTCTGCCTCCCTTCCAGTTTCTTTGCCATGCACAGCAGATCAGGAAATTACATTTACACTGGGCCAAAAGGCACCCTGTCCTTCACTGGGGCATAACAGTCACCTGGATATACACAAGATCACTACAGATACTTTTTCTGTAAGTAACTGTGCCAGAAACAAAGCTTCAAAATTAAGCAACAGGAAATTCTACACTAAAAAGGAAGCCAACCCCCACTACAGGCTTTACTGAATATGCTTATTAATTAAAATGAGTACTGTGTGCTGGTGCACAATGTCAACTTGCTGAGCATTTAGACTGTGAGAAGACTGATGCATGGCCAGAGGTCTTTAGAGGACTGGAAGAAAAATATAGCTACAAAGGGAAAGTGAGAAAGAAAGATGGAATTAATTAGGTTATGGTGAACCATCTAGATTCTTCGTAATTCAAACAAGCAAGAAAAACAAAAATGTTCTTCCTCTTAATTCTAAAAACGATATACTATACACAAATAGAACTGGGATAGTGTTACATCCCTGTAGCCAGCAGGAAACAGTCTGTTGATATTGGGGGGGGGGGGGGGGAGAAAACGCACTGACCCTACACAGGATGACATTTTGCAATGCAATTAAATATTACTGTGCAAGTGACTCACTTGCAACAAAACTAAACAAATTCAAACCACTTTCTGCAATGCAGTTTATACAAGGCCCCCCAAAAATGACCAGCACAAATCCTGGAGGCCCGTGCAATGCCGGCCAGGCCCAGTAAGGGGGACAGGATTTGGTGAAGCACACCACCGAGGATTATTTCCCCTTCCTGGGCCCAGCCACCAAATCCCCCCTCCCATTCCACCCTCCCCACACCACCTGGCACAGACCTTACCTGTGTCCGCCAGCAGTGGCCTCCATCCGGCGATGGCTTCCATCCAGAGGACAGCAAGTGGCGCACTCCGGGTGTCAAAAACGTACCTTACGGCACAGTTTGCAACATTCGACACCAGCAGAACAATAGTTCTGCTGATCCCAAATTGCATGGAATGTTGCTTTTAGACAAGTTATTATAAAAGAGGCGATGGCAAAATGTTATTTTAACATTCCGTTATAGAAGACAGGGAGAGTTCTACTTTAAGTTTCAATGTCACAGGAGTATTAACTATGACATCTTAGCCATTTGACAATGGACTCAAATGCAACTCATTGTTGGCACAAACCTAAGAGAACACAATCCAAACTACTAATTCTACGAGACACCTATACAGTATTACCTCAATTTACAACGCAATCCTATCCAACTTACACCACCAATGTAACCAGTGGGAGAGGGCAAGGCTTTGGAGGGCAGATTTAAATCCCCTTTGATTCCCCCTTTGGGGGGATTTGAATCCCCTTTCTGGGGCCTCCTGTTCTTGCTGCACCGCTGGCTACACCAGTGGTGTAAATTGGATAGGATTGCGCACTTAAACTGATACGGCTGAATCCTAAGGAGGATTTGCATGAGTAGAGGGGCACATCCTCTCTTTTCTGCATTGCTTACTAAATGTTAAAAGAGAAACACAGCAATACAACTGTATTTATTCCTAGATTACTAACCTGGTGAGGCACAAGCCCGAGAGAGGTAGGGGGTTCATTCATTCTGTCATCACTACTGCTAGCAACAGCATAGCCACTAAAAAAAAGTTAGAGAGAAGTGTCTGGTTAAACAGAATCTAGAATTATTCTTTTGCTGCAGTAAAATTAGGAGACCATCCACACCTCTTTGTTAAATAGGGAATTGCCAGGGGGTTTCAACCCCACACAGGAAAAAACAAAACAAAACAAGATTTGCCTTATGTTTGAGATATTAAATCACACAATTTAAAGGATCTAGTTCCGAGGTGGCCAACCTTTCAACATGAATGCTCCTGGCCCTTTAATAGTTGTATAGGTGAGGGCATTTTAGCAGGTGCAGCTGCTTTAGCAGCACCATCAGCACTTGCAGCTGCCAAGGTTCTGTCTTGTACACAACTCTTAAGAACGCAGAGGCCCTAGTGGTGGAAGGTTAGCCACCCCAGATCTAGATTAATTTCCACTTTACTTTTTCAGAAAACAAGATATATTTAATACTTGTCTGTTGCTAATTACGGCAAATAATGCTACATGTAAATATCGCACTAGTTCCTTGGAGATTTTACAAATCAGATTTTTTTCCAAAGTAGTCTAAAGCGTATAGATATCTAAAATAACTAGTCTCGATTTTGACATGCTTAATTCAGTTGCTTGCACATAACAGTTTGATTTTCAGCTCAGTCCTGGAGTACTTTCATTATCTTACCAATATTGTAACTATTGCTTCAAGATTAAACAGCAGAAAGGAGAATGAGCATCCCTGAATATACTCAGACAGGGTAATAGAATATTATACTGTTAACAGTACCATCCCTGAAATTAAGGAATTCCACCATCACCTCCCCCCTTCCCAACTCTGCACTTGTTTACAGTAGGATATAGGGACCATACTACTATTTGCCCTATGCACTTTTTTGCAAGAAGAGGTAACTACTTGAGACTTACTAGTTTGCTCATACATGGCTATAATATCAGTCACTTGTTCTGTTCATAAATTAATACTTCTGAATTAATTTAAATTCATTTCTTTCCTCTTTCAGTAAAATTATAAAGGAACTGAAAACCTTGTGTCCAGAGCAGGGATGATGCAAAGCTAGAAAAGAATAATTTCCCTCCCCACAACTCTGAAAGCATTACCTCATCCCCACAGTTATGACTTACCCTTCTGGATGTTGTAAAATGGATACCATTAATTCTACCGCAAGGGCTCCTGCTATCATGGCTAATCCCGGCCGACTAACTGTGCATTGCTGATCTAACGTCCGATCCCTGGTGGACTACAAAGGAATGCAGCTTTCACAATGCAATATTTCCAGTTGATTCGTGTGTATCAGTGCACAAAGTAGTTAAAAATAGATACTAACAAGTTATTGCCATTTATGCTCCCTATAGATGAGATTTTCACGCCTCCAGTAGAGAAAACTACTTGGGTAACCAAAAAAGGTGTAAAGCTTGCGATGAAGGATATGCACCTCTCTGCTCCTGTGAGTTTGGGCTTTGGGTATAGCATGACAATGAATTTATACCAAGGAACGCAAGTTACAAAGGCTCTACTAAACAATTTATTCTCATACATGTTACATAGATCGTAATACACAATAATTTCAAAGAGATTAGTTACATAGTTCAAAGAGCACTGTTAAATCAAATCTTACCTACAGCAACTGTACGTTGCCCGAACCAGTTGAAGGACCTTACCCTCAGAGCAGGGAATGATTTCCCCTTAGAGGCAGAATGAGGTTTTACAATACTCCAACAAGAATAGGCAAAATTAAAAAACATACAGGGGGCCATATCTGAATCTGGTATCCGAGGATTTACTTACCTGCGGATCCAGGATCCATGCCCCTCCAGCACTCATTACCTTCCACTGTGCAGCGCTGGCGCCAAGCAAGTGCGGATCCTGCTTAAACAGAACGTTAACAGCGTGCTGCTTATAGTACAGTGTCTGAATGCTTATAGCAAGAGCTTCCTGTTAACGATCAGAGCCTCTCTAGCACTGAGGCTGCTTGCTATAAGCATTCAGACACCGTACTATAAGCAGCACGCTGTTAACGTTCTGTTTAAGCAGGATCCGCGCTTGCTTGGCGCCAGCGCTATACAGAGGAAGGTAATGGGTGCTGGGGCACGGTTGCTCTTTTTCTCGGTTTCAGTTAACCATGGAAATAGCAGGAACCTATCCCTGCGGATAAAGGGGTTCGCTTGTATTGGCAACATCCAAAACTCTTTCCTAAACTTCCAAAACCAAAAGGTGATGCTTCCTTTGAAGTGAAATCAGGTTTCTTACTGATTTTTTTCTCCATATTCCAAAAACTTTCAAAATATCTTCAATAGTTAAATCACCCTTCTTTCCAATTTCAAATCTTGTTGGGCAGCCCAATCCTGACTAAGATCCGGCCGGCGGCCCCCGGGCTGCCCACCGGATCCTATTCCCCAGCGGCAACATTGCTGCCGGAGCGAGGTCTCCTCGGGGAAGGAGACAAGCGTCTCCTTCCCCGAGTGTAACTGGGGCCAGGCCCTATCGGCATCCTCGGATTTCCGCCAGCTATTTTGCTGGCGGAAGTAGAGGAGGCTGTGTAAAGGCTCTGGCGCCCAACGGGGGTCAGGATACGGCCAAAGGCCGTCCCCCGCCCCCTCTCGGGCTGCCTGGGCCAATGGCCACCCTCCCTGCCCCAGCAATTCCCCCCACCCACCCAGTGGATCCAGACTTACCTGGGTCTGGCGTCGGCGGGGTCCTCCCGGTGCCAGAGCTGGGAAGGCCAACCGTGCGGTGGCCTTACCTGCTCTCGAGGAGGCGCAAAAGTGCCTTACAGCACATTTGCGGCTCATTCCGGCGCCGGAATTTATATCAGGATTGCGTTGTGAGACTGTTTCGTTCAGTGACATACAGGGGAACAAGCTGTTTTTCAAATGACTTTAGGACTTGTTTTGCAGGGAGAGAACATGGGAAGCTGCCATATTATTGAGTCAGATCAATGGTTAGTATTGTCTAAACAAATTGGCAGCAGCTCTCCAGAAATTCAGACAGGAATTTCTCTCCCCCTACCTGAAGATGCCCAGGATGGAACCGGGAACTTTCTGCATGCAAAGCATGCACTCGACCACTGAGCTATGGCCCCTCCCCACAACTGAACGTTTTTCACCAAGGTGAATCAATGTCAACATGGCAGGAGTTGGATCAAATGCTATACGGTATATAGCCGAATTTTTTCACAGGGACATTTTTCTCTTCGTATTTTTCTCTCATGCCAGCAACAAAATAAGTCACTATATCAGCACTTGTTTGATTCTCAGAAAAAAAAATCTAAAAAGTGTTTTTTTTAATGAAGGTGTTTGAGAGACGAGGGTCTTTGCATGACAAAAATAAAAGCTACTCAATGAATAGCAGTTTACATGAAGTCTACTTACATCTCCTGGTGCTACAACATCATTGCAGAAGTAGCAGCCAAGTTTATACCCAGGAATATTTGAAAAGAGTGATGATCCCAAAAGATCGGCTGAGCCAGAAGGATTATTACAGGGAGAATCGCCCACTTCTTGATGTCTTGGTTTCTTTAATCCATGCCTCATCACAACAAATGTGTCAAATCCCAACGCAGCATTGATGACCAACTTTGCAAAACAGCCAAAAGAGAAGAGAGTGAAGTTCAAGTCAAACCCAAGGAAACAAGCTTATTTTTAGATGTCAATATTTCTAAATATTTACAAAATAAAAATCCTCTCTGAAATAAAGGGTTGGGTCAGATGCAGTGCCAAACCTTTGCTTGGTACAACCTGAACTAGCCTTGAATGAACCTTATACACTTCAATTCCTTTCCTCCCTTTCTTGGTTTGTGAAACGCATCCAAACCATTAAATTCTGGTTTGACTTGCTCTGCAAACCAGAATTAGGGAACCAGTTTGATCATCGTTTCCAGGGTTGGCAGAAATGGCAAGTCATAGCTTGTTGCAAACCAAGAAGAAAGGGAAGGAATTGTGATGTGGAAGGGAAGAGTGTGTAAGCCCAAAGATTCTTAAAAAGGGGTCATTCACATAATGCTTTGGCACTTTTTTTTTTTGAAACCAGCTTGAAACCATCATCTTTGTTACAATGGCAAAATCATAATGCCTTGGCTTAAATTAGTTTGTGAACTCAAAGCAGAGAAACAGAAGCTTACAGTGCAATCCTGTGCATGCCTATTCAGAAGTAAGTCATACCGAGTTCAATAAGCCTTACCTTCAGGTACAAGTGCATAGGACTGCAGCCTTACAGAACTATCGCATCATTCATTTGATAAAGAGATCTTGCCTGAACCTTGCTATTTTATTCTTAGCAACCTATGTTGGTTTAATTCAAGAATATCACAGCCAGTATATATTCTACAGATGTCTGTAACCTCTCTGTGTTTCAGTTTGACGAATTGCATCCCTTATTCTTCCACAGATTGAAGTAAACAAGAGAAAATGCATCAGGGCCATCAGTAAACTGTTCTTACCAACAAAACCCATTTTTCATCTTAGTTTAAAAAGCACTTTGGAGATTTATATCGAGAAGCTCCTGAAAAAAGAAAATAACCTCATAACATAAAACTGGCCCCTCTAAAATGTAACCAAATATCCATGCAGACAGAGTTTCTTCAAAAAACCAAACCAGAAGCATAATGCAAAATTGTAAACTTCTGATATATCATTGAAGCTGAACTGCTGGCATTCTCTATCTAATACCGCTAATGTAAGAGTAACAAATTAAACTGTTTGCCTTACGCTCATCGCAATTTTCAGTTGGAGATTTCAAGCAAGGAACAGAAAAGAACACTGGGCGGAGGAAAAATTCTGCGGCTGAAGAGTGATTCATACGTAATCAGCAACCCCAGAAGCCTAGCAAATGTTTTTGAATAGCTCTAGCAAACTATGGCGGGCTACTTACTTCATTGCCCGAGATCTTAACAAAATACATGTACACTACCTTCCTCTTGCTGGCTGCAATAACGGCAGGAAGCCATCGGCTTTCCCTGGTATCCATTAATAAAAAGATGACATCATGTGCATCAATGAGCTTTTCCAGCTGTGCCACATCCTTCCGAGCCTGCTCCAAGGTCACGTCAGAAAAATTCACAGGGTGACCTGGCATTGGGATGCTCATATTAAAGCCTTCAGCATTCTAAAATCAAAGCAGACAGAGAAGTGGCACTTGAATGAAACAGTTTTGCATACAACACCACTTAAAATACACCTTTTCAAAGCAGAGGAGGAAACTATGTTTTCATATTGTTTTGTAAATTCACTGGTTAATACATTTAAAGTGATTAAGCCCTATTTCACAGGCACTTTACAGTAGGAAACAACTATTTTAAGGCTGCAATCCTACACAAACTTTCCTGGGAGTAAGCCCCACTGAACACAATGGGACTTCTGAGTGGAGAGCATAGGATTGAGCTGTAAATAATGCTTTAAAAATGCAATAGCTTAACTGCAAATCAAAAATACTACTTTTGTAATTAAACAGCAATAGTCACTGTCAGGTTGCAATGTGGTTGTTTGGATCTGAAGTTGCAGAGGCAAGGATAAAAAAAACAGTCACAAAATGAGAGACCAATGACTTAGTCAACACAACAGAATATCAAATAGTACACTAGAAGAGGAACAGGCCAGTAATGTATGAAAGTTAATAAAATAACATTTTTTAAAAGGTTAATAAAAATGAAGCATAAAGGAGAATTATGGGCATTTCATAGTTTCTCAGTACTGGACAGATGCTTTAGGAAAGTGAATGCACAACTGACTGTGCCATTACAAAAAAGCATACATCTGCATAAAACACTAAGGGTCCTCTCACATACTGTCATTCTTCCCAATAGACTGGGCAGCTGTCATGAATCTACCCCGATGGTATTGCCCCTGCACCTGTTGTCAAGAATAAGAAATCATTGTTCTCCAGTAGTTAAAACGGATGGCAGTTATATTACCACCATTATGTGAAGTCCCTCCCATTTTTGCGCCATTTTAAAGACCTGCCAATTCTTTCCTATCTTTACCCACCCCCGTGTACCTAGCTCTCTAGCCATACCATACCATAACCTTTATTGGCATAAATACAATACATAACAAAACATTTCACATTCAAACATCAACACCAAAGTCCCCTATCAGCAGTTCACATTCCCTGCCCACCCACATAATCCAACATAGCAACTTGTCCAGCTTCCCCATAACATTACAGCTCTTTAGCATTCAATGGCTTCTACAGTGGAACAAAACAACAACAACAACGACACCCAGTCAGTGCCCTGGAATAAGACTAGCCTTGCTTCATCCTCTTGCACAGGGATGGGGACATATCACTTCCTAAACCCAGAGCTAGTAAAGCAGTAAGTAAAAGAGACTATGTCTGACAAAACCAGTCTGTCTGTCTCTCTCATTTTCTGTGAGAGAGAAAAACTAAGGTGTTAAAAAAGAGAATGCTAAAATGAAATTGATTCAGTTCCTCTCAATCCTGGCACAAGAAACAATACTGGTACTTCTGGACTCAATTTAGATCCAATTAAGAACGCAATCCTGCACAGATTAACGCCGGTGGAGCTCCTGCTTTGCTGGCATTGGGTGTCGCAAAAGTGCCATAAAGCACTTTCACAGCACCTAGCGAGTAAGCGGTGCCGGTGCGGAGGCAGGCACCGTTTATTCGGCCTCCCTTTCGACTTCCATGCCACTGGGCAGAGGTGAGTCCTGCACCGGGCAGTGGGAGGGTGGGCCAGGGTGGCGGGGAAGGGGGCCATTGACCGGGCCGGCCTGGGAGGGGGCGGGGATATCAGTGCTGGATTGCGCCGATATCCCAAGCCTCTTCACAGGCTGGTCCAGCCTTATGTGGCCTCCCCAGTTGTGCACCAACTCCAGAGCTGATGAGCATCCGAGGAGGCCCATTGGGACCTTCAGCACTTACACCAGGTGAGCGGGTGTGCACGCACACACACACACACACACACACACGGCTCACTGTTTAAAACTACAAAACAAATATTTTATTTATTTTGGCAGGGGTGCTTATCACATAAGATATACCTGAAGGAGAAGTCATCATTTGTTGTGTAATTTAGTATATTGAACAGTAGGTGGCATATACCGTCTTTCTATTACAAGTTCAACACAAATCTTTCAGTTCTACATTTAAACAATATAAATAAATCATTTACAGGTGGCACTCCTATTTTTTATTCTGAGACCAGTGATGATAAACATCTTTCAAGTTTTGTATTCTATTAATATTTAAAATCAATTTAACATTTGTTTCACGTTTACATCAATATTGTTACTTTTGTTAAAGACCCAAGAGTTAACATCTCAAGCAAAGTACATTCCACTCTGTGTACTCATATATTGAATATTTCTGTCGTACCTTAAAAGTGTACAAAACAAAAATATTTCATGGCCAAAGTTTACTCTAAACTGTTATAAGGAAGAAGAATTAGTAACTCACATTACATCAGTTTTATGAACAGAAAGTTGACGTTTCTCATCAACTGACTAGTCTACTCAGTGACTGCTGCCCTCACAACTAAGTACTTTTCTCTTACATGTGGACAAAAGAAAACAATTGTAAAGATAAACTCAAAATGCTACATGCCCACAATATACAGAATTGCATTTAGGAGGAAAACAAATGCTGATGTAAAATTTTAAATAAGAAATTAGAAGTGTAAATCAGGGTAGAATTAAAGGAATTGGTGGCCTGCCATGCTTCCTTCCTGCAAGACAAAACACCACAACATAGGCAAAGATGGGACAAATCAAGCTACTGATCCAACTTATAGTGTAAAAGAAAAAAGCATCAAAAGCAGATTGTGTGTGTGTGCACGTGTGCGCGCACACACACACACACACACACACACACACACACACACACACAGTGATACAACAAAGTTCGAAAGTGTTTACTGTCAAGCCCAATGAGTCAGTCATTAGGGGTTGATAAAACATCTGTGCTCATAAAATTTCATGAGTTTACAAGAAACACAGGAAACGTGATTGTAATAACCGTAAATTGCAATAAACCGTAAGATTATTTTTGGTGCAACCTTGCCACCACATTTAAACGAACCTTAAACATTAGCTCAACATAGCAGTGGCAAATCCAAGCAGAACACAGAACTAGGAAGAGAAATACTTTAAGTATGCATCATCCTTTATTTTTCAACAATAAGAATGAAATATAAGAGATTTAACAGAACGCATTCCAATGCAGTTCTACGATAGCATTGCCAGCCTGCTCCTATCCTGCATGCCTTATGAAAATTTGTTTTTTTACAAAGCAAGATCAGGCCCTCCAAATTCTCCAAAATGATACCACAGGCTCAAAGATCTCATCTGAAGGAGGAAGCCAACCAGTTATGTTCTATTCAATCCAATCCATCAAGTTCCTGGATGTTTACTGAATCCCTTGCAAGTGAACCAGCCACCCAATTTGCATACATTGCTATAAATGAGAGCAAATAAAATATACCCGTGGCAGGTTATAACTATAATTTCCTCAAACAAAAAACTAAAGGCAGGAGAGGGAAGAATCTGAGTGTGCCATGGAAAAAGGGAACACACAATCAGCAGCACATTCATGAACCTCCAGCTACAGTTTTAAGGACAGGGAACATAACACCAGAACTGATCCAATATGTGTGTTCCTGAATGGAAAAATTAGATCAAGCGAACATCATATCTACGCTCTATGCTTGGGGGAGAGGACTCAAAAGTATTTGAAAACTCCCATGAAAAGTTGCTAAAAGAATAAATGGAGTCAGAAAATCACAATATTTAAGAGGGCTGTAAGCTGAATGAATCAACCTAAACTGCAATAAGCCCTCAGTACAAGGAGTTATGCTGGCCACATGACCACGGAGGCGTCTTCAGACAACGCTGGCTCTTCGGCTTTGAAATGGGGATGAGCACCACACCCTAGAGTCGGACACGACTGGTCTTAATTGTCAGGGGATACCTTTACCTTTTTACAGAATCAACTTTTAAAAAAAAATGCAGTTAAAAAGGCTCAAAAAACTGTTATGACCAGCAATTACTTTCCAAGAACGAAGCATTTCACCGGGCATATGGTCATAAAATGTATATATTTGTATTATTAAAACAATAAAACAAAGATAAGTGAACAGCAGACGTTTCGTTCCTCTTCCAGGAACCTTATCAATGCAACCAAGCCAACTGGCATAAGGTTCCTGGAAGGAAGAGGAACGAAATGTCTGCTGTTCACTTTATCTTTGTTTTAACAATACAAATATAATCATTTTGTTTTATTGTTTTAACAATACAAATATAATCATTTTATGACCATATGCCCGGTGAAATGCTTCGTTCTTGGAAAATATATGCAGTGTCGACTGAATCTAATTACAACATTTTGAATTATGACTGAATCCAATTATTATTGATTGCCACCAAGGGAACCCATGATGGGGCTGATTTGGTAGCACCTATTAATAGAAATAGCAGCGCCTTTCAAGCAACAATTCTGGTGGTTTCCCAAACATACTGTGTCCCCACATCTCTACCTGCTCCTTTCCCAGAATACATTCCAAGTGATACACGCAAGAGCTGGTGCAGTCTGCAACCTCATCTTACGGGGCATTCTGGATTAATGCTCCACTGCCAAGTCTAGTTCTAGAAAGTCAATGCTCCTTCAAAGAGGCAGCAGAGGCGTCGCTCCGGTGGGGGCGGTACTGTCAGTTGCGCCCCATCCTAGTCCCGTTTACCAAGCCGGCAGGAGGCGGCCCCGCCCCCTCACCGTCAGAGCCATTCCAATGCAGAGAAAGCAACGGGCAGGAAGTCTCTTGCCCGCTGCTTTCTCTGTACAGAATGGCTCCAACGGGGAGGGGGCGGGGCCGCCTCCAGCCGGCTTGGTAAACAGGACTACGATGGGGCGCAACTGACAGTACCGCCCCCACAGGAGTGCCACCTCTGAGAGGCAGTAACTTGCTCTAATGTCCCTTATAATGACTGGGCAGGCAGCACCATGTTCTGTCAGAGATGGATGTCTGAAATAGCAAGATGACATGCCTACTCCAAGGAAACTGATCAGCCTTGTCACTGCATGCAAAATGAATTCCAGAGATGCTCCGCTGGTGTTTGCCAACATGGGATGACAGTGAAAACTGACTTGAAAGGGGGCTTCTTTTTTTGCTGTGCAGATCAGTGTGTCTTAGCTTAAGGCTTTTCTTCCTTTATTTAAATTTTCCCTGATGAAGAGTTCAACATAGCTAGACACCTGTTGGGTTCACTAATCTTACAATAATGTACCTTTCTGCCTTATTATTTACACCTTTTTATTCTGATGACTTCCAGTAGGTTTAATTTAAGTTCTCCTTTCCTGTAAAAAGCTAGCTATGTATCTCACCGTGTCAGTCACCATATCAAGATCAAGATGAATTCCTTGTAGTGTAGTTATCTTCTGAAGAAAGAGCTTAAAAAGAAACCCTAACTAAGCAACACTTCAAATCAATACATGTTTTCATCATTAACTCATATCTTAAGTATTTTTACTTACCACTCCTGGGAATATTTTTTGAAGTCTGTCTGCTGCTGCAAGAGCTTTGGATTTCCCACCGCCTAGACAGTCCTCAAACTCATAGAGAGGCTGCCGTACAGGATTGGAATAAGAGATTTTTGCATTGTCCACAAATGTGATCTTCCTGACTCCCCATCCCTGAATCGAAAAACAAGTAAATGAACTCAATTCTTAGAATAATGCAAAAACACCACTACCATTTAATCACTCGGGTTTCATATTATCATAACCCTGGGGACCAGTAGATAAAATCAGCACAAGAGACTAGGACAGCGTGTTTTAGAATGACTGGAGAGGCAAGCGATAGGTTGAAATGCTGTTCCCTCATCCAATAAAAGGTCCAAATTAAGGTCACATTTGCATGGCAGGGTTGCTGCATCCCCATAGCTGGATCTTCCACTGCTTCGTTACCAAGCATGTTGGCAGACTGCTTGAGTAATGCCAGCAGAAAAGCCACTAGAACACCAGAGAGCATATTAGTAGGCAGGCCAATGACTTGGCAGAGATGGCAGCACAGAAAGCGAGTCCAGCTACATTCCTTCAGGTTCCAAGGGGCCTGCTGAACCCTTGGAGGGTGAACCACCTGTTGCTCACTGTGACACACACAGGAGGAAGAAGCAGAAGTGGCAAGGGACTCAATTGTCCCTTCGATCTGTAAGCTTGCAATAAATATCCACTTATCTACTGCTTCACAGATTCTTGCACAAAATAACGGAGTAACTGTAGCTTCAGTACTTGCCATCAAGGTTCTGGCTACACTACAACCCAGCGTACCAGCTCCTAAGAGAAGACACTTCACAGACACAACTTTCTCCAGGTCAAGGGTAGGCACTAACCGCCAGCACATCAATTTGAGATTGAGATCCACCGACGATTCGGCTAACCTAAACAATAGAGATTAACACAAGATATACTGAAAAATGTGTACTCCTCCAGCAGAAACAAACAGAATACTTTACTGCAACTTTCTTCATCACTCTTTGCGGAAGAAATCTCCTCTCCATTTCTGCCTTCTGGAAGATTTTAAGTTCGTCCGATTTAAAAGAAAAAATCCTTGTGCGTTGTGTGCGCTTTGCCTTTTTTATTCCTCAGCATTCCTGGCAACTACATCCCTCAAGAAAAATGAAGTTCTAAAAATAAAACGCTTATGTGCCAACCCAAAGATAAGGAACAACAAAACAAAAAACAAAACATAGCTTATGTGATCTATCACTATTGTTTCCTTTTAGGAGCTATGGGCCAAAAATTTATAACCTCTACAAATGAATTTAGCTGGCATGACTAACACAGGCAAGGAAAGTTCTGGATGCAGCACCACATCATCGTATATACAACATCATCATTGTACGAGCGCACATATCTCTCTTGCAGAGCTCTGTCATTGTTGGCATGAACCCACCTCCCCCACTCCAGCAACACAGGAGGACTCAAGCTTTGAATGCACAAGGCCCCAGGTTCAATTCCCGGCATCCTCATATTATACGAAGAAAAACTGCTGTCAGACATTTTGGAGAACTGCTGCCAGTCGCTGTTGACAATACTAAGCTAGATGGGCCCACAGTCTGTAGTAGCAAAAACTCATGCACACGTGCACGCACACGAGAAAGCGAGAGTTTTACGGCACCTAAAAGATTCAGAGTGCATTTATACACAACTCCTTTGCTAATACTCCCCCTCTTTCAGAGATCAGAACATATTCATTTATCAGAACATATAACAGCTGTATGTGTTTATTGGTCCTCACCTCTTCCCTATATAAAATTCTCATTCTGAGGCTTACATAGCTGAGCAGGCCCTCCATAAAATGTGCCTATTTATGTAATGTATGCAAGAACTAAGCATTCTTAAACTGTCAACAGTCATAAATATGAATCGGCATGCACACAGGATGACATAACACTCAGCAGATGCTGCTGAAAAGAAAATATGTCATTCCAATTTTAAAATGAATGAAATCAATGAATACATGGGGAATGCAAAGCATTTTGCATCTGTGGAAGCTTGTCCTTTGTGGGGAACATAAGAAGAGCCTTGCTGGATCAGGCCAAAAGGCCCATCGAGTCCAGCTTCCTGTATCTCACAGTGGCCCCACCAGATGCCTCCAAGAGCACACAGCCAACAAGATAACCTGTTTCCTGTTGTCACTTCCTTGCACCAGAGTTGGTCAAGTACCTCATCACCTGCAAAGCTTAATTTCTCAGTCCCAACAGAATGCTATAACATCGCTCTATAACATATAAGCCTCTATGCTATAACATATATGCCTCTATGCTATAACATATATGCCTCTAGTCCAGTGTTTCTCAAACTGTTACCTTTTGACAAGGATTACGGTACACACATCTAATGATGCATTTACCCACTAGAAACAGATTACGAAAGCTTGTATTACATACCTTTTGGGATCCATACATTCGCTTAGATTGACCATTCTCGGACCCATAGTTCCCTTTTGATTTTTCTCCCATCCAACAGCTTTTGGACAACCTGCTTAACCATTGGACAAATAAACCAAAAGCATTGTCTGAATACAAATTCACCTTGCGAAAAAAAACAAAAATACACACTATAAACTGCAACATTACAAATTATTGTTTTCTGACAGGAATTCCCATGTCTGCTTAGTCCTTTGCAATGACTTTATTGGAAGTTCTTGAATACCTTGAGAATAAGCATTTACTTATTCCCCAACACTTATCTGTGCAGTACGCTGACTGAACACAAGGTCTGCCAGCGTATTGCAAGGGCCGCCGTTGTGGCAGCCACTCTACAGAGAACTGCTGCTGTAACCACCACCAACCCCAGACTCAAAATATTCTATGTAAACAATATTCACTAAAGTTCTCCATAGCAGCTCTTGCGAGATGGGGAAAGATGAGAATTTTACTCATTTCTACCCTATACACACATTCTGGTACTCTCACCATTCCCAAGTACATACAGGAGCATAGATTAAGCTCTGTGAAATAAGCTGCTTCATGCTACAACAAATACCTATATTGAAACGTACACTGTTACTAAACTCCGAGTGGGCTCAAATTACTATCCTTCCTACCCACAGCAAGGATAAATTAGGGATTGGCAGTGCAATCCTATGAATGTCTACTCAGAAATAAACCCCATTAGTACACATAGGATTATAGCCTACCTCACAAAGTACACTGGAACAAATTAATGATGATTCATTCATGTTCCTGAAGCCAGTAATAAGGAACTTGTGGGAATCACTGCTAAATTTTGGAGCTTATAGATAAATGGGAACTAACTTTTGGGGAGGGGAGCTTGACTTGACTACTAGGTCACATAAATGAGTTCGTCTCCTCCAATGTTCAGTAATCAATGCCACAGAGGCCAGGCTACCTCAAGCTTCAACCCTTGAATAGCTTACTGTGAAATACTGTATTATTCTTAAATACAGCATGCCAGAAATATACAGCATGCCAGAAATAAAAGAAACATCATTTATTCTTAACAGTGGAAATGTTCCATAAGTATACTTTTAGATAATAAATTCTTCCACTAAACAGTCCTTTACCATTAAGCACCTCATCTCTCTCTCACTCTCTCACTCACCACACCCACCCAGAATAGCACAGCACTTTTCATATTTACAAGTATTATGGAGAAACACAATCTGCAAATAAGTTGGAATATTTTCAATGCTCTAACCATTCAGCTGTTAAACTCTCAGGAGGATTACCTGAACTCTGCATCATCTGAGGAAGCTTGATTTCAAACACCGTGCTGTGCGAAATGTCTCTTGCTCCTTGCATGGTCCTGTCTCGGAAGCAGAGCACTTCAATTGTATGGAGATGGCTGCCCCTGTCATTGATAAAAACTCTGTGACAACAATATGGCTAGAACGCCAAAACTAACAGCAGATAAGTCTCGGGAAGCAATGCCAAAACAATTTTCCCACAACATTAGATTTGAAGAGAAATGGGGCCGCCTAATATATCAGCCCTAGTTATCAGTAACGTCACTTAACGCAGTAAGGAACAGCAAAATCAATCAAAGTCATAAAAGCAATTCGTGACAGTAGCATAGGCTGCCAACAACATGGCAGAAGAACATAAATGCATTTATCTCTTATTTAATAGATGGAATCTATAGGAGGATTCTTAAGAAATGAAAAATTCATTCGTGAAATCCTTGGGAAACTGGCTTAACTAAAACTCAGTTTGAGTTTATGACTCAAAACTGAACTGTGAAGAAGCCGCTCCTTGCCTTGCACTGTGAAAAACCCCAATGGCTCCAGCTCAAGACTACATTATAGTTGATCTTACTAAAGAATGTTACCAAACCCCATTTCATCCACAAGTAGTATTAAGGCAAGAACTATAAATATTCCACATGTCATTTCATGGGAATGTGGGGGGGAAAATATCCCATTCTAAAGGGTATAGATTGAGGGATTCACTGCTGCTAAATAAAAGAAAAAAAACAATGCAAAATTAAAGTGTACTGTACAAGAAAGTCCAAGTGTTCAGAGCCTATACCTGGTAGGAGAGCAGGATTGCACCTGCCTGTCCTGCCTCTGGGCCCAGCAGACATCTCTGTACCAGGACTACATGTGTGAAGTTCAACAGAAGTTGGTCAATCTAAACAATCATGAACCACACTTGAAAGGGTTTCCTCTCCAGGAACTACATGCAATCTCATGAGAACTGCTCCTAACTACAATTCCAAACCCTCAAAGACTCCTAAAAATCAGATTAACCATTTTTCAAACTACAGGTGGGCCCCCATATCCACTGATTCGCTATCCACGGTTTCAGTTATCCACAGATCATGGGGAAACCCCCCCCCCCAGGCTTTTACTTTTTTCCCAGTAAGCTTTGTTTCTTCCTTAAACAAACAAACAGGAGAAGCAGCCTCTGGCTGCTGATTATAGGCAAGTAGAACGAGACTAAGTACTAGAGAGGCTCTGCAAGGTTAACAGAAACCTTGCAGAGCCTCTCTAGGACTTGGGGGGGCAAGCATGCCTGCCTGCAGGTGAGGCAGGGTGGGGGGGCTCAGGAAACCATGGAGGGGGTGTTCGCTCTTATCCACGGTTTCAAGTATCCACGGATGGGCCTGGAACACATCCCCAGCGGATATGGGGGCCCACCTGTATTTTCCCAGCTTTTACTTAAACCTCACATCTATATGAAAAACAAAACAAAACTTAGACTCCGTTTACATTCCACAAGACATTATGCTCATTTTAATTAGTTATCTAGCCAATTATACAAGCATGTGTAAATCAAAAGCGTCAAGGTACAAGTTAGAATTCATTTAGCAAAAGAGGGTTTGAAACTTAGCATGTTTCACACACACACACACACACACACACACACACACACACACTTACTTATCTATCAAGCAAAGTGCTATGAAAATTACACTGGACAACAAATTTTTACAAAGATCATGCCTCCACAATTAAATTAGTTATTTCTTGTAGATTTTGAGGTGCTGAACACAAATATGACAATGAAATGCAAAATTGGCTATGGTTTGAGAGAGATCCGCGATAGTTACATAGACATGTACTGGTAAATGCCCGACGGCACTTACAACACGTATGTATGCAATGTGGACTGCTTCTCCTAAACTAGAGCCAATCAACAAATTCTCATTTTCATTTTCAGCACATCAAAATTACCGGTAGTAAAGATTAGTTCTTTCCATTTCAGGGCCAATTTTGTGTTGTCCAGTGTTAGTGATTGCTTTTAAGAGGTGTATAGGATGTTTAAAAATAATTATTAGGATCCAAAAACTTTAAGCATGTCCAGGAGATTTTGGACTTTTTCCTTTCAACAGCAATACCTTATCACAATCTGCTTATGAAAGTCCAATCTTATACATGTATACCAAGAAGCAAGTTCTTAGTAAGTGTGGTTAAGATTGTAGCATTTGAGGAAAAACTGATTCAAGACATCTAATAATAATACCATTTATGGGCTATCAGGACCAATACATTTCTCAGCGGCCATCCTGGATACTGGGCAAAATTACAGGGGTCATAGACACCAAGTGTAACCTGCAAAACAAACAAAAAAAGAACCCATTAACACACTGACAAGATATAAGAAAGTCAGTGCTTACTGAATGCTATTTGCTTACTGAATGCTATTTACATTTATTGCATGTATAGCATGTATTATTTATGAAGCCATAGTCTGGGCTTGTATGGGAAAAGTTCAAGGTTCAACCCTGGCATCTCTATATAGGGTTGGAAAACACCGTATCTGAAATTCTAGAGACCCAGAGCCAGTCAATGTAGAGAATACTAAAACTGGTGGAGCAATGATCAGACTCGGTATAAGGCAGCTTCATAAATAGGCAAGAATCACACAATTGAAAATATACAATTGCTACCTTGTGGTACCCTACTGGGTCCCTAGACTTCCAGATGTGTACAGCTGGCAATTTATAGGACAGTATCTAGTTAAAACTAATTGAGAATGAAAATTGCAGAGAAGCGCATGAGTAGCCCCCGTATGCCGTACCCTGCACTGAAGAAAGTACATCTGCTTGCAGAAGAGGGCTGGAACCTCCTCTGTGACTGGCTGAAGTCCTCTCTTGCTAGAAGGTGTTATGAATAATTATTGTAATCAAAGTCATAATTCACTGTTTTGGTTAACTTCTTAGTCAAAAGCTATACAGTACAGTACATTTAGACTCTGAACAGTGAACTACAGACTTCAAAAGAGGTGACGATATCTTTTGCAAACATCTAACTAGCCGAAGTGCTTTTGTTTTCCGTTTTTTTTCTAGTCAATGAAAAGCAGAGACAATCTGAACGTTCTATACTTCTATGTGTAACATTAAAACCAATACAAATGAATGGGGTCAAGAACATTAATTATTCTTCGGATAATTTCAGTCAATGAATCCAACATTCAAAATCTTCCTTACCTTCTCTTTTTGGTCAGGAAAGAAGTCATCCCAGTTTTTAAGCAATGACACATGAACAGAATCATCATGGTACTTGATTAAAAAATAAGGCAGGGCTGTAAGACCTTCTACCTGACAAAGTTCATCATATCCATTTTGGAGACCTTGAATCTAAAAGAAAAAAAGATAACCGATCTACTCCAATTCACAGTACTTTCAGCACCCTAAAATGTTGTTTATCAATTAACTTCTTATAATTATACATGCTTCAACTTATATAATTTTAAATGTGTATTAGTGGGGATCTATAAGAAAACCATTGCAATTTTCAGTACTTACTATGTTCCATAAAGTTCATGAGCTTAATAAGCCAGTATATGATTCTCTGTAATGGCTTTTTAAAATAATTTTACTTTAAACTAATGACAAAGATAAGCACTAACTGACTTCATTTATTTGTGACTGGACTGCCGTGGAAGAGCACAGTTTGAGGGCACATGTTACAGCTACATTACTAAAATTAAGCAGATCTAAGTCTGCTCATAAAATGATATTAAAAAAATATATAATTTTTTTAAAAAAATATATAAATAGCTTCCAATCCTGCTCAAAAAGCACACATGGACAAGTTCCATTGATTACAAAACTTCCTTCTTAAAAATAATAAAAAACCGCCTGAAAACAGAAAAGGGTCCTGGGCAGATCTGAATGCACAGTGTATGTGTGTGTGGGGGGGGGGTTGTTTTAATTTCCCCCCTGAAGCACTGAACTGCAAGCCACATTGAAACTTGCCTGATCCTAGTAGTGTTTACTGAGAAGGAAATTCCATTGGTTTCAGTGAACTTCATTTGAGAAATTATGCTGAGACATAACCACAGCCTTAGAGAAGTTTCAGAAGTATGTTGCAATACTGAAATAGGGGAAGAAAGGCACAGAATACCATAAGCCTTTCTGTGCATAAGAAGCTCTTACGTGCACCTTTATTCCCCACTTAGCTGTGAAGCTGGCTGGGTGACTTTGGGCCAGCCACACAGCACGATCCTGCCCAACTTTAGGTGCCGTAAAGCACGTTTGACACACTCGGAGTAAGCGGCGCCAGCACAGTGGCCAGCACTGCTTAAGTCAAACTGCCTTCACAAGCCACGCCAGCTGACCCACGTAAGGTCTGCGCTGGTCAGTGGGAGGGCAGGCCGGTATGGCAAGGGAGGGGGCAATTGGTCGGTCAGGCACGGGAGGGGGGAGGGGATATCTGCAGCACGCTCCACCATATCCCCGTCCCCTTCCCGGGCTAGCCTTACAGCTAAAGAGCTGGCACGCATTTGAAGCCAACTGGGGCCTCTGGGGCTTATACCAGGGGAATGCAGTGGCCAGCTATTTTGGTCGGACGCGCATCTTAGGCAGAATTGGGGCCACAATCTGTCAACCTAAGAGAGTTGTGAAAAGAATAAATTCCGGGGGGGGGGGGAGGGAAGAGAGAGAGAACTGTTTTCGTGAGCCACTTGGAGGACGGGGAAAACAAAGAAATTATATACAATACTAGCCCTTTCCATCATAATGGCTTTACCTCAGAACACAAGAGAAGAGGCCAGACCAGGCAGCTTATATCATTGATAATTACAACTCGTGTGTGGGGTATGTGTGTATAAACAACCCAATCCTATCCTCCCCCAGCATAGGCAATTCAGTGTGGGCCACGCAGCCCATGCTGACTCCTATCCGGGGAAGGGATGGGCTGGAAGTCTACTCGGGGTAAGTGGGCATTTGCCCACTTACCCTGGGGTAACCCCCCAGCAGCCACAATGAGACTACTCACAAGGGGGCTTCTTAGTTGATGGAAAATCAAGCAGCCCTGTTCAAGCAGACCATGGCCTAGGAAGAGGATAGAATATGGCATCCGACATGGACGCCAGTCACACCCCCTCCCAGGCGCGATCCACCCACCCCCTGCCCCATTACACCCCTGCCATGCACAGTTCAGAGCAGCACTTACCCACTCCATGGCACAGGGTCTTCCGCTGCTTGGTGGGGAGGCGGCGCCAGCCTCGGCACCGCCTCCTCTCAAATAGTCACAAACATGCTTTGTGGCACATTTGTGACACTTGGCACCAGCGCTGGTGCACCTAGAACATAGGATTGTACCTTAACTGTCATTTACAAGATTGGGCTAAAGTTATTGTGGTGCTTGAACATGTTTTCAGGGTACAAGAGATCACCAATGGCCTGAGACAACTTTGTTTTATCTTTTGGAGCTTTTTATTATTATTTTTAATATTTTTTAATTGTAAAATGCTTTGAATGCCTTGGCAGAAACAAGATCATCATCAGCTGCCTCATTTCCCCATGTCCCAAATACCTACAAGGTCTTGTTCACGCAAGACCTTGAGTTGTCAAGTGAAATCATGGGCCATTTGAAGCGTTCACTAACACTAATACAGTGAGTCACTATGCCCTGCAGAACTGTTACAGGGTTGAAGAGCAGGTTTCTCAAGGTCAACTGCATCCTTATTTGGATTTACTAGCCCTGAAAGAGTGGGAATTTTATTTTCAGACTGAAAATGTTTAGCAACTTTTCATACATTTAATATCCAATAAAATTGAACTACAAGTCACAAGTCGATCCAAAGTGCCAATTCCCTAATGATCGCTGTTATATTTATTCAGCTACCACAACTGCTACTTGAGAATTTCATGTTTTCAAGGTAAAATAAAGTGATATAAAAACAGTCAGTTTAAACAAGTGCTCTGGTTTAGATCCCCTTTCTGGTTTAAACCCCACTTTACACACACAGAATGCACCAACAGGAGTGGGGTGGAGGAGAGAACATTTGTGTACATGGGAACTCTGCAAATTACTTGCTCAGTCAGGGGGTAAAGATAACACAGTATTTTCAAACATGAAGTTACATCACATTTAGATTGTAAGCTCCCTGGTGACAGGAACCTATCCCTTTGCTTGGAAAACTCTGAAAAGCAGCATGTGTATGGTGCCATAACACTAAATACTACATCATTTTACTTTAGAACTAATTACAGCAATAGGCACTTTAACTTATAACATGTCTATACCTGAGTTGGAGAAAACCTTGCACTTAGGCACACAGGCTGCTGAACCAAAGGGATCCCTTCCAGAAGACACAGTGCAGGGTAACAAAACCAATAATAGAAACGATACCTCTTTAAATCCTAAGGGAAAGAATTGAACAGATCAGAAAACTATGAGAACCTCTGCAAAAAGTAACAGCTTGGAATGGTTATTAGGTCCAATTATTTAAATATTCATTCTCTAAATGGCTAATTTTAATAATACACAGTGGTACCATCACCATGCAGTTTCACACATCTAGGCACTGCCATTTAAAAAAATTAACTGATTTTGAAATTATAAACATACAAGAACAACGATCAAATACAGAACGATTACACAATATACAGTGCATCAAGAAAAGGTTTCCAATCTCTACCAGTTTATCCATAGAGAGCTGACTTCTAAAAGAAATAGATTTGTAGATACGGTAGGAAGCCCTTAGATCTTCAATCCAATGTCAATGTAACGGTGGGGACCTATCTTTCCAAAAACTTTGAGGATACGACGTTCTGCAACTGTGAGGCACTGCCATAGGCTACACAACACTGACATGTCCATGGATCACAGAGGATGAGAAGACACTAAAGGGTCCACAGAGGCCATCACTGGCTACAAGATACCAGTTAGAAATAAGATTCCAGGAACTCAATTCAATATAAAAACAAGAATCAACATGTTCGCTGCGGCACTGCTTTTTGACCTTTATAAAACCATTCAAATGCACTTAAAGCTGCTAAAAATGGACTGCGAGATGCATTGCTCTTTTACATTATGAAATGGGTGTCTTGGCAAGAGTGTCTTGGCGAGTCCTGCAAGGATTGCCTGTTGCTGGTTCAAGAGAGGCAGACATTTAAACAGCAATGGACACTTTTGTAAATAGCTCCACTCCAAGGGAACACCTAAAGGCACCAAATTTAAGTCAGCAGAGCTAATGAAAGATCAGATAATGAAGCTTTATCTAAATTTATGCTCTTAAGTCTGCATAACTTCGATGCCCTCCACCACCAACCCCAAGAGAAATGTGGGCAAAGGAGGGACATGTGAGGTACACAGGAGGAGGAATGATTACATACCACAGCAGGAGGATACAGACAGGAGAGCAAGCCCTTTGGCCCCAGTGGCAAGCCCAAATGACAAGACAGACAACAAGACAATGAGTGACAACCTGGTTACTATGGAGATAGGAACATGTATTCCCATGTTATCTCAGGGCTTGGACGTCCCATTAAGAAGCAAGTGTATGATAGGAAATGTATATAAGGACTCGAGCTGGTTGACTAAGGAGGATTCCCCCAAGGAATAAAGAAGAGATTTACTGCTGAAGCAGTTGAGATTTTTAAAAAGGGGAGACAACTCTGGTGCATTCTCACCCCATTGGCCATCAGTGATTGCCTGGTTACACTTACACCAGTCTAAAACCACACAGAAGGAAGATCAGAGAGGATTCTCGAGACAGTCTCGTTCCGCATTCCCCCTCCCCCACAGTCCAGGATACAGAGGGCATACATGCATGTTAGGATTTTTCTGAGTACTTGATGTGGAGGAAGAAGTACAGCACACATACATTTTAATTTTTCCGTTCAAAAGCTTTTGTACCCTAAATCCAAAAACAGTTGTGTTTTTAAACTGGAGAATGTTTCCAAAGCAATTTCAGGAATTTCACACTCTAATTTTATCCAAACAATGCCCCCAACTTATTTACTTCCATTTTTAATCCACTACAACTGTAAACAAGTTACAGCTTAGTCAAGGTAAAGGTATCCCCTGCTCAAAAGCCAGTCGTGTCCGACTCTAGGGTGCAGTGTTCATCTCCATTTCTAAGGTCAAAGAGCCAGCACTGTCTGAAGACGCTTCCGTGGTCATGTGACCGGCATGACTAACGGAACACTCTTATCTTCCCACTGCAGCACCTGTTTATCTACTTGCAATTTCTTGCTTTCGAACTGCTAGGTTGGCAGGAGCAGGGACAGGCGACGAGAGCTCACTCCATCACGCGGCACTCTGGTCTCGAACTGCTGTCCTACCAACCTTCCGGCCTGCAGTTCAGCATCTTAACCACTAAGCCACCGCGGCCTCATTACTTATTATTTTATTTTACATCATTTTTAACAGGCAAAAAATGTAAAAAAATCTATCTACAAAAGAACCTTGTTGGGTTGGTCACCATTCTACCAGATGGCATGGAGGAAAGTGACATAGCCAAGCAATACAGATGAGGCCAGAGTCAACCTGAGATTTGAGAAGCTGGATCTGTCAGAGTCCTACTCTATGATGAGCTGTTTCACCGTTAACTAAGCGTGGCACAGAATTTGTGTACAGCTGTGAAATATTTAAGACCCTCCTTTAGTTTTAAATATACTTACCGCAAACGTTAATAGGAGAAATCTGTTCAACAAGATAGGAGTTTCAATGGCATCCCCTGATTTTATTGCATTCCATATCTAACAGTGAAAAAAATATGCATCATCAAGTCAGGCACTAGCAACTCCTATCCTGATATCAACAAAACTAAAATATTCAACCAACAGATTTATTTAAAAGATTATATACTGCCTTTTGTATGTTCAAGGCGGTGTAGAATTAAAAAAATAAAAATACAGCCATAAAAACAAATAAAAACCATTAAAAGCAATTTTAAAATATAAATGTTAATAAAGTTAAACGATACGGATAAAAATACACACGTGTCAAGGTTACTCCAGAAAAACCTAGTCAGTTAAACTAGCATATGCATATAATGAAGACAAATAATTTTAATCATCAAATCAATGAAAATCTTCACTGCAAGGCCATTCTTGAAGAATAGATTTTATAATGTTATTTGCTTCTTTCTATAAGGCACGGTGGCACTATCTCTAGCACATATAAAGACATCTGTAAATCATTAACGTTGCTGGGGTCTCTCTCTAAAAGCCTGGACCTTATCCCTCCCCCTCATAATGTCCACAGAAATACCAGCTGCCCTGTGAGGAGAGGAAGAAAAAGATTTCATGATTTTACCATTGAATTAATAGACTTTCACTGATTTGAAAGTTTGACTTCCACTGATTTGAAACAAGCAAAATAAATTCTCACTTCATTATTTGTTTGGGGTCCTCTTCAGTGGCCAAAAGGCGGCATTAAAATCTCCAGAACAAAATAAAGTTGATAAACATATATTATTAACCTAGGTGACTCATACGTTTTGTGGCCTTTAGGTAACAAAATTGAAGAAATACAGGAAACAAGCAAAATAAAACAAAGCTATCCGTCTCCTCACTTCATTATCTGTTTACTGTATCCATTCTTTCAAAACCCTCCAAAATGCCCAGAGGCATCTCTCTTGTAAAAACATGCAAATTAATGGTGCTACAACTTTGATGACATTGTCACAAACTCATTGGTCCATACTGTTTCCAAAGTTTAATCATGCACGTTTATTTTTTGTGAATAATATATGCTTGGGGTAGAATTTTCACCTGAAGAAAACTGATAAATCTGCATTTGGGGGAGAAAAAACCACCCTAGTTTTTCTTAAATGCTGCTGCTTTGTTTTGCTTTTTTGCACCAGAAGTGACCTTGAGGAGTGTGAATTATCCTGCCAGCAATGATTAACCACAAGAGACAGCCTGGTTTCAAAGCCTCAGGAAATCTTGCAGCTTTGCAAACATCTAATCCAGCAGTAGGGAACCTCCGGCCCCAGGGCCGGATCAGGCCCCTGAGGCCATCCGGTCCGGCCCTCGGAGAGATTGCCGGGAGGCCGCCCAACCAGCCCCTGGAGGCTCCGCAGGGTCCGCGCATCACCTCCGGAGGCCAGGAGAGGGCCTTTGCATGTCCTCCCCGGCCCCCGCCTCGACCCCTTCTCACCAGGCCGTTGGCAATTTCGCACATGCGTACCATGCCGATGAGGGCAAGCTCTTGCCCTCATCGGCATGGTACGCCGGAGGTGACGCGCGGACCCGGCGGCGGCTTCGGACGGTGAGTGTGGAGCCTCCGGAGGCCGATGGGGGCAAAAATTAAATAAATAAATAAAAATGACGGCCGGCCTTATGGCCGGCCCTCAAGCAAATTTCTAATATTTAAAACGGCCCTTGCCAGGGAAAAGGTTCCCCGCCCCTGATCTAATCAGTGATATCAGAATGTTTGACAGCTCAGATTCATGTTTTCAGAGGTCAGGAAGCAGCAGCTAGACTTAAAAAAAGATAAAATATAATTTCCAAGGAGGGCGAGCAAGGCCCTAGCATTTCTAGCTCTGGCAGGCTTGCTCTGTGTATTCCTATGGTGTCAATTTCACAGCAGAGACAACTTTCTCTAAGATATGGTATGAAAAGGAGAAGATTTGAGTTTGCTTCCAAATTAACATCGGCTGCAATCGTATGCTCACTTTCCTGGAAGTAAACCCCAGTGTACACAATGGGACTTGCTTCTGAGTAGGCATGCATAGGATTGTGCTGTCAGTCTCTGCATAAAGTTAGGCAGCCTTGTTTCACTGAGTTTCAAGAACACTTAGTAGTTTTTTAAAAAAATCTTGGTCTAAAGGAACACACTCATATGTGGATGTGTGCCTAATTTGTGCCAGAAAGTTTATTCTACATTTTCATCACAAGGTCTTCTCAAGGTTAAGCTCCTAGCCAAACTATCCAATTTGCATGTTGTAAATTTACCCCAATTTTGTATGGGAAACACATATTGGGGCAATAAAAACTCCTCAGAGACAAAGTTCCCTTTCTTCCCCCCCCCCCCCCGGGATGATTCAACAGCAACAAAATAGGGTGTCCTAAGCAATCCCATAAAGAACAAAATTATGACGCAATATACCACACTCATGTGATTAAAAGTTAAAATCTGCTGAAGCATCCCTGAAAAACAAAACAGCTTCCTCAAAATGGAAGGCCAACCATGGGCCAAAATTACACACATCAAAGTTAGTGTGACCAATGCATGTCTACTCACAAGTAAGCCCCATCAAGTTTAAGGGTGTTTACTCCGAGGTATATACAGACCTGCACCCTTAGACCCTTCAACTTGCCACGATCTCAAACTGTTTGTTTCAGTTTCCAGTTCTGAATCCCTGGAAGAACATTTCATATTTTAATCTTACCTCATTTGCTGCTTGCTCAAGCAGCAGCTTCTTGTCACAAGATTTGAATGATTCCAAGGTATTGGTGTTATGCAATGTTCCAACAGCAGGGCAGCAGTGGGCAGGAGTTGGGGCATTCCTGAAGAAAAATATAAATAAAAAACTCAGAGCCAGAGGCCGATGTCTGTTACAACAGATCAGAGCCATTAGTACTCTGCACAATTTCTTCCAACAAATCTGAGAATAAATTATGAAATACTAAGCATTTGACCCAATTATACAAATCTATGTACAGTATATGCTTTGTATGATGCATTGTTTCGAATCAATCCTTTTTAAGCATACCTGGAATTCCTCTGCTGTAGAACACTGGTTCTCAAACTGTGGGTCGCGACCCACCATTGAGAACTTTTGTTGTCCCCTGCCCCCTTAAGGGGCAGGGACAGCATGGCGGCGGCGGCAGCGATCCGGGGGATCGCTGCCGCCACTGCCCCCAAAGTACCAGAAACAGCCCCCTGCACTTATCTGGGCTTGGGGGAGCTTTGGGGAGGCCAGCGCAACCCTCTGCAGGCCCCCCCACGATCTTCGGATCGCTTTTTGCAAAAACCGGAAGTGCCCGAAGATCGCTGCAAAACAGCAATCCAAAGATCGGGGGGCTGCAGAGGGTCGCTTAGGCCTCCCCAAAAAAACCCCAAGCCCCGGTAAGTGCGGGGGGGCGTTTCAGGGGCTGTTGTGGGGGTGGTTTCGGCGGCAGCGATCCCCAGGATCACCTCCGCTGCTGGCTCCGCCCCCACACACACTCAAAGTTCTCCCCGCCTCACGGGGAGAACTTTGAGAAACGCTGCTGTAGAGGGCAAAGAAAAGGATGATGGCAAACTAGCTAGAGGAGAGGGACAGGAAGCTGACTCAGGCATCAAGGCCCCAACCAGAAACAAAAGCACAACATCTTCAAGTATTTTGCTTTCCTTCAGATTTACAGTACCACCACCTAGTATGCTAAAACAATACTTATAATAGAGGAATAGGCATCAGTCCTTTTTCACAAACAGATGTGCGTCTTCTTTGCCCATTGGGAAAGAAGACTCTAAAAACAGCATCTTCCAAATCTGGAAGGCAATTAAAAATATGCCTACAAGACAGAGTGGTCAGATTATATTTCTAAGCTTAGAAATATTTGTGGCATTATATTATCTCTCCCCACTCACTCTTTCCTGCTTCCCAGGCAAAGCTCTTTTCTTGTGATTTTTTCCTACAACTCTCTCTCATTCAATCCCTTCTTTCTTCAGCTCCCTGTTCTCAAGCCATACCCTGTTCCTCAAGAACCATTTTTTCCCAGTTCAGTGCTTACTCTGTCCCCATGCTTCAGTCAGCAAGCTTTCTGGATGCCTGAGCTTCCCTTCCTCTGTGGAACTCTCCCCACTCAACTTTTCAAACCCGAGTCTCTCTTCCTAGATTGGAAGCAATTGGTCCACCCCTTCACCATTTAGTCATGCAATTGGTCCATCCCTTCACCATTAACCATGCCACTTTCATATCACATTTCCTATCTATTTGTCTGAATAAAAGAAAGCATCTCTGAGTATGTAGAGCACCTTTTCCTTACTAGTGTACAACTTTAGTCTTTCCACACACACACCTTGAATTAAAAAGCAGATCTTCCTTCCAATAAGGTGACAGGGTTTCCATGCAGGCCTGAGCTCTGCCCCCACTCTTTTCAGAAATTAAATACCGATATCCATGGAAGTGTGGGCACTCCAAGAACACAGCCAACATTCCTGAAAACATGTATCTTATGATGGCATCACTGTACCACTGCTAACCCTATGCCTGACTGTACCTGCTAACTTCCACTACACTGCAACACATTAGACACGAGTTATACTAACCTTGCGACGTCCGTTTTTTCCCCCACCAAGGTTATTAACCAAAGTTCAGGCACTACGCTATGCACATTTACTGGGGGGCAGGCATCACTGAACTCAACAGGACTTACTCCTGAGTAAATATGCACAGGACTGCACTGCACAAGAAGCAGCCAGAGCATGGACTCTTCCAAAGAAATGATCCATGATTTCAATATCTGTCACACTGACTATCTCTAAGTGGAAACCACTGTAACAGCCTTGTAATTTTGCCATTCAGCTATATGTTCAGGGCCAGTAAAACTGAGCAAGATCTTTATCTATGCCCCATCTATGCCATGATCCCAAATATCCATACACAGCCAACACAGCACTTGTATTGTGCTTAGCCACACTATTGGGGCTATATATGGATGTCTCCCACTGCCACAGTTAAAGGGCAAGTAGCTCTGAAGGGTCGGACACGAGTTAACGACTGAACAACAACAAAGCAGCTCTTTCATACCAAAGAGAACATCACATGTAACCTTCATCACATCACAGTCCAAGCTGTGGCTGCTTGCACAGCTGGTTCTGATTCTCTTAACAAGATGAGAACTAAAAAGGTAGAAATCACTTAAGTTACTTACACATCAAAAGCACTAAATTCCAGTGTCAAACGAGCTGGCATACCAGCAGGATCTCCTGGACAAAACAAAAAGAATTTTGAGAACAGTGGCAGCTGTATGAGAAAAGGCATATTCGGATGAAACTTTCCCCCATCACAGAGTTGTTAGTCTAAAACAGTCTTGGTTGAGGGACCTTCTCACACTACTGTTTAATGACTAAGCAACTCAAATGTCCATCTCCACATACCATTTTTATAGCTGGTTCCCCATTTCACAGCACTTAGTACTGCACAAATGATAGTGGATAAAGAGGACATATTTCCCCCACTCTGTGCACCACGAGCATTTCCCTTCTCTGCACATGCCATATACAAGGCAGACGGCCCTAGACAATGCACATGGGAGTGACTCTTGTTGTTTTGGGGAGGGGTGAGCATCTGGGGGGGCAGCAGCTCCTGAAGATTCCAGGTGAGCAGTAAACAACAAAGAATTGAAGTCTGCTCCTCCCCCGCCCCTCCAGTAGGAAAAGCAGAGGGCAAGTTTATTGCCAAGACGTGCTAGCTCTTAAAATCTGGAGTACGCCAAACTTTCCCACTTTATAAGAAAAGGCAATGAGTGAGATTAAATTAAAAGGAGTCTTGTAGCACCTTAAAGCCCCAATTTATTTTCAGCATAAGATCTTAGGGACTACAGTTCACTCTCCCACAGAGCTAACCAGGGGATGCATTTTGTGGGTTTTTCACTTGAACATTCCTCCAAATTAGAAATCTCACTACTGGTTCTCCATATTCTTTCTTTGAATCTCCAACCTAGCTATATAACCCTGAAGGTGAGATGAAACATGGGTTAAGTACATTCAGAGCTTATCACTCACTGAAGCAACAGGTGTCCAAGTACAATTGTTCAATGTGGCCAATGAAGCCTCTGTACTCTGGCTGCACCAGAAAACCCAGACTTGCAGCTTGACCCAAGCCTTTACTCAGAAGTACCACTCAGTTCTATGGGAACTACATAACATTTAACACCCATGTGGCACTCTTAAGTGGCTCAAGCACCTCATATATGTTATCTTGTGTCATCTTAACAGCCCTGTAAAGCGAGTATCATTATATCCCCATCCTGTGAGGGGCCGATAGGAGGCTGAGAACACCTCTTGACAAGTTCAGAAGTGTAGTAAAATTCAACAGGGGTACTTTCTGATCCGTAATGCAGTTTCTTAACCACTATACCACACCAGCTCTATAGTGGAATACAGTACATGCCCTTTAAACTCACAATGGCTTCCTTCGAAGGAGATTTGTGTAATCAGGCTGTACATCACACAGCAAAGTATGTTTCACCCTGCACTCAAGACACAGACTCCATTTATCCACTCACATTTTAAACTATATTTACAAGATTATGTGAATTGGTCCTCAGTAGACAGAAACACAGATCTCTAAGCTATAAATCAACAGTTTCTAAGAGAACCCCAAATACTTACTGTTTACCTACCATTATAATAGTATCCTTTGATGTTTTTGGGAGTCTCATCCAGCTTGTACTCATTGAGCTTCTTCTGAGTCAGCTCATGCCAAAAGCCTGCGTCCAAGGCACTACTGAATGGAACAAACTGTAGTTTGGGGAGTCCACCCTCTGCTGGAGCTTTACAAACCTCACTTGCCATTATTCAGTAGGTGTATTGAAATCAACGTGCGATGGGAAACTTTAGTCACTTGCTACGCGTCTTCCTTTTCCGCAAAAGCGTAAACGAGATGAACTCCAACCGTCAGCATCTAAAACCAGCTTCTCCAAAACATTCATTCCCCCATCGACTACAGCAGGGTGGTCCAGCACGCGACCCACGTTCCGTATTTAGCCCCCGGAGCCTTGTTCTGAGGCCTTCTTGCCGCTCGGAGCCCCCCAGTCCCGATCGCAGCAAACGCACTCAGCTCACAAGCGTGATAGTCAGCTGGAGCGCGGGACATGCTGCAGAGCTCTCCAGAGGTTATTGTCCCCTCCCACTCACTTCCGGAAGCTCCGGAAGAGAGCGGACGGGCTGGCGACCTCGCGAGAGCTCGCCCCAGCATGCCCCGCGCTCCAGCTGACGATCAAGCTCAGCAGCCGAGCGCCTTTCCGATCGTCATGGAGCGCGGAGCATGCTGGGGAGAGTTGGTGCTGAGCGGGCAAATTCAAGAGATGAGGGGCCAGGGGTCACATGGGAGGGTTTCTGGGCGAGAGAAATGTGAAAAGGGAATGGGCCACACCAGGGGAGCTGCATTGGTGCTTCGTGCTTGGGCTTTGGAAGGAGCAGGATTAGGCCCACAAAGCTTCCTCTATTAGTACTGTGCTCCAGATCTTTAAAAAATATCCCAATGTGGGTCATAATAATTAGTACTATAATCTTTAAGCAATACCTCCGTGTGGCCTTTCAGCTCTGCTTCTGCCCGGCTCCAGTAAGCATTTATCTCCCGAGAGGCACAGGGTGAGAAGGAGCTGCCATTGCTGCATCATAGGCTATGATGAAGCTACCTGCACAATGCAAGAAAACTGTGTGCATAGGATAAAGTTGCCAGAGACATGATATGCTGCCTGAATTCAAAGGAATTCATCTCTCTTGAAAATGATAAATACAAATACTTGACCTGACTAAAAAAAATCAAACACGTTATGGGACTTGCATTTCTCAGGATCATGGAAAACAGTGTGATAAATATTCCACAAAGCAGAATTCAGGATTTGAGAGCATTAAGTAGAAACTTGAAATGTCTTCCCTTTAACTTTGGAGTTCTAGTTCCTGCCATCTGTAGGTGATTCTGATGAAGTTAAGAGGCAAGAGCTCTTCTAGTTCACTTTCTCTCCTTAAATACATGCTTATTTGCAGTTCAGAAATGAGAATGAAGAGTGTGTATTTGTTGTCTGAACTCTGGGTGGAGGACAGCTACAGTAGTTTGTCATTCATTCCTGCATTCTGAATGCAGTGGAACTCTGGACAAAAGGGATCCTAAGGGGAAACTGTAATCAAAGTCTGTTAGCCAGCAAGACTTCTAGATTTATTCAATTAAAAAAATACATATTCTGGTGGTTGCAGTAATGTAATGTCTTCAGAGCAAGAACCTTCAAAAGTATTAATATCCACCTTTAACTTGTAGCTAGTGTAGCTTTGGCATATAAAAAAAAACATTTGAGTGCAGCAACACACATAAAATACTATCAACTACTGTATTTCAGTGACATGTTGTATAATACATATAATATGAATGTGTTTGTTGTTGCACCTAGGGGTACTTGTACAGCTTCATGTGCCAAAATGTAGTATGTGTAAAATTGTTGTTGTTGTTGTTATTATTATTATTATTATTTTAAAAATTTATATTCCGACTTTTCCTATGCCGAAAGGCAAATGCCCAAGGCGGCTTACAACAAAGTTTAAAATACATAGTTTAGAATAAAATACATAAAATAACATCCACTTTTTAAAATTGTTTTCACAATTTAGCCATTACAGTTCTTTGATAGTTATAATTTTAAAATTTATTTATTTTTCACATTTTTATACCGCCCTTCCTCCAAAGGAGCTCAGAGTGGTGTACATATTTCCTCCCCTCCTTTTGTCCTCACAACAACCCTGTGAGGTAGGTGGGACTGAGAGATAGTGACTAGGTCACCCAGGAAGCTTCGTGGCTGAGCGGGGATTTGAAACTGGATCTTCCAGGTCTAAGTCCCACTCCCAAACCACTACACCATCCTGGAGTAATTAGGAAAACATCCTAATTAAAACAGATCAGTGTTTTATTCCCATTTCTAATATGATACATAATGAAACTTGTGAAGAAGTAAACAAATTTAGGATCCAGGGTCATACGTTTGCTATATTACCAGGAAAAAAAATCCATAGAGTGGTATCTAGGTTTTCACTCCTTGTATTGATCATTTACAATCTGAGCTGGAGCAGAATTCCCAGGTGCTGCTCTCGCTGTTGACCCAGGTGGATGGGTGAGGAGGAGGGGATTTGGGCTAGGGAGAAGGGTTGGGGATTAATTCAGATTTAGGTCAAAAATAAGCCAAGCTATTTCCCTATTTTTAATAGGGAAAAGAACTGCTTGAGTTATTTCCAAGATAATCTGATGCACACCCATTTCTAGAAAATATGGAGATGGGTTCCACCAGATGCTTTCATACAGGGGAGCTAAAACAATCCTGCAGCTAAGATATTAATATCTGATTTAACAGACTGTCAGCGCAATCCTAACCAACTTTCCACCACTGATGCAACCACAATGCAGCCCTGAGGTAAGGGAGCAAATGTTCTCTTACCTTGAGGAGGCCTCCGTGACTGCCCACCACCACCACCACATGCTCCATTGGCATGGCTGCATCAGCCCTGGAAAGTTGGTTAGGATTGGACTGACAGTGTTTTAGGAAACTTTTGCCCTATAAATTCGATAGTGTAATTTTGATGCCTGATATCTGTATGGCAGAAAATCAATACATAAATAAATATGGTAATTATATTTGTTTACTACTGAAGGAATAACAGTCTAAGTAGCTTGGTAGAAATCACTGTAATCACATAGTAGATCCATACATCTTTCAGATGCTGAAGCAGAAACCAAAGAAAAGAAATATTAAAATAGTCATTTTCCCTACAAGGAGGCAATATGCAGCATTTTCGATGTATTTTGAAGGGTTACAAAAAACAGGTTGAAAAGACTTTGGGTCCCCCCCTATGGGAAAAAGCAGGATATAAATTCAATAAATAATAATTCTAGAATCTTGTCATAAAATATTAGAGGCAAGCTCAATACTACACATGTTTTCTGTGGGTTTTAAATGGCAGCCCAATTGATCCATGCAACATACAAACTGGGGGCATGGCATGGGGTAGGGGAGATTTAATGCTACACCCCTCCATGGCTTTCATCTGGATCAGCCCCCTTCCCTCATAGCTGCTATTAACAATGGGAAAAGTTCCCTTAATGTCAGTGGGAACTTTTTTCCCTAGGGCAAATAGCAAATACAAGAGTATCTGGATTGGGGTCAGAGGGTTCCTCTCATGCCATGGTCTTGATTCATGGGGGAGCCTGATCCAGTTGCTATCTAACATTAAAAAGTATGTACTTGCAACACATATGCTCTTAAAGTGTAGGCTAACCCCTATAGCGATGGAGGAAGTACAGTACTCCCCCCATATTCGCTGGGGATATGTTCCAGGCCTCTCCGTGGATACTTGAAACCGTGGATAGGAGTGAAACCCTCTGGTTTCCTGAGGGGCCCCTATCCTGCCTCCCCTGCGGGCAGGCGTGCGCTCCCCCCCCCAGCTCTTATTTTTCTTTCAGCAAGCTTTGTTTCTTCCTTAAAACAAACAGAGAAGTAGCCTCCATTGCAGGCAAGTAGAACGAGACTCAGTCCTAGAGAGGCTCTGCAAGGTTTCTCTAGGACTTAGTCTCGTTCTACTTACCTGCAATAAGCAGCCAGAGGCTGCTTCTCCTGTTTATTTAAGAAACAAAGCTTACTGGGGAAAAAGTAAAAGCCTGGGGGGGTCCCCCCACAATCCGTGGATAACTGAAACCGTGGATAGCGAATCCGTGGATATGGGGGCCCACCTGTATTCAGGAGAACGAGAACAGGCTTCACCAACCAGATTTTCAGCGCAATCCTATCCAACTTACGCCACCGGTGGAACCCAGTGGTGCAGCAAGAATGGGAGGTCTCAGAACAGAAAGGGGATTCAAATCCTCTCCAAAGGGAATTTGAATCCCCTTTCTGTTCTGGGGCCTCCCGTTCTCGCTGTACCACTGGGTTACACCGGTGGCATATGTTGGATAGGATTGGGCTGATTTACACCGGTGGCGTAAATTGGATAGAATTGCGTTGTTTGTCAGATGCTGCTGCAGATGAAATACCAGTCTTACTGATAAAGCAATTGTAGTACCAACCCTAACTCATGAGACCATTACGTACAGTAATAAATGATTCCTTTAGTTATGTATCCAAATATTCCTGTAGTAAACACTTGGACACTTGACTGTTTCAAGAATAAAATATTCACAGCCTTGCATGCAGTGAAGTGTGCAGATGAATACTAAAAGGTCAGAAATAATAGTTCAAGAAAACCAACCAGATTTTCAGCGCAATCCTATCCAACTTACGCCACCGGTGGAACCCAGTGGTGCAGCAAGAATGGGAGGTCTCAGAACAGAAAGGGGATTCAAATCCTCTCCAAAGGGAATTTGAATCCCCTTTCTGTTCTGGGGCCTCCCGTTCTCGCTGTACCACTGGGTTACACCGGTGGCATATGTTGGATAGGATTGGGCTGATTTACACCGGTGGCGTAAATTGGATAGAATTGCGTTGTTTGTCAGATGCTGCTGCAGATGAAATACCAGTCTTACTGATAAAGCAATTGTAGTACCAACCCTAACTCATGAGACCATTACGTACAGTAATAAATGATTCCTTTAGTTATGTATCCAAATATTCCTGTAGTAAACACTTGGACACTTGACTGTTTCAAGAATAAAATATTCACAGCCTTGCATGCAGTGAAGTGTGCAGATGAATACTAAAAGGTCAGAAATAATAGTTCAAGAACAGTTTGTCAACTGCTGTTAAATTATTTTTAATAAGCTTAAAATGCACACTAAACAGTATTCATTATGTACAATCTCATATCAATATATTATAATATACAGGAGTTAAACCATCTATGCCTGTGAACTATAAAATAAACATTTTATTTTAAAACATTGACAAAGTCCATGCATGTGTGTTTTCTCAGAGATTATTTCCATTCCAGTACTTATGAATGTTTTCCTCTCTTCCAAATAGTTATTCATAATTCTCTCATTACCCAGGTACCTATTGGTAATAGCTGTTAACATACATATGATAACATTGTATATCTTCCTATTCTATTCATCAGTCAATGGTTTCTTTTAACTCTTCTAATTAACTGAAAAGTAGGACATATATTTTGGAAATAATATATTCTCCATCCAGCCAACCACATGCACGCACACACCCCTAAGCAAATGAAGTGAAGATTGACAGGCAATTAAACATTGTGTCCTTTTCTTTGTTGTTGTTCAGTCGTTAAGTCGTGTCCGACCCTTCGTGAACCATATCCCATGAACCATATCCCATGAACCATATCCCGCCAGGCCTTCCTGTCCTCCACTATCTTCCTGAGTTCGCTCATTTTCATGTTCGTTGCATCGGTGATGCTGTCTAACCATCTCATCCTTTGCCTTCCCCTTCTCCTTTTGCCTTCAATCTTTCCCAACATCAGTGTCTTCTCCAGAGAGTCCTCTCTTCGCATTAGGTGGCCAAAATATTTGAGCTTCAGCCTCAGTACCTGTCCTTCCAGGGAACAGTCAGGGTTGATTTCATTTAGGATTGACTGATTTGATCTCCTAGCAGTCCAAGGGACTCTCAGGAGTCTTCTCCAGCACCACAGTTCGAAAGCATCTATCCTTCGGCGCTCAGCCTTCCTTATGGTCCAACTCTCGCAACCATACATTGCTACTGGGAACACCATCGCCCTGACTATGCGAACTTTTGTTGGCATGGTGATATCTCTGCTTTTTATTATGCTGTCTAAATTTGCCATAGCTTTCCTTCCAAGGAGTAAGCATCTTTTAATTTCATGGCTGCTGTCTCCGTCTGCAGTGATCTTGGATCCCAGAAAAGTAAAATCTGTTACTGCTTCCATTTCTGCCCTTTCTATTTGCCAGGAATTGATGGGACCAGATGTCCTTTTCTAGCTAAGTACAATAAAATAAATCAACTTATTTATAATATGGAAGTATTTTCTTTTAATAAGCAAATGTTTTTGTCCAAATACTTTTATAAGGAGAATTATATTTTCTTCGATTGTACCTAGGAGGTTTATGACAAAAGCTGCAAGTCAGGGAGAAAACATGCAGGTAGTGAACTACAATAAAAAGTTCTTGGGAGCCCCTTGTTAACAATCCTGCTTTTCAGTGATAGAACAAACAAGTCTAAAAGGAAACCTCTCTCTCTCTCTCTCTCTCTCCTCTCTCTCTCTCTCTCTCTCTCTCTCTCTCTCTCTCTCTCACACACACACACACACACACACACACACACACACACAGAGAGAGAGAGAGAGAGAGAGAGAGAGAGAGAGAGCTTTGGGTAATATTTTAGGACACCATGCTTGTAGAGAGACAAATGAGATACCAAATTACAACACAGAACATAGAGTTATAGACACATGGATGACTGGGAAGTCCTAGTCAATGGTTCACAACTTCACCATGCGTTAGAAGGTGGATACCTTGGCTTCTGCAAATGCAGCCTTCAGCAGTTCTGTTCTGCCGCCTGTAACCTCCCTGAGGACCCTTCCATGAGGCAACTCATTTTGTAAGCCAGAATCATGTCCTCATGATAGTGCCTGAGAAATTGAGATTTTGGTTTAAGTTTCCATCCTAGTCAGGTACAGGAGGACATTCTGGACCACCCCTGACAGTTGGACTTCTCAGGACTTTTTGAAGGTTTAGCTTCCTTCTGTACTCAATAAGCAGTTGTTTCTTTTTAACTCGTTTTATAGCTACATTTCATTTATTTTTACTCCAATTGACCTTTTTTCTGTTGCAAACATATAACAAATTTGGAGTGGTTGGGGCACATTATTTTTCTGTTCTTCTTCTTGTTGCTAACTGGCTTGGAGAATGAAACCTGTCCCTTGGGAGAATCTCATTTCAGGATGTTCTCCTATTCCTAACTAGAACAGAGACGCAGTCTCAATTTTTGCCAATCTTCCCCTTTCAGAACAAAAGGAAAAATCCAGTGAAATCCTGTGTAAGGATCCAGTGCCGGATCCCTACACAGGATTTTGACGTCTGGACCACTATGTGGCGGGCCGGAGGTCTACTCAGGGAAGGGAACGCTCGTCCCCTTCCCCGAGTATAAACCGGGGCAGGCCCTATCAGCCTCCTCAGATTTCCACCAGCTAAATAGCTGGTGGACGTCAGAAGAGCTCGTGTAATGGCCAAGCTGGCCCGGCAGGGATGAGGATATGGCTGATGCCATCCCCCGCCCCCTCTCGGGCCGGCTCAGCCAATGGCCCCCTTGTCCGCCGGACTGCCCATGCGGCCTGCGGCAGAACACTTACCTTTTGCCACCAGCCACATCCTCGATCCGACAACGGAGTGAGGGAGGCCGGCCTTGCGCCGACCTCCAGAGGAGGAGCAAACATGCCTTACAGCACGTTTGCGACTCCTTCCGGTGCCGGAGCGCTCACTCCGGCGCCAGGAACTTAGACTGGATCTTGCTAGTGTTTTAAATGTCTCCTTTGTTCTTAGTTATGAGAACTCTTGATTCAGTATATTGAAATGTGAGCTTCCTAGCTATTGCTTCCGCTCTGAGGTGTTATGGAAGGCTAATGAACATTTCAGCTTCTCAGGTTATAAAAACGTAGCATGCTAGGAGTAGACACTAATAAGACTATTGGGAAGGTATTCAGACAAGGGAGGAGGCAACAATTTTTCAACAGTAACCAGCTGTTAGGATAAGCATGTGCATAATTTATGTGGGAACGATGTGAATATTGGTTATTGTGGTTATTTTTCAGATGCTGTATTCCCTTAAAGAGTAAAATGCTTCAAATGTGTTGGTTGAAACTAGTACTGCCTGTCATAAACCTGCCTCTTGCATTCATTGAATCATACTTTGTTTCTGGAAGTTTGGTGTAATTTTTCTTGGGATGTTCATGCAATGGCCTAACCTTTTCAGAAACTGATTGAAAGAAATTTGCCCTTTGGTGGGAAGCATACTTGTAACAGCAGTGAATGACACAACCTTTCAGTTATTCAAAAGAAAGAAAATGTACATCGTCTTCTATCGCTTACAAGAGTGAAAACAAAAAGGAGAGCAAAATAAAAACCAAACACTGATTTTTTTCCCACTAGCACATATACAGCATGATGAAAATATGTGAACACAATATCAAAGACATATAAGACAGCTTGCTAAATCTTTGAATGTGGTATGCTATATTTTTAGCCAACGTACATGTTAACAACCCACATTGATATAGTGTGTGTGTGAGTAAGTGAGAAAAAGGACAAAATGCCTAGCCTAATTGACCAGCTAAAATATAAAAAAGGTAAAGGTGACCCCTGACAATTAAGTCCAGTCGTGTCCGATTCTAGGGTGTGGTGCTCATCCCCATTTCAAAGCCGAAGAGCCAGCGTTGTCCGAAGACGCCTCTGTGGTCATGTGGCCGGCGTGACTCTCCTTGCCGCAGCGCGTAGCATGCAGCTGGAACACGGAGCGCTGTTTACCTTCCCGCAAGCGGTACCTATTTATCTACTCACATTAACATGCTTTGGAACTGCTAGGTTGGCAGGAGCTGGCCAAGCAACGAGAGCTCACCCCGTCGTGGATTCGAACTGCCGACCTTTCGATCGACAGCTCATTCACTCCAAATATGAGGTCAGCATTGAAATATGCTAAACCCAGATATAGTTCATCAATACAAATAATATTTCATCTTAATTTTAATAATGATGAACACTTGGGTAAGTTTCACTCAGTGGACTAGTCATGAATTTTCCAGATTGTGACTCTTTCGTCTTGTGATGGCTGTATAAAAACAGGACACATCGGCCATTTTACCACTGTTTACAAAGCAGGCATTACCGTATTGTCCCGAGTATAGGACGCTCCTGATTATAAGTCGCACCCTTAAAGTTTGGTGCTATTTTTTAAAGAATACATTTTTAACTTTTTTAACTTAAATACACACATTAGTAGAACAGTACAGCTTTAGTACAGTTAAAGGCATAGGCACCCTGTCCCTTATTGAATCCGGGCACTCTAGTATTAGTAGCCTTCCCAGATCCAAAGGGGGACAGAGTGTCTACCTTTTAACCTTTGGAATTTGGGCAGGTGTAGCTTGTTGCACCCTTCCATGATGATGAGCTGCACCTGCCCAAATTTTAATGAACAGCACAATCCTATGCATGTCTACTCAGAAGTAAGTCCCATTGCATTCAATGGGGCTTACTCCCAGGAAAGTGTGCATAGGATTGCAGCCTAAAGGTAGGCACTCTGGATATGGTAAGCCTATGCAGGAGCTCTTGCTCTCAACTTTCAAACTGTACTCTCAACTTTTAAACTGCAAGATCAATAAATATCTTAGTTTCCACAGAGTCCTGGGGTTGAAACTTAAGGGTTAATTTTTTCAAATGCTTCCAGAGGCTGCTGAGAGATAATGATCTCTCATGGTATTCAGCCATTTAGCAAGTGATTAAGAACTGCAAGGAAAGGCTTGAAAACACAGTGCTTTGCAGTTTAAAAAAAGAGAGAGAAAAGCCCCGTTTTACTTTTGAAAAGAGACTGGGAGAGGCTTGGTTTGAAAGCGCTTTGCATAAAACACTAGGCAGAAACGCTAGGCTTTGATTGTAGGGTGCACCCCCTACTTTAAAGACTTGCCTTAGGGGATAAAATACTCTGGTATTTTAAGACCAATGTATAAGACCAATGATCTGGTCTTATACTCGGGCAAATACGGTATTTGATCAAATTTGCAGAAATATGAGGCATTAAGGTGGAAGCCTATCAGAATATAGAACCAGAAAAACCTTATGCATTTTTTTGATTGAAAAGGTAATAATTTATGTCTAGAAATAGTAAAAATCAGAGGTTTTTATTCAAAGAGCTACTTTAGAGATGCCCAAAGGCTTTTTTAAAAATTTGAACAACCTATTTATTTTCACCTAGAAAAGAGAAGATTTAGAGGAGATAGGATAGCCCAAGTATCTGAAGGGCTGTCATGACAAAGAAGGGGAAGACTTACTTTCTGTGGTTCCTGAGTGCCAGACTTCTAGAACCAATGCGTTGAAACAACAGGGAAAGAGATTTCGGCTAGACAGGAGGAAGAATTTCCAAATTTTAAGAGCTGCCCAGCACTGGAACAGCCTGCCTTGTGCAGTTGTGGGCTCTCCCTCATTGGAGTTTTTCAAGCAGAGGCTGGGGGGCGACCCGTTAGGGATGCTGTACTTGCCTGAACTGAGCTGGGGGTTGGACTAGATTACCTCCAAGGTATCATCCAACTCTATGACCGTGATTCCTATGCCATATTTCAAACTGCTTTTGAAAGCCACCTCTGTTTCAAAAATCTATAGAGGGACTGCTGTTTGAGAAACACAACCCAAAGTCCCTTTGGGTGTGTAGAATTTTGATGCAATTCCTTGAATCCTAGCTGTAGAAAAACGGGAAAGGATCTAGGCAAAAACCTAACAGAATAGACATATAGTCACCAAGTAACAGAATTGCCTAAACTAAAATACAGTATATGAAAACTTTTATAAACGGATGTGTAGGTGGTACTGAATACCTGTAAGATAAACTGTATTCACAAACTACTCTAGAATGTTGGAAACACTGTGTACAAAAAGATTACTGTTGGTCATCATATTAAAGAATTGGAATGATCTGGACTCTGGAGGAAAGCCTTGAACTTAAAACCTATTTTCTTCCAGCCCACAGGTGTACACATTTAACTCCTGTTGCGTATATAGACCCTTGGGTAAAAATGCCTTAACAAACTAACTGGCACTGGCGTCGCTGGAGGTGGGGCAGAACGCTAAGTTCCGCACTGTGCTGACCTCTGTTACTCATCGGCACGAGGCAGCCCCGCCCCCTCACCTTTGGAGCCATTCTGTGCGGCAAAGGCAACATGCAGGACCTCCGTTACTCACCGGCACAAGGCAGCCCCGCCCCCTCGCCTTCGGAGCCATTCAGTGCTGCGAAGGCAACGCGCAGGAGACTCCCTGCGCGTTGCCTTCGCCCAACTGAATGGCTCCGAAGGTGAGGGGGCGGGGCCGCCTTGTGCCGGTGAGTAACGGAGGTCAGCGCAGTGCGGAATTTAGCGTTCTGCCCCACCTCCAGCGACACCACTGTAAAGTGGATACAGGAGTAGCACCACATGGCCTTGCAGAGCACAAACTCATGCAGGGATGGAGCTGGCCCTGTTGCAGCTGCAGGTTGCTTCAGTTGGGCTCCAATTTGGAAATAGAGCACATTCTTCATTAACTTACAGCACAATCCGACTTAACTTTTGTGCCAGTTTAACCAGTGGTGCAGCGAGAACGGGAGGCCCCAGAACGGAAAAAGGATTCAAATCCCCTCCAAAAGAAGAATTCAAAGGGGATTTGAATCCCTTTTCCATTCTGGGGCCTCCCATTCTTGCTGCGCCACTGGTTAAACTGGCACAAACGTTAAGTCGGATTGCACTGTTAAAAACATAGGTTGCAGTCAAAAGATGGGGAATGCAATTCAGAGACATGGAGGCTGTTTCTGAATTGTACACTTTTTATTGGTTTTCCCGAGTGTTCTGTGACATACCATTTCAAGGGGCAACCAAAGGATTTAGTAGTCTACCTGTATCTAGATTGCACCAAAGAGTGTACCTTTGTGATTTATCAAAAAATTCAAACAGAGGAAATGAACATACAAATGGACAAGGAGATGTAAACAAACTGAGCACTGAACTTAACATAGAAATATATGATCTTAGATTTCCACGACTGGTCCAGATTTCAGAGTTAAAAACGTACCTGTTTCTGGGAATTCCGTCATTTATTAAAAGTTTAAAATATTTACAATTACTTAAAAAATATTTAAAACAGTCTTAACGTTTCACCACGGCTATTCTCCTCTTTACTCCTCTTGCTGATAGGCATAATAAAAAAAAACTGCAATGTCACAAAGTCTCTGGCGTATTGTGGGATACTAAGAAGAAACAATACACCAGAGACTTTGTGACATTGTAGTTTTTTATTATGCCTATCAGCAAGAGGAGAAAGTTTCTGAATACGATAACTCACAGAGCACACGCGAATCCAGTTAGTGCCTGGTTAACACCTCATTGAGAACATCCGGGCAGTCAAATAACAACTTCCGCCTTACCAAGATCAAGGTCGTAGCAGCTGTTTTTACCTTCTGACTATGCCACAAATAGCCGTGGTGAAACGTTAAGACTGTTTTAAATATTTTAAGTAATTTTAAACTTTTAATAAACGACGGAATTCCCGGGAACATGTATGTTTTTAACACTTAACATAGAAACGTCCATCTTGGTATTGTATTTCATTCTGTCTCAATAATCTTGTTCCCAAAAAACCATAAAAGGTTTACAAAAGAACAGCAATCCTGAGATTCAAACTTGAGGTTGCAGGAGTTCTGGTGAGCATCACCTTCTTAAAACAAAATTCACAATGCAAGCACATTTTGTGTAGGGAAGAATGTGCTTCCTTCTTATCGCTTTCTCCTTTTTCCAATGATCTTCTACAAATTTGCTGTGTCCTTTGCAATGTTTCCTTATAATACTGTACTAGAAAGTCTACTTTTCATTCCAACATGCTGCTCCTGCTGCTGCTAACTTTTTTCCTCTAATGCAATATTCACCCAAGATAATTTAGGTTTTAATATGAAAGATCTTTTTGAAAGTCTTTTTGAAGTTCTCATTACAGAGTGGGTATATAAATGGATTTAATGTAGAATTCACATAGCCAAGCCAAATGGTGAACATATGGAAAGAACTATTTTGATAGCTTTTACAGTAGGCCATGACCATAAATAATACAAAATATGGGCTCCAGCACAGCATAAAGGCTGCCATTATACAGCCTAACTGCTTGGCTGCTTTTCTGTCTCTGTACATATGCAGCCCTTGACTGTAGTTCATAGAATAAGCACGCACTCTCCCCCATGTCTTTTTCAAGTAACGAAGACTTATGCGGTCTTTGTCATTGTGATACTGAGGGAAACACCCTTCAGTGTAAGAACTTTGCTCAAGAGTGAGATCATAGTCATTTCTACTGGGACGTCTCTTGGTAAATCTGTGTTCATCTGATACTTTGCTTAAGTTACAGTCTTGAGGGCCAGGCTTCTCTGTATTCCAAATGTCTTTCTTGACATGAGCATACTTTTTGTCCATATTGTCTACCTTTCTGTCATTCTGTGCATTGGTTGAAGGAAAACAGCTAGGCTTCAAAGTGTCACCATCATCTTCTCCATGAGAAACTGCTGGGATTTTAACCCAGCTGCTTGATTGACGTTTGGCCTCCATCACGTTGTCATTTTCATTACAGGAATATTCCGTAGCTTTATTTGTACATCTGGAAGGAATATTTTGCATTTCATGTGGTTTTACAGTGGTTTTGTTTACAGTTCCATTGTTTACATTGGTGGACTTTTCTGTGGCAGATATACAGGACCCATTGATGAGCTTTCGATGCTGATAATGCCTTCGGACTGCCTTGTATATTTTTGCATAGAACCACAGCATCATTAATGATGGCACATAAAAGTTGACCATAGCCGTCAATATTTTAAACCAGAAGATATCGCTAAAATCTGTTTCACATAACTTTGTACCATTAGTCCCCTTGTCAATAGCAGTACTGTTGTCATTGGTGAAGTTTCGCCAACCAAGAATTGGAATTACCCACAAAAACGAGAGCAGCCAGGATGCAGAAATCATTATAGAAGCTCTAGTTTTGGTTCGGTATCGGAGATATTTTAGTGGCTGCTGGATAGAACGGTAACGATCTATGCAGAGTATGAAGAGACTGAATATGGAGGCTGTGCTAGCCACATAATCCATTGACAACCAAAATAGGCAAGCGTTTCTATCTAATATCCACTCATCATTCAACAGGTACACAATGTTTAGTGGCATGACAGCTGCACCAACTATAAGGTCTGCAAATGAAAGACTGATAATGTAAAGATTGCCAACTGTGTGCAGTTTCTTTTCTATTTTCACTGCATATAAGACCAAAATATTCATGACAACTGTGATCAATGAAATGCCACCTAAGACCAGTCCTAGAGGAATAGAGTGAATCTCTGTTGAATTCTTGTTTGACATTTGGTTAATTACAGACATTTTTTCTGCCTAAACCTGTGAAGAAAAAAACCCTGAAGTCATGAAACGAACATCATTCCAGTCTTGTTTACTGAGTGGCCTTGGTGAGGTCTTCCCAGGTACCTTAAGGTCTTCCCAGGTACCTTATTGAATCTGGAAAAGAAAAGAAATGATGTTTCAATAACAGACCAGACTTTAGAAAAATGTCTCTGTTTCAAATATAAACAGTTTTATAGACGGGTAGATAAAAATAAGGAATAGGTTAACTGAGGGCAGAAAAGTTTACAAGGAAGTACAAGGGCGCAATCCTGTGTAACTCTTGCACCGGTGTAACAGTAGATCCCCTGGAGCAAGAGCAGTTATGCCGTGTAACTTGCCGTACGCCAGTGGACACAGGACAGACATTTTCTGTACATTTTCATGTGCATAGCCCCCCATGGACACCTCACATGCATAGTTCGGACGCAGAACAGATGCCGGCGCAACTCCGCCAGTGCAGGGGGCATTCTGGGGGCGTCCGAATGCCCCTAGAATGCTCCCTGCGCTGGTGGAGTTGCACCGGTGTCCGTTCTGCATCCGAATGCAGGAGGCCTCCAGCTGTGCCAGGGCAGGCCCCCATCCTGCTTAGAATGCGGCAGACACCTTAGTTGCACCACTGCAACCTGCTAAACAGGATTGGGCTGTGGGACATTAAGCTCTGTACATTTTCATGTGTGCATGCTGCAATATGAATGCCTGAAAGACAAAAGACCTGGAGAGTTCAGATCAAGGATAAAACAAATGTTGGAGTATGGCAATAAAATGTTTGGTAAAATAAAATATTGTATAATATTTGAATATAGAACACTGGGAAAAACAGAACCTCTGAACATCAAGTGTAACTTGAAAAAAAGAAATTGAGGTTTGAAGAGTGTCGGTTTTGAGATCACTAGATGGGCAGAAATATTTGAGGAGGGAAGGATACTGGATACACATATTTACCATTAGGAGAGGAAAAAAAACAGAAAATAAAGATCAAAAGGTAGAAGTCATTTTGAATAGAAATATTAGAGACAGACTGACTAAGTTAGACAAATGTACTGGTCAATTTATAATGTATGTGCTATGAAGCAGAAATAAACATTGTTGAGAACTGTTCCACATAGTCTCTCTGCATAATCTGAAAAGCAGAAACGAGTCTTACTGTTGTTGCTTTTTGAGCTTGTGAAAAAATTGACAGAAAACTGGGGCAATATTGAAAAAAAATTGTCGGCAAGTAATCAAGCACTGACCCAATTCTGCTAGAGTAACTGAATTATGGAGGTTTGGTGTTATACAGATAATGACACTGCGTTATACTACAATGGCAAGAAACTAGAAGGAAAAGGCAGCTCATTATGAAAGAGTGGCATAGGAATGAATGAGAAGGGTACTGGTTGATGAAGCTAATGAACCATGAAGCAAACAGAAGTGGATTCAAGTGGTGTTTGTAACCTGAAGAATAGTCCCACTGATGTGTCAGTCCACAGGATCATCTAGTGACTCTAGACAGCATGATGGCAATTATGATTTAATCATTATGAAATCCATATAACTTAATGATAACTTCAAATTCAGTAAATTATGATAAATTATAGATGATATCACATGCTATTAGCAATATCATATCAGAAATGATTAAAAACTTATAAGAGGTGGTTTATGTCCGGACTTAGAAACAGAGCTGTGAAGCAGAAATTATTCATATGCCTTTGGTACCATGACTCAGCAGATGTATCTCCTCATTTTCTGGACTTAACTTCTTTAGAACCAGCAAAGTGATCTCAAATAGAGGTCTTCCTGGGGAATAATCATGTGTCAACTGGAACTCAGAGGGGACAGGCCTTCTTAAATAGCATCTCCGCTACTAATGTTTAGGAATAAGGGAGATGAGTGCATCCATTGTAGAATATACACATTCAATAAATGAACACCTTTTATTAGGACCGCTAGTATTTACATTGTGATTCTGGGAGCACTGTGAACATTCCTTGGTCTTAAGAGGTAGTATATTATTGTGGCTGCAAATTATGAACTATTGGATCAACAGCAACCTGATTTTCACTATTAAAGCCAAATCAGTCCAGTACAGGTTGCTTCTTACCCAAGTGTTTGGTTCTGAAGTCAACACATAAGGCAAAAATCGTGTATACAGTAGTTGAAACTATCCTTTAATCCGAAAAATACATACTGTCTCTTTTAAAACTAAAATCACATTATGAGAGACACACAGGAACTGAGATGACCGAGGGAACAACAGATTCATTCTTCCATCTCATGCTCACTCTGGGGCATGTACTCAGTGAGTGGGCAGAAAATGGTGTCTCCCCCCCCCCTTTGCCAAATGTATATACAGTACTTGAATTTGCGCAAGTTAAATATGTGTAAGATGCAACCTGACTGTATGGGTACTTCCAGATAGTACTGGATCAGACACTGTTCATGTATTATTTACATGGCTCACATGACATCATCTATCTGTCATCCATCCATGGTACATTTGTACTTCCCTGTGGTTAAGTTGCTACATCCTTCAGAAATGCCATTCTGAGCACTATAGGATATGGCATGCTGGTGTAACTCCAACCCCACTGGTGGCAATGAAGCCCTATCAGGACAGCTCCTGTCAGTGGACATGCCCTGGACTCTGACACAACTCTCATGCAGTGTACCTTCAAGCTGGCACAAAATGGAGTGGTGATGTGGGTGGGATGGGGAGGAGCCAGCGGATGTCATGACCTACCCCAAATGTTGGTGCGGCACAGTGTAGGAGCTGCTGTACAAGTCAAAAACCCATAAAAACCAACAGGGAGGGAGAAAACAGAAAATCCCATCTCCCACCACCCCTTCTGCCTAGCACTTTCCCCTAGCAAAGCATAGGATACAGACTACACTTCGCAGCCAATCAAAAACACTCTAAACCCAGCACTTAAGCCTCTTGCCAGAGGGACCAGACCTCAGATCATGACAGGGCATGGGGCTATACCCTTCTGGCCTCTGATCGTGCACACTTAGCGAACACACAATGGAACTTGATCGGAACAATGATTTTATTATGGCCGTCACCCAGGTTGTTATGAGTTACGATTGATTGCTGCCTGTTTGATGGCTGTGGATGGGCTATTGGTTTTTATTTTTATCCTCACTTTTAGATTAGTCATCTTACGGCCCAATCCTATCCTCAGCTGGCAAATAGCTTGCATGAACGCTATGGACCAGCCAGGAACCATGACGCAATGGAGAGGTAAGTAAAATAAATGTTACCTACTCTGCCGTGCTGTGGTCCCCAATGGGGGACCATGCCAGTTGTTTGGCTGGTGCAATCCATGTCGGCCCAAGGGTGTGTGTCAAGGCCTGGAAGAGGGCATTGGGTATTGGTGCTGCCGCCGCCGCCGCTGATATCCACCCCCTGCCCTCCTGGCAGACCCTCCTGGCAGACAAGCCCCTGGTCAGCCCGTATCCCTGCCCTGATCCTTCCCCTCCCTGCCCATTGCCCATCCCTGCTGTCAGCTTACCAGCACTGGTGGTGGCTGGGTGCTCCAGTGGCACGTGTGCAGTCACCACCCATTTGTGCAATACAAATACTATTCTTAGTATTTAGTAACGTAAGTTCTGGAGCAGGGGTGTCAAACTCATTTAATCTCTGGGGCCACTTGCGCACGCGCACACACACACACGCACACACACACACAGTGGGGGGTCCTCAGGCTCATCAAAGCCAAGTGCTGACAAGCCTGCCTGAGGACCACCACCCCACCACCACTACTACAATCCTGCGTGCCTATTGCAGAGCTCTGGGTAACTATCTGGCCAAAACAAAAACCACCCACTTAAAATTCTTTAAGCAACACTGAGGCCGAGAGACAATTAGCACAAGGCCAGACACGGTACAGATTTGGGGGGGGGGGGAAATGGTTGTACAACCCTTGCTGCTGGGACCTTTATTTCCTCCTCTCTCCCCTCTTTCCTGTCCTGCACCCAGTGCCTTCCATCATCTTCCCCTCCCTTCACCTGCCTTTTTGCTATTTCTTGCTGGAGAGGTTCAGCTGAAGCCAGTGACTTCGTAGTAGAAGTGACTGTTTCTTCTACAGCAGGAGCTGGTTGTTTCTCAGCTTCTCCCTGCTTGTGGGCGGGCCCTGAGGCTACGAACTTCATTCTCTCCTCCTCGGCTCCCCCTGCTGGCCACATGGCCAACTGTTATTCTGAATTGCTATTGCGTGTTAGTTTTGTTTTGCGGCTGCTTCCGGTGCCGGCCAGAAACAAGGAAAACACCACAGGGGCCACATAAAAAACTTCCCGGGGCTGCATCCGGCCTGTGGACCTTATGTTTGTCACCCTTGTTCTGGAGCCTATGCTATGCCACGACCTTTTCATGTAGTTGTGAGGACAGGACCTTTGAACTTGAAAGGCATCATTTCCATCAAAGGACACTTTGCAATTCAAGAGTTAACCTGGATCCTCTAATGCTTTTCACATGCCCTGATAATGAGAGGATCTTGGGAGAAGAGTCCCATTAAAACAGGAATTATTTTTATATTCTCTTTTTGAATCATTCTCAGTGTTCCATGTTTTCTTACCTTATCAACAGTGATTCAGAATTGTGGCATATCTAAAAGGTTGTGGTCCACTTGAGAGCTGCTTTTATGTGTATAAAACCTACAGTGGTTCATAAACCTCTCTTGTTTACACACATTTGTTCATAAGCTCAACTAGTCTGTGATCAATTCAAATTAATTTCAGTAGAAACAAAACTGTTCCAAATTATGCATGTACTTGGCTAACCACAAAATCTATTCTACTTCTCTTAGCCCCAAATGTATTTAAAATGGTAGCTTAACAGTTATTTGTATTGAACAGATTTGTCAAACAAGCTTGTGAATAGATACTATGCTAGCAGGTGAATACTTTGCAGCTCTCATGTGCTTATTGTTGCTAGGACGACCATTTCTTTGGTGTCCATCAGAAATGGAGAGGTGTTTTGTCATTCTTCTCATAAAAGTAGCAGTAATTCACAATACCTGCTCTAAATGCCACTACAGTTATCTCTATCTAAATTAATATTTACTATCTAAATAGTGCTCAAACACACTGTTGACAAAAACATTAAATATTGAGCCAGAAAAGGGATTCAAATTGCACACTGCAATTTCTTTACAAATCCCTATCTTTGTGCCTGCTAATGACTCATTCTTACATTTCAGAAATTTCACTTCTTTCTACTTTCAATGCGTATCAATGCTTGCTGCCGTTTCAAATAACCCTGAGCATTTTTTCCATTCCCCCCCCCCCATATTTTCTCATTTATGTTAACCTGTAATTGCTCCACCGGCCATTCTTTTCAATTAGTTTTTGGCTATATCCTTCACATTCACAATGGTAGGAAAAAACTCACCAAGGCTAACCATTTACAGTAGCACATTCCAAATTCCATGACTTTGTAGATACCGCTATATGCAAGTGGTGACGAGGGACAACATCTTAGATCAACCACAGTACCACCAAACCTTTTTTCTCCTTTTGCTCTTCCTGGTCCCCCAACTCTGCAATTTCTTCACAAGTCCCCATGTATGAATTTTTTTAATGCTACCTCTCATTTTTAAAAATCCTGCATATATAAACACTTCTACTTCAGGGGGAGATGTAGTGGGCTACAATTGTACCTAGGGTACAATTATCTAGGCATATTAGTATTTCTATGCTAGATGTCTAGACATGTTAGAAACATATCTAGACATGTTAGTATTTGACATCTTGGGAAGTGTTTTTTTTTTAAAATGTGATTAAAAGTGTCGCCCCGCCCACACTCTGCAGTCAGACAGACAACTCAGTCCTTTCTGATCCACATGTAAGGTCATCAGGCTTGCTGTGACAAGTGGACTGCCGCCTTCTGGTGAGTGTGGTGAGCGCCCAGCCTTCCTCCCAACTTTGGAGCCAGGAAGGAGCCAGGGATCATATTGCAGTGGCACAGCAATCCCTTCCCCCTCCCCTTGGCTGTGCAGGACCAAACCAATTGCAAAAAAGGAAGGGGTCTCCCTTGACTGAGCTCACCCAAGGCACTTGGCCTCATGCTTTCCCCTCCAGCTCTGGAGTAGGAGAAGGTACCATTGGCTCAAGTCTGCCAAGTTGCCCTTTCAAAGGGCATTCAAGGTGGAGTACAACATACAGTCATAACAACAAAAGAAATAATCAGTTAAGAACCAAACAACATACCAAAAATCAAAACCTAACAAACCATAAGTCACAGGTGCAGCAAACATCAGAGAAGTGTAGCATAATGAACTAGGCAAAACCTTGCTCCAAGCATGCATTCAACCTGGCAAAAGTGTTGTTTTCATTACCCTCGCAATGATAGAGGGGACCAGGACAGCCTGGGTGGGACTATAGAAAGGTCCTGCCCAAGCCCCCACAAGCCTCACCTTGCCTGGTAAAGGAATTTGCAGATGACCTCAGTAGGTGGGCAAATTTATATGGACTAAGATCCTTCAAGAACCCCAGACCAAACCATTTCAGAATTTAAAGGTCAAAAACATATTTTGAACTGGGCCTGGGGGAAAAAAAACCCCGGTTTGAACAAAATCCCACAACTCCACAAATTGCCCATAAGAGCAGCCTTACTATAGCATTCTGCAGCAGCGGCAGCTTCTGAACACTCTTTAAGGGCAGCCCGACGTAGAGGTCTAAATCTAACCTGATATTAGATTACTCTAGCAGCCCAACCCTATTCCGGAATGGGCTGTCAGGGACAGAGCACTACGACAATGGAGGAGCCTTCTGTTGCCGTAAAATGAATGCTGCAATCACTGGACCTCACTGCACCCACCAGAGAAGGTAAGGGAGGGTGCGAAAATGTGTGGGAAGAGGAGAAGGAGGGGCAGAGAGGAGGTGGATCCAGTGGTGATGGCACATGCCGGATCCTATCCCCTCTTTTGCAAGCCTCCTGGCCCCCTTTCCTCAGACATTTACAGCGCAATCCGACTTAACTTTTGTACCAGTGTAACCAGCGGCGCAGTGTGAACGGGAGGCCCCAGAACAGAAAAGGGATTCAAATCCCCTTTGAATTCCTCTTTTGGAGGGGATTTGAATCCCTTTTCCGTTCTGGGGCCTCCCGTTCTCAGTGCGCTGCTGGTTACACCGGCACAAAAGTTAAGTCGGATTGCGCTATTAATGCAGTAAATCTAATTTGGATATACCCTATTTTAGATAATCTAGGCTAGTGATTTTCAACTGCTGTGCCATAGCACATTAGTGTGCTGCGAATGGTCTGCAGGTTTGCCGTGGGGTTCCAGGGGAAGGTCATTAGTAGGTATATTAGTATTTTGTGACCTTTGCTACAAAAAGAACATGTGCACGTTTTGACCCATGTGGCTTGTTTGCCTTACCGTATTTCTAAGCCTAAGTGAAACTTCAGGTGGCTCAGCAGCATCAAGCTTCCCATTCAAACAGGGAGTGGTGGGGCTATTTAATATACACCAACCGAAGTTAGGAAATGCATGAGTGGCAGCCAAGCAAACCAATCAATAACCCAAAAGAGGCATGGTTGGTTTTTTGGAAGCAGTTAGTTACCGTATTTTTCGCTCTATAAGACGCACTCCCCCCCCAAAAAAAAATAGGGGGAAATGTCTGTGCGTCTTATGGACCGAATGCTGTAAAAATGTCTTGCTTTTAACAGCTTACCTGGTGGTTGTTTTGCAGCTCCAATCTTTGGGTTCCTCAGCTCCCAGTCACGTTCGGCACCTGCGTTAAGTTCCCAGGCACTGGATGCGACCAGGAAGCCCTGCGCAAACATCGCAGCAACTGCAATGTTTGCGCAGAGCTCCCAGTCGCGTTCAGCGCCTGCGCAAAGTTCCCTGATGCTGGACGCAACTTCAAAGCCTTCCAGAATCATCCGAGTTCCTCCGATGTTTCCGGAGGGCTTTGAAGTCGCGTCCAGCATCAGGGAACTTCGCGCAGGCGCTGAACGCGACTGCAGGCTCTGCGCAAAGATCGCAGTTGCTGCGATGTTTGCGCAGGGCTCCCTGGTCGCGTCCAGCATCTGGGAACTTAACGTAGGCGCCGAACATGACTGGGAGCTGAGGAACCCGAAGATTGGAGCTGCAAAGCAACCACCAGGTAAGCTGTTAAACTGTTAAAAGCAAGACATTTTCCCCCCTATTTTTAGCTCCATAATACACATGCGTCCTATGGTCCGGTGCGTCTTAGGGAGCAAAAATATGGTACATTGGGAGACTGGCCAAAAGTCTTGTCAATTTAATTATACAAAGTTCGTTACTGTTAAGTAAAAACATTGAAAAATATTTTCAACACTGACGAGTATTTCCCATCAATTGATGTATCTTCCTTGGACTGGGTGAGAGATCCATTTGTGTTAAGTACATGAGAGTCAGAAAAATTAACTGTTGCAGAAGAGGTGCTGACAGAAATCAGAACAGAAGACTGAAACTGAAACACTCATCAACACAAAATAATTTTAGTTATTGAACTTTAAACACAATCTTAGCACTTGTTTTTAAGTGATAAAATACCGTATATCCTTAAAAAACTGATGGTGTGCCTTAACAATTTTAGCTCCTTATCAGTGTGCTGTGAGATGAAAAAGGTTGAAAATTGCTGATCTAGACATAGATGTGTAATATATGTAAAATAGTAGAATAATAAAACAGTAGTAAGTATATTTTTTATTGTAGCAATTTAGCTAAGAACTTGTTGCCTCAAATTCTTGGTCATTTTGCTAAACCAGCTGTCACCAGCTCCTTTTAGTTTCTTAAAAAGAAGGGGGGGGGAGATCCAGAAGTCTCCACTGCACATGGATTTTTCATTACACAGACCTTTGGACTATGGGCTACATCTGCAACAGGAACATTGAAACAGCTGCTGAATGCAACTCCCATAACAGCCAGGATGCAGCCAAAATACTCAAGTAGCAGAATTCAAAGTGGAGAGCAGTTTGTGTGTGGCTCTGATGCATAAAACATTCCTTAAATAAAATCTTTTTTGCACATACATTTGAAAGCTTAGATGCCCACTGTGTCATCACACACTAGTACAGGTATGTGTAAAGACTTGCACCCAAATGATTTGTCCTGAAGCCACGATTGTATCAGATCCAAATTATGTCTGGCCTCTCAGGAAGCCAATTATTGTCATGGGAAGTAAACAGACCATCAGGGATGAACTATATGGGCAGAAGCATTACGCAACCATGGACCAGCAACTGTGGAAGTAGCAACTGTGGAAGTAACAGTACATGTGAAAGGAGGGACACCCAAACAAGTTTCTCATAGAACCAATATGAATAGGCTGAGATGTTTATGGGTTCGTAGATCTGAAAAAGCACCTTCATTGTGGTCAACAACCTACAGGAAACCAGTTCAGATACTATGGCACTAGTAGGGTGAAATGCACCAGGAAATCCAGCCCTTCAGGTCTTGTCACAGTAGTTATCTACAAAACTGGATGATCATTTATTTTAACAGGAAGTCTCTATCTACCCTCTAGATAGAACCCCACTCTGCTCCGATACATTGTGGTCTCAGGAAACATTGTGGTCTCAGGAAATATATTTTTATCTATAGATACCTTTTATCTATAGATACCTCTAATTAAAGGCACATACCATAAGTAGTCCTTGGGTTTTATGACATATCAGCATCTAGGCCACACAACCTTTACAAGTGATAGGGATCATTAAAACACAACAAGTGATAAAACCACACTAGCAAAGCTGATGCTGGAAAAGCCACCTCGGAAATAGCTGTCAGTGAAACATTCATTTTAACTGTGTTCATAATAAGACTTTTAAAATAGCACCTTGTTTGACAAATTAATTATGACTTTCAGGCACAATGAGACTCATTTCTGTGCAGACAGGCATAGGATTGCACTGTTTATGTCCTGAATGCAGGGAATGCAGGGAATTCCTGCCCCCTAGTCATTGGCTGGACTTGAATCAGAAAGCACTCAAGGGGATAAAGAGTGACAGAGCAACACTGTAAACAATGGTAATATTTGGAAGCGCAACACTCATCGGGCGGCTCCATCCAGAGATGTTTGCCTTTTCCCATAAGAAATACACTGGGGAACAACTTTCAGGCAAGGCACTAGAAACAATAGCTTTTTCTCTAAATAGCAACAGCAAAGTTGACAAGTTGTGTCGTCAACCACACGGACTTGAGATATTTGAAATACAGTATATTTTTAGTTTCTATAAAAATGTTAATATTCCGTTTTAATTCAAGAATTGCTTTAAGTGATTTCATATTCTTTCAGCTGACCAGGAAAAAAACCCCGAGATGACAAAGATAAAAACACAAATGCTCAGCGCTGTTTCCTTCCATTACACACGGCAACCAAAGCAACAAACGGTACTGTAGCAGAAACCCTACTCCAATCATCATATGTTCTTCTCAGAGGCAACCTTTCGAAATCCAAGGGGCACACCAAACGTGCAGCATCAGAAGTTGGGTGCACAAGGAAGGGGAAGCCCATTCTTTCCCCAGGCACTGTTTTCTTCTAGAAAATTGTCCCCCCTGAAGTGAGGACTTGCTCTTGAAATGGTGATTTGAGGAAATTGCTGCTTCTGAGGCAAATCCCCACTTCAGGGAACAAACAGCTTACAGGGAATGAATGAACCTCTCCATTCCTGTGTGTCCTGGTTGCAACTGTGATCACTCCTCATGGGCTGTTTTTAAGAATGAAGAGGCACTTTTGATTACAACCCCACCTCAGGGGTGCGTGTTTGCATGCACATCTAATTTGACCCTAAGGGCCAATTCATACGTTACATTGAACACATATGTTCGGCCTGTTCTTTTCTTTAAACTACAAACATACATGATTGGGGGGGGGGGGTGTTGAAATGCAGCAAAACCATAGTGGGGGGTTAGCACTTTGCCCAGCCATGGTTCTGATCCAGATTGTGTGCCCCCTATGCTCTGTTTACTGCATAAATAAAGCTTAAACTGGCTTTCAACTGAACTACAACATGCTCGCCACTGCTGACTTGGCTGCCAATCCTTTGCAAACTGCAAGGGCAACCAGTGAACACTGCTTTGAAAAACACTGCATGCATTGTTCAACTTAGGATGCAGTCCTTTACACACTTACCTGGAAGTAAGTCTCATTGAAATAAACTGGACTTACTTCTGAGTAGATATGCCTAGGATTGTGCTGTTCAACAATGAACAGAATAAAACGGCCAATATCATTATGCCCTTGTACAAATTGATGGTAAGGCCGCATCTGGAGTATTGTGTCCAGTTCTGGTCACCACACCTCAAAAACGATATAGTTGAGTTGGAAAAGGTGCAGAAAAGAGCGACCAAACTGATCCGTGGGCTGGAGCACCTCCCTTATGAGGAAAGGCTACAGCGTTTGGGGCTTTTCAGTCTGGAAAAAGGAGCCTGAGGGGGGACATGATTGAGACGTATAAAATTATGCATGGGATGGAGAGAGTGGACAGAGGGAAATTCTTCTCCCTCTTGAACAACACCAGAACCAGGGGACATGCACTAAAATTGAGTGGAGGGAGAGTTAGAACGGACAAAAGAAAATATTTCTTCACCCAGTGTGTAATTCATCTATGGAACTCCTTGCCACAGGATGTGGTGATGGCACCTGGCCTAGATGCCTTTAAAAGGGGTTTGGATAGATTCATGGAGGAAAAGACCATCACAGGGTACAAGCCATAAGCAACCTCCTGGTTTTGGAAGTGGGTTTTCTCTGTGCCAGGTGCAGGGGAGTGACAACGGGAAACAGGTTATCGTGTTGGCTGTGTGCTCCCTGAGGCATCTGGTGGGGCCACTGTGAGATACAGGAAGCTGGACTAGATGGGCCTTTGGCCTGATCCAGCAAGGCTCTTCTTATGTTCTTACAATGAATTCTGAGGGTGGAGACACCTTGTTAATTCATACCCTGCATGAGTAACTTCTGTCGTCAAAGTCTTACATGTACTTGTACTTACATGTGCTTGGGTGACCAGCGAGCTGATTGCTATGGCTTTGGTGGGGGTAGAGGTGCTCAGCGGGGGTACATTCTGCTGCTCCCCCTAAATTGCCACTTGACATCCAAGTCTCACCGGGGCTTATTCAAGCACCAGCCCTGGGAACAGAGCCTGTCAGAAGAAGAAAAGTAGACTTTCTGCTCAGTTCCCAGCCTATCAGGACTTCTAGGGGAGATGTCTGGAGAGAGCAGATCCACCTACCTCATTTTAAGCTGTATCAGAACAGGTGGTTGGTTTTCACACCTTAAACAACAAATGCTACAATCTGTGATTTTTGTAAACTGTCCAAGGTAGTTTTGACACGATAAAAAACAAAATGAAACACTTTTATGACACAATCCTGTGTAACTTTCCGCTGGCAGAGCAGATGCTCTGCCAGCGATGGGTGTTGGAAATGTACCACAAGGCACATTTTCGGCACCTGGCAAATAAACGATGCCAGCAGAGAGGCCAGCGCTGCCGGCACCACTCACTCTGCCTGGAGCTGCAGCCACCGCCAGCAGATGCAGTTAGGTCCTGCACCGGTCAGGACAGGGGCGTGGGGAGGGCAGACCAGAGTGGAATGGGGGTGGTGGTGATTGGCCCGCTGGGCCAGGGACAGGGGAGGAATCATCAGTGGCGCACTCTGTCGAATCCTATCCCCCATCCCATGCCTGGCCAACCCACATCTGAGAAGACCCATTGGCTCTGCTGGGGCTCTACCCAGGAGGGGGGAGGGACAAACATCCCTTTCTCCTGAAGAGAGCTCCAGCTCCACTGGCAAGGCCCAATCCTGACTAGGATGCAGTGACTGCCTTAAGTGCACTGCCACCACATCCTAGAGAGGATTGCGCTGCAATACTTTCTTTGCTTTTCCCCGTAACCAAAGAGAAGTTGCTAATGATTTTAAAAATGTTTTCATGACCACCAAGTGTTAAGTGCATATTTTGGAAGGGTGAAGTAGTCAACAGTGGCCTTCTTTCAGGCAATACATACTTTCAAAGAGTTCATCAATAATTATGTACCCAAGAAATACCATTTGGCTGGTTTATCGTACGTTTCAGTCATAACCAAGTGCCTTTATTACAGTTTCTTCATAGCCCTCGTTTCCCTTTTAGAATCAGGCCTGTAAGTAACCAAGAGCACTTTCTTATGAAAAAGCAAGTGCTATAAAAAAGCACAGAATATATTGCTTTTTATTACTAGCAGAAATTGAATGAATCATTCCAAGCATATCAACAGGAGAAACAGCAGGCATGAAAGTTGGTTTGTAAATTAACACTTAAATACTAGTGCTGTGACTGACTCACAGGTGAGAATATTGATTCACTGTGATGTTTTCATTCAGATGGCTAGAGATATAGGTGGGGGGCATCAATCAGCCAGCAGTACACCAGTAGATTTCGACAGATTAAGCAGTGCTGGGGATTGAGTCACACATTAAAGAAGGATCAACAGCAATGGGGATGGGGATGGCCAGTCCTTCATGATTATCAACCAATGTGACACTGCTGGACAAAAACTAATGACTTACAGATCAATAAGTCCATGTTCCGCCCTGTATGACTGTCCATTCACCTACACAAATGAAAGATGTTTAGTGTGCTCTATGATAATATGATCTGAAATATTGCCGACATTGACTGGGAGTACTAGCTTACTTAATTGATTGTACCTTATTGACTGGGACATTGCTGACATTGACTGGGAGTACTAGCTTACTTAATTGATTGTACCTTATTCTCAGGTGACTATGCCAGTGTGAGCCATGGTCACTCAGAAGAAGCCTAGTGTGGTTTTAAAAAAATAGCACCCCCAAGCCCTCTATCTTACTTGTTTATGACCAGTGACAAGCAGTTTAGGTGTAATTTCTGGTAAAATTGTGGTGAAATACAGAGTGATTTCAGTCTTGTTTTAAGCGATATGGAGCCTTGTACAGGGCCTCCCGTATCCGCTGATTTGGCATCTGCGGATTCACTTATCCGTGGATGCCGAATCCCCCAGCATGCGCGCGACCCCTCTCAGCTGTTACCTTTGATGTTGCAATGTTGGTGTCTTGCTTAAACATGATAAACAGCCTCCTCCTGTTGCTTATCGCATGGAAGTAGACAGAGACTAAGTGCTAGAGAGGCTCAGCAAGGTTAACAGGAAGCAGTTCCTCCTTGCTGAGCCTCTAACATTTAGTTTCTCTATATCTCTCAATAAAATCTATATTCTTTTGGAAAACTCTGTCTCATGGTTACTGGTAGCCTAATTGGAGGTACTGTGAGGTTGCAAAATAGCTGGCACAGATCCAAGGAGACCCATTAGGGCTGCTGAAGCTTGCCCTGAGGTAAGGGAAGAAGTGTTCCCTTATCTCAAGGGGGCCTCTGGACCGTCGTCCCCCTCGCAGGACACAGCACACACTCCATTGGTGCAGCTACATCAGTGGGTTGGATTAGGATTGGACTGTAGTGTTAGAGTGTCAGTTTGCACTGGAACAGAGGCCCACTGATCCTCTCCCAATACTGCTGGAGCCCTCCTCTGACTGCTCTCCTTTCCCCAAGGTGTCTTTTTGGCAGGAGAAGGCTGGAAGCATACAGCAAAGTATGAGCATAATCAAGGGACAGGTCTGCTTAGGGTAAACTGTGCTCACCTCAATTCTGCTTACTTTAATTTGAGCAGGGTGCACTGCTCACATAGTTGAGCACCCCTGCTTCAAATGTTTGCACCATTCCCGATAAAGACAGCCTCAGCATTCACCTACCCTGGCAGCATCCAACTCCCTCTGTTTCTTTGACCCTAAAAAGGGAGGTATTTGCACTAATGCTAAGTGCACTAGTGCTAAGTCATTCAAATGCATTTAATTAGCATAACTAAAAGGAAGAAAATGATGGTCAGGTTTTTTTTGGGGGGGGGAGTTTTTTGCACAGTACTTATTTAACCCATCACCTCCATTGGATTTTTGCAACAAAAATAGCAATCAAACTAGTGGAATAAAATTCCTGCTAAATATTTATTTATTTTATTTATTTACAATATTTTTATCCCACCTTTCTCCCCGAAGGGACCCAAGGCGGCTTACAACAGAAAATACAATACAATACAAAAAAAAGTACATAAATAATTACTTTTTAAAACAGTAGAAACAGTTATCAAAAACTAATAAAAACAACATCTAAAAATTGATTTAAAAGATTACTATAATTAAAACATTATCATAAAAAACAGCAGCGCCAAACCTGTACCAGCAGGATGTTAAAAAAGGCAAGGACTCAGAAGGCTTCTTTGAACAAGAAGGTTTTTAGGCCTCACCGGAAAGTGTCCAAGGAGGGAGCAGTTTGTAAGTCAAAGGGGAGGGAATTTCATAAGGTTGGTGCCACTACTGAGAAGGCCCTGTTTCTTGCCACCGCCCCTCGCACCTCCCTGGGCGACGGCACCCGCAAAAGGGCCTTCTCTGATGATCTAAGGAGACGAGCTGGACTATATAGAAGTAGGCGATCTCTCAAATATCCTGGCCCCAAGCTGTACAGGGCTTTAAAGGTCAAAACCAGCACTTTGAATTGGGCCCAGAAACGAATCGGCAGCCAGTGCAGCTGTCGGAGGAGTGGCCCGACGGAGTCAAACCGCCTACCTCCAGTGACCACACGGGCACCGCATTCTGCACTAATTGCAGTTTCTGAACCGTCTTCAAGGGCAGCCCCATGTAGAGCGTATTACAATAATCTAGTCGCGATGTTACCGTGGCATGGATCACCGTGGTCAGGTCTGCACGATCCAAGTACGGTCGCAGCTGGCGCACCAGCCAAAGCTGGGCAAAGGCCCCCCTGGCCACACCTGCCACCTGGGAATCCAGGAGCAGCTGTGGATCCAGGCGGACCCCCAGGCCGCAGACCTGCTCCTTCAGAGGGAGTGCAACCCCCTTCAGAGCAGGACAATACTCTAGTACCAGCATCGTGGATTTCCGGTCCAGGAGAACCTCTGTCTTGTCCGGGTTTAGTTTCAGCTTATTAGCCCTCATCCAGGTCCCAACCGCCTCTAGGCAGCGCTCCAGAACCTCAACAGCCACCCTGGAATCAGGTGGAAAGGAGAGATGGAGCTGTGTGTCATCAGCATATTGATAGCACCCAACTCTAAATCCCTGGATGACCTCTCCCAGCGGTTTCATGTAGATGTTTGTCAGAGTACGCAGAAAATTTATGGCGTGCAGCCTCCCCAGTCCTTGTCCGCAGCGAAGAATGACACAGACACAGTAGTTTCCACCACCAAAGTCTATTTACATGGCTCACAAGTATATACAGCAGATAAGCATAGCAGTCTTTCATCAGCAAGTTTGTACAGAGCAACTGCATAGAGAATTGAAGCCTCAGATACTGGTCCTGGGTGCTTTACCTTTATATAGTTGCTAACCAATCAGATTCAAACATTGCATCCTAGTCAGCATGACACAGCACTTTTTTTTACCACCTTGTTAACCATTTACTATAAGCATGATCTCATCTTTTGTTTAATCACTATGACACAGCATTTTTTGCCCTGCATGGTTTTTTCTGTTCATGCTTGTGAATTCCCAGGTTACAATAACCTGACAATGTTAAATAGCATGGGGGACAAGATGGAACCCTGTGGCACCCCACACCTCAAAGGCCAGGATGCCAAACAGATGTCCCCCAGCACCACCATCTGGGACCTATCTGCCAAGTAGGAGCGGAACCACCGCAGAACGGTGCCCCCGATCCCCAGCTCAGCCAGTCGTCCCAGAAGGACACCATGGTCGATGGTGTCGAAAGCTGCTGAGAGGTCCAGCAGAACCAACAGGGACGCACTCCCCCTGTCCAGTCTTCAGCGTAGATACGAAGTGCTGTATCAAACCCAGTTCACCTCAGTCCCAGATGCCAGCTTACATAACAAAATTGTACAGCAACGTCAGAAACAGAATAGGATTTCAAAACTATTATTGCGATCAACAGAAAATGAATCGGCTATGCCATTTGTCGTCATCACTACAAATAAAGCAACTACTTATGTCATTTGTTTGGATTTGTGAGCAATATCACTTTATCAGCTCAGCAATCCCCCAATGTTTTCCAATAGCTTTTCCCAAACATTCATTATTCCTGGTCGACCTTTCCAATGTTCCATGTCTTCTGCAGCAAGGGGGAAAATCTGCTTCAGTTTCAGATCACTTCATTATCATCAACTCCCTGTTGACAGAGATGCTCAGAACTGCAGAACTGTATATGAAGAATTTATTACTATTTTCTCTGAACGTTTAACATCACATTATAAAGACCTTATTTGCACTCATGAAACGCTCATAGTAACAGCAATAAAATCTTTGCTAAAAGCTTGTCATGCCTTCATCATATAAACAGCCAGTTTCTTGAAGGACAAAGACACTGCCTTCCCCCCTCCCGCCCCCCGATTGATGGATGGACTCTGCCATGGATTTTACCATATTTAGATTTTGGGCCTGCCCTTTCCATACATCATCCTTTTCAAGCATTTCTGCAGTCTTTACATGTAATTATAGCTTCAGAGCATCTTATTTGAGGATTGCATAAGCAATGGATTTGAAAGAGTAAAGCACAAGCATGTAGATCAGGCTCAGTTCCCAGCCTATGAAATCATCTTTGAGCCTCTCTGGCCAATGTAGGTTTTATATCTGCATTATAATGTTGTTGTTTTTAAGGAAAATGTATCTTTAATCCTCACACAAGAAAATGCTTTTAGGTTGCAATCCTATACAGACTTACCTGGGAGCAAATCCCATTGAAATCAATGGGGCTAACTTCTGAGTAGACATGTATAGAATTGCACTCTTAGTTCATTGGAACTCATTAATTGTGAAAAAGTAAAATGTTGACAAAACAGCTATTTCTACACACTTAATTTGCAGAAATTGACTAAATTAAGCTCTGCCACTTCAACGAAGTTGTGTTGAAATGCAATTCTTGCAAATACTGGAGTTCACGATTAATACAATATACAGTATATGCAATACTGTAGTCCTGTTCACAGGCTTTTTAAATCATGAAACCGAAACCAGAATGTTCATTTTCCACTTTCTGTCAGTGTACTTCTTGTTTTTTCCCCGTCTTTCGCTGTGAGTGTCAGAATGGTCTTACGAGTCTCAAGGGTCCCATCCAGCCTAGTACTCTGTTTCCAGCTGTAGTTTTTACTCCATGCTGCCTTTTTCTCCGTTATGATTGCTTATTCTTGCTTGCTGTTTTTATGTGTTGATATATTGAGTTTTATGGATTTTATTTGTGTTTTATACTGTTATTAGCTGCTTTGGGCATTTTCTTCTAACAAAGAAAGTCAGGACAAAAAAATTACATTATAATTCATACAATTATCGTCTTCACAGAGCTCTTTACAGCCTGCTTGGGGTTTCACTATTCTGTATTATTTGGTGCCACCTGTAAACCTCAGTGGCTACTTCATTGCTCATCCCCGATTCTAGATCACTTATGAAAAAGTGAAATAGCACTGGTCTCAATACAGGCCCGTGGATGACTCCGCTACTTATTTTCTTTCATTGTGAAAACTGTCCATGTATTCTTGCCCCAGCGAACTATAAAAGAACCTCTCTCTTATCCCATGACTGCTACATTTTCCCTTTGAGGGACTTGGAGCTGAAATAGATTTAATAGCTGCAGTTCAGAGTAATTCAACACAGAACTGCTCACCTAACTGGAAGAAAACAAGTCGCAAGCATGAGGGGGGCCTGGAGGTTGAGCCACTGCCCTGCTTGAAGAAGCTAAGCAGGGTGGACCTCGCTTCTCGCTTGGATGGGAGACAGAAGCTGCTGACAGACCTCGCAGAGACACTGAGAAGACACCATGAGAGGGTGGAATGCGGAGGAGTCAGTTAGAGAGAGAACATCTAGACCAGGGGTGGCCAACCTTCCACCATTAGGGCTACTGTGTTCTTAAGAGTTGTGTAGAAGACAGAATCTTGGCAGCTGCAAGTGTTGATGTTGCTGCTAAAGCAACTGCACCTGTTGAAATACCCTCACCTATGCAACCATTTAAAGGGCAAGCATTCATGTTCAAAGGTTGGCCACCACTAGACAATCGTCTGAGTGCAAACTGCGGTGAACTGTGAAGCTTGGAAGTGCAGAGCACAAACCAGGAGGGCTACACTCGGAAGGGAAATATCTGGGGTATAGAAAGGTTCTATATATGAATAGAACAATATTGCAAAGACCCTTCGGGTCTAGAATAGCCTGCCTGTGTAAACCGCCTTGAATAAATCTGATGAGAAATCTGATGATGAGAAAGGCGGTATATAAATACAGAAAATAAAATAAATAAAAATAAATAAATTTCAGTGCCCTCCATCCATGTCTTTTGGTGGTTAAAAGTGAACCCCATGCGCTCATTTTACATGATCAATCAGTTCCACATTTAAACACACAGAAATGTCACCAGTACATCTAGTTCGGCCCTTTGTCAAAACTTTTTTTCTGTCAGTCAAAGTCTGTCTGTCTGTAAGTCAAAGTCTGTTTTTATTAAAATATTTATACTCCTCCTTTTCATAAAAAAAAAACAGAAAAGAAATTGAATAGTCAATACAAACAAGGATTATAATAATATAGTAACAACAACAACAACAACAACAACAAAAGTCAGAGAAGCCAAAAACAATTCCTCAGATCAATTCAAATCAGCCCAAAAGATTTTCTAAAAAGTTAAGTTTGGGATCCTGCCAAACAGCAGCAATGGGGTGGAAATGCAGATCTCTTTGGGAAGAGTATTCCACAATCTCAGTGCTGCATTTGGGGAAAAAAAACCTGTTATGCATCCCCACCCACTGCACTTGAGATAGTGACAAGACAGTCAGCAGGGCCTCAGCTGTTGAACAAAGTGCATGGTCAGGTTCATTTGGAAGGCGGTGCTCCTTAAAATATCCTGGCCTCAGATCATTTAGGGCCTTAAAGATTAAGGCTGCAACCCTATGCACACTGACCTGGGAGTAAGGCCTATTGTACTCAGTGGAACTTACCTCTGAGTTGACAAGGGACGTGGGGTTCAGGTGTGGCAGGTGAGGTCACACATCCCTGGTCAACTGCCCCATCATCCTTGGAAAAAACCCACAGCCTAACCCTGAGATTGTGTGCACACACCACCCACTTTCTCGGGTGAAAGCGGGTGGCGCACACGCAGTGACAGGGTTAGGCTGCGGCTTTTTTCCATAGACAACAACGGGGAGGTTCTGCCTCACCTGCCGCCCCCGCACCACACGTCTCTGGAGTTGACATGTATAGAATTGCACTGCAAGACCACCGGCACTTCACATTTGGCCTGGAAGCAAACTGGTGCTCAGTATAGCTGGAACAACTCTGGGGTCATACAATCAGATGCCCCCCTCAGATTCTCCCGCATCCCTCCTGGGCACTCAGGCAGATCACTCTACCTATGCTCTTACTGACACTTCAAAACATGTTTAAAAGGTTGGTGGGCAACACTTCCTTTTGCAGAAGCCACAATTAGTTTTCCTCCGCATGACTTGTACTTGCCTCTTCAATTGTCCTCAATAATTCTAGCTTTCATACATGGGTAATTCTGGATCATCACTGCATTTTTTAACTAGCCCAAGATGTGCTCTAAGTCCCACTATGGTAAGCCAATTTATCTCCTCACACATGGAACTGTTTATTTATGCTGCTGACTACATAAGGAAATGATTGTTTTCTGCACAATGCGTACAGAGTGCAGCGGAGTGCTACAGATATTACACCAGCAATAATCTGCCATATCTAACACTCCATTGTTAAAAGAACTCATTTCTTTCTTTGTTTCCTTCTTTTTTTAAGCATAGTTTTTTTGTTTAATAAAGAATTCATTACTTTGTAATCATTACCGTAAATTAAATAGAATATCAATGGAAAGTATGTGTAGTTTTTTTCCCCCAAATTGGCTACTGTAAAGTTTGTTTCACGTTACAACATTTTTACACGAAGGACATATTCATGTAGAAATTAACATGCAACTCACAATGTGCCATGATCCTGTTTGCATATAAGACACTATATTTGAGTGTGGCTTCCCACGTCCAGTGCCACATTGCTACAGACCCTGGGGCAAAGCCCTGCATTGGCCCCCCTTGGTGCCCTTGTCTGCCCCTTAATGATGCCTTGGGAACCACCTCTGCCATCTCAACCAGCAGCACACTCATTACTTTCAGTGTAAGTATGTTGTAATACATAGAGTTCTAGCAGCAGCTTTGCACATGTATTTAACATGCCAAAGCCTCTTGTTTTCAGCTGGAATGTTAGCAGACATCAGGTATCGTGTGTGGAGCCATACATTGCATAACATTGCATAACTGCATGTTATCTGCTGACGATATCACACACTGTAAAGCACCTGAAATGTATTCATAATAGATTGAATATTAGAAGTGATATAGAAATTACTAGCAATAATAATAAATGTTGTTCCGGCTTTACTGAGGATGCAGCGGCATCTTAGGGCAACTTCAAATATATTTTTAATATTTTTAAGAGAGCTACGTGGTAGTGCTGGGAACAGTGAACCATGCCTCCTTTTGTATGAGTTGTTTGATTGGTCTGATGTGGACTGTCACTATCCTTCTTTGCCTTATAGCCCAATCCTACTCCCCTCCCCCACTGGCTCAGTAGGCAGGACGTCTGACTCAGTAGGCAGGACATCTGGCTCAGTTAGTAGAGTGTTCGTCTCACAAATGCCTGAAGATCTGAAGGACAGCAGTTCAAGACAGCTGAGCTGATAAGCTGCAGAGCCTCTGTGGGGGAGTGGAGCTGCAAGCTACAGCACTTGAGTGGCAGTCAAGGTTGTCTGTGTCAGCTGAAGCGTGCTGAGATGAACGTCAGAGTGAGAGAGAGAGAGAGAGCTGGACTGTGAAAGTAACATCTTGAATGAAGGGTTCTATGAAAGATTAGAACGTTATTATATTGTAAAAACCCTTTGGGGTTTAGAACAGCCTGCCCATGTACACCGCCTTGAATAAAGTTTGAGGAGAAATCCAATGACCAGAAAGGCGGTATATAAATACTGTATATTATTATATATTATTATTATTATTATAACTAGCGTTGGTTGCACTGGCAGGGGCTGCTTTATGGCAGTCGCAAAGCAGCATCCAATGGCGCAAACCGCAGGCCCACTGGCAGGGAGGCCAGAGTGGCCTCCCTTGGGCCGGTGGACCCACAAAGACCCGCCGGAGCAGGTAAGTCCACACAGGGCGGTGGAGGGAGACGGGGAGCAGGGCGGATCAGGTCTGGGAGGGGCAGAATCGGCAGTGGTGACACACACTGAATATCAACCCCTTTCCTGTGCCTGATCCACTTTCATGAATCAACGTGGACCTGCGCCAGCGATATCGCTGGCGCAGGTCCAAGGTGACCCATAGTGGCTGCTAGGGCTTACCATGGAGCAAGGGGACAAATGTCCCCTTACTCTGAAAGCTCCAGTAGCCAAAAATCCCTTGCAGGATGCAGCGGTAGCCATACAAATATTGCTGCATCACCACATGGAGATTTATGTAGGATTGGGCTGTTACAGTTTAAGAACATAAAGTTTGAAGAGCTGCTCCCTTCTCTTCCTTTTCCAATTTTTACCTCTCTCCTATCCCATATGTTGGCACAGTGGGATTTATAAATTTTACATTTCCTAAGCACCTTAACTCTTTTCAGATATTCTGTAAGCGTGGAGCATCTCCACCCTTACAGAACACTGTGAGCATGCCCAGTGAGCCAAACCGGGATGCTGTTCAGTAGCATGAAATGCCCTATATAGTCATTACATGTCGATGCATTTCATTATATCTCCTGTGGAATATGGGATAGTTGAAAGCAGATGATTGCTCTGTTTGCAACTGCCACATCTGACGAAAGGCTCCGATTCCAAATTTCTTTTTCCTTTGCTCACCTATAACTTGATGAACCTACATGTGGTCTGAAAACTTGCAAAATACAAAATAATTAGATCAGAGATAGGTGTGGAAGAACAGTGATGGACAGCAGCTGTGATAGTTTTTCCAGGCAAATACCAGAGTCAGTTCCTGAAATCACCCCTAACTCAATGAATGATTTTAAGAGTTGAACGATTCTGATGAACACTAACTGTTAGAACTGTGAATGAACAAAATGCTCAGATGTGGCTTCCTTACTTCCATTGCATCTATGTGGAATTTGCATGATATGTTTGGGAATTATTTGGAATAAAGATGAGTAATTTCTGGAGAAGTGGCTTTTCCTGGCAGATAAACACCAGCTAGATAGGTGCTTCTGAAAAGGTAAGATAACACTGCCTATGTGGCTGCTCCCATACCTATCTGGGTAAGTGTAAAGACTTCTGACCGTGAGGTTAATCCTGACATCATAGTCAAAGACGACATTATGTGTGGTGTCTGTGGTTACACTATGCCCGGGGTGGCCAAATTGCGGCTCCTGAGCCACATGCAGCTCTTGGACGTATAATGTGCAGCTCTCGGAAATATGTTGGCTGAGCTCCTTTTTACACCACAATTTAATATAAAAGGTAAATAAGAAATTTTAAAGCGTTATAATCATTTACTGGGTATAAACAGAGTCCACTGGATTAAAACATAAGTTTAATGTTCATGGTGAGTAAATATATTTAAGATTTTAAATGCCTCTTAAATATTGCAGCTCTCAAACATCTGAAGTTTATCGTATGTGGCTCTTACATTAAGCAAGTTTTGCCACCCCTGCACTGTGCCATATAGACCATGGGCTGAACATTCCAGCCTCAGACTGAAAATCTTTCAAGTGGGAATTTTTATATTCAGAATGCCCTTAAAAATAAGTGTCTATCAACTAGGTGAGAGAAGTGGGTTCTTCAACAAAGAGCATAAGCAACTGTTTCAAATATGTATTTAGTGCAAGAAACACACTTAGCAACAGGTGTACAGCAAATTGTATCACGTCCCAACAATAACTCAGATGGGATCCACCAGAAATGTTTCCTTCCCTTGGTAGGGCAAACACACAGTCCTGTTCTGTGCATCCCCAATGTTATATTTATCAGCCCAAAATCAAAGGACATTTATGTATGTGCATGTAATTTGAATTGAATTGTCGTTTGCTTTCATTTCTTTGTGAAGTAGAGAGAGAGAGAGAGAGAGAAAGAAAGAGAGAGAGCTACAGAACTGTCAGTTGGATTGCCAACAGAACATAACTATCAGTTTATTAGAGTCTTGTCTCTTTTAGTGCACAATTATTCATTGCCTAAGTAGTAAATACTCCAGCTGGAACAATCCATTAAAAATGGTTGCTGAATTTAGCCACAGGAAGCAGACTAAACAGAAACCAGGAGAATAACTGACTAGGGATGAAAGAGTCCAGTTCTACTGTTTTTGTAAGGCAATAGCTCAAAAGTGACTGCAGTCTAGGTTGAATTAAAACCATGGAAATATTAAGCAAACTTGCTTCATATTTTGTCTGGCTTCCAAACCATGTGAATAAGTGCCTGAAAGGGGCTAGTGGGGGGAGGGATCACTCAGGGATGGGGACTCGAGTCAAATGACTCGACTCGCAAGTGTGACTTAGCCACTTTTTCCCTGACTCGTACTTGTACTCGTACTCGTGACCCACTGACTCGCACTCGTACTCGTGAACCACGGGATTCGCACTTGACTCGCACTCGTGGGGGTAACAACTTGCCATTTCCAAGTCATTTTCCTTTAATGGCCGGCATCAACACAGGCAGGCAGGCAGGTGCAGTGGAGACCTCGGAGGAGGAGGGCAGCAGCGAGGAAGGGTTTTCAAGGGGGTGGGAAAGCAAGCCTGGCTCTGAGTCCCCCCCCCTTTTGTTGCTGTCTGTTTGCCATTGGCCACAACTCCGAGCGCGAGGGGTGGGGAGGAGTGAGGGAAGGCGAAGCTGCCGCAGCAGTTCCTCCTCATTGACCAAAACTCCGAGCCCAAGGGATGCTCGGCTCAGCAAGGGGCAGGGGCAGGGAGGGAATAATAAATGGTTTGAATGTAGACACGCTTGTTTTTCCCAAACCAGATGGGTGGTGACAAGACTGAGAGGTGAGGGAAAGGGCATAGGGGGAGCCAAGTGGGTGCTTTAAAAGTCTCAGAGGTCCCCACACACACCCCACACACAGACAGACACCCACCCACCCCATTTTCAGGGGAAAAAGCCATTTTCCCCAAAGTGACTCGACTTGTGACTTGTGACTCGTGGTTTTTGGCCTTACTCGTACTCGACTCGCACTCGTGCAAAAATGACTCGCACTTGACTTGTACTTGCTCAAAAAGTTTGACACTGACTCGCACTTGGACTCGCACTCGTGCAAAAATGACTCGTACTCGCACTCACACTCGTGACCTAGTTACTTAGATACATCCCTGGGATCACTGTACATTTAACAGAATGCTTGAAAAGGAGCTGAGCACTCTGGGCTCAAATCCCTGGTCAGCTATGATCTTAACTGAGGCAAGAGAATATGATGCAGCTTCATTTCCCTACCCCTAAACTGAGAACTGCCTACCTCATAAGGCTGTTGTAAAGACAGAAAAAGTGTCTGTGTATCTACCAGCCCAATTCTAACTAACTTTCCAGTGCTGATGCAGCGGTGCCAACAAGGCGAGCGTTGCATTCTGCAGGGGGGGGGGGTAGTCACAAGGGAATATTTGTTCCCTTACCTTGGGGCTGCATTGGAGCTGGAAAGTTGGTTATGGTTGGGCTGTTAGGCAGGCTGTGATCCTAAACACACTTACCTAAGAGTAAGTCCAATTGAATACAGTGGAACTTACTTCCAAGTAAACATGGTAAGCAGGGCTTACCCATGACCTCCTGATGCCTGAGGCATCATGCCAAATGCTCCCCCCCTTACCCGATGATGTGCAGACTCTGTTCCTCCCACTCTACCAGTGGCTTAGCGGGGGTGGCAAGAGAATATGATGCAGGGTGGCAGGCCGCCCAGCTTGGGGGGGGGGGGGAGAGAAAGTCCATCGCCACTATGGGAAACTCAACAGCTGATCAGTGCTATACAATGTATAGCGCCGATCAGCTGTTCTGTGCTAGATTAGCGTCTCTTTAAATCTTTCAAACCCAGTCCCATTGGGATTTAAAGAGACGCAAATCTAGAGTCAAGAGACCAGCTGGGGGAGACCAGGAGGCAGTGAAAGGGGGCAGTGAGTTGCCACATACCTTTTTTAAAAAAGCCTTTTAAAGAAGCCTCCATTTTAAAAAAGTGTGCGGGGGGGGGGGGGGCGGAAAGACATCACTTCCGGGGGCAACACACAGAGGAGGGCCCCAGCTACCACAGTGGCTAGCTATACCACTGCACGGTCCTAGCTCAGCACTCTCCTCCCCTTCATGTTGCCTTTTCTATGTAAACCACTTTGTGAACTACTTTTTGTTGAAAAGCAGTATATAAGTATATACTTATTGAAAAGCACTTATGCTTATTTCAACTTATACTGTTGAAAAGCAGTATATATAAATATTCTTATTTATTATTATTATTATTATTAATAAATACTGAATTAATGGTAAAAGTGAAAAGCTGGGCAAAGTCAATATGCATAGAGGAATATTCCAAGGCGATTCGCTATCACCATTGCACCATATCATATCCCTGATCCCATTTTTAATAATACTGAAAAGGGTTGGCTATGTGGCTACCAAACCTCAAAGTCATCAGCAAAATTTTCACACCTGCTGTACATGGATGATCTGAAGCTCTATGGGAGCCATTGTGCCATTGTTAAACACAGTTAGAATTTATAGTAGTGACATTGGAATGGGCTTTGGCCTTGAAAAATGTGCAAATCCGACAATTGGAAGAGGAAAACTGATAAGCAGTGATGGAATCCAAATGATCAATGGTGAAGAAATAAAGAACCTACCACCAGCACAAAGCTACAAATAATTGGGGATATTGTAGGCAGAGAACATCAAGCACACAGAAGTAAAAAGCAAAAATACATAAGGAGAGTCAGGAAGGTCCTGAAATCAAAACTAAATGATTGCAATACAATCAAAGCCATTAACACAGGTGGACAGTGCGAGTTATTCAATACACAGCAGGGATTATAGATTGGAACAAGCCGAGTAAGATGCATTGGACCGAAAAACTCGTAAGATTATGATAATAAACCATTCACCCCATCCACTTAATGACACCGACAGGTTATACTTGCCAAGAAGTGAAGGTGGGCGTGGAATGCAGCCCATCAATCAGTTGAGCAAGAAATGAGAAGCCTAGTGGATTCCATCGGGAAAAGCCAGGAAGAAGTGCTGGAAGAGGTCAGAAAAGCAGGCATACTGAAAGATAAGGGAACAAAGGATCGACACCAGAAAGAACAGTTGACAGCTTGGAGAGAAGGATGGCAGAAGGCACTGCACGGCCAATACTTAAAAGGGCATTGAAGGTAAGATAGATAAAGAAAAGACCTGGCAATGGCTAAAGAAAGGAACACTAAGGAAGGACACTGAAGGACTATTACTAGCTGCACAAGAACAGGCAGCGAAAACAAAAGTGATCGAGACCAGGATTGAAAAGTCTGACAATGATAGCAAAGAAGCAAATAGTGGCAAGCACGAGCAGAACACTAGCAGGACATGCGCCGGGTGTGTGTGCATGAGCCACCGATTTGGCGGCGCGGGGACGGCGGCGACAGAAATGACATTTTGGAACTTAGTGCTGGCAGCAGGAGTTGCCCGCCTGCGCCGCTACTGTTGTTTTTTGGCAGATTCATTCATTCATACGATCTTTGCTGCATAGAAGCCCTATATCTACCCAGACACACTCCATCCTAACAACAGGAACTTTGCTAATCATCCCACCTATTCCTCACTTTATTCCCTCAATATGAAAGACCCACCAGCGTGGAAGGTTCAGTGTAGCCAAGCGACATTGGGAGCAATACCCACAGAGGGAACTAGCAATTCAGGGTAATGACAGTGGGATTCAAAGCTTTAGCAATTATAAACTATACAGTGTCACAAACGAGTACCTCTGCACTGCCAATGCCTTCTTTAGTTACGCTGTCCAAAATCAACAACTGCAAAACTGGAAACTTCTCATCAGTTTACAAGCAAACTTAATGTGAGATTTACAGTAATAGGGCATAACACTTGCATAGCCAAAAGGACACAATTCTGTTGCTGATTTCCTGAGCACACACAATTGGCTTTTTGCGTGATTCAGAAATGCAGGGAGTAATTATGCCTGTTCACTGAATAATTATCCTGATGTCCTCTGCATTATATTATTGTTGCAAAGTTAAACTTCACATCAACAAACTCAGACAAATTTTCTTTCCTTCCTGTTGTTGTCAAACAAGTTGGCTTTGAATTGTGACAGAAAACTCAAGCTGAGGTTTAAGCCATCCAGCTTTCTGTAGCATTAAATTTGCCATCAATCCATGAATTTACCATACACGTCAGTTGACTGGAAAGCTCCCGATATATTTCCAACATTTGCTTTCAGAGACTAGAAAGCAAATATTTCTCACGACAGTAGAACCCTCTTTTTCAACGCTGATATCACACAAAATGCGGAAATGTTCCTGCCACTATTCAGGCTGATGTTTTCTTACATCTTACAAGGGCTTCTCTGGCCAAGAAGCCCTTCTTGAAGCCTACTGTGGACACAAACTGCAACTAACCACAACACCTCATACAAGATGGATTGAGCAATGGTAAACTAAAATTGGTTGAGAAATGACATACTTGACAATTGCCATGACTGAGTGGGGGGCTGGGAAAAGCATGATCCTTTACAGTAATAAGCTGCCAAACATTCAACGGAGAATGCAATCATATGCATGTCTACTCACATCCAGTGTCCAATGTAGCTTACATCCGAGTAAGTGTATTTAAGATTGCAGCCTGAGCCGCATATTAGGCAGCTTCTATTATAATCTAGTTTTATTGGGACCTGTGTTTTCCCCCGTGGGCAAGTACCAGCTTGGGGGGGGGGGGGTGCATTTGGGAATCGGACGCGTGGGTGGGGCCGGAAAATAATTAATTCTCAGCACCAGTCCCGATCTGATATCTCTCTCTCTCTCTCTCTCTCTCTCTCACACACACACACACGACTGCTTTCCTATTTTTTTTTTTAAAACACAGATTCGAGATCTAATTACACCCTAACAGGCTGAAAAAGCAGCGAGCATGCTGCTACGCACTTTCGCTACAGTTGCGGCCACAGCATTTTGATAACCTTCTACTACGCTGTCATTCTGTAGCAGCCCAAAACAAGGCGAGCTGGGCTCCCGCGGCGGGAACGGTCCTCAAGGAGCCGAAAAAAGGAAGCTCCTGGCGCTGATCAGACCTCAAGACTCAGCTAATCCACAAACCTCTTAAGCGCCACGAGTGTTTGGACACGTTGAAAGCCCGCCAACATCTCCTATGACGGCAGGATGCAATGCGCATTTCAACCCCAGCTAGGCTCAAGAGCGTCCCTTACAATTTAGTCCCCTGCAGAAGCCTGTTCATGAAGGAGCTCCTCCTCCTCCTCCTCCCTCACAGTTGATCCCAGTTATGCTGTCTATGCTAGAGCGAGGCGCGCTTCCCCGCGGTCCCTTTTTGCCCTTCGTCCGCAATTCGAATGGATCGAAGGTTTGGCTGTGTGTCCCCAAATCAGCGCAACTCACATTTCGGCCCGACTCTTCTCCCCGCGCCCCGGCTCCCTAGTGCCTTCCAGCAGAAAGAATTATACAGCCCCGAAGTCGCAGCCCGCCCCTGACGTAAGAGAGACCTCTGAGAAGGGATTCCTCCCCCTTCTTATTTCAAGTTACTCACCGATCGTGAGTTAAGGGAGGTTTAGCGGAGAAAGAGTTTGCCCTGGACAGGAGTCCGGGCGCGGAAAACTTCCAAAGACTCCGAGCCGGTGCCGGTGTGAAAGGCGCTCCGGGGGCCACTTGTTGCTGGTCCTGTTCAGGCAGGATCCTGGCCGAGGGGGAGCGAGACTGAACGAGTCCAGGTGCTCTAGCCTCTCGGAGAAACGCGCACACACACACCCTTTGCAAACACAGGCTCGCGCTCCGAGCGCTGCTTGTTCGGCCGAGCAGCGGCTCTCCAGGCGTCGCCCAGCCAGCAGCAGTCCAAGCAGGGCGCGCGGAAGCAGCCGCGTTTCCCCAGGCGGAAAGAAGTTTTTTTCCCAGAACTGTCGCCGACTCGCCGCGTTGGGCTGCGCCAGCTCTCGCCTCCGCGGACTGGTCCCGGCGCCCCGTGGCTCCGCGGCCCCCGCTCTGGCGGAGGAGCAGCTTCGCTCGGGGTTCGCCACCAGCCCAGGAGATCTGCTGCAGTGACCGGCTCCGGGAGCCTTTGGCGGCGGCGGCGGCTCACTGCACCCTCCCACGCTTGGGACTTCGGGGCGAGAGCATTGCGCCCCCCTGCCTGGTGGCCACCACCCGCCTGCTTCTCCGCCGCGTAATCGTCCGTCTCGCCGGGAGTCGTGCGCTAGTTCTCTCTCTTTTTTTCTCCAAGCACTTTGCTCCGAGATGAGCTCATCAGCTCTCGTTTCTTATCAACCGGTGAGAAGAGACGTCACGCTTCAGTGCCAAGCTTGGCACGAAGGGCCAAAAACTCCGAGTACTTTCTGCGGTTGCCGTCGCCCCCTACCCAAAATTACACACGTTTTCAGGTCGATACCAACCACCTTCCAAAGACAGCGATCTGATTTATTAGAGAAAACTGACCCACATCATGATCTTCCCTAGTTTCAAAAGTTCACAAGCAGGGACTGGTGGTCGTCCACCTGTCAGGGACGCTGCAACATTTGCCCTGCACTGAGGAGGTTGGACTAGATGTCCTCGAAGGTCCCTCCCTTCCAACTCTATCATTCTATGATTAATCACATTTACTGGTGTTGTGAATCGTCCCTGTACTACAGTGCTCTGGCAATCGTATCTTTCAGCTATCGCAAACTTTGTTGTTTTTGCTGCAATATACATAGCTCTCTGGAAGTCGTCACATCTTACTTAATGTGAGGAAAGGGAGAGTTGATTTTACCTGTTCAGAACAATGGCTAACAGTGCAGTCCTACACAATACATCCCTACTCAGAAGAATTCGAATAAGTAAACTCAGAATTGAGTTTAATGGGATTTACTCAGTCCCAGGCAAGTGTGTATAGGACTGCAGCCAAGGCACTTCTTGGAGATGTGAGAGAGTGAGTGACGGATGATAAAGAGAGAATGCAATTGGGTCAGTAGTGGAGGAGTTCACTTTATCTTGAGTTCTCAAGCCAGATTTTTAGAGCAAGTTTCCCTCTAGCCTAGAGAAACTTGAGGGTTTGTTTGCTCTAGCTAGCATGACTTTTACAGTTGTGAAAATGACAGCAAGCTCTGCCACAGCTTTTTCTGGAGCATCAAAGGTGGTTATATCTAAAAACTAGCGTGATACCCGCACTTCACTAGGGATATAAGTATTTTAAATCCATTTTGACTCCAATAAACTTTCCTTTGATTGCAATGAACTATTTAAATGTAGCACAACTACCCCATCTCAGTTAACACCCTGCATTATTAAAAGTCATGGCAGTGGCATCGCTGGAGGTGGGGCGGAAGGCTACATTCCACACCGCGCTGACCCTCCGTTACTCACCGGCACGAGGCAGCCCCGCCCCCTCGCCTCCAGAGCCATTCAGTGGGGCGAAGGCAACATGCAGGCCATCCTATGCTAACTTTCCTGGGCGTAAACCCCATTGAATATAATGAGACTTACTTCTGAGTAGACATGCATAGGATTGTGCTGACAGTGTATTTAGTTTACACTGTTTGGAGGGAAACATGGAATATAAATCTTTAAAATTAAATCCAATAGTCTGTGTCGAGTGCAGCTGCCAGTGCAAAGGCCAGGAGACTGGGAGGATTAAGACTGGACAGGGGTGGATTAGAGCAAGGATCAGGCCAGGCTGGGGGTGGATTGGGGCAGGATGGGCATGGATCTCAGTGGGTCTCAGCAGCATCTGCCACATCCAGAGCCCCTGTCCCAGGCCTTATACACCCCTTCGCCCTAACAGATCTATGCCAGCAAAAGAGCTGGCATCTATCCGAGTTGGGCCATAGAGGACCAGTGAGTGGCAGGTACCTCACTGGAGGGAACTTATCAAATGATATTTTGGATAATCTATATAGATCCAAAATATCATTTGATAAGTTCCCTCCAATGGTATAGTATAGTGGATATTCTCATCACATGACTAGAAAGAGATGTACCAATTTCTATGTGCTCAAACGCAACATTGTGCACCTGGAAAATGTGATGTTTCCCCCAGAAAACACTGCAATTGCAACTGTGAATAATGTGGTTGTGTGAATATCACCTATTATTGCATAGTGCCTGTGATATTAGGGACAAATGCCTTAACTGTTCCTTACCTGCGAATCCTCCAAATACACCCCTGCTAACTGGGCAAGAGGCACTTTTTCCAACTGGGCTCCCCTACTAACTGGGCAAGAGGCACCTTTTCAATTGGTGGTCCTCTTATATTTAGCAGGGGGAGAGCAACTGCTCCCCTTTCACCCCAGCACAGTGTCTTTTCTGGTGGCTGTTTGCTGGTGGTCTTCTGCATCTTTTTTAGATTGTGAGCCCTTTTAGGACAGGGAGCCATTTAATCATTTATTTTGTCTGTAAACCGCTTTGTGAACTTTTTGTTGAAAGCAGTATATAAATACTGTTAATAATATCAATATCAATATCAATATCAATATCAATATCAATATCAATATTAATAATAAACATGCTAGACAGAGGCTTTGATTGAGGGTAACATAAACCAGCAAAACTCTGCAGCAGGGCCAAACATTCTAACATGCCCAGCATGAAGGTACTAGGTGGGGGAAATCAGAGCTGCCCAAATGCTCCCCCCCCCCCGTCTACCCTCGGGCGTGACATTCTGGCTCAAAGTTCCACCCATTCAACGAGTGGGCAAACTGATCACTGCCAACCCTGGCGGGGTGGAGGCAACTGGGCAGTGCAGACTCCCCCTGGCGAGCCATATGGTGGTCTACGCTTACCCAGCCAAAGGGGGGCTTGCCAGCCAGTCTCACCGACCTGGGCAAGTGTCATCGGAGTGGTCCGGGCTCACCCTACCCTGACCTTGCTACCTCAGAATGTACACCAATTATAACCTACCTACCCTCCCGCATGCAACCTGCCACACAGTGGGGTTAGCCTAGTGCTTAACCCCAACCGCCCCACCACCAGCCAAAAGGCTCTACAAGCCCTATTGCAGGTCCCCAAGGAAAAAAAATCGGCACCAGCTGAGGAGAAATGGCTAGCATCGCTCCTAAACAGAGCAGGCTCTGAGTAAAAATTCGGCAAAGACTGAGGGAGCTGTCACGGAGCACTGACAGCTACCCAGCCCTGCCACACCCCTTGTCAAATGGTAGCCAACAGGCTGCCGTTAACTCCCGCCTCTGCCCTGCTCAGAGGGGGATGGGCAGGCAAGCCAGGGCAACCCACGATACACACCACCCCCATTATATGGAGACTAATTATAGTGCGAAAACCATCCCAAAGAAAAAGAAATGCAAGAAAGCAAAGTGGCTGTCAGATGAGGCTTTACAAATAGCTGTGGAAAGAAGGAATGCAAAAAGCAAAGGTGAAAGGGAAAGATATAAACAACTGAATGCAGAGTTCCAGAGAATAGCAAGGAGAGATAAGAAGGCCTTCTTAAATGAACAATGCAAGGAAATCGAGGAAAACAACAGAATGGGGAGGACTAGAGATCTCTTCAAGAACATTGGAGATATCAAGGGAACGTTTTGTGCAAAGATGGGCATGATAAAGGACAAAAAAGGCAGAGACCTAACAGAAGCAGAAGAGATTAAGAAGAGATGGCAAGAATACACAGAAGAACTATACAAGAAAGATCTTAATGTTCCTGATGACCACGCTGGTGTGGTCACTGACCCAGAGCCGGACATCCTAGAGAGTGAAGTCAAGTGGGCCTTAGGTAGCATCACTAACAACAAAGCTAGTGGAGATGATAATATCCCAGCTGAGCTACTTAAAATCCTGAATGATGATGCTGTGAAAGTGCTGCACTCAATATGCCAACAAATTTGGAAAACTCAGCAGTGGCCAAAGGATTGGAAAAGGTCAGTTTACGTTCCAATTCCAAAGAAGGGCAGTGCCAAAGAGTGTTCAAACTATCGCACAATTGCACTCATTTCACATGCTAGCAAGGTTATGCTCAAAATCCTACAAGCTAGGCTTCAGCAGTACGTGGACCGAGAACTACCGGACATACAAGCTGGGTTTCGAAGAGGCAGAGGAACTAGAGATCAAATTGCCAACATGCGCTGGATCATGGAGAAAGCACGAGAGTTCCAAAAAAACACCTACTTCTGCTTCATTGACTACGCAAAAGCCTTTGATTGTGTGGATCACAACAAACTGTGGCAAATTCTTAAAGAGATGGGGGTACCAGACCACCTTACCTGTCTCCTGAGAAACCTGTATGCGGGTCAAGAAGCAACAGTTCGGACCGGCCATGGAACAACCGACTGGTTCAAAATTGGGAAGGGAGTACGGCAAGGCTGTATATTGTCACCCTGCCTATTTAACTTATATGCAGAGTACATTATGAGAAATGCAGGGCTGAATGAATCGCAAGCCGGAATCAAGATTGCCGGGAGAAATATCAACAACCTCAGATATGCAGACGATACCACCCTAATGGCAGAAAGCGAAGAAGAACTAAAGAGCCTCTTGATGAGGGTGAAAGAGGAGAGTGCAAAAGTTGGCTTGAAACTCAACATTAATAAAACTAAGATCATGGCATCTGGGCCCATCAATTCCTGGCAAATAGAAGGGGCAGAAATGGAAGCAGTAACAGATTTTACTTTTCTGGGCTCCAAGATCACTGCAGACGGAGACAGCAGCCATGAAATTAAAAGACGCTTACTCCTTGGAAGGAAAGCTATGGCAAACTTAGACAGCATAATAAAAAGCAGAGATATCACCATGCCAACAAAAGTTCGCATAGTCAGGGCGATGGTGTTCCCAGTAGCAATGTATGGTTGCGAGAGTTGGACCATAAGGAAGGCTGAGCGCCGAAGAATAGATGCTTTTGAACTGTGGTGCTGGAGAAGACTCCTGAGAGTCCCTTGGACTGCTAGGAGATCAAATCAGTCAATCCTAAATGAAATCAACCCTGACTGTTCCCTGGAAGGACAGATACTAAGGCTGAAACTCAAATATTTTGGCCACCTAATGCGAAGAGAGGACTCTCTGGAGAAGACTCTGATGCTGGGAAAAATTGAAGGCAAAAGGAGAAGGGGAAGGCCAAGGATGAGATGGTTAGACAGCATCACCGATGCAACGAACATGAAAATGAGCGAACTCAGGAAAATAGTGGAGGACAGGAAGGCCTGGCGGGATATGGTTCATGGGATCACGAAGGGTCGGACACGACTTAACGACTGAACAACAAATTATAGTGCAATTGCCTTGTCAAAGTATAGTGCCAGTGCTAAAATGCATTTACAGCTTACTCTCTTTGATCATGTGGAAAACCCTTAGTGTAATCACTAAGATCTGTGAGATCACACAGAGATCTGTCTATCACTAAGCCTGCTACATCTTTCAGAGATTCTGTACTTTGAAAGGCAGAAATTCAACTGCTGCAGTGTTTTCTGATATAGAGGTACACACTGATGAGGAAGAGCTGCTCCTGTTTTCATGCAGTAATAAAATGTAAAACTCCGTGTCGGCAATAAACATGGCAGGTTACATTAGTACCAGAGGCGTCGTTAGGGGGGGGGCGGGCACACGTGGTGGCGGTGTGTGTGTACTTGGCTCCTGGGTGCATCACCAGGTCACCCCCTCCGCCGCCGCTCCCGTCGTCGTTTCTTTCCATTTGCGCGGTTCCGGCCTCTGTTTTTGCCCTCCTGCCTGCCCTGGAGCTGTTCAGCTCCGAAAAGTCATGCAAAATGGCAGTGGTGTGTGTGAATCAAGCCGTGCCTATGAAAATGACATTATGACCCCCAGGGGGGCGTGACTTGCTGCGTCACGTCGGCAGCCCCCCATGGGGGTGGTGTAGGAACACCTCTGATTAGTACTCAACAGTATTTAACTTTGTACTCAAAGCCATACAGAAGATCCCATTATTTGAGGGAATGCCCTCTATTGCTTCTTTCCTCTGTTTCCCAACACAGCATATAATAGCAGGAATTCCTGTGGAAGGCACAACTGATCATGGCATTGCTAACTTGATATTTGAAGATGGAAATGGTTTCTCCTTCTCTACTGTTGAAGTCACCTGCCTGCCTTCTTCCACCAGGTGCCATAGCAATCCAGATTCCTCCTGTTCCATTCCACAAATTGAGTACATGTATAGACTGTTGGAACTCCAAAATTCCCAAAGAATGACGATAAAGGCATGTCTGAGAATCTGAATCAGCCTTTGACAGTCTATAGTAGTCAACTGATGGCAGTTTAATACAGATATTTATATTACTGTGAAACTGGTAGCTTGTGGTAACTGGTAACTATAAGCTTCTTATAGCTTGTGCCTCAGTTTCTCCAACAGTCTGCTCCAAAGTTGAATTCCTCACTCCGATCATATGCCAGGTTCTTGGTATCGCGATAGTGGTCTCTTTTAAATTAAACACGCTTTTAACTTTTCTAGCTTCTGAATTTATGATGCCACTCATCGTGGAAGATTTAACAATGACATAATGGAGCTGAAGCTTGCTGAATCTCTAATCAATCAATCAATCAATCAATCAATCAGAAAAGTGTGAAAACACTTGGCTTATAAAAGTGCCAGAGTGATTGGGATAATTGTGAATTGCTGGACAGAGAGCTATAAAGAGGCACAGTGGGAAGCTTGAAAGAGAAAGGGCAATAAAATGCATTTGAAATGCAATTCCCAGTGCCAAGGAAATTGTGACTAAAAAAAAAATGCAAAAAGACGTAGAAAGTTCATTATATAGAATAAAGTAGCTTCAGAACCAAGCTAAATTTAAAGTAGAGTCCATATCTGGTTTATGAGGGAATTTGCAGATAATTCTCCATATCTGGCAAATGTGAAAAAAAATGGCATGTATACAAAATGAGATTTAAGCATGTCCCTCGCTTGGTGTTTCTCAGGGGTATGTTGCCATTTTAAAGGTGTCACACTTTTCGTGCAAGATACAAGAAGTTTCTTGTATGCCAACACATTGTGTTGCAGGACTGATAAGTATTGTGAGTTGGCAACATTGTAAAGTTAATACATCAAATTCAAAACATTTTAAAGAATTGTTCTTATCTATTCAAGAAAATGTGTGTCAGGGCAAAATGCCTTCTTATATCTCAGGACACCCACTTGCTTCCTGGAAGAAGTGCAGGCTTCACAGTTTAAGAACTCCCAAGTTAGAGTCTTATTTCATTTTCAAAAAGCAGCCTTGGGTAGGATATCAGGCTACATAAGGTAAAGGTAAAGGTGACCCCTGACAATTAAGTCCAGTCGTGTCCGACTCTAGGGTGTGGTGCTCATCCCCATTTCAAAGCCGAAGAGCCAGCGTTGTCCGAAGACGCCTCCGTGGTCATGTGGCCAGCGTGACTCTCCTTGCCGCAGCGCATAGCATGAGGCTGGAACACGGAGCACTGTTTACCTTCGCGCAAGCGGTACCTATTTATCTACTCGCATTAACATGCTTTGGAACTGCTAGGTTGGCAGGAATCAGGCTACATACTTATGTATTTAATTGATTTTTACCTCATATTTTTATGTCTGAGGCAGCTTACAATCAAACCACCACCAACAAATTCACTCAATGAAACAATTTTTTTTACTAATTAGAAGGCAGCAATAAAACATAGCTAAATCCACAATTGAAAAATGAGAATACCACCCTCTCACCACTGCCAGACCTTCACTTCCCTCCAAAAGCAGAACTGAAAAGCCAGATTTCTGTATGTCTCCTGATGGAGAGATGTAAGGAGGGTGTTCCACAAAGTTGGTGCCACCACTGACAAGGCTACGATCCTGGTGAATGCTTGGTGTGCCTCACAAGGCAAGTACATATCTGGAGCAAGGCCTCAGAGGATAAACAGAGTGTATGAGAAGGCACATATGGGAGGAGATGGTCCTCGGGGTATCCTGGCCCCAAGTAATTTAGGGGTTTAAAGGTCATAGCCAGCACCTTGAACTGAGCTCAGAAACAAATTCTCAGCCAATGCAATTCATAAAGCATTGTGGTGATGTGATCCCACTGAGCAGTCCCAGTTAAAAGCTCAGCTGCTGCATTTTTCATGAACTGAAGCTTCCAAACATTTTTCATGGGCAGCCCCATGAAGTACACATTACAGTAGTCCAGCCTGGGGGCATCCAGAGCATGGATAACTGTAGCTAGCTAGTTCAGCCATCGCCACACAATCAGGCAAGGCCACAGCTGGCAAATCAGGAGAAGCTGATAAAAGATTTTTTTTAATTCAGATGTATTACTGAATTACACAGCCATAACATTTACATTTTCTCAAGCACCTCTATCTTAGATGAATAATGGAAAGTTCAGGAGGATTTTGCTTTTGAAATTGTGTTAATTTGAGGATTCACCAACCCAATAAAATGGTCCATATCAGTTTTCTGCCAAGGTCATTAAACACCATGTTCTTTTCTTCCCTGCAAATCACAAATCACACATGGGAAGACAGTAGCTTTAACAACCTTTTATAATGCCACACAAGGGGGGTAATCAGTGATCCTGCACCCATTTCTCACCTCCTGACAGGAAGCCTACCCAAAGTCTTTCCTGGAAAAATATACAGACAAAAAAAAATACTTCTCCCTTACATTATCTGTAGTTCAATACAGAACACCAGTTTTTCCTAATGAAATAGCAATTCAATTCCTGTTTAATTTATGGTTGTCACAGAATGAACTAAATTATGGAGACATTGGCAAATTATCTGTCCAAAGATTAATGAATAAATGACAATATGACTACTCACTTAGTGTACTCTTTTTGTGGTGTTATTTTCTGAAGCTCTGGAAGCATAGATGAGCAGAAGACCAAACTTGACTTGCAGTTACAGGATATACATGTCAATGAAGCCTAATGTCTTGTTGTACTACTGGTAGGTGCTGGTACATGGTTCCCAGCTAGTTTCTGTTAAACTCCCTCCCCTGCCCCTCATCAGCTGACAAACTCAGATTTAAGCTCTTTCTGCTTAATTTAAGACTCAGATTTAAGATTCTTGGGAATACTGTTCACAGGACATATAATATAAATAATATTCTGTGAATTTTCTGTGGAATTGCACGATTCCACTGTGACATTTAAGAATGTGAAAGGATGGCGCAAAGCATGTACCGGTCACAGTAGCTCAACACTTGGACAAGAGGAGTCCCTGCTAACCATCATAGGCAATTTTGAATACTGTACTTGAGAAAATTGATTTCCCTTCTCTCTAGAACCAGAAACAGTGCACTGCCGTTTTAAGTAAACACTTGAATTAAATGCAACTCAAGCCAAATAGCTTTTAAAAAATCTCCATGCATACTTTTGGGCCCATTTGGCTGTATTGTTTGGAAACTTAAGAGTGGGAATGACTTTGGACACTACATACAAGGGGGGGGGGAAGAGGATTCTTGCTTCCTGTGTTCTGCATACATCTTTATCATGCCTGAAGATGGGTTTTGTCATCTTTCTTGGCCATCGGAAGCAGTCTCTGTCTTAAGAGCTTGCCTGCCTGTCTTCTTGAAATGCAAGTTGAGACATTGTGAAGAGATGGGGAGAATAGAAAGTGTGAGAAGCTGGCACTTCCGCATCTTCCCACATTACCCAACACTTGTTTCTATTATTATTATTTGAGCACATTGTGCTAATGGAAAACAATGCCTTGGCATAGAAGGCAAGGAGGTTATTAGACAGAAACATACCACATTTTGACCCTAATAATCACAGAGTTCTATAGGATCCATTCCAGCAGTCATCTTGGATGCTGAATTTCCATTGTGGGGATGCAACATCTTCCGGGCACGCAGAGAGAAAAAACTGAGCACCAGAAACATGTATCCCCCTCCCCCGATAGTACATCTATTGAAACTGAAATTATGAGTGCAGGGTGAATTGTGATTGTATGGATATCACGGGAATCTACAAGATGGCGCCAGAGACATCAGCAGTGATGAAAAACCTACCTTTCTGAAAAGCTCTGAAGTCCCAACTTTAGCTTCTTTAGCCCTTCTGTCCAATCTAGTTGGCACTCTGGACCTCCATCATCAACCACCTCTGCTATCCTTGACTTAAGCAGGAGCAATGGCAAGGGAGAAGCATGTCTTTCTCTATGGCTTGTGGGCTTCCCAAAAGCAGCTGGTGGGTGTGAAGAACTGGTTCAAAATCACTGACTTAGGTCTGACTCTACCTTGTAAGCCTGAATCTCTGGTATATACCGGTATATAGTACAGTAGTTGGGAGGAGGTAAGCTGCTCTTTGCCAGTCCATCATGGGCATCAGCTGTGGTAGGACAGGTAGAAGAGCTACTCTTTGCTTATGTTCAGAAATTGGGAAATCCAGGAATACGTAAGCTTATTGTTTAGATAGATAGATAGATAGATAGATAGATAGATAGATAGATAGATAGATAGATAGATAGATAGATAGATAGAACCTTTATTGGCATAAACATAAAATAAATAAAACAAACATGTACAACAACCACTATAGAAAATAAAACAGCATCTTGCCCTAACATACAATCTAAGCACTATGATAGTTCGCCAAACGTCTCTTGGCAAACAGCTTTAAAAACAAAGCGTTTAGCATTGTGTGTACTGTATTTCTTCTCTGAACTACCTAAATGCCTTTCAATGTAAAATGTAACCTTAATTCTCTTTAAATAAACCATTCCATTATTACAGGCTTGTGTCTGTGTGAGTACAAAGGAACTGGGTTCATCCAAGTCTAGCCTAGGTAGGCTTACCATCTGTCCTGGAAAAAACGGGACTGCCCCGGTTTCCAGGGTCTGGTCCTGGGAACCAGGGCAGTCCTGGTCTTCCGGGGCTGCTGCCACTGCTGTTGCTTCACCAACGATTTTAAAAAGGTAAAAGGTTTTCCTGTCGGCCATCTTGGACCTCACAAAATCTCGTGAGATTCAAGATGGCGGCGCCCAAATCTTGTGAGGGCACATGAGGCACTGCCCTCATGAGATTTGGGTGCTACCATCTTGGATCTTGCAAGATTTCATGAGATCCAAGATGGCTGACAGGAAAACTTTTTATTTTTTTAAAATCGTCGGTGAAGCAACAGCGGTGGTGGTGGTGGCGCCAGGAGACCACCTTGCAGTCCTGGCTGGCCCAAGCAGCTGGCCAGCCAGGAATCGGACGGCAACAGGACGGATGACGGCGGCAGCAGCAGCAGCAGCAAAAAGGGCAAGTGGGGGCAAAAGTGGGGGATTAAATAATTAATTAAATTGAAAAAAAAATACTGCCCTAATGGACGGTGAGCAACCCCCCCCCCAAAGGAAATAAAAATATTTTTAAAAAAAATCTGGAGGGGGAAAAATTCAGGAGGGGTTGTCCCGCTTTGGGCACCTCAAAATATGGCAACCCTAAGCCCAGGCCACTCACAGCACAATCCTGTGTAAAACAGTGTAAATGCATTTTAGCACATTTGTGAGAACTTTAAAGTAAGGGTGGCCGGTGCGGAGGCTGGCAGCCCTTACTCCACCGCCGGGTTGTCCCTGTGGCTGCTGGATACAGGTATGGGAAGCACCTGTGGGCCTGGGGGTGGTCTGGGCGGCGAGGGAGGCCTGGGGTTGGCCAAATCAGCCCGGGGGTGCAGGGATGGTGGCTGCCATATCCCTGTCCCGTTCCTGGGCCAGCTCAGAGCTTTCAAGAGTTAGGGAGTTAGCCTGTAGGACTTCAGCTTCCCCTTGGCTGAAGGACTGACTGTTTAGAAGGGATGGTGGCACCCTGTGCCCTTTCCACTATAATTTGCACACTAGTCATACTGCCTGTTTGATGCTGATGTACGGTAATACGGTCTCTGGGGTAAGAGTGTGCTCCTTCGTAAAGGCAGTGATCCACAGTACACGTTCATGGTTTCCTCAACACACACACACACACACACACACACACACGATCTGGAGCTATGTTTCTGAAGTAGTGGAGAGATCTTAACCTCCTGGCTGAAGGCCAGAATACATTTTGTTCCTCTTCCTAGAAGACCATTGTGTTTAAATTCTGAAGAACTCAAACATGGTTTTTCTTTCCCAGCCACATGAAAGAAGCAACCTACTCGTCTTGAGCTCTGAGGAGTTAAAAACAAAACACCACACACCAGATAAGAAACAGGAACATTCATTTTTCCACACATCTGCCTATTCTTCACAATAATAGTAAGTTCTCTCATTTTGAAAGATAAAAAATTAAAAAGCCAAGCATTTGCATTCTAAATACGATTTTTTTCCCAAACAGAAGATAAAAAGGTTCTCATTTCTTGCACTTGAAGGGGAAAAAAAATCAGCAGTAGAGAATCTGGTATTAGCAGATATATCTCAGGGGATTTGTCTGAATGGAACAAAATGGAAAAATTGCTTTCTTCCAAACTGAAGCTGCTTTCATGATGAGCAGTTTCTATGTATTTTGCAGCCTTGAATCTATTTCTGAAGCCAGCAGGGCATCTGGAACACAGTGCATGAGAACAGGAGAAGTACGTGAAGAACAAATTAAAACAGGGGGGAAGGTGTCCAGAATTGCCTAGAAGCTGTGTGAGACTACACAAGCATTGACTCGAAGCTGGATTACTGCACTGTCTAGCAGTAAGGCTAATATAAGAAGCAAAGGGTTGGAAACCATGCAATTGAAAAGATGAAAGAAGCAATAACTCACACTCTTCTGTGTACATTTGCAAAGAAAGAAAGCTTATCTAAAGAAGAGGGATCCTGGATGTAAATAACTGATAAGACTGCCACTAAATTCTGGGGGGGGGGGGTGTCGGTGGCACAATGTCTCAGAATTTGGCAGCAGGCTGTGGAATTCAGCTGGGGAAGATTTTCTGTGGAATTTCAGTTGCTTGTTTGTAGAGTTGCCACCGAGAGGGTCTCTGTAGATATCTTTCTTTGCATTCTGGACCTGCATTCTGCTGGTATACTGGCTACCTCTACGGAAATCCTGAGCAGCTTCTGATGTTAATGAGAGGAGCAGAAACCTACAGTAAAATGTTTGTTGTTGTTGTTCAGTCGTTAAGTCGTGTCCAACCCTTCGTGATCCCATGAATCATATCCCGCCAGGCCTTCCTATCCTCCACTATCTTCCTGAGTTCGCTCATTTTCATGTTCGTTGCATCGGTGATGCTGTCTAACCATCTCATCCTTTGCCTTCCCCTTCTCCTTTTGCCTTTAATTTTTCCCAGCATCAGAGTCTTCTCCAGAGAGTCCTCTCTTCACATTAGGTGGCCAAAATATTTGAGTTTCAGCCTTAGTACCTGTCCTTCCAGGGAACAGTCAGGGTTGATTACATTTAGGATTGAAGTAAAATACTGTGTAAAAAAAAAGTAAAATACTGTGTAAAAGTAAAAAAACACAGTAAAATACTGTGGAGCAAAACTAGACTCCTGCTCACTATAGTTTGTGGGAGAGGAAACCTAATGAAGGAATAGAGGGAGGAATGGGGCCAGGGCAGATAAGCCACAACCGTTTTGTCTCTTGCGGCCTTGATAGTTATGAAGGTCTGCACATTCCCTCTGGTTTGGAACCTGGTAGTCCTACATCCCAAGCTGATCCCCTGCGGCCAACAGCATCACTGCCGTTGTGCTTATGGAGGCTGCTTTACAGCAGTCGCAAAGCAGCCTCTGCAGGCCTGCTGGCAGGGAGGATGGAGCAGCCTTCCTCACATCGGTGGATGGCTGAAGATCCGCCAACCCAGGTCAGCTGTCACCGGGGGTTGGAGGGAGGTGGGGAGGGGGTTGAACAGGGTGGGTGTGGGTGGAATAAGGTAATGATGGGGCGGGGAGAGGGAAGATTGGATCCGGGAGGGGGCGGGTTCAACGGCAGCAGCACACACTGAATCTTGACCCCCTTCCTGGGTCTGATCCACCTTCCTGAGTCAGCACAGATTTTTGAGTTGGCGCAGGTCTGGGTTGCCCTGTAGCAGCTGCTGGGACTTACCCCGGGGCAAGGGGACAATTGTCCCCTTACTCTGAGGAGACCTCCAGCATTCAAAAATCCCCTATAGGATACAGCAGAAGCCACGCCGGTGCCTCTGCATCGCCGCTTGGGGATTTAGTTAGGATTGGGCTGCTAGTGTCTGAATATAATCTTCAGTGGGTTCCATTATTCTAAACACCTAATAGCTCCTTACCTGGTTTTTTTTTTAATCTGAGCCAAAAGAATGCTCGATTCAATGTAACCCCTTCCCAGGTTTCTTTGAGTGGATATTCTAACATTCTGCTCATGGACCGCTGTTGACCATGTAATATAAGTGCTGTGGAATCCTTAAGTCATATCCTCCTTGACTGCACACCACATTTCTCCTCACGGGATGTTTACCTAGCTAGAGTCCATCTTGGCAAATATATCAGGCCTTCCGGATGCTGAGAAACTGGTTGTTACCGTATTTTTCGCACTATAAAACGCACTTTCCCCCCCAAAACATAGGGGGGAAAAAGTGTGCGTCCTATGGTGCGAAGCCTGGGCCTGGGGGCGCTTCGGGGAGGCCTGTGGGGGCTTCAGGGAGGCCTGCGCGAGCCCCCACAGGCCTCTCCGATGTCTACTTCGGCTGAAAATAGCGATTTTCGGCCATTTCCGGAATGGCTGAAAATAGCTATTTTCGGCCGAAGTAAACACTTGGGAGGCCTGCAGAGGCTCGCGCAGGCCTGCGCGAACCTCTTGCAGGCCTCTCCGATGTCTACTTCGGCCGAAAATAGCGATTTTCGGCCATTTCCGGAATGGCCGAAAATCGCTGTTTGGGGCCGATGGGAGGCCTGCAGAGGCTCGCGCAGGCCTGCACGAGCCTCTTGCAGGCCTCTCCGATGTCTACTTTGGCCGAAAATCGCTATTTTCAGCCGAAGTAAACACTTAGGAGGCCTGCAGAGGCTCGCGCAGGCCTCCCCGAAGCGCCCCCAAGCCCAGGTAAGTTTTAAAAAAATTTCTGTATTTTATGCTCCATAGGATGCATGCGTCCTATGGACCGATGCGTCCTATGGAGCGTAAAATATGGTATTTTAAACAATGGTCCCCCAGATGTAATCGGACAAGTGGCGAAGTTCCTTTGTTTGGTGAAGCAAAAATTTCTTGCTAGGTGAGGTTGACTTAGTTTTGTAAACCCTTTTATGCTTTATGTTTTATGCTCTAGGAATGTGTATTATATGTTAGGTATGTGTATTTGTTTTAATATTTTTATGCCAATAAAGGTTTTTGAATTGAATGGACTCCTGCCAAAATGTCTGTGCTCCAAAGGTGCTAGTAGCATCCCAACTGAGTGTCAAGTTCATATGTCAGAATGCTGAGTCATACTTTGTAATAATCTTAGCTTTCTGTGTTATGAAGCTTCTTTATAATATAATTGCTATTCCGTCTCTGTTCAATAGACACATAAATTCATCTCCTCGGCAGGCAGCCATGACATCATGCATCTTGAAGCCTCTCCGTGCATGTGGTGTAACTTCTATTAATTTGCAGCTGCCTTCATGCAACTATCTGAGAGACGACACCCCTGCATTCACCAGTCACATCGATATGAGCGACCGATCCAAGGAGCAAAATGCTTCAGTAACTTTCTGACAGGAATAAATGGAGTGTGGCTTGTTCCTGCATTTATCCATTGATTGGACAACCACTTGTGATAAATGCAATCCAATCAAGTGACTAAGAATTTGCCTTAAAGGCAAATATGTTTTTATAGTGAACTGAGAAGCACTGTAGTGAAAAAATATGACATTTTTCACCAGGATGGTGTAGTGGTTTGGGAGTCGGACTTAGACCTGGAAGATCCAGGTTCAAATCCCCGCTTAGCCACGAAGCTTCCTGGGTGACCTTGGGCCAGTCACTATCTCTCAGCCCCACCTACCTCACAAGGTTGTTGTGAGGACAAAAAAAAAAAAAGGAGGGGAGGAAATATGTACACCACTCTGAGCTCCTTGGAGGAAGGGCGGTATAAAAATGTGAAAAATAAATAAATTTACAAGTTTGAGAATAAAGATCAGCCAAACGTACATATCATCCGCTTGGTTACAACAATTTCTCTTATGTGTGGGATTATCAATTCAGCCTTCCACAGGTTCCCACTTAAAGGTTTAGTAGACACTGTAACCACAATAAGGAAGGCTAGACCAGCTGATTCTTCAGGGAGCCTGAGCTCCAAAAGGTTGAGGGCCCTTGACTTCCAGTAAATAATTGATAGTCTCCAAAAGGCTTTTGTTCCCTTTTTACTTTGTTTTACAATTTTATATCATTGTAGAAATGACGACTACAACGTTTTTTATGATCATGTAATCTTAAACCATAATTGGGGCAACTGATAATGGTTTTAACGAAGTGTGCGGCTGAACATAGCCTTTGTGCTGCTGTTGTACCACATCACCAATTAAACCTATTTCCTGAGGAAAAAAAATCCATTAGTCTTCTTTGTTGTAAAAACATAAGAAGGAGCCCAGCTGGGTCAGACCACAGATCCACCGGGTGCAGCTTTGCAGACAACATAATAAGAACAGTGATACACTAGCAACTACCCAGATAAAAGCTCCTGACGGGACCTGCTGTGTCATCCTTGTGCCATGAGGGTTGTTGTGCGCATGAACGTGATGTATGATGTCATGGGGACATCTCCCCATTGCCCCTTATTGATTGGCTCCTTTCATGGCCTGCACATGTGGGAGCATTCTTAGTACGCCATCTGTGGCAATCTCCAAAGTAGTACCAAGAAGCACCATGTTCCCCTCTGGGAAATCTGGAGATTCACTGAGATCATGTCAAAGCCGTACATACAGTCATGCCTTGGCTGTACGTGTGGGGTACAATCAAGCTACCACCAGAAAGGCATGGTCACATTTCCACCCCTTCACCCACCTATGGGTCTGTCTGCCCACCATCAACCTTCATATTGAGTTGCCCGAAGAGGGAGATGGATGGAGGAGCATCTTGACCAACCTCCTTGCTTCACATGGGCTAAAAGAAGGAGAGAAATGAAGCAAAGAGATGCTCCCCCCCATCCTTCTCCCTGCTCAGGTAACTCAGCATGAGGGCTGACAGTTGGCAGATGGTCCCCTAGCAGGGCTTCTGAGAGGAATTTTATCAGGGGGTACAATATTTTCTTTTGGGCCCCTTCCCTTCTCCATTAGTCATTCTGTTTTTATCCAGAAGATTTCAGGCTCTTCTCCTTTGGCTCCCAGGCCCCCTTATTTGACCCCAGCCCAGGTACGATGCGTATCCCCTTCACCCCCCCTCTCAGAGGCCCTGTCCTCTAGCTTGAAGTACCGTATTGTCCCAAGTATAAGACGCACCTGATTATAAGACGCACCCTTAAAGTTTGGTGCTATTAAAAAAAAATAATTAAATCACGGGCATTAAATTGCAACAGCCTGATTATAAGACGCACCCCTAGTTTAAAAACTTAAATTAGGAGAAAAAAGTGAGTCTTATACTCAGACCAATATGGTATTTATTGAGCAAGGCATGAGAGATGGTAGGCCAGTTGCTCTCTCTTATCACATTTAAGGGAACCGACCCCTCAAGCTCTGACAGGCTGGTTTGAACTAACAGACATTGAATTTTCTTGCTCCCATGCCAGGTGCGCAAACTGGACCAAAGACCAGGTGTGAACTAGGTTTCAATCAAGGCTTTTGTCTTCTGGTGATACCAGGCAGTTATGGGACTCCAATTTAAGTTTGATAGAGAAAAGCTATATGTGATACGTGACCCTGGTGAGAATGGAGAATGTGACAGTGAAATCAGTGGTTGACTTCTCTGCAAATATGAACAGAATCGGGATGTAAAGTTGAAATCTTAGGCATATTGACAAGGAAGCAAGTCCCACTGAACTCAGTCAGACATTGACAGCTTGACCCTAAATGAGTTTACTCTAAAAACTATAGACGTTAAATGTGATAAATGTGATTAACCATGTGATAAATGATAGCAAAGTAATCTCTTACTTTTAGATGTTAAGATGCAGAATTTGTTGAGGTGTGTAAATCTTTGGTTTTAGAGGCCCTGTAACCCTGGCGGGATGTGGTTCATGGGATCACGAAGGTTTGGACACGACTTAACGACTGAACAACAACAGCAGCAAACCTAGTCTGCATCCTAAAGCCGGAGCTACATTACACGCGTCGCGGAGCTTCTGACCTGATTTTTTAAGCAGGCGGAGCCACTGCGACCTCCGCACGGCCGGCGCGTACCTCAAGCTGGAATCCTATTTTTCAGGGGGCGGGCACGCAGAGCTAGGGGGCGGTTCGCGGAGCTACTGCAGCCTACCAATCATAGGAGAGTGGCTGCATGCCAATCAGTACTACCTCCAATCACCTTCTTAAGAAGGCGGGACAACAGGAGGGACAACAAGCGAGAAGACACTCCCTCGCTCCAAGCGCGGCGGCAGACGCGGCGGTAGAGCCTCTGCCTGTAGTGTAGCTCTGCCTTAAGTGTGCATGATTGGATATCATGTGATATTTTAAAAGTTAAAAGCAGTTACGTGTTTGGTAAATCAGATTAAAACTATAACATAGGGGTCAACTCTTCCTCCTTCACTGTTCTCTTGATTGAAATTACTTTACTGAAATGTCATTTGCCCCATAGGGGAAAATATATACAGGTACCGCACAAGTGGAAGGTATGCATGTAAGATGCATCTAAGCAATGTTGACATCCCTCCACTTACAGCCCAATCTTATGTAACTCTTGCACCGGTGTAACAGTATATCCACCAGTGTAAGTGCACTTATGCCAGTGTAACTTGCCGCATGCTGACGGACACAGGATGGACACCGGTGTAACCCCCCCTTGGGGTTACGCATGTGTAGCTCGGACGTGGTACGGACACCTCTGCAACTCTGCCAGTGCAGGGGGCATTCTGGGGGCATTCGGACACCCTCAGAATACCCCCTGCGCTGGCGGAGTTGCGCTGGCATCCATCCTGTGTCCGAACTGCATGTGCGCGGCATCCAAGGGGGCTTACGCTGGTGTCTGTCCAGTGTCTGTCAGTGTACGGCAAGTTACACTGGCATAAGTGCACTTACACTGCTGGATCTACTGTTACACCAGTGCAAGAGTTACACAGGATTGGGCTGTAAGTGGAGGGATGTCAACACTGGGCTGTTAAACTGGTACTCAGTTTAAGACCAGATTAGCTTACTTTCATTGCTGAAAATTAGGTTGTTTTTAATATACATGATAAGAGTTTTTTGTATCCCCCTGCTAAATTTATTTACTTTTTATAGTTCTAAGTGACTGACTAGCATGTGTTTTTAGCAGCTATGGAGCAGTGTCAGCACTCTAAACACATTTGTTCAGGTGTGACACCCTAGCTCCATCTGGCAGGTAATTTTTTTTAAATCAGACTACTCTTGCCATTCTACTAGGATTACTTTCTCAATTGTGGTGTTTATTTCCTTGAATTTTCAGTGGTGAAAATGAGCTGATCTAGCATGGTTCTAGCATGGTTCTACGTTCTTACGTAAGAGTTAGGTGCTAATACCTTTATCAAAAGTAAATTATATTACATTAGATTCAGATTCTCTTTCTTTCAAACAAGGCAGTGATGGAGTTACCATGGAGCAGGGTGAAATGGGCCACTTCTTGGGGTAGCCCAACAGATCACTGAAAAGTATAGCCAAAGATGGTAGACAAGTGTGTTAAATGGGCATGGTCAAGGGGAAGATGAGTCTGGAAGACCAATTTTATTTTATTTATGATTGCTTTCTTCTACGTACCCTTGGTTTAGCCCTCACCTCTTTTTGTAGAGGTAACTTCCTATGCCAGAAACACCTTTTCAGTGAAAACTCAAAAATCAGTGGCTCTAGCACTTTGTCCTTTTAGGACACTACAACTGGCTGCCTTGTGCATGAAGTCCCCAAAATAAAATTAATTACCATTAACTATTTATTTTCTGTGAGCAAAAAAAAAAAAAATACAATGTTCTTACTAATCCATTCCTTGATATAGACCAGTTGTTTCAGAATGCCCCGGGTAACTCATAGTCCACTCCATCCCTGGATTTAGTCTAGATTGGAAGGCCAAGGAAAGTTCTGGAAGGAAGGATATCCATCTCTTTGTTGCTGCACACTGTTGGATATGGGCAGCTTTTGGCTGTTTGGACACTGGGGGGGGGGGAAGTGTATAGCCTGGTCACCTGAGAGACCTTCTTTACTTTGACCTCTCTGTGTCTAAAGGAAGGGGTGTGGCCCCTTACCTATTTCCTCCTTCTTCATGCTTTTTCTCACTCTCTTACTATCCTGACTCCAAACAGGAAGGTTGTGTGCCATGTGGGCTCTGATGCCCAGTGGCCATCGTCCAAGTATACCTCATGCAGGGGGCTCCAGCTCTAGGGGGGGGCTAAATCAGATGCTGTATATATGAGCTGAACCGTGAGTAAACTTCTTCTTTTTGCAACTTAACTCAGCCTATGCCTTGTGTGTTTATTTAGCTAATAGCAGTCTGCCTGGGTGTAAGAGGGAACAAACTCTGCTAAGAATCTCCTAGATAACCTCCCAAATAGAGGCTTATCCCAATACACACAACAAAACAACTAGATTACTAGAACATGGGCAGTGCAATCCTAGAACATGGGCAGTGCAATCCTGACTAAGGATCTGGCCGGAGGCCCAGGACCGCCCGCCGGATCCTGAGCCCAGGCTGCCCATCGACTTGCAGGCCGGAGGTCTACTCGGGGAAGGGGACACTCGTCCCCTTCCCCGAGAGTAAACTGGGGCCAGCCCGAAGGGCCTCCTTGGATTTCCTTGGAAGTAGAGGAGGCTGTATAACGGCCTAGCCGGCCCAGCGGGGATGGGGATATGGCCGACGCCATCCCCCACCCCCTCCTGGGCTGGCTAGGCGAATGGCCCCCTCCCTCACTCGCCGAACTGCCCCCTCCAGATCCCGACTCACCTCCTCCAGCGGACGCGTGGGCGCTCAGACGATGGAGCAAGGGAGGACGACCTTCCTTGCTCCTGAGTAGTCGCAAACACGCTTTATGCCACGTTTGCGAAACTTTAGAATGGCGGAGCACTCGTGCCACCATTCTAAAGATCCCCAGGATTGCGCGGTACGGCTGCAATCTTATACAGACTTACCTGGGAGTAAGTCCCAATGAAATAAATGGAACTTACTTCTGAGTAGACATGCATAGGATTGTGCTGCTAATCCTCCAACTGTTAAGACTAATCCTGATTTTACTCATCAGTCATCAGTGGTGATATAAAGAATCTCAACAGAGAGGATGATCAGTAAACAAAATAAAAAGCAGAAAGAAAAGAATAAAAGTAAGAGAGAACTATTTGGGCAACTGCGGACACCTTTTTGTATCTAACAGAGCTCAGCAATTTGCAGCAAAAACAAAACACATTCTTATATTATTTACCCCACTGGCAACAGAATCACAGTAAGAGCTGAATATAAAAATATTTTGGTTCCAATTTGCCAGCGCACAACATAGGAGGTTTCCTTTCCACTGAAATATCTGTGCCTCTGCTCACAAAATGCACAGGTATGTCTGCTAATCTTTCCAAAACAGCAGCCACCTTAGTATTTCCTGTTCAAAGGTCAGAGTTGCCAACTCTGATTGAAGCGATTTTTGGAGGCCCCATTAAACTTTCCTGAAGTGCTTCGGTAGTCAATTGCTGCTGATTCCTGAAGACTCCAAGCTAATCCTTGACAGCAGGTAACCCCTACTTCAATCAAGAGTGTAGAATATCTTTCAGTCTTTGAAAATCTCATAAGAGCTACTCAGAAAGAGAATTGTGTTTGCTTTCAGTTCTGCCAAGTGGTGATTTAGCCTTCATGTTTCCTGAATTTCCTATGCGTGAGACACCTCTTTACATAAGATGGGAACACTGGCTTGAAAGGTTAGAGAAGAACATATTTCTTGCATTGAAAGAAGATAACTCCACAACCAAATGGGCAATATTACTACACTTTGTAGGCAGTAGAAGTATACCAATGTTCAGGACCTTACTGTTACAAGAGACAATGATGATGATTATGAAAATGCAAAACTAGCACTTATCCAGTACGTTGAACCACACAGAAATATAGACTTTGAACTGCATACTTTTCAGCAAACACACCACAGAGAAGGAGAAAGTACTGAAGAATAATCATAGCCACTATGAAGAATAATCATAGCCATCTTGTACACTCATGTGAATTTGCAGACAGAGATAATGAGATATAAGGGCACAAACAATACACGGATGTTTCTGCCAAAAGCAGAAAGCAAATGTTACAAGATCCTCAGATGACATTAAAATGTTGGCTGCTGCTCAAGGAAATGAAGTGTCTGAAAGACATGCCCAGATGATAGAGCAAGGAAGCCTCTTGTAACTGCACATGTGCACTTAGAAACTGCACATGCGCACTAGAAATGTTCCACCAAGAACCAGCACGTCTCCTCAAAGTGGCAATCAGTCACCCAAAGCACAGCAAATGGCCATGGTTGATAAAGGCATTTCAAACAAAGGTTGCTGCAGGGACACGTCCCAACAGCTGTTTAGGCTGCTGAGCCAGCACCGAGCTTTCGGGGGGGGGGGGGGTTAGAAGTAGGCTTACCAGATCTCCAACCGGGACAGAGTGCCTTTGGAGACACCTTTAGGAGAAGGAATGTGGGCAGATGTAACTTGTTAAACCTTAGAGCACAATCCTAGGCATGTCTACTCAGAAGCAAGCCCCATTGTGTTCAGTACTAGTCTCTCACAAGGCAGTCAACTACCAGGCTGGCTTGGGAGCTAGGGTTTTATAAGGCCTAGAATCCGCTAACAACACTGAGGTTGCATCAGCTGACTTCCACCTGACTCTGCCCTCTAGGGGGGATCTTTTCTTCAGGAGATAAAGCGCTGGAGCCTGTCTGCAGGGAGACTTGGGAGACGCTCATTCCCCTCCCCCCTAGCCTTACACTGAGCTCCATTGCATGAGTCGCCCTTTTGATAGTGTGTGTGTGCAGTTCATAGCTATTATTAAAGTTGATACGTCTTTTACCACTGTCAGTGGAATGTGCACCTAAAAGTCCTGTGTTTTTACTAATCATTAATATTCTTCCCAAGGTGCATGCATTATGGTAATTATACTGTAAACCAAAGCAACATAATTTAAGGAACATACTTAAAATTCAGGAGCTTGGAAGATTTTACTTTGAAAAGCAGATGTAACAAGTGAGTTTCAGAAGTGATAAATCTCAGTCTTTACTCTAAGATAGCAGGTGCTCCATCTCTAAGCTATTTCCAAACAGTTGTAAAACCAAGGAAGATAGGGACACTGATTTCTACTTAATTGCCCTTAATTACCTCATAGTTAAGCAATGTTATTTGTTTGAAAAGTCAGGAATGCACAAGTACTTAATTAACATTCTAGCATAAATTTGGTCTTGTATATGAAGCTCAATCTGATTTATTCGTGAAACTCAATCCATTGGTGCCAAGTGAGGTTTTCCCCAACCCAAACAGCAGCTGTGGGCGGTGAGCTGAACTTATCTGAGCTGACCTGATGGGGACTCTAGCGAGGAGGGATAAACTCTCTCCTCCACTGCAGTTCCAGTTTGGACCAGGCCCTGCAAGGCTGCTGTTTACAGTCAAGAAAACAAATACACAGGCCCAATCGTCGGGCAATAGGCATATATCAATATCATCTAGTTTGGCCTTGAGAGGGCCGTAGCCTGAGAAACATGCCCTCACACTGGGTATACTGTATGCACTAGTTTACAGGCACTCATCCCATGGCTTGTCTCCAATACAGGATGTCCTGTGTATTTTGTTTTACTAATTAGCAGAAAAATGGAACTGCATTGAAGATTGAGGAAATGGCACTGGCAGATGATGCTTAACTCTTTCCTCCCATTCTGTTTCCCCAACTTAATTTCTCCCCCCTCCCCCTGCCCAAGACACCAGAGAAGAGAAAGGAAGAGAGCTAATAACAGCTTTGAGAACAGAGGGAATTAAGTTGGGGAGGGGGAAGAAAGAGTAGCCACCGTCTCCTGGTACCCTGTTGCCCCAAACAGGGTCTCCTGCAGCTGCATTTGGAGGGGAAAAAAGAAATTAGGAGTTTGAAACTCAAGGCTTCTCTGTCACATTGACTTTGGCCTTGTGGGCCAAAGCTGACATGGTGCAGTTGGAGCTTACTCAACTTTCAAAAGTACTCTATTAACACCACAACCCAAAGTAGGCTTCATGCAATGCTATAATCATCTGCAAGTTTCCCAGTGTGCTCATGGAAGGACTGGGCAGGCAGGGGCCAAAGTCACAGTGCCCACTTCTAGAGGGATCCTCCTAACCATATACCAGAAGGTGGTGCTTGTAGATACGTGATTGACAGTGCAATCCTGTTGAGTAATCCGGTGGCAGAAGAAAATGGAGAAGAAACTGGAGAAGGAAATGGCAACCCACTCCAGTAACCTTGCCAAGAAAATCCCATGAACAGTACCAAAAGGCTAAAAGATATGACGCCGGAAGATGAGCCCCTCAGGTCGGAAGGTGTCCAATATGCTACTGAGGAAGAGCGGAGGACTATTCCAAGTAGACCCAGAAAGAGTGAAGCGGCTGGACCAAAGCCAATAGGACGTCCAGCTGTGGATGTGTCTGAGGTTGAAAGGAAAATCCAATGCTGCAAGGAGCAATACTGCTTAGGAACATGGAATGTGAGGTCTATGAATCAAGGCAAGCTGGATGTGGTCAAAAATGAGATGATAAGATTGAACATTGACATCTTGGGAATCAGCGAACTAAAATGGACGGGCATGGGCGAATTTAAGTCAGGTGACCATCATATCTACTACTGTGGGCATGAATCCCTTAGAAGAAATGGAGTAGCCCTCATAGTCAATAAAAGAGTGGGAAAGGCAGTACTGGGGTGCAACCTCAAAAACGACAGAATGATTTCAGTTCGAATCCAAGGCAAACCATTCAACATTACAGTAATCCAAGTGTATGCCCCAACCACTGATGCCGAAGAAGATGAAGTTGACCGGTTCTATGAAGACCTACAACACCTTCTAGAACTAGCACCCAAAAAAGATGTCCTTTACATCATAGGAGACTGGAATGCTAAAGTAGGAAATCAAGAAATAAACGGAATAACAGGCAAGTTTGGCCTTGGAGCGCAAAATGAAGCAGGGCAAAGGCTAATGGAGTTCTGTCAAGAGAACACGCTGGTCATAGCAAACACTCTTTTCCAACAACACAAGAGGCGACTCTACACATGGACATCACCAGATGGTCAATACCGAAACCAGATAGATTATGTGCTTTGCAGCCAAAGATGGAGAAGCTCTATACAATCAGTAAAAACAAGACCTGGAGCTGACTGTGGCTCAGATCATGAGCTTCTTATTGCAAAATTCAGACTTAAACTGAAGAACGTAGGAAACACCACTAGACCAGTCAGATATGACCTAAACCATATCCCTTATGAGTATACAGTGGAGGTGAAGAATAGATTTAGGGCATTAGACCTGGTAGACAGAGTGCCTGAAGAACTATGGACGGAAGTTCGTAACATTGTACAGGAGGCAGCAACTAAAACCATCCCAAAGAAAAAGAAATGCAAGAAAGCAAAGTGGCTGTCAGATGAGGCTTTACAAATAGCTATGGAAAGAAGGAATGCAAAAAGCAAGGGTGAAAGGGAAAGATATAAACAACTGAATGCAGAGTTCCAGAGAATAGCAAGGAGAGATAAGAAGGCCTTCTTAAATGAACAATGCAAGGAAATCGAGGAAAACAACAGAATGGGGAGGACTAGAGATCTCTTCAAGAAAATTGGAGATATCAAGGGAACGTTTTGTGCAAAGATGGGCATGATAAAGGACAAAAAAGGCAGAGACCTAACAGAAGCAGAAGAGATTAAGAAGAGATGGCAAGAATACACAGAAGAACTATACAAGAAAGATCTTAATGTTCCTGATGACCACGCTGGTGTGGTCACTGACCCAGAGCCGGACATCCTAGAGAGTGAAGTCAAGTGGGCCTTAGGTAGCATTACTAACAACAAAGCTAGTGGAGATGATGATATCCCAGCTGAGCTACTTAAAATCCTAAATGATGATGCTGTGAAAGTGCTGCACTCAATATGCCAACAAATTTGGAAAACTCAGCAGTGGCCAAAGGATTGGAAAAGGTCAGTTTACGTTCCAATTCCAAAGAAGGGCAGTGCCAAAGAGTGTTCAAACTACCGTACAATTGCACTCATTTCACATGCTAGCAAGGTTATGCTCAAAATCCTACAAGCTAGGCTTCAGCAGTACGTGGACCGAGAACTACCGGACGTACAAGCTGGGTTTCGAAGAGGCAGAGGAACTAGAGATCAAATTGCCAACATGCGGTGGATCATGGAGAAAGCACGAGAGTTCCAAAAAAACACCTACTTCTGCTTCATTGACTACGCAAAAGCCTTTGATTGTGTGGATCACAACAAACTGTGGCAAATTCTTAAAGAGATGGGGGTACCAGACCACCTTACCTGTCTCCTGAGAAACCTGTATGCGGGTCAAGAAGCAACAGTTCGAACCGGCCATGGAACAACTGATTGGTTCAAAATTGGGAAGGGAGTACGACAAGGCTGTATATTGTCACCCTGCTTATTTAACTTATATGCAGAGTACATTATGAGAAATGCAGGGCTGAATGAATCACAAGCCGGAATCAAGATTGCCGGGAGAAATATCAACAACCTCAGATATGCAGACGATACCACCCTAATGGCAGAAAGTGAAGAAGAACTAAAGAGCCTCTTGATGAGGGTGAAAGAGGAGAGTGCAAAAGTTGGCTTGAAACTCAACATTAATAAAACTAAGATCATGGCATCTGGTCCCATCAATTCCTGGCAAATAGAAGGGGCAGAAATGGAAGCAGTAACAGATTTTACTTTTTTGGGTTCCAAGATCACTGCAGACGGAGACAGCAGCCATGAAATTAAAAGACGCTTACTCCTTGGAAGGAAAGCTATGGCAAACTTAGACAGCATAATAAAAAGCAGAGATATCACCATGCCAACAAAAGTTCGTATAGTCAGGGCGATGGTGTTCCCAGTAGCAATGTATGGTTGCGAGAGTTGGACCATAAGGAAGGCTGAGCGCCGAAGAATAGATGCTTTTGAACTGTGGTGCTGGAGAAGACTCCTGAGAGTCCCTTGGACTGCTAGGAGATCAAATCAGTCAATTCTAAATGAAATCAAGCCTGACTGTTCCCTGGAAGGACAGGTACTAAGGCTGAAACTCAAATATTTTGGCCACCTAATGCGAAGAGAGGACTCTCTGGAGAAGACTCTGATGCTGGGAAAGATTGAAGGCAAAAGGAGAAGGGGAAGGCCAAGGATGAGATGGTTAGACAGCATCACCGATGCAACGAACATGAAAATGAGCGAACTCAGGAAGATAGTGGAGGACAGGAAGGCCTGGCGGGATATGGTTCATGGGATCACGAAGGGTCGGACACGACTTACGACTGAACAACAACAACAAATCCGGTGGCAGAGTGAGCGCTCCGCCGCCGGAAGCTGTCGCGAACGTGCCATAAAGCACGTTTGCGATGACTCGGGAGTAAGGGTGGCCAGGAAACTCTTAGCTGGCTGGGAAACTTGCAGATGATTATAGCATTGCATGAAGCCTACTTTGGGTTGTGAAAAGTAGACGACCTTGCGCCGGCCGCCCTCACTCCGCTGCCGGGATGTCCCCATGGCAGCTGGAGGCAGGTAAGAGATCCCCCAGCAGGTGCGGGGGCGGTCCAGGCGGCGAGGGAGGGGGGCCATTGGCCAATCCGGCCGGGGGGGCTCCTCTTAGTTGGTGGAAATTCAAGGAGGCCCCTTTCCCTGAGTAGACCTCTGGGCTGCTGTAGCGCGGCCCGGAGCGAGCATGGGATTACATGGTGAGCATAGTTACATGGAATTGGGCTGTGAATGTCGCTATTTTGCACCCTTGCAGAGCCCACAAAGAGAAAAGGGGGAAACCAGTACGAATACAAAAGGTAAAATAGAGAGAGGAGCCAAGGGACCTGGAAGAAGCATAGCAAATTTAAATGCTGCCCAGGGCTCAGCCTCTGGTGAAGAGGGTATGTCTGTCTTGCAAATTACCGGTACTCCTGTCAATTAGGGTTTTAAAAATATTTATTGCAGTGCCTAATACTGTTACTGTTAGCATGTGTTAGCAGTGCACCCCCTTTCCCCAATAGGGCAAGAGAACATGGCCTTCCTACATATCCCCAGCAACTGGGAAGGTGGAATTTGAATGGGACATATTGACTCTGTCCACATAGTCATGTTATTCATGCATATGCCCCTGAAACATGGAATTGCATCATGTGAAAGCAGTTTCCATAGTACTGGAATATGAAAGGAGGAGAGGTCTTGATGACCAGGATAATACACACTCTCGTTTTTCCTCTGTATTGTAGAGGGGGAAGAGGTCATCATAATGGAAACAAAGGAAGCTATATACTGTATTGCATTTGTGCTTGCTGGTCTTTGTTTGAGATTGCTGGGAGGGCTAAAGTGGATCAGAGCTGTATTGGGCTCCAGGGTTGGCATGGAAAAGAGCATCATCCCCTTCAATATAATCCTGGTGACCAAGTCCTGGAGGTTCATTAACATGCTGGATGTTCTCCAGAAGTTATTTTAAATCCCTAGTGAATGTGTTTCTGGTCAAACATGCTGTGTAATGGAAGAACAACAGGCCCTTTTAAGTCGGTTATGTTTTCCATTTGCTATCATCATTGCTAATATGCAAGACACATCTGATGTGGCAAGCTCTAGTCTCTTATCACCCACCCTTGGTAATTTGTCTTGTGTGGCAAAGAATAAAGTCCGCCCAGCCACTCATACCCCAAAGGTAACGCAAACTGCTTTAAATCTAATCATCTGTAAATTGCAGCTTCTTAGAGAGAAGAGACAGGGAGGATGGTAGATATGTTTAAATATTAACACTCTTCCAGGAAAGCTAGGAAGATGACTGCTAGCAAAATGAAAGTTGGTTAAAGTGGTAAAAAAAAATGAATCTCCACAATTTTTAATTCCAAGATTGGAGATACTTCGAATGCTAAAGCAGAGACTTCTGGATATCGAATGTCAAAATCTGCATCATCTGGCAACCAAGGTGTGTCCCCCCCCCTTATATTTTTGTATCCCGTTACATCACGGGCAAATGATTGTGATATCAGAGGCCTCTTTATTGTTTGATATACATGACTGGAATTTGGAAAGGTATTTGGTATCTCCAGACCTTTCAGTCATTTATAAACTAGTGAGCCTATTGGAGGTTTTCAGAATTGATTCTACTGTAGTGTTGACTGCAAAACAAGTTCAAGTTCTAGACTGAGAACTAGCAAGGAACACAAACAAGTGTCAAAAGGAGAATTCTTACTAATTGATTTGTGACATAATTAATATGCATGTGTCAAAAAACAAAACCCCAAACCTGTTGGTAGATGTTCTCTTTTAGAATATTCATCCTGCAATACTCTTAAAACTACATGTCTGTTGCATGCACTAGAACCTCTGACCAGCATTCATCTCCATTCTTTTCTTAATAAAATCTCTATTAAAATTCTGTCATCAGAAATTATTCACATTAACTCTTGTGCCTTCCTGCGTATGTGCTCTGAGTGATGAAAAGGTCATCCTCTATAAGCAGAAGCAATTGCAAACAGTAAGAATAATGAATGTCATCACTCATATTGAAATCATTGCTTTGAAGCTTGCCTTTGGTATATTGACCAGATCAGCAAAGTTTTAGCAGTTAGTCTATTGATTCTGACTCCTAGTGGAATGGAACTTCTCATTTTGATTTTGCAATACTCGGATTAGGATCCCAAACTCCTTGTTTACTGTTTCCATTCATAGGTTTCATTTTTAACCTGGCCTAGATGCCTTTAAAAGAATAAAGCCCACTTCCAGTTTTCGGGGAAACCAGGAAATAAACCGGAAGTGGACTAATAAACTGGAAGTGGACTAACAGCCTCCAGGAGCCGTTCGGAGGCTTGGGGAGGCCTGCTGGGGAGGGTCGCACCCCACGCACCCTCCAGAGGATGGCCCGACCCCCCGTAAGTCTAAGAATACCCCTTTTGTCCCCGGCAGCGGCACGATCCCCAGATCACTGCTGCCGTGATCGCAAGTCGCCACTCCCCTTAAGGGGGTAGAGACCGGTGCCCCTTCTCCAAGTGGTGGGGCGCAACCCACCAATTTGAGAACCCCTGTTCTACATTATTCAAAATATAGATACATTTGCTTACTTTGCACAAATATACCTGGCTTCTCTGAGCTAGAGAGAGAAACAAGAATAAGAAGGTTCATTGGACATGATAGGCAGCACAATCCAGCGTAGCGAAACGCTGGTGGAGCTGCCACTCTGCTGGCGTTGGTGTCATAAATGTGCTGTAAGGTCAACACCCGCGGAGTAAGCGGCACCAGCGCCAAGGCCAGTGCCACTGACTTCTCCAACGGCCCCAGAACGCACCGTTGGACACAGGTAAGACCTGCGCCGAGCGGCGGGAGGGTGGGCTGGGGTGGCGGAGGAGGGTGTGATTGGCTGGCCAGGCCAGGGAGGGGGGTGAAGATATCAGTGGCATGCTCCGCTGATATCCTGTCCCCCTTCCCAGGCCTGGCCAGCTTTACATGGCCTCCCAGGATGTGCACCAGCAAAATAGCTGGCACACATCAGAGGAGGTCCATTGGGGTCACTGGTGCTTACACCAGGGGAAAGGGATGAATGTCCCTTTCCCCTGAGGTGTGCCCCAGCTTCGCCAGCATGGGACACATCCTGTGTAGGATGCAGCGGCCAGCTGTTTAGGGTGGCCAGTGCATCCTACACAGGATTGCACTGTGTCAGTTCAACAAGCATATATTAAGTCAGTGGTATTGACCACACACTTTCTAGCATCTTTAAGGGCTAGAATATTGAGCTGTTTTAAAAAAACAGGTAGCGTTGTTGTTGTTGTTGTTGTTGTTGTTGTTAATAATAAATACAGTATTGGAAACTATATGGTGAATGTAGGACATATGTTATCTAGGGGTGTACTGGAAATAGCATATTACTGAGCATATGCAGAGAGCAGGTTGTGCATAATGAAGTCAAAGCAGTCCTGGCCAACTGCAAATGATGAATTCAAGCACTTACAAAGAGAGCTTATATGAATACTTAAATGGTGTATGGGAGTGTGTGTTAATGGGCTTTAGCCCACTGAATACTGAAGTTGTGGTGTGAGTGTTTGTGTGAGAATGAGCATATTCATAAGTAGATGGTTCAGAATATTGAAGAATTTTTGTAATCAAAAACACATCTCTCTTGATATTGCCTGGGTTTTTTTTTTCCTCAATCAAGGTTTCTAGTTTTTTCTTTCCATGAGAAAAATAGTTGTGATAGTTGTTGCATCCAAGCAAAGAATGGGGTTATACAAGATCTCACACAATTGGTTTGACTCATTCTGTACCTGCCTTTCAGCAGCATTGATTTTTCTCATTCATCTTCTTTTCCATCTAAGGAATTATGCAGTTGGATCACGTCATGCTTTCTCACATACGGTAAATGGGGGAAAACTTGTTTCGATGCTCTCTTCTGTAAATGGGAGGAGAATGGGCACTTCTGCTTCCTGTTCTTCAGCTTCTATGTTAGTCTAGGAAATGAGGTATCAGTTCACTGTGACAATAGTTCACTGTGACCTCTGTGAGACAAATACCTCATCCGGCAAAGAATCAATAATGGACTGCTCCAGTATTCACCAGTCTTGCTCCAGGAAATCGTCTCTCAAGTATAATATGATACATTTGCATAAAGCATATCTGGCTTTCAACCAACCTGATTTGGGGACTGAAACAGCCTTGATTGCTCTAGTGACTAGTCTAGTGGATGAACTTCGCTGGGAATTGGACAGGGGGAGGACATCCCTGTTGAGTCTGTTGGACCTCTCAGCAGCACTCAGTACCATCAGTTCTGTAAATCAGCCATAGGATTGAGTCATTAATCATTGCCTTTTTATCGCTGTGTTTTTTAAGCACTTACCTTGTTGGATAACAGTATGAATGTTTAATTGTATGTTTTAGTCAGTGTTTTAAAAATGGCATTTTTATTGGTTTTTTAAACTTAGGTTGTGAGCTGCCTTGAATCCTCAGAAATAAGGCAAGATGGAAATCTTAAAGTAAATAAAGAGAAAGCAACTCTCAATACATCACAGTTTTGGGACAGAACATGTACAGAAAGTATTAGATCTTGATCTTCACTTATGGCAAGCATCAGCAAGGCCCCATTCAGACAGTTAATAAGCTAGTAGAGTCCTTGCATAGTGGAGCAGGCGAATGCCTTACCCACCACTACACACACTACAACAGGTATGTTTTGGACACTATATGAGGATGCCCTGTTCATGTGATCATCTGTGATTCAGACATCTGTATAACTTGTTTGCATCACGTGACCTTATCTATGTGAAGTGGATGGGAGGGAGTATTTTCACTCTTCCACAAAATAAAGACACTCACTGCCCCCTGTAAATATCTGAACTGGGCGCCATCAAATAACAATAGTAAGAAACGGGGCAGTGATCTTGAGTCTTCGATTTACTGTGCAATCCTAGGCATGCCTACTCAGAAGTAAGTCTCACTGAATTCAATGGGACTTACTCCCAGATAAGTGTGTGAAGTATTTCACCCTTAATCGAGGGGCTGTCTTCCATTGAGCCAGACTAAAGTGTTGGCCCATACAGTTCAGTAGTGTTGCCTTTGGTTGGCAGGTTGCTACTAGAGGTCCTTTAACTGCAGATGTCAGAGATTGAACCTGAGATCCACCCAGAGGTGTTGCTATGGTGGAGGCGGTACTGTAAGTTCCGCACAGTTCTACTCTGCGTTACGAAGTGGCCCTGCCCCCTCGCCGGCAGAGCCATTCAGAGCGGTGAAGGCAATGCGCAGGAGACTTGCGCAGGCGACAACGAAGGAGCGTTGCCTTCACTGCTCTGAATGTCTCCAACGGCGAGGGGGCAGGGCCACTTCGTAACGCAGAGTAGGACTGTGCGGAACTTACAGTACTGCCCCCACCGTAGCGACGCCTCTGGATCCACCACATGTGGAGCAAGTGTCTTGTCACTGAGCTTGGACCCTTCCTTTCCGTTCGACATGCTATTGCCATGTTGTGTTTTACAGTCATCATGTTTCTCTGAGGGAGACGAATCCTGCTGTGAAAAGCTATAATGTATTTCTCCAGTTGTGACATGCCTCCATCAATAGCAACAGAAACGTGTGGCTGCATGGGGATTTCTACAACTGAGACAGAAGTTGCAGCATATTGTGTTATGTGAATATAGATTTTGTCTATTTCTCTACACTCTACACTTCAGTACATTGTTTTTATTTATTTTAAAATATGTATATCTTGTCTTCGTTCTCAGGTGGCTCACAAGATTTAAAGACAATTATAAGGAAACAAACATAGGAAGCTGCCTTGGACTGCATCAGACCATTGCTCCAAATAATAACTGTCAAAAAGTAGGCAGGGACAAAGCCAACCTTATTTCTAATGGCAAGGATTTCCACATATAGGGTGCCACCATGAAGAAGGCCGTCTCCCAGGTTACTGCCAACCAAGCTTCTGCTGGTAGTGGAATCTGTGGAAGGGCCCAATAGTTGACCTCAGGTGGTGGGCTATTTTATATGGGGGGAGCTAGTCCTTCAGCTATCTTGGTCCTAAGCTATTTACAGCACAATCCTGTGTAACCTTGCACCGGTATAACAGCAGATGCACTAGTGTAAGTGCAATTACACTGGCATAAGTGCACTTACACCGGTGCATCTACTGTTACACAGGTGCAAGGTTACACAGGATTGCGCTGTGTGGGTTTTAAAGGTAATAACCAGCATCTTAAATTGCACTTGAAAATGAACCAGCAACTAGGGAAGTTGGTATGACAGCAACGTTATGCGATCAAACCACCTGGCACAAGTCAACACTCATGCAGCCTTGTTCTGCACTAGTTGAAGTGCCTGGGTGGTCTTCAAAGGCAGCTCTACATGAAGCATGATACAGTAACTCAGTCTCGATGTAACCAGAATGTGCATAACCATAGCCAGGTCAGACTGATCCAGGAAAGGGTGCCGTTGGCATACCTGCCAAAGCTGGACAAATAGACACCCTAAGACACAACTGAACATCCAGGAACAAAGCTAGGTCTAAGAGCACCCCATTCTGTCGCCGGTGCGATCTACAGGATTGTGCTGTTAGTCTCTTAGGACAAAATTCAGTCTTTTTATATAATTAGCAACAATTACTATTAGCAATGCATAATAGAAATAATAGCAAAAGTGTTCCAAGAACTTTGCATACATGGTCTCATTAATCATCACAGCAGCCTCCTAAAGTAGGTCAGCATTATTATCTCCATATTGCGAATGGAGAGTGGAAGCCGAGAGAGACTAGCTTGTCTAATGAGCTCATGACTGAGGCAAGACTAGAACTAGGGATTTGGTTCACTGATCAGTTGCTTTACCAGCACAGGAGTTGCTATTAGGATCAACCCACTGGAGAGCTGGAAGCTTCTTATGCTATTTTAATTGGCTAGAATTTTGTTCTTTTTAAAAATCAGATATATACGCACCAAATAGGCAGAAGAAATTATTTGGAGCCATGGTAGCTCCCGCCCCCCCCTTCTTCCTCCAACATCTCTGGTGGGAGCAAGGCGCTTCCACTGCTGTGATCCTCTCCGGCTTGGTCCCAGCAAGTCAGAAGAGGATCAGACTAGTGCCCAAGGGAGCAGCAGGCTGGAGAGGGAGGCAGACAGATGGGTGGGAACCTCATCTGTTTGCCGGTCCTCCAAGGGTGCTGCTCCATGCTTAACACTTCAGGTGGCCTCGTGGCTGGGCTGCCCCTGCCGGGACCGTACAGCTCTTCATTCTTATCCCAAGCTTTTGCCTGGCTATGCAGTGCCATCGCTAACCCCCGCCGCCATCACGTCGCCCTCCCACAGTCACTCCGTCCCCCTCCTCGCATCTGGAAAGAATGGAGCCTGACAGAAATGAGGGCAGGTGGAAGGGTGGAGCTCACATCGCCACGGCCACTTCTCATGAGGAGACTGCGCGTGCCACCTGGGGGAGAGGCCCCCCCCGCCCTTCAACTGCTGTGTCTATAAGCATGACAGAGGTCGCTTCCCTTGAAAGGCACTCAGAGCCATATTTGATTTGGATGCATTAACATTGGGAGATGCCACTAACGTGAGGGTACATTTATTATATATATATTTATTATACATTTATTATATTTATTATACATTTATTATACAGTATATATATCTTACAGCATAAGCCTATGCATGTCTACTCAGAAGTATGGTAAGGAACACTGAGTTCAGTGGGACATACTCCCAGGTAACTGGGTTTAGGGATGCATCCTTAAAGTTGTAGCATATTGCATTAAAAATCAGCCATGTGTACCACAATCCTATGCACGTTAAGTCCTATTGAGTTCAATGGGGCTTTCTCCCAGGTAAGCATGCACTGGATTGCGCTCTAAAATTCATTAGGGAGGAAAGAAATCAAAATGAAATCCAAGTGTAATCCTACCAGCAGTTTATATTCATGAAATTGGTTTGGCAGCATTGTCCTCTTTTATTTATGTTCACACATATTTCTGGTAGCTCAAAGATCATTTCTGAAAGGAAGGAATGTATGAAAAGTACTGAAGGGAAAAAAAAAACTCTTTTTCATAGATTTCTTTTGTCCAAACATTTATAAACTTATTTGTGACTGATTGGCGAACATTTCAGAGTATGATGTATTAGTTTACAGTCTGGGATGAGCCTGCAAGGAGAGAGAAAAAGGAGCATCTGGGTAGCCAAGTGTCTATATTTGGAAATAGGAATTGCTGAATTATTGTGTCCTGACACTCTGGATTGCTTCATATCTCTCTCTCTCTCTCTCTCTCTCTCTCTCTCTCTCTCTCTCTCTCTCTGTGGGAATATAAGAAAAATAATGCAGCCACCCAGAAGATCTGATATGATGTGGAAGGACTTCAAGGGAGGCAGGGCAGCTCTGGAAGAATGGAACGCTTGAAAAGCATGGCAAATCATGTGCACTAGCAAATTGAAAAGGAAGTGAATGGATGAAGATTTTTCTAAAGTAAAAGCTCAATTGGCGTTGGCGATATCAATATCATCATCTCACCTGTGAGGCATTTGCAGGATTTATCAAGTTGACCTCTTATCTTTTTAGGCTGTATTTAGATATGATACCGATTATTCCCAAATAAGTAATCCTACATGAGTTGATAGGGCAGATGATATCAGAAAGCAAAAGCATTATGATGAGAGGCAACTGTTTCGAATATCTGAATAGGGACACAAAACGAAATATGAGAGATATTGGCCACAATCCCACACAGTTAAGTGTGCTTAACACGATTGACATCAGTGTGCCTAAGTGCGTTTGCATACAGTGCAGAGTGAAGCTTGTTGAACACTGCATGGGCTGGAGCTGTCAGTTTGTGGCTTGTCTTCTCTTTCTACATGTCCATCATCTCACAGGACAGTAACAGATACATTAATGAGAAGTAGTGATTTCTAGGCAGATGCACAAAATAATGAATTTTTCCGGGCAGCCTGCCCACTGCCTTGATCTAGGAGGACCATGCAGGAGCATGGCAGCAACCTCCAACAATCCTTTTCGTACAGGTTTGATATCCTTTTCTTCATTGTCCTCCTCCTATCAGCAAGTCATCTTTTTCTTCCTTTTGTTGAAGTCCATACACTTAGACTTCATATACTGAAAATGAAGAGGATGTGTGGTTGAGTTCCAATGTTAATAATGTCCAAGCATATCTGTTGTCCAAGTGTTATTATGCAGAGCCTGGGGGAGTCGCAGCATTGCGATGAGACAATGACTCAGCCTACCTTGCAACAGGGAGAAGAGAACAATGAAGGAACAATGAACATCTTTACTCCGTGTTGATTATGCAAATGCACAGGAGTCTTCTCTTCTTCCTAACATTTTCCTCATGAATAATTCCTTGGCCAAATTATGAAAAGTCAACCCATGCCTTTTTTCCCTGCTATTTTCCCTGCTGTTCTGTCCTGTTTAAGCTCAGCTGTTGGCGTCACAGCTAAGTGTGTCTGAACAGTCTCTGAGCTCTCATCTCTCTGGGGGACCTACGCATGTTTGAGCATCAAAAGGCTAAAAAAACAACAACACTACAAGAAAAGGAAGAAGTGTACAGAACAAGTGGCACCTACTTCCAGTAACGGAAGATGGAAGAACTTTGCTATCAACTAGGAGTCAATAGAACCACAGTGAAAGAGGCACTTGTCAGCCAAGCACAGATAATAGAAAGAGACAAGTTACCCTTTTCATCTCGAACATTTTATGTTCATTTTTTCATTGGATGAACTAGTCTGTTCCACCACTTTTGTCTTACCAGGATGGCGTGGGAGTATTTGTGTTAGCAGAGCTGTGGAAAGAGAGCTGAGGAGGTCAGAGGAGCTGAGTTACACAAAACACTTTGTATACATACTGCAAACTAAGAGAAGCAACTGGTCGTGGTCACTTGGGCAGGGAGATCGTGTAAAGTAAAATAATAAATAAAAAATTAAAAAATTAAGTAATTAAATAACAAGATAGGAAATGAAGCTAATGAAGTCTAATCAAAGAGAGAGAGAGAGAGAGAGAGAGAGAGAGAGAGAGAGAGAGAGAGAGAGAGAGAGAGATCTACAAATCTTTAAAATCTATTGAGGCCCAAAGTATATTAAAGTATTAATATGAATGTAAAAAAAGTACTTAGAATAATTGTATTATTTTACTGTGAATAGTAGAGGGATGAGGCTTGTTCACTGATTTTTTTAAAAAAGATTTTAGGGTCACTCCATTTTGAGCACCAGGGGTGCAAAGTTGACTGTTTTAGGGCCCCTGCACCAGTGCCACTTTGACCGTTCAGTGCCCCTCCCCACTGAAATTAGAAATCCAATTTTGGCATGTTTTGAAGAGTCAGGGACTAGACTTTGTAATTCACATTGATTGGAACCTCTCAGCAACAGGTAAAACCTGTAATCATCTGTGGAACGTAATGTTGCTTTTAGGACAGTTTTGGACTTGCAGGGTTCAGGCCCATTGAGTGATGTGGTTTTCGATTGTGCTGGTTATTTTTCACACATAATTCTATCATTTGATCATGGGAGAGACTCAGAGGTCAAGGAGGTACCCCTCCCCTGAGGTACCTCATTGAAGACCCTCTAAGGACTTCTGTCTCCCACCCCTTATGGTCTTCAATGAGGTACCTCTCTGCTCATGCAGCAGGGCAGGCCTTCTAAGGCCTTCTGCAGCCAGCTCCCCTTGAAACATAGGGGTTTTTTTTCCCTTCTCATCAGCTATAGGGAACTCAAAGGGAAGGGGGTACCCCTCCTCTGTGTGCTCAGTGAAGGAAAAAGAGTTGTTTTTTATTGAGATTTTCTTGGGATGCTGAGGTGAGGCCTACTTCTGAGTATGATTTTTATAAGCATCTCAAAATCAGCACCTCAGACAGAAAGTCACGGTGCTGATGCTGAGGGATGGTGTGGGGTGCTGAAGGTGAGCAACCCAACTGTTGAGGTGCCTCAGGCCAAATCCCTTGGCCTGCACAGCTGACATGACTCTGAAAAACTGAATATACCTCAGAGAAACAGGAGTGCAACCAGACAAGCCCAAAAACACATCCCCAAGGGAAGGATAAAAGGGTTGGGTGGCAGGTGTGCACCAATCTGGCTGACCCAGGTACAAATTCCTTAAATAAATAAATAAATAAATAAATAAAGTGACCCATAGGTCACTTTAGAAAATGGTGCTAACGTAATAAAACACATAACACCACTTTCCGCTAAAAGAAAATCTGCCAAAAATCCCAAATAAAACCATGTAACTTTGTTCCATTCTTCACCTGCGGACACTGTACAACTTATACCACCTACCTAGTACACTTTTAAAGCAGTTACAATGGATAAAAATGGGGAAAAATTGGAATTAAAGCACACAGTACCACTTTCTGCTATTTCATTTTAGTTAAACACTGAAATCTGCGAAAAAAATAAAACCATTTTCTCCCACCTCTACCCATAGGAGATCAGGCGGCCTACCAGGAGGTAAGATAGAGGTCTTGAAATCCCCCATGGAAGCTGCTAAACTTAAAGCTGAACAAACAGCTGGTGTTGAGGAATGGCTTTCTTACATTTTGGCAAATCATGGGGGAAGGCAAGTTGTACAATAGTTTAATAATAATAATAATATCACTAGTAAGTGTTCTCAGAGTGGTTTACATGGCAGAAGGAAAGAGAGGATAGCTCCTTGTTGCAAAGGGGATCAAATCTAATCAAAGACAGAAGGGAGAGTTCAGCAACAGCCACTGGGAGGGACAAGACACACTTACCGTAGCCAATGGTTTACTGGACCATTGTACATATGTCTGGTAACAGACTCTTTTCCCTGGGCTATGAACATTTAGCAGCAGGTTTTCAACTACTGGTTAAAATGAAATGTATATGCCAGAGTATCATCTAACAAAACTGCATTATCTGAAACAAATGGAATTCATTCGACACAGAGTGTTAATTCCTGATAATCATTATTGGATATGTTTATTCCCAAAAATTTGCTATTGGGAGAGTTACTATCTTCAGAGTGATTTTGAATCTGCCAAAACGGGAGCTGACATTTCAAATTTGTGACATATTGTTGACGCATATAGATTTCTCTTCCCTCTCAGGCCTGCAAAGTTCCCCTTGTTTTTCTCCTCACATTCTAATCTATGCACTTCTCTTCACTGGTCCCATATCCCAAAATGAGTTACAAGAGCAGGCATTATAGTTCCCTCAAGTGATTTTGAAACAACAAAACCGATGTGAAATTATAACACCTTACAAAAAATAACAGGAGATGAATACAGACCAATACATCTCTAAGGACAACCCAGGTGCCTGAGAGTCTGTTAATAATGTGGAGATGCAGGATACATTTCCAAAGTTAGTGTCTTGGGAGGACGATATGACCAAATACAATTGCACAGTTTATAATAAAAGCATACAAATACTGCATGAGATAAATGCAATGGAATCTACAGCCAGGTGTGACCAACCCATGAGAGAGGTTAAAGTGGCTGCTACAGTAGGGGAGGCAGCAAACTGGTGTGGGGTGCCCTGGACTTGCCTGCCCCCCCCCCCCCGCCTCTCCATCCAGCCTCAGTCCACCCTCTGCTTGTGCAATCTCCTTGGAGAGCATGCAAGAGGAGGAGGGGTGCAGGTTGCTTCCTCCTCCAGCTACACTTCCAAAGACCACAGTGGTGGAGCTGAAGGAGGAGGTCGCCATGGCTGTGTTTCTTCTCCTGACCTCTCTTGTATCATCTCACAATTTTTTTGTTCTCTAAAATGAATGGAATTCAGACCACAGAGAATCCATGGCTGGTATCAAAATCAGGAATAGAAAATGTTTCTTCCAAATATTTGGCTATTTGGAGAGTTACTTTCTTCAGAATGATTTTGAATCTGCCAAGGACAACTGAATGCCTCCTTTCGTCCTCCACTTCCTTTCCTCCCTGCTGCTGCTTCTAAACTAGTTGGCTGGGGAGGATGCTGGAAACAGTGAGGGTTTGCTCCCAGGATCCACCCTGCCTGACCAGTTTAGAAAAAGCCACAACAGTGGAGGAGAGGAGGAGGAGATGGTATGGTAGGGTGTGTGTGTGTGTGTGTGTGTGTGTGTGTGTGTGTGTGTGTGTGTGTGTGTGTGTGTGTGTGTGTGTGTTAGAATTTGATGAAGTTTCAGGCTCCCACTTGGTTTGAGCTAGGCCCATCTGTAGCACAGAAATGTTCTAAAAGGTGCATATATTCCTTATTGCCATAAGGAATATATGCCATAATACCCATTTGGGCAGCAGAGGCTTACCCCCAGGCAAGCGAACAAATGCCCCCCCCACAGGATGCCCCCCCCTGCAGGATGCACTACATGCTCTGGTGGCGTGTCTGCATCGGTGGGGTGGGGTAGATAGGATTGGGCTGTCAGTTATTGCATTTTGTACTTGTTGGGTTGTCATTGGTTTTGGTCTTCTGTGAATTTGATTGTTTTTGTTATGAGTTGCATTTTTAATCATGTTGATAGCTGCCTCAGATCTTTGGAGAAGAAGGTAAGGTATAGATATTTTAAAATAAACATGTCCACCCTTGCCAGAATCTGTTTCTTGGGACTTGAGATTTTTTTCAGGCATTCTGGGGGTTGTTACTGATCGTGTAACGGCGCAGGTTCAACCCAAGCAATATGCACCCTGCCAGTGTGATGCACGCCAATTCCATGAGCTAATGTCATGCCAATCTTTAAAAAAGGAAGGAGGGGGGACCCGGGAAACTATAGGCCGGTCAGCCTAACATCTGTTCCAGGGATGGTGGAAAGTCTCATTAAGGGCTCAGTCCAGCCTAACTCAGGCACAGTTGAGGCCCAATTGTGGCCCAATTGTGGCCCAAACTAGGACCAAGTTAGGCTGCAAATGTGCCTGAGTTAGGCTGGAGGCAACAGCATTGGGCCAGGATCGCGGCAAAACTTACCGCAGAGGCAGGCAGGCTCCTGTGGGGAGCTGTCAGTCTTGTGGAAGCGAAGAGCCCCCTCCTCAGCCCGTCTGCGTGCACCTACCACAGCTGCTGCAGCGGTCGCATCAGATGGGCAGCCACAGGCGGGCCTGCAGGCACTGCGCGTTTGACAGTCAGCTGAAGGGCAGAGGTTGTGCCAGTGCCAGCTGCCCCAGGGCACCCTGGGCATCAGCCACCTGCCGCAGGGGGGAGTGCGACTGCCCTCCCTCCTGCAGACTGCGATGCCACCCCCAAGCCACGGTGAGGCTGCACGTGGGAGTCATGGGGGGGTGAGCGGGGGAGAGAAGGGAAGGAGGGGGTGGGAACGGCACGCACAAGGGGGGGTCTCATGAGGTCTGGAACCGCCTCCGCCATGACATGCCCGTGCGCTGCCTGAAGCCCTGGGCCTCAAGGGCCGTGGCAATGCCCACAAAGAAGGCATCCCAGCATGTCTTCTGCTCCGTGCCCCGGCCAAGACCGAGAGATGCCGTGGGCTTGTCTGCTGCGAGCGGGAAGGGCTCACGCAGCTCATCACACCCCCAGATGGGGCAACGTCGGCACCTTGCGGCAGGCGCTCTGGCGGCATGGGGGGTGCCAGCGTCCATCATCAGGGAGTGGGAGGGGAGGCAGGCACACTGACAGGGGGTGCTGGGGAGGGGCACGGGTGGGTCAGAAACAGACAGACAACACGGCTGGTGGGAGAGGGATACAGGGAGAGGGGTCTGCAGAGACCGATAGGGGCACAGGGGGCACTTCGCAGATGGAGGCAATGCAGGAATGGGCGCCTCTCATGCAGACGGACCGAGGGCGGACACGGACGCCGTTGATGGGCGGAAACGGACGCCGGTGACGGGCGGACAGAGGGCGGAAACGGACGCCGGTGATGGGCGGACCGAGGGTGGGTGAGAGCCCCGGTTGCTGAAAGGACTCTTCACGGACATGGCGGACGTGCGCCACAGTGCCCGTCAGTGTTTGCCTGCCTGACAGGCCCCCCAACTCCCCCCTCCCCTCTGGTCCCAGAGGGTCCGGCAGCCCCCGTGCTGTGTTCTCCCAGGGATGGCTGTGGTGGACCCTGGCTGGGATTCATGCAGAGGCTTGTGTGCTGGGGCCTGCCTGTGTGGGTGTGTGGGGCAGTGCTTGTGCAACATTGGGGACATGTGTTTCCAGGGGCATCTTTATTGTTCTGGAACAGTGGCAGAGATGGCCGGGCGTGGCTGCCAGGGGTAGGCACAGCAGCCTCTAGGACCACAGCAGCAGCATCAGGCGAGCCCCATGGACCTGGAGATGCGGGCTCTTCCCCTGTGGAACCACGGCCTGCTCCATAGAAAGGGGAGGGACAGCAAGTAGGCAGCCAGGGCGGTGGGGCAGCAGCAGCAGCTGAGGTGGGTTGCAGGGCAGGCTCCCAGACCTCTCTGGCAGCATCAAGGCAGGTGACCGTGGGGCACCCAGACTGCAGGCCCAGGGGTGCTCCCCGGACGGTTTGTGGTAGTGGGCATTCCTGGGGGGACGAACAACATGGGGGTGTTCCATGGCAGCTGCTGCGTGGTAGCAATCGCCATTGAAGAGGAGCCAGTGTGCCAGTTGCAAAGGTCTGCAGGGAGAGAAATCAAACACAGCTGAGTGGTGTGAGACACATAGCCTGGTCTGCGCTCCTTCCCTGGGTGTACGGTGAGCATGATCCTGTAAGGGAAAGGGGTCAAAGAGAGAGACAACAACACAACTTGGGGGTCACAACCATGGCAATCCTAGCAATACTGACCTGTCGGTAGACCCTGTGGAGAAAAGAGGGGGGGGGACAGCTGGTGTCTACATATGGGTTACAGTTCCACACTCATGGCATTGTGTGCTCACATTAATACAGGCAGCTATGAGACAAGACATTGGTATAGAGGCATATCATGGCAGCCTATGCAGGCAGCTATGAGACAAGACATTGGTATAGAGGCATATCATGGCAGGCTATGCAGGCAGCTATGAGACAAGACATTGGTATAGAAGCATGTATCCTACCTATATTTCTCTATGCAAAGAGGCAGACGTCAGACCACATGTCAGCACAAACCCTGCACTTACCTGCTGGTGTTGTTGCCTGTATGGGGGGGGGGAGAGAGGGGCTGGGAGAAAGACATGGGTTAGCAAACACTTGCATGGAGACAGCTGCCCAGGCACAGCAGTAAACAGTTTGGCCACAGGCAGAACAGCCCTCTCTGCCCTAGAGGGGGGCAGAGAGGAGAGAGGAGAAGAGAGAAGTGGGGTGTTAGAAAAGTTTTCAAAGTCCCACTTTGTGGCTGCTGGGGGACAGAACCCCACGCCACATGCTCAGAGAGAGAGAGAGTGGAGGGCTGGGGCTGGGCTTTTGTGGGAAAGAGGCTGGGTGGGGCTGGGTGCTGATAGGGTAACTATTTGGGTCCATGTCCAGAGTTAGGCCACACCTGTTCGGTCCTAACTCAGGCCCAACTCGGGCCCAGGGTGTTAGAACTTTTCAGGAGAGGGCTGGTGTGGGTAAGGTAAAATGGCTCCTATGGGTCTCCTCACATCTGGGTCCACCCTTTTTGCTGGCCCAAATTTTGGGCCTGAGTTGGGCTCGAGGGGGCGTGTCAGTGGCTCTCCAGTGTCTGGAACCGGACCAAAATTCGTAACCGCCCCCGTCACACCCCCGACACGCCCCCAACACACCCACTTTTAGGCTGCAATTGTGCCTGAATTGTGCAATTGTGCCTGAATTGTACCGCAGTTGCCTTGGGCTGGACCGGGCTGCAATTCAGTCACAATTGCAGCCCAACTCAGGCACAATTCAGGCACAACTCGGGCCTAAAGCACTTGGGCTGCAATTGTGCCTGAATTGTACCGCAGTTGCCTTGGGCTGGACCGGGCTGTAAGGATAAAATCTTAAAACACATAGAAGAACAAGCTTTGCTGAGAGAGTCTCAGCATGGCTTCTGCAAGGGGAAGTCTTGCCTCACAAAACTTTTAGAATTTTTTGAAAAGGTCAACAGGCATGTGGATGCGAGCGAACCTGTGGATATTATATATCTGGAATTTCAGAAGGCGTTTGACACGGTCCCTCATGAAAGGCTCCTGAGAAAACTCCACAGTCAGGGAATAAGGGGGCAGGTCCTCTCGTGGATTAGGAACTGGTTGAAGACCAGGAAACAGCGAGTGGGAGTCAATGGGCAATTTTCACAATGGCGAGAGGTGAAAAGCGATGTGCCCCAAGGATCGGTCTTGGGACCGGTGCTTTTCAACTTGTTCATAAATGACCTGGAGTTGGGGATAAGCAGTGAGGTGGCCATGTTTGCGGATGACACTAAACTTTTACGGGTGGTGAAGACCAGCAGGGATTGTGAAGAGCTCCAGAAGGATCTCTCCAAGCTGGGAGATTGGGCAGCAAAATGGCAGATGCGCTTCAATGTAAGTAAGTGCAAAGTGATGCACATTGGGGCAAGAAATCAAAACTTCACATACACAGTAATGGGTTCTGAGCTGTCTGTGACGGATCAGGAGAGAGATCTTGGGGTGCTGGTGGACAGGTTGATGAAAGTGTTGACCCAGTGTGCAGCAGCTGTGAAGAAGGCCAATTCCATGCTCGGGATCATTAAAAAAGGGATTGAGAATAAAACGGCCAATATCATTATGCCCTTGTACAAATTAATGGTAAGGCCGCATCTGGAGAATTGTGTCCAGTTCTGGTCAACACACCTCAAAAAGAATATAGTTGAATTGGAAAAGGTGCAGAAAAGAGCGACCAAACTGATTCGTGGGCTGGAGCACCTCCCTTATGAGGAAAGGCTATAGCGTTTGGGGCTTTTCAGTCTGGAAAAAAGGTGCCTGAGGGGGGACATGATTGAGACGTATAAAATTATGCATGGGGTGGATAGAGTAGATAGAGGGAAATTCTTCTCCCTCTCGAACAACACCAGAACCAGGGGACATGCACTAAAATTGAGTGGAGGGAGAGTTAGAACAGACAAAAGAAAATATTTCTTTACCCAGCGTGTAATTCATCTGTGGAACTCCTTGCCACAGGATGTGGTGATGGCACCTGGCCTGGATGCCTTTAAAAGGGGTTTGGACAGATTCATGGAGGAAAAGACCATCACAGGTTACAAGCCATAAGCAACCTCCTGGTTTTAGAGGTTTTAGAAGTGGGTTTTCTCTGTGCCAGGTGCAAGGGAGTGACAACGGAAAACAGGTTATCTTGTTGTCTTGTGCTCCCTGAGGCATCTGGTGGGGCCACTGTGTGATACAGGAAGCTGGACTAGATGGTCTTTTGGCCTGATCCAGCAGGGCTCTTCTTATGTTCTTATGTTATTATGTTAACCCGCTCTCCAGCCATACCAGCCCTTTATAAGGGCCAGTACCAGCTTCCTGATCTGTATCAGCTGTGAATGTTGGCAATGAGACTCGTGTTAGCCTGGGGATGGCTGGTGACACCACTTCTGTCCATTCCAAGCCATGCTGCCCTTGTTTTGTCCACCAAGGGGCCAAAAGGGTGAGTGTCCAGCACAATGGCCATATGTCATGAAAGCATCTGGATCCTGCTGCATGCAAGATGGTACTGATACACCCCAATTGCTATAGCTAGATGAGGGTTATTTATCCTAAAAACATTGTGCATTGTGGTGCCATGGAGTTAGGACACCCAAGACAAATGCCCCAAACCATGCAAAGGGAAAGCAATGGTCTCGGTTGCCTTGTTCCCCTCAATATATGCATCAGAAGCAGAAGGGAAATTCTTTTGCAGGAGCATACAATCATAGAATTGCAAGGGACCTACAAGACCATCAAGACCAACCCTCAGCCAGTGCAAGGTGTCCACAACTATAACATGTCTATCCAGCCTATGCTTAAAGACCTCCAAAGATTTTCAGGGATGTACTTGCCAGAAACAGCAGGAACTTGGTGTTTGACAAGTAAAAAAAGAAGACAATCTTTCAGCATTGAAATGGCTTACACTCTAGTCCAGGGGTTCTCAACCCCTTCCTGGCCAAATACCACCTCCAGCACCACTCTCTTGGTGTGTACCACCGGAAATGACTGGCAATGACATCATCATCAAGTTATTTCCAGGTTTTCAGGGTTTTGGAGGCCAAAAATGCAGGTAGGAAGCTCTGGGTGGGTGTGAGGGCCATTCTCAGAGTACCCGAGAGGCTTGGCCAAAGGCAGGAGCCTCTTGGGAGTGAAAACACACCGCTGAAAGCACTGCGTCGGAGTGGGGTTCCAGTGGTCTGGCGGTCTGAGTACTACCAGCAGACGATCAAAGTACCACTGGTGGTACTAGTACCACTGGTTGAGAACCCCTGCTCTAGTGAACACTTTATTAACTGATGTTGCTACAGCAGGTGCCATTCCCACATTATTAGATCATCTTCACACATCAATCATTCGGTCATCTGCTGTTCAAAGACTTCCATGCTCTGCCAAGTTGAGCACAGCCTGTAACTGTGCTCAGCACTGAGTAAGCTGATGCTCAAATAATCCTCAAAAGCTTGCTGAATCTCAGGAAGGCCTACAACACCTGGACTGTGATTCAAACAACAAACCTTGGTTGCGATTTAATTTTTCTGTTTTCCCACCTGTCTCCCCCTCTTTTATTAAAGTGATGACAGATGGGGGACAAAATTGTACCCTTCAGGTGAAACGATTTGGTTATTAATCCCTTCAGCACTACAGTGGCCCTAGATGCTAGAATTTGGGGAGGGTAGATTGATCTTTTAAAAATATTTCTTGCATTCATTAATCAGCTGACTCATAACTGTCATAACTGTCCCTTTGGTTTATCTCTTTCTATCTTCACCAGCGCCTTGAATGCCATCCATTTTCATAAACTACAGGGAAGAGTAAAGAGATTTAAAATCTCAGTAGTATACCATTTCTACTTAGCCATTTGATAAACAAAGGCTATTGTGTCAACAAGCCCCTGGGTTCCCACTCCCTCCAACTTGGCCTTTTATGCATCCCAGAACTTACAATACATTAATGGCATAATGTACCTAGTACCCCTTGATCACTCACTGCTGAGCAGATGCTCCAGATGTCTCATTCTCTCTGCATAAAGGCAGGGCAAATTTTCAGCTAACAAGTCAGGAAAATTGTTGTTATTATGTGTGCACCAATCAATATATTTAGTGGCCAGTAGGATGTTTTCTACGTATTGGAAAGATCCTTAAGTTCTCTGTCCAAATGGAGGATGAACATTTTAATTCATTTTCCTTAAAGCCTTGTAAGAAGAAGTTTTGAGCACTGAAATATTGTCTTGGTTAATAGCTTACACTCTGTCAAACCATTTCTTCCTTCTATAATTTGGAAAGCATGGAGCAGAATCAAAACTACTGTAGAAGACTTTTAAAATGAAGTTTCCCCTCCCTACAGCCAATGATCACTCACTTTACATTTGAAATGATCTGTATTTTCAATAAGCACCCATTTGTAGCTGCAAGCCCATTTTTCAGTTCTGCATGTATTGGGAAGATCCTTTTTAGCTTTCATTGTTCTGGAAGATGATCATTTTGTATTTTGCTTTTATTTTCATTTCATCTTTCATCTATAATTGCCCAAGTAACACACTCTTAGCCATAAAATAATTATATGTTATGGCTAATATAATTATAAATAATTATATTTATAATTAAATATTATATATTTAATAATTATAGTTTCTTTTGGTTTGAGACAGTTAACACATTTTTCTGGAATCTCGTCAATTGGCGTCCTTCAGAAGTTGCCCATGATGGATCCACCGATCTATAGATTGATCCACCGATCCATGACAGTTTCCAGAGGGGTTGCCTTGTTAGACCTTTGCAGTAAAAACAACAGAGTCTTATAGCACTTAAATATTAACCAATTAACTTTTAACCAATTCATATTTCACTTACGTTTCTGTAAATGGCTGCCAAACAACTGGGGTAGTGTTTAAAGTTATTTTGCCATATGGGCAGGGGCCAACTGCATGAATCTTTCCCATGGAACATAAGAACATAAGAAGAGCCTTGCCAGATGCTTCCGAAAGCACACAGTCAACAAGATAACCTGTTTCCTGTTGTCACTCCCTTGCACCTGGCACAGAGAAAACCTACTTCTAAAACCAGGAGGTTGCTTATGGCTTGTACCCTGGGATGGTCTTTTCCTCCATGAATCTATCCAAACCCCTTTTAAAGGCATCTAGGCCAGGTGCCATCACCACATGCTGAGGCAAGGAGTTCCACAGATGAATTACACGCTGGGTGATGAAATGTTTTCTTTTGTCCATTCTAACTCTCCCTCCACTCAATTTTAGTGCATTTCCCCTGGTTCTGGTGTTAAATTACCCAGTTCTATGTATTTTAAGATTTTATCCTTAATGAGACTTTCCACCATCTTCCCTGGAACAGATGTTAGGCTGACTGGCCTATAGTTTCCCGGGTCCCCCCTCCTTCCTTTTTTAAAGATTGGCGTGACATTAGCTATCCTCCAATCTTGGGTTGGAAAAGGAAGGAGGATGAACAGACAGGGGAAGGTGTGATGAGAAGAATAAAGGGAGACCAGTCTGGGAAGAAACCTGGATAGGGAGTAAAAGAGGAAGAGTGGCAAGTAAGCAGGAGGAGAGGAAGGAAGTGTTGGGGAGTGAGTGACAAGCTTGAAGTTATGGGCTGACAGGCTCCTCGCAGCGCAATCCTGTGTAACCTTGCAACGGTGTAACAGTAGATGCACCGGTGTAACAGCAGATGCACTGGTGTAAGATGCACTTACACCGGTGCAAGGTTACACAGGATTGTGCTGTCAGTCAGTTAAGAGCGCCTGAGGGTGTGCAGTAGGAAGGTAGAGCCCCACCAGCACTGCAAAGGAGAAGAAAGGGCTTGGAGAAGGCCATGACTGAGAAGCAAGATCCCTGGGTCACCTACTACTGAAAAAGTAGGCAGTCTGACCTCTTCACTACCCAATTTGTGGGACATTTTTGGGAAACAATTCCTGGTTTTGGACACTGAAGCTAAAGCCGTTTCTGTATTTGCTTCTTACTAATATTACTATATCACACAAGCACAAGATAAAACAATACTTTAGCAGTAAATTTTTTATTTGTAATGTCTGCCCATTCATTACAGACTCAAGTCTATGTGGCAATTTAGAGGCATTGTTTCCTGTTCACGTTACTGTCCTCAGCTGAACACTCACATGAGCAAATATGTATGAAATGAATGATAAATTATTTTCTAGCAGCACCATCTATGATCTCAGAAGATGCGCCTCTGGAGGCTGAATCTCCCCTGCAGAGCTTGCTGCTGGCAATTATTGTGATGATTTGTCTATATGCTTTTCTTACATAAGTGAGCTTTTGGGGATGACTAAGATAAGCAAAACACCCCCTCCCCCCAAACAAAAATACATACTGCCCAAGATGACCCCATGAAACTCCTTGTAGGGTTATTTTTTAGACTGAAGAGAGACACAGGTTTTTATTGCTCAAGTAGGCAACACAAGAGGAATTTACAGCTGTGTCAGCAATGCAACAGGAATGAAACGGAGCACTAACAGTGCTAACCACCAGGCCTTCAGGTTTTACTAATGGAAAATGTAATCAAGCAGAAGATCATTCTGTACAACATGGCTTATATGAAAGTAGTCCCAGCATGACCTCTGATCAGGTCAGGAGGAGAAGGGGGTTCATCCCTCAACTGTGTCTGTCGTCTGCCTCCCTGGAGGAGGGGCCTCTATGATGCAGTTTTATTGTGCTGCTGGCTGATGTCGTTTTGTTGCAGTTTTATTGTATGTTACTTGCTGGGTTCTTTATTTTATAATTTGTTTTCAATGGTTTTTTTTCTGAGCTCCTTGGGGACCCTCTTAGATGAAAAGGCAGGTTATAATATTTTAAACAAGCAAAGCAAATAAGCCGGTCCCCCAGCCCGCTATTTGGTTTCGTGGCAAGGAATTAAAAAGTCACAGGTTTAAGTTAGAAATAACACCCTAGTCTAACTTAAACCTGTGACTAGAAGCATGGAGATGGGTGTGAGCTGAAAATGGCTCTACTCTATGAAAAAGCCCATGGAATTGGATGGCAAATGAAACATCGGGAACTAGAAAATGGTTGAAATGAGGGAAAAGCCAACCTTGGCAACTGGAAGGATGTGTGTTTTCTACTCAGAGACATGAAAATAGAAACGCCGTTCATAGCACTCCACACAGTTTTTGCTTTATATGCTGACCTTTATGTGAATGACTGAATCAATAAATGAAGCAGCTGGAAAAATTACATCAACGAGCCCTTACTGATCAAATTCTACAGAAGAAAGAGCAGCAGGTTCTGTAGAGCAATGTCTGGACTTGCATGCTTACATAGCATAAGGTGAGCATTCTCAAGTCTTCTATTCCAAAAACAGAACGAGACGTGGAATGGACCCAATGGGTCGTCTGCTCCAACCCCCTCTATCCTAGGACAGAAATACACCATCCCTAAACTATCTCAGTTGGATGTTGACCGAACATGTTTAAATCCACCAAGAAATGACACTCCAAAGCTTCTCTATGCTGCTAATTTGAATGCTGAGCTGCTCTTACAGTTTGGAAGTTTATGTTAATGTTTAACATAATTTAGTTCTCTTTAGCTCATACCCAAGGCTTCCTGTCTTTTCAGTTGAGAGGAAGAATAGTTGCTCTTCTTTTATTTTTTAAGATCCTTACACACATTTGGAAAATGTCATAGTCACTCCTTCGTCTCTTCTGCAGGCTGCTTCTTCAACCTTTTATAGTTTTATAGTCTTGTCAAGTCATGATGAAGCCCATCCGGTGAGGTCATGTTGAACAGAAAAATACTGTTGTTGTTGTTTTAGTTAAGTAACTGTTCTCCTGAGACAAAGCATGGCATTGTTGACATATTCAGTTTATTACTCACTACAACGTACCACTTGCGGGAAGGTAAACAGTGCTCCGTGTTCCAGCCGCATGCTACGCGCTGCGGCAAGGAGAGTCATGCTGGCCACATGACCACGGAGGTGTCTTCGGACAATGCTGGCTCTTCGGCTTTGAAATGGGGATGAGCACCACACCCTAGAGTCGGACACGACTGGACTTAATTGTCAGGGATCACCTTTACCTTTTTACAGCTTTAACATCTGAGAATCTTGAGGCAGACTAATTTTCAGAGATAGTCAACTTTCAGATCTAGATGGTCAGATTCAGGGGCGTCACTACCCCCGTTGGCGCTCGGAGCAACGTGTGTGTGTGTGGCGCCCCTATAATTAATATCGGTGGGCGATCCGGAGGGGGGGCAGTGCGCTCCGGGAGGAGGCAGCTTGCACGCTCCAGGAGGCGGTGACCCCCCCTCAACCAGGAGAGCCGGCTCGGGGACGACTTCCCCGGCCGGCTGCCCGGGGCCTTCTAAGGAAGGCGTGCGAGAACGGTATTTATACCATTCTTTTTGCGCAGGCTCAGACTGTTACTGAGGGAAAAAGGGCAGCCTGCCCATGCAGCAGATTCCAGTACAAAAGCTTTAGCCAGTGCCAGTGATGAGGCTGTAGTGACAAGATGCAAGGCTGAGAGATCTGTCTTGAGAGGAAGTGGGGGCTGTATAACCTCACTCCTCAAAACAGCACTGAGACAACAGGAGAAAGCTCTTCAGGAGAAGTCAGTAGACCCTCCTATCCCAATGGAAAGGGACGACTCCAAAATCCAGCAGGGGTAGTTCTGTACCTCTAGTTGGGGACCCTCTCCAACCTAAGCCAGGGGATATGGGAACCCACACAGATAGCTGAAAAGAGATTCCACTTGCATAAATATAATTTTTATGTTCTTAAAGTAGATTATACCTGTGAACATTTTCTGCAAGTAACACAGCTCAAGGAGCTGAGGTTATGAGGACTGCAGCGGCATCACATATTATAGAAGCATATTATATTATAGAACATATTATAGAGGTAAGACACTTCAGTGGGACTGCTGTTATACAGTATCAGTGCAATCCTACATAGTTGGGATAGAACTATCTTCACCTAGGCTAAAATGCTTCTAGGATATCATGCATATGATTCTTCCCTTTGCCTAATAATGATTAACATAGCAGCATGAATCTATATTGCACTGCTAAGTTGGAATAAAACACCAGCAGAATGCCACGGATGCTGGTAATATGGTTTCACTGATGGTTGCACTTCATCCTAAGTAAATCTGCTAGCATGCTGTAGGACCCGAAGCAGTTTTATTGGGTCCCCAGCGACCCTGACAAATTTTAATGAAGGTGTAGTCATGTTTTTACCCACAACTTCACTTGTAAAGAAAACGTTTTTCCGAAGTTGAGCAAGAGATTCTACCCTTCGGATTGCTAGCCTATTATAAGATCCAGCTGCTAATAATGTGCCTTTGTACTATATATTTTCATATAAAATATTTAAGGGGGAATATTGACACTATACAAAAATTAGACTTTGAAAACCTGTGTTAAGCCATTTGCCCATTGCGTACTCCATTTGACAGTTATTTTGTTTGACACTCCTAGTCGGTTGAAGTTACTCTTTTAGCGTTCTGTATATTTAAGCACAAAATAATGAAGTTATCTTTTATTGGTTTTTTGTCTTGCGCTACTTTTCATTGTATTGCCAATCTGCAGAAATAGGTGCACCTTTATCTGCTATTAACCTAACATTGTTCTAGCAGGCTTGTATCTTTGCTGTTGAAAGCAAAAGCAAGTCTAAGCCTTTGTGCCTTATTTTAAAAATGCTAACTTGAGCCAGTTGATTTCCTACTAACTTTTTAAAATAATAGACCGAAGTCCTCCTTATCTTAACATGAAATCACAAATCCTAGTTGCATGAACTTAACTCTCTACCATGTTCTGATCCTACTGACCTAGAAAGATCACTTCAACAACACCAATGCATACTTTTTGTATAAATTTGGTTAGTGTGGGCACTCTCATTGATTTAGGAAAAAATTCACAACAGGCCAAGCCAGCCATGTGGTTCACAAACCCTCTGTTTTATAATCCCATCTCTGACAACACAAATGGGAGGTCTGCCATCATTATCCTGGTCGACTGTGTTCAGCTTGGGTCACAAACTTTCAGTCTAGAAAAAAGGCGCCTGAGGGGGGACATGATTGAGACGTATAAAATTATGCATGGGATGGAGAGAGTGGATAGAGGGAAATTCTTCTCCCTCTCGCACAACACCAGAGCCAGGGGACATGCACTAAAATTGAGTGGAGGGAGAGTTAGAACAGACAAAAGAAAATATTTCTTTACCCAGCGTGTAATTCATCTGTGGAACTCCTTGCCACAGGATGTGGTGATGGCACCTGGCCTGGATGCCTTTAAAAGGGGTTTGGACAGATTCATGGAGGAAAAGACCATCACAGGTTACAAGCCATAAGCAACCTCCTGTTTTTTAGAGGTTTTAGAAGCGGGTTTTCTCTGTGCCAGGTGCAAGGGAGTAACAACGGGAAACAGGTTATCTTGTTGTCTTGTGCTCCCTGAGGCATCTGGTGTGGCCACTGTGTGATACAGGAAGCTGGACTAGATGGTCTTTTGGCCTGATCCAGCAGGGCTCTTCTTTTGTTCTTATGTTCTTAAGCATGTACACTGAATACTGTGTGTATCTGCAGTGTTCTCTGTAATGTGTTTTTACACTATGCTCACTTTTTTGGGATGATTTGGGAACCAATCATATTTGCCTCCATTAACAGAACTGTTATATAGAATATCACTAATATACATGGAGCACAATTCAGCTAAAATATGAAATCACTAACAGTGCAATCCTGTGCATGTCTACTCAGAAGTAAGCCCCACTGAATTCAATGAGGCTCACTCCCAGGTAAGTGTGCATAGGGTTACAGCCTAATGGTCCAATCCTATTGGTGCCATATGCCGCCAGAATGAGTGCTTTCCAGCTGTCGCAAGAGGCAAAATTCCAAAGCATGTGGGTTGGGCGCTGCCGCAAGCAACAGCTCTGCACACCACTGGACTCCAGATGTATGCTGACCCTGGTAAGTATGCACAGGGGGTGGGATGGAGGCAGTGGGTGGGCAGAACGGGGCAGCAACGGGGACGGGAGGAGGGCAGATCGGGACCAGGAAAGGGACAGGTTCGGCAGCAGCTGAATCCAACCCCCCTTCCCAGCCTCTATCTGCCTTCATGGGTTTATGTGGGCTTGCGCCAGCAAATCCAAGTAGACCCAGAGGCCCAACAGAGACTTAAGGTAAAGGTAAAGGTGACCACTGACAATTAAGTCCAGTCGTGTCATCCCCATTTCAAAGCCGAAGAGCCAGCGTTGTCCAAAGACGCCTTGGTGGTCATGTGGCTGGCATGACTCTCCTTGCCGCAGCGCGTAGCATGCAGCTGGAACACGGAGCGCTGTTTACCTTCCCGCAAGCAGTACCTATTTATCTACTCGCACTGACATGCTTTGGAACTGCTAGGTTGGCAGGAGCTGGCCAAGCAATGAGCGCTCACCCCATCGCGGGAATCGAACTGCCGACTTTTCGATCGACAGCTTATGGTTCAGCGGTTTAACCCGCTGCGCTACCTGCTGGCCTCAACAGAGACTTACCCCAGGGCAAACGATACATGTTCCCTTACCCCGAGGAAGCCTCTGGAGGCTGAATCTCCCCTGCGGGATACAGTGGGCACTGTGTTGGCACTGCTGCATCGCCATGCAGGAAGTGTGTTTGGATTGGGCTGTAAGTGTGCAATCCTATAAACATCCACCCAGGAGTCCCATTGACCAAATTGGGATTTACATCTAAGTTCAAGTTCAAGTAAGCCTTTATTGTCATCAACAAGACAAAGACATATACACATAAAAACAATCTCAAATTCATTTAAAATTTATGTCCCAGCAATAAAATAACTAAATATCTACTCTGTGGGTTGATTGTTGTTTTAAACCTTGAATTGCTCTTCACCTATTAAAAACTGAATGTAAATACTTTGCACCTATGCATGTCTCCCACAGTCAAAAAATCTTAGTGAGTCTAAGTTTGACCTTAGCTTGGTTACGGGGATCAAGGGCAGAAGTTGATGGCGTAAATAGTTATATAATCTGCAATTAAAGAACATAAGCACAAGGGTCTCAAAAGAGTTGCCATCACATGAACACACTCTTTCTCCCTCGTCCTTGCCCAAGTACCTACCCCACAGTAAATTAGAAGGAAAAGAGTTAAACCTGGTGAGTGAGAACGCTCTTCGTTCCTGCAGATTTACTAGATGTTGCAAATAGTTATTCTTTTGTGCATGCGCCCAGGATAATTGAAAGTGTAGGGGAGAGCATGTTTTTGAGGCAGCTGTATTTAACTCTTGCTTTTCTATGTCCCAGAGTCTTGTCCTAATTTGCCTGTACACGGATGCTAAAGAGAGTACACCCCACAGATTGCTTGACAGTCCCATTTGCTGTAACGTTTAATGGAACAATGTTAGGTTTGGGGAGGAGTAGGAATCCTTCAGTACCTCTTCCAAAAAAGGGTCCTGCTCAGCCAAATAGCAGACTCTTGCCCAATATTTTAAGCATCTTTCCCAGGCCACAGTCTCTAACTTGTGCTGTCCCGCCTCAAGACAAAGAGCTGCATATGATGCACAACGGGGATTTGCAAATATTATAATGAGGAAGGAGGACTGTACTTGTTCTACCACCTGATTAAAGCCTGTCATCCAAATTGGTGCCCCATAGAGCAACTGGGCTATGACCTTAATGTTAAAGTTTTTGAGAGTGGAGGGTATATGGAAATTACCTTGTGTTGTGAAAAAACACACTATAGCCTGTGTGGAATGTTTGCTGGTCTGGATCGCAGCTCTTCGGTGGGTTATCCATTAGTGTTTATAATGATAATGGACACCCAAATATTTAAACTTGTAAAGCTGTTGTATCAGATTCCCCTTGAACACCCAATTAAAAGTCTTACGGGATCCTCCAAAAACCACTATTTTTGATTTTTCAAAGTTTAGAAACAGCTTATTTTGGGTAAGATAATCTATACAGGCATTTACCAGGCACGTCAAACTAGGCTTACCATAGTCCCGGACCTGGAATCAAGGCATGCTTCAATCTAGAGCAGTCCTGAGCCACTCCCAAGAGTGAATCGCGACTGCCCAATGCAGTTGCTTTGTCGTCCGGAAGCCATGCCTGCATTGGGCAGCTGTGGTGCACTCCTGGGAGCGGCTCAGGTTCGCTCTAGGCTGAAGCATGCCTTGATTCTGAGACTATATGGTAAGCCTACCTACGTCAGACGGACTTTCGTACTAGATAATAAAACCATATCATCCGCGTACAGCAAAACAGGAATTTCAGAATTCCCTAATTTGGGACTGTGTGCATCAATTGATTTTAGGTGAGGAGCTAGATTGTTCAGGAATAGATTGAAAAGATGCGGAGCAAGAACGCACCCTTGCTTTACCCCTTTATTAACCATCACTGGTTCTGTTTCCTCACCACTGGGACTAGACTAGTCTTCACCCGGCAAGAGTTGCCTGTGTAAAGATTTTTAATCAAAAGCAAGAGCCTGGGATCAAGTCCCATATTAGCCAACTTTGTCTAAGTAAACATGCACAGGATTGCACTGCTAGTGTTTTTCACCACTTATTCAGTGAGAGTTGGTTGTGATTAACTTTTGCTGGATTGTATCCATGGTATATAGAAATGTGTCCACTATTTCCATAATGTATGAGACAGATCTGACTTTATAATTGTTAAAGTAAGTTTTATTTTTTAGAAGCTCTTTCTCCTCTCTTAAACAAATAGGACATATTATGTACCCGTATTATAATTAATGGTTTTATTCTCAAAAGCTCATAATCTTGAATACGAAAGTAATCACTCTTACAATAGTCTTGTCAAATAAATACAAAATATTAATATAGCTTAGAGCAAGGCAGCCCTTCGGTCTTATTAGAAAATGGTAATCCTTTGTTAAGATGCAAGAGCAGCAGCCTGAGATCCTGCTTTGTCTCAAATTCATAATGCATCGATACCTCTACAGAAAACAGGTCCTTTTTCATGTCACGTTAACGGACGTTTGCCACCTTAAATCTTTCCCATTAAGGACTGCAATTAATGTTTTCTATGCACAACATAACAGTGGTGTAAAAAAAAATATCAACACTGCTTATTTCAACAATTTTAACAAGAAAAAGAGAGACATGGTTTGTTTACTCCATTTTTCTTGTTAAAGATGTTGAAATCATACATTGACATAAGGAAAGCAAAGAACACTGCTGGTTCATGATGCTCTCATGCCATAAATAGCAATTACCAGTGAATTCATATGTCAAAAAAGTTTAAATTGAATATTTAACTGGGTTTTTAAACTTATATTTCACTGTGGCTTGACAGCGCAATCCTGTGTAACCTCGCACCGGTGTAACAGTAGATGCACCGGTGTAAGTGCCAGTGTGTTTTTTATCTTGCTGTTTGATATTCTGGTGAAAGTGATTATTTCACTGGATATTCTTCTGTGCAACTGTTTAAAATAGATATTAAAATTAAACAAGTCAATAAAAATGAATGCTATTGATTATGGCCCAATACGTACACTTAACGTACGTACTGGGCCATGTGCTGCCCCTCTCTGTAACAATCTAGAGAAGTATGTGTTGGCTGGCCATCCATAGGACAGGACCTTGATCACTATTCCCTTTAGGGCAGTGTTTCTCAAAATGTTTTGACCTGCGGCTCCCTTGACCATTGGCGACATTTGGCCGCGGCTCCCCATTACATTATGTTGCTGCCTGACAATTGGCATTGCACTGTTTTCTGAGAGATTCCATGGTACTCTGCGGCTTCACTGGCTGGTTTCCGCGGAACCCCTAGGAGCCACGCCTCCCAGTTTGGGAACCACTGCCTTAGGGGGTCTGCGTCACTGCATGGATCCCTTTGATTGCTGCATGGCAGCTCAGTGGTGCTTCCAGACACAGGGCGATGACATCATACATCATTGCAGGACTTCCGGGAATGCCAAGCTCTGAGCTTGGCTTCACTCCACTTTGAGCCAAGTGGCCTCATGGCCGCTCAGCTTCAAGAGAACAGTGCTGCTGACGCAATCTGCTTAGGAGTCAAGCTGCATGTAACAGAGTTGCATACAAGTAGAGGTTCTAAGCAGGCAGTAAGGTATATTGTTAAAAAGAAAATGGTTTTATTGGGAGTGGATTATCTATTTTGTATATATCCACCATTCTATGAATTGTACCAAAGGTGCTGTACAAGGTGCCAGATGCAAGGAAGTGGCAACAGGATACAGGTATCTTGTTGTCTTGAGTGCTCCCTGAGGCATCTGGTGGGCCACTGTAAGATAGAGGAAGCTCGACCTGATGGGCCTTTGGCCTGATCCAGTTGTCATCTGTATTTGACAAGACTAGATACCTAGCGTGGGGGCCCCTTAGGCGTGGAACCCAATTGAGAGCAATTGGTCCAACTGGCTTAAAGCCGGCCCTGCTCACAGAGATCCGCCCATTGTCTGTGTGTGGAGAAGGAGAGAAGAGGGAAGAATTGTGTACTGTGTTGTAAGTAAAATGTGAACTACCTTGAGGGCCTCTTAGGAGGTGGAAAGGTGGAATACAAATATCCAGGTAGATTAAAAATATGGTTTTGTATCACCACTTTTCTCCTGGCACCAAAACATTATTGTGCCTTCCAGGGCTTTTTGCGATCAGGAGCTTGACACAAATTTCAATCATTAAGTACTTGCAGCTGTCCAGTCAGGAGCAGTTGAGTCATGCTGTGGCAGGCAGCCAACTATAATCCCTCCTCTCATCAACAGTGTCTGACCATAGCCTCATATTAGACACTGAGCATGAAAGAGGACTTCAGAAGCAGGGCCACTGCAATGGAATGCAGGCGTTTCTTCATGAACTCGATGGATAATGTGATTGTACATACAGGGCTAACCCTGGCATGTAGGGCATCTGCCTGGAAAGCCAGCCATATATCTTGGATTAGTGCAAATGTTTCTCCCTGTGCTCTGGCATAGTTTGTGGGGGTCTTACATCAGGTGGCTCTGATATCTGAAATATAGTAGATGGCTGTCACAGGAAAGTTTAATCCTAGTTTAACAGATTAGTTAAGATAGACAATGTGTTTTTTCCCCTTGACCATCTTCAGAGAAAGGACCAGGTTGGCAAGACTAGGAGCGGCCAGCCTAGCTTCTGCATAACCAGGTGCCTGGATCTGCAAAAGGTGTTAATTAATCAAGGACATCTTGATATGGTTGAGTGCAGCTATGACCATATAAGCACTGGCATCACTGTAGCGTGGCGGGCGGGGCGGGCCGCCGGGGGGTGACGCGCGCCAAGGGGTGACGCGCGTCACCCTCTGGAGGCCGGACGCTCTGAGGCCGGGGAGCGTCCGGCCCGGCCGGCGCTCCAGGGCCTTCTGAAAAGAAGAGGCCCTGGAGCGCTTGCGTTAAAACGCGAAGTTTGACGATTTTCGCGCATGCGCAAACCCTTTTCTGAGGGCAAGGGCCTGCCCTCTTGCCCTCAGAAGGGTCTGCGCATGCGCGAAAATCTTCAAAGTTCGCGTTTTAACGCAAGCGCTCCAGGGCCTCTTCTTTTCAGAAGGCCCTGGAGCGCTTCCCGGCCGGTGACGAGCGCCGGAAAAGGTAAGTCTCTGTAGGGGGGGGTGATTCGGGGGGGGTGTCGGGGGGGTGACGCGCGTCCCCCGCTCTGGGGTGACGCGCGTCACAGTGACGCCACTGCATATAAGGAAAGGGGCAAGAGTGAGTGTCGAAATGGTGAGGTAATCACATGATAGTGAAGTAGGCTTACCAGATCGACGCCCGGGATGGAGCGTTCTACCCTTAAGGGGCGGGGCACGGGGGGGCCCCAGAACGCGCACGTTCTGCCTCCCCGTGCCCCGCCCCTTAAGGGTAGATCGCTCCATCCCGGGCGTCGATCTGGTAAGCCTATAGTGAGGTAATCTCCACATCATGATGATAGTGTAATCTCCACATGACGATGATGTGATCTTCTTGAAGTCTCAGCAGGATCTGAGCCCTAATAGGTTGCTGGTTTTGGGGGGGAGGTATAAAAAGACCGGAGAAGTGGTACATATTGTCTTTCCACACAAGGACCAACTCACCAGTCAAGATGATGGAGGGAGTGAAAGATTTGCCTAAGGAAAAGAATGTTATTGGGTGAGCATAGGACCAGTAATGTGTAGGAGTTAGAAGTTGTTGCTTTATCCTGTGTATTCTGTATCCATTCTTTAAATGTCCTTAATTGTGTAACCATATTTGATTATTAAAGTAAATGATTTCTTTAATATCCTTATTGTGGTAACTACTGGGGGGGGGGAGTTTGGATGTATCTGAATCCAGTATAGCTACTCTAACCTAAGGAGGTGAGATGTTGAAATCTTCAGTTACAGTTACGAATTTATCTCCGGTCGCTACGGTGATTGACACTTCCATTCTCAATTAGCTGTTCTCGTGCTACTCAGCATAACCTTTTGTCTGTTAAACGTCTGCTGTTCTCTGGTGTTAGTGTCATCTAGCAGCCCAGTCGTGCTGCCTTTTGCTTTGAAAATGTCCCGTGTGAGGGAGGAAACATCAGCAAGGGATTAAAGGTTTTAGTGCCCAGCAGTTTGAAACCTTTACAGTATATACGTTTAAAGAATTTTAAACTACTCTGTGCATTTTTAAAGCTTTTATTTCTTCATCAATAAATTTTACATGGCTTCTGAACCCATATACCCGATCTCCTTGAATATTGTTTCATGCCATGAAAACTTCCATGCTACATTAAATCTACAGTTGTTGGGTGTATTGTAGGCCATAGTAACAAGGGAGTGTACTATGGGGGGAAACGAGCACAGGGGTCTGGAGTAGTAGCTGACCCCTGGTGTTGGTGACAATAGGGTTCTTTTGGCAGTGGCAATCCACCATGGCTAGTTCACCTCTTGCATATTGATGAAGATGGGATGTTCTTCCAAGGGGTGTTCTGAGAGGTAAAAAAGCCTTAAAGTAAATTTACAGTGTCTCGGAGTTACGGGTTTAGAAGCCATGTCTGAAGAAAACTTGAAGTTTAATTTTCTTCGTTCCGCTTGCGGGTTTCCTGTATTGTCAGCCGCAAACGGACACATACATTAAAATCCAAGGAATGCCGTGTGTAGCCTACGTTTCGTTCCGTGCCCCGGAACCTCTTCTGGGCAATTAATTCAATTGCAGATGAAATTTCATACAATAATTGATTGTAAGCCCACAGCTGTAGCCAGTAGAGAGTTGATGGAGACTAACAGTATAAAAGCAGCAGCAGTTGGAGCAGGAAAGAGCCTCGCCAGCTCGCCACGGGGACATGCTGCTAGATTGCTGAGCAACAACGACGACTCTGCTCCAGATGGGGATATTCTGCTGGACTGACTGCTCACCTGGATGGACTACCCACCTGGATTGACTGGAATTGGGAGACGCTCTGCCTGACTGGAAGGTTGGAGAGACCGGGATTGATTGGACTTTGTGCTACAAGACTCTTTGCTGGACAGGAGAAAGGTAACAAGGAGATTCTACCGCCGTGAAGTAACGAGCTGGACTTCTCTACAGAAACGGACCCTCGTTGGCTAAATAGAATCTTATCTGCCCGGGAAGGGCTAATGAACATTTATTGCTGGGAAAGTAATAAATCTTGTAAATAGTTGCCTTGAAGTTCAGTGTTTTCTTTTGGCACACAATTGCAATTTAAAGGGGAAAGGAGCTAACTTTGCCTAAAGTGGATTATTGGAGTTAATTAAAGGGAATACTAGTTTGCTCCCCCAGGAGTAAAGTTTGGGGTGCAACATTTGGGACACAACAGGGCCGCCGCGACACGCCCCCATGGCCGCCACACGCCCTGCCCCTGGGGCATGTGATGTCAGTGTAGTGCACAGCAGCAGCGCAGAAACACCCCACCCCCGTGCTTTTGGGCTCCTTTTTGGAGCCAAACGGCACCAGGGAGGGTGGGAGGGACAAACTCTCAGTCGTTCTTGGCTGCGAGGAGGAAGCGCTGGTTCAGCTGCTTGGGGCCCTCCACCCCTACTGCACCAACCATGACAACGCCTCTGGAGAAGGCGGTGATGGGGCAGGGAGGAGGATGGATCGGTGGGGGTGGGATCGGTGGCAGCACACATTGAATCTTGAGCTGCTTCCCAGGCCTGATCCGCCTTCTTGGAGCAACGCAGACTTGTGTCAGCGATTGTGCTGGCACAGTTCCAAGTTGACACATAGTGGCTGCTGGGGCTTACCCTGGAGCAAGGAGACAAATGTCCCCTTATCCCCAGGTGACATCCAGCAGGATGCAACAGAAGCCACACTGGCACTGCTGCATCACTGCAGCAGTGCCTCTGCATCGCCACATGGGGATTTAGGTCGGATTGGGCTGTAAGTCTACCTTCTTCCCCTCTGCACCATTCCAAAATTCTGACTCCCAATGCTTTGCCGTTTCCTTTCCCCATGGAGAAAATGTGTCTGCAGTGACAAACCCTCTCCATGGGAAGAGATTGTCCCCATGGCTGAGAATGGGTTCCATAACATTCTAACACCTCCTTTTCAGGGAGGACACACCCTCCAGGTCGCAGGCATGCTTGAAGCGTTCCCATTCTCCTCCTCCCCTTCACCATAGCAAGCTGTGAATAGAAGAGTGTAGTTTGGCCTCAGACTACTGGTAGTTCTGCACATGGAAAATGAACAACAATATTAAATGTGCCTGACATCCTCTTTTCTTCTGATTAAAACAGCAAAAAGTGCATCCCTAGAAAATATATTGGTCATTGCTTTGGGAAGGGGTGCTCAGTGGTAGAGCTTGTGCTTTGCGTGTAGAAAGTCTCAGGTTTGATCCCCACCATCTTCAGGTGGGCAGGAAAGAAAAAAAAAACCATTCCTGAAACCATGGAAAGCTGCTGCCAGTCAGCGTAGAAGAATCTGAGCTATTTGTGGTCGTTGAAAAAAAAACTGTGTTGGGGATTTTACCACTTTGTGTTTCTACCAGCGCAATCCTATCCTGCTCCTCCACCGGTGCAGCCAGTGGTGCAGCGAGAACTGGAGGCCCTGGAAAGGGGATCCAAATCCCCTCTAAAGGGGGATTCAAAGGAGATTTAAATCCTCTTCCCCCTCCAAAGAGGTCCGTTCTGCCCTCCTCCACAGGTTGCACCGGTGAAGGAGCTGGGTAGGATTGCGCTGAAAATTGCATGTTTCCAGCAAGGGCATTAGTTAAGTGCTAAGGAAGCAAACTTGTCCCTCCTCAGTACCAAAAAACAAATGTGTACTGTATGTGCTTTTGCCTGATGTGGGCCTCTGTTTCCTACCTATGCGAGTGTCATAGAAGTACCACTTACGCCAGAACTATGGCTTCTCATGGGATTGGATCGTTGTTTTTCTTTCTGCTTAACTGGAATTATATTTGAGAAGATCATTAATTTTCACAGGCGCTTGGGGTGATTTATATCATAAGACCACACATGAAAATCCACTCAAAAAGAACTAAATATTTTTTTTGTTAAAGTTAATGGTCTGCATCCAAAGCGTTTATGAACTTGAAGTGAACTTCTTGCAAATGTGCAAATACAAGTTTTGTTTGGGAAGCTGCCTTTATTAGAAAAGGGACTGTGATATTGTTTAGAATCTTTGGTGTAGAGAGAAAACAGAAACATTAGGAAAACAAAAAAAAGAGAGAGGATAGTAAGTCTCTAGCCTAAGAGAAAAAAACAAACTCTCTTTATCTAGCTGCCTTTCATGGCTAACAGATGAGTGTTATTGTGTCTTGTGTTGTAGCTGCTCCTCCTAGCACCTTAGGGGAGAGACAGGGGTCCAATTCTATCCAACTTTCCAGCACTGATGCAGCCGCAATGCAGCCCCAAGATAAGGGAACAAAAGTTCCCTTACCTTGAGGAGGCCTCAGTGACTGCCCCCCCCAGGATACAGTACACACCCCATTGGCACTACTGCATTGGCGTTGGAATGTTGGACAGAATTGGGTCCACAGTTATGTTCCGGTACAGGCAGCCTTGTCCTCTTACCAACGTAATGAGCATGGTGTCACAAATATGGCAGCATCTTCCAGATTTACAGCGCAATCCACCATAAAGATCCAGCCAGCGGCCCAGGGCTGCCTGCCAGATCCTGTCCCCATTCCAGGCCATGCTGGCGTGGCCGAGGTCTTCTCAGGGAAAGAGGATGTTCGTCCCCTTCCCCTGTTGTAAACCGGGGAAGACCCGGTGGGCCTCCTTGGATTTCCGCCAGCTAAATAGCTGGTGGAAGTAGGAGAAGGCAGTGTAACGGGGGATATGGCAGAATCCATCTCCGCCCCCTCCCGGGTCAGCTTGGCCAATGGCCTCCCCTTCCTTGCCGCCCAGACCGCCCATATGGCCTTCGATGGGAGCCTTACCTTCCTCCGGTGGCTGCATGAACTTCCCGGCGGTGGAGTGAGGGCAGCCGGCCTTGCGCCAGCCTCCCTTACTCCCAAGTCATCGTGAACATGCATTACGACCCGTTCACGATGGCTTCCGGTGACAAACGCTCATTCTGTCGCCATTTTATTTCTGGTGGATTGTGCTCTTAAGCAGCTGGGAGAAGCACCTATGGTAGCATCTCGGTGCTTCCAGTCTGGGAAAAGTATTGTCACAGCAGAAGCTGCTACGACTCATCTATTTGTCTGGGACAAGCAGGTGTGTGTGGCTGATTCCATTCTTTGTTCATGAAATGCATTTCACACTTGAGCATAAGATATATGTTTTGGTTGAGTTCATCTAGTACACACCTGGGAAGTTGGAGGAAATGAGGCAGAACACCCTATTTGGCTTGTAATCGTTTGCTTAATTTGTTTGAGTGTAACTGGGGAGAAGGTGTTCCATTACTGTAAGTCAAAACACACTCTGTACCCTACTATCATAGTAAATAAGGACAGATTATACATAGCTTTATCTCCCACCACCAAGTGCAGTGCATTGACAAGCTACAGAAAACGGAAAGATCTGTTTATATGACACTAAAGTAAATTATACACTCCTCGTCTAATAAAACACTCTTGGGCAGAAATATTAATCTGAGTTATGATTCTGCAGAGTGAATATTTATTAAGTTAAAACTGCCAGTCTTAAACTGCTTTAAAATAAATTTTACACAAAGCAGGGAACAATAACAAAACATAAATACAAGAACAGCAAAAAACAAAATGAAAGGTAACAAGCAAGTTGGCTGATCAAAGCTCAGCATATCACATATAACTGTAAACAAGGAAAAAAATCAATTAAAAGCTGAGTGTAAAAGGAAAGTCTTTTAAAGGCTGGCATACTTAAAGACCATCAACCAGACTGTGAACTAGCCACTGATGAGGTTTCAGGGAAATCCACTGTACACAAATATGCAGCCAATAATACATATTGGAGGAAAATAATAGCTGCATTACAGCCCAATCCTATCTGGGTCTACTGAGAAGTAAGTGTCATTGTGTTCCATGGGGCCTACTCCCAGGGAATTGTGCATAGGATTGTAGCTGGGCAGTCCAATCCTACCTAATTCTCCGTGCGGTGATGCAGTGGCACCAGTGTGGCTTCTGCTGCATCCCATGGGGGATTTTCAGCTGCTAGAGGTCTGCTTGGGGTAAGGGGACATTTCCCCCCTTGCCCTGGCGTAAGCGCCCAGGCCCTATGGGGCAATTTGGACCTGTGCCAGCTCCATGTTGTTCCATGAAGGCAGATTCGGCGTGCGCCACCATCGATCCTACACCAGCTGGGGAGGGGGATAGGATTGGGGCATTAAACATCTTATTAGGGTATAAAACATCTTCCAGACTGAAGGTTCTTGTAGTATTTCAGGTGTGTTGATTCAACACATTGGCCACTTGTGCATGGAGGGATTGTGCAAATTCCTGATAGCCCGAACACTAGACTGGTAGCGACTAGCAGTGTGGGTGGCAAGGCTGGTGTCCAGAGTCCGCTAAGTAGGGTGCTGACTGAGGCTCTGTGTCCATTGGAGAGCTGGGCTTACCTCCAAACCCTCAGTACTGGGGGCACTGGTAATGTCTAATGCAGTTAGCAGGGCTGCCATGGGAGGCCAGTACAGGGCTTTGCCTTGGGACCCCCAGGAACCTGGCACTAGTACTGTGGGTGGCACAGTCCAAAATACTTCTTTCCCCACACCTCACACTGCTGATACCTTTCTTTTGGCACCTGTTTCAGTCCTGGTCTAGTGTTACAGTGCTAAGCAGCTGAGGTCTGGACAAGCCATTATGGCAACAAACAGGTCAGTAAAGTGACTAATTAAAAAATCACTATGGAATAACCTGTGGTCTCAGGTTTTCTTCCTCATTTAACACCATTCAAACACTACAAGATAGCGGTGTCATACTCACTTCTCTTTAAATTCGATTCCTCTCACATATCATACCCTTGCTCCTGGTGTTAATTAATTCAGACCAATTTTAAAAGTTGAAGAAACAGAGATTATAATCCCTACACTGAAATAAAGATGCTGGGAAAAGGTCAAATCTACCATTTCACTACTCAGTGAATATAATGGAAAAGTGTAAAAGAGTAATTGAATCTATATTAAGAGATCAAGTGTGTGCATTATTAAAGGGTAAAGGGGGAGATGCAGGTGCCCATATGGAAATGGTTTGCCTCCTGTTTCCCCAGTCTGAGCAGAATAATTTGGCAGATATCATTGAATAGAGTTAATCTCTAATCTGAACCCACTGCATTAAAAGGAGCTATCTGTTGTTGGATTTTCCAAACCCTTTGTTGATTTTCAACTGTAACCAGATTTGTTTTTCTTTTATGCTGCCAAGAAAACATTGAAAAAAAGCACATTATGTATTTCTTAAGAAATTTGAGAACATGCTTGTGTCTTATTAAAGCATAGAATGTGTTCAGGTCTTTAAGGTAGAGGTTATTAAATTTTGCCAAAGTGACCATCCCTAAATCAAGAAAAATGTCTCAGCCTCTTCAAATGTAATGATCCTCAGTTCAGTATAGCAATCATACCTGTGACTATCTGGTAGAATTTGTTCATTGCCTTTTTCAGCAGAAGTAAGATTTTTGGTTCTGGGGAAAGAACATCAATCACTCTTGAATTCAAGATTATTAAAACATGAGCAAGTTAATACATTTGTATTCTGCATCATTATCTCCTCCCTGCACTTACAAGCACTAAACCTGATTAGAACTCCCATTTCTCTGGCATAAGCATGTGTTGAGAAGGTGGAAAAATCCATCTTCTTGCCATTCTGATTGTGAATATGTTTAAAAGATATTAAGTGATGGCAGAGGTCCTTTTTTTCCTCACCTGATTGCTGTACAGAAAAAAATCTGATCCACAAATGATCAGTGTAGCACAAGCCAGTTCATAGTGGTTGGAACCCATGCTGTTAACACTTGAATAATGGAACCAAGTGGATGGGCAGATCATGTAGAAATTTCCCACACCAACCTGGTGTTATCGGCATACATATATCAATCTATCGCTGTCCTGGGATCCAGGGATGCTGGTGCAGGAACTGCCCATGTGAATCATACACACCAAATATTGTTGGAATCAATTATAAGATTCACGAGGGGTCCAAACAATGGGACTGACGAGCTGCAACTATACTGCGGCTGCAATCCTATGCACATGTTTCTGGGAGTAAGCCCCATTGATCACAATAGAACTTACGTCTGAGTAGACTTGCATAGGATTGTGCTGTGCATCAGTGATGTATGAATTGGCCCCTCATCCCTTCTTAGGGAGTAGTTACTGGGTATGTTCTGAGACGTGTAATGTGCATATGGGGTAATTTGAACACCATATGCAGAGATCTAGATGTGATTACTCGTAATATGCTTCAACGGATTGACATTCAATAAGAATGAGAGAGATAAAGATATAGGTGCAACACAGTACAGTTTATTGAGGGAATAAATATACAATAAGAGGGAAGGAGAATTCAGGAAATATGCAGCGCACGCGCATGCGCCCTTAACGCCTAAATGGTAGCAATTACATGGAAGCAAAAGAAGGAGGGACCATAGGGGAAGGAGAAGAGGGGTAAAATGCTGGGGGAGGAAAGGGGAAGAAATTGGAGGAAACCAAGCATTCCAGCTGTGGCACAAGACCATGGATTAGGTCAGAATTCACTGTGGCCCAGAACACTGGCTATAGGCAAGGAGTGAGCCCCTAGATGGGCTATAAAGCACTTCACCCACTTGTGGGGGAGCTTGGGTTTCCCACTGTGTGGTTCCTCTTAACCAGCACTACAGCTGCTTGATGGATGCTCCTTCTGCTACTGGGCATCCAAGTTGTTTGAGCACTTGTTGTGATGGTTAAGGGAATCTGTCTGAAAAGGAAGCATGGGCTAATCTCTGAATCTCCTCCTCACTGGCACAGAAACAGGTCAAGGAGATTCATACACACACCAAACAAAAAGAGGAGTAGAAACATTAAGCATGTCGTGAATTTGTTGGCATTACTGGGAGGGCTGAGCCAGGGTGGAGTTTCCTGGATGGGCTCAGGATACAGTGGCCATTGTGCTGGCATCATCGCTCCATTGGCGCCATGTCTGAGTAGGATTGGGTCTTAAGTAAACTCAGAGGGGGATAGGCAGTGGCCTCAGCTGGTTTCAGAGTAGGAAGCATGGGAAGGTGAGCTGAGAGTCCTGCACAGAGGAAGGCTTCTTGGGAGACAGCTCAGTCGGTGCTGAGCCACAGTTCATTGCGTTCAGGGGGAAAAGGGGAGGGTAAGGGGAGAAGGAAGTCTGGAAAGAAGCGAGTGGTCTAATACCTGTCCTAGGTACTGGCTAGCATAGCAATTCTTGGGTTGTTGATGGGAATGGGGGTGCTTGATGTAGCATCAATGGGTCACACCCAACATAGGATGGAGGACAGTGTGCAACAAAGGATCGGTGAGCAACATTGTCACTATTGTGTGCTGAGCTCCTCCTGGACCATTCTTTTGCTCCTTGATGGTCCTTGATTGCCCATCCTTGCTGGAGATAGTTGTCCCTTAGTGCCCTGAGAAGGATGCTGCTGGAGACCTCTCCATTGCTCAGGAGACCTGTGTCCTGATAAGCATAAACCTCTTGATTGAATTACCCATTTAATTGGTAAGGGAAGCAAGACTGGAGGTACATCTTTTGTGACCATAAGTGGTCCTGTTTATGTCAGGAAGCTCCCAGGATGAGGCATTGTTTGAAGGTCTGAATAGGATGGCCAACCAAGATGTGGCTTGTAACAGAATTTTTTTATGGGAAAGCTTCTCACAAGCCAGAAATGGGAGAAGGGGCTGCTCCAAAACCCCAACCAAAAGGCCTGTGGCACGAAGCAATCTTGCCCTAAGCCCAAGTGAATCGACATGAGACTGACATGGGTCACACTATCCTGGCATGCACCCAGCACCACATACACACGCATAGAAGCATGTTAGGCAACAACAGAGACTCCTCTCCAATTTTAAGAATGAGATGATCCATTAGCTGATTCGGTGCAGAGTAGTGTCTGACTTCTATAATGGCAGAAACACATCACTTCTTTCATTAAGAAAAACAGGAAGCTTCAGTGACACTTTCAGAAACAGGAAAGTTCGCAAGTTACTTTTGTGCTATGATATTTGGTGAAGGAAATTCAATATTTGATTGAGAGGTTTTGTTTCTCTGAAGGTGTTGTTGCTTTAGAGAAGCTCGCTCCAGGAACAGTAACTCACTCCTAAGGATACTTTTGCGATAAAGCAGATAATGTGCTGAATCGCAGCAGGTTCAATGTGGCACATTTTGTATTTGACATAGAAGGGTGTTGTGAAGAGGAAGCCTGCTGAGTTTATCATCTTGTCTCCTTTCTGTTTCTGAAGAGTACTTTCTCTGTAGGAGGCTACTGAGGAGAAAACCATCTCAGCTCACAGGTTCAGGACTTTTGTTGTCACTGCTTCCTCGGGTCTAGATTTGGGAACTTCCCTCCAAGTTAACATGCATCGGGTTACACTGGAAAATTGGAAACCTTTAGACCTGCTTCATCTCCTCTGGTTCTTATTTGGGAATCTATTGCCAAGGACAAAATGCAACTCTCCATGCACTATTGTTGGCATACACTACAATTTGAATTTAGGCACACGAGTACCATTCATAAATGATTATTTGTATGTATTTTTTACTTGGGGAACAGACAGTTTCTGATTTAAAAAGCCAAAATATGAACTCCAGAGGGATTGTTGTATTAGGACCCAATCCTATTGTCAGTGGCATTCCTAGAGGGGTGGTGGTGGTACTGTAAGTTGTGCACAGGTCTACCCGCCGTTACACAGTGGCCCCACCCGTTCACCGTCGAAGCCATTCTGAGCGACAAAGTCAACACACAGGGACTTCTGCGCATTGCCTTCGTCACTCGTGATGGCGAGTGGGTGGGGCCACCGTGTAACGGCAAGTAGACCTGTGCACAATTTACAGCACCACCACCCCTCTAGGAACACCAGTACCTATTGTTTTCTTGCATTGCTAGAACTAGCATTCCAGTAGCGCAAGGCCCTTTACAGCAGTACAGAAGCTGGGTCACTGTCTCACGCTGCTGGGTAATGGCAAGAGGCGCAGCACATGCTGCAGCAACTCAGGGGAGGCTCCGTAGGTGCCAGTAAGTTGGTGGTGGAGGCAGGGAGGGGGAGGTTGGGGGTGTTCTGGAGCAGCAGGGGCAGGGAGTGGGCTGGAGGCGGAGGATCTCAGTGGCAAATGTGCATGCCAGAGCCCATTCCCCATTTTTCAGTCTTCCCCTGCCTCTCCTCAGACTTACACCAGCTATATAGCTGGTATGGGTCTGAGGAGACCCAAAGGCCTCCAGGAGGTCTACACAGAGGTAAGTAAAAATATTTTTATGAAAGAGCTGAGAGCTCTGAGGAAATCTGCCTAGGAGCAAGTTGTCAGTGGATACTACTCAGTTTAGGGCCAAAACGTCCTGGTAAGACTCCACTATGTAGGTGGGAGAAGGTATGGTGGGGATTTCAAAGGGATTAGGCATTTTCACAGATACTATAAAAGACACATTGATGAGGGGTGAGGGTTAAGACTGTGCATTTCCTTTGTTACTCATCCTGGAGAAGAAGCTGTCGCCCATGCCAAGCTGTCCTTTTCTGAGATACAAATCCGTCGTTCTTAGAAAGACACTTTACTGTGTATGCAAAGATTAATCTGTTATAAGAAAACATTGAGCATTGTGGTCTAGAACAATAAAAATGTGTAATATTAAGATAAACAAAAGCTATTCATTACTGCAGGTGCATTGACTTAATACCACCACCACCACCACCCCGAAAATACTGTATATTTATTCCTTCTTGTGAATGTGGTTCCTAGTTCCCTGCTCTCAGTCACTGTGGTGTGACTATGCATGGAGTTTTTTCCTCATCAATTGCATTTACATTCCCCATTGTATTTACATTCACAAGACTCATGCATTTCTCAGGTGAACTGCATTAAAACAACAGCGACATCATGTGGCCACAGAAATGATTAAACATGGCCATGGATTAGCTCCATCTGACGGCTTGTTCATGCAAAGTGAGAACATCTTTAAAACATCTTCTTTCATCTTGTAATCTCACCTTGTAAAACTGATTCCCACGGAAGTCCTCCACATGTAATACTCAAGTCCTTCACTGTTGATTTCATGCATCTAATTAATGTAGGCTCTTTCTTCAGAAGTTCACACCATAATCAGTCCACAAAGCATGAGGCACTTATTCTTTTTGTGAAAGCAATGAATACAATCCCTCTTTTGGAATACTTTCCTCCCTCCCTTCATCCTCCTGGCTCCACCACATTGTATAGCACAGCAGAGTGGAATAAGGAAGCTGGAAGAAGTGGACGTGAGTGAGGTATACGTTCTACCGGCTTCTTTGTTTTGCCCTGCTGTGCTGCTGTATTTCAGATCTTACAGCAATGGAGCCAGGACGAACAGGGAAGATGACAAATGGGGACTAGGTGAGGGGGCCATAGAGGTGGCTTATGGGCTCAGGGCATGGATGTTACTAGAGGGGTGGGCGGGGCGGACCACCCCAGGTGTCACCCCAGGGAGGGGTGACAGCAAAATGACTTTCTATTCTATTTGTTACCAGTGGTGTGAAAACACACCTCTGATAGAAAATGGGTTTTTCCCGATCCCCTCCACAACTCATGCAGGGATCGCATTTCCCAGGAGGCCTCCACATCCTGTGGTCTGGTATGGGAGGAGGTCCATGGGGGTTTGCCCCAGGTATCACCAACTCTAGTGACGCCCCTGGCTCAGGGTGCTGCTTGAATCCATCTGCTGCCTGAAGAAACTCATTTCAACTCACCTCATCACTGGGCAGACCCTGAGAAGAGTTAAAGCTTCTTAAAATAATTATTTTAACTCTTCTTAATTCTGCCTCCAGTATGAAAGAGAAGATGGAATTTGGAATGAGCAACAGCTGAAAATCCATTTTCTAGAGCTCTGAGCAAAACACCACTTCATTAAACACGCAATGAATACCAAAGGAACAATCAGTTCAGAAATCATCAGAATAGACACATAAAATGTTAGACATTGATTCTGGAACAATTTAATGTGAACCACTAGACATCTCTCTCTCCTATTAATCCATTTAATGTTGCAGTGCACTATATGTTGGTATAGCATTTTCAAATTATTATTCTCTCCTGAAACTATATATTTTTTTTGTTATAACTTTCAAAACTTGCAGTTTTTCTAACTTCCAATCAGAAGCGTTGGGGGGGAGGGGCCCCCCCGGGCATCGGGGTGTCAAGCTCTGGAGGGGGTCACTGCTGCTGAATTTCGGTGGAAGTGCACCCCCTCCAGAGTTTTTGCGGCCTTTTTAGGCAGCGCGGAGCCTGGGAGGGCGGGAGGATCGGCCCTCCCACCTTCCCAGGCTCTGCGCGACCTAAAAAAGGCCGCAAAAATGCAGGGGGGGGTGTTCCTTACCCGAAGTTTGTGCACTCCCCCAAGCCCGGGCCGGACGCATCCTTCTTGTAGCTTCTGGTAGAGAGGCTGCGCCTGTGAAACCTTGCTACAGCCTCTCTAGCTCCACTAGTCTTGCTGGCTGAGTCCTTCAGCCACAGTAAGGGCAGCAGTTTTTTTTAAAAAGTCCGAAAGTAGTAAGGAAATTCTCAGCAGTGCTAGCAAGACAAGCCAGACTTCCAATACACTTGAGAGAAAATTAAAAGGGAAGAGGAGCACCTCAACATGAAAAGAAACTGACTCTTATGGTTGTTTCATGGAGAGAAGTTAAATGAATTTTGGAGAAAAAAAGCACTTCACTATAGATCAGTGACAGCTGGAGTTCATCAAGACATTTTGCTGCAATAAAATACTGCATTCGGCCAGTAAACCTGCTTCCTTCTGATTGTTGTGGGTGCCACCTTCCTTGCTGTTTCAAAATGGTTATAGCTACTTAAAATAAGGCAGGCTGCAACCCATTGTGCAAGACGTTTACAGCAGAAGTTGCTTGTTAAGTACAAAAGCATAAGAGAGCATTCAGAGCAAATGCTACTAACTGGCAGCAATGAAATGATGCCTTTGCATACTCTCGTTCAATGGCAGCTCCGTCATAATGTCATCATAATGGCTCCATCATAATGCATGAGCCCAACTTGCCAAGTGGTAGTGGGGAGCAATAGAACCCTGGCTGCCTCACGATTGGGGGGCATGGGTGGGGGCCCTTGTGTGAACGTTGGCCCCTCCCTGGCATGTGCCCAACTTGTGAAGCCACCCTGAACTGATTCTTCCTATTTACTAAAACACACATTACCTTCTAAGTTCAAATGTCCTGGTTCTTTAGGTTTTGATAGGATTGGGGCAAAGCATCCCACCAGCCATCAATTGAATTCAATGTGTCAAATGTCCCTTAGGCTGCCCAGCCAATATGAAGCGATCATCAATGACAATGTTGTATGTGAAGACTCTGAAGCAGTCCTTATCTCAGCAGATGGTGACAAGTCCAGTCCAAAAGAGATCCAAGGAGGCCCAGGTTGTGCAATCTTCCTTTCAGAATCCAACAGCCCTAGATTTTGGTGCCATCCATAGCTGATGGAGACAGCAGAAACATACAGTGAGGTTAGTGCCAACTTCCTTGTCTCATTCACCTCTGCCACAGCTCCACTGAAAAACACTGTTCCTGGTTACAAGAAGCAACCCTTGTAATTTAAATACATATATTTGCATACTACGTATATCTATCATGGCCCTGAGAGGATAATGAAAATAATAAAGGAAAATAATGTTGAGTGCTTTATGGTGCATCTGTTATGAATGAATGGAAGGTAGAGACATGAAAAAAAAAGCCAAGTAACAGGGAGGCATTGTTAGGTTTGAAGATGCTGAACATATAAAGCCACCTTTTACTGAGTTAGACCACTGGTCTACCCTGACTGGCAGCATCTCTCAGGGATCTCACTGGGATCATTGGCGGTCAAAATGCCACCATTCAGAACCATTGAAGACCCCCTGCATCACTACAGCTGCGCAGGAGGGCAAATGGAGGGAGTAGTCATTCAGAAACCGGCTTTAAAGTATAGCAGCTGTCATGGGAACAACACTCGATAGTCCACAAAAGACAGTACAACCACAATGGCATCTGTTTGGAACTTCTGGGAAAAGCAACATTTAAAGGCTTTACTACATCAGCAAATAAAAGTTTATGAAGCTCTGACTTTACACAACACTAGAATTTTGCATTCATTTCAATCAGACTGTTCAGTAAACGCTGAGGCAGGCACTGATCTAATGGATGATGTTCTACGTTTTGTGGGTAGAATGCTAGGGGGTTTATTTGTCTTGTTGTTGGCATTGTTCCTGTGTACAATACAAGCAAACCAAAATGAAGGTCAGAGCTCTGCATCCATTTTGGTACCATCTTACTCATATATAGATATATTTTAACTCACCACATGGTGGCGGTGTTTACCCAAAAACCTAAAACTTGGAGTGTGGGGGTTTTTTTGGTTCCAATTCTGAAAACAGATTACATTCTTCTGAAGAGGCATGACCTTTCCTCTGCGCATTTGATGTTTCTGTGCTCATAATAAAAATAGCTTTACTATGTTTATTCCATGACGACTGTTATTCAGGAACATCCAAGTTGTCTCGAGATTTAATAGGCATAACGGGCACTGAGGCCTTTAGTGCTAGGTGATTTACATGCATACATACATACATCTGAAAGCTTCAGCTGTGCCTTGCTGAGTTTACAATTGCTAACAATAGTCTCAACCCATTTTGACAAGTGCTTTCTTCTCTCTTTAACTGCACATGCACCCTGTGTTGTATCTGAAACACTTTGCTGGAAAATGCGAACAATGCTATTTGCCTTTTTAGCAGTGACATCCTGTAAAAAATAAAATAAAAGAGGCAGAGGCCATCAAATCAAACACAAATGGCTTTGTGTTCCCAAAGTATTGCTGATATATAATCAGTAATTTCCATAACATAAAGGGTTTGTGCATTCCCTCAAAATAAATTGTGATCAAACATCCTTTTTCTTCTTTCTCCTTAATAGCTTTTGTACGTGCCTATGATGGCTGCCAGGGGTTTGCAGCCTCCTTGCTCTCTAGGTGGCAATTCAGCTGCCATAACAAGAATTAAGGAGAGGTGACAAATAAAATTCATGCCAACCTAAGGGGAATTTCCTGGGCTTTACATAACATTCCTGCTTAGATGAGGACAAGGTGCTCATTCTTCACTCACCGACGATGTTTTGTAACCCTCTGCAATATATTGCCATGCATGCTGCATGTTGAACATTCTCTCTCTGGGTTTAGCAATCTGTATAAACAGCATCTCACTGTCCCATTTTTACCACAAACAAATATCTCTACAGTCAACAATTCATTCAGCAAGTGCACACAGGAGAACTCGACAGCAAACGTTCATATCACAGACTGCGAAAAAGGAGGGCATTTATAATCATTAAGGACTGCGGAACCATGACCTTCATGCTGTGGGAGGTGAAAAATCCTGAACAAATCTCAGAGCTCTGACTGACACATTTGAGAAGAAATGGTCTTTTGAGGTATTTAAATTAATTGCATAAGCCAAGCCGCTGATGAAGTATATAAATATTGGTCTTGGCAATATTTTGTATGCTTGTGTACAAATTGTTTTATTAAATGATTATTGGAATTATGCGGAAACAACAGGAAGTTTTGCAGCACCTTAAAGATGAACACATTTATTGACATTCAAGGACTAGCTCTCTCTCTCTCTCTCTCTCTCTCTCTCTCTCTCACACACACACACACACACACACACACACACACACACACACACACACACACACACACCTCTGCCAACTGAGGATACTGACCAGCTGGTGAAGGTTAACAGGCCAGCCGTGATGCTTGTGGGATCTCCTCAGATCCTAGAGGGGATGAATTTGCCTGTGATTAACACAACAGTAGTTTCCTTGTCAGACCAGGTTTGGAGTTCTGATGCAAGATCCCTGTGGTCCAAATAGGTTAGAGTCTGCAGTACAAATGAAGATGATGGTGAAAAGTGCTCCAGCCAAAGCTGTGTTCTGCTTATCAAAAAAGCAGTATATTTGACACAGTACTGCTTTTTGATAAGTAGACCACAGCTTTGGCAAGGAGCACTTTTCACCACCATCTTCATTTGTACTGCAGACTCTAACCTATTTGGACTACAGGGTTCTTGCATTACTGGTCCACACTTTTGTAACCTCCAGGCTTGACTGCTGGAATGGACTCTGCATGGAGCTGTCCTTGAATGCTACAGTGCAAAATGCTGCCATAAGCCTCCTGGTGGTTATAGGTGGGCACACACATATCCAGCCAAGTTTGTACTAAGTGTGCCTACTGCTCAAGGTGCCCTTGAAATCCTTTCTTACCCTTGAAACCCATCATAAACTGGGCCCCATATAAACTGCTTGTCTTTGCATTGCCCTCCATGCTCACCCTGGTCAGGCCCTGCCTCAAATTACATCCCTCAGCAAGATAAAAACATTATGGCTAGAAGTAGGCCAATCATATTTGTTGCCTCAAAACTGTAGAATGTGCTTCTTCTCAATGTCTAGAATGCCTCTTCTTTGGAAGCACTCCAGAGGTCATGCAAACACACCTCTTCCAGTTGACACCTGGAGCAGTAGTATCACTTGTATCTTTTTTACCACAGTTGTCTCACAGTTTTATGAGTGATTTTCATAAATAATATTTGTAACCAGTATTTTCCATGAACAAATAGTTTTAAACGTAAAGCATCTAAATGCAATTATTGATACTTACCACAGCAGGAAATAAGGGCATGGATTGGTTGTGGACCCCTACAAGTTAGAATTAAATAAGTATCAGCATTGCTTTGTCTTGTTGGAAAGGTACATGGCTATATGCTTGCATTTACAAGAACCATTAACATTTAGGACTACTGTATATAGTCTATGAGAAAAGTAAACGGGGCCCAAGAAAACAGATCACAAGCACATGAGTGTGAAGACTATGATAATACACTGATATGGGGCATTTTGAGGTTTGCACTTGGCTAAGATTCACAGGAACATACTTGTTACTCTTTGAAATATTTACTGTCCAGTCCTATCTGGGCCTTGTGCTGCTGGAACTCATGTTCTGGCAGTGCAAGGCCCTTTACGATAGTCAAAAGCCGGGCCACTGTTGCATGCTTCTGGGGCGCTGTTGCAAATAGGTAGAGGTGCGGTGCATGCACCAGCAGCTCCTGAATGCTCCTCCACTATTGGTAGGTTGCTGGTGGAGGCGTGTCATGGGCAAGGAGGGGGAGGGCAGGGGAGTTTCGGGGAGGGAAGCATGGAGGACAGGGGTGGGAGAGGGTGGATTCCAGTAGTAGTGACTTGTGCCAGGATCCTATATCCTCTTTCCCAAGCTGCCCCCCTTTTCCTCCTCGAATTTATACCAGCTACATAGCTGGCATGGGTCTGAGGAGACCCATAGGCCACCAGGAGGCCTACACAGAGGTAAGTAGAAAATATTTTTACTTACCGTACCTCTGGCAGGCCTCAAGTTCACCCCCACCCACCATTGGATGCAGCATGTACTCCGTCAGCATGGCTGCATCATCAGTGGTGGGGGCAGAACTTGGGCCTAAGTCTTCCGCAAAATAGATATCTAACTATTAACATTAGTAAGAATGATAATAATACTATAAGAAAAAAGATGCCCCATTTTTGAATGTTGAGAATATTTTCTCTTGCATCTCTATGAACGTTTGTTTTAGTTCCTTTAGATTTGTACCATTGGGTGTTATGAGTAAACTAGCAAAGAACCTGAGCTATAATTCTCTCTCTGTTTTTTCAGTCGGCTTGAAATGTGCCCAGCTTGAAATGTGTTCATCCACAGGATTGTGTAAGAGCTTCATTTAAAATCCTGTCTCTTCTGCTTCCCGAATAAAAAGCACATGCTGAGAGAAGAACGGCAAGACATTGAGAGTGATCAGGAAAACGTTCACCTGTTTGAAACCTGAACACACTGACAAAGCCTGCCAGTACCTGTGCCTTTACCCCTAGATTCTCTCTTCTCCTCTTCTGGCTGTGATAAGCCCAGTCTATAAATCAGATCTGAAGTGTCTTTTTTTTTCCAAACAAACAAACCCTACACAGGTCTGTGCAGTATGGCTTTGTTGCACTTCTCCTCTTGAACCAGTTTGATCACAAACGATCACAGTTTTGAGGCTACAACAGTGATATAAAGTGCCACTCGAATTAAAGGCAGCAATAGAGAGAAAGGTTCAACGAGACACCCAGATGCTTATGCAGGCGAAAAACCTGCTGTTACACAGCCATCGCCATGGTTGCTCTCATGCTGGTTAGTGTCAGTGTAGAAAGGCTTCCATTGATGTACTTTCTAGAACAATATTTTCAGCATACCATGCAAGTGATACCATACACCTCCCAGAATGTGTTGCCAACACTGCTCATTCACACACATGCGTATCTGTTCCCACATGTGTCATGCACACACACAATCAACTCAAATTGGGGGCCCAATCCTATCCAATTTTCCAGCATTGATGCAGCTGCAGTGCAGCCCTTAGGTAAAGGAACAAACATTCCCTTACCTAGAGGAGGCCTTCGTGACTGCCCCCTCGCCACAGGATGTAGTGCATGCCGCATTCCATTGCTATGGCTAGAGAAATTCTTCTCCCTCTCGCACAACACCAGAACCAGGGGACATGCACTCAAATTGAGTGGAGGGAGAGTTAGAACAGACAAAAGAAAATATTTCTTTACCCAGCATGTAATTCATCTGTGGAACTCCTTTCCACAGGATGTGGTGATGGCACCTGGCCTAGATGCCTTTAAAAGGGGTTTGGACAGATTCATGGAGGAAAAGACCATCACAGGTTACAAGCCATAAGCAACCTCCTGGCTTTGGAAGTAGGTTTTCTCTGTGCCAGGTGCAGGGGAGTGACAGCAGGAAACAGGATTTATCTTGTTGGTTGTGTGCTCCCTGAGGCATCTGGTGGGGCCACTGTGTGATACAGGAAGCTGGACTAGATGGGCCTTTGGCCTGATCCAGCAGGGCTCTTCTTATGTTCTTATGTTCTTATGGCTGCATCAGTGTGGGAAAACTGGATAGGATTGGGCCCTAAGGTAAGGGGGGTAGCAATACTTCTAGAACCAGAGGTCATATTTAGAAGTGCCTGACAGTTTCTGGATCACTGACGTGGGTGAGTGGTGCGAACAGCCTCAAAGTACCTCAGAATTAGGCTACCAGTAAACATGAGGCTGGACTTTAAGAAGAAGAGTATATTAAAGAATATATAGACAATACGGGGGGGACAACATGCTTACTTCCAGTTACTGTTGCTTTAAGAACTAAGTTACAAAGCTTAAATGGATACCAATGAGTAAAGTACCTTGGAAATAGCTGTGTTTAGATAGGCAGTGGTTATTAATGGGAAAGAGAGAGAGAGAGAGAGAGAGAGAGAGAGAGAGAGAGAGAGAGAGAGAGAGAGAGAGCATCTGAATGAAGCTGTGCTGCACTTGCAATGTTCAATCCACCTCAATGCATTTCTATTAATATGGTCCGTGGGGGGTTGTTTGCTTTTATGGCTACTGTGCCTCATCCCAGATATGAGATGCAATGTTAGCATCACCTCCCCCTATTTATTTATGATTCCTGATTTAATAAAACCTAGAATTTCCTAAAAAGAGTAATTTATTTACAGTCGTAAAATGACATCACTCAACTTCTACCAAACGTTTTCCACTCTTTTACTATTCAATACGGCTAATATTATTATGCCGTTGTACAAATCGATGGTAAGGCCGCATCTGGAATATTGCGTCCAGTTCTTGTCTCCGCATTTAAAAAAGGATATAGTGGAACTGGAAAAGGTGCAGAAGAGAGCGAGCAAAATGATTAGTGGGCTGGGGCATCTCCCTTATGAGGAAAGGCTACAGCGTTTGGGGCTCTTCAGTCTAGAAAAAAGGTGGTTGAGGGGGGACATGATTGAGACGTATAAAATTATGCATGGGATGGAGAGAGTGGATAGAGAGAAGTTCTTTTCCCTCTTACACAACACTAGAACTAGGGGACATCCACTCAAATTGAGTGGAGGGAGTATTAAAACAGACAAAAGAAAATATTTCTTTACCCAGCGTGTAATTGGTTTGTGGAACTCCTTGCCACAGGAGGTGGTGATGGCACCTGGCCTGGATGCCTTTAAAAGGGAATTGGACAGATTTATGGAGGAAACGTCCATCACAGCTTACAAGCCATGATGGGGATAAGCAACCTCCTGGTTGTAGGAGTAGGTTTTCTCTGTGCCAGGTGCACAGTGGCGACTGGACACAGGTATCTTGTTGTCTTGTGCTCCCTGAGGCATCTGGTGGGGCCACTGTGTGATACAGGAAGCTGGACTAGATGGGCCTTTGGCCTGATCCAGCAGGGTTCTTCTTATGTTCTTAATACATTTGAATGTAGAGTTCTTAGGTAACGATTACTGGTAAAGTCATTTGGGCTTTTCCAGGATCTGACCCCACAAGTCCTTAAGTTTTACCCTCATCTTATCAAAGTTTCATAGCAAATTCCAGGGTTTTTGGCTCAAAACCTGCCCTCATCTTATCAGTGAAATCGTCTTATATACGAGTATATATGGTACGTATACAGCAGGATTTGTTTTTGCAGCAGAATTCTATCAGAATGGATCTCCAGGTTTGCAAGGCCTTACAAGAAAGAAGGACACACAGATACCTGGCAGTGCTACAGCCTTCCTTCCCCTTAAATAATGGCCCTTCCTTAGCATGCCCTCTCCTAAGAGTTTAGCATTACCTCACCTTCTTCAGGGCAAAGTCCTGCCTAGCTCCCAAGATTGCCAGCTAGGAACCACAGTGTTGCTAGGATAGACTGTACGTCACTGGGTTGGGACAAAGAGGATGTTGATAACAGATGCTATTGCCTTTATATGGGACATGGGAGCAGCTACAGAGGAGGCAGCAGCCATGCAGTCGACCCAAGTTACCCATGATGGAGGCCTTTGAGCAGCAGAGCTGAAACAGAGCTGGAACATTGGCTGAATTCTGGCATGTATGGAGCACTTACATAACTACAGCATCCTTTTCCTGGAAGGGAAGAACAGCCCTGACAGAGATGAGAGAGAGAGAGAGAGAGAGAGAGAGAGAGAGAGAGAGAGAGAGAGAGAGAGAGAGAGAGAGAGAGAGAGAGAGATTTTGACTGTAGCCTTGGCAAAGAGCAAGGCTGCATGCAGGCCAAGTTAGAGGATTTCCCCCTCCTCTTTCCTCCTGCTGGATGGCCATGAAAGAAGAAGTGCGGTGAAAGAACAACACTGTTTACACTCCAGTGACAGGTTTCACCTGCCAGAGGAGCTGAGTGGATTTCTTTCCAAAATCCGACCTCTTACATTACAAAATGTAAATGTGCACAAACACAAAAGGATGCCCTTTCTCCTGGGAAAAATTATACTTAGACCCTACGAAAGGATGTTTGCCCACACCATCACCCCTTATTCCTGAATGGGTGTGTGTGTCTGTGTGTGTTTCTATGACAGTTGCAACAGTAATGTGTGTATGGTGGAGTGAGTGGAGTTTTCTCTTTGCTTTTTCGGCTGCATATAATAAATGGGGGGGGGGAGCCAAGTAAATGTATTTCAAATGATGCATTGGTATTTTTGAAATGTATGTCCTCTGAGGCTGTGATTCAAAATGGGACAAAAAGGTCCAGCATTTTTCTTTTCTAAAATGGACTCCACAGAAACCTCACAACACGCTTCAGACCTGCCTGAAATGAAAAAGCAGTTTGGATATATGGTATGAGGGCGTTATCAAGGGGAAAAGCCACTATTCGTGCTCACATTTTTTTTTACTAAAAGCCAGCATGTAGACATCTCTTGGAATCACAGTCTGAGTGCCTCAATTTTCAGTTCTATATACAAGTAAGGTAATAACCTTCAAGATTACATGAATCCCTCTGAAATCAACAATCCTTAAAGACCTCAAAGCCATTCCAAAGAGCTGCTGTCGTTGAACTGAATGTGGCTGATTGTCAGGACGTCGGCTTTTTCTCCACTGCTACCTTGCAGGTTATCTTTGAATAGTTTGCGAAGTTTCTTGCAAAATTTCTCATTCATATTTGTTTAAAATGGAATGGAATGTATGCCAAATGGCAATATGTAATGGGAGACCTTGAACATTTGCATTTAGTCAATGTAGTCAGTGGATGGATCTAGCTCCATTCCTGTGGGGTTCTCTTTGTTCAGTGTTTATTTTCTGTCTTTGTCCCTTGTTTATTTCAGATACAGCCAATAGGCACACAGCACTGTTGTCTTGATATTTCCAGCCACCAAGCAGTGTTGCCTCAGCTAATCTCCACATTCAGTTGTTCATCCAAAGTAGAAACATAGCTAATGCTGCCTGTGTGAACTATAGACTATAAATTAGGTCACACATAAATGGGAGGTTTATAGTTTCAGGACTACAGAGAAAGTTCTGCCTATACCCTTTTTTTAAAATTCTTGGCACATTCTTCAAATAAATCTTAGCAACAAATCCCCCGTGTGCTGATTTGATCTGAGCTGACAGTTTGCCTTTCCAGACATGTTATAGTCGCCCTGTTTGAAATATATAGTTTCTGAAATCGTATTTCAAGTAAACTGGGGAGCATATCAGCTGCTGAGATATTTTGGATGGAGTGAAAAAGAAGTACCTGGGTAAAATCAGGAAATGAAGTACAACATGGGCACCATACCAGGTAGATTTTTTAAAAAACATATTTACACTTCTTGTGCTTCATTCCATAGACTGGACTCTGGCAGCTTATTCTTCTGTTTTGCACTAGCATTCTCATGTCAGTACTGTATATGTCTCTACCTCCCTCTATTTTCCTTACTTTGCTTTATGTAATTGTATCTCAGCCTTTCCTTACTTTTGTTCCCTCCAATTTCCCTTCAACAAATCTTCTGTTTATTAGAACTCTATACAGTATTACAAATTTCTAATGGGTTTTATCCCAGTTGAACAATGGTCATATCTTTCCCCCCCCCCCCAGAATTCTGGGAATTGTACTTTAGTGCAGATGCTGAGATCCCATCCCAGCTTCCCAGTATTACAGCACAATTCTGACTAAGGATCCGGCCGGCAGGCCCAGGCCAGATCCTGTGCACGACCTGCCCGTCAACTGGTGGGCTGGAGGTCTACTCGGGGAAGAGGACACCCGTCCCCTTCCCCGAGTGTAAACCCAGGCCGGCCCTATCGACCTCCTCAGATTTCCACCAACTAAATAGCTGGCGGAAGTAGAGGAGGTCGTGTAACGGCGTAATTGGCCCAGAGGGGATGGGGATATGGCCGATGCCATCCCCCACCCCTTCCTGGGCCAGCTAGACCAATGGCCCCCATCCCTTGGACCACCCACGCAGCTGGTGACAGAGCACTTACCTTCCACCGCTGTCCATGTGGAGATCCTGCGCCAGAGTGAGGGCCTCCCTTACTCCCAAGGCATTGTGAATGTGCTTTACGGCACGTTCACGACGTCTTCTGGCGACGGAACACTTACAGGATTGCGCCCTTAGTTACCAAGGGGTTTTGTGGAAAGGGAAGGACTAGAACACGGATGTCCTAAAAGACATAGGCTTTGTTCAGATATAACACAAAACCACAGTTTGTGATAACCACAGTTCAATGGTTTGTGAATTCAGGAATACTACAAAACTACAGTGTGGAAACAACTAACTGTGATTTGCTAACCAATTTTAAACCATAGTTTCAGATCCTGGTATGCTGACTCCAAACTAACCATAGTTTATGAGTAGGCTTGAGTTCTGATATAACGTGAAGTCATGGTTTAACTAAACAAATAATGGTTTGTGTTGTCTGAAATCAGTCATAGAAATGGGACTACTCTTGCAGGAATCTCCTCCTTCCCTTAGTCAAATCATGTGCTGCCACAACTGGCAGCAGTACAGGAGGCCTGCTGCTGGACTGGGAAAGGTAAGTCTGATGGTGTCAGAGGCAGAATGGGGCAGGGAGGGGGTGGAACAGGGGAGGCGGGGTAGGGGGCAGGGAGGGAGGCACACTTGGGCGGAATCAGCAGCATTCGCATGCACTGATATCCTAACCCCTTCTGTTTCCCTTTCTGCTTCCATTACATGCCTCAGACATACGCCTGCAAAATAGCAGGCATAGATCTGAGGAACCCCATGGCAGCGGTGGAGGCTTTCCCTGGGGTAAGTGAACAAAAGTTCACTTTTTAGTTCACTTACCCCATTCATTTACCCTGAGGAGTTCAAGTACCCAGTAGCGTCACTAGGATGCGCGTCACCCTGGGGCAGGGGGCGCGCGTCACCCTAGTGACACTACGATATCGGCGCGGGGGGGCGACCCGGCTCCCCCCCGCGTCGCCCTCCGGACGCTCAGAGGCCGGCCCGGGAGCCAGCCTCGGAGCGTCGGACCCCATCGGCGCTCCAAGGCATTCTGAAAGAAGGCCCAGGCAGCGCGTCCATCCGGGTATTTCCCAGATTTTCGCGCATGCGCAGACCCGTTTTGAGAGCTTTTTGCTAGGGGCTTTGTGATAGGGGCAAAAAGCCCTCAAAATGGGTCTGCGCATGTGCGAAAATCCGGGAAATACCCGGATGGACGCGCTGCCTGGGCCTTCTTTCAGAAGACCCTGGAGCCCCGACGGGGTCGGACGCTTCGAGGCCGGCTCCCGGGCCGGCCTCGGAGCGTCCGAAGGGTGTCGCACGTCACGGCCCGTGGCGCGCATCACCCGGGGGCGCCCCGCCCCCCGCCACGCTCCAGCGATGTCCCTGCAAGTACCCCTAGGAGACCTTTCCACCTGCCCCCCTCCCGCGGATGCAGTGTGTGCTCCGTTGGTGTGGCTGCATCTGTGGAGGGGGGAGGAGGAGATTTATCAGGATTGGGCTGTTAAATTTATTTCAAGTCTGCAGAATTTGTCCCTCCCAAATTAAAATGTTTTCATCTTCAAAAAGGAATGTTGCATGTGTGCTTTAAACCTAATAGCCTTTATCTTAGGACACTAGCCCACCTCCTTTTCTTCAGCAAATCTATTAAAAATCCAAGTTATTATCATAGACTTTTTAAAAATCTGATCCATTATAATAGTAAAGTAGCTTAGGTTTGCTACTTGCTTCTCAAAACACCAGAAGACAACTGACAGAAAAATGTATTTGTTTGCAGCTATCCTGTATACTGTGTCACATAGCATTAAATTGCGCTGCAATTGGTGTGATACATAAAACAATGTGGCATTTTGGTGTAATCTGACACAACTTGTCAAGAACAAACATGCAGCCAGAAATATACATGGAAGATGGCTTGCCAATGATAGCAACTTTCTCTAAACAAAATGTGGTGTTGTAAATAGATCCACACACAAAAAGAGAAAGAGGAGCTCAGTGACCTAAATAATTTGAAGCGGAGACTTTACAGCCCCAATCACATGTTTACTCAGAAGTAAATCCCATTATGTTCAATGGGGGTTACCCCCAGGTAAGTGTGTATAGGATTGAAATCTCAGACTCCTACAAGGAAATGCACACAAACTTGAGGAAAGGGGAATTGGGAGTGGAAGTTATCTAGGTCAGAGGTAAGAGAACTAGATTTAATAGCTACAGTATTTAGGCTCCCTTCCCCTGATATATTTCTGATGGGTCTATATTTCCTTCCTTCTCTATATTAACAAAGAGAGATATGGGGACCTCCATGGTGCCTAATTTGGGGGAGGGCAGGATAGGGGATGGTCTACTTACGGAAACAACCCCCTTCCCCTGCAGGAAAATTCTGGGAGGCCAGGACAATCCTACCTCTCCCAGTCCAAGGCAATAGGGGCAAAGTGATAGGGGCAAAGAGCTTCATAGGTGTTTACCTCTCATACTGTAAATATCCCAAAACAGGGACCAGTACAGCAAGTTGTCACTTAATGTTGTCGAAAGGTTCCTCTTGGAAACTGCAACTTTAAGCGAAACGACTTACAATGAAACCAATTTTACCATAGGCTAATTGAGAAATGTAAGCATTCCTGTGGCCTTTTCCCATCAACTTTAAAACGAAACGACTTTAAATGAAATGACTTTAAGTGAGGACTTGCTGTATGTAGTCTCAAGCCTTTGGCCAGCCAGCACTAAGAGTTTAAAGGGTGAAGGGCTGCTTGTTTGCCTTCAGCACAGAACTCAGAGAGTTTGTGTCCTGCGTACTTCAGTTCTTTTGGCAATGAAGGCAAAAATAATTTGCAGGTAGTTCAACTCGCTCTCCAGCATGAAGTGGTGATTCCTCATCAAGGTTTGAGTCTTCAAGAGCAGCACATGATGTCATGCTGAAGTGAATGCCAGGCTAAGTGGGAACATTTCATTTGACCAGACTGATGTGGCTTCAGGCTTCTTAGCTGCTACTGGCTTTAGCAAAAAAGAAAAAAAGAATGAAGAGTCAGGAAGAAAGTGTTCTGTAGCAGCACATCAGACTCTGCTGTTCACGACTCCTTGCCCAGATGCAGCACATTTCAAGGAATGAAAAGGGGTATCTAGCAGTGCAATCTTATACATGTTTACTCTGAAGTAAGTCCCAAAGAGTTCAATAGAGCTTACTCCGTTAAGTGTGTGCAGCCTTAGAGCCCAAGCTTAGGCATGTCTACTCAGAAGTGAGTCCCATTATAGTCAATGGGGCTTACTTCCTTCCAGGTATGTGTGAATAGGATTGCAGCCTAAGGGTCCAATGCTATCCAACTGCTGATGCAGTTGCTATGCAGCTCCAAGGTAAGGGGAAAAGTGTTCCCTTACTTTGAGGAGACCTCCTTGACTGCCCACTACATTGGCACGGTGGCATCAGTGCTGGAATGTTAGATAGGATTAGGCCTATTAGTGTTAGACTTATGTTGCCCTTAAATTAGTCTAATTGTACACATGCTGGCATGACCCTAGCGCTTCAGTCAATTGTTATCTGCATACATAGGCTTACCATTCGTCCCGGAAAAACCAGAGGCAAGTACACCCCTCCGCTGCCGTGTGGCACCCACTGCCCTGGGCCCCCCTGACCCCCCAGCGACGCCTCTGTGCTACTGTAAACAGTTTGTAAGCAGTTGACATAGTGTAATCCATATGCTACAGAACTAGAGCACAAATGATTTTTCATTTTTAATTACTTGATTTTATCCATCAATAAAATGCAATACCATTCATCAACTAACCACATAAGAACATAAGAACATAAGAAGAGCCCTGCTGGATCAGGCCAAAAGCCCATCTAGTCCAGCTTCCTGTGTCACACAGTGGCCCCACCAGATGCCTCAGGGAGCACACAAGACAACAAGATACCTGTGTCCAGTCGCCACTCCCCCGCACCTGGCACAGAGAAAACCCACTTCCAAAACCACCCTTCCCACCTATAATTTTGGAGTGCAATATCAACTGTGCAATATCAACAGTGATGCAAGTTCATGGCTTGATGCGCTGTATTACCACAGGAGGCAACAATGGATAGCTAAGAGCTTAGTCTTAATGCAGGAAGTGTTAGGACTTATTTTGAAAAGTCTGTCATTCATTCATAGTCCTCTTTTCAACGAGAAACCATTTCAAAGTTCATTATCCACAGAATCAAAAGAAAACCAATGACCACTATTTCAAGACCATGTTAGAAAGTTCTATTTTGTTACCCTTCCCCAGTTCTTCATTCTGCGAAATACTGTTGTTTATGCTACATTCTCCTAAACACATCCACTGTTTATTTAAAGGTTTACCACCACCAAATTCCATCCCCTAAAGACACAAATTAGAAAAACTGGTTAAAAGGGAAGCATGAAATTGGATCTCTGTCACTGTTTGCTCTGTCCATAGAACCGATTTACTCACAAAGCAATGGGAAGGATTAGTGACTCATTTTAGACTGTATTTGAAACTGCTATGCACTATATTTCAAGTGTTATTATCAGGACCTCAGGCATACAAAGAATGACAAAACTATTTGTGGAAGCCTTACACATCCTGGGACAAATGCTTCCTAGCTTGTAGCCCTGTTAATTCACAGCAATGTCACCAAAGTTATTAGCCTTACTTTAACATGTATGAGAACAGAATTTGTTTCCTTACATAATTAATACGAAGTATTAAGCATGGTTGTCTGCTGTATTAACAGAATGTCATGGAACAATTGTTTGCCCAAGGGGCATCTTGTGTATTTGTTGAACAAAACATTTCTTCAAAGTTGAGCATAGTGGAACTTCCAATACCCCGCCATTGCTCCATAAATGTTCAGATTTTCTCAAAAAAAAAATCCTGTGGTTTTTAAGAATTATGTTTCCAAATGTTTGTGGTTAATCAAGTATTTGTGTGTGTGTGTGTGTGTGTGTGTGTGTGCGCGCACGCATGTGTGCACATACACGCATGCACACACATGCGTGCACACACACACACATTTATTTAACAGTATTGTAGGGAGAGATGGAAATGCATCTTGGGCACAGCTAAAATGAAAGACATTCCCTACAGCAACCAATGCATTGTGTAATAATTAGTTTGACACAAAAAATGCAGTGGCAGTGTAATTTGGCTATCAATCACTGTCATGGCTGGAGTATATGAGGCTTCTGGCAGCTGCAGGAACAGCTGTAACTCAGGTCTATTGTTTTTGTGGCCAATCTCACATATTTCTGGAACCTATTACTGGCAGTTTTAGGCCCTGAAAACGGGATGGTGGTAACAGAACACTGAATATTCTAAATGATGCTTACTCATTAAGTATCACTTTCTACAATAATGTCTAATTTCTGAGAGTTCACTTGGCAAAATTAAAGCTGAAATGAGTGCTGCAGCTTTATAAATGGCAAGAGGAGTTTTCCTATTTAACACTCGGAAAAGAAAGGAAGGCTCTCAACAGATGTATCTAATTGCTCCTTGTATCCTCTATGTTTTTATTACTTCCAAATACTTCCGCACAGCATTTTGTTCATGTGGGCGAGAGGTGAGCAGAATGTGGCTTAAATGATCCACCCCCAGATCCTAAACACAGAGGAGGATTGGCTGGAAAGCCCCCCAGAAGACAAAGAAGGGCCCTAGTTGCTCACCATATTATGTTTTCTTTAGCCCCCCAGGTCCTCAAAGAGAAATATCCTTGGCTTTCCTTGAGTGGCTGTATTGGTTCCACTCCTGCTGAACCCAAACTTAGCAGATGTTCACATTTGCTTTGCATGAGTTTGTTTATTTGTGTGACATCATCTCAGAGGCCCTTTCACAGTGAGAGGAAAGCAGTGGGATCATTAGAAAAAGAGAAGGGGGAACAGAAGGTCTTTCTTCTTCTGGAAGAGTATAGAACATGTGATAGCCCTTTGGGGAAAGGTCGTCCGTTTCTTGGAGTCGGGGCTCAGTGAAGGAGTTCATCCCAATTGCCAGCACTAATAGAGGAAAAGAAGACCAAGCTGAAAAAGAGTGTTTGAGAGTGGGGGCTATCCTGGCTATCCTGTTTGCAGTGCTCCCAACAATAAAGCCAGCAAATGACATACCTTTCCTTCTGATGAGACAATCCTTAAGTGAGAGCTTTGAAAAAACTAAAAATAGTGAATGAGGAGATGCACACACACAAAAAAAATAGGAACCATGGTGGGGAGTAAGAGCTAAATTCCCCCTTCCTTGCTGCAGTTTTAATGGCATTTCATGCACCACCCCCTTATGCTAATTATTTATATAAGGAGAAAATGAAGGGCCATCCTCACGTGTTCTTTGCAAAGTGTAGTTAGGCCCTTACAGTCATTGTGAAATCCAGGATAAACAGGAAAGTCTTAGCTAAATGTGGCATTTGTTTTGCAAACAGTGGTGGTTCATTTTGTATAGGGATACCTTTGTGTGTAACAAGAAAACCCTTACTCACACTGAATGCAGACAAGCACACATGCTATTGAATGCTGGAATAACAGAAGAAAAGGGAAAAGAATGGGGACAAAATTCTAAAGGTGGAAGCTTGCTCCAGCCCAAATAATAAAAGATTCTAGTTTTAACCCATAACAGTCAGATACTTCCACAGTTAGTTAATCAGATTTTTTTTTTATGTATAGCTAATTAATCTTCTAAAGCTCACCATTTGCTTTTGATACATGCATGTTTGGCAACTTATTTTTTGTCTTTAATGAAAATGAGTGGGTTGTATAAAAGCAACCCTTGTAAGTGACAAATTCTTGTTCTAATCACCTTTTCTGTCACGTAGAAAGAATGCTACTATTTTTCAGTTGTGTGCTTCTATTAAGGGCTTTTTAAACTGGAGATACTGCACATTGTAATTAAATGTGATGGCAAAATTCCACTTTATGCTAACACACTCTTTGCCTGTAGGGTACGGTGCTATTAATGTTGCAAGTCATTAGTGATTTTATTAAAAATGATTTAGGGATTTTAAATGAAAGCAAGGCAACATTTATCTGCAAAGTTATTTATGACAGTGACTCCTGTTCAATCATTCCTCTGTTGTCTTTCACCAGTGACATTTTCTCTGCTTGTGTCTTACTGAAGAACAGTCAATGGCAATCAGTGGTAACCATGTATTCCCACTACTTATAGACTGGTATCAGTGCTGTGAATGACCTCAATATCTGAGTCTTGATTCACCAGTGGCTATATGCACATGCAAGTAGTCTTCCACATATGTACCTCTAGCCAGATGGAAGATCTCACACAACAATACATGCCTCATGTGCGCCCCGCCCCACTTTTCCAGGCCTGCAACTTGTGTCTTATTTTTAAAAAGCCAAAATCCAGTCAATCAGCTGTTTGAGAGTGGAAGTGCCCTCTTATTCCCTGACTGTTGAGCCTTCTCAGGAGCCTTCGGTGAGAGACTGGATCAAATGTCTTCTGAACATCCAGGTATATAGTATCAACAGGTTCACCCACATGCCTGTTGACCTTTTCAAAGAACTCTAAATGATTCGTGAGGCAAGACCAACCCTTACAAAACCCATGCTGATTCTCCCTCTTCTTCTATACACTTCCAGATTTTATCCTTGATTAGACTTTCCACCATCTTACCTGGAACAGATGTTAGGTAGACCAGCCTGTAGTTTCCTGGGTCCCCTCTCTCTCCTGTTTTCACTTCCATACAGTCCTGGGTTTCATTTTTTAGTATAACACTAAGCATGACAGAACCTTGGAGACTAGCAGCGCAATCCTGTGCTGACGGAGCAAGCGCTCCACTGACCTAAGGATGCAGCTGCCCGCCGTTTAGGCTGGCCACCGCATCTTGGGCTGCCCATGTTCTAAAATGACAAATTAGATAATAGGACATTATGGAAGTTACCTGCAAAGTGAATCTTGCTCTATCACTGATACAATTTGTTCTGAAATAATTTTATATTATTATAATCTCCAGTGGTAACAATACTGTCTCTGCACTTATTGACCAATATATGAATTGCCCAGAGAGGTCTATTTTTTAAAAAAAATAACTAACTTTGCACTTGACACCCCCATAAGAGTCTGAATTGTATGGAGCCCTGCCCCTTCTGAACTATGGTAGGGCAATCCTCCCACCAATCCAGAACGTATACCAGAAGCTGTATCAAAAGCAGAATGATAGAAAGTGAAACAAAGAGGTAACATAGCGCCACATCTCACAGAGTCTTTAGCAACTATGTCTCTACCCGCCAGTCACAATGTTGCTGACTTGACATTAGGTAAAGGTGACCCCTGACAATTAAGTCCAGTCGTGTCTGACTCTAGGGTGTGGTGCTCATCCCCATTTCAAAGCCGAAGAGCCAGCGTTGTCCAAAGACGCCTCCGTGGTCATGTGACCGGCATGACTCTCCTTGCCGCAGCGCGTATCATGCAGCTGGAACACGGAGCGCTGTTTACCTTCCCGCAAGCGGTACCTATTTATCTACTTGCATTAACATGCTTTGGAACTGCTAGGTTGGCAGGAGCTGGCCAAGCAACGAGAGCTCACCCCGTCGCGGATTCGAACTGCCGACCTTTTCAATCGACAGCTCGTTCAGCGGTTTAACCCGCTGCGCCACCCGCTGGCGCATTACCCGTACATAGAAGTTGCCAATCACCAATGATGGCAAGAATGCCAGGATGTTGTTAGGCGACACATTCCATACCCTCTCCTAACACAGTGTGCACGTACAATCCCAGGAAGACCCCAGTGTCTGTTTCACCACAATTTATACCCTGACCCACTGGCAGCAAATAATATTGTAACACAAGTGCCTGAGCTCTCCTAGATGTCCTCCCACAACTTCTACTAGGTTCAAATCTTCTCACAGCCTGAGTAGGCTGAAAAGAAAACCCATTTGCCAGTCACTCTTCAGCCCCCATTTGTGTTGAAAATGACCAGAGAGGAAAGGAGGAAGCAACCCCTCCATACCTGTGCTTCCTCTGCTCAGATTGGCAGTCGCCAAGGTGGCTTTTACTTTGGTTGAAAAAAATCAGCTTTGAAGGAAAGTTAAAATAACACAGAATGGCGTGTCACATCTCTGCAAAGCCATGAAAGAAAAGGGCATAGATACGGTATGGAAAGAAATAGTGGATTTCTTCAGCACTCTAACTTGTCAATTTGAATTTTCTAAAATGTCTTACTTTTATGGCTGGCTTTGCATGAGTTTGCATATATAAAATCATGCTAAATAGAATATGTCACATCACATAGCTGTAACTTTGGAAACTTTAATATCTGAACAAATGAGAAATATATTCCTCCCACCCACCCCAATGTCTTGAAAGACTGTCCCACTTCAGGGCCAATATAGATGAGCTTCAAACTCATCATTCCATCAGAGACTGAAATAATGTTCAAGAGATGACTTGAGATATTGCAGAAGGGACATCTGTTTTTCTGGGTGCTCCTTAGGCAACCACCAGACTGCAGTGTTCAATCTATAGCAGAGTGTCCTCTCACTGTTTGCTTAACATCTAAAGCAGTGGTTCTCAAAAAAATTTCCCCGCGCCCCCCCGTCACCCGATTTTGGGGGGTGGCGCCCCCCCCTTCGCGTCGCCCTCCGCACGCTCCGAGGCCGGCCCGGGAGCCGGCCTCGGAGCGTCCGGAACGGCCGGCGCTCCAGGGCCTTCTGAAGGCCCAAGCGTCAATCCGGGTATTTTTGATGTTTTCGCTCATGCGCAGACCCGTTTTCGTCTCTGCGCATGAGCGAAAACATCAAAAATACCCGGATTGACGCTTGGGCCTTCAGAAGGCCCTGGAGCGCCGGCCGTTCCGGACGCTCCGAGGCCGGCTCCTGGGCCGGCCTCGGAGCGTGCGGAGGGCGACTGTGGTGGTCGAGCCCCCCTTTGTGGGGCCTCGCGCCCCCCCTGGGGGGCGCGCCCCACTATTTGAGAACCGCTGATCTAAAGGTATTGAACTCGTGAAATAAAGCTAGGCTTTACTCAATTTATTATTGCAAAAAAATGTGAGTAGCAATTTTTTGGATCTTTATTTTCATGGAGAAATACAGCCAAACTTACATTTATATTTCTAGTAAGAGCTATCTTAAAGAGACCTGATGCTTTCGTTCATGTGCCACTTATTCCTCATGTTAGAATGAGATTCTAACATGAACTAGCTTCCTTTTTTGCCATTGTTTTTTTTTTAACCTGTTAGGCTCTCTGTATCTTTACCAGTTGCTCAAGAGGAAAAATTCAATGGGTGCAGCATTCCCTGCCATGGAAATATAAGGATGGCCAAAGCTGTACCTATTGCATTTTTGAACCTCTAGCCGCTATTAAAGGCATAGAAGCTCTGTCAGGAACAAAGGTAGGAGCACTAGTTGCAAGGACCCTGATACATCGGTAGTCCAACATATCGTTCTGTTTATGCACAATAATAAGGCATAACATGGCATTGGCATCCTAACCTGAAGTATTTTGAAACAAGAAAGATAGGGCCAAACTAGATAAGACCACAGAAGATGTGACCAGTGTCCCAATGGCTATTTAAATGTTTGTTTATTTGCTTAATCATTTCCCTTCAGGTTATTTTACCAATTAAAATTGCTCCCCATAACTACTAGGCAATTGGTTTATATTAAAAAAAAATTGGCCCAAGAGGAAAGGATTAAGGACTCCTTTCCCCACTGTTGTTAAAGTCAAATTTGCAGTTCACCCTATCCGCATTTGGGTGAAAAAGAGAGAAACTATCATCAGGAGATGAATCACTGATCTCCTGGCATGTTTCTAGTTTGGTTCTTTGGCAATAGATTCCCCCAAAGCAGACTGTTTTAGGATGCATAGTAAAGACATACAGATGGTGTGCAAAGAGGGCCATACTGCAACAGTATTCAAAAAAGGGATTATTTTTAGATGTTCTGATGAAAGCATTTGAGTTATGTTGCCTTTTCCCCATCCATGTTGTATATTAGAGGAAACAATGTATGAGTAGACATGGAAAGATGTTCATGGTAAGTAGGTACTCTTGGCATAGAACAAACGGAGGAGAAACAAGTTAGTGAGTTTCCTTTATTCACAATTTTCACTACATGTTTAATATGTGTGTTGACTCAACTATTTTCCTTCGATGTTAGTAAATAGCACTCATGAGATCGTGTGTGCTCCCATGTGCAGGGTTGGCCCAAGGCCTCTTGGTGCCTAAGGCAGTGCACCAAATGCCACCCTCCCTTACCCAGTGACACACCAGCTCCTCCTCACTCCAGCTTCTCCACTGCTCCTCCACCTCCTCCTACTCCCTGGAGACACTGTAGCCCCCCGCTTTCCTCTCCTCTACGCTTCCTCTTCCGCTACATTTCCCTCTTCCTTTCTGAATACGAGTGGAAGGTGGAGGAACAGTGGAGCCATGCAGGCTGGCCCCTCCCACAAACCTCAGTCGGCCTCCTGGACACCCTCCGGCCTGCACTGGCACCAATGGAAGTTATTTTTCCCAAGTGAACAGCACACAGAGGGGCACAATGTGGATGAGAATTGTGGAAGGGTGGCTCCCTACCATGGTTCCAATTGCATATGCATGTCCTTCAGCATGCTATTTACCAAACTGAAAGGAAAACAGCAGAGTCAAGATAATAATAATATCTGTATTTATATACCGCCTTTCTATGTCGTCAGATTTCTCCTTGGACTTTATGCAAGGCGGTTTACACAGGCAGGCTTTTCTAAACCCCCATAGGGAATTTTACAATAAATGTTCTATTTTCATAGAATACATCTTCTCCAATGGTTTCCTTTCAACAGTGTGGTAGCTCACTGGCTGCACACGACTTCAAAGCTCCCAAGTTTCTCTGACAGCAACTCCTCTCTCTCACAGAGGGTCAGCACAGACTGATCACACACCCAAACCCACACACACCTTTGCTGTATATTTCGTCTTAGGACTATATGGAAGGAAAACAATACAGAATAGGTTATAAGGTTTAATACTTGGAATTCTCCTTGTCCTCTGCGAAGATAACTTCTTAGGCTCTTTTTACTCAAGTGTAGTATTTAACAGATATGACCCACCATTGAGAACTTTTGCTGTCCCCTGCCCCCTTAAGGGGCAAGGGACAGCATGGCAGTGGCGATTCGGGGGATCGCCACTGCCACTACCACCAAATTGCCCGAAATCACCCCCGCTGCACTTACCGGGGCTTGGGGGAGCTTCGGAGAGGCCTGTGCAACCCTCTGCAGGCCTCCCTAATCTTCAGATCACTGTTTTGTGGTTTTCGCAAAAACCAGAAGTGCTCGGAGATTGCCGCAAAACAGCGACATGAAGATTGGGGAGGCCTGCAGAGGGTCACGCAGGCTTCCCTGAAGCTCCCACAAGCTCCGGTAACTGCAGCGGGGGTGATTTCCCACCTCTCAGGGAGAACTTTGAGAACCGCTGTGATAGAGGATCCAAAGATTATCATTCCTAGGGAATAATAATAAATGAATAACATTCATTACAGGGTACTTACTGAGTTTGCTTCACAAAGCTAATTTTCAAACTTCTATCTCTTTATTCTCATCTTGACCATATTTTGGCTCATTGGTATAAAGGGAGCTACAAAATGAAGTAATCTTTGAGATATTGTTGCAAAGATAATGAAGAAAAATAAAGTCCAGTCCTAACTAGGGCATCAGCTTGTCTCTGTGAACAAGACAGTTTATCACTAGCTGTCAAGTATACTGATAAAAGAGGTGCTCTTTTCTCCCCTTGAATTCAAAGTGAGGCTGTGGATGCAGTTTCCCTTCAAGGTCAAGTGACCAAGATGAGCAAGTTCTGGTATGTGTTCAATTATGATAGATAAGAGGCATGCTGAAATGAAATTTGCCGTTTTCAAGAGCTAGCAGTACCATATGAAATGCCAGACACAATGAAAACAGACAGAACGGCACGTGACCAGACTCCTCTTATATTTACACACTTTTGAGGACAATGCAGAATATTCAGGGACAATGCCTCTGGAATGTTTCCGGAAGAAGGGTCTTTGTGCTGGCATTTTGAAATGGCTGCCTAGCATCTTCCATCATCAAGTACTGCAGGGAGAACCGGGGCAGAATGGAGAGTCCCGGCTTTCAGGCCCCTTCTGAGGCAATATTCCATGCTCACAGGCTGACTTTTTAAAGCAGGGGTGGCCAACCTTTCAACATGAATGCTCCTCCTGGCCCTTTAATGGTTGTATAGGTGAGGGCTCTTCAGCAGGTGCAGCTGCAGTTTAACAGCACCATCAGCAATTGCAGCTGCCAATATTCTGTCTTCTACACCACTCTTAAGAATGCAGAGGCCCTAATGGTAGAAGGTTGGCCACCCCTGTTTTAAAGCAATTCAATGAGCATGTCCATGTGGAAACATTACATGGAATGTGTTGTTCATGTATTCCTTAATGGATTTCTAAGAGCAAAACACTAGATGTTTGTTAAAACTATTAACAGAGTTAGCCTGGAAACACACACACACACACACACACACACACACACACACGAGAATCACCATTTCCTGTGTAATGTAATGTTTCTGTGCATATGTAACTTACCTAAAAAGATTGACTGTAAAATGGTAAGACTATAAGAATGCCTTTGCTAGATCAGTCCGATGGTTCATCTAAGCTCTGCGTTTTATCTCCCACAGTGGCCAACAAATGCCCCTGGGAAGTTCAGAAGCAGCATATGAAGGTAACAGCCATTCCATGCAGCTTGCCTCCAGCCATATGCTATCTCTGACAATTGAAATTCCATTTAGCTGCTACAGGTAATAACCATTGATAGACCTAACTTTCATGAACTGCTTTAATCCTTTTTAAAGCTTTCTAAGCTAGTGGCCATCATTAGAAATGGGGTGGAGACAGTGAGCTGTGTGATTATGAGAGGACTGCAAAATCATTCTCTATTACTACACTCATTTAAGCTTGCCACCTGGCTGTATCTTTTCTCAGCCCTAATGTCAGATAACAACAACCTTACAATCCTTTAAGATTAAAAACAGCAGAACTGCAGTTCTGAACTGCAAAAGACAGCAGAGTGAGCCACATTTCATTAACAAACTTCTTTTAGTGCACAAACTAAAGGACTTAACATTGCCTCCACCCCACAAATATAAAGGCCTTATTACCCTTAAAGGGCCAGCATCCAAAAAGGAGTCACAGTTCAGGAAAGATGGTTCGCTCTAAATGTATAGTCTTCATTCAGTGAGTGACTAGGACACATTAAAAGGGCACACTTGTCACTGATGTTCGCAGTAGCAATGACTCAGAGGTTTGAGGCCTTTGCTTGGAAGATAAGATGTGCTAACTTTCTCTCTGGGCATTTGTATGTATAAGAAGAAGGCCTAAGAATGCTGACACTCCTTATTAGGTTTATTTCTTTTGATTTATGACAGGGTAGCTAAAGTTGTCATCCAGTGCACTCAGTGCCTAATATACAATAAAATGAGATTTAAAAAAGCACACAACGTATCTGGTGCCATATCTGGGCTGTTGTGAAATGCATATAGAGCAGGCACTGGAAGAGAGGAGTTCTTATGCTGCTGGCAGCTTCTCCTGCTCAGTACTGAGTGACACCCATGAGCAGTATGGCCCAGTGATGTAGACTTGAGTCTATTGACTCGAACTTGAGTTGCATCAATAACTCGACTCGGACTTGACTCGGCGATTGTAAAAGACTCGACTCGAGACTTGGAGCCTTTTATGACAAGTCCAATTTTATTAAGGTTTAAAACCGATTTCCCCATTAAATAGATAGGGACTCGCAACTCGCAACTCAGTGACTTGGGGGCAAAGTCACTTGGGACTTGACTCGAGACTTGGAGTCAGAGGCTTGATCCACATCCCTGGTATGGCCTATTTTTTTTTCCTGTCAAGGGCTCCTTTAATAGGACAACTGATAAAATACAGTATCTTCTGTGGTTTTTACGTTTAAACGTGTGCTACATCCACAGGAAATGCTGAATTCCATGTGGGTTTCTGCATGTTTGTTCAGGGCCTCAGTAAACCCTGCCCCCCCACCAATGATGCTCACAAGAAGCCCCACCCCCACCACTTTCCCCCATGAAAAGCTTTTTCTGCAACATCAAATGCTGATCATGTAAGGTACCAGGGATGACAATCATGTCAGCATTTGTCACTACAATATGGTGGAGCGTGCCACTGATATCCCCACCCCCTCCCTGGCCTGACCGGCCAATCACTGCCTCCCTTGCCACCCCGGCCCACCCTCCCTACACCCTCCTGCTGCCTGGGGCAGCACTTACCTGCGTCTGGCAGTGCGGAGTCTGGAGGGTGGTGAAATGAGTGGTGCCAGCCTCCATGCCGGTGCTGCTTACTCGTTTGGTGCTTCAAAAGTGCTTTACAGTGATACCCAAGGCTGGTGGAGCGCGCACTCCACCAGTGCAGCGTTAGGCAGGATTGCATCGTAAGGCAGTTTAGTTGATCTGTACCAGCAAGGTACATTTGCAGGTGCACCTGCATGTAATTCAAGAATACATGGCATACTAATATACTGTAGATGAGATGGTTTGCCTAGGCCTAGCTCCACGAAAGAAACAAATCTCATAAGCATAGCCTAGTGATGCCACTGGTGTTACAGCTTACAATCAGGGCTGACATGTGGGAGGCAGATAAAGTGTACCTTTGTCAAGTTTCTATGGGTTGTCTTGCTGCCAAGATGTAAAGCTTTCTGCTCCTCCTTCTCCCAAAAGAACTATAGTGTGCCCCAGCTGCAACAGGGCTCTTTATAATCGTGACTCCAAAATAAAGTCATGAGTGTTTACACTTTGAATCTGGTAGCACGTGTCTGCCAGCTTGACCATTTCTGGGCATGGGGAGCTGAGTGACAGTCAGCAAGGTTTATGCATTACAATTGCCCTGTGGAATGCTTCATAACCACAATTGTTTCCTTTTAAAAATGACATTCTTTTTGGGATTTGCGTGTGGGTTCCAACATAATTCCACAAGCACACTAGGAAGTATATTCAGCTGTTGGTGGTACTGAAGAAGGCTGCCATCATCCACTCTTAATGTGGGCTATAAAAAAAAGCCAAGCAGCTGATCATATGCAAAATATTCCTAAGAAACCATGATCAGAAGTTTAGCAAAAAATATCTGAGGATAACTCTGAAACCATTAACCAACCACTGAACAAGACTTACAAGAGTTTTGATGACAGTTGCCTTGAAAATCTTAATGATATGAAAATGTCAAGCCAAATTACTATTTTTAGTTCAAAATGAGCTAAACAAGGCAATGGGAGCGCAACTGTAAGATACACACAGTCTAATTTGGAACCAATGTCCAGAGGTGCTTTCAAAGAGAGTGCTTTAAATGGGTGGACAGGCAAGCCAGATAAGATTCTTCTGGTAAGGATAAGGACACTGCAGTCCTCAATATAAAGAGGAAAACATTAACATATATAGTCTTTTGTGATTATTTTAAAAAAATTTACTATTTAAAAAAAATTACTATGGGTAGTGGTGGGAGAAAATGGTTTTATTTTTTCAATGTTTAACCAAAACAAAACAGCAGAAGCAGTGTTATGTGTTTTTATTCTAATTTTCTCCATTTTTATCAATTGTAACCACTTTAAAAGTGTACTAGGTAGGCGGTATAGGTTGTACAGTGTCAGCAGATGAAGAATGATGCAGAATTACATGGTTTTATTTTATTTTTTCGCAGAATTTTTTAATCAGAAAGCAGTGTTAGGTGTTTTTATTTCATTACCAGCATTTTTTTTGCCCCTAACTATGGGATGTTGCTAATATTTTTGGAACTAGTATTAAGCTGTTTGTTAAACACTGAAAAATAGCAGAAAGATGCTAAATCCAGACAAAATACCAAAATAAACACTTTTGCCTTCCAAACATATTTATTTATTTATTTACAATATTTTTATCCTGCCTTTCTCCCTGAAGGGACCCATATTCCAATGTACCTATACCAAACAGAATAATTATATTTTTTGAAAGATTATTTTTAATTTTATTATAATAGAATAATCCAATTCACCTCAATTCATTCCTAATAATACATTCACCTCCATTTATTCTTTCCCAGTTTTATGGTGTACCTATTATCATGAGACAGGAATAGTTCTTGCCCAAATACCTCACAATCAGTCAAAAAAGTCTCCTCTTGTATTTCCCGGCAAGCACAAAATGGTAATTTTGTTTTTATTCTGCCACATCAGATGATCTATTTGAAGCTCTTGTGTGAACAGTACTGACTCAATGCTAAGGTCATGGGTTTTGTGTAGTATCCCTGTACAGTGTTGCTAAGCGACACTTAGCAACTTGTATTCCATATTCCATTCCTTTGATGATGTATTCTGCATCCACACTAACATGCATATATTCAAAGCCTACACAGGTAGATCAAATATGATGATGATGATGATGATGTTGAATATTTATATACAACTATTGAGCTAAAAAGGTCACAAAGCAGTATACATAGCAAAATAAATAAATAAATGGTTTGTCCTAAAAGGACTCACAATCTAAAAAGGAGGCAGAAGAAACACCAGCCAACAGCCACCAGAGGTGTAGGAACACTGCCCCCAGCTGGGGGTGGCAGGCCGCAATGGTGCCCCTGGTGGAAGCCACGCCCCTGCCGTGTGACATCACCTGGAAGCCATGCTCCCGGGGTAAAAAACGCAGCCTGTAACTGGTTGAAAACGGCACCTGGGGGGCAGCGGGAGGGCGGGGAACACCTCCCCAGCCTCCGGAAGCCTCGGCAGTGTTGCTGCGAGGCTCGGCGCCACTGCCGAGGGCAGCGAAAAAGAAAAAAAGCAATGTGAAAAGGAGCCGCTGCCGCTCTACTGCCCCCTCAGATGTGCTGCCCAGGGGCGGACTGCCCCCACCCCCTCCATTACTACACCTCTGACAGCCATTCAAGAAGACTGTGCTAAGGAGGTGAAGAGGGACAATTAAACATAAGAGGAGCACCACTTTAAAAAAAAGACTCTGTCCTCAGTTAGCTGGGATGCATGATTTATATGGTAGACTCTTGGAGTCTAAAAAATTACTGCTTGATTTCAAAGCTGAGTTCCAAATACTTCTAATACACACCTAATACTTCTTTCAGGGGATGTTGTGGGAAAACAGGCAGAAACTTGAAATAAAGGAGACATTGAAACAATCAATTTTGTTGTGATTTATTTTAGCACCTTTCATTTGCCTCTTGCACCAAATAATATAGGTATGTAGAAAATAGCCTCATTTTGATTATTTTGTATATTAAGAGACAATTTGCTATTCAGCTTTTGTTACTTGCCTTAAAATACCACAGAGAACCTGACAATACCGCAGAGAAAAGCTCTACAAATGTTGAACATTGCAGGCAGTTAATGGTGACTATAATTAAACCAGAAGTCAGTTAAAGGGAATGTTTATCTTCTTCGACTGTAATTCTCTTCCTCCACAGTGGATGGACGCCTTCCCTGACACAGTGCCGGTTTCAGGTTTGGGGGACTCTTGAACAAGTGACCCTCGTCACTGTGCCCCTCCATTTCTGCGAGCTTCTCCTGCTGCTCTACTGGTCCACCACGCAATCCTCTTTCTTCTCACTGCCATTATCTGCCTCTTGCCAGGAAGAGAGCTGACAGGTGAGCAAGAGAAGGAGCAGGAGCTTATCCTCCTGTTCACCCTCACTGTCCATTCACTTGCTCTCCTGAGACAGAGAACAGAACAGGGAGGGAAATGAGCAGGTGGGTGGACCACAAAATGGTTGGGGAGCAACTGTGGCCAGAGGGTCCTTGTGGTTGATCCCTGCAGCAGTGTGGCCTCAGCAGGTGCCCAAGCACGCCAATCTCTGATGCCAGCCCTGCAGTCATGGGTTGGGAGTTTCTGCACAGCCATATCAAGACAAATGAACTGTGGGAAGTAGAGACAAGGCGTTGGCAGGCTTTCATTAACATTTGTTAAGTCCCTGCTGGGGTTCTTTGTTTCTGTTGGAACAAATCTCTCTTTCCCCCTGACCTGTCATTGTCTCTGAAGAAGGAAACTTACTCATTCCTTACCTATCTGTTCTAGTATTCCTACCTCTCTCTGTAACTGGCTGAGAGAGAAACTCAGAAAACTGGGAAGAGGGGAGGGCTTTCAGCTGCTCTCATTACTCCATTCTCAAGCAGTGGCAAGATCGAAAAGCACGACCTGTCCCGAGTGCAGCTGAAGCCCAGTCTTCAGGGGAAGAACCTTTATGGATTGAGGGCTCTTTCCTCAATCATTTGAAGAAAAAAGATGAGTGGCGGACCCTGGTGAAGTTTTGATTTCTTGTCCCAATGCGCATAATTTTACCATTACTTACACTGAAGCACATCTGCCATTTTGCTGTCCATTCTCCCAGTTTGGAGAGATCCTTCTGGAGCTCTTCACAATCTCTTCTGGTCTTCACCACCTGGAAAAGTTTAGAAGCCAAGCACATTTGTTTCCCACCAAAGGGTGCCTTGGTATCCAAACAGTTCTTGGGATCATGCTCATCTGTTGGTCTGTGCAATGACTGTGTCCCCCCCCCCAGCAATGGTCCTTGTCACAATCACCACCACCATCAACTGATGAGCAAGGAGGACATCAATGCACTGTCATGTGCCAAGATTGCAGAACTGGAGGCAAGACAGGGCAGTCCACACTGCTGCGGTTCCCTGTTCTGTGCTGTCATCCTCCACCATGATAATCACAGCAGCAAGAATTGATCTGAGTTGATCCAAGAACACACAAAGCATTATACAGTTGGGCAGAAAAATCTGGAACAAGAACTCTGTCAGGCAATCCATCATGGAAGCTCCTGCAACGTTCTCACTTTGTGGGGATCAACAGAGTGCACATGGATCTAGCATCTGGGGGAAAGCTGCTAGAAGGAGGAGAGGCGAGGAGAGGGGCAGGCAGAGGAACTCCTTAGAACAGGGGTGGCCAACCTTTCAACATGACTGCTCCTGGCCCTTTAATTAGGCTTACCATATTTTTTTCCCCTCAAACACCCCCCACAATTAATTAATTAATTAATTAAGTAAAAATAATCAATTTAAGTTTTAAAACAAACTTTTTAAACTTAAATTCATTTTTATTTTTTAATTAATTACTTTTTTATTTTTAATTATTGCCGTGTGACGCGCGTGTGCAATTTTATTTATTTATTTATTTATTTATTTATGCAATTAAATAATTAATTAAATTTACTCACCCCATTGTCACCGTCGTGCTGCTCCTCATCGTGCTGCTGATTTATTTATTTATTTATTTATTTATTTATTTATTTATGCAATTAAATAATTAATTAAATTTACTCTCCCCATTGTCACCGTCGTGCTGCTCCTCATCGTGCTGCTGATCCGGAGGGTTCGCCGCTCTCTCGCTAGCTCCATGCCGGCGAGAGAGCGGGAGAATGACAGCCTGCCCCGGGCCGCGCGAGCCTCCCGGAGACTCGCACAGCCCAGGGCAGGCTGTCATTCGCCTGCTCTCTCAATGGCTCCATGCTCCATCTTCCACCCACTTCTGAAAAGCAGATATGTTGCACATGATGTTGCACATGGCATGAAATGGAGAAAAAAAACAAGGCATGCAGGATGTCCTGGTGTTATGTTATTTGCTGTGCTGTGGGTGTTTTGATTAATTCACCACCAGACTTTCCCAGAGACAAAGTGGTTAACCTGCCATTCCAGCTCATTTATGCTCTGTCTGTCACATAAGCCTCTGTATGGTGCTGTTTGAATAATATGGCATCATAGCAAGAGGTCCTGGTTAGGAAAATACAACACTGACAGCACAATCTTATGCATGTATACTCAGAAGTATGTCCCAGCCAGTTCAGTGGGACTTACTCCCCATAAGCATGCTTCGGATTTCAGTCTAAATCAGCCCTTTGCCTCCTTCCACTTCACCTTGCAGATTTTGATTTGCCTGACTTGCCTTCCAGAGCCATTTTTATGCGAATAAAGCACTCTCTGTGGGGTGCTCTGTAATCTTCTCTACATTTGAAAAGTGTATTATGATGCCAGAGAGGGCTCTTAGGAGACATATGCTGTTTCCATGGCTCATTATCTTGAGCGTGTGTGTGTGTGTGTGTGTGTGTGTGTATGTGTGTGTGTGTGTATATTGTGCTGGGACTAAAAAGTGTAAGCTGGTGATGCAAGAGTTTTCAGCACAGTCTGAGGGACTTGGAACTCCATGGGCAGCTAGGAAGACTGAGGGCCCTGTCACTCAGTTGACCATTTTGGACACTGAACTGGGCTCAGTTGACTCATGCTGACTCCTGTGACAAACTTGTGGATCCGAAGGTCCAAAATTGGATGTTTGCCTGTGCCAAGAAGGTGATGTTTAAGGAATTGCAGGAGCTGGTAGACCATTAACTTTGCATATAAAGTAATGGCTCATGGGTGTGCATTTTTGCCAGTAGCAGAGTCAGTGATGGGGCGGGGCAGCAGGTGGGGGGTGAAAAGTGCACCACAATGGCATTCAAAAAATGGCTGCGCGGCTAGGAGCTCTATTGTGGAGGGAAAACGCCGGAGTGTGTGTCTTTCTCACTGCAACATGCCGGAGGCGGGGCTTGTGCCGGTACACGCAGGGGGGACGTCGGAGAGGCTAGCTATGCCTCTGATTTTTTTCAGCATACTGCTATTTGTGTTGCATCCACTGTGGTTCAGGGGATGGGAGAAATTATTTACCTAAGCCAAACAGGTAGAATAGGTACATCTTTTACAAGGTGTTGAAACTGACAAGCATCACTAAGCATTCCTGTCAATAGCAGCTTCAAGAAAAACTGGTTGCCTTTACAAAAAACTCATAAGAGACAATTCTGCAGTTGAGGGATTTCATTTTCAGTGTCATTGTACTTTGTTTAAAAGTCATCCTTTTAATCAGCATTATTGCAAAACAGATATAATACTGAAAAATAATGGTGTTAATCAGGGGCGTCGCTGGAGCGTGGCGGGGGGGCGGGGCGCCACGGGTGACAAAAAGCAAAAGATTGCAAAAAGCCCTCAAAACAGGTCTGTGCATGCGCGAAAATCCGAAAAATACCCGGATGGACGCGCTGCCTGGGCCTGAGCGCCGACAGGGTCAGATGCTGCGAGGCCGGCTCCCGGGCCAGCCTCGGGGCGTCCGGAGGGCGACACGGGGGGGGAGCCGGGTCGCCCCCCGCGCCGCGATATCATAGCATCACTAGGGTGACGCGCGCCCCCTGCCCCAGGGTGACGCGCATCCTAGTGACGCTACTGGTGTTAATTGTTGCACCAGTTCTCATTGACAAAAGACAATCTAGGAAGCAGAATTGTGTTTTAATTATAGCCCAATCCTCAAGATATGCCAACATATTTCCATGTGCATTGGTGTAACGATAGCTGTACTGGCACAGCGGTCTATTATTATTATTTACAGTATTTATATACTGCTTTTCAACAAAAAGTTCACAAAGTGGTTTACAGACATAGTCAAATGATTAAATGGCTCCCTGTCCCAAAAGGGCTCACAGTCTAAAAAAGATGCAGAAGAACATCAGCAAACAGCCACCAGAAAAGACACTGTGCTGGGGTGAAAGGGAGGTAGTCTACCCACCAATGGGCATGTTGCAGATGCTGGTGCAACATCAGAAAAATGCCATGCTAGCATAACTAGGCCATGTCTCTGCCATAGGTGTTTCTTGCCAGTCATGTGAAAAGTGAGTGCCTTGCAGGTGAGGGCAAGTCCCTTGGCTGGGCTCAAAGCTATTTTACCTGCCTCCTAGCCTAGAGATTTGGGCAGCGAGCTACCAGTGCCCTGTGTTGTGTGAATGCTGTTGATGCTCTCCTTGTGACTCATCCTAGTCCCTCCACTGGCAAAAAGGTTCCTTCCAGGTAGTGAATGCTTCCACAGGGATGTAACCCCTTGCCATAGAGATGTGTGTGTGTGTGTGTGTGTGTGTGTGTGTGTGTGTGTGTGTGTGTGTGTGTGTGTGTGTTTCTAATGGCTTCCCTCTTCAAAGGGAGCTATCTTTACTCTTGCTCTGCTCAAAATGGTACTCCTTGGATGTGTGTGTTTGTGTGTCTGGTGTCCTTGGTTGGCAGTGGTGCCTGTTGCTCATTCTGAATGGGCTTAGGATACGGTGGTCATTGTGCCAGCATTGTTGCCCATTGGCGCAGCGCCTGAATAGGATTGGGCTGTTAGTCTTTTAGAAACGGGCAATTTTAACATGGTAGTGTGTAACTCTTGTGGTAGTAAAAACTAGTGAAGCAATATCTATTCATAAGCTCTGAGATAGGAATGGAAGCTTTTTTTATCAACAAAAAAGGAAAATTGTGTATTAATACTATCATCAGGGAAGAGCAGTGATACCATCAAATCATTTTAAAATGGGACACAAAGCTCTCCATCAAGACATAATGAAAACCAGACATTGTAATCAGGTTGTAATTTTAGATACTGTTGATCTAACCCAGCAAATTGAAGCTCTGTGTTCCATTATCAGCCACTCAGTCCACCGAGCGTCCGTCCCACTATTTATTTCTGTATTATTTCAAGCTGTCAGACTGAGAAGTGTTTACACATTGTTCAGACCCACTTTACAGTTTGTCACTTGAGAATGCCCCTGAGAGCTGGTGTGGTTTTTGACATCACTCCTGCCAAAGCTCTACCTAGAGAGTCAGCCCAGCTTTGAAAAGCAGCCAATTTGAATCGCTGTGTCTCTGGCTTACATTTTCTTCCTAGAATCCTGTCTTCCACTCAGTAAGGGACCCAGCACTAGAACTGAAATGAACCAGAGCCTGACTTTGCATCTGTGCTCGCAAACAATGAAAAGGAGACCTCACTTGCAGCAGTTTGGGGGCACGAGGGTATGCAAATAGGGTGACCTTTTCCCCATCTTTCCAGGCAGCAGGAAGTGGAGTCTCAGGTGGGGAAGTTTGTCTGCATTGTTTGGATTGTGGCCAGCCACCTCTTCCCCTCAACATCTCTGGATGGAAGGCAGCATCCTAGTCCCAGGCAGTAGCTGTGTCTTCAGTGACAACCATACAGCCCATTCCCTCCCCCTGCTTACCCATCACTGAGATCGCATTTGCTCTTATTCTGAATTGGTTACATTTGCCCTTTGTGATGTAGCCACAGCACCAAATCTGACTGGTTGTCATTGTGAGGTTATCATGTGCACAATGTGATACCTGAGGACAGGGCCTATGAGAGGGCAAAGGGAGTAAATTGTACCTGGGCGCAGGGTCAGGAAGGGGACCCAGGACCCAAAGGAAAGGGCCCAGAAATTTCCTGGGATCTCAGCTGGCCTCATGGAGAGTGAAAGACGGTGGCTGGGCCAGGTCTACCGAGTGGGTAGACCGGGGTACCGCATCGGGAAGCCTGGTAGACGTGGGCTCCAAAGACTTTTCTGGCTATTGCTGCCCTCCTCCCACCCTGTTTTGCCCCCTCCCCCTTTGAGAAGGGGCCCAAAAGAAACTTTGTACCCTCTAATAAAATTCCTCTCAGAAGCCCTGCCTGAGGAAGAAGTCTCTGTGGCAGTGTAGTGGAAATCGCGGAAAATTGGCGAGGAGTTAGTGGTGTTAGCAGTGGTCCCCTGTTTTGACAGGTCCGGGAAGGAAGGGGTTAAAGGATTGCCTGTTTGACAGGACTGGGACACAAAGGGTTACCACCCAGGACTGCGTGGGTGGAAGCACACCTGCAAGCAATTGGGCGTGGCCCACAGGTGTTGCTGTTCATTGGGATAAAGCTGGGACTTTGAATGCAGTGGGTGTGGCTCGCAGCTGCACTCAATTAGCATTGATTGGAACTCTCACAGCTGTGGGCAATAATGAGGGCAGTGATTGGAAGCCCACAGCTGTAGCCAGTAAAGAGTTGATAGGGACTAACAGTATAAAAGCAGCAGCAGTAGGAGCAGGAAGGAGCCTTGCCAGCTCGCCACGGGGACATGCTGCCAGACTGCTGAGCGACGACGACTCTGCTCCAGACGGGGATACTCTGCCGGACTGTCTACTCACCTGGATGGACTACCCACCTGGATTGACTGGTATTGGGAGACGCTCTGCCTGATTGGAAGGTCGGAGAGACCGGGATTGGTTGGACTTTGTGTTACAAGACTCTTTTCTGGACAGGAGAAAGGCAACAAGGAGATTCTACCGGCGTAAAGTAACGACCTGGACTTCTCTACGGAAACGGACCCTCGTTAGCTAAGTAGAATCTTATCTGCCCGGGAAGGGCTAATGGACATTTATTGCTGGGAAAGTAATAAATCTTGTAAATAGTTGCCTTGGAGTTCAATGTTTTCTTTGACACACAATTGCAATTAAAGGAGAAAGGAGCTAACTTTGCCTAAAGTGGACATTGGTTAATTAAAGGGAATACTAGTTTGCTCCCCAGGAGTAAAGTTTGGGGTGCAACATTTGGGACACAACAGGCAGTAGCGTCACTAGACATGCGTCACCCAAGGGCAGGGGGGTGCGTGTCACCCCCACCCTTTGGTGACCCCCCCAGCCGAACTCGAGGCCGGGGAGCTGGCCGGGGAGCCGGCTTCGGAGCGTCCAGCCACGCCGGCGCTCCAGGGCCTTCTGAAGACCCAATGGCTCAAAACGGAAAGTTTTCCGTTTTTCGCGCATGCGCAGTACACTTTCTGAGGGCAAAGGGCTGCCCATTTGCCTTCAGAAAAGTACTGCGCATGCGCGAAAAACGGAAAACTTTCCGTTTTGAGCCATGCTCCTCTATGATCATGAGCCCCCTGTTCTTTGCTGCCATGAAGTATGGCAGGCAGTTGCAGGGGAATGGGGAAGGCAGCATATGAACAGCCACACAAGCAGGTGCTAGCGATGAAGCAAAGGGCATGGGGTGTATGTGGGTGTGCCTAGATGGGCAGGTGCTCTGTTTCACATGCCAACCCAATGATTGGCCCATGCAGTGCTATTTCTGATAGGTCCATGTTCGACAGCCTCCCAGCCAGGTGTGCCTGTTTACAGAGATGCATGTTAAAATGGTGGATGAAGTGCTCTTCACCTGTCTCTTGTAGTTGGGTTGCTATGGCTGGTTGGATTGTCTCTTGTATGCTCTGAAGCTGTGTACAATTCTTCTTTCATCCCTGCTATTGGTCAAGGCATGAGCTGGCCAGTCACGCAAAAGGTGAGTTCCTTGTTGGTTGGGCAAGTCCCTTGGCCGGGCTCAAACTCATCTTGCCTGGCTCCCAGCCTATGTCTTTGTGCAGTGAGCTACCAGAAGCCTGCTGTGCTTGAATGCTGTTGAGGCTCCCCCTTGTGACTCGTCCCTGATCTCTCCCTTGGCACAAAGGTTCCTTCCAGCTAGTGAACCCCACAGGGACTCAAATCTTGTGTGCTTGTTTCACATGACTACCTCTTCTGAGGAAGTGATCTTTCTACCCTTACTCTTCTTTGCAGTAAAAGGTATTCCTTGGATGTGTGTGTTTGTGTGAGTGGCATAAGGTAATTTGAACCCTGAGTGCAGAGATTCCTATCAGTTCTTTGCTTTTGCTCATTATGCCACAGTAGCTCCTGTAAGGGGTGGAGGTGCTGTGTCGGGCGGGTGGGTGGTGTCTTTGGAGTATCTCCCCATGGTTGGCAATCATGCCTGTTGTTTTGCTTATTCCTAGTGGCTGGCAGAGGGGCATCACACAGCAATGGCTGCTCATTGGCCCTGTGCCTGCACCTGCTCACCCTGGCAGCACTTCTCTGGCCACCTGCGTTGGGGTTGGGTAGATGCAATGATTGGCTCCTTGGATGTTATACCGATGACAGACCAATAACACACTGATTTTGCACTGACAATGTGCCAATGTCAAGATGCCATTCCATGGATGATGGGCTGTATTGGCACTTCCATGGATGCTGTTGGCTAGGAATGGCTGCACCACCATTATTGGGAGGGCTGCACCGGCCTGGCATTGCCTGGACGGACTTAGGATATGGTGCATCATTGGCATTGAGTCTGAATAGGATTCGGCCCTAAGTAAATGATTACTGATAGTGTTCCATGTGTAAAACATTTTCTTCTTAATTTCTTCTGTACATGATAAAGAGAGAAACTCTGTTCTGTCCAGATTCCTACTTTATATTCATCTCTTATGCATACTGTACTAAAATCAGTGAGGAAAAAGCTGGCATTATGGTACAGCTTCAAGTCTGGCATCTTAAAATCGCCATTTAACTTGTCCTGTAAGACGTTGCTCATAAGTCATGGCTTCTTTCCATCATTTCATAAGAACCTCAAACAAAGCTATTGCTTTTTGTGAACTGTATCTCAAAAGGATACGGCACAAAACACTGACATCCTGTTATCTAAAATAAGTTTGTTTATGCAAACAAAAGAACAAAGTAATCCTGACCCCAGGATGCCCCTGCCACTGTGAGACCCGGCATCTGCCCCATTTTCATCTTAGTTTTGGCAACAAATTAGCCCACTTATGAGGCTCCGGTGATGCCGTCTCCCCTACCTGAATCCCATTGTCTCCCCCTGCCTCAGATGCTAGTTAACACATGGGCAGCGCAATCCTGTGTAAGGATCTGGTGGGCGGCCCAGGGCCACCCACCAGATCCTGAGCCCAGGCTGCCCGTCGACCGGCAGACCGGAGGCCTACTCGGGGAAGAGAACACTCCCCTTCCCCAGGTGTAAAGCGGGGCCGACCTGATAGGCCTCCTTGGATTTCTGCCAGCTAAATAGCTGGCGGAAGTAGAGGAGGCCGTGTAACAGCCTAGCTAGCACAGCAGGGACGAGAATATGGCGGGTGCCATTCCCTGCCCCCTCCCGGACCAGGTAGGCCAATGGCCCCCCTCCCTCACAAACTTTGTTGGGATTGCGCCCTATGTCAATTAGGAATTTGGGAGAGGAAAGATTCCCATTAAAAGTTGTATTTTAAAGTTGTGACCCCCAAGCCAATTACCCAGTTGTAAATAACTGATCTGTTTTGGGAACTCCAGTCTGTACTCTTGCTTCATTATGCATTTGAATGTAGGTAAGATTCCTAGTTTAAAGTGTTCTACAAGGAAGATATATAGTGATATGTTATCTCCATTGTTTGTCATGTAGACGCCAGTATTCTACAGGAACATGGAATATCTTTAACATACATAACTTCCATGTTTTTACTAAAATGACTGTGCTAACAAAACATTAGAAACTTGTGGTACTTTTTGAAAGGGTCATGGATGAATTCCATTTAAACTAGCTCTCTTACAGTATAATCATATGCATGTCAACTCGGACATAAACCCCACTGAGTTTAGTGGGACTTACTCCCAGGTAAATGTGTATTAGATTGCAGCCGTATTGAAATTGATGTTGTACTTCAAATATGATTTTCCTACCATTTCTGAATTGTTGCATTGTTGTACCACCAGAAATTGTGGAATGGTCTTTTTTTTTTTTTTTTGCACGGAAGCTTTCATGGCCAGCAATTATTTCCAAAGATTTAATTCTTACGGGCATCATAGCCATGTTTAATAAAAAACAGACTTGAATAAAAACAAATATAAAATCCACTTGTGTCTTTCGTTTCCTTCCAGATCAACAAGACAGACAAAATCTATTAAAATCCAAAGTCCAGTGTTTTAAAATTCCAACGTTTCGTTTCCTGTTCCTGGAAACATTGTCTAGGAAGCAATCTGAGAGATTGAAAGAAGAAATCTGTCAATCAGATTGCTTCCTAGACAATGTTTCCAGGAACAGAAAACGAAACGTTGGAATTTTAAAACACTGGACTTTGGATTTTAATAGATTTTGTCTGTCTTGTTGATCTGGAAGGAAACGAAAGAAGCAAGTGGATTTTATATTTGTTTTTATTCAAGTCTGTTTTTTATTAAACATGGCTATGATGCCCGTAAGAATTAAATCTTTGGAAATGGTCTTTCTTGTTGGTATGAAATTTGATACAGGAAATCTCCTTGGCAAGAGATGAAAAACTTGCCAAATTTCAGAGAAATGGAATGAAAATGGCTGTGCGTTAGCACTTTATCAGCTGGCGGCAGAAGGGCCTTTTCCTTAGCATTTCCCAACATGTTTTGCTTAATCAGGAAACATAGCTTTCTGTCTGGAGAATAAGACTTATTTCCCAATTGGCATTTGCTGTTGCAGCCATTCCTTCTAGGGGGCAGTTCTATGTCATTAATTTCAACAGATAACCAAATCTTTATGGGACATTTATCTCAGCAGTGGCTTCTGCTTCAGTTTTTCCCTCAACCTGTGGAGGAAGAGGAAAAAAGGACTTAGTTTCCAAGGCCTCTGGTCACTAGAATGAGAAGCACTGTGTGTCAGATTGCAAAGTCCTTCAGGAAGAAACAACACAGAATGCAAAATATCATTTAAATAGTTTTTTTTAAAGCACCCACCCCATCAGATTCAAAATTGCACTGCATTGATATGACCCCTGCCCCGCCTCCAGTGCCACCAGGAAGACAGACACACTTGGGAGTCAGGATGCTCTGTGGTCCAGCATCCCTGCATCAACTGCCCATGTTGCTATGATTGGTGTGAGCAATTGCAGTTGCCAGGAGCTGCATGTCCATGGTACCACTTTCCTCCCACGACTGGGATAGCCCTGGCTGTCATCGGCGGCACCTACTCTGAAAAACCAAACCATGCCAGCAGTTGCTATAGAGTGGCTGAACCATAGATATCCTGGTTAACTGAGAGGCCTGGCGCGTTCTTGCCTACTGGCACAGGGTGGGAGGCAGTTGTATCAGTAGAGTACAGTGGAATTGTGGACCGCCTCCTTAGCATAGTGTACACATAGACTTTTTTTTAAAAAAAACTAAACGCCCTGTCATTCGAACTTCAGTTGCCTTCAGCCTTTTTTCCTCATTACAGTGAAAGGTCAGCTTGGAATGCTGCACAATGACGCAGGCCGAATAATATGAAGAAAAGCCAGATTATGAGAACTGGCAAGAATAATTCAGATGCTTGAAGTGTATCTGGTGAAGTAGACTATAATTCATGAAAGCTTATGCTACAATAAATGAGTTCCCAAAATCATTTGTTTTTTTATTAATCAATTTGTGTATCAGTTGATAAGCCACCCCTCCCCTCCCTGCACTTTATCTTATACTCCAGTTCCATGGGACAGACAAGTTTCTGGGCAAGGTATATATTCTGGGTATATAATGTAGTGTGATAGTTTCTCTTTTGTCTGATACTTGTTCTTGCTTGGCGATTATGCCATCTTCTGATTTGGAACCGACAAGGATTAGGACAATTGCATTCTACGGAATATTATGAGAGGATTTCATTCCATCGTGTCCTACATTTCCATTATCTGAAGTGATTGACCATAGAGCACATAAATGAGCAAGAAAAATAGTAAGATTCAGTTTATTGCTTCTAAAGAGGGAGTGCTAGAACAGGTGTGTCAAACATAAGGCCCAAGGGCCGGATCTGGCCCACATAGGCTCTTTATCCAGTTGCTGCGATAACTGGATTCTCCCAGTGCCACCTTTTCAGCAACACCACTTTTGTGGAGGCTCTGGGAGGGAGAGACAGAAGGAGGTGTCAGACATCAAGGACAAGGAACACTACAGGCGAAGGGGCAGACCAAGAGGGTAAGAGAGGGAGACGCTGCCAAGGCACTGGGAGAGCCCAATTATCATGCAGGCCACCCTTTCAGCAGTGCCACTTCTGCCCAGGTGTCACTTCGCAGAGCACTTGAGCTGCAAAGTGTTGCCTTGGCAGAAGCAGCACAACTGAAAGGGCAGGCCACATAATAATTGGGCTCTCACATAACTTGAAAATATGATTAAGGTTTGCATATGCCAAACCTTCTGTCATTTGCAACTAATGAGTTTCTACGTGAGAACAAAGTGCTTATTTCTGGTCATCATCTGCTTAATGATGTCACTTCCAGCCCTCAGCAGGTGTTATGAATGCTATTTGGCCTGCTGTATAAAACACGTTTGACATCCCTGTGCTAGAAAATCAAATGCCTCTTGCTAGGAAGGATAAGCTGAAGCATGGCACCCACATGACCAATAAAAGGTGGTGGTTTTGGCACATTCAATGCTGGCAATGAGCACCGTCATTGGCGCTTGATCAAGTGAATGGAGCCAAAATATTACCTTTCTTTAATACTTTGCCCTCTTTTCAGTTCATAAGATTCTGTGCTATACTTGGAGCTGGCATTTGAGCATTCAGAGAGTAACATTTGTAAGCAGCCTCTGGGCAGCTATTTACATCACAGGAGCTCATGCAGCCATTGCAGAAGTCATGTTAAGATGAGAGACCTTCTGATTGGCACAGCATGGAGAGTGCTCAGCCACATCGCCGAGAAATCATTGGATTGGTTTTTGTGGTAAAAAAAAATGCTCTTTTAAAAGTTTTGGGATTTGATAACTGTCATAAACCTGGGGGGGGGGGGGGGGGATTCAAGCCAGAGTAAACTCCAAAGGCAGTGAGTGTCCTGGAATGAAGGAAATGTGGCCAGTGTGAATTGATACTCGCTCGCTGCACTGGATATTAACTCTGTCAGGCACAACAGTGCAGGGATTAAAGTAATCCTATCTGAAGGCACACAAAGGCACTGGAAAACAATCCTGACACAGTTGTTTGATCACACACATCATGTGACCCGCAAGCAATTTTCTGCCAAATTAAATTACAGCTTTAAAGCGTTCGGCAAACTTCAGTTCCGTTCAACTTTATCGCCTTTGGTGTAAATCTGTACAGCTTGAGTTATTACAATTCTGAATATATTAGAGACATTGGTTTGTTTGAACAGGTTGTTTGCTGATTTTTTTCTGCATGCCTTCTTAGTTCTTTGTAGATAAAAATATAAATTGGAGGAGGTGCAATCAGAACATGAATCAAATGGGTGGGGGCTGACGCTAACCTTTCATGGTGGGAGGTGCCAGATTCAACTCCCAGCATCTCCAGTTCAATGGAACTCAGGCAGTGGAACTGGGTAAAGCAGCTTAGCTTGTGATCCCGAAGAGCTGTTGCTAGTCAGACGAGGCAGGCAGCACCGGACTGCTGGGTCAATGATCTGACTCTGCAGAAGACAATGTTGCCAAAGAATTCTAGCACTGACATGGCCTCTTTTTCTTATGTATTCTGCTGTTTAAAGAACAAACCCAAACTCCTTCCCAACTCTTCTGCAATATGTTCCTACCAAACTGACACCTACCATTCATTGTATAGTACAGTACAGTACAAGTACAGTACAGTCTGGCTCAGTTGGTAGAGCTGCCACCTTGTAAGCCTGAAGATCGGTGAATGGCCAGTTCAAGACACACCTCTGACAAAAAAGCTGTGAAAGCCTCTGTGAGGAGAGCTCCCAGCTGCACTGGCTGAGCGTGGGAGGCGACGGCCAGGGAGAGGCCAGACTGCAAAGGATACCATCTGGAATGCAGTTGTTCATGAAAGATTGAACATTTATATTATATATATGATTATAAAGACCCCCATTAGTGGGGTTGGGAAAGCCTGCCCATGTAAACCGCCTTGGATTAAAGTCAGAGGAGAAATCCAATGACCAAGAAAGGCGGTATATAAATACTGTATATTATTATATTATTACATCTGAATTAAACTGGTAGAGAAGCAAAGGACCATTTCTAGCTGGCTAAAAGGCTGACAACAGGGAATGTTAGATATAATAGCCTGTGGCGTAATAGTTTCTGCGGAGAGTTCCTAACATTTGTATAATGATATTTTTGCCTGCATGGCTAGGTTTGATATGTAACAATTACCAGTTTTTTTGTACTGAATTAAAGGATTTAACCTCCAAAGGGAGTGTCTGGGCTGGTCGTTAATTAGTGATATTGTCCATAACGTTGATTGAATGATTTTTATTTTTTTTAGGTACTGACATGGCTTTTTGTACCTTGTTAACCTCACTGATATAATTCTTTGTAAAGTATTACCAGCTCGGTACACAGAAGCAATGTTTATGGGATTTCCAGCCATGTGATATCAGCTCTTAAATGGAAGAAATAAAGAATATTCTTACGACTTTGTCTGTTGAATATAAGAATATTCTTTATTTCTTCAATTTAAGAGCTGATATCACATGGCTGGAAATCCCATAAACATTGCTTCTATGTACATAGTAAAAAGCCATGAAAATCTACATGTATATCTTATTACCAGCTCTAGCAGCTGTTACCCACAGCTATATTAATGTGCTGTCCTGTCATTGCCCAGGGCAGTCTCTGCAGTGGAGGTGCACAAGGAGTCAGCACAAAATACATTGCTGCTATTTTCTTTCTCTAGAAAAAACCATTTATTCTCTAGTCATTCTTTTAATTAAGACAATCCTTCCTGACACTATTGTTTCATCTGTTCTTGTGTCTCTTCGTATTTTTTTCATGTATAAAATACCAGCCAGATGGAAAAAGAAAACTACTGAAAGGCCAAAGGGAATGTGTTTTCAGCACATCTCTGTATACATGGCCCTCACTCTAAACCCTTGCTCTTCCTAGATTCCAATCCCTGGGCGATCCACTATCCTTTAGCATCTGTAAAATGAAACTTGTTATGTGAAATAATGATATACAAACTGACCAAATTATCCCTTTCAGGAAGAAAGAGCTGTGTGATGTCCTTACAGTAGCTTTCCACCTACCAGGGCTTTCCAGTACTGTTCCATATTAGAAGTACTGTATCCCCTGACAATTAAGTCCAGTCGTGTCCAACTCTAGGGTGTGGTGCTCATCTCCATTTCAAAGCCGAAGAGCCAGCGTTGTCCGAAGACGCCTCCATGGTCATGTGGCCGGCATGACTCTCCTTGCCGCAGCGTGTAGCATGCGGCTGGAACACGGAGCGCTGTTTACCTTCCCGCAAGCGGTACCTATTTATCTACTCGCATTGACATGCTTTGGAACTGCTAGGTTGGCAGGAGCTGGCCAAGCAACGAGCGCTCACCCCGTCGCGGGAATCGAACTGCCGACCTTTCGATCAACAGCTTATGGTTCAGCGGTTTAACCCGCTGCGCCACCCGCTGGCCTTAGAAGTACTATAGCACTGTGCATATAATGGGATAAACAAGCAGAGCTCTCCTCTCCACTACAATGAATGGGGAAGCACTTTGGGTTAATGCAACGTCTGCAGCTACAAACTTTATGCAACAACAATTCCACAGGAGACTCACATATAACTGAACCTTCTGTATCGACTTCCAGGTGTCCTAGATGACTTTTGTGAAGCAGCTCCTCTGTCCTGTCCTCATCCTCTAGATAGCAGAACCTTTTGCTTCTTTCTTGTTCTCTAACGTGGTCGTTTGCATTCTCATGGCCTTGCAGTACTGCCAGAAAGCCCCTTCTACATTTCCTGGCCAAGCATCCACATTTTAGCCATCTTTGGCACTAGGACATTGGATGCTTACAAATTAAGGCTGAATGAAGTCCTCCACAATGGAAGCATTTCTCCAGGGCCTGAAATACTGTTGTGGGCTTTTGGTTTTGTTTATCAACTCTTTCTGAATTTCCTTGTTTTCTAGATGCAAATCCTTTAAGTTTCTCATTGCATCGTTCATAGCTGTTGCCAATCCTACAATTTTGGCTCAGGTCAGGCTTCCTTGTGCCAGCAACTAACTGCCTTTGAATTTTCTTCTCATTCACACCACAAACAAACCATCTCTCAACATCTCCTCCAGGCTCCAGGACATTGCCAAATGACCAGTGCTCAGTTAGTTTTTTGAGCAATGCTTACATACACTAGTCAAATATAGATTTCTTTGCACTCCTATTATGGAATTTAAAACATCCCACAATAATGTTTGGCTGGTAAATATGTTTTGCTTCTTAATCTTAGATCTCTTGTAGGTCTGCTAAACTTCTGTGTTGTGAAGTTGCAACACATTTCTTCAAGAGGAGTATACTGTATTTTATTGCTACAGACACTGAGGAAGATTGTTTTCTGTTTGTCCTGATTTGTGATGTCATTTGCTAGAAAATGATGGCCCAATCTCCCAATATATTGCTGCCAATCCTCGTTTTCTGAATCAAACTCCATTTTCCCAGAGGATGCCATTGTTAGTTTTCTTGTCACTACTTTTGTACAGGGTCCCTTGTCTTGTATAAATCAAACTATTACTCACTTTTATTGCAGGCCAACAAACATGCTACTTTATTGCTGGAAAGAAGACTGAATAGAAATTGAAAGGAACAAGAAAGAAAGTCCAAGGGTGAAATCTGGCTCCAGCCCATCCCAATAAGGAGGTTCTAAATTTAACTCTATAACAATCCTTTTACTACCCGGGCAACCCAATCCAGTGTAAGGATCTGTCGGGCGACCAAGGCCACCTGCCAGATCCCATGCACCACCGCGGGCAGGCATTCTGTGGGCAGGCACTCGGTGCGCCAACCAAAAGCCGGAAGTAACTGGCGTGGCGTGATGATGTCATCACGCCACATCAATTACTTCCAGATCGCAGAGCCACGAAAAAAGCCGAAGACAGTGAAGGGGTGATAGCCCCTTTGCTACCTTCAGCTTTCTTTGCGGCTCCTGCCCTGCGGGCCAAAGGCGAAGAAGGGGTGATAGCCTCTTCACTGCCTTTGGCTTTCTTAGCAGCTTCTGCCTGTGAGCTGAATGCGCATTCAGCCTGATCACGAGTCACTTCCAACTCGCGCAGCTTTGGCTTGCAGGGTGCAGGCGAGCAGCCGAATGAGCCAAAGGAGGGGGTGTTACCCCTCCTGGGGAAGGGTGACACCCCCTCTTGGCTTCTTCGGCTTTTACACAGCTCCACCTGCAAACTGAAGAAGCAGCCAAGACTCGGATTCAGCTCAGCTGTGTGCGGTGAGAAATACCACTCAGAGCTGAGCCTGCCGAGCCGTGGTGTCACCCCCACGTGACTACCAAATTGGTGTCACTCAGTGCGGAGCGCACCACACGCACCCCCCTAGCGACGCCACTGGGACTATGTTGCTATCCTGGTTTGCTTGAATCCGCTTCTCTCCCTTCTTTTATATTTGCCTTCCTTGCCGTCTGCTACAATACATCCCTAGCTACATATCCCAGCAGTACCACCTTATCCAGAATAATTTTTTTACCCATACATTTGAAAATAGCGTAAGCCAGTGGTAAGCAGTGGTAATAGCGTAAGCCAGCCTCTTCACCTCTCTTCCAGATTTCAAAGAGAACTGTCAATGGTTCCTTTGGACATCAGGCAAAGTCTCTGCAGCCAGCTCACCCCACCCCCACTCGCTTTATATGTGCCTGTACCCATTGGAGCTGTCCTGGAGTATATAACAAAACAAATCATTCCCAGGTGGCAGCTGTGGCCAGGGGGGCTTTTGCCCAGCTTCGGCTGGTGCGCCAGCTGCAACCGTACGTACTTGGATTGTGTAGACCTGGCCACAGTGACCCATGCCCTAGTGACATCTAGACTAGATTACTGCAATGCGCTCTACGTGGGGCTGCCTTTGAAGACTGTTCGGAAACTGCAACTAGTGCAGAATGCGGCGGCCTGGGTGGTTGCCGGGGCCTGTCGGTTCGACTCAGTCGGACCGTTGCTTCGGCAGCTACACTGGCTGCTGGTACGTTTCCAGGCACAATTCAAAGTGCTAGTTTTGACTTTTAAAGCCCTATACGGCTCGGGTCCAGGGTATTTGAGGGACCGCCTCCTTCCTTATAATCCGACCCGTACTCTGAGGTCATCAGGGGGGGCCCTGTTAACCGTGCCGCCACTGACGGAGGTGAGGGTGGTGGTGGCACGGAATAGGGCCTTCTCGGCAGTGGCGCCCCAATTGTGGAATTCCCTCCCCCTGGAATTGAGAACAGCTCCCTCCTTAGAGACCTTTTGGCGGGGCCTTAAGACATTTTTCTTTAGATCAGCATTTGATGTCTGACATGGCGGGCTGGCTTTTTAGCAAATCGCTTTTAACAAATGTAAATGTGGATGACCCACTGGGGCTGTTTGTTTTAATTGTTTTAATTGTTTTAATTGTTTTAATTCTTGATTTTAAATGTATATATGTATTTTAATGTTTTTATTGTAAGCCGCCTTGGTTGCCCTTGTGGGAGAAAGGCGGGGTATAAATTCTATAAATAAATAAATAAATAAATAAATAAATAAATAAATCATACATGGAAATGCCTCTGGGCAGCCCACCACCTCTCTTTTTCGAGGACAGCAACACCTCCCCTGTGAGCAGGTTATTTAGTTGAAACACCACCCAGCCATTGTTTTGCCATTGCCTTCCTTCCAACTACCTAAACCATGCTCTCTCTCTCTCTCTCTCTCTCTCTCTCTCACTTACCTCTCTCATCCCTTACAATAGACCCACCACCATCTTTCCTCCTTCCCTATCACCTGGAACAAAAACAGGAACATTCAGGGGAAATAGCAGGAGTAGGTCTGTCAAAATGTAGGTAAAAAGGTAAAGGTGACCTCTGACAATTAAGTGCAGTCGTGTCCGACTCTAGGGTGTGGTGCTCATCCCCATTTCAAAGCCGAAGAGCCAGCATTGTCCGAAGATGCCTCCGTGGTCATGTGGCCGGCATGACTCTCCTTGCCGCAGCGCGTAGCATGCGGCTGGATCACAGAGCGCTGTTTACCTTCCCGCAAGCAGTACCTATCTACTCGCATTGACATGCTTAGGTAGCAGTATTTTCTTTCCCTTGTGTAGCAATCAGCCATTTGGCCTTTAGACTGTAAGCCCATCAGGAAGGGTGTGGTTTTTTTGGGGTGTGTGCTTTGTGCAGTACCTTTTCTTTCTTTTAGATGCTTCACAGATAACCAATATTCTTGATTAACTGAGCATTCTAATCTGGAATTGTTGTTGTTCAGTCGTTAAGTCATGTCCGACCCTTCGTGATCCCATGAACCATATCCCGCCAGGCTTTCCTGTCCTCCACTATCTTCCTGAGTTCACTCATTTTCATGTCCGTTGCATCGGTGATGCTGTCTAACCATCTCATCCTTTGCCTTCCCCTTCTCCTTTTGCCTTCAATTTTTCCCAGCATCAGAGTCTTCTCCAGAGAGTCCTCTCTTCGCATTAGGTGGCCAAAATATTTGAGCTTCAGCCTCAGTACCTGCCCTTCCAGGGAACAGTCAGGGTTGATTTCATTTAGGATTGACTGATTTGATCTCCTAGCAGTCCAAGGGACTCTATGTCTTTCTAACTTTTAACTCTATAAAGCCATTCAGTGAGTTATCACAGGAAGCTGCTTTAGACTGAATCAGACCAATGGCCACATTGGTTCTCAGACACAAATATTTCTCTGCCGTATCTGGAGATACTGGAGGTTGAGCAACATGGGACATTTTGGGTGCAAGACTCACTGCTGACTCACAGCCTCCCCCAGCACTTGGACAACATAAACAAGGAGTGCTAAACATTTGAGAAGTTCAGGCTGATTTCACCTGTATGTGCACATAAACAACATCTCCCTTGTGTGTGCATGTAGGTGCTTAATGGTTGAGTTGATCTCAGCATCCTCCTTACATGAACAGGAGCAAAAAGACTTTATACTGAGAGAGCCTTGTGTGAGAAGAACGAAGTAGTACATTGTTGTGGTCAGATATAAATCTGTATTGGGAGGGGCTGTGAAAGTGACATCACACTGAATTATCTGGTGGCATCACAAATATACCTATCCTCCCCACTATCAATGGCAGCAGTAGGTGCCTCGTTTAAATATTTACAGCACAGCAACACTTTCATTTTGAAGAACCTTTTCCCTTAAACTCATTAGAAATGTTTGTGGTCTTTTCAGTTGGGAATTGTTTGGGTTCACTAATTGATTCTCCCTTTTAAAAACCCTCTTTCTAAGATCCTGGCCAGAAGCGTGTCCTGTTGAAACAAGAAGAGTGCTGTTTGCCTCGGTATGGAGGGCTGAGACTGAATGTGGTACGAAAGACACCAGGCACCAGGAAGAAGAAAATATATCTATGCTTCATTCTTGTCAGCATAATTTGCCCTTGGAGTGCGTGCACAGAACACACATCATGTGAAGCAAATATGTATCCTAGCAACTGGAAGGGAACGGGCCTGTTTAGAGAAATGAGGCTGGCAAAGGAGGCATTAAGATGCTTTGAGCCAAATTTGTCTGATGTTCTGCTTTCATGTTAAAAATTGAGAGAACTCCTTGCTAAACAGCAGATATAAAACATTTATAAAAATGTTGCTGTTTAGTGAGAGAGACTACAGTACCTTTCTTTTTTGTGTGACCTAAACGTTACAGGAGAAAAACATCCTCATGGATGGAGAAGCTGCACAAATTGACATAAAAATTGACATTTCTATTTTCTTCATGTACAATTAGAATTCCTGAGCAGGTTGTTATTTCTGTACTTATGGGACAGTTGCGGTACTGTGGGATGATTAGAAATGTGGGGGGAAGTGGTTAGCTGTTACTTAATAATGTTTTGATTTGTATAGGGCTTTCTGAGTATGCAAGATACTTAACATGTATTATCTGGATGTAGTTCTTATAACAACCCCTTAAGGTAAGTATTATCCCATTTTGCAGCTGGTAGAGAGAGGGAGGCAGAGATAGTGAGTAATTTGCCTAAGGTCACCTAGTGAATTCATGGCAGATGCAAGATTCAAAGCAGGGAAGTCATGATTTGCAGCTCAATCCTGTTTAGCCACTATGCTAATTTTGTTGTTGTTGTTGTTCAATCGTTAAGTCGTGTCTGACCCTTCGTGATCCCATGAATCATATCCCGCCAGGCCTTCCTGTCCTCCACTATCTTCCTGAGTTCGCTCATTTTCATGTTCGTTGCATCGGTGATGCTGTCTAACCATCTCATCCTTTGCCTTCCCCTTCTCCTTTTGCCTTCAGTCTTTCCCAGCATCAGAGTCTTCTCCAGAGAGTCCTCTCTTCGCATTAGGTGGCCAAAATATTTGAGCTTCAGCCTCAGTACCTGTCCTTCCAGGGAACAGTCAGGGTTGATTTCATTTAGGATTGACTGATTTGATCTCCTAGCAGTCCAAGGGACTCTCAGGAGTCTTCTCCAGCACCACAGTTCGAAAGCATCTATTCTTCGGCGCTCAGCCTTCCTTATGGTCCAACTCTCGCAACCATACATTGCTACTGGGAACACCATGGCCCTAACTATACAAACTTTTGTTGGCATGGTGACAAATAATTCATAGAACATAGGCAACACTGCTGATAGTTTGATTGATTGTACCTAAAATACCTGAAATTTGTTTTTATTTGTGATGCAGTTTTGTTTTATCTATTTTATTTGCTGGGAAGTCAGAACCTGCAACTCCCGTTGCCAAGTTAATGCTGCCAATGGATCCTCCTCCTCACTCCGGGAAGAGTTGTTGCCTAGTAAGTCCAGCACAAGGATCCTCTCCCTTCCCCCAAATTCTCCAAGCATTACAGAGAACTCGGAGGGAATCCTTGTGAATCTTGCCCTTTCTCTGGAGTCCTCCGGCATCGCATACTATCACGCTCTTTGCACTAGGCATTGGGGAGGATCCAACACGGTGAGAGAGACTCCAAGTCCAGCACCAAGTGCAGAAAAGGGCCCTCCCTGGTCTCTGCATGTACTCGAGTCTTTGTTGCTGCATCTGCCCCTCTCTAAACTCCATCGTGACCAACTCCTCACCTCTCCCAAGTTCACTGTATGTGCCATAAGACTCATAGGAGGGATGATGCTAAATAATAGCTGAATGCCAAATTTAGCCAAAATGTACATATTATTGTGGAGATGAGTACTTATTATTATTATTATTATTATTGAATTTATATCCTGTTTCCCCCCCCATAGGGGGGACCCATATATAAAATTTATAGACGACTTCCAGAGGGGTAGCCTTGTTAACCTGTTAATCTTTAAAACCAACAAAGAGTATTGTAGCACCTTAAAGACAAATTAGGGGTGGTAGTTCACAAACGTTTCTGCTGAAGTAAATTTGTCCATCTTTAGGATGCTACAAGACCCATGGTTATTTAGATACAGAAGCCTTCCTCTGCGGTAACTGCATTGATGATTACTCGTGGCAATCATCACCATTGGCCCTATGCTTTAAGGCCTCCATTTTGTAGCCTTGCCTAGATTAAAAAAAAAAGTTTGGGGTGGCATGTACATAGCTCTCCCACCTTCTGTTCTTTAAGTATGGCATGGATACAACTTCAACTGAGAGCATTTGCAGATCAAAGGCAATTATATTTATCGACAAGATTTAAGTTCTTAAGTCTTTTGCGCTGAGGTCTTTAAAATGTTCAGAGAATAATCACTGATATTTTTCACAGCAGCTCTAATTTATTATACATAGTCAAGACCTGTGGGGAATGCTGAGAAGGCTCATGCAGGTTAGAAATTTCTAATGGAAGTAGATTTGGAAAAAAGAATGTCCTATAATAATTTTCAGTAGGGCTCCACTGACTTTTATATCAAAAGAATAGCTGTTCTAAACCTTTGGAGTAATTTCCATCTCCTTACGTTCTGCCCTTTGCAGACTTAATAGCTCTGATGCCATCAACTTTTTCCCAAGCTTTTAGAACTCGCCGACTAGCTCTCCAGCTGTCATTTGTGTTTGCTCAAATGTTAAGTGCTGGGTTTGAAGCTTCAAGCAGGTAGATTGATCTGCTGAAGATGATGGAGCATTGTGTTCCCTTTGTCAGGGAATCAAGTGCTTCTGCACACAACAATGAACTCGGGCCTCTCCACATCCAGTTGAGTTTTGCAGGCCGTGAAGCCCCACAATGTAAACCTGTGTACCTGCTGCTTGGCTCTTGCCTTTGAAAAGGCTGCAGGAAGCAGTTGCTCATTGGTGTAGGAAATTAAGACCTCACATTGAATTTGAAATGCCAGGTTAAAAGCAAATGTATGGGCTAACTGGGCCCACTCCACTGACTCTGAAAGAAAGCCAAGCTAATCAGCATAGGTCTCCAGAGGGCCAAGTTTCTTATCTTTTATCTTCTTTCTTTGACCCTTTGCATCTTCAGGCACTGCCAGCCCATGAGGTCACCTGATGTAGGTTACATCAGCAGCAGGGGTCCAACGGGATGGCGGATTCAGGGTGCCTTTCACCCCACCACCACCCCTCCCACCAACCTGCCACCAATGGAAGCTGCAATGATCTGCTTCCTGCTCGCTCGAGTATGAAGCAGATCATTCTCTTCCTTATTGTGCTCCTCGCACATTTACAAATGAAACTGGAAGCCCTAGTGCAAGGAGCATGGTAAGGGTGTGGGTTTTGTTTTGTTTTTGTAGCACAGAGGAGGTGGACCTGAAACAGCATCAGGCGGCATTGCGGGTTGTGCCACCCCTGCCTTCAGGCCCTTTCCTATTAAGATAGGAATGTGAGGGTTTGAGAAGGAATTTTCTGAAGGAAGTCGGATAGCATGGCACCTCATTTCACATACCCTTTCTGATCATTGACAAAGGTAGTGGAATCCTGACCACGTTCCTGGACCCAGTCCCACGGCACTGGTCTTACTAACTGCACAATCCTGCGCAGAATTAGGCTGGCGGAGCGAGCGCTCTGCCGGCCTTAGGTGCTGCGTTTATTTGGGTGTGTGCATGTGAGGGGGGGACACACACATGACAATCTGGGTTTTATTCTCAACAATTGGAGTTGATAGCGTTGAGGACCATAACTTGCTGGTCTACAGTAAGGAAAAAAGAGGTGGTAAAGGGGAGAGAGAAGATAAACTTCAGAGACTAGATTGTTCTTCAGTGGGATAGGTTTATTATTTATACAGCCTTGGGTCCCTTCGGGGAGAAAGGCGGGATAGAAATATTGTAAATAAATATTTCTGCCATTCTTAATATTCTGTATTCTGGGATCATATTGGTGCAACGTGCTATGTTGAGGATGCAAGGAATTTTGCCATTCAGTCTCCATATGCTCTAAGGCAGCGAAGTGCCCACTCTTCCAGCAAACACATCTCTGGTGTTTTGTTTTTCAATATGCAGCTGGTGCCTAAGCTCTCAAATTTGTTACAGCTGCAATGCTCATGTGACATGGCTATTAACTTGATTGGTAGGCAAAGCAAGATGTTTTAAGGACAGTTTAATGTGATAAATTATTGTGTTGCAGGCTGGGTTTAAAAATACTTTGAGCGAAACAAGTGTTTATAGAGCTGAGAGCTCTGGAAAGGGCCACTACGTTAAATCACCTCTTTCCCAGATTTGGTTCAAGAATGTACTTAGTCATGATTCTGGTCGGTTTGTGACTGCTGTGGTGCTCACACAACAACAATAACACTGTGAAGAATTTATATTGGATAAGGAATGAAGAATTTATATTGTGGTTGTGTGTGACTGGGAGAAAAAGCATCTCCCCCTACTAGTACTTAAGGAACTGAGGATTCAGCTAATTGGAGTGGGTGCACCTAGCAGGTTGGCCCTGTTTGCCTTGGCCCCTCCTGCGGCGTTGGGCAGAGCAGAGGCAGGAAGGAGGTGGCAGCCTATTGGCTGCTGGGGCGTGGCGAGGCTGGGGGGGGAGCGTTGGAGCGCTTGCTTTGTTTCCTGTCAAGTGTGATTTTTTTTTGGGGGGGGTGTACAGGTAAATGTGATGTGCAAGGGTTATGCTTATGATGTCACATGGTTTTTTCTTTTACTAATTATTAGCAACCCTGTGAGACTGCTTTGGAAATCAGGGAAGTGGTGCCCTGGGAGAGAATGCTTAACATCCATGCCTTTTCTCGGATGTAAATTTTTCCCAGCCCTCCCCCTACAAAGCCACTATTAGCTCTGCAGAGAAGAAATACAAGAACACAGTTTACCCTGGTGGAGTTAACTGCAGCCTTTTGGGAGGGGGAATTACATTTGGGAGGGGGAATTAATTGGCCACCTTGGGTCCCTTCGGGGAGAAAGGCGGGATAAAAATATTGTAAACATAAATAAATAAATAAATAAATTGGGTAAAGGGGGCAAAAGAGGAAAGAGTGCCATTTCCCCAGTCACCAAAGCAGCTCCATAAAACTGCTAATTAGTAAAGCAAAAACCATGGGGATAGCCAAGGGCAGTATAGCTAGTGAGTATGCAAGACAGGGCCTTTTCAGGCACAGCATGCCAGTAGCATAGCCGGAGCAGGGCCTGGGTGGTGGTGGTGCTGTGCCCCTGGTGACAGCAGCAGTCTCCTTGTGAGGAGGAGCCATGGTGGCAGATTTTTGCTCCGCAGCTGCTGTTTTGCAGCTGGAGTGGCGGCGTCTGCAGCTGCAGAGGGTTTTCACACCATTTTCGGTGCTGTGGATGGGCCCACCCACCTGCCCTTGTTTGTAGAAGGTTTAATTTGAAGCCTTCTGGGAGTGCAGGAAGTGGGGCGACGACATAAAAAAAACACGCCATCACCCTGCCCCCCCCCCCAGGGCACGCTAGCAACACCACTGCAGCAAATGGAACATCCTTTCTCAGGAGGTCCAAGCTGGCTATCCCCTGTTTATCTTCTACCTTTTATGCATATACCTGCCTGTCCATCGGAGGCCTCTCTCCAGATACCTCAGAAGTTTGGTGGGTAGCAACCAGTGACAAGGTCTCTCAGTTGTGGCTCCCCATCTGTGGGATACTGACCTCAGGAAGGAGGCGTGCTTGGTGCAAACTCTAATGCCCTTTTGGAGAACCTTTATAGTTCGTCATGTCCTTTTAAAAGTTATAGTTGATTTTATAATGTTGTTTCTATGATTCCTTTGCTTGATAATTACCCTTTGCTGGAGAGCTTTACTGATAGGATGTGGTACAGATCTTTTCAATAAATGCACAAACAAAAAAAGCTTTAGAAATTTGGCAAAGATTACCTATTTCCAATGGGCCTGATTTATTTGCTTAGGAATTTATTCCCCACTGTTATATGATAAATTGTACTAACTGCGCAATCCTGTGCAGAATTAGCGCACAGAATTAGCACACCGCAGCGCCGGTGCCACTTACTCTCCATTACGGCACTTTTGCGACACCTAAGGCCGGCACAGCACTTGCTCCGCAGTAATGGAGAGTAAGTGGCATCGGTGCTGATACTGCTTGCTGAGCCATCCCACATGACCTGCACTGATGGATGCTGGTCGGTCATGCGCTGGGCAGCAGAAGGGCATGGGGAGGAAGGGCCAGGGTGGCAGGGGAGGGGGCGATTGGCCAGGCCAGCCCGGGAGGGGGCGAGTATATCAGCGGCATGCTCTGCTATATCCCTGTCCCCTTCCTGGGCCAGGCCAGCCTTACACAGCCTCAGTAGCATCACTAGGACGCACGTCACCCTAGTGACGCTCTGTTATCGTGGCGCGGGGTGGGTGGGGGCGACCCGGCTCCCCCCCCCGCGTCGCGCCAGGTCGACCTTCGGACGCTCCGAGGTCGGCCCGGGAGAAGGCCTTGGAGCGTCCGACCCCGTCGGTGCTCCAGGGCCTTCTGAAAGAAGGCCCAGGCAGCGCGTCCGTCTGGGTATTTCTCGGATTTTCGCGCATGTGCAGACCCGTTTTGAGGGCTTTTTGCCCTCAAAACGGGTCTGCGCATGCGCGAAAATCCGGGAAATACCCGGACGGACGCGCTGCCTGGGCCTCAGAAGGCGCATGCGCAGACCCATTTTGAGGGCTTTTTGCCCTCAAAATGGGTCTGCGCATGCGTGAAAATCCGGGAAATACCCGGACGGACGCGCTGCCTGGGCCTTCTTTCAGAAGGCCCTGGAGCGCCGACGGGGTCGGATGCTCCGAGGCCGGGTCCCGGGCCGGCCTCAGAGCGTCCGGAGGGTGACGCGCGAGGGGGTGCGCGCGTCACCCCCTGGCGGCCCGCCCCCCCGCCACGCTCCAGTGACGCCCCTGCACAGCCTCCCCGGACATGCACCACCTAAACAGCTGGCGCACATCCAAGGAGGCCCATTGGGGCCTCTAATGCTTACACCGGGGGAAGGGGACAACTTCTCCTTCTGCTGAGGTGAGCCCCAGCCATGTCGGCGCAGGCCACATCCTGACTAGGATGCAGCAGCTGACCATTTCAGCCGGCCACTGCATCTCAGGCAGGATCGGCTGTATATGTGGTCCTCAGTATTAGTTGAATTGTTTCACTTCTTTAGATTGCTCCTTGCTCGGTGGTTTTCTGTATGTTTTCCCCTTGTCACTGTGTATTTTAAAAAAATTTTTTGGTTACAGCTGTGACTGGGTTGTATCCTAAAATATTTAGGATTATTACATCCTGTTGGAAGGAATGCAACAATTTAACCACCATGACTAATGGCCCAATCCTACCTAAGGCCTGCACTGACAGAACGTGCATTCTACCAGCACAGATGCCATAAAGTACTTTGTGACAGCACAGGGTGCTGGTGCACCTGCAGAAAGTCTGGAGCTGCAGGAAGTGCACCAGTGCATGCTGAATCCTAAAGCCCTTCCTGGGCCTGATCAGCCTACATGGATAAATGCAGACTTGCACCAGCAATATTGCTGGCGCAGGTCTGAGTTGACCGGTTGCGGCTTCTTGGGCTTACCCAGGGACAAGGGGACAAATGTCTCCTTACCTCAAGGAGACCTCTAGCAGCCGAAACTCCCCTGCAGGATGCAGTGCAGCTGGTACCAGCACCGCTGCTTTGCCGTTGCAAGGATTTAGGTTGGATTGGGCTGTCTTATTGATTTCAGTGATGCTTAGTCGTGATTTAGAATACAGCTCAAATGTATTCACTGGGTTTTCTTACATTGAACTGGTGAGTATTTTGAAAATTAATTGTATTCTGTGCATGCGCTGAACATAGTGGCTTGGGTTTGGCAGAGCTTTTCTAGGATCCAAGTATTGAGTTCATCTTCAGAAAGCACAGTTTCTTTGATGATACTGTTCAGATTTCCCCAGTCATTATTTTGACATCTCTGTTGAAAAGTGTTACAGGCCCCGATCTGATTGCTAATTGCAAACCACTGTTGCATTTGAGGGATGCAGCACAAAAGTATAATACACAATAGTTCAGATTTGTTCTGAGACAAGCAGAGTGTTACACGGCAAAAGTTCCAACGCGAGTTCTATAAGAGGCAATTCCAATTCTAATATTTCAATTTAATTAAAAAGAAAAAAAAAGCAGTTAACTGCTTGTGTCCATTCTAGCAGCAAAGCAAAAATACTGATGGGAAAGCAATGTCACAGGCCATTAGACATTCTAATGGGTTCAGCAATGAATGAGGTTTGTTGTTTGTATGTGAAGTCACTTTTAACTTTCCAACTGAATTCCTGTAGATTAAAAGCATTATTTAATCCTACTCTTAAGGAAACACATGTACTGTTTAAGCCATTAATACATAGGCTTACCATATTTTTCAAACTTCAAACTGGGACACCCCCCCATACCCCCCCCAGGTAATTAATTAATTAATTAATGTGAAAGCAACGAAAAAGCAAGGCCAAAGAACCACAACCAATCGTAAACAAAAAAGCAATCCTAAACAGGCCAAACGAAGCCCAAAGTACCATCCCCAACGAAAAAGCCATTCTCAAGCACAACGAAAAAGCATAAAAAACACCATAAAACTCATAATAAAGCATTAATCCAAATAAGAAACCCTTTTAACGAATAAACTATAAAAGAAAGGGGGCGCAAAGCGCCCCCTCCTTCCGTGCAAAGCGCGGCCGGAATTTTTCAAATAAATAATCAATTTAAAATAATTAATGAATTAAGTAAAGGGGGCGCGAAGCGCCCCCTCCTGCCGCGCGAAGCTTGGCCGGAATTTTTCAAATAAATAATCAATTTAAAATAATTAATGAATTAAGTAAAGGGGGCGCGAAGCGCCCCCTCCTGCTGCACGAAGCTTGGCCGAAATTTTTAAATAAATAATTAATATTTCTATTAAAAATATATAATTTAAAAATAAGCTTGCCCGGTCGCTGCTGGTCACTGGTCCGTGGTCGCTGCTGCTGCTGCTGGGGCCGCGGCAAGCAGGCTGGGGCCGCGGCAAGGCAAAGCAAGGCAAGAAGCAGGCTGTGCTTCTCCTGGTGCCGCTGGTCTCGCAGCGGGAGAAGCACAGTGCTTGCCCGCGTTGCGCGAGCCTGCTGGAGGCTCGCGCTGGCCGGGCAAGCAGGCTGTGCTTCTCCGGTCTCCCAGCAGCTCCATGCGGTGCCGCTGGGAGACCAGAGAAGCACAGCCTGCTTGCCCGGCCAGCGCGAGCCTCTAGCAGGCTCGCGCAACACGGGCAAGAAGCAGGCTGTGCTTCTCCCGGTGCCGCTGGTCTCGCAGCGGCACCGGGAGAAGCACAGCCTGCTCGCCCGCGTTGCGCGAGCCCTGTAGCTCGCGCAACATGGGCAAGAAGCAGGCTGTGCTTCTCCCGGTGCCGCTGGTCTCGCAGCGGCACCGGGAGAAGCACAGCCTGCTCGCCTGCGTTGCGCGAGCCCTGGAGCTCGCGCAACACGGGCAAAAAGCAGGCTGTGCTTCTCCCGGTGCCGCTGCGAGACCAGCGGCACGGAGAGAAGCACAGCCTGCTTGCCCGCGTTGTTCGAGCCTGCTAGAGGCTCGCGCTGGCCGGGCAAGCAGGCTGTGCTTCTCCGGTCTCCCAGCGGCACCACATGGAGCCGCTGGGAGATCGGAGAAGCACAGCCTGCTTGCCCGGCCAGCGCGAGCCTCCAGCAGGCTCGCGCAACGCGGGCAAGCACTGTGCTTCTCCCGGTGGCGCTGACGACCGGGAGAAGCACACGCTCGCCGCGCCGCCATCTTTTTTTTTTTTTAATTTCAAACTTCCCGGGCAGCATCTTGGGTCACGAAATCTCGCGTGATCCAAGATGTCGGTGCCCAAATCTCATGAGGGCATCATGCCCTCACGAATTTGGGTGCCGACATCTTGGATCACGCGAGATTTCGTGACCCAAGATGCTGCCCGGGAAGTTTGAAATTAAAAAAAAAGATGGCAGCGCCCATTCGTCCCCCGGGACCCGACCGGGAATCGGGTCCGATTTCCGGGACTGTCCCGGCGAAACCGGGACGAATGGTAAACCTATTAATACAGGAAAAGGCATGTCTGTCATCCTATATCATTTATTCAAAATACAGTTTTCTAATTGTTTCAGTCATCAGATTTAGAAGCAATATGTGCGCTAGAAGGTTGTTTTATCCTTATTTTCTTAGAACAACATGGTCTACGGATTACTAATACACTTTGATCTAATAATAATTGTTTGTTAACATCACTTTCAATTTAAATCCTAAATCTTGTCAGCCATTTTGTTTGAATAATTATGTTTTGTATGCAGCTGTCTAATATAGATGTATTTTGCCCCAAATAAGGAGTCACAAATTGTAGTGACCATATTATTAATGGCCCCAAACTAGAGCAATATTTGTAATATTTTTATATCAAAAATAAACACTGTATGCTATTTATCATCTTCACTGGCATTCTACACATATGTTGACATAGAGCTCACATAAAGAAGTGAAAAAGAATGTGTAGTAGATTGGTTATATACTATATCATACAGTGTTTGTTTTACCTCTTGCTGGGAAAGATTGAAGGCAAAAGGAGAAGGGGAAGGCAAAGGATGAGATGGTTAGACAGCATCACCGATGCAATGAACATGAAAATGAGCGAACTCAGGAAGCAGTGGAGGACAGGAAGGCCTGGCGGGATATGGTTCATGGGATCACGAAGGGTTGGACACGACTTAACGACTGAACAACAACAACAATGCCATGCATTATGCTGGTGTTGCCTGGAGGAAATGAACTGAAATGATTTTTTTCTGTGTGTATGCCAGTTTATTGATATGACTAACATCACTGAAAACACAATTCAAAATAATCAAGAATAATAGCAGGAGGCTACATGACATCTGCAGGTTACAATTCAGAAGCCCTGATGAAGCAGAGATACTTCACATTGTTTTTCAAAAAGGGCTGACGTCTTGAATTTGGTGAGTTTCCTTCTGGGAGAAATGATACAAAATGGAGGTCACTACCAACAAACAAAAAAGTACTGTAGTGAATAATAACCTCACCCCCAGCAATTGTAGAAAGAGTAGTGGAGGGAGATCTTATTCATAAATCCAGGACACATGGCTTAAAGTTAAAGGCATTCTCAGGGTCATTATGGGTGGCAAGAGTGGTGTGGTCTGGAGGTTGAAGCCTTGCCTGAAGAAGCTAAGCAGGATCAGCCTGGGATCAGCCTTGGAAGGGTGACCTGAAGCCGCTGACGGATCTTGTGGAGAGACTTGAAAGGGTGGAATGCAGAGGAGTCTGGCAAGAGACAGATAACATCTTGAGAACGGGCAGCAGTGTGATTTGCGGCTGCCTGTGAGTGCAAGAGCGCACCCAGGATGATGGCTGCACTTTGAAAGGGAAACATCTGGAGAAATTGAGGGTTCTACGAGTTTCTCTCATAGAACAATACTTGTAAAAAAAAACCCATTTGAAAAAAGTGGGTTTATGAACAGTCTGCCTCAGTCTGCCTATGTAAAACGCCTTGAGTCAGTGAGAAAGGTGGTATATAAATACTATAATAAATTCTGTGACCCTACATTTGAAAGGAGGGAAATGGCCCAGAGCTGTTTTAGCTATCTAGGTGTCATACGCATATTTGTGTTCATGACTCCGCCTCCTAAACGTGTTGCTACAACATTGCTGTGCAGCCAGATCTGACAGTCTTGAACAGAGCAGCAGGCACCATATTTAGGAAGTTAGCTATAGATATGAGGGTGGATCTCAGCTGCAGCAGCAGCACATGCCAAATCTTATCCTCATTTTTCTGCCCCAACACAGCCAGAAAACACATTTTCTGGCCTTTCCTCAGACTTACACCAGCAAAATAGCTGGTCTGACGAGACCCACTGACGGCCAGGCAGCCTATGAGAAGGTAAGTAAAATACTTCCCTTTCTCAGGCTGCCTGGTGGTCCCCATACCACAGCATGCCAGGGCCACTCAGAGAAATTTTATCAGGGGGTACAACGTTTCCTTTGGGCCCCTTCCCAGCCTTCATGTGAATTTGGCTCCTGGACCCCCCTTTTTTGCACCGGGGCCTCCTTTTTGACCCATTTTGGGCCCTGGGTCCGGGTACGATCGGATTGTACCCCCCTTACCTTAACCCCCCTCTCAGAGACCCTGCAGCATGCAATGCACACTGTGTCAATGTGGCTGCATAGTGAACCATGATGGGGGATAGGATTGGGCCATAAGTGTAACTGCAGGAAATCTCCCAAGGTACATACACATAAGATCAATATCAAGAGGTGTTCATAGTTTTTAACTAGTTCTCTAGATACATATTTAGAAAATCTTCTCTCCATGCTAAATATGCCTATGTATTAGATACACTGATTACAGAAATGCTGCTTATTTGTTCATGGAGTAGTTGTTTGTACCCATATTTGAATTACAAAGCAGTTGTTTAAAGAAATATCTACAATTAGTCAGGAAACAAAATTCATAGTTGCACACAATATAACAATATTTTCTATCCTAAATTGACATTTGTTTTTCCTTGGAAATAAAAAGTACATACAATGGATTTTACTGATATGTGCGTGTGCAAGATGTCAGACTGAATGAACATCATCCTGACCTTGACATTTACAAGATTGTCTTTTCTTTGGCAAATATGCCAGATGAGAGCTGGCAAACTGAGTCTAATAACCCATTTTTGCTTTGATCAAAATCAGAACTCAAATCTTTCCCAATTTCCTGGTTTCCCCAAACCTCAATAGCAAATCTTGGTTTACTGGGTTACAATCCTGAGTCCTATGAACCCAAATCATGATGTTTTGTAAGGTGGAAAATTGCCCTCTAGTGGAAGTGAGGAACAGATTTCAGTTTCTATGGAGAATATTAATCTAATGCAGAATTCTGCCATAGTTATATTTCTGTATCTGCAGTGAACCTTGCATTTGGGTGAAAAAGCAAAAAGTGAACCCTACGCATGTTTTCTTTGAATCTCATTGTTAACTTTCTTCCTATAAACAATTTCATTTACATTTCAATCTTCTCAATTTTATATTTTTTGCCCAATGATTCCAAAAAGTGTCTCATGCATATTATGTAATTAATACCAATGAGAAAAAAATAGGGATGGGGGGAGGGCAGAGGCAACAATATTTTCTTAGTACTATTATTCTTTTTGCCCTGGATTTAACATTGATTCTGTGAACAAGTTTATTTTTTTAAGATTTCTTTTAGATAGGTTTGATAAAATTCAAATTAATGTAGTGAATACAATGTACAAATACACTTTGAGAGAAATGGGTTCTCTTTATTAAATTCACAAATTCAGGGAAAAGACACATATGCAAGACCAGAGCATTTAAGTTGTATATCGTCGTCGTCGTCGTCGTCGTCGTCGTCGTCGTCGTCGTCGTCGTCGTCATCATCATCATCATCATCATCATCATCATCTATACATCTGTTTTAAATTCCCCCACACCCATGAGGAGAGAACTGTAGGCAAAACAATCACCTTCGAAGACAAGGTTTCTGGTTACCTATTGAGCACCAAAGGTTTGGAGAAGACAGAAACTGTCAAAAACAAATTGCCCCTAGGGGGCAAAAGTCCAAACATACCTTGCATCTAGAGGAATCTAAGAGTGAGTGAGAGGCAGGCCAATCTTATGCCAGACTCCCCCGGCAGTACTAGGCTCTGTGCTGTCGCAAAAGTGCTGTAAGGCACGTTACGGCAGCGTGGAGGCTCGTGACGCCGGTGGAAAGGCCTACACCGGCCTGCGGGTGCCAGATCATGTGAAGCCCACACCGGAGCAGGTAAGCTCCTCCAGAGGCGTAACAAGACTTTTTGGCGCCTGGTTTGGGGGGGATTTGGCACCCCTAGGGAACGCTCAATATATATAAAATATCGGCGTGGCCAGTAGCCCGTGCTGTGCTCCGGGGGGCGACCTCCAGGGGGGAACCCTGCGGGACCCTGCACCGGGCACCCCCCCAGCGCGAACCTGGACGGCTTACCTCCTTTCCCAGCGACGGCGTGCGTTCAGGGAGACGCTTCAGTCTTCCTGCTGCTGTCTTCCTCCTGACGGAGAGAGAGGTCCTTTGGGGTGAGCCCGCCGGCGGCGCGATCTTCCGCTGAAGGAGTCCGGCGGTGGCGGGGAATTGAAGGCACACATACATACACACTCACTCACTTCCGCTGAAGCTTGAACTGCCTTCAATTCCCCGTCGCCGCCGGACTCCTTCAGCTTTTCTGCTGGGCCCCCCCCGCCTGGGGGCCCCCCGCCTGCCTCGCCATGGAACAGCGACGCCTCTGCCCACATCGAACATTTGTAACGTGCATGTAATAATGTGCATGTGAAATTTGGACAGTTTTTATGTCTTTTCATATCATGATGGTTGTGGTACATCAGTTCATTTTAAGAATAAATCAGCTTTACTTTTGCATCATCCTTTTTGAATAACCCTATATGTTTGTTTGCATGGGATTGCAGCCTGAACATAACTAGGATCAGGGTGGTGCATGGAAGCATTTACGATATTGATAACTTATCAATACTACTATTACGTTTTTATCCTGCTCTTCTTTCAAGGAATTCAGGGCAGCATGCATGGTCTGTACTCTTCTATTTTTATAACTTTAAATTTTGCAGTGTTACTATTGATTTATTTTGTATGTGTATATTTGTATTTATTGTATTTTCTGATATTCTTCACTGCCTTAAAATAAAAGTAACTACTGGTAAATGTCTAATTTTGTGCCACTACGTTGTCATACTCTCTTTTATAATTTCCCCTTTCCAATTCACTGTCAGTTATCATTAAGGTATATCTAGATTTGTCTTTTGTGGGACAACAGATCCAGGTTGATTAAATGTAAAATCGTCATTGTCAGAACTACTTAGTTTTCTGATATAAACCCCTCCTGGGTTACAATTTTGGATGCTGTAGTTATGTAAAAATAAATAGAAGCATAGTTATTTCCTGGTTTATTTGTGCTCCCTCAGGATACCATCTGATAAAAAATTTACTTAAGTGGGGGTTGCTGGCTGACAGCAATATATTATGTGAATGCGGAGAAATTCAAGACTTAGCACATCTGATGGGGTGTCGATTATTGCCGGAGCCTTGTACTGTCGATGACCTACAGCGAGCTAATGACAAAGCTGTGGCGGTGGCTACTTTTTGGCTGAGCAAAGTTTGATCTGGATATGAAATGAATAAATAAATAAATATGATAACTGGCCCAAACCTGCCATCATTGTTCCTCTTCTTTGATGACACATAGATTGTGCATAGGTGTCATCTCATGAGAAAGCCAATGATGTTATCTTAACTCAGAAAAAAAAATGAAGGACTCATTTTCAGTCCTCTTTACAAAGACTTATTTGAACTCTTGACCAGTTTAATGAAATCTTTTTCAATACTGGGGCAAGAGCGGTAGAGAAAAATGACACTCTAATGTGCTAAACTAAAATATGTCAATTTTCCTGATGGTGCCTGAGTTATGTGGTTACCTTGGGAAAAAGAAGAGGTGATGAAACAGAAGAGAATATCAGAGGGTCATTTGGAAAAGTTAAAGAACTACAGAAAGGTTACATATGGCTGGAAGGCACATAATTCATATTTGCACGTATTTTTACTGTCTGATTTTATTGAATTTTTCTTCGTGGTAAATGTATTTTACCATACGTTATTCACTTGACATTTAGCGTCATTCAGAATGAAGGAGGCCAAAATGTTTTTAGTGGAATAATTTAGTTCATATAGTTGTTTCTAACGACTGAACAACAACAAAATGTTGGTCCCAGAGGATAAGAAATATATACCAGGCAAAGTGAATATCTTTTATTGCACCCGTTTGCAAGAATATGGAAGCTTTTGAATTCAGCAGAGTCTTTTTTCAAGCAGACGAGAAAAGCAACAAATGCAATAGCTGTACATAGACAATATCAAGATTGAGGAAATAAAACCATTGCAGAAATGTACAGCCAATGTGAAGTAGCATATATGGAGATTTTTCTTTCTGTCCCTGAAGAAGACAATAATACCAAAACACATTGGGCAATGGTATTTTATTAATAAAGGTTTTTGGGTTTTTTTTTTAACCTTCAACATCTCTTTGAGGTTTTGCCTCTCTGCTTTTTGGTTCCCATTGATAACGCATGTGCTTAAGGAACCAGTGCAAGGCAGGTTATTGCAGAATAGACACAGCACAACGTTCAATAATATGTAATGTGGATGGGTGCATGGGGCCACAGGTAGTGATCCTTGTAAATAGTTTTATTTATTTATTTTGTTTATAACAATGTCCCTAGTTTTGCCTGCGAAGTGTTGGAAAGGAGGCATTACTAGTGCAGTGTAGGACCCAATCAGATGGAAGCAGTGACAATGGCAATGCATGCATTTGCGTTAGATCAGCCCCTTGTTTATTAGAACTGGTGAAATAACCTAGGCTTATTCAATAGTGATTTGGTGACTCTCACTAGAATTTTATCTAGGCTTGTTTATAGCCGTGTCTGCCAAGCTGTTCTGAATGAGCATTATGCCAATATTTAAACACCATTCACTAAAGCTAGAGATTTCCATGAGTCATAGGACATCCAACTCTCAAGACATATACTTTTTATTAGTGGCTTTAAGCAAACTGAATGCCCCTCTGTTTCTTGCACTCATGGTTTCTTTGAAGTCTCAGCCAGGTTTGACATTTGTACAAAACACTAGTGTATGCAGGGGTTAGGAGCAACATTGTTGTGACAGCCCATTGACTTTTAGTTCTCCAAACTTTCCTGATTAATGTACCATGGAGGATGTTCCTGTTCTTCTCCCTATCCTTTTTTGGCAATTACACTGTTCTCTAAAGAACAGCTATCTGCCACCCCAGAAGCGTAACAAGGGTGGAGCGAAGGCAAGTAGTTCTGCAAGACTCTGTTACAATGGAGTCAGCGGCCCCTCCCCCTTTGCTGTTGGAGCCATTCTGGCAGCAAAGGCAACACACAGGACACTCCCCTGTTGCTGCTGGAATGGCTCCAACAGCAAGGGGGAGGGGCCGCTGACTCCAGTGTAATGGAGTCTTGCAGAACTACTTGCCTCCGCTCCACCCTTGTTTCACCTCTGCGCCACCTCACCCCCAAAGCCAAGCAGTCCTCTCAACAGGAACCATCCAGTACCCCTTGTCCCAAATTCATGTAGCCCTTTCTAGAGGAAAAATGTGTTCTCTTTTATTTTACACATTTCCCTTGCTGAAGATAAGCACTTACTACTATTTTAATTCACTTGTAATGGAGAGTCTAACAGCAACAACAAAGGATGAAAAAATGAAATGCCATGACAAAAAGCAGATTAATCTCGGAATTTATCACCTTGATTTGAGCAGCTTACTCTCATGAGTAGCATTCTAAGAAAATAAGAGGATTTAGTTTGCTTTTTAAAACAAAATTGCACGTGTATGTTCATTTTGGTGCTAGTGTCTCTGAATGTCTAGTGTACTGATCTAACAAGGGACATTTTCCATTAAATATATCCTAAGATCTAGGCACAAACAAGCAGTATAACTTTCTTCCAAATTCTGCCACCTTGCTCTGTTTGACAATTATGTACAATAAAATGGAGCATCTCCGTGAAATATAATTAACATTACAAAATAAAAACCTTTGGGAAACATACTTTGAAAAGGCAAGACTGATTCAAATGTTGTATTGTGACTGTAATTAAAGGAAGAACATGGTAAAGAAAAAGCTCTGCTCAGTAGGGGTTTTTCTTCTTGTTTTCTCCATAAAGAAACTGCCCACACACAGACCTGGCTTTATCACATTCTAGGGAAACTTTCAAAAGTAGCTTGTAATGCAGCATGCAAGTGATGGGTTTGGGGACTCCTTCAAAGGGGGGAGGGGAAAAAAGCTCCAGTGTGTACACATAATATCATGGACACATGATAAAGTATCTCTCTAGCTTGTGATCATAGCCCAGTCCAGAGCTCTGTATATACATAAGGTTGCTATTTATTGTTTGTTGTGAAATAGGACTCAGAGCTCAATCCTGACTAAAGATCCACGGGCGGCCCTAGGGCATGACCCATTCATGATCAGTCCGGAGGTATTCTCGGGGGAAGGGGACATTCGTCCCCTTCCCCCGGTGTAGCGTTGGGAGGCCCCAATGGGCCTTTTCGGATTTCCGCCAGCTGTCGGGCCTGGGAACGGGGCGGGGATATGGTGGCCGCCATCCCTGCCCCTCACAGGCTGGCTCAGCCAACGGCTGCTCTCCCTTGCAACCCAGACCGCCCCCGCCGGTGCACCCCTTATCTGTCTCTGGCGGCTGCAGGGACGACCGGTGATGGAGTGAGGGCTGCCGGCCTCCATGCCGGTGGCCCTTACTCTAAAGTAGTCACAAACATGCTTTATGGCACGTTTGCCACATTTTCGAATGGCGGAGCAAATTTGCAGTGGATTGCTCTGTCAAGCAGTGGGTTTGAAGCATGTCAGATGGGAATTCAGACTGCTGCTCCACTATCCTGGCCAAACCAGCAGAAGGCAATGATAGAGACTTGCTCTAGGTTGGCTATGGACTGCCTTTGCTTTCTGCTCCCCCCCCCGCCTTTAACTCCTCGAGTATAAGGTTGCCAATTCTCCAGGATTCTCTGGGAGTCTCCTGGAATCAGCAGTTCTTTCCTCGAGGCCAATGAGAGCAATACGGGAGATGCTCGAGCCCCTGAGTGCCTACCTGTCCTGCAACTCAGTCTTGAGTCTTTCCTGTCCGTCTCCACTGCAGGCAGAGGAAGGCATGGACATCAACACTACCTGTGCACTTGCACCTCTTGCCCAGCACCTGGAATACTGAGCAGGGAGGCAGGACAGGGCAAGAGAGACGCAGAAGCAGAGAAGAAAGTGAAAGACTTTATCTCTGGCTTGGGGAAGGGGAATGGGGCTCACAGTCACCGATAAAGATGAAAGATTCTTGGAAAGCTATGGCAATTAAAAACAGTGTATAAATTGATGCTGCTCCATGCAGCCCCAAACAACCTCAAGAATGCATCCCCCTCCAGTCTCATTACTATGCCCCAAATTTACTATGCCCCAGAGGGTGAGGAATGGGGGGGGGGTTCTGGGAGGGGAGGGAAGCAGCCGTGGGTGAAATGGGGCGGATATCAGCGGCAGGATATCGTCCTGTTTTTCCCCCATTCCCTCTCCCTTACCTTGCACCTTTGCCATTAAAGTAGCTGGCGCAGATCCAAGGTGACCCATTGGGTGAATGGAGGCTTGTGGCTTGTGGTCCTTCCATTGTGCGAACAACACAGTAATTTTGTGAACAAATGGAATGAATATGACAGGAAATGTCAGGCACAATTCTAATCCTTGCAATTATGCGGGGAGATTGAAATTGAGGGGTTTTGTTTCCCTATAATATGCGACTTCCCCCCCCACCCAGAACCTTTTCAGTTTAGAAGTCATGTACTCCATATCAGTGTCAGTAATAGGACTTGAGTTACTAAATCATGAATTGTGGCCCAAAGAATGATGTAAGAATTGCTGTCCGCTGAACCTAGAGCGCTACTTTTCTCATGACCTGTGATTCCTTCTTAATATTTTGACTAATTACTGTGGTCATTCATTCAGCAAAATTCATTCGACAGAGTGCAGTGAACTGAAGGAACCTAGAAATAATTCCCCAGCAGAACCTGACACTTCTGCTTAACTCCAGAGAGATATTTATTGTTGTACTCACAGAAAATTTTTGTCAAAACACCACTGAGTCACTCTTTAGGATGATAACGTACCACTTCACATAGATGAAGCTACATTTAATCACCCCCTGCATACAAACCTCTGGGGTATGACCATGAAAACGTACTTATAAAAATCAATAGCACTGTTGCCTGGCAACAGTGTGTGGCACAAGCAAAAACAAAACAGTGATGAAACAGCTTTTCAGTAATTTTTGTGGACTAAGCCTATTCTTCTTTGTCTCATAAAACCACTTCTGTGCTTTGAATGGCATGTTCTGCTGCTGAAAAATAACACTTGTCTCTTCAGTACTGCCCTTGAAAATTAATCACTTCATTGGTTTCTGACATCGACATAATATTGCTTCACTGAAATGGAATGAGCTATAGCTTAACTGTTTTAAGTCGCTTGTAGTCGCCTGTGAATGTTGCCACTTTGTGCAAAGTTCTTGGCGTTAGTGAAAACTTGGAGAAGAGCAGGTCCCTTTCTTATTTGCAAGTCTCTCCACGCTTCTGTACCACAGCTGTTTTTCATCCATCTTTGGCTTCTTCCTCCTGCCACTCTGTGCATGCTCATGTGACATGTCCCATAAATCTAGCCAGCCTAGTTCTCACAAACAGCAGATATGGTGGTGCTAAACCAATGTCTAGAGTAGACTATACCACTTCAGACTGCCGGTGGGAGTGTGTGACACATGATGAAATGCTTCCCACAAACAAAGGCTCATACGCTCATGTTATACATAAGTCAAGGAGAAAATGATGACACTGACATAAAATGTTCTACAGTATATGCAGGGATTTGGGGTTTGTTTTTGTTTTAAATACAGGAGCATGCAAGCATGTGAACCCACCTGTAGTCTGAAGGGGGTCTGTTCAGCCCTAGATGTATTCATTTATTTGTTTGTTTCTTTTTAAACGATTTGTGTGCTGCCTTTCCTTTTAAAAATTAAAATTAAGAAAGTCATTGAAATACAGCGCATATAAAAGAGGAGAATAAAAATGGGGAACAGCTTATGGGGGGGATGGACGGACCACTAATTTGAGAAACTAACTTTGAGAAACGCTGCTGTACAGCATCAAAGGCTTTCGGAAATTCTAATGTTAATAATAATAATAATAACAATAATAATAATAATATATTATTATTATTAATATTAAATTATATTAAATATAATAATATTATATTATTAATAATATTATATTAATAATAATATTAAAATATTATTATTATTATTATTATTATTATTATTATTATTAATGCATGATATCAGCTGGACCATAACGTTGCCAGGAAGGAAAGTGAAAATACCAAAAGGATAAAAGTGGACATAAAAGTGGGTTGCAGTGTGACCACTGGCGTCACTGCAGGGCGGCGGAGCTCTAAGTTCCGCCGCGGTCAGACCCTCCGTTACACGGGAGCACAAAGCGCCCCCGCCCCCTCGCCTTTGGAGCCATTCAAGTCGGTGAAAGCTCCAAAGGCGAGGGGGCGGGGGCGATTCATGCTCCCGTGTAACGGAGGGTCTGACTGTGGCGGAACTTAGAGCTCCGCCCCCCCTGCAGTGACGCCAGTGAGTGTGACCTCAGATGGGTCACACCAATGGTGATGCTACAATTAGCTTTTTGAACAAAGTTCTGTTTTTGCTTTGTTTTGATGAAAAGGGAAGAAGTAGGACACAAAGGAATAACCATGCACTGGAAAAAGGAAAAAAAATTGGCACTGTGTGGCTTCATCCATCTGTGAGAAATCTAAAATGCCTGACTCTGGACACTTGTAGAGTGCAAAGGCAGCTGAATGAAGAGGAGGAGGAGGAGGAGGAGGAAGAGAATGCAAAACTAAGAGCAGGTCTCCCATTGAAGGGTGGGGTTAAAGGTAGGTTCTGAAAAACTACAATGTTATAATATAATATATAATAATAATATACAGTATTTATATATCGCCTTTCTTGGTCATTGGATTTCTCCTCTGACTTTAATCCAAGGCAGTGTACATGGGCAGGGTTTCCTACCCTCCCCCCTCTAATGGTTTTTTCACAATATATAAATATCCAATCTTTCATGAACATCTACGGTACATTCCAGATGGTATCCTTTTGCAGTCTGGCCTCTCCACTGACCGTCGCCTCCCACACTTGGCCGACACAGCTGGCAGCTCTTATCTCTCCTCACAGAGGCTTTCACAGCTTTTTGTCAGCGGCATATCTCAAACTTGCCATTCACTGATCTTTGGGCTTGCAAGGCGGCAGCTCTACCGACTGAGCCAGACCCCTCTAAGCCAGACCCCTCTGTGATGGCACAATCCTATATACACCTCTGTCGGCGCTACCTGTTGCAAATGTGCCGTAAACCACGTTGCAAAAGCACAACTTCAGGAAGCACCGGTGGGAAGGCCAGAGCCTTCCCGCTGGCGCCAGTGCCCGGAGCTATGCCCACTGGACAAGGTAAATACTGCGCTGACCAGGTGGGGAAAGGGAGGGAGGAGGTGGCGGATATGGTCTGGGACGGGTGCGGGATCTGCGACATCTGTATCCTATCCTCCTTCCCAGGCCTGATCTGCTGACACAAATCAATGCGGATTTGCACCAGCGATATCGCTGGTACAGATCTCAAAATTGACCCATAGTGGTTGCGGCTTTCCTCAGGGCAAGGGGACACCCGTAACCCTGAGATTTTCCACCTGCTCAATTCCTCCACGGGATGCAGCGTAGCACAGGCCAGTGCCGCTCCATCAACGCTGGGGAACTTAGGTAGGATTGGGCTGCTAGGTCTTAACATTGCAGCTCTTGTTCTAGAGAGTGTTTATGCTGTCCTTCCAGAAACCTTTGTGTACAGTTATCTTTTAAAATATGCCTTTACTCCAAGAATGGCAACTGAAAACAAGAGTTTCTACTCTCTTTCCCCATCCAAGCAGGATTCTAGGGCAAGGTTGCTGGTTTTAGTTCGAAGAAAAGCTCTGCTGGAGCACAGCAAAGGCCCATCTTGTTTCCCACAGTGGCCCACCAGATGCTTCTGGGAAGCTCACAAGCAGGAAAGGCAGACCTCTCTCCTAGCAAGTCTGCAGATCAATTGTGAGCTGTGCAAAAAGGTACTTATTTTTGCCCATCCTGCATCTGCCACCAAACAGTTGAACTGGAAGATCCCAGCTTTACCATCGCGTTTTGAGGTGTGTTCTCTCACATGACACCCAGAGAAACCGATTAAATTTTAACAAGAATATTGGATTATCATAATCCAATGCTGGATAAATCATTGATTCATGTCAGAGTTAGTTTTGTATATTGGTGGTTTTATTTTTGTACTGTTCGCTGGTTTGAGGTTTTTTTTTTAAGAAATAGTACAGTATTTATGAAAATACCTTTTCTTTACCTTTTCTTCTTCAAATGGCCTAAGGATTTTATTTGCTTTTGGAATGGAAATTAATGAAACACAACTTACATTTGCAGAACCTATTGTATATATGAAACACACCACACTGTCCTTAAGTGTTGTTTAATTATAAATGCAATATTTCAGAAGCAAAGCGCACTTTGGAAAGCTGAACTCAATTGCATAAATCTTAAGAAATTACAAATATTTTGTGCGTTTGATGACTTGCCACATCTAGAAACGTTCCTGCATATATTGCATTTCAAGGCAGATGACTAGGTTTTGGAGTATATGACTAACGTACCCTTGCTAACAAAACAGATTAGTTTCTAGTTTTTCTGACAAACCCTCATCTAATTTGTCCTCTTCCTCGCAGGCTTGTGACCATATTCAGCACCATATTCAGCACCCCAGTTAGCTCGTGACTCACAAATAGCTCACCAAATTACTTCATTCTATTTGACAATCAAAAATAATAAGCATGCAAATGCTTAAATGTGATTAACCCTAACAGTGGTTGCTGCTTAGATTCTTACAGACGTGGCAGGCGCATGATAGTTTACGAAGCTGTCAAAAATGTATTTCTTATTATTGCAGTGTCATGAGAATTTTTAACGTCTTTTCTTGAACTTGCCAAATAGGGAAACGTGTACAGAAAATGTGTATACAGTACTTGTTTTCCTCCCCTCACAAAATTTGGCAAAAAGTTCTGCAAGAAGCATTAAAAAATGTGAACACCAGGCAAATCTTTCCCCTCCCCCCAGTATTAGCACAATGAAAGATGCTTCATTGGTCATGGTGTGGTAATGAATGAACAGTGCTATGAGGAGGTCACATCTAGCGAACGTCTCCTTGCTGTGCACTGCTCCACAACAAGGCCTCTTCTGTGCTGGAATGTAGCAACCTTAGGCTGGGCTGTTTACTAATTCATTAATCAATTGGATTTATATCCTGCCTTATCCCAATCAATAGAATGACACATGGAATGTGTGGTGATAACTGTGTAGGTATAGCTTATGCTCACACATCTGAACTTTGACAGCAGAACTTCTTGATCACAGGATTTGAGGTTTGAACCTTGGCATCCCTCTTTTGTAAGTCAGGCCCTAATGATAGGGGAATATGCTGCAAGCTTTCTGCCAATTCAATTCCATTTTTTTTCTATACTTGGAGACTCATTCCGCAGTAGATTAGGACTTAAACTAGCAGATAGCATGGGAAGAAAATACCACAAAAATATAGCATGAATAAATCCTAATAATTCCCTTCAGATTGTATACATAAGAATACAATAGGCTTAAAAAAATTAATAGCATGCAGTCTCAAGTTCTTAGGCCTCTACTACTGAACAAAAAAGTCCCTACTGTGGCTGAGAGATCAACATTATTTCAGAATTAAAGCACAAGCTGCTGAACTAATGTTCCACATAAGCAAGAACATTCCTTCCTTCAGGGGTATCTTCCAGTCCCGTAGGGAAGATGTGACCTTATTTCCATTTCTCATCCATTTGCTTTCAGGATGTCTTCAGGATGGGGCGAAAAGTTCCTTTAGGAGAGCATAGAAATACCACAATGCTAACAAGGTTTCATTCATCTAGGCCTTCTTCCATGATTGTACATAACTGAGTCACGGATCGGGTCCTAAAATGACAGCACTTGACCAGTGCTTACAAGATATACCAGCATCTTATTCTCCCTCAATGTACAGTATTGTTGAATTGCTGTACTAATAGAGAAAGATAAAGAAATGCAGTAACAGGTACACATAACACCTGCAAATGCCATAGCAACTGTGTGGCTATCATGTTGTTACCCTTAATCCACTAAGCAGTTATGCACAGAAAGCATCAATTATATGCAACTACAGCATGAGCCCATCTTTGCACTAATAGTTCCCTTGATATCTCCAATTTTCTTGAAGAGATCTCTAGTCCTCCCCATTAACAGAAGCAGAAGAGATGGCAAGAATACACAGAAGAACTATACAAGAAAGATCTTAATGTTCCTGATGACCACGCTGGTGTGGTCACTGACCCAGAGCCGGACATCCTAGAGAGTGAAGTCAAGTGGGCCTTAGGTAGCATTACTAACAACGAAGCTAGCGGAGATGATATTATCCCAGCTGAGCTACTTAAAATCCTAAATGATGATGCTGTGAAAGTGCTGCACTCACTATGCCAACAAATTTGGAAAACTCAGCAGTGGCCAAAGGATTGGAAAAGGTCAGTTTACGTTCCAATTCCAAAGAAGGGCAATGCCAAAGAGTGTTCAAACTACCGCACAATTGCACTCATTTCACATGCTAGCAAGGTTATGCTCAAAATCCTACAAGCTAGGTTTCAGCAGTACGTGGACCGAGAACTACCGGAAGTACATGCTGGGTTTCGAAGAGGCAGAGGAACTAGAGATCAAATTGCCAACATGCGTTGGATCATGGAGAAAGCATGAGAGTTAAAAAAAACAAAACATCTACTTCTGCTTCATTGACTATGCAAAAGGCTTTGATTGTGTGGATCACAACAAACTGTAGCAAATTCTTAAAGAGATGGGGGTACCAGACCACCTTGAGAAACCTGTATGCGGGTCAAGAAGCAACAGTTCGAACCGGCCATGGAACAACCGATTGGTTCAAAATTGGGAAGGGAGTACGGCAAGGCTGTATATTGTCACCCTGCTTATTTAACTTATATGCAGAGTACATTATGAGAAATGCAGGGCTGAATGAATCGCAAGCCGGAATCAAGATTGCCGGGAGAAATATCAACAACCTCAGATATGCAGACGATACCACCCTAATGGCAGAAAGTGAAGAAGAACTAAAGAGCCTCTTGATGAGAGTGAAAGAGGATGGTGCAAAAGTTGGCTTGAAACTCAACATTAATAAAACTAAGATCATGGCATCTGGGCCCATCAATTCCTGGCAAATAGAAGGGGCAGAAATGGAAGCAGTAACAGATTTTACTTTTTTGGGTTCCAAGATCACTGCAGGCGGAGACAGCAGCCATGAAATTAAAAGACGCTTACTCCTTGGAAGGAAAGCTATGGCAAACTTAGATAGCATAATAAAAAGCAGAGATATCACTATGCCAACAAAAGTTCATATAGTCAGGGCGATGGTGTTCCCAGTAGCAATGTATGGTTGCGAGAGTTGGACCATAAGGAAGGCTGAGCGCTGAAGAATAGATGCTTTTGAACTGTGGTGCTGGAGAAGACTCCTGAGAGTCCCTTGGACTGCTAGGAGATCAAATCAGTCAATCCTAAATGAAATCAACCCTGACTGTTCCCTGGAAGGACAGGTACTGAGGCTGAAGCTCAAATATTTTGGCCACCTAATGCGAAGGGAGGACTCTCTGGAGAAGACACTGATGTTGGGAAAGATTGAAGGCAAAAGGAGAAGGGGAAGGCAAAGGATGAGATGGTTTGACAGCATCACCGATGCAACGAACGTGAAAATGAGCGAACTCAGGAAGATAGTGGAGGATAGGAAGGCCTGGCGGGATATGGTTCATGGGATCACGAAGGGTCGGACACGACTTAACAACTCAACAACAACAACAGCATGAGCACATGGCTGCCAACCTATTCCCATTCCTTCCTCTCCTCCAGACCGTGGTCAGTAAGGGAACAACAGCTTTTCTCTCTGTGATGTTATTACTCCTGATGTATTAAGCCCAATGATTAGTAATATTTTACAAGATTCCAGAAATCATAATTCAGTTACTGCTCCTGCAAATATAGCGTCTTATTGCCTTCACAGTTGGGGTTTTAATACAATGCAAAATGCCCAGGCATAGTCATCTACAGTATTATAACCAGAGGCATGACCTGTAGAGATGGACATGGAGCACTTACAGAGCAGCCTACCTCTGATCTGATGCTGTGGACTGACTGACCATGAATACTACGTTAAGGCTGCAATCCAGTACACATTTATGTGGGAGTCAGGCTCGTTGAACTCAATAGAGCTACTTCTGAGTAGATGTGCATAGAATTCTCCTGTCTGAAGCACAGCCCAATCCTATGATCGGGCTATGCCACCAGAACTAGCATTCCAGCAGTGCAGCCCAACCTATGGCATCGCAAAATGTGACACTATATAGCATACGACTGGGCTGTTGTAGCCAGAAATGGCAAGTGGTGCCAGTCACACGGTAGCGGTCTGCCTGGAGCCCTCAGTCCTGGTAAGTCAGCTGTGGGGGTGGGCTGTGGGCACTGGGCAGGGAGAGGGAAGGAATGGGAAGACTGGGGGTGTAACTGGGTGGGAGGGGGGAGGAACCAGGGGCAGGGAGGAAGCAGGAGGGAGTGGATCTGGAGGCAGTGGCACAAATCTGATCCCCCCCATTTTGAACTTCCCTGCCCCTTTTCTCTCCTCGGATATACACCACCAAAATAGGTGGCATACGTTCAAGGAGACCGATAGATGGCCCCAGGGCTTACATCAAGTTAAGTAAAAATATTTTTTACCTCCTGTTTGCCCTCGGGTCGCTCCCCCCCCCACCATTGGATGCAGCGCACACGTTTTGGTGCGGCTGCATAGGTGCTGGTGGTGGTGGGGATAGGATTGGGGCTGCAAAAAAATGTGTTCCAGACAAATAAAAATTTACTCTCCTGGTTCATGTTGCATTTTAATCTTTGAACAGGAAAATGTGAAGGCAGTAAGAGAAACTGATCAATACGGTAGCCACAGTGAAAGGCTACTTCGCTGTGGGTGGCATTGTTGTGTATCCTTACTGTGTACTGGGGGACTGAGATGTCCGTGTAGCTGTCCAAGTAAATAGCAACAATCTCCGCTGCATCAAGCTCAAGGAGGCTGAAGTGCAGTCCTGATACAATGGTGCATAATTTTATATGTCTCAATCAGGTTCCCCTCCAGGTGCCTTTTTTTCTAGACTGAAGAGCTCTTCATCAAGTCCTTCTCTGATCCCAGACAATTCAGAACCTCCACAGCTTCCCTAGCATATGATGAAAAAGAAAGGTAGAGCTGGGTGTTGTCACACTACAGCCCCAATCTCTGAACAACCTCTCCCAGCAATCTCATGTAGATGTTAAAAAGCATGGGAGACAACCCTATAGTACCCCATAGGCCAAAGGCCAACACCCTCTTTTGGGACCTATCCTCCTGGAAGTAATGGAACCACTGTAATACAGTGTTCCTTCCATCCTGACAAGCCAGCCCGGAAGGATACAATGATCAGTAGTAAAGCTGCTGAGAGATCCAGAAGAACTAACAGGAACACGCTCCCCCTGGCCAGTTCCCAGTGTAGGTCATCCACCAGGGCAACCAAAGCAGTTTCAGTTCCAAATGCAGGCTGGAACCCAGTCTAAGGATCAAGATAATCAGTATCATCCAGAAAAATCTGGAATTGGGTCATCACTACCACTTGAGGACCTGTCTAGAAAAGGTAAATTTGAGGTCAGCTTGTAATTTCCTGGGTCAGCTGATTCCAGTGAGGTTTTTTGTTAAGTACTGTAGTGGTCTTACAACTGCTTGTTTGAATGCTGGTGGCACCAAACCCTATTTTAGGGTTTAGGGTAAGGCCGCATCTAGAGTATTGTGTCCAGTTCTGGTCACCACACCTCAAAAAGGATATAGTTGAATTGGAAAAGGTGCAGAAAAGAGTGACCAGAATGATTCGTGGGCTGGAGCACCTCCCTTATGAGGAAAGGCTACAGCGTCTGGGGCCTTTCAGTCTAGAAAAAAGGCGCCTGAGGGGGGACATGATTGAGACGTATAAAATTATGCATGGGATGTAGAGAGTGGATAGAGGGAAATTCTTCTCCCTCTTGCACAACACCAGAACCAGGGGACATGCACTCAAATTGAGTGGAGGGAGAGTTAGAATGGATAAAAGAAAATATTTCTTTACCCAGCGTGTAATTCATCTGTGGAACTCCTTGCCACAGGATGTGGTGATGGCACCTGGCCTAGATGCCTTTTAAGAGGGGTTTGGACAGATTCATGGAGGAAAAGACCATCACAGGTTACAAGCCATAAGCAACCTCCTGATTTTAGAAGTAGGTTTTCTCTGTGCCAGGTGCAGGGGAGTGGCAGCAGGAAACAGGTTATCTTGTTGGCTGTATGCTCCCTGAAGCATCTGGTGGGGCCACTGTGTGATACAGGAAGCTGAACTAGATGGGCCTTTGGCCTGATCCAGCAGGGCTCTTCTTATGTTCTTATGTTTTAACAAAGCTTGACTACCTCAGTCACTTGATTGGGTAGACCCACCCTAGCCTCTTTTAACAGCCAGGAAGGGCAAGGATTGAGGGGGCACATGGTTGGTTGCAATCCTCCCAAGTAATCTACCCACATGCTCAGGCCCAACAAGCTGAAAGCTATCCAAAAAATAGAATGAGCGGGCACCTCAAGTACAGCATCCAAACACCCTCCATGTGGATTCTAAAAGAATGGATGTAATTATTATTTATTGGACTTTTATCCCGCTTTTCTCTCCCATAGTGGACCCAAAGCGGCTTACAAAAAGTCCTCAGTTCGTAGAGGACACAGAAGTCATAAAATCATAAAACAGTGTTTCTATTTCTCCCACTTCCAACAAGTGTGGGGTTCTGCATCAGTTTTGCTGAATCAGGATTTGGCAATACCCGCATCATCTGACATCCAGCCTCTCTTCATCTTGGCTCTGTCCAAACTCACCTTATTCAAGGCTCTCTCCTCTGTTGCTCTTCCGCTCCACCCCTAACTTCACCATCTTCCAGCCTCTGTCTCCTCTCAGACCACTGTCTTGGAAGTTAAGCCCAAGTCAGCCCATATCACTGGTGTGGGCCAGCAACAAGGGATCCTGCCAGGGCCAAGAACTCTTGGATGGCTGTGAGTGTGACAACTTGCCCACCCTGATTTCACATCTAATCCTACACTGTTTAGAAATTCATGAGAAACAACAGATAGTTCAACCAGTGGTGAAACAAGGGTGGAGCGGAGGCAAGTAGTTCTGCAAGACTCCGTTACACTGGAGTCAGCGGCCCCTCCCCCTTGCTGTTGGAGCCATTCCAGCAGCAACAGGGGAGTGTCCTGCGTGTTGCCTTTGCTGCCAGAATGGCTCCAACAGCAAGGGGGAGGGCCGCTGACTCCAGTGTAACGGAGTCTTGCAGAACTACTTGCCTTCGCTCCACCCTTGTTACGCCTCTGAGTTCAACATATTAAGAATGGAACTGGAATATCCAAAATCCACCCAGAATCTGCTAAGTACACATTTTATATCTAAATCTAAATATTTGGTATTAGATTTCTCCACTATCTAATCTAACACTCCACTGGTGTTCAAGCATAGTTAATGCTATAGATGCAAGTTATGGGTAAAATGAATTTTTTTTCATATTATACTACAAAGCATATTTTAATAGTTTATATATGCTGACAAATCTAGCATATTTGTCTAGATATGAACTTCCATTTGAGGGAAAGAGGGAGGGTGACTTCAACCAATCTCTTCTCGGAGGCCCCAGTACCACATTTCACCTTGCTCCAAAGGGTCCCCCAACTCTCAGAAGTGGACTTTTGGGGACCACAGAGAGTTATTGTGGGGAGGAAGAATTGGGAAAGTTCCTAATGTAAACTTCCTTCCACATGCAGTACAGTTAGGATGCAGCCCCTAATCTCAAAATGTGGAAGATATCGTTCAAATTTTGTTTCACAACATAATAAACAGCCATTTTAAATCTGCTTGATTAAAAGATGTCACTCAAGCCACTACACATATTGTATAATATAACCTTTATTTTTTTCTAAGTTCTTGGAAAGTTACATAACAACCGTGCTTTAGTTAGGACACCATTTATAGACATTTAAAATGCTTCTTAATTTATAAATATTTTACATTTGGTCCATAGAACAAGTTGCAATTTTCTAAATTATACTGTACTCTTTTTTTTAAAACAGGCTCTATATATATTTTAGAATATGTATATATTACATATATATTTTTATATAGAGATAAATTTGCTTGGTGTTTAGAGAATAATTCATTATTGCAAAAAGCATATACTGTATGATCATATAATTTTTGTCTTTTTTTAAAGGGCAAATACTACAAAAAGATACAGCTATTCACAGTTTACACACAGTAGTTCTACAACACTATTTTTGTGCTATATATGATAAGTTTGTACAGAGTTTTGCTAAAGAGCAAACCTGTCAAACATCTGTCTCAATTGTTTTACAATCAAACATTGAATACTGTGTTTTTTTTAGAACAACATGGGACTTGGTTACATAAACAATAAAGAGAAAGTTTGAATGTGTATCTTAAGTCTAATGAAATTCACAAGTATAATGTGTAGGAAGCATGTGAACAATGACAGGTTTTCTTTTTTCTAAACCCTGAAAATCTACAGGACGTTTGGATTCATTTGTGAGTTCATTGATAGACATTTAGCATGTATAATAGATTTCTGAATATTTTACAGTTGACCTACTGTATGAAACAGTTTAGAACCTACTAAACAATACTCTTTTATTAGATTTTTACCTGTTAGGTTGAAATATATGTATATATATATTTTCTACAATAATGTGCTTGACATTCTTAGAATAATACCTTATTGCAAGAACAGATGTTTGTCACCTTCAGACAAAAACAACAAAAAACCAACATTCACAGTTAACATGTTGTTCACAGAGTAGTTCTACATAGAGTGTGTGCTATCTAACATTGTACGCTGCACAAGGTTTTGCTCAAAAGCATGTTTCATTGCACAGTTCTGTCACAGTCATTTGAAATCAAACATCAAATACTTTTCTCATGATCCTCACTGTCTGTCTCATAGCTGCCAAACAAGAGTTGCCGTTATGGACTCTGCGGCTTTGCCATTTTCTACACAGGAAAAGATCCATTGGCCCTAGATACCTGTGTGGAAAATGCACACTAGAGCCCAGAGTAGATTTATTTATGGCAAGACTTTTTCCTCACATCTCCATCATCACCATGAAACACACATACCTAAAAAAACCCATAAAAATAAAATTCTGTCTTCAAAGTGCTTGATAATATACTTACTAATCAAAGTTATTTTTGATAGACCTTCAACAGCCTAATTTTAAAGCCCTAAATTATATTCAGTGGGAAACATTTTGTTTGGTTCTTTTCTTTCGGTGATAAAGTGTATCACAGCTGTCAGTGGCGCAGTGTAACGCAAAGCACAACCTGGCTGAAATAAAAGGTAGTTTGTACAGCTTTAAAAATATGGAAACCTTTGAAATAAGTACATATCCAGATTACCAATTCTGTTAAAAAAAAAAAATCCCAATATTTTGAAAGATGTTTCCTCTGAAAATATTCTAAAAGATATATCACTACAAAATAACGTAACTTAGCGAATGTTAGAGGCCCAATAGATAAGAGTTAGGTAGTATTGCAATTTAGTTGTGCTGTATACCTAGAAATAGCTTGCTAATGGTGTTTCTATATGAACGATTTAATATACTGCTGTATGTATGTATGTAAGGAGATTTTCAAGAAAATTAGAAAAACCAACTCATGAATAAAGTTGGTTAATATTTTGAGGGCAGTATCTTCATTGTAAATTTTATTTGTAAAAAATACTTTGCTGGTGTATACAAAACAGCTTTCGAATTTAACTGTTCTCAGAAATAACAGTCTTGGGATTTAAACTGTAAGAAATATTAATAAACTACTAAAAACCAGCTGCACAAAGCTTCAAATTGTTGTGTTAAAAGGTAGATTAAAAATGGCCTACATGTGGTGCTTATAAATTCCAAAGATATTCAGCTCTTACCAAGAGAGAATAAAAATGTTAACAGTCTATGGATTGCCAGGAAACACAAAACATTGTCAACATCTAAGCCCACAAAATGGTTTGATCATACCCACATTGCTTCCCTTTTAGTGGTGATGGTCTTTTCTGCCACTAGAGGTAGGTAATTTTATTCTCAGACAAATTTGTGGTCATGTTCAACCATGTTTCTTTTGTGTATGTCCCCCCCCCCCCGAGGAATGTTTGTATCATTTCAATGATCCAGATTTATATATATGCTTCTTTGTTTGCAGAGTTGCTCTGCTGAGCTTGTTCAGGTCCATTTTCAGGATGAGTAATGTCTTCACTTGGCTGAATCATTACTTGTATACGCTGAAGAAAGTAAGCAAGTAAAAAAAAAGAGAAATAGATTCACTTCATTGTTGCTAGGTTAAAATATCTTCATCTTATATTAAAATTTACTCTGAACTATATCCACGTGGTTGACTGTTCCCTGGAAGGACAGGTACTAAGGCTGAAACTCAAATATTTTGGCCACCTAATGCGAAGAGAGGACTCTCTGGAGAAGACTCTGATGCTGGGAAAAATTGAAGGTAAAAGGAGAAGGGGAAGGCAAAGGATGAGATGGTTAGACAGCATCACCAATGCAATGAACATGAAAATGAGCGAACTCAGGAAGATAGTGGAGGACAGGAAGGCCTGGCGGGATATGGTTCATGGGATCACGAAGGGTCGGACACGACTTAACGACTGAACAACAACAAATATCCACGTGGAGGTAGTCTATGGCTACAAGCTCTTTCCATGAATGGAAAGAAAATTCTGTTCCTATAATAGGTAGTTTCATTAACTGGTAATTGGTTAATGAACAGGAAGCAGAAAGTACAAATAAATGGGCCAAGTTTGTAGATGACAGCAAGCTATTCAGAAACATAAAAACCAAACCAGATTGTGAAGTGCTCCAAAAGAATATTTCCAAACTTGAAGAATGTGCAACTGAATGGAAAATTTGGTTCAATGTATGGTCGGACACGACTTAACGACTGAACAACAACGTCAATACATGCAATATATATATATGCTGGTGGGTTCTGAGCTGTCATTGACCAATCAGGAAAGAGAACTTGGGGTTGTGGTGACTAGTTCAATGAAAACATTGATTCAGTGTGCAGCAGCTGTGAAGAAGGCACTAGGGGACACTAGGGGTCATGAGGAATCTGATTGGGAATAAGACTGCTAGTATTCTAATCAAGTAATGATTCAGCCCTGGGCCGCCTGCCGGATCCTAACCCCATTCCGGGCCGTGCTGGCGCAGCCCAGAGGTCTACTCGGGGAAAGGGGACGTTCATCCCCTTCCCTCGGTGTACAGACAAAATAGGTAACATCTTCACACAGCTCATAATTAGTCTGTGTAATTGGTTGCCACAAGATCTAGTGTTGGCCACTAGATTAAATGACTTTAGAAGGAGATTGGACACATTCATGAAAGCCAGATCTGTCAGTAGCTACTAGTCATAATAGCTATGCGCAACCTCTGTGTTTAGCGACAGTATGCTTCTGAATACTAGTTGCAGGGGAGCAAAGAGGGGTGAGCAATGGTGAAAGAGAGCGGTTTGCCTTCTCTTCTGCTTGAGGGCTTCCCAGAGGAAGCAGGTGGGCCACTCTGAAGAACAAAATGCTGGACTAGATAGACCTTTGGTTTGCTTTGCCTTTCTTATATTCTTATGAAGTATCACCAGTGGTACACTTACCACTGGCTGAAAAGCACTGTCCTATACCTTCTCCTAGAAAAAAAAATGATTATAAAATCACAGAAGGCCTGTGCTGGATCGTATCCCCCTTCCCTGCAGCCTCCCCGCCCCTTTTCTCTCCTTGGACGTACGGTAGCAAAAATAGATCCGAGGAGACCCATTGTGGGCAGTGGCGTCATTAGGGGGGGCGGTGGGCCCCAGGTACAGAGAGCGACACTCGCCAGGAGGGTGCAAAACTGCCACCGGATTCAGCGTTAGATCGGCGGCAGTGTGGCAAAAATGCATCCCCCGGAGTTTTTGCCACCGCCGCCACCGAATTGCCGCCGAATCCACGGTGAAAATGCAAAATCCCCCCAGGCATGATGGGGGGCAGTTTGGCAGTGAAAATGGAGGACCAGCGAGACTCTGGAGGACCAGGCTCTGGAGGACCAGCAAGACTAGGTGCTAGAGAAGCCGTGCAAGCAACGCTGCACCCAGTCTCGCTGGTCCTCATGGCAGCTGCTCATGATCTGAGGGGTGCACGAAGCTTCAAGTAACTTAAGTAAGTGCTGCCAATTGACTCTTCTGTAGCCCCCGGCTTGTGCACCACCACCCCACGCCGCCACCTGGGGGGTGCATTTTCGCTACTGAAAGTGGTGGTGCACTCCCCGGTGTTTTTTTCGGCCATTTTTCGGCCAGCAGCACTACGGGGAGGCAGGCCATGCCACTAGTGGCTGAGAAACCGAGGGGGGTGTTTTTCATATTTTTGTGGGGGGCGGGGCACATGACATCACGGCCCATGGGTGGGGCTTGTGGCATCACGTGGGGGGTGTCATGGGCCATGGAGAGGGGGTGCCAAGCCGCCCCTGGACTCCCCCAGCAGAGGCTGGCTATGCTCCTGATTGCATGCTATGAGGGTTATGCAGGGGTAAGGGGATTAAACATCCCCTTTCCCTGCAGAAGCCTCCTGGTTCCACCCACCCCTGCACAGGATGCAGCGGCTGCCATTTTGGCGCCACTGCGATATCGGGAGGGGGGTGAATAGGATTGGGCTGTCAATGTTGTAACTGAGGAAGCAACAGTCATTCGTACCTGTTAATAATGGAATCTTGCTGAGTGTAGGTGTGGTACCCACACACATAGTTTACCTGTTTTAAGGAGCCTTTTAAGGTAAGGAACATGTATGCCATGTAGCCTGGAATCAGCACCATAGATGACAGAGCCATAAACCAGCCAACACCTTGGCCCCATGCTGGGAACACATAATCGCCCAGAGTGAGAGGAGTCATTTGTACAGCACTGAAGATAAAGACACCCTGAAAAAAAGTATGATAAAAGAGTTAGTTATCTGCTTATTTAAAAAAAAAAAGTAATTTGGGGTTTCCCAAAAATTTCTCACTTGCTGGCACAGGAAAATGAAGGGTCATTCCATGTCAAATCAACCAATGAAAAATCCATTTTGGAACTTGATGTAATGGATTTTGTTCATTTTTGGTACATTTGTACCTTACCATGAGATGTTTAAAAATTATTTTTTTCAGATTTTTTTTGTCCATCTGTTTTTGAGATATTGAATGTTCAAAAGTGCCTAAATTGCACTTTTTTAAATTGCACTAAATTGCCAAAATTCACTTGTCACCATACCTTAAAACGCCATTTACAAGATAACGATGAAAGCTAAAGACATGGGTCAGGAGTCATTTTAAAGCTTATGAATAGGGCTTTGATATACAACATGACACAATTGTAAATTTTCAAGAAATTCAAACATATTCAGATAATATTAATTTTGAAATTTTGAAAAACGGGATTTTTAAAAAGTTTCAAAAAAATCACACTTAAAAGGTATATGTCTTGTAGTCAATCAGTCAAAATTTCAAGATGGTATCTCAATGGTATCATACAAAATTAAATTTACTTGTTGGCAGTGAGCAGGAATTAAACCCCTCAAGTCCATTTTTCTACAGTTTACATTGAAAATTATGTGGTAAACTGAAATGAATCCAAAAATTTATAACAGGACTTATAGAGATAGATTTATAGAGAATGAATTCACTTTCTATTCTTTTACAGGACCAGCTTTTTGGTAAAACTATCAAAATCATGAGCTTTTTACTTCTGTTCGTAGTTTTAAAATTTTCCTTTAGTTGCTGAATAATTTCTGAATCAGCACAGTGACATTTTTCCTCATCTAAATCATCTTCAGAAGTTAAAAAAAAATCTTTGTAGGTCCTTTTAATCTTCCCCATCTTTTCTTTGCACTTTAGATACTTTCTTCTTGTACACCGGAGACTCACCAAGGGAGGTCAAAGAGGCATTTAAGTGGGTTTGGACAGTGTGTTTTTAGTGAAGCTTTCTAGGACATTTTTGTTGTGAAGTTGCTTTATTAGTCTTTATTAAGTTTAATTCATTAACCGTTTGATAATTACATGATTTGAAATATGGAGGAGAATAAGTGGTCAAAAAACTGTTGCAGCCTTTTTTTTTTTTTTAAAGGGGGCACTGGGTTAGTAAAGACTTGAGGAAAGTAACTGATTGGATGGTTTCACTAAATAGTGAAATCAAACCACACATGAAGGTATGCACTTCATGCAGATTGCAGTTAGGAAAAGAGAAGCCTTGTCAGATGGAAAACAATATACTTGAAAAGGAAATTCCTCCTGAGAATTATGAGATTCCTGATCTTAGTCATATTAAGGAGTCTGAGTATTTGGACCCTGATACAGCTTTAAGCCACTTAAATGCCTCTTTGACCTCCCTTGGTGAGTCAAGAAGAAAGTATCTAAAGTGCAAAGAAAAAAATGGGGAAGATTAAAAGGACCTACAAAGCTTTCATAGTTATCTTGTAAATGGCACTTGAAGGTATGGTGACAAGTGAATTTTGGCATTTTTAGGCACTTTTGAACATTCAATATCTCAAAAACGGATGGACAAAAGAACCTGATTTTTTTTTAAACATCTCATGGTAAGGTACAAATGTACCAAAAATGAACAAAATCCATGACATCAAGGTTTCATGCATTGGTTGATTTCACATGGAATGACCCTGAAGAGACATTTTCAGACACTCATTTACTATTTACCATTTTTTCATAGTGTTTAACATGTAATATCTAAAACTGCACTTGGTGATCTTATGCTTATCAATTTGGCCACAAAACAGAGCTACCCACAGCAAAGTTAGTTTTTTTCTGCCTACTTACTAGATATGCAGAAGTATATTTGCTTGTAACAAAAGCACGGAAAAAAGAACTGCAAAAATAGCCAATAAAGATGGAATATATTAGTGGGCACCAGGAGTTGTGAAATATAGACAGAGGATACATTTAATCATTTGATTTTGTCTGTAAACTGCTTTGTGAACGTTTTGTTGAAAAAGGAATAATAATAATAATAATAATAATAATAATAATAATAATAATAATGCCACCATAAGATTTTGTTAGTTGCTATATTTTTATCTTGATGTCCTCCATTGGTTCTCCCTCCAGTGTCTTTGCAATGGTCCTGTAAATTTGGGTTAGATTGAGGGATTTTGGCTGATCCAGGTTCACCTGGTGGACTTCATGGCTGTGTGGGGATTTGAACTTGAGTCTGCCTGGTCCTGGTTTGCCACTTTAATAACTTCTTCACTCTGAGACTCTTATGGACCTTCACGTGCTCCATTTACTACCAAACTTGGTAATCCCATGCCTATCTAAATAGCAGCATAATGAGGCCACCCATACACAAGGTAATGATCTTTGCATTTCAGAGAACCAATATTTTTCCTTACCTCTCCCAGACCTCCTGATCAGCCCCCCCCCCCATAGCATGGTGCACACACCTCTCTGGCATGGCTGCATGCTATAGCATGGTGGGGGTTAGGACTGGACTGTTAGGCTTTGGAATGGTTGCTTTAGCCAAACCCCTCCATCTTCAGGAGACCCCTCAGTCTAGGCTTACCAAAGTCCCAGAAATGACTGGGACAATCCCAGTTCGGGAGCCCAATCCCGGGCTCCCGGCCGGTCTCCTCATGGTCCCAGCCAGCTGGGACTTTTTTAGGTGCTCTCCGGCCTCGTCGCGTATTTGCACGAGACTAGGAGCTCTCCGAAACAGCCCAAGTTGTTCCGGAGAGCTCCCAGCCTCGCGCAAATACGCGATGAGACTGGGAGCTCTCCGGAACAGCCTGAGTGAACTCGGGCTGTTCCGGAGAGCTCCCAGCCTCGAGGGAGGAAATCCCCGCCCCCGGCCACGCCCCTGGCCACGCCCCCAGTCCCGGCCGAGTCCCGGCCAGTATAGCTTCTGCCTCCCCTACATTGGGGGGGATCTGATAAGGCTACCTCAGTCCCGTCCATCTGCCTACTTCTCTCTGACGCTGCACTTCTTTTGCTCTCTGCCTTGCCTCCCCTCTCTTCCTCTTTATCTTTCAAAATTGAGTGCATGCTGTTGCCATGCCATTCTTTCCCCTCCTCTCCTTCCGGTTGGCCTGGAAGGAGCAGAAAGAGACAATAGGAGCATACACCAACTGGCCACCAATAGGCAGGAAAAGAAGACAACTGCGGCCAATCACCCACCAACCCAGCTCATGAAAATGAAAGTGGGTCCTCTGTTGCAGGTTGGGAGGAGTCTGAGGTCCTGACAAGTTGAAAACCACTGCTTTTCATATTACAAGACAAATATATCTTTTCTTACTGCCACAATGATTGGAGTAAAGAAAGACCAGCAGAGCTTCCACCAGATGCATGGTCGGTACCCAACCATCTCCTGGATATTGTCATAAAATCTGTTTACACCTAAAAAAGAAGAGATAAAAATATATTAATTAATGTCAGGTGGTTGAAGCCAATAATGTGTAATATGAAGAAGTGTGTGTGTGTGTGTGTGTGTGTGTGTGTGTGTGTGTGTGTGTGTGTGTGTGTGTGTGTGAGATCACAGGGTGTTTCCCGACAAACTCTCAAAGCTCTTATTATTACATAAGCCCCTATCAGGTGCTTGTTGTTTTATAGCCCTGCCCCCTTGTAAAGAAAGGGAAGACACAGAGGTGCAATCACATGGAGAGATTCTAGCACTGGAAACAGGAAACACGGTCTCTGGAGGAAGAAGCAAAGAACTAGGATTCAAATAACCACTAGTATAACACTCCTTCTGGTTACAAAAGCCTTAGCAGGGGAATGCTGTCTGAGTCCCACACTAGTAATAACAGTTTTGCATTTCATATGCAAAAAACAAACAATGTTGTCTGGAAAGGCCCATAAAGCACAGAAAAGACATGTCAATCCTCTAGTCTAAACAAAAAGCCTTTCTGGAAGTGAATTTGAAGTAGAACCATCAATAGGATACTTTAGTATGATACTTCAACAAAATGTAAGGAAAACAAAAAAGGCAATAACAGAGTCATTAGAATTCAAGATATTTACTAAAGGTCTTATGGAGTGGGTATGAAAATGCTTAAAAACATTTAGGTGATTACAATACATTTTAGCACTGTGTATGGCTACTCTGCATCTGAAGAGCAACCACAGAATTTTTACAATTTCCTTCTTTGTCTGTAGAATAACTGCCTAGCAGCCCATTATAATTACCTGAGCTGCAATCTTTGTCAACAGTTAAGCTGCTTAACAGCGCAATCCTGTCTACAATGAGACAGGCGGAGCAACCGCTCTGCTGGTCTAGGGTGTCACCAATGTGCCATAAGGCATATTTGCAGCACAGCACCTTGGCGGGATGGTAAGTTCCTGTTGGGCAGCGGGAGAGAAGGGGGTGTTCCAGGAGGGGGAGGATTGGAAGATCAGGCCCGGGAAGGATCGGCAGAAGAGGCCTTCGCTGATATCCTATCCCCTTTCCTGGGCCTGTTGGGACTTACACAGGCCTCCCAAAAGGCATGCATTCAAGGAGATTCATCGGGGTGGATGGCGCGTTACTTGGGGTAAAGGAAAAAAGGAACAAATGTCCTTTTACCTCGAGGAGGCCACCAGCTGTGCCAGGGCAGGCCCAATCCTGCACAGGATGCAACGGGTGCCTTATGTGCACCGCTACATCCTGCTAGACAGGATAGGCTGCCCATCTCATTAACCAGTAGAACTTACCGGTATGTAGTTGTTTTTTAGGACAGCAGTCATGGTTTCATTTCTCTCTAAACATACTGTACATTGTATCATACATTTTGGGCTATTAAAATGCAGATTCGTGTACCAAATCATTCAAATTTAGCAACAACATGATTGCAGTAATCTTTGTATGCAAGGGGTATACATTTGAGTGTTCATACGTTTCCATAAAACCATGTTTTTGCAGTAACAATTTTATATGGGATCTAGTCAAATGCTAATTTTTGAAGAATTAAGGATGCTGTTATGTGCACATAAAGTTCTTGTACATGTGGATATTCCTATCCATTTTGGTGGATATAATTTCCATGTGCAGTTGGGGAATTCCAATCATAGGACCACCTCCTCCCTTATGAACACTCTGCCTCCCAGGTCAGCTGGAGGGGACCTCTTGAATGTTCTGCTACCAATGGAAGCTTGGTTGGCAATAACCCAGGACAGAGCCTTCTCTGTGGTGCACATCCTACATGCGGAACTCCTTGTCTTTAGAAATCAGGTCAGCTGCCATTTTTCAATGGTGGCTGAAAACTCATTTTCTTTGGCTTTTGGGGGCCAGTAGATTTTTCTTTGGGTGGGTTTTTGTTTCCTGCTGTCTGAATATTTGATTAGGATTTGATGCTATTATGACTGCTGTTAGGTTATCTTATTTTGATTTTATTCTCCATTTAAAAAAAAATCATTGATGTATTATTGTTTTAAAACTTTTGTTGTAGCTGCCTGACACTACCCTGGGTACCATCCAATTTGGAGGGGAAGGGTGGGATATAAATGTATAAAAATAAATTAAAATATATACAGTATAGTGGTGTTCCTATGTCTGTTAGTGACTTTTGGATCAAGGCAATTGTTTATACAGTTTGGTAGTTTCAGTTTTCTTCACTCAAATACACATTAACAACATAACAACTGAGCAGGTAATACTTTCAGAATACTAATATGCAGTTGTCAGTTGTGTTGCAAGGAATCTAAAGGAGGTACTTTGCAGTATGAATGCATTCTTTTTCCATCACCCAAACCACAGTATTTTTTTTCACAGGGAAATTTCCAAATTCAACTCCCACTCGACCATGAGAGTTATGGGCTCCTATTGGGTAGTGCCCATGTCTTTGCTTCTGACAAGTCACATACCCCTCAGCCACACTATGTGGAGAATATTTTAAGTTTTAATTTATACAATAATCTGTACAATTTTTAAGAGACGTGGAGCTCTTTTCTGTTGAATCACTCAAGCAAGGAGGTGATCTTAAAGTCTTCAAAACAAAGCAAGAAATTTATCCTGCAGCTCCCTGTTTAAAGTGTAGCCTTGAAGAGTGTTACGGCGCAATCCTGGGGATCTTTAGAATGGCGGAGTGAGCGCTCCGCCATTCTAAGTGCTGCGAACGTGCTATATAGCACGTTCGCGACTACTTGTGCGCAAGGGAGGCCGGCCTCCCTCGCTCTGTCACCAGAGTGCCCGTGCGTCCGCCGGAGGAGGTGAGTCGGGATCCGGCAGGGGCGGTTCGGTGGGCGAGGGAGGGGGGCTGTTGGCCTAGCTGGCCCATGAGGAGGTGGGGGATGGCCATATCCCTGTCCCTGCTGGGTCAGCTAGGCCATTACATGGCCTCCTCTACTTCCACCAGCTATTTAACTGGCGGAAATCTGAGGAGGCCCATTGGGCTGGCCCCGGTTTACACCCGCCGGCCGAATCCTTGGTCAGGATTGCGCTGTCAGAATTATTATAATTGTCTAAGATCTTGTTTAAAAATTAAACAAGCTTCCTAGTCCTTACTCATTCATGCACGAGTGTGCACACATGCACACAGAGGAACACTATTCCCCTATATGTTAGATGTGATGAGTATCCTGCCATTGATGCTGGATTAGAAGTAACACTTAAAAATCTTCCTTTTCAATGCTTGGGACAGCCCAAAATTTCTTTCCAGTGCTGGGTATGACAATAACTTGTAAAGAACAATAAGGCAATTGCAGAAAAGCACAATTCCAGTTTTTTGCAAATAGGATATTTACCTGTTTTATTTGGCAAACACTTTATATAATTTTTATGGGTTTATCACTTATTTTCATAAAAGATACTAAAACATCACTTACCATAGCACCAGGATATGGATATACACTCAAAGAACACAAGAAACAAGAGACTCATTCCACTTGCAGAGTAATAGTCGAAAAGTTTGAACACATAGAGTCCACCCTACAATGTATAAACATGAGATCATGTTGTCTTAAGTATGACTTTTTCCATTTCAGTGTAGTTTTATTACATGGAAAGAAATTAGGACCTATGAGCATTCATTGATCACTGGTCTAACTGTAATCTTTGGGGCCACAGTAGTGAACTGAAATTATTATTAGTAAATAATGAATATGTTGCTAATATACATTGTTGCCTAAATGATACATTTTCATCTCTTACAAACTGGCAATATAAAATTTTGGGAATTGTGGAAGGAATAGATGAGGAAGGAAAAGAAGTATAAGAGATGCACAGAAGGGAATTTGTCATTCCAGGACATGTAAATCAAGGACATGTAAATTAAAGGAAAAGAACGTTATAAAGCTTGCAGACGTTTTGCCCCTTCTACAAAAGTACATGGGAAGCCCAATCCCATCTACATTTTAGACTGGCAGAGTGCTGCTCCGCCATTCTAAAGTGTTGCAAAAATGCCATAAAGCATGTTTGCAGTACCCTGGGAGTAAGTGGTGCTGGCATCGAGGCCAGCAACGCTCCTCCCACGCCAGGGACAACGCTGTGTCTGCTGGGGAAGGTAAGTTCCCTGGCAGGTGGCGGAGGGGTGGAGGAAGGGTGAAATGGGGCGTTTCAGTAGGGGAATTGGTTGTCCAGGCCCAGGAAGGGGGAAGGATCAGCATCAGCCTTCTCCACCAAATCCTATCCCCCTTCCTGGGAGCTGGCCGCCATTACATGGCCTGCTCGAATGTGCGCCAGCAAAGCACCATTATGACTTATAGATTATAAATATCTGACCAATAAACTGACTGGTATCACATTCTATGATGTGTACAGTTCTTGAATTCAGTAAATTCATGAAAACAATTGGCTAGTATTGATTATAATGTAATATAAGACTTTATGGGATTCTCCTAGCAAAAGATATCTGAGAGTCAGAAAAACAAAATGGAATCCTCAGTGGCTGAAAATTAATTTAATCAAGCAAGCTGAAAATTTAATATATTAAGCCTCACAAGATGTCTGCAAATATAGGTATTATTGTTCATATGCATTATGCTAATCTCATATCTTTTAGAGGATGTTGGCATTTAAAAGCTTAAGAAAAGCTGAAATCTCTCCTCTTAAATTCGTAGACATACAAGAGAACGCTTATTTCTCAGTTCTGTTTGGTACAAAATGTACCCATAGCAAATTAAAGAAAATATAGCCCCGACATTACCTGAGTAATATTAGACAGTCCTATCAGATAAGAAACAACGCAAACACCGGCAATGAAAATTTCTCTTCGACTGCGTAACAGCTTTGGAAATTCATCCACTAGAGCGGTTATGAATCCTTCAACAGTACAGAACTGAAAGTGAAATTAGAGGTTATATACAAAACAAACCAACATTTGTTTCTGTAGCTGAGCCTTTCAGCTTTTCACGTGGTATTCCTGTGATGCAGATTAATAGTTCCACATACAGATGGAATAGGGCTCAACAAGTTAAAAAAGATGTCCAGCACAGTACAGTATTCAACACATACTTGGATATGGATAAGACTAACATTGGTTAATTAGCAAAGTAATAGTGTAACTCCTGTACAGTATTCTGATCCTGCAATCACAGTAAGGCAGAAATGGGTTATTTCTAGGGCAACGTTCATGAATACATCAAAATACATCAAGATTTTCTCTGCTAACTGGGCATACCCTGCTAACTGGACAAAGAGGCACTTTTTCAAGTGGTGCTTGAAACAATATATACAATATTATATACAATATTTAGCATGGGAAGAGTAGCTGTTCCTCTTCATCCTGGCACAGTGTCTTCTAGTGGCTGTTTGCTGCTGTTCTGCATCTTTTTAGATTGTGAACCCTTTTGGGGACAGGGAGTCATTTAATTATTTGAATTTGTCTGTAAACCACTTTGTGAGCTTTTTTCTTGAAAAGAGATATATAAATATTCTTAATAATTTAAAAACTGGAAGGGCATGATCTTTATCTGGTATGATGCAGGACAGGTCTCTGACAACAACAACAATAAAATTACCGTAAGTAACTCCTCATGATTCAGACTTAAGGTTAAAAACATAAAACGTCCAACTGATTTAGAGCCTCACGTGTACTTAAGATGCATTTGCAGAGCCCCTCTGCATGTTTAAACTGATATTTCGGTTTCTTCTTTAGGGCCAGTGTAAACAGTTCCTTCAACATGGGGATGCTGCTGAAAGCTGTCTCTCCATGCTGAGCGAGTGACTTAGCATATTGTGTTCTGCCATTACATTTTGAATGTTTGCACCCTGTATCCACATTGCTGGCAGCTACTGGAGGGAGTGTTAATGGTGGCAAGTGATGGGAAGCGTTTCAACATGTTACAGCCAAGATGAGCATCATGTGTCACGGAGAAGCCATTTTCAGTGGCTTCCCTGTGGTGAAAGTGGGGTGAGAACATTTCATACTGTATGGCAGATGAAGCAGTTGGAGAGGGTAAAAAATAATAATGAAATAATTCTGAAAGTCCTTAGACATATCTACATGGTTTGTAAAAATATTGGTCTACTTTTCTCAGCTGTTTCAGGAAGCTAAAGCCACACTCAGTTGAGGATATTTTTGATTCAATTAAATTCACAGCAGTTTCTTCAGAATGAATTATTAATGTTGTGGGTTTTTTTTTTTTAAGAATTTCAGGCATCATGAAATAATGAAAAAAAGTAATGTATTTTTTTGGGTCCTTTTTAGTTCCATTATGATTTTTTTTGTTTCTAATAAATTGCACATGTAATCTCAGCAAAAAACTAAAGTGGCTCTAATGAATCAGGTTTGTTTGCACTGATTTTTTAAAGAATTTCAGGCATCATGAAATAATGAAAAAAAGTAATGTATTTTTTTGGGTCCTTTTTAGTTCCATTATGATTTTTTTTGTTTCTAATAAATTGCACATGTAATCTCAGCAAAAAACTAAAGTGGCTCTAATGAATCAGGTTTGTTTGCACTGATTTTTTTTTAATCTGGCTTTCTCATTTTGATGAGTTAAGGGGCTTTGCGAAAGTGCTTATTTTATTTGAACACTGTCTCACAGCGCAATCCTGTCCAGATCTGGAGTGGCAGAACTATCGTTCCTCCACTCCAGGGTGTTGCAAATGTGCCTTAAGGATTGCCCACCTCTGCTGGGGTCAAGACTGGCCTGTCTGAAGGGACGATCCATTTATCAGGCCTAGTACTTGAACTGCTAACAGGGAGGAACATCAGTGGAACTCTTGCTGATGCTGAAGTGATCCTATTCCTTCTTCCATAAAACATTGGGGGAGAGAATTCAGAGCACCCAGGGTATTTAGCAAAGCTGGGAATATATCTTCTGAGTTAACAGTAAAGGGGAACACAGGGATTAAAAACCTTCACAATGTTTAGTAAGATCAATATCATGATAGTGACTGGACAAGTATATACTACTATAAAATCGTCATTTCATGAGATAGGATAATAGCCTGCTGTCTATTTGAAGTAAATACAAATAAGTATTTTGAAAGGGATGCTTCACACAAAAGAATGTATCTACTTAGCATGCAAGAAATACTGCATTAAAAGACCACAAGAGGAAGTTGCCTTGTTTTTTAAGTTTAATTTTGCTTTTTTGTGCTGATACCACTTCTCTGAGCAATCTTCTCTGACTATTAATGTGAGGGGTGAACTTTGGTTCACTCAAGGAGAGGATTTAATCCTGTTCTCAATGTGGCTGAGAAAAAGGACTGCAAAGATTTCTGTTTTCATAAACCAAAGAAGCTTAGAAGAACAAAGATGAGGACAAGTGAAAGGAGAGCATATTACTGAATTCCAGATAAAATCACTGATGCAGGCACATGACTTTTAGACAATGAAATGTATGAATACCATCATGTACAGCCTAATTGGTACTGTAATTCTGTCACTGGTAAGGATCCAAGGATAGGGAGAAGTGCCTTTGTTTGTCTTTCTATGTACAGAGGACATTTCAAGACCTGTTCACTGTACTCTGACTAACCTGCTGCGACTAATGGATTTGTGTGCAGGTGAACAAGACTGTTAACCCACAATGCAATAAGAACAGCCAAAATGACAACCCAGGCTATTATCAGGATTTTTTATACCTAGGGTGCTGCCTATATTCCGGGAGCCCTGTGAGTATTTAATGCCAAGGTACTAACAGTGCAATTCTGAAGATGGGTCCGGTGCCGGAGTGAGTGCTCCGGCAGCCATCGCAAATGTGCCGTAGAGCACATTCACGACAACTCGGGAGTAAGGCCGGATTCACATATGACCGCGGATGTCCCTGTCCGCCGTACGCGCTGATCTGGCGCTTGGAGCAGGGGGAGCGTCGCTTTGCTTGTCGTCCCTACACGTCCCTCCTGCTGTCCCGCCCTCTTAAGAGAGCGCAGCTGTGATTGGGTAAAATATCGTTTTGCCCTCACTTCCAACACAAATTTTATATCATCATCCCAGCATGAACTGGGAACGGTTTGCGACTCTTGCAATGACATTTTTCAAAATTTGGATATTTTTCGGTGCTTGCGGCTTGCTCTCTACTCCTCCTGTGTTTGCCTGTGTGTGCAAGGGGTTGCAAGGGGTTTCCTTGCAAGGGGTTTCCCTCTCTGAAGAGCAGTGGACTTGTAACATTCGCGGTGATTGAAGCAACTTGTGATTGGCATGCAACCACTCTCCCCCCCCTCTCACGCGATTGGTGGCTGTTGTTGCGCTTTGAACCCGCCCACAAGCTCCACGAGACACGCTTTGCCAAAGTTGAACCGAGCCGATCTCCAGCGATTCTAGCGTTGGTGCCCCGTAATGGTGTCCTTTTACATTATGAATATGCAAATACAGGGCAGAGCGGGTCCGTGAAGCGCACAGCAGGGACAACGCTGTCATACGTGATTCAGGCTTAAGGAAGGCTGGCGCAAGGCCGGCCTCCCTCACTCCGGCACCGGATGGCGACAGTAGGTAAGTGCTCCATCACCGACTGCATGGGCGGTCCGGCCGGTTGAGGGAGGGGTGCCATTGGCCTAGCTGGCCTGGGAGGGGGAGGGGGATGGCGTCAGCCATATCCCCGTCCCCACCGGGCCAGCTACGCCATTACATAGCCTCCTCTACTTCCGCCAGCTATTTAGCTGGCGGAAATCTGAGGAGGCTGATAGGGCCGGTTCGGGTTTACACTTGGGGAAGGGGACGAATGTGTCCTGGGCCGCCGACCAGATCCTTAGTCAGGATTGCACCCTAAACCAAGTATTATATGGATCCCAGATTTGCCTCTCTGCCTTTGATGTGGAGTGAATCTAGTTTTCTTTTCTATATAAAATGTTTGGTGTTCCTCATTGTGTATCCTATGCAGCATTATGTCTCGAGGTGGGCCAATATCGCTTACAATTTTTGATATGGATCAAGTTAATTTTGGTTTCATGTGTGCTCTTTGGCAGAGAGTGTTCCTTTTTTAAAAGGTATCTTAACTGACTTTTCTTATTGTTCGGGATATATTCTTTTCATTAAGAAAATTCAATCTATTGGGCTCTCGGACCTCTTAGGTTCGGTCACTTTGACCTTTGCTATTAAGATCTCGCTGAATAGATTAATTGACATCAAGAGACAGGAAGTTTTTGTTGCAGCGGCTAAAACCTGCTCACCTTTACACCTGCAGCTTCCATGCATTTTCAGCAAAAGCCCTAGGTATCGTTTCTTGATTGACAATCCTCAGGCAAGGCGTGCACTCCCCCTGGCCAGATGTAATGCCCTGCCTTCCAGTTTAATGGAAAATAGATTTGATCAATCCTCCAAGGCACAGAGCCGTTGTTTATGTAATCAGGTATAGAATCCCTAGCACATGTGCTTTTACACTGCACTTGGTACAATGACCTTCAGCAAAACATCCTCAACTCTCTGTTGGTAAATTTGCAAAGGAAGTCTGATTCTGATATCGTTCTGATTTTACTTTCATCTACCAACAAATGGACCATCAACTGGTTAGCTAATTTTTTTCAACTAACCATGGAACGTAGAGTGGCGATGGTGACCAACATTGCGGAACCTAGGTAAAAGGATTGTCAACTGTTTATTTTGTTATGCCTCCCTTTTTTCTCACTTTTTTCTGTTTGTTTGTTTATTGTGTTATGTACTGTTAATATTACTTTCTTTTTATGTTTTGTTATGTTATGCCAATAATGGCTTGTTTATTTATTGATTGATTATCCCACAATGAACAGGATTGCTTCTCTCGAGGCCTCCAAGTGGGGAAAGAGAAGAAAAAAATGAGAACTTCTTGGATTACAAAATATTGGCATATTTATGGAAGAAATATTGCTTTCAGGAATGTATATTTTTACAGTTCCCCTCCCTTCCATATTTCTCTCTTCAGTAAAATTAACCTCCCCAACCAATGTAAGATTGCTACCCTCAGTACAGGTGCTTGAGCAAGGGAGAATTTTACCAGATACATTTTTAGTATCACAGTGCTATAACAGGAATATGTTTCTTCTTTCTGGCAATGTGATATATTTGTTTCTCTCATAGTTTTATTTTCTCTGTGGGAATCACATTCTTTTAGATAAAGGGAAAACGAGAAGGCTTTATCCTATTTTAATCACTATACTGTCTATTCTCCCCCAATTTATAAAATATGAGGGTGGTCATTTATTATTCCATTGGCAATTGAAACCATTTCACTATCTGTTTGCCAGTGCAGAGACCCTCTCTAAATTCCCATGAATATGATGTTACCAGTAGCTTTTCCTTGCCTCAAGATCAAGTCAGTGTAACAGAATAGAAACATAATAACCAAAACTTGACTATCTGAAGCCTAGATATAAACCTCCTGATTATCCAAATGTGATCAGAACAGCATATCCATTTATTGATTTTTTTAGTTTGTCCACATTTAGAATGAAAAACGAATGTGTTGTCCCATCATGCATTGTGGAAACTGATCATTTTGGGGAAGACTTGCAGCGCAATCCAACCCAACGTTTTTGCCAGTTTAACCAGTGGCGCAGCAAGAATGGGAGGCCCCAGAACGGAAAAGGGATTCAAATCCCCTTTGAATTCCTTTTTTGGAGGGGATTTGAATCCCTTTTCCGTTCTGGGGCCTCTCATTCTCGCTGGGCCGCTGGTTACAATGGCAAAAATGTTGGTCAGATTGCGCTGTTGGTATGTTTGATTTTGTCTTAGACATTACCAGAAATTACCTGTTACTCCATGGCATTATACAGTGTGAAATCACATGTTATAGAAACAGTTGTCTTCCATAATGCTGCATTTGCATTACCTGACTGTCAATTCCAAGCATCAGCAACATGGAAAAGAACAGTATTGCCCACAATGGAGAGACAGGAAGCTGTGTCACTGCTTCTGGATAGGCTAAAAATGCAAGCCCGGGTCCTGAGGATCAAAATAATGCACAGATTGTCACTTTTATGACTAACGCAATATACAGTATAGTGCCTTATTTTGTATTGCAGATTTACTGATGTCTTTGATATCTGTATATTTTATTTTGCAGCATAACAACAACAACAAAGAAGCTGCTAAACAGGCAAAGCATTGACAGTAGCAGATATGTCAGTGAAAATTCAAGGCAAAAACAGAACCATATGGTTGCCTGAAGTAACATATATTATAATTTCAGAATTCAATCTTGAGAATACTGATGAGAAAATGCAGGAAAAATATACAGTATTTGGAACAAAGACTAACAAAGTACTATTGAATTCTAATCCCACACATCACAGATATCCCAAGTAAGTTGTATTTTATGCACACAATATGTTTTGACAATTATGGCTTTGTGAGAAACACCTATTTCATTCTTTCTCAACTATAACATTAAAACCTATTGTTGCATATGAACATTAGAGAAGGGATTTTCTAAAGTTCACGTTGGACTAACCAGAAAATTATCTGAGTCCATGCCCCGAAATGGAAAGAACTTTTTTTCCAAGCCAAGCCAAAGCTCAAAAAAATGCTCCTCTAAGCCCACCCTTCTTTTTCCCAAAGTACTCCCTGCCAGCCCCCAGCCCCCCCATGCCCCCTTTCCCTTACGTCCTGACAAGTGGTGGTGGGAACACCAGTGACTGCACACAGAAAAGGAGGGAAGATTTGTTGGCTTGCAGCAGCCCTAGACTGACAGTGCAATCCTATCCAACTTACACCACCGCTGTAACCGGTGGTGCAGCAAGAACGGAAGGCCCCAGAACAGAAAGGGGATTCAAATCTCCTCCAAAGAGGGATTCAAAGAGGATTTAAATCTCCCCTCCAAAGTCTCCCGCACTCCCCTCCCCCGGTGTGTACGTTAAATAGGATTGCGCTGTGAACCACATTCTTCCATGGTCCAACAGGCTTTGTACCCTGGTGCATCATTACTCAGTGCACCAGGGAGATAAATATTCCTCCTCTCCATTCTGTGTTCCACTGACCCCACCACTCCTACTGGTAAGGAAAGGGAAGAGGGGAGGATGTTTTGGGTAGTGGGGGCTGGCAAGCAGGGTTTTCTGTGGTGAAGAGGGTTGGCAGAGAGGAGGAGGATGGAAGCTGGTCGTTTTTCTCCAGTACTGATTTGGTTCTAAGCCAGAAAAGAAACAAGGGTTAAAACTCCCCACTTGCTTGAAGAGGCCTTTTATGAGCCCTGGTTCTTCTTTGAGCCTCACCTGACAACCTTGTTCAACATATGAACATATATGTTCAACATTATACCAGTTCAGATCATTGGTCAATGTAGCCCAATATTATCTAATGTTTTCCAGAGGTTTTCCAAGGAAACGTTCTTAGCCCTGCTTGTCAACTGAAAATGCAAGTGATTGTGCCTACGGCGTTATGTGTGCAAAGTACCGGTATGTTCTCCATCACTGAGCTATAGGCTTTCCTCTATCATTAATGAATGAACAAATACTGTATAGGAAAATGCATATGGAATCTGTGGCAGCACAGTTGGTCTATGAAAGCTGCCCTCCTTTCCTTATGTTTATTTCTGAGCCTGGTGCCTAATTTAATAGCCGATTACACACACATCCCACGTACACTATATGATCACTTTTTAAACTTGGCTGTGTTACTAAATGTATTTTAACAGTAATTCACTCAACAACAGCTTAATCCTATCCAAATCCTGCCCCCGCTGATGCAGTCGTGCCACCAGAGCGCACACTGCATCCTGCAGGGAGGGGGCAGTCCCAGAGGTCTCTTCATTTGTTCCCTTGCCCAGGGATGACGCCCCTGCTCTGATGGGTCTATTTAGTTTTGCTGGTGCAAATCTGACTGGACCCGGGTAGGTGGATCGAGGCCAGGAAGGGGGATAGGATATAGGAAGATCTGTCAACACCAATGTCCGCTCCTTCTCACTCTCGACACACACCCCTTCCTGCCCCATTCCACCTACCGCCCTTGCCAACTTACCGCTGCTGGGGCCCCTGGGGAGGCCGCTGTTGCCTGTCTTCTGCTCACCATTTGTGGCAGCGGCCAGGCTGCGCTTTATGGCACGTCACATTTTGAAACCGCTGTAAAGTGCACTGCACTGTCAGAATGTGGGTTCTGCCAGTGCAGTGGGCCCATAGGATGGGGACATAAGACTGCTCTATCTAAAAGAATTTATTAATAAGATTTATACCTTGCCTTCTCATGCTTGGTTTCAAGGTGGCTTACCATACAACTTAAAACAGAGGATTATGTTGCTTATTCTATCCATTTTATATGCAGCTGACTGATCAATTACACTGGTCTACAATTTTTTTTTTCTGGCCTGGACTTTTGCAGCTGTTTTAGACTAATTTCAGGGTGCTGATTCCAAATCTGATCTCAGATTTGCTCTATCACATCTCGTTTTTATGCTATCGGCATACTCCATTTTCATTGATTTTACCTGAAATTAATTCTTTGTCACTTATGATTGGAAGTTGTTGCGAGTCAGTGACTGCTTTAGTGTTAAAATATGGTGCTGTATTTTAGGATAGTGTTTATAATATCATTTTATGTAGATATCCACATTTATTTAATATTTCCTTCTGCAGGGCGTGATCTAACAATGGCTACTACAACATCCGAAAGAAGGAAATGCAGTAATGACCCAGATATCTTCTGCTACATCTGTGCACTTTGCAGGATTAAAGGCACAACATCAATACCTTTGTCAAGGTTTTATCTTGCCTACTTTAAAGTATGACATCAATGATATGAGGAGCATAAATTTGCTATTTTTCATTGATTTTATTAAATGCAGTATTTGATATCTCAAAAACCTGATGTGATAGACAAAAAACTGATGCCAGATTTGGAATCAGCGCCCCAAAACTACCTTAAAACCATTGGAATACCTTATGCCAGAAAAAGTGTGTTGACCAGTGTTATCTAACTACATTGATGTTCTGTTTACAGTAACACTGATATGCAGTTAAATTTTGGCAGTCAGGATTGTTTTGAGTACCTTGCTAAAATAGTTATGACTCTGTAGAGATAATTCAATGACCTGTGACCTGTGATGACCTGTGATGTGACTGATAAATAAGGTAAAGGTAAAGGTGACCCCTGACAATTCAGTCGTGTCCGACTCTAGGGTGTATTTAAAATGGCAATATACTATTCAACACAGATATAAGATGTAATACTAACTTTTCAAAAAGGAATAATTCTGAATAGGTTTGTTTCCATTACATGAACTTCATCAGTATTATATTTTAAGCAGCAGTTGTTGCTATATATTAATAAACCAAAAAATCAATTAGAGGTCACCAATAGGAGGTTTTTCTATAGATGGCCCATTCTGTTCAATTTTAAAATTTTAAGCCAAATTGACATTCTAGTTTCTCATCTATTGACAAGTTGCTCTGGGTTTGGAAATGTAAACATTAAATAGCAACTAACAAGCTATCCACCGAATGGGAATGTACATAGCAATGTAGCCATCAAGAAGAGGTATAACTGAAATGGGTGGCCAGTGGCAGGTAATTTCCTCCTTAGTTGCACTCTTTCTACCTTCCATTCCCTCTGCTTCTTTCCTTTCTCTGTAATACTTGTTGCTATTCACTGGCTCACCTGCACCCTTACCTCAGGCCTCTGCCTCCATCCTCTCTTCCCTTCAATCCTACTCAGCTATAGCCCATTTGAATGACTATGATACAGCGCAATCCTGCCTAAGATCTGGCCGGCGGCCAATGGCCGCCAGCCGGATCCTATGCACCGGCAGCCAGCGTGACTGCCGGGCAGGAGGTCTACTCGGCAAAGGGGACGTTCGTCTCCTTCCCCGAGTGTAACCAGGGTCAGGCCCTATCGTCCTCCTCGGATTTCCGCCAGCTATTTTGCTGGCGGAAGTAGAGGAAGCAGTGTAAAGGCTCCGGCGCCCGGCAGAGGTCAGGATTTGGCTGAAGGCCATCCCCCGTCCCCTCCCGGGCCACCGGGGCCAATGGTCACCCTCCCAGCTCCGGCGATCTGCCCCCCCACCCGCCGGATCCTGTCTTACCTGGGTCCTGCGGCCAGCGGAAGCTCAATCGTCGGAGTGGGGAAGGCTGGCCTCTGCGCCAGCCTTCCCTACTAGAAAGTAGTCGCGAACATGCTTTACGGCACGTTCGTGACTGCTTCCAGCGCTGGAACATTCGTTCCGGCACCGGGGTTTTTTTTACTGAGGATTTACAACCTTGGAGAATGTGTTTCTGCTTCCCCAAGTCTTGTACTCAATGGTGGCACCAGAAAAAATATGGGGGAGCACAGAAGGGAAAAAGTGAATTTCTTGGGGGGGGGGAAGCTTTGTTTTGCATGTTAAATTTCTGAAAGAGAAATAACTAGATAGTGGACATTAATGCTGCCATCCTAAACATAGTTTCTCTGAAAGAAGTCGTATTGATTTCGATTCTCTTCCCTAGTTCTGTCACTGAGTGACAGAAGTGAACCCATGGGGAATTGCTTGCTAAATATATATTGGTTGATGATAATAAAGAAAAGTATTTTGAATATGTGTACAAGTGTCTTTCTTTCAAGTAACCACAGGACTCCATAAATAACATGGGGGGGGGAGAAACAACTTGACTGGGGGGCAAGCACTGATTGTGGATGGCTGCCTTCCCCTCCCATCAGTTTTATTTAACATTGTCTATGCCTGCATTGTCACTCAATTGTATTTCCAGACCATAACTGTGGGCAGATGCTCAGCTCTGTATACCCATATTCATTCATGACCCATTGCTTCCAGGTCTATTACATATGACAATCATTGTGCTTTTCCTTAGTATGAAAGGTTGTGTTCATTGTTAGACATGCAAATAGGTCTCAGATGAGATTGAGGTAATAGCTGCTGATGTCACAAAGGTACTGATAGCAAGTGAAATTAGTCCTATTTCTATAGGCAGCCTCCAGAGAGAGTATTGAGGGCTTTCCTCCAAATGAAAAGTTTCCTCAATTATAATCTATTACCTTCCCCCTCTCAACTTTCCTATAATAACTTTCCTGCTTGCATCAAAAATGCATTTATTTAATCATTTAACATATTTTGGCCTGCCTTCCAATCCTAATGGGGGGTACTCAGGGTGGTTTACAACAGGTTAAAAACAACAACAATGAACAAAGCAGTTCAAGAGGAGAAGCAGAAAGGTGGACTCACAGAGGTATGTGTACAGAGGCTATGACTGATCTAAGAGATATAGGGGATTAAAATAGAATTATCACTTAAGCTCAAAGTCTTCCTCAACTCATCAGGCAGGCAGTCTACTATCTTTGTTGGAACAGCTTCCATTGTCTTCCCAGATCAAAAGATTGGGTCATCAGTTGGCTTGACAGGGCAGCTGAACAGTGATAGATTAGGTGAGACTCTCAATGTTTTGATAGAGCTAACTGCCCCAGGTATTGGCTAATAACTATGCACTGCACTGTCAAGAAGTAGCCCACCTGATTTTGCGACATCTTCAATGGGTCGTTTGGTGACATTAGCCATGAATCCAACAATGGAGAAGATAACAAAACCAGCAAACATGCTTGTGCAAGAGTTTATGCAGCATACTATTATAGAATCCCTGAAAAAAAGAGAAGACTTAAAGTCACTGAGGAAAAAGTGGGGTGCCTTCACCACATTCCCAATGGCAGGGAAGATTATAGAACATTCATAATATCGAGGAAGTCCTCTGTATATCTAAGGTCAAATTTTCATCCCTGGCTGGTCCTGATCTCCACCCCAATCCTCCCCTGGAATGCCTCCTCCACTGACTTTCTCTGATGGGGGCTTCAGAGGTCATTGACACACACCTGCAGCCATCAGCTAATTTCACTGGCAGCCTTGGCTCACATGCCACCACAGCAGCTGCTGCGCCAGCACCTGGTTTTTGCACTGATGGAACACAAGTTCCATCAGCACAAGGTCAGGATAGGATTGGGCCATAAGTTTAACTACCCAGTGGCCAGATTAGCTGGACAGTTTTTTCAAATCCCTTACCAGAACGTCTCTCCTATCAATGACCTAAGCATGGGTACTGCACACACTTTGCCACACCTTTGGTCCATTCAGGAACCTCCTCAATCAGGTTGCAATCAAGCCCTTTTGCTGTCCTGGAAAGACACACTTTAACTCAGTCAAGCCCAGGTAACTCCTGGCTGCAGATCCAGGAGACATCCAAGATACTTTTATTTGTCCAGAAATGCTTTTGTATTCTTTGTTTAGACCCCTATAAGTACGCCTGCTCTGGAAGCATAACTTTCCCACTGAAAGCATCCATGCTGCCCATCTTTGGTGGTCTCTCTGTCCAACAGAGACTTTTGCTCTTTCTGTTTCAGGCTTGGAAAGCATCTAACAATGGTAGTGCCCTCACCTCTGGAGCAACTGCCTACCCTTCCCACCAAAGGGCATCTTCTCAGCTGCAGCTTTTCGTTGTTCAAGGACCAAAAGCCACGATGCTTTACAGAAGACTGTGTACCCAAGTACTGATATTTACCCAGACTAAATATCAATAATTTCCCTTTCCTCTCCTTCCTACAATATCTAAAATCCCTAAACCTCCCTTCTAAAATCCTCACTAAAAACACACTAAGCTCCACAACCCTCCCCCTTTGTTAAAATCTCTCTGCATCCTAAAACCCTTGTCCTCCTCCCTCCTCCACTCTGACTCTGACTCCTACTTTAAATTTTCCACCAGTCTACCTCTCCCCTCTCATTGGGTCATCTCAGGTCCAGAAAACTAGGCCTAGCTGGCAGCCCAACCCTCTCTCTCTCCCCTTCTCTCCGTTAACCCATGCCCATCCTTACAGAACTATTATCAGATATCCTCCACTCACAGTCATTAAAACTGTACAGTAGCAGACACGTGTATGTGTGGGAGCACTGTTGGCAACAGCTGCAGAGGGAAAAATCTCAATTAAGACCTAATTAAGGGGCAGCTGAAGAAGTGTCAACCAGGAACAGCAGTGGTATTGGAGCTATCTTTGCAGAATGGGTTCAAGGAACTTGCATGGCGCATTAGCTTGATATTTTTACATAAGAAATGGGGAAATTGCATCAAAATGTTGTATTGTAACAAAAGTGCTTCCATTAAGAGCGCCAATCAGTCTTGTAGGGCCATGCAGGGCTTACAGAGGAAGGTAGAAGGTTGGAGAACGGGGGATGGGAAAGGTGCACATTTCATCTTTTGTCTCTCCTGAAACCTTCACCCACCATTCTATATAGTGCTACAAGGGTCTGATTTGGGATTGCTTGCCACCCAAAACGTGACTCCCCATTTTCCCTTTTCCCCCAAACATTCCAAAGATTCTGAAAACTACTAAGCATGAGTCCTAGTCAGGGTTTTGTTTGTTTACAAGGGTTTTTAAAGAATCTCTTTTAATTTATGAACCGATATACTTCTGCCACCTGGGAGGTTCCCCTGAGTTTGAAGAAACTACTAGTTTTGAGTGGCTCAGTTTTGCTGCACAACTGACAGGTCTTGGATCCCCCAAGGTCAGTATTGGAAGTAATATTGGTGTCTATCCTGCATCTCATCTGGAAGGCCCAGTGTTGTAGGCAGGATATCCCCTTGAACAATATTTCTACCACTCTGCGTTTGGTATGGAAAGATCTCACTGGTATGGCAGTCTTTCATGTCATACCATAATGGGAGAGGATAATTTCATTTGGACTTCTCAGAGACTCTGTTAGTACTATGACTTGAATTACGCTTTCTACATCTGTAACATCCAGGATGGTAGGCTAGTAGGAACATTTAATTGTTTTACCTGTAAACGTTGTTGTTGAAAGGGTTATAACTTCCAAGAGCAATCAGTGAGCCAAGACCCAAGCCATAGGAGAAAAAAATCTGTGTGGCAGCATCCAGCCAAACCTAGTTATAGAAGACAGATACATGCATATAACATTACACTTAGTGGCACAAGTGAGACTATTATAGTGTAACCTTATGGAGTGAGTGTAACCCACTATTGGACACCCGGGGCAATTGTTTTTGGCCCTGGGGAGCTGCCTGCTGTAGATGGGTTTTTGTCTCCAGAGATTCTGAGGAAACTGAAGGAAGAAGATTCTGAAGAAAGAGAGAACATTCTGAGGAAACCGAGTCATCCCTGGGGCAGTAGCAGTGGAGGAGGAGAGAGCAGCAGGCTTATGCTCTCACAGTGTAAATCCTACAACAGTGTCAGGACCAGGATTCAGAAACTGAGGCCTGCAGCTGTATCCCAACCTAGAGCTTCAAATCTGCACACAGGTCTGAAGGGTCTTGATCTTCATTCACCTGTGAATAACTTTGTGGGTCTCTATCCTCTTCTATTTTGTGTTGTGTAAAAATTCACATTTAAAACTGTATATCCACTTCCATTGTTCCCCTTGCACCTTCGTTTTTGTTTCCCTCCTTGCAATTATGTCCTCATTGTTGCTTTCCCCCTTTTGTTATGATACCTACTGTGTGTTCCTGATATTCCTTTAGGATGCATGAGAGCTAGTGGACTGGAAGCATGACAAGTTAATTTGGGTTCTGATATGATTCCCCCTCTCATTAAATCCATTACAGTTTAAGAAACCCAGCCCCACCACCTCTTCTCCCACATTCAGAGACTGTGGTGGAGAAAGTAGGGTTCCAATAACAATACATGTATAATAGCAACATTAATAATAATAATCACATGGTTATTTAGGTTAAGAACTCAAGTGCCTACCTCAGAGTCTGAGAGCTTCTCAAACTTAGGAGTTACATAGAATAAAATGCCTTCTCTTGCACCAGGCAGTGTTACTCCACGGAAGAATAAGATAAGCAACATGATATATGGATATGTGGCAGAGAAGTATACCACCTAGTACAAAGAATGAGATATAGTGTTGGAAACAATGGTCATGCTGGGTTCTCTCTGAGTGACTAACAGTGGACTTGAGGGATAGACTGGGAAATAAATCCAGTTTGTTGTAATGCTGTACAGATCTGAAGTCTGGGAGAGTATGATAGTGTTCTGTCCCTCCTTCTTGCATTCTAGGCATATGGTCTTAGAATTCCCCGCTCCCTAATGGAGCATGGGGCTTCACTAAAAAGCTCCATGGTCAAACCTCCTTTGTTCTACTTGCACCCTCTACCCACCATATTCAATTATTTTAGATCTTATCCTTTTTACTCACTTTTAAATGCCTAAAATCATAACAAAAGTATCATCCTGTACTGCCCAAATATAAAAATTTCAGTTTTCATGTAATGACAATTCATATATAGTATTAACATTTAATTTACAAAGGTATCCAAAAGAATAAAAAGAAGGCTCTATCACTGACAGTAAAGAAATGCTTTGGAAGAATGTATCAGCAAGACTTGTGTCTTCATAAATACATTTTTCAAATATTGTACTGATTCAGAAGGGAAGACTATATAGGTTTGCAAAATATATTCTTACCTTTCCTGTCCAGCCTACCCCTTTCCAGATGCAGAAATACACTAAAATCCAGGCAATTGCTAGTGTAATTGCTAATGGCCAACGGATTTGGCCTGGTTTTTCCAGCCCATCTGTCATTTGGTGCATGTTACGCCTTTAAGCAGAGAAAAAGTATATCAACTTATCTAATTTTGCTGGATTTGCACATATACTAAGAAATGAGCTATGCACACATATTCACAGGAACAAAAAGGAAGATTCTTTTCAGCTTACTCCCAGAATTCCAGAACTGCACTTGTCATGTTGGTGGTATTTGCTATGCTGTAATTAGAGAAACAGCGTTCTGTGTTCCAGGGGTTGTCACAGTGTCTCCATGGAAGATTCTAATAAAAAAAAAAAGTGGAGATGAACAATGAGAAGAGGATAATAAAAATATCACAGATTGTAGTTCTCACCATCTTATGCAGCCTGAGATGCTCATTTTTACCTGAAGATGTTTGTGTACATGAAACGAAACTTTGTAATTTTAAACTTGTATATTTTAAACTGGGATTTAATGTTTGTTTTAACCTGTGTTTGCATATTTTTTTTACATGGCTTTTAAACCCATAATGCAACTACAATCTGTGTCTATTACTGCTGGCAATGAATCTTTCAAATCATATTTAATAAAAATATCAGTGTTTTAAAAGTCAATATCATGATTTTCTAAAAATAATAGCTGATGTGAAAATTAGCATGACAAACATGACCTCAGTTTGTCGTAAGTTTACATCTGCCATGAATTGAGCTTGATTATCCAAGTACCATGCTACTGGTGGAGAGCTTTGCCTGTTAAATGTTGTTGAGTATCTACTATGTGCTGGATACAAAAGTCACTTTGTGTAAGTGGAGAAGCAGTTCTGTTTGTGCAAGGCAGTTCACGATTTCCTCTTATCTTCCAGCTACAGCGCCTTCATCCTATCATGCTGTTCGAGAGGGTCTCCTAACCATCAAGAGCATATTTTGGGTGATAGAGGCAGCATCAGAGGTTGACCAAATCGGGCACTAGCCGAGGGCCCACCTGGCTAGACAGCCCTGAACCCTCAGTACTGGCAGTAGTGGTAACATCATTGTTTGGAGGAAAACAATCCATAGTATGTTCTAAAATAATGTTCTAAACTTACAGTAATCTGGCAATTCACCCTTATGTACAGAAATGATAAAACTTCTGACCACCAATCACCACGATCATATAAGCCCTCTTTATATGATATGGGCCTATCATGAGGGTGTGTGGTGCTTGCCAGGACAATGCCAAGATGAACCATGTTCCCCTCTGGAAAAGCTTCTCCTCACCCTGAGATCATGTCAAAACCACACATATGGTCATGTCCTGGATGTACGTGTAGGCAGTGCTCCTTTAAGTTGTGCAACTGCACAACTCAAAGCCCTGGGAAGCCGAGCACCACACAGCTCGGAGCTTGGCATTCCTGGAAGTCCAGCGATGATGTATGATGTCATCACCATCTGTCTGAAAACACCGCAGGGCTTTGGTGTGGCAGCTAAAGGGGTCCATGCACCGTCGTGGACCACTTAGAGGGATCCTTTCATGTGGGGTAGATTCAAGCTGTCATTGAAAATGCAGGATTAGGGTCATATCTATTTTTATTTTTATTATTATTAACAGTATTTATATACCGCTTTTCAACAAAAAGCTCACAAAGCGGTTTACAGACAAAATCAAATGATTAGGTGGCTCCCTGTCCCAAAAGGGCTCACAATCTAAAAAGATGCACAACACCACCAGCACCAGCTACCAGAAAGACACTGTGCTGGGGTGAAAGGGGGGGCAGTTACTCTCCCCCTGCTAAACGTAAGAGGAGCACCAATTGAAAAAGTGCCTCTTGCCCAGTTAGCAGGGGCAATATATTTCCACCTCTTCACCCAGCTAGAGGTTTGTCTGTCAACCAACAGCCCTCATTCTGAATGACCTGAGGAAGGAGAAGGATGGGGAGTGTCTTGACCAACCTGCTATGTAGATGTAGTTTTAAGGCAGTTTCTATTTTTTTATTTTTTGACACAGCTTGTTTCCTGCATGTATCTCTAGAGATAGAGCTCACAATCAACAGCTTATAATCAGCATCTAGTGGCAGGCAGTTTAATCCTAACTAGAACTGGGCTGCCCTTTATGATCGCGGAACACAGTTTTGAGTCTGCCGCCAGAAATTATGCCGGTGCCAGAGGTCCTATAAAAGGGGGGGCTATAGAACCACAGTTGGCCTAACCTTGGCCTGGCATGGGGAGATACTTTCCAACTGTCCTATGAAATGATGCTACATCACTGCAGACTGGGGGGGGGGGGGAGGGACCAGAAGGCCAACGAGAGGTCAGTAAAAAACCTTTTTACTTATTTTAATGCTTTCCGATACAAACATCTTTATAAGTAACTCAAATGTCTTTTTGCCAGAATAAATCATACAAAAATAGTTTAATAACTACTTATTAAATTCCTCTGTGCATGGAGAAAGTACTTCTGTGTTCTGCAGGGTGCCTAGCAATGGATCTAGGAGAAGAGGGTTCAAACTTCAGTTCTGCCAAAGAGTCATCAGGTGGCATTGGGCATGATACTAAACCTCAGTTCCACATCTGCAAAAATGGGAGTATTAATGATTCATCTCGCAGGTTTTTCTGAGAAGGAATAAGGAATGCAAAACATTTTGCAGACTGGAGGTGTTATTTAAATCATTTATAATAACCTATAGCACGAAGAGAATGAAGCCCACTTTTAATCAAATTTAGATCTAATGATGGTTTTTAATATAAGAGAGGAAAAGTAACTCACTGTGGTGAAAGAATTGTATAAGTAATAGATAGCCCAGGAAATAATCACAATGTAGTAAATATTAAGCCAGAAGGACAGGACAGCAGCAGCTAATCCCACACCTGTAGGAGAAAAATACCCAACAATGTTACTCATATTCTCAGCGGTGGCAATTCAGAATATACTAGTGAAATAGGAAAGGTTTAACCTCAAATAAGATCAAATTACTTTGTGTTTTTATAATTTCTACTAAGATGATGACAGTTAGACCTGAGTTTCATGACCATTCCTAACAATGCAGAGTTCACATGAACTGCCATTTGGGACACCACTACAACCCTTGGTAATGAGGGCTGAACCATGGTTTGTAAAATTGCATCTTCTGCTTATGTTGAAAGAGTTAGATGGCTCATTTGTCATGAACAAGGAATGACTACAGGAAGAGGGAAAAGAAACAGGCATCACAATAAAGCATTTGTGCTCACTGAAGTCCAGCAAACTCAGGTTGTTTGCTCTCCCATACAAAAAGAAAGAGGGCAGGTCTTCATATAATGCCATAGCCTTCTGTTACCAGGTGAACTCTTAATGGGCCTGACATCTTGTCCATCGAATGGCTGGAAGATTACATGCAGAGAAACAGATTCTGAGGGTGATGCATTAGAACATTGCCAATGTTCAAGGGATTTATATGGAACGAGAACAGATACAGAGTAGAGAAATATGAGTGCAAATTCCCACTCAGCTAAATGCCTGGATGGTCTGGGTAAGTCTCTTAGAGCCCAATTCTATCCTTCCACCCTGCTGGGGCAGCTGCACCAAGAATGAGAGCTCTTTATCAATGGGATTCCTAGGACTTGCACCAGCAATTTAGCTGGTGCAAGTCCAAGGAGAGAAAGGGGGCAGGGAGGCTGCTGATGTAGGGGATAGGATCCAGTGCACGCCATCACCCCTGGATCCACACCCTCCTGCAGCCTCCCCACCCCTGTTCCTCCCTCTCCCTGCCCAGTTTCGCCTTCTCCTCACCCCTGCCACTGCCTTACCTGCTCTGGTGGCTGTGGCGGAGTCTGGCAACAGACGGGGGGGGGGGCACTGCTCGTGTCATTGCTGCGGCAGTGCTCCCAAAATGCCCATCAACAGAACACTCCACGAGCTGCCAGTGGCCATTTTACAACAGCAGAACTCTGTTCCGCTGTCACAAACATTTCTAGCCGACAGCTCAATCCTACATAGGATTGGGCTGTTACACTTCAAAGAGGGAGTAAAAGAGACCAACCTCCCTGGTTTGCTATGCAGGTACATAAAATACAATTGTATTTGAACATTACATGTGCTATACAGGTTAAACAACTTAGATCAGTTAAGTATTTTAATGAAGTATTTATTGTATAACATTGGTGTTTTCTTTTTTTTATAATATTGTAAATATATTTACATATGTACAGTTATTGTTATCTTGTAAGCTGCTTTGAGTTATCTGTCAGGGTCAAGAAAAGTGGGGTATAATGTTCCAAACAAATAAATAAATATAAATGCCAATATGTTAATCTTGATTGTGAAACTGGAGCTAGAAATTCACTAGGTTTGTTTTGTCTGAAATAATCCCAGGTACCCTGGGGAAATTATCAGTTCCCTCCATGTTTCAGGAGCTCGTGTCATGGCCTCACAAATGCAACTGGATCCAGAAAGGGAGAAAAATAGTGACTTCAAAGTATTTTGACAGCATGATATTTGTTGGAGGAAAGGTGAAAACTGCGCCTCAAGTGTGACAAGCAACAGCTACTCTTTCACAGATGGGCAGAATTTTCTCAGATTTTGCAAGTAATATTTGATGAAAGGGAAAATGTGCTAGTGTATGAAATGTGGTGGCATTAATGTTGTAGTTTTAGTCTGAACTGAAGCTGTTGAGAATTGTACTGATGCTATATGAAATGTGATGACATAAGGTGATGAATATCTGAAACCTAGAAAACAGTACAAACCTAGTCAAAGTTCACATAACACAGTCATAACATGTCTGGGTTGCTGTGGCTATTGTTGTATCGTTTCTCCTTTTAACTACTCAGAACAATGCCACTCTGTAGTTCAGGCTATATTTTAAATTACACTTGAAAAAGAAGCTGAAGCTAAACTTATGTTCTGTGGTATTGATAAAAGAAGATTTAGTTAACAAGTACCTGTGATACGTATGACCTGAAATTTGTTCATGTTCAGCCCAACATAAATATACAGGTGCCCCCAACTTAACAAAGGGGATTCGTTCCCTGAACCCGGTCGTTAAGCAGACCCATCGTTAAGTGGGTCTTTCCCAACCTTTTGAAGTTTGAGGCTTCTCTGGAGGCCTGTTCCTGGTCGTGCACCTCTCCAGAGGCCTTTCCTAGCCTCTGAAGGCCTCAGAATGGCCCATAGAGGCCTCCGTAAGGCACTTCTGGTTTGCTCCAAAAACGGGAAGTGCATTAAGGAGGCCTCTGTGGGCCGTTTAGAGGCGCTCAGAGGCCCAGAAAGGCTTCCAGAGAGGCCCACGACCAGGAACAGGCCTCTGGAGAGGTCTGAAACTTCAAAAGGTAGGGAAAGCGACCAACGACATTCTGCCTAACGTTATGTACAGGGGGACACCTGTACTTGTACAGGTTATTTCCCACTTCAAGATTTAAGTTCTAATATTGTCGTGGTAGAATGGGAGACATTGCAGTGGTGCTCCTCAGAAACTGAGTTCATGCTAGCGGGGGGGAGGAGCCATAGCCTGGGTTCCTCCTACATAGCCTGGGTAGGGACTCTCACATTACCTGGCAGTTTAGAAAGAAGCAGCACTGCAGCAGCTCCCATACCACTGTGGAACATAAAATCCAGGTCTAAATGATAGCAAGAAATGAAATTATTTACAAGTAGCATTTACAAGATGACAATAGGGATGTTAATGACTACACTCAGGTATATTACAGTAAGAAGTGTGGTCACATTCAAAACTTTGAAGTCTTCAGGTCAAGATTTCTGCATTTATAATTTAACTTATTGACTGAATTTGGCTCAGAGTATGGCTATCAATTTGAACTAGGCACTTCCTGCAGAGAATAGGACTGTTTTGCATTTTTTTTAGATGTAGAAGCCAAATAAAATTAATAAGCATAAAGGGATAAGGGGTGGCAGGAGAGGGACATCATTGTGAACCATTAACTCCAGTCTGTAAAATGTTATCACTGAAGTAGGATAATAGTACTGAAGGACTTGGTTGGAAATCATGGGGGAAGAGAAGCACATAAATAGGCTTTGAATGTTTGGTGCGGAGGGGAGGAAGGAAAAAAAAAAAGCTCAGACTGAGATTTCCAGACTTCATTAGACTGTTGCATCGGCATACTCTACTAAACCATCCTTGCATGGCTTTGAGCTCATCTAGAAAAAATATTGAAGTGGTCAAGATAACGTTTTCTTTACAAATGCAATGAGGAGCATGCCCTTAACCTGCAAGACTACGACAGAATTAAGAGCAATTTACTTAACACTGTACCTTTGAACATTGGAGCAAGCTTCCAAACTCCAAGACCTCCAATAGATGTGTACTGGCCAAGTGAACATTCCAAAAGAAACAGGGGAACTCCAGCAAAAATTAAAGTAAGGAAATAGGGAATCAGGAAAGCTCCTGAAATGATAAAGACAATGAACAATTAAAATGAAACAAACAACAGGTCTATTATTAAGCAAGAATTCCAACGTTAATTTTTCCCTTAAACCATGTGTGAGAATAAAAATGTATCTAAACTTTATTTGCATTGTTCCACTGTTATAGACTGCTGTCTCTAGCAAAACCTGCTAGAGCTCAATCTTCTTTACTTGCATAAGGTGAGCATGATCCAGACAAAGTTAAACACTAAAAATCCACTGATTTATATGGGAAGCACTGCTCAGGGACAGCTTCAGAAATTATGATATAAATGCTACAGGTCTCCTTTGACACTGGCCCTAAAAGCATGTGAATAATACCAATCTAGGGCTATGCTGTGTTGCTATGCAGTATGTCCTCAACCATATAATACAAAGAACCCACGATTGAATTCAACTTGAACTAATTTTGAAGGAGAGCAATGGCAAGAGAGGTATGCCTTTCTCTCTTACTTCTAGGCTTCCTAGAGGCAACTCGTGGGCCACTGTGAGAAACAGGATGCTGGACTAGATGGGCTTTTGGCCCAACAAGGCTTTTCTTATAGCGTTTGGATTAAACAAGATCCGCGCTAGCGCTTGCTTCGTGCCAGCGACAGCAACTTAAATAAGGTACTGTAATGGCCACAGGGAGGGAGGGGAGGGGGGATTCAGCATCCGCAGATAAGTGAAACCATATATGCCAAATCAGCTTTTTGAAGTCGGCTGTTCCTGCTTACTCTGGAAGTGGCTGCCCCCCCCCCCAAACAGGCAAGGCTGCAATACTATGCACTTTCCTGGGAGTAAGACCCACTGAACACAATGGGACTTACTTTTGAGTAGACATGCATAGGCTTGTGATGCAAGTTAGGCACAACTGCTTTCCAAAAGCTAGGTCATGGGGCTGCTGTACAGGATAATGAAATTGTATTGATTGAAGCAGCAGTGGAAGTAGCATCTCATCTTCCTCAGCAAAGGGCAAGTGTCAGGACGTAGCTCTCATTTGTCAACCACATAATACAGAATGGTTTGAATTATGCTTGCTCCAAACAGGCAAGGTCAATGCCAGATCAGCCTCTGAGGGGAAGGAGGCAGGAACCTAGGTGACACCCTTACATTGCAAGACTTATAGCACGAGCCTATGCATGTCTACTCAGAAGTAAGTCCAATTGTGTTCAGTGGGGCTTGCTTCTGAGTAGACATGCCTAGGATTGTGCTCTAAGGTTTAACAAGCTACACCTGCCCACATTCCTTCTCCTAAAGGTCTAGCACTCTGTCCCAGTTGGAGATCTGGTAAGCCTAGATAAGATGCTTGATCTTGACTACTTGGTGTCCCAGTTTGAGACCCACCCCATGGCTCCTTCCAGTAAGGAAAGTGGTAAACAACGCAGTTTCAATGAGCCTCTCTAATCCTCTGTGGTTGTACAGAATGCTAGGGTAAGCAACTCTGCTACCTTCCAGAGAATGACAAAACCAGTACGAACTAAAATACATGGCCTCTGTGTAATAGGATAATTAATTCTGTGTTGCAATGAAGTTTAAGAGGTTCAGGAAGTATCTAAAGTTTGTCATCCTTCACAGAACACCACAAGAGGTAATCACAAGACTTGCTAGAGTGGTGCACAAGCAAGACTTGCCAAAAAGCTCTCCTGTATATTTCATACACTTATGTAGTAGCTGTTCTTATATGTACTTTCTCTAAAGCATCAAGCATCTGAACATGTAAGATGAACTGAACTTGAGTTTTAAGAGGAAGTTTGGATCCTACTATAAAACATTCAGCAGACGGGCAGCCTGATCCTGCCTTAGATGTGGCGGCCGGCCTAAAGGGCCGTTAGCTGCTTCCTAGGCAGAATGTGGGCCACGCTGACGTGGCCCGGGCTCACCTCGGATGTCCCCCTCCCCCAGTGTAAGAACTGCAGACCTAGGACTGCAGTGTATGAGTGTAAGAACTGCAGTGTATGAGGCCTGGAATGGGGCGCTGGATATTGGTGCAGCCCAGCACTGATATCCCCGTCCCCTCCCAGGTCAGGCCGGCCAATGGCTCCCTCCCTCACCACCCCTGTCTGCCCTCTCCACACCCCTGCGCCGACCAGCGTGGGTCTTATCTGTGTCGGCTGGTGCAGGTCCAGTTCGGCAGTGGAGTGAGTAGTGCCGGCTTCCATGCTGGTGCCACTTACTCCGAAGGAGCCGCAAACGTGCTTTACAGCATGTTTGTGACTCCTTAGGCTGGTAGAGTGTGTGCTCTGCTAACATATCTTTACGCAAGATTGGGCCGTTAGTCACAAACTGAAACACATACCTCCTCCATTTTTTCCGCAAAGGTATGGAAACCGCCACACATTCCCTAAGCCAATTGCATAACCCACACAGGACATAAGAAAGTCAAATTTTCCCTTCCAGGTGTCTCTCTCTGGAATATCTCCTTTTTTCTTCTGCACCTTCACTACCAGTGTCTTAGGCTTGTCATTGGTGATTGAGGCATCACTGAGTTCTGTGGAGATTTGCCCATCAGCAACTTTTGTTCCATTAGTAGCCATGTCTCTAGGTTTAGATGGAGAGGCTCTTGCAGCTGGACGAGAAACGTCAGCACCAGTCCACGTGGACAGCAGCTTTGCGGCTCTTGAGTACCCAACTAAGGATTTATGGGGTTGTTAAAATAATAAGAGATGATGCTTGAATGTGTTGAAATCCAAACAGATATCTTGTAATAGGTGTTCGTATTAATCTGTAAAACAAGATTAAAGTACATTTTCATTGGTTCTCTATAGAAATCACTCACTTGCATCAACATTTGAAGCTGTCCAGTAATTTGAATAGGCCTTAACTCAATGGCCTTCACTCACTTGAATGTGCCCTTCACTCAAAAGCAGTCATGCAATTTTATTTCTTATCTACACATGGAAGCCTTTTTCAGGGTGAACTGGAATATAACTATTTGACCTTCTTGCAAACTGAACAACTCACAAAACAAATATGAAACTGGAAAAAATTCACCCAAGCTATACATATTTTGAAATATGTCTAAGGCTACAATCCTACACACACTTTAGAGGAGTAAATCTCATTGAACACAATGGAATTTAGATATGCTGTAGACATAGGATTGCACCGTAAATTTCATTCATATACTGTATTTTTATGAAGGAGAAGCACAATTATGAAATAGAGATTAATCTAATCACATTTCAATGTAATAATTCTTCCTTCTCAAAACGTGGATTATATGTGTTTAACAAATCTTTATACTTTTGTCAGAAATGTTACCCTAGCTGAGTGAGAACCTTACACATGGTTGGGTCATTTAAACGTTACTGCAGTCACATGAGAACTTCTCATCAAAAAGCAGCTTCCATTCATCTAAAATAACACATCTAATCCAGCATGTGATTATTTTGTTCAGCAATATTTTAAACTAATGTTCCTCTTTTAATAGTGTAAAAGGCCATTATTTTAATAGTGTAAAAGGCAAACATTTTTAGCATCTATTTGAATTCTGTACTCTGATTTGTAATTTCCCTTGATCATTGCTGGATTTGTTTGAAGAACAAGGTGGACATCAAAAGGAGTATTCTCAATGTTATCCTAACTGCATGGGAGTCACTTTTTGATGACGAGCAATACCTGCATGGCTGTAATATTGTTTTAAATGACAACGTATGTGTTGGAATAATACAATGTTGCTTAATAACAGCAATTGATAGCCCAATCCTGCGCAAGTTGCTGATATCCTGTGTCGGCGCAGCTGGAGCTTGGGGGAAGGGGACATTCGTCCCCTTCCCCTGGTGCAAGCGCTGGAGGCCCCAATGGGTCTCTTCAGATACACACCAGTTCTGTAGCTGGCGCACATCTGGGGAGGCCATGTGAGGCCAGCCCGGCCTGGAAAGGGGACGGGGATACGGCGGAGTACGCCACTGATATCCCCACCCCCTCCTGGGCCAGCCTGGCCAATCGGCCCCTCCCCTTCCACCCCAGCCCACCCTCCCCACGTCCACCCGTCGCAAGACCTAGCTGTATCCAGCGGAGTGGGTTGTGCTGTACGGCCTAGTAAGCGGTGCCGGCCTCTGTGCCGACGCCACTTACTCATTTGGTGACGCAAAAGTGCTTTATGGAATTTTCATGACACCGAAGGCTGGCGGAGCATGCACTCTGCCAGCCTAGATCTACGCTGGATTGGACCGTGAATGTGTAATACATGTTCCATCTAAAAATACACAAAACCAGGCAGTTGATAGAGCACAATGCTTATTCCAAATTTACTATGCCAAATATATTATTATTATGCCAAATATACAATGCTTATGCCAAAATTACTTATACAAATTTACTAACATCTTAATCTAAACAAATGGTTGAATAATGTGATTTCTACTATAGTTTATAACAGGGATTCTCAACGTTGGGAGGCCCACATACCCCCTAGGCGGGCCTCTGGTCCCCCGCGTACCCCCAAATACCCTCCGCATACCCCACGTACCCCCTTAAAATGTAATTATCCTGGGCTGCGGCGCAGGTGGGCAGGTCCTCCCGCCTGTACCACAACCCGGAGGGAAAAGCTACAGCCAAATTGGCAGGGCTGTAGCTTTTCCCTCCAGGTTACAATGCGGGCGGAAGGACCTGCACGCCCACACCGCAGCCTGGGAAAAACGGCTACTGCAGCCCTCCCAATGTCCCTTGTAGCTGCTCCTACCTTGTCTTCCAGCCGCCACCATCTTGAAACTAGCAAAAATCTCGCAAGACTCAAGATGGTGGCGCCCAAATCTCATAAGGGCATATGAGGCATGAGACTCCCTCATGTGCCCTCACGATTTGGCCGCTGCCATCTTGAATCTCGTGAGATTTTCATGAATTTCAAGATGACAGTGGCCGGGAGACAAGGTAGGGGCAGCTACGGGGGACATCGGGAGGGCTGTAGCTGTTTTTCCTGGGTTGTGGTGCTCATGCGCAACCCAGAAAAACAGCTACAGCTGACCATGATAACGGGCAGCGCTTCGCATACCCCCAGCCTGTGGTCCTCGTACCCCTGGGGGTACACGTACCACAGGTTGAGAACCCCTGGTTTATAATAATCATGCCAGTGTGTATGTCTTTCTGTGTTATGCCAATAAAGGTATTTTGTTTGACTGATTGATAATCATGCCATCATTATTTATAGTACCCATGTTAAGTTGTATGCCACTGAGCATTTCCTACAATTTTACTGATGTCTCTGTTGTTCATTGGTAGTCATTCTGCTCAAAGCAAATTATCAGAAATATACCTCCTATTACATGTGAAGCAGTAACATTTTCTGTTTTTATCAATGAAACACCTTTCAAGAGATTATATAGTAAATGTAGAGCACATACCCATAATCTGAATTTATTATCATTATCATTATTATTAAGAACTGGAAGATGAGTCAAAAACTAGAATTTACTATTGTACTTAAATGAGTGCAACAAGTTTCAGTTTAAACAACAACAGCCCAACAGTACTATTGCACTGGTAGAATTACTGATTAGGAACCCACCAATGATAAATTATTATAATCCAAATGTATTTGTTTTACAATACAGTCTTGCTTCCATATTTCCAATCAAAACGTCAGTACTCAGCGCTCTTTCCACAAATTCTTAGCTAAATTGTTCTCTCTTTTCATCTTGGATTGGATCTCAGAGCAGAAATGTTGTGCTTGGATAAATCACCTGCATTGATTTTGCTGGGTAAAGAAAGAGAAGCAAAAATACTTTAGTGTGCCTGCATTTTGTCCACAGTTGCACTCTCCCTCTGGCATCCAGCATTTTTAGAAATTTGTACTGTACATCTTTTTGTAGTGCACGCCTCTCTGATTATTGTTATAATTATATTACACAACCAAATCCATTTTATATACAAAACCTGATGGAGCAAGACATTGTAAAGGCAAACCATCCATTATACTGACACCAGCTCAAATCCTTATGTGATATTCTGGTGCATCCTGTACTCTTTAAAGGTGCTGACTTCTTCTGTACATCATAATCCACACTTAACCAAGCCAAATCCTATCCTCCTCCTGTGTGGCCATGCAGCGTGGGCCACATGGCCACGCCGAGTCCTATCCAGGAAAGGAGACAGCTGGAGGTCTACTCGTGGTTCATCCCCTTACTGCAGGTAAACCCCAAGCCACCACAATGGGGCTACTCGGATCTCTGCCAGTTCTTTGTGTCAGCAGAAAGGGCCTGGGAGGATATGGTGTCTGATGAGGATGCTGATCCCACCTTCTCTCAGGCCCGTTTTTGCTCCAAAGAAGCTCCTGCCTTTGGCCGAGCTTCTCGGGAACACTGAGAAGGGCCCTCCCACCTGCCCAGAGCCTCCTCCCTGCATTTTCTGGCCTCTGAAAACCCGGAAGTAACTGGTGATGATGATGATGGTGACGTCATCGCCAGTCACTTCCGGTGGTACTCAGAAGGAGAGTGGTTGGTACCCGGACGGAAAGAGGGTTGGAACCCCTGCTCTAAAGACCACCCTGCCCTCATAATTTTAACAAGTTTTACTTTGAAATTGTGAATAGTTTTATAAGTATGTCAACTCAATATTCTGCATGCACAAACCTAGACTTCTTCACATCTCAGATAGCGAGGTTAGAAATGCTTGTGGGTATCTTTTCCTTGCCTGAGATAGATTCATGACAACACTAAATACAAGAACAAATAGTTAATGACAATCTTCTAGCACCACCTACTGAGGAAAACTGAGAAGTGCAAATATGGCACTGCTATTTTATATGAAGTACAGTGGGCCCTCCATATCAGCAGGGATTGGTTCCAGGACCCCCTGCAGATACCAAAATCCGTTGAAGCTCAAGTCCCATATTCACAGCGTCACTGTCCGACTCAGAAAATTACTTTTCCTTCCCAAATCACATGTGCCAGCTAAAGTCAGTTTTCTGGCTCTGTACTTCTCTTTTGTTTCTGGAGCCTTCCATTCCTCTTTCATGTGTGCACGCCTGTAGCTATAGAAGCGCGAGAGGCAAGAGGCACACAATGACGCAGGGGTACTCATAGCAACGTGTTCGCTGATGGGGTTGGTTTGCAGGACTACATTTCCATCCCTCCTGACTGAGGATTGGCTGGAGGAAATGATGAGAGAGAGAGAGAGTGAGAGAGGGAGAGAGAGAGAGAGAGAGAGAGAGAGCATTCCATTGAGAGCAGGGAGGCAAGGAGTGGAATAGAAGTCCCAAACTTGCATACATGGGAATGGTGGTGGTGTCCCTTTAAGCAAAGCTCCGCCTCACATTCTCATTATTTTTTAAATATTTTCGATCCACCTTTGGTTGAATCTGTGGATGCAGGGCCTGCGGATACGGAGGGTCCACTGTTTATTGACTTGAGAGGAATCCAATTATAGTCCAGTATTCTGGGACTATTAGCACTAATCCAATGTTAATATTTTTGCTTTCAAATTTAAAATAAAATATAACCTAAATTGCACATGTCAAAATTTACAGAACACAGTCTATACTCTTCAAAATGCATACCTATATGAAGTGAACCATGAATTGGAGCTTTCTGAGCTCCAGGTAGATGTAGTCTATTGTGATAGCATTGTGCATTTCCCTGTGTTGATCCTAAAGAGAGTCTACGGGCGCAACCCTATCTGGCCAATAGACCGGCATAGGACCTCTGTGCTGGCCCAGGACTGTTGCAAAAGCTGCCGTAAAGCAGTTGTGCCGGCCTTAGGCCGGTGCAGAGGCCTGTGCCAGACTCTGTGGGCCATATCCAGAGGGCGTGTGACCCAGGTAAGCTGTGGCTGGGCCACACGGCATAGGGGTGGGGGAAGGACATTCCGGGGGCATTTCAGGGTGGGGGATGGCCTGGGAAGGGGGAGGAATCAACAGCAGCAGTGCACACCATAACCTATCCTCCTTCTAGACCCATTTCTCCTGACATGGGCCTCCCAGACTTACGCCAACTCAATAGCTGGCATGGATCTGAGGAGATGCATTTGGGAGGCTGGGGCTTTACCCGGGGTAATATAATAATATGTAATATACAGTATTTATATATCACCTTTCTTGGTCATTGGATTTCTCCTCTGACTTTAATCCAAGGTGGTGTACATGGGCAGGCTTTCCTAACCCCCCTAATGGTTTTTTTTTTTTTACAATATATAAATGTCCAATCTTTCGTGAACAGCTTGTAGTGGAAGAAGATCCAGCAGACTGGCAGGAGCCAAGTGTGGTGTCAGCAGTGGACCCTTGTTGACAGATCCAGGCAGCAAGGAGTTAACAGATGAAGACTTGGACTTTGACAGGACTTTGACAGGACTGGGCAGCAAAGGGGCAACACCCAGGACTGCGTGGGTGGAAGCACACCTGAAAGCAATTGGGCGTGGCCCACAGGTGTTGCTACTAAGTAGGAAGAAGCTGGGACTTTGGGTGCAATGGGTGTGGCTCACAGCTGCACCCAATTAGCACTAATTGGAACTTAAGAGTATAAAAGCAGCAAGATTGCAGCAGGACTCTCATCTTGCTGAGGGCTCGCTGCTTGAGGATCTTGCTGAGGACTGGCTTGCTGCTCTTGGATCCTGGCTTGCTGGAAGCCTTGCCAGCTTGCCACGGGGATACACTGCCGGATTTCCGAGCGACAACGACTCTGCTGGACTGGAGGAAGGACTGCCACTCTCGGCTGACAGAGAAGAGGACTGCACGCCGGTGACGCTGCACTTCCGAAAGGACGACGCCCAGCTGGGGGACGCCGAGCCAACGGAGGAAGAAGCCAACTCTGCTGCCAAAAGAGACTGGTTTGAGGGGGCGATAGACTTGTTTCTGTTAAGCAGAAGGGTTTCTGCTGTGGGATAATTTATGGTGTTAGAGATAAGGATGCTGTAAAGCAATAAATTTGGGTTAATTGTCTATCTGAGTTCGGCTTTCTTTTTTTTACACACGGCATTAAATATTTGAGGTGTTTTTCAGTCGAAGCGGGCATTTAAAGGGAACAAACTTGCTCCTAGAAGGAGAAGTTGGGTTGAATTATTTGGGGTCCCCAGAGTGGGGTGCTTCCCAAAGCAAGACAATTGGTACCAGGAGTGGGGTTACGAAGCCCAAGGCGATTAGCACCTCAAAAGAGACAGCTGTGTGCAAAAAAGAAAAGAAAAATGAACTCTTGGATGTGGGAAATAATGGACCTTGTAGCAAGGGAGGCAGATGCCTCCATTGTATTGTGGCGAGTTTGGAGTATTCTTGGAATGTGCTGGAGCCTTTTTATGTTGTTTATGTACATATGGAGGTTTAGCAAACGTGTTTTCTGTTCCCTGAGAAGATTGAGAGTGTCAGGGAGGGAAGACACGGGGATAGATGCTTTGAAGCAGGAGGTCAAATCTCTGAGGGAGGAAAATGGCAAGTTGTATAAATTAATTTTCCTCCTGAAAGAGAAAAACAGTGGATACATTGAAGCTCTGGGAAACGCCCAAAGAAAGGCTGAGGTAATGAACAGCCTAAATGACATTTTGGCAGCTCGTCTAGCCAAACTGAAGCAGGGGTCGCAGTTAAAGCCACGGGAGGATACGACCACTGAGGGGAAATTTATGGCAAAGGACCAAATGAGCGCTTTTCAAGCTGCTGGCGGTAACCTCTGCCATGGGTCAGTAGAGGCTTGTGTTCAGGCTGAGGAGGAAGGCATGGGTGATGGGCTGGTGCGGCCGGTGAAACAGGCACGCCCACTCATCACCAATAAAGCGAAAGGGCCAGTAGGGGCACCTGCACAAACAATTAGGACAGTGCGAGACTATACAGGGCAGGAACTCGCTGATGTGGCCCGAGATATGAGGCAGAAACCCACGGAGCCATTGAGTGCCTGGCTACTCCGCCTGTACGACCGTGGCGCTGACAACATCTTTCTAAGTGTAGAAGAGTTGCAGGCCTTGGGGTCTTTATCAAAAGATGCCATAATTAATGGGTATCTACGAGGTGCGCAAGGACAGCCAACCTCGTTAACTGGCTGGATTTACATGGCAGTGGGGGCCAAATATCAGTCTCCCATGGACTGGGAGGAATGTTTGCCGGGTTGGCATACGATAACTGAGGCCATGGAGCAGGTCCGTATGATGGCAATGCAAATTGGCATCTATACCCCTGGCTTCACAGGACCCGATGATATGATTTTCACCGGGGGAATGAGGACCAGGCTGGTAAAGGGAGCTCCACCCCATTTAAAGGGGGCAGTAGTAGCTTTGGTGGGACCTGCCCAGGGAAGTGCAGTAAGGCATGTAGTCATGTTGCTAGGGCAACTAGAGGACATGCCTGGAGAGAGCACCCCCAGGGCCAAAGCTAGAAGGGTGCAGGAGGAGAAGACCTTTTCTAAGGCAGAATGGAAAGTGCCTGCAGGGAAAAGCCCTAAGAATGGGAATGGCAAGCAGGAGCCTCCCAAGTCTAAGCAGAGGGTGCCCAGGTGGAAGTTGTGGGCAGACCTCTTAGAAAAAGGGGTCCCTAAGGAGAAGATAGATGGGATCCCCACACCAGAGCTGTATAAGCTCTGGGAGGAGAAGTGTGATGATGGGAAGAAGAGGTCTCAGGTGAGACAGACAATGCCTATAGACTCCCCTGCAGAGATAGGCAAAGGAGAGGAACAGCCACCAGCTCCTAATGAGGAGGATCTCATTATGCTGGGAGGGGAGTTACCTCGACCAAAAGGAAAAGGGAGGAAGGAGGTCTCCAGTGTTGAGGCCAATGAGAATGCCTGTCCCTGGAGACCCACGCCCTTATACCCCTTTAACGGTATATTGGGCAGATGGGATTATGCAGGTAGCATGCAGGATCTTGGCCATGGTTCGTACTGACTGCCATGCAGGCAGTTGGAGAATGGGAGAATATTGGAGACAATACAAGGATTAGAGAAGTAGGGAAACGCGCGGTCTGGGGAGCGGCAGACCGGGGACAAAAATTGCACGCCAGCGGGTAGTGGCAGCCCGCAGAAGCAGATGCCAGTTGTCTTGTGTGAATCTGGTCTTTTGCTTACAACAGAGTTGGTAGGCAGGAAAGAGAGAGAACACAGGCAACATAGGGAAGTAACAAGGAAATGATAAGGACACAGAGACTAGTGTAACAGGTTTAGCTCCTAGGGGTGGTCTCCTAGGGGTGGCCTGGAACTGTGAGACATATTTGGTGTTGGTGACAGGGATGGACTCCCCTGTTTGACTAGATGCAGGGAAATTGAAGAAGAAATTAAGACATGTGAAGGCTTAACGTGTTCTTTTTTCTTTCGTTGAGGGATAAAGTCAACCAAGTCATCCAGAGGGAAGGAAACCTACTCCTACGCCATCGGACAAGGGAAGATGGAAGGCCGCCAAGGGTAACCACTGTGACACCAAGGGGTGGATTGTAGTGGAAGAAGATCCAGCAGACTGGCAGGAGCCAAGTGTGGTGTCAGCAGTGGACCCTTGTTGACAGATCCAGGCAGCAAGGAGTTAACAGATGAAGACTTGGACTTTGACAGGACTTTGACAGGACTGGGCAGCAAAGGGGCAACACCCAGGACTGCGTGGGTGGAAGCACACCTGAAAGCAATTGGGCGTGGCCCACAGGTGTTGCTACTAAGTAGGAAGAAGCTGGGACTTTGGGTGCAATGGGTGTGGCTCACAGCTGCACCCAATTAGCACTAATTGGAACTTAAGAGTATAAAAGCAGCAAGATTGCAGCAGGACTCTCATCTTGCTGAGGGCTCGCTGCTTGAGGATCTTGCTGAGGACTGGCTTGCTGCTCTTGGATCCTGGCTTGCTGGAAGCCTTGCCAGCTTGCCACGGGGATACACTGCCGGATTTCCGAGCGACAACGACTCTGCTGGACTGGAGGAAGGACTGCCACTCTCGGCTGACAGAGAAGAGGACTGCACGCCGGTGACGCTGCACTTCCGAAAGGACGACGCCCAGCTGGGGGACGCCGAGCCAACGGAGGAAGAAGCCAACTCTGCTGCCAAAAGAGACTGGTTTGAGGGGGCGATAGACTTGTTTCTGTTAAGCAGAAGGGTTTCTGCTGTGGGATAATTTATGGTGTTAGAGATAAGGATGCTGTAAAGCAATAAATTTGGGTTAATTGTCTATCTGAGTTCGGCTTTCTTTTTTTTACACACGGCATTAAATATTTGAGGTGTTTTTCAGTCGAAGCGGGCATTTAAAGGGAACAAACTTGCTCCTAGAAGGAGAAGTTGGGTTGAATTATTTGGGGTCCCCAGAGTGGGGTGCTTCCCAAAGCAAGACACAGCTACATTCCAGGTTGTATCCTTTTGCAATCTGGCTTTTTCTTCTGGCCAGCACCTCCCACACTCGACCGACACAGCTGGGAGTTTTTATCTCTCCTCACGGAGGCTTTTCACAGCTTTTTGTCTTCATGTCTCAAACTTGCCATTTGCCGATCTTTGGGCTTTGCAAGGCGGCGGCTTTACCAACTGAGCCAGACCCCTCTGCAAAAGTTCCCTTACCTCAAGGAGACCTGCAACCCTGCCTACTCTGCTCAGGATCCTGCATTGCCAGTACCGGCATAGCTGGATCGCTGAGTAGAGCGTAGGATAAGATTGGGCTGAAAGTTAATTCTGTATAGTTGCATGCACCACATTATCAGCGCAATCCTATCCAACTTATACCACCAGCATAACCAGCGATGCAGTGAGAATGGGAGGCCCCAGAATGGAAAGGGGATTCAAATTCCCGCCAAAGGGGGATTCAAAGGGAATTTAAATCTCCCCTCCCCTCCAAAGCCTCCAGCCCTGTCCACTCCCAGCGGTGTACGTTGGATAGGATTGCGCAGTATGTTGGATATCTTGAAGCAAGAATAACCTATCCAAAATAACAGTTGTACATGTAACCATAGTGCCTTCTGTCAGGAATCTCAAGAGTTGAAAAAAGTTATACAAAAGGAAGATGAATTTTAATGGGTTTTGATTTTTGTCTGTTTTAAAGAGCCAGACGCATTCAAAGAGTAAATTAGCACTGCAAAAACAGAACTCAATTTTTTTGAAATTATTCTTATTAATTGTATTTATACAACAAAGACAATAGCTGCTTTAAAAAAATGCTTTTGAACAGTCTGTCATATGTATTGTTTTCACACTAAAAGTTTCAGTTTTCTACTCCAAAGAAAAGTTAAGCTAAAGCAAAATGATCAGCTACTACTCCAAATCATTACATACAAAGCTACTTCCAGACATTCCAGCTAAGCATTTGTTTTCAGCTAGGGCAATGGCTGAGAAGTAACCCAGGATTATTTGTTCAAATAATAATGACCTTCAAACCAACCGCATCAACTTATACTAACGGGTAAACCACAAGCAGGTGGGTTCAAACTATATGGAACATAAAGAAATTCACCATATTGCCAAATCTCAAAACAACCCTGCTCATAATAGCATGATGGGAACAGAATCTAAAATCCTACTCTTTTATTATTGATCCTGTACGTAAAGCTGGCACCATACATTAAAGATCATATTCACACATTCACTCAGCTGCACTGACAAGATCAGTTCCAGGTTTGAGGAGGTCATTGGCAAGGTGGCCTCTGGTCCCCTTCTTTATTTTGGGTGTGTGGCAGGTATGGGCAAGAATGCTGATACACCCAAGTGCAGAATCGATGGATGCCCAGCCATAGCAGCACGGTGACAAGAGGTGGCAATTGGCAGTCATATTGTGCCCAGGAGCAGGCAGGTAAGCAGCTACGCTACCTCAGACTTCCTTTTTCTCCTTTTCACTCACATACTCAGTTTTAAGGAGGACGGATTGCTATGTGGTGAATTGCTAGACCATCATCAAGGTAGGGAGAAGGGAGCTGATTACTGACTGGGCCCAAGCATCTCCAGAAAGGCACCTGACCCTTGGCAGCTGCCCACGGATGCTGCTTTCTAACACTGGCCATGTGCACAGAAACTACAGCCCCCCCCCCCGTATCCATGGATCTGGTATCCGAGGATTCACTTATCCGCAGATCCAGGATCAGTTCTCCCCCCCCCCCCATGCCCCTTACTTTATTTCTTGCTTAAACAGTCCTTGCTTAAACAAAACACTATAAGCAGCAGCATGTTGCTTATAGCACAGAGCCACAATAATTCTTGCAAGGAGCCTCGGTGATAGAGAGGCTCCAAACGTTAACAGGAAGGGGAAACTACTTCCTGTTAATGTTCAGAACCTCTCTAGCACCGTGGCTGCTTGCTAGAATCATTCAGGCGCTGTGCTATAACTAGCAACACACTGCTTCTTATAGCGTTAACATCTGGTCCCGCGGTATGATTTCCCCAGAATTCCCAAATGCCACTGTGTTCAACATGTCTAAGGGACCCCCAAAGAGATATAACCACCTTCCAAAAAATTTCCAGGTGTTCCATACACCTGAGGCAGAGGCGTTGCATTGGCTACTCACTGGATTTTAAGGTTACGCAAATTAGTCCATTCACTCCTATGTAAAGCACAGACCTGACAACACAAGATTTCAAACAAACACATACTTGTGTTTTACACACAGCTTCTGTGCTTCAGGGGTGTTTAGGGGGATGTCTCAGCTAAGTGTACCCCAAGTTACAAGTCCATTCCTCCAAGGGTTTTTTTTTATGGCGCTTCAAATTCTTGAAATACGCAGCTTTAGTGGTGAGTTCAGTAAGAAAATGCTCGAAGATCACAATGTTGTGCTTTACACACAGCTCCTGGTCTTTAGGGGTGTTTAGGGGTATCTCTCAGCTAAGTGTACCCCAAGTTTCAAGTCCATTCCTCCAAGGGTTTTTTTTTATGACCCTTCAAATCCTTGACATCCTGCAGCTTTACTTGTGAGTTCAGCATGAAAATGCTCAACAAACACAATGTTGTGTTTCACACACAGCTCCTGGGCTTTAGGGGTGTTTAGGGGTATCTCTCAGCTACGTGTACTCCAAGTTTCAAGTCCGTTCCTCCAAGGGTTTTTTATATATAATTGTTTGTTATGCCTCTTGACAGTTCGTTTGCAAAGACAGCTTGTACTGTAGCCTTTTAAACTTTAAAATGCCACTCAGAGACGCTAGCAAGAAACGCTGTTACTCCACCCTCCCCCACATAGCTGGAGGCTAGTTCCTGACCCTTGAATGCTTGAATTTCTTGTAATCAGTCACTTGAGGCTGGAGAGATAATTCTTATCAGCCCAGGCTCAGCCTGATGAAGGGGGAAAGAAACCCCCTCCCCCAGCTACATTGAGCTGGCTGCAAAAATCTATTATAACAAGAGGTACCTGGGACAAGCCTGCAAAAAAAGACAGTTTGATGCTGGAGACAGAATTCTTACTGCCCCAACCTTCACCCCCCTGCCCACATAAACTAGGCTCAGCCTGAGGGGGGGAATAGAAAAAACCCAGTAACAAACAGCCAACTTACAGGAGCAGCATTAGTGTTCCCTTTAAGTGCCAATGAGTGCCTAAAGCAACGCCTAGGTGTTGGTCCTGTTTACAGCTCTGCAAAATTGATCACCTGCAAATGAGCTGTTGGAAACAAAGTGGATTCAAAAGCCAGGGCCCTGGCCATGAGAAAAAGCCAGAAATCCACTCACAAAGTTTAGGAAATGATGCAATATGATGAAAATGGCTGCATGTAGGTCTATTCTGCTACCCATAAAGATCCAATGAGGGGGCAACGCCTGATGCTGCTCCTGTTTACAGCTGCTCCCCTGCACCTGAGGTGCTCCAGACAAGGTGGATTCAAAAGCCAGGGCCCTGGCCATGAAAAAAAGGCCAGAGTTTCATTTTTAATTTCAGTGAGGAGGGGGTGCCCTGCAACCAATTCCTGTGCCTCATTTTCCATAAAAACAGTGATCTTTGCTTGGGGGGGGTCAATGGGGTGTCCCTAGAACTCTGAAAAAATATTTGAAAAATAGGTTCACCTGTCTAATTTCCACAAAAAAATTCCAGAAATTTTTCCCCCCCATTATTTACTTTCGGGCATTGCAATAGAAACTCAATGGGACTAGATGGGTTTTTTAAGCAAGGAATAAATGTAAGGGGCACAGGGAGCTTTCACCTATCCGGGCGGGGGGGGGGGGGCTGGAACGTATCGCCTGCACATACAGGAGCCCAACTTCCCTGTGTTGCTATCCCACATTGCTGTGATATGTCTGAGAGAGAAAGACAATTCCACAGCCACGTGAACCACCCAGTCAGCATCCTTTTCCTCATGACAGCAGAACAGGCAAAAGAACCATTCAAACATACTGTATTTGAATTTCACCAAGTGAAATTAAACTCCAAAACAATTACTTTTAAACCTATTAATACTGTTATAACTTTCCAGGAGAATTGCTTAACTCTGAAAATGTACAAACACATGGAGAGTGGCTCAGAGCTTTCAGCAATTCAGCATTAATCAGAATCAATAGTTTCCTATTCATTAGTGCATGTAGAGACCTTAATTGTTGACCACTCATTTATCAAACACACTTTATAACAGCCTTTCAACTCAATTGACCATTAAGGCTGCACTCGTATACACACTTACCTGGGAGTGAGTCCCATTAAACTCAGTAGGGCTTACTTCTGAGTAGATATGCATAGGATTGCACTGTTACACATGCAGAAACAAGTATATTTTCTGCCATCTTTTCCATTAATATTAATTTAAATATTAATATTAATTTAAATTTCCATTTTCCCTTGAAATTGGAACATGTGAGACTTCCCTATTTATGCTTAGTCTAGTTCAGGGGTGGCCAGCCTTTTAACATGAATGTTCCTGGCCCTTTAATGGTTGTATAGGTGAGGGCCTTTCAGCAGGTGCAGCTGCTTTAGCACCACCATCAGCACTTGCAGCTGCCAAGATTCTGTCTTCTACACAACACTTAAGAACACAGAGGCCCTAATGGTGGAAGGTTGGCCACCCCTGGTCTAGTCTATAACACTTTAATTCTAACAGGATTAGATTAGAGAGGAACCAGGGTGAACCAGATATATTTATAGGTAGTTCTCAACTTACGTCTTGGTTCCATTCTGGACGTTTGTCCAGAATTCAGAACCATTGTAAGTGAGAACAGAGCTATCATGCCTGCATAAAAGCACACGTGTGGAGGGACTGCACCAGAGCAAAAGTGCTGATGCAGCCAGCTCTTGCAGGCTCAGTGCTATCATGCCTGTGTGAAAGCACAATATTGGGCAGACTGTATGCCTGCATGAATGCACCAATGTGACTGTTCATAAGTCAAGACATCCATAAGTTGGGGTCTACCTGAATAAAGCTAGGCTTACCAGATCTCCAACCAGGACAGAGTGAGAAAGACCTTTAGGAGAAGGAATGTGGGCAGGTGTAGCTTGTTAAAGCTTAGAACACAATCCTAGGCATGTCTACTCAGAAGCAAGCCCTACTGAACACAATAGGTGCTAAAGGTCTAGCACTCTGTCCCGGTTGGAGATCTGGTAAGCCTAAATAAAGCTGACCAAAGGAGTGATGCAACTGATAAAAGGAGAATTAGAGCAGAGGAGATTTAAATGAATTAACAATCTCTTTGTGAGATAACAAAGTCTCCAAATTTTAGGTATCCTTAAAAACTCTAGGTTCCAAAACCATATTTTTCAATTCCTTTCAAAGCTGATTTTTTTTAATTCATGATTTTGAATACAGAGCTTGGGCTAATGTGCACCTGAAACATTCAAGACACTAAGAAATTAGCAAAAAGCACTACAAATGGTAATATTTGGGGGAAGTTGTGGAGTTTAATTCAAGAAAAAAATGAATATTTGAGCTTGAGAAGGATGAATAGCTTAAATTAGATAAATGAACAGTCTGTACTTTTGCATGTCTTGAGAACCATGAAAAATCTAGGCCTTACTTCCTGAGGCTATATGAATGTTTTGTCTCAGACTGCCTTGATTCTCTCCTGCTCCTAGCAGTAATAAACCCCAGGCTTCACCATCATGTCTCTCCACAGCAATTCAATTACTGAGACTACCTCCACTCCCCTTGGCTGCTTTACTGCTACACGAGTGACTCTTTATATTAGCTGCAGCTGGGCTAGCTGGTGCCTAAAGGCAAGGGCGGGAAGTAACAACTGCAACGACTTTGCATAAAGCTGGAGAGTCCAAGCCTCTACAGTTTCTTCATATTAAGCTCATGTTTGCATCTGCAGAAGAATAGTTTGCCAGTGACTGCTCCAGAGTGTGCTGTCTTTTCTAATGAGAACTGGCAGTGAGGTCACTCACAGATAAGGATGTGCTTATGCATGCACAGCATTGCAGAAAATAATTTATTCACTCATATTTTTTCACCATAAAGGAACATTACCACCTTGAGTCCATTTAGGATTGTCAGCTTACAACCAAAAGAACCATCCTTTATTTTTCAAAACCCTTCCACTCTGATTTTTCTTCTGACCCTCCAATCAAACTGCTCACCTTCACCTCCTGCCCAGGGTGGGGGAATATGAGACTCCTGTTCAGCACTCATGTTATGAATGGTGATTTTTCCTGAATTCTTTTCTTTTCTTTCATTGGTACCATGCCAACATATATGTAATCATGGACAGTATATCATGGACAGTATATACCTTGATGCCAGGCAGCACCCCTCAAGCTAAACATGTCTGCCCATGCCAACTGTGCCAAGGTAAAAAAGACACAGCGAGTTAAGCAGCTGGGTGAGTTCAGCAGCGGGGCGAGGAAGCCAGGCCCCACACACAGCCCGGCACTTCCCTTGAAGAGAGGAGAGAGGAAGAGAGGAGAGCTCCAACAACATTCAGGTACCCAAACTTTGATAAACCCATAACTTACACTCAAAAGCAATGCAGTCAGACAGCCAGCAGAGGGGTGGGGGCTACCCAGTGTTTTGCACTGAGTGTCACATGTATGACTATCTGCCTCTTGGGCACAAGTCATGGGTGTCTGCTCGGTGCAAAGAGCTCCAGGCTCTCAGGGAACGGGTTTGATCCCTTGAAGCCACGGTTGCTGACCTGGAGAAGCAGAGACAGGTAGAGAGGAACCAGGGTGAGACTTCTAGGGACGTGGAGGCATCGTCCCACCCTCAGTTGGCCAGCTCCTCAGCTGCCAGGAAAGGGAGTCTCGGGGCTGGAGGACGTCGCTCTGGAAAAGTGGGAAACAATCCCACAGTGGGGACCCCTTCTTCAGGTGATGGGCCCGTATCCAGTCGCACTATGGATACTCCTCTGGGGAGGGGAGAAGGGGGCTTCTTGTCGTGGGTGACTCTATAGTCAGGAACATAGAGAGGGGGTCTGTGATGGATGTGAGGACGGCATGGTGACTAGCCTGCCTGGTGTGAAGGTTGCGGACATCACCTCTCATCTAGATAGGCTGGTAGAGAGTGCTGGGGAGGAGGTAGCGGTTGTGGTGCATGTTGGCACCAACGACGTGGGGAAATGTAGCCGGGCGGTCCTAGCAATTTAGGTTGCTAGGTAGGAAGCTCAAATCCAGGACCCCAAAGGTAGCGTTCTCAGAAGTGCTACCTGTTCCACGCGCAGGGCCAGCTAGGCAGGCGGAGCTCAGGGGTCTCAATGCGTGGATGAGACACTGGTGTCAGGAGGAGGGGTTTAGGTTTGTTAGGCACTGGGGAAGGTTTTGGGACAAGCCGGGCCTGTACAAGAGGGACGGGCTTCACTTGAACCAAAATGGAACCAGACTGCTGGCGTGTAACATTAAGAAGGTGGCAGAGCAGCTTTTAAACTGACCCCTGGGGGAAAGCTGACAGGAGCCGAGGGGCATCCGGTTCGGGACTCCTCATCCCTAGGGAATGAGGGTGCAGAGGATTGGGAACAGTCAAGTAATAACATAAGAATTGGGAGTGGTAGCGTGATGGGACATGACAGGCAGTCTAGCAGGACAGAAGGCTGCAGGGATAAAGGTGCAAACATGCAGCCCTTCTTGGGGGACCAGGTATATAAGTGCTTTTATGCAAATGCCCGAAGTCTACGGGCAAAGATGGAAGAACTGGAATGTTTGGTGGCTAGGGAAAACATTGACATAGTAGGTATAACAGAAACCTGGTGGAATGCGGAGAACCAGTGGGATACTGCAATTCCAGGATATAAACTCTATAGGAGAGTCAGAGAGGGCCGTGTTGGAGGTGGGGTGGCCATCTATGTCAAAGAATGGGTAGAATCCACCAGAGTAGAGCTGGAGGGGGGCTCTGACTCCTCCGTAGAATCACTGTGGGTTAGATTACCAGGCTCAAAGAGTGATGTAATAGTAGGGGCATGCTACCGTCCTCCAGATCAAAAACCTGAAGGGGATCTTGAAATGAGGAAGCAAATCAGGGAGGTGTCAACGAGAGACAGGGTTGTAGTCATGGGGGACTTCAATTATCCTCACATCGACTGGGTCAATTCATGCTCAGGTCATGAAAGAGAGACTGGATTTCTGGATATGTTAAATGACTGTGCCTTAGAGCAGCTTGTCACGGAACCGACCAGAGGACAGGTGACTCTGGATTTGATATTGTGTGGCACTCAAGATCTGGTCAGGGAGGTAAATGTTACCGAACCATTGGGGAACAGTGACCATGCTGCGATCTGTTTCGTCATGCAAGTCGGGGGGAGAGTTCCTAGCAAATCTGACACAAAAACCTTTGACTTCCGAAGGGCAGACTTCCCCAAAATGAGGAGACTAGTTTAAAAAAAAGCTGAAAGGGAAGGTAAAAAGAGTCCAATTGCTCCAGAGTCATGGAGGTTGTTTAAAACAACAGTCATAGAGGACCAGCGGGAGTGTATCCCACAAAGGAGGAAGGGCTCGACTAAGTCCAGGAGGGTGCTGGCATGGCTAACAAGCACAGTTAAAGAGGCTATAAAAGGCAAGGAAGCTTCCTTCCATAAATGGAAGTCTTGCCCTAATGAGGACAATAAACAGGAGCACAAACTGTGGCAAAAGAAATGTAAAAAGATGATATGGGAGGCCAAGAAAGACTTTGAGGAACGTATGGCAGGCAACATAAAAGGGAATAATAAAAGCTTCTTCAAATACGTTAGAAGCAGGAAACCTGCCAGGGAAACAGTTGGTCCGCTGGATGGTGAGGGAGAGAAAGGGGTGATAAAAGGGGACTTGGAGACTGCAGAGAAATTAAATGAGTTCTTTGCATCTGTCTTCACGGCAGAAGACCTCGGGCAAATAGCGCTGCCGGAACGGTCTCCCCTGGCTAAAGGATTAAGTCAAATAGAGGTTAAAAGAGAAGACGTCTCAGACTTAATTGACAAAATAAAGATCAATAAATCACCAGGCCCGGATGGCATCCACCCAAGAGTTCTGAAGGAACTCAAGAATGAAGTTGCTGACCTCTTGACCAAAATATGCAACTTGTCCATTAAAACGGCCACTGTGCCAGAGGATTGGAGGATAGCTAATGTCACACCAATCTTTAAAAAAGGAAGGAGGGGGGACCCGGGAAGGTACAGGCCGGTCAGCCTAACATCTGTTCCAGGGAAGATGGTGGAAAGTCTAATTAAGGATAAAATCTTAAAATACATAGAAGAACAAGCTCTGCTGAGGGAGAGTCAGCATGGCTTCTGTAAGGGGAAGTCTTGCCTCACAAACCTGTTAGAATTTTTTGAAAAGGTCAGCAGGCATGTGGATGCGAGCGAACCCGTGGATATTATATATCTGGATTTTCAGAAGGCGTTTGACATGGCCCGTCATGAAAGGCTCCTGAGAAAACTCCACAGTCAGGGAATAAGGGGGCAGGTCCTCTTGTGGATTAGGAACTGGTTGAAGACCAGGAAACAGCGAGTGGGAGTCAATGGGCAATTTTCACAATGGTGAGTGGTGAAAAGCGATGTGCCCCAAGGATCGGTCTTGGGACCGGTGCTTTTCAACTTATTCATAAATGACCTGGAGTTGGGGATAAGCAGCGAGGTGGCCAAGTTTGCAGATGACACTAAACGTTTCCGAGTGGTGAAGACTAGCAGGGATTGTGAAGAGCTCCAGAAGGATCTCTCCAAACTGGGAGAATGGGCAGCAAAATGGCAGATGCCCTTCAATATAAGTAAGTGTAAAGTGATGCACATTGGGGCAAGAAACCAAAATTTCACATATTCGCTAATGGGTTATTAGCTGTCTGTGATGGATCAGGAGCGAGATCTTGGGGTACTGGTGGAAAGGTCGATGAAAGTGTCGACCCAGTGTGCGGCGGCTGTGAAGAAGGCCAATTCCATGCTCGGGATCATTAAAAAAGGGATTGAGAATAAAACGGCCAATATCATTATGCCTTTGTACAAATCGATGGTAAGGCCACATCTGGAGCATTGTGTCCAGTTCTGGTCACCACACCTCAAAAAGGATATAGTTGAATTGGAAAAGGTGCAGAAAAGAGTGACCAGAATGATTCGTGGGCTGGAGCACCTCCCTTATGAGGAAAGGCTACAGCATTTGGGGCTTTTCAGTCTAGAAAAAAGGCACCTGAGGGGGGACACGATTGAGACGTATAAAATTATGCATGGGATGGAGAGAGTGGATAGAGGGGAATTCTTCTCCCTCTCGCACACCAGAACCAGGGGACATGCACTAAAATTGAGTGGAGGGAGAGTTAGAACAGACAAAAGAAAATATTTCTTTACCCAGCGTGTAATTAATCTGTGGAACTCCTTGCCACAGGATGTGGTGATGGCACATGGCCTAGATGCCTTTAAAAGGGGTTTGGACAGATTCATGGAGGAAAAGACCATCACAGGTTACAAGCCATAAGCAACCTCCTGGTTTTAGAAGTGGGTTTTCTCTGTGCCAGGTGCAAGGGAGTGACAACAGGAAACAGGTTATCTTGTTGTGTTATGTTCCCTGAGGCATCTGGTGGGGCCACTGTGTGATACAGGAAGCTGAACTAGATGGGCCTTTGGCCTGATCCAGCAGGGCTCTTCTTATGTTCTTATGTTCTTATGTTAACTGTTGGCTAATCATGCATTGTATCATGGACTAATGCTATGGATCTATTTACCGCAACTGGACAATATGAGCTCAAGGCACTAGTTTTCTTAAAACTCAAAGCTTTAAAAACTCCTCAAAAACTTCATCTTGAACTCTGCCATCTCATGTCCCATTACCTGGGAAGAGAAGATAATCCCATTACATAATACCTTGTAATATGAATTCTTTACTTTCTTCTCACAATAAAGAAAAGGAAGTCACAGAAATGTGAATAATAAAATAATATACTTGTAAATCCTTGATAGTATTGTTATTCACACAATATGACACAAGGACTTAGACCTGGAAGATCCAGGTTCAAATCCCCGCTCAGCCACAAAGCTTCCTGGGTGACCTTGGGACAGTCACTATCTCTCAGCCCCACCTACCTCACAGGGTTGTTGTGAGGACAAAAGGAGGGGAGAAAATATGTATACCACTCTGAGTTCCTTGGAGGAAGGGCGGTATAAAAATGTGATAAATAAATAAATAAAATGCTTTTAACAAATGTAAATATAGGTGACCCACTGGGGTTGTTTGTTTTAATTGTTTTAATTATTTGTTAATTATTTTAATGTATATGTTATTTTAATGTTGTAAGCCGCTTAGAGTGCCCTTGCCGGGAGAAAGGCGGGATACAAATTCTTTAAATAAATAAATAAGGGGGAGGGTGGTAAAAAAAACAACAACACCTAGGGCTGTCCCTGTGTCAACATGCATGAAGATATGCAGCTGCTTTATACTAAGTCAGACCCTTGGACTGTCTTTGACAGCAACAACTCTCCAGGGTTTCAGACAGGAGTCTTGCCCAGTCCTAACTGGAGATGCCAAGGACTGAACCTGGGACCTTTTGTGAACAGCAAATGATAGCACAGAGATATCATTGTGACTCTTCCCACACATGAATATCGGAGGCAGTTGAAACAAAATGTGACTTAGAAATTTGGTGACCATGTCTGTGAAAATCCAGAGCATCGAGTTAGAAAAAGGAGGCATCAATGACATGGCTGCTGAAAATAGCTCCTTCTAAAATCTAAATAAACATTGGTATTCATCTTACAACTAGGGTTCAGGTTTATCTTTGCATTTGCTTAGCTGGGAGTAGAAAACTGTGTCCCACATATTCATAAAAGTAAAAAGAAGCGATGAAAAGCCTGGTTCCTGCCTTGTGTCAAACGCTACCTCAAAGAAAGTAGAGTATACATTTGGGCCATGCAGTTAAGCTTTGTCTTCTTTTCAGCACAATCCTGTGTAAGTATATGCGGCTGGCCTAAAGAGCCGGCTGCTGTATCCTATCAGGATTGTGGCCTGCCCCGGGGCTGCTAGGCTGTACCTCGGGTGAAGGGGACATTCGTCCCATTCCCTGGGTGTAAGCGAACCCAGGGCCTATGGGCCTCCTCGAATGAATGCCAGGTCCAGACTTGGCATACATTCGCGGAGGTGGTGGCAGGTCAGTGTGGGCCGGGAAGGGGTCTAGGATATTGCTGCCAATATCCCCGCCCCCTCCCAGCCCAGGCTGGCCAATGGCCCGGGAAAGAGATCTTGGTGTCATGGTGGATAACTCAATGAAAATGTTGACCCAGTGTGTGGCAGCAACGAAGGTAGCAAAATTCACGCTAGGGTCATTAGGAAAAGGATTGAGAATAATGGCCCAATTCTATACCCCTTCCCACCATCATAACTAGTGTTGTGCCAGCAGAGGTTGCTTTATGGCAGTTGCAAAGCAGCCTCTGCCGGTGTGCACTGCAGTTCCACTGGCAGGGAGGCTGGAGCAGAGGCATTTCTGCGGTGGGAGCGGTACTGTAAGTTGCGCCCCGTCCTAGTCCCCGTTTACAATCCGGAACTAGGAGGCCCCGCCCCCTCACTGTCGGAGCCATTCCATGTTGTGAAGGCAATGGGCAGGGCGTTCCGGATTGTAAACGGGGACTAGGACGGGGCGCAATTTACAGTATCGCCCCCACCGCAGAAATGCCTTTAGGCTGGAGTGGCCTCCCATACAGCAGCAGATCCACAAAGCCACGCCAGAGCAGGTAAGCCTACACAGGGCATCGGATGGAGGTGGGGAGTGGGTTAAATGTGGCAGGGATAGGCAGAAGGAGGCAGTGATGGTGGTGGGTGAGAGAGCAGATCGGGCTTGGGAGGGGGTAGAATCAGCAGGGGTGCCTGCCGAATCTTAACGCCCTTCCCGAACCTAATTCACCTCCAAGGATCAACGTGGACTTGCGCCAGCGATAACGCTGGTGCAGGTCCATGTTGACCCATAACAGCTGCTGGGGCTTACAAATGTCTCCTTACCCCGTGAAGACCTCCAGTAGCCAAAAATCCCCCATAGGATACAGTGGTAGCCGCGCTGGAGCTGCTACATCGGTGCATGGGGATTTAGGTAGGAGTGGGCTATAGGACTGCTAGTATTATATTGCTTCTATACAATGGTATGGCCACATTTGGAATACAGTTCTGGTTGCTACACCTCAAGAAGGATTTTGTGGAGCTGAAAAAAGTGCATAAGAGGGCAATTGTCAGACAGCTGGAACATCATCCTTATGAATAACAGCTACAGCATTTCGGGCTTTTTAGTTCATCAATAATATTCAATTACCACTTTATGGAATATATGTGCCCTCAAAAAATATATAGCTCTGAATTGTGAAACACTGAGACATATTGCATTAGTAGCCCAATCTTATGGGCTACGGGTGCTGGTGCTGAAGACGCAGCGCCAGGTGTCACAAATGTGCCATAAAGCTCGTTTCGACACCCAGAGAGGAGGAGTTGCCAGCAGGAAGGCCTGTGCTGTATTCAGGCCCCATACACATCGGAGCAGTTAAGACCTCTCCAAGCAGTGAGTGGGCTGGAGTAGGGTGGGGAGGGGGTGTAACTGAGCGGCGGGAGGGGGGCAGATAGGGCCTGAGAGGGGGTGGGACCAGCGTCCATGACGGATGCTGTATCTTATCCCCCCTCCCAGGCCTCCAGGCCTCCAGCCCCAACACGGGGCTGCTCGGTCCTACACCAGCTAAAACGCTAGCATAAAACCGAGTAGCCCCATTGCAAAGGCTGGGGTAAATAAGCCCGCATTTGCCCGCTTATCCCAAGTAGACCTCTAGCCATGGGCTTCCCTGGATAGGATGCGGCGTGGTTCACATAGCCCACACTGAACACCCTACGCTGGGGAAGGATAGGATTGGGCTGTAAGACGCAGCCAAAGAAATCAAGGGGAATAACTTGAAATTTGGAATAATTTGAAATTTGCTCAGTTTATGAAATGGGATAAACAGCACAGGTTTGGTATGAAGATAGCTAGGAAGAGATTTTATAATGTTTGATTGTTATTAATATAAATATTTTATGACTTATGATGACACATGGAGAAATAAAAACCTAACATTTGCCTGAATTTTCATTCAAAATTAGATGGTTTCTAATCATCTAATCATGCTAACTTTGGCATTCTGGTTCAGCTTCATCTGACTGACTCCATTCTGCTGACTGAAATTTCATTCTATAGGTTCTGTTGCATGTGTTTTGGTCTATTATCCATGACTAAAGTAATGGCACAGAGCAGCTGTGCACTGTTAAAGGGCTGCCACCTTTTCTGACTTGATGCCAGGGAAGGTTTATGTGATAGATGGAAAATAGCTAAGTGCTTTGCACCTTTGGCTAGAGAAAGGGTTGACAGAGCATTTGTGTTTTATTTCTTTAGATGATGTGCTAATGCTGTTGTGCAGCTTTTACCAGACTACCTCAGAAAAAAAGCCTTGCTTATCTTTTATGGCTAGTGACTCTGCTGGAGGATGGTGATACGGAAGTGCATGCCTCTGGGGTGGTTCCTGGGAGGACACTGGCTGACCCATATGAGCATCCACTCATCCAGACATATAGCTACACAGTCAGTAACGTTCAGTGCCCAGAAGCATGGATAGGCGATTATGCTGGAAACACTGCAACAAGGCCAGAGGTTCTCATTTCTGTACCCCCAGTGGATGGGAGCTGTAAAGATAGCTTAGAGAGTCACGGAACAGCTGCTCATTCTCAGCTGACCACCTATGAAAGGAAGACAAATCCTTAGGCATTAAAAAAAAGAAGTTGCATCAAGACAAGACACCCTGTGGCACAATGGCATATTAGATAGTTGGTACTTCTGGAGGCAATATTGCCATAATGAATTAGGGTATAATACAGAGCACCCCTCTGGGGAACACAAAGCTCTCAGAGACAACTTGCCCTCTTTTATTGCTACAGGGATCTATCAGCCTGCAGAGTCTGGCAGATGTAGAATGGGGACAAGCTTCTAGCAAGTGGAGGGAGCCAGTCTAGTAGTTGCCCTTTGGCCCAGACTACTTCCAAAGGAGAGCAAACAGATTCACAATATTAAGAAGGAAAAAAAAAACTATGTACAGTACTTAATACTGCTCTTGCTTCATACTTGCTTGAAGTCCATTACCATTAGGTAGGACTTGGAGGGAAAGCAGTTTCCAAGCCAATTTTAAAAGCTGTAAGCAGTGATGGCTCATGCTGTTCTGTGAAATTACCATTGGAAGCAAAGAGAATATTCCTCCTCCCTAACTAATCTGACTTCTGCAAAGTTATTCGAGCACATTCCTCCATACACCATATGGATTTTGGACATCTGCCCCATGTTTATAATATACATCATAGCAAGAATGGTATGGTAAAACGAAAGTGCAGCCATGCTACCATCTTGGGCATAAGAAGTATAATATTTGCTGTGAATTACTTCCTGGTGAATACTAATCAACTACATTCAATCTTGAGCGGAAGCTTTCATAGCCAGCTATGATTTTCCAGGACAAAGGATTTATAGGTAAAAAAGCCATGTATTTATCAATAAATATTTATCAATATAAATTTATCAATATAAATACATGGCTTTTTTACCTATAAATCCTTTGTCCTGGAACAACTACATTCAATTTCACTGGAGAAGGAACATTGAATTTGAAATGCATGTTCAATATTGATTGCCATTGCTATACTTGCAGTATCCTAAAGAGGATTCTAACATTTCCCTTTAAATTCTCAGTTTAATTAACATGCAGATGACAATATCACTCGCAAGACACTGTGCAGATGTTGCTTTCTGGATGCTGTGAACGGTGCTTGAAACACAAGCTGAGTTATCAGAGTGGCAAGCGCTTGCTAAGTGGTCCCAAAGTGCACATACATAGTGTAATCTACCCAGCATCCCAGCTGAACACATTCATTGTGTGTCAGCAACACTTTGCAGAATCCAACTAAAGAAGAAAAAGCCATTTCCAGAGTTACAATCTGGTACTCAACAGAGATGCAAAAGGATATGTGGCGTGGAGTGACAGACGTGCACACTTTACTGAAGTTTAGGGGATCTTATTGAAGCCATCTTGTGGGTCTTGTTATGGATTAAAAACATAATATAAATTAATTACATACAAATAATTATAATTATTTAAATTGTTAAACAAACTCACATTCACATGTTGTTAAAGAATACAGTATTCTTATTCTGTGAAGCTGTGGGTTCTCCTGATAATTAATGGGCCAAATTACAATGTAATGCAAAACAACTGGAACATTGCTTTCTAAAACATTGAAATAATAGTGCTTTTGTTTCAACGACAGCTAGCTACCTAGCACATGATGGGCTTCCTGAAAATACAAGCAGGCTCTTATGTTAAATTCTAGCTTTCAAATAGGGAAACTATAGCTGGAAAATCTGTCACCCCAGTTTCTGGGATTTGGCCAATCTAATTTCAGTCCCTGCTAACTGGGTTAATAGGCACATTTTAAGTGGTGGTTTCCTTCAGTATTTAGCAGGGGTAGAGCAACTGTCTCTATTCATCCCAGCAGACCATATTTTCTAATAATTTATTGCATCTTTTTAAAGATAGTTCTCTGTCCCAAAAAGTGTTCACTATCTTTTTATTTTGCTGCATAAACTACTTCATGAACGTTTTTATTTGAAAAGCGAGATATCAAACGTAATGCTACAAATTACTAGATTAGGTTGCTATTTGGGTGCATTTTTGGTCAACAAATTATTTTTGGCTTGAGTTAAGCTGAACTTTCCAACTTAACATTTGTTTCCATCCAAGCAGATGTAGAAAAATATTTCAGAACGTTTGTTAATACAGCTTGCCCTGAATGAGTACATCATCTAGTTACAAGTAAATTCAGTAGAAAATAAATGCCAAAATGCTCAGCTGCTGATAATGAGGAAATTATTAAGCATTATTCATTTCTTTATTTATGGTATTTATATATCGCCTTTACAGATTCAAGGTGGTTTACATAGGTAGGCAATCCTAAACGGGTTTTTTTCCAAACAGGTTTTTTACAAGTATTTTTCTATGAGAACATAGAACCCTTGTTTCCTTTCTAAGTGAATCCACGTCCTGACTGTGCTTCTGCCTTCCAAACTTTTCGCAGCAGCCGTAGATCTCCCTCGGTCGGTTTTCAAGGTATTATCCATCTTGCCAGCTGACTCTTCCACATTCCACACACTCCACACTCTCTCTCAGTGCTTTCGCAAGATCCGTCAGCAGCAGTGATTTCCTTCCAAGTGACGACCAGGGCTGAACCTGCTTAGCTTTCTTCAGGCAGGGCAACAGCTCAACCTCCAGGCCACATCTCCTGTCTTATTATTAAGAATATCTATAGATGGCCCTTGTTATCTGCGGGGGTTCCATTCTTGGAACCCCCGCAGATGCCAGAAACTGCGGATACTCAAATCCGCTAAAAAAAATAGTGTCCCTTTAAATCACGGTTTAAAAACTGCTTTTCTTACCATTGTAGAGTGGCAGAGCGGCAGGCAGCAGTCTCCAGTGATTAGAACAGCTATCACTGGCGTCGCTCGAGGTGGGGCGGAAAGCTAAGTTCTGCAGCTTTCCACCCCACCATTACTCTCTGGTACGAGGCGCCCTGCCCCCTCGTCGTAGGAGCCCGTCAGCGGAGAGAAAGCAATGCGCAGGAGAGTCCCTGCGCGTTGCTTTCTCTCTGCTGACGGGCTCCTATGACGAGGGGGCGGGGCGCCTCGTGCAGGAGAGTAACGGTGGGGCGGAAACCTACAGAACTTAGCTTTCCGCCCCACCTCGAGCGACGCCAGTGACAGCTATTTTTGGGTTGTGCTGAGGCAAGCAACCCTCTCCCTTGGCCCTGGTGCACTGAAGAATGCAACACGGAAGTAATTAAATGCTTTCTGCATTGCATTCTGGGGCGACCAAGTGAGGGGGTCGCAAACTTGGTGTGACCAAGAAATAGTCGTTCTAATAGCTGGAAACTGCCTGCCTGCCTCTCTGCCACTCTACAATGGTAATAATAGAGGACAAAGCATTTTGCTTCTAGCTATTCTGCTTGAAATTATACAAATCTAGTATGCTAATACAACAAATCTGCATGATCTTCCATAGCATTGCTAATTCTAATTCACTAATAGTTAGACAGTAGATTAGCATATCAGAATAATGCTTTCTAGCAACAGAAGGAAGAACTTGGAGTAGATTTAAAATGTGAGAGCCACCAGGACAGAGCAGAACAGCTGGAAATAAAAAAGTCTCCATACAGACCAATTCACACACGCTGCATAAATACTTCCAAATTGGAAGTATAAAACAAGGGCAGTCTTACTCATCCAACAAACAAACAATGAAAAACAATTTCGCAGTAGCCACAAATCTCCCTCGGTCGGTTCTCCAATAAGGTCATAAAGTAAAACTTCAGGTGTGGGGGGGTTTATATCATTATTTACATTAGAAGCACTATCCCATAGGTCAGCATTCTTCTACCAGCGGGCAATGACTCAGAGATGGGTTGCAACCTTACCTCAGGTGCATTGCAGCAGAGTTGTTTCTGCCATTTTGTTTTTGAGAACAAAGACTCAGGGAACCAAAGACCCCCATAAGCCCACCTCATATATGCACAGAAAAAGGCATACATAATTTTAAATGCCCCAACCCAGAGTAAGAATGGGGAATAGTAGGAGCCAGAGTTATCAATTTAAACCAAGGCTGTGAGGGGACATGAATTGCTGTTGCTGATACTATCTGTTGCAAGACTCACTGCCCACTGTCTGGTCTACAGGATTTGCTGATACTGCAGCTGTTACAGCCAGGCATAACAAGATCCATCACCCATTGCAGCCAAGCACAGTGGGGCTGCTACCCTTGCCAGCTCCACTAGTTACCACTGGTAAGCCAGGCACAACACTCACCACCTTCCCTGTCATTTGCTACCACTGCTGGTGTGAAAATGCAGAGCTGGGCAGGGGGTGGGGCAGTGGCCCCCCTGCAGCACGCAGGGGGTGTCAGGCCCCAGGCGGCAGGCGGGGGTGTCAAAGCGGCCGGCGGCGGGGTGAATTGGGCCATTTCAGCGACACGAGCGGGCGACGGCAACAGATTTGGCCCTCTGCCCACCCAGCACCTCTGTTTGGTGGGGAAATGGCAGCGGCGGTGATGTCAGTTCTGATGCCAGGGGGTGGTTGTAGCTCCGCTACTGCTAGTGTGGCTGAGGGCACAATGCTCTCACCTTGCAAGGAAGAGCAGAAGTGGTGGGGTATGAGAACTGGTGGGGTATGAGAAATCCCTTCTGCCCTTAAGGTCTTCAATGCCAAAGTTATAGCGTTATACCTTATAGTTATAAGATCTTTGCTGTCCCACGTTGTGTACCCTATGCAGCCTTGTGTTTAGAGGTGGTTCAACACAAGGTAGAGACAGTTGCCTGCGTGAGAGTCCTCTTATGCTGGCTGAACATCTGCTTTTTAGCAGATAAATACCCTTTCCTTAGTGAAGTTTTGTCAGACCCCTTCCCTTCCCCAGGGCTACAACAGTTTTACATAAAGATACAGCAACTTGAGCTGTCAGTGGATCATCTGGGTTCTGTGTCATTACCATCTGCCAAGGCTATGTTAAAGACTAGGTTGTGGGACATTGAACGCCAGGAACTAATTGTAGCAGCAGAGAAAACATGTTCCCCTCTCTGTTTTCAACTCTCTTGGGCACATGAGACTAAATACAATTATCTCCCATTTTTGTTCAACCCACAAGAAAGAAGGGCATTTTCACTGGCTAGGTTCAATTCTAGCCCGTCAAACCTCCTTTGGGGTAGGTTTGTCCATGTGATGGCCGCTTGGTGGAAACTCTAGCACACATGGTTCTGTATGATGATCTCCGCCAACAATACCTTGATCAATTCTACATTCCCACTTGAAAACCAGAGATGGAGGTCATATGTTTTTATTACATGGGAAAGACCAGGAGCTCACCAAGATAGTGGCTAAATATCTTTATTTAATTTTTTTGTCATCGAAGTGCATTACAGACTTCTAGTCTCACTAACGACCCAGAGATGTAAAAATAGACTGCTTTTCCTTTCCTTTCTTTTAATTAGTAACTTGCGCCGCTGGAGTGATAGTGGCTGTGTATTGGTATATTTAACTTGGATGTTTGTTTGTGATGCCAATAAAGGTTTGATTGATTGATATCGACACAGTATGTGTGATGTTCCTAAAACTGCCTTTTTTGCAATTTGATTGCATTATTTCAGTAATCTGCAGTTGTTTAAAGTAATTTCCCAAAAAAATTCAAAATTGTTCCAAGTCTCCTGATGACAATGGGGACGACCTTTGTGTGTTTTGTCCATAGCCGTGTGATTTTCATTGGCCAGGTCTTGAACCTGATGTTCCCAAGCATTTTTTGATGCTGGCAAATTATACTTTTTGCATAATGACCAGTGGATTAATTTCGCTCCTCTATTGTTGTGGTTCTCACTAGCGTCGACGGGGAGAAGCGGGGGGGGCGGGCCGCCGGGGGGCGTCGCGCGAATAGGGGTGACGCGCGATGCCCCTCACTTACATTTTTGCGGTGGAGGTGGGCCCGCCCACCCTCCCCTGAGTCCGTTTGGCTCCAAAATGAGCCAAAAACGGAGCGGGGAGGGCGCTCCGCTCCTGCGCGTGACGTCACGCGCGGGGGCGGAGCCTCCCCCTTAAGGGTGACGCGCGCCCCCGCTCAGGGGTGTCGCGCGTCGTCGCGACGCCCCTGGTGGTTCTTACAGTATATACCACTTTTCAACAAAAAGGTTCACATTGTTTAGAGAAAATCAAATAAATAAATGGTCCCCTGCTCAAAGGGCTCACAATAACAAATGATAAAGAAGAAATACCAGCAATAGCCACTAAAGGAGACTGCACTGTGGTGAAGAGGGACAGGTACTCTTCCCCTGCTAAATATACGATGAGCAGTACTTGAAAAAGTGCCTCTTTCCCAGTTAACAGGAGTTATCATATGAGAACTGAAGTGAGACTGCACATCAGGTGTGCTAACGGCCAACTGTTGATAAAATTATTGGATTAATGTTCAGAACTTGGATGGCTTTTCAAGGAGATCAAAAGGAGATAAAGTGTTCAAAATTTCCTGGATCCATTGTACTCTTGAATATATGTAGTTTTTTTCTAAAATATTCTTAAATCAGCATGGAATAGTAAATTCCAAAGAAGCCATCAATTAATTATTAATTATAATCCTCATCATCATCATCTGTGGTACAACCTTCTAATTTTACGAGTTCTTCATTTATACAGTACAAAAAAGCTAATAAAGGAAACGGTTCTCTTAGAGGCCTAGAGAAGAGTCTATATTGTCTTGTGGCCCAATCCTATGGTGTTCTTGCACCGGCGGAGCACACTGTCGCAAAAGTGCTATGAAGTGCTTTGCGACAGTGCAGAGGCCTGTAGTGCCAGCAAGGAGACTGGTGCCAGCAGCCAGAGCGATACCTGCTAGAGCAGGTAAGTCCCGTGCCAGACACTGCAAGGGCAGGGGCAGAACGGGGCAGGGAGAGGGTGGCGATGGGGCAGTGGGTGGGTGGATCAGGGCCAGGAGGGGCAGGATCTGTGGCAAAGCACTGGCACACGATGTATCCTTTCCCCCTTCATGGGCCAGATCCGCCTGCACGATATTGCTGGCACAGGTCTGAGTTGAACCATGATGGCTGATGGGGCTTACTCTGGGGCAAGGGGACAAATGTCCTTTTACCCCGAGGAGACCTCCAGCATGCTAAATTCCCTTGCAGGGTGCAGCATAGCTGGTGCCGGTGCTGCTACATCACCGTGTGGGAATAGCATGTTTCCATAGCATACTCCCTCTATATTTCTGGAAGAGCATTGTAAGATCATTGTAAAATAGATATTGTGAGCAAAGGCTGTGAGCAATAAAGTAGCATTGTGAGGTCTTGTATTTGCAAGAATGGGAGGTTGAGCCTGTGGTTTAGTGTATGGTTAACTGAACGTGGCAATTAGAAATGAGTTACTGTATTTTCTCTCATTTTAGCTACAGCTCTTTATTGGCTTATTACTGAAAAGTCTGCATTCTTCTTAGTAGTAAAAACTGGAATATATACTAATGTTCCTTTTCTAGCTACTAAAATAAGACCACCAATTGTAGCAGTTAATGGGATTGTTAATTGATATGTTGGACTGATGTTATCCAATTTTGGGGGGAGGGGTGCTATGTTTTGTATCTGTGCAATCGTTAATGGATAAAACAAAACATTCAAATGTATGAAAATAATGTTATATAAAATGAGGTTAGGTTGTCTGATTTCATTTGGTCTGACCACAAACAGGAACTGAAAAGCAATTAAATGAGACTATTACCTTTTCAGTTACCAATTCAAGTTTAACCCAAATGTCTTTTTTTTTCTTTTGATCCTCAGGCTTCAATCCAAACCTCTGGGTTTAAATGGGATTTCATTTTGAAATGAAAGCAGTTTAAATGGAAACAAGAAATCCCCACCTCCTGCCAAATCGGGAATTTAAAACTGTGTGCAGCTGAAGTGTCTAGCAATCTCTATAAGTTTCTGGCTTGAAGTGATAAGGACAAACAATCAGTAAGCTTGCTCTGAAGGTAGGAGATAAACCAAAGAATTGCCTTTCATCTCACTTCAAAAAGTAGGAGCTCAAGATAAGTTTTTTTACATTTTGCAAGAGGTCAATAGGTGAAAAACGGCCTTCTTTTGCTTTGCATGCTGATTGAATTTCATTAATATATTGACAAAGCAACATATATTTCTTTTTTCTCAAGTTATTTTTAACACACTCTGTTTTTCATAGAGCTTACAGCTGCCACAATCTCTGTGAGCTAAGCTTCTGTAATAAAAGGGTAGTTTAAGAAAAATTTACATTATTAAATATGGCAGTTCTGAACCTTCTTTCTCCAAAATAGACTTGTTGAATAGGACAAATCTAGAATAAGGGCTATTCTTCCATTCTGCTGCCAGTGAGAGTGCCATTAAGAAGACAAGCAGCATGAGATCCTAATGTATGGGAAGCAGAAGCCATGTGTTTAGGGTAACTTTAACTATGCTAGTATAACTAAAAACTAAAAGGTTTTGATGGTGTGGTTAAAATAATCCAAATGTTGCCAGGAGTTTATTTATAATAATGGCAATCCACCTGCCTAGGCACTTATATGGTGTGTGTTTTTAGCTGCAATGATGTCAAGATTATACAGTATTTTGATATCCAGGTTATTACCCTCCTGAAATTTTTACTGGGTGCAGGAGGTGGCTTGTAAAAAAAAAAAAAAAAAAAGTAGGATCCGTTTGTTGAGCACGATGATCTCATGGCATTGGAGCATAGGGCTTTGCCTTAAGAGTGCTTTTCAAGGTACGGATAAGGACATGCACTTATCCCATATGGACAATTGAAATAATGGTAACAATTTACAGTAAACATGTATAAATACTGAGATATCCAACTGTGCAGCAAATCCTACCAACGATTTAGCAGGCAACTGGTATTTGTTTAATCTTTATTAAATAAATACATGTTAGTAATACCTATTTGGGGGCTTTGTGATGTCTATGGCGAATGTCTGGTTATGCGGGTGTCTGCCTTATCCAAATCTACTCATCCGGTCCCTAGGGCCGTTGGGGTCTTTCTATCCCGGGGTTGAGAAGGAAATAGAGTAGACTTACAGTTCCCTTATCCCAAGGAGACTTCAAACCTGCCTACTCTGCTCAGGATCCAGCAAGGCTGGCGCTGGCATAACTGGATCGCTGATCAGAGTGTAGTATAGGATTGGGCTGCCTGTCTCCTGCCTGTGGATTCACCAGCTGCAGCTGGTGAGCCACTGTAAAAAAAAAAAAAAAGGAAGCTAGGCTAGATGGGCCTTTGGTGGTCTGATCCAGCAGAGCTGTTCTTATGTTCTAATTCAATTGTGAAAGGAAATGGATAAGGTAGTAAGCATCGGCTCGTATTTTCTGCCATTAATCATCACAATTCACTTGGAAAAAAGCAACAGATAAGATTACCACAGTTTTATAGATAGTCCGTGCTTTAATTTGAATTGCCAGAATGTATTACCTGAATTTGAATAGCAGTATAACTTGCACTTTTGCATTTTTATTTTTATTTTTTTGTTTTTAGTACAGTATTTGTTTTTGTTTTATGTTTTTAGCTGCCTTGAGCACCTCCCTAATGAGAGGATAAAACATGAGACAGAAATGTTTTAAATAAATTAACAGCCCAATCCTGTCTAGCTAGGCTGCAACGCAGGCCTAGAGCCTGTGCTACATCCTATCCAGATAGGACCTAGCGCCGACATGGTGGGAGCTCTCCTTGGGGGAAGAGGACGTTTGTCCCCTTACCCCGAGTAAAACCCCTTCTCTCATCATTAAGGCCCTCCTTGAAGTCATAGTGTTCTGACAGCATTTTTAATTTTGTTGCAAATAAAGTAACAGATTCACTTTCATGCATCTTGTGAATTCTAAATCTTTCTGCTATGATCAGGGGTTCTGGCGATAGATGTTGCTGAACAATTTGTACTGTTTCTTTAAAAGGCTTATGGCCTTTCCCTTCCTAAGCCTCCCGTTCTGCCCTCCCCCACTGGCTGCACCTGTGGGGGAGCTGGATAGGATTGCGCTGTAAGTTTTTCTTCCCATATTACTAAACAATGCTGCTACATGTTTTTCTGGGGGAATCTTATTGACTTAAGGATATTGCTCCAGCCTTTCTACATAAGTAGGCCAGTCTTTTATAGCATTGTCAAAGGCCTCTATTTGTCCAATATAGTCTGCCATCTCACCAGAGGCGTAACTGCCCCCGTTGGCGCCCGGAGCAACGGGGGGTGGCGCCCCTATAACTGAATATCCGGAGGGGGGCGGCGCTCTCTGGGAGGAGGAGGCGGCGCGCTCCGGGAGGAGGCGGCGACCCCCCCACCCCAATCGGGAGAGCCGGCTGGGGACGTCTTCCCCGGCTGGCTGCCCGGGGCCTTCCGTTGCGAGAACGGTATTTACCGTTTTTGCGCATGCTCAGGTGCATGCTCAGACTGTTACTGAGGGAAAAAGGGCAGCCTTTTTCCCTCAGTAACAGTCTGAGCATGCGCAAAAAGAACGGTATAAATACCGTTCTCGCGCGGGCCTTCCAGAAGGCCCCGGGCAGCCGGCCGGGGCAGACGTCCCCGAGCCGGCTCTCCCGATTGAGGGGGCGGTCGGACTCGTGTCTCTGAGTCCGACTCGGATTCGGAGACGTGAGTCTCCGAGTCCGACTTGGACTCGCGGGCGGGGCGCTGGGTGGGGCGCCCTTCGGGCGATGGCGCCCGGAGCCGGTGCTCCGCTTGCTCCGCCCTAGTTTCGCCTCTTGCATCTCACACAGCATACAGTTATGTACCACTCGAGGTTTTCTGGATCCCATCCTCATCACCAATTGTAAAATATTTGGGAAATCTCACAAACAACCCAAGGGGACAGACATATACAGAAAAGGTTGGGCTCATAATTTGATATTCTATTGAGTAACAAATACAGTGCGTAAAACGAATAGAACAGCAAATTCAACGTAACCAGCAACTAAATGAAACCTAAGATTCACGGTCAGCCCAATCCTATCCAGTGCCAGTACAGCACGGCCATATGGCCGGGACCATATCCAGTGTTGGAAGGGGAGGGGCTGGAGGGACATTTGTCCCCTTATTCCAGGTAAAGCCCCAACGGGCCTCCCCAACGGGCCTCCTCAGATCTGTGCCAGCTCGTTTGCTGGTGCAAATCCGGGAGGCCCATGTATGGGGGAAAGGCCCGAGAAGGGGGGTAGGATACAGTGTGCGCTAGCCCCCCCCCCCCGGTCCGATCTTTTGCCGTAAAGCAAAAGTAAAATACCATATTGGCCTGTGTATAAGATTAACTTTTTCCCCCAAGGCAACTCTCTAAAGTAGGGGTGCACCCTACAATCAAAGCCTAGCGTTTTCTGCCTAGTTTTCAAGCCTCTCCAAGTCTCTTTCAAAAGGCAAAATGGGGCTTTCTTTTTTCTTTCTAAACTGCAAAGTACTGTGTTTTCTTTTTTTGTATATATATTTATATTTTATTGATATATTAACACATAAAAACAATGCATATTTCATAAAGCTATAGCAAGCACGAAGCAATACATCCTAATAGCATACTATTCACTATTTTCTACATATAATATCCAACTAAGCCAAAATAACAGCCACATTCCATTCATTAAATCCGCATATCATCACATCTTCTCTCTCTCTCTTAAAAAAATCGATAAATGGTTTCCAGTTATTCACGAAAAGGTTAACTGATTTTTCCTTAGTTAAAATTGTAAGTTTATCCATTTCAGCATAGTCCAAAACTTTCAGCCACCAATCTTCTAGCGAAGGTATCTCGAATTCTTCCAATATTGTGCATATAAAATTCTTGCCGCAGCTACCATATATAAAAACAAAGTTTGAAATTTTTCACCAACATGATCATCCCTCATACCCAACAAAAAGGTTTCCGGTTTCATTTGAACTTTAATCTTTAAAATCAACTCATTCTGTTTATGTACTGTGTTTTCAAGCCTTTACAAGGTTGTTCCTTGCAGCTCTTAATCACTTGCTAAATGGCTGAGAACAATGATCTCTCTAGCAGCCTCTAATTAATGTTCTAGCCCCAGAACTCTGTGGAAACTAAGATATTTATTGATCCTGCAGTTTGAAAGTTGAGAGTGCAGTTTGAAAGTTGAGAGCAAGAGCTCCTGCACAGGCTTACCATATCCAAAGGGGGACAGAGTGCCAACCTTTAGGCTGCAATCCTATGCACACTTTCCTGGGAGTAAGCCCCATCGAATGCAATGGGACTTACTTCTGAGTAGACATGCATAGGATTGTGCTGTTAACCATTGAAATTTGGGCAGGTGCAGTTCATCATCATGGAAGGGTGCAACAAGCTGCACCTGCCCAAATTCCAAAAGGTTAAAGGTAGGCACTCTGTCCCCCTTGGGATTTGGGAAGGCTACTTATACTAGGGTGGCCAGATTCAATAAGGGACAGGGTGCCTATGCCTTTAACTGTACTAAAGCTGTATTGTTTTACTGTTCTACTAATGTGTATATTCTCTTTATGTTAAAAAAGTTAAAAATGTATTTTTTTAAAAAATAGCACCAAACTTTAAAGGTGCGGCTTATAATTAGGAGCGGCCTATACTTGGGACAATATGGTATTTTTTTACTTATCTCCCAGTAGGCCACCTGGCCACCAATGGATCTCCATGACCTACCAGCTATTTAGCTGGCATAAATCTGAGGAGCCTCAGGGCAGGGCAGGTCTGGGCTGGGAAAGGGGAATAGGATCCTGGCATGCGCTGTTGTTGCTGAGATCCACCCCCTCCCGCCCCTGCCTGGCCTGCTCCCTGCTATTATCCTCCATGATCCTTCCTCTGAACCACCCATGACCCCGCCCCCGTCACCACCTTACCTGCTCTGGCGCAGCCATTAAAGCACATACAGGGCCTCTGGCCCCTTGTGTTGGTGGTCCTGCAGTGCATGACAACAGTGATCCTTTTGCAGTGCCGCACCAGTAAATCCGCCACTGTAAGTGCCCAATAGGTTTGGGCTGCCCGTCTGTTGTAGCAAAAACAACAAAGAGTCTTGTAGCAGCTTAAAATTTAAGAAACATATTTTAGTGTATGCTTTCACAGAGTACAGTCCATTTCATTAGATACATGACATGAAATTTTCAGTAGGCAGGTGGAACTATGTACACCACCCTGAGCTCCTTGGAGGAAGGGTGGTATAAAAAATTGAAAAATAAATAAGATAAATATACTGTATATACCTGCCTACTGTGGATTTCAGTTTATCCATCTGATGAAGTAGACTGTAGTCCACAAAAGCTTATGCTGAAATAAATGTATTAGTCTTTAAGTTGCTACAAGATTTGTTATTTTTGGAACAAAGGTACAATGATCTCAGTGACCTCTCTACCTACTTTGTCCTACCTTACCTTACCTGTCCTATGTTACAGTCCATCTTTGATATTTCAACAGAAGGCAGGCGATGGGGGAAAAACTACTGTATAAAGGGCCAATAGGTCACTACTCAAGGCCTTGCTTGAAGTTACTCTGTTACTCCAATTTTGTTGGCATATAACTTAATACCTATATTTGAAGATGCTTCAGAACTGAAGAGAAAGCTTAATACCAGTATTTGAAGATATATCTATTAATAAAAATCGAAAGTTGTCATGGCCCGCGGCCGCTACAATGTACAATGATACTGGAAATATGGGTTTATCAGCCATGTAAGAATCTTTATGTTAATACGGATTGAAACAAGAAACACAATGTTTCGTCCACTGTCCGTGGACCTCCTCAGGTGAGCAGCTGTAGGATGTAAGAGAAAGCAGGAAGATCCCGCCTGTGTCCAGCAGGAGGCGCTGGCTAGAGGTTACTCTAGGTCAGGCTGGCTTCAGTTAACTACTGGTGATTACAGTTGAGCTTTGATGCTTTTAAAGGACGATCCTGACCAACGTCTGCGTTAACATCCTACAGCTTTGAAGCTGCTCACCTGAAGAGGTCCACGGACAGTGGACGAAACGTTGTGTTTCTTGTTTTCATCCGTATTAACATAAAGATTCTTACATGGCTGATAAACCTGTATTTCCAGTATCTTTGTATATATCTATTAATTTCATTACCCAAGGCTCGTGTTTTGACAATTAGCATACATCCATTCCTCCCCCTCCCTGCAAATTCATGTCTTGCCATTGCCTCCTGAATAAATAGTTCTCATGAAAGAAAGAACCTCAAAAATTAATTACATGAAGATGTATTGGAAAGTAATGACAACATTCTGACACACACACACACACACACACACAGACACAGACACAGACACAGACACACACACACACACACACACACACACAGAGGTCCAACAAAAATAAACATACAAAGATAAAACTCAATACAACCATTAAAACCAATTAAAACCATTTGTAATTAACATTAAAAGTAAAAAAAAGTTGTAAAAAGTTAAAAATGGTACGAGTGTACAGTATTTATTTCTGATTACCTATGCATATATAAATGAGACACCTGAACACCCAAGGAATATGCCAGCCTAAAGTTAAGCACTTTAAAAGTCCAATCCTAACTAACCCACCCCCATGCAGTCACAACAGAGAGTGTGCTGCATCCTGCGGGGGGGGGGGGGCAGTACTGGATGCCTCCTCAAGGTAAGGGAACTTTTGTTCCGGAGGAAAGCCTCTGCTGCCCCAATGGGTCTCCTTGGATCTGCACCAGCCATTTTGCTGGCATAGAACCAAGGAAAGTAGGGAAGAAGAATGGGGATAGGACCTTAGCACATGCTGGTGCCAGGGAACCATCTCTCTCCATTACTTGCCCAGTTTGTGGAGAACTGAAGCAGCTAGTGTAGTGCAGTGGCTGAGATGGGCAGCTAGTTCCTGACTAAGGATTCGGCGACGGAACGAGCTGTTTTACTCTGGAGTAAGGGAGGCCGGCCGCCCTCACTCCATCGCTGGGACGTCCATGCGGCCACTAGAGGAAGGGCGGTCTGGGCGGCGAGGGAGGGGGGCCATTGGCCGAGCCAGCCCAGGAGGGGGTGGGGATGGCGTCTGCCATATCCCTGTCCCCACCGGGCCGGCTCGGCCATTACACAGCCTCCTCCTACTTTCGCCAGCTATTTAGCTGGCGGAAATGCCCCGATAGACCTCCAGGCCTCAGCAGCGGAGTGGGGATAAGATCCAGACGACGGCCCTGGGCCGACAGTCGGATCTCTACACAGGAGTTCAGAGTGAGCTGCTGATCTGAATTGTCAAGACTCAGATCTCACCTCTGCCATGAACTCACAAAGTGGCCTTAGGCAAGCCCTTCTGTTTCAGTCTCAGCTTCCCAGCTGCAATATAGGGATAATAATACTTACTTTACAGGATTATTGTACAGAATACAGCACGATAACACATGTGAAGCACTTCATACACTCAGAAAGTGCTATACAAATACGAAGTATTTTGTTGTTGTTCAGTCGTTAAGTCGTGTCGGACCCTTCGTGATCCCATGAACCATATCCCGCCAGGCCTTCCTGTCCTCCACTATCTTCCTGAGTTCGCTCATTTTCATGTTCGTTGCATCGGTGATGCTGTCTAACCATCTCATCCTTGGCCTTCCCCTTCTCCTTTTGCCTTCAATCTTTCCCAGCATCAGAGTCTTCTCCAGAGAGTCCTCTCTTCGCATTAGGTGGCCAAAATATTTGAGCTTCAGCCTCAGTGCCTGTCCTTCCAGGGAACAGTCAGGGTTGATTTCATTTAGGATTGACTGATTTGATCTCCTAGCAGTCCAAGGGACTCTCAGGAGTCTTCTCCAGCACCACAGTTCAAAAGCATCTATTCTTCGGCGCTCAGCCTTCCTTATGGTCCAACTCTCGAAACCATACATTGCTACTGGGAACACCATCACCCTGACTATGCGAACTTTTGTTGGCATGGTGATATCTCTGCTTTTTATTATGCTGTCTAAGTTTGCCATAGCTTTCCTTCCAAGGAGTAAGCGTCTTTTAATTTCATGGTTGCTGTCTCCGTCTGCAGTGATCTTGGAGCCCAGAAAAGTAAAATCTGTTACTGCTTCCATTTCTGCCCCTTCTACTTGCCAGGAATTGATGGGCCCAGATGCCATGATCTTAGTTTTATTAATGTTGAGTTTCAAGCCAACTTTTGCACTCTCCTCTTTCACTCTCATCAAGAGGCTCTTTAGTTCTTCTTCACTTTCTGCCATTAGGGTGGTATCGTCTGCATATCTGAGGTTGTTGATATTTCTCCCGGCAATCTTGATTCCGGCTTGCGATTCATTCAGCCCTGCATTTCTCATAATGTACTCTGCATATAAGTTAAATATGCAGGGTGACAATATACAGCCTTGCCGTACTCCCTTCCCAATTTTGAACCAGTCGGTTGTTCCATGGCCGGTCCGAACTGTTGCTTCTTGACCCGCATACAGGTTTCTCAGGAGATAGGTAAGGTGGTCTGGTACCCCCATCTCTTTAAGAATTTGCCACAGTTTGTTGTGATCCACACAATCAAAGCCTTTTGCGTAGTCAATGAAGCAGAAGTAGGTGTTTTTTTGGAACTCTCGTGCTTTCTCCATGATCCACCGCATGTTGGCAATTTGATCTCTAGTTCCTCTGCCTCTTCGAAACCCAGCTTGTATGTCCGGTAGTTCTCGGTCCACGTACTGCTGAAGCCTAGCTTGTAGGATTTTGAGCATAACCTTGCTAGCATGTGAAATGAATGCAATTGTGCGATAGTTTGAGCACTCTTTGGCACTGCCCTTCTTTGGAATTGGAACGTAAACTGACCTTTTCCAATCCTTTGGCCACTGCTGAGTTTTCCAAATGTGTTGGCATATTGAGTGCAGCACTTTCACAGCATCATCATTTAGGATTTTAAGTAGCTCAGCTGGGATATTATAATCTCCACTAGCTTTGTTGTTAGTAATGCTACCTAAGGCCCACTTGACTTCACTCTCTAGGATGTCCGGCTCTGGGTCAGTGACCACACCAGCGTGGTCATCAGGAACATTCAGATCTTTCTTGTATAGTTCTTCTGTGTATTCTTGCCATCTCTTCTTAATCTCTTCTGCTTCTGTTAGGTCTCTGCCTTTTTTGTCCTTTATCATGCCCATCTTTGCACAAAACGTTCCCTTGATATCTCCAATTTTCTTGAAGAGATCTCTAGTCCTCCCCATTCTGTTGTTTTCCTCGATTTCCTTGCATTGTTCATTTAAGAAGGCCTTGTTATCTCTCCTTGCTATTCTCTGGAAATCTGCATTCAGTTGTTTATATCTTTCCCTTTCACCTTTGCTTTTCGCATTCCTTCTTTCCACAGCTATTTGTAAAGCCTCATCTGACAGCCACTTTGCTTTCTTGCATTTCTTTTTCTTTGGGATGGTTTTAGTTGCTGCCTCCTGTACAATGTTACGAACTTCCGTCCATAGTTCTTCAGGCACTCTGTCTACCAGGTCTAATGCCCTAAATCTATTCTTCACCTCCACTGTATACTCATAAGGGATATGGTTTAGGTCATATCTGACTGGTCTAGTGGTGTTCCCTACATTCTTCAGTTTAAGCCTGAATTTTGCAATAAGAAGCTCATGATCTGAGCCACAGTCAGCTCCAGGTCTTGTTTTTACTGACTGTATAGAGCTTCTCCATCTTTGGCTGCAAAGCACATAATCTATCTGGTTTCGGTATTGACCATCTGGTGATGTCCATGTGTAGAGTCGCCTCTTGTGTTGTTGGAAAAGAGTGTTTGCTATGACCAGCGTGTTCTCTTGACAGAACTCCGTTAGCCTTTGCCCCGCTTCATTTTGCGCTCCAAGGCCAAACTTGCCTGTTGTTCCGTTTATTTCTTGATTTCCTACTTTAGCATTCCAGTCTCCTATGATGTAAAGGACATCTTTTTTGGGTGCTAGTTCTAGAAGGTGTTGTAGGTCTTCATAGAACCGGTCAACTTCATCTTCTTCGGCATCAGTGGTTGGGGCATACACTTGGATTACTGTAATGTTGAATGGTTTGCCTTGGATTCGGACTGAAGTATTTTTACTGAAATACAAACTCATATAATCATTTTTCTAATCTCTCTCTTTTTTTCTACTGCAGTATGTGCCCTTTTTGGCATTCTAGTAATGTACACAATAAATTACTGAATGTATTTTTCAAAAGGGATTATTTTGCCTTCTCTCTGGAGGAGGATAGATGCCTTTGGTTGTTATGGTGTGGTAATTATGAATGAATTAGCATCATAAATTAGCCTGTGAAATATTTATTTTATTCCAAACTGGAAATCCAAGCTAAAACAGGAAACATAGCTTATACTGCAGCGTATTAACATCCCAATCCTATGGTTGTTCCCACCATAGCATGCAGCCGCACAAAAACGGGCTGCGCTGCATGCTATGGGGGGGGGGCAGATTGGGAAGCTTCGGAAGGGAAAGAGAAATTATTTTCCCTTACCCTTCTGTAAGCCTCCCATTCACCAATGGGTCTCCTTGGATCTGCACCATCTCTTTAGCTGGTACAAGTCCAAGGAGACAAAGATAGATAGATATAGGAACCTTTATTGGCATAAATAGAGACAAAGGGGAGATGGCAGCTGCTTCCAGAGGGGATAATATCTGGCATACATCCCCTGCACCAGGTGCCATTCCCTCCTGCCTCTGTCATGCCCCAGCCATTCCCCCATTCTGCCCCGTTATGTCCTCCCCCTGCCCCATTACGCCTACCCCGCAAACGTACTGGAGTCGGCATGCCTTCTTCACCCTGCAACCAGTCAAGGGCCACTCTAGCTTCTCCCACGGTAGTCCAGAAGCGCGCAGAGCCACGTGCGTCTGGAACAAGTTTTATAACACTGTAAAAGCACATACTACTGCCAGAATGCTAGTTCCGTCAGCAGTAGTGCTACACAGAATTGCAGCCTAAGTCTTCTGACTGTGTGTTTTATATAGGATCAATCTAACTTTTGTCCCATTTGTTTAAGGCTTTCTTCTGACTAAGTGGAAAATGTTGTTTTGGTTATTCCATTAGAAGTTACTGTAAATTATTCTCCTAGATATAGAAGATTATCACTCCATTTTTGTGGACTGTGTTTAACAACCTTCAGGTTACTTCATGTAGTAGAAATGGTTAAATTCCTGTTCAGTAGTTGTATTGCCAAAAAGGCAAGTTTCTTTTCAGATAAGAAGCAATGGAACAGATCAGTGGGAGAAAGACAGAATCCAGTATTTATTAGCTTTGCACAAGCAACAATCCCCCCAGACAGAATAAAATACAGTGTTCTTACATCTCTCAAAATAGAAGTAGCGCCTCTCCTTAATAGACATGTTCCTCTCATGGACAAGTTTATGTGGCATGTCTGCAGTTGTCCCATGGTGATGCCAGATGCACACCTAATGGGCATTTCCAATCCCTTTAATACAACAAGATCCAAAAAGTGTATGATGCAATACCCAGGGATGTGACCTCATCCAGACAAGTGACCTTGGCTTAGTGCCCAGAACATCTCAAGATATAACAGTAAGAGAGGCATGATTACTAACAGATACAATAGCTGACTCAGCATAACTCAAGATTAACCAAGTCGTGGCAGAACAGACTGACTATCAAGAAGAACTTATGCAGACCACTAACTCATTGAAATACACAGGTCTTCTGCAATCTTGTCAGTATAGGAGTAGACTTGAATGATTTCATCAGTATGCAACATCCTGATCTGAAGGTTAGGTGTGGTAAAGCAATTGGAAAAGTCAGACCTATCTTAACTCTGTTTGTAATACAAGACTATCTTTAAAATTATGTGATTCTAAATACAAAATTTGGGGGCATTACCATAGGGCAATGGTGGCTGTGTCTTATGATGTAATAATGCTCCAGTTTCTTCTTCATCATCGTCATTATGAATGTTTATATACTGCTTTTCAACAAAAATAGTTCAAAGTGATTTACAAAACTTTTATAAATTTGGTTTACAAAAATCAATTAATAAGTCTCCTGTCGCCAAAGGGCTCACAATCTAATGGCCCAATCCTGAGTAAAGGTCCTCGGCCTTCCTGGGCCGATCCAGCGCGGCCCGGAGTCTCCTTGGGAAAAGGGGTCCCCTTCCCCCGGTGTAGGGCTGAAAGGCCCTGATGGGCATCTGCGACAGCAGGGAAAGGGCTGCTGAGCCCTGGAACAAGGATATCACGGCCAACATCCCCTCCCCCTCCCAGGCTAGCTCAGCCAACGGCCACCCTCCCTCACCACCCACCCAGCCCCTACTCCCACTGGAGGAAACATTACCTGCCGGCGGCCGCTGTGGCTCCGGTTCGCCATGGAGTGAGGCCTGTCAGCCAGCACACCAGTGGGACTTACTCGAAGGTTACCAAAAACACGCTCTATGGCACATTTACGGCACCCTCCGCCTGCGGAGTGCACTCTGGATTGGGCAGTAAAAGAGATGCAGAAGAGTCACCAGCAAAAGCCACTGGAAAAAACGCCTTGCTGGGCTGAAAAGGAACAGTTGCTCTCCCCCCCCCACTAAATATAAGAGGACACCCCTCTTTGCCCTGTTAGCAGGGGTGCTGGTACTACCTATTGTGGTACTATTCTAGTGGTACAGCCTCAGTAGCCATTTAATTGTCCTACTAAAACAAATACTGTATTATTTGCAGATAGCATAGCATGAAACTCTTTGCAGTCTATGTGAATTTTTGTGTTGTACTACAGTATGTGATCAAATTTAGCAAAAAAGACAAAAATAATGTCTAGCAAAACAAAACTTTTAAAACCATTACATCAATGGAATTTTCAATGCAATATTTGGTTTCTCTTTTATGGAAAGCCACCAAGGAATCTTATGTACAACCTGAAGACAATTTTGAGAAATTCCTGAGCTTTGCAGAAACCAAACGTTTCTTAAGATTCTCTCATTTTTAATGAACTTTTCATGCTTGTCCAATGAGGGGCAGCATAATTGTCTATAATTGCTGTTCCAGCTGCAATTAGCCGTAAGTAGTTGCTTTCCCATGGAAATGCTTTGTGCTAATACTTACAGCACAATCCAGCGTAAACTTCAAGTGGCGGAACGCGTGCTCTGCCACTCGAGGGCATCGCAAACTCGCCGTAAAGCATGTTTGCGACTCCTGGTGAGTAAGGGCCACCGGGGTGAAGGCCGGCAGCCCTCACTCTGCTGGGGACCGTCCCTACATCCGCCGGACTAGGTAAGCCCTGCACTGGCCGGTGCAGGGGCGGGGGGAGGGTGGACCGGGCAGTGAGGGAGGGCAGCCATTGGGTGAACCGGGCAGGGGGACGATATCAGTGGTTAGCTCCACTGATATCCTGAGACCTTTCCCGCCTGGTTTGGCGTTACACACACACACACACACACACACACACACACACACACACACACACACACACACACACACACACACACACACACACACACACACACACACACTTGAATGTACACCAGCTCCAGAGGGCATACATTTGAATAGGCCCATAGGGCCTCAGTCAGCTTGCACCAGGGGAAGAGAACGATCATCCCCTTCCCCTGAGGTGCTCCCGGGCTGCCCTGGGGCATCCCGAAATGGCAAAAGGATACCGAGGCCAGCCCTTTAGGTCAGCCGGGTATCCTTACACAGGAAAATTCTGACAATCATCTTAGCATTTAAAAATCACAGTGCTAGAGTGTCTTTGGAGAGTGTCCAGGCCTGATCATGCTGTGTCCTCAAAATGCCCACAAGTTAAATTACTAAGTATATTATAATTTAGTATTCATTGCTTACTGCAAAGCAATTTCCACATATTATGGAAAGGAAAACCTATTGTCACTGTAGCCCACTTCACCGTAGTTTCATCCTTTTTCACAATCTCGTCTGTTTTTTTCTCCCTTTCAGCTGTACCACACAGCTTTCTTCACACTATTTCTCTTTCTTTTTTATTCATCACAATTATACTCATTTCCATTTAAGGTTAACCATCCCACGACTACCAAAGCCATGTTTAAATTCTGATATTCCTGTTTTTCCCTACCAACAAATAAATAAGTATGCAGTCACATATAATTATATTCTATATTAAGAATGTTGATGTATGGCTATGGAACTTGCATGGGGATGAGGTAATATCTCAGTGGAAGGGCATATACTTTGTACATAGTACTTTGTACATAGAAGGTCTGAGCTTTAATCCCTGGGATCTCCCAGTAGGGCTGGGAATTACCGGTTTGAAACCTTGGAGAGAAAGTACCAATCACTGTAGATAATGTTGAGCTAGAGATGGACCAAAGCTATAATTGGTCCATCTAGCTCAGCATAATAGTTTGAGCCCAAGGTTTTGAGCTGTCGCCTTGCCTGAAAATGTTAAGCAGGATCGGACGCTGAATGGGAGGCTGCTGGCATACCTGTGTGGAGTGAGGAGAAGTGAGCTGGCAAAAGGATAACATAATCTTTGAGAAGCCGGTTTGAAGTATAGTTGCAACTGCCTGCGAGAGGCTTGGAAAGTGCAAGAGTCAGCACCTAGGATGATGAAAGGGAAACATCTGGAGAAATGAAGGTTTCTATGGAATAGTTGTAAAAATCTCATTAAAAATGGAATTATGTTCAGTCTGCCTGGAGTCTATTGAGAAAGGTAGTATATAAATGCTGAAGTAAATAAATAAATAAATAAATGTATAACGCAGCCTCAGTATAAGGCAGCTTTATTTGTTCAAATGCCACACTTTCCTACTTTTCCCCATCCTGTCAGCAGGCATTCTGTGCCTTCAAAAGCAAAATTAAATGTCCAAAGAAATTGCACAGTCCCTAAAACTTACAATCTTTTAATCCGATGCCCCACTGCCAAAAAGCTTATGATCAGACACAAGGATGCTTGCATCAGGGCAACAGCACAGCCCATGATATTCTGCCAGCAATAGGGGCTAATGCTGGCTGGTGTGCCAGGGCTGCAGTTTTTGTTGATAAGTGCTGCACCAGCAAGGGCCCGATTTGCCCTATGTCCTCAAAAAAAGGGACATCAAATAAGGAAAAGCTCTCCATTCAGATCACACAACACTGTCGTATGTCAAGGTGTTTTTGTAGAAAATGCTGCCTTGGCTGGTCATGGATTTAGATAATTTTTTCCACTTATAAAAATGTTCACTGGAGCTCAGTAGCCTGAGGTGGGCTAATTTTAGATGTACTCCCCCCCCCAAAAAAAATAAGCTTCTTTAGCAAGAAGTGTAATCTTCTAAATGTACAACCAATGAAAACTCTGGAGTCTTGGTCACTGAAGAGTTTTAATGAGACTGGATGGGTATCTCTCAGGATCATGTCAAGTAATGACACTGGGAAAAGGGTTAGATCAGAGGTCCCCAACCTATGGTCCACGTACCACCAGTGGTACTTTAAGCAACTGCAGGCTGGTCATCTGGTTTTCTGATTTCCCATCTGACTTGCAATTCAAAGCATCTCTGACTTGCTGGTCTGCCTTTGGAACGCTGATCCCCCAAGGCCTCTTATCTGGACAGGCAGTAACCAGCTGCTAGGAGGTCAGCTGCGGAACAGTCTTATCTGCCATTCTGATCTCTCTCTCTCTCTCTCTCTCTCTCTCTCTCTCAGCTGCTTCTGCTCCTTATCTCTGATCTGTACTGTTCTGTATTGCTTCCTGTATATACAACTGTACTGTTCCGTATTGCTTTATTATAAATACATTTATTTATTGGTGTAGGTCAGCGGTGGGGAACCTCCGGCCCCCGAGGCCATCCAGTCCGGCCCCCGGAGAGATTGCTGGGAGGCCGCCCAACTGGCCCCCGGAGGCTCTGCCGAATCCGCACGTCACCTCCAGAGGCCAGAAGAGGGCCTCTGCACGTCCTCCCCGGCCGCCGTCTCGATCCCTTCTCACCAGGCCGTCGGCGGCCATTTCACACATGCATACCACGCCGATGAGGGCAAGCTCTTGCCAATCTCCTCTGGCCAAGGTAAACCTCCAAGTAATATGAGGTCCTGAGGCAGGACCAATATGTAAGTTTTTCCAAGGATACAAAAATTAATTTGTATTCCACCACCCAGGTAAAAATGTGAATATATATTTTAATCTATTAGCTTTTAAATGTAAGCAAAACACCTCCTGATGCCCCCACAATCAGTACTATATGACAAGTGAAAAGATGTTGCAGACCTTTGTAATTAGTGCAGCTCCATACTTCCTGTTTTCAGTATGTACACTGGGGTTACCCACACTAATCATGTTTGCTTCAGCAAATACTTGTATAATATACACTCATGTACACATTTCTGGGGACTGTGGCTCAGTCAGGATTCCTAGACGTGTGTAACACAAGTATTCCAAGATGTGTGTATGTACAATATTTCCTGTGAGAAAAAGCCTGGTGCTTAAACACTGAAACACTGAAACACTGAAAAAAAATTGGAGCATAAAGTGTGGAACTGTTCAGATTTAATAAATTTCTAGGAAATTACATTTTTCTTCTGCACTAGCTGTTTTAAGTATGAGGTTTCCATGAACTTATAACAAAGATTGGAAAAAAAACTGTCTATAAAATATATGAGTGAATATGGTTCACAGATATCAGGCATCAAATTACTTTTTGGGTTAATTAAAATCTATTCTGCAGATAGACTTCAAGTAAACTACACACACACACACACACACACACACACACACACACACACACACACACACACACACACACACGTATATATTCTAGGTCATGCTGGGATGTCCTACACACAACTGAAGTCCAGTATGGAACCTCACAGGAACATTACTAGCAGCCCAATCCTATGCCGGCTTCCACCGGTGGTACTGGGCTCTGCATTGTTGCAAATGTGCCATAAAGCACGTTGCGATGGCATTGAGGCCAGTCCCACTGGCATGGAGTCCAGCGCTGGTAGGCCTCCACCAGCAAAGGAGCAGCACTCTCTGGGGCAGGGGAGCTCCACACCAGGTGGTGGGGAGGCAGGGGGAGGGTGGAGAGGGGGCATTTTGGGGCAGGGGGAGGGCAGATCAGGCCCAGCAGGAGATGGACATGGTGGAGGCCTCTGCTGAATCCTATCCCCCGTCCCAGGTTTGAAAATTCTGTTGCACTGGCCATCTAGCTGATGCTACTCCAAGTAGCCCCATAGGGGCTGCTGGAGCTCAACACAGGGGAAGGAGACAATTGTCCCCTTCCCTTGAGGAGACCTCCAGCCCTGCACTGGATATAGCGGAACCTGCCCCAGCACCGCTGCATCCCAGCATGGGGGGGCACTGAATAGGATTGGGCTGTGAGTGAGGTTGGAGTGTCAATACAAGCATAATTTTTGCTATACAGTGTTTCCATATACACTAGTACAGTATATCCCCCATATGAGGCAAACATATAGCTTTGCACCTACAACAACATGATCCCTAGCCACAATCCCTCTGTGTTCCATTCAGCACTTGCCTGTGAAGACCAGCATTGAATGCAGGAACACTTGGGGTGTGTAGCAATCCAGAATTCTGCTGGCTCTTTAGCCGGCGTAGAAGCATGCAGCCCCATGTCGGCTGCAAGGGCCTGGGAGGAGGGATAGAATATGGTGTCCGACAAGGACACTGGTCCCACCCCCTCCCAGGCCCAATCCGCCCACCCTTCCCCTGCCCCATAATGTCCCCTCCTGCCCTCCCCCACGCCCCGCACCGCTCAAAGCGGAACTTACCCACTCCATGACACTGGGTCCTCTGCTGCTTGGCAGGTGGCCAGCACAGGCTGGCACCACCTACTGAGTCATCACAAATGTGCCTTACGACTTGTTTGTGACACTCAGCGCTAGCACTGAGACCCAGCACCAGCACTCCACAAGGATACAATTGTACCATGAATCTGATACAGAAACTTGTTTGAGCATTCACTTCCCTTGTAAAAGTGGTTTGGGGATATGGGACCAAAGCAGTTGTCATTGTTGATTTCCACTTATTCATAGCCTTTGGTTTTCCATGTGTTTACGAGCTTTCTTGATTTCCCCAGGATATTCCCAATATCCTTGAGAATATTCAAGAAAAAAAAAAAGAAATATATTTTCGGCTATAGTTTTTTTCTATTGTGAATGCTGTCCTTAATTTTAGGCACTCTCAAAGCATCCATTCAAGTTCCAGCTCTAATGGCGATATTACACTTTTTTTTATCTCTTTGGCCAGCATAAGCATCTGTATTATATGTGATTTTCACTGCATTGTTGCCTTTTAAAAATATTTTCAACCACCTGGTAGATTTTTTCCTTTTGATAAATTTAATCAAAAGCCCTGAATGTTGTTTTTTTCTTGACATTTCAGACAAGCACATACAAGATACAAGCAAGATACATTTTGGGGAAAGTGAGTTGCTAAGTGATCCTTGCAAATGCTCAGCAGTTCTGCACTGTATAAGTGATGCCTATATCTACTTCATGGCAATTAAAATGTAGCAAAATGTAGCAATGTGAAAGGTCTTAATGTTTTTATTTTAAAATACTGTATGTTTACAGTAAGTATAATATATGCATGAATATAAATATTAAGAAAGCTGAACTAGTTTTATGGCTTTAACTCAAGCATGTATCAAAGTAAGACAATCTAGGACTAGAAATGATTAATATGACAGGAGATACCTCATGTCTTCATTGGGCGTGGGGGCAAATTACCGTATTTATCAGCATATAAAACACACCTTTTTGTCTTAAATGTTGGCCCAAAATAGTAGGGTGCGTGTTATATGCCGATGCTGCAAAATTGAGGCTTCAAAATCCCCCCCCGGGATTTTTTAGAGCCCCATGGATCCCCCTCTTTCTGCCTGCAGTCAGAGCCTTGGAGGTGGAGAGGTGCAGGCAAGAAGGAGCTCAGCAGCGCTTACTTCTGCATCAGCTATCAGCTGTTTGTCGGGAGTTAATTTATTCACGCACCTCCAAAGCTCCAAGAGTCTGAGAGTTAAGGCTTATCTACACGACAGCGTTGCGGCTCCGCCGTCGCCTCTGCCTGGCGCCTCCGCGCTGGAAGCGGGGGGAGTGTCTTCAAGCCTGTTACCCCTCATGTTGTCCCGCCTTCCTAAGAAAGCGCAGTTGTGATTGGTTAAACTCTTCCCCCCTCTCTGTGATTGGTAGGCTGCAGCAGCTCTGCGAGCCACCTCCAAGCTCTGCCGTACGCCCCCTAAAAAATAGAGCACTCGACTTGGAGTACGCGGCAGTGGGGCGGAGGTCCGGCGGCTCCGCCGGATTACAAAAACGCTCCGCGACGCTGTCGTGTAGATCAGCCTTTAGAGAGGAGGAGGTAATCTGAGCTGCCTTGCTTTGCTATCTCTTTGTTTTCCCCTTTGCCTTCGAGGTATTTTGTTTATCTCTGCAACTTGCAAGTTTGTGGGAGGGAAAGGGAAATGCTCTCGCACTGTGTTTGGTTTGGTTTGGTTTCAGTTTTGTTTCGTCATCTGCTGTTGCTTCAGAAATAAAGTGGCATTTTCCCACAGTAAGTTTCCCACAGTAAGTTTCATTCTTTTTGCCCTGCAGTTCAGATTTTCTTTTTGCAATCCCCCTTCTGTCTCTCTAATTTCTGCGTGGTGTTTTTCCAAAATTCTATTTGTTTGGTGTTTCTTTTTGCACTCCTTTCCTCTCCTCTGCAACCCTGAACAGAGGGGGCAGACACCTTTTTCTCTTTTTTTTCCTCTCCCTCCCCACTGTGCCTTTGATAGTTGCAGCTTGGATTTGCACCCTTATTCTCCCCTCTCCTTGTGTCTGCACCTTTTCTTTTCTTTTTGCACCCCTTTCCTCTCCTCTGCAACCCTGAACACAGAGGGGGCAGACACCTTTTTCTCAGAATTGGAAACAATTCTGTCCTGCTTGGGTAAATAAGTGGCAGTGGGGCCAACATAGGTGGCAATGATGGTCCCACAGAACAGGAAAACTACAGTCAAGTGAGAACCACAGGTGGAAAAATGCTTAAAGTTTTTTTTACTCAAATAGCACTATTAAAACTAAGGTGCGTGTTATATGCTGGTGTGTGTTCTGCCCTGATAAATACGGCATATTTGCTAGTAATGAGCATATTGTCCTTTGAACACTCAAGGTGCCTGTGGAGGAGAACTGGATACCACTGCAAGAACTCTAGAACCCCTGGAAGGGCAGGTGTTCTAAATTGAAATTGTAGCTGAGAGGTAGTCCAGGCTCAGCCTACTACAGATGAAGGGAACATTGACAGGAACAGGTTTCTGTCACTTTGCTTTTTGGCTCGAGGGTACAATCTTGGTCTCTTCTCATCCATAAAACCCTACGAGTAGACAGGCTTATATGTTATGAAAGGTCAGAACTAAGTCAAAAGACTTTCAGAACTCTTTATAGCAGCTCTTCTTTCATACATCAAAACCCTGAGCTAGCTTCCTAAAGGCTTAGAGTGAGTGCCACTTCAGCACGTGGAAAGGTTTATGACAGCGGAACACAGTTCTGCTGGTGTAAAAAAAAATTAGGAGCCATTTTAGGAGCATTGCCACAAACAGCAGTAGTACAGGAGAACCACTGCTAGACCCAATAGGTAAGTCTGATGGTGGCGGGGGGCAAGGGGTAGGCAGAACAGACAGGAGACAGGGAGAAATAGTGAAAAGACAGGGACATGGAGGGGGCGGATCGAGGCTGGGAACGGGCAGTATTGGCAGCATCAGCACCGCCGACATCCTATCCCCCTTCCTGGCCTTGAGCCACCTTCCCAGGTCCACGTGGAGTTGCGCCAACATAGTAGCTGACGTGGATCCGAGTAAACTAATGCAGGCAGTGGGGGCTTACCCCTGGGCAAGGGAACAAATGTTCCCTTACCTGGAGGAGATCTCCACAGCCTGAAACTCCCCCATGGGATGCAGCACACACCCCATTGGTGTATCTGCATTGATACAGGGTGAACCAGATAGGATTAAGTTGTAAGAGACCAAGCTGTGAATTGGAACGTCTGCATCTGAAATCCTGCTTTTACCATGAGCTTGCTAGGTGGCTTTATGTAAGCCACTCCCTTTCAGCCTTAGTTGCCAACCTGCAATATGGGAATAATATAGTTAACAGGACTATTGTAAGAACAGCAAGTTAATACTGTACATGTGAAACATTTTACACACTCAGAAAGAACTATACAATGCTATTATAATCATTGCTGTTTAGGTTGGCAAAAGAAATAAGAGACTCATTATTGGTAGCTCATCAGCAGAAGTGTTTCAGTACATAATTCCCAAATCATTGTCAGAAATCCAAGAAATTAAAGGTTTTAGCAATTACATCATTGCAAATGGCAGATTTCAAGAGGATACGACTCTTCCAGCCCAGTTCTAACTAGGACTAGGCTGCCCTTTAGGACAGTGGAACACAGTTCCGCTGTCATAAATGGCTATGTGGTGGTGCGCACAGTGTGCTGCAGCTGGCCATTCTTGGGTCTGCCACCACAAACAACGGTGATGCCCAAAGTCCTCTATCATTGCCAGCTAGCTCCAGCAGCGAAGGTAAGCTGGCAGCGAGGGTGGGGAGCAGCTAGGAGTGGGTGGAATGGGGCTGGGAGGGGGAGGAATGGCAGAGTTTCTGGGAAGAGAGGGAAATGCAGAGGGGCCGTAAGTTTCGCTCCGTCCTAGTCCCGTTTACCAAGCGAGCAGGAGGTGGCCCCGCCCCCTCACTGTCGGAGCCATTCCCATGTGGAGAAAGCAGCAGGCAGGGTCTGCTCGCTTGGTAAACGGGACTAGGACGGAGCGAAACTTACGGCCCCGCCCCTACCAGAGCGACGCCTCTGGGGAGATGGGTGGGAGGTGGAAGGGGGGGAAGGAGAGGGAGGATTTTGGTAGCACCTGCGTGTGCCAGATCCTAACCCCGTTCCCTGTCCCTTCTCTGTCCAAAAGAACTGGCTCATACCCGAGGAGACCCATGGGGCAACAAAGGTTTGTCCTAGTGCAAGGGAACAAATGTTCCCTTACCTCAAGAGGAGACCACTACAACTCCCCCCCCCCAGTAGGATATAGCTCTTGCTCCACTGGCGTGGCTGCACGGGCAGGGAGGGTTTTAGGTAGTTAGGACAGAGCCCTTAATTTCAGCAACCCTTCAAAAATTAATAAAAATGTGAATTCAGGAAAGATTCTCCATAACTCTAGAAAGTACTAGCTGGTCAAATAGCAAAAGTACTCGGCAATATGAAAACAGAAGTCCCAGTAGTTCCAGGTATGAAATTGACTAGTTCCAGTAATCTGTACATCAAACCTGATCCCTTTATTCCACACTATGAAGAATGGGGTGAGAATTGAAAGCAGGGGTGATTAACTGTGTGAACATCCCTGCTGAAATTCTTGTGAAACAAATGAAGGGAGACACAGTTCACCATGAGCAGGTCCCTTGCCTCACTTGTGCTCACACACACAGGGATGTTCGCAATTCATAGAGCTACAAATGATGGCCAGCACCATACAGACAGGGAAGTCCCTGCAGGAATTTTCCCAGATTGCATGGTGCTTATTTGAAGGACTGCATCAAGAAAAACTGCTGATGGAGATAAAAGCCCACCCCACCCCCACACAAGGAAAGGAATCCTTGGAGAGTAAGAGGGTCAACTGAACGTGGACTTTTTTCCACTAGTAGAAGTTTTTTGGGGTGCGGGCTGTGAAAATCCTATTGAACTTAATGAAAGAACATTTTACATCTCTCCATTAAATCTCATGGAGTGATGAACCCTGGACCTCAAAACACTGCTACAGAGGGCAAAATCTCACACACACACACACACACACACACACACACACACACACACACACACACACACACACACACACACACACATGGAGCAAAAGGGTCCCTTATAAGAGTAGACTTTTGCATCCCAGCAGTGATTTGTCCAAGTTCAGATTGTGCAGTTGGTTATTCCCCACTTTGAAAGCAATTTAAGTGGATTGTTCTTTTTCCCTTTCTTTTACTTTAGTTTGCTAAGTTGGGGGTGGATGTGACAGTTTTTGGAAGCATTCATTTTGAGCACTCCTCAAACCCTTGAGGTTTTGTGAGTACTCAAAGGGAACACTGGCAAAAACATGCTCACTGGCAAACATAGGGATGCTCATCCATCTCTATGATACTTAGACCTCAATCCTATCCTTTCCCTCCCCCGCCGATACAGCCATGCTGCTGGAGCAAGCGCTGCTTCCTGTAGGGGGTGGGCGCAGTCCTAGAGGTCTACTCCAGGTAAGGGAAAAATTCTTACCCTGGGGTATGCTTCCAACGCTAGAACGGGTTTACTCAGACCTGCGCCAGCGATTTTACTGGTGCAAGTCTGAGTGGACCCAGGAAGGCAGATCGAGGCCTGGAATGAGGATAGAATATCGGTGGCAGCAGGATACAGGCATGGAATGGGGTGTTCCCGGGGCACAATAGGACTCCTATGCAGCAAAGGATCAGTAAAACCACCACCACGCCTTGCTTTTAGGGTAATATTCTCATGCATCTCCTATACTGTAAAAGGATTTTCCTGCCTTTGCCCCTTTTGGCATGTACAGAGATGCCTGTGGCCATATTAAGCCTCTGTAGCTGTCAGAACAAAACTGTCAGAACAAAACTGTGAAAGGCATTCTGAATTCTGCAATCCACTTCCAAGTTTTAGTAGAGCACAATGATTTCCACCAAAACTCAGTGGTGTAGATTGGGCTACTCTGCCCATCCATCATAGATACATTCATTGAAAGGAAGCGTATATGCCTAAAACCATATAATCACTATTCAAAAATATATTCTCTGTGTGAATTGTATTCTTTTGGCTTTCAGACCTGTGATTACCCTAGAGTTACAGATCCCTTTTTTAGACAAACTGTTATTGGTTTACATCTAAAATAAAAAGCTTTATTGTAGCCTGAAGACAGTTCCTCTGGCTAATAAGAGGTTATTTTCTTTAAATTGCCTTGCCCTGCATACATGTCACTGAGAATAAGCAGATAGAGCTTCCTTTAGCAGTAGGTGCATTGCAGCCAGATAAGTAGTCAAATCCATTTTCACAACAAAATTAAAGACCCAACATGTTATGGCACCTGTATATTAACACATTAGCACAAAACAATATTAAGGCAACATCACTGGATGCACATTTATTTCAGTGTGAGGAACCTTTTAGTAAATCTAAATTTGTTCTATTTCATTTCATATTGTTTTGTTTTGATATTTAACCACATCCATTCTGAGAGTTTGATGCATGGGTAAGAATATATTTTGGAAACATAATCAACTAAAAACCACCAATAGCTGATCCCAAGCTACAGAAACCAGGTTAAGGGTCAATGTTCCCTTTAAACATACATACATACATACATACATACATACATACATACATACATACATACATACATACATACATACATACATACGTAAAGGCTACAAATGTCATGTGAAAATGACTGAATGCATGGTTTTTCTTCTGACAAATGTATTATCATTGTTTTCTCCTTGACAGCTAAGGTTATATCATATTGCCTTTAAGGCTAAACTGAAACTACCTGCCTTGTTTTTGTGTTACTGTATTTTTCGCTCCATAAGACGCACTTCACCCTCAAAAACAAATAGGGGGAAAAAGCCTGCGTCTTATGGAGTGAATCCCCCCCAAAAAAGAAAAAATACTTACCGGGGCTTCGGGGAGGCCTGCGCGACCCTCTGCAGGCCTCCCCGATCTTCATTTCGTCAAAAAATGGCCATTTCTGGCCATTTCTGGTTTAGTGAAAACCGGAGATGGCCGAAAATGGCCGTTTTTTGCCGAAATGAAGATCGGGGAGGCCTGCGCGACCCTCTGCAGGCCTCCCCGATCTTCATTTCTGTGCTAATTTAGTGCCCGATCATTTAGTGCCGAAATGAAGATTGGGGAGGCCTGCAGAGGATCGCGCAGGCCTCCCCGAAGCCCCGGTAAGTATTTTTTCCTTTTTTTCCCTTTCCTTTCCTTTCCTTTCCCTTTTTCCCCCTATTTTTTGCTCCATAGGATGCATGCGTCCTATGCGTCCTATGCGTCCTATGGAGCGAAAAATACGGTATGTTTTTAGTCTTTTTTATTTTTATTTTTTTGCATATAAAATATATATTTGTTGCACCACAAATATAGGTATTTGTGTTGTTTTGATACTGTTCTTCTCAGGAGTATATGATTTTGTGGATGACATCATGATGCTACATCTGATAAAATAACTTGGATTGCTACAGCCAATTGGCTTAAATGGCAGGGTGAGCAAATGAAACCAAGGACAGTGATGGCAAAGAAGAAGGAAAATGGCACGGAGAAGAAGCGACTCCATGTGAACAAAAGACCACAGAACAGCATGTGAACAATGTGAATGTTCAATGTGATTGGTAATTTGTTCAGTTGCATTAAATTTGTTGTTTTCCAGGTGACTATTGAAATCACTGGGCTGAATGCTGGTTCCTGGAGATTTTGAACACGGAATTCACTGCACAGTGCAGGGAATTTGGAATGGGAGGAAAGCATTGGGCTCCGGGAAAATGATAGTCATATTACAAATATGAACTACATTTCTCTAGAGAATGTCTTCTAGATGTGCTCTTATGAGGTCACTGTTAGCTTGCCACTGATTGGTTCTTGGAATATTTTATCTTAAATACTTTGTGATTTAAAGCTTAGAAATCAAGAGTGCGGTCATTAAGAGGTAAATTAATGAAAAATAAATTATGTTCTTCTGAGGTGGGTTCAAGTACTGTACTGTATATTCCATCTTTCAATTAAAAAAAGAAGAAAAAGCAGACTTGGAAAGGAACGATGAGAATATGTCAGTAGAAGATGGTGTCTTTGGAACATTAAAAAAAATCTATATTGAAGAAGATGCAAAAGCTAAAAGGAGAAAGGAAATGCACAGATAAAGCTCAAACTACACTATATAGAATGAACAACAACATAACCTGATCTTCATGGAAGAAGCTTGAATGGACAAAGAAGAAATAGAGAATACTGCTATGTAAAGTTTACTTATGCAGTCCAATCCTAGCCTACCTTTACACTGGCGTAACGCATGTTCCGCCATTGTAAAACTACTTTAAGGCTGTTGCGAATGCCTGGCAACCACCTCAAGCAACAAGCAGCGGTTCCATGCAAAGTCAGACACCGGACACCCACCGGTGCAGGTAGGCTGGCATAGGAGGGTGGAGGGAGGCAGAGAGAGGTTGAATGGGATGGGGGATGGCGGTATGGGGCGGTGATGGGGCAGGGGGAGGGCAGATCAGGCCTGAAAGGGGGGTGGGTTTGGCGGCAGCAGCACATGCCAAATTCTGACCTCTTTCCCAGGCCTGATCCAGCTTCATGGATCAACTTGGACTTGCACCAGTGATTGAGCTGGTGCAGGTCCATGTTGACCCATGGCGACTGCTGGAGGTTACCCCAAGGCATGGGAACTGAAGGCATGGAGGTCCCCAAGGCATGGGAACCTTACCTCAAAGAGGCTTCCAGTGGCCAAAAATTCCCCGTGGGGTACAGCAGAATCCGCGCCAGCACCGCTGCATCACTGTGCGGGGATTTAGTTAGGATTGGGCTGTTATTTATATTGTATTTACTGTGTTAAATCTTTGTGAGCTACCTTGAGCTTTTACTGGAAAAGTGGGATATAAATTTCTAATATAAATAAACAAACCAATAAAATAGCCATGCAGGACTAAAAAAAAAAGTGTTACTGAAATTTCAGCACACTGACCAATGAAATTGTCAGCCCAATCCTAACTAAACATTGCAGTGACATACATGCTTTTACAACATTGCAAACTGCGCAACACCAGTGGCCATATTGGAGATGCCACCACAAAAGGCAACAGAAGGCCCGACATGCTGCTCATTGGCATCGACAGAACGCGGCAGGTGGGCCGGCCCGCCGGGGGGGTGACACGCACAGAAAGGGTGACGCGCGCACCCATACGCGTCACCTCCACTGCGTGCGTCACACTCCGGAGGCTCTAAGGCCGGGAGAAGGCCTCGGAGTGTCCGCCCCATCCGGCTGTCCGAGGCCTTCTGACAAGGCTCAATGCGGCGATACACAATTTATTAGCTTTTTCGTGCATGCGCAGAACGTTTGAGTGCAAAAGGGCAGCCCTTGCCCTCAGAAACATTCTGCGCATGCGTGAAAAAGCTAAAAGTTTTGGCCTTGTTAGAAGGCCCCAGTCCGCCGGAGAAGGAGGACGCTCAGAGCCGGCAGCAGTGGGGGTACGTTTTTGGGGGGTCACGGGGGTCACTATGGTGATGCGCGCCGATGTCACCCTAGGGCAGGGGTGACGCACGTGCCCCCGCTCTAGGGTGATGCGCGCCTAGTGACGCCTCTGATGCTGCTGCAGAAGTCAACCTGAACTGAGGCAAGTAACCCGTAGTAGGAGGTGGGCAATGGGCAGGGGGGCAGAACGGGGTGGGGAGGGGAAAAAATGGGGGAGTTTCTGGGCGCAGAGGGGGTAGGGCAGGAGGCAGAATGGGGGAGGGAGGAATAGTTCCCAGCGGCACCAGCATGCGCCAGGATCCTATCCATATTCTTCTCCCCTACTCTCCTTGGTTCTGTGCCAGGAAAACAGTGTTCTAGCAGCGTGCTACCAGAGTGCACTTTATGGCTGCTTTTCAGCAGCCAGTGCTGGTGGAACATGAGTTCCGCCAGTCAGGCAGCCCAATAAGGACTGGGCTGTGAAAAAGATAAAAGAATTATAGCATATGTGTAAACTGGGTGTAAGATTTAAGAAGTGTTTGAGAAAGATTGTATCAAATTGATTCATTCAACGTCCATAGGTATTATTACAGAAAACAACTTGATGGATATTTTTCTAGCAAATATATAAGATGGTTTAAAATTGATCATTAAAAGACTGTTTTGAAGCAGTAGAGCACAGTGGTAAAACTAAATCAGAGAAGTAGATATTGTGTCTTCAACCAAGTGGAAATAAATTATCACTGTGAGCATCATATTCAAAAATTCACATTTGCACAATGTCACAAATCCAACAATGCCCTTCACACAGTTGTGCAAGTCAAATGTTTACACTACAACCACTGGTGTCACTGCAGGGGGGGCGGAGCTCTAAGTTCCGCCGCGGTCAGACCCTCCGTTACAAGGGAGCACGAAGCGCCCTCGCCTTCAGAGCCATTCAAGTAGGTGAAAGTGTTAATGTGAATTTAGATGTAGTCCAAAATGTTCCATGGGGAGCTCTTCCCCCAACAACCTCTCACAAATACTACTGCTAACATTGTACTGTGTGAATTAACACGAGGATCTACCATGTCTACAGTGAATATGAAGCTCATTCAGTAGCTTTGGGCAAGTCACTAACGCACAGTTCTTATGCATGGTTGTTGTAAGGCTAAAAGAATTGCTCCAAGGTGATTTTTTTAAAGAAAAGCAGACACAAATCTAACAAATAAATACATTAGCAAACAAGCTGTATGGACTGATCTTGGGATCCATTGTGCTGTCAAATAAACAAGGAGAATTGGCTACAAGAACTTTTGTGCATGTCAACATCGCAATTTGTGGCAAAGTAAATTAAATCAATCAGGTCAACAAGAATTAGTGAAAGTTACTCAATTAATAACATCCATTCAGTAGATGCAACACAGTGGTGAACCCAAACCCCTTATGTTGGCAGAGAAATCTGACAGAGAAATTGGCAGAGAAATCTGACATATTTCAAATGACTTATTTCCCATCTGAAAACCTTTTTGACCACTGCACAGGTAGGTACTTTAGCATAAACCTACACCACTAATAAGCAAGCAATTATTAAGTAAACAATTACAGTATTGATTTGCAACTGATTGGTAATATACGAGGATGCATTTACCTGCTTCTCTCACATAGGATGCACTACTCTAGCTTCACTGGTACAAGCCACTCTCTGCACCATTACAGCTGTGCACATTCATAAGATGTAGTTGCCAATTAGTTAATTTCCTTTTGCTGCTGGGTATTTATATGCTGTTTCTACCTATTAAGGCTTGCAGAATAGTTTCTCAGATTATATAACACTGATAAGCAGCTATGTACAATAAAATAATTATACAGTATAGCTAAGAGATGTAAGATATTTTTAAAATGAAGTCTGCATAAATATAAACACCTGAGGACTAACCATAGCAAAGATGATAAAGGTTGCAACTATACACACTTGCCTGAGAGTAAGCCTCTCCACCAGTGGGACTTATTTCTGAGTAAACATATACAGTAGGGCCCCCGTATCCATGGGGGATACGTTCCAGGCCCCCCCCCCGCAGATACGTGAAAACCATGGATAGGGGCAAATGCCCCCTCCGCGGTTTTCTGAGGACCCCACACATACGCAACCCCCCCGGCTCTTATTTTTAGCGAAGCAACTTTCATTTCTTCCTTAAACAAACTCGATAAGCAGCCTCCTGATTCTTATTGCAGGCAAGTAGAGCGAGACTAAGTGCTAGAGAGGCTCTGCAAGCTTAACAGGAAGTGCTTCTGTTAACCTTGCAGAGACTCTCTAGCACTTAGTCTCGCTCTACTTGCCTGCAATAAGAAGCAGGAGGCTGCTTATCGAGTTTGTTTAAGGAAGAAATGAACGTTGCTTTGCTAAAAGTAAGAGCCTGGGGGTGCACGAGCAAGCATTGGGGAGGGGGGTTGGAGGGCATCCGCTATCCACAGATAAGTGAATCCGCAGATAGTGGGGGGGGGGCTGTATAAAGTTGTGCTATAAGGCTGCAATCCAATACACATTTTGCTGGGAATAATCTATGGGAATTACTTCTGCATAGATATGCATAGGGTTGCACTGCAACTCACTTATGAGGCAGCAACCAGAGTTGGGTGTCATCAATAAGTGGATGATACCCAGCTCTACTTTTCTTTGAGCCCAAACCTATTCCACACTGTGCTACAGCATGCAGCCATGCCCAAAAATATGCAGTGTGCACCATATGATTGGGGAGGAGGACACAACCTGAAGGCAAATGGGAGGTAAGAAAGAAACATTTTTACTTACCTCTGCATAAGTCTACAGGCCACCTACCGGACTTTTTGGACATATGCCAGTCAATTTGGTGGCATATGTCCAAGGAGAGAAAGAGGCAGGGAGGTTTTAAAAAGGGGGGATAAATTCCGGTATGTGTGACTGCCATCCCCTTCCTCCCTCCCTCCCTCCCTGACATACCGTCCGGTTCCTCCCTCAACATGCCCCATTATTCCCCATCTCTGCCCATGATCTTCCACCCACACCGGCTTATCTTCACCAGAGCAGGTCACCAGCTGTTACAGAGGGCAGCCACTGCTGCTGTTGCCTTGCGGTGTTGGCTCAAAAATGGCTGTCAGTAAAGCATTTCAACACAATCCTTTACTAAACAATAGAATTGGATGTGAGCACTTTCACCAGTTTTTTTCCCCCATTTCACTTTTGATGTCCTTTAACGTCCAGATATCACAGTTCCTGTTTCTACCCAATTTCTCCCCCTGGAATTTCAGGGCCAGAATTGTTTTTCTTTAATATATGCTTATCTTGCACAATTACATCTCTGCACATATTTGCACTCTATCCATTATATTGGACTTATTGTGCCAAAGAAGTCTGAACAGGACAAATAACCTTAAGAATAGACCACGTAGTAGCTGAATTTCAGGTTCGTAAAGTAGCCTGATCTAGCTTCTACTGGAAAAAACCCACAAATATCATCAGATAAAATTAGTGAGGTGCACTATTAGTCTACTGCCTCCCACCTCACCCATCAGCCCCCTGCCTGAGCTGGTGACTTCACTCCATCTCATGTGCTGTTGGGCCCAGAGTGCCATCTATAACTATTAGTTTCAATATCTATGATACTATCCAGAGCAGGCCTGTGAGCAAAAATAAAGAAATTTTTTACTTACTCCACTACTCCCTGGGCCCCCATCGGCCTACTTGGGAGCACACCAGCTCTTTTGGGGTGGGTAAACCTAGGTTAAACAGTGCCTGGGATGTGCCAACACTAGGGTGCCAACAGTGCCAACACTAGGTTAAACAGTGCCTGAGATGAAAAGCTTGTTTTGCCCCATATCAACTGTGTTCTTGATTATAGCCTGTTATTTTGTTCCTCAGAATGGTGCCAACCATGAGGGCTTGACATAGTCAGCATTGTGCTCCATCCCCCCCATGGCACTGAGGAAGCGATAAGGGTGCAGCTCATTGGCCCTGCTATGGCAACATGAGAGGAGCCTGGTTAGCATTAATGGCAACTTCATCATCCTTTCCCTCATTCATTCATTCCTTATCACCAAAGGGGTCAGTCCAGAATTAGTGGGTCATCATGTTGAGGCAAAATAGGATTTTTTTGCACTTCTGACTAGTTGCCAATACACACACACACACACACACACACACACACACACACACACACACACACACACACACACACACACACACAGAGTTCCAGGTCTGATCGGCCCAGAGTTAAGCTAAATTGGGAGATTTATAAAGCAAGAGGTTAAAATGCAGTGTATGATAGTTTTGGATCATTGACTGGATAGCAGAGCACAACCTCAAAGTGCCTCCAATTAGGCTACCAGTAACAACAAGACAGGGTTTTTCAAAAGAATATATAATAGAATTTATTAAGAGATATAGAGAAACAAGGAAAAGGCAATGCTTACTTGTAAGATCAGGGATTTAAGTGGTTGTGGGTAAAAGAATATTGGTAAATAGCTATTGGTAAATAGCTCCATTTGGACAGGCACAGGTTAAGTGAAGGAGGGAAAGAACAAGAGTGAAAGTCAGGCTGCCAGCTGGGCTGAGTTTCCTCCACCAGAGATCACCCAAGAGAAAGGAGAAAATTAGCAGAACAAGCACTGGGAACGGAAGCTTTTTTAGAAGGAAGGAAGAGTTGTTACGTGGGTTAAAGGGAGAGAGAACAGAAATTACCTATCCTTAATCTGCTGGGTAGACAGGGGTATGATGTCCTCCTGCAAAGTCAGACCAAGCTGCACAGCTTCAGTTCCCAGAGAAAAAGGAAAGCACAGACAAAAAGGTGCCCTTTGTTGGGCAGAGAAAATAGCTCTTCTGAAGATGAGGGCAGCTACTGAAGCAAGAGGCTTTCCAAGTGGGAAAAACCTTACCAGAAATAGAAAGAGTGGACTCCTTCAGTTGGGAAGAAAAAATGCCACAAAATGGTGCAAGTCTCTATGGAGGGAAGAGACTACCAAAGAATACCAAAAGGGTTAGTTATAGGACTTTGGATAAAGAATACAAAGTTATTCCTGGGTGAATATTAGTACCTGGGAAGGCCGTTGGTGCCTTCTAAAGTGCTAGCACTGTTGCTGGGTTACCCCTGGGAGCATGGGGCAGAGGTGCAAAAATTACATTCCCCTGATTGGCTGGCCATGGTTTTTGGGGGTGGGGGCTTTGACATGAGCCCTGAGCACATTGCTGAAGCACTCAGTTGTGTTGGGTTTTCAACCCCCTCCCACCCTCTCTTAGGTCAGTCTGGGACTAGCACGTTGCTCTTCATGGGGGCCGAGTAGGAATTTTGGGGTAGTTTGGGGTAGCTAGATTGGCCCATGGTGGTAGGTTTTTTGCCTACCCCAGAACTAGGCTTACCAGATCTCCAACCGGGACAGAGTGCTAGACCTTTAGGAGAAGGAATGTGGACAGGTGTAGCTTGTTAAACCTTAGAGCACGATCCGGGGCTTGCTTCTGAGTAGACATGCCTAGGAGTGTGCTCTAAGGTTTAACAAGCTACACTTGCCCACATTCCTTCTCCTAAAGGTCTAGCACTCTGTCCCAGTTGGAGATCTGGTAAGCCTACGCAGGGGGGCAGTCCTGGAGGGGTCCCCTCTGGGTAACATTTGTTCCCTTACCTGGGAGTAAGCCTCCAAGGCACAGAGGGGTCTACTCAGACCTGGAGCAGCAAAATTGCTGGTGCAGGTCTGCAAGGACCCGGGCTGCAGGATCAGGTCCGGGAAGGGGGGTTGGATTCAGCCACTGCTGCTGCCGAACCCACCACCTCCCTGGCCCCAATCCGCCCTCCCCCCACCCCAATTCTTACCCTCCCTTGCCAACTTACTTGAGTCTGCAAACCTTCACGTAGCAACTGCCTCACGCGGGGCCACTCCAGCCTCCCCACCAGCGCTCCAGCAGCATGCGGCTTCACACACTGCCGGAGATGTCTTTATGATTGCTGTAAGGCAGCCTCCAGTGGAATTGCCCAATAGGATTGGGTTGGTAAAGCCTGGATGGGATGTCCATTGGGGGAATAGATAGTAGCTGGTTGTCTCCTCCAGTGACATCCTTTTGGTGCAGGAAGGGAACCTGCACCAAAAAGAGGTTTGTTTCAATTTAGTTTTGGAGACATCAAGAATTTTTCACTGGGGAGGATTACTAGACACCAACCATATGGTGGAAGACAGCATCACAGATGTATAGTTTTAGACTGTAATGCTGAATGTACTTTGTGGGTTTCAATGACACAATTTGACACTGACTTGTTCAGTAAAATGAGATTTAACTTTTAAAAGATATTTCCTAATGTCTAGTATTTTACAAAAACTACAACTTTTATATGCAGATTCTTTACATTAGATGTGAAATGATAAAATTCCAGCAGATTTTTCATAGATAATTGCAGGCAATTATAGAAAAATTCTGCAGAACCTCTGTAATTAAGCACAAACTGGCTACTACCATAAAACATAGCTACCACCAAAGTTCATGATCTTCATTAACACTCAGCTTTCAACTGAGACATTTCAGCCTGTTTTTCTTATTGCACAATAATACTCCATCTTCTGTTCTTAAAACTTGAGAACCCATTTACAGGGACTATTGCTAACCAGAAAGCCACTGAGAGTTTTATTAGCAATTAACTTTATGAATGACTTTTAAATTGTACTATTTGATTAAACAGTGTTTAGCTGCCCAAGAAAAAAAGACAAAGGATTCAGCTGCTTGCCTAGTTATGCACATCACATCACACTTAAGCTAATAAGCTTAAATACATGTTAACAGGATGTGAAACTGTAACCATGGGTCATGCTGGTTTCAATAGGAATACTTCAGGTTAGGGTAAAATAATTTACATGTTGCCATCACAGTACTGAATGAGTATAGATTGTCTGGCTATTTGGTATTTGATTGTTTAATATTCAATTGTGTAGTGGTGCTCTCTCTATACTACTATAAACCTTTGACTGGATTAATAAGTTCTTGCAGTACTGAATGAGACTGTTGCTACCAAGACGAACACTGAATAACTGGTGCTCTGCTCTAATCATTTTGGACTGGAATATTTACATATACCAATGGTTTAATATTCCTGGAACACCACTGTAAAGTTGTATTTGATGTGACTTTTGGTAAATCTGGTCCTAAATGGCACAGAAAGTTTTAGGATAGGCCAGTTATGATGCAATCCTATGCCCCTCTTGTGCCAGCACTGTGGCCTCACAAACTGATGCTGGGGGTGGGGGAGTAACAGGGTGGGGGAAGGCAGAGAGGGGGTGGATTGGGCCTGGGAGAGTGGACGCTATATTTTATCCACTTTCCCAGGCCTCCATGCCTGGAGATGGCCAAAGAGTTGGTGGGAATCTGAGTAGCCCCAACGTGGCAAATGTCTGCTTACCCCGAGTAGACCTTCAGTTGCCTCCTTCCCCAGATAGGATACATCGTGTGCCGCACGGTCCATGCTGCATGGCCTGCGCCAGGGGATGATAGGACTGGGCTGCTAGCCCTTTTTGATAAATGGTATTTGCACTCCGATTCCATGGTAGCACAGTCCACTAAAACGGGTGGGACTTCTGTTCAAATAATATGTTAATAGCCAGGTCCTTAAAATTGTACCCAGTGTAAAAGCAGCATATTCAAGTAGCACAAATGCCTGGTTAGATCCTTTAATCCTCTTTGATCACTATGGTTGTAAATTCTACAAAAAGAATGATGACATTCGTTACTCCATCTATTCCATCTACAAATATAGATTCTTCTAGGCCCCAAAAGAGTTTCTTCTAGGGTTCGTCATAAAATTTAAAAACATGTTTTAACCTCATACAGCAGGTCCTCTAACAATGTGCAAAAATGGTGAATAGAAATCAGTTGGAATAGAAATCAGTTGGAAAGAGATTCTACCCCTCTTTTCTTTCCAGATTTTCTTTTCTCGATCCTACCCCATACCAATGAAATTTAACTGACAGAATTATGATATCAAGGGACAGGCAGGCAGAAGGAAAACAGAATATATTGACTTTGAATTAACTGTTTTATTGCTTTTTAAATGTGATAGATTTTTGTATTTGATTTTTTCTTGTAAGTCGCCTTGGGTCCCATCAGGGAGAAAGGCGGGATAAAAATATTGTAAATAAATAAAATAAATAAAAAGTAAGGGGGTTATGAAGTAGCAGCTAAATTAACTAGTTGCATTTCTGACTAGCAGCAAAAGGATTGAGGAACAGGGATAGTAAACTGAAGGTGAATTGAATTCACTGGGCATTCTAAATTACTTAAAGCTCAGGATATAAAGTAGAATAACCCTGCAGGTAATTGAAGAAGATAATTAACTAGCATTTCCACACCTTTTTTCATAAGAGCTTCTCTTCAGAAGCAGTCTCTCATAAACAAGCCATACATTAACTAACCAATACCAGGTTGATAATTTATGAGATAACACAAATTCCATTCCAGACTTTACCTAGAAACACAGGGTCAAAAATGCCCAGAGGCCTCCAAAATAGTAAGCAGTTGTCTCCTCTAGAGAACTGGCAAGGGTGAGTATTTCTTTTATCCCCCTCGTCATGGTTTGCAATGTATTGTAAAGCATGCTGTGAACTGGACAGTGGCCTGCTTCCTACTTCCTGCTCGACCAGTGGCTGCCCTGGGAAACCGTGCACCCCAGAACAGAATGGGGATAAACAGACGCTTTGTAAGACTGTGACACTCCCTCAGTGAAGAGTTCTATTCACAGGGCCATTTTCCGTGTTACTGTTCCCAACCCTTGTTCTTGAGATGCAAGTGGGAAAAAGTGGCCTAAAGATATGTGAAACTGAACTTGAAAAGCATCCAAGGCATGTCTATTTATTTCTATTTAGTAACATTCAGATCAGCTGAACATATGGCCAGGAAGTTAAGCAGATACATCACCTGATTTGCAGATTGCCTTTTTTTTTTTTTTGCTCCTCTTTGAGCTCCTTCACCAAATGTGATCATGTGGGAAACGTACCATGAACCAAGGAGTGCAGCTACTTGGCAGGTAATGCATGAACACAAACAAGTCAGTTTGCATAAAAAATACGAATGAGGTAAATGCCAGACCATACCTGATGTACATATGCTGCCTCTACTGTAATGTCAAATGAGCAGCGTATATTTCAAGGATGACAGATGTAAGGCTGTCTGGGAAGCAGCAATGTACACAGCTTTGGAGAAAGGATGGGACAGAAACATAACTAACAGCCCAATTCTATCTATCTCCCCCCCTTTGATACAGCGTAGCAAAAATGGCGACTGCTGCATCCTATGGTGGGAGTGGCAGTCCGGGAGGCCTCCTCTGGGCAACGGAACGTTTGTTCCCTTACCCAGGGCTAAGCCTCTGCAGCAAAGATGACGTCACTGCCCACATCCAATCTCCAGCAGTTCAGCAATTACATAACATTTTTGCTTGACATATCCATAGGAACCACATTTATAGCACAATCCTGCCTAAAGAAAGGCCCGTGGAGCACGTGCTCCGCTAGGTGTCGCAAAAGTGCCGTCAAGCACTTTTGCAGCACCTTGGGTGTAAGTGGTGCTGGTGTCGAGACTGGCACCACTCACACCGCCACCCTCTGAACACTGTGCCACCGGACACAGGTAGGTCCTGCGATAGGCGGTGGGAGGGCATGGGGAGGGCAGGCTGGGGTGGCAGGGGAGGGGGACATTGGCCAGCCAGGCCTGGGGGGGCAGGGATATCGGTGCCTCACTGCGCTGATATCCCAACTGCCTTCCTGAACTTGGCCGGCCTTACACGTCCTCATCGGTTGTGCGCCAGCTAAATGATAAGATCCTCCCATGACCCTCAAGTCACCTATGTGGCCTTTGTTTGCGTTGCGACCCCTAGTTTGGAAACCACTGCTACACAGGCTTATACATGACTTATACAGAAGTAAGTCATGTTGTGTTCAATGGGATTTACTCTCAGGAAAGCGTACATAGGATTGCAGCCTGACTGCATTAACAGATGTATGTGCACTATGGGCTATTGAACCATGCCACCAAACAAACACATGAAAAGACCAGTCTTCTTGTTTATGTATAGAAAGAATCTACATTATTTACCTGGTCAAAATTTTAGGATAGTGTGTAAAACACAACATGGCAGAAAACTCTTGGAATCGATATGCAGTGCAGATCTCGCTAACAGAGCAGTTACATTATCTTGTATGGCACGTGCACAGTTGCCAAGGCAACCGGTATCCTTCAACCAACTCTATTATTATGGCTATTAGAGGCTTTTAGACTCTCTGGTGTCCAAGCCATCACTCTGAGCTGGTTTGTGCTAATAACCCTCCAGCACAGATGCAAGAAGAAAAACATAAAATAGAGGAAAAAAATACTCTTTTGCTTTGCAGATTGATAAATAGCATTATAATCCAGTGGCAGCTTGGGAATTTAAAGAGGGAAGCAACTCTTACATAACTATCTTTATTAAACCAGATAAATGTAGTGACAGATCTTTGCAGACCTTGAATCCCTATGATGAATAAGTGTCTGAATGAAGCTACATTATTCAGCAACACTATGTTACTTACTAATTATTTGAAAGACAAATCTCATTGCACATCTATTGCGGTGAAAAATTAATTACCAATTGCTGCAGCTATCAGATGTTATTTTCTGAGATGTAAATGATGAATATATTCATAAAACACAGTCAGGAAATGACAGATCCAACCTTTTAATGTTATCACTCAAATTTTAAGAGCGGATATGACATTATCAAATTTAAAATCATTACACTCTGATCTGAATTTGGCTTACAGAAACCATCTTTCTGGGAAAGGCTTCTCTGTTGTGGTATCTAGCATTTGTTGTATCTAGCATTTACACATCAAACACTACAGCAACCTCATTATGCTCCATATGGATGTTAACACATTGTTTCCTTAGCCACCAACTAGGAAATTTCAAGCAGAAAATAAATACCTTAATTTATTAAAGTATCTCTTGACAAATCATCTAGTAGTTTCTCAGCTAGAAGATTTATCCTAGCACTTGAAGTGCACTCAGTCTTAGGGGAAGGCAGAATAATGGATGCTTTCATACTAAGTATATGGAATGCTGTGTTTGTACACTAAACATGATTCAGAAATCTATCATACTTTTCCTATCACTTCCTGCAACTATGCTGCAACTGCGTGTGGCATAAGCGGAGGCTTACAGCAGTAGCAGCTTACCATACTATGTATCATCTTCTATAAGAAAAGCAAAACAAAGCTGGACAGATCCACCTGGCTTACATGTGAAAGTAAGGGGTAAATCCCCTTTGTTGCAGCTCTGATCTGGTACAAAGTGCTGAATCAATTGTAGGGCTTTTCTGCCCTCTCAGTGACCCTTGGGATGGGGGTGTAATGTTTTCCCATCATTTGAAATACCATCTTCCTCTCTAATCTTCCCTCATCCAAAAAGAGCCCCTTGCATGTTGCTCCTGTGCTGTGTAAGTGGTGTGGATGCTGAACCCAGTGTTGGTTCGTGTTGGGTCCTGCCATCTTCACCTATGGAAAATTGTCTGAACATCCTTTCCCACCCCCACCACCTAAAAGTGGCCAATGCCACAACATTCAATCCATATTTCTAACTGAATTCAGCAAGTAAGGCCATGTTGTTGCTCTCACAGCAGCAAGGAGCTTTATTACAGAGGATCTCTAGCAAAATTTCTGCTTTGCAGCTTGGAAAACAGGTGAAGGATATCTAGGAAGAGGTTTTTTTTTTTTCCTGCAGCTCAATCACAGTGAAAGAACTGAGGCTAGGGTGTAGAGTTTTCTTTGATAAAATTATACAATGTAAGAATGAAATGTGGCAAAAGTACATAACATGTCTGCACTTGTGCATTTTGATTTTTACTAGCTATGACCAATTATATTCACCAAATAATTACTAGAAAAGAGAAAAAAGGAGGTTTGAGAAACACTGCAATCTCCCAAGACATTTCTGTGTATCCACATTCTGATAGTGGTCAGATTCTGTTCCTATGTTCTAAATGAATCACAACACAACAAATACAGAAAAACCACAAACATTATGTTTATTATTAGGCAACTTTTTTAGTCCAGGCCAGTATTTAGAATCCCCTGGGTTAGTCACAGACTAATAATTCATTTTAAGGTTTATATAACACTGAAGGAGCAAACATGATTCAAATAAATGGACAACAATCCATTTGTGGTAATCTGCAAAGAAAGAACCTCAACATTTTGTTAAGACCTTTCTGTGTACCTAGTCTCATTTTCAAGAGTTCTTGGCACTCTGCTATACTGTACCAAGAAGACTTTATGATATTGTCACAGCTACCCAGTGATGTAATTAGTTCCTTAAACTTAGAAATTGAATCAGAGGTAGATTATCGGAAGAACTTTCAAATTTTGATACAAAAATAAAAACATCCAAAATATCTTATTTCAAATATTGGTAAAACACAGTGGAGAAACACATCTACTGTATTTACGGTATGTTGCAAGTAACGAATCCAGTACAGAATGGGTACATTTGTACTTAACCTCCATTAAAACTATATTGAAGTGCTCAAAGTTCCAAACACAATTTTTGTCCTTTCATCCAGTAGGCTCCAAGTACTATGTAACCTCTGCAAAGATGTGGTTAAAAACAGATCTGATCATGAAAAGGTAGATTCAAAAGAAAGCATCATCAGAGAAAAACAATGAGGAATATAGTAGTTATTCTGTCATGGTAACTTTTTCCTGTCATAAATAAATGCTTATGCAAACTCACCCTCAGGGCTGCACAGCTAAGATGTGAAGACAGTGGCTCCAAGCAGGATGCTATTTCATAGGCTTACCATATCCAAAGGGGGACAGGGTGCCTACACCTTTAACCATTGTAAAAAGAGGGAATTTGGGCAGGTGCAGCTTGTTGCACCCTTCCATTATGAGCTGCACCTGCCCAAATTCCCTCTTTTTACAATGGTTAAAGGTGTAGGCACCCTGTCCCCCTTTGGATATGGTAACCCTACTATTTCATAGATATTGGCTTACCTTGTGTTCTACAACACACATCCCTCCCCACCCCTAGTCATGCCTTAGCAAGATGACAACAGGAAAATTTGGCACTGGCTTCAAGAGAAAGTGCATTGTAAGATAAAGGAGAGGGGCCTAATCTGTAGGACTATATGGATCAGCCATCAGATATTGATGTTTCAAGCAGTTCTGCGTGTGGATACAGCCATGCTGTGTGAACCCTCAGTGTTTCTTATGAGTTTTATACTGATGCTATTTTGTACCTGTCAGTAATTGTAGACTTTACCTTTTTCGCTCTCTCTAAAAAAACAAAACAAATCACCTTTGTGCTAGCATAATTTGACACTATTTTCAGTTGCAATTAAAATAGAGTGCAGTGGGCCCTCGGTATCCATGGGGGCTGCATTCCTGGAACACCCGCAGATACCAAAAACCATGTTAAATGAAATCTGGGGTGGAGGTGGCGCCACAGTATCTTATTTTTCAGCTGCACTGGGCCCGCCACTGCTTCTCGACTCCTGCGTGTCTTTTTAGTACTCCAAACTGCTGCAAACAGTAAAAAAGAGCAATCAAAAGCGACTTCCAGTTTCACATCACAACTGGAAGTCGCTTTTGACTGCTTTTTCTTACTGTTTGCAGCAGTTTGGAGTACTTACAGTACAAGGTGCCTGGGTGTCAAGAAGTGGGCAACGGGCCCAGCGCAGCTGAAAGATAAGGTACTGTGATGCCACCCCCTGCCTCCAGTGGGACTCTGCTTCCAGGGTTAGTCATCCGTATTGAATCAAATCCGCGGATGGCTAACTCGCAGGTAAGGGGAGTGCCCACTGTATTGTGTACTCCCACTGTCATTTTCTGGTATCTGCCCATGATAAATAATTTTCTCCATTTTGTCTTCATGCCAAAATGTATTGCTTTGCAGGGAAAGTTAGAGATGTCTTTTAAAATATATTAGTGTATCCACACATGCACTAGAGTTCTTCAGGTTTCGGTCCTCCTCCCTCACCTTGAAGTTACACCTCTTCGGATGAGTGGGTGCATCTTGGTAAGCATGCATATAAAGCTAGAACTCCATGTGCAGCAAAATGAAGTTGGAATAAGATAGAGTTCTGAGGTGGTAGAATGGACAATACCATTCCAGACTGCAACAAAGGATTATATTTTTGAATACTTACCTATGTAACAAAAAAAAACTTCAATGCAAGAAGAAAACTAATACATCAAAGTGGCAAACTAGAATACTGGTATGTAGAATTCCTGGTATGTTTGTTTTCTTCCTGCAGGAAGTGTTTATGTGGCAGAACATTAAAAAAATGGAATTTCCCCATCTGCAGTTGAAGTAGTACAGTCCACTCTAGCAGCTTAGGATTCTGACCTCTCATTCAGGTGCATCTGTAGACCAGGTCTAAAGCATGCAAAAAAGCAGGCCTACCCAGATAGTAAAAGTTACTGCTATATATGTCAGAATTATGACTGTTCTGTAATAAATACAATGTCACCCATATTGAGGAGTCACAAACATGCTGTAAGGCACATTTGCATCACGCGGCAACAAGGTCAGCGCCGCTCTACTTGACCCATATTTGACTCTGCACCCTCCGAGGAAGGTAAATTCCCCACAGGGTGGTGGAGGGTGGAATGGGGCATTCCGTGGGGGTGGGATTGGTTGGCCAGGCCAAGGAAGGGGGAGCAATCGGCAGTGAAGGCTATGCTGAAATCCTATCCCCCTTCCCGGGCCTTGGACTTGCACAAGCAATAGCAGCTGGCACACATTTGAGCAGCACCATCGGGGTGGCTAGGACTTTACCGAAGGGAACAAATGTTCCCAGATAGTAAAAATTACTGCTATATATAACACAAAACAAACATTTCTTTCCCCCAAAGTGACCTCCCACCTGCCTCCTTTGCACCCAGGATGCGGCAGAGGCTGCACCAGTCTCACAGCATTGCAGGGTGCAAAGCTATACAGGATTGGGTTGTTAGTGTTCTATGATCTGGCCAAAGTGAAGTACTTCCATGTTCCTTGATTTCAGCAAGAAAATGAAGCATATGCTGAAAACTTTCCAACATAAATAAATGGGATTTAAACACGTTAACTTTGGCTGGTTCATGTCCACTATCTTAAAAGAAGAATTTATTAACACACCCATTTCAGAATGTTCAGGGAGTGTCTGTACAATGTTCAGCAGGTGGCGGGGGGGGGGGGAAGCCTTCAGCAATGTGTAGTGAAGGTGGGGCAGTCACAGGCAGTAATAATTGATGTGAGAACAAGGCTGTGATGCAGCAGTATCCCTATTTCCATCAGTGAAACATTGGACAGTATAGCATATGTGGCCACAATTAACTGTATGACATATTATTATTTAAATTATTTCTATCCCAGCTTTCCTTCTGAATAAGCAGAGCGATAATCAAGTTGAGGCTGTTTTCTGAAAATTTCTGAAGAATTTACTTCTTATTGTACATGAACTTAAATGTTTTATTTAAAAATAGATGAAGCACGTCACTTCAGATTTAGGCCTTGTTTTTCAGCATTGGTCACGCCAAGGTTTTCTCTCACTTTAAATCAATATATCTAGAACTGGGTCTCATGAACATTTGGATACACATGCTTGATCTTTATGTGAAATAACAGAGAAAGAGACAGAAAGTGAAGGGGAAAATCCAGTCTTTGGACACAAGGGAATGCTTTGAGCTGTCTCATCTGTTTTGTCCCTGTTCCCAGTTGAGGCTGAGAATCCCACTAAGGATTTTGAAGAAATGGGCAACACCTCCACTTCCTTTATCTGCCAAAAAAATCAGATTAGAATGAGCAATGCAGAATGGGGAATTAATTTGTATTCCTAGAAAGGACACAGAAGAAAGCACACAGATTGTGTTCAGAAACCACCTTTAACGGAGACTTGCATCTGGGTCAAGCCAGTTCCTTCTCAGTTGTGTGTTCTTTACAAAACTAGAACATTAAAAAAATCCATTAAATATATCAGCCTCACGGGCTTTACATAATAATACTGTAGATATATTTTAATATGTACAATCCCCAATAACTTTTGTGTATACTGTACAAATTATTTGTTGTTCATCGGAAAGATGACCCACTGCTTATGTATTGTAGGAACACTCCACTGTGCAATTTGAATGGAACAAGCTAAACGTTGAAATTTAGAAGGACACATGAGAACTAGCATTGTGTAATCTATAGAAAGGAAGAAATGTACAAGATTATCAAAGTACACATGGAAACTCACTACTCTTCTAAATCTCAAGCACTCAATTAAAATTCTTTTGTCTGAAGATTAACATTTCACCCAGCAATATATTCATCACAGCAAACCCCAATATTTTTTCAAACTAAGTAATTCTAATTTTATCTATCATTCAATAAAATTTCCCACCATGCCTAGTGGAAAAGGCTTTGCAGTCGATCAGTAACTTTTCCACAGATCACTGCAACGTGTGATTTAAAAAGTTTGAGAGTACCTGAAAGACCTCTGGGGAAGTGGAAACAGTGAAGTGCCCCCTGTCTAGAAATCAAGGGCTATGGCAAGTAACTAGCATTTTATTCTCAGTTTCATTAATTGTGTCAGGAAGCAAGACTGATGGTGCAATCCTGTGTAGAAAAACGCTGGGGAAGCACGCACTACCCTGGCGCTGGGTGTCATAAACGTGCCATAAAGCACGTTTACATCACCCGGAGAATAAGGGCCACTGGCACAGAGGTTGGAGGCCCTCTCTTCCCCGGTAGACCATCCCTGCGCCCGCCAGACAAGGTAAACCCTGCACCGGCCGGTGCAGGGGGAGGGCAGACCAGGCGGCGAGCTCTGCTGATATCCCAAACCCTTTCCTGGCCTGGTGTGGCCTCACACCCCAGGCTCAAATGTATGCTAGCTCCAGAGTTGGCGTACATTCGAGTAGGCCCATAGAGCCTCAGGCCGCTTACACCCAGGAAAGGGGATGATCATCCCCTTCCCTCAAGGTGCTCCCAGGCTGCCCCAGCGGCAGCCCAGGACCAGGATAGGATGCGGCGGCCAGCCGCCACATCTTACACAGGATTGGGCTGTGAAGCTGCAGTCCTATGCACACTTACATAAGAGTAAGTCCCATTGAACACAGTGGTATTTAATTCTGACTAAACTTGCATATGATTGCACTGCAGTCACTTTGTAGCTAAGTACAGTACTGCAGTGGTAAATCAAACAGAGACTATTCTTCAGTAATAAGCACAATCATATCTACTGATTAAAAGCTTATTAGTGAATGAAACGAAAGGTTATTGTATGTCTGTAATTCCTCCAATACATTTTTCTTAACTTATGTTTACATTTTAAACATTCAAGTTGCAACACACTTTTGAAACTTCACAAAGTACCAAAACAAGTTCATTTTCAAGTAGCAAACTACGAAACAGATAGTTTTGGAAAAATACCTGCTACATTGTCTTCATTTTACAAGGCAATGAAGAGGTTGCAAGCTTTGCCAGATAAGAGGTTGCAAGCTTTGCCAGAGCAAAAACACAATTATTAGCCTCTTTGAAAGACAACTCTCATGAACTTTCCTCATAATATATATATACTAATACTAATACTCTCTCTCTCTCTCTCTCTCTCTCTCTCTCTCTCTGACACACACACACACACACACACACTCAACTCACACACTGCAGAGAAAACGTCACATTTATCATGTTCACATATCTTCTAAATGACGTACTTGCATTTTGTACCTCAAGGACTCTCACTCCAGTCCATCAGATAATGTATGATGTGTTATTTACAGCGCAATCATCCTAGGACGACCTAGCATCCACCGCCCAAAATAGTCGCAAACGTGCCGTAAAGCACATTTGATGACTACTTTAGAACCGGGAAGGTCGGCACAAGGCCGGCCTTCCCAGGTCCGCCGGCCAAGGACTCGGGCGGCTGCCGGACCCAAGAAAGGTAGGAGGCTCGGCAGATGGGGGGGAGGGATGGTGGAGCTGGGAGGGCAGCCATAGGCCCAGCCGTCCCGGGCAGGGGCGGGGACATAGCGCCCACCATATCCCGGGCTCCGCCGGGCTCCGGAGGACGGTTGGGCCGCTACACGGCTGCCTCCGACTTCCGCCAGCAAAATAGCTGGCAGAAATCTGAGGAGGCCTACCGGCCCCAGACGCCATTACACTCAGAGAAAGGGACAAGCGTCTCCTTCCTCAAGTAGACTTTCCGCCGCAGGCTGCCTGCTACAGGCTGCCTGCAGTGGAGCACTGGATCGGGCAGAAGGCCTTGGCTGGCCGCCTGTTCTTTAAGTAGGATTACACTTACACTGAAGAAAAATTGAAATACTTTAAATGATAACTCATTTTTCCACCAAATAAAACTAATATCTGTAAAATCCACTGTGCTTCCTTTGAGTAAAATTGATTTTTAAAAAGTACAGGAAATATTATAGATTAAAATTTAATAAATCATTTTAAGCCATTTCTTTTGTTAGAAGAGTACAAATCTACAAGTTAATAAAACTAAATTTCAGAATGATTGCATGTGTTTGGAACTTTTGCATTTAAACCTTCAAAGTCAAACTCAGATAAAAACCCTAACAATCTAAGCAAATGCTCATGTCAAAATTAAGTAATAAAGCTTTAGTGCTTCACATTTACCCTAAATGTAAATGATAGCCTTCTAAGCATCTTAAATTGTCCAGAAAAACAGAAATATTCCACTCAAAGGATACTGCTAGTACAGTTGACTAAGAAAACAATACAGTACATGCCATTTGCTTTCAAAATCCATAGTTGTACTATTTTATGTATTTTGAGGTTTCCTAATAAGTGTCTGTATAGTACATACTGAATTTGAAATATAAAAAATAGCTAACACTTGCAGATTTCTTTATGTAAAAAGTAGATAACAAGATTTGTAAAATAAATAAAATACAACTTGAAACCTGATCCAAAACATGTTTTCTCATGATGTGTACCATTGATTTCAACAGGCCTGGTATCTCAGTAAATATGCAGCATGCTTCTAGACATGTCTACCCAAAAGTAAATCCCATTAATAGTCCCTAGTATGTATGCATAGGATTGCAGCCTCAGCTATTCAGCATAAAAATGAATAAATATTTACAATTACAGGTTGAGTATCTTTTATCCAGACTGCTTGGGATGGGAAGTTGTCTGGATTTTGGATTTGTCTGGATTTTGGAATATTTGCATAAATATGAGATATCTTGGGGATGGGACCCAAGTCTAAACACAAAATTCATTTATGTATCATATATACCTTATACACATTGCCTGAAGGCAATTTTATACAATATTTTTAATAATTTTGTGCCCCAGCATGCCTTGCGCTATGCCAGCCAGGTGCTGGAAGACTTTTTTTTAAAGAAGTCATAGCCCCAAAAATGTCTGGATTTCAGAATACTCTGGATTTTGGATGTCCAGCAGAAGCATCACATGGGGAGGGGGCAATGGGGCAGTGGGCCCCCAGGCGGTGGGATCGGACCGAGCGGCAGGCGGGTGGGGGTGTCAGGGCGGCTGGCAGCGGCACAACTTGTGCCAGGAGTGAGGAGCGGCGGCGGCGGGTTTGGCCCTCCCACCCACCCTGCACCTCAGTAGTGTCCTTAACTGCTGCAGCCGTTATGTCACTTCCAGCGCGGGGAGGTGGTGGTCCGTGTTCCGCCACTGATGTACAGGGTAACCAAGCTGTAATCCATGAAGTTAGTACTGCAAGAACACTATTCAGCTAGTGGTATTACACTCCAGAATAGCAATTGACAACGCTGGTCTTTATATTGTAGGTTACTATATACAAACTCCATAGCCTATATATACTATCAATATTTTTATTATAAAGTTATTCAGCAGACCTGTTAAAATGGGTATTAAAACACTATATATAAGCAAAATTTTAACCTGCTTCGGACAGCACAATCCTGTGTAAGTATACGTGGCCGGCCTAAAGGGCCAGCCACTGTATCCTATCAGGATTGCGGCCTGATCTGGGGCTGCTAGGCCCCATCTTGGATGAAGGGGACATTTGTCCCCTTCCCCGGGTGTAAGCAAGCCCGGGGCTTATGGGTCTCCTCAAATGCATGCCAGGTTCAGACCTGGTGTACATTTGTGGAGGCAGTGGCCGGGCAGCGCAGGCCAGGAAGTGGCCTAGGATATTGCGGCCAATATTCCCACCACCTCCCATAGGCTTACCAGATCTCCAACCGGGACAGAGTGCTAGACCTTTAGGAGAAGGAATGTGGGCAGGTGTAGCTTGTTAAACTGAGAGCACAATCCTAGGTATGTCTACTCAGAAGCAAGCCTCACTGAACAGAATGGGGCTTGCTTCTGAGTAGACATGCCTAGGATTGTGCTCTAGGACTTAACAAGCTACACCTGCCCACATTCCTTCTCCTAAAGGTCTAGCACTCTGTCCTGGTTGGAGATCTGGTAAGCCTACCCTCCCAGCCCAGGCTGGCCAATGGTCCCCCTCTCTCACCGCCTCGGCCCGCCGACCAGCAGCCCACCGACTGGTGCAGGAATTACCTCCAGTGGCCAAAAGATGTGTGAGTTATGCACTGGAGTGAGCGGCTCTGGCCTCTGCGCTGGCTCCACTTACTCTCCAGTTGTTGAAAATGTGCCTTATGGCATGTTTACGACACCCCAGACTGGCAGAATGCTAGGCCTGCCGGCCTACAGTTAGGCAGGATTGCGCCGTAAAATTCTTATGAATATACTGCCTGGGTAAACCGCTTTGAATAAATCTAAATAAATAAATTCATATGCAGAATAAGAAAATGGGGTCTAATTAACTGATAAAATGGAGTTGAATTTTATTACAATTCCAAACACAAGATGTCCTTGGCTCTTTGCATGTATAGCAATGCCATAATTTGCCTAATTTCTAAAGAAAACATGAACATTTGACTTATCTGGATACTAAAAATAACTAACAACTCTAACACATTGGTAATCCAGCTTTCATTTGAATTCAACCAGTAGAAAAACAAGAGATCAAGAATAGGTGGTTATACAGTATGATGAATTCTAGAATAATAAACATATGTCAAGGATTAAGTTGACTTCCAGCACAATCATAGGCATGTCTACTCAGAAGCTAGTGGCATTGATTTCAACAGGACTTACTTCTGAGTAGATATGTTTAGGATTGTGCTTTATTAACTTATAATTTAATGTATTTATTTAAGGAATTTATATCCCACCTTTCCCATGTCGAAGCATATGCCCAAGATGGCTTACAAAATTCCATAATAAATGTACAATGTATGTAAACAATGAGTAAAATTATTCACAAACAATAAAACCATTGGGTACAGAGAGAGGCAACTATTTGGTACAGAGAGAGGCAGCAGAACCATAATTAATTCCAATTTCATTTTTTTCTGAAATTGAGTCTGCCCAACTAGACCTACAGCACAATCTTACCTAACAATAAGCCAGAGGAGTGCATACTCTGCTGGTTTAAGGAGTCACAAACGTGCCAAAAAACACGTTTGCAGCTCCTCTAGAGTAAGTGGCGCCAGCACAGAGGCCAGGGCCGCTCACTCCACTGCTGAACCAGACCTGTGCCGACTGACGCAGGTAAGGCTCATACCGGTTGGCGCAGGGGTGTGACGAGGGTGGGCAGGGGTGGCAAGGGCAGGGGCCATTGGTCAGCCTGGCCAGGGAAGGGGATATCGGTGCTGGGTTGCCCCGATATACAGTGTCCCCTCCCAGGCTGGGCCGGCCTTATACAGCCTCTCCGGATGTGTGCCAGCTCCAGAGGTGATCCTGGACCATGCTGGCGCAGTCCTCATTCTGCCTAGGATGCCGCAGCCGACCCTTTAGGCCGGCAGCCGCATCTTAGGCAGGATCAGGCTGTTAAATTAGATGTATGTTCTTTCTCGAGAAAGATATAGTTTGTTGAGGATTTTAGGCAGTACAGACATTTTCCTTTTAGAATGCACTGATATAGATTGTAATCTATCAGTTACAAAAACTTCTAGATGCTGCAGTTTTGCATGTATGTCTTCCTTATTTAGAGGTTTATATAAGTGCACCGTGTCTACCGTTATTAGATCACTATAGTGCCACAAGACATTATTACCTCATGCTTCATCTTCTTAACCATGGCTACAGCTGACCTTGTACTTCCAAAATGAATTCTGTCACAATAATGACTTTTTTCATTGTCATTCTCTATAAGACCAACTGCGCAGTCATCTTCAGTTTAAGAAGCCATTTCTGAATTAAGATCAACAATCATGCCTTGAACAGTCATACTAAGCAGTTAAGAAAGACTCTTGATCATTTATTTAACCAAATATGCAGCGGCATTAAGGCACAGCATGTGAATTGATGTACCTTTTCATGAATTTTTGGCAAACAAGTATATTCCAGAGTACAAACTCATCTTTTGCTTCCAGGTTGTATTTTTTTTAAAAAAAATTGGAAGCAGGAGCCAGAAAAATAACTATTTATTTATTCATACCATACCATGGTATGGTATTTATTTATTAAATCAGTAACTGAACTGAAAAAAATAGTCATGACGTATTATCAATTGAGAATTCTAATTAGATATGTTAATTGTGCACGTAAGACTTGTCTTATTGAAAAATGTGTTATGAAGTAATACAATAATATGATGGCATAAAATTGTTATTGTAGAGGGTCTTTATGGATTATTTTTGCTAATAATTCAGTATGTACAGCTTGTCAGTATTTTACATTTATAAAATCATGTAAACACCAAAGTTACCCATTGCATGTTGTGACATATGTGACATATAACAAACTGAGCAGCCTACTGATGTCACATTTCTGCACCCTAGATCAAGAGAATGAGAATGCTTTTACTAACTCAACTCACCATCAGTTTGTAAAGATTGATATCCATAGATAATCCAATCAGATAATTTACGTAATTTAAAATGCCATACCAACAAACTGTTATTGATTAAATTTTAAAAAGAAAAAATATAAACCCTGATCATTTATCAAAGGCTTATTCCATATGCGCTCTCTTCTCTTGCAAACCCCAAATGACAGAGCTGCAAACTACACTATCTTCTTACCTCTAGCAATCTTGAATGAATCCAATGAGATGTCAGAAGACTTATCAACGTAGTTTAGTTATAACACAAGCCTATCCATGTCTACTCAGAAGTAAGTCCTATTGTGTTCAATGGGGCTTACTCTCAGGAAAGTGTGTACAGGATTGCAGCCTTAAGCAAACAAACTCAAATTACAAAAGCTACAGTTTTAAATATTTTTTTATTTTTCTAGTATTATTAATCATAATGTAATAATCATTTTTAAATGACATAAAATTTGTTTTCTTCTGTGGTTTGGTAAGTGTTACAAATCTATGCAAATACATCCAAACAAACCAGGCTTGCTAAGGCAGGACATTATTTAAATACAGCTCTTCTTTTAAAATAATCACTCTATTATTATTTTTAAAAAAGTTAACACGGAAACAATACTAAGAAATTATGGGTTTGTCACTCTGCTCTGAAATACAATGACCTTTTGTTACTTGAAAGGAAAAAAATGTCATTACAATCACAGGTTCATGTAATCAGAACTACATTCTGCATCTTCCAGCGCACAGGGCTTTGGAATGATATACTGTACTAGTTTTCATCATGCTTCAATATAAAAGCATAGCTTCCTTCAACACAAGCCCTAGTGAAGTGATCTTGCACAGAAGTTTGAGGAACAGAGCCTAAGAACATGTCTGTATTAGTTGTTTACTGTGTGTCAATTTCAATTTTAGGCATCTGATCTGTGACTCAATCTAATCTTCTATTTTCATGCATATAACATCAATGAATCATTGTGAATATGACATAGCACAATGATATGTGATGAAAACTGTGTCATGTTGAAGATAGGCATGTTTGTTTGCTCCAACATACCTCTCTAAAAAAAATCTGTGTACAGTGACTGTTGCCTGTGGGAGGAGCCTGTAGTGCCTTGATAGCTCTGTCTCTCTCACACATGCACTAACTTACTCCAAGTTCAAAAGGTGATGTTTACAATCTTTTCTTAAAATTAGAGTCGTATAGTTGCCCCATTTCAGTATATGAACCTGTGATAATCTTCTGTTGTTGTAGTCCAGTAGTGTAATGCTCATATAGTATGAAAAAATCCAATATAAAAAATACATGCTGAAACAAATTTACAAATGACAAACAGCAAATCAATCCTAAGTACCCCTTTTCCCCAAGACCAGGCATTCTACAGACAGTTGGGTTATTCCAATGTAGCCCTACATGTGTAGGCACTGAATATTGCTTTATAATATGGGAGCACTGAAATAGCATTCAACTAGTTACAATGCACTGTAAACTATACAAGCTAACATAGTTAGCTAAACTATGCAAACTAATATTGCAGCCAATAGAAGTAAGTCAGTGAAATATGGCCTACGTTAATACTTAGTCCATAATGTACAGTATAACATCTACTACATTATGATCACAGCAGCACAAAAGATGCTTACATGAGAGAAATATTATAGATTTAACTGAAACCAGCTTCCACATAAGAAAGTTTAAGATCACCGCGTAAAAGATAAGTAAACTATTTTAAAAGTACAGATGTTATAATTACATATTACCAGCATAGACAACTGCCTTAATAACTCTTGTAATTGTATATGCATTTATAGCCATAGTTCTTAGCATTTAATTATTAAATATTTTTAGCATTTAATTATTAAGCATTTAATTTAGCATTTAATTATTAAATATTTTCAAGATGGTTCAGTGGTACATATCCTTTTCTTAAACTACATTTAGACATCTCAATAACAGAATCAGTAATTTCCAGATGTACTGATAATCTTGTACTTAAACAACATAAGGAGAAAACAGCTTAGAATGTGTGAAAGTCAGATCATTTTGATGTTTAAAAGATTTTGGATATTCAGTTCTAAAACATAAGCAAATATACTTAATTAATATATATTTCAAATAAGACTTGAATTTTATTATTAAAAGCTATATATGTGAGGTGAAGTTAATGTCATTTTTATACCTTTAGATACCACTGTGTCTGCAGTTTTTGTTAATGTCTGAATTATGTGTTTATTTACACATTGCATTCAGTCTTTTCCTTGAAATTTAGCCTTATAGGACAGGAAATCCCCTCAAGGAAAGAGGAAACTTAAGAAGATAGGGCATATACTTCAGAACCCATTATTGTTCTATTTTGATGATCAATCAAGTGGAAGAATGTGGTGACATCATCGTCTTTGAGATTAGTAATTCATTGCTTCTAGCTATATAAAAAAATCATCCAATAAGAAGCAAAGGAGGCAGCCAAAAAGGGGTCTAATTAAATATAGGAAGAGGATGTCTCTCATTTTGGGACTGAAGGACATATCACGGTCTAATTCAATTTTTTCTACAAATATCTTGAAAAAGTCAGATATTCATTCTGTATGTTGCTTCAATCCCAAAGCAAGTTGGTTTGCAATCTGTGATAAAAATAAGTGTAGATTTATTTTCATACATTTTTAGGTTACAATTTTATATATATGCTTATCTGACAGGAGGTACCACTGAATTCACTGAAACATACTTTTATTAAGTAGATATGCATAGGATTGCAATGTGAGCCACTTACAAATGTTTAATTGTAATGTAATCATACACAAAGTCTGCTTAAGTCCAACTGAAGTCAATAAATAATGAGCACCTAGCCCTGTGCAGGGTTAAAATATGAACCCTATCCTGCAAACAAATCTACTAAAATTAGCAAACCATTGGCGTAATCCAGCCAGACATAAGCACTTTGCAGTTTCATTGATTTCAATACAAAAAATAAGCACAGGCTTAAATCTATGCTATGGAAATGAGACTCAAAAGTGCTTAACTCTAATTGGATTGTTCTCTGTCTTTAAAAAGTGATATAAACTCTTATAAAATAACCCAAATCATATTCCTGGGCTCTTGTAACAGAAACATTCTAGAATATATTTTCCATTAAGAAAACTGATTTGCACACGAAAAAGAAGTTTGTCATGCTTTATCTGGTAGCTATTTCTGGACATCATAAATTGCATAGATTGTATGCCCGCAATCTGTTCCTGACCTGATTTCTTTTAAAGTTCACTCACTTCTGTTGTGAATGTTTAAGTAAATTCAGTGCAGCAGAGTAAAGAGGATAAATGAGCAGAAATTATAGCTTCTTAAATGGATTATGAAGTAGTTATAAATGCATTTTCAAGTTGTCATATTATAATTTGAATCCTAACTCTGTATTGGACTTCAATTGTGTTGTTCTGAAACATCTCCACTCTGTGCAAAAGTTATTTTTTAAGACATCACCCTATTTGAACGCTCATTGGTGAAGATGTGAAATTAAACGAAAATCCATCAGAAAATACCTGAATAAAGGTCTCTCTGATCCCCAGACCCTTTGTTTGTTTGTGTGTGTGTGTGTGTGTGTGTGTAAACACTTGCATGCATGCGCACACATACGTCTATAGACCATGCAATATTTCACCTGTTAAATATATAATTTTGCTTTGCCCTTAAAAATCCAAGCTACCTATTTTAATAAGGTTTGTTTCATTAGCCTTGTTTCATAAGACAAACAATTTGCAAGTTCTGCAACAACATACAACAACACTTCATAGATATGCAATATTTTTAAAGACTTAAATTTGACTGCTTTTCTTCAAATCCATGTCTTGAAATTTTCATTTATTTTAGAATGCTGGCAACATCAATCAAAAAGTCATGTACTGTATATATTTCTCTGAATGAACAATTTTCACCCAAAACATACACTACTCTGTGACTGGAGTGCATAAATCATTACTGTTTCAACTGTAATTTCGGAATCATCAGATAAAATGTTTAACATTCCTCATGTACCATTTAAGAAAAAAAAATGTTCAGTCCACTAGCAATTACATTTTCATTGACTTCTCATCTCTCTATTCCAAATTCAAACAGAAGTTATATGGTGAAGGTGTCTGAATCATCACTAGTTTTTAAAAATGATTTACTGACAAAGTTCATTAAGATCTCTTTAGCAAATAATTCTAGGTATATATTTAATATAGTTAACACTGTCCTTTTTATTCATGTTGATTGTCTTTTGATTGTCCAGACTTCCTAGTTCAACAGAACAAAAACATTTCAAGCTGACAATTTTTTTAAAAAATGCTTTGTTTCATTGACCAAGAAAATAGGGAACACAGTGTACCAGTCCAGTCTTTGCTAAGGGCTTATATGAGCATGTCCCTAGTTATTTCTGCAACTCAAAAATCACAGGTAAATTTAGGTTAGGCTAGAGTTCAATCCCTTAAAGAATTCTGCCTCTGGGGAGATCTGGGAGACAAGAATGACTCTGCTGACATTAGGCAAATGCTTGTTCAGTGACCTTCATTACCAAAGCTCTTGGCTTTCAGGAGCATCTCAAGCATTCTGTGTCACTGTTGATATCATTGTGCAGAAGACAACATGACAGGGTGCAAATAGGGAGAAAATAGAAAGTGGCCAATAGTCAGTATAGAGTAGGGGCACGTAATAGAGTAGAGGCTGATACATAATATTCTCAACACATATCTGATAATTTATTACACCAAAGCAAACAATTGTTCTTAATGTAACTAACAAAAAAGGATAAACTAGGATCACAACCTAACATTCTAGTCATACTATAACCAAAGAAGAGTCCTTTAAAATGACATGAAATGCCAGCTTTGAATAACTGTGTCTTAAATGTTAACTCAATTTAGTTTACAAGCGTCTGATTGTGTTGTATTAGCCTGCACTTGGACAGCAGCAGCTTTTACCCCTTTCTCCAAACTACACAGGATCTTACACGAATACCTGCAGAGGACAGTAAAATTAAGCCTTTCTTTCTGCCAAAACTACAAGAAATTGTACATTAAAGCAAAAGTCTTCATAACCTTCATGCAAATCAACTGTATTTTTAAATACTTTTCAGAAATCCCTGTCCTGGGCTGCTTGTATCTTCCAGTATACACATATTAAACTACCCTATACTGGTAAACAAAGGTAATTCTCAGCGCACATTTCCACAAGGTAGAGTCTTCTTAGTACCTAGTTTAGCTTACAGTGTGTCAAGTACAGAATGAGAAGTGCTTGGTACAGACAGTGCACACCAAAACTGGATATATGGTAACTATAATGCAGGACAGGTAGATTCCACAGGTAGAAAGGTTTGGGACGCAGAGTCAAGCTGAAGGAGAAATCTGCACCCATAATACGACCCTCTCTTCTGTTTTTACAAAAGTGTCACCAGCAGGGTGATTGGTTTTATTACCTGTCCTTCCCGTCCAAAAGAGCGATCAGCACCAACCACCCTCGCCTTGTGATCTCTCCCTCACCCCCCCCCCCCAGCCCCCAGGAGTATTTTTCTTCAGTGCTAGAAAATTAGCAAGCAAACAGGTCGCGTCCACAGTGTCAGTTGAGCAGGAAGGGTCCTTGTGCAATTAGCTACACACATGGAGGTGGACAAGAGGAAACAGTGGCCAGGGCAGGATGACCCTTTCCAAAATACAATGACGGTGCCCAGAGCAGAAGAACCGCGTCCAGAGTGGAATCACCCTTTTGCACGAGAGAATGCCATTCTGGGCGGAGGGGAGCAATCTCTCCTTCCACCCTGGCCACAGCCAGTAAAACCCCACACGGGACCCTCATTTTTCCGAAGACCCCCCCCCCACCTCTCCTGTCATTCCTCTGCATTCTCACGCTCGCCCTTCTCATTACACCATCTTCCCCCTTTTCTCCTTCTCGCCACAGTGCCTCATCATTCATAAGAGCCTTTCTTTCGCCTTGGCTCCCTGGAGCGGCCCGTGGCTCTTTCTCCGAAACGGATCTTTTCTCCAGTCGCACTGCAAGCAGGAACCATCATCACTCCCCTTCGGCGTCTCTTTTCCGCCTTCCCAGCCTCTCGTTCCGGCGCCAACCTACCTGCTGGAGTCGACGGGATGCGCTCGCTGCCTCCACACGCGCTCCGTCCGAGCCAGCCAGCGCCGCTCTCCCCGCGCGATATTAATGCTCATTTAAAGCTCGGCGCCCGCTGCTCAGTGGCTGCTCCGCTGTAGACTCCCGGCTCTCTTTCCCCCTCACAAAAGAAAGGCGCTCGCGAGTCCGCTTGCAGGAGCCCAGAGAAGCAACCCCGCCCCCACCAGCTGAGACCCACACCTGCGGGTGGCTCGCTACCCCACTCCGCCTCTCCCGAAGCAGCCAAAGCCCGCCCCACGCCGGGGTAAAGTTAAGCCACAGCCTCGCTGGCTGCGTCTCTAACCCACAGAGAGTTGGGCGCGCTGCTATTGCCGCCGCCGCCGCAGCAGCTACCCCCTGCTGCTAGGCATGGGGAAAGGGGTGGGCATTTGACATGCTGTTCTCTGCTTGGGACTGAGGGTGATTGACCCTCCTCTGCCGGAGTCCGTTTGCAGAACAGATCCAGGTCAGGCCAATCAGAGTTGGTGCTTTAGGCGGGAGTCGCACTCGTCGTGAAGCGCACTGAAGGAAGGCAACGTGCCCACTTGCCTGCTCTGCAGGGCCAGCCCGCTAACTGGACCCAGGCCCCCTGGGTGTGGGCTGCTGTTGTCGCCCCTCCCACCACCACCACCCTTCCTCCTCCTTCAGGCCTTTGTTGGAAAAGCAGAGAGAGGCTGCTGCATTTCGCCCTGCTGCCTTCCCTGCCCTCTCTACCCTTTCAAACAGAGAGCGGGGGTGGTGGGGCGAGCGGCTGACCCATCCATGAGGCGAGGTGGCGGGTTGCTTTGACTGAAGGACAGGCACAGGTGCACCATGTGCCCATTGGCCACTTCTGGCGCTGCCTCACCTTGCCTCTGTTGATATCCTCCAGAGTCTTCCCGACCCTCTGCTGCTGTTTTCAAATAGAGCAGCAGAGCAGTTTGGATGAAGGAATTCCAGAGAAGTACCACCCCACCTCCAGAAAAGGAGGAAATATGCCCTTTTGAGGGCCTTTCTTCAGTGCTGCTGCCAAAGACTGTGGCGGTGGAGCTGGGAAGAAGTTGCTGTTGCTGACACAGGGGTTTCCTCCCATTTTTCCTCCCGCCACTACCTCCTGGCCAGGCCAAGAGGATCCAGCCATCCAACTGCCATCTCCTTTCCTTCTGGCTGGGATCCAGACAGCTTGGAGGAAGAGGCAGCAGCAGAGGATGTGTGCTAACATGCACACCAATACGATAAACAAAGAAAGGAGAGGATGAATTGTGTGTGTGAAGGGCTACGTGGATGGTGGGGAGCTGGTGGGCACACACACACACACACACACACACACACACACACACACACACACACACACACGCTGGCAGGGAGTGGCAGAATTTGGACAGTTGGGTGACAGATCATCTGGGGCCACCCCTGTATGGGAGCAGCTTAGAGGTGACCAAATGGGGAGAACTGACGACTGATGGGGTAGTAGGTGGGAATCTGAGAGTGGGTGGGGGTTGAGATCTGAAGGATGGCAGCAGAGGCGAAACTAGGGCGGAGCAAGCGGAGCACCGGCTCCAGGCGCCATCTCCCGAAGGGCGCCCCGCTCCGCCCTGCCCGCAAGTCGGACTCGAGTCTCCGAGTCCGACTTGAGTCTCCGGCCTCCTCAATCGGGAGAGCCAGCTCGGGGACGTCTTCCCCGGCCGGCTGCCTGGGGCCTTCTGAAGGCCTGCGCGAGAACGGTATTTATACCGTTCTTTTTGCGCATCCTCAGACTGTTACTGAGGGAAAAAGGCTGCCCTTTTTCCCTCAGTAACAGTCTGAGCATGCGCAAAAAGAACGGTATAAATACCGTTCTCGCGCGGGCCTTCAGAAGGCCCTGGGCAGCCGGCCGGGGAAGACGTCCCCAGCCGGCTCTCCCGATTATTGAATTATAGGGGTGCCAACCCCCCCATTGCTCCGGGCGCCAACGGGGGTAGCGACGCCTCTGGATGGCAGGAATGGGTAGGGGCATGATATGGGGGGCCCGTTGGACTGATCCAGGAACTGATGGAGTGGAGGGCAGAAGAAAAAAATCTGGTCACTTGCTCACCATTTCTCTCTGATTAGGGCATGAGGAAGGATGAGGAACCCGTGGATATTATATATCTGGATTTTCAGAAGGCGTTTGAGATGGTCCCATGAAAGAATCCTGAGAAAGCTCCACAGTCAGGGAATAAGGGGGCAGGTCCTCTTGTGGATTAGGAACTGGTTGAAAACCAGGAAACAGCGAGTGGGAGTCAATAGGCAATTTTCACAATGGCCAGAGGTGAAAAGCGGTGTGCCCCAAGGATCAGTCTTGGGACCGGTGCTTTTCAATTTGTTCATAAATGACCTGGAGTTGGGGATAGGCAGCGAGGTGGCCAAGTTTGCAGATGACACTAAACTTTTCCGGGTGGTGAAGACCAGCAGGGATTGTGAAGAGCTCCAGAAGGATCTCTTCAAACTGGGAGAATGGGTAGCAAAATGGCAGATGCGCTTCAATTTAAGTAAGTGCAAAGTGATGCACATTGGGGCAAGAAACCAAAATTTCACATATACACTAATGGGTTCTTAGCTGTCTGTGACAGATCAAGAGAGAGATCTTGGGGTGCTGGTGGACAGGTTGATGAAAGTGTTGACCCAGTGTGCGGCGGCTGTGAAGAAGGCCAATTCCATGCTTGGAATCATTAAAAAAGGGATTGAGAATAAAACGGCCAATATCATTATGCCTTTGTACAAATCAATGGTAAGGCTACATCTGGAGTATTGTGTCCAATTCTGGTCACCGCACCTCAAAAAGGATATATTGTAGTTGAATTGGAAAAGGTGCAGAAAAGAGCGACCAGAATGATTCGTGGGCTGGAGCACCTCCCTTATGAGGAAAGGCTACAGCGTCACGGGCTTTTCAGTCTAGAAAAAAGGTGCCTGAGGGGGGACATGATTGAGACATATAAAATTATGCATGGGATGGAGAGAGTGGATAGAGGGAAATTCTTCTCCCTCTTGCACAACTCTAGAACCAGGGGACATGCACTAAAATTGAGTGGAGGGAGAGTTAGAATGGACAAAAGAAAATATTTCCTTACCCAGCGTGTAATTCATCTTGCTACAGGATGTGGTGATGGCACCTGGCCTAGATGCCTTTAAAAGGGGTTTGGACAGATTCATGGAGGAAAAGACCATCACAGGTTACAAGCCATAAGCAACCTCCTGGCTTTAAAAGTAGGTTTTCTCTGTGCCAGGTGCAGGGGAGTGGCAGCAGGAAACAGGTTGTCTTGTTGGCTGTGTGCTCCCTGAGGCATCTGGTGGGGCCACTGTGTGATAGAGGAAGCTGGACTAGATGGGCCTTTGGCCTGATCCAGCAGGGCTCTTCTTATGTTCTTATGATGGGGAGGGCGCTAGATCCAATTCCCACCACCACCACCACCACCACCCATAGGGAGAGTGCAAGCGGGCAGAGGCAGCTACTTGCACAAAGAGCCTCTTCACTTGCTCGTCTGTGCTTTCTCTCTCTCAGCAGTGCAGGAGTAGGAACGGGTCCCAACAAGCCAAATCTTCCCTACTGCCCAGTCTAGGTACAGTCATTCATACAGAAATGTGCTTCTGAGACCAGGGAACTATTTCCTGGTACAGCAGAACATGCGAACAGCCCTAGAGAGTGCAAGCCATGGAGCAGAGACCACAAGTGCTCTTGCTTCTCCCTGTACTCACTGGCATTTTCTCTCTGTGTGACAGTTGTTCATCTGCCGTCTTCTCAAAGGCTCTCCCACCCTGCTCACTCACAGATTGAACAAGTAACTAAGCAAGAGAACGCTGTGGCTGCTCACACAAGCAGCTGTCTTTATTGTTCACCCACCCTCTCCTTCTGGGCAGTATAGGCATGGTCCCCACCACTGTGTCATCATTCAGAGGGAAAGTGCAGATATGTGAGCAAAAAGATGAGGCACGCACTCCTTGCAGGATCAACCGTTTTGCACATGATGCTTTTCCTTTGAGCACTATAGTGATAGGAAGTGTACCACCCAAAGAAAAAGGTGGAGGAAGAGCAAGCGAGAGATGATGCTGTAGCCTCAAGGAACATTTCCCAAATGCCTGCATTATGTTTGAAGAGTGTGAGTTTGAAGAGTGTGAAGCTTCTAGTGAGTGAAACTGCAGCCCCTTGGAGCCTTGATAAGCCTGCCATGGCAGCCCTCCCCCCCCCCACACACACACACTAAACATGTCCACCAGATTGAGTGGCAGTCCATCGACATGCTCTCTCATTATGTTCACAAGCAGGTAAATCACATTCACGGTGTAATTACAGTTCATGTTCATGCCTGCAGTCTGCAACACAAAAGGAATACAGCAGCACCTTATGACTGTATCATGGCACAAAAGTGCAAGTTGAAGACATGAATTCTCACGGTTTGCATGGCCACAAAAATCTGCTGTCTAATCACCATACATATCCATGATGACAGGCTGCATAATAAAAATGATGCTTCTTGTGCCAATTTCTTGTGACAGTAAAACAAACAGCCATAGGACAAATCCCCATAATTCCCCATGACTTTGTCATGTAGATGCTCCAAATCCACCATAAAACTAAAGCTGATTCACACCCATGGACTGTAAAACTCATAGGTCCTGTGCCTCATGGTGCATTAGATCCAGTGCTATGAGACAGCAAATCTGTTGTTTTTATGGCATAGTTAACTGGCGTCGCTATCAACTGTGAGTGTACAACAGTTTTTGGGTGCCTCCATGTATTAAGCTGCCTTATATGGAGTCAGCCTGTATAAGGTCCATTTCAGGGACAGCATCAGTGGTCAGTCAAGCAGGGCACTGATTGAAGGCTAAAGCCAATCAGGGGGGCCAGCTGGCCAGGTCAACCCCTGAACCCCAAGTACTGGTGGCAATGGTCCATCTAGCCCAGTATTGTCTCCTGGCTGGCACTGGCTCTCTAGAGTTTCAGGATGAAGTGAAGTCTTTCCCTCAATCTGTGGTAGGAAGTGTAATTTCTTACTACCAGAAATCCTTTACCTGGAAATGCTAGGGATGGACTCCAGTATCTTCTGCATGCAAAGCATGCGTTCTCCTTCTGAACTATTGTGTAAGATTTCAAGAGTGTGTGAATAAAGCATTTATGAACGTTTTTAACTAGAGATCTTTATGAGTGTCAGGCATGCTGAATCCAGGGTTGGGCAGCCTTCCTCATCCTCCTTCAGGGAGGGGGTAACATCCCCTTGGCTTGCCTGTCTTCGGCAACTCCGCCTCTGAGCCGAAGCCGAGTTAGGTCTTCATGAAGACGCTACTCAGCTTTGGCTTGGAGGAGGAGCTGCCGAGCAGGTCACTCAGCCATCTTCTCTTCTCCATTCTCCCTCCAGGTTTTGCTGAACTGGAAGTAATTTGCAGTGACATGACATCGCGTCACCTCAAATTTCTTCCAGTTCGGCGGTTTCTTCTGGGTCCCGCACCACACTGGGTGCCATTCAGGTAACCAGCACCGCTGAGAAGTATATCAGCCTTTCTCTCCTTCTACTGGGCTTCCCAGGGGGACAACTGGTGGACCACTGTGAAAAACAGGATGCTGGGCTAGATGGGCCTTTGGCCTGATCCAGCAGCAGGGGCTTTCTTATGTTCTTATTTTAAATCTCTCCTTATTTTTGTGCCAGGGAGATTCCAGGAAAGAAATATGTCAGGGTTTGTTTTTTGGTTGACATAAAAATGGGCTGCTATTTGGAGGCCTGGAGGGGAAAAGACAGTTGTTGCATTAAGCGTTAAGCAAATATTAATACTTGTTTTGATATATGTTGACACTATTGATGTCATTACATTCACACCAAGTTTTAATAATGTTCAGTATAGCTGGCTACAAAATCAGGTTTATAACATAGTTCTCAGTCACTCTGAAACAGATTACTCATGCAATCTAATTCAAGACTTTTCATTTTTCATCAAAAAGAAAGTGGTATCCCTTCTCTTTATTGTACCAATCCCAGCTTTTGACAATCATATGTATAAGGTGTTACCTTTATATACAAATCACATGTAAGATTACTTCAGTAGTAACTAACACGTCATTAGGAATGTTAGGTTCCTGTGTCTCACTTCCCTGAGCTGTGAAAAATTCCAGGAGCTGCAGCACAACCCAGGTATGGGCTACCTTTAGACAAGAAAGCACTGAAAACTGACAGTGTCTGTAATTGATGAGGATAAAATGTCCGTAACGGGATTAAAAGCCATGATTAAAATTTATTACTTTAAAATGTAGGTTAAAAATAATAAAAACAAAGATTTAAAAACAACATTTCAATTGTCCTTTGATGATCTTCCTCAGGTAAAAGATGCAGCAGGCTGCGGCGAGATGACACTATACAGTGCAAAGCTCTGCGGTTTAAAAGATGCGCGCCTGCTGGCCAGCCAGAAACAATGGGCAGCGCAATCCTGACTATGGATCCTGCCGGCAGCCCAGGGCTGTCTGTCGGATCCTGAGCCTGGGCTGCCCGTCAACCGGCGAGTTGGAGGTCTACTTGGGGAAGGGGACGCTCGTTCCCTTCCCCGGGTGTAAACCGGGGCCGGCTCAATGGACCTTCTTGGAATTCCGCCAGCTAAATACCAGGTGGAAGTAGAGGAGGCCGTGTAACGGCCTAGCTGGCCCGGCGGGGACGGGGATATGGCCGACGCTATCCCCTGCCCCCTCCCGGGCCGACTAGGCCAATGGCCCTCTCCCTTGCCTGCCGAACCGCCCTCGCCGTATTCCGACTCACCTCCTCCGGCGGACGTTCGAGCGCTCCGGTGACGGAGCGAGGGAGGCCACTGCGCCGGCCTCCCTTGCTCCCGAGTAGTCACGAACATGCTTTACAGCACGTTCACGACACTTTAGAACGGTGGAGCACTCGCTCCGCTATTCTAAAGATCCCCAGGATTGCGCTGTAAGAACGGAAGCGTCAATTCCAGGCAACGACCGAGGATAACCTCGTCACTCCACAGATAGCGGCAGGATGACTCCAAGTAATCTTTCACAACTGTCAACAGTCAACATGTTTTCCTCAAATTTGGAGCCCAAATCTTGTCTATAAAAGTAATTTCCTCATGTCTGTTCAATAAATTATGGTGTTTAAAAATTTATACGGCTTCTCTGTGATTTCTTTGTCGGTACAATGTTTCATAAACCAGTCTCTTAGTTTCATTAAAATTAATTATGTGTCCTGTGTCCAAAGAATGTTTTGCAAGGGCTGATTGTTGTTGATGTCCAAGTCTGCAAGATCTCTCATGTTCCTTCAATCTTGTAGAAATAGTATGTTTTGTGGTGCCTATATAGGCTTTCCCACACTCACACAGGACATAGTACACTCCAGGGGTTGCCAGTGCAGGTCGTTCATCTTTGACACTCCTAAGGTACTGAGACAGTTTTTTTGTAGGTTTAAAAATTGTCTTAAAGTCATGTTGTTTAACAAAGCCTGGCACCATAAGATCACAATTAAAGAAAGAAGGCAGATATTGTGGAAGATGAAGAAAGGAAGAACACCATTTGTTTGCCATATATACCTGGGACCACGGACAGAATTGCAAGGATATTTAAACAACGTGACGTTAAGCCAATGCGCAGGGGACTCCGTTTTGTTTTGTTTTGTGAGCACCTGCGCATTGCCATCACTGCCTGGAATGACTCCAATGGCGAGTGGGCGTGGCCACTATGTAACGCTGAGTAGACCTGTGTGCAACTTACAGTACTGCCCCCTCTAGGAATGCCACTGCGAGTGGGAGGGGCTGCTTACACAGTGTGTTTCAGCGTCTTGTGCCACTTAGCAACCCACCCACCCCCCAACTACACTTCTCTCTCACCCTTGACTGTCTTTCCGATTGGTTGCCCTCACCTCAGGGCTTTCTCAGGCCACCTCTGCTCCACCTTTCTTGCCTCTCATCACTTTTGTCCACTTCTCTCCCTGTCTCTCCTATTTCTTCACTTCCCCACTTTCTTGCCTTCTCTTCCCCTCTTAAAGCTCCCAGCCTAGTCAGGCCCCATTCCCTCCTATAATGGAAGCCAGCCAGATCTCTCTCCCAAGCCCCATTTCCCTCGGTGCTACTCCAGGGCCATCTCTGTCATGCCAGGCTGCCACTGATTTCATCTTGTTGGTATGGGCCCAGAGATCGAGCCTGTCAAGATAGTTTTGTTTCATGTCATCTGCAGTTTTGTTTCATATCATCTGCAGATTTGATAAGTATTTTCTCTACCCACTCATCCAGATCATTTATAAAAATGATATATACATATACTTTTATTATTATTGCTGGACTTGTACATCGGGAGTGGGGGGTGGACAGATTTTCTGCATGAAACAAGTATCTGTGCAAGAAACTTGTCATGTATAAAGCAGCCTCTAGTTTCATTTCTCTAAGCTTGCAATCCCACAGCCTTAGAACAAATGCAAGGTTCTGCACTTAGGCAAAAATAACCAAAGATGCAGGTATAGAATGGGAGATACCTGACTTGCACAACATGCGAGCGGGATCATGGAGTTGCAGTGGGTCACAAGATGAATATGAGTCAGCAATGTGATGCAGCTGCAAAGAAGGCTAATGCAATTTTAGCCTGCATTAGTAGAACCATAGCTTCCAAGTCATGAGAAGTAGTGATTCCTCATTGGTCAGAACTCACCTGGAGTACTGTGTCCAATTCTGGGCACCTCACTTTAGGAAAGATGCGTCCAAACTGGAGCAGGTTCAGAGAAGAGGATGATCAGAGGACTGGAGAACAAGCCCTATGAGGAAAGGTTGAAGGGACTTGGTATGTTTAGCTTGAAGAAGAGAAGACTGAGAGGGGAAATGATAGCACTTTTCAAATACCTGGAGGGCTGTCACATGGAAGAAATAACAAATTTGTTCTCAACTGTGTCTGAGAGTAGAACTAGATCAAATGGGTACAAACTGCAAGAGAGGAGATTCAGGTTGGACATCAGGAAGAAATTCTTGATGGTAAGGGTGGTTTGGCAGTAACAGATTACCGATGGAGGTGGTGGATTCTCCCTCACTGGAGATCTTCAAGCAGAGACTCAACAGGAACTTGCTGGAGATACTCTAGGAGGATTCCCTGCTACAGGCAGTTGGTTGGACTAGATGACCTTGTGGGTCACTTCCAAGTTATGATTATAGGCACACTTAGCTGACAGTAAGATCCATTTAGCAAAGTGGAATTTCTGAGTAAACATGCATAGGATTGTGCTGAAAGTTTGGTTTCTCAATAACTAGACAAAAATATGGCTCTTGTGGAACCTACCAACAATTTAAATAATTCTAACACATTGAAAATAAACTACACAAAAAATAGCAGATAAGACTAGAGTCAATGACAGCTCCATAATATAGCATTAGCAGTCACCTTCCAACAGATCCCTGGTAACACAGACTTCCCTAGGTAGAGAGATCCTACCAGATGACAATGATACCTAGAAGAGCTCCTCCGTGCAAATCTTAAAGCTTGGGAAAGCGACATACAGTATACTGAATGGGGCACTCCTTGAGGGACGGTATTTATGGGCCCAGACGAGGCTTTAAAAATTGAAAGAGACATATTGAATTGTGCCCAGAAACTAAGTGGGAGCATTAACCCCCATAAAACACATTACAGGAGTCCAATCTAGTGCATCACCAACACATACATCATCATGGGGCCATTGGTCTGCATTCCAGTGGGTTCAGTGGAAAATGTTAATCTTGGTGTAGAGGATGTCCAGTACTAGCATTGCTGGAACACCTCCAGAGAAGGCCCTGTGATCACACTGTGAGTTAGGGCCCAATCCTATCCAACTTTCCAGCACCGATGCAGCTGCAATGCAACCCTGAGGTAAGGGAACAAACATTCCCTTACCTTTGGCCTCTGTGACTCCCCCCCCCCCACTGCAGGATGCAGCGCACGCCCCATTGGCATGGCTCCATCAGTGCTGGAAACTTGGATAGGATTGGGCCCTTAAAGAATGTTGTTCAGCAATTATCTTATGTTCCCTTAATCCTTTCCTAAACTGTGCTCATATTTTTTGACACACAGTACAGTACCGTGATCTCCAAGGTTCTAGACTTAGCCCTCATAAACACAGTTGTATGTTGCAGTAATGCAAAGCCAAAACACACTGACTGATTTCAATACTACTGTATCACTTTTAATTTGGCAGTTGGTAGGATACAATGAAAGGCAGCATTTGGCCTCAATTAAAAAAAAAGTTGAGTCCCTAGGGATAAGACACTATTTATTTTGTTATTAATTTCCCTGTGATTAAAAAAAGAGTATGAAATATAGGTCACCATTTAAGTTTGTCTTTCCACTTCAGAAGTAATAATATACATAAATTATACTTCTTAAATGAAAAAAAAGCTTTACAGCATTTTTTTTTTTTGAACTGGAAATGTGTAGTTATTACTTGAATGTCAGAATGCTCATTCCATTTTATTTTCCCCAAAACATGGAACTGGAATTCTGGTAAGAAGTTACATTGCCATTGGTCATAGAGCTGAAGGTCTTCAAGACCGCTCACAAACTTCATCTTTACAAAATGATATACTGTAGGTTACAGATAGATAGATGAATGAATGAATGAATTATCCAAAGCTTTTTCTGCACAGTATAATCTCCTCTTTCTTAAAGGTTAGACACATAGCCTATGTCAGGGATGTATTCAAACTAGTTTCATACAACAGGCCAAAGTAGCATTCATGGCGCCTGCTGAGGGCTGGAAGTGACATCATTAACCAGGAAGAGATGTCATTAAGCAGGTGATGACCAGAAATAAGGACTGTTCTCACCTAGGAACTCATTAGCTGTAAATTACAGAAGAGAAAATATGCAAATATTGATTGTTTTCAAGATATGGGAGAGCCCAATTATCACAAGTTGCCCTTTCAGCAGCACCGCTTCTGCTGAGCTGTGTAATATTTTCCCTACTATGCGGAGCAGTAAATGACCTGAGCAGTCCCATAAATTTAAGTAACTATTGGCCAGTTTCCAATCTTCCTTTCCTGGGTAAGGTGATTGAGCGGGTGGTGGCATCGCAGCTCCATGGGATACTAGATGAAACGGAGTATCTGGACCCTTTTCAATCTGGCTTCAGGCGGGGCTTTGGGACGGAGACAGCCTTGGTCACCCTGCTGGATGATCTTCGCCGAGGACTGGACAGGGGGAGTGCATCCCTGCTGGTCCTTTTGGACCTCTCAGCAGCTTTCGATACCATTGACCATGGTATCCTTCTGGGTCAGCTGGCCGAGTTGGGACTAGGGGGCACTGCCTTGCAGTGGTTCCATTCCTATTTGACTGACAGGTCCCAGATGGTGATGCTGGGAGACGCCTGTTCGGCACCCTGCCCTTTACAGTGTGGGGTGCCACAGGGTTCTATTCTGTCTCCCATGCTTTTCAACATCTACATGAAACCATTGGGGGAGATAATCCGGGGATTTGGAGTCGGGTGTCACCAATATGCCGATGACGCCTAGCTCTATCTCTACTTGCCATCTCGTTCCGGGGAGATGGTGGAAGTCCTGGAGCCCTACTGGTCAGGAAAGCCTCAATGCAAGTACTGAATCATCTGCCCACTCTGAATGGGGTTGCACTCCCCCTGCAGCAACGGGTGCACAGTTTGGGAGTAGTTATGGATTCACAGCTCTCCCTGGAAAGCCAGGTGGCAGCTGTGGCCAGAGGTGCATTTGCCCAGCTTCGGCTGGTACGCCAGCTGCGGCCATACTTGAGTCAATTGGACCTGACCACGGTGATCCATGCCTTAGTGACTTCAAGACTGGATTACTGTAATGCGCTCTACGTGGGGCTGCCCTTGAAGACGGTTTGGAAGCTGCAACTAGTGCAGAATGCAGTGGCCCGGGTGGTCACTGGAGCTAAGCGGTTTGACTCTGTTGAATGGCTGCTTCAGCAGCTGCACTGGCTGCCCATTCGTTTCTGAGCCCAATTCAAGGTGCTGGTAATGACCTTTAAAGTCCTTCATGGTTTGGGTCCAGGATAGCTGAGGGACCGCCTTCTCCCATACATTCCAGCCCGCTCTCTTAGGTCATCTGAGGGGGCTCTCCTGCGAGTGCCACCTCTATCTCAAGTTAGGTGAATGGCAGCACGTGGGTGAGCCTTCTCTGCTGTGGCGCCACAATTGTGGAACTCCTTGCCAGGGGACATGAGAACTACCCCCTCCCTCATGACTTTTCGACAAGGGCTCAAAACGTTTCTGTTTTGTCTAGCGTTTGGGTGGTGGGTTGTTGTCTGACTCCTGTGTCTCAAGTGGTTCTGCTTTGCTGCTTCTCTGCTCCATATTGTCACTCCCTAGTGGATTTGATTGTTTTTAATTTATTTTATGTATTGTTTTTAAATTAAGTATTATAATCGTTGTTGTAAGCCGCCTTGGGCATTTGCCTTGGCATGATAAGGCGCTGGCGGTGTTTACATTTTTAAAGAATTAAATAAATAACCGTTGTCATCTTAAAATGGGCAATGGCCAGTCTGATCTCTAGGTAATAAGCATCGTAATGTTCATGCATCACAACTACAGCGATCAGGTAACATGCTTACATACCGTGTTTCCCCGATAATAAGGCACCCCCCTATTTTTCCCCATAGGTACGTTTTCCCCAGGTATACAAGACCCACACACCCAAAAATAAGACACCTCCCTCAGTCTTCATCACGGCCATCTGCTCTTTGTGGCCGGCCGGAACTGCCCCCCCATGTCCTGCTCAGTGCACTTTCAGTGCACAGTACTTTTTCCACTTGGCTGCCTGGCCTCCCACCAGTGTCACCGCTTGCCCTTGCAGCCTTCTGTCCTGCAGGCCGGCTGCACCATGGCCCATCAGGAACGCCCCCCCAATCTCTCCGGGTGCCAGGTTGGATGCTGAACGTGGCCACAAGGCTGCCAGGAACACACACACACACACACACACACACCCTGCTCAGCATTGCTCACGGCCTCTCGCTGAACGCAGCTGCATTTATTACATGTGATAAAATTGTAATCTTTATTCATGCCATTTGTAACTGAAATATCAGACAAAGAGTGAGAATTCAGCAGAATCATTTGGAGGACTATTTGTTGGTTCTCCTCAAGTGCCTTCTGATTATTTGCAAAGACTTTACCAGAAGAAATGGACACATCTGTGGCAGTGAAACCTGGCTGGAGCAGAATTTGGCTTTACAATAACAAGTAATTATTTTAGATTTGAAAGAAAAACTTTACTGAGAACTCCACTGGGCATTTGTATTTAGTCCTAAATGAATAATGTTGGAGGCAGGCCAAAATGGACTGCACTCAAGTCGGGATTTAGCTTTAATAGGACTATAACAAATAATCTAATGAGAGCATTACAAGAAATTTCTATAGTATAAATGCACATTCATAATGTTCCATCACATTTTTGCAGCCCAGATTTTCTTAACACAATACTGGCTTCAAACACACTTTTAAAAAAATAGCTGTTGGCAGTCTTGGTTTTCCTTGCAGAACAGTTCAACTTTAAAATAATAGGATTTAATTTGAGTCACATCAGGAAAGGAAGAATGGCATTCAAGGAGATGAAAAGCTACAGAAATGCTTTTAACTATATAGCAGAAGTCACAAGGGGTGGGAGTATGGTGCCACAAACCTCAGGGAAGGATGAATGTAACAGGTAGAGGTGCAAAGTTATTTGCCAACTTCTTGATCCAGGTAGGGCTTAATTGAGAGGAGTCAGGACTCACACCTGCATGGATGTTACAGCATTTGACTTCAGAGCTCTTCCTTTCAGCAAGTTACAAATTATGATGCCACTGTGGAGAGTGTCTTCAGATGCTCACAGTCAGTCTTCTTCCAACTGCATATCTCCAGAGCTGGGCCCTAGTACTGAATGAAATTCTGGAGTTTTGTCCTGTAAGCAGGAGCTCAGTTGAAGTCCCGATTCCAGGGAAGGTTCCTGGAGAACAAAGAAAAAAAAAGTGTATGTGGGGGGGGGGGCATATCCGCTGATTCAGCATCTGCAGATTCACTTAGCCACAGATGCCGAATCCCCCCGCTGCAGCACAACCCCCTGGCTATTATCTTTGATTTTCCAATGTTGGTGTCTTGTTTAAACACAATAAGCAGCCTCCTGCTGCTTATTGCACTGACTAACTGCTAGCGAGGCTCAGCAAGGTTAACAGGAAGCAGGAAACTGCTTCCTGTTAACCTTGCTGAGCCTCTAGCAGTGAGCTCTCCACCTGCTGGAGGGGAGGCATGGGGAGGAGGCGGGGATGGGGTTAGGAGGGTGGTTCATGCCCAGGAGAGGGGCAGGCTCAGCGGAAGAGGCCTCCACCAAATCCTAACCCCCACCCCAGGCTTGAAAGCCCAACATGGGACTTCTCAGAGCTGTGCCAGCCATTTAGCTGGTGCACTTCCGAGTAGCCCCATAGGGGCTGCTCAGGCTCAACATGGGGGAAGGGAACGATTGTCCCCTCCCCTCAAGGAGACCTCCAGCCTCGCGCTTTTAATAGGATTGGGCTGCGAGTCAATGTTCAATTGGTTCAATGTTATATAAAGAACTATGTAAATGTAACAATACATAATCTTGTCAGTTTCAATCTGACTTCTTGTAATACCATATTTCTTCGAGTCTAAGGCGCCATCGATTCTAAGGCGCACCTTTACTTTCAGTACCACCAGCAGGGAAAAAAAATAATCCATCAATTGTAAGACTCGCATCCATTAAATCTACCTGCTCAGCACCAACTCTCCCCAGCATGTCTCCTGCAGCTGAGGATGACTGAGTGCACTGCCTTTGAATAGCATTTTTGGCCCCATCAGAAAGTGCCATTTCCTTTGTTACCTGGGCTTGGGGGAGCTTCAGGGAGGCCTGCGCAACCCTCTGCAGGCCTCCCTGATCTTCAGTTTGGCGAAAAACAGCGATTTTTGGGCATTTCTGGTTTTCGCGAAAACCGGAAATGGCTGAAAATCACCGTTTTTTGCCAAAGTGAAGATCAGGGAGGCCTGCAGAGGGTTGCGCAGGCCTCCCTGAAGCTCCCGCAAGCCCCAGTAAGTAAGAAGATAGCATTTTGGGGTGCTTTTTGGAGACCTTCGATTCTAAGACGCACCCCATTTTTTGAAATGCTTAATTGGGAAAAAACATGCGTCTTAGAATTGAAGAAATACAGTATTTTATTTGCACACCATCATTTATAGAAGTTAGGTTTGAGGTTTATCTTAAGAGCTCATTTTACTTTCTGACACACCTCCAAGACATTGACACACCTCTAAAGAAAAACACGTGTAGCACTTCAGTTGAACCCATGTACAATAGAAACGAAAGAGGTGGTAGTATATCTGCAATGTGATTCAAGAGCAGGTAGGAAGCTAGATTTCCCCTTGATTTTCTACCTTCCAAAAGAAGTTATTATTATTATTTATTCTTAATATACAGTATTTATATACCACCTTTCTTGGTCATTGGATTTCTCCTCCGACATTAATTCAAGGTGGTGTACATGGGCAGGCTTTCTAAACCCCAAGGGGTTTTTACAGTACAATAACGTGCAAATCTTTTGTAGAACCCCTCATTCTAGATCAGGGGTTCTCAACCTTTGGAGGTCTGGGTACCCCCTATCATGGTCCAATTTTTTGAAGTACCCCCTGCTAATTAACTGCTAATTCATTGGATCAATCAATCAATTAGGTAATTAATTGTTAAGTAAAAAAAGTACTAAAACAATTTTAAATGTGAAAAATGTCTTAGTTAACTGTGTGTGTGTGTGTGTGTGTGTGTGTGTGTGTGTGTGTGTGTGTGTGTGTGTGTGTGTGTGTGTGTGTGTGTGTGTGTGTGTGTGTGTGTGTGTGTGTGTGAGAGAGAGAGAGAGAGAGAGATGCAAGGATCTCTTTTTTTCTCCAAGTCACACTTCCGAAAACCAGCTCCTCCCTCCCACACCCCACCAAAGTACATTTTCCAAAGTACAAAAATAAGCCCAAAACCAAAATCAGAGACACAGACGGGCTCCGAAAATAATTACAATTTAAAATTCATGTTAATTAATACTTAATTAGCTGCTGATGGGGCAGATAAAGGGCAGGGCTTGGTGTACCCCCAGCAAGAGGTTGAAAACCCCTGTTCTAGATGTTTCTTTCACAGTCCGCCCGCCCGCCCGTCCGTCTCTCTCTCTCTCTCTCTGCTTCAGCTGACAGGGCAACCTTGACTCTCACTCAAGTGCAGCTGCAGTTCCACTCCCCCACAGAGGCTCTGCAACTTATCAGCTTGGCGTGCCGGCAGCTCTCCGACAGACACAGACTTTTCCGGCCGACTTGAACTGCCGTCCTTCAGATCTTCAGGCATTTATGAGTCGATCGCTCTACCAACTGAGCCAGACGTCCTGCATAGCTGGCATAAGAGAGCATGCTGCAGAGTATTTCAAATTGCGCTTTTTAAAAACTGTCTGCCAAGGTGTAAATGTCTTAAAGAAGAAAAGTTACTGTATATTTCAAATTGCACAGGCCTCCAGTGGTGTATACCTCCTGAGAAAACTAGGAAAAGGAACATAAAAAAAAATTCAGTTGAGATGTCTTACCCTATAATTTCCTTAAGACTGCACATTGCAGCACTTCGGCAAAGACAGGTCCCCAGCTGCGATATCCTTCCCGGCTGAGCTTCCATACCCACGGAGGGAGAGAGCAAAAAGTGAAGTACACAAAGTTTGTGGGAAGAACAGACTGGAAATAAACTGCAACATACAGCCTGCCTTTCTTTTCATTCAGTGGAGTTTTATGAACTTACAATTACGGCCCAATCCTAATTAGGCTTACCAAATTTTTCCAGCACTAAACTGGGACACCCCCACCCAAATTTTTAATTAATTAAATTAAAAAGCCCAAATAAATAAAACGAAAGTATGGGCACAAAGCACCCACACCGCCCAAAGGGCACCTGAAATATTTATTTGTGGCCAAAATGGCCACAAATAAATAAATAAATAAATGGCCATTTGGCCACCCGCCGCTGCCACTTACCTGTCCTCCTCGTCATCGTCGTCGTCTGCCTCCCTCCTTGCTGGAGCCTGGCCGGCTACATCTGGGCCGGCCAGGCTCCTGCCCACGCTGAAGCCTCCGCCTCCGCTGCTTTTAAAATGTTTAAAACTGTACCCTTTTTTCCTGTTGGCCATCTTGGATCTCGAAGTTTAATGAGATCCAAGATGACGGTGCCCAAATCTCATGAGGGCACATGAAGCAATACTGCCTTATGTGCCCTCACGAGATTTGGGCGATGCCATCTTGGATATCATGAAATTTTGCGAGATCCAAGTTGGCCAACAGGAAAGAAGGTACAGTTTTAAACATTTTATAAGTGGCAGCAGTGGCGGCTTCACTGGGACCGGAAAGCCCGGGACCAGAGCCTGGACACTGGAACAGTCCTGGGTTCTTCGGGACGGATGGTAAGCCTAATCCTAATGAGGGCCTGTGCCGGTGGAATGCATGGTCCACCAGCATGCATTGTTGTAAAAGCGCCATAAAGCACTTTGCGACAGCACAAGACCCTGGTGCACTGGCAGGAAGACCAGAGCCTTCCCGCTAATGCCAGCAGTCGTCAGAAGGCCCACCAGAGCAGGTATGTCCCGGGGTGGTGACAGGGGGAAGCGCGTGGGGCGGGCCGCCGGGGGGTGTCGCGTGCACAAGGGTGACGCGCGACCCCCCCCACTTACAGTTCGTTGTTGGAGCTGGGCCCGCCCGCCTGCCCGCGCATTCGTTTGGCTCCAAAATGAGCCGAAAATGGAGCGGGGGGGCTCTGGGCCTGCGCGTGACGTCACGCGCGGGGCGGGGCCGCATCATTAAAGGTGACGCGCGCCCTGCTCCGGGGTGACGTGCGTCCTTGTGACGCGACTGGGTATGTCCAGCGCAGGGGTGGAGGGAGAACCAGGAGAGGGTTGAACAGGGTGGGGGAGGTCAGAACGTGGTGACGATGGGGAAGGGGGTGGGCAGATTGGGCCCAGGAGGGGGCGCGATCGGTGGTGCCAGCGTGTGCCATATCCAAACCCCCCTTTCTGGTCCTGATCCACCTGCACAGATCAATGTGGACATGTGCCCAACAATAGAACATGTGTAGATTCAAGTTGACCCGTTGCAGCTGCTGGGGCTTAATTCAGGTAAATGTCTCCTTGCCCCAAGACCTCCAGCAGCCAAAATTCCTCTGTGGGATGCAGCGCAGCCCACCTTAGTGCCACTGCATCACCGTGCAGAGGTTTATGTTGGATTGGGCTGCAAAGCACATGACCCCTACAACAAAGCACATGTCCCTAGTTTTGAAATGACACTCTATCGGGACCCACCTAGCTTTACGAGACTTTAAAAAAAAAAGGTTACATAGGAAGAAATATATTTACAAGTAATATTTTATTTATTTATTTGCAAAAAAAAACAAAAAACACCACAACATCATTCTATTTCTTGTAATGAGGCAGCCCTAATGAATAGCCTCAATGCTTGAGGGGCTTAGTTATGTGACCCAGTCTTCACTTGCCCCCACTACCTGTCATTGGCAGACTTGGGAGGTGGGGTTAAATACCAGGAAAAAAGATGGTCAAACATTTATCTCCATATATTTACACTAGCTTGCAAACTACAGCTCAGCTATTTGAAGGGCAATTAGCAGCTGAGCTATCTGATTTTTGAATAGCCTCAGGGCTTGTGGTAATTACTTATCTGATCTTTCAATTACCTGGGACCCACCAGAAATCAGGTCGCGACCCACCAAGTGAGTCCCGACCCACAGTTTGAGAACCACTGCCCTACAATTATTATTATAACAAATCCCCCCCCCCATGATTAAGCGAACTGTCTTTTATTGCGTGGGGCCAGTTTAGAGTTGAAAGTATCATCTGAGCTAGTGCATCATTTCTCTTCTTCAAAATGGCGTTCTATAATAGCAAAAGAGTTATCCTTTTTATGGTCAGAATGATGAAATGAGAGCAGTTACTAGCTGCTACATCCAAGATATTCTAATGACATGAAGATCATATCTGGTACATTAGGTACTGAACTAACTACTATAATTGATCTTAGGAAATTGCCTGAGATAGTTTTTTGAAAAATAATGGGTTGGATTCAAAGGCTCCTCTGGAGGAAATGCTTTCCATTGGAGGGAGGGAACTTTGGATTTAACCCATTGGTGTTAAAAATACAAAAAATGCATACACTTTCCAAAATGCATGCTCATTTTTCAAAATGAGCTACATCTTGTTATATCAACTATTAAACATAACTGTTTTCTTCATTCAGATGCTCATTCTGTTTGCAAAGTTTCATTCCTTATTACAGCAACATTCTCTGAATCAGCTGAAACAATGGACAATGAGCAGAAGAACCCCACTTCCATAGCAACACTCCTGGAATCACTGAAAACAAAGCTCATTGAAAACAAAACTCATCTTATAGATTTGCGTATTTCCTGAATGTAAAACTGGTTAACATAGTGGCATTTCATATGCAGTACGGGAAATCTCAGTATAACGTAAACATTAGAAAGATCAATGCAGCTCATTCAAATGAATTGTTTCATTTTCATGATCTGCATCAAATTGTTTTCAAAATGAAAAATAAATTAACGGTGAAATCCACCAAAACCTTCTGGTGCCAGAGTGAGCACTCCGGTGCCGGAAGGCATCGCAAACGTGCCGTAAGGCACATTTGTGCCTCCTCTGGAGTAAGGGAGGCCGGCGCAAGGCCGGCCTTCCTCACTCCATCTCTCACAGGATGCGGCTGGCGGCGAAAGGTAAGAGTTCCACCGCTGGTTGCATGGGCAGTCTGGGCGGCAAGGGAGGGGGCCCATTGAGCGAGCCGGCCCAGGAGGGGGCAGGGATGGTGTCAGCCATATCCCTATCCCCACCGGGCCGGCTCGACCGTTACATGGCCTCCTCTGATTTCCGCCAGTTATTTAGCTGGCGGAAATCTGAAGAGGCCGATAGGTCCGGCCCCGGTTTACACTCAGAGAAGGGGACAAACGTCCCCTTCCCCAAGTAGAACTCCGGCCTGCCGCATGGCAGTCCAGATGTCAAAATCCTGTGTAAGGATCCACTGCCAGATCCTTACACAGGATCTGGCTGTAAATCTTGTCTGGCTTAGGACTTCCCTTGGAGTCTTATGGAAAAGCTGGGTATCAGCAGCATATATGATATATGACCCCACCAGGGCTGGCCAAGACCTCCCAATGCCTGAGGCGACATTCCAAATGCTGCCCCCCCTTTACCCAATGATGTGCAGCTTCTGTTCCTCCAACTCTCCAATGTTCTAGCTCCTCTCCCCTCTACATTTCCTCTTCCTTTCTGTCCCCATCTTCCTGTTCCAATCCAAAGACTGGAATAAGGAGGAGCGGTGGAGACAAGTAGGCAGGCAGAAATGGGTGCTCCCCACCCATCTATTGCCTGAGTGAACCACTTCAGTTGGCCTCATGGATAGGGTGCCAGTCATTCGTTGACTGTGGTGACCAGGGCTGGCCTATCCATCAGGCCAACTGAAGTAGTTAGAAAATATGTAGAAAATATGAAGCCAACTGAAGTGGTTAGCATATGTAGAAAAATGCAGGGGAACAGAAATAGAGGCCATGAATGGAGGTGCAGACCCCCCACCCCAATCACCTTCTGAAGTCTATCCTGCAGGAAGAAACCAGAGCCACAGAAGCATGGTGCTACCCCAAACCTATCCTAGCAGATGGCTTGGGAGGATGCTATATTTGAGGGTATTGAACGCTTCCAAGCGGTCCAGGAAAATCAATAGAATTTAGGCAGTTTTTTCATGGCCAACCACCACAGTAGAAGTTAACGAAGGTACAGTAGAAGTACTGTCAATAATGAGAAAATGTATTTTAAATTTGTAAAGCCTTATTCAAAATGCAAATAGGGAATTCAGCAAATGTTTAATATTTTCAATTATTCATTTCAGCTTTTTTTTATCCAATATTATCCACATAGCCCCATAGACTCAGGCAAAGTAGAATGGAACTGATAGTGCCACCCACCTTGTTTAAAAGCTGAGCTTGTATTTGAACATATGATACCCACACTCAAAAACCAATAAAGTACCCATGCAAATAAGCTAGCCACTTTTGCCACGAGTGAAATTCGTTTCAGGTGTAGTTCATCAGCAATGTATGACGATTTTTAAGATGATCTAAGGTGAATTCACAAAACCTTTCTTTGCCCCTCTCTCTGTGAAGCGATTCCTGTTGTGCTTCTTAAAATTTGTCTGCAGCAGGATTGTAAGGATCCTCCACAGGGACCTATATTTCCCTCTCCAACCCCCAAGTTCTAAAATGCGCATGCAGTTTGCGTGTTGCTACAACCAAGACATTTTTAGCAAGTATTCCTCAAAAATGTAAATCATGGGAGAAAAAGAAGTTGCAAGAGTGGGTAGGCCTTTGTTTCCTCAAGATACTTATTCTTCCCTGGCCCCCATTGCTAGTGTGACACTTACTGGAATTTGCCATTAAGAAAAGGGGTTTAGAGACATTCCATTTGTAATGAAAGGCTGCTTGTTGTTCTCTGCAGAGAGGTTCTGCAGTGAAGTGGTGCTGTGCTTGAAATGGTAAGGCAATGAAGGGATGTTTTTACAGTAATGCCAACCTGTTTATTTCCATTGTCTTTAGTGGGCTTTGGATTAGTTCCTGGTGGAGAGATGATTGGGATGTTGTTGTTTTTAGTAGTGGGATGCTGTTTCTCTAGTGTTGTTGAAGCACTTCTAGTAAATGTGAGGTTGCTGAGAGTTGGCACTTCTTGAAAACCTCCAGCTGCCAAATAGCCTTGCGTGCTCTTAATGTTCTTTGAAGTTAGGCATGGGTGGTGGGAAGAAAGAGACCTAACCTTTTGTTCCAGTTACATTTCTCCCATGATATGCAGTTCTGTTTTACATTTAACAATCTGGTCCCCACAGTCCTTGGCCCTGTCACTCTGCTCCCAACAAAGCTTCACTGATTTACCTTCTTAATTGCGTGTTCATATAATGTTGCACAGAGTGAACACTCCAATTCCAGATCACTAAGCACTGGTCCTTGTAATCAGAAGCTCTTATTTCTTTACATCTTAGCATGAACCCTGGTACATTGGTTGATTTTGCTATGCAAATGATACAAGTAATGCTCCTAGGATTTTCTTTGAAATGCATGGGGTCCATTTCCCATGACCTTTAAGATTGAGGCAACCATGTTTTAGTCAATATTTCCACTGTTGCTGGCAAAGTCTGAGTCAATCATATACAGTTTCACCAACATGTGCTTTTCTCACCAAGATCACCTGTTGACATTTGTGTACAATTGCTCAGAAATCTGTAGAGCCAATACATGCTGCTAGTTGGCATTCATACAGTTAGATAGGTCAAAGGTAGAAGTCAGACCAAAATGACTATATATTTGTGGGGTTATCAGTAGCAGAGGAAGCGATGGAGGGGGGGCCTGAGCAGCACGCGGGGTGTGTGTGACAAGCATGCCACAGTAGCAGCAATTCAGCAGCCCAAAAACAGCTGAGTGGCTTGTGGCGCCGTGAAATTTTTGCCCACCTCCCCGCCTGGGCTCCTACCGATCTTTTCCTGGTGTCGTTCCTGCTTGGGGGGGGCATTTTTGCAGCCATAAAGCCGCTGGGGCAACTTTGCTAGCTGGGGTGGGGCACTGGAAAGCGATGTCATGGGAGGTGCAGCAGTGGCTAGCTACATTACTGGGGATTATGTGTGTGTACACACACACACACACAGTATAGATTCAAAGAATCACTGGAAATGGCTTTCAAACTTCAGCATCCAATGAAAGCAGATGCTTTGTCAGAGTTAACCAATGAATTATAACCCCCCCCCCCCCCGTGCTTCACTTTCTGGGATGGAGCTTTAGCTTTGCATGCAGAAGGCCAGGGCCATCCCAGCCATGAAGCAGGTTGATGCAACTTGTGTCAGCAGCAGATGATGGAGCAAGGGGGCAGTGAATTTGGAGTGCCCTTCAGCCCAGTTCTGTTGCTATCACCTCCCTCCAGCCCACTTCAGACACAAACCCCATCAATCCACTTCCCTCTTGCTAAAAGGAAGTGAAATGAGGATCATCTGCTTCTTTACTGTGGTCCATCATGGGGCTTTCCCAAACCAGGAAGTGCGGGTCTTCTGGTTTTATTTAAAGGAGCTCCTTCATTCATGTGGCCCCTTTAAATAAACCCAGAAGTCCTGCACATAATAATTGTAAGGGCCTTTTTTTTTAGTGTATTGCAACAGAGGCAGCAGTGGCAGACACGGGGTGCCATCAGGCAGCGTCGCTAGTCATGCTATCCCCGTAAAAAGCCCTAGGTTCAATTCTTGGCATCTCCAAGTAAGTCTGAGAAAGATGCACGTGGAACCATGAAGAGCCAATGCCAGTTAGCATAGTGTAACTCTGTATAAGGCAACTTTATATTTTCTTCTTTTTTATTTGTAATCTTTTTCAAAGAAAGCCTTGGCAATATTCAGAGTTTATTTCCCCCTTCTATTTTTCCCATTGCCCAAGCTGAATTGACATGAGTTAAGCTAGTTTCTATCTCCAGTCCCACAGCTTATCCCCTTGAACCTCTGACATTCTAAGAACTGAAATTTCACAAAATGTCCACATTTGAATATGCAAATTTTGCCATTCAGATTTTGTTGAAATTTGACTTAAAAATTGACAGTTGATGCACCAAATCAATATTTGACATCAAAATTCAACTAATATAATCAATATCCTGAATGAATAAGATGGATATGTCATCAGATTATGCTGTCCGACTGCTATATGTTAGCTACTGTCCAATACTGGTTATTATTGCAAGGCATCTATCAAATACTGACCATCTTATGTCCAGTAATATCAAATGTTGATGGTTAATGCATGCCAAATGTTAGAGACAGCTTATTATTACTACTGTTAAATATATTTATATTTATGCATCGCTTTTCAACAAAAAAGTTCAAAGCAATTTACAAAGAAAATCAAATAACTAAATGGCTCCCTGACCCAAAAGGGCTCACAATCTAAAAATGCATTTATTTAATTTACAGCCCAACTTTCTTCCATCATGGAACTCAAGGAGGAATATATAAGATTTCTAGGTTCAGTGAACTGACCATACCCAAACCACATTGGCTTCAGCATGATTGCTGTATCACTACACTGTTTCCTGCTGCAGAATCTCTGGATGCCAGAGGCTGATGTTGAATATCAAAAATCCTAACAGCCAGAGAATTTTCAGAGAATGTTTTCATCAGCATTCAAATACTGGGGAGGTGCTTTTTTCCCCAAACAAATTCATTTCAGCTTCTTCATCCCATTCCATTCTAGTCTTTTATTTATCTAATATACTGTATTTATATCCCACCTTTCACCTCCCACAAGGTAGCTGCTCAAGGTGTCTCACAACATATTTATATTTATAGATTTATCATTTATACCATATCCTTTGATCAAAATAGTCCCCGGGGGGGGCTTACCAAAAACAACCAGAAGCCCCCACAGTTCTCTGGCTGATGCTTCCACTCACTTCGCCCGTCCCTGGGCAATGTGGCAGCTGGAGCACATCTCTTGGTCAGGGAGGGAGAAGTGAGCTCCCATCAGCTGCTCCATGTTGGGGCCGATGGTGGAAATCAGGCCGATTCTTCCCCTTGCCATGGTATTCATCCAGGGAGGTTGAAGGTGCAACCTCCCAAGGGCCCTTAGTCCACTAGTCAATAGTATTTTCATCTTCCCCTGGTCCTCTCCTCACAGCACAATCCTATGCATGTCTGAGAAGCAAGTTCCATCGAGTCTAGTGGGACTTATTTCCAGCAAGTGTGTATAGAATTGCAGCCTTAAGGCAGAGACATACTGGGCGCATCCCGCATGAGTCGTGCACGGTGCGTCCAGTGGTACATGCGTTCTTGCAGTGGGACGTGCCTCCGTCCAGAACGCTGAGGGCTGCCAGGAGGCACATTTGCGTTGATGCCTCCCCTGGCCAATGCCCAGGTTCTGCCACGTTTGTTGCGCCGTACGCAACACACGCGGGACGCTCCCAGTGTGTCTCGGGCTGCAGTCCTCGTTCTACCTGGTCTCTCTCCTTTGGTTCCATCTCCCCTCCACTGAAGCATGCTAAAATCTTCTCTACCCTTCAAAAATCTTCCTACAGCCTTCCTCTCTCACTCACTAACTTCCCATAGGTCCTCTCTTGATGTTCAGACACCATAGTCTATAATTGTGCCTTCACAATTCTTATTCGCTCAAGAACCTCCATGCCACTGAATCCACTACAGAGGCCCTAAACAGTGGGGAATTTTTCCCCCGAGATGTGGAATCCTTCTTAGATCAAATTAGCTGTGTTTGCATGTAATTTGTGTCTGCATGTAATTTGTGTCTATCAGAATGACATCTTGATCCTATTTAAATAAAATATATTTCCACATAAATGCAGCTTCATATTCACTTTTTCTAACACAGATGTTAACGATTTGTCAGGGAAAATATTAACAGTTTATCTAGAGCAGTGGTTCTCAATCTGGTGGTTCACAGCCCACCAGGAGAACCAGAAATGGCCGCTACCCCCTTAAGGTGCATCGTGACCTTGGCAAAGGTGGTGGCGCTTGTGGGAATGCACTGCCAGAGAAAAAAGTTCTTTAACTTACTGAGGGTCTTTTTTAACTTACGCTTCGGCCCTCCGGAGGGTACGGGGAGGACCACAGCCCCCTCTGCAGGCCTCTCCATGCTTCAGATCATTGCTCCAATGTGATCAAGGCCCACTTCTGGAAGACCCACAGGAGGCTGTGAGGCCCAGATTGCTGGATCCAGTCGCTTCGCTATGGGTGTGCAACTGGTGCGGGCCACACCAGGTGCAGCGCTCCAGGGAGGGACGATGACACACCAGAAGCCCACGGAGCTCCATGCTTGCTAGATGGGCCCACCCGCAGCTCCAGTTTGGCTGCCAATAGCGGCAATTGGCAGTGATGCGATGATGTTACAGCCAATCTACTACCGGGGGTGCCACACCTCAACCCCGGCGCCATGGCTGGCTGGATCTAGAAACTTAGAGATGTGAAGCCAACTCCAGCTGCAGCCTTGGTCTGCAAAGATCTACTAATTAAGGTAAGTAAATGCTGTTCACTGATGAAAGAATCTCTTTACTGTTTGCTGCACATTAAACTAGTTAGAAGAATGCATGCAGGAGTCAAAAAGCAGGCGGCAGGCCTGGCGCATCTGAAATATAAGGTACTGTGACGACAACAACCCCCCCCCCATCCCCTGTGGGACTCTCCATCTGGAGTTAGCCATCTGTGTTGAGTCAAATCTGCGGGTGGCTAACCTGCAGAGAAGGAGGGCCCACTGTACTCTAAGGTTCTCAACTTGGTGTCAGATACACAGAGAACGTAGCCAAGGGACACAAACATTGTCGTCAATACAGTTTTATCCTGATTTTTTGATATTTCAGCATCTTTTTGTGGATGCTACAATCAATCTGGAAGTATTGCCTCCAGAATACCACATCCCTTGGGCCTTAATTGCATAAATCTCTGCACTGATATTGGATGGAAAGGCAAATCCATCTGTTGCCGTAGCTTGTCAGCTTTTTCTCCCAGGAGGCTGTGGGTTTTTGATACCCAAAGTTTGAATAAGACACAGAGTAGGAGATCCAAGGATATATGTTTAATATCTTTTGGACATGCATGGCCCCAGCCCTACGAATGGGGAGCTGAGCAATGAACAAGAAAATGGAGGCTTCCTTTATAGTCCATTATTTCCATATGCATGAAGGGGGGTAAAATTCAAATTACAACAGGACAAGCAAGCTTAAACAAAGGCAGAGACCAAACCCCCTTTAGGACATGAGGTATGGAAGTTTGCACATAGTTGCCTCCAAGTCTGTGAGATGGTCCTGTAACCAGATTTCTCAGCAGAGGAGAGGCCAAAGAGGCCACCCTTTCCTTATCTCGGCACACACTCTTTTCCTGCATCTCTTTGTCCTTCTCCTAAGCTGGCAGGAAAGAGGGATGTATGGAAAAGGTGTGATAAGGAAAGCCAGAGGCGTCGCTTCGGTAGGGGCGGGGCCGTAAGGCTGCCTGCTGCTTTCTCTACACGGGAATGGCTCTGACAGTGAGGGGGCGGGGCCGCCTCCTCCTCGCTTGGTAATGGGACTAGGACGGAGAGAAGCTTACGGCCCTGCCCCTACAGAAGCGACGCCTCGGAGGAAAGCATGAGGTTAAAGAGCGAAACAGGGTAAAGGAGCACCTTCAACTAACTTCCAAATTCTAACAGGTCATAACAGGTCACCCAGTAAAGAACAAGTCCTGCAGCGACACATCTGTGTGGCATCATGATGGCAGGTTAATAATTTAGAATTACTTTGCTGTATCAATTATCCCACTTGCTACATCTTCTTCCTTATATCAGCCAGATAAATTACCACACTATGAACTATACTGTTAAGGGTTACGTTCCAGTACTTATTCTTGTGTTAAATCAGCTGTAAGGTACCCGAGTGTAAACTTCCAACAGTACGGCATAAATGTGTTGTTCAAGCAGAGCTCAGTTTCCAGTTAGTAGCAAAAAAGCAACACAATGGCTGTCTCATGAGAACAAGGGTACTTCTATAGTATAGATCAGATATTCCAAAATAAAAAAGAAATGAAACCAAATATACACCATAATACTGCTAAAACCACTTGATAGCAATGTGACAACATGTGAGTAAACAGATCAAAGAGATGGCACAGTTTAGGTCCCAGAAGCAAATATTTTAGCCACACCATTTCTTGCATTGCACTGCCATTAAATATTTAGTTAAGGTATCTACTAAACAAACTTAGATCCTACAACATTTCCCTCTCACAAGGGAGGCACTCAGGGAAACATTGATTAAAACCACTCAAAGCATAAGAGCACAAAACAATCATCACAAAAAAACAAACAAACAAAAAGAAATTTATAGCAGTAGCAAAAAAAAGGGCAAAGAAAATACACTGCAGAAATAATAAAACCAAACGTTGAATGAAACAGAAAAGTATTTAGCCAGCATCAACATTCAATCAAGGAAGGCACAGACCTCACATTGTATGGGAGGGTGTTCCTGGTAACTTTCCCCATTTTCTGCCCCAGGCAGGGTTGCTGCAAGAGAGGTACACTCCACTGGTGGGTCTTTCTTGGCCCCGGAGAAATTTATTTATTTACAATATTTCTATCCCACCTTTCTCCCCAAAGGGACCCAAAGAAGGGTAGTAACAAAGAGGGGATTGCTAACCCAGCAACCAGAATCCCCAACCAGGCCTCAGAGTTCAGCAATGGGGAGGGGGGGGCACTTCACCTTCTTCCTTGTCCACCTGGCTCCCTCACTGGGGTTACCCCAGCCCCAGGGGAGCAGACATAGAGCAGCCTTCAGGTAGCCTGTCCAGAGACCTCTAATCACTGAACCTGAGCTTATGAAGTCCTGGACCCTCCCCTTCCTGGGCTGTCTCTCCCCCCTCCCCACCCCCAGCTTTACCTGGTCCCACCTGGTTGTTAAAGGGCCAGCATTGCCCCAAATGGGGAGGCCCTCATCCTGCGAGGAGCAGCCAACCCTGTGCCTTGATGGTGTTGGGAGGACCAGATTTACAGTCATGAGTTGACCATATGATGATGCCAGTGGCGGCTCCCCTGTCAGAGTTCTAATGGGGCCAATGGAGTCCCTGAGATGGCGGGGTAAATCTGGAAGTGGATAGTTCCATAACCCGGGTGCCATTACTGCCAAATGGGCCTCCACGGGTGGTGGCACACGCAGAAGAGCCCTCTCAGAAGACTGAGACAGGCTGATTTATGTGGGTTTGTTTTCTTTCCACAGGAGATGTATTTTTGTGTAAGGGGATGTCCACACGTGACTAGTTTAGAGCTTGTAGCACTTACTCAACAACAAATTGGCAACAGATGTTAAAACTAAAAAGTCCTAGGATTAAAACAAACATATCCTTCCTCAAAATACTCAGCCATTCATAATGTTTCACATGCATATAATTTCAAACTTATTTTCAAATGCAACATTTTAGGAACAGGGTTGAAATTCGTTTTGACTCTCTGCTGCTTTCAAAAGCTTGTAAATGACCCAGACAATCTTGCTCAGAAATTGAAATAATGACAGATGGCAAGTAAATGAGGGATAAACTAACCTGTTAAATACTATGACATGAATTTTAGCATTTAAATTCCCATCTGGAATGCTTTTACACTCAACTGGTCTTCTGGGGGTTCAGTATGAATTTCCATAACACTCTGCAAATTTATTAGTCTCTAAAGCGATTTCAAGAGCTTGCAAATGGACTGTAGTACACATGACTGTTCTGCTGAAATCAGAACCTCAGGGGACACATAAGGTAGCAATTACATATCCACACAGGGTGCTCATTGCTCTTGGGGTTTGGCTACAATTGCCAGGGAATGATACATATCAATACCCTCACTTAACTGAGAAATAACTCTCAACACCAGTGCTGATGCTGGAAAGGTTGTGATGCGGAGTGCCAATTCTAAAGTCTAATGTATTTACATTTATATCCCACCTCATAAAAAAGTTGAGGTGGCTTACAGGTAAGAGTAAATGTAAAGCTAGACAATAAATAACAAACAGGATACAAACAAAACAAAGATGAAACACAAAACAGCCACCAAGCAAAAACACAAAAATAAGAGCGAAGGACAGTCCAAGTAAAATTCCAAATTCTAGAAGTAGCAGCAGTAAAACATAATGTCATGCATGAAAATGCATGGACAAATAAAACCATTTTTATCTGGAACAAAAAACAACATAAGGATAGACACCAGACGTATGGACTGAGTGTGCCACCACAGGAAAAGCCCGTTCCCCACTCACCGCCCACCAGTCCTCAGCAGGTAGGGGAATCTGGAGAAAGTCCTTACCAGATGATCTCAAGGGCTGTGCTGGTTCATTCAGGACCAGGAAGGCCATAAGATACCCTGGTCCCTTCCAAGGTCTGTTACATAGGGTTTCATCGGTTTAGTGTTAACACATTGAATTGCACTCAGAAATGCATGCAAAACCAGGAAAGCTGTTAAAAAACTGGTAAGGTATGGTCTACATTACCAGTGCTAGCAGGGGCAGGATGACCTGAAATGCCACCTGATGCCAGCTTGGGACCACCGTTCCTGTGCTAATAAAATCCAAAATGCTTAAAGTGCTCTTCACGCACTTAGGGGAATGATCTGCTTCATTTTGGAGTGAGTGAGAAGCAGAATCTGCTTCATGATCACTTTAGCCAAAGCAGATCATTCTTGGATTGAGGGAGAGAGGCAGTGGCAGCAGTCTTGGGGAGAAAGGCACCCCAAATCCGCCATCCCCTTGAACCCCTCGCAGTCCACTTCTAATGGCTGCATGGATGGGTTGGCCCTAAGTGCCGGGCAGCATTTTAGCTGCTGCATTTTGAACCAGCTGCAATTTCTAACAAATCTTCAAGGGCAGCCTCATGTATAGCATATTGCAGGAATACATGGATGTTACAAGGGCATGGAGAACTGTGGCCATAGTCTCCATGCTGTGTCCCACTTGATGCACCATCCTAAGCCAGTGAAAAGCACTTTGTGCCATTGGCAGCACTTGGTCATCCAAAGTAACAGCGCAATCCTACCCAGCTCCTCCATTGGTGCAGCAGTGGTGGAGGGAGAACGGGAGGCTTTGGGAGGGAAAGGGAATTTCAGTCCCCTTTAAAGGGGGAATGTAAAGGGGATTTCAATCCCTTTTCCCTTCCAAAGTCTCCCGTTCTACCCTACACCACTGCTGCACCCGTGGAGGAGCTGGGTAGGATTGCACTGTTAGGGTGGATCTAATGGCACTCCCAAAATGTGATCCTTAAGAGGTAGGGATGGGCCCAGGACAGTCTGAACTCCACATCCTCAGTCAGACAAACCACCTATCAACAGGACCACTCTCTTGAGGAACAGAGTTGCAGTTTGTTAACCCTCTTTACCAACCCCAAGCACCTGTTCAGCAGGTCCATCACTTTCATGATGTGGAGCAACAGCACCACCTTCTGGAACTGTCCCTCTAGGTAGGAATGGAGCTATGGAATGCCTCCAACGTCCACACCAGGCAGCTGGTCAAAAAAGATACGATGCCATCGTAACGATGGTCATTTGTAACAGATACCTCGGACACATCCAAAATTAGGAGGATTGCACTCCCCCATCCTCCTCCCAACACAGGTAATCCTACAGAGTAATTTTCAGTGCCAAATCTGAGCCTAAAGCCAGTTTGCAATGGCTCTCATTAATATTATCTAAGGGTGCCTGGAGTTGGATTTGTGGCCCAGTGAAATGACAAGCACACATTCCTATTTCTAATTTGAATTGCTATTTTCTTGATCTGAATATTGTGCCCTATATCCAATTAAGGATACATGTGGCTAATGAAAGATACAGAACCAAAAAATGAGGGAAAGAAATAAGTTATTGACACAGACACATGGAGACTCCAGTGACTCTTCTTCAAAACTCCTCATATCTATCTTTTCCACAATCTGGATAAAAGTTAACACAATTCATCCTGCCATTTTGGCAGAATGGTGAAGTAATAAATCTGCCATAGGTTGCCATTGTATGACTTGGAGCCCAGTCCTAACTAACCCTCCAGAGCTGATGCAGCTGCACCAAAGGGGTGTGTGCTGCATCCTGCAGTGGGGGAGGCAGTCACAGAGGCTTCCTCAGGGTAAGGGAACTTTTGTTCCCTTACCTTGAGGTAAGCCTCCGCTTCCCCAATGGGTCTCCTTGGATCTACACCAGCTATTTGCAAAGCTTTTCCAAAGAGAGTAAGGGAGAAGGAAGGGGAGAGGGGGTAGGATCCTGGTGCCATGGGATGGCTTACTACTTTTTAATCTATTTTGAGCCATGAAGAACTGAATTATGATCTCAGGATGTGGTGACTTCCCCCCCCCTCCTTTATTGGTGAATAATTAGGCTGACCATATCCAAAAAGGGACAGGGTGCCTATACCTTTAACCATTGGAATGTGGGCAGGTGCAGCTCATCATCATGGAAGGTGCAACAAGCTAAAAGGTAAAGGTGACACCTGACAATTAAGTCCAGTCTTGTCCAACTCTAGGGTGTGGTGCTCATCCCCATTTCAAAGCCGAAGAACCAGCATTGTCCGAAGACGTCTCTGTGGTCACGTGGCCGGCATGACTCTCCTTGCCGCAGTGTGTAGCATGTGGCTGGAACACGGAGCGCTGTTTACCTTCCCACAAGCGGTACCTATTTATCTACTCACATTAACATGCTTTGGAACTGCTAGGTTGGCAGGAGCTGGCCAAGCAATGAGAGCTCACCCTGTCGTGGATTCGAACTGCCGAACGTTTGATCCACAGCTCATGATTCAGCAGTTATTTCCCTCTTCTTACAATGGTTAAAGGTATAGGCACCCTGTCCCTTTTTGGATATGGTCAGCCTATGAATAATAAACCAATGATACAATTATTGAACCAAATAACAAATGTAAAAAGAAAAAGATCAGTGCCAGAGTGAAAAATCAGGTGCCCCCCGCCACCTAGCTCCTGTGTAGTATTTCCTGAAGTTAGAGGTGGACAGGGAGGGCCCAATTTGATCAGAAAGTATGGATTGTGCTGTGAAGTCTTAGACACATCCAAACATGGATGGAATTTCCATAGTGGCTGGGTATAATGAGAGTTGTCATGAGAATATGCATGAGATCATGGGAATTCGCATGGCTAATAAGAACATAAGAACATAAGAAGAGCCCTGCTGGATCAGGCCAAAAGCCCATCTAGTCCAGCTTCCTGTGTCACACAGTGGCCCCACCAGATGCCTCAGGGAGCACAAGACAACAAGATAACCTGTTTCCCGTTGACACTCCCTTACACCTGGCACAGAGAAAACCCACTTCTAAAACCAGGAGGTTGCTTATGGCTTGTAACCTGTGATGGTCTTTTCCTCCATGAATCTGTCCAAACCCCTTTTAAAGGCATCTAGGCCAGATGCCATCACCACATCCTGTGGCAAGGAGTTCCACAGATGAATTACACACTGGGTAAAGAAATATTTTCTTTTGTCTGTTCTAACTCTCCCTCCACTCAATTTTAGTGCATGTCCCCTGCTTCTGGTGTTGTGCGAGAGGGAGAAGAATTTCCCTCTATCCACTCTCTCCATCCCATGCATAATTTTATAAGTCTCAATCATGTTCCCCCTCAGGTGCCTTTTTTCTAGGCTGAAAAGCCCCAGACGCTGTAGCCTTTCCTCGTAAGGGAGGTGCTACAGCCCACGAATCATTCTGGTCGCTCTTTTCTGCACCTTTTCCAATTCAACTATATCCTTTTTGAGGTGTGGTGACCAGAACTGGACACAATACTCCAGATGTGGCCTTACCATCGATTTGTACAAAGGCAGAATGATATTGGCCGTTTTATTCTCAATCCCTTTTTTAATGATCCCAAGCATGGAATTGGCCTTCTTCACAGCCGCCGCACACTGGGTCGACACTTTCATCGACCTGTCCACCAGCACCCCAAGATCTCTCTCTTGATCCGTCACAGACAACTCAGAACCCATTAGCGTATATGTGAAATTTTGGCTGAATCCCAACTAGTACTTCCACAACAGAAGGCATTCCATTTGTACAAGAGCAAGGGTTGAGTGATTTTCACCAATTCCATTTTCTCTCTGCAATCTACAACACATCCCAGATCTGCTCCTGAAAGTTCCTCAACACTCAGGGACATTGGGGGGGGGGGGGCACATAAGGCTGCAGGGACCGGATAGGTGAAAATCACACAACTCCCCTTTGTATGAATGAAACATCTCCCATCATAGAAATACAAGGTAAGATCCAACTCATTCTTATTAATTATTATTAAACTAACTGCTGTAGTTGATTGACCAGACTTCAAAGGCTATGTGGGAAACCACCTGAAGCTCTTTCTTTCATGGTCAGCAATAGTTCAGTTCAGATCTGAGCCTTCAGCAAGGCTTCTAATCTAAGCCATTTGTGTCTGTTTCTCCGTGTAAAGCAGGCTTTGTAGTACTGATTCACCACTCTCCAGTGGAGGAAGGTGAATATTCCTAAGTTAATGCTTGTAGAGTACATTAACTTTACAAAGAAATTGCTCTATAAGTGGTAACCCTCATTGTTATTAATGGGAACAGATGCAATTATCAATGGCTTGTTTGATTTCCATAGTCAGCCTCACTAACTAGTGCAAGAGAAGATTAATATGCTACTGCAATGTAACCCTACCCTGTGACCCATCCTAATTAATCATGCTTCATACCTGCTGCTGCAACAACTTCTAATGAGGAACTGCTGGAGCACAGTTCTGTGATGCAGTGAACACAGTGATAATGTTCAATCATATCATAACATTCTGCAGGGCATCATAGAAATCCTACTCATACTCCAAAGCTCCTGGTAATCCAGTCTAGAGATTCTTATTGTATAGAGTCATGCATTGCATTTTAATGTCTTCAAAGTACAGAAGTGTGTCATCCTTTCCCCATTCACAAAGTGTTGCCTGCAAATGCCCCTAGACCCAGATGAGGTCTGTGACCTAAAAGAAGTCTGCCTAGGACGGAGGAACATAGTAATGGGCGGAAATTTCATGAATTCACTTGGATTTTGACTCAGAAAGCCAAACTCCCCCCCCCCATTTATTTATTTATTTATTTGCTTTTTCAGAACCCAGTTCTGAGCCAAACTAACCCCATCATGGTCCTAAGCAATGCCATTGGGAAGGCAACAGGGTTTAGGGTGAAATCCTAACTAAGTATCCAACGGGCGGTCCAGGGCCACCCGCTGGATCCCATTCCCGCTCTGGACTGCCATGCGGCGGGCTGGAGGTCTACTCAGGGAAGGGGACGTTCGTCTCCTTCCCCAGGTGTAAACCAGGGCCAGCCCTATCGGACTCCTCAGATTTCCGCCAGCTAAATATCTGGTGGAAGTAGGAGGAGGCCGTGTAATGGCCGAGCCGGCCCAACGGGGACAGGGATATGGCAGACACCATCCCCGCCCCCTCCTGGACCAGCTCGCCCAATGGCTCCCCTCCCTCGCCACCCAGACTGCCCATGTGACCGCCAGCGGCAGCCTTACTTGCTATGGTGGCTGCATGCTCATCCCAGCGGCGGAGTGAGGGAGGCTGGCCTTGTGCTGGCCTCCCTTACTCCCGAGTCATTGCAAATGTGCCTTATGACTTGCTCCGGCGCAGGCAGCTTACACAGGATCTTGCTGCCAATCTCTCTTTCACTCCTTTGATGAGCCTCCAAATCCCATCCTTCCTCCCTCCTATGGTCTCACCTGACCTTATGTCTCTCTCCCTCCAAATGCCAGCAGATGTCAGTTGTGCTGGAGAAACTCAATTTCCTAGCATTCCCAAGCACCTTACAGCCATAGTTGTGTGCCTGGTGCAAGGGAGAGGGAGAGAAAGCTGAGCTGCCGGAGGTAAGAGGTAACGGAAGGTAAGAGGGTAGATGGGAGGCAGGCAAATAGGAGTGAGAGGGAAGGAGGACTTGACTTCTTCTCTGGCGCTGATTAAAATTAGAGCTGGAGAAGATCTTCCAGAGCTTTAATGTTCACGTCATCTGAGCCTCCAAGATTTGTATTTTCAAATCAGAATATATAAACTCTGGCAACATCATTAGAGTAAAATGGCCTTTGAGCCATTTGCAGGGGATAATAGGTAGATGGATGCAAGAAGGGTGAATTATTCTACTCCCACCTACAAATTACCCTTGCCCCCAGCATCACCTCAGTAAAAGGGAATGTGGCACAACATATTTGTCAAAGTAACATGTACTCACACCCTTATATGTCTAGCCCCCCACTTTAATCTACAAAGGTTTAATTTTATCAGTGTGGCTGGAGTTTTGTGTGGCAGTGTGGACACTTACTTAGGACTTCAATGAGAGAAACAGCCTAACCCTATGGTCAGTGGAAGGGGAGTACACACTCTAGGAATATGTGGAACCTCTCCTTTCATTTCTGTGTATATTTATTTCCATATGTTGTTCCTGGAGATCAGCAGATATCTCTATGTTGATCTGAATTATAACTGCAGATGTATGTTTTGAACAAAGATATATTTTAAACTATATTTTAATAATAAAAATATACAATTTCTATAAGAAATAAGCATACAAAATATACCAACATTATTAAATTTATACTGCTCATAGATGTGCTTTAAATTGGGAACAATTCTTTAATGAGATTATAAATCCTAACCTGGCAGCCCCAGCCCTAACCCACCCTGCCTGCCCCAAACAGGCTCATCAATCATAAGAATCAATATGAATGTAAAGACTTCTTGTGGATTTGTTGTCATGGAAACCACATCTCTACTCCACTGCCTCCTGGATGATTTTCAGCTCTTTTCTTTCCCCAAATTACCATTCTGTCCTACATTCTACATTTTAATTTGAGTGGCAAACCCTACTCCATTTTTAACAAAATGTGCCTGAACACAGGATTTAAAACAACAATTGGTACATCAAGCAATGCAGGCAAATAGTGTTCACTTTTTCTTGTAGGTAAATACTGAAACTGAAATGCTATCTTAGGCATCTTGATGATTCTTGAATGATGCTGGAGGTATTGTCTTCCAGCTCAAATATTAAAGTGACATCCTGACTACTCGATGTAAGTAAAGAATATGATTCAAAAGCAACTTCTTGTATATCGGAAATTTCTTGTACATGTATTGTCAATTACACAGAGAAACAGATGTTTTTATGGGCCCTAAACTTGTAAAAAACAAGTGTATATATGTATATATGAGCTTGTTACTAGGGTTGGAATCAACATTTTGAAAAAGTGAAATGTGACAATAACTTCAGGGTTCCTCTCAAGGTGAAACATCTGAACATTTTTAAAGGAAGCAAATGAGTTTCTAGAAGAAAAGGGACATTTTTCAGGGGGGTTCTGCTCCTTCTAGCTTACTATTCTGTGAACTGAATCATACTTCTCTTAATATTCGCACAATTCAGGTTACCTTTCTAACAGTGCTATCAGTCCTATACATAAAAGTGTTCGTAAGCTATTATAACCAGCAGCAATGTAAATCGTATGAAGCATCATAGGGATTTAGGTTATAAAATCAATTTTATAAAATGTCAAATTGTAAAATACGTCAGCAAAAACAAGTAAAATCACATATGTGAGCACAACTGCTCAAAATCCGTTGTAAAAATACTTTAAAATCACCAAGCAAAATACAATAAAAACATTCTAAAACTGCAGAGCATGACGTTTCGTTTATCATCCATAAACTTTCTCAAATGCTGATAAAAGCCTAAGTAGGCAGGAAGATGGTAAAAATACTCATCGCAGTCCTGCTACTATTTAAAAAGGATTTGGCGCGCATTTCTACTGACACAATTAAGACCGGAAATTGACATTTTATAAAATTGATTTTATAACCTAAATCCCGATGATGCTTCATACGATTTACAGTCCTATACATGTCCATTCATAACTAACAGCCAAATCCTATTAAGGGCAAATGGCAGTGGATGTTGCGATCCGCTGCCATAGACCCTTGTTGTGGTGATGTGAAAGCTGCACTGTTGTTGTGTGCAAACCATAGCATGCAGTGCACACTCTGTCAGTGTGGCTACATGGCAGAAGACAGAGGGGACAGGACTGAGTTGTAAGTCCCATTGGGTTTATGAAACTTACTCCCAGATAAGCATGTATAGGATTGCAGCCTAAGTTCAAGTTTACAGTTTTCTGAGTTATAACTTGCAGGGACACCCCCACAAACCAACACACCTTCTGCATCCCTAATAATGACCTCACGTTCCCCTGCTCAGCTCCTCTGATTTCAATAGATTTATTTCAGACCAATTCATACACTTTTGATCTAACCTCAGGCACAACTGGAGTAGGTGGAAAGTGTTTCTATCTACTACTCCTTCTGTATCCCCAGAATGCCCATGCATTTTTTTGAAAGCATAAAAACACAGCTGGAGGTAGCACAATTCAGATTAAAAATATAATGCTGCATTTAAATTTAAAGGAGAAACCCCAGGGTTGCTGCTAGGTCAGCATTCCAGACCATGACAACAGTGGTATAGCCAGGGGAGGGGTGGTGCTGTAAGTAGTGCAAGATGCTGCGGCTCCTCCCACTCGTCATGCGTAAGCAGCCCCCCCCCCACTTGCCATCAGAACCATTCGAGGAGTGCTACTGTGCTTCAGGGAGCACACTGTGTGTTGCCGTCATCCCCCCCCCCCCGGAACAGCTCCGATGAGAAGTGGGAGGGGCAACTTACACGTGTGTTGCGGCATCTTCCACTACTTACAGCACCACCACCACCTCCTCTGGCTATGCTACTGCCTGATAAAACAAAGAAAAAACAACCCCCCATGGGTATATCTAATCTGCCCCACTATGTAAAAGATACTTGATTTCCAATGTTTAGCTTTGATGCCGAGGCCTTGCATAGTGAACTGATTTTCAGCAAAACCTATACATGTTTAAAGGTAAAGGTGACCCCTGACAATTAAGTCCAGTCGTATCCGGCTCTAAGGTGTGGTGCTCATCCCCATTTCAAAGCCGAAGAGCCAGCATTGTCCGAAGACGCCTCCGTGGTCATGTGGCCGGCATGACTCTCCTTGCCGCAGCGCGTAGCATGCGGCTGGAACACGGAGTGCTGTTTACCTTCCCGCAAGCGGTACCTATTTATCTACTCGCATTAACGTGCTTTGGAAACTGCTAGGTTTGCAGGAGCTGGCCAAGCAACGAGTGCTCACCCCGTCATGGATTCGAACTGCCGACCTTTCGATCGACAATTCATGGTTCAGCGGTTTAACCCACACGGAATGGCTCCGACGGCGACGGGGCAGGGCCTCCTTGTTCTGGGTTGTAAACGGGGACTAGGACGGGGTGCAACTTACATTACTGCCCCTTTTGTAGAAACGCCTCTGTTCAGAGGCAGGGCAGGGCACCTTGTGGGTGGCCCCTGCTGCAGTCCTAATCCAAATCAGGGATGACTGCTACCCATGACTGCTACTTACCCTGGAAGAGAAGCTCTTGTTGGGAGCCAACATGTGTTTTCCTTCAAAGGAAATTGCAACCATGGGAGGGCTGATCTAATCTGGATGAAGAACAAAGGATTAAGGGCCACCTCCCCTCACGGCACCACATCCATGGGAGGGGGCTGATCTGGCTTAGCATTAATAAAAAACAAGCAAGTCAGTGTAATGCACATGTGACATGCTTAATGTTAAATGTAATCTGACCCTCAGGAACCCCTGTAGATAAATTGGTCCACTCAGGACCACCCACAGTCTTTAAGACATAGTAATTTTATTTGGTCCAAGACCCGGACAACTCATTCACAGTGATCAAGCCAGCCAAACTCACAATGCTAATATAATTATCATCATCACCATCATCATTATTATTAAAATTATGGTATATTAATAAATATAAAGATGTATTAATATAAATAAAATATTAGTTGTATATAATATGTATTAATGTAAACATATTGATATATTATACATAATAATGCATATTAATAATGCATATTATTATATAAGAGAGGAGTAATGAAAAGTCACTTCCAGGACAATTATCAGTAGACTCTGAATAAATACCATACCTACCTGTAAAATGTACTTTCTGGCTGTGGGATCTTCGTACATGTGGTCATGAAGGCCAACTGTGAATTAGCTCTGCCACCAGATTCAATCAAGCTCACAAATCACAATACAGTACAAGGTAGAATGTGATGCCATTTTTGGACCAAAACAGACATGATATGAGAGATCCAAGGCTGAGTCTCTCAATCATTTAGCTTTAAAGCAGACACAAAGGGAGGTCTAATCTAGGAAACAGATTTACATTGCAAGCTGTGGTTTGCAGTCCAATTCTAAAACTATTCAGAAGTAAATCTCATAGTGTTCATAGAATCATAGAATTATAGAAATCAGAGATAGAAGGGACCTTCAAGATCATCAAGTCCAACCCCCTGTCGATGCAGCCAGTGGTGTCACTGCAGGGGGGCGGAGCTCTAAGTTCCGCTGCGATCGGAGCCTCCGTTACACGGAGGAACGAAGCGGCCCCGCCCCCTCACCTTCGGAGCCTTTCAGGGAAGCGAAAGCAATGCGCAGCGTGTTGCTTTCGCTTCCCTGAAAGGCTCCGAAGGCCAGGGGGCGGGGCCACTTCGTTCCTCCGTGTAACGGAGGCTCCGATCACAGCGGAACTTAGAGCTCCGCCCCCCCTGCAGTGACGCCACTGGATGCAGCCTGTCCACAGCTACAACATCCCTGATAAATGGCTATCCAGCCTCTGCCTAAGAACCCCCAACAGTGGAGAGTTTGCCACCTTCTGAAGCAGATTGTTCATACCAGCAGGAAGTTCTTAATAATGTTTAATCTAAAAATATGCCTGTTTTTAGGCTTTTATGCATCTGATGATGTTCATGGCCCATGAATGAAAACATTATGCAGTGTTTTAAATTGTTTTATTGTATTTTGAAAGAGACTTTTAAAGCATTTTTATTTGCACATTGTTTGCATTTTAAGCGGATTTATAAAGCCGTTTTAAAGTGTCAATACATTTTAAAATATATTGTTTTATAACCTTAATCCCGCTGAAGATGCTTCGTTCGTGGTAAATCTCTCTTGCTGTAATTTAAAACTATTAGTCCTGGTCCTACGCTCCAGAGCAAATGAAAACAAACTTGCTCCATCTTCCACATGGTTGTCCCACAGATATTTATTGGGCCCAATCCTATCCCACTTTCCATCACCGATGCAGCCGCAATGCAGCCCTGAGGTAAAGGAACAAATGTTTCCTTACCTTGAGGAGGCCTCCATGACTGCAGGATGCAGCACGTGCCTCATTGGCACAGCTGCATCAGAGCTGGAAAGTTGGATAGGATTGAGCTTAAAGATAGTTATCATGCTCCCTCTTAACTCTCTCTTCTCTAAACTAAACATGCCCAACTCCTTGTTTTTGTTTCTCAACATGGTGGTCGCGACCCACAACTGGAACCGGATGCTGTCCCCTGCCACCTTAAGGGGCGGGAACAGCATGGCAGTGACAGCAGCAATCCTGGGGATTGCTGCTGCTGCAAAAAAAAAATTAAAAATACATTTTAAAGACTTGCCGGGGGTCCTGGAGAGCTCCGGAGGGTGCAGTTTGGACCCCTTTGTTCTTTAGAAAACCGTGCTGGCTCTTGGCAATCACCACCTTCCTTTCTGAATGCTCACAGACAGACTGCTTAATTATTTGCTCCAGTACCTTCCCAGGTATCAGTGTCAAGCTGACTGGTCAGTACTTGCCCAGATCTTTTTTCCCCCCTTTCTTGAAGATAGATACCACATTCTTTCACCTCCAGTCCCCCAGCATTTCCCCAGTTCTCCAGGAGTTCTCATATATTACAGACCAAGGCTCCAAGATACTGTCCACCAGTTCTTTATTATGTGTCCTAGGAATGCAGTTCATCTGGTCCACAGACTTAAATTCATTTTAGCTGCTAAATTATCCTGAACCACATCCTTACCTATCTTAGGCCATAGTTTCTTCACTTCCTGCTTTGTTCTAATTTCACTAGGTTGAACACAGTCTCATTTGCAGAAGACAGAGGCAAAGTCAGAGTTGAGCAGTTCCATCTTGTCTCCATGACCCATTCGCAATTCACCACCTTCCCTGCAGAACAGACCCACCACTTCCTTGTTCTTTCTCCTGTGCCAAATGTAACCATGAGACCCCTTTTTGTTTTTCTTCACCTCCCTCACTAACCTAAGCTCATTCTGAGCTTTAGCCCTCCTGACTCTCCTTTTAGTCTACTGGACAGGACTTACTTCCTAGAAAATGTGCCTAAGATGGCACTTTACCATATAAAGAAGAAATATCACTCAAGTACATAAAATGAGTACTGTCTAGAGCAGTGGTGGCTAACCTTTCAACATGAATGCTGGCCCTTTAAATGGTTGTATTAGGTGAGGGCATTTCAGCAGGTGCAGGTGCTTTAGCAGCACCATCAGCACTTGCAGCTGCCAAGATTCTGTCTTTTACACAACTCTTAAGAACACAGAAGCCCTAATGGTGAAAGGTTGGCCACCCCTGGTCTAGAGGCTCTCCGTATGTAATACAAAAAGAAGATACTTCAGAATAATCTGTACTGCTCCTCTAATATTTGAGCCTTCTGAAGGTGCAAAGTCATTAAAATGGTGAGTTATGTCACCCTTTGCTGTGATGCTGATAACCATTTCAACTTCTTCTGAAGAATTGTTCTTTGATGGAAAAAAGGGAAAAAAATAGGTGTGTCTCAAATATACCTACTGCTGAACAACACAAGCAAACAATCTTTCTCAGCAGAACACCCAATATGCAGTACAAGTACTATTCTGCAAAAATTCTATTTATCTATCAGACAGCCTCTTTAAGCACAAAGCTCATTTCAGTACATTCATTACGATAATAAAGCAACGATAAAGAGAATTCTCTTTTGGCTAAATTACACCTTTCATCTTGAAAGGTCACAAAGTGCTTTAGCAAATTCAGTAATAATGCAAACTGTTATCTTGACTACAGCAACAAATGGAGATTGCAAAGTAAAAGCAGCACTGTCTTTCCTCAGCCAGCCCACCTTGCACATTTGATCACTCCTTCCTGCCTCTTGCTCAGTGCCTTTCCTGTTGCAAGCCTGCTATTCATCACCTTTGCAATACCTACTTAGAACAATAATATGTACCTGCTTTTAGATTGTCTTCCTGACAGATGTCGTGAACTGCCATATATAGGGGCAAAATTTCCAGGCACATCTAAAATAAGTAGAAACAAAAAACACTAAAACTAAACATGTAGCCTTATTACATTTAGAAATTAGAATTCTATTTAAAAATGATGTTCAGCGATGTTTAAGTCGAATATATCTGCATTGTAACAATTCAGCATCAGAAAAATGTCTATTGCATTGTTTGAGTGCAAATTGTGTTTTTGTTTTTATTATTATTTATCATATATTTTCACCATTTATTGGGGTTAAATGAAGTGACATAGGGGTCATACTGAAATTTATTTAGGGGGGATGGCAAAAGGATAAAAATAGGCATGAGGCAAAACATATGTGATTGCATCTCCTGATTATTTTTAAAACAGCCATGGCAGACTCTAGTTTGATGGGAGCAACAGTGGTGAGGAAGGGATTGTTTCATCCTTTCTCCATGCCCTTTCCTCAGTCTAAGAGCCCAATCCTATCCCCCACCACGCTACAGCATGCAGCCGTGCCGAGAAGGCGCACGCTGCACGCTATGGTGGAGGGGCAGCCTGAAGGCAAATGAGAGGTAGTTAAAAACATTTTTACCTACCTCCACATAAGTTTATAGGCTGCCTATGGGTCTCCTCAGACATATGCCAGCCATTTTGGTGGTGTATGAGGAGAGAAAAGTGGCAGGGAGCTTTTGAAAATGGGATAAGATTTGGTATGTGTGACTGCTGCTGAATCCACTCCTCCATCCCCCACTGCCCCCAGTTCCTCCCCCAGCATGCCCCGTTACTTCCTCTACTGGGCCCCCTTGCCAGTGTATGTGCATCAGTACAGGTTGCGGGCCGCAGCTTGGAAATGACCACCAGCAGCACGCTCCATGCATCAATTTGCAACAACTTTAGCTGTCAATTTGCAGACAATTTGCAACAACTTTAGCTGTCCCATGCCCATTGTCCCATTGCCATAAATCAGATGTTATGATTGGGCCATAAATCACCTCCAAAACTGCTATGAGCTGTGCTAGGGAAAGAACACAGGTTTCATACAGGTGATGGCCAGAAAATCTTAATTACTAAGAATAGGTTGGGAAAAAAATCAACTGAAATAAGATGGGCACCCCAATCCTATCCAGAGTTTATGCTGACGTATCTTGCAATCCATTATCGTAAGCCCCAGAACGATAGTGTGCCCCCCCTCCGCCATAGCATGCAGCACATGCTCCATCAGTGGTGCTGTGTGCTATGGGTTGGTGGGGGATAGGATTGGGCTGTCAGGTGTGCAGAGTAAATCTACATTAATGTAAGACCTGCATGCAAAAATTTGCACTACCAGGCAATCCCACCATTGGTGGTAGAAGGATCTCAACTGGCCCCAGTCTTCCCAACAGAGTGGACCATATTGCCTGTGTTATCAAATGTATGTTCATGGTATCATACACCAGTGACTGAGTACAGAATGTTGAACGGAGCTTTTCAATGGTTTGTACAAACAGATAGTTTAGAAATAATCTATATGTTTTCCACTGTGGGGTGAATAGGAACTTTGAGAGGTTCCCCTCCCCTGCCGGCATAACAAACATTATGTCAGTGGAGGCTGCTTTACGGCAATCATAACACAGCCTCTGCCAATGCAGGGAAGCTGGAGCAACCTCCTGAGCACTGGTGGACCCACAGAGACCCATCGGAGCAGGTAGGCCCAGTGGGGGTTGGAGAGAGGCAGGGAGGACTTTGAACAGGCGGGGGGTGGGTGAAAGGGGGGGAGGAGCGGGTGGAACAGGGTGGTGACAGGAGTGGGGAGGAGGGTGGATCAGGTTCGGGAGGGGGGGTGGGACCAGTGGCAATGGTGCACACCATACCCTGACCCCCTTCCCAGACCTGGTCAACCTTCCAGGGTTTACGTGGGCTTGCGCCAGCAATATCACTGGCACAAGCCCAAGTTGACCCATAGCAGCTGCTGGGGCTTACCCTGGGGCAAGGGAACAAATGTCCCCTTATCCCGAGGAGACCTCCAGCAGCCTAAAATCTCCTGTGGGATATAGTGGTAGCCGCGCCAGCGCCGCTGCATTGCTGCATGGGTATTTAGATAGGATTGGGCTCTTAGATGAGGAAGAGCAAGGCGAGAAGGGTTACCTGCATCCCAGTGCTGTGGTCCCCCTCTGATTCCTCCTCCTCCTCCCCCTGTGACTGCTTAGATCTAAAAGAAATAAAGAAAGAAGATGCTGCTCACTAACTTCCTGTGTCACGTCTGGTTTGGACCTGACATTGATATAATTCTAGTAGCGAGAAGTTACATAATAATGTTCCAGGGCTGAAATTGCTAATTCACCTGTGGTTAACAGTTCCTCTAAACTATTTTCTTAAACTTGGATTTTCTGTCAGCCCATGTAAAATTGTTAAGCATGGATTGCCATTTGCCTCTGTAATTAATGAAATTATCTTGTTCCTTTTCTTTTCTTCCTTTCTCACCATTTCTAGTGAACTGAAATTTACGTCTTGTGGCCAACAGGGAAAGCCTCTAGAATACTGCCATAGAAGCAATAAATGATTATAAAGCTACCAGTGACACAGAGAGGTAAAATGTGCCTCATTCATATTGACACCAAGTCACATCATGTGCTAGGATGTAAGTTTCATGACTTACTTAAAGAGCCAGCTCTTTAGCCTCCAGCAGAACACCAGCAAGGAAGAAGACAGCCTCATACTAGAGGGCAGAGGATTCCACCATTTGGGGGTTACTACTGAGAAGGTTCTCTCACACATCACCTACTGAACCTCAGAGGGCTGCGTGATACGAAAGAGAGCCTCCCTCACAGAGGCGAAACTAGGGCGGAGCAAGCGGAGCACCGGCTCCGGGCGCCATCGCCCGAAGGGCGCCCCGCCCGCGAGTCCACGTCGGACTCGAGTCCGAGTCGGACTCGGAGACTCGCGTCCGACCGCCCCCTCAATCAGGAGAGCCGGCTCGGGGACGTCTTCCCCGGCTGGCTGCCCGGGGCCTTCTGGAAGGCCCGCGCGAGAACGGTATTTATACCGTTCTTTTTGCGCATGCTCAGACTGTTACTGAGGGAAAAAGGCTGCCCTTTATAGGGAAGACCTCCCCGAGCCGGCTCTCCCGATTGAGGGGGGGTCGCCGCCTCCTCCCGGAGCGTGCCACCCCCCCCTCCGGAGCGTAATATTCAATTACAGGGGCGCCACCCCCCCGTTGCTCCGGGCGCCAACGGGGGCAGTTACGCCCCTGCATCCCTCATCTCAATGGATAGGTAGGAAAGTAACACATGAGCAGATGCATTTTGAACCAGCTGACATTTCTGAAGGGTCTTCAAGGGGAGCCCTGTGTACATTACATTGCAGTAATTGAAATACGGGCTTACTAAGGCATGGGTCACCATGCCAGATCTGCCCAATGAGCATCGTTGGCGGTGCAACACCCAAAGGTGGGAAAAGCACTCTGGGCCACAGCCACCACCTGGGTATCCAGAAGCAAAGCCAGGTCCAGGAGCACTCCTGTACTGTGGACCTGCTCCTTCAAGGAGAGGGCAACCCCATTTGGAACCCACTGTCACATTCATGGAGTCTGCAGGCCATCTGACCAGAAGAACCTCTGCCTTGTCCAGTTTTAATTGTAGGCTGTTTTTGTCCACATCCAGCCCATCGCTGACTCCCAATGCTTACTTGCTTTGTAGCAACTGGTGACAGCAAGAAGCCATCAAGAGAGGGAAAGAGAAAGGCCTCAATGCAGTAGAAGGAGGAAGGTCAATTTGTGACCTAGAAGTTTTTTAGGTCAATGTATCAGGAAACGTTTTCAACGGAAAAGGAAAGCTTCTCAGAATGGCCTTTAAATCTCCGTTTGTGGAAGGCTTCAGGGGCGGCCCAGCTATGAGGCAAGCTGGAAGTCTGGGAAAGTGATAAACCAGAGAAGGGCCCTAGATCCACTCCCAGGATCCTCCTCACCCAGTCTTTTTTCAAGTGGCAGCAGGTGGTAGTGGAGGTGCCTGAGGAGGAGGATGGTGCGGTGCAGTGCATGCTGGCATGTGTGCTGGCAGAAGGGTAGGCAGCAGAGTGGGGGAGCTGGAAGAATTTGACTCCAGTTGGGGTGGCGGATTGGCTTAGGCCAGCACTGGAGGGTTTGGGGGCACGGGGCAGAATGAACGTGGGCTGCTGACAATGGGTGCCGTTTTATTTTCCTGCTAATTCAGGGGGCTGGGTTTACTGGTTCTTTAGTTCCTCTTTTAGCAGTTTCAGTTGTGAATGCAGAATTAGGCTACTTACAAATAAAACCCTGGGACATCGTCTTTATGAATGCTGACTGAAAGTTTATAAACATGGAGCAGATGAGATGCTAATCTCAGGATCAGCCTGTGTAAATTATGGTTTGCATTAAATACAAAAAATGTTAGGAGTTATACAAAATGTGTCACCTCCCAAAGGAGAAGAGGCGATGATGTGGCAAAGGCTAATAATATTCTCGACACAGAGAAGGGATTCATATTCCCCGTTGTTTTCAAGGAGGGGATGATTGCATTTTGCATCTGTTCTCAGCACTACTCAATCGTCCTAACATTGACTTAGCATTCTGCTTCTGAATGCGATTTGATGGCATTTCCTTCTCTAGCACTGGTTCTGTGAGCACTTCTCTCTTCCATAGCAGGCAGTAATCTGACTGGCTGCTTTTGATTCCATTTATCATGCAGATAATCGGAAGGTCATTTCACAACCATCATAAAGGACATTTGTATTCCAATTTCTGGAAGGCATCCTCAGTTCTCAGAATGGTTCCTATGCAGCAAATGTTCCTATGAGCTTCTTCTCCTAGCAAGCCATTTTGTATATTTGCAGAAAGCCTGACTGGCAGACACAATAATAAAGAAAGTTTCCCTCATCTAGTTCATATTTCCTCAGCATTTGACCTCTGCATCCAGAAACAGAGTAAAAAAGACAACCCTCAAATCCAGGGAACAATCTGACATCTAGGGATGAATAGAGTTCTTCTGTTTTGTTCCTTTATTGTTGTGCAGGTTCTCTCTGTCCTAGATGGTTTTTCTGTTTAGATGGAAAGCTTGTGGGCAAATTCTTGTCATTCATTTCATGTTTGTACAGTGCTTTGTTTTAGATGCTTAAGAAATAGTATATTTTTGCTGCTGCTATGATCAGGGGCGTAGCTAGGCGGGGGAGGCCTGCACAGGGTGTGGCACTCCGGGGGGGGGGTGACACCACAGCCGCTAAAGACTTCGGCCATTACCTGTTGTCCCTGACAAGAAGTGGAGCGAAGGTATGTTGTTTTTTCTTCTTTGGCGCTGGAAGGGCCCTCCCTTGGCTCCGATTGCCCCTGAATTGGGGCAATCCGAAAGCAATTGATGGTGATGCGATTACATGACCGGAGGTGTAACAAAGGTGGAGCCTGAGGGGTACCTGCCCCAGGCGCTACGCTAAGGAGTTGCTTTGAACCGAATCGCCAGTCCACCTCCACTGTACTCTCTTCATCAAGATTGAACAGCCCCTTTTTCTCGGAGGCTCCGAACCACCCCCTCATCCTCAAAGGCTCCCTCATCGCCCCCTCATCATCGCTTTTTGGGGGGATGCTCCGCACACCACAACCTCATCGTCGTGATGGGCTGTCCTCGCCTTCAGCTCGGAATGCAGCAAAAACGTGGCCGTTGGCCGTTTTTTTCTCTTTGTTCCAAGCTGAAGGCAAGGGCAGCCCATCACGATAATGAGGGAGCAGCAAATAACCCAGAAGTAATTGGCGGTGACGTCATCATATCACTGCCAATTACTTCTGCTTCTGTGTACTTGGTGTGTACCAGGAGTCACAATCCCGGGCGGCAGAAGACTTAGCTATGCCTCTGGACATGATGACATCATCACATCACTGCCAACCTACTTCCAGGGTATGCGCTTCATTCTGCTACATCAGGCGCCATCGACCCTGGTGCTACTGCTGGCTATTATTATTCTACTCGCCCTGAATTTTAATTTAATTAGGATAATTCCTAAAACTAATTCTCGAATTGGAGCATACGCAGTTTGGTTCAGTTTCAGTTCCTTCAGTTCTTTTGCATTTCCCTTCCACTCTATGCTACTAGTCTACATGTACACATTGCTAAAACACTGTAAAAGGAATCTTGATATGATGATCATGTTTATGATTGCATCAAGATTCTTTTTGTATAGTGTTCTAACACATGCAAACACAGGGCTGGTGCCAGGGTATGTTGGGGCCTTGGGCACAACCCAGTTGCTGGTTTGCATGTATGCCATGTGCACCTGGCTTGCCGCACTTCTGGCTTGGCCTGCCTATCCTAGATCCCCCCCCCTCCAGTTCATCCACTCTACCCAACTTGCCCCTGTTCTCCCCAGCTTGCCAGGGCCTAGGGAACAGCGGCAGACACACAGGGACATTTTCTCTCCCTCTAGCCCTTCCTGCTCTGGATGGATGCTTGCCAGACAGCCAGTACCACACTAATTTCTTAGGTAGGGGAGGAATGAGGAAGTGTCTGCATGGTCACTTCCTTCTCCAGTTTCTGCAGCAGCCAATAGGAACTGCTCCCAGAAGTCTAAGAAAAATCCTGGCAGAATCCCATTGTCTGCTATGGAATTCATGGCAACTTAAAAGTTGACTTATGAAAATCTACAGTCATGCATGACTTGCACATAGGGTTAAGAAAATCTAGAGTCACTGAACAACCCTAGATTGTCATAAGTTAGCTTGAAGACTGCCACAAGTCCCAAACAGAAGGCAATGCTGCGGTAGGGGTGATCAGCTGGGGCCTTTCAGAGACACCATGTTGCATGTGCCCTGGTAGGTCTGCTTTATGCTGAATGGGAAACATCTCCCAATGTCCCATATTGGTCCAGAACAGATAGGAGGAGTTAGGCATGAGATATAAAGTCCTTGAGTTTCTCAAACTTAGAAAGGAAGAAGACACACAGTGATCTGAGTACCTTCACTCTAAATGGCTGTAGTGAAAGAATTACCATGCCTTCCCATGACGAGAGACTGCTGTACATAATCTTCAGAATGTACTTCCCTGAAGAAAACAAAATTGAGTCCCGATGTGACAACTTGCATTTAGGAAACAAATCTAAGTAAAATTATATCTTGATCTTGCTTAATGTATTTTGATAACCTTCCATTCATCAATTTGATTTTCTCAGCAAATCCCAGCTATACTGTAATTCAGTCAGCATTTTATGAGGACATATAGTGAGAACTTCCTTGACTGTCTTTTCACTTTTTGCATGATGTCTAATTTGAATCACCACTTAATCACCACTTAATATTTAGATTACCAATGTATTTTTTTTCGAAAGGAAGATGGATGCATGCAGACACAAATGAACTACTCATCTTTGCTAATCTGTCTAGATTAAAGAACATGATCAAAGTACATAACCTATTGTCTATACATATCATAATCTTTCTTGAACGAGTATGAATGGACCAGAGAATAGTCCCTGCTGAAAGAGGGGAATAAATTCTAACTTTGTGCATAGACAGACCAGTCTCCAGTCCCTTGGAATGCATGTCTACTCAGATGTATGTCGTATTATAGCCAGTGGGACATACTCCCAGGTAAGTGTTGATGGGGTTGCAGCCTTTGGGTTGTAACAAAATCATTCAGTTCCTAGTTGTTCACACAGAGTTCATAACAGAGTTACCTGTCTTGTATGATTGTTGCAGGGACACATAAAAATACAGAGGTATATGTAGGTTTGGGATATGCAGATAATGAATGTTAAAAATCAGAACTTTATGGACCTTCCTTCACTTTTTATTTGCCCATAACTAGCACCTGAAACAAGGTGTCATTTAATTTGGTGTGCATCTAATTATGGCTCCTGCCAAGCTGCCTGTAACATTTTATACTCAGCTTGTCTCTCTCTTTTTTTAGGTGAATGTTGAACAAGACACAAACATGTCAACTGTTACTGGCAGTGCTTTTGTAAGTTAAAAAAATATATATTTTTTAACATGTACACACAAGGGGGAAAGAATTGTGTGCAGAGATCCTGTGTCAAAACGAACAGCACGTCTATATAATTTGGCAGTGACAGATGACTGAGGCAAAAATTAAGATGCACCAAGTTTACTTGAAAAGTGCTCAAAAACCAAAACAGGGGGTTTGAGCTAGAGCTCGCTATGCTAACATACCACTTCTTAAACTATACTGGAAGGAATTCTACCAATAAACACACATACACGAAGAAGCCCTAAAGAAAGTAGTTAGGAGGAGGAGCGGGAAGGAGAGAGAATCTCCTTAGCAGGGCAAAAAGGGGGGAAACGTGGGGGGCTACGTTCAGGGTGGCCTGAACTGGGGGCTTCAGGCAAAGGATGAGCTTAAGAACAGGCCAACGTGTAGTGGGGGAGCTCGTCTCTCCCACTTGACTGATGCCACCGAGACCTCCCAAGGAGATCAATTGGGGAGGAGAGATTTCCCTTGTCTGGGAACTTGCTGGATCAGACAAGGGTGTCTGTAGGTAGAGTCTCCAACAAGTGTACATGTACATGTACACGTACACACACACACACACACACACACACACACACACACACACACACGTGCATGGGAGTGCATGGAGGCTGCAGCTACTCACTTGGAGATGCTCCTTCTTAGAACAAGTGCCTCCACACTGGGGCGATACATGCAGCTCCTGCAAGCTTGCACCATTTGGGCAACCCCCCAGAGAACTGCTGTGCTGTGATTATGCAAATATGTGTAACCCTCCTGTGACCTGCATGCCTGGAAACCAGAAGCAGGTCTCGATCACTTCAGGGAGCCAATCTGAAGCGTGGGGAGGCCCGCACCTTCCAGAGGGCTGGTGCAACCCCCGATAAGTTTTAAAAAAACCATTTCCCCCGGTGGTGGTGCTCCCGGAAGCACTGCCGCCACCGCCAGCCCACCCTGGCAAGGACTTACAGCTTCCCCAGTTCATGGGAGAACGTTGTGAACCATTGTTCTACTCCAAATCATTCACTGTGGTGTTGTTCCCTTCGGGGGAGGAGGACACTACCATGGTCACACATCTCGTTCTTACCAATGCTCCCTGCAGGTAACTGCTGTGTGCCTGCAAGCAGGTCCAGCCCAAGAACAGGCTGTGCCTGAGGCAGCCCTGTCTTCCTCTGGGTGCACAAAATGCACCTGATCCTAGTCCCCTCCCAAAGGTTTCCTCCTCTGTCTTTCCACCTTCATGGCTTTCTTTCTTCTTTCCTCTGCTGTCCGTCCTCCAGCCTGACCCGGACACCTGGGTCTCATGTCTCTGTTCAAGCTGCCTCTGTCATTCTCTTGCAGAGAGAACGGGAGGCCCCAGAATGGATAGAGGATTCCAATCCTCTCCAAAGGGGGATTCAAAGGGGATTTAAATCTCCCCTCCCCTCCAAAGCCTTATTCCTGCTCCCTCCTTCCCTCTGTCTTTTCAAAAGGCCGAGCAAGTGGGACCAAAGGGGAGAAGGGCATCATCAGTTACAGTGGTGGGGATGCAACAATGGGGGTGGGGAGCCACCAGCTTGCACTCACCCATCCCGTGCAGAGGCAACTGTCTCTCCCCACCTCAGTCCTACCTGCAAGGCCAGCAACAGCCCCCATGTGTTCACAAAGCATTGGCAGTATGGTTGCTGAAAGTGTAAGCCCCCCCCCCCAGTTTAGAGCACTTAAACTCTTAGCAAGCTGAACTGAGGAATAGGGCTGTCAAACATGTAAAAGATTTGTAGTCAACTAATCACCTTGTTTTTAACTGCTTTTTAGCTGATTACTCAATTAACTAATTACAAATTATCAAATTTGAATACAGGTGATATTTGGGGCATATTTAATGAGGATAAGTTTATCTTTACTAATTAGCATAGGTAAATTATGTATAGGTGGAAATTCATTAAGTCCATCCCATGAATGCACATACAGTGCCAATGGCAATGCAATTAAATACCTTGTTATAAGGGGCACCTCCACTTAAAATTCATAATCTGCAATGATTAATCAACCAATTATATTAGAAGGCAACCAAATGCACTGGAAACAGGAGAAAATATGCTAGTCACAGTGCAATCCTGTCTAAGTTTAGACCGGCAGAGCGGTCTAGGGGGTGTCACAAACGTGCCATAAAGCGCATTTGCGGCACCTGATGAGTAAGCGGCAATGGAGAGGTTAGTCCCCGCGGCATGGTGGAGGGGTGGGGGGAGGGCGGGGAAGGGGCATTTGGGGAGGTTGTATGGCCCACCGGGCTTGGGAGGGGGAGGGATCTGCTGCGGCACGCTCTGCTGAATCCTATCCCCCTTCCTGGTCTGGCCAGCATTCCACAGTTGGCTCGAATGCACACCAGCAAAATAGCTGGCGTACATTCGAGTAGACCCATTGGGGTGACTGGGGCTCTACTCGGGGTAAGGGGTGAACATCCCTTTACCCTGAGGAGGCCTCCGGCTGTGCTGGTGCAGACCCCATCCTGCACAGGATGCGACGGGCGCCTTATTTGCACCGCCATGTCCTGCTAGACACGATTGGGCTGTCAATCACTATATAGAGTAGGTTTCTAATTTGTATTAGGAATTTGTATACACACACACACACACACACACACCACATATATGTACAGATCTGCACATATACATCCAAGTTACTTTGCAATGGGACTCGCTGGAAAATATGTTCTGAACTGTTATGCAATAAAGAAGAAGCAAATGAGTCCAAACTGGGCCATGGGAGGTAAACTAGGTTCAGACTATATCCTGTATATTAGGGCACTTATTTATTTAGGAAAGCAGTCAATGGAAATGGAAGGGATATAAAGGAAGATACAGGTGCGCACTAGCAATCTGCTGACAGGCAAATAATATAAACTTGAATTAAAAAATGCAAATTAGAGGAGGCTGCAGTTTTAGAAAGGATAATTACTTGAATAGACATAATTTCATTCCCTGAGAAGCAAGGCATTGTGTAAAATGAAGATAGGAGAAAATCTGCATGAAAACCTGCAACATAGCTAATGACAAGCATATGTCACTGCAAATTCAATTTAACTGTGGTTAGCCAGGTTTGGATGCATTAACAAAACACTTGGACTGCTTAACAACATAGCAAGGAATGTATGCAAAGGAAAATTCGAATGGACAGAACAAAATTGCAGCCTTTCGCAAAAGGACATTAAAGAGTAAATTTTCCATTAACTCGCCTTTCTAATTTCACACACACTGTGCTGAAAATCTCCCCCAATGCCTGAGGAAAGAAATTGCACAAGTAATTGTGCTTTCCTAGCAGGGTTAGGAATACATTGGAATGAAAAAATGTTTTGAAAGAGAAAAGTGAAAAGATGTTGGCTTAATTTATAGCATAGCATAGCAAAACAAAACAATTTGAGGTCATGTTCATTTCATGTAAACAGAACCCTGCAGAAGCATAAGACACTTTACTTTTGGCAAAATGTGGAAACCCAAAGGTTTCACAAACATCCTAGAAAATTATTTACAAACAAAGGAAGTGGGGCATGTTCTGTTTTTCAAAGAGGTCTGTTCTTGCATGCGTTTAAATTGGACTATTGGGCAAACATACACAGTAAACTGTATACGTAGTAGTACAATGTCTCACTCAGGAGACCCAGGGGATTGAATGGCACCATCCTGAAGTAAGTGGTTTGATTGCCTCCTTTTATTGCAAATAGGTCCATAGAGTAGTGGAATAGCTAGAACTGCTATGACCCAGGTCTGAGCAATGAGTGTAAACAGCTAAACTAATCTCCAAGCTGGTGCAGAATTACAGTATTTCTTGTTTCTTGGATGAGCACAGACTTATGTTCTGTTCTAAATACCTGGTCTGAACCTTAAATTAGCCAGCGGTTTAACTCAGCGGTCATGTGTTTAATATAGTTTATAAGCTAAACAGAGACATGCTAGCAGAATATCATCCTTTCTTTCATCTCAGAATAGAAACTGCTAAACTAGATTGATGTTAAGCCAGTCTAAGAACAAATACTTCTGGAAAAGTGTCAAGAACCTGTAGTGCGGTATTTCTGTCCCCTGGGTCCATTGCTATAGTATGCTATTAGTATTGTACGTTTCTTCCAGAGAGTTTTCCATGCAAAAGATATACTACTTTCATATAATTAAAATGGCTTGTTCCTAAAATACGCTTTGGACTGGATTAGATAATGAGCAGAGAAGGATTGATTTCTAAAGTTGGGGGTTGGAAAGTGGAAGGGAAGAAAACTTTGAGACAAAACTTTAAGTAGCTGTATGTATGTATCATACATTGACTCATGTAATTGAGTCAAGTATGGGTCAAGTTGACTCATGTATGAGGTCAAGTTGACCCATACAACTTGACTCATACTAGTTTCAGGAATCTGACCAGGCAGACCTCAAAGGGCTCAACCCAGAGCAAATATTCGGGATTTGAAATGCAGTTAGGGGAATCACTCTCAGAAGTCTAGCCATGTCAGTCTGTAAAAAAAAAGGTGACCCCTGACAATTAAGTCCAGTCGTGTCCGACTCTAGGATGTGGTGCTCATCCCCATTTCAAAGCTGAAGAGCCAGCATTGTCCGAAGACGCCTCCGTGGTCATGTGGCTGGCATGACTCTCCTTGCCGCAGCGCGTAGCATGCAGCTGGAACACGGAGCGCTGTTTACCTTCCCGCAAGCGGTACCTATTTATCTACTCGCATTGACATGCTTTGGATCTGCTAGGTTGGCAGGAGCTGGCCAAGCAACGAGCGCTCACCCCGTCGCGGGAATCGAACTGCCGACCTTTCGATCGACAGCTTATGGTTCAGCGGTTTAACCCGCTGCATCACCCGCAAAAACATGAAGGCACTTTGAACAAATGTATTGTAGTTTAGGCCAGCGGGTGGCGCAGCGGGTTAAACCACTGAACCATAAGCTGTCGATTGAAAGGTCGGCAGTTCGATTCCCGCGACAGGGTGAGCGCTCGTTGCTTGGCCAGCTCCTGCCAACCTAGCAGTTCCAAAGCATGTCAATGCGAGTAGATAAATAGGTACCGCTTGCGGGAAGGTAAACAGCGCTCCGTGTTCCAGCTGCATGGTATGCGCTGCAGCAAGGAGAGTCATGCCGGCCACATGACCACGGAGGCGTCTTCGGACAACGCTGGCTCTTCGGCTTTGAAATGGAGATGAGCACCACACCCTAGAGTCGGACATGACTGGACTTAATTGTCAGGGGATACCTTTACCTTTTATTGTAGTTTAAGCTTTCAAGGACTAATGGTCCAATCTTATGCAGGGCCTACAGCAGCGGATCTTGTGATCTGTTGCCACAAGTCCTGTTACAGCGGTGCTGTGCACTCTGGAGCTGCTGGCAGAAAGAGCCGGAGGTGCCGCACACTCGCCAGCAGATTCTGGACATCAACCAGAACAGATGCGGTGGGAGTGGACAGGGGGTGGTTTGGGGCAGGAGGGGGAGGATCTCAGCAGCAGTAGCGCATGGTGAGATCCTATGCCCTCTTCCCAACCCCTGACTCTCCTCAGACTTACACCAGCAAAAGAGCTGGCACAGGTCTGAGTAGACCCATTGGTGCCAGGTGGCCTACTAGGAGGTAAGTAAAAAATATTTGTATTTAGCTCTCCTGGACTGTCCAGATGCAGTGTGTGCTCCTGCAGCATGGCTGCATCATGTAGGATGGTGAGAGGTAGGCTTGGGGCATAAGTAGGCTGCAGCCTACAAAAGCTTGTGCTATAATTACATTTGCAAGTCTTTAGGACACCATACAAATCCTTGTTGTAGTTGGTAAGAGTTGTGGATATATTGTTTTTAAAAGGAAAAAGGAGCATATCACATTTTCTACATTTCTGAAATTATGCCACAACGCACACGGTCCTGTTTCAAATGATACAGGACTATATGTGACGCATAATTTCAGAAATGGTGGGAGCTCCTATCATGCTCCACTCTCTGTTTGAAACAGGATGGGTGCAGACAAAGAAGGCAGTGCTAGAGCTCCAGGTAAGGGGGCTGGCTCAAGATTGCTGTGCCTGACCCTCCTTGACTGTGCCAAGCAAGGACGAGGGTGAGGAGGTGGTGGTGCACATGGAGAGGTGGAAGAATTGGGCTGTCTCAGACAGTGCCTGAGTTTCGACTGGGCTTGCTAAAAAAAAAAAAGTGTTAACTGTAGGTGTTTTGACTGGAGGATTGATTGGTTCCTTTAGCTCTAGTGCCCTTTGTTTTACCTCCTTGTGTTTCTAGCTACTTGATTTGTACTGATAGCCACAGGTCATGTGTATGTATACTAGACATGGGCAGCCCAATTCTGCCTAACTTTACACCCTGTGATGCAGCGAGGCCGGTGCAGACAATGCTGCATCCAGGGCGCAAAGAGGCAAGCTGGAGGTCACCACGGGGGAAGGAAACATTTGTTTCCTTACCTCAGGTAAAGCACCAGCCTCCTTAAAGGGTCTTCTCGGATAGACGCCAGCTATTAAGCTGGCGTAAGTCCGGGAGGCCTGTGTCGGGAGAAAAGGAATTGGGAGGGGGATAGAATACAACGTGTGCTGTTGCTGCCTTTCCCACCCCCCTCCTGGCCCAATCCACCCACCCTGCCCTTCCCCCACCCCAAAACACCCCCAGAACGCCCTGCACCTGCGCCATGTGGCCAACCGCGGCTTACCTGCGCCTCACGCTGTCCAGATCCAGCCCGCAGGGGCTGGCGTAGGCCTTGTGCTTGGGCCCTGCATCTGAAGAACGATCTGAAATATTGAGGCTACAGGATGATGTTTTGAACAAATGCACAACGTAAAAATAACATTGTTGGAAAGTTATAGATTGCAGCCCTCCCCCCCCCCCAGATCTGATCAGCACTTGGTCCTGATGGAGGATTTCTTTTAATTCTTATTTACTCCTACACCATTTTTCTGACAAAATTGGCCCTTCCTAACTGAAGCTGTTACGTGTCCCGTGAGGTAAATAGCCGCTTTGGGGGTGATTGTCATCATGGAAGTGGTGTTGTGTTCCTCATCAGATTCACCCCACAGCTGCTACTTTTTTTTTTTTTTTTTTTTTTACAAAAAAGCAGGAGATCTGGACACAAATCTTCCAGTGTCTCCAGTTGTGTCCTTGGACTTCATCCTTTCTCAAAAGTGTTACCAGGTGTGCTTTTGAACACTTGCTAACATGTACACACAGGGGAAATCTGTCTCGTGTGCTGGGACCCTGTGTAGTGGCCAGTCTTCCAAAGATCATGAGAGGGGTGTGTGTGATTGCTTTGACGATTAAAAGTGTGGCCTTCCCCATCGCCGCTGGATCTGAGGTCTCTTACCATAAACATCATGCCAATGTCATGCATCTTGCGCTTCAAATAAAAAGCAATAAAAATGCTTGTCAGGCAACAAAAGACATAGACTAGGAAAGGTTCCACATAAAGGAGTCTACAAGCAGAGGTGCATTGCTCTGGGGAATGGGGAGTTTATTGAGTGATAGTCTCAGGCAACAATGAAAAAAGCAAAATAATGTCCCAAACGAATTGTATTTATATCATGGGAGAAACATGTTGCATTACCGTTTACATATTTAACTTGCTTCCAACACCCTCCCCACCACAATTTTCCTTCATGCATGTCATATTTGGGAAACAAAGAGAAAGGGGAAAGGACGCATTTTTATAATATTATTAAGTGAATTTTCCACAGGGGAAATTAACAGCACACCAGTGACAGAAGAGCGGGTGATATGGGTATTATAAAGATTATCGCTAATTCATGGAAGTTATCATTAAATAGCTTTGATTACACTTTGACCTTGCAAAATACTTGTCAAAGTGGACAGAAATTGATAGCACAGAACAATTATAAACTGCACTGGCTGTTGAAAATGGTTTCAGGGTCTGAAAGCTTTTCTACTGTCTGGTGATGGTAGCAGACAGGACCCATAAGAGGGGGGGGGGTAAAGGGGGTAAATTGTGCCCAGACACAGAGTCAAAAAGGGGGCCCATGAGCCAAAGGGGGCCCCCAGAAATTTCCTGGGATCTCAGCTGGCTTCATGGAGAGTGAAAGACTGTGGCCGGGCCAATCGGAAGGCCAGGTCTACCAGGCAGGTAGACCTGGGTGCCAGTTCGGAAAGTCTGGTAGATGTGGGCTCCAGAGACTTTTCTGGCCATTGCTGCCCTCCCCTGCCCCATTGTTCCCCTCCCCCTTTGGGAAGGGGTTCAAGAAAAACGTTGTGCCCCTTGATACAATTCCTCTCAGAGACCCTGGATGATAGAATTCATTCAAAGAAGAACTCCTCTCTCTCTCTCTCTCTCTCTCTCTCTCTCTCTCTCTCATCCTGAAAACTTTATTCTCTTCAAACCTTTTCTGCCAAGAACATCCACAATCACAAGCTGTATTTTGTCCTCCTTGTACCTATGTTTGACACAAAACATGCATTGTTCCTTGAAATGTACTGTTTCTTGAAGATGGCTGCTGGCTGTTCACAAAGTGGCATGTTTTCAGTGAGGTTGTCAACTGATCAGAAAAGGGATCTTGGGCCTTTAGAAGGAGTTGGATCTGTGGAGACTAGCAGGTGCTGTTGTTCCCAGGAGAAAAGCATTGTTTGAAAATAACTAAATGGCAAAGAGATGTTGATTTGCTCCAGTACCTTCCCAGGAGCAACAGTGGGGATAAAGCAGAATCAAGGGGGAATGTGGACAAATGAATTAAATGAGGACAGCAGTGTGGTCGTCCAATCAAGAGATACTGATGGAAAAAACAAAAGGATTGAGGTGGAGAAGAACAGTGTGCTGCAAGCAGCACCGTGCAAACACACCGTTGCTGAGTGGACAGTTGCCCTGAGCCAAGCATTGGATGCTGATGTCAGCAGGGTGACTGTCCACCTGGCAACGATGCAAGATTCTGGCTGCAGCACTACCCGCCTTCTCCAGTACACCCCATCACCTGGGGATGATAAGGGCAAGCATTTCCCTCCCACCTAGAAGGCATACGACCAGTAGCGTCACTAGGACGCGCGTCACCCCGGGGTGGGGGACACGCGTCACCCTAGTGACGCTCTGTTATCGCAGCGCGGGGGGGTGGGGGCGACCCGGCTCCCCCCGTGTCACGTCGGGTCGCCCTTCGGACGCTCCGAGGTCGGCCCGGGAGAAGGCCTCGGAGTGTCCGACCCCATTGGCACTCCACGGCTTTCTGAAAGAAGGCCCAGGCAGCGCGTCCATCCGGGTATTTCCCGGATTTTCGCGCATGCGCAGACCCGTTTTGAGGGCTTTTTGCCGACAGGGTCGGACGCTCCGAGGCCGGCTCCCAGGCCGGCCTCGGAGCGTCCAGAGGGTGTCGCGTGTCACGGAGGTGATGCGCGAGGGGGTGCGCGCGTCACCCCATGGCGCACATCACCCCCAGGCAGCCCGCCCCCCCGCCACGCTCCAGTGACGCCCCTGCATACGACCCCCTACCATTTGGCTGTTACCCTCTCTGCAGCACTCCACTGAAACTCCCTCACCAAGATCACAGATGATCTGCTTAATGACAAATCTAGAAGTCCCTACCCTGAGTCCTCTCATGTTTCTCTACATGAAACAAAGTTTTTGCGGCATCATCATTGTCGTGTATGACAGCTTTTGCAAGCACAAAAACTAAATGGCGCCCTATAAAACCTGTGCCCGGGTTGCCAGATGTCTACCCAAGATTTTACCCATCCTTTTGGCATGTCCTAACAGGATCTGAAGAGAGAACACCTCAAAATTCCTATGGGACTTATAGTTAGGGACTAGACTACAACACTAGTATTCTATTATTCGTTTAAATACGTGGGCTGGTTAGACAGCCCCAAATTCCCCCCTTGATTCTGTTTTTAGCCAGCTAGCAGATCACTCATTTGCTAATTTCAGTGGGGGAAGCTCCATCTCAGCCCTCCCCCTCTCTGTTTGGGTCCCTCAGTTCTTTATTGGTCACTTGCTATTCTTTCTCATTAGGTCACTGCATCAACTTTCATCCCTTTCAGTATACAACAGTGACATTTAGCAATACCTCTCTCCCAAAGACCTTTCCTCCTATGTCCAGTCTACATCTTTGTGTGCCTGTTTGATGTATTCAACCATTGTGTTGCAATAATAGAAAAAGTACCGACTGAAAGTTGTCCTCTTTTAAAGCTCTTAAAGGGCTAGAAGCTCCATCCATTGTGGAAAGTGGTTTCCCTTACAAAGAAGATACACGAGTCCCATCAAGATAGTATAGGTAGTAAAAGTGAATGCTCTGATTCTGTTACTCTCCCTGAAGCTTTATTGGAGCCATTATCATCACTGGGCTCAGCCGACTGGAAAGTGAAATCAGACACCGGGCCAAATCGAGCTCTTCCTAGATCCATTACGTTGAGTGTGTAGAACCACGGCCAGTCTGCAACTGAAGACAGCATTTCATTGCTTCCTTTAATTCCTACCCTTATAGGTCTGCCAACTTTTGAGCAGGCCTATATACACACACCATTAACAGCAGCATTTAGCAGGTGATAAATTTCTCTTCTTGCTGTGAATAGCTTCACCTGTTAATCCTGTACTGTATATCAAGCCACTGTTAAGGACAACAGGGTAATAATCTTACATGTATGTGTGTTTGGTTGACCAATGCTTCAAATAAAACAAACAAACAAAAAATAATCCATGCAGAGCTAAAGCTTTTAAATCCAGGCTGCATTAGCATTCTATCTGCAAAATTTAAGGAAAAAGCTTATTAGAAAAAAATGCACGCCTTGGAGAGAAGATCTGTGGTGACATTTTGTCTGTAGGCTCTGCTTTGGGCTCCAGAAAAAAAGGAGAACGAAGTTGGCACTACCCTTGAAATCAACCTTTTTTAATCTTTTTTTTTTTCTGAAGCCTTGAGAAAACCTTACGGCCAAGATGTCACCTTTCATTTTGTGTGTGTACTTCAAACATGCAGTTTGACCCCATTTTTATTCCTTAATTCTCACTATGCCATATACTCAGTGGCCACTGTATACCAGTCTGTTGTAAGGCATTCCAAAGAACAGTGTTTATTTTTTTTTATCAGCTCTTCCTCTCACTTCAAATGTGATGAGGGATTGTGTTAAACAGTAATCCCATTTTGTTTTGCCCTTCTGTACTTTTAAAAAATGATGTTTGTTCTGTTCCAAGTAATCTGACTCCAATTCTGTAGTGTTGGCCCAGTATCCTCATAATCGGCTATTGAAATGAATAATGTTTGCTATTTTTGTAACCTAACCAATTATCAATAGCCTATTGAATTTTAGCAGCAAAACATGCTTGTAATAAGTTAAAAAATGTGCAGATTTACAGCCCAATCCTACGTAAAGATACGCGGTCGGCCTAAAGGGCTGGCTGTAATATCCAGCACCCTTCCCAGACTGTGTCGGTGCAGCCTGGGAACACCTTGGGAGAAGGGGACGTTCATCCCCTTCCCTGGGTGTCAGACTGCCCGGCCCGAATGGGCCTCCATGGATGTACGTCGCCTCTGGAGCCGGCGTACATCTGGGTGGCAGGATAAGGGCGGCAGGGATATCGGAGCTTGCCACTGAAATCCCTGCCCCCTCCCAGCCTGGGCCAGCCAACGGCCGCCCTGGCTCACCACCCAGTCTGCCCTCCCCCCACCCCTGCACCGACTGGTGCAGGACCTACCTGCACCAGTGAATGCCAGGTCCTGGGGGAGGTGGAGTAAAGGCTGCCAGCCTCCGTGCCTGCGGCCCTTACTCTCCGGGTGTCAAAAACATGCTTTACGGTATGTTTACAACACCCGGCGCCTGCAGAGCCCGCGCTCCGCAGGCACCAATTTGCACTGGATTGGGCCATTAGACACTGAACTGTGTTTTAAAGGAATATCCACCATAGTTTCAAAGATGTACCTTTCCTACTCTTTTAATGTTTAACGTGCTTCAGGATTTTGAGAGCTGAAAGAACTTGGGATGGTCTGGAGGAATCCCCATTATGATACATCTTGCTTACAGATGCTGCAATATGGCCACATAACAAAAACAATAAAAACATTTTTCATTTAAAAAGCATCTCATTTTCATTTTCATTTATATTAAATTATGTATTATATTTTGTATGTCACTTTGAGCTTTAGATAAATCGGGATGGAAATAGTTTAAAGAAATAAATCTCAACAGCTGGAGGCTGTACTGAAATTCTTTTTTAAGAATGAATCCTGCCCACAGGCTTACCATCAAAAAGGCAACACAATGAGGAAGAGAGAAAACAAAGAAGAGGAAAGAGGATGATGATATGCATTTACAATATAGAAGGTGTGAAAACGTTTCTCTTTTTTTGCTAATATAAGTTTTTTTCTCAAATTTCAAAACAAGAAAATATAAGCTAACATTACAATGTCCTTCCACGTTTAGTTTGTGCTAACAAAGTTAAAGCAACTTCCTACTTAAGTGGGGCAAGTCTGTACTGCTTGCTATAATTTATCATCAGACATGAATGCAGTTGGTGCTCTGTGATGGCCAATTAATTGACCTTCAAGATGGTGTGTGAGCTGGGTCCAGTTCTACTCCTTCATCACTGCTGACAATTCCCTGTTTGTGCATTTTGCTTTCATAACATTGGGTTATTATACCCAAAACGTTAGTTGTGACTAAATAGCAGTGGCAGCTCCAGCTTTTGGAGGACACTTGGGCAAGAGGTCTACACGATTCTTCCACAGCATACAGTAGCATATTTTCCCCATGCTTTGGAAAATACATACCTGTGCTAGCTGCCTTCCTCGTAGAACTGGAACTGGGCAGCAGACAGATGCAAGTCCTCCATGCTGCCATCTGCAGCTGAGATGGTGAAAGTGGAAAGCCCTACTACTGCCTGCTTCCCAGTTAGCTTTCCCAGCTGGGATGTTGCCAGAACCCCGGTTATTTTGACAAGCTTTTATTTGGGGCCCTCCCCTTGTGGGATGAGCAAGAGGGCCGTGGAGCATCCTCCATAATGCTCCAGGCCAGTCCCATGGTATTTGCACTGGACTGGTGTCCTTTTGTGAGCCACCTGGCAAGGCACCCCTTCCCCTGGGGAAAGTAGTCTTGGCTCCCTTGTCTTGCTTCCCTCCTTGGAACTAGCTATGGCTACAACCTAACCTCTGGGTTTGCTTTTCAATCCCTTTTTTGCCTCGCCTTGAACAGGAGATTGTTTGGTCTTGGTAACCTTGCCCCATGATTCCTGCAATGCTTCACATTCAAACCAGCAGAAACCAACTGGTAACCTTGGTCTTTGGCAAGCCTGGCCATTGACCCACAAATTCCACGTCGATCTTCTTGCCTCATATGCAGTCAAAATGAACGAGGTGCAGGGATGTGGATCTGACTCCAAGTCTCGAGTCAAGTCCCCAGTCTCTGGGTACAAGTCTCAAGTCCCAAGTCTTTGCTCCCAAGTCCCGAGTCTTTGGTTGCGAGTCCCTATCTATTTAATGGGGAAAACAGGTTTAAACCTGTGTAGGGGGCCCGGGATGGGGACCCCAGCAGCGGGGTGTCCAGAGCCAACCCCGAGTCTTGGGGCGCGTCGGGCTCTGGGGAGACCTCCAGTCTGAGCCTGCAGGGGTATATCGGGCTGCCTTAGAAGAGGCCTCAGTGGGACCCAAGGGGAGGGGGTAACAGCACCCTGTTCCTCTCTCCTCGGGCCTGTTGCAAGAGGCTTGCCTGGCTGTCGCTCCTGTTCTCCAGCCAGCTGGCCCGCAACTGACTCATCCTTGGCGAAGCATTCCTTATATACCCCTCCCGGTTCCCTAGTCCTGCCTCCCCAGGCCCTGAACCACTCCTACCAGGTCTGCCTGACAGGCAGGGGTGGGAGCCTATCCGAGGCCGCTGTGGCCGGCTGGATGTGGGCGGGACTTCCTGCCGCTCATGTCTCTGCCTCAGATGCTGACGCCGTCCGTGGATCACGGCAGGGTCCTGTGCTGTCTGGTGGGGCCCAGCGTCCGCGGCCCACCGGCATCTCCTGGCTGGCTTCGGGGGCCGGCGGGTGCTCGGCAGGGCCTGGGTTGCCCTGTCCCGCTGAGTGCCCGCGGTCCTTGGCTATGGGCGGGACTGATGGCCACTCGTCTGTCCCTGTCTCTGCTGCCGCGTCGGCCGGAGCCTCTCCAGGCAGCTGTGGCATGACGCTGCGACCGCCGTTACCAGCTGGTTGGCGGTCCTCCTTCCAGGTAAGTATGGGGTCTGGTGAGAGCCCCGGACAACTTGAATAAAATTGGACTTGTCGTAAAAGGCTCCAAGTCTCAAGTCGAGTCTTTCGAGTCTTTTACAATTGCCGAGTCAAGTACGAGTCAAGTCATTGATGTGACTTTAGTCTGACTGGAGTCCGAGTCAACAGACTCAAGTCTACATCACTGACGAGGTGCCTAGTGGTTCTATAGTTATTGTTTGGTGTGAGTTGTGCATGTGTGCTTGTGAATGTAGAACTCTCACAGCTCAATCCAACCCAACTTCTCTGGCTATTCCGGCCTAAGCTAGGCCATAGTTAGGCCACTGCTATTCCTGAGTTAGGTAGTCTGGAATATCTGTGGCCCAGCACCAGCCCAGGATCAAGGCAAAACTTACCTCCGAAGCAGGCAGGCTCCTGCGGCTCAGCGTCTATCTTGCGCATGTGCCACACCTTTCCTGCTCTTGTCACTGCTGATCTACTGCAGCTGCTGCAGCGTCCTTGGCAGTCCGGTTGGCAAGGGACCGGGCACAGGCGCCGGCAGCTGCCCCGCGTCCGTAGCAACCCGGTTGCTAGGGGCCTGGGCGCAGACGCTGGCACTCTGTTCGCACCCGTCACGGGACGGTCGCAGGACAGTCGTCAGAGGGTCGCGAAGACAGTGCCAACCGCCACAGGTCACCCTGTGCCTCAGCCACCTGCTGGAGGGGAGAGTCCCTGCCCCCCCACCTGCAGCAGGTGTTGTCAACCCCACGCCATGGTGGGTTGCACATGGGTGTCATATGGGGGGAGCAGGGAACCTAATGGCGGCCGCCACGGCGCATGCGCAATGGGTGCCATTCGTGTGGTGCGCGGATGAACCCCGGTTGCCGAACGGGTGCGACCCGGATGCGGCTGCCGCAAGCGCTTCCGCTACGGGCACCATAGCGGCTTTCAGTGTTTCGCAACCTGGGGCGTTCCCGACTCCCCCCCTCCGTGGCTTGGCGGTCTAGCTGCCCTCCTGCTGCGTTCCCCCTGGGAAGGTATTGGCAGTCCCTGGATGAGATTCGTGCAGGGGCTTGACTGGTGGGGGCTGTCTCTGTGTGTGGGGCAATGCTTGTGTAACGTGTGGCACATGTGTTTCAAGGGAGCTCTCCCCGAGGGGCGTCTTTATTGTTCTGGAACCAAAGCAGAGTTGGCCAGGCAAGGCTGGCATGGGTGGTCACAGGCCCAGCAGCCAATCTCAAAGCAGCAGCAGCAGCAGCCCAGGGACCTGGAGGCATGGGCTCTTCCCCTGTGGAACTGCAGCCTGCAGAACAAAAGGGGAGGGGAAACAAGTATGACAGCCAGGGGGTGGAGCAGCAGCAGCTGCTGCTGCTGAGGAATGTTGCAGGGCTGGCTCCTTTGTATGTGGCAGCATCAAGGCAGGCAAACGTGGGGCTCCCTCCCTGCAGCCCCTGGGGTGCTCCCAGTAAGGTAGGTGGCAGAGGATGTTCCTGGGAAGACAAAAAACAAGGGGGAGTTTAAAGTCCGCGTGGTGTCTGGTTGCAATAACCTTTGAGATCACACCAGCATGTCGGTGGCTGGGCAAAAGCCTGCAGGGAGAGAAAAAAAACACAGCTGCTAAGGGTTACACTCATGGCCTGGTTTGAGGTGCTTGCCTGGATGTAAGGAGAGCATAATCCTGTAAGGGACAAAGGTCAGAGAGAGAGAACACAACTGTGGAGCATTGAGCATGGCACGGCAATACACAAACCTGTCAGTAGACCCTGTGGGGGCAAGGGGGAGAGAGAGTGAGACAGCTGTTGTCTACAGGCAAGTAACATTTCCACATACATGGAGGGTTCTGTTACCATGGCAAACAGGCAGATATCAGAGAACACAGTGGCTACAGGCAGAAATCCTATAACGCAGTTGCTAACAGGCACATATCCTATCACACATTTGCTTACAGGCAGATATCAGGGAACACATTGGCTAACAGGCAGAAGTCAGATATATTGGCAAACAGGCAGATATCAGATAACATTTCAGCACAGACCCTGCCTTACCTGCTGGTGTTGTGGTTGCTGGGGGGGGGGGAGAAGAAGCTGGGAGAGAGACATGGTTAGTAAGAGCTTGCATGGAGACAGCTGCCCGGGCACAGCTGTTAACTGTGTGACCACAGCCAGAGAAGCTCTCTCTGCCCTTGAGGGGAGCAGAGAGAAGTCCAGAAAGCAGACAGGAGAAGAGAAGAGAGAAGTGAGATGTTTGTTAAATTTTGGAGCCAAGAGCTCCCCTGCACCAAAGTTCCAGTTTGTGGCTGTGGGGGACAAAACCCCATGCCACATGCTCTGAGAGAGAGGGAGAATGGAGGTCTGGGGCTGGGCTTTTGTGGGAAAGAGGCTGGGTGCTGCTGGGTGCTGATTGGGTGCCTATTTTCAGCCGTATTCAGGCATTGCTTCTGTTATTCCGGCCCAACTCTGGCCCAACTCGGGAGGTGGGGTGTTTGAAATTTTTGGGAAATGGCTGGAGTGGGTAAGGTAAAATGGCGCCTATGGGTCTCCTCAAATTTAGGGCCACCTTTTTGGTCGACCTAAATTTTAGGTCCGTTTTGGAGCTCGAGGGGGTGTGTCGGAGCTCGCCAATGTCTGGATATGGACCTAAAATCAGGAACGTCACACTCCCATTACGCCCCTGACACGCCCACTCTTAGGCCGAACTTAGGATGGAATATCTCACAGCGCCCGTTGTGCGCATGTGCGGCGCATTTGGTCCATTTGTCCTAAACTTGTCCTATGTCTGTCACAAACTCGGTGTAAATTCAGCCTAAACGGCGCTATTCCATCCTAAATTCGGCTTAGGGCGATTTATTATTTATTTTTATTTTAGGAATTTGTAGCCCGCCTTTCTCCCGAGGGCACTCAAGGTGGCTTACAACATATTAAAATACATATAAACATTAAAACAATTTATAAACACATTAAAATAATTAATTAAAACACTTAAGTTAAAAATAAACAACCCCAGTGGGTCACCAGCATTTACATATATTAAAACCATTTGTTAAAAGGTCAGCCCACCATGTCAGACATTAAAAGCAGTCCTGAATAAAAACGTCTTAAGGCCCCGCCAAAAGGCCTCTAAAGAAGGAGTCGTTCTTAATTCCAAGGGGAGGGAATTCCACAATTGGGGCGCCACTGCCGAGAAGGCCCTATTCCACGCCGCCATCCCCCTCACTTCTGTCAATGGCGGCACGGTTAACAGGGCCCCCCCTGATGACCTCAGAGTACGGGTCGGATTATAAGGAAGGAGGCGGTCCCTCAAATACCCCGGACCCGAGCCGTTAAGGGCTTTAAAAGTCAAAACTAGCACTTTGAATTGTGCCCGGAAACGAACCAGCAGCCAGTATAGCCGCCAAAGCAACGGTCCGACTGAGTCGAACCGACAAGCCCCGGCAACCACCCGGGCCGCCGCATTCTGCACTAGTTGCAGTTTCCGAACAGTCTTCAAAGGCAGCCCCACGTAGAGCGCATTGCAGTAATCTAGTCTAGATGTCACTAGGGCATGGGTCACTGTGGCCAGGTCTGCACGATCCAAGTACAGTCGCAGCTGGCGCACCAGCCGAAGCTGGGCAAAAGCCCCCCTGGCCACATCCGCCACCTGGGAATCCAGGAGCAGCTGCGCATCCAGGAGAACCCCCAAGCTGCGGACCTGCTCCTTCAGAGGGAGTACAACCCCATTCAGAGCAGGATTTAGGACGGAATAGCACCGTTTAGGCCGGAATAAGCCTTGGGTTGGATTGGGCTGCCCATCTATTTTAAGCAGATTAGAGGGAGGCCTGGGATCAGCCCCAGGCGTTCAGTGTGTTGGCAGAGATAAAGCAAGACATTGCGTAAGACAGTCCCGATAGGAAGCTTTGCATGAGGCTTGTGTTCAAAAGTCAAATATTATTTAGGCCGGGGAAATACAACTTTGGATATATGGATCCTGTGGATAGTCTCCCTGGCTGCATGCCTTCTCTTCAGAAGAAAGGGGAGAGAGAGAGAGAGAGAGAGAGCAGGAAGGAAGCAAGGCCTGAGAATTGCACTCTGGGTAACCATAGCACATGCAATACCTGAGGATAGAGACATCTGGACCTATGTACCTTCAAAAAATAGCAACTATTTCCATCTATATTATTCAGACACAGAAAAAAGTAAAGCCAGGAAGACACAATAACAAAGGCAATATTTATCTTCTGTTGGTTGCTCTGGCAGAAGAAACTGCAGCTCATAGGTTGATAATTCAGAGAATGTAGTATTATGCTGAATTAGTTTTCTTGTTTTTATTGATGACTTTCCTACGCGTTTCATCTTGAATAATGGTAAGGCTGTGATCAAGGTCAAAAGCTTACGATTCAACATACAGGAGCTAGTCGATAAAGAGCATTGTAACTCACTCTGATATAAGCAGCTCAGCAATGGGTACCTGCACCCATAATTTAATATTTTATGTGTGTTAACACTTGAATCTATTTATGCCATGTCTTCCTCTCTCTATCATACCAACAGATAGGACAGATTCCAGTGAGACTATGCATGTGTAAGTGTTTGAGAGAGCTCAGTCTCCATTGATTTCCCTGGTCTATTTGTCAAAAGATACATTTACATGACACTCTATTTCTAGGTATTTGTTGTAATCAGCTGGGTCCAGTGCTCTATGCAGCTGAAAATTGATAATAGTGATAGATAGCAATATTTTATTTTATTCCAGTTTTGGATGAATGTATACACAGCTATTGAATACCTTGTATAGCTTTGAACTTGCAGTATCTTAGAGCCCAATCTGAACCCCTGCTAGCCCAGAGTGTGAAGTGCTGCTGATGGAGCGCACGCTGCATGCTATGGGCCAGCAGGATACCAGACAGCCCAGGAGAGGTATGCAAAGACCAGTTTTACTTACTTCTCTGTAGGCTGCCTGGTCTCCAGTGGGTCTCCTCAGACCTATGCCAGCTCTTTAACTGGCATAAATCTGCGGAGACTGTGGAGGTCAGGCCGGGAAGGAGGAATAGCATCCCACGTGTACTTGGGATGCTATACTCCTGCTGAGTGACATTAAGATCCACCCCCCTCCTGCCCCCAGCCTAGCCCTCTCCCTGCCCTGATCTGTCCACTATCCTCCCCCAAACTGACTCCGCTGCCCACTGAATGGCAATAGCAGAGGACAGCAGAGGTTTTGCTGGCTGGTGGTACCTGCATGTGGCCTCCAGCCATTTGTGCTGGCACGCCCAGCCCGCAGAACAATGGAGCATCTTTCATGCCATTGGCCTGTACTTATAGTGGTGGATCGTGAGATCTGCAACCATAAGGCCCAGAGAAGCTTTAATTTATATTCTGATGTCTACAACACCAGGGGTCATACAAACAGCTTGTATTTAAGTATAAAAGGAAAGGAAACCAGTCATGTCATTTGAAAGGATAAGCATGTAGGGACACTGGAAAGACAAGTAGTTGTGATGGTTATTCTTCAGCGAGTATTACCAGCGGACATCAGCAGATGCTGTATATTAGGAGGGGCAGAACCAGCCATCTCTGAGAAGTTCGAACAGAGAGCAGAATTCTGGTTTCTCTGAGCCACCCCAGCATAGTTTTGGTGTACAGTAATGGGAACTGCAGAAGTCAGAATGGCTTCCCTAACCTGAGAGTGTCATCAAAGGGCACCATGGTGGGGGCAGGGCTTTGCTGCAGAACCAACAGCAGCTTGGTTCCAGCACTGAAGCAGGCCCAACTCCTGAACAATGCACCTTCACTAGGCAGCACGTATAATTCTTAAGTGAAACGCAGCGTGCGTGCAGTTTGTATGCACATGGGATCACACACACACACACACACACAGGTTGGGGGTGAGGCTTGCTGCTGTCATGCTGCTTCCCCCCCCCCATACACATGTTCACTCTATATGCTTGAAATATGCCAGACGAGGCCTGCAGAGTACTGTACTCCCTTATAGTCTACTTCAGAAGCATTGCTCTCAAATCTCTTGGATTCCTTTGAAGTGCCACACTGCAAGTTCTTGCCTCCAGATTCAGCTGGATTTCCGAAATCTGGTGTATTATAGTGGCTATCAATGTGAGTTGAGAGCTGGGTTCAAATGTCACCAATAGCCCCGTTTCAAATCTCACCCCAGCCATGAGCTCACTAGGGCTACAATTCTATACACACTTACCAGGGACCATGTCCCATTAAACTCAATAGGACTTAACTTCTGATATTCTGTACATAGGATTGCACTGTAGAATTGCTTTAGAGCTGCTACGGCTCTGCTTTTTCACAGTTTTCCCGAAGTGGAATTAAAATGGTGGCTCCATATGGCTCTTATTAATGTAGTAGTGCAGCAATGCCCTTCCCCATGTCCAAGAACCTCCTCATAAATCCTTGTCAGATTGATTGTGTTTCATTGCAAAAAAAAAAAAAAGTTACAAAACTGTTACTAATAGGGGGTTAGAAAGAAGGTAATATTCTGACAAAAACGATTTTCTGATGTTGTGTAGCAATGTGGCTCTTTTGTTGTTGAAAGAGGTGGGAGAAAATGGTTCTTGGTTACAAAAACTATTTAAAAGGCTTACTATTCTTGCTTAATACAGGGGTCCAAATTTTATTGATAAAGGACAACTCCTGCTTGCGATTAAGAACATGGGACCCATGTTTGAATATTTCTATGGCTTCTAGACTCAGAATGGGAAAGTGGTGAAGGAATTAACAGATGAAGAAGTCAGGCCCCTGGTGTACCTACCATATGTGAAAGGGACTACTGATAAAATTGGCAGAATAATGGGGAAATATAATTTTAAAACAATTTTTAAACCAACGAATAAAATTAGTCAACTTTTAAGGAACCCTAAAGACCCCAGACCCCCTTTGAGCACCCCAGGCATATACAGGGTGCCATGTAGTTGTGGGAAGGTGTATGTGGGGACTACGAAACGTTTTATTAGTACCAGAATAAAAGAGCATGAGCGTGCATGCAAATTGGGACAGAATGAGAAATCTGCCCTGGCTCAACATAAAGAGGAGTCAGGACATGAGATCAGATTTAACAATACTGTCAAGTTATCCAATGAAAACAACTATTTGGCTAGGCTAAGTCTAGAAGCCATAGAAATATTCAAACATGGGTCCCATGTTCTTAACCGCAAGCAGGAGTTGTCCTTAATCAATAAAATTTGGACCCCTGTATTAAGCAAGAATAGTAAGCCTTTTAAATAGTTTTTGTACCCTGGCTGCTATTATCTAGGTTACCACCAGGGGCAGCATAGATTACCTTGGGGTCATGTCCCTTTAAATGCAGAGTTTCCATTTCAAATGACTGTTTGCTTGACAGAATCCTCTTTAAAAGTGACAGGTATGCGATGGAGATTCCATTTCCATCTTCCTGTCTACTGAGGCAGTGTCTGCATTTGATAAAGTTCATGGGAAATGAACGAAACGTCATGCGAAAGAAGCCTTTTTAAAATGTTTGATTGTATTTTATTGTAGAATTTTAAAGGTGCTTATACACATATGTGTTTGATTTGACTTTTGAAATCATCAGTAGCATACAGTTGTTACATTTTATAAAGCCATTTTATAACCTGAATCCCGGAGATGATTCGTTCTGTGTACATCATAACCGGTTATAACAATCTTCGATCCGAAAATGTTTCTATTTTTTCGCAGATTTCGGTGTTTAGCCAAAACGAAATAGCAGAAAGCAGTGTTATGTGTTTTATTCCATTTCTCCCCCATTTTTATCAATTGTAACTGCTTTAAAAGTATACTAGGTAGGTGATATAGGTTGTACAGTGTTAGCAGATGGGAGAAAATTGACACAATTACATGGTTTTATTTTATTCTATTTTTTACACATTTTTAGCAGAAAGCGGTGTTGTGTTTTTATTTCGTTATCACCATTTTCTCCTGCCCCATGTTATCGAAAATATAAAAGTGTCCCCCACAATTGAGTTGTACATCCTTGGAGTAAATGAGCAGCCAGCAGAGAAAAGTCTTCAACTCTGTATGTGTGTGTGGGGGGGGGGGGGGGAAGAGATACTAGTAGGAGACAAAATGAGGTTGAGGAATCAGGCCAGGGAAGGATTTGTGTAATGACTGCCTTACGGTATGATATCTCCAAGGATGGCACTGGCAGTGGCAATGGAGATAATAATGGCAGCAAATACTGAACCGGTAGTAAATTCCATCCTGAGAACAGAGAGTAATGGGCAGGGAAAGGGAAAAGCTCACTATAACCTGAGAAACAGGGGCACATCGCTTGCATTTCTTGCAATTCTTCAACAATGATTGGGTGTATGACACTGGGCACTTTCTCAAAGTTGATTTAATTGGTATTTTTAATTTTAACACTTTTGAATCTGATTAGTTCGATAAAGTCTCTCAAAACTTTGGCTGTTTGTCTTCAGCAAATGAATGGCTGACATTTGCAACTCTTTTGTTGTGCTGTTAGAGTATCTGGGAATGAATGGGAACATCATCGCACACTGCTCCAGTCTTCCACACATTCCAACCACAGACATTTGGTGATGACAGACAGCTCAGGTTCAGTTCATGTGAGAATGAGGCACACTGCACATATGCAAGGTGAGGAATGAAGGTGCCTTGAACATAAATCCGTGCATATGTCAGCTGGGGAAAAACTTGAACAACTGTCCCAGTTTCCATTCTGGGAGGCTGAGTTGATTGGTGGCAGCAGGGCTCAAACTGACTTTCATTCACCAATTTCTGAGACAGGTGAGTTCATTGCCAGGATAGGTTTGGGAGAAATGTGGTGGCAGCCTTACTTCCAAGGACTGCAGTATTTCAAGGGAGGACTGTCCTTGCAGTAGTTCCTGTAAGGACTACAACTCCCAGAAGCCATCCATGGCACTTTTCCTAATGTCATGTGAAGGGGGGGGGAGATAAAGGAGAAGGAAATATAAAAGTGCCCACTTGTGTGCCACAGCAATGGGGGATGACTCCACACACCACACACTCTTTGATCCCTGCTTGTTGTTCACTGCCACTGCTGGGGTGGTAAAATGCTTCTTTAGAGGGCCAGTGGGAAAGGCTGGTGGGAAGGAGGGGCAAGGTTTTCTGAAGTTCATGATGGTCACTTCCGATGGATGATGAAATGATTTCTTGCCAAATTTGAGGAAGAAATTTTCATTTTCATTGGGAAGTACCAATCTCAGAAAAGAACAGTTTGTCCATCTTGAGTTGTGCATTGCCTCTGGCACTTCCCTACTTCCTTAATTGTTTTCATCCTATTGAACAATGATCACAATTTCCTTTCTCTGTGCAAAAATGCATGACTCAAAAAATGTCTGGCGATATACATTTCAGAATAGCTTTTCAATCTTTACATTCATTTATTTTATTCAGAACTGTGATTAGGTTGGTTTTAAAGATCAACAGTATGGAGATTTGACAGCAAAGCAGACAGGCTAATGTACCAGAAATAATAATCACTTCTATACAGCTACCCATTTGTTAGATTGAGCGTTAGCATCTATTAGCAGCTTGCTAAGGATGCTCTAGCATTTCCTTCCTTTAAATGTAATAACCTCTATTTAAATTGCTTCAGTCCAGGAAGGTACGATCAACTGCTCTCCCGCACCCCACTTTCTCCCTCTTACATTTCATGCTCCAGTTTTTCTAAATTCAGCTGTGGCAAAGAGAAACCACTTCCTCTGATAATTGTCTTTTTCAAAGCAATACAAGGTAACTAATCAGAATAATGATGCCAGCAGCTGTGACTTCAAATGAAGTTTGAGATTCACACTTCAGATAATCATTGTCTCTCCTCCCCAAAACAGTCCATCCTACTTCATTACCATAGTCAGTACATAATGGGTCCCACATATTTACCTGTATAGGTATAGGAATTCATATCTCCAGGTTGTCAAGCTGAGATTCTGTCATAATTTGTACCAGTCAGTCACTGTTCTTGCATCAGTCAACACCTACCATGAAAGCTACAATTAAAGCACGAGGATAGCTTAGATATCCATAAGTTGCTAAATTCTATGAGAACAAAAAGCATGCAAAACTTTAGACAAGTACATGCAATTTCAGAATTACTGTACTAATTTTCTTGCCGGAGTTTGATAGTGAAAAAAATCACCATCCGGCAGAGGCATCGCTCCGGTAGGGGCGGGGCCGTAAGTTTCGCTCGTCCTAGTCCCGTTTTACTGAGCGAGCAGGAGGCGGCCCAGCCCCCTCAGTGTCGGAGCCATTCCCCTGCGGAGAAAGCAGCAGGCAGGGTCTCTTGCCTGCTGCTTTCTCCACAGGGGAATGGCTCTGACACTGAGGGGGCGGGGCCGCCTCCTGCTCGCTCGGTAAAACGGGACTAGGACGAGCGAAACTTACGGCCCCGCCCCTACCGGAGCGATGCCTTTGTATCCAGGTCACTCATGCAATCTTAGAATATAAGGAACCTCTAAGGAAGCTAAGTCCACTTTTTCTACTTTCTTGCATTGTGTCAAGTTTTCTGACTAGATATCTATTTTTCTTGATGGTCAAAAATCTGAAATACAAAATGTCCAAATATTAATACCAGATGTGCTCTAGGAGAGAACATGTGCACATGGGAGAACAAATATGTGTACAGGGACCTTATCCATTGGCTAATGGCACATCTCAATGGAATGGCATTTAAAACAACAAGAGAAAAGGAGAGAAGGGTGTAAATACAGTTGTATTTATTGAAGGGATAAAATGCACAATGAGGGGGGAAACGAGAGTAAAATGCAATAAAATAAATGAGCAATGATTTTAAAAGGATATATATTTAATTCATGCAGACATACCTATCGCTACAACCTAAGCGGCATCAGTTACTGGGGGAAAAACCTAACTCTGTAAAGTAGAAGGAATATGAAGACACAAGCAGAAGAGGAAACTGAGGGGAAGAGAGAGTTTCTTCTAGTGAAAACTAGATATAACAAACATGCACACAGACTCTAGAAATGTGTGAGGAAAAATTGATTTTAGCAAGGGGATACAGACTGTAGCTGCCCAAACCTACCCCCCCCACCATTGGCGCCAATGCAGCTGCACTGGCAGAGTGCACGCTGCATCCAGTGATGGTGGTGGGGGCGATCGGACAGCCAGAAGGAGTACAGTAAAAAAAATGGTTGCTTACCTTCCAGTAGGTTGCCCGACCATTTTGCTGGCGTAGGTTCGAGGAGAGAAAAGGGGCGGGATGGCTTGGGAAAGGCTAGGGGATAAGATCTGGTGCATGCCGGTGCTGCTGAGACCCAACCCCTCCCTCCCCTCTCCCTGCCCAGCCCTCCCCAATTCTCCCTGAAACTCCCCCTGCTCTCCTCCTCCCCACCCATGACACACCTCTGCTGCCACTTACTGGCACTGACAGAGGCCTCCGGAGCCACTGTTGTGCATGCTGCACCACTGCCTGTTTGTGGCAGCTGCCCAGAAGTGCACAGTGATTGCCTGGCTTTCGTGCTGCCATAAAGGACCTTGCACTGCTGGAATGTTAGTGGATTGGGGGATAGAATTGGGGTCTTAGAAAGGCAGGAGAATAAGCACTAAACGGTACCTTCAGTTTGGTTGCACACAGGGAAAGGGGAGGGGGGGAGAGAGAAGACAGCTAGAGAAAGGCTTTGTAGCCTGGTATCCCTTTCCTGTGCCTGCTCTTAGTGTAAAGCAATGCAGAAGTTGTGGGGCTATATATAGCCAAGATCTGTGAACTTCTGGGAGAAGCTTGGGATGGGTTCAGGTGGGAACAAGGAAAAATGGACAGCAAGGCAAGAAAGTTAAAGCACTTTCCTGGGAAGGTGCAGGAAGGGTTTGCTGGGCGACTCAGCAGGCACTGAGCTGCAGCTTCATGGTGGTGGGGGTAGGAAGATAGGTAGGAAGGAAAAAGGAACAACGCAAAAAGAAAGGGAGAAAATCACTTGACCATAATCAATTGACCTCGGTGCCAAGTGGCACAGCAACTCCTGCTGATGAGATGGGGGTGCTTAACGTAGCACAAGTGAGTGATCCTCCGACCCACCAAGCTTCGTGAAAGGAAAATGCACATTTGGGGGTTCTACTGCCAGGTCTTCTATAGGGACTTTTGCCATAGATTAACATAGAATCTCTGGTAGGATGAGTTCACCCCAAACCAGAATTTTGTTCTAGGATGGTCCTTGATGGGTTCCCTATCATCCATCTTTGGTGGAGATGCCTGTTTCCACCTGAGTTTTCAGGAGATTCATGTCCTGATTACAATGCAGCTCTGGATTGGTGCCATTGTAGTTGGTGAGAGGAAGTCAGAGGCTCTTCTGTTGTGACCACAAATCATCCTGCTTATTTCAGAGCCAGGAGCCTCCCAGGATGTGTCATTATTTGTAGGTCTGAATAGGTTAGCTGAGCAAGGTGAGAATGCTGTGGAATCCAAAGACTTCTCAGAACCAAGCAAAGTACAGAGGGTTATTGCTCCAATGAACCAAAGTTGGTCTTTTTACGCAAGGCCTGCGGGACTTGATGCTCATCTTGGTAGTACCTAGAGTCCCACAACCAACATTTTGGACTGACTTTATAGAAATCTGCTCTGTGCCACTTGCATTTTTTACTCCCAGCCTCCAAAACTCCCTAGCATTTCTACATCTTTCTTACCAACAGTGCATCATACACAGCATCTCCTACTCTAAGCTCCACATGAAGTTTGCCCAGCCTCTCTTTTTTTCTGTGTCTCTTCTTTCCTCAATGCTCTTTCTTCCCCTCAGGCTTCTTGACTCCTTTATCATTTCTGACCTTAAATTCATGTCCTGTCGTGTTCATGCTGGGGTCGCAGCACTGGATAAACTAGGACTGAGTGACAGAGTATATATGTTGACTGAAATTATAGTCAAACTCATACTTATTTAGTTATCTGTTCAATGAGGTACCGTATATTTTTACAATGGACTTTTCAAAAATGCTATGTGTCCCTTATCCTTAGCGATAAGTTTGAAATATTTTCATGACATCCTTCCCTATATTAGCTGTTCACTAACTACCTTGCCAATATAACACATGGCATAAGAAAAAAATTGTGCTCTGTAAAGATTTAACCATGTTTTTTAATCCTATGTTTGCCTTAATTTGAACAAAATATTTAATAACAAATCTGTTCAGTTTAGCATGATTCGCCAGCAACAGATTGTGCTTCCGAAGTGCATTTTTACAAATACCTCCTCCTGTGTGCATTTAAGACATTGATTTATAAGCAGTGGAGATGGTAGCTGTCTAATGGCAGGCAGGCTTACTACTAGCTGGCTGGGAAAGGCCTGCAGAGCAGCGGAGCATCCTTTTCTCACAGGGGTTGCTGGGACCTCTCATCCCAATGAAACCCTGCTGAGGAAAAGACACTCCTCCTCCAGGGCCTCAACTGGCCCTGTGTTCAGGGCCAGTCCGTCCACAAGGTCGACTGAGGCGGTTGGGGACACTCACCTCCACTGCTCCTCCTCCTCTTCCTCCCTGGATTGGAAAAGGAAGAGGGAATGGAGCAGAAGAGGAAGTGTAGAAGAGAGGAGAGTGGTGAGCTAGAGCATCAGTCATGAAATTCGTCCCGCCTCTTCCTTTTCCAATCCAGGGAGTGGGAGGAGCAGAAGCTGACACATCAGCAGGTAAGGGGGGGCAGCTTTTAGCACAAGCCTCAAGTGCCAGAAGGGCTGGCCCTGCCCCCAGCATCACCACTAGTGCCTTCTTGTGCCCCAAGATAAGTTACTGAGTGCCTTGGAACGGGGGGGGGGGGGGGAGAAGGGAGCTGGTGGTGATGAAGATGGCCTAGAGCAGGGGTTCTCAACCTGTGGTACGGGTACCCCTAGGGGTACACGAACCTCTTGCTGGGGGTACGCCAAGCCCTTCCCCTTATCTACCCCATCGGTAGCTAATTAAGTGTTAATTAACATGGATTTTAAATTGTAATTATTTTTGGAGCCCTTCTGTCTCTCTGATTTTGGTTTTGGGCTTATATTTGTACTTTGGAAAATGTACTTTGGTGGGGTGGGGGAGGGAGGAGCTGATTTTGGGAAGTGTGACTTGGGGAGAAAAAAGAGATCCTTGCATCTCTCTCTCTCTCTCTCTCTCTCTCTCACACACACACACACACACACACACACACACAGTTAAATAAGACATTTTTCACATTTAAAATTGTTTTAGTACTTTTTAATTTAATGATTAATTACCTAATTAATTGTTTGATTAGTCCAATTAATTAGCAGTTAATTAGCAGGGGGTACTTCAGAAAATTGGACCGTGATAGGGGGTACCCAGGCCTCCGAAGGTTGAGAACCCCTGGCTTAGAGTGCCTGACCACCACTGCCTCTACCTCTGCTGCTGCCTCCCCCTTCATCCCAAGGCACTCTTTTGGTGCTTTGGAATGGGGGAGAGGAGGCACAACAGCAGAGGCAGTGAGGCTTGGGCACTGTCAGGTGCTTTGTGAGCAATGGATGCCCATCATTTCCAAGGCCTTGGGAATTTGTACATGTGCGTTTGGAACATGCACAAATCCCTGAATGCTTTTGGGCTGAAACAGGGGTGTGCATGCATCCCTCTCAGCCTCGTGCCATGCTCCCACTGTGCAAACAGGAACAGGAAGGTGTGATGTAGAGCCAAATGCTGTGGCACTCAGTGGTGGCATTGCTACCAATCGTCGACAGTGGGACAGCAGGGGAGGGGCTAGGAGGGTTGGTGAGGCATCAGCTTGCAGCACTTAGGCTGACAAGGGGCTGGGCTGTTGGTAAAAAGGTAAAGGTATCCCCTGACAATTAAGTCCAGTCGTGTCCGACTCTAGGGTGTGGTGCTCATCTCCATTTCAAAGCCGAAGAGCCAGCGTTGTCCGAAGACGCCTCCGTGGTCATGTGGCCGGCATGACTCTCCTTGCTGCAGCGCGTAGCATGCAGCTGGAACACGGAGCGCTGTTTACCTTCCCGCAAGCGGTACCTATTTATCTACTCGCATTGACATGCTTTGGAACGTAGGTAAGAAGGGGTGGGTGAAGAGGGAGAGGAGGACACAGAGAAGATACGGGTGAGAGAGAAAGATACAAAGGGAGGAGCATGACAGAGAAAGTGACAAGAAAGCGGAGGAAAGGGAGGAGAGAGGAAACGGGGCAAGCTGCACATGGGGGCAAGATGGGGAAAGAGAAGGGGTAGGCAGAGAGACACGTGAGGGTGAAAGGTGGGCTATTTGTGGTATACTGTATATGGCTGGCCATAAGAACTTAAGTCTTTCTGGATCAGGCCAAGGGCCCATCTACTCCAACTTCCGCTGTCTCATAATGGCCCACCAGATGCCTCTAGGGGCACACAAGACAGCAAGATATACCTGTATCCTTTTGCCACTCAATTACATATGGCTTCGGAGATTGGCTATCTCTAAACCCAGAGGTTGCATACAGAACGACAAAGAGGTGTCCGTAATGTCAGTGGCCCTATGGGCTTTCTAGCTTCATAACGGATTTCTAGTTATTCTTACTGGCAGGAGGGCTTAGTTACAACAAAGGCAAGTGACTTAGCTTCTATGAACTACAAGAAATATACTTAAAATGCACACATAACCCAAAGTGTGTGTGTGTGTGTGTGTGTGTGTGTGTGTGTGTGTGTGTGTGTGTGTGTGTGTGTGTGTGTGTGTACATTTTAAAATTCAAGACATCTTTTTGTAAAACACGATAATGTGAAAAACTCATATAAAATATTTTCCCCTTCTAAGACTTCACATTAACGTGAAAGGAAATGTCTATTGTAATTTATCAAACTGAAAAATAGTCAATTTTATTTTTCTTTTAAGGCCACTGAAGCAATTTTCACAAAACCCAAGATTACTGTGTGAATGAAACCTGCTAAAGTTTGAGAACCTATTTGATTTCACATTAGTTTTCACTACCCCTTCCAACCATGCTCAGATGAAAATGCTCAGAAAATAACATTGCAAAACATTCCAGATGTAATGGAAGGCATAATCAGATGCTGCAAGTTTCTGAGTAATTTTGCATATTTTTATAGAGAAAAAAGTGTGACTTCATATGAGACTGGCTGCGATCACAGAAAAATAGCGCTTCCTCAAGCACCACTCCTGCACTTTTATTCTAGCCTTGTTACCTGAGTGTCTAGTAAATTAAAAGAATTTAGTGCCAAATCAGACATGACTGTAATTCTGCTGTCATAAAGCCCAGTTAGGGTTGGGTTGTTACTTGTTGGTCACTTTTGTGGGAGTCCCTATGAAAGTGTGCAGTTTCTTCCCCTAGCCTCCCCTTTGACCTTGAAAATAATCAAAAGTGCTGGGACAAGAAAGTTTCAACACAGCAATAGACAAAATAGAGCCCTGAGGCACGGCACAGCATCTGCAATGGAGCAAAGCAAAGCAATTGTGCCCCTCAGACTATTGAATGTTTTAAGTACATCTGCAGTTTCACTAAGTAGCTCATTATGTTGAATCTGTTGTTCTATTGCATCTACTAGTCCTTACATACTGTTCGTTACATACTAGAATGTCAAGATATGAACCCAATCATGTGTATGTGTCTACTTGAGTTACTATTATGATTTCCAGCCCTCAGAGTAGGAACACAGCCACTATAGCATGGGGTCTCCAATTCATACCCAGACAGTCCAGAAGGAGACCATAATCCACAGGTGGCCAACCCACGGCACAGGTGCCACTTAGTGGCACGCTGAGCCTTTTGAAGTGGCACATGCCGCCGTTCCTGCACTGAAGTCCCTCTCTCTTTCTCAACCCCAGTGCACCTTTCCAAGCCTGTGGCACTAGAGGAGGTCTCTGCACCCCACTGCGCCTTACTCTTCTTGCGCTGTCACTGTGCTTTCAATATTTTCATTGCCTTAGAATTTATTTATTTATTTATTTAATGCTCAAGATTATCTACATAAAATGTGGCACATGGCGTGCCATGGGTAGGTCACCACTGCGTATTGAAAACCATCAAGAGGTCTAGGAGAATTAGAAGGAGCACAACACTCCTCCTCCTCCTGGTACAGATCACCCCTCCGAGTAACCAAAGCTGTTCCAGTACTCAAATTTACTGAAAACCAAACTAAAATACATTCTGATAATCGGCGTCATAAGAGTATCTGGAGTTGAACAGCAAGCACAATTTGGCAAGCGACAAAAACCTGCCTCTTGGAAAGTGCTCTGGGCTGGATTTAATTGCTGTACTGTGTTTCTGGCTATTTGTTTTTTTTCCCCTGTGGCTATTCCACAGTTTTAGATGTTGTACAGTATGTTTACTTTAAACTTTGTAACTGTAAGCCACCTTGAAGGTCTCTGATATGAAATGAGATACAGCAGATGTTCTCAACCTGTGGTATGTGTACCCCCAGGGGTACGCGGACCGCAGGTTGGGGGTAAGCGAGATGGTCCCCATTATCAGCTGCTGCAATCAGCAGCTGATCAGAGGGAGCGGAAAAATGGCGAAATTGCCCCCGGTAGCTTCCCTTGTCTCCTAGCCGCCTCCAAGTTGAATCTCATGAAAATCTCACGGGATTCAAGATGGCGGTGGCCAAATCTCGTAAGGGCACATGAGGCAGTCTCATGCCTCATATGCCCTTACAAGATTTGGCCACTGCCACCTTGAATCTCGTGAAATTTTCACGAGATTCAGCATGGAGGTGGCCAAAAGACAAGGTAAAGGAAGGTAACAGGGGGCAATTTTGCCATTTTTCCTGGACTGTAGCGCGGCTTGGTGGGTTCTCCCACTCGTGCCGCAACCCAGAGGGTAAAGCTACAGCAGGGCTGTATCGGCAGGGCTGTAGCTTTACCCTCTGGGTTGCGGCACAAGTGGGAGAACCCACCAGGCCACGCCACAGCCCGGGAAAAACGGGGGCATGTGGGGGAAAAAAACCTTTTTGGGGGGTCCAGGGATATGCGGACTTTGGGGGCCCACATAGGGGGTACGCGGGCCCCCAAAAGTTGAGGAAACCTGAGATACAGTATACATATTTTAATGAAAATAAAATAAACCTTAAATATGTGTAACAGATATTTACACATTTACAGATATTTACACCTATTTGCCCCATTAGTTCCCCAACCGAAGTAACCTCTAGACTAAGCGGATGAGTAAAAAATCCTTATATGTTAGGAGGTTCTGAAAGACTGTTCACCTGTTTGGTTGCTCAATTTATGTACTTGGTAACCCAAATCTGACAGAATTTTTCCTTTAGGGGCTCTGAGATTAAAACCTGGTTATTATGGGGGAGCTGGGTGAGTTGGTATGTTGGATTATGTGTGTAGGTAGGGAATGTGAACTGCTGATAGGGGACTATGATGTTGATGCTTGGATGTGAAATGTCTTGTTATGTATTGTATTGTTTTTGTTTATACCAATAAAGGTTATGGTATGTTTCCCAGCCCATTCATATATATAGTTTCCCAGCCCATTCATTTCCAAATAAATGGAAATTGAACCACATGGATCCCATTCAGTTTGGGTTCTTTTCATGCTAAAAATGAATTCACACACCTATGCATGCCCAGTTGATTTTAGCCTGCAGGCTGGTTGGTGTAAAACACAAGGCACATTGATGGTACCAGGGCAGCATCAGTGGTCAAGTATGTAGGGCACTGGCCCATCACAGGGTCACCTGGCCAGACTGACCCCTAAATCCTCATTACTGGTGACAGTGGTAGCGCCCAATATGCCACCAAAGGACACCATGGAGAGCTTTGCCCCAGTATCCACAGCAACCTAATTCCAGCACTGGGGGGGGGGTGCTATATAAATAAATCATTGTGACCTTAATTCTCAAACATACTTATGAGAAGTCAAACCTTGAATTTTGGGATCAAATAGTGAATAATGATTTTGCATCAAATACTGCTTGTCTTGGCCAGATATTCCACTTGGGACTTGGGGGTAGCTTAATCTGCCAAGTCTGCTCCCAGGATTGTCTCTCTAGAGCTTTTGTGAAGCTTCAGCTACGAGGGTGACTCACCTGCTACCTCTATGTGCTCTGCTGCAGTTCTTCTGCCCTCCGAGGCCTGTTGTAGTTTTGAGGTAGAAGTAGGCCTGGAGGATAGTATGGAGAAGAATGGGTAGTAGCCTAATATACTTAGGGTCATTTGATTATTCTCAGTGAACAATTGGAACAATTGGATAGAATCCTGCCTGCATACTTCTTTCACTTGCGGAGATAAAAGGTCGAGATAAAACGGAAACGGAACATTTAGGGAACGGTCTGGAATATCTTTGAGGGGGATCAGGAACCCACATGGCCCTAGTATCCCCTGCCCTCAGCTCCGTGACATATGCAGTTAGGGGCATATTTGACACTGGCAGGATTCCACCTGGAATGTCGTTAGGATAGGATCTGTAGAAATACATGTAGATAGATAGGTACAGTACTTCTTGCGGAGTTATATTTTACCACCATCAACATCATCACCATTACCATCAAATTTGTAATTTATTTGGATGCAAAATGTGGGCAGATGGTTTTTGTATACACAAGACTTTCCTTAAAACCAAACTCATCTTCAGAAAAATGTGACTAATCTATATGTTTGAGTTGAGATTGCTTCTTAGCAATGGCCAGATGTTGGAGGACTTTACTTGACTCAAAGGTAATTTAATAAAATTAAGGTAAACAAACTCATTTTTTTTAGTAAAAATTGATATATTCAAGGTTTCTATTGGCTGAACTGTTGCTATAGCAACACAATCTTAGCAGCTGAAATCTATTAGTACTGGTCTTTTTCTCTCAATCTCAGGTTATGTAGAGAATTTGCTGACACAAAATGACTTCAAAACACTTTACTACTAATGAGAATTATTTATCTGCCCTCCACTAATTAGGAGTTGACTGTTGCTGAAGTATATTAAATAACTGGGGAAAGAGGAAGAGCTGTTTTCCCCCATGAAGAGAAGGAGCACTAGAGAAATGCCAAAGCTAATAGCTACTCTAGTAATTATTTTGAATGCTGGATCTATGAAAAGAAAATATCGGATCAAAGGCAAAATGGAACACAGGGAGTTGTTGCACTATTTATACAAGAGCACACAGCTGAAGGAGAGGTCACATCTGGTTTTGCCTGTGATAACTGCAGCTATTGCTTGAACATGCAAAACTGTCACATCTCTGCTGTCACTCACTACTGGGTGCTACACAAGTTACTGTTTTTTCCAACACAGAAGACAACTTGTGAAGCATCCCATGGACACCACAGATCTGGGCTTCTCCAAACAGACTGCTTCCAACGGTAAGGTCATATAACCTGGTTCAACAAGGGAGGATTGTCCAATAAGAAGAAACGATCATGTGCAGAGCAAGATGTGACATCATCCTTCACCAAATGCTATTGGATACAGCCAAGAACGGGGAGGGGGGTCAGTATTTTCTTTAAACAGAAACGAACAATGACTCTGCCAGCAATGAAAGCAGTTGTACAAATAAATGCTTTCTTGTCACAGTAATTTTTCCCAGGAGCAGCTCTGTTGATAGTGCATTCAAATACGGTATTGCCTTTCTCAGCTGGCTGAATGCCTTTAAACAGGCCAATGTTTTGGGTTTGTTTTTTTTATAAATCAAAATGCATTTGGGAGCCAAACACCCCCCTTCTTGCCCCCTCCCATAACACTTCTAATGTGATAGGAAATGTCCTCCCGTTTCACAAACTGGTTAACATTGCAAGAGGAAATCACAATGCAGCACTTGAGAGTTGTTTATTTGGTCAGTTTCCAAGACACAGCAGCTGCAGTGGGTGATTAGCTTCATGTGGTGTCAGTTGCATTTTTATCCAGCAGTCACTGTGTATTGTTTGCTTTCTTTTGAAGATGTTCATCCTTGTTGCTAGTACAGGTGCAGATGGGCATTTGGATCAATGTTCACAAGATATTTGCTGGGGACAGGTAGGACAGGATTGAGCGCGCACGCACACACACACACACACACACACACACACACACACACAGATATTACTTCTGCTTCTTCTCCATGCTTTTTATTGAAATTATTTGATAATACGCTTCCCTTGGTCCTTCATTTCAAATGGGGCTGAATGAGCGAGCCTCATGGTTACCAGTTTCAGTTCACAGGTCTGGAAATTGGTCTGACAGCAAGAACATGTAACTTGCCATGACGTTTGGCCCAAATGAATAAAAGGGCTTATTTATGAACCCGGAGTGTGTATTGTTAGTATCACAGCTTGTAAAGAGAGAGGGGGGTGCCAACTTTCATACTAGCCTCTGTAGCTGAGACTTTAAACATGACAGACAAACCAGAAGGAAGAAATCAGAAAAGCCTTGCACTGAATAACTCCAGGCAAGCAAGAGACAAATAAGTTTGACAAGGTACAGTCAATTCTTGTATCCGCAGGGGTTAGGTTTCTGGAAAGCCCTGCGGATACAGAATCATTGATCCTATGAGATCAATGGGGCTAGGTGGAGGGGTAGCTAACCTGGTTCAGGAATGCCAGCAGAATACCTTTAGAATGGCCACTGATAGCTTCAGAATGGCACAGAGAGCTGTAGAATGGCTGCAGAGAGCTTCAGAATAGCAAAGAGACCTTCAAAATGGATGCGGAGAGCTTTAGCAAGGCATTCTGGGGTGCCACTAGTGAAATTGAATAGAGCTTCAGAATGGCCACGGATGCAGCAAATAGTCATGGATACAGCAAATACCTTTAAAATGGTTACCACAAATAGTTTCAGGATAGCTGCAGGTATCTTCAGAATGGCTGCAGATGCAGTGAATGGCTGCGGATAGCCGAGAACAGGCTGTGGATAGTGTGAGGTAAGTTACACTTCTATTCCCGTGGATAAGTGAATCCATGGGAACTGAGTTCGTGGATAGCTAGAATTGATTGCATTTCACTGAATGAGCATTCCTTCATTTTCAGAGCAAGAATGGCCAATACGTTGCATCCGCTGCTGTATCATTACAAATGACTGCATTTCACATAGATCAATTTTATGGATTAATAGAGCATAACTAAATTAGGAACTTATTCTTACCCCCAGGACCAGTCTTCTAATGAGCCCCAGTGAGAGTATGGGTCCACAGTAGGCTTACCAGAGTCCCGGAACTTGCCAGGACATTCCCAGATTGGCGCCCGCCATCCTGGAAGGGTGCCCACCATCCCAGCCAGGCCCAACTGTCCCGCTCAACTTCCTCTTTTTCTTCCTCTTCGTCCCAGCCTAGGAACCACTCAGAAACGTCCGAGTTCACTCTGACGTTTTCCGAGACCTTCTAGCCTCGCCGCGCACCCACACGAGGCTAGAAGCACTCCATAAACGCATGCTTCTAACCTCACGCAGGTGCGCGCAAGGCTGGAAGTTCTCGGAAAACGTCTGAGTTCACTCGGACGTTTTCAGAATGCTTCTAGCCTCGCGTAGGTGCACGCGAGGCTGGGATGAAGAAGAGGAAGAGGAACAGTTGGTGGAGGTTGCTGGAGTGGGGAGGGGGAGAAGAAGATGCACAGTGGAGGGGAGATATTACTCTTGGAAGGGAAAAGACTTGTACTGAAAATATGCACATTTCATTTTTAGGGGGTGTATTTTATTATTACAGTGGTGTATTGAGGGTATGGGGTGTCATATGTTGCTTTAAGTGTTGATTATTATTAATACATATTAATTAATTAATTAAAAAGTAAGTAAAGTATTTATTTAAATATATTGATTTTCCAGAGATTTCCTGCCCCCTGTGATGTCACAGGGGTGTGTCTGGCTGGACACGCCTCTTTGTGACATCACTTCCGGTTGTGCCGGCTGGACACGCCCGTGTGACATCACTTCTGGCGGAAGTGACATCACTGTTCCTTGACCCGCCCCGTGATATCACTTCTGCCTCCTCAGGGTTCCGGAAAATCTGGTAAGCGTAGTCCACAGCAGCAACTTGCAGGTAGCGTTCTAGTTGCCTATTACCTGGTACCAGTGGCAGAGTGGTAATAAGGAAGAAGGAGCCACTGCTGGTCTCTTCTTCTGTCAAATTCACTGCTAGTTATTTCAAAGGGCAGAGAAGACAAGGGGGAAGGAGAAAGAAGGAGAGGAACCACTCTAGGCTGCCAGCCTTGGCTCCTCTTCCCACTTCCTCCCTCCCTATGTTACCCTCTCTGCCTATTGAAATGGCAGGAAATGGAAACAATGAGGAAGGGGAAAGCGACAATGAGGTAAGCAGGAAGGGCAGAGCTGGGTGGGGTGAGAGTTATGGGACTGATTGGGGGTGGTAGGGCTGATCAAGTAGTGGCAGGGGTGATCTGGAGCTCATTGGGAGGTACCAGTGTTGGTGTGGGTGCAGTAAGGAAAAAAATGATGCATCATGCATTAGGAAAAGGGGAAGAACTTGACTTTAGTCTTAAGGCTTTAGCCCAGGCCTGCTTATTACCATTGCACTAGATAGCAGCCATGGTTTAGATGTGATCATTCACTCAAATCATACTGTATAAATTAGCTGGTTTTATTTTATTTTTGTTGTTGTTATTGTTTGCAAAACTAAAAATTTTATTTCATTTTATTTGAAAAATGTTTAAATCTCTTTTCTATAGGAATACCTAAAGAGGTATACAAACATAGCAAATAACTAAAAATAAAAACTATAATTTAAAAAACAGATTAAAAAATAAATAAGTGCAAATGCAGCAATAAAACAGGCAAATACACATATCAAAAACTACATATCAAAACAGTTTTGTTTCTAAGATTCAACCATATGCTTCCCAAAAGGATAGGTTTCTAATATTAGAAGTATTTTTGTTCCAATGTACATGGGGCCTAATCCAGCACATCATTTATACATTCCATTGGGTATATGTGCAGCTTTCCCATGAGTATATCTCCAGTATTCACAATAGCCCCAGAGTATAATCAATTATCTTCACAGAAACATGCATTGCAATGGGTTGAAAAAAAATCTGTGCTATTTATTACCCAATATAGTTGTTTGTAATAGAAAAATGATGAAATCTATTAAAGCATATTTAATTTCTGTAAAGTAATGTCAAGTGTACACTCTTACAGTGCAATCCTACACATGTCTACTCAAAAATAAGCTCCATTGAGTTCTATAGGACTTACTCTCACGCAACTGTCTATAGGACTGCAGCCTTAGGATGCAATCCTGTGTAAAGATTCGCGGCCGGCCTAAAGGGCTGACTGCTGTATCCTATTCTGTTCCTGGGCACCCCTTCCCTGGGTGCAGATATATGACACGAGCCTAGGATATTGGCAGAGCACGATCAGCCCCCTCCCTCCATGCCCCTGCCCACCCTCTGCCCGCCCCTGCAGGATTTACCTCCACCGGTTGGTGCCAGGTCTGGAGGGCGGTGGAGTAACACCACTCCACCGTAGAGTAACACCCTTACTCTAAAGTCATCACAAACGTCACTTTACAGCACGGCTTAGAGCAGCGGAGTGCGTGCTGGATCAGGCTGCCCGTCACTTGCCCTCCTCCACAGCAGAACCAGTATCAACACTGAAGACACTGTACAATAGTCCAAATTCAGGTTATCTTCAGGGCCAGTTCACACATTACCTGGCAACAAGCCTGTTTTGCCACTCAATTCAATGTTCAGTTGTCAAAAAGCTGCAGCCAATCACACTTTTCTGACAAGTGTAACCTACGCATGTTTGCAAACACCTGTCACGTCTGCCTGACTGCCAACCTGTAGCGGTGATAACATATAGCAGGGAAAGGGCAATGCGTGAAATTTGGGGTCTTATTTCAAGGACTCTCCCTACCAACCCATCTCAACTGCAAGCAAAGAGCCAAGCCAAGCAAACGTTGAAGTCAATGGTTGACATTTGATGCAATGGTGTATATTAATATAGTTGAGAGACATACCTCTGTCAACCAAAACATTGTGCCAGAGTATGAACCTAGCAAAGGCTTTGAAAATAGGCCTATTCTGCGTGATACATGCCACATATCTAAATATCACTTGTATAAATAAATTGGTATGCTAATCAACATTTATGCTTTTCCCCCCATCCACACGATCTTTCCCTCCACCGCCCGCCCCCCCACCTGCTGCATAAGCAGCATAGAAATAATATCAGTTTTTAAAAGGGCATTTGCCTTTGAACCTTTAGGGACAGTTATACCGTCTCAAGCATTTGTCATGTCATTTTACAGTATGTCATATGGTGGGGCATTCAACGTCCCATGAGCCTGTACAATTCATCTCCAATGACATAATGCAGTATTGCAGAGTTGAGATTTGGTGCTACATGCTGAACTACAACTAATCACCAATAAATTAATCCACAGTCCTGAATTATTATTCTGACATTGTTGCATGTAAAATGCAGCTTTGACTTCAAATAATTTAGCTCAGCTATTTGCTGAGTATTGGAGTATTTGATGGAGTCAAGAAGAATCCCATTTTTCAAATGCTTTGCATAGCTCACAGCCAGGGTGTATAAATAGAGTTAGCAGGGAGAAAAAAAAAGACCTTATAGGGCAAAACTGTCAGAAGTGCCCTGTCACTAATGTAGTCATGCAAAGCAATTGCCCAGAAGCATATCGCTGCCTCTGTGTGATACTGAAGAATGTTGTGTTGTACAGTACAACTCAGAGATAAAAAGATATGAAGGTCAGAAAAGAACATCTTCAGCTCTCTAACAATCCTGTATGGTTGCAATTGACTTAACCGATTGTTGTGAAAGCCTGGAACTAGTGTCTGAGGCCCATAAAAATATAGGACTCCTGGCAGACTAAAGTAAATATCACATGGATCAAAATTGTTGTTGTTGTTCAGTCGTTAAGTCGTGTCCGACCCTTCGTGACCCCATGAACCATATCCCGCCAGGCCTTCCTATCCTCCACTATCTTCCTGAGTTCGCTCATTTTCATGTTCGTTGCATCGGTGATGCTGTCTAACCATCTCATCCTTTGCCTTCCCCTTCTCCTTTTGCCTTCAATTTTTCCCAGCATCAGAGTCTTCTCCAGAGAGTCCCCTCTTCGCATTAAGGTGGCCAAAATATTTGAGCTTCAGCCTTAGTACCTGTCCTTCCAGGGAACAGTCAGGGTTGATTTCATTTAGAATTGACTGATTTGATCTCCTAGCAGTCCAAGGGACTCTCAGGAGTCTTCTCCAGCACCACAGTTCAAAAGCATCTATTCTTCGGTGCTCAGCCTTCCTTATGGTCCAACTCTCGCAACCATACATTGCTACTGGGAACACCATTGCCCTGACTATACGAACTTTTGTTGGCATGGTGATATCTCTGCTTTTTATTATGCTATCTAAATTTGCCATAGCTTTCCTTCCAAGGAGTAAGCGTCTTAATTTCATGGCTGCTGTCTCCGTCTGCAGTGATCTTGGAACCCAGAAAAGTAAAATCTGTTACTGCTTCCATTTCTGCCCCTTCTATTTACAAGGAATTGATGGGACCAGATGCCATGATCTTAGTTTTATTAATGTTGAGTTTCAAGCCAACTTTTGCACTCTCCTCTTTCACCCTCATCAAGAGGCTCTTTAGTTCTTCTTCACTTTCTGCCATTAGGGTGGTATCGTCTGCATATCTGAGGTTGTTGATGTTTCTCCCGGCAATCTTGATTCCAGCTTGCGATTCATTCAGCCCTGCATTTCTCATAATGTACTCTGCATATAAGTTAAATAGGCAGGGTGACAATATACAGCCTTGCCGTACTCCCTTCCCAATTTGGAACCAGTCGGTTGTTCCATGGCCGGTCCGAACTGTTCCTTCTTGACCCGCATACAGGTTTCTCAGGAGACCGGTAAGGTGGTCTGGTACCCCCATCTCTTTAAGAATTTGCCACAGTTTGTTGTGATCCACACAATCAAAGGCTTTTGCGTAGTCAATGAAGCAGAAGTAGGTGTTTTTTTGGAACTCTCGTGCTTTCTCCATGATCCAGCGCATGTTGGCAATTTGATCTCTAGTTCCTCTGCCTCTTCGAAACCCAGCTTGTACGTCCGGTAGTTCTCGGTCCACGTACTGCTGAAGCCTAGCTTGTAGGATTTTGAGCATAACCTTGCTAGCATGTGAAATGAGTGCAATTGTGCAATAGTTTGAACACTCTTTGGCACTGCCCTTCTTTGGAATTGGAACGTAAACTGACCTTTTCCAATCCTTTGGCCACTGCTGAGTTTTCCAAATTTGTTGGCATATTGAGTGCAGCACTTTCACAGCATCATCATTTAGGATTTTGAGTAGCTCAGCTGGGATATTATCATCTCCACTAGCTTTGTTGTTAGTGATGCTACCTAAGGCCCACTTGACTTCACTCTCTAGGATGTCCGGCTCTGGGTCAGTGACCACACCAGCGTGGTCATCAGGAACATTAAGATCTTTCTTGTATAGTTCTTCTGTGTATTCTTGCCATCTCTTCTTAATCTCTTCTGCTTCTGTTAGGTCTCTGCCATTTTTGTCCTTTATCATGCCCATCTTTGCACAAAACGTTCCCTTGATATCTCCAATTTTCTTGAAGAGATCTCTAGTCCTCCCCATTCTGTTGTTTTCCTCGATTTCCTTGCATTGTTCATTTAAGAAGGTCTTCTTATCTCTCCTTGCTATTCTCTGGAAATCTGCATTCAGTTGGTTATATCTTTCCCTTTCACCCTTGCTTTTCGCATTCCTTCTTTCCACAGCTATTTGTAAAGCCTCATCTGACAGCCACTTTGCTTTCTTGCATTTCTTTTTCTTTGGGATGGTTTTAGTTGCTGCCTCCTGTACAATGTTACTAACTTCTGTCCATAGTTCTTCAGGCACTCTGTCTACCAGGTCTAATGCCCTGAATCTATTCTTCACCTCCACTGTATACTCATAAGGGATATGGTATAGGTCATATCTGACTGGTCTAGTGGTGTTCCCTACGTTCTTCAATTTAAGCCTGAATTTTGCAATAAGAAGCTCATGATCTGAGCCACAGTCAGCTCCAGGTCTTGTTTTTACTGATTGTATAGAGCTTCTCCATCTTTGGCTGCAAAGCACATAATCTATCTGGTTTCGGTATTGACCATCTGGTGATGTCCATGTGTAGAGTTGCCTCTTGTGTTGTTGGAAAAGAGTGTTTGCTATGACCAGCGTGTTCTCTTGACAGAACTCCATTAGCCTTTGCCCTGCTTCATTTTGCGCTCCAAGGCCAAACTTGCCTGTTGTTCCGTTTATTTCTTGATTTCCTACTTTAGCATTCCAGTCTCCTATGATGTAAAGGACATCTTTTTTGGGTGCTAGTTCTAGAAGGTGTTGTAGGTCTTCATAGAACCGGTCAACTTCATCTTCTTCGGCATCAGTGGTTGGGGCATACACTTGGATTACTGTAATGTTGAATGGTTTGCCTTGGATTCGAACTGAAATCATTCTGTCGTTTTTGAGGTTGCACCCCAGTACTGCCTTTCCCACTCTTTTATTGACTATGAGGGCTACTCCATTTCTTCTAAGGGATTCATGCCCACAGTAGTAGATATGATGGTCACCTGACTTAAATTCGCCCATGCCCGTCCATTTTAGTTCGCTGATTCCCAAGATGTCAATGTTCAATCTTATCATCTCATTTTTGACCACATCCAGCTTGCCTTGATTCATAGACCACACATTCCATGTTCCTAAGCAGTATTGCTCCTTGCAGCATTGGATTTTCCTTTCAACCTCAGACACATCCACAGTTGGACGTCCTATTGGCTTTGGCCCAACTGCTTCACTCTTTCTGGGTCTACTTGGAATAGTCCTCCGCTCTTCCTCAGTAGCATATTGGACACCTTCCGACCTGAGGGGCTCATCTTCCGGCGTCATATCTTTTAGCCTTTTGGTACTGTTCATGGGATTTTCTTGGCAAGGTTACTGGAGTGGGTTGCCATTTCCTTCTCCAGTGGATCACTTTTAGTCAGAACTCTCTGCTACGACCTGTCCGTCTTGGGTGTCCCTGCACGGCATAGCTCATGGCTTCATTGAGTTACGCAAGCCCCTTCGCCACGACAAGGCAATGATCCATGAAGGAGGGATCAAAATTAATCCAGTACAATTCTACTTGCAGAAAGAAACATACATTACGCTATAATGGGGAGGAGGGGTAAATTAAAATTAGATTTTATTTATTTATTTCTAAATTGCATGCCATGCTGACAAATTCAAAGCATTCCTGCTGTAGCTTTGTTGTTGTTGTTGTTCAGTCGTTAAGTCGTGTCCGGCCCTTCGTGATCCCATGAACCATATCCTGCCAGGCCTTCCTGCCCTCCACTATCTTCCTGAGTTCGCTCATTTTCATGTTCATTGCATCGGTGATGCTGTCTAACCATCTCATCCTTTGCCTTCCCCTTCTCCTTTTGCCTTCAATCTTTCCCAGCATCACAGTCTTCTCCAGAGACTCCTCTCTTCGCATTAGGTGGCCAAAATATTTGAGCTTCAGCCTCAGTACCTGTCCTTCCAGAGAACAGTCAGGGTTGATTTCATTTAGGATTGACTGATTTGATCTCCTAGCAGTCCAAGGGACTCTCAGGAGTCTTCTCCAGCACCACAGTTTGAAAGCATCTATTCTTCGGCGCTCAGCCTTCCTTATGGTCCAACTCTCGCAACCATAATGCAAAACTTTCACAAATGAAAATCAATTTGATCTATCAAAACTTTCCTCTTAAAATCAAGCTGATTAGCTTTTCATTTCTCTTTCCTTAAGGTTGTGCATTTGATTTATATTTCATTTTATCCCACTTCTCTCCAATGGGCTGAGAACAGTATTTTAACGTAACAATAATCCTGTGAGGTAGGCATGGTTGTCAGATAAATAGAAAGCAACTGGCCCAGCTGTTTTGGGAATGTCTGGGCTCCCCATTGCCAGAGAAGAGATATGAACACTGTTATATCCTATCTCATCTTTCCACCATCATTTGGTAGTTGGGGAAAAATGTCAGCCAGCCAGCCAGCCTACGTAATCCTCCTTCCCAAGCAACCCGAACCAAGTGCAAGCAGACAGGCTCCTCCTCATTCATCCCCTTTACATACAACAGCTGAAGCTGAGAGCTGCAGCAGTTTTTAATTTAGCGCCACCTTTCCTTGCGCAGTATGCATGCATGCACATGTGCAAAGTAAACAAAATGTACCAAATTCAGTGAAGTCATATCAGATACTGTCAAATACCAACTGCTACTGCATGTCAGCTGTCAAATGTTGTCAAATGCTGATTGCTACATGTCAGATACTTAGTGCTACAGCATGCCAGCTGTCACATACTGTCAAAGATGGTCTGTTACTGCAAAGTCTTCAGTTGTCAAATACGGAGTCTGAATATCAGATATTCACAGCATATTTCCAGTTGCAGAGATATTCCAGTTGAAGAATATTCTAATAGAAAATGAAAACCACAGCATTCACATAGAACAATTGGGCAGGATACAATTTAGATTCAGTTGTTGATGTTAAATAGCACGAGAGACAAGATGGAACTGAAGACTCCTTGCTTCAGTTGTAATCAGTATGCTAATGATACCCAAGAGTTATTTTTTATTTAAACTTCCAGGCTGAGGAATAGTAGTCTGGGCACTGTCGTGCAGGCCTCACTGACTTTATGTGTTGACTACTGCAAGTTTTCTCTGTGTCAGTGAAAACCAGTTGGAAACGTCAGCTTGCCAAAATGAAGTACTCCAATCATTTCCTGAACATGGCTTCAAGGGGCACAGCGCCATTGACTCCTAATTAGCTTCTGGGTGCAATTTAAAATTCCAGTTCTGAGCTTCAAAGCCCTATGTGGTTTGGGTCCCAGATGTCTTTGTGACTTCCATATGAACCTTTCTTATGCACTCAGGTTGCATGTATTTGGGGGGGGGCACACATTGCTCTGAGTACCTTTGCTTTCTGAAGTTGGGCTACAGCATTCTCTTTATAGTTATGGATTCATTATACAATGTTCTCTTCAAGTAAGACTTGTTTTATTTTGGCTTTCAGGTAACCAACATTTTTTTTTCCAGAAGGCCTTTGTGCCAATGAGCTGAGATTGGCTGATTATTGTGCTTCCATTCCTCTCACTGTCTTCTACTATGGTATTAGTGCTTTATTTTTGTTTTACCCTATTGTTTTATATCAGGTAATTGTTTTTAAATAGACTTTTAAAATGTATTTCAAGATATTATTGTAAGCCACCTAGAGTCCCTGCTTGGGCCATATATTGATATAATATTAAAAACAAAACAATACATCATATATTTGAAAAGTTACAGCAAGTGCGAAGCAATAAATCCTACTAGTCTACTATTCTCTATTCTCTATTCGTAATATCCAACTAAGCCAAAATAACTTCAACATTCTATTCATTAAAACCACATATCATTACATCATCTTTCCCCCTCTCTCTTTAAAAATCAATAAGTGGTTTCCAATTACTAAAAAAAAAAAAAAGATTTTTCCTTAATTAAAATTATGAGTTTGTCCATGCTGAAAAATAGTTTTCTGTATTTTCAAAACAACCTGTCAGCCCTGTTCACTCATTTATTCTTCTGTGGAGAGTGAACACAGGAAGGGCTTCTCTAGAGCAGCAGCCCCCAACCTCCGTGGTGCCAGGGACCGGCATCACGGAGGATTTTTTTCACGGACCGAGGGGGCCGCCGATGCCACGCCCCCACGTGACCCGGGCGTGATGTCACCTGCGCGCGCCCAGCGTGGCTCCAATCACCCCCCGCCGGTTTATTGCCTATTTGGAGCCGTTCCAGCTCCAGGGTGGGCGGGAGGGCCGAGGCGGCGCAGCGCGGAGGTAAGTAAGCCCCTTCACCGCCACATCCGGCCCCTGCCCTGGGGCCCACCGCCCCAACCCCGAAGACACTTCTGGCCGGGCGGTCCGGTCCCGAACGGGCCACAGCCCGGTACCGGGCCGTGGCCCAGTGGTTGGGGACCCCTGCTCTAGAGCACATGAGCTTTCTAGAGCTAGCCCTGCCCTCCCCATGTTCACCATTGGTCTGCAGAAACGAATGCTGGGAGAGACTCTTCCTCTGATTGGAAGCCAGGAACACACATCATTGGTGAGGGGCAGGGTTACCATGTTCGAATCTAGAGGAGTTCCTCACACATTCACTCTCCACAAGAGAGCAAATGAGTGAAGAGGGTTTCGTTCCGTTTTAGACTATTGTTACCTGTCTTAAACCCTAGACATGATAAGGAACAGAAATGGAAATAAAGTACAGGTAAATGAATATTTTTGGATAGCATTATATTGTAAAAGGAAATAATGTATTTGTTACCCATTACCTGCCACCTCAGAAGTTCCATTGGTGTGTCTTATGCATTTCAAATAATAAATAACATCCTAGTAAGCCACCATCTGAAGCCCAGGACTATTTTCTCGGGCCCATCACTAGGCATGCTGCTCCCTGAGGGTTGCTTTCCAGGTTATAAGTTTTGTTCACAGGAGCAAAACAGACATCTTAGGAAAGTGCATTTCCTACCATTACAAAGCAATAATTAAGGTGTAAGGAAAAGATAAGAATAAAATGAGGGGATTTGCATGGTGTTCTTTATTATGAGTTAGAAACATTATGAGGATCCCAAATATAATCGTGAAAATCAACAGCAAGATAATCCCAGCACGCTTAGTGTTGTTGCTAAGCAACGCTTCACATTAGCTGTAAGACGTCTGTGCTGTGACATGACTGAAAAAGACAGGGTAGCTACTGCTTCCGAAACCAAAACAAAAAATAGTTTTGGGTCACACACACACACACACACACACACACACACAATCATAGTAAAAGTCAACTCAATTCTGTGAAGAGTGTGGAGTTGATTCTGTTCGCAGAGACTCCAAAGTCACTAATGGAAAGGAAGTCAGCTAGCTGGCAACACCATCATAAATATTTGCACATACATTTGGAATTTTAATGACAAATTATAACTGCTTAGTTACTCATTCTTCAGCATGTCTTAAGCTCAAGCTCCTCAAAGGCTGAACGTTAGAATAGAAGGAAGTCGGTCTGTCTGTCTGTCTGTCTGTCAGTTCCTTCCTTCCTTCCTTCCTTCCTTCCTTCCTTCCTTCCTTCCTTCCTTCCTTTAGAGCCAGGCACAATGAACTCACTGTGCACTGTCTTCTAAATGCAACCTGCCTCCAGACATCACCACTGGCTTTCTTCCTGGAGAAAATGCTCCTAACGACTTAAGGAACCCACCATGGAATTGTATAGAACCTTGTTGATAAACCAGTTGCATTATTACAGTGGTGTAGCTAAGGAGGGGGGCTTGGGCCTGTGCCCGGGTACCATGCCTCAGGGGGTGCCAGAAGCCTCTTTTAGCACCCCCTGCTTATCTATAGGCTTACCAGATCGTCGACCAAGATGGAGCGATCTCCCCTTAAGGGGGCGGAGCGCGGGGGGCCAGAACGCGTCGCATTCTGGCCCCCCCGCGCTCTGCCCCCTTAAGGGGAGATCGCTCCGTCCCGGTCGACGATCTGGTAAGCCTACTTATCTAGTGCCGAACAGCTGATCAGCACTATGCTATTCGGCTGTTCGGCACTAGATAAGTGCCTGGGGGAGGCTACAGGGGATTCCAGAAGCCTCTTCTAGCACCCCCCTGGAACTCACCCTGTTCCCACAAAATCTCACCGGGGGGGGCTCCAAAAAAGGTCTATTCTCCTTTGCGCAGGTCTGCAGAGGCCTCTGCAAGCCTCTCCAATGGGATTTAAAAGTCACTTCTGGTTTGACTGGAAGTCACTTTAAATCCCATCGGAGAGGCCTGCGGAATGCATATATATATTTGAAATGGTGGCTTTTGTCCCAAATGATTCTTAGTGCTTATGTGGTATTAAAGAAATTTTCTACTGATTAAAAATGTAAATTGACTAAATGCCTAAAAGCCCAGTGAAAAGGCTTCTAACATTTCCCCTTTTACTGCCTTTCAGTTTCCCTTTTTATCTCTTTAGAAGAAAGAGCTGATTATAATTACAGTAGAGAGTGAAATGTAGGCTCAATTTTTAAAATTTTAATTGAAGCCTGAAATGGGTTCTTTCCATTTTTATGTATGTGAATTGTTGTGTAGTATGAAGCACGTTTTTTTTAATGCATTGAATATATTTTGTATTCATATCTACATAATTTATGTAGAGAGAAAGAGAGAAAATCATTTTTAATAATAATAAAAAATCCTTTGAAATTCTTTCACTAATTCCATATTGCAGAGTATCAGTAAGGAAGAGTAGCTTGGTCTGTAACAGCAAAAAGTCAAATAAAGCCAATTCACAGGTCTCAAAATCGTATACAAAAGCAACAGTAGGTGTGTTGGTTGTGAAGTGTCTGCTTTGCAGTGTGTTTTGTAATGCTTATTGCCACTGTTAATGGCAGGGTGCTCAGCTGAATTCTGGAAGCAGCAGTAATTCTCAGTTTCTTTTCTACCCTGAAAGCATTGCTTGTGACCACAGCAGTTAAAATGCCAGCTGATCTATTTTGTGCTTTCAAGTACTGTATGGGAAATCTCCTTCCTCCCTTGTCTCACAATTTTGGCTTTATTATTGGTCTTGAGAAGATGGTAGTAATAACACTAGAATGCACTCAAATTACTACGCATAAGGACAGGGAGTGGAAAGGAGATTGGCAGCTCAGTCCTATGCATGTCTACTCAGACATAAGGCCCATTGAATTCAATGGAACTGTCCCAGGTAATTGTGTATAGGATTGTAGCCTGGTTCATGTTAAAAGCAGCCTAATTCAATCAGATTTAAACCTGAGAAATCAAATTATTAATTCCTTCACATCTTTCATATCATAGTCACAAAGTTGTAGAGCCATTGGTTGCAAGGATATCGGCAAATATTCAAGTTATGCCATAGATTTAAAGCTGACCCACAGCGCAATCCTGCGTAAGGATCTGGCCGGCGGCCCACGGCCACCCGCCAGATTCTGAGCCCCGGTGGCTGGTGTGCCACCAGGCTGGAGGTTTACTCAGGGAAGGGGACGCTTGTCCCCTTCCCCAGGTGTAACTGTAGGCCAGCCCGATCGGCCTCCTCGGATTTCCGCCAGCTAAATAGCTGGCGGAAGTAGAGGAGGCCGTGTAATGGCCTAGCTGGCCTGGCGGGGACAGAGATATGGCCTAGGCCATCGCCCTCCCCCTCCTGGGCCAACTAGGCCAATGGCCCCCCTCCCTCACCCGCCAAACCGCCCCCACGCCTTACCTGCCTTCTCCGGCGATCCGGCGATGGAGCAAGGGATGCCGGCCTCTGCGCCAGCCTCCCTTTCTCCAGAGTAGCTGCGAACGTGCTTAACGGCATGTTTGCGACTGCTTCCGGCAACGGAACACTCATTCCGTCGCCGACGCAATCCTCAGGATTGCGCTGTCAGTTTCGTAGTTAATTTATTTATACTGTAATTAGTTTCTTACTCTTTATTTCTACCCTAGTGAAGCTCTCTCTCTCTCTCTCTCTCTCTCTCTCTCTCTCTCTCTCTCTCTCTTATTTTCACTTAGATCTTCTTAAAATAATAATAATAGAAGTAGTTGTTGTCGTCGTCGTCGTCATCAGTTACTCAGGTCTGTCTCCAGCACTAAATGAATTGTGAGGCAGAGCAGAAGTAAAGAGAAATGTGCTAGTTTTTATGTTTTTAGACACTAGAGAGTAATCTTGGTGCATCACTTAAAAATCTTAACCTCCAGTTTTACTAATCTAAATTGCCATCTAATGGTGGAAGTCAAGTGGTCATAGTGGGCTATTTTGTGGAAAGGAAGGTAGTCAAGTCCTACCCTTGACTCCTCCTCCCAGTTGATCCATCCTGACTTTTGTTTCAAAAAAGATGAGCAGGTGGAGCTTGAGGAGAGAACAGAACAGGCTTAGAACCTGTTTAGAAGCAAAGAACCAAGAACAAGATCAACAGGACAGAGGATGGGGAGAGACACAGTATGATCCCTCTTGCCTCATTTTCCTTCCCACAAGGAAAGAGAAGCAACTGGGAGAGGGATTGTGACAACAATACCCTACCACCTCCTCCTTCTCCAGCACTGCTACAACAATCACTTTTCCAATTGCTTCCCTTCCCATTCAGGATGGAGAACAAAGCAAGCAGGAAAGGGAAGTAGTGGTAACATGACTGGCAGGACGAGTAGCTAATCAGCTGGTGGACCCATGGAGGTGGTTGGCAGACGTATACAGTGTACACCCTGCCAGTTCACTGCCCCTCAGTCACTACTCAAAGCAGCTGCTTCACCTGGCCTCATATATGGGCCGGCCCTGAGGGGCTGGGCGTGGGATCTTGTAGGATATGAACTAAGTCCACTCCTCTCTGACACACCCATGGTGCTATCCCATTTTGGGTCTATCTGCTGGAGGAATTGAACTGAGTAGATATGGTATGCTGCTGTATCCATGCCACTACTCTGGGTGAAGTTTCCAGACATTACGTATCTCAAGGTATTCTAGTGTGGTAGGCTTGCTATTTGTCCCGGAATTTTCAGGACTGTCAGGGATGTGGGGGGCCTGTCCCGGATTTGTCCCACCCCCTGTTACTCCCTTGGTTCGTTTAAAATTTATTTTGATTTTTTTCAAAAACGTTTTGGAAAAAATGGCAGCCGGAATTTCCCCCTAAAGAAAATGGCCACATAGAAGGCTTCCGTGGCTGTGATCATGTGAGGAGAAGCACAGAGCTTTACACTTCAGCTACACCTTAGCAGTGTGACCTCACAGCAGCAAAAGTTATTTGCAAGCCCTCAGCCAGCAGCCGGAGCACTCCCCCCCCTCGCAACAGAAAGGAGAGCCGAGGGTTCTTTTTGCAACATGATGAGGTTTGTCTGCTTACTAACTCCGTTTTTCTGCTTGCTAGCTCCGTTTTTCCTGTGTCTGTTGCTTCAAAGAAAAATGCACTTTTTGGGGGGTGCACTTTTGCAAGGGATTGTATTGTAAGAGTCTGGGGGGGGTCTTCAGCTGCTGAGGGTGTTTGTTGTACTTCAAATTTGTCTCTGTGTGTTTTCTAAACTGGCTTTTCCCAGGGTTTTATTTTCCTTTCCTCCCCCCCCTTAATCCCCCCCTTAATATGTGCAGCTTTCCTGTGCAGTTATCTTTTTTATTAGGGGGTTTATTGCAGAAATGAAGGCTAGAAAGAAGAAACTTTAGTCATTTAATTCAGTAATTATTATTATCATACTTAATATTATATGTAAAGGAGGGGGTGACTGTGACCATCTATTTTATTTTCCTCCCTTTGAAAATTTTTGCTTTCTTATTTATTTCATTTCTAGGGGGTTATTTTATTATTTACATTTTGCCAGACTGGCTGTTTGCCAGCATACATTCTGTGCCAAGCTAACGTATAATAGAGAGGGTTCCTTAAAATGGGTAATTAATTAATTAATTAGGCTAGGTAAAAATAAATAAATAAATAAAAATTTCAAATGCCCTTCGAGCGGCAAAAGGGCACTTCACACACACACACACACACACACACACACACACACACACACACACAAAAGAATTTTGAAATTTATTTTCATTAACTTAATTTAAATAATTAATTAATTGTGTGGGAGGGTGAATTAGAACAGGGAAAATCTGGGACGCCTAAGTGTGGGAGACTTAGCCAGACTCCAGCGTGTAATTCATCTGTGGAACTCCTTGCCACAGGATGTGGTGATGGCACCTGGCCTAGATGCCTTTAAAAGGGGTTTGGACAGATTCATGGAGGAAAAGACTTACAGGTTACAAGCCATAAGCAACCTCCTGGTTTTAGAAGTGGGTTTTCTCTGTGCCAGGTGCAAGGGAGTGTCAACGGGAAACAGGTTATCTTGTTGTCTTGTGCTCCCTGAGGCATCTGGTGGGGCCACTGTGTGATACAGGAAGCTGGACTAGATGGGCTTTTGGCCTGATCCAGCAGGGCTCTTCTTATGTTCTTATGTTATGATTTGGCATAGGATTGCACCTATGGGTAAAAAGCTAATCCAATCATGTAATGAAAAATATATTAGGCTTTAATGAATACCCAAATGTGTTTAAAATTGATAATTGTATAAAAGGCTTATTTGAACCAACTTATATATGAGGATTTTGATTTTGTTATGACCTGCAGCCTAAACAAATAAATTTACTTACTTGCTATAATATTTTGTATAATTCAGCTCATAGGAGCTTGAAATGATAGTAGAAGATGTGGCTTTTGTAAACTTCTGTAACCAGTGTTTGAATGAGCATGTCAAGTTTCAGTAGAACACAGTAGTAACTGCTACTTCTGTTCAGCTGTCAGACAAATGGTTCCCCTAGAATACAAGAATCCTTCATGCCTAAGGGAAATATAGATTACTTGTACATGAAGAAAGGTTGAGTGAACAGAGTATTAAATGGTGGTTTCTTTTCTTTGGAAAAGGTATAAACAAGGAACAGTTAACCCTTAGCAACACAGTATATTTTGTATAACATCAACTATGAGTAGCCTCCTAAGGCTGCAATCCTATACATGCTTACTGGGGAGTAAGTCCCATTGAACTACATAGGACTTACTTCTGAGTACACACACACAATTTCCCCTCAATTTCACTCCTCAAAAAACACCTCAAAAACACCTCAATTTCACTCTTGCCAATGAATTTCCCAATACCATATGGCATTATAGCATTATAGCCCCTGTTCCGGACCCCCCCACAAATAGCGAGAATCCACATATACTGGGGTCCACCTTAGTGCCACCCAGAAGTGGGTCATTAAGCTTGCAGAAGCCCTGCGGAAGCTTGAAAACTGCACGGTTTCAACGTTAAAGGTACAAATGGAGATTGGGCGGCTTTTTTGCCTTTTTACAGAGTTTTGAAGGTGGATCCTATGGACCCGGGACCCACAGTAAGTCAAATCTGCAGATCCTGGATCCGTGGATAGAAAGGGTCCACCGTATTTAGTATTTATAATCTTTTCTCAGTATCTCTTAATAATGTGTTTTTAAATTAACCTTAAAGTTATTGTTCATGCAAATGGACAGCTAAACATCCTTAACTGTTGGCTAGTCCATTGAGGCATTTTGCCTTTTGCAAACATCAACTCAGTACATGAAATATGTAATTTTATGGCATCTCTAGGTAAAGGTAAAGGTGACCCCTGACAATTAAGTCCAGTCGTGTCCGACTCTAGGATGTGGTGCTCATCCCCATTTCAAAGCCGAAGAGCCAGCGTTGTCCAAAGATGCCTCTGTGGTCATGTGGCTGGCATGAGTCTCCTTGCCGCAGCACATAGCATGCAGCTGGAACACGGAGCGCTGTTTACCTTCCCGCAAGCGGTACCTATTTATCTACTCACATTAACATGCTTTGGAACTGCTAGATTGGCAGGAGCATGGCATCTCTAGTATTGCCCAAATATAAAAAGCATCAAGTTCCTTTACATATGTCAAAATAAAGAATATTGCCCTCAGATATTTGTGGACCACAATTGCACGGGAAAAAATAAATGTGATCCATGTTCACACACCAAACTAACATTTTGGATTAACCCAGAACTAAAGATCAAGAAGGGATCTTTTCTGTGGAAGACTTTGACTGCTAGGGCAATTTTTACTTTGGTTCAAGTAGCCAAGATCAGGAGTTTTATTTTATTTTATTTAGGTTGCAGACTAAATATGAGTTGCCATTATCTGCTGAATGGCAATATTTACAATTACGACAATTGTTGAAGTTTGGTTCAATTGCATTATCTGCTTCTGAACCTCCTCTAATTTTAGAAATTCTTATTGATTCAATGGAGAAAAAGAACCCTACAATTTTTGTACAGACGTGGGTTTTATGGGATTTTCAGCCATGTTAGTGTTAGAAATCGAAGAAAATAAAGAAATATAAGTATTGAAACTTGCCTGAAGAAATTCCTTCTCTACTTGATCCCCAGTAATGCGGGTGCCGCTTTCAAGGATTATCCGGAACAGACAAGCACAAGTAATTCTTTAATCCTCTGCTTTACGTTTCCTCCCGCCTTGGGACATTGTCAAAAGCTAAAAAAGAACACTCAGCAACTAGCTGGTAGATGTACATGAACCAGGAAATACACTAACACAAACTTATAGAGAAAGAGAGAAGCTTCCAGGAACATCTTAATTGAAGGATTAGAAGCGAGACAGCTGCTCTGCTGTAACTTAATTAGTGTGGTTACTATAGGAGCAGGGGTAAAAACAGACGAAACATATCGAGACTTAGTGCTATCACAGAACTGCAGCGACAGACACAAATCACTACCTAGCAGTTACAAGCAGAAGCACAACACTTTCGAAGAACTGCTGAACCAATATTGCAAGCGGAGCCCCTGATCTCCGCAATAACCGAAAATAACCTCTCCCCTGCGCCTCCACCAATATGGTTGCCGGCGGAGAACAGAGGCTACAACAAACAACCTAACAAAAATAATTACATGTATAAATCGGGGCAAGTATTTCAAAGAACTGCTAGGAGAAATATTAAACGGAGCCTGCCATCTCCGTAGTGACCTAAAGTAACCCTATGTGCTGCAACTCTGCACAGGTAAACCAAAGGTATAGCGAATACAATAATATATCAGGGCATGCTTTTAATCAGGTGTTTGTTTTAAGATATTATGAACCAAGTCCCCCATCCTCGCATTGTCCACAGATGACCTTTCTATATTCTGACGCTGCTGATTTTCTGATATTCTGATTTTCTCAGGATTTCTCAGGAACGGGAGCCAAATGCGATTAACAAATGACAGTTCTTGCTGGCGATTTGACAGAGACCCTGATTTTCTCTGGGAAATCGAAATGTTAACTCTCTGTGTTTGTGTGTGTGTTTCTACCTCCACTGACAGGTAGAAATCTTGTTGTGCTTTGTGTTACACTCATAATGTACACTGTGTTTGCCATTCATTCCCTATTAGAACTCCATTCATTCCCTATTAGAATTGCATTTTGATGTATCTTATGCTATTCTTTTCTTTGTGTTTTTAAATTGATTTATGTTTTCAGTCACAAATAAAGGAGAGAAAAAAGAGTTCCAATATGTCATGCCACATGTTTTAAAGTGTTTTTATAGTATTTTAAAGAAGACTTGGGCAGCCCAATCTTACATAAAGATTGGGCGGCCGCAGTGGAAAATCTACTCGGGGAAGGGGACACTTGGCCCCTTCCCCAAATGTAACGGCAGCTGGGGCCAATAGGCCTCCTCAGATTTCCACCAGCTATTTTGCTGGCGGAAGTCGGAGTAGGCCATGTAACAGCCTAGCCGCACTGCGGGGACCGGTGGGGACGGGATATGGCAGATGCCATGCCCCCGCCCGGGTTGGCTGGGCCTATGGCCGCCCTCCCGACTCTGCCCCCCATCCGCCGACCGATCCACCCGACCGCTGGATCCACACTTACCTGGGTCCGGCGGCGGGCCGAGGGCTCCGAGGGCGGAGCAGGGAAGGCTGGCCTTGAACTGGCGTTCCCTGCTCGAAAGTAGTCCGAAAACATGCTTTATGGCATGTTTGTGACTACGGCGGGCAGCGGAACACTAGGTCCGCCACCCGCAAGTTACGTAGGATTGCACTGTAAGTATTTTATTGCATACAGTGCATTTTAAGAGACTTGTAAAGCTGCTTTTAAAGATACATGTTTTAAACATTTTTTACTTTTTCGTTGTTTTTATGACCATAATCCCGCAGAAGATGTTTCACTCCTGGTACAGAGTTCCAATGTTCAGGGGGAAAAAATTCTGATGCGAAGATTTTTTTCCCATGATACTCCTCTCTCAAAAATGTACTTATTCACTATTTGACTTTTATAACAACTATTTGTGATGCCCTTTGTTACTGAGTTTATTGCACAAAACAAGCTCTTTTGTTTCTTTGTTTTATACCTGTTGCCTCTTTATTTCATCAGGTACAATCTGGCTTTCCTACTTTGAAAAATGGCACCTGAAATCTACCTGGAACATGAGTATGTTTATTGTATCTTTTTCAGTCATCCTCAAGCTGCCGTAAACTGTAGCATTCACTAAACTGTTTTACTTTACTAACATACATTGAAGGTAGAATGCGTGGAAACACTAATTTTAAAACAGCAGGCATGACTGTCTTCTTTAGTAAGACATTTGCAATGCGCGTCTAAGGATTCTGTGGACAAGTCAGCAATTCCACACATCTCTCCAATCAGAATGGGTTAAGTGACTTGCAGCACTCTAAGCATCAGTTTCCTAGCAACCAGGGAGGCAATCCAAGAACATATCATTTTGCACGCCACTCCTCCTTTGTACATCATTTACTTGCATGTTATGTGCATTTTTTTTGTTTTGTTTTTGTTGGGCAGAAGGTTGGAGGGACACAAGGCTGAGATTCTATCCTTTAAAAATTGAGATGGGAGCACTTAAAGTATAGAACAGGGCCTTGATTCAGAGATCCTTCCATGAAGCAGTAGGTTTCACCAACTCTGTGTGAGAATCTCTTCATTGAATAGACAATTCGCTTTGTTGCAGAAGGAAGGGAGCAATTGGAACCATACATCCCTCCAAACAGGTGATTGGCACAGTTGATTCCACCCCTCTGCCACCTAAAATGGTGGTGGGAGAATTTTTGCCCCATCCCTCCTTGGGTGTTTAGGGAAATGGGGCAGTTCTATTGCCACAGTCGAAGATGCTCTCTCACAGGCTCAGTTCAGCTAAGCCCAATGGTGATCCCCTCTCACCTGCCCACTGTAATAGTCTGAGACTAGCTGGTTGCCATCCTGAAATTTTTCTGAACATCCTGAAAGGTAGAAATTTTTTGTTCCTCACCTGGTCGGCCTTTAGTGACGAGCTTTTTTGCCATATTGTTCTAAGGGTGTGGTGTTAGCCAGGTCAGTCAAAATTGGCAGGTATAATGTGGGATGGCAATAGGAATAGGGACTTGGCACGCACTTTTAAGCAAGCAAGAGTGATCAGGAATCAGAACTGATTTCAAGAGGTTGTCTGGCTCAGGGATCCTGACTGCTACCCCCTTGAGCTGGGATTGCAAAGTCGACTTCAAAACTGTCTGGATTGGGGGAGGTGGGACAATTCCGCTTCTTCCCCACCCCCCCTAGAGTTTGGCATATGTAGAAGCTGGAATCATCAGCATAAGTTCTACAGCAGTGAGTCAGGCTGGGAACAAGTTAGGTGCCCACAATGCATGGTTTGCACAGATAGTTGACTGGAATTCTTAAATAAATGTAATTCAGTTTTAACCAAAACATTGTCTCATTTCTTATGGGGGGGGGTTAATGTGGGCAACACTTTTATCAAGCATCTGTTTAATAGGTGTCTTTGCAGCCCTGATCCAGCAAATAATATCTAGATAGCTATTCCCAAACTGTTTAATCTCCGGTCTCAAACTTTTGACAAACCTAAAAGGAGTCTTTTGGAGCCCCGCCAGCACATGTGCAGAGTTTGGGGGAGCCCCAGAGTGCCGGCACATGCAGAGTGTTGCAGCACTGAGCCCAACGCTGAATAAGAAGAAGAGCTGGAACAGGAGGGAAATGAGGAAGGAGAGCAATGAACAGGGTAGGAGAGAGGGATGGGTGAGCAAATCATGCAAAGGGAAGATGGCAGCTACTTGTGGTGTGTTCATGGAGCCCCTGAATCTCTCTCAGGGAGCCTGAGGGCTCCTAGAAGCACACTTTGAGAAACAGAAACACACACACACTTTGAGAAACAGAAACACACACACGTGTGTGTGTGTGGGGGGGGGGGGTAACCTGCAGTATTGTCAGTATTTTGTAGTGGTAAAATATATACATTGGAATGGCAAAGAGATGTGTAGGTAGAAATAAAATAATGCACTGGATACAAATTAAGTGCACCCCCTTCATTCTCTCCATGCATTTTGCCTGTAGCAATTAACTCACTCTTACGAAGCTAAAGCAAAACTTGATCTATACAACCGCTTTAGAGTAATAGTAAATCATAGTGTTAGATTAGATCCAGATGAACTGGATGAAAGCCAATGAGCTCCTTTACTAGTCTAAATCAAGGGTTTATGGTCACCCATAGGGATTTTAAACTTTTATTACGACCCCAATGACATATCACAAATTACTTTTAGAACTCTGCTAACACATAGAAAGAGTGAAAGGGAAAAAGAGAAATTGATATCATAACAAGATAGGCTTTTTTCATCAGCTACCATGAAATGTGCTTATAGGTTGGCTTAAGTAATTCAACAAATGCCCATCAATTAGGCAGGTTGCATCTGTGGTAGTTTTCCAGGGGGCAAGAGGGACTGCGCGCAAACAAAGGAGCTCCTTAAGTTGCATGGTCCTTTTCAATTGAACATGGAAGTGCTGCACTTCCGCAACTGAAGATACGAGTGTGTAGTAGTGTAGTAAGTAGCTACTATTTTTTTTAATTGTGTAGAGACAGTGGACCCAAGGTGAGTATTGGGTGGCATTCTGGGTTGCATTACCGCTGATCATGTGTCTTCAAACCCTAAACATATCAAGGTTATTTACACGGGATTGCAAAACAAATTAGCCCTACTGCCATTGCTAAATAACAGCTCATCAGTTCATGTTTCTGTCTTGCCTCCTGCACGGACATCTTTTTTCCACAACAGGTCCTTTTTTTCTTCTTCCCCTCCTCAAAGATATAAACCTGAGAAATTGAAATGTCTGATTCATACTTTCCAAGTTTGCTCCAGATGGATGATATTGGAAATAAGATGGGCAATTTCAACTTGTCATGTTAGAAAAGAAATTATTTGTGAATTTTCCTTCATTGGAAGTCAACAAATAAATGTCTGCGTATACTCTCCTGATGCTGCTGTCAGTACCTTAGAAGCATTGCTAGGCAGACATTGTCAGATTATGTGACATCTCTGAACTCCTTGAAAATGGCTTTACATCAGACCATTTGTCAACATGATTTGTTGACTTATAAAACACTTGGATCAGTACCCAATTCCTACAGGTCTTTCATGGGTAGTACAATGCATTTTGTATTTCCCTTTCTTTAAAAAGTTTCCCCCTTTTAAAAACGTTTCTCTATGAATAAATATATAATTCTTGCCGAAGAAAATATAATAATTTTGTTTGTCACTTGCTATCACTGTAAAAAGATAAAGGCATAGACCAAGAGATTATAACGCTGTGAGATGTCACTATGAAAAGATAGCCAGAATCAGTGATATGAAAACAAAGAGAGCAGTCTGAGGCTAGCCGGTTACCTTCTGGTGGCCAAGTTGGAATTTTTTGCCCTTCACCTGACTGGCCTGTGGCAGGGCAGGGCAAGGCAAACCCAAGACCTCCTGGCCCTTGAGGCAGCAAGCCAAGTGCTGCCCCCCCTTACCTGGTGATGTGTTTTCCGCTGCTCCTCTGACATGGAAGAGCCCTGCTGTCCTCTCCTCCACACTTCTGGAAGCCGAAAGTGCTGTTGCCGCCATCCTGTCCTCCCACCGGGTTGCCACGCCCCTTAAGGGGGTAGACAGTGGTTCCCCCTAGCCTGAGGGTTGCAACCCCCCCCAGGTTGGCAACCACTGCAGTAGAGCCTTGCTTGCCTGAGCCACCTAATTGAGGGTGATGATGAAGTTTGTCATGTAGGGTTCTCTACAGCACATACTGTTGATCTTCCCTTAAGTGCACAATAATACAGAAGCCAGCAAACCCATTTAGGGGTGTTGGGCATGAAAATTTCAGTTGATAATCAGGATCCTAGAAAGTGTCCTAGGAAAAGGCAGGTCAGTACAATTTCCTTTCCACTGTGCAATCTGCAAGGACCACTCAACAACCTGGTGCTTGTCAGCTCTGTGAACTAGGCTATCATGAACTGACATGAATACCTAGGCTTACCAGATCGTCAACCGGGACGGAGCGATCTCCCCTTAAGGGGGCAGAGCGCGGGGGGACAGAACGCGTCCTGCCCCCCGTGCTTCACCCTCTTAAGGGGAGATCGCTCCGTCCCGGTCGACGATCTGGTAAGCCTATGAATACCCTGCATGATCAAAGACATATTTGTAAGTTTCTCCATCCTCTGCCCCCAGCAAGGTTGCAGCAAGAGAGGTGCGCGCCGCTTGGTGTCTGAGCCTTTGTTGACCCCAGGGAAAGAGGGGTAGAAACAACCGGTTGCTGGCCCAGCAACCAGGATCCCCCAACCAGGCCTCAGAGTTCAGCAGTGGGGAGGGGGTTGCTCCTGCTCCCTCCCAGCACCAGGAGAGCAAACACAGAGCATCCCTCAGGTAGCCGGTCCAGGGACCTCTCAGCCCTGGGCCTTTCTCTTCCTGGGCTGTCTCTCTCCCATCCCCATCTCCACACCACCACCTGCTTTACCTGGTTCAGACCTGTGGTTAAAGGGGCGGCATCGCCCCAGAGTAGGGAGGCCCTCATCCTGCGAGGAGCAGCCAACCCTGTGCTTTGATGGCCTGGGGATGGTGGGAGGACTTACAGTCATGCATTGGCCATGTGGTGGCAGTGGCTGCTCCCCTGCCAGGGTTGTGATGGGGCAGCTGGAGTCCTCAAGACAGTGGGGCAAGTCCAGAAGCGGACAATATTAATTTTCAAACCTTCATGGCTAGCATGTACTATTAAAGAACAGGCTTACCAGATCGCCGACCGGGACGTTCCTTTTTGCCCTTAAGGGCGGCGGGGGGGAGGGGCGATAGGAGACGGCGCTCTGTCTCCTATCGCCCTTCCCCCCCCGCCGCCCTTAAGGGCAAAAAGGAACGTCCCGGTCGGCGATCTGGTAAGCCTGTTAAAGAATGACTTTCAGGTATTGTTTCCTTCATTTTTGAGCTGGAGAGGTCTGGATTTCTGTGCTGGACAGACTCTGGACCAATTACCCTGAGGAAGCGAACCAGAGGGTCTGCGAAATGTAGGATTTTGAGACAAACAAATGTAAGATCTGATTGTTTGCATTGAAGTAAAGTTTGTTTTACCTTTTTACAGTAGATTGGTTACATGGCTTTTTTTTTAACCCGAAAGACATTATTTAATAATATTAATTTTCACATTTTTATACCACCCTTCCTCCAAAGAGCTCAGGGTGGTGTACATAGTTCCTTCCCTCCTTCTGTCCTCACAACAATCCTGCGAGGTAGGTTAGGCTGAGAGATAGTCACTGACCCAAGGTCACCCAAAAAGCTTCATGGCTGAGCAGGGATTTGAACTTGGATCTTCCAGGTCTAAGTCCAACTCTGGAACCACTACACCATCCTGTCTCTTGTACATTAGAGCCTCATACATTAGAACTGATAAGACATAACTGAGGTAGTAATCTTAGAACTAAATCAATTTCAATATTTTTTTTTTCAGGGGAAAAATTGGAATTGGGTGAAATTGCAGTTTCAACCAGCATCAATAGCTGCATTGGGTTTGTCTCAGACATAGATAGGAATGATGTATTTTAAAAGTCATAAAAAGTTTTCAGTTAAATGTGCAGCGTTTGCAGTAAAGTATACCAAGCAAATAAACCACCAACATCCTTTTGGAAAGGACCTTCTTACAACCCTGCTATTTAGATACCACCCTTGGTTTTGGGGAAATAGAATCCACTTGACTGAAGAACACTGGCAATAGAGAGCTCTATAAAATGGGAAACAGAGAAGTAGAAAATAGATATTATTGGCTTTTATGCTGTCAGCTTGATTTCTCTCCTGCAAAACCTGAAAGCTTGTCTAGCATGTAAATGAAGTGACTGGATGCTATTTCACCAAGACTAATGCTTTCAGTCGTTAAAAGGTATTATCAACAGTTAATGATTTCTAATTAAGGTTTCTGTAGCAATTAAACCATTGACTTACTTTCAAATATTGAAACAGGGTCCCCATTTCCTGCTTCCATGCAACTGACATATGTTTGGCACAAAGACACTTGGTTGGAATACCGTAGAAGCAGCAGCATTGCACAAAATGGCTTACTGTGCACCTTAAATTATAGCTGAGGGATACTGATGAAATGAAAATAATTCTTGCTGAAAATAAGCCCTGCTAGTTTTCTCCAAAGTGATCTCAAGGTAGACTGTCCTATTTTCTAGAGTCAATTGTAATTTGAAATCATATTGATCTGGCATTTGCTACACCTGTAAATGATACAAAAATTGGTCTTTTAAAATGTTGTGAATGTTTCTTCATAACATTTGGTGGATTTCATTTTTTCCTGAAACAAATCAGCTGGTTCTGCCATGCAACACTTCCTCTCTCCTAATCTCAGCTCTGGCAGGCAGAGGGTGGGAACTGAGGGCAGAAGGAGTAGAGAGGAAGTGGCTGCTGTCTGCAGTAAAAGGGAAGGGAGGGAGGAGTGGTTGCCTGGCAGTGGTAGTGGCTTTGTCTGCCATAAAGTAAGCAGGCCACATGGAGAGGGAGAAACACTTACTCGGCAGTCGTAGCTTTTAGGACCACCACGTAACTGGGGAACCCGGATGGTCACCTCTCCCAATGGTTCTCATAGACCCTGGGGCTTACCCTTGCTGGATCCCCAGGCTCAAAGTTAGGCGGGATTGGGCTGCCCGTAACTAGTAGATTTTCATCAAAGTAAAAATACAGTGGGTCCTTCGTATCCACGGGGGTTCCGTTCCCAGAACCCCCACGGATGCAAAAATCTGCGGATACTCAAGTCTGCAATGGGGAGGTGGGGCGGCATCACAGTACCTTCATTAACAACTGCATGGTTTTAGTGGAAGAAGATCCAGAAGACTGGCAGGAGCCAAGTGTGGTGTCAGCAGTGGACACTTGTTGACAGATCCGGGCAGCAAGGAGTTAACAGATGAAGACTTGGGCTTTTGACAGGACTTTGACAGGACTGGGTAGCAAGGGGTTAACACCCAGGACTGTGTGGGTGGAGGCACACCTACCGCCCACGCAGGGTGTGCCCCACAGGTGTTACCAATAATTAGGACTTTGAATTTAAGTGATTGCAGCCCCTCAGCTGTGATCCATAATGGACTAATGAAGGTTTTGAGTATAAAAGGGGCTAGTTTGTGGTGGACGGCTCTCTTCGCTGGGATGCTGCTTGCAATGGAATGGACAATGGAATGCTGCTTGCCAGAAGGACCTGACCCTCTAGAAGACGTGTGGCCGGAGGCTCTGCTAGACTGGAGGAAAGACTGTCACTCCCAGCTGGAGGACGCTGAGCCGACGGAGAAAGGAAGAAACCAGACTGCTAGTGTTAGGGTTGCTGTAAAGCAAGGGTGGGGAACCTATTTGCGGTGGAGGGCCATTTTCCCAAATTTTGGCGCCCCACCGCAAATTTGGCACCCCCCCCCACAAATTTCGCAATCCCCCCACCTCTTTTGGACGTGCGCCCTGCACCCCCCATCGCTCTCCTTACCTTTCAGGCTCCAGGCCGCTGCCGGCTCTGCGCATCACCTATTTCTGAAAGCGGCGTTCATGTACATGCACAGAACGCCACTAAGGCCAAGAGGGCAATCTCTTGGCTTCAGCGGCGTTCTGCGCATGTACACGTATGCCGCTTTCAGAAAGAGGAGGCGCCGAGGTGATGTGCGGAGCCGGCTCTGCGTATCACCTCGGCGCCTCCTCCTTCTGAAAGCGGCGTACATGTACATGCGCAGAACGCCGCTGAAGCCAAGAGATTGCCCTCTTGGCCTTAGTGGCGTTCTGCGCATGTACATGAATGCTGCTTTCAGAAATAGGTGACGTGCAGAGCCGGCGGCGGCGGCTCGAGGTGAATGGGAGCCTCCGGTCTGGTCTTGTGCGGGCCGGACTTGATGGACTCGGGTCCGGTCTCGTGCGGGGTCAGAAACGGCCCGCGGGCCGTTGGTTTCCCACCGCTGCTGTAAAGCAATACATTTTGTTAATTGCTTGTCCAGAGTTTAATTTCCTTTTTTTTTTCACACAGCGTTCTAACTATTTGAGGAGAGAGAGGTGCTATCAGTCAAAGCGGACATTTAAGAGAGCATTTCAGATAGAAACTGTATTACCGTATTTCTTCGAGTCTAAGGCGCCATCGATTCTAAGGCGCACCTTTACTTTCAGTACCACCAGCAGGGGAAAAAAATCCATCAATTGTAAGACTCGCCTCCCTTCATTAAATCTACCTGCTCAGCACCAACTCTCCCCAGCACGTCTCCTGCAGCTGAGGATGACTGAGTGCACTGCCTTTGCATAGCATTTCTGGCCCCATCAGAAAGTGCCATTTCCTTCGTTATGGAGGAGCTTCAGGGAGGCCTGGGGGGAGCTTCAGGGAGGCCTGCGCAACCCTCTGCAGGCCTCCCTGATCTTCAGTTGGGCGAAAAACAGCGATTTTTGGGCATTTCTGGTTTTCGCGAAAACCGGAAATGGCTGAAAATCACCGTTTTTTGCCAAACTGAAGATCAGGGAGGCCTGCAGAGGGTTGCGCAGGCCTCCCTGAAGCTCCCGCAAGCCCCAGTAAGTTAGAAGATAGCATTTTGGGGTGCTTTTTGGAGACCTTCAATTCTAAGACGCACCCCATTTTTTGAAATGCTTAATTGGGAAAAAGCATGCGTCTTAGAATTGAAGAAATACAATAAAAGGGAGTGGGGTGATGCCCAATTGGATTTAAAGGGAACAAACATTCTCCTAGAAGGAGAAGTTGAGTCAAGACAGTGGTCCTGCCGCCAGCTTCTTGTCTCTTGTTCTGCTTTTTTATCTTGTAAAAGTAAATTTTATCTTGTAAAATGTAAATGCGACCTGAAGCAACTTCTGGTTGCGCATGCAACCGGAAGTCACTTCCGGTCACTTTCCCCCCCTTTTACAGGCATTTTACAAGATAAAAAAGCAGCTTGAAAGACAAGAAGCTGGCAGCGGTCCCACACGGCTGTTAATTAAGGTGCTGTGGCCCTGCCCCTGCGCCCCAGTGGGATCTCTCCTCAGCGGATCGGATGTCTATCCACGGAGAGTCAAATCTGTGGATGGCTAATCTGCGGATAAAGAGGACCCACTGTACTTAAAAGGAATAAAGTAGAGCTGATAATTCTGGAAAGAGGAACAATTTGTATGAAGTGAAACATAGTCTTTAACTGAACCACAGTTTACTGAAGTCATATGGCTGGTATTCTGAAGAAAATCTGTAAACAGCTTCTGATAATGATCACTCTTAGCCTTAACATTTATGCAGAATAAATTCCTTGTGACAGAACTAGCCAAATAATGAATAGGAAACCTTTGTTTTACCTTTTCACACACTAGTAACACAAAGTGATGCACACGGGGGCGGAGTCCCAACTTAACATATACAGTACACTGATGGGGGCTGAGTTGCCAGTGACAAATCAGGAAAGAGATCTTGGGGTCATGGTGACTAGTTCAATGAAAATGTCGACCCAGAGCATGGCAGGTGTGAAGAGGGCAAATTCCATGCTCGGGGTCATTATGAATGGCTTCAAGAATAAGGCTTCTAATATTAGAATGGCTCTATATAGATCTGTGGTGCAGTCACATTTGGAATACTGTGCACAGTTCTGGTCACTGTACCTCAAGAAGGATGTTACAGAAGGTAAAAAAGAGGGCAAACAAAAGGCTCAGGAGTCTGGGGAGCATGTACCTTACGAGGAAAAACTACAGCATTTTGGAGCATTTTCTCCAAGCTTTCAGCTTGGAGAAAAGGTGCTTAAGCGGCACATGATTGAGCTTTATAAAATGATGCACAGTGTGGAGAGACATTTTCATCCCTCTCTTACAATACTAGAACCAAGGGTCATCCAATGACACTGATTGGCAAAGTTTTATGACTTTATGATTTATGAAAGGGAGGTACTTCACATAGCACATAATTAGCCTATAGAATTAGTTGGCACAAGATATAGTAACAGCCAACAAATTAATGTTGTGTAGCCCACTTATTAAAAACAACAACAGGTGAATGGCATGTCGCTTTTTGCAACAGCTGTAAGTGGCCTTATGCCGCTGGAATACTTGTCCTGGCAGCATAAGGACCAAATAGGATTGGGCCATAAGCAAAACTCAGCAATTTTACTTACTCCCCAACCGTATTGTAGTGCTGCATCACCGGAACATGCATTCTGGTGGCACAGCACGCTTTTCAGTCATCGCAAAAGTGACATAAGAACATAAGAAGAGCCCTGTTGGATCAGGCCAAAAGCCCATCTAGTCCAGCTTCCTGTATCACACAGTGGCCCCACCAGATGCCTCAGGGAGCACACAGCCAACAAGATAACCTGTTTCCTGCTGCCACTCCCCTGCACCTGGCACAGAGAAAACCCACTTCTAAAACCAGGAGGTTGCTTATGGCTTGTAACCTGTGATGGTCTTTTCCTCCATGAATCTGTCCAAACCCCTTTTAAAGGCATCTAGGCCAGATGCCATCACCACATCCTGTGGCAAGGAGTTCCACAGATGAATTACACGCTGGGTAAAGAAATATTTTCTTTTGTCTGTTCTAACTCTCCCTCCACTCAATTCTAGTGCATGTCCCCTGGTTCTGGTGTTGTGCGAGAGGGAGAAGAATTTCCCTCCATCCTATGCATAATTTTATAAGTCTCAATCATGTCCCCCCTCAGGTGCCTTTTTTCTAGGCTGAAAAGCCCCAGACGCTGTAGCCTTTCCTCATAAGGGAGGTGCTCCAGCCCACGAATCATTCTGGTCACTCTTTTCTGCACCTTTTCCAATTATTCAACTATATCCTTTTTGAGGTGTGGTGACCAGAACTGGACACAATACTCCAGATGTGGCCTTACCATCGATTTGTACAAAGGCATAATGATATTGGCCGATTTATTCTCAATCCCTTTCTTGCTGTTATAGACAACCTCTCTTCCCATGTGATGGGGCTCATGCATGCTGAAACACAAATTGTCACTGTCACCTCTACGCTGGTTGGCTCTCAAACACAAAGATGGGCTTTAATGGGTGGTTGGGCAGCAGTGGTGAAGAGGCAAGAGGAAAGGGAAGCAATGCTCTGGCATTTTGCCCCTACGTGTGTGCACATTTACGCATGTCAGCTGCTTCTGCCTCCTCAGTTAGAGATTTAAGCAGAGGCGTTTCTACTATATGCTATACAGCGCAGCCTGGCCACAGCCTCAAACAATGAGCAGTGGCTTTCACGGAAGCCCTGGTACTGGTAAGTTGGCATGAGGGCAGGCGGTTGGCAGAACAAGGCAGGAGGGGGCAGAACAGGGGGGGATTGGGGGGGGAGTTGAGGGTAGGATGGGGCAGTTATCAGTGGCAGCAGCTCCACCAATATCTTATCCCCTTTCTCAGGTTTGATCCACCTATCTGGGTCTACTTGGATTTCTGCTAGCAAAAGCGCTGGCACAGGTCCAAGTAGACCCATCAGGGCAGCGGAAGCTTACCTGAGGCAAGAGAACAAATGTTTCCTTACCTTGAGCAGACCTCTGAGACTGCCCCCTCCCCACAGGATGCAGCACATACTCTGGTGGCATGGCTTCATGGGCAAGGGGGTTGTTTAGATTGGGCTGTCAGAGATTTACAGCCAGATCCACCGCAGACTTCCAGCGACGGAACAAGTGTTCCGTTGCCGGAAGCCATCGCAAACGTGCCATAAGGCATGTTTGCGATGACCCGGGAGTAAGGGAGGTTGGTGTAAGGCCAGCTGCCCTCACTCTGTCACCGGGATGTCCATGCAGCCAGTAAAGGAAAGGAAAGCTCTGACACCGGCCGCATGAGTGGTCCGGACAGTGAGGGAGGAGGACCATTGGTTGAGCTGGCCTGGGAGGGGGTGGAGATAGCGTCCGCCATATCCCCGTCCCCACCGGGCTGGCTTGGCCATTACACGGCCTCCTCCTACTTCCACCGGCTATTTAGCAGGTGGAAATCCGAGGAGGCCTATGGGGCTTGCCCCGGTTTACACCTGTAGACCTCTGGGCCACAGCAGCGTGGCCTGGAGTGGGGACAGGATCTGGCGGGTGGCCCTGGGCCACTGACTGGATCCTTACAGTGGATTTCGCTCTTAACCAAGCCATGAAAGAGCAGACTGATCATAAAGGAAGAACTTTTGCAGACCACTAACTCCTCGAAATACAAATGTCTTATGGCTCTATCTGCCACAAGAAAATGCCAAGAACTATTTTATACGTACTCCTCAGCAAAGATTCACAATCTTGTATATGTACTTCTGATAGACATTTTGGTGAACAATGAGCTAGACGTGAGCTTGCAGTGTGAATGTTTTCATAAAAATTGGCTCCCTTTCAAAAGAGTTGCAAATGCCAGATATAATATGGAAATGAATAATAAAGGCTTCTATTTATTATATTATATTATTATATATTATATATATTAGGTGTAGTTTTTTTTTCCAATTCTTAATACTGTGCGATTCAAAATCAAACACAAGTCTTATACTACCTGCATCTTGCTTATCTCCTATTCTTGGGCATCCAAGTAAACTATGTCCCTGTTTCCTGCACCTCTGCTCCTCCTCCTCCTCCTCCTCCACAACAAATACCACTCTAACCCTGTCAACAGCACCTATTTTCACTGGACTATTGAATGGTTGGGATGTTATCCACACACGTTTATGATATGTTTGCCGTTGATAGTACTCAATATTTCAAAATACATTTGAAGTGTATTTTATAGAAATGCAGCAACCAAAGGGGACCTTATTGGTTTTTTGTGTGTTTTTTGGGGGGGAGGGGGAAACGAAACTCAGAGTTGAATTGGCCAGAATGTTGAAGCTCCCAGTCATACCTTGTGCTGTGAAGCAATAAATTGGAGACTTCAGAGCTCAGCTAGCTAGTGAAGCATACCTAATATTGCCATTCCTGAAAGGTGATTCTGGCAAGCTATTAACCATCATGAATGCCAACATCTCACAGATAACTTATACACAAAGTGTGTAATGTAAACCTATGGATGGTACTCTTCTGCCAATAGCAGTTGCCACAGGAAGGGCAAAGTAATGGTCCTTTAAATTATTCTTGCTTATATAACTACCACAGCCCTCCCAGCTGGAGACCAAGTGAGAATGAACAAAGACTGTTATAACCAGCTATGATGTATATTGAATGAAGCATCATTGGGATTCAGGTTATAAAATAAGTTTTATAAAATGTAAAAAAACTGTAAAATACATCAGCAGCCAATAAAATCACATGTGAATAAAATACTCAAATATTTTATTCACATGTGATTTTATTGGCTGCTGATGTATTTTACAGGTTTTTTTACATTTTATAAAACTTATTTTATAACCTGAATCCCGATGATGCTTCATTCAATATACATCGGAGACCAAGTGATTAAAATCATTACTAGGAGGCGGCAAGAAGACCTGATAATGGTAGATTTGAAATAATCTTCTAACTTCAGGAATGATAACAGGGAAGCAGGGAGGGTGGTGGTATCTATTCATCCCCTTTCTTCTTCTGCCCTCTCGCTTCTTTCCTCTTCCTCCCTCCCTGATACTTGAACACTGCTATGACTGAGTTAGGTGCCAGGGAGGGAGAGGGAGAACTGTTGCAGCCATGAACAGGTAAGTGGGTGGGAGGAACAACTCTTTTCTGGCTTATATTCCAAGCTGAGCTAGAGAATTACTGATTCAGTAAACAGAATCACTGAGAATTACTGAGTATCTGAGTCAGAGCTGTTGGAAAATAGGTACAATGCTGTCTGCAGGACACTGGGGGACAGTGAATTGCCCAGGAGGCAGACAGCTCAGAGGATACTGGTCTCAGACCATTACTCTTCTTGTCCTCTTTGACCTGTGGAGGTGTGCCTCTGCTTTTCTCCCTCCCGACCTTGCAAACTACCTGTCTGAGCTCTGCCAGCTGCATGGAGCCGCATGCCATGAGCTCACCCACACATCCATGCAAAGGTGATAGCTCAAGGATTCCCTCTCCAAATCTAGGACCTGTACTACTATCAGCAGAGATGTACGTTTGCAAACTGTAAGCCAAGTATTTTTCCAACAATTTTGTACTGATACGGGTAAAGATGCCATGAATTAAAAATCTGTTCTTTATTGTTCTTACAACCGCAGCGGGTCTCCTGAAAGGCAGACGCTGCGGAGCATAAACATAAAAAAACCAAGAAAATTCCCAACGTTTCGGTCCTAAACTAGGACCCTCTTCCTGGGGAAAAAATCCACAAAAGATTTGAGACTCATCAAATTGAGCAATTGGAACATAAGAAGAGCCCTGCTGGATCAGGCCAAAGGCCCATCTAGTCCAGCTTCCTGTATCTCACAGTGGCCCCAGAATTTTTTTCAATTATTTAAATTATTTCCCCTGCCATTTTTAGCCCCTTTTCCCTTGCCTTTTTTGCTGACTGACTTGCTTCCTGTGGCTCTTGCTCCTGCATCCAATTCCTGGCTGGCCAGCAGCTCGGGCCAGCCAGGACTCCTCACTGGAGTAAACCACTCCCGCTGCCACCGCCACTGCTTCCAGCTTCCACGATTTTAAAAGGGTAAATGTTTTCCTGTGCGGCCATCTTGGATCTCACAAAATCTTGCGAGATCCAAGATGGCGGCACCCAAATCTTGTGAGGGCGCATGAGGCAGTGTGCTACTGTCTCATGTGCCCTCACGAGATTTGGGTGCGGCCATCTTGGATCTCGCAAGATTTCGCGAGATCCAAGATGGCCGCACAGGAAAACATTTACCCTTTTAAAATCGTGGAAACAGCAGTGGCGGTGGCGGACCTGGAAAATCGGGATTGCCCAAGTTCCAGGCCCTGTGGCCGGGACCAGGCCCTGGAAACTGGGGCAGTCCTGGTTTTTCTGGGACGGATAGTGTGTTGCAAGCCTAGATTTGGTGGAAAGGTGAGATATATTTATATATATTTAAATAACTAATTATGCATCCCTCATCCAGCTCCAGCTCCATCATATCCAAAGGTTACTATATATGATGCTTCTGTAAGTCAACTGACCAGGTCATGTGAAGCTTCTGTAGGTCAGCTGAGCACCAACTAATAGTCTTGTAGGTCAGCCATATGACTGCTTAATTTACACTCATAGACACCTTCTTCCAACAAGGGGGGGGGGATAATGCCAGCATCCTAGAACCAAAATGATGTGTTCAAGGGCCTTGTCCACATCAATTATTATTTGCCTTCCTTCCAGTTACAAGGGGTGACAAAGGTCACTGCAGCAGTTGTAGAAGTTGAACAGGAGGCAAGTCAGAATTCTGCACCAGGTTTGAAAGATGACCTGCTGATCAAAATAAAAGCAATAATCGCAATGAGAAAGAAAGAAAAGAGATACTGCAAGAGATACTGGCATTTATAGTGTTATTTTCTTTATGTTTGGCTTTGAGTGGCTTCACCTTCTCCGATTAGAGGTTACAATCAGCTGTTACTGATTGTTTCTCTTGTCAGATAGGGAGTGCCCACTTCCTGTTTTCTCTTGCACTAGTCTTTTAAGCTGTCTGAGGAACACTATAGGGGATTTCTGATGATGCCACAAATGTTACGTGTGCGAAACGTCAAAAGTATGTTTTAACATCTCTGAAAAACAAATTTATTTTTGAAATAAATTTTTATATCTATAACGACGGAGTTTCCCGGCAACATGCGGATTTTTAATTCAAGGATATGGTCGTGTCATGAAAATCTACAAAAATATCTAAAGAAAAGAGATGTTTATTGTGTGTTGCACACACAGAGAGACACAGACACGCACACGCTTACTATTAGGTCTCAACAAACTGAAAGCTGTAGGAAGAGATTTTGAAAACATGGGTTGTTTTTTCCCCAGTCTGATTTCTTATCTAAAGAAGCAGACCTGATTGAAAAGGTTAGCCATATAATATGGAAGTGGCTTACAAAAAAAACACCAAAAAAACCCTCTGCAAAGTACACATAATAATGAGTTATCCAAGCTCACCAGTCCTCAGATGATAAGGGTGATGTGAATGCTGTAAGCACGAATACTAACAATTGAAAATGTGCAATGAAACAGGCTGCTCTTTCTTGGACCTGATTGATAGCTTACATTCAGTCCCCAGATTCACAGTGTCTGCATGTAGGATTTCATGCTCCATTAACTAATTCTAAGCATGCTGTGTCCCATTTTGCCAAGAACAATTAGGGATGGGCAAACCCAGCTCAGACAAAATAAGATAAGAAGCAGGCCAAACACCAATTCTTTTTTCAAAACTGGCTGACCTTGATATTCTAGGAGATTTGAAAAACTCTTTGGAGAGTCCGAAGATCAGCAGAAAAAAACTGAGCTGTTTAAATTCTACAAAACAAACACTAAATGCCATTTACTACATCACAACAACAAATTTGCGTTTGCTGCTGACCAGGCCTCAAGACAGAACATTATAGCCTGTTTTCTAATTCATGCACCAGTATGGTACACATGTTTTGAAACACCTGTGTTTGTCACATTCAGAGTTCACGTTTATATGACCCAATCCTATCCCCTGCCAGCCCATAGCACACAGCGCTGCTGGCGGATCCATGCTACATGCTATGGTGTGTGGGGTGTGTGTGTGACCAGACGGCCTGGGATAAAATCTTTTTTACTTACCTCTCCATAGTAGGCTGCCTGGCCTCCAATGGGTCACTTCAGATCTACGTCATATATTTAATGGGCATAAGACCAAGGAGAGTCAGGAGGCATGCCTGACTGGGAAAAGGGGGATAGGATCTTGGCATGCACTGCTGCCACCAAGATCATCCCCCTCCTATCCCTGTCTCAGTCTGCTCCCTGCCCTGAACTGCCTATGATCCTCCCCTGTTCTCCTCCCTCCACACGGACTTACTGGTGGCAGAGTGGGACGGAGGAGGTTCAGCAGGCCACTGTTGTCCACACAAGGCCTCCAGCCATTTGCCCTGGCAGACGCATCCCACAGAACTATGGAGTGGCTTTTGCACCATTGTTCTAGAACTTCCTGGATAGGATTTGGCTGTTAGGCATACATATGCAAATACAGCAAGTCCTCACAAAGCAAGTTGTTGATAGGTTCTTGGAAACTGCAACTTTAAGCGAAACAACTTGTAATGAAACCAGTTTTACCATAGGCCAGAGGTTTCCAAACTGTGCATCGTGACTCCCAAGTGCATCATGGAAAGCAGCCAGGGGCGTCATAGTCTTTTAATTACCACATATTCTTGCTCGCAAGAGAGAGAGAGAGAGAGAGAGAGAGAGAGAGAGAGAGCAAAAACAAAGACCCGGAAAAGCTGCCTCTTCACATCGGGTCACTCAAAGTTCACTTCAAAAGACTTCAGGTTTGTAGGCAGCTTTTTCACATCTTGTTTTTAACCGAAGCCGGTGCTTATCTTATGTCAAAGAACAATTCTCAACTCAATGGATAAGCTAAGAACTTTGCAGGAGCCTCAAGCTGCAAGCTGCTGGAGACAGCATCCCATTTCTCCCCAAATCCTGAGACATTGCAGGTTTGCAAATAAAGTATTTTCTTTCTGTTGAATGTTTTAAAGAAAGCAAACACACACAAAGAAAGGATCTTTTAAAGGCAGAGAAATAATCCTCATGCAAGACCTGTGTCCGGGTCCCCCAGACTTCCCCTCCCCCGCACCAACCGCCCGGCGGACGGCAGGACAGGCCGCGGCCCAGCCGCTCCGGCCGCCGCGGACCCCCGCTGCGCCCGCCAGCACGGCAGGGGCGATCGAGCCCCCTTACACCCCTAGCGATGGCCCGCCCGAGCCCAGGAACCCTAGGGGAGCCCCAGAAACCCACTTACCTGGCACGCCAGCGACACCAATGGAGCCTCCCGACCAGCAGCCATCTCGCGACGACACGCCCCCTGCAGGAAAATGGAGAACGAACAACCATCAGGGAACGTCAATCATCCGCAGCAAAGCCTGCCCCGGCCGGGCCCGGCCGCGGCAGCAGGGAGGACGGTTCATAACAAGCAACAGCTGTAGAGAGGCAGGCGCAAGTCAGCCTGACCAACGACCCCCGCCTATTCCCTCCCTCTTTCCCTTTTAAACCCCAGCCAGCCAGTGATGAGAGGTCGGTAGAGGCAGAGCGTGCCTAACCTGACGCCACGGCGCAAGAGCGATAACGACGACCCAAAGACTGCCGACTACAAGAGGAGAGGTGCTGCCAGGTGGCTGCAACCTGCACCCTCCTCATACCCTCTGAGGCCCCCCCCTTTCCTTTTCCCCCTTTTTCCCTGTTTCCCTCCTCCTTGCCCTGCTTCCAGCCACAGGAACTGCTGTCGACCGTCTGCCCCAGCCCTGAACTGGGCCCTCTGCTGGCGGGCTGGAGCACTACAGGACCCACAACGATAGCTCGGACGAAGACGACATCTTCTTGACCCTGCCGCCGACCTCGCCGGTGAGAGGTACCTTACAACCTGCAATTGAAAATGGTGCAGAGCAGGTTCTGCTTTACAGTCTTTGATTTCTCACTCTGTGGTTAAGAGAGGTGGAAGAAGTTGCTTGTTGTAGAGATGTCTCCCTTGTTTAAGCCAGAGGAAGAGGAGGCAGCCGCTATGTTTGTTCAGTTGATCAATTATTAGGATCTCCTTCTTCCTTTTTGACCCACCTCTAAGTTAGTTCCCCACTCTATTTGCTGGGACAACCACCACCACCCCATTGGAGACTGCCAGGCAGTATAAGAATCTGTTTTTCATCTTGCAAAGATGCTACCTAAAGGAGCTTTCTCTCTCGTGCAACTGGGGTGGGGCATGACCAATGAAAAGAAATGACCTCCCTCCCATGCTTTGATGTTTCTCTTGCCATGAATAGGACTAGCGCAGATGACATCAGTGCCCCAGGCCTGCCAATGGAGGGAGCGCAGCATCCCAACCCCACCCTGTGCACTCCTGGCTTAGCTGCTGCTCAGCAGAAGCATGGAAAATCCACTTTAGGACTCGTTTTGGGAATATACACATACATATAAGAAAGGGTGCCTCTGAGCATGTAAAGAGTGCCTGTCTCTTCAGTGCACTGTAATGGGGAGTCACGGCTAATGGCGAGGGAGGTCAAGGGAACCGTGAGTCAAAAAAGTTTGGGAAGCACTGCCATAGGCTAATTGATATAAGTAAACAAGAGTTTATGACATATTTCTGGTCACAAAAACTTCACCAATATTAAACATTGAAATAAATGTGAGCTTTCCGGGCCAAAGAAAACCCACGCAGACATGGGGAGAACGTTCAAAATCTACACAGACAGTGGCCCCAGCTGGGAATCGATTTTTTTCTCAACAACTTTAAAATGAAACTATGTATAATGAAATGACTTTATGTGAGAACTTGCTGTAAAATGTGTGAAGAGACCCTTCTAAATGGGGACAACCTCACTATCATAATCCTTGCAAAGCACAGCATGTGTAGCTCCCTTCTGAAGTAGGGTTACCACATTTTTGGTGCCCCAATCCGGGACAACCCCCCCGATTGATTTTGTTTGTTTATTTTTTGAACGGTTTTTTTGTTTTTAAAAAAATATTTGCCCCCGTACTGTGCCCACTGCTGCCGCTTTTCCTCAAGCCATTGCTGCCGCCACCGTCGCGAGCCCACAAGCATCCTGGGAGCCCTTAAAAATGAAGGGCTTCCAGACTGAGCCGTGTGCGAGTCTCACCGAGCCGCGCGCATGTGCACAAGTGTCCTGGGAGCCCTTATGAACGAAGGTCTTCCAGGCCGAGCCGTGTGCGAGACTCGCCGAGTTGCGCGCATGCGCACAAGCGTCCCAGGAGGTATGGCAGCCATCCCAGATTGCGCCACCCACTGCCGCCATTTTCCTTCCAGCATGTGTCGGCTTTCCACCACCATTTGCGAGTGAACGAAGGGCTTCCAGGCCGCTTGTATGCATGCATGCAGCTCGTCGAGCCTCGTGCATGGCTCAGCCTGGAAGCCCTTCATTCTTAAGGGCAGTGGCGTCACTGTGACGCGCGTCACCCCAGAGCGGGGGACGCGCGTCACCCCCCCAATCACCCCCCCGACACCCCCCAATCACCCCCCCCTACAGAAACTTACCTTTTCCGGCACTCGTCACCGGCCAGGAAGCGCTCCAGGGCCTTCTGAAAAGAAGAGGCCCAATGCGCTTGCGTTAAAACGCGAAGTTTGACGATTTTCGCGCATGCGCAGACCCTTCTGAGGGCAAGAGGGCAGGCCCTTGCCCTCAGAAAAGGGTTTGCGCATGCGCGAAAATCGTCAAACTTCGCGTTTTAACGCAAGCGCTCCAGGGCCTCTTCTTTTCAGAAGGCCCTGGAGCGCCGGCCGGGCCGGACGCTCCCTGGCCTCGGAGCGTCGGGCCTCCGGAGGGTGACGCGCGTCACCCCTTGGCGCGCGTCACCCCCCGGCGGCCCGCCCCGCCCGCCACGCTACAGTGACGCCAGTGCTTAAGGGCTCCCAGGACGCTTGTGCACTCACAAATGGCGGCGGCAAGCTGACGGAAGCTGGGACGAAAATGGCGGCGGCGGCAGGCGGCGCAAGCTGGAATGGCGACCATGCCCCCCCGGGATGCCGGAACCGGACCCCGAAATTTGGGAGGGTCCCAGCCATTCCGGCACATATGGTAAGCCTATTATTAAGGTAATAGAACACTTGTCTCTTTACTGAAGCTTGAACCTGTACCTCATACTGTACTTGTGACCATAAAACAAAGCTGCCCAAATTCTAGGCTAATATTTCAGCTATGGCTCCTTCTATACAGCTATTGGTCATGTTATCAATTTCGAAAACTATGGAGCTTGTGCTGAACTCATAACAGTAAAACTACCACAATTCTCACATGATATGAAGAAATGCCTGTACTTTTGGTGACTATTCTAGCTATTTCCATAATAAAAATTAGAAATGCAAAATTAATGCATGGAATTACCATTATGCCTCTCTTCTAATGTCCTCTAAAACAGCAGTGCGAAAAGTCTTTTTTCCCCTTTTTTAGACAGCAGTTGAAATATTTTTTTTATTTCTTCCCATTATTATTCATTTCTCCAGTAGCTAAGAAGGAACTGGTGTGTTAAGTGCTATCTCTAGTATCTCTAGTAAGCTGGATTAGTCAATGTCTTTTATTTCCTGATATATTCAGATACATTTCATTTATTACATACAATAAGCAGCAGGCAAGTATCATCAGTTGTGTAGCTATAGCAGGGCCAGGTGTGTGTGCTGTGCCCTGGGTGCCGCTTGCGGTCTACTTGTGGGTAATAGCCGCGGCGGCAGCTTCCACAGCCCCGGCAGCTTCTTTTGCAGCCTCAGTGACTGCGGAGGTCGGTCGGGTGATTTTCAGGGAGGGAGAATGGCCCTTCCGCCCTCCCTCGCTCCTGAAAGGCTCCAAATGGAGGAGGCTCCAGAAACACCTGAGTTCTCGGACGTTTTCCGGAGTGCTTTGCAGTCACATCCAGCGTCTCATGTCTGGGAGGCTCACGTCTTGCTTGTAGAAGAAGCCAAGGTGCTGCGTCTTCGAGCTGCTGACCGGAGGCAGTCCCGGCAGGGCCGCGATGCAGCCAGCAACGCGGGACGAAGATTGGAGGTGCAAAACAACAAAGTGGTAAGCGGCTAAGCACTGCGAAAACTGGTAAAAGGAAGACTCCCCCCCCTATTTATTAGCTCCAAAATACACGTGTGTCCTATGGTCCGGTGCGTGTTATGGAGCGAAAAAATATGGTAATATCGATATTGCTTTGTATTAGGAATTGTGGCATCAAGTAACAGGGTCAAACATGAATTATTGTACCGAAATATAAGTATGCTTAGAGATTGCAAAAGCAGATGATATCAGACCTTTAACAACTACTCTTATGCATTGTTTTACCTCAAATAAATGGGAATATTTGACCCTGGTCAGTGATCATGGATGTGAGCACATGTACCATGTACAAACTCAAATTATCTACATAGTCCAAAAAGCAATTTGGAGAATTGATGCAAAAGAAAAACATTTGAAAGAAAAATGGCATGGACCTTGTAACAACTTTCATGCCAAAAACTTAACCTACTTTTTGAACAGGGAGATAGCTTCTAAAAAGCAAATTCATCAAAAAAAATAATAATGACATATAATGTTCCTCAAAGTCTCAGTGCCAAAGTCTGACCCCTCTTTATGATACTCAACAACTAAATAATACAATCAAGCTCCTAATCAAGGAAGCAATCAGAAGCTCTTAATATAGAACAGTTTCATATAACAAATCATCAAGAGAGCTTTTTATAATCACAGTTTAAAATACAGTGAATAAAAAGTCATTGAATTGGACCTGAGAGAAATTGAAGGTTGCAGTCAGCCGTAACACATTATTTGGTGACCGGAACTTTGTTCTGACAAACTACGTAGATTTCTCAAAATTCTACTTTTTCAGTGTACCTAATATCTTTTTCCCTTAGACTGCAATCCTGAGGTTGAACTGCCTGAAGACTGTCAGATGCCAAACAGAAGCAGCCCCGTTTTGTGCTGGAAGGGGACTGGAAGTCACTGATAAGCTGTTATGACCCTTGGTGGCAGAGAGGAGTCGCTGTTGTGTGCTGTGGTGAGAGGATGGACTAGAATACTGAGAATGTCAGTGACAGAGCGATTACAACTGGGGGATCCCCTGTTGACAGGATCTGTGGCTGTCTGCGGAAAAGCTAGAGCCTTGTGTTCTGCAGCTAAGTGAAGAGGACTACACCATAGAAGGAATCCACCTGGAGTTGCCGGGTTCTATATGGAACAAAATTGTAAAGACCCTTATCGGGTCTAGACAGCTTACCTATGTAAACTGCCTTGAGTAACATCTGAAGAGCAATCTGAGGATAAGAGAGGCGGTATATAAATAAATAAAAATAAATAAATAATCCTATGCACACCTTCCTCAAAATGTGCCCCTTTGAACACAATGTGACTTATTTCTGTGTAGACATGAATAGGAGTGCACTGTTATGGTCCAGGCCTATCTGGGCATTGTGCTGATGGTATTCACACTCTGACAGCACAAGCCCCAGGCTGCTGGTGTAGCAGCTGCTGAGACAGCACATCTGCCAGGACCACCAGCACAAATAGCTGGAGGCCCTGGGCACACACCAACAGTGCTGAGCATCTACTGGAGCAGGTAGGTTGGTGGAGGGGGCTTGCCGGGGGAGGATCAGGGCAGGGATTGGGACTCACCAGGGAAGGATGGGGTCGTTTATCAGCGGCAGCAGTAGTACCAATATACTATGCCCCTGGCCCAGGCTCAACATGCCCAGTTGGACCCACTCAGTTTTTCAGCAGTCAAAGAGCTGCCGCAGATCTGAGTAAGCCCATTGGTAACTAGGCAGCAGAAGAATAGGTTTTTTTACTTACCTCTCCATCACTGTCTGGTCCCCAGCTGGCCCATAGCATGCAGTGGAGGCTGTGCCAGCACCACTTCACACTCTGGGCAGGCCCATGATACGATTGGGCTGTTATTCTCCTAAAGACATTATCCTGGTACAAAATTATTAGTCTTTCTCCATTAAGAAATTGGGGTTACGTTTTGAGAATCTGATAGAAAAATTCAATAGCAAAGCACTCATTTAAAGGCAGAGTTATATCATAAGGATAGGATCATTTAAATTCCAGAGATAATTTTTTTTAAAAAATGGTATGCTATTTTGCTATTGTCAGCTTTTGAGGCCTTTGTAAAAATAAGCATGTGTCATTGTTGAGTAAAGGCTTTTTCGTAGCTTAATGTCTGGATGAATTAAGCTTGAAACACGGAAAACACATCATTTATACTTGCTGTAAGCAAAAGAATAGCTCTGATAATGTCAGATCCTGTTAATTTGATTTTTTTTTTCTAAGCCACACTGCTCCCAATACAGAAGAATCTTTTCACTGGGTAGTTAGTTCCAGTAAACTGGAGAGCAAATTCTGATGAGGGCAGCCATAGTTGCTGAACAAAATCTGGACCATAACCTTTTAAATTCTATTTTGGTTTTTGTGAGGGAACATTAACCACATGCTTAGTTCTGCCATTGAAATCAATGGACTTAAAAGTGTGCTATGCAGCTGGATTGTGGTCCAATTTTGTTCATCATCTACAGTTTTTGAATTGTGCCCTTGGAAAGGGAAAGGAGCTCTAATTCCTATAGTAAAGTGAGGTCCAAAGAAAGTCGATGAGCATAGATTTTTTTGAAAGACAATATAAAGATGAATGTATTTGGCTGTGGAAGCCTTGGTATAAACAGAGGAACACACGTATACTAAATGGTCTCACAACTGTGTAAATCCCTTCCAGTATTACGTACTGTATTTGGTTATGAGAGAGTTGCATTTGCTGGTAACACAGTGCCTATTTAAAAATAAACACACACACACACACACACACACACACACACACACACACACACACACACACACACACACAAACACACACAAACCTTAGTTCATAGATGATGGCTTCTGTTATGGAACATAAGATAAGTAGCTGCCTACTAAATGAAGTGTATCTACTGATTCCCTTACATACATTCAATATACCGTATTTCTTCGAGTCTAAGGCGCCGTCGATTCTAAGGCGCATCTTAATTTCAGGAACACCAGCAGAAAAAAAACAAAAACAATCGATTGCAAGACGCACCTCCTTCCTGCTCAGTGCCAACTCTCCCCAGCTTGCCTGCCACGGCGATCCGATTTTTACCGCACCATTTTGCCCCCTCTGCTCAGCGGCGAGCTCTCTCTTCCTAAACCTGAGAGCTCGCCCCAGCATGCCCTGCGCTGCAGCTGACGATCTCCTCACTGCCTTTGAGCAGTGCCTTTGCGATCCGCCAGAAAATGCAATTTCCTTACTTACCGGGGCTTGGGGGAGCTTCAGGGAGGCCTGTGCGACCCTCTGCAGGCCTCCCAGATCTTTAGTTCGGTAAAAAAAACAGCGATTTCCGGCCATTTCCGGTTTTTGCCAAACTGAAGATTCGGTTTTTCACTGAACTGAAGATCGGGGAGGCCTGCAAAGGGTCACGCAGGCCTCCCTGAAGCTCCCCCAAGCCCCGGTAAGTAAGGAAATTGCATTTTGGGGTGATTTTTGGAGACCTTCGATTCTAAGATGCACCCCATTTTTGGAAATGCTTAATTGGGAAAAAAATGCGTCTTAGAATCGAAGAAATACGGTATATTGCAGTGACCAGCATTATATGTCTCAGAGCCAATATACTAACATCCCAATCCTACTCAACTCCCCACACAGCTGCTCCAACATGGCGCCCGCTGAATTCTGGGGTAAGGGAACATTTGTTCCCTTGCCCCAGGGTGAACCTGCCCCAGCCCACTGGGTCTACTTGGGCCTGCACCAGCTCTATAGCTGGAGCGAGTCTGCGTGGACCTAGGTCAGGGGATTGAGGCTGGGAAGGGGGATAGGATATTGGCATGCTCTGCTGCCCCCAATACCACCTCCTTCCCAGCCCTGATCTGCCATTTTCCCTGCCCTATCTCGTCCCGTTCCTCCCCCTCCCTGCCCCCTGCACTAGCTTGCCGGTGCTGGCAGGCGTCCCCGATCCACTGGCGTGGATCAGCTGCCCACCGCTTGCGGCAGCAGCCAGACCGTGCCAAATGGCTTGTTGTGTTTTGCAACAGTTGTAAAGGGCTTTATGCTACAAGATTGAGCAGCGTAATAGCAGAATGAATAGGATTGGGCCGAAAAAAGGTGAAACAAGATAGTTTTATGGTGTCCCTTCCTGCATAATAAGAAAGAGTATAGGAGTACTTTTAAAATGAGACTAGAATAACTCCCTGGCCTTTTGACACGTTGGGTTTGAGGAACCTATTATTACTGAACTTTTTTCATTGCTTTGAAATCCTACTGTACTTGTAGCCTACACAATATCTGCTGGCAGTAAATTCCAAGGTACACAAACCTCATTTTTATTTGTCTGAACTTGGATTCTAGTCATTCTTTTCCTAGTGTTTGTACATCACGGAAGGATGAGTATTCACTCCTTGTTCACTCTCTTCACCCTTTTCATTTTCATATAAGACTTCAATCACTTCCCCATTTAAGGTACATTAACAACTACAAGAGATCCAAAGGCAGCTGCAGGACTAGGCCTGTCAGACAAGGACAGAGAAAGCAGTTGCCTTGTTACTGGTTCTGTGATGAAGAATAGCTGAACTACAGGATATGGCTGTAAAGTAAAAAAGTGATGCCAATTTTTGTTTTGTCAAATGAGGACTTCGCTGTTGGCTGGGAAGGCTATGGGAGAGAAGGTTACTTCAGCAGCTAGTCAGCTCTTCCCCAAGCAAGTCACTCCAATAACAAATGGTCCAACTATATGTAACCCTAAATATGTAAGAGCCCAATACTATCCTTCCCCCCTGCTGATGCAGCCGGGCCTAAAAGGCACACGCTGTATCCAGCAATGGGAGGGGGCCGATCCAGGGGCTTGGGAGGGGAAAGGGGAATTATTTCCTCTTACCCCTCCATAAACCTCCCGCTCAACAAGGAGCGCTTGTGCTTTAGCTGGCTCAAGTCCAAGGAGAAGAAAGGGGAGGGGAGCTTCTAAACATTGGGGATAGGAATGCACACCATTACAACTGGATCACCCCTTCCCACTGCCTCCCCACTCCCCATTCCTCCCCCCGCTCACCCCTGCTGCCCCCACCACTGCCTTACTTGGTCCGGCAGGCGCAGTGAGGTCCAGCAGTGGAGTTGTGGCGCTACTGCATCTGCACGACAGTCTGCAATAGGATTGGATTGTAAATCTTCCTTTTCTACAAAAAAGCCATTAGCACAGAGTGTGTGTTTGGCAAAATGGACCAAATCTGTGGCTGGGGTAGGAGGACTTTGCTCCCATCATGGCTCGGATTCCAATTACACCCCCAGCACACTAAAGAAACACGTGTGTTTCCCCATTAAAAATAGCGTGTGGGGGGGCATGATCGGGATCAGAACCAGAGCGTGGGCAAAATAGTAAAAACCCCTAGCCCATGAAATCATGGTTTCAGCTCATTTCATTCCCCTCCCTCCCTGTGCCATTTACATTTTTAAAAGCCCAGACCAGAAAGTTTACTTATGTGTTTAGCTTCCTGTCTAGTTTGACCCTATGATGCTGGCTATTGCTGAGGATCAGGCCACTTATAAAAAAAAATACATGCATTTATTGTATGGTATTCCTCGATGTGAAAATCTGGATAATCTGGGCTTATTCCCCTCCAGATGTAAAGGGTTGTGTTTTCAATAACCCTTTTCCACCGCAGTAGCATTTTTCTTGCTGGCTGTATTATACAGGAGAGACACAGGAGGCTTTAGCCAACAGATGCACGTTCATGAATCCTTAAGCCTGCCTCGGATCCTTCTTCCCTGCTATGCCTGATGTCAAAAATTGCAAATATGTGTTGCTTAAATGTTGATGGGAACATGAAGGGTACATATATGGGGCACAGGCCACAGCAAGACCTTTGTTAGAATGGACATAATAAATGGGGGTAGCTGATCTTGCACTCAGACCCCAAATCTCAGAGTCCCGAGTCTAAATGCAGGACAACCACTGAGCCTCAGGCTGCTGGACGTCTGTGTCTGATATCATGGGTCTTGTAAAGCATGGAATGGCCACTTAGCAAGGAATTGTATATGTGTGAAAGAAGAGCTAAAGATTGTTTTGATATAAGATGAATAGCTAGTTGGCGATATTTAAATAAACGAGGCAATTTGGGCTGCCTATTGAGCAGCCCTTTGACATTTATCAAGACAGTTGATCAGTTATACTAAGATGGCTTATCGATTTTTTGAGATGAACTTTGTGATGAGATCTATTGCCTTTTCATGTTTAGGTCACTGGTTGAACCAGAGGTCAGTAATGCTCAAACATTATTCTCTCATGGCTGTTCCTCACTATCTCAAGAATGTTTCAAGAAGTGAAAACATCTCTTCATAGTTAACTCATTAATAGCTCTGACCAAATAGGAGTTTCAGCCTTTAAATCCGCCTTTCAACTTACCCTTGTGAAGCGGTGGGACTTGCAATGGAGTTGGCTACTTGGCAACAGGAGAGATATTGTAGGCCTCATTCTGAAGGCCTGGATGCTCATGTTCAGGAACATCTATTAATTACTACTGGGGGTGCATGGAAGTTGTCACTTTCCATAACTCCTAATTCAATTCATTGAGCTGAAAAGCATTGGAACCCGCAGCTCCCAGGAACCTGGGTGGTTGTTCATGAGCAAGCAAGCCTTATGTGGGCTACAATGTGTATGCCGTCCCCAGCCAGCTGTCCCCATTGCTAGTCCCTCTTCCCTTGTGGGGTAGGTTTTATTGGGAAGGGGGCCACTGGCAGAGAAGGCTGGCTGATGGCAAGCAAATTAAAAGCTGGATCTGAACTTTAGCGGAGTTTAGACTCAGCTTCTAAAAGGATCAAGATTTCCAAACTAGGAGAGTTCATTTAAGAACTTCAATTTGCTGACATCACAAGTTGAAACTTCTAGATCAATAGGTCTATTCATACATTATGTTGTCTGTATCTAGGTGTATATTTCCATATGAATGACTGTACCTGGGTTCAGCAATTATGTATATAGATTATACTGTCATTGAATGGAATGTGTGAATAACTGTAACCAGGTACAAACTACCAATGATTGTGCCCAAATACAATTTAATATATGAACAGCCCTTATGTTTTTATTTATTTACTAACTGAAATGAAAAATGCATAATATTAATATCTGGACATCATTAGATTAGGAAAGTTACCACTGAGCAGGTATGCAGGTTTGAAATATAAAGTGTTAACTGTTTTATATAATATGAAAACAATAGACTAGATATAGAGACTATACAATTGCAATCAATTCACATTCTTCTTTAAAAGCATGATATATTTTTGCTATATCAACGTGGTGTTAGTAGTCATTGTCTTTATAAAACACCATCTTTGGTTAGCAGGCAGGAGACTGTAAAATAATGTTCCTATACATTTAGCATCCACATTTGTGGCTTCTATTTGCTGGTGTCCTCATTTGTTCCTTATTCAGCCTCCTAATCACTCATTTGTGTCTGGCTTCTGTATTTGTCCTGAAGCTGTTGATGACTTCTTCTTGTTCCTGGACATTTGCAGTGCTCATCCATCAAAAACACAGTGTGGATAAGGATGAAAACCGAAGATCTAATTTTGCTCTCATCAAAATCATTGGCAAAATTTGATTAATTTAGGGAAAGTGTATTAGTATATTTGGCAATAACTTGGGGCCAGCCCATCCATGAGGCGAACTGAAGTGGCTGCCTGAGGCAGCAGATTGGTGGGGGGCACCCATCTCTGTCCACCTACTTGCCTCTATTGCTCCTTCTTCTCCTTCCACTCCCTGGATTGGAAAAGGAAGCAGGAGACAGAGAGGGGAAAGAGGGGTTGTGAAGGGGAGGATAGCGGTAAGCTAGATCGTTGGAGAGTGGGAGGGCAGAGGCTGCACATTATTAGGTAAGGGGGGGAGCAGCATTTGGCGTGCCGCCTCCGGCATTGGGAGAGCCTGGGCCAGCCCTACAGTACCTATATGACATCTAAAGGATTCCATTTAAGGACAATGTAGGCAATCACAGCCCAATCCTATCAGATAACCCCTGCCAATGCAGCCATGCCACTGGAGCATGCACTGCATCCTGTGGGGGGGGGGGTATCCCAGATGTCTCCTCTGGAATATTTATTCCCTTACCTGGGGGTACGTCTCCATTGCCTGCATGGAACTACTTATACCTGTGCCAGCGATTTAGCCAGTGATTTAGCTGGCACAAGTCCAAGTGGACCTGGGAAAGTGGGTTGTGGTCAGGAAGGGGGATAGGGTATAGCAGCGCCACTGCCACCAATAGCACCCCCTACCTGGCCTTGACCTGCCCTCCTCTCCCCAATTTTCTCCTTGTTCCCTTCCCTGGGTGTAAACCGGGGCTGGCCCAATGGGCCTTCTCAGATTTCCGCTAGCCTAGCTGGCCCGGCAGGGACAGGGATATGGCTGACACCATGGCCCCCCTCCCGGGTGGGGATGGCGCCTGCCATATCCCCAGCCCCCACCGGGCCAGCTCAGCTGTTACACGGCCTCCTCTTACTTTCTCCAGCTATTTAGGGGCCAGAAATCCGAGCTGGCAGAAATCCGAGGAGGCCCATTGGGCCGTCCCCAATTTACACCGGGGGAAAGGGATGAATGCCCCCTTCCCCGAGTAGACCTTCGGGCAGTAGCGTAACTAGGGTGGTTCGAGTGGTTCAGTCGAACCAGGCACCACTTGCTGCGGGGGTGCCAAGTCGGACTCAAGAGACTCGAGTCGGACTCGAGAGACTCGAGTCCGACTCCCCTGTCCCTGTGTCTCGGCGCTGCCTGCTCAGCCCGTCCAGTCCCTGTGGTGAAGGGCTTTCTTGGCGAGGATGCGGGGGGTGCAGGTGGGCAGGGGGTGCCCGGAGCAGGGTCCCTGAGGGGTGCTCCCCCAAAATCATGCGCGGCCTAAAGGCCGCGTGAAGGTTCCCTAGGGGCACCAAATCCCCCCCCCCGAACCAGGCACCAAAAAGTCTTGTTACACCTCTGCCTTCGGGCCATGCTAGTGCGGCCCGAAATGGGTATAGGATCCAGCGGGTGGCCCTGGGCAGCCGGCCCGATCTCTACGGTGGATTGCGCTGTAAAAGGACAGGCTGAAAAACCTGGGGATACAGTATTTAGTTTGGAGAAGGGATGGTTAAGAAGTAACATAACTATCTACAAATATCTGAGGGGCTGTGATGTGGAAGACGGAGTGGATTTGTTCTTGGTTGCTCCGGAAGGTAGGAACAGGACAAATGGGTTAGGGTTACAACAAGGGAGATTTTAAGTAAACATTCAGAAAAACGTCCTGATGATAAGAACTTTTCAGCAGTGGAACAATCTGCCTTGGAAGGTGGTAAATTTTCCATTGTTGGACACTTTAACAAGCAGAGGCTGAATTGCCAGCCATCTATCAGGGATGTTGTACTTGTGGATTAGCAAGGGTTGTACTTGATGATTGTGTAGGTCCTATCCAGGTCAATGATTCTGTGAGTTGGAACACAATGTTTAATAGTACTTTACCACATAGTTTCCAGTGAGACCCTCAACACCATTTTATGGCACCATGTAAATTGTGGTGGAATTGTTTTAGTTCTCTTTCACTTACATTTTTATCTGGTTCAGTTGATATTGGGTTAGGTTTGTTTTTGATACGTGTCTAGGGAGCTTGGTGTGGGTAGGGCTCTGGAGGGGAGGTTAGTGCTGTCAGTGAAGTAGGTTACAACAGGAGGAGGTATGGCAGTGGGTAAGGGGAAGAAGTGTCAATTTCAAGCTGTTGCACATTGTGATCCCCCCCCTCCAGCCATGCAGGCACTGGTAGATGTAACAGCAACTCATTGGATCAAAGCTCCCCCATGGGGGGGGGGAGTTTCTTTGCTGTACCACCCTCCATTTCAGGGATGCAGCCCCTTAAACAGAACCTTGCAATCAGTCAGCAGAGAAATTCTCCTCTGGCTGCTTGCAATGCTCTTTTAAAGGGCTGAACCTCCCAAACTAGAGGGGAGACGTAAAAGACCACCCCCATGGGGGATCCTCTGGCCCAGAGGTTCCCTATGGTTTGTCATCTAGCTCCCCAAATTCAATAGCCCAAAATGACCAATTTGTGACACATTCTGCAGATAAAACTGCTTGCATTTGATCTGACACCATGGTTGTGACAGAGTCAGAGATTCATATGGCTATGGCTACAGTTATGCTGTAGCTGCATAACTCCAGTTAAAGCCTTAGATATATTTTCTCAGATTATATTATCTGGTTCAGGGGCAGAATTTGAGATCAGCCAGGCTGGGCACTGGCCAAGTGTCTATGGACTCCAAGGGGCCCAGTTGTCCAACTCTTGAAGTCCACCCCCCCCCAATGCAAGTAGCAGCAGCACATGTTGATCATCTGAGCCTTGCACTGTCGCTACTTTGCCCCACCCTCCCCGTCTGCAATCAAGCTTCTTCAGAGGCCTTTGCGATGATGGTTTTTTTTCATCCAAACCTTTCTCAGAGAGGAGAAAAAAATCTAGGTTTTGATGTAGTCCCCAGAATAACTCATGTCAGACTCAGAATGTATATCTACATAAAGAAAGGTTAATGAACCAGTCAAATTTCAGCACACGGGTAAGAAATGCCAAATCTTGCTCTCAGCTCTTTGTGTGTGAGTCAGTGTCTGCTGCTGTAAGAATGGCGTTTGTAAATAGGACCACATCGTTAATGCAGTTGGAACATCCAAAATGCCATAACACTGTCATTCTGCATGTCAGAATCAATGTACAGCCTCGTCAAGAAAAATGCAAAGCTGATGTGCAACTTTAAATAGCTCCTCTCTCATGCCGTTGTTTATGGAAAGTAATGATAGGTGGGTCTCTTCAGGATTGCAAATCAAGCTCTTTATTCAGAAACTGCACCGTAATTACGTTTGTATGTGAAATTTATAAAGAATACAGATTTATTTGTGTTTGTCAAAGAAAATATCCTTGCAAGGGGTGACAAACCAATATATGTTTTTGAAGCATTTTTATCACAGCATAAACTCTCTGATTTACTTGGTCTTTGGGATTTTATTTTTTGTTTGGATTGGATAATGCCACTTGCAGTATTTCTAGAGATAAAATGTACTGTATATGATAAAAGAAAAAAAATCATGCATTTTAAATCTGTCTTTTCTCCCAATTTTATCAAAATATTTTTAAAAAACATTTGGTACAAGATTCACACAAATCAGAGTAGACAACCTGATCCCAAAGATCTGCATAGCTGCAAAAATGCATTAAGCAGCTTAGTTGATGTGACCTCAGCAACAACCTGTGTGGGGCTGTGGAATGTATCTGTCCTGCTGTGCTGCACATCAGTTGTGACCTTGTTGTAACACTATATTACCAGATATTATGTGTGTAGGTTTGTGTTACTATAGCCTAATCCATAGTGGCCTTTGTTAGTTTCTGTGACTGCTCCCTGGGTAATTATATTCCACACTGCTAGGATCACTTTAAGTCAGTTCAAAGCTTATATGTGAAATTATATGGCATGCTAAAAAAATTCAGATCTGTATCAGAAAGTAATATTGCCTATGTGCTGATTTCCAAAGAATTTAGATCCTGCCACTGTAGCTGAAAATATTCCAGTAGAGACAAAGATATTTGACTGGTGATTTGCTTTGATACCATTACGGCCCAATTCTATCCTCCCTCCCCGCTGCTGGAACTAGCGTTCCAGTGGTGCGGTTTGCTTTACAGCCGTCATAAGCAGCCTTATGGAAGTGCGCGGAGCTGCATGCTTCCACCCCACTAACTGGAGAGGCCACTGAGGCATTGTGTGTGGTGGCGGAATCCGAACCGGCTGCCACTGGTGGCAAGTAATCAGTGGGGGGGGGTATGGAGGGGGTGAAACTGGGTGGGGAGGGGATGAACAGGGGCAGGGAGGCAGTGGGAGGGGGCAGTGGTGCACGTCGGATCCTATCTCCTCCTTTTCAAGGCCACCTGCCCCTTTCTTCTCCTTGGACTTGCGCCAGCTAATGAGCTAAATGAAAGCTAATGAGCTGGTGCAGGTCCAAGGAGATCCATTGGCAGTCAAGGGGCTTATGGAGGTGTCAGGGGAAATAATTCCCCTTTTCCCTCCCAAGTCTCCTGATCCGCTCCCCCACCATAGGATGCAGTGCACACCTATTTGACGTGGCTGCATGGGCGGGGGGGGGGAAGGATAGCATTGGGCTATTAATGGCTTGGTTGCAAAGAAGTCATGAATGTCACTGAATTGGTGAGAGCATTAGATAACATCATACAATGATTGATGAAAATACATTGTCTTGCTACTCCAAACTGTGCATGGGTTTTTGGAAAAGATGCAGGAATTTGCCATGGTCAAAGCTGTGTATTTTTCCATCACTCACCTTTTCATAATTTTCCTCCTCTGGAAGGGATTGTTTCTCTAAGATCTGTGCCTCCTTCACCTCAAGCTGCCAGGCATCTCTTTGGCCCCCTCCTCTTCTGTCATCACAGGCCAGGAATGAGTCTTTAGGGATAGCACTCTCTCTGCCCATTCTCTGTTCAGTTGAGCCTACACTGATCACTTGTACCAACCTGATAAGGCCAGGTTAGAGCCTGTGTTCTATGACCAACTTTCCAGGTGTTCCATCAATGGAGCATCCATTCAGGAAACTCTCACAGTGTCTGTTACTTGCTTGTCATGGGGCTCTAGCAGGGTCTCTGGGGCACAGAGGCCCAGCTCACGGAGCAGCAGGTGGCCAAGCAGCCTAGGGGAGCCCATCTCAGCAGCTGTACAAGCTTTAGAGCAACAGGCTTTACTGAGGCAAGCATGTAAGGAGGTGCAATGAGAGAAATCAAAGTCATACCACGGAATCAGGACCATGGAATATTTGCCTTGCCACGACTTTCTTTACACAGAGCTTTTGCTGAAAATGCCCTCTGACTGACATTTTAAGCACTTAAAGAAGACTGCGGCAATAAAAAGACGTCAATAATTCTCCAACTTTCCAAGCCACCTACAACTGGAATTCAGGATATTTCTATTCTCTTTGCCACTGATGTATTGATCCACATCTTTTTGAGAATGAATTTGTATGCCACTGAGGTTGCAGTGAGAACGTTTCTCAGCAGGGTGGTAAGCGTCAGTCTCATTTCTACATTTGTTCCTTGTGAATGCTGACAGATTCCTTTACATCACTTTCTGTCAAGAGGAAAATGTGGATCGTAGTCCCTGCACATTGCTTGAACTAAATGAAAGCTCTTTCTTTCATTGCCCCAACTCATTTGCTCCATGGAGGAAGAAACGATTTTCTGCTGGCATTTGCTGCCACCTAATGATATGGAAAACATGCCTTTCAATAACAGGGTGCATAGTCCATATCAAATCAAAGCAGAGGAGAAATGGGGGCAGATTTTTATACCCAATTAACTGCAATGCAGTGTTTTGCTCTGGAATAATGCACTACATGCTAAGTCACGGTTATAGATGTGACACCACCACCACCACCACCACCACCACCCCGTGAAGCTGGTGAAGGAAGTTCTTGACTGCACCAATATATCACACTGACACAGAATACAGCCAATGATTACACTGTGTAACACAAAAATTGGTTATGTTTATTTCTAAACGTTTCTTATACAATCCAGAGGTGCTGATTCCAATGGTACTCTCGGAGGTTTTGTAAAACTTTTTTTAGTTATCTTAAATTTTTTGTTGGTATTGAAACACTTACCCTTTACACCAGGGTAAACATGGCCACAACAAGAGATTGTAAGCTCTCCCCGAGTAGCGTAAACTGTGGCTGAACTATTGATGCTATGCCAAAAATAGTAGCATTTTTGAAATCCTTGCACCAAAATTAATATAAAATTGATATTACATAAAAATATTCAGCTAAACACAAAATTGTTCAAAATTGTTGAGCTTCCGGTTTAGAATTGTTCACATTTTGTTACACAGTGTTAGTTATTGTTTTCATTTCAGCAAAATACATCCAGAATTTTCACCACTGGAACAAAATTAACATAAAAAATGTCCATAGCAATAAAAATCTAGCAGGACCGAAACAATAGTAACTGCTTGCAATGTCCAAATTAAACTGAAAAGGTTGTGTATTAGAACTGAACACTGAACTATTTGAAAAAAAAAAGCCACAGTGCACTCTAGGCTTTTATTTTATAGTTATAGTATATCAATTCATTTGATATTGGTTATTACTGCACCATTAAAAATGGGGAGGGGGATCTTTGGCAGGAATGGCCAGCATCTGTATTCTTCAGGTCCATTCTGCTCTTCAAATAGTCATTTGGGGCCAGAGTAGTCAACTACCATATTGGTGGCATCTGGCAGTCAGGGATGCCCAGTTATGGGTACTGCATACCCATGTCCGCCGGATTGGTGCATCCAACATTGGGTAGGGTACCCATGTTATGACCTATGTGTGTCTGAGCCTACAGACCTTAGCACAGGCTTAATACATTCAGCACAATACGGGATCAACTGACCTAAGCACCTGTGACAAAAATCTTTGTGTTGTTTTCCTTTTTGTCTATTTTCTTCATTTTTAGACCTTCTTAACTCCTCAGTGGCTTCTGCAGTAGCTCCCTAAAACTGGCTGAGTCATTTGTTACGGATAAAACTTTTATCATTATTTCTTTTAATTAATCAAGCCTTCATAAATGGCAGTATAGATGTTGTGTTCCAGGTAACACAAGTACCAGCTTTATGTGCCAGCATATATGGATGCCAGCCTAGTATGATGAACTATTTCACCCAGAATTCACACACACAAATGGAGACCAGGACACTGCCTTTCTGAGCCACAGGCTGCGTTCCTGAAGAACTCTGGTCAAGCCTCAAGCCCCTCTCACTTTGCTGTTCCTTCCAGTCAGTCACACCCTGGAAAGAAGAAGATAATCCCATTTGTGTGACCTTCTGTCTGTGTTATTATCCCCACTGAACATAACCTCCTTTGTTTACCAATATCACCTCCTGCTTGTATTTGCATCCCCCCCCCCGAATGCCATCTCTGTAATTTGCCTGTAGTGCTGCAAAACACCTGCATTTTAAATGTCACAATGTAACCTTCTGCTTGTATGATGCAACCCTAGTCCCATACATTCTTCCTGCCATGTGAGCATTTGCATTTTAGCTGTTTCCCAGTATTGTGTGCCAGAAATGGATGCCCACCAGAGGAGGTGAGTCAGTGCAGGGGGTTAGAGGGAGGTGGGGAGGTGGTGGAACAGGTGACGGGGTATTGAGGAGGGCAGATCAGGCTTGGGAGGGGGTGGGATCAGAGGCAGCAGCAGTACATGCTGAATCCTGACCCCCTTCCTGGGTCTGATCTGCCTTCATGAATCAACATGAACTTGCACCAATGATCAAGATGGTGCAGGTCCAAGTTGAACCATAGCGGCTGCTGGGGCTTACCCCGGGGCAAGGGGACAAATGTCCGCTTACTCTGTGGTGACCTCAAACAGCTGAAAATCCTCCACAGGGATGCAGGGTAGCCCACGCTGACGCTGCTGCATCACTGCATGGGGAGTTAGGTAGGATTGGGCTGTGAGTTGATTGAACCCAACCACAGTGGTCCACGCTTTGGTGACAGCAAGAATTGACTACTTTAATGCACTCCGCATGGAGCTGGCCTTGAAGACTGTCTGGAAATTGCAATTAATGCCGAATGCCGCAGCCCATGTGGTCTCAGGGGCTGAGTGGTTCAACCTTGTCCATTGGCTGCCAGTTTATTTCTAGGCACAATTCAACATGCAAGTTTTGACTTTTACAGCCCTTTTCAGCTTAGGGTCAGGGTACCTGAGGAAGTACCTTCTTCCATGTGAACCAGCTCATCCCTGGGTCATCTGAAGGGCCTTGCTACATGAGCCACCATTGGCTGAAGTCAGATTGGTGGCAACAGGGTGTAGTGGTGCCAAAATTATGGAATTCTCTCTTAGTTAAGTTAAAAACTATGCCCTCCCTGTTAGCTTTCCAGTGGGGGGTGAAAATGTTTCTCTTCCTGTTAGTGTTGCCACCTTAGCTTTGCTGGTTCTCCTTTATTATGATTTATTATCCTGCTTATGTCTTGCTTTGCTCGGTGGCTCTGTTTTTGTAGGGGTTTAAAACGTTTTCAATGCTTCTTATATTGTTTTTAATGTTTTATTCTGCATTCTTTATGTTTTATTGTACTGTATTTTGTTCTAGTGTGATTTTATTATCTTTGTAAGCCACGTTGGGTGCCCTGATAATGGAGGGGAAAGGCAGTGGATCAGTATTTCAAATAAAGATCTCTGTAGTTCCTGTCTATGCTGTATAATACGGAGCTTTCCTAGATGCCATTCAGTTTGTTTGGGTTGCCACTGTTAACTCTTTCTTGCATTGTCACATGACTCACTGATGTTCCAGGTTGATGACTAGAGCAGATCTAAAGCCCACATAATTGACTGGAGCCCAAGTTAGAGCTGCCCTTTGGGGGTGTCTGTGTGAATATCTGTAGCCTGCTCTTTTGAGCATGGCTTGCCTCTAACTCTGCCTTCTTTGTACGCTATTCACCCCTGGCAGGACCAAAAAAAAAAAAAAGTGATTCATCTATGAGCAGTATAACAGAACAGTGGAGCTTTCTTTTATTATTAAGATAAAGATGGATTAACAAGGACACTCTCTCCCCATTAAAGGACCATGTGTAACGTCAAAGAATGTTTTTGGAAAAGGGACAGTGCATGGAAATACAATGCAGTGCCTGCTTCTGACACCTCCTGAGAAGAATGTGATCCTATTATATTGGACCCATCCTATTGCACCTAACCATTACAGACCTGTTGCACTTCCTGAGGATAGCTGTGGGGCAGCCCAATCCTACTCAACTCCCCACATATTGGGCCAATGTGGTATACGCTGTATCCCATGGGGGACTTTTGGCCTTTAGAGGCTTCCTCACGGTAAGGGAGCACTGTTTCCCTTTGCCCTGGGGTAAGCCAGCGCCAGCCCGATGGGTCTACTTGGACCTGTGCCAGTGATATCGTTGGGAGCAAGTGAATGGACCCGGGTCAGGGGACCAAGGCCAGGAAGGGGGATAGGATATTGTTCCAATTTTTAAATTATTTCCCCCACCATTTTCACCCCTTTTTGTCGCTTTCCCTCGCCATTTTCGCTGCGTTTCCCCACCACTTTTGCCATCCTCCTTCCTGCTCCTGCCACTGCCACCGTATTTTCATCTTGGCTGGCCAGTTGCATCGGGCCAGCCAGCCAGGACTCCTCGTGCGCAGGTCGACTACCCCCTCCCGCTGCCGCCGCTTCCGCAACTCTTCTTAGAGCCTGGCTGACTGCATTCCAGTCAGCCCAGGCTCCTCGCGCGCCTGTGCAAGGCTCGCACAGGAGCACGATGCTTGGGGGGGGGGGGCTGGGAGAACTCTCCCAGGTGTTGTGTGCCTTGTGAGCCTCGCACAGGTGTGCGAGACTTGGCTGGCCTGAACGCAGCTGGCCAGGCTCAGAAGAGCCGTGACCCGCCGAGATGTAACCAGGAAGCTGGGGGAAACTGGGACAGACCTGGTTTCCAGGCCTGCTGGCCAGGATGGACCTCCGGAAACTGGGACTGTCCTGGTTTTTCCGGGATGGATGGTAAGCCTAGTTTTATGACCAACTAAATATCAGGTCCCGACCCACTAAGTGGGTCCCAACCCAGTTTGTGAAACGCTGACTTAGAGCATATGCTGTGTGTCTTGTTTTTTTCTTTGCTAAATACAGTTGGCCCTTGGCATCTGCAGGGATTCGGTTCCTGGAACCCCCGCGGATGCCAAAGACCGCGAATCTCAGGTCTGCAGTCAGGTGGGGTGGCGCCATTTTACCGTATTGAAGAGCTATGCGGGTCCACTGCCCGCTCCTTCTCTCCAGCGCTGTGTTGTACCAGTCTAAAATGCCTGTTAGAAGAAAAAAAAACGTGACCCAAAGAGACTTCTGGTTGTGCGCTTAACTGGAAGTCACTTCCGGTCACGTTTTTCCCCTTCTAACAGGCATTTTAGACTAGTACAATGTAGTGCCGGAGGGAAGGAGCAGGCGGCGGGCCTGCACAGCTCTTCAATAAGGTAAAATGGTGCCACTCCCGCCCCAGTGGGTTCTCTCCCTCCGCGGATGGCCATTCGTGGATAGTCAAATACGCGGATGGCCAATCAGCAGATAAGGAGGGCACGCTGTAGTCTTTGTGGAAGGCCTGATCTCGCACCACGTTTTCACACTTGAGAGGCTCCTGTCTTTGGCCAAGACTCTAAGGAGCACTTAAAATGGCCCATGCTCCCACCGAGAGCCTCTTACCTGTGTTCTCCAGCCTCTAGCATCCAAAAACCTGGAAACGGCAAGTACATCATTGCCACCTACTTCTGGTGGTACTTTGATGGAGGCTAGCGCCAGAGGTGGTATGGCACCGGCTCAGGGTTGAGAACCCCTGGTCTTCTGGGTACCCTGTCCAGCAGTCCACTGGGCTTGAATGTCTGCGTGTCATGTTGGAAGGGTGGGACAGAATTGGGATTGTTGGTGTACTGCCTGCCTTGCAACCCAACAGTTAGTCTCAGACATGGTATTGGAGTCTCCTGACCTAGTAGTGTTGGGGGACTTAAATGTTCATGCCAACGACCCTGGGGTAGGTGTGGCTTAGGATTTTATGGACACCATGACAACCATGGGCCCACCCCCTCCCTGCCCAGACAGAATCCCAGAAGATTTTGGTCCCAACAGAGGCACGACAGGTAACACCGAGATTAGACTATTGCTACACACTCTACGTGGGGCTATCCTTGAAGACAGTTCTGAAATTGCAATTAGTGCAGAATGGCAGCTCGTGTGATCGCTGAAAGTTGGTAGTTCAACTCTGTCAGACTGCTGCTCTGGTGGCTGCACTGGCAGCTGATTAATTTCTGGGTTCAATTCAAGGTGTTGGTCTTGACCTTTAAAACATGGCTTGGGGCCAGTGTATTTGAGAAACCATCTTCTTTCATATATGGCTTATACTCTCTGATAATCAGAAAAGACCCTTACTATAGATGTGCCACAGCCTATGGAGGTGGGAGTAGGCTTACATATTTTGAGGTGCCCAAATCGGGGCACCCCACCCCACTTTTCTCCCCTCTAGAATTTTTAAAAAATATTTTTATTTCCAGGCCTTTTTTCTTTTCTTTTTCTTGCGGGCGCAGAGTGCCTGCTTTCCGAAATTTTTCTTGTGGGCGCAGAGTGCCTGCTTTCCGAAATTTTCCAATCAATTAATTATTTTTGCCCCCTTTTGCCACTTTTCACCCCCACAATTTCTGCCCCCTTTTTTGCTTGCCTCCAGTCCTTTGTGCTGCTGCTGCCACCGCCCAATTCCTGGCTGGCTAGCTGGCTCCCCCATGGGGTCGACTACCCCCTGCCGCCACGCCGCTGCCTCCAGGATTTTAAAACTGTTCAAACATTTCCTGTGCGACGCCATCTTAGATCTCACAAAATCTCGCAAGAACCAAGATGGCGGTGCCCAAATCTCGTGAGGGCACATTTATTTATTTATTTATTTATGTAATGGATTTCTACCCCGCCTTTCTCCCAATAAGGGCAATCAAGGCGGCTTGAAGCAGTATGAAGATGGCATCGCACATGAAGCAGTATGAAGATGGCATCGCACAGGAAAAGTTTGAACACTTTTAAAATCCTGGAAGCAGCAGTGGCGGTGGCCCTGGAAAACCAGGACTGCCCTGGTTCCAGGCCCGGTGGCCAGGACCAGGCTCTGGAAACCGGGGCAGTCAGGGTTTTATTGGGACAGATGGTAAGTCAGCCTAGGTGGAAGGGATGGTAGCAAGAAATAGGGCCTTCTCAGTTGTGGCATCATCTTTATGGAATTCCTTCCCTCTTAGCTTATGAACTGCTCCCTCCTTCAAGGCTTTCCTTCAGGGCCTAAAAACATTTCTTTCAGACTAGCCTTCTGGTTTTATTATGGTTATTTTAATATTGGTTGTACTCATTGGCGTCACTACAGGGGGGGGCGGAGCTGTAAGTTCTTCCATGATCGGAGGCTCCGTTACACGGAAGAACGAAGCACCCCGCCCCCGCGCCTTCAGACCCAGTCAAAGTGGTGAAAACAATGTGCATTCACCGCTTTGACTGGGTATGAAGGCACGGGGGCGGGGCGCTTCGTTCTTCCGTGTAAAGGAGCCTCCGATCACGGAAGAACTTACAGCTCCACTCCCCCTGTAGTGACGCTAGAGGCTGTACTGCAGCTTTTATGGGGATGTTTTATTGCTGATTTGTATTTTATGGGCTTTGCCCTTCTATTCTTTTATTAAGAGGTGACTGCTGCTGGTTTGTGGTTTATTTGTTATATTCTATGGCTTAATGATGTTTTAATGATTTAATTTTATGAACTATGCTTTAATTTATGAAGTATTTGTATAATTTTATGGTTCTGTAAGTTGCTTTGGGTGCCCTGTGGGAAGAAAGTGTACTAGTGGCATCGGGCATGTATCTATGAATGGAAATCTTTCAATCCACAGGAGAGTTGCACTCATAGAAGAACCTCTGCAACTCACCTTCTATAAATGAAAGGACTTCTATTCATGGACAGTAATATCCTAATTCCAGACCCAATAATAATAATAATAATAATAATAATAATAATAATAATAATAATAATAGAATTGGGCCTTGAAGCCATAACTTTTTCAGTACATTCATATCAACCAATTACACCGTACATCAAGCACATTCTACACATGTTTACCCATTTTCTTTAATTTTTTAAAAAGGAGTAAGCAGACAAAATATTGTGCTTCCTTGAATATCAAATAAAAACTTTCTTTGTGTAAAACAGCGCATAAATCTGGGCTCTTCTTTACTTGAATAATACTGCATATACTTCAGAAAGGGACATTATTGTTTCTACTGCATATCAAAAGTCATCACAATATCATTGATTTTTATCTTCACATTTTGTTCCAGAAAAAAATTTAAACCCAATTTTCTCCCCACCCCAGTATGTTTTTTTTAAAAAAAAATCAGTACAAGTGTTAACAAGTCAAGTATTAAATGTGCACATTTACAAGCACAGCAAATTAGAAACACTGCTTTAGACCATGCCAAACCACATGTATGTGTATAAAGCTATTGGTGAAATAGTTCATAGCAGCAGAGTAGGAATCATATTCCATAACAGCATCTATTGGGATACTTGGATAAAAACAACAGTCCAAAGACATGTGAGAATCCACATTCACAAAACATTTTCTCAGTGAAAGGTGTTTTAACTTAAATGACAACTTGTACTGCTGAAATTGTGGAACCATGTCTGGTTGAGGTGGCATTGCAAAACACATCACTGCATAGGGAAATTCTGATTTGTGAACAGCTCTGATGACTAGGATTACTTCAACTACTTCCCACAGGCATCAACTGCTTAAAAGTCAGATTTAAATTTCTCAGTGATTCAACACATATTTGAATAACAGGAAAACAGTAAATAAGGAAGGTCAGGAATACACAATACAGCCTGCCTTCCAAATTAACCACATCATTTTCTGTGAGCTGGTCTTCTTACTACATTCTACAGCTTGAAAACAATAATGCATTGATTCTAGGAGTGGACAGATTCTAGGAGTGGTCCCACAAGAACATGTAAAATAAATGAGCTGTGAGCTGGTCTTCTTACTACATTCTACAGCTTGAAAACAATAATGCATTGATTCTAGGAGTGGACAGATTCTAGGAGTGGTCCCACAAGAACATGTAAAATAAATAAAAATTTCAAGAGTACACACATGTCACTAATTATTACAATCAAAAGATTCAAAAGCAAGTAATGTATATGGATATCCAAGTCTCAGTTTTTCTTCTCATCCTCATTCCTTTCTGAAGCTATAGCATCTATGAGGAAGAGATGGAAGTGAAACCACAGAAGTACAATGGAGAGGTTCCTTTAATGTGCATCTTTCAAATATCTTGAATAACTAGATGTAAACAGCTACGGTTCACGGGTGAGATACAACATAAAACTGACTGATGCAGAGCAGTTTTGAACGTTCACTTAACACACTAAAAGTACATAATTTTTGGTATCAATGATACTCCCTATTATGCATACAAATGCACTTTAAAGAACATACTCCTAGTAAAACACTTAAAGAAACAGACTGTCACAATTGTTTTTGAATGTCATCTTACTTTAAGATTGCTACCAGAAATAGACTAGAAATAGGTGCTTTGGTTATGCATATGTATGCATGGAGGGGAGCACCATGTATACTGAAGTAAATTCACTTTGAGAGTCTAGAAGTCTGAAGGAGAAACTCTGCAGATTGATATAGCTATAGCCCATTAAACACCACTGATGTCACAACTAAATATAACTTCTCTCCTGAGTTTAAAACACATTTCCTATGGATGTAGGGGCAAATCAGAAGACATGTCTCAATTTCCCATTTGTAAAATGGGCCTGATAAGCATACTCATACCCAGTTGAAGATCAAAGTTAGTAACACTTGCACAAATGCAGCTTCTGCCTGACAAGGTCGATTTATGTAATCAAGACCAGGACAAATACTCAAGGTGTAAGGCCCAACACTATGGTGCTGCTGTGCCTCTGGAACTCACGTTCTGGTGGCACAGCACGCTTTATAGTCATCGCAAAACGTGACACACCACAGAGCAAAGCCTGGCTGCAAATAGTGGCAAGGCAACAGCAGCCAATAAGTCAGCACAAGGGAGTGGTGGTGGTAGGTGGAATGGGGTGGGTGGACCAGGGCAGGGATGGGGGTATCTGGGGAGGGAAGGGGGTGGTTATTGGCAGTAGCAGCTTTGTCAATATCCTATCCCTCTTCCTGCTCAGTCGCCCTACCTGGTCCACTTGGACTTGTGTCATCAAAATTGCTGGTGCAGGTCTGAATAGACCCATCAGGGCAGCAGAGGCTTACCCAGAGGCAAGGGAACAAATGTTCCCTTACCTGGAGGAGGCTGGAGGAGACCCCCCCTCCCCCCAGATGCAGTATGCACTATGATGGTGCAGTTGCATCAGTGAGGTGAGGGAGTGTTTAGATAGGACTGGGCTGATAACACGGCTTAGTTATCCTTTCAAACACAGGTGTCCCCTGCTTAATTATGTTCTGCTTTAACAAACCCCTGGATATATGATGGGGGTCATTAGGCAGAACATTGTTGGTCACTTTCCCTACCTTTTGGAGGCCTCTGCAGGCCTGTTCCTGGTCGTGGGCCTCTCTGGAGAGGAGACATTTCCTGGCTTCTGAGGGCCTCAGGATGGCCCAGAGGTCTCCGTAATGCACTTCCAGTTTTCGGAACAAACTGAAAGTGCCTTACGGAGGCTTCTGTGGGCCATTCTGAGGCCCTCAGAGGCCAGGAAAGGTCTCCAGAGAGGCCCACGACCAGGAACAGGCCTCTGGAGAGGCCTCAAACTTCAAAAGGTAGGGAAAGGCCCACTTAACAATGGGGTTTGGGGAACGTATCCCCATCGTTAAGTGGGGGACACCTGTTGTCTTAACTTACATACCCACCATCATGGAGATCAGAGAATGGTGGATGTTCCCATCAAATTATTAAGACATGCATGCTTCTGGATGAATTGGAGATTCTAATCTATTTTAATAATTGTAAGTATTAAACCAGATGGTAGCTATTTTAGGTGAAACAGTACAGAGTAAGGATGGGTCAAAATGTCATATAAATTCTACCTATCACCACTATCACATTCATCAATGTTGTAAAGAACACCTGCTTTTAGTAGCTTTTAGAGAGTGCTTATACCGTAGATACCAAAGTCTGGCTACATGATCAACTGCCATTCAATTATACCATCTCCTTGAGTTTCACATGCACAAAGTCATACACATTTCTCTGTGAAAATGCCAGGACCAAACAGTGAGATATTGATGCAGTCATCAGGGTCAAGCAAACATAGGTAAAATGTGAATGTCTAAAACAATCCCATGAAGCAGCACCTGTGAATTCAGACTCTATTAAGGTCACTAATATATGAATATCTCTTTTATATATAAAAATAGTTTCTATAGTGAATTACAGAAACAATAATACTTCAGCAGTGACTTCTTTCTACCACATATCTATGTGTAGTAAGCAGGTCAGGAATGGCAAGAGTTTAGGAGGTGTATGTGTGTTTCCATTCTGATCCAGAAAAAGGACTTGCTGGACCCTAAAAGTAAAAGATACACAGCCCAATCCTAACTAACTACCCGGTGGGTGACCCAGGGCTGCCCGCCAGATCCTATCCCTGTTTCAGTCTGCACTGGTGCGGCCCGGAGGTCTACTCTGAGAAAGGGGACATTCGTCCCCTTCCCCTGGTGTAAACCGTGGAAGGACCAATGGGCCTCCTCGGATTTTTTCCAGCTAAATAGCTGGCAGAAGAGGAGGCCGTGTAACGGCCGGACCGGCCAGCCGGAACGGGTATGGGGAAATGGCGGAAACCATCCCCGCCCTCTCCTGGGCTGGCTCGGCCAATGCCCCCCCTCCATCACTGCCTGGACCGCCCCTGCGCCCGCCGGCGGGAGCTTTACCTTCCTCCGGCGGCAGTGGGGACGTCCTGGAGGCGGAGGGCTGCCGACCTTATGTCACCCACCCTTACTCGCGAGTCGTCGCAAACGTGCTTTACGGCACATTCACAATGGCTTCCGGCAGTGGAGCACTTGCTCTGCCGCCGAAAGTCTAGTTAGGATTGCGCAGACAATCCTGTAATCCTGATTGAGACATTAGTATAGACATCCACAGAACTGCTACTAGTTCAAAAACTCTTTCACGTTGACAAATGCATACAACTTTTTTTTTTGTCCAGAAAGTTCCATGATCTATCACAAGCTGCTTTTGAAACTCCTACAAGCTTCAGAAGTGGCTCCCATGAGGTGTGTGTGTGTGTGTGTGTGTGTGTGTGTGTGTGTGTGTGTTTCTGTTCAAGAAACCAAGTGCAAAGCTCAGCTAGTCACATATTTATCTAGACTCGGCCAATGGAAAGAAGCCCAGAATGTTGCTCACAAAGGCATTGCCTCCAACCTCGTCTAAGGAGGCTTACCAAATATTTCCCCCCTCAGTATAGAATCTTAAGGACTGAAGACTAATGTCAGTGTTTGAATTCAGTGGCACCTGGCAAATCTATTCAATATGAAATAGGTAGATTTAGATCGACACCATGGGCATTGTCAGGCCCAAATTCTGACAGCTACATATTGAAACAGAGCTACACATCCAAAGACAATTCCCTTAGATATTAACATAAGGACACTGTGATCCCCTTTATATACATACAGTAGAAGCTGAAATGGTCTGAAATGCTTACAAATTAGAAAGTGTATAACTATACAACATCATGCCTTAAAAAACAAAAAACAAAGTATAAAAGTTTTACAACACATTATACAGGTCCTTCTAGGATCTATACAACACTTACCGGATTCACCATATTACAAGTCATCACTAACAAACAATTCTATTTCTTTTCTTTTTTTGTAGTATATATATAATATATATGTATATATACATAATAGTTACTTATATAATAATTAAAAAAATCACTTTTAAACAAGTTCACTTTAAAATTAACTTGTTAATAAATTTGTGCAAAACAAGCCAGCCTCTATAATTAAGTGAAGTATTTTATTTATTTATTTACTTATTTATTTATACAAAATAAAAATCAAAAGAAAGTTCTTTCAGAAGTGTGTCTCTTTTTCTGTGATGGCTGAAATGTTACCATCACCTTTCAGTTTGGCATCGCAGTCATTAGCTGTAGCAGCATATGCACCTGCTCCCAGCTTCCCTCTCATTTTCAGGTCTGGGCTGGCCACAATTAACTTCCTGAATCTCTGAAAAATGAAGAAAATGGAAGATTAGCTACCTGTGTGACTCAGAGACACACACTATTTAACCTACACATGTGCTCTCTTTTTTATATACATGAAAGTTGCATTCTTAGCTATGAACGTACCTGCAAAATAAAATAAGGGTGTTCCATAACAACCATGGATCCATAAAGATGGGCAGCCCAATCCTACCTTTCTGCCCCGTGATGCAGTGAGGCCGGTGCAGGCAATGCTGCATCTTGGACAGGACTCGGGAGGTGGGAGGTCACCTTGGGGGGAAGGGAGCTTTTATTCCCTTACCCTGGGTAATGCTCCAGCCCCCGATACGAGTCTCCTCAGATCTGCACCCGCTATTTTGGTGGCACAAATCTGGGAGGCCTGTGTAGGGAAATAAGACCTAGAAAGGGGATAGGATTCAGCGTGCACCAGCATTGCCTATTCCATCCCCCTCCCGGGCCCAGTCTGCCCACTCCCACCCTTGCCACCACCCTCCCTCTGCCCCATTTCACTCCCTCCTCACCTCCCCCCGCCATGTCCTGCCCTCACACCGAGGGACTCACCTTCACTGGACTGTGCACCGCCTGCATCCGGCGTGCTGGGACCGGTGCAGGCCTTTGCACCGGCCTGAGGCCGGCACAACTGCTTTACGGAAGGTTTTGTAATGGCTCAGGGCCAGCCCAGGAGACAGGTAGGATTGCACCATAGGATCAGATGATACAAAAGATGCTTCTAGTATGTTACATCCAGGTTCAGGTAGCATTTGGGGTAAGCTAGGTCACGCAATGGTCAAGGGCCGACACTCATGAGTCCACCCAATCAGGCTAACCTTGAATCCTCACTACCATGGCAGACATAGCACCCAATCCACCATCAGGGTTGTGTGTGTGTGTGTGTGTGTGGGGGTTGCCATGGGAAGCCCAGTCATGGCTGTGACTGAGGGCCCCCAGCAACCTGGTCCCAGCACTGCACCCAGGTTTGGTGAATACTGCCCACCTGGTACTAGCAGGATGCAATATACACATATGTGTTGGAATCACAAGTTGTATAATTTACCCACACAGGAACATCTTGTTTTCTGCCTGTTGTATATATTGGATAAAAGTCTTTTTCTTGGTTAAATAAGGGGCAGCCCAATCCTGTCAGGGGCCGCATAGCATTCTAAAGCATGCTGTGCCTCAGCCTATGTAGGATCAGTCCAGCACCGATGCAGCTGGCGCACTCTTCAGGGGAAAGGGACATTTGGGAGAAACAGGGCAGGGAGGCTGCAGGAGGGGCTGGATCCAGTGGCGATAGCATGCATCAGATCCTATCCCCTCATTTTGCAACCACCCCTTTCTCTCCTCGGACTTGTGCAAGCTAAAGAACTGACACAGATCTGAGGAGACCCACTGTGGAGTGGGAGGCTTCAGAGGGATAAGGGAATTTAAATCTCCTTTCTCCTCCAAAGTCTCCTGACCCCCCCCCCACTGCTGGATACAGAGTGCTCCTTTTTTGCCCCGCTGCACCAGCAAGGGGGGCGGACGGATAGGAGTGGGCCCTGAATTCTGTATTCAAAGATATCGTATACTCTCCAGTGTCTTAGTTGTACGGGTAAAGACGCCATGTTGTCCAAAAGCAAGAAAAACCTTTGATGTTCAAATGAACTTCAAAAACCACGTACGGGTCTCCTTTGTAGGCAGCCGTGCGTGGGCTGAAAACATTAAAAACCCAAAGGTAAAGCAGCCCCAACGTTTCGTTCTGCTCAAGCCCGGAACCTAGTCATGGGAATCAATCAGATCAAGATGGTAAAGCTGTAACCCATTTGACAGGAGTTTAAATACCTAAGAGCATCCTACTGAGCTGTATTTGTTAAAAGGGCCAGTGCTCTGCTTTCTCCTGTTTCTCCCTCATCCTGTTGAAACTTACGAATAATAGGGAGCCAAATCCTGTTCGTAAAAACCAAATCTTGTTGCCTGTTAATCAGTCCTTCTTTAATCCCTTTACTTATTTCTAACGACTCCAAATGGCGAAGAACTTTAAAATTACTTTCTCTCTGCAGGCATCTGGTATCTTCAAAGCGTATCCTGTGTCCCGTGGAAATTGCATGTTCGGCCACCGAGGATTGTTCCGGGTGAAGAAGTCTCACCGATCTCTCATGCTCCTTCACTCTCGTTCTAATCGTCCTATAAGTCATGCCTATGTAATTTTTTTGACATTCGCACGGGATCGCATAAATGCCAGCATACGCCAAGTCCGGTCTTTTATCCTTGGGGTTCCCTATCGCCTGTTGTATTTTCATTGTTGGTTTAAAGGTTGTTTTGATGTTTCCCTTCTTTAGGATTCTTGCAATTTTGTCAGTTGTCCCTTTAATAAACGGAAGACAAATCCCTAACCTCTCCTCTGGTGTAGTTTCTTTATTTTCTTTATGGCGTCTTTACCCGTACAACTAAGACACTGGAGAGTTACTGCGGGCCATGAAACCTTTCGTAGCAAATTGATATCGTATACCTAAACAGTTTCAAAAAGGTGGCATCTACCATCCTTCTGAGAAATGTCTCCAATGATGGGAGTTCTACAACTTCCATAGGCAATTTAAGCTGCAATCCCACTTAAGGTAAAGGTAAAGGTGACCCCTGACAATTAAGTCCAGTCGTGTCATCCCCATTTCAAAGCCAAAGAGCCAGCGTTGTCCAAAGACGCCTCGGTGGTCATGTGGCCGGCATGACTCTCCTTGCCGCAGCGCATAGCATGCAGCTGGAACACGGAGCGCTGTTTACCTTCCCGCAAGCGGTACCTATTTATCTACTCACATTAATATGCTTTGGATCTGCTAGGTTGGCAGGAGCTGGCCAAGCAACAAGAGCTCACCCCGTCGTGGATTCGAACTGCCGACCTTTTCGATCGACAGCTCATGGTTCAGGGAGTAAATTCCATTAAAATCAACAGGTCTTACTTCTGATTAGACATGCATAGCACTGTTATTTTCTTCAAAACTATCAATATGACCCTTTCCAGGTTCAAAATCAAACTGGGTAAACGCGATGGCATCTACAGTCAATATCAGGGCCTACTGCATTATAGAAACTTGGCTCAGTACATAGGCACCAAGTTTGACTATACGTTCTGAATAGTTTACTGTAGACTAAATGCTCAGGGCTCAGTTTGATATAGCTTATTTCCTTCACAGTCCTTTACTGGCCATTGCTCACCTGTTACATCAACAATATAGTTGGAAGAGTTGAGTATAATGAATGTCTCACCTCTAGGATGGTTCCTTCTGTTTTCCACAATTTAACACAGATCCACAAAGGAATGCAAACCATGGAGGAGAGAGCCATCATCCACCCTATACCATAGCCCCAATTTGGGTATGTATATACATTGTTGTACTTTAAAGGCTTGTATTTCACCAGGAAAAAGATGAATATTCCCTGAAATAAAGAGCAACAGATTATCCATTCTTCAAGAAACAAATAACTTCTCAGGAAGCAATTTCTCCTCAATGCACTAAAATGCTATTGTAATAATACTGCTGGGGCCTGCCATTCAGAAAATGTGATCCCATTGTTGTTTGTTCTGCATGGGCTTTGTGGCAAAGGTAGGTACAATGCTGCCTGCAAGACACTAGGGCTAGGGGGCAATGTGTTGTCCAGCAGAGCCCTCTCTTCAGTGCTTTGATCCTCTTCCTGCTCACTAAGAGTGGTGGTGGAGGGAGACGCGGGGGGGGGGGGGGTTGAGGTGCTGCAAGAGACCCCTTGCCTCCTCCTCACCTCTCCCTGCCTACTGAGCTATTTCAATTCTGTTCCTGCTTGCAAAGAGAGGGCAAGATGCCATGGGTGCTGCCAGCACCGCCTCTTTGCCTGAGCTGCCACCCTATGAACATTTCCCTGGGAGTAAGCCCTGTTGAACACAATGGGACTTACTTCTGAGTAGGCACACATAGGATTGTGTCATTGTATGCGTTGTGTGGACAAGCACCTCTCCCTGCCTGGTGAAAAAAGGTGCTGTGGGTGCCAAAGAGAGGAGGCAACAGCAGCACCCAAAGCAACAACAGTGGCGCCTTTCTTCTCCATATGGGGAGAGGCGAAGAGGAGATGATGGTGGCACCAGTGGCACCTTTTTCCCCCACACAGGGAGAGGCGCCTATTCACAGGATGCTGTCAATGTCACAATCCTATGCATGCCTACTCAGTGTATAGGATGGCAGCCCAAGTCACATCATCAGTGGGCTGGACATGGATGCTGCAGTGGGGTATGAATGAGAGCGAGGCGGGAAAGTAGGATGCTGACAGTGAATCAATATGTCTCTCCAGAAACTTGCAGAGTCAATTTAATATCTTTTACATTCTTGTTATAGTAAGAAGATTAGAGGCGTCGCTCCAGTAGGGGTGGGACCGTAAGTTTCGCACCGTCCTAGTCCCGTTTACCAAGCCGGCAGGAGGCGGCCCTGCCCCCTCACTGTTGGAGCCATTCCCGTGCAGAGAAAGCAGCAGGCAAGAGACCCTGCCTGCTGCTTTCTCCGCAGGGGAATGGCTCCGACAGTGAGGGGGCGGGGCCGCATCCTGCTCGCTCGGTAAAGGGACTAGGACGGAGTGAAACTTACGGCCCCGCCCCACGCCTTTGCCTTTGTTTGCTTTTCTACAGATGGGGGCTTCCCCCTCCTTTTCTGAGTGTGGGTGTGAAGAGGTGTGGGTGTGAAGAGTGTGGGTGTGAAGAGGCGGCTGCTTGTATGGCACGATCCTATCCCTGCTTGCTCAGAAGCAAGGCCCAAAGAGTGCAACAGCAGCACCCAAAGCAAGTGCAGCTGGGATACAACCAGGGACAAGAAGTCTGCTGAGGGATTTTAGACAGTGCCGGAGGAGGGACTAACATGACTTTTTCAATGAATAAGCCCCAGATTGGAGTGAAAGTGTGGTTGCAAATCCCATGGGTTGAAACTCACAGATATGCACATGGATGTACAGTATTTTCCCATGGAATAACTGCACATTTGGCCTGGGTCTGAGGGGAGTTATGACAGCTGGTCACTGGTGATTTGGAGGAGGGGGCTCTCATCAGTTTGGTGTCTCCCTCAAAGCACTGCTCAGTGCAAAGGGGGCAGTTGCTGTCCTGATAATCTTTTCACACCCCCTTAGCTGTCTCAAAAGGAAGGAATGGGGGCTTCCCCCTCCTTCCCCCCCAGAGATTCCAACCAGATTCACAGAGCAAAAGATCAAGCAAAAGCCACTTTCACTCCTCTCTTTCCTCCTCACCACAAGCAAGGAGAAGGAGATAGCTGCCTTTTGAAACTGAAAAAAGGGGAGGTTGAGGTCTGGCAAAGGAAGCCTTCCCCAGATCACCATCTAGGGGGCCATCTCACATCCTCAGAGAATTTAAAACACAGAGATAATCTGTTAATCTGGAATTGTTCCAGTGACTTTGATGGGATTGGTTGAGAATATGAAGGTTGCAGGATACCTTATAACTGAATCCTTCATAATATTGTGAAGGACAATGCCCACCCATCTCCAAGGAACTCATGATTTTAAAGGAAAAAAGAAGAAATATTGGACACTACTGGAATATAAAATAATAAAATCAAGCGACTAACTAAATAAAAAAAATATTAACACATAGAAAATAAGCAGCACATATTGGGGAAATCTGATAAGATTGCATCAGTTTTTCAGTTAATCATTTGATGAGATTAGTTGGGTTTTTTTAAAGGAAATATTCAACCATTTGGCTATTTTGAAAGGTATGCTTCCTTTATAAAACACATTTGCAATATACTTATATGTTAACTTATTTCTGCAAAATAATTTCAACAAAACATCTGGGGAAAGACTTTGTCAAGAATGTACAGATCGCTCTACCATTTAATCACACTTTTATTACTTACAGCGCAAATGCCAGGAGTGAGAAACATCCAACACCATTTAATTAATGCCAGTGGCCTATACCCAATCATATCTTCAATGTTGTCATAAAAACGATTGCTTCCTGTATAAGACAAACATGAAACATAATTAATACAGAAGAGATATGTGTGGGTCTGGCTTCTGTCCTGTGCCTATGATCTGGAGACCATTCATGCTTTCATTCTTAGAATATTTCTAAGCTCTATGATTGCCAAGGAAAGTTGGAAACATGAGCCAAGTGCACTTGGTTTAGCATCATCAGCATGAAGAGAGAGACAGCCGAAAACCACACACTAGGACCTTTCTTAGGTTCCATGCACCTGTCCCGAAGAAGGGAAATATGGTTTTATTGGTCAAACACTGTCATAGATGGTTTATATACAGTATTTATATACCGCCTTTCTGGTCATTGGATTTCTCCTCCGACTTTATTCAAGGCGGTATACATGGGCAGGCTGTTCTAAACCCCAAGTGTTTTTACAATATAATAACGTTCTAATCTTTCATAGAACCCTTCATTCGAGATGCTACTTTCACAGTCCATGATAACTTATGCATCCTCTCTTGCCACAATGAAATACAGTTGTCCCTCACTTAATGACGGATCGCATAACGACGATCTGCATATCTGACGGCAGTTCCCAGTAAAAACACACACAAAGGATTAAAAAAGATGCATCTTTTAAAATCCCCAGCTATTCAGCTGTTTCGTGCTAGATAAGGGCTTTGAAGTTCAGCACTGGGGCTTTAAGCACAGCGCTAAACTTCAAAGCCCTTATCTAGCGCCAAACAGCTGACGAGATGGGGATTTAAAAAGACGCATCTTTTTAAATCCCCAGCTCTTCAGCTGTTTGGCGCTAGATAAGGGCTTTGAAGTTCAGCGCCCCAGTGCTGAACTTCAAAGCCCTTATCTAGTGCGGAACAGCTAATGCCTAGATAAGGACTTTGATGCTGGGGAAGACTCACTTAACGACGGTGTCAGTTCACGACGGGGATTTCAGAACATATCCTCAACCGGGGGACACCTGTAATGTGTGAAACCACTCTAACAACTTAATCCTATGCAAGTAAATCCTATTGAGTTCAATGGGACTTGCTTCCAGGTAAGTGTGTATAAGATTACAGCCCAAGAATTATTCCCATGGATGCCCATATGTGAAAAAGATTAATCAGAATGGGTCATCCATAGTATTGCAATACTGTGGTCCAGACTGATCTTGAATCCCAGCCTCAGTTCACAAGATCATATTTGGCATGGTGGATTATGCAGATCATTTTAAGACCCATACTAAATATGCATAATGTGATTTCAGAATTAGCCCCAAATGAATAGTAATTGCTGACTCACCATAAAACCAGCCGATGCAGACACATTCAAATATAGCAACAAAAAGAAGGCACATTCCACTGGCTGCATAAGAGTCAAATAGCTGAAAAACATACATTCCACCCTGAAAGAGAAACCATTAAAAATGAAATAAGTGGTATGTGCCAGAGAGAAATCTTTTGCAATTGAAATAAGGTGTGTTTTTTCTCCACCTGAAGACACACTAAATCTGAACCTGATGGTTTTTTTTAGAAGCATTCTAGCATTTTTCTTTTTCAAATGAGTCTGGAGTTGAGTGCCCATAGTTAAGTGTTAAAAGGACTTTTAATTTCAGCATACATTGTATTTAGCCAGCATTTATCTGGATAGTTAGTCTTGAACTATAATATATCCCAAGCCTTATGGGTAGAATTTAGATTAAAAAACAAATAAACAAAGAATGTCCTACTGCACATGCAGGATGTGCAGGACGCAGTGGTGCAAATACGGTGCCTGCTGCATCCTATGCAAGATGGGGCCTGTGCCAGCACAGCTGGAGGCCTCCTCGGGGGTAAAGGGACATTCATCCCCTTACCCCAAATAGAGCCCCAGTCGCCCCAATGGATCTACTTGAATGTGCGCCAGCTATTTTGCAGGTGCACATTCGAGCTGGCCATGTAATGCTGACCAGGCCTGGGAAGGGGGATAGGATATGATGGAGGAGGCTGCCGCCACCAATCCCTCCCCCTTCCTGGACCTGGCTGACCAATCCCATCCCCTGAAGCGCCCCGTTCCGCCCTCCCCCGTCTCTCTGCCACCGGGCAGAGACTCACCTCTCTGCCACTGCGGCAATCTGTCCCGCGGCACCGGAGGAGTGGCGCAAACCTCTCTGCCAGTGCTGCTTACTTGTCAGGTGCTGCAAAAGTGCTTTATGGTATGTTTGCGACACCTGTCTAAACTTAGACAACATTGAGCTGCATGTGTTTTACTCCCATTTTACTAAAAGGCAGCAACACTAGAGAAAAGCCCTTACACTTTATTAGCCTTTTAGTACTGCACATTTCCATGTACATAGTAAACATCTGGAATGGAAGGAGAAAGACAAGCTGATATGTATGTAGTATTTTACTTTAATTTATGATGATTTAGCACTAAGCATCTCCCTCTTTCAAAATGTGTTTCCAATTGCATCCTATTTTCAGCTTCACTATTCAAGTTCCAAATCATTGAAAACACTGTAAGTCTCTGAAGCACCGTATATGAATATTCAGATTTCTTCAATTGCTTGTTACATGAGTAAGTATAAAGGCACAGATAATCTTCTGAGAGAACAGAATCTGCTAGAGTCAGTCCCAGGTGGAATATTGTCACGAATGGGCAAAATCTGAATGTAACCTATACTCCCTTAAGTAGATCAAAGTCTTAACAGGTATGCTAGTGCCACATCTTGTTTACATGGGTATCCCTGTTAATGAAGGCAAGTCAATAACTTCAGACAGGATTTTTAGACCCAGCTGTGAGAGAGTAGCATGTATGGCAACAAACTTGGGGACAGAGGTGTCATTACGGTGGGGGCGGTGGGCCCCAAGCAGCGGGTCACAGGGGTCACCTGCCGCTGGATCCATTGCCCCCCTGGCCCCTGGCTCCACTTTGCAGCCAAAAACGGCTGCAAATTTGGCCCTCCCACCCTCCCTGGTGCCGTTTGGCTCCAAAAAGGAGCCAAAAAGCACGGGGGTGGGGGTGGGAGTGGGTGTTTCCATATTGCCGCCGCGTGCAACGATGACATCACACACACCAGGGGGGGCATGTGGGGGGGGTGTCGCGGCAGCGGCCCCCTGCCACGGGGGTGGTGGTGTAGGGCCGCTTCTGCTTGGGGATACTCTAAAGCTCTCCAGTCATAAGCAATAGATGGGTAATCACCAGTAATTCAAACCAAAAACATTCACTGCCAAAATAACCATTTATCTTCTGAGCTAATCATTGAAGCCATCTTGAGAGCTGGCCTAGTTCCAGGCACTGCAATGGCATACTGAAGATGAAATTCAATGCATAACACAATGCTTTCAGCACTGGTTTAAATTGCTCCCAAGAAAGTACAAGAGTACATATTGTCAAACCCCTTAACAGGAGTTTCTCCAAGCTAAGCATAGCTCTTTGGGAATTTCTGGAAGGGCTTTTGAAGGAGCCTTAACATGATGGAATGCAGCACAACAGTGCCATTTGGTGGCCCATGATACATACTGCAGCCTTGATCGGCACTGTGGAATACATATCGTAGAACATACACTCAACTCTTGCAAGCAGTATCAGGCCTGTTTTGTGACAACTTGATTCTGTCATCCATATAGCCCACCAAAAATGGCTGAGTACTCATAAAGGTGCTGAAATATCAGATTTTGTGGAGACCGAGGCTGCACACTGCTGGAGCGCCAGTGGGAAGGCCTGTGCCTTCCCACCTGCTCCACTGCTTCTCCTGCTGATCGCTGACAGAGGTAAGTCAGTGGGAGAGGAGCGAGCGAGTGGCAGAATGGGGTGGGGTGTAGGGCGGCGACGGGGACAGGGCAAATTGGGCCCAGGAGGGGGGGCGGGATTGGAGGCACAGGTGCTGCCAATATTCTATCCCTCTTCCCAGACCTGACCTTGTGGCGCAGGTCCATGTGCACCTGCGCCAGCTATTTAGCTGTCACAGGTCTGAGTAGACCTATCCATGCTGTGGTTCCCCCAGGTAAGGGAACAAACATTCCTTTTGTTGTTGTTGTTCAGTCGTTAAGTCGTGTCCGACCCTTCATGATCCCATGAACCACATCCCGCCAGGCCTTCCTGTCCTCCACTATCTTCCTTAGCTAACCATAAAACGTGATGCATGTATAATCCTCTCCTATCTTGTTTTTCTTTGGGGGAAAAAGGGTTTGTATTCCTCACCTACAGACCAATCCTACCTAACTTCCTGGGTGGTGATGCAGTGGTGCCAACATGGTGTCCGCTGCATCCTGTGGGTTGGCCTCTGGAGGCCTCCTCAGGGCAAGGGAATATTTGTTCCCTTGGTCCAGGGAAGACCCCTGCCAGCCCAGTAGATTTACTTGGACCTGCGCCAGTGATATCACTGGTGCAAGTCCATGTGGACCCATGAAGGTGGATTGAGCCCAGGAAGGGGATGAGGATTGTGGACACCACTGCTGACAAACCCACCCCCTTCCTAGGCCTGTCGCCGCATGGAGCTGGCCACTCACCACTTCTGGCAGCAGACAGCCCACGCACTCTGGTGTGCCCTGCCGGAAAGCATGTTATGCCTGACCCGCAGGATCGACCTGTTTCATACGGTGGTTCACCAGCTGTCTTTGGGAAGCCCACAAGCAGGAAAAAATGTTTAGTTCTCCTGCCAGTGCTCTCTGGCAACTGGTATTCAGAGGCATGCTGCTGTTAGAACTAGCACATAGTCATCGTGACTAGTAGCCATTGACAGACCTGTCTTCCCTGAATTTGTCCAATCCCCTTTTAAAGTCATCCAAATCACTGACCATCACCACATCTTGTGGCAATGAACTCCACAGACTTGTAATGCGTTGTGTGGTAAAGAAACTCCGTTTGTGTAAAGAAGAGCTTCCTTTTGTCTGTCCTAAATCTCCCACCATTCAGATGACCTCTGGTTCTAGTATTGTGAGAGAGGGAGAAAAACGTCTCTCTATCCACCCTCTTCACATCCTGCATAATTTTATGTCTTAATATTTCCATAGTCCAAACCATGAAAATATGACTGTGATTACGATTTAAAATTTTCATGGCCAGCAACAATCTTGGAACAACTTGAGTTGGACGGGTAAGAAGTCATGGCAAAAGTATTTTAAAACGATAAAAAAAAGACAACACCAGTTCATTCACGTGAAAAAATTATAATAATTTTTTAATATTACAATTTTTTCATGTGAATGGTGTTGCCTTTTTTATCATTTTAAAATACTTTTGCCATTGCTTCTTACCCGTCCAACTCAAGTTGTTCCATGACTGTGATTATTTGTGGGTGAAGTGAATGATGGGAAGGAAGAGGCTTTTGGGAGAAAGCAGTAACCAACAATGTCCTGATGCACTTATAGGCAAGGTGTGGGGCTGTTAGATTAGTAACATGCAGGGATGTTCCTGCTGACTGGATAACAGTACCATGCACAGGCATGCGTCATGATGTCAACAACCCGCACCAGTTGCTTCTTGCCAATCTTCAGTTCTGTGATTGTATAATGCAGCAGTACCTAGGCCTCTGCTGCTGCCTTGCAAAATCTACCAGTAAGGGAATCGGGGTCCTTCTCCCCACTGATACGCTAAAAACCATTTAAAATTCATATACAGGTGGGCCCCCATATCCGCTGGGGATATGTTCCAGGCCCCTCCGTGGATACTTGAAACCGTGGATAAGAGCGAACACCCCTTCCATGGTTTACTGAGAGGCCCCCACCCTGCCTCCCCTGCAGGCAGGCATGCTTGCCCCCCCCAGCTCTTATTTTTCTTTCAGCAAGCTTTGTTTCTTCTTTAAAACAAACATCACAGCCTCCATTGCAGGCAAGTAGAACGAGACTAAGTCCTAGAGAGGTTCTGCAAGGTTTCTGTTAACCTTGCAGAGCCTCTCTAGTACTTAGTCTCATTCTACTTGCCTGTAATAAGCAGCGAGAGGCTGCTTCTCCTGTTTCTTTAAGGAAGAAATGAAGCTTACTGGGAAAAAAAGTAAAAGCCTGGGGGGGGGGTGTCCCCACGATCCGTGGATAACTGAAACCGTGGATAGCGAATCAGTGGATATGGGGGCCCACCTGTACGTAATAAGAGTCAAATTTCACATACAGTATTTTAACTAATCTGGTAAGCACATGCTAGGGACTCAAATATTGTTCACAAAGAACAATTTATGTCCTAAAATTGTACAGAGACAGTTCCAAAGGCTTCATAGAAATGTCACTCTGAATTAGAAGCATAACTTATATGTTTATGGAAACTTTGGTAAACATCTTATTATCACTAAGAAAGTTGACATCCTTCCTCCAGAAATCAAGAGGAGAAATGTTAATACACTGAAGTTAAATTGTATATCATTCAACTTACACTAAAACCTGCTAAGCTTTTGTGTGTATTAATCATCAACTGAAATGAAAAAAAAATTCACCATTCTTACACAAATGGGAAATACTGTACAAGAGAAGCAACGAACATAATGAGAGACCACCTCCTTTTTCCTAGGCACTGAAGATTATATGTGCCAAATTAATTTTATTACTATCAAGTTTGCCAGAATGTTCCATATTAATATTAAACAGCATCATTAGGGAGGTACTTGATCAGGAATCAAGCAATATCAAATACACTGAAATTCAGTGGTAGCACTAGCATTTAAAAGTGAAAGCTCGCTGAGTAACTTAAATTTAAATTAATTAGAATATGGAAAGGCTTCTGCGAGAAACACTGCTTAACACCCAAAATCATCAATAAATGGTCATTCATTCAACACTTCTCATTTTTTATTCCCAGTTAAACACTCTTGAGCCTCCCAAACCAATAATTAGCTTAATTAAAAAAAAGGTAAAGGTATCCCCTGACAATTAAGTCCAGTCGTGTCTGACTCTAGGTTGTGGTGCTCATCTCCATTTCAAAGCCGAAGAGCCAGCGTTGTCCGAAGACACCTCCATGGTCATGTGGCCGGCATGACTCTCCTTGCCGCAGCGCGTAGCATGCAGCTGGAACACGGAGCGCTGTTTACCTTCCCGCAAGCGGTACCTATTGATCTACTTGCATTGACATGCTTTGGAACTGCTAGGTTGGCAGGAGCTGGCCAAGCAACGAGCGCTCACCCCGTCACGGGAATCGAACTGCCGACCTTTCGATCGACAGCTTATGGTTCAGCGGTTTAACCCGCTGCGCCACCCGCTGGCCAATTAGCTTAATAGCAATATCCAATTCAGTTAGCAGTACAGTTTTTAAGTGTTAGCATTCTACAGCACAAACTAGGGTGCAGTTACCTAACAAAACTGGTAATTAACGCTGGATAATGGACATCTAAATCACCATCACTTCATCATACTTGCAGAAAAATTCCACAAGGATTAAATGACGATTATTAACCTGTTTTCTTCCAATAGCCTGAAGCATGCTAATACATGGAACACATCTACCCTTACTGTAATATTTGTAATTTACTATGACTGGTTATTTATATCTTATTAGTAAAGTATACTGATGGAAAGGACTTGGTATGTTTGCAGAAAACAATTTTTTAAAAAAACCATTGATTCATCTGTTTTCATCTCCCACTGTTTTCAATTGGGGAACTACCTCCACTTCTCCTACCTATAACTTAGTGATTATTCATCCAATCTGCATGACATTTTCAGATGTCCAAAAACCCTTCCAAGGCATGATTCAGTTTTTGGATAGGAGATTTCAAATGAACTGCTACAGCTACAGCGAAGCCCTCATAAGAACAAGCTCCTCAAAATTTATTTATTCATTTTTTAAAAATATACCCCGCCTTATCCCATGCCAAGGCAAATGCCTAAGGCATCTTACAACAAAGATAAAAATACATAATTTAAATTAAAAACAATAAAAACCGCTGGAGGAGGTGACAATATAGAGCAGAGAAGCAACGGAGCAAAACATCTTGAGACCCAAAAGTCAGACATCAACCCATCACCCAAAACGCTAGATGAAACAGAAACGTTTTGAGCCCCTGCCGAAAAGTCATGAGGGAGGGGGTAGTTCTCAATTCCTCTGGCAAAGAGTTCCACAATTGTGGCGCCACAGCAGAGAAGGCTCGCCCACGAGCTGCCATTCCCCTAACTTGGGACAGTGGTGGCACTCGCAGGAGAGCCCCCTCAGATGACCTAAGAGAGTGGGCCAGAATGTATGGGAGAAGGCGGTCCCTCAGATACCCTGGACCCAAACCATGAAGGGCTTTAAAGGTCATTAACAGCACCTTGAATTGGGCTCAGAAACGAATGGGCAGCCAGTGCAGCCGCTGAAGTAGCGGTTCAACAGAGTCAAACCGCCTAGCTCCAGTGACCACCCGGGCTGCCTCATTCTGCACAAGTTGCAGCTTCTGAACCATCTTCAAGGGCAGCTCCACGTAGAGCATGTTACAGTAATCCAGTCTTGAAGTTACTAAGGCGTGAACCACCGTGGTCAGGTCCGAACGACTCAAGTACGGCTGCAGCTGGCGCACCAGCCGAAGTTGGGCAAACACACCCCTGGCCACAGCCGCCACCTGGCTTTTCAGGGAGAGCTGTGCATCCAGACGTACTCCCAAACTGCGCACCTGTTCCTGCTGGGAAAAAATGCTGGGAAAGGAGAAATAAACAGGGTGCCATGGCTAGAGGTGGTTTTTATGATTTTATTTTTTCACAGATTACGGTGTTTAACCAAAATGAAATAGCAGAAAGCAGTGTTCTGTGTTTTTATTCCAAATTTTCCCATTTTAACTGCTTTAAAAGTGTACTAGGTAGGTGGTATAGGTTGTACAGTGTCAGCAAATGAAAAATGATGCAATTTCCACAGATTTTTAGCAGAAAGCCGTGTTCTGTGTTTTTATGCGGTTATCAACAACAACAACAACAACAACAACAACAACAACAAACACCTCTAGCCATGGGTGTTTGAAATAACAGCTTCAGCAGAAGCGAGGAAACCCACCCACCCTCCACTAAACCCAAGAGAAACACAATCTTGCAAAATCAGAATAATATGAGGGTATCAGGATAATGGGGTGAGATCAGATTGGGAAAATACTAAATAATCAAACCTCAAACAGACTTGGACAATAAAATATTGTATTGAACGTAATTAAATGGGTCTTTTTTTTTTTGTTCTTTGCAGAACACCAAAATGTACAAGTGACAAACAGATTCAGAGAAACAGTAATGAACTAAAAAAGACAAAACAGAACTGGATTTTTTTTTTTAATGCAGAAAGCACAAGTGCAAAACTGTAATCGTATCTCTGCCCTTCCTCACCATGGCAAATGGATGACAGAATGAAGAGAATATACTGGTATGTTGTCTCTGTTTTTTATATTTTTGAGCATTTTTTGTCAATTTTTGCTGCTCTGTTGTCATATATGTGTGTGTTTTTATGTCTCAAGAAACCCTATCAAGTTCTTAGGACACTTTGGCTAGAATGTGTCTGAAATCAAGAATGAAGGCTTTATGTTGTCAGTTTCTTCACTGCTCTCTCTCTCTCTCTCTCTCTCTCTCTCTCTCTCTCTCTCTCTCTCTCTCTCCATCCTAGCTGCACCTGGCTGTAGGAGTCAAAACTGAAAGGACGAAGCAGACATACGGCGCAATCCTGAAGAACTGTCGGGCGACGGAATGAGTGTTCCGCCGCCCGAAGCTGTCGTGAACGTGCCATAAGGCACGTTCGCGGTAACTCGAGTGCAGGAAAGGCCGGCACAAGACCGGCCTCCCCTGCTTCGTCGCCGAAGCCCACGCCCGGCCACCGCCGGACCCAGGGAAGGATCCAGTGGGTGGATCGGCGAGGGAGGGTTCCTATAGGCCCAGCTGGTCAGGGAGGGGGGTGGGGGACGGCCTCGGCCATATCCTGGTCCCCTCCGGGCGGCTGGGCTGTTACACGGCCTCCTCCTACTTCCGCCAGCAAAAATCCGAGGAGGCCAATTGGCTGGGCCTGGATTTACACTCGGGGAAGGGGACGAGTGTCCCCTTCCCTGTGTATACCTCCGGCGAAGCAGCAGCCTGGCCGTGGCGGAGCACAGGATCCGGCGGGTGGCCTGGGCCACCTGCCAGATCCTTACGTAGGATTGCTCTGCCCAACTCTGAAATGGATTGTTTCTCCCTTGTGCCTGATCAGTGATCATTATATTTGGCTTAGGACAAATCCCTATGATAATGAAGTGGGTCCTGCTCATTGAGCTTTAGCATTCATCCTGAAGTATGTGTACACTTCTATGAGGTATATGAGGCAGGAGTGATCTACAGTCCTTTTATCCCTGTTCCAGTCTTTTCCTTGCAGAAGACAGGCACAGATGCCTGCTGCCAGAAGGATAAGCATTTACTGACTGAAGGGGAAAGCTGCAGCTGCTATTTTAGTACTACGGGGTATCTGTGGGAACCATCTCTGTGGAGACAACTTTGAAGGGGGCCCACGCCCCCTTCAGCTTGGGCCTTTTGCAAGAGAGCTGGATGGTGGTTGGAAAGCTGGGCAAAACTTGCAATGTAACATCTGTCCATCCCTCCATCTGTCATGGTCCCTCTCACCAGTGCAAATTATCATGTGTCCTTGTTGATTTGTATCTTATAGAATAGTGTGAAACTCTTGGAGAAGTAAAATGACTGGCAAACATCAACATTTCTCAGGAGAGTTAGGGAAATCTGAAGGAATGAAACCAACGGTTCCCAAAATGGAACAAAATCCAAGAGTCAATATAGGCTAGATTTATCTTGTGGCCACCACATACTAAAAAGGCTGTGGGAATAGGCCCTAAGGCCTGACTTTAGGCAGGATTGGGCTGCCCATGGTAGTTTTTTGTTAGATGGGAATGTGGTTAAGCATTTACTAAACTTCATAAAAAAACTTCAATTTCAATATTGCAAGTGATAATAACATCAAAGCTACTAATTAAAAACCACAAATATATTACACACAGCCAAAAAACAGGGGGGTATTCTTTTTTGATTCACATACATCATAGTGAGGGTGATGTGAGGAAGAGATATTTTCACAGCTATAAATAATGCAAGGATATGTGCTGATGTCTCATGTGACTCCACACTGCTTTTGAATAGAAGTTTTTATGCTTCCAAATATTATGTATTTTCTCACATACCAACATTTTATCAATATTTTGTTGTTTTAATGGTACTTAAAATAGATCTTATGTATACAATGTCATTTTGATTTTATTTATCTCCAAAACTAAATTTTTCAACGTAAGCTCCTTGGGATCTATTAATATTAAAAAAAGAAATGCTATAAGCAGTGATGTAACTAGAGTGGAGCAGAGGCAAGTAGTTCTGCAAGACTCCGTTACACCAGAGTCAGCGGCCCCTCCCCCTTGCTGTTAGAGCCATTCTGGCAGCAACAGCAACATGCAGGACACTCCCCTGTCGCTGCCGGAATGGCTCCAACAGTAAGGGGGAGGGGCCGCTGACTCCGGTGTAACGGAGTCTTGCAGAACTACTTGCCTCCGCTCCACTCTAGTTACACCACTGGCTGTAAGGCATTCTGCAACTATGGGTTAGAGTGGGATTTATCAATCAATCAATCAATCAATCAATCAATCAATCAATCAAACAAACAAACAAACAAACAAACAAACAAACAAACAAACAAAAAGAGGGCAACAAATATTTTCGCTGATAGCTCTGGAAGCAAATAAATGTATCTTACCTCTGTTAACATTATTAGACCAAGGAAGTATGATACAACTGATAGAGCAAGAATCAACAGTTCTCGTCGGTATCCCCTCCGGAAAACTTTTGGATACATATCCACCACGGCTGTCACAAGACTTTCCACACACACAAACTGAACAAAACAGATGCAGGAAAAAGTATATACAAAATGAATATATAAAAGTATATACAAAATGAATTATCTGTAGCTTCTATAGCATTTGCTGTTGCATAATATATAGTTATTTTATCATATATAGCCTATGCCTATCCAGGAGCTTAGCTGTTGCTGCCAAAGATTGTTTAAACTGAAACAGGTAAAAACATCATCCTATTTTACACAAGTGAGACACAGCTGTGCCATAGCTCCCTTTAGATGTAGCACCTATTGCCCTTGCTACACATTTTTGTAAGCACTAGGAGGATGCAACTCTGGAGAGATGGGACTCCTCTCACAGTGAAAGGATACCTAAGTAAGACACCTGCACACAACATTCCTGCAACATCTAAGGTAATTTCCCCTGTGCTGCAGTTCCACAACAGAGCAAAAATCCTGTGATACAATCTGAAAAATAAGGATTTGCCCAACGTCACCCAGTGAGTTTCAGTACTGAGGAGAGATTTCAACATTTTTCCTATGTCCACTGCCCCTCTTAGCCTTCAAGAAGACAAATACAAGAAGATGCCAGAAGATGGGAGCTGTCAGGCTTTTGCACTGCCAATCTTGATTAGGGAACATGCATGTTTTCCCTGCTGGTGCTGGGACTACATGTTCTAGCAACCCCAGTAGAGAAATTATGCTCTGTGCCACTGTGCACCTTTCCAAGCAAGGAGAGGAGGTGGGGAGAAGGGAAGGCAGACTCAGGCAGACCATTTTCTGGACTGGGTCGACCACACCCTTGCTCAGGCAGGGCTGCATTTCACCCAACCTGAATAACCCTGCTCAAAAGCTTGCAACACCTTCAGTTACACAGGATGGGGACCACCACCACCACAAAGGTCCTCTTATGTGTCACCACCATCCTAGCCTCAAAAGGCAGACTGAGGTATTAGCTCAAATGAGCTGAACAAATTGAGGTTACTAACTCAATAAACATTTGAAAACACCTGGGTCTATATTTATTTGAAATAATCTTTGATCCATACCTGACTATCTAATCCAAGGAAGATGAGCATCGTAAAAAACAAAGTTGCCCACAGTGGTGACAGGGGCATCATTGTTACAGCTTTTGGATATGCAATGAAAGCAAGTCCCGGTCCTGAAAAAGAAAATAAACAGAATTTGCTTATATTTGTTAGTAATAATTTCTTATAATGTAGACAGTTTGAGATAATGTCCTGCAGTGTTACAGAGGACCCTAGAGGAAGATATTATAACTAAACACATTAATTAATAACAGTATTTCTATACCGCTTTTCAACAAAAAGTTCACAAAGCGGTTTACAGACAAAATCAAATGATTAAATGGCTCCCTGTCCCAAAAGGGCTCACAATCTAAAAAAGATGCAGAACAGCACCAGCAAACAGCCACCAGAAAAGACTGTGCTGGGGTGTGATTGTAAAAAAAAAAACATTAGGGGGGTTGAGAAAGCCTGCCCATGTAAACCACCTTGGATTAAAGTCAGAGGAGAAATCCAATGACCAAGAAAGGTAGTATATAAATACTTCTTCTTCTTCTTCTTCTTCTTCTTCTTCTTCTTCTTATTATTATTATTATTATTATTATTATTATTATTATTGACGTCTAGAGTGTCACAGAACAGTTACAATAACTATGAACAATGCCTGCATATATGATTTATAGGACTGAAATGTACTGTTGTGGATCATATATTTCAGGAAAAGGGATTGAGGTGGCTTTGGACATTTGGAGATGCAGGGACAACAGGAATCACATGTGTTTCATCTTCCTCTTCCCAGCATACCTCTGTAATATCTGAAGTAACCACAACTGAATGGAAGAAGGAGCTTTGTGAGGGAAGACACTTCTGCTGTTGCAAAACAGCTGCCAGTGGAGCATGGAGTGTTCTGATGCTGGTCATTTTGGGAGTGCTGCTGCAAGAGGTGGCAGCGTTCCTCATCGCGCCTGCTGGAGCAGGTAAGGCGGGGTGGGCGAAACTGGGCAGGGAAGTCGGAGAAGTAGGGGCGGGGAGGTTGCAGGAGTGGGTGGATCCGGCACCAACGGTGCGTGCTGGATCCTATCCCCTCTTTGCAAGCCTCCACGCTCCCTTTCTCTTCTCGGACTTGTGCCACCTACAGACGAGCTACAGAGCTGGCGCAGGTCCGAAGAGACCCATTACAGAGCAGGAGGCTTACAGGGGGGGGGGGAGAAGAGGATTTAAATCTCCTTTCCCCTCTGAAGTCTCCTGATCTGCTTCCCCCCCCCCCCCCCGGGACACATCACACTCCTTTTGGGCGCACCTGCACTACCAGAGGGAGGGAAGGATAGGATTGGGCTCTGAGACTCATATTTCCAAACTCAGAAATTAAAAAAGCATTAATTAAAAAGCAAGCATTATAACGTGTGCCAAACGTGTGCAATGTGCTGAGGCTACTGGGTGGACAGTCCTTGTTTTACCATGCTGTCTGTGCTGTGATTCTAAACTTGCTCCAGCATAGCACAATGAAACTGGGAGCCTCTGCCCAGTTGCCTCAGCTATGGTGGATGTTTAGAACTGGAAGGGTGGTACAGTCCAATTAAAAAAAAATCTTAAATTCACCTTTCCAAATACAGTACACCCCCCATATCCGCTGGGGATATGTTCTAGGCCCCTCCGTGGATACTTGAAACCTTGGATAAGAGCGAACACCCCCTCCATGGTTTCCTGAGGGCCCCCCCACCCTGCTTCCCCTGCAGGCAGGCATGCTTGCCCCCCCAGCTCTTATTGTTTCTTTCAGCAAGCTTTGTTTCTTTCTTAAAACAAACAGAGAAGCAGCCTCCATTGCAGGCAAGTAGAACGAGACTAAGTCCTAGAGAGGCTCTGCAAGGTTAACAGAAACCTTGCAGAGCCTCTCTAGGACTTAGTCTCGTTCTACTTGCCTGCAATAAGCAGCCAGAGGCTGCTTCTCCTGTTTGTTTAAGGAAAAAAACGAAGCTTACTGGGAAAAAAGTAAAAGCCTGGGGTGTGTGTTTCCCCGCGATCTGTGGATAACTGAAACCGTGGATAGCGAATCTGAGGATATGGGGGCCCACCTGTACTCTTATCTTCCAGTGAAGTATACAAGAAGATTACCAGTATCAAATTTGCATTTAGAACTTACCTGATTCTGCAACTTCTGCTATTGGCACCCCCTGCTCATAAGCCATAAAGCCAAGGACAGAAAAGATAGCAAAACCAGCCACAAAGCTTGTGCCACTGTTCAAGCAACAGAGCATAATGCAGTCCCTGAAGAACAAAGAGCAAATCATTATATTTTACCTTGCTTGTGGTTTTATTTCACACATTATGACAGAATAGATTGATTGATTTTCAGCCTTCACCAACTGAATCAGTTGTTATGATTCTTCCCAATGAGCTACAGCTCTGAAATTTGGTATATGTATAGTCCAAGACATCCTGATGACAGAAAAAAAACTGAAAATGAAAAACACGCACACTGCCCCCTCAAGATAAGGCACTCAAATTATTAAGCTACTTCCACACTAGCAAGGGAGCTGAATTTTGGTACACAAGTAGTTCAAAATACGCTAATCGCTAGAAGTTGGGGGGTATTCTATTCAGCTAGAATACCTGAAGTTGGGGGCAACTTGGCCCACAGCCCTCTGAGACGCTCTGAGTGACCGTAGCAGGATGGGGCTTCCAGATATCTTGCCTGGCAGTGACATCATTGCTGGGCAACAAAGTATTGTGGGAACAGGCCAATCTTCTATTCCAGTACCAGCCCCCACTGGGACACCAACCCCTTGGGCCAACAGCTGCTACCCAGGCTTCCTGGCCACATGTGAGGGTTGGTGTGAGGCTTTGAAGAGAAGAAGGGTACCGCTAGACCAACCTGGCAGACCGTGATGATTCTACCCTCCCCTGCTGTGTAAAGAATCCCCAATAAACCACAAACAGTAGCATCTTTAGACATAGTTTTTTATACCTTCCATTCCCCCTCCTCATGTCCTTCCCATTCTTCTATGATGTGAATCTTCCCCTGTGGGATGGGGTGGAGGGGTAAGAACCACCCACAGTGATATTTATATATTTATCTCTCAATACAGGGAGCCCAAAGCATATGCTCAAATAGTTAAGGAACTTTCTAGCCACCCACAAAAAGCTGCATTTTTGTATCCACTAGCCTTAGTCACTCTGATTATTATGGAAGTCAGAAAACGGGGTATTTCTCTGTCCAACAATCAAATCCTGGGCTGTGAAGTTTACAACACAACAGTATCTTAGCCATACTCATTAAATAGAAGATCGAAGTGTGGCAATTCTGTTGTTTTTCAGCCTTGGATTATGGTAAGGGGGCTCTTATGTCCGAGGAGGCCATGTAAAGGCTGCGCCGGCCCGGAACAGGACGGGGATATGGCAGCCTCCATCCCTGCACCCTCCTGGGCTGGCTCGGCCAACCACTGGCCTCCCTCACCGCCTGGACTGCTGCTGCGCCCGCTGTTGCTTCCCTTACCTTCTCCAGCGGCCGCAGGGACAATCCAGCGCTGGAGTGAGGCTGCCCATTCTGACACCAGAATGGCGTTGCCCATTTCTCACGAGATTTGTGTACTGCCATCTTGGATCTTGCAAGATCCAAGATGGCGGTGCATAGGAGAACATTGGGAACCTCTAGAAGAGTCGTGGAAGCGTTGGTGGCAATCTACCTGTGCGAGGAGTCCTGGCTGGCCCGACAGCTGGCCAGTCAGGAATTGGATGAAAATAAAAGCAGCGGCAGGAGGAAGCAAGTAAAAATGGCAGGGAAATGTGGCGAAAAGGGGCAAAAATGGTGGGGAAATAATTAAATAATTGGAAAAATTATTTCCATGCCTGCAAAAATAAATAAATAAAAAAGGAACAGAAGCAAAGCGGCCTGAAAAATAAAAAATAAAACAAGATTCTGGAGGGGAAAAAATAGGGGGTGGGTGCCCCGGTTTGGGCACCTCAAAACATGGTAAGCCTATTTAGTGCTGACAATTCTATCAACTCTAATCATGTAGAATCACAGTTCATGTGATTCTTCTCCCTCAAATAAGGGAATGTGGAATGCTTTGTTCAGCCTCGCCATAAGAACACAAATTCTAAAAAGTCTTTTAAAAATTGTCTAATATTGTGATCAGTCAATTTTACTACGACAAAAATATTAAGATTGTAAATCTGCATATTCTTTTAATGACATAATATACATAAACAGTCTCAGACTAATCAATCCCAGATTCAGCTGTTCAGATTAATTACGTAATTCTGCACAATAGTAGCCTTAAGAAAAAGTTAACATAAGCTTTGTTCAGAATAACAAGTGAAGGAAAAGAGGTGAATTAAGGGAATGTGTAGTGTCAGCTTTACAACACAAAGGGATACACATTTGTGTTTACACTAGGGGGAGCCCAGACACTGCTTTAAAATTGCTTGTGAAACAAGGTTAATATCACATAGTAGTTTCAAGTTCTTTAGTGTTTGAAAAAGCTGTTTATAAAATGAACTTTAACCTTGTTTTATCAATTCACTATCATTTCACATACATAGAAATCAACATTTTCTAGATGGAGTATGAAAGTATATCCCAGATGTATGATACAAACTTCAGTACTTGTACTTCCATTATAATTTCATGTACCATAAGAAGATAGTATACTAAGAGTCCAATCCTATTGTTTCCCACCCCCACCCCCACTCATGCAGCAGTGCCAAAATGGCTATCGCTGCATCTTGCAGTGTGTGTGTGTGGGGGGGGGGGCAGTCCAGGATGTTTCCTCTGGGTGAGAGAATAGCACACTGTGGGGTTATGTGTGTAAGGAATTCAAATTTCAGAAGTTTAGGGAAGCCTCACAATTGCCAAAGGTGTGGCCGATTCCAGGTGCACACACTATGCAGTTGTAGGAACCTTGGCCTTGTTCCAGTGTTACCTGAGTTGATTTCTAGAATTATTTTCTATTGTTCCCTTTAATAATCATGGACTGTACAGTATACAGTATGCCCTTAAGCCAAGGAGCACCATTCAAGTCAGGCCTGCCTGCTTATGCCATGCAATACATTCTGGACTATTTGTGAATTAATGGACACTGTTTGCTCTGGGACCTAGGTCAGACATTCAGGGCCCCTGACCTCTGCTGCTACCTTGCAAGTTGTATATCCAGAGGAAGAAGACAAGGCTATAAAACAGTGTTTCTCAGACGCTGAGAACCTTCTTTTCTCTTGCAACTTCCCTTCCCTCTGTCAATCCCTCCTCCTCAGAAGCCTAGAGAAAGGGACTGAAGAGTAGAGTGCTCCTAAATTCTTCTTTCTCTAACATCCCTTTCCCTTTCTTATCAGTGCACCAAATAGCACACACACGCTCACACCACAGTCTAGGAACACATATAACCACACCAATTAGGATCTCTTTTACTGCTTTTTTCTTGTGCCCTTGGTGAAGTACCTTATTTTTTATGTTTGTTATTTTACAGTAAGTCTTAAACTGTTTGACAGAAGCTCCTCTTGCCTTAATCACTCCCCTACTCCAAGGAAACATTTATTAAATAATTCCCCCACACAGCTCCCATAACACCCTGGTTCTTTATTTGGTAGCTTTGGCATTTTAGGACAAGGCTGTGGAGTATCAAGATTCATCTACATATTTCAGAGTACAAGGGATGCTAGAGTTCCCTGGCTTGCCTGACAAATGTAAGCGGAGGTAATGTAAACCAATATCACTGACTTTGGTGGAACCTTTGAGCGACTTTTCTGGAATCTGTATTTCAAGCTATGAGGCCTGCTTTTTTGGTGCAACAATGCTAGTGGCATTCTGTGGGGCATTTCACCCCAGTGAGTTACTGGCGGCATGTAAGCAGGACTCGCGAGGAAGGGCCATGAGGTGAGGGGATGTATGTATTAGTAGCAATCAGGTATTAGTAGCAATCAGCAATCCATCTGTGTTGGTCTATCTTGGATAGATCTATGGATAGGTCTATCTTGGATCTATGGATCCATCTGTGTTGGTGACCCTTAAGAATGCTAGTGGCTCTGTTTTATGCCCAGTGACTGTGGTGCAGGCAGATTTGGCTATGCAGGAGGATTTGGAGGGGTCTCTCTTTCAGCACCAGGATGGTTCCTTCTTCACCTTTTATCAGTTTAGATTAGTGGTATGTAAAGATTTGGAACATAAAGAGATTCTGGTAGGAACACTTAAAGCTGTAACAGACCGCATGCGTCTCGCTGCATCACTTCTCGGAGTCGGTTTTGATTGGCCCAACATGTTGCTCCGCGTCCCGCCCCCACAACACTGAACGCGGCCTCTCATTGGCCGAAGGTCATTCCGGTGCGTTCCAACTTGAATAAACTGAGCTTCGGCCAATGAGAGGCTGTGTTGGGTGTTGTGGGGGCGGGATGCGGAACAACGCGTTAGGCCAATCAGAACCGACACTGTCAAAAGCGACTTCTGGTCTCATGTCGCGAGTGGAACTCACTTTTGATTGTGGTTTTTTTTTTTACTGTTTACAGCCATTTGGACACATTAGAAGGTGTGCAGGAGTCCAGAAGTGGACAGTGGGCCAGCACAGCTGAAAAATAAGATGCTCCATTCCCCCAGTGGGACGCCTACTTCCGGGGTGAGCCATCCATGTTGAGTCAAATCCACGTATGGCTAACCCACGGATGAGGAGGGCCCACTGTAATAACTTGTAGCCAAAGATGTGTGAGCAAGTCTTGGACAGGGAACTTTCCCAACCTCTCCCCACTGCATCCCCAGCACCCCTTAAAAAACCACTCATGTGGCCTTCTGGAATGGTGTGGGATGGGGCATGGGGGTGCTGCAGTGGGAAGGGGAGAACTGGCAAGAATCAGAAGGCCACCTTGGATGAGTAGCATTGCCTTCAGCTTGCCTAAGAACACCTCTGAATTCAAGCCAATGTATATGTCACACAGAACTATATGGCACATGCTACATGTCCTTTCAATATATTAACATTCTCTGTTAACCAATACTTACCTTTATAACTTTAATAATGGAACATTAACTTTTTTCCAGCTATAGCTTGCAACTTGAGATTCAAAACGCATCCAGCACCAAGGCCCTAACCCAATAGTTTCCAAACGTACTGGGGTCACAGGGCCCCACAACCTCTTCTTTCTGACTCACCCGGGTGCCACCATCTAGGATCATATGAAATATCATGAGATCCAAGATAGCAGTGCCTGGGAGAGCTGGTAGGAGGGCACACCCCACAGTGCCCCGTGAGTGTGTTGCTGTGCACCAGGCAGCCACAACATACACTTTGGGAACCTCTGCCCTAACCTTTAAAACATGTGAAGCACTACACACAAACATGTGAATGCATGTACTGTATCTGTTTTAACTGGTGTATGTACTTCCATCGGCATACACGGCTTTACACGGTCTCCCTGGATGTATGCCAGCTCTGGAGCTGGCGTGCATCCAAGGAGGCCTATAGGCGCTAGGTTTGCCTACACCCAGGTAAGGGGATGAACGTCCCCTACTCCTGAGGTGCGTCCTAGTAGCCCTGGAGCAGCCCAGAATGGGCTTAGGATGCAGCGGCTGGCCTAGGGCCAGCCGTACATCTTTACACAGGATTGTGCCATAAAACTGACCTGGGGATACCAAGTTAAGAAAAAACATAAATTGCTTATTACCTGTAGCAGTTGTTATTGTAGCTGTTGTAGCTGCCAAGGGCTGTCAAACAACCCAGGCAGATGGCATAAGAGAAAAAGATCTGTGTCCCAGCATCCACCCAGACCTGCAGGTGCAAATATAACAAAAATTAGAGGAAAGACACAATATTTTTGAGGATCATGTAGGTGATTGTATAGATGAAAATCCTGGTGGTCAGATTATCTAGCTGCATCTAAGTTGGTAAACCCCATGAAGCTAAATCTGTCAGATCAGTGAGAGAGAACATGAATTCTGGTCCCCCTTTATGACTGTATTATTAACTCATTTCTTCTATTTGTTGGAGGAGATATGGTGGTTTGTAGATCTGCTTTTATGCTCTTGTACAATAATTCTGTATTCGGTCTTAACACTTCAGTCATTTTTGTTAATGTACTATGTAGAAGGCTTAGATACAGTGATAAAGATTTACAGACAGACAGGGTAACATTGAACTTCAAAGAGTGCGAGTCGGGTTTATATGTGCATCTGTTGTTGCAGTGTTGTTAACAGTTTGTAAGTTTATGAATTCTGCTGAAGGAAAGGAGTTATTTTGTAACTTAATGAAAAACCTAGAACAAATAGTCACAACTGTTTTGGTACGTATGTCTCCCTTAGCTTTGATGCCACTGATGCACAGCAGAAATATTCACACAACTAAAAAGGAACATTTTACATGCCCTAATTTCAGCCCTATTAACTCGCTTTACAAGGGTGTTGGAGTACACAACATATCTCCAATAACTTGTATTTTTAGGAATTTGACCCGAGCTCCCAGGATAGTACCTGAATAAGTGACAATCCAGCCAAATAAATAGGACAAATTTAATGAGGATTTCTGAAAATCAATGAATCAAAAATGCACTGAAAAAGCTATGACCGAGATCAAACGATCACAAAACTAGTTCTGAAAGTGGAAGTGTTTCTGCTTCGAAACACCATTAGGATCACATTTAATTTGCATCAGAAGTTTAAATGGTTGCACTGCTGTCATGATGAATAAAAAATAGTGGATTACATCTTTTAACTTGGTAGTGAGAAATGTGTATACAGATAACGTTGTGATAGAGTAACAAACGTGGGATGCTATCTTTAGCACTGGGATGTATCTGAAGTAATCTAAGTTTTTTTAGACTGTTCTAAATGTTCCTCAAATGAGTCGTTCTCATGGAGTTAGACAATCTACATACACACCTTTTCCAGCCATACCCTATAGCTATTATATGCACTCTTCAGGTTCATCTTATCAGGACCAAGGATAGTGGTTTTCTGTACTTCATCCTTTTTTCTTATACTTTTTTCAGTATTCATGCCTCTGGCCTTTCTTGCTCATTGCTTGACTGTGCTCCGTATTTCACAATTTTCTTGCAATTTATCATTGTTATTCACAGACGTACGGCCTGTGAGTTTTGGAGGAGTTTTGGCTGCTGGAGGTCTCCTCGGGTTAGGGGACATGAGTTCCTTTGCCTGGGGTAAGAACCAGCAGCCGCTATAGGTCAACTCAGACCTGCACCAGCAGTATCGCTGGCACACATCTGCGTTGATCCATGAAGATGGATCAGGCCCTGAAAGGGAATTAGAATTTGGTGGGCGCCGCTGCTGCTGAATTCTGCCTCCCCTCCTGGACCCAATCAGCCCATTCCCCGCCCCTGTTCTACCCTCCCCCACACCTTTCTGCCTCCCATACCATCTTACTTGCCTCGGTGGGTCCTCCAGGATGTGTCAGCATGCGCAGGAAGTCTCTGGCAGTTATGACTGTTTTGCAGCAGCCAGCACCGGCCAGAACGCATGTTCCGCCAGTGGGGCAGCTCAATAGGATTGGGCTGTAAGCAGAGGTGTCACTAGAGTTTCCATCACCTGGTGCGAGAGCTCATAGCGTCACCCCAGTGGTGTCACTTGGTTGGTGTCACCCGGTTCAGTAACTCAAGGTGTCACCCCCATTTACTTTATTTATTTTAATATATAACAGTACAGGTCACCCAATAAATCATTAACTAACAAAAACTTGATGACATTCACACAACTGAATAAGAGTTCTAGTACTAGCTCTGATACACAGAAATGAAAGCTGATGCATATTAATACCTTATTGGTTCCATGCTGTTTCATAATAACACCTCATTGGCTCTCGGAAGAATCAGTCTCATTTGTCAGTTTTGAATTAAGGAAATCCACTTTTTATTACATAAGGTGGTTGTGTTTTCTTTTTCCAGTTATTACCTTTCCAATTAAATATAACTTGATGGTATTATCCATAAATACAAATTTCCCAAAAGGTTTCCACAATTTTGGCCACTAGTGATGTCACCCCCCTGAGGGTGTCACCCCGCGCCCCACTAGTGATGCTACTGGCTGTAAATAAACAAAAGTATAAAAGCACTGAAGAAATAACTGTTGTAAAGTGACTTCTTAATCCTGGAGCTTGGGTTTTGACAGACAGGAAGCCCAATCCTGTGTATGATACGGTGGCCGGCCTAAAGGGTGGCCGTCATATCCTATGCCATATCTGGGCTGCCCCGGGACAACCCTGGCGCACCTCGAGGGAAGGAGACAATTGTCAGCCCCAATGGGCATCTTCAAATGTACGTACGTTCCGGAGCTCACGTACATTTGTATCCTCCGTGCAAGGCCGGGAGAGGGCTTTGGATATCAGCGTATCTTGCCACCAATATACCTGCCCTCTCCAGGCCCACGAAGGCCTATCGCCGCCCTCCCTCACTGCCTGGTCTAACCTCCCCCCACCCCTGGACAGTGCTGGACTTAGCCGGTCCAGTGTGTGCAGGGCCAGGTAGGAGCCGGGGTAAGGGCTTCCGGCCTCAGCGCCAGTGGTCAGTACTCGCCAGGTGCTGTAAACGTGCTTTACAGCACGTTTACGACATCCTGCACCGGGGAGTGCGTGCTCCCCCAGCTCACCGTTACACAGGATTGCGCCATGAGTGTACATTGTGTGGATTTTAAACATCTTTTTAGTCTCTCTTCACATCATATTTTTAAATAATAAAAAGCTAAACCTTTCTGGATGTGTAGTAGTGAGGTTTTCTCCCACAGAAAAGCCTGCTCTGAAAGGCACAATTTCATTGCAGCACTTTAGCTTGTACAGTAATCTAACATCATTTTCTCATCTGCTTCAGCCTCTCACATATGGAGGAGAAACTGGTTTCAGATTATTGTAAAAAATTTAAGTGCTACATGAAATGACACCTTCTTGGTGCAGAAAAGATGGATGTGAGGCAGGAAATTGTTTTATTTATATTGCAACAAAAGGGTGGTGCCCAATTGTGAAACATGCTTTGCAGAACTATTTATTTCTTTATTTCTTTATTTCTTTATTTTGCACATTTTTATACCACCCTTCCTCCAAGGAGCTCAGGGTGGTGTACATGGTTCCTTCCCTCCTTTCGTCCTCACAACAACCCTGTGAGGTTTATATCCCGCTTTCTCCCCCCAAAGGGGAAACCCAAAGTGGCTCACAAAATTTAAAAATTACAAATTTGATACATATAAAAATATAAAACTCTTAAAACATTAATACACTCTAAAAACACAGTACAAGATATAAAAACAGGAGTAAAAAAGTTCTTGTAAAAAGGGGATGGACCACTAAAATAATTTTGATGGACTGCAATAATTTAGGCTGCAATCCTATACCCAGTAATTTAGGAGTAAATTCTGTTGAAATGGCGTAAGTGCACTTACACCAGTGCATCTACTGTTACACTGGTGCAAGGTTACACAGGATTGCGCTGTCAGAGAGGTGCTGGTTAGTCTACAGTGGACATTGAAATTGTTAAAAAGGGAACAAATTAGCACGTAGGATTGAAGCTTGGGCACAACAGTCTCATCCAGGAACCTCTGAGTTGGGTTACCACTGTGGTCTCAAACGTCTTGTCTAGAAATAGCAAATTTGGGACTGGCTAGAAATTATCCAGTACAGTAGAGAGGAAACGTGGCTTTTCCAGAAGCAGCCTCACTCCTGCTTTCTTTAGCCATGATGGAACACTGTACTCCTATAAGGAAGCATTTATAACATTCTCCATCCCTTTGGCAATCTCTTGCTACCCTAATCAACGAAGAACAGCAAAGGCTGAACATGCCTATGGTCAACCAAATGCTCTCAAAGATCCAGGCCACACACAAATTGGAAAGTATAGTTGTGGGTTTTTTGGATTTTAGCATAGGTTCTTTCAATTTTTGTAAGTTGCCTTGAGGGTCTGTTATGATTGAAAGGGAGAGTATAAGTTGATCATGTTAAACAAACACTTCATTCTTGTGACTGAATTATTACAATGGTCAGGATCAGCACATATTAAATCGGGGAGGAACTCAAATCAATTGTCCACAATCTTACAGAAAACTCGCATATCAATGAATAAGTAAAACCCATTTTAAAAGTAGCATTAATCACATGCAACAAACCATTTGACATTTGCTCTTAATTAATTTATAATATTGATAGATAAAAGACAATGAAAATAGGAACATCACTTAGAGGAAATGTAATTTTACTTAGAGATGAAATTTTACCCATTGTCCCTCATTCACCAACAGCACAATTCTATACAGATTTACTCAGAAGTAAGTCCTTTGGTGATCAACAGGATTGACTCTCAAGAAAGTGTGTAGAGGATTGCCACTCAAGTCAAGCAATAATCAAGACCTATTTGAAAAAAAAAGTTTGCTTTGGGCAGCATTAATAATCTGCAACATAAAGCAATTATGGCAGCCTAGTCTGATAGAGAATTTGCAGCATATGTCCCAGCAGTAGGAAGCAGAACTCTACTAATAAACAGATCTGTTTCAAACTGTGCAAATAGGATAAAACAAAAACAACCTCCCACCTGTTTAACATCTGATACTATAGCAGAAGTATATGGAATTGTTTTTGGAAAAGGATTCATCCTTGAACATTCAATGTGTGCTATCCAGGCTCCAAACATTTTGACAATATAAACATATTTCAAAAACGCAGGGATAACATAAAATCTATTATGATGTGGATGGTCAGCCCAATCCTATGGAACTCCCTGCATGGTGATGCAGTCACGCCAATGAGGCGTAGGCTGTATCTTGCAGGGGAGTTTCAGGCTCTGGTGATCTCTTCCGGGTAAACGAAAATTTGTTCCCTTACCCGGGGATAAGCCCTCGCTTCCCTGCTGGGTCTACTTGGGCCTGCACCAGCTATACAGATGGCTCAAGTCTGAGTGGACCTGGGAATGCAGATCAAGGCTAGGAAGGGGGATAGGATATCAATAGCTCTACTGGCACCAATACCACCCCCTTCCTAGCCTTGATCCACCCTCTTCCCTGGCCTGATCTTCATCTTATTTCTCCCCCTGCCCTAGTGTTGACTTACTGGTGCTGGGGAATATGGTTGAACCGCTGGGATGCAGACCTGGACACTTGACATTTGTGGTGGTGCAGTGTTGTGCTTTAGGCTAAATGCAGTGCTGTGCTTTATGACAGCCGGAACGCTCGCTCCAGCAGCATAACGTCCTATTAGGATTGGGCTGCAAATCAAGCCAAATGGCATAGATGAGCAAATGGAAGTATCCTGCATAGTTTTCTCAGTGTCTTAGGTTGCAATCCTATACAATCCTATAGTAGGACTTCTCAGTAAACATGTGTAGGATTGTGCTGGAAGAAAGTAGTAGTTTGCCTCCACTTAAGCTCACATTTTAAAAATTGTAGTAACTTAAAAAATAATTTAAACTTAAAGCAACTTAAAAAGGTATCCCCTGACAATTAAGTCCAGTCGTGTCTGACTCTAGGGTGTGGTGCTCATCTCCATTTCAAAGCCAGCGTTGTCCGAAGATGCCTCTGTGGTCATGTGGCCGGCATGACTCTCCTTGCCGCAGCGCGTAGCATCCAGCTGGAACACGGAGCGCTGTTTACCTTCCCGCAAGCGGTACCTATTTATCTACTCGCATTGACATGCTTTGGAACTGCTAGGTTGGCAGGAGCTGGCCAAGCAACGAGCGCTCACCCCATCGCAGGAATCGAACTGCCGACCTTTTGATCAACAGCTTATGGTTCAGCGGTTTAACCCGCTGCGCCACCTGCTGGCCTTAAAGCAACTTACAGCAACTTAAAAAAAAATCAATGAACTGAATTTGCCTTCAAATATGAACAGTGGCATTCCTCTGGTAGGGGCCCGACTGTAAGTTGCGCCCCGTCCTAGTACTGCGTTCACGAACCGGAGTGAGGAGGCCCCACCCCCTCGCCGTCGAAGCCATTCCATGCAGCGAAGCCGAACGGGCAGGACTCCCTGCCCGTTCGGCTTCGCTGCGTGGAATAGCTTCGACGGCGAGGGGGCGGGACCTCCTCGCTCTGGTTCGTGAACGCGGTACTAGGACGGGGCGTGACTTAAGGTCAGGCCCCTACCGGACGAACGCCACTGAATATGAAACAAATGAGGTCACTTCAACTTAACAGGAGAAACACTGGAATTCAGGTACTACAGGTTGAGTATCCCTTATCCGGAGTGCTTGGGATGGGAAGTTGTCTGGATTTTGGATTTGTCTGGATTTTGGAATATTTGTATAAATATAATGACATATATATTGGGGATGTGACCCAAGTCTAAACATGAAATTAATTTGTCTCATACACCTTTAACACGTAGCCTGAAGGTAATTCATCCTATATTTTTAATAATTTTGTGCCCCAGCATGCCTTGCGCTAAGCCAGCTAGGTGCTGGAAAAAGTTTTCTAAAGTCATAGCCCCCAAAATGTCTGGATTTCAGAATAGTCTGGATTTCAGATGTCCGGATAAGGGGTAATCCACCTGTACTTCCAAGATTAATAGCCCAATTCTGTTCATTCTCCCCTGTCATTGCAGCGGCACCAAAATGGCGACTGCTGCATCCTATTGGGGGGGGGGGTTTGACGGTCCCAGGAGGCTTCAGCAGGGAAAGGGGATTTTAAATATCCTTACTCCTGCATACGCTTCCTGACCTGCACTGGGTCTCCTAAGATTAGCACTAGCGATTTTGCTAGTGAAAGTCCATGGAGAGAAAGGGGGCGAGGAGGTTGCTGCTGGTGGGGATAGGATCTGGTGCGCGGCTTCCATGACAGATCCACCCGTCCCGCAACCTCCATGCCCCATTATGCCCCTTCCCCACACCTTTTGCCCCCTCCCTGCCCTGTTAATACAAATCAAGACCAGCATTTTGTTTTTACACACAGACGCTGATGACAATAAAATTGTGCCCTCAGTGGAGTTGTAAGTAATGAAAGCGCTTCAGCATGATCAAATATAAATAATGTCTAACTTTCCACTACAGTAATCCAAGGCTTTCATTAGTATGTGTACCTATTAATCTTGTCACAATCTTATTTGTCATACTACTAAAAGTAGTCATTAAACAGGAAAATAAAGCAAAACAAAATATGAACTCTACATTGTGTATTTAAATAGCAGGAAATGTGCTGTATTTTGGATACAGGACTCATTTTGTTTCTGAGGTTTTACTACCCAGGGGTTTTCAACAACACAGTTTCTGTAAGCAGAGGCTTCATTAGGGGAGAAAACAGAACTTAAATAGTTAGGCATAAAATGGCTGAATTAAGCTCTTTTTTTCCACTCTTTAATGGGAGTGATTCTCAAAAGATTAAAAGTAGGTTAGGAGAATAATAAAACAGCTATGTTTCTAGTGTCTACCTGACAACAGCTTTTGTAGCAGTGAATAATTACATGAAAATCACTTCCTTTCCACCTCTCTTTGGGATTTCTGTGGGTTGCTAGGCAGTCCTTCTACTACCTTCTGCTAATGTTACTTACAGACGCCAATGAATACAGCATATTCATTATGAGAAAGGAGAACTGAGGGAGAGAAGGACCTAAATACTCCAACTTTTTTGTTTATTCATGGCTGCCTCCAGAAGCAAAGGCTATAGCTCAGAATACTTTACACTTATTTAAATGCTAATTTGTCCAGGCAAACTACTCCTCCTTAAAACAAAGCAAAATCTTTCTTGTAAGAAAAGTCACACTTGTGTCACGTTTTTGTGGTGCAAACCAATGAATAAAGTCAGCTTCTAGAACTAAGGTGTCTACCACAAATAAAGATGGGGCGGTCTCTTTCTGCAACCCTAAGAAACAGCCATCTCTCATTAAGAAGTGTCAAGATTTCTTCTCAAATGACTATGATAAAGTTTTGGAAGATCTTGGCATAAATTCCAAACTTCTGCCAACTAAATACTGTACTATAATATGTTTCACTTAGGAAAGAAAGAACTGCTTATGAACTTGGGGAAAAAACCTCTAACCTTAAGTAGGCTTACTATCTGTTCCGGAACGCCTGGGACTGTCTCGGGTTCCGGTTCCGGATTGGTCACGGGCTTTCTGGGCCCGGTGAAAGACTCCGCCGTTGCCGATTTCAAAGAGTCAAAACTTACCTTTTTTTCCGGGCACTGCCATCCTGGATCTCGCGAAATCTCGCAAGATCCAAGATGGCGGCGCCCAAATCTCATGAGGGCATGAGGCAGTGAGATTTTGCAAGCTCCAAGATGGTGGCATCCAAAAAAAGGTAAATTTTGACTCTTTGATATCGGCGGAGGCTGCGGGGGCACGACGGACAGCAATGATGAGGACAGCGGGCGGCAATGGCAGCAGCAGAAGAAGGGCATGACGAAGATGATGGCGGCGGCGGGACAGGCAAGTCCATTTAACTGGCTAGATAAAAATAAATAAATAAAATTTCAGGCGCCCTTCGGGCGGCAAAAGTGCACTTCGCACCCAAAAAAGAGATTTTTAAAATTGTATTTATTTATTTAATTGTTGGGGGAGGGGTTCCTGGTTTAGAACCGGGGAAATCTGGCACGCCTAACCTTAAGTAAACTCTTCCCATTGGTAAGACTGAGATCTCTGACAGTTTTATTTTAGAGGGCTGAGTGTGGTACAACCTAGTGTGGTTTGTCTCATACCATACAAAATTTTACTCAAACTAATTCATCAAGAACTGCTTGTAGTGCAGAACTTTGAATGTAGACATTAAAATAATCTTTTTAGACTTCAGTGTTTGCTATGTATCTTATCTGAAGTGAACTATTTAAGAATGAACTGTTTAAGAACTGAGCAAGTCAGCATGTTCATTTGCAAAATTTTGTATTTGTGTATGAACTAAATCAAATAAATATGTCTTCTGGCATATTATAATAGATAATAGCAAACTTATTTTTATCAATGAATTAGCAAAACCATAGGAGTTCTTTGGGAAGAAACTTTGCACAATTTAGGACAGTAAAATAAAGTGTGTCTGAAGTAAAGGTTAAGTGTTCAAAATTCTTGTGGAAAGGAACAGGATGGGCAGATAAGGGTCCACTGCAGAGATGAATTTATTTGCCTATTTAAACAAGGAAGTAGTTAGATAAATAGAAGAGAAATATTGATATAAAATACAATAGAAAAAAGTCCAGTAATATATTACATTTCTTTTTGTGGTGAACGTTCCTGATCTCCCCCTATTTTTTTATCATATATTTAATTTTTATTAATAAACTACCAAACAAAACAAAACAAAACAACAAAACAATACAACATACTACGAAAGATTACAGCAAGCGCGAAGCAGTAAATCCTACTTGTATACTATTATATATTTTCTACTTATAATATCTAACTAAGCCTATATCTCTAATATACTATTCATTAAATTCACACTTCATCACTCCTTCTCTCTCTCTCTCTCTCTCTCTCTCTCTTAAAGATTCTATAAGTGGTATCCAAATATTCACAAAAAGATTAACTAACTTTTCCTTTATCATCTAAAAATCTTAATTCCTGCTTCAAATATTTTAATATATAAAGCCACCCCATTTTTCTCCAAATGTACTAAAATAAAAACCTTCCAAATGTTTCTGTTTTTAAAAAAATCTATATCCCCTTTTTATATAAAATTCTTAAAAACAAATTACATCTTATTTAAGTCTTTTCAAATAATAAAACATTATTTTTCTTTTATTTACAAAAGGGTTAACTAACTTTTCCTTTATCATCTAAAAGTCTTAACTTCCACTTCAAATATTTTAAATTTATTAAGTCACCCCATTTTTTGTCTTCAAATTTTTTGTCTTCAAATTCCATCATCAAAATTTTTCCATCACTCTTTATATAAGTTTCTTAAAAACAAATCATATCTTATTTGTTTTTTAATAATAAAACATTTTTTTCTTTTTGTATAACATTAACTCCAGTAATATTCCCCACAAAAAAATAAAAAAATTATAATCACTTTTTAATTTTGACAGTTTGCCATTACCCCTTCCATCCCTCCCCTTCCTCTTCCTCCTCCTTCTTCTTCCTCTTCTTCTTCTTTCTCTTCTTCATCCTTAAATCTTTCCCGAAAGTCCCTTGTTTTTTGAATTGTATCCACTTTGCAATTTTTTCCACAGGATCATTCATGTCTTCTCTATTCCTCCCCCGAAAGACAATCTTCAGCACCTTTTTTTAGTAAAGTACTCTGCTTCTCTATCTCAAGTCTAGGTTTAACTCTTGGTACTTCCTCTGCTACAATCTCTTCCACTAAATCTTTCTCTTTATCATTGTCTTTCTCTTTATCTTCCTGTACTTCCATCGTAACCTTTATTCCTTGTAATTCATCCTTTCCCTTCACTGCTTGTTTCAGTTCTGCGTTCATGTTTTGAAATTTTCCCTGCAAAATTGCCATTTTTGCATCAAATCTCTGTTCCCATTTTTTAAAACAATACTCCAATTGTGTAGTCATGTTGCAATTTTTTCACCAGGTGCCAATCTCTCTTCTCTTAAAAAAAAAAGAGGTAAAATAAAAAAAAACTTCTGCGGTCGCCGACGTGAAACAGAAAGATTAATTGCCAAGATCCATGAACTCTAACACGGAAGGGCTCATATTCTTTTAGCAAAAATGTCAGGAATGTCAACAACAAAAATCCCAAACAATTTTCTCTTGCCAGAATAGTCTATTTAAAAAAAACCCTTCATACTGTTTTAATCTTCCATAAGTACAGAAAAAAATAGATAAAACTCTCCACTTTAAAACTTTAACTTCGTCTTTCCAACTTTCACTTTCGAATGTTCAGTTCGCCTTATCGCAACGTATTATTTTTAACGTTAACTCTTATCTCGGCTTATTTATTCAACTCATAAATCATTTCTACGCCTCTTGCCTAAGTAAAGCAAAGCATGTGGGAGGTGGCTTGGTTTACGGTTCATCTGCGGTTAGAGCATCGATGATAATCCTACTTTCTCGCCGAGAATCCAAAACTTCAGAGCCTTTGCCTTGAAGTGTCAGAAGAAGGGGGGCGATTAAAAGAAATGTGGTTTATCTCTTTGTACTCCCTTTTAATCCAGGGGTAGAGTAATTAAGTCCATCAGATGTACTCCGTCAATACAGATCGATCGGCGGAGTTGTCAGCCAGCCATGTCCTCCTAGCCGGCATCTCCTCCTAGCCGGAATCCTGATCTGACCCAGTTCATTGGCCCATAAAGCCTACCTGATTTCAAGGTGCTCAGATGACCCTAATAACGGGTATCCCAATCCTGTCTAGCAGTAAGCAGTGGCACAAATAAGGCACCTGCCACATCCTAAGCAGGATTAGGCCTCCCCTTTACTCCTCGGGTTAAAGGGACATTTGTCCCTTTATCCAAAATAATGCGCCGGCCGCCCTAATGGGGCTACTCGGATGTGCGCCTGCTATTTTATTGGCGCAGTTCCAAGAGCCCTGTGTAATGGCAGCCAGACCAGGGAAGGGGGTAGGATATAGTGGAGGAGGTCGCCGCTGATCCCTCCCCCGTCCCAGGCTGAGCCGACCAATCCCCCCCCCCCGGAATGCCCCATTCCACCATCCCCTTTAGGCCGGCCAGGTATCCTTACACAGGATTGGGCTGCCCAGCTAATACAGGTTGATTACCCCTTATCCGGACATCTGAAATCCAGTCTATTCCAAAATCCAGACATTTTTGGGACTATGACTTTTTCTACCACCTGACTGGCATAGCGCAAGGCACGCTGGGACACAAAAAATATTGTATAAAATTATCTTCAGGCTACGTGTATATGAGACATAAATGAATGTTGTGTTTAGACTTCGGTCCCATCCGCAAGGTATCTCATTATATTTATGCAAATATTCCAAAATCCAGGCAACTTCCCGTCCCAAGCAGTCCAGATAAGAGATACTCAACGTGTACTCTATTTCTGTTTATGTGGAAGATTGATTGTCAGAATTTGGAGTTTAGAATTTAAAAGTGTCTTTCCTACGAAACATTGATATTGCAATGATTCCAGCTTTTACGTTGTCCCCAACCTACAGAGAAAGAGGAATGGGCAGAAAGTCCAAGGGAACATGTGGGTGAATGGACAGTGGACACCAACTTTCAAGTGAACACAATATGTGAGACTGTAGAACACATTTACCGATTACGTGGTGCAGAAGTTAAGATGGGTGCCCGTGCCTTAACTTACAATGCAACTTTCAAGGCATGAGTGAATTTCTAAGCATCTTCTCTTATCCTACAGCATATAGTAAATGATAGTATTCAGAAACATATGCATGGCAAAATCTTTTAGAAGCACTTGTACTGACAAACTTAAATAAAATTTTATATTCACACATTTTCACTAAATTAGCTTCTAAATAGGGCTTATAGTAATAGCTGATGTATCGATCTCAAAGAAAAGAAATGCCAGATTCCTATCAAGAATTTTGTGTATATAGGATTCCTACTGCAACAATTCTGCCAGCACACTAACTGCACAATCCTATCCAACTTACGTGTAACCGGCGGTGCGGCGAGGACAGGAGGCCCCAGAATGGAAAGGGGATTCAAATCCCCTCCAAAGGGGGATTCAAAGGGGATTTGAATCTCCCCTTCCCTCCAAAGCCTCACACCCTGCCCTCCCCCGCTGGTTACACCGGTGGTGTAAGTTGGGTAGGATTGCGCTGCCCGACATATAATCCAAAAATTATGGCTCTTACCTTCATCTTTGAATTAAACAGAAAGGTGCCTTTCTATTCATGAAATGAAAAGAATGTCCACCTCTTTTTCTTTGTGGAGAATGCCCTAGGTGAAAGCCAGGATTTCTATTAAATGGAGGATTAGAAGAAAGAGCATAGAAGAATGGGAGCATGCTTGAAGAGCTTCTAGTACTTATTGAGATTCACTTCTTTTCTCTGCTTCTTCTAAATGGAAGGTTCATTTCCGATCACCAAAGCAATCTGAACCATTCCTCTGGGAGGAGGCTGAGAATAGTTTAGCTCTACAGTTACTGATCTGCTCTGACAGGCAACTGACCTTACTGAGAGTGTTTTGAGTTGCCTGATGAAATTTTAAAGAAATACTGGAAGCATAGCAAAACCTTACGCAGATAGCAAACGTTTTCAAGCAGCTTTTACAACTACTGTATTCACATTGTTTATTGTGGCAAATAGTTGTTAAAGGGTCCATCACACGGATTCATTTATAAACAAATGGAGATTAAGAGTATACAACAGGTGTAAACAAATGGAATAATTATCAAAAAAGTGCTGCTAAGTGCCCACACAACAGCATTGACTCCATTATTGACCAACCATTTTTCAAATTAAATGTGTTTGCTAAAGCCACTAAAAGTGGGGGAGGGAGAACAATTCCCCCCCACCCCCATTATACAAGATCAGAATAGAAAAAAATAAACTATGATAACATCCTAGAAATAGCAAGGAAGTTGGAGAGGAAAATAGGGAATGGGGAGGAAAAGGATAGGGCAAAGTACGGGGAACCATGAATCTTTAGAGAAGGAACAAGTGAAATTCAAAACGCTCAATGAGCAAGGGTAAATAAGAGCAAAAATCATATCAAGTGACCAACAGCATAATCCTGTATAATGATGGAGCGATGAGCCTGCCGCTCCAGTGTGTTGCAAATGTGCCGTAAGGCATGTTTTCAACACCCTGGGAGTAAGAAGCGCCGGCAACAAGGCCAGTACCGCACCACCCAACCCAGATCCCATCCCTGTGCCACGAGGTAAGTCCCCACCAGTTGGCAGGGGGGGAGGGCAGAATGGGGCATTCCGGGGGTGTGTGTGACTGGTCAGCCGGGCCCGGGAAGGGATCGGCAGCGGCGTGCTCCATTGAATCCTATACCCTGTCCCAGGCCTGGCCAGCGTTACACGGGCCTCTTGAATGTACACCAGCAAAATAGCTGGCGCAAATTAGAGCAGACCCATTGAGGCAGCCTGGGGCTCTACTCTCTGCTGGCACAGGCCCCATCCTGCACAGGATGCAGCGGGCACCTTATTTGCACCGCCACATCCTGCTAGACAGGATTGGGCTGCTCATTGGCTGTAGGTGAAGTGACTGCAATTTATACTCGGATACTGTGTCTGTGTTAAGGATTAGGTACGGGAGGAAGTTCTGTTGCCAAGAGACTTTTAAAATATGTTTGATGCCAAAGAGACCTTTTGAAATGAGTTGTGAGCAAGAATGGAGCATGTGCCAAAACGAACTGTATCAAGGAGGAATGCGATGGCCACGCTGCGTCCCTGAGCCAAGCCTGTGTGGAGTCTAGTCCCAAGCCTAGTCTTTTTACATGTCAAGTCTCAAGTCCCACTTCAATTCCCTATCTTTTTTTTAATGGGAGAAAGTGATGGTGGTGGTGGGGTGTGTGGGAGGGTTGTAAACACCTCCTGATGTTCCCAACTGCACTTTAAGTCCCTTTGTAGTCATTCAATGGGGCTTGATTGTGTTGTCCTGAGAAAAATCAATGCCTCCCGATAACTCTTTAAGTAAGTAACACAAAACACTGAGCTTAAGCTGCCCCTGGGCAATCTCTCTCTTTCCTTAACTGACCCCCCCCAACTGAGAAAAAGTAGAAGTGCAGGGAAAAAAATGCTGAGCCTTGCTTTTTATTCTTTGCTGCCCTTGAATTTGTCCACCCCCCCCCCCGCCTCCTGTGTTTGTGGCCAAAAAACCAACTGCTGGAAGCCTTGCCTTCACTCGCCCCCTCCCACCCCCCAATCCCTGCCTCCTGTTTTCCTTCCTTGCCTGTACCTGCCTCCTCGGCGTCTTTCCAGCACTGCTGCGCTCTTCCGGGTTCCAGTAAGTTCTGCACTATTTAGATAGGGACTTGAAAACGCGACTCGGTCAAAACGGGCTGAGTCTTGAGTTGAGTCAGTGGGGGAGGGGAATTCCAAACCACTGAGTCTCGAGCTGAGTCGCAGCTGGCTGCAGCTGCAGCTTGAGTTGGACTTGACACCGAGAGATGCAACTGGAGTCCCCATCCCTGCTTATGGATAAGCACTGATCAAGCTTTAGTTTTGAGATTTCCAGAGACAGGTAGAGAGGAACCAGGGTGAGACTTCTAGGGACGTGGAGGCATCGTCCCACCCTCAGTTGGCCAGCTCCTCAGCTGTCAGGAAAGGGAGTCTCAGGGCTGGAGGACGTTGCTCTGGAAAAGAGGGAAACAATCCCACAGTGGGGACCCCTTCTTCAGGTGATGGGCCCGTATCCAGTCGCACTATGGATACTCCTCTGGGGAGGGGGCGAAGGGGGCTTCTTGCCGTGGGTGACTCTATAGTCAGGAACATAGAGAGGGGGGTCTGTGATGGATGTGAGGACCGCACGGTGACTTGCCTACCTGGTGCGAAGGTTGCGGACATCACCTCTCATCTAGATAGGCTGGTAGAGAGTGCTGGGGAGGAGGTAGCGGTTGTGGTGCATGTTGGCACCAACGACGTGGGGAAATGTAGCTGGGCGGTCCTGGAGGCCAAATTTAGGTTGCTAGGTAGGAAGCTCAAATCCAGGACCCCAAAGGTAGCGTTCTCAGAAGTGCTACCTGTTCCACGCGCAGGGCCAGCTAGGCAGGTGGAGCTCAGGGGTCTCAATGCGTGGATGAGACACTGGTGTCAGGAGGAGGGGTTTAAGTTTGTTAGGCACTGGGGAACGTTTTGGGACAAGCTGGGCCTGTACAAGAGGGACGGGCTTCACTTGAACCAAAACGGAACCAGACTGCTGGCGCGTAACATTAAGAAGGTGGCAGAGCAGCTTTTAAACTGACCCCTGGGGGAAAGCCGACAGGAGCCGAGGGGCATCCGGTTCGGGACTCCTCATCCCTAGGGAATGAGGGTGCAGAGGATGGGGAACAGTCAAGTAATAGCAGAGTAAAAATTGGGAGTGGTAGCGTGATGGGACATGACAGCCAGTCTAGCAGGACAGAAGGCTGCAGGAATAAAGGTGCAAACATGCAGCCCTTCTTGGGGGACCAGGTATATAAGTGCTTTTATGCAAATGCCCGAAGTCTACGGGCAAAGATGGGAGAACTGGAATGTTTGGTGGCTAGGGAAAACATTGACATAGTAGGTATAACAGAAACCTGGTGGAATGCGGAGAACCAGTGGGATACTGCAATTCCAGGATATAAACTCTATAGGAGGGACAGAGAGGGGCGTGTTGGAGGTGGGGTGGCCATTTATGTCAAAGAGGGGGTAGAATCCACCAGAGTACAGCTGGAGGGGGGCTCTGACTCCTCCGTAGAATCACTGTGGGTTAGATTACCAGGCTCAAAGAGTGATGTAATAGTAGGGGCATGCTACCGTCCTCCAGATCAAAAACCTGAAGGGGATCTTGAAATGAGGAAGCAAATCAGGGAGGTGTCAATGAGAGACAAGGTTGTAGTCATGGGGGACTTCAATTATCGTCACATCGACTGGATCAATTCATGCTCAGGTCATGAAAGAGAGACTGGATTTCTGGATATGTTAAATGACTGTGCCTTAGAGCAGCTTGTCACGGAACCAACCAGAGGACAGGTGACTCTGGACTAGATATTGTGTGGCACTCAAGATCTGGTCAGAGAGGTAAATGTTACCGAACCGTTGGGGAACAGTGACCATGCTGCGATCTGTTTCGCCATGCATGTCGGAGGGAGAGTGCCGAGCAAATCTGACACGAAAACCCTTGACTTCCGAAGGGCTGACTTCCCCAAAATGAGGAGACTAGTTAAAAAAAAGCTGAAAGGGAAGGTAAAAAGAGTCCAATTGCTCCAGAGTGCATGGAGGCTGTTTAAAACAACAGTCATAGAGGCCCAGCGGGAGTGTATCCCACAAAGGAGGAAGGGCTCAACCAAGTCCAGGAGGGTGCCGGCATGGCTAACAAGCACAGTTAAGGAGGCTGTAAAAGGCAAGGAAGCTTCCTTCCGTAAATGGAAGTCTTGCCCTAGTGAGGAAAATAAACAGGAGCACAAACTGTGGCAAAAGAAATGTAAAAAGATGATACGGGAGGCCAAGCAAGACTTTGAGGAACGTATGGCAGGCAACATAAAAGGGAATAATAAAAGCTTCTTCAAATATGTTAGAAGCAGGAAACCTGCCAGGGAAACGGTTGGTCCGCTGGATGGTGAGGGAGAGAAAGGGGTGATAAAAGGGGACTTGGAGACTGCAGAGAAATTAAATGAGTTCTTTGCATCTGTCTTCATGGCAGAAGACCTCGGGCAAATACCGCTGCCGGAACGGTCTCCCCTGACTAAAGAATTAAGTCAAATAGAGGTTAAAAGAGAAGACGTCTCAGACTTAATTGACAAAATAAAGATCAATAAATCACCAGGCCCGGATGGCATCCACCCAAGAGTTCTGAAGGAACTCAAGAATGAAGTTGCTGACCTCTTGACCCAAATATGCAACTTGTCCCTTAAAACGGCCACTGTGCCAGAGGATTGGAGGATAGCTAATGTCACGCCAATCTTTAAAAAAGGAAGGAGGGGGGACCCGGGAAACTACAGGCCGGTCAGCCTAACATCTGTTCCAGGGAAGGTGGTGGAAAGTCTCATTAAGGATAAAATCTTAAAATACATAGAAGAACAAGCTCTGCTGAGGGAGAGTCAGCATGGCTTCTGCAAGGGGAAGTCTTGCCTCACAAACCTGTTAGAATTTTTTGAAAAGGTCAACAGGCATGTGGATGCGAGCGAACCCATGGATATTATATATCTGGATTTTCAGAAGGCGTTTGACACGGTCCCTCATGAAAGGCTCCTGAGAAAACTCCACAGTCAGGGAATAAGAGGGCAGGTCCTCTTGTGGATTAGGAACTGGTTGAAGACCAGGAAACAGCGAGTGGGAGTCAATGGGCAATTTTCACAATGGCGAGAGGTGAAAAGCGGTGTGCCCCAAGGATCGGTCTTGGGACCGGTGCTTTTCAACTTATTCATAAATGACCTGGAGTCGGGGATAGGCAGTGAGGTGGCCAAGTTTGCAGATGACACTAAACTTTTCCGGGTGGTGAAGACCAGCAGGGATTGTGAAGAGCTCCAGAAGGATCTCTCTAAACTGGGAGAATGGGCAGCAAAATGGCAGATGCGCTTCAATGTAAGTAAGTGCAAAGTGATGCACATTGGGGCAAGAAACCAAAATTTCACATATACGCTAATGGGTTCTGAGCTGTCTGTGACGGATCAAGAGAGAGATCTTGGGGTGCTGGTGGACAGGTCGATGAAAGTGTCGACCCAGTGTGCGGCGGCTGTGAAGAAGGCCAATTCCATGCTCGGGATCATTAAAAAAGGGATTGAGAATAAAACGGCCAATATCATTCTGCCTTTGTACAAATCGATGGTAAGGCCACATCTGTCCAGTTCTGGTCACCACACCTCAAAAAGGATATAGTTGAATTGGAAAAGGTGCAGAAAAGAGCGACCAGAATGATTCGTGGGCTGGAGCACCTCCCTTATGAGGAAAGGCTACAGCGTCTGGGGCTTTTCAGCCTAGAAAAAAGGCGCCTGAGGGGGGACATGATTGAGACTTATAAAATTATGCATGGGATGGAGAGAGTGGATAGAGGGAAATTCTTCTCCCTCTTGCACAACACCAGAACCAGGGGACATGTACTAAAATTGAGTGGAGGGAGAGTTAGAACAGACAAAAGAAAATATTTCTTTACCCAGCGTGTAATTCATCTGTGGAACTCCTTGCCACAGGATGTGGTGATGGCATCTGGCCTAGATGCCTTTAAAAGGGGTTTGGACAGATTCATGGAGGAAAAGACCATCACAGGTTACAAGCCATAAGCAACCTCCTGGTTTTTAGAAGTGGGTTTTCTCTGTGCCAGGTGCAAGGGAGTGTCAACGGGAAACAGGTTATCTTGTTGTCTTGTGCTCCCTGAGGCATCTGGTGGGGCCACTGTGTGACACAGGAAGCTGGACTAGATGGGCTTTTGGCCTGATCCAGCAGGGCTCTTCTTATGTTCTTATGTTCTTTCCAGTTTTGTGTACTTTGTGTAAAAACGGTAATACAATTAATTTTATGTAAATGTGGCACTAGGATTTTGGCACAAAGTAGTTTTACCAATTTTATCCTTTGGATATAAAGTCAGATACAGGATATCTGTGACTCCATCTCCCTCTGTTGTTTCCCCTGTGTCAATATCTAGATTATAAGCCCCTTGGAGCGAGGACCTACCTGTCTTCACTCTGTGCAAAGGGCCACACATGTTGATGATACAATAACATTTACAACAATATCAATACTGAAAATACATTGCCTGCTTTCTGCCAATTCTAGAGCTTTATGCATTTTAGGCCCCGAAAAAGAAGGTCAATCTGCCAATTTACATTTCTTTAGTGGGCTTGAATTTGCTCAGTCCTCATGCATATGATCTCTTGTTTTACCATTTCAGAAACATAGAGCTCAGTTAGACCACACTGATAATCAAATTCCATAATTTGTATGTTCTACTTTCTATGGCGTGCACATTTTCTTTCATATTATTGTAACCCACACATTTGTTCAATGTTTTATTTTCACTACTCTGCAACATTCCACCTTGAACTAAATCATTGTGAATCTATTGTCCTCAAACCATAAGACAGGCATCTCTCAGGGGATGGAGCTTGGATGTGCATGTGTGAGTTCTTTCCAACATCCTCCCATCTCTGTGCAACTCAGGAGGTGGAGCGACAGGCCAGCCCTCTCTCTTTCAATCAGAGCACATAGCATGGCCTGTATGTTGTCACCCTCCATTCCACTCCTTTTCTCTTTCTTTTGCACATCCCAGGTTTTCTTCCATCTCCCTCTTATATTCCATCTTCCCTTCCGAAAAAGAAACCCTTTGTTGAAAGCTTGGTGAACTTTCAGGATTACTCAATTATTCTTTTTTTTGTTTGTTTCCTTTTAGTTGGAAGCTTCTCTAGACAGGGTTTGGAAACCTCTGCCTATAGAAATAAATCTTTACTACATTCTAGTTGAGACACCATTTTAGTGTCATAGTTCATTCAGCTGAAAGGTATTTTTATTTATAGTAAAGGCTCAAGATGGAGCTGCCAGACAGGGAGGCGCACCAACCACTAGTTTCTAGTCCCACAACTGTTTGTTTGAACACATTAAATTCTCAGAAAGGTGTTATAAGAAATGGTATAATCTATTTCCATAATGCTTTAAAGAACTAAAAGCACAACAGTCACTGAAATTGTATCTTCAGATATACTGCTTTTCAGAAACTGACAAAAGGCATAGTGGCTAAAAAGCAAATCAAGTGCAAACCAAACTACCAACTCTGTTGGAAGTTAAGAATGGGAAGGCCACTTCCGGCTAGGAGGACATGGCTGGCTGACAACTCCGCCGATCGCTCTGTATTGACGGAGTACATCTGATGGACTTAATTACTCTACCCCTGGATTAAAAGGGAGTACGAAGAGATAAACCACAAGGCTTTCAATCGCCCCCTTTCTGACACTTCAAGGCAAAGGCTTTGAAGTTTTGGATTCTCGACGAGAAGGCTGGATACCATCGAGCTAGAGCCCAGATGAAAACCAAGTCAAGCCACCTCCGACATGCTTTGCTTTGCTTAAGCAAGAGGCCTAGAAATGATTTATGAGTTGAAGAAATTAGCCGAGATAAGAGTTAACGCTAAAAATAATATGTTGCGATAAGGCGAACTGAACATTCGAAAGTGAAAGTTGGAAAGACGAAATTAAAGTTACAATAGTGGTGAGTTTTATTGAATTATTTTTTTAGTTTTGTACTTATGGAAGATTAAAACAGTAAGAAGGTTTTTTTAATAGACTATTTCGGCAAGAGAAAATTGTCCGGGACTTTGTTGACATTCCTGACATTTTTGCTAAAAGAATATGAGCCTTTCCGTGTTAGAGTTCATGGATCCTGGCAATTAATCCTTCTGTTTCACGTCGTCGACCACAGAAGTTTTTTATATTACCTCTTCTTCTTTTTTTAAGAGAAGAGAGATTGGCATCTGGTGAAAAAATTGCAACATGACTACAATATTGTCTTGCTTTAAGAAATGGGAACAAAGATTCGATGCAAAGATGACAATTTTGGAGGAAAATCTTCAGAATATGATTGCAGAACTGAAACAAGCAGGGAAGGGAAAGGATGAAAAGGATGAATTAAAAGACTCTACGTCGGCCTCCCTTGCTGCCAATAAAGAGAAAGATTTAGTTAAACCAAGATTTGAGATAGAGAAGCAGAGTACTTTACTAAAAAAGGTGTTGAAGATTGCCTTTCGGGGGAGGAATATAGAAGACATGAATGATCCTGTGGAAAAGATTGCAAAGTGGATACAATTTAAAAAACAAGGGACTTTCGGGAAAGATTTAAGGATGAAGAAGAGAAAGAAGAAGAAGAGGAAGAAGAAGAAGGAGGAGGAAGGGGAGGGATGGAAGGGGTAATGGCAAACTGTCAAAATTAAAAAGTGATTATAATTTTTTTATGGGGAATATTACTGGAGTTAATGTTATACAAAAAGAAAAAAATGTTTTATTATTAAAAAACAAATAAGATATGACTTGTTTTTAAGAAACTTATATAAAGAGTGATGGAAAAATTTTGATGATGGAATTTGAAGACAAAAAATTTGAAGACAAAAAATGGGGTGACTTAATAAATTTAAAATATTTGAAGTGGAAGTTAAGACTTTTAGATGATAAAGGAAAAGTTAGTTAACCCTTTTGTAAATAAAGGAAAAATAATGTTTTATTATTTGAAAAGACTTAAATAAGATGTAATTTGTTTTTAAGAATTTTATATAAAAAGGGGATATAGATTTTTTTAAAAAAGAAAAATTTGGAAGGTTTTTATTTTAATACATTTGGAGAAAAATGGGATGGCTTTATATATTAAAATATTTGAAGCAGAAATTAAGATTTTTAGATGATAAAGGAAAAGTTAGTTAATCTTTTTGTGAATATTTGGATACCACTTATAGAATCTTTAAGAGAGAGAGAGAGAGAGAGAGAGAGAAGGAGTGATGAAGTGTGAATTTAATGAATAGTATATTAGAGATATAGGCTTAGTTAGATATTATAAGTAGAAAATATATAATAGTATACAAGTAGGATTTACTGCTTCGCGCTTGCTGTAATCTTTCGTAGTATGTTGTATTGTTTTGTTGTTTTGTTTTGTTTTGTTTGGTAGTTTATTAATACAATTAAATATATGATAAAAAAATAGGGGGAGATCAGGAACGTTCACCACAAAAAGAAATGTAATATATTACTGGACTTTTTTCTATTGTATTTTATATTAATATTGCTCTTCTATTTATCTAACTACTTCCTTGTTTAAATAGGCAAATAAATTCATCTCTGCAGTGGACCCTTATCTGCCCATCCTGTTCCTTTCCACAAGAATTTTGAACACTTAACCTTTACTTCAGACACACTTTATTTTACTGTCCCAAATTGTGCAAAGTTTCTTCCAAAAGAACTCCTATGGTTTTGCTAATTCATTGATAAAAATAAGTTTGCTATTATCTATTATAATATGCAAATAGATATGACTTGTTTTTAAGAAACTTATATTAAGAGTGATGGAAAATTTTTGATGATGAATTAACAAATTTGAAGACAAAAATGGGGTGACTTAATAAATTTAGAAATTTGAAGTGGAAGTTAAGACTTTTAGATGATAAAGGAAAGGTTATTGGGATACCACTTATAGATTTTTTAAGAGAGAGAGAGAGAGAAAAGGAGTGATAAAGTGTGAATTTAATGAATAGTATATTAGAGATATAGGCTTAGTTAGATATTAGAAGTAGAAAATATATAATAGTATACAAGTAGGATTTACTGCTTCGCGCTTGCTGTAATCTTTCGTAGTATGTTGTATTGTTTTGTTTTGTTGTTTTGTTTTGTAGTTTATTCATAAAAAATTAAATATATATAATAAAATAATAATAATAAAAAAAGAATGGGAAGGCCAATCCTACAAAACTCCCCACACAGCAATGGCACGAGTTGAATCCCACAGGGGACTTTGGCCTTTGGAGGCATCCTCGGGGTAAAATTGTTTCCGCTGGTCAACTCAGACCTGCACCAGCTATATAGCTGGCACAAGTCTGCATGGAACTGGGTTGAGGGATCAAGGTCGGGAAGGGGGATAGGACATTGGCATGTGCTGCAGCCGCCAATACCGCCCCCTTCCTGGCCCTGATCTGCCCTCCTCCCAGCCCCATTTCCTCCCCATTCCCCCCTCCCTACAACCCCTTGCACTAACATGCCGGTGCCAGCGGGTATCCCTATTCCACTGGCGCGTAGACCTGGATGCTCACCACTTGCGGAGGCGGCAATAGCACTCAAGGCACAGCGCGCACTAGAATTCCTCAACTTGAAGGCAGGGAAAAAAAACACTAAAAAAGCCTCTGGAAGCTTCCATGGTCAGCTCTCCATATGCACAGAACTCCATACCTAGGACTGCACAGAGGCCTTGAAGAATACCGAACTATCTCACACGGTTGACATGAGGATAAATTCAGACTCCCAAGCATTTCTTAAAATAAATTATGAAAATAATAATAATAATAATTAATCAAGACTACCAACCATTATCTATGCAGACTGACATTGCAATTAATTCAGCTTCAATTCTGTTTGCCAGCTGAGAACTGAATTTATTTCTTGTAAGGATAATTTTCTAGGTATAACCAGAAACGTCTTGGAGGGGGGAGGGGGACCCAGGGCCCCTGGGCGGGGGGGCGCTGAGGCTCCTGGGGGGGCGGGGGCCTACCTAGGTTTCGGTTTCTTTTTCAGTTTTTTTAAAGTTTTTTCGGGGGTTTACGGGCTTTTTCCCTGCAATCTACAGCTGTGTATGCTTTGTTCCACTTAGCTTGTGTATCCCGGAGCAGCGACCTGCCTGCCTTTCGTTCTGCCTGCCTGCTACCGGGCGGCAGAACTCTGGAAACACGCCTAGCAGGGTGCTCCGTCTTTCTGCGCTTGCACATGATGTCTTCTCAGTTCGCGCATGCGCAGAATGAATCGTTCTGAACGATTGGAGTTTTTGTCGTTCTGCGCCTGCACAAACTGTGAAGACATCATGCACAAGCGCAGAACGACAGAGCGCCCTCCTGGGCGCTTTTCCGGAGTTCTGCTGCCCGGTAGCAGGCAGGCAGAACGAAAGGCAGGCAGGTCGCTGCTCCGGGATACACAAGCTAAGTGGAACAAAGCATACACAGCTGTAGATTGTAGGAAAAAAGCCCGTAAACCCCCGAAAACCCCCGGGGAGTCGAATTTTTTTTATTTTTATTTATTTATTTTTATTTTTTATTTGGGGGCGGGGAAATCTGGGCCCCTCCGGGGGGCGCAGGATCGTCTCTGGGTATAACAAAACTTAACATACTACAGGGGGACACCGGTATCCAGGGCGGATACGTTCCAGCCCCCACCATGGATACCTGAAACCGCGGAAATGGGCGAATGCCCATTTCCGTGGTTTTCAGGGGGCCCCCGACCCCCCCACAGGCCTGCGTGACCCCCCCGCACCCTCCACAACCCCCCAAGCACTTAACGGAGAAAGCTCCATTTTTTTTTCTTCAAAAGCCTTCGTTGCAGGCCTTCTTACCAACAAGTCTTCGGTGCTAGAGGGTCTCAGCAACCTTGCTGAGAGGTTGCTGAGACTTTCTAGCACCAAAGACTTGTTGGTAAGAAGTCCTGCAACGAAGGCTTTTGAAGAAAAAAAACACGGAGCTTTCTCCGTTAAAAGTAAGTGCTTGGGGGGCTGGCGCGACCGCCCCGCGCCCTCCACAGCCTCCCCAGGCACTTACTTTTAGCAGAAACCTCCGTTCTTTTCTTCAAAAGTTCCGAGTTTCCATCTCTTTTAGGCCTGACCAACTAGACTTAGTTCATAGCTAGAGTCTCTGCAACCTTGCTGAGACTCTAGCTATCACCTAAGTCTAGTTGGTCAGGCCTAAAAGAGATGGAAACTCGGAACTTTTGAAGAAAAGAACAGAGGTTTCTGCTAAAAGTAAGTGCCTGGGGAGGCTGTGGAGGGCGCGGGGGGGATTCCTCAACCGTGGATAATTGAAACTGTGGTTGAGGAATCAGTGGAAACTGGTGTCCCCCTGTATTTCTAACGTTAGAAAAAATACCCAAAGTTTCCAAGGAGACTTCTCTTTTTACATGGGGTCTTTGTTGTAAGTATTCACATTTACAGCAGATGGACTCATCCATCCATGTGAAGGCCAATCACCTCGGTCCCCAGCCCGAGTTGTGGCACACCCACTGTTGATTGGCCATTAGAGGTGGAGGCGGAGGGGGCAGCAGCGCTGGACAGCAAGAAGAGGATGGGGAGGGCTTACATCTCTCCATTTGTGTCCAGCACTGCTGTCCCCACCACCGCTGCCTCCACCTCTAATGGCCAGTGGAGGGAATGCTGAGAGACCAGCTTTCTCTTTGTGGCCATTAGAGAAAGTAGCAGTGGTGGAGGTACTGGATGCCGAGGGAGAGAGTTAAGTATGGAGGGGTTGGTGGGTTTACCCCTCTCCATCAGCATCAAGCACCACTGTGTTGCTTCCTCTAATGCCTGTAGAGCAGTGTTTCCCAACTGGGTCATGAACTGATTTTGGTGGGTTGTGAAAAGTTTTAAAAACATTAAAAAAAACCCGTTTACCTGATGCGCTGGTAAACTGGAGAGCAAGCTCAAAGAGTTGGGGAAATCGCAAGATTTGGTCAATGCCTAAGCGCCCTGCGCTGCCCACTAGCTGGGCTACTGTCCCTTCTGTGACTTGACAGGGCCTCAAAATGACACACATACTTGCTCCGCGGCACAAAGGTTTCTCCTTCTCCCTCTTTTTGCTGAGTCGCAGAAGAGGCTTGTCCTCCCCCTCCTCATGCAAAATCTGCAGGGCCAGCTGAAAGCTTCCCCAATGCCTGTGACCTTGCGACCCACGCCGAGGCTTGGACTGATCACTGGTGGCGAGGGTGAGCAGAGGAGGGCACCTTGAGAACCTCATGCGGGAAACTGCTTTGCCCTTCAGCGAGAGGATGGCTAGGAAATGAGAAACAACGAGCAATAGTAATGTGGCTGACCGGAGGGGCCAGCAAGCTACCCGGTCCGTGGGACTCAGCGTTGAGAGCAGTGTTCACTGGGATCCTCTTGGCTCTGCCCTTGAACTTGGCGCCCAGCGGGAGGAGCGTGCGGGTGTTCATTAGCACCAACCCTGAAGGAAAGGAGGGGTGGGAACAGCATGGGGGAAAAAAAATGAAATTTTCTCACTTACTGGGGGTTCCTGCAGCTGTCTGGACGGTGCAGGGAGGCCCACGGAGGGCTGCAAGACCCCCGGTGAGAAAATTTCATTTTTTCCCCCGGCAACGAACCCGAGGATCGCTATTGCTGCTCTCCTTGCCCCCGCAAATACTCAGAGTTCTCCCTGCCTCGCAAGGTGAACTTTCAGAAACTTGGTTTTTTAGTCCTCTAGGTACAGATTAATCATATGATAACATTTAACATTTTTATGAGTAAACCACAGATTTTCTGCACACAGTACTGTGAAACATTCCCTTTGCTTGGTAATTATTTCTTTACATTCCTACCTGCCTTCTACCTGCCTTAGGCAGTAACTAAAATACTGTAATCATATTGTGTGGTAGGTACCTGTATTTCCTCTAATCCTTCCTTTTTCTTTGACTCATGAACACCAATGTGCTTGCTTCAGATGTCTTTATTCACTGTTCATATTACTTTCTGCCGCATTGTGATAAGAGCCACATGTTCTTTTGTTACTACCAATCTCTTTCTAAACTAAAATTATGAGAGCTGGTGAAGGATGAATCTTAACTTTCATCAGCTGCTTGTCTCCTGACAAAACTGAGACTTTACATATGAGGAAATAATCTGCTATTTTACTTTACAAGTAATACCTGACTGTTAGCTTTTTCCATATTGAAAATTGTGAGAAATAGGACCACTGGTATGGTTGTTGGTATGGTTACTTGCAGGTGTAGATCTGTTGGTGAGGCTTGAAAATACCTAGACATACCATTGTACAAAAGGATGCTTTTCCATTTTTCGGTAGCAGCAAACCGATCCTTATTGTCCTATGATCCACTATACACCAAGAATAGTTACTTTGTTTGTTTGTTTTGCAACCACCAGTCTTTTCTAACATAACGTCAGTGTAAGTATCATTCATTGCATAATTGCTCATTTTAAAAGAAAAGAGAAGTTTCCTTTTTGTGTCCATGTTATGAATTCTTCCTCTCTCAAAGCTAAAACAAAACGATTATTTCTGTCTGTTTGAATACATCTCTGCCTCAAGGGGGCATTGCAACTCTGCCTCAAGGTGGCATTACTGCTTTGAAAAGTCTGGAGGTGTTTGTTTTAAAAAGCAAATGCAAAATTAAGCAACTGGGAGAACACACACATATATTCTCCCTTGTAAAAAGCTTCTGTTGTTGGAAAAGGCACATCATTGCAGGTGCAGATGGTCTAATGTAGTGTTTCTCAAACTGTGGGTCGGGACCCACTTGGTGGGTCACGACCTGATTTCTGGTGGGTCCCAGGTGATGGAAAGATCAGATAAGTAATTCCCACAATCCCTGAGGCTATTCAAAAATCACATAGCTACTAATTGCCCTTCAAAGAGTTGAGCTCCTACAGTTTGCAAGACAGCTGCTAATTACCCTGCAAGCAGCTGAGCTCTTTACTTTTAAATAAATTTATTTATTTCTAGATTACCTTTTTTTAAAAATCCCATAAAGCTAGGTGGGTCCCGATAAAGTGACATTTTAAAAAGTGGGTCCCGGTGCTAAAACATTTGAGAACCACTGGTCTAATGCAAGCATCAAGCTTCAGTTCCCATTCACTTTGAAGACAGCTCTATGCGCAAATCACCATGGTGTGCACCAAACTGTCTGACATTGAACTAAGTAGGACACTGTTGCGTATAAGCTTTGGGTAACATTTTTTGGAACTGTGGCAGGAAAACAAGGGCAAGAGGGCACAGGGTCTTAATCTTTTTCTCAACTACTCATGTACTGCTTTTCCCCACCTGACCAGAAAACACATGTGGGAAATGGGGCAATAAGGGGGACAGCAGCAGTGGAATGGGTAGTGAAGGAAAAATGATGGGTGGGGGAAGGGTTAAGAATCACCCTACCAGATTCTGGGAATATGTGCTGCTGCTGCGAATTGGTTCAGGAGAGAAGGGTTCTACCAAACTGTCACCAACTGTCAGACTGTGTGTATGTTTGAACGTTTAAGTGTGTGACAGTGCAATCCTATGCATGTCTACTCAGAAGTCCCATGGTGTTCAATGAGGTTTACTCCCAAGAAAGTGTGCATAGAATTGCAGCCTGAGAGTTGTATGTGAATATGGGAGCTCTGGGCGCAATCCTATCCCACACCAGCCTGCGCGATGCAGCAACGTCAATGGAATGTGCACTGCATGCTATGGTGGGGAGCCACGAGGCAACCTGGAGAGGTCAGTAAAAATCTTTTTTACTGACCTCCCCATAGGCTGCTTGGCCTCCAACGGGTCTTCTTGTACCTAGGCTAGCTCTTTTGCTGGTGCAAGTCCAAGAGGAATTGGGGATGGCTCCAGGCCAGGAAGGGGAGATAAAACATTGGTGTGCACTGCCGCTGAAATCCTGCTCCTCCCACCCTCAGCTCAGTATGCTGCCGGGCCACTGGTTGTCAGGCTGGAGTTGAGCACCGGCAGATGACTGAAGATCCGCCACATAATGTAGACCGGTGGGGGAAGCAGGACGTGGCGAGGGGAGGGCAGGGTGTAGGGCGGAATGGGACAGGGATGGGCGGAATGGGGCAGTGACAGGGGCAGGGAGGAGGGTGGATTTGGCCCAGGAAGGGGGTGGGTTCAGCGGCAGTGGAGTCTGCCAAATCCTAACCTCCTTCCCGTGCCTGATCCGCCTGCATGGCTCAACATGGACTTGCGCCAGCTGTTGAGCTAGTGCAAGTCCAAATTGACTCACAGTGATACACACAAATTGACCCACAGCTTCAACAGTTAGTTCGGATGGTTCAGATATAAGGAAGTCAAAAATCACTACACTACAATAATATTGTATCTGTAACTTATTATTGTGACCAGAATGAAGAGCCACTCTTGTCATTATAGTTAAAATTTAAATAAAAACAAATATTGTTCATTTAGTAGTTCAGATCAAATGGCTGAATTTACAAAGCTTCAAGGACCATCTTCAGACACATGCATTAGTAAGAGCATAACATAGTGCCCATTACCCATATACTGTATTTCCCTAACAATACTGGATGTTGCTGCATCTAATACATCACAGGGTAGCATTTGCCTTCTTTTGAGGAATCAAGTTGATGACTTGCAGTTACTGATGAATGACTAGGATTTGAATATTTGCAGCTAATGAGTTCCTATGTGAGAACAAAGTGCTTATTTCTGATTATCACCTGCTAAATGACATCACTTCCTGCTTAATGACATTGTTTCCAGCCCTCAGCAGGCGCCATGAATGTTATTTGGCCCACTGTACGAAATGAGTTTTGACACCCCTACTATAGATGGTACCAAGGATAGTTGGGTCCCTAATTTCCTTTGCTGCTTTAAGTATTGGTACGGCCACCAGTGTGTAACCATTAGCCTGCAAAAGATTGTATAAGGATTCATATATGATTTCTACTTGGAGTTGGTATTTTAAGATGAAAATAGATATAATTTTGAAAATAACCTCATTGTACAATTTCAGGTCCTCTGCAGGATAAACTATCTTCCTGATCTCGATCTGGTGGTCGGATCTCCAGTCTCCATATGGCAGTCAGCTACAGACTCAAAAGGGGAGAGAGCCAGGGGAGTTGCCAGTGTCAGCAGGATCAGATGCAAGGTCAACCTATTTGTCAGTATTGATGACACCTCCAATACCATCATTGATGTTGCTACTGTCAACATCACAGCTGCTGATAGTGAAGCTATAACTAGTGCTGATGTGGCAGAGCTATGTTGAGGTGGTCATGCAACTCCATGGTGATGGTTTTCCATAGGTGGCATTGACAAAGTTGCCAATGGTGGCTCCCTGGGCTCCTGGGGCATTGGACAAAGATTACTGGAGTTGCAAAAACAGGGACTTTCTCTTTATCCCTATTGAGCAGGGCTGGCCTATGGTGAGGCTCTGTGATGCTTATATGGATACTAATTTATTATCATTATTATCATCATTATTATTATTATTATTATACCGCCTTTCTTGGTCATTGGATTTCTCCTCCAACTTTAATTCAAGGCGGTGTACATGGGCAGGCTTTCTAAGCCCCAAGGGGTTTTTACAATACAATGACGTTCTAATCTTTCATAGAACTCTTCATTCTAGCTGTTGTTTTCACAGTCCAACTCACTCTCTCTCTCTCTGGCTTTCGCCTCACCATGCTTCAGCTGACAGGCAACCTTGACTCTCACTCAAGTGCTGCAGCTGCAGTTCCCACTCCCCCACAGAGGCTCTGCAACTTATCAGCTCGGCATGCTGGCAGCTCTCCGACAGACACAGACACTTCTGGCCGTCTTGAACTGCCGTCCTTCAGATCTTCAGGCATTTATGAGACGATCATTCTACCAACTGAGCCAGACATCCTGCAATACATACTAGAAGGATGTATTATCTGAGAATCTTGCGCTCATGTTCCAAACTGAGTGGTGTGATGCTCTTGGGCTCCTGAACAGCTGCTGACACGTTGAAGAATATGCTTTATTGTGGTATATTGGGCAGAGAGATATCTCCATCTCTCACCACAGGATCTGTGGCCTGATAGGAAGGATGATTACCTTGATGTTTCCACAATCTCTCCCTCTGAAATAGTAAGCATTATCAGAATGTCTGAGCCTGGGGAAGGACACACCAAAGGCATCTTGGGGATTGACCTCAAAGAAGGAGGTGCCCCTGACATGGCCTTTGCAGGAGTGAGGACTGTTTCCCATAGAGCAGACTTGAGGTGAAGTTACTGACCCTTCCTCATCTCTCTGGAAAACGTCTTACAGCAAATGCAAATGTCAATGAGATGACCTCTCAGGCAGAGAAGACGGGTGTCATGGTCATCAAATGGAGGGGAGTTTTGTTTCACAGCGGTGGTGCTTGTTAAAAAAGACCCTGTTCACTATATGATAAAGAATGGTTAACTTATCTACTAAAAACGGTTCAATCCTATTCTTTCCCCACCCGCCGCAGGATGAGGTCTGGGAAGGGGGCTAGGAGGTGGCTGCTGCTGCTGTCGCAGACCCGATCTACCTATCCCCTGCCATCACCCTGTTCCGCCTTCCCCTGCCCCTGTTGCCACCTCGTTTCGCCCTCCCCTGCCCATTTCGCCCTCCCGCCACCCCTTCTGCCTCCCTGCCATCTTACCTGCTTTGGTAAGCGGCGGGAAAAATGATGACGCGGGCAGGAAGGTGCAGGCTTTCCCACCAGCACGCTAAGTAGTGCAATCTGAGTGCTTTTTACAACTGGCACTGACTGCTTTACGGCAGACAGCGCCAGCGGATCCCTACCGACGACAGCCAGGATTGAGCTGGATGAGTAAGTACAGGATTGGGCTCTAACCTAAGAATTATTTTTTTAAAAAAACAAACCTAACTACTAACATTGTTATACGATGTTATAAAATGAAGAGTTTGCATTTTTGTTTTGTGATGAGGGACAAAGGGAAGTCTTTCTAAATAATAATAATAATAATATTTATATACTGCTTTTCAACAAAAATGTTCACAAAGTGATTTACAGAGAAAATAGAAGAAATAAATGGCTACTGATCTTACATCAGTAGCATTCGAAAAAGAACTGAGAGATTGGATGTTCTACCTGATTCGAGGCAAGTAACTGTGCACATGGGTCACCTGACTCAAGTGCAGAGGCAGAACACTCAACACTCAAAGCTCTGGAAGCTTCTGAAGCCGACACCATGCGTACAAAGTACTTGTGTCTGCACAGAGACCACAAAGAAGAACTGGCAGGTCCTGCACCTTTCTAAAAGTTTTTTTTATCGCTTTTCATAAAAAAAAAAAATTGGGGCTTTGTATGTTTTAGGGTTTTTGTTTTTGTTTTGCCTGCAAAGCAAAGCTTTTGTTAAAGCCATGAAGCACATAAATGAATTTCATTTAGTCATGTTGCAATCGGGGAAAATGTGGAATACATTGCTGATTGAACCTTCAAATAAGTCCAAAGGCATTCATGAGAAGGAAACGCAAGCATAATGAAGCAAGCAGCTTTTAAAAAGATTGTCTGTGTTTAAAAAACTACTGGAAGAAATACAGTACTGTGCTAACTGGGAATCGTCATGGTAACAAAGTGAGTCTTTAGAAGTTAAAATCAGGAGAGCAAATGGGCATATAAAAACATCTTGTAAATTTACAGTAAACAAAGTAGCACTACTGCTGTGTTTAAACAGCTTTCACACACTGTTTTCATGAACAGACAAGTAGCACTGGTTTCAAAGTTCCTGTAACTGATGGATATGAATCACTTTCACAAGGTGGACTCTGGAGCGGCATTACATACCTGAGTACCACTTTGAAAGTAAAGGCTGAAAATGTTTAAAACGTATTGTCATTTGGTATGCAGCAAAGATTTTACTTTTTTTTACTTTTTTGGGTTCCAAGATCACTGCAGGCGGAGACAGCAGCCATGAAATTAAAAGACGCTTACTCCTTGGAAGGAAAGCTATGGCAAACTTAGACAGCATAATAAAAAGCAGAGATATCAGCATGCCAACAAAAGTTCGCATAGTCAGGGAGATGGTGTTCCCAGTAGCAATGTATGGTTGCGAGAGTTGGACCATAAGGAAGGCTGAGCGCCGAAGAATAGATGCTTTTGAACTGTGGTGCTGGAGAAGACTCCTGAGAGTCCCTTGGACTGCTAGGAGATCAAATCAGTCAATCCTAAATGAAATCAACCCTGACTGTTCCCTGGAAGGACAGATACTAAGGCTGAAACTCAAATATTTTGGCCACCTAATGCGAAGAGAGGACTCTCTGGAGAAGACTCTGATGCTGGGAAAGATTGAAGGCAAAAGGAGAAGGGAAAGGCAAAGGATGAGATGGTTAGACAGCATCACCGATGCAACGAACATGGAAATAAGCGAACTCAGGAAGATAGTGGAGGACAGGAAGGCCTGGCGGGATATGGTTCATAGGATCACGAAGGGTCGGACACGACTTTAACGACTGAACAACAACAAAGATTGAAAGGGTGACATTAGGATAAATAGGTATAGGATTTTAAAAAGGCAATTCCTTTACAGCAGGGGTCCCCAACCCTGGTCTGTGGCCCGGTACAGATCCGTGGCCCGTTAGGAACCGGGCTGCGGGCCGTGGTCTGCTTGCTGAGCCTCTGCGGGGGCTTGCCGTGGTCTGCGACAGCAGGAGACAAGTCACCATGGCAGGCTGTTCCGCTGCTCGTGTTGCCAGCTCTCTGCCGCACTTTGTTCCAGAGAGTGCAGCCGAAGTCGGCCCTGGCAGGCAGAGTGGCAAGTAACGCGCTTTCGCCGCCTTGAACGGCTCCGAAGGCTAGGGGGCGGGGCCTCCTCATGCCTATTCATAACGGAGGGTCGGAGCGCGGCAGAACTTAGCACTCCGCCCCCCCCCGGAGCGACGCTACTGGGGCCCAGGAGCAAAAGCCTTTGCTGCTCTGCCTGATGGGGGCGGCTTCGGCCGCACTCTCTGGAACAAAGTGCGGCAGAGAGCTGGCAACACGAGTGGCAGAGCATGGCAGGGTAAGCCCCCACAAAAGGTTTTCCCGCTTCCCCCCGGTAGTTTTCTGCGCCGCTCCGGGAGGGGACTTCCCGGGGATGTCATTTTGCGCTGCCCCCCCCCCAGTACGCCACTGCCGCCGCCCCCGGTCCGTGGGAAAAAAATTCCACAAGGAAACCGATCCCTGGCACCAAAAAGGGTGGGGACTGCTGCTATACAGTATGAGGTACTTTTAAACAATACTGAATGATATGCCATAATATGAACAGAAGCTTACCTGTTGTGACTTTACCATAGTTCAATTAATCTTGAAATAAGATAGTAATATAAATCTATTTAGCTTGAGAAAATCCCCTTTGCTAACTTGACATATACGATTATTAACTGAAAAGTGATATTGTTTGTTTTATAGTTAAACATAAAAGTCAGTTTCAAGTAATTCTTCAGATTCTAACCTTATTAGAATCAACCATTTTTGGTTTGATATAATATAAGTATTACTCAAACATAACTTTTGGATTATTTTCTATGGACCAACATGGTTACTTACAAATTTTATAATCTACTCAGGTATTCATAATTTTAAATTTTGCATTCTTTGTTATAAACTAATAAAAAATTAAACAGTGTTCTGATTGTAAGTCTCCAAGATAACGCTGAGATTTAGACAAAAAAGAAAATGTCAGTTTACTGATAGTTATTCAATTTTTAAAAAAATCATACTGATATTAAATCCAAAACTATGAAAATACCAATGTGACGATAATTGCACTAAAGCAGTGGTGGCCAACCTTTCAACATGAATGCTGGCCCTTTAAATTGTTGCATAGGTGAGGGCATTTCAGCAGGTGCAGCTGCTTTAGCAGCACCATCAACACTTGCAGCTGCCAAGATTCTGTCTTCTACACAACTCTTAAGAACACAGAGGCCCTAATGGTGGAAGGTTGGCCACCTTTGCACTAAAGCAATGAAAAAAGGTGCATCAAATTATATTCTACCAGCCCTGAAAATGAATCTGCATGAGTGAGTGTGTATAAAAAATATGAACCGTTTTGCATTACAAATACTTCCAAACCAGATATGTTCACAAGTTGTCACGACGTGACCAAATTAGAAATTAGCATATTAGAAATTAGCATATTGCTGGGCAAACTCCATTGTTTAAAAGATTTATTAAATTCAACAAGATGTTTTAACAAGCTTAACGTTTCGCCACACAGATTTTTTAAATAACTATCGGCCAGTTTCCAATCTGCCTTTTTTGGGTAAGGTGATTGAGCGGGTGGTGGCGTCTCAGCTCCAGGGGATACTAGATGAAACAGAGTATCTGGACCCTTTTCAGTCTGGCTTCAGGCGGGGCTCTGGGACGGAGACAGCCTTGGTCGCCCTGTTGGATGATCTTCACCGAGGACTGGACAAGGGGAGTGCATCCCTGCTGGTCCTTTTGGATCTCTCAGCGGCTTTCGATACCATCGACCATGGTATCCTTCTGGATCGGCTGGCTGAGTTGGGACTTGGGGGCACTGCTTTGCAGTGGTTCCGTTCCTACTTGGCTGACAGGTCCCAGATGGTGATGCTGGGAGACGCCTGTTTGGCGCCCTGCCCCTTACAGTGAGGGGTGCCACAGGGTTCTATTCTGTCTCCCATGCTTCTACATGAAACCGTCTACATGAAACCGTTGGGAGAGATCATCCGGGGATTTGGAATTGGGTGTCACCAATATGCTGATGACACCCAGCTCTATCTATCCTTGCCATCTTGTTCCAGGGAGGCTGTGGAAGTCCTGGAGCACTGTCTGGAGGCGGTTGGGGTCTGGATGAGGGTTAATAGGTTGAGATTGAATCCAGAAAAGACAGAGGTCCTACTGGTCAGGAAAGCTTCGATACAGGTACTGAGTCATCTGCCCATTCTGAATGGGGTTGTACACCACCTGCAGGAACGGGTGCGCAGCTTGGGAGTACTTCTAGAGTCACAGCTCTCCTTGGAAAGCCAGGTGGCAGCTGTGGCCAGGGGTGCGTTTGCCCAGTTTCGGCTGGTGCGCTAGCTGCGGCCGTACTTGAGTCGATCGGACCTGACCACGGTGGTCCATGCCTTAGTGATTTCAAGATTGGATTACTGTAACGCGCTCTACGTAGGGCTGCCCTTGAAGACGGTTTGGAAGCTGCAATTAGTGCAGAATGCGGCGGCCCGGGTTGTCGCTGGAGCTAGGCGATTTGACTCTGTTGAGCCGCTGCTTCAGCGGCTGCATTGGCTGCCCATTCGTTTCCGGGCCCAATTCAAGGTGCTGGTAATGACCCTTAAAGCCCTCCATGGTTTGGGTCCAGGATATCTGAGGGACCACCTTCTCCCATACATTCCGGTCCACTCTCTTAGGTCATCTGAGGGGGCTCTCCTGAGAGTGCCACCTCTTTCACAAGTTAGGGGAGTGGCAACACGTAGGCGAGCCTTCTCTGTTGTGGCGCCACAACTGTGGAACTCCCTGCCAGGGGATCTGAGAACCACCCCCTCCCTCATGACTTTTCGGCGTGGGCTCAAAACGTTTTTGTTTCGTCTAGCGTTTGGGTGATGGGCTGTGGTCTGCCTCCTGTGTCTCAAGATGCTCTGCCATGCTGCTTATCTGCTCCATGCTGTTCCCCCCCCCCCGTGGATTTTATTGTTTTTAAAAATGTTATGTACAGTTATGTATTGTTTAAACTTTTTAATGTATTTTTTTAAGTTATGTATTTTAACTTCTGTTGTAAGCCGCCTTGGGCATTTGGCTTGGCATAGGAAAGGCGGGATATAATTTTTTAAATTAATTAAATTAAATTAAATTAGTGGCATCCTCAGAAGTAAAAACAGCCTCACCGAGAACCACCAAATATACCGGAAACCCCAGTAGCCCGGATGTATCTCAGCTCACCAGCTCTGTATAGCCGCCTAATTGATATGTTCGAGGGAACCTATCCGCAGTAATTGAATAGTTCCAACACAGACGCACAGTGCTGCAACTTTAAGATAATGGGGCAGTCTGTGATTGAAAACAATTAACATATCTCCATTGCAATCTGCCGGAGGGCTTGGCGGGCTCTAGCACAAACAGGAAGTCTCTGCAAGTAAGGACCCATATAACAAGCAACATACTACAACACACAGCAGCTTCGATGCAGCTTGAAACCAAGTTAAAACCACATGCAAGAATAAAACACAGTCAGATACAGTTAAAACACAAGTCAAAGATAAAATTAAACACGGAAATAATCACATTAATAAGTATAAAACAGTAATAAACCATCAGAACTAGCAGCAAATTATCCAGCTATTTAAAACAGGAAAGCAAAAATGTTTCAAAAAGCATGGATGAAGCCCCGACTAAAATACACACACCTATAATGCTAAAATTGCAGACAAAATCAGAAATTAAAACATTATCCTGAGATATGCATGTGGTTACCCAGGTGCCCTGAGGCTGGGTGAACAGCATTGCAACAATAAGATCACAGGCTGAAAATGACATCTATTACGAATAGCAGCAAATACTGTATATCCACTATTAAAACTGTCTGTGTCTGGGGGCCCCCATCCTGGGGAGAACAAATTCAAACTGAAACCACATATAAGCCCCAAACCCAGTTACTGACAGTACAACCCACATACGAATCTATTAAACAACCCCCACCTTATCTTCTATTCCCAAGATCGCACCAGAGCATGAAGAGCACAAGAGCATTTCAAGCCTTCAGGATGATTGGTCGTACATGGGGAAGGCCCAGTACGTTTAAAAGATGAGCGTGTATCCCATGTTTGCTATGTGGAAGCAGCCAAAACCAATATGGAAGTGGATTCTACTCCCTGCCATGTTTGGATCACATCACATCAATTGGGACCATCATACTCTGACAGCGCAAGCCTGTGCAATGTTGGAGCGGCGTGCCTGCTGCTGCATACATAAGGCACATTTCCAACACCCTAGGAGTAAGCTGCGTCAGTGGCAAGACCAGTGCCACTCACTCCCTGCCAGATGCATGCTGGCGCCGCCAGACACAGGTAACGATTGCAACAGGCAGCATGGTGGTATGGGGAGGGTGGAATGGAAGGAGTGGATTGGGTGGCCGGGCCTGGGAAGGGATCATTGGCAGTGTGCTCTGCTGAATCCTATCCACCTTCTGGGGCCTGGCCGGTGTTACATGGGAGTCCCGTATTTGTGCCATTTTCCCGGCGCACATCCGAGGAGACCCATTGGGGCAGCTGGGCCAGATGTAATGTGATGAACATCCCTTTATGATGAGGAGGCTTCCCCCTGCACGGCGCTGGCCCAATCCTGGATAGGATCTGGCGCAGTGTGCTTTTGCATGCTGCAGTGGTCCTAGACAGGATTGGGCTGCCCGCCTCCACATCAATAAGCCATCATCCATGTAACTTTAGATAATATGGGGATTCATAACGTAGTAGGCTTGATCCATGTGGTGCATAATTCCAAATGGAATGGAAGGGGTCAGACACCATTGGGAAGTCCATTGGTGGTCCTTTTCTCTCTTTTATGCAGAGAAAGGAGGAAGATGAAATTGCAGCAAAGGTTAAAGTGCAAAGTCAGAGTGCAGGTAGGATACTGGTACAAATTGGAAATAATCCCACAGAATTATCACAGCGTACATAAAGAAGCATGAAGTTACAATGGAAGTCAATTCAAAATTTGCCACACCCCTTTGAAAAGTATATGCAGATACATACAATGGTTACATCTCGATGTGTGTCTGTGTATATAAAATATTTGGAGAGAGATTATCCAAGTGACCGTACAAAGATGGAAGTTGAAGTTGTGTCAGCAATGCAGCAATCATCAGTGACAGCTGTCTACTGTACTATATCTATGCATAAATTGCTTGCTATATAGTTGACTGGGTAGAAACTCACACAAGAAGTTGATTCAAGATCATTTAAACCCAGCTCTTTCTTAATTAACTTGTTAGATAGTCTAGAAAAAAGGTGCTTGAGAGGGGACATGATGGGTAGAGCAATTCTGACTAAGGATCCGGCCGGCGGCCCTTACATCCGCCAGAGCAGGTAAGGCAGTGGCAGGGGAGGGGGCCATGACAGGGCAGGAGGGTGTGGGGAGGGAGGGAACCATCGCCAAAGGCATGCACCGGATCCTATCCCCTCCAGCAGCAGCCTCCCTGCCCCCTTTCTCTCTTCGGACTTGTACTAGTAAAAACGCTAGCGCAGCTCCATGGAGTCTCATTGCGTGTCGGTCGGCTTACTCAGGGGTAAGTGGATTTAAATTCCCTTTCCCTGCTGAAGCCTCTTGATCCCCCCCACACACACACACTGCAGGATACAGAGCACCTGTTTTTGGTGCAGCATCGACAGGGTGGTGGTGGATAGGATTGGGCTCTAAGTTTCAGGTCAAACTATGCATTTGCAGTTTAATTGTAATTGCAAAGCATCATATAAAATTGTATACCAAAATACTAAAATCAATACAAGCATATTTAAGCTGTTTAAATATTCACCTTTTACCAATTAAACCAATTCATTAAATTTAAATAAGTTTTCACATTAATGAAAGCTGAGCACAGATTCATTTTAGAGATATTGGAAGAAGCATCAAATAATTTATAAAAACAGCATCCAAAAAAGAAGTGTACCCTAAACTCACAGCCCAGCCAATTAAAATCTACCCTGGCAATTTTAATTGGCTTCTACCAATTAATAAACTAAAGAGTTAGTTGATTAATTCCTGCTGAAACCAATTAAAACTGACAGCACGAGAAAAAAAAACAATCAAAAGATAAAAGACAGCAGAATTCCATGGACTCCTAGTTTTTCATTTTTGCTTCTCTCATTCTTTCAGGGAGGCAAACAGAACTTTTTCAAATCCCTTTTGCATTTCACACTATTCATGGGTCTCCATTGTTCTCCATTTAATAGTAGCTAGTGTCAACATTCTGACATAGGATCTTGAAATGGAGGATTGTGTTCAAAATCTATAACATGGCTTTACTACTTTTATAAATGTAACATCACACTAGCATTTTGGTTCATATCCAAAAACATTATTTTACTAAAAGAACATTACACGTGTTAGCTGCTAACACGTGTAATGTTCTTTTAGTAAAATAATAGCATATTCAGAAGCTGCTGTGTGCTGGCCTGACCCATTTGCTCATGAGGTGTTCTGTCTCCCTGGTGCCGGGATCGGAGATGTGACAGAGAGACTGCTGAAGCTGGTCAAACCCACAGATCACTATCCCTTCCTTCTCATTTACGTAGAAACGAATGACACTGCTGGACACAGCTACGAGCGGTCATTTCAGACTATGAGGCTCTGGGTAGGAGGGTGAAAGACCTGGGGTTCCAGGCAGTATTCTTGTCTGTTCTAGACAGAGGACTTCAGAGGGAGAAAAGAATACTCCAGGTGAACGATTGGCTGCGTTGATGGTGTCGTCAGGAGAGATTTGGCATCTGGGACTATGGATTGTGCTTACTGGATGAATGCTGCTATCAGGAGACGGGATGCAACTCATGAGGATGGGGAAAGAGTGTTTTTGGCAGAAGCATTGAGAACCTGATCAGGAGGACTTTAAACTGAAGGCTAAGGGAGTTGGAGCTGTAAGTCCAAAGCTTAATTCAGAGGTAAGTGCTTCAGATGGGAAACCCTGGGACAGTGCTTAGCTAGGAAGCATTTGGAGAGGCCCAGTCTAGCTAGAGAGGCAAGAAGGACACTGGGTTGTAACACCTGGGGCTTACGTTGCATATACACGAATGCATGGAGTATGGGAAATAAACAGGATGAGCTTGAACTTCTAGCAAGAGAAGGTAAATTTGACTTGATAGGAATAACTGAAACCTGGTGAGATGACTCTCATGATTGGAATGCACAAATGGAAGGCTATCAGTTGTTCAGGAAGAACAGATGTGGTAAAAGGGGAGGGGGTGGCATATGTCAAAAATGTACACACCTGCTCAGAAATCCAACAAAATGTCAAGAAGTGGGGGGGGGGGAAGCAACGAACACAATGTTGTGGTAGGCATCTACTATAGACTGCCAGGTCAAGAGAAGGATGTGGATGATGCTTTCTTGAAACAGCTTACAGACATTACAAGGAAGCATGAGCTAGTTGTAATGGGGAACTTTAGCTATCCTGATATCTGTTGTGAGACTAATAGCTCCATCCTACCTAAATCCCCGCACAGCATTGCAGCTACGGTAATGTGGTGGATTAAAGGCTGCTGGAGGTCTCCTCGGGGCAAGCCCCAGCAGCCGCAATGATTCAACTAGGACCTGGTCAGTGATATTTCTGGCGCAAGTCTTTGTTGATCTGTGTAGGTGAATCAGGCCTGGGAAGAGAGTCGGGATTCGGCATGCACCACCGCATCTCCTCCCCATTCTGCTCTCTCCCACCCTGTTCCACCGTCTCTCTGCCCTCCCCCCACTTGTTTGATCCCCTGTACTGGGCTTACCTGCTCCAGCAGCCTCCATTGTTCTGCTGGTGCGCATGGGAAGGCTCCGGCCTTTCCGCGCACGCCCACACCCTGCACTGCCACAAAAAGCTTTACAGTCTGTTTGCGGCAGCCAGTGCCAGCAGAATGTGCGTTCCACCGGCACTTCCTTTGAACAGGATTTGGCCGTAACTAAGCCAAGCATAGGAGCTCAAATAAATTCCTGTTGCACCTGGAGGATTTCATCTCCCATAAAGTGAAAGAAGGGACAAGGGGAGGGGCCATCCTTGACTTCATTAGCCAATAGGGAGGAACTGGTCAATGAGACGAAAGTGGTAGGAACTTTAGGGGAAAGTGATCATGAACTCTTGGAATTCTCCATCTTATGGGAAACAAAGGGAATATGCAATGAAACCTGTACTTTAGATTTCAGGTAGGCTGAGAGAAATTATAGGTAGGATTCCATGGGTAGATGAACTAATAGGAAAAAGGGCCCAAGATGGATGGGAGCTCCTAAAGAAACAGCTACTACAGGCGCAGTCAGAAACAATCCCTATGAGAAAGAAAAAGGGGAGACATCTCCAAAAGCCAGTATGGCTGTGCAACAATCATAGTGGCGAATTGAAGATTAAAAAGACATGTATAGGAAATGGAAGACAGAACTGATCACCAGGGAAGAGTACAGATAAGTAGCCCAGACTCATAGAGTGACTGTCAGGAATGCTTAAAGCTCAGTATGAGCTGAGGCTGGCCAGGGATGTCAAGAGCAACAAAAAGGGCTTTTTAGGGTATGCTCAAATGAAGAGGAATGAGGGTGGGATTGCTGCTCGATAAGGATGGCCAATTAGTGGATGTTCAGGTGAAAGAGAAAGCAGACTACTCAACTCCTACTTTGAGTCTGTCTTCTCTCAGGAGGAGGACTGTGCAAATGTGGATGCTGGGTCATTGGTCAATGGGGGGGGGAGAGATACATACATCCCCACACTGGTAATGAAAACAGCACAGGTCTGCAGATTAAGATTGACAGGGAACTAGTTAAGAACTACCTAACTGGCCTAAATGAATTCAAGTCATTTGGATCAGATGAACTGCAGTCTAGAGCAGCGGTCGCCAAACTTTGCGACCTAAGGGACCACTTAGGGACATCTTTTACTCCCGCGGACCACTTTTTCTGTTCTGGCCACAAAGCGGCTGTTTTGCCGGGTGTGAGCCCGCCTGAAATTCTTTACATTATTTATTTATTTTTGGTGGTCCATGGGCTACCACTGCTGCTCTTCACCCCGGCCAGCCAGCCGGAACAGTCCCCCATGTCTGTGAATGTATTCAACATGTATTCAAGAGGAACACAAAGTGGTTTGGATTTAAAAGGTAAAGGGAAAAAAGTTTTTTTAAAAAACCCTGCTGTTTTCTTACCTTTGAAATCCAAACCGCTGTGTGTTCCTCTTGAATACATGCTTAAATCACACTCCTGAAGGCTCCTCCAGTCGCGCGACTCCCCCCTCTCAAGATCGCCCCAGAGTGCTTTGCAAAGCAATCGGGGGGGGAGGAGTCGCGCGACTGAAGGAGCCTTCCTGGGCGCAATTTAAGCATGTATTCAAGAGGAACACACAGCGGTTTGGATTTAAAAGGTAAGAAAACAGCGGGGCTTTTAAATTTTTTTCCCGTTACCTTTTAAATCCAAACCACTGTCTGTTCCTCTTGAATACATGCTGAATACATCCACAGACATGGGGACAGTTCTGATCACCACAAATGGTGGGGGGCAGCCGCAGCGGGGGCGGCAACCCACCAAAATTTTCCCATGGACCACCGGTGGTCTGCAGACCACTGGTTGGCCACCATGGGTCTAGAGTACTAAAAGAACTTGCAGACGTACTCACAGAGACTGTCAATTACGTTTGAGAAATCCTGGATGACGGGGAGGTGCCACTAGACTGGAAGTGGGCTAATGTAGTTCCAATCATTAAAAGGGGGAGAAAGGAAGACCCAGGAAATTACAGACCTGTCAGTCTGACTTCATTACCGTGGAAGATATTAGAACAAATTATAGTCTGCGCACATCTGGATAACAACTTTTTGATTAATAGAAGCCAACATGGATTTGTCAAAAATAATCCTGTCAGACAAATCTCATCTCCTTTTTTGATCGGATTACTAGCTTACTGGACAGTGGGAATGCAGAGGATGTAATTTATCTTTACTTTAGTAAAGCATTAGACAAGGATCCCCACGACATTTTCATCAGGAAGTTGGTAAAATATAGGCTACATGATACAATCGTTAGGTGGATTCACAAGTGGTTTGACAATCGTACACAAAGGGTGCTCAACAATGGCGTCACATCAATCTGGATGACTGTTTTGAGTGGAGTGCTCCAGGGCTGTTTTGGGACCGGTTCGCTTAACATCTTCATCAATGACATAAATAAGGGATACAAGGAGGCCTCATCAAATTTGCAGATGACACCAAGCTGGGAAGAGTAGCAAACACTATAGAAGACAGTAGAAGCATTCAGGAAGACCTTAACAGTATGGAATACTGGTCTAAAATGAACAGGATGAAGTTCAACAGGGACAAATGCGAGGTTCTACACTTAGGTAAAAAGACGCAGGTATAGAATGGAAGATACCTGGCTTGGCAGCAAAATATGTGAGCAGGATCTTGGAGTTACAGTGGATCACAAGATGAACATGAGTCAGCAGTGTGATGCAGCTGCAAAGAAGGCTAATGCAGTTTTAGCCTGCAGTATTAGAATTGTAGTTTCTAAGTCGCAAGAAGTAGTGGTTTTGCTTTACTCCACATTGGTCCATCCTCACCTGGAGTACTGTGTCTTATTCTGGGCACCGCACTTTAGGGAAGATGCAGATGCAACCAAACTTGAGTGGGTTCAGAGAAGAATGATGAGGATGATCAGAGGTCTGGAGAACAAGTCCAATGAGGAAAGGTTGAGAGAACTTGGTACATTGGAGAAGAGAAGGCCGAGATGGAAATATGTCAGAGCCCTTCAAATACCTGAAGGGCTGTCATATGGAAGAAGAAACAAATTTGTTCTCCACTGCCTCTGAGTCAGTGTAGAACTAGATCAAATGGGTTCCAACTGCAAGAAAGGAGATTCCAGTTGGATATCAGGAAGAAATTCTTGATGGCAAGGGTGGTTTGGCAGATCTTCAAGCATTGAATTATTATGGTTGAAGAAATGTGTACACCTTTCTCTCTTTATATGAACCTAATCCATTCCTGAAGATAGCCATTATAATGAAAATCTGGATGAGTATGATTATTACACGAATTTCAATTTTTAACTCATTCCAAGTTCACCCAAAAATCACCCTAAATGTCTAAAAACATAAGGAAAAAGTTGTATGACACAGTAAAGTAGAATATATAACATTTAGTTACATTATACAACATCGATAGTGTTAAAGTCGACGACGAAAATGCTTCAGAAGTTCTAGCATCACATAATGAGGTTTAGCACCACAAGCTTTAGTTGCTAACTATATGCAACACTTACGTATCACCTGTTTTCCCACTTTTCTCATGATTTTTCTCATCTTCTTCTGTTCTTTAGGACCCATATTCACAGTAATTTATAAAAACAGATACAGGTGGGCCCCCGTATCCACGGATTCGCTATCCACAGTTTCAGTTATCCACGGATCGTGGGAAACCCCCCCCCCCCCAGGCTGTTACTTTTTTCTCAGTAAGCTCCATTTCTTCCTTAAACAAACAGGAGAAGCAGCCTCTGGCTGCTTATTGCAGGCAAGTAGAACGAGATTAAGTCCTAGAGAGGCTCTGCAAGGTTAACAGAAACCTTGCAGAGACTCTCTAGGACTTAGTCTCGTTCTCCTTGCCTGCAATGGAGGCTGCTTCTCTATTTGTTTTAAGAAAGAAACAAAGCTTGCTGAAAGACAAGAGCTGGGGGGGGGGCACGCATGCCTGCTCGCAGGGGAGTCAGGGTGGTGGGCCCTCAGGAAACCATGGAGGGGGTGGTTCGCTCTTATCCATGGTTTCAAGTATCCACAGAGGGGCCTGGAACATATCCCAAGCGGATATGGGGGGAGTACTGTATGCTGGGAGCATGTAATGCATGTACCCAGAAAGGGAGCATGTAATGCATGTACCCAGAAAGCGTGGGGACGTGCTACCAATCAGGCAGTGCATCTCACATGGAGGTTGCCTCTTCCCCAACTGTGCTCAGTCCTCTGAGGCTCCTGAAGAGCGCTTCCCCCAAAGCCCACAGGACCCAAGAAAGGGGGCCCTTCTGGACCTCTGTCCTAAGGGGGAGAAATCCAAAATTCGACCCGACCTCCAAGAATTTGTCCCGAGAATTTGTCCCGTTCTCTGTCTCTAGAGCTCAAAACAGAAGGGAGGTGTACCCGCTGGGTACAATGGGAAGTAGACCTTGCCTCTGGAAGCAACTTAGTCAGGGTTTCCCCACCACCACCACCACCACCACACACACACACACAATTCCCAGCCCTTATATAGAAAATCTTGGCATGGATAAAGAGGGATGGTCTTAATATGTGCAGTATGGATAAGTGAAAATCTGTATAGCCAAAGTACTTATAAGGAGGGAAGAGTGTACAACATTTGTGTTATTTGGTCCTACCTGTGGGTCAGAAAGTCTAGATAGATCAGGGTACAAGTAGAATTTTATTCCTTCAGTTGCCCCAGGAAGTGTTACTCCTCGAATCAGCAGAATCAAGAGCATGACGTAAGGGAATGTAGCAGTTACATATACAACCTGTGAAGGAAACAAAAGGAGAAAACGCACAACAAATTATTGTGGCAATGAAAAGTTAAACTTTCGTTAGCCTTCCAAAATATACACTCAGTTTCAGCTTAAGTCTGAAGATTCAGTGGAAACTTTGTGATCCAAAAATAAGCCAATGTGTTCTAAGGGCTGGACTCTAGGCAGGTGTGGCCGACCTCCCACCGTTAGGGTCTCTGCATTCTTAAGAGTTGTGTAGAAGACAGAATCTTGACAGCTGCAAGTGCGGACGGTGCTGCTAAAGCAGCAGCACATGCTTAAATGCCCTCACCTATTCAACCATTAAAGGTCCAGGAGCATTCATGTTGAAAGGTTGGTCACCCCTAGAGTCTAGAGTGTTGGACCTGGATGATTCTGATTCAAATGAAAGCTCTAGCCATGAAAATACTGGGTTGACCATGGAAAATCTGTGGATCTCAACCACTGTGCTGTTTCTGTAAATGGTAATAATATTGGCTGACTAATCTCAAGGGTGTTCTGGGAACATAATGAATGTGCTGAGTAGTGATGATGCTCTGAATCTTTGATCCAAGTTTCACCTTTTAAGCCATTTCTTACCATGTAAGGCATTCTGGGAAAATAAACGTTAGAGTTGAGCTGCAAGAGATTTGCTACCGTTTCTCTTTCATATTGTTGACAAGTATCTCTGCTTTTCAGCATACTTTTCAGTATACCTTCTAAAAATGTATCTTTCATTCAAACATTTCATTTTAGATGCTAATGACAGCGCAAACAGAGCTTTGCAAATGTCCCTGTTAATGCTCCAAGTTCTTGGAGAAAAACAGAGAATAAATATGAGCAATACAACATGAAAACTAAAGTTTATGAAATTTAGTCTTTGCTTTAATAAACAAATAGTTCCATCTTGTTAAACTATTGTTGTTTAACAATACATGACTGAATGGAGTTTATGGGTTTATTGGCCATGGTCCAAATTAAGAGCAACTTAAGAGTTACAAATGCATAGGCTTACCAGATCTCCAACTGGGACAGAGTGCTAGACCTTTAGGAGAAGGAATGTGGGCAGGTGTAGCTTGTTAAACCCTTAGAGCACAATCCTAGGCATGTCTACTCAGAAGCAAGCCCCACTGTGTCCCGGTTGGAGATCTGGTAAGCCTACAAATGCAATATTTCATCCAGATTTCACTGGACCTTATCAAGCAAAAGCTGGCCAGAGCCCTGGTGTTAACTGAACTACCGCTGGACATGCAAACCTGAAATCGTATTGTTGCTTACTCTACAGGTTGATTACCCCTTATCCGAAATCCAGACTATTCTGAAATCCAGACATTTTTGGGTCTATGACTTAAAAAAAAAACTTTTTCGAGCACCTGGTTGGCATAGCACAAGGCATGCTGAGGCATAAAATTATTACAAATATTGTATAAAATTACCTTCACGCTATATGTATATAGGTTTATATGAGACAAATGGATTTTGTATTAGACTTGGGTACCATCCCCAAGACCTCGTTATATTTATGCAAAAATTCCAAAATCCAGACAAATCCAAAATCCAGACAACTTTTCATCCCAAGCAGTCCAGATAAGGGATACTCAACCTGTATACTGTAACAGTAAACTACTCAGTAAATGCTTTTGTTGAAAACTGTTGCAGCTTTCTAAACCGCACTAGTGTATTACAGGATAACATAGAAGACATTTATCTGGCATAACAACAGTAAGCAAAAGGAAAAATACGATTTCAAATTTTCATGGCCCACAATGATCAATTTAGACTGAATAAAATTTACGAGATTAAAAGCCATGGCTCATAAAAACAATAAAATCTAAGTTTAATATGATTATAACACTTTCCAGAAGCGTAGCTGGCGTCGCGCCAGCCACCCCATTCGTGACACTGACAACACTCACCCCACCCTGGAGTGACATCAGCCAGAGCCAAACATCACTCGGGGCTTGGGTGGAAGGGAAGGGGCCAAAACAAATGCAGTGCTGAGGTGGCAGGAGTCTTCTGCAGGTTGCTCTGAGCTGTTCCGTCGTGTTCTCTGCCGCCGCCCGAATTGCCCATGCCGCCGGTATGATGCCCCCAAGCTGCTGCTTGGGGGAGGTCTGCCCCCCACCCTGCTTGCCTCAGCTCACTGAGCTGCCTGCTTGACAAGGTTTAGTGCAATCTAGACGAAATGTCGTGTTTTAATCTTATTAAACTTAAGAACATAAGAACATAAGAAGAGCCCTGCTGGATCAGGCCAAAAGCCCATCTAGTCCAGCTTCCTGTATCACACAGTGGCCCCACCAGATGCCTCAGGGAGCACAAGACAACAAGATAACCTGTATCCTGTCGCCACTCCCTTGCACCTGGCACAGAGAAAACCTACTCCTACAACCAGGAGGTTGCTTATCCCCATCATGGCTTGTAAGCTGTGATGGACTTTTCCTCCATAAATCTGTCCAATCCCCTTCTAAAGGCATCCAGGCCAGGTGCCATCACCACCTCCTGTGGCAAGGAGTTCCACAAACCAATTACACGCTTGATAAAGAAATATTTTCTTTTGTCTGTTTTAATACTCCCTCCACTCAATTTGAGTGGATGTCCCCTAGTTCTAGTGTTGTGTGAGAGGAAAAAGAACTTTTCCAGGTGTGGGGAGCCTCCGGCCCGCGGGCCAAATCTGGACCGCGTGACGAATCCGGCCCGTGGGACGATCCGGTCCGGCCCGCGCTGGACCGGACTGATACGGCCCGCGACCGGAGGCTCCACCACCACCCGCCGCCGCCTTCCCGTGCCGCCTCCTTTTAAAACCGGCCTTCCTGGACCTGCGCAGAGCGCGATGCCACCCAAGAGGGCAATCTCGGCCTCAGCTGCACTCTGCGCAGGTCCAGGAAGGCTGGTTTTAAAAGGAGGCTGCGCGGGAAGGCGGCGGCGGCGGCCTGGAGCCTGAGGTAAGTTGGAGAGCGGATGGAGGGGGTTTAGAGAGCGGTGGGTGGGTGGGAGCGAGCGGTGGGTGTGTGGGAGGGAGAGCGAGCGAGCGAGGGTGACCGGAGGGTGGGTGGGTGGGCGAGTGAGCGGTGGGTGTGTGGGTGGGAGCGGTAAATTCGCGCGGGGGGTCAAATTTGCGGTAGGGGCCCCAAAAAAGTTCGGCCGGCCTCTTGGCCGGCCCGCACCCAGTTTTCCCCATGGGAAAATGCCCCCCACCCCAAATATGTTCCCCACCCCTGACCTAAGGAGACGAGCCAGACTATATAGATGTAGGCAGTCTCAAATATCCTGGCCCCAAGCCGTATAGGGCTTTAAAGGTCAAAACCAGCACTTTGAATTGGATCTGGTAACGAATCGGCAGCCAGTGCAGCTGTCGGAGGAGCGGCCCGACAGAGTCGAACTGCCTACCTCCAGTGACTACACGGGCCGCCGCATTCTGTACTAGTTGCAGTTTCCAAACAGTCTTCAAGGGCAGCCCCACGTAGAGCGCGTTACAATAATCTAGTCGCGATGTCACCGTGGCATGGATCACTGTGGTCAGGTCTGCACGATCCAAGTATGGTCGCAGCTGGCGCACCAGCCGAACCTGGGCAAATGCCCCCCTGGCCACAGCCGCCACCTGGGAATCCAGGAGCAGCTGCGGGTCCAGGCGGACCCCCCAATATATAGATGAAATCTATATATGTATTGTATATTCATATGCACAACAGGGAACCTTTAAAAACAAAAGCAGTCTCAGACCCCTGACAATTAAGTCCTGTCTTGTCCGACTCTAGGGTGTGGTGCTCATCCCCATTTCAAAGCCGAAGAGCCAGCGTTGTCCGAGGACGCCTCCGTGTTCCAGCCGCATTACTCACCTTGCCGCAGCGCGTAGCATGCGGCTGGAACACGGAGCGCTGTTTACCTTCCCGCAAGCGGTACCTATTTATCTACTCACATTAACATGCTTTGGAACTGCTAGGTTGATAAATCAAATAATAGGAATATAGCTTCGTAGGTTTTCGTGGCCAGTACAAAACAGAATTTACAATTTAAAAGTCTGAGTTTACGGGTCATTTATTAAGGTTAAAACAAGACAAATCCTATGTTACAGGAAGAAGGTTGTATGGGTAAATTAGCCATGTATGTTGTTGTTGTTCAGTCGTTAAGTCGTGTCTGACCCTTCGTGATCCCATGAACCATATCCCGCCAGGCCTTCCTATCCTCCACTATCTTCCTGAGTTCGCTTATGTTCGTTGCATCGGTGATGCTGTCTAACCATCTCATCCTTTGCCTTCCCCTTCTCCTTTTGCCTTCAATCTTTCCCAGCATCAGAGTCTTCTCCAGAGAGTCCTCTCTTCGCATTAGGTGGCCAAAATATTTGAGCTTCACCCTCAGTATCAGGGTTGATTTCATTTAGGATTGACTGATTTGATCTCCTAGCAGTCCAAGGGACTCTCAGGAGTCTTCTCCAACACCACAGCTCGAAAGCATCTATTCTTCGGCGCTCAGCCTTCCTTATGGTCCAACTCTCGCAACCATACATTGCTACTGGGAACACCATCACCCTGACTATACGAACTTTTGTTGGCATGGTGATATCTCTGCTTTTTATTATGCTGTCTAAGTTTGCCATGGCTTTCCTTCCAAGGAGTAAGTGTCTTTTAATTTCATGGCTGCCGTCTCCGTCTGCAGTGATCTTGGAGCCCAAAAAAGTAAAATCTGTTACTACTTCAATTTCTGCCCCTTCTATTTGCCAGGAATTGATGGGCCCAGATGCCATAATCTTAGTTTTATTAATGTTGAGTTTCAAGCCAACTTTTGCACTCTCCTCTTTCACCCTCATCAAGAGGCTCTTTAGTTCTTCTTCACTTTCTGCCATTAGGATGGTATCGTCTGCATATCTGAGGTTGTTGATATTTCTCCCGGCAATCTTGATTCCGGCTTGCGATTCATTCAGCCCTGCATTTGTCACAATGTACTCTGCATATAAGTTAAATAAGCAGGGTGACAATATACAGCCTTTCCGTACTAAGTACAAAATACAAAGAACTCCAAAAACCACGTAATTTTTTTTTCAAAGAAGCCACTAGTAAAAGCAGGCAATGCAGAGGAGTAGCCAGACCATTTTTCAACCGTGGCCCAAAACCCTTGACGCCCCCCCATAAAAACGCGCGGCTGTAACCCTTGACGCCCCTTGCCGTTAGCCGTGACTCCCCATTACAGTGCATGGAAGAAACAGGCACTCTTTACATGCTCAGAGGCACCCTTTCTTATATGTATGTGTATATGTAAATGTATATTCCCAAAATGAGCCCTAAAGTGGATTTTCCATGCTTTATGCTGAGCAGCAGCTAAGCCAGGAGTGCGCAGGGTGGGGTTGGGATGCTGCCCTCCCTCCATTGGCAGGCCTGGGTAGAGGGCACTGATGTCGTCTGTGTTAGTCCTATACATGGCAAGAGAAACATCAAAGCATGGGAGGGAAGCCCCAGTTGCACAAGAGAGAAAGAGAGAGAAAGCTAGCTCCTTTTGGTAGCATCTTTGCAAGATGAAAAACAGATTCTTATACTGCCTGCCAGTTTACAGGGGGGGGGTTGTCCCAGCAAATAGAGCGGGGAACTAACTTAGAGGTGGGTCAGAAAGGAAGGAGAGAAATCCTAAGAATTAATCAACCAAACTAAACATAGAAATCAAAGACTGTAAGTAAAGCAGAACCTGCTCTGCACCATTTTCAATTGCAGTTCTTGCATTTGTCTTGTGTTTGCTTTATTAAAAACATTCAACAGAAAGAAAATACTTTATTTCCATTCTGCAGTGTCTGAATGAAAATACCTTATCTGCAAACCTACAATGAGATATGCTGTCTTGTCTCCAGGAGCTCCTGAGCTCAGCTTGAGTAGTTAGCTATCATCAATTGAGTTGTTAAAGAACAATTAACATAAGATAAGCGGGCTTCGCTGACCCTGTGGTTAAAAACAAGACCTGAAGTGTTTTGAAATTAAACCTCTTAGTGTTTGCTTTGCCTCACTTATCTGTATTATAAGAGCCTCCAGCGACGATCTACTCCAGCGTGACCTGCTGCGACCCAGCGAGCTACGATCTCTCCAGGACAACCGGCGAACTCGTGTTGCTCAGCCTCGTTCCTCTTAAAGCGCCCCAAGCATTGCTTTACACTTTGCACAGGCGCAGAACGTCTTTTCCCTTTAAGAGCCTTTAAGAGCCTTTGAGAGCCTCGGTTTGCCGCCGAAATTCGGCGGCAAACCGCAACGGTCCGGGTTTTTTTTCTTTTTTTCTGGCGGTAAGAAATTCAAATTCTACTTGTTGCTCAGCCTCCGCGCCCCCCGGTCCAGCCTCCCGCCCCCCGCCCTGGGGCCCACCGCCACACCGCCACAGGCCAGACGATGCCTCTGAGGCAATGAAAAAATTAAAAACGAAAGTCCAGGAAGTCCGGTACTTATATACAGACCGACGTTTCAACCTCTAAGCCGAGGTCATTCTCAAGGTAAAAAACAGCAGGGCTGCCAAGATGACAATAACAGCTGCAACGGAAACCTGAGTTTAAAAGGAAGCGATCTGGAAGCGATCGAAATCACTAAAAGAAGATCTCAGAATTAATTGAACTGTCAGCAAGAGTTATCATTTGTGGACAAAATATGGTTCCCCATCCTACATAGATTGGCAGCTAAAAATACTGTGTAACCTTGTTTCCTTGCAGGATTATGACGACCTGGTCATGTTTTAATTAGATCTCAACCGGTTGAGACTGCCGGTTGAAATGTGTGTGTGTTTTTTCAAACGGAACCCTTCCTTTGAAACGTTGAAGGTTGAAACTTCGTTTTTAATTTTTTCATTGCCTGCTTTTATTAGTGGCTTCTTTGAAAAAAAAATGTACGTGGTTTTTGGAGTTATTTGTATTTTGTACTTCTTATACATGGCTAATTTACCCATACAACCTTCTTCCTGTAACATAGTAGTTGGCCATGATAGCTTTCGTGCCAAAAAGGACAAGTCCTGGTTGACGTTTCACCCCGATCCATCTCGGGCATCCTCAGAAGTGTAACAGCAGATTCAGATGTTAATTGCAAAGCTGCCGAGACTACAGACGCGACAACCCCGTTCTTAAATAGTTCATGCGCCTGATCCTCATCTCCGGAAAACCACTTAACGAGGTGTTAAGTGCAGTAGGTCTTTTAATACTTCTTAAAAAAAAATAAAAGCAAATTTATAAACATAATAAATGCATTAAGTAGGACTGTTTTACATTTTAACTCTATACAGTATAGGAAAATAGTTGACTGAAGATTTTGCTTTGTACTGAAAAACAGTATGAAATTGCTTCAGCTCATTCAAGGGGGCTTTTGTACTCACTTTCCCACCAGCATTCCCCTGTATTCCCACCAGCCCCTCCTGCCTATTTGTGGACTTCCTGGAGCAGCTTTTTCAAGTGTAGGCAATTGTAGCTTGGGGTGGAATCTGCAACACCTCATGTACACGTTCTTTCTCACACACGGGTTGGGCAGGAGAATGGCTCCATACCTTTGTTATCAGCATCAGTGAAAAATTACATCTCGGGCATCTGCAGTGCAGGATATTCTGTCAATATTTGGAAGTTTAGAGCTTATGGATATTTTTACAGCCGGTTCACCTTGAGTCATGTGACCACATATTAACATAGCATTGCTGTTGGTATCAAGCAGTGGCGTTTCTCTAGGTGGTGCGGAGCTCTAAGTTCCACCACGATCCGAGCCTCCATTATGCGCCCGCACGAGGCAGCCCCGCCCCCTCGCCTTCGGAGCCTTTCAGGGAAGCGAAAGCAATGCGAAGGGAGTCTCCTGCACGTTGCTTTTGCTTTCCTGAAAGTCTCCAAAGGCGAGGGGCGGGGTCGCCTCGTGCGGGCGCGTAACGGAGGCTCGGATCGCGGCGGAACTACAGCTCTGCACCACCTAGAGAAATGCCACTGGTATCAAGCATCTTAAATCTCCAATCTTTAAATACAACTTCTGCCCTTTGATCAAGCTAAATTGTGCTGTGATTGCTGAGTTTTTGTTGCTGTTCTTAAGACAGGATACATCTCAATAAGCTTTTAAAGCGTCTTGTACTTCCCCCCCAACATGGCAAACTTCTCTTAATAAAATGAGAACAAAAGTGTTTCTAATTACACTAGATCCTGTTTTAATTGCCTCTAATTACTTAATGTATTAATTTGCATACCAATGCTCAAAATAGCTCCTCCAAATCACAGCTATGCCCCAGCAATGTCAGTGTCTGCACTGAGAAAACAAATAAATGTTCACTTTTCCAGCCTGTTTGCAGTTGGACTCATTACAAGCACTGAAAAACTAGCTTTCTAGATCTGATCAGAAATCACAAGTATACAGTTTGTAGTCCAGCCACTCAGACATAGGAAAGAAATACACAAGTAAGACAAACCTCAGGAGAAACAAAACAGTACACCACTAACCTGTTGAGAGACAACAGGCAGCACTTAGCATGGTGAATTTAGCCAGAAAAGTTAAAAATAGATTCTCATGCAGCTACTACAACAAATCATGTCAGTTTGATGTTCATGCATGAAATCATAGTAGCATCAAACAAAGATGAATAAAAAAAGGAGCCAGCTTGCTTGTTTGTGCCCATTAAATTATTGGTCTTCGGTGGTCAGACAATGTCTTTTTCAACACTAGTCAGCAGCAGTGTCATTTTTCCCCATTTAATTTGAGTGCAATTATTTATTATTTATTTAATTTATTTTTTTAAAATTATACTCCGCCTTATCCTATGCCAAGGCAAATGCCCAAGGCGGCTTACAACAAGTATTAAAATACATAATTTAAAAAACAATACACAAAGTAAATTAAAAACAATAAAATCCACTGGGGGGCGACAATATGGAGCAGAAAAGCAGCAAAGCACCCAAATGCTAGACAAAACAAAAAACGTTTTGAGCCCTTGCTGAAAAGTCATGAGGGAGGGGGTAGTTTTCAAGTCCCCTGGTAAGGAATTCCACAATTGTGGCACCACAACACAGAAGGCTCGCCCACGTGCTGCTATTCCCCTAACTTGAGATAGAGGTGGCACTCACAGGAGAGCCCCCTCAGATGACTTAAGAGGGCGGGCCGGAATGTATCGGAGAAGGCAGTCCCTCAGATATCATGGACCCAAACCGTGAAGGGCTTTAAAGGTCATTACCAGCACCTTGAATTGGGCTCTGAAACGAATGGGCAGCCAGTGCAACACCTGAAGCAGTTGTTCAACAGAGTCAAACCGCCTAGCTCCAATGACCACCCGGGACGCCACATTCTGCACAAGTTGCAGCTTCCAAAACATCTTCAAGGGCAGCCCCACGTAGAGCGCATTACAGTAATCCAGTCTTGAAGTCACTAAGGCATGGACCAACGTGGTCAGGTCCGATCAACTCAAGTATGGCCGCAGCTGGTATACCAGCCGAAGCTGGGCAAACCCCTGGCCACAGATGCCACCTGGCTTTCCAGGGAGAGCTGTGAATCCAGAAGTACTCTCAAACTGTGCACCCATTGCTGCAGAGGGAGTGCAACCCCATTCAGAACAGGCAGGTGACTGCATCGGGACTGTACCTGCATTGAGGCTTTCCTGACCAGTAGGACCGCTGTCTTTTCTGGATTCAATATCAGCCTGTTAGCTCTCATCCAGACCCCAACCGCATCCAGACAGTGCTCCAGGACTACCACAGCCTCCCCGGAACGAGATGGCAAGGAGAGATAGAGCCGGGTGTCATCGGCATATTGGTGACACCCGACTCCAAATCCCCAGATTATCTCCCTCAACGGTTTCATGTAGATGTTAAAAAGCATGGGAGACAGAATAGAACCCTGTGACACCCGACACTGTAAAGGGCAGGGCTCTCAACAGGCGTCTCCCAGCATCACCATCTGGGACCTGTCAGTCAAGTAGGAATGGAACCACTGCAAGGCAGTGTCCCCAAGTCCCAACTAGGTCAGCTGGCCCAAAAGGATACCATGGTCGATGGTATTGAAAGCCGCTGAGAGGTCCAAAAGGACCAGCAGGGATGCACTCCCCCTGTCCAGTCCTCGGCGAAGATCATCCAGCAGGGCGACCAAGGCTGTCTCTCTCCCAAAGCCCAGCCTGAAGCTGGATTTGAAAGGGTCCAGATACTCCGTTTCATCTAGTATCCCCTGGAGCTGAGACGCCACCACCCGCTCAACCACCTTAGTTTCAAAGATTTAATTGTTACGGGCATCATAGCCATGTAAAAACAGACTTGAATAAAAACAAATAAAATCCACTTGCGTCTCCTGTTTCTTTCAGCACTCAACAAGACAGATAAAATTCCATTAAAATCCAAAGCCATTAAAATTAAAAGGCAAGGCCTTTTGGATAAAAATAACTAACGCGAACCTCAGGGAACATCATCTTCAATCTTTTGATTGTTTTTCCTAGACAATGTTTCCAGGAATTAGGAAACGAAACGTTGGAACTTAGAACTTTGGATTTTAATGGAATTTTATCTGTCTTGTTGAGTGCTGAAAGAAACAGGAGATGCAAGTGGATTTTATTTGTTTTTATTCAAGTCTGTTTTTACATGGCTATGATGCCCGTAACAATTAAATCTTTGAAACTGATTGCTGGCCATGAAAGCTTTCGTGCTAAAATCAATCACCTTACCCAAAAAAGGCAGATTGGAAACTGGCCGATAGTTATTTAAATTGGAGGAATCCAGTGATGGTTTTTTCAGGAGGGGGCGCACAATTGCGTTCTTCAAGATGCTAGGCATCACTCCCTTCCGCAAGGATGAATTCACAATGGGTTCCAATTACAGTGATGCCTCGCAAGACTAAATTAATTTGTTCCGCGAGTCGTGTTGTCTTGCGAATTATTTCGTCTTGCGAGTCACCTCTATGCAAAGTATGAGCAAGCTTCTGCGGTAGCCGGTCCAAATTTCAAAGAGACGTTTCTGGTCTGCCCGGCAACACACACACACACGCACACACACACACACACACACACGCACACACACACACATGCACACACGACACCCCTTCCATTGGCGTGCGCGATGACGTTTCCCCTTCTCTCCCTAGGTTTCTCTTACTGTCTCTTTCCGAACCCAAGTCTCGGTGATCGAAGGACGGGTTTGCTTCCATCGAAGCCCGCTGGGAGGAGAGGGTCTGGTTTGGGAGATGGGAAAATGCTCTGGATCCGCGTCTTTCTCTCCGCTCCCTTCTGAGCTTTAAAATATTGATCATCTTTGTTAGATCCTAACAAGCAACAGGGGAGGTGACGCGGAGCGTCCGGCGCGGCGAGGATCGTCCGGCGCGGGGAGGTGATGAGTCTGGCGCAGGGAGGGGGCTGTCATATCTAACCATAGGCACTGAAAGACCTCTCCAAGTTACAGTGATGCCTCGCAAGACGAAATTTTTTTCGCAAGAAAATTCGTCTTGCGAGTCATAAAAAAACTCGCAAAACTCTTTCGTCTTGCGAGTTTTTCGTTGCGCGAGGCACTCGTCTTGCGAGGCATCACTGTATAGACCTATAATATTATTGTAGTGGGAAATGCAAGTTTACAAAACTTTGAATGAGATGAAAATTTCAACTGGGACATTGGTGGAGCTTAGTGATGCTTGCCTTATTGCATCTTCCTCCTATCTTCAGATGTTTGGAGGCTACAGTCTGCAGAATTCTTCACTTTTCCTTGACACTTTCATTGGTACTTGCACATTTGTATATTGCTCTTTCTCTGAGAATTTCACAACACCATTTTTGGTTCACAACAACAGTTTAAAATTAATTAGGTAGAGATATTCACAGCACAATTCTATGCATATCTACTCAGAAATAAGTCCCATTGAATACAATGGAACCTATTCCCAGGTAAGTCTATATAGAATTGTAGATTTCTTTGTCAAAACTATCCAATGCCCTTCGTTGCTCAGCAAGGATCTGAAACTGGGTTGAAATATCCAAGTCTAGCATTCTAGAACTAGTCGCACAGTATCTCTCAGGAAAAAAAAGTCTCTCAGCTTTCTTTGCCTGTGCAATATCGAGCCAAGGATTAATAGCCAGGGATGGGAACAGGCTCAGTGAAAGTGTTCTACAAAGTTAGCTTTCAGCCTAGAAGATACTCAGAATTTACCGTAGCCTGCATGGACTTAGAACTGGACTGGAAATGATTGGTCATCTGATTAATAGACTCACTGATTCTCTGCATATGCTTTTGTATGTGCGCACACACCCCTTTTTAAAAAGTTGGGACAAGTACCACATTCCTAAGTCTGCTCCACATTCACTTCTACAGTTCTGATGAGAATACAAAATGAATTGCTTGCTCCTTTAAGCTCATTGCCAACAGCTATATTTAGCCTTTTCCTCTGGGAAATAATTTTAATTTAACTTTAAGATAAGGAACATAATATTAAGTGACACACTTTCTAATCAGTAAAGCTTCATAATATTAAGTGACACACCTTTTTTCAATAACCAGTCTCAAGTTTCAAAATACAGAGTTTAGTTTATGCTAGAATAAAGCCAGGATGGTGTAGTGGTTTGGGAGTCGGACTTAGACCTGGAAGATCCAGGTTCAAATCCCCGCTCAGCCACGAAGCTTCCTGGGTGACCTTGGGCCAGTCACTATCTCTCAGCCCCACCTACCTCACAGGGTTGTTGTGAGGACGAAAAGGAGGGGAGGAAATATGTACACCACTCTGAGCTCCTTGGAGGAAGGGCGGTATAAAAATGTGAAAAATAAATAAATAAAATAGAATGTTACATCATAGAGATGAACAAGACTAATAAAATGGCTAATTTTCCTTTCACACAGTACAGCCCTACTCAGTATCAGCTGTTATTTATTCTGGATTGTTTATCAACAACAAATTATCTACTGTAAATTGAACAAGACTGCATAAAATGTAGCTATATCTTCCCCAAACTTGATAACTCATAAGTGACTGCAAACAATTTCTCTTTATGCAGAAAAGAAGCAAATACCAAATTAGCAAGAAATGTGACAATACTATCTGAAAGATAACAATTATGTGTGAAAAGTAGAAAAAAAACAGACTGCAATCCTATACATACTTACCTGGGAGTAGGCCCCATTGAACTCAATGGGACTTACTTCTGAGTAGACATGCATAGGATTGGGGTGAGAGTTTGATTCCAATGTGGGGAGTCAGACAACAGAGGGGAGGCTGTACATGAAAATTACAAAATAATCTTTATTAGCTAGCAGGGGTCCACTAATGTTGGCTCAGCTTAATAGCAAGGCTCCCTGCCTCTTTCTTACTTACTTACCTGGCTTACTTACTTGGTGCGGCTGCATCAGTGGGGGGGGGGGGAGAGGATGGATAGGATTGGGCTCTAAGATTATGAATATCCAGCCTCAATATAATAAAGAATATCCATAATCAGAAATGAGCATCCTCGCTCAGGAGAGGGTAACAGGGATTGCTTCCACTCGTCTCAGTTTTGGGATTAGTAGTTCACTTGAGTAAGAGGCAGGGAGCCAGGCCTTCCTTATGGAGAAGAGATTGTAAAGATGAAAAGGGAAGGAAGCAATAGGTCTTCTCTCCCACTTTGCCTCAAATCTGAGAAAAAAACATTTCTGAGGCCTCAATCCTGCTTTATAAGATGTTTTAGGACATGAGATTTGAGATCAAAGCCACCCATGGCAGCAGACCCATTTTTAATAGTAGGCAATGCCATCCCACAGATGTACGATTTTGCAAAAAAAAGGCCCCAATGTAACTGCCTGCAAGAATGCACAAGAACACTTGCAGGATTGCAACCCAAAAGAGGCTGGGTGAAAACACTAACAGTATGAACTGGCACCTCTCAGTGGAGCCTACATGTGTGACTGCTCTCCTTTTTCCAATTCCAGCCTACCATCATTTTCTGCTATGATACCTTCAGGGGCCCACATCAGCTTTGGGGGACAATTTAAAACATTAGTTTCAATTTAATGGCAAACTAAGCAATATGTCTGTCAAATATACAAACAAACAAACAAAAAATATCAAAAGCAGAATTATTATAAAAACATAAGAACAAGCATCTAGTTTGAAATGATCATATATACTATAAATAAGTTATTTCACATGCCTCAATAGGTAGGTAGTCATGGAACCTGACTGATTCACAGCCCAATCTTAACTTAGGGTGAAATCCACCCTAAACTTCCAGGCCCAGAGCAAGTGCTCCGGCGCTGGAAGTCATCACAAGGCACATTTGCGCCGACTTGGGAATAAGGGAGGCCGGCGCAATGCCGACCTCCCTCACTCCGGTGGTGGAATGTGAGTCACCGGCGCTGGCCACAGGGGCGGTCTGGCCAGCGAGAGAGGGGGGCCATTGGGCGAGCTGACCCGGGAGGGGAGGATGGCGTTGGCCATATCCCCATCCCCGCCAGGCCAGCTTGGCCGTTACACGGCCTCCTCCTACTTTCGCCAGCTATGGTGGAAGTCCGAGGAGGCTGATAGGGCCGGCCCCAGTTTACACCTGCATGGCGGGCCGCGGCGGGGGATGGGATTTGGTGGGCGGCCCAGGGCGGCCCGCTGGATACTTACGGTGGATATGGCTTCCCATCTCTCCCCCTCCCCCCGGATGTAGCTGTGCCAATGGAGCACATGCTGTATCCTGTGGGGGAAGTGGCAGTCCTGAGGACTCAAAGTAAGAGAACTTTCATTCCCTTACCACGGGGCAAGCCTCCGCTGCCCCAATAGGTCTCCTCGGATCTGCGTCAGCTATTTTGCTGGTACAAGTCAAAAGAGAGTAAGGGAGAGGGAAGGGGATAAGGAATGGGTTTAGGATCTGGCACACACAGTGCCACTAAGTTCCACCCCTCCCTCTCCCATTCTACATCCCACCCACCCCCTCCCCACCTAGAAACTCCCTACCTCTCTCTGCTCTGTTCCGCTCCCCCCCCAAGCTTACATTTACTGTTGGAGGTAGCCAGCAGTGGCAGAGGGCCTCTGGCACCCCCACCATTTATGGCAGCAGAACTAAAATGGCCCCTGCAGTGCTGTAGGCACCATCATATGGCAATTTACAACATCAGAACTGTGTTCCGCTGTGATAAAGGGCAGCCTAGTCATTAAGACTGGGCTGCCTGTTAATTTGGCGAGGTTGCCAGGTTACAGGTAAACTAGGAAAAAAAATACATATACAAATTAAAACTATGCTTATACTTGGCAATCAGCATCCCGGAAACAGTTAGGGGAGTCTTCCATTCATAATCTGTTTATCCCTTTGCAACATGGAATAATCCTATGGATTAGGGACTGGTTGAAGACTAGGAAACAGAGAGTGGGTGTCAATGGGCAATTTTCACAATGGCGAGAGGTGAAAAGTGGTGTACCCCAAGGATCGGTCTTGGGACCGGTGCTTTTCAACTTGTTCATAAATGACCTGTAGTTGGGGATAAGCAGCGAGGTGGCCAAGTTTGCAGACGACACGAAACTTTTCCGGGTGGTGAAGACCAGCAGGGATTGTGAAGAGCTCCAGAAGGATCTCTCCAAACTGGGAGAATGGGCAGCAAAATGGCAGATGCGCTTCAATGTAAGTAAGTGTAAAGTGATGCATATTGGGGCAAGAAATCAAAACTTCACATACACGCTCATGGGTTCTGAGGTGTCTGTGACGGATCAGGAGAGAGATCTTGGGGTACTGGTGGACAGGTCGATGAAAGTGTCGACCCAGTGTGCGGCGGCTGTGAAGAAGGCCAATTCCATGCTCGGGATCATTAAAAAAGGGATTGAGAATAAAATGGCCAATATTATTATGCCATTGTACAAATCGATGGTGAGGCTGCATCTGTATTGAGTATTGTATTGCGTCCAGTTCTGGTCGCCGCATCTCAAAAAGGATATAGTGGAACTGGAAAAGGTGCAGAAGAGAGCGACCAAAATGATCAGTGGGCTGGGGCATCTTCCTTATGAGGAAAGGCTACAGCATTTGGGGCTCTTCAGTCTAGAAAAAGGTGCCCGAGGGGGGACATGATTGAGACATATAAAATTATGCATGGGATGGAGAGAGTGGATAGCGAAAAGTTCTTTTCCCTCTCACACAACACTAGAACTAGGGGACATCCACTCAAATTGAGTGGAGGGAGTATTAAAACAGACAAAAGAAAATATTTCTTTACCCAGCGTGTAATTGGTTTGTGGAACTCCTTGCCACAGGAGGTGGTGATGGCACCTGGCCTGGATGCCTTTAAAAGGGGATTGGACAGATTTATGGAGGAAAATTCCATCACAGCTTACAAGCCATGATGGGGGTAAGCAACCTCCTGGTTGTAGGAGTAGGTTTTCTCTGTGCCAGGTGCAAGGGAGTGGCGACAGGATACAGGTTATCTTGTTGTCTTGTGCTCCCTGAGGCATCTGGTGGGGCCACTGTGTGATACAGGAAGCTGGACTAGATGGGCCTTTGGCCTGATCCAGCAGGGCTCTTCTTATGTTCTTATGCTCTTAACATCTGAGCGTCACTCTTTATTTACATCTTTCATTCAGCTTTTCAGAGTATTTTCTCTTTCAAATGCCTTTTGATTAAATGTTTTTTTAAAATGTATTATATATCTTCCATCATCAAAGTTAGAGGTTGCTCTTCTAATATGGAATCTTGTTAGAAACTGATTTCCTCTTTTATCACAAACTAAGGTACAGTATTCAGACTAACCTAACTGAGAAATAATGCCAAAGAAAAGTAGCTATCAATTACGCCTTAATAGTAAGTGAGATATTACAAAGAGTGAATCTAATTTTTTAAAGCTTGCTTTAATCAAGCAAGAGACTGCTTGAAATCAGTTGAACTACTTTAAATATCATTTGACTAATTAATCAGTTGACATTTCTATGCCTGAAGCTCTTTCAAATGATCACACTCTTAGAATCATAAAACTAATAAAACATTTAAGGCAGCGGTTCTCGAAGTTCTCCCTGCGAGTAAGGCAGCAGTTCTCAAAGTTCTCTCCGCGGGTTGCACAGTGAGCCCACGCAGGGGCAAGGTGGCGGCGGCGCTCCCAGGATCGTGCCACCACCAGGGGAAAAAGGGTTATTTTTTTACCTACTAAGGATTGCACCGGCCCTCCGAAGGGTGTGGGGAGGCCTGCAACTTCCTCTGCGGGCTTCCCTGTGCTTCAGATCAGCTCTCCATGACGATTGCGAACCACTTTCTATTTGGCCTAAGGGCCAAATTACACATTATGATAAATGCACATCTGGCCCTTGATTTCCAGTGCAATCCTATGCATGTCTAGACATGTTTCTTGCCCCAATATGCATCAATTTACACTGACTTACATTGAAGCGCATCTGCCATTTTGCTGCCCATTCTCCCAGTTTGGAGAGATGCTTCTGGAGCTCTTCACAATCCCTGCTGGTCTTCACCACCCGGAAAAGTTTAGTGTCATCTGCAAACTTGGCCACCTCACTGCCTATCCCCAACTCCAGGTCATTTATGAATAAGTTGAAAAGCACCAGTCCCAAGACCGATCCTTGGGGCACACCGCTTTTCACCTCTCGCCATTGTGAAAATTGCCCATTGACTCCCACTCGCTGTTTCCTAGTCTTCAACCAGTTCCTAATCCAAAGGAGGACCTGCCCCCTTATTCCCTGACTATGGAGTTTTTTCAGGAGCCTTTCATGAGGGACCGTGTCAAACGCCTTCTGAAAATCCAGATATATAATATCCATGGGTTCTCCCACATCCACATGCCTGTTGACCTTTTCAAAGAATTCTAAAAGGTTTGTGAGGCAAGACTTCCCCTTGCAGAAGCCATGCTGAGTCTCCCTCAGCAAAGCTTGTTCTTCTAGATGCTTTCCGATTTTATTCTTGATGAGGCTTTCCACCATCTTACCTGGAACAGATGTTAGGCTGTAGTTTCCCGGGTCCCCTCTCTTTTCTTTTTTAAAGTTTGGCGTGACATTAGCTATCCTCCAATCCTCTGGCACAGTGGCCGTTTTAAGGGACAAGTTGCATATTTTGGTCAAGATATCAGCAACTTCATTCTTGAGTTCCTTCAGAACTCTTGGGTGAATGCCATCTGGGCCCGGTGACTGGGAGACGAGGTAAGGGCGGCCCAGACTGGGAAGAGGCTCAGGATATCAGCAGAGCGTGCCACCGATATACCCGCCCCCTCCCAGCCCAGTTCAGCCAAAGGCCCCCTCCCTCCCTGGCCCGCCCTCTCCTTACCCCAGCACTGGCGTAGGACTTACCTCTGACAGTGGGTGCCAGGACCTGAAGGCAGCAGAGAGAGGGCTGCTGGCCTCTGCGCCAATGGCCCTTACTTTCCGGGTGCCGTAAATGCACTTTATGATGTGTTTACGACACCTGGTGCCAGCGGAGCACATGCTCCACAGGCGCAACATTGAACAGTATGAGTTCTAACAGAACTCAGATGTGAAATTCTTGAGTTTTAAACAAAAATATATAACATCACTAAAATTATTCTCCCTACAAGAGGGTTGGAAAGCTGCAAATACAACACCGTGAAGAAAGATTCTAGGAAAATTTAGGATATTAAAGAATTGTTGGCCGATGTTCTGTCCAAGTAAATTAGGGGAAAGTATTACTTAAACATATAGAAGTCTTTTTGAAGAAGAGTCAATATGGCTTCAGCAAAGAAAAGTCTTGCCTCATTAACCAGCTCGAATGTCAACAAATTATTTTTCAATTTACCAGCAACACTGCAGAATCTTCATGGAAATATTTTTCTCCTACAGTTCTAAATGTATTCATAATTTCCTCCAATCTGAAAACCTAATTTCCTTCCCCCAAAGCCTCCAAATCCCATTATTGGACAACAACTGCAGCTGATAGGCCCAACAGACAGCTACTGACAAAAAGGGAGACTTTTCTCTACTCTTCTCTTCTTTCTTTTCCCTTCTCTATCTGTTCCTCTTCTGTCCCCTACAGTAGTGTTTCAAATACTAGAGAGACTGAGACAGAGGGGGGGAGGAGAGCGAGAATGAGAGGACGGGGAGGAGGAGATAAGGAGGAAGGTTCCCTCACTCTCTATTATAGCCACAACTAGAGGTACAGACTTGGCACCCTTGTAATGCATGCCTGTATTCAGAACTGGCCTCATTCCCTCCCCCTCCTAGTTCTTCTCTGGGAGTGGGTCATACTCCAAGAAGTAGAAGGATGAGGACGGGAGAGAGGCAGAGTGGGCCCAGTTCTGAATACAGGCATGCATTATGAGTGTGCCAAATCTGTATTCTAAACCAGAGAATGACGAGGCTTGCCAACATTGTTAATGAAGACAGAGATTATCTAGGGACCAGCCAACACATTATACAGGCAAGTGTGAGCCATAAACATGTATCTGTTGGTAAATGTGAATGCAAGGTCATGTGGGGGGCACTTACAGGGTTGGATCAGCGGTGAAGGTTTTGAATCCTTCCCATACGGAGCAATTCCTGCCTGCAAATGCATGCCAGCCAATTTTCTGTGCGGCCGGCAAGCTTCGCTCAAAGTTCAGTTGGAGAAGGGGGGAAAAACTGAGAGGTGTATTTGTAAATGAAACCCCCTCGTATTAATAGTAGGGATGAAGAGATTCCTTCAGTTACATGTCATGATTATTCCATGGTTCCATTATGCCTCAGGTTCCTCTACAGTACACTCATCATTTAGCAAGAAAGGAGCAAATGTTGACAAGAGATTTTGTGCAAGACAAAAAATATTCCTTTGGGATTCATAAATATTTAAACCGGCTTCCTCCAAAGAAAAGTGTTTTATTTACTTTTTCTTGCTTTTCCATAGGATTACCCCAGCACACAAACCAATAAGTAAAATAGCAAATTCCCTAATACTGTACATTTTTTTTATCCCAGTTTTTTTTATCAAAAACATTTTTTTAAAAAAAAAATCTTCCTGCAGGAGTACACTTCTGCAGCTTTAAAAATATCAAAATCATCACTAACAAAAGTTCTTAAGAATTATCCTTTTGGTTGAAACACATTAAAAAACGTTACCCACAAAATGTTTCACTGTAACCACTTTTTATCTAAAGAATCTACAATATAGTTTTGATATTACCGTATTGTCCCGAGTATAAGATGCACCTGATTATAAGACGCACCCTTAAAGTTTGGTGCTATTAAAAAATTGAATTAAATCACTGGCATTAAATTGCAACAGCCTGATTACAAGACACACCCCTAGTTTAAAAACTTAAATTAGGAGAAAAAAGTGAGTCATACTCAGACCAATACGGTATATATGGAAATTTTAATAGCATACACACAGAATTAATCATATGAGATTATGGCCCAAATCCTATCCAACTTTCCAGCGCTGATGTAGCTGTGCCAACAGGGCGTGAGCTGCATCTTGGGGGGGGGCTCCTCAAGGTAAGGGGGGCACCTCAAGAGACCTCCTCAAGGTAAGGGAACGTTTGTTTCCTTATCTTGGGGTTGCATTGCTACTGCATCGGGGCTGGAAAGTTGGATAGGATTGGGCCCTATACGTACTGTATAAAATAGAATGAAGATGTCTACCTATAAAGTACTAACATTGATGATTGTAGTTTTGCATACAAATAGAATCATTTCATTTCATCTATTTCTTTTATTACTTAGGACTCTTAGTACTAAGTTACAGCAATAGTTCTATCCAAAACAAAATGGCCATGCGGAGGGGAAATCTAAAGTTCTGAGCAATAAACGGAACTATTGCTCAGTGGCGTAGCTAGACCAGGGTGGAGGCAAGTAGTTCTGCAAGACTCCATTACACCTGAATCAGCGGCCCCTCCCCCTCGGTGCCATTCCGGCAGAGATAGCAAAGCGCGGGACATTCCCTTGTCAATGCCAGAATGGTTCCAATGGCGAGGGGCCACTGACTCCGGTGTAACAGAGTCTTGCAGAACTACTTGCCTCTGCCCCATTCTAGCTAGGCCACTGCTATTGCTTATAGTAACAAACTGAAAAATAAGCTGCATATCTTTTCATTAGACTGCATACTAATCTAGGCTCTACAGTAGACTGTCAATTAAGGAATGATATCTTTTACAGAAAATCAATAGGGGAAAAAAATAGTTTCTGCATATTATTCCAATTCAGTGCTGATTGCAGTTGCTTGAAAAGCACATTTCAGTCCTGCATCAAGATTTCCACAACTAGCAGCTCAGAGATGTTCTTAAATGCTCAACATTGTGTTAAGGGAAAAAATATTTCCAGTGTTTTAAAACTTCAGACAGAGGAGACTGGAAAGCCTAAACTCTGCATGCACCTCATGAATGTTCCACTTTCTTTCACTGAATACAGAGATCAATCTTGGACTGCATGTTAAAGCCTCACTATGAAGGACTATTCTCAGCTATTACTTCAAGCTGAAACAAAAGACACTTCAGGAGATACAATCATTGCTGCCTAGTTCCTTTTCCTGAGGCCTTACAATGGCCCCCAGTTCCTTTCTTTTTTCGGACATCTTTCTCTTTTAGTTTCTTCTGCTGTCCCTTTACACTTTCTTTATGCCTCATTGAATCCATTAGAGTCTTTATATAGTCTGCTATTGAAAAAAATAATTTTCTGTGTGGAACTACTGACTGAGTCTTAACTGCTGGCAACCATAGCTTAACTCCTTCTGATGGAAGCCTTGTAGAATTAGAAGGCAAAAGGTATGCAGACACTATTTCTGTACTTTATGGGCTTGTCAAGATGTTACATTTGCTCAATTTCCTCACTGCTTGGTGGTTTTCTTTCCTTCTGCTCTCCTCTAAACAGACAAAAAATAATTGGTGAGAAGTAAGTAATTGGTGAAAGATTGTGGTCCCAGCTGTGGTGATAGGCTGCCCCTTTCTCAATCCTAGGGTTTCAATTGAGTTTGTTATGCTATTGTCAGTTTGAGATTCCAATCAAAAGAAGAATACACCACTGGCAGACATCACTATCCCTAAATACTAACAACAGATTCTGGTTCATATCAGGGACGTGCGGGGAAGGCAGGTGAGGCAAAACCACCCCATCGTAGTCCAAAGAAAACCAAAGCTTACCCTGTGATTGCGCGTAAACGCTACCCGCTTACTCAGGTGCACGTGGGTAGCACACGCATGCAATCACAGAGTTAGGCTGCTACTTTTTTCCTTGGACTACGACGGGCAGGTTCTGTCTCACCTGCCGTCCCTCCCCGATTCATATGATTTCATGGTAAGAAACATGGCAGAAATCCCAAATGTCTTTGGTCAAACACTAGCATCTAGTTAATCCAAGTAGCAAGAGATTAGTATGTACTAATTAGTATGTATGCACAATTAAACATAATATAGAACAATTATGCTAAGCTGTCTGGCTTTGTAGTTCAAATAGTTTCACAGCAATCAACAAGAATGTCAGTGATTAAATATTACAGCATGATCCTGTATATGCCTACAAAGTTGCTGATTTGGGCATCTGGTCTGCTCAATGAATGTGCATGCATAGAGTCCCATATTATAGTATAAGCAAGTTTTTCAGGGGGAGGCAATGATGATTGATTTGTAATACAGTTGAACATTATGAGTCAAACAAATCTGTATTCTGAAGCTAGTCATTACAAATTTCAGTGACATCCTGCTGAACCGGATATGACAACCATAGTTATCCATTTACGTTTTGTATTGACGGTTTTATGTTAATGTTAACTGAACAAAAGAAAGCCCAACATCCATAGAAACCCACCATCTGCCTCTGGGAAGCCCATAAGCAAGCCACCATGACGGCCCAATCCTATCATCCAATTTGTGGCACGGTCCTGCTGTCGTAAATTGGCTGCTGATGACGTGCAGAACACGCAGCTGGTGGCCATTTCTGAGCCACTGCTGAATGCAGCAGAATTGGAGGCCTGCTGCTGCAGCTGGTGACCTGCACCGGGATAGGTAAGCAGATGCAGGGGGTAGACCATAGACAGGGAGAGGGAATAATGGGGTGTTGCAGCGAGGAACAGGGGGCAGGGCGGGGAGGGAGTGGATCTGGCAGCAGCCATACACTCCGGATCTTATCCCCCCTTTTCAAAACCTCCCTGCCGCTTTTCTCTCCTTGGTTGTATGACACCAAAAAGGCTGGCATATGTCTGAGGAGGCCCATAGGCGGTCTGTAAGCTTATGCGGAGGTAATGTATACCAGCTCTGGAGCTGGCATACATTCATGCCCTCCATGTAAGGCCACACCGGGCCGGGAGAGGGCTTGGGATATCGGTAAAGCTTGTTGCCGATATCCTCGCCCTTCTCCCGCCCGCGCCAGGGGAGTGCGCGTTTTGTACACTGGATTGCGCTGCTAGTCACATCCAGGAAAACCTGGAGCTGGGATGCTACTGCACACTGTTCCCCAAACTGAACATTCCCCAAACTGCTACTGCTACTGTTCCCCAAACTGAACATTCAACAAAGGATCACAGTTGTTTTAATCCAAGAGATCTAATGATCACTTATTTAGTTATGCTCATGTCATTGCTTTGTTAATACAGATGGTATAACACCCTGTCTAAGAAAGGGATTAATCACCTATGTCACCCAAACAGTAAGATGCAGTTGTGCCATTCAATAAGCCAAGATGGGCAAAGCCAATAAGCCAAGATGGGCAAAGAGTATGAAAGGGGTTGATCAAATAGTTCCAAGTATTCTGTCCATGTCCTCAGGTTGAACAACCTGAAAGGTATCCATCAAAACCTCACAAAAGGGAGCCTCAGTCTTTAGAGCATTGGACTCCAAGTCAGAAAGGATGCATGAGATTTTAATCAGAAAAATGTCTAGTCACAGTGCCAATTCAGGATACCCTGCCACTGTGGAGAAAAAGGGGAGACAGCAAGTTCAATATAGGCATCTATCTGCAGGCTTATCCTGAAAGCACTAGAGAAAAGTTGGATTTGGATCATCTCCCTGACTGCAGCAGTCCACTACTGCCACCTCATGTCTGTATAGCACCTACATTTTAGGAATGTAAGTAATAATAATAATAAAAAATGTCAATTGATTATTATGGTGATGATGCTCAGATAAGGATGAGTGACGAACAGCCCAATCCTAACCAACTTCCCAGCACCCATGCCGCTGTGCCAACAGGGTATGCACTGCGCTCTAGTGGTGGGGCAGTCATGGAGGCCTCCTCAAGAGAAGGAGGATTTGTTCTCTTACCTCATGGCTGCATCGGCACTGGAAAGTTGGTTAGTACTGGGCTGTAAATAATCGTAGCTGATGCTCCTCTTTCTCACCAGTTTGGCAAGTTGGGGGGTTCTGATGTGTGCGCCTTGGCAGTAGCCTGACAATGATTTTTTCTGAGCTGCAGTTTAAGAATAGCTGAAACACTGGCAAAATAGGAACTTTGAGGACTTCTTTGCTCCCCCCCCCCCATGTGTGCGCAGGACAATTATTTTCCTTTTCCTCACATCATTATGAAATTAAACTGCAACTTCTTAAAGTTTTACTTCTTTTACATGAAATTGTAGAAATATATGTGACCCCTTATAAATCTTTGGATCATGTATGCTATTTATTCAAATAAACAGGCAGCAAATTAATACATTTGCAAGTTGTCACGACGTGACCAGATTTCAGAATTGAAGATCAACATATTGTCGTGCAAACTCTGTCGTTTCAAAGGTTTATTAATTTTCACAAGATGTTAAACAAATATATTACGTTTCGCAACAAGCATTTGTGGCATCCTCAAAAATCAGACAGCTTTACCGAGCACACATCAATTATACAGGAGCCCCAAGAGCCCGGATGCAATCAACTAGCAGCTCTGTTACTACCTGATAGATATTTTCCGGAAAGACCTAACCCCGGGGAATTGAAAGGATTTGACCGAAACTTACAGCGTAAGAAACAAACAATAGTAGACGGACGATCCTTAATGGGAATTAAAGTGGCCTCCCCTCTTGGCACTAAGCCAAAAGCTTTAACGCACCAGGGAAATATCTCTCTCCCAGATAAAACCTCAGGCAGAAAGTCCCCACCGCAGTCCGCATGACTTAAGGCCGAAACACACTGCACGAGCTCAGGTGCGGAGGCGAGCGAGCGTAGGTGCCTGGCCTCTCGCCTCCGCGTGCTGAACTCGTCTGTAGGAGTGTCTTCCAGTGAATAGTCCCTCCTGTTGTCCCGCCTTCTTAGAAAGCGCAGCGGTGATTGGTTAAGCACAAGTGTGGTCCAATACACGAGAGAAGAGAGAGAGGGGCAGGAAGGAGAGAAAACTTACAAAACAGTTTGTGCCGGGAATAAAATTCATCTTGCTAACTTTTGTGAGAAGGAGAAATGAATCCAAGAGAAATCGGAGACTCGAGTGAGTTCCGATTGATTGACAAGCCCTTTCATCCCGCCCTCTCATCTGATTGGCTGAGTGCAGTAGCTCCATGAAGCAGCCCCCTCAAACATGGCCAGAATCATGTTCGCTCGTGCCGGAACTCGGGAGAGCGCTCGCTTCCGCAATGGTAACCAGACACCTCCGCACAGCTCGGCAAAGCTCCTAGGGCGTCTGGGATGCGCCGGAATCCGTGCAGTGTGTGTCGGCATTTAAGGCTAAATTCTAAGGATCCTGTGACGGTGGACTGCCTCACAGCAAATTCTTTAGCTTTTCATGGTATTTATTCAAGTATTTTGCACATGTCAACTTGTGACAGGTATCTGGCAGAATAAAGATCTAAGACGCCATGCTAAAATAGGAGCTGAATATGGTTACATCAAATTAACATCTCATTTAGTAAAATGTAAAACATGAAGTCATTCTAATTAGAAAATAAAATCATGAATGTTTCATGAGAATATCTTTGAAACAGAGAGTCAAACCATTAAAAATATGGGTTCCATTTCAGTTCAGATTCACCAACATTTTTTAACTATCTCATTCAGTTCCAGTTCAAACTCTTTTCATCAATTATGATTCTAGTGGAACACAGTGGCTAAGAGGCTGAGCTTGAATCAGGACTTTCCCAGTTCAAATCTTCCTCTGCTATGAACTTACTTGGTGGCCATAGGCAAGCTGCTGTCTTTCAGATTCAGGCAGATTCCAACTGCAACATGGCAATAATAGTACCGTATTTACCTTACTAGGTGAGGCTATCCTTACAACAATCCTTGCAGTAAGGATTCCATCATGATAATACGTGAGTACTTTACACAATGCACACTCAGAAAGCGCTATACAAATGCTAACTATTAGTGGTGTCACAGCCCACCAGATGTTTGGACTACAGTTTTTGGCTTCTCACCAGATTGAACTCCACTCAATTATACTACTCAAATGACAGTAATTTATTTGTATTTTTGCATGGCTTCTGAAATGTTGCCATTGGTAATTAAGATAAGTATAGCAAGAACTGTAAAAACTGAGCCATAAACTGAGCCATTCATTAGAAGAAACAATAACATACGTTTAGTGAGAACTAGTGTTAGCTCAAATTGGGGCTCCTTGAAAAAAGTAACACACTCCTCTTTATTAGGATGAGCTTTGCAAGAAGGTGAACTCTAGGGTCTATTTATATCTTACAAATCTGACAGCCCAATTCTATCCAAAGCCCCGCGCTCGGATGCAGCGACGCTGGGGCAGGCTCCACTGTATCCACCATGGGGCTGGAGGTCTCCTTGCGAGAAGGGGACAATCATCCCCTTCCCCAGTGTCGTGCCCCAGCAGTCCCTATGGGGCTACTCGGAGGCACACCAGCTAAATGGCCAGCGCAGCTTCGAGCAGTCCCGTGTTGGGTTTTCAAGCCTGGGATGGGGGATAGGATTTAGCGGAGATCTCTTCCGCCGAGCCTGCCCCCCCTCCCGAGCCTAATTCGCCCTCCTTTCTGCCATCTCCCTACTCCGGAACACCTCTTCCCCGCCTCCCCACCGGCCGTCACGGAGCTCGCAGTTTTTAGGCAATCCGAAGATAGGGAAGACCTGCAGAGGGTCGCACAGGAATCCCCGAATTCCCCCAAGCCCTGGTAAGTACAAAAACAGCTGTTTCGGGGGCTTTTTCGGCTATTCCAGGGGGCAGGGATCCCTTAAGGGGGCAGGGGACAGCTTTTGGTTCCTATATTGGGTCACGACCCACAGTTTGAGAACCACTGCTCTAGAGTAAGGGCCGCCGGTGCTAGGCTGCCAGTCCTTGCTCCACCACTGGGACGTCCATGAATGCCCATGCTAGGGTCAAAGACGAAACAAAAAGCTCTGGAGAAAACCTAACAGAAAGAAAAGGAGTTTAAAGGCATGTTCCGTTCTTGAGTAGATGCAATCTGCTTGTGGAGTTCTCCAAGATAAAGGCAGACCGGATAAAGGCAGGGATCATGTTATTTTGACATCGGACAAGAAAAATCAATGTACCGAGAAGATTTGTCTTCTTCAAGCGCAACTTGCTAAAAGCATGAAGTCGAACATGTTGGAAAGTTTCCTTCCCGTAGAGGCAATGAATGCGAGAATTTAGACTTTCATAGCCGAAAAATACTTTACTGTTAAAAAAGTTTTCAACAGGTCTTCTGGCCATGGTCCACTAACAAGATAAAAACAAAATCTTACGTATCGCCCCAAACACATAGCTTTATCCGGATAACTGCCTTTATCCGGTTTAAAAGAGCTTGGAGAACTCCACAAGCAGATCGCATCTACTCAAGAATGGAACGTGCCTTTAAACTCCTTTGCTTTCTGTCAGCTTGTCTTCAGAGCTTTTTGTTTCATCTTTGGCCCTAGCATGGGCATCCTGTTACTCTGAAGAAGCCCTATGTGATTGGGGCGAAACGCAAGATTTTGTTTTTTATCTTGTTAGTAGACCATGGCCAGAAGACCCGTTGAAAATTTTAACAATAAAGTATTTGCCGGCTATGAAAGCCTAAATTCTCGCATAGACTACGTTGGCCAAGACCACCCCTGATCCTTCACACATTAAGGTTATTTTAAAGGTTATGTTAAGAATTATTTTTTTAGTGCATGCACCAAAAAATGTAAAGTATGAAGGCAACAAAACATGTTTGGCTGTGGCAAACCTGTGTATTGTGTACTATGCAAAACGGATCTCTGCCTATGGCTGAGGGCTCACAAGGGTAATTCCAACCAGCAAGCCATTGGATCACACTGATGCTATCCCACATTTTGTTTATTGCAAATATAAATGTAGAAAAAAGAAAAGGGATTCAGGACAGTTGCCTTCCCTTTCTATAGCGTTTCTGAAAGCATGGCCTTTGCACCAGTGTTCGTAAATGCAACTTTTTTTGGTAATTTGGATGGGCATTTTTGGTTATAAAGATCCAAATAAATATGGGATAATTTTAGCAATATATTTATATTTTTATAAATATTTTTCCACTACTACTTCACATTTGTATAGTGGCAGCATGATTTATTGATATGCTAAGCATAAACTTTTAATCTTTAAAAGTTTTAATCTTCTTAATCTTTAATCTATATTGGATTAGAACCAAAAATGTCATTGCATGAGCGGAAAGCATTTCTGCTTGCACAAGGCAGGCTTTCCCTGCCTTGTGCAAGCAATCATTTTTGTTGATCTGAAGGTTGACAGACCCTTAAGGATAGTGTGATGTGTGACGTAGAGGGCCACAGAGAGGAAAAATTGGTAAAAATCAAGAAGCTCACCCTGAATTAATGAAAGTGCTTTCTGCTTATGCAATGTGCTTTTGGATCCAAGCCATTGTAAATTTGCATTTAAAACTGAAGTGCCACCTTGTCTACAATAAAAGGTAAAGGTATCAATTAAGTCCAGTCGTGTCCGACTCTAGGGTGTGGTGCTCATCTCCATTTCAAAGTTGAAGAGCCAGCGTTGTCCGAAGACGCCTCCGTGGTCATGTGGCCGGCATGACTCTCCTTGCCGTAGCACGTAGCATGCAGCTGGAACACGGAGCGCTGTTTACCTTCCCACAAGCGGTAACTATTTATCTACTTGCATTGACATGCTTTGGAACTGCTAGGTTGGCAAGAGCTGGCCAAGCAACGAGCGCTCACCCCGTCGCGGGAATCGAACTGCCGACCTTTCGATCGACAGCTTATGGTTCAGCGGTTTAACCCGCTGTGCCACCCACTGGCCCTACCTTGTCTACTAGGGACCCTAGAATTTGAGAAGGAAGAATCATCATTATGCCTGAAAGACGATTGTATTCATATTTACATTCATCAAAATGGGGCAATGGCTTCTTTTGTCTATGACAATCATTTACTGACAAGAAAAACATAGAGTGTTTTACTTACCTTGCAGTATGCATTCATATGCCAGTACAAAGAACATGAAACCTATTTATAGTACTGGTATAAATATTGCCATTATTTTCAATAAATCATGGACTGCTACATACTGCTACATACCGTATTGTTCCGAGTATAAGACGCACCTGATTATAAGACGCACCCTTAAAGTTTGGTGCTATTAAAAAAAATTAATTAAATCACTGGCATTAAATTGCAACAGCCTGATTATAAGACGCACCCCTAGTTTAAAAACTTAAATTAAGAGAAAAAAGTGAGTCTTATACTCAGACCAATACGGTATATTATACAATTTCAACATGGAAAACACTTTCATGTACAGACTGACATGAAACATGCATTCAGCCCATGAGTACATTTGTATAATACCAGTATAGTCATGTGCTGGGAAGGTACTATAGATTGCAGCTTCTCAGTACACAGAATAACCACACATTATGATCCACACAGTTGCATGCTAATTTTTGGAAATGCCTCCTACACTGGTCCAAAGACCTCAAATGGTGACAACCAGGGTGCAGATACAGTTGACCCTTGGCATCCGCAGGGGTTCCGTTCCCGGAACCCCTGTGGATGCCAAAAAATGTGTGTATTTAAATCCGTGGGGGGCATTTTACCTTTTTAAAGTGCCGCGGGGGCCCACCACCCGCTTCTACAGTCCTGCACCGCATGGTAATATCCTAAAAGCCTGTTAAAAGAAAAAAAAAGCTATCGGAAACTATTTCCGTTTTTGCGTGCAACCGGAAGTCACTCCCCCCCCCTTTAACAGGCTTTTAGGACATTACCATGAGGCACAGGCGTGGCACTTTAAAAAAGGTAAAATGGTGCCACTCCCGCACCCAGTGGGAATCGTCCCTCCATGGATAGCCATCCATGTAAATTCAAATCTGCAGACGGCTAATCCGCGGATGGCAAGGGCCCACTGTAATGTTAAACCAGCACAACTAAGCTTCAAAGGAATCTTTGGGGAAAGAAGAGCACTTAAATTGATAAGAGTACTTAACAGGCTGTGCATGTACGCAAAGGTACTCTAACCTTACATCTTATAGAAAACCATAACTTTTACCTTGCCAGTTGACTTTGTTCCTTTCCAAATGCAAAAGTAGCAGATAGTCCAGGCAGCCAAGAGACATAATGCCAGCTCCCAGCGGAGATTCCCAATGTGTTCAATTCCATCTGATATGGCCAAAACCCTGCGTCTACAAAAAATATAACCATGAATTGCTAGAACAATATATGGATAATCACTTAACTATAACATAAACAAAAACAGTTTCCATTCATCCATACCAAATCATCACATAGTTGGAGTTCACACAGGAACTGCCCCGTGGTCAATTTCACATGCAGAGCAGATTCAGCAAATCCAAGACAATGGTAAAATGCACAATGTAAAGTGTAAGGCACTTTTGCGCTAAAATGTAAGGCAAATCTGTGTGATCATCTTGAGACATCTGTCATGTGATTATCCCACATATATACAGTACAAACATATATCCAGGGTAGTTGAACACTGGGCTTATTTGGAACAATGAAAGCATCATGTGTGAACCAAGAAAAGGGTCTATTAAATCCAGGTGCTTACAGGTTACCCACCAGTAGGGCATAGCACTAGCTTTCCCCACAGTGACAGGCACACAGTCCTCAATTAGAGATGAGGAGAGCCAGAGTGGCAATCACACTGGAGTTTAACAAAGATAAGCAATATTTCTTTCTTATAAATTAAAAACAGCAAACAGATGCCACAATCCTGTGTAACTCTTGCACCGGTGTAACAGTAGATCCCCCGGTGTAAGAGCACTAATGCCAGTGTAACTTGCCGTACACCAACGGCCACAGGATGGACACTAGCATAACCCCTCTCGGTCACCTCACATGCGCAGTTCGGACACGGAACGGACACCGACACAACTCCGCCAGTGCAGGGGGCATTCTGGGGGTATTCAGATGCCGCATCCTAACTGTGCATGTGAGGCTTTCAAGGGGGGTTACGCTGGTGTCCATCCTGCATCCATCGGCGTATGGCAAGCACTGGCATCAGTGCTCTTACACCAAGGGATCTACTGTTACACTGATGCAAGAGTTACACAGGATAGCGCCCACAGTGAATTAACAATTATAATAATGAATAAACAGTAACACCACAAGTGCCCCAGCCTGAAACCACTTTTGATTATGTGGCACAGTGTCAGTTAACTAGTGAACAGTAGATTCTGTCACTGCTTTTTCAGTTTGTCATTTCCTGTTGACTTGCATCCACTTCTCTTATTTCCATTTTGTCTACCCCCTTTTCCTTGTCTGCTGCCCACTCTACACATCAGTCCAATCCTATCCTCCTTCCCCCCCCCGCCGATGCAGCCACGCCAAGGAGTCTTACACTGCATCCAGCGAGGGAGGGCAGCTCGGGAGAGGTAAGGGAAAGTATGACCACCCCGTAAGCTTCCTGCTCGCCAATAGATCTCCTCGGACCTGGACCAGCTCTTCAACTGGCACATGTCCGAGGAGAGAAAGGGTGTGTGCCTGCAGCATACAAACTCTGAATATGGAGGTAGTGCACACCCATCATGACTATCAGTTGTCCACAGACTTCTCCATGAATTTGTCCAACCCCTTTTTAAAGACATCTATGCCAGTGGCTGCCACCACCACACAAACTGTGGCAGTGAATTCCACAATGTAATTATGCACAGGGTGAAGAATTGCTTTCCTTTGTCTGTCCAGAACTGGTTATCAATCACTTTCACCAAGTTCTAATGTAGTGGGTTAAGGAAAGGGGGGAAAAATCTATGTATACCGCACTTCCTTCACGCCATGCATAATTCCACCCACCTCCATCACATTTCTCCTTAGTCAGCTTTTCTTCTAAACTAAAAACAAAACAGCACTTTTAATCTGGTTAAAGCATTCAAAAAGTTTGCGACAGACTGCTTTTTAAACTACAGACGCATTTCCAATCAGTATTAAAACAGAAATATTTTCTAGAATGTCTCCTAAACGACTATTCATTCATTTTATTTATACACATAAGTCTCTTTTCAGCTGAACCAGCTCTCAAAGTCACTTGTAAAAAGAAAAAGAGAAAACTGCACATATCACTCTTCTTATTAATCTATTTTCTATAATCAGGAGTTATAGTTATAATTCATCAACCTTGGGTGGAATGGCTGGCAGTCAGGGAGACTCTGATCTCCCGACTCCCCCAGAAGGTGGTACAACTGATATGGTGTATAGATGTGTATGTAATACCCCTGACAATATGTAGTCTGCTGCAGCATCCACATGCCTGACGGCACAATCCTGTATAGAAAAGCACCAGGAGAGCACGCGCTCCTCTGGCGCTGGGTGTCGTAAACACACCATAAAGCGTGTTTGTCACCCAAAGAGTAAGGGCCACTGTTGCAGAGGCCATCGCTGAGCCCACCAGGCAAGGTAAGCCCTCCACCAGCCAGTGCAGGAGCGGGGGGAGGGCGGACTGGACAGCGAGGGAGGGGGGCCATTGGCCGAACTGGGCATTTCTGCTGGGAAGAGAGCGAAGATTACCAACCAACTGCAGGGATGATCACTGCCCACCTCTGCAGCTCGAAGGTTGGTCACCAGAGAGCAGCAGCCCAAATGGCAAGGGTGACACATAAAAAGGTGGCGCATAAATTTATTTCAGGAATTTGTAGCCCGCCTTTCTCCCGAAGGCATTCAAGGCGGCTTACAACATATTAGGTACTCATAAAAGGTAACATAAAAAGGTACTCCTGTTCAGTAACTACAGTTGGACCTCACTATCCGTGGGGGATCTGTTCTGCGCGCGCACACACAGCAATTCCCCCCCCAAGGGTATTTATGCTTTTTTATCTCTGGGGTTTTTTATTACATTTTATCTATTGTTTTCTATTTATTGTTTGTGAACCATCTTGGGCATCTTACAGTATTTGCCTTATAAATGTTATAAGTCTTATATGGCATATGAAGCTTTTAAATAAATAAATAAAATATTATGTGCATGTTAATGAATATATTATATACTGTGAGGCATGTGTGTGTACAAGGAGTAGAATAATCCAAAGCATGTTTGTTCAGAAGTAAGGCACACGGAGTGACCACACCTCTTATGCCAAGAGAATGGAGAAGATCACAAGGAACATGGCATGCAGGGCTCAGGTTAGAGACTGGGGGAAGAGCAGGTATTTCTGTTAAAAATAGGGAGGCATTTCTTCTAATCCAAAATATAGTATGCCATCAATATTTCATTAAATTTTACAGAGAAGATAGAAAAAGTGTGTTATCAAGCACAGGTTGATAACACAGATAAACGGAGGTCCTTTTAAAACATCACCATGCACTTCATATTAATCTAATGTTAAAAAACTAGTACGTTGAAAGGTCAACACCACATTTGCAACATTTTCCACAAGTATACTCATTTGGGGCTCAGTACCACATGGGTTACATTTCCCATGGGTTCAGAATACACTACTTTTTCCTGGGAAGGGGTTTCTTTAATAAGACTTTCCAGCATGCAGGGCTGAGGCACACTCCTGAATAGTAAGAGGTTTAATTATTGCCAGCATTTCATGGAAAGGAATGTACCCAAGTGTTTACTGCATTGTTTCATGGTTTGGAGAGGCTAGAAAACAAATTCACCTCTATTTGGGAAAATTCTGTTGTGTCTGTTAACCATTTTACAGCAATGCATAAAGTTGTTTGTTTGTTTGTCAAACAATCTGGAGATAAAGACTCTAAAGGTTACTTCTCCTATTGCACCATTTCAGCATGAACCATTAAATAGTGCTAAAAACTATTTTGGCTAAAACAAATTTTATCTGATGGGATCAGGTAGGACTTATTATAAGAAAGAAAAGTTTTAAAACTTTTAAAGAAAAGTGCTTAAATCTGCGTTAGCTCAAATATGATTTTTCCTTCATCTTTTGGACACCTTTTCAAACATTTGACAACATGCCCTACTATCTTATCTTATCTCTAGGCTAAACAACTATTTCTATGTTTCCTTATATACCTTGCTTTCCTAAAGCATGGTCTTCATAGTTCTCTGGCAGAGAAAGGGGGCATTCTGGACCCTACAGGAGTCAGAGCTGAATAGAAGACATCTCCTCCTCTTTTGGAGGGCATGCCACCCCCAGACTGGCCCTGCCTTCGCCAGGAAAGGTCATAACTTAGCTGAGCACTGTTGCTCATCATTTTCTTCGTCACTTCTTTTTCTCTTCACCACTTATCCGATCCTTCCTTGTCTTCAGCTAGGACTTGGGCCCTTCAAGGATTGGGAGGGGGTCTTTGGCAGGGGCAGCGACCATGTGTAGCCTGTTCGTGCTACAGCACAAAGGCGGTGAATGCCTTTTAGCCTCACCGCTCATGAACCCTCGACATTGGCCACAGAGCCCATCCAAGCGAAGCACAGCGGCCATCACTCCACCACCGCTTTCCTCGTGTTTGCCCTCACCGCACTGCAGCCCAGGAGGGCTAAGGCTCACTGTGCCTTTGCCAAACGGCAAGTGGAGTCTGAGGAGATGGCAGGCCTCAGTTCAGTAGAGTCCCATGGGACCTGCAGGGAGGCACAGTGACAGTGAGACCCGTCCTCTGCTCCCACGCAGCTTCTCTCCTTTCTGCCCTCTTGATCCGAGGTGGGTCGGATCAAGCGTCATCTTGCCTCCTATGATCAAGACACAGAAGGAAAGCACCCCAGATAATAGTACAGATAGGCTATTCCCACTGGACCTGTTCCCTAGGCTCCTGGGCAAGGCTGTTCAGGTGTTTTACCTTGCCACTAAAAACAAGGCTGATATGGTGCCTTCCTCACACTCCACGGCCACTTCTAGAGCCACTTCCACAGGGCCAAATCAAACCTGTAGTAATGCCCTTCCCCTTCCCTGAGGCATTCCAGAGGGTGACAGAAGCTGAATGGGCCACACCCTGCACCTCACCAGCGATCACTCCCAGATAAAGACATGGAGTCACTTAGGGCTCCTGGGATAGATGCCCCAGTGGCAGCACTCTCTTCCCCAGTGGTCATTCCATCGGAAGGAGAAGAAGGACCTAGGCCCAGGGACATCTGTGACAAATGAGTGGAAGCTGCTCTCAAGAGAAACCTATGCACTACATCAATGGTTCCCAAAGTTCCCACCACTGCGACCCACCTAAGTCATCTGTTCCTGCCTCGCTCCAGCCTGGGATGGCCTCCTGAGGCCTCAGAAAGTTGTGTCGGTGAAACCAGAAGTGACCTCCAGGTCACTTCTGGAGACCTCCCGAAACCTGTGGAAGACCAGAGTGATGCGGGAGCGGCTGGCTAAGATGAGTCGGTCCCTGGAAGTGGTTTCTGGTTGCTTCTGTTTGGCTCCAATTTGGAGCCAAACAAAGGATAGGCAGGTGAGGCCAACTGGCGAACCACCTCTGCCTCGGGCCAAGACCCACGACCCACATTTTGAGAAGCCCTGCTCTATGCATGTCAGCTGCAAATTCCATCCTTGCAAAGGCCGTGTTGTTTTGGGTGGAAGAACTGGCAGTATCTGATCCGACTCTATCAAAGGCCACCAAGAACAAGCTTAAGAAGATCTTGTTGTCTGTAGCCTTCACAGTGGACTTATCACTGGACACTCTCCAGTTTAGCTCCAGAGTGATTGCCTCAAACAGGGTGACTGTGTTTGTTTTTCCAAGCAGGAAGTGACGTTTCTAGCATGAATCTGTGAATCGGATCTGGCTGCCATTCTTAAATAAATCGTACAAACAACGCTGTGCTAGGTTAATATCGGTCAGCACACGAGAAGGTTTACTCCCGGGCAACCCGGAAACCGCATCTTAATGAACCATTTTAGTATTTCCTGCGCATTTTAACGTTAGTTTTGCTTTAACATCTGTGTGGTGTTCTACGGAACTGTATCCAGCTGCCAGTGCTGGTACTGGTCTTGTTCTCAGTGCTGCTTCTGAGGAGGTCCCGAACTGCTCGGAGGAAACGTTAAGCGGAGGTTTTAAAGTTTTTGCTTGCCTACCCTGCATAATCTTTCTCAAGTCGCCGCATACATCGTGGCAGAAACGTTTGAAGAAGATTTTCTACAGGCAAGTTTAACATCAACTTTATTTCCTCAATAAAGAACGATACATGGCTGGAAATCCCATAAGAATTGTCTCACTTTCTATTGTTTCTAGCATGCCTCTAACATGCTAGAATTCTGATTCATTAAAAAAAACGACAAGATGATGTCTCACTGTAGTACAGGGTGCTTTCGTGGTGTTAAATATTTATTTACAAGAGCTGGATGTGGAATCTGAAGATGATGAAGTGTTGTTGCAAGTCACCTTAGCTGTTTTGAATGAATCCTATCAACATAAGCCCCCACCGAAAAGACCACTCTTATGTCCTTGTCCCTTGCACTACATCTCTCAAGCTACTTTGCAGCTGAACAGCCTTCCCTGTTGGTGCATGACCTTCTAGCTTTGGCCATGTTTTCTAGCTTTGACCTCACAGTTCAAATTGCTAGGGTGGCAAGCATGGTAGAATGTGAATGAACGCGACCCTAGCATGCTAGAAGGCGAAATAAACCAGCTCTCTAGCACCTCTGGAGCTAGAAGCTGAAAAACGAACAGCGCTCAGTGGAGGTTCAAGGCTCCCAGTCCCACCGTCCAGCCCTTCCCCACTTCCGCCAGGCTCACCCCAAAGGATCTCTCTCTTACTTTCCAGCCAGGAGGAGGAAGACGGCAGCAGCGCTCCTCGCTCCATGTGAGTGTGCCGATCCCGGCGATCCGATGTCTTCAATTCCCCGCCTCGTCGGACTCGAGTCTCTCGGGTCTGACTCGAGTCTCCGAGTCTCTCGAGTCGGACTTGAGTCGGACTTGAGTCTCTCGAGTCCGACTCGAGTCGCCGTGGCGCCTCCGCAGCAGGCAGTGCCTGGTTCAGCTGAACCACACGCTCCACCCTCATTACACTACTGCCCCTTTGGCACATGTCCTGCACCCCTAAAGAGCCGTGTCTGTGTAGAGGTGGGACGGAATGCCCCCCTTACTCTTCCCAGAATAGGAATTCTCAAAAGGTAAGAAATTCCGCTTTCTCTGGAAGGAGTAAGGGGGGCATTCCTGACCAATGGGATATGTAAGAGCAGTAACCATGAGGGCGGGCAGACGAGGCGACCATTCAACGAGGAAGGACTCTCTGCAGTACCTTCCTAGCAAAGGACGCGTCTGTGGATGCGGCCTGATCAATCCTATAATGCCTCATAAATGTATGGACTGATGACCAAGTAGCCGCCCTGCAAATTTCCTCAAGTGAGGCATAGCCCTCATAGGCCGCCGACGTTGCGGCGCTTCTCACGGAATGAGCAGTGATACCAGCTGGAGGTTCCTTACCCCAAGGACTGGTAGGCTAGTATGATGACTTCCCTGATCCACCTGGCCAAAGCTGAGGCGGAGGCCTTAGCACCTACCGCTGACCATCTGAATTTTAAGAACAGGGTGTCTGTCCTTAGTCCTATCGGTATAAAACTGAAGAGCCCTTCGCACATCCAAATTATGCCAGGCCCTTTCCCTTGGATGTATTGGGTTAGGACAAAAAGAGGGCAACACGATGTCCTGTTGGCGATGAAACAGGGAATTTATCTTAGGAACAAAGGCAGGGTCCGGGCGGAGAACGACCTTGTCCCTATGGGAAATACATAAGTTGGGGTTCACAGACAAGGCTCCCAACTCCGAAAACCTCCTGGCTGATGTCACTGCCACCAACAAGAGAGTCTTTAAGGTTAGCTCTCTGATCGGAAATGTGGCCATAGGTTCAAAAGGACGCTGGATAAGGGCAGATAAAACGATGTTGATCCCGGGCCGGGCACCGATGGACCGGGGCAGGGTTAATCAACGAGACCCCTCTGAGGAAACGTTTTATATGCGGGTTACTAGAAAAGGACTGATCTCCTCCCGCCCCCAAAACACTGCTGATTGCCGCAAGACGTCAAATCCTGCGGATACCTCTTGGGATGAGCACCACCAGGGGAAAGGCATATAGCAGACCGCTGGGCCACTGAATCTGTAGCGTGTCCACTGCCTCGGCACCTGTCTGGCTGCCTTGCGAAGAACCGTGGCAGCTGCCTGTTGGCACTGGAGGCGAATAGATCTACCTGGGGCTTTCCGAACCGCTGAACTACTAGATGGAACACCTGGGGATACAGCTGCCACTCTGCTTCCCTGATTGTCTGGCGGCTCAGCCAATCTGCTGTAACATTTTGACTCCCGCCAGACGCACGGCCTTGATCGAGGCCAGGTGTGATTCCGCCCACTCCACTAACTGCATGACCTCCTGATTCAATCTGGAAGACCGGGTTCCCCCCTGTTGGTTTACGTACACTTTCGCTGTTACGTTGTCTGTGCGAATTAGGACGTGGGCATTTCTTAATTGGTCCTGAAAGCTTAGCAGGGCTAAGCGGATCGCCCGCAACTCAGGCAAATTTATTCTGAGCTTTGACTCGTCTGACAACCATAGTCAACCAAAACTGGTTTTGAGGTTCACTGAAATGGGGAGCAGAAGGGCACTCTGCCTCTCAATCTCCATTTGGAAAGGCCTCAGAAATTGTTGCAGAGGTCTCATATCAGCCCTCGCCCAGGCTACTATGTCCTGACAAGATACAAGGAGACCTTGGATCGATGCCACATACAAGATCGGGCCAGCGTCCAGACCTCCAACGCTGTGGCCTCCATCACCTGCTGCAGAGCACATGTGACCTTTGAATGTCTTTCTGCAGAGCAAGTCTATCTGGAGACCCAGGTGCTCCATTTGCTGACTCGGCACTAGACAACTCCTGGGGCGAACGGCAACATGGAGGTAAGCCTCCTTCAGGTCTATAGAGGTCAGGAAGTCTCCCTGCTCAAGAGACTCCACAATTGAACTCCATGTCTCCATCCAGAAATGTTTCTTCCTCAGCCATCTGTTCAGGCCCTTGAGGTCCAAGATGACCCTGAACTCTCCGTTCTTCTTTGGGACTAGGAACACTGTCGAATACACCCTGTTCCCCGGTGACCCCTGGGCACGGCCTCTATGGCCTGTATCTCCAACAGATGTTTTAGCGCTTGGAGCCTCTGTCGGTGCTTGAGTCGATTCTTGGAAACTGGTACTGGCCAGAACCTGTCCCTGGGTTTGGACAGGAACTGCAATGCATAACCCTGTGATACTGTCTCCAGAATACATGCATCGTTGGTGATCCGAGACCAACGATGCGCCAAGTCCAGGAGACGACTACCAATGTCGCCTGAACCAATGGATGGAGAAGTGTCATGCTGTACGCTGCTCCTTGCTGGGTTTGCCACCTCCTGAGGAAGGTCCGCCTCCCCTGGAACGGCTTTGAGGGAACACTCTTGATTTGTTCCACTTGTTATGGGACGTGTGGCCCTCGCGAGAACGCTGCTCTCCCTGGGCCCCCCGAAAGGACTGTGCTTTTCCCTTAGAGGGCTCCCTTCGAACCAAAGGTAAAACCTTACGTTTCTCTGTTTTCTACCAAAAAGGGTTCCAAAGCTTCTCCGAAAGTTTTGTTCCCCTGAATGGTATCCCAACCAACCGGGACTGAGAGCCCGAGTCCACCTCCCAGTGGCAGACCATATGTTGCGAAGTACCACCACATTTGAGGCCATGGCTCTGGCTGTGAGGTGCATCATGTCAAAGGATGCGTCGGCCGAGAAGGCTGATGCCAAGGCAATTTTCTTCAGAGTTCTTGACCCCCTTGGGCAAACTGGGTTTGGACTCCGCTAACTCCTCGCACCACAGAAAAGCAGCTCTGGCCATAATCGAGTAGTGGAGGCTCTGAGTGCGAAAGACATGGACTCAAAGTTGCGTCTAAGAGAGGCCTCCACTCTCGTCGCATTGATCCTTAGGACCCCCTTCCCCCTCCGATGGTAGGACCACAGAAGAGAAGAGGGCCGCCACAGGTGTATCCACTACCGGAACCTTACGATTAGCCATCACCTGTTCCTGCAAGAAAAAGAACTTGTTAATAAGGCGTGAAGGGTGTTTCGTAACCGCTGGAGAGGACCATGCCGTGTCCAACACCCTCTGAAAGGCATCAGGAAAAGGCACCAGTTGAGGTTTGGGTGTTCCCTGGGGAAAAAGACACTTGACTGACAACTTCTCCCTAGAAGAGACTGAATCACCCTGAGAAGCCTGCTGTAGACCTAAGGCTTGCACAGCTTGTACAGCATTCTGGGAAATAAATCAGTGGGAAAGAGCCTGTCCAGCTTGGGTTCAGGCTGTTCACCCTCATCTCCAGAGAGTTGACCTTCCTCCCTATCTGACCCTAAAGCATTAGAAGCAGAGGAAGGTGGGGAGGGGCTTGGGGAAGCTAGGACACGATGTCTGCGCCTGTGAGAACCCCTCTCATATCCTCGTGTCCTAGATTGGCGTTCCCTCCGGTGGCGTTTGCGCGGGGGTGAATCCATGTCAGAAGAGAAAACAGAAACCTCGAAGGAAAAAACATATATGGGGCTGGGAGATCCGCGCCGCTTTAGGTGACTGCGCTTGGTCTCCACCTTATGTCTAAATTGAGAAGCCTGCACCGCTCCCTGTACTGCCCCTTTAACTAGCTCCAAGATCTGGTTCTGCATTTCCTTGCTGAAGTGGGCAGCAGCAGATGGGCCCTCCCCAGCAGCCTGACCCTCCAGAACCTTGGCCCCCATATCAGCTGAACCCACATTGGTCATACTTGCGGCTCCAGCGACGACAGCAGCTTGAGAAGAGGGACGCGTGAAGAACTCTCTGCAGTCCAACTACTGTCCCCGAGTGCCACTCTGCTCAGGATATGTGTTTCGGGCCACAGGCCGTGCGAAACAAGTCCAGCAGCTAGCAGTGGTGATGGTCCAGCAGCGACGGTCCCTGGGGGAGCAGCTCTTCTGCTGAGGAAATGTGTTTCGGGCCACAGGCCTCAATAGCTCAAATTGAGACAGCAGCACTTTTTATAAGAGGGGTTTCCCAAGTGTGTCCTAATACTCAGGAGAGGCATTTCAAAGGATGCAAGGGGCTTACTGTAGCGAGGGCAGTGCTGCCCTATGAAATGAGAAGGCTACCAAAGTGACTTTGTATGCCAAGGATTTGTGAGCTGGACTTGTGAGCTGGACTGTATCACACAAACGCGATGCCCATGCCGCGTCTCTGTCCCAAGATTTCCCCCAGAGAGTTAAGAGTAGCCCTGAGGGGAAGGATCTATTCAGAACTTCAGCACGCCATGAATAAAGATGCTCACCGCACGTAGCCACGGAAGCACATTCCATTCTCCCCCCTCTGCCAATGATGTGCAAACTACTCTACCAGGAAAGAGACAATATGCTAAAAACCAACTGTCTGGCTCCCATGGAGGGCCAATCCACATGCAACAATGAAGTCATCTGTCCTCTCCCTCCTCCCCACCCTCTCATGCCCCCTCCCACAGATTTACCTCCAGCCCAATCAAGGTATTTCTTTTTGCAGCGTAAGAGCCAAAAAACTCCTCCCCTGTGTGCAGGTTTAAGAGGGCAGGCAGCCAGCCAACTTTTTGTCTTGACCCTTACCTCCTGAACTCTGACTCTTTGCGTGCCCTCTGGCACCAACCCCCCTCCTTGGCCTAGCTTCTTTGTGCCTCAGGCCTCCTCCTAGCTTGTGCTCTGCTGGTTGGAGCCCTAGCCATCCCTACCCCTCGCCTTCCTCTCTCTCTCTCTCTCTCTCTCTCTCTCTCTCTCTCTCTCTCCCCCTCCATCACTGCTGCCAAGGACCACTCCTCTTCAGGAACAGGTTAATATTACCCGCAACGCTTCAAAGGGAACCTGCTAATGCAAATGTCTCTATACCTTTCTATCTAAGTTTCCCAGATCTGTATGCTGTGTTTATGAGTGAATTGTTTCATTTGTATGAGTCTGACTAACTATTTAGTAAACATTTGAAAGCAACCACGTGTGTTCTCAATATTATTTAAAAGGGAATTCTGCAATAGCCCAACTCTGGTATACACAGGTAAAGATCCCAGAACATGCCAAATTGCCATATTTAAAGATATTCCCCTAATTACAAAGGCAATTTTGGTAACAGCAGGGTGGGGAAATTTTGCCAACATTTTATCATAAGCAGTAAGTAGTTAAAATTTATTTCCAAACATTCAGAACCAACCAAATGAGAAACTTCAACATTTTCAGCAATTCCATGTACACTGCCAGTCTTCAAAGAAAAAGACATGATGAAGATAGTCCCAAAGAGAACACTATCAGTGATAACTTATGACACATTATTTTCAATAAAGAAGCACAAGCATATTAATCATAAGACCGAGCATGTCTGATGGCAGTTGTTCATTGAATGTACTCAAGAAACTTCACACAAGTTTCCAAAATTGAGAAAGCTGTGACTCACAAAAAAAGTGGCTTAGAGAAAAGGATGGCTTAGAGCACTCGCTCCGCCATTCCAAGCTTAGTCAGGATTGCGCCGTCACTCTCATATCACTGCTAAGCATGCTTCCACCAGTGGTGTAGCATGCAAAACAACTGTCTCCAATGACCTCAGGGGCAGGCAGTTTTATACTGGGAAGTCCGTCAGGTACTCTGATCCCAAGCTGTTTAGGGCTTTAAGGTTAAAATCAACACCTTGAATTGCACTCAAATACCAATGCAAGAGTGTTGTAGTCACCATACCTTGTGCTGGACAACAATTGTGCAGCAGCATTCAAAATAAGCAACATTTCAAGGCAGCCCCCTTCAAGGCAGCCCCATGAACAGTGTGCTACAATAGTACAAATGAGATGTAACCAATGTGTGGACAATCATGGACAGGTCTGTTAAAAGTAAAGGTTCCCCTTGCTCGAAAGCCGGTTGTTACCAACTCTAGGGGCGGTACTCATCCCTGTTTCAAAGCCAAAGAGCCAGTGATGTCCAAAGACGCCTCCGCGGTCATGTGGCCAGCATGACTCAATGCCAAGGTACACAGACCGCTGTTACCTTCCTGCCGAGGCGGTACCTATTAATCTACTGGTACTTGCAATTTCTTGCTTTCAAACTGCTAGGTTGGCAGGAGCTGGAGCTGAAGACGGTAGCTCACACCGTCACATGGCACTCGGGTCTTGAACTGCTGTCCTGCCTACCTCCCGGTCTGCAGTTCAGTGTCTTAACCACTAAGCCACTGTGGACAGGTCTGACTGACCAGGAAAAGACAGAGTTGGTATCCAGGTTAAGCTGGGCAAAAGCACCATGGCCAATACCATGGCCTGAACAACCAGGTGTAGAATTGGGTCCAGAAGTACTCCCAAACATGCTCTTTCAAGGGTAGTGCAACCCCATCTAGAGCAGGCTGACAACCCATTACTTGGATTGCAGGTCTCCTAGTGAATGACATCTCTGCCTTGTTCAAATTTAACTGGTTCACCCTCCTCCAGCCCATCACCGATTCCAGACAGTGATTCAGGATCAACACTGTCTCTTTACTGGAATCAAGATATAGAGCTGAGAGCGGTCTGCATACTGATAGCACCCAACCTTATACCCCCTGATGACCTCTCCCAGCAATTTCCTGTAGATGTTAAACAACATGAGGGCTAAAACAGTGTACCTAAACTGTGCAGTGTACTTGTAAATATGGAGTGTGTGTGTGTGTGTGTGTGTGTGTGTGTGTGTGTGTGTGTGTGTGTGTGTGTGTGTGTGTGTGTGTGTGTGTGTATTATGTTTGCACTGTTATATTTAATTTGTGTTGTCTTTTATTTATTCTGTGAACTGCCTTGAGGTTCATGAGAGGTTTGAAAAGACAAGGTACAAATGTTTTTGAATAAATAAAATTACAGTACTTGATAAAACGTAAACTTTTAAATTTCTATACAAAAGAGAACACTCAAGGGCCTGCATATGTGCCAGGACTTCAGAGTAGATGAGGGCAGCCTTTGAATACCAGGGTTCTCCTTTCTTATAAATACATCTCACTAGGAAATTCAGCTTTGACAAACATCTGGATATGATACTACACAAGCCAAGCTGGATCAGTTTTTAAAATCTAATGAAAACAGAAAGTGTTGTTTAGCACTCAATTTTCTATATTTTCTACACCACAGGATGCCTGACATGTTGAGCTGCTCTCAGATTATTATTTTTTAAGCGTAATCATAGTCATTCAGTTCAAAACGCAGGTTCAGGACCAGTACATCTGGGACCATATCCTTGCCAACATTCGTATTTACTTATTCCAAAACATATGTATAATCACTTCCAGAAGCGATTTTGATGAATGCTGCGCTTGCTATCACTTTTCACCAGACTTCCAAACCATCTAAAACCAAATATAAAGCTATATTTCAGAAATCCAATAGAAAGGAATATTTTAGGATTTATTGGGGGGGGGTTGATTTGTTTCATAACATGCATTTCTTCTGCTAACAACAAATTCATGTTTGCTTACAAATCATCGGGAAACATATTTTGAAAAACCCAGCTTTTTTGTTCAGCTTTGGAGGTAGGTTACGGCAGCTGTGGTGGTGATATGTATTCTGGGTTTTTAGTTTTAGAAATTGGCTTTATTGATACTGCTTTTAATGTTATTGTTTTTAAGCACAATCCTATGCTATCTACACACAAGTAAGTCCCATTGTCTTCAGTGGGGCTTACTCTCAGGAAAGTGTGCATAAGATTGAAGCCTTTGTCTTCTTTGATGTTCTATTCTGTTACATTTTATTGTAAGCCATCTTGAGCTAAGGGCAGAAAAGGCAGAGCAAGATAGGTTAGAAAATAAATCAAAGTTTTTTGGGAGGTGGCATCATGTTTGGGGTACACTGGTGAAAGGATGGTAATTCCAAAAACACAAGCAATCTGAAGCCTACCTGATTAACACCTTTGTTGTTGTTCATTCGTTAAGTTGTGTCCGATCCTTCGTGACCCCATGAACCATATCACGACAGGCACTTGGATTATCACCGTACTACAACTCGATCCTGTGTAGTTAGAGCGGCAGAGTGCACACTCCGCCACTCTAAGCTGTCGCAAATGTGCCATAAAGCACATTTGCGACTCCTGGTGAGTAAGGGCCGCTGGCACAGAGGCCGGCATCCTTCACTCTGCTGGGGGACAGGGGGGTGGCCATTGGCCAGCCCGGGATGGGAGAGGATGGGGATATTGGTGGGGCGCTGCGCCGATATCCCGGGTCCTCTCCCAGCCTGCTCTGGCCTTACTCCCCTGGCTCGAATGTACACCAGCTTCAGAGGCTTGAATGAACACCAGCTCGAATGTGCACCAGCTTGCACCCGGGGAAGGGGACAAACGTCCCCTTCTCCTGAAGGTGCTTCTTTAGGCCGGCTGCCGCATCTTACACAGGATTGCGCCTAAAATCTGGCCCAGTATCAAAAAGGTTTATTTCTTTATTTTTTTTTCAAATGAAATCAGCCAGAGCTCATGATTTTAAGACAAAACACTCAGATGAAAGTTGTGTGCATCCCAATGAAAGAATGTTTTCACATGGCCTCCTGTGAACTGAACACAAACCGACGAGTCTGGCATAGCACAATGTCCTTCAAACTGAACACAAAAAGGTCCAGTCCAGAGAAGAACTGAATGAGTGTGAGGATGCTAAGTGTGCCAGGATCAGGCCCAAACTTGCTAATGACTTTTTATGGATTGTGGGGATTAGTAACAATGTGCCTCCTGCAGTTATTTGCACCCTGAATAAAGCAGGAGAAACTCTTTTTGACTTTGTGAAGGCGTGCGTGTGTTTAACCTTTTCCTTCTACAGAGCATAGTCCCTTTTCCTTTGACAAAAATGTTTTTTCTCTCTTTGGACTTTACTTGAGAACACGAAGGATATGCCCGCCACCTCCTCCAGTGAATGACAGGATAACAACTAGGTCTTCTTGAGCTGAGGTCTGGGTTCTTACTCAGCTAACAAAGGGAACTATTGAGGTGGAAAAAACTTCACCACCATGTCACCTCCGTTTACCCAAATCCTTTTCTAAGAAGCAGTAGGCTCTATTTTCAGACCAACGTAAAAGATTTAAACAGAGCCAGTAAGCAGAAGTTACATCAATGGGTTCCCTCAGCTGCACCTCTCACTTTGTGGAGGCTTCTTTTCTTTGCTATGAATGTTTACTTGTCAAGCGAGTCTGAGCCTCATCATTCCCAGCATGCACATCTTCTCTGTTTTCAGCATCATGCCTGCAATCACAACAATGTGATGAGCAATGCATCATGAGTATCTTTCATGGCCTGTATATGCTAAGAGATTTCCACCACTTAATTTTTAACAGAATTTTGCTACTATTTGAATAGACTTTTAAATAATTGTGACACTTAACAGCCCTACAGTACCACAACTCATCACAAAGGTGCAGAAGGGTTTACACTTCAGTGGTCTTTTCCTATAGACTGGGCATTCCCACTGTAACGCTCTGCACTATGCAACAGCGGGAGCTTTGCAGGTCTGGTAGGTGTCTAGATGTGTGCCTCCCAAATTATCATAACAAGTTGGGGCTGCCAATATGTCCTGCTGGCAAAAGATATACCCACCTTATCCAGAGGCAGATTTTCCCTTAGAAACACCCACAACTAAAGAATTAGATCAAGGACGGGCAGCCTGATCCTGCCTATCTTTAGGCCACACAGCGCCTTACATGTAAGCGGCGACGGCACAGAAGCCAGCACCACTCACACCACCGGTGTCCCGAAGAGGAGCTGGTTGGTGCAGGGGTGTAGGGAGGGAGGGCAGGGGCGGTGAGGGAGGGGGGTCATTGGTCGGCCCGGTCTGGGAGGGGGCGGGGATATTGGCGCTGAGTTGCACCAATATTCTGAGCCCCTTCTCAGGCTAAGCTAGCCTTACACAGCCTCCCCAGTTGTGCACCAGCTAAATAGCTGGCGTGCATCCGAGGAGGCCCATTGGGGCCCGCGCTGCTTACACCAGGGAAAGAGGACAAACATCCCCTTCCCCCATGGTAAGCCTGGGCCACGTCGGTGCGGGTCGCATCCTACGCAGGTGCGAGTCGCATCCTCGCTCCTGCCAACCTAGCAGTTCCAAAGCATGTTAATGCGAGTAGATAAATAGGTAGTAGATAAATTGCGGGAAGGTAAACAGCGCTCCGTGTTTCAGCTGCATGCTACGCACTGCGGCAAGGAGAGTCATGCCGGCCACATGACCACGGAGGCGTCTTCGGACAACTCTGGCTCTTCGGCTTTGAAATGGGGATGAGCACCACACCCTAGAGTAGAGACAATTGTCAGGGGTCACCTTTACCTTTATTAACCCTAGACCATATTTCTACTTCCCTTCCCAAAGCACTTATTAAATCATTAGTATTCATTGCCTCTAAATTTGTATCCACTTATCAGTCGCAAATCCACAAAATATGATTTTACGATGCTAGTGAATGTTTGGTGTAACCCAGTCCAAAGCAATTTAAATGATATGTATGGTATTACTGAAACTTTTACTCCTTCTAACTCAGCAACCCAATAAGTCTTCAAAAGATAAGCCCTTGTAAGAATGGATAATATATTTCCATGAGTGGCAAAATGATCTAGGCCAGCACCACAGAATGCTTATGGATGGCTATTGCAGATTTTTATTAAAAATTCAGAGTTTTCACTTTTGGCAGGAAAGTCTTGTGTTCCTCTCTAATTTCCGGGGGTTGTTGCCTCTTCAAACACAGGTCTACACTCCACTGCACAGTGCTTTGTGAATATATGATACCTTAATTCCCTCACTTTGAAACATATTTCTACTGAGCACAGCATGACTGATGAGGGAAAAAATCACAGCACATCTGCTCAACATTTGCTGAAATGAGAGCTTGCTTCTCTCATCAATCATTTAAAACTTAGTGGCTCATGTGTACAAATTATTCCTCTACCAAAGCATAGTTCCGAACCAACCAAAAGCTTCAATGATTCAGATTTTAACAGGATAGTAATTTAGTACATACAAATTGCCCAGACAACAAGGAAATTAGCTTAACATAATTATTGTCATTTACTGGAATCACTGCCCACACACTCTGCTGGAACTGAATAATTACAGCTTTTATTCTAGGAGGTGGCATCTCCCGAACACAGGGTTAATAAAGGCGGAGTTCAGTTTTGAGTCAGGTTGTAACTGCTCAGGGAAAAACAATATGAAAAGCACTAATGGAATTAATCAATTTTTCAGGTTAAGTCCCTGGTAGTGAACACAGGTGTACTAGTTAATACCAAAGAACAATATGTCAGAAACATGTAAAAAGAGCACCAGCCATAAGTCCATAATTATGCAATGGGCACCTTTTAGAACATCACACCAAAGGGACATGGGTAGTTGAGGACAGACAACAGGATAGATATAAAATATATACTTGATATATACTGCATAGCAGCTGATGGCAATAAACAAACAAAACCCTGACGTGTCCTTCCCCTAATCATGGGAAAATGCAAAAAAAAAAAAGTCTAAAAATACCTTTCATACTACCACATCCCCAAAGAAAACTCTGAACCACTGAGATCCAAGCATGTCAATAAAAACTCTAAAGTTACTGCATTAAAATCAATATCAAATCAGAATTCAATCAGAGCCAAAAGTACAGTAAAAGGAAAGAAAGCTCTTAAACACAAGAATAGCCTTGATAAAAAAGTGTTTACACCATCAGGTTTCCATCAGAAAGAAGCACAAAAGTGTCAAGGGCAGGCGGCCACAGCTGAGCAGACCTAGTTACACAACCAAGCAGATAATATAATGAAATGAGAGAATTTCAAACACTGCCTCTTCCACTTATTTCAAATTACTGGTTTGAGGCACATGAAATGTAGTCTTGTTTAGTTCACCAGTCACTAGTGTAACAGATTCCAAATACATCAGTGCCTAGGATTGCGTAGCTGTTTGTTGTTGGCTTTTCTGTCTGCCTCGTTTCTTTACAACTGGGAAGTATGTCTATTTTGTAACTCTATTTTTAGTGATTCAGAATTGGGCATGTCAATGAAATTCCAGTGAGAAAAGCTTGAGAGGCTACTTTCAAAGTGAAAACTGCACAACCTCTTTAAAACAAGATATACAAGATATGTCAAGATCGTAAACCTGTCATTGGTCTCTCCTTTCTAGCTACTGATTTCAGTGCATAGCACACTTTTAAGTGCTTAATAAATTAAAACCAATAACCTTCCAGATACATTTTATATCAGTATCTCACGTCTGTACACCCCTGCATTCAAAAGATACCAGTCAAACCAAAATGCTTTAAAGTAGAACATAAAACTCTGAATTGGAGCTGTGGGTCAGACTCAGTGATTCACTGGGTGCTTTGGAGCAAGCAATAGAAAATATTAAAAGAGAAGCTTATAAATGGGAGGCAGCAGGTAAAAACAGCAATAAAACATTGTAAATAAATAACAGATACAGCAGCATTAAAAGTCTTAATAGAACAGAAACACCTGAGAAAATAAAACGGTCTTTGCCTTCTACTGAAAATACATCAATAGTGAGCCACCTCATCTCAGACAGTGGGGTTAGCTGGAGAACACCTCTCTAGAGATTATTTTAGTACACACGAAGATTCATGTTGGAGTATTCAGGATGCAGGATTTTAAAGGTAAGCACCAACACTTTGCATTGACCAGAAAGCAGTGGAACTGCTTAAGCAATGGCAAGACAGACTGGACCCAGCAGAGTAGCAGCTGTATATCTTCTTGTTATCTGCTTGTCTCCTGAACTCTATTGTCCTCTGTCCTATGCATTTGGATGCATTCCCAAGGAAATACATAGCACACTGTATTTCTCAATCTCCTCCTGCTCCCTTTTCTCCATAAGTGTGGGTATGTATACATACATATCTCTCTCTCTCTCTCTCTCTCTGCAGCAATGCACTAACCACATTGTATAGAAAAACATTTGATTTTAATGAGATTTGCTCCAAATATATGTGCTTTAGGTACACCCACTGATTATCTACTCATTTCCAAAAGGAAGAAGCATCATTTCTGATTCTTGTAATCGAATAATTCCCACTGTCAGCTTCATGTGATGTTAAAATAGCTTCCAACCTGGACTTCTAACATTACTAGAGCCTGACAGCTTGCTATACTTGTTTGCTCAATGCCTTTTTTCCATTTTGCTCTTAAAAATATTTTGGTTAATTTAGAACAAATGTTTAGATATACAGTACTTACTCCCAAAATTCCATAACTGGAGAAGTAGCATTCTGCAAAGACTGTTGAGTGCAGTTGCTCATATTAAGTTTTTGAAATTCCACACAATGCTCTACAAAAGAACAAAGTAAAATTGCTGATATTTGTTTAACTATGTAAACAGCTTTGTAAACTATTTAATGAAAATATTCCTAATAATAATATTTAATATAATAATAATAATAATAATAATAATAATACTTTTAACGGCACGATCCTGCATAACAATCCGCCTGCAGGCTGCATGCTCCACAGGCGAAGGGTGCCATAAACGCACCATAAAGTGTGTTTTCGGCACCCGTGGAGTAGGGGCCGCCGGGCACAGGCTGGCAGCCCGTACTCCGAATCCTGGACGACACTGCAGCCACTGGTGCAGGTAAGAATTGCACTGGTTGGTGCAGGGACATGAAGAAAGCGGGCCGGGTGCCGAGGGAGGGCGGCCGCTGGACGAGCTAGCCCGGGAGGGGGAAGGGATATTGGCAGCGAGTGCCGCCGATATCCTGCTCCTGTTCCCAGGCTTGGTGGCCCTTTCCCCACTGCCCCAGATATATGTCGGCTTGAGAACCGATATACATTCAAGAAGACCCATTGAGGTTGGGCAGTCCTACACCGGGGGAAAGGGATGAATGTCCCCTTCTCCTGAGGAGTCCCAGGTCCAAGGCGGAGAGGCCCGGGAAAGGCTGAGGATCCTGCGGCCAGCCCTATGGGCTGGCCACGAATCCTTACACAGGATCGGCCAGGATTGGCCTGTACTGTAGAAGGGTTTACGGCAGTAGAAACAAGTTCTGCTGTCATAAAATGGCTGCTGATGCAGTGCTCCGTGCTCCAACAGCAACCATTTTGCACGTACTGCTGCAAGAGGCAGCAGCAACGCAACTCCGCTGCCGAACTGCATCGCACCCGCTGGACCAGGTGAGGTAGTGGTGGGGGCAGGGGGAGGGGAGATTTGGTGGCAATGGCACACACTGAATTCTATCCCGTCGAGGAGCTCCCCGCCCCTCTCTTCTCAGACTTGCGCCAACTAAAGAACTGCGCAGGTCTGAGAAGACCCATTGCAGAGCAAGAGGCTTACAGAGGATTAAGGAAAAAAATATTTCCCCTTTCCCCTCCCAATTCCCCCCCCCACAGCCATTTTTGGCATGACTGCATCGGTAGATGGGAAGGATAAGATTGGGCTCTTAGAATAATCTGATAATCTAGTAATTAGATTATCTGTAATTATCTAATCTGTAAGAATTACAATAATCTGAAAAAAAATCAAGGTATTCTGTCATATGTTTTGATAACTATTTCAGACTGGTCCTCCTCAGAATAATATTCACTAAGTACTTCCTGTTTATTCTGTTAAAACTGAAAGAGTCAATCCAGTTTCTGAGATAGGAGAAACAGAGGTTGAGTTGCTGTGATTGATAGGATTTAAAACATGCATTGTGCTTCAATCAGCTGACTACATTTCAATTCCCAATGTCTATTACTAGCTCAGGAATCACTTTCTACCAGCAGCAACTTAACAATAGCTTTAATATGGCAAGTGAGAAAGCTACCATTTGGCATGCGGCTATCTCTGGCATCAGAAAAATTGTGGCAAGGGATCAAAGCAGTGCTCCATTATTGAGCTGACACATACTATTTGGATAGTGTTCAGTATTGGCTAGGCTTTTCCACAAAGATGCCAAATGTAACACTGAAGCCCTATCACCTCTTGTAGATCGGCTGCAAGCTTTTTAATTTATATCCAAACTACCACAGATGTGACTAGAGTACAGAGGTGTTCAATGAATGCAATAATGGAGACAGAAGATTAAAATTCTTACTAACCCTGTAAGGCTACAGAGATTAGATGAAGTATATGAAAACAAAATATATCTTATTTTAGTGTATTTATCACTTTTCAGTTTAATATACTAATTCAATTATTATCTTGAATGCAACTGAATAAAATATTGTTTTAACACATATTTTTATACATATTTAAACTCAAACTTGGCAAAAAGATCACATGTGATCTTTTGCTACCCCATCCTACTGCAAGCCTCTGCACTCCACTCAAAAACATCTTAGGTCAGATAATCCTCCACACAATTATATTCCATTAGGTGCAAGGAATTGTCACTGGATTAAAATAACCAGCAGCCCCATCATACATGAAAGGAAGCATTTTGTGAACTTGCTTGATTCATTTAGAATCCCAGTTAGGATCCTTCAGGTTTGGCCTGGAGTCTCCAGGAACCAGCATCAATCACCAGGTGGTTACTGAAAGCCATCCTGGAGATTTTAACGAGGCCACCTCGGCTTAATGTTAACACAGGAGTAAATCCTACTGTGTGCAATGGAATGTATTATAGACTGCAGCCTTAGGCTCCAATTCTGTACACACCTTTCCCAGAGTAAGGGCTCAATCCTGACTAAGTATCCGGCCAGCGGCCCAGGGCCGCCCGCTGGATCCTGTGCACCGGCTGCCCAGCGGGCTGGAGGTCTACTCATGGAAGGGGACGCTTGTCCACTTCCCCGAATACAAACCAAGGCCGGACCTATTGGCTTCCTTGGATTTCTGCCAGCTAAATAGCTGGTAGAAGTAGAGGAGGCGGTGTAACGGCATAGCCAACGCCATCCCCCACCCCCTCCCAGGCCGGCTAGGCCAATAGCCCCCCTCTCTCGCCCGGCTGGACTGCCCACGCAGCCGGCGATGGAGCGCTTACCTTCCGCCACAGTCCGCGTGGAGATCCAGCACCGGAGTGAGAGAGGTCGGCCTTGCACCGGCCTTCCTTACTCCCAAGTTGTCGCAAATGTGCTTTACGGCACATTTGCGATGGCTTCTGGCGCCAGAGAGAGTGCTCCGGCGCCAGAACGAACTTCAGGATTGTGCTGCCCGTCCAATTGTACTCAATAGGACTTGCTTCTGAGTAGGCATGCATAGGCTTCCACTGCTAACGATATTGGAAAATTATTTTCAGGAATTGTTACGGTCAAAGTTGTCAATTCTAATCCTAGTCCTTATATTTCTGCTTTGAAAAGACCCCCACTTTGATTCCCCTATGGGGAAGAAAAGAGGGATAGAAATTCAATAAAAACAACAAATAATAATAATATTTCCACATGCATACAAGTCTTGGTTTCAAAGTTTACAGGAGTAAATGCACAAATAATTTGTCATCTACATTATGCTTTCTTTTTATTGCAGACTTTATTAATGGGGACATTTTATCATGGGAATTAATAGTTTTAATATTGTAGGCTTCATCTAATTTAATTTAAAAGAATGGGGGTGACACGTTTCGCACACCGCCCCCACTTGCCTGGCTGCCCCCCTCTGTACTTGGCAGAGGTGGGAAAATGACAGCAGCCATTGACAGCAGCCAAATGTTCAACGAAGGCCACTTGGGTGAGGCGAGGCTGAGGAACCATTAGGGCTGCATGATGGTTCCCTCAGTAATCACCAATTTCTAAAGCCCCTTCTGCCCTCCCTGTGTACAGTCTGAGATTAGCTGGTTGCTCGTTATGGGAGCCGGGCAAGAATTTTTTGCTGTCAGCCTGATTGACTTTGGCTGGCAGTTTTTTTCACCTACCCCAGACTGGCATGGTGGGGTTGGTAACTTTGTGGTGGATGGGAGGTTTTGTGTTTCATGGTTGCTTTAGGCAGGTGCCATGAGGGATGCGTACGTAGAGATCATCATTGGTGTACATTCTGAAGTAGCAAGGTCAAGGGGTGAGCCAGGACTGCTCAGTTGATACGTGCTCGGGTTGGTGAGGCTGGCTAGCAAGCCCCTTTGGCTGGATAAGCAAAGACCACCATATGGCTTGCCTGGGGGGGGAGTCTACACTGCCCAGCTGCCTTTGGGGTTGGAGGTGATAAGCTTGTCCAATCAATGGGTTGAGCTTGGAGTCAGAGTGTCATGCCCTCTGACTCCAAGGGGGAGCATACGGGCAGCACTGTTTCCCCCCACCTACTGCCCACACGCTGGGGGTGTTATAGTTTTTTCCCTGCTGCAGAGTTTTTAATAAAAGTGACCCTTCACCCAAGCCTCTGTCTAGCATGTTTATTTGGGGGTACACAGGTAATGTAAGATGCTTTAAAGTTTATGGAGTTGGGATAGAAGTGCATTCAGAATATTTTCACTGTGTCCATACCTGTATTCCATTCATGTCCACAGGTTGCCCAGGGGAGCTCTGTAGTAAAGCAGTTAAAGAGATAAAAGATAGCCCATGCTAAAATGATGATGTAGTAAACATTCAAGTGTGCCTCAATAACCTGGGTAGCATATCCAATACCTGCAAAGACAAAGACACAGGTTATTTTACCTCTTTTAAAGGAAACAAGGGATAAAGGTCAACAATCAGTTGCTGGTTCAAACTGTAGGGTTCTCAGTGCTTATACAGGGTTATTCAAAAAGGATGGTGCAAAAGTAAAGCGGATTTATTCTTAAATGAACTGGCATACCACAACGGTCATGACATGAAAGACAGAAAAACTGTCCAAGTTTCACATGCACATTACAAATGTTCGATGTGGGCACTAGCGTAGCTACAATTGGGCAAGGGGGGGGGCAAATGCTACGGATGACAGTTGTGGTCTCCTCGCAATGAGACTGTGGCTGTTAAAGCTACTTCTGGTTTAATTCCTGGTTTCAGTGAAAAACAGAAGTAGCTTTAAATCGCCTTTGGAAGCTAATCTGGGGTGTAGGGAGGCCCACAGAGAGGTTCGCAGCCCCCCCCCCGCACCCTCCGGAGGGCCAGCACAACCCCTGATGAGTAAAAAAACTACCAACCCTTTCCCCACTGGGGGACTGCAGAACAATGGGAGCTCTGTCCCACAAGTTCACACAAAGCCAGGTGCTCGTTGCGTCCCGGTGAGTGCCGAGTGGACTCACTGAGACAGGAACGCCCTTGCAATGGGACCTAGACAGAGGCTGTGAGGGGACAACTCTGCTGCAGGCACATTGGAGGCCTGCAAGCTGATGCAGGAAGAGACGCAGCCAACTCATTCCCAAGGGGGGGGGGAGTCAGGCCAAGCAGGATGAGGGGGGAGGGAGAGGGGGGAGGCAAGAGCGGGGAGGGGTTTAAGGGTTTTGGAGCCTTTTTGCACCTCCCAACCCTGATATAATGCTCCCTTGCAGAGCTGATGAGGAGGGCTCCCAACGGAGGGCAGAAGGCAACAAAGGCACCAGCAGTCACCTGTAGCCAACCCGAGGGGGAGAGGAGCAGCCACGGAGGAGAACCCAAGGGTGCCATTCAACCCCACTGAGGTGTGGTGTGAGGCCAAACGGGTAGGAGAGTGAGGAGAGTGCATCTTCCACGGCTCCCCTGCTGGTGACAGGGTGGCCCGGGGAAGGAACCCAGTGGGGTCAGATCAGCCCTCACCCAGGGCGTGGTGCCCCTCTTGGCAGTGGGACTGACGGGCTTGTCTGCCAGTGGAGTTGCACTGGTGTCTGAGTTACATCAGTGTAGCATTTTATTTTATTTTTGGCATTGCATGACGTGTTCATTGGCAGGTAGATGTCTGTACCAGTGGGGCCATCCTTCTGTACCATCCTTGAGCCAGCATATGTGGACATGCACTGGTGTATCCTGATAAGATTGGGCTGTCAGAGATGGTGGCTTGCCTAAGGTTATTTGGTGAGTTCAAGGCCGAAGTGGGTTTGAACTAGCAAATTCCGAGCTTAGAACACACGTCAGGAATTGCGGTAATGCAGAAAACATCAGTAAAGAAGGTGTGCATTCAGAGACAACTGGACTACTAGATCTTTTGTGGGGACAATAAAACATGTTCATTCCATTTGCAAGATCATTTCAAAAACCATGAATGCTGTTTTCCGTGTGTTAATAAAAAAAAGAAGTACAGTGCAGATTAAAACAAAAACAAGAAAGAGAGAACTTGATGTAATACCTTCAAACAATGGACAAACTTTTCTCCAGCATGTAATGCCTCCTTCACTAGTGAACTGACCCAAGGCAGTCTCCAGGAAAAACACTGGTATTCCACAGCAGATAAAGAAAATCACATAGGGTATGAGAAAAGCACCTAAAAGTAAACATTGCATATGGATTAGTTATATCTAGCTCCCCATGAATGAGTTAGAAGCAATCTTATACACACTTTCCTGAGAGTAAATCCCACTGAACATAATGGGATTTACTTCTGAGTAAACCTACATAGGCTTGTAAGACTATTACATGAAGAACCGCTCTCATCTTACTGAGACGAAGACCCAGTCTTAAGAAGATGAATACCACTCAATGATTTTACTGTGGCAATAAGTTAGGGGGAGTGCAAGTGGATCCTTGAGATCAAACAAGAGGAAATCTCACATGATATCATTCTGAAATGATCCCAAATGTCATGTGAATTCAGAAGCGTCATACCTATGGGGGCGGTTGGGGCAGTGGACCCCAGGGCTCAGGACCCACGGGGCAGCGTACTTGCCTCTGGTACGCGTCCTGGTCGCCCTCTCCGGTCCCGATGACGATCGTGTTTTGGCCCTCTCGCCCGCCCTGGAGCAGTTTGGCTCGGAAAAGGCTAGCAAAACGGCGAGGGGGGGTGCGCTGTGACATGCAAAAATGATGTCATGCCCCCAAGGGGCATGGCGCTAGCGGCTGCATGCGGCCCGTGAGGCCGTTGTTGGTGAGCCACAGGAGGCCCACCACCTGGCAGCGAGACTGCAGCATGAGTTGAAAAATAACAGAGGGAGGCTCAGCGTGGCAGGCAGAGCTGCTATGTGTGGTTTTTCTGTGCTTGGAAAAGCCCTCCTGCCTGCCCTTACTGCAATTTTTAGGCTCACGTTGGGCCTCTGAATCTGGAAGTAAAAGGCGGTGACGTCAGCGCATTTCGCATCATTGCCACATAGTTCTAGGTTCCACTTCGTCTGTGATGTTGGACCACCCTGTTGTAAACTATCTTAATTTAAATATAACTGTGGGGGTCCCCCACCTGGGCTGGTCATGAAGCCCCAAGACTCCCCCTAGGCATGGACTGCCCCATCGCTGCTCTGGCCTCTGTTTAGACAGGGAAGGAGGTTGAGCCCCCTTAGCCCTTCTCCTGCCTTTTTGCTCCTTTTGCAGGGGTCACATGCTGCTGGGAGTACAGGACTCATCAGCTGTCTACCCTCTACTGAACTTCTCATTGGCCTGGTCAGGTTCTTTTATACAATGTCTGAGCCCCTTGGTCCCTCCCCTTCCTTCCCAGTTGTTCCAGCCCTCCTCCTGAGTAGACTCAACTGTCCAAGTTTTGGTCGTGCTCAGCCAGCAATGTTTGGAAGGGCTCCCCCTGGCCCCAGGGCTGTCAACCAAGCAATTTGAGCTGCAGCTCTGCTACGCGGCCGCACGTCAGCTGGCTGTGCCCCTGTCAGCTGACTCAGCCGCTTCTCCAGCTTGGGCTGGGAGGTGGAGCCCAGGCATGGCTCCTGCAAAGCCGCATCAGAGGTGGTTGTGCCAGGGTGGCTCCCATCAGGGCAGGGGTTGGCGGCATCTAGGTTGGCATGCCCGCCCGGGCCGTAGGAGGCCGTGGCATGGCGTGTTTCTGGTGAAGCCATGGTGGGGCAGAATTGCCTGTGCTGGAACTGGTGGGCTCGGCCACAGCAGTTGCGTCCGGGGGGCTGTGAGGTTTCACGGCCTTTTGTGGTGGCTGAAGCGATGGGACTGCCTAGGCAGCTGCTGTAAGATACATCCGGGGGACGAGAACCCGGACAGTAATTCCTAATTAGTAGGGGTGGGTTGATAGCCACATACTGTAAAAACACACCGCTTTCTGCTAAAAAAAATCTGCGAAAAAATAATAAAATAAAACCATGTAATGTCATTCTTCATCTACTGACACTGTACAACCTATACCTAGGGGTGTTTTTGTTGTTGTTGATAACTGCATAAAATCGCATAAAAACACAGAACACTGCTTTCTGCTAAAAAAAAAAATCATTGAAAAAATAATAAAATAAAACCATGTAATCTTGCATCATTCTTCATCTGCTGACACTGTACAACCTATACCACCTACCTAGTGCATTTTAAAGCAGTTAAAATTGGGGGGGGGGGAATGGAATAAAACACATAACACCACTTTCTGCTATTTCATTTTGTCTAAACACCATATTCTGTGAAAAAAATAAAACCATAAAAAACACCTCTACTGCTATACCACCTACCAAGTACACTTTTAAATTGGTTAAAATGGGAAAAATTTGGAATAAAAACACATTAGACCACTTTCTGCTATTTCATTTTGGTTAAACACTGAAGTCTGCGGGAAAAAAACCCCATAAAAAGTCACCCCCTACTAATTAGACATTAACAGTGCAATCCACCGGAACTTGCCGGCGCCGGAACGGGCTTTCCGGCGCCGGAAGAGGTTGCAAACATGCCGTAAGGCACGTTTGCGCCTCCTCGGGATTAAGGAGTCTCCCGCTGCTGGGGTTATCCAACCGCCCGAGGGAGGGTGGCCATTGGCCCTGGATGCCCAGGAAGGGGTGGGGGATGGCCATCGGCCATATCCTGACCCCCACCAGGCGCTGGAGCTTTACAAGGCCTCCTCTTACTTCTGCCAGCAAAATCGCTGGCGGAAATCCGAGGAGGATGATCCGGGTGGCTGGCCATTACACTCGGGGAAGGGGACGCTCGTCCCCTTCCCCAAGGAAACCTCCGGCCGGGCTCCAGGCTGGCCGCCGGTGGTTAGGATCCAGCGGGCAGCCCGGGGGCTGCCGGCCAGATCTTAGTTAGGATTGGGCTGCCCATAGTTAACTGGGTACCACTTCAAAGATAGTATCAAGTATTTCTCTCTCTCTCTCTCTCTCTCTCTCTCTCTCTCTCTCTCTCTCTCATTTATGCAGTATGATATAGGACACAGTAAGCAACTGGAGTGCTAGGGACTGAGTAACTTATAGATTTTATATTTCTAAAATATAGGGGTATACCCAAGTGTCTTTGTCCCAGAAGCCTTATGTGTGTTCTTAAACTGTCTCGCACCTTTGATCCAAGTACAAGTTGATCCAAGACCTCTTCCGGGTCGCGCGACTCCCCTCTCCCAAGATTGCCCCAGAAGGCATTATTTTGGGAAAGGGAGGGGGAGTCACGCAACATGGAAAATGTTTCCAGAGCACGATTTCAGATGTTGCAAGCAAGAACATGCAGTGGTTTTCATCTAGGTAAGGAAACTGCATTTTAACTGATTATTATTATTTTACATTTTACAGTGAACCCTCATATCCACATTGAGAGAAGTCCATGGATGCCGGATCCGTGGATATCGGGGGTCTACTGTGTACATAAACCACCACCCCAAAAAAGATTCTGCAAACAGCAGACCATACAGTCATTTCCATCATGGTCCCTTGCCATACTGTTTTACTTAACTTCTAAGCTGATGAAGAGTTCTGTAGAACTCAAAATTTACTGTATAAATGCACTGTCAGCCCAATCCTATCTGGCCGCTAGGCCGGTGTAGGACAACTGTGCCGCCCCAGGACCATTGCAAAAGCTACCATAAGGCAGTTGTGCCAGCCCCAGGCTGGTGCAGAGGCCTGCACCAGCCCCTGCAGGTCAGATCCAGATGGTGCGCGGCGCAGGTAAGCTACAGCTGGGCCGCACAGTGCAGAGGTGGAGGGAAGGCATTCCAGGGGTTTCCTGGGTGGGCGGATCGGGCCTGGGAGAGGACGGGATCAGTGGCAGCGGTGCACGTCATATCCTATCCCCCTTCCAGGCCTGTTTCTCCTGACAAAGAGCCTCCAGATTTACAGCAGCTCAATAGTTGATCCAAGGAGACCCATTTAAGAGGCTGGTGCTTTACCTGGGGAACAAAAGTTCTCTTACCTCAAAGAGACCTCCAACCCTGCCTACTCTGCTCAGGATCGAGCATTGCTGGTGCCTGCATAGCTGGATTGCTGAGCAGAGCATAGGATAGGATCATGTCCTGTAACTGTTAAATTAGTCCTAATACAAACATTACCCTGCTTTGGATTGTGATTTATTTTTTCCCATGAACTGTGCTATCTATAATTTTATGCCATTTCTTAATGCTGAAGATAAACCATGTTTCCCTACATAACTTTGCATGCAAAATTATCCTTATTGGATACTATGTATACCATAAGTATAATTGCACTAACACACGTTCACTTTTTTAATCAGCAGAGAAGCTGGAATATTTATTCATTTTTTATATATAACTTTATATTGAGGGGAAAGGGACTATGTTTTTAATGTATCATTTTTTTAAAAAAAAGAATGGTACATAAGGCATTATTGTGTTTGGCCCATGGAATAAATTACATGTTTATTATTTATTTAAAATGTTTTTATCTTGTTTTTTCTTCTCATACAAAGTGCCTTGCAATTAATTAAAAACTAACATTCTGCACCCCCTCAACCACTCCTTCTCTTGCTGTCTTGCAGCCAGGACGGACAGGAGTAAAACACACTTCCCAGGATGCTGTCCAAATGTTCAGGCCACACTAACTGAAAAGTATCCACAGGAAAAGGGCAGAGAGGTGCTGCAGTCATATCTATTAGAACTACAGTCAATGTGGACTCAAGATCAGAAGGAAAAATCTTTGACATGGCTTTTAAACTCGTGAATATTAAATCTGAGTTGGTCATGAAAGCTTCAGTTCAATTTTGAAGATCAGAAGGGATTCGAGTACTGTAATTCCAACTGCATACGTCTCACAAACTGGTCACAGCAGGCAATCACGATTTCCTCTACCCACCTTGGGGGCCAGTATGCAAAAGATTCCAAACCACTCAAAAGACTCCTGCTGGACAATGGCAGCAAAAAAAGTTGAACCTCTTTGCTGTCAGTACTGGCATGGAATTGACTTCATACTGGGCTCTAGCCTGTGTTTGGTCAGATTTGCTTTCAGTTTTTCTCCACCACTGCTCTAGCTATCTTTTCTCACACTTCATACTGTGACTTTAAAAACCTGAACCTGGTCCTATAATTGCTATTACTGACAGTGCAAGCCTGTGTAGGACTGCGCAGGGGGAGCATGCGCTCCCCTGGCACAGGGGAGCCGTAAAGCACTTTCGTGGCATCGGAGAGTAAGGGCTGCTGGCGCAGAGGCTGGCGGCCCTTACTCTGCATCCCAACAGGCCTTGCACCCATCGGGGACGGTAAGTACAGCGCCGGCCAGAGCAGGGGCAGGGTGGTGCGGATGGTGAGGGAGGGCGGTCATTGACAGCGAGATCTGCTGATATCCAAAGCCCTCTCTAGGCCCAGTGCAGCTTTACATGGAGGCCTCAGACGTACGCCTCAGAGCTGGCGTACATCTGAGTAGACCCATTGGGCCTGGGCTGCTTTGCACCTGGGGAAGGGGGATCGTTCCCTTCCCTCAAGGTGCACCCGGGCTGCCCTGGTTAGGATACAGCGGCCAGCCATTTAGGCCGGCCACGTATCCTTACACAAGATTGCGCTGCCCATCTCTTGCACATGCATCAGTGGAGATTAGTAATGATAACAGCATTTCATCTACTGTACACTGGAATAGGTAATGAAATTGAACACACCTACTTTTTAAAAGTTCAATAGCAGTTCTAACAGGGACGTGCGGTGCAGGCGCAGCAACCCGCCCACCGTAGTTCGCAGAAAAGAGCCACAGCCTAACTGCGAGATTGCATGTGCGCACTACCCGCTTGCACCCGAGTAAGCAGGTAGCATGCGTGGAATCTCGCGGCTCTTTTCTGAGAACTAAGAGGGGGCAGGGTTGCCGCACCTGCCGCACCTGCACTGCACGTCCCTAAGTTCTAAGCACATTGAGGATCATTATTCAGGTGAAGAAGAGTACCGGTATTTGCGTGTCCAAATGGAGCACTACAGCACTTCTCTAAAAGAACTACCTGAGCAAGACTTGTATATTTTCCTGGTCAGCCAAGCAAACTATAACACATTTCTGAAGGCAAGTTACACTTATCACTGCAGTATCCAGCTCATGCACTATATAAATCATGTAAGAATAAAATATAAACACTGTCTTCAGCTCTCTGTAGAGATCTGGTTCACTGACACTTTCTAGACAAAATCCTCAGACCAAGCTCCTTTTTCCACAGTGTTTCCTAATTTGAGCAATACTAGCAGGGAGAAAGTTTGTTTCCTTTAATTAAGTGTATGCTAATAGTGACAAATTTAGCATAACTCTCATATATCCTCACTGAAATTAACAGTGCTGAAACAAAATTCTAGGTAAATGAAACACATTGCACTCATCATTGAAAAGTGTGCTTAGAAATCCATATAAGTAATGAGCCTCTCTGGGTTTAGCTTTTTTAAAAAATATATATATTATTTACATTTCACCTTGACGAAATTAGTCTGGTCATCTAACATAAAAATGCTAAAGGACCAGAAAGTCCAGCTTAGTAATTGTCATATAATGAAAACAGCACAAGCGCAGGACCAGCAGGAATCAACAAGCATCCCTTGAAAGAACAGAAGAGTTCTTTTCATCTTGCTTTGCTGCCACTGTGTAGCAACAGAAGCCAATAAAGAAAAGCAAACACACCTACACACTATGCTTTTAGAAATGCAGCAAACCAAAATAGGCCACATTCATCTTGGGAGCTTCTCAGAACCAGAACAAGAAAGATTATTTTGTCTTAGCACTGTTGGCACAGAAACCAAAGGTGGATGAAACTTTCTGTGGTTCTTTGAATAACAGGCTATGCAACGCACTGCTTTCCTCATGCTGATCTACAAGCAATATCCCCATTCATTTTGATATGTGAATCTTTCCATGGCTTGAAGCACTTGGTTATATATATATATACATACAGTACTTTCTTTCTTGTTTACTTTCTTTCTCCCTCTGAACAGCAGGCTCCCATGTGCTATATGATAACCAATTACCACACAGCATGTAAAGGTGCTCTTCAAGAAACCCATGTCCAAAGCCCTCCATGATTGTCTGGATCCTTGCCTTAAATCTCAAGTCTATACACACCGGGTATTTACTCAGAAGCAATACAGTTCCACTGTATTCAATTAGCCTTACTTGCAGAGATGTGTGCATAGAATCACAGACATAAAACTTTAATAGTAGTGCAACTATGTATACTAAATGTCTAAAGCATTTTTTCCTTTTGAGTGATCATTTTTTTCCACTGCAGCTATCCTATTTATTCTGAACTGTCAAGTATCCCATGCATGTGATGCTAACTAGCTATAAATAACACTATTTTGTCATTCCACTGTATGGTAGTGCAATGCTATGCATGTCTACTCAGAAGTAGGCCCCACTGAGTTTAATGAAACTGACAGTCCAATCCTATCCAACTTACACCACCGGTGTAACCAGCGGTACAGCGAGAACGGGAGGCCCCAGAGCAGAAAGGGGATTCAAATCACCTCCAGAGGGGGATTCAAAGGGGATTTAAATCTCCCCTCCAAAGCCTCCTGCCCTGCTCCCTCCTGCTGGTTACATTGGTGGTGAACGTTGGACAGGATTGTACCCAGTTAAATGTATAGGAGTGCAGCCTCAGGTACTGAAATTATGATACATCCCTTTATAGTACTGTATTTTACAAGTCTTATCCTGCATATTATTTAGACTTGTAACAACACATCCTTTCTTTGGTTTACAACCAGCTCTATCTTTCTTCTGTCATTAAAGATGCAAGAATTGCCATGCTGTATCTGGTGAGCTTAGCATCTAGCTTAGCATTCTGGCCAGGATCCAAAGAACCATGCAACTAGTTCAACACACCAGAGAATGTGTTGATCTGTTGTCCTCAGACAGCCGCTGTCCATCCCACTAATGCTATTGAAAAAGACTGATGTTTCCAAAGAAGTTTTTAATGTGGCACAGGTTTTATTTTTATTGAAAAGATTTATATCCCACCTTTCATGACATAGCCTCACAAGCACCTCAGTTGAACCAGAAGTCAGTGATGACGTGAAGATGTCAGCACCGAATGGTAGGAAGATGATACATTTTAGATGCTGCACAGCCACGGGAAGGCTACAAGCAGCAGAGCCATTTTTTAGTGGGAACCCTGCTCACAAATGGCAGTTTTAATATTTGCTGTTCAAAGAAACAAGTGAAAAGTGTCACAGGTCCTAAGATATCCTTGGACATACAATACTTAAAGTAGCTCTTTGGATCCTGACCAAATATCGTCTCCAATAAGCAAAACAAGATGGTGCTAACTCATGTGAAGTGTCCCAAGCATTTGTTACTCAGAGTTTGAATGTCTTTAAACATGATAGCCACAATCCAATGTAGGATTAAGTTTGCTAAATATTGGGTTTATGAGTACATTATTCTGCACTGGATTGTGGCCGATGGTTAAACTTCTGACTACACTCATAGCTAATAGTCAGTGGCAGACTAGTCCTGAATGAATAATCCCTTCTGAAAGCCATTAAAAACTGACAGTCATAATATTGTATACCAGTGAAGGTGAATTCTACCTGGTTTGTAAATATCAGAGTGTGGCTTCAGGTATTCGCCATATAACCCTCTGACTATTGTGGAAAAAAAGTAGGGAAGATTTCAGATGGCAATGTGAATGTGAAAATTACCCAAAGATACAATAACAAAGAGTCCAGTGGTATCTTGCAATACAATATATATAACAAATATATTGTTATAAGAGTTTTTGTAGTCATGACTATTTCATCATCAGATGCATTAAGTTTTCAAGATGTTGGATGAGAGAGAGAGAAATCAGGTCAAATATAATCTTCCTTGCACTATCTATTGGTGCATCAATAAAGGACTTAATTGTCAGGGGTCACCTTTACCTTTTTATGGTTACATTTATGAAAACTCTTGCCTAATAAGTTTTTGCTAGAACAGTCTAACAGGGCTACACTTCTGGATTTTGACTAAAATGTATCATATTCACTGGTAGAAAACTTTAGGAGAAAAAACACCTTCCACCTGAGAGCAAAAACTATTATCTATTAATCATTTAAAAACAAACAAAAAACTCTCAAAGATGTTAGATGAATGTATGCTCGGTGTGATATGCAAATCAGTTAAGCCAACATGCTTGTGCTTATATCAGTCCAACTCCATTAAAGTCAATATATCCAGTCTACTAGTTTGAATGTCTGAGCTACAGATTGAATGGTTTACAGTTACCACCCACACCTGCCTGAATCTTAACATTCCCTGATAAAACATCCATTCCTGACATTAAGCAAACTGCAAATTCTTTTTTTTTTCTTCCTGTTTATCTAGCACGTGTATAGCTAGCAGCTATGATTTTACATGAGATGCCATCTTACCTCCTCCATTCTTGTAGCAGAGATACGGGAATCGCCACACATTTCCCAACCCAATAATCTCTCCTGCCACAGAAAGCACAAATTCAACCTTATTGTTCCAGTGGCCTCTTTCATGCACTTTCTTATCATTGCTGTGGACCAAGTTGGTGCTTGAGGCTTCAGGGTCCAGAGTATCCTCTGGCTTGCCATTAATTATAGGAATCGTCTTTTCTGCTGTCATGACTCTTCCCAGCCTGAAGGAAAAGGAAAAGGGGAGGGGGTGATAGGGAAGGTAGGGATGATGCTTAGAGATCCTGTTCCACTTTGTCAACAAAACGTTTGCTTTGCATCCCTTGCATTTCACAAAAAAGGGGTAAAAGTGCAGGAGATGCAAACTTTGCAAGATCATGCAGGCTGCTGGTGGTGGTCGTTGCATTATTTAGTTGCAATGAGTAGAAACGTAGGCAGCAGCATGGCACTCCTTCGTTTTCTCAAAATCTCTCCCCGAATAGGAATCCCAGCGTTGCAAACCTGTCGTGTATCCCAGGGACTGCCCTGCAGCCTCATGCATCTTTCCAGGCAGGGGACGAGGCTGGATTCCTTCCCTTACCCGCTACTCACCCAGGACTCCTCCTATGCTGCTGAGGGAGGTTTATGGTCGGTGCTGATTCTGAGCTTGCTTCTGAACAGGATCCTTTGGGCTGCCACTATTCGCCCTGTTGCACTGGAGATAGACTGGGAGGGGGGGGGCACAAGAGAGGCAGGCGCCGGAGGCGGCGGCAGCAGCAGCGAGGGGGAAGCTCGTGATAGGCAGGGACGTCTTGTCTGCTCCCTGCTAGCTGTTCTTGCCTGGCTGGAAAGGCTGCTGGGATGCTCCCGGGCTAGCCACACGCCTGAGGAAAATGTGCAACTGCTCAGGCTTTGCCGAAGGGAACGCATAACACCCGCCCCCTCCACCCACCTCAGTCTGTCCCACCAGCGCTCCCGCCTTCCTCCTCGCTTCAGTGCCAGAACAGCCCAGCCCGCGCTCCACCTCCTGAAAAAAAGGCAGTGGCAGAAAAGCCTCCTTTCCATCACCCAGTATCCACCTTTAGCGTATCCGCAGCTGAGGAAGCAGGTGGAGAGGGAAAGAGCGGCTGTCCAGTGAGCAGCGGGAGGGACAAGGAAGGGTACCTAAAACAAGCCAGCCCAGGGCGTCTGAGGGGAAGAATTGCGCCATTATTACCAACACGCTACACGCAGGGAAAGCTGGGGCAAGAAGGGTGGTGCCTCGTACACCATACGCTATCCAAGACCAACTGAGAAAGGGCGGGAGCAAACCCCGAGGGCCAGAGCGACGCCAGACCTTCCCCTGCAGAGAGGTAGACCTAGGGCTGAATTTCGAATGGTAAAGATAAAAAGTCTCAGAAAATAAGAGTTACCAAATATATGGGAGAATACAGTTAAACGGGGGAAGCCCCAATCCATCATGCCATGTGTGCATCATGTAGAAGATGCAAATAAATGGAAAGAAGTATGTGTCCGTTACGTTCGACGATATTATGACAGCTTGAAATAAGGGACAACTATTCGAAGTAATCTACACAAGATTTCATCCTTGCACTTGGGGCTATTTCACAAATTACACAGAATAGCAGTCCACTAACACTGACAGTGTAGTCCTGCGCAATGTAGGACCTAGGGTGTTGGGAAGGTGGGTGCCGGAGAGCACTTTCGCATCACCTTGGGAGTAAGTGGCGCTGGCACCGAGGCCGGCGCCGCTCACTCCACCACCGGGTCTGGTCCATACCGCTGGAAACAGGTAAGTCCTGTGCCGGGAGGACGGGCCAAGGTGGTGGCCTGGCGGGGGAGGGGGCAATTGGTCAACCAGGTCCATGAGGGGGTCAAGGATGTTGGCAGCACACTCCGCTGGTATCCTAACCCCCTTCCCGGGCCTAGCTGGCCTTACACAGCCTCCCCTTAAATGCGACAACAAAATAGCTGGCGCGCATCTGAGGAGGCCCATTGGGGCCACTGGGGCTGACACTGGGGAAAGGGACAAAGTCCCTTTCCCCCTGAGGTGTTCTCCAGCTCTGCTGGCGTGGCCCAGATCTTGCCTTGGAACCGCCGCAGCGCACTTTGCCCGTTGCAGCGGATCTTAGGCAGGATGCTGGGTGGTATACCCGCCAAACACTGCGCTAAGATCAAGGGAGAAAGGGAAAATTCTCCCTTCCTGGCAAACATCTGGAGGCAAAGATGTAGGCAACACCAGCCTCCTGATGAGCACCAGGGTCCAGGGATGGCACATTGGCAAGGGTGGCCACCATCTCTGGCTGGCACCTCCTCACCTGGTGGTGGTGAAAGGAAACTGTTTCTCCTTCCCCATCCCACAAACAACCACTGCCTCCCAGGTTACCCCAAACTCAGGGTGTCGTCCCTCACCTTTGCTGCTCATTCCCACCTGTCTGCATTCAAACAGGCTGGGTGGAGCATGCTTGGAGTGAAAGAGCACTTGGAGTGAAAGAGCGCTGCAGTTTGGACTAGTGAGAAGGCGTGTGGGAATTCAGAAGGTACTGTGGCACCGTCCCCAGTGCGGATTTGATTGTACGCAGTTTTAGGTATCTGAGGGGGTTCTGGAAACAGAATCCCCGTGGATATTAAGGACCCACAGTATTAGCATGTGCTTAGATCCATTTGGTCCATTAAATCAAATGGACTTTTTAAGTGTACATTTTAAGTGCAAAATTCCCCCCACCCACAAACAGGTGTTCTTCCATACACGGAACAACAACTTACTGTAGAATACAACCCATTGTATATAATGGTGTTGCACTAACATTACAATGGATGGAGATGGAGAATGAGGGTGGATGAGTAACAATTCTCATACCTTTCATGAAGTTACTGGCGTTTTGATTACTCTTAGAAAAAAGTATTTAAAAAAAATCCTCTGTGGTTTATGTTCATACTTCCTATGTAAACCGCCATGGCAGCGCAATCCTGATTAAGGATCCGGCCAGCGGCCCAGTGCCGCCCACTGGATCCTGTGCACAGGCTGCCTGGCGCGTGCCAGGCCAGAGGTCTACTTGGGGAAGGGAGCACTTGTCCCCTTCCCTGGGTGTAAACTGGGGCCAGCCCTATCGGCCTCCTCGGATTTCCACCAGCTAAATAGCTGGCGGAAGTAGAGGAAGCCGTGTAACAGCGTAGCCGGCCTGGCGGGGATGGGGATATGGCCGACACCATCCCCTGCCCCCTCCCGGGCCGGCTAGGCCAATGGCCCCCCTCGCCCGGATGGACCGCCCATGCGGCCGGCAACGGAGCACTTACCTTCCGCGTGGAGATCCAGCGTCAGAGTGGCTGGCCTCCCTTATGTTGGGGGTTATTATATCATTTCATAAACCTTAGGGGGTTCAAATATGCAGAGTTTGCAAACGGAAGAAGACCTTATATTTATTTAACCAGTAGAGTTATCCCAGCACCCAGGCTAGCTAGCTATCATTAGCATTGAAATGAGACACGGAGTCTGAGGCTTGTATAGTAAAAAGAAAAATAGTTTTACTTACAGATCAGCATTCATAGTTTACATTCATCTAGTTGTGACTAGAGGTACTCTATAACTTAAGCCGTCAGTATGCCCCTATATAGCTGGCACACCCATGTGGGGAAAATGGCTTCCAGGCAAGGAGCCCAGAACAGCACGTCTGTCCCCATGTACAGTCAGATGCGAAGAGAGAGAACCCATGTGGTCAGAGAGAGGATGTTGGGACAAAGGTCAGGGTCACGCCCCTTCCAGGTCAGACAGGAGGGGCCAGGTGAAGGTCCTTGCAGGTGACCAGAACACACACTACCCTCCCAGGTCCTTGCAGCCAAATACTGCTCATATCCAACACCCCTTCTCAGTGTTTGGGTGCTCACTTAGTCTACGAGGCCTGTTTGCTTTCGTAGGCTCTGAAATCGGTCTCTTGGTAAAGGCTTTGTTAACATGTCTGCTAGCATGTTCTGTGTTGGACAGTAGTCCACCCTGATGAGACCATTTTTGTGTTCATCACGCACTAAATGATACTTCAAGTCAATGTGCTTTGTGCGTGCATTGTGGCCCTCTGATTTTATCATCTTTATACAACCTTGGTTATCTTCCATAACCTGTATGGGCCTTGGTACTTCTATACCCATGTCCTACATCAATTGGCACAGCCATTTTACCTTTCTGCATGCCTCAGATGCAGCCACGTATTCAGCTTCTGTGGTAGATAAAGCAACAGTTATTTGTTTCCTGCTTGCCCAGCTAATAGCCCCACCACCATACATAAACAAATGTCCACTTCTTGATTTGCGATCTATGGGATCTTTGCCCCAGTCAGAGTCTGTAAAACAAATCAGTCTTGGGTCATCACAAACTGGCAGTTTTAGTTTGTGGTCTGCAGTCCCCTTCAGGTATTTGATCACTCTCAGTACTGCAACCCAATCTCCATTCGTTGGAGCGCTGGTTCTCTTGCTTAAGATGCCAGTTGCAGCCGCGATATCGGGTCTCGTGGTTGTTGAAAGATACAAAAGTTTACTGATTAATTCTCTATACCTGTTACCTGGAGGCAACGGTTCACCTCCTCCTTGTTTGAAGTAATCAGTTTCCATTGGTGTGGCAACTGCATACCCGTCCTTCAGGCCAGCAGATTCAACTATTTCCAAAGTCTTTGTCCTCTGGCTTAGAAGATAGCTCCCATCTGCGTCCTTCTGGATCTCAATTCCCAAGTAGAATTTTGCATCTCCCAGCTCCTTAAGTTCCACTTCTCTGCTGAGATGCTTCACTACATTTTTATAATCCTGCTCATTACAATAACAGAGAATTAAGTCATCCACATATATTAATACATACATCCATTCACCGTTCCTTTGCTTTGTATACAAACACTGGTCAGCACCACCCTGCTTAAAACCTTGCTGTTTAAGCATCTGGTCCAGCTTTTCGTTCCAAGCCCTTGCAGCTTGTTTGAGCCCATACAAAGCTTTCTGAAGTTTGCATACATGGTGTGGGTGTTTGCTGTCTATGAAACCCTGTGGTTGTTCCATGTAAATTTCTTCTCTTATTTGTCCATACAAAAATGCAGTCTTCACATCAAGATGCTTGACTTTCATTTGTTTGGAAGCTGCAATGCTTAAAAGCAGTCTTAAAGTAGTGTGTTCTACAACAGGTGCAAAAGTCTCATCATAATCTTCCCCATATTTCTGAGAATAGCCTTTGGCAACGAGTCTTGCTTTATAACGTTCAATATCCCCTTCTGAATCTTGCTTTGCCTTGAATACCCACTTGCACCCTATAGCCTTTTTGCCAGGGGGCAATGTGGTTAGTGTCCATGTCTTATTGGTGTGTAGTGCATGCATTTCCTCTTTTGCAGCATCTATCCACTTACGTGCTTCGTCTGTGGGCATCCTTTGAAGATCTTTCCACGACTTTGGCTCACGTTGTGGCGACGACCTTGCGAGGCAGGACACTCCAAAGCGAGCAGGCGGTACACCTTTGTTGTCACGGGTTGAGCGTCTGGGTTCTGGCATCGGAACCTGGTCTGCTGTACCTGCTGTATCAGCGACGTTTGGCTCTTCTGCGTCAGTTCCTTCGGCTATTTCCCCTTCTGTTGGTGTATTGCTCATGTCCCCCTCTGATATAGATTCTGTTGGTTCACTGTAGTGATAGATTGGCACATACACAACCTCTGCACTCTCATCTGGTAAATCATTAGTAGGGATTTGACATTCATTAGTCTTTACACTTTCATCAAAGTACAATGCATGACGTATGCTTACTTTCCCAGTATGTGGATCCAAAATTCTGTACCCTTTAGACCCTGGTGCGTATCCCACAAAAATACCTTCTTCAGCTCTCAGGTCTAGTTTGGATCTCTTCTCTCTGGGAATATATGTATAAACTTTGCTCCCAAATACTTTGATGTGGTTCATGCTTGGTGCTCTCCCATGCCACAGTTCAAAGGGAGTTTTTGATGCCCCTTTCGTGGGAAGTCTATTTTGTAGGTAGTTTGCAGTCAGTGCTGCTTCTCCCCAAAAGCGATTGGGCAACTTTGCATCAGATAGCATACATCTGATCATCTCTAGGAGTGTGCGATTCTTTCTCTCAGCTACACCATTCTGCTCTGGAGTGTAGGGCACAGTGCATATGTGTTGTATCCCTTCCTCTTGCAGGAATGCTTGTGTGAGATGAGAAACGAACTCACCTCCGTTATCTGTCATCAGTGTTTTCGGTTTCTTATTAAAGTGATTGTTTACTGCAGCTACATAGCTCCTGAGCATGTCATGAGCTTCACTCTTGTCCTTCAGCAAGTATATCACCGAATACCTGGAATAGTCATCTACAAGAGTCATTATGTACCTGTTACCTTCTCTGCAAGCCACTGGGAGTGCACACAGGTCACTGTGAATCAGGTCCAAGACTTCAGTTGTTCTGCCTTCAGTTCTCTGTGGAAAACTGGGTCTTACACTTTTAGCTTTAATGCAGTGTATGCATTTTTCATGGTGATTGGTGCAAGGTGTTACCTTTAAATCCTTTGTGAGATTCCTCTTCTCCAGATCCATGATTGCAGTGGGGTCACGATGCCCTAGCCTTCGATGCCAGAGATCTAAGCAAGGACCTCTACAGCTCTCCTTTGCAGACATGGCATGTTCACCTGCAACATCTAAACAATATACACCTGCACGCTCAGTTCCCTGAGCCACCAATCATCTTTAGTAATAATGCACTTTCCTTCAAAGAATATGATTTTGTGTCCCTTTTTCTCCATGGCGGAGATACTTATCATGTTTGCATCCAATCCTGGAACATACAAGACATTGGTTAGTAAATTGTTATTACATTTATCATTAGCAAGGCAGTTCAGCCTTCCTTGACCTTTTCCTTGGATCTCCAAGCTCTGTCCATTGGCTACAGTCATTTTCCCATCAATGTTCTGGTCCAATTGCTGGAAAAAGCTTGATTCTGACGTACAATGCGACGAACAGCCCGAGTCCAGAATCCAAGACATTTGACCACTTCTTGTCAGACTGTATGATTTTTCCTCTAAAGCAAGCATGCTGAAAGAATTTTGTTGATCCCTTTTTCCGTCTGGCAGCTTTGGGCGAAAATGGCCCCCCTTCTTATCTCCTATCTTCTGCTGCTTTCCTCTCTCAGCAGGATTCCGAGCTAGGTGAGAATTCTTGGCTGGGCTGGGACAAAATTTTGCATAATGTCTCTTCCCCCCACAATTGAAACAAATTCTGCCATTTGCTTTGTCTTCCTGGGCTCTGCCCTTTGTTATGTAAATAGAGCCACTTTGAGTTGTATCGGGTTTAGCAGATAGAAAAGGCTTACATTCTGTACGTAGCTGAGCAAGCGCTTTCCTAAAGTCTATTTGTGTACTGGATATTCCAGTAATAAAACTTCCAAAAACTTTATCATCAAGTGAGCCTAGTAAAAATCCTACTTTCTGATTATTATTCAGGCGGAAATCTGTTAATTCGAAATCCTGGAGAATTTGAACCAATTTGTTGCAATGCTCTTGGCACTGATCTTTGCTGGTCAGTTTAAGCCAGCAGAGACTCCTAATCAGGTTTGTCTCATCTTTAGTGCCTGTTTTAGCAAATACTTCAGACACATTTTCAAGCATTTTCTTAGCTGTATTTGCATCTGCTACATGACACTTTTGATCTGGCTTTAATCCTTTGTAAATTATGGATTTTGCTCTAGCATCAGCTCTGCTCCATACTACAAATTCATCCACTTCATCAGGAGCATATTCATTCAGCACGTGTGAGAGTCCAAGTGCATCTAAAGTAATCTCAAGTTCACGCTTCCATTGCTGAAACATCCTTGGGTCTGATTTCTCCACAGCCTCATAAAACATTCCTCCTTCTCTGCCTGCCATTGTTATTTAATTGCTTGTGTGGTCAGGCAAACAAACAAACAAAAAACTCAAAATCCAAAATTCAAAATTCCAAAACGTGCAAAAACTCTCAGGTTAATTTAAGGCTTCTTATTGCGTAATTCCTGGGCCCATAACCTCTGTTGGGGGTTATTATATCATTTCATAAACCTTAGGGGGTTCAAATATGCAGAGTTTGCAAACGGAAGAAGACCTTATATTTATTTAACCAGTAGAGTTATCCCAGCACCCAGGCTAGCTAGCTATCATTAGCATTGAAATGAGACACGGAGTCTGAGGCTTGTATAGTAAAAAGAAAAATAGTTTTACTTACAGATCAGCATTCATAGTTTACATTCATCTAGTTGTGACTAGAGGTACTCTATAACTTAAGCCGTCAGTATGCCCCTATATAGCTGGCACACCCATGTGGGGAAAATGGCTTCCAGGCAAGGAGCCCAGAACAGCACGTCTGTCCCCATGTACAGTCAGATGCGAAGAGAGAGAACCCATGTGGTCAGAGAGAGGATGTTGGGACAAAGGTCAGGGTCACGCCCCTTCCAGGTCAGACAGGAGGGGCCAGGTGAAGGTCCTTGCAGGTGACCAGAACACACACTACCCTCCCAGGTCCTTGCAGCCAAATACTGCTCATATCCAACACCTTACTCCAGAGTCGTTGTGATATTGCTTTTCGGCACGTTGGTGACGTCTTCCGCCTTATTTCCAGGATTGCGCTGTGAGTTTATCAGCGCAATCCTATCCAACTTTCACCACCATTGTAACCAAAGGTACAGTGAGAACGGGAAGCCCCAGAACGGAAAGGGGATTCAAATCCCCCCCAAAGGGGGATTCAAAGGGGATTTAAATCTCCCCTCCAAAGCCTCCCGCCCTGACCTCCCCACTGGTTACACCAGTGGTGTAAGTCGGATTGCGCTGTATGAGAAAGGTGGCATATAAATACTGTAATAAATTTTTAAAAGGCAAATATACAAGCTAATCTGATAACACTGATCTTGCTCTCCTTTATACCACTGCCTTTCTGTTGCATGGAGAAACTGGAGATCGTGGAACATTTTACCAGTATCTTGCTAGGAGGAAAAATCATAGTTCTGGATCTAAAATATACTTGCTTTATGTTCCATGCAATCAGAATGTTATAATATCTAGTTCCAGTTATAACTGTAGTGCAGATCTGGGCACTAATATGCCCATAATTGGTAAAGGAAGTGTTCTATTAATTATATCAATCTGCTCCATTTTTCAAGTTGAAAAAAATCTGGTACCATGAGACTTTTAAAAACCATTTGTGACAATGAAAATGGGACTTTTTGGCAGGACTGTTGTGGATTGGATTTAAGCCAAATAGCAGTTGCGTAAATGGCTTATGTCCAAGTGATTCTACACAACAAAAGTAAAAGCATTTTCCCCTTCTTTCTTTTGCAGTCAGTAATAGCCTTTTAAAATTCAGCACCAGAGATATTGATTTTAATAACTTAGTTTATGGAGGTTTAGCTGCTACTGTTACAATTCATTTAAAAATTCATTGTTAAAGATGCTAAATCTGGAGATTAGAGCCCTATTTAACTATTTTACCTGGGATTTTTCTCCTCCTTGTTGGGCTTATATTTGATATGTGCAAAAGCCCTTTGAGAAAGTTTACTTTAGGAAAAATGGCGGGGAGGGGAAGTATTCCCAGCCAGAGCATCATGATCTCTAAATTTATCTGTGCTCTACACCCAGCATACCACTTCTTCACCATGCCTCATTTTTGCCATCATGGTGCTGGAGAAGGTTCGACTTCAAGTATAACTACTTAGCCGCTTAATTGCCCAAACGAATGCCACTTAAACAACATGGAGTAGAATAATGCACATTTCTCTGGGGATTCATCATGCTGGCACTAACAGCAGTCCTCTGAGCCACATTGCTGAATCATATATTGACAGACAGTAGACTAATTAATGGTAATTACCTTAAATGACATTCGTGCACTGTCAGAAGATTGCCAAACATGCATTTCCCCCCCTGATATTCTCTGCTACTTAACTTTATACAGGAGAAAGCGTTGAAAAAATAAATGTGCACCATGTATTCCAATTTTTAGTGCCAAATATACTGGATTCTTAGGGCTTCTCCATACAATGCATAGTAACTATATGTGGAATAAAAGTCATGCGCAAAACTGCAGCTTCCAAACAGGTGTATTTGTTCCAAGAGCAGGAAACTGCATTGTGCACCAATTTCCAAATTTTACTTCTTTTTGTTTGAAATTACTTTCCACATCATCTTTTATTAAACTATCATCCACATGTTTATCTTATTTAGTAGATCTTTATCATGAAAAGTAGCTTACAACACTATAGTCAAATAAAAGAATAAAAGTAAACAGTTAAGCTAGAATGTGTAACATCTCAAAGGGACAGTCCAGTCCTACCTAACTGCCCCTGTGCTGATGCAGCCGTACCAGTGAGGTGCGTGCTGCATCCCATGGGGGAGTTTCATGTTCTGGAGGCCTCATTGAGGTAAGGGAACATTTGTTTCCTTGTTCCAGGGCAAGCCTCCACTGCTCCAATGGGTCTACTTGGACCTGTTCCAGCTACTTTGCTGGCACAAGTTCGAGTGGACCAGGGTCGGTGGATCGAGGCTGGGAAGGGGGATAAGTAGGGGCAGTCTTTTTTGGCAATAACAAAATAAAAACACATCATCATCATCATCATCATCATCATCATCATCATCATCATCATCAATAATAATAATAATAATAATAATAATAATAATAATAATAATAATAATAATAATAATAATAATAATATACAACCACCAGTATTTATATACCACCTTTTCTTTGGTCATCGGATTTCTCCTCCGACTTTAATTCAAAGGCGGTTTACATGGGCAAGCTGTTGCCTTCACCCCACTGAATGGCTCCAAAGGCGAGGGGGTGGGGCCGCCTCATGCCAGTTAATAATGGAGGTTCAGCGCAGTGTGGAACTTAGCATTCCGCCCCACCTCCAGTGACGCCACTGGGTGTGTCACTGGTTGCAACAGCCGTAAAAAACCTTACCCTGTTGGAATACTAGTTAGGATTGGATTAGGATAGAATAGGATTGGATTGGAATAAGATTGGGGGCTAAGTGAATACATTGCATTGCTTTTCTGATTCCCCTGCCAGGACACCATGAGGAAGGCCAGAGCCTTCCTGAACCTGCTGTTGACTCTCCCGTTGTCCGCCAGAGCAGGTAAGCCAGTGGGAGAGGCAGGAGGGTTGGCAGGAGGACTGAATTGAGGCTGGGAGGAGGACATAATGGGGAGTGGGGTGTCTGTGGGAGAGGGTGGATCCAACAGTGATGGCCCGCCGGATCCTATTCCCTCCAGCAGAAGCCTCCCTGCCCCTTTCTCTACTCAGACTTGCGCTAGCGAAATAACTAGTGCAGGTCTATTGAAGAGCAGGAGGCTTACACAAGGTAAGGGGATTTAAATCCCCTTTCCCTGCTGAAGCCTTCCGATGCACACACACACACACACACACACACACACACACACACACACACACACACACACACACCTGGATACAGTGCATCTGTTTTTGGCTGGCTGGCTGTAAGATTGGGCTGTAATAGTGGAAACAGATGATGGGGGGTTGTCACAAAGACAGTTCGAAACAAGAATTATGGCTTATGGTGCCTACACTCATCTTACTTTCATGTCTAGTAAATACATTTTACATGTTTTTGTATTTCAAAAACCTACAAAAGTTGTTTGAACGGATGCAACCGTGGGACAAAAAGCTCAATCCTATCCTTGTTCCTCCTCTCCATCCTGCTTCCTGTGGGGGCAGATAGATCAAGAGAGGCAAAGGAATATATTTTTCCTTACTTCCCCATAAGCTCCTCGACTGGCACTGAGTCTCCTCAGACATGCGCCAGCTCCTTAGCTGGAGCAAGTCCAAGGAGAGAAAGGGGGCCTGCCGGCTGCTATCGGAGGGGATAGCATCCAACACAGGTTGCCCACGCCGGATGACATCCCCTCCCACCTCCAGCACATCCCCACCCTCCCATGTTACACCTCTTTCCACCCTTCCCCGCCCCATTCTGCCACCCCTTTCCATCTCCCCCCACCCCATTCCGCTCTCCCCCATGGCAGGCACTCCATATCCCACTGCCGTGCGCGGAGCTGCTCTGGCCTCTCCGGCAGCAGGCCAGTAGCACGCAGCTCCACGCACTGCCAGCAGGCCGTTTAAGATGGCCATAAAGCGTGCCCTGCCATCAGACCGCTACTTCCTGTTGAGGAGAGGGGGGATAGGATTGGGGCGAAAAGAAATGAATTGAGAAACATCATGGGAAACAATGCCTCCCTTGCACACTTTCTACTCTCTTGAATACAATTATCTGGACTTTAAAGTTCAGATAGCATTTTAAAATTGCCTAGGTCTGTCCCATCTAATCAAAAAAGAAGAGTGGGTTCAGAATACTAGTATGTTGGCACAGATTTCCAAATCCATATACTGATTAATGTTGTAGGAGAATAATAGAGGCACATGTGTCCTGTTTTCTAGTAATCGATTATGTCTTCTTGAGCTGTCAAGCAGTGGCAGAACACAATAGTGGACGGATTTGCTGGCAATATCTTATACGGCCTAAAAAAATAGGCTCCACTTGTTTTTGGCACAAGATAGAATAATATGCTTTGAAAATGGTAATGGTAATTATTCATTGTTAACATAATTTTCACAAATGATTTATTTCATTGTTAAATATTTCCATAGTCTCAGTTCTGTATTGTTAATGATCTACCAACAGGAACGCTGGACCATTTCCATGCAGCTGGAGTGTTTAGAACCCTGCAAAAGTTTCAAATATTAAAATACAGTTCAAATAAGAACATGAAACTTGCTTTGCTGAATCAGACCAGCAAAGCAGCATTCTGTAGTGTCAACAGTAATCTGATAGATGGTCCTAGAAAGCTCACAATCAGGTTATGATGGAGAGAACCGCCCCCAATTTTCTTAGCATCTGGTAATTTGTCCCTGGTCTTTAAGGTTGCATTTTGTGCTATCATGGCTATCATTTTCCATACATCTTTGTAATCTATTTCAAAATCCTCCTATATTAATAGCTGTGCCACACGTTATTCTGGGAATGGATACATGCACTGTAGTTACATGTGCCGCCAAACATATGTGTTCAGGTTCTATTTCCGATGACACTAATATTAATTAAACCCACTAATAGTGGCATGAAAGTTAAGAAGAAAAGAAGTCCATGATGAATGATACTGTTGAGGGTTTTAATTACCATAGAGGTAAGGAGAATCTACAAGAGGTAATAGAATTCAATAGGTTTATAAAATTGACTGGGCAGAGGCTGATACAAACCCTTGGGTTTCTGTACCTGAAAGAACAAGCCGGGGGTGGGTTGGGGAGGAACAGGAAAAATCTTTGTTAATACACTATGAGAGAGGATTAGGATTTCTTATGGAAGCCTCTGTTTGCAATCAAAGTTGAAAGGGAGGAGTGAGTTCAGCCTATAATTAACTTGTAGGAGAAAGATAGAACATGAGGGGTGGGGAAGAAAAGACATTGACAAAGAGATGTGACAGCCCCAAGAATAAAGACATTGAAAAAAGGATGTACAGTAATACTACCGTATTTTTCGCTCCATAGGACACACCTTTTCCGCACAAAAAATAGGGGGAAATGTCTGTGCATCTTATGGACCAAATGCTGTAAAAAAATGGGAAAATTAAAATGTCTTGCTTTAACAATAAATTTTAACGGCGCTTGGCCGCTTACCGCGTTGCTGTAACACCTCCAATCTTCGTCAGCAGCTCCAAAATGCGAGGCTCCCAGGCGCTGGACGCGACCAGGGAGCCCTACGCAAACATCGCAGTTGTTGCGATGTTTGTGCAGGGCTCCTTGGTCGCGTCCAGCGCCTGGGAGCCCTGCGCAAACATAGCAGCTGCTGTGATGTTTGCGCAGGGCTCCCTGGTTGCATCCAGCACCTGGGAGCCTCGCGTCTTGGAGCTGCTGACGAAGATCGGAGGTGCTACAGCAACGCGGTAAGCGATCAAGCGCCGTTAAAATGTATTGTTAAAGCAAGACATTTATTACCCTATTTTTCGCTCCAAAATACACGTGCATCTAATGGTCCGGATGTGTGTTATTGAGCGAAAAGGGTACTTTTTTTCTCTGAGCCTGCTGGTTGGTTCAGTGATTCACCAGAGATAGGAATGGATGAAAAGGGGGGTGCATTTATGTTAGCACAAACTGAACCCTTGTTTACATACTAAAGGTGGAGTGAAACAAGAAGACAATTTGGGGGTATTTTTCCAGAATAGTTGTAGGCTATTTCCTTATGGAATGAGAGAGTTTCTTTAGCCAGTAGGAATTCACTACTAATTTCAAAAACTAATTATTTACCTCAGAGTTATTATTGAGGCAATTCCTCAATCCAGTTATTCCTCTATCCATTTCCGGAGAAAGGGGAAAAATTTAATAGATAGGTTTGTCCCCTTTAACAGGATTAATCTTACTGAAACTTATAAACGTTGTTCGTGGAGACATCTCCTGGTCAGAACCTTATTAAAACTTGCTGATGGGAAACATATTTCAGTGCTTCTGCCATTGTTTTCCAGCATTTAAGTAGGGCTAAGAGTTATACCCACTCTTTAGGTGACGGAGGGAGAAGAGAAGCCCGGAGAGGGGGGGATCGCCGCCGCTGCTGAAATGCCCCCCCCCCGCACTTACCGGGGCTTGGGGGAGCTTCGGTGAGGCCTGCACAACCCTCTGCAGGCTTCCTCGATCTTCGGATCGCCATTTTGCGGTGATCTTCGGGCACTTCCGGTTTTCACAAAAACCGAAGCGCCCGAAGATCGCTGCAAAATGGCAATCCGAAGATTGGGGAGGCCTGCAGAGGGTCATGCAGGCCTCCCCGAAGCTCCCCCAAGCCCCAGTAAGTGTGGGGGGCGTTTGGGGCACTTTGACGGCAGCGGCGGTGGCGATCCTCTGGATCACTGTCGCCTCCGCCATGTCCCCTTAAGGGGCAGGGGACAGTTAAAGTTCTCAATGGTGGGTCGCGACCCACAGTTTGGGAACCAGTGCTCTATAGGAAGGACAGAAAGAAACGTGTTGGAGGTGGGGTGGCCGTCTATGTCAAAGAAGGTGTAGAATCCTGCAGAGTAGAGATAGACGGCGGTCCAACTCCACCATAGAATCACTGTGGGTTAAATTACCAGGCCCAAGGAGCGATGTAATAGTGGGGGTATGTTATCGTACTCCAGATCAAAAACCTGAAGGGGACCTTGAGATGAGGAAACAAATCCGAGAGATGTCAGTGAGAGACAGAGTTGTAGTCATGGGGGACTTCAATTATCCTCATATTGTCATTGTGTCATCTCTATGTGTATGTTTTGTTTTGTTCTGTTTTAATCTGTAAATGTCACTGAACAGCAGGACATGAAATATACGTGTGTTAAATCCAGAAGTTACATATCCAGTCCAGTTAGCCCCAGAACTCGTCTGAATGTTAGTGGTAATAAAGGAGAACTATACAAAAATATCTGAGACAATATTTTTGTTAACTGGCTGTGGAATCTTTGTCTTCTCACTAGCTATCTTCACTATTGAAAAGGGTTTGTAATGAAGTTTTCTTGCCTATAAAGGATTATTAAAAAAATCCTAGTTTTTGAGCATAAATGCAATGAAATGAAATGACAAAGTAAAAAAAAAAAAACAATTTTCATATCAGAGCAATTGTGCAATAAAGCACGTTTAAAAATGATCTAAAACTTTCATGGCCAGCAACAATGTAGAATGAACGAACCATATTTACGGGTTTAAAATCAATAGCACTTTAATAAAACTACAGGTGGGCCCCCATATCCACTGATCCTCTATCCACGGTTTCAGTTAACCTCGGATTGCGGGGACCCTCCAACAAAGTTTTAACCTTTTTTTCCCAGTAAGCTTCATTTTTTCCTTAAACAAACAGGAGAAGCAGCCTCTGGCTGCTTATTGCAGGCAAGTAGAATGAGACTAAGTCCTAGAGAGGCTCTGCAAGGTTAACAGAAACCTTGCAGAGCCTCTCTAGGACTTAGTCTTGTTCTACTTGCCTGCAATAGAGGCTGCTTCTCTGTTTGTTTTAAGGAAGAAACAAAGCTTGCTGAAAGAAAAATAAGAACGGGGGGGCATGCATGCCTGCTCGCAGGGGAGACAGGGCGGGGGGCCCTCACAGGAAACCATGGAGGGGGCGTTCGCTCCTATCCATGGTTTCAAGTATCCACGGAGGGGCCTGGAACATATATCCCCAGCGGATATGGGGGGAGTACTGTACTCCTAAAATTGTCAATTTAAAAACAATCAAACTGCTGCTACAAAACTAAAAACTGTGTGCATAACATTTCGTCCATTCCTATGGACCTCATCAGATGCAAAGCAAGAGCCCCAAAGGCTGCAAAAGATGGTGAAAAGCATTCTGCCACCTCATCTTATATAGTGGAGAAAACAGATGAAATTAAAGGCAATTAACCCCAGCAAGCCAGCAACTGTAGGCTAACCAGGAGTAACACTGCAGACTGTTAAAGGGAAACCGTTGATATACTCAACTGGAGTTTCTAAGAGTCTGGAGTTACTTAGAATTACTTAAAATCAACTGAAGTTATATATAAGATGAGGTGGTGGAATGCATTTCACCATCTTTTTGCAGCCTGTGGGGCTCTTGCTTTGCATCTGACGAGGTCCATAGGAATGGACAAAACGTTATGCACACGTTTTTAGTTTTGTAGCAGCAGTTTGATTGTTTTTAAATTGATAATTTTAGGAGTAGTTTTATTAAAGTGCTATTGATGTTAAATACATGGATTTTAAACCCGTAAAATATGGTTCGTTCATTCTACAAGCACAAGTTTAATTCCAAAGGTAAATAATTTGACTTAAGATGTGCAATGTGAGCAACTTATGTGCAAGAAGTAACACTACTCTCAACAGCAAACTCACAAAACATAATATTATGTATCATGTTTAGGGTCATGTTGAAAGGTAGCATTCACTGTGCTTGGTACTAAACTACAGTATAGGAATACAAACTAAAACAGTTCTTCTGTTTTAGAAGATCGCTTCCATAGTTTGATAGTGCCTTTAGATCCAACTCTATGCATCTTGTGATATGCATAAAATACATACATTGGTTACTATCCAGAGCCAAACATGCATGTGGGATTTTAATGCTCAGCTTTGGTTGACTGAACTCTGTGAAAACATATGATGTCTCATCTGCTACTGTTTACAATGGGAGGGCATGTAGCAGTTTGTCTTATAATCATAACCAGACAGGGCCTCTGGAAATGAAACAGTAGTTATGACAGCTAAAGCCCAAATATTGTGGAGATCTGCTTGGTGCTGGTGGAATTGCTTGACATTTTTCCCACCACAGACCCAAAGGTGACTCTCCTGCATGAAACAACACCCTCAGCATTACCCCACAGCATTTGCAGCACGTGTGTTGGGGCATGTATGAATTTGGAGATGGGTTGGGGGGAGTTGGATGCCAGATGCAGATGCCAGATGCAACAGCTGCCATTTTTTTTCTGTGAGTTTTTCGGCCCTTGATATCCTCAGCTAAACAAGTTACACAGAAAACATTCCACTTTCAATGAAATTGAAAACTCTTATGGAGTCCTTTGCCAGAGCTGTCAGAATAACCTTCACTGATAAGTTAGATATTGCACAGGAAACTTCCATAGTTAGAAGCATTAGGCTGCAATCCTTTACAGTACATGGCAGTAGGTTCTGTTGAAGCAATGGGACTTACTTTTGAGTTGACATGCTTAGGAATGGGCTACTAGTGTATTAGTATTTAGATGGAGATGAGATAAAATAAAGCTTATTGGAACCAAGGTTAGCCATAGGTTGTAGAAAGAGGATGTGCCTTAGTACAATCTCAATCAGCCTGGAATGTGGATAGGCCACCCGCCAGATACTTAGACAGGATTGGGCTGACCAGGACATAACCCTCAAGCCTTGGGAATCAGTAAATTAGGCAATCCCTAAACTAGGAATAAATACAGAAAAAACCTTTGAAATGCACAAGATATGACTTTATTCTACCAAATGCATTTTATAGCCGGGCAGCGCAATCCTGCCTAAGTATCTGGCGGGCGGCCTATCCACATTCCAGGCTGATTGAGATTGGCCCGGAGGCACCATCCCCGCCTTCTCCAGGCCAGCTCAGCCAATGACCCCCCTCCCACACCGCCCCCGCATCCGTCGGGGGATCCCTTGCCTTCTCCGGCAGCTGCAGGGATGATACGGTGGTGGAGTGAGGGTGGTCGGCCTTGGCACTGGCCACCCTTACTCTAGAGTTGTCGCAAACATGCTTTACAGCACGTTTGTGATACTCTTGAACGGTGGAGTGTGTGCTCCGCCGTTCGAGAGTTAGACTGGATTGCACTCCCAGTCTATGGATTACTCAGAAGTAAATTCTGTTTAATTCAGTGGGACTTACTCCTAGGTAAGTACAATATGTATAGAATTTTAGCCTTCATTTAAAAGAATTATCGGGAGGCTATAGAAATAAGACAATCTGTGTTCTCCACAACCTTTGCTATGAAGCTGTTTTGCAATCACTGATGTGACTGTTTTGGAACAGAGCTTGTGCAGAACACAGTCTCTTATTTTGTTGTGCTCCAATAAATAGTTTTGTTTTTAATCAAAATGTGTTGAGCAGAATAAATTGACACTTTGGCACCTCGGAGGTGTCTCTGTGGTATGGTTGCCTTCAGTCCTTTTTTCCCCTACATTTGGTGACCTCCCTTGGTGAGTCTCCGGTGTGCAAGAAGAAAGTATCTAAAGTGCAAAGAAAAGATGGGGAAGATTAAAAGGACCTACAAATAATTATTTTTTTTACTTCTGAAGATGATTTAGATGAGGAAAAATATCACTGTGCTGATTCAGAAATTATTCAGCAACTAAAGGAAAAATTTAAAACTACGAACAGAAGTAAAAAGCTCATGATTTTGATAGTTTTACCAAAAAGCTGATCCTGTAAAAGAATAGAAAGTGAATTCATGCTCTATAAATCTATCTCTATAAGTCCTGTTATAACTTTTTGGATTCATTTCAGTTTACCACCTAATTTTATCAATGTAAACTGTAGAAAAATGCACTTGAGGGGTTTAATTCCTGGTCACTGCCAACAAGAAAAATTAATTTTTGTATGATACCATTGAGATACCATCTTGAAATTTTGACTGATTGACTACAAGACATATACCTTTAAGTGTGATTTTTTTGAAAATTTTTAAAAAGTTCAATTTTTCAAAATTTCAAAATTAATATTATTTGAATATTTTTGAATTTCTTGAAAATTTACAATTTTGTCATGTTGTATATCAAATGAAAGCCCTATTCACTCTAGGGTGTGGTGCTCATCCCCATTTCAAAGCCGAAGAGCCAGCGTTGTCCGAAGACGCCTCCATGGTCATGTGGCTGGCATGACTCTCCTTGCCGCAGAGCAGGTAAATATCATTGAACTCATTGGGGCTTACTTCTAGGACTTACTACTAGGACTACACTGTAAGATTGTATCAGTTCAATGCTACAACTGTGCCATTATTGACTTTTGTGTAGGCATCCAGTGCTTCCTAAAGGCACAGTTCCAGACATTTCTATGGCCATTGCAATGGACAAGGATGAGAGAGAGGAGGAACCAAGGTACTTGACAAGGGCTAGCAGGACACAGAGCCCAATGGAACTCATGCATGGGCACTGCACCAAGAAAGAAGTATTAAAGCAGAAAGCCTACCATTACTGTGTGGATATTCTAAGAACATAAGAAGATCCCTGCTGGATCAGGCCAAAGGCCCATCTAGTGCAGCTTCCTGTATCACACAGTGGCCCCACCAGATGCCTCAGGGAGCACAAGACAACAAGATACTTGTATCCTGTCGCCACACCCTTGCACCTGAGACAAAGAAAACCTACTCCTATAACCAGGAGGTTGCTTATCCCCATCATGGCTTGTAAGCTGTGATGGACTTTTCCTCCATAAATCTGTCCAGTCCCCTTTTAAAGGCATCCAGGCCAGGTGCCATCACCACCTCCTGTGACAAGGAGTTCCACAAACCAATTACACGCTGGGTAAAGAAATATTTTCTTTTGTCTGTTTTAATACTCCCTCCACTCAATTTGAGTGGATGTCCCCTAGTTCTAGTGTTGTGTGAGAGGGAAAAGAACTTCTCTCTATCCACTCTCTCCATCCCATGCATAATTTTATACGTCTCAATCATGTCCCCCCTCAACCGCCTTTTTTCTAGATTGAAGAGCCCCAAACGCTGTAGCCTTTCCTCCTAAGGGAGATGCCCCAGCCCACTGATCATTTTGGTCGCTCTCTTCTGCACCTTTTCCAATTCAACTATATCCTTTTTGAGATGCGGCGACCAGAACTGGACGCAATACTCCAGATGCGGCCTTACCATCGATTTGTACAACGGCGTAATAATATTGGCCGTTTTATTCTCAATCCCTTTTTTAATGATCCCAAGCATGGAATTGGCCTTCTTCACAGCCGCCGCACACTGGGTCGACACTTTCATCGACCTGTCCACCAGCACCCCAAGATCTCTCTCCTGATCCATCACAGACAGCTCAGAACCCATGAGCGTGTATGTGAAGTTTTGATTTCTTGCCCCAATGTGCATAACTTTACACTTACTTACACTGAAGCACATCTGCCATTTTGCTGCCCATTCTCCCAGTTTGGAGAGATCCTTCTGGAGCTCTTCACAATCCCTGGTGGTCTTCACCACCCGGAAAAGTTTCGTGTCGTCTGCAAACTTGGCCACCTCGCTGCTTATCCCCAACTCCAGGTCATTTATGAATAAGTTGAAAAGCACCGGTCCCAAGACCGATCCTTGGGGCACTCCGCTTTTCACCTCTCTCCATTGTGAAAATTGCCCATTGACACCCACTCTCTGTTTCCTAGTCTTCAACCAGTTCCTAATCCATAGGAGGACCTGCCACCTTATTCCCTGACTATGGAGTTTTTTCAGGAGCCTTTCATGAGGGACCATGTCAAACGCCTTCTGAAAATCAAGATATGTAATATCCACGGGTTCTCCCGCATCCACGTGCCTGTTGACTTTTTCAAAGAATTCTAAAAGGTTTGTGAGGCAAGACTTCCCCTTGCAGAAGCCATGCTGAGTCTTCCTCAGCAAAGCTTGTTCTTCTATATGCTTTCCGATTTTATTCTTGATGAGGCTTTCCACCATCTTACCTGGAACAGATGTTAGGCTGTAGTTTCCCGGGTCCCCTCTCTTTTCTTTTTTAAAGTTTGGTGTGACATTAGCTATCCTCCAATCCTCTGGCACAGTGGCCGTTTTAAGGGACAAGTTGCATATTTTTGTCAAGATATCAGCAACTTCATTTTTTCATCATAGAACGAAAGCTTTCATGGCCAGCTACTAGAATACAAGACACAGGTTTTATGGGTGAAGTAGCCATGTAATTAAATATAAATACAACCGACGTTTCGTCTTATTTCCTAAGACATTATCTAGGTCTAAACAGCTTGGCTGTTGGGATGGTACTGAAAACCAACTGACAGAAACGGAACTTAAAGGGAAACACAGGAACTTAAAGGGAAAAACTTCATTTTTGAGTTCCTTAAGCACTCTTGGGTGAATGCCATCTGAATAAGAAAAACTTGTAAACAGTATCCAATAATTGGCAGCCAACAAAATAATATGGCAATGTGTAGGTATTAGCTGCTGGCACAGAAGCCATAAGTTACTATTTGAATCAAAGAAATAAAGCGAAATTATGAATGCATGTATTTCAGACCTATTAAGTATATAATCATAACTAATAATCATAATATATAATCATAATTAGCTATTCTGTCTTTCCTGCACCATCTGCCATGTCTTACAATATTCATCGTAGCATCAAACTTGCTTTAGCGCACAAATGGTGGTTTTTTCCCCCAACAACTGGAATATCTTTCTCGTATTGCACTCTCACCTACTGAAATGATTTCCCTTTCTTGCTGTGTTTAGTCTCAGACAGAAGTTCCTCAAACACAAAATTACTGTTGAGATTTCTATAGAAGATAAGGTTGAATAACAGAATAAGCCTTAACACTGCCATCTGTTGGGAAGCCATGATAACACTTTCTGTGGATGCCAAAGGAAACATTTATAGATTTGAAATATCTAGAAACATGTATGCTGCATAAAACTGTTCATGTGTCTAAAATGTACTCTCCATAAACTTGATTTTATAATAAAACAGATGTTCATTATAATCTATGGAATTAACATAAACTGAGACTAAATCCTAATGGGCCGACCATTGCATCCAAGTTGGGACACGCCAGCACAGTCTGGGCTCATCTCAGGGGAAGGGGACATTTGACTCCTTCCCCGCTTGTAAGCCCCAAAGGCCCCAATGGGCCTCCTCGGATGCACACCAGCTCTGGAGCTAGTGCATGTCCAGGGAGGTCATGTAAGGCCAGCCTGGTCTTGTGTGGAGATAGGGATATGGCAGAGTACGCCACCGATATCCCTACACCCTCCTGGGCTTGGCTGACCAATGGCCTCCTCCCCTGCCACCCCGGCCCACCCTCCCACTGACTTGTGCAGCCCTTACCTGCAGCAGCCGGCGCAAGTCCAGCTAGGTCACGGATGTTTTCGACACCCTTTCTCCCAGGGTGTCGAAAACATTCCATACGGCACCCTAGGCCAGTGGAGCACGCGCTCTGCCGGCCTAAAAATAGGTTGGATTGTGCTGTTAGATAGTGAGAAAGACCTCCGACTAAGAACTTGAAGAAAACTGTCACAGTAGGCATTACTAGGTTTGATGTTCTGTCTATACTGTTTCATATTTTTTAAAACAAAGGTAAAGAGGTTGGTTTACTACTGCATATAATTTTGAAACATTACCTTACCCTTTGAAGAAAACAAGGGTGATATTCTTATTCTGTATGAGTTTTAAATGCTTTCATTTTGGAAAAGTCATGTAAAATCCTGCACTCCCCTAGTTTTTAGAACTCTTGTGTTCATGTTGTCACAGCGTGATCATTATGGAAAAGTCCACTTTTATGCAAATATTTTGTTTGTTGCAATTATATGTCTAACATTACTCTTCCTTAATGGCTGTAGAAACAGAACACATCCCTTCTGTTTCTCCTTGAAAACAGTTCACTGAGATACTAAGAGGTGGAATAGAAGGGTGGTAACTGCAGTAGAAAAGGCTAGCAACATGCTGGTGTTTAACGCTTCCTCCACCCTTGTGATAGGCTTTTTTATACTCAAGCTTTTCTTCACTTTCTACACTTGAGTGCTCACTTTATTATCTAGAAAATGGGTTTCTCAGCAGGAAAGTGATGGCAACAGAATAGGTGCTTGGCACAGCAAGCTTATGTTGTCAGAGCTGAGTATCTAGTTAGAAAAGGACTGGATATTTCCTTTAAAAAAAAAAAGTTCATTAACTGTTTGACCTTTCCGACTCACCGGGAAGGTAATATAAGCCAGACAGGAAAACTGGACCACCAAAGATGCCATTACATCAGTTTAGCAATGGGAATGTGTTATAAAAATAGAAACCAACATATTGTTGTGGAGCTAAATGGGACTGTGTGATCTAAACTATAAAACTAACCCAAAAGTCATTAATATTCCTTAAACACTTTTTGGACAGGCACATTACTATGCATGCAGCTTTGTGTGCTGAGCTTTAGTACAGACAGTACTCATTGCCCAACATGTACAGTTCCTGCTGTATTCCCAAATAGACAGGATTCTACAAAGTTCATTTTTCAAGGAACGCAACCTAGAAGATTTGGATTGTGTTCTATTTGTGCTTTATGTTAAATACAGCAACAGTTTAATTATGTTGTCACAGATTTTCATTTCCTACTGCTCAAAAACTACAGACACATGGGCAGCCCAATCCTATCTAGCGCCGGGTAAGGGGAGAGGCGAGACATTTGTCCACTTACCTGGGTAAAGCCCCAGGCAGCATTACAGGCCTCCTTGGATCTGTGCCAGCTATTTAACTGGCACAAGTCGGGGAGGCCTATGTAAAGAAAAAAAGCCCAGGAAAGTGGATAAGATTTGGCGTGTGCCAGTGCCACTGATCCCACCGCTCCACCTCATTATGCCCCTCCCCACCCTTCCCCCATCCTGCACCACCCGGCACAGCACTCACCCACTCCGTCGCGCAGCCCGCTGGATTCAATGCCAGTGGGACAGCACAGACCTTCCCACCAGTGCTTGCCTACTTGCCAGGTGTCGTGGAGTGCTTTACAGCAGTTTTGCAACACCCTAGGCTGGCATAGCAGTTGCTGTGCCAGCCTAGCGAGCAACTAGGATTATGCCATTAGTGTCCAAACAGTCCCCTTTACTAACATGGGCCGAAATGTTTCATACATAAAACAAAACATCTTAATAGCAATGAACTGAAAATACTCAGTTTTTCCATTATTATTTCCAAATTATGCATGGGATGGAGAGAGTGGATAGAGAGAAGTTCTTTTCCCTCTCTCACAACATCAAAACTAGGAGGCATCCACTAAAATTGAGTGGCGGAGCAATTAGAACAGACAAAGAAATATTTCTTTACCCAGTGTGTAATTAATCTGTGGAATTCCTTGCCATGGGCTGTGGTTATGGCACCTGGCCTGGATGCCTTTAAAAGGGGATTAGACAGATTTATGGAGGAAATGGGCCTTTGGCTGATCCGGCAGGGCTGTTCTTACGTTCCATGAGATTTTTCAATGCATTTTCATTTCAGCCATGTCAAAAAAAGCTTTCCTTTTTAGCAATTCTTTGGTGCTCCATGCAAAAGGGTTTTTTTATATAAAAAATATTTGCATTGACTTCACTATCAGTTCCCTACACTTGCCTTTAGCAACATCATCCCATAGCCAAATCTGATTGGCTACAGAACTTTGTAATGCCATCCTGTTCTTTGCATGATCCCTAATTGTATCCCTAATTGTATCCCTAATTGTATTCATGTCAGACCTAATCAAGCAAGGAAGAAGAAGCAAAATGAAAAAAATATATATATGGCACTGCAACAATTGCTGCCACCAGGAGAAACAGTGACACTGATCAGGACCTTTACAAAGCTCCATATGTGTCTCAGGAACAGTTACATCCTGTTAAAATTGCTGGTCTCTACCTTACAATCGGGTGGCGCAGTGGGTGGCGCTGAACCATGAGCTGTTGATCGAAAGGTCGACAGTTCGAATCCGCCACGGGGTGAGCGCTCGTTGCTTGGCCAGCTTCTGCCAACCTAGCAGTTCCACAGCATGTTAATGCGAGTAGATAAATAGGTACCGCTTGCGGGAAGGTAAACAGCGCTCCGTGTTCCAGCCGCATGCTACGCGCTGCGGCAAGGAGAGTCATGCCGGCCACATGACCATGGAGTAATGCTGGGCTTTGGACAACGCTGGCTCTTCGCCTTTGAAATGGGGATGAGCACCACACCCTAGAGTCAGACACGACTGGACTTAATTGTCAGGGGTCACCTTTACCTTACAATCTAAACTGAAAAATATTTGATGCTGATCAACTTCACACTTCTGCTGATTTTTTAGCTGACTTTCATAGGAATTACCTTGAACTTTGTTACAGAATTTAGAACCAAATAACTTTATTGTTATTATTAACATATAACAAAGCATAGCATTCATAATGGAGCAATAACTTGCAGTTTTGTCTGGTTAGGGACCAGGGCATGGACAAAAGTAAAAAATGGTTTAATGTCAAAACATAGTCTTATTTAGCTTGCAAATTTATTTTGGCCCGCAAAAAACATAAATTAACTATATAACACATACAAAAGCGAAACCTAAATAAGCATGTGGATGAAATTTGAAATGTGGTTATAATTGCAAACGGTTGAAAGAGCAGAGCAATGAAAGTCAGGTATTGCTATATATAAAAATTAAATGACCTAACATTAAACTATATTATATTAAATAAGAAACACAGATCAAATATATAATAAGCTAATCAAAGACACAGTGAACCAAGAGCAACACTAACAAACCTCTCCCTCAGCAGATTCACGATAATGGTCTAGACAGAGAACCTAGTGCAAAGAAAGGGGATATATGGGATTTTCAGCCATGTACATTTTGTTGAAGAAATAAAGTTTTTTTAAAACTCATTCAACACTTGTCTGAAGAAATTCCTGTTAGTATTGATACCTCTGACAAAAACAAGGTAGCAATATCCAGGACTAGAGAAAAAGACTTTAGGTTTTTTTTTCTTTTTTCTCTTGTTCTGATTTGGATAGTCCTGTTTTTGTCAGAGGTATCAATACTAACAGGAATTTCTTCAGACAAGTGTTGTATGAGTTTTAAAAAAACTTTATTTCTTCAACAAAATATACATGGCTGAAAATCTCATATATCCCCTTTCTTTGCAAATTGTAACATGCCATGAAAATCTCCACTCTACTCAGAGAACCTAGTTATAAAAACCAATTATATCATGTAACTCCTAACAACAAGAAAAGATGCACAAGATTTTGGACCTTCTTCTAATACTGAACAAATAGACTTCACCTTTGAATAACCAATTATCAGACTGTCTCCTTTCTCTTACTAACAGCCCAATCCTATTGTGAGTAGTCCATTGTGACAGCAAATGTGAGCCCTATGGGCCTCCTTGGATGTGCACCGGCAAAATGGCAGGTGCAAATCTGGGGAGGCCATGTAAGGCCGGCCAGTCCTGGGACAAGGTTTAGGATATCAGCGGTGTGCACTGCCGATTTCACCGCCCCCATCCCTGGCCTGGCTGGCCAATGGCTCCCTCCCCTGCCACTCTGGCCCTCCCTCACCACACACTCCTGCCACCCGGCACAGGACCTACCTGTGTCCAGTCTTCATCTAGCTGCGGAGTAAGCCTCAGAGCCAGTTACTCCGCGGGTGCCGTAAATGTGCCTTACGGCACATTTGCAACACCCTGCACCAGTAGAGCACTCACTCCACCGGCATAGGGCTACTCAGGATTGCGTCATAAATAAGTTAGGGCTACTTACGTATTATTAATAAGATGGTTCAGCCTAAGCATGTTCTCAGCCTAAGCTTTCACTTCTATCATCTTTGAGGGAAGCTCAGTCTTTCTAAGTATGACTTCTCTGAATCATTGGCCAAAGAGCCTCCCCTTCAACCTCTTGCAGCTATACTTTCAGAAATGTACTCATTTCCCTGAAAGAAGCAGTATGATTTGAAGCACTGATGTTTTTAAGAACCCCCACTCACCCACACTCAACAAATGTATAATGCAGCCTTGCAGATTTGTAAAGAACCCCCCCAAAGCCCCAACAATCTCTCAAAGTAAAATGCTGCCACAACAATCTTTTTCAAAACATAATGCAAACGCCCAAACTGTATGTATGTATGTATGTAAAGTAGGGAAGGGGAAAGGAAGGCAGCAATGGGCAGGGCAGGGCAGCAAAGAGGCTTTTGAAACCTTTTTAACACACATACACACCGCCATTACCTTTGTTGTGTTTCAAGCCTGTGTCTTGCTTTAACAAAAGGTCTGCTTCTGTGCTTTAACTAGCACAGAAGCAGACAAGCCGATTGAATGGTAGAGAGGTTCGGCCGAATTAACAGGAAGCAGTTCCGGTTCCTGCACTCAGTTGGCATCTGTGCTTATAGCATTTGTTGAAAGGAAGAAACAGACCATCTCCTAATGGCTGAGGGCACATGGGGTGTGTGTGTGTCCCTGCTATCCACTATCTGCAGAAAAGTGAATTCGTAGATACGGGGCCCCCCTGTATATTATTTGAGGGATTATCTATAACTTCCTTTACAGCTTGATGCAACAAGAGGTTGTTTAGGATTTTCATCTAAACTGTAGTCACATGAAATACATTCTGCATACAGTATAATGGGTTACTTAAAAAAATCAAAATGGCCTCATACATGGACAATGACAATGAATTTTTCATAAAGTAAAGTGTCTCTTAGCTATCTATAATAGGATGAGAAAGCTTTCAAACATCTGACGTTCAAGGAGGACCATTAATTATTTAACTGTAGCTTAACATCATGCTAACTAGTATGATGTCCACTAATTTGTAGGTGTGTGTAAAAGCAGTTTAAGAATATTTATAGTAAGCAGACTCTTCTTTCTGTCCCTCTCTCAATGAAGAAAGTTGCTTCAACAAAGAACGAATGTTCCAGCAGCAGCGCTAGGCCTCCTCTCCTGGGGATGGAAAGGCTCCTCCAGATACTTGCTGCATGGGTAGGCATGCTCTGCTTAACAGACCGATGGCCCGTGCTCTCCCCCACTGTGGCCTTTACAGCCCCTCCCAGCCTGTACCTGCCCTATGCCCACTAGACAGGCCACGTTCTAAGTCTGGTTCCAGACAGTGACATATTTTAATCTGGGAATTTGTCAAAAATATGAATGGCCTCATTTTGCAAATATGCTTTATTTCATTAGTTGGTCAGCATCCTTTAGGGATAACCTCTTCCTACCCACACCCTTTGTTCAACATCAGAGTCCCTGCTCGTGTCCCTTCATTACTTGTAGTTCAGTGGATGGATATGTGGGACAGAGGTTTTACAGTTACTGTACCTCAGCTATACAATGCCCTCCCCAAGGAGTCCACCTGACAGGCAGTCCGATCCTGCGCAACTTGCAGCAGCCGGCCTATAGGGGCCGGCTGCTGCATCCTGCGCAGTTCCCGAGCTGCGCTGGTGGGACCTGGGCTTACCTAAGGAGAAGGGTAACCCTAACCCTTCCCCTGGTGTAAGCAAATTCATACACAAGGAGGTCAAATTGCCTCCTCGGATGCACACCAGGGGAGGCCATGTAAGGCCAACTGGTACAGGACTTACCTGTGTCCAGCGGCACAGGTCCTGGGGGACAGCGCAGTAAGCGCCGCTTACACTAGAGGAACTGCAAACTTGCTTTATGGCACGTTTGTGATGCCTTAGGTCGGTGCGCGGAACCGGCCTATATTATGCAGGATTGCACCATCGATCTCTGAATAACATGCAGTGTATGGCCAGGAGTCAAAACATAATTTACTTTTAGTGAAGGTGTTATTCAGTATTTAAAAAACAAAATTAAAACAGTGTGTGAGGGAGGTACAAATCACATCACAATGTTACCATGATGCTTTTAACTGAAATATGTTTTTTTCCCCTAATTTAAACAGTACATGGAGGTCACACAATTGAGACTGGAACCACAGGAGTGGGTGTATTAAAGCCTTCCTTCTGCTTGCTATATTTTTGCTGCAATTTGCACACCCTCCTTCCTATTGTTGAAACTCAAAGGCAAAAAACTGGGCCAAAGCATGCATTAGAAGTAACAAGTTTGGTTCCAAATTTTGGGTTGACTGTGGCTTGATTGTCAGCTTGAATTATCATCAAAGTATCTCAGCTGTGGTATTTATTTTGGATGTTGGGTCTTTTGTCTTTGTTAACCTTTGTATTTCCAATTGAGTATTGTTTGTGCTGACTTGAACATCAGCACTGATATGAAGATGGGATTGATTTTATTGAAATAAAAAAAAATTGCTTTGAGTCCATGGCACCTATCAAGGATGCTTACATATTCTTCAGCTAGGGCTAGGAAAGACTATGTGAATGCATAGAGCTGTTCCTATTCATGGAAAGCTGCAGTTTCTTCATACAGAAAACGTTTAGGGGGGAAATACACATTTTGCATACAGAAGGTTACAGTTTATGTTTGAAGTATCTTCCGTGCACATTTTGCTGGCACATCTCTGAGTAGCCCCATAGGGGCTGCTGGGGTTTGGCACAGGGGAAGGGGAAAGTAGTCCCTTTCCCTCGAGGAGACCTCCAACCCCATGTGGGATGCAGCAGAGCCTGTCCCGGCGCCGCTGCATCGGAGCGTGGGGCTTTGAATAGGATTGGGCTGCCCGTCATCCTCACCTACTTTGGGAAACTATGGAAAAGAGATTTGTCTCCATATGAAAAAAAAAACTATAAAAGCGATTATCTATGATATCTTCAGATACCCATTAAGAAACCTAGCGTATTCTACAATATTCACCTAAACATAATAAGAGGTGAATGCGCATAAAAATAAAAATAGCAGTATTATACTCCTTTAAAAGAATAGATGACAACTGAATTACCTTTATTCTACGATCATTGATGCCTGACATATTTAAATTATCTTGACAAACCAGTGCAGTAACAACTTTGTTTTTATCACCATTAAAGTAACAACACAGGAACAGACAAGGTAATATACAGATAAGTATTCCAGGAGCAAGCTCAGGAGCCAATCCATTTGGGGTTGTTGCACAACATTCTCCTTCCCCTACTATTCTAATTTGTTCTTCCCCTGTATTTGTTGATGTGCTTAATAGAAACCATTCTTTCCAACTGAATTAAGAACCAGAAAAAGCCTTTGTAGGAAGCGATTTCTAAGAGTTTGAATGAACAAAATGCCTAAACAATACACTTTTAAAGAGAGAGGAACTGGCTAGTTTCTTTAGGGGGGGGGATACCCTTAAAAGTCTTTTCTGTTGCCAGAAGAGTTTGGAACCATTAAGGCTACCCAGAAAACAGCAAATCCTGCCAAATAGCTAAACCACAGTTTACATGAGTAGTTTCAGCATAGGACAACTGGTATCCTATGCTATTCATACCATCATTAATGAGGGTATCTTTCTACTGGTGCTGAGACCTGACCCCTCCAATAGTGTTGTGGTCATCATTAACACTGCAACACTGCTCTCCCCCAACTATTCATGGTGTACCTGCAACAGGCATTTATGCAGTATACCACAAGCATCGCTTTTTTGAAAGTAATGACCATGATAATGCTGATGGTTCTCTCTTACTGGCAAAAAAGGAATAACAGCAAAAGCAAAGAAATTGGATTAATAATCTACATAACATACTAGAGAATACCTGCAATTATGTCTGGTTTATTTTTTACACTTTGAACAAGCACAGGATGCTTCTATGCATGCTGAATACCTGCTGGACTGTAGACTGAGTGCATGAAATGGTACTGTGTAAAGTAAGGGGCTCATGGGTCTAGATGTCTAGTTTTTGGGACCAACTAAGGGCCAACTGCTCAGCACTATTAAGTTGATTCACATATGTTTGAGGTCCAGACCAAACATGCAAAACCCCACATGGAAATGGGCATTTGCACATTTGGAAGCAAAACCCATATTTTCCTTATCCATGAGATATCCGTGAGTTTCTTGCCATGGAATATCCAAGAACCCTTTTCACTTTTTATTCCATGAGTTCCAAATCTTTCATGTGGGTTTTGAACATATGGCAGGAAAAATCACATGGTTTTCAATATCTGTGAGTTTGGGGTCCTCGGAGTAAATGAGATGGCAGTGGCACCCTAGGCAGGCTCCCAGAGGACCCTTCCTTTGCTATCCTCCCCTTGTTTTTGGCAGCCATCTCAGCCCCCTTGCTTGTGACAAGTAAGAGAGACAGCACCAAAAGTGACTTTTGCTTGATGTTGTGCTCTGTGAGTCTGGTTGGGATCTGTGGGGGAAGAGGAGAGGGAGGGGGAAGTCCCCTTTAGGTCAGCTGATGGAGCATCTCTTGTTGGTGCAAGTATTGTGTTCATTGGTGCTTACTCCCAAGGAAGTGTCTAGGATTTCACCCCAATTTGCCGGGAAAGACTTGCAGGTTTTCTCTCAAACTACTGCTTCTCTACTATGGCAGCCCAATCTTATGCATGCCTAATCTTATCTAATGCCCAGTGGCGGCATACCCTCCTTGTTGGCATGGACTGCCATAAGGCAATCTGCACCAGTTGTAAAAGCCTCCCCGACAGCGCGCTGACCAGAGCACTGCCGGGGATGCTGGCAGGAAGGCCTCCACCTGGACACACACCAAGAAGGTAAGCCAGCAGGGGAGGGTGGAATGGGGGCAGGGAGGCCACAGGAGGGGGAGGAACTGCTGTGGACAGCCTACGCAGGATCCCATCTCCCCTGCAGCCTCCCGACCCCTTTCCTCTCCTCAGAGTTATTTATTTTATTTTATTTATTTAAAGAATTTGTATCCCGCCTTTCTCCCAGCAAGGGCACTCAAGGCGGCTTACAACATTAAAATAACATATACATTAAAATAATTAACAGATAATTAAACAATTAAAACAAGCAACCCCAGTGGGTCACCTATATTTACATTTGTTAAAAGCCATAAGAACATAAGAACATAAGAACATAAGAAGAGCCCTGCTGGATCAGGCCAAAAGCCCATCTAGTCCAGCTTCCTGTGTCACACAGTGGCCCCACCAGATGCCTCAGGGAGCACACGAGACAACAAGATACCTGTGTCCAGTCGCCACTCCCTTGCACCTGGCACAGAGAAAACCCACTTCTAAAACCAGGAGGTTGCTTATGGCTTGTAACCTGTGATGGTCTTTTCCTCCATGAATTTGTCCAAACCCCTTTTAAAGGCATCTAGGCCAGGCGCCATCACCACATCCTGTGGCAAGGAGTTCCACAGATGAATCACACGCTGGGTAAAGAAATATTTTCTTTTGTCTGTTCTAACTCTCCCTCCACTCAATTTTAGTGCGTGTCCCCTGGTTCTGGTGTTGTGCGAGAGGGAGAAGAATTTCCCTCTATCCACTCTCTCCATCCCATGCATAATTTTATAAGTCTCAATCATGTCCCCCCTCAGGCGCCTTTTTTCTAGGCTGAAAAGCCCCAGACGCTGTAGCCTTTCCTCGTAAGGGAGGTGCTCCAGCCCACTAATCATTCTGGTCGCTCTTTTCTGCACCTTTTCCAATTCAGCTATATCCTTTTTGAGGTATGGTGACCAGAACTGGACACAATACTCCAGATGTGGCCTTACCATCGATTTGTACAAAGGCATAATGATATTGGCCGTTTTATTCTCAATCCCCTTTTTAATGATCCCGAGCATGGAATTGGCCTTCTTCACAGCCGCCGCACACTGGGTCGACACTTTCATCGACCTGTCCACCAGGACCCCAAGATCTCTCTCTTGATCCGTCACAGACAACTCAGAACCCATTAGCGTATATGTGAAATTTTGGTTTCTTGCCCCAATGTGCATCACTTTGCACTTACTTACATTGAAGCGCATCTGCCATTTTGCTGCCCATTCTCCCAGTTTGGAGAGATCCTTCTGGAGCTCTTCACAATCCCTGCTGGTCTTTACCACCCGGAAAAGTTTAGTGTCATCCGCAAACTTGGCCACCTCACTGCCTATCCCCAAGTCCAGGTCATTTATGAATAAGTTGAAAAGCACCGGTCCCAAGACCGATCCTTGGGGCACACCGCTTTTCACCTCTCGCCATTGTGAAAATTGCCCATTGACTCCCACTCGCTGTTTCCTGGTCTTCAACCAGTTCCTAATCCACAAGAGGACCTGCCCTCTTATTCCCTGACTGTGGAGTTTTCTCAGGAGCCTTTCATGAGGGACCGTGTCAAACGCCTTCTGAAAATCCAGATATATAATATCCACGGGTTCGCTCGCATCCACATGCCTGTTGACCTTTTCAAAAAATTCTAACAGGTTTGTGAGGCAAGACTTCCCCTTGCAGAAGCCATGCTGACTCTCCCTCAGCAGAGCTTGTTCTTCTATGTATTTTAAGATTTTATCCTTAATGAGACTTTCCACCATCTTCCCTGGAACAGATGTTAGGCTGACCGGCCTGTAGTTCCCCGGGTCCCCCCTCCTTCCTTTTTTAAAGATTGGCGTGACATTAGCTATCCTCCAATCCTCTGGCACAGTGGCCGTTTTAAGGGACAAGTTGCATATTTTGGTCAAGAGGTCAGCAACTTCATTCTTGAGTTCCTTCAGAACTCTTGGGTGGATGCCATCCGGGCCTGGTGATTTATTGATCTTTATTTTGTCAATTAAGTCTGAGACGTCTTCTCTTTTAACCTCTATTTGACTTAATTCTTTAGTCAGGGGAGACCGTTCCGGCAGCGGTATTTGCCCGAGGTCTTCTGCCGTGAAGACAGATGCAAAGAACTCATTTAATTTCTCTGCAGTCTCCAAGTCCCCTTTTATCACCCCTTTCTCTCCCTCACCATCCAGCGGACCCACCGTTTCCCTGGCAGGTTTCCTGCTTCTAACATATTTGAAGAAGCTTTTATTATTCCCTTTTATGTTGCCTGCCATACGTTCCTCAAAGTCTTTCTTGGCCTCCCGTATCATCTTTTTACATTTCTTTTGCCACAGTTTGTGCTCCTGTTTATTTTCCTCATTAGGGCAAGACTTCCATTTACGGAAGGAAGCTTCCTTGCCTTTTATAGCCTCCTTAACTGTGCTTGTTAGCCATGCCGGCATCCTCCTGGACTTGGTCGAGCCCTTCCTCCTTTGTGGGATACACTCCCGCTGGGCCTCTACGACTGTTGTTTTAAACAGCCTCCATGCACTCTGGAGCGATTGGACTCCTTTTACCTTCCCTTTCAGCTTTTTCTTAACTAGTCTTCTCATTTTGGGGAAGTCTGCCCTTCGGAAGTCTGCCCTTCGGAAGTCAAGGGTTTTCGTGTCAGATTTGCTCGGCACTCTCCCTCCGACATGCATGGCGAAACAGATCGCAGCATGGTCACTGTTCCCCAACGGTTCGGTAACATTTACCTCCCTGACCAGATCTTGAGTGCCACACAATATCAAGTCCAGAGTCACCTGTCCTCTGGTCGGTTCCGTGACAAGCTGCTCTAAGGCACAGTCATTTAACATATCCAGAAATCCAGTCTCTCTTTCATGACCTGAGCATGAATTGACCCAGTCGATGTGAGGATAATTGAAGTCCCCCATGACTACAACCCTGTCTCTCGTTGACACCTCCCTGATTTGCTTCCTTATTTCAAGGTCCCCTTCAGGTTTTTGATCTGGAGGACGGTAGCATGCCCCTACTATTACATCACTCTTGGAGCTTGGAGCCATTTGTTAAAAGTTAAAAGTCAGCCCACCATGTTAGAAATCGAATGCTAGTCTAAATAAAAATGTCTTAAAACCCCGCCGAAAGGTCTCTAAAGAGGGTCTCTAAAGTTATGCTAGCTAAATTGCTAGCGTAGCTCCGAGGAGACCCATTGCAAGGGAATTGAACATTATCTTGCCTTGCGGAAGCCTCCTGGTCCACCCCCTCCCCCCGCACAGGATGCAGCAGCTGCCACTTTGGCGCTACTGCATCGGTGGGGGGGGAAATAGGATTGGGCTCTCGGTCTCCTTGCTGACAACGCTTGCATTAGACGTGGGGCTTCCTTCCATCCGTTCACAGAGACTGTCTTCTAAAACATGGCTAAAGTCACAGAGGGGCATTCATGAAATGCCATTGTGCGTGCGTGTGTTCCTCCCACTGCTGCCTGGCACTTTCCATGTGGTTTCTCCTTCCAACAGATCCACCCAGAGCACTCTGAAATGCCATGAACATGGGTGTGTATTTCAATTGGAGCAGGAGCCTGCAGTTTGGGTAGAGTGCAAAAAGCAGGAGGGGGGGGGAGGCAAAGACAGGGAAAGGCATAGATGTCATCAGAACTCTTTGAAATATCATGAAATTGGTGTATGGGTATGGGCATGTGTGTATATATGCAGGTGGGGTGAGTGGCTCCCTGCTCTCACCTGGCAGTTTCTGTTTGGACCTTGCTATGCGTGTACAAAGCATTAAAGCTTCATCAAACAAAATTGCTCCATCTGATTCCTGGTCAGTCAAAAGGCAACTTTCAGCTCCTTCTCCCAACATAGAAAGAAGGGAGCCAAAAGAGAAGCGGGGGCAGTGGTGGAGGCAGAGACTGGGAAAGCCATGGATGTGGCTGCCCTATCGCTTCTTGCTTCAAGGACCCCATCAGGATGTATGGAGGGGGGGGAGTGAAGCAAGCTGTGAGTCAGGCCAGCCCTGGCTACTACTGTCATTGAGTTCAATGGGGCTTACTCCCAGGAAAGTATTATGCAACTCAGGAAAAGAGAGGCCACAGCAGGCTCCTTTTTTCCTCAGACAGGTAGGTGCCTCACCGCACAATGCATTCAGTAACATAAGCCTATGCATCCTTTATTGGCACATTACAGAAGACCTACGTATGTTGAGGAGATAGTGGTCTGCAGAGTTTCTCTCTAATGGTCAGGAGAAGTGCTGAGGCTGAGGCATGCTTCATTCGTTTGCACCTGTTAGCAAGGTGCCTCACCTTGTCAGGAGACATTCTGGGCTTTAAGCCGAGATCATGCGACTGGATGAAGTCATACCTCCCAGGATTTCATCAGCTATGTTTTCCCCATGTAATGATATAAAGGGGGGCTTGAGAGGCCATTCAACATGCATCAGGTGTCGTGTGTGACCAGATACAGATGGGCCACATGAAAACTCGCTCACGAGGGGAGTATGTCCAATAGAAAACATCAATTCAATTTGGTGGGACATAAGAACGCTGCATTCTGTTTGATCTCTTTGAGGGAAATTTTTGCTTGTGGAAGGTAATAAATCCCGGCTTCTGTCTGTCTCCCACTGGTCCATTCCTTGTCTCCGTATCTGAAAAGAGCTGTTTCCCTTCTGGCAATGCACATGGCTACTTATAAGTAAGTCCCATTGTGTTCAGTGGGGCTTACTCCCAGGAAAGTGTGTATAGGGGTGTATATACACATAATTATATTTGGAATTGAGATCTCTTTGTTTTTCTGAGTGTGAAGGGTGACTGCACTGGGGCATGATCCTGTGCCTTTTTGCGCAGAAGCCCCAAAGACTGGCTGGAAGCGTGCTCCTGCACAAGTGGATCAGCCCACCATACATGCTGGCACAGAGAATGAACAGCATGTGAATTCTGCTGTCACTGGCAAGAGCAAGATGTTTATTCCCCTCAGAAGGGCAAACCCTCGGCGGGATGCTCCCACCCCTTTCAGCTGGCAATGTGCTGCTGGGATGCATGCAGACACTGGGAGTCTGCTGAAGGATGATTGGCAATGACGGAGAAGGAACTAGCATGGCTTTTGCCTGACAACACCCCCCCCCCCCAGTTTGGACTGAACTGGTGCATTTTGCCACATTTCATGGTGCATTTTGCCACAGATGCATTTCACAAATGCATTTTGACATGGAATAACTGCACATCTGATTTGAACCTGAGACCTGTATATACAGTACTAGAAAGACAAGCAAAGGTCGTGTGGGTTGGGCCCAGAAATAAGATCTGACCACTCATAATGCTTGGCTTACAGAAAAGTTGGCAGTGGTAGACTGGCTGTTAGGATGTACACAATTTCCCTTTAACATGCTCTTTATTTTTGTTTTCTTTCTATTTTATCTATCTGTGGCCTGGCCTAGAGCCTACAAACCCCATGCATTTGCTGATGTGCACTGTGTTTCACGTGAAACTTTTACCAAGCAATTGCCTGGTATAATGAGTGAGAGCTGCTTATGATATAGGAAAAAATAGTTTTAAAAGAAATAAAAACAAATAACACTTCCATTGCAAATGCAAATCTAGCCGCATAATATCAGCGCCATCAGTGTTACTGGCTTGGTTTAAAAGTACTTGCTTCCACTTTGTTTGTTTTGTGACAACCAATAGCTAAGTTTCAAAGAACAAGATCTAAATCAGAGGTTCTCAACCTGTGGTATGGGTACCCCTAGGGGTACGCGGACCTCTTGCTGGGGGTACGCCAAGCTCTGCTCCATCAGCAGCTAATTAAGTGTTAACATTAATTTTAAGTGTTAACACTGATTTTAAGTTTTAATTATTTTCGGAGCCCTTCTGTCTCTCTGATTTTGGTTTTGGGCTTATTTTTGTACTTTGGAAAATGTACTTTGGTAGGGTGGGGGAGAGAGGAGCTGATTTTGGGAAGTGTGACTTGGAGAAAAAAGAGATCCTTGCGTGTGTATCTCACACACACACAAACACACACACACAGTTAATAAGACATTTTTCACATTTAAAATTGTTTTAGTACTTTTTTATTTAATGATTAATTACCTAATTAGTTAATTCATACAATTAATTAGCAGTTAATTAGCAGGGGTATTTCAGAAAATTGAACCATGATAGTGGGCACCTGGGTCTCCAAAGGTTGAGAACCCCTGATCTAAATTGAACCCTGAACACACACACCCCGATGGATCTCAGGAGCATAGGTTTCGGACGCCACAGAGCTCGGGAAAGCGCTGGCAAGAGGCTTGGCCGGCGAGCAGAGGTGAAGTGTGTAAGTTATGCGCACTGAAAAGGTTCTCCTGCCCTCCCCAAGCCTCTTACCGGTGCTTTCCCAAGTTCCACGGCATTGGAAACCTCCACTCCTGAGCTCTTTTGGTGTCTCAACCCCATTCAGTTGTTCTATGATGGGCAACCCCCTAAGTTCCATTATTGCCAGCTTATACATGCAGCAGTTTGAGATGGTAGCAATAGAAACATCCAAATATAAACGTAGAAAGTGGCTGAGATATGTTGATGACGTTTTTGTAATATGGGACTATGGGGATGAAGAATTAAATTCCTTTTTGGTATACCTAAACCAACAGCATCCAGCTATAAAATTTACATTGAAGAAAGAGAATGAGGGGAATCTACCATTTCTTGATGTATTGGTGAAATACTCTCATGTTGGGTTTCCAGGTCTATAGAAAACCCACAAACATGGATACGTATTTGAATAAAAAATCAAACTATCACTCTTGTCAAAGAATAGTTTAATTACTGGTAATACCTTTATTAAACAGAGCAGAGAATATAAGTGAGCCTGAGTGTGTGCAAAAAGAAAAACAGCATGTAGAGAAAGCCCTGTGTACTAATGGATATAGCACGGCAGAAATTAGAAGGGTAGATAAGAGGAGAACAGAAGGGTAGATAAGGGATAGGCAGTGAGGTGGCCAAGTTTGCAGATGACACTAAACTTTTCCGGGTGGTGAAGACCAGCAGGGATTGTGAAGAGCTCCAGAAGGATCTCTCCAAACTGGGAAAATGGGCAGCAAAATGGCAGATGCGCTTCAATGTAAGTAAGTGCAAAGTGATGCACATTGGGGCAAGAAACCAAAATTTCACATATACGCTAATGGGTTCTGAGTTGTCTGTGATGGATCAAGAGAGAGATCTTGGGGTGCTGGTGGATAGGTCGATGAAAGTGTCGACCCAGTGTGCAGCGGCTGTGAAGAAGGCCAATTCCATGCTCGGGATCATTAAAAAAGGGATTGAGAATAAAACGGCCAATATCATTATGCCTTTGTACAAATCGATGGTAAGGCCGCATCTGGAGTATTGTGTCCAGTTCTGGTCACCACACCTCAAAAAGGATATAGTTGAATTGGAAAAGGTGCAGAAAAGAGCGACCAGAATGATTCGTGGGCTGGAGCACCTCCCTTATGAGGAAAGGCTACAGCATCTGGGGCTTTTCAGCCTAGAAAAAAGGCGCCTGAGGGAGGACATGATTGAGACTTATAAAATTATGCATGGGATGGAGAGAGTGGATAGAGGGAAGTTCTTCTCCCTCTCGCACAACACCAGAACCAGGGGACATGCACTAAAATTGAGTGGAGGGAGAGTTAGAACCGACAAAAGAAAATATTTCTTTACCCAGCGTGTAATTCATCTGTGGAACTCCTTGCCACAGGATGTGGTGATGGCACCTGGCCTAGATGCCTTTAAAAGGGGTTTGGACAGATTCCTGGAGGAAAAGACCATCAAAGGTTACAAGCCATAAGCAACCTCTAGGTTTTAGAAGTGGGTTTTCTCTGTGCCAGGTGCAAGGGAGTGTCAACAGGAAACAGGTTATCTTGTTGTCTTGTGCTCCCTGAGGCATCTGGTGGGGCCACTGTGTGATACAGGAAGCTGGACTAGATGGGCTTTTGGCCTGATCCAGCAGGGCTTTTCTTATGTTCTTATGTTCTTATGAGAAAAATTCCTAAAGGTGTGGAGGAACAACAGATTGATATGGGTAATGTCACACTCCCATATATTAATAGAACCACAGACAAAATTGGCAGGTTGTTTAAAAAGTTTAATATTCATTCTATCTATACTCCAACAAATAAGATTAAGCACTCTTCTGCAGAATCCAAAAGGTCCACTGCGTCCATGGTTGAATCCAGGAGTCTACAGAATACCATGCAGTTGTGGAAAATGTTACATTGGGACAACCATGAGGAGCGTTTCCACATACGTAAAGGAACACCAGCGATATCTACGTTTAGAACAGAAGAAAAAATCGGCAATCGTGGAAAACGCTGTGGAAACTGGTCATCAGATCTGTTTTGAATTACTACAAGTTCTAGCAAAATGCAAGCAGTACTTCCCTTGTTTAAATTGGGAAGCTACTGAAATCCTGAAACAGCCTAACTCTGTTAACAAATGGGAGGAATCCCTGAATGTAAGCACAGGTTGGCTTCCAATTATAAAGAAAACTTGTACCCTTGGATACCATGAGACTCGAAAGTCTGAAGTAGAGTGTTTACCCTTGAGAACGTGACATGAGATAATAGCTTGTTCGCATCTTGTTGACAGCGCTTCACCTGATTAGCTGTCGTATGTGGCTATTTAAGAAATCAGAAGTGTTGCTGTCTTCACTCTGCAGATGGCTACTCGTTTCACTGTCGGCACCCCCCTTTGAGACTGCTGGAAATATGACCAATGAAACATCAGAGAAAGATACATTTTTGTCTTTTAACAACTGACCAGTTTGCCTGGAGAATTTTGTTTTTAATTCTGTAATAAAAATAGTCCAAACAAAGGAACCAAATATTGAAATGCATCACATGCCTTCATGCTTTCATGACCATCACTTCTGATATTCTTGTAACCTACAGGGCCAGGATCAGGCTACTGAAAAGATGTATAAATGTTCTCATTTTAAAAATCTGATTATTGAATAGAATGCACACTTCTCAAGTGTGTTTTCAAGGAATTCTAGGATTCTGGCTCTCTCTGTTATTTAGTGTAAATGCTAGTTGTGAAGTTTCCAAGGGATGGACATTGAACCCTCCTCAAGGATCTGTTATGGTGGTGCTTTTGAATGTGTTCATAAATTGTCTAGCGTTAGGGATTAGCAGTCAGGTGGCCTTTCCTGTGTTCAAGGCAGTGTACAAATAAACAAATTTGGAATTCTGTGTACAGTTCTGGTAACCTCATCTTTGTGCCTGGACTCATCTCACAAAGGATATCACAGAAGCTGAAAGAGGTGTAAAAAGTACAGCCAAAAATGATCGGGTGGCTGGAGTTTTTTTTCCCTATGAGGCTATAATGTTTGAAGGTTTTCAGTTTAGAAAAATGTCAACTAAGGATGATGACTACTTGCTTGGGGATTATAAAATTATGCATGGTGTGAAGACAGATAAGCTTTTCTCTCTTGTGACACTAGAAACGGGACATCCAATGAAACTGATAGGTGGGATATTTAGGAGGGACAAAATCCATAATCTGTGGAATTCACTACCACAGGATGTGGCGATGACCACTAGCTTAACTGACTTTAGAAGGGGATTAGACACATTCATGGGGGATAAGTCTATCAATATTCAAAGAGATTGGGTATATGACTCAAAGAGTCATGCTGCTTTCGCTTTGATAATGTCCCGTGGGAGGGAGGAAACGTCAACAAGGGTTCAAAAGTTTTTGTGCCTATTGGTTTGATACCTTTAAATGGTATACTTTTAAAGCATTTTTGAACAATTCGGTGCATTTTAAAGCTTTTATTTCTTCTTCAATAAATTTTACATGGCTTCTGAACCCATATACCCGATCTCTTTGAATATTGTTTCTTGTTATGAAAACTTCCAAGTCTATCAATGTCTAGCTGTCATGATGGTTATATGCTACCTCCAAGTTCAGAGACAGTATGCCTCAAAATGCCAGTGGCAAGGAAGCAAAAGTGGGAGAGTGGTATGCCTTAATCTCCTGATTGTGGGCTTCCCAGAGGATGGTGGTTGTCCACTGTGAGAAATGGGATGCTGGACCAGATGGGACTTGCAGCGCAATCCTGTGTAAGGATCCGGCCCAGGGCTGCCCGCCGGATCCTGCGCCCAGGCTGCCCGTCCGATGGCAGGCCAGAGGTCTACTCGAGGAAGGGGACGCTCATCCCCTTCCCCGGGTGTAAACCGGGGCCAGCCTGATAGGCCTCCTTGGATTTCCGCCAGCTATATAGCTGGCGGAAGGAGAGGAGGCCATGCAATGGCGTAGCCGGCTCGGTGGGGACGGGAATATGGTGGGAGCCATCCCCTCCTGGGCTGGCTAGGCCAATGGCCCTCCTCCCTCGCCCACCGAACCGCCTTCGCGCCCGCCGGACCCAGACCTATGTCCTCTGGCGGCCGCCCAGGCGTTCCAGCAATGGAGTGAGGGAGGCCGGCCTCTGCGCCAGCCTCTCTTACTCCCAAGACGTCGCAAATGTGCTTTACGGCACGTTTGCGACGTCTTGGAACAGCGGAGCGCTCGCTCCCCAGTTCCAAAGATCCGGAGGATTGCGCCATTGGTCTAGCAAGGCTTATGTTCTTCAGTCATCAGTCAGGCACAAAGGCACCTAAGCTGTTCAGGTACCTGGTCCCACCTGCAAGTATGAACTTAGCCCCTGTATCCAAGATAATACAGTACAAATGAAGAATGTAACATGGTGTGGAGATTAGGGTGCTGGATTTGGAAATGGGAAACCAAGATTCAAATCCCCATGTAGCCATGAAATGTCACCGGTTGCCTGGGTTAGTCTCAGCCTCGTCTACCTCAAGGTTGTAAAGCTGAAATGCTGTTATGAGCTCTCTGGAGGAAGGGTGGGGTACAAATAAATAGCAGTATTCTATGGATCAGGTACACAGAAGAACATGGGATTCTTCATAAATATTGTACAATAGTATGATTAAGGCTGCAATCCTAAACACACTAACCTGGGAGGCTACATTCATTGAATACAATGAAACTTACTTCTGAGTAAATGCATAGGATTGCACTGGAAATATTACAGTAGTGCTACTTTTATGACATCTCTCTTTAGCATCTTAAACTTTGCTAATATTAGCTCCTATTAGAATAATCTGTTTACTACTAACTCATTTTTTCCTCTCCTTTGCATTTGCAAGTTCTTAATAATGTTGGTTAATATAATTTGCTTGGAGATCGGCACAGGCAGCAACTTTATAAATGAGTTAATAATGTTATTTTAAAATGCCAGAAAAAATGCTGATAGTTACTGGTCCCTGATGTGCAGCATTTAAAGTATTACAGGCATTTATAAAGTATCTGCCATAGAATAGTTGCATGCTAAGCATAATTGCTTTAAACATCACACCATATTCTGATACGATAGGAGGCCTTTCAAGAGACTCGATATTAAGAATTGTATTTTAAAAAATGGAATTGGCCAGAAAATATTCCGTCATCTTTAAAAGTAGTTAGCTTTTTAAGTAGAATCTAATATGCTATGGCAGAGCATATTTACGAGGAGAGCTGTTTGAGAGAGAGACTGAAGCAATTACCTATGTTTTCTCAAAGCTGGGGAGCTTAGTTATACTGTTATACAAAAAGCTAAAGCATAATACACCAATGTTTGTCAAAGTGATGTATACAAACCTGCTCCACAAGTGGGATGAGTTCCATAGGGAGAAAGAGCTTTCTCCCACATCTGTCATATTCATATACCAATTATTGGTCAATATCAGAGATCCTGCTTTGCATTTCCTTGCCTTGAATGTTTGTTTAATTTAGGAAGGGGCCATAGTTAAGTGGTAGAGCACACACTTTGCCTGAAGAAGATCCCAGGACAGCTGCTACCACTCGGTGGAGATGATCTGGATGGAACAATAATGACCTGGCATAAGGCAGCTTCCTATGTAATCTGTGATTGGCAAGGATGTGTGACAGAGCCTTCTCAGTTGTGCCCCTTGCCCAGATTTTGGAACTCTCCCCAGCAAGGCCCACCTGAGCCCCTCTTGATAATTTCTTGGCATTTGATGAAAACTTTTTTGTTTTCTCTTGCATTTAATTTAAGATAATGGCATGTTTCCCCCTGTGCTGCTACTCCTTCTTAGGTATGGTTGTTTGAAGTTGGATTTCTGTTTTATTAGTGGATTAGCTTTGTATTATAACAGATTTATGGAAACTGTGGTGTGGGCCCCTTTGGTGGCTGAAGCCAGGGCATATAAATTAAATAAATAAATATAAAATTGCCGACACTTTGAAAATATAAAATTACCAAGATCATGACATCTGCACTATCTCCTGTGTTCTCCTTTTCCTCATGCTTACACACATTTATTTATTTATTTATTTAAAGAATTTATATGCCGCCTTTCTCCCGGCAAGGGCACTCAAGGCGGCTCATGAATCAGACCTGCAAGACTTGTGATGAATGAAATCAATAGCACCTTGCACAAATAAAGTGCGTTGATCTTATTGTAACTCTTTTAACTTCATTTATACTAGTATAAAGGTAGTGTAGTATAGTGTAGTGGCTAGGAGGCTGATCTATGAATGAGGAAGACTCTGATTCAAATCTCAAAGCTTTGACTCAGGCAAGGGCTTTAGGCTTGCCTAAGTCACACTGCCCAATCCTATTAAAAATCCCGCACTCCTATGCAGCGGCGCCAGGGCAGGCTCTGCTGCATCCAGCACAGGGCTGGAGGTCTCCTCGAGGGAAGGGGATGCTCATCCCCTTCTTCCATGTTGAACCCCAGCAGCCCCTATGGGACTACCGGCGCAGCTCTGAACAGCTCTGTGACGGTTTTTCAAGCCCGGAATGGGGGATAGGATTCTGAAGAGGCCTCCACCCCCCTCCTCGGCCTGATTCACCCTCCTCTCTGCCCTCTCCCTGCCCCAGAACACCTCCTCCATGCCACCCTCCCCCCGCCAGCCTACGTGGAGCTCACCTGCCTCTGGCGGGTGCAGCTCTGTCCCTGATGGAGGCCTGCTGGTGCTGGCCTCCACGCCGGCGAGACAGGCCTCCGTGCTGTTGCAGTGTGCTTTACGGCATATTTGCAACAGTGCGGAGCCCAGTCTCGCCGGCCTCACAGTCTCTCAACCTCAGTTTTCCCCACCCACATAATATGGTAATAGGAACATTAACCTACCTTACAGAACTGCTGTAAAATACCTGAGACGGGGCTCCATCCACAATGTAGAAGAAGGTTTCCTTGCATGGTTCCTCCCCGCATGTGACAGGCTGGGCTACCATCAGGCAGGTCGGAAGGGGAGGGCCTTGCCAGGCTGCTTCACAGCGCCAAGGCCTCGTACAGCCATTCTGTACTCAGATGCAACGGTAGCCACCACCACCCCTTCCAGTAGGTAACAGTCTGAGATTAGCTGGCTGCTATGCAAGGCCAAGTAGGAATCTTTTGCTCCTTCCCAGATTGGCCAGGGGGGAGTTTTTTCACCTACAGACTGGCCTTAGGGTTGGGTTTTAGCCAGGACAACGATGGCTGGCAGGATAGTGCATCTGCCCTTAGACAAACCAGAGTTGGGACAAAACCAGAACTGGTTCCCAGAGGCTGCCTGGAAGGGGCATGCATGCTGGTTGACCCCCCCCCCCAGGCTTGAATGTGGATGCCTACCTTAGACGTTATCTGCCTTAAGGTAGGTGGAACAATTCAGCATCCTTGACCCCCTTTCCAGGGGTTGACAGTGAGGAAGCTGGGTAAGCCATGAGGTGACCCCAGATTATGAGCCAGGGTGGTTCACCCAATGGAGGGTTTTGACAGGTGAGCTATCTCCTAATTTGGTGCCCACACTGAAGAGGGGGTAGTCAGGACCTACTGCATCTTATCCATTGCTGCCCATCATTGTCACTTTCAATAAATTATGGCCCTCATTTCTTCCAAGGTATGTGTCACGTGTTTTGTGGGGGGGGGGGGAGGTAGTTGGGCAATGTATGTGTCTGTGTGTGAAGTGTTTTGAACACTTGGAATGTTCTTTAAATGCTTAATAGTGGTTTCCTGACCTCATGTGTTACAATTACAATATTTGAGTCCCTTCTCCAACTACTTTGAACTTCAGAGCATGGGATAATGGAGCTAGTAAGAAAGACACACAAAAACCCCTCATCCATTGTTTTCTTTGTTGACGTTTAGCTGATATATAACATTGTATACTGTGAACACTTGAAGAGCATATCCTTAAACTTTAAAAGCAAAAAAATAAAATGAAAAGGATTAGCAAAAATATACTCCTCAAATAGATTTCCATCCAGTAGGAATCATATCTTAGTTTTTTTCCTTATTCATTCTGCTGTAGCAGAAACTATAGACATTGTGATCTCATTAGATAAATTATTTTAAATACTTTAGTCCTGGGAACTCTGTCCTAAATGAGAGTCAAGGGCAACGTCATGGCAAAAACAATCATTTAAAAGAAAAGGAAACGTCAGTATTGTATCTATAGGACGGCCTCAATTTAGCATTGAAAAGCAGTGTGATTCCAGTCAACTCCACCAGAGATCTTATTCTTCAGGGAAATCAGATTGAGTCAGGACTTGAATATATGTGGCTGCAAGCTCCCAAAAGTTGCAAGCATCTGTAAAGGGCTGCTCAGGAATTCTAGGCAGATACTTGCATGCAAATGTGAAGAAAGTACAGCACTACAGCTCTTAGCAGAAGAATTAGCTACCCTCCAAAAAAGGGTGAGGGGGCGGGACAGGAGGGAAGAGAAAAGAAGAAAGACCATTGAGCTGACTTGGAAGCACAAAGCTGAGAATACTTTTTTTTTTTTTGGTAGATTTTTCCTTTTAAAATGATCTCTCTTTTTTTAAACAAATAGGAAATGATAAGATGTAATTAGCAGAAGGCAGTTTCAAAGTGACCAAAATGCTTTTGTCTGTCTGTTTTGACAGATGGATGCTTGCTGCTGTGTGATTTCTATCTGGCTAATCCCCCCCCCCCAACAGAAGCATTTCCCTGCGTGGAGATTTTGGAAAGTCTCCGTGCTGGGAGCCTGAACTTTCCCACAGCAGTGAAGTGCAAATTGTTTTGTTCTGCATTAATCTAGGTTTAAGCAGTCACAATACCAAACACTGCCAGAATGTTCGTCCTGTGCTTCTCGATACGATGCAAATTAAGCATTCCTCACAGCTGTAGCTGACAACAGGAAGTCTCAAAGAGCTTTTAAAACAAAGGAAGAAAAATGGGCCTTATTTATTCATTCACTGAGCATGCTCCATTACCAGTGTGCATCATGTGGTTTCTGGTTTCCAAGGCTGTAATGGTGCTGCTTAAGTACACACTGTCCTACTCTGAAGCAGGAGGGGACTGAAGAGAGTTTTAAAAAAATATCTACAGACCTTGCATAATAGCACCACCACCATGCTGTTACGGAGCTTGTTGTATTCAGTGTTTTTATTTACCATTCAACATAATACAAAGTAACCAATATACCTAAGCATCTGCAACTGTATTAATGACATATTAATTACTTGTATGACATGACAAAGAGTGTCACTGTCAATAGTATTGAAGTGGCATTGTCCAAACAAAGGTGGACTGCTTATAACCTAGAACTACTTATTTATTTTTAATCCATGAATACCCGGAAACATTATTTTTTCCAATGACTGTATACAACAAGTTCTCACAGTTTGAGAGGACCACTCCCACAAAGGAGTTCTGCACAGTTGCCAGGATTTGCACAAACTCTTCCCTGTTCACTTTTCCACAGCCTCTATCAGCTGGGGCAGGTGGCAGAGTGCAAATTCACTCCATGACTGGTATAGTGAAAGGCTATGCACAACATTTCCCATTCTGGTTCAAGCAAGCCGTATAGTTCACCTGAGTTGCCCTCTATTGTTTTCAGATGTTTTGATCTCCTAGGGTCCATCAAGCTGCTGAACCACTGAGCTCCGGCTCCTTTTCTTGTTCTCTGATTTGCTTCTTTCAGCATTAAGTGCAGGATAGGCAATATTAGGCAAACTTGTTCTCACTGCTTTGTCTTATATTCCAATAACACAGGTTAGCTTAAACTGCAGCGGCAAAGGTAATGACTTGCAGTACTGCAGGGGAAATGCAACTTCTGCCTGTCCATGTGCCGAGGGACAATCTGGTATATAAAATTCTGGTAAATAATACATATTTTACAGTGAAGCCCACAGCTGTGAAAATTCAAATGTAACTGTTTCAGTCCATCTCATAGACAGCTCCCCACTAATACAAGTTAGCTTAAAACTTCAGCAGAAAATGTCATGACTTGTGGTACTGCTGATGAAATTCAATCCCTGTCAGTCTGTTTCTCAAGAGGAAACCGCAACCTCTTTCCTAAGAGTCCCCTCACCACCACCCAGTGATGTGGAAAACTATCTCCAAGCCGCAAGTCAAGTCTCAATGCCAAATTTTTGAGTCCATGTCTCGAGTCTCATTTCAAGTCCCTATTTTAACAGAAAAAGGGAAGGTAGTGGCAGCGGGGTGTGGGGGTGGGTGGATGTATTCTGGATGTGACCCAGGATGTATTCTGGGGCAAGCCTGAGAGGAGAGAAAAGCTTTTGCGTGACCCAGAAGTGGGTCAATCAGCTTGAAAAAGCCCTGCAGAGGCTTGGAAACTGCACTGTTTGCCAGCAAAAAGGTAAAAATTGGGATTGGAGGGCTTTATTCTACTTTCTAGCACAGACCTCAGTATCCACGGATTCTCAGTATCTGCGGTGTGGGTCTGGAATGGAACCGCTAGAGAACTTGGTGTGAACTGTGTGGAGTACTAGTCTGCCTTGAAAAAAATGCCTTCTATATAATAATAATAATAATAATAATAATAATAATAATAATAATAATAATAATAATAATAGAATGAATACTAGTAGTAACCAAACTGGAAAGAACTAGCAAGAAGCAACCTGCCTGCGCCTGGTTAGAACGTGCTGACCATTCTTGATTCTGTGTCCTAAGAAATGCCTCTGATAATAATATTAATAAGTGTAACCCCCAAACACTGGATGCACTGGCATCACTACAGGGGGGGGGCGGAGCTGTAAGTTCTGCTGAAATCGGAGCCTCCCTTACACGGAGCAACGAAGCAGCCCCGCCCCCTCACCTTCGGATCCTTTCAGGGAAGCGAAAGCAACGTGCAGGGAGCGCAGGGAGGGACCCGAAGGTGAGGGGGCAGGGCTGCTTCGTTGCTCCGTGTAAGGGAGGCTCCGATTTCAGCAGAACTTACAGCTCTGCCCCCCCTGTAGTGACGCCAGTGACTGGATGGAAAGAAGAACGAAGCATGAGCCGATTTCTACCTAACTACCCCAGCCACCAAGAGAAAAGTGTAAGAAAATACGGAGAGTCTTCCTATATATTTTCCCCTGCCCTGCCCCTTGTACAGCCCTCCCCCCATACTTGTGCTCCGTGCCAAAATGCTGAGAAGACTTGCCTTCACTCACCCACTCCCACCCCCACCCCTTTGAAAATCCCACCCACCGCCTCCACTGCGTTCATGCCTGCCTCCATCATCTTTCCACCATTGTGATGCCTCATCCGGGTTTTATGGTGGCCGCTAAGCAGACAATAGAGACTCGAAACAACTCATCCAAAAAAGGGCCAAGTCGTTAATCAAGTCAGGGCAAGCCGCTCGATACACCCAAGTTGAGTCTGAGTCAAGTTGCTACTATGACTTAAGTCGGACTTGTGGGTGAGTTGCGCAACTCAAGTCCCCATCACTACCACCACCCATCAAATTCTCCAAGTGTTAATACTACTAAGAATATTTATATACCACTTTTCAACAAAAAGGTTCACAAAATGGTCTACATAGCTAAATAAATAAATGGTTTCCTGTCCCAAAAGGGCTCACAGTCTAAACAGATGTGGAAGAAACTCCAGCAAGCAGCCACAGGAAAAGGTGCTAAGCTGGAATGAATAGGGACAGCTGCCCTCCCCATGCTGAATATAAGAGGAGCACTACTTTATAAAGTGCCTCTTTGCCCCAGTATTCCTTGAGTGGTACAGTTGTATCATTGCCAAGGAGATGCTATAAAGGATGAACTACTCCCTCCACAAAGCATCACAGAGCCAAGGGTTAAGCATGTAATTAGAATTGATGTGTTTGGGTTTGTTAGTTTTTAAATAGGAGTTGTGATGTGAGAAAGTCTGATCTGGATCAGAAATGTAGCATGGGGAAGGGGGCATTAATCTTTGTTTTTGTTATAGTCCTGATACAGAGTATGTCTTTAAAGCAGCATATTGGCCCCTTTTACACCTGCACACCTGGGAATATATGGGTACATACTGAGCAGCCATTCCATGTGTGCAAGGCTCCCTTAATATAAATAGGGAGAGCACTTTGCTGGGGCTCATTAAACTGATTTTAAAATCAGTCCAATGGTGCAATCCAACTCTTCGACAGCTTAGGGTGTCGCAAACATGCCATAAAGCACATTAGGGTCATTCCATGTCAAATCAACCAATAAAAAATCCATTTTGGAACTTGATGTCACAGATTTTGCTCATTTTTGGTACATTTGTACCTTACCATGAGATGACCTCCCTTGGTGAGTCTCCGGTGTGCAAGAAGAAAGTATCTAAAGTGCAAAGAAAAGATGGGGAAGATTAAAAGGACCTACAAAGAATTTTTTTTTACTTCTGAAGATGATTTAGATGAGGAAAAATGTCACTGTGCTGATTCAGAAATTATTCAGCAACTAAAGGAAAAATTTAAAACTACGAACAGAAGTAAAAAGCTCATGATTTTGATAGTTTTACTAAAAAGCTGATCCTGTAAAAGAATAGAAAGTGAATTCATTCTCTATAAATCTCTCTCTTTAAGTCCTGTTATAAATTTTTGGATTCATTTCAGTTTACCACTTAATTTTATCAATGTAAACTGTAGAAAAATGGACTTGAGGGGTTTAATTCTTGATCACTGCCAACAATAAAATTTAATTTTTGTATGATACCATTGAGATACCATCTTAAAATTTTGACTGATTGACTACAAGACATATACCTTTAAGTGTGATTTTTTTTGAAAAATTTAAAAAAGTTCAATTTTCCAAAATTTCAAAATTAATATTATTTGAATATTTTTGAATTTCTTGAAAATTTACAATTTTGTCATGTTGTATATCAAATGAAAGCCCTATTCATAGGCTTTAAAACGACACCTGTCCCATGTCTGTAGCGTTCATCGGTATCCTGTAACTGGCGTTTGAAGGTGTGGTGACAAGTGAATTTTGGCCTTTTTTTTTGGCAATTTTGAACATTCAATATCTCAAAAACGGATGGACAAAAAAATCTGAATTTTTTTTTAAACATCTCATGGTAAGGTACAAATGTACCAAAAAATGAACAAAATCCGTGACATCAAGGATTTTTCATTGGTTGATTTCACATGGAATGACCCATTAACAGCACCCAGCAAGTAAGTGGCACCAAGACCTGCATCACCCGCTGAGGAGCCCAGAGGACAGCGCTCAGTGCTTCGGCTGGGGGAGGGCAGGAGGGGGTGTAAGGGGTGGGGGGAGGGCAGGGGTGTGCGGATTGGGCCCAGGGGAAGGATTGGTGTCACTGACTAATGCCATATTCTGTGCTCCTTTCCGGGCCTTTCCTCCTTACACAGGACTCCTTGGGTCAGTGCCAGCAAAATACAGGGTGAGTCATAAGGTCTCTAGAATTTCAGTGTACCACTACATTGTAACAGAAAGGGATAGGGTTGTAATGGATGGTTCAAGGGCCAGCTCCCAGTCTGAACAAGACCAGCACACCCCTGGCTCTCTCACCCACAGGTCACTCCTGAACAAGGAGAAGGTAGCTGCCACCACCTGGGGTATTCACCAGATCACTCAGCCCCCATGCTCTGAGAATCTATCGAAAAGCAGATGTTGTGGGGAACTGACCTCCCTGCACAAGGGAGACAGGCCACAAGGTTGCAGGTTAGCTTACACTGGTTATATGGTAGAATGGCGCAGGCGTCTCAGGCCAGGACTTAGCTCATTCAATTTCCCCAATAAGCACACACTGGTAAGAATATAATGATATTTATTTAAGATATCTTTTAGTACTATGAGTGCATAGATTCAAAGGCAGATAATACTGCAAAGGTAGAAAGCTTGGCATACATAATACAGACTTACAGGATTAAAACAATAAAACTAAATTCCTGAAACTAAACTGTTTCCTAACTCTCACCAAGAAGGTTTCCACCCCAGCCCAAAGGGTCCCATAGCAGAACAGTGTGGAGCAAGATGTCGAACAAGTGCAAGCAAGATGAGAGAGAGCCCACCCTAAAGTGAGACACTTTACAATTTTGAGATGTCCAATGATTGACAGGTTGTCACCCAATGGAAGACGGATCTGCACAGTTCCTTCCAGAAGGTTACTCAACCTTTGCTCACCCCCTCCCAACTGGGAGTCATCCACAGGTGTTTCTGGCTAATGAAGATTGCCTCGCCCGTTACTTCATTCCCACCAGATAAAGGAGTCCCCATAATGCATGGCCAGTGCTGAGAACGCAGAAAGGGACTCTGAGAGTTTGGCTGCCTTCCAATCACCATGAGACAGGCAGATTCAGCACATCCTGTTCAAGATGGAGTTTCCAAGAGACCAACATTTGCTCTTAACATTACAAGGGTAACATACTTATCATCTATCATCATAGACGCCTTGGGTCCCTTTGGGGAGAAAGGCGGAGTAAAAATACTGTAAATAAATAGTTAATGGTAACAGAAAGAGAAATGTTCAAAGTTGTTTTACAGATCTTACAAATGCTGGATGTGTCCGCCCTTCACGACACAGCAAATGTCTATCCTGCAATCCAATTTGGCCCACATTTGCACCAGCGTTGCCTGGTCCACCTGAGTGATATAGCTGTGGTAATCCATTGTTTCAATTCTATTAAATCTTGGGGCAGGGGCAGCACAAACACCTGGTCCTTAACGTAGCCCCAGAAGAAGAAACCACATGGCGTTAAGTCCAGTAATCGAGGCGGCCAGGCAAAATGTGGTTGGTCATTGTATTCCAAAATGCAGTAAGCCTTCTCTGCCCCTGACACCACCCTGACTGATAGGAACCACCCTTACTGGCCAAGGATGCGCCACTGCACACATACAAAACTTGGAGACTTTCTCTTTCTATCACCATGCACTGTGTTTCTGTATCCCTTACCGTTATGGTGTTAGGTCCCGGAGACCATTATGACTCACTCTGAGGCTGGAACTTCATTCGGGGTAAATGGACAAATGTCCCCTTACTCTGAGGAGACCCACAGCCCTCTCCTCTCCAGCACAGGATACAGCATGGGCCTGGCACCCACACTGCACCAGTGCTGGGTAGGATTGGGCTGCCTGTTAAACCTGTACAGAGTAAAAGCTATGGAACTTACAGTACTGATGATAAATTTTTAAGATGAAAAATGAAACACTGTTCAAAGGGATGATTGAGAAGGTTTAGCTGTCACAAAAAATTATCTTTATGGTTGTTACCTTGCTCCTGGAGTTATTTTGGGCTTAGGAAAAGTTCTGAAATTGGGTCACCTCCAGCAATACAGTAAAATCACAGCCAGAAAAGGCTACCTCCTGTTCTTTTGGAAACTTAGGGTATGATAATTATAAAACTCTGGCAGAAGAATATGAAATATTTTATGTTCTTTGTATTATTGATTTTTTTCCATTTGTCTATAGAAGAGAGGAATCAACAGCACGTATTGTTTGTTTACAGCATGTAGCATTAAAAGGGCTGGAAGTGAGAATTTCTTACCATAAATTCCTGTTCTGGGGAGAGGAAGGAAGACATCCTGATCCTTTGGGATTGCCCCTCCCACTCCTAGGCAGCAGGACCAGTTAGCTGAATGTCTCCTTCTCTTCCTGAGGGTCATCCAACCCCCAGATTGGACCTGCCTCTGCTGGAAGCAGGTTGTTTGTTGCTGCGTTCCTCAGAGTTTTTCCTATTAGGCTAGCTATTTTTTTCCCAGATAGGATTGGGGCCCTACACAGGGAGGAGGGGGAGTTGCTTTGGTGGCAAGGGAGTGTAATTGCCATGCTTCATGCCGTCTGGTGACAGTGTCTCACAGTGGGCTGCCCAGCCACTGCAATGGGACAAGGAGAGTGAGTGGCAGATGCTCCAGTTCCACCCCGCTCTTCCTCTGGCAGGCAGGGTAGGGTCTGGCAAGGCCTTCACCACCACTGTGGCATTGGAGAGAGCTGGGAGGCCTTGTCCTGCTGCACTCCCTAATGACAGCCTCCCCTTCCTACCCTTTTTCCTGTGGACTGGGCAGGTTGGGTTGAGTGCGACTGCACATCAGCCAGAGCAACAACTACAGGAGCTGCATATGAATCTTTGTCCCACTCTTTGTGTTGTAGTGACACAGGCATACCAGCTGGGGGTAGGATCCCTGGGGAAGGGGGTAGCCTTTCTGAAGGGCAAGGTCCCTCATTCCCTGCATGGAAAGAGGCACTGAGTGGTGAGAATCCCTCCCCCCAATATGTCTCGGGATCAGACACAGGCACAGCTTTTGGCATGGTTGCACAAGAGGTTCTCAGTAAGGTGCCTTGCAAAGCAGCTGGTCAAGGAGGGGGTTCACTCTCAAGCAGTCCCCACAAGAGTAAAAGACACAGGAGGCACCATTCTCAGGGGCACTCCAAGCACAAATGCCTCAGAAAGCATAGCAGTCCAGTTTTCACACTGACATTTGTGACTCAGACAGTATCCCCGAGTCACAGAGCCCATCGCCTCCATGCAGAAGTTACTCCCCTAGGCGCAAGGTGCACATGCCAAGGGAGATCTGGAGCATAGACCTGTTTCCCCCAATCCTAGAGTGGTTATGCAGGGGAGGGGGTTGGCATGAGACAGGAGTACTGGCGAATTGACTGATCCTCAGGATCAGAAGCTTCCCTGGGTTCCTCCATGGAAGAAGGTGAATTGTCAAGGGAAGAGCTGGGCACACAAGGAGGCTAATCTAGACAGACTCCTCCCAGCAGATTTGTTTCTCTGCCTTCTGGCTAAACAATAATCACACCTTCTGGCTCACACTCATCAGCTGAGACTGGAGTCCAAAAGCATGGGGGAAGCTACGCTATAGGCCCCTGATGGTGAACCTATGACACGCGTGTCACTGGTGGCATGCGAGGTCATTTTGGGTGACACACCAGTGTTTCCCCAAGGGCCCCAACATTTTTTGTCTTGAACATTTAGGGTAGAGATTTTTGGCAGACCTCTTTTATTATCTAGTAAAAATCAGCAACAAAAAAGTCATAATGATGTTAAATAAAATGCAATGTGTTCTATAGTTGTTTTCAGTTGAGTTCAATCAGAGACGAACCTGCGCCCCCACGGGGGGGCAGATTTCGCCACCCCCAACAAAAAATGAAATAAATAAATAAATAAAATCGCCCCCCGGGGTTTTTCGGGGGTTTACGGGCTTTTGTACTGGAATCTTCATGTGTGTATGCTTTCTCCCACTTAGCTTGTGTATCGCGGAGCCGATTCGGAAGTTCCCGTAGCCTTTCAGCCTTCCGTTGCTTCCAGCGACCGGCAGAACTCCGGAAAAGCGGCCAGCAGGGCGCTCCGTCGTTCTGCGCTTGCGCAAGTCTTCACAGTTTGCGCATGCGCAAAATGATTGGAAATTTCGCCGTTCTGCGCCTGCGCAAACTGTGAAGACATGCGCAAGCGTAGAACGACGGAGCGCCCTGCTGGGCGCTTTTCCGGAGTTCTGCCGGTCGCTGGAAGCAACGGAAGGCTGAAAGGCTACAGGAACTTCCGAATCGGCTCCGCGATACACAAGCTAAGTGGGAGAAAGCATACACACATGAAGATTCCAGTACAAAAGCCCGTAAACCCCGGAAAAAAACCCGTAAACAGTAAAATAACAGAAAAACAAACCGAAACCTAAAGAGGCCCCCCCCCAGGAGCCTCAGCGCCCTCCGCCTGGGGGCCCTGGGCCCCCCTGCCCCCCACCCTAAGACATCTCTGAGTTCAATTCAAAATTACTATTAAAAGTAGCAATAGTCAAAGTACTATTAAAAGTTGGGGGGAGGGGGCGACACACCGGCAGAGTCAAGTTAGGCATTTTCAAAAATTTTGACACACTAAGCCCAAATGGTTCGCCATCACTGCTTATAGGCCAAGGGGGTCGAGGCTGTGTTTTCCCCAGGGCCCATCCAAGCTGGCAGTTGGATGGGCCCTGGATGCCTTCCAAAGGATTGTGGATGCAGAGTAGGCTAACCTGACATGCAATGTTCCCTCAGATCCCATGGCAGGGAGTTCCACAGTTGTGGCGCCACAGCAGAGAAGGCTCGCCCACATGTTGCCACTCCCCTAACTTGCGATAGAGGTGGTACACGCAGGAGAGCCCCCTCAGATGACCTAAGAGAGCGGGCCGGAATGTATGGGAGAAGGCGGTCCCTCAGATATCCTGGACCCAAACCGTGAAGGGTTTTAAAGGTCATTACCAGCACCTTGAATTGGGCTCGGAAACGAATGGGCAGCCAGTGCAGCCGCTGAAGCAGCAGTTCAACAGAGTCAAACCGCCTAGCTCCAGCGTCCACCCGGGCCGCCGCATTCTGCACTAATTGCAGCTTCCGAACCGTCTTCAAGGGCAGCCCCACGTAGAGCGCGTTACAGTAATCCAGTCTTGAAGTCACTAAGGCGTGGACCACCATGGTCAGGTCCGATCGACTCAAGTACGGCCGCAGCTGGCGCACCAGCCGAAGCTGGGCAAACGCACCCCTGGCCACAGCCGCCACCTGGCTTTCCAGAGAGAGCTGTGAATCCAGAAGACATATGCCTAATGATTTCCAAGACCTATGGAATGTTGAATATGCTAGTTGAAATAAAAGGAAAATAATAGTATTAATTGATCTGCTTGAGCTATTAATACTTTATTTTTAATACATCACTTTCTTGATGTGGGGATTAGGTAAATATATGTATCCTGAATCTAAATAAATTGCTTTCCTGAACTATGTGTTGAAACACAAAGGGAGAGGAATGGAATAGGAATGTCATCCCTTTTCCAGTTTCTAGAAGCCTCCTCCCCGGATAGATTAGCAATAATGTGCTTAAGCAATGGGGGTAACAGTCAACCCTTAACCTGAGCCTTTAGTGCTATGTAGCATGGTGGGAGAGTTTCAAGAGAATGAGAAAGTAAAAGGCTGTCTGTGTCCATTCCCCCTTCCTGAAACCTCCCTACTCTATGCTTGAAATAGTATTACTGTACAAGAATCCGGTTCCAGGCTGGCTGGAACTTTGAACAGAAGCACTCCAATTAGGGGTTCGGGGGTATGCTGCAATCTTTTGTTATGGGTCCCCACTTGTTCCTTCTTAGTAATCCCGTACCTGGGATCGGTAGTGAACTGGGCAGTGAAGCAGGCCACCCACAGACATGATGGTGATTTGTGGATACTCACCAGCTATATAGAAAAGAACGAGAAGAAAAACAGTGCGAAGGTAAATTGGTCTAATTGAGCCCATAATGGTGTGTGCGTGTGTGTGTGTGTGTGTGTGTGTGTGTGCGCGCGCGCGCGCGTGCGTGCGTCCATGTGTGTGTGCACATCTCCCATACAGCATCAATAGGTCACTGTATCACCTAATAGCACAATGGGCTCTGTGCTCTAGACTGCTGAGGTCAACAGCCAGATGAGCTGGAAGCTAGTTATCTAGTCCTGGACTTAGCAGTCTTGTGCTATTGGGGGGGGGGGGGATTCACAATTGCTTATCCTTATCCCGTACACATACAACCTCTCCCAGACCCTCAACTTGCTTACTCTAAATTAGAATCAGTCACTACAACGTCTGGACAGCTCAGTATTCTACTCCAACATTGTCCTTTTATCAAGTCCATTGTCCAAAAACAGGTCTTGGCTTGGCTGTAAGATGGAGAGCCTCTTACGACAGCAATATTTAAATGCATCTACAAATACACACTGTTCAAACATGACAGATTCTGATGGTCTAGGGTGACACTATGTGGTTAATTCAAGCACTGAAAAAGCAAGTTGCATACGAAGTTTTAAAAACAAATACCGGTATGTTGTTCTTAAGTGGCTAGATCAAATATCTATTTTAAATCAGTCAACTCTTATTAGAAAAGTACATAATCTACACCCTGCACAGAAAAGTCCAAGTAATCCTATATTTGTTCCCAACATAATAATTTACAATATGCCTAGATAAAGACTGTAGACCAAGAAAATATCTATGCATAAAATAAGGAAGTAACGTACTTAAAATATGGAAGCAAAGGAAAATATGGAGCTTTATTGCCTGCAAGTGTCTTATGATAACAGTACAGTGTATATTTACCAAACCAGCAAGGCATAGATAGGTACTATAGTGCTTACATGTTGTGAATTGCATTTATTTGTAACTGGTATGTTCATAACTACTTAGAATAAGAAATGAGCCTTACACACAAAAGAAGGCCACTGCTACATTAAAAATATCCATCAGTAGCGTAGCTAGAGGGGGGGGCAGCGAGGTAAGTGCTGCGCAATGCTACATGACAGTGCAAAGTGGTCCCTCCCACTCACTGTTGGAGCCATTCTGGAAGTGAAGGCAGCATTGCCTTCGCTACTGGAATGCCTCCAACAGTGACATGGAGGGGCAATTTTGCACTGCCATGTAGCGCCATGCAGCACTTACCGTGCCACCCCCTCTAGCTACGCTACTGATATCCATTATAAACCTATGAAAGGATTTAGGAGATTGATATACACACAAGATCAAAATGTACTACTAAATGAAATAATTGCTTAACACCAGAACCCACGTATACATGAGTAAACTATCCTGCAATGAACTCTCATACTGGAGTACGTTGGTCATCTGTATTATTCTTCCAAGTAAGGAGAATTTTACTACACATCTGATGGAGTTGTATGTTAAAGTGGTCATTGGTTTCCACACTTTGATGTGAATCAAAGGAGGTGTAGGGGTATGGAACTCAACATGTACAGCAGGGTATTTGAGACTTTTGACCACCACCCAGCAAGCCAGTCTCAAAACATAATGGATCTTCGTCAAGAGTTGCCTCTGATAAAGCACATGGAACTGTGTTCAGGATGCAATCCTGACTGAAAAGCCGGCGACGAATGTGCTATAAATTACATTCACGACGACTCGGGAGCAAGGAAGGCCAGCGCAGAGGCTGGCCTTCCTTGCTGTCGCTGGAGCGCCTATGTGGCCGCTGGATAAGGTAAGCCAGGATCCGGCGGGGGCGTTTCAGTGGGCGAGGGAGGGGGCCATTGGCCTAGCCGGCCCGGGAGGGAGCGGGGGATGGCTAATAATAATATACTACTATTAATATAATAATATACTACTAATAATATAATAATATACTACTATTAAGTGCTCTTGTTTTTTGTTTTTTTGTTTTGAAATACATAATTGTATATAGTGCGTGATCCAGCTATACAATTTTTCTTCTTCCTGCTTAATAAACATGCATTTGTTCAGTATGGGCTTTTTTCTTCTTATTATTTTCAATCATTTTTCCATATGATTTATTTTATAATGCTTATAATTCTACTCTCTCTTAAAAAGTATGCGTCTTGGATGTCGGCTCCTCTTTCCTTTTGACATTTTACTGCTTTTTGTGTATCTTTGTTTTCTATATATATGCTAACTTTCCACAGTTACATTCAGCCAATCTAATACACAAAGTGGCTACATTGTTACATGTACTGACTCAAACTTTCACAGTCTGTATCCATCAGGTTACCAGGGTGACCAAGCATAAAAGACACTGCAGGTTGGAGCAGGGAGAAAAGTCATCCGTAGTGGAACAAGTTATAAAAACAGGTCATACAGTGGACTTTGCTGTCTCATCGGCCATAATCAAAGATTTTCGATCAAGAGTGCATCAAGAAGCTATAGAAATTATGAAAAACAAACAAAATATGAATAGAAAAGAGGGAACATGCAGTGTAAATAAGACCTGGCTGCTAATACACAGAACTGCCAAAGTGAAGGGGGAAAAGAAAGAGGGAAACACAGTATGAATGAGATGTGCATGACTTTAAGATGAAAACAGGGTGAATGAAGTAATTGATAAGAACAGTGCAGCTGTTTGTGGTAAGCTGTTAGTGAGTATAAGAACAGGAAGAAGGGAGAGTGGATGTCTACTTCTGACGAAGCTCAGCACAGTTCATGAGCAAAATGGAAAGTTATACTTTGTAAGTTTTAATTTTACTTTGTTTTTACACAGTTTTAAAAACTGAAAAAGGACTATATTGAGATTGTAACATGTGTTTATTTTCTTTTAGACAACATAGTTTCAAATATTTATTTACTTATTTTAGAAGCAATCATTTTAACCTTAATCCCCCTATGCCTTTATACTTGTCTGGTTTGATTTAATTTACATTCAGTACCATTTTTTCTTTCTCCTTTCATGTCATTTGCTTTAAGGAGTCCCACTTTTATGGATTATGTGAACATTCATTTATACTTCCTAAAATACAGTTATTTCTTTGATTTACAGCCCAATCATATCAAGCGGCTCCACTGCTGGAACTAGTGTTTATGGTGTTGCAAACACCATTAACTGCCAATCCTCACTATCATTGTGGTGCCGGAACGAGTGTTCTGGCACCGGAAGGAGTTGCAAATGTGCCATAAGGCAGTTTTGCAACTCATTGGGATCAGGGAAGGCTGGCGCAACACCTGCCTCCCCAGCTCCAGTGATGGACCTGACCCTGATGACGACAGACCTGGTAAGTTAGGATCCAGCGGGGGGGGGATCTCTGGGGCAGGGAGGGTGGCCATTGGCCCAGGTGGCCTGGGAGGGGGCAGGGGACGGCCTTTGGCTGTATCCTGACCCCTGCCGGGAACCGGAGCCTTTACCCATGTAAAGACTCAACTTGAACTCAGTTTCACAAACTACGATCCTCTTGTCCAGTAAAAATATTTTTTAAGTATAGGGGAATGATCCACTTCCTGATCATGTCCCATGCACACTGTTCAGCATGTATGATTTTGCTCCCACTTTCTCACCTCCGACACACAGATAACTATGTTCATGCAAGGGCTGTATGTATGTAAAGTATATATTGACAAGCAGGAAACTTGTCTCAAATCTACGTACCTACAACCTTTTATATGCCCATGGTTTATCACAGGTGAGATACTAATGTTCAAAAATTCCACAACTTGATCAAAATTGATCTGTTCTATTCCGAAAACGTTGCGGTATTGGTACATTTTACAACATAAAACCAACTAAATTGTAGAAAATGTGTGTGAGTATAACTAGAAAAACACCACTTTCCCAGATTTAAATATAAATTCTAAATCTATATGTATACCATGTTTCCTCGAAAATAAGACAGTGTCTTAATTTTGACTCCAAAAAATGCAGTAGGTCTTATTTTCAGGGAGGTCTTATTTTTGCAATCTGTGGCACGGCGACCCCCCCGGCACTTACTTTGACCGATTAAAACTTTACTCTGCAAGGTTGAAACCTCCTTGATGGCCTCTCTAGCACGTCGTCTCTATGGTGGAGGACTCAAGTGCAGGCCTTCCAGGCCTTGCAGAGCCTTACACCCTTGGGAAAGAATGAAGCTTAAATCAGTCAAAGCAAGTGCCGGGGGGGGGTGCTGGGGGGGTTGCACCCATCTGGCTGATGATCCTAGCTAGGTCTTATTTTCAGGGGAGGTCTTATATTTATGAGTGCCAGCAAAAATCATGCAAAAATGATGGTAGGTCTTACTTTCGGGGGAGTCTTATTTTCAGGGGAAAAGAGTAAAAACAAATGTCCTGATTGACTCGCCAACGCCCAGACCAAACCCCTCAACCTAGAAACATGAAATTTGGGCAGTATATTCCTTCCATGACGTAGGCACCCACTAAGAAGGGATTCTTAGAAATTCGAACCCTGAAGGGGTGAAAAGGGGTCAAATGTGTTTTCATGGATTCCTCAATATCTCTTAGGCCTGATGAGATATTGACTTGGTTTTTGCTTACAAAGGTTACCCATACAAATGTTTAGAAACATAATTCAGGATTTTGCCCTAATCAACCCCTAAAGGGGCTAATCTAGATTTGGGGGTCAATTATAGAACCCTTCGTCATGGCCATTCAGAGGAATTTTATCAGGGAGTACAAAGTTTCTTTTGGGCCCCTTCCCTACATATGAATTTGGCTCCTGGGGCCCCTTTTTTGCTCCAGGGCCCCTTTTTTGACCATTTTTTGCCCTGGGCCCGGGTACAAATTAACCCCTTAACCCCCCTCTCAGAGGCCCTGCCCTTCATATCTCCTGTGTCTCCTGTGTTGAAAATTTCATGTCATTCGATGGGACTATAACTTTTAATAATTGCAGGGTGTTGCCTATCAGGTAGTTGTGCTACATTTAAATGGTTCATGGCAATCAAAGGCTTATGGGAGTCAAAATGAATTTAAAGTACTTAACTCCCACAGTGGAGCGTGGGTATCAAGCTAGTATATTATATAAAAATAATATCTAGTGGAAGTAAGTTGGACTTGTATCAGTGGACCTTATCCTGATACACCCTTTACATATCTGCATGGCACACACTCAAATAATGGAACTCTGCAGGGGCAACACACACACACCCCAAAGACCATGAAATATTTGGGGTTAGAAATGACCACAAGTTTATTTGATGGGCTTGCAACATCCCAAAATAGACCAGTGTGAGAATTAGACCATATCTCAGCATTGATTTCTCATGCCCCCCCTCTTCTGAACAGCACTAAATCATAGGCCAGCAGATTCATGAGAACTGAAATCAATAATTTCAATAATTTATTGCAATTTCAATAATAAATACTGTTAATAATTAATTAATAATTTACAGCACAATCCTGTGTAAGGATCTGGCCGGCGGCCCAGGGCTGCCCATCGAATGGCAGGCCGGAACTCTACTCGGGAAATGGGACGCTCGTCCCCTTCTCCAGGTGTAAACCGGGGCCGGCCCGATAGGCCTCCTCGGTTTTCAGCCAGCTAAATAGCTGGTGGAAATTGGAAGAGGTTGTGTAATGGCCAAGCAACCCAGTGGGAACTGGGATATGGAGGGAGCCATCTCTCACCCCCTCCCGGGCTGGCTAGTCCAAGGCCCCCCTCCCTCGCCCACCGGACCGCCCACACGGCCGGCGGCGGGAGAGCTTACCTTCCTCCAGCAGCTGCGTCTGATGACGGAGTGAGGGAGGCCGGCCTTGCGCCGGCCTTCCTTACTCTTGAGGTATCACAAACGTGCTTTATGGCATGTTTGCGACATCTTGGAACTGCAGAGTGCTTGCTCCGCCGTTCCAAAGTTCCAGTGGATTGCGCCCTTAACCTCTTAGGATTCCAAAGGCAAGCAATAAGGAGTAGGCTAGAGGACAGGTAAAACTACTAGTAATTAGTACCCAGATCTTTTGTTCAAACACTAAAATTCAGTACACAATCCATCACAATTGAGCATTCCTTGCTTAAGCATATTTACTCTGTGTTAGATTACGGTCATTCCATTTTACCTGCATTAATAGGGCCCCTTCCATTTAGATGGATGGGTCATCATTTGGAATATTCTGGCAATCTCCCAGGCATGATTCTCAAAGTGGTGATATCTTGCTGGTATAAGCAACAATCTTGAACCTTCCTTGGGCTTGATGCTATCCAATTTTTTGAGCCTATAGCTGGCACTCGCAAGGTAGCTTGCATCCATATGCTTGCAGATCCTATTTTGTTTTCCTGTTCTCAGAATGCATATGTGCTCCCGCATCAAGGTAAGTTGGCAAAATGTAATTAAAATTGCAATGCAACCAAAAATATTGTACATGCATTTGCATATGTAAATTCCCAACACACACAAAACACCACCACTATAATTCATATCAACTGCTTTGCAAACATTTCTGTTGAAAAGCAGCATACAAATATTTGTAACAAAAAATACAGTATAAGTTTGTACAATTTGTTTTGCAGGGGGAAAACTGTAAAAGCTCTGCATGCAGAGAAGTTGTACTGAAAAGCAAAGCTATCTGAGACACTCCACGGATGTTTCACTGAGATGCAAGAGCGTACAGAGGCGATGAGGAAAACAGAAACCAAAGGCAGGTTTCACACATTTCTAATCCGCATCCATTCAGACTACCCAAACCTTTACAATGACAGCACAATAGTGTCCTTATTTCAGGTATGCAATATAAAGCGCAATTACCTTGGTTAAGATCAGGGTCCGTGTCCCAAGATCCTGCACTGGACACCTGCCCAAGCTGTGAAAAACTGCAAAAGACAAAGGAATAATATACTTCATCAACTTAACTCTCACGTAGCCTAACAAGGATCGTAGCAAACAAATGATAGAAGAAGAGAAGAAAATAGAGAACCCTTGTAACACCCACGATCAGTCGAAGGTACAGAGAAAAAATATTTCCAAATCTGAACTGAATCATCTGCCTATTATGTTCTCCCTAAGGGAAGGTCATAAGAGCATAAGAACATAAGAAGAGCCCTGCTGGATCAGGCCAAGGGACCATCTAATCCAGCTTCCTGTATCACCATTGTGCTTCTGGAGTCATGACAAAAATTTCCTTTTGACAAAAGAACAGGGGGTAGGTTACTCTTAGTCCCATCTCAGACTGCAGTTATATCAGCCATATCCAAAGTACTTAAACTGGCAGACAACGGTCCTGCAATCAGCTCAGAGCAGCACATAAACGATGCTTTTTACTATCATTTTAAGAATGCTGTCCAGTCATATAGCATCTTAAGCATTTTTGGAAACTTAGGGTATGATTTAAATGCCATGTACTAATGCATCTTAGAGGCTTCACTCAGAAATTGGTCTTTAGGTCCAATCCGTGATGTTCCGCCGGCGAACACTGTTGCAAAAGCGCCATAAAGTGCTTTACAACAGCACAAGGCCTATGCCAGTGGGAAGGCTGGAGCCTTCAAACTGCGATGCCCATTGGTGCAGGGAAAGGGCAGGGAGGGGCAGAATGGGGCAGAGGAGGGTGGCAATGGAGGCAGGCAGGGGGAGGATCGCGCCCGGGTGGGGGGAGAGATTGACAGTGCCAGCAACTCCATATCCTAACCCCCTTTGTGGACCTGATCCCACAGCATGGGTCCACATGGACCTGCACCATATATTTAGCTAGTGCAGGTATGAGTAGACCCCCCCCCCCCCATGACACAGAGGCTTACCCCAGGTAAGGGAATGATTCACAACTCCCCACCACCACAGGATGTAGAAATTAGCCATTTTGGTGCTGCTAAATCAGCACAGAGGGGAACAATAGGATTGGGCTGTTTGTTGCATTGATGGATTTTCTTGTATGCATCTCTGGATCAGCTCAAATGAGCTTGGACTATTAGTAGAGGTGTTTGAAAATGGTTTTATTTTTTATAGACTTCATGATTTAATTTTTTTTGAAAAAGACAGAAGGCAGTTATGTGTTTTTATTCCAATTTCATTTTATTAGCTTTTAATTTTATTTGCATTTAAAGTGATCAGATAGAGTAGCCTGTACTATGGGTGTTTTTTTCTTCCAAGCAGTAGTATTCACAGACCCACTTCCTGCTTTGGAAGCTTATCCACAAGAACAAATATATAGGTTTCACGTCTGCAGTAGAATATCATGCATATTTTTGGCTCTGGCGTCACTACAGGGGGGGCGGAGCTGTAAGTTCTGCTGAAATTGGAGCCTCCCTTACACGGAGGAACTCCCTGCACCTTGCTTTCGCTTCCCTGAAAGGCTCCGAAGGTGAGTGGGTGGGGCCGCTTCGTTCCTCCATGTAAGGGAGGCTCCAATTTCAGCAGAACTTACAGCTCCGCCCCCCCTGTAGTGACGCCAGTGATTTTTGGCATCCTCAGTTTTTAGTCTCTCTGTTTGTGGGTGTCTCTTTCCCCTTGAGAGTTATGTTTCATTGCTTCCCCCCTTCAAAAGTGGAATAGGACTGAGTTCAGAGGATGAGCAAAAGTTTGTTAAAATATACTGTACAGTACTGTACTACAGAAAATAAAATAAAGGCTTGCCTGCTGTTCTTGCCTGTGCCACCTAGTGGTTGAATACTGCATAGTGCCTATATAGTACAAGCAAGCAATATGGAACCGTAGAAATCGGAGAAAGGAGTCCTCCAACGGAAGCAGAAGCAACAGGATGGCCTTTGGAACTGTTGGAGAGGCTCCACAATGTGTTTTGGTTGAAAAAAAGACCAGAGAAACAACAAGGCAGCACTGAGAGGGGTAAAATTGGGGTTAAGTTGCTGTATTCCTAAAAATCGTTTGGTTTTTCAAATGAAATCCATGTTATATCGCAGTATTTTGCATTTACCATTTTCAAACATCTCTAACGATTAAATACATCTATATTGTGAGTAAAGCTGGATATATTCTGCAGCTCTACGGCACAAGGCTTTCTGGTTAGCCACAATTATTTGCTAATGGAAATCAGAAATCAAATTTTCACTTTCATTTGTTACCAATTGCTTTTTAAATTTGATGTTTCACATTTGGTGATTTTAACATTAAATAAATGAAAGTAGAACAGTTAACAAATTATATTACCAAGTATGATAGTCAAACTAAAAAAAAAATGTTACCTGAATCACACATTTTGCCAAACAATTACATGAAGATTCTGAAGCTTGGAATTTAAAGGAACCAAATTCTTAATCCCAGTTGAAGAACTGATTCTTTTTTTTTTAATATCACTTGAATGTTCTTGCAAAGTGAGAAAATTTGCAAATGCCAGTTTCCTAAACTGAAAAATATAAGGATATTGATTTAGCAGTATTTGTTATTACAACCATAATGTGGTGGTTTATGTGTCAGTCCTTTATAATGCATTCTTGCTTTGTCAACCACAATTTTTTTTTTTTTGCTAAACTGATTATATTGTTCATGCTTTGTGAAAGAGCAGTGGACAGTATCAGGAAATCTTATGACCAATGGAGAAATTAATGACAAGATCATAGATGCAGAGTTAAATTACATGTAAAACATGTTACATGTTTACATAAATCATGTGTTGCTTTCATCATTTCCTTTCAGCTTTGTTCTCTGACCATTGCCTATATTTATGCTATATCCCAATCAACAAGAAGTAATTCCAGTGAGTGTTTTATTATGCATTATGTTCTATATGTTCTATTTGTAAGCCACTTTTGTGTTATGAGTAATGACATAATTTCAACAAATAAATAATGCACCTATCCAGAAAACTATGCATATTTGTGATGAATTCCCTCAAAGGTATCTGCCTAATAGACTAGAACAGCAGACCTTGCATGAACCCCTGGGGATTGATTGCATCACACCAATCACATCATGTAGATGTTCTACTGCTTTTGCTTGATACTGAGTCACCAAATAAGGTCTGCAGAAGTGACAATTAATACCACAATATAAATTTTAAAATAATTGATTTTAAGTTACATGGATTCTCCAGTTGAAAAAAAGAGGGCTTTAAAATCTAACACAACCATTGTATCAAATCCTTTATGTTGGTTGCACCTGGATATACAATTCCAAAATCCACTGACTACATTTTTGCACAGACCAAATAGTGAAAACAATCATCAGGTGATCATTCAAAAACTGCATACTCTCAATAGGGTGCTTATAAAATGTAAAACAACCTGTGCTTCTTAGAAGAAGGAAGAAATAAAAAACTATAATAAACAAAGTGGGCATTTGCAGTCAGTTTCAATTTAATAATACATAAGTTTGTCTTATGTATTCATCTTGCTAAGTGGTGGTGAGAATTTTACCACTCCCTTGTTTTCTCAAATTTCAGAGACAGTGTGGAAAAACTCCCAGTGTAGTTGGATAATACAGATGATGGTTACAGATGGTCGTTTTGCTAGATGTAGTCAACTGGCATATGACAAAATCCTCCTGACCATTTGTGCAAACTGATTTGGTCATCTGTTTGGGCTCAGAGGAATGGATTACCAAGTGGGTGTATGCACACTGTGTCAAGTCACCACATGGTTCATGATGGCCTGTGTTGACCTCAACATTTAGAGAGAGGCATATGCATCCGTGGTAATTGCCCCTTTGTCCTCAAGGTGGCCAACCTCTAATTTGGAGAACTGCTGCTTTTATACAATTGACCTGTAAGCCATTCTCCACTTTGACCCAAAACCTTCAGTGTGATAACTCCAAAATATTTATGAGTGTCTGGCATTAAAGTTAAAGAGGACAAAAAGGAGGGGAGGAACTATGTATACCACTCTGAGCTCCTTGGAGGAAGGGCGGTATAAAAATGTGAAAAATAAATAAAGTTGATTTCAAAATCTGTGTTGTATTGACTGAAAGTGGAAATAAAGAAGGATGTTATATTCAGAGTTTTATTGTTCATGCTGCTTTGTGAATTTATTATTGTTTCCTCAATTTCCACTTGTGCTCCTGCCAGGAGATATTATTAGACAGTAAGCAGCAAGAGTAAAACGTTATCATTTTGTTTCAAACTATAAAATAATTTACATCACATATTTTACTTTTGTGTTTTTGTTTTGTAACCACAAACATTCCAGCATCACACTGTAGGAATAACAATAGAAAGCATAACCTTTTGCATAGTATTAAATGAACAGAGACAGTAAGTTCTTTATTTACAATTGTCTAAATTTAAAAAATTCATAAAAACAGATGAATAAACATATAGGAATAATAACCCCTAGTGGGATGGATTGCCAAATGTACTGCTGTATTGTTTTCACAAATCTCATGCTTTTAGGTACAGTACGTAGAGAGCGAGCATTTTATGTATTGCAGGGAATTTCAACATATATATTATTTTGGTTTTTTGATCCATTCTTCCCATCACAGAGAAGCCAAGCAATAAAGAAAAGGAACATGGTTCACAACTTGTAGTTGAAAGGTCATTATAGCTCATCTGCCTTTAAAAAAAAGTCTGTTTATCATATACATAAAGCATGGTTTCTTTTGACAGAATCCAAAGTTTCCTATGCATCACAGTTAATATATATTCTATTTTTCTTTTAACTATATATGTACAGAATGAAGTGTTGGTTCTTTTAAATAGTTTTTTCAAGTCTGCAAATGGTACTCTACTGGTTTTTAAGAAGCTGTTTTACAATGTGGACACACACAAAATGAAATAAAGCCAAGAAAGAATCCATCAAAAGAAAAGCTTAAAATAAAAGGCAAATAATCAGCATTAAAATGTTGAAATCAAATTTTTTCCAGTACCAACAATCTTGTAATTGCTTGATTCCAAAGCGACATGCTTTTCCCTGTATGTAGACTTTATTTTCTTTTTTAAAATATGGTATCCCAAGTAGAATACAGAACCTCAGTGTTACACAAAAGTTAGTCACTGTTATTTACAATCCAAGGTTGAACCCTGGCTAACTTCCAATTAGTTTGATTCTAAGAACAAGTTGAAGTCAGCTGGTGTTTCATACCAGCTTTGAGAGTTAAGAACTGGGTACCACTGTCTGTTGAGAAGAGGGTTGTGTAAGCCTGGGAAGGTTTGCCAGACATTTGGATCAGAGCGAACTATGTGGAGCCAAAAGACATTAACAGCTTCTTATAAAAGTCCAGAAGCTGGCAATTCAAGCTGGTTAGAGTTTCACCTGGCTGAATCATCAGGGTGCACCCTCAGAACATTAGTCATTTCAAACTGCAGTTTGGCCAGGAATCTCATCTTGTCAGAAGAGTTTCTGGCTTGGAATAGTTCTTCTGACTACAGAGTCGTTCCACCATATTAGCCAACTTTAAAACAGCAGGCAATACATCAACAAATAAAGTATTCAAGATAATTAAAAGCCTAAGGGCCTTTCCCCCAACTCTTCTGGCATAATTGATCATGTTAATCAAAATGTCTTTCGCACTGTACAAGTTTATGGAAAAGATCATAAGGTGAGAAGTCTCGAAGTAAACCTTGTATTAATACAAAAGTCATTTATGAAAAATCCGTAACCCACAAAGTGCTTTGCATTCAAGTGGTTGACACAGCAATTCTATAAGCTTCTAAGTTACCAGGGCTGTTACAATCTTGAGGGGGGAAAAACACCCACAATATTGCAGATGTTCACAATGGCTTTCCTTGTAGAAAGCACAACACATGGGAAAAAACAAGTTTCAGGGATTTGCTACAGCATACTTCTGTGACTACAGGAAGACAACCTTGATTTAAAAAATAATCACACAAAGCACATTTCAGAATACACTTCATAAAGTTTCATTCAAGTCTACATAGTGCAGAACATGATATCATTTTTCTTTTTTTAAAAGTCAAAGCAACAAACCATAGTGGTTCTCATCCAAAATGCCAACAGCCCATATTTTGCAAGAAATAAATGGCTAAATTTCTAATGAAAAAGAATCAGCACACAATATTTCAACACTAGTTTGATCGTCATAGAAAGCCAAATATAACTTAATTTTGAACTGATATTCATAAACTCCACTGAGCTTTATTATAATCTTTTTTAAAAAAATACGTTTAAGAAGCCATTGCAATACACTTAAATAAGGAAATGGCCTCGTCATTGAGTACTGCATCAAAACAAGGTCAAACAATTCATTAAAAAAGAGAGAGCAAAAAACCTGATCATTTAAATTTGTATTTAAAACAAAGGAAGCCTTTCTGTTTCATTACCCTCTATATGGGATCACAATGCTACATCCTGTATGTTATATTTTGGCTTCTTTTGTTATTTGCTAGCATTATCTACATTATTTAACAACAACAACAAAAAAAACCTAGCAGGCAAAAATCAGATCACAGTTGTAATAAAACATCCAGGGTGCCATATTACAGAAATTTTCATTGAGTTGAGCAATTTGTGTATTATCTCGGCAGGAAGTGCTGTCTTAATCCTACAAATAGTTAAGGATATTATCTACAGTTCTGTAAACAAATTACATTCTTTATTTTTAGGACATAAATAAGTTAAAATAGAGCAATTTGAGCAGAAAAAGGCAACATGCCAACAAAGAAACTTTATATATAACTATATATGGATATATACACATATATAGTTATAATATATTATGCATATATTTATATGTATATATCTCTCTATGTAGTCTCATAAATGCTTATTTTAGGTTCCTCTGTCCAACTGGTGCAAATCTACTGTGCAAGTTAAGCTTTGCAACTTCAAAAAAGTTATTTTAAATTAATCTATACAACTGAGTCCATGCCACACAAGCGTTTAAAAAAAAATTTCACAGACGAGTGAATTGGATAAATAGCCTCAAATAAGTCCCCTGCATTTCCTGCTTAAGGAATAAAAAGAAGGGAGGGTTGGAACTGGATAGTACATTCATGCAGGAGGGCATTTGTATTGTTTTTGTTTGTTTTGTTTCTGCAGGGGGAGCAAGAGGGGAATATGTAAATCAGCGATTCATTCTTTCCCCAAAACCAGTGTGATCAGCGATGCACTCTTTTTTCTTTCTCTCAAAGTGAACAGGAGTTCAAACAGTTTCTCAGCCAGCATTGTTTATACATATTTTTTCTATGTATATATTATTATTATTATTTATATTAATATTTTTGCAGTGACAATTTCAGCTAAAGTGATGTTTCCAGGCTATGGATAGGGCTTCCTGGACTAGAAGAGGTAGCTGATTTACTTGTATCAGTCGTAAGGTTTATCCCACTGTCGATAGCACTATTGTTCTTGTTCAGTGAGGACGGTGGACTTGGGTTTTGCTTGAGTGCAGGATCTTCTTCTAGTTCTGTATCATCAATGAGAGGGATATGGGGCTGAGAGTCTTCTATCCTAAATTCAGGATGAGTCATAAAGTTGTGAATGGAGGTTCTAGATTCTGGTTTTTCTAAACCTTCATAGAGAGAGCTACGGAAGGCCTTCACGACGCGGATCTGAGAGGAGGGAAAAAATAAGAGAAATGTCAGTGGTAACTGCTTTTACAAATTTTCACATGGTGGTTAGCTTTTTTTGATGGTGAGAAAATGGTGTATGGTTAGGGCAGAGCAGGCAGCTGTAGTCCATAGTCTCTGGATGCTAAATGCATAAACGAGTGGTTCAGTTTTGTGCATTTTGAGTGTCTGAATCAACTGCAATGTTAAAACCATATGAGTTTAAAGCCATCAGAGAACTGATGGGTAGCATTAGTTAAAGAAAGCGAACATCCACTCATGTGGTACATCCCTAGTAAAAGACAAGCCATGTTAATTCCATTGCAAATGTAAAACCATGCATGTTGATAGTTTTGCAGTGAATAAGTAAGAAAGCTTTTTATTTTTAAAAAAGTCTTATTTGTTTAGGAAAAAACCCACAAAACAAATTGCACATCTCAAACAAGAAAGCACAAAACAGACACAGTTGGATGGATAGGTTGTATGAGAGACAAACAAAGGAGCCAAATGTAAATACAGAAAACATACATTTTTTAAAAAAAAAGCAAGATCTAAAAATGAAGCAGCCAAAATCACAAAAAAGCCAAGCAGACAGACTACTTAGGCAGAACAACATGCTATACAGGAAAAAGTCACAGTTGTCACATAAACACAGCTAACTGGCACACAACAACTACACTTGGAAGCCTGGATAATGTGAACATGTAATTGTTGATCCAACTTTTATTTTTTTTCCCTTCATGCATATGTGAGGTAAACACTCGAGTATAGACCCACTGTTCTAGCCATCTTTTTTTTTTTAATAAGAACTTACTAAAAAACAAGTAATGTTAGAAAATTGTATAATGAATGTTGGGTTTCATATAATTGAATTACACATTTCTTTGTTTTCTTATCTCATTTGCAAACTTGGTTCATAAAGTTTAGTTCATAAAGTGGTACATTTTTATGCCTCATCTGCAGTACTTGCACTATGTCAATTACTTCTGCCAATACAGTATATATATTTTTGCCTTTCTATTACTGAGTCATAAGAACATGTGAAAAGCCAGCTATATGATTTAATAAATAGACTGTTCTGACAGCACATCAGTTTACTTTGCGTGCAATGAGGTTCAGGAGGTAAACATCATATTGCTGGGTCAGGAAGGGGCATGTAGTTCTCCATAATAGAAATGGGAGAGCATTCTAGATTTATTATCTTGTCAATGCAGACAGTACTACTAAATGTTACTAGTGAGAAAAGACAGAATTTTCTGAAGGGAAAAGTCAGAAAGGAAAAAAAAAACAGAATGGCAAGTATGTAAACTGCTGGGAAATGTATTATGACTATAATGAATTCTAGGGTTTGGGGGCTTTTTATTCATCTCCTAATTACAAAATGAAGTATTAATGCTAATCCAAATGAGAGATTATTGGCATACATTTGAGGCAGAATTGTTGCAAGTATTCCACTTGCAGACATGTTTACTTATTAGGGTTCCCAAATTGATGGAAACGCTCTTGGCTAAACACATGCATTTTGAAAACTGGGTTAGAAAAACTATCCCGTCTAAAGTGAGTTACCACCTGCTACTGTCCTTTTACTCCAAAAATGCAGCCCACCAATTAAACCCAGAAAGAGTCTAGAATTCTGAATGAGGTTAGAGAAGACTACAGCAGAATTGTTGGGTTTCTAAAGACCCAAGCACAGAGTTTCATTTCTAGAAAAGATGGAACCAAATAGGCTTGGACTCGGAGAACAATTCCTTGGGACTGGAAAGCCTTCTTCCAAAAGAGGGGCAAACTGTCAGAGCTCCAGAGTTTTGCTGATTTCAGAGAAGTTCTCCCCTGCTTGCTGCTAGCCTCACTGTCACCCTTTATTTAACCGTCGCATTGGTGGCGGGCAAAGTAGCAGTGGCATGCAAGAAGGAAGAAGACTTTCTTTTCCTCACCTCACACTCCAGAGCAATGTGCCATGGTAAAAGTGGGAACAGTGCTACCGTGCAGAAGCTTTTTTTCTCCCCACTCCCCTTGTTGCTCAGACTCTCTCTAGCATGCTGAGCCAAGGTGTAGTGGCCATTGGGAATTGAAGTCATCCAAGGGCTACTGGAATGTACATTGTTGCTGCCCTTGAGAAGATTCAAAATCCCAAAGGCCACTGCACCTTTGCAGCACCTGTGCGCTGCGTATCAGACAATCAGAGCAACAAGGGGAGGAGGGGAGAAAAAAGCTTCTCAGGGTCTTCAGGGCAGCACTGCTGCCACTTTTATCATGGTACACTGCTTTAGATTGAGTGTGGGGTGAAAAATAAAGCCTGCCTCCTCTTTGCATGGTAGTGTTACTGGTGCTCCTGTGTTACCAATGAGACCAGTAAGTAAAATTAGGGGGTGGGGCCTGGCAGGGAGGGAGTGGATTATTTACTAAGCTGCCTCAGGTTGGTTCTAATAATGTCTGAGTTCTTAATGGGGGGGGGGGGGGGTTTGGTTCATTTCTGGGCTAGTCCAAGATGAACTTTTAGGAGTTTTCCCTTTAGAGAAATCTTTAGGACCAAAGTTTAACTGGAGAAAAGTATACTCCCTCTCATTTTTTTAAATTAAAGCTACAATACAGAACCAGCCAGGAGCACAGTTTAACACTTCAGATGGAAACTAACTGGGAAACATTCTGTAGTTCCACCATGTAGGAGGTGGAACCATAGGAGAAGAAGGCTCTTTGTATCCTATGACCACCTAGTAAGCCCAATGTTACATTGTTCTCCTATGTCTGGACTTCCAACTGTCCATGTGCAGGGACAGGCAGGCTAGTAAGGATGAGATTGGTGTTCCCTCATATCATCCGAGACATCATATTGTAATCGACTAAGTGGCTCCTATGTGATTCCAGGTGGATTGTTTCCATGTTACTATTCAATCCTATTCATACTTACAGCGCAATCCAGCCTATCTTTAGGCCGGTGGAGCACCTGCTTCCCTGGCCTAGGGTGTCGTAAACTTGCTGTAAGGCATGTTTTCAACCTGGGAGTAAGCAGCGCTGGTACGGAGGCCCATACTGCTCACTCCACAACCTACCTGGACCCATGCCGGACGATGCAGGTAATGGTTGCACCAGTTGGTGGGAGGGCGGGCTGGGGTGGCAGGGGAGGGGCCAGGAGGGGGACGGGGATATTGGCAATATGCTCCACCATATACCCATCCCCCTCCCAGGCCAGGTCGGCTTTACATGGCCTCCCCGGATGTGCGCCAGTTCCAGAGCTGGCGCGTATCCAAGGAGGCCCATTAGGGCCTCCAGGAATTACACCAGGGGGAGGGGACATTCAGGAAGGGGAGGTGAGTCCCAGCCATGCCAGCGCGGCCTGCGACTTGGATGCAGCAGCTGGCCCAGTATGTTGGAGATAGACCTTTAGGAGCCAGAGATTAGTCTACTATTATTATGACTAATCTCAAATAGGGAAAGAGGCGCATATTTTGCAAATATGTTTTCACTCCACAAAATGCACCTCACTTTTTGGTGATCTTTGGGAAGTTCTTCTAGTAAAAGTAACAGAGTAGAAGTAATATCCACAGTTCAGAGTGAGAGTAGTATCCTTGCTCTGAACTAGTTTGGTTTTACTTCAGTTATGTCATCATAAAACCAAATCTGATTGGTTGTGTAACCATTGTTACTAGGAAGAAGAGCTCTTTTCAAACAAAAACAAAAATGGTGCTGAAGCTCCCATCACTTGGGGCTGTGAACAGCAGCTAATTGGTGCAAAATAAATAAATAAATAAATAAATAAGCAAGCTTTTGGGGGTCTATTCAGGAACATTTCAGCTCCCCAAGTCCCTTTTTGAAAATGTTCACTGTAGAAAACAAATTAAGTCTAAAGTTCAGCAATCTCTGCATTGCCAAGTATTATTGTAAGAGAGCCAGAGTGTTCATTCTAACTGCTTTGCACTTTGGTCATCCATTTCTGACACATAGCAGTAGAGAATGCCCTGGATTCTTAGGGAACTCAGGAATGGGTAGGGAGAAAGAAAAGCATGCTTCAGAAGGGAATATGCATGGTTTCATGAATGGCTTACCCCATGTATTTATTACATTTCTAACAGCGCAATCCTGTGTAACCTTGCACCGGTGTAACAGCAGATGCACACGTGTAAGTGCAGTTACACTGGTGCATCTACTGTTACACCGATGCAAGGTTACACAGGATTGCGTTGTAAGCAATTAAATGTTATCTAAAATTGAACCTGACTTTAGAAGCCTGTGTCTTGAATTGAATTTTGTTCAGTGGTTTTTGCCATGTATACAAATGTGGACTAGGATGAGAGTATTGTTACAAAAAAATATGGTTCTATCTCACAGAGAAGTTGTGAGAATGTAAGAAAACAATTGAGAAGTATTCTGGGTGCAAAAATTCCAAATTGGAACAAATATACAATATAAGAAATGTAACATCAATATAATACTCCCAACAGGCATTCCTTAGGACAATTTTATGCTGACTTTTAACAAGTTTATTCTTTTATTTGCTTGCATTTTGATTGTTGCTTTTGTTTTGTCCTATTGTAAACCTCCTTGGGTTGCCTTGGTAACAAAGAAGGTGGGATAGAATTGTTTTAAAATAAAGTTTTTAAATATTTTTTATGATGACACTTCCAATGTGTAAAGTATGATATAGACTTAATTTTGTGTTGCCTCACAGTAGTTTGCTAGGAAGGTTATTATTATTATATTTGTTATAGGGTAGAGACTGTGGCTGAGATCAAAGTTGCTCAAGTCCATCCAGTGATTCCCTCACTGGCTGACTAGGTCCAATCCAACAGTGTAGCCACTGGCTCTCTATCACCAGCCTGAAAAATTCCATGGTTAGCGTTCTGTGGTTGATCATCTAGAGCTGCACAAAACTTCAGAGATGCTCTTCCTCCTTTATCACTATGTCTCATTATCAACCGATTCAAATGTGATCATGGGATTTTTTTTTTACAACACAGTACTTTCTTGCCAAAAAGTTTTCAATTATTTTTGTCAGAGATGTAGATCCAAGGCTGAAGGGTGGTATGGGAGAAACAATGTTTTGGGGGTTCCCACGAATACCGGAAACCCACAGATGGGGGGAACGCTATCCCCCATGGGGCCCCTAGCGAACTGTGGTTAAGTGAATAACAGCGCAATCCTAACCAACTTTCTAGTGTAGCCGTGCCAACAGGGTGCACACTGAATTTTGCAATGCCGGGGCAGTCACGAAAGACTCTTCAAGGTGAGGGAACATTTATTCCCTTACCTCGGGGCTGCATTGCAGCTGCTCCAGTGCTGGAAAGTTGTTAGGATTGCGTTGTTAGTGAATACCAAATTCATGAATACGCCCCCCCCCCATACAGATCGTTCCTCTGGGTCATGCAAAAATGAGACCGAATTCTGCATTCAGAGGTCTGCATCACATTTGCCCAGCTGAACATGCAGTCATTTTCTGGTTGTGGGGGGAAGTGACTGAATCCAAGCATTCACTTGCCTTTTCATCACAAGTTACTGTGCCATTTCAACACAGAAGATGTTTACAGGCAGTAGCATGTACTCAGCCTGTGTCAAAGTAGTTTGGGGTTCTGGCCTAAACACTTTTTAAAAGAAGAAATGGGGGAAAATATTGTGCATGCTGGTGTGAATTTGAGGCATTAAAACTGTATTTTAGGCAAAACTGTGGGAGTACCTTCTGTGAAGGGAAACTCACAAAATTCAGGTGCACATTCATATATATTTATTGCTAGGCTCATTAATCTTATTTCATTATTGTTATGCTCATATCTAGTTATGATTAGGACCTACTGAAGTCATACTTGAAAAGAAGTATACATAATATAGCTTAACTGAGACTTGTTAGGGTAAAATGGTAGCCTATACGGTTATTTGGATTTAGACGGAGATGTTAAGGTTAAGATCTATAAAACTGTTCACGTGTTTGCTTTCTACGTGTATATGTAGTGACATACCAAAAATAGATACTAACTACATGGCATGTGATGACTATTATTTTTGAAAAGGACAATGTCAAAGGATGACAAACAATGAAGTACAGCTCCCTTTTCTCACAGTAATGGAGACAACAGAAAAAAATGAATTGCTTTTAACAAAGGACGTTGGGATAGGGTGGGGGACAACACTTCAGGACATTTTGACATGGCTTTTAAGTTTCCACTTCTTTCTTCTTTTTTTCTGTAATGAAAAAATGCTTCAGTTTTGCCCCACCCTGAAAGTGAGACTAAGATATTTGCAGCAGGCAAAAAAAAAGGGAAAACAAGAAAAGGATAAATACATGTTTAGATACTGCAGAATTTTTACCACTCTCAGAAGGTGGGGGAACCCTGATGACTTGTACAATATCACTCATAAGTTTCATTTAAATTCACAGGACCAGTTTTCCGATCAACAGGTGTACTACAGTAGGTAGCATATGGGCTTATACTCGAATGTTTACCTGGCTTCATATAAGCCAAGTATCTTGAGTTTGGTTCACATTCATTGTCAGGCTCAAGGTTAAAGACTCACAACCTCTTTTTATTTCACTCTCTCCTGCTGAACCCTTTTGTCCAGTGATCTCTAGCCCTCTGGGAAAACAAACACATTTAATATTCAGAAAGTAGAGAGTAGGGCACTGCAAAAGCAAATAATTTCATTTTACTGAAAGGACAGTAAGGAGTTTAATTTATAATGTAAACATTAAGTCCATTTTGCCAAGAGATGCCAACTCATAGGTTTAACTGGTGCTTATATTCTCAGTTAGGGGTGTGGTTATGCAAAGACAAGACTGATGCTGAATTCACTGTAGTTCAGATTTCCCCCTCTTTTGAAATCCGTTCAGAAAACTTTGGGAGCACGTGCATGTGGAAGTGCTGTTTGAGTGAACTGGCATCACCACGTAGGTCCTGTATACACAGACACTGCAGCTTTGGAAATCACTGAAGTACCTTTTAAAGTTAATTCATCTACATGAATTATAATGATCACATACACCCTCTACACATGGAAGCATCAGTTCAGACAAATGGCTCTCCAAATCAGTATGCCAGAACAGCTGAGCCTGCAGGTGGTCTTACAGTACACTCCCGAGGCATTTGTATGAGGAAATGCTCTTCAGTATTCGTAACATACTGAACGGATGTCAAAAGTGGCAGGGGAAGCAATAATAAAGCAACACCAGAGAAATCAACGTTAGCTAGTGTTCTCAAGAAAATGAATCGTTTGTTGCACTTGGGCTTAAGTCATAGGGATAGTTCATAGACTAAAAAAAACAGTCCTATGCATTTCTAGTCAGAACTAAATCCCACTGAGTTCAATGGAACTTACTCCCAAGTAAGTGTGCATAGAACTGTAGCTTTACCAACCCACTGCCCCCCCCCACCAAAAAAAGCAGTGAGGATTTAGGAACACTGCACTCTCATACCCACATGACCTACGTATTATGTCACCCATGATTTACTGCATACCTTCTATGCTCAATTCCTGTAATTTTTCACCTTAAAGGGTGTGTGTGTGTGTGTGTGTGTGTGTGTGTGTCTGTGTGTGTGTGTGTGTGTAATTATTATAACTCCTTATAATAACAAGCTCCTTATAATAATAAAAAATGGAAAGTCTTATAAAAATAATAATAAAACACAAGATAAGATTCTTAATTTTCCTCCCATAGTTCAATGGTTTTTTTTTAATTGCTAGTTAAGTAGCCTTCAGAATTAGCAGAATGTTTAGTGCTACCAAGCCCAAAAACGATTTTACTCTATTCAGTTCCTAATGCCATACATATGTATGTCTTTGCACAACCAACACACTAACCAAAATACTTCTCAAGTGTCATATATTGACTGCAAATCTTGCTTTTTTAAAAATGTGTTATACTATAAAAGTGATACCTCTCTCTTAATTTTTAAAACTAAAGCAGAATACATTTCTACATTTTTAATAGGTTAGAATAGGGTGATAAAAGATATTAAATTATAAGTGGGAAGAGGACAGTTTGAACTAGCCAGTGTAATAAGCCTCCAATGCCAGTTGCAGCATGTCAATTGGTCCGCAGCCCCCTTGGTTCCTATACACTGGCCCTTCCTTGCAAAGTTTCTGGAGCCACCTAATTACATAAAAAGTATCACGTCCTTTAGGCTGCAATTCTATGCACACTTACCTGGGAGTTAGCCCTATGGAATATAATGGGACTTACAGCGCAATCAGACTTAACTTTTGTGCCGGTTTAACCAGGGGTGCAGCAAGAATGGGAGGCCCCAGAATGGAAAAGGGATTCAAATCTCCTTTGAATTCCTCTTTTGGAGGGGATTTGAATCCCTTTTCCATTCTGGGGCCTCCCGTTCCCGCTGTGTTGCTGGTTAAACCGGCACAAAAGTTAAGTCGGATTGCGCTGTGCGTTCTCTGTAGATGTGCATAGGACGGCTCTGTTAATATTCGGTGCAACTAGGCCAAAGTAAGTAGCTCTGGAAGGCATCTGTTCTTTTTTTAATACCGTATTGGTCTGAGTATAAGACTCACTTTTTTCTCCTAATTTAAGTTTTTAAACTAGGGGTGCGTCTTATAATCAGGCTGTTGCAATTTAATGCCAGTGATTTAATTATTATTTTTTTAATAGCACCAAACTTTAAGGGTGTGTCTTATAATCAGGTGCGTCTTATACTCGGGACAATACGGTATAAATAAGGACAATTTACAGGATCATGTTTGGTACAGGACAACTACAACAGTTGCCCTTGTTCAATTGCCATGGATATTGCTTTCTGATAATGTGAAAGCAATGCCAGGCCAGGAAAGCATGTCTGTCACCCGCTGATGACTCCTACCTCAACTGGTCCTAAGTCATCATGACCAACATTCATTATAGTATACTATCCATACCAAACACAAAATTCCAAATGTCAATCTTTATGTAAGGCTAAGATCAGTTTATCAAATATCAAAATATAGCAAAAGATTCTAATTTCTCTTTAAATTATTAATTTCCAAATGGAATTTCTCAAAGGTTGATCTACTGAGGCCTGAAAATTCCACTCCCTCACTTCAGCACAGAGATGGAGGGATAAAAGGAAACAGATCTGAGAAAATTAAATTGTAAAAAAATAAGATTTTTATCTCCATTACTATCCATAACTGAAAAAGGCACACAGCTCCCTGCATTTACACTGAATTAGTTGAATGGAAAGAGGGGACACAATCAGAATTCTTTCTCAAGATTTGCAGGGGCTAGGGCTAGTTTTGTTTCTTTGCTATCATTCCTTGGGGAATCTGTTTCTTGTTGAAGAACCACATATTTAGTGCATTAATTTTTATCAGTGTCGAAATCAGATTTGGAAAAAAAATCTAACTAGCATGCTTTGGAATATTAACATATGTTGTAAGATAAAATGAAGCGGCCCATTTTCATTATTCAGAAATTCAGTAGCAAATCCTTTGGAGTTTACAATGGCTTGTTTCCAAAGAACCATGAGCACTAAGAAGTTATTGGAAGACAATTTCCCTGCCGTTGCCCCTCCCCAGCAGCCTCCAGCAGCCCCCAGCAGCTTCTTCCAAGGGGGGGGGTAGACCGTCTGGAAGAGACTGTGATGGAGCACAGGGTGTTGCAGAGGGAGGGGGGTTTCTAAAAAAATGTGTGGGGGGCACTTCCTGTGAGCAAAAGGAACATTTTCAAATGTGTGCTACTATATAACATGTAGCTCAGTATTCTATAAAGCAAAGCACCTTTGGAAAGATGAGTCAATATCTTTACTCGAAGATAATAAAAGTAGTTTGTGCAGCCAAAAGACAAATATGAACATATGAACTCTTCTGGGTAGATTTGTCATATAGTGACATTTTCACTATAGGAGAAATTGGTATTCAGCCCATAGGGGTTAGCTACTTATAGATACACCCTATTGGTGAGAATGATAACCTGTAACGAAACGTATAGCAAAATACCACTAAGGAGTGCAAATATTTTAGCTATGTGATTTATACCATAACTTAAGTGGCAGGGGAAGGTGATACAGCGACCCAGTCATGAATGACTGCTCTAGAAGTTGGCATCTCTGTAATCAGATGCATTAAGAATACACACTCACGCCCAGCCGCCGCATCAGGTGTGCTGGTAGGAGAGGAAAGAGCATTGGATAACGAAACGTGGCTAGGGCTAGAAATATTGGTTACATCCTGGTTCTGGCTTGTGACGGAGGATTGTCTCCTGAGAGCCCCCTGAAAGGAAGTGCCACTCTTGAAAGTATTGACTACTTCGATCTGCAATGGAGGAAAGAATGAGACAAGTTGCTTGAGGAATGGACACAGCTTTGCAACTGACAGGAATAATATTTTCTAGTAATATTCAGCTGCTTGGTCAAATATAATCTCAGTTTCCAAGGTCAAAATAATGAAAACTTTTAAAATTCAGAACTAGAGACAGGCAGTTTCTGTATAAGGCAAAGTTATGCAGCACTATTGCAGCTGTGCCAATTTGTAGTAACAGATTCATAGTGGGTAAAAGAATAGCAGTGCAGTGCTTAGTACACATTTGTTCCATTTGCAAGTTCTGATGGCGCTGCATTATTACCGGTATGTGAATTCCGGACAGACTACAGACTACAGCCCTGTTCAATCATCCATGCATACATTCTATGTATTGGGCGGCGGGGAGAATGCTTTGCCACCTGCCCATTAAATGTTTGTCTGCAGAGAGTTTCCAGCATGTTTCACCCTGGAACATTCTAGCATGGCAAACATGGGCAGACATTCTCCCCACATTCAGCATTTGCTACGGCAGCCAAATGTTGAACACATGGGAGCAGGGCTTCAGAAATCTGTTGGCAGGAGCAAGGCTTACTGGCACAGTCTCCCCACCCCACACACATAGAATGTATGCATAGATTTATTTATTTACCATATTTCTATCCCGCCTTTCTCCCCACGGGACCCAAGGCGGCTGAATGGTTTAGATGAATGGTTTAGAGTCTGCAAATGTTCATTATCAGTATATCTACCAGCATGAAGATATTCTTCACCAAGGATGAAGAAAAAAAACACACACAATTGCTGCCAATCTTGAATAACAAATGTTATGCACCCAAAATAGCTTGAAATAACTGGCTTGTTGATTAATAAATGCCATGTAAATCAGTCACAAGAAGCACTTTTCTCATTACGAATGGATTCTTTTCTGAAGGTGAATATTTTTGAGCTTAACTTTATATGAATTTTAACCACAAGAAAAAAAGAATGAGTTACCGGTAATGTTGATCCTGGTTATTAAAATTGCATAGAGGACGTGTTTTCCATTTACACAGAATTTACAGCGTCTTCTGTCAAATACTCAAGTACACTATGGTGCCAAAGATTTGTCATCCCAAATCTGCTGCCTTTGACAACTGCCCCATATTACTTTAAAGTAGGGCTGGCCCTGCCACCACCATTTTGAGTCATATTTATATGTCATGTTTCCAGGGAAACAACGGCCAATAGCTACTAAGCAAATATAGTTTTTGCTGTAAATTTTTCAACAAAGATATAATAATATATATGAATACCTGTGTTTGCCATTATGGGATATTCTAGTAAAATAGCAATTGTTATCATGTGCCTATTGCAAACCCACCAACTAGAAACGATTTCAAAATAAATCGAAGTTCACTTTATATCTAAATAGTAAAGCCATAACACCTTAGCATATACAATATTCACCTTAGAGAATATATGTACATCTAATAAAAGTATAAACATACACACAGCGCAATCCTACCCAGCTCCTTCACTGCTGCAGCAGTGGTGCAGCAATGGTGGAGGGAGAATGAGAAGCTTTGGGAGGGAAAGAGGAATGAAAAGGGGATTTAAATCCCCTTTCCCTTCCAAAGCCTCCCGTTCTGCCCTACACCATTGCTGCACCATTGGAGGAGCTGGGTTGTGCTCTCTCTCTCTCTCTCTCTCTCTCTCTCTCTCTCTCTCTCTCACACACACACACACACACACACACACACACACACACACACAGAGCGCGATCCTAACCAACTTTCTAGCACTGGTGCAGCCACAAAGCAGCCCCGATTTAAGGGAACAAACGTTCCCTCACCTTGAAGCGGCCTCCAAAATGCAGTGTGTGCCCTGTTGGCACGGCTACACCGGTGCTGGAAAGTTGGTTAGGATTGCGCTGACAGTCTTGGTTAAGGCCACAGTTTAGGAATGTGAATGAGCAAACATGACCTTTGGGCTCAAGTGCCCCACCTTCCCTTTTTATGCATGTGGGGAGGAGATGTAAAGCTTTTATTTGTGGTTTAGATCAAACAGCAGCTTTCTGTTTCATCTGAAAGGGAATCACGGTTTCCTAATTCATCAGAACTTTAATGAGAAACAGTGGTGTGTTCATAGTTTAACAAAACAGGATGCTGAATTAGATGGATCTTTAGAGTGATTCAGTAGGGCCATTCATACAATCAGGATATCAAACAAGGATCTGAACTAGTGCACTATCAGAGCATTATTACTATTTACAAAAAAAAACCAATTGAGATTTAAAAACATAAACGTACCACAAAGACATCCATTCATATAAATACAAAAAAAAATAAAAAAATCAGCCTTGACATGGTTTTCTTTCCCCCTCATCACTGAAAGTGATAATGTAAACATCATAAAGGAACCTATAAATTCAACAGAAAGCCAAGTAGCAATGTTTGTGATGAAGTATATGATCCACCATTAGGAGATGATCTCCGAGTATCATTTTTATCACATAAAGCAACAAATATAAGTATTAAATTTAAACACAAAGCCATTTCACTATTCTTACAGCGCAATCCGACTTAACTTTTGTGCCGGTTTAACCAGCGGCGCCGCGCAGTGAGAACGGGAGGCCCCAGAACGGAAAAGGGATTCAAATCCCCATTGAATTCCTCTTTTGGAGGGGATTTGAATCCCTTTTCCGTTCTGGGGCCTCCCGTTCTCGCTGCACCGCTGGTTACACCGGCACAAAAGTTAAGTCGGATTGCGCTGTTAGTTTATTTTTATTTTATTTTACAATTTCTTTCGGTTTTGTGGTAAATATCTCAACTAACAGAAGTGGTAATTGGAAAAAAATGTATCAAATGGACCTCTATAAACGTAATTATTTGACACTATTTTGAAAAGTTACTGATGATCTAAATAGCTGGACTCACTATTAACTTTCCTGTTTTGGTAATATAGCCACTGTAAACACAGTTATGCTACCAAAAATTTACTTCTTGCTTCAATGTAATCCTGGTGCTATAACTGATTATCAAGTTAGGAATGACAGAGGGTTTTTTTTTTTTTTTACGTATTTGGCAAGATTTAACAAAAACAGAATTAAATTTAAAACTATCATTAGGCCAAGGACAGATGGGGAGGATTTTAGCCTTTCCAAATATCTTATTACAGTACATCGAGATGCCAGCTGTCAAACTGGATCACTAATTGTTACCATTTCATATAAACAGTGAAATGGTTAGATTAAAGCAAGCTTTTCCTAAGATTTCTGTGAAAAATTGCTCTGGACATAATTTAAAATGGAATTAACAGCGCAATCCTACCTAACTATCCAGCGAGCAGCCCAGGACCGCCCAACAGATCCTATTCCCATTCTGGGCAGCTTTGCAGTGGTCCGGAAGTCTACTCGGGAAAAGAGGATGTTCGTCCCCTTCCCCCGTTGTAAACCGGGGAAGGACCGATGGGCCTCCTTGGGTTTCCGCCAGCTATTTAGCTGGCAGAAGACGGAAGAGGCTATATAACGGCTTCGCCGACCGGCCCAGGACGGGGATAAGTCGGACGCCATCCCCGTCCCCTCCTGGGCCAGCACGGCCAATGGCCCCCCCTCCCTCGGCGCCCGGACTGCCCATGTGGCCGCCAGAGGATCCCTTACCTTCCTCCGGCGGCCACATGGAGATCCAGTGGCAGAATAAGGGCTGCCGGCGGCCCTTACTCTAGAGTTGTCGCAAATGTGCCTTATGCCCTAAAGGTTCGGACGCCCTAAAGTAGGGCAGGATTGCGCTGTTAAGTAGAAAATAGCATTATTATAAAATCTTTGTTAATACTTTATAAAAAATAAAGAAGGTATCTCCTACTGAGGAAATCTCCCTATGCTTTGATCTTATAAATCAAGACTAATTTTTTTTAAAGAGCCTAAATTTGTTTTCTGGTTCAGTTAAAACGTGTCAAGACTGGATTGTTAATAATCAAATTGTGTCCTGTGAATGTCTGCTAGAAGGTAGTAAAGAGTTTTCCCCTCTTTTCTATGAGTATCTGCATGTACTCCATTGTCTCCATGAATTACTTTGACAAAATGGAGGTTTTACAAGGCCATTAACATTTGTATACCCCGGCAGCCATTTTGGGGGCCTTGCGGCCATCTTAGGAAGCATGTTAGCATCTTCTTTGTATCTCTGTGCCTTGGGACCTGTCAGCTTCTCTACTGACCTGGTTCCCATGAGAAGATTGGCTGTTTTCATGAGAACAATGACTAAAGGCAAAGACCAGCTGCAGCTGCCCAGCGTTATCAGGGTGGGAAGGTGGTTATCAGAGTAGTGAGAAGGTGCATTCTTTAATGCTCTTATCAAAACATGTTTACCCTCTACTGGCCCCAGCTGTGCACCCTAATTGGTACACCTGTTTGTTAGGCGCTTCTTTAATGATGGGAATGTGTTACACATGCCAACTGATTCATCTTTGTTATGGGAAGCAACATCAAGAAGTAGGGTTACCATATTTTCCCGGTTCCAAATCGGGACACCCCCCGGAATAATTAATTAATTATTTTTGTGGGTGCAAAGCGCCCAATCGTCGCCAAAAGGGCGGCCAAATTCTTTATTTATTTGTGGCCATGAAAATGGCCATTTTGCCACCACTGAAACTTGCCTGTCCTGCCACCGCTGTCGCCATTGCCGTAGCCACCGCCGCTACCACTGCTGGAATTCTGGAGCCTGGGCGTCTGCATCTGGGCCAGCCAGGACTCCAACTGCCCCCTCAACCGCCGTCACTTCCAAAATGCAATCTTTTTCTGCCTCATGTGCCCTCACGAGATAGGGGTGCCGCCATCTTGGATCTCGCGAGATTTCGCGAGATCCAAGATAGTGTCGCTGAAAAAAAAATCACATTTTGGAGGAAGCGGAGTGGCAGCAGACCTGGGAAAACCAGGACTGACCTGGTTTCGGGCCCAGCTGGCCGGAACTGGGCTCCGGAAACCGGGTCAGACAAGCCTATCAAGAAGTAACTCTGTTGCATTGTTGCCAGTTGCCTATCTTTAGCCAACTGCCTAACCTATATAAGCCTGGCTGCCTCTTGTCTCTTGGACTTTTTCAGGCCTTTAGGTGTCCGAGGTGCCACTTGGTGCCACTGCCCCTCAGAACTAGGTGTCTGAAGGGCTGTTTGACAATGTTTATGTACGTGCTTTATGCTTGAAACCTTAGAAATAAAGCTCTTTATGTGCCAACTTGGAGCCTCACAGGTTTGCTTCCTTGAAACTCAAAAGAACATCTCAAGTCCCCAGCTAGGGCCCGGAACAATAGGACAACAGACTAAAAGTACAGTCTTATGCATGCTTACTCAGAATACATTTTCACTGTGTTCAGTGAGGTATACTCCTAGGTAAGTGTGCATAGGAGTGCTATATATATTTATCTGGGAATAAAGTCCCATTTGTGAAAATACATGTGTGAACTGGTTGACGGGCTGTCGGTGAGGAACCCCCGCCTCCCCTAATCCTCAACCTTGCCAGGGAAGGTTAGGGAAGGGAAAGGGAGTACAGAAGCAAAATGTAGAAAAAAAATATATAGGCTCTAGCTAAAAAACTAGTTTTGAGCTCCGGAGAGCTCTTAAAACGCCGACCTTGCTCTGCAAGAGACAGAGCCGGACTGGGGACGTCAGTGGGAGGAGCCAAAATCCTCAAGCTGGCCCTGTCTCTCAAGTCAGAGGGTGTAACCCATCTATGCAGACTGCCCCCCTTCCTCCTCCAGAGAATAAATGTAATCACATGTTTAAACATATCAAGCAAGCTCTTAACGTTGTTGCACACATCTGCCTTTCACAGGGCTTATCATCAAGCAAAATGAGTATTCAGAGGCCAAAAATGGTGTATAATTTCTTATGATTAGTTCAGTCTGGATATTTTATACACACAAAAGGCAGTAGTGATTAGATTTTGTCATATGTTTTTTCTGGTTCTTAGCCTTCAAAACTGAGGAATATCCAAGTCAAAACAAAACTTTTAAAAAGAAAAGAAAAAGTTTAAAAAGAGCTTTCCTTACCTTTTCGCTGGCAAACTGCTTCAATTGCAGGTCTTTAGAAGGGAAAATTGCGCTCCGGAAGCCTTTTCCGGGTTGCGCAGCTCCCTCTCCCTTTCCCAGGCTCGCCAAGCAATGCATTCTGGGGCAAGCCTGGGAAAGGGAGGGGAAGTTGCGTAAGGGAAGGAAAGCTCTTTTTAAACTTTTTTTCTTTTTTAAAGGTTTTTTTTTTTACATTGCCCCCCCGTATCTGCGATAGCAAACTTCTCTATCCATGGATTTCAGTATCCGCTGGGGTTCCAGGAACTGAACCCCCGTGGATACTGAGGGCCCACTGTATATCTTTTTTGGTTATTAAAGAAACAGGTAGAAAACAGCTATATGCGAATGTGGACAGAATCCTTGGAAGCACAAAGTCATCCACATGCATGCTTGACCCTGTCTTGATTGGGGAAAGCGGGGGGGGGGGGCTGGTTGAATGGGTGGGTGAGTTGTCAATACTTAATTGCTTGAAAGGTCAGTTCCAACTGCCCTGTAGATGGTGGTGGTCTGACCAGTCTTGAAGAAAGCCTTCCTTAGGCCTGAATATATTCGAGAACTACTAACCAATTTCCAATCTGCCATTCCTGGGCAAAACTGCATTCACAATTGCATAGTGACAAGCCAGCTCCAGGGGGAACATGGAAGAAACTGATTTTCTGGATCCATTCCAATCTGTCTTCTGGCCTGACTTTGGGACGGAGATAGGTTTACGGTGCAATCCTACTGAAGCAGTAGGCCTAAGGTGTCGCAAACATGCCATAAAGCACGTTTTCAACACCTGGGGAGTAGGTGGCACCAACGCCAAGGCCTGCACCGCCACTCCAACGCCAAGCCCTGTGCCACGGAGCAGGTAAGGGTTGGAGAAGGATGGGGAGGGGTGTAAGGGAGGAGGTTAGATCGGCCCTGGGAGGGGGGAGGGATCAGCAGCCTCAGCACATGCCATATCCTATCCCCCTTCCCAGGCTTGAAAGTCCAACACAGGGTTTCTTGGTTCTCTGCCAACTAAATAACTGGCGCAAATCCAAGTAGCCTCATAGCACAGGCTGGGGCTTTACCTAGGGTAAGCGGACAAATGTCTGCTTACCATCAGGAGACCTCTGGGCCGCTCCTCTCCAGCACACAATATAGCGTGTGCCTGGCGGCCTCACTGCACCAGCGCTGGATAGAATTGGGCTGATTGTTGCCTTGCTAGATGACCTACATCAAGAACTGGACAGGGAAAGCTTGTTCCTGTTGGTTCTGCTGGACCTCTCAGCTGCTTTTGATACCATCAACCATGGTATCTTTCTGGACCGCCTTGCTGGATTAGAGCTTTGGGGCACTGTTGTTCAATGGCTCAGCTCCTTCCTGGAGTGTTGGCTCTGGAAGGTAGTGCCATGGAACTCTTGTTCAGTTTGTCTCCCATGTTCTTCAACTTCTACATGAAACTGCTGAGGAAGATCATCAGGAAGTTTGGGGTTTAGTGTCACCAATATGCAGATAACACCCAGTTCTATCTCTCCTTTCCATCTTCACTCAAGTTGGCTGTGGAGGTTGTGGTGCCTGATGTCAGTCATGCCGGCCACACGACCACGGAGGCGTCTTCGGACAACGCTGGCTCTTCGGCTTTGAAATGGGGATGAGCACCACACCCTAGAGTCGGACATGACTGGACTTAATTGTCAGGGATCACCTTTACCTTTATGGTTTCTGAAGAGACTGACAATCTGAGGCATAGATTATCAGCTGTTCCTGATGGGGTAGTGCTCCCTGTAAAAGGAGCAGGTCCACAATTTAGGGATGCTCCTGGAACCAACCTTGATCCTGGAACATCAGGGGGTGACTATGGAGTGTCTTTAACCAGTTCCAGCTGGCTTGTCAACTGTATCCTTTCCTAGATCCAAGGGATGGGACTGGAGTGACCAGGTAGTTTCCACTCCTCTAATCAGGTAATGTGATTACATAATTACAGCCAAGTGATAAAACATTCAAGCCCACAGAAAGAGGGAGTCGTTCCCCACCAGTCACCTGAGTGATCCATTCATTGGGAGCTCACAGACAAGCTCATATCTGTATTTTCCCATTTTGTTTAATAATTTTTATTTAGACTTTTAATAAACTAGTTACATTTTGATCCTTGGTCTGCCTAGTCCATGTTCACGGGTAATTCAGCAGATTGTCATGTCTCTTCACTATGCAGACTCTACTATGGGACTGATTTTAATAAGAACCCCTGGGGTTGTGTTCTCCTGAGGAGGGGGGTTCCCAGATGGCCCTCCTCTATAGCCCTGGATGGTGGCAGCAGATACAATCTACCAAGGCGTTAACCCATTCAGCTGCTTGTCCAGTAAAGGGAAAGTGGGAAGCAAGAAAGGTTGCGTGTACACTAACTACTAGACCAGTGGTTCCCAAACTGGGGCATCACGACACCCCTGCCAGGAACAATGGGTCACTATTCCCTTAAGGGGAGTGGCGACCCATGGTGACGGTGACAGTGCTTCCGGGATTGCGCCGACGCTGGGGGAACAAAGAGGTTTTTTAGCCCTACCTGGAGATTTGCCGGGTCTCCGGAGGGTGCGGGGAGCCGGCAGACCCCTCCGTAGAAAATGGCTCCAGATCACGATTGTGACCGACTTCCAGTTTCGCTCCCTGGCAAGACCTCTGTTGTTGTTCAGTCGTTAAGTCGTGTCCGACCATTCGTGATCCCATAAACCACATCCCGCCAGGCCTTCCTGTCCTCCACTATCTTCCTGAGTTTGCTCATTTTCATGTTCGTTGCATCGGTGATGCTGTTTAACCATCTCATCCTTTGCCTTCCCCTTCTCCTTTTGTCTTCAATCTTTCCCAGCATCAGAGTCTTCTCCAGAGAGTCCTCTCTTCGCATTAGGTGGCCAAAATATTTGAGCTTCAGCCTCAGTACCTGTCCTTCCAGGGAACAGTCAGGGTTGATTTCATTTAGGATTGAGGCAAGACCTCTAGTTAGGGCTAAAAATAACCTTTGTTCCCCTGCCAGAAGCGTCATTGCCGCCATAGCTACCCCCCACAAATACTTACGCGGGGGAAAGTTTGGAAACCTCTGCAATAGACACTACTCCCCTGGGTCAGCCCGCATTCTCCTGGAAGTCCCATTTCCTGACAACTATTGATTGGTTTTAATTGTTCTTTTTGTTGTATCTGTCTTTTATTATACAGTATAAGCCATCTTGAACTCCCAGAAAGGTGGAAAGGCAGGGTATAAACCTTCTACATATATTTATTTATGTATTTATTTTACAAGCAGCTAACTATTAGGGTTAGATCTGGATAGTTATCCTTAATTGTGTCTACAGAAGAAAGAGATCCCGTCTTTCAAAATTCAAACTCTTTGCTATCCATCTTCTTATTCAGATCAGAGTATCACAGGAATCTCTGTTTATAGAGGACATGCACAAGAAGTGCAACGTGGACTTGGATTGAACAAATGAGAGCCAAGTGCCAGCAACTTTGCATCAACCCACTACCCTCTATCAATCTAGTCTTTGCCTATTTCAAAGGGAGTTCACATTCAGAACTTCTAATTACCTGGAACCTGGTAAGAGGTATTATTTCAACTCAGTTCTTGGAGGAGAAGACAGGAGAGGAAAGGGGCCTGAGCTTTGGACTGCAAACATCCTTAAGAAGAAAGGAGGCAGTGCTGGACTTTTCTTGTAGGAAAAGACAGGAAGGGGAGAGAACATAGCTCCCACCCGCTGGAGATCCAGAAGTTTGGGGCCTTACATCCCCATCATCTTCCAAAGTTGAGACACACATGGGGGGAAATGCCCAGTTGTTCATTTTCTGCTTCATCAGAAATGTCTATATCCAGTATATTAAAAAGGGAAAAATCAAAGAGTCTGAAGAGGTTCTCTACCTTCTTCCATATTTGCAGAAGTGTATTAGACATTGGAGGATTTCTGCAAATCCTCCATTCACAATGATGTTAGATATCCTAATCTTCTCCATCAGTTCTTCATCTGTTGACTTCCTGAGAAACGCAGTAGAAGTTTATGAATTCATTTACGTGTGCTTTTTATCAGAATTGGTGCATCTGAATGCACTCTACATGGAGGACAACTGTCCAGCAGTAGGTCTTCAATTAATATGATTTTCCCAGTGACTATTTTGAAACTACTGCCAAAACCCTTTCTGAATTGATTGATTGTTGATGTTAAATGAACACAAAAGAGATTGGACACAAAAGGGATAGGACCAGGGAAATCACAGAAACCTACTGGCAAGAAAAGTACCAATGACTCCTACCACATTACTTCTACATCTAAGTAGAAAGGAAATTGAAAAGTGTGGGTTAGAAAGAACATAATTATTGTTTATTTTGTTTTAAATAGTAAAGAAGAATAATTTTCCATGGATCAAAAAGATAAAGTTAAACAGAAGAACAAGGGGATATATGTCAATCTACAAGAGAAACGGACAGCAACATTTTCTCTTTGTTGTTTACACTCACCACAACCAGAAAGACATCCTGACAGAAATGTCAACAGACAACACTCCTCCTATAGCCATCAGGAAGAAAATAATTCATATTTAGAGGATGACTCTGGGCTGATCATAGCCCTCACCTGGGCACTCAATTGAAGAATTTTCTCTTTAGGAGAGTGCTCCTAAATCACCTAATCCATGTCAGACAGATCTACATTAATCACAGCGCAATCCTATCCAACTTATGCCACCAGTGTAACCAGCGGTGCAACGAGAATGGGAGGCCCCAGAATGGAAAGGGGATTCAAATCCCCTCCAAAAGGGGAATTCAAAGGGGATTTGAATCCCCTTTCTGTTCTGGGGCCTCCCGTTCTCGCTGCACCGCTGGTTACACCGGTGGCATAAGTTGGATAGTATTGCGCTGTCAGTTACCCAACAAATTATGGCAATTGATCCAGTTTTATGGGTGCTCCCAATCCACCAAACCCCTATTTCCTTCTCCACCTTTTATTTTCTCATTCCGAAAAAGAGCAATGCATTTTTTCAATGAAAAGGTTTCGTGCAGAATTTTCTTTGCATCAATTACCTTTCTTCCTAAGAATATATCTATTTTTGCGTTAGCCACTTTGTTTCTTAAAACCAAATGTAAAATAAAGCCTCTAAGATGGATTTGTTTTACCTAAAAGGTCCTCAAATTTCCCAAGCAGCATTTTCATTCTTTTTTCCCTTCACTGCACCACAGAAAATACATCTTTCCAAAGCTCTGACTAAAATAGCCCTACCAGCAACTGACTATTTTTAGTGTTAACTTCACACTCCACAGCAATAACAACATTCCCTATTAAGAAAGGAAAAAAGGATGATTCAAACATTTTATTTACACATGACAAAGTTGTTAAGTAAATAGAGTTGTTCTGCATGTTAATAAATGTTTCCATATTTTTCTTCTATCCACTCACATATATGGCTCACCCATAGTCATTTTCTATATTTTTAGTAAAACAATTACACAGTAGGTTTATAACAAATTGCAAAAAAGAGAGAAAATCTTCATGGTATATGGATGCTCAACTCCCATTAAAAAAAATAAAATACAACCGTACTACATTTGAATAACCCTTTCCCCGCCTCGAATTTTCAAATATTTATTTTGCTGAGAAGACAAAGAAAGACGTTAAAACGCTAAGAGTTGATTACTGACTTTTTTTTGGCATCTCAGTTTTTCGCAGTGCAGAAAGGCAGATTATTATTTAAAAAATAAGGATGCACCATTGAAAGAAAAAAAAAACATTTTCATGCAAAATAGCTTTTAGGAACATTCTGCTGGGGAACAGTAATATATAAAGATTAATCTGTTTTTATGACTACTTGTAATATGCACAGTCAAAAACCATTATAATAGATTCCAAAAATGAAAGGTGTAGATCTAAGTGTACTGTTATATTACCTGTTTGCACATAATTGTCTTGGATTGTATCAGTTTACTTTTATAAGGAAAGAGAAGTGCAGCACTAGTCTTTTTTCCACTTTCCACTCTCTACTCTTTCTCCCTGAGCTCGGTGACACTGATGCATATGATGGAGCTTTGTGGCACCCATGGAATTGCACACAAGCAGGACTTTCCACAGCCCTGTGGAATCCCACATATGTTCAACCGCTTGAGCATGCAAAACATTCTCTAACGTGGAATAACTGCTCATATCAGAAACCCACACAGCTTAGCATTGTAGCCTAAGGCTATACTTTATTTTATCTTGGTTAAATGCATAGCAGCTTCCCATACAGGGTCCATTAGCAGACATATCCCCACACTTTTATCCCAACATACCTGGGTTTGGATTCTATTAAGCCCTCTGAACCAAAGGATTTGTCCACGCCGAAGTTCTCTCTCTGCATGGTCTATCTCTTCTACGTCTTCATTCAGCTCCTCTTCGGGTGCCTCTGTTTTTTCTGTGAGCCCTCCTGCTTCCTTTAAAAATTTTAGCCTACTTGTTGGAATAGTTGCAATGAACTGAAAATAAATATAAGACAGCTATGAAATTGAACATAATTTGTAGGCAGAATATGAAACTTCACTTGGAACTAACTAATCCCTTGCTAACTGGGCAAGAGGCAATTTTTCAATTGGTGCTCCTCTTATATTTAGCAGAGGGAGAGTAACTGCCCCCCTTTCACCCCAGCACAGTCTCTTTTCTGGTGGCTGTTTGCTGGTGGTGGCCTGCATCTTTTTTAGATTGTTAGCCCTTTTGGGACAGGGAGCCATTTCATCATTTGATTTTGTCTGTAAACTGCTTTGTGAACTTTTTGTTGGGAAGCGGTATATAAATACTGTTGTTAACAACAACAACAACAACAAACATCTTGCTCTTGCTTCCTAAGCTAGCCCTGGAGTTTCCTGCCAATTTTATGATGTACCATACATGACTGGAAGCAAGGCCCCTTTGCAATCAAAGCTGTTGGAAATGTTTGTACAGAACTGATTAACTGCACCTTTGTTCTGAGTCGGATTTAAATATGATATGAGGGCAGGGTCATTTTTCTGGGTATATTCACACAGGAGAGATCTGTGTTGATGTCAAATGCAAAACTAGAAACAGTGGGAGTGGTACCCCATGAAAAAAAAAGTGGTGTTTTATGTTTGGCTTGCAGGATTGGCTGCACTGATGATGATAGTCCCTGAAAAAGGTCCTGTGCAAATATGCCATTCTAAGCATTACGGTTTTCATGTATAGTGATGATAAATGGTATGTCTAACCCTATGGACCCAAACACCTTTACTTGGAAGTAAATCTAATTGATTTCAGTGGTGTTTCCAAATAAATGTGCTCTCTGATTTACTGGCAACTTCTCACATTGCAATTTAAAGAGACAGGTGTAAGTATCCTGTGCCCTTCCTGGGCCGCATCAATGAGGCCTGGGAACACCTCGGGAACAACGAGGCCCGAGAACACATTCGTCCCCTTCCCCCGGTGTAGGGCTGCACGGCCCCAATGGACCTCCTAGAATGTATGTCAGCTCCGGAGCTCCGGTGGGTGTCGGGTTGGTTGGGAGGCGGAGTAAGGGCTGCTGGCTTCTGTGGCGGCAGCCCTTACTCCCTGGGTGTAAAAAATGCGCTTTTATGATACCCGGCGGCGGTGCCTGCGGAGCATGTGCTCCGCAGGCGCTTCTTTCCGCAGGATCACACCTTTAGCTTTGTATTCTTCATCTGAGGACCTCACTAAAATGAGGGTGGTGATTTTAGCTTCAAGGAGCTGGTGCACCCTGATTTAGACAAGGGATTGCCTAAGGATGCTCTCCCTGAAGCTCCCTATAACCCTGGGCATTGACTAGAGATAAGGCCTTCGTTTTAATTGTTTATGTACACTGTAATTGTTTACTCAATAGAGCTATGCCCTTCTTTTCTCTTAGAGATACTCAAAATTGTTTACAGTAAATAATACAGGCGTGGAATTTCTGGTCTAAATAGATGCTTTGCAACTGTGAATATTTTTTGTTCGTGCACCATTTAATATTTTCTTCCTTCTGGGACTCTGCTGACATTTATGCTTTATTGTTCCTTTACAGGTTCCAGTCTTTTCAGTGTCATCTGAACATCATAAGGGTTATCATCAGTAATCACAAAGGTCATTTTACAAACTGTTCTACTGAAGGCTCCTAGGACAACTGCAGCACATAGGTGAAATAATTTTATCTCAAATGTATCCCCAATGGCCAGTGCTTAGCGATAGTGCTACACGGAGCATTGCTCTTTTAAGACTGAATTCTAGTGGGTGGTTGGAAGCTGCATAGATTCAGAATAGTTGCTAAAACTTCTGATGGAGAGAGAGGGACAGTTTGAACAATACTATCCACCGGCCACCTCACAACTGAAAATGAGTGCAAGACTGCACTCCCATCTGGCGGGTCATTCATCTCCACATATTCAAGTGCAGGTAGATAATCTGAAGCGCTCCTCATTACATGGATAGTAGCATTATAGCCACATGATTGGGGTGGCTTGGATGATCTCCCACACATCTGAATGCTTGGTGGGGAGCTTGGTGGGGAAGGCAAGACATGTGAGCCCTTGCTTCTAATTGCATAGTGGGTTGGGCCAGTTGGATGCCTCACAGCACAATCCAGTGTTAGGATCCGGCCAGCGACCCAGGGCCGCCCACCAGATCCTGCACCCATGCTGCCCATCGACTGGCGGGCCAGAGGTCTACTCGGGGAAGGGGATTTGTCCCCTTCCCCAGGTGTAAACCGGGGCCGGCCTGATAGGCTTCCTCGGATTTCCGCCAGCTAAATAGCTGGCGGAAGTCAGAGGAGGCCGTGTAAAGGCCTAGCTGCCTGGCAGGGATGGGGATATGGCCGACGCCATCCCCCTCCCCCTCCCGGGCTCGCTAGGCCAATGGCCCCCCTCTCTCACCCACCGGACTGCCCACGCGGCCGCCGGCGGGGGTGCTTGCCTTCCTCCAGTGGCCGCGTCCTCGGTTCAGCGTTGGAGTGAGGGAGGCCAGCCTTGCGCCGGCCTCCCTTACTCTAGAGTAATCGCGAACGTGCTTTACGGCACGTTCGCGACAGAGCGCTCACTCCGTCGCTGGATACTTCCGGTGGATTGCGCCCTCAGTCAAACAGCCCTAGAGCGAAACTGATATCCTCCATCCAAACACTGGTCTCTTGGATGAGACAGAATTGGCTGCCTGAGCTGCTGGAATAGATGCAATGCTATATAAAAATATCATGAACTAATATCTGCTTCAAACAGATATTGATTAATCTTGGTTCAGCAAATTGCAATTTGTGCTCAAGTGCAGCTCCCTTACTGTTGGATGGGAACAGGGAAAGAAACTTGTGCCATCCAAAAAGTAGTGTAATGGTTAGACTTAGACAAGGGAGTCTCAAGTTCAAACCACAGCTCAGAAATAAAGCTCAGATGATCCTGGGCTAGTCACTCTCTCTCAGACTGGTCTGTCTCACAAGACTGTTCTGTTGTGGAATGAACAAACCTTGTATGCTGCTCAAAGAAAGGATGAGATAAAATGTAATAAGTAAAATACAATTCCCTCTATCACAGGCAGTGACAAGAAGCCCATAGATGTAGGCTTCATACTGTATATCCTTCAGATTGAAAATTGAACATTTCCAGGTATTTGTATGATTTGTATTTCATTTACAAATAGTAATAATATTACACAGAACAAAAGAACTTAAGACATAACCAGCTTGCAATGTTCTGCCATAGATGAGTACAAATCTTTAATCCAGAAAACTGTGATTACCTTTGTAAATTATAAATGTGCTTACCTGACCCCATACAAGTTCACCTAATCCAATAAATACACACCACATCCACTGGTCAAGTTGCAAAGGAGAACAGCTAAAAGGTTTTCCACCAAACTGTACAATTACTATCTGTTGGGGGAAAATAGGAAAAACAATAAAAGATGCAATTAGCAAAAGAGAAGATTCCATACAAGTTCTTTGCTTTGATGCTTTTCCACAAGTTCTAACATTTTCTTTCTGAGCTTGAATGTTAGGATTAATTACTCTAATTTCTGCTTCTTGCAAGAAGATAGCACACAAAAATTATGTGACAAGTCATGATTAGATGCAATTGCCTGCATATATTGGATGGCCCTGATCCAGCAAAGGGTTGTCATGACTAAGACCCATTGAAACCAATGGTGCAAATTAACTACAACTGACTTTATTTATCAGGATATTTATATTCTGCCTTTCCACCTCCTAAGAGGCCCTCAAGGCAGTTCACATTCGGTTTAAAAACATTTCAGTTTCTAAAAGCACAGCAAGTAGTGGTGGCAATGGAGGTCCCTGATTTGCTGGCTTCCCTTCTACTCCATCTTCTCCTCCTCAGAAAGGCAGGTGGTGGTTGTGAGGGAAGAGGGCATAGTTCAGACATTTAAAAGCACAGCAAGCAGTGGTCTTCCTTCGGCCCTTCTGAGGGCAAGGCTTCGAGCGGCATTGCGCGCCTGTGCTGCTCGAGCCCAGCCTACTTAGAAGCGGCCAAGCCGCCGTGGAAGACGCAGCTTGGCCTGCCGGCTCCCTGGAGTGACGTGCCAGGCTGGGGTGAGTACTGGGGAGCGATGCGGTAGTGGGGGGGGTTGAAGCGGTAGTGGGGGTGGGAGGTCACGCGCCGAGCCGGCTGACCCCGTACGGGGTGACGCACCGGCTCATGACGCTGCTGTCCCAGCTGTTTTCCAAGAAAAAAAGCCCCCAAAAGTTACAATCTTTGCTGATGATTTTGGTTGCCCTCTTCCATACTTGAAAACGCTGTACAGAGAATGGCAAAAATAACCTGAAAAGTTCAAAAGCATAATGTATCACAAAACACTTGTAAGGAAGAGGCATCTCACCACTCTATATTCATTCACTGCAATGAAATGATACAGAAATGAAAGGCAACATAATGGTTTTTGAAGCAGATGTATGGGTGACATTTTCTCTGCTTTTTCTGATGAGTGACAGAGTTATATACATATATAGCGGCTGCCGGTGAAGGCAAGTTCTGCACAGGTTGGTGCAGGGGGAGGGCAGGCAGAGGCATGGAGAGGGTGGGGATATAGGCCGCGCACTCTGCTGATATCCCTGGCCTGTTCCTGGCCCGATTCGGCCTAGAAACGTTGCGGGGGTTGGTGCGGTGGTGCGGTGGGCCCCAGGGCGGGGGACCGGCCATGGCGGCGAAGGGGCGCACTTACCTCTGGGACGCGTTCCCTCCGCCGCGTTCGCCCTGGAGCTGGGCCCGCTCACCCGCCCTGGACCTGTTTCGGCTCCAAAATAGGCTGAAAAACGGCGGGTGTGTGTGTGGCGAGCCGCACTGGGCGTGCGCACATCGTCACACTGGGCACGTACCGATGGGTCACGTGGGGGCGTGGCGTCGGCGGCTCCCCCCTGGGATCATCTCTGTCGGCCTTACTCTGCCGCCTTAGATGTATGTCAGCTTCAGAGCTGGCATACATCCAAGGAGGCCCATAGGCCCCGGGAAGCCCTATACTCGGGGAAGGGGGCGAATGTCCCCTTCTTCCAAGGTGTTCCTGGGCTGCACTGGTGCAGCCTGGGAATGGGCTCAGGATTCTGCAGCTGCAGAAAGTTGCGCAGGATTGAGCTCTTATTTTTCAACCTGACATTCTTCTTTTTTATGCACAGAGCGTTCTTTCTTTCTTTCTTTCTTTCTTTCTTTCTTTCTTTCTTTCTTTCTTTCTTTCTTTCTTTCTTTCTTTCTTTCTTTCTTTCTTTCTTTCTTTCTTTCTTTCTTTCTGCAAGAGGAAGATTGTCTGAACTCCCCAATCTACTTTAAAAATGTCCAGAATAGTTTGAATATTGGCATGTTTCACTGATAATGCTTCCTACCCCACTGCCACTACTCTGAATATAACGCTGACCCTGAAGCTTCCCAATATTACAGGATTACTTCCTGAAAAAAGTAAGAAAAATGCATATATGTGCCAGAGATTATTTGGTATGGAAACATTCGGAAAAGAAGTTGTAACAGCACCACTGCTCCACCAGTGCTATCAATTGTGTTCATATTTATGAACCCTAAATTAGTTGTGACAGTTGTGGTTGGTTCACTCAATAGACACTTTAATGTTATCGAATACTTGTTTGGTTTTATTTAGATGCATGCTAAATTTAAATTATATTTATCCTCAAAGTAATTTATCTCTCCTTAGAGTCTATCTAAATAATTCAGTTTGAAGAAGCAAGATTACCATCCTCATAGTTGTGTAAGATAGAAGCAACTCTATTAATGGATTCTCTCATTTATATTTAGGGAGGCCATTTCAGAAATATTGCATTTGCTATCAGAAGAGAGCAGAACATCCACGATAATACTGTAAAAATCTGACGTTCAAGATCATTGGAAAAGATTATAATGAAGCATTTTTTCCCAGAATAAAAATGCCATCATGAGATGTATTATACACCAAGATTACTTATTAACAGCCCAATCCTAACTGGCGCCTATGCAGCAGGGCAGCATGGCCACGTTGCATCCTATGAGCAGAGTGAGCAGGTTGAAGGTCTCCTTGAGGTAAGGGGACATCCATCCTTACCCTGGGTAAAGTCCCACTCTGTTCAATGGGGCAACTCGGATCTGCGCTTTCTAAATAGCCGGTGCAAGTCTGAGCTGCCTGGTGTTGGGTTTTTAGGCCCGGAAAAGGGGATAGGATAATAACAACCACCACCAGTATTTATATACCGCCCTTTCTTTGGACATCGGATTTTTCCACTGACTTTAATTCAAAGGTGGTTTACACAGGCAGGCTTTCTAAAACCCAAGGGGTTTTAGAACAATACAATATGTTCTAGTCTTGCATAGAACCCTTCATTCTAGGTAGTTTCCTTCACAGTCCAGCTTCTCTCTGGCGTCCGCCTCATCACGCTTCGACTGACAGGCAACCTTGACACCCACTCAAAGTGCAGCTGCAGCTTCTCTCCCTCACAGAGTCTCTTTAGCTTATCAGTAGCGTGCCGACAGCAATCCGACAGACACGGATACTTCCGGCCATCCCGAATTGCCGACCTCCAGATCTTCAGGCATACGAGACGGCCGCTCTACCAACTGAGCCAGACCTCCTGCCGCTCTACCAACTGAGCGTGGAGGATTCAGCGTGTGCCAGTGCTGCTGATCCTGCCCCCCTCCTGGGCACAGTCCGCCCCATCTCCGCCCTTCCCCAGCCCTGTTACACCCCCTCCCTGTCCTTCCCCTGCCCTCCCCCCACCTCTGCACTGCTCGGAGCTGTTCTTACCTGCTCCGGCGTGCACTTTCCGCTGGCACCGATGGGACGGCACAGGCCTTCTCGTCAATGATCCTAATGCCAACTTGCTTTATTGCACATTTGTGACAGCCTAGGCTGGTGCAGCAGTTGCTGCGCCGGAGCTAGTGCTGGTTAGGATTGTGCCAGAAGTTTAATATATTTTGTATTCTACCATCTCAAAAATGACTAGACATTTCAGTACTGACTGCCATGTCAATTATAAGAACTTCAAAAGGCATATAATATATTCTACCATCTTTGCTTCTTCTAATCTTCTGTTACATAATATGACTTGGATTGCAGAAGGAAAAGACCAAAAAAACAAAACTATTTCTGTAAGACAAATACATGAAAAGAACAGCCAAACCAAATGAGGGCCCAGAAGTGTAAGCAATAGATAGATTGGAGGATAAAAGGAAGGATCAAACTCAGAGAGACAACAGAAATAGAAAAATCAGAACATCTGCTCTAAATGTTGGATAATGATCAATTTATTTAAAGCTAACATCACAACGCTTTCAGACTTTCAAAGAATGTTGGGAGAAAAAAGACCTTACAGTGGAATGTGCAAAGAACATTTTGCCGTGTTAACACTGTATAATGATTACCTGCACAGCAAATGTACCCAGTACAATAGTGCAAAATATAGGGTTTCTAAAGATGCCATCAAAAACATTCCTTTCACCATGGATTTTGCGTGCGTTGATTTCATTGAATAGCTGCATCATGACAAAAGTATTGAAGATGATAGTGTAGTGCTCAGATGGAGGAGAGTGGAGTGGTGCATTCCTGCCACTGTCAATCTTGAACATTTTTTCACCTGATCACAGATAGGATACAGAAAATAGAAAAAATCACTAAAACCATTTAGGACACATTTTGTTTCAATACACTCTCTGCCTATAGCCATAATTTTACTCAGAGCACAATCACATCATCATGTTGGCAAGATCAACAACAATAATAAATACCCAATCATGAAAGCTATGTGTTCCCGTCTAACGCCTAAGTAAGACACTGAAGCTAATTATTTCCAAAGTAACTTTTTAGGAAATGCTACACAGGGCCAACTAGACAGGTGGAATTGACGGGTCTCCATGTGTAGATAAGACATGGTATCAGGAGGAGGCTCTACTTGAACTATAGTTGTTTTAAATTCATCTATTCTTAGTCCAAATCCTATACACCAATTACTGCTTGTCAGACCAAAGACAATGCCCTCAAAGAGGAGTTTTTAAGGCTCCAGGTAACTATGGTAAAGGCCAAGGAAGCTCTAGAGAGTGGGAAGAAAAGGAGCTATTCAACCCCTGAGCTTGTCTGACCAAGCCTTGGGAAACTCCCCAACCTAATCAGTCAATAGCTTTTGCAAACGTCTTTAATGTATTCTGTGTTAGGGTCAAGCTAGCTGTGATCCTAAACACAGAAGTTCTACTGCCATGGTGTTGTTATTTTCATTAAGGAAATAGTGTACAGGTATCTGATGAAGCAGCCTGAAATCAGGGCAAAGGGTAAGTACTTTGCCCCCCAGCATGGTTCCAATCCTGATTGCAGCCCCCTCCCAAGTACTATTTTTAATGTTAAAAGTTTCAGTTGAAACACTGCCAGCCCAGCCATGAGGTAACCTGATGTGGCTTGCATCAGCGGCAGATGGAGGGGGGGAGTGGAAGATTCGGGCTGCCTTTCACCCCAAGTCTGCCACCTCTGCCTCCCTTTAGCCCTCCATGGATGTTACGTCTGGTTTTATTTGCAGGAACTACCGGAACAAAAAAAGCTCCTTTGTTCATGTGATCCCTTTAAACAAAAGTGGAAGTCCTGCATTTCCGTATTTGCAAAAACCGTGTGAGGAGGAAGGTAAGGGGCATTTTTCCCCAGTATGCTGCAGCAGTGGCAGTGACTCCAGGCAGTGCCCCAGGTGGCAGTGCCACTCCTGAATTGATTGGCAATAGAAGCTCTATTATTATTATCTCTCTATATAAAAGCAAATGTCCTGACTGACTGATCCACGCCCAGCCCAAATCCCTGGATGAAGAAAGGGGCGAATCTAGATTCAGGGGGGTCAATTATAGAACCCTTCGTATCTCCTTGCTTGTTGAGTTATAACATTCTTTTCTGGCATATGGGTGTCTTTTCAAAATCTTTAGAAACTGTTTTAATGGGTTTTTTTTTAAAAAAAAAACACCTCTAAAGGGGTAGAAAGGGGGTAATGGTAAAAAGGGGTGACTCATCAACGCCCAGCCCAACCCCCTGAACCTAGAAACATGAAATTCGGGGAGTATATTCCTTCCATGATGTAAGCACCCACTAAGAGGGGATTTTTTTAGAAATTTGACATCTGAGGGGGTGAAAAGGGGTATAATGTGTTTTCACGGATTCCTCAATATCTCTTAGGCCTGATGAGATATCGACTTGGTTTTTGATTACAAAGGTTACTCAAACAAATGCTGAAGTAGTGGGTATGGGGGCCAATTGCAGTTAAATGCAAATATTTAGAGTATAGGACTTGACCAAAAATAGATGAATGTTGAAGACAATATAATACACTGGAGGAAGTATCTGTGCATACTAATAGTCAACAGGTAGTTGAGACTGGAAGCAAAATGGAGCCACCCCAAAAAGATGATCATGATTTCTACATACTCTGGGATACTCAGAAGTAAACACAGGTCCCTTCGGGGAGAAAGGCGGGATAGAAATATTGTAAATTTTTTGAAGCTCAAAGGAATAATATACTGTTTGAAGCTCAAAGGAATAATATACTGAAATCCTGTGTGTACGTTGTATCTTCAATGTAACGTTAAAAGTAAATTAGGACGCAATCCGACCCTACTTACGCCACCGTTGTAACCAGCGGCACAGCAAAAAACGGGAGGCCCCAGAACGGAAAGGGGATTCAAATCGCCTTTGAATTCCCCTTTTGGAGGGGATTTGAATCTCCTTTCTGTTCTGGGACCTCCCGTTTTCGCTACGCCGCTGGTTACAACGGTGGCGTAAGTAGGATCGGATTGCGCCCTTAGCTGTATGTGACAGTAAATGTTAGAGGAGGGTGATATCAATTGAACTTACCAACAAAAAGAAGGGTAAAAATTAGAGTAAGCTGGTACACAGCATGACCCAGAATGTTCTTCATCATGGTACGTGAAATAAGAGGCTTGTTTCTGCCATATGGTTTCCTCAGCAGTAGGGATTCTGTGGGAGGTTCCGTGGCCAAAGCAAGCGAGGCAAAGGTGTCCATAATCAGATTGACCCATAACATCTGAACAGCTTTTAACGGAGAGTCCTTAAGAGAAAAATTATAGAAGAAACTGTATATCCATGTCTGTACATTTAATTTTTGTTAAGAATGTCTGTAGAACTCTCTGTTTTCAAAGTGATTTGTAATTCAATTCCATGCATTTATCCTTCCATCAACACTTTGAGATATATTGGGATGAGAAAGTGACTTGTGGAAGTCAAACCTCAGTAATTAGCAGGATTTGAACCTGGGCTCCCACATCCAAAACCAACCTTCAAGAGCAAATGCCTTTTTGGGTTTACAGACATGAGCCATATTGTACTACTTCAAGAGAATGAATGTTACAGCTGATGACACATTCAGCTACAATGAACTCACATCCCAAAACACAACAATTAGTGAAAAGGAAACTTTAAAAAAAAAACAATTTTGGAATTACAGAGATTGCAATCTTTTAGGAAATATAACAAGAATAACTTTATTCTAGAAATTAAGAGAATGTTAAGTTGTCAGCTCTACTTTCTAAATGGTCAAGTATTTTGTGGCTTCCAAAGTACTCATTTTCAAGACTACATCAGTAACCACTAGAAGGAGCTGTTTACTCACAGAGTCGGGTAGAGATATGGTTGCAATCCAACAGTGCTACAGAAAACAGACCATGTTTGAAAAAAACCTAATTCAGATCTCAGGAGAGGAAGTAAATTACTATTACAATATATTTTATTAAATTGTGGTTTGGATAATGGTCCCTTCTCAGCTGCATTACTTCACTAGGGAGCTATAATGACTTATGAGTAGACAGCATTATACAACATAGTGAGGAATAAAACAGAATTTTAATTTCCTTAATTAACTAGTATGGCTAATTCATATTGCTTTTACTCAGGCTTAAAATAGGCTTTCACTGTGTTTCCAGAAGAAAGATTCTTCCTAGTTATTTTGGAAACACAGTGAAAACCAAACTATGCCGTCAAAGTTACCTCAAAGTTAATCTCAGCATGCAATACCAATAAATCATCTTATCAACACTTTGCTGCTGCTGCTGCTCTTTGAGATAAAGTTAAGTGCCTGAGGGTGCAACTGTAACAAGATGCACTCTGTGTTTCGAGTGTCTAGGATCAAGTGCCATTGTGTAAAAGCAAAGGCACACCACATGTTGTATTGGTTCCAGACAGTAAACCCAGATCAGTCACTGGCAGTGTCCCTCTAACAATTTCTGAAGCTGCGCAGAGCCCTTCCATGGCTGTGTGGCGGGACATAAGAACATAAGAAGAGCCCTGCTGGATCAGGCCAAAAGCCCATCTAGTCCAGCTTCCTGTGTCACACAGTGGCCCCACCAGATGCCTCAGGGAGCACACAAGACAACAAGATAACCTGTTTCCCGTTGACACTCCCTTGCACCTGGCACAGAGAAACCCCACCTCCAAAACCAGGAGGTTGCTTATGGCTTGTAACCTGTGATGGTCTTTTCCTCCATGAATCTGTCCAAACCCCTTTCTTTTGTCTGTTCTAACTCTCCCTCCACTCAATTTTAGTGCATGTCCCCTGGTTCTGGAGTTGTGCGAGAGGGAGAAGAATTTCCCTCTATCCACTCTCTCCATCCCATGCATAATTTTATACGTCTCAATCATGTCCCCCCTCAGGCGCCTTTTTTCTAGGCTGAAAAGCCCCAGACGCTGTAGCCTTTCCTCATAAGGGAGGTGCTCCAGCCCACGAATCATTCTGGTCGCTCTTTTCTGCACCTTTTCCAATTCAACTATATCCTTTTTGAGGTGTGGTGACCAGAGCTGGACACAATACTCCAGATGTGGCCTTACCATCGATTTGTACAAAGGCAGAATGATATTGGCCGTTTTATTCTCAATCCCTTTTTTAATGATCCCGAGCATGGAATTGGCCTTCTTCACAGCCGCCGCACACTGGGTCGACACTTTTATCGACCTGTCCACCAGCACCCCAAGATCTCTCTCTTGATCCGTCACAGACAACTCAGAACCCATTAGTGTATATGTGAAATTTTGGTTTCTTGCCCCAATGTGCATCACTTTGCACTTACTTACATTGAAGCGCATCTGCCATTTTGCTGCCCATTCTCCCAGTTTGGAGAGATCCTTCTGGAGCTCTTCACAATCCCTGCTGGTCTTCACCACCCGGAACAGTTTAGTGTCATCTGCAAACTTGGCCACCTCACTGCCTATCCCCAACTCCAGGTCATTTATGAACAAGTTGAAAAGCACCGGTCCCAAGACCAATCCTTGGGGCACACCGCTTTTCACTTCTCGCCATTGTGAAAATTGCCCATTGACTCCCACTCGCTGTTTCCTGGTCTTCAACCAGTTCCTAATCCACAAGAGGACCTGCCCTCTTATTCCCTGACTGTGGAGTTTTCGCAGGAGCCTTTCATGAGGGACCGTGTCAAACGCCTTCTGAAAATCCAGATATATAATATCCACGGGTTCGCTCGCAGCCACATGCCTGTTGACCTTTTCAAAAAATTCTAACAGGTTTGTGAGGCAAGACTTCCCCTTGCAGAAGCCATGCTGACTCTCCCTCAGCAGAGCTTGTTCTTCTATGTATTTTAAGATTTTATCCTTAATGAGACTTTCCACCATCTTCCCTGGAACAGATGTTAGGCTGACCGGCCTGTAGTTTCCCGGGTCCCCCCTCCTTCCTTTTTTAAAGATTGGCATGACATTAGCTATCCTCCAATCCTCTGGCACAGTGGCCGTTTTAAGGGACAAGTTGCATATTTTGGTCAAGAGGTCAGCAACTTCATTCTTGAGTTCCTTCAGAACTCTTGGGTGGATGCCATCCGGGCCTGGTGATTTATTGATCTTTATTTTGTCAATTAAGTCTGAGACGTCTTCTCTTTTAACCTCTGTTTGACTTAATCCTTTAGTCAGGGGAGACGGTTCCGGCAGCGGTATTTGCCCGAGGTCTTCTGCCGTGAAGACAGATGCAAAGAACTCATTTAATTTCTCTGCAGTCTCCAAGTCCCCTTTTATCACCCCTTTCTCTCCCTCACCATCCAGCGGACCAACCGTTTCCCTGGCAGGTTTCCTGCTTCTAACATATTTGAAGAAGCTTTTATTATTCCCTTTTATGTTGCCTGCCATACGTTCCTCAAAGTCTTGCTTGGCCTCCCGTATCATCTTTTTACATTTCTTTTGCCACAGTTTGTGCTCCTGTTTATTTTCCTCATTAGGGCAAGACTTCCATTTACGGAAGGAAGCTTCCTTGCCTTTTATAGCCTCCTTAACTGTGCTTGTTAGCCATGCCGGCACCCTCCTGGACTTGGTCGAGCCCTTCCTCCTTTGTGGGATACACTCCCGCTGGGCCTCTATGACTGTTGTTTTAAACAGCCTCCATGCACTTGGATTGGATTGGAGCGATTGGACTCTTTTTACTTTCCCTTTCAGCTTTTTTTTAACTAGTCTCCTCATTTTGGGGAAGTCTGCCCTTCGGAAGTCAAGGGTTTTCGTGTCAGATTTGCTCGGCACTCGCCCTCCGACATGCATGGCGAAACAGATCGCAGCATGGTCACTGTTCCCCAACGGTTCGGTAACATTTACCTCCCTGACCAGGTCTTGAGTGCCACACAATATCAAGTCCAGAGTCACCTGTCCTCTGGTCGGTTCCGTGACAAGCTGCTCTAAGGCACAGTCATTTAACATATCCAGAAATCCAGTCTCTCTTTCATGACCTGAGCATGAATTGACCCAGTCGATGTGATGATAATTGAAGTCCCCCATGACTACAACCCTGTCTCTCATTGACACCTCCCTGATTTACTTCCTCATTTCAAAATCCCCTTCAGGTTTTTGATCTGGAGGACGGTAGCATGCCCCTACTATTACATCACTCTTTGAGCCTGGTAATCTAACCCACAGTGATTCTACGGAGGAGTCAGAGCCCCCCTCCAGCTCTACTCTGGTGGATTCTACCCCCTCTTTGACATAGATGGCCACCCCACCTCCAATACGCCCCTCTCTGTCCCTCCTATAGAGTTTATATCCTGGAATTGCAGTATCCCACTGGTTCTCCGCATTCCACCAGGTTTGGACATCTGGATATTTGGCGATGATGTCACATGTCATCACCAAATTCTGGCTAGCTGAGCTCTGAACTGCACAGAGCTCAGCTTCAAGCAGCTTAGGGGAAGCAGTGGTCCCTGGTGCCACTGAAGTGGTGTCTTATGAACCTGCCTAGTTAGTTCTACCATATTTTCCAAGCAAATATTTGCCATATTTGCATTTACAATACAAAATGCTATTGTGGTTGCACTAGTAAGCTACTGTTTGTGTCTCCATACTAGTATCGGGCTGATCCCCCCTGTAACAACTTTAGTTTGATTACCAAAACCAACAAAAGACTCTATCCCTATGTATATTACACTGTTAGAACCTATGCAGAGGCATAACTACCGGTAATTATTGTTCTTGCAATATCCGCCATCCGTTGGAATCAACATCAGAATAATTCCTCAAAAACTATGACAGTAACATGAGGAGACAGCAGCCATGAAATTAAAAGATGCTTACTCCTTGGAAGGAAAGCTATGGCAAATTTAGATAGCATAATAAAAAGCAGAGATATCACCAGGGCAACAAAAGTTCGCATAGTCAGGGCGATGGTGTTCCAAGTAGAAATGTATGGTTGCGAGAGTTGGACCATAAGGAAGGCTAAGCGCCGAAGAATAGATGCTTTCAAACTGTGGTGCTGGAGAAGACTCCTGAGAGTCCCTTGGACTGCTAGGAGATCAAATCAGTCAATCCTAAATGAAATCAACCCTGACTGTTCCCTGGAAGGGCAGGTACTGAGGCTGAAGCTCAAATATTTTGGCCACCTAATGCGAAGAGAGGACTCTCTGGAGAAGACTCTGATGCTGGGAAAGATTGAAGGCAAAAGGAGAAGGGGAAGGCAAAGGATGAGATGGTTAGACAGCATCACTGATGCATCAAACATGAAAATGAACTCAGGAAGATAGTGGAGGACAGGAAGGCCTGGTGGGATATGGTTATTGGGATCACGAAGGGTCGGACATGACTTAACGACTGAACAACAACATAATAAAGATATATTTATACTTTCCTGCCACTTTCATGCAGGAAAGTGGTTCAAGATATTCAAAACTGAAAGCAAAGATCTACACAGAGATTGCAAACTGCTCCAACATGCTTGAAGGTTTGAATATGTTTTGTAAGCCATTTGTTACCCCTCTCTTGACGGCAAAAGGCCAAACACATTTACTTTTTCAGGGAGCAACCTGACATGCACACAGTCTTTCAAAGACATAACACGTGCACGGCAGGGGAAAAAAAACCTTATTGTCATTATCAAACTAGGCTTTTTCCAAATAGAAAGAAATGATTGCCTAAAGTGTTCTTCCCTATTCGTTGTTCTCCTCCTCCCCATCTGACTCTAGTTGTAAAAAAAAAGTATCTATCGTGCAGGCATTAGCAAAAACCCAGGGGAACTCCAGGGTATAATGAAAAGCCAGTTTCTCACTTTGATCCATCCTCTAAATTACACATGTGTAATTGGCAGCCATCATTTTTGGCAGCAACGCGCTCTCACTATTTCAAAGTGCCAATCGCCCTTGTTGCCAAGGTGCCTCTAATAATTATCTATCATCTACTAAGCTATACAGTTCAGTCAAGTGTAAAACCTCATTCTAAACTTCAGCCTAAGCATTAAACACACATTAGTTTTGGCACTTGGTGGAATGAAATTTCCACTGCAGCCCTTTCTCATTTCTGATTAAGTCCTTGGAAGCTAAGGAAAATGTGTATCACCGTTTGGGTTTCGCCTCCTATTTAAAATGCAAGTCAGCTACATAAGCAACAAGGTGAGATGCTAGTTTAGAGTGCTTTTCACAATCTGTAATTGCCCCCACACACACACACACACATACCCCACCACCACCACCAAAATGGTGGAGGAATATTTTTGGCTTGGTAGCTAATAAAAATTAAAAGCATTTATATTTGGCCTCTGAAGAAATGTATTGAGTTGAATTGTATTCAATTCAATACAATTGAAATTTATTGAATTGTATGGGGGTTCTTTGGCTTTGAAATGAGCACCACACCCTAGAGTCGGACACGACTGGACTTAATTGTCAGGGGTCACCTTTACCTTTTTTATGGGGGTTACAAGGAAGTGCCAGTTGCTAGGCCAGTGCCCTGGCCCTGGCATCTGAGCCCCACCTTCCTAGCCCTGTGCCCCATCTTCCCTTACAGTTTCAATTGGCCAGTTCCAGTCAATGGTCCAGATGTCACATTTTGAAGAAGCTGAAACCAGAGTAGTCTTCAAGGACAACCCTATGCACAACTTTCAATTACAGTAATTACGATACCAGATTTCAACTGCAGTAATCAAGGGTGTGTGTGGTTAGTTTTGACTTACCTTTAAGGTTATGTTTGTTTCACAATATCTTTTGATATTGAATCCATAGGATTCAAACATGTGCAAGAACATACAGTCAGCCCGCATTTTGTACGCGATAAACTTGCACAAATTCAGGTATACGTGCTCTGCTCCCCCTTCCCAAAAGACAGAGAAAAACATTTTGAATAATGCTGGTGATTTTGCCTGCCATTCAACTTACTCTGTTTATGCCCCGGAGCAAGCCTGACGTGGAAGAATGAAGTTGCTGTTCGCTCAGTTCCCATTTGTCTCTTGTACTGTGCTTTTAGTTCTTAAAGAAATAGTATGTATTTGTTGGATTTAAGGGAGTTCCGACTATACGCGATTTTGACTTTATGTGCTGACCCTGGAACGTAACCTTCGTGTAAGATGCAGGCTGACTGTATTTCATTGATTGCAATGGCAATTATGCACTTTTAACTCAAAATGGAACTATCGCAACAGTACACATATAGCTCTATGAATCAGTACAATGCAACATTTATAAACCCCTGTAGATCTACCAGCTTTATAATTTAAGAGTTTGTCAGTGACAATTCATGTAGTTTCAAACAGTTGTGGTGAAGTTTATTTTAGATATTAGTTGAACAGAAGAACATAATAATTCTGTGTACTATTTCTTGGAACCTACTTCCAATTTTCAAAGAAGGCACAAAATAAATTGCATCATTAGAAGTATACTGCTTCTTTGATAAGATTCTGCAACTCAAAAATGAAAGGCATACCAATCAAAAAGTATATTGTGCTACATATCTATTCTACTACTCAATTCTTCCAATTAAAATATGCTTTTCTTTAGTGATGATGCCCCCCAAAGTTCAGAAACAGAATTAATTTACACACCACCTGTGGTACAAAGGTATACAATACATACATGCACATACGCGCGCGCGCGCGCGCGCGCGCACACACACACACACACACACACACACACACACACACACACACACACACACACACACACACACACACACACACACACACACACACACACAAAGCAAGCCTGCATGCAGAGGAGGGGATCAGCATAGGTCTCAACAGAGCCTTCTTTCTTTCATTTCCTTACACAGCTTGTCCTTGGACCTGCAAGGGGCAGCCCAATCCTGTGTATGATACGGCAGCCGCCATATCCTATGCAGGATCTGGGCTGCCGGGCAGCTCGGGTGCACCTTGAGGGAAGGGGACAATTGTTCCCTTCCCCGTCCCCGGGTATAAGCTTGGGTACATTCGAGCATACCTCTGGAGCTTGCGTACATTCGAGCCCTTCATGCAAAGCCGGGCTGGGCCTGGAGAGGGTTTTGGATATCAGTGTATCTCACCACCTGGTCCGCCCTTCCCATGCCCCTGTCCTGGCCGGTATAGGGATTACCTGCTCCAGTGGGCGCGGGGCATGGTAGGAACTGGAGAAAGGGGCGCCGGCCTCTGTGCTGGCGGCCCTTACTCTCCGGGTGCCATAAACGCACTTTACTGTGCCTTCACGACACCCTGCACCGGGGGAGTGCGTGCTTCCCTGGTGCAGCTCCACACAGGATTGCGCTGTAAATCACATGGCCCCAGGGCTGGACATAAACCTCCCATTGGGCTCCAGGGCTGGACATAAACCTCCCATTGCAAGTAATGACTGTTTCACTGCAATGTACATGCAACCAAGTTTCAGCCCAGATAGAGGGAAATGATATCTAATGAGCCCTCTGCTAATTTGCGTTCACATGCTCCGCTGCACCCACAGGAGAATGGATCATGTTCAAACTTCTTAAACGATCAAATAAAACTTTCTAACAGTATACTTTGGAATATGACAGGCTGCTAAAGCTCCATACACTAGTCCTGAGAACACGGTTTCCCCTATTGAGCTGCAGTTAACAGCAATATCTTGAGCTTTCCCTGCTCAGAGGAACCAGAGGTCTGCAACTGAGCTCAAGCCCCATGGAGAAATAAATAGTTATAACCTTTGAACACCCTGAAAAATTTAAAAGAGTAATTTGGGAGTAGTTCTACCTTTGTGACTTCTAATAGCGACAGCTTCAGGTTTCACTTGACCATATCATGATGACAAGGCAAACTTATTCTTTACAGTATACCTCATGATTTATTCATGATTTTGCTCACAGAGGCTGAGTTTTCCTGTTGCACCGGAATGAACTGCCCAGTATGTGCCACGTAAATATCTGCATTGTGTTCAAAGAGGTGCTCAAGGGCTGTGCTTTCGAACCATGCCTCTGTATTTAGTGCACTCTCATCTACACTCTAAGTCCATTTTAACTTATTTCATCTGTCTTTTCTTATAACGTAGAAAGTAAATTCAAGTAGCAAATTAGGATTAATAATTTTAAAACATGAGTTCAAGTAGTAACTTTATATTTTTTAAAAACTATAAAACTGTTTCCTGATCACCTTACCACTTGCTTTCGATACGATAAGCAGGTATGTGCACAGTTTTGCGCACATAGATGACTGAATGTTTGTTGAATTTTTAACAGCGTAATTCTGTCTAGACTTCAACCGGTGGAGCAATCGCTCTGCCGGTCTAGGGTGTCACAAATGTGCCATAAAGCACGTTCGCAGCACCCTGGAAGTAAGGAGCGCCGGCACCAAGTCCGGCACCGCTCTCCCCAGTCCAGACCTGGAGCTGTACCCACCAGGGAAGGTGAGTTCCCCACTGGGTTGTGAGAAAGGTGGAATGGGGCATTCTGGGGGGGGGGATTGATGGGCCAGGCATGGGCTGGGGGAGGGATCGTTGGAAGCCTCCTCCACCATATCCTATCCCCCTTCCTGGGCCTGGCCGTCATTACATGGCTGGCTCAAATATGTACCAGCAAAATAGCTAGGGCACATTCGAGTAGACCCATTGGGGTTGCTGAGGCTCTACTTGGGGTAAAGGAACAAATGTCCCTTTACCCTGAAGCCTCCGGCTGCGCCGGTACAAGCCCCATCCTGCTAGACAGGACTGGGCTGTGAGAGTGTTCGCGTATTTGAGTGCACTAGCAATTTCAAACATAACTCTGATAGATCCCCTGAAATAATACTGGATATGTGTGGAGTATGATGGCATGGAAATATACATTTGATCCTTATTTATATGCCAAACTAACCCTGCGGGATAATCCAGAATTGAACACTGGGGAGGAATCCTTTTTGCGGAAGTCTTGGACTGATAGGGCAATCTTCGCTCTAGATCAGCGGTTCTCAAACTGGTGGGTTGCGACCCACCAGGAGAACCGGATGCTGTCCTTTACCACCTTAAGGGGTGGGGACAGCATGACAGTGGCAGCGCCAATCCCGGGGATCCCAACCACTGGGGAAAGAAGTTTAAAATATCATTTGCCTGGAGTCCGGCACCCTATATTATGCTGAATATTATGTTGAACCATAAGACTCTCCCCAATACAGAGACCGCAACATTACCGTATTTGCCCGAGTATAAGACTCACTTTTATCCCCTAAGGCAAATCTTTAAAGTAGGGGGTGCGCCCTACAATCAAAGCCTAGCGTTTCTGCCTAGTGTTTTATGCAAAGCGCTTTCAAACCAAGCCTCTCCGAGTCTCTTTTCAAAGGTAAAACGGGGCTTTTTTATCTCTCTTTTTTTAAACTGCAAAGCACTGTGTTTTCAAGCCTTTCCTTGCAGTTCTTAATCACTTGCTAAATGGCTGAATACCATGGGAGATCATTATCTCTCAGCAGCCTCTGGAAGCATTTGAAAAAATTAACCCTTACGTTTCAACCCCAGGACTCTGTGGAAACTAAGATATTTATTGATCTTGCAGTTTAAAAGTTGAGAGTACAGTTTGAAAGTTGAGAGCAAGAGCTCCTGCATAGGCTTACCATATCCAAAGGGGGACAGAGTGCCTACCTTTAGGCTGCAATCCTATGCGCACTTTCCTGGGGGTAAGCCCCATTGAATGCAATGGGACTTACTTCTGAGTAGATATGCATTGGATTGTGCTGTTCATTGAAATTTGGGCAAGTGCAGCTCATCATCATGGAAGGGTGCAACAAGCTACACCTGCCCAAATTCCAAAGGTTAAAAGGTAGGCACTCTGTCCCCCTTTGGATCTGGGAAGGCTACTAATACTAGAGTGCCCAGATTCAATAAGGGACAGGGTGCCTATGCCTTTAACTGTACTAAAGCTGTACTGTTCTACTAATGTGTATATTTAAGTTTTTAAAAAGTTAAAAATGTATTCTTTAAAAAATAGCACCAAACTTTAAGGGTGCGACTTATAATCAGGAGCGTCCTATACTCGGGACAATACGGGTATTTAGATCTGATTCTGTCTTTTGTCCATTTAGTTTACACTTAACTTACCTGGGTAATGCAAGCCCCAGTGAAAGCAACAATCACAGCCACCACGTTTACTGTGAGCTGGAACTGGAGGAATTTGGAGATACTATCATAGACGTTACGGCCCCACATAACGGCTTTCACAATACTGCTGAAATTGTCATCTGTCAGGATAATATCTGAAGCTTCCTTTGCTACATCAGTCCCTGCAATACCCTGAAAAATGTAGAACAGACAGCAAAAAAAAAAAACTTATTAGAATGAGCAATAATGATCAAGTGAGGAATGTAACTTTCAACACAACTTAAACAGACTGGACTGTTGATAATACAAGAGTGTCCAGGATCTAAAGAAGTATGAAACTAACAGCCTGATCCTGCCTAAATATAGGTGTTATAAATATGCTGTAAGGCACGGTTTCGACACCCTGGGAGTAAGCTGTGCCGGCGCAGAGGCCAGCGCCGCTGACTCCGCCATCTGGTATGACCTGTGCCAGCCAACGCGGGTGTGTGCTGCGCTGGTCAATGCAGGGCATGGGGAGGGTGGGCAGGAGTGGTGAGAGAGGGGCCATTAGTTGGCCCGGTCTGGAAGGGGGCGGGGATATTGGGGCTGAGTTGCACTGATATCCCAAGCCCCTTCCCAGGCCATGTGGGCCTTACACGGCCTCCCTGGATGCATGCCAGCTAAAGAGCTGGCGCGCATCTGAGGAGGATCATTAGGGCCTGCGCCGCTTACACCAGGGGAAGGGGACAAACATCCTCTTCTCCTGAGGTGAGCCCACGCTGCACCTGCGTGGCCCACATCCCAGCCAGCTGCCGCCATCATATGCAGGATCAGGCTGTAGGTCATGTACTGTCTACATTGACACCAGTAGCCCCATTATGACACAAAATGCTCCTAAGCCCATAGCTAAGTAAGCAATGCTTACTTATTGCAAGCACAGATAAGCTTTTCATATTTGTTCCCTAAAATTATAAGTTAGTAAAGTTCTTGGTACTTGAGCAGAAAGCCCTAGATTCAATTCATAGCGCCTCGAGTAAAATAAGATATTCACCCTGGAGAGCTGCTGCCAGCCTTCCCCCAAGGTGAGCCCAGGTTGCCCTGGTGCAGCCTGCAACCCATGCAGGATGCAGCGGCTGGCCATTTAGGCCGGCTGCTGCAACTTGTAGAGGATTGCACCATAATTTAGTCAGCCCCAAACTTTAAAGAGCTATAGACTTGTTTTCCTCACACAACAGCTTCCCATGTCAGATGAGAAACTGATTTTGAAACTGAGGGATGCTTCAGTAGCACTTTATTATTTGGCATAGGACTTAGCTGTTCAGAGAAAAAAAAATTCCACTGAGTTAGCATCCTTTTCGATCCCAGTTAGTTTATTTAGAATGAGGCTAAGATAACTTTTGCTGAAATCTTCTGAATGAGAATTCACAATATGAATCTAGAATCACATTTTCCCATTAATGGGCATACAGTATTTTCAACTGATCCAGACAAACGAAAGCATTGCATTCACGACATAATCTCCAGTTGACTGAAATTACCCATATGTCTATTCCCAGGAAGAATTTCCATTAAATGTAAGGGGGGGGGGGAATGGCACCAAAGTAGAAAAAGGTTGGGAGAACAATAACAGAGGTATTGTTCTATTTGTTTTAAGATGAGCTTTCTTATCATTAGGCTAATATTTCAGACCCCCCCCCAAGAATTACTGTACTTTGATCCCAAAAATCAACCTAACTGAATGCTCTAAGAAGTCCTAATAGTGAACATGTTCTGAGATATACCATTGCAAAGCCAACATCAGCCTTCTTAAGTGCTGGTCCATCATTAGTTCCATCACCAGTCACTGCTACAACCTGTCTCTGTTCCACTTGAGTGCTGTCAATAATACCTGCAAAATATTGGAATGCATTTTAAGGAACTATGTGAAAACAGAGAAAATATTTCATAGTCCAGTGTTTTTTTAGAAATGGGCCCAAGGGCCAGGGAGGAACTGGTCTCCATCCCCTTTAGGCTTCCCTGTCCTAAAACAGAAATGGCCAGTTCCCGTGCTGCAAGAGGTAAGCAGGATCACACTTGTCTTGGTGGAAAGAAATACGTTCAGACTCACGAATGAAGCAAACTGCAGTTTTTATTTAGAACACACACAGAGAACATAGAAAATATCTGGTCAGTGAGACTCTTTTATGGTCCCTCAGACAGGCTTGAAACAGACAGACAGGCAACACAAACATATTACCCAGCTAGCTGTTGGCATGGAAGAGCTGGCACTGGTTCAATCTCAAGGCAGGGCTCTCAGCAGATGGAAGAGACACCCCGAATCTAGGTGTGCAACCCCTTTTTCTTCCATCACAGCCCCTCCCAAGACTTGCTTAAAACCTCCCTCTTCCCCCTTGTCCACTGGCTCTTCTCTCATCCAGGGTTGCAACAGGGACAGTCAGGTGGGTGAGGAAAAGGGACTTCCAAAGGGCAGCAGGGACTGATTCAATGGCCAATTACTAACATGCTTCTTGGGCCAAGACGTACTCATTTATCTCACAGCCTTGCCTCCTCTTATTGCATCTGTGCGCATACCATTGCAATTATACCTGGAACTTTGTATAGTTTCAGTATCCCTCTCAGTTCTTATCAGCTTGCTTTAGCCAGCTCACAATAAACTGACAAAACAGCATTACAGCTCTGAAGGAAAATAATTATAAAATGGAGGAGCTCTGGCTAAGAAAGTCGAGGCCCCACTTGGGTTCTAACACTGTTACTTGCTAATCTGGAAAGGGCATCAGTATCTCCATCATTGATGGACAATGTCTTTACAGTTCTTAAAATTATGCACATTTAGCCATATGGTGCAACTTACCAAGTTGCTGTAAGATCAAGCCCGACCCAAGTCAAAGTGCCTTTGGACACATACAAATTTCACCACTGCTGCTATGTATGTGCCCCCCCCCCCCACACACACACATGGAAGGCAGCTATCTGGCCACCTACCCCCTCATCTTCCTCCTTTGTGCAGTCCTGGTATACAAATCAGGAAGTGTTGAACATGCTGTTTCATTTAAAATGACTGCACAAGGAAGGAAGGAAGGAAGGAAGGAAGGAAGGAAGGAAGGAAGGAAGGAAGGAAGTGGATTGCCATCTTCTATGTGTGTTTCTCAGGTGTATGGCAGTAGCAATCCACTTCCCTACCCTCTTACCTTCCTCCTTCCTCTCGTGGTCTCTTTAAACAAATTAGGAAGTGCAGAACGCTCTGGAAGCACTCCCAGCATGTCCTGCACTTCCTCTTTGTTTAAAGGAAAGAAGAATGAGGAACAAATGAGATAAGGGGATAAGGAAGTGGATCTTCATCTTCCAAACCATTTTCCACTTGTTTTTAAGAAAGGGAGAAAGGTGGCAGACTTTGGGGAAAGGGCCACATATTTCTGCTTCATGGGTGGCCAGCCGTGTTTAAGATGCTTCTGATACAGTGTCCTTTTCTTCCACAACTCAAACTACTCTATTTGGTCTTGCTACTCCCTTATTGAGCTGTGTCTCCTTTTTTCAACTATTTATTTTGTCCGGGGTTCTCCTTGCCTGCCACCGTGGCAGCTCTGTGGCACGATCCCCTGGCCATTTCCCCATTTGCCAGCCCTCTGGGCGGAGTGGGAACCTCATCACCAGCTGGAAAGACTTGGGCTTGGGGCAGGGTGGGTGGGGAGGAGTCATGCTTGCCATGGAGCCTTCTGGGGTGAGCTTCGGCAGGTAGGACCAGTCCCCTGCCGAGCACTGGTGTCCTTCTGCCCGGGCAGAGGCCAGATGCACATTGGCAGAGCCAGGGGGACCTCCCTCTTTTAGGGACTGGGGAACGGGAAAGGTTGGATGGCCACAGCCATCAGGAGCAAAAAAAAAGGAAGCCGGGGTGAGGAACGGCCAGGGCGGCAAACTAGGAGACGGGACATAAGAAGAACATAAAAAGAGCCCTGCTGGATCAGGTCAAAGGCCCATCTAGTCCAGCTTCCTGTATCCCACAGTGGCCCCACCAGATGCCTCAGGGAGTACACGTGACAGCAAGATACCTATTTCCTGTTGTCACTCCCTTGCACCTGGCACAGAGAAAACCTACTTCTAAAACCAGGAGGTGGCTTATGGCTTGTAACCTGTGATGGTCTTTTCCTCCATGAATCTATCCAAACCCCTTTTAAAGGCATCTAGGCCAGGTGCCATCACCACATCCTGTGGCAAGGAGTTCCACAGATGAACTACATGCTGGGTGAAGAAATATTTTCTTTTGTCCGTTCTAACCCTCCACTCAATTTTAGTGCATGTCCCCTGGTTCTGGTGTTGTGCGAGAGGGAGAAGAACTTCCCTCTATCCATTCTCTCCATCCCATGCATAATTTTATACGTCTCAATCATGTCCCCCCTCAGCCGTCTTTTTTCTAGACTGAAAATCCCCAAACGTTGTAGCCTTTCCTCATAAGGGAATCATTTTGGTTGCTTCTCCTGCACCTTTTCCAATTCAACTATATCCTTTTTGAGGTGTGGTGACCAGAACAGGACACAATACTCCAGATGTGGCCTTACCATCGATTTGTACAAGGGCATAATGATATTGGTCGTTTTATTCTCAATCCCTTTTTTAATGATCCCGAGCATGGAATTGGCCTTCTTCACAGCCGCCGCACACTGGGTCGACACTTTCATCGACCTGTCCACCAGCACCCCAAGATCTCTCTCTTGATCCGTCACAGACAACTCAGAACCCATTAGCGTATATGTGAAATTTTGGTTTCTTGCCCCAATGTGCATCACTTTGCACTTACTTACATTGAAGCACATCTGCCATTTTGCTGCCCATTCTCCCAGTTTGGAGAGATCCTTCTGGAGCTCTTCATAATCCCTGCTGGTCTTCACCACCCGGAAAAGTTTAGTGTCATCCGCAAACTTGGCCACCTCGCTGCTTATCCCCAACTCCAGGTCATTTATGAATAAGTTGAAAAGCACCGGTCCCAAGACCGATCCTTGGGGCACACTGCTTTTCACCTCTCGCCATTGTGAAAAATTCACAATGAAACACCCACTCGCTGTTTCCTGGTCTTCAACCAGTTCCTAATCCACAAGAGGACCTGCCCTCTTATTCCCTGATTGTGGAGTTTCCTCAGGAGCCTTTCATGAGGGACCGTGTTAGCCTTCTGAAAATCCAGATATATAATATCCATGGGTTCTCCCGCATCCACATGCCTGTTGACCTTTTCAAACAATTCTAAAAGGTTTGTGAGGCAAGACTTCCCCTTGCAGAAGCCATGCTGACTCTCCCGCAGAAAAGCCTGTTCTTCTATGTGTTTTAAGTTTTATCCTTGATGAGATTTTCCACCATCTTCCCTGGAACATATGTTAGGCTGACCAGCCTGTAGTTTCCTGGGTCCCCTCTTCTTCATTTTTTAAAGATTGTCATGACTTTAGCTATCCTCCAATCCTCTGGCACAGTGGCCGTTTTAAGGGACATGTTGCATATTTTGGTCAAGAGGTCAGCAACGTCATTCTTTTTGGGTGGATGCCATCTGGGCCCGGTGATTTATTGATCTTTATTTTGTCAATTAAGTCTGAAATGTCATCTCTTAACCTCTATTTGAATTAATTCTTTAGTCATATTGTATGGCCAGGGCAGGAAGGGGCGTGCCTCGACATGGGGATGATTTATATAAGCCATGAGAGGGCCTGTGATGAGCACTCAGAATACAGGTAGGCTGGTATAGACTGGCTGCCCGTGACCTGCAAGAGCAAGGGAACTGGGCAGAGAATGCGGAGTGCTGGAACTCCCTTCCCCAGTCCTATATGAGTCCGCCCCATTCCAGGAAGGGATCTGCAACACTGCCGTCTGGCCGGAACTCAGATCAGGGTGGCTCAACGCCTGACTCAAGGTGAGCAGCCCACCCCCGAGGTAGGCACAGCGGACATATTTAGAAGATTTCTATAGTGCCTTTCCTCAGGCCACAAGCAATTATAGCTGGAACTATGCCCCCTCTGTCATTCTTAGATTGAAAGTCACAGGCAGAAATCATGTCACTTATATTGCTGCCTAATACACAGACAGATGAACCTAAGTGTTCAACAGGAGTATTACAAATGGTTACAGTAGGTGAAACCTATCAAAGTAGTCCCTTCTCTTCCTTGCTATTAACATTAATTACCTTCATTTGAAGAACCATAAGTAGCCAATGTGATTTTTTTAAAAGGGGAGAATAGAAGTTCACCCCATTTATATGTTATGACACCAAATGAATGGAAATACTAGTTTGAGGGCTACTTGTATAATGTCTCAAAATATATAATTGATAGCATCTGAAATGAGTACAAATATTCAAATGTCACTAAAACGTATTAGAAATGAAATGTTTTAAGAAAGCTGTCCTAGGAGATCTAGGTTTGCAGCTTCAATTATTCATAATACAGTACATCTATAGCAATTTCCATTCTTTCGGATGCTGACTCTTGTCTTTTGAAAGACATTCTCTTTCAAAAAATGTCACTGTATGACAAAATGGCCACCAGAGGGCATCAAAGTGCATCAGGTTAAGACACAAAAGTAGAGGAGGCATCTGCAAAGAAACTTTACAAAAAGGAACACTGGATAACAGTGAGGACAGTTACACACATACATTTCCAAAAGTTGGTTGCATCCATTTACATTTGAAAAGCTTCCCAAAATTATTGTTTACACATGTGAAAGCATTTCATAATTAAGCTTATTTAATCATGATTCACGTTTAATGATCAAGTATTGTTTTTCTTTTAAAAAAGAATACCTTGGTCTTTAGACTCATGGCTGTCCCATGCTGGCATCTATCAGCATAATATCACAAAATGTGATCTTACACTGCAGTGACATCCCTACACTGGTGCGGGGGTGTGTGGACTGCACCATGTGACACCCTCAGGGGGGTGACAACACTAGTGGCCAAAATTGTGAAAAAGTTTGTCTGTACGAATTATACCATCATGTTATATATCATTTGGTGCGTAATCTCATGTAGAATGCAATGAAACAAAATATCTGTATCCTATCAAATGTTATGATCAAGTAACTGGAAACAGAAAACACAACTTCTTTGTGTAACAAAAAGTAGATTTCCTTAACTCAAAACAGACCAATGAGACTGATTGTTCTGAGACTGTTCTAAGATCCGAGTTGGTTACTGTTACCTGTATTGTTATATATTAAAAAAAATTAAGTCAATGATCTCATATTGGGTGACGCAAACCCTTGTGTTGCCTCTGTTTAGGCTGCAAACATACATTAGGCTGTGCGTATAATATTGTAAAGTTAAAGGTGTAATTTTGATTAAGCGGGAGGTGAGGCAATGGCATGCATGGGATGAGGCGATGATGCGTTTCCCCACCCACCGCATGGGAGAAGGTCCATCATGGGGTTGACGCACTGATCTCCCACACTGGGTGACGCAAGCCCTAGGAACGCCCCTGTTACACTGTAATTATGATACACCATCACAAGAAGATACACCAGAGCAGCATGTAAAGCTGTGTGTAGATATCAGTTTGCCCCAGAGACAATAGCACTAAACTGGAGTTCAGGCAGAAATGGGGAGTAGCTTGCAAGTGAATTAACGGGCAGCCCAATCCTGTGTAGGATACGGCACCCAGTCTAAAGGGCCAGGCACTGTATCTTATCAAGTTCCCGGACTGCCCTGGGGCAACCCGGTAACAACTTGGGAGAAGGGAATTATCGTCCCCTTCCCCCGGTGTAAGTGGCGGGAGGCCCGGGCCTCCTTGAATGTGCACAAGCTCCAGAGCTTGCACACATTCATGCCGCCTGGGTAAGGCCGTGCCGGGCCTGGAGAGAGCATAGGATATTGGCGTATCTCGCCGCAGATATCCCTGCCCTCCCCAGGCCCCATGCAGCCTATGGCCACCCTCCCTGCCCACCTGATCTGCCTTCCCCCCACCCCTGCCTCGACCGGTGTAGGGCATACCTGCTCTGGAGGGTGCAGGTTTGGGGGAACGGCCAGGTAAGGGCCGCTAGCCACAGCGCCAGCGTTCCCTAGTCGCCGGTGTCACGCAAGTGCTTTGTGGCACTTTCACGACACCCTGTGCCGGGGGAGCACGCACTCCCACTGTGCAGGAAGTACACAGGATTGGGCTGTAACTCTGGGAGGCTGTTACCCCAGTGCTACTATCAGTGTTTTTGTATTATGATTACTTCTGAAGTACTATGATTACTTCTGTGCCCCTTTGGTAAATCTTCCTATCTTTTCTTCTCAGCTGTTTCATAGTGTCAGGAGGACCTTGCATTCAAATAAATGTGAGATTTCCCAATACATGCATCACTTTCCACCTGTGGTAAGAAGAATAGAATAGGAGGAAGAGGGAGCACACCAAATACCAGAAATCTCATTCCCAATCTCATGCCAGGAAACGTTCTGAGAATCCAAATAGCATCTAAACAAGCACATGTAAACTGAACAAGAATAAAAATGCAGAAAATCCAAATAAAGAAAATATAGAAGCCTGTCTTTTCTCAGTCTGCTCCTGCACCCAGTATGCACCTGATTAGCTTTGTTAAATACAATACTTTAATTCAACCAAAAGGCAGCCTGGAAGTATTTTAAATAAATAAATCCTGTGGACTGTGCTGTTGCACAAATGAAGTCCTGTGTCTCACTGACTGCAAAAAAATGAAGATCGTGCCTATGCCAAGAGAGTTGAAGAGTGGAAAATCTGTATTTTGATTGTAAAGAGTTGCTAGATGAGAGTGAGGAAAAATTAGGACTAAATATTATTGTGTATGAACAGGCTTATGGAGGAGTATTGCCATCTGTTCTTCTATAAGTCCTTCTCCTTAATTGTGTGAGAAGTAAATGCACTTGCTCAATAAAAAAGAATGGCAGTCTTCATGTTCTCAGAGACATTTTTAGTGTATTCCTATGGGACTAAATCATGACTCACAAATTACTGGATCCTGGGTGGTAGTGCATATGTGGGAGACTGGTGCACATGTGTCTCCAACAGCACAATCCTATGAACATCTACTCAGAAGTGAATCTCATTGTGTTCAATGGGGCTTACTCCCAGGAAAGTGTGGTTAGGATTACAGCCTTAGTTTGGAGTGTGTGTGTGTGTGTGGGGATTGTTGGGAGGTATTTGGGAAGCTGTTTGAAGTGTGTCTGTGTTTGGAGGTGGCATGCTGAGGGACAGATCGAGGCTTGGCTAGTAAACTAATGACTCAATCCTATTGGGCCCAGCAACCAGCGTTCCACTGGCGGCAACTGCTGCAAAGCAGCTGTAAAGGGTGCTGCAGCAGCGCACAAAATAGTGTGCTGCAGGAGTGCTGGAGGGAAGGCCGGAGCCTTCCCATGCCCGCTGGGCCCACCAAGGTAGGTAGGAGTCTTACCGTAGGACATCAGAGGAGGGTGAGGGTGGAATAGGGGCGGGGAGAAACTGGGTGGGGAGGGGGTGGAATGGGGGCAGGGAGGCTGCAGGAGGGGGTGGATCAGGTGGCGATGATGCATGCCAGATCCTATCCCCTCTGTGGGCAGCCTCCCCACCCCCTTTCTCTCCGCGGACTTGCACTAACTAAAGAGCTGGCACAGGTCCTAGGAGACCCATTGTGGAGCGGGAGGCTTACAGAGGTGTAAGGGGATTTAAATCCCATTTCCCCTCCAAAGTCTCCTGTTCCCCCCGCTGGTGGAATGGATAGGATTGGGCTGTAAGGGTATTTTTTGGACTCTTGAGTGTTAAAATTTATATGGAGGACTTTTTTTTCTTTATTCAGATTGGAATCCATATGATGTTCACACAGCCTTCAAATCTGAAAATCTATTAGCATATGTTAAACATAACTTTAAACATACTTTGATATCTGGATGCTTGAGCCTAGGTGCAATTTTCAATATTTAAGTAATTCAAAATGCTAAGCAATTCATTTGCTAATGATACAAAACCACCACCACCCCACACTCCAAATGATAAATAGTCTTCATATTAGCCAAGGATATGATGTGCTAAATTTGAAACGTTGTTTAAAACTATTTTGTGTAACTTTCAAGAGTCCTCAGAAAAACAAACGCTAAAAATGCGTCCAAGCAAGGAAAAGTTCTTCTTGTACTACACTGGCTACTCAATTCCTCCTCACCCTGCCCCCACACTGTGTCCTCACTGCATCGCTGACTGTTGTTATATAAGACATTTAGGGCTGCTTTATTTCTGTCATAATCATATATTGCACACAAAACCAATCTTGTTTAGATGTCAGTGTTTGCTATCTTGCATCTCTGTTAACTGTATTTTCTCTACCAAAGATTTCCTTTTCATCACAGTATCTAATGTGGAAGCCTGAGAAAGGTCTTTTTCGGAGATCCAGTGGTGCTCCATTGACTGAGAACCTCTGGGAACCATGGTCTTCTGGGTCACTTTGGGGTTATTAGAATGACTTTTGCCTTGAGTTGTTTTATTTGCCAAAGGCCCCCCACACCCAGTTCCAAAAACAATTTGCCACCAAAGTAAAGACTCTGCCAAGCATTCCTGGGTGGAGCCTTCGTTCGATCATAGAAGTTAGTGCAGCTGCTCTACTCAAAAACCAACCCATTCATGACAGGAAGCAAACAAATACAGTAGAACTGGCAATACTGACCAAGTGAAGCAGCCGTATATGTAGGAATTTGTGAAAAAACAAATTGTTTAAATGATCACATAAGTAGGCACCAGAGAGCAGATATATAGAGAAGAATCAAAGGTATATAGGACATTTGCATTTACCTTTTACCAAAGTGTGCTTATCAGTAGGAGATGAACGAGCAAGGACTCGAAGTTTGGGCCAGATCTTGTCAATACGTTCCTGCTCAATCTGAAAATAACAGTGATACATTTGTCAACCTTCCAGAGACCTTGCTGCATTCTAGAGATCTTTAGAAGAAATATCACTTTCTAGGTTAAAACACTGTTTTCCCTGGCATCCCAAATGTTTTTCTCCAGGACTTTCATCCAATGCAAGGACTTTCTAAGGTTCTCTCATTCACAACGATGCTTCTCTCTCATTCTCAGATACTACCAACTAAGAAAAAAAGATTTTTGCCCAGATCAAATTAATATGCTTCACCTTATGAATATGCAAGTTTTGCCTGAAAAATACTGTCATACTCCCTTTATTACCAGATGTTGCTTCCAGTATCTTTGCATTTGCAAATATGCTTCTAGAGCAAACAACTGAAATCTGTAAAAGAGATCTTTAAAGCAAAGAAGGTTTTCCCAGGGAAAGAGAGGAGCCAGCCACACTAACTAGCTACAGCAGGTATCATGATTGGCATCAGGCAGAGGCGTTGTTACGGGGGGGGCGGTGGGCCTCCAGGCGCAGGGGGGAGCCAACTCATGCACCCCTCAGGTGCATGTGGCCATGCGTTCTGGGGCATGCACGAGCTGGGGGGTGCACAAATCATGCACCCCCTGACTCGTGGACACCCTGCAATGCATGGCTGCACGAGTCGGCAGCAGTGACCAACCCGTGCACACACACACCCCGACGAGTGTGACCATGCGTTCCGGGGCGTCCACAAGCCAGGGGCTGCATGAATCGTGCACCCCCCAGCTCGTGGACACTCCAGAACGCATGGCCACAAGCACCGGGGTGTGTGTGCACGAGCCGGCACCACTTACCTGGCCTTAGTTCGTCGTGCCTCCTCTGTCTCTGGCCCGGGCGGCATCTCTGGCCTTGTCTACTCGCTGGCCAGAGATGTCCTTAGAGAGGCTGCACCTGTGCAATTGGTGCAGAGCCTTACTAGCCCCTAGTCTCGCTGGTGGAGGACCTCCAGACCTCCAGTCAGCAAGACTAGGGGCTAGAGAGGCTCTGCACCAATTGCACAGGTGTAGCCTCTCTAGGAACATCTCTGGCCAGCAAGTAGACATGACCAGAGATGCCTCCCAGAGACAGAGGAGGCACGACAAACTAAGGCCGGGTAAGTGGTGTCAGCTCATGCACCCCCAGCATTTGTGCAAACCCCCTCCCGTGCACCCTCCCGGGGTCTTTTTACGGGGGGGGGCACTTTTGCGCTGCCATTTTGTTGCGGCGGTGCAAAATGATGCCCCACCCCCAAAGGGGGGCTTGATGGCACGGGGTGCACACCGAGTGCCCCCCCGCTGGGGGTGTACCAATGCCGCTGGCATCAGGAGTTAGTGCAGTTGGGCTCCAAGGGACCAACCAGCAGATTCTTGAAGTCTCCAGCAGCCTGCAGGTAGCAGCAGCAGCAACACAAGTTGCTCAACTGAGTGACTCATGTTGTTGCTGCTTTTTCCACACCCTTCCCATCTACAATTGGGCTTCCTGAGAGAACCCTGATGCAAGGACCTCTGAGAAAACCCATTTTCTAGAAGGGAGGCGAAGGGAGATGACAATAGAGTGAGTCACTCTGTCATTATCTCCCCTGGCAGTTGCTTCCTTGGATGCTCAGGAGAACCATGCAGAGAGGCCCCTTCACCTTCCTCAGTGACAGGGAAGGTAAAGGAGATTGAGCTCTGGGTACCAACACTGACAGTTACACTGTATGTATACTATCAGTGAGCCCCAGACTTTTGATAGAACATTCACAATTGCTCTAAACTTAGTCTTTAGCATGCCATTGCTCCATCTAGTACTCTCTACATTCAATGATCAGTAGCTGTTCTCAGGGTTTCAACGCAGGGGTCATCCCAGCCCTACCTGGAGGTGCCAGGGACTGAACTTGCAATCTTCTGCATGCAAAGATGTGCTCTGTCACTGAGCTATGGCTCCTCCCCATGTTTGCTCTGAGCCAACTTAGTAACAGCAACTGGAATGCACATAAGGTATAAAACCATTGTGTTGGGTCCACTCTGTAATGATAGTATAAAATAACATTTGTTGCATTAACACTTGGCTTACCTCTCCCTTCTCATTTCGGATCCTTCGGTTAAATTCCTTTCCCTCAATGCAGAGGAAGTCTTCACCAGGGTGAATGATTCCACACTTTATGGCAATAGCACGAGCTGTATTGATGTTGTCCCCAGTGACCATGCGGACTGTAATTCCAGCCCGCTGGCATTTTCTTATGGCTTCCGGGACCTAACAAAACAATGAAATGGAATAGAAAAATAATTTAAAATAAGATGATTCCGTTTTAATACAGTAGTTCAGAACTGAATATTCAAACACAAAAATCACTTCAGATGTAACACTAAACCATGGTTTAGCATTACATGCACACGTAGGCATGAGTCTCAGATTCACATGTTCCTTCCTTAGTGCAAGAGCAGAAACATTTTTAAGCTTTCATTCATGTTTTAGAACAAGCCACTATTTCACATTTCATCCAAATATGGGAACCTATGGTTTGATCAAATCACAACCCAATCCTAAGGGCGCATTCCGCTGGCATAACGTGCTTTGCGGCTGTTGCAAACGTGACACTGCTGGAGAGCACTATCTGGACACCACCGGAAGTGGTGAGTGGCTGGGTCTGTGCAGTGATGGATGCCAGCTGCCCACCGCCTGATGTAAGGCTGCACAGGGGCTGGGAGGGAAGTGGGAAGAGGGCAGAATGGGACAGGGGAGCAGAATGGGACTGGGGAGTGGCAACAGGTGGGGAGGAAGGTGGATTGGGCCCAGGAAGGGAGTGGGTTTGGCAGCAGTGGTGCCTGACGAATTCTGACCACCACCCCCTTCCTGGGTCTGATCTACCTTCAGGGATCAATGCAAACTTGCGCCAGCAATATCACTGGTGCAGGTTTGAGTTTACTCACTAGGTCTGCAGTGGCTTACAAATGTTTCCTTATCCTGAAGAGGCCTCCCAAAGCTCCCCCGTAGGATTCAGTGGACGCCGTGTTGGCACCACTGCGTCACCGCGCAGGAGTTGTGGTGGATTGGGCTATCAGTTAGTTAATAAACGAATGGCAGACCTTGTCTGGCCTGACTTATGCACATGCACGGGCATGATGCAGAACTTTTATGATCTATATTGCATGTACTAGTGCTGACTCATCATGCTGAAAACAGTTTTGAGAACTGAGCCTGCTGCGCCAAGGTTATGGTACACCTTGCCTCTAAGCACTAGAATTCAGTGTATGGAGAAGATAATGCAGTGAAAACACACATTCTAAGGCAATACATTGTTTAAGAGACAGTCATAGTTACCAGCTTCTAGTAAGTAACAGCCCAATCCTATGCGCTGGATCTGCCAGCGGAACATGTGTTCCACTGGTGGCAACTGCTGAAAAAGCATTGTAAAGTACTTTCTGGCAGCGCACTTTTGGGACACCGGCAGGAAGGTCGAAGCCTTCCTGTGCGTGTCATCAACTCTCCTGCCACCCACTAGAGCAGGTAAGCTAGCAGGAAAGGCAGGAGGAGGGGAGGGCACAATGGGAGTAGGGTTGGGACGAAACCTGGCGGGGAGGGGGGAATAATGGGGCAGAGAGTGCTGGATCCTATCCCCACCCCCTTTCTCTCCTCAGACTTGCATTAGTGAAATTGCTATCACATGTCTGAGGAGACCCATTGCAGAGCGGAAAGCTTATGCAGGAGCAAGGGGATTTAAATCGGCCAGTCTCAAATATCCCGTTTCAGGGCAAGGTAATCGAGCGAGTAGTGGCATCTCAGCTCCAGAGGGTCTTGGAGGAAGCTGATTATCTGGATCCATTCCAGTCTGGTTTCAGGCCGGGATTCGGGACAGAGACGACCTTGGTCGCCTTGGTGGATGACCTGTGCCGGGGACTGGACAGGGGGAGTGTGTCCCTGTTGGTCCTGCTGGACCTCTCAGCGGCTTTTGACACCATTGACCATGGTGTCTTTCTGGGTTGGTTGGCTGGGTTCGGGCTTGGAGGCACCGTTCTGAGGTGGTTCCGCTCCTTCCTGGCTGATAGATCCCAGAAGGTGGTGCTGGGGGATGCTTGTTTGGCACCCTTGCCCCTGAGGTGTGGGGTGCCACAAGGGTCAATTCTATCCCCCATGCTGTTTAATATCTATATGAAGCCGCTGGGAGAGGTCATCTGGGGGTTTGGGGTAGGGAGTCATCAGTATGCTGATGACACCCAGCTCTTTCTCTCCTTTCCACCTGACTCCAAGGGGGCGGTCGATGTCCTGAATCGTTGTCTGGAGGCAGTTGGGAGCTGGATGGGGGCAAATAAGCTGAAATTAAATCCTGATAAAACAGAGGTTCTTCTGGTCCAGAAGTCTACGACTCAGGTATTGGATCATCGTCCTGCTCTGAATGGGGTCGTACTCCCTCTGAAGGAGCAGGTCCGCAGCTTGGGGGTCCTCCTGGATACGCAGCTGCTCCTGGATTCCCAGGTGGCGGCTGTGGCCAGGGGGCCTTTTGCCCAGCTTCGGCTGGTGCGCCAGCTGCGACCGTACTTGGATCATGCAGACCTGGCCACAGTGACCCATGCCCTAGTGACATCTAGACTAGATTACTGCAATGCGCTCTACGTGGGGCTGCCTTTGAAGACTGTTCGGAAACTGCAACTAGTGCAGAATGCGGCGACCCGGGTGATTGCCAGGGCCTGCGGGTTCGACTCAGTTGGACCGTTGCTTCGGCGGCTACACTGGCTGCCAGTTCGTTTCTGGGCACAATTCAAACTGCTAGTTTTGACTTTTAAAGCCCTATACGGCTCGGGTCCAGGGTATCTGAGGGACCGCCTCCTTCCCTATAATCTGACCCATACTCTGAGGTCATCAGGGGGGGCCCTGTTAACCGTGCTGCCATTGACGGAGGTGAGGGGATGGCGGCGCGGAATAGGGCCTTCTCAGCAGTGGCGCCCCAATTATGGAATTCCCTCCCCCTGGAATTAAGAACGGCTCCCTCGTTAAGAGACCTTTCGCCGGGGCCTTAAGACGTTTTTATTTAGGTTAGCTTTCGATGTCTGACATGGTGGGCTGGCTTCTTAACAAATGGCTTTTAACAAATGTAAATATAGGTGACCCACTGGGGTTGTTTGTTTTAATTGTTTTAATTATTTTAATGTATATATGTATTTTAATGTTTTTTGTAAGCCGCCTTGAGTGCCCTTGCTGGGAGAAAGGCGGGATATAAATTCTTTAAATAAATAAATAAATAAATAAATCCCCTTTCCCTGCTGAAGCCTCCCAATCCGCCCACCCCTCGCTGGATACAGTGCACGTGTTTTTGGCACAGCTGCACCAGTGGTGGTGGTGGAGAGGATAGGATTGGGCTGTTAATGTGTCAAACTTCTTAGCATAAGACTGATCAGATTGAGATACTAGACATGTACTTAAGGCAACTGCTTGCTATAGTGAATGAGTCTTTATGTGTAGACTGAAAAAGCATTAGATTCTCTCAGAAAATCCACTTTAATATACGTACGAAGGATAAGGTCTGTTAAGGAACATTTCATTATATGCAATTTATTGTATTTTTTTTTACGACTACTACTGTGGACAGATTTATTGCTAGTATTATATAGTGAAAATGAGGTCATATTTTACAAAGTGAACCAAAGCTCTTTTGAATTTAAATTAATTTGCCCTGCCCAGGCCCAACCACATGCTCAATAATCCAGATATTAAAGTGAAATGCTGTTCTTACAATGCATTTCATATATTGTTAGGGCTTTAAACAAGGAAAGATAAATTGTATTCATGTTGACTACCTTGACACAATGGTTCCAATCCAGGGAAGCACTTGTAAAGAAACACACATACTTGCTCACATAGGCTTTTCCCTTTTTTAATGAATAGCAGCACCCCTTTCTCCATACTGCATCACACCCACATTTTAAACTCGAGAAAGAAACAAATAGGCCCCACTTCTCATGCACATCCCATGTATTGTATATATTGAATGTGTGTAAAGAGAATCAATGTAACTCAGTCAATATCGTTTCCAGTTCCTTTTTAATAAGCAATCAAAATAACACAGAAGGAAGACACAGGAAACAAGACCCAGCAACTCAAAGAGCTTTAGGGCACAATCCTATCCTACACTCTGCTCAGTAATCCAGCTATGCAGGCACCGGCAATGCTGAACACTGAGCACAGTAGGCGGGGTTGAAGGTCTCCTCGAGGTAAGGGAACATTTGTTCCCGGATAAAGCCCAAGCCTCCCAAGCGGGTCTCTCTCAGATTTTGATGGTGCAAATCAAGGAGGCCCGTGTTAGGAGAAATGGACCTGGGAGGGGGATAGGATATGGCGTATACCACTGCCGCCAATCCCGCTGCCTCCCAGGCCCAATCTGCCCACCCCCTGCCCCAGAACCCCCCCCCCACCACTGAGCTGCAACAACCTGCGCTGCACACCATCTGGATTTGGCCTGCAGGGACTGACGTAGGCCTCTACGCTCGCCTAAAGCCGGAGCAACTGCCTTACGGCAGCTTTTGCAACAATCCTGGACCAGCGCAGTCATCCTACGCAGTCATCCTAGAGGCCAGATAGGATTGGCCTGCCCATCAGGCAAAGAACTTCTTTCCTTAGAAGCTGACATTGAAACAAAAATTTAAGATCTGGAAACAAAATGCAATCTTTAATGCGGTTCTGTAATAACTGGGCTAAGGTAGAATTAACCTTTTTATTCAGAATTTAATGTATAAAAGATACAGTGGCGTTCCTGTGGTAGGGGCTCGACAGTAAGTCGCGCCCTGACCGACTACCGCGTTCACGAACCGGAGCGAGGAGGCCCCGCCCCTCGCCATCGGAGCCGTTCCGCCCAGTGAAGCCAAACGGGCAGGACCCTGCCCGTTTGGCTTCGCTGCGCGGAACGGCTCCGACAGCGAGGGGCGGGGCCTCCTCGCTCCGGTTCATGAACGCGGTAGTCGGTCGGGGTGCGACTTACTGTCGAGCCCCTACCGCAGGAACGCCACTGAAAAGATATATATTCTTCAATCATAAATTGTTCTTTGAGTAGAAGGAATTAGATGATGCTCAAAGAGTTGAGTAAGTTAGATCAGACTTTATAGACATTACAGATGCCTCCACTGAATCGCTAATAGTTTTTAAAGAGTTTCTTATGAAAGACTGAAATGATTCAAATTGAAAAATATCACTTGAGACTGAAAGATGTTTCATCCTTGCACTGACTGATGGAGATGCGTAACTGAAAATCTAACTAAAATGATACTAGAGCACTTTTTATTTTAATAAAAAGGAAAATCAGTTCTATACAAGCAATAACTTGCTCTACTATATATGTAAATTTTGCTCCAAATCTGAAACTTCTCAAATACCCAGCAACACTTTGCTGCCACTAGCTAGGTGATAATTACAAAATGTTAACTTTCAATGAGAAACACCCCCTGCCCCCCATGAGCCACCTAAAGTAGCACAGCTAACCAGTAACCTTCACTCGGATTTACAGTCCAATTTTATACACATTCGTTTAGAATAGAATTGTCCCTCTGGATTCAATGGAGCTTACTCCCTAGTAAAGGATTGCAGCCTTAGAAACCTAAACAGCTGATATAGAAAACAAGGCATTCTTACACACCAATGCTTCACAGATACGGGATTTGACGCCATGTAGTCAGCTCGAAATATTTAATAGTTTCCAAAGCACGCCGCGGGTTTCCAAACAGGCAGTCGCATGCGTGATAAAATATCAAAAATCCGAGGATCACGAACACCCAACGTTTCGTTCTAGCCTTAGAACATCTTCCAGGGGTAAAAATTAATACAGATAATAATAATAAAGAGACCACCACAGAGGAAAAAAGTTGGACAGTTTTACCGTTCATTAAAGGGACTACTGACAAAATAGCCAGAATATTACAGCAAGGCAATATAAGAACTATTTTTAAGCCAACATATAAAATACAACAAGCTCTGGGTAACCCGAAAGAAAAAAGAACGGCATTATCCAACGCAGGCGTTTATTCTATTGCATGCGAATGCAATAAATACTATATAGGCATGACGGGCAGAAGCATTAATACAAGAGTGTCCGAACATGAGAGAGCGTACAGACTTAATCATCCAGGACATTCGGCTATTGCCAAACACGCTCTCAATGAAGGACACTCGATCTGCTTCAATAGAACTAAGTGCCTACAGAATGAGAACAATCCTAGAGTCTTGCGTCATTTGGAATCGTTAGAAATAAGTAAACATCTGGAAACTGGAAGACTTTTGAATCGTCAACAGGATTTGACACTAGCCAACCGCATTTGGCTTCCAATATTACATAGGAAAGGAGATTGGGATACGAGAAATGAGCGAAGTGCGGCTGTTTGAAGATTTGACAGCCGGAGCGGTCACATCGGGTCATTTCCGCTTTCTAACAACCAGCGGGTTTCCCGCGCTTTTCTTAATTTAAATGGACCTTAGGTGAAGCTGGATAACTTCACCTACAATCTCTGTGATTGTTTTTTACCCCTGGAAGATGTTCTAAGGCTAGAACTAAACGTTGGGTGTTCGTGATCCTCGGATTTTTGATATTTTATCACGCATGCGACTGCCTGTTTGGAAACCCGCGGCGTGCTTTGGAAACTATTAAATATTTCGAGCTGACTACATGGCGTCAAATCCCGTATCTGTGAAGCATTGGTGTGTAATAGCGGGCCATGAAGGTTACAAGAAATTGAAGGCATTCTTAATTTGTCAAAAGGACTTTTATGAAGATATAATTCAATTGGTTGGTTATAATACGTTAACTGCAGCTAAATACATAGCATTCATTTGTTCCATGAGACTTTTAAAGCCCTTTAACAGAACTTCATATAGGAAATTCTTGTTGTCCTTTTACCTCAAAATAAGGAATGGAATTTTGGCTATGCTGCACTATCCCAGATGATGCTTTATCCATGTCTGCTCAGAAGTAAGTCCCATTGCATTCAATGGGGCTTACTCCCAGGAAAGTGTGTATTGCCTCAATGTGTTACTCTCTTGATAGAATGTATAGAATCAAATGTAAATTTCACCTGAACAAGGTGAACTAAGAATCCCTTGAATGCAGAGGGTGACCACATCCTGAAATCCCCCCCCCCACTCACTGAGTGGAAATAATGATAGGACCCCCCACTGGACTCTAGACACTGCCATGGTTACATCCAAGGTGTCAGGAATCATGAGAAATGTGGTTACCATGTCCTAACAACTACAGTAAGGCTGTAGGAACCACTTTGTTAACTTTTTTGTTAAAAGGCAGTACTGTACATAAATATCCTTAATAATTAATAATGAGAATTAAATATCCCATTGCAAGGTACGTTTTGAGGAAAGGGGTGAATGTTGGGTGGGGGTGACATGACAAATCTGATGGGACTGAACTTCAGAATGGGCTCAGAAAAAATAATGTTCTAATTATTTTGTAATAAATGCTTTAACATTCTGATCGTAATACAGTACGTATTTGGAAATACAAATACTTTACCTATTTCAACAGAACTTCCTCCAAAGTAAGTTTGCTTAAGGTCAGGGCTTAAGTCAGAGGTTCTTAACTTTTTGTGCCTCATGCACCCCAAGGTGAATTTCAAACGCCCCTTTTTGTTTATTTTATTTAAATTATTATTTGCAGTTGCTGACATCAGATTCACCTGGTGCTGAGCCCGACATCAGGGAGTGGTAGCTTTTGCAGCTGCAGGCAGATGCTTCTGGGCTGCAGCTCACAGCAACATGAGGCCCCTCTGCCAGGCCCATGCATCCTTGGCAAGTGTCAACGGCACGGTCACTCTAATGGAGGCCGGCAGACCAGCGAAGAGTGTGATCCGGAGATGCGCTTCTCACCTCGACAACCAAAAAGGGGTCAAAGCCTTCCCAAACTCAGGGGAGAAATCCATTGGCAAGTCACAAGGGGGGCAGGGAGGGAGGGGTTGGCAAGGTGGCTGGACAGGAGTGGCAAAGAGCTCAGACGCCACAATAGCTTCAAGAGGCCTGCAACAGGCCAATGACGAGGGCTGCTGGAGAGCTGCCTGAGGGCTGGAAAGGTTGACAACTCCATAGGGGCAGAAAGAACCAGTAAGACCCAAGGAAGGAACATCTCAGCTGATGGAGGAAGCTCAAGAGTGCTGCAACTCCCTCCCCATCTTAAACGTTCTATTTACGAGGCTCATACGGGTTCTGTCCCTGCCAACTGTTGGCTGTTTGAGGGTGTCAGATCAGGGCACTGGGAAGTGGGCCCTTTTCGCAGCGGCCCTCCCTTCTGCCACCTGGAGGAGAATCACACAGCTGTTGAATATATATGGCAAAAAACCTGGAACTTCAAAAAGCATTGCATTTCAATCAGAGAAAAAAATACGTATAAAATCTGAAGACATTAATAAGCTCACAGGAAAAATCAATGAGAAGACCAAAAGTGATAAATGTTGTGCCGAATAAGAAAATATATTATTGGATTTTGTTGGCCTATCATCATTTTGTTGGCCTATCATCAGGGTCAGATTCAAACCAAATTTAAACATTTTAAAAAACTGTCCTCATTTAGCCAAAAAAAATGTGTAATTTCCCCTTAATTCTAGGGGTGCTGGCCCCACAAGTTGAGAACCCTTGGATTCAGTGTAGCATACCTCTGGTCTTACAGGATCTTCAATGCCAACTACACAAATACAGGTCAAGTCAGTTAAAATGTCATTTTCATTGTCCCAGTCTGGTTCTGGAGAGCTGGGGAAGTCTCGAAAAGCAACACATATGGTTCTCAGTCCATCACAGGCCATTGGTTCAATCACTTTCTTTACCATCTCATCCCGATCGCGGGGTCTAAAGATGCGAGGTTCACCAGCTGCAGTAAAGATTTTAGAACACCTGGAACAAAAGGATCAGCAGCAATGTATAGTCATGATACAAATTACTGGACAAGGGAAACTGAAGAAACTGAGATCCAAGTACCGGTATGTAAGAGATATATGCCGTATTTGGTGCTTCAATAATTATGACAATTAATTAGCAAGTTGTACTTCCTGTCCTAAGCCAAATGAGTGACTACTAATGAAGAAAATGCTATTTAAATGTTATTTAACATCCATTTGTTGACAACCTGTTGGAACCAATATGAGGTTCCAACCTCATACCCAACTGTTGTCTAAAATATGATGATGACCTGATTTGAAAAGTGGGCTCAGTGACTGAAATGTTGAGCTTGAAACTGAGAAAGCTGGTTCAGACCCCTGGCCAGCACTGTGGCTTAAAAGGCTGTAAGCAAGTTACCAATACTAAGCTGGTGACTAATCAGTAAAAGTGGGAAATGACTGTGATGTCTCTCATAGGCTGTCAAAATAATGAAGGTAAATATTGTCATATATTTTGAACATGAAAAAGTGCCACACTAATGATAGCAATATCAATAAAAGCCTGAGCAAGGTTAATAGAAAATTATTTTGGACTGTGTGAATTGTTTCTGTAAGCACAGTCCCTTTTCAGGTCAAATAGCAGGATAAAAATATCTTACCGTATTTTTCGCTCCATAAGATGCACTTTCCCCTAAAAAAAAATAGGGAGGGGAAGCCTGCGTCTTATGGAGCGAATAATAAAAAAGTAAAGAAAAAATACTTACCGGGGCTTTGGGGAGGCCTGCAGAGGCTCGTGCAGGCCTCCCCGATCTTCATTTTGGCCAAAAACAGCCATTTTCGGCCACTTCCTGTTTTTGTGAAAACAGGAAGTGGCTGAAAATGGCCGTTTTTTGACTAAATGAAGATCGGGGAGGCCTGCACGAGCCTCTGCAGGCTTCTCCGAAGCCCCGGTAAGTATTTTTTCTTTACATTTTTTATTATTTTTATTTTTATTTTTATTAAAAAAACATGTTATCCCTACTTTTTGTTCCATAGGATGCATGCGTCCTATGGTCCAATGCGTCCTATGGAGCGAAAAATACGGTAAATAAATGCATAAACAAAGCATGGGCACAATCTGCCAGGACCTTTTCTTATATAAGTCCTTACTCCTACTTAGTCCTCTGGCCTCGTTTCCATTTGTTGCAATGGGACTTGCACCAAAGAACTACCAAGTGGATTGCGCTTCAAAGGAAAATGCCATTTCCTTGCTGTGCTTTTGAAGAGTGTAGTTTGTGTGTGTACATGTCTGCCTTCCTGCAATGGCAAATTTTAAGTGAACGTATTATCAAGAACTGGATCATATGCATACAGAATTTAATGATAAAATGTTCTGTGCAATGTTGTATACATACTTCTTCAGCACAATTTCAGATGCTCCTTTGCTGTACATTCGGAAGCTATCATCTGGCATTTTAATGACAGTACTCATTGACTTTCTCACAGAGTTAAATGTGTACACTTTGTAGAGTTTCTCTTCAGGCATTTGATTCCGGATAGGTTGATAATCCTGCTTTAGGTCCAAGACAAACCCTAATAAGCCACACTCTGTCTTGTTGCCAACCTGACGAGGTAGACCACCTTCCTTTTCTGGTGGCTAAGGAGAAAGAAATAATTGTGATTCAGACCTTCTTGTATTTCTCAACATTTTGAACAAAACTCAGTTCAATTTTCCTCACCTGTGGGTTTCAAAGGTTATTTAGTAGCTGCTGTAAACTACAATTACCATCATGCTCTGATTTGCAAGAATACACCAAGACGTTTCCCTGCAAAGCTATAAAGCTCATCATGCAACATGTAGCTTGGTCCTAAGAACAATATTGACGTAGCATTAATCTATGGAAATCTACATAATTCCTCCCAATTCTTCATTATATTGACTTTAAGGGAGATCTCTTATTACTTTAGGTTAGGTGCAGGTTAAGAGGTCTTACAGTCTGCTAGACCTGCCACAGCAACCCCAGAATCTTGGCATTGTGTATTAAAATGAAGCATATGGAGGTGAAAATTGACAGGGACACTTTCTGTCCTGCAGTGCTTCAGCACAAGTAATCTGTCTGCTGAGCCAGTTTCCTTGCAGACTGCTTTCTTCAATCCATAGTATCTGGGTTATACTTCATACAATTTCATGTTTATTAACTCCCAAAGTTAAAAGAAACAGAAGAAAACAAGGTCTACAATGACTTCTCTAATAGAAACCTATTATTATTATTATTATTATTATTATTATTATTATTATTATTATTATTATTTTGCACATTCACTCTCTCCAACTACATTTCAAAATTACATGGATCTTGCTACTGAATTATTTATTCACTTGCTGGCTTATATAATACATTGTGAACTGCTCTAGGATTTGCAGCTAGCAGTTTCTGTTATGCTAAGCATATAGTTCAGACCTGCACAACTTTCCGACTGGGCTTAATGTGTGTCAGATGGTGCGACCATAGTGGCCATCTGTTCTAGGCAGCTCAACAAGGGATGTCATGAGCCTGAACCACATGACGTTCTACATGAAAACTGGCACATACAGTGGTAATTAAAATGGATAGGATTTACTTTAAAATGTTGATGCTGAAACATGAAACAAAGGAGAAAGAAACGTTTGAAAACAAGTTATTTTATTATTTAGAAACCTGTCGTCACCATAAATCCCAGTCAGAAGAGTTTTTCAACAAGAGGAAGGAATGCATAATGAACAGATGGACAAACCGGTGTTAATAGTCACAACTCAGTTGCTGCGCTGCTTTGTTGGTTAAAGATTCAAAAATCCAGCATTCGTGCTTAAAGGAAAAGGTTTATTTAGGCCAGTGTTGTAAGACAACAAGTAACATTTTATATCACAAAGTAAATGGATTCTCTCAAAATTACATTTACGTAAACATTTCGTAGTTTGGAAGTTAAATATTGACTGCAGTTCCAAGAAGCTGCTGCGGGAGCAGAACCATGCGTGTGTGAGAAGTATTGTGAAACTGCAAACAATTCAATTACAAAACACGCTGATCAGTCCACAACGATCTACAGCTTTCCACAGTGTTGGACATTACATGAACTTGTCTCCAGGAGGTATGCACAGAGTACTCATCTGCAGTCACAAACCTGAATCCAGTAGGCTGCTATCTGATGATGATGATGATGATGATGAGGATAATAATAATAATAATAATAATAATAGTCACCGTCTTTATTATTATTATTATTATTATTATTATTATTATAGTTCACAAAGCAGTTTACACAGACAAATAAATACCGGTACATAAATAAATATATTTGATTTTCTGTGTTTTTATCATATGTTCCAGAAAAAAATGGTCTCTCAAAGTAGCTCACAGCAATTCATTTTAATTTATGTATATGGTGAATCAATATACATTTAAAAAAAGCACAGGAATTAAAATTCAGTACACAATGATATTGGAGATTGTTGTACACACATAAAAATAAGACATAGGCCTTGCCCTTAAGGCTTACCAACTAAAATGGAAAATACACAAGTAGGATTTAAAAGGCAAAGTGGTTTTTGAGGATGGCCCTTGGTCAAAGGAGGGAATCCAGGGGATCAGGGGGCTGAGACCATATATCATATTCTAGTGGGTAGAGAACAATATAAAAGGCCCAGTGAAGACAGACCCATGGCAAGATATGAAAAATTCATACAGACCAGACAACTAAAGGAAAACAATTAAGGAATGACAGCTCGTGGGCGAGCCTTCTCTGCTGTGGCGCCACAGTTGTGGAACTCCTTGCCAGGGGATTTGAGAACAACCCCCTCCCTCATGACTTTTCGGCGGGGGTTTTGTCTTGTGTTTGGGTGATGGGTTGTTGTCTGCCCCCAGTGCCTCAGTATGTTCTGCCTTGTTGTTCTGCTCTACATTGTCACCCCCCCCCCGTGGATTTTATTGTTTTTTAACTTACTTTATGTATTGTTTTTAAATTATGTATTTTAACTTGTTGTAAGCCGCCTTGGGCATTTGCCTTGGCATAGTAAAAGGCGGGGTATAAATTTTTTAAATAAATTAAATAAATAAATAACACAGCCTATACTCTTGCCCGGTCTCATTCTCTCTCGCACACGCTCCATTCTCTCTCCCCTCCACATGGCCAATGGCCATACATCCTACCTTCACTCTCTCATGCACACCCCTCTTACACACAGTCCACCCAGCTTTCCCCCTCCTCACTCTAACACACACACACACACACACACACACACACACACACACACACACACACACACACACACACCTACCTATGCCCCACCTACTGTATCTGCTGCTGCTAGCAGTAGCAGCTGCCTTCTCTTATCTGAGCTGCACACCTTGAGATCACCAGCTACAGCAGCTGCTGGAGGGATCCTGGCAGGCAGCAGCAGGCTGGGCTCAGAATGGGTAGACTGGGGCCAGGCTGTTGAGCTGAAGCTGGTTGAAAGATATACCACACTCGCCGTTGCTCATCCATTTAAAATTCTGTGCATGCAATTCAACAGCTTCAAGAGTCCACCCTCCATGCCACCATGTACACGTGTATGCAAACATATGCCTGTGCATAAGCAAACAAATATGGAAAGAAAGGAAAAAAAAACATGTCTACTCCTTGTTTTAAAAAAAGCAAACAATCTAACTTGTTACCCCAAACTACCAAAAAACAAAAACGCTGGTTGGACAACCCTATAGACAACAGAAGGAAAATGGAGAAAAAAAGGCAGAAGAGGGGATCTGTTTGACAATGTCAGAATAAGGTGGCATTAACAGGTATTTGCACCCATATAAGAGCAGATTGATGCTGGTGGTGTTTTTGCTGGGATGGAGAAGATGCAACTACCCAGAAGCCCGAGGTTTAAGCAGGAGTTTATGATGCACTGAGTATATGGTGCTGCTACTCAAGACAAATGCCTTGGTGCATACAGATTTTCTGCTGTTGGCACTCTAAGCAACATATGAAGGTACTAGCTATTCACCCAGAGCCGGACATCCTAGAGAGTGAAGTCAAGTGGGCCTTAGGTAGCATTACTAACAACAAAGCTAGTGGAGATGATGATATCCCAGCTGAGCTACTTAAAATCCTAAATGATGATGCTGTGAAAGTGCTGCACTCAATATGCCAACAAATTTGGAAAACTCAGCAGTGGCCAAAGGATTGGAAAAGGTCAGTTTACGTTCCAATTCCAAAGAAGGGCAGTGCCAAAGAGTGTTCAAACTACCGTACAATTGCACTCATTTCACATGCTAGCAAGGTTATGCTCAAAATCCTACAAGCTAGGCTTCAGCAGTACGTGGACCGAGAACTACCGGAAGTACAAGCTGGGTTTCGAAGAGGCAGAGGAACTAGAGATCAAATTGCCAACATGCGGTGGATCATGGAGAAAGCACGAGAGTTCCAAAAAAACACCTACTTCTGCTTCATTGACTACGCAAAAGCCTTTGATTGTGTGGATCACAACAAACTGTGGCAAATTCTTAAAGAGATGGGGGTACCAGACCACCTTACCTGTCTCCTGAGAAACCTGTATGCGGGTCAAGAAGCAACAGTTCGAACCGGCCATGGAACAACTGATTGGTTCAAAATTGGGAAGGGAGTACGACAAGGCTGTATATTGTCACCCTGCTTATTTAACTTATATGCAGAGTACATTATGAGAAATGCAGGGCTAAATGAATCACAAGCCGGAATCAAGATTGCCGGGAGAAATATCAACAACCTCAGATATGCAGACGATACCACCCTAATGGCAGAAAGTGAAGAAGAACTAAAGAGCCTCTTGATGAGAGTGAAAGAGGAGAGTGCAAAAGTTGGCTTGAAACTCAACATTAATAAAACTAAGATCATGGCATCTGGTCCCATCAATTCCTGGGAAATAGAAGGGGCAGAAATGGAAGCAGTAACAGATTTTACTTTTTTGGGTTCCAAGATCACTGCAGACGGAGACAGCAGCCATGAAATTAAAAGACGCTTACTCCTTGGAAGGAAAGCTATGGCAAACTTAGACAGCATAATAAAAAGCAGAGATATCACCATGCCAACAAAAGTTCGTATAGTCAGGGCGATGGTGTTCCCAGTAGCAATGTATGGTTGCGAGAGTTGGACCATAAAGAAGGCTGAGCGCCGAAGAATAGATGCTTTTGAACTGTGGTGCTGGAGAAGACTCCTGAGAGTCCCTTGGACTGCTAGGAGATCAAATCAGTCAATTCTAAATGAAATCAAGCCTGACTGTTCCCTGGAAGGACAGGTACTAAGGCTGAAACTCAAATATTTTGGCCACCTAATGCGAAGAGAGGACTCTCTGGAGAAGACTCTGATGCTGGGAAAGATTGAAGGCAAAAGGAGAAGGGGAAGGCCAAGGATGAGATGGTTAGACAGCATCACCAATGCAACGAACATGAAAATGAGCGAACTCAGGAAGATAGTGGAGGACAGGAAGGCCTGGCGGGATATGGTTCATGGGATCACGAAGGGTCGGACACGACTTAACGACTGAACAACAACAGCTATTCACTTGAACTATCAAAAATGCAAAAATTTGTTTTTCGATAACTGAAATGCTACCCAGGAGACACAATAACGTAGAAGAAGCAAGTAGATTTCAGGGGTGGTTTTTTTTGTTTCTTTAATTTCACTGATTCTGGTTAAGAATGTATTTTAATCCAAATCGGGATAGTCTTCTATATAGTCTTCTTGAGGACTCACTAGCCCCTGTAGGCTCTGTGGTTGTTTTTTTCCCCCATAGGACTAGATTGAATGGTATTAACATTGACAACTTGGGTTCACTGCCCCTTATGGCTGCTTTCCAGCTATTTAAAAGGAGACTTTTGGATATTCAAGCCCAGGAGCTGCAGAGTGCAGTGAGTAAGTATTGCTCCCCGATATGCTTTCAGATTTTGACTAGGGCTGATCATCCCCCATGGTATCTTGCGCGGCTAACATGTCCTATTGAACGCAGGGCTGATACTTTGGCCAGGTGTGGTGGCCAGGCCAGGCCAGGCCAGGCCAGTGGGTGGTGCAGCGGGTTAAACCGCTGAACCATAAGCTGTCGATCGAAAGGTTGGCAGTTCGATTCCCGCGACGGGGTGAGCGCTCGTTGCTTGGCCAGCTCCTGCCAACCTAGCAGTTCCAAAGCATGTAAATGTGAGTAGATAAATAGTACCGCTTGCGGGAAGGTAAACAGCGCTCCGTGTTTCAGCTGCATGCTACGTGCTGCGGCAAGGAGAGTCATGCCGGCCACATGACCACGGAGGCGTCTTTGGACAACGCTGGCTCTTCGGCTTTGAAATGGAGATGAGCACCACACCCTAGAGTCGGACACGACTGGACTTAATTGTCAGGGGATACCTTTACCTTTTAATGTATTCCCCTCGGCTGTGTTATATGGAAGATATAATAGGATACCCTATCCAGAAAGATGTTGCTCATGGTTGAGTCTCTTCCTCATATGATTTTGCAATGCCAACTCCATTGGCTCTTTGTAAGAAACTTGTGGGAAGGCTGTTCGGATTGTATTATATTAAGGAACATCAGATCATCCTGGTATAATTGAGACAGTAGGAACCTTCTTAAAATATCGAAACATCGGAGCCGCAAATATGGTCTAAGCTTGGCAGCTAATTAATGCTTATGTATTTTTTCCACCCTTGTTCGTTAGATTGTAGATTTGTGTTCTGGTTGTTATTTGCATTGTTATAAGTCAATAAAGGTTGATGATATATATTACACTGGCTTATTAAAACACAATTCACTGGTAATATTCAGGGGATTGTGAACATGAATGCCATATGCTTTTTGAATGATTTTTTCTTTGCCCTACTACAAAAAATATCAACATCCAAGGGATAATTCTACATTTTCAACGACACATTTCTAGTGGTACAATCAAGGTTGGCCCAAGACCTCCTGATGCCTGAGGCAGCATGCCAAATGCTGCTCCCCCCTTACCTGATGATGTGCCAGCCTCTGCTCTTCCCACTTTCCAACATTCTAGCTTAGCACTCCCCACCCCTCCATATTTCATCTTCCTCTGCCCCCTGCTTCCTTTTCCAATCCAGGGGATGGAAGGAGAAGGCGGGGAAGTGGAAGCAAGTAGGCTGACAGAGATGGGTGCCTCTATCAATCTGTTGCCTGAGGCAACTGCTTCAGTTGGCCTCATGAATGGGCCAGCCCTGAGTGCAACGGTACTTACCAACATAACATATCAATACGGCCATACCGTTACTAGTGCGGCTTGCACTCAGTGATGCACTGGGGAGGGTTACACACCACTGGAGAGGTGCTGTGCCACTGACACCCTGCGCACCGAAGGCGGAGCTGTGAAAGAAGCGAAGGAGTGACACTCCCTTGGTTGCCTTAGGCTCTGTTCAGCGGCTCCACCTCCCAATTTTGCTGATCGCTGGTTACACCGGTGGTGTAAGTTGGATAGGATTGCGCTGTCAGGCAGTGCTTAGCACAATTCCAATTACTGCACAAATATAAATGCTTCTGATATTTAATGGGCCTAAATTTAGTACATACATCCAAACATGTTTATGCATCTAAGGATAGTGAAAGCTATTATGCATCTAAGGCATAGTGAAAGCTATTATGACCAGCTATGACGAAACAGGATTGGATCTTTTTCCGCGGGATTTTGGTCATAAAAATAAATTACAATCTCAAAATGTTTAAAATGTATATCTTTAAAATGACTTTATAAGTCTCTTTAAAATGCCATGTATGCAATAAAAATACTTCAAAAGTCTTCTCCAAAATACAATAAAAACAATTTAAAACAAACAGCATGACGTTTCATTCATTCTCCATTAATATCTTCAGAAGCTAAGCCTGACAGGCAAAAAGATGGTAACAAAGCAGTGATCCTGTCATTGGTTTAAAAGGTATTTTGGCGCGCAGTTGCCTGCTCTTAGTTCCGGTGTTAATTAAGAGTTAATTCCAGTTTTAATTGAGATTGTAATTTATTTTTATGACCAATATCCTGCGGAAAATGATCCAATCCTGTTGCATCTTCATCATCTGAATTGAGCTACTGATTACTGCTGAAAATCATTTATTCTGATTCAGAAATTGTCTCTTGCTGGATGAACAACAACTTTGTTCAATGGTTAGCATGTCAAAACACTGATTCATATATTTCTGCAACAGATATTTTAATATAAATTATATATTGACAGTCTGCTCCTCAAAGTAATCTACCAGCAAAGACCTTTTTGAAGTGAATTACTACTGGCAAAGCAATTCATCTTTTTGAAAATGCTTTACGGAGATGTCACTTAAAATCTATTTGATAAAGTACCCATTTTGAATGTAATGTGTTTACTAACAGACTTTGAATTTTTTTTTCAAATGATAATGAAACAAATGTAAAACATTGAAACGAATCAACAAAGTATGAATGATGGAAGATATGTAATAGCACACATTTTCATACCAGATCTCTATGTTGGATTTGATTCACCAGAATATCAAACACCACTGGATGCAATGACCCAGAGCCCAATCCTATCCTTTCCACCCCCCACCGATGCAGCGGCACAAAAAAGGCAGCCACTGTAGGTTTGGGAGCGGTTGGTCAAACGTAACCCTATTTTGGTTTCTGGATGGCAATTCTGGGAAAAAACCCTAGGCAGGACTTCACTCTGCAAGAGGTGAGGTTAGGCTGAACTCTTAGGAGAGGTCATGCTAATTAAGGGCGATAAAGGGCATCTGTGTGTCTCCTTTCCTCTAAAGGCCGACCCACACCGCATGAGTTCCGGAGCGGAGGCGCGCGAGCGTAGGGGACTGGACGCCCTGCCCGAAAATGCTGCCCTTGTCTTCACCAGTACCTTCATGCATATAAGCCCTCCTGTTGTCCTGCCTTCTAAGAAAGCCCAACGGTGATTGGCTAAACATAAGTGTGCTCCGATTTGCTGAAACCCCCTCTCCCCGCCCTCTCAAAATCATGAACAAATGGAGGGGGGAAGGCTTGGCCGAACGGAGAGCCTGTCTTCTTCTCTGATGTGCAGGCAAACAGCCCCAGATAAAAAAAAAAAAACTTTGTGTTGCGGTATCATGAGTCGTGTTTGTTATAAACAAGAAACAAAGAGGAAACAAGAAGAAAGGGAAACGGGGGGGGGGGGGAACTAAGAAACCTGAGAAGTGGGAATCAAACAGAAGAGGCTAGAGAGAGACCCATTAATTTCCCAGCATTTGCTCTGGGATTTTAGCAACAAGTCACTGTTTCGATGGTTTATCTGGCTTCTTCAGCTGTGAAATGCATTTGCTCCAGCATTTCCCGAGCTAGAGATTTGCCTATTGTCCCACCTTCTGGCTGAAACCCCCTTTCATCCCACTGGTCACACTATTAGCTCCGCGTCCCGCCCCCTCAAAATCTTGCTCAGGGCCAATTCAAATCGCACTAGAACTCGGGAGAGCGCAGGTCTCCCGTGTTCCGATGCGATCTCATAAAAATGGAGGCCACACAGCTGTGCGAGCTCCGCACACGCCCGGGACGCGCCGGAACTCGTGTGGTGTGGATCAGGCTTTAGGTCTAGCAAATGTGGGTGCTCTGTTCTGACAAATTGCTGCAAGCATAAGTCCCGCTGCATAATAAATTAAGTTTCAAATTGCCCCGTGACTAGGCCACCTAGCCAATCTTTTCAGATCCTGATGCCAAGAACCCTCTCCCATCAACGACTGGACCATGGGTGCAATACACACCCTGCCATGCCTTTTGTCCCTCAGGAACTTCTCTGATTGGGATGCAATCAAGCCTTTGTGCACTCCTGGAAGGGCACACTGAAGCCCAATCAAGTCCAGAAAACCTATGCTGCATATCCAAAGAGAAGCTCCAAACTCTTTTGTCCACCCAGAAATGCTTTTGTTTCCTTTATGCAAAGTCCTACAACTTCCCCTGCTCTGGAAGCAGAATTTTGTAACTTGAGGGGAGGGGAGTGTCCATGCTGCTGCTGAGTGTTTCCATCCCTTGGAGGTGCCCACACTGAGCATTTTTTGGTCATCTCTTTCCCCAGTAGAGGTGCCCATCCTGCTGTGTGTTTTGATGTTCTCTTTCTGTAGAGATATATTTATTTCTGTATTATATACCACTTTTCTTACCCTCAGATGGCTCTTCAGATGTTACTCAAGGCAGTTTACATAGGCAAGCTGTCTAGACCCGATAAGGGTCTTTACCATTTTTGTTCTAAATAGAACCCTTCAACTCCAGATGGTTTCCTTCCATGCTGTAGTCATTTTCACTTAGCTGCAGAACACAAGCCTCAAGCTTTCTGCAGGCAGTCACAAATCATGGCGAACAGGGGGTCTTCCAGTTGTTATCGCTCTGTCACTGACATTCTCAGCATTCCAGTCCATTCTCTCACCATGGCACGCAACAGCGACTCCTCTCTGCCAACGAGTGTCATGACAGCTTATCAGTGACCTCCTGGTCTCCCTTCCAGCACAAAATGGGCTGTTCCTGCCCTACTTAGCTTCCGGAAGTCTTCAGGCAGTTTAACCTCAGGACCACACCTCCTGCCGTCCTCCATTTTGGTGGTGCTTTCTTCCCTGCTGAAAGCCTCCACATTTTCTGCTTGGAAACACTGTCCTGAGATCAGGTAGCCTCTTGCTGACTTTGCTCTGGTAGCTGCCCTCACCCTCGGAGAAGCTACCATTCTGGCTCAAAGGAGCACCTTTTTTGCTTCATTTTCTCCCCTGGAGCCTGGAATTGTGCAACCCAGCCTCTCTCTCCTGCTTAGGCAGACTTTGTACTCAAAACCTGCCCAGCAGAATAGGATTGGTAATCTCTCTCCCCTCTGCCTTCTTTGATCCTCATAACAGTTCCTCCTCCTCTCTCTCTCCTAAAAGTCCTCATTCTTGTGTGCCTATTTCAAAGCTTCCCACTAAATTGCCTTCTTACAAGTATTTCTTTCACTTGTAACCATTTAAAGCTCTGTAACTGAAAGTAAACGTGCCTTTTTCTTGTTTGCCTATATTCTTTAATAAACCAGCAGTAGTTTATTCAAGGTTTATCTTCCTTTGAAATGCTCAGTCTTGTGGTTACTGGTAGCCTAATTCTAATGCACTCTGAGGTTGTTTTCAATGCTCACCCACGTCAATGACTCCAAAACTGTCTGAGACACTGCTGAATTTGATCTCTTGCTCTAGAAATACAATCAGACCTCGCTATCCGCAGGGAACTTGCGCACATGTGATACCGAGTCCAACTATTTGCAGAAGTCGAAGCAGCTGCTGCATTAGCCCTCCTCATATCCTAACAGCAACATGAATGGGTGAGGCTCTTGTTGCTAAGATATATCCATAATACGGTATAAGTCACAGCATCAAAGCAGCAAAGGATGGGCCAATAAGGCCATTTTGAATATGAAAGCTGTAATTTTATGCTTCCTCAACCAATCTAGAACAGTGGTTCTCAACCTTTTTCACCAAGTAATGAAACAAACCGTTTTGAATTATCTGTATTCTATCAAACGTTATGGCCAAATAACCAGAAAAAGAAAACACAACTGCCTTATATGTAACAAAAAGTGGATTTCTTTAACTCAAAACTGACCAATGAGACTGATTGTTCCAAAAGCCAATGAGGTGTTATTATGACACAGCATGGAACCAATAAGGTGTTAATATGAGTCAGCTCTCATGTCTACGTATTCAGAAATAATACTAGAACTCTTATTCAATTGTGTGAGAGTCATCAAGTTTGTCACTGTTTTTTTGTTGGTTACTGATTTGTTGGGTGACCTGTACTGCTATATACAGTATTAAAATAAAGTTAATGGGGGTGACATCATGAGTTACCGGACCGGGTGACAACCCTAGTGACACCACTGAGGTGATGCGATGAGCTCTCGCATTGGGTGATGCAAACCCTAGTGACGCCTCTTAGCACTAATGAAATATATAGTTACAAACATAAATATGCATTTCTTGAACTATTCCCCTTATTTTGAACACTTTACAACACTGTATTTTTAAAAGTGTAAAGACATCTGTAGACTATCAACAGATTCTTAAAACTGATGCAGATTTTTTCTTCCATCCTTTAATTGTCTGGAAGCTTACTTACCAGAACCTTTGTAGTATAAGCACTGTTGATCGCAATTGCATTAATCAGCAAATCCAGAGTTTTGGCTGCAATGGAATCTGGGTCAGGGATCTCTTTGTAGTGGACATCTCCAACATAGGCTTGTACTACTGTCATTCGGTTGGTTGTTAATGTCCCTGTTTTATCAGAGCAGATGGCTGTAGCATTACCCATAGTCTCACATGCGTCTAAATGACGGACCAGATTGTTATCTTTCATCATTTTCTGAAGAAAAAATATAAAAGCTTATTTTGGTAAATACGTTGAAAATCTCTTATGCTAATAATATTATAATAATATACTTTTAAAAAAAATTAAGTGGGGTGTATATAGTAGCTGCTCATAAAAATCATATCATAATTCCTGTAACAGATTAAAGCGACTTAAATAAATGTCTATATTTTATGACTATTTTTAAAAGCACATGACAGTCAATTATACAATACTTTCCAGCTACAGCTTTAGAGTAAAACTGCATGTTAAGTTAAACAGGTGCTTAACACTGAAGTTTAATTCTTTTAAACTAAATAGCATTTTGACCAGAACTGTGATATGAAAGAAGACTTGAGCCTCCATGGTGCAAATCCAGATAGCCTCCTTTTGTGGTTGTTATTTGTCAGGGAGGTTTTCTCTATGGCAAATTGCAACCCACACAGTGGCCTAATCTGGAACACTACCATGGGGGAGGTAGAGTTAAAGGCCCCTATTTCGTCTACTCAAAAGTGTACTATTCAGTTCAGCAAGACATAGGCTGCAACCCTATACACAGTTATCTAAGAGAAAGTCCTACTGAATATACTGGGACTTACTTCTGAGTAAACATGCATAGGATCATGCTGTTACTCGCAGGTAAGCATTACAGGATTGTAGCCTAACAGCCCAATTCTATCTAAGCTGAGTGCCGACGGAACACACATTCCACCGGCACAGGCTGCCACAAAGCAGCCGTAAAGTGTTTTACGACAGCACAAGCTGCCAGTGCACCTTCCCACATATGGCAGCAGACTGAGAGAGACCCACTGGTGGAGGTAAGCCCACGCAGGGGGTGGGACTGGGCAGGGGAGGGGGGGGCTTGCAGTGACAGGCTGAGGCAGAGCAGATCAGGCCTGTGGGGGGGGGGGGAAGATCAGCAGCGGCAGCACACACCAAATCCCAAACCCCCTTCCTGGGCCTGATCCACTGGCATGGATTAACTTGGATTTGCACCAGCGATATTGCTGGTGCAGGTCCAAGTTGACTCATAGTGGCTGCTAGGGTTTACAGCGGGGCAAGGGGACAAATGTCTCCTTAACCTGAGAAGACCTCCAACAGCCGAATCTCCCCCGAAGGATGTAGCAGAATCTGCCCTGGCACCGCACTGAGGAAGACTGCAACTTTAGGAAAATAATTTAGTAATTATTTTTAATGGAAACATCTGAAGGAAAAAGAAAACAGCCAGTTTTGTAGGCAGTGAGACTGGAACATGGAGAAACATACATGTTAAGTTTAAAATTCTATTAAGAATGTTTTACGATTGTTAATAAGAACATCAAGAATTGTATTAAGCACTGTGGAGAATTGATTTAACGACTTCAAATTGAAAAGATAATTCTAAATCTGTATGAAACCGTGACACTTCAGCTCCACACAGGATGAATAGGGCTTTTACTATATTCTTGTAGGTTCTTTCCTGCCCTCCCCCAATTACAGCAGTTTTAAAAAGAAAAGACAGGAAAACTAGCACTTTCCTCCACTAGATGAGCACCAGCAAGCTGGAGAGAGTATGGGGCTAAACTACATTTGACACAAAATCACTAGCGTCACTGCAGGGGGGGGCGGAGCTCCAAGTTCCGTCGGGCTGTGACCCTCCGTTACACGATGGGAGAAAGCGGCCCCGCCCCCTTGCCTTTGGAGCCATTCCGGCCGACGAAAGCAAGTGGAACCACATCAGATGCAGTCTACGCTTCGAGAGAGAGGGCCAGGTTGGAGGGAAAGGAGGCTCGTAAGTACATCCCTGGACAATGGCAGTGGTTGAGGTGGGCAGGAGGACAGTTATTGCCCACCCAGCTATCTTCATTCACAGCCCATTTCTTAGAGGAGTGAAGGGATGTTTCTAGTAGGCAAAGTACTACAATGTACTACCCTGTCTGATCTGCAGCATTAGGCTTACCAGATCGTCGACCGGGACGGAGCAATCTACCCTTAAGGGGCAGGGTGCGGGGGGCCCAGAATGCGTCGTGTTCTGGCCCCCCCACGGCCCGCCCCTTAAGGGTAGATCGCTCCGTCCCGGTCGACGATCTGGTAAGCCTATGCAGCATGGTCTGTGGGGCCTTCTGGCAGTGGGTGGGGTGGGGGATGGCTAGTCCCCCTGTGTTGAAGGTATTGCTCAGGACAGGGTGTAGGAGTAGGATTTGGTGTGCACTCTGAGATAAGCAAGAGTTATAAGGGAACCAGAACTGATCTCAAGAGGCTGTCTGGCTCCGGGATGCTGGCAGGTAACAGTTTAGGATTGGATTACAAAATTGACCTTCAAAGGCTCTCCAGCTTGGGAGAGGCAGAACAATTCAGCTTCCTTGACACCACCACCACCCCGCCATTGGGAGGTGGGATAGAGAAGCATGGATCAGTAGCAGCTGATCTACAGCTTTGACTCAGAATCAGAATGCGAGAAGGGAAAATACATGATAGGTTGCAGTCATCCCCTCCAGGTTAGGTGCCTACACTAAAAGGGGGAGGAGTGTTTGGAGATAAGATTTGCTTTAGGCTTTACACTAATTGTTGATTGGCATTGATTTCAATAAACGTGGTCCAATTTTAAAAACCTCTTATTGTGGAGTATGCAGGCAATGAGCATCTGCCAACACCCTACAAACCCCTCTGAGAAAGAGGGCTACTAATTCCAGTACCATACACTTCACCACAACTAGTACTTTGCCTACTAGAAAACTAATTACAATCCTATGCATGTCTACTCAGAAGTAAGCCCCATTGAGTTTAAATGGACTTACTTCCGGGTAAGTGTGTATGGAACTGTAGCCTAACAGCCCAATCCAACCCAAGTCCTATTCCAGTCTAAACGGCTCTATTCCAGCCTAAATTTGGCCTAGGGCGAGTTAGGCTGAAATAGAGCTGTTTAGGTCGAATTTACACCAACTTTGTGATGGGTGTAGGAAGAGTTTAGGATGGATGGCCTAAGTGTGTAGGCCGGCCTAAGTTTGGCCTAAGAGTGGGCGTGTCAGGGGCGTGTCAGCTTTTAGGGCCGTATCAAGACATTGGCAAGCTCCGACACACCCCCTCGAGCTCTGAGAAGTTCCTAAAATTCAGGTTGACCAAAAAGGTGGTCCTAAATTTGAGGAGAACCATAGGCACTATTTTACCTTACCCACTCCAGCCCTCTCCCGAAAATTTCAAATACCCCACTCCCGAGTTGGGCCACAGTTAGGCCAGAATAGCAGCAGCAATGTCTGGATATGGCCGAAGATAGGCACCCAATCAGCACCCAGCCGCACCCAGCCTCTTTCCCACAAAAGCCCAGCCCCAGGCCTCCATTCTCCCTCTCTCTCAGAGCATGTGGCGTGGGGCTCTGTCCCCCACAGCCACAAAGTGGGACTTTGGTGGTGGAAGGGAGCACTTGGCTCCAAAATTCACAAACCCTCCATGTTTGTGGAAATGTTACTTGCCTGTAGACAACAGCTGTCTCACTCTCTCTCTCCCCCTTGCCCCCACAGGGTCTACTGACAGGTGAGTGTTTGTGTATTGCAGTGCCATGTTCAATGCTCCACAGTTGTGTTGTGTTCTTTCTCTCTGACCTTTGTCCCTTACAGGATTATGCTCTCCTTACGTCCAGGTAAGCACCTCAAACCACGCCATGAGTGTAACCCTTAGCAGCTGTGTTTTTTTCTCTCCCTGCAGGCTTTTGCCCGGCCACCGACACGCTGGTGTGATCTCAAAGGCTATTGCAACCAGACACCAAGCGTAGGCTTACCAGATCTCCAACCAGGACAGAGTGCTAGACCTTTAGGAGAAGAAATGTGGGTAGGTGTAGCTTGTTAAGTCCTAGAGCAGAATCCTAGGCATGTCTACTCAGAAGCAAGCTCCACTGAACACAATGGGGCTTGCTTCTGAGTAGACATGCCTAGGATTGTGCTCTAAGGTTTAACAAGCTACACCTGCCCACATTCCTTCTCCTAAAGGTCTAGCACTCTGTCCCGGTTGGAGATCTGGTAAGCCTAACCAAGCGGACTTTAAACTCCCCCTTGTTTTTTGTCTTCCCAGGAACATCCTCCACCACCTACCTTACTGGGAGCATCCCAGGGGCTGCAGGGAAGGAGCCTCACATTTGCCTGCCTCGATGCTGCCACATGCCAAGGAGCCAGCCCTACAACGTTCCGCAGCAGCTGCTGCTGCTGCTGCTGCTGCTCCACCCCTTGGCTGTTGTACTTGTTTCCCCTCCCCTTTTGTTCTGCAGGCTGCAGTTCCACAGGGGAAGAGTCCATGCCTCTAGGTCCCTGGGCTGCTGCTGCTGCTTTCAGATCGGCTGCTGGGCCTGTGACCACCCATGCCAGGCTCGCCTGGTCAACTCTGCTTTGGTTCTAGAACAATAAAGACGCCCCCTCAGGCAGAGCCCCTTTGAAACACATGTTCCACACGTTACACAAGCATTGCCCCACACACACAGACAGCCCCCACCGATCAAGCCCCTGCTCGAATCCCATCCAGGGATTACCAATACCTTCCCAGGGGGAACACAGCAGGAGGGCAGCTAGACAGCCAAGCCACGGAGGGGGGGAGTCGGGGGGCACCCCAGGTTGCCAAACACTGAAAGCCGCTATGACGCCTGTAGCGGAACGCTCACGGCAGCCACATCCGGGTCGCACCCGTTCGGCAACCCTCCAACAGGTGGCTGAGGCACAGGGTGCCCTGTGGCGGTTGGCACATTCTTCGCGACCCTCTGGCGACTGTCCTGCGACCGTCCCATGACGGGTGCGAACAGAGTGCCGGCGCCCAGGCCCCTAACAACTGGGTTGCTACGGATGCGGGGCGGCTGCCGGCGCCTGTGCCCGGGTCCTTGCCGACCGGGCTGCCAAAGTCGCTGCAGCAGCTGCAGTCGATCGGCGCATGCGCGAGATGGACGCCGAGCCGCAGGAGCCTGCCTGCTTCGGAGGTAAGTTTTGCCTTGATCCTGGGCTGGTGCTGGGCCACAGATATTCCAGACTACCTAACTCAGGAATAGCAGCAGCCTAACTATGGCCTAGCTTAGGCCAGAATATCCAAGTAAGTTGGTTTGGATTGAGCCCTAATTGTGCAAAAGGGTTAACATAAGAACATAAGAAGAGCCCTGCTGGATCAGGCCAAAGGCACATCTAGTCCACTTTCCTGTATCACACAGTGGCCCTACCAGATGCCTCAGGGAGCAGACAAGACAACAAGATACCGTACCTGTGTCCAGTCGCCACTCCCTTGCACCTGGCATAGAGAAAACCTACTCCTAAAGGCATTAAGGCCAGGTGCCATCACCACATCCTGTGGCAAGGAGTTCCACAGATGAATTACTCGCTGGGTAAAGAAATATTTTCTTTTGTCTGTTTTAATACTCCCTCCACTCAATTTTAGTGGGGTTTTTCACTTTAAGTTTCAAAACTGTTACTTACCTTTACAGAGTAAGCAAGGGAAATGGTGACAGCCAGTGGAAGTCCTTCGGGGACAGCAACTACAAGCACAGTAACACCAATTATGAAGAACTTCACAAAATACTGAACGTAGACTGGAGTGCATTCAGGCAGCCATGGCTTCTTGCCGACTACGAAGTTGTCAATACAAAAATATAGTACTAAAATGATGACAGTGATGGCAGACATCACCAAACCTGAAACAGACACACAAATGTAACATTCAGTATAACATTAAAAAAAAAAAACTCTTGGAACATGAAAACAATAGCCTTTTTTTAATCAAAGGTCTTAAGGCATTAGGTTACAACACCTTAGGTGCTTCCAGATCATAACCTATACACACCAGATCCCATTGCCCATCCTGGTTTCTTCTGCAGTCACCAGCAAAAACACCAGTTGAGTTCACAGTTGCATGTTCATCACTCAGTGCCACTTCATACGCTATGTTTTTCACCTATATGCTTAATATGTGTTGAGCTTACACCTAAAATGTATGAACGTGATAAGCACTGGTACCATCCAGGCTCACTCTTCAAAGTATCATGGTTGGCTGGATCTCCCTGTAGAAGACTGATCGTCAACTGGTGTGTTGAGACCCACAAGTGAATTGTGCCTTGATCTAAGGTGAGTATGAGCAGTTGCACCACCATTTCTTGTTTTTAAAGATTTTTTTAAAGACGGGAGAGAGAGCAAGATAGTACTGGAGAAAGCAAGAGACGGAGAAGAGAGAAAGCAAGAGACGGAGAAAAAGGAGAAAAGGTGAGAAAGACAATCATATATGATACAAAATTATTATAAGTGGTTGCATGTTAATTTTAAAAGTTAGGTCTTGTATCTGAAGAAATTGCACATTGCTACTATAGGGCATACACTCAGGGGCAAACCTGAATGTGTGGAATGGCCTCCAATTATGATTTCATGAGAGAAACAGTTATCAAATACCATAACTTTCATATCACAATAATTTTCAGTAAAACCAATTCATATATTCATAACAGTGAGTGGCAAGTCAACAAATGTTGAGATATCACATGAATAATGATCCAGTGTGAATCACCCTCCCCCCACATTCTGCGCTACATTGCCAGTTGTTTGTAGTTCAGCATGCAAGGTGTGTGTGTGCGCGCGCATACGCGCACGCACGCGTGCAAGCAAGCACTGAAAAGTCTAATACAGAGGTGTCAAACTCATTTCACACAGTGGGCTGAATAGCATTCACGGCGCCTGCTGAGGGCTGGAAGTGACATCATTAAGCAGGAAGAGATGTAATTAAGCAGACGATGGCCCGAAATAAGCACTTTGTTCTCACATAGAAACTCATTAGCTACAAATGACAGAAGAGAAAATGTGCAAAATCTTGTTCATATTTTCAAGACATGGGAGATCCAAATTATCACATGGGCCACACTTTCAGCAGCGCCGCTTCTGCCGAGGCATCACTTCACAGCTCAGCAGATGAGAGGTACTCTTCAAAGTGACGCATCAGCAGAAGCTGGCCCGCGTGATAATTGGGCTCTCCCAGTGCCTCAGCAGTGTCTCTGTCTCTCTCTCTCTCTCCTCAGTCTGCCCCTCTCCTCATAGCATTCCTTGCCTTCTGAGGCCTCCTTGCATCTCTCTGTGGCACTGCTGAAGTGGCACTGCTGAAAGGGCAGTGCTGGGAGAGTCCAATTATCACATGGGCCGGATAAAGAGCTTCCACGGGCCATATCCAGCCCACAGGTCTTATGTTTGACACCCCTGGTCTAATATTTCAAGCACTACAATACAATGGGATCATGATTCATGACCTAAGACTCTAAGCATCAGCAAAACACAAATTATAATTGAAAACATCCTATCTAGATATTTTTAATAGGTTAACTTTAGCTTATATTAGTGTTTTTAAGCTTACAGCCCAATCCTACTATCCATGAAATACACTGGCGGACCTTGCAGTCTGCCATATTATCATGTGGGCCACCATTGGTGCAGCCACTCCAAAGCATAGAGACTGTGCTGGCAATAAATCTAACTCGGTAGTATGTTCCTCCTCCTAACACCTATGATATCCCATCACATGATGTACACCATACCTGCTTTGCCTATCTGGACAGCCAGTTTAGTCAGCTTCCCCTGGAGGACAGATTTCTCTTTCTTATGCATGTTAGCTTTCCTCTTGTCTTTGTCATCTCCCTCTCCCCCTTCCGCACTCTTCAGTGGCTGCATCTCCATTGCAGCAGCACCATCCTGTTGTTTGGCTAACAGCACAGAAGGAAAACAGTTAATTATAACTTTAAGCCAGTGTCACTTCTAGTTTTTAATTAAAAAAAAGATCTCTGGAGTTAGAACTCAGAACTAATTAGCTTTGTCATCGTTTTCTGGAGGCAATGCAATCTTTAGAAAAGCTAACAACCTGGATTACTTAGACAGGGTTATAAGAATCTAACAATTTTTCAGTCTTTGCACTACAAAGAATTTAAGAAATAATACACAAAGGTCTGCTTTTGCCTGTGCATCTGCAGGATAAAAGCTAGCAGCCATGAAGCAAAACGATGTGTTTAACCTTGGTTGTATGTTGTTATCAAAAAGAAATGTAACAACATTAACAACTACATAAAATTTACCCTTAAAGATTTGTAGTTTTGCCCATCACTGTAAGAGTGTCTTGAAAATGTAGTATAATGCATAATGCACTGTGCTCCACAAAGAATTCAGCATCTGAAAAATGCTTCCATTTTTCACCAAGAAAATAAGGTCTACTTAAAATAATGTTGTTGTTGTTTTTTAAAAAAACCTAGTGCATGCACGTCCCCCTTCATTTATATTTTCTCCAACCAGACACTACAGACAAATGCATGTAGTGAAGCCTGGAAAGATTTTTTTTAAAATGAAAAGCACCCATGGGAGGGTGGAACTTAAAGTGGAGAAGTGATGGGGGGGGGGGGATTTTATCCTTTCATTACTAATCACTTTTCCATTCAAAATTCCACCCCTCTTCCCAAACAACTGTTTTCCCCTCCAGGATTGCAGATACACAAACACAAGGATAATACGTAGAATACTGAAACAGATTGCAACTAAGTAAGGATGTCTTTGGACAAATTCTCTTAAAATTCAGAACAGTGAATTTAATATATAACATAAATCATAAATTTATGTTCAACATAAATCAATTCCTGAAAGCCCTGACTGTATAGAAATATTGTGCTACATATATTGCAATATACTTATCAATATACTTATGAGGAGGGATGAACCTCCTAGGGACCCCTTTTTAATTTAACACCTATAGGTCTTGGTTCTTTTTATACTATTTTAATTATATGTTACTGCTGTTTTTACAAACAGTATTTTAATCTGATTATATCATTTTTAATTGTTTTAATTAGGTTTACTTATGGTGCAATTCGCTCTACCCTTTGACCAGCGGAGCAAGCGTAAAGCACGTTTGCATCACCCGACGAGTAAGCTGCACTGGCGGAGAGGCCTGTGCCGCTTCTCCGGCACCACGAGACAGTGAAGTGCCAAGGCAGAGAGGTGAGTCCCTGCCAGGCGACGGGAGGGGCATGGGAGGGCAGAATATGGTGCTGTCACATCTAGCTGTGCCTTGGGTGTTGCAAAGAATTAAAAAGCCCACTTTATCATCCCACACTTCAGAACCCATTCAAAGTTTAAGTTTTAAATCTCTGCCTGAAAAAATGAAATTAAAATAACATTACAAGTAAATAAAAATAATTTCATTTGAAAACAATAAAAAAATCATATTTCCATGATTTTACCATGTTCAAAAGAGAGGAGAGAAGGGCCGAGGCTAGGCAATTATTGAAATACTCAGGAAAGTGAGTGTCTGTTTGCCCCACAGACTTCTCCATGCATCTCTCTCACACACTCCTTATAACAGTTGATGCAATACTACTAAATAACGAATAGCGGAGCAAGTGCTCTGCCGTTCGTAGCCATCGTGATGACTTTAGAGTAAGGGCAGCCGGCATGGAGGCCGGTCTCCCTCACTCCGCCGCTGGATCGTCCCTGCATCTGCCGGAGATGCACCGGCGGGCACTGGGGCAGACCAGGTGGCGAGGGGGGGCCATTGGCCGAACCGGCCTGGGGGGTGACCGCCATATTCCTGTCCCCTTCCCGGGTCGGCGCAGCATTACACAGCCTCCTCGGACTTGCGCCAGCTAAATATCTGGCGGAAATCTGAGGGGCCATTGGGGCCTCCCCGCGTTATACTGGGGGAAGGGGACAAATGTCCCCTTCCTCCGAGTAGACCTCCGGGATGCTCCTGGATCAGGGATAGGATCCGGCGGGTGGCTTGAGCCGCCCACCGGATACTTAGGTAGGATTGCGCTGCCCAAGTGATACAGGGCAAAATACAGCCATGCAAACATTTCTGATGCAATTCCCATCAAAATGAGTAGGAGATGTTTCCAGTGAATTGTGGAAATGCCCGTTGCATTAAAGTCTTTTTGGGGCAAAAAGCACATTGTACAGCTGATCCCTCAAGAATAGTAGTAGTAGTAGTAGTAGTAGTAGTAGTAGTAGTAGTAGTAGTAGTTCCTCAAGGAGGACTGAAAATGTTAGTTCCAAAATTATGGTGTCTATAACAGAAACTCTAACCACCTATTTGTATATCTTTACATTTTTCGTTGTGAGGACAAAAAGGAGGGGAGGAAATATGTACACCACTCTGAGCTCCTTGGAGGAAGGGTGGTATAAAATGTGAAAAATAAAAAAATAAAAAATACAGATGTATATACATTTTCAGTATCACATTCTCTCTGTAAAGAGAAACATGTCAAAATACTGTCATTAGATAACGAAGTAGACAACAAATATTAAATGGAAAAAAGAGATTGCATATTATTTAGTAAAGAACAGAATCCCATAGGAAATAAATGTTGTTAATTACAAAAGAGGATAAAATATATGTTTTTCTGCATAACTAAAGCTGCAGTCCTCCAAAGTAATCCATCTGCATGGGGGAAGGACCACTCTTTGCAGCTGGCACTGCCTTTGACGTTTCTACGACAGCTAATCATTCTCGCGTAGCTGAACAGCCAAGGTGACGTTCCACTGAAAAGAATCTCGCCTATTCAGTTATGAGATGGCTCCACGAGAAACTTGAAAGATACCTCTGGCCATGTGCATATTTTCCTACATACACAAATAATTTAGGATTTCAGCCTAAACTGATTAAAATACACACACACACACTAAACTTCTCTAACCTGCAGTTTACAAATTCTCCAAAAAAAATATGCACGATATGAGATCCCCATCAGCAGAGAATAGCTTAAATATGTGACTAACAGGGCCTCCAGTTGCACAGTCCCCTGAAAGGCAGAGTATAGAGGCAATAAAAGTACCAGAACAGAGAGACTGTGAGCACAACTCCCTGATGCTGCCATGATGGTGTGGTGAGCTGAAGCATGCTGGGAAGATGCTTAAGAACATTAGAAGAGCCCTGCTGGATCAAGCCAAAGGCCCATCTAGTTCAGCTTCCTGTATCTCATAGTGGCCCCACCAGATGCTTATGACAGCTCTAACTTGTTAGAACCACCACATCAACTCCCTGTGGCCTGTTACTCCAGTATGAAAGTTTAAAGGAGCTACAGAATTCAAAGCATCTATCATTTATATACAACAACAAAAGGACAAAATTCCTGCACCACTGGATACTCTGGATTGGGTTGTCAACCCCCTCCCCCCATATTTCTTTTGCCAAAGGAATACAAACAAATGATTGCGGTTTTCAAGCCACATTTTTTACACACCCCTAATATTTTATCTTCTTGCGTTTGTTGAACTAAATTCAAGTACATTTTAAAAATCCTCCTTAATAGGAAAGAAGGTTACCTTTATTCTGGCTGTTCTCCATATTTCCATCCTGCATTTTGCCTATATGATAAAAATTGCGACAGACAACAAAGAACAGGCAGTAAACAATCAGTACACACAGACAGAACATGACAAGGGGGAATTTAAATAAAAAGGGCCAACAAAGTTATGAGCATGTTTTAAATAAAGTTTATGGTAAATTGTTTATGATGTATTTATATGCATGAATAAGCTTCCTGGACAAAAATTCACTGTTCCCAAATTACCACTGAGGACTCCTCTGTTGCAGAAATAATAGAAGGTCATATGCACTTTGGAGGCAAGATGTATTGTCTGGATAATATAGCGCCATAAAATATTTCAAATTAACTAAACAATGGATTTTAAATATTCTGCTTTCCTCATTGACTTGCCTGCCACGGAACCCCTGAGTGTTGAGAATGATCCTGGGCCAGTTCACACAAGGCACTAGCCAGGTTTATTTTTCTGTCCTTCCACCTCACATGAACAAAGCGTAGACCTTGAACAAACTTAACAGTCCCCTACAGCTGCACTTGGCAAGGGAAGACTGGTGGCTGCTGTCTTTTAGGCAAGTTTGATTATCAAAGCCACTGCTTCACTGATAAACTTCCAAAGAACCCCTGAATTCCCCAGTACACTGCTTGAAGATCACAGAACCTCCTACATTTTTGACATGACAGAACTTTCCAAGACCTTCTCCCATGCTGTTCTACAACATATAGGTGCTACTTTCGATAGGCATGAATTAACTTTTCTGACAGTTCAAACAAAACTTATGATTATAATTCTAAAAGATGTCATTCATTAGCAATGTGTTTGTATTATTCTTAATAATATTATTATATTATAATCCAAATCTACAATTGTAATATGAGTAGTAGGAACTTTAGTAGGATCTCTATCACACCATATAAATCCTATACCCAAATATATTTCCTTTAGAGTATTATGCAAACACGAGATTTGTCTACTCAGAAGTCATTTCCTATTTATTTCAAATGAGGAAGCAGATCCACATGTGCATTCCTCTTCAGGTACATATCTATTCCTTCCATTGAAATGAACGTAGCAGCATGCACACATACAAGATCTATGTGCATGCAAAGGCCTTTGGATAAGGAAAAGCAAGACTGTTGATTTTCTACCAACCCACAAGTGGTAGAAATTTTCTACCAGCCCACAACAGGTTAACTCCTATTGCATATATACACCCTTGGGTAAAAATGCCTTAACTGAACATTAGAAACTTAATAGAACACTCTTAAGCAAATTTGTGTGAATGTTACAAGCTATTATGCATAAGACTGGCAACATTTACCAGAGGCCCAGCCTATAAAATTGCTATTACAAAGGCAACATTTTTGTTTTCCCGACCAGAAGCAACATTTGCAAGAATACATTTATTAAATTTTTGGAATGCAACATAATATGGCTATTTTACAGTTACCTATCCTATCAATTTTATTTTACAATATTCTTGTATGCTAGTACTAGAGTTGCCAAAATCCAATTTCTGTGTTTATAATATGGCACAGGTTGAAGTTGCAGTCTCCCAAAATAAGGGGCATCCAAGATTTCTATGGTGACGTTCTGGAGTGAGGAGAAAAACCTTTTAAAATAAGAAATGTCTGAGAATTCCCACTCCAAGTATAGTACTAGTTTTTATTTTATACATTGCCACCTCAGTCCTAAGCAGCACACATGGAAGAGCCTGGTCCCTTTTAAAAAGGTTAAAAATCCTACTTAACAAATGTCTGGTGACAATGAGAAGCAAGGAGAAGGGCAGCACAATCCTGTGTAAGGATCCGGCCAGCGGCCCATGCTCACCCGCCGGATCCTGAGCCCTGGTGGCCGTTCTGCTGCCGGGCTGGAGGTCTACTTGTGGAAGGGGACGCTCGTCCCCTCACCCGAGTGTAAACAGCAGCCGGCCCTATTGGCCTCCTCAGATATCCGCCAGTTAAATAGCTGGCGGAAGTAGAGGAGGCCGTGTAATGGCATAGCCGGCCCGGCAAGGATGGGGATATGGCCAACGCCATCCCCCGCTCCCTCCCGGGCCGGCTAGGCCAATGACCCCCCTCCCTCGCCCAGCAGGACCGCCCACACAGCCGGCAATGGAGCTCTTACCTTCCACCGCCGTTTGTGTCCTGGTCCGGCGCTGGAGTGAGGGAGGCCGGCCTTGCACCGGCCTCCCTTACTCCAAAGGCGTCACGAACATGCTTTACGGCACGTTCGCAACGTCATCCGGCGACGGAACACTCGTTCTGTCGATGGCTTTATTTACAGGATTGCGCTGTGAATTAAGTAATATTTATCTTTTGCCTCAGTCCCAAAGCAGCTGAAACCCCACAACCTTTCTTAAACAGCAGAGTGGAGAAAGTTTATCTCTGTAAATGGACATTCCCAGGTGCTGGATCACAAAGAGGAAGCACATGTGCAGCATCCATGTCGGGAAATGCATGCGGAAGTAGGGCTTCCATGCATGTCATGTCCCAAGTGGAATCAGTGTACGTTGGAATAAGGATTTTAAAATACATACATTCTCTTGAATGTTTTTTCATCAGATGGCTGCATGAAGTAACAAATAGATTTTTTTATCAGCTTTCAACTGACAACACAAATATTTTTACCTAATCTAAAATTATAATACCAAATGTTAAATTTTAACAAGTCTCCCTGGGAAAATCTGCTGCTAGATACAACACCTGCTGAAAAATTCACCCATGCACATACCAACACAAATAAAAATGGTAAAACTAAACTATTGCAAGTAATTTCATTAGTACAGGATTCATGTCTAACTCTGAAATTGGTTGATATATTTCTGTTGGTTGGGGATAGCACATTACATGTTAATGTATTGCAGATATAAATAAATAGGATATGAAAAGTCTTAGGAACATAACATGTTTTACAGATCCAGAAATGCGGATAGATTGCTTTTGTTGGAACGTATAATTATATGTTTTCACAAGACAGAGCAGTCTGTATCTATTGTATCACTAATTTGTAGAAATTACCACTAGGGGAAATACAACTTGATATCATAGTCCAGGGATTGTCAACATCCCAGGTGCAGCGTAACACTGCCCAGGGGTTGACAACATCTGGCCTAGTCCAGGGGTTATCAACATCTCAGATGCAGTATACCAGGAACCTCTTTGAATACCACCAGAAGTAACTGGTGATGACGTCATCACCAGTTCCAGGTTTTTGCCATTTTCGGAGCCCAGAAAAGCAGGTAGGTAGGAGGCTCTGGGCAGGCAGGAGGGCCCTTCTTAGTGCTTCCAAGAGGCTTGGCCAAAGGCAGGAGCCTCTCAGGAGTGAAAATGCGGCACTGAAAATGCTGCGTTGGAGCGGGGTTTGGGCAGCCTGCATACCACTACTGGCCGGCTGAAGAACCACTGGTGGTAAGAGTATCACCAGTTGAGAACCCTTGTCCTAGTCCATTACCCTAAAAAATATTTAAGCAATCAGGCCTGGCCTAAACTGAACCTGTGCCTGAAGTGGCACAAATATCTGCCCCTTCTTTTCTTTTCACCACTTGTGCACAAGTCAGCACATGGGTGCACTCACCTTACCACAGTGGTGGCAATGCTCTTCCCAGCTCTTTCTCTTCTACTCTTTACATATTCCAACTTCCCAGCTTGCTTTAAAAAACAACTGGGACGGAAAGAATATCATAGCATTAAGGCAGCAGATGAGGTAGACCACTGTTGCCACAATCTTCCTCTTCCTCACTCTCTCCTCCTATTTTCCCCTGCACCAGTCTTGTTGCCCCCATGATCCTCTTCTCCCTCACTCTCCACCCTTGTAGGAAAGAGAGCAAAGGAGAGAAGAATCACAGTGGCACTCTCTCTCTTCCCCCAGCCTTGCCGCAACAGCAATCCTATTCTCTATCACTGTCCTTCTGGAAGACAGCCAAAACACTTAGGGGGCTGGAGCATCTTTCTTATGAGGAAAGGATGCAATGCGTGAAGGTTTTTAATTTGGAAACAGGTGATGGTGGGGGGGAAAGGATCAAATTATGTGTGATGTAGAGAGTGAAGTTTTTCTACCTCTCTCACAACATTAGAACAAGGGCTAATCCAATGAAATTGATTGACAGGAGATTCAGGATGGACAAAAGGAAGTGTACTTCACACAGCACATAATTAATCTGTGGAATTTGTTACCACTAGATATAGTAAAGCACGTTTGCGACTACTTTCGAGCTGACCTTCCCTGCACCTCCAACAGAGCCCTCACCCGGCCGCCGGACCTGGTTAAGATAGGATCCAGCGGACGGGGGGGGGGGGTTCGGAGGAGTCGGAAGGGTGGCCATAGGTCCAACCGCCCTGGACGGGGGTGGAGCATGGCTCCCGCCATATCCTGGCCCCTGCCAGGCAGCTGAGCCGTTATACGGCAAAATAGCTGGCGGAAATCTGTGGAGGCCGATTGGCCGGCCCCAGTTTTACACTCGGGGAAGGGGACAATTGTCCCCTTCCCCGAGTAGACCTCCTGCTGCGCGGCAGCCTGCCCACGGCGGAGCTCAGGATCCAGCGGGTGACCTCGGCCTTAGGCAGGATTGGGCTGCCCGTCACTTTATATAGATACTGTATTTAGAAATGTCTAATAATGATAGGAAACAATTTTCTTGTTCTGCTATATTATGTTATGGCTCACAGGGGCTCCTTTTTTCTGGTTTACACCATATTCGAAAGGAAAACCACTTCCTTTGAAATCTGTTTCTCTGCAATAACACTGGCTTCTGCTCTGGCACTAACAAAAGGTGGAATTATTTTTTTCTTAAATTTCCTTTTCTTTGTGTGGGTTTTCACACTACACATATGTTTTGCTTATGATGCCCATGGATTGTCTAGAGGTGCCTTTAATATGTTATATAACCAGATGCTATTTGAACAGCATTAGCATGAATTTGTTCCCACAGTTTTATATGGTTTTGCTATCATTCCATCTACAGATTGCTTTGGTCTTTGGCGTTTTTGAGTCTGTATTTGAAGTCACACATCCTGTTATCAAACCTCCAACAACCAAGCAGATACAGCCACATCTGCCAAAAAGCGCAGGTGTTCTGGGACCAAGCCACATCCCAGAGCACTGCACTATGGACCATACTCCAGGAATTCATGATGCAATGCATCATTTTTAGGCCAAACACATTTGTGAATATTAATTTTGTCTGGTGTAAGAGGTAGACCATGAAAGAGGTTTAATTGACTGTTGCCAGTCTACAGGAAATGATTAGCACATTTTGTCTAGTATAAGCAGTTGTCCATAGGAAGCATGTACAGTATAAATGGAATTCCATTTTTGCTGCCACATAAAAAGAATGCCTCACCAGCTACCTCAAACAAATGGATGTCATCAATGGAATATTGTGTGCTTTGCTGCAAATCACTGCAGGATAAATTATATTCTGAAGGCACACAAGGCAAACTTCAGTCAATCCAAATAGATGCAATTCAAATGATTGACACATAATGGAAGCAATTATTGAATAATATTTTGAGAGTAGTATTCAAGATAATTTTCAATCATTCATACATTGCAATACTATCTTATTTTGAATTACCTGTTATTGTTGCACATCTTCAGTTTTATCCAAGTCTCTTTGATCTTCACAATTTCATTGTGTCTTACACATATATTAACCGAATATACTTGCTCTGCTTTTAAAGGGTTAACAAATAACAATTCTATTAAAAAATATTTTGAACGATTATTTGGAACACAGAAGCTCTGAATGTGGGGAACAAAGGACGTATGTGGGACTGGAGTGATTAGTGCAGAGGCAAACAATCAGTGGCCTGCATAGTTGTCTCCAGGGCTAGAAATATACTGAAAGGCCTCCTAATGTCTGTTCCTTGACTTGAGAGTGAATGGAAATTAATTGTTTCTACTGCTGTTTGATGGCTAACAGCCCAATCCTACTGAGGATTAGGCTGTCCTGCGAAGCCCATTATCACAGCGGAAATGACTTCCACTGTCGTAAAATGGCTGCTGATGGAGCACACAGCACTCCATTAGTGGCCAATTTGCATGCACTCCGCTGCCGGACCCCGCCACACCTGCTGGACCAAGTAAGGCAGCAGTGAGAATGGGTGTGGGCAGGAAGGGTTTGAAACTGGGTGAGGAGGGGGAGGAATGGGGGGGCGGGGAGGCATCAAGTTAGGGTGGATCCAGCAGCAATGGTGCGCACCAAATCCTATCCCTTCTTTTTAAAACCTCCCCACCCCTTTTCTCTCCTCAGATACATGCCATCAAAAGTGGTGGCATATGTCCGAGGAGACCCAAAGGTGGCCCCAGGGCTGACATAGGGGTAAGTAGAAATAAGTTTTACTTACCTCCTGTTAGCCCTTGGGTCCCATCCCCCCACTGAATGCAGTGCACACCTTTTTGGTATGGCTGCATCAGCAGGGGGAGGGTAGAGGATAGGATTAGTCTCTAAGACTTACAGCTGGCTCAAGGAAATGTGCCACCATCAAGGTTTTGCAAGGGGGCAGTGTTTTGCCTCATCTGGTCTGCATGAAGCCAGCAGGTTATGGGCACAGCTGATTGGCTGCCACTCTGGTTGTAGGCGGGGCCAATACAGCTAACAGACTGCCTTGACTTTAATTCCCTCAGTCTGGGACTTTGGGTGGAACATTGAAGTGGGAGTATAGAACGGAAACTGTTATTCTTTGCATCTGAAGAAGTTCACAGCTAGTGAATGAAACGTAATGCCAGTTTTACTGTTTTTAAAAGTGGTTTTATTGTATTTTACAACAAGCTTTTAAAATATTTTATTACACAGTGGTGTATTTTAAAAGACTTATAAAGTCTCCATCTGCAGATACTTTAAAAACAGCTTTTAGTGTATTTTTTATGACCTTAATCCCGAAGATGATACGATCGTATTACATTGCAGTGGGAGGCTTGGATGATCATTTGGGGAGGGGGGCTCCAAGAGTAGTTCTTTGTGGTGTCAATAAGGGTGAATGACTAAGGGATTTGTTTTTTGTTTTTCAAACATGACAAGGAGTAAGGTGGGTTGTTCAGGTGGCCCATCTAACTTAAGACGGTGGGTTAGATTGTGGGTAACCACCCTCAGGTGGGCTGAATGTTAGTGTCTCCTGGGTGTGGCCCTGGCTGATGGCTCACCTGGCTTTCATACTGTGGTTGGATGGTTGAGAGCAGAGTTGGGAGGAGATGGTTTTGCTTTTAGACGAGCCTGCCCCTCTTGTTGCTTGGCATTGCTTAAGTGAGCTGAGTGACGTGGGTGGGTGCCTTCTACATTTCTGAGCACATTGTCTGAGGCTTCCCACTGCTTGTGAGACTGGGCAGTTTAAAGTCAGTGTACCATTATTTCATTTTGGGAGCTTGGTTTTGCATTAGTGTCAGCAATAATGCCAAAACATCTCCAAAAAGGGAGAGGGGAGATGTTCTCAAGTTCCATCCTCTAACAGAGAGGAAGACCGAGGCACCATAAGAGCTTTAGCTGGATGCCTTGAGGCATGAGAAAAGGCAAATGCATATAAGGCTCAAGATAAAGGGGATGGTGGCAGAAAATCTGGTATTGGTAATCAATCAATGCAGGTTAGAAAGTCTGCCAAGGACAAATTCACACAGTCTCTTTCAACCAGGTAGGCATCTCTGGAGCAGGTGCATGAGAAGTGTCTGCAGCAAGTGGTGCCCACCTGTGGATCCTCCTCAGAAGCAACAGGGTGTGCCAGGATCTTTGGTTGAGGTGGTGGATGCAGGTGAGGATGAAGGCAGGTGTGTCCTAATTTCAGGTTGGGGGATCCTGGGGGGGGGGGGACAGGCACAGGCATATTAGCCTCCCACCTATGCATGGCTTAAGGGTTCTGAGCAAGACATACCTGGCTAGACTGGCATGGGTTGCGTATGGCACTGGCCATCAGCTTATCAGAACTGCTGCCAGGTATGGCTTACAGCTGTCTCTGGTGGCAGACAGTTGGTACCACACCCCTCACAGAACTGTCAAGCATTGATACGAGCTAGATTGAATGTTGTTCCATCTCAAGTCCTGTTGGGCAGATTTTCCAACATTACATTCTCTGATCGTCGTTGTCCTTGTGGCTCTGAGGCTGTGGAGACTCTTTCATATTTTTCTTTAATTGTACATTCCATGCCTACCCTCGTTTCCAATATCTGGACCCTATATTTGTTAAATAGCCAAGCCATTCAGATATTGCAAAATTGTCCCTCCGCTTCAATGATGGATTATCTGAGATGGCAGGGAATGTTGCCAAATTTTTATTATTGGTAGAGCGTCTTTTTTATGCTAGCTTTTATTGAAAGAATATCTGTTTTAATTATGCTTGTTTACAGTTCTGTGATTATGCCAATAATGGTTATTCATTGATTGGTACCACACCTGTCCAGGGTGCTGGAGCCACTTCTGTGCAGAGTGCTGTGCAGGACATTGACAGTATGATTCAGAAGCACCCTTATGGTGAGGTGCTTGGCAGGGCAAAGGAGAAGATCTGGAAGGGTGAATACGTTGACCTATTTAGCCTTCTTCTCAGGGAGTCTGAGTCTGACCAAAGAATTGGCAAGTCCATGCGGGACAAGGAAATGGTCCGCGAAAGAAAGATAGACAAAAACTGGACAAATTGGCTGTCTGGTTTATTTATATAGGGGTAATGATACAGGTCCAACTGGCCAAGGTGCTGGTAATCTTTAAATACCTAGATATCATCCACAGGGTCTTTACGGATTATGTGGGCCCTATCTGGATGGCCTAGGATGAACAATTTAGACTTAAGGGAAGTACTCATCACCATGGCAAACAGTTGGGTCTTGTCTTGGGGAAGTTTCTAGAATTGAATGGTTCACCAGTAGGAGGATGTTATGAGGGCATTTTTTGCCAATATTCAAGGCTTATTTGCTGCAGAACCCTCCTCTCCAGGTCCTGGTGGTTTTCTTAGGTGAGAATTACCTGGTACAGAGGACAAACACATCTCTGAGTCTTCAGGACTGCAGCGATCTCACATTAGTCTGAACTTGGATTCCGGGAGTCATCATCCTACGTTACAACCTACTCCAATATAAAGTTTGGAGGGAGACTTGTTCTCCAGGTAGGGTCAATAGGGTCAGGTGTAAGGTAAACAGGGACTTGGGAAGAGTGGTTTTGGCTCATAGTGCATGGTTATTCATCACCAAGCCATCGTGTACTCACAGCCCTCTCGTTCTAGGGGCGAGGGGGTCCTCCTGTCAGCACAAGGAGCTGATTTATTTTTAACTGACTTGCATCAGAGAGTGGGGGCTTTTTGGAGTCCTGTGAGGTTCAGAGAGGGCCAAGCCTGGCTCTTGGGTACCCCTCCCCCGTGGCAGGTACGGTGCAGGTACAGATTAGGAGCAGGGATTGATGTGTATCCTGGGAAGTAGAGTGGCAATTGTGTGTGTGTGGGGGGGAGAACCGATACTCAAAGGCTTCTCAGCTCAAAGATACTGGCTGGGAACCCCTTGCCCATGGACTATAAAGTCAACCTGAAAGGCTTCTCAGCTTGGGGTGGACAGTGTAATCCAGATCTTCCCTGATCTCTTTGTGGGGGTTGGCACTGATAAGCTGCAATCATTCTAGGCAACCATTTGCTTAGATCCTGGATGACAATGCTCATGGGGAATATACTGTGACTGCTATCTCCCCCAAGGAAGGGAACCTGCACCAAAAGGGGATGCAATGTCAACAGAGGTAGGCTCTCTGCAGGTATCTGCATACAGTTACAATAAAATTGTGGCTCACTTTAAACCCAAGCCTGCTTGTCTTGTGCATTATTGGGTGTTGTGAAGGCAACACGGCATTGCCAATGGCTAGGGACACGAGTACATACGGACTTGTTAGGCTGTTGGTTTTCATGGGCAATGGCAGCGCAACCATGATTAGGCCAACTGAGGCCGTCACCTCAGATTGCAGATTGACGAGGGGTGCTCACCTCCATCCATCTATTCGCCTCCACTTCAGCTGTTCCTTCTCCTCCCATTCCTTGGATTGGAAAATGGAGGAGGGGGGCAGACCAGAAGAGGAAGTGGGGAAGAGAAAAGAGTGATAGGCTCTAGCTGACCACTCTCCTCTCTTTCACACTTCTTCTTTTGCTCCATCCTCCCCTTTCTTACTTATTTTACTGAACCTACCTACTCTCACACATCACCATTAATCCTCTTTTCTACTGACCTATTATGCCAACTCTTCTGAAACCTTCAATTATTCTCACCACATTAGGAAGTCCAATTGTAAAATAGCCACTTTTAAGTTTGTTTATATCAAGATATTATATTCTTTCTGCACTAGAAACTGAAGAAATAAGATGAAGAGGCATGGAGTCGGTTTGAGAAGGTTAAAGAATAATTTGCATTTAGTTATGCAATTGCAGCCAGGTCTGGGAGTTCAGATTATCTCCCTGATATGGAGTTGCACCCAAGAAACCACTAGGTTAAATCTTCCTCCAGCAGCTGCTAATTACATTTTAAAAAACCATGGGAGATCCTGTTTGTGGATTTGCCACATCATGTCCAATTTGGCCCTAGATAGGCTGCATAGACCACTTTAATTCTCAAAACGTTAATTAGAAATCAACGCTCCCTTACAAGATATATCTGATTATGGCACCAGAAATTTTTACATTTTCAAATATGAGATACAAATCAATTTTCAGAATTTCAAAATTTAGTGAACTCAGACTTGGAAGGGAATTTTTGTCTTCATGAAGTAATGCAAAGTTCAACCTTGTATGATTAATATTTTAAAAACATATTGTTACAAGTATTTCACACAAATGTTGCAAACATGTTCTGGAAATTTTCATATTAGAAATCGCTTCTAGTCACTTCCATCTCAGTCCTAACTTGAGGTACAGCTTTGTCCTAAAACTGGTTTTCTCACCTGTGAATTGTTTTTCACCTGATATGTCCATCATTGCTAACTACTTAAGTGATTGCAACAAAATATTAAAGAAAGACACATGTCTACAACAGCCCAAGGGGATCTGCATTTTAGATTGCTGAACAGGAGATAACAAATCACACTGGAATAATGATTTTGACAACTCTTATGTGTCTCACAGTAAACACAGAAATGTCTCTATATCATAAATAATTTAGTACCACCAGAAACCTAATTTCCAAGCTGAAGTAAGAAATCTCAAGATATTATTTGGCTGGGGTACAGAAATTATCTAGAAACATGCAGCTGAAAATACTTCAAGAATAACCATGCTACATTCCATTCCATTACAACATATGCCTTTTTAAAAGCACCAGGAACAGCTATCTTAAAATGAGGGGCACATCTAAATGTTTTTCTGAACAGAGCCAAGCTAATAACATAGGGCATGTCCTTTCTTAATAGACCACTGAAGGCTCCTCTCACCAAGGTTGCATCATTCATCTGTGAGGGAAATTTTTCAGAGCCTGAGTCCAACATGGTGCTCTCCTAGGCCAATTTCAGACTCTGCCTCTCAAATATAGCCCCATAGTGGCCAGAGTCTGATTTGGTTTGTGCAACAAGACTTCACAGTTCCCTAAGGGACGATATGTGAACTGTGACTGCATGAAGGGTACGATCATGCAAGCTTCTGAACTCGCTGGTTCCAATATGGTTACATTGTGAGCAGAATGGTATACTACATGCTGTCATTATGATACACTTACACTTACATTACGATGTTTTATTTATATTGGTCAGGACACAGAGAAGAGTGAAGCTACAGACTAAGAGGGGCTTTCCCCAAAGAGCAGCCCCTCTTGCCACATGGCAAATTACTTTTCAAGCCAATGGAACTTTCAAAAGCAATTTGCGATAGGACTTGAGGATCAGCTATTCAAAGAAAACAAGTCAAAATTTCACTGGACTAAAACAAGACCTGTTTCAGTAGCTATAAGTAGGAATCTATAGTTTTGTTAGTGGCATCAGAAATATAGATTCTAAAAGCACAAAAAGTAATAACGATTATACTAAATATTAGTGTTGTATTCAAACCTGGACTAAATTCATCCATTCACACTTACTATAAATGTATCTCCCTCTGAGACATTTTATAATATGGGGCATGCTAAGAAATGGAGTCAAGAAGCTGGCCAAAGACACATTCAGAGTTTGAAAACTTAGTATTTTGAGAAAGAAAGAAAAAATATGGATGAAACCATATCCAAGCACATGCACGGGAGTATATAGCAATATTTTCTCTCTAATATATCACCTGTAAGTAAATGCTTAGTTTGATGCGGAGTGAAAAGATTGTGGGAAAGCATAAAAGCACTGCAATGCTACTGGTTGTGTTGAAGCCAGATTCCTGACCCCAACAGGATCGCTTCCCAAAGCTATGTTGAGACCATGAATGCTTATGAGAGTGCCACACTGGAAGAGCAGGATGAAAAATAAAATCCAAAGGCATGCTTTCTTTCAAAGATACCTTGAAAAGCATGGAAACAACAGTTTGACACTGAAAACCTTGTGGGAAAAATGGATTTGAGAGGTATTTGTAGTGGTTTTTTTTTTTTAAAGAGTTTTAGTCAATGCTAAAAGATTCCTGAATCCCTGCTTGTTCTCTTCCCATTGTTGCTTCAGTGAGAAACAAAGATTTGTCTGGCTAGTAAGGATTTGTGGCATCTCTTATAAGCTGCGGCACAATAGGAGCTCTCACAGGGTAATCACATGCACATACAACATCTGTGCAGTTCATAAGAGAAAGAGGGAAGCTTATATATAGTTAGGAGAGAAATCCATCAAATAAAAACAAGCTAGGTGTTCTTAACGTACCATTGACTAAGCTGGCATTTGCATTATCAGTGGCATTTGCACCTGCTGCCCCATCTGTAGTTGGAGGAGGATGGAAGGAGGGATGGGAAGAATCTACTGAGTAATAATGCATAAAAGAAAAAAAAGAATAAATCATAATAATATGAACAAATTCACATGACAGAAACAATAACATTTATGGACTAACATGGCTTCATCTTTTTCTCCAAAACAGATTGGTTTTAAAGTAAGCAACGTAACATCTAAAAATGTATGTTATTACAAGAATGTTACAAAAGTGGGGAACAAAAACTCATACATGAAATAGTATTGAAGGAAATGTGAAAGACATTTAACAGAGTTAACAGAGTTGGTGAAAACTGACTACACAGTACTATGTAATTCCTCTGCTCCTCTATGAAGACATTCTTAAGTTGCCTTCTTAAAAAAAAGTTTTTAGTTGAAGCTTAAGAAAAAAAACAATTATTGCTTAAGCACCTATATTTTGAAGAATTCCCCCACCCACAATTTCTTAAAATAACAAATATATTGCTATTTCTAGAACTAATCTGTTTTATACATGCATCTTAAAGATGCCTTAGTTAATATATTTCAATCATTTAAAAAAATAGTAAAGTACATTTTTTCCAGTGTTACATATAACAACAATTTTGGGAAGCCCAAGAGTACAACCATTTGCCATATTTAGCTCTCGCTTTTTTCATTCTGTTAAACATCTACAAAATAATTTTGTTACCAATATTCTCTCTCTCTCTCTCTTTCCTTTTGTTTTGGATTATGGCAATAAAATCAAATCACAGTCTTAATGTTAGCAGTTTTCCTCAGAAAAAGGCAAGAAGTTCAGGCAAGAAGTTCCTTCACATCAGGAGGAAGCGAAAGTTTCCTGCAGATTTTGTACTGACTGGAATTTATCTGCATTAGAGCTGAGTGAATAGTCCACAATGAATAATTGATCTGAAGCAGTTTCTTTTGCTGTTCATCATTTTATCCAAAATACAAGTGTTGAACTTTTCAACCTTCATCTGTACTAAAAGCGACAAATATTATAGTGAATAAGTTTGACTTCAAACATTCCTTTTGAGATTTTCACTATTGTACAAATTATTTCTAGGGCCAACATTTGAGTGGCCTGATTCTTAGATTGGCTTTTCTAGCACTAGCCTTTAACTAAGGTTAAAATGGTAGAACAGGGCTTTAGCAAACCTGGCATCAAAGGTCAGTGAAGTCTGATACTAGTTGAGGCCCACACACTGCCTGGAGGCTCACCATCAACAGAGCTCCACCTCTCCATCAATTGCCACAATGACCTTTTTGTGGTAGTTTCAAGCATGCAGGTGGGAAAGGGGTATAGCTCAGTGGTAGAGTATATGCTTTGCATGCAGAAATTCCCATGTTTAAGTTCTGGCATCTCCAGGTAGGGTGGGGAAAACCCCTGTTTGAAACTCTGGACCATCTGAAAAAGATGGAACAATGGTCTGTCTTCAGTATAAGACAGCTTCCTATGCTCTACATCATGGCTTCCCAAAGTGTGGTTCGCAACCCATTTGGTGGGTCACAACCCGATGTGGAGGTGGGTCACGGTCTGGGCCCTCCCACCCACCCTTACTCCGCCAAATCAGAGCTATTCCGGAAGCTGAATTATTCACCGGGAGGGTGGGGAGGCCTGGGTTGCACCAGGCTGGCAACCCTCTCTACTGGCCTCTGAGAGCCAGAATTGCCATCAGAAGCCTCAGAAAGCCACGTCCGGTTTTCGAAAAGCCACGTCAGGTTTGCTTTCGAAAACCAGAAGAGGCTTTCCAAGGCTTCTGCAGGTCATTCTGAGGCCAGCAGAGGCCAGTAGAGTGGGTTGCCATCCTGGTTCAACCTGGAATAGGCTGCCCCACCCTCCCAGTAAGTCATTGAGGCATCACGACCCACCACAGAGGATGGGGTGGGTTTTGGCACTGAGACGATAGAGAACCGCTGCTCTACATGCATGCACTGTGGCAACTATGTGTGTGGCAGGGTGGTGTCCTGGTCTAGGCCAGCTACTGAATCTAACTTCTGATCCCACCACCTCTTTAGAGCTTCCTGTGCCTGTTCACCAGTCCACCTGAGCTTGCCCGCACAGTTAGTCATCATCCACGTGCCTATCTGGGCAGGACACGTTTCCATGGCTCACAAGAACCTGGAGCCAGCCCTGAATTTTAGGCAGACAACCTATACAAATACATTGGAGCCAGCTGTTAAATCTACAGTATCCATTTGTTATCTAATATTTTTGTCTAATGCTTTTATTCAGATATTTTATCTTCTGTATGTTTTATTTCTATGCTGTATACCACTTTGAGTACCAGAAAAGCGGTATACAAATCTTTTAAATAAATAAATAATGTGTTGTATAAGAAGACTTCAGATTCCAACGGATTATGCGCAGTTAATTCCATGTATCCAACGGGACATTATACTTGTGTTTCTTGAACAGTAATCTCCTCCCCCCCCCACCCATGCTGAATGTTAAAACAAGTAAAAAAAATCCCACTGTATATACAAACCTTAGGATATACCTAAGGCAAGTCTTTGAATCCTGCTCAATGTGTTATAAATTTCAAATACTTATTGCCCAGAAGAAATCATAATCATAGTGAGAGCCAGTGTAGCACAGTAGCTAAGAGTCTGAGCTGTGAATCAGGACTTCCCTGGTACAAATCTCACCTTTGCCATAAACTCACTAGATGGCCTTAGGCAAGCCACTCCCCTTACATATCTTACAGAATTGTTGCAAGGACTATGTCAAGATAATACATGGGAAGTGCTTTGCGAGCTCAGAAAGTAATATGCAATGTTAAGTATTATTGTGCTGGTTAGTGACGTTGATTTTTGTTGTGCATCTGAATAGCCATAATAATTTCTACAGGGTGTATTGAAAAAGGTAAGGGGAAAATCACCATTAAAAACTGAAGGTTATATCGTGCAACCAAATTTGAAATAGACTTTTCTGAAATATTGGTAGCCATGTAAATCGGAGATGATCAAGAAACAAAGTTCAAAAAGGGTCTAATAGAAATTATTTTCTCGACAATTCACTCAGGTCTATTTTGCGCCACCACTGGCAGAAGAGCCCCAGTTAAAAGCCTCTCCTCTGATACGGTAGATTTCTTACTCTACCTGGAAGCTGATGTCCATCCTCCTGTTTCATACCTGTGTGATGATTTTTACAAAATGTTAATGTGGGAGAAAGGCATACACCTGGAGAAAACTGAAATGCAAACACATATGATTGGTAGATTTTCAGAACGTTGCAAGCATACATACAATGAATGTATGATGTTTGTGCTAAGAAGTTGGAACTATCATCTAATGCACTGTTGCTGTACAACCACAGCCCATCTCAGTGGGGCTCATGTTGAAATCCTGGCTCGAGCCCTATGTAAGTCAATAGCACATGCACAGGAACAGTGCTTTGGGGATTGCAACTCCATGCAGCCTGATCCCTGCACCACTGGAAGCTTGCTTGAATGACTGCAGCATGAATCTTGAAAGCAGATTGTTAGATGTTTTATCAGATGTGTCATGGCATTTTATGAAAGTTATATGACAAACATAGAGCTATTTTCACTTATCCCTCAGTTCAAAGTTTAGATTGGCAGGTTTTCTTCTTTTTTTAAATAGAACTCTTAAAATATGGAGGGAAGGAAGAACTATATACTGTTCCGAGGAAGAGTATACGTTAGAAAGAGGGAAGTAGGATCTTCTTTCTGAAAAGCAGGTACAACGGAAGACTGTCTGAAAATAGTGGTCTATGGTTCTCTATCTCACAGGACACCTGCTATATTAACAATAGCTATAAAGCCCTGAGTCATCATGTGTCATTAATATCTGAGAAAACAGAAATTAATTCATGTCGATCACATTGGAGCCAAAGATATCGTAGTAAGAAATTGTTCACTTAGAGAAAATTAATACAGTCATAACTTGGGTCAAACATAGAGTTTAGTCAATGTATAGACTGTGTAGAGAATGTGAAAATTACACTTCTCATTTCAAAATTAAGATGATATAGTCTGCAGAAAAATAGAACTGGCAATACTACTCAACAATCTGTTTTCACAGAAGCCCTTTTCAGATGTTCAAAATCCATCAGTAAATAATGTCTGGAGGAGGTAGGGCAGCAGGCTTTGCCCCAACATATGCCCATTCATTGGAACATGTTCAGAGGTCCCCCACATGCAAAGCTGCACATGTGAAGACCCTCTCTACAGATGTTCTAATTAACAGCACAATCCTATCTGCTGGGTTCACGTTCCAATCTATGTTCCAGTCTATGTTCCTCCAGTGGAAGCACCAGGATCCAGGCAGAAGTGCTTGGATGCTGGCATGTGTTGCACGATGTTGTCGCACTCACTGGCACCACCAGGCATGCAGGCGAGTGGCGAGGCCTCCTTCCACCAGCACAAGATGAGCTTGTGGAGAGGGTGGGCAGGAGGAAGTGAGTGGGAGGATTGGGGGTGTTTCTGGGAGGGGAGGAGGCATGAGGGGGTGGATCTGGTGGCAATGGTGCATGCCACAGGTTATCCCCTCCTTTTCAAACCTCCCCGCCACTTTCCTCTCCTTGGACATAAGCCACCAAAATAGGCAGCTTATGTTCAAGGAGACCCACTGGCACTCGGGACACCTACCAGGAGGTAAAAAAATGTTTGTCCTTACGTCCTGCAGGATGTCCAATCCCTACCACCACCACAGGATGAAACACACACCTTTTTGGTGCACATACATCAGTGGGGCGGATTTGGATAGATTGGAGTCTGACATTTTTAAATTGGGGTGGAACCTACTAATCACAGATTCTGAACATCTGAAGAGGGCTTTATGAAGGAGCCCTAGAATAACCCTGGCTAAGGGGAAAAAAAAAACCTGTCTGGTAGAGGGGATGCAGTATATTCTCTTAAATCCAACTGAAATCATTTGGATTTAAAGTATGAACGAGTGTACAGTGGATTGTTCACATAGCCTGAAAAATTAAAAGATGTACACAGCACAATCCTGTGTAAGGATACACGGCCGGCCCTTTAGGCCGGCCACTGTATCCTAAGCCCGTTCCCAGGTCTCAGCAGACCGGCCCAGGAACACCTCGGGAGAAGGGGATGTTCGTCCCCTTTCCCAAGTGTAGGGTTGCCCAGAGCCTAAGGGCCTCCTTGGATGCATGCCAGCTCTGAAGCTGGAGTGCATTCAAGGTGGTGGAGTAAGGCTGAACCGGGCTGAGAAAGGGCCTAGGATATCGGTGGAGCACGCCATCGATATCCCCACACAGACCACACGGGCTGGGCAATGGCTACCCCCCCACACGGCCATCCCTGGCCGCCCTCCCCCCACCCCTGCACCAACTGGTGCATGGCTTACCTTCACCGGCAGCCACTGGGTCTAGAGGGTGGCGGAGTGAGGGCTGCCGGCCTCCACGCTTGCAGCCCTTATTCCTGAGTCATCACAAACATGCTTTACAGCACATTTGCTACAGTTTAGAGTGGCAGAGCGTGCTCTCCACTGCTCTATAGTTAGAGAGGATTGCACCAAAAGTGTCGTTATCTACAGTGAGAAAATTGCCCAGAAACGTTCCCACCGTTTACATATATACTGTAATAAATCGATGTGCATGCAAAAGGACTGCACATACAGTGGATCTGCTTTCTTCTTCTCTTGAACTCCCTCCAAGTATCTAACTTGACTTGCAGTGGTGTTCAAGGGAGCTGCTGCAGATGTGCTGCATTACATTCTGTTCTGGACTGTAACCGGAGTGGGCTGCAGCTTAGCTGGACTAAGAACATAAACATAGGAACACTGGGCAGAAAGTGTTCTCCGATTTTTGTGAAAAGGTAAGAAAACGAGTTTCTCAAACACAGGTTTGTTAATTATTCCTGTCCTAGCAGAGCATGGTTTGAGAAAAGAATTCCCATTTATTTAAATGGGAAATGAAGGAAAAAGACTTGAATCACTTGCAGCATAAATTTATAGATACAAATATAGAATAGAAAGCTGTTGTTTTCTCCAAAGTTTGTAATCTTAGGCATTTGTTCTGGTTTTATCTTTCACTGCTACAATCTAAAGACACTTGGCTGCCTGGCACTGAAATTAAACACTGATATATATGTAAGCTCCCCTGACACATAAATTGCTTTCTGATTAAAAAATATTCTATATAGGGAATGGTCTCTATCAGACTACTGGCAGGCACAACATTCAGGCTGCAATCCTATGCACATTTACTTGGGAGCTAGCCCTACTGAATGCAGTGAGACTTACTCCATGCACATGATTGTGCTGCAAGTCGCATCAATAACTAGAAACTGGTATTCAGATAATTGTAATGGTATGTATGTTACATTAACAAAATGTTAAAGAATCTGTATCTTAGCATGAAGCACACTGATACCGCTGAATATAAATGGTGAGTGACAAAATATGGGGCAACTGTTAAGAAGCGTGGTTTCACATTTAAATAGAAATCTGATTGGAACATAGGTTTTGTTTCTCTGAAAATGTAATACAGCACCCTCATGATGGGGGTAAGGACTCATTACATTTCTAATAGAGCGCTGAAGTCATCATGCATACAGATTTAATTTGTTAAGAACTTGGGATATACTGTATAAAACAAAATATGATCCATAAAATGAACTTTGGCTGGAGTGCTCAGAATGCACCTGATTCAGAACATTTTCTCTTCTCACATTTTACAAGGTGTGTAACATTTGAAATAATAGATATACATCTGAAACATGGACGTTGTGGTCCTTCGAGAACTCATCAACTGGTGGAACTGACTCAGTCAAAATTCAAGAACTCCCTTGTAACCCTTTTTATATATCAGACTTACATAAATAATACAAATATACATATTAGGGAAAACTTAGAGATGTGATGAAACCTGTACCTTTCTTATCCTTCTTCTCCTCATCTTCACCAGCACCTAGCAGAGTAAAGATGATCCCTGTTTGAGAATTAACTCCTACAGCAGTAACAACCATTCTTCCAGAACCTTCCATGACATGAGTACCTAAAAAATATTTAGAATATTAATACATTGTAGCTTAAAAGTTAATACTTCAGAAATTTGATAAAAAGAATATCTTTTAAAAATTGTTAAATTGATAATTGATAATTAGCAAAGTTCAAATCTAAGGCCATAATCCAACCACATTTTTTATAGGGAGAGCAGGCATAGCAGCTAACATATAAAGCAATGAGATGAGAAATCAACAGTTTCCAATCTAACGTCAGGCATGAACTCACTAGGTGGCCTTAGGCACGATACTATTTCTCAAACCTTAGTCCTACACCTGCAATATCAGGAATACTCATTTTAGTGTTGACAAAAATGTAATATAATGCTAAATATTATAGATAATTGACACCATACGGAATAAAATTTGCCTGCGCAAACCCCAAACGTTTCTGACTGGAGTACGCCCATAGAATTTTCTATTTGAACATGTAAAACATGATTAAATATAAAAATATATTACTCATTTTTCTACTTTTTCCCAATCATTCATGTTTAATATTTTTAACGAATCAGTTATTCTAGCTACGTCAAAGTTATGTAATACATATGTCTAGCTATGCCCACGAAAATAAAGAGCAGCCAAAGAGAACTTTTCAGGGTTTGAAGTGCCCCCCAGGGGAAAAAACCCTAACAGCTCCATCCTATCGAGCTGCCATGCTGGCAGAATGCACATTCTGCTGGCACCGACTGCTGAAAAGTAGCCATAAAGCACTGGACGCCAATGCAAGCTGCCGGTTTACCCCATGCACCAGTGGACTTCAGAAGGCCCGCCAGAGCAGAAAAGCCTGGAACAGGGGGTAGAACAGGGCAGGGGGTGGTTGGAATGAGAAGGGGATGAACGGATCGAGCCCAGGAGAGGGGCGGGTTCAGCGGTTGTGGCACACACCAAATTCAAACCCCCTTCCTGGGCCTGGGCCGCCTACATAGATCAACTCCGACGTGTGCCACCTACAGAGCTGGTGCAGATTCAAGTTGACCCAGCAGCCCAGAACAGGCTTACCAACAGGGGCGAGGAGACAAATGTCCCCTTACCCCAGGGAGATCTCCAGCAGCCAAAATTCTCCTGCTGAATACAGAGGAGGCTTTGCCACCACATGGGGAGTTAGGTAGGATTGGGCCGTAAACGTCTTTTCAGATTTTTACATGACTCTTTGGAGTCACTTCGTTCCCTCTCATTTTTGCCTCTCCAGTACCATTTTCTTTTTCCTCACTGGATGAGCCCAACTAATCAGTGATCACATAGCAAGCAAAACAATGTCCTTGTGTTATATAGCCAATAATGTACGGTTATGTAGGATCATTACAGAGGTTTATCCATTACAGAGGATAAGCAAAGCAGTACTGCCCTCAGAGGGAAGGGAACAATCCATTTCTTGTAAAGAAGTAGCCCTAATGAGGGAGCCTCAAGGCTTGAGGGGCTTAATTATGTGATCCAGCCTTCACCTGCCCCCACTACCTGTCACTGACAGATTAGGGGGAAAAAACGCCATAAAAAGACACCAAACATTTATCTCCCTAGATTTACACAAGTTTGCAAACTTCAGGAGGTCAGCTCTTTGCAGGGCAATTAGCAGCTGATTTTTGAATAGCCTCAGGGCTTGAGGAAATTAGTTATCTGATCTTCCCATCACCCATGTTTTCATTGGAGGCTCTGTGGGACCCACCAGAAATCAGGTCACAACCCACCAAGTGGGTCCCAACCCACAGTTTGAGAAATGCTCATGTAGAGTATGCATTATATAGCATACATTAAATATTTTTATTTATCCTTATTGCTAATAGTTATACATAGGCTTACCATCCATCCCGGAATACCAGGGACCGTCCCAGGTTCCAGGCTCCGGTCCTGGGTCAGTCCCGGGCTTTCTGGGCCCAGTGGAAGCCTCCACCGCCGTCGCCACTTTAAAATTTAAACAACTTACCTTTTTCTGGCGCCGCCATCTTGGATCTTGCGAAATCTTGCGAGATCCAAGATGGCGGCGCCCAAATCTTGTGACGGCGCTGCCATCTTGGATCTTGCGAGATTTCGCGAGATCCAAGATGGCGCCACTGGAAAAAGGCACATTTGAAAAGCTGCAGTGGCGGAGGCTTCGGGGGCAGCAGGAGTCCTGGCCAGCTTGAACGCAGCCGGCCAGGCTCCAGAGCGCTGCCGCCGCCGTGAAGACAACAGCGGCAGCGAAGAAGACAATGGCGGCGGTGGCCGGGCCACAAAGACTTTGGCAATGGTGGCGGTGGCCGCAAAGAAGACGATGGTGGCAATGGCAGCGGTTGCGAAGAAGATGATGATGGCAGCAGCCGCCGCAAAGAAAAAGACGACGAAGAAGAAGAATGGTGGTTGCGGGACAGGTAAGTAAAAAAATTAATTCATTAAAAATTAAATAAATAAATAAAATTTGGCCATAATTTTTTTTATTTTTAACTTTATTTTATTTATTTACTTAATTAATTATGGGGGAGTGTCCCGGTTTACAGCCGAGGAAATCTCTTAAGCCTAGTTATACAACTACAACAACAACAACAACAACAACAACAGCAACAGACAGACAGAAAAAATAATTATTTCTAGTGACCCAGCAACTAAATTATTAATAAAAAATACCAAAAGACAAAAGTATTGTAGGAGAAAATATCTTTATAGAAAGTTTGCTTTTCAGTATTAACCGGTCTCAAGAATGGAATTATTCTAAGAATAGTGTTACTGATGTTGTTAATTGCTATTATTTTAGAATAAAGCCTCACACAAACAATTGGTTCTTTTCAATGTATATTAGACATTTATGGCCATGCTGGGAAGTAAATAGAGGATAGTATATCCTTTCACACATTTGATACTAAAATAAGAAGCTTCTCTTCTTTGTATTTAGCTTGAAGTGAGACTGAATGTACTTTAATATATAATTCAAGTCAAAATACAGTATTTGCAATTGAATACTGAAATGTTACTTTATAATAATCTTGAATCATAATTCAATGCAGTGACAAACTGCAGCTGCTATTCTCAAAAACATTTTATCCTGGTTTCCAAACAACTCTTTGTACCAAGTCAGGGGCCGGTGCTGAAATTCTGAGAAGTTACAACAAAGGTTGCTTGATGGACAGAGCCTAACGGCCCAATCCAATTTGGGCCTTACGCCGCTGGAACGAGTATATCAAATCACAGGTTGACCAGATCTGGTTCCATATCCATATATAACATCTCTCAATTGAATGAGTAGCCAGACTTTATATTTGGGTACTTGTCTAACAATAGAGGTCATTCCACAAAAATATACGTTTGGAATCCCACCTCAGAGAAAAGCTGATGGGGGGAGTTGTAGGGGTGAAATGGTGGGTGGAAGAATGGTAAAGCTGCACCTCTCTTTCTGTATAAAGCTTCTCCCTTGCAAATTGCCTCATCCTAACGTTGCTTTGCAAAAGAAGAGTTGTAGCTGGGCCTTCCAAACAGAAATTGGCTTAAGAAATTGTACTTTATTTTAACATAACCCAGAGTATGCATGCACACCAAAACATAGCAGGAACCTGAAAGAAAAGATGTTATAAGCAAATAAATCTTGTGGTCACAGCACTTTGTTAGTTTTCTACAATCAAAAAAAAATGCAGCTATATTAAGGAATCAGGTCAGTCACTGCCTGAAGAAAAACAACTCAAATTCACTCTTGGTTCTCTGGCAGTAAATGTTCCAGTACGGGTTTCTTGCTAAACAGAAAGAGCACAAGAGCAAGCTTCCAACCTTAGAGGCCCTGTGTTCTTTTGATTTCACTGAACACTGAAATAATGTTTGCTTGAATTCATCCTCACTCTTTGCACAGTTTTGGTAAATATTTTACTTATTTCTTTTCAGTTCCATGTTTGAACAAATCTCTGCTTATGTTTGCAGGTTGAAAATCTGTAAACACTTTGTATTGTGACAACTGCTTAGAATAATAAGAATGACAAAGGTGTATTCTTTTGAATGCTACTCTCATTTTAAAAGTTCTGGGTTTCTTTTCCTTTTTTTAACCACTTTTAAGTTAAATGTGCAGAAAATGTTTCACTGAGAACATACCAGGTTTAGCCTAGCCTGCAAGATTTGCATAAACATCTGTGGTTCAAAGCAGTCAGGAGAAAATGCTTGCACTGGTCATTAGGAGTAGGACCCTTTGTAAACAGTTGGCTCAGTGCAGCAACTAGTAGGATCAGGTCATTAAACCTACAGCCCAATTCTGTGTAAGGATACACGGCCGGCCTAAAGGGCTGGCCGATGTATCCTAAGCCTGTTCCCGGGCAGTGTGGCCCGGGAACACCACGGGAGAAGGGGACATTTGTCCCTGTTACGCGTTGATTAATAAATCAGCAACCAGGTATGAGAGAAACTTGGACATCTTTATTATTAAGCATATGTGCTGACTGCTTCCCATGGGACTCTTGTCCTAAAGTCATGAGGAGCAGTCCTGAGCTCTCCATTACAATGCTTCTTATAACTAACAGAAAACAACTTTCAGAAGGCAGGCAGTTTGAAAAAACAGATCCAATTCTTATTGGTTACAGAAATACAGGAACATACGTAATAGACAAGTTACATATCTTATTGGTCATTCTCTGAGGTCTGACGTACATAATTCTTGGAATCAGATTTACATATTCTCATGACGCTTTCAGTTAACTTTATCAGGAACAGGAGTAGGGCTGACCCAAAGCTTCACCCCACACATGCTTGCTTCTCCCTTTGACCTCCAGCTCCTCCCTGCCAGCAAGCTTCTGCCCATGTCACACCCAACCAGCATGTTATCTTTTAGAAGAAGGCCAACTTGTGTACGTCATAATTCTACTGCAGAACAGAAATGTACGTTAATATTGTGCTCTTGCTTTTCTGACTATGAGAGCATAAGCCATGATATAAACAGGTGTATATTTCTCTCTTTCCAGAGACTTGGTATGGGATTATGTTGTTTTGTATTTAGAAAATACATTTTGATGTTTACTACAAAGAAAGCATTCTGATTATGGTCAGGAAACCTCTACATCCCCTTCCCCAAGTGTAGGGCTGCCTGGGGGGTCTATGGGCCTCCTTGGATGCACTCCAGCTCTGAAGCTGGTGTGTATCCGAGTTGGCGGAGTAAGGCCAAACCGGGCTGCAAAAGGGCCTAGGTGGGTCGCGACCTGATTTCTGGTGGGTCCCACGGAGCCTCCAATGAAAACCTGGGTGATGGAAAGATCAGATAAGTAATTGCGTCAAGTCCTGGGGCTTATTAAAAAATCAGATAGCTGTAAATTGCTCTGCAAAGAACTGAGTTCCTGCAGTTTGCAAGGAGCTGAGCTCCTGCACTTATGTAAATATAGGGAGATAAATGTTTGAGCGTCTTTTTATGGTGTTTTGTTTTCCAAGACTGTCAATGACAGGTAGTGGGGGTGGGTGAAGGCTGGGTCACATAACTAAGCCCCTCAAGCTTTGAGGCTATTCATTAGGGCTGCCTCATTACGAGAAATGGGGTTTTTTTCAAATAAATAAATAAAATAGTACAGTACTTGTAAATAAATAAATATATTATTTCTTTCTAAGTATCGGAATGCTGGGTGGGTCCCGATAGAGCGGCATTTTAAAAAGTGGGTCCTGGTGCTAAAACGTTTGGGAACCACTGAAGGAACAGGATACAAGATAATACTCACAGGATGAAGAACTGGGCAAAATGTTTGAGAACAAACAAAATGAGCTTCAACAGGGATAAACATAAATTTCTGAAATTGGGTAGGTAACATCAGAAGTACATATATAAGATTGGGGATACTTGCCTGGACAGTAGGTATGTGAACTCCGTGTTTTAGTAGACAACAAGCTAAACATGTGTTAGCAGTGTGGCACAGTGGCAAAGAAGGTGAATGTGATTTTAGGTTGCATCAACAGAAGTACAATTGGTCCTCGCTATCCGCGGGGAATCCGTTTCGAACCCCCATGGATAGCGAAGATCTGCAGATTGAAGGTCTGCATTAAAAACTGTAAAAAGAAAAAAGAAAAATGAGAAAAAATGGGGGGCTTTACCTTTTAGAGTGAAAAAGCTATTATTCTTGCTTAAACACGCTGAAATTGCGCTCCGGAAGCCTCTTCCGGGTCCCAGAACTTCCCGTCCCCTCTCCCAAAATAGCTCCAGGATGCACTGCAATGTATTCTGGGGAGACCTGGGGAGAGGGGAGTCATGCATCCTGCAAGAGGCTTCCAGAGTACGATTTCAGCCTGTTTAAGCAAGAATACACAGCGTTTTTATTCTTTTGCTGTTGTTCAGTCGTTAAGTCGTGTCCGACCCTTCGTGATCCCATGAACCATATCCCGCCAGGCCTTCCTGTCCTCCACTATCTTCCTGAGTTCGATCATTTTCATGTTCGTTGCATCGGTGATGCTGTCTAACCATCTCATCCTTTGCCTTCCCCTTCTCCTTTTGCCGTCAATCTTTCCCAGCATCAGAGTCTTCTCCAGAGACTCCTCTCTTCACATTAGGTGGCCAAAATATTTGAGCTTCAGCCTCAGTACCTGTCCTTCCAGGGAACAGTCAGGGTTGATTTCATTTAGGATTGACTGATTTGATCTCCTAGCAGTCCAAGGGATTCTCAGGAGTCTTCTCCAGCACCACAGTTCAAAAGCATCTATTCTTCGGCGCTCAGCCTTCCTTATGGTCCAACTCTCGCAACCATACATTGCTACTGGGAACACCATCGCCCTGACTATGCGAACTTTTGTTGGCATGGTGATATCTCTGCTTTTTATTATGCTGTCTAGGTTTGCCATAGCTTTCCTTCCAAGGAGTAAGCGTCTTTTAATTTCCTGGCTGCTGTCTCCGTCTGCAGTGATCTTGGAGCCCAGAAAAGTAAAATCTGTTACTGCTTCCATTTCTGCCCCTTCTATTTGCCAGGAATTGATGGGCCCAGATGCCATGATCTTAGTTTTATTAATATTGAGTTTCAAGCCAACATTTGCACTCTCCTCTTTCACCCTTATCAAGAGGCTCTTTAGTTCTTCTTCACTTTCTGCCATTAGGGTGGTATCGTCTGCATATCTGAGGTTGTTGATATTTCTCCCGGCAATCTTGATTCCGGCTTGCGATTCATTCAGCCCTGCATTTCTCATAATGTACTCTGCATATAAGTTAAATAGGCAGGGTGACAATATACAGCCTTGCCGTACTCCCTTCCCAATTTTGAACCAGTCGATTGTTCCATGGCCGGTCCGAACTGTTGCTTCTTGACCCGCATACAGGTTTCTCAGGAGAAAGGTAAGGTGGTCTGGTACCCCCATCTCTTTAAGAATTTGCCACAGTTTGTTGTGATCCACACAATCAAAGGCTTTTGCATAGTCAATGAAGCAGAAGTAGGGTTTTTTTTGGAACTCTCATGCTTTCTCCATGATCCAGCGCATGTTGGCAATTTGATCTCTAGTTCCTCTGCCTCTTCGAAACCCAGCTTGTACGTCTGGTAGTTCTCGGTCCACATACTGCTGAAGCCTAGCTTGTAGGATTTTGAGCATAACCTTGCTAGCATGTGAAATGAGTGCAATTGTACGGTAGTTTGAACACTCTTTGGCACTAAAAAGGTTTTAAAAAAACCCGCTTTTCCCCGTTTCCCCTCTTTTTGTTTTACAGTTTTTAACATGGACCCTCGCGGAAAAAAAGGGTCCACTGTATTATATCCAGATGGCAAGAAGGGATGGCACCACTGTATTCTGCTTTAGTCACTCAGACCCCACCTGAAATACGGTGTACAGTTCTGGGTGCCACAGTTTAAGACGGATACTAACAAACTGTAGTGGGTCCACAGGAGGGAGACTAGAAACGTGAGAGGGCTGGGGACCATATTCTATGAGGAAAGGGTGAAGGAGTTGGGCATATTTAGTTTGGAGAAGAGAGGAATCTTAAGTTTGGTTAAGAAGTATCATGATAACTATCTGCAAATATCCCCACCAGGGTCTTGAGCTGGCAGACGAAATAGAACATATACTGTACAAGGCTCACAAAGCTACCACCATCTTTTTTCTTTCTGAAAAGCCAGACTGAGGAGCATCAGCTGGGTGCATAAAAGCTTGCTACATTTAGCAGTACTCTGTCCTATTTGGCACTCCAAAATTTGTATCAGCCAAAACATTAATTCTAATGAGAATAGATTTACCACAAACAGAAGTAGTGTGAAAGCACAGATGGCAACCACTAATAAATCAGAGGAACTAACTGTGATAGTGATAGTAAGATTTATGCCAAAACCCTGCTGCAACTCAAGGGGAATACACCATTTTTTAAATTCAGAGTTTGGAAAGACCCAGGAAAGAACAGTTTATTAGAATAGATAACTTTAATGCACTCTTTTTGAGGACCTAATTATATCTAAAAGGATGATTGGGTCTTACTGACTGGCAGAGATATCCAAATTGTCAGGGTACTTTTAAAACAGTCTGAAATATCTCTCTCTCTCTCTCTCTCTCTCTCTCTCTCTCACACACACACACACACACACACACACACACACACACACCAACCATTAAATTTGGCAACAATTGTACATATGTGTTGGCTCTTGCTTCCCACACTTGAATTATCCTCAGATTGGGAGATGAGGGATTTTCAATGGCAGCCAGTTTTCTCAGGTTTTCCTAACTGACCTCTGTATTGATGAATGAGCCATTCCAAATGACCTTGTAGAGAGGAACATACCTGCTAAGTCATATTACTGGGCCCTAATAATCTCAATTCTTGCATACACAGAAAGAAGTCCACTAACAGCCCAATCCTAACGCCCTGCGTGGCACGCCAATGTGGCTTCCACTGTATCCCCGGGGGGAGTTTTGGCATGTTGAGCCTCCTTGGAAAAAGGGAACATTTGTTCCCTTCCCCCAGGGTAAGCTCCTGTCGGCTTGGTGGGTCAACTCAAACCTGTACCAGCTCTATAGCTGCGTTGACCCGGAAAGGTGGATCAGGTCCGGGAAGGGGGTTAGGATTCGGTGGGTGCTGCTGCCGCTGACCCTGCCTCCTTCCCGGGCCCAATCTGCCCTCCTCCCTGTCCCATTTTCTCCCCATTCTGCCCATCCCCACCCCTTTCCACCCCCTGTCTGCCTGCCTTACCTGGTCCGTCAGGTGTCTAGCATCTGTCTTTGCATGGACCTGGCCACTCGCCACTTCTGGCAGTGGCCAGCCTGTGCACACTGATGCTGTCCCGTTTGCGACAGCCATAAAACAGTTTACTCCAGCAGAACGTGTGTTCCATGTGTGCCATGTTGTATCAGCACCAAGCATATTCAAAATTCCTCATACACAGGATTTTTGTTTGGAATTTTTCACATGTTCTCAAGTAAGGGATCAGGGTTGGCTTTCAGAGCATGTTGTCACACTGGGGCTTCAGGCCTCCTGAGAAGTTGGTGAGAGTCAATTCCTGGAATAGCAACCACATTAGGAAAGAATTTGGGGGGAGGGGATTGGACGTTTAGCAAGCAATCTTCTGGTTTTAGAAGTAGGTTTTCTCTGTATGCCAGGCAGGTGGCAAGGGAAATACTCAAACGTAATAACAAAATCAATAAAACTAACTTCCAGAAAATAACAATATAGGAATTATTGTTTGATCCCAAGCTATGGTCATGTTTCCAGGAATTGACTGAATAATTCTGGTTTACCAATGTGGAGAAACATCAACTGGGGCTCCATTACTGGAAGCTCTCACCTTCAATAGATGGAAGGTTTTGCTCACACATGGGCTCCTTGCTTTAGCAGAACCCTCCTTCCAGGTGGAATGGGGGACAAGTATTGTCTGATCTGATCCAAGGTAAAACAAGCCATATTCTCTGCAGGTCCAGCAGAACAGTTCAAATGTTTCTATTTCTAAAATCCAAAGAAATTTTTATATCTTTGGTAATCACAACACCAATAAGTGAGTGAGGAACAGCAGATGGTGAACATTTTTTTTAAAAAAAACATAGTAATATTCTCAAATTATTTATTAGCGATAGCCACTCACCCGAAAGCAGCATTGGATCTTTGTCAACAGATTTGCGGACTTGATCTGACTCTCCAGTTAAAGAGCTTTCATCAATCTTAAGGTCGTTTCCTTGAATAAACACTCCATCAGCAGGTAGAAGGTCACCTATGAGTAAAATCAAGTTATAGAAAAGTAAAATGGATTTTGTAATGCGTTTTTCTGTCATGTGTGAATCTCCAAACATATTGTGATCATCAAAATACGAGTCTCTTCTATAAACGTCTGCTCTTGCTCAATACAACTTGGAAGTCCTTGCACAGTCCCTTTAAATTTGAAGGGACTGCGCAAGGCAGGAGCAATGTATGAGGGTGGGGAAACAGCCATTTATCAGGGTCCTTTAAAGAAAACAGAAAGTAAGTACAGCGCACACTGGGAGTTCCCAAAGTGACCCACGCTTCCTATTTATACTAAAAAGGATTGCACAGGAAGGAAAGCAATCAGTAACTGCGGGGTGTCAGGTGCCAGGTCTTGTTTAGCTGTCATTGCCTCCATCCACATTTCTTTGCAGCCTTCCTCAAAATGTGTCCGTTAACAACTTGCCGAATCTCATTCTCTAGTGTGGCTGTTGTACCCATTTATGCACAGGTGCCCCCACTTAACGACAAGCAGTTCAAGCCTATGCATGTCTACTCAGAAGTAAGTTCCATTGTGTTCAGTGGGGCTTACTCCCAGGTAAATGTGCATAGGATTGCAGCCAAGGATATGTTCCCCTAACCCCATCGTTAAGGGGGCCTTTCCCTACCTTTTGAAGTTTGAGGAGGTTTGAAGTATTTCTGGCCTCTGCAGGCCTCCGGAGAGGTCCACGACCAGGAACAGGCATCCAGAGAGGCCTCAAACTTGAAAAAGTAGGGAAAGCGACCAAAGTTTCTGCCTAACAAGCCCGTCGTATATCCGGGGGGTCATTATGCGTAATGTCGTTAAGCAGGGAACACCTGTACTTAGCATCTTCAAGTTACTAACTGACTACTAACTTCAGTGTAATTCTTTGTGCTAGACCCAACAATATTAAAAGAAAACCACAATTATGTGAGCTATTTGTGAATATACAATGGAGCAAAGGAAGGGGGGGAAAAAGCACTCCTGCCTTCGTCTTGTTTTCCAACACTGCAACCATCTTGCTTTCTTTTCCTTCTTTCTTCTTTTATACATTGAAATTGTATAATTATTTATATCATTGGAATATTGTCGATAATAGTCAAATATGCAGTATATCAGTTTTGTAAGGTAAGCGCTTACCTTCAGCAGATTGTTTTGTGACTACCTTAGCTGCTATTTATTTATTTATTTATTTATTTATTTATTTATAGAATTTATACCCCACCTTTCTCCCACAAGGGCAACTAAGGCGGCTTACAATAAAAACATTAAAATACATATATACATTTAAAATCAAGAATTAAAACATTTAAAACAATTTCCTTGTTGTCTTATCCAACAAACCATAAAGAAGATACACACTTTTCAGAATTTACGTGTGGAAACTTACCATATTTCACCTGTGCAATGTCACCAACTACTATCTCGGCCACCGGGATTTGAATAACTTGTCCACCTCGGACCACAGTAAACTTCTGTTCTTGCTCAATACGACTCTGAAGCCCACGAAATTGCTTCTCTTTACTCCAGTCATTAAAGGCAGTGACCAATACCACACAAATAACAGAGAGGAGAATGGCAGCACCTTCGATCCAGCCAGCTTCTGCTTCACCCTCATCTTCAGCTCCTGCTGCTGCAGTAGCACAAGCTTGAGAAACAAAAAAAGACACACAAAACAAACTAGTTTTTAATCACAGTTTTTAAAATACCTAATATATAGAACATAAAACATTAATCCAAAAATGTGTGAAATAAAATAATACTGTAATACATGTAAAATGAAGAGACTAATGGCTCTTTTGCTGGAACAGCCCAGCATGCAAGACCTCTTTGGAATAAGCAGAACTAATAAGCAAAATTGTACCAGCATCTGTATTATTTGTCACTCCACAAAGAAATAAAAACAAAGATAATATAACAGAGATGCAAGATTTCAACTGGTACATTTTGGTTATATTTTGTATTGTATAAATTTTGTGTATAATAATTGTATAATATTTTGTGTTGTATGAAAAGATTCTAGTTTCTTTAGATTCAAATTATTTCCAACTGAAGATGACAAAAAAATTGCAATAACTGGTTCATATGTTTTTACTAAGCAAGCCAGGCTCCCACAATCAGAGACTTCAGGGAAAACATGGAATAAACAACCGGATCCCCCAATTTATCCAGAATTGAGGATGGCTGAATCATCACCTTTGTGTAAGTGTCATCTTTAGATCTGAGGTGGGCAGCACAATCCTGTGTAAGAATCTGGCCGGTGGCCTAAGCATGGCGGGCCAGAAGTCTACTCGGGAAAGGGGAAGCTCATCCTCTTTCCCGGGTGTAAACTGGGGCTGGCCCAATGGGCCTCTTCAGATTTCTGCCAGTTAAATAGCTGGCAGAAGTCGGAGGCCGTGTGACAGCCTAGCCGGCCCAGTGGGGATGTGGATGTGGCAGGCGCCACCCCTGCCACCTCCCGGGTCGGTTAGGCCTATGGTCCCCCTCCCTTGCCCACCAGACTGCCCACGCAGCCGCCAGCGGAAGAGCTTACCTTCTGGCGGCCATGTCCTCGGTCCAGCGGTGGAGTGAGGGAGGCCGACCTTGCTCCCGAGTAAGGCACATCTGTGACACTTTTGAACGTTGGAACGTTCAAAAGTTCCCCAGGATTGCGCTCTTAGGCTGATCCAACAGAAGATAAGTCTCCACCATCACTGGACCAAGTTAGTCTATTTGCCTTAAGAATTACTGATACTGACAATGCTGGTGGTGCAGTGGACATGGAGCATGATCAGTACATTGTTTCTCACAGTGAATATACCCATTTTGGGCAGAAGTCAGGCAGCCAGATCCAGCGGGACAAACTAACGGCGGAGTGAGCGTTCCGCCATTCCAAGACATCGCAAACGTGCCGTAAAGCACATTTGCGACGCATCTGGAGTAATGGAGGCCAGCCACCCTCACTCCACCACCGGGACAACCCCACGGCTGCCGGAGGAAAGTAAGGCTCCGAGCGGCAGGCGCGGGGGCGGTCCAGGCGGCGAGGGAGGGGGGTCATTGGCTGAGCCAGCCCAGGAGGGGGGATGGCGTCGGCCATATCCCCATCCCCACCGGGCTTGCTTGGCCATTTACACGGTCTCCTCCTACTTCTGTCAATTATTTAGCTGGAGGAAATCCAAGGAGGCCGATTGGGACTGTCCCAGTTTACACCCAGGGAAGGGGATGAACATCCCTTCCCCGAGTAGACCTCCGGGCTGCAGCTGCATGGCCTGGAGCAGGATAGGATCTGGCGGGCGGCCCTGGGTCCTTGGCTGGATCTCTACACAGGATTTTGCTCTTAGTGAGGATTAATTTCAGAACGTGGCTCTCTCCTCTGCCTGACAAACCATTCCCCAATTTACAGGAGCTACTCTGCTGCAGGACCAGGAGATGCCGTAATAATAAAAACTGCACCTTGGTATGTGAGTAGGAATGCTTGTATAGGGGCGGAAGCAAGTACCTTGGATTGGGCCAGTACTTGGATCTCTTCACAGCTGGGCCTATTTGATTATACTGCGCAGTTAACTTTTCTTTTGCAAATTGTGTGGATTCTTTGCAAAGGGCATTATCTGCCTCTCCTGTCACTTTGTGAAAATCTGATGCTGATTAGCCCCCTTTTCTCTAAGGCCAAAGACAACAACCTGGAAGAGATGGGACTTTCTTTCAAAGTCACATGCTTATGATCAGGCTGTACCATCATTCACATCAATTTCAGCTCCATCATCTTCTACACGAAGCTCCTTTCTTGAGCGTGAAAAGGCCCTGAGGACCTGGGAAATGGAATGGAGGCTAAAACCCAATATCCTTTCTCCTATATTCCTCTAAACCAGGATCCTCTTTGCTATTCTGGCCTATTAAAACTTCCAGTGGGGGTGAGAAGGCAGCAACTTTGAGTGGCATGGAGGATAAAGATGGGGAATGGTTTGACCCTCCACCTTTGATATGAACTGAAGCTGAGAACAGATGTGTGTTATTGTTAAGCTAGGAGAGAGGGAGAGATAACTTATCTCTACGAAGTTTACTTTTCCATTTGCTCTGAACTAAGGTGGGAGTCAGTCAAACTCACAATTTCCAGTGACAGAAGCCCTTTCCATATAAAAAAAGTACACAAAACAAAATATACACATATATTTCGGTTTGTTGGTGCAGTTGGGAACTCTACTTTTTGCACTGCCTTTTTGTGCACATGAAGAATCAAATCAGAGAGCAAACTGACTGTATGTAGGTCAGGCCATGTGATGCTGCTCCCCTTCATCAACATTCACTTTCCATAGACAAAACATCTCAAAAGCGGTCCATTTAAGGGCATATCTGCAATTCCTGTTGATGCTGTGTCAACACTGCAGATACTGGGAGGCACATCTTTTAGTCATCCTAAAACAGGAATAATGTGATATGAGATGACCACATGCCAACACTATTGTTCTGTGCTGATGACAGCAACGTGAATATACTAATAATCACAGATGCCTCTACTCCCTTGCCACACTTGGAGCTAGGATGCAGGACTCCTGCACGGACCAGAAGAACATATTGAACTACCCTTAGAAACTACACTGAAGGAAAAATGCCTTAAGGGAAGATTTGTGTTGGGTACCACAAAAGCAACAAAATGGATCCAAGCACTGGGAAAAACAGGGGAGGGGGGAGCAGCAATGATACTAGCTATGTAAACAAACAAACAAAATCTTTACAATCGCAATGTATTTTGAACATCTGTTTTTCTCAAGGAAAAGGTGCTTCACAAATAAGGAAGTCCATGCAATCTGTTTAGACATTTCATAATCTGCTGAATTCCACATATTTCTTAACAACTCAAGAAAATAAAACTGCTCAGCCGTATTATAGAGCTAGTCCAGAGGGAAAGGACAGGAGCTGGAGATGATAAACTATTATGTTTGAATAGATTTTCAGAATGGACACAACCCCTCTGAGAAAACACCCCTGCTTTTTTCAAATACTGTGTAATATTTTAAATAAATAGGAGCACTATCAATGTAATATCTACAGGGACCATACGGGGCTGTATGGTGGCTGCACAGGAGCAGCTCTGGAGCGCTGGGCGTTGATGTCATCGCCGAGCTCCAGAGCGTCCTGACATAAGCTGCCGGGGGGGGGGGGGGTCCAGTTTCAGCTGTATGGCCCCGTGACTGTGCAGCTTAGAGGGAACAGTAAGCACAATCATATCCATGTTTTCTGAGAAGCAAGTCCCCTGAGTTCAATGGGACTTATGCCCAGATAAATGTGCACAGAATTGCAGTCAAAGTATTTCTTAGTGTTTTGCCAATCATATGACTATTTCATCAATAGTGTGTGGCCTGGAGGTTTGAGCCGGTGTCCTGCCTGAAGAAGCTAAGCAAGGTCGACCTCGGTTCCCGCTTGGATGGGAGACGGAAGCTGCTGACGAACCTCACAAAAACACTGAGAAGGCATCGTGAGAGGGTGGAATGCGGAGGAGTCAGCTAGAGAGAGAACATGTCTGAGGGTGAACTGCGGTGAACTGTGAAGCTTGGAAGTGCAAAGCACAAGCCAGAAGGAGGGCTGCACTCGGAAGGGAAAACATCTCGAGCATGGAAGGTTCTATATAGGAATAGAACAATATTGTAAAGACCCTTATCAGGTCTAAAGATAGCCTGCCTATGTAAACCGCCTTGAATAAATCTGATGAGAAATCTGATGATGAGAAAGGCTGTATATAAATACAGAAAATAAAATAAATAAATACATGAGAAATTGTACTAGATGATGACATTAAGAAAAAAAATATCAGGTTGGATTCTAACTTTTGGCAAAACAATCCCTTTCTACAAACCAGTTCCCTGTATTCAGATGGAAAAGGTAAATTATAGCTTGTTACAAACCTGGTCTATGCTGGTTTGTTTACTGAGGCACCACAATCTCCCATACTCAAACAAAACAAGAAATTGCCCTTGTTTGTCAGCTTATTGTGTTCTGTACACAGTTCATTTCAAACAGCCAATCAAAGCTTCCATTCTCTTCTCCTTGTATGTGAAGAAAGGAAGAAGGGAGAAGTATGCAAGCCCAATGCTTAACATGCCATGCTTTTGTTACGGCGAACCATGACTGAATTAATCTAACTCTTCAACTGTAGATAATATACAGTACTATAATTTCAAAGGAGCTAATAAGAGAAATAATTTCACACCCAGTGTTTGCAATCATAAGCATTTGTGTATGCTTACAAGGCCAGCGGGTGGCACAGTGGGTTAAACTGCTGAACCATGAGCTGTCGATTGAAAGGTCGGCAGTTTGAATCCGCAATGGGGTGAGCTCTCGTTGCTTGGCCAGCTCCTGCCAACCTAGCAGTTCCAAAGCATGTTAATGCGAGTAGATAAATAGGTACCGCTTGCGGGAAGGTAAACAGCGCTCCGTGTTCCAGCCGCATGCTACGTGCTGCGGCAAGGAGAGTCATGCCGGCCACATGACCACGGAGGCGTCTTCGGACAATGCTGGCTCTTCAGCTTTGAAATGGGGATGAGCACCACACCCTAGAGTCGGACACGACTGGACTTAATTGTCAGGGGTCACCTTTACCTTTACCTATGCTTACAAGGTCACTAAAGGCCATCTCATTCACTACTTTCTATAGTTATTCCAATTAAGAATACATTTGCTTTACCTAAAAGCACGTAGAAAAAAGTAAAGAGGAAACTAAATAAAAAAAGGAGGACTTCTTTAGAGGAGTCTAAAGAAAAAAGCTACATATTCAGATAAATTGGACAAGAGTTAGAAAAGGAGGGGGGGACCTGTGAGACAGAAGTGGTGGTTTCCACATTTCTCTTTATTGACTTGACTTTTAACCTGACCAATGTTTGTGTGCCTAAGAATAACTGCTGGAAGTGCTCTCTCCCATACTTGACCACTTGGTGAAGCATTAGGTATCAGTGAAAATAACTAAACCACTAGTGCTGGACTTCAACAAACCTAGAAAGGAGTGAAAACTGTTGCAGTAACATAACTCAAAAATACTCTGAACACATAAAGTGTCGCCCTTCTATTGTTCAAGCTTAACAAAAGAATCTACAGCAGGGGTTTCACGGGGGTGGGGGGTGGGAACAGACCACCCTAGGTATCACTCCAGAGAGAGGTGACACCAAAATGACTTTTTTATTCTACTTGTTACCGGTGGTGCGAAAACACACCATTGGTAGAAAATGGTTTTTTCCCCGATCCCCACTACAACTCGCATAGGGATCACATTTCCCAGGAGGTCTCCACATTGTGTGGTCTGGTATAGAATAAGGTCCACTGGGGTGACACCATGAGATCTCACCCCAGGTGTCACCAACTCTAGTAACACCCCTGATCTACAGCATATCCAGAATGCACAGGGAAGTTGAAGCACACAGTACACTGCTATGGTAAGATGCTGTACTTCAAACTTGCTGAAGCTCACCCTAGTACCTGCTACAGCTGCTACATCGCAGCAGCAGCATCAAAGACAAGATGTGGGGAAGAGGTGGTAATAAGTGATCACTTTTGCAAACGTTCTGATTCAGCACAGGCACAGAGCTGAATGGAAATTCACATCCCGTCGTCCACTTAGATTTAATAAAAGCAAGGCTATTAAGCCTGCTGGTTTTTGAAGTATCACATCTTCAGCACACAAGCACTACATAAAAGCTCTCTTTTCTGGACTCATTCCACAGGAACAGTTATTTCAAAGAAGTTCCGGAGCCATCACTGTCCAATTTGTGCAGTGACGTGTTAGTTCTAATTCAACCAGGAGCCGAGAACAGCACTGCCACAAGTTGCAGCACAGTAACATTTGTGCTCGAAATGTGCCTAAGTAGCCATGTCAGTTTAGAATGTCTTCCCCTTTCCATAGGGGAAGAAGTGGAGGGACCATACTTGGGGGTTATCATAGCAAGAAGGTCCCAAGGTCGTAGGGAGCTACCTTACACTGAGTCAGAACATTCATTTAGGTCATGCATTGTTTACATTGACACCAGTAGCCCCATTATGACACAAAACGCTCCTAAGCCAATAGCTAAGTAAGCAATGCTTAAAGGTAAAGGTAAAGGTGACCCCTGACAATTAAGTCCAGTCGTGTCCGACTCTAGGGTGTGGTGCTCATCCCCATTTCAAAGCCGAAGAGCCAGCGTTGTCCGAAGACGCCTCCGTGGTCATGTGGCTGGCATGACTCTCCTCACTTACTCCAATGCTTACTTCAAGCTAAAATAAGCTTTTCATATTTGTTCCCTAAAATTATAAGTTAGTAAAGTTCTTGGAGTGTGAGCAGAAAGCCCCACATTCAATTCATCAGTAAAATAAGAATTTCACCCTGGAGAGCTGCTGCCAGCCTGACAGCGCAATCCTCTCTATGACAGGACCGGCGGAACTATCATTCCTCCAGCACTGGGTGTCGCAAATGTGCCATAATGCATGTTTTTGACACCCGGAGAGTATGTGGCACCGGCACTGAGGCCAATGCCGCTCGGACGCAGGCCACCACTACTGGATGCAGGTAAGGACTGCGCCAGGAGCTGGGGGAGGGCGTAACGGGGTGGAAAGAGGGGGGATTGGGTGGCCAGTCCCAGGAAGGGGGAGGGATCATTGGTGGCATGCTCTGCCAAATGCTATCCCCCTTCCCGGCATTACATGGGCCTCCTGGATTTGCGCCAGCACAGCCGAGGAGATCCATTGGGATGGCTGGGCCGTTACTCAGGGTAAAGGGACAAACATCCCTTTACCGCAAGGAGGCCCCCGCCTGTGCTGGCACTGGCCTTATCCTGGATAGGATCTGGCACAGCGTGCTTTTGCACACTGTGGCAGTCCTAGACAGGATTGGGCTGTGAGTAGGCAATGCTGAACTTGCTGAATGGTCTGACATAGCAGAAGGCTATTTCCTATGTCTATTGATTTGGAACTCATGAGTACTGAGGAGTACACTGAACAATCCTACATTTTATTTTCCAGAAAAATAATTTGCAGAGCCCACCCTTCACAAACTGGCTGCCATCACATGCGCTCTGGGCCCCTTTCCTCCTTTGTTGCCTTAGCAACACGGAAGCCCTCCTCAAACAATAGAGAGGTAGGGTTTTCTTGCACGGTGTATTGCTCCAGCACACCCCTCACATTGCTCTTTTCTCCAAGTGGGGGGGGGGGAGATTCTTGCCCAGGGCATGAAGCGAGCAGCAGTGCTCTCAGAGACTACGGCTCAGGTGCCAGTGTGTCTAGCGGTGGTGGCGTCTGAAGTGCCGGGAGTCCCAACAGCCACAGCAGGGATGGTAGCCAGGACATCTGGGGCTCTACTGGTAACACTAAGGATACTGAAATCCTATGCAGAATTAGAAGGCAATTGCATACTGACAGTAAAAGCCTCATATATGACAGGTTGTTAATAAATACAATTTTGGGATAAAAAAAACTGTAAGCCTGCATCTTAGCTTGCTAAACTGATGCCACCTTCCACTAACTGGCACCAGATCTCTCGACAAAGTGTGTATAAAATGCTATCTAGCAGCACTGTCATGGTTGCTAAGTAGATACAGTAAATCTAAGTTGTCTCTGTACACATAGGGGCTACCCACTGTGTTAAATTTGCCAACTACTATGTGGAAAATTAAATGTAAATTGCTTTAAATTATGGTTACCTGCTCCAAACCTTTTGAATGAGAAAGGTTAGAAAGTGAAATATGGGTATGCCTAGCACATGGTCATAATTCTTTAAAACATATGCCCATAACTATTTTTATATAAAATCTACAAAAAGATAGATTGTTGTAATTGGTAAATATTTATTCATTGTTCAGATGTACTGAAAGCACCCATTCCCAACAAGGCATAAAGGCATATAGGCAGCGCAGTCCTGCCTAAAGATACACGGCCAGCCTAAAGGGCCAGCCACTGTACCCTATGCCGTTCTCAGGCTGCCCCGGGGCAGCCCAGGAGCATCTTGGGAGAAGGAAATGTTTGTCCCCTTCCCTGGGTGTAAGCTGGTCGGGAACCCTATGGACCTCCTCGGATGTACGCCAAATCCAGGCCTGGTGTACATTCGGGGAGGCAGTGTAAGGCTGACCCAGGCTGGGAACAGGCAAAGGATATCACTGATACCCCCGATCCATCCCAGCCCGGGCCGGCCAATGGTCACCCCCCCCCCCCGGCTGCCCTCCCCCTGGCCCTGCACCGACCAGTGCAGGACATACTTCCATCAGCGGCCGCAGGGTCTGGGGGGCAGAGAAATGAGGGTTGCCGGGCCCCGTGCCAGCAGCCCTTACTCCCGCATCATTGCAAACATGCTTTACGGCAAGTTTGCGACACTTTGGAGCAGCAGAGTGCGTGCTCCGCTGCTCCAAAATTAGAGAGGATTGCGCTGTAAGCTTAATTTGAAGGGTTTTTTTTACTATATTCCCTGCTCTTTCCCCATAAACACATTTTCACTGTATGAAATTCTATTACCTCTATGGCCAAATAGGCAAAGGGGAGGGGGGACGACAGTTGGTTGAAGTTTATGCAAGTTTTCAATGCAAATCAACACAAGCATTTTCTAGTCCAATGTATTTTTTGTCAGTTTAGGCATGATGGAAATCAGCTGTCAAAATATTACTTAAAATATTCACTCAAAATGTGGGAAAACAAACCTTTTAAAATATATTTCAGCTGAATAATTTATTATTGGGGGTGGCAAAGTCATGCTTGTTCTCATGCTGAATGTTGTCGTTTTTTCCCCACAATCCCAAGAATGTGAACTGTCTATTGTGAAGTACGATCATTTCCCATGGGAAACAAAATATAATGACCCAGAACTGTGGATATATATATATATATATCCATACGAGCCAGGGTTTAAAAAGAAGGGTGCATTCTGGGGCAAAGCTGGGAGGAGTGAAGAGCCTTTGAGTGACCCGGAAGTGGGTCATTAAGCTTGCAGAAGCCCCGTGGAGGCTTGAAAATGCAGCGATTTGGTCATTTAAATGTAGAAACGGTGATGGGGGGGGGGCTGTTTGTTTTAAAAATGTTTTGATTGTAGATCCAATGGATCCGGACCCGTGGTAAATCAAATCCATGGATCCCGGCCCCGTGAATAAAAAGAATCCACTGTATAGCCAAAGCATTAAAATATGAAAAGGGCAGCCCAATCCTATTCAGGTTGGCGCAGCAGGACTGTATGGCCCACACTGAATCCAGCGCTGGGATTGAGCAGGCCGGAGGTCTCCTCAGGGTAAGAGGACATTTGTCCTCTTACCCTGTGTCGAGTCCCAGCCTGCGCAATGGAGTTACTCGGATCTGCACCAGCTAAATTGCTGGCACAAGTCCGAGAAACCCTATGTAGTACTTCTGGGCCTGGGAAGGAGAACAGTTTATGGCAGAGGCATTCTTCGCCAGTCCTGCCCCCCTCCTGGGTCAAGTCCGCCCACCCCCTTCCCGTTACGCCCCTCCTCACCCTTCCCGCTCTCCCGCAGCGCCGTTCTGCCCAGCGCTACTTGGCACGGGGCTTACCTCCCCAGTAGTGCAGACCTCTGCGTTGGGCACTGGAGTGGCGATGCAGGCCTCCACACCGGTGGGGCAAAGTTGGGCAAAATGGAAAGGTGGTGGAGGGGATCAGGCCTGGGAAGGGGGAAGGACCCCCTTCCTGGGCTCAATCTGCCTTTACGGGTCGCTGGTGCAGGTCCAGGTTGACCCATGGGGCAGCGGGGGCTTACCCCGGGGTAAGGCAACACATGTTCCTCCCCCTGAGGGCAAAACTCCCCCCATGGGATGCAGTGGATGCCATGCTGGCGCCGCTGCATGGAGAGTTAGGGAGTGTTGGGCTGCCCGCCAGTCAAGAAAAGTAGATTAATCCACTAGTGATACTTCACCGTCACAGGCACCTGATCCATTAGACTGACTCACAGACACAGTGCCACAAAGAGATAGTGACTTATTCTGCCATTATTAACACACAGTCCAATGTCTGACAAGTATAGCAGAAAAGACCCATCTGCTCTACTTCCCAGCTCCTTGCCTTTTAAAAAGGCAAAAAAAAAAATGTGGGGGAAAGAGGAAGTGGGAAAGGGCAGAGCAGAAAAAGAAAGAAAGAGGAAGGAGAGAATGGCACCAGCAAAAAGGAAGAGGAGGTATCCTTGATGTGAAGGGGGAAGAGAGAAAGCATGGGGGAAATGTAGAGAGTAGCAGGGGCAATATGGCAGGGGTGGATGTGGAGGGGTGTGGGGGACAATGTGGAGGGGCAGGGAGGTATGTGGAAAGTATATGACGCAGGGCAGCAAGGGGAAATGCAGAGGGGTGGGGAGGCACGGGATGGGGACGGTGATGCTACACAGGGAGGCACAGGGGTTGGGGGATTACATTTACGCAGGTGAAGGGCAGAATACAGTTGGGGATGTGTGAGTGCACAACTGAAATGTACAACTTTTCCACTCTTACATGGAATTAGAACATACAGTACAACAACTGAAACAGAAAAAGCAACAGATTCTAACAGAATTTCTTCCAGTTCACTATGTAGTAAAGAAGACACAAAATTAAAAACATTGAAAACTCAAGAGTTTTCTCTAGAATGCATAATTCTGCAAAGAAACTCATATCCGTAGTATCAGTAAGAGAAAATAGTTTTACCTTCATTTCCTTCTCCAGGTGGATGATAAAATGAGAGCCCAAGAGATATGATGGCTGCAATTTCCAAGATGATAAGAGTCACATCCTGTAATGCTTCCCAGACTAACTGTAAGAAAGTTTTTGGCTTCTTTGGAGGTATAAAGTTTTTCCCAAAAGTTTGCTTTCTATTATCTAAGTCAGCAGTAGTGCCAGGCAATCCTATAAATAAATGAAACAGAAATAGTTTAAGAATGAATGCCAAGTTAGTAAACAGCTATATTAACAGCATTTTGCAAAGCACAACGTTAAATTTTTTTATTGAATATTTATGGCTTATTAAATATACTGCCCAATCCTATACTGTACACTGCCATGTTATAGCATGCAGCTGTGTCAATGGAGGCTTAGCTGCATTCTATGTGAGAGGGGGGAGGGAAATCGGACAGCCTGTAGGAGTTAAGTAAAAAATATTTTCTACTTACCTTTGGGTAGGCTGCCCAATCACCTATGGGCCTTCTCAGACCTATGCCAGCCAACTAGCTGGTGTGAGTCAGAGGAGAGCCAGGGATGATCAGGGGAAGAGTTTCAGGGGTAAAATCAAGGTGCAAGTCACTGCCACCGGATCCACCCCTTTCTCTCCACCAACACACCCTGTTACTCCCCTCCTTGCCCACAGCCCACCACCGCTGCCAACTTACCAGTGCTTGCGGAGCCTCCCGGAGCCACTGATGTGTGCACCACACTTTTCACCATTTGCAGTGCCAGCCCAGCTTTTGCACCATCATAAAGCTCCGTGCTCTGCCAGAATGCAGCAGCACAAGGCCTCAATAGGATTGGGTCCACTGGCATAGCTAAGGGGTGCTGGGGAGTGCTCAGTTCCAGGTACCACGCCTCTAGGGCGTGTCCTGGAGGCCTCCAAAAGGCACTTCCGGTTCTCGGTGAAAACCAGAAATGCCTTTCGGAGGCCCGGGGAAGCCGTGCACAGCCTTCCCGGGCCTTAGAAAGCCTCAAGACACCCCATCTGGCATCCGGAGGCACAAACATTTGTAACACCCACCCCAATATCCCCCCATCAATTAAGCCTGGGGGTGTAGTGGTTGTTACAATTTCTTGTGCCCCCGGGTGCCAGATGCCTTAGCTATGCCACTGATTGTGGTCTTACTTTATTCTCAATTCTGGCCTTGCTAGATCAAGATCAATTCTAGTCAAGTTCATACCTTGTTGCATATTTTATTGGCAATACTTATTACAGAGTGCTCTAAAATAGCAAATTTATTTTACAAAACTATAGAGGGAATTTACTGAGAATAATAGAACATCATAAGCTTATGAAAATATTATTTATCTAGCATTTATATGGTATTAGGAAGAACTGAAACAAGAAAACGGATTAATGGAGCAGATTAGTAGCATGAGAATCATTCAGAAATCTCTGTATGAGCTCCACAGGGGAAGAGAGGAAGTCACTGAAGCCAGGATCAGGTGAAATTACTAACTTACTATTTAGCATTTCTGTAGCACTTTATAAACAAAATTATCTGAAATCTTCATTTCATTCATCCTCACATATTCTACCTGTGAGAAACACCACTATTATACTATTTACTATTTTTTATTAAAATCAACTAATTTGTAACCAAGGACATTCACAGAGCAATCCTATGCATGTCTACTCAGAAGCAAGTCCCTTTGTGTTCCATGAGGCTTACTCCCAGGAAAGTGTGCATAGGATTGTAGCCTCACTCATTCATTGAGAGAGGACCTAATCTGATCTAGGGCTGTGTCCCAGTTAAACCACTTATTTTTTTATTATTCCCAGAAAACCTACCTCTATGTGAACAAGGACTTGGATATCATGGGCAACATAGCCATGTATATAAAATAAACTGACTTGAATAAAAAACAAAATTATCTAACTGCTTATGTCTTTCGTTGTTAAGAAATACAGGCAGGCAAAATTACAAACTGCTTGCGCTTTTCGTTGTTAAAATCCACAGGCAGGTAAATACTGTTAAAATCCAAAGTCCAGTAGTTAAAACTCCAACGTTTCATTTCCTCCTTCCGGAAACATTGTCAAGGAAAACAATCTAAAAGATTGGTAGCTGTTGAATGGTAAGAGTAGCACTCATCCCTTTATCATCAAAAGCGAGGGAACAAGCACACTACCTCTATGTGTTTGTTTGTTTGTTTGTTTGTTTGAAAAGATTTCTATACTACTTTTCTAAAACTCAAAGCGGTGTACAACAACATATAAAAACAAAACAGCCAATACATCATTAAAAAAAACCATTAAAACTATCTACAATTAAAATTCAAATATTAAAATACAATTAAAAGAAAGTACAGAGCAGATTAGAATTAAAAAAAAAAACAACCATGTCACAGCAGCAAAAGTAAAAAAGGGTCCCAAGGTAGCTCCTAGGTAGTTCCTCCCTCCTCAAATGCCAGATGGAACAAATAGGTCTTTAAACCCCACCAAAAGCCATGTAGCAAGGGGGCGGTCCTCAATTCCTCTGGCAACTGATTCCAGAGGCGTGGTGCCACAACAGAAGGCCATACACCTTGCCGCCATCCCTCTGGCTTCAGATGGTAGTGGTATCCTAATAAGGGCCCTCTCTGATTATCTTTGGAGGGGACGAACAGGATTGTATGGGAGAAGACAGTCCCTGAGATATCCCGGTCCTATGCCGTTGTCCGGGTGACCGCCGAACCCCAGGACTTACCTGGAGCCCCGACGATCCCGCGGCGAGTGACCAGGGGTGGGGCAGGCCCGCGGCGTCCGGGCTCCGTCGCAAGGCCTGCCCCGTCATCTCAGCCACCGCCGGGCCAGGACCAACGTCGCAGGACCCGCCCGCCCCCAAGCGAGGCGGGTGCCGCCGGACTGCCGCGACCGCTTCCGGGGCGAAGCCCCGTGGATAGAGCGGGGCCCGACCAGGCCGATCGCAGCACCGAGGCCGCTGCGGCCCCGCTGACGTCCCCGCTGCCGGCTGTGCACAGAGGACGACTAACTGGGCGTGCGCGGCCCCAGCGCGGCCGGCACGGACCCAGTCTTTCGGCAAAGGACGAGCCCATAGGCTCAGCCACCTGCCAATCTACGGGAGGGGCAGGACTTCGGGGAGGGGGCGGGACTTCCCCCTTGCATGGGTATAAAAGGAGGCAGCCGGCCAGTGATGAACTAGTCGGCTGCGAGGCAAGGGAAGCCGTGTCTTCCCTCCTGCCTAAGACCAGTCGACTAGCTGAGAGAGGCGGCTTGAGCGGTGATTGAACCCCCGCCCTCCAGCTAACCTGAGGCCCACGCTGACCCCTGGAAGCTCCTCTTCGAGGCCCCAGTCCTCCGACCCTCCCTCTGCTGGGGTCGGACTGGAGTCCCACCCCCTTCTCTGGACGGGGGAGAGGTCGACTTACCCCTGAGCACACCCCTTCCGGACTCACCCAAGAGCCCCCGCTCACAACCGTATAGGGCTTTAAAGGTCATCACTAACACCTTGAATTGGTCTCGGAATGGAATGGGCAGCCAGTGAAGCTGCTGGATCAATGGCGCAGCAGATTCTGCACACTGAGCCCCGGTGACCACACGGGCCGCCGCATTCTGAACCAGCTGCAACTTCCGAACCGTTTTCAAGGGCAGCCCCACATACAGTGCATTACAGTAGTCTAAACAAGATGTCACGAGGGAACACTGTCACCATATTCGACCGATTCAGGTACGGCCGCAGTCAGCGCACCAGCCGAAGCTGGGCAAAGGACCCCCTGGCCACAGATGTCACCTGAGCCTCCAGGGACAGTTGAGGATTCAGGAGGACTCCCAGGCTGCAAACCTGCTCTTTCAGAGGGAGTGCTACACCAATCCAGAGCAAGTTGTGGATCTAATACCTGCATAGCAACCTTCCAGATCAGGAGGGCCTCTGTCTTGTCTGGATTTAATTTCAGTTTAATTCCATGCCCCAACTGCTTCCAGGCAGCACCCCAGAATTTCAACAGCCCCCTTGAAAACTAGTGGAAAAGAGAGATAGAGTTGGGTGTCATCCGCATATTGGTGGCACCCCACTCCAAATCCCATGATGACCTCCCCCAGCGGTTTCATGTAGATGTTAAACATCACAGGGGACAAGATAGATCCTTGAGGCACTCCGCAGGTCAAATCAGGTATCCCCCAGTCTCACCATCTGGGTCCTGTCCACCAGGAAGGAGAAAAACCACTGCAAAACAGTGCCTCCAAGCCCCAACTCAGCAAGCCGGTCCAGAAGGACACCATGGTCCAGCAGGACCAACAGGGACGCACTCCCTCTGTCTAGTCCCCAGCGCAGGTCATCAATCAAGGTGACCAAGGCCATCTCTGTCCCGAGGCCCGGCCTGAAACCCGATTGAAAGGGGTTCAGATAATCCACTTCTTACAGAATTCTCTGGAGAGGAGATGCCACCACCCGCTCGATCACCTTGCCCCAAAATGGGAGGTTGGAAACTGGTCGGAAGTTATCCAGAACCATTGGGTCTAGGAAACCATTACTCAGTTTGACCATTCATGTTAACATGATCCATCACCATTTATTATTTAAATCATCATCCAATTATATTCAGATTCTACAACACCCAGGACTATCCAAGACCTTGTGGTACCTGACGTGGCATACCAAATGCTCCCCCTCCTTACCTGTTGAGGTGCCAGCCTCTGCTCCTCCCACTCCCTGAATTAGAATAGGAAAAGGGGGACAGAACAGAAGAGGAGGTGTGGAGAAGACAGCAGTGACACTGTAGTGTAGCCTATTACTCTCCACACTTCTACTACATCCATGCTTTTTCTCCAGGGAGTGGGAAGAGGAGGAGAAGCAGTGGAAGAGGGGTGGATGAGGCCCCCCCAGCCAATCTCCTGTTTGAGACAACTGTCTGAGTCATGGCTCAATCCAATCAAACAGTTAGGTCGACGCAGCACTGCTGTGCCATCCTAGGGTGTTGCAAATGTGCCATTAGGTACATTTGTGGCACCCAGTGAGTAGGCGGTGCTGGCACCACGGTGTGCACCCCCTGCTCACTGAAGACTGCAGTGCACAGCACCACAGAGCAGGTAAGTCCCACTCTGAGCGGCACAGGGGTTAAGGGAGGATGGGTGGATCGGACCCAGGAGGGGGAGAAACTAGCAATGCTGCTGTACGCTGTATCCTAGCCCCCCTCCCATGCCCTTTCTGCCGACACGGGCCTCCACCAGCTAAAGAGCTGGTGGAGTCTGATTAGCCCCGTTGCGGCAGCTGGGGATTTACCTGGGACAAGCAGAGAAATGTCTGCTCCCTCCGAGTAGACCGCACGCTACATCGCCCAAACTGGGGATGGGGATAGGACTGGGCTGCCCGTTTAATGGATGGATTGGCACTGATAACACCCACCACAACCATGGAACTCCCACCCACCTACCCACCTCTCTCTGTCTCTGTCTCTGTCTCTGTCTCTCTCATACACATGCAAGCCTGCATTGCCATCTATGTCTGCCAGACACTGTTAGGTGCTCAGATAAAACACTATTTATTTATACCCCGCCTTATCCTATGCCGAAGGCAAATGCCCAAGGTGGCTAACAACAAAAATTAAAATACATAATTTAATGTAAAAGTTAAAAAAAGTTTAAAACATGTATCTTTAAAAAGTAGCTTTATAAGTCTTTTAAAAATTCAATAAAATTGTATGCAATAAAATACTTTAAAAGTCTTCTCTAAAATACAATAAAAACAATTTTAAAACAAGTGGCATGACGTTTCATTCATTCTCTATGAATCTCATCAAATGCTGACAGGAAGATGGATTATTGCAGGCAGCCTATGCAGGCAGAAAGACTAATTATTGAATTTTTGTGATTACTTCTATTTGATAAAATTGTATTTATACTTTGCAAAGGAGGTTTTTTTCTGTATACTGTGATGCATGCAATACAAACATTTTACAAAGGTCTAACAGCATCTGCACAATTTTATTTTCTAATCTGTTTTGAAATTATGTGGGAAGATGAAATATTATGATTACTTTGAATGATTTAAACTGTTCCCTGCAGTCTTATATTAAATTCACTCATGTCTTTGATGTGCAAGTCAGGGACTTCACTGAAGTGATACATTGCAACATTGCTATTTTACTCTCCCACAGTCACTTTCGTTTTAGCACACAAAAAAAGACCTAACATACCGTAATTAAATATTCTGTCACTTCCTTTGGCTACTGAACAGTTTATTACACAGTGCATTAAAAAAAAACCTATCAATTGAACAGTCCTTGATGCTACATAACATAGAAAATGTGTCATAAACACAGCAACAGATTGGGGTAACACAAACAAAATGTTGAAATATACAAGAGAGGTTGCTCCCCCAAATAGGAAAAAAACACAAGAGCAGCTGACTGTAAGTGCAACATATTTTAAAGCTGTTTAGGAAAATGACTTCAAAATGATATATATGGATTTATTTTTCCAAACGTATCATTGAAGTACTATACATTTTTAAAAAAAGATATGTGAGGAATAATTATAAAGTATAATTATTAAATGTTGGTTTTTGTAGAATTAATAATTTGTAGTAAAGTTTGATGCTTAGAAGCTAATTCAGTAACAGGAGGGCTGAGACCAAAGATCAGGGCAGAAGTTAAAAAGTTGAGACACAGGCTTTCTGACAGTTGGAGAAGAGGATGTGGTAGAGGGGGCCCTTGAAGGAGACAGACAGGAAAAGGGACCAGAATAGTTGGGACAGACAGATGAACCTGTGTAAAGAGGAAGTACCTACCAATGGTAGCCAGCTTTCTGAATAGACATAGACGGTTGGGGGTGAGGGGTTCAGAGAGACTAGCAAACCAGAAAGAACCAGATGAGAAGGATAAACTGGTAGTCAGCAGAGGTCAGAAAGGGGGCACCCAAGTCAAGGAAGAAGCCCAAATATGGATAATGAGTGAGGGGAGATATGTAATGAGTGAGGGGAGATATGGGGCGGAGATAAAGGACCACGTGAAATATACAATATGTTTGATAGGTTTTGGGAACCTAGCCAATCAAAGGTTTAGAGGAGGAGTAATGAAGATAGGGGAGGGAACCATTTCCAAACAAGGGGGAATCAAAACTGGATACTCTTTGTTTATCGTTGCTCTGGTCTATTGACCGGATGCCCGTTTCTGCAGAAATGTACAATAAAACAACTATTCTACTTCACTTCTGGAGTCTGACCATCTTTTGGGTAAGCATATGGATGCATGCATCCTATGGAGCAAAAAATAGGGGGAAAAAGTTTCACTTACCTGGCCTGTGGGGGCTTCGGGGAGGCCTGTGGGGGCTTCAGGGAGGCCTGCAGAGGCTCGCGCAGGCCTCCCCGATCTTCATTTCGGCGATAAATGGCTCTTTCCGGCCATTTCCGGTTTCCCTGCTGAAATGAAGATCGGGGAGGCCTGTGCGAGCCTCGGGAAAACCGGAAATGGCCAAAAAGGGCCATTTATCACGGGTTCGGTTCGGTTTCGGGAAAACCGGAAATGGCCGAAAAGGGCCATTTATCACCGAAATGAAGATCGGGAAGCCCTGCAGAGGCTCGCGCAGACCTCCCCAAAGCCCCGGTAAGTATTTTATTTACTTTTTGTTTAACCTTCGCTCCATAAGACGCAGGCTTTCCCCCCCCTAATTATTTTTTGGGGGGAAAGTGCGTCTTATGGAGTGAAAAATACGTTATTTCTCACAGAAATATCATGATTTACTTAAACGTCACTGCAGTACATACAGCAATGATTCGATTTCTTCAACAACATTGGCATGGGTTCATAACCTTTCCAAGTAAACGTTGTCTTCACAAGTATTCATAGGTAAATGCAGCAAGAAAAGCATAATCAAACAATGAGATTGCTTTCAATCTGGTCACTGTGTACAAAGGTGAAAGGCAAATGATAATAAGAGACAGGGGGAAAAACCAGACACAACAGAGGTGTGTGTGTGTGTGTGTGTGTGTGTGTGTGTGTGTGTGCGTGTGTGTGTGTGTGTGTGTGTGTGCGCGCGCGCGCGCGCGCGCGTGTCTGTGTGGGGACAGAGGACCACTTTGACCTCTTGGGGACAGAGGACCACTTTTTAATTCCTTTTCTAATGTACAGCGCAATCCTGAGCCTGCCGAATCCTGCCAGCTGCCGAATCCTGAGCCCAGGCTGCTGTTGCACAGGCGGGCCAGAGGTCTACTTGAGGAAGGGGACAGGTGTAAACCAGGGCCAGCCCAATAGGCCTCCTTGGAGTTCTGCTAGCTAAATAGCTGGTGGAAGTCGGAGGAGGCTGTGTAACGGCCTAGCTGCCCGCGGGGATATGGCGGGTGCCATCCCCCACCCCCTCCCGGGCCGGCTAGACCAATGGCCCCTCTCTCTCGCCTGCTGGACCGCCCATGCGGCCGCTGGGGAAGCAATTACCTTCGTCCGGCAGCCACGTTCTCAGTCCGGCGACAGAGTTATGGAAGCCGGCCTTGCGCCGGCCTCCCTTACTCCCGAGGCATTGCAAACGTGCTTTACAGCACGTTCGCAACATCTTGGAATGGCAGAGTGCTCGCGCCGCCATTCCAAGCTTAGTCAGGATTGTGTCCATAAAATGCTTTGAAAACTTTTTGTTGAAAAGCAGTATGTAAATACTTTACATTCACAAATGGTACACCCAAAGGTAACCTCGTGGGATGTCTGGCTTTTCTCTTTCTTTGAACATCAGATCCTCATGCTGCAATGAAAATATACATTTTCAAACACTCATTTTCATAAACAGTTTGCCATCTGGCAAAGGTTTGTGGATACAGCTCCTGTTTGGGAAACATTTTCTAGAACTGAGCAAAAGTACCATAAGTTTCAGGTTGCATGGTAAAATGTGCATATGCTATGATGGGGAGTGAAGGTCTGAGGGTTTACACGTGATGCATAAAGTGTCATTCAAGCTGGGGAGCTTCCTTCAGTTTGATCAGGCAAGATCAGAGAACGTACAGTGCTGCCTCTGGATTCCAAAGTCTGAGCTGAGATGTGTGGACTAGATTAGAGGACTCCACAGTTATCTGGTGTCTTAAAAAAAACATCTTTTTATCTAGTGTCCAGGACTAAGATGAAAAACTGAACATAAGAATATAAGAAGAGCCCTGCTGGATCAGGCCAAAGGCCCATCTAGTCCAGCTTCCTGTATCTCACAGTGGCCCCACCAGATGCCTCAGGAAGCACACAAGACAACAAGATACCTGTATCCTGTCCAGTAGCGTCGTAACGTAGGGGGCCCTGATGTACAGGGCCCCACGCGCCAAGCTTCTGGGGGGCGCTCACCTCGGACTCGAAGCTGGAGCGCGGCGCCTGCCTGCAGCCATAGCGGGCGGGCAGCGCTCCAGCTTTTGAGTCCAAGGTGAGCAACAGCATCGTCAGGTTCGTCTAGGCGACGCGCAGCGTGCGCCCAGACCCTGTGGCTGCGGGCGGGCGCTGTGCGCGTTGCCTAGACGACGATGACGCTCTCTTGATCCTCGGACTCAAAAGCTGGAGCGCTGCCTACCCGTTATGGCTGCGGGCGGGCGCCGCGCTCCAGCTTTCGAGCGACAGCGTCATTTGACGTCACCTAGCCCCAGGCGTTGGTGGGGCTGAAGACACCACTGATCCTGTCACCACTCCCTTGCCTCTGGCATTAAGAGTTAGCCTACTACTAAGACCAGGAGGTTGCATATACTCATCATGGCTTGTAACCTGTGATGGACGTTTCTTCATAAATCTGTCTAATCTCCTTTTAATGACATCTAGACCAGGTGCCATCACCACATCCTGTGGCAAGGAGTTCCACAGATCAATTACACGCTGGGTGAAGAAATATTTTTTTTTGTCTGTTCTAACCCTCCACTCACTGGCGTCGCTCTAAGTCTCCTAGAGTCTCCTGCGTGTTGTTTTCGCTGCTTCGAATGGCTCCGAAGGCGAGGGGGCAGGGCCTCCTCTTGCGGAGCTGTAACAGAGGTTCAGAGTGGGGCGGCACTTAGAGCGATGCCAGTGCCTCCACTCAATTTTAGTACATGTCTCCTGGTTCTGGTGTTGTGCGAAAGGGAAAAGAACTTCCCTCTATCCACTCTCTCCATCTCATGCATAATTGTATACGTCTCAATCATGTTCCCCCCTCAGGCGCCTTTGATGCATTTTCAAGGGCATACTTAAAAACAGAGATGCAGAGGCAAACTGAAACTAAATACTGTAGTTTTGGCTCAGTAATGCACAGGCTGACTGAAATCCTTTTGGGCACAAAGAACTAGTCCTCCAGTTCTCTGGATCCTGGCTACTAGTTGAAAGTCAAGGCTAGACATAATTTTGGGGGAACTTTCGGGGTCACAATAAACCTGACCCAGTTGTAAATTAATCCCACATAATATCAAAGGAAACCAAGCATATTAAATGCCTATGATATTTTCTGTTTTTTTAGCCAAACATGCTCTTATTCATATCTATGTCAGCAGAATTACTCTTCAGTAGTACACAAATTCATCACTTTCCAAAAATTGTCAACCCCTCAGCTCTTTTATACATTTTTTAAAAGTCAGTTTGTGGTTTGTACTTCTTACAATTCCGTTTCTATTTATTCATTAAATAATTCAGTTTGTGGTTCTGTTGTTTCTATATCATACAATCATAGACTTGGAAGGGACCCAAAAGGTCATCTAGTCCAACCCCCTGCCTACAGCAGGAAATCCTCCTAGAGCATCTCCAGCAGGTGTCTGTCAAGCCTCTGCTTGAAGATCTCCAGTGAGGGAGAATCCACCACCTCCCTCAGCAATCTGTTCCGAACCGTTGGGGAACAGTGACCATGCTGCGATCTGTTTCGCCATGCATGTCGGAGGAAGAGTGCCGAGCAAATCTGACACGAAAACCCTTGACTTCCGAAGGGCAGACTTCCCCAAAATGAGGAGACTAGTTAAAAAAAAGCTGAAAGGGAAGGTAAAAAGAGTCCAATTGCTCCAGAGTGCATGGAGGCTGTTTAAAACAACAGTCATAGAGGCCCAGCGGGAGTGTATCCCACAAAGGAGGAAGGGCTCGACCAAGTCCAGGAGGGTGCCGGCATGGCTAACAAACACAGTTAAGGAGGCTGTAAAAGGCAAGGAAGCTTCCTTCCGTAAATGGAAGTCTTGCCCTAGTGAGGAAAATAAACAGGAGCACAAACTGTGGCAAAAGAAATGTAAAAAGATGATACGGGAGGCCAAGCAAGACTTTGAGGAACGTATGGCAGGCAACATAAAAGGGAATAATAAAAGCTTCTTCAAATATGTTAGAAGCAGGAAACCTGCCAGGGAAACGGTTGGTCCGCTGGATGGTGAGGGAGAGAAAGGGGTGATAAAAGGGGACTTGGAGACTGCAGAGAAATTAAATGAGTTCTTTGCATCTGTCTTCACGGCAGAAGACCTCGGGCAAATACCGCTGCCGGAATGGTCTCCCCTGACTAAAGAATTAAGTCAAATAGAGGTTAAAAGAGAAGACGTCTCAGACTTAATTGACAAAATAAAGATCAATAAATCACCAGGCCCGGATGGCATCCACCCAAGAGTTCTGAAGGAACTCAAGAATGAAGTTGCTGACCTCTTGACCCAAATATGCAACTTGTCCCTTAAAACGGCCACTGTGCCAGAGGATTGGAGGATAGCTAATGTCACGCCAATCTTTAAAAAAGGAAGGAGGGGGGACCCGGGAAACTACAGGCCGGTCAGCCTAACATCTGTTCCAGGGAAGATGGTGGAAAGTCTCATTAAGGATAAAATCTTAAAATACATAGAAGAACAAGCTCTGCTGAGGGAAAGTCAGCATGGCTTCTGCAAGGGGAAGTCTTGCCTCACAAACCTGTTAGAATTTTTTGAAAAGGTCAACAGGCATGTGGATGCGAGCGAACCCGTGGATATTATATATCTGGATTTTCAGAAGGCGTTTGACACGGTCCCTCATGAAAGGCTCCTGAGAAAACTCCACAGTCAGGGAATAAGAGGGCAGGTCCTCTTGTGGATTAGGAACTGGCTGAAGACCAGGAAACAGCGAGTGGGAGTCAATGGGCAATTTTCACAATGGCGAGAGGTGAAAAGCGGTGTGCCCCAAGGATCGGTCTTGGGACCGGTGCTTTTCAACTTATTCATAAATGACCTGGAGTTGGGGATAAGCAGCAAGGTGGCCAAGTTTGCAGATTTGAAGACCAGCAGGGATTGTGAAGAGCTCCAGAAGGATCTCTCCAAACTGGGAGAATGGGCAGCAAAATGGCAGATGCGCTTCAATGTAAGTAAGTGCAAAGTGATGCACATTGGGGCAAGAAACCAAAATTTCATATATACGCTAATGGGTTCTGAGTTGTCTGTGACGGATCAAAAGAGAGATCTTGGGGTGCTGGTGGACAGGTCGATGAAAGTGTCGACCCAGTGTGCGGCGGCTGTGAAGAAGGCCAATTCCATGCTCGGGATCATTAAAAAAGGGATTGAGAATAAAACGGCCAATATCATTCTGCCTTTGTACAAATCGATGGTAAGGCCACATCTGGAGTATTGTGTCCAGTTCTGGTCACCACACCTCAAAAAGGATATAGTTGAATTGGAAAAGGTGCAGAAAAGAGCGACCAGAATGATTCATGGGCTGGAGCACCTCCCTTATGAGGAAAGGCTACAGCGTCTGGGGCTTTTCAGCCTAGAAAAAAGGCGCCTGAGGGGGGACATGATTGAGACGTATAAAATTATGCATGGGATGGAGAGAGTGGATAGAGGAAAATTCTTCTCCCTCTCGCACAACACCAGAACCAGGGGACATGTACTAAAATTGAGTGGAGGGAGAGTTAGAACAGACAAAAGAAAATATTTCTTTACCCAGCGTGTAATTCATCTGTGGAACTCCTTGCCACAGGATATGGTGATGGCATCTGGCCTAGATGCCTTTAAAAGGGGTTTGGACAGATTCATGGAGGAAAAGACCATCACAAGTTACAAGCCATAAGCAACCTCCTGGTTTTTAGAAGTGGGTTTTCTCTGTGCCAGGTGCAAGGGAGTGTCAACGGGAAACAGGTTATCTTGTTGGCTGTGTGCTCCCTAAGGCATCTGGTGGGGCCACTGTGTGACACAGGAAGCTGGACTAGATGGGCTTTTGGCCTGATCCAGCAGGGCTCTTCTTATGTTCTTACGTTCCACTGCAGAACTGCTCTTTCCATCAAGAATTTCTGATGTCCAACCTGAATCTCCTCTCTTGCAGTTTGTACCCATTTGATCTAGTTCTACTTTCAGACACAGTTGAGAACAAATTTGTTCCTTCTTCCATATGACATCCCTTCAGGTATTTGAAGGGCGCGGTCATATTCCCCTCTCAGCCTTCTCTTCTCCAACGTAAACATAGCAAGTTCTCTCAACCTTTCCTCATTGGGCTTGTCCTCAAGACCTCTGATCATCCTTGTCGTTCTTCTCTGAACCCACTCACGTTTGGCTGCATCTTTCCTAAAATGAGGTGCCCAGAATTGGACACAGTACTCCAAGTGGGGTCTGACCAACGCAACAGGAATTTACTGGAGCTCCCATGCTTGGCTGAGTTATGGCACAATCATGTGCTCCGGAAGCGTCAGCAGAAAACGATTTCTGTCGGCACACACTGTTACAAAAGTGCCATAAAGTGCTTTGTGACAGTGCAGAGGACTGGAGCGCCAGCCCACTGAGCCTCCCCACGTGCGGTGGAGAGCACAGGGATGCCTGCCGGAGTGGTAAGTCCACACAGAGGGCTGAACTGATGTAACGAGAGATCACAGAACCTCTGAGCAAACAGGGTTTTCAGTTGTATCAATCACTCTTTTAAATCAGCAAGCTAAAAACCAATACAAACAAGATTTAAAAATGCTACTGAATACTAATATAAACTAAAATTAAAATTCAAACCAGGTCACCAAAAAAAGCTTCCATTGTTCTTCCACAAGAATATCAATCTATCCGTTTTAAAACATTTCTACCCTGTCTTTCGTCAGCCTTACAGAGGCAGGTAAGGTGCAAAAAAAAAACCCCATAAAACAAAGCAGCCAATTACTACAACATATTTAATATCATCATCATCATCATCATCAGTATTTATATACCACTTTTCAACAAAAAGTTCACAAAGCGGTTTACAGACAAAATCAAATGATTAAATGGCTCCCTGTCCCAAAAGGGCTCACAACTAAAAAAGATGCAGAACACCACCAGCAAACAGCCACCAGAAAAGAGACGGTGAAAGGGGGGCAGTTACTCTCCCCCTGCTAAATATAAGAGGAGCACCAATTGAAAAAGTGCCTCTTGCCCAGTTAGCAGTCAAACCTAGTCTAGAATTTTGTTTGTTCTCTTTTAAACATCAACAGCTGAGGAACCACAAATACTACCTTGTTCTCCATTACATAAGCAATTTGAAATGATTATGTATCGACATACCAATCATATCCTTCCCCCATATCCGATGCAGTGGCACCAAAATGGTGACCGCTCCATCCTATGGTGGGGGGGGCCACAGTAGCAGAGATATACAAGGGTAAGCTTCTTTGGCACTGCAGGGTCTACTTGGACCTAAGCTAGCTAAATAGTTGGTACAGATCCGCGTGGACCCACACTGCCAGATTGGGTCCAGGAAGGGGGATAGGGTACTGCGCACTAGCGCCACTGATCCCACCCCCCTCCCAAACCTGATCCGCCCATTCGCTGCCCCATCACTGTCCTCCCCCACCGGTTCCACCCTCCCACCGAGGGTGAGGAGGCGAGGGGGCAGGGCCACTTTGTAACGGAGAGTAAACGGGGACTAGGATGGGGCGGAACTTACGGTACCGCCCCCACCGTAGCGACGCCTCTGCTAAGTTAATATGGCTAAAATCCACAAGCCATTTAAATTGATGTGCTTGGCACTTAGCCTGGCTCAGCTATATTATCTAAGGCTGCAATCCCATGCGTGCTTATTTCTGAACAAGTCCCATTAAATTTAGTAGGACATATTTCTAAGCAAGCATGTGTAAGCTCAGGTTGCATAAATGTTTTATCTCTAAGCAGTTTGTAGATTTTACTACATAAAATCATTTCACAACCTGTGTTTCTACTGTCCTATTTAATGCCATTTCTAGTAGTACAGCAATGAAGTGAAAGGGCAGACAATGACTGGTGGGAAATCCCTTTCCAAATTGCAGTCGCAAGCAGTAGTCCAATGCCACCTCTGGGCAACTGATTAAAAGCTTTGGCCATTCACTGAGTACATGACTCCCTGAAGGCTTGGGAAGGCAAAGTGTAGTGGGTAGAAAAGGAATCTGGTATGTGTCACAGCAGTACTTTCCGATGAGAAAGAGTGGAAGGAAGGATCTCTGAAATCCTATATAGTATGTGAATGAAACACAAACTATCCAACTCATGTACTCCCAAAGACAAGAGGGTTTGACAGGACAGGAAAAGGGGGGGGGGGTGACATAGCCTATAAGGTAGATGCACCCTACATATTTGTCAATCAGAACCGACAACACATACTAAAACCAGTGACAGAGAATGGTCATTGCAGTACACGGGCTCCTTCTCAGTGGTCTATGTATGAAGTGAATTTCCAAATGGCCACTGTAATGCATTATAATATCTTCCTAGAGCAGCCCAGCTCTGACGCCTCTGCTTCACTGTGTCTAACGAAGCACGCATCTCACTGCCTTTTTAAGGAGTCTGAGTTACCATTGTTGCACTGATGGGTAGCATCTCTATTTTATTCTCTGACACTTTTTTTTTTGCATTTGCTCAGCAGCCTCTATCATACTCTTCCTCTCAGAAAATAATCTCTCTTTCTTCTTCTCCTCCTCCTCTCATATCTTTCCACACTCCCTTTCTCTTGTTCTTCTAATATGGTAAAATATCCTAAAAGGCTCACTTAACTTTTAAAAAATGTTGAAGCTGCAGTACAGCATTCGGTTTAGTGCTGTTCCCAAGTTAAAGGATACAGTGACAAAGCCTCTTAACCTGAACTGCCATTATTCATTTACAGGCTCTGTGTCGCTGAAGGAGAAACATTTTTTATTAATGCAGTCCTCTAAGTTTGACTTTGCATCATCCACAAAGAAGAGGCCAACATCTGAATAATAAGTCTATCAGAAACATTTATAGACTATTATTGATATGCTTTGATTCACTAAGATGAACGGAGTGTCATTATCCTCAAAGCTTTCAGTTCCAAAAGAGGAAGCAAATCCATATGTGCCTTTCCTTTTGCATGCTTAGATCTGCTCTCTTCCTGAGTGTAACAGGGCAACCTGTGCAAACAGGGGAACACACACCAGTTCCTGGCCTGTGATAATCGGCAGGGTTTGGTACTTCATTTGGGAATTATACAACTCAGCGCAGGATGCATACATTATCACTGCTATTAATAAAGTTACAGTGCCTTCCTATTTTAATTAATCAAACATCTGGCACGCTCTGCTTCAGTTGGCAGCTCAGGGCAGCTTTGCACATTATGATTGGTACAGCAAGCACCAGGTTCTCTGATGTGGATAGGATACCTAGATATTTAAGGCATGTGAACATGCAAGTATGACATTCACACCGTGTGTTATCCATTGCAATGTGTGGAGCTGCCCTTAGTTTAGGAGCTAAGAATGGAACCAGGCACCCATTTTATCACAGTCTTTTTTTATCTTTTATTATCAGCATTTACTTTTCTACCTGGGATATATATAGTGGTTTCTTATGTATTGCAAAAACAAATCTGGGCACATCCTAGCAGGCAGTTTTGGAAGCAAAGCAGATGAAACAAATTTCCCTCCACTGCATCAACCTCTCTTTTGCTTCCCAAAGCAAAAGAACTCAATTCTGGCACTTTCAATGTTCCATGAGCTGTCCTGAATCCTACATTTATCAGACTCCCTCCAACACCCTTGGTTTGTCCTTGAGAAAGCTTTTACAGCAATGAGTCACCCTTTTCCAGCATTCATTTGGCTGTAATAAAACTTAGCAGAGTGACACAAAATTAATCGTAGGTACAGGGAACTCTCTGCATGCCAAGGACAGCCTCAGGAATGCTACAGTAATATCAACAAAACACGAAGGAAGAAAGGAGAGAGGAGCAGATTGAACAATCCAAAATTCTGGAAATTCAAAACATTCAATGTGGCTTTTTCTCCAATATCTAACATAGAGGTTAAAAAGGCCAAAAGCTCTGCTATTGTATGAGGATTTTTTTCCCCATAGGACACAATGTCTTACTTTAAACGTTTGAATAATCTTTATCCCATCTTGTCTGAGAGTCTCTCTTAAACATTAGGTTTAGTGAGCAATATCTACTCATCTGTTTAGAACCTGTTTTATTCCTGGTCATCACAGCCCTACAAAACTGCCCAAATCCACTACAATTTAGCGTTCCTTTGCTTTCAACAAGATTTCTCCGATTCAGAATATAGCATGAGACTTAACATCATCTACTTTGTCAGGTGTAAATGATAAACATTCATGAGACATCTGAAACACAGTCTGATCTTCAACAAAGGACCGCATTTCCACATCTGAGGGTGGCACATATACTTACTGTTTATGTGTGCATGCGCATACTCTCAGATCCACTAATGGAGCAGCCTGGATTCCTGGGCATTGAAAATTAACATCCACAAGGATCCAAAGTTCCATCCCCCTTTGCCAATTTAGAAATATATACAGGGGTCCACAGTTATACTGTAGGCACTGCTTAGATTGGCTGCCAACTCTCTCTTCCTGCTGTTTTTTCCATTCTCCAAAGTTCGGAGCAAGTAAGAGTGAACTCTGTCTTTCTCCCAAGCCCTCCAGCATACGAAAAGGGTTTGGAAGACACTGATCTTCTCTCACTTCTGTAGAGGGCTAGAAACAATACAAAAACAGTAGGGATCTCTCCCACTTCTTATTTTAGTTCTTATTTTATTTAAACATCTGCACAAAGGAAGGAAAACCTTTTCTGCGTTTCTTATTTTATTCAAACCTCTGCACAAAGAAAGGAAAACCCCACCTCTCTCCCAAGCTTCTGCCCTTACCAGAGGGCTCAAGAGAGAAAGGTGGAGTCTTCTCTCATTGCATGGAGATGTATGTTGTCAGGTGTTCAAATAATATCATCAGCAACAAGAGGGAAGCATCTGTGGCATAGCGATGACACACTGCCCTCAAGACACCGCTCCATGGAAAACAGGCTGTATCAGTATTTCCAATGAAGGCTGGAGATGTGACTGGGATGGGCTGTACCAGTGTTGCTTTGCCAGGACAGGCCCTTGTTGCACTGGCGGTATGGTGTTGCCAGGACAGGCTTAGGATATGATGGACGCTGGCATCTGTGCAGCGTTGGGCACAGCATCCATAGAGGATTGAACCATTAAAATCCAAAACGCTTGCACCAAAATAGCCTCATTGAACCACAAAGACCTTTGTACCATGCCAAATTCTTCCAAAATTGCTCAAGGTATGGTGGTGAAAAGTGCTATTCTCCATGGGCACTATCCACAAGGTGCCTGAAACTGTTGGATCAAAATGAAAGCATCTAATGAAGTAGTGCTGGTCCCACTTCTGGGCGGGGGGGGGGTGTGTTTCGGCTTTAAGAAGAATATAACAAACACTGTCCTGCTCGATCAGACCATTGTCCATCTAGTTGAATATTCTGCTTCCAACAGAACGGCCAGTTAGAAGTCTCTAAAAGCTCTCAAGCAGCCTTTGTCAGGGTAATGGCTGAAATGTTATGAAATACCTGCAAAACCAGTTTGGGATGACAATTCTACCATACCACCTGTGCACAGCTTTACATATATTATCTGTATGTTTTTGAGCATCTTTCTGCTTTAGGAAACTACAAATTAATTACTCATTATTATTATTTTGTTTTGTTCTTGTTCTAAGCTCCTTGCCTCAAAGTCCTGCTGTGTTCCACCCTGGAGAGAGTGCTGCCCTACTCAACTTGGATCTCACTTTCGGCTTCTTATTCCCAAATGCTGGTTTGGCTGTAGCTGCCTGCCTGATCCTTATGACTGAGAGTCTCTCTTAAACATTAGGTTTAGTGAGCAATATCTACCTCTATTTCCCTATTTGCTTGCATAATATAAGCCAAATACACTGTACATATGTCAGGCTGAGGCTCTTGGTTGTTAGGCCATTTGAATGTTCAGATGTGCAAAACAAATTACCGTATTTTACGCTCCATAGGACGCATCAGTCCATAGGACGCATGCATCCTATGGAGCATAAAATAGAGAAAAAAAGGTTTTGACTTACCTGGGCTTGGAGGTGCTTCGGGGAGGCCTGTGGGGGCTTCGGGGAGGCCTGCGCGAGCCTCTGCAGGCCTCCCCGATCTTCAGTTCGGCCAAAAACAGCGATTTTCGGCCATTTCCGGAAATGGCCAAAAATCGCTGTTTTCAGCCGAACTGAAGATCGGGGGAGGCCTGCAGAGGCTCACGCAGGCCTCCCGAAGCCCCGGTAAGTATTTTTTCCCGTATTTTTTTAGGCTTCGCTCCATAGGACGCACGCTTTTTCCCCCCTATGTTTTGGGGAGGGAAGTGTGTCTTATAGAGTGAAAAATACGGTACACAAAGACCCCAAACTACCACAGCAGTAACAGGTAGGAAAGCTGTCAAAGGTTGACCATTTTTGAAATCTCTCCCCAATGAACTATGGGTCTATAATGCTTAAGAAAATGCCATGGTGTTGCACGAAAATTAATTTTAAACTAATAATTTTGACCACTGAACCTAATTTGGGTATCCTAAAAAAACCCTAATCATGCAACATTGGCTGTGAGGGCTGTATAAGAGGTTTTTTTCCTCACAAAATATCTACCTCCTAAGTATACAGTAGCTAAAAGCAGCACCAGAGAAAAGGGCTGGAAAAGGCCAGAGGACCTGAAGGAAGACTGAAGGCTTTAGGGGGCTGTGTGCGAAGAGAGGGAGCCATGTGCAAAACGAGCAGCGGCCGTGTGCAAAGAGGCTCTATATAAGCAGCTCACCCCTTGCACTCGGAGTCTCTTCGTCGCAGCCAGCTGCTGCTGGCTGGCTAACACCTTAGAAGAAGAGGCAATCAGAAGGATTCCTAGACAGTACTGCTGCTCCTGGCTTAGGTAGTCTGAGAGGAAGACAGGGCGGCATTATATGGGAGGGGTGCCTTGGAGGAAATAAGTTCTTGTGGGTTACTTACCTTTATTTTTGTGGGTTACTTACCTTTAGTCTTGTGGGTCAACTACCTATATCCTTTCTACCTTACCTCCCCTTGCCTTACACAACCCTTACCAGAATCTCCCCTTTCTTTAATAAATCTTACTCAGTTTCAACTGTTCATGCCGTGTGGATTTTTTTTTTTTGTTCAGGTCGCTGAACCATCTCATGTAGCTCTCTCCCAGGCAGGATCCCATTGGGGCTGGGACTCTTGCCAACAGCGGTCATGCAGAAACAGTATGTTTTCTTCTCAAAATGAGAAGAAATGAGGCCATCTGAATGTTGTCTTAATATAGCATTCACTCATTTGTACTATTGGATCCTGTAAAACGAATAGCAGTGATCTTCTTGCCGTTTACCTCTCAGTTTCCAAGTTCCTTCTGCACAGGGCCATACCTAGCCTTCCTTGCTAGGTGGGACACGGCTGGCCCACTAAGGAGGTCTGATGAGGTGGCCACCTGAGGTGCCAGATTAGCAGGCATGTCCCATATGCCTGCCAATTCCACTAGCCATCATCACCCTGCCTTACCCAGCCAGCCAGGCCTAGCCCAGCCTTGCACCACACCAGCCACAGCTGCTTCCTCTTCATCTTTCCAGGCTTGTTGTTTTAAAGTGGCACTGGAACGTGAAAGGGGAAGTGTGTGGAGGACATGAGAGAGGCGTAGCATATTCTTCAAGATGACTTTAAGTTACCTCTATCCCTAGGAGTGGCAAAAGGGTGGCAAAACATGCAGGTTAAGACCTGGCCAAGGGCCCTGGAGCATCAGAGGGCCCAGTTGGCCAGGATGATTCCTGAACCCTCAGTATCAGTGGTAGCATCCAATGTGTCATCAGGTGGTGGCAGGGGCATCATGGAGGCCCAAGTACAGGCTTTTCCCCAAGCTCCCTAGCAATCTGGTGCTGGTACTTTCTTACTTATAGCCTTTGCACAGTTTAGAAAAGAACATGTTAGGGCAGATACAAGAGCACAGTCACTTGAAGTTTGAGAGTTTGCATATCATTTTCCTCTGTGCCAGTGCAGTTCTTCACAAAGAGAAAACACTCTGTGCATGCTTGTGATTCTCCTTGCATTTAGCAGCTCTGCTCACTACTGTGTCCAGTACAAAATCTGTCTCATTCCTGACCAACTTATAAGGTATCATTCTTCTCCCTCTCGCACAACACCAGAACCAGGGGACATGCACTAAAATTGAGTGGAGGGAGAGTTAGAACAGACAAAAGAAAATATTTCTTTACCCAGCGTGTAATTCATCTGTGGAACTCCTTGCCACAGGATGTGGTGATGGCATCTGGCCTAGATGCCTTTAAAAGGGGTTTGGACAGATTCATGGAGGAAAAGACCATCACAGGTTACAAGCCATAAGCAACCTCCTGGTTTTAGAAGTGGGTTTTCTCTGTGCCAGGTGCAAGGGAGTGGCGACTGGACACAGGTATCTTGTTGTCTTGTGTGCTCCCTGAGGCATCTGGTGGGGCCACTGTGTGACACAGGAAGCTGGACTAGATGGGCTTTTGGCCTGATCCAGCAGGGCTCTTCTTATGTTCTTATGTTCTTATGTTCTTAAGGTATCATTACTATAAATTCACAGTGTTGCAAAAGCAAGCAAAACATCCTTTAAAAAGCTAACAGGCTTGTTGCCACAAAGGACTTCTAAGTTGACCATCACAGACAACTTACTAGAGGAAGAAACACTGAAAACACTGAAGAAACAGCTGAAAGCTGCTACAATTAAAGCATGAGTCAGTCCTCCTACTAGCAAAAGCTAAATGTGCCTGAGCAGTTGTAATTTCATCCATCTAAAGGAAACCATAGAAGATGTAACATGCTAATAATGCAAGGATATATCTGTGACTATTTGTAGTGTCAATGGATGGTGTTAGTTTCCATCTAGGGGAAATTTCAAACACACATTTAAGGAAAAAAAAAACACCTTGGTGCCAAGGTCAAACTGGCCTGCAACACAGCCTAACACTACGCACTGACTGAGTTGTTGACATTGTGCTTTTCCAGTGGCCACTGCTCACTTGCATAATGTCAAGAATTCATTGCTTTAGAGTGAATCTTGTTAGAGCAGTGATACCTGCACCTTCTCAGAGTTTAGGCAAACGGCTCCAGGAACTTGTCAAGAAAACCTCACATAAATTGAAGCATCAACAAAAGGAGAAAACCTCCAAACATAAGGAGTACAGTCCAAGAGGTTTTTATTCAGAGAGTGGCAGGCACCAATGGAAAGGGAAAATGAAAGCCATCTCAAACACTCAGAAAAAGGGTATAGTCATTCTGGGACTGTACCGTTCATGAGAGGGAGCAATATTTAAAGGATCTTCCACATGCAAACTCCCTGTAGACAGAGAGCCTGAATGTTAGGGAGAAGTGTTCTAATCTAGCCATTTCCCATACCTACTAACTTTTGGCAAGCAAGGATATTTTGATCTGAGGGACTATTCAGACTTGAAATGAGCAGGTTTCCTCAATTTTATTTCTTGGTTAGCTTCTTCTACCTTTCAATTTTGCAGGAAGATTTTTAAACTAATTTTGGAAAGGAACACACAATTTGTTCATGTTATTTTCTTTTCAAATAATCTATGTGCATGCATGAGCATATGTACTGAAGACTTGGTTGAGTTTCGCATTCTAACACACGTCAGAAAGCACACCTAATACAGCATTATGATGCAGGTGGGTATGTGCATTCAGACTTGCATTCCAAACCACAAAGCTAGTTAGTGCCAACTAAAACAAGATCCATAGTGAAAACTGTAGATGACAGGTTTCCTCTGTTGCATATCTTTAGGGCCCATTCACTGTCCCCCAGCTTACCCACCACACAATGAGGGGTTTAAATACAAACATCCTGTCCAGACTCCCAGTGCACTGTTCATAATTGTGTGATGCGATACACAAATTGCAGTGTTTTAGCAAGGCACATGTGCGCATCAGTACTGCAAATGGGAGGATAGTCATATAGGTGAAAGATGTAATCTGCAGTAATGCAGGTGAGAGGAAGCACTGATGAACTGAAAGTTGCAGCATATGGCTCTGTAATCTGTATAAAATTCAGAAGTAAAACATTGAACAATGGAAAATTGAAAACAAGAACAGGTAATTCAGAACTCCAAAATCCACAGAGAAGTTTGGAGGAGGAGAATTTTGAAAAGCGTCCATTGTAAAAACCATTAACAAGAAATTTGAACTGGACTTCCATGCAGATCTATGAAATAAGCTGCAATGACCACCTATGGTTGGCATTTGATGGCTACCTCTGCTCTTCCTTGAAAGGGCAACTTTAGCAGAAGCACTTCTAATGGCAAAGTCTCAGAAATGCCCATGCTTGTGTACACAGAATTTCTATCACTATCTTTTGACATAATTATAAAAGAGCATGTCGAACATACAGAGAATACACACAAATGAAAAAGCAGCATGGAGATGCATACATTGATGTACTCATGCACACAACACATTTTCAAAAAGCATTGCAGACAGTATTTCAGTGAGTACATACACATGCCTTAGGGGAGAAAAAATTAACATGAAGGAACAGTAAGCAAGAGGAAACTATGCATCTGCAATTGTCTCTCCAATGTCAAGAAACTGTAGCTATAAAATAGTGGATAATTAATGCATCACTTCCAATTTGTGATCAGAAGCAGATCATTCGGAACCACAATATTCCAGGAAAATTCAGAGGGAGAACGTTTCAAAAACATTCCTAATTCTAATACAGTGTACAGATCCTCCCTTGCATTCAGATTGGGACAATTCCAAAAGGACAACACCAGAGGATGAAATGATATCACCTAAAGAAAGCAGCACTGGCGTCACTGTAGCGTGGCAGGCGGGGCGGGGGAGCGTCCGGCCCGGCCGGCGCTCCAGGGCCTTCTGAAAAGAAGAGGCCCAATGCGCTTGCGTTAAAACGCGAACTTTTAAGTTTTTCGCGCATGCGCAAACCCTTTTCTGAGGGCAAGGGCCTGCCCTCTTGCCCTCAGGAGGGTCTGCGCATGCGCGAAAATCTTAAAAGTTCGCGTTTTAACGCAAGCGCATTGGGCCTCTTCTTTTCAGAAGGCTTTGCGCATGCGCGAAAAACTTAAAAGTTTGCTCCTCTTCCCGGCCGGCTCCCGGAGGGTGACGAGCGCCGGAAAAGGTAAGTTTCTGTAGGGGGGGGTGAGTCGGTTAGGGGGGTGATGCGCGTCCCCCGCTCTGGGGTGACGCGCGTCACAGTGACGCCACTGGAAAGCAGGGCCACGAAGAGCTGCGCTCTCCAGCAAAACTGCTCCATTTCATCCCCGATGAAGAGTTTGTCTCAAAACGCATTAGAATGGCAAATGATTTTGTTACTAAATCTGTCTCCTGTACCCATCAGAGTTTTTGTTCCTGCCCTTTTAGCCATTTGAAATGCTCCAAGGTTTCACTATAAAACTTGCATTACCAAAGATGCAAACAAAAGCAAGCTTGTTATATCTAACGTGTCTATCATTAACATGCGTCTATCATTAAAATCAATGTGAAGTGACCATCAGCTAAGCTGAATACTGCTGGTCGCTGACCAGCAGAGTGCCTACGTGATGATTTCTAAAACCAACCATTGCTCCCCAAAGCCACCAATAAGGAAACAGGAGCACATCTTCCTTGACTGCAAGTCAGTGATAGCAGCTGCTTGCTAACCTCTACCCCACCTCACCAGCTACTTCTGCCCACCAGCAATTCTGTTAAGTAGGTCACAATTGTTCTCATTTTATAGAAGGGGAAATAAGGATGAAAACATGCTTAGGGATATACAGTGACTTATTACTGGCACCAGGTTGCTAGAGACAATTCTATGCATTGCCCCCCCCCCCGACACCCCCACTCATTCCTTGATGCTGCTGGTACTGAAAGTTCAGAGATTGGACCCATGTGGGTCCTCTGATGGGTTCAAGCTCTTGACTAGTGCCTGACCTGGCTGGCTTCTGATGCCATTTCTGCAATGACCCCATAGCTAAATGAGATAGAAACTCACTTCTCCCAGATCCAAGCCCAAAACTCCATCCACTGTTCTTGGTAAGCTCAAAGTCAGTTTTATCATACAGGGCGCAATCCTATCCAATTTATGCCACCGGCTGAGCTCTGCTCAATCCTATCCAATTTATGCCACCGGTGTAACCAGCGGTGCAGCGAGAACGGGAGGCCCCAGAATGGAAAGGGGATTCAAATCCCCTCCAAAGGGGGATTTAAAGGGGATTTGAATCCCCTTTCTGTTCTGGGGCCTCCCATTCTCGCTGCACTGCTGGTTACACTGGTGGTGTAAGTTGGATAGGATTGAACAGAGCTCAGCCGGTGGCATAAATTGGATAAGATTGCGCTAAGAGAGTCGTGAATTTTCTGGTGGAACCCCATCTCACTTTTAAGGTTTGATTTCTTCTGGGGAAAATATCTTATGCAATATTTAATATTTGAAATAAAATGCTGAAAAGGCATTGAGCTTAATTATTTAGCTTCTGACACATAACCTGCTTTTAAAAATTCAGCATCTCACTGCAGATCTAAAAGACTTCTCTATAAATAAGTCATCATCGTTGAAGCCATAACAAATTTACAAAAATAAAATAAAATACTGCAACAGTTTTAAGCATAACACAGGAAGTACAGTTCTACTGCACTTCAAAAAGAATATGACTGAAAAATAATCATATGTGGGACCAAATTTCATAGAACATGACAATTCATTTAAACAAGGACCTAACAAAAAAAAAATCTGAAGCACGATTGCATGGTATTTTTCTGTAACGATTTGAGTACTGATAATTAGAAAGTGAATTATAGCAACATAACAATTTGTGCTTACCTACACAAACCTGTCCCATCATTAGTACAAACCAGAATGCATTCTAATTCAATGAAATAACCTCATTATAGTGTGTATACACCAATTAATGCAGAGCATATAATATGATGCTGTTAGGTAGATACAAATGGCCTTAGTCTGCTGATTTATACTGAATTTATTGCTAGTAGGGCTAATTATGGTGGATTTACTCTATTATATGCTGGTCCACTGGCCTATCTTTCTTCCCAATTGGAATGGATTACTTTCCCATTAAGTCAAAACTTGAGAAACTGGTTTGTTGCGATAACATGGGCTTCAGACTGGTTTGCATGAACTAACCACAGTTAAACCATAGTTTTCCTACATACAAGGTTCAAAGTAGAAATAAGTGAGAGGAGAAGAAAATAATCCAAGAAATTTAAAGTTCATTTTTTGTTTGTAGCCTTAGTGGCATGCGGCTATGAGGCATCATGACAACTCCTGTACTTCAAAATTCACCACAACACTGTGCACAACTCTTAGTAAATATCTGATGAACAAATCAAACATGAATGCCCCATTGCGAACTAAACTGATATATGTAACTGCCTCTTCTACCAATATCAATAATTGAAAATTTTGAGGAATTCTGTTTCAGGCCAAGAGATAACCTTACCCTTAGCTTTAAAATATTCATTTCCTGCTATTTACATCTTTAGCATTGCTATTATTAGCCTGAATTAAGAATGTGGACAGTCAACCAAAGTTATTCGAAGAGAACAGTAGTTCTGAGAACGTATTTTGTAGATTACACATGTAGAAACACATCCAGTGTTCTGACATTGTATTTGGTAGAGCATAGGTCGAAATACCGTATTTATGAAAATAGGATGCTTAGTCTACAGTGTTCTCTAGGTTATAAAAGGCCATTTCTCCCAAGCTATGGAATAGCTGCCTATGCGTAAGTGGTAGGGCTTAGAGAAGAAGGTTGCATTTTCCTCTAGTTTGAGGCTTGGTGTAAGTACCCAAAGCATCTGGAAGTAATTGTTATTCACACATTCTCTCTGCTTCTGCAAGCTGTAGTCTGGCAAGCTGTAGTCTGGGGTTAGGAGGACAGGAAGATCTGGTAAGTGGATGGCTTCACCTTTTGGACAAGGATTGGACTAGATAGCTTCTATCTCCTTCAAACTTTGATTTTATGGCAGGGCTTTTAAGCCTTTTTTACTCATGAGTACCATTTTTGCTGTGCATTTTTGCTGCGTGAGCTGTGGTGGCTTAGTGGTTAAGACGCTGAACTGCAGACTGGAGGGTCGGTAGGACAACAGTTCGAGACCCGAGTGCTGCAGCTCCTGCCAACCTAGCAGTTTGAAAGCAAGAAATTGCAAGTAGATAAATAGGTACCGCTGCAGCAGGAAGGTAACAGCATTCTGTTAGTCATGCCATCCAAGTGACCACGGAAGTGCTGGTTCTTGGAGGGGGGAACCATTGCCTCCAGGGACAGGCGTGTGTGGGAATGGGAGCCTCATCACACGGTGTTTGCGCAGCAAGGGAGGTGCTTCTCTAGTAGCTGCTGCCTCTCAGTTTCTCCACCACTGTAGTCTCCCTCTTTGCCCAATCTGCCCCTCTTTTGAAGGGTTGTGTGCATCTGAGTTACCACACAGCTGCACCTTACTGCTAGAACAGTGACACCCCAGCCATCTCCACTTCTGGTGGGGTCAGGCCAGGCAGAGCAGTGTCATGTGATCCCTGCAGCCGTGATGGTGCTTCATGCACATGTTGTAAACAATCTACATGGTCAAGTACCACCTGGAATACTCTGAAGTGCCACCGCAGTGTTTTATAGCATGAAGTACTGTGCTCTAATGTATAATGAGGGATGTTCTTATCAAAACCAGAAACTTCCTTTCATATAAGGCCATTCCGACAGTCTCATTTCCTTGCCAGTGGCGTCGCCTCGCGCCCTGCGGATTGGTGCGGCCCCACCGACGCCCCCCAATAAACCTGTCAAAATTGTTAGGTTTTGTTTTCATTTGGGGGGGGTATTGTTTTCCGGGGTTTTTAAGTGGTAACGGGGCATGTGTGTGTGTGTGTGCTTTCCCCCCACTTAGCTTGAATATGGGAAGCTTCCAGCGACGATCTTCTGCCTACGCCTGGCGCAAACTCCGTAAAGCGCCAGCAGCGCTTTCCATAGTTTGCGCAGGTGCAGAATGTGGATTGGAAACTTCGTCGTTCTGCGCTTGCACAAGTCTTTCACAGTTTGTGCATGCGCAGAATGACGAAGTTTCCAATCCACGTTCTGCGACTGTGCAAACTGCGGAAAGCGCTGCTGGGGCTTTATTGAGTTCGCACCCGGGCACAGGCAGAAGATTTTACCACTTAAAAACCCAGGAAAACAGTAAAAAAACAGCGAAAAAAGCTAAAAAAACCCCGAAACCTAGGGAGCCCCGCCCCACCCCCGGGGCTCTGCGCCCCACACCCAGGGGCCCACCCCCCACGCCCCACATCAGCCGACGCCTCTGTTCCTTGCTCCTTTTACCATCAGTCCTGCAATAATGTACATTTACTGTGACATTAAGAAAATTCTTCTGCAGATGATTGATTGATTGACAGGCAGACGGATAATGACTGACAGCGCAATCCTGCCTAAGGATCCACCCACCCGCTGGATCCCGTGCTCCGCTGCGGGCAGGCTCCCGCCCGGCGCAAGGTCTACTTGGGGAAGGGGATGTTCGTCCCCTTCCCCGAGTGTAAATGGCGCTGGGGCTGATCGGCCTCCTCGGATTTCCGCCAACGAAATCGCTAGCAGAAGTCGGAGGAAGCCATGTAACGGCCTAGCCGAACTGCGGGGGTCAGGATACGGCCGATGCTGTCCCCTACCCCCCTCCCGGCCCAGCTGGGCCTAACGGCCCCCGCTGTTTGCCGCTAAAAAAATCCCCGCCCGCCGGATCCTTACCTGGGTCCTCCGGCAGTCGGGCAAGGACTCGTCGGCAGAGCAGGGAAGGCTGGCCTTGCGCCGGCCTTCCCTGCTCTTGAGTTGACACAAATGTGCCTTACGGCACGTTCGCAATGGCTTAGGGCAGCGGAACGCTCATTCCGCCGCCCTAGACTTACGCAGGATTGCGCAGTGAATTGCTGAAAGATTCTGATCTTGTTTTGTTTTATCTACGTTTAAATGACACATACTTAAGGAGCACATTCTTTTTCCTTGAACCAAATAACCACAGGGATACCTTAGCTAACACAGCCTCAAGAGGGCATTAAATGCCCTTATAAAAAGCAGCATGCTAAAGCAGCATTAGGGGAACATTGACAATTACGAGTTTTTAAAATTCTATTGCAAGGTATTATGGTGATGACTGAGAAAATTACTCCAAAAATAATAAGGTTGTTTTCCTAGTAATACAAAGAGAATCTTTGCCATTGTTCTGCCAAAATTCACAGCAGTCACAGATACATTTAGCTCTTTGGAGGATTCATCGCAGCAGTACAGCTGTTTTCTCAGCAAGAGGAAAGCGGCAGCCTCCTGGAGAGTCTTAATTAAATAAAAGGCAATTTTGTAAGATGGGAGGAGTATTGTTAAGTCATCAGCCTTACTATTTGCATGCTAGTTTGCAGTAACCTCTTTTGCTATCTGGTTATATTTACATCTTAAAAAGCAAGACGCAGCTATGGTATTATTATTATTATTTTACCTTCGGCTGTTTTGAGTTTTACAGGGGTCCTGTAAGGACTCAGAGATCCTGGGATAACAATCCATATGATACAAAAACATGAAAATCTAGGATGTCCCACATTCCCTTGTTGGTTCTCTTATTATGTCATTCACAGATCATCATAAGTCTGAGGAACTACAGGATTTTCCTAACTAAAGCATTGCTTATTGTTTGCACATCCATTTATTCTAGTATGGTAAAGGTGCAAGTCAAGTGCACCTTTCTGAAAAGGTCTTGCTGAGTCTCTTAACAATGTGATGTAGCTGACAGAGTGTCAATATTGGACAGGGAAGATCCAAGTTCAAATCTCTCCTCAGCCGGAAACCTCACTAAATAACTTCATGTCAATCACTATCTGTTAGTCTAACCTATCTCACAGGGCTGTTGTAAGGATAAAATGGGGGACAAATACTGTGAGCCACCCTGAGGTATTTGGAAGAAGGGTGGGATAAATATGCAACATTTTTTTAAAAAACTGACTGCAACTGATTCACCCTTTGCTTGTATCAAGAAATCAGAGTTTCAGGAATTGTTATCCCAGAATTACTCATCATGTAATTAGACACCTAAGAGTGCATTCATGCAAAGTATCTACCCTTCTTGGCTCACAGAGCTGGAACACATCCAGTTCTAAATGAGCACTAAAATGTTCTAACTTGCGCTGAAAATTCTAGCTCTGGTTAATACACTTCTCAGAGCCAATTAAAACATTAAGAACAGTGGAAACCTTCTGGGGCGATATCATTTCAAAATTCAGGTTAGAGTCCATACAGTATGTTGCAATGCTGCCCTAAATCAAAAACACATTCATGAAAAGAAAAGGTAGCACATTAGAGAAGATAGAAGCATTACTCACCAGATAAGACAAAAAGTAAACACAATGGGTTGGGTCTCAACTGGTACTTCCACCATAGAAGAAAATTTGTTTGCAAAAGGGGGAGGGGGAGGTGATTTTCAGTTCAATTCATTCTGTTGCTCCACATCCCCCATCCAGGGTTTGTTCCTGAGGGTCCCACAATCCTCAGGGACATACAACGGGAGCATAGGAGGGTGCAGAATTATCCGGGATTGACAAAAATCACCTCTTCCCCAGCACAAACAGAAGTACTAGTTAGGATCCAACCCAATGTCTACGAAACACATTACATTGTTACTATTTTCTAACAGTTTTTATCTCTGCATTTTTGAATGTACTGTTGTCTTATGTAAGCCACTTTGAGTAACTGCAAACAGAAAATATGTGGTAATATGTAGTAATAATAATAAGCAAGATTACCAGTGACACAACCTCTGGCTTATTTTTATGCTTTTAACCCCCTTGGATCATAATAGCAACATGGATAGGCTTACCATTCTTCCCGGAAAACCCGTGACTGTCCGGAGCCTGGTCCCGGGTCAGTGCAGGGCTTTCCAGGCTCAGCCACCGCCGCTTGCAAAGCATACCTTTTTTTGGCGGTACACAAGATCCTTTACAGTGGCATGAATGGCCACCTGGGCCACCATTGCGCACTTTTGGGCCGCTGCTGCAAACAGGCAGCAGTGCAGTGCACACAGCAGTGGGTCCAGAAGCCTCTGCAGGAGCTGGTAAGTTGGCAGTGGGGTCGTGTCATGGGCAGGGAGGGGGAGTTTCTGGGAGGATTAGGGGCGGGCAAGGGCAGGGAGGGGGAGGAGTACAGTGTCATGAGCATGTACCAAGCCTTATCTCCTCTTTTTGAAAACTCGCCCTGCCTCTTTTCTCTCCTCGGACTTACACCAGCAAAATGGCTAGCATGGGTCCAATAGGCAGTTGGGCAGCCTAACCAGGGGAGAGGGTGTTTAATATTTGTACTTATCTCCTGTGGGCTGGCTGGCTGATCACCCTCCCCCCACGTCTGATCACATCTGCATACTAAAATGTGGCAGAGGATAGGATTGGGCAGTCAGTGAGATACAATTGCCCTGATGGGATATTAAGGTTACATGAACAACATGATAACCACTTAACATTTGATAAATGGTCCTCTGTATTCATGCTAAATCAGCTCACTTGTCACATTTGAACAGTGTTCATTAGAAATAGGTTGCTATAAACAATTGATGTGCCAAGACTTTGGCATATTCCGAAGCACACTTCCTTGTGCCAAAACTCTTTTCTTTGCTCATGTAATTGAGGCTGAAATCCTATGCATACTTTTGAGTAAGCCCTATTGAACAAAGTGGAACTTACTACCAGGTAAACATGTACAGCAGAGGTTCCCAACCTTTGGAGACCCGTGTACCACTTATGCAGGCCTCCAGCAGCCCACCTACCACCAGAAGAACGTGCCGATGATGTCATTGGCACTTTCTGGGGGGGGGGAGGAATCTGCCAGCGCCTCTTTTTTCTCCCAGGCTGCAGCGTGAACGGGAGAGTCCTCCCACCCGTGCTGCAACCTCCAGGTAAGGCTCAGGCAAGCCATGAGAAAGACTCTAGGTCTGCCGGATTGGCAGAGCTGGAGCCTTTTTTTCCCGGGCTGCGGAGTAACAAGCACCTGTTACTTGGCTGTCTGTTGGATAACTTGCAATGCCAGAACAGCCTGCTGGGAGAAGAAGGTTGGCAACCCCATGTTTGTTTTTCTTTCAGATGTTGCTCTAGAACTAATACACAGCACAATCCTGTGTAACTCTTGCACTGGTGTAACAGTAGATCCACCGGTGTAAGAGCACTTATGGCAGTGTAACTTGCCATACGCCGACGTAAACAGGACGATCACCAGCATAACCCCCCTCGGATGCTGCGCATGTGCAGTTCGGACACAGGACGGACTCCAGCACAACTCCACCGGCACAGGGAGCATTCTGGGGGTGTCTGAACGCCACCGGAATGCCCCCCTACACCTGCGGAGTTGTGCTGTCCTGTGTCCAAACTGTGCATGTGCAGCGTCTGAGAGGGGGTTACGCTGGTGTTCATCCTGTGTACGTCGGCGTACGGCAAGTTACACTGGCATAAGTGCACTTACACCAGTGGATCTACTGTTACACCAGTGCAAGATTTACACAGGATTGTGCTGACAGTTTAATACAAACCTTGCCTAGATCACACTTGTCACTTTCTTAGCACACAGGGATCCCTTCTCACCCCAGTTGTTCTTACCTCAGCTGGCCTGCGGAAGAGACGCTATAGGGGGAGGGGCCTCTCTGCTCCCAGAGTCCACAGAATCCTCACTCCATGACTTCTTGGGCTCCAAGGGGGGGGGGAACTCTCCTCAGTGATCATGTTCCCCCCCCCATGTTCTCTGCTGCCATGGTATATGATGGGCAGTGGCAAGGAGCCAGGGAGGAGGGCAGCACATTGACAGCCACGCTGGCAGATGCCAGCAATGAAGCAAAGGGCAAGGAGGTGTGTATGTGTGGTTGTGGCTAGCTGGTCAGATCAATACAGAAAGTGTTCTGGGTCATGTGCCAGCCCAATGATTGGCAGAGCTGATAGGTTCCCTCTGATAGGTTTCCCTTCCAGAGTGTTTTCTCTGATAGGTTTTTGTGCTAAAGCCTCCCAGTCAGTTGTGCCTCTTTGCAGTGATGCAAGGTGTTAAATACCAGACAGGGTTCTCTTTGCCTGTCTCCTGCTGTGGCTGGGTGCTTAGCAAGTAGCTTTGTGGAGTAGCTGGTGTGGGTTCTAGAACTGCCTCCCCCTCTTCTTTTGTTCCTGCCATGGATGTTTCTGGCCAGTCATGCAAAAAGGTGAGTGTCTTGCTGGTGAGGGCAAGTTCCTTGGCTGGACTCAAACCCATCTTGCCTGGCTCCCTGTCTGTGTCTTTGTGCAGTGAGCTACAGGCTTTCCCTGACTGCTGTTGGGGCTCCCCTTGTGATTCGTCCATTTGACCCTCCCCCCCCCCGGCATAACCACACTTTGCAGATTGTGGTTGGCTGGCCCTGAGCCAGCAAGCAAGCCTTACAGGGGCCTCGGGGCCAGGTGATACTAGCTCCCCACCTAACCAGGCACACCAACTGAGAGGAAGTAGGCGAGGCAGTCAGCAGAGGAGTGAGTATTATTCAGGCCCCGCAAAAGGAGTCGGCAAGGAGGGAGGCATTCAGTGACTAGGCATGTTCCCATTACGAGACAACTGCTGTGGAACCCCAGGTTTCCTGAGCCTGCAACCCACTGGGATCCAACTACCCTGTCCTGGGAGGCCTTATTTAAGGGACCCTCAATACGAGGCACCTGGGAGCGAGCCCACCTGGGAATCCCACTGGATGACCTGAGCTGACTGGGCAGAAAAGCAGCGGAGCCCAAGATGAGGAATGGAAGATGGAACTGGCCACAAGGCGGAGATGGAGCTGCTTTCAGACTGACACCAGGTGCCATTGGTTGGTCTAGCGGAGGCGCTGAATGAGATCCTGACAAGTGGTATCACTAGGAGGGCTGACCTCTGGGAGAAGTATCCACATGAGGCCTAGGACTCTTGTTATTGTAATTGTTGAAAATAAAGAGACATTGTTGCAGTGCAAAAACCTGTAAGTGTGATCCTCCCTACTGCCTTGGGGAACCTCAGCTTAGCCCATGAGCACTGCACACCCCTTTGATGTAGAGTTCCCCCATGGGTCGACCCATGGCCATAGGGGCCACAACATTTCACCATGGAGAGACTTGCATGCTTGTTTCACATGGCTGCCCTCTTCCAAGGGAGCCATCTTCTATGTTTGCTCTGCTCCCAAAGTTATTCCTTGGATATGTGTGCTTATGTGAGTGGGATGAGGGAACTTGAACCATGGGTGTAGGGGGCACTAGCAGGTCTTTGCTTTTGCGCCTTTGTTGCTGATGCCACTGTAATTCCTGGGGGGGGGGGAAGGTGTTGAGGCATTCTTGTGTCATGTTGTGTGTTTGTGTGTGGTGACCTTGGGGCATCTCCCATTAGTTGAGGGTTGTGCCTGTTGCTGTGTTGCTCACTCCTAGTGGCTGGCAGGGAGGTTTCCCCCAGCATTGACCACTCATTGGCCCGGCAACTGCCCCCACCCCCTGCTCAGTTCACTCTGACATTGCTTTTCTCACTGCCAGTGTTGGGGCTGATTGGCTGCAGTTATTGGCACCTTGGATATCATACCAATGACATGCCGATGTCACAGCAATGACGTGCTACTGTCTGGATGCCAGTCCATGAATCATGTGCTGTGTTGGTGTTTCCATGGACATGGGCATTACTGGGAAGGGCTGTGCCATTCTTGCTTTGCCAGGAGACACTTGGCATTTGGCCCTTGTTGAGCTGGCCACATTGTGCCATTAGCATAACATTGCCAGGATGAGCCTAGGATATAACAGAAGTCATCCATGTGCCATCTGTGTGGCATCTGAATAGGATTGGGCAGTTAGAAAAGTTTGACATGTTTTTTCAATAGACATTTCCATTTATCCTGCCCACGTTCCAGCAGCTGCCTTAACAGGTGCTGTGTTATGTCTTTTTCAATTCCAGTAACTAAGGGATTCTTGTGACAAAGTTTTTCTCACCAGGAATGGTTTTGGAATTCCATACACATAGAAATGTGGTGTTGGATATAAAATTCAATTGTTTTTTCAAGAAAGGTACAGGAATAGAATATTAGATTCCTGCTGGCGCCTGTTCACAGATGCTTCCTGCTGCAAAGCCCTGCAGACTTTCTTTTTTTGTTTTTTTTAAACTTATTGACAATATTTATAGACTGCCTTTCAAATGAAAACATGGCAAGGCAGTATAGAACAATTTAAAACTAAGAAAATAATTCACACAAAACAGAAAAACATGCATCTAAATAAAAAATTTAAACTACATAAAAAGAGAAGGAATCTCCATTAATCCCTGAGCACATGCCAGGAAAAAATTGTATTACCTGTCTACAAAAGAAGACCAGTGGGAAAAAAAACACATGGTATTCCTGGGGGAGACTATTTCCCGCAGGAACTTTGGAGCCATCACAGAAAATACACTGTTTCGGATAGATGACACAGTTCACCAACAGCCCAATCTTATCCAGACCTTGTTTTGGCAGATCACATGATCTTCCGCTGTAAGTCCCAGGCAATTGGCAAGAAAGTCTTGGTGCTGTCGTGCGTGATCGGGCCACTGGCACAAACCACCCCATGACTTACACCAGCTCAATAGCTGGTGTAGGTCTGAGGAGACCCATTGGAGACCAAGGTAAATAAAAAATATTTTTATTTACCTCTCCTGGGCCACCTGGCCACCTAGCATGCAGCACACACTCTGTCAGTGGCGCTATGAACCAAGGGCTGGTGGGGGGTAGGATTGGGCCCTAAAGGAATTAACCTGGAGCAGGCCTTTACTTGTCAATCTCAAGGCCCTGGGGAATCATACTGAAGAAGGTGCTCCCTGAGATATTTATGCCTCGGGGCATCTCCCATTAGTTGAGGGTTGTGCCTGTTGCTGTGTTGCTCACTCCTAGTGGCTGGCAGGGAGGTTTCCCTTCCCTGCCTTTAAAGGCCAGACTTTGACCAGACTTTAAAGGTCAAAAAAAGCACATATTGGGCCCAGAAAAAAATATGATAACCAATGCAGAAGTTTTAGAATAGGTGTAATGTATTCTTGCCAGCCTATATCTACCAACAAATAAGCATCAGCGCTCTGTACTAGCTGTAGTTTCCAAACTGTCTTCAAGCACAGCTTGAGGTACAGTGCATTAAAGCAGTCTAATCTGGAAGTCACCAAGGTAGCTACGTTTCTATCTTCCAGCAATGGGGATAGCTCCCAAAGCAACTGAAGATGGAAAAGTGCACTCCAGACCTCAGTTATCAGCTGAGAATCCAGGGACAATGCTTTTAAAATGGCATTTCAAAGACTTGCTGTTGTTAGTACCTCATACCCACACTGTCTCAAAACTGACATAATTCAGTTTAGCTTTATTACTGTGAACCTTAAGAATTCAAAAAGCAGCATAAGTACAGGCTAACATTTCACTGTTCAAAAATGATCCAGCAGGATATCTTAAAATAGTTTTAAGCTTCTTCACTACTTGGTATATTAGAGCCACCCCAAAAGACAAAAAATCTTAAGGCACATGGTCAAGTTGCTTAAGATTGTAAGTATTTTGGTTGGTTCTAATTAGATTATCCCATGATACTTCCCCCGCAAAAGGAAGAGCGGACTCTGCTGCAACTCTGAGAGACAGTGGAACGCCACTCCCCATGACATCTCACTTGAGAAGACAGATACTGGGGGATCCAACAGCTTCTCAACTGGACCCCAGCCCTGGACTCCTCTCACCACCCTAAGACATCAGGGGCAGCAGTGATGATGGAACCACGTAGAAGCCTAGCATCAGTGAAGTGGAGCCCATTTGGTGATGCAAGTCTGGCCTTTGCATCTGGTCACTCAAGCCCAGTCACTCCAAGTTATCAGGCCCTACTGATGACCTCCTACTTGAGAGGAGAAAGGAAGCACAGCACCTACTCTGGATTAGCATCCAGCTGAGGTTCAGGAAGGGATAGAGCAGCTAGTTCTAGAGGCTAACTTCTAGCAGTGTCGTCACTAGCAGTCCTAGGGTGCATCCTGCACCCACCCTCAGGGGGGATGGCACCATTAGTGGCCAAAATTGTGGAAACCTTTTTGGAAAATTTGTATTTATGAATAATAACATTGGAAAGGTAATTTAATGCACCACATAATGAAACAACCCATGTTGAATTATCAGTATTCTATCAAAAGGTATGGCCAAATAATCGGAAAAAGAAAACACAACTGTCTTATGTAACAAAAAGCGGATTTCCTTAATAACTCAAAACTGACCAATGAGACTGATTGTTCTGAGAGCCAATGAGGTGTTACTATGACACAGCATGGAACCAATAAGGTGTCAGTATGAGTCAGCTCTCATGTCTATGTATCAGAGCTAATACTAGAACTCTTATTCAGCTGTGTGAGTGTCATCAAATTGGCCACTGCTTTTTGGTTGGTTACTTATTGTCGGGTGACCTGTACTATTCTATATTAAAATAAATAAAATTAATGGGGGTGACACTATGAGTTTCCTCACCGGGTGACATCAACCCTGATGACACCACTGGGGCGACGTGATGAGCTCTCACACCAGGTGACGCAAACCCTAGTGACACCTCTGCTTCTAGTTCAACAGGGTATGTGGGGAATCTGACTTGCTCAGTCTTGCAATCCAGTTCCTGGAAACCAGACACTTCTAGGCAAGTTCCCTTGGTGATTCTGGCTTCCTAGCTGTGTCCCAGCTCTGAGAGCCCTGAACTTGCTGTACAGTTCTCTGGCTAGTCAAAGACTCTTGCCACTCATATCTTCTTGCATTACTTTGGGTAGGCAGTGAGGCTAAATGGGCTGAACAGAATCCAGAAAAAAGAACAGGGCATCTCAGTGCTGTAGAGGTGATGTCACACATTATCTGTGATGATACATGGTCTTCCCTTCTGAGCAGTTTTAGAATCTGGAGTTGTCCTGGATCCTGCTTTCCTAAACAAGCAGGTGGCCACGGACACCCTCTATCAACTGCATGTACTACATAGGCTCCATCCCTTTCTGGAGAGGAAGAAACTTGCTGTGTTTATCCATGCTTTTGTAACCTTTAATACTGACTACTACAATGCATGGGGTTGCCCTTAAGGATGACTCAGAAGCTGTAAGTATATCAAAAAGATCTTTATATAATCAATCAATTGCATCAAAGTTGGGGTTCTTTTACAGAGCTGTTTTCAATGGACACGGGTGCATGTTCATGCAGAGTTAAAAGATATATGAATGAACTGATAGCTGCAACAAACTGCATTCTGTACAAAAATTATAAATAAAAAAATTGAAACTATAATTATATATTCCTTCTGTATTAGTCCCATTTTGGAAATAAGGTCAGGTAACATGAAACTCCAAAATCTAGGAGAAAATTCAGATGGGGAAAAGTTGAAATCTACAAGGGGGCTGATCCTCCCTGAAAATATGAATAGTTCCCCTCTCCTCTACTGAACTCTACCCCTCACACCTAATAACCCAGTCTCCAATCCTGTTGACACAACTGCTCTTCCAAGGGAAATACTTAAAGGAAAATGCAACATATTTTTTTATGTATTTAAAATTTATTTTCAGCTTTTTAGCATGTATAAAGCAGTGCAGTTTGAAGGACATGCATATAATATTGAAGGAGAAAATCTTCCTTATCCATGCCTTTTCCTTCTCTCTTCTGTTGTCTGTTTTCCCCAAAATAATTTAAAGAAGTAGTTTGTCCTCAAAATATAAACCTGTACCTCTGCATCCTCTGCTGAGGATTATAAGCTCAACCCCCCCCCCCATCTGTAATATTATTTAGCAACCACAGTTAAGTGATCATCTAAATTCACTGAAATATTACTATTTATCCAAACGTATCTTGCAGTGCAAACCTATGCCTATCTACTCAGAAGTAAGTTCCACTGAGTTGAATGGGACTTACTCCTGTGGAAGTATGTACAGGATTTCAGTCTTAGTTCATGTTTCAAGATCCATATGTCATTCAGATCCATATGTTTACTTGTTACTTGCTTAATGAGTGAAACTGACCTATCCTTCACATCCATGATTGCAATCATTTGAATAAGACATTTATATGCTTCCCTGTATAAAAGAACATCTGGAACAGCTGTTTGGTTGAAAGAGTCTTACTAGCTCCTGTAAAGTTGTTCCAACGTAAGCAGTCTGACAACGCAATCCTGTGTAACCTTGCACCGATGTAACAGTAGATGCACCAGTGTAAGTGCACTCATGCCAGTGTAAGTGCACTTACACTGGTGTGTCTGCTGTTAAACTGGTTCTACTGTTACACCAGTGCAATGTTACACAGGATTGCACTGTGAGACTAACAGCTTTTGGGCATAAATAATCACGCAATGTTGCATGCTGGTCTAGATGTTACAGTGGCAACAGGAGCTCAATGAAAACAAACTTCCCTATGGAAATTTATCCCTGTCCTTGCCATAAGATTTGGAATAGGGAATTTGGGAATGGCAACTCATTGCATCCTGCACCCAGGCTTTAAGGATGCATGGAGGGGAGGGGATTATTTTTTAAGCTCATAAAATTGGCTCATAAAATGATTCAAGCTCTTTTCCAATTTTCTGAACTATGATGACTTCAGAGTTAATCTAAGGCTAGAAGGGGAGATGATAGAAATAAGCAGCAAAAAGAAACACTAAGAACATGTCCTGCCAAGGATACATGCTATTATGGGAATCAGTAACGGTGGTCATCAGAATGTGAAACATAAGAATGCTGCAGTGTATGTAGAACTGCAGGAATGAAAATTGATGAGCAAAATGCAAAGTGAAAACCTGAAGAGCAATTTCACCTTGTCCAAGTAATCCGAGCTCATGGATTATCTGTAGGAAAACTGACTGACTGGCAGCCCAATCAGAGGCGTACAAATATAGGGGGTTCAGGTGTGCAGCACCCCAAGCGCGAGCGGGCACGCTACCTCCGAGGGGCGCCCGCTCGCGCCTCTTGTTCTTTGAAAAAAATGCAGCCCAGCGGCTCCCGAGCCGACTGCCGCTGCTGCGCGCTCCTCCTCTCCTCTCCCTCCTCCCGTCAGCCCGCAGATCAGCTGGCTGGCGCTAAAGTCAGCTTGGCTCGGCCCTCCCTACCGATATAAGCAGCGCCAGCCAGCTGATCTGCCGCTGGCCCGGCTGCCCCGCTGCTGCGGGCGCGCTCCTCCCTCGTCGTTCGGTCGTTGTAATGTCTCCCTCCAGGGCAGCCGGCAGATCAGCTGGCTGGCGCTGAAGTCCGCTCGGCTTTAGGCTGAAGCTGAGCAGACTTCAGCACCAGCCAGCTGATCTGCCGGCTGCGTGCTCGCTCGAGACCGGCTGGGGGGGGGGGAGTCCCTCCCTCCGACTCGTTTTGTAATGTCTCCCTCTGCCCTACCTCCTTTTCTGGGCTTCAGCAGAAAGAGGGTAACAAAAAGAGAGTAGGATCCCTGCTGGTTGGACAAACAACCCTCCCTCCGAGGCTCGAGTTCAGCGCCTGCCGGCTGCCAGGAGGGAGGGAGAGTTCTCCACTCCAGACTCCAGTGCATGATCGCAGACATCCCCAGCCGGCCGACCAGAAGAACCACCAAGTTGTTATTAATTACATAACACAACAACCCAGTCCCAAATGCTCCACCCACCCACCTTGCAAAGGGAAAGGGGCGACGAGAAAGACACAGAAGAACACACCATCATCTGCCATCTCACTTCTCACACTTTTTAATTAAAAAAATTAAATTACACAACACACAGTTACACAGTCTGTCAGTCCGACTGTTGCGGCGGCACCCCCCACCCCTTTTTTTTTACCACAGACATGAGACATCCACCAAGTTGAGGGGTGTTGCTGCTGCAGCCTGCAGCGACCCGTTAAGGACTCCTCTCTGCAAGCAAGCATTGCTTCCTGGATTACATCATGAAGTCGCACACATGACCCATCGCTGCCCAATCACCAGCTCACAGCAAAGTATCCATTCTCAAGCCATCCCACTGCCTCAGAGATCACCTGAGAAGAAGTTAATTGTGAGGTCAGCCAAGCCTCGCCCTTAGCTGTGTGTGTGTTTGTGTTGACGGGGCAAAAAAACTCTTAAAGTGACAACAAGTGAGTAAAATAATAATTATTTAATTATTTATATATTATTATGTAAGCATTTTTACGGTTTGTTTGAGTGGGGGGGTTAAAACTTTTGTGTGTGGAATGTGATTCTGAGTGTGCTGTGTGGCAGCTTTTCAATGTTTATTTTCCTTTTTGTCCATGATGTATTGTCTAGTGCAGTGATGGCGAACCATCACCATCACCATCACCAGTGGTGTGTGTGCGGGAAATAGTTAGGATCTACTAAATGTCCCACTATTTCTGGCCTCAAAGTATTATTCAATATACTGGGCAAAATGAGGTCATTTGGATTAAGAAGCAGCTGCCGCCGGAGGGGCGATGCTGCAGCCATTAAAAAGGCAAAAAAGTGCAGGAAAAAGTTAAAAAGAAGGTAAAAAAGTGTGGGGAAAGTGCCGGGGAGTATAGGGGGGAAATAAATAAATAAAACACTATTTTTACAGCCCCCCCAAAAATTTGCGCGCTGCCTTTGGCGGCGCAAAGGAGTATAAGTGGCGTAAATTCGAGATTGAACCCCCACTAGATTTTGGGCTAGCTACTCCACTGAGCCAAATCCTGTTTAACTCTTGCACCGGTGTAACAGTAGATCCAATGGTGTAAGAGCACTTATGCCAGTGTAATTTGCCGTACGCCGACAGACGCAGGACGGACACTGTCTAAACCCCCTTCGGACACCTCACATGCGCAGTTCGGATGCGGAACGGATGCCGGTGCAACACCGCCGATGCAGCCTGCAGGGGAAATTCCGGGGGTGTCTGAATGCCTCCAGAATGCCCCCTGCGCTGGCGGAATTGCGCCTGAGTCCATTCCGCGTCCGAACTGAGCATGTCAGGTGTCCGAGGAGGGTTATGCCGGTGTCCGTCCTGAATCCGTCAGGATACGGCAAATTGCACTGGCATAAGTGCTATTACACTGGGGGATCTACTGTTACACTGGTGCAAGAGTTACACAGGATTGCGCCATTAAAAAAGTAGCCCCTTCCATTACTCTCTAGAATAATTTTCTGACCAAGGGACAAAACGTCAAAGATTAGCTTTGGGTAAGTCAAACGTTGAGGTGGTATGCCTATGCCTGGCCTACGTCCTTCAGACCATAGGTGGGAATTAAAATGTTTGAATGCTCCTCCATACGAAATAATTCCCTCCATATAAAATACGGACTATCTGTCAGGAAGAAGGGCTCAATCCTAGTTTTCTTTGTACATGGATTTTTTTTAATGTACGAAAGAGCATCCAATCATGCCAGCACACCTCTGTGGTATACCCCAAGCACAGATTTCCTATTTTAAGGAGAAGTAGGCCATAGACTTCAAACAGAGCTCATTTAGAATAAAGATGCTTCAGAGCGTCATTGTTTCCTTGTTTGGAAACCTTGCCAACTTATAATGCTTGCTTTAAAAATTATACAAGCATTTTTACCCCAAAATTCATTTCTAGCTCAGATTTAAATCCAGACTCATTCACTCCCTCACACCTGCCACCTGCTTAGAAGAGGCAAAGTGGGAGGCAGGCAGTTTTGGGAAGGTTCAAGTCTCTCTTTTTCTCCTCTTCCTCTCTCTGTTCATTCTCCTCCCTTTCTCAGTGTCTGAACCACTGGGGCATGCCCCCAGGAAGCTATGTTTCTTAGCATTGCTAGCACCAGAAATGGGGGGGGGGGAGAGAGAGAGAGAGAGAGAGCGCTCAGGAAGAAGACGGAAGGTGAAAGAGCAAGAGAGAAACTGTGGCCTACCTGCCATTGAAGCAAGTACCTGCTGAAGAGGAGGGGGAGAAAGAGCACAATTCTCAAAGAATGCTCCATGACCCATACCAAAAAGGCCAAAATGTTTGCCGAGCTCTCTGGGCAAATGGATGTGACCTCTGCAAAAACCTCGAAAGATTTCTAAGCACCAAAGTAAATTCTAAAACTAAATGGGACTTGTAGTAGATTCCAATAAGCACTCTTTGGAAATCCACAAGCAGTTCTATCTAAAGGAAATCTCGCCATTAATCTGGATTTTGCCCTGGGCAAATTTGCTGTCAGCCCCACCCCCTCAAAAAGTGTAGATGGAAATTTTATACTACAGACATATTTGGCTATTCACCTTTATTACAAATCATGCAGTGCATTTTGTGTAAATAACGCAGATATGACTGCCATTTTGCAATGAATCATTGACAGTACGTACAAGAAGCTCAGATGAATGCAGCTCAATGACCTGTCCACCAGCAAGGAAAGAGTACATTGTAATCCTCCCCTGAGAGTCCCATCAAGAGAGATGTATTATACCATGGAACGGGTATTTCATTTCAACATCAATATATTTATGGTAGATTAAGAATACCACTTGCTCCACAGTGAAGTCAGAAGCTGCGGGGTCTAGTGAAGCTATTTAATTCACTCTTTACCTTGGATGAACCTCTTTGGAGTACAGGGAAACTGACACAAAGTCCAGCTCTCAGAGAAGAGGAGCATACAAAACAATGCTGGAGAATCGGCTCAAGAGCACTCCAGCCTCCCCTGGTGTGTGTGACCTGCAATTACCACTGCCTCTCCGCTGCTGCTTTTGACAGAAAGGAAAATGCTTACAGTATGTAGGCCAAGGCTGCCTCCCCACCCCATTCCATATACAGGCCTGTTAATTATTCAAGACTTCCTTTTCTCCAGGCATCCCTTTCAAAGTCTAACATAGCGCAGATCTGATAGCAGTCATCTCAGCCCCCTCAGGTACACTCATCCATAATTTATCATTCAGAATTTCAGTCGACTGCAGATTTGCACTGACAAGGAAGAGCATTTATCAACTTCCTCTTCTCAAACAAAAGCAGCGGGCAGAAAATAGAGACTGTCATTATGTACATGCTCAGTTATGCCTGTTCACCATAACAAGGAACGTCCTGGGCCCAAAATCTTCCACTGGCTATACAGCATTATCGCCATCATCATCATCACATGCAACCACTTGTTCAAGGTCCATATGCTGAAAACAAAATGTTGCTCTCCATGCTGTGGGAATGATGTGCATTTAAAAATGCAGAATGTAAAGATTGTTACAGTTAGTGGAAATTGGCATATGCCTCTCATTTTAGAATGTGATCTCTGACTGCCAGAGTGTCCCTACTACATACAGAATAACAGGAGCTATGAGTCCATGTAGGAACCACACTGGAACTCTAAACACACACAAAGGTTTTTGAGAACTATTACATAGCACAAGCTGATCATACACAATTGCTTCTTTCCATTTACACTATTTCATCTCATTTATACTATCTTTCAATAGGTTTTGTTAAACTCCTCTCTCTTATTCAATTGCTGACTCCAAACTAACTTTTGCATTTTATTTATAATCCATTTTGAACTTTTTTCCCCAATACAAAAAGTAATCCCATGCTGCCTCCTAGTGCGTTGTGCTGTTTTGCCTTTGCTGCACTGGCTTCCAAAAGTCTCAGAAGACTTGATGACTAAACAGGAATTCTAGCAACCAGGTGCATGTGAAGTCATGGACTTGTGCTATAGAGCAGGGGCGGCCAAACTGTGGCTCCTGAGCCACATGCGGCTCTTTGACATATAATGTGCAGCTCTCAGAAATATGTTGACTGAGCTCCTTTTTTGCATCACAATTAATATAAAAGATAAATAAGAAATGTTCAAGCTTTATAATTATTTACCAGGTATAAACAGATTCCACTGAATTAAAACATAAGTTTAATGTTCACAGTGAGTAAATATATTTAAGAATGTAAATGTTTCTTAAATATTGCGACTCTCAAACATCTCTCTTGCGGCTCTCAGACATCTGAAGTTTATTGTATATGGCTCTTACATTAAGCAAGTTTGGCCACCCCTGCTATATAGTACACATACAGTACTTATTTCAGTTTCGAAAGGATTACTGGCTCTGGATATTCCCGCTCTAGGTATGCAGCTAACCAGACTAGGTGCAGAGAAGAAATCCCTATTAGAAAGGTTGGATACTGTTCAGAATTTTTGCAACTGGACCCTTGTGGAACTTCCTTATTGCCAGTGGGTTTCCCCATGTTGTCCCTTGGATGGACTGGCCCACTCTGAGAACCTTTGCAGCTTTCTGACAACTGGGGGTGCACTGTGAGATTTCACAGTCTCTTCTCGGTCACTTATGACCGTGGCTTGCATCTCTCAAACATCTTTGCACTGGCTTCTGCTACTCCTCTGGATCAAAAAAGCCCATGGGTTCCCTTCCCACACAATGAAATAGGAGAAGATGCTGTTTCCTATCCACCTTCACAGAGCAGTGTCATTCAATATGACTGAGGAAAGCACCAGCATTCCAGGTCTGAATGATTCAGATCTGACATCACATTGGATGACAACACTAAACTTATCTGAGACAAGCTATTAAACAAGTGAAGACGCTTTATACTGTGGGTGAAACTCTTGCTCCATCTATGCCAGTACTGTCTACTATGACTGACAGTGGCTCTCCAACACTTTGGGAAGAAGGTCTTTTGCAGTCCTATTACTTTATATTCTTTTAGCTGAAGGTATCAGGAAGGGAACCCTGGACCTCGTGCATGCAAAGCATATGCTTTACCACTGAGTCATAGCCTCTCCTCTTCAAGAATATTCCTCTGAAGTGCTGTGTTCTCCCCTAACCTCCACCAGCCAAACAAGCAAGAAGAGATTAGCGCAGATTTTAATCCATGGCATTCTAACCTTTTGTGGAAAAGTCAGTCCCATGACCAACTAGCTTGGTTTTGGGGAATTCCTTTTGGGCATTTTAAATTACAAGCAGTTTCTTCTACTCTCAGTTGTGAACAAATATACTGACAACCATAGGTATATGGTTTCTATCACCACATTTCACTTTCACAGGGCTGATGTAGTCTAGTTCTGTTAAAAGAAATGGGAGACTTTCCACTGATTTCATTGCCATATGGGTTGCACCCAACCTTCCCTCTATTTTCCACTCAGCATACGTTTATTGTGCCCTGGGAAAGGGGCTAGGATTCGGTGGCCGCTGCTGCTGCTGAACCTACCCAGACCTGATCTGCCTGCCCCGTTCCACCCTCCCCCGTTCTGTTCAGCCCTCCCCCACCCTGCTTCCCCGTCATCCTAATTGTGTCTTCGTAGATCCTCCAGTGTGCGGGGGGGGGGGAGGCTCCAGCCTCCCTGCCAGCGCTCCAGCAGTGTACGACTCCATGCGTTGCTGGAGATTGGATTTGGATTTCTCCATCTGGTTGGGCAGAGGTTCAGAAGTGCCTTCTTTCTTGGGCGTGCTCCTGCGGGATTTAGGAGAAGTGGTCTTCAGGACCCACAGAGGACGGATGAAAAAACCATGGAAAAATAGGTGAAAAGAAAGAGTTGCTCATAGTTTGCAACTACAGTTTGAGGCGCTAAACCTCCTTATGTGATGCTAGAACTTCTGGAACATTTTCATCATCGAGTTTAACACTTTGACGTTGTATAATGTTGTTATTAAATGTTGTTTATTCTATCCTACTGTGTCACAAAACATTTTCCTTATGGCTGCTATTAGACAGATTTTGAGTGATTTTGGGGAAAACTTGGAATTACTTTGGAACGAGTTTGATTTTTTCCCCTCATTGAAATTAATGTAATAATTGTATTCATCCGGATTTTTACAATCAGGGCTGTTTCAGGAATGTGTGTTGTACGGTATGCTTTCAGTGCATACAAGGCAATATAGGTTTAGTGCATAGCTGACTAGACACCCAACCTGATCCACAATCCTGATCACTGCTCCGGCGACTACACTGGCTGCCAATTCATTTCCGGGCCCAATTCAAGGTGCTGGTTTTGACATACAAAGCCCTACATGGCCTAGGACCAGGGTAACTTCAGGATCGCCTACTCCCATAACAGTCCAGCCTATCCCCTTAGGTTATTTGGCACAGTCCTGCTGAGAGTTCCACTAAACATCCAAGTTAAAGGGGATGGTGGCGAGAAACAGGTTCTTTTCTGTCATAGCACCGCACCTCTGGAACATGCTTCCAGAGGATCTTCAATCTGCCCTCTCTGAGGAGCACTTCCGGGAAGGCTTAAAAACATTTCTATTTCACCTAGCTTTTGAAGGGGGAGGGTAGGGGTTTTGTTATGTTTTTTAATGTAATATGTGTGTGTGTGTGTGTGCGTGCGTGCGCGCGCACGCACACACATATAATTTGTTTTTATAATTGATGTGTATTGTGATATTGTTTAAAGCCACCTTGTGTGCCCTTCGGGGAGAAAGGCGGGATTATAAATCGATAAGGATTGCACAGTAAGCATACATGCATTCCATGGCAGACAAGTCAATGTGGAAAGGATTCTTTGAATGAAGGTGGAAAATCACTTTGACAGACCAACAGACAAACAAAAATGCTCCAACCAGGTCATAAACTTGAAATGCCTTGAAATAAACTTGAAGTACTGTTGGTATAAGCATTGTCTTCCCTTTCCCTTCTTCTAAATGATAATTGCAATTAATTTGCCTGTGAGAGCTACTCATATAAAGAGTTGCTTGCTAATATTTCCCAACTCAGTCTCAGCAATACACATTTGATAACAATTAATTTTCTGTTTGCTAGCTCACTTTATTTATTTATACAGATGGAAAACATAATCAATATTCTCCACCAGAAGTTCTGAAGCTATTTGCAAACTCACCTTAATTAGTTGCTGCTTTATTAAAAATAACAGAAATTGCCTGCAAAACCAGAACAAACAAACAAATGCTGAGAATATTGTACTGACTAGACCTGACCTTAGAGTTACATTAGAGATCGACTATTCTCTCTCTCAGCTGTTATTCTAAGGACTATACCCATTCCAGAAAAGATGTGCATTTGCTTTTTTCAAAGAGACATAGCTCTGAACTATACATTTTCTTTAACAGCTCATAGATAAATGCACGTAAACATTTTGAATACAACTTCCAGAAAGGAAGTCCAAAATCTTACCACCAGGAAATAGCAGACGGATGCTATAGGTAGCAAAGCAGGCTACTGTCTTTTCCTTCTCTAATGGTAAGGATACAAAGAGAGAAGCCGGTGTCTGCATGCCTCAGGATACTCTGCAATGACTTTTAGAGGACAACTCTGGCTGATCTAGAAAAGGATGGTCAGGGACTGGAAGGCCCACTGATCATGGCGCAGCTCATGAATACTTAATATCCCTCATACCTACCCTGAAAGATTAGCTTCATATGATTTACATTGAACAGAAACCCATCCATCAATCACAAGTCCAAGTGACACGAGGAGGCGTTGTGAGGCTGTGCGGGAAGTACAGGATATCAGCAGCACTATTACCACCAATGCCGGTTCCCTGCCCGCCCAGGTATGCCCATCCCCCACCCCCATTCCAACCACTCCTGCCACCAGTGTCCCGGCCCAGCAGTTATTTCATCCAGCAAGAGGAAAAAACAGTGTGGTGGCAGGTGGGGTGGGAGAAGAAGAGGAATAGTGGGGGTGGGATACGTAATTATAATACCATTGGGTTCAATGAGCCCAATAATGTGTTGATGAGCTAGGTGTGGCCTCTGGGCAAGAATGTTGGGACCCCTGCATTACTGCATTCCTTCAATGCTTAAGGTTGGCCAGCGTTTCCCAAATGTTTTTGTCCTGTGGCTCCCTTGACCATTGGTGACCATTGGCTGTGGCTCCCCATTACATTATGTTGATGCCTGCCAACTGGCATTGCTATAGAGCTAAGCAGTGTTTCTCAAACTTTTCTGACCTGCACCTCCCTTGACCATTGGTGACCATTGGCCGTGGCTCCCCATTACATTATGTTGATGCCTGCCAATTGGCATTGCACCGTTTTCTGAGAGGATTCCATGGCATTCCGCGGCTCCCCTGGCTGGTATCCGCGGCTCCCTTAGAAGCGGCTCCCCTGGAAGCCATGCCTCCCAGTTTGGAAACCAATGGGTTAGGCAGTAAGAACTCTGGCAAAGCTGATGGGAAGAATGACACACCTTTCCTTGTGAATAATCTGGAAGCAGGAGGCACGTTGGTCATTGCTAGGCAACCAGGGAAAAACTTTATGCCTTCCCATACCCAATAGGTTTACCACCTGTTCCTAATTTTTAAGAACTTTTCATATTTTGGGAGTTCTGTCTCTAATAAGCAGAAAACTTGTTATGGACAGAATCTATGCAATGTTTTCTTATGAGCTGTTTATCATGAGAAATTAAATCTCAATTAACAGTAAATTTCACATGAATGATGAATTACAGGTGCGGTGATATATTTGCCACCATGATGGTTTGATCAATCAACATGTTCCCTGCTGACACAGTGCAACCTACATTGCCACCAATCTCTTTTCAATTTGATGCAGTATGTCCAGACAGGGAAATTTCCCTCAGTGACAGAAAAGCCATCAGAGTCCTGTTGTTGTTTTTTCCAACTCTGCAATTTATTATTAAATAATTAAAATGATGTGTTGTACTGTGGTCACCAAATATAACATGCTATATGTTTTGCTCCTCTGCCAAGATTATACTTCAGGCTGTACACAATCTGTATAATGAAGACATGGGGACCCTAAGCTTCACCCCACTCCTTTCACACAAGCCTCCTTTTTCACTCACATTGCTATTCATGATAGAAAGCAGTCACTCATTGGGGATACGGGAAAACATTTAAAAAAATGATAGGACAGAGAAACAATATACACTAGTTCTATGTACCAGCGGGCTTCATAGTAGGTTGTCCAAAATCTGGGATTTGCTCAGTAGAAAATCACTTAGTAAATCCATCACACAGTGTGAACATGATTCAGCCACAGTCCTATTGATTTCAATGGGAGAGTATTTAATCATGTGCTTGGGACTCAGTGTGCTTGGGAATCAATGTGGCTCAAATATGCTGAACTTTTGCTGGATCATGATTGGATCAATTTGTATGCAAACAAATTGATCCAATCTGTTCAAATTGTCCTGGAAAGAAAACTAGTGTTAGCTTCATTAGTCTACAAAAATACAAATGCCTATCCCAATATGAGCTTAACAAGAAATATTAGTTGTAATGGCAAACTGTCAAAATTAAAAAGGGATTATAATTTTTTATTTTTTTTGTGGGGAATATTATTGGAGTTAATGTTATATAAAAAGAAAAAACGTTTTATTATAAAAAAACAAATAAGATATGAATGTTTTTAAGAAACTTATATAAAGAGTGATGGAAAATTTTTGATGATGGAAAATTAACAAATTTGAAGACAAAAAATGGGGTGACTTAATAAATTTAAAATATTTGAAGAGGAAGTTAAGACTTTTAGATGATAAAGGAAAAGTTAGTTAACCCTTTTGTGAATAAAAGAAAAATAATGTTTTATTATTTGAAAAGACTTAAATAAGATGTGATTTGTTTTTAAGAATTTTATATAAAAAGGGGATATAGATTTTTTTTTAAAAAAACAGAAAAATTTGGAAGGTTTTTATTTTAATACATTTGGAGAAAAATGGGGTGGCTTTATATATTAAAATATTTGAAGTGTGAATTAAGATTTTTAGATGATAAAGGAAAAGTTAGCTAATCTTTTTGTGAATATTTAGATACTACTTATAGATTCTTTAAGAGAGAGAGAGAGAGAGAGAGAGAAGGAGTGATGAAGTGTGAATTTAATGAATAGTATATTAGAGATATAGGCTTAGTTAGATATTATAAGTAGAAAATATATAATAGTATATAAGTAGGATTTACTGCTTCGCGCTTGCTGTAATCTTTCGTAGTATGTTGTATTGTTTTGTTGTTTTTGTTTGGTAGTTTATTAATAAAAATTAAATATATATAAAAAAAGAAATATTAGTTGTACAGATTTTTTTCATTAAAAAATCACTTAGCATATTCAATCTAAAATGAACTACTTCAAATTAGGTACTGAATGCTGAAAATTGTTCTAAACCAGCATATGTATATGAATATTCTCGTCCTCAATAAAAGCAATGTTTTCATACCTAAACCAACAAAACAAGTTACCGTACTCATTAATTAGCACCAACTACTCATTCTAATACAACTGGCATAGATAAGAGTGAGGTGAGCATTTGCAATTAAAAAGAACACCAACCTCTGCACATTAGTTTCAGGCCTTATGTGCAAAACTATTACCTGCCAAAAAAACTGGTGTTTTACAAGATCCAAAAATGACAGTAATGTATTAGTAATTGTTAACTGCAACACAGAGCATGACAGATGGGTAGGGTTTCATTTTGCTTCTAAAGCTGGGGCTTTCCTGAATGCAGTCCTAATCAATGCTACAATATGACCACAGTTGCAGGAAAATCATAAAAGCAAGTGGCAGACATTCTAACTTGTTATATAGCAATGCAGCAAATAGCAGAATTGATCTTTTAGCATATCAGTAAGGCCAGCGGGTGGCGCAGTGGGTTAAACCGCAGTTCGATTCCCGCGACGGGGTGAGCGCTCGTTGCTTGGCCAGCTCCTGCCAACCTAGCAGTTCCAAAGCATGTCAATGCGAGTAGATAAATAGGTACCGCTTGCGGGAAGGTAAACAGCGCTCCGTGTTCCAGCTGTATGCTACGCGCTGCGGCAAGGAGAGTCATGCCGGCCACATGACCACGGAGGCGTCTTCGGACAACGCTGGCTCTTCGGCTTTGAAATGGAGATGAGCACTACACCCTAGAGTCGGACACGACTGGATTTAATTGTCAGGGGATACCTTTACCTATAGTACAGTATAGCCAAAACATTCCAGAGAATCCCCATGTAATTGTTTAAAAAGTGAAAAAAGCAAATTTTCAAAGGGAGACTCCACCATGAAGCTGCTAAGTAAGAATTCATTAGCAAATTTTTACATGGTGAAATTCAATTTCAAAAGGAACTGGGAATGGCTCCCCCAAGCCCCAGTAAGTGCAGGGGGCAGTTTCAGCGGCGGTGATCCCCTGGATTGCCGCTGCTGCTGGCTCCGCCCCCGCACACACTCAAAGTTCTCCCCGCCTAACCCTAACCATTGATCTTGTTATGCCTATTCATCACAGGTGGCTGCTAGTCAGGACTGAGTGGCTACCACAATGCTAGAGAGGCTCAGCAAGATCAACAGGTAGCTGTTTCCTGCTTCCTGTTAACCTTGCGGACCCTCTAGCATTTAGTCTCGGTCTACTTCCATGCAATAAGCAGCAGAGGCTGTTTATCACATTTGTTCTAAGCAACATGCCAACATCAAAGGTAACATCAAAGCAAGATACCAACTTTAAAACATCAATGGTAACAGCCTGGGGGGATTGTGGGGGGGGCGCAGAGAACTGTGGATATGGCGTCCACTCCTACCCGTGGTTTTCATGTATCCATGGGGGGAGCTTGAACATATTCCCCGCGTATACAGGGGCCCAACAGTATATCAATTTTTTATATTTGATATCATTGTTTTATTAATTATATTAATTTTTTTAATAAATTAGATCTTTGGAACTGAGTAGACTCCGAGTCACTTTTTATTCCCTTTTTATTCTTATGGTGACAGTTTATGGGGTGTATGTATCAATGATGTATCAATGTTTTATGGATCCCTGAACATGCATGGTTGGGGGCACATGTAACTGCACAATGAATGTATCACCAGAGCAAGAACAGATTCTAAATGTTTCAGAAGGAGAATCTCTCTGATCATCTAAAGAGGACACCAGAGGTCCTTCCTTGGGAGTAGAATAGTTCTTTACAGGATTTGTGTCCCTCCTCATTCAGGAACCAAGTTCCTCTATCCTAGCATTCTCATTCCTCCACTCCAGTATTTTCTTCCACTTTCATATGATCTCCAAAATTCAGTCTGTACTCAAGGGGAGTGGGAGTATAAGTTGACGTTACAAGTACAAGCTCAGTCAAGGATTTGAAACCCTAGAAAATACAGATTTTGGATATGAACCGCCCTAATTTCATTTGACCTAATTGGGGGAGCAGAGGGGCAGAAGATAGGGATTGATTGGAGGCTGGATGCTTCAGAATGTTCAAAAGAGTAGACCATGTTATTATGCATTTGCTAATATATATCTTTGACTTTTTTCTCATTATTCTATTTTCTATTTATTTCTTAAATTCAAGAAATGAAAAAAAGAAGAACAGTAGAACATATTAAATAGAACATGCATCTGGATCTCAAATAATCATCTTCAGGTAATAGTTGCTCCAAGGTCATCACTGTTGCCAAAAGAAATCTGTACAAGGGTGTTTATTCTGAGTAGGTAATTTAATAACAATGTAGCCACACTTTCAACCATTTTATTAGCATACTGTCTATATTGCATTTTCTACTTTACTGTGGCAGCTGCTAAGCACGGGAGGTACATAAGGACAAAACAGCTGGATATGAAAATGCAAGAAATATGTTGCTACTACTGTACAGCAAACAGAAATAGATTTGTCTTTTCAATAATTTTAAGCTGTTAGTCATATCAACACTGATAGCAGCAGCAGTACCTCTGGAAAACTGGGACAGTGTGCAGAACTGCCAGCATCTCATGACAAAACATGCCACATTCTGATGTTACTGTTAAACAGGATTAACATCAGGAATTAAAAATAACAGCAATGTTTGAGGAAGCAAGCCTTCTCATTTGCCCTTAAGAAACCTCTGTGTGCTGCTAATGCTAAAACAGTTACCCACACTATGAAAAGCTATTTTAATCATTTCAGACACTTGCTGGCATTACTTCATGCAAATTACTTTAAAGATTTTAGGCTGAAACTCTGAGAGCCCAATCCTATCTTCCCCCGCCCCCACACCACACACACACACGCTGGTGCAGCCACCCAAAAATGGGTGCACTGTATCGAACGGGGGGGGGAGGGTGATTGGGAAGCTTCAGAGGCAAAAGGGGATTTCCTTTTACACCTCTGTAAGCCTCCCAATATATATAGGCCAGCTCCTGCCAACCTAGCAGTTCCAAAGCATGTCAATGTGAGTAGATAAATAGGTACCGCTTGCGGGAAGGTAAACAGCGCTCCGTGTTCCAGCTGCATGCTACGCGCTGCTGCAAGGAGAGTCATGCCGGCCACATGACCATGGAGGCGTCTTCGGACAACGCTGGCTCTTCGGCTTTGAAATGGGGATGAGCACCACACACTAGAGTCGGACACGACTGGACTTAATTGTCAGGGGATACCAAGCCTCCCAAACCACAATGGGTCTCCTTGAACCTGTGCCAGTGAAATCGCTGGTGCAAGTCCAAGAAAAGAAAGGGGGTGGGAAGGTTGCTGAAAAGGGGAACATCACTGTTGGATCCACCCCCTCCCACAGACTCCCCGCCCCATCACACCCCCTCCCCACGCCATTGCTGCTTTACCTGCTCCAGCAGGTGGTTGGCAATCTGCTGGTGGACTGGGAATGCTGCCGCCGTCACTGTCGCACTCCACGTGCTGTCGGCAGCCACTTTGCGACAGCAGAAGTGTCACAAAGGGCTCTGTGCGGTGGCCCAATCCTCAATAGGATTTGGCTGTGAGTGTCATAAAATGGCTGTTTAACATTCAACCGCTATGTGTATTATTACAAGGACCTTTATGTTTTTTCTGCCCTTTTATTGCAGCATTTAATTCTAATTGTGTAAGAGGATGCATATGTATGAAAGGGAAATACATGAATACTCTGAAATCTGCTAAAAGCAGGTCATTTTAATGCAGGATATGACAGCATGCATCCTTAGTTCTACCATCTGATATTTTACAGGTAAACAGGACATTTCAGACACAAGATGGAAAAAAGTATGAATAGACCATTCAAACAAAAACGAAACAGCTAATTTCTGTAGACAGACCACTAAGGTCAATACACTACACCACCAAAACAAAATGTGAAACACTGTGCACTCCTCTTAATACAATTTGTTATGCAAACATGACTGTACGGCATAACAGTAGCCATGTATTTGGACAAAATTTGCCAGTTTTTGGTACAGATGATCTTTTAATTGTTGTGTATGTACATGCTAATAAATGCACACCGAGTGACAAAGTTCAGCAACTGGCCAATTTTCAAAGGGTGATTTGCTGCTATGTGTGCAGCAGCATTTATGTGTCTCTGTCCATCACGCCATCAATGTTCAGGACCTCGTCCAAATCAAGAGGAAAAACTATCAGCAGAAATTACAGTCATCTAATACTTGAGCAATGTAGAGGAACACCTTGGTGCAGGCCAAGCTGCAGAGGAGCATTTCAGCATTCCCTTTCTGGGGCATTATAAAGATCAAGTTAGTATGGTTAGAGACATGAAGTGACCTGATGCAGCTTGAATCAGTGGCAGATGGTGGAGAGCAAGGGGGCAGCAGATTCAGGGTGCCCTACCTTGAGTCTGCCATTGCCTCCCTCCAGGCCACCACAGACACCAGCTGCATTGACCTGCTTCCTACTCACTCAAGCAAGATCATCCACCACCTTACCATGCTCCTCATGCGGTTTTCGCAAACCCAAAAGAATGAGCTCCTTCATTCTCACAGTCCCTTTACATAAAACTGGAAGTCTTGAACTTCTGGGTTATGAAACTGTACGAGGTGCATGGAAAAGGACATTTTTTTGTCCAGGCGCGCTGCGGCAGAGGCGGCAGCAGCGGGGGCGGTATCCCAGTTTACACTGCCCCAGGTTAATGACACAGATTGATTCTTCTTTTCAGAAATTGGTTAGAAGTACCTGAAGTTCCCTTCTAGCTCAAGGACCAAAACCTTTTCTAAGGAGTTAAATGTTCTTTGCACAGGAGCATTACTGTATTGGAATACATCCTTACTTGCCAGTTCTACCAAGGGCTATCTTTAATTTAGTCTGTTACAAAAGGGGAGCTGATGCATACTAAATTTGATTTTCCTTAACTGACCCCCATAAGCCTCTTCACCTTATGGAAGTAGAACATACTGGAGCTGGGAAACTTACAATCACTCAATACCTATATATTTAGGCTGCAATCCTGTCCAGTGATTTTGCTGGGGTCTGTGGCACCCGGGGCAGCATTGCTGTCAGCAGTACCCCCCGTGGCTTTTGTCACCCCCTTCACTGCAAGGAGGGTGACAAAGTTCCGGGAAGTACCAGAAGCCACCGCAACCATGACCGCTTTGATTGGTGCTGCAGTCAAACCACTTGCGGAAGCTTCTGGCAGGGGGCAAGGAGGATGAGCGTGCAGAGGCGAGTGGTGATCAGCTGCCCTTCAGCTTGGAGGTTTTTTTTGCTCTTCACAAAATAATTGGCTGCATTCCAAGCCAAAGGGCAGCTGATCACCGCCCGTCTCCAAAGTAGCATAGCTACCACAAAGTCAGAGACGATCCTAGGGGGGGCGCCAACGCCACGCACCCACGTGACTGCGGGCGTGACGTCACGCGGCCTCAACTATGCCCCCTCGGTGCCGTTTTCCTACCTATTTCGGAGCCATTCGGACAGAGGGAGGGCGGGAGGGCCCAACCTCGCTCGGCGAAAACAGCGGAGCCAGCGACGGAACGACTAAAGGCAAGTCCTACGGCCTGGGGCCCACCGCACCAACCCCCACGACACTTCTGCACAAAGTTGCAAAAAACCCACACAACAACCTTGGCCCTTGTACCCAGGGCGGGCCACCCCTGCTGCTTTGCACTAGCTACACTACTGATCCTGTCCATGCTTTACTTCTGAGTAGACACATATAGGCTTCTACTGTTAATCTACAATATGATTGTGGGTTTGTTTTTATTCTTCCTTTCAGTGCTTGTGTGTGTGTGTGTGTGTGTGTGTGTGTGTGTGTGTGTGTGTGTGTGTGTGTGTGTGTTTCCTTTGAACTGAACTAAATAGCACAGTACACTACATCAACTTCAAACGTACATAATGAAATCAAAGAGAAGGTCAGCTCTCTCAGAGTATGTTTGCTTGTACTGGGAAAACTTGCAAACTCGAAAGGTTAATAACATAATAGAACAAAAGGACAGGTTGTCTCTGTACTCCATTGTCAGCACCCGAGGTGTGTATGGAAAGCAAAACACGTGAAACAATTCAGCACGCTATGCATTCCTTGTCAGTTTTCTTTGAAAATAATTAGACAAAAAATGGATAGATTCTACTGTATACATTGAAAATTTATACAGGCATAGGAGTGCCTGCACTATAACATGAGGTGTCAAACAGTGTTCTGCCATTTTAAGCCCTACAAATTATATTGGTCGGAAATTCTGAACGCTCCATCCAATCCTCTTGAAATGTGGGGAAGGTGAGAAATTTTGTTTCCTCTCAATGGTATCTGCTGAGCTGAAATCATGCACTGGATAGAGAGAGTGGATAGAGGGTTGTTCTTTACCCTCTCTCACAACACTAGAACTAGGGGACATCCACTAAAATTGAGTGGTGGGACAGCTAGAACAGACAAAATAAAATATTTATTTACCCAGCATGTATTTAATATGTGGAATTCCTTGCTACAGGATGTAGCAAGATGCCTTTAAAAGAGGATTGGACAGATTTATGGAGGAAACGTCCATCACAGGTTACAAGCCATGATGGGGATAAGCAACCTTCGGGTTCTAGAAATAGGCTCTCTCTGAATGCTGGATGCAAGGGAGTGGCAACAGGATACAGGTATCTTGTTGTCTTCTGTGCTCCCTGAGGCATCTGGTGGGCCACTGCTAGATATAGGAAGCTGGACTAGATGGGCCTTTGGCCTGATCCAGCAGGGCTCTTCCTATGTTCTCATAAGTTAAAACATTGTTTGTTAATAAAATCAACACCTTTTGCCCAAACCTCCAGAAATTTGATATAGATGAACTAGAGTTTGATCCAGATTAACTAGAGTCCACCACCTTCCCAAATTTGATGCGTAAAGCCATTGCTGCCCACAGAGAAATCAATGAGTTCCAGCTCTCTGCAATTCCTCCAACTGCACTTTTGGCTGAGTTGTGAGAAGTTGGTGTCAACCTGGGCAACTTTCCTAAACTGAAAATTCCTCTAGACTCCAGTGCAGGTAATTTGAGGACCACAGCTGTATATCGTAGGAATGTATACATAATGCATTGTATTGATGGCAGTAATTGTGGCTGCTACTCCTTAAATTTCCACTTCAAATTACAGTACTATATTAGTAGGTGGCATTTTGGAAAAAAATATTAAGCCTTGTGAAGATGCATCAGAAAGACATTCATCAGGGTTCATCAAGTAATTGGGAAGCTTCATCTGTTGGACACATCCCTTCCCCAGTCCAATGCCAAGCTGAAAGACCAGGCAAGGGATGGGTGCCTGGGTCCTAATTTGTAAAGCCAGAATAATATAAGAGACTGTACAAAGTCTTTACTGCTTATATGGTGCTGAAATTAAGGTCATCATCTCAATTTCTAATTTCCCATTATTTTTTTGGCGCATGAAGGACAATTGTAAGCACCTTAATACACACTGATCTTAGGCTGTTCTGGAATCCGTTCCAATTTACTATATATTTTGAGGTTTGTCATACCATTTTTCTAAACAAGAAAAGCAGAACTCGTAGGTTTTTGTACTGTAGTAACCAAGAGCAGGTTGGTCAATCAGAAAGACCACGGTTCAATTCCTCAATCCTGAATTTAAGATTTTCCATTAGGAAAGCCTCTCTCAGCCTCAACCCATGCCTGCAAGATGGGTTTAACAACAACAACAAACATCTTAGGATCTACCTTACAGGTAGAGATGCACAGAATTTTTCCTTTTATTTCCATGGATTTTTCTGCTGTTCCATCCTATCAGAAACACATCCAACCAAATCCTTTTTTTCCCCAATGTGCAGGTGTTTTGCACAAGAATTGAACTTCCCAATAGAAATTAAATTGGATAGGATCAGTGGGTCCAGGATACTTGTTCACACCTGCAGATCTACAATATTCATGTCAGAAATTGAGTCGGATATATTACTACAGCATCCCTATTTACAGCACTGTGAAAGACGCTGGTCTGATGTGTGTGACACATTGTGAACATCCTAAGAATTACTATTGTTTATTATTAAGAGTCCTTGCATCATATAAGTCAGGAAACACAAGAGATGTCACCCAAACAGTATCTAAAGTCTCCCTGCAAAGACCTTTGACTTCTGAAAATACTACACATGCATACAGTACGTAAGACCAAGTACAAGAAAGGTAATAGCTGAATAGGGAAAAACCATCCGGCACCATTACATATAAAAACAAACATTCACTTTTGGGAACCTCTGGCTATCTCATGTAACAAGGTAAGAGATACCTGCTGGTTTCTCCATATTTAATTTTTTTCTGGAATGTCACCCCGCCTCCCATGTATATGGGGGGAGTGCTCCCTGCTTGGTTCTTCCCCATGCACGTGACCCCTTGCCAGGTGTAGGGCTAGCCAGGCGGTGATTGGGTCGGGATGTGCGGGGGGGGGGGCAAGGGCTGCTAGGTAGAGCTGGAGCCTCCTTGGGCCATTCCTGTTTCTGCACAAGTTCCTGCTCAAATGAACATACAAGTTCCTTAAAGAAATGGCATGTGGTCCTATGTAGCAAAGAAAGAGATGAACCGATTCATGTTTAGAGCCCCATGAAGAAGTGTTCAATGTACCATACAGAGGAAACTTTAGTACAATGACGTATATCCAAGAAGGGCAAAGGAAATGATAGAACATTGTGCAACATGACAAAGACAAGCACACAATGTACAGTCAAGTTTCATTTTTTATAACTTTGAAGAAGAAGAAAAAACTATGTCCTTCCATTCATACAATGGTGTTTCATTAAGACCTAAACGAATATTTGCTGTTTGGCAAAACAAGCAATGGAACTACATCAGACGGCACTTGTGTCTGCCAAGAACATCACAAAAAAACAGCTTTCACTTGGCAGGGTAAAAATATCTCCCAGAGCACTCAAATGAATATTTGTAAATATTCAAAATGCAGTAACTTTTGCAACTTTATCATTGAATTTTGAATAAAGTTTAAAGCATATTAAAATTTACATTTTGAATATGGAATTTTTACCTCAACGTGTGAAATGTGAATGTTTTTTTGGGGGGGGCCTCCTCTTTATTATTTTATTTTCACAGGCTTCAAACAGAGGCGTATTTAGGGCGGAGCAAGCGGAGCACCCGCTCCGGGCGCCATCGCCCGAAGGGCGCCCCGCCGCTCCGCCCACGAGTCGGACTCGGACTCGAGTCTCGAAGTCCGACTCGGAGACTCGAGTCCGAGTCCAACTCGGAAACTCGAGTCCGAGTCCGACTCGGGCCGGCCCCCTCAATCAAAATTGCGCATGCTCAGACTGTTACTGAGGGAAAAGGGCAGCCCTTTTCCCTCAGTTAACAGACTGAGCATGCGCAAAAAATTGCGCAGCGGGCCTTCCTTAGAAGGCCCCGGGCAGCCGGCCGGGGAAGACGTCCCCAGCCAGCTCTCCCGATTGGGGGGGGTCCCACCGGGAGTGCGCCCCTTCCTCCGGAGCTATTTCCTTATAGGGGCGCCTACCCTCCCCCGTGCTCCCCCCCGTGCTCCGGGCGCCAAGAGAGGCTGTTACGCCTCTGGCTTCAAATATAAAACCTCAAAAAATATCAACTGTCAAATTATAATTGCCGGTGCATGTTACTCATCAAGTGATGTCAGATACTAAATACAATTGTATTCTTTAAAAAAGATCATTACCTATCAGATTCTATCTAATGGTAAATACTACTGTATGCGCCTCCATGTAAACTGGGTGTACATCCTAGAAAATGAATTAAATGTTGTGTTCAGCAAGGCACAATGGTTCTGTAATAGGCATGCAGTAAGTTCTTGGTAGATACAGTAAGTATCTATGTAGAAAGTGTTTCCAGAAGTAAACAAGATTGAAAGTCACTCTGATATACTGTTGCATATCAGCTATCTATATTATCAAATTCTAAATATCACAGCATTCAAACTATCAAATATAACAAAGCATCAACTGTTAAATTACACATACTGAAATTATACGTTCTCAGCTGTCAAATACAGCTATCCATCATGCAGAAATGCAGAAAATTAGGGGGAAGCAATTCATTTTAGTTCTATGGTAGATCAGGAAGTTAAAGGAAGGATGATTTTAGGGCAGCCTCATCACGGATACCTAGAAAAGAGGATCATCTCAAATTATTATGAGAGTGCTGTGGCCTTCAATTCATCATACGTCTACAGTTAGAAATCACAAGGGTGACATTTATTGAAACGAAGTCTCTTTGATTTTTAAATATCTTCAGGTATCCAAGAGCCCAATCCTATCCAACTCCAGTGCTGATGCAGCTGTGCCAGCGGGGCATGTGCTGCATCCTGCAGTGAGGGGGGGGAGCAGTCACGGAGGCCTCCTCAAGGTAAGGGAACGTTTATTCCCTTACCTTGGGGCTGCATCGGCACTGGAAAGCTCGATAGGATTGGGGCCTAAATTAACTCTAGATAAAAAAAAACTACAAATATGATGTACAGGGCCCCCCCAGTATCCACGGGGGAATCTGTTCCAGCCCCCCCCCCCCCGCAGATACCGGAGAATTGCAGATAGGGGCAAACGCGTCCTCCACGGCCCCCCTTGGTGGCTAGAGAGGCTAGCTAGTTAACTGAATGCTAGAGAGGCTCAGCCGAAGAACAAGAAGCAGGAACTGGAACTGCTTCCTGTTCTTCGGCTAAGCCTCTCTAGCACTCAGTCGGCTTCAGCGCTATAAGCCGCATGCTGCTGCTTATAGTGTTTGTTTACACACAACCTAGTAAGGTAAATTAATGGCTGGTGAGATGCCAGGGAGACCGCCAGGGGCCCCTGTATATACATGTTCTGTGAGTAAAACATATTGCCAGTGCACCAATATACTATCTTTCATGCAAAATTATTAATATAACATCATGAAGCTACATACACTGTACAGGGTTACTATGGTGAAATGGGGTGATTTGTTGTTGAAATTCAAATCAATAAACTTTATTGGCATAGACAACATACAACATACAGTCAGCATACAACCAACAAAACAAAACAATAATAGTGGGCAATAGTCACTCCACGAACAAAATAATATCTGAGGACTTAATTAAACAGAACATACCTAAATATATACATAATTAGACTATAAGCCTGTTGTTGATATTAAACCCATTTCCTCCCAGCCCACAGGTGTATGCATTTAACTCCTGCTGCGTATATACACCCTTGGGTAAAAATGCCTTAAATTAATATAGATTCATTTGAAAATGGTTTAATATAATCTCTGGCAATATTTATATGGATGGTTGAGAAAAAAAACAAGCAAAAAAGAAAAAGAGGTGGTGAGTTTCAGAAGGGATTGCAAGGGCATAATTGTTATTGGTTAAAAATTACCAATCAGAAAAAGCTGGATGACTATTGGATGGTGTGAGTGTTACATGGTCAATATTTTATTTCTGTTTATTTCTACTTAATTCAGGCATGCAGGAGACATGCAATGAAATGATATACATTTGGTACTGGACACCTGCCTGAAGAGCAAAGTGCTAGACGAGTACTGTGAATATTAGAAGGACTGTTGGCAGGAGGTCACAGACCCCAGGCCAGGAAGGCCATGTTTCTGATCTTGCATTGGAACCATGTAACCCACCTCCACTCCCTATTTGATCATGGAATTCACCATCTATAGCTTGTTTACTGCTAAAACATGAATGCAGTTTTTATGCCTCCAAAATGGAGATGAAGCTTTCCAACTCTGAATCCTGCTGGAACAGCACAATTAATGGTGTATGACCCTAGCCACGTTCCTGGACTCCTGACCTGGGGGGGGGGGGGAAGCAACGTTTGAAAGACAAAGGGGAGGTTTCATACCTCCAACAGTCACCAATCTCAAGATGAAGGTCAATTTAGGCAATGATTCAAGTGCCATCCAACCAACTACCACATCCTCAACCGGGTGTTGAGACAAAGGCAGAACCCACCAAGGGGGCCCCTGGCTAACAATAGAGGACCTCCTGATTGATAGTGGCACTCCACCTAAGAATTCCATAGGATTCCATTGCAGCTCTCAAACATCTGAAGTTTATCATATGTGACTCTAAGCACTTTTTGGCCTCCCCTGTTATACCCTTCCCTGTTCTTTTACTATCAACCTAGTCCATATTCATAAAATGTCTCAGTGGATAATCCTCTCCTCTCATCCCATCTCTGTATTCTTGTCTTGTCTGAATACTGCCTACATCTTGGCATGTCACATTAATGTGTGTAGCTTATACAGCTCCTAGTACATCTCTTCGTTATATAAATGTGGAATAGAAGTCACAGTAGTAAAAAACGAAAAACCCAGAACGGGTCAAAAATTACAAAGAATTGTAAACAAAGATTAAATTACCTACTTCTTTCAGATGAAAATACTATACTTCTCACATGCCTATAGCTGTGCCTCCTTAGCGAAGACCCTCATAAAACACAACCAGAATAAACATACCCACTGCATCAAGATCCATGCTTATTTTGCATGCAATCAAAATTATGCTTTGTCCAGGTCATACCTTTCATTGTCACCACCAAAATGGGAAACCACAGGCACACAATTCAGGGTGGCTGTTTATTTATTTATTTAAAAAAAAATTATACCCCGCCTTTTCCCATGCCAAAGGCAAATTTCTCACGGTCATTTATTATGTTACCTCCAAAAACCATAGCTACACTCTGCACGCACACTCTTAAAAAGTTCACAGGGTCCATAACAATCAGCTATAACTTGCTTAATTAGTTTCTCAAATACTTGAACATCATGATTAATGGAAGGTGTAAATTAAGCCTATTTAGAAGAGAATAGGACCTTCCTTAATCCATCCATTTTCATTAATATATTCCACCTAAGTTTCCATTCAAAGCACTCAGTCTACTTTGAAAAAAAATCATTTTCACCAGGGTACACTCCAAGAAAAATATGGGACATCCTAATACTTTTAAATAGCAATTGATTGAGGTAGTTATTTCCTCAGTGGGAGCGTTATTTGCACAATTGCTAATCTAATTGTTAAGGAAGCAATTGATGTTTTATTTCCAAGTTATATGAGTTAACAATGCTAAAAGTAACCTGCCCAATGGAATCTCAATGCTCCTGTACAACATTTAAAGCAGTGGTTCTCAAAGTTCTCCCCGCAAGGTGGGGAGAACTTTGATTCTTGGCAGGGGCGGGGGCGATCCTTGAGGAAAAAAGGTGCTTGTTTGACTTACCAGGGGTCCTGGAGCCCTTTGGAGGGTTTGGGGAGGTCCACGCTCCCCTCTGCAGGCCTCCCCAGCAGCGACAATCCCCAGGATCGCTGTTGCCATGCTATCCCCGCTCCTTGAGATGGCAGGGGACAATATCCAGTTCTGCTGGAACCATCCCTTAAGATGGCAGGGGACAGCATCCGGTCACACCCCACCAGCAACCCTTGGGAACCCAGGTGAGGGGTTCTATCCCTGGTTGCTGCCACCTCAGATAGGGAGGGGATTAAATCACCCTCTCCTCCTCTGCTCCCTGGTTCAGCAGAGAAGAAAGGAGTCGCCTCCTTATTAGCTGTTTCCCTCCCACTTATGAGGTTGGTGTGGCAAACTGAGCACACAAACAGTAGCTCTCCCAAAATGCAGCAAGACTTCCAAATCCATGTGGTGCTCAGGAAGGGTAAGAGATGTGTCCAAGGCACAGCGGTTCAGCTAGCTGGTACACTCTTGTTCATGCTGTACCTGAGCAGAACTTCCTAGGCTGCAATTTTAAACACACTATGGATTAAACTGATCACAATGGAACTAACTTTTGAATAAACATGCATAGGGCTTTGCATTCATTCCATACACTGCATTCCATAGGGTTATGCAGCTGGTCTGGGAATCTGTTCTTTGATGCCTGCATTTTAATATTCTTTTTACAACATGACATGTTTCAGGTCTGGATAATGGCATAGCAAATGCAAATGGAATTTGCGTGGAATTGTGAAAGAATTAGGTTCACTGGGCCATAGAAACAATACAGTACTTCACACCTCAAACTATGAACTGTAAGCTTTGGAGGTTACTAGAGGACTCAAAAGCTTCCTGCACAGAATTTTGTCATTTCAGTTGTTCCTAATAAGCTACTGCTAGAGTTTTACAGTAAAGGTTCTTGAAATGATGGGAAAGTAACAGAATAGCTTTGAAGTTTGTTGAATGTTTATTCCTTAACTCATGCTGGATGAACACACAAACACTGCAGTAGCTATAATTTATTTTTAAAATGAGTGAAGTTCCCATCACTATGATAGCCAGTCCGTTCCTTCTAGGTTGTAATGTACAGGTTCTCCTCCCTTGCCACCTCACTGCCACCACTCCTGCAGAGTCCCAACAGAACAGGTGTGCTAGAAAGTGGAGGCGATATCATGCCAGGGTCATGGGCTTTGTGTAGCCTCCTGTGATCAGCTTTTGGGATGGCAAGCCAAAATTACATGAGGGCCAGCATCCAGCTTTTCGTCACTGCGGTCTTCTGAAGGGTGCAAATGCCCATGGAAACTAGAAAGCGCGCTGCACCAGAAGCATAGTGTAATCACAAGATGGAAGTCAGTTATAAACTTTCATATATATGATGATGCTATAAACGCAAAGACTGTATAGTGGAAATCTGTATTGCACAAATTATAGATGTAGATGATGTGTCACACACAGTTAGCTGAATTTTTTAATATATATATATACGGATAGACAAGCTTAAAAAATAAATGCCATAAATGTGCGGGCATGGTTATTTCAGGAAAGAAAGCATCGTCTAATTCAGTGTCTCTCAAACTGTGGGTCGGGACCCACTAGGTGGGTTGCGACCTGATTTCTGGTGGGTCCCTAATTGCCTCAAGCCCTGAGGCTATTCAAAAATCAGATAGCTGCTAATTGCCCTGCAAACAGCTGAGCTCCTGCAGTTCGCAAGCATATATATCCTAAGGGAGATAAATGTTTGAGTCTCTTTTTTCTGGTATTTTTTTTTCCAAGTCTGTCAATGACAGGTAGTGGGGGCAGGTGAAGGCTGGGTCACATAACTAAGTCCCTCAAACCTTGAGGCTATTCATTAGGGCTGCCTCATTAGGAGAAACGGATTGAGGTTTTTTGGCAAATAAATAAATGAAATATTACTTGTAAATAAATAAATAAAATATTACTTCTTTCTAGATCACCTTTTTTTATAAGCCTCATAAAGCTAGGTGGGTCCCGATAGAGTGTCATTTTAAAAAGTGGGTCCCGACGCTAAAACGTTTGAGAACCACTGGTCTACTTCATTCAATATTCCCTTAGTTGTCATAAAGGTGAATGGAAGAAGAATGGATGCTTCCAAAGCGTCATTACAGACTTAGTTTACAGAATTAAGTTTCGCAGCTTAGAAATGTGCCCATACAAGTGACAGCACAGTGTGTTCCTGCATATTCATACTACTTTGATATCTATACCAAAATAACTTGTACTGGAACAACAAAGTTTAATATCTATATATCAACTAATTTGTACTGAAACAATTAAGTTTCTAAGGTGAACTATGCAGTTTGGAAGAGTGACCATTTGTGTCTTCCTCATAGCATTATTGATCCACGTTCTGCAGAGGAAAAGTAAAGTCCACTATATTGGTATCTGTTGCTTGGAAGATGAGATCAATCACGATCACATGACAAGTCTAAAGATAGAAAATGCATTAGACTATTGATAGAATTTTCTCAGTACATTAGCTCTACTAGATATACTGCATAACACAGTGGGAAAGGACCACAAACCATGTAACCTTAGCTCTTATTGCTTCTCCCACCCCAGCCCCAGTCTTTCCCAATCCCATTCACTTTTAAAGCAGTCCTGCTTACTTTGGTCTTCATCAAATTCCCAATTAACCAGCAACTGCTTACAGTCCAATCCTGTCAACAATTTAAGAACATAAGAAGAGCCCTGCTGGATCAGGCCAAAGACCCATCTAGGCCAGCTTCCTGTATCACACAGTGGCCCCACCAGATGCCTCAGGGAGCACACTCCACCTGGTCTAGGACATGCCGTAAAGCATGTCTGCGGCACCCGGCGAGTAGGCAGCACCAGTGCTGAGGCGCACGCCACTCTACTTACCCCAGCTCCAGAGCTGCGCCTGCCGGAGCAGGTACATTCTCCACCAGGCTGCGGAGGGGCGTGAGGAGAGCAGAACAGGCAGTGTCGTCATTATGACACTCCAGTGACGTCACCACTGGAAGTGATTTCGCCGCTGCTGCAACTCCCTTCGGAGACGCAGGGCAGGGCCAAACCAAAGGCCTTCTCTGCCGCCCACTGTTTCTGCTGGCAAAATGGTGCGGTTGTCACCCTGCATGTCGCCTGGGGGCCCCACCCCCCCAGTGCCGCTTCTGAGAACGGGCCGTTTCAGGTAGGTGGGACTGGTCAGCCAGGCCCTGGCTGGGGGAGGGATCGGCAGTGGCATGCTCCGACGAATCCTATCTCCCTTCCTGGGCCTGGCCACCATTACTCGGGTCTCCTGGATTTATGCCAGTAAAACAGGCACACATCCAAGGAGACCTGTTCGGGTGGCTGGGGCTTACACTGGGGGAAGGGAACAAACTTTCCTTTCCCCCGAGGTGACCTCCCAGCTGCTTGCTCTGGCCCTTGATACAGCCCTGCTGCATTGCAGGGCACAGAGTTAGACAGGATTACGCTGTTGTAGAAGTTACAGAATATGCAAAAGGAAATTTATTTTAAAATCTTCATTCATTGCTATTATTATTATTTAAAAAATAATCAGTAGCTTCATCCAGGAAGTTATCTTTAAGCCACAGGACCACACAACATGATTTCCTACAATATGATCAAAATTTATCTACGTCAACAGACAGAACAGTAGTAAACTTCAATTTATGAAAAATGTGTTTACATTGTAAAAAAAATTAACTGCCCAATCCTATCTCCCACTATTGGCGCTGATGCAGCCATGCTGACAGAGCATGCACTGCATCCAATGGTGGGGGCCAATCAGACAGCCAACAGGAGATACAGTAAGTTTAAAAAAACTGGTTTTACCAATCACCTATGGGTTTCCTTGGACATATGGCAGCCATTTTGCTTGTGTATGTCCATGGAGAGAAAATGGGCGAAAGAGGGGATAAGATCTGGTGCATGCCACCAAAATCCACCCCCTCCATGCCCCTGCCCACCCTGAAACTCCCTCCCCTTCCCTGCCCACAACATGCCCATGCCGCCAATTTACCGGCACTGACGGAGGCCTCTGGAACTGCTGCTGCGTGCACTGCTGCCCATTTGAGGCAGCGGCCCAAAAGCAAGCGACAGCGGCTCAGCTTTTATGCCACTGTAAAGGACCTCGCATTGCTGGAATACTAGTTACAGCAGCACAAGGCCCCAATGGGATTGGGGCCTAAGGCTCCCATGTTTGTCTCAGTTCATAATATCATACTATGTATTGCTAAAGCACTCTGGTCATTGCTACACAATTCCTCCAAAGTCCACATGATCACACAGATACTTGAGAAGTTTTTCAGCCCAGCCCATGAAGCAAAACGTTCTGAATCATGCACTTCAGGCCCTTTGCTATTGGTTCAAAATGACAAGTCAGCACATACAGTTAACCTAAATTCCCAAACCTATTTTTTGCTAGGGCAACTGATAATTCTCAACAGACTCACTAGTGCAACACGACAAAATATAGCACAATGCCAATGAGGCAGGGACATTATTTCTGGGTCACAGACAGTTAAACAAAATATTTAGGATCAACAAGCATAAACCTTGGCATGTCTGCTTTCCTGAAGTTTTCTGTCACATTACCCAAAATAACTTATAAAGGATGCTTCTCTATATTGAAAAGTTAATGTTATTGAAAAGGTCACATTAAAATTTCCCTGCTGTCTTTAAGTAAAACATGATCTACTTTGCATGTACATAATCTATATTGCATGTAATGCACTTAAACGAGACACTATAGATAGAAGGTGTTGATGGAGAAAGGCTCTTGAGTGACTGCCTCTCAAACTAAGACACAGACCATGGTGCACTGTTTCAAGTATCCAAAGCAAATTCAGATATGTAGAGAGTGGCGACTTGCAAAAAGAAGATATGATTACAAGAGAATAGTAAACGTAACATGAAAAACAATGCCCTGCATGTGGATACATTGAGCAATATAATACGTATGGCCTAGAAAATAATTTAATAGAATTGCTTCAAGAATATTTCTCATGCATTCCTCTAAAAATAAATCTGCTTTAAAAATCAAATTAGCATATTTAACAACTTTATAAGAGCAACACTATTTCTGTACTCTCACAGTACACAAGCTTTAACAGCTGGCTATATTTGTCTTACTTTGCTCCTCTCACTTCCTTGAAGTTTTTTTCCCTTTGGAGAATTCTTCTGCCTATTAATCATATCCCCCCTTAAAAAGCCACTACAAGACTTCATGAGGGAAGAAGGATTAACAAAGAGCATCAAATTTCTCATAGGAAAATGCAACATTCCTCATTGTTCAAACCTCAATAAATATGTTTCTTACCTTCTGTTGGCGATGTCTTCAAGTGTCTGCAGAGGCCCTCAGTGTCCCCATAGGTTTCTTTAAGTTTTACAACTGCTTCTGTTCCTCGAAGTTCCATGAGGGAACGCAGTTCCTGTAGTGTGCACCCAAATTCTCCTGCATGGTTGGCCTCATTTCTTTGGTTCTTTGAATAAAAATCGCTGTTTGTCATGTCACCCATTGTTGCTGGTGGTATTGCTCTTCTCAGTGCGTTACATGCAACTTGAAAATGTGCAGGGGTTGGGACTCAGATTCCAGCCTAAACAGCAGAATCAATCCACTTTAAGCTTCCAGTTAAGAAAGCAAGTAATGACTGATGTGTCTCTGGCCAGGTAGTAGTCCACTGGATAGCTGCTTTCAAGGCTGCAGAGCAGTTCCACCCCATTCACCGTTTCCCATTATGCTGCACCCAGACTTTTGGCATCTACATGGTCATCTCTTCCTTCAAACCTTTTGGGGAAAAAAAGAAGCAGCATGCATTAGTAGCTCAAGTGAGATGCACTGAAAGGCATTTTCATCACCACTGTCAAATGGGGCTTGATTACAGAAAGCCTAACACAGAAAGGTTTTACACCAGTCCTGGAAAGATGCTGCAAAATTATAGTCTCAGTTGGCTCCAAAATTGTCACAGAGCTAGCTGTGTCACCCACAAGGCTCTTTCCAGTGTCAGTAGCAATTGCAGCAGGTCCTTACTTTAATCAAGTCCCAAGAGCACCAGCTAAATGAGATGGCTCATGAATATTGATAAGCAAGCCATTAGACCAACAGCCTAGATGTGCCTCTGGTAGGGGCTCTTGTTCATACTGCTCTATCAACCTTTTATCTGACAGGAATTTTTTTAAAAAAGGCATCCTGTAAAACTATAAAGTAATAAAAATTAATTGAACACTATTGCTTATGCTTTCATCCATTACCAAAACTATTTTTCAGGGCAAGAAAATTGAAATTGAAGAATAGGGACATTTTCATTTTCAATCTTCAAAACATTTAAATAAATTAAGTTTTACAGCTTTGACAGCCTATGAAGATAAACACAAACACAAGAAAAAAGATAGACCATCCGAGTGCTTTAGGCGTAACAGTAAGTCCTCTATTGCTGCACAAAAAGAAAAAAATGCTCTCCTTCAGCACCACCTGTTATCTGACTCACTAGCACATTTGATACCCTCCGTGCGAGAAGGGATATTTCTTGTCAAATTCCAAACAGTCAAAGAAGCACACCTTTACGGGACTTTAATGTGCAATATTTGGACATGCATATAGACAATTTGTGAGGCAAAGCAGTTAACATATTTTAAAATTCTGCTTCTCAGACACAAATACTAATGAGCCCTGTATAAATATGCTGAAGCCAGCTATTATATTTTGCCACTGAGAGTTTAAGTGAGATTAAAGGGCTTTGTTTTCCATCAAGTGGGTTAGCACCAGTTCACAGTCTGATTAAAAAAAAATACATGAACCTTTGAAAAGGTTTTGCTGTTTTGCACAACGAAAACAGACCTTTCAGATGTTAATATGATTGCTGGATAATGAATGATAAACCATTTCAGTTCAACATATTGGTCCATTTTTGTTATAGAATGTGTCCAGGAACAGACTGTGTGATACAGGAAGCTGGACTAGATCAGCCCTTGGCCTGATCCAGCAGGGCTCTTCTTATGTTCTTAACAGACGAAACACACTGGAGAATTTCTATAATTAATTTTGTTTTTCTAGGCCAAAGCAATAGTAAAAATAAGGCTGCAACCATAAACACACTTACCTGAGAGTAAGTTTTATTGAAAAAATGGTACTTACTTCCAAGTAAACATCGATAGAATTGCACACTAAATCAGTGTGAGGGGTGATTTTGTCAGCGCAATCCTAACCAACTTTCCAATACCGGTGCAGCCACAATGTAGCCCCGAGATAAGGGAACAAATGTTCCCCCACCTTAAAGGGGCCTCCATGACTGCCCCTGCACTGCAAAATGCAGTATACACCCTGTTGGCATGGCTGCATCGGCGCTGGAAAGTTCGTTAGGATTGCACGGTGTGAGTGTGCATGTAGATTGCTGTTTTATTCACTGTTATTTAATCCAAGACCTGTATGTTACTGTCCATGTGTTTTCCACCTCTGGTTGCACTGCCGCATGGGTTTTGTAGTGCAAGATGTTTAAGATGTGCAAGATGTTTCCCTTACTCACAGCGAAATCCTAACTACGTATCTGGCGGGCTCCCCCATTCCAGGTCACGCTAGCATGGCCTGGAGGTCTACTCGGGAAAAGGGAACATTCGTCCCCTTCCCCTGCTGTAGACTGGGGACGGCCCAATGGGCCTCCTCAGATTTCCGCCAGCTAAATAGGTGGCAGAAGAGGGGGCCGTGTAACGTCTAATCCGGCCCGGTGGGAGATGGGGAGATGGCGGATGCCATCCCCACCCCCTCCCAGACCGACTCAGCCAATGGCCCCCCTACCTCGCCACCTGGACCGCCCCCGCCTGGGTATCTCTTACCTTCCTCCGATGGCCGTGGGGATTTCCCGGCGACAGAGTGAGGGTGGCCGGCCTTGCGCCGGACTCCCTTGCTCCTGAGTAGTTGTGAACGTGCTTTACGGCATGTTCATGACGGCTTCCAGCAGTGGAGCACTCACTCCGCCACTGGAAGTTTAGTAAGAATTGGGCTACCCATGAGTTAAAAAAAAAAACACCTACGGGAATAATAATAATAATAATAATAATAATAATAATAATAATTATTATTATTATTATTATTATTATTATTATTATTATTATTAACAGTGTTTATATACCGCTTTTCAACAAAAAGTTCACAAAGCGATTTACAGACAAAATCAAATAATTAAATGGCTCCCTGTCCCAAAAGGGCTCACAATCTAAAAAAGATGCAGACCACCACCAGCAACAGCAACCAGAAAAGACACTGTGCTGGGGTGAAAGGGGGCAGTTACTCTCCCCCTGCTAAATATAAGAGGAGCACCAATTGAAAAAGTGCCTCTTGCCCAGTTAGCAGGGGCAATTATGATCACAGATCTACCATGTTTTGTCTACTTTGACCTCTAATGTTCATAATTGTTGTTGGGTCTTTTCACATGAAAAGTAGAACTGTGGGACTGGAAAAGTTGAACTGTGGGACTGTGCTCCTTTTCACAAGCAGCATGTGTCCTCCTGGGACCAAGTGCCTCATTGGGACAAAGTGCCAAGGTAAGAGAAGACACAGCGAGTTGAGCAGCTGTGCAAGTTCAGCAGCAGGGCGAGGAAGCCAGGCCCCAAACACTTGAGGAGAGGAGAGCTCAGGGAATGGGTTTGCTCTCTTGAAGCCATGGTTGCTGACCTGGAGAAGCAGAGACAGGTAGAGAGGGACCAGGGTGAGACTTCTAGGGACATGGAGACGGTGTCCTACCCTCAGTTGGGCAGCTCCTCAGCTGCCAGGGAAGGGAATATCAGGGCTGGAGGACGTCGATCTGGAAGAGGGAAACAATCCCCCAGTGGGGACCCCTTCTTCAGGTGATGGGCCCATATCCAGTCGCACTATGGATACTCCTCTGGGGAGGGGGCTTCTTGTAGTGGGTGACATAGAGAGGGGGGTCCGTGACCGATGTGAGGACCGCATGGTGACTTGCCTGCCTGGTGTGAAGGTTGCAGATGTCATAGGATACAATCCATAAGCAACCTCCTGGTTGAAGTAGGTTCTCTCTGTGCCAGGTGCAAGGGAGTGACAACAGGAAACTGGACTAGATGGGCCTTTGCCCTGATCCAGCAAGGCTCTTCTTATGTTCTTATATTGCAATAGGTTCCCAGAATTAAAATCTCATAAGAATTCAGAATATTCATTGTTCGGGCATTTAAGAAAAAAAGAGAGAGCACTTTTTCAATGAACATTCAATCAATTTGATTGAAGTACTGCTGTTTCTGGTAAGGCTGCCTGTAATTTCAGAACTATATTAAATCGCATGGAGCCACATAGTTCATATTAACTTAGGAAATTGAGCTGCAACCTTGATGCTTCCCTCACTATGCATCTCACTTCACCTGACAGGAAATGTCCCCTACATGGAGGAATTGACTCATCCCTAGCAGTTGTTCTACACGGCATCTACTTTTAGAAAGTCTGTTAATGCTGCTACCAGAAAGAATGGAAGTACTGCTACATCACAGGTTCAGAGAAGGAACTGACAAGGGACCCGTCAATTTCCCCAAACAATGTCAAATGGGACCTGGGGCCCATAACAGGCACTGGGAGCCAGCTAGACATGCATTGCTTGCTCTCTCCTAATGACACCAGTGCTGACTAGAAATATAAGAGTTTAAATTCCCCCCAGCCCCACCCCTCACTGCTGCGCCCAATTGGGTGCTAGGAGAAATGTCTTGCAAGGCCTGGGGAGCCCAGGCAAACTGGCGATCCCTCGCGAGAGCAGGGGATCGGACGGGTTTAAAGGTTCGTGCTGACTTTGTTTCTCACAGAGTGTTTTTTCTACAGGTTACTGACGTGTTCAGGGTGCTCAAGGCAATTCCCTTCAATTCACACTTCCATCACTCTGTATGAATATTTGTTCCAGCTCTTGTAAATACCACCATGCATCATTTTTGTCAGCCAACATTAGCCAGTGATGCTGTTTTCTCACACACAACTAAATAATTTGCCTGTTTAATATTTTATTTGACCATCAATTAAATATTAACCAAGAAAAAAAGCAGAGATTCTACATGCAAACCTACATGCCTCTTATTAACATTTACTGTACGCAATGGTTGAGATTTGCTTAGTGGCATACCCCAGAGAAATAACATCTCTTGTGTTTTGGGAAGTCAAATTGTAGAATACAGAAAGCACAGAGCATGACTAACATTATCCACTGATAATACAGCTCTATAATCCCATGGAACACGATATGCAAGTTTTATTCGATCCTGAAATCTCTTTTATGAAAAGTCCAGGAACTCTGCCAAGGTGCCCAGCAGTTTGCTTTGACTGAAACAAACACTACACTCAGACTCTTGCTCAGTGATTAGTGCAATTACTTCATAAAAGCCAGGGAATCTAAAACAAGAGACCAGGAGCTGGCAAGAATCCAGTGGAACAGTGGAGTTCTAGAATGCAGAGATCAAAAAATTGAAATATAATTTGCCCTCCTTTGATTTCCACACAAAAAAAGGCCAACTGGAACAGAATTATTTCTTATTACCTTTGTGGGGGATGAATCCTCAGCACATTGCTGAGGTGTTAGAGGGTCTTTGTTTTGGGGCTGACAGATAGTAGCCACGTTGAGATTATGAGGAGAAAGTGTAATTTGGCTAATTAAATCTTGTTTGAACTTTATGTGGCTTCAGCTTGATACATTTGAAGTCCTGTGTCCAACAAACTAGTTTTAGGAGGTCAGGGGGCTTTCACCTGATGTTTTCTCAAGTAGTAGCTCCCAGTGCTACACGGAAAACGGCTTTTGAATTTACAAGTTTCAAAAGCAGCTTGTGCTATAGTATGGGAGAGTCACAGCCCAATCCTGTCTACATCCAAGACCAGTGGAGCACACGCTCTGCCGGTCTAGGGTGTTGCAGACATGCCGTAAAGCACGTTTGTGGTACCCTGCGAGTAAGTGGCACCGGCGCTGACTCCGGCACCACTCTTCCCAGCTAAGATCTGGAGCTGCACTCGCTGGGGAAGGCGGAGTTCCTCACTCAGCGGCGGAGCAGCATGGGGAGGGCAGAACTGGATCCTCTGGGGGGGTGAGATTGGTCAGCTGGGCCTGGGAAGGGGGAGGGATTGTCGGTGGCCTCCTCCACCAAATCCTATCCCCCTTCCTGGGCCTGGCAGCCATTACACGAGGCTCTTAAATGTGCGTCAGCAAAATAGTTGGCGCACATTTAAGTAGACCCATTGGGGAGGCTGGGGCTCTACTTGGGGTAAGGGAAGGAATGTCCCCTTCCCCTGAGGAGAGCTTCAGCCACACTGGCACTGGGTCCTATCTGGATAGGATGCAGCACGGGCTCTACGGCTGAGCTAGACAGGATTGCACTGACAGCTATTTAAAGGAAAAAAAACTGAAATGCTATTGGGCTAATGCAAGCCTTGGGTGAATCTAAGCAGCTCTTTAGTTATCAGTCATTGTATCTACCACTTTATTTGTGTGTCCTGTTCTAAAGTTGTTATAACCTAACCTCAGTCCTTAGAACATAGGTGGATAGAAAAAATGAATAAGGAAAATGTTCATAGCTCGCTTATAATTCTGAAAGACAAGCCGAAACTATCATAAGTCCCATGCCTCATTCTGCTTGGGAAGTTAAACATGTGAATAAACATCTATAGCCTTGAGGTATCACTGCCACTATTCCCTGGTCCATATCAACATAATAGGGATCCCTGTTTTTTGTGTTCTTTTGGTGCCCTGTCTATTTAGAAATAAGCTCATGGCAAAAAGAGTCAGTCATTACATATTTCACAGTGTCAACTAAATGACCTCCAATCTCAGCCAAAGCCTCTAAGCACTTCTAGTACAGCAAATAATGATTTATTCTCAGTCTACCTTCTTTTGTCTCAAATTGCTCTGTCACAGCTTGCCAGCAGGTTACACTCAGAGAGAAGATGATGCACTTTGGAATGCAAAGAGATGCAACTGAGAAGAAAATTAAGCAGGTCCTACAAATCTATGCTAATGCTGAACTCTCAATATTTAGTCACTTTGACATAAACAAGGGGGATCAGGCGGATGTATTTTTTTTCTTTCAAATAACATTATGCTCTTGAAGTCTAAAAACAAAATTTTAAAATATACAGTAAAACCTTGGATTGCGAGCATAATTGGTTCCAGAAACATGCTTGTAATCTAAAGCACTCGTATATCAAAGCAAATTTTCCCATAAGAAATAATGGAAACTCAGATGATTCGTTATTCTGCAAGAGATCTTTGTGTGTGTGTGCACTATCTCCTGGGCTCAGCTAATTAAGAAGCTGCCCTCCCCCCTCCTTTGCTCTTGCAAACTAGCTCATTAAGCTGTTCTCTCCCTTCCTCCTCCCCTCCCCTTTGCAAAGTCTGATCTGCAGAACCTGTGCCTTGTTCTGCAGAGTAAACGTCTTTGCAAGAGGCAGATGGGGGAGGGGGAGAACAGCTTGTTAATGAGGTTTGCAAGGGCAGCCAGCAGGGGGGAGGAGGAAAGCTAAATGAACCAAGCCTGGGGGAAACAGTTCTTCCTTTCCAGACAATCACAGAGATCTCTTGTAGAACACAATGTACTCGTATTGCAAGACCTTGCTTGTTTATCAAGTCAAAATTTAGAAAACAATTTTGCTCGTCTTGCAAAACACTTGCAAACCAAATTACTCGCAATCCAAGGTTTTACTGTAACTACAGATTGGCAGATGGTTTATGGCCCTAGTGGTCATATTTTGAAATGGACTAAAGAACAAGAATTAGCTATATCAATTGACTCAATCCTGCCCCAGCCAAGAAAAAGGAGTTTCCCAGTACCCTCCTCCCAGTATAAACTGCAATAGAGGCTGCAACTGACTATGCTACAAATTATTATTTATTACACTTCTAATCTTGAGTGGAAGCTTTCATGGCCAGCTACGATTTTCCAGGACAAAGGATTTATAGGTAAAAAAGCCATGTATTTATCAAAAAGCCTAAAACTTGTTTTTAATGCAAGTTTTAGAGTTTTTGATAAATACATGGCTTTTTTACCTATAAATCCTTTGTCCTGGAATATTACACTTCTATCCCACTCTTTCTCCAAGGAGCTTGGTGATATACAGCATTTTCCCTCCTCCTATTTTATGCTCATAGAAACCCCCTGAGCCAGTAGGTTACAAGGGAAATAATCCCCCAAGGTGACCCAGTGAGCATCATTGTTGAGTGGGGATTTGAACCCAGGTATCGCAGGTCCAAGTTAAACTCTCTGCTATACCACAGTGGTTATAACATTGCACCCAAAACATTAGCTACCTAGAATGCTAATGCATCGCTCAAGTTTTAATTGAGAGTAACAAATTATCTAGTGATGCTGGGAGGGGCAAGTGAAAACCCCGTGTTACAATTTGCACCAAAAACCACTACTTGCCCATCTTTATTTATGGTTTTAGACATGCATCATATCGACTAATACACTCTTCCTTCGTTATCTGTACCTACGGTAGTTCATTCCTGAAAATGGCCCTTATAGGGAAAATCCAGATAACAAGTACAATTATTACATTAATTTAAATGGGAAAAATTCAAACTCATTCCAAAGCCATTTCAAGTTCACCTAAACATCACCCGGCCTAAATGCCTAAAACCATACAGAAAAAGTTGTGTGGTGCGAAAAAATAGAACAAATAAGAACAACATTATATCAATAAAGTGATGACGTTAGGCAGAGGAGGAAGGGTGAGAAGTGGGAGACTGTAGTGGTGAGGGAGACTGTTGAACGCTATCTGACGCTACTGACCAATGAGGGAAAAACAGGAGAGCTGATGTCATTTGTATCCATTTCCTCTTCATCCTTAGTGTTTTGGGATTTTGGGGGGTGGTGATGGATGAACATATCCAGCTGTGGTTGGCAAGTCTTCTTGTGCAACAGCATCTTTTTTATCGGCTTGAAGAAATCAACAATGCTTGACTGTTCTGTTTTTTCTCTTCATATAGATTTTTATATGTTTCAATACCTTGTTAGCAACATTTTTGCTTTGGAACTTCTTTTCATATTTGTCTCATCTTTGAAACTTCTTTCCATATTTGTCTCATCTTCCTCAAAAAACATTGCATCATGATGTTAGAAAAGCATCCTCACTTTTTCAGCTCCCAGTTCTTCGGTTCATCGTTATCACCATCTGATCTCTCTTCTTGTATACATTCTTCATAGGGTTAACATAAAACATAAGAACATAACAAGAGCCCTGCTGGATCAGGCCAAAAGCCCATCTAGTCCAGCTTCCTGTATCACACAGTGGCCCCACCAGATGCCTCAGGGTTGTAGTAATTCCTGATTTGAAAGAACCTTATGCTAGAACTTCTGAAACATTTTCATTGTCAACTTCTTCAAAACCTGCCATCACTGCCACATATACAATTTCCTTATGAACACATCTGAGATCATCTTCAAAAACTTTGAAATTGTGGACATATTTCAGGCATATTTTTTCCAAGCAGAGTTCGTGGTACATGGACAAAGCTATTGCAATCATTTTAAGAGCCTGCTTAATAGTAAACGTTTTTCAAATGTCCATAGTGGTTACGTTCACATCAGTATTAGTCCAACTCACAATCTATTTCATAATTTGTTGCAAATAATATGCCTTGAAAGTGCCGATTACACTTGATCCATGGGTTGTATCAAAGATGTGGTGTTGGGAGGCAAGAATACCATATGGACATTATCATCATAATCCTCAATGTGGCCAGGAACATTGTCAAGCCAGAGAATAACCTTGTTTTCAAGGTTCTTTTTTGCACAATATTCTTTTACAAAAAGGCAAAAATAACTATTTCTATCATCAATGAACACCTCACTAGTGACCCTACTCTTTCTATTGGACAGCCAATAGGTAGAGTGTGTTTTGAGATGCCTTTTAATGCTCTATGGTTTTCACAATGAGGGGCTTCAGCCTGATGTCACCCTCCAGATTCCCCCCTAGCAGGAGTGTGAGATGCTCAGCCTGCTTGACTCCAAGCCAATTCACCAGAATGTGGCCAAGCAAGGCTGACACCCCTCCCTGAGGGGCATGTCACCCTTACTTTCCATTTTCTGCTGCACCAATTCAGCCGTTTCAGCTCCAAGCCAAGTCGCCGAGTCCGAGTGGCAGAAAGCAGCCAAGCAAGGCTGACACCTCTGCCAGAGGGGCATGTCACTCTTGCTTGCCGCTTTCTGCCACTCCGTCTTTGGAGCCAAGCAGGTGAGTTGGAGTGGCTGCTGAGCCGGAAGTAATTGGCGTTGACATGATGATGTTATCACATCGCCACCAATTATTTCCACGCCTGCGCACCCGGTGAGTGATGCCAGGTTCAGCGACACCACTGGTGCTAAGTGTTCCTTGGGAGAACTATCAAGCCATACAAAGACTTTCTCTGGGGTTGCTTCCCCTTTTGTAACCCAGAAGGAGCAGACTATTCTTTCTTGAAATATCCATTTCAAAAGTACTGGGCTGACAACTACCTACAAATGGTACGTGCCAGCCAGGCCTCTCTCATTTGAATAAGCTACAAGCAGTGTGCTGCTCAGTATGTTATTACAAGCTTCACTAATCAAAACAATATTACCCACATAATTCTGTAGATATTACCAAAGACACGACAGTCTACTTTCAGTACATTGTCAGTAAGGTAAAGCTAGTCCAGGAAAGATGGAGAAGGCTTTGTGCGACTTTGTGTCCAACTGCGACTTTGTGGACAATCTGGCTCTGATGTCACATTTACTGTCAAGTATTTTCTACCATAGTTTGCCAGTCAGAAACCTAGATTATGTGTGCTTAACACACGTGGGATTTAAGTGCATGTAACTTTGGAGTGGGTCAAAGCCCAAAATGCACCAATTCTATGGGATAAATGCTGCAGAGCTGCATTCACACTGGAATGCATTGATACTGAACATTTTATTTTCAGACACCTTATCTGACCAAGAATAAAATTCAAAACAACAGAGCATCTATTGAATAAAAACATATCCTCTAATACTAACCCCTGCTAACTGGGCAAGAGACACTTTTTCAATTGGTGCTCCTCTTATATTTAGCAGAGGGAGAGTAACTGCCCCCCTTTCACCCCAGCACAGTGTCTTTTCTGGTGGCTGTTTGCTGGTGGTGGCCTGCATCTTTTTTTGATTGTGAGCCCTTTTGGGACAGGGAGCCATTTAATCATTTGATTTTGTCTGTAAACCTAATTGCTTTGTGAACTCTTTGTTGAAAAGAGGAATATAAATACTATTTAATAATAATAATAATAATAATAATAATAATAATAATACATCTCTGCTCAAAGTTACAATATTTAAGGGATTTTCAGCCATGTGATTTCAGTTCTTAAAATTGAAGAAATAAAGATCGATCTTACGATTGTCAGTTGAAATTCCAAATCCTGGTTCTACCGCGACGTGGAGCGGGCAAGCGGGATGGATTATCCAAAGCTGACAAAGTTGAAATCTTTAAGGTCTTCTGTGCTTGACGTTTCTCCCCAGGCATTAGGGGCTTCTTCGAAAGCGAAAAGAGAACCCAGCTGCAAGCTGGAAGGTGTCTTTTCGCTTTCGAAGAAGCCCCTAATGCCTGGGGAGAAACGTCAAGCACAGAAGACCTTAAAGATTTCAACTTTGTCAGCTTTGGATAATCCATCCCGCTTGCCCGCTCCACGTCGCGGTAGAACCAGGATTTGGAATTTCAACTGACAATCGTAAGATCGATCTTTATTTCTTCAATTTTAAGAACTGAAATCACATGGCTGAAAATCCCTTAAATATTGTAACTTTGAGCATAACAACTGGCCATGAAAACCTGCATGTATACCTAATACATCTCTGTCCACACAATGCCACAGATGTACATAAAATGAGAATATTGAGGTATCTACCGGTATTACTATTGAGGTTTTATCAGCCATTTGGATGTTTTCTTCTAGCCTTAAAAGGTTTCTAATACTTCCATTCCTGAAGGCAACCTTGGCAGTTCAAATGATGGATGGCTAAGCAAACAGACAAACAAGTACAAGGTCCTCTTATCAAGTTAAATGGTTTTTTTCAAATTCAATCAGAAGCTGAAACTGTTAAGAGTGAGCTAAGAAGTAAAACTAGCAGAATGGCATGGCTGCAGAAGCAAATTTCTTACTGTTAAAATGAATGGAGGAGAGTCAAACCTTTGAAGAAGCATATCATGAATTTACTGAGTGAATGTTATGAATTATCATGAATTTAATTAATCATGAGTACAGAATTTCTAAAAGAAAAAAAACCTATGAACAGAAGCTTGAATTAAGTACAGAGGGCATGTACCCTATTCCACAGAAGACCATTTTTACACATGACACTTAAAATATCTTCAGGCTTTTCTTATGTCATTTGCTTGCACTTGTGAATGTTGCAACATAGAATACGTGGTACTTTTAACGAAATGTAAATTCTTTTAAAAAAGGCTTTGTGTTCAAATTGAAAACAAGAAAAATGCAAAAACTGCCTTCAGATCATAATTATTTTAAAATCAGGTCTGGACTGTTTGGAGTCCAACTGTCAACATTACTAGTAATTAGATTTCTCTGTTTCGATGTAACAGACGAAAATCCAAATTTTGGAGCTAACCTTGAAAAGTAAGTTTTGAGCAATTATCAGCGTCAGGTCACATCTCTTTTAAAACTGTTAGATATAATAACAAAGCAAAACAAATACAGAAAGGTAATACATGCGCCTGATAATCTTTATAAATGGAAAGAATAACCATTACATGAACCAAAACTGAAGTTCCTATAACACAAAGGCTTAATGTAAAACTGTCATATCAGAGGGATTACTGTCATAAACACTGATTTGCATAACCTTGAGACTACAAAAGCAGAAAACTACAAACAACTCTGATAGGCAGAAGGCAGTGAATCACTGCATCCTATTAAGAGAAATTTGAAAGACTTCTCATTGCAATTACAGCTATTAACAAGTATAAGTCTCCTGTTAATCCCATAGGATAAGAGTGAAAATATGAAATCAGTGCAATTCTCTCATGTTCTAAGAATTGAGGTGACATTGTTGTTGTTGTTCAGTCGTTAAGTCGTGTCCGACCCTTCGTGATCCCTTGAACCATATCCTGCCAGGCCTTCCTGTCCTCCACTATCTTCCTGAGTTCGCTCATTTTCATGTTCGTTGCATCGGTGATGCTGTCTAACCATCTCATCCTTTGCCTTCCCCTTCTCCTTTTGCCTTCAGTCTTTCCCAGCATCAGAGTCTTCTCCAGAGAGTCCTCTCTTCGCATTAGGTGGCCAAAATATTTGAGTTTCAGCCTTAGTACCTGTCCTTCCAGGGAACAGTCAGGGTTGATTTCATTTAGGATTGACTGATTTGATCTCCTAGCAGTCCAAGGGACTCTCAGGAGTCTTCTCCAGCACCACAGTTCAAAAGCATCTATTCTTCGGCGCTCCGCCTTCCTTATGGTCCAGCTCTCGCAACCATACAATGCTACTGGGAACACCATCACCCTGACTACACGAACTTTTGTTGGCATGGTGATATCTCTGCTTTTTATTATGCTGTTTAAGTTTGCCATAGCTTTCCTTCCAAGGAGTAAGCGTCTTTTAATTTCATGGCTGCTGTCTCCGTCTGCAGTGATCTTGGAGCCCAAAAAAGTAAAATCTGTCACTGCTTCCATTTCTGCCCCTTCTATTTGCCAGGAATTGATGGGACCAGATGCCATGATCTTAGTTTTATTAATGTTGAGTTTCAAGCCAACTTTTGCACTCTTCTCTTTCACATTTGCAAAGCAGTCATCACTTTGATAACCTGAGACAAGAAAAGCGGTTCTACAGGCCATCTAGTTCGATACCAAAAACCCATACAAGGTGGGCCCCCATATCCACGGATTCGCTATCCACGGTTTCAGTTATCCATTCCACGGATCATGGGGACCCATCCCCCAGGCTTTTACTTTTTTCCCAGTGAGCTTCGTTTCTTCCTTAAACAAACAGGAGAAGCAACCTCTGGCTACTTATTGCAGGCAAGTAGAATAAGACTAAGTCGTAGAGAGGGAATTGGGAATTGGAGTAGGGAAGGAGAGAATTGGCCCAAAATCAGACAGAGGCACTTGGCTTGTGCAGGAAAGAAAACAAAGGAACAGGTAAAGAATGCTCCGAAGGAAATATAAGAAATTCTGTCTTTGACACAGCTTCAAAAAGTAAGCAGACACCCATAAAGAAATAGCTAGGAGACATGATGAAAGGATAACAAAAGAAGAGGACAGATTTGAGAAAGAAACGGATAACTAAATATCACCACCACAGATATGATAATTAATAGCAAAGAGAATCCAAAGGATAAAGATAAACAACAAAAAGGTGCAAAAACCCCTTGAGAAATCCATTAGGTTGAAAAAAAGAAGGGAACTAATAGGCGAAACAAACATTATAATGGAAATGCACACTATTAGAAAGAGAAGAAAAAAATAAGTGTGGAAGCCAGGTTAAGATTTACTAGAAAGGTATGTTTTATTCAGCTACTGGCCCCAAAAGGAATGCTAAACCTTTAAGGTACATCTCCTACTAAAACTTTTATTGCAGAGACTCTTAGCTCTTCTTTCCCTATATTTTAAACATAACTCAATTTTTTTTTTTTGAAATATCATAAAATGAATCTTTTCCTCAAATTCAGTTATTTTACCTATTTTTCTCAGATTCCAAAATACTAGCTGAGGCCATTCCTTAAATTATATTGATTTCTTTAATTTAAAAGAAGATCAATGATTAAACTGAGCTGAGCCATAGCTGACATGCAAGACCTTAAGTATCCTGGGGGGGGTACTTCATAGTCACATTGTATTTCTCATCCTATACCAGGGGTGGGGAACCTATTTGCGATGGAGGGCCATTTTCCCATGGGGAAAATGTCCCGCGGGCCATGTGCCCCTCCATCGCAAATGGGTCCCCCGGCGCGCGCAACCAGGGGGCGCGCGCAACCAGGGGGCGCGCGCACCAGGGGGCGCGCGCACCAGGGGGCGCGCGCACCAGGGGGCGCGCGCACCAGGGGGCGCGCGCACCAGGGGGCGCGCGCACCAGGGGGCGCGCGCACCAGGGGCGCACACACACACCGCCCCCCTGCTCTCCTTACCCTCCATGAATTAGGTTACCCCCCCTTATCTTACCCCCTTACCCCTCTTACCTTTTTCAGGCGGCCGCCGCCGCCAGTCCCCCGCGCGCTGCTCGGGTGACTCCTTTTGAACCCGTCTGTTTCTGCACATGCGCAGAAGCAGCCGGGTTCCAAAGGAGTCACGCGAGTTGAGCGCGCCGCGCGCTCTCCCCTCGGCGCGACTCCTTTCGAATCCGGCTGCTTCTGCACATGCGCAGAAACAGCCGAATTCGAAAGGAGTCGCGCCGAGGTGAGCGCGCGCGGGGCTGGCGGAGCCTCCGGTCTGCTCACGCGGGACGGACCTGATTGACTCGGGTCCGGTCTCGCGCAGGCCGGACCGGATCTCTCCAGGGCCAGATTCGGCCCGCGGGCCGCCGGTTCCCCACCCCTGTCCTATACCATCTGTGACCTCTGGCCCTCAGAAAAGTCACGACCAGGGGTAGCAGGACAGGGCTTCTGTGTGTTCAGCCTGGTAATGAGATCATCACCAGGCAGTGAGATCTTGCAAGTTCTGACTGGCAGCACAGCCAGTCATCACTTCGCTGATTAGGGCAATGGCAAAAAGGGCAGGAGAAGTCGCGTTCAGGAAGGGTGAAGAGAGAAAAGAGGACGAAATAGGAGCAGGGAGAGACTAGAACAGAGCAGGAAGGTCTACAAGCAGTGCAGAAGGACAAGGAATGGAGAGGTAAAGCTGCAGAAAAGGGAACAAAGAAGCTGGAAAGTACCAGGAAGAAGGCTGGGGAACAGAGGGCAAGAAGAGGAGGTGGAGAAAGCTGGAGGGAGAGGACAACGAAAGGGGAAAAATCCCAGCTACAGAGAAGAAGCCCGGACCTCCATTACCAGTCCAGGTGGGACCTAGACTACCGCGACCCCATCCCCTGTAAATCATTATCAATTTACATCTATATGTATTGCTATAATAGTAACTTCAGAATGCATGTTTAATGAATGCATGAAGGAGGAGACTGAGCTAGCTCTGCCACCCTGCATCAACACATCTACCAGCCATGCTCCCTGGGCAGCTAAGCATGTTTGCGTGTTTGCCTGCACAGAATGTGTGGAGGGTTTATCCACATAATTTCGAATCCTGTGTTGCATAAGAAGGAACCCTACTTACATCAATGTTCCTATGCAGACAAACGGTGTGAATGTGGAGTTGTCCAGGAGCATCGCCAGCAGGTGCGTTGAGATGAGTGAAAAAATAAGCCAGTGCCCTCCACACATCAACACATTCAAATGAACATTCAACACAAGAAGGGTAATTGAACATTCAAATGAACATTCAACACAAGAAGGGTAATTTCTAAAGAGGACGTTCGTTCTTTATCACTAACTATACCAGGGGTGGCCAAACATGCTTACAGTGCAATCCTGCTAAAAGATAGGCCAGTGGGGCACACACCTCGCCAGCCTAAGGAGTCGGAAACATGCTGTAAAGCACATTTACGGCTCCTTCAGAGTAAGCGGCACCGGCACAGAGGCCGGCACCACTCACTCCGCTGCCGAACCTGCACCAGCCGACGCAGGTAAGGTCTGTGTCAGTTGGCACAGGGGTGTGGGGAGGTCTGGCAGGGATAGTGAGGGACGGGGCCATTGGGGGGCAGGAATATCGGCACTGGGTTGCACCAATATCCAGCACCTCATCTCAGGCCGGGCCAGCCTTACATGGCCTCCCTGGACACGTGCCAGCTCTGGAGCTGGCACGCATCCAAGGAGGTCCATTGAGGTCCACAGCATTTACACCGGGAGAAGGGGATGAATGTCCCCTTCCCTGGAGCCTGGGCCATGCGGTGCGACCCACATTCTGCCTAAGGATCCAGCAGCCAGCACTTTAGGCGACCACTGCATCTTAGGCAGGATCGAGCTGTTAATGTAAAAGCCACATACGATAAACTTCAGATGTTTGAGAGTCGCAATATTTAAGAAGTATTTAAATATATTTACTCACCATGAACATTTAACTTATGTTTTAATCCAGTGGACTCTCAGTTTATACCTGGTAAATAATTATAAAGCTTGAAAAATTCTTATTTACTTTTTATGTTAATTGTGATGCAAAAAAGGAGCTCAGCCAACATATTTTCCGTAAACCACACATTATACGTCAAAGAGGTGGCTGCAGTTTGGCCACCCCTGAACCATACAATGCTGTGCTTTTCTTGCATTCTTGATTGTTTTCTGTGCAAGAAAAGCACAGCATCGTATGGTTCAGAGGTGGCCAAACTGCAGCTCCTGAGCCACATGTGGCTCTTTGACGTATAATGTGAGATGTGGCCTACTGATGTGGCCAGAAATACTGAATCCTAATTGATTTTAATTAGCGGGCAAAGTCTGTTTGAGTCTGAAATAAAGGTTCATCTGTTTGCTAAGGTGGAGACCGAAAGAAAACGTTTTGCAATTTAATTTTGATCAGAGGGAGAATGATTTTTGAAGATAGCTTACAAAAAGCAGACTTGGGGCTGTTTCTTTCTGGAAAACCAATCTTGCACAAGACTAGCACTACCTGTCTGGGAGCCTGTCCCTCCCCCCTGCTCAGCTTGTATATTTGTAAATAAACAAATACAAAAAATCAGAAGTTTCCAGCACTCTCCCTTCACAAGAAGATGGGCCCTGTAAATGATTGTTCTCTGAAACAGTCGTTTCATGCAAGGAAATGAGGTGTGCAGAAGGTCTTTATATTTGTATACATTAAGATGCCATACATTTTGACATTAATACACTGCTGCCTGGTTGACTTCAGACATTACAAGGAGCACTGACAAGTTCATACATGATAATCTGAGTGCGCTGTATTTCATATTTTTGCCCTTCCACTAAAGACGTCACGAGGACGCGCGCTGCCCCAGGGCCGGGCACGCACGTCACCCTAGTGACCCCTCCCCGGACACACCCCCTTTACTAACATTTGGCGCAGCCATAGGCTGCGTTGCGATTGGGAGGGCGCCCGCCGGGCCGTGCTCCCGCCAGGCTGCCGCTCCGGGAGCCCCCTCAATCGTTGCAGCCGTTCCCTCAGGAACAGTCTGCCCATGTGCAAAAGAACGTTATAAATAACGTTCGCGCAGTGGGTCTTCCTCAGAAGGCCCCGGGCAGCCAGCTGGGGAAGACGTCCCCGAGCCGGCTCTCCCGACCTGGCAAGGCAGGCGGGAGGCCCCGAAGCGACGCGCGTCACCTTTCTGCGCGCGCGTGCGCCACCTGGAGCCCCCCGCTCTCCTCGCCAGGTTACAGCGACGCCTCTGCTTCCACTGTAATGTTCAAGAGTTCAGATGCACACATATCTCATCCATGAGTCTCTTTTCAGACATTACAATGAAAAAACAAGATCTTCACACATCCCCATGTTAGTGCTTCTTATAACCACTCGCAAATTAATACATATTCTAAACATTTACTAAGTAGTACAAGTTCATACTACTGTTCTACATTCAAGTCCTTCAGATAGTGTGCACAGAGCTTATCATTCAGCAAAACAAAAAGAGCAGCAGCAAGGTCAGAAATTTATTGCAATCTTTTCAGACAGAAATTATAGTATATATAATCCCCTTTTCTGGTTTATCCTGTTTGCTGAAATTTAAAACACACACCCCATATTTTTAAACTTAGAGGACTGCATGTTTTGCACTTATAGATACAGGTCTCAAGCCTCCCGAATGCTAAATATATGGTGGGAAAAAAGGAAAAAGAGGGAAGCTTCAGCATTTTAATTCACAAATAATAATTGCATTTTTGAAAACAATCAAGAAAAGCAGAGTGTAAAATATATCTACAGTAAGTCCCCACTTAAAGTCATTTCATTTAAAGTCGTTTTGTTTTAATGTTGATGGGAAAATGCCAAAGGAACGTTTACATTTATCTACTAGTCTATGGTAAAATTGGTTTCATAATTCATTATAAGTCGTTTTGCTTACAGTTGCAGTTTCCAAGAAGAGCCTATTTACAACTTTAAGTGAGGACTTGCTGTACTTTATAATTAGTATGTTTCATGAAACCAATAGCCTTTCCATTTTAGCAACACTGGAAAGGATATTGGTTTCATGAAACATACTAATCTCAATCTTTATCTCAACCTTCTATTTTTATCAGGGTGCATTCAAATTACCAATAGTGTACAACACACTGTAACAAAACCACTGACGTAGGGTATATTTTCCCTCACGAGTATTATACTAATTAGTAGCTCTGAGGAATGAGATGATGAAGCAGCAGCAGACATCAACTGCTGGGCAGGAAAACCAGTTCAGTTATATGAATAATCTTACTGTGGAGCTATGGGCAGCCCAAGATCCACCACAGCATGCTAAGCACGCTGCACAGGATCCTAAGCAGAATCAGGCTAGAGAATCAGCCGGAGGAGGCGGAGCTGGGGCACACCTTGGGGAAAAGGGATGTTCGTCCCTTTCCTCTGGAAAGAACTGCAGCGGCCACCAGCAGCCTCCTCGGACGTGCGCCAGCAAAATGGCCAGCGCAAATTTCAGGAGGCCATGTAAGGCCAGTCAGGCCTGAGATGGGTCTTAGGATATTGGCAGAGTGCACCGCAGATATCCCTGCCCCTCTCCCGCGACCAGCAGCCCAATCACCTCCTCCCCTGCCATCCTGGGCTGCCCTCAGGTTCATTTTTATCAGGAGGTTCCCTGTGCATAGCATGACTGGAAATCTCCGGCTTGTACGTGTGCCAGTGTGGACGGTGCTGGGGACCAGGGTAGCGCTGCCAAGAATCCCCTGACCTAGAAGTCCCAAACGGGATGAGGAAGGCGAAGCACCAGGCGGCAGAGGGCACATCATCCCCTCCCTGCGCGTTGGGAATCTCCTGCCCTTTGAGTCCCGGGAGAGATGGGGGTGTGCCAGGTGGCGGCTGGGGGAGGGGGCAGGGAGCGCGTGACTAGTCACCACCTTCCTGTGCCCTTGGGGGGAAGGGAGCATGGGGGTGATGAGCTGACCACCCACCCGGGTGACATGAACCCCAGTGATGCCTCTGAGCCTGTGCAGTAGAAAGCCTCTGCTCCGTGGTCTGTCGTGGTCATACTGCCAGCTGGTATGTGTCCTGCGATGCCCCTGGGGGTTCGTGTGACACACGCTTTGGGAACTGCTACTCTAGGTAAATCTATGAATGCCTATTCTGTATAGACACATGTTTACAGATCCTGGAAGCCTGCAGTGTCTTGCAAACAGTCACCATGATACAGATGCAAACAAGCAGGTAACAAATGAAGTGAACATACAACGGAATTTTACCCTCAGGGCTGAGACGATGCGAGAGGAATTTTGGTTGAGCATATCTGAATGCTGAGGGATAGGTTAAAAAGGGGGCTGTAGCTCAGTGGTAGAGCACATGCTTTGCATGCAGAAGGTTCCAGATTCAATTTTTCACATGTCCAAATAGGGTGGGGAAAGACCCGTCTGAAACTCTGGAGAACCAATCAGTGAAGACAATATTAAGCTAGACCAGAGGTTCAGGACCACGTGCTGGGGGTACGCCAAGGACTGGCCGTTATCTGCCCCATTAACACTTAATTACCGGTAAGTGTTAATTAAGTTTTTATTTTTTTTATTTTTTCTGGATTTTTTCCGGAGCCGGAGTGCTCCCTTGTGCTTTCTTCCGTGACTAATCTATTTGATCTACAGCTGATTGTCGGGGTTAATATATGCACGTGCATGAGTTGAGCTTCTCAGCAGCCAGCAGAGGGCGTTGTGCTCCTCAGTTCAGTTCAGCTGAGCTGCAGAGGGCGTTGTCCTCCCAACTCTCCTCTGATGGTGAATGAATGCAGCTTGGGTAAGCTTCTGAACTGGGCCTAGTTGGGGAGACTTTGGAAACTGTGGATAGGTGGAGTGGGGGGAAAGAGTTGAGTTTGGGATTTTTTGTACTTGGGATTTATGTTTTTTACTTTGAAAACTGTGCATGGGTGGGGTGGGGTGGGAAACAGTTGAGTTTGGTCTGATTGTCACAAAAATGCCAAGATCTCTTTTAAAAAACACACAGCATTTTGTTCATGTGTCTTATTGCTGTGTGTTTTTTAAAAGAGATCCTGGCATTTTTGTGTAAATTTTTGGGTACTCCAAAAAATTTGACCTTCACTGGGGGTACCCGGGCCTCCAAAGGTTGAGCAACCCTGAGCTAGACGATTCCAAGATTTGACTCAGTACAAGTCATTCCTATGATACTCTCCACTTACTGGTTGTGGATAGCTTTTACAAATGGTGTTTGTTTGTTTGTTTGTTTTCATCAAGTCCTGCCTTTGGATTCAATAATTCTCAAGGAGAAAGCTGAAGACCAACTAGGAAACCTTTGTTTTGTATGAACATTTGTTTTGTATGAACATGTTCTCATGAGAGGACGGGGCAGCCCGCAACTTCCTGGCGAGGCCAGAAGGGATGGGCCAGGCACCGTGGCCACCGGCTTCAAATGGAGCTGGGCAGCCAAGGCAGATGGTCGCTTCTGGGCTAGCAACTGCCTCAGGAAAGGAGAAGCAGCCGCACTCAAAGAAGCAGCCCCAACCCGGCCCTTACCCTGCCCTGAAGGGGCCTGGGAGAGACCCTGGCCATATGAAGCAGGCATCAGCCAGGCCTCTCCGAGGGCAGAGAGCCTGCAGCCGCCAAGCCCATCCGGGCTGTGGAGGTGGGGCCAGAAGTCATGCCACCTCTGGGGCCGTAGCTCCGAGCTATGCGATGGCGCCTCCCAGCCTCAAGGGACCAGCAGGGATCCACTTCGAGGACCAGCCGTTCCGTACCCCTGGCTGGACAAGACCAGGTGTGGCAGCAATCTCTAGGGGCCACTGATGAGCCAGTTACAAGGACACGACACTCATGTTGAGACGCGAGGGTGGGACCCTGTGAAAAAATAGGACACCTAATGAATGTAAAAGCAATAACACGAATAAATCTCTACCAACTATTAGCAAGCGGATCTGTGTTATTGACGAAGGAGCCAGGCCAACAACAGGTGGGGCCAGGCATGTCATGAATATCCCCATTGGACACCCAACTCCCCACTGATACGGGACCGCTGAGGGCCATGCACATCACACCCTGCCATGCTGTTATAATGGTGTTCATTATTTCTAATGCTAATAAAAGGTTCCTAACTAACCAACCAACCAACCAACCATGGGTGTTTGTGGCTAAGCAAGTCCCTTGACTAGGTTTGAATCTGTCTCACCTAGCTCCCAGCTGTTACTTTTATGCAGTAAGTCACCAGCACTCCACTTTGCCTGAGAGCTGTTGAGGCTTACCTTGCGATTCGTCCCAGTCCCTCCCCTGGCAACAGGGTTCCTTCCAGCTGGCAGATGCCTCATGGGGACTTGAACCCTTACCATGGAGAGGTTGTGTATTTTGTTTCACATGGCTGCCCTCTTCCTACCCTTCCAACCCTTGCTCTTCTCTGCCCAAAAGGTATTACTTGGATATGTGTGTGTGTGTATGTATGTATGTGTGTGTATATGATAGATAGATAGATAGATAGATAGATAGATAGATAGATAGATAGATAGATAGATAGATAGAGAGAGAGAGAGAGAGAGAGAGAGAGAGAGAGAGAGAGAGAGAGAGGAAGGACTTCTCTGACTGGGTACAGCCTACAGGAGTCCCCAGCAGCTCTTTGCTTTTGCCCCTCTGCTGCTCATGCCACTGGGGCTTCTGTGGGGCGGGAGGGGTGCTGCTACACCCCTGTGTTATGGTGTGTGTGTGGTGTCCTTGGGGCATCTCCCCATGGTTGAGATGGTGCCTGAGGCTGTGTTGTTCATTCCTAGTGGCTGGCAGGGGGTTGTCCCTTCAGCACCGATCCTTCATCAGCACTGTACTTGCCCTCGCCCCTTGTTCAGTTCACCCTGGTGACAGCCGCCACTTTCCTTGGTACTACAGACTGGTTGTGGGCCAGTCTTTCCTTTGAGAATGCTCAGTACAGTTTAGAGCGAAACGTCAGGAACAGCAAGTTCATGCAGACTGTGGTCTAAAAGCCCAAAAATGCATATTTATTTATTTAAAAGATTTCTATACCGCTTTTCTAAAATTTAAAGCGGTGTACAACAAAAAAAACATATAAAACAAAACAACTAGTACATCATTAAAACCATCCACAATTAAAATTAAATGCTTAAAAGACGGTACAGAGCAGATTAAAAGTAAAAACAAACATATAGCAGCAACAGAAGTGAAAGGAGTTCCATCATCAGCACTGTACTTGCCCTCGCCCCTTGTTCAGTTCACCCTGGTGACAGCCGCCACTTTCCTTGGTACTACAGACTGGTTGTGGGCCAGTCTTTCCTTTGAGAATGCTCAGTACAGTTTAGAGCGAAACGTCAGGAACAGCAAGTTCATGCAGACTGTGGTCTAAAAGCCCAAAAATGCATATTTATTTATTTAAAAGATTTCTATACCGCTTTTCTAAAATTTAAAGCGGTGTACAACAAAAAAAACATATAAAACAAAACAACTAGTACATCATTAAAACCATCCACAATTAAAATTAAATGCTTAAAAGACGGTACAGAGCAGATTAAAAGTAAAAACAAACATATAGCAGCAACAGAAGTGAAAGGAGTTCCAAGGTAGCTCCTAGGTAGTTCCTCCCTCCTCAAATGCCAGACGAAACAAATAGGTCTTTAAACCCCACTGTAAGCCATGTAGTGAGGGGGCAGTCCACAATTCCTCTGGCAACTGATTCCAGAGGCGTGGTGCCACAACAGAAGGCCGTACACCTTGCCGCCATCCCTTTGGCTTCAGATGGTAGTGGTATCCTAATAAGGGCCCTCTCTGATGATCTTAGGAGGGGACGAACAGGATTGTATGGGAGAAGACGGTCCTTGAGGTATCCTGGTCCTATGCCATATAGGGCTTTAAAGGTCATCACTAACACCTTGAATTGGGCTCAGAAAGGAATGGGTAGCCAGTGTAGCCGCCGGAGCAACGACACAGCAGATTCTGCAGACCGAGCCCCGGTGACCACACAGGTCACCGCATTCTGCACCAGCTGCAACTTCCGAACCATTTTCAAGGGTAGCCCCATGTACAGTGCATTACAGTAGTCTAAACAAGATGTCACAAGGGACCACTGTCGATTCAGGTACGGCCGCAGCCAGCGCACCAGCCGAAGCTGGGCAAAGGCCCCCCTGGCCACAGATGCCACCTGAGCCTCCAGGGACAGCTGAGGATCCTGGAGGACTCCCAGGCTGCGAACCTGCTCTTTCAGAGGGACTGCTACCCCATCCAGAGCAAGTTGTGGATCCAATACCTGCATAGCAGCCTGAAATATTAAATTTCAGCATTCCGACCACAAAAGTCTTTGTAATTATATCAATGTTTCCCATTGACAAACAACACTAACTGGTTTGAGCATGGTGATATAAGCTGCAATATATAATATATATTGAGCCTGTTATTCCTTTCTTCCTTTGATGTCAAATCAAAGGAAGAAAGGAGTAACAGGCTCAATTGTGAGCACAGGGAAATCAATAAATTCAGCTGTACAAGTGAGGTCATTGAGTCTTATCTCTGTTTCAGTATAGAAATCCATCCTCATGATTTATTTTCTAGGAATTACTCCCTGCTTGGTATCGATGCCCTGAGGTGTGATTTCAAAATCAGTGACCTAACCCTTATACTAGGGGAATCCCAAAGTGCTGGAAAGAATTTTTATTGTTAAGGAAGTTCCTATAAAATGCAATATTAAACACCTGACATGCTTTGCAAGCTCTTCTTCAGAAGTGAAAGGCAAGCATTTCTATTGAGAGCTGGGGAAAAGACAGACATATTGCTCAAGTCAGAAGACTCCTAGCAACTCTTTTCAATCTCAGGACAACAAACCTAGTTCCCAGCGTGACAGTGAAAGGCTCTTGGCCCTTTTGTACATCTCAGACCATTTCTCCCAAGTTGAGGCACAGGCAAGGAATTCTCCCCCCTGCTGCCCTCTCTCCGTCTCTGCTAGAATGCTTTGGCCCTCCCTTATGCATACTTGGCTGCTCACTTTTGTGTGTGGGTCAAGCCACAGGCCAATGGGAGTCAGTCTCTGAGGTGAGCTAAGGGGAAGGTTTTGAGACAAACCAGAAAGCTCTGTTAGGAACATAGGAGGCTGCCTTCCTTTGGTCCATTTAGTTCAGTATTGTCCACCCTGACCAGCAGCAGCTCCCCAGGGTTTCAGACAGGTTTTCTCTGCCTGAAGACGCCAGAGATAGAAGCTGGGACACGCTGCAGGCAAAGTATATGGTCTACCACTGAGGTGCAGCCGCACCCTGTTGCTGTTCACAGCACAAGAGTCCTTTTTTGCCTTCGCTTTTGTGGGAGTGATTGAGTGGGTAGTGCTGGTTCTTTAGCTGCTGGACAATTCAAAAAGATGACCCTCACTAGTTACTGCCGAAGACACTATATTAAACTAGGTGCAAGTCTAAAAATTCATTTTAAGCAGAGCAGAATACCTGTAATCCAATTCTGGGAAAACTGCACCCCTCGGGGTCCGTTTACAACTCCACTATGCACCAGCTTGCTGCTTCTTTGAGTCCAGGTAACACTGTGTTTGTTAGGATTTGGAATCTTCTTTCACACCTTCAGTACTTGCATTTTCCTTATTGGTAATGGAGGACACTGTTTTTAGTGGATGACTGACAAGTCCTTACCACTTCTCATTGAAAGGACTACTGTTTTCGCAACCCAACTGCCTGGACCTGGACACAGAAGTATTTTCCAAGTATTGTTTCCCTAACATCAGCTGTATGTCTAAAGGAAGTAGCAGCCTAACAACGCAGCCCTATTCACATGTATTCAGCAGTAAGTTTCACCGTGTTCAGTGAGGGTTACTCCTAGGGAATGTGTGTAAGATCAAAGACTAATTGTCTAATATGGTAAATCCACAATAACTCCAGTCACCAGAAAGACCAGAGATATTCATTTTTATTTGTTTCTGTGTGGGAAGTAATGTTCCACTAGAACTAACTCTACAGGTTTATCAGTTCCACAATAGATACCTGGCAACCACAGCCAACAATCTTCATGATCAGTGAACGCTTACTGGTTACCTAAACAATAACTGACTTATTGCGTAACATGGTTGTCTCTGCTAGCACATACAATATCATGTTCCACAGTACTAACCTGTATACCACAAACAACAACACCACCACAAGAAACAAACCGTTAATCGCTTTGTGGATATATATGTGGCCAATTAGCACAAACAGTAAAATTTGCATTTGCATCGGAACCTAGATTTTAACCATACTATGAAAATTCTCCTATCTTTTATTGCAATCCAAGTGATAACTCTGGAAGAAAAACCTGCTCTATTAATTACCGTATTTCTTCTATTCTAAGACGCATGTTTTTTCCCAATTAAGCATTTCCAAAAATGGGGTGCGTCTTAGAATCGAAGGTCTCCAAAAAGCAGCCCAAAATGCTATCTTCTTACTTACCGAGGCTTGGGGGAGCTTCAGGGAGGCCTGCGCGACCCTCTGCAGGTCTCCCCGATCTTCAGTTCGGCGAAAAACGGTGATTTTCGGCCATTTCCGGTTTTCGCTAAAGGTCGTGCAGGCCTCCCTGAAGATCCCCCAAGCCCAGGTAACGAAGGAAATGGCACTTTCTGGCAGGGCCAGAAATGCTAAGCAAAGGCACTCAGTCACCGTCAGCTGCAGCGCGGAACATGCTGGGAAGAGATGGTGCTAAGCAGGTAGATTCAATGAAGGGAGGTGAGTCTTACAATCGATTTTTTTTTTCAGCTGCTTGTGGTACTGAAAATAAAGGTGCACCTTAGAATCGATGGCGCTTTAGACTCAAAGAAATACGGGTATATACTGATAATTATATACATTCAAAACAGAGGCTAGTTCTGCTAAATAAACAAAAATTAAAGGTGATTAATGACCTCTGTTAACTGAGTAAAGCAGCACCCTTTTAACGTGGTGGGAGCACATGTCCCAATTCTCTGCAACATAGTATCCCTTCCAGTGATTGCCTGCTGGGTGTTGCCATAGTCTTTTTTAAGATTGCAAGCCCCTTTGTTGCCCCTTTGTTGCCCCTTTGTTGCAAGCCCCTTTGTTGTAATCTTCTTCCTTTGCTATTCAAACCAAATTTTCTGAAATCTGTTGTTGTTGAAAAGTGACACAAATGTATTCTTAATAATCACAGTAATCATATGAAGAACAACCAATATTACAGAACCACTAAAGTTGTGCCAATACTAATAATATAAAATAACAACAATACAATCAAGTCAAAGTTAAGCACTTTTAATCCAATCTATTTCCAATGGGAAATTATTATATTATGTGCTTATGCTTTTAAACATTCTACAGAGGTCTTCAGGGCTGCCACATTGTTATCTAGCAGGGCTACTGTGTCTTTAATAGGAGCATGTCAAAAAAGACATTCAATGTGAAACTTTTCTAGCTTTCCCATACTGAGAAATAGACCAACTGTTGAATTTGGACAGCATCACCTGAACATTGTAGGACTAATTATTGTTAACTTGCTCTCCACAAACATTAGGCTTTTCCGTGTCCATGTAACTATTTAACAGAGCAGCGGTTCCCAAACTATGGGTTGCAACCTGATTTTAGTGGGTCACAAACAGCCTGCCACTCGAGCCTCACTTCCGGGTTTCCGAGCTTTTGCATTTTTTTTTATGCGAATAGGTGGTCGCCCGAGTCTCTGCCTGTGCTCTCTCAACAAGAGCACAATACAATGAGGCCCAGAGCAGCCGAAAACTGCCAAGCACAGGCTCAGGCGGCCAGCTGTTCGTGTAAAACAAATGTGCATGCTCAGCAGCCCATAAGTTTTGGCGGTGATGTGATGACATCATCACGTCACCTCCAAAACATCCGGGTTGCAGAACTCCGTGCCAAAAGTGGGTCACGGGGCAAAAAGACTGGGAACCAATGTCTTAAAGTAGCAAAGCATAGAATTACCGTAGTTCAAGATGGAGAGAGTACCAGCTTGACATATAGAGTCAAAGAGATAATTTGATAATTTGATGGACCAACTAGGAAAATACACATATTTATTATCAGCAATCACACAGTTTCCCAATGGAAGTTACTAAAAAAGTACTCAGAAATGAAGTTTATTCAGGCCAGTTTTTCAGATACCATCATTATTATTATTATTATTATTAATAATAATTTCTATCCCACTTTCTCCCACCATTAGAGACTGAATTCAGTTGGTGATTAACTTGATTCAGGATATTCCTAGATTTCTAAAATAGAGTGTGCAATGTGCCTTTAGGTGTCAAAAACTGATTTTTTGTTTGTTTGTTTTAAGTACTGGCTCAAGCTTTCATGGTCGGCATCCATCAGCTCCAACTATTCTTGAGTTTAAACCGTGTCAACTATAATTGGATAGACTTGACGTTTCGCCCACTAACTGTGGCGTGCTTCTTCAGAAGTGTACCACTAGCTCCTTCACTCTCTCCTGCCCCTATTTAGCTTATATGTACAGTGGCAGTTGTTCCATTGGAAATGTTCTCAATTATAAGACACAGCATAAAGTGTTTAAATAAATAAATAAATGTTGACAATGATGTTACTTAGCACTCATAAAATATGATTAAGTTATATAATTGATTTGATTACCATCATGCTGACATCTGGTCCCTTCTTCAACTGCAAGTAATTTCCATCCACCAGACTCATAACAATGGCTGGGAACCAAAAACATCCACACATGTTCTGGAACTTTATCCAGCCCCATTCCTATGGCACCTCTTGCATCCCCTAAAAGTTACTCCTGTGGATTAGAGAATTTCCAGAACAGCATGCATGGGGCACTTGGGGTCTGGTCACTATTTCTCCCCCCACGACTGATTGGGATTTCGCATGTCAACATGTACAATCTTTGAAATATATTAATTTGTAATAGAAGGTGCCTAGAAGTGAGAGCTTCAACTATAATTAAAATGTGAAATGACCAATTTTTTAAATTTCATAAAAATATGCTAAAACTCTAGGACGCTTGAGAGAAGTTGAACACCTATGGTGAAAACCAGATTAAGGACGAGACAAAATGGGTTGTGGTGAGATTCCCTGAATACTTCACCATCCATGAAATGCACCCTACTCCTATTTAGCAATTGCTTGGGATCTGAATATACTACAGAAATATTCACTTATTCAGAATGAAAGTAGGAATCATTTCCTTCCCTCTGATGTGTTCTGGTTGGCTCTCTGTCATAATCAGAAAATAACTCTGAGTGAGGGCAATGCTTCCTGCTATGAACCAAAATAATGGGCAGTCCAATCCTGTCTAGGACCGCCGCAGCATGCAAAAGCACACTGCGCCAGATCCTATCTAGGATTGGACCAGCTTAATGATGTAAGCTGCTCTGAGATGCCGTTGCCTGAATAGTGAAATACAAAGTTCTTAAAGAAATACCTTGACATTCTGGATTTTCAGGGTATCAGTGCAAATGAACCCCGCCCATGCCAAGCTCTTGAGATCAGCAGTGGAGGCCTTGCTTAGAGTTCTTTTGATTAAGGAGATTAAATCAAAGGGTGTGTGTTTGTGTATGCACACAGCAAATACTTTTGCTTCTATGCATGCATTTCCATTTTTTTAAGTCGTTATGTTATTTGATTCCTGCTTATGTATGTAGTTCTTTATCCTGACAGGTAATTTTTTTGTATGAGTTCTTGCTAGGTAATTTTAAGTACTGTACTATTTTATGGGATTGGGAAGGTTATGAACTTCATGACACATTTTAACGTGAACTGGTTGCAATTTTTAGGAATGAAAGCCACCTTGAGTTCTATAGAAATAGGAAGGATAGAAATTTAATAAAATATATTTCTAATAATACATAGCTTTGAAACCAATCAATGGCACATGACAAATGAACTGATCAGCAGCAGATACTTCCACCCAGTTTTGCTTAATCATGCTACCATGCTTGAGATAAGTCTTCACATTTCATTTTTGAGGGTTCCTTAATTTACAGCACAATTCTTTAAATGTCTACTCAGATATGAGACTTACGGCCCAATCCAAAGTCGAGTTCCGCCTGCGCATTTTCATCACCCTCGGAGTAAGGCCCGCTGGTGCAGAGGCCGTCAGGTCTCAATCTGCCGTGGACCCGACCTGCAGCCACCAGCGCAAGGTAAGGTTTACACCGGTGGGTGCAGGCGTGGGGGGAGGGCGGGCCGGGAGGGGGCGGGGATGTCATCAGCGATATCCCAGTTCCCATTCCCAGGCTCAGCGGCCTTTTCCCCATCGCCCCGAATGTACGTCGGCTCGAGAGCCAGTGTACATTTGAGGAGGCCCATAGGCCCCAGGCAGCCCTACAACTGGAAGGGGACGTTCAAGGAGTCCCTGGGCCACGCTGGAGCAGCCCAGGAACGGCTGAGGATCTTGTGGCTGGCCCTATGGGTTGGCTGCGGATCCTTACGCAGGACTGGGCTGTTACTTCCAGGTATGTATGGGATTTCAACCTTAGTCAAGTACCAAAAGATACTGAACATTTGTTTTTACTTATCCAACCATGTGACTGAGTTTTGCTCATGATTATTTCATATATTACAACTCTGACAGTTACAAGGAGCGGATGACTTTAAACCATGGTTCCTCAACCACTGGGGGCCCCCGTACCCCCCAATGAGGGCCCCCAAAGTTCGCGTACCCCCAGACCCCCAAAAAACGGCACCCCCCAAAAGGTTTTTCCCATTTTTACCAGACTGCGGCACGGCCGGGCAGGTTCTCCCACTCGCGCCGGAGGGTAAAGCTACAGCCCTGCCAATCCGAGAAATACCAAAAATCCCTGCAATTGCTCCATTTTTCCAGGGCTGCAGCACGGCCGGGCGGGTTCTCCCGCTCGCGCCGCAACCTGGAGGGTAAAGCTACAGCCCTGCCGAATTGGCAGGACCGTAGCTTTATCCTCCGGATTGCAGCGCGAGCAGGAGAACCCGCCCAGCCGAGCCACAGCCCGGGAAAAATGGAGAAATTGCCCCGTTATCTTCACTTACCTTGTTTTCCCGGTCGCCTCCACACTGAAACTCACAAAAATCTCGCGAGATTCAAGATGGCAGCAGCCAAATCTCGTAAGGGCATATGAGGCATGAGATTGTTTAAACCACATAGCAGTAGTTGCTACACACAGTAATACTCTTATGAGACATCAGCCATAAAATGTTGCGTATATTCAGACTATGAAAAGAGAATCTTCTGGTCCTAAATGGGTGACACCACAGACTCTCTGACAGGGGTGCACAACTTGGAAGTAGGTGGGGGCCAAAATGAATAGGCCAAACTTCTCCGGGGCCGCACGGGGGGCGTGTCAAGAAACCGTGATGTCACTTCCTCAGGAAGTGACATCACAGGGGGCGTGTCCAGGGGGCGTGTCCATGTCACAGGGGGCGTGTCCATGGTCTGGAAAATATCCCAAAAAATATTTATATAAATATATATAATAAATATACAATAAATAAAAATAAAATATACACTGTTGACTGTTCCTTAGACCATAAACATCTACCTCTGGCCCTTCAGAACACCACCTGCCTGCCCTGGAATGTAACCACCAGACTATTGTCCCATGCTGTTTGCCTTAGACCACACTGGGCCCTAACACTCTCCAGTGCATGTAGGGTCCAGATTCAGGTTTTCTGCCTTCCATTTTTCAAGGGTCTGGTCATCATGTGTGCAGAGGCTATGCATGCACTTTGAGGTGTATAAGCAAAGGTCCTTGTGCAAACAGAAATGCCAATGCAGGCAAGTAAGGTGGGTCTTCTCTCAACATATGTACAGCTGCAAACAAATCCCATTGGTTCCACTTGTTGCTCTCTCTCTCTCTCTCTCTCTCTCTCTCTCTCTCTCTCTCTCTCTCTCTCTCTCCTTTTTGATGTCAGTCTGCTTGACGTATATCTGACTGACACCAGGGAAACATGGATTTGGATGAGAGTGGGTAACAATTGGCAGAGAGTAAATAAAATATACACAGCAAGCCAGGCTCGAGAAGTGACACCATCCCGCTTGAGCCGGTTCCCTGACTGTAAAATACGACATTTGTGCCCCAGCACCATTGGCAGCAGCAGCCTATTGCTCGGGCTCTCCCCCTCCAGCAGCAGCAGCAGATTCCCCCGTCCTGTGCTGTGCGCCCAGCCGAGAAGCCAAGCCGTCGTTCACACAACAGCCCCCTCTCATTCCTCTGGACTGCGGCTCGCCTTGTTTATAGCTTCTGCCGGCCAATCCGCCTCAGTCGGGCGAGACCGAGCTGGCCACAGCCCAGGCAAACTGCTCCGCTAATGCTAGCATGCTGCAAGTGTGAGCGAAATTATGCTCCCTTCACCGGAGCAGCAACTCCTCCATCTGCAAAAGGCTCCACTGACGAGCCTGGCGGGCAGTCCCGCTCTGGGGGGGGGGAGGCGAGCTCACCACTGCAGAGAGAGGCTGCTTTGCTTGGTTGGTGGGGGACGGGGAGGAAGGGGACGCAAGGAGTGCCCCGACTCAGTCACTCAGCTTGTCTTCCCGTCTCGCCGCCGCCCCCTCACCTGCGACCTTCCCTTGCCGCCACCACAGCTACCACCGCAGCGCTGAGCCTGCGTGCGGCCACTGCCATGTTTGCTGTTGACTGGGCGGTGGGAGGGGAGAAGGAGAACGGGCTTGCCTGGTTGCCAGGGCAACCCGCGCAGCGCGCAGTCCCGGCTGGGCCCTGGCAAAGGGAGGGAAGGAAGGAGCAAGCGAGGCCCTTCCTCTGCAAGCCTTCGGCAATCTTCCTCCGTGCACGTTCTTTAGCCTCCTCCTGGCCAACGCTCACGTGGCTTATTCGGCTCTTGGCTGAACACCAGGAGACTCAGCTGATTGGCGGCGATCAAAGCGCCGCCTAGAGCCTCCTGGCGTTCGGCCAGGAGCCGAATAAGCCGCGCGTTGGCCAGGAGGAGGCTAAAGAACGGGCACGGAGGATTTCCCGTGGCCCGCGAAGAACTTGGGGATCCCAGATCCCCGATTTCTTTGCGGGCCACACGAAATCGTCAGGCGGCCCGCATGCGGCCCGCAGGCCGTATGTCGTGCACCCCTGCTCTATGATGTCATGTGAAGAGACGTATAAGCCATTTTTTCTAAGAATTGCTTGTTACCTGTGGGTGTGATGAATTTCTCTGTATGACTACTCCCTAGAGCGTTCGTCTCATAAAGCTGCCTGAAGATCTGCAGGACAGCAGTTCAAGATGGCCGGAAGTCTGTCACAGAGCTGATGGCACGCCGAGCTGATAAGCTGCAGAGTCTTTGTGGGGGAGTGAAGCTGCAGCTGCAACGCTTGAGTGACAATCAAGGTTGCCTGTGTTATCTGAAGCTGAAGCGTGCTGAGGCGAACGCCAGAGAGAGAGAGAGAGCTGGACTGTGAAAGCAACATCTCGAATGAAGGGTTCTATGAAAGACTAGAACGTTATTATATTGTAAAAACCCCATATATATAGCCACTTTTGATATATATCATAAAAGGCAAACGTGACTCCTGACAATTAAGTCCAGTCGTGTCCGACTCTAGGGTGTGGTGCTCATCCCCATTTCAAAGCCGAAAAGCCAGCGTTGTCCAAAGATGCCTCCATGGTCATGTGGCCGGCATGACTCTCCTTGCCGCAGCGCATAGGATGCGGCTGGAACACGGAGCGCTGTTTACCTTCCAGGAAGCGGTACCTATTTATCTACTCGCATTAACATGCTTTGGAACTGCTAGGTTGGCAGGAGCTGGCCAAGCAACAAGAGCTCACCTTGTCGCCGATTCAAACTATACACACACACACACACACACACACACACACACACACACACACAGTATTACTCCTTGGAAGGAAAGCTAAGGCAAACTTAAACAGCATAATAAAAAGCAGAGATATCACCATGCCAACAAAAGTTTGTATAGTCAGGGCGATGGTGTTCCCAGTAGCAATGTATGGTTGCAAGAGTTGGACCATAAGGAAGGCTGAGCGCCGAAGAATAGATGCTTTCGAACTGTGGTGCTGGAGAAGACTCCTGAGAGTCCCTTGGACTGCTAGGAGATCAAATCAGTCAATCCTAAAGGAAATCAACCCTGACTGTTCCCTGGAAGGACAGCTAAAACTCTGAGGCTAAAACTACTGAGGCTAAAACTCAAATATTTTGGCCACCTAATGCGAAGAGAGGACTCTCTGGAGAAGACTCTGATGCTGGGAAAGATTGAAGACAAAAGGAGAAGGGGAAGGCAAAGGATGAGATGGTTAGACAGCATCACCGATGTAACGAACATGAAAATGAGCGAACTCAGGAAGATAGTGGAGGACAGGAAGGCCTGGCGGGATATGGTTCATGGGATCACGAAGGGTCGGACACGACTTAACAACAACAACAACAACAACAACAACACAATTATGCTATTTTACATATTTCAAACAAACAACAATTGATAAAATCCTGTTAATGAATGGTAGGTCTTCTAATTTCTTTAAAACAAAACACTCAAAATTATTTCAAAAATACTTCATACACAACAGCTCCGACCTAGCCTTCCTGAAAAAGTATACACACAAGTGCGTGCACACGCTTGCACACGCTCGCTCGCTCACACACACACACACACACACACACACACACACACACACACACACACACACCGAACTAACACCTTAAATCTCAAGATGCAGTTGTCCTTCCCTTGCTCTGTTGGTGTTCTTTACGAGGAAAGAGATTGTTGATTAGAGATCATACTTTTCCTAGCCTGCAATTCTATACACTTACTTGGGTGTGTAGGATTGCACTGTTCATGAAATATCAACTATCAGTTTTCCCACATGAATATGAAATCACTACACTAAACTCTGCAGAGAAACCCAAAAGTTACTGAAAAAGCTACTCATTACTGAAGCGACTGATAAATTGTGGAAACAACTGAGGCAGAAAAACATGTGAGACTATTTAAATAACCAAAACAGCATCTTACCTTAGAATGTACCTTCCAAAGACAATGACACTTTCTGTGTTATGATGAGTCATGCCTTACTTATTTGGAAAGTGAGTGTTCTGTCTCCACCCCCTTCTTAATATTTTAACTACTCACTACCCTGGGAACAAAGGATAGGAACTGTAACAGTTGTGCACAGAGAACAAAGGGATCTCCTGATGTAATATAGTGCCAGAGTGACCCAATGGGACTGGCTATATTGCTTCACTCTAATAGCAAGTCTCAGAGGTTAAAAGCAGTCCTGGGCTATTGAGTCCAGACATTTCACATAACCCTTTTATAGCATTTAGCACATGCTACTTTGCAGAACCTGAGCCAGAAAACAATAGACCAGTGTTTCTCAAACTGTGGGTCAGGACCCAAGTGGGTCACAACCCAATTTCTGGGAAAGATCAGATAAGTAATTGCCTCAAGCCCTGAGGCTATTCAAAATCAGGTGGCAGCTAATTGCCCTGCAAAGAGCTGAGCAATTTGCAAGATAGCTGATGAATGCCCTGCAAACAGTTGAGCTCCTGCAGTTTGCAAGCTTGTGTAAATATAGGGAGATAAGTGTTTGAGCATTTTTTAATGGTGTGTTTTCTCCATCAATGACAGGTAGTGGGGGCAGGTGAAGGCTGGGTCACATAACTAAGCCCCTCAAGCCTTGAGGCTATTCATCAGGGCTGCCTCATTACAAGAAATGGATTGAGCTTTTTTTTTTTTTTTTGCAAATAAATAAATAAAATAAATAATATTTATAAATATTACTTATAAATAATATTTTTATTTCTTTCTAGATCACCTTTTTTTTAAAGCCTCGTATAGCTAGGAGGGTCCCGACAGAGGACCATTTTAAAAAGTGGGTCCTGGTGCTAAAATGTTTGGGAACCACTGCAATAGACCATTCCATGGTGCACAGTAAACTAAACTGGCTAATCCAAACGGATGCAGTCTGTACTGCGGTTGGTCTACTGTGGCTGCTGACTCCTATGAACTCAGGCTACGCAGGTCAAGCAGTCCAGTTCTAATTCTGAAGAGTATCATGAAGCCAAGAGCAAGTTAGGAAGATTTACCAGATGCTACTTTAAGCATCTCAAAGCAGTCTATATCCTCCTTAGGAAAAATGCCACTGATTCCATCCTCTCAACCTCATCACACACAGCAAAATAATCCACAGTCCCTTTAGCAAGCTCCTTAGTGTTTGAGAAAGAGGTTTCACTGGTGAGTGGTCTCCCAAATAGAGAGAAAGAAACAGGACAACCATTTCACAAGGGGGGGGGTCTTCTTCCTACTACATGGCTTTGAACCCTCTTAACATCCACTTCTGAAGGCTGGGTGGGTCTCTGGAATGACAGGAGCAGCAGCCAGAAAAAAAAAACAGCTTTCTCATCCATGTGAAGAAGTACTCTGCATATGCACAGTGATGTCTCCAGATTCTAGCCATGCTATTTGTCTCTACACACTGGAGGTGATTTAAGCTATAGCCAACCCACCAAGTTTTTTTTTTCTCCTCAATGCTGATGCCATATGGAGATGCATCTGGGATGGTCATTCCCAGCTTCTTACATTCCTCACATACACATACATTCTCACATACTGGCTTTCACTGGAGGAGAGGAGTTCAGTGTTCTGAGCAGGAAAAAAGGTAAAAAGAGAGGAAGCACCATAAAGGCAAGATGAGTCTTGGCACTCAAAAAGGAGAATTTTAATAGGTCATGAGTCTGATTTCAACATATAGGATTGGTTCAAATTACTTAACAAACCATGGAACGCAATCTGAATGAGTCGTGAACCTGCACACTCTCTCTTCTACCTCTGCTTTCCTCTTTACCTGGAGCACCTGGGAACATTATTTTTAAGCCCTGGCTCCTAGAGTAATCCAAAGAACCATGGATTAACCATTTAAAAACCAGCATATGAAACTGGCAGCACAATCCAGTACTAAATTTGGTCGGCGGAACACTTCCGCCGGCCGAAGACGTACAGCACGTTTGCGTCTACTTCCGAGCAGGGAAGGCCGGTGCAAGGCCGGCCTGCCCTGCTCCACTGCCCAGACCGTCTCCCGCCCACCATCAGACCAAGGTAAGGATCCAGCGGAGGGGGGGCGGCCCAGCCAATCGGGGAGGGGGCAGGGATCGGCCTCGGCCGAATTGTGACCCCCGCCAATTGGCTAAGCCGTTACGTGGCCTCCTACGACTTCCGCCAGCAAAATAGCTGGCGGAATTCCGAGGAGGCTGATCGGCCCCAGCCTCAGTTACACCCGGGGAAGGGGACGAGCGTAGACATTCTGCAGCGGGGTGCCTGCCCGCGGTGGAGCTCAGGATCTGGCAGGCGGCCGCCCAGCGGATCTTTAGAACAAGATTGGGCTGTGGGAGTGGATCCCAGGATAGGAACTAAGGATGGTTGACGAAAAAATGTTGGCTCCAGATCCCCACTGGAGCTGAGGACAGCTCCTTATAGTCGTGTTCCCAATCCAACAAACTATAGTTTGATGGAATGTGTGAAGCATGTGGCAGTTTTCCTCAGAGACAAAAACGTTCTTGCACGGTCTTGTTCCATCGAGATAAAAACTAGAAGCTCAACACAGTCAATGTGAGCCAGATGCTGAATACCACCTCTTTATAGACACTTCTCAGAAACAGGATGCTCACATGATATGACAACAGACTCCCTCTGCAATCAAAGTTCCTAAGAATTCTCTAAGTTTTCCTTCTGCCAAAACAATGTTATGATCCTGTATTCTGCAGGACTGAGGTGCTGACTTTATCAGAAAAACAAACGCTTTCAGAATAGCTGTGTGAGATGGATATTCCCAGCCTCCTGTCATCAGGGGAATCTTGGAATGGCACAAACATAGGAAAGATCAATCAGTTTGCTTCACTGATTTCCTGAGAGCAGGTTATTGTTTTCCCAAGGTTTTATAAGAAAAATACACTGTGCCTAATAAAGAGATGTTGGTCCACTAAATTTGTAGCTAACTTGCCAGTAAGAGCTCAGAAATGATATTCAACAACTCCTTCCTCTAGGCTCAGTATAAACCATATTGTTTGCTTAGATTATTAACACAGGGATGTATATATAAATGGGTAGAAAATGTAGTTAATTTATGCAAAAAGCTCTAGCCCCAAACACACACTGTTTATTAAATATGCTACTATTCATTATTTAAATTGCTTATGCTCCCTTGATCATAGAACATTAGAATGGAATATCTTGCTATATGCTTAGAAAAAATTAACCAGTTCTGTTTGGGCTTTGGGAGAAGGCATGCATTTTGAAAGAGGATGTGTATGGAAGAGAGGTGATAGGTTAACCTCCTATAATAATCAGATTCTTTTAGTAAACGTTTCCAGAACACTAGAATACAACATCTAGGCACAATACAACAAGGAGATGAGCATATTTAGAGCCCAATCCTATCCAACTTTCCAGCGCCGATGCAGCTGCAATGCAGTCCCGAGGTAAGGGAACAAATGTTCTCTTACCTTGAGGAGGCCTGCATGACTGTCCCCCCCCACAAGATGCAGCACACATCCCAGCTGCATCAGCGCTGAAAGTTGGATAGGATTGGGCCCTCAGTCCTACAGAAATCAAAGAGATTGTGCATGCTTACTTTTGTACTGGGCTGCGGCCTACACAAGGAGAATTTAGAAACTAGTAAAAGACCATGGGCAGTGTACTGAACACGCAAAGGTCCCCCTTCGAGCACCATCTCTCCCAGGTTGGAGGGTCACTCAGAATGATGTAAGGGGCTGCCAGTGGGAGGAAACAATCTTCCAATCCACACGCATAAGTGTTTTGTTTGTACATAGGAGGGTTAGATCCTGGACACAAAACATTTTGGGCACCAAGCACTCTAAAAAAGCATTTTAAATATTGGATATGATTCAAAGGACTATACTAGTATCTTCCATGTGTTCACCAATTATTTTCCAGATGTGCCCTTCTTTCCAGAGCCCCCAACTGCTCTTTAAACTACACAGTTCAAAGGAGTAATTTGGTGATTTGGCATGAAGAGATTTCATACAGCATGCTACTGCCCATGTGCTAGTAATACTTATACAGTACTGTCTGAGCATGCAAACCAGTTCACATGTATTACCCCGTATTTCTTCCATTCTAAGGCGCCATCAATTCTAAGGTGCACCTTTAATTTTGCTACCACCAGCAGGGAAAATATTTTTCCCCAAGGATTTATGTGTAAATTGTACCCCCAAACCGCCACCTTCTTACTTATTACCGGAGCTTGTGGGGGCTTTGGGGAGGCCTGCGCGACTCTCTGCAGGCCTCCCTGATCCTCAGTTCTGCAAAAAACAGCTATTTTTGGGCACTTCCGGTTTTCGCGAAAACCGGAAATGGCCGAAAACAGCTGTTTTTCGCCAAACTGAAGATCGGGGAGGCCTGCAAAGGGTGGCGCAGGCCTCCCCGAAGCCCCCACCAGTCCTGGTAAGTAAGAAGGTGGCGTTTTAGGGGTGCAATTTAAATTCATCGATTCTAAGACGCACCCCCTTTTTTGAATTGGTAAATTTAGAAAAAACGTGCATCTTAGAATAGAAGAAATACGGTATTTTATGTCCTTACAACAGCCCAGTGAGGTTAGGGTCAAGCTACACATTACAATAATTGTGTGAGCTGGCCCTTTAAGCCCTTTGTCTTTAAAAATAGCCCATTGGAGAAGGAGCAGCATTGTCCGAGGTATGATTATCTACATATATATTGCCACTGAGGGACTGGCAGCCCAATCCTGTGTAACTCTTGCACCGGTGTAACAGTAGATCCCCCGGTGCAAGAGCACTTATGCCAGTGTAACTTGCCGTACACTGACGGATGCAGGATAGACACCTACGTAACCCCCCTCGAACGCCCCACATGTGCAATTTGGATGCAGAATGGAAGCTGAAGCAACTCCACCAGCGCAGGGGGCATTCTGGGGTCATTCGGACACGACCAAATGCCCCCTGCGCTGGCGGTGTTGCACCGGCAGCCATTCCTCATCCAAACTGTGCATATGAGGCCTCAGAGGGGGGTTATGCCGGTGTCCATCCTGTACTCGTCGGTGTATGGCAAGTTACACTGGCATAAGTGCTCTTGCACTGGGGGGGGGGATCTACTGTTAGAGTTACACAGGATTGCGCCCTGAGACTGAGAGGGAGTTGGCTTGTCTAAGGTCAACTAGTGAGTTCATGGCAGAGGTAAGATTAAAAGTCCTGATTTAATAGTACATTCGTTTAACCATTACACTACTCTTTGTTCTCAATTTCCCCTTATATTTTTATGTGCAGGAGACCCCCAAATTTTTGAACTATAATACAATTAAATCTAGGAGGTTCTATGGAGAAAGGAGAAAACTGTGCCAAAACAACCAAGTGTGTACATGAAACATACATGTCCCCTTAGGAACATGACCTTTAAAAGGAAAAAAAATTCCAATGGAGCAGCTTAATTATACTAAAATTACCCCCCCAAAAAAGTACCATAATTATGTTTTAATGGATGTGTACTGCATTTATCACTGTCGCAGTATGAAAGAGTAGCTATCAGTAAAACAAGCTATTGAATTCTATTTTAATACAGCACTTACCATCTGTACCATCTAAGAGCTTCAGCAACCATTTTAAATACAATCACACTTCCTATACACTTTACTACGGCTAAGATTATAACATTATTTTTATAAGCTCTATAATTTAAGAAATTCTTGGAGAAAAACACATTTTCTACATAATTAATTAGTAATCTAAAATTAACATAAAAGGTTGCTAATGATATACATGAATTCAAGCCGACTCTTGTTATTTAAAAACAGATCCTTAATCTTACTACTGAATAGTTAATTTTATTTTATTGAAATGATTGAAACATTGGAAGCACAACATTTGCACTGTAGTTTGTATTTGCTAGCATGAAGATCTACACTGTCAACAAAAATGGGGAATATTTTTAAAACTTGATTTTTAACCATTTTACGCACTGTAAAATATGGGGTCAGCTAATGATGCAACCTGGATGATAAATAACGGGATGCCATTAAACATCAAAATGCTGCACAGAACCTGGTATCCCCATAAAGTTTGTGATGGTTGTTTTAGCTCAGTAAAAGATTAGGGGGGGGGGGGGGACAGATATTGGCTGTTACGAACAACTATAATGGGAAATGCTGATCTAAAAGCAAAATGTTGTTGTTGTTCAGTCGTTAAGTCGTGTCCGACCCTTCGTGATCCCATGAACCATATCCCGCCAGGCCTTCCTGTCCTCCACTATCTTCCTGGAGTTCCCTCATTTTCATGTTCATTGCATCGGTGATGCTGTCTAACCATCTCATCCTTTGCCTTCCCCTTCTCCTTTTGCCTTCAATTTTTCCCAGCATCAGAGTCTTCTCCAGAGAGTCCTCTCTTCGCATTAGGTGGCATGTAAATTAAGACATAATACTTATGATCTAGGGCGTGATTATGCACTCAGGGGGTTCCCTTTATAAGTCAGAGTTAGGGACTGGAAAGCTTGGAATTATAGCAAAACAACTTAAAAGGGGAACTGTCTTCCATAACAAATAGTGGTTAATGTTCATCCATGCCCTTCATTGGACTTAAATATGGGGATTTTACCCAGGCAGTCCCCAAATAAGACACGACAGACAGTGGCTTGGAATTAAGGGTCACTTTATTGAATTAACAATCAACCTACAGCAGGGCACTAACTAATCACCCCCCGGGAGTGCGGTAATAGCATGGGGGAAAACGGTCCTAACCATCTGCCTCCCCCTTGATCTACACAGGCATGACATCCTGGCTCAAGCCAGACTCGGTCCATGACCAAGCTGCCTATCCCTGCCAGCCCCAAAGGGCCAAGGCAGCTGGACAGTGCAGACCACCCCCAGGAAAATCCCTAAGGTGGTCTTTGCTACTCCAGCCTGGGGGTTTGCCAGCCAGCCTCACCGATCCGGTTCAGCATCGTCTGAGCGGTTCTGGCTCACCCCCTGACTTTGCTTACCTCAGGATGTACGCCGAATAGCCCTCCCTGTCTACCCATCTGCATGCCACCTACCACACCTGCCACATGGGACACACACACAGCCTAGCGCTTGTTCCCTGCCACCCACCTAAATAAAAACTCACGGATACCCTGCTGCAGGTCAAACAGGAACTGGTCAGCGCCCTCGGAGGACAGGTGAACCCCATCACTCCGTAACAAACAAGCCACTGAAAAAACAATGCCTGGGTGAGGAATGAAGCCCCCCCCCATCTGGAACAAAAAATGCCTCAGGTACACATTCACCTTTTTCATAGCTACGTCTATCCGATGAATGTTCACCGCCCCTTGCCAAACCCTCCTAGGAAGCCAGCAGGACCAAAAGATAGCAATCCCTGGGATCCATTTCCTGATTATTTATTTATTTTTATTTTTTATTTTAGGAATTTGTAGCCCGCCTTTCTCCCGAGGGCACTCAAGGCGGCTTACAACATATTAAAATACATATAAACACATTAAAACAATTAATTAAACACATTAAAATAATTAATTAAAACACTTAAGATTAAAAATAAACAACCCCAGCGGGTCACCAGGATTTACATATATTAAAACCATTTGTTAAAAGGTCAGCCCACCATGTCAGACATTAAAAGCAGTCCTGAATAAAAACGTCTTAAGGCCCCGCCGAAAGGCCTCTAAAGAGTACTGCGAAGTCCCTACAGACCTCCAGTCTCAAGGATGCTGAGGTCCTCTGACAGAGGTCATTTTCGCCCAGGTGGATGACAAGTACCTGAGGCGGCGGCTCTGCCACCAAAAACTCTTAACAGCAAGGGGAGCAGCTGGCCCCAGAGCATCCCTCGCTTGGCGGCCCAGCGCACCCTTGCCACATCTCCGAGTCCAAGCTGCGATCCGAAGTATGTCGACGCAGCTCTCTTCCTGGCCCAGAAAACGATGGAGTGCCCAACAATGAGGACCCTCACAGGCCAGGCTTCTCGCTCCGCCCACCCTTAATCCCGCCCGGAGACAGAGCAGCCAATTGGCTGCTGACATCTTCCAGCCCCTGCCTGTCGGAGCGAGGAGGGGCTGGGCAACATGGAGGCGACCCTGCAATGCAGGCCGCCACATTTCTCCCAAATGAAACAATAAGGTAGGGTTAGGGACTGTATAGAGTGGCATGCAGTCCTGAACACATATAACTCAGTACACCCTCTGCAGGGACTGCCCATGGATGACATGAGTTGAGAACCATGTCAGGCAATGAATTGGGGGAGGTGGTGAGTTGGTGGGAGTACCTCATGATCATCTGCTACCTCCATGGAGGTGAGACTGGCTCTATTCTCTTCTTGCACTGTACAATGAAAGAGGAGGATGAGGATATCTCTCTCTCTCTCTCTCTCTCTCTCTCTCTCTCTCTCTCTCTCATCCCCTCCATGGCCATTAGAAGAGGCAGCAGTGGTGGCACTGGATGCCAAGGAAGAGAGGAAAAGGGGGGGGGTTGAAAACACCTCTAAGGCAGGGATTGGGGAGGCTTATCTCACCACTGCCTCTGATGGCCACAAAGGGAATGCTGGACTCCCAGCATTCTCTACCTGCTCACAAGAGGTGGAGGAGCAAGACCAGGCAGCAGTGCTGGACTCCGAGAGGAGGATGTCTCTCTCCCTCAGTGTCCAGCTTCACCTCTGCCTTCTCTAAAGGCTGGTGAAAGGAATGCTAGGAGGCCAACATTCCCTCTATGACCATTAGAGGAAGCAGCAGCGGTGGAACTGGATGCTGAGGGAGAGAGGTAAGTGATGCAGGCAGAGACAGGGGGTCATTCTCCCTGTTATTCCAATTAATGGGAACAACAATGCTACAATTGACAATACTGTAATAAATAATGATGTTCCTTCAAGAGCTTGGAGGGTGTGGGGAGGAGAAAGAAAAGCAGCAACAGCAAAATCTAAAATTTTGAGATTGTGTATGAGATCAGAGGAGAGGGAAGTTTGGCAGATGTCTCTGTAGCAATAAAAAACGTACATGCAGTGGAATTTATAAACGGGGAGACTTATACTGGGTATCCTTTGTATGGTAGGAGATTGTAATGACACACAGACATTTAGGACAGAGGTTCCCAAACTCCCCCGCCCCTTGTAAGGGGATGGTGATGGCTTCCTTGCACCATAAGTGCCTCGTAACTGTTCAACATTTGGCCACTCGTTGTTCTATGTGCTGCAGAAACATTCAGTGAAAAACTGCTTCACCTGTTACTGGAAGCTGCTGCTGTTGGCTATTCTTTGACATTGCAATATGGAAATAATAAATGAATGCTGGAAACATTTAGAAAGCTCAAACACAACCCAAAATATACTTCGGGCTCAATGTTTATTATAAGCTGAATGTCCAAACTTGAGAGGCTTCAAATTTTAATAGGCTCTCAGTAATGTCTGAAAATGAGTAAACAGACTTATCATAGAACGTTTAGCAATGATCAGAACAATTCTCATAAGAATAAGCATCTCTTAGACATCATCTCTGTCTTCTCTCTCAGTAAAACAAAGATATTCATTGGTTTATACAGAAAATGTACATGCACATTTCCTGTACGTCATGGAACATAATAGAAAAAGTTTAAGTGTAACCAGTGAATTACACGCTGAAGTTCATCAAAGTCAAAATGGCACTGTGACCTTTAGAAGTACTCCAAGTGCAGAGTCATTTCAAACGCACGTCCCTGGTACTTACGAACAATAAGGGCTTGAGAAAACATCAAACCAACTTGGAAAGGATGCAAGCAAATCTATATTTCACTTGAAAGCACATCTAGCTCAGCCACTTTACCAGTTGATATTGTTTATACAATAAATGAACAGCTGTCAGTAATTTATAGTGGGAAATCTACACTAATAACATCCCTGGAACTCATAGTTGACTTCTGGCCCAATCCTATATTTACCAGTAGGGGCAGTCTTTTTCGATAGTAATGAAACACACACACACACACACACACACACACACACACACACACACACACACACACACACACAAAACGGCAAAAGATAAAACCGTTTTCTAACACCTCTACATATTGGTAATGACTTGGCTGCATCTGCTGACACTATACCACCCAAATCACCTACTGAGTACAGATTTAAAACGATTATAATTTATAAATATGGAATAAAAACACATAACCGCTTTCAGCAATTTTATTTTGGCAAACACCACAATCAGCTTTTTTGAAAACGCCATTTTGGACTGCCTCTACTTACCAGTCATCATCTTTGTGGCTGTTCCGCTGGTGCGGACTGTAGTAAAGCAGTCAGCGCCAGTCATAAAAGGCGCTCCGGCAGCACACTGCCAGGGATGCTGGCAGGAAGGCCAGAATGGGTTCTGTGGATCTTTATTTTTCTTTTTATTATAAAAATTATACTATAGCTGTTTATATTAATTTTACTACAGTATTGTTTAGCACTAGATTTAAATTTTAGTCTAGCACCCAAGCTACTTAATAATTATCTATCTCTGCAATCAAGGCTACTTACTTGTACCTGAGATCCATTTCTCACTGAAATAGTAAACCTGTGTCTGGACTGTACCACATCAGATTACAGGAAAGGAGCTCATATGAATAAATGCTCTTCACACAAACCATTTCCTGCATATTGAAAACCAGATGTCAAGACGGAACCAGACTGGAATCCTTCTCCCTGACACATAGTTTTCCATGTGGAAATCATTTTTTGTATGTATAACATACACAGCCCAATCCTAACTAAATTCCTGAGCGACAATGCAGTGGCGCCAGCTACACTGCATCCTGCCGGGGAACTCAGCATGTAAAGCACTTTGTAAACCGCTCTTGTTGAAAAGTGGTATATAAGTATTATTATTATTATTATTATTATTAATAATAATAATAATACTTTATAGTATTATAATTATTAATTATAATAATAATACTTATATACCACTTTTCAACAAGAGCAGTTTACAAAGTGCTTGTTAGGTAAGTGCAGGCCCTTAGCTGGGCTTAAACCTGTCTTGCCTGATTTGCAGCCTCTGTTTCTGTGCAGTGAGCTACCAGTGCTCTGCTTTGCAGGAGTGCTGTTGAGGCTCCCCTTGCGATTTGCACCAGCATCTCCCCTGACGAAAGGGTTACTTCCAGCGACAGGACTCAACTCCTTACCATAGGGAGAAGTGTATGTTTACTTCACATGTATGTTTATCTTCCATCTTTTGTTGTGCTACGGTCAAAAAAGTATTTCTTGGAAATGTATGGTTTTTTGAGTGGCATAAAATAACTTGAACCCTGGGCAATGGGTTCTCTGCTCTTACCCCTTTGCTGTTTATGCCACAGTAGCTCTTGTAAGAGGGTGGGGGTTTTGTGGCATCCATGTGAGTGCGTATGCATGCATGCATGTGTTATTGGGGCATTTCCCTATGGATAGTGGTGGTGACTGTTGCTGCGGTACTCGTTCTTAGGGGCCACCAGGGAGTAATCATCCCAGCAGTGGCAGGCTGCTCATTCGACCTGTGCCTGCCCCACTTCCAGCTTGGTTCATCTGAGAGATGCTTCTCTGGCTACTCACACTGGGCTGGGAAGAGGTGGCAATTGGCTCCATGCATGTTGTGCCAACCTTGCACTGGTGTCAGGTCATCACTCCATGGATGATGAGCTGTGTCAGAGTTTCAATGGGCTCTTGTGGCATTACTAGGAGGGCTGCACCAGTGTGACATTGCCTGGGCTCTTGTGATCCTCCTCCCCCTTTGTGCTGGATACAGTGGTCTTCCTGTTGACTTTGCACCATCATTGCTGCACTGTCTGCATGGTGTCAGTATAGGATTGGACCATTCGTTTATTACGTAGGTATCTGTTTTGCTGCTTTAATCGTCTCCTGGCTACTTAATATTTTTTGCTTGTTTTTAAAAAAAAGTACGTATATTTATGAAGTGTTGTTAGTCATGTGGGAATGGAAACACGGGATATAAATATTTTAAAGAATGAATGCTGCATCCCAACCATGAGTGTGGGCAGGGGCACCCTTTGTCCAGTCCCATCATGCACGATGCATGGGATTAGACCGGTTTCCTGATTGGTGGCTAAGTAAGCAAAGGGTGAGGCCAGAGATGTGCAGCTTGCATGTGGCCTCTGTCTCTCAGCATTTTGATACTGGAGGAGCTCATGACCCAGCCCACCCACCTGTCACAATAGTCTGAAATTAGCTGGTTGCCATTATGGACCAGGTAGGAATTTTTTGGCTTTATACCTGACTGGCTATTAGTGTGGAGATTTTTTGCCTCCCCAGATTTAAGGAGATTTTTCACCTCCTTGAAGTGTTGCATTTAGCCAGGTAGCCCACGACTGGCAGGTATAGTGCGGGACTAAGAATTGGGTTTTGGTGTCTCCCCTTTAGGTAAGTAAAAACCAGAACCAGTCTCAAAAGGCTGTCTGGCTCAGGGATGCAGGCTGGTTATTCCTTGGGCTTGAATTGTGATGTCTATCTCAAAAGCTGTCTGACTTGAACAATTCAGCTTCCTTGATCTCCTTTCCAAGGGTTGGTGTTGAAAAGCTGGGGTGGCCGAAAGGCTGGAACCAGGGTGATTTCACCCAAGGGGATCTGGACTGGTTTGCTGACTCCTCCAGGGTAGATGCCTGCGCTAAAGGCGGGAGGAGACTGTGTAGACAGGACCAGCTGCAGTTGTAAATTGATTACCGTATTTATTGGCGTATAAAACGCACTTTGTCTACATTTGTGACCCAAAATAGTAGGGTGCGTTTTATACGCCAATACTAAAAAATCCCTTTTCCCCCTTGCCCGTTTTAAAGCATTTTTGGGCTTACTGCGTTTTTCCAGAGCCAGAGAGCTCCCTTGTGCTTTCTTCCCTAACTAATCTATCCGATCTACAGCTGTTTGTCGGGTTTAATTTATGCACGTGCATGAGTTGAGCTTCTCAGCAGCCAGCAGAGGGCGCTGTGCTCAGTTCAGTTCAGCTGAGCTGCAAAGGGCCTAGTCTTTCCCAGCTCTCCTCGGAAGGGTAAGCTTCTGAACTGGGCCTAGTTGGGGAGGCTTTGGAAACTGAGCATTGGTTAGGTTAGGTTAGGTTAGGTTAGGTGGGGTGGGGGAAAAGAGTTCAGCTGAGCTGCAGAGGGCGTGGTCTCTCCTCGGAAGGGTAAGCTTCTGAACTGGGCCTAGTTGGGGAGGCTTTGGAAACTGCATAGGTGGGGTGGGGTAAGAGTTGAGTCTGGGTTTTTTTTTGTACTTTTATGTTGTTTACTTTGGAATCTGTGCATGGGTGGGGTGGGGTGGGGGAAAAGAGTTGAGTCTGGGGTTTTTTTTACTTGGGGTAAATGTTTTTTACTTTGTACTTTTTTTGTACTTTTATGTTGTTTACTTTGGAAACTGTGCATGGGTGGGTTGGGGGAAAAAGAGTTGAGTCTGTGTTTTTTTTTGTACATGGGATTTATGTTCTGGTGCATTTTGTTCATGTGTCTTATTGCTGTGTGTTTTAAAAGAGATCCTGGTATTTTTGTGCAATTTATGTAAATTAGCTAATTAAGCAGCCAAGCGGTAAGTGGCCAAGTGGCCCAAAAATGCTTTAAATCTTTTTTTCCTTGAAACCCAGGGCCAAAAGGAAGGTGTGTCTTATACGCCGGTGCGTTTTATACGCGTTTATAAATACGGTAATTGTTATATAGATCAATACACATGGCACATTTAACTCCAAACCACATGATCTTCTAATGACTTTTGTGGTAGGCAGCTGGGCAAAGAAATATGACTATTTTGGACGGCTGTAACATTTCCCCCTCATCTTGGATTGTGTGTATGTGTCATGCTGGTCATGCACATCAGTCCACCACACTCTGCAGTTACAGACGTGTTTGCAACTGAGCGTTCTGGACTCTCTCATTCATCTCTCAGCAGGCATAATGGCAACGTATCCTCATAATACACAAATGCACAAGAATACTTTGACGCGTGCCAGGGTAAAAAAATGTATTTATACACTGAAAAGTAGGCCCCCAAATAGCAAGTGAGTTGATATGAAAGTATCTGAAGCATTTCTATTGAGCTCTTCACTTTGCTTGAGTGGCAAGTTATAGACTGTGCTCTATTTCAAGCGTAAAATGAATGAAAGGAAGTCACGTCAAGTATAAAGGTTAGAGACAGCAGACTGGGATATATTACTGACCACTGTTGAGATAAAAGCTTCTGTGAGATAACAGATGCTCCCTGAATAGCTACAGGTACTTCATATGCCAGATGTGCCCCACCACTATGGAGCTTGGTCTTGGTTTTATCAAGCTTTAAGAAAAAACTGAAAGAAAACAAGAATATACAGGTGGGCCCCCGCATCCACGGATTCGCTATCCACGGTTTCAGTTATCCACGGATCGCAGGGACACCCCCCCCCCGGCTGTTACTTTTTTCCCAGTAAGCTCCATTTCTTCCTTAAACAAACAGGAGAAGCTTATTGCAGGCAAGCAGAATGAGACTTAGTCCTAGAGAGGCTCTGCAAGGTTAACAGAAACCTTGCAGAGCCTCTCTAGGACTTAGTCTTGTTCTACTTGCCTGCAATGGAGGCTGCTTCTCTGTTTGTTTTAAGGAAGAAACAAAGCTTGCTACCATGGAGGGGGTGTTCACTCCTATCCACGGTTTCAAGTATCCACGGAGCGGCCTGGAACATATCCCCAGCGGATATGGGGGGAGTACTGTACAAACATTCTCCCAACTTGTAGAAATCAGATTTGAAGGATGTTCTCCAAATATTTTCGTATCTTAGAATCACAGAACCAAAAGGAACCCAATTCAGTCAATTGTTCCAACTGCTAAACAAAGTATACCAAAGCCAGAGATTTTCCCTCCAAGAAATTGCTGGCTCAGCACCTGCATTTTTCAGCCAACCTGTTTGGCTGCCCCCTTCTTACTTGCTCTGGCAAGAGTGACTGCAAGAATGTTGCCCAGCAGGCCTGAATATGCATATGGGGAAAGAAGATGACACTGACAGGGTAGAAACAGGTGGGAGAAATGTGTCTCCAGATTCAGCTGCAGATTTAGAGGTAAAGGGAGAGGCTCCAGGTTGCAACTTGGCAATCCTACTCTGAGCTAATACAATTCATAATTTTGGGGCAGTTGTACTGGTATGGTAATCCTGAATTCCAAAGAAAGTCATTCACCTAAACAATTTACATATGGACCTCTTTCCATGTGGTTGCATCATGGTTTTAGTTGATCCTGTCAATTAATTCACATATTCTAGATTTTTGCCTGATCTTCTTTTCCTACTGCCTATGAACTCACAAATGAACTGTGACAGTTGGTACCTCAGTTAACATTCAGGTAGCTGTATGCTGAGAGTACACATTCCATTAGCACAGGATTTTCAAAGTGTGAAGTGCCCCTTTCCTACACACAGCCGCTAAGACAGCAGTGGACACTTTGGTTGGACACCCACCCATCCTGCTTGGAGTGGACCAGGGGGCCTCGCCTTCTCTCCCAGTTACTGTAATATCTTCCCACTCATTTCATTGCCTTAAATGATTTGATCCTTTCTTCCTTTATCATTGGTGTGCACTGACTGATTCTTGGATCAGGCTGCCTTATTTGCCCCAAACTGTTCATTTCTTGCTTTGGAGAGTCACTGAGTTTGAAATATCCTATTGAGATTTTCATTTCACTGTACACCAAAGCAGGATTTTCACACTGGAATCCTGTATATAACTTACAGCACAATCCTGCGGGGAAAACTGGCAGCGGAGTGAGCACTCCACCGCCGGAAGCTGTCGCAAGGCACGTTTGCGATTACTCTGGAGTAAGGGCGGCCGGTGCAAGGTACAAGGTAAGAGATCCCCCGGCGGCCACATGGGCAGTCTGGGCGGCAACGGAGGGGGCCATTGGCTGAGCCGGCCCAAGGGAGCAGGGATGGCGTCCGCCATATCCTCGTCTCCCGCCGGGACGGCTCAGCCATTACACGGCCTCCTCTTATTTTCACCAGCTATTTAGCTGGCTGAAATCCAAGGAGGCCCATTGGGCCTTCCCCGCTTTACACCGGGGGAAGGGGGGCATGGGATCCAACAAGGGGATCCAACGGGTCCCCTTTACAAGGGCCCAGTTCCGCTCGCCAGATACTTACATAGGATCGTGCTGTTATTGTCCTTCCATCTTTAAAAATATTTCCTTAAAATGCATTATAATTACTGGTACTAGTCATCAATGAGGGCCAAGAAACTGGATAATTAGAAAATCAGGCTGCCTTATAAACAAACACCAGGAAATGCTTCTCTTAAACTCTATTTGTGCATTTCTATGATAGGATCTGTAATGATTTGCACAAAGTACATATACTTTCAAAGCAAAAGGTTCTTTGAATTACAATCAGCATCAGAAAGAACAACTCATACTGGATACACAGTAGTTTATCAAATGAACACTGAATTGGGTTTTCTCCAACAGACCAAATGAAATTCCTTCATAGTTTTCAAGTAGCTTGCAGTGGCATGCCTTTCATATACTGAAAGTGGCAATGCAAAAGGATCAACTAGTATCTAACCTAAACTTTATGGACAAATCATTTTTGAGCTTTTGTCATTTTTCAACCTTGGGAATTAGAAACATTAACCAGCACTCAGGTTGAAAAATATTTGGAAAATAACTATTTATAGAAAAAAAAATAGTCCATACTAAATTTCAGGTGCCACAGGACCTTTGGTTACAGAATTAGAGCCAACACAGAGTTATTAAATGTCCTTAAATTCATTGGTTTCAGTGAGCTTTAGTGTGCTTTTATTTCATGTTGGACAGTAACCTTCCTTTGTTGTTATCCAAAATTAACTTCTTCCACAGAGGTCTACAGAAAAAGCATCTTGATTTTGAAGGTACATGCAAAATGACATTGGTTTCCTTCTGCATATGAATACAAATGCAGCTTTGTGATTTCTGTTGCTAAACCAGCTGGTTCATGGGTTAAATCAAATTTATAAATTACCGTATTTTTCGCACTATAAGATGCACTTTTCCCCCCCAAAACATAGGGGGGGGAAGTGTGCGTCCTATGGTGTGAAGCCTAAAAAAAGCGCTTCGGGGGCGCTTCGGGGAGGCCTGTGGGGGCTTCGGGGAGGCCTGCACGAGCCTCTTTTCCGGAAATGGCCAAAAATCGCTGTTTTCTCCCGAAGTGAACACCGGAGAGGCCTGCAGAGGCTCGCGCAGGCCTCCCCGAAGCCCCCACAGGCCTCCCCGAAGCGCCCCCAAGCCCAGGTAAGTAAAAAACTTTTTTTCTGTATTTTATGCTCCATAGGATGCATGCGTCCTATGGACCGATGCGTCCTATGGAGCGTAAAATACGGTAAAAGTATAGTGTCATGAAATAGCAGCTAGATATTCCATTCACAAAGAACCTTCCTCATTACAAACAACAGAAGCTGCATTCACCCATTTGAGATGAAGGATATAATTGTCTTGCAAGGTAATGTGCCTTACTGCTTTAGGATTTTAATCCCATTTCCAAAAGTGATTTAGGCATTGATTTAGGTTACAGGAACTGAAATTACCATAATCCCTTCAGTAATTTCCTAGATTCAAATGCAAGGCCTTTCCTTATTCCCTGGCTTTGAGTGTAAGAGTCTCTGGGTCAATGTTTTTCTCAAGATATATTTAGGATAAGAGCACCAGTTTCTAAAAGAGCATGTTGGTCATCTAGGGACACTTTCCTATATATACACAACAGACAATTCACCTATCTGGCAACTCCATCTGACCAGGCGGCTGACCTCATGAAGCGAGTTGGCCAGGAACGAGCCATTTAAGCTTATTACTATATCAATGTCCAACACAAAGAAGAACTGCCAAAGCCCAACTAATCCTTCATGCTAAAAACATACCCTCTTAATAGAAAAACACATGTGCCACAACCATGTTTATAAAATGATGCATCTCTGACTGTTACGATTACTTTAACTGGAAAAATCAGCTAAATTACTGGACACACAATGTAAGACATTTTTAACATTGGCTTTTGATAGCAAATGCGGCTTCTGGGTTGATTACAGTTCTGAAAGTCCTTTTCTTTCTTTTTTTAACTTTCTGCTTTAGTCAGTTACCTAGAGGGGGGAACCCTTAGCTTGTTTAACTATTTACGGAGTTTAAACAATGCTAAACTCAAACACATAAGCTGCTTAAAATCACACACTACCAAGAGAACTAGAAAAGTAAGTGTACAATGACTGAGGTCATGAAAACCTCCTGCATGACACTCACGGTTCTATTATACAGAAGCTAAATCCATCTTTTTTAAGTCAATAAGAAACTTCTAAAATGTAACACCATTCACTTCTCGGAACACAAGTTGTACAAAATCAGAACACAGGCCAACCCATTTTCCGTAGGTAGTGCATGTAATTTTTTATGTAATTATGTTGTTACTATTTACCTATGAATGGCACACTTAACACATAACACAACTGTGATGGAATGTGGGCTTACTGACTTCCATCATCAGAGGTAACCCACACAAAGCATGGCTCACAGTGAGCCAGTTTGAGCAAGGAGAAGAGGAAGATGAAGAGTCAGTGTGGTGGACAGATATGAACAGAGCTTCCCTGCACACATTCCAACTCCAGGACATCTTATCCAAAGCACACAGAATCATACGGCCAAGTAGTTTTCTGAACTTGAACTGCACTGAATGGTAACAAGGCGGTGGGGTTGATCTCCCTATATATAGAAAAATAGCATTTATAGAGAGGTATTTCATGGAGGTTAGGTCTTATATCTGAATTACTGAATCTCCAAACTCAGAAGCAAGTGTCTCTCTGAATAACAGTTGCAGGGGACAAAAAATGGGGGAGAACTGTCACCTTTCTTGTTGTGATCTTTCCAGAATCAGCCAGCCACTGTTGGAAACAGGATGCTTCATTTGATCCAGAAGGGTTATTTTGGAAACTGAAAACTTTGCCCCCATTCCAGCCGCGATCCTCACAGAAGCTGTACACAACTGCAAAGTTCTCCGAGAACATCCGAGTAACTTGGACGCTTCCAGAGAGCTTTGCAGCCGGGCACAGTGCCTGTGAGGTTTGCGCAGACGCTGTACCAAGCTGCAAGCTATCCGGAAACATCCGAGTAACTCAGACTCTTCCGGAGAGCTTGCAGCTTGGTACAGCATCTGCACAAACCTCACAGATGCTGTACCCGGCTGCAAAGCTCTCCGGAAGCGTCCGAGTTACTCGGATGTTTCCGGAGAGCTTTACAGTCGTGTACAGCATCTGTGACGCTTCCAGAGAGCTTGCAGCTGGGTACAGCGTCTGAGAGGATCGCAGCTGGAACGGGGGCAGTCCCAGCGGGGCCACGATGCAGCCGGCTCCCAGGACGAAGAGGAGGTGGACAGCAAGAATGCAGTAAGCGGCCAAGCGCCGCGAAACCGGTAAAAGCAAGAAAATATTTTTCCCTGTTTTTAGCTCAAAAATCCACGTACGTCTTAAGGTCCGGTGTGTGTTATGGAGCGATAAATACGGTATATAGTAAAGTGAGTTCCCCTCTCATGCTTTGGGGGGAGAAAAAGGGCAATTTTATACATAACACTTATATACAAGCACCATTCTATTTTGCAGTATCTAAGAAATCTTGGAACCAAAAGTACAAGCTTAGTAGCATTTTTAAAGGGTGTTAGACCAGAATGTGCTGCCAGGAATCTTTTATCTTCATTCCCACAGCCTCTAGCTTCTATCCCCAGATGAAATTTCTACATCATTCAAAGAAACAGAATAGTTAAACAATAGAAAACATTATGAGCTCTCCTTGGAAAACATGGAAACAATAAAAAGATACCTAAAAATATGAGTGTATACAATTCACTCCCCCAGATGAAACAAAATACAAAAATAAAATCAAAGATCTGCTTGGGAACAAAAAGAGCAGAGGAATGTAACTTTATACTTGTGTATATTCTAGAATATTTGATACGTAAAACATTGGCTTTCTTAAGAGACCTCTACTTCGATCACTCATTTCTTACGCTGTTCCCATACAATAATTGACTACAATCCTATGCAGGTCTACTCAGAACTAAGCCCCACTGAGTTCAATGGAATATACCCCCACATAAGTATGCATAGGACTGCAGACTTAAGGCCCAATCTTATCCTCAAGATACACCAGTGCAGCTACACTGGGGCAATGACAACGCTGCAAGTGTAAAGGCCCGCCTGCTGACAGAAGCACCACAGACACTGGCACAACATCGGAAAATGCCATGCTGGCATAGCTTGGATGTCACTCGGATGCCCATGCGACTCCATCGGAAGAGGGGACAAAATAGGGGAGATTGGGGCATGATGTGGGAGGAACATTGGAAAGACAAGGAGGAGTAGACAAGACAATGTACACCATATTCTATCCCCTCTTCAGACAGCAAACATGCCACCGATGCCAGAAAAACACTATGCCAATGACAGAGCTGGCATAGTTAGGAGTAACCCCATAATAAGGAACAATGAGGAAGGGGGAAAATAGTGGGAAATTGCACCTCCTGTCACCCCCTGCTCTGCCGCTTTCTTACAACGGAGCATAGGATTCAGACTACATTCCATAGCCAATCTCAGTACTAAAGCCCCTGTCAGGGAAACTACAGCTCAGATGAGAACACGCGTCGCATGGAGCTATACCTCTTAGATGGTAAAGGGAAGGAATTCCAGGCCACATCTGCATCTCTCTCATGTCTCTACCTCCCTGCCTCCTGACCCATCAGAATTATCAGAGGTGTCTCTGCTATCAACTCTATGGCCTAACCATCCCTTCCTGTCTGCTTCCTTTTGGTGAATACCAGGGACTTCAACCATTGGTTCTGCTGGCCAAACACTCATCAGAATCGTTTTTGTTTTGCAGGAGTGCATCATTGCCACAGGGAGCAGACCAGTGATTCTTCCCAGAATTCCACTGCAGCCCTCCCCAAGAGAGGGAAAGGAAATGTTCCAAGCCCCCCTACTCTCACCCTGGATGTACACTCTGGCACCATTCTCCCCCACAAACACCGAGTACACACCTCAAGCTGCAGAACATGGCTGTATAGACAATTACTGTCAAGCCATCATTACTCTCTTTGTGTTTCACCTTGATCACAAGTGAAGACACCAGGAAGATCCCAAGGGAAGCCTGAAGTGACCAGTGTGAGCCCAGCTGCTGCTCAACAAGGTTGCTGACCTACTCCTTCCAGTTGAGCTCCTGTAGCTTTGCAGGCTCAATGACAGACAGTGAACCGACTGGTGCAGCCAGACTTCACAGGCACCTGTTACTTGGCTGTCTTTGGATAACGTGCAATGGCACAACAGCCCTGCTGGGAGGAGATTGTTGGCAAACCCACCTGCGAGTTTCACTTTCAGAGGCTGCTCTGTTGCTGATACAGTTCAATAAATCATTTGGCTGGGTCACCCCTGTTGTCGCTTTGTTAGTACACAGGGATCCCTTCTACCCACCCTAGCAATTCCTTACCTCCGCTGGCCTCAGAGTAGGAATCTACAGGGGGGAAGGGCCTCTCTGTTCTCAGGGTCTGCAGCATCCTCACTCTGAGACTTCTTGGGCTAAGTGGGGGAACACTCTTCAGTGATAATGAACCCCTTGTTCTCTGCTGCCATGGTATATGTGGGCAATGGCAAGGGGGCAGCATACTGAAAGCCATGTCAGCAGGTGGCATCAATTCAGCAAAGGGCATGGGGTATGTGTGGGTTTGGATAGCTGGGGTAGCCACTGCAGTAGGCACCTTGTGTTACATGCCAGCCAAATTACTGGTCCATGCAGTGCTCCCTCTGACTGGTCCATGTGCTAAAGCCTCCCAGTCAGGTGTGCCTGTTTGCGGTGATGCAAGAAGGCATCAAATGTTGGATGAGGTGCTTTTTGCCTATCTCCTGCTGTGGCTGGGTGCTTAGCAAGCAGCTTTGTGGAGTGGCAGATGTGGGTTCTAGACTGCTTCCCTCTCTTCTCTTGTCCCTCCCATGGGTGTTTCTGGCCATTCATGCAAACAGTGAGTGCCTTGGTGGTGAGGGCAAGTCCCTTGGCTGGGCTTCAGCCCCTCTTGCCTAGATCCCAGCCTCAGTGGCGTTTCCATGGTAGGGGCCCTACCCTAAGTTGCGCGACGTCCTAGTACCACGTTCAGAAACCGGAGCGAGGAGATCCCGCCCCCTCGCCGGCGGAGCCATTCCGCGTTGTGAAGGCGAACGGGCTCGTTCGCCTTCACAGCGCGGAATGGCTCTGCCGGTGAGGGGGCGGGGCCTCCTCGCTCCGGTTTCTGAATGCGGTACTAGACGTCGCGCAACTTAGGGTAGGGCCCCTACCGTGGAAACGCCACTGCCCAGCCTGTGCCTTTCGGGGGGGGGGGAGTGAGCCACCACCAGGACCTTGCTTTGTCGGAGTGCTGTTGATGTTCCCCTTGTGACTCGTCCCACACCCTCTCTTGGCAAAACGTTTTCTTCCAGCCCCCAGGAGGACACAAATCTTGCCCGTGTGTTTGTTTCACATGGGTGCCACTTTGCACAGGACCTATCTTTCTACCTGTGCTCTGCTCAAAAATGTATTCCTCCAGTAGGAGGTGGGCGTGCTGTGGCATATGTGTGTCATGTTCTGTGTGGGTGGGTGGGTGGGTGGGTGGGTGGAGGGGGCATCCTTGGACCATATCCCCATTGTTAAGTTGGTGCCTGTGTTTTTCGTTCCTAGTGGCTGGGGGGGGGGAGTGTCCCTCCAGCACTGGCTGCTCATTGGCCCTGAGTGGGTGGCAGGTGGGGGGTATTCTCCTTGGCACTGGCTGCTCATTGCACCTCCTCTCCCCCCCCCCCCCCGTGCTCAGTTTGCCTTAGCTGCACTGCTCTGGCTTCCAGGGTTGGGGAACAGACAGTTGTTTCTAATGTGTAGCCCACTGTCTTAAGGGCTTGGGGCAAGTCATGGCAATTTTATGTCAAATAAATAGCTCCAACTGGTTTTAGCTTTGGTATCTCTATGATCAGGCTGTATATACAATTTTTATTTAAAAATGATTGTTTAGTTATACCTTCGTCTTTTGTCAGGAATTAGAATCTTCATTGAGAGTCTATCAGTACCACATAGCAACACTTTACATAAATTTGGGTGCAATTCTATACACTCTTTCCTGGCAGTAAACTCCACTGAATACAATGGGACTCACTGCTGGGTAGACATAGGCTTCTGCTGCAAGTGCTGGCACATTATAGAACTGATGCAGAGAAAATGCTTAGAAGCCTCTGAAATGGCCTACTAAAGCATCAAGTTGATAGGAGACTAGAAAAATCCAGCAGAACTGCAGCAGATTTCACGTAATGATACTGGAAAAAGAAACAGGGTGGGTTCTGCCTAGGCAAATCCCAAAATGCAATCTAAATTTAGTTGAAATTCAGTGACAAGTCTGTTTTTATTTAGACTGCGATCCTGTGAGGTGCAATATCTGCATTTTATTAATACAAAACCTAGCACATTTATGCACCTATAAATAAAAGAGGATGATAAACATCTGTTTTCAAAAAAATGCTCTTTAAAATAGAATATCCTAAATTACTGCTACAAAAATCATCACTCAGCTTTTACGGAAGAATACTTCTTAAAGCAATTTCAGCAATTCAATGTTTTTAGTTATGTAATCTTTCAGGTGTCCACCAACATGTTTACAAAACCAAGTCTCTTAAAAAAAGGATGACTCCTTGTCATCTCTGCCTCCAACTCCAGCTCCAGGGGTTGGAGAAACCAAGGGACACATCAGATGGACACATGGAAGGTGCTTTTGAACACTTTCCCTTGATTCAGTTCCAAGCCATCAGAAACAAAAGAGGGAGGGTCACTCCTCTTCCCACGCCCCCAGGGTTAACATGACTCCTTATATCCTCTTCAAGGCCAGCAATACCCTACATAGAAGCACATTGTCTGAAATGTAGTCAGGGGTATGGGGATACCTCAGGCCCCATGCCATCTGTTGCACCACCAGGACCCCCGCCATGTCTTCCAGGGATAGGGTCCTGGTCCCTGGGACCCCACCTTCTGACTCCCTCTTGGGGTAGTAGCAGCCAGGGGAATGTATCCACAGTCTCAGTATGAGCCCCAGGCCCCTGTACTCCTTCCAGGGAAGGGCTGTCCACAGCCTTCTTTATCCCTCTTGGCAGACTCAGCCTTCCCTCATTATCTCCAACTTCCTCAAGGGTCCCTCTCAGCTTCCCACTGACCTCCACTGTGTCTCTTGCCTCCCTACCTCTCCTTCCCGGTCCACTCTCTTAGCTGTTCCTCTCTGCCGCTCCTACCTTCTCTGTTTCCACAACCTCCCTTCTGCTACTCCACTCTTTAAGGGCTGGGCCAGCCTCACACCCATTCAGCCAGTTGCTGCTGATTCACCCCCCCCCCACACCTGACCAAGAGTGTACCATGGCCAGTGTAATTGCCAACCATCATTCCCATGCCCACCTGTGGGAGGGGCTGCCCAGTCCAAAGCCCAAGTGGCTGGTGGGCCCATGCGCACTGCCTACCAGCTGACTGGTGGTGTCGCACCCGCTGCCCCCTTTGCTCAGTGCCTCGTTGGGGCCCTTGGAGGCTCACACTCCTCTTCTGATAATAGCATATAATCTAAGATTACAATGTAACCCCAGGAATTTATATCCTTTGTCCTTTCTCCAAGGATATATTTTGGAACTTCAATCTCATACTCGGGAAACCCTTTATTTCTCCTGTGAGCATCAGCAGCTTATCAGAGCATACACTGCATTCTGTCAAAATGAAATTCTGACACATACAAGGCTATTCGCTCTCTGTCTGATTTGCCTGTTAACCTTTCAGCGGCAGAAACTCTTGCAGCTGGTCCAATATTTGAGTGCCTATTCATCATTTAAGATTGTAGAAAGGATTCCTATCTCAAAGAAATCTTACGGGAAAGGTCAGTGATGGAAAAGCATCAACTATGATGACTCATGGCTTCTTGTGGAACCATTTCTTACTTAGCAGGCCAACAGCAAGAGAAGCAGAGTAGAGTGTGGAGAGAAGAATGGCACAGAATATTATGGGAGTGTAAGTGCAACTACGATTGCCATCCAAAGTGTATGTACTTTGGTGAGGTTTATTTTTAACCTCAGTAAGAATCCTCTTAAAACACTTTGTATTTCAGTTGAGCCGAATTCTTATGAGTTTCAATTTTCATGTCAAAATCAGCCTGTTCAATAGAAGAGAACCTTTTATCAAGTCACTAAGAAAACTGCATGAAAACTGAAAGCATTTTCCCTTCTGCTTCCTCCTCCTTGCCCACTTGGCCATTTCTTTAAAGCAGGCTGAACACCAAGCATGCTCACTCAGCCTATTTTAAAAAGGCAGCCATGTGAGCAAGGAGAGCCCTGCCCCCTTACCTTCTTGCCCCCTTACCTTCTTGCCCCCTTACCTTCTTGCCCCCTTACCTTCTTGCTCCCATCAGGCTTTTCCTTCAAACAAGCAGACTGGGCAGAGAATGCTGGGAGCAGAAAACGACTCTAATCTCAGCATCCTCCATCCAGTCTGTTCCTTTGAAGAAGCAGCCCGGTGGGGGGGGGGGGGGAGAAGGTAGCAGAGCTGGAGGCAAGGCAGTGGAGAGGTCACTCTGCCTCCTTCTTACCAGCTCAATCAGAACAGAATTGCCATGGTCCACATCTGGGAAATGAAGGATTCTCTGAGTTCTCTCACAGAATATTTGTGTGTGTGTGTGTGTGTGTGCGCGCGCGCACACACACACACACATATATAAACATTTGAAAAAATGGGGGTTAGATCAGCCTGCCTATGTAAACCACCTTGAGTCTACAAGAAAAAGGCGATATATAAATACCGCAACTAAATAAATGTGACGCGTAAGTGATGACACTCATTAATGCCAACTGCTTGCTGTTCAAATGGACAACATAACAAAATGGTGCTTACCAGGCTTGCAGAATGAGTCAGTGTGTTTTTAGCTGCTGTGTCTGCACTGCTGTATTTTGCTTTTTTCGTGTTTTGAATGATTATTCTTTTTTTTTTTTACTGTTAACCACCTTGATATTAAGATATTAAGCAGGATGTAAAATAAATGTGTGAATGCTTAAGGGCTGCTGTCGCAAAAAGAAAAAAGGACAGAAAAAGAATCTCCTTCCCCCACACCCAAAAGATAGAACAAATCTTTTTAACGACATTTTCTGCAACAGGAGAATGGACATTTAAAAATTAAGATTTGTTCAAAGTCACTAGCATTTATAGTTTCCTTGTTTCAGAGGAAGAGTCCTTGATCAGGAAGAAGGGAAGCAGTAGATGCAAGTTCCTTTTGAGGGTATATTTCACGTTCAAGGTTTTTTTATTGTTATCAAAAGAACTGATAGCTATTTTAAACATGGCCTATTGTGTTTAGTGCACATGTTATAAAAATCTCACTGGATCTGCAAAAATAATCCCTAATCCTTCAAGCACGTGTATATCTGCAATGAACTATTTAAAATTTAATGTAATATGCATGTAACTTAATTGCTTTTTTGCAGTCTTCAGCAATGGACTGATAAGGTGGCACTGAAAACCCTGGCACAGAAAACTTCCAAGGCCATTCTGCCCTTACTTTTAGAAGAAAGAGTACTTCATTAGTATTGTCAGGAAGCAGCGCTGGTAGAAAGTGTCAAAATGTAAATGACAGTGTTTCATTTACTATAGAATTATCTGGGTGAACACACATTGAAAAGTCTATATATGATTAGGGGATGAGACGCCTTTGTCTTCAAAGAAACCAAATCTTACAGCTATGGTATGTCATAGGCTGTGGCGAGGCAGCTGATTGGAGGTGCTGCGGCAACAGGAGCAGAGCTCAGGCAGCTGCTTCAGCATCTTCTCTTCATTCAGCCAGAGTTAGGTGCCCGAATTCAGTCAGGTGGTCACAACTGGCAGGTATGTGGGGGTTGGGATTAGGGATTGGTGTATGCCCTTGAGGACGTGGAGGGGCAAAGTGGGGGTCAGAACTGGTCCCAAGAGGCTGCTTGGCTCAGGGATGCTGACTAGGAACCCCTTGTCCCTAGATTGTAAGATCAACCTCAAAGGTTTGGCCACTTCTGAATAGGCCGGGCAAGGCTTCGAGCAGCACATGCACACAACACCGCTCAAAGCCTTGCCCTCAGAAGGGCTCCCGGCGCGTCACCCCCTCCACCCGCCTCCCGGCACGTCACCCCATAAGCCCTGCTGAAATGCTATACAGTATTTGATTTTATCCTAACTCAGGGTTTCATGTTCTCCCTATGAGGCAGGGAGAACTTTGAGTACTTGTGGGGGTGTGGACAGCAGTAGCAGCAATCCCAGGGCCTCTTGGGGGGGGGGGTTTCAGGGAGGCCTGCTGAAGGGTCCGCAGGTCTTCCCCAAACCCCCCAGTAAGTATGAAACCCCCTTTTTTGTACATTTTCCCACACCACGGTTTACCCGCCGCTTAAGGGGGTAGGGGAAGCATCCGGTTCTCCTGGTGGGTCGCGACCCACCAGTTTGAGAACCACTGCCCTAACTTATTTACTTTAGCAAATCTACAATATTTTTAAGAAAGCACAAGCCTCTCTGTCACAGACCAAAAATAAATATGCTTCTCTCTTCCACTAGACAACATTCTCAGCATACATTCAACAGAGACCGAAACTGTTAACCGTAACTTGCAAGCAGCCTCTGAGTGTTCACTGACTGAGTAATCAAGACAAATTAGCAGGGTGCTTCTGAAGGTGCACACCTGTGAAGTCAGACATGCGTGCAACATGCTGGTTGTTCAAATGAAAGGATGTAGAGGGAACAAGATTAGTTTAACTCTACAGTGTTACAACGTCAGTAAAGCTTTAATGTCACCACAGCTCATGTGCAACAAGAAGATGCTGACCACACAACGTTCTTTCAAGGTCAAATCCCAAGAACATGATCATACATGAAAATAATGTATTGGTTGTTATTGTAAAGGTGGTCTAGGACAGGTCAAGGTACCCATCAGTTCCTTGATGGATGACTGATTGGGACCCATGTGTATCACCTTGATCTCTGTGACGCAAGCAACAGGAATGGCAAGAAATGAATGGGAGGAATAAATATGTACATCATGATCTGAACAGGTGTCACAACAAAAGTGAACATGAGGAAAGCCCTACTGAATCAGTCCAAAGGCCCACCTAGTCCAGTATCCTGTTTTCCACAACAGCTTGTGGGTAGCCCACAAGCAGGACATGCACACACCCCACCATTGCTCCTTGGAGGTAGCATACAGCCATTTATAGCTGGGAGTCAGTGATGGAAATGTCCCCCATGTTCTCCCTTTTAAAGCCACCTAAGCTAGTGGCCATCACCACATATTGTGGTAATGAATTCCATAGAGTAGTTATATGCTGTATGAAGTATTTTCATTTGTCCATTTGAAATCTCCTGTTAATGTTTCATTGGATGACCTCTGGTTCTAGTGTTGTGAGAGATGAAGAAAAACCTCTCTCTCTCTCTCTCTCTCTCTCTCCGCACAATGCACATTTTATAAGCTTCAATCATGACCCCTCACAGCCCAATCCTACCTAACTGCTCCCCTGCCAATACAGGCATGCCAGTGGAGCACGCACAGCATCCCAGGGAGGGGGAAGCTGGAGAGGTCTCCTCAGAGTAAGTGAACTTTGCTCACTTCCCCTGGGGAAAGCCTCTACTTTCCTATGGGTCTCCTCAGTGTAAGAAGTATAAGGGTGGTGGAGAGGGATAGGAACTGGCTGCATGAGAGTGTCACTCCTTCCTCATTCTGCCTCCCTCCCTGCCCACCCAGAAACACACCCATTCCTCCACCCGCCCCATTCTGCCCACATCCTGCTCCCCCCCCAACTCACTGATATCAGCAGATGCAGACGCCTCCAGCGGTAAGCGCACCGGGCCACCAACAATTGCACTGGCAGCCTCTCAGTGATGACCGGCGGAAGTGACGTCCTGCTGGCATCCTCCTCCTTCCACAGGTGGAACGTGAGCACAATAGGATCGGGCTGCCTGTCACTTTTAAAAAAAATTAAAACACATCTGAACATTGTCACCCTTCCTTGTAAGGAAGGTGCTCCAGTTTCTGATCATTTTGGTTGCCTTCTTTCTTCTGCACCTTTCCAGCTCTACAATACGGCATCATACAGGTAAGAAGCATGAGTGCCTGCTATCCTATTTCTATAAATACATACGTGTGAGTGAGCACGGAAGCCACAAAAGGACTTGAGTCAAGGTTTATCAGGCAAGGGCCAAGAGTGGGTTCTCACTTTCATCCAATGTACTTTGGCTAAGCATGCTACTTCAGAAATTTTAAATCCTTTCTTATAAGGATAAGGGTGGTATAAAAATGTGAAAAATAAAATAAATAAAATAAATAAATAACCTGCTTCCCAATACCATGCCACTGAAAAGCAGTCGCTGCTTTTTAGTGATGTGGTACTGTTAAGATGGCTATTAGAGAATACTGGTTTGCACAGGGTCAGTGTCACAAGGCAAAACCCTCAGATCGGCACCACAGAGGACACTGATGCCTGCCTTTCCCCCCCCCCCAAAAAAAGACTGGGCCTTGCTAGTGGCGAGATAGGACCCTCTCCATCCTATTATTTAAGGTATTTCTTTCATTTGCCATCACAGAGCCAGAAGCAACACTGTCCTGGCTGGCAGACTCTTTGTCCGGTACTTGTTCTTTTTACTCACGATGCTCCTGCCCAACATAGCACATCACTGGGCTATGTCAAGTAGCATCATGGGGAGAAATGGTGGGTGCAACACACTTGCCAGTTTGAACAGCATTACTACTAGTTTAGCTACAATTGAAAACACCTGCTGCAGGTGCAGAAACCACATATTTCTGCATGGTGGATTAAAATGCAAAACTACTCTTACAGCTGAATCCTATGCATGTATACTTAGAAATCCCATTGTGTTCAATGGGGCTTACTCTCAGGAAAGTATGCATAGAAATGCAGCCTTATGGCACAATGCTAAGGAATCCCAGCACTGGCATCGCAAACGCACCATAAAGTGCATTGCGACGACTCAGGAGGAGCAGTGCCGACAGGAATGCCTGTGCCGTCGCGCCAGTGCTGGATCCTGGATCCTGGCAGGTAAGGCCACTCCAAGTGGCACAGAGGCCACTTCGCTTACCCTGAGTAGACCTCCAGGCATGGCCTTTCCCAGATAGCATTCAGCATGAGCCACATGGCCCACGCTGAAGAGCCTACGCCAGGGAAGGATAGGACTGGGCTGTTAATTAACATAACTGAAGAAGCTACCTAAAACAAATTTTACCAACACAGTGATTTCAGTGGATAAGGATGTTTAACTGTGAATTATGGCCACAGGAAGGTAACATAGCTAAGAAAATGAAGAATATTGAAGAAAACGCCCACCCCAATATCCTTTAACTGGAAATTACTAGTAATTGTTGGTCATAATCAGTCGATTTTCAATATTTTTTTGCATATGGTATAAAACTTGGTAGCTTTTTCTTATCATTATTATTCATACACTTAATATTGATCCTGGCAAGTGGCCTTGTTTACCCAGTTTTTATTGACTTGGATTCAAAGAGCTACTTAGGCATGCCCGTGGACTTTGACAGGCTGAGTAAAATCGCATTTGTCCTTTTGAGAGGCAGATCCACATGCCGAAAACCGGAAATGGACTTTCCAACGCAATTGCCACTGTTTAAAGCATTGGGGAGGCCTGCAGAGACGGTGGCAGCCCCCCCCCCACTCTTTGGGGAGCTAGCAGGACAACCAGGTATGTTTTTAAAAAGCATTTTGGGGTTGGGCGCAATCCTGGAGCACTGCTTCCGGCATCACCCCGCCCCTGCAAAGACTTACAGGGGAGTAAACTCCTCTGTATGACTTTCAGAAACATTGGATTATATCACTTATAAACAAGTATACATGAAAACAGTACTATAGTACGAATAACATGAGCTTTACAAGTGCACCACACCTTTCTCAACAAACCATCACTGGAAGATCAGGAGAACTCCAGAATAAGGTACCTGTGATTTTCTCAACTCTGTTCTTAGTTTTCAGGTGCGTGATATTCCCTGTCCATGAATAATAATTCTTAAATGTAGTATTCTCCGCAGTATTCAAGTTCTGCAGTTCCAAATGCCACCTGAGGCGTTCTATGTGGCCTTTTGGAAGCCCCTTGTTCGATTGCAGTGCTCAATCCAACCCGATAATCTGCTCTTTATATTTTGAGGACCCTTGGGAATGGCTTCTGGATACAGCATGAAATGCTGAAGTTTAAAATAAGAGAAAACATTGTGCTAGTGCTGTCCTGTACACAAACACGTTTGTGCACATGCACAAGACTCGCTGGACCTGCACAGTCCCTCTCTATTTATGAAATCTATCCTAATGAAATAAAATGACCCCAAGTTCTTTCACACAGCTGAATCCCTACAGTCCCAACTGTCAGGCTGTGATACGTGCAGAATGTGATCCCATAGAATGCTGGGGATACCCACACCTCTCTCTATCATCTATAAAACACCTGTCTGTCCCCTCAGTCACCCACCAATGTTGAGGGGCTAGCAGTGTTCCATCCTGGCAGCTGTCTGCTCTGCTATACTTATGGGGGCTAGTATGGTAGCATCCCTTAGCCAGTGTTTCACAAAAACCATCTTCAGAAATGCTTGTGCATTTTGGAAAGATGCTGTCTGCAATTACAGCTGTGGTTCAGGTCAAACCCTGAAATGGAATATTGGCTGTATTTACGCAGTAGATGGATAGACACAGACAAACATATGGAAACACATCTGACAGTGGGAAATAGTTGTTTATATTTGTGCAACATACCTCTTACTCTTCACACTTAATAAATACAGGTTGAGTATTCTTTATCCAGACTGCTTGGGACGGGAAGTTGTCTGGATTTTGGAATATTTGCATAAATATAATGAGATATCTTGGGGGATAGGACCCAGGTCTAAATATGAAATTCATTTATGTCTCATATACACCTTATACACATAGCCTGAAGATAATTTTATACAATATTTTAGATAATTTTGTGCCCTAGCATGTCTTGCGTTATGCCAGCCAGGTGCTGGAAAATGTGGGGTTTTTTTAAGTCATAGCCCCAAAAATGTCTGGATTTTGGAATAGTCTGGATTTCGGATGTCTGAATAAGGGGTAACCAACCTGTATTACACAATATCAAATTATAGTCACAAATAAATAGATTATTCTAATTACATGCTCAAAATAGTGTATGAATTAATGAAAGCATTTAATGTTTACATTCTGTGTTATCTTACACTAGCACATTTTGTGTGGTATTTACCTAATATATGATCATATTAGGCGGCCATATATTAAATCAGACAGTTCCTCTTGTATTTTCTACTCTGATCCAGCAGCTCTATCTGTGGTCACTCCAAGAGGAGTGATTCACTTAAATTTACAGAGAGCTGTAAGAGATGAACTAATAACTACCTAGATACTCCCAGGCATACTAACTTCACTTCTTTATACCAACAGAGAAAAGTATACTACTCCAAGAGTGAAGTTAGTATGCCTGGGAGTATCTAGGTAGTTATTAGTTCATCTCTTACAGCTCTCTGTAAATTTAAGGGAATATCAGCCATGTGCATCTGTTAAAAGAGATAGTGGGACTTTATTGCTGCATCATTTTCTGGCTGTATTGATGAGTCAAGAAAAGACTTGTGACTAAGTCAGAAAAAGGTCAGGAAACCAGAAATCAGAAAGGTCAGAAAACCTTTTTTAGCCTGTTAGAGATCAGGTGTACACACCGAAAAATGCTTACAAGAATATTTTGAAGCTTTTGATCATGTGCTACAGGAATCCCCAGTGGGGAATTCCTACGGGGAGAAACATTAATTGCAGCCCTAAGGAAAATAGGCCATGTAATAGGCCATCCCTGCTGAATAGAGAAAGTGTTTCAAAGGCCGTTCCAAAATGAAATGCTACAGTGGGAAAAAAATCCTGCATTCCCTGGAGATGGGGTTAGATATATGGAATCCAGTGGACTGTCTGTGAAAGCTTTGCCAGACCCCAACTGTATTGTGTTCTTTCTCCCTAAGCATAGAATGTTATACAGTAGTAACTCAAACATTCTTTAAATAGGTCCCATTTTTATTCATAATGAATTTGTTTAAATAGATATGAGTTTAAATAGACATATGTCCACTTACCCTGGGTAAAGCATGCCATATAAAGAGGATTAATGAATCCATAATAAAGTCATGTTTGGGTGCTAGGACCCTAATGAAAATATAGTCATTAGTAACTATCCACCCTGTATCTCAGATTAATGCTATATTTGAAAAATATGAAAAAGTGAAACAGATGGTCGCTGGTTGCTCACATCAGATAACTGAACATGAAGGAGAAAACTTTCTAGGGCTGTGGCAACAAGTCAAAGTTAAGCTGTTGCAATGCTGTTTTTTGGGGTTTTTTTAATTGTAGAGATGGACATCCCAATCCTATCCAGCACCGGTGCAGGCTGGAGGTCTCCTCGGGACAAGAGGACATATGTCCACTTACCCTGGGTAAAGCATTGTGCATTGGGCCTGTGCATTGGGGCTACTCGAATAACCCCATGTCAGGCCTGGGATGGATAGGATATGGCATCCGATGAGGACACCGATCCCACCCCCTCCCAGGCCTGATCCACCACCACCCCCAGCCTCTGTGCCACTTGGAGTGGCCTTACCTGCCAGGATCCAGGATCCAGCACTGGCGCGACGGCACAGGCATTCCTGTCGGCACTGCTCCTCCTGAGTCGTCGCAACGCACTTTATGGTGTGTTTGCGATGCCAGTGCTAGGATTCCTTAGCATTGTGCCATAAGGCTGCATTTCTATGCATACTTTCCTGAGAGTAAGCCCCATTGAACACAAAGTACCGGACAAAGAGTCTGCCAGCCAGGACAGTGTTGCTTCTGGCTCTGTGATGGCAAATGAAAGAAATACCTTAAATAATAGGATGGAGAGGGTCCTATCTCACCACTAGCAAGGCCCAATCTTTTTTTTGGGGGGGGGAAGGCAGGCATCAGTGTCCTCTGTGGTGCCGATCTGAGGGTTTTGCCTTGTGACACTGACCCTGTGCAAACCAGTATTCTCTAATAGCCATCTTAACAGTAAAAAAGGTAAAGGTATCCCCTGACAATTAAGTCCAGTCGTGTCCAACTCTAGGGTGTGGTGCTTATCTCCATTTCAAAGCCGAAGAGCCAGTGTTGTCCGAAGACGCCTCCGTGGTCATGTGGCCGGCATGACTCTCCTTGCCGCAGCGCGTAGCATGCAGCTGGAACACAGAGCGCTGTTTACCTTCCCGCAAGTGGTACCTATTTATCTACTCGCATTAACATGCTTTGGAACTGCTAGGTTGGCAGGAGCTGACCAAGCAACGAGAGCTCACCCCGTCACAGATTAAAAGGGAGCCAAATGGTCCCCATGGGAAGGTAGTTCTAAAATATGCAGTTGCAACCAAAATGGTTCTGTCATGTGTTGCTGCCCCCCAGATGAATTTCAGAGAGAGGGAGAACACAAAGCAAGGCCTGAAGTTGAGTGAAGTGAGCAGGTACATTCATATGCAACTTATCATTAAAATCAGTTCCTCTACCAGACAACCAGGGCCGGACTTAGGAGGTGTGGGGCCCAATGCCAACCAATACGCCACGCCCCCACCACCACCAAGCAGAGCAGCGGTGGCCTTGGTCAGGCACAGTGAGCAGTAAGATAATAGTGTTTACAGATGCTACCACATTTTTCTGGATGGAGAAATCCATCAGCACTGTCATGATAGGCTTACCATTCATGCCGGAAATACCAGGAAAGTCCCGGTTTCCGGAGCTCAGCCCCAGCCATTCGGGCCCGGAACTGGGTCTGTCCCGGTTTTCTGAGTCTTCCCCCTCCTACCACCGCCGCCTCTGCGACTCTTCTAGAGCCTGGCTGACTGCGTTCCAGTCGGCCCAGGTTGCTTGCATGCATGTGCAAGGCTTGCGAGGCTCATGCAGGCGCACAACAGAGAGCTCTCCAAGCAAAATAAAAAGCATTGTGCACCGGCATGAGCCTCGCAAGCCTCGCACAAGTGCGTGAGAAGCTTGGGCTGACCAAACACAGTCAGCCAGGCTCCAAGAAGAAGAGTCAAGGAAGCGGCAGCGACTTGAGGGGGTAGTTGGGAGTCCTGACTGGCCTGAACGCAGCCAGCCAGGCTCAGAAGAGTCGCGGCCCGCCGCAATGAACATGCAGCCGCGGTGGCAACTTGAGCCTGAGGGGGGGTAGTCGAAGTCCTGGCTGGCCCAAACGCAGCCGGCCAGGCTCAGAAGAGTTGTGGCCCGCCGCGATGAAGACACAGCAGCAGCTTGAGGGCCCGAGGGCAGTCAGAGTCCTGGCCAGCCCAAACGCAGCCGGCCAGGAGAGAATGCGGTGGCAGGAAGGAGGACAGCGACAGCGTGGACGAACAAGGCAAGACGCAAGTGGCGGCAGCAAAATGGCCATTTTTGGGGTCATAAATAAATTAATTAAAAATTTAAAAGTGGACTGAGCTCATAGATACTCTATGTTAAGAGCCCAGAAAAATCGGCAGCCAGCCTGCCAGGGGGAGAGCCTTTAAACCACAGCAACAGAAATTTATTATGTTTTCTTTATTCTGAGGCCGAGCTCTTTGGCTTTAAATTATTATTGCTAGAATAAGAACAATTAATACAGGTATAAATTATGTGTCCAGCACAGCAAACTAAATGCAATTGCCTTTGGCAGTGCTTGTTCAAATAATGAACGAAAAGAATGAAAGATATCCTGTTTCATTGTGAATCTAACATGAAATCATCAAGCACTGAAAATGTATGCTATCATCAGTCAACAGAATATTTTTAGAACACAGAGAATAAATAATTATCATTCAAGCAGAGAAAACAAAATGTAGTAAACATGCAGTGTGAAATGAAAGACCTCTCAAGTAAGGACAACAGCAACAGCTTCCAAAGTTGGCTTTTGCAGTTCTACAAACTGATGCTTTCTCGTGACATTTTGGACTGTGCACATCCGAAAATACACTGGAATGATTTACTGGAAACATTAGCTTTCTAATTCTGTATAGTGCAAGTAAAGAACATTCCAAAAAATAAAGATGGTGAGCTACCAATTTCAGAATATGCTACAAATGTAGTGATGTGCTAAGCACTGCCAATATACTCTCATGCCCGTTTCTTTAGGATCAACTCCACAAATAGCAGAATACATTGCCAAAACAGAGCTACAAAAACAAGGTCATGAGCTGGAGTCTGTGCAGTTCGACTCTTACAAATATTTTTAATTACCACTAGTGATTAAAGTTAGAAACAGAAATATTTAAAGTTATGAAGATGAGATAGTTATATCTCATCTTCATAACTCATATAACTATATTTTCATAAGATGAGATAGTTATATGAGAAAGTTATATAAAGATGAGATAAGCCAAGTCTGCAGATTACAGGAATACAGGATGATGATGCAGGATATGATGCAGGATGCGAGAAATACAAGGGGACTGTGAAGAGGTCCAAAAGAACGTTTCCCAATGGGGTGAAGTGGCAACAAAACGACAAATGAGGCTGCAATCCTATACACACTTACCTGAAAATAAGCCCAACTGAATCTAATGGAACTACTCATACTTAACTAAGAAAGCATGTATAGGATTGTACTGTTAAGTGTAAAACGATGGGCAAATAAGCATAACAACACATATACTGATGGACCTTGAGCTGGCAATGACTAACCAGGAAAAGCACTTTGGAGTTGCAGCAGACAACTCAGTAAAAATGCCAACTCAGTGTGCAGCACTGTGTAAAAGTCAAAGTTCCTTGCTATGCATTTTAAGAAATTGGCTGAAAATAAAACAATAGGGGGGGACGACTGTATTTGGAATACTATGTGCAGTTCTGGTTCCCATCTCAGAAAGGATATAAAAAAGGCTGAAAGTTATATAAAAAAAGGCAACAGTGTTTTAGTGTTACGGGAGCAGATGCCATGTAAATTACAATAACTTGACTTTAATATATTTTTCTCCACTGCCTGAGGGTTTCCCGATCTGGGCAGCCTCTTGCAGACTAAAAATACCATAAAATCCGAGTATGCAGTCCTGACGTTTCGTTCCGCCAGCCGGAACCTCCTCATAGGAATCAACCATGTAGGTTGCAGATGAAATTGACGAAGGTATGTTCGTTCTTGCTTAAACCTCCAAAAGCATAAAACCTCCAAAAACGAACATACCTTCGTCAATTTCATCTGCAACCTACATGGTTGATTCCTATGAGGAGGTTCCGGCTGGCGGAACGAAACGTCAGGACTGCATACTCGGATTTTATGGTATTTTTAGTCTGCAAGAGGCTGCCCAGATCGGGAAACCCTCAGGCAGTGGAGAAAAATATATTAAAGTCAAGTTATTGTAATTTACATGGCATCTGCTCCCGTAACTCTAAAACACTGTTGGCTAAGTACGGGCCATGAAAGCTTTCGAACAAAATATAAAAAAGGCAATTAAAATAATCAAGTGGTTTGGGCACCTTCCCTGTGAGAAAAGCCAAAAGCATTAAAAAACAATGTGCATGCATAATGTTATATACACTGCCATATCTCTTCTCACTGTGCAATCCTATGCATGTCTACTCCGAAGTAGACACTGAACTCAATGCTCTGAGTAGACATGCATAGGCTTGAGCTGTAAGAAGCGATAGGACAGTGTATATAAAATTATGCATAGTATGGAGAAAATGAACTTTACCTTCTCTCCCTCATAAAACACAAGCACTCAAGGGTGACTAGAGAAAATAGACTGAGAACAAGTAAAAGAAAGTACTTATTCACACAATGTATTGTCACTTAATGAAATCTGCTGTCACAAGATATGATGGTGGGTACTGCTTTACAGACCAATCCTGTGTAACTTTAAGTGGCCAGCCTAAAGGGTTGGCAGCTGTATTCTAGGCCCATTGCGGCCAGCATTTGCACAGCCTGGGCTCTCCTTGGGGGAAGGGAAGATTCGCCCCCTTCCCCCAGTGTAAGCCGCGTGGGCTGCAATGGACCTCCTCAGATGCACGCCAGCTCTGAAGCTGACGAGCATCCGAGGAGGCCGTGTAAGGCTGACCTGGGCTGGGAAGGGGCATAGGATATCGGCGCAACTCTGTGCTGATAACCCCACCCCCTCTCAGCCCGGGCCGGCTAATGGTCCCCCTCCCTCACCGCCCCGGCCAGCCTGTCCCCACCCCTGTACTGCACGGCCTAGGTCTTACCTGGTTGTACAGCACAGGTCCAGATCGCTGGGGGAGTGAGTGGTGCCAGCCTCTGTGCCGGCACCGCTTACTCCCGAGGCATCAGAAAAGTGCCTTACAGAACTTTTGCAACGCCTAATGCCAGCGGAGTGCTCGCCCCACCAGTGTCAAGTTACATAGGATTGTGGCGTTATTTGGGAATTAAATGACAAATAAATAAATAGAGGATGGGTCTATCAATGACTATTAACCATGACAGCTAAATAATGTGCCTCTGAATATAACAGGCAGCATAGCCTTTTGCCTTCACACATTGCTTGTGAGTTTCCTGGAGACATCTGGTTGGCCACTACAGGAAATGGGATACTGGAATAGAATCATAGAACATTAGAGCTAGAAGGGACCTTGAGGGTCATGTTGTTCAACCCCCTGCTCAGTGAAGGAGACTGCTACAGCATCCCTGACAGATCAACCCTCTGCTTGAAAACATCCAACAAGGGACAGCCCACTACGATATGAGGCAGACTACTGCAGGGCCAGACAGCTCTTACAATTATTTTTTCTCATGTCTAGGTTAAATCTACTTCCCTGTAGTTTCAACCCATTGGATCCAATACTACCCTGAGGAGTCACATAAAGTCCTCCCCTTCTTCTGTGTGGCAACGCTTCAGATACTCGAAGGGGGCTACAACATCTCCCCTTAGTCTTCTCCAAGCTAAACATACCAAGCCCTATTAACTGTTCCTCACAGGACTTGGATTCCAGACCCACTCCAGCTTATCAAAGTCCTTCTTAAAATGTGGTACCCAAAACTGGACACAGGATTACAAGTGTGGACAAATGAGTACAGAATGGAATGGAACCATTTCTTATATTCTTAGACATTTAGATCCTATGGTGGAGCCTATATCTTCCTCCTCTGGTCTATAAATATTATTAGGCATGCACACTAGAGGCAGAAGCAACTTGACTTGAGCAAGTGAGAAAATCCAGACTGAGGCAATTACACAGAAAAGGGATCAGTCAAAGTTGCCCATTCACTGCACTAGTGTACTGTAAGTTTGCATTACTACATTTTTGCTTATCTGTATAGATATTATCCATCTATAAACATAAACTAAAGTTCTATGTTTTAAAATCAAATCTAAGTACAATTACATACATACAAATATTTTCAGTAAACTTCAGGTTGGCAATAACAAGATACTGTAGTAGTGACCACATAGCAAGGTACAGGTTGAGAATCCATTATCCGAAATGCTTGGGACCAGAAGTGTTTCGGATTTCAGACTTTCATATTTTAGAATATTTGCATATACATATGCTTAGCCCCACTTCCCCCTCCCCATCGCAGTCAGCCTGACCAGCAGGTTCGCTCACAAAACAGGAATGCGGAGTGGCGGTGGCACCATCTGTCACTCGTGCTCCTGCTCCTCGCCCCACTCCTCTGCATCCAGCTGCTGCCTTCCTAATTGGGTGCTGGACCCAATTAGCTAAGTGGGTGGATAGACTGGTCTCCCACCAGAGGATAACTCATCTTTCTATCTGGTCTGCAAGTTTCAGTTTATGTCCAAGGGCTTATCTAGTAGTTCATTTGGATTCTCTACCTTAGGCACCAAAATGTCTTGGGCCATTTCTTTAAGTGTGCATTCATACAGGACATTTTTTCTGTGTAGGAATTGGGTGTTTTGCAGAATACAAGCGTTGTGCCAACCCGAAATGCATCAGTAAGTGGCGGGGGAAGGGGGAGGGAAGGAAGCCATTGGGTCCCTGAGACTGCCTTTCCGCAGAGCTGAACGAAGACCTGTTGGCATCTCCAAAGCTACGCAGAGAAGAGGCCAGCCAGGGCTCAAGAAGTTTTTGGATTTCAGATTTCTGGATTAGGGGTGCTCAACCTGTATCTATAAAAGTGGCCTAATATGCTAATACTGTCTTGTCCATTGTTTTGGCTTGGAGTAGCTTCTGTTGGATTCTGGGACATGGGGCAATAGCTCATCTTCTCAGTATCCTGGAGCACAAGGTAAAAGGGTGGTATGTGCAGATATAGTGAAAGCAATATGAAGGAACGGCCTCAACAACCTATATTTGACTAATTAGCATATAAGACTATGTGCCACCAAAGCATTCAGGGTCAACCTTTGCATTAGGCAAACTTTAGTGTACAATGAAAAGACAGCTAATAGTTAATTATCTAGTAGTTCATTTGGATTCTCTACCTTAGGCACCAAAATGTCTTGGGCCATTTCTTTAAGTGTGCATTCATACAGGACATTTTTTCTGTGTAGGAAACAGCAGCATGGAAACAGCTGCAGGTGAAATGTGCACAAGAATTTGTTTTACCGTGAATAGACAGCCAGCCATTGTGCAACTTACATACTGATCACATATTGCTGAAGAAGCAGACTGTACCACTAAGTCAGTGGTTCCCAACCTGGGGGTCGCGACTCCTGTGGGGTCACAGAGCAATTTCTGGGGAGGGCCGCAGGATGTGAGCGGGATTGCCCTCCAACATGGCAGCCATGGGATGGCTCACCCACGCTGTCTGCCTTCACTGTCCTTGCTTTCAGTCTTGTCCAGCAATGTCTTCCAATCCCAAGGAGACAACCCCCCCCCCGGCTTTTTTTAAATAACTTTTTGCCATGCCAAGAGGCAGCAGTGGTGGAGCAGCAACAATTTGGCTGCTTGGAGGCTTCTGAAGGGGGGTGCAGCGAGATCTTGTTCAGCAGTGTCGGCAGCTTCCGTGTTTTCACCATCGCTGCCGAACATGAGTAAGTTTTTTTTTTTAAAAAAAAGCGTTTTTGCATTTGTATTCAGCAGCAGTGAGAACCCAGAAGTGATGCAATGATATCGCTTCTGGGTCACCATCGAGTCGCAACCCCTCTTAAGGGGGTCACAATAAAAAATGGTTTGAACCACTGCACTAAGTACTGATGAACATATATAAAAACATAGGAAACTGCCTTATATACAAAGTCAGACCCCTGGTCCACCTCAGTCAACATTGTCTACACTTGTTGGCAGTGGCTCTCCAAGGTCTCAGGAAGGGGTCTTTCCCCATCCTACCTGGAGTTGCCAGGATCTGAATGCAAGATCTTCAGCATGGAAAGCATGTGCTTTACCACTGAGCTATACTTTCAGACATGACTACAGTAGGTAGATGCTGTTTACAAAACAAGGGTTATTTCAGTGTAAGAAGCTGTTCCACATGACAGAGCACTGAGATGAAACACCCAGCCTGAACCAAAAATAGGAAGGAAAGTGTGACTGTTGGAGACAATGATGATTGGCATGACTGTGTGATGAGAAATTAATTTATCTTCCTATGCTAGTGAGCAAAAATGGGTTCTTAATCTGAGAGTTCTACATATAATTTAATTTTATTACTAACACTTATCCCACACTTCCTCCAAGAAGCTCAAGGCCATCATGTGTATGGTATGTTACAGTTGACTAACTTAAAGTGACTTTCATGGTTGACTAGGGATTTGAATCTTAGTTTCCTTGGTCTAAGACCATCCCTCAAGTAGCTCTTTTGTAGTAGGACTAGGAAAAAGCAACCCAGAATGCCTGGAGCCAGCACAAGCTCCTTGTCCTTATATTTAAGAACTAATCCCCCCCCCCCACACACACACACACACACACCACACCTCAGTTCTTGTATCCCCATTACACTCCTGCTCAGGACCTTTGTTCTTCCAGCTTCACCACCTCAGCCATCTGAAGGTCTCCTGCTCTCTCAAACATCTCCAACCATTTCTCTTGCTGCCCTTTATCCCTGGAACTGTCTCCCAGAACACCTATGCAATGTCTCCTTCCTTCTTAAATCCCACCTTTTCCATGAAGCTTTTGGCATCAAGCCTTAGACTTCTCTCCTTACTGTAAGCATAAGTTTGTGTGACTGAAACAAATGCATATTCTTCCCTTGTTTGCCCCATTTCCATCCCCTTTCTCTGGTGTCTCTCTTGTGTCAATTTCTCAAGTTTAAGCTTCTTGGCACACAGACTTTAGAGCAGGGGTTCCAAACCTCTTCCCGGCCGAGCACCAGCCACTCTTCTTCTGAGTACCACCAGAACGTGCCACTCTCCTGCTGCGTACTGCTGGAAGTGACTGGCGATGACATCATTGCCAGTTACTTCTGGGTTTTCTGGGTTTTGGAGGCCAGAAAATGCAGGTAGGAGGCTCTGGGCGGATGAGAGAGCCCTTCTCAGCATTCTCGAGAGGCTCAGCCAAAGGCAGATGCCTCTCAGAAGCAAAATCATGCCACCGAAAGCACCACATTGGAGCGGGGTTCCAGATCTCTGGCGGTCCGAGTACCACCAACAGTCGGCCGAAGTACCACTGGTGGTACTAGTTCCACTGGTTGAGAACCTCTGGTTTAGAGAATATGGTGAATGCTTGTACATTAGGCTTTTGCCTAGCACAGTGAAAAACAAGGTCTGAAGTTTCCACTATTATACAGAGATTACAGTTTGTTTCTGCACAGCTCACATGTCAATTTAAAATGGTTTGATCAGAATTAGAGTGCAACATGGGATTGAAAACCTAGCTCAACCTTGACCTGCTTTGACCGCCTTGGGCAAATCAATTTTTGTTTCAGCTTACAATCACTAAATCGGAAATAATAATAATGACCATGGCAGGTTATTGTAAGGATAAATGATGACTGGGAAGCATTCTGTACAGTATTAAGTGGTGATAATGTGATTTGTCCTCATAGCTCATAATACTGGATAAAGGGCAGGAAGTTAAATGAGGTTGCTGAATTTATTTATTTTTTTCTTCATTGTATTCTGACAATGGGCACAAGTTCATAATTTTTAAGATACCTTGGTTTCTTCTTTGGATCTCAGATAACATAACAAACAAATTGAAGAAGAGACTTCCTTCTTTTATATGCCCCACTGTGCAGACAACATTTACATAAGGGTCTGGATTATTATTCAAAGCAATAAAATACTGTACCCCAAAACGTATACAACTGCACAAGTATACAATGAGTAACTGGCTCAGGGCATATACTAAAATTCTAATTACTACAAAATTTCCATGCTCCATAAGAAAAATAATGCAAAGCAAATTTATTGTATATATAAAATGAAATGCTAGCCTGTTTTCTAAATTTATTTTTAGAGGGTGGTCAAGAATGCTATCAATCAAAGACAGCTGGAAGTTGTTATCTATAATCCTGGGTTGTCAATTTATACACTCCTATTAAAAAGTATGCATTTTATCATGAAACAGTAGCAGTGACATTGTGTCTTGTTCAAGAGCTGACCTACCCGTCCTAAATGAACACCACCTCCCATACTGTACCACCCACAAATAAATTGCACAGCAAATGAGTGTGTTTTCTACTTTTGAAAGATTAGACTGAATGGGTTTGAAGTGTATTGTTTCTATATTACCTACTGTCATTTAATTCTGAATTATTCCCAAATGTGGATGATACACCTGTGTTGCCCTGTAAGCAGGCCTACAAATCCACTTGCCAGTCATAAAAAATGCTTAATTTCTTAAGTTACAAAATGACTGATCGAAAACACACAGAACAAATTCAGGGTGAATTAAATGGACCAGGAACAACACAGAACTATCTTTTATATATGCAAATCTGCCATCCTGAAAAGCATTGATACAGTCACTGCCTGTACCTATTTTTCTATTGTACTATCTGAAATCCCCTTATTGTTTTTATTAACTGATGCCTTGGGTCACTCATATTTTAAGTTTTTACTTATAACGACTGTGGAACTAATTTTCTAGACCAGCATTAATAAGTAGTGCAAGCTGTTAAGGATGGGAAAAATGCTATTCCATTACATCCACAGAATGTTTACTTGTTTGTGTATTATGGAATAAATCTAAACAGTATACCACATTTTCTTGTGTAAAATAGAAATTGTGAAATGCTCAGTCATCTTCAATGGTCTTCAGATACATTTAAATACTTGCATTTATACAGTGCTTTAGTGTCTTCACATGTACACTGAAAAATATACGGGCAACCCAATCTGAACTAAACTCCCATTGGGTGATGCAATGGCGCCGGCCTGGGCTGTGCTGCAACCAGCAGGAGAGTTTTTGCTGCAAGAGGTCTCCTCAGGGTGAGGGGACATCTGTCCCCTTGCCCTGGGGTAAGTCCCAGCAGCTGCAACAGGTCAACTTGGACCTGCGTTGATCTGGGCAGGTGGATCAGGCCTGGAAATGGGGGGTTGGATACGGCGTGCGCCAGTGCTGCCAATCCCACCCACCCCCAGGCCCAATACGCCCAACCCCCACCCCGTAGCTGCCATCCCTACACTGGACTTACCTGGCCCAACGAGCATCCCTACGGCTGCTGACGCCAGCTGGAAGACTTCAGTCTTCCTGCTAGCGTGCCCAGAACTCGCACAGTCGCAAAGTGCTTTACAATGCTTTTGCAACAACGTGCTGGTGGAACACGCGCTCTGCCAGAGCATCATTTAGATAGGATTGGACCATTAATGTTACCCCAAGTAGTAAAAATAAATATAGAATGCATGCAATACCTTGGGTAGAACTACTTATGTTTCTCCTATATATAATACATTATAATAAATCCTAAGAATGTATTCAGCAATGTATGAAATAATACTTAGTATTTATATAACAATTTCAGGAATTCAAAGTGCTTCACATACATTATCAAGTAATCCTAACAGCAGCCCTGTAAAGAACATAGGTTTAATTATTCCCAACTTGTAGATAAAAGGCAGCAAGCCCAATCCTATGCATGTCTACTCTGAAGTAAGTCCCATTATAGTCAATAGAGGTTATTCCCAGGTAAGTTTGGATAGGATTGCAGCCTGCAGTTCTGAGAACAGTGGCTTACTAAGGCCACCTAGTGAACTCATAACAGAAGTGAGACTGGAACTAGGGGAGTTGCATTCTCAGGTTTCCTTCCTCCAGAGGACACTTTCTCTGAAGGAAGGAGTCTTCCTCTTAAGGAGTCTTTGTTCCAGAGGAAGATTCCCTGCTCTGGAACAAGAACTCCTTCCTCAAAAGGAAACCGTAGAAAACCCAGGGACTTTAGCCCTATGCTACGCCAAGAGAAACACTTATACAGCATACAAACCTGTATTAATTGTCAGCACCCTGTCTAGGGTTGCAGATGTCCCACCTTTTTAATAGTCAATTTTTTGTTTTATTTCAGTCATGACAACCTAAAAGAGAGCGTCTAAATCAGGGGTTCTCAAAGTGGTGGGTCATGACCCACCTCTTTTTCCAGAAGTGGTCGATTTCCTTTTAAGGGGAGTAGCCAGCCCAAACGTCGGCAGCAGCACTGCAGGGTTGTGCCCGCTGCCAACATAGAAACACGTTTTAAAATATACCTGGTTGACCTGCCAGCTCTCCAATGGGTCAGGGGGGGGGGGGAGGCTGCCACCTCTGCAGGCCTCCCCAAGGTTCTGAACGGCACCAATTATGTTCAAAAGCCTACTTCCATTTTTTAGCGAAAACAGGAAGTAGGCTTCTGAACACGATCAGTGCTGTTAAGAGCCTTGGGGAAGCCTGCAGAGGCCTGCAAAAACGGCAGCAGCTCCTCCCCGACCTATCAGGGAGCTGGCAGTTCAACCAGGTATGTTTTAAAAAGTGTTTCTATGTCGGGGGCAATCCTGGAGCACTGCCTCCGACATTGCCCCGCCCCTGCAAAGACTCACAAGGAAGTAAACTCCCTTGTAAGACTTTGAGAAACGCTGCTCTAGATGCAAAGAAAAATACTTATCATATGTAACAGAATATGAAGCATACCCCATTGAATTCAGTGGGACTTCGGACTAAACATGTTTAGAATTGTGTTGTAAGTGTATTGCTATCTTGTGTTCTAAAGAAGAAAAACTATTACAATCTCAGAAAATGGTATCTTTGTAAAGCTAAAGCTAAATTTGCTGATAATTAAAACATAGATTTCTAGAATTGGAGGCCAACCCGATGCATGATTACTTAGAAGTAAGTCCTGGTCAAGTCTATAGGGACTTACCTCCATGTAAGGATGCATAAAAATGCAACTGTGTTGCTCAACTCCAAGCATATTCATTCAGAAGTGAGTTTACTCCCAGGTAAATATGCACAAGATTGCAGTCTTAATCATAAAACTATTCCTAGGATTTTTTCACTCCAAGCAAGGATTTAAATGAAAGAGCTCAGTAACTAGTCATTTTCAGTCAGGCTTTTCTTTTCAATGCCTTGGCAATCAAGATATAGTGGTAATTAGCATGTTTACCTATTCTTTAAAAAAGGAATTTGAGAAGCATGGGTTCCTTGCCTGGAAAGGCATTCCTTGCCAGATAAAAGCAGAGATTATGCAACTTTCACTGCAAGGTACTCACTGTAGAGTTAATCAGGAGTCACCTCATCTCTAAACCCTGTTACAAGGCTAGGCATGGGCAAAAGTATTCAGATTTAGTAAATCTGTCCAATTTAACTAAATACATCAATATCAGGTCCTGGGGTTTCACTGCAGTGTAATGAGCCTTACATCAAGGTTGCAATGTACTTGCAAGGTCACGTCTTCTTAATAATGTCCCATCAGACTTGAAATAATTATAGCCTTATTCAGAGAAAGACCCACATGGAATTACACACAAAAGGACAAATCTGACTTAAATGGGGAAAATGCTTTATCAGCTTTTGGTAAGAAACATGGCAAAAGAGGTAATCACAACTGAAGACAAGCTTATTTGAGAGAAGCAAACCTTAACATAATTTAGCTGCACAATGTCACAACATAGATGAAGGTTTCCAACAATGCTTTATAGGTAATAGGGACAAAAAATTAAATGTCTGAATATATTTCTAGAGAAATGTTGAATTCTGAAACAAATACAATCCTAAAATCATTTCCCTGCAAGCACTCCAAGAGCCAGTGTGCTACATCTTATCATGCCTTCCTTATGTTATACTTCTAATGGAACCAGTAAAACCACCATCAAATGCTGCATCAATATGCACATATGAAACCTTTTCATGAGTACAAAAGCTATAGAAGATGCCAACCATTTTCCATTCGTGAAAGGGAGTGTGTGTGAAATGATTGGAAACGTAAGTATATTTACTGTGATGTGTTGGGTCAAAATTGATTCTCCACAGGAATAGAGAGCACAAGGAAAATATAATGATGCTGCATTACTATGTATAACCTCCCTTGAACCCCTCGGTTACTGCAACTTGCAAACCCTATTCGTTTTACCAGCACTTCAGGGCAAATATATATATGCATGCAACACTCTCTTTATATTCAGACCAAAATGAAAGAAATGTGGACAAAGTAAATGCTGAATGTAATCAAAGTCCTGCTGGTTTCCCAAGTCTAGCAGTTATTTGCAAGCAAGGTGGAAAATCTAATAACCATGCATATGAATGACCTTTTCCAGATGAAATGCTGGCCCCAGAAACCTCTTGCAACAGAAAAATGTATATATTCTAAAGCAGATCTACAAGCTCTCTACTCAGTACAAACAGGATGAGCCATTCTTAGATTGTGCACACTCTCATCTTGCACATATTCACTATTATATAAATCTTTTCTAGAAGACACATAAGCATCCCCCATCTTTCAGCATCCTAATCACTATAATACTGACTTTAGCCTTTAATGTCATAAGTAAGGGCATGTAACCAAAGGTCAAATTATTATCAGGCTTTGCTATCATACTGCCTTTTAATTCATACATGTGCTCACTACTCATGAGAGAATTATGTACAAACATGCAAGATACTAGATTTCTGTTTTGTTTCAAAGCAGCTTCATTCCTTATCTTCCAGAAGGTGAAACACTACTAGGCTAAACATCAGCTGCTTGCTGTTCAATGGTTCCAGGACTACCTAGAGCAATCATCTCATTAAGTCAAAGGTAGCAATGTGCAGCACAGAAGGAACTGCCTAAGTTTGCAGGGGACAACTTAGAATATCAAAGGCTAGAGAAGAGATTGACTGCTGCCTGGTACAAATCAGACAGATGACGTGTCACTTCTTAAAGCAGAGATCAGATGGCTAGGATCTCTCTTTACATAATAGGGAAAAACCTACTCTGCTCTTGTGATGTTTGTTAAATCAATACACTGTGCATGAAACAGGCAGAGCTTTACCATGCACTATCCACAAGCACTTCTGAGTTGACAACTTTCAGTTTATTAGGAATATTCTGAACTATGGCATCTTAGATAATAGTTTTATTCAAGAACAATTATTTCCCACTTAACTGAAAAACATAATAAAAGGCACACAGCAGCACTTTCTAAATCCCAAAGATGCAATAATTTTGTAGGTCAGCATTGCCCTGACTTTGAAAGTCCACAGCAGATGCCCAAGTCCTACAAAAAAAAAATGTGTGTACATAATTATTTCAACTTATCTGAAAAGCTGTATAGTTACACTATTCTCTTCGCAGACTGTACATGCTTTAAAAAAAACCTAATCTGCTTTCTCAAAGAGCATTAAAAAATCTCACCCACATTTTCTCAGAATTAAAAAAAACCCAGTTTACACAAAATCATGACTACGGCCACTTTTAAAGAGTGTTGCATACTATCAATTTAAAAATCTAATTGGTTTGCTTCTGATTGAAATAGTAACCTTTAAGCAGTGTACCTTCTTTCTCCTAATATCTTATGTAGAAGTTGCATTACCTTTCCACTGATTCAAGGACATGAACTAAAATTTAACGCGTTATTCAGTCTTCCAAATCTCCACACCATTTTATCATCAGCTTCTGCCTCCACGGGATACAAATTGCCAAATAAACAATCTCATAATAGAAAGGGGAATACTCTCTCTTTAAAAAAAATTAAAATGAATTTTAAAAAAAACCATGCGTTGAATGCAGCTACTTACTTGGCTAAGATATCATCACAAAATCCAAAATTATTTCAATTACACAGCAGAGTAATCACTGTTCGGCATCTGTAAGGGATTGATAAACTGAGCTACATTACAGGAGTCCCTCTGCAGACTGTACCATCCAAAGAGAGCAGGTGGGGGGAAGGAGCGGATATTTCCGACCGAGCATCTTGCAAGAGGAGGGAGAGAGCCCAGGGAATGTTTATGGCTTGCAGTCGCAGGCAGCCGAATGAGGAGGGCAAACAGCAATTGTGGCAATGAAAGGAAAGCTTTCTCTGGCGAAGAAAATGGACTGAACCACCATGTTGTTGTTTGTGGTTTTAATACTTCCCTCGGGATAATGACAAAAACGGGGATGGCAAACTACCAGAAATATGCCGCTTATGGGAGAAACCTTCAAGGACAAGGACTGTCAAGTTCTATCACTATCATTGGAGAAACGGGGAGGGGGGAGCGTGTGTTGGTAGAGCGGAGGGGAGGGGAGCGTGAGTGAAGGGGAGAAGCCGGTTCACCACTGCATCTCTACAGGAGAGATGATGATACCTCGACTGCAGAGGCTCTTGATTTCACTCTCTGGTGTCAATCTGTCCTTTGAATTCAGCAAATTCAGCAGCATGCCTGTTCAGAATGTTACACTTGAGCTGCAAACCAATTTTACTAGCAAATAAAACACAACGACGTTTATAAAACTACCATTTGTAACCAAATAGTACTCTGTGTGTGTGTGTGAGTGAGTGAGAGCAACATGCTCCCACTCTCTGGAGCAAATGTTGCATGATTTTACCTATAATATTTTTTGGGTTTTGCATTTCTTGAACACTTTCCTCTTTTTAATAAGAACATATGTACAATAAAAGCATGTAGTCAGCCCAAACATTTAAAGCATCACATTATTCTACACATGATAATCAAGCGTACAAATTAACACAGACCTAGTTTAATGTTCAATATTAATTGATTCTTTTAAACCTTGGAAGGCACTCTCTATGAAATGGGAAGGGAAGATGCGGCACTCTTCTTCAAAATGCAAAACCTAAAAATGTTAATGGCCACCTTGTGCTTGCTGGTAAATTCTGAGTTTTATCCGACTTGCTATTTATTTCTTGTTACAATGCATTTCCACACAGGTGTTTCAATTGATATGTGAATTATCAAGCCTGAAGAACTTGTCAGAGGAAAAAGTAAGTTGGAGGGAGGGGAAGTGGTGATTTTCTCCCTATGATCTTGAATTATTTTATATCTATGTACAAGTTTACTAAATTTGCTAGTAAGGCACATCCAAATAGTGTAATAGCATAGCAGATGCAAATATTTTACTTTTCCTGGACTGATGGCATAAACAAATAATTGCTGACAACAGTAACTTTTTTTTATAATACGTTGTCTTCAGATAGTTTTAGGCCCCATGGCATTCCTAAGTTTAAAGTCCAGACAGGAACCATTGCATGCAAGTATTGAACAGGGAAGCCTGTACCTTTAAGCATGTAAAATATCACTATGAACTCAGTTGGCAGCTTTTTTAGAGTGTCTTAGTGACAGCAGTGCTTCATGACTGGGCTGCATCTTGGACAGAGCAGGCAATTGCAACCAAGCACACCTCCCTGAGCACTAATAGGAGTAGCTGTACGGATGCTCTGTCATCCTTGCTTACTTGCTGCTCAGAATATCAATTCAGCCAGTGAAACAAAGTCTGCACTGCAGTGCACCAAAATGGAAGCTTTTTTAAAAAAAAAGCCTAACATCTCTGATGAGAGACTATCACACCTTTGCCAATCAGTTAAAAAAAGGGCAACAAGACTATAAATACAGATTTTAGAAAAAGAAACAATGGAAGCTGCATTTCTAAATAGAAAACTCAACACATGCTTGCCATGACATCATATGCAGTGACATTGTCTTACGCTTAAAGTTAAACCATACCATACATGCTGTCCCTGCTAAGAACATCTTTGATTCTGTCTCTGTGTGATAGTGATCATCCTCCAGATTAATGTCTTACTTTAAAAGCAAGCACAGACGAATACATGGTGCAGAGTAGAAGGATGTCCAGAGTAAGTTTAAGAATTGTTTTAAAAAAAACATGCTAACTGGGCGAAGAGGCACCTTTCAAAGTAGTGTTGGATATTATATATGGATATTATATTACATTATATTATATTACATTATATTACAAATGGATATTATATATCTGGATTTTCAGAAGGCGTTTGACACGGTCCCTCATGAAAGGCTCCTGAGAAAACTCCATAGTCAGGGAATAAGAGGGCAGGTCCTCTTGTGGATTAGGAACTGGTTGAAGACCAGGAAACAGCGAGTGGGAGTCAATGGGCAATTTTCACAGTGGCGAGAGGTGAAAAGCGGTGTGCCCCAAGGATCGGTCTTGGGACCGGTGCTTTTCAACTTATTCATAAATGACCTGGAGTCGGGGATAGGCAGTGAGGTGGCCAAGTTTGCAGATGACACTAAACTTTTCCGGGTGGTGAAGACCACCAGGGATTGTGAAGAGCTCCAGAAGGATCTCTCCAAACTAGGAGAATGGGCAGCAAAATGGCAGATGCGCTTCAATGTAAGTAAGTGCAAAGTGATGCACATTGGGGCAAGAAACCAAAATTTCACATATACGCTAATGGGTTCTGAGTTGTCTGTGACAGATCAAGAGAGAGATCTTGGGGTGCTGGTGGACAGGTCGATGAAAGTGTCGACCCAGTGTGCGGCGGCTGTGAAGAAGGCCAATTCCATGCTCGGGATCATTAAAAAAAGGATTGAGAATAAAATGGCCAATATCATTATGCCTTTGTACAAATCGATGGTAAGGCCACATCTGGAGTATTGTGTCCAGTTCTGGTCACCACACCTCAAAAAGGATATAGTTGAATTGGAAAAGGTGCAGAAAAGAGCGACCAGAATGATTCGTGGGCTGGAGCACCTCCCTTATGAGGAAAGGCTACAGCGTCTGGGGCTTTTCAGCCTAGAAAAAAGGCGCCTGAGGGGGGACATGATTGAGACTTATAAAATTATGCATGGGATGGAGAGAGTTGATAGAGGGAAATTCTTCTCCCTCTCATACAACACCAGAACCAGGGGACATGCACTAAAATTGAGTGGAGGGAGAGTTAGAACAGACAAAAGAAAATATTTCTTTACCCAGCGTGTAATTCATCTGTGGAACTCCTTGCCACAGGATGTGGTGATGGCATCTGGCCTAGATGCCTTTAAAAGGGGTTTGGACAGATTCATGGAGGAAAAGACCATCACAGGTTACAAGCCATAAGCAACCTCCTGGTTTTAGAAGTGGGTTTTCTCTGTGCCAGGTGCAAGGGAGTGGCGACTGGACACAGGTATCTTGTTGTCTTGTGTGCTCCCTGAGGCATCTGGTGGGGCCACTGTGTGACACAAGAAGCTGGACTAGATGGGCTTTTGGCCTTTTCCAGCAGGGCTCTTCTTATGTTCTTATGTTCTTATGTCCTCTTATATTTAGCAGGGGGAGAGCAACAGTCCCTCTTCCCCCTCCCCCCAGCATGGTGTCTTTTCCAGTGGCTGTGTCTCTTCTGAATTTATTTATGTATTTAAGACTGTGAGCCCTTTGGGGACAGGGAACCATTTATTGATTTATTTTACTATGCAAACCACATTGTGAACTGCTCCTGTTGAAAAGTGGTATATAAATATTCTTGATCTTGTTCATAGTAGTAGTAGTAGTAGTAGTAGTAGTAGTAGTAGTAGTAACAATATTTATATACTGCTTTTCAACAAAAAGTTCACAAAGCGGTTTACAGACAAAATCAAATGATTAAATGGCTCCCTGTCCCCAAAGGACTCACAATCTAAAAAAGATGCAGAACACCACCAGCAAACAGCCACCACAAAAGACACTGTGCTGGGGTGAGAGGGGAGCAGTTACTCTCCCCCTGCTAAATATAAGAGGAGCACCAACTGAAAAAGTGCCTCTTGCCCAGTTAGCAGGGGTTAGTAGTAGTAATAATAATAATAATAAGTGCCAGTTACCACTTCAGCTGCTGTGCTAGGCTACAATGTGGATGGACCAGTCCTCTTTCTCTACTCAGTGTCCACGTATAGCATTTATGCTGCATCAGAGTTGCAAATCTCTTCTATAAAACTTTGTTAGCAGTGGTTCCTCTTGCTATGAATAATAAGCAAGATAAGTTAAATGAAATGATTTAACCCTCATCTAAAACAAACAGAAAAAAGTTTTGTTAGTTGAAAGATTTGTCCATGTGTCCTTTGTTGTTGTTTTTTTAAAAAAACGCCACTTTTGTGGTACTGCTCTACAATGAATGAATGAATCTCTTGGATTCATATACCGAACAATGGAAAAAGAAAACACTAGGATAATTTTTGTAGCATTTAAATTAATTACTGAAGAGACTTTCTGGGAAAACTGTTTCCACACAAGTATTCCCAGTGCTCATTTAGAGACTTTCTGGGAAAACTGTTTCCACACAAGTATTCCCAGTGCTCATTTAGAGAAGGGCCTCCAAAACATTGTATCACATAATGTGATGATCAAGCTATTAACCTTGTTGCCAGACTCATCAGTTAGCCCCCCCCCCCCGCCCTGTCTCCCAGCACTCTGCGCAACTGGCAGTGTTGTTATTACCTTCATCGTAATGCTATGAGTCATCACACTGTCACCTGGGTAACAAGGGCCAGCTAACGTTACCGAACACAATTCCCATCAAAGAGTGCTTTCTGAAATAAGAATCCAACGCATTTTGTTCTGAAGCTAAATCATGGACTACTAACCTCTCAGACACATGGCTCTTGGGGGGGGGGGTGTTGTGGCAGATATAGTCAAGTTCATTTCATGACTTCCTTTCATGTTCATAACTTAAAAATTCTTCAGACACTTTTGCGAACCTGCTGCCAAAAGCCATAATGAACTGAACTGTCTGACAAGCTGCTACAAATGATGCAGCAATCATAAAAATTAGGAAGATTCTCTTTGCTGCAAAATTTAGTGTTTAACTGTACAAAACAAAGCCTATCACAGTCTCCTTTAAAAATTGGTGAATGCAGGCAGGCACCATAGATATGTCAAATTGTGTACTGTCCTCTAAAAGCTACAAACAAAACCATAGGTTTACTTAGAACTGAAATCAACAAGGTAACATATTTTGTTGGATAAACTTCACTAGTGAATTTGACACCAGTGCACAATATACCATATGATAGAAAGCTAAATCACTAGTGAGTGACCTGGTTCTCAGGGGCTGGAGAATGGAAGGTCAAGTTCCTTTCCCCAGCAGCCCGCTGGCATGGCAAGCTGCTCTTTATCCTTATCCCAATCTCCTGTTCTCCATCAAACTGCCATGAGCTTCAGGATGGAATGACAGAGACACTTTCTCTTACTTTCTAGCTCTCTCAGTCTTACAGCACAATCCTATGCATGTTTACTTGGAAATAGGTCCCACTGTGTTCAATGGAGTTTATTCCCAGGATAGTGTGCATAGGATTGCAGCCTAGGTCTCCTGAGCCACTTCAGGAAATATGACTCCCACCACTGGGAAATCAGAGGGAGGGAGGGAGGGAGGAAAAGAGCAGGAGAGGTTTCCTCATCCCTGTCTGTCTGCAGCTGCATCTTTCACATCCCCAAGGACATTTCAAGCAGCTTCCCTCCATGGTACCTGAAATAGCCAGAGGGAAGCAAAGGAAAGCAGAAAGTGGGTGAGTAAAGGGTTCCTCACAGTAGCATCACTAGGACGCACGTCACCCTGGGGCAGGGGGCGCGCGTCACCCTAGTGATGCTACGATAACGGCGCGGGGGGGGCGACCCGGCTCCCCCCCGCGTCGCCCTCCGCGTCGTCCGACCCCGTCGGCGTCGTCCGACCCCGTCGTCCGACCCCCCTCCGCGTCGTCCGACCCCCCCCTCCGCGTCGTCCGACCCCGTCGGCGCGTCCATCTGGGTACTTCCCGGATTTTCGCGCATGCGCAGACCTGTTTTGAGGGCTTTTTGCCCTCAAAACGGGTCTGCACATGCGCAAAAATCCGGGAAATACCCGGATTTTCCAGGGCTATCTTTCAGAAGGCCCTGGAGCGCCGACGGGGTCGGACGCTCCTAGGTGTCATGGAGGTGGCGCGCGCGGGGTGGTGGGCCCGGGTACAATTTACTCCCTTTACCCCCCTCTCATGGGCCCTGAGGCCCATCTAGTCCAGCTTCCTGTATCTCACAGTAGCCTACTAGATACCTCAGGGAGTACTCAAGACAACAAGATGCCCATATCCTGTTGCCACTCCCTTGTATCTGGCATTCAGAGATAGGCTACCTCTAAAACGCGGAGGTTGCATCTACAGTTGGACCTCGCTATCCGCGGGGGATCTGTTCTGGACTACCCACGGAAAGCGAAGATCTGCAGATACCAGGGTCCGCATAAAAAAGCCCTGTTTAAAGAAATTCCAGTTTCCAGTTCATGACCCAGCGTGCATTCTGGGACAAGGCTGGGAGGGGGGAAGAGCCTTCACTCGACCCGGAAGTGGGTCATGCAGCTTCAAGAAGCCTTGTGGAAGCTTGAAAACACCGCGATTTTGCTATTTAAATGTAAAATGGTGCTTTGGGGGATTTTTTTCCCCTTTAAACAGGGTTTTTAGTGTGGACATTTGCGGGTCCGGGACCCATGGTGTAACAAATCTGAGGGCTCCAAACCCGCAAATAAAAAGGGTCCACTGTAGTCATCATGGCTTGTAACCTGTGATAGACTACAGGGCATCATATTCTGAGCCACTCAGAATAATGCCTCTCTCCAGGACTATCCGCATCCAAAACAGCATAACTGTACTGCAGTACCCATAGGATAAAAAGCTCAAGAGTAGCAAAGAGCAGTTACATCAACTGTGGGCTGGGTCCTGGCACTGATATAAGCAACCAGTTGGCACTTGCATCAGTACTGTGCCCCAAATGCCTGCTCTTATGCATTACAAGCTCATGCAGCATCTCTTAGGATTCAGTCATCAGAAAGACAGCCAGAAAGCCCCAGTAAGAACTGGAATGGAGCAAGGCCCATTAATGGAATAAGCAATTTGTTTATTTATTCACACTCATCAGTTATTAATAATGCCTCATTAAATCAAACTATACCACTGACGAAAAATAAACAGCAGGAATACTCTTCTAAAAAATGTACCAGCTTGTAAAATGCTAATAAAGAGCCAAACAGTGGCTTAAGTTCCCAGTAACAATAAGCTTACTTATTTTTCAAGTGGTGCTCATCTGTTATTCAGCAGGGGGAAAGTAGCTGTCCCTCTTCACCTCAGCGCAGAGTCTTTTCTAGTCGCTGTTTGCTGGTGTTTCTTTTGTATCTTTTTAGATTGTGAGCCCTTTTGGGACAGGGGACCATTTAGTTAGTTGATTTTTCTCTGTAAACCACTTTGTGAACTTGTTTTGTTGAAAAGTGGTATATATATTTAATATTAATAATAATAAGCTAATATACAAAACTATGTTCGAAAGGTGCTGGATTTGTTCATGGAAAACAGGCACGCTCTTTTTTATGCACAGAAGTAGGTTGGCAATGAACAGGTGATGTAGTGACCTGTTCCTGCACAGTACTATTTTTCTTTGCAGCATGTGAAACATGTTGAATCACCTTTTGGGGCTTAATGAACTGCTACTCTGACCTGATGCCAGTTTATACTTATGTTCCTGCTTTAACCCTATAGGAATTAGCAACTGTGGTATTTTATTTAGCAAATTCAATCTGAGTGGCCTAGAGCAGGGGTGTCAAACATAAGGCCCACGGGCTGGATATTGTTGAGCTGTGAAGTGACACATCGGCAGAAGCCAGACGTCTGGCTGAAAATGTGATGCTTGGAGAGCCCAATTGTCATGTGGGCCACCCTGTCAGCAGCACCACTTCTCCTGGAGTGTCGCCACTGAATGGGCAGCCTGCATGATAATTGGGCTCTCCCAGCACTGCCCTTTCAGCAGCACTGCTTCTGCCATGGTGCTGGGAAGGAGAGATGGAAGAAGACCTCAGAAAGCGAGGGACGGATGGGGGAAGAGACAGACCAAGAGGAATGAGAAAGGGAGAAGCTGCTGATGTGCTGGGAAAGCCCAATTATCATGCAGGCTGGAAAGACTTTCAGCAGTGCTGTTTCGGCCAAGGTGCTACTTTGCAGAACACTTCTCAGCTGCTGAGCTGCAAAGGGCAGCCTGCGAGATAATTGGGCTCTCCCATATCTTGAAAATATGATAAAGATTTACATATTTTCTCTTCTGTCCTTTGCAACTAACAAGATTCTAAGCGAGAAAAAGTGCTTATTTCTGGTCATCACTGCTTAATGATGTTACTTCCTGCTTAATTACATCACTTCTGGCCCTCAGCAGGCGCTATGAGTGCTATTCAGCCTACTGTATGGAATGAGTTTGACATCCCTGGCCTTGAGAGTAAACTTGTGACTATAAAACTGAAAATGTGCATATGCACAAAACCTCTGGCATCAAGTCCTCTATCTTCCATTGAACAAAAAAATATATACAGTTCTAAGCTCAGCTGAAGCTTTAAGTAATATGTTACAAGAATCTCAAGCAATATTTTATTATTATTCAAAATATGATGGATTTGAAAGCATTCTAGAAAAATAATATGGGATACATGAACATCTTTTTATAAAATCGTTTATATTGAGACAATAGCCTTTCAACTCTCCTCAGTGTCCATTTGTTAACACAAAGACTGTTAACACATCGTGATGAATAAGTGCTTCACATACGCTACCTAAAAAATCATTACAATAACCCTGTAAGATAGGCCAGTTGCTGGGATAAGGCTCAGTGGCATAGCAAGGTGTCATGGCCAGATGCAATGTCACTGGACCCGAGCCAAGTGACGTCAGCCAGAGCCAAACGTCCCTCAGGGGTCAGGCGGGAGGATGGAATGAAATGGCTACGCAGAGGAGGAGGCCGGCTTCTCCTACCTTCTCCGAGCTGTTCCGCCGGTTTTACTGCCGCCTACAGCACCGATGCTGATGCGTTCTCTGCTGCCGCCGCTACCACCATCTTCTCGCCGCCACCATTTTGTTGCCCCCGCTGCCAGTAAGTCCCCCCCGCCTGCTGCCCAGGGGCGATCCGCCACCCACCCCATCCCTTCCTCCGCCCCTGATAAGGCTCTAAGATAGTGAATAAAACCTCCCAGAAAGTTTGTGGCTGAATATACTACAACTGATAGAAGCCACAGATGAGAGAAGAGGTTCTGATCATATACATTTGACCAAGCAGTCATGCAATCCAGGTTTGCAGAGGTACTGCACAACTTGGAAGCTCATATAATGAGCCATTACAATCAAATGTTGCTTCATGAGGAACAGCTAAAATGCAGCTGCTTGTCATTTGAATTTACACTGAGGGCCCAATCCTAACCAACTTTCCAGCACTAGTCCTCCGTGACTAGGTCTCCTCACGAGGAACAGTCACGACAATGCTTCCCAGTCGCGACAATGCTTCCCAGCCCCTCCCATTGCAGGATGCAGCACATGCCACATTGGCACGGTTGCATCAGTGCTAGGGATAGGATTGGGTCACCAACAAGCAAGGGAAAGTGCCTACAACAACATTGATATTCCTGATTGTTCAGCATAAGAAGCTTTAAATGAACCATGGTGGGTATTCCCTGATTGCACCAACAACCACTTCCAGTATTTTGTTCTTTCTTCCACCAACTTCAGTGAAAGGCAAACCAGTTGAAATAAAAAGTGAACTCTGCCTTCAATCTTCCAATACCCCACCCACACTTTTTTAACCATCCTATTCACTTCTTTAATTTCCTTGTTCTCACCTTCCATCTCCCCCTTCCCTTTTCTTCTTCTCTGCTTTAAAGTATCTCTAACTACTTCAGAAATGATGCACCATGTACTTGTGGCACAATAATATTATAGCACATCACAAGTGTCATACATGTTTTCCCCTAGCAGCAATTAAAACCATGAGTTCCAAGAGGATCTCAGCAGTGGCGTCTCTATCCCCCCTGCCACCCAGAGCTGGGTGACATCTCTCCGCATGGTACCGCCCCCAGCAGTCGCACCACCCCCCTCCTTGCTTCTGGAAAGGTTCCATATGGAGCCTAATGGAAGCGAGGGCGGATGGGAGGGCCTGGCTAATGAGGTGTGGAAGGTATCCTGGACGTGGGCAACTTGCCTTTCAGAAAACCATGATCTAGAACTTATTGCTGTCCAGCACTGGAATAGCCTGCTTCATGCAGTTGTGGGCTGTCCTTCAATGGAGGGTTTCAAGCAGAGGCTGGATGGCCACCTGTTAAGGATGCTGTAGTTGTCTGCACTGAACAGAGGGTTGCACTAGATGACCTCCAAGATCCCTTCCAACTCTAGTATTCTATGATTCCAATTATTTATTAGTTTGGGGTCATTTGTTTTATGTTCAAATGTTTAAAAAGCATTTATTTCATGTGATAATGTTTGAAAAATGCTCATACTGTTTTAAAATTCTGTGGGGGATAATTTAAATTGTTACGGGTTAGAAATTGGTGTAGGTGCTGTGTTCTGGGTTATTATGAATTGATGTGGGGGGTGTACAGGTTTATATGTGTCACTTTCTACAGTCCCTATCCCTACCTTATTCCCTTGTTTCTTATGGGAGAAAATTCCACGCTTTAAGTCCAATGTAAGGCATGGACGGCCATACAGTATCTCCCCATTAACCCCATTTAGATTATTTCTAATGGGGGAAAGTTCCCCTTTATTCATCATTTTGCTATAAGTCCAAGCTTTCTGGTCCCTAACCCTGACTTATAAAGGGGTCTCCCTGTATTCAGTCATGGGAACCTTTGCTTGCCCCCTGAAGTGGTTCACTCGACACAAGCTTACCACCTTGCCTGCTGTTTGCAGAGGTGTAGCTAGCCTCTACGGCACACCCCGCCCCACGGAACAGAACAAGCCCTGCCCCGCCAGTGGCATCCCCACCCTGCTGTGTCGCGTCGCATCAAGAACACACACACACACGCCATTTTTTCCATCAGATTACAGCTCCTAGGAGCCCAGGCAGGCAGGCAGGCCGGCCAATCATGTGAGCCGCGTGGCCGTTTTCAAATGCCATCACAGTGCACTCCCCCCCCCCGTGGACCGCCCAGGAGCCCCTATGCTACTGGTTGTTTGTGTGAACTTGGCTTCAGTTCAGTATCTCATCTTATCAATCATTCCATCCCTCTCACCTGGCTCTCTCCTTGCGCTTCCCTTACAGTGTTCTGAGTCACATCTTCTCTTCAACTACAATTCTGCCATATCAAGTTCAAAGAGATATCATTAGCACAAATCAAAGTACCTGGTGAGAACATGCTAAGGGAATATAAGGGAACAAAGAGAGGGTTTTCCTCTGCAGGAGAGTTGGAGAAAATGCCACTCAAGTTCCCCTTTTCACCTCAGAAAACCCACATCCACTTTAACACTTTTCTTCCTCTCTCCAATCCTATTTGTCCCCTCAGTTGTCAGTGTTTTCCTTAGATGTTTTGAAACAAACACTGCAGACCCGTCCAATTAATCTCCACCCACCCACTTTTCTGTCATTATTGGGGGTCATGGTCTCTGTCCTATCTTCCTAGCAACGGACTGTGGTCTCATCTTTGACTCCTCCCCTTTCCTCCTCCCAAACCCAGTGAATTGCCAGTTACTTATCCTTTTTATTTTGAAACATTTCCTTGTTGCATCTGCTGCTAAAATACTCAAGTATTCCCTGGCCCACTTCCACTAACACTAATGCATCCTCCTCTTTGTTGGCCTTTCTCCTTGTCATTCTCTCATTGCCAGGACTTGGCAATTGCCTTGAGCTCTGAACTTACTACTGTTCCATTAAAAACAAACTTGGGAACTGACATCCAGGATTTGTTGCAATTATCCAGTCTGTTTCTGAACAAGGGGAAAACAATCATCAAAGGATCAACATCATATTTCTTGGAACAATACTGAAGCTTTTATTGATTGGGGATCCATTATGTGAATGCCTCCTAAACAGCTACCTTGTGGCTGAGTGAGACCTGCTCAGCCCATAAGCATGGGGATGTCAAAAGGAAGTGGATTAGAAGCTCACGTTTTCCAGATGCTTGGGGCCACAACCATAATTTTGTTACTAAAAAAAATGCAGTTGGACATATTGATCAGGTAGCTTGTTTACCTGCTAAAGTGCCTGTTCTCTAGCCATGAAGGTGGTTCAATAATTGGTACAAAATATATAGGGTTGCTACAGGCCACACTGAGGAGCCAGAGCTTACATTTGTCATTCATGATTTGCAACTACCTACCACTGAGGATCTCCACAATCATGTTTCAAGTCTTCCACTAACATGGAGTAGGACACGGAGTCTCACAATGTGATGGTGGTCATGTGTGTGGTACTAAACGTTACAGCTGGTGGGGATTGTTGGAAATGGGCAGCGCTCTGCTGCAGGACACTGGGGGGCACTGTGCCATCTGGGCACCTCTCACCTGGCCTGTCCTCTCTATGGTCCCTGGCAGGGGTGTGGCCCCTGACCCTGTTTCTTTCCTGTCCCTCCCAGCCACATTCTCTTGGACCTCAGCCTTCGGAGGAGGAGGACGTGTGGAGATGCGCTCCTCACCAGAGGGCCTTGCATCCACCATACCCACATGCAGAAGGGACTGCTATATAGGGTTCCTTGTGCGCTGAATGTTAGACCTCTGATCTCCTAATCAGAAGATGTATATATGCAATCTGTAAGTAAACTTTCTTTTTGTAACTGTAACCAGCCTCTGCCTCCGTGTGTCTCTTACTGATAGCAATCTAGCCTGGGTGCTTGGGATAATTCTTTTTTACCACAGGAGAGGGGTCTTCCACTATTAAAAGGTAAAGGTATCCCCTGACAATTAAGTCCAGTCGTGTCCGACTCTAGGGTGTGGTGCTCATCTCCATTTCAAAGCCAAAGAGCCAGCGTTGTCTGAAGACGCCTCCATGGTCATGTGGCCGGCATGACTCTCCTTGCCGCAGCGCGTAGCATGCAGCTGGAACACGGAGCGCTGTTTACCTTCCCGCAAGCGGTACCTATTTATCTACTCGCATTGACATGCTTTGGAACTGCTAGGTTGGCAGGAGCTGGCCAAGCAACGAGCACTCACCCCGTCGCAGGAATCGAACTGCCGACCTTTCGATCAACAGCTTATGGTTCAGCGGTTTAACCCGCTGCGCCACCCGCTGGCCTATTTCTTCCACTATTACTCTGCTACAAAACCCCTATATTCTCCAACAGGGATCACTCATCATGAGGAAATTGTTCTCAGCTGCATCTCTGTGGCAACTGCAACATGTACACTGGCCTTCACAAACTGTCATTAACATCAATAAGGAAGTATACTACAATTCCAATATACTATTTTGCCCACTACTTCAGATGTATTTATTTTCAAAATGTAAAATCATTCACCATCTGCACTTCAGTCCTTTGCAGAGGCGCATACATCCATTATGTGTGTGCTGATGTCTTCAGAATTTCAGCCCTATTCACTCTTAAGAAAGCTTATATTCCCTTAAGGGTGCAATCCTGTGTAACTCTTGCACCGATGGAACAGTAGATCCCCTGGTGTAAGAGCACTTATGGCAGTGTGTTAGTTGCCATATGCCAACGGACACCAGCGTAACCCCCCTCGGATGCCTCACATGCACAGTTTGAATGTGGAACAGACACTGGCACAACTCTGTCTGAGTACCACCATCAGTTGGCCGAAGTACCATTGGTGGTGCTAGTACCACTGGTTGAGAAACACTGCTCTAGGCAACTGTAGCAGAAATGTTTGAGATCTCCAGTTGTGAGTGCCACCCTCTTCGGCACAGGCATATGTCTCTCAGGGTGCAATCCTGCTTAACTCTTGCACCGGTGTAACAGTAGATCCCCCGGTATAAGAGCACTAATGCCAGTGTAACTTGCCGTATGCCAATGGACGCAGGATGGACACTAGTGTAACCCCTCTTGGACGCCTCACATGCGCAGTTTGGATGTGGAATGGACACCGGCACAACTCCACCAGCGCAGGTGGCATTCCAGGGGCATCTGAATGGTGAGTACATTGCCAGCAGAGTTGCATTGGTGTCCGTTTCGTGTCCGAACTGTGTGTGTGAGGCGTCCGAGAGGGGTTACACTAGTGACCATCCTGCGTCCGTTGGCGTATGGCAAGTTACACTGCCATAAGTGCTCTTACACTGGGGGATCTACTGTTACACCGGTGCAAGAGTTACACAGGATTGGGCTGTAATTCTAGCAAAGGTGGTAAGTACAGTACAGAACTATTCTAAGAGAATAAAGTCTTTAGAAATGATTTGAAAAGTACTCACCAATAATTCATGACTTTTCCAACAAAAATCTATAGCTATAGATTTATAGTCTTGTGGTAAAATATCATCTTGTGGTAAAATAGACTGATAGGTCATAGATTTCCCCCCCCCCCAAATATAGCCTATACCATAATTATATTTTTTAAAATACTTTTTCTCATTCTGATGTCTTCTTCTCTTAGTATTAGAGAGATGTCGGCATAAATGTGTAAGAGAGGGCAAAGCAGGTGTAAAATTAGCTTTTAAATATTTTGCAGTGAATCTTAAGTGCTCTGACAGAAATATAGTATACATTCATAAATTATATGTATCCAGTTTATCGCTCATCACTATTCCACATAACTCCAAATCTAGCTGCTGGATTTAATGTTGACTCTTCTTATTAGTGGCATGCTGCCTTCTCTGCTGATTCATAGTCAGAACATTTGTAACAATACCAATACTTGTGCAGTCCAGTGAAATCCCTTTTTAGATGTTTGTCATGTATTCAATAAATGCATGAGGGGAGGGCATTCCACCAGTAGGCTCGGCCCCATCCTACACATACTAATTGTAAGATCTGAAAATAGCCCTGCATAGAAGGCTCTCTCCACATGCTCAAGAACTCTGGAAATGTAATTTAACATCTTCTCAAGCTTTACAATGAATGTGCATAAGTTGGGGACAGGGCCTGTTGCTGCAATGCTGCAAGCCCCCCATGCAAAAAAGACTCTAGTAAGAAGGACTGAGGTTTGCAAATGACTTAAATAGTCAATGAATCTGGCAAGTGAGGTATGTGCTGCAAACATACTATGGCGGGGGGCCGCATTCTATGGTCCGCCCCCGGAGGCTGATGGATCCAGAGGGTTTCCTGAGGGCTCTGGGGGATTTTCCCACTGCCAAGACTGGTGACTCGTCTGAGGCTCTGGTTGACCTCTGGAATGGGGAAATGGCCAGGGCAGTGGATGAGATTGCTCCTGAGCGACCTTTGCCATGCCGCAGACTCAGAGCGGCTCCTTGGTTTACTGAGGAGCTGCTAATGATGAAGCGACGGGGTAGATGTCTTGAGCGACGGTGGCGGAAAACTTGTGCCGAGTCCGACCGGACACGGAGTAGGGCCCATTATAGAGCCTACTCCGTGGCGGTGGTAGCAGCGAAGAGAAATTTCTTCTCTGCTACCATTGCGTCTGCAGGCAATCGTCCAGCGGAGCTGTACCGTGTGGTGCGAGGCCTACTACATCAGGCCCCTCCAACAGACCAGGAGGAACACACGGTGGCCCGCTGTGACATGTTTGCTAAACATTTCGCAGATAAAATCGATCGGATTCGCCATGACTTGGATGCCTCATTGACAATATCTGAGGATGTCCCCTTGGCATCTGCTGGTCCAGTGTTGTGGGATTCTTTTCAGTTTGTACAGCCTGAGGATGTGGACAGGCTCCTTTGGAGCGTGAGGCCAGCTGCCTGCCTGCTCGACCCTTGCCCTGCTTGGCTAATTAGATCGGCCCGGGAGGGGCTGGCCGAGTGGACGGGGAGGGTGGTTAACTCTTCGTTGGTGGAGGGGGTGCTGCCGCTCACTTTGAGGCGGGCGGTGGTTCGACCCCTTCTGAAGAAGCCCTCCCTTGACTCCACAGTAATGGACAACTATCGGCCAGTTTCAAACCTCCCGTTTTTGGGCAAGGTAATTGAGCGGGTGGTGGCGTCTCAACTCCAGAGGGTCCTGGATGAAGCGGATTATCTAGATCCCTTTCAATCCGGTTTCAGGCCAGGCTTTGGGACTGAAACAGCCTTGGTCGCCTTGGTGGATGATCTGCGCCGAGGACTGGACAGGGGGAGTGCGTCCCTGTTGGTTCTGCTGGACCTCTCAGCGGCTTTTGACACCATCGACCATGGTGTCCTTCTGGGCCGACTGGCCGAGTTGGGGGTCGGGGGCACCGTTTTGCGGTGGTTCTGCTCCTACTTGGCAGATAGGTCTCAGATGGTGGTGCTGGGGGACGCCTGTTCGGCACCCTGGCCCTTGAGGTGTGGGGTGCCGCAGGGTTCCATCTTGTCCCCCATGCTGTTTAACATCTACATGAAACCGCTGGGAGAGGTCATCCGGGGATTTGGAGTGGGGTGCTATCAATATGCTGATGACACCCAGCTCTATCTCTCCTTTCCACCTGATTCCAGGGGGGCTGTTGAGGTTCTGGAGCGCTGCCTGGAGGCGGTGGGGACCTGGATGAGGGCTAACAAGCTGAAACTAAACCCGGACAAGACAGAGGTTCTCCTGGTCCGGAAATCCACAATGCAGGTACTAGAGTATCGTCCTGCTCTGAATGGGGTTGCACTCCCTCTGAAGGAGCAGGTCCGCAGCTTGGGGGTCCGCCTGGATCCGCAGCTGCTCCTGGATTCCCAGGTGGCGGCTGTGGCCAGGGGGGCCTTTGCCCAGCTTCGGCTGGTGCGCCAGCTGCGACCGTACCTGGATCGTGCAGACCTGACCACGGTGATCCATGCCACGGTGACGTCGCGATTAGATTATTGTAACGCGCTCTACGTGGGGCTGCCCTTGAAGACGGTTCGGAAACTGCAATTAGTGCAGAATGCGGCGGCCCGTGTGGTCACTGGAGGTAGGCGGTTCGACTCTGTTGGGCCGCTCCTCCAACAGCTGCACTGGCTGCCGATTCGTTTCCGGGCCCAATTCAAAGTGCTGGTTTTAACCTTTAAAGCCCTATACGGCTTGGGGCCAGGATATTTGAGAGACCGCCTACTTCTATATAGTCCGGCCCGTCTCCTTAGATCATCAGAGAAGGCCCTTTTGCGGGTGCCGTCGCCCAGGGAGGTGCGAGGGGCGGCGGCCAGAAACAGGGCCTTCTCAGTAGTGGCACCAACCTTATGGAATTCCCTCCCCTTTGACTTACGAACTGCTCCCTCCTTGGACACTTTCCGGCGAGGCCTAAAAACCCTCTTGTTCAAAGAAGCCTTCTGAGCCTTTGCCTTTTTTAATAGCTTGCTGGTACGGGTGGGTTGCTGCTGTTTTTATGATCTTGTTTTAAATTTTTAAATTTTTAGATGTTTTTATTTTTTGCTGTTTAAAATGTAAAATTGTAATTTATGTGTATTTGTATTTGTATTTTTGTAAGCCGCCTTGGGTCCCGTGGGGAGAAAGGCGGGATAGAAATATGGTAAATAAATAAAATAAAATAAAATGATCAGATGCAATCCAGACTGGAGGAGCTTTCATTTGTTTATCTTGCCTTCCTCCAGTTTGAACAGCCACTACTCTCAGCAGCAACTGCCAGCTTGTAGTGAACCACTTCGCCGTGACAGTTAACTTGCAGTTACATTTTGTAGGCTTTGACTCAGGGTGAGGTCAACTGTCCTGCAATATTTTCCTCAGGACATCAGATTCATTGAATCTTGCTGGGGGAGTTCCTCTTTTTCCTACACTGATAAGATGCTTAGATGGGAGGAAAGAGTAAGGCAATTCTTCCTTGTCAAAATAAATAAAGGGCCTAAGCTAGCAGGCAAGGACCACTGCAGTCATCACCTTTCATGTCAAAGCATTCAGGGCCATTACTCATGTTATAAAACACAGCAAAATGTGGATATGCCAGTGCTCTTCTTTGTCTCTTTTCTACTGTGCCTTATACAAAAATAATGCTAGAAAATCACTTTGTGGCTCTTCTCAAATTATCACCTAAACATTTTCTGTCCAACATACTAGAAAAGAACCGCCAAAGAAGTTTTTCTGGAATGCTTCTCATATGGCCCAATCCTAACTAAAGTACTAAGCGCCAGCGGAAAGTGTGACCCGCTGGTGCTTGCTGCTGCAAAAGTGCCATAAAGCGCTTGCAGCAGCACAAGCAACTGGCGCACCAGCAGGAAGTCTGGTGCCTTCCCCTGCACGTTGGTGGATCGACGGAGACCCACCAGCAGGGGTAAGCCCACATAGGGGGTGGGGGGAGAGCGTGGAGGGGGCTGAATGGGGTGGGGGAGGGAGGAACGAGGTGGTGACAGGGGTCAGGAGGTGGATCAGGCCCGGGAGAGGCAGGTTCAGTGGTGGCGGCGCACAATGAATCCCAGGCCGCTTCCCAGGCCTGATCCACTTGCACGGATCATCGTGGACTTACACGAGTGATATCGCTGGCGCAGGTCCGAGTTGACCTATTACAGCTGCTGGGGCTTGCCCTGGGGCAAAGGGACAAATGTTCCCTTACCCAGAAGATACCTCTAGCAGCCAAAAATCCCCCATGGAATGCAGCAGAAGCTGCACCAGTGCCACACAGGGATTTAGGTAGGATTGGGCTGTCACTCTTTTAAATCTCATCCATTTCAGATTAAATAACTCTGTGTGTGTGTGTGTGTGTGTGTGTGTGTGTGTGTGTGTGTGTGTGTGTGTGTGTGTTTATGCTCAAATCATATTTGATGGATATGAGTATTTCAAGGTACCAAGACTCATATTTCAAGCTAAGGAGGACTTATGAAGCTATCTGGTTTACAACGCAATCCTGTGTAAGGATCCGGTGGGTGGTCCATGGCCGCCCACCGGATCTGCACCCAGGCTGCCCGTCTGATGGTGAGCCGGAGGCCTATTTGGGGAAGGGGACACTCGTCCCCTTCCCCAGGTGTAAACCGGGGCCGGCCCAATAGGCCTCCTCGAATTTCCGCCAGCTAAATAGGTGGCAGAAGTAGAGGAGGCCGTGTAATGGCGTAGTCGGCCCGGCAGGGACGGGGATATGGCCAAGGCCACCCCCCACCCCCTCCTGGGCCGGCTAGGTCAATGGTCCACTTCCCTCGCCCACCGAACCGCCCACGCGGCCGCCGGTGGGAGCACCTACCTTCCGCCGGCAGCCACGTCCTGGTCCGGCGATGGAGTGAGGGAGGCCAGCCTTGCCTTTCTCCTGAGTGGGCACCCAAAGTGGCTTACAAAATAAACAGTATAATAAATAAAACTTAACATAAAATAAACACATAAAAACACAGTTTAAAATCCCCCTCTCCATTACATGAATCCTATCTAACTTTCCAGCGCTGATGCAGCTGTGCCAATAGGGCATGCACTGCATTCTGCAGTGGGGGGGGGCAATAATGGAAGCCTCCTCAAAGTAAGGGAACATTTGTTCGCTTACCTCAGGGCTGCACTGAGGCTGCATCAGTCCTGGAAAGTTGGATAGGATTGGGCCCGAAATGTTTTATGAAAAGGTATTTTCTTTTGACATTTATTATTATTACTACTACTACTACTACTACTACTACTACTACTACTACTACTACTACTTGCATTGGATGATTCTCAGTTCTAGTATTATGAAAGAAGGACAATTTATAATAATAGCATATAGAAACAATGAGCCACCATAACAAAAACGATTGTTAATGTTATCTTGTTACTTCTTCACATAGCACATAATTGGATGTTGCAACAAGATATGGAGATGACCAGAAGCTTTGGTGACCTTAAAAGGCAACTGGACAAATTCCCAGAGGACAGGTCTAGCATTGGCTGCTAGTCATGATGGCTATGCACAGCATCCAGGTTCAGTATGCATAGTAGGCATCTGAGAACCAGTTGCAAGAGAGCAATGGTGAGAGAGAAGTATGCCTTTCTCTTTTACTTGTGGGCTTCCTGGAGGCAGCTGGCGGGCCAGTCTGTGAAACAGGATTCTAGACTAGATAGGGTTTGGCCTGATTTTGCAGAACTTTTCTTATGTTGTTTTGAGGAATAATACATCATCCTAACAGCCCAATCCTATTGGGCTGCTGTGCCAGTGGAACACGTGTTCCACCGGCTGCTATAAAGCAGCCATAAAACGCGCTCCAGCTGCGTGCACTACTGCAGCGTCAGCGAGAATACCAGAGCTTTCCTGTGTCATGCAAGGCCGTAAGACGTGAAAGGCTGTGAAAGACTTGCGCATGCGCAGAACAACAAAGCTGTTCCAGCCGACCTTCTGTGCCTTTACGGAGCTTGCGCCCGGGCGCAGGGAGAAGAAGCGCCCGGGAGCTGGAAGAAGATAATCGCTGGAAGCCTTTGTAGTGGAAGAAGATCCAGCAGACTGGCAGGAGCCAAATGTGGTGTCAGCAGTGGACCCTTGTTGACAGATCCGGGCAGCAAGGAGTTAACAGAGGAAGACTTTGACTTTGACAGGACTGGGCAGCAAAGGGTCAACACCCAGGACTGTGTGGGTGGAAGCACACCTGAAAGCAATTGGGCGTGGCCCACAGGTGTTGCTACTAAGTAGGAAGAAGCTGGGACTTTGAGTGCAATGGGTGTGGCTCGCAGCTGCACCCAATTAGCACTAATTGGAACTTAAGAGTATAAAAGTAGGAGCAGGAAGGAGCCTCGCCAGCTCACCATGGGGATATGCTGCCAGATTTCCAAGCGACGACAGGACGCTGCTGCTTAGGACCAGGAGGAGGACGACTGTACGTTGGACTTCTGGAAGGACAACGGCCAGCTGGAGGATGCTGAGCCAACAGGGAAAGGAAGAAGCCAGCCTGCTGCCTGCCTGGACTGGACGCCAGCTGAAAGAGCCCGGGTTTGAGAGTGACTTGTTGGAAGAAGGAAGACAGCAGGGGCTGTCTCTTTCTGTGGACTGAGTCACAAAGGGATTGCTTTGCTTTTAGGAGATAGACTGTTTCTGTTAAGCAGAAGGGTTTCTGCTGTGGGATAATTTATGGTGTTAGGGAGATAAGGGTTGCTGTAAAGCAATAAATTTGGTTAATTGTCCATCTGAGTTCAGCTTTTGTTTTTACACACAGCTTTGTGGCTATTTGAGAGGGAAGAGGTGTTTTTCAGTCGAAGCGGGCATTTAAAAGGGAACAAACTTGCTCCTAGAAGGAGAAGTTGGGTTGAATCATTTGGGGTCCCCAGAGTGGGGTGCTTCCCAAAGCAAGACAGCCTTACATTTACAAGATAAGTGCGCGAAAGCATACATATACATACAGATGCCCCGTTAAGACTTAAAATCCACGAAAATAGTTTAAAAAAACGCGGAAAAATAAAAAAAAAAGTTTAAAAAATAGGGGGCGCCAGGCGGGCGGGGGGTGGGGCGGTGACCCCCCTCCCCCTTTCAGGCGACACCTCTGATCTGGAATGGGATTCAAGAGTGGAGTCTTACGGCGCAATCCTGTTTACAATTAGACTGGCAGAGCAACCGCTCCACTGATCCAGGGTGTCGCAAAAATGCTATAAGGCATGTTTGCAGCACCCGGAGAGTCACCAGTGCCAGCAGAGAGGCTTGTGCTGCTCCCTTGGTGCCGCAGAACAGTGCCGTGGCAGGAAGGTAAGTCCCTGCCGGATGGTGGAGGGAGAGCGAGATGGAAAATGTAAAAATTGTAAAAATTGGAAGATGTTTTTTTCAGGAGGGGACGCACAATTGCGGTCTTCAAGGTGCTAGATATCACTCCCTCTCGCAAAGATTAATTCACAATAGGTTCCACCCAATCGGCCAGCCCAACCCGTGCAGATCGTATTAGCCAAGCTGGGCAAGGGTCAAGCAGACAGGAAGACAATCTCAAACTACAGAGGACCCTATCCACATCCTCAGGCTGTATAAGGTGAAAAGAATCCATAACGATGGAATTGACAGATGCCGTGGGGACAACTTCTGGAACTGTTAAACCAGAGTCCAAGTCGTGGCAAATCTGAGCAATTTTATCATTGCCGTGCAATATCATTGCAGCGGTCTGTCGAACACTCCAGCTCACTCGCTACAGGAGCCGAGTGGAGCAGATCCCAGACAACTCGAAAGAGCTCCGCTGGTTGGCTACTCGCAGACACAATGGTGGCAGAGAAAAACGCCTTCTTCGCTGCCATCACCGCCACGGAGTAGGCCCTAAAATGGGCTCTAGCCTGTGTTCGGTCAGATTCATCACACATTTTCCTCCACCGTCGCTCCAGGCGTTGGCCCAGTCGTTTCATTGCCTGCAGCTCCTCATTGAACCAAGGAGCCGCCTTGGCTTGACGATAAGGCTGAGGCCATTCGGGAGCGATCTGATCCAAGGCTCTAGCTGCCTCCCCATACCACAGGGCAGCCAGAGCATCAGATGAATCACTGACCCAGGAAGCTGGGAATTCCCCCAGAGCCCACAGGAAACCATCCGGATCCATCAATGTCCGGGGGCAGAACATACAATTCGGTCTCCCAGCTCTGCAGGGGTGATTAAACGTTACCAGTCTAAAGCTCACCAGATAGTGATCCGTCCAAGACAGAGGAGTGATCTTAATCTCCTCCATGGGCAGATCACCATCCCCGTACCCACCAGTGAACACCAAGTCCAATGTGTGCCCCACACCATGCGTTGGGGCCGTGATCCATTGAGACAGGCCCATGGTCGCCATAGCGGCCATGAAGTCCTGAGCCGCCACTGTCTCAGGGGCCTCGGCATGAACATTGAAGTCCCCCAGCACTAACAGGCGTGGGGACTCCAGTGCCACTGCCGAGATCACCCTGGTCAGCTCAGGTAGGGAAGCAGATGGGCAACCAGGTGGACGGTACACCAACAGCAACCCCATCCTGTCTCGCCCCTGTAGCACGATGCGGAGACACTCAAATCCGGTACACTGTGGGACAGGGTATCCGGTGAGGGAGATGTAATCCCGATAGACCACAGCAACACCACCCTCGCCCCTGTAGCCGTGACTGCTCCATTACCCGGTATCCCGGTGGACACAGCTGGGAAAGGTTCACACTACCAGCCGCATCCAACCAGGTCTCCGTGATGCAAGCCAGGTCGGCACCCTCCTCCAGGATTAAATCCCGAATTAGGGAGATCTTGTTGTTAACCGACCTGGCATTTCATAGCAGTAGTTTAAGGCCACAGGGGTTTCTCCCAGGCACAACTAAATAAGCATGCAAAGGACAATAGCCTTTGTTCTAAAGTAGAGCTATTATAGTAATAATGTTTTCTTTTGTTTTTTCATTATGTAGTGCCATATTCTTCATAAATGTTAAAACTGGGCCAGTCATTGTAAGCCTTGCAAAGTAATTTTGTGCAACCCACAGAGATTTGCACAGTGCTGAGCATTTAGATTTCATTTTTTTTTGGGGGGGGGGGGAATTGTGGTGATTTTTTTTAAAACAGTATGGCCCACAAACAAGAAAGAATATCTTGAAAATCTATATTTTTCAAAATCTCTTGAGTCCTAATCTTACTTTTCAGTGATAGTGCCATGCTTGCAGAATGCTTTGCCCAAGGTGGTCTGCCAGTCCCCCACATGGTCTGCTTTTAAGCACTCCCTAAAAACACATCTATTCCACTTGGGTTTTAACTGATTTTAGTCAGATGTTGTATTGCTGGTTGAATGATATTATTGTTGCCTGGCTCTCTTGTCCTATCTGATATTGTTGCAATGACTTCACTTTCCAAATGTGCACAGTCTCTCCTAATTCTATCTTGGTTCCTTAGCTGACATTCCTGATAGTCAGCCAGGACTTTGCCCTGGAAGGGGTGAGGCACAGGTCTCCCTAATCAAGGTCATGCTGTAGCAGTGTGGGGCATCTGTGTGTCACCTTCCTCTAGGTCTTGCGGATTCATGCTCTCCACCTTGGCATAATCTCATTTGCGAGTACAAATCTTCCTGAATAATAAACTAAGCTTATCTGCCCAGTGGCCAGGTCACCTGGACAGCCCTTTCAAACTCCAAAATGTCTCTTCCACCAATGACCTAAGTATGGGTGCAATCCACATCCTGCCACACCTTTTGTCTCTTAAGAAACCTCTCTGATTGAGGTGCAATTAAACTTTCATACCCTCCTGGAAGGAAGGACACACCCAGAGGCATCGCTACACCCTCAGTGGGAGGGGCCATCAACGCGACCCCCCCATGTGATGCCACAAGCCCCGCGCCCCGGGGTGTGACATCACTTTTGCCACACTGCCCCCAAAAATTGGTGGCGGCGCGGCACGAAAGCACCCCCCTGTGGTTTTTTGGCCACTTTTAGGCTGTTTGCAGGCCAGGAGGGTGGGCGGGCAGGCAAAACCACCTGCCGCAAGTGACCGAAAAAAATGCAGGGGGGTGCTTTTGTGCCGCTCTACTGCCGAATTGCCACCAAATTCTGCGGCAAGTGCACCCCCGCCACTTGACACCCCCACCCACCCCAATGACGACTCTGGACACACCTTAACTCGATCAAGCCCCAGAAACTTCTGGCTGCACACCTAGGAGATGTACCAGATACTATTATTTGCCTAGGAATATCTTTGTATTCTTTGTCCAAATTTCTACTAGTACCCCTACTCTGGGAACAGAGTTTTGGCATTTTCTTCCCTATTGAAGACTCCCATGCTGTCTGTTTTGATAGTCTTTCCCTCCAGAAGAGATTTCCATTCAGGTTTTTTGCAGCTTTTCCTGCTGAGAGCCTCTTAACATGTTAGCCACCTCGAAAAGAGCTACTTTCCTTCTTCTCCAAGGGGCCGCTTTTGGGCTGTGTTTTTTCCATTTTTCCCTGAGATCTGAAGACATGTAGTCCAGCCTTTCTACACAGAAGGACCTCATGCCCCAGGCCTACCAGCATACTAAAAATAGGTAATTGCTCTTCCCCTCTCCCCCTCTATCCCTTGTAACAACTCCCCATCCCTTCTGGTGGAGAAGACTCAGCCCAGCTGGCAGCCTGACTCTCTCTCTCTCTCTCTCTCTCTCTCTCACACACACACACACACACACACACACGCACACGCACACGCACACGCACACACTTACACTTTTAACCCCGATTTTTCCAGAACTGCATATTTAGAAGTAACCTTTCACCCATAACTACCTAAACCAGTGATCTTCAACCATGGGGTCACGACCCTAAGGTCCGTAGGGAGACTGTGTGTTTCCCCTTAAGGAAAGTGGCACTTGTCTCCAATGTCAGGATCGCAAGGGGGGGGGGGGAGAGTGGTTTTTCAGCCTACCTGGGGGGTCTTGCCCGGCCTTCGGGGGGTGCGGGGAGCTGGATGCATTATGAGGTGTGGGGAGACCTGTGGAGGGGTTCTCAGGAGGGGGTCGCAGGTAGACTGAAAAACCAATTTTTACCACAGCAGAGATTGTAGCAGTGCGATCCTGGAAGTGATGTTGCTGCTGAATTGCAAGGACTTACAGTGACCTTTACCTGAAGGTAAAGGTTAAAGATCACTGACCTAACCCTTTACCCAACTGGTTTTTCATACAGACATTGCCTTTTCCTAGTTTTCCTAATCTCTTAATCAAATCTATACTCCTTTGGAAAACATAGTCTCTTGGTTGCTGTTAGCCTAATTAGAGACACTTTGAGGTTGTTCGCTCAATACAGTCGATGGCTCCAAAACAGCCATTCACTGCATTTCAGGTACTCTAGTTATAAATTTCCCCAATTTAGTTTAATCCTGGGCTAGGCAAACCCAGACCCGAGATTGTATTGGTAGACACATGTACAAGTATACGTTTACAAGAGCAGTGTTGGTAACAATGTAATGGTTTTATGCTGCTGATTTGCCTATTTTATATTGTTAGTTTTGTTGTAAATTGCTTTGTACTGATTTTATTATGGGAAAATGTTATATATGTTACAGTAAAAACCCAAAATTAATTACTAGTTCCAACAAGTGAAAACTAGAAACTCCGAACTGTCTAAGGAGATCTTGGATCTATCCAGTTGTACGTTCTAGTTCAGGGGTACCAAACTAATTTCTTACAGTGGGCCAAATAGAATTAATAGCACCTGTTAAGAGGTGGAAGTGACATCACTAAGCAGGAAGTGATGTCATTAAGCAGATGATGGCCAGAAATAAGCACTTTGTTCTCATGTAGGAACTCAGTTTCAAATGACAGAATAGAAAATATGCAAATCTTGATCATATTTTCAAGGTATGGGGGAGCCAAATTATCACCATGGGAATTATCTTGCAGGCCACCCTTTTCAGCTATGCTCCTTCTACCGAGGCATCACTTTGCAGCTCAGGTGCTCTGCAAAGTGACACCTTGGCAGAAGCGGTACTGCTGAAAAGGTGGCCTGCATGATAATTCGACTCTCCCAGCACCTAGGCAGCAACACACACCCCCACTCTCATCCAACATGCATTGTCCCTTCCCCCATTGCCTTCTGAGGCCTCCTTCTGTCTCTCCCTCCCATAGCCTCAGCAGACGTGGCGCCGCTGAAACGGCATTGCTGGGAGAGCCAAATTATCATGTGGGCCGGATAAAGAGTGGGCCTTATGTTTGACACCCCTGTTCTAGTTTTTCCTAGTTGGGATCTCCTACAGTGGTTAGGAGCTTCTAGTTTTTACTAGTCAGAACGAGAATATCTGAAGACTCCAAAACTTCTAGTTTTTACTAGCTGGAACTACTTCTAACTGAACTTCGGGTTTTTACTTAACATATGTATGAAGGGTGTCTCAAAAAAATGTACACACATTTTAAGGAGCTCTAATTCATACATACTTCATTGTAGAAAATGTGCAACACTCCAACATCTAAGGGAAAAAATTGAAGAGATGTACGGAACCATCCCAGTGCACATGTTGATGGATGTTTGCAGATCCTTTATGGCCCAATCCTATCCAACTCCCCTGCGGCGATGCATCAGCGCCAACATGGTTTCTGCTGCATCCCATGGGGGAGTTTTGGGTGCTGGAGGACTCCTTGGGGTAAGGGGATATTACCTTGGGTTAAGGGGACCCCTTGCCTTGGGGTATGCCCCAGCAGCCTCTATGGGTCAAATCTGCATCTAGAGTTCTTGCTTAGAAAGCAAAGAGCTATGTTTTATAATATAACACAAATCCTGTTATTTTGCCAAATCTTAAAGAAAGAAGCAGTGACACAAGGGGGAAAAAAGAAAAGAATTCTGACACAGAAAGGTGAAAATGTCAGTGCCAGCCCAAGACCTCCTAGTGCCTGAGATGGTGTGCCAAATCCTTCCCTCTTTACCAAGTGATGTGCCAGACTCTTCTCCTTCCATTCCCTTTCCTTTTCCAACCCAGGGAGCTGGAGGAAAAGGAGGAGCAGTGGGCAGACAGGGATGGGCATCCTGACATGGTTGACATGGGCCAGCCCTGAAAGAGGTGCCATACCAGGGCTGAGAACTTTTGACCAAGGTACTAAATGGGCGAAGTTCATAGAACTATATTAAGCAATTAAGGAAATAACATTTGCCACCACCAAAACTAGCTATACTTTTATTGTCTTTCCCCACAAAAAGTAAAACATGCCTTAATTGTGAGGCTTTATCATATAATTTAGGATAATGATCAAGACATAGTTAAGGACCCTATGGTTTGAAGTTGATTTACAAACCATACTTAGTGCTAACTTTGGTTTTGCATTGTGTCTGAATTCACAAACTACTGATGACCTGCAATTAGGCCTGTTGCTCATCTCAAGAGGCTGTTGCAGAGTGATCTTGTGAAGCTGAGTTTTGAGCAGATAAGCAGCTCTAACCCATGCTTTGCCTGTTGTACATCTGGACACTGGCGTTGCTCTAGGTGGGGCAGAACGCTAAGTGCCGCCCCACTCTGAACCTCCGTTACAGCTCCACAAGAGGCGGCCCCGCCCCCTCGCCTTCGGAGCCATTCGAAGCAGCGAAAACAACGCGCAGGAGACTCCTGTGCGTTGTTTTCGCTGCCTCGAATGGCTCCAAAGGTGAGGGGGCGGGGCCACCTATTGCGGAGCTGTAACGGAGGTTCAGAGTGGGGCGGCACTTAGTGTTCCGCCCCACCTAGAGCGACGCCAGTGCATCTGGATACTCAAACCATGATGTTGGTTCTCACCTTTGGTTAGCACAAGCCATAGTTTTGTATTATAGTATGTCTGAACCAAGCCTCAACCAGTTCTCATACGATCATGTACCGTTATATTCCAAAAAGAGGTTAATGAGATACAGCCACTTTCCAGTAATGAATATAAAACAACTCATTGTTTTGTGGCATGTTAAAGACTAACCCTATACATGTTTACTCAGAAGCAAGTCCCACTGCTTTCAATGGGACTTTGCAGGTATGAGTGGATAATAGTACTACAGCCTTAAAAACATATTGTGATGTGATCTTTCATATGCCATAACCTATTTCATCAGATGCAACATACATTCAAAAAGTTGTGTCATGGAGATGACTGCATGCAGCTCATGAGCATGTGTTCTGATTAACATCTCATCATGACTTTTAGTCACTCAAACAGTTCATGTGTACAGTAACATTAAGCTTAATACTTTATCAGGGGTTCTCAACCAGTGGTACTAGTACTTCGGCCGACTGCTGATGGTACTCGGACTGCCGGACCACCAGAACCCTACTCCGATGTGACACATTTGGTGGTGCATTTTCGCTCCCGAGAGGCTCCTGCTTTTGGCCGAGCCTCTCGGGAACAATGAGAAGGGGCCTCCCACCCGCTCAGAGCCTCCTACCTGCATTTTCTGGCCTCTGAAAACCTGAAAACCAGGAAGTAGGATGATGATATCATTGCAAGTCACTTCCGGTGGTACACAGCAGGAGAGTAGCACTGGAGGTTGTACTCAGCTAGGAAGGGGTTGAGAACCATGCCAATGAAAAAAATGTATTAAAAATGAAGTTTTTTCAATTAAAAAATGGCTTGTGTTACCTTGTTCATTAATCATTTGTTGAATGCTGTAAATAACATTTCATTGTTATTTGTTCTCATTACAAATATGATATTTTAGTTGGCAGAAAAGTACACCCCCCCTTTTCTTCATTCAGATTAATAACAGCATTTTTGAAAATGTGCAGGGGAAGGAACCCTGTCTCATGAAAGGTGGCTGGGAGATCTGTCAGCTTTAAAGGCTGAAGTTCTTTATCACAACAAGAAGATTGTTCTGCAGACTTCCACACATTGCATGTTTGCTTTATTTTTGTGCATTCATTCTTTGGTAATTTAGTGGAACAGCCCCTTAAGCAATTGGTTTTATTGCTGAGATTATACAGTAGCCATTAATATATCACTTTGTGATGTAAATGAGCTTTACACATATCTCAGCTGAGAGCAGACTTTCACACTGCCACATTGAACTGCCATACAACTGTCTCAATGTCTAGGCACTACTGATATAGAAGATTAGACGCCTTTCAGTTCTAAGCATAGCACTGTATATGTATAATGGTTACCCATTTGCTCAGGTGTTTTCCCTCCAGGTTATGCTGTTGTGGGAGGAATATTTTCCCAGCAATAGAGACACTACAGCTTGTACCTAGGAAAATATATCCTGCCCAATAATGTATTCACTGATGTGGGAAAGGGGGGACTGGGCAGGAGTACCTGTCATGAATAATATGATTATAGAAATAGAAGGCAGTTATCTTTTTTTGTCTCAGCATAATGGAAAATAATATACCTACAATTATTGTTATATGCAGGCAATTTGATCTTATTGTTCCACACAAAAATATGACTGACAGCCCAATCCTATGCCAGCCTCTGCCAGCGGTACTGGCAGTACTGAGTTCCGCGCTGTTGCAAATGTGCCATAAAGCACATTGTGATGGCATGGAGGCCAATCCCGCTGGGGAGGGTGGAGCGGAGGTGGGGAGGGGTGTTTCAGGATGGGGGAGGGTGGGGAGGAGGGCAGATCAGGCCCGGGAGGCTGCTCAGACAGGGCTGCTCAGAGTTACATAAGAACATAAGAGCCTTGCTGGATCAGGCCAAAGGCCAGTGGTGTTCCCAGCCCTCCCGGCGCCTGGGGGGGGCAGGGTTGGAGCGCCCCCCCCAAGTAGCCGGGCTCGGGGCTGAGCACCCACTCCGCATGTCCCCGGCCTCCGGAGGCTGCGCTCCGAAGGCTGGGGATAAACCCTCCTTAAAGCGACCGCCCCGTTCGGCGGTTGAGAGCTTTATGAAGAAGCCGAACGCGTCGCTGGCTTTTATAAGGTTTGCGCATGCGCAACCCCCCAGCGACGCATTCGGCTTCTTCATAAAGCTCTCAACCGCCGAACGGGGCGGTCGCTTTAAGGAGGGCTTATCCCCAGCCTTCGGAGCGCAGCCTCCGGAGGCCGGGGACACGCGGAGTGGGCGCGCTGCTTCGGAGGGGCGCGCCAGCCGGGCTCTGGTGCCGCGCCGCTCTGTGCAGCCCCGAGCCCGGCTGCCGCGCCCCTCGCCCACTCAGCACCTGGGGGGGAGCACACCTGCTCCCCCCATATAAGAACGCCTCTGCCAAAGGCCCATCTAGTCCAGCTTCATGTATCTTACAGTGGCCCCAACCAGATACCTCCGAGAGCAAACAGACAACAAGATAACCTGTTTCAAGTTGTCACTCCCTTGCACCTGGCACAGAGAAAACCTACTTCCAAAGCCAGGAGGTGGCTTATGGCTTGTAACCTGTGATGGTCTTTTCCTCCATGAATCTATCCAAACCACTTTTAAAGGTATCTAGGCCAGGTGCCATCACCACATCCTGTGACAAGGAGTTCCACAGATGAATTACATGCTGGGTGAAGAAATATTTTCTTTTGTCTGTTCTAACTCTCCCTCCACTCAATTTTAGTGCATGTCCCCTGGTTCCAGTGTTGTGCGACAGGGAGAAGAATTTCCCTCTATCCACTCTCTCCATCCCATGTATAATTTTATACATCTCAATCATGTCCCCCCTCAGGCGCCTTTTTTCTAGACTGAAAAGCCCCAAATGCTGTAACCTTTCCTCATAAGGGAATCATTTTGGTCGCTCTTTTCTGCACTTTTTCCAATTCAACTATATCCTTTTTGAGGTGTGGTGACCAGAACTAGACACAATACTCCAGATGTGGCCTTACCATCGATTTGTACAAAGGCATAATGATATTGGCCATTTTATTCTCAATCCCTTTTTTAATGATCCCAAGCATGGAATTGGCCTTCTTCATGGCTGCTGCACACTGGGTCGACATTTTCATCGACCTGTCCACCAGCACCCCAAGATCTCTTTCCTGATCCATCACAGACAAATCAGAACCCATTAGCGTATATGTGAAGTTTTGATTTCTTGCCCCAGTGTGCATCACTTTACACTTGCTTACATTGAAGTGCATTTGCCATTTTGCTGCTCATTCTCCCAGTTTGGTGAGATCCTTCTGGAGCTCTTCACAATCCCTGCTGGTCTTCACCACCCGGAAAAGTTTAGTGTCATCCGCACTAGTTTAGTTTAGTGTTGTGTCGGCCATTTTGCTGGGGGGGGGGAAGACAATCATCCCCTTCTCTCAAGGAGACCTTCATTCCCATGCTGGATACAGTGGAGCCCGCCCTGGAGCTGCCTCCCCTACCCAATGATATCCAGCCTCTGCTCCTCCCACTCTCCAATATTCTAGTTCAGCACTCCACTCCACATTTCCTCTTTCTGTCTCCCTCTTCCTTTTCTAATCCACAGAACGGAAGGAGAAGGCGCAGTGCAGGCATGTAGGCGGACAGAGATGGGCACCCTCTACCAATCTGCTGCCTGAGGCGACCGCTTCAATTGGCCTCATGGTTGGTCCAGCCCTGATTGTTATAATGAAGATCCAAGGCAAAGAGCTGTGAACTCCCAAATAAATTCAATAGCAGAGGAAAATAAGACATATAATGCAAGTATACAAAGGAAATGACATGTGCAAGGAACTGTGAAAGAAAAATGTCTTGCTTTCCTTTTCTGTATACTGAATATGTTACAGTAAAAATACAAAATGCATCAGAACTAGTTTCAAATAGGAAGAACATGAATCTCCAGAGCTTGTTGGGAGTTTCTGGTTCCAACTGAATCTAGTGGTGTTTTTCCCCCCAAGTCCATCAATGACAGGTAGTGTGGGCAGGTGAAGTCTGGGTCACATAACTAAGCCCATCAAGCCTTGAGGCTATTAGGTCTGCTTCATTATGAGAAATGGATCGAGGTTTTTTGCAAATAAATAAATGCTTGTAAATAAATACATAAATTATTTCTTTCTAGATTACTTTTCTTTAACTCTTGCAAAGCTTGGTGGGTCCCTATAGAGTGTCATATTAAAAAGTGGGTCCCGGTCAGAGGAGTCTCCAGGTCCCCGTGGGTGGGGGCCGCCGCCGACACACACTCCCACAGCCACCACACGCCCCACCCCTGGGGAGTGTGTCGGTAGCGTAGCGCGCCTCCACGCACACGGACACACACCCTGGCGCTTTTGGGCTCCTTTTTTAAGCCAAACGAGTGCAAGGGAGGGTGGGAGGGCCCAACTGCAGCTGCGAAGAGAACGAAGAAGCGACAGGGCGGCAGTTAAGACTGGCCAGCGCCCTGGGGCCCACTGCCCCAATCACACTGCCCCCGGTGGTGTGACGCCTCTGGTCCCGGTGCTAAAACGTTTGGGAACCACTGAACTAGTGCAAACTCTATGGTCCAGAATGTCTTCAGAGATTCTAATTCTGACTAGTAAGAACTAAAAAGCGCTGTACCAAAACACCCAGTGCTTTTGCGTTCTGAAAAGTCAGAACTATAATCTCCAAAGATGCTGGGTACCTTTGCATTTTGACTGATTAGGCGCTTGGGGGTTTCTGGCTTTTACTAGTTGGAACACATAGAGACAGGCTCTGGGTAACATATATAGTTAAAATAACAACAACATAACAGAAGGTGGCAATTGCCTCATAAACATATAACAAATGCAAAGCAGTAAACAAAATATTAGTAAATGTTACGTAAAAAAATGTTACATATAAAAAAATTCCCATTAACGTCACAGAAGTTTGCATCTTTCCAGTTGAACTCATTTCTTAATATCTATGGGAATCAACACTGCATTTCACCTTTTGAACTTGTTATTCAGAGTTTCTTTAGCATCACAATCACATTGTTTACTTCCCCAGCCACAAAAAAGAAAGTATCTCTACTTCCTCCATATTTAGGCACTGTTTTTCACAGAGTCTGTTTTTCTGTGATTTACAGCCCGTTCCAACGCAAGGGCTAAGCAGCACAAGTCAGACATAAACTCAGCATAAGTCGCTTATGTCTAAGTTATGTCTGGAATGCGACCATTTACGGCGAAGTTAGGTCGAAGTTAGGTCGAAGTTATGTCAAAGGACATAAAGTCAAAGTTACGTCGAAGTTATGTCGAAGTTAGGACAAAGGACATAAAGTCAACATAAAAGTGGGCATTCCAGGGGCGGACCGTGGGCATAACGGGGGCGGCAACTAATTAACGTTGGATTCCAGACCCTGGCAAGCACAGACACACCCCCTCCAACACAAATGCTGACACAAATTTTATGTCGACCAAAAGGGTGGGCATAAATTTGAGGAGACTCATAGGAACCATTTTACCTTACCCACTCCAGCCCTCTCCTGAAAATTTCTAACACCCTACTCCTGAGTTATGTCAGAGTTATGTCGGAGTTGTGTCAGCAAGGTCTGGAAACCGACAGAGTTATGCCAAAGATAGGGAGCCTATCAGCACCCAGCCCCACCCAGCCCCTTTCCCACAAAAGCCCAGCCCCAGACCTCCAGTCTCTCTCTCTCTCTCTCTCTGAGCACGTGGTGTGCGTGGGGTTCTGTCCCCCACAGCCACAAAGTGGGACTTTGTCGGTGGAGGGCAAAATTCACAAACACCCCACTTCTCTCTTCTCCTCTCCCCCCCCCTCAAGGGCAGAGAGGGCTGTTCTGGCTGTGGCCAAACTGTTTACAGCTGTGCCTGGGCAGCTGCCTCCATGCTACCATTTGCTAACCCATGTCTTTCTCCCAGCCTCCCCCCCCCACAGGCAACAACACCAGCAGGTAAGTGCAGGTAAGAGCAGGGTTTGTGCTGACATGTGGTCTGACTTCTGCCTCTTTGCATACAGAAATAAATGAGACATGCCTCTTTACCAATGTGCCCTCTCATGTCTGCCTGCATTGCCTTCTCTGAAATGCCTCTTTACCAATGTGTTGCCTGATAACTGCCTGCTTAGCCTGCTATGATATGCCTCTTTACCAATGTGTTGCCTGATAACTGCCTGCTTAGCCTGCTATGATATGCCTCTTTACCAATGTGTTGCCTGATAACTGCCTGCTTAGCCTGCTATGATATATAGGATACATGCCTCTGTACCACTGTTGTGTCTGATTGCTGCCTGTAGTCATGTGAGCAGACACTGCCACAAGTGTGGAACTGTTAGCCTTATGTAGACACCAGCTGTTCCCCCCCCCTTGTCTCCACAGGGTCTACTGACAGGTCAGTAGTGCTAGGTTTGCCATGGTTGTGACCCCCAAGTTGTGTTGTTGTCTCTCTCTTTGACCCTTTCCCCTTACAGGATCATGCTCTCCTTACACCCAGGTAAGCAGCTCAGACCATGCTATGTGTGTCACACCTTTCAGCTGTGTTTTACTTCTCTCCCTGCAGGCTTTTGCAACCCACACACTGGCTTGTCTTCACTGGCGACTGCTTCCACACACCAGCTGACATGTAACTCCCCCTTATTTTTGTCTCCCCAGGAACGTCCACTACCACCTACCTTCCTGGGATCACCCCTGGGCCTGCAGTCTGGTTGCCCCACTGTCGTCTGCCTCGATGCTGCCAGAGGTCAGGGAGCCAGCCCTGCAACCCTCCTCAGCTGCTGCTGCTGCTCCACCTCCCTGGCTGTCGTACTTGCTGCCCCTCCCCTTTCTATGGAGCAGGCTGTGGTTCCACAGGGGAAGAGCCTGCATCTCCAGGTCCATGGGGCAGGTGTGCTGCTGCTGCTGCTGCTGCTGCTGCTGCTGCTTTCAGATTGGCTGCTGTGACTACCCCTGGCAGCCTCGCCTGGCCATCTCTGCTAATGTTCCAGAACAATAAAGACGCCCCTCGGGCAGAGCCCCAGTGAAACATATGTGCCCAGTGTTTTCACAAGCATTGCCCCACACACAAAGACAGCCCCCAGCACTGAAGCCCCTACATGAGTCCCATCCAGGGACTGCCACGGCCTTCCCTGGGAGAACACAGCAGGGGGGCTGCCAGACCCCATGGCACAGAGGGGGAGTTGGGGGGGCCTCTCAGGCAGGCAAACAGTGACAGCCAGGGCGTTTGCCCGTAAAGAAGGCGCTTCCGTCGAAGGTCCGCCCGTAATGCAGGCGCTTCCGTCGAAGGTCTGCCCGTAATGCAGGCGCTTCCGCCCAAAGTCCGTCTGCATAAGAGGCGCCTGTCTATGCATCACCTTCATCTGTGGAGCGCCCCCTGTGTCCCTATCGGTCTCTGCAGACCCTCTCTCTCGGAATCTCTCTCCCACCAGCCTTGTTGTCTGTCTGTCTGTCTCTGACCCACCCGTGCCCCTCCCCAGCACCCCCTGTCTGCCTGCCTGTGTGTCTGCCTCCCCTCCCACTCCCTGATGATGGAGGCTGGCCACCCCCCACCCCGCCGGTGTGCCTGCCATGAGGCGCCGTCGTCGCCCCATCTGGGGGTGTGATGAGCTGCGTGAGCCCTTCCCGCTCGCAGCAGACAAGCCCAAGGCATCTCTCGGTCTTTGCCGTGGCACAGAGCAGAAGGCACGCCGGGATGCCTTCTTTGTGGGCATTGCCCCGGCCCTGGAGGCCCAGGGCTTCAGGCAGCGCACGGGCGAGTCATGTCAGAGGCAGTTCCAGACAGCATGCAACCCCCCTTGTGTGTGACGTTCCCACCCCCTCCTACCCTTCCCTCCCCCGCTCCCCCCCCATGACTCCCACGTGCAGCCTCAACGTGGCATGGGGGTGGCATCGCCTTCTGCAGGAGGGCGGGGACGGCCACTCTCCCCTGCAGCAGGTGGCTGATGCACAGGGTGCCCTGTGGCGGCTGGCAAGGGGACCTCACTCACCTGTCACCTGCCCTGCGCCCACCACATGACTGGCGCAACCCCCATGCCTGAGGCTGGCCCCTTTGCGACCGGGTTGCAGCAGACCCTATGGCAGCTGCCATGGATGGACGCTGACACATGCAGACAGAGGCCTGCACATGCCCGAGCCAGACACGGAGCCTGGAGAGCCTGCCTGCCTGCCTGGGAGGTAAGTGTTGCCTGGATCCTGGGGTGGTGCTGGGCCACAGAAACTGCAGCCTGCCTAACTCAGGCATAACTCTGACATAACTCAGACATAACTTATGTCGAACTTATGCTGAACTTAGGCCACTCTTATGCCAGACTTGCGGAGGAGTTGGGTTGGAATGGGCTGTGAGTTGTTTGATTTTTTCTGTAAATCGCTTTGTGAACTTTTTTGTTGAAAAGCGGTATACATTCTTAATAAAATAAAATAAAATAAAAATACGTGGGTTTTGTTGGACATTGCATAGAGCCATCGTTTCCAAACTGTGTGCCCTGGGGTGCCACAGCGAACTCATAGGGGTGCCATGGGATAATTTAAATTTTAAAGGAAACAGCGACAGAACTGTAGGGAGCTGTGAAAAAATTACCGGGAACTGTTGGGGCATCAAGAACAGGGAAAGTCGAACCTCTGGTGTAGAGCCTTTTTCAGCCAACAATATCCATAAGGAATTGGCACCACATTCACAAGACCACATATTTGAACTCTATCCTATGTAATAACACTTAGCAAATTTAGCTTTTGAAGTGTTTTCAGCACTTGCTGAAATTTCTGCAACAGTCCCACAAGGGAAATATGTTTTATTATCCCCATATTGCAGATGGGGGGAGCTAAGAGGAAATGGTTTGCCTAAGACCACCAAATGAGTTGATGGCAGAGGTAAAATTCAAACTGGGGACTGCCTGATTCATGGCTCAGTCTCTTAGGCACGATGTTAGTACACACGTTTATCTTGGGGTACTGGTTGATCAGAGGATTATGAACCACCAACGTGATGTGACTGTGAAAAAGAAGGTAAATTCCATTCTTCGATTTATTGGGTTGGCCATTTCCAGCAGTGTTAGTGAAAGTTTCATTAGGAAGACAAGGTTATGTGTCCTTTTTTTTTTTTCCTCTTCAAAATGGAAGAGACTCCTTGGGGGAGACAGGAATCATAAACAATGCTCTTGAATGTATTGATTGATACAGCCCTGTGTTCAAGTTCAGGTCCTGCTATTTCTTCAAGATGTTTATGCTTGGGTTTACTTTGTAAATTTACACTGGGCATGTTCAAACTTTGGCATACAGAAAACTCAAAACTCAATACTTGCTGAATACATTGATTTTTCAAAATGGCTAAATGGTGAACAAAAGGCAAACATAGGGATTGAGCCATGGCTCAGCAGTAGAGCATATGCTTTACATGCAGAAGATCCCAGGTTCAATCCCTGGCATCTCTAGATAGGACTGGGAAAGTCCCCACTTTGAAACCCTGGAGAGCTACAGCCAGTCAATGTAGACAGTATTGCTCTAAGTGGACTAATTCAGTATGAGGCAGCTTAGATCCCTATGGAATTACGGAGATGAGGCTCCAAAACTTTAGTGGAACACAATAACACTATGATATCTGTAAAAAGAGGGGAATGTTGCTAGTAGCATCATATGATTTGGGGAAATTCATAAATCAACCCCAGCAAGGAGAGAAAAAAATCACCATCATGCACTTGGGCATTTAATAGCAGATATCATAATACAGTGCTCTGATTTGAGTCACAGCTTTTTTTTGTGTGTGTGTGTGCTTATGTTCACATTCTTCAGCTTTTCCTACTTCTTGCACATGTCCAGCCCAGCCATGAGGTGACTGGACGCAGCTTGCATCAGCAGAAGATGGTTGGGGGGCAAAGAGGCAGCAGATTTGAAGTGCTCTTGACCTCGAGTCTGGCACAAGTCCCTCCAGCCTAAGGCAGACGTGAGCCACATTGATCTACTTCCCACGTCCTTACTGTGCTACGTTGCATGGTTTCCCCAAACCTGGAAGTGTAGGAATGCCACAGAAGAGGTGCTGTTTGTTTGTAACTCCTGCACTTCTGGGCTTGCAAAATTGCATGAAATTTCTTTTTTCCAGCATGCCATGGCAGAGGTGGCAGCAGTGGACCTGCGTTGACACCAGGCAATGTCTCCAGTTGTGCTGCCTCTATTCTTGCAATGTCTTAGGCAAACAATTGGACTACAATGTACTCATTCAGTTAAATTGGAATATTAAGGCTAAGAAGGACAGGAAGAAGAAAGGGAGGAGGGCTGGGAGATGAAAGATAGGTGGACAGAAATGGCAGAGATGAGTCCATTAACCCATTAATACAAGAAGTGCTTTTGTCCAGTAGCCTGCAGGAAGCAGCAGGAAGGCTGAGGATAAATTGAAAAAACACAGCAGCCACACAGGGGTTCCATCTGCTTTCGCTGTTCTTGTCATCACGGTTATCTTTTTTCTGCATGTGGTGAATGCGTGTAAGTTGGGGAGGGGGGTTCTATGGGACAACTGGATCATGGAAATGGTGATTGTGCCAATGTGCTTGGGAACCTAATTGGGGGTAGGAGCTATCATCCAGCCTATGAAGTTCTGTGGAGCTAGAGGGCAGCTCCAGCATGTAGCGCAAGTATACCCAGCACAATGTAAAAAGCAGAGCAATCTTTCTGATACAACTACAACAATACTACAGGTAGGAAATAAAGGCATGTTCATTCATGCTACCATCATTAGCAGAAGATATCATTATATATCAGTTACAATGTTCAAAGCATAACTGTGTAAACAGTGATCTGTACAAATGTCCCATTGCTAGACCACAGCCAAAATTACTCCATTATGCAACAAATACATTTATGTGGCGAGTCATCACAGGCTTAACAGAAAAGGAAAAATGTGGTTGGTACATATATCTAGGCCTGTGTCACATAGGTTTATTTTCATTTCAGTAGTATCTCAAGATGGAGTGATAGGAAAAAGCTTTTTCTGTTGTGAATCACACATCTCCTACAAGACAGCATGCTGTTTCCCTGAGGCTTTCAGAGTAATAGCAAGGTGAACAGTTCCACAGCAATGAGGCTCAAAAAGAAAGAAAGTGACACCTAACTATGCTGTGAAAATGGCAATCATGCCAAGATTGGAAGAATGCTGTGGGCTGGAAGGGAAATTAGGGGTTGAATAAATACAAATACATTCACAGACATAATAAGTTGCAGTGGGAATCTGGTGATACTATTGTCCTGCTACAATTCTATAGTTATACTGAATATAAATTTTGATGACTTCTCTTGGCACTTCAATAAAATAAAATGTCTTGTGTAGTCAGTCAGTTGGGATAACTGGAATGACTTTCCATTGACATTATGGCCTGCTTTTCTCAAAGTTTCAAATTCTGACCAATTCCTACAAGGCCATTTGCTTTGGGAAAAAGTTGTACAATGTCTGTATGAGTCAAGCCCTGACATCTGGCAAGTTGCATTTTAATTTACATTGTAGAGATTAGGCAGGTTTAGAGAAGGAAAACAAACACATTAGTTCACAGTGCAATAATTTCTGTGAAACAGTTTTAGGTAGCTCATCTCAGCCAGCTTCATATCTGGCAAATGCTTCTTCAATTTACTTGTGTGCTGCAGTGGAACAATCTTGCAGTGGAATGAGGAAGGCATGGTTCTCAGTGCCATGAAAACGATACTACACAAAGGAACTTAGCCACTTCAAGCAAGATGGATTCTTAAATTACCTGAGAGAAGAATTTTATTTCACCTTAAAAAAAACCCAAATCCCAAAAGACGTTTGAGATCAGAAGTATAGTAGTGACAGAGCTGTGTCTGCTGTGATGTTAAATGAATCATAAGAACATAAGAACATAAGAAGAGCCCTGCTGGATCAGGCCAAAAGCCCATCTAGTCCAGCTTCCTGTATCACACAGTGGCCCCACCAGATGCCTCAGGGAGCACAAGACAACAAGATAACCTGTTTCCCATTGACACTCCCTTGCACCTGGCACAGAGAAAACCCACTTCTAAAACCAGGAGGTTGCTTATGGCTTGTAACCTGTGATGGTCTTTTCCTCCATGAATCTGTCCAAACCCCTTTTAAAGGCATCTAGGCCAGGTGCCATCACCACATCCTGTGGCAAGGAGTTCCACAGATGAATTACACACTGGGTAAAGAAATATTTTCTTTTGTCTGTTCTAACTCTCCCTCCACTCAATTTTAGTGCATGTCCCCTGGTTCTGGTGTTGTGCGACAGGGAGAAGAATTTCCCTCTATCCACTCTCTCCATCCCATGCATAATTTTATACGTCTCAATAATGTCCCCCCTCAGGCGCCTTTTTTCTAGGCTGAAAAGCCCCAGACGCTGTAGCCTTTCCTCATAAGCCAGCAGCAACTGCTTCTTGGCCTGAACATGAGCTGCAGTGACTTGCATCAGCACAGGGCCAAACTATGCGTGATGTTCTGTTCCATAGCATGTAGGGTGATCCTGATGTTACAAAATTAAGCCATGGACACTGCAATCTGCTGTGGAAGACTAAAACAGAGGGAGGAGGTTCTTAATCCTTTCTCCTCTAGTAGTTTCTCCCTGGTAGTTTACATTTCCCCCCCAAGGGAGGCAGATTTGGGAACGTTATCTTTTGTTCCACACAGGGTGGGAGGAATACCTGATTTTTAAGAGAAATCACTATGCATAAAAGAGTTTGAACCCCCCCCCCCCCGAAGATTGCAGGTTCCATGGAGCATTTTGTAAAAAAAAAAACTGTAAGGAAAAACTACACACAACTACCATATTGTCCTGAGTATAAGATGCACCTGATTATAAGACGCACTCTTAAAGTTTGGTGCTATTAAAAAAATAATAATTAAATCACTGGAATTAAATTGCAACAGCCTGATTATAAGACGCACCCCTAGTTTAACAACTTAAATTAGGAGAAAAAAGTGAGTCTTAGACCAATACGGTAATTATAGTTGAGCCCTGAGTGGTATGGTAGTTTCACAATACTGCCATCTGAGTCAGGGCAGGCCTAGGGTTAGATGTCGCACCTTTTTGTGGATTCTATCCATAGGCTCTGTTTTCAGTACTTTTCCTTATGCACACGCAGTCTCTATGGGGAAAAAGGGGGACTATCACTATGCATATTAGGGACATATTGTGGTCTAGGGAAGGAACAGAGAGAATGAGGCAGTGGTCAACGCTGTAATGTCCACACCAACACTCCTTACTGAATTCTTAACATTTTGGTTTGTCCCAGTGTTATCCATTTCTGTGCATTTCTGATGCATATGGTTTCCTGTTGCCAGATCTGTAAGTTGTTCTTTGAATAAATTTAATTTAAAAAACCAACAAACAAATATCTCATATGCACATAAGTGACTAATACACCTTACTATTGGGGAGGGGAGGTTGAAAAGAGGGACTTTAGAACCTCTGGGGGGATAGCATGGCATTCAGACAAACAAGAACGGAAACAAATCAACTTCTAATTCCCAAAGGGAGACCATGTCTATGGCAAGGACTGCTACAAAGTTGGCTATGCATGCAATAACAATGGAAAATGTGCTTAATAAAGGAAAAACAACAGGAAAATGGCTTCAGAGAGGCAGATTCATCTAGAATATTGATCAAGAAAATGCATGCAGAATAATGCAGGACAGTATCTCCTCACAGTACCTCTATATAAGACATAGTGGCCCTGGCCCAGCAATGGTCTCTGCATCACCACCATCAAATTACTTTTTCCAAGGACCACTGGAGTCTTTTGTTCTACTGTGCTGCTATGCATACACCAAAGGAGAGGGAGACATCCCTCCTTCAACAAAGGATCACTATCATACCCTGTTTGTGAGTATCTAAGGGGCATCATTCTGACCACTGTTGGAAACAAAATGCTGACTAGACTGGTGTGACAGCAATCCTCAGGATAACTCACATGCCATACTAACATTATTTTGGCCCATGGAGACAAGTCTGTCAGCACATTCCTATATAGGTAAAGTCTGACAGTTAATAAGTTGTAATGGGATCTTAACTGATATGAAGCACAGCAGAGGAAACCTAATCAGATGAGATTCTTTTGCTATTGTTTCACTCCAAGTCACTTTATGCACAAATTCCTGCTACATAGATCTACAGGATCAGGATTTAATTGTTTTTTAATCTTCCAGAGACAGGCATTTAAATATCTGCTTACTTAAGCATTAATGAGAACTGCTCAGTTTCAGGAACATATTAAAGCTTTGACTATAAGGATACTTGAGAGACTACATTTTGATCTGTGTACAATTTATAGCACCCACTAAAAATATCAATTAGCGTAGTATTCAGATTACTGCAGTGCAATAGGAATGATTCAGTAAGTGGTCATACTTAAAATGATGCACTCATTTAATAATTATAATAGAGTGACTAGCACAAACTTTATGACTGAAAATTTCTTCTGTTTTAAATTGATATGGTATAGGCCATCATCTAGATATGTAAAATATAGATTTAAATTAACTTTTTATACTTGCCTCTCAGAACTGCTGCTAGATATAGAATTTATGAGGAATTTATGGGTGATACAAAAAGCAGTGTCTTGTGCATAATTAAATAAAGTGAATGCCCATGTCAGCGGAGGAAAGGCGAGAGAAAAATCTTCTAAATAAATAAAGTCTCTTCTGTAAAAGTGCTTCATATTGGCTTCTACACAAATAAATATTAAGCCTTGCATGTCTCTGCAATCTGAATTTTGTACTAGAACAACTGCTATCATCTTAACTGATGTGTCCTCCTCCATGGTAATCCAATGTCAACATATCCCCTGTAAACTGCACTCCCACTTATCCTACTTTTGGACTATCTGAATGTTTGAGTTTCCACTGTCATTTCAATCAATAAGGCCATACTCTTACATTTTTAATAGCCATGGCTATATAAGCCTAAAACCACTTACTCTAATGTAATTGTTTTGAAATCATTGAGTGGGTTGTTTGAGAATTGCAGGTAACATGGTCATTTAGCTTATGCTGTCAGAAATAAATAGCATTACAACACTATAGCACAATACTTTATTTCCATATAAAAGAAAATTTAGATAATTACTACATTTATCTTACACATTCATTTAAGGGAGAACCACAATTCAAATGCACATACACTTATTGGTATATAAAAAGAAAGTTGATCATGTAATGCAAATAGTTTAAAACTTTTTCATTACAAATGAAATAGAAACATAATAGGATCTAGAAGAAATACAGTTGGACCTTTTTATCCACTGGGTTTCTGTTCCCGGAACCCTAGTGGATAAAAAACAACAACAGTGTTATATGAAAACCAGGGTGGGGTGGGGTGGTGAGCGGTGCCACATTACCCTTTTCCAAGCATCTTCGCAGCTTCCCTCCTCCTGAGTTTGTTTAAACTGACTGAAAAAAAAGAAAAAACGCTCCCGGAAGCAACCTGTAGATGGTGCCAGAGACTCTGGTTGTATTTTTTTCTTTTTTTCAGCAGTTTAAACACACCAGGAAGCGGGTGGCAGACCCCTGACACAGATTCCCGGTTGCGGGTTTTTTCTTTTTTCAGCGGTTTGGACGCTCGCAGGAAGCGGGAAGCAACTGGCAGGCCCCCAACAACGCTGAAAATGTTGAGTCAAATCCGTGGGTGGAGAAACCGTGGATAAAAAGGTCCAACTGTATTTGTATAGTTTTCATTAACGATACTGAAGTCACATCAAGAACTGCTTTCATATTCCCTGAATTTGCACCATTGGCTTCAAATAATTCATTACTAATGAAGTTGTAGTATCAAGTGTTAAAATTCCTTTTCTGTTATTCAGTTTTAATTCTACATCTACACAGCTGTGGTATCAGTCTTCCCCAGTCCTAAATTTCACCCCTTTAAAAAACTAATGAAAACTACAAGATACTCCATAACATGGACCAAAATGCTACTCTCAAAAAAGAGAGAAGTTCTGATTTTCAGCATTACAGTAAACAAACCATTTCCACTGCCTGGCTCATTTCATTTAGCTATCAATCAAGCTTTGATTTCTTATGATTATTTAGACTGCATGTTAAAACTGAGAACTTTATAATAAACTCACAGTGCTGATTTATCCTTTGAAAAACAGATGAGCTTCATAAACTGGAGTCACATCACCAGCTTCTTCTATAGTTAATCAATCTTGATGTCAAAACTGGGGAGAAAAAAATCCAATATAAACATTCAAGATGACAAACTTTAAAGGACAAAAGCAAAGATGGAGAACAAACAGCAGCGAGCTATTAGCAAACTATAATACATAACCTGAGCTAGAAGGGCAACACAATAAGGGCATAACTACTGTATATACATGGTCATAAAGGTTTATCCCACTGTCTCAGAACTATTATGCCTCAAACACATGAAAATGCTACTTTGATGTGATAGCAGTAGCATCTCTCAGTGCTTTCATAACAAATATGTTTCTCTACACACAAACTGCGCATCTATGCGCTATTTGAAACAGCATTATATTCTTTTTTATGTAAGATGATTTTCACATGTAAACTTTAATTGTTTGTGCTTAAATTACAGCGCAATCCTACCCAACTTACACCACCGGTGCAACCAGCATTGCAGCGAGAACGGGAGGCCCCAGAATGGAAAGGGGATTCAAATCCCCTTTGAATCCCCCTTTGGAGGGGATTTGAATCCTCTTTCCATTCTGGGGCCTCCCATTCTCGCTGCACCACTGTCTACACCGGTGATGTAAGTTGGATAGGATTGCGCTGTTAGTCTTTGGTGTATATGTAAAGACTCCATTGTTTATAAAAGTAATTTGATTTCCTTCTACATTCTATTTGCACTGACATTTACACGTGGCACAAAAAAAACATGGGAAAGGTAATTTTTTGTTTATCCTAATGGGTGAAAAGAACAGTTTGGTAACAGAACATGATGATATAGGCGACGTGTGTCCATTGGCAAAATGTATCCTTCTCTTCTCACCCCTGGGGTAATATCCAGTAACAGAAAATGCATGATGTGATGTCATCAACTGCTATCACACTTCTCAGCCCTAGTCTAGTCTAGTCAATGAATTGCCACTCCTGGAAAGCCACATGGCTGTCATAAACTCTGGTTCCAGTCCAACTTTCAGGTTAATTCCAATCTCATACCTGACGTTTACAAATCAGGTACAGCACATTCCCAAAAAATGGGAAGTTCAATCAAGGTGGTGTTTTCATATTCAGTTTCTCTTATTGAAAAGATCACTGAAGACTTATGGTGTCTTTCTAATAATCCCTTTATTTACAAATATACAGGTTGAGCAACTATCATAAATAAAAAGAGAGAAGCAAACACATAGGCTTTGGGTCAGTCTCATGTCTGTGTCCTCTACAGCACACTACAGAGCACTGTTGGCAATAAATATGAAGTAGAAGGCACAGCAGCAGCAGCACATCCTCCTTGAGTCAGATCACCTCCGAGCACAGCAGAGTCCATAGTCTTTCTCAGCAGTACTCTTGGCAAATTCAATCAGGTCAGGCAAATTGAGTTTGCCCCTCCACCTCCTGCAGATGGGTGTGACTCCAAGGTAGCTTTCCAGATGCTTTGGGACAGTTATTTGCCAAAACCAATTGTCCATTAATCAGTGTCCACTTTTTTCTCAATTAGCAGATTCTACCATGCTCAAGGGAGAATAACATTTCAATCATGTTGCATGTCAGAAATGCACAGCTTACAACAAAAGTGGAGGAATGCCTCTCATCTATTACCCGGGTACGCCCTAAAAAACACATGAGACATGATATGGATAAAAAGGGTCACTTTATTGAGAATACAGGAAAGCAAGATCACAGGTAAAAGAGGAGATCTACAGGCTGGGGTCAGGGTGTTACACGCGCACGTGAGAAGGCGCTGACACGGGCATACATCCTAAGGACTGCCCCGGGCGGAGTTACAACCCGGACTCCGAGCCGTCGCCCCTCGCCTGAGGAAGCCGACTCATCCACGCCGACCCCTGCGGGTCAGGGCAGCAGGAACCGCTGCACCTCCCCAAGCCGGCGAGCCCAAGGGAAGCTCACGTGATCCCAGCCAAGGGCCCCCCCCACCGGTCCCCATGCCGGAAAGCAAAGGGGAGATGGATGGTGGGGGGTGCGTCCCTCGACCTTGCTGCCCTCGGGTTCACTCCCTCAACCCTGCATTCAGCCTTCTTACCCATGACCCCCAGCCAGTTAGTGACCGGTTAGAAAAGAGATCATTGTACCCAATACAGTCTGAGGCAGGCGAAAAAACTACACACCCAGGCCAATCGGGAGTGCAGAAAAATTCCTACCCGGCCCCCAAACGGGCGACCAGCATAGCCCAGACTGTACCCTGGGGAGGGTGGGTGGGTTAACCGTTGCTGCGCTCAGGTGAGAATGGGAAGAGTGGGGCACGGAGCCAACCCAAAGGTACGGCTCCACCCCCCTCCCCCCATAGAAACATGATAGGGGGCGTCATCATCGCCCCCTCCCCTCTCCTGTGTTTCCCGGACAACCGGGTAAACGACGAGCATCTCCCAAGGGGCTGCTCGGCCTTCTGCTAAGACACACCTTCCAATGCACAGTGTATTCCCAGTCCACTGTCTCCCCTCTGGAATCCTTATTCTGGCTAAACTAGATCACTTACAGCGCAATCCAGCATAGCCTCTATGCCGGCCCAGCACCAGCATAGGGCGTTGCAAATGTGCCGTAAAACACGTTTGCAACGATGGGAGAGTAAGCGGTGCTGGCGCGGAAGCTGGCACCACTTACTAGGTCGTGGAACTGAGTCCATGGCGGTAGCTGCAGGTAAGTCCCGCGCTGGTCAGCGGGCCATTTGCTGGCCCAGGCTGGAAGGGGGAGGGGATATCGGCAGTGTATCTTAAGTCCCTTCCCAGCCCACACTGGCCTTACGCCGCCGCTTCAGATGTACGCCAGCTCTGGAGCTGGCATGCATCTGAGGAGGCCCATAGGCTCCAGGCTTGCCTACACCTGGGGAAGAGCCTAGCAGCACCAGGGCATCCTGGGATGGGCTCAGGATGCGGCGGCTGGCCCTTTAAGCCACGCCACACATCTTTATACAGGATTGCGCTGTTACTGTAACTAGTCATTTACTGAGAGATAGGAGCCTGTGTGTTTGTTTTTTAAAATGTAAATGTCAGAACCCTAATCCAGATCAGAACAACAGTGCAGGGGCGCAGGCTTCATGTAACATTCCTAGGGAATCAAACCAAGTACTCAAACAACAGATCTAGATGCCTTACTCTTTGCATCACTAAGGTAGGTCACAGCCTAAAGACGTTACTTGCCTGATGATCTTACATCTTGATCAGAGCAGATTCTAAAATCTGAAGAGTTATATAGGCAGGGCTGGCCTACCCATTAGGTGAATGGAGGTGGGCTGCCTTGGGCAGCAAGTGGGAGCAGTTGGCATTCTGCACCCATTGGCTCCCCTTTACAGCTGCATCACCTTGCCTCTGCTAAATGCCTCTGCATTTGTCTATGTCAGGGGTGGCCAACCTTTTAACATGAATGCTCCTGGTCCTTTAATGGTTGTATAGTTGAGGGCATTTCAGCAGGTGCAGCTGCTTTAGCAGCACCATCAGCACTTGCAGCTGCCAGGATTCTGAAATAGAGCAACAGAGTGGGCTGGCCCAAGGAAATCGGGAGAAGCGCTTTTTGGGAAGTGGGACAGTGCTTCTCCTGATTTCCTTGGGCCAGCCCACCCTCTTGCTCTATTTCAAACAACAGCAGAGAGATGAGGAAAGAAGAAAAGGTCAGAAGGGACAGTGAGTGAGTGAGTGAGTGAGCAAGCAAGCAAGTAAGAAGCTGGGTGGCCTGTCTCTAGTGCCTCTGCCAAAGATGGTGGCAGCAGAGCTGGAGGAGGTCATGGTGGTGACAGTGTGGTTCCTGTCAACATCCTACAACATCTCTTCTCCTCTGCCAGTTCTTCTAAATGGCCAGCCAACTCAGAGAAGGTGTACAGACACACCAGTCTATACCTTCATTAGATGGATATTGACATTTTGTACCACATAGAGCTTCTGGACCCTTTTCAAAAGAAGCCCCACTTAGAGAGCATTATTTTATTTTTTATTTTATTTTTCACATTTTTATACCGCCCTTCCTCCAAGGAGCTCAGAGTGGTGTACATATTTCCTCCCCTCCTTTTTGTCCTCACAACAACCCTGTGAGGTAGGTGGGGCTGAGAGATAGTGACTGGCCCAAGGTGACCCAGGAAGCTTTGTGGCTGAGCGGGGATTTGAACCTGGATCTTCCAGGTCTAAGTCCGACTCCCAAACCACTACACCATCCTGGCTCTTTACTCATTACTATAGTCCATGCTGGGGGTCACCAAAGCAATCCCTGCTCAACCTCGCACTAAGGTGCCCTGGGCTACCTCAGTTTCAATTCTTCACATGTAAAAATGGAAATATGGTAATCCTCAGGATTGTCATCATGATGATTAACTTTGGAATTATTTTGCACATTGCCAACGCAGACTGTCTCATAGGAAAGAACACGACTGCGATGCACAACTTTCTGCAATATGGCTGAGTTCTCTGCATTATTATACATATTGTGAAGGATTTTTAAAGCTAAGCATCTTTAGAAAATGTTTTTCAAACCACATTTATGATGTAAAGGAAGTCTCATCGGGATCACGTGTTTTGTAAATGATTCCTTAATTGAAGACACTGATGAAGTCTGCCAAATTTGGCCTTCTGACTTCAACTGAGGACTCTGCCTCATTTGATCCATTTTGGGCCAAACTCTAAACTATCCGGGTCTGGTCCAAAAAAGATCCAAATCAGACCTTTAAAAGGGCTCAACACCCTCCTGGAGATTAGCATATATCAGGGCCTGGAGCCCACGGCCCTTGCTGTGTTATCCATGCCATAAACAGAGCTGGGAATCAAATTCCTTATTGACTATTCTTCCAGACTACAATCTGCTTGGTACATGTGGTGAGCATTGGACTCCTCACAGCGCTTGCATTCTACCAGGAAGCAAAGCAGGATAGACAACCCTTCTGTTCCTTTTATTGGTGATACCCATGTTGATTAATGCTAGCAGTAATCACTGCTGCCACTACTTCACTCACTTGCTGATTCATATGGGCAGCAAAGGAGTTGCTCCTCTACAAGCGCTGCTCTCTGCCCCAAGTCCACCCTGTCCAGTGGCGTCGCTATGCCCCCGCGGGGGGGAGCGACGCAGCGCTGCTCCCGCACGTGACATCACGCGCAGGCGCAGAACACCCCCCCACGCCTCGTTTTCGGCTCATTTCGGAGCCAAACGGACACAGGGGAGGGTAGGCGGGCCCAACCAAGGCCGGCGGCTACCTGTAAGTGCCGGGCCTCCCCGCTCTCCCCTCAGGGGTGCGCGCGTCACCCCCATACGCGCGTCACCCCCGGCGGTCCGGCCCGCACGCTTCTTTACAGCGACACCCATGACCCTGTCTAGGTTTCAACAATCAACAGCTAACTCTTGAGAGCAGTTGAAGGAAAGGTCAGAGGGAAAGGAACGTATGGATTTAAAATTTCCGCCCACAAATAATCACAGCCACATATACAAGGAGAAAAGGTTCAGAATTTCAATGTTTCCACTGATCTACATAACTTACAGTGCAAACCTGTGTAACAATTGTTCCGTAGCTCCAGGGTGTTGCAAACGTGCCATAATGCACGTTTCCGACAGCCAGAGAGTAAGTGGCACCAGCAAAGAGGCCAGTGCCACTCACTCTCCGCCCAACCAAGGACACTGCCAGCAGACGCAGGTAAGTCCTGCACTGGGCAGCGAGGTGGGGGTGAGGAGGGCGGAACGGGGTGGAATGGGAGAGGTGATTGGCCCGCTGGGCCCAGGAGGGGGAGGAATTCTCTGTGACATTCTCTACTGAATCCTACCCCCTTGTCCCAAACCTGGCCAGCGTTACAGTGGCCCCTCTGATTTGCGCCGACCATTTTGCTGGTGCACATGCAAGGAACTTATAGGGGCCGTTGGGGCATAACTCAGGGGAAAGGGATGAATGTCCCCCCCCCCGAGGTGTGCTCTAGCTGCACCGGCGCTGGCCCAATCCTGCTTGAAGTTTGACTCAGTTTTATTTCACATTTGCAAAAATGCCACATTTTAAAGCAACAACAAGCAATATTAAACCACAGTTTTATGATCAGATGACTAAGTATGATCCAGTAAATTTTCTTGCCATTTACATATTGTCTTAAAAACAATAAATCATATTTTAGATTGAATTTTAGTCAAGCTTCCATTGCCAAAACACACCACAAGGTGGCAAGAGTGTAAAAATAAAATCTAAAAAAAAGATTAGAAGCATATTAAAGTAATGGCATTCATGTGTAATTTGAATTTTAACATATCACAAAAATAGAATACTCTATAACAGTGGTTCTCAAACTGGTGGGTCGCGACCCACCAGGAGAACTGGATGCTTCCCCTGCCCCTCAAGGGTGCTTTTTTCGTGGTGGCGGCGGCAACGATCCCCAGGATCGCCACCGCTGGCCCCACCCCTACAAGCATTCTAAGTTCTCCCCGACTTACGGGAAGAACTTTGAGAAACACTGCTCTATAAGGAATACAGGAAGTCCTCACTTAAAGTAGTAGATAGATGTGTGCTAGCTAGATTCGGAATGTGGGCTAGCTAGCTTCTGTATACTGTACCTAGCATTGTTAATGCCTTGTAGAGGCTCCACAAGGCATTCTGGGGCACAAAAAACATGGAAGTGGTTGCCTAGCCAGGGCGGGACCCAGAAGTGGATGCAGCGGCAAGAATGATGTTGAAGTGAAAAAACGTGAATCAAAATGACGGTAAGCAGGGACTTACTGTAATTTAAAATGTGCACATATACACCAGAGTACATGTGTCCAGTATGTGATGTTTATCTTTTCAAACCCACCCTCTATTGTGATTTGGGGATAATAAATAAATACAGTGTGCATGCAGTCATTCAATGTTTTAATCACCTCTATTATCCTGTATCTCCTCAGAGATCTGAGAAAGCAGGAGAGGGAAAAAATGTTCCCCCACTTCTTGGAACTGTAGTGTACAATTTACTAGCTTATTAAATGATTATAAATGATTATATGAATAGTGATATAAGTTGTATGTTGAATGATGGTATAAGTTACCACTTGGAAATGGCAGTCTATACTCACCTTTCATCTTTCCTTTGAAAGAAAAAATGACAAAACACCAGCAAAACCCCACTAAGCATAATTTCATTAGAAGATTTCACTTTGACATCTGAGCAATCCCCCTTTCCCTACAGTACATACCTAACTATTCTATTTTTTATAAAGAGAGAAAGAAATGAAGAACAACACAACTATTCCCCTTCCAGCAAAGCCATCTTTTACAGTTCGGAAAACCGGAAGTGGGTCGCAATCGCGTTGGGGAGCTGTTCTGAGGGGTCCACAGGTTCCCCGCACCCCCCAACATGGCCCCCAGGGAAGTGGAAAAAAACCCTTATTTTGCTCAGCGACACTTGCACAATCCCAGAAGCTCCAGCACACCCCTGGCAAACACTTACAACCTGTCAAAAAGTTTGGGAACCTCTGCTGTATTACTTTATTTTCTTCTAACTGAAGCTTTGGGGGACTGTTGTGCAAGGAATACAATATAGTTCCAGCATACATTCACTGACCACTCATTAATGGCACAATTCTACCTGTGCCTAATGCCGGTGTAGCAACTGCTGTGCCAGCCTAGGGTGTTGCAAAAGTGCTGTAAAGTGCTGCATGACACCCTGAGAGTAGGCAGAGGTAGCGGGAAGGCCTGCACCATCCCGATGGCTCTGGATCCAGGAGATACGCGTGCCAGAGCGGTAAGTGCTGCTTTGAGCAGCACAGGGGTGGGGGAGGGCGGAGGTGGGTGGATCGGGCCCGGGAGGGGGCAGGATCGCCAGCGTTATGCATTATGGGGCAATCTTCGGAGAGGGGAGTTGCGTAACCCCAAAGAGGCCTCCAGAGCATGATTTAAGCTTGTGTAAGCAAAAACACGCAGCAGTATGCATCTAAAAGGTAAGGAAACCGCTTTTTAACCTTTTTTCTTTTTAGACGTTTTACGATTGGTCCTAGTATCCGCAGATTATATTACTTCCAGATTTCCAGGAATGAGATAGATACCGCAGATACTGAGGGCCAACTGTATTTCAAAGTTGGCCCCTATATGTCTGATGATTAATTCCTCACACTAGAGAGGGAAAATGACACCAATGGATTTTTATTTTATTTTTTAACGTCAGGGGCAGCTCAGCTTTCAGACTAACTGAAGCAGTTTGGGATTCTGCTCCTAGCCAGTTTAGCAAAAGCAGCAACAGTGGAGGTGGTAGAAGGTGATGATGGGGATGACAAGGCCAGTGGACACTTAGCATGGCACAGGGAAGTGCTGGAGGAACTTGCCATCAGATTGACTTTAACCAGCCCCCCCCACCCCCCACCCCCGGACTTGGATTCAACAGTACCCTTCTACTAGCAGAAAATATGTTCTGCTTACTAAAGGCCTGTTTCTGACATCGTGAAAGAGGGCTGTGTGAGAAAAGTAACCCCAGATCCAGGGGAGTTTTTCTACAAGCTCTTGCCAAAGTTCTTTCAAGATCTTTTTATGTCCCCCTAAAGTAGATACGTTATCTTCTTTACTCACCAGGCCTTATAAATAGATGTAAAGTAGATACGTTACATCATTATCTTCTTTTCTCACCAGGCCTCATTCAAATTTTATCCCACTTTTCTCCCAGATGGGCTCCCAAAGAGGCTTACAATATAAAATGTATAAGAAAATTAATAAAGCAAGTGAAACAATTGAAACAACAACCAACAGCAATCACCCTGTAATAGAGTAAAAGTTTCTTATTGTGACTCTGCACTGAGAGAATCCCTCCACTAGCACAAAGGTTTATGTAACAGCACTTACACTGCAATCCTATGCATGTCTACTTAGAAGTAAGCCCTATTAAGTTCAATGGAATTTACCCCAAGGTAAGTGTGCACAGGAATGACACCCCAACCAAGCATTTTTTTTCTTGTACTCACTATTCTTTGGATTCAAGTCATTGTGATAACAAATATCAATGTTGTCTAGTCAGGCAAATTTTACATTAGAATCTACACAGAGAATTTTTAAAAAATCTATCTTGAAAGCCGCCCTTCTTGTTCTTTATTTTTTAATTATTCATCTTTCTGGCCTCTATTTTTTAATGAATATTAATTCAGAAAATTTTAGAATATGATACATGCTATTAATCCATCATATCTTACATCTTGCTTTTCAGTTCCCAGGGGTAGGCTTGCCACTTAGGGATGCTAGTCACTACAGCAAATAATCAGTGTGCCAGTTATTTATTTTTTGCTATTTCAGAAAGGGGTCCATATCAAAAATGTTGCTTCTACACAGAGGCGTAACCGCCTCCCTTGGCGCCCGGAGCACGGGGGGTAGGCGCCCCTATAAGTAAACACTCCGGAGGGGGGGCGCGCTCCGGGAGGGAGGGGCGCGCTCCGGGAGGGAGGGGCACGCTCCGGGAGGGGGCGACCCGGCGGGGCCCCCCCTAATCGGGAGAGCCCGCTGCACAATTTTTTGCGCATGGTCAGACTGTTACTGAGGGAAAAGGGCTGCCCTTTTCCCTCAGTAACAGTCTGAGCATGCGCAAAAAATTGCGCAGCGGGCCTGCCTTAGAAGGCCCTGGGCAGCCAGCCGGGGAAGACGTCCCCAGCCGGCTCTCCCGATTGAAGGGGCCGGCCCGAGTCGGACTCGAGTCTCCGAGTCTGACTCGGAGACTCGAGTCCGAGTCCGACTCGCGGGCGGAGCGGCGGGGCGCCCTTCGGGCGATGGTGCCCGGATCGGGTGCTCCGCTTGCTCCGCCCTAGATTCGCTTCTGCTTCTACAACTTATGACAAAGGGGAGTATTTTATAGCTTTTACAGCACATATATCAGCCAAAAATTAATTAACCAAACAGTATGGGTCACTCTTCCTGTTGTTTTGGCAAACTTCAGCCAATCAATATCTTTAATCTTTATATTGCTGGATTAAATTTCAGTTAATGGGATGCAGATAATCAAATCTGAAACTAGAACAATTCACTTCTCAACTGTTTTACAGAAGTAGGACAACAAGTATTTACTACCGAGGATTAACAAATAAATCAAAGGCTCAAGCAACAGTTTAGCACTTGATAACAAGCCCTTTTCCCTTAACAACTGAATAGGCCCATTATTACTGTGCCAGTTTAAATCTGCTCTTCTAATGCAAAATTATCTGCAAAGGGAAAAAACCCCGAATTACAGAGAGTATTAATAGCAGTCACTAAAAGAACATTGTAGGATTCAATGAATAAGAACACTGGCTTTTTCCCTCTGTGACTTCTGAAATAGCATGCAGACTTGAAGGAATAAAAATAGAAAAGGTACTTTTCTCTCCCAAATTAACTGAAGGCATCCAGCAGAATGCTTAGTTCCTGAAGGCTTTAAAAATAACATATTTGTCCTTCTGTAGTTTACCATGAACTGACGCCAGACTGAAAAATGAGAGTTTGTGCCCAAACAGCAGCAAAAAAACAGCTAATGTCTAAGAATGCTTTCTGAAGCACTTAACCTAGCAGGGAGGAGCTCTGGTGGCATGGCTCCTTGTTCTGATTTCATGGCTCTCTAGAGGAAAAAAGGAACATGTACTGACAAAATCCTAAAGAGCCGAAATCACTCGCGTCCGCGCAAGGCTGGAAGGTCTCCAAAAACATCTGAATAAACTCGGACATTTTCGGAGTGCTTCTAGCCTCGCACAGGCATGCAAGGCTGGGACGAAGACGCAGCACATTAGTGTTGCAGCGCGGGTAGTCCCAGATGGCCGGGATGAAGAGGAGACTGGCCGGGAGCCTGGGAGGGCGGTGCCGGAACCAGTATTGTCTCGGACAGATCCGGGACTATGGTAAGCCTATACATGGGGCCTTTCAATAGCAATAAAATCTATCAACTAATTCAACGCATGTATTCTGTATCATAGATTATTACTCAAGAAGTATTTTACTCTCATTGTTTTCAGGAACTGTAATCAAGTTCTCTTTGACAAACACTAAACACTGTATAAAATAATTACTATCTTTTTCTTGAATGAATAAATAAATAATAGCTTTGGTGGTGAATTTCAATCCTGCAAAACTTAAAATCAAGCTTTGCATTGGGTCCAGATTGAATTCTCTCTCTCTCTCTCTCTCTCTCTCGCTCTCTCTCTCACACACACACACACACACACACACACACACACACACACTTTACAAACACTACCTTGTTTCAGTATCTGAGGCCTGACAAGCACATAGAGTGAAAAAGCTGGACTTTGGAGTTATCAATGCAAACAAAAATCCTAGAACAATGAAGATATTTTATGCATCAACAGCACACATGAATACAAATATAGTCTTATGTGTCTCATCTTTGATATCCTGTATGTTACAATCACTAGGAATCTAGACGGTCTAGGAATCCCCTTCACTAGGAATCACCATCACCTCCTAGTAAACCCCCCATTTAGCCCTGGCTGGCTGGTTTACAGGGCGATGGTGCGGAGCAATAACAGGAAGATTTGTAAAATGGTACTGGGGTCAGAAAAGGTAGGATGGTCCGCTGCTGCCACTCCTCCCCATTGCTTCCCAGCAAGCCCAATGGGGAAGCTTACTAGGAGGCAGGAGGAGACCAGTTGACCAAACTCTTTCATTCCCTGGTCCAATTTAACAATTATCAGGATATTTCTTACTGTAGCTTATTCAGATTCCTTCTGCCTATTTCTTCTTTACCATAAAAGCACTGTTCAAACGTTCCATCCAAACTTTGTTTTTAGCTTCAGCCTCTGGTGGAGTTTCTCTTTTAAAACACATTCCATTAAACCGTAAGACACCAAGCATAGCTGCCACATTGTTTGGTGCATGAGCAAGAGAAAAAGTGTAGTTCACGTACTAGGCAGCTAAAATTGCAGGAAAGAGATCTTGTGAAGTATGCTGAGCTTGAATTACCATTCTGAGATGCTGCTGTTAATGGGCTTGAAACTGCACACTCCTGTTTCCTAAATCCTCTGGCGAGGCATCAAGCTAGTTCCCTACTGAAGTTTGACACTATTTGTGTAGTTCCAATCCGCATGCTAGAAGAAATGAACTCTGAGGGAACGAGGTCTCACCTTCACTAGTACTATCTACTTACATAACACTACTGGCCTTTGCATTTATTGCTCACTCACAGTGTCAACGATTTTATTTCCCAAGATGCCTTCCATTTCTTGAGGATCATTTGGGAGATGAGCAACATCTGTGGGGGAAATGCCTGCCCTAGTTGACCCATATATCACAGAACCCACGGAGAGCTGCAGTGATGTCATAAACATTCTTCACTTTTCCCAGTCTGAAATATTGAAAATAAATTTTGCCATTAAGGAACAATGAACCAAAGATTTCTGATCCAAATTCAGCTTCCAGTTAAAACGGTAATCTAAAATAGTGCTCATTTTGCTGGATGAGCTTACCACCAGCTCATTTACATTTTAATTATCTTCCTTGGAGAGAGTATGTATCATCTGTTTATTTCACTTCATAAAAGACCTATAGATTATACTCCTTCCTTACTATAATCCCAAGTGCTTTTTTTAGCAGATATCTCAAATTGTAACAGAAAATACTATTCACAATAATACTTAGACACCCATTTGTAGAAATAAAGTATATCACCAGAAAATACATAAACTAATATAAAAATAATTCTTTTTTTGACAAGTCCTTAACCTCTGCTTTTTAGTTCAAGGCTCAGTTTTATACATTCCAGTGGTGTAAAGTTCTTCATGGCTGTCACAAAACGTGACATGCCGTTTGGAGCACCTGGGCCTCGGTCGCAAGCAACAAGTAGTGGTGGCCTGCCAGTGGTTTCTCTATGTCCCCTGGCACCAGTAAGTCAGCACAGGGGGTGGGAGGGTGGTGGGGACGGGGGCAGAACAGGGTGGGAAGGGGGGCAGATCCGAGTATACCCATTTCAGCACTGGACAGTGCCCCCCGCAGGATGCAGTGCTGACTCTGGCAGTGCGGCTGCATCGGTGGGGGAGGGAAAGGATAGGATTGGGGCCTATGTCAGCATTGCCGCACAGGGATGTAGTTAGGATTGGGCTGAAAGTGAAAACATATTAAGTCAACATAGTACAGTAATTATACAAAGCTAAGTTAATAGTTCAAAATTGGGGAAATTATAATTCATTGGAATTTGGAAATAATTTCATTGGAAATTATAATTTCATTGGAAATGAAATTATACACAGCTTAAAACAGCAGCAGCATTAAAAAAAGTACAGCATGGACCAATTGTTGGCAAAGATAAAACACCAAAAGGTGCACTGCACAGGAAAGTTGAAATAGAAAGGGGGTGACGCACCTTGTAGCGTCGCCCGCTGTTGCCTGGCCCTGTCCAGCAGCAGCAGACGGAGGCTTGCTATCCCGGGCACTTCCGGGAACGTCGGAGTGGGAGGGGCCGACTGCACGCTCGGGAGCATCATGCTGTCCGACCGTGTTCAGTCGGCGCCTTCTTGAAATAGAAAGCTTTGCATGAGACGTGTGTGTGTGTCTGTGTGTCTGTGAGAGAGCGAGAGCAAGAGCGCACAGAAGGAAGTAAAGCCTAAGAATATCACTCTGGGTAACTAAAGAGCATGCATTACCAGAACACAGAGAAAAGAGAGAACATCTTGTCCCCCACCAGCTAGCCTTACTGCCCCCTGCTGGTAAAGGTGTGACAATACAACATTGTTGCATATTCCAAAACTAATCATGTCCCAAATGCCAGATAGAAAAGGTCAGGCTTTTAGCTCTTCTTAAAAGCTGGAAGGGAGGGACATTTTGGAAATCCTGTGGAAGGAGTTTCCAAGGTCTGGTGACCACCAAGGAGAAGGCCCTGCCCCACCTACACACTAAACAAGTTTCAGCAAGATGTGGCATGCAAAGCAGGAGCCCCCCACAGAAGATCTTGGCGTACCAGGACCACTGTCCATAATGCTTACCTCATGAAAGCATGAGCATCCTTGAGGCACATGAGTCCCAAACCTTATAGGGCTTTAAAGGTAATGACCAGCACCTTGAGTTAAGCTTAGAAGAAATTAGAAGCCAATGCAGTTCATACAGGATTGGAGTTACATGTTCTAAACAAGACATCCTCATTAACAACTTGACTGCAGAAGCTTTACCACTTGTAGGTTCCAAATGCTCTATAAGCAGAGGTGTTTGAAAATGGTAGTTTTTGGGGTTTTTTTGAAAAATTGTTGAATTAAAAAGCAAAATGTGGTTTTTTGTGTTCAGAGTTGTAGGAACGGGAGTGAAGCTTTTCGACGGGTTTAAGCTTTTCTACATCAGTAGAAAAGCCAGGCTGCAAAAGGATACCACCTGGAATGTAGCTGTTCATGAAAGATTGGACATTTATATATTCTAAAACCTCTCATTAGTGGGGTTGGGAAAGCCTGCTCATGTACACCGCCTTGAATTAAAGTCAGAGGGGAAATCCAATGACCAAGAAAGGCGGTATATATATACACTGTATATTATTATATTATATTATATATATATTATATTTAGTATGAGGAGAGTGATGGTCCCAATTCACAGCACAGTATGTTTTCCAGTGACTGCTTCTGTCATCTCCCTTGCGTTTCTTTTTAGACTGTGGCTCCTTTCGGACAGGAAACCTTTTTTAAAAAAAACTATTTTGCTATATCAACCTATTTTGCTTTTTTGCTATATCAATTTTATGCACTGATATGCTTAAAAGCAATATATAGACACTAGTAATGAAATAAATAAATGGTATGATATTACTGCTGCCATTTTGAATTTTCAATCATTCATAATGATATTGCTTAATCATTAAACAGAAAAAAAGATTAAAATGTTGGAGATGTTGAGCTGCCCTTGCTATCACCCAGCTCATAGAATTCAAGGTAAGATTCACATTCATAAAGTATATAAAGTAGCGAAGGGGATCTGCAGGAACCTACGGCTCAATCCTGCGCAACTTTCTGCGGCCTGCCTAAAGGGCCAGTCATGGAATCCTGAGCCTGTTCCCGGGCTGCACTGGTGCGGCTCGGGAACACCTTGGGAGAAGGGGACATTCATCCCCTTCCCTGAATGTAGGGCAGCCCAGGGCCTATGGGCCTCTATGGATGCACACCAGCTCTGAAGCTGGTGTGCATTCGAGGTGGCGAAGTAAGGCTGAACTGGATGGGGAAAGGACCTGGGATATTGATTGTGCACGCCTCCAATATCCCCGTCCAGTACCCTCCCTCCGCCCCTACACTGGCTGGTGCAGGGCTTACCTTCACCGGCGGGTGCAGGGATGGTTTGACGGGGAGTGAGGTGTGATGGTTCGACGGGGAGTGCTTTACAGCACATTTGCAATGCTTTAGAGCAGCGGAGCATGCATTCCACCGCTCTAACGTTAGGCAGGATCGGGCTGCCCATCTCATTTTTCCCATAGGATCAATGATTCAGTATCCACTGATTCAGTGTCTGTTAGATGTTCCAGGAACGTAACCCTAGCAGATAACAAGAACTGATTGTACATCATTGACCCCTCCCTCACAATCACCCATATTTATTGTATGAAGGGAAAGAGAAGTAGCAATCACATTATTCTTGTAATGTAAGAAGAGCAGGAAATGGAGCACCTACTGATGAAGGTAGGTCAGTGGGGAGGGAGGAATGGGGCGGAATGGGGGGGAGGTCTGGGGAGCATGATGGAGGCGGGAAGGACTGGCACCCAACAAGGGAGACTTGCGCCGGATGCCATCCCCTCCAATAGCAGCGTGCACGCTTCCTTTTCTCCTCGGACTTGTGGCAGCTCAAGACCTAGCGTAGATCTGAAGAGACCTGTTGGTGACTGGGAGCCTCGGTCTCTCCCAAGCCTCTCGATCTGCTCACCCACTGCAAGATGCAGATTAAGTCTCCTTGGTGTGGCTGCATCGGTGGGAGGGGAAAGGATAGGACTGGGCTGTAAAATTCCTAATAATCATAATCTAATGCCTAAATTACCTAAGAAAAGATCACATAAAAATTAATATGTGTAAATAATATGCATAATATGCATTTCCAATGCACTGCATATTATAGGATCAAGAAGAAGAAAAAATAGAAAATCTCATTTTTGCATTTTGGCTCAAAACCAGAAAATAGAAAATCTCATTTTTTTTTTGCCTGAGAAGTTTCATTCCTATGTGTGAAAAATAATCTGTTGAGCAGAAGAGCTAGAAACACAGTAATTGTTGCAGTGAGAAACACAAGTATCAGCAATTAGTAGCTGGTTTAGGCTTCATATGCTGCTGATTGAAGGCAAAAGGAGAAGGGGAAGGCAAAGGATGAGATGGTTAGACAGCATCACCGATGCAACGAACATGAAAATGAGCGAACTCAGGAAGATAGTGGAGGACAGGAAGGCCTGGCGGGATATGGTTCATGGGATCACGAAGGGTTGGACACGACTTAACAATTGAACAACAACAAAATGCTGCTGTAAATACCTGAAAGTTCAGGGGCAGACCAATCTTGTGTAAGATATTGCGCCCGGCCAAAAGGGCCAGCCACTGCATCCTATCCCGTTCCTGGGCTGCCCTGGGGCAGCCCGGGAGCAACTCGAGGCAAGGAGACGATCGTCCCCTTCTCAAGGTGCAAGTGGCCTGAGGCTCTATGGGCCTACTCGAATGTACACCAGCTCTGGAGCTGGCATACATTCGAGCGCAGGGTGTAAAGTCACATCGGGCCGGTAAAGGGCTTGGAATATCGGCAGAGTTTGCTGCTGATATCCCCGCCCTCTCCCCACCTGGTTCGGCCAATGGTCACCCTCGGCATGATGCCCTCATGAGATTTGGGTGCCGACATCTTGGATCACGCGAGATTTCGTGATCCAAGATGCATGCTGCCGGCGCCCGGGTAAGTTTTTAAAAAAGAAGATGGCGGCGGCGGCAGCGAGCGGGCGTTGTCCGCCCGCTCTCTCACCGGCACGGAGCCAGTCAGGGAGGGGGCGAACGACAGCAGGCTGTGTTTCGCCCGGTCTCCCAGCGGCTCCGTGTGGTGCCGGTGGGAGACCGGGCCAGCCTGCAGCTGCCCGTTCCTGCTTGCCGGCGCTGCTGTGGACGCGGGCAGCAGCAGCAGCAGCAGCAGCAGCAGCAGCAGCAGCGTGGGGAGCAGCAAAGGTAAGTAAAAAAGCTAATTTATTTAATTTTTAATAATTAAATAATTAAAATTTTCAACCGCGCTTCGCACCCCCTTTAGTTTAAAAATTATTTCATTTATTTTTTACTTTACATTTTTAATGATTTAATTAATTAATTAATTGACTGTGGGGGGCTGTGGGGGGGGTGTCCCGGTTTGGGGTTGGGAAAATATGGCAAGCCTACTCATATTGCATCTGGGGCTGATTGGGAATGACTTGCCCAAGGCCATCTAGTGATTTCATGGAAGAAGTGGGATTCAAAATTGTTTTTTCATGCTGTGCTCTGCCACAAACACTCTGTCCTACCACTTGCACAGTTCATGGATATGAGGGTTGCCACTGCAATGTAGCAAACAATATGGCAAACATATTACAACAGATCAGTGCATGAAAACCTGTTTCAACATACAGGTCTCTGTCGCCAGATGTGGGTGTTGGTATTATTCTGTGCTATCATGAAAGTGATGGCAGCTAACGTACAGCGCAATCCTGCGCAAATAACCGGTAGCGGAGCAAATAAGAATGCCATATATAAGAATGGCACATATGACATTCCATGCGGCCGCCGGAAGAAGGTAAGTGATCCCCCAGCGTCCGCATGGATGTTCCAGGCAGCGAGGGAAGGGGGGCCATTGGTTGAGCTGGCCCAGGGGGGCAGGAATGGCATCTGCCATATCCTTGTCTCCCGCCGGGCCGGCTCGGCCATTACACGGCCTCCTCCAGCTTCCGCCAGATATTTAGCTTGCGGAAATCTAAGGAGGTCCATTGCGGCCTCCCAGATCTACACCGGGGGAAGGGGACGAACGTCCCCTTTCCCCAAGTAGACCTCCGGGCTGCTGCAGAGCGGCCTAGAGCGAGCACGGTATCTGGCGGGCGGCCCTGGGTGTTGGATTGCGCTGCCCGTTTCATATTTCAGTCTGTAAATATATTGTTTTATTTATATTTGGCTGATTATCTCAGACAACACCCACTTGATCTATCATATCCCCTAAACAGAAATAAGATTGTCGGAGTGAAAGCAACAGTGACGTCGCTACTGCGTAGTGGGGTTGGGATGGCGGGGGTAATGTGCCTGGAGCGGGTGATGTGCCAGGAGGGTGACGCGCCAGGACTCCTGGCACATCACCCCCTCCCGGCGCGTCACCCCCAGGAGAGGGTGACACGCTGGCAGGCCGAGTTGCGTCTTCCTCGGTGGCTCGGCTGCTTCTAAGTAGGCCAGGCAAGGTTTTGAGTGTCATGTGCACAACGCCGCTTGAAGCCTTGCCCTCAGAAGACCCAAACGAAGACCCAATTGGGTCTTCGTTCGGCCCTTCTGAGGGCAAGGCTTCGAGAGGCATTGTGTGCATTCGCTGCTCGAAGCCTTGCCAGGTCTACTTAGAAGTGTCCAAGCCGCCGAAGAAGACGCGGCTCGGCCTGCCGTCTCGTCACCCTCTCCCGGCACTTGGGGTGAGTACCAGGGGGGTGACGCGGAAGTGGGGGTGGGGGTGATGCGGCTCGGCGATGGGGGTTGACGTGCCGAGCTGGCTGACCCCTCGCCCAGGCGCAAGTGGGCACGGTGCTTCCGGGGGGTGCCATCATCACGCACGAAAAACATTTTTAAAGGCGCGGCGGGCACCCTGTGGCTGCGGGCACGTGCCCGGCCCTACGCTGGGCGCAGGCGGCGCACCGCACATGCTGCCTCAAGAAGGACAAGTACGCCTTCCCCGTCGTGCCCTACAGCCTCTCCGACGCCGTGGAGCATCGCGCTTCTGGCCAACCCCGAGAAGGCGGCGGCTGCAGGGGCCACGTCTTCTTCCCGTCCTTGGCCGTCGCAGCGGCAGCGGCCGCAGCGGCAGCCGCCGTGGGCAGCCCCTACTTTCTGCTTGACCGGAGATCTCCTAGTCCGCCTTGTCGGGCTCCGGCGGGGTCAGCTCGACGGCCGCCTGCCCTACACCACCTCCTCCTTGGCGTACCCGACGGCGGGAGGCGCTTTCCACGCCAAAGTAAGTTCGCCTTCGCCTCAGAGCCTCGCGCCTCCCCGGCCCAAGAAATAAATAAGTAGTGGATTTGCCACCACCACCCCCAAATCGCGGCGACGCCTTTGGAGACGCCAAGGAGTGAACAGGGGGCAGCAAAAGGGAGGGGCGCCAATTCCAGCATAGGCCACAGGTTGATTTAGGGCTAGTGACACCAGTGGGCATTGATCCATATAAGAACGATAACGTTGTATGCATAATCATGTGATCTTATTTCCCTCCAATATAAATAACTGGATTATCTTTTATTGTTGCACCATGGTGCATCATGTTTTATATATACTTTGACTTCTTGCTCTCTAGATTCCTGTAACAATGTATCTGTTGTGCACTTTATTACTACAGATTTCGTATGGGGTCTTCTAGTCATGCTTACTCTAATTACAACAATACTTCTAAATCAATTGATTTTAATTTTCACAATGATTTTAAACGTTCTGGAACTTAAAATCATTAGTTTTTGCTGCGTAATAAAGCAATAATCTTTCAAATCCCTTGAGGCTTTGTAATTTTAATGTGACTCACTGAATTTACATTTCTGAGAAGTCATGTGTAGGAGTGTAAGCACTTATGTATTATCAAGGAATATGACATTATAATCCCAATGAAGAAGAAAATGTACCTATTCTTTGTTTCATGCTGAGAGAGTACACAGTGAATACACAAAAAATGGCACAGTTAACATGGAACATTTGAAATACACAGTACTCAAATCAGAAAGAAAAAACTGCATTTTTTATCAAATTGTAACAAAGATTCATCTCAATGCTTTACTTTTCTATGATAGACAACACTAATTGAGATACGACAAGATTTCCTTGTTCAAGGGATTCTTTCCATTCTCACAGTCATATAGTTTTCTCTGGTGCTTTTGTTATATCCTAGCTTTCCTCTTTATTTTCCTCAAATACCACTTGTACCATCTTCAACACCACAACCTCCACCAGAGCTTAATGGTAAGCTGTGAGTACCAGACTGTAACATCTGGGCCACTGTCAGTGCAATCCGACTTAACTTTTGTGCTGATTTAACCAGCGATGCAGCAACAATTAAGTCCAGTCGTGTCCGACTCTAAGGAGCGGTGCTCATCTCCGTTTCAAAGCCGAAGAGCCAGCGCTGTACGAAGACGTTTCCATGGTCATGTGGAGGGCATGACTCAACACCGAGGCGCATGGAACGCTGTTACCATCCCGCTGACACGGTACCTATTAGTCTACTTGCAATTTCTTGCTTTCGAACTGCTAGGTTGGCAGGAGCCATTGCACAGATTCGAACTGCCGAACTTTCGATCGACAGCTCATGGTTCAGTAGTTTAACCCACTGCGCCACCCGCTGGCTCGCACCGCTGGTTACACCGGCACAAAAGTTAAGTCGGATTGCGCTGTGTGAGACTTGATTTCATTTTTACATCATTGCTTTAGCAATTCCAACTACTGTCTATGGACTTTAATTCTAGGTGACCTGGAGCAACTCCTATCTTCCAATTTCAGTTTTGGTTATTGTAGGGATAAATGAAGTAAGGAAATGTTGCTACTCACTTAGAACCTTGAGGCTAATTAAAAAAAATAGCGGGTCAGCTGGTTTTTCCTATATTATTGGCTGCTGTGCTGGATGTTTGAACCGATAGGCCAGTCTCAGAAGGTGGACCTTGCCGGGTGAGTATATATTTCTTGTTAGGAGGGAGCTCAGGGGAGGGGTGCCACTATTAAGAGAGTGACGAACCATGGAAGATATGTTGGTGGGGGTCAGACAAGCCATTCCAGGAGAAGGAGGGTCCATCACAGACAGATTGTCTCTCCTTCTGGTCCTTCCCCAACTCTCTGATGTCTGGTGGTCTGGGGCCTGGGCAGTGATTCCCTGCATCTGAAACTGCTGCTTTTGAATGCCAGGTTGGTAAATAATAAAACAACATCATCTGGGGCTTAGTTCTGGATGAGGATGCCGGCCTGGTATGTATCACAGAGACCAGGTTGGTCTCTCCCACCTTTGTCCCCCAGGCTTCCGGGTGATGCAGCAGCCACGACTGCAGGGATGGGGAGGGGGAATTGCGATAGTCTATCATGAATCCATCTCCCTTGCCAGGTGCCCCGTTCAGCAGTTCACTGGGTTTGAATGTCTGTATGTTGTGTTGAGAGAGCCGGACAGGATTGGGATTCTGTTGGTGTACCGCCTGCCTTGCTGCCCAAGGGTCTCCCTGCCTGAGCTGACAGGATTGATCTCGGAGGTGGCATTGGAGGCCCCCTGCCTTCTAGTGCTGGGGGACTTCAATGTTCATGCCAAGGCTCCCAGGGCTGGTGCGGCTCAGGATTTCATGGCTGCCATGACAACCATGGGCCTGTCCCAGAAGATCCTGGCCCCGACACATGAGGCAGGACATGTGTTGGACCTGGTGTTTACTGCTGGACAAGGGGGCATTGTCCAAGCATTATGGACAAAGTGGCATTGATCTGGATGTGGAGGAGATTAAGATCACTCTGTTGTCATGGACAGATAATTTCCTGGTAAGGTTTAGGCTTGTTGCAGCTTCCTGCCTCTGCAGAGGCGGGGGACCGCATTCTGTAGTCAGGGCATTACCCCACCGCTGCCGCATCACCCACCTCGCTGCCGCCCAGTACGCCGCGTCACCCACCTCGCTGCCGCAGCACCGCTCGGTATGAACCGCAGGGCAGGCCTCTTGCCAGCCTCACACATGCGTTTTCTTCAGCGGCTAGGCCAGGGCAAGGCTGAAAGTGGCATACGCACAACACCGCTTGAAGCCTTGCCCTCAGAATGGCCGAACAAGGGCCATTCTGAAGAAGACGCATGCGGCAAGGCTGGCGAGCATCCTGCCCTGCAGTTCGTACCGGGCGGCGCTGCAGCAGCGAGGGGGGTGATGCGGCTTACCGTGAGGAAGCAAGGGGGTGACGTGGCAGTGGGTGGGGTGACGCGTGTCGTCGGGCACGTCACCTCTTGTCAGCGCACCATGCTCTAGTGACACCACTGCCTCCCTCCTTGGAGACCTTCCGGCGAGGCCTGAAGACTTTCTTGTTTAGAGAAACCTTCTGAGTCTTTGGCCTTTTTAACATCATGCTGGTACAGGTGGGGTGGTGCTGCTCTTATGTTCTTGCTTTTAATTGTAATAGTGGTATCTTTTATCATTTTTAGACGTTTTTATTAGTTTTAGTTAATTGTTTTTTTAAAAAGTGATTATGTTTTTCTGTATTTGTATTTTCTGTTGTAAGCCGCCTGGGGTCCCTTCGGGGAGAAAGGCAGGGTAAATATATTGTAAATAAATAAATAAATAAATAAATAAATAAATAAATAAATAAATAAAATGTCATATGTCAGCAACAGCCACTAGTAGGAAGTGCTGGCCTGCAGCGCTGCACCAGGGAACTGATGGGGGAGGGGAATTTCCACCCTTACCGGCAGCAGATGTGGAGGCAGGAGGTGCTTCGACCTGTACAAGTGCAAGTGCATAGTTACTGAGTTGTTAGTCAGTGAGCAAGGCTAATTAATCAGCCAGCACAGGTTTGCAGAGTTGTGCTGAGCAGCTGAAGCCTCTACCACATTGCTGCTAATACACCTTGGTCGTGTTTGGTCTGGAGAAAGTGGGACATGCTTTGTTCTCTGGCATTCTTTCCCTCCCTCCACCTCCTCCCCCACAAAGTACCTTTGTAATGGTCTCCTGGCTCTCAACCATCAATTTGCCCTTGTCTTTAACTTTGAGTTCTCCTCTGCAATGAGAAGTTCTCTTCTGTAATGCAATGAGTTCTCCTCTGCATTGCTCCTCCTGCCTGGCTTCTATCTGTCTGTCCCCATTTCTACGGTAGTGCTCAGTTCTACTCAGGACACATTAGGCAGAAGAAAGAACAATTTATATCCAAGAAGAGAGTGGTATATCATGCAATGTAATTAAAATGGAAAACAGAACAGCAATTATCATATTCCATTCTGTCTGGATAGGCAGAATCAGACCAACATTTAAAAGGGCAAAAATCAACTTCATTTTATTTGTTTATTAACCTGTATGTAGCAACTAAAGGTTTAAAATCATTTAATTAATTCTGTTCCTCATTCTCTTTTCTGACTCAGACAAGCCATTATATTTTTCAAGTTGCTTAACATTAAATTAAAAGAGTCTGTTGCAGAACAAGGAGACATGCTCAGGAGGCCTTTCGAAGGGACACTATCTTCATTAAAAACACACCATGTTGCAATTAAATGTAGCTCTCTATTCAAATGTATGGTCATTTAGCAAACCCAGCAGACTGGGAACAGCACCTGCAGAGGCTAAGCAAATCTCTGGCCCAGCTGATATGTGCACAACTTATGAGAGTGGTGTTCATAACAATGGCTGCCTGCAACTCCACATGGTAAGCCATTGTCAAGGGCTAGCCAGGGCATTGGCGGCCTAATTGGATAAGGGGGGAAATTAAGGCAGACAGACAGGGAATAGGCCATGTGGGATACAGAAGAGGTACAGGTCTAGTGAAGGAAGCAAAGTGTTCTATTATACACTGCCCCCCTCTTGCCTGGGGCACACATCCACTCTATTTATTACACTTATATTCTGCTAGTCTTCCATCATGGAACTCAAGGCAGTACCTGACCTGATCTCCCCCCCCCCCATCAGATACGGTCAGCACTCTGGTCAAAATATATGGAAATACCATATTTTTCGCTCCATAAGATGCACTTCCCCCCCCCAAAAAATAGGGGGGAAATAGTGTGCGTCTTATGGAGCGAATAAAAAAATGTAAAGAAAAAAAATACTTACCAAGGCTTCGGGGAGGCCTGCAGAGGCTCGCGCAGGTCTCCCCGATCTTCATTTCGGCAAAAAATGGCTGTTTTTTTTGCCAAAATGAAGATCGGGGAGGCCTGCACGAGCCTCTGCAGGCCTCCCCGATCTTCATTTTGGCAAAAACGGCCATTTTCGGCCATTTCCGGTTTTCATGAAAACCAGAAATGGCCGGAAATGGCCATTTTTTGCCGAAATGAAGATCGGGGAGGCCTGCAGAGGCTCGCGCAGGCCTCCCCAAAGCCCTGGTAAGTATTTTTTTCTTTACATTATTATTATTATTATTATTATTATTATTATTTAAAAAAACATTTTCCCTATTTTTTGCTCCATAGGATGCATGCGTCCTATGGTCCGATGCATCCTACGGAGCAAAAAATACAGTAGCAGTGACTGCACCGTTTCTGACGCTACTAAGTTAGTAAACAAGGGGAAAGGAGAACAGCCTTAGAGACAGAAGAGACATTCAAACCCTGCACTGACTCATTTGGTAGTGTAGTAGATGTAAATTGTTGCATGATTTGGTTCTAATGACATATGCGCTTCTCTAGGTGCCTCAGTCTGTGGAGGTGCCAGGATCTTCCAGTATCTCCATGGTTTGACTGCTTCTTTGGAACTGATTATACTCCATTTAAAGATCCGGCTCATTTCATCCAGACTCTTGGAGTGGATTGTAATAATTTTAAAACAAATGTGCAGACAGTGAAAAATGGAATTTAAAAATATCCTAGATAAATATAAAAGTGTATCAGAGTGCTAGCTTCTGCATGTTTACTCAGAAGTAAGTCCTGAGCATTCCTGCTGATATCTCTATTTCTGCTGCAAGAGAAGTCCCTCCCCTGTTCCCCCTCGAATAAACCCCTGAAAGTAGGACAAGTCCAAGTATGCTACACTGGTAGCATAAGTACCTAAATATGTATGACCAGTTTTTTCATTGCTGAATATATTTCAGGGAATAAAAAAGTGGTACGGGTGAACCAGTTAGATTTACCCCATTTTCTCCAGCTTATAGCTCATCATTGGTAGGACAGTATTTTAACAATTGTAATTCCCTAGATCTTCTGTGTTAAAAGGAAGCCTACATATCCAAGACTTTTTCTCAAACTATTGTTATATTCTTCAACCTTACAAAAAAAGCCTATAATCTTCAATATGTCAGTGTAAGATGCTTATACTAGGAACAGCTTTACAATGTCTCTCTCTCACACACAATACTATGTGCAACATTATGTGATACATAAACATTAGCTCTGTAGTTGATCAGTTAACTATTGTATGGTGGTAGTAGTGTGGAGGAAGAAATCCTCTAGAAATTCTTAATGCATGTTCCAGGAAGCTTTAAATGCACCACCTAAACTTGATAGTCTGTGCATGAAAATCATTTGAATACCATCATTTCTTATTCATGCAAAAGAAAAACATTGCTTATGCCCACAGCTAAAGAATGTGCTGTTTGTTTAGTGTATTGATTTCATTAACAAAGAAGATGGTAAACTAATCTTGAATGCTCTGAAATAGCAGGGACAGAAATAGATTATATATTTGGTCCTCAGTATTCTCACTGGAAAATTGCTCTCACCTGAACATAATTTGCAAATTTGGTTCTTGCAGTAGTGGCATTTTATTGTAAAATACTTGTTTAACGTTCTGAACAGAAAGACAACTGCAGCAAGGACCCTATCTAAAGCCCAACTACATGTGATGTTTAAAACATTATTAACCCTGATGAATTTAGCTTTTCCTTATGCAACAACAGCTGCGTCAGGGCCCCTCACAGATCAGGACTGCAGTCGGGGTAGGAGGCTTCAACCTGCCTTTGCACCAATGAGATTTTTTTTTGCTGGGGTCAACATTGGCCATCAGATTCCCCCACAGATTGGAGAAAACAGATTCAAATGGTGGAGGATAGGATTAAAGCCCTTCTATTTCTCCCCTCCTCATAATTCTGATCCATGGGAAGTCATGGTCAGGCTGCTATTGACTAAAGAAAATTTTCCAGAGCTATTAATGCTTTAAATCATGTCACATTTAGTTTGGCCCCTAGAGATGCTGATGGGAAAGTCCTATTTCAGAGTACCTCTGTTTGGAGCCAGAGAAGCACACCTCGAGCTAGTGTGGCATCGTGGGGGTACAAGGGTAGTGTAGTAGTTAGAGTGCTGAATTAGGACCAGGGAGACCTGACCTTGTGCCAGTCTTATGGAATACTGTACCCATCACTGAAAGTACAGTTTGTCATACTTTAATTACTATCATGCCATTACTACAAGCAGCCAACTGAATTTCATAGGGAAGGGGTGAGTGCTAGCAACAATTCTTAAGGCCTCACAGTTACCTGAAGGTCTCTTAAGACTCAAGGTTGAGTTCAGGTCTTATAGGACTGAGGGCCCAATCCTATCCAACTTTCCAGCACTGATGCAGCCATACCAATGGAGTATGTGCTGCATCCTGAGGTGGGGGGCAGTCACTGAAGCCTCCTCAAAGTAAAGGAAAATTTGTTCCCTTATCTTGGGGCTGCGTTGCAGCTGCATTGGTGCTGCATCAATGCTGGAAAGTTGAATAGGATTGGGTCTGAATCTGAGAAGTGGGAACAGGGCCTCTAGATATGGTTCCCTCAGGGTTGTCCCAGCCATGAGGCTGACTGAAGCACTTCCTTTGTGTGGCAAGTTGAAGGAATGGCAAACTGATGAGGGGTGCCACCATCTGCCTCCTGCCCTCCCAGCCCACTGCCCATCCAGCTGTTTCAGTTGGCTCTCTTATCTTCTCGCGAGTAATGGTAGCCCACTCTTCCCCCAGCACCTCAACTACAAGCAATTGCAGTGGCAGAGCTGCAAGAAGTAGCAGCAGGGCAATTCTGATGGTTTGCTTCCCTGAACAACCAGAATAGAATTGCTCAGCTCCACCCTCTTCTCCTTCTTGCTCACTCAGCAAAAAGGCCAGGCAGGTAAGAAGGAGATGGAGGTGGAACCTCCTCACTTCTCTTTCCCCTTACCTCTTGGGCTGTCTGCCACTAGCTCTTCCCTCTTGCTCTCCGCTCAGCCTGCTGAAACAAACAGAATGAGTGGAACTTGGTAGGAGCACTCCCATCCTGTAAGTTTCAACAGGTTGGCAGAGAGCAAGGGGCAAGAGGCAGCGGGAGCGGATGGCCCACCTGAAAATTAAGAGGAAGAAGGGGGCAGGCTCTGGATTATTTCTTGCACTCCCCTCTCCTTGTCTATCTGATTGCTTCCTGAAACTGCTGGGCAGATGAGGAGGAGGTAGCCGTGGTGACAGCAGCAATAGTGGTGGCTGAATCAGAAGCATCGCGGGGGTTGGTGCGGTGGGTCCCAGGGCGCAGGACTTGCCTTTTGTTGTTCTTTCGTTGCCTCCGCCAGTTTCGCCGCGCGGAGGTTGGGCCCTCCCGCCCGCCCTGGTGCCGAACAGCTCGGAAATGGCCTGGAAATCGGCGCAGGGGTGGTGGTGGTTGGGGCCATGTGACGTCACGCCCGCGGTCACGTGGGGCGTAGCGTCGGCGGCCCCTACCACATGGGGGCGCACCGTCATCTCTGGGCTGAATGCATGTGCAAATGTGTGCACAATTTTTTTTAAAGGGACAATAAGTGCAGAGGCAGTGGATCTCTCCACGCGGGCAGCAGATCCACTGAGACTGCCCCCTTCACCCCCACTTTGCATATCAGCCACAGCAGGCAGGCAGTGCCCTGAGCTAAATGACTCTTAAAAACTATTGTTGGGTGTCGGCCCTCTAAGAATCACTAGCAGATGCCTCAAAAAGCCTGTACCCAAAGTCCACGGTTGTTGTTTATTCGTTCAGTCGCTTCTGACTCTTCGTGACTTCTTGCTGGACCAGCCCACACCAAAGCTTCCAGTCGGCCATCGCCACCCCCAGCTCCCCCAAGGTCGAGTCCATCCAAGGTACACAGAATAAAGTAAAATCATCCTTAACTTTTGAGATACAGGGTGCATGGTGTTAATACAGGAAATCTGGTTTTAGTGCCTACAGCCTAGCTGCCCTGGGCCACTCCTAACCTCAGTTTTACACTTGTAGAACTACATGTTTAAACACCCCAGAGCATGAAAGTTGGAAGAACTGGGCCTATGGGAATAAAACTTAGGTTGAGGCAAGTGTTTGTTTTTAGTCTTTATAAAATGGTTTCTCACCCAAAATAACACAAGGAGAAAACTCTGATTAGCTCATTAAATCCCAAATTTAATCTGCTTATTTTTCCTGTTTACTTAAGACAAATAGTAGATGTTCAACACCTGTGTTCTAAATAAGCAAAAATGTCAATGGCTTATGAAATAATGGAATTTTCTTCTTATAAAACTTAGTTAAGCTTTCATTAGACTGCCATGAAATATACTTACAATACCCTATCAGACAGTGAAATGCAGCTCCCATGAAAATCAGTGGGAACTACATGCACACATCAATCACCTAATCTGTCTCTTGCAGTTTTATTTATCAAAGGTATTCTAGTTTTGGAATCACATACATATCTTGTGCAGTTTTACTCATATTTGATTTTTATGACAACAACAGTAAAGCAAATTACCAGTTAGTCTGTGAATATCTGCAGATTGACCTGTACAGCACAGTTAACATTCTGTAATTTGTACGATATTTATGCAGCTGAATTGTCAGTGTTACAATTGAGTTGGAATAACTTAAAAGGAAAAAGGCTTTATGTTTACAACAATGAATAGGTGTAGCCTGTACATTAAGAACTGATGATGCAAATGTCATAATTGGGAAAACTGAAAGAAAGAGGACAGTGGGAAACTGGAAATGATTGATATCTCACTTCATGGAAAAAGTGGGCCTAGAGGCAAGATGTCAAGGAGTAAAGGGATTCATTTGTAGGTGCTGTTTGTCACATAAAAGAAGCAATTATGTAGATGACAATGAAAAGCTTGAGGCATACACATAAAGAATTTGCACTACTGGCCTGAAGATTTTCAAACTGCAAGGTTTTCACCTAGGCTTCAACCTCAGCCATTCATTCCAAAAAGCCTCATAAGTTTCAGTAAAGTAGTCATAAGTATAAAGTCAGTAAGTTTAAACAGAATGGATTTTCTCAGGCTGTAATCCTATGCACACTTACCTGGGACTAAGTCCCATTGAATTCGGTGGATCTAACTTATGGGTAGACATGCATAAGATTGCATTGTTACACATCCAACCTTCACCTCTCCCCTCAGGTGGGGGTTACCTGAAGTCATACCAAACTCCAGTGGAGTTTCTCATTTTCCTAGAAATTTCATATCCTGGACCATTAAGAATTAACACCTTTTTAAGAGGGCCTCAATGATTTCTTGAACTGCTTGTCAGTACAACGTGAGAAAGCATTTGGTCAGTCAGTATTCTGTATTAGAAATCTGTTTCATCAATTAATATAATCACAACCCCAACCCTCAGCAGTAGTGCAAAGGTGACCTAGGCCCAGCGGCGGAACCATGGTGGAGCGCGTGGAGCAGGGAGGGCCAAAAACGCATCCCCTGGCTTCGTGGACCCTCGGCAGCGGCGCTATGAGGCTCACGACCACTGCCCCAAAAAAGTGGCGTGAACGGAGCTGCCGCCACTGGGGTGAGTGATGCCCCCTGCTGCCCCCCCATTCCTACGCAACTGTTCTCACAAGATTGTTGTTGTTACCATTGCCACTTGCTGCCTGTGAAGTTTCCTGAGCATAATCAGAGTGCTTTCTTTGTAGTAAACATCAAAATGTATTTCTAAATACCAAACAGTATATCCTCTTAAATGAGTCTCTGCAAAGAGGGAAATATACACCTGTTTATATAATGGCTCACGCTCTACATATAGTCAGAAAGCAAGAGCACAATACTACGTTGCAATTCTGTTCTTCTGTAGAAGTATGACATACAAAAGAGGCTCCTGTCAGATATGCAAAGCCAGATACCTGCCATAGTATGCTGGCAGGGTGTTACCTGGACAGAAGCTTGCTGGCAGGGTGGAGTTCTTCTGTTGCCGATAAAAGTTAACTGAACAGTAGCGAACAGGACAACAAACGTCATAAGAATATGTAAATCTGATTCCAAGAATTATGTACATCAAACCTCAGCTGTCAGAGAATGACCAATAAGATATGTAACTTGTCTATTACGTATGTTCCTGTATTTCTGTGAGGGAGAGTCAGCATGGCTTCTGCAAGGGAATGTCTTGCCTCACAAACCTGTTAGAATTTTTTGAAAAGGTCAACAGGCATGTGGCTGCGAGCGAACCCGTGGATATTATATATCTGGATTTTCAGAAGGCGTTTGACACGGTCCCTCATGAAAGGCTCCTGAGAAAACTCCACAGTCAGGGAATAAGAGGGCAGGTCCTCTTGTGGATTAGGAACTGGTTGAAGACCAGGAAACAGCGAGTGGGAGTCATAGGGCAATTTTCACAATGGCGAGAGGTGAAAAGCGGTGTGCCCCAAGGATCGGTCTTGGGACCGGTGCCTTTCAACTTGTTCATAAATGACCTGGAGTTGGGGATAAGCAGCAAGGTGGCCAAGTTTGCAGATGACACTAAACTTTTCCGGGTGGTGAAGACCAGCAGGGATTGTGAAGAGCTCCAGAAGGATCTCTCCAAACTGGCAGAATGGGCAGCAAAATGGCAGATGCGCTTCAATGTAAGTAAGTGCAAAGTGATGCACATTGGGGCAAGAAACCAAAACTTCACATATACGCTAATGGGTTCTGAGTTGTCTGTGACAGATGGAGTGAAAGTCCAGCCCCAGCCAAGAAGGTGATAGATTAGTGGCAACAGCAATGGCAATCTGCAGGCCTGGCAGGAAGAGGGGTGGGGAGGAATTCTCACCTGCTGAATTGTTGTTGCTGCCACCACCACTCACCCCTCCACACACACACACACACATTCATTCTGCCTACCTCTCCTGTTTTTTACCTGGGATGGGATAGGGCTAGGTACCAGAGATGGCAGCAGCAATGATGATTCAGCAGGTGGGTGTTGCCCCCCTTGATGCTGGTCTAGCCACACTGACCTCTGGGGGAGGGATGAGATGCCTAAGAAGAGACCAACTGGATACTCCTAAGTGGCAGAGCATCCATGGCCACAAAGTCTTCTGGGATGGGGGGAGGAGCAGGCACCTAGTCCCCCCCCCCAGAGAACAATTGAAATCTAGAGTTACATTTGGCCTAGATTTTCATTTCCCTAGATTGGTGGTGGTCAAGGGTCAGCTATGGGTCCTCAGAAGCACATGGGCACTCAATCAGTGTTGCCCTAGCAACCTGATCCTATTCCAAGCCTTCATAACTACGTAACTTCATAACACTAAACTTCACTAAAGTTCAACTGAACATTTGCCTAATGCTAATAGATGCAAGAAATATGCAAGAGAATACCTGGAAACCAAATCCTTTCTTCACAGTTCTCAATATTTTGTAGCCTAACCTGGTGATTAGCACATTTCTGAAATTTCCTGCTGGCATCTTCAATCTCATTAAATTATTTCTTTATATACAGACACATGTATTCAATTTCTATTTTTTTCCAACCTGCCATGCATAGTAAATATAAATAAAATCCTATGTATATCTTATATCTATACCATGTATTTATTTTACTATGTAAACTGTTTTGTGAACTACTCTTGTTCCAAAGTAGTATATACATATCATCATCATCATCATCATCATCATCATCTATTTTGGGGTGCAGGGAAGGGAGGCTAACTATTACCAATAACAAACCTTTTAGATTCCTTCCTCCTGTACAGTCCAACTGTTTGCTCAAGTAACAGCGCAATCTGTGGCCGGCAGACCAAGCGTTCCACTGACCGAAGCTGTTGCAAACGTGCCGTAAGGTAGACTCGCTAGCCAGGAAGGCTGGCACAAGGCCGGCCTCCCCTGCTCTGCTGACAGGACCCACACCTGCCCGCCGGAGGACCCAGGTAAGGATCCAGCTGATGGGGGGCAGTTCGGGGGTAAAGGCAGGGCGGCCATAGGCCCAGCTGGCCCGGAAGGGGGCGGAGGATGGCCTCGGCCATATCCCGGTCCCCACTGGGCAGCTGGGCTGTTATATGGTCCCCTCTTACTTCCGCCAGCGATTTTGCTAGCGGAAATCCGAGGAGGCTGGTCGGAGCAGCCGCCATTTACACCCGGGAGAGAGGACGAATGTCCCCTTCCCCGAGTAGACCTTCCGCTGAGCGGGAGCCTGCCCGCAACGGAGCTCAGGATTCAGCGGGCGGCCTGGGCCACCCAGCGGAGCCTTAAACAGGATTGGGCTGTAAGAGATTCTGATTCAGCAAATCATTTCCAGAAGCCCAACAAACTTATTCCTAAACATGTTTGTTCCCTGGTGAAGCTGTAAAGAAAAATATTTAGTTTTTTTCAGATTAAAACAGATTAAACATTTCTTAAAAGGCAGGTGCCCAAATGAAAACTCAAAGGGAATATTATGACAACAGCCTCCTCTCTTCTTTTCTCGCTGCATAGAACTATTTTGTTGATGGAATGGAGAAAGTCAGATATAATAAGCAGTTGGGGGTCATCTCACATACTTTCTGGCTTTCCATCTGCTCACCTGCCCTTTCTTCCCTTCCCCAGTATTTCTCCATAGTATTTGGACTGTTAAGATCCTTCCATGCTGTGAGAGCTGAGGGGACCATATGGCCCTAACTCTCTGCTTTAACATTTTGACAAGCTACCATTTCTGGAATAAAATCTGTATTAATTCTGTAATGCTCCAATAACTCTTTCATCTATTTTCAGACACAGTGTTAAAATTCATAATACATATCAGGGTGTTACATTTGGAAAATGTAACCTTTAAGTAACCCCCCATTCTGTGCTAAGTTCATACTTTGCATACAAATAAACACTATATTCCCATTATGGTTGCTAGAGATGACATTAAGATTGTTTGGATAGTACTTTTAACTGGTTTTGACCACTTTCTTAACTCAAGTTAGCAATATAGCACACAAACTCATCCATTATAGCAGCATCAACTTCCACACTCTCTTATTAATATTTTGCCAAACTCATCAAAAGTAACATGTGAATGCGTCCTTTGAAATAAATGTGAGTAATTGACCACCCAACAAATCCTACTTTAGTAGCCTAAAATATATGAGCTATAATCTTCTGACCCATCCATCCCAAATGGATTCCTTACGTTTTACACACACACACGCACACACACACACACACACACACACACACACACACACACACACACACACACACACACACACACACACCCATCCATCCATCCATCCATCCATCCATCCATCCATCCATAAATAACATGGTACATAAGCATACTGAATTTTTGGCATATGTCCAAGGACAATTGGCCACACCCACAGGGAGGCTGAGCTTGAGGTGCAGCATGCCCACCCTGATGATGGCAACAGTGGGCAGGGTGTTAGGAGCTGTACCAGCCCTGTCCAGGGCCCTGATGGGGAGCAGCCCAAGATTATCCACATTCATAATTTTTCAGACACTAGTGAAATGGCAGAATTTTCTTTCAGTAATACGGACCTTTGCGGCAGTGTCTTAATTTACATATCTGTATAACCAGTAATAGAATCCAGTTGACTGGGAGAATGTTTCTAGCCATAGATACAACTTAACAAAATAGCATGGTCCTATAACACATTTCTAGAGTCAATCTATGAAAACAATAATGAGCTCTTGACAACATCAGTAGACAGAGAATAGCTGTTATAATCATGGAGTAGAAGTACAAGAATATGTTTTATTGCCTCCCTGCAAATTGCAGTTGGTTCTTCAAGACTTCATCTAATTGAAATTGCATTAAACCAAATTAAAAGTGAGGGAAATGACTTCAGATAATTGGAATTTCCAAACCATATAAATCATATTTCAGAAGCTGAATTATAGCACCTGACTGAACTTTGAAACAACAAATCTATGAAAATAAATGAGATGTTAAATGGCCAATAAATAATTTTATTTCCTTTCAGAGTTTATCCAGTTTGGTGTGCCCAATGTTTGGTGTTGTACCCTCAGAAGATGAGAGACACTGCCCTAGTTAGTTTATATCTTTGAAAAACTTAATATTCTTGTATAGTAATTACATACAGCACAATCCTGTCTACATCGCAGCGGAGCACTGTGACAGAGAGGTAAGTCCCCGCAGCGCAGTGGAGGGGTTGGAGAGGAGGTGTTCCAGGGGGGCCAGATTGGCCCACCAGGCCCAGTACGGGGGAGGGATCGGCAGTGGCATGCTCCACCAAATCCTATGCCCCTTCCCGGGCTTGGCCAGCGTTACACAGCTGGATCGAATGTGCACCAGCAAAATAGCTGTAGTAGACCCAAGTAGACCCATTGGGGTGGCTGGGGCTATACTTGGGGTAAGGTCCCTTTACCCTGCAGAGACCTCCGGCTGCATCAGTGCAGGCTCAATCCTGCTTAGGATGCAGTGGCCACCTTATTTAGGCTGCTGCGTCCTGCTAGACAGGATTGGGCTGATAGTGTGTATATATTGCTGGTTTTGTAAATTTCCTACCTTGCTAATGTTATTTTTTTTTTATAACAATTGTATGAAAATATTTGTCTTTAATAAAAACATATCTTAAAATGTATCTTGCTTACCAGGTATGTAAGTTTTCACATTATTGATAATCTTTCTAGTTCCATTTTTTTTCTTATATGTGACATTTTTGCGAGAGCAACTAACTCTCTATTAAAAACAACAACTAATAATTATCATGCAGGTTCACATTCAATGGTATTAAAGCTGCACAATGCAAATGTTGGTAGGAATTGATTAAAAACAAGTCACCCTTGCTAACTGGGCAAAGAGGCATCTTTCTAAGTGGTGTCCTCTTATATTTAGCAGGGGGAGAGTAACTGTCCTTTTTCACCCCAGCATGGTGTCTTTTCCAGTGGCTGTTGCTGGTGTCTTGTCTGTATTTTTTAGATTGTGAGCTCTTTGGGGACAGGAAACCATTTATTGATTTATTTTACTGTGGAAACCGCTTTGTGAACTACTCCTGCTGAAAAGCGGTATGTAAATATTCTTAATAATAATAATACAAGGAGGCCTCATCAAATTTGCAGATGACTCTAACGGCCCACTCTTTACTAAGTGATGCGCCAGCAGAATGTGTATTCCTGTTAACTGTGCTTCCCTGTTAACAGGAATACACATTCTGCTGGCGCATCACTTAGTAAAGAGTGGGCCGTTAGAGTCATCTGCAAACTGTGCTTCCCTGTTGTAAAGCCCTGCACGTGCCGGCTGAAGCCTAGATAGGATTGTGCCCTGTCTTTGGTTATATTCATTACTAGCACAGTAAGACTGAGGACATGGCTGAACACCTTTCAGTAACAAATAATCTCCTTTTCAATATATTGATCTGTATTTTTTTCATACATTTATATTTTATTAATATATTAAAACATAAAAACAATACATATTTCGTAAGGTTATAGCAAGCGCGAAGCATCCTACTAGCATACTATTCACAATTTTCTACATATAATATCCAACTAAGCCAAAATATCACCCACATTCTATTCATTAAATCCACATATCATCACATCGTTCTTCTCTCTCTCTTAAAAAAATCAATAAACGGTTTCAAATTATTCACAAAAAGGTTAACTGACTTTTCCTTAATTAAAATTGTAAGTTTATCCATTTCAGCATAATCCAAAACTTTCAACTACCAAAGCGAAGGTATCTCTGAATTCTTCCAATATTGTGCGTATAAAATTCTTGCCACACTTATCATATATAAAAACGAAGTTTGAATTTTTTCACCTACATGATCATCCCTCATACCCAACAAAAAGGTTTCCTGTTTCATTTGAACCTTAATCTTTAAAATCAACTGTATCTGTTTATGAATCTGAATCCAATACTTCTTTGCTTGAGAACATGTCCACCACATATGATAAAAAGTTCCCTCTTGCTTTTTACATTTCCAACAGCTATTCGTCACCTTGATCTGTATTGTTTTAAACAGAAAGCTGCAAGGTATAAATAAATAATAAGTAATGAATAAAAGTATCGCACAATTGCACTCATTTCACATGCTAGCAAGGTTATGCTCAAAATCCTACAAGCTAGGCTTCAGCAGTACGTGGACCGAGAACTACCGGACGTACAAGCTGGGTTTCGAAGAGGCAGAGGAACTAGAGATCAAATTGCCAACATGCGCTGGATCATGGAGAAAGCACGAGGGTTCCAAAAAAACACCTACTTCTGCTTCATTGACTACGCAAAAGCCTTTGATTGTGTGGATCACAACAAACTGTGGCAAATTCTTAAAGAGATGGGGGTACCAGACCACCTTACCGGGCTTGGCCAGCGTTCCTGAGAAACCTGTATGCGGGTCAAGAAGCAACAGTTCGGACCGGCCATGGAACAATCGACTGGTTCAAAATTGGGAAGGGAGTACGGCAAGGCTGTATATTGTCACCCTGCTTATTTAACTTATATGCAGAGTACATTATGAGAAATGCAGGGCTGAATGAATCGCAAGCCGGAATCAAGATTGCTGGGAGAAATATCAACAACCTCAGACATGCAGACGACACCACCCTAATGGCAGAAAGTGAAGAAGAACTAAAGAGCCTCTTGATGAGGGTGAAAGAGGAGAGTGCAAAAGTTGGCTTGAAACTCAACATTAATAAAACTAAGATCATGGCATCTGGGCCCATCAATTCCTGGCAAATAGAAGGGGCAGAAATGGAAGCAGTAACAGATTTTACTTTTCTGGGCTCCAAGATCACTGCAGACGGAGACAGCAGCCATGAAATTAAAAGACGCTTACTCCTTGGAAGTAAGAGATATCACCATGCCAACAAAAGTTCGCATAGTCAGGGCGATGGTGTTCCCAGTAGCAATGTATGGTTGCGAGAGTTGGACCATAAGGAAGGCTGAGCGCCGAAGAATAGATGCTTTTGAACTGTGGTGCTGGAGAAGACTCCTGAGAGTCCCTTGGACTGCTAGGAGATCAAATCAGTCAATCCTAAATGAAATCAACCAACCCTGACTGTTCCCTGGAAGGACAGATACTAAGGCTGAAACTCAAATATTTTGGCCACCTAATGCGAAGAGAGGACTCTCTGGAGAAGACTCTGATGCTGGGAAAAATTGAAGGCAAAAGGAGAAGGGGAAGGCAAAGGATGAGATGGTTAGACAGCATCACCGATGCAACAAACATGAAAATGAGTGAACTCAGGAGGATAGTGGAGGACAGGAAGGCCTGGCGGGATATGGTTCATGGGATCACGAAGGGTCGGACACGACTTAACGACTGAACAACAACAACAACAACAACAATGAATAAAAGATATGCAGCTCATTAACAGAAAGAGAGGAAGGCCTAATTCACACTTAAGGAGCACTTGAATTTTCTTCTTGTCCACTCAGGGTTTCTTGGAGAATACCTAGAAAGTTTGAAAGGGAAACCTGCCTCTAAACACACAATGTATGTGTGCCATGCAGCCTCAGCCAACCACAGCTCTACTGCCTGCATCCACCATGACATGTGGATGGCATCCATACATTCCATGTGTAACATGACATACATTCCATGAATGTATGTGCAACATGACATACATTCTGTGTAACATGACATACATTCCACGCCAGACATTATGGTTGTAGTGGAAGACACACGGTAGACAAGTGGCAACTTGTTTCCCATATAAAGTGTGTTTTGTTGTTTATTCGTTCAGTCGCTTCTGACTCTTTGTGACTTCATGGACCAGCCTACGCCAGAGCTTCCTCTCGGCCATCGCCACCCCCAGCTCCCCTAAGGTCAAGTCCAGACCTAAGGTCCCCTAAGGTCACCTCCAGAAGAACATCCATCCATCTTGCCCCTGGTCGACCCCTCTTCCTTTTGCCTTCTACTTTCCCTAGCATCAGCATCTTCTCCAGGGTATCCCGTCTTCTCATTATGTGGCCGAAGTACTTCAGTTTTGCCTTTAACATCATTCCCCCATGTGAACCGTCTGGCTTTATTTCCTGGAGTATGAACTGGTTTGATCTTCTTGCAATCCAAGGCACACTCAGAATTTTCTTCCAACACCACAGTTCAAAAGCATGTAATCAGTCCTTAATATCGATAAATGGAACTGAATTTAAACATGACTGATGCTCAGTGAATCCTTGGACTGCTGTAATATTATCCTATTTCCTTTACCGATATAATGAATTTGTGTCAGGGAGTCAGGAATAGTAACACTATACAGTATATGTTAGGCATTGACCTCTTTCTCTGAAGCTTGTAGACAATAAACAGCTTTTCGTGGCTGACAAGATAAAGATTGCAGGGGGTGGGGGGGAGGGCCGAGGTTTTAAGACCAGCCATGATCTTTTAATCTTCTTCTCTGGTTCACTTTAAGTTCAGTCAGTCATTGAAAACTCCACATGAGACTGTCAGGGTAATTAATTGACTTGTTTAGTGAAATTCCTTGATGCAATTTCTAGCTGTCCATAAAGACAGCAGGACAAAGCTCCCAATCACACCTCTTGCATCAGCAGCTACAGGCAGGGCTCATTTCAAGTAATAAAAAAATATCTCAGAAATAGAGACAAAATAAAGTGGGGGTGCTTAGATGGAACACATCTCTTGGTCTCCTTTTATATAGTGATGTCATAACTGGAAACGGATATTTCCTCCTCAGATAGAACAGAACTAAGGTAAGAGAATGCTGTACATGGGAGGCATCAGGTCATCAGAGGAAAGGAATTTGTAAGTTTGGGCGATACACCAAGTTTCAGCTGAACCAAAAGAGACCTGGTAAGAAGGAAAGAAAGAGATAAAAACAAGAGGACCTATGGCCCAATTCTATGGGCCATTTGCAACAGCAGGAGGAGCATCCCACTGTCGCAAACACCGAGCAACGGCTCATGCAGCGCACTGCCAGTCCAAGCTACCACTGCAAAGTGGTGGCAGCATTGCAGCCCTGCTGCTACTGACCCCCAGCTGTGTCAACATCAGTAAGTTAGCAGCGAGGTGTGCGTCTTGTTGGTGGGGAGAGGGAAGGCAGGGATGTTGGGGGAGGATCAGGGGGAGGGCAGATAGCATTTTGGGGGTGAAGGGGTGGATCTTGGTGGCAGTGACATGCACCAGGATCCTACCCCAAAATCCTGCCTCAGAATGCCCCCTGCTCTCCTCAGACTTATGCCAGCAAAATGGTTGGCATAGGTCCAAGGAAACCCATAGGTCAGTGGTTCCCAAACTGGGAGGCGTGGCTCCCAGGGGAGCCACGGAAGCCAGCCAGGGGAGCCGCGAAGTGCCACGGAATCCTCTCAGAAAACAGTGCAATGCCAATTGGCAGGCATCAACATAATGTCATGGGGAGCCGCAGCTTAATGGTTGCCAATGGTCAAGGGAGCCGCAGGTCGAAAACGTTTGGGAAACACAGCCATAGGTGATTGGGCAGCCTACTCAGGGGTAAGTAAAGTAATATTTTTAGTTACCTCTTGCTGGCTGTTCAGTCATCCCCCCCCCACTATAGCATGCAGTGCATGCCTTCTTGATATGGCTACATGCTATAGCATGGCAGAGAATAGGATAGGGCTGTTAGGGAGGGAGCAACAGATAGAAAACAATGACCATAAAGACAGTAGAGAATAACTTCAAAAATGTTTTCTCTATGTCAGAAAAAGGATAGTGCTTCTGGAAAGAACATTGGACCTCTACTGTATAGAAAAGCATACGTTTCCAACATAACTTCTGGGTTTTTTTTTACCTCATACTGAAGGTCTTTGTCTTCCACAATCACAACTTCTGCTGAATAGTTCTCAGCTGATCAAGATACTGTAGCAGGTCTATCTGGAGTACTACAATGAGTTTTACCCAGAATATTTCTCACTAGATATATATTTTTAAAAAATGATGGCATTCTCAATATTTCCCTTATGCAGCTCATTATAGGATGAAACAATCAATGGACTATAATGCTGCCAGCTTAATTCATGCTTGCCCTCTTTGTTTCTCATTATACCAAGGCTGGAGTGCAAAATCAAATAAATTTTACTGGGCTATTATTCAATCTGATACTGAAAGGATAATTCATTTTAATTCAGTTTTTAAAGGAAAAGAATTCCAGCTAAAAAGAGGTATTAGGTGCTTGGCAAAGAAAACGCTTTTTTGCTCAAATGCAATTCTGAACCGAGAATTGGATTTGTGTAGTCAGATCACAATAGGTGAAGGTTTTGTGCTGCTTCTCCTCACTACATTTCACAAATCATGACATCAAGGACACAATCCACAGTTGAGTCTTTTTTAAGGGAGTTACACTGACTGACGCCGCAATCCTGTGTAACTCTTGCACCGGTGTAACAGTAGATCCCCCAGTGTAAGAGCACTAATGCCAGTGTAACTTGCCGTACGCCAACGGACGCAGGATGGACACTAGCATAACCCCTCTCAGACGCCTCACATACACAGTTCGGACATGAAACAGAACCAACGCAACTCCGCTGGCGCAGGGGGCATTCCAGGGGCATTCAGACGCCCCTGGAATGCCCCCTGCGCTGGTGGAGCTGTGCCGGTGTCCACTCTGCATCTGAAATGCACATGTGAGGCATCCAAGAGGGGTTACCCTCAAACGGGAGATCTCAAACATTTCTGCTACAGTTGCCTAGAGCAGTGTTTCTCAACCAGTGGTACTAGTACCACCAATGGTACTTCGGCCAACTGCTAGTGGAACTCAGACCGCCGGACCGCAAGAACCTGGCTCTGATGTGGGACTTTCAGCAGAGCATTTTCACTTCTGAGAGGCTCCTGCCTTTGGCGTGGCCTCTCAGGAATGCTGAGAAGGGCCCTCCCAGAGCCTCCTACCTGTGTTTTCTGGCCTCTGAAAACCCCGAAGTAACTGGAGATGATGTCATCACCAGTCAATTCTGGTGGTACACAGCAGGAGGGTGGCGCCGGAGGTGGTACTCGGTGAGAATCCCTGGCCTAGAGTGTTGACGAAGGAAGCTGAATTCTAAAATAAATAGTGGCTTGCCTCTTCATCAATAAGAGATTTTGCAATAGAAATTCAAAGTTGCTCTTACTGTATATTTGTAATTCATCAGGTATGTGTACAGATTTGTTGGTTTCTGGACATTGACCTTAACCCATCTAGTCCAGTTGAGTCCTTTGTGGTATGCCCGAAACTAAATAGTTAAAAAAATGGCTTCCCCAAATTCTCTGAAATTTGTTTTGTGGAAAGTAGACAGATGAAACTATGTTATAAAACAATTTTCAGAGTTCTAGGGTCACCCCACTGACCCCCCCCCAAGAGGAGCAAAGATCACTGTTTTTAGGGGAAATGATGCCCCGGAATTGGGGGCAGGCCCCCCCCTCCTCACTGAAATTAAAAATGAAACTCTGGCTTTGTTTTCATGGCCAGGGCCCTGGCTTTTGAATCCACCTTGTTTGGAGCACCTCAGGTGCAGGGGAGCAGCTGTACACAGCTGTACACACGTGCAACATTAGGCGTACCTCAAAGGACTCAACGGGACTTTATGGGTGGCGTTGCTGAAACAACTCACTGGTCTTTTTCATGCAGAATTTAAAGTGCCATAAAAAAAACCCTTGAAGGTAGGGACTTGAAACTTGAGGTACACTTAGGTGAGACATCCCCCTAAACACCCCTAAAGCCCTGGAGCTGTGTGTTAAACACAACTATGTTTGTTTGAGCATTTTCGTGCTGAACTCACAACAAAATCTGTGTATTTCAAGAATTGAAAGGGCCATTAAAAAAATCCCTTGAAGGGAGGGACTTGTAACTTGGGGTACACTTAGGTGAGACATCCCCCTAAACACCCCTAAAGCCCTGGAGCTGTGTGTAAAACACAACTATGTTTTTGTTTGAAATCTTGTGTTGTCAGGTCCATGCTTTACATAGGAGTAAATGGACGAGTTGAGTTGACCTTAAGTCCCGTTGAGTCTCTAAAGCACCGCCTGTGCACCAGGTGCAAGGTACACCTGCGAAATTTTCTGCAGGTGATTTTTTCTACATGGGGGTCCCTTAGAAATGTGGATCACACTGACATTTGGGACTTCTGGGAAAGTCATACCGCGGGACCAGATTTAATAAGACTGCTTCCTTGCTAACTGGGAACAGAGACATTTTTTTATGAGGTGGCAGTCTTAGCAGGAGGAGAGCCACTGTCATTATTCTTCTCAGTCAGCATAGCATTCCTTCTCTTGTGTCTCTCCTTTTTTCAGATTGTGTGCCCTTTTGGGACAGGGAATTTTTTTTTTCATTTCTTTTGCAATGAGAACCACTTTGTGAACCCTTTTTTTGAAAAGTGGCATACAAATATTTGTAGTAGTAGTAGTCATCGCCTTATAGATTGCAGTACTAGTCAAGTACTTGTTGGTAGCAAAATAAAGGAAAAAAGTGGCGAGTTGCAAAGAAACGGGGCTGCTTATTCTATCTCCAAATTTTCAGAAATCTGGCCAGAGGCAAAGCGATGGGGAGGGCTTGACACTGATGTACTGTACATTGTAACAGGGAATCAATAAGGAGTACATTTATATACATTTACATATAATTAGTTTGAGATGGTGAAGTCTAGACATGAATGACTTTACCGTATCATTTTCATGTGGGGAACTATTCAGATGAAATATCTCCTAGGTTAAAATAACCAAATTTAACACGTGAAGAAAAAAATACTTGTTTTGTGAAATAATGATTCATTGCGCACCAGTGTTATTTAGTGAAGCAAAAGATACAGTTTCACAAATGAAATAAAACCAAAATTTGTAATAAAAATCTGGGCACAATCTAATCCGCTGTGGGCAAGACACTAATGAATACAGGGTTCCAAAGGGCTCGACAGTGTTCTTTTTCTTTCTCTCCCCTGGCATATATGTGCATATGCAGGCAGTATGAGGTTAGAGGAAATGGAGGTGTCTGCACACCTCCTATACCCTCTTCCAACCCCCCAACCCCCACCTCTGCTCAGTACTCTCAGACTCTCTTTTACTCAAGTGGCTTCTTGCGCTGCTTGTGTATGCGCATTAATAGGGAAGGGGAAAAACTCCTGAATTGAGCCTGTTGGAATCTTCTCTGTAGCTGTGGGTTATACACCTATAATGAGGCAACCTATTGTATAGTAATGGTACAAATATCAGCAATAACAACTACACTGAATAAACTCAAGCAATGACATCAAAACTATGAAATGAACAAAAGAATCTGAAAACTTACAACGAACCTATGGTCAAATGGTTGCCTGATATTCATACAATGGAGTACAGATCCTAAAGAAAAATATAAACAAAACAGTTTTAGTTTTTGAATATGATAAATTGTTATTTTAACAATTCATGTTTCATAGCAAAGGAAATTCAGAACAGCCATTTTGAGAAACAAAGCAAACAACTTCAGAAGTACTCCAGGCTAAATTTGTACCATATTAAAAATATGATGTGGGTTATTTTTGATGATATGATGTGGGTTATTTTTTTTCCTAATTTGACAAAGCCACATTCTTCTAATTATTTCCAAAACTGTAAACAGTGTAAAGTGGAGATGTATGAAGCCCCCTCCCCATTACATGAATGACATAGGAGGGTATGATCATGATGTGCCTTGGGAGATGGCAATGATGTCCTTATTCTAAAGTCTAGACTAGAGTTCTCTGGGCAGCACAGCAGCCCTGTATAAGACCCAATCTAGACCTAATTCAATGGGTCATATTTTCAATTTTTCAACTTCAATTGAATTCAATAATTCAATTTTGCCATATATACAGGGAGGGGGGGCATATCTGCAGATCCACTATCTGCAGATTCACTTATCTGCGGTTCGCAGGGGCCCCAATGCAACCCCCTGCACTCATTACCTTCATTAGGAGTCTAGTGCTGGTGCCAAGCAAGCGTGCCCCTCCCTTAAGCAAAACGTTATAAGCCAGCCTGCTGGTTTATAGAACAGTGCATTTTATCTGAAATGCCTTAATAAATACCATGTTTAGCCATTAGAAGTGCAACTGCAACAGATGTATGGCCCAATCCTATCCCCCACCAGTTTACGCTATGCAGCCATGCTGCCAGAGTGCACTCTGCATGCAGTGGGGGGGGGGAACCAGACAGCCCAGGAGAGGTACGTTTTTTTTACTTACTTCTCCATAGGCTGTCTGGCTTGACAATGGATTGACAGCCAGTCAACCTATGGAGAAATAAGTAAAAAACGTACCTCTCCTGGGCTGTCTGGTTGCCCCCCCCCCCACTGCAGGCAGTGTGCACTCTGGCAGCATGGCTGCATAGCGTAAACTGGTGGGGGATAGGATTGGGCCATACATCTGTTGCAGTTGCACTTCATATGGCTAAACATGGTACTTATTAAGGCATTTCAGACAAAAAGCTAAAAATTGGTTCACATGTAGTCCAGCACACCCAGCTTAGTAGAAAATCTGGAAACAGATTTTTTGTTATCTCCCTTCCTAAAGACAGGAGACAAGAAGTCTGCTTTATAACACTGATGGGCATTCTAACACATTCAGAAATGCACCTATAAAACTGGTACCTATCGCTGGTTTTTGTCTTTGCCTGTAATGGTGTATGATGTGCTTCTGCCACACATAGACACACATGCCCAATTGCATAACCCACCATTATGTGACTGAAAAGCACCAGCAACCTACTTTTGTGCATTGTGTTATACTTGTGTTTGACCTATGGCATAAGTATGAGGAGAATCAGGGGGCATAGAATCTCAGTGTGCACTGCTGCTGCTGCCAACATTCCTGTCCCACCCCCAAACTTCCCGCGCCCGCCCCCATACCTGCTCCACTGGGGATCCTCAGGCAAGTGTGTGGAGCCTTTGGCTGTTTGTGCCAGCGGCTCTGATGGCAGCAGCACACTTTTTGCACCACTGTAACAGGTTTTACGGCAGTGGATTACAAGACCAACTGCTGCTGTAGACACTGCAATGGATTGGGTTGGGTGCCTCATTGTTATCCCTCTGCAAATTATTTCAGGGTCGCCATTTTGGGGGAAAGGATAGAACTGGCTGTCATTTTCTTAAAGTGTACCAGTAATTATCTCTAGGAATCATCTAGGTCTGCTAAGCCTTCTCACTGATGGAAATGTAATATGTGTTTTATTTGTAGTTGTATTCGTGTGCTTTTTAATAAACTTATTGTTTTAAAAATAATCATCAAGTTCTGCATGAGATCAGTAAATATCTGGTATAATCTAGTGACTAGATTCTTGGTCTGTATTCCAGTTTTATTATCTAGTTCCTTGTAACATCTAAACTGGGTTGATCCAAAAGTTTGTGTTCATGTTTTTCAAAAAAAAAAGTCTTTAGGGAATTTTTTTTACTATTATTAACATTGTTGTGCTTCAATTGTAAGATTAAATCATTTAAACCATTATTGCAGACATTCAGATTGCCTTCCAGCACCTAAGAGCAGTTGGCAGAAAGCATGAATAATTATGTAGCTATTGGTGATCAGACAGCTTGCTAGAGAAAACAAGCTATTGATTTTATTTCCAAATGGTTTTGATGACTGTAGGGATTTACATAATTCCAACCAAAGTTATAGTATAGGACCTGAAGGATAAACTATAAAGATGTTGATTTGGACTCTATCTCAAAATAACGGCCATGCATAGCAATATGAGGGTGAGTTGCTGTAGAGACAAATGCTCAGCATACAAATAGCCTTATTATGGGAGCAGAAGGAATAATCGCTGATTGGAGATTGAGAGCCAAGGATGACTGATTATACTGAAATGGAAAACTGGCAAATGAAATACTTATTTCTACCTGCTCTCTAGTTATTTGTCTGAGTCCACTGTGTGTTTGGCATGACAGGGTAAAACAAAACAAAAACACCACCAGAATGATGGTCCTTTTGCTGGAATGGGGCAATATGCTTTATGGCGAGGAGAAAAAAACCTGCCATGTCCCAACAGGTCTAACACTTCCAGGACCAACTCGGCTCTAGATCTGACATCAGGAACAAAATAACAAACGAGCAGCGCTGGTGGGAGCATAGAGATAGCTGCTGTCAACTGCTAGGAGCCTCAGCCACTGACATTTCCTCCTCCTCAAATGTCCTCCAGGCTGGAGAATAATCCAGAAGAGAAGAGTGATCCAAGCGGGAGAGCAATCCAGAAGGGGGCAGCAGTGCATGCTAATGCATGGGTACTCCCCCCCACCCAGAGGGTGGCAGCTATTTCCATTCCTCAGAAGCACTTGGGACTAGGCTGTTTCTGCAGCAGGCACTGCCATATGACAGATTTTCCATCTATTTCATTTATTTTTAGTTAACTAGCCAGTAGCCATGAAAAATGTACACACATCAATATACCTGGGATTCATAAAAGATACTCAAGAGGTTGTTATGGAATGGGATGTGGCAAGAAAGGCTGCAGGTAGAGGAGAATTCCCCCATGCCACATCCCATGTTATTGCAGAAGGTCCCCCTAACCATAGCAGCTGCTTTTTCAAAGGCTCAGGGAACTTCATTAGGAAGAGGGGGTGGAAAAGATGCTTTTTGCTGGTGCATGTTGCATCATTAGTATTTTGTATGTCACCCCAGAGAATATCTGTACATAAACATTTTGTTTAGGTCGGATGTGGTAGCCACTAAAACCACCTCCATATGATCAGGACATTCCACATTGTGGAAGTGTTGTATATAAGTGCCAGTCACATGGTATGGTAGACGGCATAGATAATTCTGCTGCGCACCTTTGCATGTTACCATTGGAATGTGAAGCTTGACTACAGTGAAGATACTGTTTTGCAGTTACCAGGTTGTTAAGGGAATACATGAATAAATTGCAAGTATCTTGACAAAGTAGCATATCAGTCCTTTGAACTGAAAAGGGCTACAAGTATTTCAGCAGCAAAATTTAAGGATTGTGCACACAATTTAGTGGTGATAGAGAAATCATACTACACATAGCTGATCAGTGGTTCTCACTGATACTGAAGTACAGTTGGCCTACTGGAATTGGGAATACGGTGAAACAAATTCTTGCAATCAGCAGCTTGTGTGGCCTGAGGCCAAGTACCACTTGAGGTGGGGTGCAAATGCCGCTGCTGCCCCCCACTGCCACTGTGAGCTACCATGCCCCCCACTAAACCCCCCTCAAATAAGGAGGAGGGGAGGGAGGGGAAGAGAGCCCCCTTCCTTCCCAGACCCCACTGGAAGCAGAAGGGGGAAAAATAGAAGTTCCATGGGTGACTCCATTGCCTCTTCTTTGCTCTCCCTGCCCATCCGGCTGCCAGTTGCTGGGAGCTCTGGGACAAAATTCTGCATTGGGCCCTGTATGGCTGGATCCCTACTCACCCTCTGATAATATATTAAGCACTGAACCTTCAGGATCCTGCTCCTCCGCTCCTCTTCAGAGAAGGTTTCATCACCAGTAGGTTCTGACATAACCTTATCACTACCTTAAAAACTGAAGTTATTTTTCTCACAGACTGAATGGTAACATTGGGTGTGTCTCTGTACTAGGACCCTCCAAAATAACAGAAACCAAAGCCTGACTTTTCAAACGCTGATGAACCCTGGACAGTTTTAACACCTTCTGTCTTGTACAGCAATGCGAAAGTACTCCCTGGTTCTTCCTCCAAAATGATTAGAGGCTTTAACCCCTTTCCCTCTGCTGTGGTCCCAGTCTGGACTGGAAAGTCCCACAGATGCTATTTTCCCCTGGAGGGGTGCCCCCATTGCCCCGTGTCGCCCGTAGCTGACATTTATCATGTACACATCACATAGGACCAAATGATATGTCACATTTAGTTTGGCCCTCAGATTCTTAAGGAATATATGAAGAACTCTAGAATGACATAACTGGCTACGGGTGCAATCCTGCCTATATATAAGCTGGTGGAGCATGACCTAAGGTGTTGCGGCACTGGGAGAGTAAGAGGCGCTGGCACAGAGGCCAGTGCCACTCACTCCACCGTTCCCCAGAGTCCGCACCGCCAGACACAGGCAAGCCCTGCTCCAGGCAGCGGGATGGTGAGGAGAGGGTGGACTGGGGTGGCGGGGGAGGGGGCTATTGACTGGCCTGGCCTGGGAGGGGGCAGGGATATCAGTGCCGGGCTGCACCAATATCCTCGCCTCGTTCCTGGGCTGGCCTTACATGGCCTCCCTGGATGTGTGCCAGCTAAAGACCTGGCGCACATCCGAGGAGGCCCATTGGTGCCTTCAGGGCTTACACCGGGGGAAGGGGACAAATATCCCCTTCCCCCCAAGGTGAGCCCCGGATGCACCAGTACGGGCCGCATCCTGCCTAGGATACAGTGGCTGGCCATTTCAGCCAGTTGCTGCATCTTAGGCAGGATTGGGCTGCCAGTCATGAGTTGCCAGGCCTTCCGCCTACCCTCCCTTGCTTCCATCTTCATTCCTGTGACAATAGATGAACAATCTGAATGAGTAACTTTTGACTTTAATTAAAAAGCCTTTATTGTTCCTTTTTTAAAAAAAGAAGAGACACTAGTGTTAGCACTTGCTTTATGATCCTAATAGAAAATATTTACTAGTTGTTTTAAAAGCATTTTATTCCTCCAATAAAATGTTAGGATTTCAGTACTAGTAATTATAGAATTACAAAACAAAGGTGACAGCTGCCATGTTACTGCAATATGTCAAAAAGACTGCCTGTAGAGGCCTCTTGGAGGCTATGGTGCATCTACTGTCATCTTTCATCAGGCGACAAATTTGAAAAGCTGGCAGTGCCAAGTTTCTTCATTCTATTACATGAGTCAAGGGGGTTGTTAGGAAAAATAGTTCTTTCTAAGAGGACATATATCCAGATATATGAGCTGGCACTGTTGAACATACAAAGTTAGCAAAATATTGGTTAGCAACAATCTGAGTGGACAGTCTAAACAGCAAGTCAGAAACTCTGGCTCTTTTGATAAGGAGGTAAGAAAAATGAAAAAGACTTTGAGGAGTGTATGGTCAGCAACATTAAAGGGAATAATAAAAGCTTCTCCAAATATGTTAGAATTTAAAAAGGGATTGAAAATAAAATGGCCAATATTATTATGCCATTGTATAAATTGATGGTAAGGCCACATCTGGAGTACTGCGTACAATTCTGGTCGCCACGTCTCTAAAAGGATATAGTGGAACTGGAAAAGGTGCAGAAGAGAGTGAACAAAATGATTAGGGGGCTGGGGCACCTCACTTTTGAGGAAAGGCTATAGTGTTTGCAGCTCTTTTGTCTAGAAAAAAAGGTGCCTGAGGCGGACATGATTGACAACGCAATCTTCCGTAGATTTCCGGCAGCGGAGCAAGTGATCCGCCACCAGAAGTTGTCGCAAACTTGCCGTAAGACACGTTTGCGACGACTCTAGAGTAAGGGCCACCGGCACTAGGCTGTCAACCCTTACTCTACCGCCAGATCTCCATGCGGTCACCGGAGGAAGGTAAGGGATCTCCGGCAGCCTCATGGGCGGTCCTAGCGGCAAGGGAGGGGGCCATTGGCTGTGCCGGCCCGGGAGGAGGTGAGGTTGGCATGCGCCATATCCCTGTCCCCTGCCGGCCAGCGCGGCCGTTACACGCCCTCGTCCGACTTCCGCCAGCTAAATAGCTGCAGGAAATCCGAGGAGGCCCATCAGGCCTTCTCCAGTTTACACCGGGGGAAGGGGCCAAACGTTCCCTTCCCCCAAGTAGACCTCCGAACCGCTCCGGGCCTCCAGGGCCATCCACCTATAGATAGGTAGGATTGTGCTCTGAGACATATAACATTATGCATGGGATGGATAGAGTGGATAGAGAGATGTTCCTTTCCCTCTCACACAACACCAAGACCAGGCGACATTCACTAAAATTGAGTGGTGGGACTGTTAGACAAAATAAAATATTATTTTACCCAGCATCTATTTAATCTGTGGAACTCCTTGCCACAGGATATGGTGATGGCACCTGGCTAGGTGTCTTTAAAAGGGGATTGGACAGATTTATGGAGGAAAATGTCCAGCAGAGGTTAAAAGCCATGATGGGTATACACAACCTACTGGTTTTAGAAGTTGGCTTTCTCTGAATGCCAGATGCATGGAAGTGGCAACAGGATACAGGTATCTTGTCTTGTGTGCTCTCTGAGGCATCTGGTGGGGCCACTGTGAGATACAGGAAGCTGGACTAGATAGGCCTTTGGCCTGATCCAGTAAGGTTTTTCTTATGTTCTTATGTTGATAAATTACACAAGTCAAAGTCAAAAACCTTTAATGGCATAAAAGAACTATACAGAAAAGATATGGTGGCCCCCACCAACCCCCAAATACAATTTCCAAACAGCTACTTTAGAAAATAATACAAATAAGATGCACACATAAAACAATACTAATAAAATGTCTATAACCTTTGTCACTCGCTTACACAAAGAAAAAGTTAGTCAGAGGTGCATCTGGTCCAGATTAAGTGAAGATATTTGGCTACCAACTGAATGCAATTCTCATTTTTCCCGTCCAATAAAAAAACAGATAGTGTCAATATCCGACCCAAAAGAAAAGGTCAGAAGTGGCATCAGAAACTGTTGACGTAGATCATTATAATGGGGGCAATGAAGAATCATATGGGGTAACGACTCAGGTGTAAGCGAATCTCATGAACAGGCCTGGGTACATTCCGCTGATCTACCAAATCTGGCTCGTAGAACATTAGAAGGGAATACATTAAACCTTGCCAGGGTAAAGACTCGACACATCAAGAGGGTAAATGAAACACCTAGATAACTGGGGGTCGAGTTCAAAGGCCACACAAGACCAAAGTGTAAGGTTGAACAAGATTTAAGGGCCACCGCATGCAAATCCTGATTTTCAATGTCAAATAGGCGGGTTTGAATAATTTTAAGAGCAACTGATAAAGGTGAACCCCCTATAATATCAGGGGATAAGCCAATAGAAAGCAGTTTTTTTTGTAAAATAATGGTAGGCCCGGGGAGAGGGAAGAGTCAGATAAACTATTTCTGAGCAGAACGTTCTGCTCCGCAGCATAACAAGCCCCTAACAAGAATTTCAAAAATCTGAGCCAGGCCAAGGTTTCAATCTTGTGCAGGCCTGCTTCAAGGCACAACGCTGCATAAGGAATGCAGTGTGGAACTGCAAAGATCTTGTATAAGAAACAGGACTGAATATGCTCCAGTGATGGAGTGGGCAGAAATCCAGATAGGAATACCAAACAGAAGTCACGCTAGGACTTTAGACTCAAAAATCTGGATGGCCACGGGCATGTAGGAATTGCCCCAGGTGTAAAAGAAGCGCAAGATGGCCTGTGCTGAAAGCTTGGTCGAGGAAATGGCAGCCTGTCGATGGGTGGTCCAATGGTGCCTATGATGGAACAGTATACTAAGATACCTAAATTCTTTGACTTGTTGAATTGCTCTCTCCCCAAAAATCCAGGGAGTTGGCTTCCACTGGTTACCAAATACCAAGATTTTAGATTTATCATAGTTCAAAAGCAATTTGTTAGAGGATAAATAATCAATACAGGAGGCAATTAAACACTTCTACCCAATCCTTGTACGTGACATAAGCAACATATCGACAGCATACAACAAAAGGGGAAGCGAGAAGTTGCCTAATTTGGGGGGATGGGCGTCAACCAAAGACAAACAAGGTCAAACAAGGCGCCAGGTCATTAATAAATAAATTGAACAAGGTGGGGACTAAAACGCAACCCTGCTTGACCCCTCGATTTGTTGGAATGGGCGCCGAGAACACCCCCTGTGATGACAATTTGACACGGCAACTGGTTCCTGAATGAAGCTTCTGGATCAGAAGAAGTAGACACTTGTCTACTCCAAGATTGACTAATTTCTGCCATAGCAGTTCCCTATCGACCGTTTCAAATGCTCCCTTCAGATCCAGAAAGGCAGCATAGATAAGCCACATGCTACGCGCTGTGGCAAGGAGAGTCATGCCGGCCACATGACCACGGAGGCGTCTTTGGACAATGCTGGCTCTTCAACTTTGAAATGGGGATGAGCACCACACCCTAGAGTCGGACATGACTGGACTTAATTGTCAGGGGTCACCTCTACCTTTATACTTAACATACTTGGAGACAACATGGGACAAGGCCACACAGTTATCGAGAACAGACTTACCAGCTCGAAAGCCAGCTTGTTCCGGTCCCCAAACATTGTTTTCTGACAGCCAGGTTGACAGTTTGTCTAAGAGGTATTTGGCATACAACTTGGCTAAGATAGATAATAGACTTATAGGTCGATAGCTTCCAGGTGACTTCTTGTCACCTTCTTATAAATGGGGATTATGATAGATTGTGTCCAGGAATGGGGCATGGTTCCAGAATTGTTCACAATCGTGAATAGATCAGCCAGTAGCGGAGCCCACCAATCAGGATCAGCCTTAAAGATATCAGGAGGTAAGGCATCCGCGCCAGCCGCCTTCCCAGCTTTCAGCTGTAAAATAAGTTGCTTAACCTCAAGTTGTGTGACAGGAGGCCAATCCTGGAGCTCTGAGAATAATGATGGGGATACGGACTCAGAGTTTGCACAATCCTGAAAGAAAACTGACTTAATGTAATCTTCCCAGGAAGAAGAAGAAGAAATTAGAGAAGGAGGCAAGGGCGCATTATGGAAAAAGCCTGAAGTAATGTGCCAAAATTGCTTCGAATCCCTGGACAAAATAGCTTTGTGGAGTATGTTCCACTGTGAGGAGATGAAGTTTTGATGCGCACCATCAATGGCATCTCTGAGTTGTTGTTTCAATGAGAAATAGCATGGGGATAAGGTCAACGCTCTCGAGTTTTGAAACTCCTTGAAAATTACACAAGTCTCACCCCTTACTCTCTCTAATTTCAGTTCAGTCTTGTCTCTCACAGCCTTGTTAAAACAGTAGCTAAGGAGACTGTCACAAAAGGTAAGGGAGTCTGGTCCACTCTACCCCTCCCCCAGTAATTAAAGCACTGGAATCAACAACACAGAAATTCAAAATGCACTGTCATGAGCAAATAAGTAATGCTGTATCTAAGGCAGAAGTTGTTTTTGTTGTTGTTCAGTTGTTAAGTCGTGTCCGACCCTTCGTGATCCCATAAACCATATCCCGCCAGGCCTTCCTGTCCTCCACTATCTTCCTGAGTTCACTCATTTTCATGTTTGTTGCATCGGTGATGCTGTCTAACCATCTCATCCTTTGCCTTCCCCTTCTCCTTTTGCCTTCAATCTTTCCCAGCATCAGAGTCTTCTCCAGAGAGTCCTCTCTTCACATTAGGTGGCCAAAATATTTGAGCTTCAGCCTTAGTACCTGTCCTTCCAGGGAACAGTCAGGGTTGATTTCATTTAGGATTGACTGATTTGATCTCCTAGCAGTCCAAGGGACTCTCAGGAGTCTTCTCCAGCACCACAGTTCGAAAGCATCTATTCTTCGGCGCTCAGCCTTCCTTATGGTCCAACTCTCGCAACCATACATTGCTACTGGGAACACCATCGCCCTGACTATACGAACTTTTGTTGGCATGGTGATATCTCTGCTTTTTATTATGCTGTTTAAGTTTGCCATAGCTTTCCTTCCAAGGAGTAAGCGTCTTTTAATTTCATGGCTGCTGTCTCCGTCTGCAGTGATCTTGGAGCCCAAAAAAGTAAAATCTGTTACTGCTTCCATTTCTGCCCCTTCTATTTGCCAGGAATTGATGGGACCAGATGCCATGATCTTAGTTTTATTAATGTTGAGTTTCAAGCCAACTTTTGCACTCTCCTCTTTCACTCTCATCAAGAGGCTCTTTAGTTCTTCTTCGCTTTCTGCCATTAGGGTGGTATCGTCTGCATATCTGAGGTTGTTGATGTTTCTCCCGGCAATCTTGATTCCGGCTTGCGATTCATTCAGCCCTGCATTTCTCATAATGTACTCTGCATATAAGTTAAATAAGCAGGGTGACAATATACAGCCTTGCCGTACTCCCTTCCCAATTTGGAACCAATCAGTTGTTCCATGGCCGTTTCGAACTGTTGCTTCTTGACCCGCATACAGGTTTCTCAGGAGACAGGTAAGGTGGTTTGGTACCCCCATCTCTTTAAGAATTTGCCACAGTTTGTTGTGATCCACACAATCAAAGGCTTTTGCATAGTCAGTGAAGCAGAAGTAGATGTTTTTTTGGAACTCTCGTGCTTTCTCCATGATCCAGCGCATGTTGGCAATTTGATCTCTAGTTCCTCTGCCTCTTCGAAACCCAGCTTGTACTTCCGGTAGTTCTCGGTCCACGTACTGCTGAAGCCTAGCTTGTAGGATTTTGAGCATAACCTTGCTAGCATGTGAAATGAGTGCAATTGTGCGGTAGTTTGAACACTCTTTGGCACTGCCCTTCTTTGGAATTGGAACGTAAACTGACCTTTTCCAATCCTTTGGTCACTGCTGAGTTTTCCAAATTTGTTGGCATATTGAGTGCAGCACTTTCACAGCATCATCATTTAGGATTTTAAGTAGCTCAGCTGGGATATTATCATCTCCACTAGCTTTGTTGTTAGTGATGCTACCTAAGGCCCACTTGACTTCACTCTCTAGGATGTCCCGCTCTGGGTCAGTGACCACACCAGCGTGGTCATCAGGAACATTCAGATCTTTCTTGTATAGTTCTTCTGTGTATTCTTGCCATCTCTTCTTAATCTCTTCTGCTTCTGTTAGGTCTCTGCCTTTTTTGTCCTTTATCATGCCCATCTTTGCACAAAACGTTCCCTTGATATCTCCAATTTTCTTGAAGAGATCTCTAGTCCTCCCCATTCTGTTGTTTTCCTCGATTTCCTTGCATTGTTCATTTAAGAAGGCCTTCTTATCTCTCCTTGCTATTCTCTGGAAATCTGCATTCAGTTGTTTATATCTTTCCCTTTCACCCTTGCTTTTCGCATTCCTTCTTTCCACAGCTATTTGTAAAGCCTCATCTGACAGCCACTTTGCTTTCTTGCATTTCTTTTTCTTTGGGATGGTTTTCGTTGCTGCCTCCTGTACAATGTTACGAACTTCCGTCCATAGTTCTTCAGGCACTCTGTCTACCAGGTCTAATGCCCTAAATCTATTCTTCACCTCCACTGTATACTCATAAGGGATATGGTTTAGGTCATATCTGACTGGTCTAGTGGTGTTACCTACATTCTTCAGTTTAAGCCTGAATTTTGCAATAAGAAGCTCATGATCTGAGCCACAGTCAGCTCCAGGTCTTGTTTTTACTGACTGTATAGAGCTTCTCCATCTTTGGCTGCAAAGCACATAATCTATCTGGTTTCGGTATTGACCATCTGGTGATGTCCATGTGTAGAGTCGCCTCTTGTGTTGTTGGAAAAGTGTGTTTGCTATGACCAGCGTGTTCTCTTGACAGACTCCGTTAGCCTTTGCCCTGCTTCATTTTGCGCTCCAAGGCCAAACTTGCCTGTTGTTCCGTTTATTTCTTGATTTCCTACTTTAGCACTCCAGTCTCCTATGATGTACATCTTTTTTGGGTGCTAGTTCTAGAAGGTGTTGTAGGTCTTCATAGAACCGGTCAACTTCATCTTCTTCGGCATCAGTGGTTGGGGCATACACTTGGATTACTGTAATGTTGAATGGTTTGCCTTGGATTCGAACTGAAATCATTCTGTCGTTTTTGAGGTTGCACCCCAGGACTGCCTTTCCCACTCTTTTATTGACTATGAGGGCTTCTCCATTTCTTCTAAGGGATTCATGCCCACAGTAGTAGATATGATGGTCACCTGACTTAAATTCGCCCATGCCCGTCCATTTTAGTTCCCAAGACGTCAATGTTCAATCTTATCATCTCATTTTTGACCACATCCAGCTTGCCTTGATTCATAGACCTCACAGGCAGAAGTACTCATTCATAAAAGAATGATCCTGTGTAATAATAGCCTGATTCTATTCAAGTTTACCCAGAAGTAAGTACCTCTGAGTTCAATAGAATTTACTCCAAAAGTGATATACAGTACATAGGATAGCAACCTTAGAATTCAAAGGTCACTTCTAGCATCCACAGAAATACTATAAAACGTCTCCATCTCGACCCAGAAAAATATGCAAAAACATATTATCTAGATGTGAAGCAAATATAAAAAACTGAATTTAAATTCAAAATTGCAAGTGTGAATGTCACACAGTAGCGTTGCTGGAGGGAGTGCTGCAATCTTTGCCTTCACCACCAGAATGGCTCCAGGGGTGAGTAGGAGGGGCCATGTTACACCAGTTTGCAAGGCGCAGTGCAACACCTTGCACCACTTAGGGTGCCACACCCCCTCCAGCAATGCCACTGATGTCACAGCTGAAGACTTTACAAAAAAATTAGAGTAAATTGTATAAATATGGACAAAGATGTACGTAAAAAGTATGAAAAGATGTTGCCAGGGATAGGGACCCAAAAAGTGTATTCAAACCATGCATTTGGTACCTTTGCTCCTTGCAGGAAGCTGCAGCAAGCTGTTTGTAGGAAAGAAAAAAAAACCTGAGGATAAAATGCTATACCTACTGCAGGCCATGTCAACACTGAGCACAGTTATCATAGTCCATAACCCTTGTTCCCTAGACGATCAGATCAAGAAACGCCTGCAAAATTCTTCATAATAAAAATCTGTGTGTGTGGCATAAAACTACAAGACAGAAGAAATCTGGGTCATGACAAGTGCTATCTGCTTCAACACCTGGTGCATGGCAGACATCCAAGATAAACACTGTAAGATGCTGCAATATGAGATACAATCTTAGCACTTATGCATTCAACAGTAGATCGTTTTGCTGATGAGATTTGGTATCTTTGTTTTTTTTGGATGAAATATGTTTCAGCAACGTACCACCAAGATTAAATTGACTGAGAATGCACATCCAGCTGACATGACCTGCAGAAATTCAAAGCACATTCTTCAAGCAACTGTACTATAGTTCAGCTATAAGAACCAACAACATTACAGGGCAGACATGGGCTTCTCAAGGGTACTCCATTCTCCAACCTTCTTAAAAACTTTGAATGCAATGGGGTGAAATCTGCCACAATAAAGGTAATGATTTAGAGGGAGGTTCCCAACAAACACTGGTTTCATGACTGTTCAAGAACCACAAGAACAAGAGCATTATAGTACATGACAAATGGAAGTCAAATCACAGTAGAAACGTCCTCAAGAATCAGTAACGAATGCTGGCTTTACACAGTTGCCAAATGTTTCATGTGAGAGGAGCAGTTTGTCTGAACTGCCTTCTCACATATAATTTAAATATTACATGTAGTACAGGTGGGCCCCCATATCCACTGATTCGCTATCCACAGTTTCAGTTATCCACAGATCGTGGGGACCCCCCCCCCCAGGCTTTTACTTTTTTCCCAGTAAGCTTCGTTTCTTCCTTAAACAAACAGGAGAAGCAGCCTCTGGCTGCTTATTACAGGCAAGTAGAATGAGACTAAGTACTAGAGAGGCTCTGCAAGGTTAACAGAAACCTTGCAGAGCCTCTCTAGGACTTAGTCTCGTTCTACTTGCCTGCAATGGAGGCTGTTTCTCTGTTTGTTTTAAGGAAGAAACAAAGCTTGCTGAAAGAAATAAGAGCTGGGGGGGGGGAAGCATGCCTTCCTGCAGGGGAGGCAGGGTGGAGGGGCCCTCAGGAAACCATGGAGGGGGTGTTCGCTCTTATCTACGGTTTCAAGTATCCACGGAGGAGGGGCCTGGAACATATCCCCAGCGGATATGGGGGCCCACCTGTATTTAAACCACACATGAAATCACTCAAGGGAAAAGCTATGTCCCAGAAATGTAAACAAAAATAGGCATAGTACAGAATCTTAAGGGACAAACTACTTGTGTTTTGACCTAAGGTTGTTTATTTCCTTCTTTTTAAATAACATGCAGGAGCACATGAGAAAAAGGTCAGAACGTAACAGGGAGTACTTTGCCCCTCAACTGCATGCCCACCCCATTTTAATTATAAAAACAATTTCTGTTGAAAGTCAATGGAAGCCTTCCCCCCTTCCTAATTTTAATAGGGATCAGAACCATGGGGAAGTGTACTATTAAATACCTCCTGCCATGTTTTGCATACACCCTCACATACTATTTGAAAAAAGAAAAGAGAAAAGCCCAGGCCAAGATATGCCACTGTTATACTTGGAATATTCGTGGAGGAAATATCTATCAAAGGTCATTAGGAGGCGAGGCATGATAGCCAAGTGAAACCTCTGTGTTCAGAAGCAGTATGCCACCAATGCTCATTGATAGAGGATGAAAACAAGGGAGGATTATTAGGGCTGTTCTTGCCATGCTCTTTATTTCACTAACTCATGGTCATCTGGTGTATGTGCTCATAGTACAGCTGAAAAAATGACAGCTTATCTTTCCCTTCTTGGGAAAGCACTGTTCATTTACACTGGCAATGAACAATTGGCTTCAACCCTGTCTATACAATATACTTGTTGCAACTGTTATTGTTACAGATCATTTAGCTGACAAGGCTCTTAGTAGAAGACTCTACAAGATGCTAAGGTTAATGCAAGGAAATCATTTTCACCTAGCCATTTGAAAAGCATTGAATGAAGTGATGTTTTTCACCACAGCTAAAGAACAAGTTGAAGAGACTTTGTGAATACAGTACATCAAAAAGCATGCAAGAAGTACTGAACCCTATGATTGATTATCTAGACTTAGAAGTGAAGTTCTGTACTTTTGTACAGGCACTGTTCACAAATGTGGAAACAAAGACAGTCCTTTGGGCAAGATAATGGTTGAGCTTCATGACCATGAAATAAAGATACATATCCCTGGCTTAGGAACCCAAGATTTTGGAAAGCACTCAAGGCATCCCTTAGATTAGAAGATGAATCTCACAAAACTATGACAATGACAAGTTTGGAAAAGGCTGTTATAATATAAATCACCTGGCTCACCTCTCTGTCTGAGGAACAAAATCACTAAATGCATGAAGAGCTTTTTTAACAATCCGTCACAGGAAACCCATATTCTTCTCTTTCCTTGGATCTCTGGTTAGAAATTACCATGAACAAGAGCTCAAATACAAATGGTAAACATTTTGAAATGCTGCTGACTCATCCAAGAAATGTGAACTCTGTAAGGAGTGTCCAGGCTGCATGACATGCCATTACTACTGCCAACTAATCTGCTACTTGACTGAACATGGATAGGAACACAATTATTGTTGGTCACAGCCACTTTGCATTGTTTTTCTAGCAAAATTTTCCTTCAATTTTTGGGTTAGTTATGTCACTCCAATTTTTTCCCCAACCTATTAACAGCCCGATCCTCTCTAACTTTAAAGTGGCAGAGTGTGCGCTCCGCCGCTCTAAAGTGCTGCAAACGCGCCATATAGTATGTTTACGACAACTTGGGAGTAAGGGCCACCAGCACGGAGGATGGCAGCCCTCACTCCCCCAGTGGACTGTCCCTGCGCCCACCGGTACAGGTAGGTCCCGCACCGGTGCAGGGGGGAGGGCGGGCAGGGGTATGTAGGGAGGAGAGCCATTGGCTGAACCAGGCCAGGAGAGGGCGGGGATATTGGCGGCGCACTCCACCAATATCCTCGGCCCTTTCCTGGACCGGTTTGGCCTTACTCTGCCACCTCGGATGCACACTAGCTTCAGAGCTGGCGTACATCTGAGGAGGCCCATAGAGGGCAGCTCTACACTCGGGGAAGGGGATGAACGTCCCCTCCTCCCGAGGTGTTCCCAGGTCATGCTGGTGCAGCCCAGGAACAGGCTCAGGATTCCGCGGCCATCCCTTTAGGCCAGCTGCGGAACGTTGCGCAGGATTGCACTGTAAGATATCAAAGCTGTTGTCAGACTTTTTTGAGTTACACAGCTGTCAGATACTGGTAATGGAATCCTGCTATCCTGCCTTGACCAATTTCAAAACTCTAGGTTTTAAAGAACTATTGAGCCTTAATCCTGTATACACCTACCTGGAAATAAGCTCCATGAGACAAAATGGGACTTACCTCTGAGCAGATATGCTTAACATTGTAGTAATAAAGGTTCAGCACATATCACGTGTCATTATTTGGTTTTAAACAAAGAAATTCAAGATTCAGAAATCTGAAAAACAAGTTTCGCCAGACAAAGTTTCATCACCAAATCCCAGTTTCCCAGGATTCTACATTGTCATGTGAATTCAGCTTCAGTCATTTGTCTTTTAACAGTGGAGATTTAGTAGCTGTTGAATATATTCTTTTTTCCCCCTTTTGCTTCAGTGCTAGTACTAGCCCAGCAGCAGAAGTTGCCAAGACTGTTTGATGCATCCGGCTGGCATGCACTTTCCTTGGTCATTAGTACTGCTGATGTTCACAGTTCATGAAAATGTGCCTAGGGAAAGAGGGCATTGCAAACCAATGTATAGCCATAGTAATAGTTGCATGATGGAAATTGAAAGCTTTTAGACTCTTATCTCTATTTAATGTTGTCCAATAACAGGTTTATTTTGCCTATTTTGTATCTTGTGGGCCAAAATATAGTAAATATTTTTAACTTGCACTTTCTCTTTTAATAAAAGGATTTGAATCCTACTTTTAAAATGTGTAAGGTTTAAGAAGTTTGTTTCAATCACTAGCGTCGACAGGGGGAAGCGGGGGGGCGGGCCGCCGGGGGGCGTCGCGCGTATGGGGGTGACGCGCGACGCCCCTCACTTACATTTTTGTGGTGGAGGTGGGCCCGCCCGCCCTCCCCTGGGTCCGTTTGGCTCTAAAATGAGCCAAAAACGGAGCGGGGAGGGCGCTCCGCTCCTGCGCGTGACGTCACGCGCGGGGGCGGAGCCTCCCCCTTAAGGGTGACGCGCGTCCCCGCTCAGGGGTGTCGCGCGTCGTCGCGACGCCCCTGGTTTCAATGAACATTTCCAGGTCATCAACACTGCCTATCCTTTCAATAACACATGCCTATAAAATGTGAACAACAAGGAATGAAGGGGGATACATGTTGGCTGGAAGCTTTCCTTCAATTTGTCAGTGTATTCTCTTTGACTCAAACTATAATTTGTCTTTTCTTTTTGCTCTCTCCAGTAAGAAAATTTGGATGAATGCTTCAGGAACATTACTATAGTATATTAAAAGCTGATCAAACTCTTTCATGAAAAATGAAATGAAAATAATTCATAATTTTAATTAATTTTTGATTAAGAAAAATAATAAGTTTTTTAAAGCTGCTGTTCCATTTGTCCAGGTGAGCGTACCACTACAAATGACTTTTACATCTGATCAGACTCCTTTGTTGCACTGAAATCTGAAAGAAATGCTTGAAAGCACAACTACTACTGCTTTCCGTAGGAGTGACGAAATAACCATTTAAGAAGTTACTATAAATGTTTATTGGTGCAGAATCATGAAGCGACCTGAAATGGTCATGTGGAGTGGCACCCTTGTGCACCCTTGGTGGGGTGGTGAACAGGCAAGCCCCCAGCCGATTTGTCTACCGCCCTCTCCAGCCTGCCACTCCACAGGGTGCTGTGATCCTCTTCAGACATGCTGAGATCAGCAGTACCAGCCTATATTCCCCCAAGGGGTCCATACCACTGCGCGGACACCTTTGGGTACTGCGTGGTGGTGCAATGATGTCTCTCAGGGTTCAGGGATGATGTCATATGTCATCAATGACTTCTGGTTCAGCTGATCTCTGTGCAGTTCGGCTTCAAGCTACGCAGCTTGCCAGGAACACTGGTAGCAGCTCCCTTCTCCCTCCAGTGCTGCAGGAAGGAGGGGGGGGGGGGAGAGAAAAGCTGCCACAGTTCCAGATCACCTCTCTTCATCTATTTGGGGCTCATGAAGAACCAAGGAGGCAGGGACAGGCAATTTGGAGCCCACTGCTTCCCTTTATTTACAAAGACTGCAGTGTGCAGCGTCAATGAGCAGGAGCAGGGGATGCTGAGAATACTGCTCCTGTTCATTTTTAATAGCAGTGGTGTGGAGCAGGGAGGCTGCTCTTCACCATGCTCTTCATTAATAAAGGGAAGTGGGAATGGGGGCACACCTGCTCGTTCACTCACTCACCCCCCTCCTCATCCATGGGGTTGGGTTCATGCACAAAGGTAACATTGGGGGGATTCGGGTAGTGTGGGGGCACACACTACCCCTGCATTGGATGCATCTGAGAGAAAGGAAAGAAAGAAAATGAAATACTAGCTACAAAGGTAGCAATGAGGGGATTTGATTACGCACTTGAAGAGCAGCAAGAGGGCAAAAAAAGGAGGAAAAGTGAAGGGAGATTCAGCTGAACAAAAGCTGTGGTAAACCTAGATTATGAGACTGGAGACATAGAGAAGGTGAGTTTGTTCAGAAAAGAACAGATAGCAGGGATGGAGAGCATGGGAAGAAATGTGGAATACTTGATCACAGTAATTTCTGAGCAACACAGCAAGACCTTCAGCAGCAAAAGAGAGGGGAGGCATTGGATGAATGAGTTTTCAGGTTGAGACAGGTCAGAATCCCTCCTCTAACAAATGATAAAGGAGAGTTTGAACCACAAGAGGAGAAAGATGTGAAAGCAAGAATCCTCATCACATAATAAAAGTGAAAATTCTGGATATGTCCCAGCCCTGCTCCATTTCTTATCTGCTTCTCAAAATACCCTGTATTGAAGTATGAAAAGACAGTAGTGTGAGTTCTGGATGGGCTATTATTAACAGGAATATTACATTCAAATCTATAATAGAAAAAGGGACATTACACAATGAGAGATAGGGAACCTATTTAACTAGTTTTTAAATATAGTATCAACATTTAATGGGGCAAATTTTATATCCTATGTAGCGTTAATACAACTACTGAAAATGTACCAAATAATTGTGGCAAAACGTTTGCCAAGGATTGTCAGAATATGGGGGGAGGGGGAAGGAAAGATTTAGTGAAAGCAGTTTTTGCAAGGTTAAACTATAGCTCAGGTTTACAGAAAATTAATGAAAATATAGCAGCATCTTCTTAACTGTAACCATAAAATGGTACAACTGTCTGTTTCTATGGATCTAATTAAATTGCAACAGTGCAGTCAATGAATTGTTGCACAGTAGCTGAAGCATGTTACACTGCAACTGTGTCGGCAGAATGGGAAAATCATGACTCAGTCGCATGAACAGCATGACTTTTAAGCCTAGTTCCATGCTCTCTGAGGGCATGCACTGATTCCTAGGACTGAACTGTGAACAGCATTGATTTCTCTCATAGCAATTTAACATAGCAGTTAGAAGTTTCCCAACCCAAAACATATTGTTACTTGCTTCCCATTTCCCCAAGCAGTTCCAGGAGATAGCACTACCTGGGTTTGGCTTCACTGAAGGCTTCACCACCTCACATCACACTTCCAAAGTGTGAGACACTCTTATTTCAAGGTTCCTTCTTGGCTCACTCACTCCCAAATCTCATCTCAAACACTGCAAAATGCTCTCTCTCTCTCTCTCTCTCTCTCTCTCTCTCTCTCTCTCTCTCTCTCTCTCTCTCTCTCTCACACACACACACACACACACACACACACACACACTTTACAGTAGCCTCTTTCTTAAACTTGATCACCTCTTCCACACTCTTATAGCTTTCCTCATTATAAATATTCCAGAGAGATTTCTATACCCAGAGACCATTATTTCCAAACAGTTCCAATTAGTAGCCATCAACTGGCCATTATTAAACTGACCATTTTATAACCATAAGCTGACCATTAATTTTTGTCAAATTTCAGGCCCTGATCAAACATAACTTTGAAGCAAACCATACAATAAGCCTATTTACAAGAATAAAGCCGCTGTATAGATGTTAAAAAGCATGGGAGACAGAATAGAGCCCTGTGGCACCCCACACTGTAAAGGGCAGGGCGCCGAACAGGCGTCTCCCAGCATCACCATCTGGGACCTGTCAGCCAAGTAGGAACAGAACCACTGCAAGGCAGTGCCCCCTAGTCCCAACATGGGCCAGCCGACCCATGGTCGATAGTATCAAAAGCCGCCGAGAGATCCAAAACACTCCAACTCACTCGCTACAGGAGCCAAGTGGAGCAAATCCCAGACAACTCAAAAGAGCTCCGCTGGACGGTTACTCGCAGACGCAATGGTGGCAGAGAAAAACGCCTTCTTCGCTGCCATCACCGCCACGGAGTAGGCCCTGAAATGGGCTCTAGGCTGTGTTCGGTCAGATTCATCACAAGTTTTCTTCCACCATCGCTCTAGGCGTCAGCCCAGTCATTTCATTGCCCGCAGCTCCTCAGTAAAGGAGCCGCCTTGGCTCGACGGCAAGGCCATGGCCGTTCAGGAGTGATCTGATCCAAGGCTCTCGCTGCCTCCCCATACCACAGGGCAGCCAGAGCATCAGATGAATCACTGACCCGGGAAGTCAGTTTATCTAAACAAAGCAGGACAGAGTCTCTCAGTTCTTGCCAAAACAACCATTTTGTATAAGCTTACCATCTGTCCCGGATAAACTGGGACAGTCCTGGTTTCCGGGTCGGAACCAGGTCTGTCCCGGTTTTCCGGGTTGCTGCCAGGCCTTCCCAGCCGGCCGGCTACATCGCGGCGGGCCAGGAGTCTTCTAAGCCTCGCCGGCTGCGTTCAGGCCAGCCAGGGCTCCTCATGCATCTGCGCGAGGCTCACGCAGGCGCACAACGCCTGGGAGAGCTCTCCCAGCAAAAATCCCCCAAAACCATTGTACGCCTGTGCGAGCCTCACAGACGTGCAAGGAGCCCTGGCCGGCCAGGCTCAGAAGAGTCGAGGCCTGCCACGATGAAAACGTGGCGGTGGGAGGGGGCAATCTTTAGCTGGTGCAAGGCCAAGGAGAGAAAGGCAGTATGGAGGCTGCCAAAAGGGAGGATAGGATCTGGCATGTGCCATCACTGCTGGATCCACCCCTCCCACTGCCTCCCCACCCTCATTCCTCCCCCTCCTCACCCAATTTCACCCCTCTCCACTCCCGCTGCTCAGTCGCGTCGCTACAACGCGCGACACCCTAGAGCGGGGTCGCGTGTCGCCCTTAAGGGGGAGGCTCCGCCCCCGCGCGTGACGTCACGCGCAGGAGCAGAGCACCCTCCCCGCTCCATTTTCGGCTCATTTTGGAGCCGAACGGACACAGGGGAGGGCAGGCGGGCCTGCCTCCAACTAAAAACTGTAAAGGGGGATCGCGCGTCACCCCTATACGCGCGATGCCCCCCGGCAGCCCGCCCCCCCGCTTCCCCCTGTCGACGCCAGTGCCGCTGCTGCCTTACCTGCTCCAGTGGGTGTGATGAGGTCCGGCGATGTCTGGGGAGCACTTCCGCCTCCTGCAGAAGCACTCCCAAAATAGCTGCTGACTGAGTGCTCCGCACTCCATTGACAGCCATTTTGCAACAGCAGAACTCCTTTCCACTGTTGCAAAATGCTACAGCTGGCAGCCTAGTCTGGCATAGGATTGGGCTGCCCTTGTATGACTTTCTTGTCCCCGATTGTGAAGGATTATTAGCCTACATGAATAAGACCTATTTTCACAGTTATAGTGCTAGTGATTTGTTCTGGCTCAAATAATAACATTTATGGCTTCTCTGCCTTCAGAATTTACTTCTTATTTTTCTGGTTTCTACAGGGATTTTTTGCTATCCAATTACTGTCCTATTTACCAGACAAATCTAACTTTATAGCACTTAGTTGCATACAGTTTGGCAGGCTAAAAGCCACCCAAGAGTAGAATCATCCTGGTGAAATATGTGCCCTTTACAGACAAATAGGGCAATAAAGTACACATTTAATGCTGCACGCATGAAATTATGTCAGCAATTCTCAAATGATATGTCAGGACCCGAGAGTGAATCACAGGCCTCTTGTGGGTGGGTTGCCAAGCTACCAACAGTGGGTGTTGGGAACATGGTGACATCAGGTGCTAAGTAGGGTAACTTCCAAGTTATAAAGTGGGATTAACAGAAAACCAGAACTCCATTGGTGGGTCATATGAGAAAACGATTTGGCAATCTTTTGATCTTGAGGCCTTAACATTAAAAAAGAAAAAAATACAAAACATATGTTTTCTCAAATATATACAGGTGGGCCCCCATATCCACGGATTCACTATCCACGGTTTCAGTTATCCATGAATTGTGGGGACCCCCCCGGCTTTTACTTTTTTCCCAGTAAGCTTCATTTCTTCCTTAAACAAACAGGAGAAGCAGCCTCTGGCTGCTTATTGCAGGCAAGCAGAACAAGGCTAAGTCCTAGAGAGGCTCTGCAAGGTTAACAGAAACCTTGCAGAACCTCTCTAGGATTTAGTCTCATTCTACTTGCCTGCAATGGAGGCTGCTTCTATGTTTTAAAGAAAAAACAAAACTTGCTGAAAGAAAAATAAGAGCTGGGGGGGTGTGCACGCCTGCCCGCAGGGGAGGCAGGGCGGGGGCCCCTCAGGAAACCATGGAGGGGGTGTTCGCTCTTATCCACGGTTTCAAGTATCCACGGAGAGGCCTGGAACATATCCCCAGTGGAAATGGGGGGAGTACTGTACTACAAAGCTAGCAGAGATAATATTATCCCAGCTGAGCTATTTAAAATCCTAAATGATGCTGCTGTTAAAGTGCTGCACTCAATATGCCAACAAATTTGGAAAACTCAGCAGTGTCCAAAGGATTGGAAAAGGTCAGTTTACATTCCAATTCCAAAGAAGGGCAATGACAACGAGTGTTCAAACTACCGCACAATTGCACTCATTTCACATGCTAGCAAGGTTATGCTCAAAATCCTACAAGCTAGGCTTCAGCAGTACGTGAACCAAGAACTACTGGAACTACAAGCTGGGTTTTGAAGAGGCAGAGGAACTAGAGATCAAATTGCCAATGTGTGCTGGATCATGGAGAAAGCATGAGAGTTCCAAAAAAACCCTACTTCTGCTTCATTGACTACGCAAAAGCCTTTGATTGTGTGGATCACAACAAACTGTGGCAAATTCACAGGTACTGAGGCTGAAGCTCAAATATTTTGGCCACCTAATGCGAAGAGAGGACTCTCTGGAGAAGACTCTGATGCTGGGAAAGATTGAAGGCAAAAGGAGAAGGGGAAGGCAAAGGATGAGATGGTTAGACAGAATTACCGATGCAACGAACATGAAAATGAGCCAACTCAGGAAGATAGTGGAGGACAGGAAGGCCTGGCGGGATATGGTTCATGGGATCACGAAGGGTTGGACAAAACTTAACGACTGAACAACAACAACAACTGTATTATACAAGTTCCCCCCCCCAACGTCTTATCTTTTATTTTTCAATACTATTTGACAGGTATATTTGTTTGAATTTTTTTCCTACACAATTCAGCTGATTTTAACTACAAACTTTCAACATAGTTTCCTAGGCATAAATCCCCTTGGTTTAACTGGGTTTACATTAGGACTCCTGTGCACAAAACAGCAATTTACGGCGCAATCCTCTCTAACTTTGGCCCAAAGGGGGAGGCTCCACAGGTGTCATGACTCCTCTGTTCCCTGCCAGCAGGATGACCAGTAAGCAGGTCCAAGGGGAAAGGGAGAGTCATACACCCATGACCATGATTCAGGTGGCTAAAATGATGCTGGGGGGAGGAGCAAGCAGATGGCTCATCATGTGCCATGTCCAATGGGGAAGGGGCAGCAGATGACCACACACAGAAGGCCACAAATCGATACGTGGCCGCTGCAAATGCGATAACACTCTTCTCATTTATGTGTATTATTGCTGTGTGATGAGACTGCTCTACCTGTGATGCCTAGCTCATGACAGAATTTTCAACTAGCCTACCAGATTAACACTTATCAAAACCACATTAACAACATGGTGTAACCGCATAACAAAATGTAAATCAAGCTTTTAAAAATTACTAGTTTAGAAAACAGCATCCCAAAATTATGGTAGCAAAATTTTTATCACAAGACACAGGGCTTCTCCACTGGCGTTGCTAGAGGTGGGGTGAAACGGTAAGTCTTACACAGTGGTAACCGCTCCGTTCCATGGTGGCCCTGCCCACTCACCGTTGGAACCAGTCCAAGCAGCGAAGGCAACGCGCAGGATGGAACGGAGCGGTTACCGCTGTGCAAGACTTACCGTTCTGCCCCACCTCTAGCAACGCCAGTGGGCTTCTCCAAACGTTTTCTTCTTGAATTAACAAAAAAATAATAATCAATGGTTAAGTTATGCAACAGGACCATATTAATTAAAAAAAAAGTATTATGAGAAAAAGTGCAAACTGATGCGGGGGGAACTGTAAGCACTTAGGGCAGATTGTAATTTCCCTCTCCTTTTACTGAAACTCAATTTTAGTTTTAAATGAAAGAATACAACATCAATACAGGAGTGTGCTTACCTTGCCAATACAGCAAAAGTACAATTATGTTTATTTTTAGATTCAAACCGAGCACTTCCAACAACCACTACATTTAGTTTTATGAATGAATATTATATTAGATATTTAAAAGCTGCTTATCGCAATGTAGTGTACTAAAGTCCAATTTTACTGTTTTATACATACAAATAGAGAAAAGAAGCAGCATGGTTTTATATCATATTTTCCATTTATTAATTAATGTTTCTTTTATAAGCCTTCCAATGAGAAGCCTGGAGAGCTTAGTTTTATATAAAAACATATAAAACTGGAGAACAAGCCCTACAAGGAAAGGGTTGAGGAAACTTGGTATGTTTAGCCTGGAAAAGAGGAGGCTGAGAGGGGATATGATAACGCTCTTCAAACACCTGGAGGGCTGTCATATGGAAGAAGGAACAAGTTTGTTCTTGACTGTGTCTGAGAGTAGAACTAGACCAAATTGGTTTAAGCTGCAGAAGAGGAGATTCCAGTTGGATACCAGGAAGGAAAATATTGACAGTAAGGATGGTTTGGCAGTGAAACAGATTGCACAGGGAGGTGGTGGATTCTCCCTCACTGGAGATCTTCAAGCAGAGGCTTGACAGGCACCTGCTGGAGATGCTCTAGGACTGTAGTTCTCCAACTTTTACAGGCGAATAAGGGAGCATGTAAGTCTCCCTTGCAGTCGTTGCAGTCTCTGCAGCAACGGCTCTTCCAGGGTCCCACCACCATGGAAAAAGGGCTTTCCTTCCCATACCTGGGGTCACGCCGGCTCTCCAGGGGTTGCAGGGGACCCAAAGTCCCCTCCCCCCCCCGCATGCCTCAGATGAGCTTCCAATTGCGCTCAGAAGCTACTTCCGGTTTTTGGCAAAAACTGGAAGTAGCTTCTAAATGCAATTGGAAGCTCTTCTGAGGCACAGGGGCATAGAGGGGTCTGCAGGCCCCTCTCAACCCCCAGAGGACCAGTATGATCCCTAGTAAGTGAAAAACCATGGTGGCGGTTTTCTTTTTTCCATGGTGGTGGGACCCCCAAAGTGATGTCGATGATATCGCCGCATTTCTCCGCACCTCTTAATGGGGTAGCAGCTGCTTCCATTTTTTTGTGGTGGGTCATGAACCACCACTTTGAGAACCACTGCTAAAGGAGGATTTCCTGCTAGATGGCCTAGATGGTCCCTTCCAACTCTATGATTCTATGATGATGTCCAAACTCACAACAACAAAAAAATCTCCATTCCTATGTTTCAGTACACATTTTAAGTCCAATGAAGTTCAGGAGTACTGGAGTCACATAATGCCTTTTTCAAAGTGTAAGGTGATATATACAATCATAAAATTATAGTGCTGGGACAAACACGGTCAACTAGTCCAACCCACTGCCTTAAGCAAGAAATCCTCCTAGAGCAGCGGTTCTCAACCTGTGGTACATGTACCCCCAGGGGTACGTGGGCAGCAGGTTGGGGGTCCCCATTATCAGCTGCTGCGATCAGTAGCTGATAAGGGGGAGCGGGAAAACAGCGAAATTGCCTCCGGTAAATCCCTTACCTTGTCTCTCAGCCGCCTCCATCTTGAATCTCGCAAAAATCTTGCAAGATTTAAGATGGAGGCAGCTGGGAGACAAGGTAAGGGAAGCTACCAGGGGCAATTTCGCCATTTTTCCCGGACTGCGGCGCGGCTGGGTGGGTTCTCCTGTTTGTGCCGCAACCCGGAGGGTAAAGCTACAGCCCTGCCAATTCGGCAGGTCTGTAGCTTCAGAGGAGTTGTTGGGGGGGGGGCCCTGGTGACCTTTTTTCCCCACTCCCGGCCCCAGCAGCGCCCCCCAGGTGGCAGCTGCTTCGTGCGCTACCCCCCAGGGGAGGGGTTATCGGCTGGGCGCGGGGGTGAAAAAACAAACAGTAAAGGCATTTATCTTGTTCCGGTGCACAGTCATGAGGGCGAGCAGGAAGTGGAAGTGCCTCTCTAGGAAGTAACTCCCTAGTCTCGCTGGTGAGTCTTGCTAGGTGCACATGCGTCCAAGAGAGGCACTTCGTCTTCCTTCCTGCTTGCCCTCATGGCTGTGCACCGAAACAAGATAAGTGCCTTTACTGTTTGTTTTCGCCCCCGTGCCCGGCCAATAACCTCTCCCGGGACTGGGGGTAGCGCACGAAGCAGCTGCCACCCGGGCGGCACTGCTGGGGCCAGGAGCGGGAGAAAAAGGACACTAAAAATGAAAAATCCCCCCCAAAGGGTTTTTTTTTCCCCACATGCCCCCATTTTTCCCGGGCTGTGGCGCGGCCAGGCGGGTTCTTCCCAAATCAGCAAGGCTGTAGCTTTACCCTCCGGGTTGCGGCGCGAGCGGGACTTGTGGGGCATGTGGGTAAAAAACACCCTTTTGGGGAGGTGCACTTTTGGGGGGGTCCAGGGGTACGTGGACTTTGGGGGCCTGCATAGGGAGTACGTGGGCCCCCAAAGGTTGAGGAACCCTGTCCTAGAGCATCTCCAGCAGGTGCCTTTCCCAGCTTGGTGTCATCTGCAAATTTGATGAGGCCTCCTTTTATCCCTTCATCCAAGTCATTGATGAAGATGTTAAAGAGAACCAGAGACATTCGTCCCCTTACCCCGAGTAAAGCCCCAGCCTGCGCAATGGGGCTACTCAGAACTGTGCCTGCTAATTTGCTGGTGCAGAACAAAAGCTTTGTAAAAGCAGAAAAGGCCCAGGAGATCACCAGGAGGCCTGATCTGCCGTGTCTCTGCCCTCCCCACCCCATTACTCCCCCTCCCCACCCTTCCTAGCCCATGCGCCACTTGGTGCGGAACGTACCTGCTCCAGCGTGTAGTCCACTGGATTCAGCACCAGCAGGAGGGTGCATGCCTTCCTGCTGGCACTGCCTACTCTCTAGGTGTCACAACTGTGGTCACTATGCCGGCACTGCGGTTGCAGCACCAGCGCTGCCCAAGCACAGGAGGATTGTGCCGTAACTCTTCAAGTTAGGCCAGAGCTGAAAGGAGGAGGGCTCATTTCAAAAATCTTCACCTTCAGTGGAATATACAGGCACATATACAGGCTCTTTTGGTTATTTTCAAGGGAAGCGTTCAAACACAAACATAAAAATGTTTTTCCATTCAGTATGAGAGCAAGAAGCGCTGGTTCTGATTTGGCTTTGTGATGACATCATGTAGCTAAATTTGATTGACTACGTGTTATCATTATAAAGCCATTTTACAATTTCTATTGAAATCAATTGAGTTTACAAGAACTTAAAAATGTCTAGATTATGTTCAGCATTAGTAAGAATGCTTGCAGTACTCAAATTGAGCATGTTGTCTACTAGCAATATTTAGCATTTACAGTGCAATCCTATGCATGTCTACTCAGAAGTTAGTTCCATTGAATTCAATACACCAGTGGTTCTCAAACGTTTTAGCACCGGAACCCACTTTTTAAAATGACACTCCATTGGTACCCACCTAGCTTTACGAGACTAAAAGAAAGGTGATCTAGAAAGAAATAATATATTTCTTTATTTACAAGTAATATTTTATTTTGTTTGCAAAAAACTCAATCCATTTGTCATAATGAAGCAGCCCTAATAAATAGCCTCAAGGCTTGAGGGGCTTAGTTATGTGACCCAGCCTTCACCTGCCCCCCACTACCTGATATTGACAGACTGGGGGAAAAACACACCAAAAAAAAAAAAAGACGCTCAAACATTTATCTCCCTATATTTACACAAGCTTGCAAACTACAGGAGCTCAGCTGTTTTCAGGGTAATTAGCAACGATCTTGCAAACTGCAGGAGGTCAGCTCTTTGAAGGGCAATTAGCAGCTATCTGATTTTTGAATAGCCTCAGGGATTGTGCCAATTATCTATCTTTCTATCACCAAAATGAGCGAACCCACCAGAAATCAGGTTGCGACCCACCAAGTGGGTCCCGACCCACAGTTTGAGAAACACTGCAATACACCCTCTCAGGTAAGTGTGCATAGGAATTTAGCTTTAATTTGATAGCTATGTTACCATGTGATGAGCTAGAACTTGCCTGGCCAGTGTGTTTGATTTATGAAATGTGTTGTCAACACAGATTCTGAAGCTGAAAAACTCCACAGGTATTAGTGACAAATAACTATTTCCTGCTGGCTTTAGAATGAATGCAGACATAAAATGCAGTGTACATCAGAGCTCTTCAATTGAGTCATAGGCCTGCTTTTTTATCTCATCGACTGTGCTGTAAATTTATAGATAATCCATTTAAATCAAAGCTCTTACACTATCATTATGAATTATGACATAAGAATGAAAAAAGTAGGAACTAGAGTTGTACTGTCATGTAATTATTTTGTGAACTTGAAGATTTCTGAAGTATATAGATGCTTTCAACAGAAATCCTTATGCTTGTCTTCACTTAATTACCACAAATACTGGGAATTCAGTGACATCATTAATACCCCCCCAGGTACCTTTATAACTATGTAGAAACCCAATAAAATCTAAATTGAGAAATAGCCTTAAAAAGATAGCTTCAGGCATATTTTTCTGAAACTACATTACAGCTGGCAAGATGGTTGGCAGCTCAGTGCTTTCGGCCTTCACAATGCATTTGAGCACAATGTTGATACATAAATAGCATATGCCTTAGACAGAGCATATTGCTTAATTAGCAAGACGTTGAGCTGTTTTTGATTTACCATATCCTTTGTAGATAGACAAAATACAAAAGCCCTTTTCAGATGTTGTAATCTCCGGGGGAAATAAAAAAGTCACATAGGCATGAGGGAACAGCATTAAAGTTCTACTCCCAACTTGGGCATGTTCATTTAACATCTGAATGATAGAGGCTCCTCTTAGTACAATCAGGAGCTCTGTATTTGAAAGTTGTTCTTAAGGTCTCTGAGTCACAGGCCATTTCAGACTTTAACCACGATCACCAAAACTTTGGTGTGCTCAGAAACAGACCAGCAGACAGTGTTGTTTCTTAAGAATTGTTTACAAGTACAAACTGAAAGAAAGGAGATTTCTGGTTGGGTATCGGGAAGAAAGTATTGATGGTAAAGGCAGTTTGGCAGTGGAACAGATTTCCGATGGAGGTGGTGGATTCTCCCTCACTGGAGACCTTCAAACAGAGGCTTCACATGCACCTGCTGGAGATGCACCAGGAGGATTTTTTGCTACACGTAGGGGGTTGGAAATCCTAAATGATGAGGGTCGGACACGACTTAACGACTGAACAACAACAAGGGGGTTGGAATAGAAGACCTTGTGGTCCCTTCCAACTCTATGATTCTATAAGGTCCCTAAAGCTGTTTTCAGTTAGTAGCCTACAGCTGCATTTTGTACAACCTGAAATTCCCAATGAATCTTCTAAAGCACCCCTTGTACATTGTACTTCAATAATCTAACCCAATGGTCACCAAGGCCTGGATAATATGGCCAGGTTACTTCTGTCCAGTGTCAGGTGCCACAGTCCCACACTGAAAAACAAGGCTGAGATGCCTTCCTCCCTGTGCTTTCAAAGCATCTCCCAGATCAAGAAAGCTATTGGTTTGATCCAGAGGCGTTCTTACGCCAGGGGCGCTGGTGTGCTGCGCCCCAGGCGCGGAGTGGACACGGTGCTTCCGGGGGGCGCGGCGCCGGAGCCCGGCTGCCGAGCCCCCGGGAAACAGCGCGCCCACTCGGCCCATCACCGGCTTCCGGAGACGCTTTTCTCCGAAGCCGGGAAGCCCTCCTCCTTGCGACCGTCCATTTCGGCGGTCGAGGGCTTTGTGAGCCGGCCGAACGCGTCGCCCGCTTTTATTTGGGTTTTCTGCACATGCGCAGAACCTTTCTGAGGGCAAACGGGCGTTTGCCCCATACTCAGGAGTGCCTTTTTGGCAGATGCAAGAGGCTGAAACAGGAAGGAGAGTTGAGAAAGACCCATGGCATGTGCTTTCAGTTCTCAAGATTCAAGCCATTAGTAGCAGTAATTGTTGTTGTTGTTGTTGTCCTTTCAGCACCGCGCTGAGCAACCATCCCTGAGTAAGCCACCACTCCAGCACTCACTGGGCCACCTTCCAGAGAGCCCCTTTCCTCTGGGAATGCAATCACCACCCAGCTCTTTATCTCATTTCCCTCCTCAGAACTAGCTATGGCTACTGCCTAGCCCCACTGGTGTTTGCCTTTAAGCCTTTTTCCTGTCTTTCTCCCCACCCTTGCAACCAGAGATTGCTGTGCTTTGGCATCCTGACCCCAAAATCTCCACACCACTTCAAACCTTCACAGCAGATACAGATAGATAACTTTGGTCTTTAGCAATCCTGACCATTGGCCCTCTAATTCCCCTCTATCTTCTGTGTCACATGTGCAGTCAGACTGATGACACACTTAGTGCTTCTGTCTTTTCCTCCTTTGTGTGAGTGCTGCATATGTTTGTGAATTTTGGATTCTTTGTTTATTTTTAAACTGCTTTAGGGGAGACCCGATAATCAGCCCCAGGCCTTCAGTCCAATGAACAATTCCTTGTAACTGATCCATTGCGGACTCGGAGAGCAAGGGGGCTGTGCATCTCACACATGTTGTTGTTCAGTCGTTAAGTCGTGTCCGACCCTTCGTGATCCCATGAACCATATCCCGCCAGGCCTTCCTGTCCTCCACTATCTTCCTGAGTTCGCTCATTTTCATGTTTGTTGCATCGGTGATGCTGTCTAACCATCTCATCCTTGGCCTTCCCCTTCTCCTTTTGCCTTCAATCTTTCCCAGCATCAGAGTCTTCTCCAGAGAGTCCTCTCTTCGCATCAGGTGGCCAAAATATTTGAGTTTCAGCCTTAGTACCTGTCCTTCCAGGGAACAGTCAGGCTTGATTTCATTTAGAATTGACTGATTTGATCTCCTAGCAGTCCAAGGGACTCTCAGGAGTCTTCTCCAGCACCACAGTTCAAAAGCATCTATTCTTCGGCGCTCAGCCTTCCTTATGGTCCAACTCTCGCAACCATACATTGCTACTGGGAACACCATTGCCCTGACTATACAAACTTTTGTTGGCATGGTGATATCTCTGCTTTTTATTATGCTGTCTAAGTTTGCCATAGCTTTCCTTCCAAGGAGTAAGCGTCTTTTAATTTCATGGCTGCTGTCTCCGTCTGCAGTGATCTTGGAGCCCAGAAAAGTAAAATCTGTTACTGCTTCCATTTCTGCCCCTTCTATTTGCCAGGAATTGATGGGCCCAGATGCCATGATCTTAGTTTTATTAATGTTGAGTTTCAAGCCAACTTTTGCACTCTCCTCTTTCACTCTCATCAAGAGGCTCTTTAGTTCTTCTTCACTTTCTGCCATTAGGGTGGTATCGTCTGCATATCTGAGGTTGTTGATATTTCTCCCGGCAATCTTGATTCCGGCTTGCGATTCATTCAGCCCTGCATTTCTCATAATGTACTCTGCATATAAGTTAAATAAGCAGGGTGACAATATACAGCCTTGCCGTACTCCCTTTCCAATTTTGAACCAATCAGTTGTTCCATGACCGGTTCGAACTGTTGCTTCTTGACCCGCATACAGGTTTCTCAGGAGACAGGTAAGGTGGTCTGGTACCCCCATCTCTTTAAGAATTTGCCACAGTTTGTTGTGATCCACACAATCAAAGGCTTTTGCGTAGTCAATGAAGCAGAAGTAGGTGTTTTTTTGGAACTCTCGTGCTTTCTCCATGATCCAGCGCATGTTGGCAATTTGATCTCTAGTTCCTCTGCCTCTTCGAAACCCAGCTTGTACGTCCGGTAGTTCTCGGTCCACGTACTCACACATACTCCCTTGCAACTTTGGAGGCACAGGGCATGGGTTAAGAGTGATCAAACAATGGGAAAGTTAAGCTTCTCCTGCTGCAAGTGAAGTGATTCATAGCCCACCAATGGGCTCACTCCTTGCCGGTAGCCTAGGTTCAGGCTATAGAGTACCCCAACTCAGCTATGGCCTTGCACTGCTGCTGAAGCCTTGGTATCTCTCCCACTTCTCTCCATCTTTTCCCTCAGTCCTTCTCTGCTCCCCCTCCTAGTACCGCAAAAACCCAGTTTTTCCACTCCAGTTCCCTCTGGGTAACTCTCCTGATTTCTTTGCATCCTACTCCTCCTACCTTTCTCCTCTTTTGTATGCATCATTACATGCTCTCTTCCCCTTTCTTCTTTCTTCTCCTTTCTACCTAGAAATTGCTTACATTTAGGGTTAGTTGTGTAATGATTGCTGAACATATTGCCCTGCATTTTATTATTGATTTCCCCAATAATATTATTGTATTATTATCCCTATGGTAAAAGTTATCTATAATTACATATTTATTCTTGTTTCCCTCTTCCTTGTATGCCATTCAACTGAGTTGTGCCCAGTGGTGTAGGAATGGGGGGGCGGGGCTGTCCGCCCCCAGGCGGCACGCTGGAGGGTGCATGACCGCTGCTAAGGGTGGCAAATCGGCGGCAGGGGCAAGTCTTTTTGTGCCACTTTTTTGCACCACCAAGGACCTCCGTGGCGGCTGCAAGCCTCACAGCACCACTACTGAGGCTTCCGGAGGGTGGGGGAGATGTTTCCCACCCGTCCTCCTCAAGGTGGCGTTTTCAGCCAGTGACAGGCCGCTGATGTCACCCCAGGAGTGTGGCTTCTGGCCGATTTCACCCCCGGGGCATGGCTTTTGCCTGGGGGTGTCATCGTGACCTATGGCCCCCAGGCGGGGGTGGCGTTACGACGACACTAGTTGTGCATTTGGCCACTGCACTTGTTCCCTGCACATACAATAGATTTCCCCTGTGCAAATGTTACACAGGTCTTAAAGGCATGCCCAGTAGCAGTGTTCCATGCCAACTTATGGATAAAGACAGCCCTGAAGTGGCGCTGAAAGTGACAAATGACATCCTTCCTAGCTGTGCTAAGTTTTTACTAAATCAAAATCAGCGGTGTCATAGCCCACCAGATGTTTTGGACTGGGGTTTTTGGATTCTCACTAGTTCAAACTCTACCCAAGAGTTTAAGAGCTGGTGAAATATCACTGTATAATGTTCAATGCTCCTAGTAGTGTGGCTCATTGCAGTGGGCCAAAGGTGCTATATTTCAATTTCCAGGTCTTTATATTTCATTGTTGTTATATATGGCTTTCCATCAAAGAAAATTCACAAAATGGCTTACACAGCTAGCTAGATGGGTTACACAGCTTACACAGCTAAGCTGAGATGGACTTTTCCTCCATAAATCTGTCCAATTCCCTGTTAAAGGCATCCAGGCCAATCGCCATCACCACATCCTGTGGCAAGGAGTTCCACAAACCAATTACACGCTGGGTAAAGAAATATTTTCTTTTGTCTGTTTTAATACTCCCTCCACTCAATTTTAGTGGATGTCCCCTAGTTCTAGTGTTGTGTGAGAGGGAAAAGAACTTATCTCTATCCACTCTCTCCATCCCATGCATAATTTTATACATAATATCCGGGTTGCCAAGCTCCATGCAGTTCAGGGGGAATGCTGCCCTCCACCCATAGAGGACTATCCTCAGAATGGATATCCTCAGAATGGATTTATCTAGCTAGCTAAATAAATAAATAAATGGTTAGATATTTTTGTAGGTTTTCACGACGCGACCATATCCTCGAATTAAAAATCCGCATGTTGCCGGGAAACTCCGTTGTTATAGATAAATTTATTACAAAAAATAAATTTCACAGATGGTAAAACATACTTTTGATGTTTCGCTCACGTAACACTCGTGGCATCATCAGAAATCCCCTATAGTGCTCATGAGACAGCTTAAAAGGCTGATGCAAGAGAAATCCGGAAGTGGGCACTACCGTATCTGACAAGAGAAACAATTAGCAACAGCTGATTGTAACTGCTGGTAGGAGAAGGCGGACACCAGCTGAAGCCACTCAAGAACAAACATAACAAAAGAAACAATACTATAGATACAAGCACAATTTAAAGACCCACTTCTAAATAAAACACAGAACAACATAAGAGCACAGCAAAAAAAACAGCAAAATTCAACTTAACAGAAACAAAAATGCAAATAGAGAGCTTTCAAATGGAGAGGAAAACAGGAGAGGAAACAAGCATTAAAATAGGGAATGCTAAAAGATTAAAAATATTAAAAAATAATTAAGAGAACAGCAGCAGCAGCAACCAGGAAACCACCACTAATACTGAAAAAAGCATTAATCCCAGGAATTGAAACATAAAAATCTGCTGTAAAATACCGTATTTTTCGCTCCATAGGACGCATCGGACCATAGGACGCATGCATCCTATGGAGCAAAAAATAGGGATAACATGTTTTTTTAAAATAAAAATAAAAATAATAAAAAAATGTAAAGAAAAAAATACTTACCGGCTACTTCACGAAAACCGGAAATGGCTGAAAATGGCCGTTTTTTGACGAAATGAAGATCGGGGAGGCCTGCGCGAGCCTCTGCAGGCCTCCCCAATCTTCATTTCGGCAAAAACCGGCCATTTTCGGCCACTTCCGTTTTTCACGAGAACTGGAAATGGCCAAAAATGGCCGTTTTTTGACTAAATGAAGATCGGGGAGGCCTGCGCGAGCCTCTGCAGGCCTCCCCGAAGCCCCAGTAAGTAATTTTTCTTTACTTTTTTTATTCGCTCCATAAGACGCAGGCCTATTTGTGGGGGGAAGTGCGTCTTATGGAGCGAAAAATACGGTAACCCGTTGTCTGAATTACTATCTCTTATTATTTGTTATTTGTAGCTTTTTTAAATGGTTCCCTGTCCCAAAAGGATCCACAATCTGAAAAGATGCACAAACACCCACAAATAGCTACTAGAAAAGATACCATGCTGGGGTGAATAGGGACAGTTGCTCTCCCTACGCTAAATAGAAGGGGAGCACAATTTTGAAAAGTGTCTCTTTTTCCAGTTAGCATGGGTGACTATGGTAACAGTAGATATCATTTCAATAATACAGTAAAACCTTGGATTACAAGCATAATTTGTTCCGGAAACGTGCTTGTAATCCAAAGCACTCATATATCAAAGCGAATTTCCCCATAAGAAATAATGGAAATTCAGATGATTCGTTCCACAACCATTTAATCATATAAAAATGATTACAGTAATACAAAATACAGTATAAAGTCAAAATAAAACAAATTAACCTGCACTTTACCTTTGAAAAGAATCGTGGCTGGTGTAAGGGAGACGAGAGAGAGGAGAGAAGGAGGAGTGTAGGACGTCTATCACGAACGTTATTGTGTAGGACGTTATTGTGTAGGAAGTCTATCACTAACAGGATCACTGCTATCTGTTGGCTCACTGGACTGAGACTAGGAGATGATTACCCACAATCCCGCAGCGAGAGAGACTACTCGCAGAGGCATAATGGGCCTCACCGGCGCCTTTCCTCACAGGGCTGCCTCCACGCACCTTTCCTTCTATGCACGATCGTGAGGGCGGCATTAGAAGGCAGCCGTTCAGAGGTGGAGCCTGAGCGTAGTGCCCCACGCCCGGAGCAGCTGCTCCTCGGGCTCCAAAATCTACTTGTAGTGCAAGACATCGCTTGTTAATCAAGTTAACATTTATTTAAAAAAATTTGCTTGTTATGCAAAACACTCTCAAACCAAGTTACTCTCAATCCAAGGTTTTACTGTATATATTTCTGGATGAGCCATAGCTGGTTTAAGAAACCTTCTTAGTTCTTTTGAGTTACAGTAACAAAGTTTTTTGTGTGGCATAAAAGGTTAGTCTGGTTATATGGAACTAAACTGGTGTAAGTTAATTTGTGTCCTTCTGATAATCACATACCTTGAAAATCTACGCTACTGAAAAATAACTACAGATAATTTAACCATGTATTATAAGTCATTTGAAACAAAATGTCATTCTATTGTTTTTTGCCCTTGTATAACGACAGTGCTATTGCATTGTTTACTGGCATTGTATAACTGTATACATTTGACATTTGATATGTTCCAGTGGACAGCTGGATCTGGGAAATTCAGTCCCACCACTCTGCATAGAGTCATTTTCTGCACTTGGAAAATTACTCCCTCTCAGTTTCAGTTCCCCATGTACTTTTAATTCATTTATAATATGAATATTTTACAATATTTTAAAGCCAAGAGATATAAATCCCAGCAAATTAAGTTTTCAGTACAAAATAGAATGGGTGACATTGTACCAGTTAAAATACATGAACTTGGATTGGGCCTAGGGAAATATGACTGGAGTTCTGCTTGCACAGTGAGGCTTTTCCCAATGCCTCTCCACTTCAGCTTCCTATAACCCTTGAAAATCTATTCCTGATGGTTGGGGGACCCTTAAACCAACTGCATCTGTGTGAGATGCAGTCAGTGGGGCTCAACAGGACAGGAGAATTGACAGGGCAATTTGTATGTGCTGCTGACATATCTTTCCTTGCACAAGACACTTTCGGATTCATTCAGTGTGCAATAAATCCTCTGCAAATACAATGAAATAAGTGAAACCCAATTTGCAAATTAAAAGCATCATGTAAAAATATTCTGCATCAAAGTTTGCTTTAAATTTAAACTCAAAAAAGAAAGGTGTACTGTTGACCTTCTATGTACTACAAGCTTTTTGTACTTGTGGATAATAACTACAGTACTTCAACTTTTCACCAGCCTCTTTTCCAAGACAAACTTAACTCACACACAGTCTGTCTAAACTGTGTTTTCCATGATGAACCTGTTAAAAATATTTCTGCAAATCTATTCACACTAAATGATCTGATGAAAAAATAGAATCTCAATTTAAATAAAATAGACTCAGAACTTGTGCTCAGAATATTAATGAAAGAAGCCTTATACTATACATATTTATTTGCAAAAGAAGCTAGCAAAGCAAAGCCATCTTAGATGGAATTCTAGATTAAAATTAATCTATCAAATAAGCAGTGTAGCTCATAACATGTTTAAGAAATTAAAAATATAAGTTGAATACACTAACAGCCCAATCCTAACTATACTCCCGCGTGGCAATGCAGCGGCACCAGCGCGGGCTGCACTACACCCCACGGGGGAGTGTTGCATACTGGAGGTCTCCTTGAGGTAAGAGGACATTTATCCATGCATTAATCCATGCAAGTGGATCGGGCCTGGGAGGGGGGCTGGATATGGTGTGCATTGGTGCTGCCAATCCTGCCCCCATCCCGGGCCAAATCTGCCCACCCCCTGGATAATGTTCATAACGTTCACAATCAGAACATTATAGATTGTGTTCTGTAATCTATAAAGGGTTTGCATGATGATCCCGTGTTTGCCTGACAAAGCTACTGCCATTGTACAGTGTAAAAACTTCATTTTGGGGAATCAGCAAAGTCAGTAAAACAGTCAGTCCCAGTTAGTATTTGTCGGTGTTGTTTTTCCTTTATGGATTCTGTCTAGGCACAGAATTCTCAGTTTAAATGATCATGATGGCGCAATCCTGTGTAATGTGCGGCAGCCGGCCAAAATAGCCGGCCACCACATCCTATCCCATTCCCAAGCTGCCACAGACCAGCCCGGCAGCACCTCGGGAGAAGGGGACACTCATCCCCTTTCCCAGGTGTAGAGCAGCCGAAGCCCTATGGGCCTCCTTGGATGTACGCCAGCTCTGGAGCTAGCGTACATTCAAGCCAGGGAAGTAAGGCCAAACTGGGCCAGGAAAGGGTGCGGAATATCAGTGGAGCATGCCACTGATATCCCCGCTCTCTCCCTGCCTGGTTCGCCCAATGGCCAGCCGGTCTGCTCTCCCCCCACCCCTACACCAGCCGATGCAGGGCTTACCTTCTCTGGCAGGTGCAGGGACACTCCGCTGGGGGAGTAAGGGCTGCCATACTAGGCCGCAAAGCGCATTTGTAATGGCCTAGAGCAGCAGAGCACATGCTCCGCTGCTCTAGGAGTTAGTGAGGATCGGGCTGCCCATTTGGCAGGGCCAGCCCATCTATGAAGTGGATTGAAGTGGCTGCTTTGAACAATGGACTGGAAGAGACACAGAACTGACAACAGGCTCCATGCATTCCTTGTTTGCCTGCTACCTTCCTCTGGCCTGCCTCCCACTCAGCCGCTTCACCTGGCACTCTTTTGCACTCCAATCCTCTTCTTGCTCATCATGGGGAGCAAGCAAGAGGATCAGGGCAGCAGCAACTCACCTCTTTCTTCAGCACTGCTTCTGCAAGCAACCACAGTGGTGGTTCTGGAGAAAGAAGGAAGCAGAGCAATCCAGTTTTGTTTCCTTCCCACCCCCAGGAGGGCAAGAAGGAGTCAGAGGCAAAGAAACCCCTCCATTCCCTTTACCTTTCTGTTCCTGCTGGCTCCCACCATGCCCTTCCCCGGGATGCTCTTCCCAGACTGTGTGTTTGAAGAAACAGATGGGCAGGAGCTAGCAGGTGGTGGAGCTCAAGGTAAGACGAGCACAGTGCGGCATTTCCCTCCCCTCCTTCTTTAAATGACTGGACGGACAAGGAGGAGGACACCTATGTTTTCAATGGAGTGTATGCACAAAGACAACAATACTACAGGAGCAAGAAGTCAGGGCACCACCACCACTAATGCACCATCTTCAATGCATTTCCTCCTCTGAAGCAGAGGAGGAGGCAGGGTGTGTAGCCCACCATGTAAGGATGGCAGTGGTGGAGGAAGGGCAGCAGCATGGGTGGTGGCTTCAGTTCCCATTTCCCCTTGGGCTGTGTCTGGAGCTTGTTGCTTACCTAGCAAAGGTATGGGTAGTCAGCTCCAGTGCATGGCTGACCACTGTTTAATGGGCCCAGGGCCATGGAGTTTCAGAAGTATGGTCTTGTTACCCAAATGGAAGTTTAAAAAGAGGCAAGACTGTGGCATGTTCATACTCTCACTCTTTCTGCTGATTTCTATCCGACATTTGCACCAGAGATAGATTGGCTTTTCCAAGACATAGAGAGTCAGGGATTATGTGGTTAGTGTCATCTTAGACAGACTGAAATGGCCTGAAAACAGGCTTTCAAAATATATAAACGAGCCGTTTAGTTACACCGTCGTAGCCAAGCAGTGAGAAAAGGCATCTGTCTGTTCAATCCTTTATTTTGTTGTCATCATAAGAACATAAGAAGAGCCCTGCTGGATGAGGCCAAAGGCCCATCTAGTCCAGCTTCCTGTATCACACAGTGGCCCCACCAGATGCCTCAGGGAGCACACAAGACAACAAGATAACCTGTTTCCCGTTGACACTCCCTTGCACCTGGCACAGAGAAAACCCACTTCTAAAACCAGGAGGTTGCTTATGGCTTGTAACCTGTGATGGTCTTTTCCTCCATGAATCTGTCCAAACCCCTTTTAAAGGCATCTAGGCCAGGTGCCATCACCACATCCTGGGGCAAGGAGTTCCACAGATGAATTACACGCTGGGTAAAGAAATATTTTCTTTTATCCATTCTAATTCTCCCTCCACTCAATTTTAGTGCATGTCCCCTGGTTCTGGTGTTTTGCGAGAGGGAGAAGAATTTCCCTCTATCCACTCTCTCCATCCCATGCATAATTTTATATGTCTCAATCATGTCCCCCCCTCAGGCGGCTTTTTTCTAGATCTTCTGAATAATGAACTACTTTGTTTAAATAGTTGTCTAAAAGGAATTACAGCCCAATTCTACGTAAAGATCGGGCGGCCGTCCGAGGCCGTCCGCCTGATCCAGTGCTCCGCCGCGGGCAGGCTGAAGCAGGCAGCCCGCGGCGGAAACTAGTGTTCCCTTCCCCGAGTGTAATGGCAGCTGGGGCCGGTAGGCCTCCTCAGATTTCTGCCAGCTATTTTGCTGGCGGAAGTCGGAGGCGGCCATGTAATCGCCCAGGCGCCCTGCAGAGCCCGGCGGGGACCGGGATATGGCAGACACCATGTCCCCGCCCCTGACTGGGGAGGCTGGGCCTATGGCCGCCCTCCCGGCTCTGCCGTTCCTCCCCCCGTCCTCCGACCTTCCCAGCCCTCTGCCGGATCCACTCTTACCTGGGTCCGGCGGCAGTCCTTGCGCCAGCCTTCCCGGCTCTAAAGTAGACCGCAAACGTGCCTTATGGCACATTTGCGACTTTTCCGGGCAGCGGAATGCTAGGTCCGCTGCCCATAGGTTAGGTAGGATTGCACAGTTAAAGTTGTACAGTACTCACATTTTATGAATTCTAGACACCAGACTCATAAGTACTGCACAGCAGCAGGCAGAAAATAGTTTAAGTAAACTTGAGCTTTCATTTGTTAAGGCAGAGTTGTGTTAAAAAATACACATCAAGTTATATGTGAATTGTGCTAGCAAATGCAAAATTTAGCTAATATAATATCTTCAACTAAGAATGCTACTTCAGTTCTGCCTTCCCATCAATAAAGGGCAAAAAAAATCACATCCTGAAACAAACATAATACCGGAAGACAAAATACCTGCCTCTTGCTTTGAAACTCTCTCCACATTTTTTTAATATACACTCATGACATTTGAGTGCAAAATTAATAGACCGTTATAATAAGCTTGATTCTGTGTGTGTGTGGGGGGGAGATATGTGCTGACAAACCCAGGGGACTCAGATATGTTATGTAACCAACCCACCACTACTGCACTTACACGGTCCCTGCAATCTTCTGATTCTCGTATGTGTTTTACATGATGATAAAATCTGTGCAAATTGAGGGTCTTGTCTTTATGCTGGTCTGGTGCATATTTCCATACTGACTCAGGGTTCAAATACAGGGAAAAGGAAGTTTCATTAGATCATTATTTTATTTTTATTCAGTTAGCCTTGTAGGAAATAGTGAAAAGAGTTCAAGAAAAGGGCAGGAACTTTTAGTTTGCACAGCCATAACCAGAGCATTGTGACACAGTCCTGTTATAAAACACTGCCAATATTCTCACTACCTACTTAGCACCATATTCCCAAGAGTTTCACTAGAAGAACTAGTGTCCTGTGTTTGCACAGCTCCATCTGGCTGAAGGCCAATTTACAGGATGACTAATTTTTATCCACATCTGGGTCCAACCATGCTTGTGACACATAAGTTATCTGCTCACTAGGTATGAGGAAAAAAGTGTCAGGTCATGGGCACAGTCAATTCTTACATCAATACATAATATGACCATAAATTTAACCATCAGTACTAACAAGAACATATTACAGTTTAACAGTGTAGTAATGTACAGCTGGCCACATGACCACGGAGGCGTCTTCGGACAACGCTGGCTCTTCGGCTTTGAAATGGGGATGAGCACCACACCCTAGAGTCGGACATGACTGGACTTAATTGTCAGGGGTCACCTTTACCTTTTTAATGTACAGCAAGTCCTCAGAGTCATTTCATTTTAAAGTTGATGGGAAAATGCCATAGGAACATTTACGTTTATCAATTAGCCTACGTTAAAATTGGTTTCATTATAAGTCGTTTTACTTAGTCACAGTTTCCAAGAAGAACCTATCGACAACTTTAAGTGAGGACTTGCTGTAATTATTTTGTCTTTATATTACACAATCTGCTCAGATGTTGATGCAACTAGTAGAAAAGTTTACTGACCCCATTGACTGCAGAATACATATGAAGAGATAACAAAACAGCTACTTCACCTCAATGCCACCTGCAACATTCATTTATTTACCTCTCACAATCACTGTACTGAGAGATAAATTGTTATGATTCGAATTGTGCCTCTAGGAAGTATCTTCATATTCAAAATCTAGTATCTGCTGCCAATCAAATGTCCTTGTGGAAATTTAGGACATTAATTCAAAGTATGACTGGGCTCAAATGAACCATATGATTACTTCTAGGCAGAGGAAAGCTTTGAGGTTGCATTTCTTGAACATCAGTCCTCCATGATTCTTGAATATGAAAACCTGCTTTCTAAAGCAGATTGTGATATAGCATATGAGTCCAAATGTTTAAAAACCAAGAGTCCCATTGGACCTCACCAAGCTCTTCAACCTGGCTCTTTGGGTCATGCCTAAGTCCATTTATACCATAACAGTCAAACATACAAGAATAACTGGTAGCTCTCTGAAAATGGTAGGACTCTGAGGGCTAGAGCAGGATTGTCAAGCATATGGTCCATGGAAGCTTTTTATCTGTCCCGTGTGATAGTTGGGCTCTCTCACCACCACCATCAGCTCCTCTCAGCTGCTGAGCAGTGAAGTGATACATCTGCAGAAGCAGCCCTGCTGAAAAGACAGAGCTGGGATAGTCCAATCATCATGCGGGCCACCCCTTTCAGCAGTCTCTGCATGATAATTGGGCTCTCCCAGAATTGTCCTTTCAGCAGTGTCACTTCTGCAGAAGTGCTGGGAGGGAGAGACGGAAGGAGGTCACAGAAGCACGGAATGGTATGGGAGAAGAGGCACACCAAGAATGATGAGAAAGGGAGAAGCTGCTGAGGTACTGGGAGAGCCCAATTATCAGGTAGATGCCCATTCAAGCAGTGTCGCTTATGTCTTTGCAGAGCACCTCTCAGCTGCTGAGCTGCGAAGTGATGCCTCGGCAGAAGCAGTGCTGCTGAAAGGGTGGCCCACGTGATAACTGGCCCACGTTCAAGTCTTGAAAATGTGGTCAAAATTTGCATATTTTGTCTTCTGTCATTTACAGCTAATGAGATCCTAAGTGAAAAAAAGTGCTTATTTCTGGTCATCTCCTGCTTAATGAAATCACTTCCAGCAGGCACTATGAATGCTATTTGGTCCACTGTAAGAAATGTGTTTGACACCCTGGGTTAGAACGTATGCTCCCCTGGTTTGCACGCTGCTAACTTTAGCAGTTTGTTACCAGACCTGTTCTAAATTCTACCCACAAACTAAAATACCCTATTTGATATACTGTCATAACAATTTACAACAGAAAGTGGTTCCTGTAGCATCCTGGGAAGACCTTGTAGTTCTAAATAAAGAATCTGACCCAAGAAGTTGCTGGGTCAAGCCACCCAGCATTGGAAATGCTAAGTTGCTTCAGAAAAAATGAAATGTAATTCTGACATGAGGGCAACATCTTGCTATGGGCAAAACTCTACACTTTCCTCTGACAAGGCATATTTCAGTAAATGTCTTGGCATTCAAACAATATCTGCATGGGAAATATTTGACTACTCTTCCTCATTTCTGACTAAAGTCTACATTTACTGACCTACAATATATTCATCAGAAGTCGGCAGCAGAGTTATCTTTTGTTAAAGTTTATTAACCAGGACTATTACTATAAATAAATATACTATAACCAGATTGCATGGTGGAAATAAATTGTTTGTATGACTAACAGCGCAATCCGACTTAACATTTATGCCGGTGTAACCAGCGGCACAGCGAGAATGGGAGGTCCCAGAACGGAAAAGGGATTCAAATCCCCTCCAAAAGAGGAATTCAAAGGGGATTTGAATCCCTTTTCCATTCTGGGGCCTCCTGTTCTCACTGTGCTGCTGGTTACACCGGCACAAAAGTTAAGTCAGATTGCGCTGTATGTTTACTATCAACTGAGATACATGAAATTCACCTTTAATGCCACACTTACGGTGCAATCCTACCTAAAACTAGGCTGGCGGAGCAAGTGTTCTGCCAGACTAAGAAGTTGCAAACGTGCCGTAATGCATGTTTGCAGCTCCTTTAGAGTAAGCGGTGCCGGTGCAGAGGCTGGCACTGCTCACCGTCACCAACCCAGACCTGCACCGGCCGACGCAGGTAGGTCCCGCGCTGGTCGGCACAGGGGCGGGGGATGGACGAGCAGAGGCAGTGAGAGAGGGGGCCATTGGCCAGCCCGGTCTGAAAAGGGGCAAGGATATCAGCGCTGAGTTGTGCCAATAGCCTATGCTCCATCCCAGTCTGGGCTGGTCTTACATGGCCTCCCTGAGCACGTGCCAACTAAAGAGCTGCCGCGCATCTGTGGAGGCTCATTGGAGCCCGCACCACTTACACTGGGGGAAGGGGACATTTGTCCCCTTCCCCCAAGGTGAGCCTGGGCCATGCCAGCATGGGCCTATGGATGCAGCAGCCAACCCTTTAGGCCGGCCGCCACATTTTAGGCAGGATTGGGCTGTTAACTAAATACTCCACTTTTCCTCCAGGCATGTTTCATTAGCACTTCATGAATATATTTATTTATTTAAATAACTTATATGTTGCCTTCCGACAGGTGGCTTACAGAATCAAAACAATGTTAAAAAAAATAATAAAAACAATTAAAACAAAACAATTAAAACAAAACGCCAATGGGTCACCTTAAAATTACATTTGATTAAAAAAGCAAGTCCACTATGTCAGCAATTAAATGTCAACCTAAATAAAAACATCTTGAGGCCCCACTGAAAGGTCTCCAAAGAGGGAGCTATTCTTAATTCCAAGGGAAGGAAATTCCACAATCGGTGTGCCATCACTGAGAAGGCCCTATTTCTTGCCGCCATCCCCCTCACCTCCATCTGTGGTGGCATGGTTAAAAGCCCCTCCCCCCGATGACTTCACAGGATGGGTTGGATTATAAGGAAAGAGGTGGTCCCTCAAATACCCTGGTCTTGAGCCATAAAGGGTTTGAAAATTCAAAACTAACACTTTGAATTGTGCCCAGAAATGAACCGGCAACCAGTGTAGCCGCCAAATATAGCATTAGCATAGGACAATGGGAAATGTTAATGTTGAGTTCACAATATTTCTACATTTAAACCAGTAAATATAACTAGTATAATTAGGCTTACCAGATTTTCCCAGTTCTAAATGGGACACCCCCCCTACAATTAATTAATTATTTAAATTAAATTAATTAAATAATGAAAATAAATTTTAACATTTTGGGGGGCGCAAAGCACCCTTTTGCTGTCCGAAGGTCGCTTGAAAATTTTATTATTTATTTTTACCTAGCCAAATTAATTAATTAATTACCCATTTTAAGGAACTTTATTATACGTTAGCTTGGCACAGAATGCATGCTGGCAAACAGCCAGAGTCTGGCTAAATGTAAATAATAAAATACACCCCCTAAAAATGAAATAAATAAGAAAGCAAAAATTTTAAAAGGGAGGAAAATAAAAGAAATGGTGGTCACGATCAGCCCCCTCCTTTACGTATAATATTATGATAATAATTAATAATAATAATTACTGAATTAAATGACTACAGTTTCTTCTTTCTAGCCTTCATTTCTGCAATACACCCCCTAATAAAAAAGATAACTGCACAGGAAAGCTGCACATATTAGGGAGGGGGGAGGAAAGGAAAATAAAATCCTGGGAAACGCCACTTTAGAAAACACACGCAGACAAATTTGAAGTACAACAAAACACCCTCAGCAGCTGAAGACATCCCTAGACCCTTACAATACAATACACACCTTTGCAAAAGTGTACCCCACCAAAAGTGCATTTTTCTTTGAAGCAACACACACAGGACAAACGGAGCGAGCAGGATAAACGGAGATCACAAAAATCAGCTCCTCCATTTCCAAGTACAAAAGTAGTAAGCAGGCAAAACCTCATCATGTTGCAAAAAGAACCCTCGGCTTTCCTTTCTGCTGCAAGGGGGGGAAGCACTCCGGCTGATGGCTGATGGCTTGCAAAGAACCTTTGCTGCTGTGATGTCATGCTGGTGAGGCGGAGCTGAAGTGTAAAGCTCGGTGATTCTCCTAATCACATGATCACAGCCAGTGAAGCCTCCTAGGCGGCCATTTTTTTCAGGGGAAAAATTCCGGCGGCCATCCCCCCCAAAAAAATAAAAATAAATTTTAAACGGACCAGGGGGGTAAAGGAGGGCCGGGGGCCCCTGGGACAAATCCGGGACAGGCCCCCCAAATCCGTGATGGTCCCGAAAATTCCGGGACGGATGGCAAGCCTAAGTATAATATTTAATTACTGTATGAACCCAATCCTATACTCCCCCCTTGTCAATGCAGCTGTGCCAAAAAGGATGTGAAATAGTTGATTTTCTAATTAAAATATGCAATTTATCATTAAAATAAGCCCCTTCATAGAATTGGTATTCAATGTAACACCAGTTTTTCAAAAGGCATTCAAAGAGATTTAGGAAATTGCAGGCCTGTCTGCCTAACTTCTGTCCTATATAATTTGGCAGATAGCATTATTAAAGCTAGAATAATTTAGATACATATATCAAGCATTGCTGAAGATGAATCAACATGGCTTCTATTAAGGAAAGTCCTGCCTCACTAACCTTTTTTGGGTGAAAGCAGCACTTTCACTGCCTTGAATGGTTCCGAAGGCGAGGGGGCGGGGCCGCTTCGTGCTCTGGTGTAACGGAGGGTCAGAGCCTCAGCGGAACTTAGAGCTCCGTCCCCCTGCAGCAACGCTAGTGGCACTCGCGGAACCAAATGAAGCCTCCTGCGCGTTAGCAATCACCGCCCGGAATGGTTCCAACCAGCAAGGAGGAGGGCTACTTACCCCTGTGTAGCAGCATTTTGCACTACTTACTGCTGCACACACCCTCCAGTGACACCGCTGGATGACACCCAATTATTCAGGATGGTGAAATCCAATGCAGACTGTAAAGAACTCCAGAAGAAGTTCCCTTATTCAGAAGAACATTTGTTCCCTTGCCTCGGGGCTGCATTGCAGGTGCATCAGAACTGGAAAGTTGGATAGGATTGGGCCCTTCATGTCTTGCTCTGGGTTTCCCCAAAAGCATCTGACTGGCCACTGTTAGAAACAGGGTGTGCAACTAGATGAATGTTCTGTCTGATCCAACAAAACTCTTAGGTTCCTACCTACTTCCTCCATTAAAAGGAGTGAGGCATACACACTCTGGATTGGCGCATACAATTTTGTGCTGAAGTTGAATTTCTGTTATAAATTTGTGATTCTGTTCTATGATATATTGAGAATAAAAAATCTAACCAAATGCTTATACTTTTATCCTGTTCCTATGACAATAATGAAAGAGGGATAAATGGCCAAAGAGTTTGCTGTCGCTCATTGTTGTTGCTTTTTTAAAAAAAGATTTAAATAGAACTGAAATTTTCTCATGCCCTTTTATGTAAGGTTGGAAATCTCCCACAGACAGTTTCTCAAAGTATTTGCTACTGTAGGCATAAGCAACTGTCTGCTTAATGTTGACTTACTTTCCAGAAAATATGCAAATGTAATCTTCTGCTCTGCTCTGATATTTTAAGGGCATTCTCTCTCTCTCTCTCTCTCTCTCTCTCTCACTCACTCACTCACTCACTCACTCACACACAAAAACCTGTATACCCACTACATACCCATCAAACCCAGATGATGCAAACTACTTGGCAACATGATGTTCCTTAGTGGGTCTCCAATTTCCCGATAATTTTGATTCCAGTTACTGTTGTCTCTAATTTGGCTGAAAACCATTTAATTACAATGGGTTGAATCCAAAGAAGCTCAAGCAGCATTCCCCGTATACAAATGAGCCCTTACAATCCCTTGCATGCATGTGTGCGTGAGCACATACGTGTACACACACACACGCACACACGCACGCACGCACGCACGCACACACACACACACACACACACACACATGCACACGCACCAAAAATCTGCTATTAAGAGTTGGGAGACCAGTGGGAGGATGGGGGTTGGGGAGCTGCAACAGGAAGGGCAAATTGGCAAAAAAGGGAATATCTTGCACAGGTGGAAGTGCCTTTCTCCTCAATCAAGTCACTTTTTGATCCAGCTTGGTGATCTTTGTCACTTTGGAAACCAGATCAGAAGTAGTTGGGTTACTTTGGGTGGTGTGTAAAAACACCAAATCTTTTACACACATTATTAAGGGCCCAATCCTACCCTTCCCCTCCCCTTCGATACAGTTATAGTGAAAACGAGCGTATCCAGGTACAGTGGGGACAGATCAGGAGGCTTCAGAGGGAAAAAGATTTAAATCCCCTTACCCCTTTGTAAGCCTCCCACTCCATAATTGATCTCCTTGGACCTGTGCCAGCTCTGTAGCTGGTGCAGGTCGGAGGAGAGAAATGGGGCAGGGAGACTGCAAAATGAGGCGATAGGATCCGGCATGCACCATTGCAGGCCCTCCTGCAGCCTCCCCGCCCCCATTCCTCCCACTCCCACCCAGCTTCATCCCGGCAATGAAAGTCACATATTGTTATAGAATATCTTATGTGACATGTACGTTATCTTATTTGTATACTTTCACATCTCTGCACTAGTAATAATGAAGAGCAAATTTGCCCTTAAAATCTGCATTTCATTTAAGCTAGGAAGTGTTGCCCCTCAAAAAGTAGAATTAATTTTTCATGTGGAAACAGTTTAATTTACATGATTTTAGTGCTGGTTGGTTTAGTTTGTTCAGTTGAAAGTTTTTTGAAAATGGTAAGTTTATGGCCCAAGGCATTGATGGAGGACATTTTTCTTCTCCCCCCTTGCATGTGGCAACATTGGAAAATGAGGCCATATAAATTGTCTGATGGAGCTAGCAGAGGAGGACTTAATAGAGCCATTAGAGTTGCAGTATAGTTTGCTGCTCAGTGTGAGTTTTGCTGAGAAGTGGCCCCACTCACCCATCCAGGATAACAGTCTGAGGTTAGGTAGTTGCCTTTGGGGGGCCAAACAGGAATTAATTGCTCTTCACTAAACTGTCTTATTGCGGAAGGGTTTTTTCACCTATTCCAGACTATTTGAAAGAGTGTGATGCTTTAGTCAGGTCAGTCATGACTGGCAAGTATAGTGCAGGACAGGGATTAAGAAGAGAGATTGATGTGCACCCTGAGGCAATTGGATTGGTCAAAGGGGGCCCAGGAGAACCAACCTCCAGAGGCTCCTTGGCTCAGGGATGCTGGCTGGGACCTCCTTGAGCAATGATTGCAAAGGCAACCTCAAAGGCTTTTGGCTACAATTCAGAGTTTCTGTGACCTCTTACAAGGGTTGACATGGATAAACTGGGATTGTCAGCAAATGATCTACAGTTTTGAGTCAGGGAGGTAACATCCGAAAGAAAGAATAGACAGTTGCTTGCCATCGCCTCCCAAATAGGGTCCTGTATTAAATGAGGGTGGAGTGTGATGACTTTCTGGAGGGTACTTGTATTTAATCTTAATGGAATTGTGACCCATTTAATCTATAATGCCGTTTCTTGTGTATCATTGGGGTATGTGGGCAATGGGACATGATGGTCCAGTTTGTCTCATGCTTGAGGCGGGAGCAGCTTTGCTCAGTCCATCCCCAGTGCACAAGGCTTGCAGTCAGGACTGGTTACTAATAGGTGGAACAGATACCAGGGCTGGGGACAGTAACAGGAGTCAAGACTGAGTTTCCACTCGACATGTCATGATTGGGTCATTGTGAACCCTAACCTAGCCAACCAGTTCGCAGTGCGAGATTAGCTAGTTGCCTTGGGAACCAAGTAGGAATTTTTTGCTTTGCACCTGACTGGCCTTCGTGCAGGGGTTTTTTGTCTACCCCATTCTGCTGCAGGTCAAGTTCAGTTTAGCCAGGCTGATCACATCTGGCACGTATAGTGTGGGACACGGAACAGGGATGGGGGATTGTGAACACCCTGAAATAAGCAAGCATCAGGGTAGGGGGAAACAAGAACTAGTATCAGCTGTCTGGCAGGTAACCCCTTGGGCTTGGGTTTCAACGTCTTGGCTTGGGGTGGACAGTGTAATTTAGCTGCCTCAACCCCATTGTGGTTGGCATTGAGAAGCTTAGATTGCCTTATTACTACAGCTTTGAGTCAGGATAGGAACATACTAGTGGGAATACACTGTGGCTATATCTCAGTGGCTGTACAGCACTGTGGGAGTACACAGTGCTGCATCTCCCAAAGTCCCAAAGCCCGTACTAGTGGGGTGGTGGTGGAGTAATAGCAGTTAGAAACACTGCATCAGGTCCTATATTGTTGAGTAGATTAAACCCAGACAAGACAAGAGAGAGGTTCTCCTGATTCAGAAATCCACAATGCAGGTGCTAGAGTATCGTCCTGTGCTGTATGGGGTTGCACTCCCTCTGAAGGAGCAACTTTGTTGGGCTGCTTTTCCAATGGCTGCACTTCGTTTCCAGGCCCAATTCAAGGTGCTGGTTTTGAACTTTAAAGCCCTATACGGCTTGGGGCCAGGGTATTTGAGAGACCGCCTACTTCCATACAGTCCAACCCGTACGCTCAGCTCAGGTCATCAGAGAAGGCCCTCTTGTGAGTATCGTCGCCTAGGGAGGTGCGAGGGGCAACCGCTAGAAATAATGCATTCTCAGTAGTGGCACCAATCCTGTAGAATTCCCTTCTTCTTGATTCACAAACTGCTCCCTCTTTGGAGACCTTCCAGTGAGTCTTGAAGACATTTTTGTTCAGACACGCCTCTGAGTTCTCGGCCTTTTAACGACATCTGGTTTTTACAGGCGAGGTCCTTCTTTTATTAGGTGGTTGCTGCTGCTCTTATGTTTTTATTGTAATGGTGTTTTTATTGTTTTAAAATTCTCTTATTGTTTATGGGTTGTTAGTTGTGTAACTTGCTTTCTAATCATGATTTTATGTCTTTGTATTTGGTTATTTGTCTTTTGTAAGCCGCCTTGGGTCCCTTTGGGGAGAAAGGTGGAGTAAAAATGATGTAAACAAACAAACAAAGCATGGATTATATATGCATATCTGGTAGCCATGACTGGTCTGGAGTTGTACATGAATGTTTAAAGATGCATATATTTGTATCTGTAGCAATCTTGTTTGATGTGCACAATGTGGAGCTGCCCTCACTGCTTATTAAGCTGTTGTTCTTGTACTGAAAAGTGAAACAGGCAGTGGAACCAGATTTTGGAATTCTATCATAGAAAATACAAGTGCAGACATCCTGCTTGCTTGCATGCTTTTTCCTGTGGAGCTGCAGCATATGTTTCACTGAACACTGCCATCAAATAAGCAATGCTGCAGTTAAGAGACAGTACACAACGGCATTCTAAAACAGCATTTCTAATTATTGTAATTGCTGCTGCCTTTGGCTTTTTTCTTTTCCACAGAAACATTCTGATTCGGATACAAGGTGACATCAGCCAAGCCTATATACCGTATTGGTCTGAGTATAAGACTCACTTTTTTCTCCTAATTTAAGTTTTTTAACTAGGGGTGCGTCTTATAATCAGGCTGTTGCAATTTAATGCCAGTGATTTAATTAAATTTTTTTAATAGCACCAAACTGTAAGGGTGCGTCTTATAATCAGGTGTGTCTTATACTCGGGACAATACGGTACGTCTGAGTTGTTGGGCTTTTCTGCTATTTTCACTCACATATGGAACATCCACTTATCAAAAAGTGTTGGGCACAAGGAAAAATGTTTACAACTTTGAAATTGACAAAATCCTCAGTAACTAAAAATGTATGGTTATAACTAGTATTATTATATTTAGCTTTTATAATAGCAGAAGGCAAATACCGGTATTTGTACTAATTTTGCCTATCTCCTGTCATTAAATAAACACACTTTCCTTTCACACTTCAGATTTTAACAATGATCACACTGGAAGCACATATACCATAGTCTAAATCAGAGACTGAAGCCAATTTAAAAGTAATATACTCTCCAGGAATCCCTGGGAACAGCAGTTCACTGAGGAAGGCAGAGGTCTGTAACAGAATTCTCAGCATCCTTACCAAATTACAATTCCCAGGATTCTTTGAGGAAAGCCATGACATATAAACTGAGATATGTTTGTAGTGTAGATGTGGCCTAAAATTGGATTCTATTAAAAGTGTATGTGATCTGTGTCTTTTATTTTTAAGAGAGCATGCAAACGTTTTTATAAGTTGAAATTTTGGAATCCTGCTAGTAATTTAACAACTTAAATCCAATTATGAATTTGCGTATTGTATAAGATAAACTGACCACACAAGTCACTAATTTTTAAACACCCCACAAGTAGATTTTTTATTCCTGTCATCAAAACTCTTAAAGCAATGCTGTGTATAAAATACACATGTGAAATAATGGATTTCTCTGCAATTTCACTGTAATTTTAATGTTTGCAGCCCAATTCTTTTGGAGTTTTTCTAATGAAGAATAAAAATACTGATTATAAAGGTTAGAATATGTACATTTTCTTCAAAAATAAAGACTTAAATGGAACAAGAAATCTTCTCTCTCTCTCTCTCTCTCTCTCTCTCTCTCTCTCTCTCACACACACACACACACACACACACACACACACACACACACACACACACACACACACACACACACCAATGAGAAAATAATGACCTAGAAATAAACCTAGATATCTTACCCATTTTGTATCAGAAATAGTCTTGTCTAGTGGGAGAAAGAGAGAACTATTTTGAAGCCTGTGGTCTTTAAGGAGGAAAGGATAACACACTGGCACTTGAGCAAAGTACTGCTGAGATGTAGGAGAGATCATCTAGTAACTCACAGTGGGAGACTTATGCGTGCAGCACCTCAGGCAAAGGACAGAACATTTACAATGGATCAAACTTTAAAAAATGTTCCCTCCACATCAAGGAAGATGCTTTGAAATAAATGCATGCACAGATCTGCAGCCTTATCTCAACCTGCAAAGCTGACCAAAAAACGGAAAGTATCCAACTTTTAGCTCATTTATCTCTAAACCTGTGGACAAATCCTTCTCATTGACTTTCTTATTTCTTTTTGTTGCATGAATGATGGCTGTGTTGCTTGTCCATCAGGTTCTCAGATTTATGACCTTAATAACTAAAGTTGCATTATCAAGTAAGTTTGTAGGCAGCCTCCCACTGACCACTTAAGGCTTTATATGCTCGAATGTATCACTTTAACAGCGCAATCCGACTTAACTTTTGTGCCGGTGTAACCAGCAGCGCAGCGAGAACGGGAGGCCCCAGAACGGAAAAGGGATTCAAATCCCCTTTGAATTCCTCTTTTGGAGGGGATTTGAATCCCTTTTCTGTTCTGGGCCCTCCCATACTCGCTGCACCGCTGGTTACACCAGCACAAAAGTTAAGTCGGATTGCGCTGTGTGTAATTCAAATCACAGCTTGTAAAAAATTTTGTTTGCCCTTCCTAAAGATGATTAAAATATGGAGGACTTATTTGATTTCACTTCCCTGTAAATGAGGACTTACCAGTAACTTTGAAAGATAATATGCCAAATATTTCTCCTAATACTTTATTGAGGACAGTGCTTTATAAGAAGTTTAATATCCTTGCATATACAGAATCTCTCTATGAATCACGAACAAATTATTTTCTATAAGTTAAAAAACCCAAGCAGGGAATCACAAACAAAAACATTTCTTTTCATATTCCCAATATATGTTAATTCTATAACATGGACTATTATTTTCAAAATGTCTATTGCTATTCATAAAAAAACTTGCATTTCCATGTTGACTATTTAAAAGACTGCTGATAGCATTTAGTGTTATGCTTTTCATCTTGAAGTCTATAGTAAATGCAGCCATAATTATAACTTTTCTTGGAAACCATTAATACTGCTCTCTTGAGCTCTGAAAAGATTAGGCTCACATTAAAAATAACTCCTCATTTTGCTTTTATATATAAGCATTTTTATTACAAAGACATTTAGCTAATTTTCATAACTGAATTGGATGTACCGCAGTTTCCTTTGATGCTGTGTACATTTTTTTTTGGGTACTTTTAAGAGGAAGATAATTACACTCCCCTTTTGCATATCATAAATCAGACATCTTTCTGACAGTTTCAAATAATCTATTTAAATTTCATACAATTATATAGCGCTCTCTACCTCAGTTCAAAACTTACATGAAGTTGCTAGATTTGAGGATGTTAGAAGAGTTTGAGGTTTAATTTGCCATATTAACAGCCCAATCCTGTGCAAGTTCACAGCAGCAGAGCAAGTGCTCCGCCACCGGAAGCTGTCGCAAACGTGTCGTAAAGCACGTTCGTGATGACTTGGAAGTAAAGGCAGCCGGCGCAAGGCCGCCCGCCATCACTCTGCCACTGGGAAGTCCCCACAACTGCCGGAGTCAGGTAAGAGATCCCCCGGTGGGCGCGGGGGCGGTCCGAGCAGTGAGGGAGGGGCGGGGATGGTGACCGCCATATCCCCGTCTCCTGTTCCGGCCAGTGCAGCCATTACACAGCCTCCTCTTACTTCCACCAGCTATTTAGTCAGCCAAAGCGGCCTGGAACAGGGATAGGATTCGGTGGGCAGCCAGGCCCACCTGCCGGATAGTTGCGCAGGATTGCGCTGTTAGAGACAACCTCCAAGTGAAGAAAAAGTAAACCAACTCCAAGAGCTTTCTCTTTTCTGCTTTTGAACACTCTTCACCCAATGGGACTACTCCAAAAAATGACATTCAAAACATTTTTTTTCAATAATTTGTCCTACACAAATTTATACTCATCTATGGCGCAGCGGGTTAAACCGCTGAACCATAAGCTGTTGATCGAAAGGTCGGCAGTTCGATCCCCGCGACGGGGTGAGCGCTCGTTGCTTGGCCAGCTCCTGCCAACCTAGCAGTTCCAAAGCATGTCAATGCGAGTAGATAAATAGGTACCGCTTGCGGGAAGGTAAACAGCGCTCCGTGTTCCAGCTGCATGCTACGCGCTGCGGCAAAGAGAGTCATGCCGGCCACATGACCATGGAGGCATCTTCGGACAACGCTGGCTCTTCGGCTTTGAAATGGAGATGAGCACCACACCCTAGAGTCGGACACGACTGGACTTAATTGTCAGGGGATACCTTTACCTTTTATAGCATACCTATCTATCCATGCTTGGCTCATGCTCACACATAGCCAGAAAGTTAAGACATCATTGTTGTTGTTGTTCAGTCGTTAAGTCGTGTCCGACCCTTCGTGATCCCATGAACCATATCCCGCCAGGCCTTCCTGTCCTCCACTATCTTCCTGAGTTCGCTCATTTTCATGTTTGTTACATCGGTGATGCTGTCTAACCATCTCATCCTTGGCCTTCCCCTTCTCCTTTTGCCTTCAATCTTTCCCAGCATCAGAGTCTTCTCCAGAGAGTCCTCTCTTCGCATTAGGTGGCCAAAATATTTGAGTTTCAGCCTTAGTACCTGTCCTTCCAGGGAACAGTCAGGCTTGATTTCATTTAGAATTGACTGATTTGATCTCCTAGCAGTCCAAGGGACTCTCAGGAGTCTTCTCCAGCACCACAGTTCAAAAGCATCTATTCTTCGGCGCTCAGCCTTCCTTATGGTCCAACTCTCGCAACCATACATTGCTACTGGGAACACCATCGCCCTGACTATACGAACTTTTGTTGGCATGGTGATATCTCTGCTTTTTATTATGCTGTCTAAGTTTGCCATAGCTTTCCTTCCAAGGAGTAAGCGTCTTTTAATTTCATGGCTGCTGTTTCCGTCTGCAGTGATCTTGGAGCCCAGAAAAGTAAAATCTGTTACTGCTTCCATTTCTGCCCCTTCTATTTGCCAGGAATTGATGGGACCCGATGCCATGATCTTAGTTTTATTAATGTTGAGTTTCAAGCCAACTTTTGCACTCTCCTCTTTCACTCTCATCAAGAGGCTCTTTAGTTCTTCTTCACTTTCTGCCATTAGGGTGGTATCGTCTGCATATCTGAGGTTGTTGATATTTCTCCCGGCAATCTTGATTCCGGCTTGTGATTCATTCAGCCCTGCATTTCTCATAATGTACTCTGCATATAAGTTAAATAAGCAGGGTGACAATATACAGCCTTGCCGTACTCCCTTCCCAATTTGGAACCAATCAGTTGTTCCATGGCCGGTTCGAACTGTTGCTTCTTGACCCGCATACAGGTTTCTCAGGAGACAGGTAAGGTGGTCTGGTACCCCCATCTCTTTAAGAATTTGCCACAGTTTGTTGTGATCCACACAATCAAAGGCTTTTGTGTAGTCAATGAAGCAGAAGTAGGTGTTTTTTTGGAACTCTCGTGCTTTCTCCATGATCCAGCGCATGTTGGCAATTTGATCTCTAGTTCCTCTGCCTCTTCGAAACCCAGCTTGTACGTCCGGTAGTTCTCGGTCCACGTACTGCTGAAGCCTAGCTTGTAGGATTTTGAGCATAACCTTGCTAGCATGTGAAATGAGTGCAATTGTACGGTAGTTTGAACACTCTTTGGCACTGCCCTTCTTTGGAATTGGAACGTAAACTGACCTTTTCCAATCCTTTGGCCACTGCTGAGTTTTCCAAATTTGTTGGCATATTGAGTGCAGCACTTTCACAGCATCATCATTTAGGATTTTAAGTAGCTCAGCTGGGATATTATCAGCTCCACTAGCTTTGTTGTTAGTAATGCTACCTAAGGCCCACTTGACTTCACTCTTTAGGATGTCCGGCTCTGGGTCAGTGACCACACCAGCATGGTCATCAGGAACATTAAGATCTTTCTTGTATAGTTCTTCTGTGTATTCTTGCCATCTCTTCTTAATCTCTTCTGCTTCTGTTAGGTCCTTGCCTTTTTTGTCCTTTATCATGCCCATCTTTGCACAAAACGTTCCCTTGATATCTCCAATTTTCTTGAAGAGATCTCTAGTCCTCCCCATTCTGTTGTTTTCCTCGATTTCCTTGCATTGTTCATTTAAGAAGGCCTTCTTATCTCTCCTTGCTATTCTCTGGAACTCTGCATTCAGTTGTTTATATCTTTCCCTTTCACTTTTGCTTTTTGCATTCCTTCTTTCCACAGCTATTTGTAAAGCCTCATCTGACAGCCACTTTGCTTTCTTGCATTTCTTTTTCTTTGGGATGGTTTTCGTTGCTGCCTCCTGTACAATGTTACGAACTTCCGTCCATAGTTCTTCAGGCACTCTGTCTACCAGGTCTAATGCCCTAAATCTATTCTTCACCTCCACTGTATACTCATAAGGGATATGGTTTAGGTCATATCTGACTGGTCTAGTGGTGTTCCCTACATTCTTCAGTTTAAGCCTGAATTTTGCAATAAGAAGCTCATGATCTGAGCCACAGTCAGCTCCAGGTCTTGTTTTTACTGACTGTATAGAGCTTCTCCATCTTTGGCTGCAAAGCACATAATCTATCTGGTTTCGGTATTGACCATCTGGTGATGTCCATGTGTAGAGTTGCCTCTTGTGTTGTTGGAAAAGAGTGTTTGCTATGACCAGCGTGTTCTCTTGACAGAACTCCGTTAGCCTTTGCCCTGCTTCATTTTGCGCTCCGAGGCCAAACTTGCCTGTTGTTCCGTTTATTTCTTGATTTCCTACTTTAGCATTCCAGTCTCCTATGATGTAAAGGACATCTTTTTTGGGTGCTAGTTCTAGAAGGTGTTGTAGGTCTTCATAGAACCGGTCAACTTCATCTTCTTTGGCATCAGTGGTTGGGGCATACACTTGGATTACTGTAATGTTGAATGGTTTGCCTTGGATTCGAACTGAAATCATTCTGTCGTTTTTGAGGTTGCACCCCAGTACTGCCTTTCCCACTCTTTTGTTGACTATGAGGGCTACTCCATTTCTTCTAAGGGATTCATGCCCACAGTAGTAGATATGATGGTCACCTGACTTAAATTCGCCCATGCCCGTCCATTTTAGTTCGCTGATTCCCAAGATGTCAATGTTCAATCTTATCATCTCATTTTTGACCACATCCAGCTTGCCTTGATTCATAGACCTCACATTCCATGTTCCTAAGCAGTATTGCTCCTTGCAGCATTGGATTTTCCTTTCAACCTCAGACACATCCACAGCTGGACGTCCTTTCGGCTTTGGCCCAACCGCTTCACTCTTTCTGGGTCTACTTGGAATAGTCCTCCGCTCTTCCTCAGTAGCATATTGGACACCTTCCGACCTGAGGGGCTCATCTTCCGGCGTCATATCTTTTAGCCTTTTGGAACTGTTCATGGGATTTTCTTGGCAAGGTTACTGGAGTGGGTTGCCATTTCCTTCTCCAGTGGATCACTCCTATGTGTGGGAGGGGGGGTCATTAGGGTGACGCGCGCGCCCTAGTGATGTCACTATTCTTCTACAGAAACAGGAATGCAGCTTAAGACATCATATTAAGCTGCATTCCTGTTTCTGTAGAAGAATAGTGACATCACTAGGGCGCGCGCGTCACCCTAATGACCCCCCCTCCCACACATAACCCCTATTTATGGCTGCCCTTTTCCCTCAGGAACTGCTGCCCTTTTCCCTCAGGAACGGTCTGCGCATGCGCGAAAAACATTATAAATTACGTTGTGACGCAGTGGGCCTTCGTCAGAAGGCCCACGAGCGCTGGCCCGGGAGGACGCTCCGAGGCCTTCTCCCGGCCTTGGAGCTTCCGGAGGGCGATGCGCGCAGCGGAGGGCGACGCGCGCAGGTGCACGCGTCACCCTTCTGCGCGCGTCACCCTCCGGTGTCACCCTTCTGCGCGCGTCACCCCCCACCACGTTCCAGCGACGTCGCTGAAAAGAGGCCCTTGTCAGCTATGCTGCCAGACATAGCAGACTGGCAGGGTGGAGCCCAAAGAGAGAAGCCTGCTGGCAGGGAGGAACCCCTTCTGCTGTAGATAAGGTTAGCCGGACAGTAGAACAATATGTGTCATAAAAATACCAAGAATATGTAAATGAAATACTAGGAATTCTGTATGTCAAGCCTCTGCTATATGGAGAATAGCCAATGAAAAGTGTACCTTATCTGTTACGTGTGTTCCTGTATTTATTTTTCACATTTTTATACCGCCCTTCCTCCAAGGAGCTCAGAGTGGTGTACATATTTCCTCCCCTCCTTTTGTCCTCACAACAACTCTGTGAGGTAGGTGGGGCTGAGAGATAGTGACTGGCCCAAGGTCACCCAGGAAGCTTCGTGGCTGAGCGGGGATTTGAACCTGGATCTTCCACTACACCATCCTGGCTGTAACCAATAAGAATAGAATTTATTCTCTTAACCTGCCTGCCTTCTGAATGTTGTTTTGTGCTGATTATAAAAAGCTTTGTAACATAGAACTGGGGACTGCTCTTTGTGCCTTTTGGACAGGAGTCCCATGGGAGCAGTCAGCACATGTGCTTAGCAATAAAGTTCCTGTTCTTTCACACTGGTTGCTGCAATTATTCAACACGTAGCAGTCATGTGGGGAACTAAAAGAAACTGTTCCCTCTTTCCATCATAAGTCTGTGAGAGTGGTTGAGCTGTATGATCTCCTCAGGGGCCTAAGCTGAGAAAGGTCAATAACTAGAGGTAGTCCTCAGATAAATTGTATTTACTGTTTTGCTGATCTATGTTTTAGTACCCTGGGCATTTCCAGTGACTTTTAAGCAATAAGTAGCTTTGTTATTAGAAAAAGTTTAATATGTGCTGCAAAGTTCAGGCTCCTTTCTCCCAGACCTATTGAGAAAGGTATTGACCTGATCTCAACTGCACTGCAGCATCTTGAGACTTTAAATTTTACCTATTTATGCGGAGAGAACATTGCGAGCTTGGCTAAGAAAGTGGGCCTTGATGAGGTGAAGTTAGAAGATGTGCAGGAGTTATTAGAGTCTCACAAAAAAGAGTTTTTTCCCCCAAGATTTGCTTGAGCTTGAGAAGCAGAAGGAACATGAGGAGCAAAGAGGAAGTTGATGATGTGTTGACAGAGACAATTAATTTAATTGAGAGTGCTTTGACTATCTTAGATGAGGACAATCCAAATACCAACATAGCTCAAAAGTGAGCAGAAACGTGTGCTCAGCTATGTAGTGTTACTCTGAAAGATCTTGCAGGAAAAAAAATGAAAGCCACACAAAAGACACTGTTATCCTACGTCTCAAAAACAGCCTGAGGCAAAAGAACCATCTGAGCCATCAACATCGGGAGCTTTGCTGTCCTACTCTCTGTAGCCTCCCTCTGTGATTGCCAGTCATCAATGTGAATTACTCACTGACTTTTCACCTAACCCATACCATTCCCATTGTTTCCTATGAGAAAGCCAGTTTTTATTTACACGTTTTTAAGATACACACCATTTTCCAGGAATGTAAACCCCATGTAAATCGAGAGCTGCCTGTACTCAATGTTTACCAGATCACCCTATTTACATGTGTGTTGACAATCTCAACATGTTCTAGAACAGGGGTTCCCAACGTTTGGAGGCCCACGTACCCCCTATGCGGGCCTCCGACCGCCCGCATACCCCCTGAGCAACTCCCCCGTGTACCCCCTCCGGATTGTGGCGCGAGCGGGAGGACCCGCCTGCCCGTGCCGCAACTCAAAAAAGAAGGCTACAGGCCTACACTATCCCCTGCAGTACAGGCCTGCATCCTATCTTTTCTTGGTGCCGCCATCTTGGATCTCGTGAAATCTCGTGAGGTTCAAGATGGCGATGTCAAAATCTTGTGAGGGCACATGAGGTTGCCTCATGTGCCCTCACAAGATTTGGGTGTCGCCATTTTTTGGCACCGCCAAAATATGGCAGCGCCAAGAAAAGGTAGGATGCAGGCCTGTACTGCAGGGGACAATGAAGGCCTGTAGCCTTCTTTTCCGGGTTGTGGCGCAGGTGGGCGAGTTCTCCCGCTTGTGCCACAACCCATAAGGAAAGGCTGCAGCCCTGCCAAATTGGCCAGTATTGTTCACCCATATTGCAGATTGGACGTCTGTCTGAGACTTTTTTTTAAAAAAAGTGCCTGTCCCAAAAGTATCAGTGAGTTTGTGATTGAGGTGATATTTGAATTGGAGACTTGTCCCCACTGTTGCTACACCAGATAAGAGAGCAAAACTATCAGGCAGACACGCAGGTTCAGCGGCAGCAGTGGTGGATGGTCACCGAATCCTAGTCCCCTTCCCGGACCAGATACAGCAGCATGGGTCCACACAGACCTGTACCAGCAAATATGCTAGCGCAGGTCTGAGTAGACCCCCTGCGCTACGTAGGCTTACCCCTGGGTAAGGGAACAAATGTTCCTTTACCCAGAAGAGATCTCCGCAACTGCCCCCTGCAGGAAGCAGCGGTAGCTATTTTGGCGTTGCTGCATTGGCTGGGGAGGGGGATAGATAGGATCGAACTCAAAGAGAATGGAAATAATATGGATAATCTTTCATCCGTTTTCATTACAGTCAGATGCACCATTCTCTTTATTCATCACAGAAGAGCAATCACCATCAGCACACCTATCCATCTCTCATTCTGTCAAAATTTAACTAAGTTATAATACTTCTACCATCCACTATTAACACAGAACTCTTTCAGCATTTGGTAGCAATATATCCTTTTTCCTCTGGAGAGGTCTGCTAGAGGACACCAAAATGTCTCAGATTTGTTCCATATATTACCAGAAGAAATAAGAACATGACAAACAGTGCTAGGTGTCTAATTTTGGAGAAAACTGGACAGAACGGCTCGGGTCCAGGGTATTTGAGGGACCGCCTCCTTCCTTATAATCCGACCCGTACTCTGAGGTCATCAGGGGGAGCCCTGTTAACCGTGCCGCCATTGACGGAAGTGAGGGGGATGGCGGCACGGAATAGGGCCTTCTCGGCTGTGGCGCCCCAATTATGGAATTCCCTCCCCCTGGAATTAAGAACTACTCCCTCTTTAGAGACCTTTCGGCGGGGCCTTAAGACATTTTTATTTAGGACAGCTTTTGATGCCTGACATGGTGGGCTGACCTTTTTGACCTTTTTAACAAATGGCTTTTAACATATGTAAATTCAGGTGACCCACTGGGGTTGTTTATTTTAAATTGTTTTAATTAATTATTTTAATGTGTATATATGTATTTTAATATTGTGTTGTAAGCCGCCTTGAGTGCCCTCGGGAGAAAGGGGGGGGTATAAATTCTTTAAATAAATAAATAAATAAATAAATAAGAGAAATTTTAATTTCTAATTCTAAATCATGGATGTTCATTCTTGTTTGAACAGAAAATTGTAACAAAGAAGGTATCATCATGCTACTAATTTTCTTATGTGAAAATTAGCAGCCTCCATAGTTCTGAGGCCCCAATCCTATCCCGCTTGTCAATTCTGGCAGCAACCCAGTTGCATGCTATATAGTACATGGCATCACGTTTTGCAACCCATAGGTCAGGCTGCGCTGCTAGAATGCAAGTTCTGGCAGTGGAGCCCAATCATAGGATTGAACTAACATATGTAACAAGTAAAATTTTACAATGAACCACAAAAGAAAAAATCAAGATCATGAAAAACTGCACAGATTTTATTTGAAAACTGTATATATATTTCATATAAAAATTTCAAAACTGTACATATATAATATTGTTACACATGCCCTAGTCACCTCTCAGTTGGATTACTGCACTGTACTTTATGTGGAACTACCCTTACAGGCTCTCCAGTAGTACAGAATGCTGCTGCAGGAGTTTTGACTGGGATCTTCCTTGGTGTCAAAGTTCTTGACACATCAGTTAAGGGGAACTGTAGAGTGGAGGCCTGGGACTCATCTCTAAGTCTTCTTCTTAACTGGTAAAAGATAGACAAAGGAGTCCTAAACTCCACTGGCGTCGCTGCAGCGTGGCGGGGGGGGGCGGGCTGCCAGGGGGTGACGCGCACACACACACACCGCGCGTAACCTCCGTGACGCGCGTCGCCCTCCGGATGCTCCGAGGCCGGCCCGGGAGCCGGCCTCGGAGCGTCCGACCCTGCTGGCGCTCCAGGGCCTTCTGAAAGAAGGCCCACTGCGCAGCGCAAATCCGGGTATTTTTTCAATTTTCGCGCATGCGCAGACCGTTTTGAGGGCAAGGCCCTGGAGCGCTGGCCAGACTGGACGCTCAGAGGCCGGCTCCCGGGCCGGCCTCGGAGCGTCTGGAGGGCGACGCGGGGGGGCAACGCAGGGGGGGAAGGCAGCCGGGTCACCCCCCCACCGTCACTAGGGTGACGCGCGCCACCCTGCCCCAGGGTGACGCGCGTCCTAGTGACGCTACTGCTAAACTCCAACACACTCACACCAACGAAGGAAGGGATAGAACCACAAAGCACATTTTGACTGTACACAAGTCACAGAAGATAGGGATGTTTGTGGGTCAATGGTCAGGGATGCCAAAGGCCAAAGTTACCTATCTGTATCTGCTGGGATGAAGCTTGCATCATTGCAGGGATCATGGGGCTAGTTGGTCAAAACCTAGCAATCTCCTGGTTCAAAGGTGGGGTGCCCTCGGCCAGCTGCCAGATACTTAGTTAGGATTGCTCTGTCATTCACTGCAATATCAGGGAAAGCCATAGACAATATATTTTTGCTTGGAGAGCTGTTTCTGACATTACAGGGAATGGGAATGACTTTGCATGTGTGGCACTTCATGTATGCACCAGAGTTCCTGCAAACAAAACAAATCTGTGGATTAGGCTGCATTTGTTTGCTTAAAAAATACGTTGTAATGACATTTATCATTAATTTTAAATGTGTAGGGAAGCCAGAAGCTTTACCAGATATCCAACCCTGGAAGAGAACAATGCAGTTCAAAGTGATAAGTCTGAATCAGCTGATATCACTCAGAGATGGATCTCATAATACCAAGAGATTCAGGAGAACATGCCTCATTCCAGAAAACTGAAAAAGGATGCACATGGCAGGGAAAGATAGGAGAAACAAGCCATTAAGCTGCAAATTGAAAGGATGACAGATGGCTCATACATACCCTCAGGGTACATAGGAGCAAATGTACAGAGTTTGAGGCAAATTATTAAGTTACTGCTTGCAGCTTCAGCTACACTTAAGGGGTGAAAGACAGACTGTGATTTTTTTCCCGAGGGGCATGGCATTCCCTCTTCTTTAGGATCAGTATTATTGCATTCACTACTTTGCAGATTAGCTAAAACAGCTTCTTGGGAAGCAGTTTCTATACCATAAAATACAGTGGTGGGCAAATAAAGTGATATTTAGGCAATGATAGACAAATACAGTGATATATGCAATGATTGTTTTCTGGAATATATCATTTAAGATACATGTCATTCATTCATTGGAAAAAAAATATTATACAAAGTAGTTTAGTAAAAGGGAACAGGCATTAAAAAGTTATTCTTTTCAGACTGCGGTATACCTATATAGTTCATTGCAGAACTAGAACTTGCCAAGTTCACATCTATAAAATACATACCATCTCACAGAGTACAGAAATAAATAGGAACACTGTTATGAACACACAGCAACCCTATTCTCACACCAAGAGCCAGTACAGTCAGCCCACAGTTCCTGTGCTGCTTATCGCATGGAAGTAGGCCAAGACTAAATGCTAGAGGCTCAGCAAAGTAAACAGGAAACTGTACGAGAGACACACAGAAACTGAGACGACGGAGGCAACAGCAGTTTAATTCTCTCATTTCAGTCTTGCTCTGAGGCATGAACAGAGTTAGGGCCCAATCCTATCCAACTTTCCAGTGCTGATACACATTTCCTTAACTTGAGAAGGCCTCCCATGACTGCCTGCCCACTGCAGGATGCAGTGCACGCCCATTGGCACAGCTGCACCAGCATTGGAAAATTGGATATGATTGGGCCCTAAGTCAACTGGCAGGTGGAATCACCTGCACTATTTAAACTACTGGTTTTTTCTGCCGGGGGGGGGGGAGTCTGTATACTTGAATTCACTCAAGTCAATCACGAGTAAGATGTGGGCTGACTGTACTGGCTCTTGGTGTGAGAATAGGGTTGCTGTGTGTTCATAACAGTGTTCCTATTTGTTTCTGTACTCTGTGAGATGGTATGTATTTTATAGATGTGAACTTGGCAAGTTCTAGTAGGATACCACCCCACAGCAAGATTTCATTGTTTTCATTGGAGGCTCTTTGGGACCCACTAGAAATCAGGTTGCAACCCACAGTTTGAGAAACACTGCTCTGGCTTATTCTAACTCTAGCTATTGGTAGTTAACAAACCACACTTCCCTGAATTGATTAAAAAAACAAACACAAAAGTGGAGATTGTTCTTAATGTGAGAGAAGAAACTTTCATTTTCCTTGCACACATAAAGGAGGAGAGGAATAAATCATACAAGCCCATGACTCTCTGAGGCTCATTCTTATATTGAAAAATCATAGTTTCTTGCTAAATTTGACAGAGTTAGCACCAGGTTGCACCTGGGCAAGAAACAGATCTTGGTTCCATGCATAGCCCCTCCATAGCATGACTTGGCTGGAAGTAATTGGCTGGAGGGGCAATTTGGCTGGTGGGGAAGTGGGCAACCTCCCACTCTCACAGGGTGGAAGAGCAACTGCCACCCTGTCTTACACCCAAGGGCCTCCTGTGATAATACTGGGACCACTGTCTGAGATCAAGCCTGATTGGCCAGGAGGAGGAAGAAGTGGTCACACAAGACTCACAGAGGCACTTCCTTCTCCCTTGCACTAGCAAACTGGACTTGCTCCAAGCTTTCCCTTTCCTCCAAGCTTTCTCAAAATGTTCCTGAATTTTCTCAGGGAGTCTTGTAGCAAACCCACTGACTGTCACTTGAATCATGGCAGCATATGGACTAGTACAGTAGTTGACTCCAAGCCACATATAGTTATAAGAAAATATAGAGCTGTGGACCAACTCTATATGTATATTTTCATACTACCGGTATATCTGCTATAACTTGTATGACAACTCTCTGCATGGGCATGATGAGTCATTGACCTGTAGATGACATGTGGTGCTGCCTTAATGTTTGAACCCACCCTCATAGTAATTCAAATTTGTGCCAGCGCACATTCATCCTAAAAATAGGGGGAATTAGGCTGCATATTTTGTTTGAACAAAAAGAGTCAAACTGTTTGCATACTTGCTTTTAACAATTCAAAGTTTCCCCATTTTTTTTATTTATTTGTCTAGCTAGCACCATCTAAATGCATGGTGGCTTACACAGCGTAGAGAAGAAAGAGGAGGTCCCTGTCCCATATCATAAGGGCACCCAAACTCCATCCCACAAAGTGCAAGTCCAATCCAGTACAATGCTAAATGCAGGTAATATTTATTTATATGTCCAATATGCAATTGGGCAAGCTGGAGGGTGTCCCCTCTCCCCCCCTTCCCCTCCTTTACAGGCACCTACTCTTCTCAGTTCTCCTCAGTTAGGATTTTGGAATTGCTGTGTCAGTTTTTGGCTGCAGTTCTCCTTTCTCTGCTCAAGGTGACTATGATCCATAATATGTTCCAGCTGAAGGCTAAACACTGACAAAGAATCTGGAAATGATGAGTTTCATGCAAAAAGATCCTGAATCCCAAACCTGTGGCTAAAATTATATCTCAGATCAGCATTATAATTACTTGGGGGGATAATAAATGCCGCTCTTCGTGCTAGATAGCTCCATATAACTCCAGTTATTTTCATTTAACACTCCAAAAAGGTGAAGAGAGAGACCTGTCATGCCCACTGCTACCTCAGCTTGCTGTGCTTGAGCTCAAGCAGGTGTTTCTCCAGTCGTGATGCCTCGTCAATTTCCACTCCCCATACACACTTCAGTAATGATAATGTCTTTTGCATTTAACGGATGTCTGAATTCGCTTCACATTCCAGGAGGTCAAATTAAAGTCAGTCATTTATACAAATCATAGAGAAAAGCACAGAGGGTTGACTGAATGTTAATGAAAATGAAAGGTTGTGTAGGCAGGAGGAGCTGAAACATTTTCCCTTGCCTTTATTTTTCTTCCTGAACACAGAAAGCAATACACCATGTACTCTTCCACTCCCACCCAAAATCGAAAAGTATTTTCCATATAAAGAAAAAAAAGGGATACAAGATAAAATCTATTTCCCTATGACTTCAAAAACAAAGCTGCAATTGATTTTAATGGAGCTGGTTTGCACCCATTATTCACATCCACCATTCTTAATGTTCACACTTCCCATTACATTATATAGTATTTTACAACACTCCTTGCTTTCAAAATGATGCAATCAGAAAAACTCACAAAACATTTCATTAAGGATCAAAGAAAAAAAAACACCTGAAATCATAGGTTTAGGACAAGACCGTTTTCAAGGGAATAACAGTTTAAAAAAAACACAGAAAAAGCAATCAGCAATCCAAAATAAATGGGAAAGTTTGCGAAACCAAGTACTCAGATAAATTGGGGGGGGGGGAAGAGTGAAATTTTAAAAATGCAAGATAGAAAAGAAAATATATCTCAAAAGATTTCTTAGACAAATGGGAAAGTTTTGAAAGACTTGAATAGTACATGCATGCTCTAGCATTGGAGCATGATCATACCCACTGGTCTTTCCCTCCCCCCACCTCTGCTCATTGAGCAGAAGCTGGACAGAGTTGTATGCATATAAGCACTGCACATGCAATCAGAAATGCCACAAAAGGCAAGATTCCCAATTGTGCAAGCATACAGCACTGTTCAGACTTTCAGGATGCACAGAGGTCTTGTGTGGAGACAGCAGATTTGATACCACTTCCTCCATCCACATGTTCATATCTACGGATATGTCACACAGAGTTAATTCCCTTTTACACAGCTTGAAATATATATTTAGAAGCTCTGAAAAGTATTGCTAACTGTAGCAACATCCCTTGATTACTTTGCACATGAGTATTCACACTGAATTAAAAAAAGCTATATGATATCAGTAATGTGACTTCTTGCAGTCTGAGTCATTAAAGCAACAAACAAATTGATCTAAAAAATACTTACAGTCCAATCCTATGTCAAAATTTTCAAATTTAAGATTTTGAAAATTTAAGATTTTCAAAAATAGATGGTTTTTCCCTGCTGCTGTACTTGCTTCTACTGCCAACGGAAACAGGAATAATTAATGGACTTGGTTGCTACTCTCCAGGAATGAAAATAATCAATCTGTGGGAAATGAAGGCCTTTATCTAGTACAGATTTAGTTTACTGTAGGAGCAGATGAAAAATGTTTGAGATCCTTTCCTTGGCATGTAGCCAGAACAGCTTATCAGCTCCTACAGCTGATTATTTAGAAAACTCAAAAGTTGCTATGTAAGACACTAAGGATGATGCTAATGATCATATTCCTCTCTTTATCAAGCCAAAGTTATTTTTCTTTAGCATGATGAGTGGAATTACTTACAAGTTGTTCTTCCTTTGGACTCAATCAAAAGAAGATTGCACAGCAAAGGAGAAAAAAACGTAAGAATAGTTAATTAAAAATTACAAATGCCTGAAATAGCTTAAACACTGTTTCTTTATTTCATTGTTTAATTCAACCAAGAAATAAAATTAAGAAAACCACGTATCTTCAAGTGAATGTATAGTAATTTTTCTAGTTCTAGAAGGATAATGGTTAGTCTGTAGCAGCAAAAACAACACAGGAAGTGCAATCCTACCTAAACGTTCGGCGGCGGAGTAAGCGCTTCCAGAAGCCGGAAGCCTTCGCAAATGTGCCGTAAAGCACATTCATGACAACTCGGGAGTAAAGGAGGCCACCGCAAGGCCCTCACTCCGCCGCCGGGATGCCCCCACGGCCGCCGGAGGAAGGTAAGAGATCCCCCAGCGGGTGCAAGGGCGGTCCGGGCAGCGAGGGAGGGCGCCATTGGCCGTGCTGGCCCAGGAGGGGGCAGGGATGGCGGCTGCCATATCCCATCTCCTGTTGGGCCGCCTCAGCCGTTATACAGCCTCCTCATACTTATAGTCACAGTCTGAACCATGCTTGTTAACTCAGAAGTAAATCCAGGTTCAATGGGACTTACTTCTGAGTATAGGACTGTATCGTTAACGTTGAACTCAACCCCTTTTGCTGGGCAGATGAAGACAAGAAAAGTTATAACTTGACCAGCTTCCTTTTTAATTCACAGATTCCATTAACTTCACTCAGATCCATTCTTATTTTTTCCTAGCACAGAAGCAATGGAATGACATTCACCTTTCCTGTAATTCTCTCAGCCCAATGACATGAGGCCCATAAGTACTGAGTATTGCTTTAAAATCCTGAGATTTATGGTTATCCACGTAGCTCAAGCACTTGACAACCATTCTTTAACTTGTATGGATGATTGTGTTTTTTCTGTCTATAAGCCTGGAAAGTCTAAATTCACTGAGGCTGCTGAAGAGATAATTGAACTTGTAAAGAAACACAGGATTTAGGTCATAAAACAATAGGAATTAGGAAGGACAGAGAACAGTATATCTGAACATCCACCATAATTCCTTCACACCATAGTAACAAGCTGGCAACTAAGGTTTAATAGTGCAGAAGTTTTTATTTTAAAAAATGCCTGGTATTTTTTTAAAGACAGAAAACATATTACAGTCAGACCCCTCCTCCCGTGGATAGTGGAGGTCTGCGAATACCGGGGTCCACATTAAAAACCCTGTAGAAAGAAAAAAAAAACCCAAAAGCGCCATTTTACCTTTAAATAGCAAAATCACAGCGTTTTCAAGCCTCCACGATGCTTCTTGAAGCTTCACGACCCACTTCCAGATTGTGCAAAGGCTCTTCCCCTCTCTCAGCCTTGTCCCACGGTGCATTCAAGGAAGCATCAGGTCTCATAGGCCTTCACAGAAAAGGCCTAACATTGGTTCTGCAGAGCAACCCCACCCCCCACTCTAGCTGACTGGCTTAGGACAAGCCTTTACTTTCGTTTTGGGGGAAATCCATGGTTGGCCACACCTTGTTTGGTCAGAAGATTTACGGCACAATCCTACCTAACCCTAACCCCACACCCTGCAATGCAGAGATGCAGATGTAGCCTCCGCCGCATCCAGGGTGCGATACAGGCTACTGGGAGGTCATTCGTTCCCTTCCCCCAAGTAAAGCTGCAGCTGCCCTAATGGAGCTATGCAGATATGCGGCAGCGGTTTTACTGGTGCATTTCTGAGAGCCCTGTGTAATGGTGGCCAGACCCGGTAAGGGGGATAGGATACGGTGGAGGAGGTCGCCACTGATCCCTCTCCCTTCCCGGGCCTGGCCAACCAATCCCACCCCCATCCCCCGGAACACCCCATTCCATCCTCCTTTGCCGCCCAGAAGGGAACTCACCTTCCCCGGCGAGTCCTCTGCTCGATCTGGATGGCGACAGCGACGCCGGCCTCTGCCTTACAGCACATTTGCAACATCTGAGGCCAGTGGAGCAGCGCTCCGCCGGTCTAAATGTAGAGAGGATTGGGCTGATAAGCTTGTAAACAAGCCACATTCTGGGAACTTTTAAGATTTGTATAATAAATTATAATTAAGGCACAGGTCTCTTGAACAATCAAGGAATCCTCTGCCTTGCCCTCTGGAGCGTGCAAAACAATCTCAAACCCAGGATGGATTAGCAAGAACTAACAAGATACAAAAGAAAGATAATTGATGAATTTGAGATAAAAAGGTACAGTTTCACACCTCCAACAATCCTCACCAACCCCATGATTAAGATCGATCTAGGAACAAGCCAACAAGCCTAGAAGTAGCCACTGCACCCTCAACTGAGTGGGAAAACAAAAGCAGCACCCAGCAGTGGTCTTCAACTAGCAAAAGAGAATCTCCTGATTAAGTCAACCCCACCTAGAATCCAATAGGATCCTATGAGGCTAAAGTCTATAGAAACAATGAGCACCAGAACCTTGTGTTCTTCATTCCTAGGTCGTGTTGTTCATTCCATTACCCATCTCATTGTTCAGTGTATTACCTTTCCTTGCCACCCTTTGGATTCTAAAGTTGCTAGTGCTGTGTCAAGTCATCCCCATTACAATCTTCATCCAAGAACCACTGTGACAGCCGAAATCAAGGATCAGCAACACCCCATGAGCCCCTTTCCTTTCCAGCCCCCCCTCTCCTTACCTTGAGTGCAACCAAAATCAGGCTGGTCAGCCAACCTTGCGGGCCACCCCCCTGGTGCTCCCCTCTCTCTCTCTGTGTGTGCCCCTTCCTTCCTCCCAAGAAAGCTCAGCTCTCTTGCCCTGCTCCCTTCCAGGCTACTGCCTTGTTGCATCTTAGGCCTTGCTTCATAACCCTCTTTCTTTTTTTGAGACCCCACTTTGTCCAAGAAGAATAATTTGACCAGCCCTTTGTTGCCATGACCCCCTGCAATTCAGTGTGCTCAAGCCTTGCAACATAAGGATAGGTAACCTTGGCCCACAGTGCAGCTTGGTCAAAAACCCAACTCCCCACTATTTTCCGTACTTTGTCTCATTGAGAACTAAGACTCAGATGGTCTTGCATCACAGTTGGAAACTTGGTGCTTTCTTATTCTTCCCCCAGTCTTTTCTCCCCCTCCCTACTACCACAACAGAACGCCTGGTTCTTCAGCTCCTGTTCCCCCAAGTAACCCTCCTGATTCCCCTATGTTCTGCTCCCTTTCCTTTCTCCCCTCCTCAATTTGCACCATTACATACCTTGCATGGATTTCCTCTTTTTCTTTCCTATCTAGAAGCTGCTGGTGTTTATGGCCTAGTTGTGTGAGTGCTGTGTACACTGCATTTTTTTATTCACCTTCCTAATTATTGTATTCTTATCCCCACAATAAAGCTATCTATTGTTGCACTTTTAACCTCACCTCCCTCCTCATTTCATGCCATTCCACTGAATTGTGGCCATGAGCCACTGCACTTAGTCCCTGCACACTAGGCTTCCCATCCATCCCGGAAATGCTGGGACAGTCCTGGTTTCCGGAGCCCGGTCCTGGCCAGCCGGGCCCGGAACCTGTCTGTCCCAGTTTTCTGGGTCTGCCCCCTTCTGCTGCTGCCACTTCTACGACTCTTCTAGGAGTTCCCAAAGTTATCCTGTGCACCACCATCTTGGATCACACAAAATTACAGATGGCGGAGCCCAAATCTCGTGAGAAATGGGCGCCGCCATCATAGATGGAGGCGCACAGGAGATCCAAGATGGCGGAGATCCAAGATAGTGTTCCGTCCCATCTCCAGCGACACCACTGCTGCCAGATAAGGAAGAACAGGCACTAATGAGTAAGGGATGAGCCAATATGCCATCTGAAGCAATCACCTCACCACATCTTATGAGTAGACTGGCTGTCACACCACCTAGAAATGTGACTGCCCTAACTAGGAAGGATACCTGGCTATGACCCTGACTGTATCTTAAAATAATTAATACTCCTCGAGGACAGTAGTTGAATAGCAATCTATTAAATATATTTAAGATTTATCCTTACCACTTATACCTTTTTAACCTGTCAGTTGTATTTATTGAAGTAGGGGCAGGGCAAAGAAATACTTGTTTTAAAGAGTTATTTAGCACTTCAGCATTTCTAGCTCCTTTCTGTGTTCTGAGCAAGCATCTGATGTTCCTTCAAGGTTGCTTTGTCCTGAAGGGTTTATAATTTACAGTTAAAATGCTGTGTGAGAAGTCTCTCTGGCTCAGCAAGCTGCAGAGCAAATGTATTGTTAGCTGCAGTGAATGTACAATTACAGGAGAGTTATAATCTCTCTGCTATTCCCAATAAACCCCGGCAATGTAAGATATTTATATATTGCAGGGAGACAGAAAAAATAAATTTAAAATAGGTGTGAATTCTAAGAACAGCAGACATACACAACCAAAGGTATTCAGCACCACAAAACAGCAGCTTCACTAAGCATATTATATTTCACTAAGCATTTAATTATTGACACAGCAAAACCTAGGACCGCACGATTGGTACTATTAAATCTGCTTAAAATTAATCACTTGGGCTTAACTATAACATCTATTTTGGTATCAACAATGTGTTAAGCAGTGTAGACCAGTGGTTCCAAAAGTTCTCCCCGCCAACTCTGAATGTTTGTGGGGGTGGAGCCACCATCGGGAAAAACGCCCCTGAAAATGCCTTTGTTTCACTTACCAGGGCTTGGGGAGGCCTGCACAACCCTCCACAGGCCTCCTCGACCTTTGGATTGCTGAAAAACGGCAATTTTCAGGCACTTCTGGGTTTTGCGAAAACCAAAAGTGCCTGAAAATCGCAGTTTCTCAGCGATCTGAAGATCAGGGAGGCCTGCGGAAGGTCACGCAGGCCTCCCTGAAGCCCCCCCCAAGCCCCAGTAAGTGAAACAAAGGCGTTTTCAGGTACTTTTTGGCGGTGGCACCAGCACTCTCCAGGATCACCACCACCGCCATGCTGTCCCCGCCCCTTAAGGGGGCAGGGGACAGTTTGTGGTTTCAATAGTGGGTAGTGACCCACCACTTTGAGAACTACTGGTGTAGACCACAGAAGACTCGGGTAGTCAGTGGTGTCACTAGGGGTGTGTGGGGAGTGCAGACTGCACCAGGTGACACCCTTGGAGGGAGTGTGACACCACTAGTGGCCAAAATTGTGGAAACTTTGTATTTATGAATAAAACCATGATGTTATATAGCATTGGAAAGGTAATTTAATACAGAATGCATGTTGAACTATCTATATTCTATCAAAGGTAAAGGTAAAGGTGACCCCTGACAATTAAGTCCAGTCGTGTCCAACTCTAGGGTGTGGTGCTCATCCCCATTTCAAAGCCAAAGAGCCAGCGTTGTTCGAAGACGCCTCCGTGGTCATGTGGCCAGCATGACTCTCCTTGCCGCAGTGCGTAGCATACAGCTGGAACACGGAGCGCTGTTTACCTTCCCGCAAGCGGTACCTATTTATCTACTCACATTAACATGCTTTGGAACTGCTAGGTTGACAGGAGCTGGCCAAGCAATGAGAGCTCGTTGCGGATTCGAACTGCCGACCTTTCGATCAACAGCTCAAACACAACTGCCTTATGTAACAAAATGTGGATTTCCTTAACTCAAAACTGTCAAATCAGTCCGATTGTTCTGAGAGCCAATGAGGTGTTATTACGACACAGCATAGAACCAATAAGTTGTTAGTATGAGTCAGCCCTCATTTCTATGTATTTGAGCTAATACTAGAACGCTTATTCAGTTGTGTTAGTGTCATCAAGTTGGCCACTGGTTTTTCATTGGTTACTGATTTGTTGGGTGATCTGTACTGTTGTACTGTTATGTGACACCATGAGTTATTACATTGGGTGACACCAACCCTAATGACAACACTGACCAGGAGTAATCTGTAGAAATACAGTAGACCCTTTCTGTCCATGGATTCAGGATCCATGGATTCGATTTACCGCAGGTCCTGGATCCGCGGTATCCACACTAAAAAGCCTGTTAAAAGGGGGGGAGCCCCAAAAGCCATTTGTACCTTTAAAAGGCCAAATCACGCCATTTTCAAGCCTCCGCGGGGCTTCTTGAAGCTTAACGACCCACTTCCGGGTTGCACGAAGGCTCTTCCCTCCTCCTAGCCTTGTCCCAGAATGCACCCTGCGGCAAGGCTTGGAGGAGGGAAGAGCCTTCGTGCGACCCAGAAGTGGGTCGTTAAGCTTCAAGAAGCCCCGCGGAGGCTTGAAAACGGCACAATTTGGCTACTTAAAAGTAAAAACGGCAATTTTGGGACTTTTTTCATTTTAACACAGTTTTTGGCATGGACCCTGGTATCCGCGGATCCTCGCTATCCACAGGGGGGTTTCGGAACGGATCACCGCAGATAGCGAGGGTCGGCTGTACATAGTCCTGTCAGATGGGCATCTTGTGTAGAACCCAGCTCAGCCCAACCTTGTTTCTCCCCATTCACCTCTGGGGTCCATCATGGGGGTGACGCACTAAGCTCTTGGCATCAGATGACACAAATGCTAGTGATGTCTCTGTGGGTAGTTACAGGGTATAGTATCTTCATAGCACTCTGGACCAGGGACAGAGCATGTCTGAGACTAACAATTACAAATTTATGTTGGGCCATAAGAGAACTGTTAATGTGCCACACAAAATCAGTTGATTAAATGGTTCTGTGAACCCAAAATACCACTCACAGAGGAGATGTCGCTGCCTGATTCACTCCTCTGGTTCTCCCCTGCTTTATTCAGCCTGTACTGGGGGGCAGGCAGGTGTGCTTGAATGATCTCTAATTGCTCTCAACGGCAGGAATAATCTTGATGCAGGCCTTGTGTGGCAGGGGGGTGAAGTGGACAGACATTCTCATGAAGGACTGCAATGCCCTCTTGGCTTCTGCTCTTTGGGCAGCCTATTCTGAGGAGTTATTCCTAAGTGAGCAAATTGATGTTTATGTCACAACCTCTTCCTCTTGTTTAGCCTTCAGTGTATTATTTAACTGCTCTTTTTAAATATATAACTTCGTCTCCATATTCTATCCTAAAAATACATCGAAGAAAGAAACTTGTGAATTCTTCATAATGCAATTCCTGTGCCATTGTAGATGTGTAATAATTATATGTTGACAGAGTGTACATATTTTCTCATCTCAAATACATGCTCTTTATCAATGTACAAAAGTGGTCTTATTCTATATTAACTGTTAAGTGCATGCCTATGCATGTCTACTCAGAAGTAAGCCTCATTAAGTTCAATGAGTAGGCTTACCATCCATCCTGGAAAATCTGGGACCGCCCTGGGTCGGTCCTGGGCTTTCCGGGCCCAGTGAAGCCTCCGCTGACACCGCTGCTTTTAAAATTTTAAAAACTTACTTTTTTCGGTGTCACCATCTTGGATCTTACGAAATCTCATGAGATCCAAGATGGTGGCACCCAAATCTCGTGAGGGCACATGAGGCAGTACTACGTGCTTTACGGCACGTTCGCTGCGGCTTCAGGCGATGGTAGCAGGTAGAGAGAGATCTGACACATCAGTTGTTGTTCCCTTGGTGATCTGATGTCATACCACCAGAGGAAGTCATTTCTGAGGTTTTCAAAGCACTATACATCTAGATTTCAAAGTATTGTTAACATCATGCACAGGAAACATTTCTGACAGAACAAAAGCAGTGAGGTCACAGCTCTTGCACTCTCACTGATGTAAAGGGGAGCCTTGGGATTCATTTCACAGCGATGTAAATTGGCACTACATTTCCTTAAAACATGCAGGTTCTCAGAGTCCATAAGAAATTATGACTTGCTTTAAAAAAATGGATCCTTCAATTTTGAGACATTTAAACAGTAAACATTCTATTCTGAAAAAGTGCAGTCACAAATTACTATTTGAAAACATAGCACTTTACCTGAAGTTTAATAGAAGAATGAGCTGTATAAAGTGATAGATTGTATAGATTGAATATAATATAAAGTGAATATATAAAGTGAATATAGATTCACTTTAAACTTTTGTATAGGGACCATTTTCCATTGATAACTTTGTTTATTCAACCTTTAATTGGGTGGCATGTGGTGGGTAACAAGGAATTTTAAAATGGTCTTCTATAATTCAGATATTTCGAAGGCATTGCTAATCTTAGTTAATATCTATGAATGCCATCAAAATTCTTCCAGGGAAATAAAAAGAAAATAAAATATTTACAAGGTATCTTTTCACCTCTGTGAATTTTTAATTACAGAAGAATTTAACACGTGCCTGAGAGTATTGCTTGATAAATGATCTCTCCCAACCACAAAGCATCTCAAGTATCACATACGTTAAAATTTCATGGAGTCACCAGCTTTCATTGACATCTGAAAACTCTCTATTGAAACATCATTGAACTCAAGAGGCCATAAAGGTATGATTCCTGTCTGAAATGATTCAACAGTATAAAAACAAATAAAATGCTACTTTAATATCTGGGAAAATAAAAAGGTCTCCCTCAAGCTCTTTTGGATATTGGTATTTCTTCCTGCTATTGTATAAACACTTTTTAAAGAACATTTTGATGTCCAGAATCTTCTGTACTCTGTCTGGTGTTGAAGAAGACCCATTGCCGGATCCTTTAATCCTATTTCCACAAAAAATGCATTTTGATGCATCAATCAATGCAGATTTTTTTTTCATCTTTGACAACAGTGATATACGAGTCTTGTGACCAAAAACTTAACATTTATCTAATAATGTTTTTAGTAACTTTTTTATTGTATAGATATGTTGAATGACTCTGTAACATAATTTTTCCCTTGTAATAACTTTCACTAATTTGATCCTGTTCTGAAAGGAAAGTAGAGGGCCAAACAAGACATAATGTAAGAGACCTCATCCAACAGTGGAAAAGGAGAAAAACCACTGACAGCCTCCCACAGTAGTTCTTTACAGCTTTTACAACAGAAGTAATGATTGGTTCTTCCTTCTTCACTTTTCTTGCCCAATCCACAGTGGACAGGGGAGAAACAGACCCCTCCCCACATCTACCTAGGTGCTACATGAGCATACTAGCACATACCTAAGATCCCATCCTATGTGGCTTTGGTGAAAAATTGGTAAAAATTGGTTTCTCTACTATGCTAATTGTTTCATAAGTAAATATGGAAACACTGAACATTCCACTTAATTCCAGAACATTTGACCTTTACGGTACAATCCACCACAAGCCCCCAACGACAGAACGAGCGTTCCGTCGCCGGAAGCTATCGTGAATGTGCCATAAAGCACGTTTGCGACGACTCTGGAGTAAGGGAGGCCGGCGCAAGACCGGCCTCCCTCACTCTGGTGCCTGGACAAGCATGCGGCTGGCAGCAGAAGGTGAGTCCTCCGCCGCCAGTCGCGTGGGCATTCCGGCCCGGGAGGGAAGGTGGCCATTGGCCTGGCCGGCCCGGGAGGGGTCAGGGGATGGTGTTAGCCATATCCCCGTCCTCGCCGGGCGGACTCCTCTACTTCCGCCAGCTATTTAGCTGGCAGAAATCTGAGGAGGCCTATCTGGCTGGCCCCGGTTTACACCCAGGTAAGGGGACGAACCCCCCCAAGTAGACCTCCAGCCTGGTGCGTGCCGGGCAGCCCGGGCTCAGGATCCGACGGGTGGCCCTGGGCCGCCGGCCAGATCCTTACACAGGATTGTGCTGTTAAGCACTGTTAGACTACAAAATGGGGGAGAGCAAAATTAGTACCGGTAGTAGTAATAGTATATTTATAGACTGCTTTTCAACAAAAAGTAGTTCATAAACTGGTTTACATAGCAAAATAAATCTGTAAATGTTTCCCTGTCCCCAAAGGGCTCACAATCTAAATAAATAAATAAAGAAGATACAGAAGAGACACCAGCAACAGCCACTGGAAATGACACCATGCTGAGGTGGAATGGGACAGTTTCTCTCCCACTGCTAAATATAAGACGTCACCACTTTAAAAGATGCCTCTTTGCCCAGTTAGTAGGAGTTCAGTTCAGAACTGTTGGCTTTAAACATAAAAAAATATTTCGGCTCCATGAATAGCCATTATTTATGACGAGTTGTATCCTAAGTTATCTTTGTGCTAGCATAAGATACCTTGTGCACATGGAAGTGATAGCCCAATTTTCTTGCACTCAAAATTCTGCATGGAATCCTGGTTTGGCTTTGTACTTGGACAACATTGCTCAGGATGTTACACATAAAACTGTTAGTACCTCGTTATTGTGCAATTTCTTCGACATGTGCTTGTGCTACTATATGCAGAACAGTGCCTCCTTTTTCCTATATGCATTCCCTGGAATACAACTCAATGGTTCTGATTGCATGTAAGTGCAACAGACACACTTTTCAAAACAGAAAAACAATTCTTATAATCATAAACAGGAATTCATCTTAGTTCTTCCAGAATAATGGGATGCATACTTTCTATTGCAGAAACAAACCCATGTGGTAGAGGTATTGTACGGCTAGCATTCTTGATGTCTGACCTTCAGTCATCAGATTGTCTTCTACAATAAGCATGTAAGTATTTCATAGGGCGCAATCCTATCCTACTTACGTAACCAGCAGTGCAGCGAAAACGGGAGGCCCCAGGACGGAAAGGGGATTCAAATCCCCTTTGAATTCCCCTTTTGGAGGGGATTTGAATCCCCTTTCCGTTCTGGGGCCTCCCGTTCTCGCTGTGCCGCTGGTTACAACGGTGGCGTAAGTAGGATAGGATTGCGCTCATAATCATATAACTTTCTTGCCCACTGATTACAATTAGACTGTTTTATATGTGGTTTAGTTCACACAAGCTGCTACCTGTCACCCACTTCTCTTCAATTCTAAATATTAACCAGTCCAAATCTCATTGCAATTTGTTTTGCGAATGAAACATTTTCTTTCTGACTTGAATAACAGCTCCAGGCAGATCACAAAGTTGTTCAAATAATACTAAATAGTAATTAATAATGTATTATTATTTATAAAGCACCTACTCTAGAAAGATAAGATTAATAAAGTCCTGGCTGCAGGCTTCTAGTCTAACCAAACCAGGAGATTACTGCCAATTTCCTTGTTAGTATGGGCGGAATTAGCCCAGAGGATATGTGGCTCTTTCTCCTGTTTCCTTTACAACATCTAGTGTAATACAAAATGTGTGATGAAACATCATTATGTTCCAAATTTCCTTTCCCCTCACAAGCAGCAGCCACTGAAATGGATCAGGAGTGGTGAGACTTGGAGCATAATTTCCTCCATAATGCCTATTTTCAGACAAAAGATATGCTGTTTCTTCTGCACCCTTTTCCCTTCCATTATTACTTCACAATGTCTGATAGAGTTTGAATTTTCTCCACCTTCGTTTCTTGCTTTGTTTAACATGTGTCACCCTGCCCCGTGGCAGCCCGGCTTATCAGCTTGGCAGCCCTTGGCTGGTAAGTGGTCGCAGGATCGCCGCCAGCCTGGAGCCCTGGATGGAGGCAGGCCAACTGGCTGGGCAAGCAGGAGACCCAGCCCTGGGAACACAGCAGGAAGGGGTGGGGCCAGGGAGAAAGAGCTGGGAGCTCATAAAGAGACCAGCAGCCATGGGGAAAGGTGGCGTGCACAGGAGCTCCCAACCTGGGAGAGGAGTTGGGCTACCTTCTTACCTCAGCAGGCCTGTCCCTCAACTGGAGGAGGGGAACACTTCACCCAGCCTCAGCCAAGAGGCAGGCCATCCGCCAGGGGGTGGACGGCATCCAGAGCCGGTGAGCAGCCAGAAGCCACCCCAGGGCAGCCCAGGCAGGCCCCAGGTTTGACCCCAGCTGAGGGAAGAACAGCCTGGCCTCTCAAGCCCTGGGCCGGGCAACCTGTTCCCGGTGGTGGAACCCCTGGAGCTGGGGGAAGACCTGCTGGGGAACATCAACACTCGACCGACCCCGGGCAAGGGCCTGATCCGTGGAACCGCAGCTACCTACCTGACTCTCCAGGTGTCCTACCCAACTCCAAGGCACCAGTCCTGTCTGGAGCCCTGATGGTTCGTCCCATGGTGTGCCCGGCAGGAAGACCCAGGAGCGGCTCTTGTTAAAGACTAGAAGGACTTAAAGGACCCTGTGGCATAACAAAGGGTCCTCATGAATGTCAAATCGCTAACTCAATTAAACTGGCTCAGCAACCTGACCTGTAAGTCTGTGCATTTCTTTGCTGGGCTCCGGGGGAGGAGAGAATTAAATCAAGGGCAACCGTCCAAGAAAGATCCCACACCCTCTGTGGGGGACATGGATGCCCCTATGGAAACGACACCATGGCAATTGAATAAATTCACGTTCTGCTCTCTTAAGGCTGTGACACACTGGCTGCGTTGCGTGAGTTCTGTCACAGTGTGCCGCGAGAGTAACAAAAGTGCCGCAATGCAACCTGTCTTCACCAAAGGAAGTCGCACGAAGGATAATGCATTCTGCCCTGACCCCTGCTCTTTTAGTTTGAGAAACGCTGGTCTAAAAAGAAGGCATTTGAGGGGGAATGTGAATGAAACATAAGGTTATGCACGGGAAGGATAGAGTGCATAGAAAGAAGTTATTTTCCTTCTCACACAACACCAGAACCAGGGGACATTTACTAAAACTGTCTGGCAAGAAAGTTAGAACAGCCAAATGGAAAAGTTTCTTTACCCAGTGCATAACCTGTGGAACTCCTTGCCACAGGATGGCATCCGCCATATCCCCATCCTCGCTGGGCCCAGTGGCATAGCTAACTCTTTTGGGGGTTGGTGCCCACCCGACTTGCTTGGGGGTTGGTGCCCACCCGACTTGCCTTCTTAAATGAACAATGCAAGGAAATCGAGGAAAACAACAGAATGGGGAGGACTAGAGATCTCTTCAAGAAAATTGGAGATATCAAGGGAACGTTTTGTGCCAAGATGGGCATGATAAAGGACAAAAAAGGCAGAGACCTAACAGAAGCAGAAGAGATTAAGAAGAGATGGCAAGAATACACAGAAGAACTATACAAGAAAGATCTTAATGTTCCTGATGACCACGCTGGTGTGGTCACTGACCCAGAGCCGGACATCCTAGAGAGTGAAGTCAAGTGGGCCTTAGGTAGCATCACTAACAACAAAGCTAGTGGAGATGATAATATCCCAGCTGAGCTACTCAAAATCCTAAATGATGATGCTGTGAAAGTGCTGCACTCAATATGCCAACAAATTTGGAAAACTCAACAGTGGCCAAAGGATTGGAAAAGGTCAGTTTACGTTCCAATTCCAAAGAAGGGCAGTGCCAAAGAGTGCTCAAACTATCGCACAATTGCACTCATATCACATGCTAGCAAGGTTATGCTCAAAATCCTACAAGCTAGGCTTCAGCAGTACGTGGACCGAGAACTACCGGACGTACAAGCTGGGTTTCGAAGAGGCAGAGGAACTAGAGATCAAATTGCCAACATGCGCTGGATAATGGAGAAAGCCCGAGAGTTCCAAAAAACCACCTACTTCTGCTTCATTGACTACGCAAAAGCCTTTGATTGTGTGGATCACAACAAACTGTGGCAAATTCTTAAAGAGATGGGGGTACCAGACCACCTTACCTGTCTCCTGAGAAACCTGTATGCGGGTCAAGAAGCAACAGTTCGGACCGGCCATGGAACAACCGACTGGTTCAAAATTGGGAAGGGAGTACGGCAAGGCTGTATATTGTCACCCTGCCTATTTAACTTATATGCAGAGTACATTATGAGAAATGCAGGGCTGAATGAATCGCAAGCCGGAATCAAGATTGCCGGGAGAAATATCAACAACCTCAGATATGCAGACGATACCACCCTAATGGCAGAAAGTGAAGAAGAACTAAAGAGCCTCTTGATGAGGGTGAAAGAGGAGAGTGCAAAAGTTGGCTTGAAACTCAACATTAATAAAACTAAGATCATGGCATCTGGGCCCATCAATTCCTGGCAAATAGAAGGGGCAGAAATGGAAGCAGTAACAGATTTTACTTTTCTGGGCTCCAAGATCACTGCAGACGGAGACAGCAGCCATGAAATTAAAAGACGCTTACTCCTTGGAAGGAAAGCTATGGCAAACTTAGACAGCATAATAAAAAGCAGAGATATCACCATGCCAACAAAAGTTCGCATAGTCAGGGCGATGGTGTTCCCAGTAGCAATGTATGGTTGCGAGAGTTGGACCATAAGGAAGGCTGAGCGCCGAAGAATAGATGCTTTTGAACTGTGGTGCTGGAGAAGACTCCTGAGAGTCCCTTGGACTGCTAGGAGATCAAATCAGTCAATCCTAAATGAAATCAACCCTGACTGTTCCCTGGAAGGACAGGTACTAAGGCTGAAACTCAAATATTTTGGCCACCTAATGCGAAGAGAGGACTCTCTGGAGAAGACTCTGATGCTGGGAAAAATTGAAGGCAAAAGGAGAAGGGGAAGGCCAAGGATGAGATGGTTAGACAGCATCACCGATGCAACGAACATGAAAATGAGCGAACTCAGGAAGATAGTGGAGGACAGGAAGGCCTGGCGGGATATGGTTCATGGGATCACGAAGGGTCGGACACGACTTAACGACTGAACAACAACAAAGCCCACCCGACTTGCACCCACCAACACTGCGCCACCGCAAATTTGATATGTGCACCGCCACATGCGGCACCACAAAAAAAGAACCTGCAAAAAAAAAAAACAGCCTAAAAAGAGGCTTTAAAAAGCCTCTCATGCTTTTTTAAATTCCTAATAGTACCTGTGTGCAACCGCCCGCCCCCCCCCCCCAAGTGGACAAGAAGACTCTGCTGCTTCTTTTGCTCCTTTTTGGTTCCTTGTATTTTTTCTTTTTGCACCCTGCTTTCATCATGCACCCCCAGGGCGACAGCGGAGTGCAATCTTCTTCTTGTGCACCCCCCCCCAAGCATGGGGGAGCATTTTCGGTGCGGCGCGGGGGCCACAACATTATACTTAGCTCTGTGTGTCTGGTCGGCAGCCATGAGGGCGAGCAGGAAGAGACTACGTGCCTCTCTAGCACGCTACAAGCACCTAGTGTCACCCACTAGGTGTTAAATTCATGGTTCAAAGTATTTTTATAATTGTTAAATATGAAAAGTTAAATACAGGACTGTCCGGCAATTAAAAAGTTGATCACCTGCTACTTAGCTGGTTAATTAGTTAATTGATAGTATAATTTGGGATTTCCCTCTTGAATACAGGAGGATTTCTTTTTCTTAAGTAATTAATGTTCCTCAGCAATTAATGATCCATCCAGTCCTCAAAGTTGTCCACTTGCACAAACTTTGATTACAGTCTGACAGCTTCAACCCTATGAAGCTGCTTTAGCTACAGGGATGCACAGAAGGTAAGCAGAATCTTGAGCCCAGCAAATGAAGGGGAACGGTTCAGATCACCTCATTTACAAAAAGACAAATAAATAGGGCTGTAGGCAGTCTTGCCTCTCACTGCCACCTCCCATTCACTGCTGGAGCAGTACACCACTGCAATGCATCAGAAGACATGGATTTTTGCTGATGCTGCAGTACCAGAAGCGTATGAACAGTAGGCAGCTATGGAGTTAAGCCTCGGTGGTGATACAGCATCACCAGTTGAATCATTATAGTTCTGGGAGACTGCTTGTATTGCAGGAGGTCAGCGTGAAGTATAAGAACAAACCATCAGACTGCAATTCTAGGCACATTCATTTGCAGATAATTCATGTTAAAATTTATGTCTTCAAAGCCAAAAACAGATTTTTAAGGATGGAAGTATTAAAGATATTGGTCTCATACCTTGTGCATAGACTCGCAAAAAGAGATTACATGTGAAATAATAGGCTATTGTTTGTGTTTGACTTTTTCCTCACAAATTAAACTAGCTTTCATCAGGGTTGGCCCAAGCCCTCCCAGCACCTGAGACAGCATGTCAAGTGCTGCCCCCATCTGGCAATGTGGCAGTCTCGGTTCCCTTCCCTTCCTAGATAAGAAAAGGAAGAGAGAAACAGAAGGGAAGGAGTGTGTGATGGACTAGAGTGTCTCCAATGTGAGTACTTGTGGGGGCGGGGCCCAATGAAAACCGAAAGTGGTCTAAAATCGCCATTTTTCAGCGATCTAAAGATCGGGGAGGCCTGCAGAGTGTCACGCAGGTCTCCCCGTGACCCCCCCCCCCCGAAGCCCAGGTAAGTTCCGAAAACCCATTTTCAGGCACTTTTGCAGCAGTGACTATCCTGGAATTGCTGCCACTATGCTGTCCCTGCCCCTTAAGTGGGCAGGGGACAGTTTTCATTCTCAATGGTGGGTCACGACCCACCACTTTGAGAACCACTGTTCTAGCCCACCACTCTCCTTCTCCACATTTCCTCTTCTGTCCCCCCCCCCTTCCTTTTCCAATCCAGGGAGTTTGGGGAGGAGGAACAGCAGTGGAGGCAAGTGGTTGGATGGAGGTGGGCACCCCTCTATCAATCTACTTCCTGAGGCAACCATTTGAGTCACCCTCATGAATGAGCCAGCCCTGGCTTTTGTGCATGTATTACATTTGATCAGCATTCCATGTCTTCTTTCCACATTAAATCTGTTTTCTGAAGAGTGCACATAAGACTAAAATGACAAGGGCATTTCTATTTAATTTTGAAAATTAATACAGTTGTTGTATGTAAGTTGTACTCCTCTCCAATCCGCAATGATTTCACATATTCATTCACACCCAATTTATACACCCCAATGTAAATACAAATTAAGAAAGTGTTAAAGTTGACTATTTGACTATCACACCCAATTTATATACCCCAATGTAAATACAAATTAAGCAAGTGTTGAAGTTGACTATTTGACTTGATATGCAGCTTGAATTGAAGACAGGGCTGTATGACACATTCTATTGCAGCCTTCAACCGTATTTTTCATGAACACCCATTGTTAATTTGCTTTTATATGTTAATGATTTTGTCAGTGTTTGGTACATTTCAGCACATGCTTAAGTGCTGTATTCCACAGACTTGAAAATTATAGGTAGCCATGTTGAGTCATAAGGGGGGGAAAAAAGTCCAAGAGCTGCAGTAGGATAATTCCTTTATGAAGACCAACTAAAATATCATCAAGTAGTGAGCAAGCTTTCAAATTCCTTAGAGCTCTTCCTCAAGCTAGATATTAAGCAAAACAAGGCAGGTGGGAAGAGGATAAAATAAGGCATGATGTATAAGAGATCCAAAGTCTGCAGTTTGTAAAGTCTGCCCAAGAGTTTTTATGCAGTTAGTTTACCTCAAAATTTCCCATTTAACACTGAAGACATTGAATATGAAACTCTCCATAACATCTTTGTTTATGCAACTTTGTATAAGTGAAACTCAGAACTTTACCAGCACTTTGAAAGGGTAGCATTTAATAAAGGCACTTAGATAATGGTGATGCAGCCACAGAAAAAAATGTTTATACGGGTGGAGAAAGCAAATAACACATGTGAGAGAGCATTTTCTCTGCAGTCATCATGCCTAAACTCTGAAACTCCCACTCAAGACAAATACATCTCACTCATCTCTGTTAGCCTTCTGCTGGACTTTTTCATTCTGGCATTCTCTTAACCTGTAGTTGCCAGTTGTTTGACAGTGTTTTTATGCAATTCTACTTATTGTTATTTTACTGTTTTATTGTTTCTATTCCATTGTTTCTTGTGTTTTTTTAGTGAACCACCTTGGGCACCACTTTTTTGATGGAAAGGTGGGATAATAAATGCCTTAAACAAATGCAGTAATATGTTAGCTTCAGGTTCAGAAGCAATGTGCCTTTGAATACCAGAAGCTGGGGAACAATGGGTGAAAGGATAAGCCTTCACCTCCTACCTGTGGGCTGGTCATATAGAAAACAAACTCCTGGACTAGAAACAAGCTCACTGGACTTTAGACTGATCCAACAGGGATCTTCTTATACCTAGGCTTACCATATTTCCCCCCAAAAACTGGGACACCCCCCCACAATCAATCAATCAATTAATAAAAATCTAAAAATTAAAAAAGTTAAAAATCAATTTAATTTCAAAAACCGAAGGGGGCGTGAAGCGCCCCCTATTGCCGCGCAAAGCGCGTCTGGAATTTTTAATTATTTATTTATTTTAACATTAAAATAAATAAATTAAATTGGCGACTTACCTTCCCGTCGCCGTCGTGCTGCTGCTCCTCGTAAGTCGTGCTGCTGATCCGGAGAGAGCCTGCCCGGGCCGCGTGAGCCTCACAGAGGCTCACGCGGCCGAGGCTGGCTCTCATTCGCCCGCTGTGTCGCCGGTTCTGAGCCGGTGAGAGAGTGGGCGAATGGCCTACTCACCCACTCGCCGCTCTCCGCCGTCATTACTAAAGGAACTTGTCTACCATTGGCAGCTCTTGGCTCACGAAATCTCGTGAGATCCCTCACGAGATTTGGGTGCCGACATCTTGGATTTCGTGAGTCAAGATGCCGGCACCGGGTACATTTCTTTAGTAATGGCGGTGGTGACGATGAGGAGGCTTGCCAATTGGCCCGTAATCGTTCCGAGACTTTTCCAGGAACCGAGGCCGGTTTCCGGGACTGTCCTGGAAATTCCGGGATGAATGGTAAGTCTACTTATACCATATGTCTTGATGTGCTAAAGCTGGAATGCATTTTGCAGTGTCTGCTTTGAACATCCCAAATGCTATTAAGGTTGCAATCTACGAACACCTATATGGGGGAAAAATTCACTGAACTCAGTGGGACTTACTTTCAAGTAAACTGGAATGTAGAAAAAATATGTCCCATTAAAACAAATCTAGCTAGTTCCACAATCATTTTATGCAAATAGTTTGGTATGCAAAGCAACATTTAGCAAAAAGGAGTGTTTGCTTTATCCAATATTCTAAAAATATGGTTTCCCTAATGAGTTCATTTGCATGACAAATTGACTGTGCATTTCCAGAAACATCTCAAACACTTAGAGGTATTGTCCTATACGCAGATGAATAACACCCACTAAAGTTTGGGCTTATGACAGCTCATTTCATTTTTGCTGGCATGTACTTTAAGTACAAGATAAGAATCTCAGCTTTTCCCTGGTGTGAATTTGTTCTTCACATATTAATAAGCTGAAAACTGGAGATTATAAAGAAGCATATGATAAGATGGTAATGAATGTGCTACAGTTATTTCTGGAGTGATTTAAATTATGGCAGAATTAGGGTAGTGATTTCTAGTTTACCTTTTTATGATCAAGCTTAAAGTTCCCAGCAGTAACAGTTAAAACATAGCATGGTCATCATAGGCATTTAAAAAAACTTTTAAAAAATATTTGGTTTAAACGATTATCAAGTCAGATGTCCTTCAATGTCCCTGGTATTACCAATTATTGTTTTTATAATTGCACAATCCATCCAAAGAACAGTAGTGAGGAATCATAGCCTCTTCACAAACACTTAGCACTGAACTACTGTAATATGCTCTATGTAGGGCTGTCTTGAAGATGGTTCTGAAACTTTAACTGGTGCAGAATGCAGCTGGCCAGTGTTACTCCAGTTCTACCATCAGCACAGATTGCCTTTTTGTTTCCATGCCCCCAATTTGAGGCCTACATGATCTGGGTTCGGACTACCTTAAGGCCTGCCTCTGGACCACCATAAGCATATATTCATTTGGCAGGGTTCAGGGACAGGGATTCAGAGGCGAAACTAGGGCGGAGCGGGTGGAGCACCCGCTCCGGGCGCTATCGCCCGAAGGGCGCCCCGCCCGGCGCCCGCCCGCGAGTCCGAGTCGGACTCGGGGACTCGCGTCTCCGAGTCCGAGTCGGACTCGGGGACTCGAGTCCGACCGCCCCCTCAATCGGGAGCCGGCTCAGGGACATCTTCCCCGGCCGGCTGCCCGGGGCCTTCTAAGGAAGGCGCGCGAGAACGGTATTTATACCGTTCTTTTTGCGCATGCTCAGACTGTTACTGAGGGGAAAAGGCTGCCCTTTTTCCCTCAGTAAGTCTGAGCATGCGCAAAAAGAAGGCCCCGGGCAGCCGGCCGGGGAAGACGTCCCCGAGCTGGCTCTCCCGGTTGAGGGGGGGTCGCCACCTCCCGGAGCGCGCAAGCCACCTCCTCCCGGAGCGCGCCCCCCCTCCGGATCGCGCCACCCCCCCTCCAGATCGCGCCGTGGCCTTTGGCCGCGGTGATATTGATTATAGGGGCGCCACACACCTCGTTGCTCCGGGCGCCAACAGGGGTAGTGACGCCCCTGCAGGGATTTTCTGTGATGGTGCCATGTCTCTGGAACACTCTACCAGGGGAGATACATCACTCCCCTTCAGTCCCAGGTTTTAAATGGGCCACTACAGCCTATTATTAATTATTATTATTATTATTATTATTATTCTGCAAGGTTTTAATTGACATTTTATTGCTGCAGTTTTAATTATTATTTTATGCTCAGACTATAAATCTCTTAGGCAAATAAATAAACATACAATTGGGAGCATCACTTTCACATCAAGTGAAGTGGTTTCCAGGATCTCAGATTCAGTCCAGAATCTTCTCATCTATTTGTATCTAGGCTGTGGTTTTAGAAATCTAAGATCACACACTTCAAAGGGCAAGGGACCTGTTTCATATGAAACAAATAACCAATGATTGCTTTGGGGATAGAAGCTGCCTGATCAACTCACTTGTCTTTGGATCAGGCCTCCACAACTACAAGGTAGCTCATCATACCTTCCTCTGAGCCCAAATCAAGCCATCTAAGCATACCCCACCTGCCACTATTCCTTCATCATTCCCAAAACCAATGGGGCAGAGGAAGCAAGGAGAGAAGACTATTCCAACTATAATTTCCTAGTGCTCTTTCAACACACACACACACACACACACACACACACACACACACACACACACACACACACACACACACACACACACACACACACTGAATGATATACTGAATTTTAAAGATAAAAGAAAAATCTAAATGAAATAGGCTTGTTCTGCATGCAAATGATAGCACGCAATATATGAATTCAGCACAGTACAGTAAGCTTCAAATGCATTAGCAAAGCAAAAACAGTTATCAACTGTTTATATATTTGTCCCCATCATTTCACTCATATTAATATATCTGCATTATCAGTAGAGCACAGTTTCTATTAGAAAAATGTACTAAGTGAAAGCATATCTGGAAAACATAGTTGGCATGAAATGTTATATGGAAATATAAAACCGTTTCTCCTGGTTAGACTTCAGGAATTGTAAGTATGTTGTACACCTAGACACCTAACATTGTTGTAGAAAGTGAAATGTCTTTAAAAATAATAAATAACAGTGAGTCCCAAATGGTGTAGGGGAAATCCCAGTGGATTATTGTGAATCCAGCTCCTAGTTAAGCAGGCTATTTTCAGTGCAATCCTGTCTAAATTTAAACCGGTGGAGTGATCGCTCCGCTGGTCTAAGTCTGGTGTCGCAAACGTGCCAGAAAGCACTTTGCAGCACCTGATGAGTAAGCAGCGCCGGTGGAGTGGTCTGTGCTGCTCCACCAGTGCCGCAGAATGGTGGAGCACTGTGGCGGAGAGGTAAGTCCCGCAGTGCGGCAGAGGGAGGGGTGTTCCGGGGGGGGGGGTAATTGGCCCGCTGGGCCCAGGACGGGGGAAAGATCATCATCAGCACATTCCACCAAATCTTATCCCCCTTCCTAGGCCTGGCTGGCATTACACAGCCGGCTCAAATGTGCACTAGCAAAATAGCTGGCACACATTTAAGTAGACCCATTGGGGCAACTTGGGCTCTACTCAGGGTAAGGAGACGAATGTCCCTTTACCCCTCAGGCTGTGCCGGCACATGCCCAATCCTGGGTAGGATGCAGTGGGCACCTTATTTGCACCGCTGCATCCTGCTAGACAGGATTAGGCTGTAAGGCAGTATGACATGGGAAGCAGGGGATGTGAAGTGAAAGTCACATGGGAAGCAGGGGATGTGAAGTGAAAGTGATGGTTGTGTCTTGTTCTTAGGAACAAGACAGAAAACTAGGCCGCTGGGTTATCCACAGTGAATAAAATTCTGTCAATCTTATACCACTTAGAAACCTCAACCTTCCTCAATGAAAATATTGTATCACTGGTTGCAGTGCCAGCACCAAGTTCTTGAAGGTCCTAGAGCAAAAACCTGCAGTGGCATTCTCTGCCTACCCCCACCCCAGTGGTGCATTGGGTGCTGCCACTGGCACTAAAGCATTAATAAATGCTCTTGTTTTAATTGTAATGTGATCTGTTTTTATTAATTTTTAGATGCTGTTTTTTACTAGTTTTCGTTTAACTGTTTTTTATTGTTTTAAAAAGTGATTATTTTTTGTATTGTACTTTTTGTATTGTATTCTTTTTTCATGGTGCAAGCCGCCTTGGGTACCTTCGGGGAGAAAGGCGGGGTAAAAATACTGTAAATAAAAATAAAAAAGTTTCAGAAGTTGGCCTGGCTAGGTATGCTCTTTGATGGGCATGGACACTTGGCCAGTGCCTGACCTGGCCGACCAACTCTGACTGGCTAAATTGAAATACTTCTTGGTGTGAAACAATTAAAATTTAGTGCATTATAATAAATCTGGAGAGAATGACTGTGTGGGGGAAAAAGAGATTATACTGTAAAAGCCAAAGTTGCTGCTATTTTTCCAGACAGAGTTTTGCAAAATTCAATTGGCATGTTTAGTTCATGAAAACAAGCAAAACGTTTATGGGACCAAACTAGATGCAATGTAAGAGATCCATGAATAGGATGTTTAAAGGATTAATAGCAGCTATGAGGTGGAGATGGGATTTGAATCAGGAGCATGGTGCAGGGGAAAGGGAGAGTTAGGCCTTTCCCCTCCCACTGTCTAGCAGATTAGAAGTGGCGTCTACCAGATAAAATCATATTTCAAAGTTGTTGCTAAATATAAAATGGCTATTAATCTAAGAAAAAATTGGACATGGGGTTGGTTTGCACATGCTACCTCATATCTTGATGTCTACAACATCATTTGGTGCCTTGAAAGTATGAAAAAGTCACCATAGCTCAAACACCTCACATCACCATCACCACAAACTACTTTTCATGGAATCAGTTCACACATTCTGCTGCAAATCAAGTAGTACTGAGTCATTAACTGATGAGAAATCAAGTGATGTGCATGCATGTGTGAACTGCCCCCAAGATACTTGAAGGGAGAGGAATGGCATTAAGAATATCATTCTACATGGAAGGCATAGACATTTCCAGGATAACATTCTCTTTACGCACATTCATACCCCTGAAAAAAGAAATGGCAAAGTCCTGGCTCTTAAATTACATAAAAGACCCTTCATAGAAAGAAAATCAACTTTGATTCCAATTGCAGAATGCACTAAACTCTAATACCCCCTGGTGGCAAATCTTCAGAATAGCAAAATCAAATAAAATTAAGGTACTGTATTCCATTTCAATTAAACATACATATGCTTAATCTCATGGGAATAAGTCAGATGGAAATATTTTGCTCAAACTAGTAAATGAAATATTGAAATGTCTACTGGGGAAAAAAACAGAACATCCAGGGTGGTAGGAATAGAGAATTGGGCTACTAGACCCAATTGGACATGGTTGAGGAGATGCAACATTTTGTTCTAGGGCTCATTTGTACTCTGCTAACATCCTCTGCAGTTTTTCAGTTCATGAAACATCACATCATAACTAGGTGCTGGGCACAGGACTATTGATCTGACACAAGAAGAGAAGTCCTTATACATGTGTTAGAAGTTGTATGCTTTCAGCCAGTGTTTCTTTTCCCATTCATACTGTTTTTATTGGAGGAGAAAATAAAAGACTGGGATTCTCAATAATGATTGAGATTTATAGAACTACATTACACTCTCGTACCATAATTTTATAAAGAACACTTTTTAGAGAGAGGTAGTGGTTGGTAACAGAATTTCAAGTTTTATTTTAAATTCGCAAAATGATATTTTATGTAGTACCTGCTAACACAAATCACTATTTCCTGCCCATTCATGCACATGATAAGTCCAATATTAATTGACCAAAAAAACCTGATGCTAAGTAGCATTGCTCTGGCAAACCTTTGAAAAGTTCCATAAGTGCACACAACATATTTTTCGTCTGTGTATTTTAGAGAATATTAAAGTGTCTCACCACTGGCGTCACTGGAGTGTGGTGGGGGGGGCGGGCCGCCAGGGGGTGATGCGCGCCACGGGGTGACACGCGCACTCCCGTGCGCGTCACCTCCATGACGCGCGACACCCTCCGGACGCTCCGAGGCCAGCCCGGGAGCCGGTCTCGGAGCGTCCATGCAGCGCGTTAATATGGGTATTTTTTACAATTTTCGCGCATGCGCAGACTGTTTTGAGGGCAAAATGCGCTGCATTAATGCATTTATGTATTAACGTGCTGCATGGGCCTTCTTTCAGAAGGCCCTGGAGCGCCGGCGGGGTCGGACGCTCCAAGGCCGGCTCCCGGGCCGGCCACGGAACGTACGGAGGGCGACGCGGGCACCCGGGGCAGGGGGCAGCCAAGTCGCCCCCCAAAAAATCGCGGAGCAGAGCCTCGCGATAGCAGAGCCTCGCTAGGGTGACGCGCCCCCCCCCGCCTTGGGGTGACACGCGTCCTAGTGACGCCACTGTGTCTCACACTGTTTTTCAGTGGTGCAGTTTTTGAAAATCCATAAAAGTTTCAACTATTGCACATATATAAACAAAACAGACAGTATTTTAAGATATATTTCAAAATAATATTTTCCTATGAAAAAAATTAAGTTTAATATAATCGACATTGTTAACCTAAAGTTAATTAAAAGATGCAGCATTTCTCCTTCTATTAGCATCCATTACAAAAGGCAATGTTCATATATCAGGCTAAGCTGTGTGTGTTCTAATTCCACACCCAAAGGTAATCCCCAGCCCTCAGAGGAAAGAAAAGAAAGTCTTCATTTCTGGAATATAATTTGTAGTTTAACACCCTCTGCTCAAAACAAGCAAGTGTAAGCCTTATTTCATATAGTAATTCCCATGTGTTAATCTTGTCCACTAGCATTGTACTGGAGTGACGAATCATCTTAACTGAAATCCCTGGCAGAAAACGTATTGAAGTGATCGAAGACTGTTATAACCCGCAACAATGTACATTGAGCGAAACATCTCGGGATTTGGGTTATAAAACTTCAATTTATAAAATATCAAAATGTAAAATACATCAGCAAAAATCAGTAAAAACACAAAGTAAGCATATAATGCTAAAACCTCATGTAACAAATACTTTAAGATCACTGAGTAAAATACAGTAAAGACATTTAAAAACTGCAAGGGCATGACGTTTCGTTTACCAATCTGTAAACTTTTTCAAATGCTAAAAAAGAGCCTAAGTAGGCAAGAAAACGTATTGCTTTTGGTATGTGAACAGTTCGAAAAATACAGATAAACCAGGTGAGGAACACAACAAAACTACCAGAACACAAATTAAGTAGAAGAGATATATTCATAAACAGAAGAGATTCAACCAAATATCAGTCCCAGTTCCTCTGACAGTTGCGTGCATGCATGTGCACATTTCCTTCCTAGTTATGGCTTCTACAATCAGCAGCGCTGAATCATGGAAGGGCCACATAATCACACTTCAAAGGCAATGAGTAAAACAAAGAGAGAAGGTTCTACTCAGGGGCGTCACTGGGGGTCCGGACCACACCAGGTGACACCCCAGGGAGCGGTAACACCCAAATGACTTTTGTTACTGTTTGTTACCAGTGATGTGAAAACACACCTTTACCCATTTTCTACCAGAGGTGCGTTTATCGCACCACCAATTAAATAAGGCTCAGGAGAGAGATCAGAAATTTCCTTCAGAAGAAGGTGGGTTTGAGAGTCAGGACAGCAAAGAAGGCTTTGGAAAATGAGGCTAGAAAGGATCTCAAGTAGCTGCAGTGGGAAACACTATTGCAATAGGTTAAGTTATTTCCCTTGTAGGAATTTTCTGCATGCCATGTTATGTTTTGTAGTCATGTTTCAATGTTATTGCCCCTCACTGAATGCTGGGATCTCATAGGGGTTGATGGGGTTTATGTCACTACTATTGCCATTCAGTGCTATACAGAAATTACAATTTACGAGTAACATTCGTACAGAAAACCATTACTAAGGATTCTGTATGGTCTGGTATGGGAAGAGAGAGGTCCATGCGGGTGACACCATAGAATTCTCGCACCAGGTAACTCTAGTGACACCTCTGGTTCTATTCCATTCCAAAAGCTCACTCTGTTTCTTCAGGAAGTCATTTTATCATCATAGGTAGGATCACCATTTGGAATTTTTGATACATTTTGTAGTGACCAATTGCTTATGACCAATTTCTGAATCCCAAGCAGCAGGGCTAGTCCAAGACTTTCAGGTGCCTGAGGACCCACCTGAACCCCTTTCCACTTCCTTGCCACCACCACTCAGCAACTGCATGAAAAGCCATACAGAGTCCTCCTCCTGTGCTGTGCTGTATTTGAAAAGAGGGAGGGGTGGAGCAGAAGAGAGCCTGCGGAGGAGAGGAAAGAAGAGTGATGGCTAAAGCATCCCCTGGAGTAGATGGGCAAGGGGGTGGCAGCCTTTTAATTTACCACCTCAGTTGCCTCGTAACGAAGCCAACTCTGTCAAGGAAAGATTACATTGAGCCAGAGATGAGCCCCCAAACTTCTTTTCAAGCAGGAGAATGGTCTGTTGGATCAACAGCGGCTTGTTCTGTCCTAATTACTTTTTTTGAAGTCAGATTAGATTTCTCCAGGAGTCCTTTTTTACAGTCTCTGACTTCCATGAGTATCTGATCTCTAATTAGCTAGGATGACAAAATTGTATGACTCACAATCCAATCCTAAGCATGTTGCCCAATGGCAGCGTGCTTCCCACACTGGCGCTGACTGCCATAAAGCAGTCTGTGGCAGTCGCAAAAGCCTCCCCAACAGCACACTGGGCAGTGCACAGCTGGGGATGCCGGCGCCTTTCCAGTCACATCAAAGGAACTCCAGATGCGTGCCGGGAAAGGTAAGACGGTGGGAAGTCAGGGGAGGCAGAACAGTGCGGGGAGGGGGCAAAACTGGGCAGGGAGGGGCATAACGGGGTGAGGAGGCTGCGGGAGGGGGATGATCCATCGCTGAATGCCCGTACCAGATCCTATCCCTGTTCCCTGCAGCATTCCTGCCCCTTTTCTCTCCTCGGACTTTCACTAGTAAAATTGCTAGTGTAGGTCTGAGGATACCCATTGTGGGCTGTGAGGCTACACAGGGGTAAGGGGTTAAACATCCCCTTTCCCTGCAGAAGTCTCCCGGTCCTCCCTCCCTCCCTCCCTCCCTCCCTCCCTCCCTCTCTCTCTCTCTCTCTCTCTCTCTCACACACACACACACACACACACACACACACACACACACACACACAGGATGCAACAGCTGCCATTTTTGCACTGCTGCAATGTCAGGAAAAAGGTTGAATAGGATTGGGCTATGTCACAGTATGGAATTTTTGCTCAGATTTCCCCTCCTGCTGCAGTCTAAGGTGAAACCGATATAACTTTCATACAGTGTTTCTCAGATTTTCTTAGAAATATTGAAAGACTAGAATATTCCTCCTGGGTTAATTGCATAGTATGGTATGTGTCCAGTGCCTCATTCCTACTATATGAAAACAAACAATTAGCTATCTTTTGAGGGTCACCTTATGCTTCCATCCATGTGGTGTCCCTGTATGATGATGTCCTGCTTGATTTTTTTGTATGGTTCTGTTATATTGCCATGGAGTCTCAGCTTCCCTGGGGCTTTGAACCATTGCATCTTAAGTTAGTACTTCAATTCCTCGATTTCCCTCCTTGCTTCCTTCCTTGTTTTTTCTGGCACTCTACTTTTGCTACCTTGTACTGTTTCCTAGTTTCTTCAGAAAGGACATAACAAGAGGTTGTAGCCAAAGTGTAAAAAAAAATTAAGAACTATTTACATGGTGGGTTACTGTCCAATGAAGTTTCTAATCTGCTTCAAATCTTGACCTCTTTCCTCAGACATGGGAGGTGCCCCTGAAAGGCAGTCACACATGTTAGCAAAACCTATTATCCTTACATGGGGGGGGGGTCCCCTAAAAGGTATAATCACACATGTTTATTATCTTTACACTACTCTTTAGAAGTGTATGCACAGACATCCTGCAGATATCAGGAATGACTTAAATCTACCAGCAGTGACCCAATGTGGAGGACGCTCTGTGTCCAGTCATAATTAAACTATCAACACATTGAGGTAAAAAAGACTTGTACACTTTAATCCTTTCAGAAAGGGAGAACTGCTTAACTGTGTCCTAGAGAAACACATATTAATATTGAAAATACATGGGCAACTAGCTCACAGAGAAAGACAGTGGTGCATGTTTCTGAAAACATACTAGTTTTTTTGAGTTAAAAACCCACATATTTCCAGGTAAGACTACGTCGTTTCCAAACTCTTTATTACAAAAGCAAGATGTTACAAGTAACTTTACGTTTCACCCCTGACATTCGGTGCATCATCAGAAGATTAACACTGTTGGAAAGACACTCAATATATACTCATACTACTCAATCTAATTGACATCAGGTATCCTAACAGTGACCCAGATGTAATTAGCATCAGCTGTCAGTGGCGACGATACTTCTACCAGGCATTAAACATCTTGCTTTTGTAAGATGTAACATCTTGCTTTTGTAATAAAGAGTTTGGAAACGACGTAGTCTTACCCGGAAATATGTGGGTTTTTAACTCAAAAATAAGTCCACAGCTTGGAGGTTCTCTTGGATGCGCAGCTGCTCCTGGATTCCCAGGTGGCGGCTGTGGCCAGGGGGGCTTTTGCCCAGCTTCGGCTGGTGCGCCAGCTGCGACCGTACTTGGATCGTGCAGACCTGGCCACAGTGACCCATGCCCTAGTGACATCTAGACTAGATTACTGCAAAACTCTACATGGGGCTGCCTTTGAAGACTGTTCAGAAACTGCAACTAGTGCAGAATGCGGCGGCCTGGGTGGTTGCCGGGGCTTGTCGGTTCGACTCAGTCGGACCGTTGCTTCAGCGGCTACACTGGCTACCGGTTCGTTTCCGGGCACAATTCAAAGTGCTAGTTTTGACTTTTAAAGCCCTATACGGCTCGGGTCCAGGATATTTGAGGGACTGCCTCCTTCCCTATAATCCGACCCGTACTCTGAGGTCATCAGGGGGGACCTATTAACCGTGCCGCCACTGACGGAGGTGAGGGGGATGGCGGCGCGGAATAGGGCCTTCTCGGCAGTGGCACCCCAATTGTGGAATTCCCTCCCCCTGGAATTGAGAACGGCTCCCTCCTTAGAAACCTTTCGGCAGGGCCTTAAGACATTTTTATTTAGATCAGCATTTGATGTCTGACATGGCGGGCTGGCTTTTTAACAAATCGCTTTTAACAAATGTAAATGTGGATGACCCACTGGGGCTGTTTGTTTTAATTGTTTTAATTGTTTGTTTTAATTCTTGATTTTAAATGTATACATGTATTTTAATGTTTTTATTGTAAGCCACCTTGGTTGCCCTTGTGGGAGAAAGGCGGGATATAAATTCTATAAATAAATAAATAAATAAATAAATAAATAAATAAATAAATAAAATGAGTGTTAAATTGAACTTGCATGTTTAAAGGCAGAATTGGGAAGATCTATTTTCATGCCCTGCTCATAGGCTTCCCAGAGGCATCTAGCTATCCTGTTCCAGATGGGGTCATTGGCATTCTAGCCAGAAAAGGGATACGAGAGCAAGAACCCTTGGTTGTGGATCTAAACTTCAGAGAGGCCCAAGAGGAAGCAGAAATTCAGGCAGAGCAAGGGTCCAAGCAAGGAGTCAGAACCTTGGATAGCTCCAAGGGGGAACAGAAAAGATCTGGCTGGATGGTAGTATCATCAGAGAAAGCTTAGGTTATTGCTCCAGTAGAAGAAAGATCCCGGAGGGTAAATATGTGCTACAACTACAGCCCAATCCTACCCCCCCCCCCAGCATAGGTTATTCAGTGTGGGTTGTGCGGCCCACATTGAATCCTACCCAGGGGAGGCCCTGGCTGGAGGTCTACACAGGGTAAGCAGGCATTTCTGTTTGCCTGCTTACCCCAGGTAAACCCCCAGCCGCCACAATGGGGCTACTCAGTTCTCCACCAGCTCTTTAGCTGGCAGAGAATCAAGCAGCCCCATATCAGGGCTCATGACCTGGGAGGGAGGATAGGATATGGCGTCCAACACAGAAGCCTGTCCCATCCCCCTCCAAGGCCTGATCCACCCCCCCACCCCATTATGCCCCCTCTCTGCCCTCCCCCAGCCCCCGCGCCACTTGGAGCAGCCTTACCTTCTCCAGCGCATGCAGGGTCTGGATTCAGCGCTGGGAGGATGGCACAGGCCTTCCTGCCTGTGCTGTTTACTCACAGGGTGTCAAAATGTGCCTTACAGCACGCTTCTGACACCCAGCGCCAGCGGTGAGGCCTCAGTGCCAGGATAGGATTGCGCTGGTAGTTAGAGCAATTAGCTCCATCCCTTTCTCTGATAAATCCTTCTTGTGCCCTATAGGGAATCTTGCCCAGTTTTCTAAATGCAATGGCTTTGGGGACTTGTCATCTCTTGCAGCAATGGCAGAAGACCAGAAACCCCAAGAGTCTTTTCACCTCTCCCTTTACTGCTGGCATTTGTTGTCTGAGAGATAAAGAGGAAGAGAGTACTTTAAAAAAAAAAGTGCTCCATATGTCCTGTGTGGGTCAGCTCATGACTTCTTCTAATAGTGCCTGCAAAGATCCTCCCCACTATGCTGATGCTTCTGTTCATTGCCCTCAAGACCTATAAGTAAGGGGGAAAGATTAATGTGTGTTTGAAGGAGGGGTGGCAGTGGGAAGGTGTTGGGGAGGACAAGGACAGGGAGGGAGAGCCAGCAAATGTTTATGAGTGGAAAAGAATGTTGGAGGTGTGAACCGTTCGCTTCTCTTTCAAGGTGAAACATTTCAAACTCATAATCCATTTCCAAACTCAAACTTAGAGAATTTTGCTGGCATCCCTAAGAGAAACTGTTTTGAGATTATTATACATTTTGAACCATATTTATTTTTCAGAGCGATCCCTACCAGCAGCTTCTTGGGGAAAAAATGAGAATTTATACGTCCTTGCCTTACTGCATAGTTCATTTGTGGCAGCCACCCCACCCTGCCCCTCATCCCAAGGAGTAAGGTCTACATCCTGTGGCTGGAGGTAGGACACTTCAATGATGCAGCTGGGACCATAACATACAGTCTATCACCGAATTAATTAGGGCCCAATCCTATACTTACAGTGCGATGTCATTCCTGGATCTCTGCTGGTGCTGACTGCCATAAAGCAGTCGGCACCAGTTGTGAAAGGTGTTCCGACAACGCACTACACAGCGTGTTTCCAGGAGCTCCAGCAGGAAGGCCGGCACCTTTCCATTCATTGCAGTGGCTCTCTCACTCAATAGAGCAGGTAAGATAGTGGGGAGGTGGAAGGAGGCCAGAATGGGGTGGGGAGGGGGATGGGCTGATCAGTTTCAGGAGGGGTGGGATCAGCGACACTGGAACACACTGTATCCTTCCCCCCCTTCCCAGAGCCGATCCTGCAGCACAGATTCATGTGGAACCAGTATCAGCTATTTAGGTAGCTCAGTAGACCCCCCCCCAGCACGCCATAGTGGCTTGCCCCCAGATAAGGGAACAATTGATTCCCTTGCTCAGAGGAGACCTCTGCAACTGCCCCCACCACCACCACAGTATGCAGCGGTTGTCATTTTGGCACTGCTGCATCGGTGGGGGGGGGGAGGATAGGGGGCAACTTGTATCTTTTTTGTTATCTCCCAACTGGGATTGGGCTGCTAGAATCCTAGTTGGGAGATAACAAAAAAGATACAAGTTGCTTCACCTTGCCCCTACAATCTTTGGGGTTTTCCTGTGTCTCATGTGGTTGGCCACCAATCTACTGGTCACTTACCACCATTAGATGGAAACTCTGTGCCAGCAAGAGCTTTTAGGAGCATAAGGATACCTTAATGCCCAGTTAACTTGTTTGATGAGGCAATAGGCAGGATCTACCTCAACACGGGATCCCAGAGTCTGAGGGTGCATTCTTATAAAGGGGGGGGGAGGACTTTCATTCATCTCCCTGGCACAGGTTGATAGTATTATGTTGATAGTATTATGGTTCATTACCCCTTCCTCAGGGCTACCCCTGCAAGGTCTCCATGAGGCCTGTCAGACTCCCCCCTCTCTCCCCACCCCCATCTGTTACTCAAGGTTCTGTCTCCCTTCTTCCTTCGTTGCCTTCTTCCTTTTGGCTGTCCCTGGGCTCCACCCTCTGCATCTTTCCAACACCCTGTGTCTTGCCTTTTCCACTCTGGGCTCTTGTGTTCCTCCATTTCCACAGATCGAATGCTTTCCTTCTCTCCTCCTCCATTTCCCTACCTGCTCCTACGTCCACGTTCCCTTTCCTCTTTTTTTTTCCTCTGTCCACCTCTCCTCTTTCCTCTCTCATACCTGCCCCCCTTTCCTTTCCATCTCCTGCCTTCCCAGTTCTCCTGCAGTCGCTCGTTTTGAGGACAGGCACTACCCTCCTAGCTGCCATCAATTTCAGCTGGGGAGCTGTCAATCAGCCCTGTTCCTGAGGTGTATAGTGATGACATAATCACCGGGCATCTTCAAGGTAAGGTATTACGAGTCTTGGTGACACCATGGGGATCTGCAGAAACTCACAGTGGTATTGCCCAGTACCACATATCTTGAAAACTGACCATGCATTGTAAAAAAGAAAAGAAAGGGCTAAATCAAATTAACTTTTACCATATGTCCGTTTAAGCTTCACTTACCCACGCCATGATGATTACATTTTATGCACCACAAAATGCCAAGCAAACTGAACCTCTTAGCTATAAAAACTGCTGCACTTTCTTCCTTAAAGATTTGTTGCCAACAACAACCAAGCATCACATGAATGAAAGTCTGAATATTTCACTCATGTGATTCTGTTTCTATGCAGGCTAAACCTCTCTTTTCTATTTTGCATGACTCCACAAGCTTTCTTGAGATTTAAGAACTAATCCTATTTCACCAAAACATTTTTGTTTGCTTCAAATCCAAACTGAGGTCCACCCCCCTTTTTAACTCATTGGCAAGGAACAGCTTTTGAATTCTTTCATTCAGTATGAAGACTAGTGTTAAGAAAAAGATTTGCATGAAAACTGTTCCACACTAAGATCTCTATGTTTACAAATCAGGCATGATCTATTTGATAGCCTTACGTCTCTGAATCAGACAGTTCTTGGTATCTATATGAATTTTCAGAAAAGGTAAAGTAATAACAATGATTAATCTTAATTTTTCTATAAAGAGAAACATCCAATCAGTATTTAGTACAATTTAGTATTTAGTACAGTTGTTTAGCAATTGTACAGTATTATTGTTTTATTATTCACCAATAAAAAAATCAGTATTTAGTAGCACTACATCATAATCTAGTTGTGTTTGGCACTCTAGCACACTGTACATACTTCTCTTTAACCACTACTGCTAAAATAGGCTTGCTTGCACTTCACATCTGTTGTGATTAAAACAAAAGCTCTAATTATGTGCTAGGTTGTCATTTTTCAAGTAGGAAATCCCTGGTATGAATCTCCCTATTCTGTTTCCTGGATATGCTATATATCAGGGGTGGCCAAACTGTGGCTCCTGAGCCACATGTGGCTCTTTGACGTATAATGTGCGGCTCTTGGAAAGATGTTGGCTGAGCTCCTTTCTGCATCACAATTAATATAAAAGGAATAAGAATTTTGCAAGCTTTATAATTATTTACCGGGTATAAACTGGGTTCACTGGATTAAAACATAAGTTTAATGTTCATGGTGAGTAAATATATTTAAGAATTTAAATGCCTCTTAAATATTGCGTCTCTCAAACATCTCTCTTGAGGCTCTCAAACGTCTGAAGTTTATCATATGTGGCTCTTATGTGAAGCACGTTTGGCCACCCCTGCTATATATACTGTAGTTTAGAATGGCCCTGACCTTACTCACTCCATGAAGAATGCGATATTGCATTTGGTGAGGAATTCAAGAAATATTTTACTATATTTTACTATACTATATTTACTGTAATTCTAAACATGAAAGCTAGGATGACATTAATAATTAGCCCACATTTTCAAAAATGTACTTGTTAACCAGAAGTTCTGTGTTTGTGCATGGTTTCAGACTTTAAGATATCCATGATTATGAAAAAACAAAAACAAATTTAGACTACAATCCTAAGTAACCTTAACTCGAGAGCAAATTCAAGCAAACTTCTTGTTGATTCTTTTAATTAATCCATATCTATTTTTGTGCATTTTGTAAATTGTGCAAATGTAAATTGTGCAATTAATCCATATCTAACTAAATATGCAAGGGATTGCACAAATCAATCTGTACATCGAATGATTGAATGCAATGAATGCAATTTTATGTGTTTTTAATAGGACATTTAAATTTTTGTGTCAAAGTTTGCATTCTTAAAGGGGATCTTTAACAGGTTTATGAATTAGCAAAAACTGAACCTTCTTTCAGATTTTTCATCCAAGTGCTCAGCACAGATCTCAGAGAACTGACGGCACAATTCTGCACAAAGAAGCAACAGTGGAACGGTAGCTCCTGGTGGCGCTGGGTGTCGTAAATGTTCCATAAGGCACGTTTAATAAAAATAGAACATCCTCATCATGTGCTATTTAGCTGGTGGAAATCCGAGGAGGCCCATCGGGTTGACCCTGGTTTACACTTGGGGAAGTAGACCCAAGTAGACCTCCAGCCGCTGCAGGGCGGCCAGGAACTAGGATCTGGCGGGTGGCCCTGGACCGCTGGCCGGATCCTTATGGTGGATTGCGCTGTAAGTAATATACATTCAGCAATATGCAGTACTTTCGTCCCTCTTATTAACAGCAAAAATGTTTTCCTTGGTGTTCAGGATATAAAGGAATGGCATTTTTTTCAGTGATTGGTTTTATATGAATTGCTATGGGCTAAAATTAGGCTTGCTATCCATCCCAGAAACCCCGGGACGGTCCCAGGATCCGGGCTCTGGTCCCAGATCCATCCTGGGCTTTCAGGGCCCAGTGAAGCCCTCGCTGCCCCCACTGCCGCCACCGCTGCTTTTAAAAGGTTTTAAAAACTCCTCATGTGCCCTCATGAGATTTGGGCGCCGCCATCTTGGATATCACAAGATTTCTCAAGATCGAAGATGGCCGACAGGAAAAAAGGTAAGTTTTTAAAAAACCTTTTAAAAGCGGCGGCGGGTGCAGGAGTCTTGGCCGGCCCAGATGTAGCCGGCCAGGCTCCAGCAGCAAGGAGGGCAGCGGCGGCAATGGAAATGGCAATGGCGACAGGACAGGTAAGTGGCAGCGGCGGGCAGCAAAATGGCCATTTATTTATTTATTTGTGGCCAAAATGGCTGCAAATAAATAAATAAATATAAAAAGGATTAGGACTTTTTAAATCATTTATTTATTTATTTATTTGTTTATTTATTAGAAAAGTTGAGGGGGTGTCCCGGTTTAGTGCCGGGGAAATATGGTAAGCCTAGCTATAATTAAATCGAACAACCTGACCAGATCAGTTCAATTATATTCCAGAGAAAATTGCACTGGAGATCTGATAACAAAGTCTGCTATTAAACGATGCAAAAGGATGTAAAATTTAGCTATTTAGTTTTGTCAAAAAAATCTTCAATTTTAATAGAAATTTCTATTATATTCTATTATTCTAAGAAATTCTTAGAAAGAATAGAAATTTCAATTCTCTTTTGAAAAGCAGATATCTCCTGGTTACTAAAGGATTCTAAGGATTTTTCAACCATTGCTATTACCCATCAAAAGCCAATTTCAAAACATATATTCTTCTAAATTCCCTTCTTAAACTGAAGGATTATCTACCCCATTCATGCCATCTATAATTATTGAAGTCTGACATTTCACCAAATATTCTGCTGCATAACTGTGAACTTTTCCAGATTGTTGACCTGCAAATGTAATGTGGCTTGAGCAGCACTAAAGAATTATATCAAGCTGTGTATGATTATGCTGAGTTTTTATGAATACAACTGTTAAAAATATAAAATCTATTACTTGGGCCAAAGATGAGGCCCTGTTCAGATTCAGTTAACAAATAATCTTCCCAAAATTGAGCAACTGCAAATTGCATTGATATTAATCAGCCTTCTGGCTACATTTAGCTAGCTCACATTTGTCAATAATAGGTGACTTTGAAACTTCAATTGAAGCAGCAGTAGAAGTCACGCTTTCTCTATTGCTGTTGCAGCCTGCAGGTGAACTTCCAAACCCATCCAGTAACAGAAGCAAAATGAGTTTACAATAGAAACTCATCATTAAAGTAGCATATAGACAACGTTATGTGTATGCCATAAACCACAGAATATGGTACTGGCCACAGAATTCAGTTTATATTCTCATTTACCTTTTTAAAAAATATATTTATATACAGGTGTCTCCTGCTTAATGACAGGGATACATTCTGAAATCCCTGTCGTAAAGTGAAGCCGTCATTAAGCGGGTCTTGCTGTGCTTTGAAGTTTAGTACTGTGCTTAAAAAGCCCCAGCATTAAACATCCAAGCTCTTATCTTGCCCATTAGCTGTTTGGCTTTAGATAAGGGCTTTGAAGTTCAGCACTATGCTTAAAACCCCAGTGCTGAACTTCAAAGCCCTTCTCTAAAGCCAAACAGCTGATGAACTGGGGCTTTAAAAAGACATTTTAAAATCCTTTGCTCTTTTTTACTGGGGACCTCCGTCATATATCTGAATCATCCTTAAGCAATCTGTCATTAAGTGAGGGACACCTGTAATGGCGTTATGTCCAGGATTGCCCCATCAACTGGAACAACCTGGCCTGGATTGACGGGCAGCGCAAGGATCCAGCGCAAGGATCCAGCGCAAGGATCTGGCGGGCGGCCTACGGCCGGCGGCCCACAACCACCCACCGGATCCTGGGCCCTGGCGGCCATTCTGCCGCCAGGCCAGAGGTCTAGTCGGGGAAGGGGACGCTTGTCCCCTTCCCCGGGTGTAATGCCAGGCTGGCCTGATCGGCCACCTCGGATTTCCTCGGGTGGGTGGGTGGATCGGGCCCAGGAGGGGGCAGGATCAGCGGCATTAGCACATGCCCTCTCCTACCCCCTTCCCAGGCAAAATCTGTCAACACAGATCAATGTGGACTTGCGCCAGCCATATTGCTGGCACAGGTCCGAGTTAGACCCTATTGCAGGGGCTGGGGATTTCCACAGGGTAAGAGGACAGATGTCCCCTTATCTCAAGGAAATCTCCCACCTCCTGATTTTCCCCACAGGGTGTAGCGTAGCCTGCGCTGATACAATTGCATCAGTGTGGGGAAGGTTAGGTAGGATTGGGCAGTTAGTCTGTGCCACCAAGGGTTAGCACTTGCCTAAAAATACAAATACCAGGCAGAAAAGGATCAAAGAGATGGAAATGCACATTGAATATATGAAAATAGCTGACAGGATTGATGTTGATATTCCCAACATATTTCGAGTAAGAAATCTTTCCCAAGATAATTTATTAGCCCAATCCAAACGGGGGCCTGCACTGGCAGAAGCACCGCAGCTTGTTCTGCCAGTGTGTGCTGTCGCAGAAGCGCTTTGTGACAGTGCAAACCCCAGGTGCACCAGCGGGAAGGACAGGGCCTTCCCACTGGCACCAGCAGTCGTCAGGAGGCCCGCTGGAGCAGGTAAGTCCAGCGCAGGGGTGGAGGAGGGCGGGGGGTTGAACAAGGCATGGAAGAACAGAATGGGGTGGATCAGGCCCGGGAGGGGTGGGATTGGCAGCGCTGGCATGCGCCATATATATTTACAAAAAAACACTTCCTGAGCCTGATCCACCTGCATGGATCATCGCGGACTAGCACCAGCGATATCGCTGGCACAGGTCTGAGTTGGCCAGATGCAGCTGCTGGGGCTTAACCCAAGGCAAGGAGACAAATATCCCCTTATCCCAAGGTGACCTCCAGCAGTCAAAAATCTCCTGCAGGATGCAGCATAGCCCATACTGGTGCCACTGCATCACCGTGCAGGGTATGTTTGAAATCTAAGAAGCAACTCAATACAATTCCATACAAGCTAGAGAACAGACTATTCTCCAGCTTGCATGAAATTGTAGAGTTGCATCTTAAATTTCAAAATGTCCTTGGGAAAGATTTCTTGATCAAAACAAGTTGAGAATATCTGTAATGAAAAAAATCATATCATTAATACAATATGTTCTTTGAGTTTTGATGATGTCAAAGACACAAACAAAAACATACACTTTGTTTATGTTGTTAAATTGTTATTGGGAGAATTATGAAATTCCATCAGGATTCAAGTACAACAAATAAGAATGATACAACATTCTTTTTTAAATGGCTTAAGAAAGGCTGTGTGCTGTAGCAACTTCTGGACTTGCCATCAGAGAACTGGAACAATCCTTCTAAAATATTAGAAATAGTTGAAAAACTACAAAAATTGTATATGAATATTTCATATAAACAAGCACCTACTAAAACCAGTATATACAGTATGTGCAAAGTGGCAGATCCATGTGAGAATGAGACCCTGAAAGAGAAATCACTTAGAGATAGATTACTGCTATATCTAATCAAAGAAGCTACAATGAAAGTGTTCAGAAATCCTTTATTAACTGCACAATGGGCCACAGATGTGCGAAGATAGGGAACCAGTTCTGACAAATCCAAATGCATCAGGCTTTGTAGGCATGCATTATGTAATAGCAAATGCAAATACAGTACAAGAGACCAGCCAGCAGACCTCACAATTAAAGCTGTCAATACTGTGGAACAATAAATGATCCTGGCAAGGCCTCAGCAGTCCACACCAAATTCAGAAGCATTATAAGGAGAAATTATTATACCAGCAACTGTCCCAGCAAAAGAAATCCACTTGTCTCATAAGATGGGTAAAAAATAAATAGTACTGATTTATGAAGCAACACAGTATTCTTTGCATCCATGACATCAGAACAACTCATGCTAAGAAAATGTGTTTAACATTTGTACTAGGGTCCTGTAAAAAAAAAAACTTATAATTTTCAACTCAAGCAGTAAACTGAATCCCAGATAGTAGTGGACCTGTAAAAATAATTATTACAAGGATTTACTCAAAATTATGCAAGATAATGCAGCACAATGATCATCATACAAAGTCAAACTTTTGATGGTCCCTCTTCCTCATTCCACTACACAGCAATCTGAACTGTAGACAGAACATGAAGGGGAAAAATATCAACTAGAATTTCAAATTACTCACACCAGAAAGAAGCCCTCTTTTACTAGATATAATGAACATATTGAACTATTGACATTAAACTCTTCATTTAGACAAGGAATTTAAGTTCATATTTGCTCTCCCCTTGTCTGCCCAGCCAAGGCCAGTTCAACCAAGCATCCTCAATTGAGGCTGCCTGGAGATTAGTCATGTCCAGCTGGGAAACTTTGTTCACTCAGAGTAACCACTGTGAGGCAGGGTAACATTGTGTCATCTCCACTGCAGTGGCTTCAAGGTTCCACAACAACCACACTGCATAAACGTTAGCCAGTCTGAATCCCTCCAAGCAACCTGCAGAATCTCTTTCCACAAGAAATCCCTAGTTGCAATAGGCATCATCTCTATGTAAAGTGACAGACAAGTGGTCTCAAACCCAGGGCTCTGGCAACAAGGCCCAGGTAACTTACTCATTCTCCCTGCATTAATGTGGCAGCTTGCAAACAGCAGAAATGGCTGCTTCTCAGCTTCCCATCCAGAATGGATTGTGTAATATATGGAATGAAGGGGGTCTCTAAAGCTCTGACCTAGGCTCTTTAGTCTGAACTGATTATCTGACTGCGTGACTGCTTCTTTGCCTACTTAACTGGCATGCCCACCTGCTTCTTGATCTTCTTATCCACCTGTGGAACCCTCCACTGATCTGTAGGCCAACATCCCTAACACACTCAGGATGTGTCATCTGTACCTCCTCCTCCCAAAGGTTCATGAGCCCAAATGACATTCCAGCCAGGACAAGATGCTCTTCCACAGGGGGTCTTTATTCTTCACTTGGATAATTAACAGAAAACAGGGGGGTTGTTTCCCTCCCCCAGGTTATCATCACCCTTTCTCACTCAATCAGCCTCGGGTCCTCTGACTAGGATGACCATATCCAAAAAGGGAACAGGGTGCCTATACCTTTACCCATTGTAAGAAGAGGGAATTTGGGCAAGTGTAGCTTGTTGCACCCTTCCATGTTGAGCTGCACCTGCCCAAATTCCAAAGGTTAAAGGTATAGGCACCCCAGAGGTGTCGCTCCGGTAGGGGCGGGGCCGTAAGTTTCACTCATCCTAGTCCCATTTACCGAGCGAGCAGGAGGAGGCCTCGCCCCCTCACTGTCGGAGCCATTCCCCTGCGGAGAAAGCAGCAGGCAGGATCAATTATGTAGTCAATTATCCTCACATCGACTGGGTCAATTCATGCTCAGGTCATGAAAGAGAGGTTGGATTTCTGGATATGTTAAATGACTGTGCCTTAGAGCAGCTAGTCACGGAGCCAACCAGAGGACAGGTGACTCTGGATTTGATATTGTGTGGCACTCAAGATCTGGTCAGGGAGGTAAATGTTACCAAACCATTGGGGAACAGTGACCATGCTGTGATCTGTTTCGCCATGCATGTCGGGGGGAGAGTGCCGAGCAAATCTGACACAAAAACCCTTGACTTCCAAAAGGCAGACTTCCCCAAAATGAGGAGACTAGTTAAAAAAAAGCTGAAAGGGAAGGTAAAAAGAGTCCAGTCGCTCCAGAGTGCATGGAGGCTGTTTAAAACTACAGTAATAGAGGCCCAGCGGGAGTGTATCCCACAAAGGAGGAAGGGCTCGACTAAGTCCAGGAGGGTGCCGGCATGGCTAACAAGCACAGTTAAAGAGGCTATAAAAGGCAAGGAAGCTTCCTTCCGTAAATGGCAGTCTTGCCCTAATGAGGAAAATGAACAGGAGCACAAACTGTGGCAAAAGAAATGTAAAAAGATGATACAGTTCAAGATCCCCTTCAGGTTTTTGATCTGGAGGACGGTAGCATGCCCCTACTATTACATCGCTCTTTGAGTGATTCTACGAAGTGATTCTACAGTGATTCTACGAAGGAGTTAGAGCCCCCCTCCAGCTCTACTCTGATGGATTCTACCCCTTCTTTCACATAGATGACCACCCCACCTCCAACATGTCCCTTTCTGTCCCTCCTATAGAGTTTATATCCTGGAATTGCAGTATCCCACTGGTTCTCCACATTCCACCAGGTTTCTGTTATACCTACTATGTCAATGTTTTCCCTAGACACCAAACATTCCAGTTCTCCCATCTTTGCCCGTAGACTTCAGGCATTTGCATAAAAGCACTTATATACATGGTCCCCCAAGAAGGGCTGCATGTTTGCACCTTTATCCCTGCAGCCTTCTGTCCTGCTAGAGTGGCTGTCATGTCCCATCACGCTACCAATCCTAATTCTTACTCTGTTATTACTTGACTGTTCCCAATCCTCTGCACCCTCATTCCCTAGGGATGAGGAGTCCCAAACCGGATACCCCTCGGCTCCTGTCGGATTTCCCCCAGGGGTCAGTTTAAAAGCTGCTCTGCCACCTTCTTAATGTTATGCGCCAGCAGTCTGGTTCCATTTTGGTTCAAGTGAAGCCCGTCCCTCTTGTACAGGCCCGGCTTGTCCCAAAACGTTCCCCAGTGCCTAACAAACCTAAACCTCTCCTCCTGACACCAGTGTCTCATCCACGCATTGAGACCCCTGAGCTCCGCCTGCCTAGCTGGCCCTGCACGTGGAACAGGTAGCACTTCTGAGAACGCATATAAAATTATGCATGGGATGGATGCATAATTCTGAGACATATAAAATTATGCATGGGATGGATAGAGTGATGTTATTTCCCTCTCGCACAACACCAGAACCAGGGGACATGCGCTAAAATTGAGTGGAGGGAGAGTTAGAACAGACAAAATGAAATTTATAACAGACTGAATTTATAAACTGCATTTTCTACCATAAAAATGGTTTATGAAGTAGTGTATAACCACAATAAAACAAAGGCTGGATTCTACTGCAGCAGTCCTTTGTAGGGAGAGCCTTCCAAGATCCTTCTAAGGTTACAATTCTGCTGTTCATAAGAGTTCCTGGCCTGCTCCTGTTTGAACCCTTGTTGTTGTTCAGTCGTTAAGTCGTGTCCGACCCTTCGTGATCCCATGAACCATATCCCGCCAGGCCTTCCTGTCCTCCACTATTTTCCTGAGTTCGCTCATTTTCATGTTCGTTGCATCGGTGATGCTGTCTAACCATCTCATCCTTGGCCTTCCCCTTCTCCTTTTGCCTTCAATTTTTCCCAGCATCAGAGTCTTCTCCAGAGAGTCCTCTCTTCGCATTAGGTGGCCAAAATATTTGAGTTTCAGCCTTAGTATCTGTCCTTCCAGGGAACAGTCAGGGTTGATTTCATTTAGGATTGACTGATTTGATCTCCTAGCAGTCCAAGGGACTCTCAGGAGTCTTCTCCAGCACCACAGTTCAAAAGCATCTATTCTTCGGCGCTCAGCCTTCCTTATGGTCCAACTCTCGCAACCATACATTGCTACTGGGAACACCATGGCCCTGACTATGCGAACTTTTGTTGGCATGGTGATATCTCTGCTTTTTATTATGCTGTCTAAGTTTGCCATAGCTTTCCTTCCAAGGAGTAAGCGTCTTTTAATTTCATGGCTGCTGTCTCCGTCTGCAGTGATCTTGGAGCCCAGAAAAGTAAAATCTGTTACTGCTTCCATTTCTGCCCCTTCTATTTGCCAGGAATTGATGGGCCCAGATGCCATGATCTTAGTTTTATTAATGTTGAGTTTCAAGCCAACTTTTGCACTCTCCTCTTTCACCCTCATCAAGAGGCTCTTTAGTTCTTCTTCACTTTCTGCCATTAGGGTGGTATCGTCTGCATATCTGAGGTTGTTGATATTTCTCCCGGCAATCTTGATTCCGGCTTGCGATTCATTCAGCCCTGCATTTCTCATAATGTACTCTGCATATAAGTTAAATAGGCAGGGTGACAATATACAGCCTTGCCGTACTCCCTTCCCAATTTTGAACCAGTCGGTTGTTCCATGGCCGGTCCGAACTGTTGCTTCTTGACCCGCATACAGGTTTCTCAGGAGACAGGTAAGGTGGTCTGGTACCCCCATCTCTTTAAGAATTTGCCACAGTTTGTTGTGATCCACACAATCAAAGGCTTTTGCGTAGTCAATGAAGCAGAAGTAGGTGTTTTTTTGGAACTCTCGTGCTTTCTCCATGATCCACCGCATGTTGGCAATTTGATCTCTAGTTCCTCTGCCTCTTCGAAACCCAGCTTGTACGTCCGGTAGTTCTCGGTCCACGTACTGCTGAAGCCTAGCTTGTAGGATTTTGAGCATAACCTTGCTAGCATGTGAAATGAGTGCAATTGTGCGATAATTTGAGCACTCTTTGGCACTGCCCTTCTTTGGAATTGGAACGTAAACTGACCTTTTCCAATCCTTTGGCCACTGCTGAGTTTTCCAAATTTGTTGGCATATTGAGTGCAGCACTTTCACAGCATCATCATTTAGGATTTTAAGTAGCTCAGCTGGGATATTATCATCTCCACTAGCTTTGTTGTTAGTGATGCTACCTAAGGCCCACTTGACTTCACTCTCTAGGATGTCCGGCTCTGGGTCAGTGACCACACCAGCGTGGTCATCAGGAACATTAAGATCTTTCTTGTATAGTTCTTCTGTGTATTCTTGCCATCTCTTCTTAATCTCTTCTGCTTCTGTTAGGTCTCTGCCTTTTTTGTCCTTTATCATGCCCATCTTTGCACAAAACGTTCCCTTGATATCTCCAATGTTCTTGAAGAGATCTCTAGTCCTCCCCATTCTGTTGCTTTCCTCGATTTCCTTGCATTGTTCATTTAAGAAGGCCTTCTTATCTCTCCTTGCTATTCTCTGGAACTCTGCATTCAGTTGTTTATATCTTTCCCTTTCACCTTTGCTTTTTGCATTCCTTCTTTCCACAGCTATTTGTAAAGCCTCATCTGACAGCCACTTTGCTTTCTTGCATTTCTTTTTCTTTGGGATGGTTTTCGTTGCTGCCTCCTGTACAATGTTACGAACTTCCGTCCATAGTTCTTCAGGCACTCTGTCTACCAGGTCTAATGCCCGAAATCTATTCTTCACCTCCACTGTATACTCATAAGGGATATGGTTTAGGTCATATCTGACTGGTCTAGTGGTGTTCCCTGCATTCTTCAGTTTAAGCCTGAATTTTGCAATAAGAAGCTCATGATCTGAGCCACAGTCAGCTCCAGGTCTTGTTTTTACTGACTGTATAGAGCTTTTCCATCTTTGGCTGCAAAGCACATAATCTATCTGGTTTCGGTATTGACCATCTGGTGATGTCCATGTGTAGAGTCGCCTCTTGTGTTGTTGGAAAAGAGTGTTTGCTATGACCAGCGTGTTCTCTTGACAGAACTCCGTTAGCCTTTGCCCTGCTTCATTTTGCGCTCCAAGGCCAAACTTGCCTGTTGTTCCGTTTATTTCTTGATTTCCTACTTTAGCATTCCAGTCTCCTATGATGTAAAGGACATCTTTTTTGGGTGCTAGTTCTAGAAGGTGTTGTAGGTCTTCATAGAACCGGTCAACTTCATCTTCTTCGGCATCAGTGGTTGGGGCATACACTTGGATTACTGTAATGTTGAATGGTTTGCCTTGGATTCGAACTGAAATCATTCTGTCGTTTTTGAGGTTGCACCCCAGTACTGCCTTTCCCACTCTTTTATTGACTATGAGGGCTACTCCATTTCTTCTAAGGGATTCATGCCCACAGTAGTAGATATGATGGTCACCTGACTTAAATTCGCCCATGCCCGTCCATTTTAGTTCGCTGATTCCCAAGATGTCAATGTTCAATCTTATCATCTCATTTTTGACCACATCCAGCTTGCCTTGATTCATAGACCTCACATTCCATGTTCCTAAGCAGTATTGCTCCTTGCAGCATTGGATTTTCCTTTCAACCTCAGACACATCCACAGTTGGACGTCCTATTGGCTTTGGCCCAACCGCTTCACTCTTTCTGGGTCTACTTGGAATAGTCCTCCGCTCTTCCTCAGTAGCATATTGGACACCTTCCGACCTGAGGGGCTCATCTTCCGGCGTCATATCTTTTAGCCTTTTGGTACTGTTCATGGGATTTTCTTGGCAAGGTTACTGGAGTGGGTTGCCATTTCCTTCTCCAGTGGATCACTTTTAGTCAGAACTCTCTGCTACGACCTGTCCGTCTTGGGTGTCCCTGCACGGCATAGCTCATGGCTTCATTGAGTTACGCAAGCCCCTTCGCCACGACAAGGCAATGATCCATGAAGGAGTTTTGAACCCTAGTGATGAAAATCTAGCAGAGATGAGACCAAGACTGCCTCAGTTGGCAAAGCATTCTACAAAGGTAGGTACTACTATGGAGAAGGTGCATCCCTCTGACCTTACAATTCTCATATCAGTAAGGAACATGCATATCCCACACATTTCTGAAAGAGAAGAGAGTTACATATGGGAGGAGCCCTTCCCTAAGGTCCCAAATCAGGAAGAACTTTAACGGTCACTATATGTGAAGTGGGAGAGCTTATACATTACAGGGACTAAGGGAGGAGGGGTACAGTACATCCTTATTTTATTTTATGTTAAAGGAATATATCCTATCCTTAACAAGAACTCAGAGCAGCTTACAAAAACTTTAACAAACACACTTTAAAACCTTGTCTTAGTGATTCACAGTCCTATCTTACACTTCTAGTGTAAATTCTAACTTACACTTTAAAACCAATTATTTTGCCACAATGTTCCTATATAAATTTGCCCCATAGGAGTGAATGGAAATCTTTCACTTATATGAGAGAAAGTAAAAGGGTGAACCCCTTTTATGACATAGTTTTTATCATGGTAAAATCAGTTACTTAGAGAGAATATATGCCACAGTAGTTGTATTAGTATTAGAATGTACAGTATTGTCTTCAATAAGTATGACACTGGGGATTTTAGGGCATCCTCTGACACAACAGGCAGGGACAGCTTCAGCAAAGACCTCACCAGATTTGATACTCAGCACTAGGTCAATAAACTGAAATAGAGGCAACCATGTAACAATTACCTATAACATGCTCAGGAAAGCTGTAACATTACCCTAAGGTACCCTCTGAGATCTAAGAGTTATAGAAATTCAACTACAATGATGAGCCAGCTGTCCTATAGTCATCATATTACCTGACCTCCTTTAACTTTGTTCCAGCATTGGTTATCTTTTAATAGGTGGATCTGAATTGCTGGAAAGAAAGCTATAAAGTCAGCTACACACCGCTCTAATGGTAAAATAGAACAAGACATGTAACATTTCTGAATTACGTATAATTCAGAAATAATAGCTGCATCCGCAGAGTCAGCATGCATTATCTAAGAACCCTTGTTTCTGCCTTACCAAAGTCAATAAAAGGCTTGTCATTGAAGATTTGCCAAGTTTAAATTGTTTTTTGATTGAATGGGAGGAGATGACAATAATCAATGAAACCAGAGGTTCCTAAACTGTGGGAAATCTCAGGAACATACCAAGAGAAGTATCCCATTGCTTTTAGAGGAAGCTGACTTGAACTGAATCAGACCATTGGTCCATCAAGCTCAGTATCGTCAACACAATCTGGTAGCATCTCTCCAGGGCTTCAGACAGGAGTTTTTCCTCTGTCCTACCTGGAAATGCCAAGGGATGAACTTGGGACCCCTCTACATGCAAAGCAATTACTCTACCACTGAGCCATGGCCTCTTCCCTAAGGGCCTTGACTTGTTCTCCTCAACCTATCCTGTGACCTGTCTCTTTGACACCCCACCACTTCCAAAGTCTATCTTTGACTCAGTGGCGTCACTGATGCGTGGCAGGGGGGCCGCCAGGGGTTGACGTGCCGGAAGGGGGTGACGTGCCCAACATCATGTGGCGCATCACCTCCCCAGCCCTCGCCATCACCCCCGGTGCCGCCACTTTCTCTCAGCCTCAGTTCCCCTACAGTAAAATGGGGACAGTAATTTTGTTTGAAAGCTTTCATGGCCCGCGACTACTGTGGAATGTTTTAAATGTATGGGAAAGGACGCCATGTAATAAATTAAAAGGCTTGTACTTTTAATTTAATTTTAATTTAATTTTAAAGTACAAGCCTTTTAATTTATTACATGGCGTCCTTTCCCGTACATTTAAAACATTCCATGGGACAGTAATTCTTACTTTACAGGACTGTTGTATAAGCAACATCAATATAATACATGTGAAGTATTTCACACATTCAAAAACCAAATGCTAAGTATCATTATTTAAGTAACCAAGATAAAACTTTCCCACTTTCCCAGTATTGCACTACTGCCAAAAGTTGCCACAGAACAGAAGAAGCATACCAATTTCAAAAGAAAATCTTGTAACAAAAAAATGTTTACAGCATTTCTAGAACATAGATGTGAAAATGTTGGAACATCAACAAAGCATGTTAAAAACAACCGATAGATGGCATAATGTTTTAATGGGTCTGTTTAAAATTTCTCCTGAGAGCAGATGCTCCATCCAAGGAATCGTAAGAGAAGAGCAAAGTAAATGACCTTCTCTAAAAATGCCTCCATCTTTTTTCTGCTAGGGAGCAATAAATGTTAACAGAGAATATTCAAGCAAACCTTCTGTTAGGTGAACACTACATGTTCAGGCAAAAATCAACAGAATATTATATCTTCTTTGGGAAACCAGGATACTTGACAAATCCACTACCTTGAAATCGGCAGCAGGCTTTTCTATTGTATGCATTGCCTTTTTCTATTGTTTCTATTTCTACTACTGTGATCAAGTTTGAAATATCCTTTTGAGAAGTCCAGAAGTGGAGAAAACCTTTCATCTCACCTTTTTCTGGTGGGGGTGTGTGTTTGTGTGTACAAACAGTGCCATACAGCTAAAGGCACAACATGTCTTGTCGCTTACAGTCACTAGCTATCAGGGAAAATACATATACAAGCAGGTGCTGTGTTGTGAATCCCCTCTCTGATTCAACAGCTTGAGCTGTGCAACTTTTCAAAAATATTAAAAATGTTGCTCAACATTTGTTCAGGAAGGTGAGCAAGGGACTGGTTTCATTTCTCTCCACTACTATTTTCCCACTAAACAGCTAACTGGTAGGAGCGATGTGTTAGCTATTTGAAAGGGCTTTGTGCATGCTTCATTGGAGCAAGTGACTGTACTTAGAGCAATTTGAACTATTAAAACTGTCTATGCTGTTTTCTTATCTTACCTTAGTTTGTATTATATGTAATTCCAGAGACTTGGATTCAAAGAATCATGGGCAGAATTATAAAATATTAGTGCTGTTCATGGACTCTTTTGCAATGCTACTTCTCACAATGTCATGATGCCACAATGCTTCAAAGGTTCTTAACAGTAGAATAAGATAAAAGATTAAAGAGAAAACAAATTCACACACACACACACACACACACACACACACACACACACACACACACACACACACACACACAGAAATAATAAATACAAAAATATTGACTGCATAATGAGGGGAAAAAAGCTTTTTGCATGAAAATAATTATCAAACAAATGATGGCTGCCAAGTTTGACAGTGATTAAATGAATGAATGCAAGAGGTTTTCCACTAGGCACCTTTGGATCCAAGTCAGATTTTTTCATAGGTTTGGCCAAATTATAGTTTAATATAGTTGATCAGGTTTTTAGTACAGGAGAACAAGAAATTTCTTATAATGTTTTGATAAGCAAAGCATTTTGCCACTAACCCCTGCTAACTGGGCAAGAGGCACTTTTTCAATTGGTGCTCCTCTTATATTTAGCAGGGGAAGAGTAACTGCTCCACTTTCACCCCAGCACAGTGTCTTTTCTGGTGGCTGTTTGCTGGTGTTCTTCTGCATCTTTTTTAGATTGTGAGCCCTTTGGGGTCAGGGAGCCATTTAATCATTTGATTTTGTCTGTAAACCGCCTTGTGAATTTTGTTGAAAAGCGGTATATAAATACTGTTAATAATAATAAAATAATAATACTGTCTTTTGAAATTATGTTTAGCAAAATATGGCTTCATATCTCAAAAGATGGCTTCATATCTCAAAAGATTTTATTTCTCTGATTGCTAACATTATTTTCTAGAAGAGGGATACAAAACGAATTTCTTTTGTATTTATAAACTGATTGTATATACTACTGCACTACCCACCTTTGTTTCAGTTTCCTTACCTCTGTAAAATGTCTCCCTGTTCACAGGATGGACTGTGTTTACAAACTGCACTTTCCCTTGCCCTCCACCTCCCAGTCACTTGAAGCACAATCCTATGCATGTCTACTCAAAAATAAGTTCTATTGTGAGACATGGGGCTTACTCCTAGGAAAGTGTTATAAGATTGTAAGTCTTACTCTACTCAACCTCTTTCTCTATAGGTTCCAACCTGCTACTACTGAACACCTGTGGTCTTTTAGAATTGGATAGGCTTAAACAGCAATGAATAAATAAAATACTTTAAGCATTTCAGACGTAAGTCTTCCAATTCTTCTGAGGTGCGATATCAGAAGTATTGTGTAATGTGGTGTACCCCAGTTTTGGCATTCTGTCAGCCCAATCCTGCCTAAGGATCGGGCGAGTGGGCGGCCTAGGCTGGCCACCGGATCCCATGCTCCACAGCAGGCAGGCGCCCGCCTAGCAGAAAGTCTACTCAAGGAAGGGGATGCTCGTCCCCTTCCCCAAGCGTATCTGGCACTGGGGCCAATCGGCCTCCTCAGAATTCCGCCAGCTAAATTGCTGGTGGAAGTCGGAGGAGGCCATGTAACGGCCCAGCCAAGCGGCAGGGGTCAGGATTCGGCCAAGGCCGATCCCCGTCCCTCCCAGGTCGGCTGGGCCTATCAGCCCCCCGCCATTTGCTGCCGCACCGCCCGCCTCAGCTGGATCCTTTCCAGGGTCTGGCAGCAGGCGAGCGAGTCCTCCGTTGGCAGAGCAGGGGAGGCTGGCCTTGCGCCGGCCTTCCTTGCTCACGAGTCGTTGAAAAAGTGCCTTACGGCACTTTTACGATGGCTTTGGGTGACAGAACATTTGTTCCACCGCCCACCACAGATTATGCCTGCTAGGATTGCGCTGTGAGTGAGGTAAGGCTTGATATACTTTTTATCAGCTGAAATCTCATTGAAACATTATACTGTCCTATATATCATGCATAAAAGGTCGTTTGAATGCCATGTAAATAAGTCATATCCTGTCATTCTTCTTATCTGGACCTTCTCCACCCAACTATCTGCATGCAGTTGCATTGTGCAGCTTTTACAAAACATCTGTAAATGGAAGCTAATCTAAATGACACTGACTGCTGTGGTGGTCAGCAGTGATTTTAATGTAATATTAAAGACTGAACTTTTATTTGTCAGCATGTTATTTATTGTTCATAACACCTTTAATGTGTAAAGAGTTCGCAATGTTTATTTCTCATCAACGTATGTTGGGATGATGAGCTGGTGCAAGAAATAAAAGGCATATGATTCATGCGGAGAACAAGATTTGTTGCAAAACATCTTATTTGTGAGTGAAGTATGAGAACAAGAAGTATCTGAATCTTCAAATAAATTGTAAAATAACATTCTGAACATCAGCACTGAAGAAAAAACAAAAATGATTTAACCCCAATGGCACGATGATATCATAATCATTACTTCAAAACAATGTGACGTAAATGGAAGAAAACATTTTAAAATCTAGCTGAACACAGTATTGTGTGATGGTTATAACATTCTTCCAGCATACTTCTTTATGCATGTTTACCCAGAAGTAAACCCCACTGTGTTCCTGCAGCTTACTCCCAGGAAAGTGCCAGGAGGATTGCAGCCTTAGAATACTTTTAAATACACAAAAGCATTTAAACCATTACATCACAATCCAAGATTCAACTCAAGTAAGAAGCACTGATAAAGCTAATAACATGAGATTTTCCATTTGAAATAGTTCATGTTAAACAGGTGTTTCCAGGATCCAATATCATTACATTCTACTTTCTGTAAATACATTTCATGAGGAAAAAAAAAATCCAGAAGGGAACACATCTTCAAAAACCAATTAAGAACATAAGAAGAGCCCTGCTGGATCAGGCCAAAGGCCCATCTAGTCCAGCTTCCTGTATCTCACAGTGGCCTCACCAGATGCCTCCAAGATCATACAGCCAACAACATACCTGTTTCCTGTTGTCACTCCCCTGCACCTGGCACAGAGAAAACCCACTTCTCAAGCCAGGAGGTTGCTTATGGCTTGTAACCTGTGATGGTCTTTTCCTCCATGAATCTATCCAAATCCCTTTTAAAGGCATCTCGGCCAGGTGCCATCACCACATCCTGTGGCAAAGAGTTCCACAGATGAATTACACGCTGGGTAAAGAAATATTTTCTTTTGTCGGTTCTAACTCTCACTCCACTCAATTTTAGTGCATGTCCCCTGGTTCTAGTGTTGTGAGAGAGGGAGAAGAATTTCCCTCTATCCACCCTCTCCATCCCATGCATAATTTTATACGTCTCAATCATGTTGTCTCAGACACCTTTTTTCTAGACTGAAGAGAGCTGTAGCCTTTCCTCATAAGGGAGGTGCTCCAGCCCACAAATCATTTTGGTTGCTCTTTTCTGTACCTTTTCCAATTTAACTATATCCTTTTTGAGGTGTGTTGACCAGAACTGGACACAATACTCCAGTTGTGGCCTTACCATCGATTTGTACAAAGGCATAATGATATTGGCCGTTTTATTCTCAATCCCTTTAATGGCCCCGAGCATGGAATTGGCCTTCTTCACGGCCGCCGCACACTGGGTCGACACTTTCATCGACCTGTCCACCAGCACTCCAATATCTCTCTCCTGATCCGACACAGAAAGCTTAGAACCCATTAACGTATATGTGAAGTTTTGATTTCTTGCACCAATGTGTATCACTTTACACTTACTTACACTGAAGTGCATCTGCCATTTTGCTGCCCATTCTCCCAGTTTGGAGAGATCCTTCTGGAGCTCTTCACAATCCCTGCTGGTCTTCACCACCCGGAAAGGTTTAGTGTCATCTGCAAACTTGGCCACCTCACTGCTTATCCCCAACTCCAGGTCATTTATGAACAAGTTGAAAAACACCGGTCTCAAGATCGATCCTTGGGGCACACCGCTTTTCACCTCTCGCCATTGTGAAAATTGCCCATTGACTCCCACTCGCTTTCCTGGTCTTCAACCAGTTCCTAATCCATAAGAGGACCTACCCTCTTATTCCCTGACTGTGGAGTTTTCTCAAGAACCTTTCATGAGGGACCATGTCAAACGTCTTCTGAAAATCCAGATATATAATATCCACAGGTTCGCCCGCATCCACATGCCTGTTGACCTTTTCAAAAAAATCTAAAAGGTTTCAAAACCTTTCTCAAAACCTTGCAAAAAAATCTCATCAAGGTTCTTGTCTAATGAATTTCGGTGGTGAATATTGTCTGGATATTTATTACCGGTATTCCATATCATCATTTGTCATTACTCATTTGAAGATTTTACAGCATAGTTCAACATTTTTCATTTAGCATGCAGTTGCAATCAATATGTAAGAATATCTGACTGCTGATATACAGAAGCAATCAATATCTGACAGTATGATAGACAACTTGCAATATAATTTAGTATATTTTATATTAATTGCATTTATTCTTCAACAAATCAATACAAAATTTCAAACTTTTTTTTACTTCTGAAATTCAGGTATCGAATTTTGAAGTCCATCAAAATATAAATTTTGAAACTTGAATATTCACTGGATTTTGAAAAATACTCAAAAATAGTCTCTGGCCATCATCTTCTCTTTGGTCAATGCAGACCAGTTGGACTGGGGGAGTGGTCCGGTCATCCTGCCTTCAAAAGAGCTAGTTGCTCTGTAGATGCAGGAGAGAGGGAACCAGCAGAGCCTCTACATACTATTCCTCCCTAGGCAGCCTTGAGAACGTTGGCTCTGTTTCATTAAGAAAGTGTGGATTTAATGCATGGAGATTGTTTCATGAAGGCTTCATGAAGAACTGCAGATTTACATGGATTATTTTTAGACTAATACTATGCTTGAAAAAAGAAGTCCAGGCAGTAAGCAGTAGTGTGTGGGTTGTTGCTGTTGTTTTTAATTCAAGGTATTTTATTGGATTTGACAACAAAATAATGGATGTGTTTTGATGTAGTTCTATAAATCACAGGAAAATTAGTCAGGTCTGATAAATCAGCATTTTAATGACAGTGCTTCTCCTCAGTGTTAATATGAACTTATGTAATACAGTGTATATTTATGTGTATACTTCATATAAAACACTAAACACTACTTCATATAAAACACTAAATACTACATCAACAGTCCAATCTTACCCCCCCCCCCAGTGCAGGCTCTTCAGCGTGGGCTGTGTGGCCCATGCTGAATTCTATCGGGAGAAGGGACAGGATGGAGGTCTACTTGGGGTAAGCTTGGGGTAAGCAGGCAAATGACCGCTTACCCCAATTAAGCCCCAGCCACCACAATGGGGCTACTCAGTTCGCCAGCTCTTTAAGTTAGTGGAGAATCAAGCAGCCCCATGTCGGCTGCAAGGACTTGGGAGGGGGAACAGGATATGGCATTCGGCAAGGCCCGATCCTCACAGGCCCGATCCACCCTCCCCCTGTCCCATTATACCCCTCTCCCGCCCCATTACACCCCTCCCCACCCTCTCCAAGCCCCCACACTGCTCGGAGCATCCTTACCTGCTCTGGCGTGCGGGGGGCCTGGATACAGCATTGGCAGAATGGCGCAGGCCTTCCTGCTGGTGCTGCCTCCTCTCTGGGTGTCCAAATGTGCCTTATGGCACATTTGTGACACGTGGTGCTGGTACTGAGGCCACAGCACCGGCGTCCATAGACAATAGGATTATGCTGCAAGGAACATTATACTTGCCTAAATTAGTCTATTTGTTTCTCAAATAAAAAGCCCTATACATTTATTGCATGTAAAGCTTATAACATAGGTTACAGCCTTGAAATCACTTATAAGTAAAGTGGAAAAAAAACAAGTACCTATGCAAACTTTTATTTTAATAAAAGACTAAAGCCATTGAGTTTTTTCCTAAATACAATGCATCTTCTACTGCATAGCATGTTCTTTCACAAACTAGTCAACTGCTAAAAAAAACTGAACCTGGGTTGGAAGACAATAGGGAGTAACACTGAAGGAGATAGAAAATCTGTGGGTTCCAGTTCTAATTTAGCTACTGATCTATTTGTCAGTATATGAGACAATAACATTTCTTCAAAGCTGTTTGTCACATTTCAGTCCCACACAACTTCCAAGGACTGCGACGCCTCCTTGGGGAAATCCTTCACAACATGGGAAAATGTTGTTTCCCCATGTCCCTCACAACATGGGGAAATCCCTCACAAAACAACCCTTTCTTTGAGATAGGTTGTGATGCAAAAGAGAAACTGGCACAGGGTCATCTGGTGAGCTTCATGGCTGAATAGAAATTCGAACTCAATCTCCTTGGTCCAAGCATAACATGTTATCCACTGCAACATGTTGGTTGGTTTTCACTGTTTTACTTACTATAAAAAATGAACTATTCTGTGATATACGAATACTGTTTTAACACATCAATAACCTTTTTTAACTGTACATTCTTTTTTATTGCATACAACTGTGCTGTGAAATAAAGAACAGAATGTTATGTTTCCATGACAAAGTTTTACTTTGTTCTTAATCTTGCAAGCAAGAGATAGTAAGCAATCTTGTAAGTAATCTGTGCTCACTTAATTTTTTTTACTTCCATTGAAGAATGACAGCCTGCAAAACTCAACTATTTTCAACATTATTTCTAAATTATTTTACTCTAATGCTGCTTAATCAGCCAGGAAGGTTAATCTTCTGAAATGCATTCATTTGCCAAACTCTTTTAAAGAAACAACAATCAAAAGCACACTACTGAGTTCTGGGGGCAGGGAATGTTACCATATGCATATTCTCTTTCATGGAATCCTGCAGTTATCCACATAGATATTTGGATGAGATGGTTAGACAGCATCACTGATGCAACTAACATGAAAATGAGTGAACTCAGGAAGATAGTGCAGGACAGGAAGGCCTGGCGGGATATGGTTCATGGGATCACGAAGGGTCGGACACGACTTAACGACTGAACAACAAATTTGGCGCTAATCTCGCGTTTATCAAAGTAACAGCAGCCTTGACTGCGCTGCAGCTATGCTGGTGTAGCTAAACCAGGAGGAGTATCCCAAGGAGGAGTTCATTCTTTCTTGTCCTCCACAGAGTTTGAGGATCAAAAAGGCGACGTGTGCATTTCGCCCAGAGACATGCCACCCGTCTCCCTTTATCATACCTCCTCGCGCAACATGTTCTGATGTGCTAGGGAGCGGCGCGCTCTTGTTCGTACGCGCGCACATACACACAGCACGCATTTAACCGCATCTTCTCACTAGCGATCTGGACTTACACACCAACCCTCCCCCTGCTCGTCCCACTGATTTCGGGGAGCCCGACTTCCCAGGTCAGCATGTTCAGCACTGCAGGATGGGTCTCCCAGAGCTGCTTCCCCACGCAGCTTGGGACGTGCTCTCCGGCGAGCCCAAAAGCTCCCTTCCAGCCTCCCCATCTCCCGGCCAATTTGCCTCCTCTTCGGTCCGCGGCGGTGGGGGGTGTCTCTCGAGCCTTTTCCCCCGTGCCCTTCACACCTTGAGGCGTCACCCCACGAGAAAAAGGCGAGTCCCTCCCAGCCCCTCAGCCCTAAATCCCACCGAGCAGCTCAAGGTCACCTTATGACAAAAGTCGCCAGCAGCAGCACCTTCCAGGGGAAACCTGCGGCAAAAGAGCCAGCCAGAATCACCTGCTACTGCGAGAGGGAGCGAATCTGACTCCGACTTGTGGAGAAAAGGGTCCAGTTGAAGAAGACACGCTCGCTCGCGCCCTTCTACCTCCAAAATAGATGCCCCCTTTCTGTCACAGTGCGAGAGAGAGAAAGAGGCAGAACGGGAAAGTTCCTTTCGGCTTACCTGAGCCGGCGCTTGAGGAAAGCGCGCCTCAGAAGTGAAGCTACCGTCGCCGTGGTCGCCACTGCTGTAGCTTGACGGGCTGAGGCAGCAGGAGGGAGCGCGGATGCCGCTGCTGGTGCTGCTGCTGCTGCAGCTGTTGCTAAGTCACCTCAGCGGGTAAAAGGAGCTGCTCTTCTCCTCACATGCGGCGGCGGCAACAGCAGCCTCAGCGCCCGGGGATTCCACCAGCGCGCGCGGCGCCTTTTGCGGCTGCTCCAAGCTCTCCCCCTGCTGCTACACTCCACATCCTGCGCTCTGGCATTCCCCTGCCAATCTTAGGCTCTGGAAAAGCCGGAACGGAGGGGGTGGGGCGGGAGGGAGAGAGAGAGAGGGGGGGAACCCTGCAGAAGGAACAGTCTCTTTCGTCAGAGAAATAGCAACCCCATCCCTACAAGGGAAGGCCAAGAAGGGGCAGACTAAATGGGAAGGAGAGGAAGAAATTAACACCCTTGCCGTTTTTAATTGGTAGTAGGCCAATATCTCAGACCATGTGCAGAGTCCCATTCCCTCATCTCAGAGTAATCAGCCCCCATATAACTGTGACTGGGGAAAGAAGGGGGGAAAGACTTCCAGGCAACCTTTCACGTTACCAATGAAGCACAGCTGACCAAGGCTTCATCATGTGGAAAGAATGCAGGAGTGGTGGCGGTGACTGTGGTGGAACTAAGTAAGCCCTAACAACAGTGTACACTGAGGAGAGACTTTACTTACAACAATTGTGAAGGAGCAGGAGTGCAGGACAGGCTCTAAAGTGCTATAACATTGTTCTAACATTGATTTTGCACAATGGTAGACCAGGCAACCTACAGAACCACAGGCATCCGTCCAACCACACAAGCACAACAGGTAAAATGGGAATGCAAAAGAAGCCTTATAGCTTCCCTTCCCTGTATACTGTAATGACAAACGGACATGGAGCCAAGTCCCAGGTGCCAGCAATTCAAACAAGCTACTTACTTTCTGTCACAATGTGTCTGAGGTCAATTTTAGGACACTACACCTGCAACTCAGACAAAGAGCATTCTGATAGATCAACTGTTTCAAGTAGCCCAATCCTATTCGGACACCATGCCAATGGCACATGGATGCCAGTGCAGCAACCACCATAGCCCAACCCCATCCAGGCAATGCCACACTGGTGCAGCCCTTTCAGTAACACCAGTGCAGCCCCTCCCAGCAATGCCCCCAGCACCCATGGAAACCCTGCCTGCCATTCATGGAGTGGCATCCATCGAATGCCTTTCGAATGACATTCGAGTGGCATGTCGGTCGAATGTCCAAGGGGCCAATTACCAAGTCCACTCAGCCCCAATGCTAGCAGCCAGAGCAGTGCCTTCTGGGTGCACTAAGCACCCCTGCAATGAGTGACCACCACTGGAATGATGTCCCCAGCAGCCCCCAGGAATGAGCAACAGTCACCACTGCCAACTGTGGAGAGATGTCCCTTTAATGGGGGAGGGGTAGTAACCTTCAGAGGATCCATAGTTGACTCAACCTGCTGTCACTTCTGGGTTCTCACTGCTGCCACTGCCAAAAACACGGAAGGACAAACCCTGGAAAGTGAGCAATCCCTTTTTTCTTACTGGTCTTTGGCAGTGGGGGCAGCAAGAAACGGGAAGTGACAGATCAGGAGAATGGTTTGAGACCACGTGCAGGGCGTTTTACTCTTAGCACTGAGTACTTGCAACCACTCTCACACTCGAATTAAATGGTGATAATTTCCAAGGAATGGGAAATAATTTACAAACTAAAGCAGTTTTCATATTAAAAATTAGCATTGAAGGGAGGTGGACTAAATTGTGAGACTTTAAAATATCTAATGAATTTGAGGCATCCTTTCACCTTAGCTCTGTGTCTTCTTAGGAAAATAAGGATAAAGAAAGGGAAGTTTTTTGCATTCTTTATAATCTGCATGCCCTCTTTGGTATTCTCAGTTTTAAAATGTTAATACATTTCATCAACTGGTAAAGGTGTGATTACTTTTACTGGACTACCATTATGTCATTCATTACTTGTCCCACTCTAATTAGCCCAGGGGAGGACCCTGGATAGATTATCTAGTAGCTGCAATGGTAGAGATTGAAAAAGAAGCAGGGGTGAAATCTATTTCCCTTGTGCCTGCTTTTCTGGATTTTACCTGATGTCTCTATAGGAGACAAGTGGGCTACTTCAGAGACCCAAGAGATCCTGTGGACCAATGCCAAGTAAATGCCATCTTGAACTCTTTGAAATGACCTGAACAAATGTTTGGAACCTCTTGGAACCTCTTTGTTGGTCAGCCCTGCTTGGTAATTCCACTTAGCCAAGGAGCAAAGAATACATAAAAGTTGGGGAGCCTGATCCTGCGTAAGGATACATGGCCAGCCCCTCAGGCCGGCCGCAGTATCCTGTGCCCTTCCCGGGTCACATCAGCACAGTCTGGGAACGCCTCGGGAGAAGGGGACATTCGTCCCCTTCCCAGGGTATAGGGCTGCCCAGCCCAAATGGGCCTTCTCAAATGTACGTCGGCTCTGGAGTCAACGTACATCCGGGGCGGTGGAGTAAGGGTAGCCCAGGCTGGGAACGGGCATGGGATATTGGCAGAGCTCGCCTCCAATATCTCTGCTCCCTCCTGACCCAGGCTGGACAATGATCACCCTCCCTCACTGCCTGGCCCACCCTCCCCCCGCCCCTGCACTGACCGGTGCAGGACATATCTGCACTGGTGGCTGCAGGGTCCGGGGAGAGGCCCTTACTTTCCAGATGTTGGAAATGTACTTTATGACACCTGGCACCTGCAGAGCAGATGATTCACAGGCGGCCAGTTATACAGGATTGGACCGTAAGGAATTCTTTATTTGGGGGCTATTTTTATATTACATTGTCTGCTTTACATCATCCTCTTCCCTCAGCCTGGGGGAAAGGTCACCTCCTCTGAGCTGTGGTGGTTTTTCCTATTCCAGAGAACTCTCCATACCCAAAGACTCCCATAAAGCAATATCTATTGACCATTAAGAAAAAGTACCTAGGCATTCCTGGAGTATCAATCAGTAGGCTGCCTAACAAAAGAAATTACCAGCCAGGGATCCGGCTGGGAGGACATGGCAGGCTGACAACTCCGCCGATCGCTCCGTATCGACAGAGTACATCTGATGGACTTAACTACTTTACCCCCGGATTGAAAGGGTGTACAAAGAGATAAACCACATTTCTTTAAATCGCCCCCATTCTGACACTTCAAGGCAAAGGCTTCGAAGTTTCGGGTCGGTGGGTGACGAAGAAGGATAACAACGAGCTCAAACTTCAGATGAAGCGTAAGCCAAGCTACCTCCCACATGCTTTGCTTTACTTAGGCAAGAGGCGTAGAAATGATTTATGAACTGAAGAAAATAGCCAAGATAAGAGTTAACATTAAAAATAATTAATACGTTGTGAAAAGACGAAGTGTACGTTCGAAAGTAAAAGTTTCTAAAGTGGAGAGTCTTAGCTATTTTTTTTCTGTACTTATGGAAGATTAAAACAGTAAGAGAAGGAGAAGGAAAGATATGAAGAAGTTTTCTTAAATAGACTGTTCCGGCGAGAGAAAATTGTTTGGGATTTGTGTGTCTGTTTTTTTTTCTGTGTCTGTTTTTTTTCCTACATATTGTTGTCATTCTTGACATTCTTTCTAAAAGAATATGAGCTCTTCTGTGTCAGAGTTCATGGATTATGGCAATTAATCTTTCTGTTTCACGTCGGCGACCGCAGTTTATTTTACCTCTTTTTTTTTTAAGAGAAGAGAGATCGGCACCTGGTGAAAAATCTGCAACATGACTACACAATTGGAGTATTGTTTTAAAAAATGGGAACAGAGATTTGATGCAAAAATGGCAATTTTGCAGGAAAATTTTCAGAATATGAACGCAGAACTGAAACAAGTGGTGAAGGAAAAGGACGAATTCCAAGGAATGAAGGCTACGTTGGAAATACAGGAAGATAAAAAGATAATGATAAAGAGAAAGATTTAGTGGAAGAGATTGTAGCAGAGAAAGTACCAAGAGTTAAACCAAGACTTGAGACAGAGAAGCAGCGTACCTTACTAAAAGACATTTCGTTAAGAATTATACAGAAAAAGAAGAGTTATATATTTTTCGTGGAGTTTCTGAAGAAAAAGAGGATTGTCTTTCGGGGGAGGAATTTAGAAGACGTGAATGATCCTGTGGAAAAAATTGTAAAGTGGATACAATTCAAAGACCAAGGGACTTTCGGGAAAGATTTAAGGATGAAGAAGAGAAAGAAGAAGAAGAAGAAGAGAAAGAAGAAGAGAAAGAAGAGGAAGAAGGAGGAAGGGGAGGGATGGAAAGGGTAATGGCAAACTGTCAAAATTAAAAAGGGATTATAATTTTTTTGTGGGGAATATTACTGGAGTTAATGTTGTATAAAAAGAAAATGTTTTATGATTAGAAAAACAAATAAGATATGAATTGTTTTTAAGAAACTTATATAAAGAGTGATGGAAAAATTTTGATGGAAAATTAACAAATTTGAAGACGAAAAATGGGGGGACTTAATAAATTTAAAATATTTGAAGTGGAAGTTAAGACTTTTAGATGATAAAGGAAAAGTTAGTTAACCCTTTGGTGAATAAAAGAAAAATAATGTTTTATTGTTTGAAAAGACTTAAATAAGATGTGATTTGTTTTCAAGACTCTTATATAAAAGGGATATAGAATTTATTTTTGTTTAAACAGAAAAATTTGGAAGGTTTTTATTTTAGTACATTTGGAGAAAAATGGGGTGGCTTTATATATTAAAATATTTGAAGCGGGAATTAAGATTTTTAGATGATAAAGGAAAAGTTAGTTAATCTTTTTGTGAATATTTGGATATCACTTATAGATTCTTTAAGAGAGAGAGTGAGAGAAGAAGTCATGAAGTGTGGATTTAATGAATAGTATATTAGAGATATAGGCTTAGTTAGATATTATAAGTAGAAAATATATAATAGTATACAAGTAGGATTTACTGGTTCGCGCTTGCTGTAATCTTTCGTAGTATGCTGTATTGTTTTGTTTTATTGTTTTGTTTTGTTTGGTAGTTTATTAATAAAATGATTAAAAAAAAGAAATTACCAGCCAGTAATCATTACAATATCAAGATCGTACCCACATTTTATGCAAGAAATTGCCTAGATACAGCAGCGTCACTGCAGGGGGGGACGGAGCTCCAAGTTCCGTCAGGCTCTGACCCTCCGTTACACAAAGGGAGAAAGCGGCCCCGCCTCCTCGCCTTTGGAGCCATTCCGGCCGACGAAAGCAAGTGCTTTTGTCGGCCGGAGTGGCTCCAAAGGCGAGGGGGCAGGGCCACTTTCTCCCATCGTGTAATGGAGGGTCAGAGCCCGACGGAACTTGGAGCTCCGGCCCCCCTGCAGTGACACTGCTGCCTAGATAGATTGCTTAGGTACACACTTCCTTTGAAAGGAAGTGTTTATGCCTTAAGTTAGCAAATGGAAGAAAGTCTCCATTTGCCCCATAGCAAGTCTCAAAGCAATTCTCTCCCATGATTTAAGTTTAATTTTGTGGCATCCAAATGGCCCAAAGAACAATGGCAGATTTTATGTTATGCTAGTCCTCCTGAGTGCTTTATTCCCATGCAGACACACCAAGGAGGTTGAAGTCAGTAAAAAAAAAAAAAAAGTAGAGGAAAACACAGTTACCATCTTCGAGCCTAGATGCCTTTAAAAGGGGTTTGGACAGATTCATGGAGGAAAAGACCATCACAGGTTACAAGCCATAAGCAACCTCCTGGTTTTAGAAGTGGGTTTTCTCTGTGCCAGGTGCAAGGGAGTGTCAACGGGAAACAGGTTATCTTGTTGTCTTGTGCTCCCTGAGGCATCTGGTGGGACCACTGTGTGATACAGGAAGCTGGACTAGATGGGCTTTTGGCTTGATCCAGCAGGGCTCTTCTTATGTTCTTATGAGCACACAAAGGTCCCGAAATGTTTCTGAACAAATCTTGCATGTTTTACTACTGAAGCTAAGGTTGAGATGTCTGGATTTATCTCTATATCTGGACCAGGATAGCAGGGTTTGAGAATGATTTTTTTTCCCTTATTCCTACTCCAAGATATTATTTCCAATGGTACATTAGGCATTTCATTTTGTAGCTGATAATTTGTGGTTGACTTATTTGCACAAAAATGCATCTGAAGCCAGGAAATTTGTGCCACTTCATAATATAATAGTAAGACGGGCAACAAGGTACACAATGCTTCTTTTAAAAGATGTTAATTGCACTGTGGTTAGCTTACCCTAGCAGCTGGGTAGGATTGTGCCCTTAATACAGGGGTGGCCAACCTTTCAACATAAATGTTCCTGGACCTTTAATGGTTGTATAGGTGAGGCAGAGGCGTGGAAAGAGTGGCTCCGCGGCTCAGGCGGCATCGGGCCCCCTTCCTCCAGAGCGCGGGCGCGCCCGGTGACGCGGGCAGGCACTCCGAGGCCTTCTCCCCCGGCCTCAGAGCTGGAGAAAGCACCGGAGCGTCCAGCACAACCGGTGGCCAGGGCCTTCTGAAGGCCCACTGCATCGCCGCGCTATTTATCCTTTTTTCACACATGCGCAGAACGTTTCAGAAATGCCTTAATGTATCATCTGAATAGTCTGCCTAACTCAAAATGTTCTTAATTAAATGTTCTGTAGCTGGTCTCTGTCTGCTATTTTGAGAAGATCAGGGAAATCCCATAATATTTCCTATAGAGGCAAAATTATTAGGAAAAAAAGTCCAATCCTTTTCACAATACCCTGATCTTTTAAAATGAAGGAAGCCATCTTTCACACCCATTATCCTCTCCACCTTCCTGTAAGAAATGGAGTATGAACAACCAGCCTCTGGATAGACCTGATTTTATTTCAATAGTTTAATATTAATTCTGCGCTCGCTCGCTCTCTCTCTCTCTCTCTCTCACACACACACACACACACACACACACACACACATACACACAGAGAGAGATCGAGAGAGCGCAAATGATTTATACCTAAAAGAATAAAAAGTAAAGTCTTTCCCCCTGCCCAAGATCCTGATGTTGTCAGGCATTCAGTAAATAACCCCTTTTGAGCCAATGTTTTAGATTTTTGGGAATGATATTTGAAAGTAGTTGCCCATTAATCCTGGAATTTTCTAGTCACCAGCAAAAATTCAATTTTTCTCAATTTCTTTTATTGTATATTTGATAACTGAATATGTGATAATGATATGTTTGGAGTGCATACATTAATCAAAGTAATTTGTGAATTTTCCATGTTAACGTAATGTATCTGCCGTCATTATCTTTCTTTCCTGCCTGATATTCCCAGTGAACCTTGTCTGAAATAACAATAGATACCCCTACACCTTAGCAGTAGCCACTAAGCTATGTTTTCCTCTAACAATTTTCTGCACTAAGACCAGATATTTTTGAAGCAAATATGTCTCTTGTAGAAATATTACACAAAGAGGTAGTCAGAGCTACCAGTAGTCAGAATATGATTCTGTACTCCATGTCTAAATCTACGAAGGAAGTGAGATACCTTGATTTAATAAGGTTTTGGATATCTTCTTTGGTAATTTTATGCCTTCTGCAACAGAGGTGTATGCAGACCCATTGTTTAGGAAAGCACTTGCTATACCTACTCAATAGAGGTGTTTGAAAATGGTGTTGTTTTTAAATTGGTTGAATTTTGTGGTGTTCATTAGTGTCCAAAAATGTGGTGTTTCGTGTTTTTATTCAGTTATCAACAAAAACAAACACCTCTACTAATCAATAGTCGTGAAAGATAACCACCCCTCATTTTATAAATAAGGCATTTCTTTTTCAATCCTATCTGCCACCATGTTATAGTAAGCAATCACACCAACGAAGGCTGTGCTTCATGCTATGGTGTGTGGGGGGGGGGGAGGGGGGCAATTGGACAGCCTGCAGAAGATGCCTAATAAACCTGGCAACATGCTGATTTTCAACTTGGCATTCTATTTTTCACCCTGCTCTTACCATGACAGTCTTTTGTCTTTACATTATGCCTTTACATAAATGATCAAATTTTGAGTTTACAAATCAACTAACAAACACAGCAGAATTAGTAATTTTTTATACACTTTCTATGAGGTATATTCAGAGTTTGACCTAGATGAAGGTATTAATCAGTCAGCTCCAAGAGCTGATTCCCCCTCCCCCCTCTTTTCAGGTTAATGGTTTTCTGTTAATGTGGGCGGGAGGAAAATGAGCAGAAGCCCTGAGAAAATATGACCCTCACTAAATAAGAAAAACATGTTATCTGGCTGCTAGATTCTTTACGTATCCAGGGATCCTGAACGACTAATATTTCATAGAACTCCCTTTCCATTCTGTATCACCTCTGATTCAGCATCAGAGCAAGGAAAAGGAGATACTGTATAGCTGCAGCCAACTATCACTGCAGCAAGTGTATATCAGAACACCCTGTGTGTTCCTAGATGTCCTTGAAACAGCATCAGTTTGACTTACACCTGTGTAAGGTGGACTTCACCGACCACCTGGTGTAACCAAGACATCACACAATCTAAACGGTAACCTAGCTGATGACCTTGCTGGAGCAATGATCCCCTGATAGAGAGATAAGAGGGACTAAAAATTACTGATTGATTTCTCTCTAAAATAAATCTGGCACCTCCTTGGCAAGCAGCCTCATGCTGAGACAATTTGTTAAACCTGACATAAAAGTTGATGATCTTGCACCAAAAAGAACTGATTCAGGAACTGTGTAAAAAAAAAAAAAGTTACATAGAAATGCCATACCAGGTGGAAAAGTCCAGAACAATCCTTGTATAAAAAGTGGTGATTTGCAACACAGAAAATCTGCACAAAATATACAGTACCAGAGCCCAGAAGGGAAGCAATTGTTCTTATTCATTTTTAAAGAAATGAATTGATTCAGTCCCAGGTTTGCTTGTTGGTTTGTTTCTCCTTTAACTAGTTTTATATACAGAGAAAAGTGGAGACTTGGGTTTTATGCTTTTCAGAACTGTTTCACAACTCCAGGGGAGAAAAAGAACCCTATACATAATTAATGAAGATACATACAAAGTTCATGAACAAAACCTTTAGTTTTTGAGTGCACAGCAGTATATTTTTCAAGTAACTAAGCACACATGTACTTTTTGCAAAATTCTTCCACTGTGACTTGATAAACTTACTAAACAGTGTGATTGAATTTCTTTACTTTAAGAAGAAGAAAAAACCCAAAACAATAAACATTGCATCCATCCATCAGAAGAACAAGCGACAGAATAGAATGATTACGATATATGGAAATCAGTTGATAAACAGAAAATAAATAGATGTGAGGGATAAGCTCTGAGACACAGTAAACAGGTGGTCACAAAGATAAAAGAAATCTCATTTAACTTTACAACTACCAGAAATACTCTTGATCAATCCTTTGTGCTAAGGTTATATCTACCTATGGAACTTGTGTTTGTTAAACGGTCATGAAGGCATGTGTAAAGATTACCAAGAATGGCTGGATTTTTCAGCTTGATAATTTATTTTTGGAACTAGATGCAGGATGGAAACATGGATGAAAACAAAAAAAGGTGACCAAGCTGATAGGCGGTTAACGTGCTTGTTGAAAAACAACATGAGTTGCAACATACACACCCCTCAAACAGCTCTCAAAATTAAAATAGCCATGCTGTTCCCTCCTTCAAACCACTGTTAACTAACCAGGCAGATTATAGTGTGTAAGCAATATGTCCCTAATGGGAAGTTGGGAACATCAGAACATGGTCCGTATGTGACAGTTGCAGATCATGCAGTTTCATCGACTCTTGGAAGGCATTCAAAGGCTATGGTGAGGCTGATCATAACCAACCTTGCATAAATCAGCACATTAAATAACTGTAAGTCTCTGCTTGCTTGCTTGCTTGCTTGCTTTAGATAGTATTATCCCGAGAAGGCTAATTTAAAAGGCAGTTGCAATTGGCATGTTTGGCAGAAACAAATACAGGTATCATGTTGTCTTGTGTGCTCCTAGAGACTGGTGGGCAGCTGTGAGATACAGGAAGCTGGACTAGATGGGCCCTTGGCCTGATACAGCAAAGCTCCTCTTAAGTGCTTAATTAAAATAACAACTAAAACAAAATATACATTTAAATCAGTAAATGAAATGAAAAGAGCATTAAGGAGATACACATGGCAGAGGCCAGCATAGGATTGAGCTGTCACAGGTAATATGTCTACTAATTGTTTGAAGAGCTGATTAAGAGATATATATGTGTGGCTGTGAGAGCCAATATTAATATGGAATATTTTTCCAATATTAATATGGAAAAACCCATGGAGTATCCAAAGTTTAGGAAATGTTGACCTTGGATCATAAATGAAAGTAGCATCTTTGGATCTGTATTGTTTGGATGAGGAAAATTCTACATGATATAACACAGAACTTCTGCAGCTATGTTTCTTCTAGAATGACAAGTGTTACCAGACAATGTTGATATTATTTTTAACGGGATTGAGTTTAACATTGTACACTTAACACCATTACATGAAGGCTCTTAAGCTAAAAAATACACACTTAAGAAGGAGCTCACTCTGTCCAAAAATATTAGGCAAGAGTAGGGTGCAGACAGGATACATTTAATTTCATACAAGACTGCAAGCAAAGGAACAACCATGGCAGAATTGTAGGTATCAAGGGACCTAAGGAGGAAGCTATTAGGCTTCTCCAAAAGACTCTAAGTCATCCTGAAGCAAAGTTACTATTTCAAATAAGCAGCTCTATAATATAATATTAGTGCTCACTTTTTCAACATTAGACCACAAGTGCTTTCCGACAACAGTTACGTTCTCATAACTCAGAATCTCGGTATATTTTCTAAAGCGCAATATTGTGCACACCGCACCTACTGAGGCCCAAATTGACTTTTTGATGAATCAGCCATTACCGTTGCTACTGCTATGGATATCAGTGAGATTAAAAATATAGATTGTATTGTATTGTGGAAAATACAGGTTGAAGACAGGCAATCATTCTAAATAGAGTGGAAAACAGTTTGGAAAAGGCATTGCTTTTCATGTGCATACGCACATCTTTTCTCTCATAGTTTCCCCTCTAATCAAACAGGTTTTGCTGGTTTTTGGACAGTCGCAAAAATCTGAAAAGTTTGTCTGCTAGAAGAGAAAGCAATATGACTGTACACACCACGAGCAGCAATTCCTCTTTCAAGCCACTGTCAACTCTCAGATAACCTGTTGTCTTCTGCCTTGGAAGACTTCAATATTCAGATAGCTATACAGACAAAAGAAAGATACTTTTCCACCATTTGTAGGGGCAGTTTGAAAGATAAGGCCAGCTTTCAATCATAAATGGCTTTCAATCTTCAGGCATGAATACATGCACGCTAATCCCAGCTGGTGTGTTCAGTTGCATTATTTGTTATGTGTACCTCAAAGTGTACTTCCTTTTAGAATATTTACCTTTGATGAAACAAACTAATAGAGGAAATTTCTTGTATATTCATCTGACTGGTCACCAGCAGAGAGCCTGGATTAGGGATCTGAGTCAACCAAGCAAGTTGTATGACCTTAAAATCTCCAGTCAGGTAAGCACGAGAGACACATGAAGACAGAGATAAAAGCTATAAAATAAACATGAATAAAGCAGCATGAATTAAAATAGTCTAGATAGCCTAAAGTATTTAAATCAATACATGCAAGGAACAAACGTAATATTTTTCTCAGTTACTAGGGGAACTATTCTGCAAAGACATATTAGCATTTTATTAGATTACCAATAAATGTGTTATTTAATAAAATATTAAATTATTTAAATAAAAGTATTTTTATTTAATTTTAAAATTTTAAACCCCCACTTTTTCCCTACAGATGTGACAAAAGCAGCTTACAACAAAAAAGCAAAGTGTATAATAACAAAAAAGCTAATAACAATAAGATAATCAGCATCAACAAAGGTTCATGATCCAATTAAAGATAATCAGAAAAGCCTGTTGAAATAAGAGCATTTGCAGTTACTGGTGAAACAGCAGCAAGGTAGAAGCCGATCTCACCTCCATGGAAGTAAAGGAATCTCACCATATAATGGGTGCCACAACAGAGAAGTCCCTCTCTTATGTTTCCCCATATCCCAGCGGCTCCTCAGGGACACTTTACATATCTCATCTCAATAGTGTTATATGAAATCCAATCAAACTAAGTATTTGGAAACAGAAATTTTGAGGAAAAATACAGAGGAAACCAACAGTGCATTGTGTAAAAGAATCTGTAAAATAAACAAGTCTATGTACTTTTTTAAAATGATGGAATGACAAAATATATCTACATGAAATATTCACTGAAAGGCCTACAAACAGTAAAGGTCCATTTATCTACCTTTAAGGAGGAGTAAGGCCGGCCAGGCCCGGGAACAGGCCACGGATATCGACGGAGCGTGCCGCCAATATCCTCGCCCCCTCCCAGCCCAGCCCAGCCAATGCCCCCCTCCCTCCACACCCCTGTCCACCCTCCCCCTGCTCCTGCAACGATTGGCACAGGACTTACCTTCGCCGGTGTGTGTCGGGTCTGGAGGGTGGCGGAGTGAGGGCTGCCGGCCTCTGTGCTGGCGGCCCTTACTCTAAAGTCGTAGCAAATGTGTTTTCTGGCATGTTTGCAACACTTTAGACCGGCGGAGTGAGAGCCGATCTAAAGTTAGTGTGGATTGCACTGTAATTTATTAGTGAGAAAGGGATAATGGAAAAAAGAGAGGGGGTTGTCCTGCTCTCATCAGATTAACTTCACCCTTGTCCTCAACTTGGGGTATCCTGTTATCTGGGGCTAGGCAGAGGCTCTCCACCTGAAGTACAGTCCTGGATGGTGTTTCCAAAGGTATCTGAGATTCCAAGCCACCTCTTTGCTTATTATACCTCCAAGATCCCACCCAGGGATAGGCTGTGGATCCCCTCTGGATCCTCTGCCTGGCTTGCCCGCAAGAGAAGTTGGGCTTCTGCTGCCTCTCTCCCTCCAATCCTCTAGCCATCTGCTAGCTCATTGCTGTAGGTTTTTATTCCCTTTCCTGGAGGTCCTCTCCAACTTCCTTCTCTTTTCTAAAGCTCCAGCTGATCTTCCCTGTCCTGGTTTCCTTTCTTCCTCTCCTTGTCCCCTGAACCTGGGATTCCCCTTGTCTCTTCCTACTTGTCTCTTCTCTTACCCTTCTTCAACTTCCAATGTCTGTCACTTTTCTCTTCCTCAGACCTGGCATCTACTCCTACACTTTCCACTTCTTGTTCCTGATGCAGGGTGCTCTTAAAGGGCCCCACCCCTTAACCATCAGCTGGCTTGGCTGACAGTAGATATTAACATGCATGCAGCCAATATCATCACTGGCTGTTGCTCTACCACCCAGCTGATCAGTGGAGCCTAGTTTCCTACCTGCAAGATTGTCGTGCCTGTCCAGGGCTCACATATTCCAAGCAATGAAAAGAGAAATTACAGGACAAATATCCTCCAAGTTTTTAAACAGCAAGTAGCAAATGAATACATTGGTCACACATTAAAAATATATCCCAAGATTGACACCATTACTATTTGGAAGTAATCAGCTTTTTCTTCTTGCTTCTTCATGACTGTTGGAGGAGCCTCATTGAAACTAAAGGTGAAATTGATGACTCTAGTAGTCAGTGAAATTATGGGAAGTAATGGATAAATATTTGAAACACTGACTTTCTGACTCCTCCAATCATGTTTTGGTATAATGAAGTCCTGGTATAGATGCATGCATTAGCCCCTTACACAAAGAGAATCTTCTGCAAGGGCTCCCCTTCAGACTGAAAGAGTCTATTGCTCTATATTGGCTTCTCCCAAAAAGTATAAAGAAGCAATCTTTCCCAGTACCTAAGAGAAAATGTGGTGAAGGGAACATGGAAAGAACTACCTGGGATATATTTACATTCATTGGTACTGATTTCAAATGAAAAAAGGGCCAATTAATCAATTCATGCAACACAATTTTGTGCCAGTACATCACTACATACCATGCACATTATTGCTGATGGTGCAGAGATGTCAACATTGCACATGCGTTCATGCTTTATCCTGAATCCTTTTAACAATGGTTTAAAATCCTGTTAGGTGTACAAATCCTGCATTGGGGCTATTTAGTGAAAAATAGGATAAAAATGAAAATAAATAAATTATAAGGTCTTGGCTGAAACTCTGGTTGATTATGACCCATCTGCACATTTTCATTACTCATGTGTGGGTTTTTTAAAAATGTTTCCCAATGTAACAAATATTTGCATGGGATGGTTCTACAGAGGAAAGTGAGCAAAAGGATTATTTATGACACTACTGTGGACTTAAAGCTGGTTGTCCTACCAAATGTTTGCAAAGCTGAAGCACCATGTGTACTTTGTTTTCATATGTATTTACTAAACTTCAGGAAACACTGCTGCTGGAGTTTAATTTTCAGCATTTCTGTGTGAGCTTTATTAAAAGCTCTTTGTGAAGTATACTTTGAAACATCCAGGAACAGTATACAATGGAAACAAACTGAAGAGATTGACTTGATTGTGCATTCCGTTATGTAAGACAAGACAGGGAAGGAACAGAACTCCAGCTGTGTAGCACTCTTGCCAGATACCATATTGGGGGAAAGGTTGATTTATTGCACAAGACAGCATTGTACCAATAAGGTAAAGCAGCTTCATTTTGCAATGGAGCAAAGCAACACAATGAGAAAGCATTCCATGAAACTTTTTCAAAGACTACATATCCCCATTGTTTGAATGAGCTACATCACCATGGTCTAACATACAGATTCTGATTAAGTTTACTCCATAATTATTTCAAACTTCTGCAGTTATGAGGGTGTTGAAGTACATTTATTTTGTGCAGATTAATGTTCTTTTTAATTATAATCACAGTGAAACATGAATTAAAAATCAAATTATACTCTGATTGTTGGAGGAACTATACTTAGTGAATTCTCAGCAGTAGTTTGCAATAGTCTCAGCAGCTCTGATTTTACTGATTATATCTGTAAGAAAAGCAGTGAGAAGGTGAATTCTGCATTTGTAAAACAGAGACAAAACAGAAGTTAAATACAACAACATATTGTACAAAATATTCTTGTTACCCTTTCAGAAGTATCCTGGAATAAATATGATCTGAATAGAAGTTATTATATAAATCTAATTTTTAAAAATCTTAAAAGGGATCACTTCATGGCTCACAAACCTGGCTCGTAAAGAAATAATAAAAGACAGGATTATCTGCGAGGGAGAAACTTGCAGCAAACATGATACAAATTCTATAATAGTTTCGTATACAAGGCAACAATCCTTCTTTTGAACAAAAGATGACAGCACAAGAATAAATTCTCCACTACAGAGTTTGTCACCACTGTACTACCTGTGAGTAAGAGACACTGTCGGCACAATCCTATGCTTACCTTAGGCTGACACAGTGATCCCTGTGACAGTCTAGGGTGTTGCAAATGTGCCGTAAAGTACATTTGCGGCACCCAGAGAGCAAGCAGCACCAGCAGGAAGACCTGCACCCTCCCTCTGGTGCTGCATCCAGGAGCCTCACGCACCAAAGCAGGTAAGGTCTCTCCCCTTTCTGCAGGGGTGGGGGGAGGATGGGGAGGGCAGATCGGCCCTTGAGGGGGGGCAGGATTGGCAATACTGGCATGCAACAAATCCTATCCCCCTTCCCAGGCCTTGTTTCCTACACGAGGCTTCCTGGTTCTGTGCCAGCAATTGATCTGGTGCAAATCCGAGAAGCCCAACTACGCAGTTTGGGGGTTTACCCAGGGTAAGGGGAAAAACATCCCCTTATGCTGAGGAGACCTCTAGCCTGCTCCTAGCTGGTGCTGGATACAGCATGGGCTGTACAGCCCCGCTGTACTGGTGCTGGATAGGATAGGGCTATGTGTGATGTGGATAGAGTGCTGGACTTAGACTAAGATGATCAGGGTCCTTCAAGTTCAGACAGATCCATGAAGCATGCTGGGTGGCCTCAACTTAGTCACTATCTTGCAGTCAGATTCATTGTAAGGATTAAATAGAGCAACAGATAGTGGAATGGCAGAATACAAAAGTCAATACATAGGATGGATCAATAGCTTTTTACTGCATTCTGTGATATGTAGAACCTTTCTTTCTTTCTGCTAGCTGTCTTGTGTAAAGGTCGGACCCACAATTCCCTACAAAGTGTCCCTTCATTTTACATTTTGTAACTCCAGGTATTGAGTGGTATGCTCCAGTTTGTTTCTCTTCACCTTCCAATTAAGGATACCAAATGGTTCAGAGGGGAACGTTGCTTATATAGAGGCACTGATTCCAAGAAGTTTTTCCAGTCCTCCATGTTGTGGGGGCAGGAACTGTGGCTGAAGAGTGTTGCTCTGCAGTTCAACTTAATGTCATTTTCAATTCTGGAAACTGTACGAAGCAGGTATTGGGAGTCTAAACACTGAAATTGTGTCCAGAAGATTCCTTTCATATTGATAATGAAGTGGCAGATACCAAACAGTACTAATTAATGTAAGCTTTTGTCTATCTGTTTACACACTTTATAAGAGAAAAGAAATCATGTCCATAAAAGCTGTGTGTCTTCTTCCCCCCCCCCCCGAAAAACAAAAAACAAAAATAGCAGCAGCGAGGCTATCCTCATGTCACAATTGTTCTCCCTGCCATTATGGTCTGTCAAGGATGGGAGGAGAATACAGTTGGAAGAAAGTGGACAAGTAGGGCCAGATTGAGGGGCAAGCAACCAACTGGGGCTTGTGGGAGGGCATAAGAAATGTCTCATCCGTAACATTAAAATGCTTTTGAGAGCTTATAAGAAACAAATTTGCTTTTTACAAACATACTAAGGCTTTCATGGCTGGGTGAATCTAAAACATAATTAAAAACATTGCTCGAGTTTGAGGCACAAATTTGATGTAGGATTTGAACCCAACGTTTTGCTTTCAGCTGTGGAAAGCATCTTCAGGGGGTTGCAAGAAGTTTGCATCCTCTTTTTATAACATTTGCTTTTTATTTGCTTATATATAGCATGAAAATGTAAACTTACAAGTCCATGCATACAAACTTATCGTCTTATATGACAAGATAAAATCGTGCATATAACCCATGAAATGTCATGAACAAGTGCAAATGCAATAAAAAAAACTACAAATGCAATTAAAAAAAACTAGTATTCAAAAGTTGGAACAAGTTGAGGGGTGCCAAAGATGTTCCTTGCCTGGTCACCATTTGATGTAGGTCTGATCCTGTGGACAAGCACACAGCAGAGTACCTTCTTATGTCCTTATAAGAGAAAAAAGGCTGTTAGGCTGCCTGTATGTACAAGACTGAGCTGATAGCAATGGAGAAAGATCTTTGCCATCACATCACAGGTCACAACAATATGTTTGGAGAAGGAACCATAACTCAGTGGTAGAACACATGATTTGCAAGCAGGAGGTTGTAGGCTTCATCCCCAGGTAGCAGAACTCAAAAAGAACTCTGAGGTCTTAGGAAAAGCCACTGCCTCTCTTACTGAAGACAGCACTGTGCCAGAGGAGCCAATAATCTGATTCAGTACACTGGCTTCCCAAAGTTACAGGCACCCAAGTTATGGACATCCAAGTTATGGGTGGATGTGTTGGTGCTTTTGCACAGGAACAGTCCATCCACTGTGGTGCTTTCACACAGGTGTGATAGTGCTGGGCCAGCATGTTCCAACTTCTGAACAGACCTCGGAACAGAACCAGTATGTTTGTTTGGGACTTACAGTGCAATCCTCACTAACTAAGTGCCAGTGGAGTGACAGCTCTGCTGGCACTGGAAGTTGTAAGGCACATTTCGACACCCACAGCATCTGGCCCGTTCGCCACACTGATCAGGTAAGTCCCCGCCAGTCGGCAGAGGGGCGAGGAGAGGGCAGACTGGGCTGGCAGGGGAGGAGTGATTGGCCCGCCGGTTTAGGGACAGGGGGGGAGGGATTATTGGCTGCGCACTCCACCGATTCCTATCCCCCATCCCAGGCCTGGCCGGCTTTATACCGGCTGCTTGGATTTGCACCGGCCATTTTGCCGGAGCACATCTGAGGAGGTCCATACGGGCCACTGGGGCTCTCCCCAGGGGAAAGGGACAAACATCCTTTTCTCCCAAGGTGTGCCCCAGCTCTGCTGGGGCTGGCCCAATCCTGCCTAGGATCCAGCACTCTGTGCTTTTGCATGCTGTGGCGGCCCTAGGCAGAATTGGGCCGCCTGTGTTGTTCAGTCGTTAAGTCGTGTCCGACCCTTCATGATCCCATGAACCATATCCCGCCAGGCCTTCCTGTCCTCCACTATCTTCCTGAGTTCACTCATTTTCATGTTCGTTGCATCGGTGATGCTGTCTAACCATCTCATCCTTTGCCTTCCCCTTCGCCTTTTGCCTTCAATCTTTCCCAGCATCAGAGTCTTCTCCAGAGAGTCCTCTCTTTGCATTAGGTGGCCAGAATATTTGAGCTTCAGCCTCAGTACCTGTCCTTCCAGGGAACAGTCAGGATTGATTTCATTTAGGATTGACTGATTTGATCTCCTAGCAGTCCAAGGGACTCTCAGGAGTCTTCTCCAGCACCACAGCTCGAAAGCATCTATTCTTCAGCGCTCAGCCTTCCTTATGGTCCAACTCTCGCAACCATACATTACTACTGGGAACACCATCGCCCTGACTATACAAACTTTGGTTGGCATGGTGATATCTCTGCTTTTTATTATGCTATCTAAATTTGCCATAGCTTTCCTTCCAAGGAGTAAGCGTCTTTTAATTTCATGGCTGCTGTCTCCGTCTGCAGTGTTCTTGGAACCCAAAAAAGTAAAATGTGTTACTGCTTCCATTTCTGCCCCTTGTATTTGCCAGGAATTGATGGGACCAGATGCCATGATCTTAGTTTTATTAATGTTGAGTTTCAAGCCAACGTTTGCACTCTCCTCTTTCACTCTCATCAAGAGGCTCTTTAGTTCTTCTTCACTTTCTGCCATTAGGGTGGTATCGTCTGCATATCTGAGGTTGTTGATATTTCTCCCGGCAATCTTGATTCCAGCTTGCGATTCATTCAGCCCTGCATTTCTCATAATGTACTCTGCATATAAGTTAAATAAGCAGGGTGACAATATACAGCCTTGCCATACTCCCTTCCCAATTTGGAACCAATCTGTTGTTCCATGGCCGGTTCAAACTGTTGCTTCTTGACCCGCATACAGGTTTCTCAGGAGACAGGTAAGGTGGTCTGGTACCCCCATCTCTTTAAGAATTTGCCACAGTTTGTTGTGATCCACACAATCAAAGGCTTTTGCGTAGTCAATGAAGCAGAAGTAGGTGTTTTTTGGGAACTCTCGTGCTTTCTCCATGATCCAGCGCATGTTGGCAATTTGATCTCTAGTTCCTCTGCCTCTTCGAAACCCAGCTTGTACTTCCGGTAGTTCTCGGTTCACATACTGCTGAAGCCTAGCTTGTAGGATTTTGACCTTGCTAGCATGTGAAATGAGTGCAATTGTGCAGCAGTTTGAACACTCTTTGGCATTGCCCTTCTTCACGGGGCCCCGTCTGTGTATCCTGTTTCAAATGTACATTTATGAATATGTGCACATGGATGTGGCTAATCAAAGTGCTCTATATTATTCCACACAAAAGCATACAGGGGCAAAATGTCCCTTCCACTCCCCTAGATATAAAGCACCAATGTGGGAAATACATATAATAATATCTTACAAAACAAAAACACCACATATATTTGAGACATTATAGCCCATCTTTCACTTCCAATCTGGAAGTGATCAATATATACAGTATATATAAACAAACAAACACTGTTCACAATGAATAGGGCCTTAAACCAGAGTCAGAATGAATGGGCTTTCTAGAAAAGAAAAGATAAAAAACATTTAACCCTTGACATTTAGAAGGCAGGAACTCCCATTAGAAATAAACTTGAAGGACTTTGCAGCAGACATGTGAATGCCTGGGAACAGTGCTGTCTCACCTGGACTTGCTCCTGTCGCCCCCCACCCCTGTGGAATCAGCCACCCCTTTACACATCTGCCAGGCCCACTGCCCTGGTCACATATCATCCACAAGTCTTCTGCCAACTCCACTGCCAGCAATGCAGTAGTACTTTCAACTCCCCCGAGGCTTCTGAGACAGGCTTCCTGCTTGCTTGGGGGAACACAAACACTGGGGGTAGGCTTTAGGTGGGAAAGGGGGTGGAGCCACACTTGCTCATAAGTGCAGTCTGAGTGCCAGTGATGATGCTGTAGTGACAGGGTGCAAAGCTAAGGGATCTGACTCTTAACCCACGGAGAGACAGCAGCACAGGTACGCTGTCCGGAGGAGGAGGAGGAAGCTGGTGCTGTATAACCTCCTCCCCTCTTAAAGCAGTACTGAGGCAACAAGGGAAGACAGAGTCTTCTGGCAGACTGGAAATCTGGCAGAGTAATTCTGTGATCATCTGTGAGTACAAGGGGGATGGAGCCTCCTTCCAACCTGGGCTAGGAACCCCCACAGTGAAAATGTTTGCCATATTCACACCCTCATGTGAGACAGACAAGCCTACTTCCTGACAGGCTTGCATCACAATCTGAAGCCTGTTGCTGGAAGAGCACAGAGCCAGACAACACAAAAACATGTACGAGGACAATCTCTTGTTTGTGTAAATGTAGCTTTTCCAATGTAAGGCTGAATATGTAATTATGACTACATAATGTAATTTATGTAATTATGACTGGGTTTTTGCATTTATTGCCAATGCACTCTCTACTTTTGAGTAACAATATAGTTGTGTCTTCAACAACACTATTAAGTTAAACCTCCTTGAGTTTAAAATAGATCGAAAACTGCGATACGAGAGGCCACTAGAGGCAGCATTGGGGTATTATAAGGTCAGGTCACTAGCGTCCCTGATGTCTTGTTTCCGGTGCTAATTGTCTTCATAAAAAATGCGCGCCAAAGTTCCTTTTAAAAATAGTGGCAGCACCACGATGCTCATTACCATCTTTATGCCCGCTTAGGCTCAGCATCTGAGGATATTCATAGAAAATGAATGAAACGTCATGCAGCATGTTATTTTTTGAAGTTGACTTACGTATTTTATTGCATACATTTTAAATTGACTTATAAAGCTGTTTTTAAACTTACATTTTAAGCATTTTTAACTTCACGTTTTTATGACCATAACCCCGCTGAAGATGTTTTACTCTCCTTGAATTTATTCTGTTAAATCACATATCAACATCAACAGATATTGACATATACCTGCTTGTTCATGTATTTTAAGAGCTGTTCATGACCATCAGGCGATATGTTCTACTTAAGTGTAGAAAGTGTTAATAAGATAAGCTTTAATTGAATTATCATGCACTAATTAATGCCCTGATCCTGTTGTAGATGCTGGCAGCTAGGTGTGTATAACAATTGGTGTCCCTCCCCAGATGTGAATATTTATCCCCACGTGCATTAAAACCCAGTTCAATAGGCTCAGATGAGAACTGCAATGAAGATGGAAATATGCATCCATACACAAATATGCAAATATGCAAAACATACAGGAGGCTGTTTACATGCACAATTTATCTTGCTGGATCAGTGTGACTGCCTTTAAGCTCCCTATGAATATTTCAGTCCACAGTGAAGGCTGAAGATGTGATAGTAAGAAAAATGAGCACAGTGAGCAACAAACTTGTAACCTCTTGTGCAAGGTAGGCTACAGCAGATCAGATTCTTTTAAAACCCTCAAGATTTGTTTCTTATTAATAGCTGTGTCAAAACATTTGATAAGATAAATGACGCTTTGTGCTGTTACATCTCAATAGGAAAATGCAAATGAGAAGTGGCAGGAAATCTTTAATCTTGCTGGTGCATTGTAACACACGGTAGAAAGTTTATAGCAGGAACCTCAGCAGCAGAAGAAAAAAGATACTTACACCACTTTCCTTACTTTTATCCCATTCCTTCTCAATCTGACCCACATAAATTTCATACATTAAATCTGAAACAATGTAACTTCTAAAAATTAGGATTTTATTTCTGCCTGCTATCCAGATGCGATTTCCTCCACAACAATCCTGACCCCCGTATCCTGACCCACGTATCCTGACCCCCGCCGATCAGCTGAGCCATTACACGGCCTCCTCCGACTTCCGCCAGCAAAATAGCTGGTGGAATTCCGAGGAGGCCTATCGGCCCCAGCCGCTGTTACACTCTGGGAAGGGGACAAGTGTCCCCTTTCCCAAGTAGACTTTCCGCTGTAGGCTGCCTGCCCACGGCGGAGCTCAGGATCCGGCGGACGGCCCTGGGCCACCCGGCAGATCCGTACGTTAGGATTGGGCTGTAAGAAGCCTTCCAACCTACATTTATTGGCCCCACTGAAGAAAAGGTTATGCCTATGTGGTCAGCTCAGTTTTAAATTTGAAATTACAGTCGCAAAATCAACTGGTTACAAAGTATAGTATTTCTCTGGACATGTCCCAGGGACAGATAGGAGCTGACAAATTTTCAAGAAGTGTTGATTCCCCCCTTCTTTCCTGATAATAGCTCAGCCAATAGACTCCATCCTCTGACTTGTTTGCCCCACTTTCTGGAAGTCTTCTCTACATACTTGTCCTGACATACAGTATGTATTATTTTACCTGAGTGTACTTGCTACGTCTGACCCATCTCTGACAGCAACAATGTACTAACAATAGTAGCCACATCACAGGGCAGGGTGTGGTCTGCAGAATTGAGCCGGTGCCCTGCCTGAAGAAGCTAAGCAGGGTCAACCTTGGTTCTCACTTGGATGGGAGACGGCAGTTGTTGACAAACCTTGCAAAGACACAGAGAAGGCACCGTGAGAGAGTGGAATGAGGAGGAGTCAGCTAGAGAGTTAATATCTTGACAACCATCCGAGGGTGAACTGTGAAGCTTGGAAGTGCAGAGCACAAGCCAGAAGGAGGGCTGCACTCAGAAGGGAAACATCTCGAGCACGGAAGGTTCTATATATGAATAAAACAATAATGTAAAAACCCTTATTAAAGATAAAGATATCCTGCCTATGTAGATATCCTGCCTAAAGATATCCTGCCTATGTAAACCACTTTGAATGAATCTGATGAGAAATTTGATGATGAGAAAGGCGGTATATAAATACAGAAAATAAATAAATAAAATAAATCTTCGATTTCCCCACCTTGTTGTAATGCCTATTACAACTAACCCCATGTCCTGGTGTCATTACTATGTGAATTTTTGCACCTCCACCAGTAACAACCTTTAGAATACAGACTATTTTGGAATACAAACGTTTATTCCTGTGTCCAGGTTTATAGTTCCCTTTGTTTGTCTATCCTTATTTCTGTTTACTTTTTAACAAACCTTGTCAAAAAGGTTTTTATCTACACACACGCATGATGAACACACAGAAAGCCCATACAACTAAGTAATTCTCCTTAAATGTGTGAGACTGGGGAAATTTAACTCCCCGTCACTTAAAAATAATTGGTTTTCCCCTATATGAATCTAATGAGCATCTGTTTTTAAAAATGGTGTAGTGAAGGGAAAGAAAACTGGTAGCTGCAAATCATTTTACAGGTCTGATTAATGAAAGATTGGAATGCTTGGCTGGATTGGCAACAGAGCTAGGTATTTAAGCTGTAAATTAACATTAATGTTTTTTAAAAAGTCGACATGAGGAATAATACAAGTTACTCCTTGGCCTCAGAACTGAGACCTGATGCAATTAGCTTATTATCCAAGTCACTCCATCATTCATGTCACAAACACTCGTAGACATCCCAAAGAAATTGGAAAGTGACCAATCTGGGCTCTAACCAAGTAAAATAACAATAATCACTTCTCTCTCTCTCTCTCTCTCTCTCTCTCTCACACACACACACACACACACACACACACACACACACACACACACTAAGTGACTGACGTTTTGTTAAGAAAGTACCTTGGTAAGCTTGTGCTACAGTTACAACTTATCCAAACTGTTCAGATTGTCAAAGTGAAATTCTCACAAAGTAATTTACAGAGGACGTGGAGCGTGGAAAAAATGAGAGACAAAACAAAAAACAGCAAGAAAGAGGGTATAGTTACACTATCACACCTCATCTATAGATAGGCAATGTGGAAAAAACTCAATTATTTCTCTTGATTTTGAAGACTTTCAGGTATAGACTGGCTGGAGACCCAGACAAGACTGCAACTACTCCCAAAATTGTGATGTCTACCAGAAGATGACTCAATGAATATCATAACGGGGGAAAATACTAGATTCAGGCCTTGCTGTGCAGTAGGTTGCTGCTGATCTTCATGCTACAAATGCACTAACATGGGGGACAGCCATTTATCTGAAAATAAAAATCAGAGTATCATGTGGGAGGAGCTTTATTAAGGTGATCTGCTGAAGAGATGAAATAACTGCCTGTCATGGCAATTGCAATTTGAGCCTCAGCATTATGCAGTTAGTGAAAGATACACTAGCACTGAACAATGGAAAGATTTCTTCCCATGATAACTACCTTCTGCAGTGCTGGTCATCAACAGCAACCTGAGAGGAGGAGAAATACCGACACTGTAACATTACCTAGTTTTGTGAAATTGCATCACACCACACAGAGAAGAAAGTAGAAGCAGCATCTTACACAATCTTTTATACAACACCATCCTGAACTGGGATTTTAAAAATGGACAGAGAATGGTTCTCTTTTCACTTGGTGCTTAGGAGAAAGCAGACACTGGTGATGCGATGAGCTCTCGCACCGGGTGATGCAAACCCTAATGATGCCTCTGCATTGTTGTGACTACAGTGCTGATAGAGGGAAATTCTTCTCCCTCTCGCACAACACCAGAACCAGGGGACATGCACTAAAATTGAGTGGAGGGAGAGTTAGAACAGACAAAAGAAAATATTTCTTTACCCAGCGTGTAATTCATCTATGGAACTCCTTGCCACAGGATGTGGTGATGGCACCTGGCCTAGATGCCTTTAAAAGGGGTTTGGACAGATTCATGGAGGAAAAGACCATCACAGGTTACAAGCCATAAGCAACCTCCTGGTTTTAGAAGTGGGTTTTCTCTGTGCCAGGTGCAAGGGAGTGTCAACGGGAAACAGGTTATCTTGTTGTCTTGTGCTCCCTGAGGCATCTGGTGGGGCTACTGTGTGATACAGGAAGCTGGACTAGATGGGCTTTTGGCCTGATCCAGCAGGGCTCTTCTTATGTTCTATGTTCTTATGACTGCTTACCACTCATGTCTCAACTATAAACGCAAATATGCATTTTACTGCAACCACCAGAACAAAAACTATTTCCTCAGAATAATCTTAGCAAATGTCTAGGGCTGAAATCCTAATCACACCTGCCTGGGAATAAGCCCCATTTAATACAGTGGAACATACTTCTGCGTAAACCTGCTTAGATAGGTTTGCCTTTCAGAGTGATCCTTTCTACAGGAGCTTCTCAGATATGTTAGATTCTTGCAAAGGTAAGAATTCATCTACAGCTGTTGATTTTTGTATGATTTTACAGCCCACACCTAATCCTATTGTGTCTTTATTATTATACCACTTCTTGTGTTAACACAATATTACCACCACAGGTGGTATATTCTTAGCTACTCCTAGCATGACATTCTTTCATGCATTCAACTGACCATTCTGGAACACCTTCATTTCCCCATTATCTCACTCCTCCTCCCCCATTATCAACGCTGGCATATTTTAAGACTTCTTGACAGCAGGTCCCCCCTACTCCCCAATCACCAACACATATCTCCTCCCTCTACTTGTATAAATCACTATTATGCAGTCATAAATAACTCTTTCTTCCCTCTTCCTCTCCCCTACTTAAAAAAAACACTGTCCAGAAAAATGATTGTATCCATAGACACAAAAAGCTGTCTCAACAATAAATGCTAAGCCAACCTACAAAACTGACTGGTCATAAGAGAAGAAAATGCACCTAAGCATTAATTGCACCAAGTGCTGCAGAGAAACAAAGAAGAAGAAGAAGAAGATAAAGTATTGATGACTGCTATGGTGGGCACCTGTTTAGACATGCAGGGCCAGCTGAAGCTATTAGGCTGCCTGAAGCAGCTAAATAGCACTGCTGGTCCCTCAGGACCCACACCCCTACCTGGCTCCTACTTCCTTGAATCAAAGCAGGAAATATAGAGCATGCCGGGATTGCTTCCATTGCTCTCAGCATTTCCTGCTTTGTTTAAAGAGCCCACATGACAGAAAGAGTGGCCTTGCTCCACAAGGCTCTTGAAACGAACCAGGCAATGGAGAATGGGCTGGGAACAATCCCAGCATGCTCAGCATTTTCTATTTAGCTCCAAGAACCCATGAGGAGGAAGGAGCTAGGTAAGTGGGCAAGACCACTACATTCTGATCCACGGAACACAGAGATCTGGACCCCTGACAGATCTTCTCACATTGCTTGTTCCTCCACCGCCGCTGGGCTCCTGGTGGAGGAAGGAGCAAAGTGAGGGAGCCAGATTGCTGTGTTCTGAGGTACAGAACACAGTGATCTCACTCCTTCCTCAATGCAGGCGCTTCACACAAAGCAGGAAATGTGGAGCACCCTGGAGCCAAAACTGTGCCTGTTGTTTATTGCGCTATTATGAAGTTCAAAGGTCAAAATCCTCTAAAACCAAAATGGCTACCAACCAAAAATGTAGATAGCCACAACTTCTAAACTGTGACAGCAACATGGATTTTTTAAAAAAATTTACTACCGTGTACAATTTGAGAAATACTGGTGAAGATGCCATGTAGTTTATTCACCCGTATTTCTCAAATCGTGTTTGGTAATTGCTGGCCATGAAAGCTTCCGCTCGAAATTACTACTGTGACTTTGATACCCACCATGGCACAATTAATATGCCAGAAAAAGGATATATCCTTTTTGTTGAGCAAAAACCTTTCAAACAGAATTGTAGTTTGAAATGCATTATTTAATTAGAATATTCATTTTTAGGTGATCTCTGCCCTAAAGCTGCAAACAGAATTCATCCAACTAAGTTTCAGGGTGCCAAAATTGTGTAGAAAACGTTGTCTGCATACTACACAACATTTCAGAGTGTGAAGGAAAAAATGTATTTTGAAAAGTAGCTGTGAACCACAGTTCAGGGAAGCGAAAGCAGGATGGTTTCCATGCTAAACATAAGCTTAAAAGAAATATATATTTAGATATGGTTTTGTTCTGAGTATTAATTGCACCAACAACAAGGAATTTCATTTCTTATCTTCTGCAGGCACCTAGGACCCCTGATTAGGATCCTGAGTAGAGAAAGATGGAGATTAATTGCAACCATACTATAAACTAAAATGAGGCTTTTTTTACTAGTTACATAAACATTGTAATTATATTGGTTATGCAAACAATTTTAATGGAGGAGGAAGCATAAGATAACTGGAGGCGCACCCTCTCCAGTCACAGCACAGCTGAAGATTAAAATTAGCATCAAAGATAGGCTGCTATATTAACGTGGTTTCCTTATTTATTCAGTATGTTGTCTTTTTTCTTTTACTTTTCCTCTTTTGAAAAAAAAAGTGATTTATAAGTAAAGGCTTCAGGGAAGTTTGTGAAAAGTTAGTCCATCATTACACTGCAATGTACAGATCTTTAAAAGGATTTTTATCAATGCGGTGTGCCAATCTCATCCCAGCCTATATAAATAAAAAAGGCAACAGAGAGATGATTAATATGTAGGTTTTCCTTCTTCACCATCAGTATGACAAGGCTGCATATAGCTAATGTTTCTTGTAGACCAAGTATCTTCAAAGCAACTAAAGTATTTTGAAACTCAAAGCAATGGCAAATTTAAAACACCTAGTGAGTATCAAACAAGCTGTTACTTCTCCACATTGTCAGTGTTTAACCCCCTCAAAAGTCAAGGTGGAAAAAACAAATCGTCTCCCTGATGAGTTCCCAGTGAGAACTAAATGACTACCCCAGCATCTAAAACCTCACAATGTCCTTGAAATACCTTGGTTGCAGTGAAGAATGGCTCTAGAAAGGTTCATCTGAATTACCTTCCCTTAACACAATCCAGGGAGGAGGGTGAAGCTTTCAGGGATGTGGATCAAGTCTCTGACTCCGTCTCGAGTCAAGTCCCAAGTCTCTGGGTCCAAGTTTCAAGTCAAGTCCCAAGTCTTTGCCCCCAAGACCCGAGTCTTTGGTTATGAGTTGCGAATCCCTATCTATTTAATGGGGGGAAAGGTTTAAACCTGAATAAAATTCGACTTGTCGTAAAAGACTCCAAATCTCGAGTCGAGTCTTTTACAATTGCCGAGTCAAGTCATTGATGCAACTTAAGTCCAACAATAGACTCAAGTCTACATCACTGCCTGAAAGTCACCATATTCAACAGAAGAACTTCAAAGAAAGATTCCAGTGAGAAACTGCAGAATTAGAAACAGGAGGTTTGTGTCTATTTTGTTTGGACTTAAAGTGGAGAGAGTGTTTTCCTGACTCACTACATATGATAAATAACTTGGGTAGTGAGGAGGACTGTATGACAGTTGCTGCTGTTGTGAATCATCATCACTGTACTAATTTCTCATATTTAAGCTTCACACAATGTTTCTCTCCTGGCCACCACCCTCACCTAAGAACCTAAAAGTAGCACCAGATCCAAAGCACTGGGTCTGGAGAAAGCACTCCCATACTGTGAACCTGATTGTTCACGTGATGTGCTACCACATTCAAAACAAGCTAAGGGCCCAATCCTATCCAACTTTCCAGCACTGGTGCAGCCATGCCAACAGGGCATACACTGTATTCTGCGGGGGGTGGGGCAGTCACAGCTGTTGCATTGCAGCTGCATCAGCACTAGAAAGCTGGATAGGATTGGGACCTCTATCACCACTATCATTTGCATCAGCTGTCCTACTGACTAGGACCACTTCTGACTTACCTGAATTAAGCCTCAGTTTATTGGACCAAAATTCCAGACACTTGTTCAGCATCTCCTGAAAGCCAGGATGGTGTAGTAGTTCAGGAGTTGAACTTAGACATGGAAGATCCAGGTTCAAATCCCCACTCAAGCAGAAAGCTTTCTGGGTTACCTTGGGCCAGTCACTTTTTCTCAGTCTAATCTATCTCACAGGGTTGTTGTGAGGACCAAAGGATGAAAGAACTATGTACACCACCCTGAGCTCCTTGGAGGAAGTGTAGTTTAAAAATGTGGAAAATAAATATCTCCATGGCTGCCTTGACTGCAGATGGAAAGGAGAGACAGCGCATCTGTATACTGATGGCAGCAAACCTCTCCTAGTATAGTTTCATATAGACATTAAACAGTCTGGTGAACAAGATGAAAACAAATGCATATTGAAAACTAAACAGTATTGAAATGGGTACAGATAATCTGCTATATCCTGGAGAGAGAGAAAAAAAAGGAATTGCAATGCCACCATACTCTCAGATTACCTTGGATTGGATTACCAATTACCTGAGATTGGAAACTGGACACAGTCCAAAAATTATCCAATACAGTGGGATCCAGTGAGCTTTTTAAGTAAGTTTTACTATTGCCATCCTTAAGCTTGCTGGAACTTCTGCCTCTCTCTGGTAGGCATTCATTAACCACTTTCCCCACCCACTCAGCAACCAGCCCACCATTAGCTTCCTTAACTAGCCAGGACAACCAAGGGTCAAGGATACAAGAGGTTTGCCTGAAACGTCCAAGAATTTGGTCTGCCTTCTGCCTTAGATATCTCCATGCCTGAACTGGTAGGGCAGAGCCTGTGCAGTACTCCCAAGTAGCATCTCCTCTTTTTTTCTTCCAAGTCCATACCTTACTTCATTTCCCTTCCATTATTACCCAGGAGGATCCATACCTCTATTTCTTGATCCTTATGCCTACTTCATATTGGTACAACAGAAAACTTCTTTTGCTACTGGCTGCCCTTCCTAAAGTCCTAATGCTCTTCATCAGAAGCAAAGGGCTTGTTCAGCAGAGTTCAGTTCTGCCAGAATGCTGGATACAGTTTACGTTTCAATGAGATGAGAAGGATGGGATGCTGTATTATGGCAGCAGTTAAAAAGTGAGCAGGAAAGGTCACAGGATTGCTGCCAGGACTGAAGCGAAAAATGCTTACAACAACAAGGACATCCTTGGTGCTTAAGTTTGATTTCTTCAGCTGCATCACTGGAATAGGGGAGAGAACCATATCAGCATGAAAAATGGCAAGAGTGGTGCAAGGAAACAGATTTACACAACAAACAGCTCTTGAGGGAAAGCTAAGTGAAAGATGAAAATCTCAAGGCAGCTCAAGCAACTGCCTTTAGTCCTAATCTTCACATGGAGGGTGCCTGTGAAAATGAGAATTGGATTAAATCGAGGGGGTAGAAAGTAAAGGCCTTCCACATTTCAGGAGATAAGATCATTCTGGAAATAATTACATCCTCTTTCCTGTGGGAAAAAGAAAACCCAAAAATGGAGAAGGATATAAAAATGTTTAAAACAGAAGGAACACGGATGATTTCTAGCAATTTAATAGCTTTGAGGATGTGACTTTGTAGAAATGTCAAGTAGGATTTATATTTGGGAAGAAGAAACCTGGGTTTGTTTGTAAGCTTATGCTGTAGAGAGGGTCTGTATAACTGGAGTCATCTAGCCACAAGAATTTAGGGGTGAAAGTAAATTTGGAGAGGAGAGACACATTTTGCTCATGTGTGTTCATGTTCATTCCTAGTGCAGCTGGGGAGGAGACCAGGGTCTATATCTCCTCTTGAACAGCAGGCAGGGTTAATTTTGCACACCACAGGAAAACGATGGACACCCAACTCCTTGGACCAAGCCCAAGATCTGCAGAAAACCTCTAACTTATTGAAGAATTTACTTTAAGCACATATAGTACTGTATTTTACAATTCATGATCAAAAGACAAGCTGGCCTCTGTACCGTAGTGCGCACACATTCTAGCATTAGGAATATTCAGTGTTAAAAATAATTTGTATGCTTAGCACGCTGCGGCAGGGATGTATCTAAGTAACTAGGTCGCGAGTGCGAGTACGAGTCATTTTTGCACGAGTGCGAGTCCGAGTGCGAGTCAGTGTCAAAATTTTTGGGCAAGTATGAGTCAAGTGCAAGTCATTTTTGCACGAGTGCGAGTCGAGTACGAGTAAGGCCAAAAACCACGAGTCACAAGTCACAAGTCGAGTCACTTTGGGGAAAATGGCTTTTTCCCTGAAAATGGGGTGGGTGGGTATCTGTGTGTGGGGTGTGTGTGTGGACCTCTGAGACTTTTAAAGCACCCACTTGGCTCCCCCTATGCCCTTTCCCTCACCTCTCAGTCTTGTCACCACCCATCTGGTTTGGGAAAAACAAGCGTGTCTACATTCAAACCATTTATTATTCCTTCCCTTCCCCTTCCCCTTGCTGAGCCGAGCATCCCTTGGGCTTGGAGTTTTGGTCAATGAGGAGGAACTGCTGCGGCAGCTTCGCCTTTCCTCACTCCTCCCCACCCCTCGCGCTCGGAGTTGTGGCCAATGGCAAACAGACGGCAACAAAAGGGGGGGGGGACTCAGACCCAGGCTTGCTTTCCCACCCCCTTGAAAACCCTTCCTCCCTGCTGCCCTCCTCCTCCGAGGTCTCCACTGCGCTTGCCTGCCTGCCTGCGTTGATGCCGACCATTAAAGGAAAATGACTTGGAAATGGCAAGTCATTACCCCCACGAGTGCGAGTCAAGTGCAAGTCCCGTGGTTCACGAGTACGAGTGCGAGTGAGAGTCAGTGGGTCATGAGTACGAGTACAAGTACGAGTCAGGGAAAAAGTGGCTAAGTCACACTTGCGAGTCGAGTCATTTGACTCGAGTCCCCATCCCTGCGCTGCGGCGGATCTTAAGCCTGATTCACACTACAGTTTTCCAGGCGCGGATGGCCCTGCCCCTGCCCCAGCGCGCAGAGCTGGCCGGAAGTCCTCCTGCTGTCCCACCTTCTTGTGAAGGTGATTGAAGGTAGTTTTGATTGGCATGCAGCCACTCTCCCCGATTGGTAGGCTGCAGTAGCTCCGCGAACCCTCCTAGCTTCGCAAACGCAGCACCCCCAAAAGATGAGCGGAAACCATTTTTCCAGCCTCTGCGTTGTGGAGCTCGCAGCTTTTCCGCAAGCATCCAAAATGCTGTCAAAGAGCTCCACGCTACGCTACGCAGATCCGTGCCACGCATTAATTCCTCTAGTGTGAATCAGGCTTTAGACAGGATTGCGCTGTGAGTCACATACATTATAATTTCTTCTAGTAGCACAGTGGAAGGTCTCACCCTGACCACTTTGTAAGCACAGCAGCCTGAACTAAGGGAGCTGTCTCTCTGTGCTTGGGGGAAGAACCACTTCCCGTGTGATGTCTTGCACCTTGTTTCAATAAAGGAGTTAAGCTCGCAAGCCTCTCTAACAGCGTACATTGAGGAGCTACTGCTGCTCAGCAACAAGCTGCTAACTGTCTGCGACATCTTTAGAGGAGGTTAGCATTCTGGCTGTTTGGAAGGTTCTTGGGTAGCAAAGACAGTAGGTGGAGGAACCAAACCAGGATCAGTTCTACTCATTAGCCCTGCTCAGGCATCACCTGGGTCATTCCATGTGAAATCAACCAATGTATGAAACCTTGATGTCATGGATTTTGTTCATTTTTGGTACATTCGTACCTTACCATGAGATGTTTAAAAATTATTTTTTTCAGATTTTTTTGTCCATCCGTTTTTGAGATATTGAATGTTCAGAAGTGCCTAAAAATGCCAAAATTCACTTGTCGCCATACCTTCAGACGCCATTTACAAGATACCTATGAAAGATAAATACATGGGACAGGTGTCATATTAAGGCTTATGAATAGGGCTTTCATTTGATATACAACATGACAATTGTAAATTTTCATGAAATTCAAAAATATTCAAATATTAATTTTGAAATTTTGGAAAAATGGGATTTTTTAAATTTTTCAAACATATTTAAAAATCCCATTTTTCCAAAATTTCAAAATTAATATTATTTGAATATTTTTGAATTTCATGAAAATTTACAATTGGGTCATGTTGTATATCAAATGAAAGCCCTATTCATATGCTTTAAAACGACACCTGTCCAATGTCTTTATCTTTCATCGTTATCTTGTGATGCCTGGTGATGTGTGAATAAGGTACAAATGTACCAAAAATGAACAAAATCCGTGACATCAAGTTCCAAAATGGATTTTTCATTGGTTGATTTGACATGGAATGACCCACCAGTAAAAAGCAAACAGGTGAAGGGCTCTGGGATCCAACATTCCAGTCTTGGGGAGAAACCCTCCCTGCATTCAGCATTGGTCTCTACAGACAAATGATGAACATAGGAGAGCAGTAAGTGTGGCTAGTTTGAAGAGAGCACATATGTGAGAGGTTCAGCAGAATTGCACATGCTAACCATGCCCCACCCCTTGTGCAGAGAGCATGACATCTGCATGAACTATTGTTTTCTTATTTTGTAGGAAGGATTTATTTATTTATCTAATGATTTCTATCCTGCCTTTCCCTCCGAATAAACAGTGTTCAAAGTGGCATACAATATAGTGACAAAACACAGTAAAATACCAAGAATAGGAGCAAAACATAAGATGCAATAATAATAAAATAATGAATAATGCAATTAAAAAATACAACCACAACCCCCCGACGCAACTAATTAAGAAGAGAAGGCCAGGTAGAAAAGGAAAGTCTTTAGTGTTCAGATTCAAATGAAAGTGAAGAACAGTATAGAAAACCTTTTAGTCAGTTCATCACCAGTGGTCCCAGATCCGTTCTTTACAAAAACACGGCACTTCGCATAAAACCTGGACTTGTGAAGGAATCTGCAGTGGAACTGCTGCAGCTCCTGATGACTTGCCTCAATGGTAGTGGAGAGAGCACTCACTCTAACGGTTTGGCTGCCGATTCCCTCCATAGTGGCATATTACAACCTGAATGGATAACAAGCAGTGTGCTATCCAGGCCTTGATGAATGATCATATCCACGTTCTTGATTTGTGTATTTTTTTTTCCTCTTTGTCTTTGGTAGGTTGCAGTCATATTTTTAAGAGGCCAGTGGTTTATACTACAGCCTAACTACATGGTCTTCCACATTTTTCACACCAAAGTGCAACCTCAAGCTCTTCAATACAGCAAAGACGTACCGGTATGTCTTTGCTGTATTGAAGAGCTTGAGGTTGCACTTTGGTGTGAAAAATGTGGAAGACCATGTAGTTAGGCTGTAGTATAAACCACTGGCCTCTTAAAAATATGACTGCAACCTACCAAAGACAAAGAAGAAAAAGACAAAGGTTTTCAAAACATTTAATGTCCTGAGAGTTGCATAAGTGAATACATAACCACAATATGAAGGGCCGTCTTTTCCATTGGCACGCTGGGCAGTTGCTTGGGGGCCCTTGAGCACAGAGGGCCCCATTACGCCACCACCGCAGAAAAAGAGTTTAAAAAGGTGCTTTTTTGCACAGTTGCTGCCACCGCCACACTTTTTTTAACCTCCCTGAGAGGTGTGCTGGTCCCCCGGGGGTGCAGGGACCCCTCTGCAGACCTCCCCACACCACAGAAAGGTCCTCCGACACAATCGCAACCCACTTCTGGTTTCGTCGGAAAACCGGAAGTGGGTTGCGATCACGTCGGTACCTGGAGGCCCACAATGAAGTTAAGACTGCTCTCAGGAAGACCACAGGGTAAAAACCTCTTCTTACCAAAAGACACCAGGCAACTGCAATGTCAAAAAACAATAAATGCAGATAGCAAGAGCACAAAGCAACGGAAGGAAAGCAAATAGAGAGCTGCATTGGACATATTTATTAAGTGTCAGTCTGCTTGTAGTCACTGGGACCAAACCTCAACTATTATGCTGAAAAAGAGACCCTCTTATGAAGCAGAATACCATTCCATCTTCCAAGAGAGATGCGATACCAATGCAGAAGCTGTGAGATAACAAGGTCTCCATGATGTAAGCAAATAGATCCATCAACAGAAGACGACCAAGGCTTGTGTTCATGTTCATTCGTCTGATGCTTTGGATAGTTGGGAGCATTTCTAGACAGGTCCCCAACCTTGCCTTGGCTGGATCCATAGGCAAAGATGCCCAGAACAGTCTGCAAGCTGTATTGATGCTTCTGTCAGTAAGCTATTCTCACTAAGTTAACATTGTTGGCCTAGCAATACATAATTGTGTACATGTGAGTTTTTAAACATTTATTGAAAATATTTAAATCATGCAATCTCCAAGAAAAAGACTTAAGGTAGCTTACAACATTATAAACAATAATTTAGAGTGAACAACAATAAACCCAAACGAGCAACTGTAAAAACATCAAGCCCTACCAACTAAACAGAAAATCTGGTGTGTGCGCGTGTGTATGTGTGTGTGTGTGTGTGGGGGGGGGAATGAGACACAATCACAGTTGGCTGAGAAGGCTTGCTGGAAAAAAGCAGTTTTAAGCTGTGTCCTAGGAGGAAGTTCCATAGAGTGGGAGTCATCGTACAGGACATGTCACTACCAGGCAAGCCTCTGATGGCAATGGAACGTGCAAGAGCGATGATCTCAGGAGACAGATTCGTATAGAGGAAGGCAGCCCTTAAGGTCCCCTGGCCCAAACGTTTTGGAACTTTAAAGTGGCAGCCAGCACCTTCAGGTGGGCATAGAAACAACCTGGCAACTAATGCAGCTGGAGCATGGCATGATCATATAACCTAGTTCCTGGACAAGCCTCTCTCCTCCCACCACACTGGTAAACAGTTTCTTGTAAAACATCAGGAGGTTAAAAATGGAGTGAAAGAGAATGGCTAAAATCACGTTCTGACCTAGGAGATAAAGAAGTCTGGAAGACTATATTAACTCATTATTTGTGACATTTTAGAAAACTAAGGCAAAAATTCCAATTAAAAACCCAGTGCCCTCAGAATAAATGCTTATCTGCTTTGCAAGTCCATGAACTGGACAGGGTTGGCAGTGCCAGAAAGGGGCCCTAAAGAGCTGTCCTCACTAGATTGAAATGGCATCCAAATTCTAGAAATGCCTGCCAAAGATTCCAGGTGACCAGCATGAAAAGTGTGTACAGAATTTGCCTAAGGGTTTTACATGTACTCTGTGTGTTTGTGTGTGTGACAAAATGACAAACCAAATGTGCCTATGCAGTTAGCTTTCCCTTTTTGTCTATGTTACAGGTGTGTAATTGTAGCAGTGTAACTACATATTTTGGCGCCTGGTTCGGGGGGGGGGATTTGGCGCCCCTAAGGAACGAATATTAGATATTAAATATAAGCGCGGCCGCGCTCCGGGGGGGGTGGGGGCGCCGCGCTCCGGGGGGCGGGGGGGCCGCGCTCCGGGGGGGGCGCGCTCCGGGGGGCGGGGGCGCCGCGCTCCGGGGGGGCGGGGGCGCCGCGCTCCGGGGGGCGACCCGGCGGGACCCTTCACAGGGCAAACCCCCTGAGCGCGGACCCGGCCAGCTTTTACCTCCTTTCCCAGAGTCGCGTCCACGTGCGTTCTTCAGTTCAGTAGTTCAAGCGGAAGTCGGAAGTGAGTGTGTGCGCCCTTCAATTCCCCGCCAGCGCCGCAGCGGAATTCCTTCAATCAGTCAGACGGACTGATTCCCCGCCACCGCAGTCAGAACAAAGTTCAAGTTAGTGTGTCTGTGTGCCCCCTCCTTCAATTCCCCGCCCCCTCCTTCAATTCCCTGCGCCTCGAGTCGGACTCCGGGACTCGAGTCTCTCGAGTCGGACTCAGACTCGAGTCTCTCGAGTCGGACTCGAGTCCGGTGCCGGCACCGCGGCTTTGCCGCGGCACCTCCGCAGCAGGTGGCGCCTGGTTCAGCAGAACCACGCGAACCACCCTTGTTACGCTACTGTGTAACTGGGTCAATTTAAGGCCAGGATCTGTAAGTGGGTGTTGACCTAAACTCAGGTGAGTCATGGCAATACTACCATTGAGTTTTGAGACTCAGGCCTACAGTTTGAATAGTAGCTGAGAGACTAAGGCCCTAGGCCTAGATGAAGTAAATCCTGCTGAAGCGGTTAACTTTCAAGGGGTTGCTTTGGCCAAGTCTCCCTTCCTCAGTGGGCCATTTCCCACCTATTTGCCTTCTTTCCCATCACAGCACTCCTATTCTCTGCCTCCCCCCTCACTTCCTCTTTTACTCTGACTGCCTTTCAAATTTGAACGAATGCCACGCAGCTCTCTGCTCCTCCTCTCCTTCCAACATGTAGCCAGGAAGAGTTGAATGATTTGAGTCAAACATACATACACAGTATTGTTTAACAAGCTTTCAAGTTTTACAACAAGGAGCTGTTCTTATTTACAGAAAGGATACAAGTCTAGATGCCTTTCAACCTTAACTGAGATTAACAAGATTTTCTTTTCTCTCATTCTTTTCTCAAATCTCTGCTTCACAAGAAATTTCCTGCTTTAAAACTGGGGGGGGGGAGTGAATCTCCCCCTCCCTGTGCATACTAATCTCAACCAGGATTTTTTTTAAAACAAGAACAGGAGCTTCTGATTGGAAGCATGTTTGGATTGTACGCTTTATCCGTGTATTGCTAGTAGGACCCTCAGAAATGTCACTAGCATGGAAATAAAGTTAAAAGCAGTCGAAAAGCTGCAGGGTCTTTCCCACTGAAATCCATGCAAAGTTGTAATCCATGGATCCGTGTCTTTTTTGATTGCCTGTGAAATGAGAAATTTATCTGAACAGTTTCAGGTACCATGCCCTTAAGAGAGTAGTACAATACCTGAAAAAATCATGCCAATAGGATGAGAACGAAGCAGCACACAAGCTGCAGGGTATCTCATTGAAATCAATGGCTATCTGATGCTTTTGTACCTATAAAGTAGGTGCCTTGTATCCAGTCCCTCTGAAAAGTTTCAGATATAATGCTGTGTAAGGGCATTCCCTTATACAGGTGGGCCCCCATATCCACGGATTCGCTATCCACAGTTTCAGTTATCCATGGATCACGCCCCCCCCCCCCCAGGCTTATTGCAGGCAAGTCTTAAGAGGTTAACAGAAACCTTGCAGAGCCTCTCTAGGACTTAGTCTCATTCTACTTGCCTGCAATGGAGGCTGCTTCTCTGTTTGTTTTAAGGAAGAAACAAAGTTTGCTGAAAGAAAAATAAGAGCTGGGGAGGCATGCATGCCTGCCTGCAGGGGAAGTAGGGTGGGGGGCCCTCAGGAAACCATGGAGGGGGTGTTTGCTCTTATCCACGGTTTCAAGTATCCACGGAGGGGCCTGGAACATATCTCCAGAGGATATGGGGGGAGTACTGTACTATCTGAACTATTAATGCACTTTGATTGGAAAGCACTAAAGTTAGAGGTATCGGAAGAGGGGGTGGATCTTCATGTAAATCAATGTAAGAGAAATTGATTCAATTCATTTACAAGCAACAAAGTTGGCAGTCACACATGTCCTGCATACATATTTGTATAACACAGATAAACTTTTATAAAACCATCATTTCATCTGGCACCTCTGTTCAGCACCAGTCAGACATAATCTGGACCCTGGCTCACGGATTACCATTTCTTTTTGGATGACTGGCAACTAAAAAGTACACCGGACACAGGTGAGAAAGTCGCTATGTTGTCATGGCATCTTGCAGTACAGAAATACCACCCACCAGAGTGATTGTTCAAGATTCCCTTTTGCAGTTAGTACTTGAGCTGGGTGGAGTGAGGGAGCTCATTTAATCCAGGGAGCCTCTCTAAAGGCAACACTCTTTTTGTGGAACAGGGTTCTTGACAAGAAAGGCAGCCCTTCACTTCCTTGAAAGATGATCCCTTACACCAGTGCTGCCACTTGAAACAAGAGCCTCTCAGCCTCACAATGCTCTCATACTGACTGAAATAAGAAGCACCTTCGAGCTTCATCTGAAGGTTAGCAACGTTTGCCTCCCACACTCATTTTATATGAATACAAAACACACTGTACTGAAAGCTGAAAAGAAGACTCTCCTGAAGAGAAGAAAATGCAACCTAATTTACCTCAGGCCATTTCACCATATTAAGTCTGTGATATGTGTGATTCAGACTATTTTTTTTAATAAATGGTGCTTTCCCTGTATTTGGGATAAGTTTATGTTGATTCATACATCTGTTAATCAGTAAACTATTCAATATGCATTGGGGGGGGGGACACCCCCAATTTCTTTTAATCCAAAATAAGGAGAACTAAAGTAAGACTCTTCTGTTTAGATATATAAAGTCAAGTTGAGCTTAATAAAGCAACCCACCACCAAATTAAAATTGCCACCACAGCCTGGTGAAAAATACATTCAGCAAATGCATGCTCCTTACAAACCATAAGAGAAGTTAACAGAACACCAGCTATCAGATTTGGACCTGGCCCAGAGGAGGTCATTCAGCTGCCGTTATTTGTTTAAACCCTTTTATCATGCCTTTCAATAACAAGATCTCCAAGACAATTTCCAAGCAAAACATTCATCATAAAATACCCACAGTTAGGCATAACTTTAAGCCACTGAGCAAGGACCAGCACAGCTATAATAAAGTCTATGACTCCAATGCTGCTAAATGTCTTGGAGAAAAGCAAAGTTTCAATCTGGTGCCTAAGCACTAAAGGCTGATTCACACTAGCCCTTTCCGTGCGCGTTTTGGCTTAACGTTTGGTCTTTTTGTGCGTTTTTCATGCTTGCGTCAGACGCAGCATGAGCTTACGACGCAGCCAGGAGAGATTGGTTTCGGTTTATCTTTTTGCTGCACTCACGTTTAAGCTAGAGTTTATGCTCCCGGTGCTAGGCAGTTCACCAATCAGAGAAGCGCATTTCTCTTCACCCAATCACAGCTGCTCTTTCTTCAAGAAGGCGGGCAAACATTCAGAGAACTGCTAGACGCACGTACAGACGCTAGAGTAGAGCAAACGTGCACGGAAGGGCTAGTGTGAATCAGCCTTGAGTGAATTATTCTGGGGAGTTCCACAGAGAAGGCCCTATCCTTGGTAGCCACCCTGTGTTTCCAGCAAAGGCCTCTGCAGAAGATAGCCTATTCCATCTGGGATAGTAGACAACTTACTCAGCAAGGAGATTATTATTATTATTATTATTATTATTAGACTGTCCCCTTGATGCCGCAAAGAGAAGCGGTAGAGTTGCAAACTCTGACTAAAACTATTCATAGAGACACGTTTACCCCTAACATACTGTAACGCAGTGCTTCTCAATTATTTTCTGTCACGCCCCCCCTAGGAAGAAGAAAAAATTTCACGCCCCCCACGCGACTGTAAATATTTAAATTTTTAAAAGGTTTTTTAGCACTAGCGCGGGGCTTGCAATAGTTAGTGTATGCTTTGCGCCACTTAACTAGATTGTAGGAGCCTCCAGCGACGATCTACTTCACCGACGATCTCTTCCGGGGAGCAGATCGTTCCTCTGCTCCCCGGCGCGAACTCTGTAACGCGCCTAGGAGCGCTCTGCAGAGTTCACGCTGTGAATCAAGCATGCGCAAGACGACGATTGGCAACATCGTCGTCTTGCGCATGCGTGAACTCTGCAAAGCGCTCCTAGGCGCGTTACAGAGTTCGCGCCGGGGAGCAGAGGAACGATCTGCTCCCCGGAAGAGATCGTCGGCGAAGTAGATCGTCGCTGGAGGCTCCTACAATCTAGTTAAGTGGCGCAAAGCATACACTAACTATTGCAAGCCCGAGCCCCCCTTTACGGAGCCTCGCGCCCCCCCTGGGGGGCGCGCCCCACTATTTGAGAACCGCTGCTGTAACGTTATGTGCCCATTGCAAAATCAGCACTGATCTTGCATGAGCCTCTCTTTCCCTGCCCCAAGTCAGTACTTTCCAAGCCCTTGAACTTCAAGGGTTTGGACTCTGTTCATTCTTCTCAATATTGTCCTTTGACCCTTTACACTGCCCTTTGATTCTCACATACATTGCTAGCAGCAAGCATACAGCAAGCCACTGTCTTTGATCCAACAGTTGCTCTCTTGGAAGCAGGCACCATTCAGCTGTACTAACTTAAAATGTTAAGAAAGTGCATTAGTATGGCCAACATTTTGTGGGATCATCCCTCCAATAATCAACTTTCTGTATCATCTCGCTCCCTCTACCTGCATCTTTTCTCCACCTTGTACAGGTTTAACTTCTGTACAGTCTTCGAAGCTTCTCCGATTCTGTATCCTATAATTACAACTTTGTAATTGCCTACATTTTAGTGCAATCTGAAGAGATAAACTAATGTACTACTCTTAGTTGATCTTTAAATTTTAATAGAGACCAAACATTATAGCCCCCATTTGCATCTCCCTGGACACCCCACGTCTATAATACTTAATCATTATACGTTGCCTTTTCATGTCCATTGACAGGGTCACTATGCCTGGCCCAGAGGCAAAACACTAGGTGCAGAATGCAGTTTGCTTAGAACTCAGCATGCAAAGTAGCAGAGAAAAAGCCCTAGACTGCAGTTCTATGTGCACTTTCCTGGGAGTAAGTCCCACTGAACTCAATGGGACTCACTTCTGAGTAGACATGCATAGAATTGCACTGCTAGTGAGCTAAATGTAGCTATAGGCTTGGCATGCTGCCGAATTTTGTCTTAGACCATTATTAGAATTCTAGTTAGGGGTCAGCTGTATTCTCAGCCACCCCCATCCAATTCAAGTTGCCTTTGAAAGGAACATGCTACTGTTCCTTTTCACCTTTGCCAAGAGAAAAGGGGAAAAGCAAATCGAAATGCTCTTGTTAGTCTGAAGAGAGCAGAGGACACCAAAATTATGCAGTTACTTCTCTTCATCTTCTTGAAAGAGCAGGCCTTTTTGCACATTACTTCTATTTCTGGCAGTAGTGAGGAAGAGGGTTGTCTCACCCTATTTTAACCATCTCCGATATGGCCACGGGAAATAAAAAGAGTGTACGCATGTGCATGCATGAAGCACCTCAGATGTCAGATTTTCACCTTCTGTGAACAGAAACATTGCCATTCTTCACATCAGATGCTATCCAGGCACAGGATCCACTACTAGGTTTCCCATCCCTGTACACTTTTTTATTTGGTCGCCTTCACAGTGCTAAGGGAGTCTCTCATCATCTACCATCTGTCACTCCCATCTCAACCATTCATCATTAAATTACCAACAACTACAATCCTTGCCCAAAAACATCTGCTTATTTGAAAGTACTGGCAACAGTTTATATGGTTATGGAGTCATTTTTTTCCCAGCCACTAGAAGAAGCACACTGAACTTTGTACACTCGGATACCACTTTGTAGCCATTCCGTGGAGAAACTAAGTAACTGGCTCAAAATCATTTCTGTGTTCTAAACAGCACCACGGATACTGTTGGTGTTAAATTAATGATACTAACTAGCACCTCAGCAGGGAGCATTTCTTCCAACTTCTATTCACTTGCTCCATCCTCCAAAGCAGGAGGGTGAGGTTTCCACTCTGAGTAGCCAGGCTTGAGCCTAAGCATTATTTCAAGCAGGGGTTTTCAACCCCTTCCTGGCTGAGTACCACCTTCGGCGCCACTCTCCTGCTGCGTACCATCAAAAGTGATGGCAATGACATCGCTAGTTACTTCTGGTTCTTGCACGGAAGCCGTCATGGCCAGCAATTATTGACAAAGATTTCGGTAAAACGGGCATTATAGCCATGTATTTTTAAGGATTTTCAAGTCCTTGTCCTTAAAAATACATGGCTATGATGCCCATTTTACCTAAATCTTTGTCAGTTACTTCTGGGTTTTCAGAGGCCAGAAAACGCACGTAGGAGGCTCTGGGTGGGTAGGAGGGTGTTCCCAACACTTCTCAGTGTTCCCAAGAGGCTCAGCCAAACGCAGGAGCCTCTTGGGAGCAAAAATGCGCCACCAAAAGCGTCGCATCGGAGCAGGGTTCCAGTGGTCTGGCGGTGCAAGTACCACCAGCAGTTAGCCAAAGTACCACTCATGGTACTAGTACCACTGGTTGAGAACCCCTGATTTAAAGTGTTTATAATGATTATCAAAACAGCAGAAGAGGCACACACACACACAGTGCCTGATTTAAGAGAGAGTTGCAGTATTGCACTACAAGATTTCAACCAAATTGAAATCAGACCAAATCAGTTTGGTCTGATGTTTTCAATCCAGAATTACTTTCACAGACATGCTTCTTACAACATTTTTGTTTAAAAAATAATAATATTAATCAAGACTTCAGAGAAAAAGGCTGTGGGTACAATGTATAAGCAAAACAGATGTTGTATTTTTATTTCCTTTGCTGGGCATACATGCTGCTTATCTAGGGAAGCAATCTAGGAAGTCTGTTTTGTATGTATTTTGTACTGAATGCAAAATTAAGACGGGTGGATTTGGTCCATTTAAGGTATTCCTTTCTGCAGGGTAGAGTTTTGGCATGAAGTAGCATCATATGTACTTTGAGTCAGAATTTTTTTTTACTACAAATTATCTTTTTCTACTGGAAACCCCGTGTTTCAATCCAGCATTTAGTTTCTTTGAAGTCAAGCTCAACGTATAACAATTTTCCTTATCTTAGTACTTATATAGCAAACACAGCTCTTAGAAATGTAGAGTTTAAATGTTTTCTTCTTGAAAGTTATAATTAAAATGATTTCTACATCTCATCATCAATAAAGTTACATTTCACTCAAGCTGCATTTATGTATTCTGCCAAGAAATATGAAGTTATTAGCTATACGATCAGTTGTTTCATATTCATAAATAGTATATAAAACTCTGAACACATTTGGTGTGCAATAAACTATTTCAGCACAGAGTGAAAACTATTTGGTTCTTATACTATTAGAAAAACGTTCCACCTTAACAAGATTGCTTACTTATTTTTTGGGCTTGGTATATGGTGTTCCCAGTAGCAATGTATGGTTGCGAGAGTTGGACCATAAGGAAGGCTGAGCGCCGAAGAATAGATGCTTTCGAACTGTGGTGCTGGAGAAGACTCCTGAGAGTCCTTTGGACTGCTAGGAGATCAAATCAGTCAATCCTAAATGAAATCAACCCTGACTGTTCCCTGGAAGGACAGGTACTGAGGCTGAAGCTCAAATATTTTGGCCACCTAATGCGAAGAGAGGACTCTCTGGAGAAGACTCTGATGCTGGGAAAGATTGAAGGCAAAAGGAGAAGGGGAAGGCAAAGGATGAGATGGTTAGACAGCACTACCGATGCAACAAACATGAAAATGAGCGAACTCAGGAAGATAGTGGAGGACAGGAAGGCCTGGCGGGATATGGTTCATGGGATCATGAAGGGTCGGACACAACTTAATGACTGAACAACAACATATCGGGTACAGAGAAAAGTCTAAATCAGTTCATATGCCCTACTGATCATTGTAAGAGCAAGGAAGATACAGTTGGCCCTTTCCGCGGGTTCAGAACCTGCAGATTTGACTCACCACGGGTTCCAAATCTGCAGAAAGACTGCTTCAGAAGGTCTCCCGAAGGCTTCTGAAAAGCACTTCTGGTTTTTCCGAGAAATCAGAAGTGCTTTTCAGAAGCTTCAAGAAGCCTTCCGAAACGCAGGAAGGTCGTGTGTGGCCTTCCCGTGCTTCAGAAGGTCTCCCGGAGGCTTCTAATGCGCATTTCCGGTTTTTCCAAAGTTGGAACCCCCACAGGATTCATTAAGGTATCCCCTGAGAATTAAGTCCAGTCGTGTCTGACTCTAGGGTGTGGTGCTCATCTCCATTTCAAAGCCGAAGAGCCAGCGTTGTCCGAAAACGCCTCCGTGGTCATGTGGCCGGCATGACTCTCCTTGCTGCAGCACGTAGCATGCGGCTGGAACACGGAGCGCTGTTTACCTTCCCGCAAGCGGCACCTATTTATCTACTCGCATTGACATGCTTTGGAACTGCTAGGTTGGCAGGAGCTGGCCAAGCAACGAGCGCTCACCCCGTTGCGGGAATCGAACTGCCGACCTTTCGATCGACAGCTTATGGTTTAGCGGTTTAACCCCCTGCAATCTTGTTATCCAGAGGGGATCCTGGAATGGATCCCCCACGGATAACGAGGGGCAACTGTACATATGTGTTATGTCTGGCCAAAACAGTAGAAGAAACATGGTATTAAGTGTCACTTTAAGATCTTTGATTCTCAGCATTTAGGGGGAAAAAAGGCAAGCCAATCCTGGCACAATCAATTTATATACAATAAATTGGATTTTGATAATCTAGCATTCTCTATTCTCAGTGTTTTCCATAAACATTTTGAATTGCTCCATAGCTATGTCATCCTTGAAATAACTTTCACACATCCTAACTTGAGGTGTGGTTTGGTTTGATTCCAGCTATTTTGGTTTGTTCCATCTTTGGACCCAAGGAATGGTTATAAATTTGAAAAATCCAGCAAAGGAAAACACTAAAAATTCTATCCAAACCATTTAGCTACATTCTTGGTTCCTGTAGCCTTCCAGCAATCATCCCGTGGATATGCAGTGTACTGTGTTTTTGTAAAGCTACCACTAAACAAAGAAACAGTCTTCTGGGACAAAGCAATTTATTGTTCAAAATTATAGACATTAGAGAACATTTTTGTCACTACATCCTTCATGAATAGCCTGTCAATATTGCTGAACAAACATTAGGTAAGTCCTATATCATTCAGAATAAAGCCAACATAACAGTGTGACTGATGCAGGAACAGCAACATTAGAAAAACTAACAGTGGTCTCTCCACAAAGAACAGACAGTGAGCAGCATTATTGAGGTACTCTTTCCAATTTCTTTCAGGCAACAAACTGCATAGATCTCTCTGTGTTTTTGAGACTGGGCATTACTCTGCATAGCTTTTACAACAACTTGTAACATAATGAATATTTCACTGTATTTAAAACCTAAAGCAGCATATTACACATGCACTGATAGAAACATGTACCACATAGTACTGCTGTTGTTTAAACCACCCTATATAATTTTGCATTCTTGGTGAAAGCATCCCAACTGCAAGTAAGATTTCTCCATGGAAAAAAAAAGTCTAAATTGCTGCATTCATAACAATGGAATGCTTAACATTCAGCTGTTGTTGGTGTAACATGAACATACAGCATTTTTGTATTTAGAGTCTTCATGGAGATTTCATTTGTTATTTCTGAAAGAGAAGAAGATATTATTATTATTATTATTATTATTATTATTATTATTATTATTATTATTATTAGATGAATAACTATGGATATTCTCATGAACGCCTTTGCATTTTAATTGTTGCTATGGTATTTTACAATGTTTTGGTATTTAAAAAAAATTATGTTGTAAGCCGCCTTGAGTCCCTAAAGAGAAAAAGGAGGGATAGAAATAACAATATATATTCAAATATTAATATATTTGGCCCTCAGTATCCGCAGAGGTTCTGTTCTTGGAACTCCCGCAGATACTAAAATCCGCAAATACCAGGGTCAACTGTAAAAGGTCTAAAAAAGAAAAAAAATGGGGAAAAGGCAGTTTCTTACCTTTTAAATGCAAACAGCTGCGTGTTCTTTGTTGCACAAGCTGAAATTGCATTCCGGAAGATTCCACGCGACTCCCAGAATGCCATTCTGGATCTATTTTGGGAAAGGGAGGGGGGGAGTCGTGTGACCTGGAAGAGGCTTCCAGAGCTACATTTCAGCTTGTGCAACAAACACGCAGCATTTTGCATTTGATAGGTAAGAAACTGCCTTTTTTCAGACCTTTTATAGTGGACCCCCATATCTGTGGGGAGTTAAATCAGTGGATGCAGGATCCGCGGATAGCGAGGGTCCATTGTATGTAAATTTTTCAAACCACCAACAATTGCTTTCTCAACTAAAGAACACACAGTCCTCTGATTTCTCTCTCTGCGCATGTGCCTGCGCACACGCACACAGAGCATTTAGATGGCACCACCATTCTAATAAATTGTTCTCTTTTTTGATATATATTTATATTTTATTATATTGAAACATAAAAAATACATATTTCATAAAATTATAGCAAGCACGAAGCAATACATCCTACTAGCATACTATTCACTATTTTCTACATATAATATCCAACTAAGCCAAAATAACACCCACATTCTATTCATTAAATACGCATATCATCACTTCGTTCTTCTCTCTCTTAAAAAAATCAATAAATGGTTTAGAGTTATTCACAAAAAGGTTAAGTGACTTTTCCTTAATTAAAATTGTAAGTTTATCCATTTCAGCATAATCCAAAACTTTCAACCACCGATCTTCCAGCAAAGGTATCTCTGAATTCTTCCAATATTGTGCGTATAAAATTCCTGCTGCACTTATCATATATAAAAACAAGTTTGAAATTTTTCGCCTACATGATCATCCCTCATACCCAACAAGAAGGTTTCCGGTTTCATTTGAACCTTAATCCTTACAATCAACTGTATCTGTTTATGAATCTGAATCCAATACTTCTTTGCTTGAGAACATGTCCACCACATATGATAAAAAGTTCCCTCTTGCTTTTTACATTTCCAACAGCTATTCGTCACCTTCTCATACATTTTTGCTAATTTGCTTGGGGTTATATACCATCTATACATCATTTTATACATATTTTCTTTAATATTAACATTTAACATAAATTTCAACTGTTTTAACCATAGTTGTTCCGATTGGTCCATTAAAATAACATGACCTACATTTTTCGCCCAATGAATCATACATTCTTTAACCTGTTCTTTCAATGCCTTTTCTTTTCTTTTTTCAAATCTGTTTTCTAATTTCTAGATACAGTGATGTCATACTCAGATTTAGCTACAGAACAACATCATCAAGAACAACCGCCTTGGGCATTTGCTTTTGGCATAGGATAAGGCGGGGTATAAATTTTTTTAAATAAATAAATAAATAAAATGCAGGCAGGTGGTGTGGTCTGGTGGTTGAGCTGTCGCCCTGCCTGAAGAAGCTAAGTAGGATCAGCTCGGGTCATGCCTTTGGATGGGAGACCGGAAGCCGCTGACAAGCTGTTGTGAGAGAACGGAGTCACTGGTAAGCGGCTGTGAGAGGGCGGAGCACTGTGGAGTCAGTTGGCAAGAATGGATAACAGCTTGAGAATCTGCCTGTGCTTGATTTGTTGCTGCTGCCTGCAGAAGCTCGGAAGACATGAGAGCTATGCACCAGGAAGGATAACCGCACTGTGGAAGGGAATCACCTGGAGAACTGAAGGGTTCTAAGAGCCTCCTCATAGAACAATATTTGTAAAAAAAAAAAAAAAACTAGGAATTTATGACTAGCCTGCCATTGTAAAAAGCATTGAATCTGAGAGAAATCTAAGAGAAAGGCAGTATATAAACACTGAAATAAATAAACAGAATCCAGTTCAGAAAGAAAGCAATGCTTTCTAGCATTGTCATCATCATATTCATTACGCGATCCTCAATGGTCTAGCAACAACTGCCAGGAAACAAGAGACAAGAAAAAATCTGGCATCAATCATGAACAAGAGACAATCAAGTGATGAATAAGATGAGCAGGAGGTGAGGGTATGTGCGAAATGTTTACTCTCACAATAATTGTGATTCACTGAAAAGTTTTACTGAAGAACTGTACCCAGTCTTAAGTGTTTTATATAAACAAAATACGTGCACAAGATCTACCTGAGCACCAAAAGCTTCAGTTTAGCAAAATGGTAATAGTTATAAGAAAAGCAGTACAAAAGAAGTATTACAAATTCCACTCAACTGTTGAATATTGGTTTGCAGATACTGGTTATCATTGAGTCTACAAAACCACAATGGCAAAAAACAGCAACCAAAATATGCAACATTCATTTTCAGATATGTGAGTAGCCTTACATAAAAGTATATTAACTAAATCAAATGAAATTCAACTTCTCCATTCCCACTCCTCATCTTATATTGCCCTTCTCTCTGCAAGTGACTTAATTATTTTTCTTTTACCTGCTATTTCTTTTATTACATATTGTGGCAGGAATACAAAAGCCAAAACTATTCTAAAAACTTTCATAATTTTCCTGAACTATGAGTGAATGAACAAAGATGAATAAACTTAGCCAACAGCCACTGTTACCCAGTGGCTTAAAATGAGAATGTGCCAAAGAGACTCTGAATGCTAATGACCTGTGAGCTATGACTTTGGATGAAACATGTGCCAGACTGGACTCTATTATGACACAATGCCGCTTGTGTTCCTGCCATGAGCAATGCTGAAGAAAGGTCTCCCCAAGAAGCATGAGGGAAAAACCTGACCAGCTGCCTGACACCATTTTCGCCATGTGTCCAAAAAAGCTCTCACAGAATTTATTCTGCATTCCCCCCCCCCACTGTGATGTTCCTAGAAGAAACAATACAGAGGAACACATGAGATGACTCCACCCAGCCTTTGCTTTTGTCTCTTAAGTACCGGACCATCAAGACAGCCTCCCCCAGTCTCCTCCCCCTCCCCCCACTTGTCTGTTTTACCCAAGGTGCACTGAGGCGTCCCTTCTAGGACCCCCGTTTCCTGTTTGTCTGTGTACCTGGGGATCCTCTTGGACATGTGCTTAGCAGCTCCCTATAAAAGGCAGGGACAGACTGGGAAGCCCTCTCTTGGTTCTTCCTCTTGTGCTGTGGACTGGTACTGGTGAGATCTCCCTATTTCTATCTTGTTCCCCTTGCCCCCTCCCTCTCTCTTGCAACCCCCCCCCTCCCTCCTCTTTGCATTACCCCTCAGTTAGTCACTAATTTGGTTCCTAAACCCAGCTTGTTCAGAACCTTGGAATCATTTTATTTCTCCCCCTTCTGCTCATACCCCCCATTCTTAACTTGACTACTCAGTCGCTACTGACTGCCTACTTTTTCATTCAATGCTACAGCATTGCAAGCCAAGGTGAACTCTAGCAAGAACCCTGCTAAATCTCTGTACTTAAGTTCCTAGGTCTGTATGCTTTGGGAGTATGATTGCATATTGAACTGTATTTTCTTTTTGTATGATGATTCTTGCCTGAACTATTTAGTAAATATTGGAAAGTAACCACGTGTGTTCTCAATATTATTTAACTGAACTCTGGAAGCCCAACTCTGGTATAGCTGGTCTAAAGGTCCCTGTCTAATACCAAATTGCCATATTTAAGCTATTCCCCTAATTTCAAGGGCAATTTTGGTAACACCACAATCCCAAGAAGAGATCCACATACTGCCTATGGAGCTTTCCTTGAAATCTTTCCCCAGTTGCTTATATCCATAGAAGCAGAGTAACAATCAAAGCACAACTGAGCTAAATGTTCTTAGACTGCCCTGGGAACATGCAGAAACGTTTTGCCTATCTCCTCTACATTGCAGCTGACCCTATTTAAAACACTACTAACTTATGCTACGACCTGAATTGTTTTGCTTTCTTCTTACAAAAACAAAACCCTACCACTAGATGAGGGGGAGGGGAGAAACAAAGTAAAAGTCTTTCACTTTAACCTTTACTCATGCTATGTGAGTGCTGCAGCAAAGCCAAATGCAAGAACATAATGTCACTGCAATGTGATCACAGACTGAAGAACCTGCACTTTTATGACCCACTTTATCTCAACCTAGACGTGATCTACAGACCTGAAACGTTCAGCTCCTGTTATCAAAGTGGAATCGGGGGGCCTTTAATTTTGTACTAGGCTGCTGGATTTCCTGAAAAATGACAAATGAAATTAAATCCTTCATTAAGGGGCCAGGTCAATGCTCCACAGCTAAAAGCTAAGCTTGGTTTTTGCAGTGCAAACCAGAAATTCCAATGAATTGCAAAAGCAGTCCTAGTAAAAAGCTTGCAAGAAGCTATCCAATACAAATACACCATGTCAATAATATCAATTATCTTTCCAAAAAGCATTTACTTGGAGTTTTAGTGTTTTGCAACTTGCATTATGAAGACGATGTAAATGTTTAGACACACGTGGCTAGCTGTCACAGACAAAAATTAGAACTGAAACAGCAGATAATCACAGAAAGACCATCTTTAAACATGTCTATTTTTAGTAACAAGTGCAAAGACTACACTTGTTTCTGTATGTGTGCGTGTATGAGGACAGTACAAAAATCATAGGCACAAATAATGCGCATTGCAATATGTGCACAATCTCTTCAGAAAGCAAAGCTAGTTATGCTGAAATTTGTTTGATCGTGCTTTAATGAGTTATTTCACCCTGGGCAAATAAAGCATCTAAGACAGGTAAATAGCATCATTCTGCTTCTTCCGTTATCACAACAGCAGCACAAAAATACCTACTGTGAGAAGCAGTTTGATCCATCTTACTACGTATATATCAAGCTTGCATGCAAGAGGCAGGAAAACAGAATCCTCTAATACTAGCAGAACTTTCCACATTTGCAAGCCTTCCTACAAACACTGAAGCAGTTACTGAGTTAAACACTTCCATATTCAGGGAGATATGTCGTTTTAAGAGAGTTGACAGGTTTATTAAAACATTAAGAACAATTGACGTTTCGCCACGTAAGTACTCGTGGCTTCATCAGAATTACAAGAGCAAACAGCTGATACAAGCGTCCGTTGGTCTCCTTAGAGCATAAACTGCCAGCTTTAGAATCCGACAGAGATGACCAGGATGCAACCAAGTATGCTCAAAAGGGGTGCAGATTGACAACGCGAGTATGTCCCAGGTGTCACTTGTTAGTCAAGACTAGCTAAAACGAAAGTAGAAATTTAAAGCACAGAAACCAATAAAAATTACTAATAATTTATGCGAGAGTTCCTTTCTTTTTTACGTGTCTGCTGTTACTAATTTGAGACTTCTTTCGGACTGGGAGCCAGATGTTATTGACTTTAAGTGATTCTTTTTTTTGTTGATAGCGTCTTTGTGATTTAAAATTTCTATTGCCTCACGATGTAGACGAGGCAAATATTTAAGAATGTATTGTTTTAAACTGAAACTTGTTTTTTAACTTTTCTTGTAAGCCGCCTTGGGCATTTGCCTCGGCATAGGATAAGGCGGGATATAATTTTTTTAAATAAATAAATAAAATAAATAAATATTGTGATGTTCCACTAGGGCAGATTTTCCTTTTTGACCCAATCTAAAGTATCTCTGGTGCTCTTTTACAGCGCAATCCTGACTAAGTATCCGGCCGGTGGCCCAGGGCCGCCCGCCGGATCTTGTGTATTGGTGGCCATGCTGCCGCCAGGCTGAAGGTCTACTCGGGGAAGGGGATGCTCGTTCTCTTCTCTGAGTGTAAACCAGCGCAGGCCCTATCAGCCTCCTCGGATTTCCGCCAGCAAAATTGCTGGCAGGAGTCGGAGGAGGCCGTGTAACGGCCCAGCTGCCTGGCAGGGACCAGGATATGGCCGAGGCCATCCCCCGCCCCCTCCTGGGCTGGCTGGGCCAATGGTCCCCCTCCCTCGCCTGGCAAAACGCCCCCCCCCCGCCCGCCAGAGCCTGGCTTACCTGGTCCAGCGGCTGCAGGGGTGCTCCGGTGCCGGAGCAAGGGAGGCCGGCTTATGCGCCGGCCTTCCTTGCTCTTGAGTCGTCGCGAACATGCTTTATGGCTCGTTCCGGCGCTGGGAGACGACTCAGGATTGTGCTGTTAGTCATGTACCAATGCTTCTTTTTGTTGTTCCAATATAGCTCCTACCACAGCTACATGAAATTTTATAGACACCAGGATTGGACTATGGATGGATAGGATCTTTGGTGTTCTCTATTTTTGTGGTGGGGGCAAAATTTGTTTGGACACCAAATTTTCTAAGAACTCTGCCAATTTTGTCCATTGCCCCTTTGATACAGGGGAAGCTGACACGACCTTGGAATCCAATCACCATCCTAGCCAATAGTACAGTTTGATTTAATACATTATTATACAGGGCAGAAGTCGTCTGTGAAGAAATAGCAGGAAAAAAGGTCGTGTCAGCCTCCCCTATATCAAAGGGACCACGGATAAAATTGGCAGAGTTCTTAGAAAATTTGGTGTCCAAACAAATTTTGCCCCCACCACAAAAATAGGAAATGTTTTGAGGAACCCCAAAGAACCGGGCTCCACCCAGGACTGTCCCGGGTCAGTCCTGGGTTTCCCTGGGCTCCACTGCCACCACTGCTTGCAAAGGTACCTGCAAAAAGGTACCTTTTTTGGCAGCGCCATCTTGGATCTCGCGAAATCTCGTGAGATCCAAGATGGCGGCGCCCAAATCTCGTGAGGGCACGAGGCAGCCCCAGCTGCAATAGACGTTTCACACAACTAGTCTACTACATGATTCACCTGCATATTTATCCCTTGATTTGATAAACGTATGGAAGTCCTTCCTCTCCTCTTCACACGTACATGTTCTTCTCAACACTGACTCCACACCACACACTCCCATTAGTCATGCATTAGTCATGATCATACTACAATGCATCCCATGCTAAGATAGATATGATAGCACATCCAGACCGGAGAATGGCAATATTTTTAACTGTGTCATGGTCTCTCAGCGGCTGTAGATATAACTTTACAAATCAGCAAAAAAACTCAAAACCTAACAGGGGAACCAATTGGTCTGAAATCCATATACAGTCAGTTCTCGTTATCAGCTAGGCTTAGGTTCCTGCAAAACCTAGTGGATAACCGAATTAGCGGATACTGAATCATTGAGCCTATGGGAAAAATGAGGTTAGGTTCCAGTTGACCCTCTTCACCAGGGGACTTCTATGGGCTGGGTGATAGCCCAGGACTAAACTGCTTGCAATGCATTATTGTAGGCTACTGTGAGAGGTGCACAACAGTCGGGAGGGGGATCTCTCACTTCTTCCTTGACAGCAAGGGGAAGGGTATGCAGTAGTCAGTAGAAGCAAAATGTACTGTTGCTACCAGCAGCTGTCTTTTCAGACAACTTCTAAAAATGTTCTCTCTTACCCATATTAAGTTGAAACCAATCGCAAATATTTTCTTGAATATCAATTATCAATAAATTTCCACTGAGCACATTATGGTTCAGTACCTTGGTTCACTACTATGGTTATGTTCATTATGGTTCACTACTATGAACATTTTTCCACCCTGTAACCTTCACAAAAGCTGAAAATAAATAAAGCTCTATGTTTATTATTTAACTCTTACTACGTTGAACCGTTTTCTCAAGCCATCGAGATTTCAGAGACTGCCTCATCTTCCAGTTACATAAGCTGCTATATTTTGTTCTTCAGGGCTTTTTTGAATGCTTGAACTTTAGTAAGAGGAAATGCTTCAGTTACAAATACTTTATCAGCATACACTTTGAGAAAAGTCTCCATAACAGCAATGGAGTTGATCGAGATGTGGGAGACTTTCATACAAAACACTAATTGTCCATAATGTGTCTTGATAACAAACATAAATGTACTCAAACAATAGTATTTCCGACCCTTACCAGAAGCACAGGATAGTGTATAGAGGAGCCCTGGACTCTCATGGTTTTTCTCTTAACAGATCAGCTTTGTGCACTCTGGCCTAGTTTTCACAGAAGTGGTGTGCCTGTGTAGACTGCAGGTGGGGCTCACAAAGCTGCCTGAATGCTCCTTACCAATCCCTGCAAGTAGAATGCTTGACATGAGGAAGAAGGGTACCAGCCTAGCCTTCTTCCTTACATATAGCATTTTATGTGGGGAGATGTAGAACAGAATTCAATCTTGTAAGCCCCAATCTGCAACCTTAAATGGTACCGCCTATACACATGCCTGCCACCTCAGCGAGAAGGAGGCCACCCTGTGTCTCACACATACTCAAAATGGGTCAGTAAACCTCTTTCATGTCTATTCCGACATGAAGAATTTTAGACTCAGCTTGTCATCAGTATTCTGATTGTTTTCTGTCTTTTTGGTTTTTCAGCATTCTTTTTTGTTAACATACAACACTGTAGTGCACATCGGTCCAATGTTTCTACTTTTGAAATCTTGGATACAATTCTTTGTTAATGACCTTGACCTACTGTGCTAGTGCATAGCATTTATTATTATTATTATTATTATTATTATTATTATTATTATTATTATAAGTGTACTGTATATAGCTTGACAGACAGGCCAAAGATGTTAGCACTTTTCCTGCTAACTCCATGTTATCTTTGTAAATTTGGTTCTTTCCTAAATGAAAAACTTTGAAAACGTCGTTGCTCAACCGCTAGTAGTCAGACTCTCCAGCTTCAGTCTCAAATCAAACTTTCTAGCTTCAATTTTTAGACTATCCTTTAAAACCTTCACGAATCCCATTGTTTTCTATTACATGAACATTTGACATTAATTTGAAATATGGTATTCAAGTCCCTAATGAAGGAATTAAATAACATAAGCCAGAACATCTGTCATCTGCCAATAACTCTTTCCAGTCTCGTGTCAATCTATTAAAACCGGAGACCTGAAGTTTAGCCAGTTAACCTGGCAGCTTCCCAAATACCGAAGTCAGATTTACTGGTCCTTTTTTTTTTCTTTTGTAAGCAATATAGATGTTAAATATGAAAGCTACTTTGATGTGCCAGATCAAGCATCAAATCAATAAGCCCTGATTTTATAAAAAGTACCTAAGAAATCTTTGTTAAAAGCTAGAAACAGTTAACCTTTTCTGCAATTTGGGTCACAATAAGTGACAACCTGTATGTTTACCTTCTGTTAGAGCTTCATCCAGGAACAATTTTAGCCTCCTGCTTCGGAGTCCAAACATCTTTCCTGTTTCATGAAGAAGACCTTGATATGTTAGCCCATTCTGACCAACAGGGTTTTCCAGTAGAAGAGTTCCCACCACTCCATTCAGACACTCTGCAGAAAACACGAGATGATCCTTAGCAGGGTAAAGGAAACACACTGTTCACCATGGCTCTCACAAATAGAGGCTGAGTCCTTCCAAAAACCCTATGGCTGGATCAGTAACTATTAAACACTAACAAAATATTAGACATTAACAGTATTTTTCTATTAAGACTAGATTGTAAGACATGCATACCCTTTGCAAAAAATAATTTATAATACAAATTTTATGTCATTTGTACAAATTCGATAACTGCTCAAAACACAAGCAGTTTATGGTCAAATGCCACGAGATTGTCATGTAACACTTTTCTTTCCCTTGCATTCTGAACATGGTTGTCGCAAAACCCAAAATACCTCTCCTTCTAGACATCCTTAAGATGAATCTACCATTATCAGCCACGTCCCTGATTCCAGATTCCCACCACCTTTTTTAATTCTATGTGAGTCATGAGAATCACGTTTTGACATGCTATTGCCCTTCCAATATTACTTCTCTACTTATCTGTTTTAAAAAATATGTAAGTATTCTTAAACAAAAAAATTATTATATACATAGCAGAAGAAATAAGATGATGGTTTCTTCTTCCAAATGAGCTCACAATCTAAAAAAGTCACAACGGGACAACAGCCACTGGAAGGGATGCTATGCTGGGATAAATAGGGACAGGTGTCCCCCCCCTGCTAAAAATAAGAGAACCACTACCTTAAAAGGTGCCCAGTTAGTAAGGGTCATCCAACATCTCTACATATAAAACACACACACAAGACAAATGTCTGTATCCCCAGTTCTGCATGGCATGCATCACTGTCGGGGGGGGGGGGGGAGCATACATTTCTAATATTGTGATGGTGGGTCACATGGAAACACACCAACTAGAATCAAGAAACAAACAATGCTCAGGGCAGACACGTGCTTTACAGATTTCAAACAAACAGCAACTTAAAAAAAAAAATCAATAAAATGATTTCATCTAATGTCAGATGACTGGTATCCTACACTGAGTACCTTGTGGTTTTGCGTTCACCAGCTGCAAATTAATATACTGACAGAGGAAGCCATCAGGGCTGTTTGAAGCTGGAGCCAACCCTGAAGTTACGTGAAGAGTCTTGCCACTGAATCTCAGCAGGTCCGTTTGGTTTTTCAATTCTGAAAAGAGATGAGACAAGCCAGGCTGTTATAGGCAAACATGGAGCACTTTCACAGTTATCTAACTATACTGGGCAGGAGGTCTGGCTCAGTTGGGAGAGCTGCAGCCTCATATGCCTGAAGATCAAGGCCGGCAGTTTGAGACTCCCAGAAGAATCCGTGTGCAGCTGAAGAGCTGTTGCCACTGACAAACAAAGCTGTAGAAGCCTTCTGTGAGAGGGTTAGCTGCAGCTGGCACTCTGTGAGAGGGAGTTGCCTGTCAGTCAATGCGTGGGAGGTGAATGATAGCGAGAGGCCAGACCGTGAAAGGAAACACCTGGAAAGAAGCGTCCTATGAAAGACTAGGACATTTATTGTAAAGTACAAACCGTTTGGTTTAGAATTGCCTGCCTGTGTAAACCACCTTGAATTAAAGTCAGAGGAGAAATCCAAAGACTAAGAAAGGCGGTATATAAATACTGGATTTATTATTATTTATTATTATTATACTGACAGTGCTTACATTCAATAATTATCTTCATACCGGTGATGTATGCTGTGATAATTTGTATTGATACAACTCACAATATTCAGCTGCTATGGAAGTTGACATTTGTAGTTTCACAGGCATAGTTGGAGAAAACTAGAAAAAAAAAATCCATTGGCCTACTTGACCAGATCAGCCACCAGGCCCTGACCTCAGGGCCAGACCAAAACCTTTTGATGCCTGAAGTGGCATGCCAAATGCTGCCCCCCTTACCGGATGATGTGCCAGCCTCTGCTCATTCGACTCTCAAATGTTCTAGCTCAGCACTCTCCTCCCCCCTCCACATTTCCTCTTACTTGGTGCAACGGCCGAGGGGATTGAGAACCCCTGCTCTAGATATTACCAATGTAACACTGAAGAAGTCACAAAGAAAGCTGCAATCCATGCTGCCCCAACAACTTGACAATGGTCCCTTGGTCACACTGCAAAAAGGCGAGGAAAACACAGTCCAGATGCCTACCCTTTCTAGATGAAGAGAAAGGATGCTTTATTTCTTCATTATTAAGTTTATGCAGGATAAGAACATAGAGATGAAGCTTTAAATGCAAGCAGGATTCAGCAAATTAGCTGACCAAAGGAAGATGGAAGTTAGAACAGTATTAGAACACTTCTGTAGAGCTCATGTTCTCGCATATTTGTTTATTTTTCAATGCATAGCCTGCCCCATAGCAAGTCACTTGCTTGCAAACTAATCTATCATACAAAGTTGTTGTGAAGATAAAAATCTGAGGGAAAACACCATATACACTGCCCTAAGCTCCTTGGAAGAAAGGTGGGATACATATGAAATATTTTAAAAAGTTAAATGTGTTTGTCCAAAGACTTTCCTGCTTACTTTGTCTTTAGTTAAAAAATATGATATTCACGCAACAAATGTGATAACTTAAAGACTGTGATATGAAGACTGTGCACAATAAACAATACGTGCATTTATTGCATTAAACAAAAACAAAATATGATTGCACCAAAAGGCTTTAATCGTTTCTTTCTTTCCCATGAGATTGAAAGCCTGAAAGCACAGGGATCCAAGTTTCAGTGCTTGAATAAAAACAGCTGCAAAGCAGTGTTACACTTCCAACCATCTTCATTTCAAGAATTGTAAGAAATACTGCACTAGTGCTCAAGTGGTTCAGATTATTCATTTGTTAAATGAAAGATGCAATCTGAACTTTTGGGGAGGGGGAGGGACGGTGAATGACACCAGCACTCAAAAAGTACTGCAATTTCCACTCTCAGACCTTCAAGTCTAGTTTTACATTTCAGCCAACAGTCTTGTGAAGCACTTGGGGAAGGATGCATTAGTGAGATTTGAAGACACATCACAAAACCTCAAAAATAAAAGTGGCTCCATACATCTTGAATAATTTCAAAGTCTGTTCGATTAAGAGTAAAAACTCCTTTGAATATGTACCCAGTAAAAACAGTCTGCACTTTTTAAAAAAGTAAACATGCAAGCCTTGGAAAGATACTGCAAATGCAAATGTTATAGAAAGTTATTTAATACTTGTATAGAATTTAAGTGCAGCAAAAGTTCTTCAACTACATTTTAAAATGAAGAAAAAAATGTCCACATATAAAGACATGTAAATATTCTGTCTCTTGTAAATGAGAGGCTATATTAGGAAGCTAAATAATTTAGGACATTATTTCAGTGAACTTCAGTAAAGGAGGATATGGTTGAATATTCAGCTTAAAATGCTGAGTGGACCAGAGGTACTGGAAGTAAACCATCCCTGTGATGCTCATCACTAAGTGATGATACAGCAAATTTAGCTTTACTGCTTTGAGCTCACGTGGCCCAATGAGCATACTGCTCATTTAAGTTTTTGTTGTTGCTGCTGCTGTTTTTAATCTCAAAAGCTAATGGCATAATGCATCTTAATACAGTAGAGAGCAATTCAGCTCAAGAGCATATAGGCAGACAAGAAATTGCTTTCATTAACACAGGAAAAACAAAACAAAAAATCCTCAGTTATCCCATATAAATATATACAGGTTTCTCTTCTAAGGTTAGAATAGTAACCTGAATAGCAGAAAAAAATGCTAAATACCGGTAAATCTCTTAACTGACAGTTTTCCTAAGCTCTGCATGTGCAATACATTGATATAAAATAAAGATTGCCAGCATTCCCATACAGACTGAGATTTAGTTTTATATGTTAAAAGGAAAAAGGAAAAATCCAAACAAGTTGACAGGTATTTGCACAGTCAGAGATAAGTTTATTCTTTGCCATGTTAACAAAAGACAACCAGACTTTACCTTCACAGTGAATTATCTTTGTTTGCCCGCAGTGGTACTGTCGCACAACAACATCTGATGAGCTCATAATGATGTCATTGTTGCTAGGACAAAATTCAGTCCAAAGGAAAAAAAATGGTGTGAAACTTGCAGCCAATTGGGGCTGTGAAGAGGATGGAGTATTTCTGCCATCACCATTTTAATTCTAGACATGTTGAGCAGGGAGTATGTGTGAGGGAAGTGCATTCTTCTCTGCAGTGACTCTCTGTGAAATAAACAATACAGAGTAGACCCTTTCTATCTGCAGGTTTGAGATCCACAGATTTGACTCACTGCGGATCCCAGATCTGCAAGGTCCATGCTAAAAACCCTGTTAAGGGGGGGTCCTAAAATCACCCTTTTTACCTTTAAATAGACAAATTGCGCCATTTTCAAGCCTCCACAAGGGGCTTCTTGAAACTTAACGACCCACTTCCGCGTCGTGCAAAGGCTCTTCCCCCCTCCCAGCCTTGTCCCAGAATACGCCCAGGGGCAAAGCGAGGAAGAAGGGAAGAGCCTTTGCATGACCCGGAAGTGGGTCATTAAGCTTCAGGAAGCCCCATGGAGGATTGAAAATGGTGTGGTTTGGCTATTTAATAAGTCCCATTTCCTCCCAGTGCACAGGTGTAAGCATTTATCTCCAGATAAATATACACTCTTGGTAAAAATGGTTTAAAAGGTAAAAACAGCAATTTTGGGGCTTCCCCTCCTTTTAACAGGGTTTTTAGCGTGGACACTGGTATCTGCGAATCCAAGCTAACCGTGGGGGTCCAGAACAGACCCCCCCCCCACGGATAGCGAGGACCAACTGTAACCAAAAACAAACCCTGCCATTACCAAAAGGGATACACTGGTGTGCCCCCTTTAGATATCACCAAACATGGTAAAAGTCAACAAACATCTTCATATACAGTACATGAGAAGATTGCAAGTGAGCATTAAAAAAGCTTCTGCACAATGTTCCAAAAGCATGTGCTACTAATCAATAGTAAGGTTTAATGTAGGTGGAACACTTGAGAAAAAGGCAGCCAGCTTGCTCAACAAAGACACACAATGGAAATGTGCCAATACATATTCAACTAAAATAAAAAAGAATCATTTTAAAAACAATTTAAAACTACTGTAGGCTGCTAGCAACATAGAGCTCACAGGACATCCTTAAGGATGATGCGCCACCTACATATTGCCCAGCACTGCTTTAAAGACCAACTTTTCCTAAAATAAGTTAATAAACCTCACACAGCATAATAAAATGTATATTTTCTTTGCAAATGATAATTTGCACACTTACCCCTGCTTACACACTTATCCTTGCTAACTGGGCAGGGCAACTGGGCAAGACACACTTTTCAATTGGTGATCCTCTTATATTTAGCAGGGGGAGAGTAACTGCCCCCCTTTCACCCCAGCAAGTGTCTTTTCTATTTGCTGGTGGTGTTCTGCATTTTTTTAAGGCTGTGAGCCCTTTTGGGACAGGGAGCCATTTAATCATTTGATTTTGTCTAAACCGATTTGTGAACTTTTTGTTGAAAAGCGGTATATAAATACTGTTAATAATATAAGTTGTTGATCTTTCCTCTTCATCAACCACTTCCTTTGTACTGCTGCGGGTAAGCTTTATAGCTTCTGTAGAGTACTACAGGTATGGTCTTCCTTGTGGAGTGTGAGTGTAAGTTCTTTTACTATTTAAGACAGTAAAAAGGTAAAGGTATCCCCTGACAATTAAGTCCAGTCATGTCCGACTCTAGGGTGTGGTGCTCATCTCCATTTCAAAGCCGAAGAGCCAGCGTTGTCCGAAGACGCCTCCGTGGTCATGTGGCCGGCATGACTCTCCTTGCCGCAGCGCATAGCATGCAGCTGGAACACGGAGCGCTGTTTACCTTCCCGCAAGCGGTACCTATTTATCTACTCGCATTGACATGCTTTGGAACTGCTAGGTTGGCAGGAGCTGGCCAAGCAACGAGCGCTCACCCCGTCGTGGGAATCGAACTGCCAACCTTTCGATCGACAGCTTATGGTTCAGCGGTTTAACCCGCTGCGCCACCCGCTGGCCTCATTTAAGACAGTACAATGGGTTAAAACCTAAAAAGTATATTTTAACAAACTTGTTCTCAAGAGACAAGTCTGGAGATTGTCAAACTTTCATAGGGCAAAATTTCATATGATAAAACAGCAAAGAAATTGACTTTATGTTTGCTTTAGTTTCCAAACAGCATACATTCTGATTCTATCAAAGTTGGAAATGATCTCTCACAACTTGTTCTTCTGGGTCTATGTAGCCAAATAAGGCGCCCAGGGGTACCTTCCTTAACGTTCTGTTTGAAAGTGATCACATTTACATGAGAAACAGCATGTAGCAAGTCCTTTCAACACAATGTAGAATTGTTTATAATCAAATTTGAACTGCGTATAAACCTCATGTCACAGGGTTAGTAAAAAGCAGGTCTAAGACAAGGCATCTTTCCAAGGATACTTTTTTAAAAAAAATGTGGTGGTTTTTTTTTAAAAAAAAAAAAGAGGAACAGTACACATTCTGTAACACACACCAACCACAATTTTTCCAAAACACACATGTTCTTGTGCACACATCCGTTTATAGATACACCTCTAATGGTGTGTCATTGGTGCTCTCAACTATTACCCACCTGTTTTTTCACTGAAAATGGCAACCTTTGAAGTTTCAACACCAAAAATGCATGAAATGGCATTAACCAGTCTGGTGAAGTCTAATTTATTGTCACCCTTGGGATTTTCCAGCAACACCATTCCATCTGGGAAGAGGGAAAAAGAAGCAATTCCAAATTTGTTTTATTAATATCAAAAATTGTTACACCAATAATGCCAAATCACTTTGATACAAGTTACCTAAAGGGCACACTTCTCTCTTTTCTTTTTACCTAGGAACTATTTAAGCACTGAATCTTCATCTCAATTGCTTCAGTCCAAAAAAAGGGGAACAAATCTTCCTAAACTGACACAAAGTCAAACCAGCCATAGTGTTTCTATAGTTGCTTTGTCTATAGCCAAACAGACAAGAAGCTGACTATGTCCCTGAAGCTGAAGTTACTTTGAAACTTAATTTTCCTTATACAATAAGCCAGGATCCAATGATCAATGATGCAAAGTTCCATAGTCTCCAGGAGGCTTTAGACAGATTTATTTACTTTAACAGCAGCTCCCCATGCACAGAAATTGAGGGGACTTTCAAAAGCTGCTTGGAATATGGCACAGTTGTCAGCTGTTTAAAAAGGAAAAAAAAACCCACTGGGCATACCAAAACCCCTTCTGTGAGTCTAAGCAGCTTTCTGGATCCTGGCCATAATGTTTTAAAAATAACTCAACTTGAGACATTTAAAAAGTCTCAAGCGAGGCAGACCTATTATTTATCAAGCCCAAAATGTGTTGGAAGACAATTATGGATGCTGGCTGTTTGCACATCCTGCAATGAATTGCAAAGATCAACGGTGTGCTGAACAGTATTTCCTTTGTTTGTGAAATGCATTTTTAGTAAATATGCAAAATAGGAAACAAACATTACCTAACATTTTCCAAACATTTTTATCTATGCTTTTAGAGTGACCTTTTCCCCCTTCCAATTTTAACAATTTATCGTCCAACCTTGTGGGGAAGCTAGGCATTAATCACTCTTCACTGGCATCTGGCACACTTAAAAACTGGTTGCACACATCTGGAACAGGCCATGGGGTAACACAGAAACTGTTTTCCACAGGCATGTTCCTCTTATGAACGCCCAGAGGCACCTGGTAAGCCACAGTGAGATACAGGAAGTCGGACTAGATGGGCCCTTGGCCTGATCCAGCAAGGATCTTCTTACGGTTGTACCAATGATGGTTAGCAACTTTACAAGCAATATAAAAACTTATAGCTACCACAAAGCATTCCCCAGCATGTCATGCAGAGGATATCTATATCTTCCCCAAAGTGTGGTGGTGGGTTAAAAAGAAAGACATTTGAAGTAATTTAATGCATATGCCAACTGTTCGTGCTAGATACTGGCATCAACCACAAATCTCACATTTTTAGAAGAGTTAGGTAAACTATGGGAGTATTCAAAACTGGCAAAAAAAACACCCCACTAGCTACTGTAGATATACCGTATGCGTAAATGAAAAATTGCAGAGATCAAATGCATATGAAGACACTGGACTCAGTTTATAAAATTCTACAACAATGTATTTATTATTAACTTACTGTACCCATTAACAACAACTGTAATGTATTCCTACCTTGCTCTTCACCATTGACACAAATGTTCAGATTGACATAAGCACATGCTGGCTCAATGCGATGATGTAAAGTGCCTTTGGCAAGTGTAATTTCCAGTTCTGATCCCTTCAGCTAAACGAACAACAGTTTCGTTTTTCAGAAAATATTATTCTAAGAAGCACAAGCACCCAAACTATTCCCTCCTCAAAGCTATCACAGCTTAGGGCACTGCCAGGAATTATAGTGCCAATGACTGTTAACACTATTTCATAGTAAACCACATGTAGAGTATTTTAGTAGACACAACTCCAAGCACTTTAACAAAAAAAAATTGATTCACAGAAGCTAGCAAATACATTTTCAAATCAGCTCCTTGAAGGCAGAAGGGAGGCCTAGTTGTGCATGCAGCTAATGGTTATTTCTGGGCCTGCCATTCTTGGCCACTAAGGGGCCGTTGTTTCTCGCCATCAATCACAAGAAAGCAGACAAATTTCAAGACTGAACTAAAAATTTGGAGAAGGATTTTGCCAGCATTTACTTGCATGTGGTTGTGTAATAACCCACTTTATTTTCCAGGTACCATACAAGTCTTAGGATTTATTTACACTCAGAGTTATACTTCACTATAAGTATCTTTCTATATCTAATGTAAAACAAGATCATTCTCAGGCTTTGGAATACAGAGGGCAGCGTCTGTGCTAAATAACCAGCTTTTGCAGTCTCAGAAAATGAGATTACTAAGAAAACTGCATGATCTAATTCCATTTTTAGACACAATTTTAAATAAATACAGAGAGAGGAGGGGGAGGTTACACAAGCAACTGAACGCCAATGTGAAGTTCCGCCTCCACGCATATTATCCAAGGTAGCCCCGGCCCGGCCCCAGATTCACTCAGCAGCTATACTGCAGCCAGAAATGGACTCTCTTTCTAATAATCAGTGGGGAAGGATATGGGGCTTGTCAAAGTATAGCTCTGGAGGGAACTAGGGATTGGACCAGGTTATATTCACAGTAGCACTTTGAAAGCACCATACTTCTGTCCCACGTGAAAAGGTACAAGGTGGGCTATTAAAAAGGTGTGCAAAGGATTTATTTAGCTGCAAAAATATTCAAGATCCTAATGACTTTTGGCTACACACACACACGGCCAAAATGTGCCGAGATCTTGAATAGTTTTACAGTTCGATAACTCTTTTGTCCACCTTTAACACACTGCTTTATATCAGCGTGTACAACATTAGATAACACACTTTTTTGGTACCATTTCATGTTTTAAATATATTGCTCTCTCTTCCAGAAGGTAGCTATCATTCAAATTTTAAGTATTCTATGCAGGAACATTATTTTTCAGTTAAAGCCTAGACAACAGATGGACTTTAAAAAGAATATCAGTAACATCCAAGAGTCATCTCATCTATCCCATTATATCAGCCATCTGTACCTAGACCATTAAATTCATGCAAAATTTACTTTTTCTGGTTATCCTAGAATCTGAAGCATTTGTGCACAATAACTGGCATTAATCTACTAGTCTCATCAAATCACATTTAAAACAGTATCACAATGGAGCAACAGAAATGTCACCAACATTTTACAAATCTACTTCATTTCTACGTCATTCTAATTCTACTTCATTTTAATTTTATACAAATCATTAAGTGAACATGCTCTCCTATTTCTGTTAAATATTCTAGATCAGGCATTGCCCAACCTGTGGTACATGTACCCGCAGGCCGAGGGTACGCGAGACGCTGCCCATTATCAGCACCGCAACCCAGAAAAAAACCAATTTACCAGCGGGTATGCGGGGGCAGCAAGTCTGGGGGGTACGCAGGGCAACCAGAGGACCATGTAGGGGGTACACGGGCCTCCAAAGGTTGGGAACCCCTGCTCTAGATGAGATGAAATCAAGCTATTTCAATGAAGTATTAAGGGAGAGAATATGAAAACAAACACAAACACAAATACAAACACACAAACACACACCCCTACCTACCTCTTAGCAAAAAAACAACAACCCTGTAATCTGCAATAAGCATTCACCAGGCTTAATTTGAAATCTTTACACTGTAGAGACAGCTATCTGATATAGCCTTCTGATGTTAATATGGTTGTTTTTAAGTGATGGATGTCTGCTGGTTTTATGGGTGGTCTTATTGTTGTTTGTATTTTATAGGTTTTTGCTCTCTTATTTTCTTATTACGGTTGATTGTTGCAAATTGATTCTTAATATTTGGTGTGTTTTTTTAATTGTACATTGATTGTTTTATGCATTTGGAAGCCATTTTGGGTGCCCATTTTAAAGAAAAGCAGGGTAAAAATTGAATAAATATAATAGAAAGTCAAAACTATGACCAGGAAGATGGTTTGTACAGCTGGGTATGTAAATCCATACAGACTTGAATGATTTCACTGACTTCTTGAACCTCAAAGCTTGTTATATAATATGAACATCTGAAATGGATATAGTGAGTCTGGTCCAATAAACATTTAATGTGAGTGATGCATTATTCAGATGATGGGTAGGTGAATATTCTCCAAAGAATTATTTGTTCTTACCTGGGTTTTCTCTTGAATAAGCACTACTTTTGAGGTAGGCACTGGGTATGGCTTCAAGGCAGCCTTTATTGTTGCAAAAATGAAATCTGTATGCTCCTTAATAACAGTATCAAGATAGTCACCTTCTGGATGTACTCGGTAATATACTGTAATTTCATCGGTAGGAACTAGATTGCGCTGTAAGAAAATCAGCAACTCTGCTGAGTATCAAAGATCATCTGTAACCAACTTTTGTAACAAAAACATAATACCTATAATGGTTATCATCAAAACAAACCATATTAAAAAGAGTCAAGCACAACTACAAAAAAATATCATGGACATGGAAAAAGATCTAATTGCATATCTTATCACAAGATATAATACTTTTTCTTAGCTAAAGCACAATGATGGTCTAGAACAGCGGTTCTCAAACTGGTGGGTTTGTGACCCACCAGGAGAACCGGATGCTGCCCCTTACCACCTTAAGGGGCGGGGACAGCATGACAGTGGCAGTGCCAATCCCAGGGATTGTGCTGCTGCAGGGGAAAATGCACTTTTTTTTTTACTTACTGAGGGTCTTGGTGGGCTTTCGGAAGGTGCGGGGAGGCCCGCAGCCCACTCTGCAGGCCTCCCCGCGCTATAGATTGCCGCTTTTTCAGACCCCTGGTAAGTAAAAAAGTACATTTTTCCCTGGCAGCGGCGCGATCCCCAGTTTCAACACTGCCACTGTCCCCGCCTCCCGCAAACACTCAGTTCTCCCCACATGAACATTTGCTATTCAAACAACCAAAAATAAAGATGTTCTGCAATGTGCTACAGGCCTTTTTATAGGCAAAAATACCTTCATTATGTTAACATTGTGAACAAAAATTACTCCCCAATTAAAGATATTAGCAACATTAAATGGAATTCTGGTCTGGGTGAGTTTGTGGTTATTTTATACTGAGCACTGAAATTCATTTATAGATATTTTTATCTTATAACAAAGAAAGTCACCTTCACACACAATTACCTATGTCACGCTCAATTTTGATTCTCTTTTCTATTCTCCTTTTATAGCCATCTGTTCTCCATCTACACTCTATGCACCCTCGTGGACATGCACAAAGGCTTTTCCCTCAATACTTTCCTTCCTATTATGTCTAAAATATTGATTTCTCCTGTCTCTTCAGAACCAGGCTGTTATGATCTGCTTAATGATTTTGTTTCTTGCAATGCTATAGCTGATTTGGCAAGAGCTATATATGAATTTAGAAGGAAAAACACAAAACAAAAACCCATTAGCATAGAACGGGACAAGAAGAAAAATCCGTCTCAGGCAAGTACAGGCTCTTGTGGTCTAAGAACACACTGCCAGCATAACATCATGTGCCGATTTCATGGTTGCTCTTACCAACTAGTTTCAGGAAGACTGGACTGGAGGTAAGCAGTAACAGCCAGTATTACACAACTACAGAACATGTTGATTCTTTTTTAACAAATCCCTCTAAGCCTATATATTTCATTTTGAATTCAGGCACAAGCAGTACCAATTGAAAATGGCAATACAGTATATGCGCTTAGTACCATCAATTCCAAATGGTACATATGCATTTAAGGTTTCCCCACAATAAACATGGAAATAGCATCAGGCCCCTACTTCAGCACTTACTGCAGAGAAACCCTGCAAGTTAACACATCAATGTCATTAATGACCAATGGCACTTGTAGTTTGCCATTTAAATTTGGGTATAGCAACTTTAAAATAAAGTAAGAATGGCTACAAGAACTGCAAACACTATTTGCAAGAATTCCAAAACTGGCAAGTCACTTCTGAACTTGAACGGACTTCTCCAAGCAGATTTTGGTATGGCTTGGGGTGGGCTTGCTGTTCAAAGGAAGAGTCAAAGCGCTCCCTGTAAATGCTGAAGCCCTTGAGTGTGCCATGATCCAAACATCTAGTTTCAATCAAACAATCAATCAATCAATCAATCAACCTTTAATGGCATCTAGTTTCATTGGTAGCTTTGATTATAGTGATTTCAACAGAGGATGATATGACCACACAGGCGGGGGGTGGGGGTGGGGGTTGAAGATACCTTCTTCCGTAACTTTTGGATGCGATTTATAACTTCACGTGCAACACCTTCATCAACCATCGACTGATCAGGAGTAACATCCAGGAGAACCAAAACCTTGAAGGAAAGACAAACATAGCAATTGCAATAAATAAAAAACATAGTACTCATGTGCTGCAAACCCTTGTACACTTATCTGGGAATAAACCCACTGAACATAGTTGGATTTAGTAAACACGCATAGAATTACTAACAGTGTAAACTTTGGTTTCCTTTCCAAGGATGATCGTTTCAGAGGCTTCGTTACAGGTGGCATTCTAGAATGAGGGTGCCATTGCAGAAAAGGCCCTACTTCTTGCCACTGCCCTCCTGACCTCAGTTAAGGGTGGCATACGCAGGAGGGCCCTCTCAGATAACCTCAGGGGGTGGGCCAGAGTGTATGTAAGAAGGCGGTCCGTCAAATACCCTGATACCAAGCCGTAAAGAGCTTTAAAGGTCAGCACTAGCACCCTGAATTGTGCTTGGAAATAAACTGGCAGCCAATGCAGCCGCTGAAGCAGTGGTCCGATACAGTCTAACTGCCAAGCCCCAATAACCATGTGGGCCACTGAATTTTTATTATTATTAAGAATATTTAAATACCGTTTTCAACAAGAAATAGTTCACAAAGCAGTTTACATAGCAAAATAAGTGGTATCCTGTCCCCAAATGAGTCAAAATCTAAAAAAAAAGATGCAGAAGAGACACCAACAATAGTCACTGGAAAAGGTGCCATGCTGGGGTGAAGAGGGACAGTTGCTCTCTCCCTGCTAAATATAAGAGGACACCACTTTGAAAGGTGCCTCTTTTCCCAGTTAGCAAGGGTTAATTAGTGCGTTCGGGCAGTCTTCAAGGAAAGCCCCATGTAGAATGTGTGTCACCAAGGCACGGATCACTGTGGCCAGGTTCAAACAACTCATGTACAGCTGCAACTGGTACACCAGTCAAAGCTGGGCAAAAGCCCCCCAGCCGGGACAAAGAGATCCTTCATTCTGCCCAGATTTTATTTCACCTTGTTAACCAACATCCAATTCTCAACTGCCTCTAGACAACACTCCAGGACTACAACAGCCTCCCTAGCATCCAATGAAAAGGAAAGACAGAGCTGGGTGTCATCTGCATACTGGTGGAACCCAACTCCAAATCCCCAGATGTCAAATAGCACAGGAGACAAAATAGAACCCATGGCAGTCCACACCTCAAAGGCCCAGATGCCAAACAGACATTCCCCAGCACCACTTCTGGAATCTGTCAGCCAAGGAGGAGAGGAACCACAGCAAAATCGTGCCCCCAAGCCAGCCAACTGACCCAGAAGGACATCATGGTCAGTAGTAGCATCAGCTGCTGAGAGGTCCAGGAGGACTAAAAAGGACACACTCCCCCTGTTCAGTCCCTAACGCAGGTCATCCACCAAGGTGATCAAGGCTACCTCTGTCCCAAAGTCTGACCTGAAGCCAGATTCAAAGGGATCCAGATAATCTGTTTCATCTAGGACCCTCAGGTTTTGGGACACTACCACCTGCATGATTACCTTACCCAAAAATGGGAGGTTTGAGACTGATCCATAGCACAAATGAGTTGTAGGAATTCCTACCTCCACTCCTATCACCACCATTGGGTACAGTGATAGATACCTGAGAATCGGAGTGGGCTTCAAACTGGGCAGATTCTCCTACTGTCTGGTTAAAAGTGTACATTAGACGAAGATCTTCTTCATGCAGTTCATGTCCTTCGACGACAATGGTCCCTAATTGATTTAAACCAATAATTAACTACTTTATATTAATCAAGGTATTCCTAGAATTGACCAAAATGTAGTTACTCAACATTCAAATATAAACGTAACCTTATTGCTTTTATCTGTCACTGGAAAGACAGCATCCGTAAGTATGTTTAGTTCAGCACATTACTTCTCCAGCTTTTCCTCCTATAACACTTTCACCTTCTCTCTATGCCGTCTGCTCTTCCAGATGTTTTCAAGTTTATCAGCTTCCTCTTTGAACCAATGCAAAGCAGTGTTCATCAGAGTATGGATCACAACCCAGTACTGGGTCATGAGATGCTTTTCAATGGGTCACAAGGTCAATATGCATGCGAGTGTGCATTGCAAAGAACAACAGGAATTCAAGTTTTTTTCAATACTTCACTCAATTAAATATTAGTTACCTTGCTGGCTTACTATGTAATCATAATATTATTTACAGTTATCATTTTAAAACCATTTTACTTGTATTTAGTGCCACTTATTTATTTTTATTGCTAGGCATTTATGGAAAAAGGTATCTGATATTATTGTACTGAGTCGGGGGGGGGACAGGGGGACATTGAAGAACACTGATCTAAAGGAGGTCTAACCAGTGCAGAATAAACCATTTTATTAATATCCAAATGTGTGACACTAAAGTTTTGGGTTGTATTAGAACTGTATGATATTTCATGAGGCTTACATTTTATGCGTCATGCTCATCTACTGAAATTCCCAAATCATTCTCAGCAATGCCTTCTCAACTAAGCACACCCCTCCAATGTGTGTCAACATTTGTGTTTGTCCTTGCTGAATTTCATTTGGTTATCAGGAAATCTCTAACTCAAAATATTTCTAAAGTTTTCGCACATTCATACCTTCAGTGAACTGTTTTATGACTATCCATAACAGCCTGATGGCGCAATGCTGGGTAGGCCTGCGCCGGGGGAGCGTGTACTCCTCCAGTGCAGGGTGTCGTAAATGCGCCGTAAAGCGCTTTTACGGCACCTGGCAAGTAAGGACTGCGGGTGCAGTGGTCGGCGGCCCTTACCTGGGTTCCTACCCAGCCCTGCGCCCACAAGAGCAGATAAGTCCTACACCAGCCGGGGCAGGGGCCAGGGGAGGACGGACTGGCCACTGGGGGGGGCGGCCATTGGCTACCCTGGGGCCTGGAGAGGGCAGGGATATTGGTGGCAAGATACGCCATATCCCAAGCAGGGCCAGCGCGAATGTACGCGAGCTCTGGATCTTGTGTACATTCAAGGAGGTCCATTGAGCCTCCTGCCGCTTATACCCAGGGAAGGGTATGATCGTCCCCTTCCCTCGAGGTGCACCAGGGCTGCCCCGGGGAAGCCTGGAACCTGCATAGGATAATGACATTGGGAGTACAGTAGTGCCTTACTTACTTGAAATGCAGCACTCAAAAACTGGATCGTATTCTGAATCAAGCAGAGGGCACGGGCGTTTCCCTACCACTACATTGTTTCATAAATCTCATTTCAAGCTCTTCTAGTCTCTGGCAGAATATTTAGAAAAAAGCATCCCAAGTCAGGAAAATGTATGTCACCCAAATTAACACAATCCTAAACAGGTCTACTCAGAAGCAGGTTTCACTGACTTCAATGGGACTAACCCCCAAGTAAGTGTGTATAGCAGTAATCTTCAACCTTTACCTGAAGGTAAAGGCTGCTGTAAGTCTTTGCAATTTTGCAGCGACAGCACTTCCAGGTTTGTTCCACTGCCGATTAAGTAAAAAAAGGGGGGTTGGACTTACCTGTCTGCACTGGCGGCGAGAACCCAGGTTGTGTGGCGTCTCCAGCCGCCACAGACATACTCCAAGCCCCCCTTTTTTTTACTTAGGTGGCAACGGCACGAACCCGGCAGTGCCACTGTCCTGATGTTACCGCAGAGTCGCCACTCCCCTTAAGGACTAAGGTCGCAACCCCAAGGTTGAAGATCACTGGTGTATATAGCATGGCAGCCTAAATGTATGGGGATGAAAGACACAACACATTTTCTGTGCATGACATTTAGGATTTTTTCACAGTATAATTCTTTGATCACTAAGAATTAACTGACCAAGCATTTACCTGAATATTTCATGGTTTGGGAGAATTAACTTAATTTCTCCCCTCTTTGCGATTATTCTCCACCATGTTTTTAAAGAAGTTATATGCATTTGACAGTATACTAACTAAAGAAAAAACTTTTAAATGCTTTGCGATTTATTAGGTTATAAAATACAGTACTGTACGTTCAAGCAGCAAATGGATTGCTTTACACAGTTCAACATGACATTCTTTTGCTTTGCTTTAAAAGGTCAGTCCTGTCACATTCTCCTGACAAAAAAATGCACACTGACCAGTCTTCTGGAACTCTTCCAACTGCTCACTCGTCAGCTCTTTGATAGCAGCCATAGCAGATTTAAAGGCAGCTTTCAGTCTCTTCCCAAGCACCATATGATCAGGTTCTGCTCTCAGGCGGATTCCATATTTATCTTTTTCAGTTGACAGTGTCACTTGGCGGACATTAAGTTCCTGAATATTGACAAAAATAGAAGAGTTCCCGCCCAAAACCATCATTCCAGTGAGGATTAACAAATCAGCAAACAACTTGTTTTCCAAGCTGAAATGCAAAAATAATTAATAAAGCAAAGAGACGAAACTCAGCTCCCTACTACATTGGTTTGTATAAGTTTGAAGTTCTCATACTATTGATTCAGTTTATACAAAAATACTTTGCTATCCCCAAGACTCAGCATGTAGTCACTCAACTCCCTCATCCATTCATTGTAAAGATCAGTTCTACTGGCCTAAACATCCTCAATGTTCCTTTTGCAACATCTTGCAAATTGTTAAACACCCTGGTCTATTCTGAGTTTCCTTTACTTCCAAAGATCTCATCTCAATCCTACTCAACTCCCCTCATTCCATACAACTATTTATTGCCCAAGCAATTATCCCTATTCCATTCAGCCATTACCCTTAGCATGTCCTCCACACACTGTTCTATTAGGTTTGGTTTCTCTTGTCCCAATTTAAACAATCACCTGAAAAGCCATTATTTCTCTTGTCAACTTCTTTAACCAAGAATTTGCTCCTATTTAATTCTGCCTCATGAGAAGTTGTACGTTATTCATAATCATCACACACATCCTTACAACAGGACCAATAAAATGAACTACCTTCCCTATTTGCATTTGAAAGTTGCTTTAGTATAACTCTCTACTGCGATGCCACTGCTCTTAGGAAGCCTCAGAGACCTTCTGTCTGGCCAAACTAATATGCATACAATATTATAAAGTGATCCATGACTTTTATGAGGCACTGAGCTATAGAATTCAATACACAGAACCACACCAAGGGTCACTCTGTCTGGCAGGCAACGCTCTCGATAGCATAAAGGTCTGAACTGGCTCAGTTTCCTAAAAAGAGGAATAGTTCACAATAAGCACTTTGAAGCAATGCTTGAATGCAATTTACTACAGACCAAAACATTTTTCAGGTTTTCTTGCCATCTGGTTTATTCCCTAGGAAATCCATAATATTCACTTTCTTTAAATTCAAAACACACGAGTGAACTGTGCTTTCACAAATAGGCTTCAGAATCAAAGTACTGTCAATACAAAAGTGATAAGTTTTTATGAAAAGAGAAATGGTCCCTCTCATATTTTTCAGACACATTCCAACGGGGCACATGTGTTCTCTCTACAGTCACACCCTTCTTCCCCCCTTCCCCCATATTTACTATTTATTTATAATTAAAGCATTGCAAGTTATATATATTTTCACTTTTGAACAAAATTTCTTACTTACATATGCAATTCCAAAATCATCCTAAGATTCAAAAGCAAACTAAATAAACGTACCAACAAACGTTGAATTATATATTAAATAATGAAGCCCGTAAAAAAACTGCTTCTCCAGAGAGAAGGCTAGATATCCTATCATACTCAAAACTTCCTGAAAAATTCTTACCCTTGGCATTGTATGAGCCAACTAATTCATGAATAGAAGTCAACATTTCCCAAAACCCTTTACATCTCTTATTCTGCCTTCCCTGCTTTTACAGACTTAAGCAATCCAGTTTTGAGAATTCTCATGATAGGGTGTGCATGCTCTTGTCACATGCACACCCTTTCACAAGCTGCCCTGTAGAATCCTCAAAGTTGTTATTTAAACTACACCCTTTTCAAAAGGAAATCTAGGGAAAAACCACCATGTATGGAACGGGTGGCGCAGCGGGTTAAACCGCTGATCCATAAGCTGTCGATCGAAAGGTCGGCAGTTCGATTCCCACGACGGGGTGAGCGCTCGTTGCTTGGCCAGCTCCTGCCAACCTAACAGTTCCAAAGCATGTCAATGTGAGTAGATAAATAGGTACCGCTTGCGGGAAGGTAGACAGCGCTCCGTGTTCCGGCTGCATGCTACACGCTGCAGCAAGGAGAGTCATGCCGGCCACATGACCGTGGAGGCATCTTCGGACAACGCTGGCTCTTCGGCTTTGAAATGGAGATGAGCACCACACCCTAGAGTCGGACACGACTGGACTTAATTGTCAGGGGATACCTTTTTTTATGGAACAAGGAGAGAGACAAGGTCAGGAGAAACAGGGGACAGAGACAGGAGAGATGGGGAATATAGCAAGGAAGGAGGCAGAAGAGAGGTCAGTAGCAGTGAGTGGCTGGAGGAAAGAGGAGAGAGGACTGACAAGGAAAGAGGGAGGAGAGAAAAGGAGGAATCCTGAGCGGAGAGGACGAGACAGAATACAGGGGGGATAAGAGGGTGAGAAAGTCTCCCTGGCAGCAGGATGGGTTGAGGTGCCAGCCCCCATAGGAGCACTAGACTGCACTCGAGGGTGGCATTTCCCTTGCAGCAGGGAAGACCTTGCCACCTGAGATCTTGCTAGGAGACTGGGCTGAGCTCCGTTTCCAGGGGATGGGAGAAGAGCATCCACCTGAAGACCGGGCCCTGCTAGGATGACCAAGAGGCACTCTGCCCTTTTCTCTTGACTTTCAGAAACACCCCTTTCTGCCCCACACGAGTGTCTCTGTTAGACCATCAATAATAAATAGAAGTTTATTGCAAACTGCTGGTATGTCCAACTCCTGCTTGCTCCAAATGGCATACACAAACCCCTTTGAAGACAGGGTGCCCATATACAAAAAGGGTGCCTATTCCTTTAACCATTGTAAGAAACACACATTCCCAAGGCTAGGGGACATCACACATCACAAACACATACAAACCAGGGTTTAACCTTGTCTTTGCATGGTACATGAACCCAGCCTGTCTCTTTTCATTATTTTTCTTACATGAGACAACTTCCAGAATGCATCTGCTAATGACTCCAATATTTGCTTGCAGGCTATATTTAAGAATGTTAACATTTTTATTTATGCATCATCAATTGAAAGACCAATTTACTGTTATGTTTACTTAGCTTGTTATATTTCCTAAAAACACACATACCTCATTATGAGCTATATAAAAAAAGTACTAGGACTTTCTAAGTTACTCAGCAAAACTGTAATGCCTTCTTCTCAAGTGTTAGGAAGGAGCATTTGCCTACTTAAGAATGTAGTCTTCCCATGTAGCATTATGCTTGGTAACAAGACTTGTACCCACAAGCACTTTTTCTTTTGGAGACTCTGGATACGTTCTGACTCACTTTCAGGTTCTAAGCATATCTGTAGCTGAATCTTGCCTCCAAGTCAGACTAAGAACAGAGTTCCTCCAGAGTTTTCTCCTCATTTATCCATGGCCTAGTTCATGCAGCCAGGGCTCTAAACCTGAACATACTTAACTAGGGAACAGTCCAACTGAATTTAACAAGTAACTTCCATGTTTAAGACTGAACTGCACATCTTCAATTGCTTGCTCTGCCAAGTCCTACTGACTACTCCTTGAACCGTACTGAACTAAATTATGGGGGAGGCTGTAGATTATATGAGGATGAATTTTCTTAGGAAGAGGATGGAGTTTGTAATTGGACCCTATTACCCGATAGCCTTTTTATTTCAATGCATGGAAGGAACACATGTGTACCCACATGTGTGTCTTGCTGGGTGTCTGTTAGGGGAGCATGGCCCAGGCCTGCAATGTGATGATAGCTATAGGACTGATGGCAAGAGGCAGCACAGCCACAGGCCAAGAGGAAGGGCACACAAGATCTTTGTGTCTCCATTCTCGCCTTCATCATGCATTGCTGTCTGATGTTCATTAACCCTTAACCCGCTAGTGCTATGTGAAGTCACACCCATTCCAGCCACAATCCAAGAACCACCATGCCAAGCCAGCACACCGAGAATTGGTAAGTCCCCCATGACCTGCTTCCCTTTTTCAGCATTTCCTCCTTCTCTCCCTGAACACACATGAAGTCAGTGTGCCAGCATGGGCTGGACAACCAACCTTTGTGGGCCACCTCATAAAGTGTCTCTTCCCTGCAGGATAGCAGCTCCATTTCACTTGTCCTGCTACCCTCTCTTCCAGTGAATTCAGGCTACGGCCTAATTTGTAGGGCTAGCTTCCTCAAGTCTCAGCCTCAAGCCTCCTTCCCAGACAAACTCCCCTAATGGCCAGAACAGTTACTCAAACTACTGGGAGGCCCAGGGGGCCAGGTTAGGAGCATTTAGTGGGAGAGACGAGCTCCTCCACCGCAAGTGGGTGAAATGATTTCACGGCCCACTGACAGACTCACCTCTTTGCCTGTAACCCTTGGTTTAGACTACAGAGAGCTGCTCTCTAACCCCAGACGTTGCTGTGGCACAAGCCGCAGAAACCTCTCTCTTCTTGTGCCACTTCCACAACTTTTTTCCCTTTTTCTTTCATCCCAACACCCTAAACTCCCCACTTTCCTAGTCCCAGGCCTCTCTGAGAAACCCATATGATTTCCCTACATCCTTTCTCTCCCATCTTTTCCCCCTGCATATTGTACTTGCATCATTACATGTCCCCCTTTTCCTTCCAAGGACTTCCTTTCTCTTGCCTCCTCTGGTCTATAGCAACTGTTTGTCGTTTGGATTCGCTGTGGGTGAATAGTTAAGGTGTGTGTACACGTACACGTACACGTACACACACACACACACACAGCATAGCTTTATTTTGATTCCCATTCCCTATTACTATGAATCATCCCCAGAATAAAGTTGGTTCTGTTGCACCTTTCACTCTCCCCTTTGTCTTCCTTCCCCACCAAATCGCTGAGCCATGCCACTGGCCACTACACAAAATAGACAAACAAAATAGGCTTTCTTCATACGTGCGTGTTACAAATGTTTAAGTGTACACCCAGTAACAAACGCTTCTAATCCTACAATTCCTTGAAGTGGTAAACTGAGTCATACTGAGCTAGCATCCAGACTGTGCGTTTGTCACCCTACATGTGCTTCTGGGTCAACATCTAACACTGTGTGTGTCATCAACAAGGCACTCAGTGGTAGCTGAAGAATAGTACTGGAGCTCAACGCCCATACGTGCCTGTTGAACATGTATGCACACACAGTACTCTCCTGCACAGACTTATGTGCACAGGAAACATGCATCTTCTGACCTGTCAAGTTTACAGCAAGGAATCAACCTGTATTCAAATACATGAGAAAATCCTTTTACATTGAATCAAATATCAGCAGTGCCTTTTACTTTTTACCTCAAGTATGTATTTTTCCAAGGGCCTGATATCTTCTAGCACCCGAGGATCCTGATGGATTATCACTACTTCTTTCAGTGGATACTGAAATAAAAATCAGTGTTAGTCTGGAAAAAGAAAACCAAAGCTACAGCAAAATATGTATCTTAGCTTTCTAAAATCAGTGGAACTTATTGATTTACTTATGCTATCTTCTGACAGAGCCAATATGTGCTTATGGGATATTGATATAAAATAAATTAAAGAATATCTTACCTTTACTGGAATCGTTTTCCTATCTCTGATTACCCGTCCAAGTTCAATAACAGATTGCATTCGGGAAACGGCACTTTCTATATCGTTATCAATCAGATCCTCCCTAGGTTCAAAAGGTAAAAATATATTTTGAACTCTGCCTATGTTGTACCAAGTACCTTACAACTAACATCAGAACTAACCTTTAAAATCCATTTTTTAAAAAAATCCTCATTTAATCCCTTTCAGACAGAGCTTCCAAAAGCAGCACTTTTGATCACCTTACATGTGAAAGCAAATGCCAGTCAGACAGTTCTGAAAATTGTACATGTGAAAGCCAAGGTGAAACAGCTGACAGAGTGATGGACATAAGCTAGAGAGACAGGATTCTAATCCCTGTTAAATCATGAAGCTCACTGAGTAACCCTGAGTAAGTCACTCACAGCCCAAGCCTATCCTTCTCCCCTATTGGTGTAGCCAGTGGGGGAGGGCAGAATGGGAGTCTTTGGAAGGGAAAGGGGATTTAAATCTCCTTTCCCTTCCAAAGCCTCCCATTCTGCGCTCTCCCACTGCCTGCACCAGTGGGGACAAGGATAAGATTGGGCTGCCACTCTCAGCCTAAACTGGCCCATAAATTTGCTGTGATAATCCCATGCATGCTGCCCCGAGTTTCTAAGAGCAAAGGTTAGATAAAATGAAGTTTAACAACAGTCATTCAATTACCTGCTATGAAACTGCTGTTCATGTGAATCAATTAAACTGTATGACAGACACATTAAAAAAAATACCAGAAGACAATCAAAGGATACTGGGAAGTCAACACTAAAACTAAGAAGTAAGGAGGAGATGAACTTGGACTGTAGATAAGAAGAAAGGAAATCTATTCTTACTGACACCCTGACAGGGGAAAGGAAAAGAGAAACTGAAATAGGCTGCCTCCCATTTCTCAGATTTCCCAGCAAAACCCGTAACTATGTGTGACCAGCAGAATGTAAGCAACACACTCAGAACATGATTTAACTTGGAAAATTTCAATCCTGCTAGAAATAAAATCACCCTGACAGCTCAATCCTATCCTGCCCCTCCATCGGTGCAGCGAGAACTGGAGGCCCTGGAAATGAAAGGGGATCCAAATCCCCTCTAAAAGGGGATTCAAAAGGAGATTTAACTTGGGTTTGGAGTTTATATGGGTTTCCCCAAAGACATCGGAATTCTGCCCTCCTCTGCTGGTTACACGGGTAGAGGAGCTGGGGAGGATTGTGCTGTGAGACAGTGGTTTCCAAACTGGGAGACACGGCTCTCGGGGAGGGGGCAGTTAGGGGAAAGCCACGGAATCCTCTCGGAAAACAATGCAATGCCAATTGGGAGGCATCCAACATAATGTAATGGGGAGCCGCAGACAATGTTCAACAATGGTTAAGGGAGCCACAGGTCAAAAATGTTTGGGAAACACTGCCCTAAAATGATAGCAGAAAATGCGGAAGCAGTCTAGAATGGTGACTTGGAAAGAAAATCTCACATGTTATGATTAAAAGGACAAAGAAAGAATTTTAGGGAGGCAAAGCCCAGCTTCATTACAGGTTATGTATTAAATACAAACAAAGAATAAGAAAACAAGACTGTTTCCAGTAATTAAAGAGTAATTCACTAAATTTGCAGTGGGTGCCATTAATTGGGGGGGACAAGAATGTACCTGGGACTCAAGAAATGAAGTTACTTTCCTAAAAATAACTGAATATTTGTTCTAATAAATCTTATACAATACAAGTTCAAAGGCATCCATAATGACATTCTTCTATGTCACAGACCAGCATATTTCTATACTGCAAAAAATCCACAGCATTCAGAAAAAGATTTATTTTCCTCTAAAGATCATCAGAGGAAAATGCCTTTAGCTTTCTTGATTAGTAGTGACTCTAAAGCACAAGGCACTCGACTGATGAACCCAAAAAAATCTGTATTCACATCAGGGAAAATCCCACAGGTCATAATAAGAAATATTCAAAACAAAGCCAATCCTTTCTGCCAACAATATTCATCAAAACAAGTGCAGGACTCCTGGTATTTTGTCCAGTCAGATAAAGTCAAATGTGGTCAGAACATCAAAAAGACAATAAGTAAATAATCCTCTTTCGAACGCACTCATTCAAGTGAATTGACTACAAGGGTCCTTTCTGTAGCTGTTTGTCCACCATACCCTTGTAAAATGGTCTCTCTCATACTCCTCCATTTGGGCTGGTTTTCTGTAGCAACAAAATACACTGTCCACACATTTCAGTCCATAATTCAACATCTAGTCTGTGTATTTAGGAAAGTATAAAGCCATGAAAAATTGCAGTTGTACAGTAACACATTCTAGAGAAATTTTAGAACAAATTTGGAAATGTATCCAAACTGAAAGGCATAATATTTGGTCTTATAGGCAACACATAATAAAAATAAGAACATGACAGAGTTATCAGAAACAGAAATCTATACGGGCAAGAGGGGGAAGAGAAAAGTACCTTAGGTCATGGGTTCTCAACCTGTGGTACGGGTACCCCTAGGGGTATATGGACCTCTTGTTGGGGGTACACCAAGCCCTGCCCTGCCCCTTAACTGCCCCATCAGCAGCTAATTAAGTGTTAATTAAGAACATAAGAAGAGCCCTGCTGGATCAGGCCAAAAGCCCATCTAGTCCAGCTTCCTGCGTCACACAGTGGCCCCACCAGATGCCTCAGGGAGCACAAGACAACAAGATAACCTGTTTCCCGTTGACACTCCCTTGCACCTGGCACAGAGAAAACCCACTTCTAAAAACCAGGAGGCTGCTTATGGCTTGTAACCTGTGATGGTCTTTTCCTCCATGAATCTGTCCAAACCCCTTTTAAAGGCATCTAGGCCAGATGCCATCACCACATCCTGTGGCAAGGAGTTCCACAGATGAATTACACGCTGGGTAAAGAAATATTTTCTTTTGTCTGTTCTAACTCTCCCTCCACTCAATTTTAGTACATGTCCCCTGGTTCTGGTGTTGTGCAAGAGGGAGAAGAATTTCCCTCTATCCACTCTCTCCATCCCATGCATAATTTTATAAGTCTCAATCATGTCCCCCCTCAGGCGCCTTTTTTCTAGGTTGAAAAGCCCCAGACGCTGTAGCCTTTCCTCATAAGGGAGGTGCTCCAGCTCACGAATCATTCTGGTCGCTCTTTTCTGCACCTTTTCCAATTCTACTATATCCTTTTTGAGGTGTGGTGACCAGAACTGGACACAATACTCCAGATGTGGCCTTACCATCAATTTGTACAAAGGCAGAATGATATTGGCCGTTTTATTCTCAATCCCTTTTTTAATGATCCCGAGCATGGAATTGGCCTTCTTCACAGCCGCCGCACACTGGGTCGACACTTTCATCGACCTGTCCACCAGCACCCCAAGATCTCTCTCTTGATCCGTCACAGACAACTCAGAACCCATTAGCTTATATGTGAAATTTTGGTTTCTTGCCCCAATGTGCATCACTTTGCACTTACTTACATTGAAGCACATCTGCCATTTTGCTGCCCATTCTCCCAGTTTGGAGAGATCCTTCTGGAGCTCTTCACAATCCCTGCTGGTCTTCACCACCCGGAAAAGTTTAGTGTCATCTGCAAACTTGGCCACCTCACTGCCTATCCCCGACTCCAGGTCATTTATGAATAAGTTGAAAAGCACCGGTCCCAAGACCGATCCTTGGGGCACACCGCTTTTCACCTCTCGCCATTGTGAAAATTAACTTGGATTTTATTTTCGGAGCCCTTCTGTCTCTCTGATTTTGGTTTCTGGTTAATTTTTGTACTTTGGAAAATGTACTTTGGAGGGGTGGGGGAGGGAGGAACTGGTTTTGGGAAGTCTGACTTGGAGAAAAAAAAGAAATCCTTGAATCTCTCTCTCACTCTCACTCACACAGAGAGTTAAATAAGACATTTTTCACATTTGTTTTAGTACTTATTTAATGATTAATTACCTAATTAATTGATTGATTAATCCAATTAATTAGCAGTTAATTAGCAGGGGGTACTTCAGAAAATGGGACCGTAATAGGGGGTACCCAGGCCTCCACTGGCGTAGCTACACCCCCCCCCGAGGTTGGGGCGGCCCCCCCCCGACGCCCCCAAATAAAAAAAGGCCTCCAAAGGTTGAGAATCCCTGCCTTAAGTGACTTAAGCCTTTGTAATAGCAGAAAGCAGTTTTGTCCTCCTTTGTGTTTAACATATTTTCTACCCACTTACAGCGCAATCCGACTTAACCTTTGTGACGGTTTAACCAGTGGCGCAGCGAGAACGGGAGGCCCTAGAACGGAAAAGGGATTCAAATCCCCTCCAAAAGTGGAATTCAAAGGGGATTTGAATCCCTTTTCCGTTCTGGGGCCTCCCGTTCTCGCTGCACCGCTGGTTAAACCGGCACAAAAGTTAAGTCGGATTGCGGTGTTACTCTAACGCCGCAATCCAGTTCTGACGTATAGCAGACATCGACGGAACTCTGCCAGTGCAGGGGGTATTCTGGGGGCATTCAGATGCCCCTGGAATGCCCCCTGTGCTGGCGGAGTTGTGCCAGTGTCCGTTCCACATCCGAACTGCGCATGTGAGGCGTCCGAGAGGGATTACGCTGGTGTCCATCCTGCGTCCGTCGGCATACGGCAAGTTACGCTGGCATTAGTGCTCTTACACCGGGGGATCTACTGTTATACCGGTGCAAGAGTTAGATTGCACCCTAAAGGAAGAGAAATGCAATCATTAAAGAACTAAGAGTAGTCTTATCCAGAGTGTTGACATGTCCCATCATCTCTTGCAGCATTACTACTGCCATTAGTCTAAGGTAGCTCCTCTAGTAATCATCTAATTCTGATGGGTTAAAATGTCTCAGGACCACCATAATCCTTCCATTACAACCCACAAAAATATTACAAAGTGCAAAAGGGGTCTTACATGACCACCTGTTGCAAGCAGAGTTCCTCACCGGACTTGAGGAAGCATGAGGTAGTGAATGCTGTCAGTGTTCTTCTCCTGAATGCAAGCTGGATCAATAAGAGTCTTCAGATTCTGGTACATCAGTTCCGTGATAAATGGAGTGTAAGGTGCCTGAAATGAAAGTTTTTCATTATCCCATCACTCAGGGGCATGCTCCATATTTTCAATCAGTCATAAACTTCTGCTAAAGTGGTTAAAGACCACATCACTGGATTGCATCATCTAGAATTGAAGCTTTCCTTCATATTTTGCCACAAAAATATTTGACAAGTATTCTTGATGTAGAATTTAATCAGGAAATTGTTTCCACTTGAACAACTACATCTCAGGGTTTACATCATTGTTTGGGGAATCAAAATAGCCAAATTATAAGATATAATACCATTTGTATTGTGTCTGTTGCTTGCACATTTGCAAGAAAAAGGTATGTCTCCTACTTGATGAATTTCTGATCTTTTCATGAACAAGTAATCAATATAGAAAAGGCCCACTCTCAGGGACCAATGTCGTTAAGTAATCCAGGTAACTTAGCTCTGCAGACCAGAGACATGAAAGGACATAGCACTATTGTCTAGAATCTTAGCAGGCATTAACTATTTCCTTACACCAGAAAACGGGAGGGCCCTACAAGCACCATTGTAGACTTTGCTAATAGCAGTATTTTGCACAAATACTGTACCTTCTACTACATTAGAAGGAAGTTCCTAGGCAGGAATCACTTTTACTGTACTATAAGAGTTAGTTAGGCATGGAAAAAAGAAGCATTTGCTGGCTCTCCGAAGAGGTTTCAGGTTTCTCCGTTACCAGCTGGTTTTACTTTTATTTTCTTCCTTCCCTTGATCCTGCTGGAACTCAATGGACCTGCTTCTCTATGAGAGACAAAGTGTCCTCAGTGAACAGTTACAAACACCAGGTGCTGTAGTTTTACTCAAGCTAAGAGGATGTGGACAAGGCCAACACTTTGGATGACAGGCTACTGAGAGCTCTATGCAAAAGTAGGATATCCATATCCTACATACAAAACACACAGGAGATCAACATTAAGGTAACGCTTGGTACTTCACAGTATGGCAGGCAGAATTTGACCCCACTACCATAGTGAACATGTGGCACTGCCCCACCTGACCTGATCTCACTGATGCACCACCAGGGAGGTGCCTGGAAAAAGAGATGCCATTTGGGGAAGGAAGGTGCAGACTGAAGCCTCGACTGTGGGGGCAAACAGTCTACTCATGTGTACAGATGCTCTCTCTAGTGGCCGGTGATGGGACTTGCAAAAAAGTGATACACACAAACAAAACAAAATGGTGAAAGGTTCTGCATTAGGAGGCCACTACAAGTGAATCTGTTAACTCCAGTCTTCCTAATGATGTGGGCTTCTCTGAATCAAATGCCATCTTGTTTGAAAAGGCAGAGTATTACAAAAGCTAGAACCAGGGTCTGTACATATTCTGCATTTGGAAAACTAAAATTCTGCATAAAAAGAGTTAAATCTTGCAACCCATAACCCCTCCTTTTTAAAAAAAGTTCTGCATAAATTATTATGGTTCTGCTAGTCATGGAAAGAGCAATAAGCCATGCAGGTTACATAAGCCCTATTCTGAACCACAGGAAATATTTTCAGCCACCTGTCCAGCTTCAGACATTTTACTAGATAACCAGTGAAGATAAAATGTCAGTAACGTGATTTTACTAGATATTGCTCAGACACAGTCAAGCATATCTATACAACTATATAGGCTAGAAACCTGACTTTAAAAAAAGCCAACATTCTCAACATCTGCCCCAATTACCACTTTCGGTGGTTTTCCTATGTTCCAGCAGAATCACAGACTTGAGATGTAAAACAGCAACGCTTCTGTACGTAATCTTATAGAAGAATGAATGGGACCACTAAAAGTATTTTTAAAAGTACATTCTTACCATAAGTCTGCACATGGAGTAGAGAACACTGAATAAGGTTTCTAAGGCCATAATGCAGTCATCCATCCCATTTTCACCCTACTCAAGACATATTAATAGAAGAGATAACCTACCATTAATTTTAATTTTACTTCAAGGTATGATTTTACACTCTCACACAAAATGACACTGAATTATAAAGGGCATGCAACATTTAATTCTGGGGCAACTATTGTACTTAATCACTCCCAGTTCTCAAGCATAATAACTGTAAGTAGGAGTAACTACCTACCTTTAACCTCCTGCGATTCATTCTGACATACCAGTTGGTGAGAATGTCTACAAACTTAACTAGCCGAGGAACCACGGTGTAGAGTCTGTAGGCTGTAGATGAAGAAACAGCACATTATAAGAGCCTTTAATGTTTTGACCAATCTTTTTTTCTTTATTTAAAGCACTGCAAATTTAAGAATCAGGTAAAAGCTCATATAATATTTTAACAACACTGAAAAACATTGACATGCATTGCTATAGAGACAGATTGTGAACCTTCTTCCTTTCCTCTTAACCAGGGGTTGGATTTCAAAACTTAGTTTCAAACTAACATTAAGAATGGAACCCCAATTAGCATTAATTATAGCTGGTGCACAAGTGATTTTCACTTTTTAAAGCATTTCTACAATGGACCCCCATATTTGTGGTCGGACTCCCGTATCCACGGATTCTCGGTTATCCGCAGGGGGACTCTGGAATGGAACTCCCACAGATAACGAGGTCCAACTGTAACCTACAAATAAATATCACTAAGCTGTAGAAAGCCATTAAAGGCTATATTGTGGCGCAGGACTTTTAGTGTCCCTTTTAACTTTTACACTGCTATGCTATTATGTGTTTTACGTTATTTAAGTATTATCGAGTTTTAATTATGTTTTATTATAACCCACCTTGAGAAGCTTGTTAGATCAAAAAGATATGTCAATCTAAACACACACAGATATCAGCCTAGTTACCTACTTAAATGTATTAGATAATAATCACTACTTGAATCCTGGGGAAAATTTACCAAATGAACACGAACTCCTAAACTTTAAGTACACACACCTGCCATTTCTGTTTTGAAGAACTGAATGAGCGACTGAGTGAAGGAAAGAATCCATTTATCCATGATGTTGTCACTTTCTTTAACTGTGTTCTCATTGTAAAGGAATTCCTTTCCATCGTCCTGTGAAAATGGGAAGGGAAAATGATATAGCATTATAATTTGATTGCTAGAGGAAGACTCTCCCATTGGCATCTACCTAACTTTAGCCCAAAATGCATTAACACTGAATGCTTCCAATAGAATTGGTGGGCTGCAGACATATCTGTATCTGACTATGTAACAATGTAAATGAAAGTAGAACTTCAGGCTCCTGATGTTCATGAATTGTTCGAGGAGCCAGTTGCAAACATTATTCATAACATATATTCTCATACCTGTAAAATCTCCATTGAAAATTGGGGTTTATGTATAGCCTGCCTATGTAAACCGCAAAAGGTGGTATATAAATACCGTAATACGGTAAATAAATAAATGTATGCAAGCACAATATATTTGCTGTTATTCTGTTTCTGTGAAGAAAAAAATCACCACTATCACCAAACCCAATCTAAAGTGGAATGCCACTCTAAAGGCTCTTTACCTTAAAACAGTTTTACTATCATGGTACATGGAATGAGTAGCAGCTTTGAATATAGTACCACCAGTTCAAATTGCTTGGCAAGCAAGGTAGCATCATACACCAATAGGTTCAATTGCTTTAATAAGGTTGGACAGTTTGAAAAGTGCTTTAGTCAAAAATAGCTGCTTTCAAAGTTCTCATTTGAGGATCTCTCATTTGGACTTTGCTCCCATTAGCAGCGGTACAAAGCACTTTGCTTCAGCCCTATACTGTAGTACATAATAACATTATGTAAATTGTTTAGAGGACTGCAATTTCAAAGTTAGCTTAAAAGGCTGAATGCAACTTTAGACACATTTGCCAGGATGCTTGGACTTACTGTTTGTCTTTTATATCTTCAAATGCTATATACAGGGGGGCCTCCATATCCGCGGGGGATACATTCCAGGCTCACCCCATGGATACTTGAAACCGCGGAAAGGGACAAACGCCCCTCCACAGTTTTCTGAGCCCCCCCCCCGCATGAACGTGCAACCCCCGCGACCCCCCCCCCAGGCACTTACTTTTAACTTTGGTGGCTTCAACATGAACATGATGAACGGGCCTCATGTGACTTCCTGCAGGCCCGTCCATGGAGACTAGGTGCTTAGAGAGTCTCTGCGGCCTCTCTAGACACCTAGTCTCCATGGACGGGCCTGCAGGAAGTCGCATGAGGCCCGTTCATCGCGTTCATGTTGAAGCCTCCAAAGTTAAACGTAAGTGCCTGGAGGGGGTCGTGCGCGCCCCCTCCCACCACGACCCCTCCAGGCATTCCTTTTGAAGGCAAAACAAAGCTTCTGACACTAAAAGTAAGTGCCTGGGGGGGTCGCGGGGGGAGGGGGCCATCCACGGATAACTGAAACCGTGGATAGCGGATCAGCAGATCGGGGGGGGGCCCTGTACTGTTTTTATTTTTTATTTGTTTAGAGAGGGAGCTGCCCCTTCCAAAGAGGCCAACACACAGTAAAACGTTAAAAACAGATCAAAATTATACAAAATATAGCACAGCAGATCACATAACAGTCAGCAGGAATACAACAAGACCACCATCATAGAGGCCTTCTCCTGCCTATGAATGAAAATGCTCTATGGGAAAGCCTTGTTCTTACAGTGCAGTGCAAAGCTAAGAGTGGCTGAGCTGGGCAGGCTTCCCAAGGAACAGCATTCCATAGCTGTGACATCACAACCTAAAAAGCCCCATCTCAAAAGCCACACCTCTGACAGCAGGGAGGAAAGTGGAGAAGAGCTTCCAATGTCCATCTAAGTGTTTGGGTAGGAGTACAGTATATGACTGAAGATGCTCCTAATGACAGACAATCAACCTGCGACCGACAGAGTCCTGAAGGTCAGAAATGGGACTTTGAACTGGACTCAGAAGCAAACTGGTAAGCTGTGAAGGTAACAAAGTACTGGGGCAATAAGTTTGTGCTTCATCCTAATCAGTATTCTAGCAGCTGCATTCTGGACCGATTGATGTTTCCAAGTCATCAAATGGCAGTCCCACAAATGACGGTAGTCAGCTCTTTCATGCCTCACTAATGTCCAGACTAGATATACAGCTGCACACTCTCATTTAAATAATGCTGAGCCACATTTCTATTGCCAATTCAGAAAAAAACATGCTTTGTTTTTGAAATTGCAAAACAACTCAGTTAAGTAAATGTATCTTCCAGGTGTAACTCTAATCAATCTGTAAGATAGAATAGGAAGACATGAACAAAAGTATCAGCACCAAAGCTTAATTCCATTATATTTTTTAAAAAAGGAAAATGTAAAGTTTTAGAGCAATATGGAAAACCGTATTATGAACATTGTCTGGGGACCCCCAGAAATAGCTGATTAATTATGAGGCTCTGAAATTCTCCTTGCAAAGGTGACTGCTAAAAATGTAGATCAATTTCCAACATTATTTGCTGAAGTCTGCTATTAGAAGCAAGGAAGGCAGCAAAGTCTCCAAAGTGATTTTAAAAGCTAGTGTAATGAGAGGTGAATAATTATAGTGCTCTATGGGAATGAGCTATCTTCAAGTTATCAATCTCCCTTTGGAAGTATAGCTTATTCCACTAGCACAATGTATCTTTTAAAAGACACTTTTTCTTACCCAAGAATCTACATGCCACATTCTCCCTTCAATAATAGTTTGAACTAGTTAGCAAGAGTTATTGAGAAACAAGGTTAGAATTGAAGTACTGACTGAAAAGCATTCAAAATTTTCATCACTGACTCGGGCCTGGCATTTTCCACCAGGTTGCCGAAGTGTGCCTTGAAAAGTAGAGAACTGCTACAAATACACTGCTGCCATCCTCAGTTTAAGACTGCTTACCCTTAAGCATGCAACAACAACACTATCAAACTAGATAGTGACTGTTAAAATTATACAAGTCAAGAACAATCCTAAACAATTTAATGCACATTTGGTATCACATGTATGCCAAACATATTATAAGAGGCTATTAAATGGCATCAAAAATGTATGTTCTTTACCTGCTGGCCCTATCCTCTTAACTCTAAATATTCTGTATTTGTGTTGAAGGGAATATATGCTATTAGTTCCCTCATGCTAATGGGGGGGGGGGAATCTCATATTTTATCCTCACAACAATAATTCTGTAAGGGAAGTTAGGCTGAAACATAGCGGCTGACCCAGACCCACAAAGAAAGCTTCGTGGCTGAGTGAGGATTTGAATCCAGTCTCCCCAGTCCTAGTTCAGCACTCTAAACACTATTATCAACAGCTCCAATAAATAAAGGAGGAGAAAATGATGGAGGGCAAAGCTCCAGTTTATTTTAAAAGTTATGCTGACCCATTTTATAGAAGCTATGAGACCCTCTTCCATCAAAAAGGCAGAATAAAAATAAATCAAAACACCTAAATAGATGGCACGCTTGGTAACTTGAAATTCAATATTAATAGTACTTAATAATGACTAGAAAAGTGCATAATGTTTAGTGGTAGCATCTCAAAACTTTATACCTTAAGCTGCAGAATGACAACATTCTGAATGAGGAAACGATATGCATTGTACCATGGCAGGAAGACATCCTTCAGCACATCTCTTACACCTTCTTCTTTAAACCTTAAGTTCTCTGCTCTCACCACTGGAGAATTGATGAGATACAGCCTGAAGCAGCACACACAAATAAAACACTGTAGTGAAAACCTGATTTGTCTTTATGTACATTCATTGGTGTTATTTACCCTCCATCTTAAACACAAAATTATATTGAAAGGCCAAAATTTTGTTCAGTGCATGCAAGATCAGTATAGATTGCTAAGATACAACGTATGCAGCTGAACTGGCAATCCTTATTTGCCGGTTTTATTTATCCCAAACATAGTTGCATCTAGCCCTTCTTCCATCATCTCCCTTGTCACCCTCCCCCACTTATTACACAAAAGTATATTAGCATTTGTCTCAACAGTCCAATCTAGCTGGAGATTTCTCTGCTTCCTATTCTCGCTCTATATCAAGCTGCTGAATGCATCTTTGGAAGGCATCCACAATCTTGTTAATTATTTTAAATGGGAAAATGATAGAAATTATTTCACAGTTTCATATCATGAGATATTATCTCATGATATGAATTTTTAGATATGATATGATATTTTAGATAAACAAGACTTCACACATTATGCATAAGGAAGATGATTCCTACTATTTACAGTACAGAATATAGTTAAAACCAGCTAAAATCAGGAAATGTACTGTGGAACAAGACATGGATAACTCTCAGCCGTTTACCTGTTTTAGAAGCCACCCAGAGACTTATATTAACAACTAAAACTTACTTTAGTTCTTAATATAATTTTCCCTAAGAATTCTGAATGACACTTGTTCCACTGAAGTGAATGGAGAGCATAGGAAGAGATGTCAAATATTTTTATTTTACAACCCACTTTTCTTTTAAAATGACCCAAAGCAGCTAACACAAAAATATCAAGGTATCATAAAACAGAACACACACAAATCAAACACAACTATACTCAACATCAGAAATAAAGCACGATCTTGAAAAAGCAGCAACAAATCAGCCAATATGAAACACTTCCTTAGAAAGCCATGGTTTAGCCAGTCACTGAAATGCATATAGAATGGAAGCTTGTCAACCACAAGGGCATTCCAAGGAACCTGCACTACCACTGAAATGGCCTTGGTTATACGTATGATAAACCAGACATCCAAACCAAAGGGCTTCTGATTATGACTGCTGCATAAAGGAGAATGTAAGTATCCAAGTCACAAAATATTTAGGATCTTAAAAGTATTGGCACCTTGAACTTGATCTGGAAGCAGACAAGAAGGCTATGCAAATCAAGCAAGGCTGCTGTAATAAGCTTCCAGCAGACTGTCCCTGCTAGCAGATGAGCTGCTGCATTTGCACTAATTACAGCTTTCCAGGGCAGCCCCACATAAAGTGAATTACAGTAATCTAATCTAGAGGTGACCAGAACATGTAATCTCAATGCCAGAATCCGTAATGTTGAAAGTGCTTAATTTGTAAGTGGTCAACACCCACTACACACATTACCAAAATAGTGGATTCATGTCAGGACGTCAAGCATCAAACACGTTTCATTAATATGGCAAGGGAACATGAGCTCCTTCCTGCAATACTTTTAATTTGATTTTCATTAAAGTATGGCTCTCATATGTTACAAGGAGAATGTATATACAGATATGCGCCAGCTATTCCCATTATGAGCAAAAGGCCCTAAATTGTAACAGCAAGAGATTCACAGCAAAAGTTGAATTGTATTCATTCAACCTTTCAGTAATGATGTACTGTACTTTGGTCCCTGGGCGCTTCTTTTCATCTTGTGTTCTGAAAAATGACCTGAACATACTGCAGCACCATGCAGAATAAAAAAGCATCCTCAATAAACCCTACTTGGATGCAGTGTTTTTAAAAGATAAATGAAACTTAGCATGAAAAATGGCAATATAAAACTGGCATAAAGCGGAATTTTTAAACAAGACACTTTGAATAAATACAGTAGCAGTTTTAGTGGCTGAAAGCCTACCAACTGTACTGCGATTCAAAAGAACAGCAAGAAACTAAGTCAATACTAGTTACTTATACTTCTATTTAGGGTTATCCATTTTCCTTAAGCAGCTTGAAATGTGCAAAATCACTGTATTCACCAATAAGCTGAGGAAGATATTTTTATGTGGTACTTACTCAAAATTTGCATTGGAGGAAAAAAAGCATTTTCTACAGAAGCTAAATTAGCTCAGTATAGAGAGGAAAAACCCTCAAGACAGACAGAAGTAGCTTATTCTATAAACAGAACACATCAAGCGCTTGACATCAAGCACTTCAGATAAGTTCAGACAACTGAACTGCAGCTCTCTCCTTAAATGAACTTCGAATGCACTATTTTGCATTGTGTGTGGGAGTATGTATAAATAAGACATTAGTGTACACATATCAGGCAGGCAGCAGGCAAACATAGATTTATCTTGCTGGAAAAAACAAGGACAATAATGAATGCTCTTGAAAGCTAGGGATTTTCATCTAGGTAAAAAAGGAAATAAATTTGCCCAAGTCTGTGACATGAAATATCTTATCCTACAAGTAATATATTTAAGAGAGACAGCACACTCTTCAAAGGGGGGGGGGGGAGAGCTACATTCTAAGCTATTCACACCAGAATATTCCCAAATTTCTCAAAGCTACTAGAGGCCTTTTCTTACAGAGCTATTTTAAAATTGGTGATCATTCGTTTGCAAGCGCAACAACCAATTTCCACACAATTTTAAGATAAGAGATCGCTTCTATTCTAGTCTCTTAAAATAGGTCTAGACATAATTTACACAGTATTATTAAACATCTCAAAAAAGGTAGTCAGCACTATTCTAAACCAACATTCTTTCTAGCACTCTCTGCCTCAATCCATCCATGAGGCTTCTGGCATTAAAAAAAATTACAAGACGTTTTAAGGGTAAAATGAGCTGAACACACAGAATTGCTTTGCATAAGAAAAAGACTGGCAAGTAATGCAGGAAGATTATTCCTGGCCTTTTAACAATCTTGACTACAGTCTCACCAAAGTATCGGAAGGTTTCTCAGCACACCCACCCTTTTCGTATGTCACAAAGCTATTCGTGTTTAGGGTCTGAGTGAAGCTGTCAACTTATGAAGATTTTTTATTTTTTAAAATGTGCTCACTCTCCTGGTAAGAAGAATACTGCCAATGTGTGAAGAACCACCAGTGCTGGCATCAGGGGTCATCCAGGGTGGGCACAACCCCTGAACTCTCAGTAGCAGTACCCAATGCACCACCAAGGGGGCTGGAAGAGGTTCCATGGGGAGTCCAGTGCAGAGCTTTGCCCCAGGGCCCCCAGCAACCGAGCACCAATACTGATAGCAGCACACAGACACACTAAAGCAAACTGCAAAGGCCAAGCTTTGGCTGGATATAAAGCAAAGGGCCCTTGAATGTTATGGGAAAGAGATAAACAGGCTGCAGGTTCCTACCTCAATGCATCAGCCCCATAAGAATTTACAATGTTTGCTGGATCTGGGTAGTTCTTCTTCCGTTTGCTCATCTTTTGCCCATCACTAGGAAAGAAAAGAACATGGGGTCTATGACAATGGATGCATTGATGAAAGCGTTCTTCCAGCTACTCTTAGGAAATCAGTCCACCATTTCTGACAGAAAGTACTAGACCCTGATTAGAGCAGTTTATATCTCTACAACAACAGACGTTCTGCAAAAATGAACAACAATGGAACAAGTGGAGAAATAACCATACATTTTCCTATGCATTCAAAGTGAATCCAAAGTCTGTTCATTCTTCCCTGCTCTTGAATATATTTAATCCTGGCTCTTTTCTGAAAGGATTGTGCTCCTCAGATAGTTCCTTTTGGGGTGGAAAAAGCAGAGTTTTTTAAAAAAATAAATTAATACTAGTGGTACCCCAGCTATGGCTAGGTAGTCAAGCTAGGACTACACAGAAATCTTCAACATTTGCAGCTTACAGCTGAAGTAAGAACTCAAGAAAGAACAAAGTATAATACTTGCCTGGCAAGAACTAGGCCATTTACAATGACATTTTTGAAAGGAGGTTTCCCAAAAAGAGCTGTGGACAACACTAGCAAAGTGTAAAACCTGAAAAACAAAGTGATAAACCCAATTTCAGGCAGTATTCCAGGCTGGTTAATGCCAACGCAGCATGCTTTCGGTTCTTACATGTCTTCATATTTTAAGTAAACAGAATTGATTCATTCTAGCACATTTAAAAGCCTGGAAACATTAAAAAGAGTGCTCACTGTCCAAAATTGTACTCTTATTATGCAGAATCTTGTGGAAAACTTTAACTTGTATTATTTCCCCAATTACAAGCCTCTAGTCCCACAGCAAACTATGTTATACAACAGTATTAATTCCAGAACTACAATGTCAGATGAATATTCCTAACGGCACCCAACAGAACTAAGTGACATCAATAATGCAGAATCTTGCCTCCTTTTATGGTGTGCATCTTTACCACTGCTTATATAACATCTGTGAATGTTGCTTAAGATGGTGCTACAGCTACTTCAAATTAGAGGGGAGAGGTGTGCACGTGCGTGTGTGCTTGCATGCGCTTGGGACTTGTTTTTCTTACATGACCACTGAATATTTAATCAAATGTAAAGCTATGTACGGTGTATTATAAATTAAATTCCCATTTTCCCACATTTATTGCTACATACAAACTGTTAACAGATGTGTCATAAGAAACTAGATACGACACTAGGACAATAAAAAGAAAGGACTGTGTCATGCCCTTTTGTCTTCCTGGAGGCATCTAGTTGACCACTGTAGAAAGCGGAATGCTAGACTATGTCCCTTTTGTCTGATCAAGCAGGGCTTTTCTTACATCCTTTTAAACTGAGTCCGACCAGTAAGAACTGGAGCAACTATTACTACTACCGTATAGCACCTAACATTTTCTAGTTCTGTACAAAGATTAAAGAACTCAACAGAAGTTACCCACAGGCTTACAGTCTAATACAGGGGTTCTCAATCCCTTCCCAGCCAAGTACCACCTCCGGCGCCACTCTCCTGCTGCGCACCACCAGAAGTGACTGGCGATGACATCACCGCCAGTTACCTCTAGGTTTTCAGAGGCCAGAAAATGCAGGTACAGGGCTCTGGGTGCGTGGGAGGGCCCTTCTCAGTATTCCCGAGAGGATCGGCCAAAGGGCAGGAGCCTCTCGGGAGCGAAAATGAGGCGCCGAAGGCGACACATCGGAACGGGATTCTGGCAGGTCGAGTACCACCAGCAGTCGGCTGAAGTACCACTGATGGTATGAGTACCACTGGTTGAGAACTCATTGTTTAATAGATACAACACAAAAGCAAAAATGTACTGGAGGAAAGAGGGAAACAGGACATTCATATACCACTACTTAAAGAATGACTGGAGAATGACTGCTGATAAAAGCATCTCTGGGAGGGGAGGAGCCAAACAGCTATCAGATATTAACGGAGTGATACCTTGGTAAGGACCAAACGACTGAGATAAAACCAACAAGATTTCAGGAGCTCACTGTCCTACAACCAAGAATTCCTTGCACATAAGCAGGATGCAGGAAGATGAAGCAATTCCTTCACTACACTGTAATCCCCAACCCACTCCTTCTTCTGCATCCCCCCTCACTATGCAGTCAATCCCCAAAATCTCCCGCCACTGTAGTTCTGTCTACGATAGATGGTCCCTGCACAAAGGGCTTATAATATCATGTCCAAGTTCTAGAAAACAGCTAGTCCATAGTGATTCTAAGAAGTAGAGGAGTTTCACATATTCTAGACCAAAGCTTGATTAGTTATAATTAAGCACTCAAAAATTAAATCAAATTATTTTAACACATTTTAAAGTTAGACTAACAAATGCTCCACAGGTGTAAAATCTTGCATAGGTCAATGGAACAAACATTTACCATCCTCTGGTTTGGTCAATGCCTTCAGCAATAAAATCAGCAGGAAAAGCATCTTCAAATTCTCTCTTCCTTTCAAATGGATAATGTACTTGGGCATAAGGCATGCTTCCACTTTCAAACCAACAGTCAAAAACTTCTGAAACACGATGTAGTACACCTTTCCCACAGCGGGATGGGATGATAATGTGATCAACACTAAGGGAGAAAAACATATTCAAATCAACATAGCTTAGACACAATTTCTGTTACAAAAGTAGGAAATTAGCCTTAAGTTACAATGTCAGATGGCTATTCTAAACATTATTTATCTAGTGTCTGTCTAATCTTTGAATTGGAGAGGTGTCAGATGATTGTAGATAAGCAAACATTGCTTTTATCTTTAAACAAGGAAAACAGGAGGATCCAGGAAACTACTGCTTGATCAGCTTCACATCAGTACCTGGACAGATACTGGTATTTTTCTGGATTTGTTGTTTTCATTGTCATTGTATTGTTTATATTGATCATATACCAATAAAGGCGGGGGGGGGGGGGAGAGGATCCTGGAACACATTATCAAATGGAATGTCTATGAGCATTTAGGAAATAGGGTGGTTTCTAAGAGCAGGGGGTTGTCAAGAACAAGTCATGACTGACGAATCTCACTTCCTTTCTTGATAGTGTGACTAATCTGGTAGACCATGGGAATGTCATAAACATAGTGTTCCTAGACTTCAGCAAAGCATCTGATGAGCAGCCCAATTCTATTCCCCCCCCCCAGCCTGGGCCATGCTGCGTGGGCCATTTGCTATCTCCGCTTACATGTCTCCGCTTACCCCGGGTAAATACCCAGCTGCCGTAATGGAGCTACTCAGTTCTCCAGCTGCTCTTGAGCGGCGTAGAATCGAGCAGCCCTGTGTAAGCAGAAAGGGCCCCCAGAGGGGAGACAGGATATGATGTGCTGCTGATCCCACAACCCTCCCAGGTCCAATCCGCCCACGCCCCTGCCCTGTAATGGTTTGTTTGCGACAGTCTAGGCCTGCACATCGGTGCTGCGCCAGCATACCTGGGGGTGGGGGTAGGATTACGCCAAAAGTCTCTCACGATATCCTTCTGGATAAAATGTGGGCTAGATGGGTTCAAAGTTAGCTGAACCACCGTTCCCAATGAGTGCTCATAAATGTCTCAATATCAACCTGGAGTGAGATATCAACTGGGATGACACAGGGCTCCTTCTTGGGCCCTGTGCTGGTCAACATTTTTATAAGTGACTTGGATGATAGAGTATGCTTCTTAAATTTGGATACGAGGCTGGGTTGGGGAGGGATAGCAAACGCCCTGGAAGACTAAATCAAGATTGAAAACAATCTTGACAGCCTCAATCATTGAGCCCAAACCAACGAAATGAAGATCAACAGAGACAGAAGTCCTGCATGTAGATACAAAACAAACAAAAAATCAGAGGCACAAGTACAGGATGGCGGGGGGGGGGGGGGAGATTTGGCTGGCAGCAGCATGGATTAAAAGGATCTAAATGTCTCAGTAGACTATAAGCTAAATATGAGCCAGCAGTGTGATGCAGCTGCAAAAAGAGAGCTAATGCATTGTTGTGATGCTTTAATAGAGGCATAGAGTACACATCATGACAAGTAATAGTTCCACTCAACTCTGCACTAGTTAGACCTCATTTTGAATACTGTGTTCAGTTTTGGGCACTACATTTTAAGAAGGACATTGATATGCTGGGGTGGGTTCAGAGGAGGGCTGCAAAGATGGGAAGGGGGTCTGGTCACTAAGTCCTATGAGGAACAGTTAAAAGAGTTGGTAATGTTTAGCCTGGAGAAGACAAGACTAGGGGGAGATAGGATAGCTGTCTTAAAGTATCTGAAGTGCTGTCACACAGATGAAGGGAAGGACTTACCCGAGGGCAGGACTAGAACCAATAACTTGAAGCTATAGGAAAGTAGATTTAGGTTAGAGATGAGGAAGAATTTGTCTGCCACAGAGACAGAGGAAGGGATGGGGCAAGGGGGTAGATTGCCCTTGCAGAAGGCAAGGGGGATTTACTGGTGGCAAGGGTGGCAAAATGGTAGCGGCAGAGAACACGTTGACATTGGTGCTGCAGGTGGCGGCAGCAAAGATTGTGGAATGGCTTGGAGAAGGTAGGAGAAGCCATCCGTCACCTTTGTGCGACCGTTTGGTTTCGCCCCCAACCGACCTCCAAGTCTTGGGCTGATGTCACTCAGGGGCGGGCCCTGTGACGTCGCATCCGGCTGTGCCATCACAGGGGGGTGGACCTTGCTACGCCACTGGTCCGGCACTGAACAGCCTGCCTCATGCAGTTGTGGGCTCTCCCTTGTTGGATGTTTTCAAACAGAGACTGGAAGGCTACTTGTCAACAATGCTGTTGTTCCCTGCACTGAATAGTGGGCTGGGCCTCCAAGGTCCCTTTCAACTCTAATACTCCATGATTGTATTTAACATGGTTTCGCAGATGGTCCAAGACCCCCATTTCATCCAATGGTTTTAAAGGGCTCCACTATTCTATCACAAATGCCAAAGATTAGACTAGCAATTACATTCTTGTATTGAACACTGCAAGCTGAAAATTACCCTAATTTCCCCACACACCTTTCTAAATCGCTTTTCAAAGGACAATGGTCAAGATAGGTTTTGCTTATGCACACTTGGAGTAACCTATGCTCCTCAATGAATCACTGCCTTTTAATCATTTTTGTGAGTAATCCTACAGTCCACAGTCTGAACCTGTCAACCAGGACAAACTATGGGCTTCCACCACCAGCCTAATACCTTGGCTATTACGGTATTAGCCAAGTATTCTACAAGCGTATAGAATATAATACGGTATTCTACAAGCCAAGGTAAAAGCAGCTGGGATGGGGGTGATCTGCAGCCCAAGGGGAATGGGTTATACCATACTCTTTTACACTGCCTATTTATGATGATTTGCGTCAGACCTATTTATACCCTCACTTTCCAGCACATGAAAAGAATACGGATGAATCCTGCATCTGGTCACTATTGGCAGCAGAATCCCGCGCTTTTATTAGTTATATTGCTATCTTTTATTAGTTGTCCAATGACGTCAAACTGCATTCAATATTTCCCCCAAACTTAAAGAAATATTGATTGCCCAGGGCAGAAGGGTATGTCACTCTGTAAACCATGGTGATTCATCTGTGAACTGATTTATTTTTCATAAGCAATGTAGTAGGGTGATTTGTTTGTAAATATTCTGTGTTATTCTTTTTGCCTTTGCTTGTTTGTCTGTTTATGTATGCCAATAAAGGTAGGTGTGTCTGTGTGCGTGTCTGTGTAACCCTTTCTCCTACCAAGCCAGTGTTCCCTTCAAACTGCAGGCTCAGCACCTGCCTTTTATAAGACAGTCAAAACGTTTGTTAAAGAGTCTACCCTATTAGTCTCCTAACTAACATAATACATCGCTCAACTCAAAAGGTGGGGAAAAGGTCATTCAAGGCCTGAAATCCTGCATCAGCTTGGACCAAGTAACAGCCATCCTTGAGCAACCGAGTGCAGCAACACCCTCGCTGTTCTTGGCGGCTAGAGCCATGTATTCATTCAACCATAGGTACTCTTCTGACCTCATATTGTTCACCAGCCAAGCAATCCTCAGTACCATGGTAGAGCTGTCAAGGGCAGAGTGGCAGCAATTTTTATACATGAAGGAAGGTGTGGGTGACATAAGAGTATTTGCAAAGTTGGCTAATAGAGTTACTAGCTTCTAGTCATCAAAGGTTTCAAAGTCTGTGCACAGGAGGCAAGGAGACTCTCTTGGACTCCACCCTCAAAGCAAGAGTTGGTGCACAAAGCCACAGGAAGCAGGATATGCATATGTGCGTAGATATGCGTGCACACTTGAAGGAGCATTATGTGTCATAGGGACAAGGATGGGGGACCAACTACACTTCTTCCAACAGGGTATTTACCTAAGGAGTAAATTCTCTGCATAATAAAGGAAAAATACATATTAATTAGATGGTTAGCATGGCAAACGTATCAGCAGGAAAGAAGAAAAACAGGTTATTTAACTGGTATATACACACCTGTCTGAAACGGCATTCCCTGCTCCCTCTATTAAAAGATGGGTATCCACTCTTATTCATTTTCATAAAAAATGCTAGAACACATGTTAAGTTGTATGCCAGCTCATTCTGGTTTGGGCAAACAGCATTTGCTAGATTCCAAGAATAGTAGATACGTTTTAAAAATGGGTTCAGCACAGACCCTAACAAACCCTAAAAGACCTTGGCTTCCTTTTCACTCACCTCTAATAATCACTAACCGTCACTAATCACTAACCTCTCTCTATGGAGATCCGTGACTTTCACTCCTGACAGCTCTTCCAGTTCTGCTACAGAACCAATACAGACCACCTGTTAAAGAAATATTGAACAAATATTAAGCAATACTGTAAAATTAAAATATACCCCACAGCTGATGCACATAATTGCAAAGAGGAAATTGAAACTATTAAAGTAACTATCATGTTTTAGAGACATATGTTCTGAACTACAATTACATAGTATATAGATTATGGGAAATGAAAAGCTCTTGAGCAAGGTTTCCCCAAACAGCCTAACAAGTTCAAGACATTCTCACTATAGCTCTAAACATATTTATAACTTGACCCTAAGCAAGCACATCCTACTGATTGCAGTATGATTGTTCATGGGGTCAAACTACAAGCCTACCATTCCTCCAGAAGCCCACTTCTCATTTCAGGGCATCACCAAGTCAGAGGACAACATTAAGAGATACTGTACTCCGATGCTGTTCCAGGCCTATCAAGTAATTGTAAAGGCCAAACTATCATGACTGCAAGACTGTCTGAAAGTAGCTCTGTGAGAACAACCTTTTCGGAGACATTTAGATACAACAGGTTATCTAGAAATGAAAACTGTTCACAGGATTTGTTGGAGAGTAAGCCAATGAATGACACTGCACAAATAGCAGATATGCCACAAGGAGCTCTCTCACACCCACAAGATTAACTATAGTATTTTTTTATGCTCTTAATTGTAACATGATCTGTTTTTATTAATTTTTAGATGCTGTTTTTTACTAGTTTTCGTGAATTGTTTTTTATTGTTTTAAAAATGATTATTTTTTGTACTGTATTGTATACTTTTTTCATGTTGTAAGCCGCCTTGGGTCCCTTCGGGGAGAAAGGCTGGGTAAAAATACTGTAAATAAATAAATATATTTCCTACCTGTTGGGCAGCCCAATCCTAACATAAAGATCCGCTAGGCTAGGAGGGAAGGTTGCTAAGGGGCATAGCTATCCCAACAGGTAGTAATCTCTTTTCCTGCCCCATGTACTCTTAAGCAAACAAACTAGAAGGGTCAGCTTCAAAGCCAACTTTCTCATTAAACCAAACTCAAATCTGAGCTAAACTCTAGTTCCCAAATCAGACTAGAGAAGAATTCCAAAGCAAAATTCTGCTTCTAGGCATATTCTTTAAAAAAAATATTTCCCTGGGTGTGCATGGGCAAACGAGAAATCATGTATACTGGGGGAGATGCTGTGCATCAACCAATCATATTCCCATTCAAGTACATGGATGATGATTTTTAGATTAGCTCTTACTCACCTCTTCAAAATCATCGCTGACCCACAACGGGATGGGTGTCCCCCAATACCGATTTCGTGAAATAGCCCAATCACGTGCATCTCTCAGCCAGTTTCCAAACCGCTTCTCTCTCACGAAGTCAGGAACCCTTATTTTTTTTAAAAAAGAGAATCTTATTTAAAATGAATAACCTCAAGACAAACCATTAAACATCCATAGCCTTTTAACACTCAAATTTTAGAATGCTGACAAAAGTTCTCTGGGCTGTTTAACCATTGCCAAAGGATCAGCAGCAGGGAAGCACAATCAAGCACTCTTCTCCTCCACTCCCATGAAAATGCCCCTTCTCCTCCTCCCTCAAACACACCAAGCAGCGCTAGTCAAGGTTAAAGGTTCTATTAAGCATAATTTATTATGAAGGGATTGGGGCTTGTTACATTAGCACAGACTCAAAAGGCAGAGCACTACGATCTGAGGAAAGTCAAACAAAAACAGTCACTCTTTCATCCCTAAATAATTTGGGGGGAACATAACAATGTAGTGCCCAAATAACTTTGAGTGAAACATCAAGCTGATGCCATGTGTTTTGGGAGGATTACTTTTGCTCACTGAAATACAATGCACTTGGACAATGAAGGATTCCTTATACCTTTGTTAGCACTTTACCACCATTCTTCAAAACACATGGGCAGCCCAATCCTACCATAGGATCCACCGGGCGGCCTCAGCCACCCGATGCATCCCGTGCTCCACCGCGGGCAGCCTCCCCCGCGGTGGAAAGCCTCCTCGGGGAAGGGGACGTTCGCCCCCTTCCCCAAGTGTAAACGGGGCTGGGGCCGATCGGCCTCCTCAGAATTCTGCCAGCTATTTTGCTGGCGGAAGTCGGAGAAGGCTGTGTAATGGCTCAGGTGCATGGCAGGGGAAAGGATTCGGCCAAGGCCAATCCCCGCCCCCTCACGGAGCGGCTGGGCCTGTCGGCCCCCTCTGTGTACCTGGGTCTGTGTACCTGGGTCTGGCACGGGCAGGAGACGGTCCAGGTGGCGGAGCAGGGGAGGCCGGCCTTGCACCGGCCTTTCCAGCTCAGAAGTAGACGCAAACGTGACTTATAGCACGTTTGCAACATCTTTGGCCGGCAGAACACTCGTTCCACTGGCCAAATTTAGAACAGGATTGCGCTCTGTATCTCAGGACTGAGTTGGATATAAGAACAAGAGAAGAATGATAGAAAATTCTTATGAGGAAGAAATACACTCTTCTAGCCTTTAGTTCTTTAAAACAAATAAAGCTGATACGGCCATTTCCTCTACAAGGCCTGTCTTATGCATACAGAGCTACATTTTCCTTGGCTGAGAAATCTGCTCAAGAACTGCAACTTGTTGGCAGACTGAGAGGGCTTTAAGGGATATTTCCATTCTTTTTTCACAAGGGGGGGGCACAAGAACTTCAAAGGTCATGTCATAGAAATTTGGCAAAGAAAGTGTACTATCTTCTTCCATAAAACATACTGCATTTTCTTCACACAGGGAAAATATATTACTGTTCATTTCAAGTTTGTATTTAGTATGTATGTAAACTGTAGGGGCAAAAAAGGAAACAGGTCTTCCCCCATTTCTGATTTAATCTTGAGATTACTGTATATACTGTAGTAGTTAAGAGCACAATATACAGTGGACCATTTTTATTTGTGGGTTCAGAACCCGTGAATTTGTTACACTGCGGGTCCCAGATCCGCGGGGTCCACACTAAAAACACCGTTAAAAAGAAAAAAGCCCCGAAGAGCCATTTTACCTTTAAATAGCAAAATTGCGGCATTTTCAAGCCTCCACGAGGCTTCTTGAAGCTTCACGACCCACTTCCGTATCGCGCGAAGGCTCTTCCCCCTCCCAGCCTTGTCCCAAAATGCACCCTGGGACAAAACTGGGGGGGGGGAGAGCCTTTGGGCAACACAGAAGTGGGTCATGAAGCTTCAAGAAGCCTTGTGGAGGCTTGAAAACGCCACGATTTTGCTATTTAAAGGTAAAACAGCGCTTTGGGAGGGGTTTTTTAACATATTTTTAGGTGTATCCGCGGATCTTTGTTATCCGCGAGGGGGTTGATATTACGTAAATTCCAACAGAAAATAGATTTGAATGAAATCAGTCAACAGAAAGACACTGCAAATGTCACTTTATTCTCTGGAAACTTGAATATACAGTACTGCAAGTTTCTTGACTTTCTATAAGGTTTTAAGTTATTTTTAGTTTGCAGGAAGTATATATAATGGCATGACAAACTCCCAGCATAACTGTTCAAAAAATTTAGAAAAACCCTGCAGTTTAGCTTTCAGATAGCATTAGTTTCCTTGCTTTGAAACAATGTAATTGCCTTTCAAAGTTTTAGAGTCTGTGCTTATTACTGTTACACTCTTTGTACTGACCTTGAGAGGCCCTATCTAAGTAGAAGTGGAAAACTGAATTAAGATAAAACAGAATTTGAGCAATTCATTAATGTGGAAAATGAATTTTGCCACCTGGCTACCATAGGTTGGCTTTCCACTTTAAGATGTTGGCAGATGGCACCTGTAACTTTAAGGGGATAAAAAGCTACTGAAATTATGAATAGATGCTATGAGAGACCCAGAAATGCAACAAGGCAAGCAACAATTATATTTATATCTACAGGTGTGTATTTATATCTACAGGTGTATTTATATCTACAGGTCTACAGGTGTGCCACAGGAGTTTTGGGGTTGTTTATTAGTAGGGCCACGGGGGGGGGGGATCCTCCCAACAGCATCACGATGTGCCTTGTCAACTGTAAAAGAAAAAGATGGTGTGCCTTGACAATTTTAGCACCTTGTCAGTGTGTCGTGAGATGAAAAAGGTTGAAAACTGCTGCTCTAGGGTAGGGGTTCTCAACCCCTTTCTGGCCGAGTACCACCTCCAGTGCCACTCTCCTGCTGCGTAGCATCGGACATGACTGGCGATGACATCCTTGCCAGTTACTCCTAGATTCCAGAGGCCAGAAAACGCAGGTAGGAGCTAAGGCTCTTGGCAGGAGGACCCTTCTCAGCGTTCCCAAGAGGCTCAGCCAAAGGCAGGAGACTCCTGGGAGCAAAAATGCGGCACCAAAAGCGCCGCATCGGAGCAGGGTTCTGGCAGTCTGGCGGTCTGAGTACCATCAGCAGTCGATCGAAGTACCATTGGTGGTATGAGTACCACTGGTTGAGAACCCCTGCTCTAGAGCAAGGTGCAGGGGTTGGAACGGGAAGGAGGGGGTTGAACGGAGGACGACAGAACAAGGCAATGACGAGGGCGGGGAGTGGATAGATCAGGTCTGGGAGGGGGGTGAGATCGGTGGCACCAATGCACACCGAATTCTGAGTCCATTCCTGGGCCTGATCCACCTGCATGGATCAACGCGGACATGTACCAGCAATATCGCTAGCACAGGTCCAAGTTGATCCGTTAGAGCTGCTGAGGCTTATCCCAGGGCAAGGGGACAAGTGTCCCCTTACCCTGATGATACCTCCAACAGCCAAAAAACCCTCGCAGGATGTAGCGTAGCCCACGCCAGCACCGCACAGGGTGCTGCGCATCGCCGCGCAGGGATTTATGTTGGATTGGGCTGTCGTAACTGAGCATTTGAGAATTATCAGCAAGACATCCAACTGCAGCACAGCAAGCAAGGCTTGTAAGACACACCTTGAATTTCCCCGCTCAGCACCAACTCTCCCCAGCTTGCCTCGCAGCTAGCCTGACCTGCTCGTTTCCTAAGAACTCGCCCCACCTGCTGCTCTACTACCCCGCTCTGATGCTGACAACAGCTTCTGATGATTTCTTACCAGTGCTTTGGGGGGGGGGGAGGCTTCAGGGAGGCCTGTGCAACCCTCTGCAGGCCTTCCTGATCTTCAGTTCGGTGAAAAACGGCAGTTTTCGGGCATTTCCGGTTTTCACGAAAACCGGAAATGCCTGAAAACCGCCGTTTTTAGCCAAACCGAAGATCGGGGAGGCCTGCAGAGGGTCGCGCAGGCCTCCCCAAAGCCCCCACAAGCCCCAGTAAGTAAGGTGGCATTTTGGGGGTGCAATTTGCGCACCCCCTTTTTTTTAGTTGCTAAATTTGGAAAAAACGTGCGTCTTAGAATTGAGGAAATACAGTATTAGAATTATGTTGTACATTCAGATCTACACGTGCATCATGAACGTCCCCATATCTGCATGTGTATGTTGGGCTAACTACACAAAGCAGCGGTATTCAGTGCCAACCAACAAAGAGAGCAGTTCTTGGGGTCTGGCCATTTTGAGTATGGGTAAAAACCAATTTGGTGCAGGTTCACACATGCACAAAGCAGCTGTTGCACATGTAAGCCCCTGATAGACCAAAGCCAATCTGACAGCTATTGTTTGACATAATAGCAGTATATGTAAATTTGTTCCAACAGTGGAACAAAACTATGTCTCTCGCTTTCAATAATAAAGCAAGAAAGGAAGATGCACGTTACAAAACAGCTAATGTTTTGTTAGAGATAAATTCTGTCACTCTCTTATATGGTAGAAGTCAGTGTCATTTTCAAGCTTCACATTCATCTGCAGTACTAGTTAGGCACTCCTATCTCCTTCGCAAATGAGAGACTGCCATCTCAGCAGAATGTAAACTCTTGATTTATCGCGTTACAACTACATCCGTACAAGATTATGGCAGATTCTATTTTCTTGTCAGTCGCACAGTACTTTGGACAGTACTTGTACTAGGATTCACAGTATGGATTTAAGCCTCACACACACGATGAAAGACTGAATTGTCTCATTATCTTCCACCTAGTAGAGAACACATAACTATTATGTGGTGGGCATCAGTGTAAATATTAAAATACGGCACAATAAAAGGATTGCTAAACACGTATCACTAGCTTACTATTACTTTGGCTTTTAATTATGTAAAAGCCAAAGTAATACATGTAAGATGCCAATAAAGGTTTTGGAATTGGAATTGACTTTTAATTAATCTGCTAGCATTATTTTGGAATAAATAGTTTAAACTATACAATTCATTTTTTACACCAAGAAAAGAAAGTTTCATAGCAAAACTGTATTTAATGTTTTGTTTTCCTAATAAGATGCTGACACATTAACCCTTTATACAACTGTTTATAATTCCGAAGTCATTGTCTCCACTTTCATGAAATCACACTTTTCTCCCCTAAACTACATGAGCCTAGAAACTGCATTGGGTATACTTGCCCAATTCCTGCATCCATCCCTCCCTCCCTCCTGCCCCATCACCCAGCTCACTCTCACATCTATACTGTAGTTCCTACATACCACTTGAGCTATATCTGTTCAATCTCAAAATTGAATAAACTGGGTCTCCAGCAGGAAAGCAGGACCCTGACCTTTCTAGCAATCCCAGTTCAAGGGTCCCAAGCGTAGACTATTTATAGATTTGCTGCCAAAACAACAAGCTAAACTGTTTACCCGCCATGCTGGTGTGTCACAAACCTTGGAGTAGCTCCTTCTACTAATAGCTTTCTGATATACATAAAATATAATTCTCACAAGGTCACACTCCCGTATGACTAACATTTGGGGCAAGACAGCATTGTTTCTTTGGGCCTTAAGAAACCATTAGCTTTCTAGATTTGTCTCTCCTGTTGCTCCTATTGTGGAAGCAAATGATATCATTGTCACGAACAAGGCAGTGAGCCTGCAGGATCCATGTCAGTTTTGTTGCTACAGGAAGGTTGATGGGGAATTCTCTCCCCCCTCCCCCCCCCCCGCTTACCTTTCCTATGGCAGAAAAGAGAAAAACAAACAGTCATCACCACAGTCATCTGGCATGATGAAGGTTCTAGTCAAGGTAGGTGTAGACGTACAGCCAGGATAATACCATCCAACTGACCTGGCTTGTGAACTGCCCTTATTTGTGTGATGTAAATAATACTTTAAAATGATCTTTGAAATCATTCTATAAAGTGCAATTGAATGTCCTGCCCTCACGTAACTACGCAGAGACAGAACAATGCGTTCAGGTGGCAGGCAGCAAAAGACATGCATACACTTGCTTCTAGTTATGGAGGAGAAGCCATGTCCCCGGCAACAGTCACTGCTGTCAGGGTTTTCAGGTGCCATTTATATCATCTCAGAAGCCAGCAGCCACCAAAACACTTGGGTAGGGGCAAGCACCGCTGCCCAGCCCTTGATGTCACTTGGAGCTGCTGTGTGAGGAAGAGGAAATAACCACAGGCCACTGTGGCCCCAAAACAGATTTTGTTGTAAAACGCTTTGGGAAGCTTTGACCTGAAAGAAGGTATACAAAAAAAATCAAATAATCTTGCAATGGGCAGGTCATTTGCATGGTATCATCCCAGCCACGCCACTGATTCAACCAAGGTTCTACATGCAAGTCACTATAACTGTATGGAATTGCAAAAATATTACCCCATAAAGTTTATGCCAAGATGCTTATGAATACCGGTAACTACAATCACCAAAATAAAAATTAAAAGTAGCAGACTGCATGAAATATTACAGTCAGACTAACAGAGATAAAAATCACACTCATACACTCAATAACCATGCTCCCACTATAACATTTTTTTATTCAAGTTAAAAGATTTTCCTGCCCTTCTGACACCTTAATTACTTTCAAGACTATAGTGCACATCCGATTTAAATTTTCCTGCTTGGTCAAAAGTGGTAAACACGATATATTAGATGTGCATTTACTCTGTACACATGTTCAGCACTTAGCCAGTCCAAGTTCCAATTTCGTCCTTCTCTAGATCTTTTGTAAAACACGTTTAAACATTATTTCCTTCAAAAGCTAACCAAAAAGTGGATTTTGCATCTAGAAACAAGGACCATAGCCACTGCAATACTTGATGGCACTTCAGCTCCCTCAACCAGTCAACTGCAGGAGTCACAGATACACCTGTTACCACTCCTTATTCTAGCCCATAAGCTCCATGCTTCCCCCGCAAGGGAATGTTGTTTCAGCACAAGGAAACTGGCAGTTTCCTTATGATCTTTATTCACCTGCAGAGGGAATCTATTCCAGGTATGGTAAGACCTGGATTCTGGTCCAGGTATGGTAAGACCTGGTAAGATCTATTCCAGGTATGGCAAGACCTGGATTCTTTATTCTGCAGAGGGAATCTATTCCAGGTATGGTAAGCTGCAGTTTCACCATTCCATAGTTCCTCACTGCAATGAAGTTTCCAGATAAAGATCCAAATAGGGAAGAGAAACACAGTTTTTCGTATACTGGGTTTTGTTCTTGTTATCACTAGGCTAAAGTAAGGATAAGCAACATTCTCTCATTACAGGACTGCCACTATTGTTTCCTTTACTCACAACAGCAGAGAAGCTACCATTATCACATGAAGATATTTTTGTTTAAGCAGGCCCTTGGTCTGACTGCTGTTTGGTTTCTCTCCTCAATCTGACATCACAGTCTGCGATAGTCTTTTTTTTTAATTGATCTTTTTGTGGTTTTATTATAGGATGTAAGTCGCCTTGGCTGCTCCATTTCATAGTAAAAAGGTAGAATAGAAATTCTAATGTATATCTAAATTAAACAGATCATTACTCATTATACAAGCCTTTGTAGTAATAAACCCTCCAACACCTTACAATTTACATTGACACAGAAAGGAAATTGGCACCACTGCTTTTGTATCTCGATTAAGCTATACTGCCATCTAGTTTTATAATCTTTTTATGTGTTTGCTTAAAGGGAGGCAATTTAAAGGGAAGAATAATGTGTACACTGTACACATAATAGGGGCCATAAGGCTTGTCATATTATTATTCCAAATTCTTCAAGAAAATAATCCATTTTAGCCAGCCACTCACCAAACCCTCGGTCAGACAGCAAGTTCTGGATCAACTGTAGATATTCAATCAAAATTGCTTTTGAGGAGTGGCGGGAAAATAGAGGACCTGACCTTGTTCCCAGGTAACATGTGGTTACACTGCAGTTGAGAACCTCTCCTCCTCCCACCCCCATACACATATCGACCTGGAGGGGGGGGGAAACCAATTATGACTGCCACACTGTAACAAGGTTAGATAGCTGTTTGAAGAGGTAGAAGTCACCAAGTTCAGGTGCATCTTTATCCCTTTCCTCTAAACCAGTGATTCTCAAAGTTCCCGCCCCCCCAATTCCAAGTGTTTGCGGGGGCGGGGACAGCGGTGGCGGTGATCCTGGGGACCACTGCCGGCACCGGGAAAAAAGTACCTTTAACACTTACTGGGGGTCCTGCAGCCCTCCGGAGGGTTCGGAGAATTCATCCGTTTGCAGCTGACACACAAAGACTATTTGAGCTGAACTCTGACTACTTCACCAAATAAAACATCAAGCCTATATAGTTTATTATCGGTAATTAAATTACCAAGAAAGCTGAATGCATAAAAAGTTAGTTGTTTCACTGAATGCAAACAAGTGAATGAATCACAACAATTTGATCAGAGGTTTTTTGGTCTTGTATCCAATTTCTTACACTCTTCCCATCCCCAATAGATTTCACATTAGTAAATCATCATGTTTAAAATGGCAATAAAACAAACATGGAAAAAGTCCCACAGTGTACTACTATGCTTTGTTTAGTCAGTTACTAGCATTTCCATTTGTTTATTCATTCCTTGAAGATACAGCAGGTAGATAAACTGATGCTAGATCCTTAAAATACAGTATGCCAGTTCAGAAATACATTAGTATTAAGTTATCTCATTAAAAACTAATTAGAAATTCAATTAGGTTACAAAATTTGTCAAACTATGTTTGATCTAGTTCATCAGAAGCAATGCCTACAAGGAATAGAGAATATTCCAAAGAGACATCCAGTCTTAAGAGTCAGCAATGATTCTAAAGGCAATACAAGCATCACACCAATCACGAAGGTTAGGACAACCTAGAAGGAATTATCTCCTCTAACATCTCTATTTTTAGAACTCTGCAAATTCCTTAAGAGCCTACCCAAAGATTAGATAGTACCACTATGATCCTAACATGGCCCTGAAAAGGCCAAATTTCTAGGCATTTTACTCTCAACCCTGGAAATGTTTGTAAATATTCATGACACTCTCTTCCAAGAGTGGAGATGTTCACACATAAAGAGATCATACACAGAGAGGTGCCTTTTGAAGAAATTAACATTTTCAGACAGTCAAATTTGGCAGTGAAGAGAATGAAGAACGTATCATGCTGCTATTGGAACTGGCTTATGGGCCTTAAAGTTCAAGTCAGCAACTTTGTTTATTGAATTCTTCAGATGTACTAATTTTCTTCACACTTGGAAACAAGTGTATGAGTACTGAAGGTACTTGTAATGTTGAACTTCAGGTGATGACATACAGCCCTACCCACTATAGATGGTGCTTTATATGTAGGCTTACCATATCCAAAGGGGGACAGGGTGCCTACACCTTTAACCATTGTAAAAAGAGGGAATTTGGGCAGGTGCAGCTTGTTGCACCCTTCCATTATGAGCTGCACCTGCCCAAATTCCCTCTTTTTACAATGGTTAAAGGTGTAGGCACCCTGTCCCCCTTTGGATATGGTAAGCCTATTTATATGGCCGAGACAATTTTCAGGATGCCAATAGTGCAATCCTATGCATGCCTAACCAGAAGTAAAGCCCATTAAATTCAAAAGGAACTTACTCCCAGAAAAGAGTATATAGAGTTGCAGTCCAATTTTCATTTAAATATACACACAAAACACACAAAGTTAACCCTTGATTTAAAAATCCGATGGCATGATAGTTAAACACAGGGAAGTTAAAAGCAGCACAAAATTAGTTTTTCTTTACAATTCTTCCTGATTTCAACTTTTCATATTTGAATACAACACTTTCTGAATAAAGTACCGGTAAGTTCAATATGTGCCATGATTACAGCTTGGTACCTCCCCTGTTCACGAAAGTAAAGGCTGAACTGCATGATACCTTAAGCAAATATATGCTTACTTTTCCCTGCAAATACCCCCTTGCACCATTTCCCCCAAAGTTAGACTGGCTCCGTAGTTCTATAGGGAAGGGGGTGGACTGAAAATGGCTGAGTGAACCATTTGAAGAAAGGAATTGATAGGCAGAAGGATTAAGCACCCGACCCTATGCCTACTGATTTCCCCCTAGAATAGCTCCCCACCTCACCCCCACATTTGCTTTACTAGCAAAACATGGGGTTGGGAACCCTGCATTTTCCTCCTAACATATAGTACAGCCCTTAATTGCTCAGCTAGAATCTGTTGGAGGCTTCTAAGTGACCTATTTCTAATATAATAGTCAGCACAGCATTCACTGTGCAATCATCCTGTAAGCACTACTTGAAAATACTATTAAAAGAAATATGCAGAATTCAAAGACAGCCAAAATACACGACAAATTAAGCTATGAATATTTATCGGCAAATGCCATCCCAGAAAAAGAAAGCGCTGGAAGCCAGTAAATTAAATGCTCGATTACTACCTTTTCTGCAAACACATCATTTGCTTTCATGGAATCATGTACTGTCATTTGCACAATGTATTTTTTAAGACAGTAAAAGCTTGCAGAAGAAGACAATTAACACAGAAGACAAATAATTCATTCCCAACTATTTTTCCCATAAAGGCATCAGCAACTTTCACTGCTACTCAAGGACACCACTCGCTATCACATCTCTTTATAAAGTGTGAACTGTTCATTTGCTTTCTGCAAATGAGCAAGTCATAGTGAAAGCAATTATGTAAACTTACATAAAGGACTTGCTTAAACTTAGCATCCCTTAATTTTTTTTTAAATAGGCAGCAGTTCAATGACTGCAAAGAACTGAAAAGTCTGCAATATTTATGTTTTCTTCCTACCACCACATGGCAATTTGCTTCTGAAATACCTTTGCATTTATCAGACTCCCAAATCTTAAGGCAAGAAAGCTTTGACTCATTTCTCAGATGTTCATCAGTGGACAGCAAGCAAGTATATGTGCAAGATATTCTGCTATATACTTTCCTTTCTATCACTCTTGTTAAGCGATACTTCTCTTATTTCCACTGCACAACAAATTGTAAGAGAGGTAGAACAGAGGATTCTAGAACAAGGGTTCTCAAAGATCATCACACTGGGCCCTCTCTAAGCCAAGAATTAGGCACTACAGACTTCAACAAAGACAGAGTGCACCTGGCAACACACACACCCATGCCAAATGGGCAAACAGATTAAAAGAAAGGGGAGGGAGCAATACAATATGGTTTCACAGTATGTTACAAGCTTTGGAGAAATAAGATGTCCAGTTATCAACACAGAAGATTGGCATTCTGATTCCTCATCCAATCAAAATGATAGCTGGAGAGGAGCTCAAGACTGCCCACACCTCTGGTGTATACAATACACTTTGACCATTTTTCTCTAGAGTAATAAGCTGAAGATCTGGCAATCATTCAAGCAGTAGCTATATGCACTGCCAGGCATGACACGATCTGATGCCGCTTGCATCAGTGACAGATAGTGGGGAAGGCAATTCAGGGTGCCCTTCACCTCAAGTCTGCCAGCACCTCCCTCCAGCCTGCCAAGGATGCAAGCCGCATTGATTCGCTTCCCACTGATTCAAGCAAGAAGTGGATCATATGCCTTCTTACTCTGCTCCTTGCACAGTTCTCTCAAACCCAGAAGCTTCAGAGGTTAAAAAAAAAAACCCTCCAGTTTTATTTACAGGGACTGCATGCACAAAGGTTTTCCTTCATTCGAGTGGTCTCTTTAAATAAAACCAAAAGTCCTGCACTACCAGGTTTGCAAAAGCGGCATGAGGCGCAAGGTAAGAGGCTTTTTTTCTTTTCCTCCAGGGAGCCATGGCAGTCCCAGATCATACAGCCCCTCACTGAATGAGTAAAATCCACCAAGAGGAACAATAATATTAACCCAAGACAGAGGTCTTCTTCATTCATTAGAAATGCAGTTTCTGGCACAGTCCCATAAAGAAACACAAAGGAAATTCGGTCCCAGGTTTAGTTACATTATGACTTTAGCTATGGAGCACTTAAAGGACAGAAACAGCAGGCAATACTCCAATATAAAACTGCAGTCTTTGAAAAAAACAAAAACAAAAAAAAGCACTGTAGTCTGAACAAGTTGCTTAGCAGAATGCTTCACAAAGGTGGATTGGTAAAAGGAAAACCAATTAAGTTCTCCCACTGAAACACTTTTAATATAAGGGGTGCTCTTGGTTGCATGTATCTCCTTAACAGCCCAATCCTAACCAACTTTCCAGTGCCGGTGCTGCTGTGCCATTGGGGAATGCACTGCATTCTGCGGTGGAGGGGCAGTCATGGAGGCCTCCTCAAAGTAAGGGCACGTCTGCTCCCTTACCTCTGAGTTGCATCACAGCTGCATAGGCACTGGAAAATTGGTTGGAATTGGGTTGTTAATCTGCTCTGGAAAAACACAAACCATGCTTTCACACACACAGGTTCACTCCCATTCTTCTTAAGTCCCTACACCTGAGTAGCATACCTCTTTCCAACATCAATTAAAACATTCAAAATTAGTTACTTGCTATTTACCACAATCCATAGTTTGCCACTGTATTCCACCTGGCAAACTACAGAATCCATATTTTCAGACCAAGTACAGGCTACTAGTGTATTGATTCAACTGAGAAGAGCATTCTTTGGAATGTCAGAGTGAAGCACTTAAGCTGCAGTTAGATATTTGCGAAGTTCAGTACAGCTGGCCTGCATCTTGCACACAATAGACTTGTGCAATTTCAACATTACGTGATCTGCAAACTAAGAACAAAAAAACAGCACTTTAACTAGTGCAGGCAATTCTGCCCAAATACATGCCCTGGAGGGAGCCTGAGATCGGAGAAAGAAGCTGCTTTCCGGAGCTGCTTTCCATCTCAGTTCCAGCCTGTATCTCATCTTTTTTAAAGAGATAGTGCACATCTTCCGGATGTCAGAGATTTTCAAGGCAATGTTGAGTAAACACGATTTTAGCTTTACACAGTGGCTCTGGAACGTAACCCTCGTGCAAGACGTGGGCCAACTGTACTGGTGTATGAAAGCAGAGGCGGAGAAAAAAATAGTTTTAACTTCTGATTTGCATCTATGAAGTAAAAGAAACCAAAAGATTACCAATAGCATTGGGCGTTATTTTCCAACAAATTGTCTACCATGTGCTCCACACGAACAAACCAGCTTGGCACAGCTTTGTATATTAGAGGAGTATCAGACCTGAAAGAAATTACATCATGAGAATTAGGAATACAGTACATTGATTAAATGTTTTCAGGTTTAAAGACCATGGTCCACAAGCAGAGAAAATCTCCAACATGTTCCTACGTTTTGCCCATTGTTCAAAGGGCTTCGTCAGGGAAAAGATGCTTTAGGAATGTTTTTAACCATCCTGCAATGCTTTGCACATCAAGTTTGGCTACAATCATACTCCTCTTCTGGACAGTAGCAAAGCCTCTGTTGATTTTAATGAAGCATGACTTTACCCCTTACCTTCAAGATCTAGCTGAACTAAGAATACAGAAATGTAGTACAATTTCACACTGAGCTATCATCCAGGATTTTAAAGTGCTTACTATTCATAATGCAAAAATACCAACATTTTCATTGGTTTTATTAATATTAATAGTCCAAAACCAATGAGTATTTCACTAGTATGCAATAACACTTTCAAAAACAAGATCAACATCCAGTACTTTTTTCGCTATTTCAGGCATTAAGCTAATGGTACACTTTTTACCATTTTATAGATGAGTTTTCACTGTGTCATGCCTTAAAACTTAAGAATAGGATCCAAATGCATCACTTGCATCTTAAGCACAATTTTGTTTAGCTTCAGCTTTTGTCATATTAAGAAGTATTTAGATATACAATTCAACCCAAGTAAGAAAGAACGGTCCCCCATGCGTATCCACCTCAGTCATCTTGACTGGTTCCAGTTTAACTTGTATCACCATGTGTTGGGATAACAGGTCAACAAAATCCACCTTGAAGCAGAGGTTGGGGGGGGGGGGGAGAGCATACCGAACTCGGAAGCCATAGCTTGCACAAGAACCTAGGTTTTTATATCCCTGTAAGTGTCACTCACACCCATTTGGGGCATGAGTAGAGAAACTAACAGGAAAGGAAATGAGAACTGCAGGACATGTGAATGAAGGCTAATTGGTTCATTTCAGCTGTAATGTCAAACCATGGTGAATGAGCCTTGCACTCCACATACATAGGTGAGTTATGAGCTTTAAAAAAAAATCTCACTGAGCAGTAAGATTTAGTATATGGAAGATGGCTCCTATTGACAAGCTATTATTGTGGCAGAACCCAAAAAGTCTCAAAATGAGCCAAGATATTTAACATGCCAGGATTAGCAGCAGTAAGTCAGCAGAAAAGGAAAATATGAGAGGGGAAAAACCAAGTAGCAGAAAAGATGAAGATTCTGATACAGTCTGTAAGAAATGGGAAGTCTTCTTTAAAAAAAAACACTTGGCACATCACATACTGACAGCCCAATCCTAACCAATTTTCCAGCGCCGATGCAGCTGTGCCAATGGGGTGCACACTGCATTCTGCTGGGGGGCAGTCATGGAGGCCTCCTTAAGGTAAGAGAATATTTGTTCCCTTACCTAGGGGCTGCATTGTGGCTGTATCAGCACTGGAAAGTTGGTTAGGATTGGGCTGTCATTGAATCACAAACCATAATGAAGAATCACAGAAGACACTTCCATAAACACAATTTATACTCCTTGAGTATCTATTTGAATGTTTACTTTGCCCCATAACAAACACAGAATTTAAAAGGTTTAATAATGTATAAAGGGAACTCAATTTTCACCGTCAACCTCTTCTATTAAAGACAACACCGAGGCTCTGCCAGCTCAAGGACTCTCAAGTGCAATATTTTGCGGTGGAAAATTTAGGAAAGCTTTTCAGACTTAAGCCGTTGAAAAACTATAATGAACATTTTTCAGTACTAAGAAAGAATTAAAATTATATAGAATATAGCTCAAACAGTTTGACTTTAAATTACTACACAAGGTGTTCAACAAAAATAAATTATCTGCACCACCTTCTAACCCACAGTGTAATTCTATATCTAAATCTAAAGCTTTTCAAAGTGGCTGGTGGTAATCTTCCTTCTTCTATTTATTTATTGGAAATCAGAAAAAGAACAATGGTATTAAGAGCATGCATTAAGAAGCTCAATTTTAGGATTTTGCACAAGTCTAGTACAGGTGCAACACTGGATGCCTACAAATACCAATCAGGGTTCCCTTTTCACCCAGAATTTGAAATAAGGGTTTGAAGTGAATTCGTATAGCCTGAGTAAGAGGAAACCTGCTTAATGCGAAATAAAGGGTAAGGCTGACAAGAGAAGGATTTTTTTCCTGGGATGGAAGGAATGAGGAAAAGACCGCCGGCGCAATCCAGCGTAAATAAGCGCCAGTGGAGCATGTGCTCCACCAGCACTAGGTGTCGTGAAAGTGCCATAAAAGCACTTTCGCCGCACCTGGAGAGTAAGTGGTGCTGGTGCCGAGGCCGGCGCCACTTACTAGGCCACCGCCTACAACCCGTGCTGCCGGACACAGGTAAGTCCTGCGCCAGTCAGCGCAGGGGCATGGGGAGGGGGACCATTGGCCAGCCCAGGATGGCAGTGGGCGGAGATATCAGCACTGAGATGCGCCGATATCCCAAGGCCCATCACAGCCTGGGCCAGCCTTACACAGCCTCCCCAGCTGTCCACCAGCTCCTGGCGCACATCTGAGGAGGCCCATTGCGGCCTGCACCACTTACAGAGGGAAGGGGACGAACATCTCCTTCCCCTGAGGTGCGCACAGGCTGCGCCAGTGCAGCCCGCAATGGGACGCAGCAGCTTGCCCTTTAGGCCAGCTGCGTATAGTTACACAGGATTGGGCTGTGTGTATGTGTTCCAGGGCCAGGCTCCCAATATCATGCAAACCATTGTGGGCTCCAGGCCCCAGGGTATTAGCCATTAGCATCTCCTGAAACATTTTGTTTCACTTCACTAGGTGTGTCATTCATTATTCAATGCACTAAAAGATGGAATTAATACTGAGTAAGAGAGGTTAAGTGCAATACTATTTTGAAAAAGACATTTGGGGTAAGTGACAAATGATATTATTTCACTTCAGAAGTTTGAAATCTAAGGTAGCACCAATTATGGGCTGGGAAGAATGTCTCCCAGGCCTAGGCAATTACAGAATTTTTGGGGAAAGAATGGATTCAATAAGATTGATAATTCTTCTTTTTAAAAGGTCTTAATGGAGAGACAGCTTAAACTTCAATAAAAAATTAAGTTTACTTAAGATAACTATACAGTTTTCATACTTGTTCCAAAATGTCAAATGGCAAAATAAATTGATACATTAAATTTAATTGGTTTGAACTATATAGTATAGTTTATATTTATATAATCCTTGCTACAGACTTCTGCCCAGAAAGCTCTCTCTCTCTCTCTCTGAATCCTACACGAATATTAGAAATACCATATTATAACAGAAGTCCAGACTGCTATTAGATACTAAACATTTTAATAATTCTAAATGGCAACTCAATTTCCCTACAGGTCAAATTCAAATAGTAGAGATATACAATAAGCAAGAAAAATGCCATCATTTTAGCTCTGAAAAGCAACTGCCCTCAAAGTGGTGCCAAGGCAATCTTAATCCAAAATGTCTGTTTAAATGAACACTACAGAATAAATTAGTGACATTTATTAGTGACTGCCAAAAAATCATTTATCCTGCACACTGAAAGGTACTAGGAAATAAATGGTGGTTGGACAGTTACCATAGCAGGATTTGATCAGTGAACATTTGAATGTATTATAGATACTTGAAACTAGAGCAGTGGCGTCGTGATGACGCGCGACACCCCTGAGTGGGGGCGTGCGTCACCCTTAAGGGGGAGGCTCCGCCCCCGCGCGTGACGTCACGCGCAGGAGCGGAGCGCCCTCCCCGCTCCGTTTTCGGCTCATTTTGGAGCCAAACGGAGGCGAGGGAGGGCGGGCGGGCCCACCTGCACCACGAAATTGTAAGTAAGGGGCATCGCGCGTCACCCCTATACGCGCGACGCCCCCCGGCGGCCCGCCCCCCCCCCCGCTTCCCCCCGTTGACGCCAGTGAACTAGAGACAGACAATCAAATTGGAGCTTCTTAAGTAGGGAGGACTACTGGAGCACAAGTTGCTCATAGCTCTGAATCTTCACTTCCAACATAAAATCCTAGCTCTCACAATTGTGGCAAGATCCATGGACCTCAGAGGTCATCTCCGAGCAGACGAATCGCATTGCAGGCACGTTCTAGGTCGGACGTACTGCTTTGCACAGCAACTTAGGGCAGGAGACAAAGCAACTAGCTTCTCAGAGCCCAGCTTTTTATAAAACTACCAGATTGCTCTGTAAAGGCATCTAAGAGTTTGCTGTGATGTGCATGGTTTGAATTAGAATATACAGATTTAATTAACAGAAAAAGATTTCAGAAGAGCTTAAAAAAAAAAAAGAGCCTCAGTGAAGGTGACCAGGAGATTAAAGTATCAAATGAAATTTCATCATTGGCTATATTTTCTTTCACATTTACCTTCTGAGTGATCATCACTTATTCAGGCAAGTGAAGGAATTTCCCCCTCCAGTCAGTTCAGCAGCCCGGAAGATTTTAATTGTTGTAGATCAGCTAGTGTTTTTTGTTTTTGCCTTCTAACACAGGTGGGTAGCTAAGCTCACATACTTGAGCCATTATAGAGCTCTCTGTTTTGTGAGCATCAAGATGGGTACACCTTGAGAAGTACATGGCAGAGCAAGATTCAAAGCAGGGAAGTCCCAATTCACAGCTGAGTTCAGCCACTAGGCTACATCAACTCAACAATGGGTGGTGCTTTACACAGTCCACTGCTCCTTTCAAGCCCTACAGCCAATTAATATCTGTGATTTATACCTAAAAATTAATTATTATTAATAATAATAATAATATTTATATCCCGCTTTTCAACAATATACAATGGCAATATACAGCACAATATAGAGCAAAATGAGGTGCTGCAACTGTATTTTCCAACTAATTCTTCACTGGTATTTATGTTCTGCCTTTGGCAGAATGTACATAAGGATGATGACTGAAAAAAAATAAAGACACAGATTAACTTGAGCTGCTAACCAATTAGATATTTTTTACTAATTGATTTGTTAAATGGCAGATCATTAGAAGTTAAAATAAATTTGCATACTACCAAACCAGAAAGCATCTTAAGACATTGAAGTGATTTACAACAAACAAAAAGCTATCAGTTATTGCTAGAGCAGGGGTTCCCAACCTGTGGTACTAGTACCACCAGTGGTACTTCGGCCGACTGCTAGCGGTACTTGGACCACTAGACCCCCACTATGATGCGTCGCTTTTGGTGGCGTGTTTTTGCTCCCAAGAAGCTCCTGCCTTTGGCCGAGCCTCTCAGGAACACTGAGAAGGGGCCCCCCACCTGCTCAGTGTCTCCTACCTGCGTTTTCTGGCCTCTGAAAACCTGAAAGAAACTGGTGATATCATTGCCAGTCACTTCTGGTGGTACTCAGAAGGAGAGTGGCACCAGAGGTGGTACTCGGCCGGGAAGGGGTTGGGAAGCCCTGTGCTAGATCATCTTTATGATGATCTAGATGTAATCAGGGGGAACAGTGGAGTATAAAACTTTTAAATAATAAATATTTTTTTCATTCCCTGCTACTACAGGACCAATTTTAGCCTCAACAAACAAAACATAAGTTATAACCTTCAGTTAAGCTTTTCCTTTCTCAACCAAACAAAAGCGGTTGTGGGTTAACAAATCAGAGTTTGCAGCCCTAAAAATTAGCCTAAAATAGGAATACAGATGCTTATTTGTTGGTGGTTGAATGGTCTATGTACTCAGCCACCAAAGGGGAGTTCTACTTACAGATACAAACACAGTTCTGAATATTACCTGCTTAAGTGTGTGGGTTTGCTTTTTTATGCTAGAAGGCAAGAATGATGAAAGCATGACATTTCCTTTTTCAGCAATAACCCAAAATGCTCTTTTAATGCAGTACATTTTTAACTATTCTCCATACCTCCAGCAAAAAGGGTAGTTGTGATTGAAAGTGCTGGTGTGAATCAGTCTGCCTCGCTCTTTTAGGGTCCTGATGATGTTCTTATCTGCATCCTAAGTCAACAGAAAGTTTTGAAAACATTGTAAAACAATATGAAAAAGTTATCACAGTGAACAACTTCAGAAACAGGACCAACTTCCAAGGACAGAGCCGGCTATGGTACAACTTTTACTTACATAAAAAACGTTGCATTACCTTCAGGGATCTTATAACAAACACATTTCTGTGACACACTCACACGCTGAAAGAAAAAGGAACTCAAATACTAACCTCACAGTTTTCATTTGAATTGAAAAATATAGCTTGTCTTGAACTATTGCTTGTCTTGAACTACTGCTAATAGAAGGGGCCTTCAAGTTTAATCTAACCCCTTGCTTGAAGCAGGAAAATCCTCTCTAGAACAACTTCAAAAGGTGCCTGTCGAGCCTCTGCTTGAACACTTCTAGTGAGGAACAATCCATTACTTCCCTTGGTAATCAGTTCCATTGACCTACCACTCTTAGTGTTAAGAATTTTTTTCTGATATTCATCCAAAACCACTCCTCTTGCTGCTTAAGCCCATTAGTAGTCTAGTCCCTGACCATGTCCCATATGAATTTTGAGGTGGACATGTACAGAAAGATGTTCCATGTACAGAAACAAAGTTTTTGCGGCACTGTCACCATTTTGTATGACAGCTTTTGCAAGTACAAAAACCAACCTTAACATACTGTCCAGCAAACTCTGCCACTTCTGCTGTGAAGCAACCAGAGGCATCCACAGGACAAACTGGCACTGAATCTTTCTGAATAATATTAAAGTCCATGCAGACTCTGTAGTCATCCTACAAGAGAAAGACAAAACCAAATAAATCCATCATCTTTTGATTTCCAAAAGATCAAAATTCTATTCAATTCTCTAACATTTTGATTGTGAAGCTTCGTTACCAGAATATGGTAAATTTCTACACCACAGATTGTTCAGTCACTCTCTGAAAAGCACTCCTTCAAGCAAAGGAATATTATCTTTATAACAGGAAAAAGTGTCTGTTTTCCTGTTATAAAGATATAGTAACTGTCAAATATTCTGGGGCTCACTGAAGACTGGCTTTTCATCACTGGTGACAGCAGCCTTAACTGGTGACTTGCATGTATTAATGAACTATTGCAGACTGAACATTACAGAAAAAGAGCCTTCCTATTCGTGCACATTACCTCCAAGACAAACATTTTTCAATAAAGTCCATATTCAGTTGTGAATCAAATGAGTTACATGCACGTGTGAATCAACCCCAAGCCGCACAAGATTTTGTCACCTTGATTTGTACTGAAACATTACTTCAAGCTGCCCAAAACATCTGATCATTCTTGGAGACATCACAAAGACACACAGTTCTTCTAAGTTCTCAGTTAAGATAACACAATTTGTATTTTTGCTAATGACTTTAGTCTCTCTCATTACAGACTTAAGCTAAAAGTATTCCCACAAACTCCTTCATGGAAACACAGAAGAACTATACAAGAAAGATCTTAATGTTCCTGATGACCACGCTGTTATGGTCACTGACCCAGAGCCGGACATCCTAGAGAGTGAAGTCAAGTGGGCCTTAGGTAGCATTACTAACAACAAAGCTAGTGGAGATGATAATATCCCAGCTGAGCTACTTAAAATCCTAAATGATGATGCTGTGAAAGTGCTGCACTCAATATGCCAACAAATTTGGAAAACTCAGCAGTGGCCAAAGGATTGGAAAAGGTCGGTTTACGTTCCAATTCCAAAGAAGGGCAGTGCCAAAGAGTGTTCAAACTACCGTACAATTGCACTCATTTCACATGCTAGCAAGGTTATGCTCAAAATCCTACAAGCTAGGCTTCAGCAGTACGTGGACCGAGAACTACCGGACGTACAAGCTGGGTTTCGAAGAGGCAGAGGAACTAGAGATCAAATTGCCAACATGCGCTGGATCATGGAGAAAGCACGAGAGTTCCAAAAAAACACCTACTTCTGCTTCATTGACTACGCAAAAGCCTTTGATTGTGTGGATCACAACAAACTGTGGCAAATTCTTAAAGAGATGGGGGTACCAGACCACCTTACCTGTCTCCTGAGAAACCTGTATGCGGGTCAAGAAGCAACAGTTCGAACCGGCCATGGAACAACTGATTGGTTCAAAATTGGGAAGGGAGTACGGCAAGGCTGTATATTGTCACCCTGCTTATTTAACTTATATGCAGAGTACATTATGAGAAATGCAGGGCTGAATGAATCACAAGCCGGAATCAAGATTGCCGGGAGAAATATCAACAACCTCAGATATGCAGACGATACCACCCTAATGGCAGAAAGTGAAGAAGAACTAAAGAGCCTCTTGATGAGGGTGAAAGAGGAGAGTGCAAAAGTTGGCTTGAAACTCAACATTAATAAAACTAAGATCATGGCATCGGGTCCCATCAATTCCTGGCAAATAGAAGGGGCAGAAATGGAAGCAGTAACAGATTTTACTTTTCTGGGTTCCAAGATCACTGCAGACGGAGACAGCAGCCATGAAATTAAAAGACGCTTACTCCTTGGAAGGAAAGCTATGGCAAACTTAGACAGCATAATAAAAAGCAGAGATATCACCATGCCAACAAAAGTTCGTATAGTCAGGGCGATGGTGTTCCCAGTAGCAATGTATGGTTGCGAGAGTTGGACCATAAGGAAGGCTGAGCGCCGAAGAATAGATGCTTTTGAACTGTGGTGCTGGAGAAGACTCCTGAGAGTCCCTTGGACTGCTAGGAGATCAAATCAGTCAATCCTAAATGAAATCAAGCCTGACTGTTCCCTGGAAGGACAGGTACTAAGGCTGAAACTCAAATATTTTGGCCACCTAATGCGAAGAGAGGACTCTCTGGAGAAGACTCTGATGCTGGGAAAGATTGAAGGCAAAAGGAGAAGGGGAAGGCCAAGGATGAGATGGTTAGACAGCATCACCGATGCAACAAACATGAAAATGAGCGAACTCAGGAAGATAGTGGAGGACAGGAAGGCCTGGCGGGATATGGTTCATGGGATCACGAAGGGTCGGACACGACTTAACGACTGAACAACAACAACAACAACATTCCCACAAAAAACACTTTCTTCTGACATGTTTTATCATTGCATAACAGCATAATATTAGCTAGTAGTGCGTTGGAAGTTACCACAAAGGAGTCTTTTGAAATAAATCAGAGATATAAGATTAAAGAGATTATAGAAGTAGGTTACCATCAAGGGAAAAGTGTCAAAGGGATCCCAGTATAAATCCCAATACTCTTTACCTATAAGCATCAGGACACAAAAGACACTGAGGTATAGTCTACATATGCAGCAGAAGAGGTGGTAGAATCTTAAGATGGTAGAACGGTCTGTACGACTTCAAGCTGCAGGTGGGAAATGCTAAGTTTCCAATATTCCCCCATGTACAAGAACTACCTGCAAGGAAAAAAACTAGCACATAAGGGAGAAAGGTTCTGTTTCAGTCAACTCCCTGCTGTGCTAGGTTTCTACTTACAGGATTTTTTTCTTTTTAATGCAGAGGAACATTTAAGAATGCAATTCCCCTAACAGCAGTCTGAAGTCGCAAAGTCCAATGTATCACTTCTGGACTCTGCCACTTCACCAATACGTTCTACTGCATGTGTAGACTGGAACTTGGAGACAAAATGCATTCTTTATCATGGCTACATTTGGGCAATGCAACCCAAATGCGGAGGCTTTGAGATTAAAAGGCATTTTGAATCACAATTAAAAAGCCAAGATGAAATCAAAGACATGTTCCACATAAAAACATATCAGAAGCTTTAAACTTACAGCGCCAAAATAAGGAGCTTGATGTACAACCCCCGTACCTTCTTCTTCCTTCACATAGTTGTCAGTCACTACAGTAAAAGCACCATTCTCTTTGCACTGGAACAAAAATTATACAGATTTTCAAAATGTATAAAACAGGGACATGAAAAACATAAGCCAGAAAAATTGCTTGAGCACTTTGGAGTGCTTAAGTAGTACATTAAAAACAAAAACACGTGTTCTTTAAAACCATTGGTATCAACATGAGTCACACAAAAAAGTAAGCTGCTAAAATACTAAAGAAAAGGCTTCCCTCTGAGGGAGAATGGCTTGATGATTCAGTCTTCTTCATGCATTCCAGAACTGAGAGTTCAGATTAAGGTACTGTAGTCATTTTCTAAGCATGGTGGGATGTGGGTCTTTTCAGTGTTCAGTGGGGTACACATACCTGTATACCCCAATATCTCCAACTTCCCTGATCCTCCACCTTCAAACAATGTATGGGAAGACTGCAAATATTTATTGGAATGCATCTTTGTTAGGGAGTGGTTGGTTTTGCCTGTATGACCATCTCAAATCATTTTGCTAGACTTATTCCTCAAAGTACAAGTTACTGCTGGAGTTGTAACATTTTGGCCTCTTGTGCTTCTTGCACATGAGAATGTGAATACAAGTGAATCATCTAACAACGAGAGCTATGAAGACTTATACCTCAGTACAGAGGACTAAAAAAGAAGGTTTAATATTCTTCCAGCCCCACATTACCAAACGATTTTTTTGCTAAATCTAAAATTGAATAGGGGTTTAATGACCGTGTCGGTCAGCTCTTAAAAGCATCAGCTCTTAAAAGCAAATTTAAACTTTAAATTTAGTAAACATGGACCATGAATCACTAAGACAATATTGATATTTTTTTTTGCATAGCACTATTCAAGTCAAAGGCTCTGTAAGCAAGAAGTCAAAAACATTAGGCACCAGGTCAGCAGTGACCATTTTCCTCTTACTCCTCTTCTGGTTGGTAGAGCAACAATAAGAACATCAACAGGTGTAGTTGTAGTGTATTCCCTATAGTCTGTTGATGTTCTTATAAGCTTTTTGTCATGTGTAGAGTGCACACACAAGGCTAAACAAAACAGTAGGATCCAAAAGCAACTCTAGGGAGAGTTGTTGGCTCTGGACTCCTTGCTAGCACAAGGTTGCCTGGAGTTAAAATACAGTAAATAAATGTGTCAAACTCATTGTATTCAAGGCATAGTGAATTACAGTAACTGTGCACTCTCCCTCTAAATATAGCCCAGCCTCCCCACTCTCTTTCTTCTCTTGAGCTGAGGGAAACCCTGCTATAGGCCTCTATTAACAGCCTTGACAGGGAGCTAAATAGACTCTCATTAAGATGCTATGTTAAAAATTACCCATCTGGAATGTGAAGTAACCAAGGTTCAACAAACACACGGTAAAGATACTCACCATTGCGTTGTCATAGCGCGACAAACACTACTTACCTTAATAAAGTAATTGAAAAGAGGTTTATATTTCTTCCCTTTAAGAACAATACCAGGAAACCTGAAATAATTTTCAAAAATAGCAATGGTTAACAAGTTGTTTGTTTTCAATATGTATAAGCAGCTTTCCTACCAGAACACCCATAGCAGCACAACCATAATAAAACCACACAACAAAAACATTAAAATAAATATTTAAACCAAAAACACTACAAAAAATGCTCTCAAGTACTGGACAAAAGAATCCGTTGTTGCAAGTTAAACCTCTACAAACGAGCATCTGGAAGTCCAAGAACACATTAATCTACACTGGAGTAATTCATTCAGACATAACAAGAAAACAGGACAAGAATAAACCACTGTTTGCCTGTTCAGACAAAATAACAAACGTTGATCCCATTCAGGCACTATGGAGGAGATCCTGGTTTGTGGACAAACCATCGTTTCCCATATTCATCTGGAATATCAAATTAGGAGACGCCTTAAATCTTCTCATGCACAAAGGAAGAACCATGTTTGTGTACATAATGCTAAATCTTTGCTCATTATGCTGAACTGGACCTATGTAATTTGCAACAATCAACAATTGGCAGTTCCTAGCTGCCATGAGCAAAGTGGACTGAGCTCTTTACCGTAATGCCAAACCATTACATCTGGCATTATATCTAAATAGCTTCTCCCCCCCCCCCCCCATTTTTCATGCTCACACAGTTTGGAAGACTTCATTGTAGCCAATATTCATTTGCTCACACTTCCATAAGTATTTCCAATTAGAGCTAGAAACCCAAGTACGGTACTTGTAGAACATAATTGGAGTGGGTTACTGTCTATGCGAATTTTGCAGAGACAGCTGAAATAGGAAGGATGCAAATGATTTAATCCAGAAACAAGTTATATTTTTGCTATAAGATTCTGCTGTTTTAAAGACTTTATTCCAGTTTTTTTTTTTTAAGTTTGTACATCTGGAAGGTGAATCAACTCTGAAGATGCTGGAAGAAACTGCAGGCGGAAAGGCAAATGAATGGCAAGATTACACTATCAAAATGATATTCTTCAGTATTTGTGACACACAGTTATCATTCCCAAAAAAATTCAATTACATTAGCTCATTTCTTTTGCAGTTCTTCATATTTAATTTGACTGCCCCAATTCTATTAAAATTAATAGCACAAAACAATGCAATCCTAACACTTTAAAACCAATGGGATCTTTGCCAGTAACTTCACTTGTTTTATAGATGACACCTTATAGAGTTCTTGGATAGAAACAATAATGCTAATAAGACCACAGGGCTGAATCGGATTGCTGTCATCTGAGGAACAAAGAGAAAAGTAGGGATCTACAATTCTGCTTTTAAAAGAGAATCCAACACTTCAACAATACACATTGCATAAAACAAATGTTTACTGCAGATGAAACTCCAAATCCATTAGTGGGTTTTCTCTGTGCCAGGTGCAAGGGAGTGGCGACTGGACACAGGTATCTTGTTGTCTCGTGTGCTCCCTGAGGCATCTGGTGGGGCCACTGTGTGATACAGGAAGCTGGACTAGATGGGCTTTTGGCCTGATCCAGCAGGGCTTTTCTTATGTTCTTATGTTCATTGCAATCTGTAGTGTCATATTATTAATAAATATTTATATACCACTTTTCAACAAAAGGTAGCTCACAAAGCAATTTACATAGCAAAACAAATCAATAAATGGCTTCCTGTCCCCAAAGGGCTCACAAAAGAAATGGAGAAGAGACATCAGAAACAACCACTGAAAAAGATGCTATGCTGGGGTGAAGAGGGACAGTTGCTCTCCCCCTGCTAAATATAAGAGGCCACCACTTTAAAAAGGTGCCCCTTCGCCCAATTACCCCTGCTAACTGTGCAAGAGGTACTTTTTCAATTGGTGCTCCTCTTTTATTTAGCAGGGGGAGAGCAACTGCTCCCCTTTCACCCCAGCACAGCGTCTTTTCTGGTGGCTGTTTGCTGGTGTTCTTCTGCATCATTTTTAGACTGTGAGCCCTTTTGGGACAGGGATCCATTTAATCATTTGATTTTGTCTGTAAACTGCTTTGTGAACTTTTTGTTGTAAAGCGGTATATAATACTGATGATGATGATGATGATGATGATGATGATGATGATGATGATTAGTAGGGGTATACCAAACCCCTTGAGAGACTGCAGCACTGCAGACACTTTCATAAAACACCAGACTAAGGAAGAACAAAGATTATCCAGCTCCTTTATCTCTTGCAGATTGTTATGCATAAAATATGGAATTTAGAAAGTGTGCAATGTTTAATCTACTTGCCTGTCAAGTATTTCATATTCACTTTCAGATTTGTAGAGGGATACCAGCCTGGCTTCCATCAAAATGAAGATTTTCTTCATATTTTTGTCTGGGTAGAGAAGGGAGGAAAGCACAAATTAATATTCAATTTCTGCACCCTTTCTGCACCCTTTACACTACAGCAGAGGTTCCCTAACTCCTGGGAAGGCCCTACGCTGCTCTAAGTGGCAGCGGGGCATTACCAGGGGTCGCAACGACGCGCCCGGGATCGCGCCGCCGCCGCGCCTGAAATCGGCCTTTTTACCTGCATTGGTGGGCAGTGGGTGTCCGGCGGGGGGTGTGGGGAGCCTGCGGACCTCTCCGCAGACCTCCCCAAGCGTCGGAGCAGCGCTCCGACGCGATCGCAACCCACTTCCGGTTTCGCGTAAAACCGGAAGTGAGTTGCGATCGTGTCGGAGCGCTGCTCCGATGCTTGGGGAGGCCTGCGGTGGGGTCCGCAGGCTCCCCACACCCCCTGCTGGACACCCACTGCCCACCAATGCAGGTAAAAAGGCCGATTTCGGGCGCGGCGGTGGCGGCGCGATCCTGGGTGTGCCGCCATCATCACCGCGGGTTGCCATGCCCCTTAAGGGCATAGCAACCCTTTGTTCCCGGCTGGGGCGTCGTGACGCCCCAGTTAGGGAACCACTGCACTACAGCATTAATGGTAAGATACCAGACTCAGTTCTTCTAACTAAAAAAGTTTCCAGATTAGATACAGAACATATGGTAATACCACATCTAAGCAAAGACATACTGTAGGCTATAGTACTAGCATAGACTTTCAGGCATCATGCCAAATCATGGTTAGAAACTTATCCACAGTTGGGCATGATGCAAAGTTTCAGCAAACCAGTATTAGACATCATGGTTGGTTTGCACAGAAATGTGCAGTGATATCCAGTAATAAGAGCTTGTGTGGCATAGAGGCAAAGAGACTGAGCTGAGAATCAGAATTCTCTAGGTTTGAATTTTACATCTGCCATGAATTCTCACTTGGCTTAGGAAAACCACTCCCATCTCATTCTCAGTTTCCCAGCTACAATATGGAAATAATAATACTTATTTGCCTTACAGGATTGTTGTAAGGACAAAATCAAGAATACTACATGTTAAGGACTTTGCACTCTCAGAAAGCAGGCCAGAACTTACCCGCCTCAGGAAGCAGCCTGCCCAGGGAGTCCAGGTGCATGCCAGGAGGGGCTGGGAAGGCCTCAGCAGGGCAGAGCATGGGCTATCGGACAGTTGAGCAGAGTGTGCATACCCGCGCTGCAAGTATCTGCAGGAGCCTCTCTGTCCCATGGCAGGTATCTGGCAGGGGCCTTCCCATCCCGTGGGATAAGAGGCATAGGGCCCAGAGAGCAATCAGGCAGGGATGGTGGAACCAGAAGGGGGGGAAGGGACCAGCCACGGCCAGGAGAACATAAGGAGAGGGCCAAGGATGAGAACGGGCTGGCTAAAGAGAGACTCCAGAGCCCTGGAAGGCTGGAGAAGACCCTGAAGCTGAGTAGGTTGCTGTCAACCCCCTCCCTGCCTTTGCTCTGAGGCCCATGGGAGGAAGAGGGAGATGAGCCAGGTGGGCCTGGCCCGGGAAGCCCTACATCAGCTACTGAGCCTATACCAGCAGAGACCACAGTGGAAGGCAAGAGCTCAAGACAGAGGTGTCAATAGAATTTGGCGCACCTCGAGAACTCATGGTGTCACCCCATGGACCTCCTCCCATACCAGACCATACAGAATCCTTAGTAATTTTTTTTGTACGAATGTTACTTATAAATCGTAATTCCCGTATATCACTGACTGTGCAATCCTGGGTAAACATAGAGCGGTGGACGGCTTATTCGGAGGTCCACGGATAAGTGAATCCACGGATAGCGAATCTGTGGATAAAGGGGCCCTACTGTACCTAAAAAAACCCAAGAATCTACAGTATGATCCCCAGAGCAGACAACCACCTAAAGGATGCCAAGTAGGCAAAGTTCTCCAATAACCTGGAGCATAAGAGCATAATAAAAAAATAGCTAGACAACAAGAATACAGCAACACACATGGTTATCATTTTGCCAGCAGTTGGACACGGCACACATGGGTTAATATCTGGGGGTTCTGGGGAAAAAAGTGGCCGAACAGTTCCCTTGGTCTCTAGAGGACCATGCTCTCTAAAGCTTTGCGTGGAACATTAAAGCATGGTTTGGGTTTGCCTATGCATTTGAAAAAACAAACCACACAATGGCTTCCTAATCTACGGTTAGCTTAAACCACTGTTTAGTACAATGTCTGAACTGGGTCTTTAGTAGAAAGAGAGGCCTACAACACAGAGCTTAGCAGAGGATGCACTGTGAAACAGAAATTCCCTTATAAGGACATTTTCTCATTATCTTTTATCTTTTTTGTATTAGAAGGCAGCTTGAATCATCATGGGTAGGTAACTCAGAGGGCAAACCAATTAGATAAATCATAATAAATTAAACAAAAGCTACAGGACTTTAAAGGAAAGCACTTTATATAACCATTGTTCGTTCTTTCCATTATGCTACCATTCTGAGATTTATTATGACAACAACATGAAGGTACTTTCAGATTCTTTTTAATGAAGATGACAGAACAAATGTGCAGAGTTAAAAACAGCTTTGCAGTTTGCTTTGGGCAAGTGGCTAACTACTACTCCTGCCAGACAAGAAGAGCTACCTTCATGCTGTCCTGGAATATAGCAGAACATCTAGGTGGACAGGACAGTTAAAGACTCTTGCACTAGTTGGTTAATGTTGCACTCTGCAGGACTGAGGCTGTAATCCTATGCATGCTGACTGGGAAATAAGTGTTGTTGAATAAGTGGGATTTACTTCCGAGTAAGCATGCATAGGTTCCTCTTTAATGTTAATTCATCCTGTCTTTAAGATTCAGGTTGTCAAACAGATGGCAATAGCTGAAGAAAACAATTGGCTATACACATCCAACAGCAATTACGTTTTCTTGTCCCACTTATCTGTGTGTCATATTACCAAGCGCCACAGAAGTTAAAAATCACCATTTTGACAAATTTGGTAGACTCAAGTGTGCAACAAGAAACATTTCTGTCTGAGCTTATGGCCACACTTACAGCATTTTACAGCTGTTTATTGAACTCCTGAAAATTTATAAGAGGCCTTTATCAAGAGTATAAAGACGATATACAATTATGGATTTTGAAAGATTGAGCATATTTGGAGAATACAGGAATTGCAAGAAATTTCATTATTTCACACACACACACACACACACAATTTTTGAAGTACTTATTTCTTTATCTCTTCTTGTTGATTCTTATTTAGTTGTATGAATGCTTAACAAAAACATGTAATATAAATTTGTAAGGTTTTTCAATAAAAAAGAAATAAGGGGGAAAAATAAGCTTCTTTCCTAATTTATCTACTTCAATGTTCTACTTGTTATCACAAGTAACAAAGAGGGCTAGAAATGCTCTCGGGAACAACTTCTTTATACAGTATGACATTCCTTGTTGAACTCAATGTAAAATCTGCACCTTTAAAAACAATCAAATCACACACAATACTACTTTTTAAGTTCCTCCAATTTTACTGAAACTTTCTTCAGAAGCAAGCATGCAGTGAAAAATGCTACAGTACTAAACACTCTTATTACAGAGTAAGTTCCATTATGAAGTTCCACTGTGTTCAGACATGTCTAGATATGTGTTGGTAGTTAACATCTTGACAGCTGATTTGTGTTGAACAATTACTAATCCTTGATTAAAAGGCTATATATATATATTTCAGGGGCACCTTGGATACTTTAAATGTTACCTACCGTAATTATATTATGGCACCTATTTCAATACCTGCAAGAAGTGGTAGGTATGTGTACTTGTTTGCTGAGGTACGCTGAAGGGAATTTCAAACTAGCAAGGTGAGGATTTAAAAGAATGCAAACGTACATCCCAACAGCTGGCCAGTTAAGCATGGATACACTACATAACCTACTAACATTTTAGTCAGTTATTCAATATAGATAATGGCAATTCAAGAAAAACAAGTGGATGAGGTTTCAGCTATGATATTGCTTCCAAGGAAGGTAGCATCATAGTATAATACTGTACTACCAAGTGATTTTGCAATATTTCTTTCAAAGCATTTGGACACCCGAAGATGTTTTAGACCATCAGCCCATTTGTCCTGGTACTATCTGTTCCAACTGACAACAGCTCTCCAGAGTATCAGACAGAGGTCTTTCCCAGCACTTTTAACTGGAGGAGATTGAATCAAAAGCCATCAGCATGCAAAGCATATGCTCTACCACTGACCTACGCCCCTTCCAATTCAAACTCTGGCTCCTACCAAAACACAGACACAGGCAAGAGAGCTACAGGCTGACCTAGAAGGGGATAACACCTTAAGTACTAGAGGTACCATGGAACAAAGTATTGACTGTATGTCATGTTATGTTTTGCACTTGCCTTTCACCTTCACGTACTGCAATTCTGGATTAACACAGAGAGCCAGGTTACTAGGCAGAGTCCAAGGGGTTGTTGTCCAAGCAACTAGAGATACGTTTTCATCCTCTTCTAATGGGAAGTTAACAATGACTGAAGGGTCTTGAACATCCTTAAATAAAAAATTAGAAGGGTTGAAGTCAGAGCATTAACGTATTTTATGCACAATGAACAAATAATGAAAGCAATATACAGTTGGACCTCGCTATCCACGGGGGATTTAAAATATGGTCAAGAAATATTCTGGTGGCGTGAATGCCATGAGGCCATTGTGCACTTCAGAGTCGCTAGCACAAATGGCCGGAGACCCTCCACAAGCACTAGCGGCTCTCAGACGCCCTGCCAGAGGTGGTGGTAAGGTGAGGGGTGGCTCAAAGGAGCATTGGGGCAGGGACCAGGTAGAACCGGGGGAGGCAGGAGGGTGAGGATCTTGGCAGTAGTGGTACATGCCAAGATCTTATTTCTCCTTTTCCTGGCTCAACACACCCCAAGGCTCCAAGCAGGCCTAAGTCCAAGGAGACCTATTGGAAGCCAGGTGGCCTACGGGGTGGTAAATAAAAAAGATTTTTACTTACTTCTCCTGGGCCATCTGGTCATCCCACACCGTAGCATGAGCGCACACTCCATTGGCTGCACAGCATGCTATGTGTTGGCAGGGGATAGGATTGGGCCATCAGCTTCCATAGACACGCCACATTTTAAAAATTATTTACAAATAATCCAGTATTTAAACAAACTATATGCCCAAAGAGCAGAAGGATCAAGATTCCAATCAACCACATATACAGGGTACTAGTAATAACCTTCCGTCACTAAAAGCTCACCAGACTAAGGTGGTCTTTCTTGGAACATTTCTCTAAAAGACCAGAGAAAGGGCATTTCAAAGTTACTGAGCAGTTATTGAGAACACCTTGAGGTACATGCAGCAAGATGTAGGAGCCTCCTGAAACCCCTAGAGTGCTGAAGTGAGGATCAGTGAGCAGTACTCAACAAGAGAGAGGCAGTCATGTTCGACACAGTTTCTAAACAGTCATCAAGGCCAGCCCTAGGTACAGTACATTACTGTAAACTAAACAAATCCTAGGCCACCCCTTGTCCCATTCCCCACTCGTGCTCCGACTGTCTGGAGCCCCAGAAATTTTAAGCTAGAGCCTAGTAATTTGAAATACCGTATTGTCCCAAGTATAAGACGCACCTGATTATAAGACGCACCCTTAAAGTTTGGTGCTATTAAAAAAAATTAATTAAATCACTGGCATTAAATTGCAACAGCCTGATTATAAGACGCACCCCTAGTTTAAAAACTTAAATTAGGAGAAAAAAGTGAGTCTTATACTCAGACCAATACGGTATATATTCTGCTCTAGGTGGGATGGCACCTAGATTTCTGATACTTGGGCCTAGCCTTTAGGTTAAAATGGTGTGAATGTCAGACACTACAGTAGACTAAAACTTGAAACAAGTCACTCAAGGCAGAGTTGGTGAAAGTTTTCTTTTCATACTGCTTCAGTTGGCTTGCCCAATTCTATACCATGAAAGCAGACAAAACAACAAGGCCCTCTGAACTATAGGTAGAAGATAACTGATGTTGCATTTGCATCAGCAGTGTGTGGCCCAACCCAAAGTAGGTTCAGAGGATGATATGCGGAAGCCAATATGTTCAAAATCATCAGTCCCCCCCCCTACTAGTCAGAATGTTCTAGGTCAGGGGTTCTCAACCAGTGGTACTAGTACCACCAGTGGTACTTCGGTCAACTGCTGGTGGTACTCGGACTACCGGACCGCCGGAACCCCGCTTCAACATGGCACTTTCGGTGGTGTGTTTTTGCTCCCAAGAGGCTCTTGCCTTTGGCCAAGCCTCTTGGGAATGCTGAGAAAGGCCCTCCCACCAGCCCAGAGCCTCCTACCTGCATTTTCTGGCCTCTGAAAACCCAGAAGTAACGCGATGTCATCGCCATTCACTTCTGGTGGTATGCAGCAGGAGAGTGGTGCCGGTGGTACTCGCCCGGGAAGGGGTTGGGAACCCCTGTTCTAGGTCAGTAAGCCTACACCCCACTCTCACGAGGCTGCTTAAGTTTTCTAAAGAAACATGTATTACAGCAGATATACAGGATAGTTCCACAAAAAAAGTCTACATACCTTATAATTCTGGTGAGACTCAAAGTTAGAAAGGGGTGTGTTACACGCCGTTGAAAAAGGCATTACTTTAACTCCTCTGTATACTAGTCCTTTGTCATACAGTTGTTTGAAAACCCACCTGGGGGGGAGGAAACATGATTTAAACACTGAAACAGAACAAGGCACTTTTATTTTTAAAAAATGAAAGTTGTAACAGAGGATATGTCTGCAATGCAGAGATTTACACTGGGTTTATCCCAAGATTAGTCAGTCTGACTAGGTTTCACTGAAATCAGTGAGATTTAGTTGCAATAAACATCATTAGTCATGACCACGTAAATGTAGGATACATTCCAAATCTAGTTGCTTTGCCAGAATTATTGTGAACACATCGTAATAACAGCATCTTCAGAATCTTATCCTGCAAGCTGCTTCACCAGGTCCAAATCACTGAACATACAGCAACAATTACATGGGAAACCACAGTCTACAATTAACAACTCAGGTTATCACAGTACCTTAAGAAATTTTGAACTTTTATACAATTCAGATGTGCACTTGGAGAAAATCTTCCCAGATACATCCTCTCACAATGAGGTCCCTAAATTGCTGGGGATGCTGTTTACAGGATATTTTGTAGAAGAAATACTGAAATGTATTGCCATTTGCAAACCTGGGGACTATTCCCATTCAACCTTACCAAGCTTTGTAGCTTGTCATGCGCACACATAAGCTGTACCAGCTAGTAATTTATTATGAAATTATTTCAGTCCCTTGCCTCAATAACCGTTTTTTGTCCCACCTTTCTGTAAGTCCTAGCATATCTCAAAAGACTGTAGCAACTTTCCATCCGTGACTCACTTTCCATCCGTGACTCAACCTGGGCCCTAGGTTTCCTCATCTGTCCATTCCCACAAATGTTTCTAATAGAAAGAATTATTCTTTATCCCTGCTCTTCCTAAGCAATAGAAGCATGCATATCAAGGTGGTATCCTACAATTAACAAGTGTGTAATAAAGTAGTATTGCCCTAGGCAGCCAACCTAAGGTTACAATGATAAACACGTTGGTGGCCATTTACTCCCCAAAATACGGAAATTTTGTTCCGTAAATGTTCTGGAAATGTTCTTATCCTGTTTCACTAACAGTGCAATCCGACTTAACTTTTGTGCCAGTTTAACCAGCAGCGCAGCGAGAACGGGAGGCCCCAGAACGGAAAAGGGATTCAAATCCCCTTTGAATTCCTCTTTTGGAGGGGATTTGAATCCCTTTTCCATTCTGGGGCCTCCCGTTCTCGCTGCGCCGCTGGTTAAACTGGCACAAAAGTTAAGTCGGATTGCGCTGTAAAAGCATTTTGAACTGGAGGCTTAACAGCTTTGAATTTCCCTATTTTGAGGAGTAAGTGGCCCAAAAGAATCACTGTTATTTAAAAAAAAGGGGGGGAAGGAGGTAGTCAAGGTACAAGAGTACAGAACAGTGTGCAAGCTTGGTCAAGAGACAGACTTTAACATCTATTTTAAAAAAAAGGTCTGTTTTCAAAAGAGAAATAACACATTAACTAGAGCAAAAAAAACACTCATTCTCAAATGCTATGAATAGGTAGAAAAACATTATTTAAAAGCCTCACAGCCTCACGATCAGATGAGTAGAGCAGCTAAGTCAAAATTCAAGCCAACTCTTCCCTCTTGTGGAACTTTCTTCCAATGCAGGTACAATTCAATTTCTTTTTCTGCAGCCATATTTTATACCAGTTCACAAATGTATTTGCAATATCATAAAATTCAACTTTGCAAGTGCAAGTACAGTATTTTGCTGTGATGATCAAGAAATTTAACAAGGAAAGACATTTAAATTAATCAGCAACCGTAAGTGACCCAACACAGGCATTTCAGTTACCTCTACTACTCTGGTGGGATATTTCATAAATAAAATTAGATTTAAGTAGCTAGTAGATTAAGTAGATGTCGGTCAGCCAAACATCTCTATGCACCATAGACCAGCGTTTCTCAAAGTTTCTCAAAGCGTAAACTCAAAGTTAGCACATTGAGTGCTTGTAGGGGCAAGGCCAGTGGCAAAAACGTTTTTACATGAAATTTCCAATTTCTACCGTGAAAAAAGTTTTAAAGTGAAATTTCCAGACTTACTGGGGGTCCTGGAGCCATCCGGAGGGTTTGAGGAGGCCTGCACTACCCTCTGCAGGCCCCCCTGAGCTGCTCCATGGAGCGGTGATCTGAAGCTCGAGGGGGGGGCTGCGGAGGGTAGCACAGTCCTCCCTGGACCCTCTAGAGGTCTCCAGGACTCCCGGTCAGTCCGAAAATTTCATTTAAAAACTTTTTTCGTGGTGGAGATCGGAAATTTCATGTAAAAACTTTTTTGCCGCTGGCCTCGCCCCCACAATCCCCAGGATTGCCGCCATGCTGTCCCCGCCCCTTAAGGGGGCAGCTTTTGGTTCCAATGGTGGGTCACGACCCACCACTTTGAGAACCAATGTCGCATAGATGATTGATAATTTTATTCTTACAAGAATTTATGGTTTTATTTTCTAACTAAAGAGAAGTACAGAAAACAGGTTTACTATGTCTGTGTTGTGACCCAATTCCTGTACCTTAACTGCAGTAATGCAAAAAAATTACACTGTGTAACAAAATTCAAACAATTTTGTATTTAGCTGAATATTTTGAGGTATCTTTATTGATTTTGGTGCAAAGATTTCAAAAAATGCTGCTATTTTTGGCATAGCATCAATAGTTCAACCACAATTTACGCTACTCAGGGAGAGCTTACAATTTCTTGTCATGGCCATGTTTACCCTGGTGTAAAGGCAAATGACAGCGTTTCAATACCAACACAAAATTTAAGATACTTAAAAAATGTTTTGATGATACATAAAACCTGAGAGGACCGTTGGAATCAGCACCTCTGAACTGTATAAGAAACATTTAAAAATAAAAATAAACTGTTTTATAAATACGTCTGCTGACCATTTCGCCCAATATACACCCCTGTTACTTCCCCAAAAGGCTTCAAGTTACGCCTTGCTTCGTAGTTCTAACAAACAGTATACATCAAAGGATACTTACCACACAGACTCCATGAACTCTGGATACAGAGTTTTATAGTCATTGTCAAAGTCAATCCACCGTCCGAGTCTCATAACACTGGCCTGCGAAGAAATTAAATTAATTTTGAAATAAAGCTTAGTAGATTCAACAATTATTATTTTTGCTTTGTAATAAGATGGAAAAGCATGGGTGATTTCTATCCTAGTGTGCTGGTATACAAGAAGTCTAAACTCTTTTCTTTTTCCGGATCAACTTTGCTCTAATGCTATGGGGTTGAGCAAAAGATATAGCCTACAAGCTGCAAATAGTGTGCAGAGCTATACTGCATTCTACTGTTCTCTCTCTATTTGTAACACCTTCTAGACAACATTAAATAAAAAAGATTAACGTAACATGGCATCAACTCTCATGGCCATAAGGGAACATAAAGAAGCCCCATTGAATTCCAGCAGTCAGACTGTCAGAGTCCTTCCACATCTTATTCCTACAGTTTGAGGTGACATCTCAATACTAATTTGAAGGATTATGGATGTGGCCTGCTGTCAAGGTCTAAAGCTACGGGTCAACATTATCTGTAGAATAGAACTGAGCCAAGGACTATTCATCCTGAAAAAAGAACAGGACATCACACGTTTGGTACTGGAAGGGTACCCAGCTAAGAACGCAATCCTACCTAAAGATCGGCTGGCTGAGGCCGTCTGCCCGATCCAGTGCTCCGCCGCGGGCTGCCTGCAGCAGGCAGCCCACGGCAGAAAGTCTACTCGCGGAAGGGGACGCCCGTCCCCTTCCCCAAGCGTAACGGCGGCTGGGGCCAGTAGGTTTCCTAGGATTTTGCTGGCAGAAGTCAGAGGAGGCTGTGTAACGGCCCAGCCGCCCTACGGAGCCCGGTGGGGACCGGGATAAGGCGGACACCATGTCCCCGTCCCCTCCCAGAGCGGCTGGGCCTATGGCCGCCCTCCCGCTACCGCCCCAAACGCCCCCCTCCCGCCGGATCCAACCTTACCTGGGTCCACTGGCTGGTTGAGTCCTCGGCTTGCAGAGCAGGGCAGGCCAGCCTTGCACTGGCCTGCCCTGCCCTAAAGTAGTCCACAAATGTGCTTTACGGCACATTTGCGATTATACTGGGCTATTCCGGGTGGCAGATCGCTAGGTCCGCCGCCCGGAAGTTAGGTTGGATTGAGCTGTAAGTTGCTGGTTGGTTTAGAGACTGACAATAAACAGAGCCTTGATCCCATACGTAACTGGTTTGAATTTATTTCATTCAAAATACAAACTACTGCATAGAGTCATAGAACGTGAAAGTTGAAACATGCCTTGAAGGTCATCTAGTCCAGTACCCTATAGTACAGCCAACTGTGACAGCATCGCTGACAGGAGGACATGCAGCCTCTATTTCGAGGGAGAACCCACTACTGCACAAGGCAGACTGTTCCAGTGCTGAACAGCATTTACAGTTCAAAAATACTTCCTCATGTCTAGCCTAAATCTACTTCCCTCTAGTTTCAACCAGGTTCCAGAGGCGTCAAATGGCGCTGCAAATCCTGCGCTGCAAATGGCCTGAAATGGCCTGAAAAGGGCCAAAAAACACAGGAGGGGTTTTTTGGCAGATTTTTTGTGCAGGGGTGGGGCTTGTGACGTCACGTGGGGGTGGACAGTGAGCAACCCCCAGGGGGGTGTAGCTATGCCTCCGATTGGTTCTAGTTCTGGCCTCAGGAGAAAGAGAGAATAAGCCAGCTCCTTGCCTTCAAACATTTGAAGACAGCTATCATATCTCCCCTTAGTCTTCTCTTCTCCAGGCTAAACATTCCAAGCTCTTGACTGTTCCTCATAAGACGGTGTCCAGACCCTTCAACATCTTTGCTCCCCTTCTTTGAACCCGTTCCAGCTTATCAATGTCCTTCTTAAAATGGGATGCCCAGAACTGGATGCAGCATTCCAAGTGACATCTGTCTAGAACAGTGGTGGCCAACCTTTCAACATGAATGCTGGCCCTTTAAATGGTTGTCTAGGTGAGGGCATTTCAGCAGGTGCAGCTGCTTTAGCAGCACCATCAGCACTTGCAGCTGCCAAGATTCTGTCTTCTACACAACTCTTAAGAACACAGTAGCCCTAATGGTGGAAGGTTGGCCACCCCTGGTCTAGAATATTCAAAAAAACAACTGATTTCTTTTTAATATCTGGGATCCACAGAACCACCTATCTTGGTCTGCATGCCCAAGGGGTTTTGTGGCTTTTGTTTCTTGAACAGCAGCTAATAATATCACATAGCAAACCAGTTTGAAAAATGAGGGGAGATTTCAAAGGCAGATAGGGGGGCTGTTCAAAATTTTGGCATACCCAACTTAGGGCCCAATCCTATCCAACTTTCCAGCAATGATGCAACTGTGCCAAATGGACGTGCGCTGCATTCTGCTGGGGGAGGGGCAGTCATGGAGGCCTCCTTAAGGTAAGGGAATGTTTGTTCCCTTACCTTGAGGCTGCATTGTGGCTGCATCAGCGCTGGAAAGTTGAATAGGACTGGGCCCTTCGTTTTGTAGATCCCGGGCAACAGACACATCTGAATTCAATGGGACTTACTCCCACATAAGTGTATATAGGATTGCAGCCAAAATCGTTTACTTACTTTCCATTCTTGCGAGTATCTCATTACAATTCCTCTGCAGTTATTGTTATATTCTGCAATCCCCATTTTTGCAACATCTTCTGGTCCTTTGATACCTAAAGCTTTGTCAATTTCATACTCCTGAAGAAACCAAAATGCATTTTGATACTCCTGAGAAGTTTACAATGGTAAAGATTCTTAAACAACACTAACAATTCTTTGAATCCCAGGTTTCAGTTCAGGGAAGTCCTCAGTAAAGAATAAGCTACCGTTCCTCACTATGCTGGAGGCCCACACAATGGAAATAACTTGAAAGGAGAAGTTAATACATTTTATTTCAAAACATATACAGGGGGGCCACATTGTAAGTCTCCCTGTTCTGCATTTAAGTCCTCAACGTTTCCAGAAATACATATAAAAACTCCCACACTTCTTTACATACGCCAAGCTGTCACCATGCCTACACACACTTCTTTCTCCTCCCTCCACTCACTGAGCTCTTAAAAAGGGACAAGAAATCAGGTTGATGAAATCATGAAGGGATACTTTGGACAGGGCTTAATTCTGCTATTGTGTTTATGGTACTGTAATAAATAATAGGGAAGGGTTTTTATTTGGGATAGAACTCAAATACATTTCATTTTAGAACGGAAGCTATCATGGCCAGCTACAATATTACATGAAACAGGTTTTATGGGTAAGACAGCCATGTATTCTAAACTGTAAAACAACCAAAACTCACTGATAAAACACGTAGAAACTTTCAGTAGAGCCACCGTAAAAGTAAGCACTAAAAAAATCTCTCCGGCAAGAGGTCGAAAGGTTGGACTCCTGTAACTCCAGACTTGTCTTATTTTAACCCGTTTGAGAGATTTTTTGAGTGCTTACTTTTACGGTGGCTCTACTAAACATTTCTACGTGTTTTATCAGTGAGTTTTGGTTGTTTTACAGTTTAAAATACATAGCTATCTTACCCATAAAACCTGTTTCGTCAAATACATTTGTTTGGAACAACTGGTTGTGGGATATACCCTGGGCATAATTTGGTCTGATTTTTCCCGATGACTGGAGGCTGGAGGAGGATGGTGTGTGGAGAAAGAGGGGAGACTGGAAAGGGACTGTAACCAGGGAGTGGAGGCTCAAAGGGTGGAGGCTCAGTCTCATCACAGTCACTGTATTTTCATGCTGTCTTGGGAGGGGCTTTTCATTTCAATTTCCTCCTATTTTCAAAGATTCATGCTGTCTTGGGAGGGGCTGCCATTTGCAAAGATCACCCTGGGAGCAGCATTTTAAAGATCCTCCCTCTCACACACAAACGTCTTCCTTAAAAAAAGAAAAAAAACAGATTTCCATGCCACTTACAAACCAGTAACAACAGCCAGAAAGACCACAGAGAGAGAGAGAGAGCTCCCCTCCAGCAACGCACACGCATTAATAACGCTTTGAAGAAGCCCCCCCCATGGCTCCTCCCATTACCTTTGTTGTGTTTCAACTGAAGCCTGTGTCTTGCTTTTACAAAATGTCTGCTTCTATGCTTTAACTAGCAGGGAAGCAGACAAGTCGACTGGATGATAGAGAGGCTCAGCAATTAACAGGAAGCAGTTTTAGTTCCTGATTCCTGTTAATTGGGCTGAGCGTCTCTACCATCAAGTCAGCTTGTCTGCTTCTGAGCTACCGTACTTAAAGCATAGAAGCAGACGTTTTGTAAAAGCAAGTCACAGGCTTGAATGAAAACACAACAATGGTAATTGGGGGGGGGCGCAAAGGGGTACAGTGAAAGGAGAACATGCATTGAGCCGATGTTAAGACGAGGCAGCTTTTCTGGGTCTTTTTTTTTTTGCCTAAATTTCTCGCCTTGTGAGTGAATATATAGAGTACAGTATATGAAAAGAAGCTAAAATTAGCACCTTTACGAAGGTAATCAAGTGGTGTTCACCATCAGAGCAGCAAGAAGTTAGGAATCAATAGACAAACAGCTATACAAGGAACTATATTCTTAGATAGGAATATTCCACCTACCACGGGCAAACCATGACAATCCCAACCAAATCGTCTATCCACATGAAAGCCACTCTGGTGAGCAAATCTTGTTACTATGTCTTTAATTGTTCCTGCAAGTATGTGTCCATAATGTGGGAGCCCTGTGGCAAATGGAGGCCCATCATAGAATGTAAATCTATGCAATAAAAAACAAACAGTACACACTTAAAATCAAAAGTTTCTCTCAAACAGGACAAACACAGAAACATTTTACCCTTGATTGTTCTCAATTACAGCGTAAGCGACACTAGGAGTACACTATGTTGACATATGTACAGTAGAGTTCTTGGAATGCACTCAAGCTTGTCAAGGATTTTCCCACTGCTGTTCAAGGCATTTTTACTCAAGGGTGTATATATGCATCTGGAATTAAACTACGTACACCTGTGGGCTGGGAGAAAATTAATGTACTTTTTTTTTTAACGTTTATATTGGCCTGAAAGCAGAGAAATCACAGTTTAGCTCTCACCCCATACCTCCACACATGCATCACTCCTAATGCAAGCTGGAAAGGAGGTGCCTGTCAGTTGGACTGTGAAAGAGAACTACAAATGCAACATCTTACCTAGGTCTATTTTTTGACTGTTTGAGGCACTCTTGAAAACAATTAAGCGTGTTCCAAGTCTGCAATATTTTCTCTTCCTCCTGTGGGAAGTTTATATTCTCTGCAACTTGTTGAACCATTGTCTTCCTGTGTGAACAAAGGCAATAAGTAAGAAGTTCAGAGATTTTTTTTTCCAAAAAGTGCATACATCACATACCAATATCTTTTGCTGTTTCCCTCATTTAACATAGTGGTTTGAGTTACAATGATCTGAAGATCCCATCAAGCACTGTAGATCTCAGATTGCAACATCCCAGCTTGCACATGGTCAGAACATGGAATGTTACCTCAAAACATTTACAGCGCAATCCACCGGAACTATCCGCTTGCTCCGCCACCGGAAGCTGTCGTGAATGTGCCGTAAAGCACGTTCGCAATGACTCAGGAGTAAGGGCGGCCGGCACTAAGCCGGCAGCCCTTATTCCGGTGCCAGATCGTCCATGCAGCCGCTGGAGAATGGTAAGGGATTGCCCGGCGGCTGCATGGGCGGTCCGGCCGGCAAGGGAGGGGGGCCATTGGCCCTGCCAGCCTGGGAGGGGATGGTGTCTGCCATATCCCTGTCCCCATTCTGGCCGGCACAGCCATTGCACGGCTTCCTCCTACTTCCGCCAACTAAATAAATGGCGGAAATCCGAGGAGGTCCATCGGTTTACACCAGTTTACGAACGTCCCCTTTCCCCGAGTAGACCTCCGGGTCTCTCCAGAGCGGCCTGGAACAGGGATAGTTATAGGCCCAGAGCGGCCCAGGGCCACCTGCCAGATAGTTAGTAGGATTGCGCGGTTACTATTAGTCACTACCAGCACCAGGTTTGCAATACTCTGAGAGTTACTTATTCAAATAGAAACAAGAGTTACTTATTCAAATAGAAACAAACAGCAGTACAGTATCCCTTATCCAGAGGAGTACAAAAACAAAGTTTTCAACTCAACTCAACAAGAGGCATGTCTGCACACAGCCCCCACTCTGCTGCCAGTGTTGTTTGGCCATTCAACGTCCACCACTGCTTACTGGGTTAGGGTACAATTTTTCCTTCATTAAAAAAAATTAATAGAAACAAATGCTAAATGTGCACATAGGCAGCTATGCAATCCCAAGAAAATCAAGTAGGTGAACAGTCATACAATCAGAAAAAAAAATGGTGCCTATAACAGCAATACAGTGTAACAATGACCGGGCTATGGAGGCTGCTAAAGTAACAGACTCCATGCGTAAGTCAGAGTGTTATTTTTGGCCCATTTCTACTAACTGAAATACTGTACTGAGATAACAGCATTCAGTAACCACAGGGCACATATTTGGGTACACAGAAGAGCCTTCCTAGAAGTATTTCAGAAACATCTTATGAATGTAAAATGAAAGCGGTCTTGTACAGGGTTATTCAAGAAGGATGGTGCAAAAGAAAAGCTGATTTATTCTTAAATGAACTGACATATCACAACCATCATGACATGAAGACAGAAAAACTGTCCAAGTTTCACATGCACATTACAAATGTTCGATGAGGGCACTTGCGTAGCTACAATGGGGCGGGGGGGGGGATAAACAGGAGGAGACTATATGGTCTTGCAAGGAGACCGTGGCTGTCACCCAGGGCATTTGCCCCCCTTGCCCCACTGTAGCTACACAAGTGCCCACATTGAAACTTGGACAGTTTTTCTGTCTTTTCATGTCATGATGGCTGTGGTATGTCAGTTCAATTAAGAATAAGGGCGCAATCTGATCCTACTTACGCCACCGTTGTAACCAGCAGCGCAGCGAAAACAGGAGGCCCCAGAACAGAAAGAGGATTCAAATCCCCTTTGAATTCCCCTTTTGGAGGGGATTTGAATCCCCTTTCCATTCTGGGGCCTCCCGTTCTCACTGCACCTCTGGTTACACCGGTGGCGTAAGTAGGATCAGATTGCGCCCTAAATCAGTTTTACTTTTGCACCATCCTTTTTGGACAACCCTGTATTTCAAAGTGCTTTACATTGCATTTCCATGCAGGTTTACTCGAAGATCCAGTAAAACGTACTGCTAAATAAGGGCAGTTGAAAGCTGTGATCCGATTTGCATTTATTTAGTGCCACTGGTGTATATGATGTACAAAGAATGAGGGGACAGGTCCCTGCCCCAAAGGGCTTACAATACAGAAAATATGCACAAGGAAGACAACAGAGAAGGAGCAGGGAGGGAGAACGCAGACAGGGGTTAGCAGGGGAAGAAACATGTGATTATTGTAATACTTGTAATACAGTTGAGTTGTAATTCTACAACTCAACTGTATTTAAGGTTAAGTATGGAGACCAAGTGGTTGGGCCAAAGCCAAGACAGTGTTTAATAGTATTTTAAACCCCTAATCATATATGGCTAGAAAATGATCACTGGCACCACAGGGATTGGAAGTTCTTGTATAGTTACTTACTATAAGAACATAAGTATATGTAGTTTATTTGGTGCAAAGAAAAGAAAAAGAAATCAAAGGCACACTGACTGTTAATGGATTTGTAAAACTTCATATATGGATGAATTCTACAGAAGGTTTGCACAAGGAGAATGGTACTTCTGCTTGCACAGAGAGGCGAGTTCCACCAACAACCCTTTCATCAGCAGCCTCCATATGCTATTCCTAAACGTCCTTCAACCCTCGGGATCAATGAGGAGGGCACTGAACTGCAAGATGGAGGAGAGTGTGGGAAAGGTCCATTCTGTAACTCAAGCATGGTTCATAGTATTTACATATTCAAGTAATCTTTCAGCACTGAAGGTGGCAGCTCTAAATTGCTTTCTTTTTACTACCTTACAAATGGTCAATTTATTTGCCAGTGGAAGGGAACCAAGAGATCAGGTTTGTGTTTATCCTCTTTGCACATGCAGGTGCCTGAACTTTGGAATAATGTGTACAATTAGACACTATTTAATATTTTTAAAACTAGTGCTACTTTGCTCACTTCTTTTAAAGCGAAAGAACATTCATTGTGACTGAATTTAATATTATGGTTGCTATCTACAGGACAGTGGTCTTTCAACCTGCAAAAAACAAAGACACTATTACTGAGTATTTAAACAGTTTCTATATTACGCATTTTATTGTACTAAAGCAATACATATTAGATTAGCAATCTATTCCGGTGAAAGTAGTGGTTTCAGAGCGCTGATATACCAGAGCGCTGGTATAAGGTACTGGCTAAGAGACTGAGCTGCTACTCAGAACTTCCCTGGTTCAAATTTCACCTCGGCCCTGAACTGACCCTTATTCCACCCTGCCTGAAGACAGCAGCAGGTCAGTCTCTTTTAAAGAAGCCCTCGCCGTGTGTCGGACAATTACTGGTCAGTCTCCAACCTTTCTTTTTGGTTGGGCAAGGTGCTCAAGGATGCAGGAGCAGCCTAAGTCCAGGGATTCCTGGACAAAACTGGTGATCCAGGTCCATTTCAATTTAGTTTCTTGTGTGGGTTTGGGTAAGAAACAGCTTTGGTTACCCTAGTGGATGACCTATGCTGGGAGCTGAACAGAGGAAGTGCATTCCTGCACTACCACTGACAACAGTATTCTTCTGGAACACCTTGCAGGGATGGAAACTGAACAGTCCTTCAATGGCTAAACTCCCTTGTTGCATGATAGATTCCAGGAGGTATGATATAGGGGGCGCCTGCTCAACACCTTGGCCTTTAGCATTCCTCAGGATTCTATTCTGCCCCCCAATACTTTTTAACATCGACATGAAACTACTGGGGTTTAGAATGGGATGTCATCGGTATGTGGATGACACCCAGTTTTAGCTCTCTTTTTCAACTTCGGCTGGGGAAGCTGTAAAAATCCTGAACTTCTGTGTAGCGGCAGCAATGAACTGGATGGGGGCTAACAAGTTGAAACTAAATCCAGATAAGACAGAGCCACTTTGCCAGGAGATCTGTCAAGCTGGTAACGGGGCATCAGCCTGTTCTGAATGGGGTTGTATTCCCCTTGAAGGAATAGGTTCAAGTGCAGGGGGGTGCTCTTGGCCCCAGCTCTGCTACTGGATGAGTACCTGATAGTTGTGGTCAAGAGTGCCTTTACCCAGCTTCAGCTGGTGTGCTAACTGTGTCCACTCCTGGCTCAGTGCGACCTGGTGATGGCCATCCTTACATTGGCAACATCTACTCCGGATTACTGCAATGTGGTCTATGTGAGGTTGTCCTTAAAGAAGATTTGGGAACTTCAATTAGCACAGAATACAGCTGCCAGACTGCTGACCAGCACCAGGGGGTCACCATTACAGCAACAAAGTTGTTGATTTGCTTTTTTTATTGTTAATTTGTTTTAGATTTTATTGTATTTTAATTGAATGTAAGACAGCTTGGGCTTGTAAAGAAAGGTACAGAATACATATTAATGAATAAAAACCTTGATGGTATCCTTCCAACAACTCTGTAGGAGTACTGTTATCCCTAAGGCTAAGAGGGAACAGCTTGCCCATGGACACCTAGAGAGGCCGTCATAGCAGAAGCGAGAGAAGTGGGCAGATGTTCTGATTTACAACTGTCTCTTAGCCGCTACACAAAACTCAACCGAACCAGATTTTTTGAAATATACCAATTTCTGTAGGTAACAGAGCATTATAGTAAAATAATAAAAAGAATCGGCATAACGTTTTTTGATTTGCTTTAAATACGCACGCCTTTACACACTGCCTCAAAAAGGGCGTGTTTTATATTGTTTTTACGTTATGGGAAATCAACCATTCCTTTGGCTCCATAAAGAGTGCAATTTTCCCTTAAACCACGAGACGACATGAGCCACCATAATAACTCCACAACTATTACCGGTAAGCCAAGGGCCCAAAAGAGCTGACTAGGGTCTTCAGAAGCCACCTTCACTCACACCGGAGCGACAGACGAGCCAGACACCGCCAAGGGGGAAAGGTCTCCCCCTCCGGAGCTGATACCCACGCAACCCTTTCTAGTTCGAGCCAACCTACTCACCCACCCGTAGGCCCAGCTGCCTGCAACTCCCGGCCGGCTAAGAATGATGCAACCTGCGAGCAAGGGAAAGCATGACAGGAAGTTTAGAAAAGGAAAAAAATGAGACCAGTCCACGCCCCCTGATCTCGCCAACTCAGATCACTCGGTGCATAGGCTGCAAACAAGGCGGCCTCCAATTGGTCAGGAGAGTCTCCCAGCGACCATAAAACTCGGCCAAGGGCGGGGAGGGAAATGGTGCGCAGAAATCCAGAGTTGCGCATGGCCGAGGGATAGAGCTTGAAAAGCTAGAGTCAAGTAGCCCCCCCCCGCTATCGCGATCTCCATTCTACAGTGTGAAAGGGGTGAACCGCCATGAACGACGGCATGCAAACGAGTGAGTACAAGCAACCGTGTCTGCATGCTGCTGAGCGCTGACTTTTGAGGGAGCGGTAGAAGTTACAATTTGACTGCATTACTCTTGCTGTAGCCGGAGGTGTGTTTGTATGGAGTGTACTTTTTGCTGGAAATCCAAAGCAGCCATCTACAGCAAGTGATCGTGTCTGGTGAACGAGTGCAATTTCCAAAGCAACATGCACTACACGCTATTTAACAACCCCGGATCTGATAGTTGCACAAAAGAGTGTCTACGCCGCAGACTCTGCGGCGTATTAGATATTCATAAAAGTGCTGCATGGTATACTGGATTTAAGAGTGGCCTTCAGTCTCAATTGACAGGATTAATAACAGTGGACTTGACAGGATTAATTAACTGCATTATACAGAGTCGTCGTATGTATCGTATTTGTAAACCTCTCTTTCTGCCTCCGCTCCATCCCAGCCTGCAGCATTAATAGTAAATAAAGATTTTGATATGCTCCTTTCAGTGCTGTCCCAAAACCTGCAGTGTGGGGAAAACAGTGTACCACATTGGATACAACAGCCTTGCATTCTCAACCGCAGCCCTTTCCTTCCATCAGCAGCTTGGAGATAAGTGTAACCTGCAACAAAACGTTGCCTCTCCCATCGACCCATCCCAACCCTAAGGTTCACTTCCCGATAAGCAGACCAATTTCCTCCTCCCTTCCGTAACTGGCTGTCTTTCCAACTGTCATTCTAACATTTCGTTATTCCTGCCAAGGCTTTTGCGTGGGGTCCTTTTCTTTGTAAAGTAAAACATTATACAGGTATATGCACTTCAGTGTACCTAGGGAGGCCCTCCAGTACTGTATGTAGAAGCTGCTACCTTATCTGTGGATGGCCCTGATTCATGTACAAACGACACTCAATCACCTGAGTTTGCTATTAGTCTGTCGAAGTGGGACTTGCAACAAAATGTTGAATCTATCTTCCCGCATCTTCTCCATGATAGGGGCTCAAGCAGGTCAATCGGTCTCCCTCTCCCCTTCCTGCCTTGCAATGTTTTGTTTGGTTATCTCCCAGCTGTCACCTTCAATATTCCATAACTCCTGAAAGCCACCAGTCTCCTGAAAGCTCATTCCTCATTGGCTGTTTAGGAGAAGTTCTTATAGTTTTGCAAATTAAAAGAAAAATTAAAAGAAAAAAATCTACTTCTGCACCCTTAGGGAGTTTCCTGAATATCTAGAAATCACAACCTTGTCTGTGGGTGTTTCTGTTTTGGGGTACAAACCAATCGGCACTTACCCACAAGAGTTTACTATTAGTATATAAGATAAAAGTGAAATTTATCTGCATTTAGAGCACAATTTTTCAATATTTAAAACCACTGGGAGACCACATTTTTACATGAAATAAGAGCTGAGGTTAGAAAGAACACGAATTTCTGTCTTTCTTTCTATGCTTTCTAGAAGGGAGACAACTGACTGCCCACCTACATCTACACCACAGTTCTCTTATAACAAGAGCAGGCCTTTAAATCCTGAGAATCTTACCCCCAACATCTGAAATGGCATCCCTGGAAGTTTCTAGAATTTGCTCCACTCTCTTGGATTTGTTCTGTTTGTGAACACCTCCAAGACCTCCGGAACTGGGATTTTAGTAATGCTAGATGGGGCTGTTGCAAAGAAGAGGGTCAGAAAGGTTGATTTTCAGGAAAAATTGGAAGCTGGCATATAGTATGTGAGTTATAAAAAAATTGGCCTGGTTACATATATTAACTACTACACAATCCATTCTCTGTTCATTTCTTTATTTTCCTCATTATTTGTGGTGCTGGCATGAACTTTCATTTCCTTACCCCAGGTAAAGCCCCAGCCCCCGCTACAGGTCTCCTCAGATCTGCACTCACTTTCTGGGCGGCACAAATCCAGGAGCCCCATGTAGGGGGAAATGGCCAGGGAAGTGGGATAGGATTCAGCACGCACCAGCGTAACTGATCCCGCCCCCTCCCAGGTCTGGGCCACCCACCCTCACCCCATTACACCCCCTTGCACCACCGACTCAAACCTCACCGCCCTGGGCTGTGCACCATCCGGATCTGCTGTACTGGGGCCAGCGCAAGTGCCTTACGACAGCTTTTGCAACAGCTCCAGGGGGCATCCCAGGATGTGTTGTGCTGGCCCAGGGAGGGGGGTTAAGATTGTTCCTTAGCCATCTTCAGAGCAACCCTGTCATGTTGGTGAGGCTGAAATGTCAAATTTCATAGCAGATAGAGCATTTGAAGACAGTCTTTGTAGTCCAGCTCCAACATTTGTCCCACTTTACTCCTAGTGACATGCCAGTGTGTCCCAAAATTAAATACTTTACTGCTAAAATACTGTAAATGGGGGTGATTTAAAATACAGTACAGATATTTCTTAAGGGAGGTGTGAATGAACCCTCTCATCATGTGTCTGTTTCAGTTCGCTCAGTCTTTTGGTCTAAAAACTCTGGAAACATATCATAACTAGGTAAATACTATTATATAGGGCAGCAACATCTAGTTAAAAATAAATGTCTGCTTTGGTAGTGGTCTAAAATGACTTGAAAATTTTCATCCAATCATTTAAATACTAGTTGGGGCGTATTTTCTCCTTTGTTCCAAGTTTGAGTTCAGTAGCAATTGATCAGATGATCATTGCTATTGTTTTATATTGTCCTTTTACTGTTTGCGTCCTTTTACTGTTTGCATTCAGGAGAAAGGCAGCACAGACTTTAAAAAAAAATCATCTGCATAGTTGGGGGTAAATTATTTTAATTCCAATAAAACGTTGTAGCTTTTTATCAAAATCTTCCTCTCCATCAATCTATTTTTAGTTTGAAAAGATTCTTGACCATACTGCTATGTAAACTGCTTTGTGATTTTTTTTTTTTTTGAAAAGCTGTATATAGGTAAGTATTTTAAGGTCATACAACATTTTGATTTTAATGATCATACAACAAAAGCAAAATGCCATAATCAACCATACTGCCCATGCTCTAGAAATGTAGCGGTGTGGAAAACAGGTTTTGTATCTTATTATATTTCTTATTCTTATATCTTATCATATCATATACTTACATTAATTAATGCAACAGTTGCAGCACTTTCATGAAAGGCATTTTACAGACCAGCAATAAAACAGTAACACACATTGTTGAGCTGTAAAATGCTTTCATGTTTATGTTTTCAAATACACATTTGTATCTTTAGTGCAACATTCATCTGTGTTGAGTGAAATACCATTAGAGGGCACTATTTCCCCACCATGGAGTCAAAGCAGAGCTGCTCAGAACTCCCAGGATGAACTCCCAAGATGTATGGGCTCTCTCCTCTCACACATTTTCAAGCTGTGAATAAAATGTTTTTTTTTCCTGAAAAAAATTAAATGTTAACAATTGTGAAAGTTCCAAATGTTTGTGTCGGTCAGAAAAAATGGTCAACGGTAAAGCAGGACTACCCCAAATCATTGCAGTTCCAAAGCATGTCAATGCGAGTAGATAAATAGGTACCGCTTGCAGGAAGGTAAACAGCGCTCCGTGTTCCAGCCGCATGCTACGCGCTGCGGCAAGGAGAGTCATGCCGGCCACATGACCACGGAGGCGTCTTCAGACAACGCTGGCTCTTCGGCTTTGAAATGGAGATGAGCACCACAACCTAGAGTCGGACACAACTGGACTTAATTGTCAGGGGATACCTTTACCTTTTTACTCTGTGCAAATCATAAACAAGACAAGAACACAGCAACAAGCTTTGTTTACAGGTCTGTGTCCATTCTAGATACCTACCACCATTTTAAAGGCTATTCAGCCTCAACAGAGTTGAAGGGGCAACAAAGCATGTTGCAAGGGCAGTTTATAGACAACAGGTTTCAAATATGTTTTTAAAAAATAACATATGTGATTATTATACATACTGTACATACCATTTTACAATACAAGTCAGATTTAGCCATAGCTTACTACTCGCATATTGCAGATACTGTACTTTGAAACGGGCACAAGTCACTATATACTGCTATTTTAATGCTTTTTGTGGAACAAAGGTGTAAAACTTGTAGCAGCCCACCATAGTTTCTCAATTCCCATGTCTGTGAGCCAGTTTATACAGTACATTACCAAAGGCTTCCACATAATTCACATAGCTTGCTGCCCCCACAGACGCATTCATGTAGAAAGGCTTTGAACTAACTGGTCACTGCTGCTAGGCAAGCTATAGTATAGGATTCCCTTGTGGACTGCATGTCTGGGCATGTAGAGGGGGCCAATCAGTGGGTGCTGGACCTATGGAAAGCAAAGAGAAACACAAAGAGTGTAGCAAGGAATGGATAGTAGCACTATCAATAACAACACATGGTCACACAGGATGCTTACTCAGTGTTAGGGCATGAGAGTGGTGCCACCTGAGTTCACATGCAGTGGCATTGCCTTTCCCTTCCTGTGGGAGATTGCACTGAAGCTCTGTGGGTAGTGACTGTTCCCTATGTGACAATGCTGTGCTGCTTAAACTGAAGGGCTCCAAATGAGTGTTTGGCCAACAGTAGCAATGGCCATAGTACCTGGCATTCACCAAGAGACAGCAGGCAATAGCTGCTATTAGCTGTTGGAAAAGGAAAAAAATGGAAAAGCAATACAGTTTAGTGCACAGAGGCATTTGACAATATGGAAGCAGGGGTTAGAGACATGAGACAGATATGCAGCATCTATGCACTGAAGCATGAGATTCCCTCCTCTCCTTTGCTCACCTGTGTGAGGTGCATTTTCCTTGCTCCCCCTGTTGGGGTGGTGGAGTGAACATTCCATGTGGATGTTTGTGTATGGAGTCTTCCTGAGGGTAAGAAAGATAACAATCCTTACAGTAACTTGCTATAAATGTTAAGAAGGCAGCAGACTGTTTGTGCAAAATGCTCTCTTTGCGTTCAAAGTGCTCTTTCACGTGGTCCCAACGTTCTGAGTGTGCACAACCTGTGGCCAGAGAGGTACAATTGATCCTCCATATTCACTGGGGCTCTGTTCCTGGAACCCCAGTGGATACAAAAAACAGTGTTATAGGAAAACAGGGGTGGGAGGGAAATAGTTTACGGCTTACAACAGTGTTTTGTATTAGTATATCATTTAGGGTTCAAAAATGTGTGTGAGTGGGTGCCATCAATTTAGTCTTGACTTTAAGCAAAGTGAACACTCAATTATACCATTCTCTGTGGCTTTCCAGTATTTCCAAGAAACGCATTGTTTAGGCCAGGGGTGGTCAACCTTTCAACATGAATGCTCCTGGCCCTTTAATGGTTGTATAGGTGCGGGCATTTCAGCAGGGGACTTCAATTATTCTCACATTGACTGGGTCAACTCATGCTCTGGTCATGAAAGAGACTGGATTTCTGGATATGCTAAATAACTGTGCCTTAGAGCAGCTAGTCACGGAGCCGACCAGAGGACAGGTGACTCTGGACTTGATATTGTGTGGCACTCAAGATCTGGTCAGGGATGTATATGTTGGGGAACAGTGACCATGCTGCGATCTGTTTCGCCATGCATGTCGGAGGGAGAGTGCCGAGCAAATCTGACACAAAAACCCTTGACTTCTGAAGGGCAAACTTCTGCAAAATGAGGTTGTTGTTGTTGTTCAGTCGTTAAGTCGTGTCCGACCCTTCGTGATCCCATGAACCATATCCCGCCAGGCCTTCCTATCCTCCACTATCTTCCTGAGTTCGCTCATTTTCATGTTCGTTGCATCGGTGATGCTGTCTAACCATCTCATCCTTGGCCTTCCCCTTCTCCTTTTGCCTTCAGTCTTTCCCAGCATCAGAGTCTTCTCCAGAGAGTCCTCTCTTCGCATTAGGTGGCCAAAATATTTGAGTTTCAGCCTTAGTACCTGTCCTTCCAGGGAACAGTCAGGGTTGATTTCATTTAGGATTGACTGATTTGATCTCCTAGCAGTCCAAGGGACTCTCAGGAGTCTTCTCCAGCACCACAGTTCAAAAGCATCTATTCTTCGGCGCTCAGCCTTCCTTATGGTCCAGCTCTCGCAACCATACATTGCTAGCAAAATGAGGAGACTAGTTTAAAAAAAAAAGCTGAAAGGGAAGGTAAAAAGAGTCCAATCGCTCCAGAGTGCATGGAGGCTGTTTAAAACAACAGTCATAGAGGCCCAGTGGGAGTATATCCCACAAAGGAGGAAGGGCTCGTCCAAGTCCAGGAGGGTGCCGGCATGGCTAACAAGCACAGTTAAGGAGGCTATAAAAGGCAAGGAAGCTTCCTTCTGTAAATGGATGTCTTGCCCACATGAGGAAAATAAACAGGAGCACAACCTGTGGCAAAAGAAATGTAAAAAGATGATACGAAACGCCAAGAAAGACTTTGAGGAACGTATGGCAGGCAACATTAAAGGGAATAATAAAAGCTTCTTTAAATATGTTAGAAGCAGGAAACCTGCCAGGGAAATGGTTGGTCCGCTGGACGGTGATAAAAGGGGACTTGGAGACTGCAGAGAAATTAAACGAATTCTTTGCATCTGTCTTCACGGCAGAAGACCTCGGACAAATACTGCTGCCTAAATGGCCTCCCCTGACTAAAGAATTAAGTCAAATAGAGGTTAAAAGAGAAGATGTTTCAGACTGAATTGACGAATTAATGATCAAAAATCAGCGGGCCCGGATGGCATCCACCCAAGAGTTCTGAAGGAACTCAAGAATGAAGTTGCTGACCTCTTGACCAAAATATGCAACTTGTCCCTTAAAATGGCCACTGTGCCAGAGGATTGGATGTGGTCTAATGTCACGCCAATCTTTAAAAAAGGAAGGAGGGGGGACCCGAGAAACTATAGGCCGGTCAACCTAACATCTGTTCCAGGGAAGATGGTGGAAAGTCTCATTAAACATAAAATCTTAAAATACATAGAAGAACAAGCTCTGCTGAGGGAGAGTCAGCATGGCTTCTGCAAGGGGAAGTCTTGCCTCACAAACCTGTTAGAATTTTTTGAAAAGGTCAACTGGCATGTGGATGCGAGCAAACCCATGGATATTATATATCTGGATTTTCAGAAGGCGTTTGACACGGTCCCTCATGAAAGGCTCCTGAGAAAACTCCACAGTTAGGGAATAAGGGGGCAGGTCCTCTTGTGGATTAGGAACTGGTGGAAGACCAAGAAACAACGAGTGGTAGTCAATGGGCAATTTTCACACTGGCGAGAGGTGAAAAGCGGTGTGCCCCAAGGATCGGTCTTGGGACCGGTGCTTTTCAACTTGTTCATAAATGAGCTGGAGTTGGGGATAAGCAGTGAGGTGGCCAAGTTTGCGGATGACACTAAACTCTTCCGGGTGGTAAAGACCAGCAGGGATTGTGAAGAGCTCCAGAAGGATCTCTCCAAACTGGGAGAATGGGCAGCAAAATGGCAGATGCGCTTCAATGTAAGTAAGTGCAAAGTGATGCACATACACGCTAATGGATTCTGAGCTGTCTGTGTCGGATCAAGAGAGAGATCTTGGGGTGCTGGTGGACAGGTCGATGAAAGTGTCGACCCAGTGTGCGGAGGCTGTGAAGAAGGCCAATTTCATGCCCGGGATCATTAAAAAAGGGATTGAGAATAAAACGGCCAATATCATTATGCCCTTGTACAAATCAATGGTAAAGCCGCATCTGGAGTATTGTGTCCAGTTCTGGTCACCACACCTCAAAGATATACAGGTGGGCCCCCATATCCGCTGGGGATATGTTCCAGGCCCCTTCGTGGATACTTGAAACCATGGATAAGAGCGAACACCCCCTCCATGGTTTCCTGAGGGGCCCCCCACCCTGCCTCCCCGGCAGGCATGCTTGCCCCCCCCAGCTCTTATTTTTCTTTCAGCAAGCTTTGTTTCTTCCTTAAAACAAACAGAGAAGCAGCCTCCATTGCAGGCAAGTAGAACGAGACTAAGTACTAGAGAGGCTCTGCAAGGTTTCTGTTAACCTTGCAGAGCCTCTCTAGTACTTAGTCTCATTCTACTTGCCTGTAATAAGCAGCCAGAGGCTGCTTCTCCTGTTTGTTTAAGGAAGAAATGAAGCTTACTGGGAAAATAGTAAAAGCCTGGGGGGTCCCCATGATCCGTGGATAACTGAAACCGTGGATAGCGAATCAGTGGATATGGGGGCCCACCTGTAGTTGAGTTGGAAAAGGTGCAGAAAAGAGCTACCAAACTGATTCGTGGGCTGGAGCACCTCCCTTATGAGGAAAGGCTACAGCGTTTGGGGCTTTTCAGTCTAGAAAAAAGGCGCCTGAGGGGGGCTTTTCAGTCTAGAAAAAAGGCGCCTGAGGGGGGACATGATTGAGACGTATAAAATTATGCATGGGATGGAGAGAGTGGACAGAGGGAAATTCTTCTCCCTCTCAAACAACACCAGAACCAGGGGACATGTACTAAAATTGAGTGGAGGGAGAGTTAGAACAGACAAAAGAAAATATTTCTTCACCCAGTGTGTAATTCATCTGTGGAACTCCTTGCCACAGGATGTGGTGATGGCACCTGGCCTAGATGCCTTTAAAAGGGGTTTGGACAGATTCATGGAGGAAAAGACCATCACAGGGTACAAGCCATAAGCAACCTCCTGGTTTTAGAAGTGGGTTTTCTCTGTGCCAGGTGCAAGGGAGTGACAACAGGAAACAGGTTGTCTTGTTGACTGTGTGCTCTCGGAAGCATCTGGTGGGGCCACTGTGAGATACAGGAAGCTGGACTAGATGGGCCTTTGGCCTGATCCAGCAAGGCTCTTCTTATGTTCTTAGGTGCAGCTGCTTTAGCAAGCACCATCAGTACTTGCAGATGCCACGATTCTGGCTTCTACACAACTCTTAAGAACGCAGAGGTCCTAATGGTGGAAGGTTGGCCAACCCTGGCTTAGGCCATGGATATATTTTAATGCAGTTACTTGATCAGCTTTCACAAATTCTATTCAAATACATGACAAGCAGTGACTATATTTTGCTCATGCCACCATTTTCCATGTGATAAAATCAACTATAGTTACATCTATAGCTTAATTAGAGCTAGGACTGGCACCTGGAACATTTACTGAATGTCAAAGTTCAGTCTCAGAACGTGCAAAATGGTAAGCATAGCTTTGAGTGCTATTCTTTCATGACTAATATCTGGTTCATACAGGCATGTACATTATTTGACTTTTCTACAATTGATTAGGATAAAAGTTTTTATTGACTACTTTAGGATCATTTCAATTTCCAAAGTACAACATAAAGAACAGGAAATTGAGTTACTCCGCACCAGGTACACTTTAGATCTTTTTCTAAAAACTACACTAAACAAAATGATCTTATAGACCAGGGGTGGGCAATTACTTTTCCTAAGGGATCACATGAGAAACTGAGACTGTTGGGGATGGCCTGAACTCAATTCTGTTCAATAGGCTGAACTCAAGTCTGTTCAATATGAATTATATCTCTTTATATTGCCTTCAAAATATTAGTTCCTGATTTCCCATTGACCTCACGTGGGCTGGTCAGGGACAGCCAAAGGGCTGGATGTGGCCCGGGGGGGGGGGGCGTACAATGCCCAGGTCTGATATAGACTGCCATGGCGCAATCCTGTCTTTGGAAGGTGCAGGTGCTGTGGCCTCAGCCCCGGCCTAGGATGTCACAAATGTGCCATAAAGCAAGTTTGCAGCACCCAGCAAGTAGGCAGCGCCGGTGCCAAGGCCTGCGCCGCCCACCCACCGCCGAGCCCAGGGGGCAGCGCCACAGAACAGGTAAGTTCCACTCCAAGTGTTGCTGGGGCTGGGGGAGGGTGGGGGGAGGATGGAGAAGGGGGCAGATCAGATCAGGCCTGGGAGGGGAGTGGGATTGGCATCCTCGTTGGATGCCATATCCTATCCACCCTCCCAGGTCTCCAGGCCCAACACGGGGCTTCTTCTTGGTTCTGTGCCAATGAATTAGATGGCGTGGATCCAACAAGCCCCATTGTGCAGGCTGGGGCTTTACCCGGGGTAAGAGGATATTTGTCCTCTTACCCTGAGGAGACCTCCAGCCTGCTGTCCGGGCACATAGGATATGGTGTGGGCTCCACAAATGTCCCCTTACCCAGGGAGACCTCCAGCCTGCAGTATTCCCACGTAGGATACACTGTGGGGCACGCAGCCACACTGCATCAGCATGGAACAGAATTGGGCTGATGATATTTCAACTGTAATTGTGACAGTTGAAGAGAAATAAATGCCTAAAAAAAAAAAGGAAGGCATAACCAAAATGTTAGAGTGAGGGGGAAAATTCTTTAGCTCAATAGTGTTTAAATAATATTATTTAAATAAATAATTATTTAGCTTAGGGGTTCTCAGGGGGTATGCGGGCCACTGCCCGTTATCAGCTGCTGTAATCCTGTGTAAGTATCTGGGGGGTGGCCAAGGACCCCCACCGGATCCTATCCCTGTTCTGTGCCGATCATAATCAGCCCGGAAGTCTACTTGGGGGAAGGGGACATTCGTCCCATTCCCCTGGTGTAGCGTGGGGAGTCCCCAATGGGCCTCCTCGGATTTCCGCCACCTATGTAGCTGGTGCCAAGTTCAAGGAGGCAGTGTAATGGCTGCGCTGGCCCGGGAAGGGGATAGCGATATGATGGCCGCCATCCCTGCCCCCCCAGGCCAGCTTGGCCAACGGCCGGCCTCCCGGACCACCCCCGCCGGTGCATCCCTTACCTGTATCCAGCGGCCACAGGGACAATTCGTAAGACATAAGCATACAGACAGCGGGTTCAAGATTTTGAAAGAGTCAATTATTGCAGTACAGGTTGATTATCCCTTATCTGGACATCCAAAATCCAGACTATTCTGAAATCCAGACATTTTGGGGGCTATGACTTTAAAAAAAATAATAATTCCAGCACCTGGATGATATAGCACAAGGCACAATTTTATTTAAAAATATTGTATAAAATTACCTTCGGGCTATGTTTATAAGGTGTATATGAGACATTAATGAATTTTGTGTTTAGAGTTGGGTCCCATTCCCAAGATATTTCCCATTGCCAAGATATTTCATTATATTTATGCAAATATTCTGAAATTCAGACAAACCCAGACAACTTCCAGTCCCAAGAAGTTCGGATAAGGGATACTCAACCTGTATTATTTTTATAAACTCCTGACCTGTTTTTAAATGATGCACCTAAAAATACCGTTTAAAATTATGGTCAGTGAATCTAAACAAAAATGAGAATATTAAAAACCTTGACTGAAACCTGTAAAAATGTAGGTGTCAGCAAAAATTCCACATTCAAACAAATCCACTGGGCAAACCGACAACAAATTAGTGAACAGCAAATGGTAGGCTCGATTCTTCTAAATCTCTTGTTGAGATAGTGCAGTTTGTTTACTCATTTTTAGGGGTGTGTGTGTGCAAGAACTCCACGTGATGATTATAAACAAGGGCTGTAGAACAGGCTGAGCGATCGTCCCTCCTGATTCGTCCTTGCTCTGTACTCCAAATAGGAAAGGCTTTGCCATTGCCTCAGCCTCTTCGTACACACGATCTTGCACGGCTTTTCGTTGCCATCGCTCATATTGACTTTTAAAATACGTACGCATTTTTTTTAAGTAAAATGATTCTGCTCTTTGCAGTGTGGACAGTTTAGCTACCACATTTCTCTCGTCTAGTTCATGAGAAATGAGCTGTCCCTAAAATTACATTCCTTGCGTTTCAGGAAGCAGCATCTCCAAGGTTGTGTTTTGGAAAGAAGGAAAGAAGGCTTGTCGTCCCGTCCCCCTCCGAGGTGCAACCCTGAGCACATTTACTGGCGAGTTTCGCCGGGGGTGGGTGGGAGCAGATGTATTTTCAAACCAATGTGCTAAGATCGACGCGTCGATGAAGGCACCCAAACAAATATGTCCACCATCAAAGAACACTGTCCACCATTTTCTCTCCATAGCAGAGATAGGATGGATGGCGGAACAGTCTTCCAGCTATTTCTGGGTCCACTCAGGGAAGATTACGACGAGGAAATAGTTAAACTGAAGGGGGGACAGAGCAAGAAGTAATAAAGAATTGTGTAGTATCTTTCTTTGCATGTCACTATGGTACTTTAACTTTCAAAACAGCAGCTTTTTCACTCGGAGGCAAAGCTCCAAAACATCGCCCATTCTGGCTGCTCTCTGCTACAAAAACGTACATGCGAACTTTCTGAGACCACCACAGACTCTTCGCCATATGCGACGGTCCACGCCGATCCATTTTACCCCCATACGGCCATACCCCACTCGTAGAGCTTGTTTTTACTTCGACAACAACCAATTAAGCACTTTACGGAGGAAACTTAGAAGATCTGAGTCTAGGAATAAAATCAGGCGTAACTGTGGTTTGTGCATAGCAGCTCTCACGAGAACATTATTCGCCCAGCTATTTGGGACAAACCAATGTAAACAGACAAAAGGGAGCTCAGGGAGTGCATAACAGCAAGAGCACTTGCTTTTTTCAAGCTGCATGATACAAATTTTTGTTTTCTCCCCCAGCGTAAAGATCTGAGATCAAAATAGTCGATTTATGGAAAACATTGCACCCCTCTAAGATAGCCGATGTTGGATTGTTCCAAGTCAGATATATATAAGTGGGCGAGGCGAAGCGTTGAACATTCAGAAATCGAAGGAGCTGGTGACTTGATTGTGTTACTTAGCTAAGTAGAACGTGTACGTAGGGTCCAGTGACGTTTGACTTTCCCCTTTCCCTGTGACTCGAGCCCAAACCCGCCTTTCTTAAGGCAATCATTGCAAACCAGGTTTGGGATCTGAAAATATACCTGCTAGGAACGGAAGGGGAAAGAAAATCAACTCTGAACAGCAGCCTGAAGCCTGTCAAGCTGCTCCTCCGCCTGCAGCCTCGCAGTCGGGCTATGCGCTGTAAAAGAGCTCTGGTCAAGAAAAAAACAGAGCGGATTGTGAAAAGGTAGAACGAGATCAGGAGAGCCCTGCTGGCTGTGAGAGTTTGGATTTTGGAGCACTAGGAAAGCAAGGCAAGGAAGAGAAGCCGAGGAGGCGACGGGAAGGAAGCGGACGACGACGTCGCTTCTGCTGCTTGGAGGTTCCTGGCAGCTGTCCTGGGCTGCCAAGAGCATGTGAGAAGAGCGTCCGTACTATGCTGAGAAGGGGAGAGCTGCTGATGTGTGGCAAAGGGGCGCTGAGCACCCGCTGCTGGGAGCCCGCCCGCGCCGGGAGAGAGAGAGACGACGAGGGGCCGGAAGGGGCGTACCACCGTGCGCAGCAGCTGAAGGCAAGCCAGCCCCGCAGAGGTGACAGCGGCAGGCCTGGGGGGCACCACAGGAGGTGGGGCAGGCACCCCAGCTTCGCACGGACGCACGGACGCCACCACTACCAGCAACGGCAAACCAAGACTTGGCCCCGCTGCCACCGGCCCACGCGACCCCGGGTGCTGCTGTCCCTGCGCCCGGTCAATATGATGGGCAAGCGGGCGCCGGGCATGCGGGCGCCTCGGAACACCAACCAGTTCCTGATGCGGGAGAAGTACCAGCTCATGCACCTCCGCTCGGACTCGGTGGGCACCGAGAGCGGGGGCTCGGACTGCGAGATGGACCCGCTCGACATGGACTCGTACTTGGGCGTGCTGGAGAATGCGCACGGGGCACTCATGGACTGCCCGGCCGCCGAGGATTCGTCGCCCCCTTGCGCCCTGCCCCTTTCCCCGCCCGCGTCCGACCTCCCCTCGCAGGCGCCTGGACTGCGCTTTTTCGGCAGCTGCTTGGAGGGCGTGCTGCAGGAGGAGAGCTTGCAGTATTTCCCCTCCGAGGACGATGTCATCAAGAGTGAGATCTTTATGGAGAAGGACTTCCAGGAGTTTTGCAGCAGCATCGCCTGACCGAACTGAATTTTGTTAAGGGGCAGGGCTGGCCTTTCTGTGATGTCATTACTTTTCCCTCAACCTCCTCTGCCCTATCTTTCCCCCTCTTCTTGTATGCCATGTTTGGCCGACTGGATCTCGGGAATAGGACTCCATTTGGGTATAGGTGGAGTGAACTTTTATGAATGTATGCTTCTTCAGGATATTAAAAATTCCACCTGTATTTGCATCTACACCACTAATGGGGTGGATACCCAAGACCAAGTGGCCACTTAACACAGGTGTGCATGTATACACTTGGCAAGCTGGTCATCATCTGTATCGTCCTGCCCAGTGGCAAGGAGAATTTTTACCCACACATCAGGTGCAGATGTGTAGTAAGATGGTTGTATGTGCAGATGTGTATGTAAGATGGTTGGATATACAGTATATCCACCCCATGGTGACAGATCTGTCTGTCATGGATCCTATTGGATCCTTCCTTGTTATTTTTTTCTTCCTGCCCTAGGGGAGGAGCAAGACCTTGGGAAATGGCATTAATACATTTTGGGACAGTGTTTTGTTTTTAATGGATTAAGCAGAATTAGTGCTGTAGCGAAACAAGGTCCATTTACCATTGTGGTTCTGCATTGGAACAGAACCTACCCCTGTCCTTTTTAAATAATAAACACGGGATTGGCCAATCTCTATGTACACTTTGAAATAATGTTGGGATATTGCACCCAAACTCCGATGTGGTTAGGTTCTCTAGTTCTGACACAAGGCTGAATTTGTGTTTTTTATAGTACAATCAGAGTAGCTCTCTTTGTCTTCAAACACCACAATTTGGTGCATACAATAAAAAGAAGACTTAGATGCTAGCACTCTAATTTTGTTTGTTTTAAATCCTGGTGATATAATTAATCAGGCGGGATGCAGTTACAGTACTTCCCACTGACCTTCCACTGCCAGCCAGCTGGTGGGGGAGAGGACTGATGGGAGAAGAAGCGTCTCTGTATTGGGACACTTTGGTAACATTTCTGCGCTACCCCTTTGCATTTTTGTCAAATGGGGCCAAGCCATTTAATATGCAAAATACTGATTGTACATGTAGTACATTTTTATAATAAAAACAAACACACTGTGAAATATTTGTGTTTTGTTCTCCTGCTCTGTAGGAAAGTTGAGGGGTGGGACTGGGAGGTGGGAAAGTTAATAGGTGACTGCAGAAATGTGCACCAGATGTGAGAGAAGAGGGGACGGCTGACACAGGTGGAAAAACAGCAAAGCTTGCCAGCCTCATTTTGGGGCACAAGATGCTGGGTTCATCCATTAGTCAAGCAGCTCTCTGTTGAATAGGAGATAGTGCAAGCGGCCCTTTAAAAGAAGGGCATTGACCTGCTTTGCTGCCACAATGAAATGAAGTATGTGGTGCACGCAAGAAAAAAGATGACTGAGATATAGGCATAGAGAATGCTTCCTTCTTATGAGAAAGAAAACTACAATAGCAGGCTGCACAACAGTGTTACACACTGCCATCCAATGTAGAAAGTGAAATACTACGAGAATGTATGCAAGAACAGTAAGGAAGGCATAGCATTTGTTTGACTTGCGGGACAGTGGGCTTACTAGAGTAAGGAAAATAGTGGCGGAAAGAATGTGAGAGGATGCAAAGCATAACTTCCTTCTCATTTATGAAAGTTTGCAAAATCAGTCATGGGGAATGCCCTCTTGGGAAAGGAAAAGCAATATAGTTCAGAATGGAAATGCATGCAGCCATTTTTTTTGAACCATGAATTGTGCTTGAATTGTGAATTTATCCACTGTTGATAAAATGGAGGGGACAAAAATGAGCTGGCAATTCCAGGATCTAGCTTTGAACGCTAGAGGGAGAAACAAGAATTCTTTAGTTCTACTTCTTTAGCTATTCACACACATGAACAGCTATGAAGCATGTAATACAGAGCACAGAAAACATTTGGACATATTGCTGAGGAAAATGCAGCACAATACAGATATGCAATTCCCAGGCTGCTTCCAGTGGGTTGTGTTAGTTTGGATCTTAGATCATAGGTGCTGTCTGCACAGGAGAAAGGTCTTAGGTCAGTGGCGTTCCTAGAGGAGGGGGTGGTATTGTAAGTTGCGCACAGGTCTATCCAGTGTTACACGGTGACCCCACCCACTCACCATCGGAACCATTCTGTGCAGCAAAGGCAACACACAGGGTCTCCTGTGTGTTGCCTTCGCTGTTCGGAATGGCTCCGACGGCAAGTAGGCGGTGCCACGGTGTAATGCTGAGTAGAACTGTGCGCAACTTACAGTACTCCCCCCCCCCCCGGAACACCACTGCTTAGGCTATTTCAAACACTACTTGTCTGCGAAAAAAAAATTCTGTAAGAAAATTTGCAGCTATTCCTTTTTTCGACTTCCAGGTGAGAAACATTTTGAAAATGAGCAGGGCGGCTGGCCCATCCACGAGGCCCACTGAAGCAGTCACCTCAGGCAGCAGATTGGGGGAGGGGGCACCCGTCTCTGTTAACTTACTTGCCTCCACTGCTCCTCTTTCTCTTTCCACTCCCTGGGTTGGAAAAGGAAGAGAGGGAAAGAGGGGAAGAGGAAATATGGAGGGGAGAAGACTGCTGAGCTGGAACATGGGCGAGTGGGAGGAGCAGAGGCTGGTACATCACTGGGTAAGGGTTGGAAAAGGAAGAGAGGGGAAGAGGAAGGGGATCTTGGGCTGCCTCAGGTGTCAGGGCATGTTGCCTCGGATATCAGGGTCTTGGGCTGGCCCTGATAGCCACTGTAGTTGGAGTTGGCAAAATGAGCAACTGTGCTGTTGACCATTTGCAAATATGCAAGAAAAGCAGTTCTGGGAACTGAGGTAGAACATTAAAATGCTTTTAACTGTTGGTAGAGGATGAGACAGCCATTATGCACACCTTCTTTCTATCCCCCTGACAGACACTCATGAACGGGGTCCCCAAACTATGGCCCACAGGCCACATCCAGCCCACCAACATATTTTAGCTGAATCTCTGAGCCTAGCAGCATTGTACTTACGTCACCCCCACCCCTTTCTCCTCTCCCACCCCACCCCTCCTGCTGGATGAAGCAACTATTAGGTTGGGTTACTCTCACTGAGAGCTCAGCTGAGAGAGAGAGAGAGAGAGAGAGAGAGAGAGAGAGAGAGAGCGCAAACAAGCCAGCAGACTTTTTAGAGGATTGTACTCCTAAGATGGAGTGATGTGGCTCTGGCAGATAAAGGTTTGGGGACCCCTGGTCAAGAGCTTTCTATGAGCTCTTCAGGAATTGCACAGTTTTCTGCATGGCAGGCAAGAATGTTTGAAGCCTGGAATTGTGAAGCCATTGATTCTCTTAGCTGCGCAATCCTGCGCAACTATAGGCCAGTGGAGCAAGTGCTCTGCTGGCCTAGGATGTCACAAACGTGCCATAAAGTACTTTACAGCACCTGGAGAGTAAGCTGTGCCAGCGTGGAGGCCAGCACCGCTTACTCCCCCGGCGGCACTGGCGGCACTGGAGTGTGGCGGGGGGGCCGCCAGGGGGTGACGCGCGCCATGGGGTCACTGGGGAGCCGGCCTCTTCGGAGGGGTCACCGGGGAGCCGGCCTCCGGGGAGCCGGCCTCTGGAGCGTCCGACCCCACCAGCGCTCCAGGGCCTATGGCCGCGCTGATAGCAGAGCCTCACTAGGGTGACGCGCGTCCTAGTGACGCCACTGCCCGGCGGACAGCACAGGCGCTGGCAAACACAGGTAGAACCTGCGCGGCTCAGCGCAGGGGCGCGGACAAGCAAGACAGGGCAGCGAGGGAGGGGGGCCATTGACTGGCCCAGGCTGGGAGGGGATGGGGATATCGGTGGCATGCTCTGCCAATATCCTATGCCCCTTTCCAGCTTGGGTCAGTCTTATACAGCCTCGCCGAATGAACACCAGCTTCAGAGCTGGCGTACACCCAAGGAGACCCATTGCGGCCCGTGCGGCTGACACGAGGGAAAGGGGACGAATGTCCCCTTCCCCCGAGGAGATCCCAGGCTGCAGCAGTGCAGTGTATCCTGGCCTTATGATACAGCAGGCCGGCTGCTTAAAGTTAGGCAGGATTGCACTGTTAGTTTACATATACAACCTGTTTCTTGAAGGAAACAAAGAGCATATAAAATGTGGACTACTATGTATCAGTATAACTGATTACACACATCCAACAATACTATCAGCACAAATTTAATTCTGCTTGGCTACACATTCTAGGAGTACAACCCCTTCAAGTGTCTGCAAACATATAAGCAAGTTTGAAAAAAGTGTAAGCCAAAGATATATTCAAAGATGTTTAGGGTCTAGTAGTTAGAGGTGCCCTTAATCCAGGGCCAGCCCACCCATGAGGCTAACTGAAGCGGTTGCCTCAGGCAGCAGATTGTTGGGGGGGGGGGCTTGCCCATCTGTCCACCTACAAGCCTCCACTGCTTCTCTTCCTCCTTCCACTCCCTGGATTGGAAAACGAAGAGGGGGGGCAGAGCAGAAGAGGAAATGTGGAGGTGAGAAGAATTCTGATCCAGAAAATTGAAGAGTGGGAGGAGCAGAGGCTGACACATCATGGGGCATGCTGCCTCTGGCAGGAGGTCTTGGGCTGATGACAATCAGGGCTTAGATTTAATTAAAAATTGGAAGAAGCAAAATGGGGCAAAACCACAGTAGGAGATAGGAAGACTTGAGCAGTTTGCTCCATCTTGAGGTTTATCCCAACTGCACCCCCTGCATACCATTTTTCAGTTTGTGTCCCTAATAGACAACGCTTGTGGGAAGAGATTGGATATCAGGAAGAAATTCTTGATGGTAAGGGCGGTTCAGCAGTAGAACAGATTGCCAGGGGAAGTGGTGGATTCTCCATCACCGGAAACCATAAAGCAGAGGTTCAACAGGCACCTGCTGGAGATGTTCTAGGTCAGGGGCGGAACTCACGTGGAGTGCGTGGAGCAGCAGCTCCAGGCGCAGGGGGCATACTCACCGTCGGGGGAGCACTCACCGTCGCGATGCGCTGCCTCGGTTTGGCCCTCCCTCCCTCCCTCCCTGGAGCTCATTTGGCTCCGAAATGACTGCAAAACCAGCAAGGGGGGGAGGCGTCGATGTGATGCGACGCAGGCCCCGCCCCCTCACGCCAGGCGCCGGGAGGGCTTCCATCATTTCTGCTCTAGGTCCTAGGATTTCCTGCTATAGGCAGGGGTTTGGATCACTAAATGATCTTGTGGGTCCCTTCCAACTCTATGATTCTCTTTTTCATGATCTCTTTTTGTACCATAGGTATATCTACAATTTCTACAACTGAGGTACAGTATACAGTAAATGGGGGAAGAAACAAAATAGAATCCAGACCCTTTTAGGCTTGTTCCATCTTTATGGGATCAGTGGTCAGTAACCTTTATAAGATCAATGTTCAGCTGAGCATTATAAACATACTAGGGAAATTTTCATCCTTGTGATGGATGAGGCTGGTGCAGGTGGCGTTGCTGCAAGACCAGCACTGTACCAACTGGCAGTGTGAAAGTCTGTACTGAATGATATGCTCAGCCCTTTGTCATAGTCTTTTTTATTGTTACTTTTGCTGAAGACATTGAGATAAAATCACTCCTTCCATGTAAGCACACTATGGAGCTAGGGATCGCAGCAACAGTGAGGTTATGGAGAAGATTTAGAGCTTTTTTCCCCTTCCTATCTCCACCCCCCCACACACACACACCCAAGGCAGTCCAAACTACTGCTTATCACTTGACATTTAAGGGTAAACATTTATATAAAATGTTCCATTGGCAAGTCAAGATAATATTTTCACCGAGTGACGTTAAAGCCTGAGAAACTACAGTCGCCCCTTGTCTTATGCAAGGGTTATGTTCCAGAGACAGCGTGTAAAGGTAAAATTGTGTATGCCCAAAATTGCCTTGAAAATTCCTTGCATCCAGAAAATACATACTGTCTCTTTAAAAATTATGAGAGATAGGCAGGGACTGAGGGAACAGCAGCTTGGAGCACCTCCCCATGGTTAGCAGAGGCACCTGTTGCTGTGCTGCTCGTTCCCAGTGGCTGGCGGGGGGGGGGTTGCCCCCAGGATTGGCTGCTCATTGACCCTGCCCCTGGTCCATTCATCCTGACAGTGCTTCTCTTGCTGCCAGCATTGGGGCTGGGTGGATGTGGAGATTGGCTCCTTGGACATTACACTGATGATGCACAGACGTCCCACCGACATGGTGCCAATGCCGCCCCAATGACAGGATGCTGCTCTGTGAGTGACGAGCTGCGTTGAGGTTTCCATATAGACACTGTCAGCACTGCTGGGCACAGCTGCACTACTAGGAGGGTTGTGCGGGCATGGCATTACCTGGACAGGCTTAGGACAGACATCGCGCAGGCGTCCGTGTGATGTTGGCGTGGCATCTGAATAGGTTTGGGCCTTTAGTATTAAAAAAAAAAAATCACACTAGATTTACACATCCACATAGCCAAATACATGGAAATGCAAAAATCAAGCGGTGTGTGTGTGTGTGTGTGTGTGTGTGTGTGTGTGTGTGTGTGTGTGTGTGTGTGTGTGTGTGTAAGAAGAGGCCTAACAGAGACTGCAGACAATTCAAGTGTACATATAATCCCCTGCTAACTGGGCAAGAGGCACTTTTTCAATTGGTGCTCCTCTTATATTTAGCAGGGGGGGAGTAACTGCCCCCCTTTCACCCCAGCACAGTCTCTTTTCTGGTGGTTGTTTGCTGGTGGTGTTCTGCATCTTTTTTAGATTGTGAGCCCTTTAGGGACAGGGAGCCATTTAATCATTTGATTTTGTCTGTAAACCGCTTTGTGAACTTTTTGTTGAAAAGCGGTATATAAATACTGTTAATAATAATTAATAATAATATTATCAGATTAAAATATTTTTAAAGATAAATAAATGCTGATAAAAGTAGATAACTATGGTTGAGATAAGGGCCATGATAGGAGCTATGAACTGCAGATCCATATGACATACTAGCATCACAGGATACACCAGTATGGTTGGTTCCTGTTAAGAACGTAAGAAGAACCTAGCTAGATATGTCCAAGGCCCATCTAGTCCAGCTTCCTGTATCTCACAGTGGCCCCACCAGATGCCTCTGAGCACTGAAGACAACAAGATACCTGTATCCTGTTGTCATTTCCTTGCATCTGACATTCAGAGATAGGCTACCTTTAAAACCCAGAGGTTGCATAGAGTCATCATGAGTTGTAACCTGTGATGGACTTTTCCTCCATAAATCAATCTAATCCCCTTTTAAAGGCATCTAGGTCAGATGTGCCCTCACCACAACCTATGGCAAGGAGTTCCACAGGTCAATTATACACTGGGTAAAGAAATATTTCCTTTTGTCTGTTCTGACTCTTCTGCCAGTCAATTTTAGTGGATGTCCTCTGGTATTTTGTGAAAGGGAAAAGAACTCCCGTCTATCCACTCTATCTATCCCATGCATAATTTTATATATCTCACAGCACAATCCTGTGCATGTCTACTCAGTCCTGTTGTGTTCAATGGAGCTTACTCCCAAGAAAGTGTGCATAGGATTGCACCCTCAATCATGTCCCCCCTCAGGCACCTTCTTTCTAGACTGAAGAGACCCAAACATTGTAGCCTTTCCTCATAAGGGAGGTGCCCCAGTCGACGAATCATTTTGGTCGCTCTGTTCTGCCCCTTTTCCACTATGCTTTTTGAGAGGTGGCAACCAGAACAAATACTCCAGACAGTGGTGGCCTTACCATCAATTTGTACCATTGCATAATAATATTGGCCATTTTATTCTCAGTCCCTTTTGTAATGATCCCTCTACTCTACTCTCTTCCACACTTTCTTTTCTGCTCTGTCCCTCTTCCTTTTTCAAACCAAGGAGTGGGAGAAGCAGATCTACCACGTGATCTGGGCTAACCCCCCCCCCAGTGGCTTCACATTTCTGTGGAAACCCCTATATACCTAACATTAAGAAAGCAACCACACACACACACACACACACACACACACACACACACACACACACACACACACACACACACACACACGAGCGCCTAATCATTTTAAATTTTAGAAATGGGCTTGGGAAGCACTGCGTGGGCAGGAACTTTCCTTTTGCCTGCTCATGCTTGTAACTGTTCTTATTTCTCAAACGCTGAATGCAAACGAGCTCTATAGAACAGCCATGTGGGAGCAAATCACTAGAGTCATAAAGCCACTAGTTTACATCACCTTAAATTAGGTAAAACTGATTTGGCAACTTTGAATACACATGCAATGTTCCCATATTCAAACAGCAGCCCAGGTACAATGCTCCCCAAGTTCTAGAGCATTTTAACCCCACCAAACATAGAGCAGTCTCTGCTGCTTAGAGTAAGTTGAGTTGACATGTAAATATCAGTGATGTAGACTTGAATCTATTGACTCGGCCTCGAGTCGAATTCAAGTTACGTCAATGACTCGACTCGGACTTGACTCGGCAATTGTAAAAGACTCAAAAGACTCAACTCGATACTTGGAGCCTGTTATGACAAGTCGAATTTTATTCAGGTTTAAACCCGTTTTCCCCATTAAATAGATAGGGACTCATAACTCGCAACCAAAGAATTGGGGGCAAAGACTTGGGACTTGACTTGAGACTTGGACCCAGAGACTTGGGACTTTGACTCAAGACTTTGGTACTTGATTTGTCCTCCTATTAGAGTTGAGGTCGAAATCTCTCCATAAGCACTATCCAGCATTCCTGGAGAAATACTCCAGAAGAAGTCAACTGTCCACAATTTCTCACACCTCCATTCTATGGCTCCCATCTTATTTTCATAATTATGTAGCCTGAGATGAGCAAGTAGCATGATTTTAAATTGTTAGTTATTTTACAAGTACAGGACAACGCAAAACTTCCAATTTCTTAGAGTTCATTTTAGCAAATGAGATGTTCGCTCATTTCATTTAGACGCAAATCGATATAAATACAATATGAATTGTGGGGAAAATATTCGGACAGATATTATGGAGATTTACAATTTCTTCTAATTCAAATTATATGTTTACTACACCCATGATAATTGTGCATATATCCCAGACACACTTTATGGTGAAGTTGTTTTTTCTGGACTTCCTAGGTTCCATACACACAACTGTGCCAAGTGTTAGTCTTTTGCTGGTCATATATGTATTTTTGTATTAATTGTGATAAATTGGAAAATATGCATAATAAAAGGTATTGTTCACATTGAACTATCAAGTTCAATGTGTACATATTTCAGGGGTGGCTCAGCTATAAAACCAGTTCAACCCTTTGCTTCAATTGGCAGACTGGGGAAGCAGCAAACTGACAGGGGATGCTCCACACCAATAATCTTTCTATGGGGTGGGTCTGCTCCACACCAATAATGCTCCAGGGGATGCTCCACAGGGGATGTTCTGCTCCACTCCACACCAATACTCTTTCTATACACTGGACCCCTTAATTTTCTGGCTGCAAAGTAATGACTTCTAGGAACTCAAAGCTCCAGGCTTAAAGCAGGGGTGGCCAACCTTCCACCATTATGGCCTCTGTATTCTTAAGAGTTGCGTAGAAGACAGAATCCTGGCAGCTGCAAGTGCTGATGGTGCTGCTAAAGCAGCTGCACCTGCTGAAATGCCCTCACCTAGACAGCCATTAAAGGGCCAGGAGCAGTCATGTTGAAAGTGTGGCCACCCCTGGCTTAAAGAGAACACAGCTTCACACCCACCTGCTACATCCCCATGGCTGCTGCCTGCCTGCCTGCCTGCTCCACCAGGCTGCTCACGCCTCTTCTTGAACACTGAGAGAACACACAAAAGAGGCATGGGGAAGACTTACCGGTACCTCCTCTTCCTTCAGCTCCATCACCACTGGCGTCACTACAGGGGGGGGGCGGAGCTCTAAGTTCCTCCGTGATCTGAGCCTCCATTATACGGAGGAACGAAGTGCCCCGCCCCAGCACCTTCCGAACCAGTCAAAGCGGTGAAAACAACGCGCAGGGAGTCTCCTGCACATTGTTTTCACTGCTTTGACTGGTATGGAAGGCACGGGGGCAGGGCGCTTCGCTCCTCCGTGTAACGGAGGCTCGGATCATGGAGGAACTTAGAGCTCGGCCCCCCCTGTAGTGACGCCAGTGTCCATCACTGCCTGTTGTGAAGAGGCTGATGGAGAGAATACTGGGAACAGAGAGGTTCTGCACCCAGGATTCTACCCACTAACCACTTTACAAAAACTGGCAGCAGAGCTACAGGATGATGACAATGTTGGTAAGGTACATGTGCATTGGTGGGGGTAGGGAGGTGGGTGGCAGGATTTTGGGGTGGGTTTGGGTAACCCACCCCAAAATTGGACCTTGGACCACCCTGCTTACCATAAGACAACTCCAGAGGAGACATAACTTTCCCAACACAAAGTCATAAGTTTCCAAGGGTTTATCACTCAGGATAATGAGGCACCACTTGGTCCCCTACAGCACAAGCCTATGCATGTCTACTCAGAAGTAACTCCTTTTGAATTCAATGGAGTTTACTCCCAGGTAGGTGTGCATAGGATTGCAGCCTTACACAAGTTCATAGCAGAAACAGTGTTGCACTGTTTATGTTTGGTTGCATATATATATATGGCTCTATTCCCTTAGTACTAATAATACATCACTTCCCCATGGATCTCTGCAGTAATAGTCAGTGTTTTGCTTAATAATGTCTATGTTCCCAACGGATGTTAGCAACACTATTTCATAACTCTTGTTAAAAAAAAATGGTTTCTCATATCAGGACTTAAACATGTTAATGCAATTTAGTTTGGTGTTTTTTTTTAAATGTGGAAGTGGAATGTTACACCCCCATCTTGCGCAACAGATTTGACAGTTGTAATAATAGAGAAAGCTCATGTTAGAAACATTCATAGCCAATATGATTAAGCCAAGTGAGCTACATGGATAAAGCATCTTGTCTGTGATACCTTAATACCTGCCAATTCGGCAGGGCTGTAGCTTTACCCTCCGGGTTGTGGCGCGAGCGGGAGAACCTGCCCGGCTGCGCCGCAGCCTGGGAAAAACCGCAAAATTCCCCTGGTAGCTTCCCTTACCTTCTCTCCCCGGCTGCCTCCATCTTGAATATCATGAAAATCTCACGAGATTTTCGTGAGATTTTCCTTACGAGATTTGGCTGCCGCCATCTTGAATATCGTGAGATTTTCGCTATGTTCAAGATGGAGGCAACTGGGGAGACAAGGTAAGGGAACCTACCAGGGGAAATTTCACGGTTTTTCACTCCCTCTTATCAGCTGCTGATCGCAGCAGCTGATAATGGAGATCATCTCGCGTACCCCCAACCTGCGACCTGCATACCCCTGGGGGTACACGTACCACAGGTTGAGAACCGCTGCCTTAAAGCATTGGTTCTCAAACTGGTGGGTTGCGACCCACCAGGAGAACTGGATGCTGTCCCCTGCCACTTAAGGGGTGGAGACAGAATGACAGACTTAAGGGACTGGCAGCATCAGGGACTGGCCAAGCTGGGCACTGATTGAGGGCCCACCGTCAACCCCTGAAGCCCCCGATGCAACCGGCAGTTATGGCAGGAATCCCTTAACTGCACAACTGGTGCTGTCACTGCTTTCTCCCAGTCCCACCCTCCCCACCGGTAATAATAATATAATATAATATAATATAATATAATATAATATAATATAATAATTAATATAATATAATAATATACAGTATTTATATACCGCCTTTCTTGGTCACTGGATTTCTCCTCCGACTTTAATCCAAGGCGGTGTACATGGGCAGGCTTTCCTAACCCCCGTAATGTTTTTTTTTACACTATATATAAATGTCCAATCTTTCGTGAACAGCTACATTCCAGGTGGTATCCTTTTGCAGTCTGGCTTTTCTGCTGGTCGGCGCCTCCCACACTCGACTGATGCAGCTGCTTGGGACTGGGCTGCTAATTGGGCTGCTTGGGACTGGTATGCTGTGGGAGGGGAGAGCCCAAGCCTCACCAGGAGGGGCAGTACCTACCTGCTGATGTGTATGTGCACTAGTGTCAAGGGGGTGCCTTTGCTCAAGGCCCCCTCCTCCCGAACCTGGCACCAGCACTGGAACCGGGGCCTGGCTGAATGCAGCTTCCTCTCCCCTTGCTAGTGTTGCCACATTTGTTTATTCGAAGGCTTTTGTAACATTAGCTCCTCCAAATAGACAGCACCTTATCAGGGGATACTTTTCCTGCTACTGTATATCTATGCTGGAAAAAATTGACTGTCGACTTTTTTTTTTTGGTCCTGCAACTGTTAAAGGCCATGAAATGCTATTGGAAGAAAGGTGGCAACTCAACAGCCTCCTGTGCTCTTCCTTCACATCTGCCTTTAAAACAGAGTCTTGTCTGTTGCTGCTCATTGCACTCTCTGGATTAGCCATGTTATTCTCTTGTGCAACAAAAAGATCTTCAGCTGCAGCAGCAAAAGTACTACCTATTACAATGTTTGCCTTAACCTGCCTGCTGGAGATTGCCTAATGGTGAGGCTGGCGGCTCACCCGCTAGCAAGCATGAGAAACGCAGCTGTCTTTCCTGTAATAATAAGACCCTTTTTTCAAAGTAGAATTTGTAGCACAATTGGCGATCAGCAACGCAGTGCTCCATTTCACTTCACTGGCTTTAATATTTGCTAAGCCTGTTGCAGAATTTAGCACAAACTTCAGTGCCATCAGATAGCATGTGCTGGAATTCAGCAAGGCAGAATAACAGCACAATCCTAACCAACTTTCCAGCCCCGGTGTAGCTGTGCCAACAGGGCACACACTGCATTTTGCAGTGTAGGGGAAGTCATGGAGGCCTCTTCAAGGTGAGGGAACATTTGTTCCCTTACCTTGGGGTTGCACTGCGGCTGCACTGGCACTGGAAAGTTGGTTAGGATTGCGCTGTAAAGCTATTATTCTTCCAGGTAATTATATATAAATAAGTAACTGTATACTGAATTGTCTTTTGATGTTGTTCCTTTTTCACATAATCAGGCCTACAAATGCCTTGTGAAAGTAGATGTTTAATACATCAATTGCAACCAAAAATGAATATTTTAACTTGAATACACTACAGTTCAATATGTCAATTGCAAGTAAGAATGATCTGAACAGAAATGCTATAGGCAATTTTATAGGAATTCTTGGAAATAGACAGGTATGAGCTACAAATATTGCCTTGCCCTCCTCTGAAAAGAAATGTGTTTGAAAGGCTATTCTGATTTTCTTGACCCTTGAGAAAAAAGGAAGTGTTATAATGGCCACAATGCATTAAGTCACAAACACATGCTGTAGAGCAGTGGTTCTCAAAGTGGTGGGTCGCGACCCACCACAAAACCCGAAAGCAACCACTACCCCCTTAAGGTGGGTGGCGATGAGTGGTGATGTCAGCGGTGTCCCACTGTTAGTGGGAAAAAGTTTATTTTTTAACTTACTGGGTGTTGCACTGGCCCTCCGGAGTGTGCAGGGGAGCTGCAGCCGCCCCCTCTGCGGGCGTCCTTGCACTTCAGATCGGCTCCCTGAAGTGATCGAGACCCACTTCCAACCAGAAGTGGGTCTTGATCACTTCAAGGAGCTGATCTGAAGCATGGGGAGGCTTGCAGAGGGGGCTGCAGCCCCTGCACCCTCCAGAGGGCCAGCGCAACCCCCCCTCGTATGTTTTAAAAAAACTTTTTCCCACCGGCGGTGCAATCCTGGGAGCACCACCCCCGCTTTTGGCCCGCCCCTGCAAACACTTACAACTTCCCCAACTCATGGGAAGAACTTTGAGAAATGCTGCTGTAGAGACTACTTATGTGCTCCCCACTCCCATGTTTTGCTCCTCCTTTTTTGGTCCAGTGGTGCATCTCCGCCGGCACTGCATACCCTTAGGGTGACACAAATGTTCCTTACCACATGTTTGCAATAACCTGGACCAGCAAAGTGGTCATTCCGCTGGTCCAAGACTAGACAGCATTGCTCCATAAAGCTGATTTGGTATGCACTGCAATATCTGTTATTGAATAGTTGTTGTTGTTGTTGTTGTTCAGTCGTTAAGTCATGTCCGACCCTTCGTGATCCCATGAACCATATCCCGCCAGGCCTTCCTGTCCTCCACTATCTTCCTGAGTTCGTTCAGTTTCATGTTCGTTGCATCGGTGATGCTGTCTAACCATCTCATCCTTTGCCTTCCCCTTCTCCTTTTGCCTTCAATCTTTCCCAGCATCAGAGTCTTCTCCAGAGAGTCCTCTCTTCGCATTAGGTGGCCAAAATATTTGAGTTTCAGCCTCAGTACCTGTCCTTCCAGGGAATATAGACAAAAATCCTATTACCCAAGCACATGGTCCACCATTTTCCCATAAAAGGGAAAATGGTGGACCATGTGCTTGGATAATAAGATTTTTGTCTATATTACCTGCCGACTCTCTCTACCCCAAGTTTTTTTTAACCCCGTCCCCTTTGTTGTTATTATTATTATTATTATTATTATTATTATTATTATTATTATTATTATTATTATTATTATTAAACAGTATTTATATACTGCTTTTCAACAAAAAGTTCACAAAGCGGTTCACAGACAAAATCAAATGATTAAATGGCTCCCTGTCCCCAAAGGGCTCACAATCTAAAAAAGATGCAGAAGACCACCAGCAAACAGCCACCAGAAAAGACACTGTGCTGGGGTGAGAGGGGAGCAGTTACTCTCCCCCTGCTAAATATAAGAGGAGCACCAATTGAAAAGGTGCCTCTTGCTCAGTTAGCAGGGCAAGATGTATATTGTTTTCAAGTGATTGTGTTCGTCAGTTATTATTTTGTTATAAAAGAGGGAGATAAGAAATAACACAAGAATAAACATATATGGGGACTGGACAACATTCAATACACATATCTCACTATTCCGTTGTCCAGAGCAGCCAAGCACTGGGATGTCTGCTGACCAGCCAGTGCGAAGGAACACACATTGCTTTGTCCCCTAGGGCTCAGACTTCACTGAGAATTTTTCTCCATCAGAGCCCTAACAGAGGGTTCACATGTCACAGCTAGTGGTGGAAACTCTAGCAGCCTATCAAAACATCATATTTGGCCTGTCTACAGAGCAAGCCTGTATAAATACTTCTAGTTTTTGGTATCATAAGACTTTGTATAAATACAGTTCACTGGGGCTTCAATGATCTTTTATTTTAAGGAGTAATTTGTTGTAACCTCTCTCTCTCTCTCTCTCTCTCTCTCTCTCTCTCTCTCTCTCTCTCTCTCTCTCTCTCTCTCTCTCTCTCTCTCTCTTCCTTTTGTGGTTTCCACCACAGTTAAAATTATACGTCACTAGAGGCAAGGGTTTTTTCTCTCTGTGTAAAGACGAAAGAAGAAGACAAAAGGTCAAAGCCAACCAGTACAACAACAATTTATTGGAAAGTTCTAAAAAAAATTCCCCAGAATTTACATAAAATTTAAAATTTAGCTTTCCCTAGGAGGTAAAGATGCAAAGCTAGACGAGGCTTTAATAGGAAAAGTTAACAGATGCGACTTGTGAGGTACGACTGAGAAAAGCTGCACCTAGCAATATTTCTTCTTCTACACAGCGGTAGAGTGGTCTCGTTCTTTTTTACATCTGGCAACCCTATGTAACAAAACAGATTGGCTCCATAATGCCCCTTACAGTGTTTTACAATTTATCTGTTAAAATTACAATTGACGCTGATTGTATCAGATCTGACAGGGATGACACAACTGGATCTACTGCCTGACGCTCATCAGCCACTGTGCGTACCCTCAAAAAACCTCAAAAAGAAAAAAAATTACCTTGCTCTTTAGCTTGCTCCTTCCTCTGCAATCTTTTTCAACAAAACATGAAGTGCGGGTCATGCTGAGAACTCCCAGTGTGTCCCATACTTCCTGTTATATTTCAAAGAACCACAGTGGAGGAATGAGGTGAGTGGATAGGGATGCAGATTAATGCAACTCCGTGTCTGGTGAGCTGGAGGGAGGCAGTGGCAGACTCAGGGAGAGCAGGGCCCGCCGAGTCTGCTATTCCTCCCACTCTTAATGCGAGCTGAAAGGGCCAGCCCTGACGGGCAGCCCAATCCTGTCTAAGGTGCAGCGGTCAGCCGAAATGGCTGGTTGCTGCATCCTAGGCAGGATGTGGCCCATGCCGGCGCAGCTGGGGCTCACCTCAGGGGAAGGGAACGAGCGTCCCCTTCCCCCGGTGTAAGCCCCAGAGGCCCCAATGGGCCTTCTCGGATGTGCGCCAAGCCAGCTCTTTAGCTGGCGCACAACCAGGGAGGCTGTGTAAGGCTGGCCTGGCCCGGGAAGGGGCTTGGGATATCGGCACAGCCCGGCCGATATTTGCTGAATCTAGTGAGGCTGTTGCTGAATCTAGTGAGGCTGTTGCTGAATCTAGTGAGGCTGATTTTTTAAAAAGCAAGAAGTTTTGTGTAAAACACTGTCTTTTGTATCTAAAGGCACATGTGAATTTGTCAGTCCCAGGACTGACCCAAAACTTCCTGATTCCTGAGGCAGTGTGCCAAATGCTGCCCCCTTTCACCAATGATGTGCCAGCCTCTCCAATGTTCTAACATCTAGCTCAGCACTCTCTTCCCCATCACATTTCCTCTTCCTCTCTGTCCCCCTCTTCCTTTTCCAATCCAGGGAGCGGCAGAAGAAAGAGAATCAGTGGAGGGAAGTTGGCAGAAAGAGAGGGACACCCCCACCACCACCAAACGGCTTCCTGGGGCAACCACTTTGGTCATCCTCATGGATGGGGCAGGCCAGGGTCAGTCCATTAAGACCAGCTTTCAAAGCCCTAGTGCCAGAGCCAGATTGTGTGGACTCTCTAGGGCAAATCCTTGCACTAAGCCCCTAAAGCTTACCAGCAGACAGCAGCAACTGCTCCCACCCTTCCCACTGGCAAATGTGGGGGAATCTTCAGCAATAGTGGCACCCTTGGAGAGTAGGAGGAAGAGCATCTGCTGCCGTGTTTCACACTCATACACCAATAATGATGGAGGGTGGGAAGAAGATGAACTGTTGCTGCCTCCCTCCATGGTTGTAGCACCTCCTCTCACCCTCTGCTTTGGCCAATGAGCTTTCTTCCAAAGGGTCATACATCACAGGCCTCAGGATGAGATAAGTGGAAGGAGGAGGAACTGCTGCATGAGTTGTGTGGTTAAATGACTCATAAAGCTCCTCCTTCTCCCACTCTCCCCATCAGTAAATGAAGGTACCCCCTGGAGACACCAAGATGATGCAGGGGCCTCTGGAGGATGCTCCCATTTGCATTGAGGATGTGGCACAACCTTCTTGGCTTACGTTATACATACCACCACTGGAACAAGAGAGCATTTAGGGGTTGGCCTAACCAAGTGAGTCTTGTGATGTCCATAGACCCCCAACCAGTGCCCAAACTGATGGACCCCTGAGACCACTCAGAGGCTTTTATTTGGGTTCCCCACCTTTAAACATTAGAGATGACAGGGCCTACTCTGCAGTGGCACTCCAACCGTAAAATATTTTCTCCATTTGCATCCTATATATATACTGTATATATACTGTATATATATATATAAAGGTAAAGGTATCCCCTGACAATTAAGTCCAGTCGTGTCTGACTCTAGGGTGTGGTGCTCATCTCCATTTCAAAGCCGAAGAGCCAGTGTTGTCCGAAGATGCCTCCGTGGTCATGTGGCCGGCATGACTCTCCTTGCCGCAGCGCGTAGCATGCAGCTGGAACACGGAGCGCTGTTTACCTTCCCGCAAGGTACCTATTTATCTACTCGCATTGACATGCTTTGCAACTGCTAGGTTGGCAGGAGCTGGCCAAGCAACGAGCGCTCACCCCGTCGCGGAATCGAACTGCCGACCTTTCGATCGACAGCTTATGGTTCAGCGGTTTAACCCTCTGTGCCACCCGCTAGCTATAAGTAGAGGTGTTTGTTTTTGGTTAGTATGAGAGGATTACAGCCTAAGTCTTACTAAACACAATGGACTTCTGATTAAAATAAATAATACCACTTTCAAACACCTCTAGCTATAAGTTTTAAGGCCAAGGAACATTTATCTTGAATAATAATGTGAATATTCAATCTAATCCTATGGCTGAGTTTGCTTTGAAACAGCTTTGCTTCTGTGTCCAAATGTAGTGACCTGCTTTGGACACAACTTAAAACACATAGCAGAACACTTCCATCATCTGGGACAGGCGGGTAGCTTTGCACAGATCAGTTAATTCGTCTATTTTTAGAGATCCATGACTGTGCAAGACTTACTGCAGTATGTGGACAGATAGCTGAACTCAACAACCCTGGTTTCTTCTTTCTGACACAGATCTTCACCCCAGGTAATAAATCCATAATCCATGCTTCAGCATTGTCCACAAGGCTTGTCACACTTTCAAGTCCACTTTTTAAAACCCTCTTTCCCCTCCTTGTCACAATTTTTCATTTCTAGCATAGACCCCATCAATCTATGTCAAACACATCACAGAGAGAGAGAGAGAGAGAGAGAGAGAGAGAGAGAGAGAGTTAAAACAATACTTACAATGCAACCCTGTTTCTTACATATACAATAAATAGAGCCAGCACAATGTTGCTGGAGGCCCTGAAGGCACGCCCTGCACTGCTTGTCCCCTGATGGCGCATTGGGCACGACCACAGCCACTGGTACTGAGGGTTCAGGGCTAGCCTCCCCCTGGGGGGCCCTCTGATGGGCATGAACCCTTGACCAATACCGCCTTTCTTGGTCATTGGATTTCTCCTCCGACTTTAATCCAAGGCGGTGTACATAGGCAGGCTTTCCTAACCCCCCCTAATATATATTTTTTTACAATATATAAAAGTCTAATCTTTTATGAACAGCTACATTCCAGGTTGTATCCTTTTGCAATCTGGCTTTTTCTTCTGGCCGGCACCTCCCACACTCGACCGACGCAGCTGGGAGCTCTTATCTCTCCTCACGGAGGCTTTTCACAGCTTTTTGTTGGCGGCATGTCTTGAACTTGCCATTTGCCAATCTTCGGGCTTTGCAAGACGGCGACTCTACCGACTGAGCCAGACCCCTCTGCCTATGACGCTACCCTGATGTTTATTACATCATTCAACAGTTAACTGAAAATAAATATTGACATTCCTTAATACACTACCTAAAACTACTGCTCAGCAGTTTGTAATGTTTTATTATCATTGTGGCCCAAGGTGGGGGTGTGTATGGATTTGTATTTCAAGATTCTCATATTATCTGAGAAAAACGTGTGCTGGAGTAGGATTAGGGGTTAAGGAAGGCCTGGGAACAGGGAGATGCAGAGAGGCATAGAAAATACCAGGACATAACAACAGGGGGACATGGAGCAGAACAGGCAAAGGTTAAGTCACATGGAATGTCGTGCGGAAAAGAGACAAGCTCCAGAGAAAGCAAGCATATATATTTATTGCCACTGTGATGTACTGGTGATGTTAACATATGATTGTGGCACCACATTTTTCAGTGAATACAGTACTCCTGGCTACAACTTGGCTACACCTCTCTCCCTTTTCATGCATGATATACCGTAGTTTTGCTATGAGTCCCACATCTAAAGTTATAGAACAGTAAAGCTGCAGTCCTAAACAATCTTTTCTGAAAGTCAGCCCCATTTAACACAGTGGGACGTACACAGAGTAAACATGCATAGGCTTGTACTGTGAATTGTGTTGGCTATAGAAGACGCCAACAATAATAATTTTAATTCTGGGAAGTATCTTTGGGATTAGAAGTAACTGATTTGCCTCCCAAAAAGATACATGTTCATTTCCAGTGCAATTTTTAGGAGTAATTTGTATACAGTATTATAGAATGGGGAGGTGCAGCTTTTAAGCCAATAATTTGGCAGATACTCAACTACACCAGATCATTCTTATTCATTAGGAGATGTTTGGTCACAGCTTAGTTGAGATGTTGAGTGTATGTCAGTGTCAGATTTGCCTCCACCTTTCTAATGTGTATGAACTGTTATGGAAACTACCCAACCTCCCAAAAGCTCATGGAAAGTGCTTTTCATTCAAATACTCATGTAGATATCCAGTTTTCTGTGGAATCATTCTCCAGTCAATAAGCTGTATTCACATAGCCTAGCACAAAGTGATATAACAGCCATGGGGAATTTATCAGGAACAAAAGGAAAGGAGTTGCTCCTGAAATATTCCCAGTGGGAAAAGTCACCATTCTCTTCTATATAATCCACCATACTCTCTCCAGGCATATTATGACCTTTTGTCATGGAAATGGAAAACTAATATCTATGTAATGCTTTAGCATTTGCCATAAAGGTAAGGGGTATTTTCTTTTTATCCAATTGCTTTAGCTTCATTAACCATAGCTACTAAGTTTAATAGCTTCTCATTACAGTAACAGATGTGTTTAAGTGGCAATTAAGCAGGAAGGAAATGCTATGAGCTTGGTTCTTTTTTTACAGTTATTTTATGCTACAACATGCTCACACATTACAGATTCTTAGAATCCCCTTTCAGCCCCACTGGTTATATTCCATTTCCTTCACTGATTATGACTAAGTCCTTGAAAGCTTATGTTAAAATAAATGTGTTAGTCTTTAAGATGTTACAAGATTCTTTGTTGCTTTTGCTGCAACAGACTTCACACTGCTACTCTTCTGCAAATTATGATCGAGTTGCCCGGGGTGTTGGCATCACTATCCAGAAGTATCTATATGGGTTGTATTCAAAGAAAGCAAAGCCTGACTAAGCACCACTGAAATCAATGAGATTTAAGTTACAATGCAATACTGTGTAAGTATACGCGGCCGGCCTAAAAGGCCGGCCGCTGTATCCTACGCGGATTGCGGACTGCCCAGGGACTGCTAGGCTGCACCTCGGGAGAAAGGGATGTTCTTCTATCTGCACTCTAGTGCAACTCCTTGTCTTCAGCAGTCTCATGGGAAATGAGGGTATAGTGATGCATTGGCGGAAGTGGCCATTTGGATCAACATCGGTGAGGGACTCTTCCTGCTTTGAGAACATGCGTAAGTCTGCTTGAAGCAGTGGCTGCAGCCATGGCACTGGCGAAGGATGGGAGAGGGTACACTGACTACGGGCCCATGGATCCAGCCCGTGGGCCATACGTTGCCGACCCCTCAGTAAGGCCTCTGTGGCTTTGCAAACTCTGTGGCAGACACTGAACTAACTGGTGCAGCCAGACCTCACTGTCACCGGTTACTAGCAACGGCATAATAGCCCTGCTGGGTGGAGACGGTTGGCAACCCCACTTGCGTTTTTCACTTTCAAATGCTGCCTTGTGGTTGATCACCCTTGTTGTCTCTTTGTTAGCAGATAGGGATCTCTTCTACCCACCCTAGCTGTTCTTTACCTCAGGGTGGAACTTGGCAGGAGGGAGGGACCTCTGTTCTCAGGGTCTGTAGTATCCTCACTCCAAGCACTTCTTGGGCTCCAAAGGTGGGATGCTCATCAGTGATCATGATCCCCCTGTTCTCTGCTGCCATGGTCTCTGGTGGGCAATACCAAGGGGACTGGAGGGAAAGCATACCGACAGCCATGGCAGGGGGGTGTTTCCCCCCCCCCCAGCATTGGCCATATATTGGCCCTGCGCCTGCCCCTGTTCAGTTCACCCTAGCAGCATTTCTCTGACTGCTAGTGTTTGAGCTGATTGGATGCAGTGATTGGCTCTTTGGACATTCACCAATGACACATGGATATCACACGGATAATTCACCAACTTCACAGCAATGACACACCAATGATGCACAGTCGTGAGGATGGCACTCCATAGATAGCAAGCTGTGTTGGTGTTTCCAAGGATGCTGGGGATGTGACTGGGAAGGGCTGCACCAGCACTGCTTTGCCAGGACAGGCTTGACATATGATTTGGCCCTTGTTTCACGGGCGTCAGTACTGTGTATCATCAGTGTGGTGCCAGGATGGGCTTAGGTCAGGATATAATGCAACATTGGCATGGTGTCCAAATAGGATTGGTTCCCATTGAAACTGGGGCAGTTTACTTCTGAGTAACTATAGGATCAAGCTGGATAGAGCTGTGTAATATGAAGGTAAATATTTCTCGACCAATATACTATTTATCTGTTTGAGATTACATTGGGTTATCACCCTAATATAAAATACATCTGATATTGTGATATTTAAGTGCTGAACTCAACTTGTTCTTACAATTTTTGAAACATGAGTAGACCAGCACAGAAAAGAGAATTTTGAAACTGAAGCAGTGACAATGAAGCTGGACACTTTTGCTTCTTTAAAGGAAGGCATAGTCTCCACTGTGATGCTCCTGACTAATCTCTCCTCTGGTAATTCAACATTGTCTCATCACAACAATACACAAAAGAGTTGGGGGGATTGGGAGGTACTTAGGGCACTCTTGATTGCCTGATTATTGACCTGCTCATTCTGTTTTCCTGGCTAACCAGAAGTGGGATTTATTTGCCTCCAGGAGCCATTTGGAGGCTTTGGGAGGCCCGCTGGGGTGGACCGGGCCCCCTGCACCCTCAAGATGATGGCCTGACCCCAGGTAAGTCTAAAAATACCCCTTTTGTACCTGGCAGCAGCGCAATCCCCAGATCGCTGCCACCGCCATTGCCCCACCCCGCAAGCATTAAGTTCTCACCTACTCACAGGGAGAACTTTGAGAAACACTGTCCTAGTGTAAATGCAGAGCTGCTATCAGCCTTAAGAAACTGCAAGCACAATCCCATGCTTGCTTACTTGGAAGTAAGTCCATTAAATTGTATTTAATGAGGCTCATTCTCAGAGAAGTGTGAATAGGATTGAAGCCTAAACACTTAACAATGCAGCAGCCTAAATCTGAGCCTGACAATAGCCCTTGTGCTCTTAGCATTCAAGAGGACAAGCAGCTAGCCAGTATCAATTATTATAATCATACACTTTTGCAAACATGTAAGTGGAACGTATGACTTTATGGGTATGTTATCTAATTTAGGAAATATGTAAATAGTGCTTTCATTCAGTTCCAGCAAAGCTCTCTGAAATCTGCTGGAGGCGTGTGCTAAAGAGGGCAGCTCAACTGCTGCCGTCATTGCAAGAGGCAACATGTATGCATGCCACATAGCCAACATCATTATGCTAAGTGGTGCCAGCACCGCCTCTGTCCCATAAGGAATAGGTGCAAATTAATAACAAGGTGCATAGGTACAGGCCCCAGCTGATATCCTATCCTTGAGATACGCCAGTGTATACACCAGTCCAACTGCAGCCCCACCAGTATAGAAGCCAAGATGTTGCACCAATGGAGCTCAGATGTCAGTTGAACACCAGTGCAACCTGTGGAAAAGCCAAAACAAGGAGGAGGTTGGGGAGTGACGTGGGAGGGAAAGTAGCAAGGACATGAGAGGGATGAGGAATTGACGTACACCATATCCTAACCCAGTGACGGAGCGACAACTCCCCCCCCCCCCACGTGCCGGAAGTGACGTTGTCGCTGTAGCTGTTTTGGAGCATTACGAGGCGCAGGGCGGGCGAGAGGGCCAAACCCCCCGCCGGCCCCCCCCCGACAAATTGCACCTCCTGCCCTGTCAGGCAGACTACATCTCAGATGATTAGATGCAAGGCATGGGGCTACACCTCTGGTCTCTCAAAGGGGAACTTTGGTGAAGGGAACTGTGCTTAAAGGGCACCTGATGCACAAAAGGAGCACTTTCCACAGGCAACTTCTTGTCCCTCACCACATTATCAAATGTGTCTCTGTAATCTGCTATGTGGCCTAACCATCCCTTCCTTTTGCAACAGCTAAGGGAGTGTCTGCTTCCTTTTGAGGAATGCCAGGGACTCGAACTATTGCTACTGTTGACCAAACACTCATCAGAAACCCTTTTGATTTTCAGGACTGCACCATTGCCACAGGGGGTTGAGCAGTGGTTCCCTGTATAGTACCACCCTGAGAGGCAAAGGAAATGTTCCATGCCACCATGCTCTCACCCCCAACAGGGCATCACTGCATATACACTCTGGTAGCACCACTCTCCCTCACAGAGTATGCATCTCAAGCCAGAGAACAGGTGTGGCTGATGCTGTTGTCGAGTCCTTGTTGCTCTCTCTGTGTTTCTATATGTTCTTCACAGGTAGGTATCCCACAAGTAAGGTCACCATGCAGACTCCAAAGGACACCAGTGATGTAGACTCGAGTCTATTTACTCGGACTCGAGTTGGACTCACGTCACGTCAATGACTTGATGGACTTGACTCGGTGATCGTAAAAGACTCAGAAGACTCAAGATTTGGAGCTTTTTACAACGAGTTAAATTTTAAGTCCCTATACATTACCAGACATGTTGAGACAATTAGATCATACTGTTATGGGGAGCCATGGCCAAGGGTCACCAACTGTCAAGGGTCGAAAATGTTTGAGAAACACTTCCCTACATCACTGGCCATGAGACTCAAATTAGGTGGATAGAGAGCCTTGTATGCTGTCCTGAGCCCGTTAGAGTGAGGGGGGTTTAGAAAAGTAGCTAGAGAGCTTTGGTTTTCCTTTGAACAAACTGCATGAAAGTCACTCTTGAGGAAGGTTTTAAATACAGTAGTACCAGAATAGTATAACTCTTGTGAATATGTTCCTGGAAAGCAGAGTGCTGAGTGAAACAGAGCTGTAAGAGGTAACACTGTTCTAATGTAGATGTAGATTAATTACACGCTGGGTGAAGAAATATTTCCTTTTGTCTGTTCTAACTCTCCCTCCACTCAATTTTAGCGCATGTCCCCTGGTTCTGGTTTTGTGCAAGAGGAAAAACAACTTCCCTCTATCCACTCTATACATCCCATGCATAATTTTATACATCTCAAACCATGTCCCCCCTGAGACGCCTTACAAGAAGAGCCTAGTCAGAATACACAGCTGTCATTGGCACAGTGCTAGCCAGAACACATAGCTTCCGTTGGATGAAAGCACAGCGCAGACAGCTGTACTTTTCTGCACTGAACTCATGTTTCTATGTTTTAGTATATTAACTGTACACTGCTTTGAGCTTTGGAAAAGCAGTTTATAAATCTTTTAAATAAAAAAATTAATACACTGTTTTATGGATTTTAACCTTTTTTGTTACAGTACTACTGTAAAAATTACTCTCGAGACAAAGAGTGCTATAATGAATCAATGTTATAGGAAACAGTTATACACTCTAAATGCATTGGGTAACTCCTCAAAGAAGACAGAAGAAGGCCTCCTTACTAACTATGCTACACCAAATGACTAATCAAGCATGGGCCAACTATCAGGTGTGGGACTGTAGTTCAGTTGCAGAATACCAGCTTTGTATGCAGAAGATCCTGGATTCAGTCCTTGCCATCTGTAGTTAAACCTCTGCCTGAGACCCTGAAGAGCTGCCAGACAATATTGAGCTAGGGAGACCAGTGGTTTCCTGAATGACACTGAATAAAGTACCTTATTGCCCAACTGATAGGTGCACAAGCCTATGCCTTGGACAGCTGAGATCACCCCAGTAGACGTCTTCCTCCATCGTACAAAACCAAAGGCTGCCTTTCTTGCTGAGAGCACTGGCTGTCTTTATCCAAGGTCACAATAATGGTGAAAACATCCATAGTTAATAGAGGCAAAGTCTGCTCTATTTCCAAAGCTGATCAAACCAGTTTTGCAACTTGTCCTAGCAGCTAGCAAGTAGCAACAGAACAGGAACTATATTGTTAGACTAGACTCTTCATTAATAAATACGATTGACCCTACATTTTTGCTAATCCTGGCCCCTTTTCATATTAACTTGTGATAAAAGACACTGCTATATTTCCCCAACACAGCATAGGCCCGGGCCTTACCTCCTCAAGAGTCTTGGCAAAAAAGCTTCCTTTGTGGTTCCAATTATCTGGCGACTTTAGCAGGACATGTCTAATACATTATAATTATAATGCCATTATAATACAGCTCCAGAGCAAGTTGTGCTCCCAACCCCTCTTTCTCTTGTTTGTTGTTGAAGGACCATTTGAAACCTAATACACCTACTATGTTTTCTACCCTGTTTCAAAGCTTGATCTCCAGCACTAGGCTTACCATTCATCCTGGTTTGGCTGGGGACCGCCCCAGTTTAGGGGGCTCCATCCCGGCAGCGTCCTGGCACCCCAAACCGAGATGAATGGTTGCCTGTAAAACAACCCTTACTGCTTTTTGCCTCCATTCTTCGCCCAGCCACTGCCACCTTTCCTGCCATCCCAGGAAATCCACCCCCGCCGCCCGCCCCCGCCATTTTTATTTTTAGTCGTTGGGCAGCCACCGGGACTCTTTTGAGCCTGGCCGGCTGCCATCTATCCATCCAGGTCGCCTTGCGCATCTGCGTGAGGCTCACACAGGCAACAGCGTAAGGACGGTGGAGAGCGTGGTTCAAGTGAACCAGGCACCCCACCTAACCGGGCGCAGCGGGAGCAGCGGCGCGTGGCTCACCAGAACCGGGCGCTGCTGCACCGCCCACCCCACAGCGCCTGCCAGGCTCTCAGCAGCTGACAGGCAGTGCAGCTCTCAGCTGCTGCCTGCTGCTGTTCTGAAGAAGTTTATGGACAGGCGCACACTGCGGGTCTGGGGTTTGGGCTTGCTTGCAGGCTGCGTTTGGGGCTTGCAGCCTTTGCTCTTTGGTGCAAACAAACCCAAGTTTGAAAGTGCCACGAGAGAGATGCGGGTGGGGGGCGGGGAGTCCGAGAGAGTTTGCAAGTGTTTCTGGAAGTCTCATGGTTTTCAGACGCTTGCTTGGGTTCTGCTGCAGCGCTTTGCGAATAAATGTGGGCTTTGAATGCAGATAAGGAGCGAACTCCGCACCACGAATTGAATGTTGGTATTGTCAGCTCCTTAATGAGCGGGCTTACTCCACACGCACAGCAGAGCCATCAGGCTGCGTGTGTGAAGGGGAGGGAGCGAAATAGTCCACTCCACTCCTCGAGCACCTGGATCGCTTTGTCTGCAGTCGCGTCTTGTTTGAGAAAGCACAGCTCAGAACAGCCGTTGTTCACGACGACAATGACTCTCTTAGCAGTTAGCAGAGTAGGGGGAACTGGACGCCTCTGGGGGGGCGGGGGCGGGCGGGGGGCGCAAGACATCCCTTTGGGCGCTCAAACCCCTCCTCGAGCCAGGCGCTGAATGAGGTAGTTACACCGCTGCACGCAGGCCAAGCCTGCAAAAAAACCAGGGATGCTTGGGTGGATGGCAGCCGGCCAGGCTCAAACAAGTCCCAGTGGCTGCCCAACAACAAAAAATAAAAATGGCGGCAGGCGGTGGCGGCGGGGGATTTCCTGGGATGGCGGGAAAGGCAGCGGCGGCTGGACGAAGAATGGAGGCAAGAACAGTAAGGACTGTTTTTATAACAAGAAAGGAAGGAAATAAATAAATAAATTTGGGGCGGCCTAACGGCCGGGGGGGGGGGTAAACCCTTCCATACCCCCAAAACTAAAAAATATGGTACAAAAAATCAGTGAGTGTGTCCCGGATTTGGTCGCCAAAAGTATGGTAACTCTATCCAGCACATGAGTTGCCAATGTTACTATTCAGAGGTTATGCCTAACAGCCCTATGCATTTCAATCCTCCAGACTTAGCATGGCAGGATTCAGTTGCTGAGCATGCATGCTGCCACTCCCTTTGTTCACCGACCCCCTTCACCTGTTGTAGCAAACAGGATTCTACCGTTGCCCCACAGCAGACAAGATAAGAGAGAAAGGTGGATGAAGGGACCAGTGAGTGGGAATGGGCAGGAAGAGATGCAGCAACTGAATGTAGTGCCTCTCCTCCTATAGGTTCGGGATTCTTTTCCGAAGATTCCACCTTCCCAGTGATAGAAGAACCCTTCACACTTCTTCCCAGTAGCCAGGGAGCTGCTTTAATCTGGTGTCCAGTTTTTAATGCAGCTTTTAATGTACAGAAAAATCAGCAATTTTTTAAGGAACCTTAAAGACAGACTTCATCCGTGGACATATGCAGGAGTTTATAGAAGCCCATGCAGTTGTGAAAAATGTTACATCAGGACCACAAAAAGAAGTGTAAACACATGCATAAAGAAACACTAGTGATATTTAAGGTTGGAACAAGCTGATAAATCAGTTATTGTGGACCATGCATTAAAAACTGGACACCCAAGTTATAGTTAAAACCAAACAATATCGTTCCCGTCTGAACAGGGAAGCAATCGAAATAATAAAACATCCAACTGCAGTAAATAGGAAGGGGGAATCTGTAGAGATTAGCAATAGTTGGTTTCCAGTCATCAAAAGGTCTCGCACTTTGACAGATCACAACAACCTGGAAAATGCTTCTTTTTATTAATTCAAAGATATGTACCGGTCGCAAAAACCTCAAAACATACATAATCATTTTTTGTTCTTCTAAGTTTAAATCAGACTTATTACTAAGTATATACCACTTTTCAACAAAAGTTCACAAAGCAAGTTTACAAAATAAATTGTTCCCTGTCCCCAAAGGGCTCACAATCTAAAAAGATGCAGAAGAAACGCCAGCAGCAAACAGCAACTAGAAATAGCACAGTGCTGGGGTGAATCATCTCCATACAAGTTTCCTAAACTTTACACAGGACTCTTCTGAAGGGGTGTGGAGTTCAATCTGTTCACTTGGCTTGTTCTTCAGACCTGTCTTGACAGGTTGCGTAGATGATGTTCAGAATGTAAAAATGGTTGCCCACCAATTCCATAACATTTTTTCAATGTTTATGGATGCAATTAGGATGAACAGAAAGGGAGAATTTTTGTCATTTAAAGAAACTGTGCCACTTATTTTTCACTATTAGAAGGCTCCACTATGGTCCTGCAAAGTGTTTCCGACATAAGGATTATAATCAGGAAATAAATCCATGCTAGACTTGAGACCAAACCTTTGCCCATTCACAATTCTGCCGTTAGCTAAAAAGAAACCACAGTTTCTCCCAGTGTTTTTTTCCCCAGATCAGAACAGTGTATTAGGATATTGGGGGAGAGGCAAGAGAGCCAACGGAGTGAGCTGGAGGAGAGGAGCAGGGTGTGTCCTCTGTATATGGAATGTGTTTTCAAAGTTACTGACAGACTGAAGAAAATACTGCATTTACAAATCTTCTTACATTCACAAATGAAGGCAGGTGGGTATACTGGGGCTGCCTCCTGTGTTGTAGAAAGGACGCTCTGGAGACACATTTCATGTCTTTTAAAATGTGTGAAACTTCATGAAAGAAAGAAGAACTTGGGTCTGCTCCAGAGATGATAATTTCTGAAGAGACTGTGTAAAAATATCTATCCTACGTGTGTCTACTCAGAAGTAAGACCCCTTGTGTTCAATGGGGCTTGCTCCCAGGAACGTGTGTATAGGATTGCAGCCTTAGAGCTTTTTGTTTGCCCTGAAAGTGAGGCATACCATTTAAAAATACTAGAAGTGTGCAGCCAATATTTTGGCTGGAAAATTCCAGTGCACACAACTCTTCCCCTCACTCCTGCCTACCCAACCAACCAACCAACCAACCAACCAACCAACCAACCAACCAACCAACAAGCCATGGGAAAATCTTTTTTTCTATCCCAGCTCTTTGGTGTTCCACTTCCTTTCCTGATTCTTTCTCTCACACATCTATGTCTTTTACCATCTTTTTGCATATCTCTTTTTCCCTTGCCCACCTCTTTCTCCCTGGTCACCTTCTTCATCATGCACTCTTTCTCAACCCTCCTTAACATATGTGCTGTCTCTAGCAAAGCTTTACTGCTACATGCACAATACAAGGTACTGTGCTCCTGCCGCACTTCCCTTTCTTTCGATGGGAGAGCACTGGAGTCTCATGGTGCCTTCGCTTTATTTACAGATATGCAGATCTGAGCATTAGGACAGAGTCAGGTAACACATTCCTGTCTTCTAAGTATTCCACCAGCTTTTCCTATTGGCTTCCATTGCAATCTCTCCCGAATCAAGTTCCTCCACCTCTTCCAGAATCTGCCAACCCATGCAGCCTTGGTCTTTCTTACTTACTCAGAGAAGGAGGAAGAGAGGAATCCTTAGTCTTATGCCTTAACCCTTCCTCTCAGGTCAATGTATTTGACAGCCCGGTCCAGCCTAAGGCCTCAGCAGCACAATTGCGTCCTAAAAGCAGCCTAAATGCCTTAGGCCGAAGTTAGGACGGAATTGTGACGTTGAGGCCAAATTTGTGCTGCAATTGTGACGGACATAGGTTTAGGAAAGTTGACCAATTCCGTCCTAAGTTCGGCCTAAGAGCTATTCCGTCCTAAGTTCGGCCTAAAAGTGGGCGTGTCAGGGGCGTGTCGGGGGTGTGTCGGGGGCGGTTACGAATTTGGGTCCGGTTCCAGACACTGGAGAGCTCCGACACGCCCCCCTCGAGCTCAGAAATTGACCAAAATTTAGGACGACCAAAAAGGTGGTCACAAATTCGAGGAGACCCATAGGTGCCATTTTACCTTACACACTCCAGCCCTCTCCTGAAAAGTTCTAACACCCCACTCCCCAGTTAGGCCAGAGTTAGGACGGAATAGCTGTGGCACAAGTCTGGACACAGACACAGATAGTTACCCTATCAGCACCCAGCCGCACCCAGCCTCTTTCCCACAAAAGCCCAGCCCCAGGCCTTCATTCTCCCTCACTCTCTGAGCACGTGGCGTGGGGTCCTGTCCCCCAGCAGCCACAAAGTGGGACTTTGTTGGTGGAGGGCAAAATTCACAAACACCCCACTTCTCTCTTCTCTTCTCTGCCCCCCTCTAGGGCAGAGAGGGCTGTTCTGGCTGTGGCCAACCTGTTTACAGCTGTGCCTGGGCAGCTGTCTCCATGCAAGCATTTGCTAACTCATGTCTTTCTCCCAGGCTCTCTCTCTCCCCCCCCCCCCACAGGCAACAACACCAGCAGGTAAGAGCAGGGTCTGGGATGACATGTGTAATGACTTTTGTCTGTTCATGCCAATATATGTTTGACATCAGCCTGTTCATGCCTATATGTAGGACTTCTGCCTGTGTATGCCATAATGTTGGACTTCTGCCTGTGTTTGCCAATATGTTGTACTTCTGCCTGTTCATGCCAATATGTATGACTTCTGCCTGTTTCACTTTATGTAGTACTTCTGCCTGTCAGCACACATATATATGATAGCTGCCTCTTTACCAATGTGTCCTCTGATAGCTGCCTGTCACCATGTGAGCAGAGAAACATATGTTTGTGTAAATGAGCCATGCCTGTTAACAAAAGCGTTTTAAATCTCTCGCACCCTTGCCCCCACAGGGTCTACTACGAGTGTTGCTAGGCTAGCTATGTTTGTTACCCTACAGTTGTGCTGTTTGTTCTCTCCTTCACTGTTGTCCTTTGCAGGATCATGCCCTCCTGTCGTCCAGGTAAGCTCCTCACACTGTGACATGCTCGTTACACCTAGCAGCTGTGTTTTCTGTTCTCTCCCTGCAGGCTTTTGCAACCGACACACTGGCTTGTCTTCAATGGCGATCGCTACCACACACCAGCTGACATGTAACTCCCCCTTGTTTTTTGTCTCCCCAGGAACGTCCACTACCACCTACCTTCCTGGAACCACCCCTGGGGCTGCAGTCTGGTTGCCCCACTTCCGCCAGCCGTGATGCTGCCAGATGCCTAGGAGCCTGCCCTGCAACCGTCAGCTGCTGCAGCTGCTGATGCTGCTCCACCTCCATGGCTGTAGAACGTGCTGTCCCTCCCCTTTCTATGGAGCAGGCTGTGGTTCCACAGGGGAAGAGCTTGCGTCTCCAGGTCCATGGGGCAGGTGTGCTGCTGCTGCTGCTTTCAGATTGGCTGCTGTGACTACCCCTGGCAGCCTCGCCTGGCCATCTGTGCTAACGTTCCAGAACAATAAAGACGCCCCTCGGGCAGAGCCCCCTTGAAACATATGTGCCCAGTGTAACACAAGTATTGCCCCCCCACACATAGACAGCCCCCAGCACACAAGCCCCTGCATGAATCCCATCCAGGGATTGCCACGTCCTTCCCAGGGAGAACACAGCAGGGGGGCTGCCAGACCCTCAGGGCTCAGAGGGGAGGGGGGAGTTGGGGGGCCTCTCAGGCAGGCAAACAATGACAGGCGACATGGCGCCCATACTAGATCTGCTTGCATCCCCCGTGTCTGTGGAGAGCCCTTTCGGCAACCGGGGCTCTCACCTGCCAGGGCGTCCGCCCGTCATGCAGTCCGTCCCGCTCACGGTCCGCCCGTCATGCAGTCTGTCCCGCCCCCAGTCCTCCCGTAATGAAGCCGCTTCCGCCCAAGGTCCGCCCGTTTCTGTGTGGTTTCCGCCCAAAGTCCGTCTGCATAAGAGGCGCCCGTTTCTGCATTGCCTTCATCTGAGAAGTGACCCCTGTGTCCCTATTGGTCTCTGCAGACCCCTCTCCTTGTATCTCTCTCCCACCAGCCTTGTTGTCTGTCTGTCTGTTTCTGACCCACCCGTGCCCCTCCCCGGCACCCACTGTCTGCCTGTCTGTGTGTCTGCCTCCCTTCCCACTCCCTGATGATGGAAGCTGGCAACCCCCCACCCCGCCAGAGCACCTGCCGCGAGGCGCCGACGTCGCTCCATCTGGGGGTGTGATGAGCTGCGTGAGCCCTTCACACTCGCAGCAGACAAGCCCAAGGCATCTCTCGGTCTTTGCCGAGGCACAGAGCAGAAAGCACGCTGGGATGCCTTCTTTGTGGGCATTGCCACGGCCCTGGAGGCCCAGGGCTTCAGGCAGCGCATGGGCGAGTCATGTCAGAAGCGGTTCCAGACATCATGAGACCCCCCTTGTGTGTGGCATTCCCACCCCCTCCTTCCCTTCCCCGCTCACCCCCCCCCCCCATGAATCCCACGTGCAGCCTCAATGTGGCTTGGGGGTGGCTACCCCTTCAGCAGGAGAGAGGGGACGGTCACTCTCCCTTGCAGCAGGTGGCTGATGCACAGGGTGCCCTGTGGCGGCTGGCTCGGGCACATCGCTCACCTGTCACCTGCCCTGCGCCCACCACATGACTGGCGCAACTCCCATGCCTGCGGTCGGCCCCTTTGCGACCGGGCTGCGACAGACACTGTGGCAGCTGCCATGGATGGACACTGGCACATGCAGACACAGGCCTACACATGCACAAACCAGACGCCTAGCCTGGAGAGCCTGCCTGCCTGGGATGTAAGTGTTGCCTGGATCCTGGGGTGGTGTTGGCCCACATAAACGTCAGCCTGCCTAACTCAGTCATAACTCAGGCATAACTAACGCCTAACTTATGCTGAACTTAGGCCACACTTATGCCTGACTTGCGGAGGAGTTGGGCTGGACCGGGCCCTGAAGGTTCTATGCACCCTTGATAGAGACTCCTATTCAAAGATTTTTTTGAGTATCAAAATTCGTTAACCCTCTTTTGTTCATTCGCTAAGCAGTGACTCAGGGTGCAATCATGGGGAAGTTATGAACGGGAGCGCACGTTTGTGATGACTCAAAAGGGAGGCCGGCGCAAGGCTAGCCTCCCTCACTCCATCGCCGAAATGAGGAAGCAGCCGCGTGGGCGGTCTGGCGGTCTAGGCCGTTACACGGCCTCCTCCAACTTCTGCCAGCCCATCTGGCCAGCACCGGTTTACACCTGGGGAAGGGGACGAGCATCCCCTTCCCTGAGTAGACCTCCGGCCCACTGTTTGGCGGGCAGCTCAAGATCTGGCAGGCAGCTCTGGGCCGCCGGCCAGATCCTTACACAGGATTGTGCTGCTCGTTACATAAATGAATGTTGGGTTGGGTGTGTTGGCTACACATCTGCCTTATTGGTACATCATAGCAAACTTTGAGAAAGCATTCTAAAGCTATGTGATAAGTTACAAGGTGTCATAGCTGGTGTAATATAAATAATTTCACTTCAATAAATAGCAGCAGGGCTGGCCCATCCATGAGGTTGAATAAAGCAGTTGCATCAGGCAGCAGATTGATGGGGGGGATGCCCATCTCTGTCCACCTTCTTGCCTCCACTGCTCCTCCTTCTTCTTCCACTATCTGGAATGGAAAAGGAAGAAGGGGGCGAAGTGGAAGAAGAAATGTTGAGAGGAAGAGAGTGCTGAGCTAGAGCATTGGAGAGTGGGAGGAGCAGAGTCTGGCACATCACTGGGTAAGGGGGGGCAGCATTTGGCATGCCAGCTCAGGCATCAGCAGGTCTTGGTGGGCCAAACCTGAATAGCAGCTTTATGAATTGTTAAGTACATGATAGTTATTTTAAAAAGAAGGGTTGTCAGAGGCCGTTTTGAAAGTCTACTCTCAATATTCCCAAAGATTTGTAAACGATGGCTACAGACGTGCAGCATCAACAGTAGATGAGATCTTTTCCATAGAAGAGAGCAGAATGTAAAGGCAAGAAACTTACAGAGGAATAAGGTTATTTGTCCTCTCATTTTCAGACAGTCTGGAAGATGAGGTCAAACAAGTTCCATTGCCAATGTTCGAGACAAAAAAAAAGTGCACATGGCGGCCCTAAATAAACACTCAAGTATCTCTATGAGGCAGAAGGACAAAGGCTATGTTCTTTCAGTGACCTATTGCCTTAAGGACTTCATACAGACAAATGCACTTGGCTAAGTTAGAGATAATGAGTTGTGTTTTAATACAGGCATAACCCTTTATTTTATTTGGCCAGATACTGACCTGGCCATTGACATAGTGGCATCTCTAAATTGCATTTATTTAAAGAACGTATTTTTGAAGTTGTTGTTGTGGATATTAATATGGACTAACAGCACAATCCTATGCATGTCTACGAGAAGTAAGCCCCACTGAATTGAATGGGACTTACTCCCAGGTAAGTGAGTATAGGATTGTGGCCTTAATTAAATTGTATGTACCCCCCTTTTTTTTGCACTATTAGGAATGACAGAATGCCATAACACTTGGGAGAAGAAAAAGAGACTGACCACAGGAACTCAGAAAGAAGACTCCACAAAGAAGAGCGTGTAGTTGATCTGGGAGACAAATGCTTGAGACGTTTTAAAACATGCAATCCTATGTTTTGGTAAGTAATTATTCCACAATTTGTATAAAGTTGGCAGTTTGGAATCTCTCATATCTCCTCCCCCCCACCCCCACCCCCACCCATATCTGCATTCTGACTGATTTGCTCCCAGAAGGTATTTAATTTAAGAACATAAGAACATAAGAAGAGCCCTGCTGGATCAGGCCAAAAGCCCATCTAGTCCAGCTTCCTGTGTCACACAGTGGCCCCACCAGATGCCTCAGGGAGCACACAAGACAACAAGATAACCTGTGTCCAGTTGCCACTCCCTTGCACCTGGCACAGAGAAAACCCACTTCTAAAACCAGGAGGTTGCTTATGGCTTGTAACCTGTGATGGTCTTTTCCTCCATGAATCTGTCCAAACCCCTTTTAAAGGCATCTAGGCCAGATGCCATCACCACATCCTGTGGCAAGGAGTTCCACAGATGAATTACACGCTGGGTAAAGAAATATTTTCTTTTGTCTGTTCTAACTCTCCCTCCACTCAATTTTAGTGCATGTCCCCTGGTTCTGGTGTTGTGCGAGAGGGAGAAGAATTTCCCTCTATCCAATCTCTCCATCCCATGCATAATTTTATAAGTCTCAATCATGTCCCCCCCTCAGGTGCCTTTTTTCTAGGCTGAAAAGCCCCAGATGCTGTAGCCTTTCCTCGTAAGGGAGGTGCTCCAGCCCACGAATCATTCTGGTTGCTCTTTTCTGCACCTTTTCCAATTCAACTATATCCTTTTTGAGGTGTGGTGACCAGAACTGGACACAATACTCCAGATGTGGCCTTACCATCGATTTGTACAAAGGCATAATGATATTGGCCGTTTTATTCTCAATCCCTTTTTTAATGATCCCGAGCATGGAATTGGCCTTCTTCACAGCCGCCGCACACTGGGTCGACACTTTCATCGACCTGTCCACCAGCACCCCAAGATCTCTCTTGATCCGTCACAGACAACTCAGAACCCATTAGCGTATATGTGAAATTTTGGTTTCTTGCCCCAATGTGCATCACTTTGCACTTACTTACATTGAAGCGCATCTGCCATTTTGCTGCCCATTCTCCCAGTTTGGAGAGGTCCTTCTGGAGCTCTTCACAATCCCTGCTGGTCTTCAACACTCGGAAAAGTTTAGTGTCATCGCTCTCCCCATCGCTCTCCCTACATTCTTCAGCCTCCTCGCTGCTGCCGGCCCCGCGCTCACCTTGGTGCGATTTTTAAACAGCCGCGCCAAGGTGAGCAGCGCGGGGCCGGCGGTGGCGGGGAGGCTGAAGAAGGTAAGGAGAGTGGTGAGGGTGGGCGCGGGGGCCGGGTGGGGGCGCCGTTCTGGGGGGTGGGGGGGCTCGGGTCCTTGGGGGGCGCTTGGGCACCCCGTGCCCCGGGCGCCCGGAGGGCTAGCGACGCCTCTGCTCACACGCACATGACACAGCCAGAAAAGACCAGAAACAACTGTAAAGCAGCCCCCGACCCAACCTAGTGATCCAGAAATATAGGATATGCAGCCTATGCCTCAACTTGGGCACTGTTTTTATGATGGAAAGGTGGAATATCATATAACATCTAAAATAAAACAATAAATAAATGTACTGTATGATAGAAGAGAGGGGAAAGGGGATTTTTTTTGTAGCAATTTACAAAAGCTTTAATACAGTACTCCACTAATTTTGTATTTATTTATTTATTTATTTATTATTTATTTATTCACATTTTTATACCGCCCTTCCTCCAAGGAGCTCAGAGTGGTGTACATATTTCCTCCCCTCCTTTTTGTCCTCACAACAACCCTGTGAGGTAGGTGGGGCTGAGAGATAGTGACTGGCCCAAGGTCACCCAGGAAGCTTCGTACTCCACTAATTTTTTAAAAATGCAATCATCATCACCATCAGTCTGAAGCGATGTAACCTAGGAACACTTGATCATATGCTGTCATGTTCTGTTTATAGAGCTTCACAGGCCACAGTCCCCAAACACATGCTGCTGTTACTTAGGAGAAATGTGACAGCATTTTACAATAGAGCAAGGAGGCCTGCTGTTCCCAGAAAAAAAATATGTATACATGCACACAAGCTCTTGAGGGCACCAGAAGTAGCTTTCTTCATTGTAGCCACACAGTCTACAAAGGTATAACCAAAATCAGAATATCTTTGTTTTATAACAACTTTTTGCTCTACCAGTTGCTTCTTAAATCCCCAAACCATGAGATATAAACTGAAGCTAACATTTAGTTTTTGCACGTAACATAACTGAGGGCGCAATCCTGGAAAAGGTGTCGGTGACGGAACAAGCATTTCGTCGCTGGAAGCAGTCGCGAACGTGCCATCAAGCATGTTTTCGACTACTCGGGAGCAAGGGAGGCCAGAGCAGAGGCCGGCCTCCCTCGCTCCGTCACCGGAACGCCCGGGCGGCCACCGGAGAAGGTAGGTACGGATCCGGCGGGTGTGGGGGCATTTTGGCAGGTGAGGGAGGGGGGCCATTGGTGTAGCCGACCCGGGAGGGGGCGGGGATGGCGTCGGCCATACCCCTATCCCCGTCAGGCCGGCTAGGCCGTTACACAGCCTCCTGCCAGCTATTTAGCTTGCGGAAATCAGAGGAGGCCGATACGGCCGGCCCCGGTTTACACTCGGGGAAGGGGATGAGCGTCCCCTTCCACGAGTACACCTCCAGCCCGCTGGTTGATGGGCAGCCCGGGCTCAGGATCCGGTGGGCGGCCCTGGGCTGCCGGCTGGATCCTTAGTCAGGATTGCGCTGCCAAATGTTTTGGTTTTTTATTGGTGCAAAAGAAAATACTGAAAATGATGACTGCAATATTCCCTGATGGTTTAGAAATGAAATTCTTGATGAAGAGCCAAAATATATTTAGTCATATGATTTCCTAAGCTAATTACATTATTTGAGGAAGGCTGATTTGGTATTTGACTATTTGGGCATCCCAATTCAACAGTCTTTATTCTAGTACAGCATGCAAGGCAATTGATGCAATAGGGAGAATGAAGCAGCATATGACTGACCTCAGTTGTGTGGAAAGGCAAACGGAATTATATAAAAATACTACGGTAGACTTAAATTATACTTGTCAACTCCTTACTGCTGTGGTGGCATCTGGAAATGTAAAATATACGCTGACAAAGAATTGTGCAGTGTTTAGAAGTAGTCCTCAAATGCCAACTGGGTAAACAGAATGATGTAGGAGTAATCAAGAAAAGACTGAAAAGGCCTTGATTAATAAAAAGACAGCAGAATGTTCTGTTTCTCAAAGGTGTTATCCCCCAAGTAGCATGCTGTATTGTATTTTCTAGAACAAATGACTTGAAGCAAATGCAGACAGACCTGTGAGGTAGGAGGGCTCTTAACCTTGAAATTCAAATCTTTGACAAAAACAGCAAGTTATGCTACTTTGTTCAGCAACCTTCCTCTTTCAAGGGGTAATTGAGGGAAAAGGGTAATTGAGGGAAAAGGGCATTCTTGCTGCTCTTCAGCTAAACTCTTCTACTGAAGGTGAAATCGTTTAATTCTCGGTTGCTTTCCAATACGTTAATTAGTGAAGGAGAAGGCAAAGAAGAGCATAAGAAGAGCCCTGCTGAATTGGACCAAATCATCCACCTTCCAGTCTAGGATTCAGTTTCCCAGTGGCGTCGCAAGGGGGGGCGGGGGATGCAATGCCCCCCAGGTGACAACCACGGTCTCCTCAAAAGGAGGAGCTGCGGCACGATTTTTTCACTCCATGGCTGCTTTTTTGTTGCTGGAGGGCTGCGTTTGCAGGCATGGAGCTGAAACGTGCCCAAACTGGCACATTTTCTGGACCCTCCCACCTGCTCCTAGAAGGCTTCAAATGAAGCCTTCCGAGAGCAAGAGGGGGTGGGGCGATGACACAAAATGCGTCATCCCCCCCCCCCCACATGGCCTACTAGCAACGCAACTGCAGTTTCTAGCAGTGGTCAGACAAGTTAACAGTCCAATCCTGCCTGTTTGCAGTGATGCACATTTTTAAATGTAAGATGAGGTGCTTTTTACCTGTCTCTTGCTGTGGCTGGGTGGTTAGAGAGCAGCTTTGTGGAGTAGCTGGCGTGGGTTCTAGACCTGTCTCCCCCCCTCCTTTTGTCCCAGCCGTGCATTTCGCACTACTCATGCAAAAAATGAAGGCAAGTACCTTGGCTGGGCTTGAACCTCTCTTGCCTGGCTCTCAGCCTGTGTCTTTGTGCAGTGAGCTACCAGCACCCTGCCTTGCCTGAGCACTGTTGAGGCTCCCCTTGTGATTCAACCCAGTCCCTTTCTTGACAAAAGGGTTCCTTCCAGCTGGTGAATAGACTTAGACTTGCATTCTTGCCTTGCAGTTTGAGATACTTGTCGGTTTGTTTCACATGGCTGCCCACTTCCAAGGGAGCTATCTTTCTTTCCTTTCTCTGCTCTGCTCCAAAAGGGATATCTTGCATGTGTGTGATTGTATGAGTAGGATGAAGAGATCTGATCCCTGGTTATAGGGGTATTTACAGGGCGGCTTGTATTCGCTGATTCGGCATCCGCAGATTCACGTATCCGCAGACGCCAAATTCCGCCTGCGCCCATTACCTTATTTAAGCTCATCTCGATGGCACCAAACAAGCGCAGATCTTGTTTAAACCAAGCGCTATAAGCAGCAGGCTTATAGCACAGGTCTTGTTTAAACCAAGCGCTATAAGCAACAGGCTTATAGCGCAGTTCTTGTTTAAACCAAGCACTGTAGCGCAGCAGGCTTATAGCGCTTGGTTTAAACAAGACCTGTGCTTGGGTAACCTGTATTGTACAAAAGCAAATACAGTAGGGCCCCTTTATCCATGGGGGATTGGTTCCTGGCCCCCTGCAGATATTGGGAAACCACGGATGAGGGTGAACACTATCTTCCACTCCTCTCGTGCCCATTACCACATTTAAGTTCATCTTGCTGGCGCCAAGCAAGCGTGGATCTTGTTTAAACCAAGCATTATAAGCAGCAGCCTGCTGCTTATAGTACAGCTTGTGACTCAGTAGAAATGGCAGCCTCAGTGCTAGAGAGGCTCAGTCTGACATTAACAGGAACTTCCTGTGCCACCAGGATACCTCTCCATGGATAACAGGCTGTGTTGGTTTTTCTAGCCACACTGGGGGCATTATTGGGGAGGGCTGCAGCAGTATTGCATTGCCAGGACAGGCTTGGCATTTGGTCCTTGTGATGGCATTGGTGCACCATCAGTGTGATATTGCCAGGACAGGCTTAGGATATGATGGACATTGCATCAGCATCCATGAGCTGTTGGCGCAGTGTCTGAATAGGATTGGTCCATAAGTAAAGGCCTTCACATCCTTTACCTCCAATAAATGTTAAGGCGAGAAACATCACTTTAATGTCAAAGTACCTTTTTTTTTAAAGTGCCTCCATTGTCAGCAGGTGACTGGCTATTTGGCAGCACTTCATCTCCTAATAATGAAGCCACAATACATCTGAGTCAGAAGGAGAAGCCTCTCTTCCCAACAACAGCCTGGATCCAGATTGGGCCTCCCTGCAACTGCACAAAAGTGAGACCAGCAGAATCAAATCTATTACGAATGTGCTGCATGTGCAGTTTGGCCTTCAGAGGGGAGAGAAGAGAGCAGCTGCTGCACCACCTCAATAGTTGCCCCTCCTCAGCTATTGTCAAGAAGCTGTTCTTCAATGACTCCAGCGGCAGCTGATCTTGTCTGACTGAGTAGGCAAAGGCAGCTGTTGGTGGAGCAAAGGACAAACAGCTTCTTTAAAAGACAGCCAGAACTACTGAGGGCAATGAAGGGAGGGAGAACAGCATGGACAATCTTGCAGTCAGTCAAAGTACATGAATTGCTCACCATGTGCTGACAGCCTTCATATGGAGTCGTTTCAAATGGCCTTCAAGCAGTTGCCATAATAACACTTGCGCCAATCGTAAATTGGGCAACAGGGAGGTGTGATGACAGGCCACCATGAGAGCCTGGTATCAACATGAACAAAACATCTCTATGTTTTGCATCAAGCCAGGAGATGTGAAAAGGGTAATTCAAGATACCTTTCAGAGTAATGCAAGAAAACACACATTTGAATACTTGTGTCGTCCACCACAGCAGGCTTGTTCTCCGTGCTGGAAAAGAACACATTAAATAACCCCATTAGGAAAGCATGTTCTTCATTCTGTCTTTTATAATTTTCAGTAAGACATTTATAAGTGGTATCATTCACAATGTGTTAAATGCTTAAAGAATACACTGTCTAAACAACCAGTTAAAATTAATGCCGCCACGCCCCCTCTCCTGGCAAATTAGCTTGCAAACAAAGACATTTACATTTAGGAATTAAAACTCATTGCTACTAGACTAGACCAATGCTATTGAAACTCTCTTGAGAAACAACGGACCCCAGCCCCCGGGGAGCAGATCCACTTGATTTCAAATGCAGTTGAAGGTGCTTAGGACATTATTGCAGAACTACCTGTATAGAATGGGACTTTCTCTGCAAAGTAATACAAACGCATACATTGTAGAAACAACTCCTGCTCCACCACCGTGCTCAGGCGCATGGCACTGGGAATGAAAAAGTTTGTGTTCCATTCTTAGGTTGTCAATGTTCTGGGAAGTATGGGTTCTGCAGCCATGTAAGCAATAAAACAGAGAAATAAAAATCCTTTACCGCAATTGTGATTTGGAGATTTCTTTAACGTGCACAGACGGTATTACACAGAAAGGTTCCTCCAACAGCAGACAACGGGATCTTCGTTTCTCAAGCCGACGTTTCACTCCTCGCGTGGAGCTTTCTCAAGGCAATACGCAGTTTAAACAACTGCAGTTGTTTAAAACTGTTTAAACTGTTTAAACGCAGTTTAAACAACTGCAGTTGTTTAAAACTGTTTAAACTGTTTAAACGCAGTTTAAACAACTGCAGTTGTTTAAACTGCGTATTGCCTTGAGAAAGCTCCACGCGAGGAGTGAAACGTTGGCTTGAGAAACGAAGATCCCGTTGTCTGCTGTTGGAGGAACCTTTCTGTGTAATACCGTCTGTGCATGTTAAAGAAATCTCCAAATCACAATTGCGGTAAAGGATTTTTATTTCTCTGTTTTATTGCTTACATGGCTGCAGAACCCATACTTCCCAGAACATTGACAATTGTGCCCAGTCATGAAAATCTCCACGTAACACATTCTGAGGTTGAAGGGAAATGGATTTAGGGTACAACCAGATGACTAGTCAAAGAGCAGAACAACATGGTAATATGTATTCATGAACATACATGAATAAAAGAAGCTCCATAGCTGCTTATCCTAGGGAAGTGTAGCTTCAGGAAGAGAAGCAGCAGACGCTAGAGTGCTTCACCTTCTCCAGTTAGCTCTCCACTCAAAATTGCCCCCCTCAAGCTGCCTTTCCCCTCATTTACCAAAATAGACTCATTTTTTAAAAGACAGATACCTCGCTTCTTCTTTTACCTATAGATGAACAAGAGTTGATGGCACAGAAGGCCTTTTGGTTTACAACCAAAATAACTAAAGAAAAAAGAGGGGAAATTATTGCCTCAGATATTTCCACTTGCCTTTTAAATTAAAAAAAAATAGAAAACATGGATGAGAGGGCTGTTACTCCACAAGACTAGACTCTGTTTAGACTCTAACTGCAGAATGTAATTATAACAAAACCTCTAGCAAGCTGACCCATAAGTTTGCTCCTTCCTGTAAGACGCTGTAATACTGTGCTGCCTTCGGCATGATTCTGAACCCTTTGCAAGTTGCCAGTTCCTGAAGGGTTTAAAAAACAAATATTTACTCGACACGTTTGCCAGGAAATGGTTGTATGTATTCAGGTCCTAGCGGTGGGAGGTGAAGCCTTGAAGCTGTGAGCCTTTTATTTGAAGCCATATAAAGTTCTCCTACTTTGCTTGTTTCTAAAGCAACCAACAAAAGTGGCTCATGTATTTATCAGATCAAACTCCTTTTAAAGGGAAAAAAGATTGCTGGATCATTATTTTTTAAAATGTGCAGGAAAGAGGCCAAGGGGAGACTGCTTCAAGCAAAGAGATGAAATCAGCAAGCAGCCATCGCACAAGCTGAGTGGATCTCAGCGGTGCACTCAAAAAGAGAGGGTTTAAAAAAATCTACATTTTCTGAATGACACATACGTGGAAGAACTGCTTTTGAATCCTGAGGGCTTGAACACAATCCTGCTGCTTCCTCTGTGCTGGAGTAGTGACAAATGTTTTTATATGAGGAAGAGAAGTAGGCAACAAATGTTTAGCAAATATTCCAGTGTGTTCTAAATTCAAGGCTTTGAACTGAGCATCCACACAACAATTTAAGGGATTGCATGTTCCTTAAATTGCTTGTTCTTCACTAGGTTGCCAGCCAACCAGAAAGAAACTTACCTGCCTAGGTTGTGCGCATATGCATTTAACTTCTAGGACTAGACATTTTTGTGTCAAAGTCAAATGTTTGACCTGGTTGCCAGAACTGTTTTGATTAAAGCTGAAAATGTTTAAGCCAGCAGTATCACTTTCACTTAATGTGTATGCCATGTATCTGACACGTGTGTACTCACTGGCGTCACTGCAGGGGGGGCGGAGCTCTAAGTTCCTCCGTGATCGGAGCCTCCGTTACACAGAGGAACGAAGCGCCCCGCCCCTGCGCCTTCCGACCCAGTCAAAGCAGTGAAAACAACGCGCAGGGAGTCTCCCTGATCACGGAGGAACTTAGAGCTCCGCCCCCCCTGCGGTGACGCCAGTGTGTGCACTAAGTGCCCTGGTTGTTGAATTCAGCTCCAATAATGTACCATTTCATATACTGCTACATGTGAGACTGCTGGGTACACATGGGCTTCAGGAGTGGCATCAAAGATCAGTGAAGTTGGCCACCGGCCAAGGTCCTATGTCCATCAGAGGGCTCAGCTGGCCCCTGAACCCTCAGTACCAATGGAGGTGGTGGTTCTCACTGCATCATCAGGCAGTAGAGGGGGACATCTTAGGGGGGCCCAGAGCTTTGCCCTCAGGGCCCAGCAACCTGAAACCACCACTGGTAGAGTTCCTCCATAGCTGATACCCTAGCTGATACCCTCCATAGCTGATACCCTACAGGCTCTGTTGAGGAAACCAAGGTGGATGGTGGCAGGGCAACATGGTGAACATGGCAAGCAGTAGGAACTGTGGGGATTACTCTCACATCTAGTATGGTTTCAGCACTATACCTGCTCCATGATCTAGGTACCAGAATTTTTGAAATAAAGAAGTGGGAAGGCCCTTTAAAAGTTTATTCCTTAAAGGTATACTGGGAAAGAGAGGCTGGTAGCCCTCTACATTTCTTTGTCCTACCCTATTATAACAAGCTAAGTTCCTTTATATCTTGCTGCTAAAGATATACCCAACATTCTGAAATCATTGGTCCCTAGGGAAAAAAAACACAGCTGGGCTGTTTGTTAAACATTTTAGAATGTTTAAGTCCCTTTAAACTTAACAGGTCACCCAAACAATCAATAACCAACAAAAAAACAGTGGCAAACTTGATGACACTCACACAACTGAATAAGAGCTCCAGTATGATCTTACCTTGCCTATTTGCTCTGGAACCTGATCACATACCCATGTCAGAGTACACCACCTGCCTAGGGGAATGAAAATGACAGATGCAGTCACCATGGCACTGAAAGAAGCTATTCCCACTTCTTCTTCTTCTTCTTCTGCCCTCCTCCCAAATAACCCACCAGGGCCCATGACACAAGAGGTCACTTTTCCCCAGGGCTCCCTTAAACCTAGCTGGTCTGGTCCTGTTTAGGAGCAAGGAGCAGTTCCAACAGCCTCTTTACACATTTTTTTTCCCTACTCATGAATGTAGAGAAAACATATAAAACATATGTAGTACAAAACATATGTGCCAACATTGCCATATGTATTTTTTAGATGAACAGAAATGGTATATTGTTGAATCTTTTACACTTTCTAGATATTATAATTTTAGCTCCATATATGTTCAAATATAACAATCATGCAAATACTTTTGCACCACAGTCAAGGGAGTCAATATTACAAATTGCTTCAGAGAGGATCACAAAATACTTCTGAAGGCAAACACACATGCACCCTTTATTATGCGGCCACAAAATGCAGCTTGTACTGGTGGTTTACTCTTTAACTATGTAAGGAACTGAACTTCCTGCATTCCTTACAAAGTGCTTGGAGAACATCTGACTTGAGGAGCGAGAATTACTACAGTGATTGAAGGTGGGGCATGGAGGGAGCATGGAAGGAGGAAGAAATGTTAAGGGTTCTTCTTCAATCAGCTGCTCGAGAATCTTAGCACCCAGACAAATAAAGCATTTGGTTTTAGTCTTCATTAGTCTGCTGCCAGAACTTTATGAACTCCTGTGTACTAGACATTGCGATTGCAAATAGAGAAGAATAAAACCTTGCTCCTGGGTGCACATAATCCTCTTTGTTTTGGAATCTCAATGTCTGCAAGGCAGAACATAGCTCTGAAGGCCAATGCCAACTGCATTTATTCAGACTTATATAATAAACAAGTGCTCAAAGTACTTCACATACCTTGTCTTGAGAAATATCCCAGTGTTCGTATATTACAGATAGAGGGAACTGAGGCTGAGAGATGGTAGTTTGCCTAAGGACTCTTCATGTTTCAGCAGAAACATTTATGTACCAAATTGTTTGGATCTATGTATCTTCAACCAATAAAAGAGTACAACAAAGTTTTTTCTATGAGTCATTCTGCAGAGCCATGGAATAGTTTTTACATCAAAATGTTTCTACGTGCATTTCTAAAGGATTGCCTTCTGGAGGCCAAATTAAATCTGAAATGTAAAGAATTATTAGCCACAATGGCCTTAGCTTTTCTTTAATGAATAGCAGTCAGATTCGCCCTCCCATGAATTGGGACTGCAGTAGGGATATTTTAACCTTCCAGAAGACCATAAGAAGAGCCCTGCTGGATCAGGCCAAGGGCCTATCTAGTCCAGCTTCCTATATTTCACAGTGGCCCACCAGATGCCTCTGGGAGCACTCAAGACAACAAGATACGTGTATCCTATTGCCACTCTCTTGTAGCTGGCATTCAGAGATAGGCTAACCTAAAACCCAGATGTTGCATGTGGTTATCTTGACTTGTAACATGTGATCATGGACCTTTTCTCCATAAATCTGTTCAATCTCCTTTTAAAGGCATCTAGGCCAGGTGCCATCACAACATCTTGTGGCAAGGAGTTCCACAAATTAATTATGTGCTGGGTGAAGAAATATTTCCTTTTGTCTGATCTAACTCTCCTGCCAGTCAATTTTAGTGGATGACCTCTGGTTCTGGTATTGTGTGACAGGGAAAAGAACTTCCCTCTATCCATCCCATGCATACTTTTATATTTCTCAATCATGTCCCACCCACCCACCCTCAGGTGCCTTCTTTCTAGACTGAAGAGTCCCAAATGCTATAGTCTTTCCTCATAAACGGCAGCCCACAAATCATTTTTGTTGCTCTGCACCTTTTCCAATTCTGCTATATCCTTTTTGAGATGTGGTGACCAGAACTGGATACAATACCCCAGAGGTGGCATTACCATTGATTTGTATAATGCCATAATAATAGCTGTTTTGTTCTCAATCATGTTTTTAATTATCCCAAGCATGGAATTGGCCTTCTTCATAGCTGCCACACTCTGGGTGGGTCAACACTTTCATCGAGCTGTTTGCCAGCACCCCAAGATCGCTTTCCTGATCCATCACAGACAGCTCAGAACCCATCAGCTTACACTTCACCATGGCCCTGATCACATTACTATTGACCCCAGAAAAAAGCTCCCATTGATTGGGAGCAACTGAACTGTCTCCCCCAAGGATTGGGACTATGATGGGAAGTAGGGTTAAAGCCTCCATCCCCTGCAATAGTCAGTAGTATCCATGAAGGGGACTGATCTGGCTGCTGTTGGCTAAAGTCAAAGCTAACAGTGCAAGGCTATGCATGTCTACTCAAAAGAAAATCATATTGTGTACAGTGGGGCTTACTTTCAGGAAAGCGTTATAGAAATTCAACCTTAAACAGTCAAGGTTAATGGTGCTTTAAATGTCACATGTTTAGACCTGTTAGGAACAAATCAAAAATAAAGTGAGAGATTTGTGGTTGGAACTCCTGACTTTTTTTTTTTTACTTTGAAGCAGGGATTCTGCTTTTGATTGAAGCAGTGAAATTAGGGGAGGGGGAGAGAGAGAGAGAGTGAAAGAGAGAGAGACTCTGTGTGTGTGTGTGTGTGTGTGTGTGTGTGTGTGTGTTAGTCCTAAACCTGGATACCCCCAAAAATTAATTAATTAATTAATTAATATAAAGGGCGGCTGAAATTTGTATTCATGTATTTATTTTTAATTGATTAATTAATTTGCCTGTCCCGCCGCCGCCGACACTGCCACCATTCTGCCGTCGCTGCTACAATTGCTGCCGTCGCCTTTGTACTACTGTCTCATGTGCGCTCATGAGATTTGGACACCGCCATCTTGGATATTGCGAGATTTTGCGAGATCCAAGATGGCGGCACTGGGAAAAAAGAGTGCCTTTTGGCACTTTGAAACAAGCGGCGGCAGCGGCGGTGGCTTCACAAGGCCCGGAAAGCCCGGGACTGACCCAGGACCAGAGCCCGGAACAGTCCCAGTTTTTCCAGGATGGATGGTAAGCCTAGGCTTACCATATTTTCCCGGTTTCCAACTGGGACCCCCCCTTTTTAACTGATTGATTGATTGATTGATTGATTGATTTTTTTGTGGGCACAAAGCGCCCACTCGCCGCCCAAAGGGCGCCCATTTTTTTTAAATTATTTATGGTCATGAAAATGGCCATTTTGCCGCCACTGCCACATACCTGTCCCGCCGCCATTGCCGCCGCCGCCCTTCCTCGCCGCCGCCACCGTCCTCGCTGCTGCCATCTTGCCGCCGCCATCTTGCTACTGCCACCCTCGACACCGCCATCTTGTTCCTCATCGTCATCTTGTCCCTCGGCGTCGTCTTGTTCCTCATCGTCATCTTGTCCCTCGGCATTATCTAACTACTGCAACAGAAGCAGTAGTTAGATAATGGATCTATTTAAAAATAAATAATCTTCTATTGAATGTGAACAAAATAAGATGTGTGGCAGTATGCAAGACAGAAACAAGGGACTCAAGACAAGTGTGGGTAATACTGAGTAAAACAGCACTACAATAATCCAAATAAGACAAAATAATTGAATGAACCAAAGGGTGGGGAGAATCATTACTCGTATACCGATGGAATTTCTCATGGCATTTGTGACTCCTGATGAGCCATGAGATATTCAGATTAAATTGTGAAGACTAGAATTTGAGTCTGCAGTGCAGAGGCATTAAAAAGAGCAATAATTGAAGCTGGCAGCAGAGTCACTGGTAGAGAAACACATATAAAGCTGCACTCCTATACACACTTACTAGGAAGCAAGTCTCCATGAACTCAGTGGAACGGACTTCTGAGTAAATGCGCATAGGAACCCAACACATGAAGCTACTTGGAGCACCAGCAGAAGATTATGACATATTCACATGCATATACCTGAATATACCCCATTTGCGTTATTTTATTTATGGTGACATTTTGCAATTCTATGAGAAAAGCAGGGCATTTTTTTTTCTAAATCCATAAATTGATTAATAATCCAGAATGGCCCTCTCTTGCAGCAACTAAAATAATGCCTTCTAGAAAAGTCTTGTTGCACACAATCATTTCTTTCTCAGTTTTTAAAAATTCTACTAAAAACAAATCAGATTAGTCAAAAATTCTAAAAATCTATGTGCTGAAAAATAGACCTACCTTTTCAGTTGTTATATATGACAGCAGTTTATGCTATTGAAACATTTGAATATAAGAATCAATGTATGCAAATAGTTTGTAATTCCTGCAATCTTATGCACACTTACCTGGTTGTACTTCATTCTGAGTAAACCTGTATAATAGGATCATGTTGCAAGTTTGTGAAGATCATCAGAAAAAAACAACAACCCTGGGCTTCTACTGTTAGTACAGCAAGTCCACAATTTTACTGACTAATGGGGGGGAAGATACTTTGTTAATGTCAAAAGAAAAGTCTATTAAATCTGAATATATTTAAATCAATGGAGACGCGTATGTGCAAAAACATATGACTAGTTTTTAATGAAGCAGAAAATGTCTGTTGTTTCCAGTCTGTTAAAATGAGGGTTCAGTATATTTCTTTAGCCAGCGTGTAGTTCATCTGTGGAACTCCTTGCCACAGGATGTGGTGATGGCACCTGGCCTAGATGCCTTTAAAAGGGGTTTGGATAGATTCATGGAGGAAAAGACCATCACAGGTTACAAGCCATAAGCAACCTCCTGGTTTTAGAAGTAGGTTTTCTCTGTGCCAGGTGCAAGGGAGTGACAACAGGAAACAGGTTGTCTAGTTGGCAGTGCGCTCTCGGAGGCATCTGGTGGGGCCACTGAGATACAGGAAGCTGGATTAGATGGGCCTTTGGCCTGATCCAGCAGTCCTCTTCTTATGTTCTTATGGGTGACATCCCAGCTAGCATTTCCTCCATCAAGTGCTCCCTCTGCAACTGATGTTCCCTCCATGGATGAAAGGAGCATCCATGCACGTGTGGAAGGACTCTTTGCATGAGTATAACACTCCTAACACAAAACACACTTTTGTTTGTGGAGGGGGTCTCCAACAGTTGAAGCGCTAGTCAAGATGCCGCCTATTGTTAATTGTTAATAAATTATAATAATGTTCCTTTTTCTAGGTTATGATCTTGGATCCCATTTATCAGATCGAAATGCTACCGGTTTAGCAAGGTTGTGTTGACCTAGATTTAAAATATGAGAACAGTTTAGACAATTGAGGTCATGGTTTCTTCCTGATGGAGGGCTACTTCACATGTTACAGGATGGCAGCCATGACAAATCCAAACTCACTGACATGTGGTACACCTAGGGCTGCAAATACTGTATATTTACTGCATAATATGAACAAATTATATGTTTACATGTACACCTAAAACATTTTACATGGACGTATAAAACATAGCATAGGCCAAGATCCAAAACGCTACTCTAAGTAGGCCTGGAGCATTAAAAAAACTTTTTTCTTTCTTCAAAAATCTGACTCAAGTATCGCAATTTGTTTTGGAAAGTCCTTTCACTTTCAAAAGTAATTTGCACTGGTGCTTTGCATCATGAGAGAAGCAAATAAAAACTGCTAAAGGTGAAAATGAGCTTTCCCCCAATAAAACAAGTACAGCAAAACTACACGTTCCTGTTACACCTTTAGAGCCAGATTGCTTTGCATCAGGGATTTACAGAGACTGTGTAGATTGCCTGCCAGCCACACATAGTTAGCGCAAACACATGGGGTGTTCGGGACAAGAGAGGACTAACTAGCTTGGTTTCTGAGGGAGCACACAGTAGCTCCAATGTTATGCGTTGCTGGGAAAATTGTAAGCTGAATAATGCTAGTTACAGAAGGAAGGCAAATTATTTTTAAATTGCCCCCTCCATGTTTCACTGCTTACACTAGCAATAAAGGAATCTGCCATAATAACTAAGAAATAAACGGGGCTACTATGTTGTTCATACACTTGTACTTTCTTCTTTAGCACTGAATCATTTTGTAACAGCAGCAACATTACAAGAACTGTACCCTTTTAAACACAGTTTATAGTTTCTTTAACAAAACACGCGGGCGGGAATGAAGGAGGGGACTCAGGGAGGCAACGCAGTTGCTTGAAAAACAACTCGTCTGCGCAGAAGAGGGAAAACCTTTGGCTGCTCCTGCCTGTCTGCTTGCCCCGGCCCAGCAAGTCTAGCTCGGGCTGTACTGACAGGAGCACCTCCCGTTTCCACCCTGATAGGCTGGCGCTCGCCCCAGCGCCCGGTTATGGGAAAGATAAAGGAAGTGTTCCAATTGGCACCAATCCAGGTCCTGAGTTGGAAACACTGATTACATTGGCTGAGAGAAGGGAGGAGTGTAGAGTCGGGACCAATGAGAATGAAGAGGCAGAAAACCACTCTCTACGTAGGCAGGGCGACTTGATCTTTTCCCCCTCCGAGTCTAGCTGTCTAGGCTGCTGAATGTTGTCGCTTTAAAGAGTTAACTCCTAGGCCAGGGTGGTGGCTCTATGTGAAGTGGGAGGGAAGCTTGGAAACACATCTTAAATCCTAACTGAATGAAAACATTACCAGTAGTATAATAATTACTTCACAGGTACATTACCCCCTCTTCCCCACACCCGTGGCAAACGCGTTGTTTTTTTTAAACAAGAAGGATATTGTATCCGTTAAAATACAGCGTACAAATTTGCTTTGTAAATGTGCTCCATATATGCTTAATCCTGGCTATTCAAAACAAGCCCATAGGTTAGCATGTTTATTTGCTGGTTTTACAGACTTGCTAGCCAGGAATACCTTTCACCTAAGTCATATATTCCTTTTTTTAAAAAAAAAAATATTCTCCCTTCTTCCTCCAAGAAACTCAGAGCAACATGCAAGGTTCTTCCTTACATTTTATCCTCACCACAACCCTGTGAGTTAGGTTGAGTGACTGGCTCAAGCTCACTGAGTAAGCATCATAGCTAACAGGATTTGAACCTGCTTCCTGCCACTCCTACTCTGACAGCTAACCATGACACTAGCTCAATCTTAGAGGTTGTATGTCCCTGCTTGAATACAATACTAGGCAGGGCTAATGCATTCATGCCTGGCTTCTAAACTTTCCAGAATCTTCTGGCAGGCCCCTGTTGGGAAAGGGGATGCTGGCTGGACAAAACAAACTCCTAGTCTGATCCAGATTGACTATTCTGATATAATATTCAAAGAGATCGGGTATATGGGTTCAGAAGCGATGTAAAATTTAATGTTGAGGAAATAAAAGTTTTAAAAATGCCCAGAGTGGTTCAAAAGTTCTTTAAAAGTATACAATTTAAAGGAACCAAACCAATAGGCACAAAAACTTTTAATCCCTTGCTGACGTTTCCTCCCTCCCACAGGACATTATCAAAGCACAAGCAGCACGACTGGGCTGCTGGATGACACTGACCTCCTCCTAGAACAAAACAGATGCTTAACAGGATATAATCCGATGACAAAGCTGTGATTTAGCAACCCTCAGTTGTGCCCTTTTAAGCTTCAGGGGTAGGTCTCTCAATGGTGCATCTTTTGTGAAGCTGCCCGTGAGAAGTGCCAGGGAGCACAGAATGTGGTGGCCAAGGCTATATGAACACTTGGGAGCATGCTACACCTATGCTTGTGGTCTGTATTGGTTGATGAATGTGCACATCCAAAATGCTGGTTGTTATGAATGAAATCATAAATTTCACTGCACTGCATATGAGGGGGGAGGAGCTTTCTAGATTCCACTCCAGCCTAGAGCTGCTGTCTTCAAGGTGCCATCTCTGCCTCAAATTAGAACATCAAGTATATGTGTGGGAAATAATTCTAGAACCTTCAAGTTCTAGAACCCTCTCCTTTGAAAGCTTGCTTGAGCGCTCAGTCCTCCTTAGATTTCAGGGGTGATGTAAGACATTTTTACTTGCTTGTAATGTTTCTTGTATCTCAAGGTGATCCAGTAAATTCATGGCTTAGGCTGTAATCCTATGTAAATTTACCTGGGAGTATGCACCATTGAAAATAATTGGATTTACTTCTGAGTAGACAAGCATAGGATTGTGCTATACCTCTCTCAGCTGTAATTCCCTCCCTGTTTTATTATGGGGGAAAAGATAATGGCCTACCTGACATACTTGTTGGAAAGATTACTGAAATGAAATGCTTTGGGAAATGAGAAACAGCCATGTGTATGTAATAATAATTTAATTCACGTTGAAAACTCTTTGAAAATTGCATATAAACATTGTGCATGAGTTTTGCATACATTCCCGCCAAAACAAGAATCTGTTAAACAAGAAGGGCTAGGAAAGCAGAACATAAGGACAGGTGTATAAAAAGAAATGGAAAATAATATACTAACTAATGCACTGACTTAAATACATGAATTAGAAGACACAGGCTAGTGCACAAAACTTAAGTTGCAATTAAATTGTAGATTATATTTTAAAAGTTGGAATTATTTCCCTTTCTATGGGCGCAATCCTATCCTACTTACGCCACCGTTGTAACCAGCAGAGCAGCAAGAACGGGAGGCCCCAGAACAGAAATGGGATTCAAATCCTCTCCAAAAGGGGAATTCAAAGGGGATTTGAATCCCCTTTCCGTTCCGGGGCCTCCCGTTCTCGCTGCGCCGCTGGTTACAACGGTGGCATAAGTAGGATAGAATTGTGTCCTATGTGTCATACAGCTACACTCTCCTTTAAAAAAAATCTTAAAATCTACCTCTTTGTTTGGACCCTCTCCTGCTGACATCAGTCTCAACTGCAGTGACATCAGAGATCTGCCAGATTGGGTGCTGGCTTGCAACCCATGTCTATCAGACAGGCCTTCTGGCTGGGCCAACCCCTGAACTCTTAAAGCACAATCCTATCCAACTTACACCAGCGGTGCAGTGAGAACGGGAGGCCCCAGAACGGAAAGGGGATTAAAATCCCCTCCAAAGGGGAATTCAAATCTCCCCTCCCCTCTAAAGCCTCCCGCCCTGCCCTCCCCTGCTGGTTATACAGGTAGGCGAAGTTGGATAGGATTGCGCTATTAGTATGGATGGTAGTGGCCAATATGCCATTAGCTATATTTTCAATATTTGTCAAAATCATTCCTGAAATCAGTGAAATGACTTTTGGGTGAATGTTTTCAACTGTTCAGACACTGCTACCAATAAGGTTAGCAGCATAATCTTGTACATGCTGTCATGAGCAAGCACCTCTCTCCTTTTTCCCTTCAAGGATAGCTCTCTTCAAGACTCCTTTTTCCCTTCAAGGATAGCTCTCTGTGCATATTGAAGCTGACCTACAGTAGAAGCAGCCTGGCAGCTTCTTCTCCATTCTGATCAGAGCTCTAGGAGGTCAAGGTCACTGGCGTCACTGCGGGGGGGGGCAGAGCTCTAAGTTCCTCCGTGATCTGAGCCTCCATTACACGGAGGAACGAAGCACCCCGCCCCCACGCCTTCCGAACCAGTCAAAGCGGTGAAAACAACGTGCAGGGAGTCTCCTGCACGTTGTTTTCACCGCTTCGACTGGTTCGGAAGGTGCGGGGGCGGGGCGCATCGTTCCTCCGTGTAATGGAGGCTCGGATCATGGAGGAACTTAGAGCTCCGCCCCCCTGCAGTGACGCCAGTGGTCAAGGTCACACATACAGTAGTCTTCTTATTTCAGATATTAATTGGAGTCCCATGACTGCCTGGTATTACCAGACAACAATAGCCTTGACTGACACCTAGCTTACAGCTGGATTGGTCCAGTGTTGCTCAACTGACTTGGGCTGCATTTGTTTTTCTCATAGCAAATAGGAGGAAGTTACGTTTCTAGCATGCCTCTAGCATGCTCTAGCACGGCTCATTTTAAAAACAAAACGGCGGATTACTTCAGTTCAGGGTGCTTTTGTGGCATTAAATATTTATTTACAAGACATGAATGAGAATCTGAAGATGATAAGGAAGTGTTGCTGCAAGCTCTCATTTCTTTGTCCCTCGTACTACATCTCCCAAGCTGCTTTGCAGCCAAACAGTCTTCCTATTGGTGCATGAGGCCGCCATCTTTTCTAGCTTGGAGCTTGCAGTTCAAATTGCTAGAGTGACAAGTGTGCTAGAAACTTAAAGAAAAATGCGACCTGCGTGTACTAGAATTAGAAGGGGAAAAAACAGCTCTCTAGCACACCTAGAAGGTGAAAAACAAATGCAGCCTTGGGAGTGGGAAATGTGAGCATCAGTTAACTAAAAAACAGTCTATTGGAACTTGGGGGGGGGGGCTAGGTTCCCAAAAAGGGGATAAAAGAAAGGTCCCCATTGGATTGGGAGAGCATGAAGATCCAGACCCAGAGCAAGCAAGATGTGAGTTTGGCTTTGCCAGCCAAGCCAAAACACTGACCAGCTAGGAAGGAGTTAATTCCTAAAAGAAGATATTGAGGATGCTGCTATTGTGGAGAAGCACCAGGTTCCCCAGAGGGAAACATGAGTCCTCCTTGGTACTACTCTGGAGAGTGCCACACATGCTTACTCAGAAGAAAGTCTCACTATGTTCAATAGGGCTTACTCCCAGGTAAGTCATTATAGGATGGCAGCTCAGCAGTGCAATCCTATCCAACTTACACCACCGGTGTAACCAGTGGTGCAGCGAGAATGGGAGGCCCCAGAATGGAAAGGGGATTCAAATTCCCTCCAAAGGGGGATTCAAAGGGGATTTAAATCTCCCCTCCCCTCCAAAGCCTCCCGCCCTGCCCTCCCCCGCTGGTTACACCGGTGGTGTAAGTTGGATTGGATTGCGTTGCAAGACATGTTTAGTTAGGAAGACCTTAAGGAATTTATGTTGTGGGGAAAACAAGCATATTTGAAGGGGAAAAAAGCTCCTCCTAACTTGGGGTGTAGATTAACCACATTTTGCAATACTACCATGAGTGACTCTCTGGAAGGGGCAGCTGACAATGTAGAAGGGACTTTGTAATAACAATACTATTGCACAATAGAGACCAAAGAGCTGCATCTATCCAAGAGAGAAGTTAGATCCCCCCTTTTCTACAGTTGTTAATACCTCTTGGTTTCTTCACTGACTCAAAATTCTACAATCACAAAAAAAATAATAATATTTCTTGCTGACTCTTGAAGTGTAAAGAGGTTGTCAATTTACAAAATTTAGCCTTAGTCACACTTTCCTTTGTGCTTACAGATTTCCAAAAACAAAACGCACTGACAATTGACTGTTGTAAAGCCTACAACATGGCACAGCAAGTGAGGAAGTGACTTGCACCTACCATCCTTAAAGGCACCAACTGCCAAAGCTTTCCATGATTGAGCAATCTCTGCAGGGGTTGGCAACATCTAAAAAGGCAATTAAAAAGACTGGCTGTAGGGTATTAGGTTATGACAGTGAAAAAGCCTATGGAGTGCTTATGAGTCTTAAGATCACAGCCGTACTCTCCCCCCACCCACCCCCACCCCAGTCTGGTTACTGCTTCCTTGCCAGCTGTTTTCTTTTGACAGCATACTGGTTCCTCTGCTGAAAGCTGCTCAATGACACCATCTGGAGGGGGAAAATCAGCTTAATCCTCCCACCTTGATGTACAAAATATAGACAATGAGCCCTAGAAAGTCACCCTTTATAAACAAGAAAAGGTGTTCTTATAGTAGGTATATCTATCCTTCCGTTTTATATCTATAAATAAAGATTGCTAATTCTTTGCTATTTTTATCGTAGAAAGGACAGTATGAGTGATATTTTTCAAATGGGCGATTGCATGCTACCCAAATCACACCTTTGACCAGTATAACTATTGGTGATGTGGTAAATCATATAGCATGTTGACTTTCTATATTAACACCCATTTTCAAATTGTCACAAAAGGCAAGCTTATTGGGGTCCTTGCACAAGTCACTGTCGGATTTATTTTATCAGAACCGAAGCAAAGATAAAATGAATACAGCAAGTCCTCACTTAAAGTTGTTTCATTATAAGTCATTTCATTTTAAAGTTGTTGAGAGAAAAAAAATCGATTCGCGGCCGGGGTCACTGTCAGTATGGATTTTGAACGTTCTCTCCATGTCTGCGTGGGTTTTCTCTGGCCCAGAAAGCTCACATTTCAATGTTTTATATTAGGAGTGTTTTGGATCTTTATTTAGAAGTTTGGTGATGTTTTTGTGACCAGAAATATGCTGGAAACTCTTGTTTACATACATTGAGATTAGCATACCGTAAAATTGGTTTCGTTATGTCATTTTGCTTAAAGTTGCAGTTTCCAAGAACCTATCGACAACTTTAAATGAGGACTTGCTGTATATATCGTAATGTAGCCTGAGTACTTGAGATGGAATGGGAAAAATCTAGATATAATGCTAACACTGCAATCCTATGCATGTCTACTCAGAAGTAAGCCTCATTGATAGAGGTGGGGAAAATGGTTTTATTTTTTCGCAGATTTCGGTGTCTAACCAAAATGAAATAGCAGAAAGTGGTGTTATGTGTTTTTATTTCAAAATTCCCCCACTTTTATCAATTGTAACCACTGTACTTTAAAACTATACTAGGTAGGTGGTATAGGTTGTACAGTGCCAGCAGACAAAGAATGACACAAAATTACATGGGTTTGGGGTTTTCTTGCATATTTTTTTTTAGCAGAAAGCAGTGTTATGTTTTTATTTCGTTAGGTAAAGGTATCCCTTGACAATTAAATCCAGTCGTGTCCGACTCTAGGGAGCGGTGCTCATCTCCGTTTCAAAGCCGAAGAGCCAGCGCTGTCCGAAGACGTTTCCATGGTCATGTGGCCGGCGTGACTCAACACCCAGGCGCATGGAACGCTGTTACTGTCCCGCTGACGTGGTACCTATTAATCTACTTGCAATTTCTTGCTTTCGAACTGCTACGTTGGCAGGAGCCGTCGCACGGATTCGAACTGCTGACCTTTCAATCGACAGCTCATGGTTCAGTGGTTTAACGCACTGCACCACCATGCACCAATGAGTCATTGAATTAAATGGGACTTACGCCTATGTAAGTGTGCATAGAACTGCAACATAAAGTCTTCTTTCCCAACTTTCAAAATGTCAAGTACCAGTCCATATACACAAGATTTCTTATTCTAATTATCTTAGTTGTCACCCTTGCTGACTGGTCCAAGAAGCACCTTTAAAAGTGGTGTCCTCTTATATTTAGCAGGGGGTGAGCAACTGTCTCTCTTCACCCCAGCTTGGTGTCTTTTCCAGTGGTTGTTGCTGGTGTCTCTGCTGCATTTTTTTTAGATTGTGAGCCCTTTGGGGACAGGGAATCATTTATTAATTTACTATGTAAACCACTTTGTAAACTACTCTTGTTGAAAAGTGGTATATAAGTATTTTTAATAATATTATCCAGGCATGATCAGGATTCCTTCCATACAGCTGTAGAAAAGAATTACATCTGTAAGAGAAGTCTTTCAGTCTACATGGTTCTAATAAAAAGGTTTGCAAAAATTCTAGACAGAACAGAAAACAAGTATTTGTCAGAAAGTATCAAAGGCACACAAGGTAAGCATTAGGTACACAGCCCTTTTCCTGACACCTCCATGTCTGTCCTTGAAACCTCTTCTAAGAGAACACATTGGTGCAGATTCTTTTTCTAAGCCGTAGTGGCACAGGTAAAGTTCTATGGCACATGCGCCACTGTGCTTAGAAAAAAACCCCCCTGCAACAATGTGTTCTCTTAGACTTAAGGATTGCCCCATATTGGTATACACTTCAGCTAAAAAAGCCTAAGTGAGCCATGGACTTGTGCGCTTCCTTTTCCTTGCACAGATGAGAGATGGGAAAGTGAGAGTTTTGCATCTACTTTAGAACAAATGATCGTTTCTGCATTACATATGAACACAGGACGCTGCTGCTTGTTAGATAATTGAAGTTAAAACAGATCAGGATATCAAGCTAGATAATAGATATTGGAAGCTTTCAGTTTCTTTCTCTTGCACATAAGTGGGGTGAGGGAGGGCCTGCAGCTCTTAAGGCGCAATCCAGTGAAAACAAGCGCCGGTCCAACACTGGGTGTCGTATACATGCCGTAAAGCATGTTTATGGCACCTGGAGAGTAAGGGCTGCCGGCGCCAAGGCCAGCAGCCCTCTCCTCCGGCAGATCGTCCCTGCGCCTGCTGGAGGAGGTAAGGCCTGCATCGGCTGATGGGGGAGCGGCGGAATGGGGCAGCCTGGGGGGGTTGTCTTTGGCCGAACTGGGCTGGGAGAGGGCAGGGATATCAGTGGTGAGCTCGGCTGATATCCCGAGCCCTCTCCCAGGCCTCGAGCTGGCGTACATTCGAGTAGGACCATAGGGCCTCAGCCAGTTTGCACACGGGGAAGGGGACGAGCGTCCCCTTTTCCCACGGTCCTCAGGGCAGCCTGGGATAGCCACAGGATACGGTGGCTGGCCCTGTAGGCCAGCCGGGTATCCTTACACAGGATCCTTACACTGCGAAGCTTGTTCATGTAGCACGGGTTGATATCCTAGTTATACCTGTATATATATATATCAGGATATCTTGGATATACCAGCTGAAATGGGAAACTGCAACATGATGGAACATGCTTATGCAGAGAGCACAAAGCTATGATTTAGCCCTACACTACTAGACTGCAGTCTAGTAGCCCAATCCTGAAGCAAAGGATTTACCCCAATCAAATTGCACAGAGTTTAGAGGGATTCAGACTGTTGTTAACAGTTTGCAATTTGGGAGTCAGCCTTTAAAGATGCAAAAATAAATGTATACGAATAAAGATGCAAAAATAAATTTATACAAAAAAACCCAATCAGGAAATAAAAGTATACTAGTACAGCTTGAACTGAATACATTTGATAGGTTACATGCACTCGCACAATTATAAACCTGTACAAACACCATCCAATTTTCTCAATTATTTTAACTGCACCTGTTATATTAATTTAATATCCTGTGTTATATACTGTACATTTCTGATTTGTTATATTTTGTTCCTTTGGCAACTTGCTTGGCACCTTCAACCTTTCTAAAGCTGCACAACAATTTACACCTGCTGTATGAACTATCCCGAAAGGCTACTTTTGGTGCTGGAAATGACCTCCTTTCCAAATGAATGTGGTGTTGGAGATCAAATGAATTGCAAAAGAGTGGTGGTATTCATAGCAGATTCATGTACACTTAGTCCTATTAAAGTGAACCCAGGTTAGCAGTGGGCTAGGGACAATATTCAAAATAATTTCCCTTTCTAAGGTTAAAGACCTCCCCCACAAACATGAAGGCTATCATAATTGAAGAAAGGCTCGTCAAAGATTTTTATGCTATACAATGCAGATAAGCACAGAAAGCATCATAGTTAACACACCCATTCTGATTTGCCAAAGTTGTGTGCACTGAGCACCAGTTTAAATTTTCAAATCTGGAAAAGGGCCTCCTGTGTCCTCCTTACATTATTTATTACAGTTTGAATACAAGGGTCTCCACATTTTCTGAATTCTTGCTGCATTCATTGTTCACTGAATTCTTGTTGCATTCATAGCTTTGTTTTAACTTTCCTTCTTGCATCTTTGTGTTTCTTCCGACAGTCCTGGAAATGTTTTAACATAGTCTTATCAGAAGTTCATCAGAAGTTCATCACTTTAAGTTACTATTTTAAACATTTTCAGCTTCATCAACTAGTCAGTTCCATACAATATAGGGAGAGGTCATGGTCCGAGGCTGCAGTCCTATACACACTTACATGGCAGTATATTGTATTGAATTTAATGGCAGTTACTTCTGAGTAGGCATGCATAGGATTGCACTGTAAAAGGTAAAAATGGGATTTGCATCTACCATCTCTGGTCAGAGATGGAAAGAGGAGAGTGCAAAAGTTGGCTTGAAACTCAACATTAATAAAACTAAGATCATGGCATCTGGGCCCATCAATTCCTGGCAAATAGAAGGGGCAGAAATGGAAGCAGTAACAGATTTTACTTTTCTGGGCTCCAAGATCACTGCAGACGGAGACAGCAGCCATGAAATTAAAAGACGCTTACTCCTTGGAAGGAAAGCTATGGTAAACTTAGACAGCATAATAAAAAGCAGAGATATCACCATGCCAACAAAAGTTCGTATAGTCAGGGCCATGGTGTTCCCAGTAGCAATGTATGGTTGCGAGAGTTGGACCATAAGGAAGGCTGAGCGCCGAAGAATAGATGCTTTTGAACTGTGGTGCTGGAGAAGACTCCTGAGAGTCCCTTGGACTGCTAGGAGATCAAATCAGTCAATTCTAAATGAAATCAAGCCTGACTGTTCCCTGGAAGGACAGGTACTAAGGCTGAAACTCAAATATTTTGGCCACCTAATGCGAAGAGAGGACTCTCTGGAGAAGACTCTGATGCTGGGAAAAATTGAAGGCAAAAGGAGAAGGGGAAGGCCAAGGATGAGATGGTTAGACAGCATCACCGATGCAACAAAGATGAAAATGAGCGAACTCAGGAAGATAGTGGAGGACAGGAAGGCCTGGCGGGATATGGTTCATGGGATCACGAAGGGTCGGACACGACTTAACGACTGAACAACAACAATCTCTGGTCAGATTAGGTGTGCTACTATTAATGGGTACCCCTAACCAAAATGCAGATACATTTCTTAATCTGTTCTAGCTCGGCTTTAGGATAGGTTTGGTAATTGAGACCATATTGGTGGATGAATGTTGTCTAGAGGCATGGAATCCTGGTTGTCAGCACTTTTTTGAAAACAGATAATCACCACCCAATTGTTGAAGAGATTTGCTAAAGTACATGGTGTTCCCTTAGGGTGGTTACCATCCTAATTGGCTGCTGGGAGGTTCATCCAGAGATCTGGGATAAGGTATCATTAGCATTTTAATCCAGATGATTCAGGAGAAGTCGTCAAGAAAATGCGGCTGAATCTTATGGGTATGATTATATTCTTCAGCAAACACTGTTTAGGACAGGGGTGGCCAATCTTCCACCATTAGGGCCTCTGCGTTCTTAAGAGTGGTGTAGAAGACAGAATCTTGGCAGCTGCAATTGCTGATGGTGCTGCTAAAGCAGGTGCACCTGCTGAAATGCCCTCACCTACTGTATACAACCATTAAAGGTCCAGGAGCAGTCATGTTGAAAGGTTGGCCACCCCTGGTTTAGGAGCACTCCTGGAGGCTTAGGCTGCAACCAGAATCAGAAGACTACTTAACCAGTGCTGCTAACCGTACCTCTTTTTGAAGAACTAATGACCTGGGAACCACAAGAATTGACTACTGCACAGTACTCCATTGTGTGGCTTGAGAACCTCTTGGAAGCTAGTTAGAATAAAGTCCAGCAGGCTTCTTCCTGCCAGGTGTGGAATGTCAGGAGCACGTATGGGTTAGCTGTACTGGCAGACTGTTGACTTCGGGGCACGGACTGATGATGATGTATAATCTCTACAGGGCCTGAGCCCAATGCATCTCAGGGATTACCTTCTCCCACATGAATCCATCTATTCAGATCTAGAGGGAAAAGCCCAGCTCTGAATTTCATTTGCTCAGGAGTTAAAATGCATCTTTCTCAATGGTGACCCCACAGTTGTAGAAGTTCCTCCTGATAGACCAATGTTATGCGTTTTCACTAGGCAAAATACAAATACTCCCACTTAAAGGGGGTCTTATTTAAGGTTGTTTTACTGCATCTTTATAGACCATAATGGTAGATTTTTATAATGTGCATATTTTGTGAAGCACCTGGGATGTACAGTTTAAACAGTAAACATAATATACACACCACCAACTCAAGGGGACGTAGTTTAAACTTCATACCATATGGTTGTATGCAATGAACCTACTATCCAGGCACATGGTTACAAAGCAAACCAACCATAAAAACAACGTGCTTGGTTTAAAAAAATGGTTGGGAGTCTTGCAATTTTAAAAAGACTGTGTCTACACATGACTGCCTTGAATATCTCTGTATTAGAACAACCATTTTTTCATTTACCTTACCTCAAGTAACATTTGGCGCCTGCTTTCCCAATCATCTCTGTCTTCATCAAGGTTTGAAGATTTACAGAAGAGCTTTGGACCCTCTAGAAAAGAGAAAGAAAAGGGTCCCATTTAACATTTTTAATCTTATTGCAGTTGCAAATGTGACAGAAGCAACTTATTGCTGTTGGGTAAAGATCCCAACTCCTCCCCTAAATGGTTTGATGTTTTAGTTACTCAAGACACGATGATATCTACTGCCCTAGTGCTGATTTAGCACAGTTCCGCCTTCCTGCTATGTTGCCAGTTAGGTTAAAGCATGAATTACATAAGGATAAAGATTATCAGAGGTTTCCAGATAACAACTGTATCACCAGCCACATCGCAAGTAATTTTCTGCCATATGACGTTACCAAGATTGTTCTTGCCCTTTTCAAAGCCGCTAGCTGTCACCAGCTGAATGCAGCTTAAACACAAGGGAGGAGAAATCACAATATAACACTATCCAGCTAATGACCACAAGGTAAAAGAGGCAGAAACAGCAAATGCTACCAATGATAAAACCTGTTATTTTAAAATCTTTATGTTTCAATGCCAACTAAAATATTGCTATTGTTTCTTGATAGGCATATTAAAGGCAGCTATACTTGAGGTCCTAACAATGTAGGGTAGCACCCCAACTAGTGCTTCCGCTGGCAGATGCTTCCTCTATGAACAAAAGGCGCATTCTGCTTCCATGAGTGGTTCTTCCACAAGTGGAATGTTCCTTCCTTTTACTGAGAGAGCTCTCAGTAGTGGACATCCTAGGTAGGATGCTACCCTTACAAAAGAACAAACAAGAAAAAAAATTACACATATGAAGAAAATGTAACAAAACAGGCTTGGTGTAAATACTGTACATGTCTATAGTGAGAGTTGACACAGTGTATAGTAAAGGCTACTATTGATAGTCTGCTCCATGAAAGGAAATTTCAAAACAGATATTAAAACTGGCAGAAGACAAAAGATAGAGAGCATACTTTGCTATACAACTTGATACCAGGACGTTGGCCAGTATGATGTTCATTCAAACAAAGTCCAAGTCCTGAGTTGCGTTTCCTCCTCTACTGAAGAATATATAAAGGGCACCATCTGCTGCCAAATCCTGGTTCTCCCTGCTGATTCACCTTTCTGTTCGTACTCTCTGAGCAATCAAGCTACTGCCCTAGAAAGAACTTCGGGGCTTGTTAACAAAGGGCATTTTGAGGTCTGCAACCTTAATAGCATGTACCCCGATAGAATGTGTGCCAATTTCAGCTCAAAGATACTGTAAATCTAAGTCAACTATGGCTACTAGTTTTTTATTTATTATAAAAAAGGAACCACAGAAAATCTGCATGTTGGCTGTATGTTTCTCATTTCCAATTCTATATGTTTGACCAGGTAGGGGAAAATGTTTATATCTTATGTGTACTGTTGCCTGACAAGCCTTTTATTTCCACTTTACACATGTGTAAGTAGTGCTGGGTGCCTGCCTGGAGAGCACAACCCAGGTCAGTAATGTGGGTCTAGTAGCAGGACTGATGGCAAGAGGCCTCAGAGTCACAGGCCAAGAACGACAACGACTTTTATGGTCGCTAATCACCCGCCCCCCCATTCTATCAGGCTGGCTTAGAAGGAGCCTTGCCTGCTCCCCAGAAAATTCCATGGGTGACTGACTGCACCCCTTGCTTGCACATCACATTTGACCCCATGAACAAAAGCTACCTCCCAGGAGCTTCTTGACTTAGAGAGCAAACAAGTAGTTAGCAACACAAAAAAGGATCCCTAACTGTAGCTGTTCTTTCCAATTCCTTGGCCAAATTCAATCAAGGAGTCATGTTACTGAAGCAGCTGGCCACCTGAGCCAGCTACTGGACCCTTAGCAAGGGGCATGTCTCCCCCCCCCCCGTGTGCATGTTAATGCATGTTTAAAATCACACTGGTAACAGTACCTTTTAATCTATTGTCATCTTGCGTGAAGAAGAAAAATCTAACATTTGAGTGTGGTAGAGCTGGAGACCTGAAAAAAGAAAAAAAAATCTTTACAACGCAATCCTATGCATGTTTAATCAGAAGTAAGTCCTACTGTGTTCAATGTAACTTACTCTGAGGAAAGTGTGCATAGGGTTGCAGTGCTACTGTCTTAAAGGAACATAAGGCAATACATTCTGCTTGAGGAATAAACATGCATTTTTTTAGCCAACTAGAACTGTAAAGCTAAATTAACGGATATATTATTTAATATGTGATATGCATTTGAATTAAAATCAGTGCAAAGGATTGTTTTGAAAAACAAGCAGCTTCTCAGAAATTATGAGATTACAAATGTCCTTTTTTCCAAGATAAAGGAAATAGGCTATATATACATTGAAAGTACTTTCTATCCAGCAGCACTTACAAGATAGAAGTTTAAATGCAAATGTGCTCCGTCAGTTGTGGAGGTACCACTACCATTGTGGCATACTTGTGACACCCAGTAATCTATTCTAGATATCAGGGTTAATTTGGAGATGAATCAGGTTTGGTCTAGAGAAAGGGTTCTCAAAGTGGTGGGTCACGACCCACCACTTTTTCCGGAAGTGGCCAATATCCTCTTAGGGGGGTGGGCCAGCAAGAACATCGGCAGCAGCACTCCAGGATCGCTCCCGACCCAAACATTTGTTGAAGCATATCTGGTTGTCCTGCCAGCTCCCCAAAGGGGGCTGCTGCCGCCTCTGCAGGCCTCCCAAGGCTCTAAACAGCGGCGATCACATCGAAAAGCCCACTTCCAGTTTTCACGTTTTTAGGTTGGGGATGGAGGCGCGATCCTGGAGCGCTACCTCCGACATCGCCCTGCCCCCGCAAAGACACAGGGGAGTAAACTCCCCTGTAAGACTCTGAGAAATGCTGGTCTAGAGAATCCATCCTTTAAGAACTGCATGATAAATGGGGCCCATCCAGCATTCTAGTCAATAATTGTTTTGTAAATAACTTAAGTATCATTTACATTTCTTTAACATCTTCTCTTTCAGCTACTTCTGGCTCATCATCTTCTTCAGAACTACTATCCTGAAAGCGTGGATCTTCTTGCCATGCAACCCTTGATGGCTTTATTGTTTCAATTACATAGGGATCTGTAAAAACAAACAAACAAAAACAACAACACCTACCCAAGAAAGTTATTTATGCCTTGCTTTCTGGATAAAAGCACATGTTTATGAAGAAGAAGAGAGCCCAAAGTAGCGACATTTATTGTGAAGCAGGATAGTACTGTTCTATTGTCTGAAATAGTTTTGATTTACAAATAACCCGATTTACAAAAAAAAAGATCATGATCACAATACAAAGCTCTGTGGGGGTTCTAGTGGGACATGAGGCCTTATTCTGTAAGCATGTATTTAATTGGACATAGCCTATTCCATCTCAGGGGTTAAGAGGAGCAGCAATATGAGAACTGAACTATTCAATTAGTTATTCGGTTTTAACTATGCTGCAATTTATCAGTTGTTTTGATATTGAAGTATTTTGAACTTTTTCTTAATTTTATTGTGTTTAACTGTGTTGGAAGTCACTTTGGGCTTCCGCTTGGGCTCTGAAAAGTAGGTTAAAAATACTTAATCATTGTATTTATATTCTACCCTATACCTGGTCACCCCAAAAAACAGTTTTAATAAACAACTTTTATTTCAATTTGGTGGCCTTGAGGAGATGAGAATTCTAAAGCTGTGGAGCAGTTATAAAGTACTTCTCTCTGCACTTCAAAGAGAGCCAAGGTGGCACTTCAAAGAGAGCCAACGAACTAGATGTCATGGACTCAGGGTGAGATGGAGTTCCACAATCGGAAGGCCACCACTGAAAAGGCCCTACCAACAGCAGAGAATAATTTAACATCTGAACCTCCAAGAGGCCTTGCAGCTGGACGTCTGGGTGGGGTAATTACTCTCCCCAAACAGAAAGGGTAAAAATGGTGGCAATGGGAGCAGAGGATGCATGGCGGTGATGGGGGTGGGGCGATGGACTACCATCATATCTGAAGGTCAGTTGATGGCCGGAAGGCCTTTGGGCTAAATCCCTGTATAGGATTGCACCTCAAGGCTACAATCCTAGGAAAATATACTGGGAGTAACTCCCGTTGAACACAGTAGGACTTGAGATATTTTTATCTCATTATGTCTCATATTTTTATCTCATTATGTCTCATATTTCAATTTTTACACATTTGTTTTAAACTCTTGTAACCCATTATTCCAAGAGTTTGGGATGAAATGAGCTAGAACTTTATAAATGAAGAGTGTGTCAAAATTGGCTATGGGGAGCGTCATAACAAGCTTTTGCACTCTGGCATTTACCACTGTGTAATGTACACCCTAAAAACACTGACATTACATAGGGCTTTCATGGTAAGAACGAATGGAACCACACTCTAGCTGTGTGAAGTGCACATCTTGCTGCCCTGAAGTGCACTGAAGCCAAATCTTCAGGACTATTGTGCAAAATCAAATAGCTTGCATTATAATTCCATGCAAAGTTCTTCACCGAGAATAACTGTGCAGCAAGATAATTTACTTCCATGGCAATATTCTTTTCAGTTCAAGGTTCTATTTAGCCTTTTAAACAAGATGAATAGGCACCTTATTAAATTTGTTCCAGGTTCCCATACCAAAATGAACTGAACATTAGTAAGGCTAGCCTTAAATCCATGCATGCATACCTTCTTTCATAGGTGCTGTCCCGTTTTCAGTGCCAAAAAAGGAAAATGTGAAACCACTGGTCTCCTCTCGATTGTTGCTTCCAGTTAATGTCTCGATACTATCTGCAGTTGCTGGTTCCATAGCATCATGTTTGTCCCAAGGTATTATTTCAGTTTCCTCATGATGTTTTGTTGATCCAAGAACTTCTTTCAAATCCACAGCAACGTCATAAAAGATTTCTTTAGACACCTCGGGCAATTTCTCAGCCTCCTCCCGCTTCTTCTTCTTTGTAGCTTTACTATAGGAATTAAATGGGGATGTATTGGCTTTTGATAATACATAATCTTCGTTGAAAAGTTGTCTATAGAGATACTCCTTTTGAAGGGCACCCTGAATCTGCTGCCCCTTTGCCCCGCTGCCATCTGCTACTGATGCAAGCCACATCAGGTCGCTTCATGGCTAGGCCAGCCATGGAGATAGGACTAATCACTTGGACAATGTACTAGCAACAAAATATTAATGAAATAATTACCTCTCTTTTTTAGTATCCTCTGGCTTTTTTTCAAACATTGCATGGTCCTGCCTTGTAGGGTCATAGCGTACGGCATTGATATCTCTACATAAGAAAATTAAATTAATTAATATTTTCATTACATCCTAATGCTTCTGGCAAAATTCAAAATTTCTTCAATGGAGCGAAGAATTCATTCTGTAGCAATATAATAAACAGCCTAGTTGACAATACGGCATCTTCACTCACAGTCAGATTCAAATTTAGTCAGTCTTCCATAGGCTTTGGGCTTTGACAGCTGAATATTTTATAACATTAAACATTAAGTATTATGTTTGTCTGTTAAAAGACAGGTCCGTACCTGAATTTCATGGCATTTGCAGCCTGCTTGCTTGGTTTGGGAAGTTCTACATTAAGATGTAGAAGATTTTTCAAGATGTCAAGATTTTTCTTTTTTTCTAAAGCAAGCTTATCCTCCTCCTCATCCATTTCCAATTTTTTTGAGTCATCTAAAAATTAAAACAGAGAAAAATGAAAAACAGTTAAAGAACAATTCATTTAAGTACCACAGAACAATTATCTCTCTTCATGAAGATTATATTGGAACGGAAAGTCCTTTCTCCTATTGTCTTGGCTACCTTTAGACAATTCTGGACAATTCTTCCATATCATCCAGCCTGTCCCTTAAGATAATCCAAGGTGGCCTTGCTTTGGGTGCCACCTCTGAAGAAGGTGTCAGGTATGGTGGCTAGACAAGGCATTCTCAGTGGTGGCACCGCTTTTCTGGAGCTTATGCACTTAGGACAGCTTCCATGTTATTGGGATTGTGGTAGGGGTTAAAAAACTTTATTTCAGTTAGCTTTTTAGTTAGGTGAAATGCTGTTGCTGCAAATGGTTAGTGCATGACAGGTTCTATGTTGCACTTTACCCCTCCCATTCATGTTGTTTTATTTAGTGTTCTTAAGAACATAAGAAGAGCCCTACTGGATCAAGCCAAGAACCCATCTAATCCAGCTTCCTATATCTCACAGTGGCCCACCAGATGCCTCAGAAAGCATTCAAGACAACAAGACATTTGTATCCTGTTGCCACTCTCTTGCATCTGGCACCCAGAAATTGGCTACCTCTAAAACCTGGAGGTTACACATAGTCATCATGTACATGTAACCTGTGATGGACTTTTCTTCCATAAATCTGTCCAATCCCCTTTTAAAGACATCAAGGCCAAGTGCCATCACAACATTCTGTGGCAAGGAGTACCACAGATAAATTGCATGCTGGGTGAAGAAACATTTCCTTTTGTATGTTCTAACTCTCCCGACACTCAATTTTGGTGGAATGTCCCCTGGTTCTGCTGTTGTGCGAGAGGGAAAAGAACTTCCCTCTATCCAGGCAGGCCATACATTATTTTATGTCTCAATCATGTCCCCCCCATTTTTAACAATTGTTGTGTTTTTAATAATTGCTGTGTTTTTATTCTAATTTTATGAAAGTTATTATAAAATTGTTGTTAGCTGCCTTGATTTTTTTTCAAAAGGCTGGATATTAAATTTTAAAATAAAATAAAAAATATAAGAACTGAGGCGCCAGGAAATCTTTGCCCCATAGCATAATCCATAGGCTATGAACCATAGCACAACAACTATAATTCAATATAGGTTTATGGTGAATTGCTTTCAATAACACTTAGTTTCTCAGTTTCCAAGAAAAAACTGAATATCCATATTCAATTGTAGTACAGTATGTCTCCCCCTTTTCTCCCATCCTCCACAACGTTGTGGTCAAAGAGGCAGTGTGTGTTAAAGTCCAATCCTAACCAACTCACTCTCCAACGGGGCATGGGCTGCATTCTGGGGTGGGGGAGCAAGTCACAAAGGTCTCATTAAGGTAAGTGACCATTTGTTCCTTGACCTCAGGCCTGCATCGGTGTTGGAAAGTTGGTTAGCATTGGGCTGTTAACTGCTTTAACTGTGTGTTAACACATCCAACAGAAGTAGTGGGTAACAAGCAACATTATTTATTATTTATTTATTTAAAGAATTTGTATCCCGCCTTTCTCCCAACGAGGGCACTCAAGGCGGCTTACAACCTTAAAATAAACATGTACATTAAAATAATTAAAAACACATAATTAAAACAATTAAAACAAACAACCCCAGTGGGTCACCTGTATTTACATTTGTTAAAAGCCATTTGTTAAAAAGCCACCATGTCAGACATCGAAAGCTAACCTAAATAAAAACGTCTTAAGGCCCCGCTGAAAGGTCTCTAAAGAGGGAGCCGTTCTTAATTCCAGGGGGAGGGAATTCCACAATTGGGGCGCCACAGCTGAGAAGGCCCTATTTCGCGCCGCCATCCTCCTCACCTCCGTCAATGGCGGCACGGTTAACAGGCCCCCCCCCCCGATGACCTCAGATTATGGGTCAGATTATAAGGAAGGAGGCGGTCCCTCAAATACATTAAAATATTCAATGATGACATATCCTTTTTTTAAAATGAAGTTCTACAAAAGTACTCTCCTAAAACAACCAACAGAAAAATATCTCACCCTCTTGTTCACTATCACTTTCAAGAAAGCGGGCATCCATACGAAATCGTTCATCGGTCCCAAATCGTGACTGCAAATGCATGAGCTACAACAACAGAAGGGTAGTGTTCTTCAGTAGTTTATACAGATATTAATTCCACCCCGATCACTGCTACGTGAAAGCAGTGACATTATGTCTGAGTTGGTTGGTTAGAACAGGGCTTGATAAACAGTACTGGGATGATGAATCAACTAGGATAAAGATGAAGGAACGTAGCAGAAAGATCAGAAGAGGCCTAGCAATGATAGCACTAGTACAGGTTTTGGAGAGCAATGTAAAAAATATAGTACTGTACCAGTGAAGTTGAGGTGAACGAAAAGAAATCAAGGGACACAAATATCTATTGTCAGATACATACAGGGCTGGCCCATCTATGAGGAGGAGGGGGCTCATCTCTGTCCACCTACTTGCCTCCACTGCTGCTCCTCCTACCACTCCCTGGATTGAAAAAGGAATAAGGGGACAGAGCCAAAGTCGAAATGGGGAGGGGAGGAGACTGCTGAGTTAGAACACTGGAGAGTGGGAGCAGCAGAAGCTGGCACATCATTGGGTAAAGGGGGCAGCATTTGGCTTACCACCTCAGGTCTCAGGAGGACTTGGGTTGGTCTTGGATACGCATAGGCTCACAGGAAAATATTTTTTATTTATTTATTTTTCACATTTTTATACCGCCCTTCCTCCAAGGAGCTCAGAGTGGTGTACATATTTCCTCCCCTCCTTTTTGTCCTCACAACAACCCTGTGAGGTAGGTGGGGCTGAGAGATAGTGACTGGCCCAAGGTCACCCAGGAAGCTTCGTGGCTGAGCGGGGATTTGAACCTGGATCTTCCAGGTCTAAGTCCGACTCCCGAACCACTACACCATCCTGGCCCTACAATGGCACTACAATGGCTTTGGGTGAAAACTGATGAAGTGATGATTTATACTTTGACCTGAAATACTGAAATTACAAGTTCAACTATCAGAATTCAAGAGGAAGCCAAAATAATCAAAATAAGGAGATTTACTAACCTTTTCCCCAGCTTTGCCCTCAAACTGAGGTTTGATTTTGAATCTGTCTTCTTCTTCACCTGAAGTATCTGATTCATCCTCACTGTTCTCAAACAACTTTCCAGAAGTTTTAGTGCTGAGTTCCTTGGACACAGTAACAAACATAAGTTTAATTAGTTAATTAAAAAATTCAAATGCTTAATTGTCAATACATCTTTCACCAAAGACCAAGATACAATGCACCTTGTCCATTTAACAAATATTGAATTTGAACTAGCTTTTCTCTTTTAGGGAAGAAAAACCCACTCTTGTAGCAAACTGTGAACACGTTTGAATGAAGGCAAGTTTAAGGAGCACTTTGGGAGTAACTTCACAGAAGGAAATGAAGAAAGAGCTGAGTGCATGCGATGTGGGCCCCAATGGTTCCTTGGGAAAAAGGCAAATTAAAATCAATGCTTCTTTCCTCATGTACCTATATACTTAGGCTGCAATCCTATACACATCTTCCAGAGAGTAAGGCTGCAATCCTATACACATCTTCCAGAGAGTAAGGCTGCAATCCTATACACATCTTCCTGAGAGTAAGCCTCACTGAACAGAATGAGACTTACTTCCGATAAAATATGCATAGGTTTGCACTGTTAGGATAGCAACCAGTGTTAAACAGTGGCAGTGATCCCAAAAGACATGAACACAAAGTATGGAACTGTCCCCAACATATCTGGTTACATGAAACAGCGCTGTTTGGGATTCTAGGGCAATATCTTACCAAACAGTAGAAGCTCTCGTCATCTACTCACTTTTTCAAGCAGTTTTCCAGAAGACCTTTCTTTAGTTCTCTCTTGTACTTCATCTTCACTTTCACCATCTGAATCAAATACTATGTGTTTTTGTTTACTTGTTGACTGGGTTTCCTAAAAAAAACCAGGTAGGAAGAGTATTATCAGTGATGAAGAAATACAATGTAACACTAGAGGAACCCATGGTATAATATCAGTTTGGGGAGAAAAACACATTTGTTTGTTGTGCATTGTGACAATAGAAAACTAGGGAAATTCTGGGATAGTATTACTTGAGAGCAAGCTTCTAACACCACTAAATAAGTCAAATGTTATGTTGCTATTATACTCTTAAGGCACAACATTATCTCTGAAATTCAGGATTTCACGACCAGCTGCAGAAGTTGCAAAAAAGACAAACATATCTGCAATATTTTACACAACTATAAACTTAGCACAATCAAGTTAAAAATAACTACCAGATTGGTAAGAGCTCCCTGAATAAGTTTCTTCTGAAGATCTCTCTCTTTTTGCCTCTCTTGTAGAGCTGCCAGTCTTTTCATGTTATCCTGCAGATGTTTTTCCTTTTGATCCAGGGTGCTTATAGCTTTGGCGGAATCCAAAAAGGCCTCTTTATTTTTCATAAGGCTGTTCTTAAAGTTCTTATTTTGTACAAAATCTGAACCTTTAGCATTTATCTCCAACTTTGTCATCTTGGAAAGAGACTTCCGATTAATTGCGAGATTTGTTTCAGATACAACATTCACACCATTGGGTTCCTCCTCACTATCTTCTGCATTGTGTGTGCTGCAGTTTGAGTTTTCATGAGAGTCAGAGTTAATTTCTCTTAATGAGTGTGATTTGCAATTAAAGTTGTTACCTGCAGGATCTGGACACTGAGAATTTGATACATTTTTTAGAGTCTCCAGATTGACAAGGTAAGAATCCTGGTGATCATTGCTTTCACGTATATCCAGCTCACCTTTAGTCACTTCTGTTGTCATTTCATTTACGGTTAATGACCCTATTCCTCTGAAAGGCTGAACTTTCAAACGTGAGCTCTTTTTTTTTGAATTTTCTTCATCAGAACTTTCTTCTAAAATGGCAGAAACAATTTCTTCAGGGCAAATAATTTTTTTAGGAGTAGCGTTAACTTTGGAGGTCTTTGGAATATTGCTGGTGTTACTAACTGGAGATTCTTTGGTTTTGCATTGAACACCACTTTGGTTACCATCTGCCTCTTCATCTGTAGTCTCCATATTTTCACCAGCTAACCTTTCTAAATCTTTTAATGTAAGATCTAGTCGGTAACAGTTTTGCATCATAGTTTCATAATCTTCATCCTCTTCAGATTCGCTTGTGTCATGGAATGAATCAGAACTTCCGCCATCCTTAGAATTGCACTTATTAGTGATGCAGTTATGCTTAGGAGCAGCCATGGGATATGTTTTTTCAAGCACTACTCCTTTTTTCCCTTTCAGTTTGCCTTTTGTTAAACCAACAGAGCCAGAGCTTGTAGCATGTGTCAATATGCCCCTCTCAGATCTACCCTCTGTGCCCCCTCTGATTGTCATAGGTTCCTTTAGAGCTTCATTTCCCCCCCTCTTTTTATTTGGTGTTTTAGCTAAAATTTCATCTGTGCCAGCCGAATCACAATCGGATTCATTTTCACTTGTCCCAAGTTCTCCAGCACACCTTTTATGTACTTTCTTGGCATCATATTCTTTCTGAAGAGACCAATGAGTTGCATACTTCAGTTCAAAATCATCTCCGACAACTTCCATGTTGTCATCTTCAGATTCAATATTGGAATTAACTTTGTTTATTTTTTTCTCTCTTGCTATTATGGCTCTGATTTCTTCTTCAGAATCAATATCACTTTCAGACAGTTTGCTTATAACCCTGCTAGATGTTAAACCAGTTCTGAGCTTCTGATCCACAGAATGTTTTCGATCCTGTTTTTCAATATTAGGAGTGTGGTTTTCAGGTTGCTTAATCGGGGACATGTTTGTTGTTTTTGATGAAAACTGAGAATACGAATTTGGCTCTGTCTTATTCAAATTGTCTCTGCCCTGCACTCTCATTTTCTTTTTAGGTGGCTTTTTAGCTACAGGAGACTGTCCTTGCTGTTTCTTGCTCATGTGATTATCACCTTCTTCCAAATGCCACGTGAGCTGGGAAATGGGAACTGTCTCAGACATGTCTGGATTCAGCTTCTTGAGATTGTGACAATATTTGGAGGGGTCATATTTTATTATGTTATTGTTTGAATTAAGGAAAACAAGCCATTTGAGTGTAAAAGCTCAGAAATTCTAGGGGGAAAAGAAGGAGTTTTTATGAAGTACTACATTTAAGTGCACCCTACATGCAATATGCCTCATTGCATTCCAGAAGAAAGCTAACGTAGTAGTAGGATTGAGTCAGTTTAAGTCTCATTGAAGTCAATAAAAATGTAAATAGCTGCATAATCATGGCAAACAAAGGAATACTGTGTAGCAAAATCCATTTATAGTACCGTATTTATTGGCGTACAAGACACACTTTTTTGTCTACATTTGTGACCCAAAATAGTAGGGTGCGTTTTATACGCCAATACTAAAAAATCCCTTTTCCCCCCTTGCCCGTTTTAAAGCATTTTCGGGCTTACCGCGTTTTTCCGGAGCCAGAGAGCTCCCTTGTGCTTTCTTCCCTAACTAATCTATCCGATCTACAGCTGTTTGTTGGGTTTAATTTATGCACGTGCATGAGTTGAGCTTCTCAGCAGCCAGCAGAGAGCGCTGTGCTGCTCAGTTAAGTTCAGCTGAGCTGCAGAGGGCGTGGTCTTCCCAGCTCTCCTCGGAAGGGTAAGCTTCTGAACTGGGCCTAGTTGGGGAGGCTTTGGAAACTGTGCATAGGTGGGGTGGGGTAAGAGTTGAGTCTGGGTTTTTTTTCTTTTTGGTACGTTTAATGTTGTTTAGTTTGGAAACTGTGCATGGGTGGGGTGGGGGAAAAGAGTTGAGTCTGGGTTTTTTTTTTTTAGTACTTGGGAGTTATGCTCCGGTGCATTTTGTTCATGTGTCTTATTGCTGTGTGTTTTAAAAGAGATCCTGGTATTTTTGTGCAATTTATGTAAATTAGCTAATTAAGCAGCCAAGCAGTAAGTGGCCAAGTGGCCCAAAAATGCTTTAAATCTTTTTTTCCTTGAAACCCAGGGCCAAAAGGAAGGTGCGTCTTATACGCTGGTGTGTTTTATACGCCGATAAATACGGTACTTATTTTATACAGTATTCAACTCTGTTTCAGAGTCAAAGAACTGAACCACAAGGTTGTTAATTCCAACACACTACTGCAAGGATTAATCTCTACCAGCTGCTCAAAGATCAAGGTACATCACATGATACACTGATGTACACACACAAAATACTAGCTGGCAACAAACAAATTTCTCATTAATATTACACTTGCTGAATGCATCTGAACATCAATATATACTGTACTACAGACTATTCAAAATAACGCAGATAGAAAGTTTTTAAACATTGGTAGAAAAAAGTTTCTAAGTTGGGTGAAACACTCATGTTCTTAAAACTCATTATTTTAACATTTTAACCAAATGCCCTTATTTGGCTTCTTTCACTAGACAGACAGCAACATTCACACAGTTACAATGTCACATTGTATATGGGAGTGTTAAGAACTAGATAGTGATACGTTGCTTCCATTCAACATTTCCGCAGCCTGCAACAAAGGATATCTTATTTTTGCGTTGACCTTTCAGGTGGAGGATAGGTAAAACTCTGCCAAATTTGCCAACAACCCAGTCCTATTAAAAAGAAAAACAAACAGTGGCTTTTGTACCTTTAATACAAGAAGTTTAACAAGAGTGTTGAAGCAACATAATAAATGTTATGTAAAATAGACTATCTATGCATTTAAATCTGAAATTAAAGGACACAGGGATGTTAGCTCACCAAGTAGATCACTTCCTCTCTATCCAGTCAATCCATCATACCTTATGGTCTGGAACTTCTGTTCCTGGTACTGCTTTCACATGAAAATCTACAACTCCAGCTTTCTTCAGGGATTCTACGACATTTGTCATGCCATTACTGTGTGGTTTTTCCTTCTTAACACTTGTCTCTTGACGCTCTCGTGCTAGTCTGAGTGAGAATATGCCATTTCAGTTTGCAATTACAAAACAAAAACACAGACCTTATCTCTATAATCACAAAATGCTGGAAGCTCTGACCTACATGTCGTAAACATTTTACTTACATCAACTAATATGGACTCTCCTTCCCAATCCTATCCTTTCCCCCCGCCGATGCAGCTGCACCAAAAAGCACCTGGCGCAACTCGCCGCACTGGATGCCATTCCCTCCTGCCCTCCCTTGTTCTGCCTTCTCCTTCCGCCCCAACTCACCATCGTCGGGGAGCACTGCTCCATCCTCTGGCGCGTGGTGGGCCTCTGTGACGCTCCAGCAGTGCTTTTTACAATTGCCATAAGGCAAGCTCTGCTGCCGGAATGTAGCAGACAAGCCCAATAGGGTTGGGTTGTAAATCAACATCAGCTAAATAAGGCTTCTTTTCATTAAGCAAAAGTTATATTATACCAGTGAGAATCTTCAAGACTGGGCCTTTTATTCATACAAACACTCAAAAATAATCTGATGTAGCACCTGTCACTATCACAAAAAGCTCTGTTTGGAAAATACTAAATATTACCTTTGCAAAAAGCTCTCTTTGGCCAATTCTATTTGTAGTGTCCCACCTTTCCATTTTGTCTTATTTAAAACAGATACACCTTTTAAAAAAAGAGAGCAATATAATGGAAATGAGTTCTTAACACATCTACTGAGTTATTTTAACAACATTTAAAGTTACATTAACAACATCTAAAGTTACATAAAAGTATCACTGGTCACAGAGAAGAATTACTCCAGGAGCCAAGTGATATAGTAGTGAACAGAGAACTTGGACTTGAAATATTGATTTAGCACTAACTCAGCAAACACGCGCACACAAAACCCGGTCACAGACATGTTTCTCTCATTTGAGTCAACATGAAAGGAGAGTAGTCCAATAACCATGATAGTCAAGAAATGGTTTTTAGAAGATGGGGGGGGGGGGGGAAATCAAAATGCTTAAAGGTTGATGCTGATGGAAAACTTGTCAGTAACAAGGTAAGTGGGACAAGATCATAGGGCATGTGTAAAGTTAGACGACAAAACTAACTTTATCAGCACTAGAGGGTAGATGTCCATGAGTGAGGTGGTGGAGAGGAATAGTGGGGATATTCAAAGTCCATTTGTAATAAAGACTTTGGTTCAAGCCTCCCTCAACAGCTTTCATCAGTGAGAATATGACACTATTTTTCCCAAAAAGACACACAGATGTTTAAAAACTTAAGAGTTACTACACTGTATAGATGCCTACCTTAAAATTAAGCTAAACAACAGATTTAAAGTGAAACAAAATAGTGAGACACAAATATAGTAACACATTCAAGTTAAAACAACAGTGTAGTTTAACCAAGCTTGTCCTGTCATTAACTATTTTGGGTTCAGGTACTGACAGACATTTAACTCACAAGAAGTTACACTGTCAAAAAACACCCCCCCAAAAACCTATGGTTGGTATACTTACATTTTTTAAGTTCTCTTTCTGTAATGGTGATATTGATATATGCAAATGTTTTTGTAGGTTGCCCTGTTCAAGAATGAGAATCAGATTATTCTAGTGACTAGTTCTGTTATTTTATTTTTTTTAATAAAAGAGACAAACAATGATCACTAAAAAGAAATTTTTGGAGTTGAATGAGAAAATTGAGTGTTATTGCAAATGAGTTGTATCTTGAAAAGATATTACCTTTTTCATCTTTCCGGGTCACAATTTCTGTCTCCGTAACATTTCCAAACTTGCCAAATCTTTCCTGAAGTTCAGTTTCAGAAACTGTATGGACAAGTCCTCCAACATAAAGCCGTTTCACAACTGGGTTTTGTTCCATATTTAAAATTCAAGGAATGTCCTGGCTTGTCATGGTTCCTTTAATTTTAACTTTTCTGTAAAAATTATGGAAGTTTAACGTTAGTGATCATACTAATGAATTTAAAAAATATTTTTAAGCAATAGCAAATTTAGAACTCACCAGATAACCCATACTAGGAATAGAAAACAGACACCCTTCAAAGTTGTTTGCAGACACTTATAAGAATCTCCACTTTCATTTTGTTTTTGGGCTAGAATACATATCCAAATCTCATGACGGCAGAAATAAGTTTAAAAATGCAATACTGTAGCTAAATTCCAAAGGGTTGTTTGAAAAAAAGTCACTTTAAGATGCCAACAGTGGAACTGTTGGCAATCCAGGCAACTAGTAGAGTTATTAGAATCACAGAGTTGAAGATGAACCAGGAGCCTTCAAATTTATTTATGTATTTATTTATTTACAATATTTTTATCCCGCCTTTTTCCCCCGAAGGGACCCAAGGCGGCTTACAACAGAAAATAAAAAGTACATAAATAATTACTTTTTAAAACAGTAAAAACAGTTAGCAAAAACTAATAAAAACATCTAAAAACTGATTTAAAAGATTACTATAATTAAAACAAGATCATAAAAAAACAGCAGCGCCAAACCTGTACCAGCAGGATGTTAAAAAGGCAAGGACTCAGAAGGTTTCTTTGAACAAGAAGGTTTTTAGGCCTCACCAGAAAGTGTCCAAGGAGGGAACAGTTCGTAAGTCAAAGGAGAGGGAATTCCATAAGGATTTCAACCCCATTCTTCACAAACTAATTCAGACCAGTGTACATCACATGCAGTTACTAGGTGAGAGGATGTGCCCAGCAATAAAGAGCCTGCAGAACAGAAGTGCTACACTTAAGCAAAGACTCATGATCTAAATAAAATAATTTATTCTAGTCAGCCTCCTTTACACTGAGCTGAGGCTTTTCATCACTGTATTTCAAATGTACTGTATTCGAACAATAGCAATTTTAACCAGTCGAAGAATAGCAATAATATCCACTTACATTTAGAAGTTTAAGATGAATGAACTGAGAGGAAAGAAGGAAGATGACAATGGTACATACATATAAGACAGCCACCTTTCTAGTTGAAAGGGGGCAAGAGAGAACAGTGTGCATAGACAGATAAAAGTGTCAGTAACAAAGGAGTAAGAAGGATTATTCACCTGCTACAGCAGAATAAACAGAAGTGGGAAGGAGGAAATAATTCCTGAAGGAAGGGAGAAGTAAGGGTGCCTTCCTTTCCTGATAAGATTCCAAGAGCAGAACTCAAAACGAGAAGGCTGTAACACACTTATCTGAGAGTAAGCCTCACTGACTACAATGAGATGTCCTTCCAAATAACATATATAGCAGAGGTAGCCAATCTTTCAGTATGAATGCTCCTAGACCTTTAATGCTTGTATAAATGAGGGCATTTCAGCAGGTGCAGCTGCTTTAGTAGCACCATCAGCACTTGCAGCTGCCAAGATTCTGTCTTCTACACACCTCTTAAGAACACAGGGGCCCTAATGGTGGAAGGTTGGCCACCCCTGATATATAGGATTGTGCTGTAAGTAGCTCAAACACTGGAGAAGCACAATTTTAAAAGTTTAACATCTCTAGTGAAAGCTGCTGCACCTATTTACACCAGCATCCAGTTAGTGCTTTGCACTTCTGATTTTGAAACGGTAATGCACCATTGTTTTTGAAGTTTTGACCATACTTTGATCAGTCTAGCACAGGCTGAAGAACACTGACCCACAATACAGCTGTTGCAGAACTTAAAACGTTCTGTTTAAATTTCTGTTGTAGTTCTGTTGGAGGATTTTCTGTTTAAGTTCTGTTGCAGAATTTTCAACAGAAGTGGACCCCACTGGGAACTCACTCAGGGAACTCAGGCTACATTCTTTGCATACTTGGGAATAAGCCCCCCTAAACTCAGTGAGGCTGAAGTGCTGTTCCCATGTTTTGCTGTACAGTACACATTACCATGTGAATAATGGTAATTATTACAGGTACCTGGGATTTTATTTTTTTTACAGATCTGTTGTACAAAGATTGTGCCTGCAATGAACGGAATATATGAATTGCTGTACCCAAATACAGATTAACAATTCCTGGGCCTCGTACAGCTTAATGTGTGAACAGTCCTTTTGAAAAAAATACGTTCAGAATCAGCCAACAACGCTAGGCATACATAATAACTGAAATTGAGTTTCATTGAAACCAACAAAAACTTACAGTCGAGCAAATGATTAGGATCCTAATTCTCTCCAGCAGCTCGCTCTCTCATACAAAAACCAAGCACTGAGCGGGAATCAAGGAAGAAGGGCCGTCGATAAGAAACTATGGCTCGGAAGACAGCGTTGCCAGCCTCCTCCACAAAACAGCAGTAAACGCTCGTCTCCGGAAAAAATAAATAAATCCCTCTCCTGCACTAAAATCTTCCCGGTCAAGCATGGTCCCAGTAGAGTGCTTCGCTCTTACCTTTCCCTCCCTCCTTACTTCCGCCTTCTACTCCACAACATTTAGTTCCGCACAACCACTGAACATACGGCTATAGCCACTTCCTCCACCGAGAAAGAAAAGTCATAGGCAACCGCAGTCTTTAGCACTTCTGATCTGAAATTGAAATGGATATTCCCCATAGATTTTAAACAAGGGATTAGATTGAAAATTCCATTGTTTGGAAAGGGACTTCAAGTTCCTGGTTACTTTTGACACCAAATTTTTCCCTTTTCTTGCCGGATAAAATTAACAGTTGCTCATAGGAAACGATGAAGAAATCCAGGACTTCAATGTGGCCGGTTACTGCAGTACTTCCCCGCGAACATAGTAAAAAACGAAAAACAAAGAAGGTAGAAGCAACGACAAGAGCGTGTTTTCTCCAACTTCGGCCTTATTTCGTTCAGTAAAATGTGTTTTATTTATGTATTTTCGTTTCCAAATACAAATACTGTACAGGCTGCTCTAACGGTTTTAGCCAGCGAGCAAAAACGCCGCTGTGCAACGTTTGCCGCTCCCCCCTGGCATTTTCTGCCAGTGGCTGTTTGACTTTCTGGCAAAACAAAAAACCCTCCCACAAAGCATATCCCAGGGTGCAGAAGCGCCAACGGTAAATGCAAGAATCAGCCAATACACGAGACTAGCGGCTTTCCAGTTTTACTGGCGGAGCGTGTGTCACTCTAGGTTTGGTTTTGTCTGCCTACATCTATGGATTACCATAGATCTCATGGCCCGTCACTTTTGGACTGATCTATTTGAAGATTACCAAGAAAGAGGGGGGAAAAAACCTCGATGGAGTCCTCCGCTGATGGAGTCTCCCTTTCTGTGCACATGGCAAGTAGCAAGCAGCTGCATAAAGTCATTTGAAAGACAGGCAAACGTGTAAAACCGGGCTTATGATTAAGTCTTCCATTCTACTCTCCCCGCATATTCAGCACGATGGTACCATCTGAAACGCCACTGTATTTGGCGGTAGGTTTGGAGAAAAGAGTTTAGTTAGTGGAGTCCCAGGAAAGGAAACGCGTGTGAACAGGGAAGCGTAGCGGGTAGGTTGGTCGTTTGCACGCGTTTACTTGCCTGGAGCAGAGAATGTAGCTCCTGAAATTGATTGACTAGTCTCTGTTGCTTGGGGAAAGAGTACCCCTGAGCATGTATTGTTCGCCTGCGCTTTCCTCCCTTCGTGGTCACACGTCACAGCACCTCTAGCTGAAAGTCGGAGCTCAAAGGGTATTTTTGTGGTATAATAAAATCCACTACTACTTCACCCTCTGAAACGGAACTGCGTACTATGCCTGAATGCTCTGTACTTGTGATCACCAATCTCTTCCTCCCAACGTATGTAACCATGTTTTGGGTTTTGCTATTCTGCTGATTCTTTATTTGTAAACTTGAAACATTCTCTAATAAAAAGTTAATCTGTGATGGGGACGCAAAGGGAGGCGGGCGGCACCACTCGGAGCACAGTGAAGGAAAAAGGCGGCAGACTTGATAGTCCCAATGCGTGGAAATCCATGTTAGTTAGTAGTACTGTACAATTATTATATTTATATACTGCTTTTCAGCATGAATAGTTCACAAAACTGTTTACACAGTAAAATAAATCAATAAATGATGTATAAGTCTAGACATTGTGTGTGCGGGCGCCTTTGGGAGGGCAACCCACAGAAGCTCCTTGAGCCTGATAATTCAATGCTTCATTCTAGATTTCCTCCTGATTCTTGGAAGGGACCATAAAAGTTGATATTAGTATGAACACAGTTTGACTGTTTTTCTTTTTCTTTTGAGGTATTGGCATCTGGAAGTAAAATTATTAGCTAATGATATTGTGTAATGTAAAAACTATAGAAATTGATTTACCATATTTCTCTTGAAGTGCATGCATTGGAGTAGGCCTGTGTGTACATTTGCATCCAAATTTTGAAATATGTCTACTTAGATGTAAGACATTTCAGCTTTCTATGCTAAGTGAAAATACCGACAAGCAATTTTGATACCCCTGTGAATCATCCAGGCAGTGAGGCCCATATTTTAAAAAAATTATACCCCGCCTTTTCCTATGCCAAGGCAAATGCCCAAGGCGGCTTAGAACAAGTTAAAATACATAATTTAAAAACAGTACATAAAGTAAATTAAAAACAAACAATAAAATCCACTGGGGGGGCAATGTACTTTTACTGTTTGTTGTTGTTGTTCAGTCGTTAAGTCGTGTCCGACCCTTCGTGATCCCATGAACCATATCCCGCCAGGCCTTCCTGTCCTCCACTATCTTCCTGAGTTTGCTCATTTTCATGTTCGTTGCATCGGTGATGCTGTCTAACCATCTCATCCTTTGCCTTCCCCTTCTCCTTTTGCCTTCAATCTTTCCCAGCATCAGAGTCTTCTCCAGAGAGTCCTCTCTTCGCATTAGGTGCGTGGCCAAAATATTTGAGTTTCAGCCTTAGTATCTGTCCTTCCAGGGAACAGTCAGGGTTGATTTCATTGAGGATTGACTGATTTGATCTCCTAGCAGTCCAAGGGACTCTCAGGAGTCTTCTCCAGCACCACACTTCAAAAGCATCTATTCTTCGGCGCTCAGCCTTCCTTATGGTCCAACTCTCGCAATCATACATTGCTACTGGGAACACCATCGCCCTGACTATGCGAACTTTTGTTGGCATGGTGATATCTCTGCTTTTTATTATGCTGTCTAAGTTTGCCATAGCTTTCCTTCCAAGGAGTAAGCGTCTTTTAATTTCATGGCTGCTGTCTCCGTCTGCAGTGATCTTGGAGCCCAGAAAAGTAAAATCTGTTACTGCTTCCATTTCTGCCCCTTCTATTTGCCAGGAATTGATGGACCCAGATGCCATGATCTTAGTTTTATTAATGTTGAGTTTCAAGCCAACTTTTGCACTCTCCTCTTTCACCCTCATCAAGAGGCTCTTTAGTTCTTCTTCACTTTCTGCCATTAGGGTGGTATTGTCTGCATATCTGAGGTTGTTGATATTTCTCCCGGCAATCTTGATTCCGGCTTGCGATTCATTCAGCCCTGCATTTCTCATAATGTACTCTGCATATAAGTTAAATAGGCAGGGTGACAATATACAGCCTTGCCGTACTCCCTTCCCAATTTTGAACCAATCAGTTGTTCCATGGCCGGTTCAAACTGTTGCTTCTTGACCCGCATACAGGTTTCTCAGGAGACAGGTAAGGTGGTCTGGTACCCCCATCTCTTTAAGAATTTGCCACAGTTTGTTGTGATCCACACAATCAAAGGCTTTTGCGTAGTCAATGAAGCAGAAGTAGGTGGTTTTTTGGAACTCTCGGGCTTTCTCCATGATCCAGCGCATGTTGGCAATTTGATCTCTAGTTCCTCTGCCTCTTCGAAACCCAGGAATAACTTTTACTGTTATTCCTTGCCTAATTGATGTTTCATGCTGTTTGTTCTAGCAAACCTGGTATCTGAGAAATGAACAACAATATTGTTCAGATGTACGAGGATGAAATCCAGTCATTGGAGGAAGAAATTAAGGCGTTAACAGAAGAGTATGAGTGCAGTCAACATGCATCAATGGCTTATTCTGAAGGGGAGCTGATGAAGGCTATGTATGTACCAGTACTTGAAAAGCTTTTTTGCTTGCACCTGATTTTTCAAGCATTTACTGTTCTTGCATGCTCTTTGTTATTGTTAGACTCATTGAGACTAGTTCGCTGAACATACAGTATGTATGATAGCATACAGAGGTTTATTATTTCTCGCCATATATTTATGGCACAGCACCCTAATGCAGATTTTTACACTTGCTTTTTGCTTGTAGATTTTGCTACAAATCTAGCAAAATTACTCTTGTTATTGTGTCATTAAAAAACCAGCTTCTAAGGAGATGGTTATTGAAATCTACAATTACTGGTATGTACACATAAACTCTGTTTCTGTGTCCATGTGCCACTAAAGCAGAATTGGAAATAGTTTTCTCATGTTCTCGAAGATGTTTGATGGAGCTTTTCTTTTCAGGAAATCACATGAAAGAACATCCCAAGAAGAACACAAGCAATGTGAATCTTCACCAGACCTGAATACTCAGCTTGACTTATTAGAGTCTGACCTCTCATTTATAATGAAGCTTACAGGCATTTGGTTCACAGATTATTCCAGGAAACCAGTAGAGAAAAGTAAGCATTTGACGCTCGTGTGTGGTAAAAACTGTCTTTTTTTTCCCCAGAATACTGGTTTTCTTTCTTCACCATTTATTTGTAAACATGTAGGTACATATCGGTATTCTCTTTATAATTTGCTGTCTAATTACTTAGTTGTTTGGGCATTTGTGTGCTGCTCTTCTACCTCCTAAGAGGCCCTCAGGACAGCTTATATTCTGTTAACAACACAAATTATAATCAAAACGCTATAAAACAAAACAAAATGTAATAAAGGCAAACTATATCAACAAAGGTGGAACTCAACCAAATGATTTTCTAAATAAGATTAATTAGCACTATATGTGCATGTGATTAATGATTGTTAGGGCCACATTCAGAAGATATGTAAGCTGATTTACGAGAATCTGAACTAATATTGTCCCTTCAACCTTGGTGGAATTGCACAGGCTTATGAAGTAATATTTTGGGTCTAGATGGAGGCATCATAATTGCATTTTCACTGGAATTTAATGGCTGTAGTAGAGAACAGAAATTATCTATAGTGCATGCAAGTCAGAGAACATAAGAATGGACTTTCTGGGTGATATCAAAATTCTGTCTTATTCAAGACTGTATCTTCAAAGATGCCTTTATGTCCTTGGGAAACTTGGAAATACAGCATGTACTATGAAGAGAGAACTGTCCCCTGTAGCCTGTCTCCAGTTTCTGACACTCAGAAGCATTTTGAGTCCCTTGTCCCAAGGTCATATTTCCCCAGAATTCCCAAATGTCAGTGTGTTCCACATGTTTAAGGGACTCCCAAAGAGATATAACCACCTGCAAAAAAATCCCAGGTGTTCCATATACCTGTAGCAGAGGCGTTGCGTTTACCCCTCATTGGGAACATAGGGTTAGCAAATTTATCCATTCATTCCTATGTAAAGCAATGACCTGACAACACAAGATCTCAAAGCAACACATAGTTGTGCTGTGCACACAGCTTGTGTGTTTTAGGGTCTTGCAGGGGGATGTCCCACCATAGGGTACCCAGAGTAAGGAGTCCCTGTTTGCAAGATTTTTTTTTTTTGTTATGGCCCTTAAGAGTCCCTTTTTGCAAGATTGACTGTTATGGCCCTTTAAATTTTAAATGATGCAGCAAGCAAACGTCTTCTGTTATACAGCCAGTCTGCTACTTCTCTTCTTATCTTCCACCCCCTCTTAGCAGGATGCTAAATTGTAATGTTCCTGACCCTTGAATGCACTTGTTAGTGAGCTCGGAAAAAATACCATGTTTTACAATGAGATCTCAGCTGAAAAGCAATCTCAGCAGCTCAAAAACAATAGGCTCTTGGCAGTAGCTGTAAACACTCATGTTGAGGCTGGAGTCAGAATTCTCAGTACCCCAACCTTCAACCCTGCCCTAGGCTCAGCCTGAGGGGGAAAAAGAAAAAAACTCTCAGAAATAAACAGCCAACTTATAGGAACTGCATAAGACTGCATTAGGCCAGGATGGTGTAGTGGTTTGGGAGTCAGACTTAGACCTGGAAGATCCAGGTTCAAATTAAAGATTTGAATTAAAGATTAAAGTAGATTAAAAAGCCTGGGCCCTGGCAATGAAAAAAGCGCCTAAGTTTCATTTCTAATTTCAGTGAGGAGGGGGTACCCTGCAAACAATTTCTGCACCTCATTTTCCCTAAAAATGGTGATCTTTGCTCTCTTGGGGGGGTATCAATGGGGGGACCCTAACACTCTGAAAAAAGTTCAGAAAAATAGTTCTGCCAGCTGAATTTCAACAGGCCCATGGTGGTCCTAAAAGGAGGGTATGTTGTGAAGGGAAAGGAAGATAGGAGCAGTTTAGCCATTTTTCCTGGTTTGCAGCCTACTTGAGCGCTGGGGGCAACGCAGCTCGGAGTCCACTCCCAAGCAGATGCGGGGGAGGCTGGACTGGACAGGGTGGGGTTATGGCGGCCACAGGATTGGGAGGCTTCATTGCCGCCAGCCCGACACTTGCAGCTACGGAAGCGGGGAGGGGGCAGGAAAATCTTTCCCAGTCTTGGAATTTCCGTTTCCCTCCTTTTGAAAGAGTAAAAACAGAATTACTCTGGCCCCTATGTAGAAGGTTGCCAACCTCAGATGTATAGTATTGCAGCCTAAGATTGAATAAATATTTTCTTTGTCTGTCTTAAACCTGCTATGAAGGAATGTTATTGGACGTTCCTGACACGTTTCTTAAATAAAACAACCAGTGTTGTTGGTTGGTAGGGTAAATACCTGGTTAAGTTGCTTTATAGTGATAGGCACTTTAAGATGTATTTTTTTAAGTGACTGGAACATTAAACTGAATGCTTTAATTAAGGTATACATTGTTTTACTCTTCACTGTAGGTGAAACCAAATCTATACACAAGTATAGGTTATCGGGAAGTTGTCACTCAGTGCTCTTTCAGTTGGAATTTCATCTCATGAAAGAAAATCAGGTAATTGGAAAAGATTTTTGAAATAAACTGGCATATGTTAGTTCCAAGAACTGCCATATACTAACTGAAATACAGGTTTTCAAAAATAGTTTTCATCTTGGGTAACTTTCCTGGAAAGTGTTAAAGTTTTCATGGTGCTGGAAATTGCTACAGCACCATATCTCCTTGCTGAGAATTGGCACTGTGATTTTTTTTTTAAATGGAAGTGCACATTTAATAATCAAATGCAGCAAGCAGAAGTTTGCCATAGCTTAATTAGGCACTGGGCTGTCTCTCCTGTTTAAGTCATTCGGAAACATGTAGAACAGGGGTGAACATAAGAAGAGCCCTGCTGGATCAGGCCAAAGGCCCATCTAGTCCAGCGTCCTGTATCTCATCACCACATCCTGTGGCAAGGAGTTCAAACATACAGCCCACAGAAGCTGTTTATCGGGCCCACACGATGATTGGGTTCTATCAGCGCTGTCATCTTCCCCACCCACCCCAAGCTGCTCTTGGGGAAGTGATGTCTCAGCCGAAGCAGTGCTGCTGAAAGAATGTGAGCGTGTGAAGGAAGAGGAAGGCAATGAAGCAGCTCTGCTCTTGGCTCCCACAACCTCTGCAGATCCGCTCCTTTCCCTTCCGGATTACTGATGGCTAAGCACCTTGGTTGGCTCTCCTGCAAGCCAGTACTCTACCGTGAGCATTGTTTACTGGGAAGTGAGTTCCCCTGAGCTCAGTGGGATTGGCTCACAAGCAAGTGTGGCTAAGACTAGAAGTGCATGGCAGCTCGAGAGCTTATGCATATGCATTCAGAATTAGATCTCATCCTGTTCCATTCCAGAGATGCGACGGTGCTAGTTGCCTGCAGCAAAAACAAGGAGACTGGTTGCATGACGTTATGGTGGTATATGTCTATGGCGCCAGAGCAGAGGGAAACATGATAGCTACATAATGTCGTCATATAAGGGGGAGAGAGAGAAAGAGAGAGAGAAAATTAAACAAAGGCCAACCCATGCAAAAAAACGCAAAGGCAAGCACTTTCTCTAGAAGGCTGGCCAGTCTGCTATTCGTTGTCTCTGTTGTACGAATATGATGTACAAAACCTACCCGCAGGAGGTGCCATGAATCCTATTTGACCTGCTGTATGCAAAGAGTTTGACACCCCATGTAAAATATTATTTTTGTTCCTTTGTAGAATTGAGTGAGAGCTAACTAAAACATGGTAAAGAAACTGAAATTGCCAGTAGATGGCAGCATTTGTTCACCTAGCTATGATTCTGTGCAGCTGTCTCAAAAGATAAATCCTATGGATTTGCCTTTTTCTTTATATAAAGAGAGAGACAGAATGAGAAATTGTTACCTAGTTCAAAAACATACAGACCAAGAGCCTTTTAAGAATTTATGTTGCACATTGGCACTGAATTTCAGGTTTGGTGTTTTTTCTCTTCATCATGTAGACCTGAACTGCCATGAGTACTGTAATATGTCAAAGTGTGAGATTACACTAAATCTACATAAGAAATCTTGTGCAGTTGCGTGTTTTTGTTGGGTGTCTTTTTCTTATATAAATAGGGGTTGCTTTTTAAAGTTTCGCACACCAGAAACCTTAACCCTATTTTACATATTTGAAAACTTAGGAGTGAAGCAGAAGGAAGTTCACTTCACTGCCTCTTCCTCAACACAGCAACTGTCTGTGCCTGCTAAAAATCTGCTCTGGTGGGTTGACACCCCCCACCCCAAGAAAACTCAATAGTACACAGAGGGCTCCAGAATTAAGGGGAGATCGGTGAAAATCATACTCCCTTGCATAAATGGAAGTGACAAGCCATAGTATTTAAAAGATAATACAAAGCCAGGAGTTATCTACCTATGTTATGGCTATAACTGCTGAGATAACATTGCATAGGTTTTTTTAGTAAAATGTCATGCACGCTATTGACAGACATATGCCCTTGGTGACGCTGAGCAGGTATAATGCTAGCTCTCGACTATGGTTGAGAGATAAAGAGTGGCCTGAGGGATTGCATGCTTCTGCCCTGGGGCAATTTTCCTCCAGTTATACTTGAGGGATACAGTGGTACTGATGCTAACGTGAGGATACAGAGCTGGGCGTCTCTGATTAGCCAGAGTTTGCTGACCAGTTCAGACCCTGATTTCAAATTCTAGTTAACATTAGCCAAGTTTCTTGCTTAACTGCATAGTTGAAGAGTAATTTTAGGTGATGCACTAGGTAAAAAGTCAATAGGAGTGAAATTGGATAGTATTATCTAATTAGCTGTGCAACATATAACTCCCAAATTCCATCTTTGACTGGTTTTAAGATCCTTCCTCCTGGATGGCTCAATTTGGTATTGTTTGAAGCATAAAAATAATAGGTAGGTTATTGGTTCAAAGTAGGGTAATACTTTTAGAGGACCAACTAAAATGTCATGGGATATTTCAGTTGGTCTTCATATAGATTTGTTTTCTTGTGGACCAGCACGGCTACCTATTATTTATGTGTGCATTTTGAAATTGTTCCCTTCTTTCCATTTGTCCTTGTTCATATGATCAGAATAGTATGGTTTTATAATTAAATTGTATCTTAGGAATGCTTTGAGTTGCCTTGTAAACTCCTGTCATAAAGTTGATAAAAAGAATTGCTGTTCCCAACATCTGAGGTCTTTCACTTGTAGTTCTCTTTTCAACCGCAAGATGGCACTTGGATATAAAATGCACTCAGCTCTTGAAGTGTCTTCTGTGATCTTGCTGCTGCCTTTGAGAAGTCTTGCTTGTCTGAGTGCAGATAGAAGTTTTTCAAACAATTGTAGATTCTTTCAGCAGAAGAAAAGTACACCTCTGCACTGTTTTCCCCACCTCAGTGGGGAATATAATTGGCTGTTCCTTGTTCCTTGGCTAAGCAGGAAAGCAGTGGCTATTCCAGGGTCCTTGCAAAGTAAGGGGTAAGGAAGCTAGAGGATCATTTTAGCTAACTGCAGTCCAGCAGCTACCTTCTACCATTTACATTTACACTGTCTCTTCCAAGCATCCCAGGGAAAGCAGCATTACAAGATCTTCCAGGAGTCTTCCAAGATCTTTAACATTGGTCAAGGTCAAACCTGGCAATGGTTGAAGCACCATGGGAAGACTATAAAGTGCTACTGGGAATACTTCTGTTACTTATTATGGTTACACCCCCACTCCTAGCCTGCTGAGTATCGGCATCCAGACTGTATCTTGTGTTTTCAGACCATTTCGGAGGGAGTGGGGTTTTTGTAAGGATGACATAATTTAGAGGTAGCTCTTCTGTATGCACTCCTATGCTAATCAGCCCTCATCATGGGGAATAATAGTGCCCAAACCAACTCGGTCCATATACTTTTACAATATAGCTCTCCCGTATAAAGGTACAAGTATCTCCAGCTCTGTTTCTGTTTTTTGAGGTTTGTCAGCTTGATCTTACTCCACCCCCCCTTGAGCCATGAGAAATACAAGAATGAATCAATGCCTTAGTACTAAATTGACTTATTGATTATGGTACGGGTTTGGTATGGTATGTTTATGGCATTCATTTGTCTGCAATCGGAGGTAACAGAAGTTATACATCCCATATTTTGCCCAAGGATCACTAATCCTTCATGTATACTGCAGAGTACTGAAATCGCGTTCTGTTCTCTCTATGCATTGTTAAGAGATTGCCCTGTAAAGGACTTGGGCCAAAACAACAGATTGGAAGAAGATTTCCAATAATCTCCATGTTGTTACTATAATAACTTATTTTTTTTGCCAATTACACAGTTATTTGGGGTCAGTCCTAATTTGCAATTTCTTTCAATGTTCAGTCTTCCAAATCAAGTCACTTATGATTTATATTGCATGTGAGGTTATTTTCGTTTGATTAGTTTGTATATAATTAGTTTTTAGTTCTTAATTATGAAGTTAAGTCTAATAAAGTGTTTGTTTATTTCAAACCAGAAAAACACAAATGTGTCTGCCATTGTTACTGACCTTAACATCATAATAGAGTCTGAGGAGCATGCTGATTTAAGTAAGCTTGTATCCAGGTAAGGTTTTTATTACTATACTGGGCTATCTTTGTTTTCTTTGCTGTATGGCAAAGAAATGGCCGTATGGCAGGTGTTCCCAACCTCTGGTACGTGTACCTATTGGGGTACGTGGACCACCCGGTGGGGGTACGCAAGAGGTTTCCATTATCAGCTGCTGCGATCAGCAGCTGATAACAAGATCTTCAGTGCTGTGGCTTTAATCACAACACTGAAGATCCAAGCACTTACCTCTAGCGCAAAACGGCTGATGACACGTCTTTTTAAATACTCAAGTCATCAGCTGTTTCACGCAGAAATACCGGTAAGTGCTTGGATCTTCAGCGCTGTGATTAAAGTCATAGCGCTGGTGATCCAAGCCCCTTATCTCTGGATGAAACAGCTGATGATTTGGGGTTTTAAAAAGATGTCTTTTGTCCTCTTCCCCCCCCCCCCTTCCAGTCATCTTGCTTGCCACTTCAAGAGTCATCTTGCTTGCACGTGAATCAGGCAATGTCTCCCTTCAACTCGACTAAGAGAGCGAGACGGGCAAGGTGACTCGAAGGGGAGGGGGAAGGACAGAAGTCCAAGTACCCCCTGCAGTAAAAAAATTAATTAGCTAAATAATCGGATTATGTAAGTATTAATAACTAATTAAATGAATGTATATAGTTACTAATTACAATTATTAATTACATAATCTGATTAATTAGTGAATTATTTTTTAATTACCCATTGAGTTCCAGGCTTGGGAGAGGGGTGGTGTCTCATCTCTGACTTCACACTGCACTTGGGAGGTTCTGAGTGCCTTTGGAGTATAGTGTAGTCATGGAGGATAGGGGGCAGTTGGCATGGTGACCAAATCTGTGGACCCTTGATCAATGAAAGACCAAGCTATGCATCTTGAGAGAGTAAGCCATTCACTGAAGTGATCAAAATTTGTTTCCGTTCATAATTTACTTACAAATGTTTCACTTGAAATATTTGCTTGTTCAACTTCGTAAAAATTGTTATCGAGTGAAGTGAAATAATAGTAGTTTCCTATCTTGCAAAGGTCTGTAAAACACAGTTTGAAGCTGTTGTAGGCTTTTTTTTAAGTTTATCCTTGCTCCGACATATAGTGTATCCATGAAACAAGAATATACATCTGTGCAAGGGGTTTTGTATTTTGACTTTAAAGAAATGACTTGCATATCCCTTTTTTTTTAAAGAGGAACTTCCAATTCTTGTCTTGGTATCATCATGCCTTCCATCTATCATTCACACTTTTGTTTATACTTGTCTTTCAAGCTTACTACCAGTAGCTTAGTGATTCATTGTTTGGCAGTAACTACATTCAACTGTAAAACTTTTTGGCAATGTTGTCTTACACACTACATTGAAGTAGTCATCCTAACGCTAGTCTTTTTTATGGGATAGCATTTTGGTCAATATTTTTAAGGACATACAGACCAGTTTGACATCTTTATAACTGATGAGGTTAAATTTAGTGAGTCAGTGATAATTCTTTTAAGACAAATAGCATCTTCCTTAGTAACTGGAGAGCCCCCAAAGGTGATAGTTTAAGCATAAGTCTTAACTTGGACATGTGCTGGTATGGTTGAAAGCAAACTTGAGGTGCACATAGTACATATGATATGATTTGACTTCTGCAGTTTTATTCTTGTGCATGTTCATATTGAGTTTTAACTTGGTATTGAGTATCGCTGGGTATTGCAGTAAGCAGTAGATGGAAGAAGCAGATGGGAAAAGAGGTGTGGAAGGAAGGGGGGACAAAGGAAAGATGTCTAGATTGGGGAAGAAAGCTGAAAGGGCAGGATATGGAGCCCCCTCTCTTGACAGTAGCTGGGATACATTACATAATGTTTCTGACATTGAGGATTTCTAGGCGTGGGAAAGTGAAGAGAGCTTCCTTGAGACGATGAGCTTGGCATCATTGCAGTATGTTGCCTCACAGGATTCTTTGCTCCCCAGTCTTCCCTTTGGCGCATTGCCTCCTTCGTATGTGTTTCAGCATGCATTTCCCGTAGCCTTCTCTTTCTCTGTCAGTTGCTGTGCAGGCTAACTGACGATTCCTGTTAAAAATATTTAGGAATGTTCCATGGCATCTCAGCAATTCAACCAACATATGAGGGTGACTAGCAGTTGAGCAACAGCCGCTGTTAGTCTGCTATACAGTTCGGTTCACACAAAATTACTTGACCATGTCAATTTTAAGTGATGCTATTTTCACAAGGCCAGCGGGTGGCGCAGTGGGTTAAACCGCTGAACCATGAGCTGTCGATCGAAAGGTCGGCAGTTCGAATCCGCGACGGGGTGAGCTCTCGTTGCTTGGCCAGCTCCTGCCAACCTAGCAGTTCCAAAACATGTTAATGTGAGTAGATAAATAGGTACCGCTTGCGGGAAGGTAAACAGCGCTCCGTGTTCCAGCTGCATGCTACGTGCTGCGGCAAGGAGAGTCACGCCGGCCACATGACCACGGAGGCGTCTTCGGACAATGCTGGCTCTTCAACTTTGAAATGGAGATGAGCACCACACCCTAGAGTCAGACACGACTGGACTTAATTGTCAGGGGTCACCTTTACCTTTATTTTCATATGTAATGGTGCCCATTGCTGTTTAGCACACTGTGGTGATTAATTAGTTGAATTCACTTCCTTGTGACTTCACCGCATCCAAAGTATTGTGTATAAATTTAGAAGCAGGTGTCCGGCATTCATGTCTGAATTAAACGCATTGCATAATTATTCCTAAACTAGCTTTTTTTGAACCACTGTGAAGTGTTCTAACTTGGCTTCTGTCTACTAGTCAGCTGAGAACTGAGTTGTTAGTAGGGTGCCAGAAGCGAGTGGTGTTGCCACATCTGGATTTAATTGAACATTGGAAGACTTCTTTGCTTGGACTCAGAGTCTGTTCAAGAATTTTTGGAGTTGAATTATTACGAACTTGGGCCCTTATTTGAATCTCTGCTACCATCTTTTCTACACCTCCTTGCACACTGGTTCTTTCTCCTCCCTTTCTTACAAATATATACAGTACCTCCTTTTCATCATGTCTTCATATATGCAACTCATGACAAGCCCTGCTTGTGTTTTTCCTCTTGTCTTCACACTTGGAATTCTGCTACTTCTTTCCTGCACTTCCTTTAGACCTTGATCTTTCGCTCTCCCAAACATCCTTTGGCAAACCCATTTATCATTTATTCTTTCTCTGTCCCTTTGACTTCCTCTAAAAAAAATTCCTCAGCCGCTGAAATAGTTTTTTCTGTGAACATTATACACACATCAACATGCACATATGAGAAAAGCTCTATCACATTGACAGCGCAATCCTGTGTAAGGATCCAGCGGGTGGCCCAGGGCCGCCGGCAGATCATGAGCCGAGGCTGCCCGTCAAATGGCGGGCCGGAGGTCTACAAGGACGCTTGTCCCCTTCCCCGGGTGTAAACTGGGGCCGGCCCGATAGGCTGCCTCGGATTTCCGCCAGCTAAATAGCTGGCGGAAGTCGGAGGAGGCCATGTAACATGTAATTCATGTTTGAAATTTTGACCTAGGATGTTTTGATGCTGTCTGCCACAGTGTATCCCGACTACATTTGTGCAGTATGCCAACAAAATTGTGCCATTTCTGCCATTGTGCAATGGATTGAGGAGATATAGATTTCCCCTCCTTTAAAGACAGAATCTGGTTGGACAAACTCAGCATCCTGGGACAAAGAAGAGGACACCTGGTGCCTCAAGTTTTTTTGTTTTAAATTCTAAACAGAAGATTCACAAAATGATGTGGTATTACTGCTTGGAAAGAACACTGCATTTTATTGCCCAATAAACTTAATATGTGAAAAGGCTGTAGACAGGGCAGCAGATTTGAATTGTTCTAGCTAAGTTCTTTGCAATAGAAGTCCTGCAAAACTAATCTAGAGCAAAATAGTATTAAATGTAATTGCAGTATAAATAGCAGCTTTCTTCTTTGCATTGCATATGTTTTCTAGGGTTGAGGAGAATGGGGATCTCTTGCTGTTTTTCAAAAGCCTCTCCTGTTTTTCTGAGTGGTATGAACATCGGAAATGTACATTGACCCATTTCAAGGTAGTGTTTTCAAATCTAGTATTTCATAATTTGGGTTATTTTATTTTGGTTACCTTTGTAGTGTTTACGGTATGCCTGAGATGTAACAGGTGAGTGTTTCAGATTATAGTGGATATTATGTACTTTTGTACAAATTAAGATTGTTATCAGTAAGACCTGCGTAAGACATAATGTTATGGTATAGTATCAGAATATGATATCTGTGGGGACATTTAGAGAAAATATTCTACACCTTTTAGCACCAAGTTTGATGTTATGCAAATATTGGAAGGATTTTTCCTCCCTGAGTTTGAATTTGGGCCATTGCAGATGTATAGTGTACAGGATACTCAATAGTATAGTTGGCTCGCATCTTAGGCACAACTGACTTGAGTAATTCAAGTATACGTGCTCCCCCCCCCCTTCAAAATGACAGAGAAAAACAGCTGTCTAAATAGTGCAGGCGACTCTGCCAGCCATTCCGCTTACTCTGTTTATGCTCCAAAGTGAGCCTGAAATGGGAGAATGAAGCTGCTGTTCTCTGTTTCCGCATGTTCTTTTAGTTCTTAAAGAGACAGTAAATATTTGTTGGCTTGAAGGAAGCCATACTTGACTTTGGGTTTAAGTGCTGACCTCGCTATGTAACCCTTGTGTAAGATGTGGTCGCTCCTAAAATAATAATAATATCTGTAGGATCTGAGGCTTTCATGGCTGGTAAAACTATTGTAGTTCATATTGTCTGTGGCCATTAAGCCCAAACAATTTGAACTACAATAATATCTGTATTTATATACCGCCTTGCTGTCGTCGGATTTCTCCTCGAACGGTATTCAAGGTGGTTTACACAGGCAGGCTTTCTAACCCCCCTGTAGGAATTTTTACAATAAATGTTCTTCAGCTCATGCCATTTCCGAGTTTAAAAGACTGTGGAACTCCCTGCCAGGGGATCTGAGAACTACCCCCTCCCTTATGACTTTTCGGCGAGGGCTCAAAACGTTTTTGTTTCGTCTTGCGTTGGGTGATGGGTGGTTGTCTAGTTCCAGTGCCTCAGTTCCAGTGCCTTGCTGTTTTTCTGCTCCACATTGTTACCCCCAGTAGATTTTGTTTTTTAATTTGTTATGTATTTTTAAATTATGTATTTTAACTGTTGTAAGCCGCCTTGGGCATTTGCCTCGGCATAGAAAAAGGCGGGGTATAATTTTTTAAATAAATAAATAAATAGTTAAGAGCTTTGGATGATAGGCTTCTGCAAACTCCTTACCTGACTGGCTGATCCCAGATTTGGCGTCTGGCAACTTCTGTGTTCCCTCTCCTTCAGAGAGCAACATGGGGGATCCTCTTCAAACTCTAGCCTTGGCCGTAAGAAGTGGGGAGGGATCATAGCTTGGAATTGACATCAGAGAAGTCTGGGGTCTGTCATGGTATTTTGATGATTTTCCCCCCAAATACCCTTGGCTATGTTTCCCTAATCTTGCATGGATATTTGTCTTATAATGTGGCAGAGGGAGTGAGGGATTGTCTGATGTCAGACTTGGGGAAGGAAAAGGAAGCGGTTCTGAGTTAGTAAATTTTGAGTCAAGTTGGTTGTAGGAAGAAAGGAACATAGAGCAGTACCTTATACTTAGTCAGACCATTGGTCCATCTAGCTTAGTATTGTCTGCTGGCAGTGGCTCTCTAGGGCAGTAACTTTCCAGGGCTTCAGGCAGGAATCTTTTCCAGCTCTTCTTGGAAATGTCAGGGTTCAAACCTGGACTTTCTACATTTGTTCTACCACTGACCTACAGTCTCTTCCCTGGTAGAAGCTCTAACAGAAGAAGGGTTCAGGTGACATAATGGAAGTATGACCTAGTGTCCTTGCCCAAGTGCTGCTATCTGTTTGGTAAGGATAGATTCACCTTCTTGACCAATTGCACAAGATGGGGTGCTTACAGAGGAATAGTAAGACTTACTCATTTCTTTCTGATAATTTTGTTTTATTTGACACAATTCTAGGCAATAAAACACGTGCAAACTAAAATCGAACAGTAAACTTTTAAGGTTTCACATCATATAATTCATCATGTGACTGAGGTCTGATACACAAGATTGTTAAAAGTATAGTTACAGCAGAGCTTGATAGCTATAAAACAGTCTTCAATGCCAGTGAATAATGAAAACAGAAAAGAATATATCATAACCAAAACTATGCAGAGAGAGAGAGAGAGAGTGCAATTGGAATTTACTGATGATGAAGGTGCTTTCGAAGAAGACTTGAGACTGACACACAAATCACTGTGCTGAAACAAGCCTTGGTTGACTTCTGTTTGTGACTGTGGTTTCACTGAGGTTGATGGTGGTCCACCATCACCAGATGGTGGTCCAATTGTCATGTGATGATAGTTAAAGGAGAATGAAATTTAAATGCATTAAAGATCTTGCAAGTTAATTATTGCATATTTACAGCGCAATCCTAACTAAGGATCCGGCGGGCGGACCAGGGCCGCCCACCGGATCCTATCCCTGTTCGTCCCCTTCCCCCGGTGTAAACTGGGGACGGCCCAATGGGCTGCCTCCGGATTTCCGCCAGCTAAACAGCTGGCAGAAGAGGAGGCCGTGTGAGACGACTGAGACGGCCCAGCGGGAGACGGAGATATGGTGGACGCCATCCCCACCCCCTCCTGGGCCGGCTCGGCCAATGGCCCCCCTCCTTCGGCACCTGGACCGCCCTCGTGCCCACTGGGGAATCTGTTATCTTCCTCTGGCTGCTGTGGGGACGTCCCGGTGGTGGAGTGAGGGCAGCCGGCCTTGTGCCGGCCTCCCTTACTCCCGAGTTGTCGCGAACGTGCGTTATGACGTGCTTTGCGATGGCTTCCTGTGGAGGAGCGCTCGCTCCACTGCCACCGCTGGACTTTTAGGATTACGCTGTTACTTGGAAACCAGTTCCATTGAGCTCAGTAGGACTTCTGAGTAAATATGCAAATATATTGATTACAGTAGTGACTGAGTCTCTGTAAAATTGAGCATTTTGTATTTTTCTGTGTGTATTGAGTAGTTTTATTCTAGTAATTCTGCTTTGGTACTAAAAGGTGAATCTGGGAATTCCAAAATTTCTCAGTGACATTGACAGTATTTGTTCGCAAGAGTAATAAATACCCTATGCTAGAGGTTCCCAAACTGGGATGTCTCAATGCCCCAGTTGGGTAGAATCTGTTACTACCCCCTTGAGGGGGGTGGTGACGTGTGGAGATGTGCGACAGCACTCCCGGGATTGCACCAGCCTCTACAGACCTCCCTGTACCCTAGATTAGCTTCCAAAACAATTTGTAGCTACTTCTGATTTACTTCCGGGTTTTGGCAAAACTAGAAGTAGCTTCCAATTGTGTTTGGAAGGTAATCTGGGGCACAGGGAAGCCCATAGAGGGAGCCACTGCCTCCCCGCACCCTTCGGAGGTCTGGCTCGACCCCTGGTGAGTGGAAAAATCCGTTTTTCCCCAGTGCTGGCACGATCCTGGGAGTGCCGTCACTGCTGTCAGACCCCTCTCGCAACTACTTACAGCGTTTACCTTCTTAGATAGTGGAGGACAGGAAGGCCTGCCGGATATGGTTCATGGGGTCACGAAGGGTCGGACACGACTTAATGACTGAACAACAACAACAAAGTTTGGGAACCGCTGCCCTATGCTATGATGTGCCTTGCCAATAGAATCAGAATGGATTTCAAATAGGTTTCCTGTCTAGTTAATCCATTGAATCTTTTGCAAATTCTATGATGCTAGGAAAGTACACTCCTTTATATATACAGGTGGGCCCCCATATCCACTGATTCGCTATCCACGGTTTCAGTTATCCATGGATCGTGGGGACCCCCCCCAGGCTTTTACTTTTTTCCCAGTAAGCTTCGTTTCTTCCTTAAAGAAACAGGAGAAGCAGCCTCTGGCTGCTTATTACAGGCAAGTAGAACGAGACTAAGTACTAGAGAGGCTCTGCAAGGTTAACAGAAACCTTGCAGAGCCTCTCTAGTACTTAGTCTCGTTCTACTTGCCTGCAATGGAGGCTGCATCTCTGTTTGTTTTAAGGAAGAAACAAAGCTTGCTGAAAGAAAAATAAGAGTTGGGGGGGCAAGCATGCCTGCCTGCAGGGGAGGCAGGGTTGGGGGGCCCTCAGGAAACCATGGAGGGGGTGTTCGCTCTTATCCACGGTTTCAAGTATCCACGGAGGGGCCTGGAACATATCCCCAGCGGATATGGGGGCCCACCTGTATTTTGCCCCCAACACCAGACAATTAATTGGATATGCTACCTGTGTTACTCCCTTGCAATCCCATTAACTCCTACATCTCCCCACGTTATTTCTACTTTCCCCTAACTCTTGCATGCTCCCTTTTGCTGTATTGCACCAGCTTGAAGTAACTTGAGTCTTAAGGAGTCATAGGCTCACAAACTTGCTGTTTTCTTTTAAATAGTCCCATTGGCGTTACAACCCATAGTTTGGAAAATTCTGAGCCCTAAATATTTCTAGTTCTGTTCCTAATGAAACAGGAAACATTTGTTTGCCTGGGACTGGTGTCTTTTGCCTGCCGTTACAAAACACTGATACAACGAATACAGATCCTTTCCCTTGACTATAAAATAACAAAGGTTTTTTTTGGTTCATCAAATTCTGCCCCATTTCCCCATTGTGCACTGTATACTTTTTATACCACTAAGTTGCATGTAAGAATGCAACCCGATTCACCATGCAGTGTTAACTTTGCAGTGTTAAAGTAATAAAAATGTTTTGGCGTCTTTATTCACTTGAAATGGGTTGGCTTCTGTGAATAAAGAATACTTCACTAGTTTCATATTTGAGTCTGTTATTGAAATAGACTCGGGCTGATTAAATCTGAAGGTGTGCTTTCCTTTCACCATGTTATTTATGGTCGAACTAAATACATTATAACAGCTAAAAAGTTCTGAATATATGCAGGAAGATATTAACATGGAAAGGCATATTAAACAGTGATATAATGGTAAACTTTACCTCCTTTTTTACCATTTTTGAAGTTGCTACAATTAATAGTATGTACCTGTAGGCAAGGTTTTTAAGCAAGTGAAAGCATTGGGGTATTTTGCCAAGATGATTGGGTTGCCTTCCATTCTTATCTCGTCCATGCGTGTACGAACGTAGCGGGTTGCATTGTTTGCTTTGCAGAAGGTTTCATCCGTGATGCTGGTTATGTTGTTGTACTGTAAACCAAAAGAGTGAATTTGGAAACATCTGAACACTTCAAATCTAATGAACAGATATTCAGTGTGTTCTCTTTTGAAATGCAATAAATTATTTGGTAAACAGCTATGAGAATTTTATACTGTAAATGACACAGGATAGAGATTTTTGAGAACTACCGGTACTTTTTTCCTGTAATGTATGGCTCCCAGGGACAGCTGCTGTGCAATATTTGTCAGATTATTCACTTGTGGTGTCTTGAATTGAGAGAGTTTGGTTCTTTGCTAGAATTCCACTTACTTTGGGAAACATCACAAATTCCTACAGTTCTACAGGGATCTGTTACTTTTGGTAATGTACTTGTGAGAAGTGTTATTTACTGATCTGGCTGCTTAGTGTTTCCCTTAACTGATGTACAGTTAGACTTTAATTGTGGTTCACAGGCCCAAGGTAACTAAGGATGTTTCCACATTTTTAAAGTTCTAATACAGGGGGGCCCCCGTATCCACTGATTCCTCATCCACGGTTTCAGTTATCCACGGATGAGGAATCCCCCCCGCACCCTCCACAGCCCCCTCCCGCACTTACTTTTAGGAGAAACCTCGGTTTTTTTCTTCAAAAGTCCCAAGTTTGCAGCTTCTTTGCAGGGACTTCTGAAGAAAAAAACGGAGGTTTCTCTTCTAAACATAAGTGCCTGGGGCTGTGGGGGCTGTGGAAGGTGTGGGGAGTCGCATCCACACACCCCACACACAGAGGCGTAGCCAGGCGCCCCTGCTACTAGGGCGGAAAAGCCCGCCGCCCCATTATGCAAATTAAATAATTTTGCATAATGAGTTTCGGGTTTTTTTTAAAGGTTTTTTTAAAGGTTTTTAAGGACCGCCTTCTCCCATACATTCCGGCCCGCTCTCTTAGGTCATCTGAGGGGGCTCTCCTGCGTGTACCACCTCTATCGCAAGTTAGGGGAGTGGCAACACGTGGGCGAGCTTTCTCTGCTGTGGCGCCACAACTGTGGAACTCCCTGCCAGGGGATCTGAGAACCACCCCCTCCCTCATGACTTTTCGGCGAGGGCTCAAAACATTTTTGTTTCGTCTTGCGTTTGGGTGATGGGTTGTAGCCTGCCTCCTGTGTCTCAAGATGCTCTGCCATGTTGCTTTTGTGCTCCCTACTGTTGCCCCCCAGTGGTTTTTATTGATATTATTGATTTTATTGTTTTTAAATTATGTATTTAAACTGTTTGTATTTTAAACTGTTTTTAATTTTTGTTGTAAGCCGCCTTGGGCATTTGCCTCGGCATGGGATAAGGCGGGATATAAATTTTTTAAATAAATAAATAAATTTAAAGGTTTTTAACGCTAACGGGGCTTCTAAAAGGGTATGTGTGCTTTGCACAAACTTATCTGTAGTTCTAGGACCCTCCAGCGACGATCAGGGGCGCAGATCGTCCCTCTGCAGCTCTACTCCCGGGCATGAACTCTGCAAAGCGCCCAGGAGCGCGCTGCAGAGTTAACGCATGCGCAGAGCGACGATTGGAAACATCGCCCATTGCCCATTGCCCATTTCCGCGGTTTCAGCTATCCACGGTGGGGGCTGGAACGTATCCCCCACGGATACGGCGGCCCCCCTGTACAGTATATTCATACCAATTCACTTGCATTAGTATGTGATCCTGACTTTTTGCCGTAATGAGACACTTTTAGAATATAAATACAAATTTAAAAAGAGTAGTTTTGTAACCATGCTACTAGGCATTTTCAGTTGTCTGAAATTGTCTGAATATCTTTTTGAAGAATGGTCTGCATGCATATGTTTCTGAAATGTAGAAATGTTCTTGTATTGTAAATTTCATAGGTGCAAGGTGAGGGAATGACATGACAATTTGTATGCTGTTGTTGTATCCTATTGCATTACTGGAGCCTGTTGTGTATCCTACTGTGTGACATCCTATTGCTTTACTTTTGTTCTTGCAACTGAATAGTGAATAATATGCAGTGTTTGTGGAAAGTTGGAGGAAGTGTGTTTAAAAGCATCATAAGAATAGAAATTTTTGTGTTGTGCAATAGCAACAAAAAGGGATTTCAGACCTGAAGTTGCAGAATACGCAGGCTCTCTGGCAAGTTGAGGGGAACAGATTCCAGTGCATTGTGTGCTAGGTAGAGGTATGACAAATTGATCAGCTTCTGTATGGGAGAAGAAAACAGTGAGAAGGGAAAGGAAAATTGCATATACTATTGCTTGATTTTTTTTTAACAAGAACTTTAACCAAGATATATAATAATTTTTTTTTGTGTGGCAAGAATCTTTTCGTAAAGCTGTAATGCAATTCAATTACCTTAATAGATCATCTTTACAATCTTGTAAGCTGGAACATACTTTATGAAAATGATCAATTATTGTTTAATCTAATCTTAAAACGTACACTGCTTTTCAGCAGAAGCTGTCAAAGGCATATATGCACATGCCATTGTATTTACCTACAGTTTGCAGAAATGTTAAATCCAGAAGTGAGTTAACAGCAAGGACAGTGGGGGGGGGGGGTGTCAAACAAGATGTGGCAGGCACATATTTCATTTTTTGTTTGCTCTATTTATATATGAATGCTAACAATAAAAGGAGTGCATGAGAAATGGGTGCTACACCTTGCCTCAGTCTCTTACTTCAGGTGTGCTTTTTTCTGTTCGCAACTCGCTTTGGTATCCGAATAGGGAAGGGTGAATGCCGTCCTGGACAAGCTAACTGTATGCAGGTGTGTGTACATAGCAATTGAAGAAGGTTCAGTGCCTTTCTTCTTTTACTATTGGATGCCCTCCTCACCCCCACTTTATAAGTGAATGGGGCAAGCATAAAACTAAGGTTTTAGTTCAGGAATCAGCACATAAACAACATCTTCATAGAGAAGCCATAGAGATCACCAGGAATAAATCGAGGCTTATGAATCATCAAGAAATCTCCTTTATTGATAAGATTTGCAGTTGGAGTGGCAGTTTCCTTCTCCGTACTGAAAGCATTACCTCCACTATGTCACTGTGTAGGCCCATACTTCACTGTTGTAATGGGGTGCACCGATATCTAACGCCCCTTCCCAGGCCACGCTGGCCTTACGCGACTTTCCCGGACACATGCCAGCTAAAGAGCTGGTGCGCATCCGAGGAGGCCTATTGGGACCTCCGGCACTTACACCGGGGGAAGGGGACAAACATTCCCTTCCCCCGAGGTGAGGCCCGGCTGCGCTGGCACCACCCGCATCATGCGCAGGATGCAGTGGTTGACCATTTAGACTGGCCGCCACAACTTGCACAGGATTGCACTGTTGTTCAGATCGTGCTTTTGCTTAATGAATTTTGAGAAAATTCATTACAACTCAAACAGCGAGAGTGCTGCCGGCCTAAAGTTGGGCAGGATCGGGCTGCCCGAGTCACATTTTCTGAGAAAGAGAAGAATTACTCTGGATTTGTATTAAAATATATTTAAACGTAAAATGACCCAATTGCATACCTGATTCATAGCATTAGAATACATAAAGATATGCAAATACACATGATAATGCCAATTTATCTGGGATGTCTAGCATGCATTTTTTAATATTGTTATACCATTCAAATCCAGTGGATAGGCAATTTTTGGCATTGTCAGCTCTGTCTGACTTATGAAATACTGGCTCACAACAAGCTTCTGCTTTGTGGTACAAGTTGCCTGTGGTACAAAAACGTTGCCTCAAGTAAAAGCGATTATGAAACTTCATGCTGCTTTGCTTCTAGGCAATAAGTAACTGTCATAGGCTTATGTGGCCAGGTAGACTAGTGATTGGTTTTTATAGATTTACTTGCAAGGCTGCTTTATGTTGCAAGTAAAAATCAGTGCAAGGTGTGGTTATTCTACTTGGTCTATTTTTCAGGCCTTGTCTCGCTGTACTATACAGTCATTAATTTTACAGTAAATGTGTAGTTTGTCCTTGCATTTTACTTTTTCACTTTAGATCAGTGGTTTCCAACCTTTTTAGTACCAAGACCCCCTTCTGTAGAATGGCATTTTACTTTTTCACTTTAGATCAGTGGTTTCCAACCTTTTTAGTACCAAGACCCCCTTCTGTAGAATGACAATCTGTTGGGACCTCCCTAATACCTAGGGCTGGAAGTGATATTGTTTTTAATAAATTACACTGTTTATAAATCTAACTTTTTAAGATAAATCACATTTTAAAAGCTGTAATAAACAGACCCATGGCGGGGGGGGGGGAAGAGGAGTGAACTAATATTAACAGAGATGCTAAAAGGCAAGCAAAAAGTAACACAAGGTGAGCAAACAAGCCCCAAGAGAGCTTCAGACACTTCTTTCTCTGCAAGGGGGGGGGGGAAAGGAGTGAGCTGCCATCTTGGGTGTGGTCATCCAGTCGACATCCCGCAAGCCTCAGAAACCGCTTCACGACCGCCTTTGGGGTCACGACCCCCAAGTTGGGAACCACTGTTTTAGATAGTCATTAGAGAGGAAAATCAGGTTTGGGACTGTTGGAATCGACCCTTCCCTAAGTTATGGTCCTGGCAAAAATCCCCCTCCCCACTCGGTATTTGGCCTAATTGAGTTGAAATTGGCATCAACACCAGCTTTTTTCCTAGATCAAATGACATAGGTTAGGTTAGGAGCTTAGTTAGTTGCTTTTTACTGAGGGAAACGATTGGTCCATGTAGCTTCGTGTTTTTTACATTGAATGACAGTAACTCTCAAGGGTTTTGGACTCGGGACTTTCTCAGCTTTACTTAGAAATGCCAGAAATTGAACTCGGGACCTTCTGCATGCAGAGTCTGTGCTCTGCTGCTGAGCTAGTTCTCCCAGCAGCTTTGGAAGAACAATTTTTATTGGAACTGCAATGGGGAAGAAGAGTTAACCTCTCCTTTAACCAAATGTTGTAGTCCTGATCTTGATTTCTCCTACAGCTGCTTTTTAAAGCTACTTATTTAATATAGTCTCATAGATTTTCTCTCTGGTGTGCTAAATTAAATTATTAAGAATATTTATATAACACTTTAACAAAGAAGTTCACAAAGCGGTTTATGTAGTCAAATCAATGGTTCTTTATACTGTCATGTAGTAATGGAAGTGATGGAAAGCTGTCCCTAATCGGTGATAGTCCACTGTTGATAAGATTACAATCTGAAGCTTCTATTCGAGAGGGATGGCCATGTTAAGTCTGTAACAGCAAAAGGAGTCTTATGGCAGTTGTTAGTCTTTTAAAGTACCACAATCTGGGTACTGGGTACATTTGGTTTTTAATCTGAAAGATAACTTCTTCTTCTAAACAAGTCCAACTGAAATCATTACAGTGACTGAGTATTTAGTACTAAGGTGTTAAGTTGCTGTCTTGGATATCATCCATAGCCATAAGTTCTGTTACCTTAAAAGCATTTGCTTTAATTCCTCTGCTTGTAATTTTGTTTTGGTTTGCATTCAGTGAAGTTAGCTTGGGAGGCAAAACTGGAAGCTTCTTAATGAAATTTTCAGCAAGTGAAAGTTCTTCTAATAGTAGTAGCTTTGAAAAGGCGCCATCTTCAATATCTTGTATCATATTTCCAGTCAAATCAATTCTTCTTAGGGTGGCTTGAAGAGAAATGAAATAATATACTAAGTGTGCAGAGGATGACTAAAGCAGAGTACATACTGTATATCCTACACAGTTTACTATTAAAATGTGTTTGTTTTAATGTGCTTGTGTGGAATGGGAGACCTTCCTTGGAAAAAAAAGCCCTGTTATATTAGCCCTATATTTCTATACTATTATAGAAAAGTAATGAATAGAAAGAAATAAAGGTGGTGGCTGTGGCCAGGGGGGCCTTTGCCCAGCTTTGGCTGGTGCGCCAGTTGCGACTGTACTTGGACCGTGCAGACCTGGCCACAGTGACTCATGCCCTAGTGACATCTAGACTAGATTACTGCAATGCGCTCTACGTGGGGCTGCCTTTTGAAGACTGTTCGGAAACTGCAACTAGTGCAGAATGCGGCGGCCCGGGTGGTTGCCGGGGCCTGTTGGTTCGACTCAGTCGGACCATTGCTCCGGCGGCTACACTGGCTGCCGGTTCGTTTCCGGGCACAATTCAAAGTGCTAGTTTTGACTTTTAAAGCCCTTAACGGCTCGGGTCCAGGGTATTTGAGGGACCGCCTCCTTCCTTATAATCCGACCCGTACTCTGAGGTCATCAGGGGGGCCCCTGTTAACCGTGCCGCCATTGACGGAGGTGAGAGGAATGGCGGCATGGAATAGAGCCTTCTCGGCAGTGGCGCCCCAATTATGGTATTCCCTCCCCCTGGAATTAAGAACGGCTCCCTCTTTAGAGACCTTTCGGCGGGGCCTTAAGAAATTTTTATTTAGGGAAGTATTTGATGTCTGTCATGGTGGGCTGGCGTTTTAACAAATGGCTTTTAACAAAGTACATACAGGTTGACCCACTGAGGTTGTTGTTTTTAGTTGTTTGTTTTAACTGTTTTTAATTACTTGTTTTTAATTTTTAATGTATAGAGTCGGACACGACTGGACTTAATTGTCAGGGGATACCTTTACCTTTTTTTATTTTAATGTTGTAAGCCGCCTTGAGTGCCCTCGCTGGGAGAAAGGCGGGATATAAATTCTTTAAATAAAATACATAAATAAATAAATAGATGGGTGTTGGCTGGCATGAGTCAGCTTGGATCACATTTCCATTCTGACCTTGGTAATCTGCAGGTCTGCCAGAAAGACTGGACATCTGATGTGTATTGGATGTGCCTGAATGTCTGGCCCAGGCCAGGAGAAATGAACAGACCAGGCAGGAAATGGTCAGCACCTTCCTGGTTTTGTTAACCCTTAACTATTGGTCAAACCTGTCCATGTGACCATGGCCAAGGAAGGAGGTTCAATTTCCCATCCTTGAGTCACCAGTTGGAACAGTAGGGGCTGGATCCATCAGAACTGCATATGAGGAGCTGACTAGTTTGAATCTGGACTTCTTCCTTGCTCCAGCCCAGGTTACCTGTATATTAGTGACCACCCTCCAGCACCTGAGCTGAGAAACTATAAACGTATGCTTGGGTGCGTGCTTCTGCCAGGAAGTGCTTCCTTCCCCCCCCCCCTCAAAAAAAAGCAGCTGTGCAGAATGGTAATCCCAGTTAGAACTGGAATGTGCAGGGAAGAGAGAGTTCAATCTTCCCCTTGCATGGTGTGTATGTGTGGTGTATGGGGGGGAGGGAGTTTGTCCTCCTTGAAGCAACTATTTTACTTTAGGAGCAAATTGCTGTTTCAGCAGGGCTATTTGGGGAGAGGGGAGAATGAAGTTTAAAAATAACTAGAGGTGCGTGTTAAAACCTTGGCAAGTCAGAGCAAAGCTCTATTTCCTCTCGTCCTTGATGGCTGTTTAGGGCAAATGTGGATGTAAAGAATTTGGAGTTTGTGTGGTCATTTTTCTCCCCAGATCAATTCTCTAGTTACCAGTTTCCATGCTGAGAGAACCTGGTCTTTTGGGTGTACCCAGATGGGAGGTATGGTGAGAGAAGGCACCCTGAATTTGAACTATCTGCCTTTCTGGTGACAATGAATCTATCCAGCTCCCCCCCCCCCAAAAAAAAAGTACACAGATGTGCACATGAAGTCAGGTTCACAGGCTCTATGCGCCTTGTTTCTTCCCAGCATTTCCTCACAGAAGGCCACAAGGCCTCCTCCGGATCACCACAGCTTTATCCAAACTTTCAGTATTTTTCCAGTTAATAAAAAAAACTGGCTTTAAATTACATACTTACTAATGTCTGCAAAATCAGAGGCCTTCACCTTCTTGATTTTGTTGAAACGTGCATAAAGGTAGCCTGTTTCTTTTGGTAGAGGTGGAATACTTTCAGTATCTGTTTCTTCACAGTAAACTGAACCACTTAAACAGACACACAGTAGACAAGTGGCCAAATCTGAAAGCATATAATATGCATACAATAGATTTTGTAGATTAGAGTCCATTACTTGCACAAAACCTTATTCTACATCCTATATGCATGCATACTTGGATATGTAGAAAGAAATTGTAAATAGTGGGTCCAAAAGGACATGAAGCGCAAGAGATACAGTCTGTGACATATCCTCACAAGTTGTTCCATGTGAACTACATTTATTCTGAAGTGGACTTGTGAACACTTTCAGTAGGGATTTTGTGTGTATGTGATGCAGTAAAATTATCAACTCTGATTGCATCTTATTAAGATATTGTAGCATTTCTATTCATGTTAGAATTTATGGCCTGGTTCCGACACTGAGCCTTGGTTTATCATTATGTGAAAAGACAAAATGAACCATGAACTCCTGCGTGCCCCCCCCCCCCACCGGTCACAGTGCAGAGAGTGAAAAAAATTTCCTTTCCTGTTAACAAATCACCATGGTTCTGTGTTACATATAAACTTGGGAGATTGTAGTAAACAGAGTTGGAACAATGGCTATCAAATCAGGATCACACTGTGGTTTCGTATCTTAATTTGTCCAACTATAGTTAACAAATCTCAGTTCCTTGAGTTTGTATGTAATCCCCTTACCCCTGTGTAAGCTTCCTGTCCCTCAATGGGTCTGCTCGGATCTGCGCTAGCGATTTCGCTAGCACAAGTCTGAGGAGAGAAATGGGATGGAGAGGCTGCTGCTGGAGGGGGTAGGATCCGATGCGCGCCATTGGCTCCAGATCCACCCCTCCCACAGCCTTCCCACACCCCCTCCACCTCTTGTTTCGCCCCTCCCTGCCCCCACTGTTGCCTTACCTGCTCTGTCGGGTGTAGGCAGCTCCGGCGACGGTCCTGGAGCGCTGCTGTCTCGTGCCACAGTGCTTCTAAAATGATCGCTGACGGAGCACTGCACACCCCTCAGCTGCCATTTTGCAACAGTGGAAGTATCTTCTGCTGTCGCAAAAGGCTCTGCATGCTGCCCAGTCGTCAATGGGATTTGGCCATTAAATTCATACAGGTAGCATTAACTCATGGTTTAGCATTGCATCTGAATTGGGCCAGTGTGTTAATGGAGTCTTACACATAACTTTGGAGCAGGTGCTGACCTACTGTCCTCCTTACCTACTTTACCATTTTCTGTTATCTATTCTTCTCATTGATACTAAAATACCATTAGCACGTTGCTGAAGCAACTAAAAAAAACAACTTGCTGCAGTATGCTTCATAATCTGAACACCATAATTTGTGGTAGCTGGTGAGAAATGTTGCTGACTTCTGTTGCTGCCACTGGGACACAGAGCGCAATCCACCAGGGCGCCGGAATCGCGGAGCAAGCGCTCTGCCGTTATAAGATGCCGTGAATCTGCCGCAAAGCATGTTCACGATGCCTTGGGAGTAAACAAGGCCGCCCACCCTCACTCTGCTGCCGGAAGGGATCCCCTGGCGGCTGCATGGGCGGTCCGGGTGGCGGGGGAGGGGGGGCCATTGGTTGAGCTGGCCCGGGAGGGGGTGGGGATGGCGTCCGCCATATCCCTGTCCCCATTCCGGCCGTCATATGGCCTCCTCGTACTTCCGCCAGCTATTTAGCTGGTAGAAATCTGAGGAGGCCCATTGGGCCTTCCCCGGTTTACACCGGGGGAAGGGGACGAACGTCCCCTTTCCCGAGTAGACCTCCAGGTCATGCCAGCGCAGCCAGGAATGGGGATAGGATCCGGCGGGCAGCCCTGGGCTGCCCGCCAGATACTTACAGTGGATTGTGCTGACAGTCAGTGTTCCACTGGCAGCAGTTCTAGTTGGGGAAAAATTGCAGCTTATTAGTGTCTGCGCATGTGCTTGCTTTAAAGAGTCTTTAATGCCTATTAATGTGAGAGTGTGCATACCCAGCTGTCATTGCATTCTTCTCTGGCTAGGACCCTGTTTTCCCAAATATAAGACCTAGCAATAGGGGGGCTTTGAACGTGCATTAGAATATGTAGCAATAGCCCCAGGCTTTCACAAGCCACTGAAGGAACGGGTGAAGGAAGACTGAAGGCTCCGAAGCTGCACAGCTACGGCTGTGAGGGGGTTGGCAGTGAAGGCTGATCGCTGCTCTCTGAGCCGCCGGTGCCAGCTACAATCTCCTGGGAAGGTGGAGGAGGATGAAGAAGATAAGCAGCGATCAGAGTGCAGACGGCGCGGGTGCCTCAGAGAGCAACAATCAGCCTTCGCCGCCACCCCCTCGCAGCCAGAGCTGTGTTGCTTCGGAGCCTTCAGTCTTCCTTCAACGCGACGATCCCCTCCCTCTTTGCAAGTCCAGAGCCTCTCCTCAGGCACTGGAGTCAGCGTTATTTGGAAGCTACTCGCCTGCCAATACTCGCCTGCTCTATTGCTGGACATGAGCGATTGGGCTAATGGTTGTATAGGCAATGGAGTTGCAAGAAATTCAGGCCGGAATGCAGGGTTTGGAGAGTTATGACGATGTTCCATAAGAAGACGACATGATTGTATTTGAATAAATGTAAATTGTTGTACGGTACATGAAAAGACATCCCCTGAAAATAAGACCTACTGTGTGTTTTGGAGCCAAAATTAATATAAGACCCGGTCTTATTTTCTGGGGAAAGGGAGTATCGGAGATGTTTGGAATGAGAGCATTGCCTTTTGCCACTAGGCTGCTTTTGCTGTTCGTGAGACAAGTAGGAAATTGAATAGCTGTGCATATGTCTGTCACTGTTTCAAGTTCTTGAGAACTGTTTACTCTTTTTTTAAACTTGATACTGTATCGTGGTAAAAGCTTACCTGTAAAATTTTTGGATGCATCTTCATCCCTCTGCAGTTCTAGTTCACTTTCATGGAAAACGACCATACCATTGTTTTCCTTTACATTGGAAGTTGTAAAAACACATATAGTAACAGCTGGTATTAATATATTAATATTCAATAGTAGTAGTAATAAAGCCTTAACAAGTCAATAAAAGCGTATTGCCTGGAACTTTTCCTGGAATTTTAGAAATGGTATAGGTAATGAGGTTAAAAAAAATAATAATCAGCAGTGCTTACTGGATATGGTAACTTTCCATCTGACAACTCATATTGAATATGGACAAATTTAAATGGAAGCAACCACAAAAATTGAACTACGCAAAAACCAGTATAGTTTTGACAGTAAATATTAAAGGTGTTTTTTTAATTTCACCAGTTAGTTTAACTCTGTGTGACCTAATCAGAGACTTCTGACATAGACAATTTATTTCAACATATGCTTTTGACAACTATAGTCCATTGTATCAGGTGCATCTAATAAAGTGAAGTGTAACCCACCAACATCTATGTTGAAATAAATTTTCTGTTGAAGCAACTGGACAGGACGTGTCCTTGCCCTTTTCATTCAAAGGTTTCAAATGTTGCTTGAGAAAGAGAAGGCCTTCTAATGCAGGACTCTCTCTCATTCAGCAGGGAATAGGATGACCATTCTTAACACATGATATGACATGGAAGAACATCAAGTGGCCACCCAGAACCTCTTTGGGGCTCAACTAGGGTTCTAAAAGGAACTTAAAAACCTCTTTAGTCAAGCTCCCATGTTACATAAAAATATTACTGTTCTTCTCTTCATCCACATATCTTTAAAGCAAGAGGCCTTATCCATATATTTTGGCACACCTTTCAGCAGCTGAACTGCATCTTAATGTAATGTTTTCCAAATTTTTGATATCTAAGGCATAGTACTCTTGATTAAAATTGGAGGCACATTTCTCCCTGCACTTAATTATATAATTTGCTTTCTCTCAGTTCCCCCACATGATGACTCTTCATTGTTCTTGCATTTATCATTGCTTCTGCTCTTCCATTTGCTCAGGGGCAGCCTGATCTTGTGTAAGGATCCGCTGCCGGCCCATAGGCCGGCCCATCCTCAGCCTTTCCCGGACCACTCCAGCATGGCCCGGGGACTCCTCAGGATTCATCCCCTTCCCCCAGTGTAGGGCTGCCGAGCCCCAGTGGGCTTCCTTGGATATATGTCAGCTCTCGAGCCGACGTACATCCAGGGCGGCAGGGAAAGGGCCGCCGAGCCTGGGAATGGGAGAAGGATATTGGCAGCGCTCGCTGCAGATATCCCCGCCCCTTCCCGTGCCAGCTTGCCCAATGGCTGCCCTCCCTCGCCGCCCAGCCCTCCCTCCCCCGCCCCTGCACCTACCAGTGCAACCCTTAACTGCTCCAGTGGTTGCAGGATCGGGTGCACTGCGGAGAGGCCTCTGTGTCAGTGGGCCTTACTCTCCGGGTGCCATAAAGTGCTTTACGGCGCATTTACAACACCCTCTGCCTGCAGAGTGCGTGCTCCGCAGGCAGATACTTACGGAGGATTGCTCCGTTAGTGAGGAGACAGTGGTAGGACTGTGCTTTGAGACAATGAGACAAAATAAGTCACCATATGAACGTGACTCATTTGTTCTTGCATTGAGACAATGAGACAAAATAAGTCACCATATATGTAGCAGCCTTATGGTTCAATAATACATAACCTGTATTGCCTGGCTGTATTTTAAATGGAAACCTCTTAATTCTTAGACTTTTGCCATTTAGAAGTTCAGTACTTCTAATCATTTTGGCTACTCTTCCCCAACTCCTTTCCATTTGTGTTATAGGATTTCCTGCTCCTGAAGTACAGCATCTCCATGATTAAATGCAGACGGATCCATAAGAGATTGTAAATTAAAGCTTGTTGTTTTATTGGTGTGCCCTCTACTGGTGACAAAGTAGAACTATTTGCCATTCCTAAAATATTATTAAACATTTTCCCCTTCTAGGTAAATACAGTAATTTTAAAATAACAGATGGATGTTTTTAAGGAAGTCATTAAGTGAGATGATTTAAAGTAGACAGTTAAGCAGCTTTATGCACATGGATGTCATAATTAAATCCCCCCCCCCCTTCTGTCAGTTACTCATTTGAAAAATATTACTGGAGAGAGATGCCATTCTCATCTACTATTTATTCTTCTGAGATATTGCTTTTAGTGGTTTTTTCATACTTCAACATGCCCGACTACATGAATGCTACATCCTATTTGCTTTGGTATTGCATTGGTTGTATTCTTTGTTATGACATTTTGATCTCCTCCAGGTTGTCCACTTGTGAATCTGTAATGAGGGGGGCAGTGATGATGGTGTGTGTGTGTGTGTGTGTGTGTGTGTGTGTGTGTGTGTGTGTGTGTGTGACAGAATAACTCTGTATATTGCCAATGAGAGGGGCTACTGTACAGCGCATTACATTATTAGTGTACTCTGTACCCTCTATATGTCGGGTATTGATGAGGTTAATAATGTTCTGAATCATCTGGATAATTGAAGATTATATTGTAAAGCCTCTCCTATTCAGCACACTTAATATGCAGACTGCTTTAAAACCTTGCATTTGTTGTCATTACAAAATAAGTCACCATTAATCCTGTTTTACAAATTGGAGGAGAGGAGAGGCTGAGGCTAAGAGACAATGGCTTGCCAAGGCCACGAAATGAGTTCATGACAGCAAGTGTCCCAGATACTTCCAAATATATGTTGAACCAATCATGTCTAATACTCTGACTTTTCTGTGATTTGATTTCAGACCACTCTTTGATTTATTGTAAAAATGTACTGTAAAAACAACAGGAAAACAAGCATTAAGACAAATTTGGACCAACTCCCCTGTAGCCCACATGATATGTCACTTTATGTATTCCTGTCAGATTACGTGCTTTTGCACGAAGACAAAGGAACAAAACATGTCAAAATAAAACCTTTTTAAGCGTTAAGTGTAACTTTATGACAATTTCATTGTTGGATTGCCTTAAACAGTCTTTATAGTCTGATTTGTTTTTATATTTACCCATGGAACATGCACACATGCGCTGATGGTATATTCATTCAGAATGGGAAAAGTAAACTAGAACTTGGAAGATACCTTATTTTTTACAGCATCTCGTGGTTTGTCTTCATAATCTTCCTTCAAAAATGTGTCTTCATAATCTTTATATATTGTTTCTTCAAGAGTGGCTAACTCATGGTCATAAAATGTGGCTGGCTGATGATTAGGAGGTGCTAATTTCACCAAGGGCACAAAAAAATAGAAGATGAGACCAAACTTCTGCAAAGTCTTCATTTCAAGAGATCAGGCTTGTATTAAGCTGGAAGGAAAGATTTCTTTGTGGCTGGAAATTAAAAAAAAATCTGTCAAAACAATATTTAAAGCCTAGAAGACTCGTTGGCAGCGATTTCTAATGCACAAGGAACGTGGAAAGTTGATTTAACTCTTAGTGTTCTTTGTTTAAATACTTCTAATCTTACATTGTAGAAATTTCTTTGCAAAATGGTTCAGGTAGGAGCAGATACAGCTATAGATTATTAAGATTTGTAAGTTTGACTACTGAGATATATTTGTAAAATGTTGTTTGAAATGTTTGAATATGGTGAAGAAATAGTTAAAGGGGGGGGGGAAAGAAATAGGGTTGAGCCCAGCCTGGGAGTAAAAGAAATATTTTTCATTGTCTTAAACTATTAGAAATCGCAAAATTGCATTATTAAACTATTGTGTAGTCTTGCATTTAAGTTCTGAAATGTAAAATTAACAAAGAAATGAAAATACACTTAAATGTCAAAACTAACATGCATACCACTGAAGGAAAATATTATACTTGCATAATGTTATCGACTTTATAGAATCTATTATACTTGCATAATATGTAATAGACATTATAGAATCAGAATACTTTTACATAAATTAAAACCATGTTATAATTTCTTGGAACACACCTACCGTTTTAGCTGATTGAGATCTTCTTTGTGGCTGTTTTCCAATATAGTTGTTTTCCGTGTGTTAGTTCCAAATAGACAGAGTAAAACCATAGATTGTCAGCTGAAAATATATTACACAAATATGGATAGCTTTTAAAAACGCTTTCTGTGTTGTAAAGAGAACTGTGCCAGCATTTTTTCAGAGGGCAAGAGGTAATATCCTGAAATGTAGGTTTGTATGCAAAGTAGTGCTAAATATAATAAAACAATATATCAGTCTCGCCCGACTAATATTGAAGCGGATCCAGCTTAAAGTAATCTATTTGTTCTCATTGTTGTGTTTTTGCTGGTCCAACTGCAGTTTCATGCAATGAAGACTTAGTCATGTGCTTTTCATTTAGTTTAGCGTTTTAATAGGAGACAAAGAAGCTAACTTCCGTTTCAGATGTATGTAGAGCTGAACAAATGCATTCCATTTTATATGCTTTTTTGTGTGCTGTAAACTGTTGCACTACAGTTACACACAGGAAATTTAAGCTTAAATTTGCAACTTAAACTTTTTAAGCGTTAATTGTTGGACACTGGTTTCAAATGACAAAATGTTGAGCCTTTTTCTCAGCAATGTTAAGGTTAAATCAGTACTTCTAGTTTTTGGAAGGCTGTCTAGCATTCCAACCTTGATAGCTCATTGTAGAAAGTGCTGTGATACATATTCATTGAAACTACCATTTGTGGCAGAAGCAGGTTTTTGTACAAGGCATTTCATTAAAAATCTTCAACTTTTATGTCCTAATATGAAATATCTTTCCACTATTGCATACCAGCTTTAAAAAAAATCTAATTGTTTATACATAGGCAGTGAAGATAGTCAGGGACTCGAAGTACAAACAGCACGTATCGTTAAAGATTGTCATTGTTAAAACTGTGAGGTTACCAAAGGAAAGATCTATCAGTTGAAAATATTTGAAAAAGAAGTATAAAAAAGAAAAGCTCAAAGCTAAGTGGCTGTAGAATGTTTATTACTCCCACGAAAGCCAGAGGTCAGAAACCAGCTGTTCTGGAACGCCATCTCAGTTGGAGGTGGATGCTTTTGGTTTAGTACATCTGCTGATTTATAATCTATGCCAGGGGTTCTCAACCTTTGGAGGCCTGGGTACCCCCTATCACGGTCCAATTTTCTGAAGTACCCCTGCTAATTAACTGCTAATTAACTGGATTAATCAATTAATTAGCTAATTAATCATTAAATAAAAAGTACTAAAACGATTTTAAATGTGAAAAAATGTCTTAACTGTGTGTGTGCACGCGCGGACAGACAGACAGACAGACGGGGGATTGCATTTTCTCAAGTACAAAAAATACACTGCACCTATGGGAGAGAAGGGAAAAAAAAAACCAAACATAGAGCTTGATCTCATGTTAGTGCAAAAAGACACATGCCAGGATCCCCTTTTTATTTATAATCTAATGGAAACTACAGATTGATTTATAATCTCTGATTTATAATCTATGGCATAGATCCTATGCTTATGACTGCTAATTTGAAATACCTTGACCATAACTGCTTCCCTCTAGTTGCCATTGCAGATTGGGATTAACTGTCATAAAATGAAAAACCTGAATTAATGCACATTATCAATAAAATTTAAGTTTCTCCTATTGCAGTCCTATGCATATTTACTGAGAACATAAGAAGAGCCCTGCTGGATCAGGCCAAAGGCCCATCTAGTCCAGCTTCCTGTATCTCACAGTGGCCCACCAGATCAGCCATGTCGCTGGAGCGTGGCGGGGGGATGGACTGCTGGAGGGTGACGCATGCACCCGCGCACGTCGCCCTCCGCTGCGCACGTCGCCCTCCAAAGGCTCCGAGGCCGGGAGAAGGCCTCGGAGCGTCCTCCCAGGCCGGCGCTCGTGGGCCTTCTGACGAAGGCCCACTGCGTCACAATGTAATTTATAACGTTTTTCGTGCATGCGCAGACCGTTCTTGAGGAAAAAGGGCAGCCCTTTCCCCTCGGGAACGGTCTGCGCATGCGCGAAAAACGTTATAAATTACGTTGTGACGCAGTGGGCCTCGTCAGAAGGCCCAGGACAGCCGGCCGGGGAAGACGTCCCCGGAGCCGGCTGCAACAGAGGCGCGCACACAGGAAAGGTGTGGGGGGGCAGGGTCGGGGGGCACCTGGGGCAGCGTCCCATCGGGTCGCCCCCCAAAAAAACCCGCGGCGCGGCCACATAGGGGTTATGTGTGGGAGGGGGGTCATTAGGGTGACGCACACACCCTAGTGACGCTGCTGCACCAGATGCCTCAGGGAGCACACAAGACAACAAGATACCTGTATCCTGTTGCCACTCCCTTGCAACTGGTATTCAGAGATGAGCTACCTCTAAAACCTGAAGATTGCATATAGTCACCATGGCTTGTAACCTGTGATGGACCTTTCCTCCATAAATCTGTTCAATCTCCTTTTAAAGACATCTAGACCAGGTGCCATCACGACATCCTGTGACAAGGCGCTCGCGCTCCACAGATTGATTAATCACTGGGTAAATAAATATTTCCTTTTGTTTGTTCTTCCGCCACTCAATGTTACTGGTTCTGGTGTTGTGCAAGAGGGAAAAGAACTCTGTCCATCCCATGCATACTTTTATATGTCTCAATCATGTCCCCCCTCAGGCGCCTTCTTTCAAGACTGAAGAGCCCTCCCCCAAATGGGACTTACAAATAAATATGCATAGGCTCCATAGTTGTAGTCATTAAACTATTCAGTAGCCTATTTTTGTAATTTGTGTTTGAATATTATTGCATGAGAGTATTTTAGTTCTGTTTCTCATTGTATCGTAACAAATTTGATGTTTCTTGATAGCCCCGTCCTTTTTGCCAGTCTTGCAGCTCTCTCTGATGTACAAAAAGTTCAAAGTAAACATGTGGTGGTTGAAATCTAGTCATGCATTTCAGTCTCACTTTGTTTTGCTATAGAAACTAGGTTTGACAGTGTGACTGAGATGTTATTTCCTTGGTTGCTGGCAGGTAGACAGTCCGTTGAATAAGAGAGCTCCTCCTCCTGTATTTGGCAACTGCAAGTTGTGAGTGGCTTCTATCTATGGGGAGTGATCTCTCCCTGTTTTTCTCAGTTTTACTGATGATAGAAGAAGCCAAAAGCTGTCTCTTCACTACTTGGTAATAGGTTTCATAACGGAGAGGTGCTATTGTGCCATTACAGATAAATTGCTTCTTGTAGTATATTCCTGTGGGAAAAGGTTATCCATTGTCCTTTGTGATTCACTTATCTGGCCTTGAAATCTGCCTTGCCTAGAGAAGGAAGCTCCATCATGTACTGGAGCTGGATATGATTTCAATTACTCCTGATATAGAGATGCGGCAGAATTGCCTGTCTGCAGAGGGAGGATGTTATGCTAGTCTGCAAGAGAAATTTCATTTGTTGTGTTGGTAAGGCCTTCATCACTAGCTACTTTTAGCCTTTTGTCATATATAACCTGACCTGCGATGATTTGATTATCAGTTTGATTATGCAGGAAAATGTATCTTAACCCCCAGATCGCTGCCTAGAGAATAGAACATAAGAAGAGCCCTGCTGGATCAGGCCAAAGGCCCATCTAGTCCAGCTTCCTGTATCTCACAGTGACCCCACCACTGTATCTCACAGTGGCCCCACCTCAGGGAGCACATGGGACACCGAGATATCTGTATCCTGTTGCCACTCCCTTGCACCTGGCACAGTAAGAACCTACTTCTAAAACCAGGAGGTTGCTTATGGCTTGTAACCTGTGATGGTCTTTTCCTCCATGAATCTATCCAAACCCCTTTTAAAGGCATCTAGGCCAGGTACCATCACCACATCCTGTGGCAAGGAGTTCCACAGATGAATGGCACGCTGGGTGAAGAAATATTTTGGGGATAGGCAGTGAGGTGGCCAAGTTTGCAGATGACACTAAACTTTTCCGGGTGGTGAAGACCAGCAGGGATTGTGAAGAGCTCCAGAAGGATCTCTCCAAACTGGGAGAATGGGCAGCAAAATGGCAGATGCGCTTCAATGTAAGTAAGTGCAAAGTGATGCACATTGGGGCAAGAAACCAAAATTTCACATATACGCTAATGGGTTCTGAGTTGTCTGTGACGGATCAAGAGAGAGATCTTGGGGTGCTGGTGGACAGGTCGATGAAAGTGTCGACCCAGTGTGCGGCGGCTGTGAAGAAGGCCAATTCCATGCTCGGGATCATTAAAAAAGGGATTGAGAATAAAACGGCCAATATCATTATGCCTTTGTACAAATCGATGGTAAGGCCACATCTGGAGTATTGTGTCCAGTTCTGGTCACCGCACCTCAAAAAGGATATAGTTGAGGACTTCCGGGAGGACATGGCAGGCTGACAACTCCGCCGATCGCTCCGTATCGACGGAGTACATCTGATGGACTTAACTACTTTACCCCTGGATTGAAAGGGTGTACAAAGAGATAAACCACATTTCTTTAAATTGCCCCCATTCTGACACTTCAAGGCAAAGGCTTTGAAGTTTTGGGTCGGTGGGCGACGAAGAAGGATAACAACGAGCTCAAACTTCAGATGAAGCGTAAGCCAAGCCACCTCCCACATGCTTTGCTTTACTTAGGCAAGAGGCGTAGAAATGATTTATGAACTGAAGAAATTAGCCGAGATAAGAGTTAACGTTAAAAATAATTAATACGTTGCGAAAAGACGAAGTGTACGTTCGAAAGTGAAAGTTTCTAAAGTGGAGAGCTTTAGCTATTTTTTTTCTGTACTTATGGAAGTTTAAAACAGTAAGAGAAGGAGAAGGAAAGATATGAAGAAGTTTTCTTAAATAGACTGTTCCGGCGAGAGAAAATTGTTTGGGATTTGTGTGTCTGTTTTTTTTCTCTACATATTGTTGTCATTCTTGACATTCTTTCTAAAAGAATATGAGCTCTTCCGTGTCAGAGTTCATGGATCTTGGCAATGTTTCACGTTGGCGACCGCAGTTTATTTTACCTCTTTTTTTTTTTTTTAAGAGAAGAGAGATCGGCACCTGGTGAAAAATCTGCAACATGACTACCCAATTGGAGTATTGTTTTAAAAAATGGGAACAGAGATTTGATGCAAAAATGGCAATTTTGCAGGAAAAATTTCAGAATATGAACGCAGAACTGAAACAAGTGGTGAAGGAAAAGGACGAATTCCAAGGAATGAAGGCTACGTTGGAAATACAGGAAGATAAAGAGAAAGATAATGATAAAGAGAAAGATTTAGTGGAAGAGATTGTAGCAGAGAAAGTACCAAGAGTTAAACCAAGACTTGAGACAGAGAAGCAGAGTACCTTACTAAAAGACATTTCGTTAAGAATTATACAGAAAAAGAAGAGTTATATATTTTTCGTGGAGTTTCTGAAGAAAAAGAGGATTGTCTTTCGGGGGAGGAATTTAGAAGACATGAATGATCCTGTGGAAAAAATTGTAAAGTGGATACAATTAAAAAAACAAGGGACTTTCGGGAAAGATTTAAGGATGAAGAAGAGGAAGAAGAAGAAGAGAAAGAAGAGGAAGAAGGAGGAAGGGGAGGGATGGAAGGGGTAATGGCAAACTGTCAAAATTAAAAAGGGGTTATAATTTTTTTGTGAGGAATATTACTGGAGTTAATGTTGTATAAAAAGAAAATGTTTTATGATTAGAAAAACAAATAAGATATGAATTGTTTTTAAGAAACTTATATAAAGAGTGATGGAAAAATTTTGATGGAAAATTAACAAATTTGAAGACGAAAAAATGGGGGACAATAAATTTAAAATATTTGAAGTGGAAGTTGAGACTTTTAGATGATAAAGGAAAAGTTAGTTAACCCTTTGGTGAATAAAAGAAAAATGTTTTATTGTTTGAAAAGACTTAAATAAGATGTGATTTGTTTTCAAGACTCTTATATAAAAGGGATATAGAATTTATTTTTGTTTAAACAGAAATTTGGAAGGTTTTTATTTTAGTACATTTGGAGAAAAATGGGGTGGCTTTATATATTAAAATATTTGAAGCGGGAATTAAGATTTTTAGATGATAAAGGAAAAGTTAGTTAATCTTTTTGTGCATATTTGGATACCACTTATAGATTCTTTAAGAGAGAGAGTGAGAGAGAAGAAGTGATGAAGTGTGGATTTAATGAATAGTATTTATACTGTATTTATAGTGGATTTATATAGGCTTAGTTAGATATTATAAGTAGAAAATATATAATAGTATATAAGTAGGATTTACTGCTTCGCTCTTGCTGTAATCTTTCGTAGTATGTTGTATTGTTTTGTTTATTTTGTTTGGTAGTTTAATAAAATTAAATATATGAGGAAAAAAAAGATATAGTTGAATTGGAAAAGGTGCAGAAAAGAGCGACCAGAATGATTCGTGGGCTGGAGCATCTCCCTTATGAGGAAAGGCTACAGCGTCTGGGGCTTTTCAGTCTAGAAAAAAGGCGCCTGAGGGGGGACATGATTGAGATGTATACAATTATGCATGGGATGGAGAGAGTGGATAGAGGGAAATTCTTCTCCCTCTCGCATAACACCAGAATCAGGGGACATGCACTAAAATTGAGTGGAGGGAGAGTTAGAACAGACAAAAGAAAATATTTCTTTACCCCGCGTGTAATTCATCTGTGGAACTCCTTGCCACAGGATGTGGTGATGGCACCTGGCCTTAGATACCTTTTAAAAGGGGTTTGGACAGATTCATGGAGGAAAAGACCATCACAGGTTATAAGCCATAAGCAACCTCCTGGTTTTAGAAGTGGGTTTTCTCTGTGCCAGGTGCAAGGGAGTGACAACGGGAAACAGGTTATCTTGTTGTCTTGTGCTCCCTGAGGCATCTGGTGGGGCCACTGTGTGATACAGGAAGCTGGACTAGATGGGCTTTTGGCCTGATCCAGCAGGGCTCTTCTTATGTTAAAGCTGGAATTTCCAAAAATAGAGTGGATTTACTGGCTATGATGCTCACAGGGTAGTGATGGGGGACCATATATTCTTTCCTGAACTCCTTGAAGGAAGGCTGAAATAAAATCTATTAAATTGAAATGTCAGATGGGAGTTTGAGCCCTGATTTTCTGGGCAACATTTGGGGTTGGGTTTTTTTAAACTACTAGTAAACATCTTATGTTGGTTCTTCAGAAATCTTAGTTTGGTTCCCCCACCACATAAGTGTTGCTGGCCTGTCAGCTTGTAATTATCAGCCCACATTCACATGTCAGTTTGACTGTAATTATTCATGAATATACATCTGTGGCTGCAGTTCTGAAAGACCTTGCTTAGCTTCCAGATGGGGTGGTGATGTAGAGGAAACATTAAGAGGAAATACTCTCTAAGGCTTTTGTGGCTGGTGTGATTCATTTGGATATAAGATTATTCGAGTATTATAGCCACAATCTGTTAGAAATCCCACTGTTCTTAGAGGTTGGGTTGCAAAACTCTTAAGGTCCACAAATTCTATAAAACTCCAAGGATTTCTAGAAACTATAAAAAAACACACCTGTGATTCTAAAATTCCTCAAGATCCCAGTAACAAAAGCTTAACGGCACAATCTTGTGCAACGTTCGACAGCCGGCCTAAAGGGCCAGCCGCGGAATCCTGAGCTGTTTCCTGGACTGTATCGGCACAGCCCGAGAACACCTCAGGAGAAGGGGACATTTGTCCCCTTCCCTGAGTGTAGGGCAGCCTGGGGCCTATGGGCCTCCTTGGATGTATGCCAGCTCTGAAGCTTGCGTGTATCTGAGGCGGCGAGGTAAGACCGGGCTGGGAAAGGGCCTGGGATATTGGGGGAGTGTGCCTCCGATATCCTTGCCATCTCCCCACCCAGTTTGGCCAATGGCCCCCTCCCTTGTCACCCGGTCCACCCTCCTCCCGCCCCTGCACCAGTCGGTGCAGGGCTTACCTTTACCAGCAGGTGCAGGCACTGGCCTCACTACAGGGGGGGCGGAGCTCTAAGTGCTGCTGAAATCAGAGCCTCCTTTACACAGACGAACAATGCGGCCCCGCCCCCTCACCCTCTGAGGCTTTCAGGGAAGCGAAAGCAACTGCACTTAGAGCTCCGTCCCCTCTGTAGTGACGCCAGTGGGTGCAGGGATGGTTTGCATGGGGAATGAGAGCTGCCGGCCTCAGCGCTGGCGACCCTTACTCCTGAGTTGTCGCAAATGCGCTTTACGGTGTGTTTGCGATGCTTTAGAGCGGCAGAGTGCGTGCTTCACCGCTCTAACGTTAGGCAGGATTGGGCTGCCCAAAACTTAAAACATAAAACAAATTGTAGGTAAATGTCTGCTAAAACCCTAAGTATAAGTTAAAAATTCTATAAACTCTATGGATTCCAAATTCTAAAAACCAAAATTTAAAAAACAACCTTAAAAACTGTAAATCCTTCCCAAAGGTTATAATTCGTTCTGAAATCTAGAATCTAAAATTCGCTAGAATCCTGCAGTAGGATTACGGGAATGGTCTCTGCTGCTCTAATGGTCTACTTGCACCTGTACAGCTACTTTGCTGGTGCAAGTCCAAGTGCCACCGATACTGCACCCTTCCTGGTCCTGTTCCGCCTGCCTTCCCTCCTGTTCCGCCTGCCTTCCCCCCACATTGACTAACTGGCACCAGAGTTTGTTGGCGGGCTGCTGGTGTGCGGATCCAGTTGTTTGCTGTTTGTGGTGGCTGCCAGACTGCACTGTATGGCGTGTTGCTTTTGCAACAGCCATAAAGCATGCTACACCACCAGAACGCGAGTTCCTGCACCACAGCAGCCCATTAGGGTTGGGCAGTCAGTCTATGCGTCGTTGATCAGTGTTGCGCTTTTAGCTACTCATTAAGTGGGATACAAATATTCAGAAAAGTTCTTAATTACATAGTGTTAAAATGTTTGTAGCTCTACTCTATCAATGGACCGGAATTGTTAGTTGAACTGAATGTAAGCAGGGATTTAGCGGAGTAGTAGTAGACAAGATTTGCCCTCCCCCAGTTGTTAGCAGCTGAGTGATGATGTAGCCAGACAGAGTGTTAATCTTTGGCCACCACGCTTCACATCTGACCTTGTCCTCCCCAGATGCCTACTCTTGTTCCCTTCCATCCCTGTCCTGGCCCATTCTGCTGAAAATGCAGAGGATGGGACTAGGAACCTTGAAAAGGAAGTGGTCACTTGAGCTGATGTTACTGCTTCTCCCTTTGTGGTCGTCTTGTTTCTGCCGTTTCAAAGGCCAGAGATCAGCAGCAGCGACTTTGAGGAACTGAAGACAGGGCTGTCTGGCTTCCCCTCTCCCTCAGTCCTTTCTCCTGGCAGCTCCAGTATGTCTGCCAGCTTGTCAGCCTGTCAGCTTCAATAAAGGTAGTCTTTAAAGTTGATGGATCCTGTGTTTTTAAAACTTGAAAACAGAAATGCAGTGTGTGCGTGCTTTGTAACTGGCTTGGGCGGGGGGGGGAAATGATTTTTTTCTGGATGTATCTACGAGGTGTCGTGAAGAGCTTCTGCACTTCGGAACTTACCACTGAACTCCTGGATGCAAGTCAGTTATGTTGATTTGTTTTCATATATTGTAGTCAAAACACAAAACGTCTTGGAGTGTGTGGTGATTGTTGAAGTGCGGATTACATATACATTTTAATCCATATGAAGTCCATACACACTTTAATAAGTATAACGTATTTTAAATGCATATTACATTTATACTGATAACCAATGTTCAAACTCAGCCTTAGAAAACCTTTTGTGGTTAAACTAATTTCTCTGCTAGCTACCTTTTCAACTAGCTAATGTTATATAGTTTATTCTTCTGAGCTAGTGAGCAGATACTTGAACAGCGTAATATTTATGAGGTGGCAAAATGTGAATTCTGGCAGAAGCTAATGCAATCATGGGTTTTAAATTATTTGGAGTTGGTTGCCATAGCTGCATTATATACTGTGTGTGTGTGTGTGTGTGTGTGTGTGCGCGCATGCGCGTATAATAAACTGGTCAAACACATGGTAACAGTGAATTACCAACAGTTTTCTTAAAAGTGCAATCCAAATCCTTTAAAATTAGTGACTGCTGTGTCATGGGTCTCAGTGGGATTTTGTTTGTATCTTGTATGCCTAGCTAGAAATTGTATGTTTTCTTAACTGAGAATCTCATCATTCCATACATATCTCAGGACCAAACTTCAGTGATGTGTCAATATCTAGAAATTTGACAAACACTTGTTTAATAATGCAACAAAATACGTTAATCATGTCTCACCCATGTGTTGCATTTCCCAAATTATTCAGTTGCTTTTTAAATGGAAGTTATCTACATTTATAAGGAAATACTTGTATTCTACTTCTGCATCCTGTAGTCATTTAATATAAGTAAGGATCAAAGTAGTCTTCATCCCTTCCTCCTGGCTCTTGCTCTTCGTGGTCATCCTCTTCTTCATCGTACTCTTCTGGTGTTAGATATCTTCGGAATACTGGTGTTCTCAGCTGTGTTCTTTGGTTGGCAGCAATTTTTTGTTCACCATAATAAATACTGCGTATGTGAGGAAAACAAAAGAAGGCGTATGTGCTTATTGGGGCCGTGAGCTTATTATGGTCCACACGGATGTAGGTCAAGTGGTTGAAGTTCAGCGGATTAATAGAAGGACACATTAAAGTAACATTTATAACTGTAAAAAAACACAAAAACCAAAATTGTTAATAAATTAGAAATGTTAATTCAAGGCTAAGTTTCTAAAACACCAATTTGCCATTATGGAAGTAATTATGATACCTGAGAATCCCACTGATGAAGGCATCTGTCACCACTGATTTACTTAAAAGGGAAGCTGATTTTTTCATTTGTTTTATATAGCTAATGACAAACTATCTTCACTTCTAAATCTTATTCAGGAACACTTCAAAAATTAGCTTCATTATGTCTTATTCAGAATAAGTTATTCTGTGAGTTTTTAAATATTATAGGATCTCTTAGTTTCAAGTTTGACTTCTTTTACCTTTTGAAAATAACCCATGGAGCTTATACAAATAAGTGGAATTGTTTCTCAAAGAACCAGGACCTGTAGCTCATTGGTAGAACTCATGCTTTGTATGCAAAAGGTTCCAGTTTAAATCTGTGTTTACAAGTTTTTTTTCACTTGCACCATTTAAGAATTGCCCAATCCATAAGAAAATAAGAAGAGCCCTGCTGGATCAGGCCAAAGGCTCATCTAGTCCAGCTTCCTGTATCTCACAGTGGCCCCACCAGATGCCTCAGGGAGTACACAGCCAACAAGATAACCTGTTTCCTGTTGTCACCCCCTTACACCTGGCACAGAGAGAACCTACTTCTAAAGCCAGGAGGTTGCTTATCCCCATCAAGGTTTGTAACCTGTGATGGACATTTCCTCCATAAATCTGTCCAATCCCCTTTTAAAGGCATCTAGGCCAGGTGCCATCACCACATCCTGTGGCACAGAGTTCCACAAACCAATTACACGCTGGGTAAAGAAATATTTTCTTTTGTCTGTTTTAATACGCCCTCCACTCAATTTGAGTGGATGTGCCCTAGTTCTAGTGTTGTGTGAGAGGGAAAAGAACTTCTCTCTATCCACTCTCTCCATCCCATGCATAATTTTATACGTCTCAATCATGTCCCCCTCAGGCACCTTTTTTCTAGACTGAAGAGCTCCACTCTGATATGCCTGCATGTGGAGGATTCCCACGGCTCAGAAAGAGAATATTTCTTCACCCAGCGTGTAATTCATCTGTTTAACTCCTTGCCACAGGATGTGGTGATGGCACCTGGCCTAGATGCCTTTTAAAAGGGGATTGGATAGATTTATGGAGGAAAAGTCCATCACAGGTTACAAGCCATAAGCAACCTCCTGGTTTTAGAAGTAGGTTTTCTCTGTGGCAGGTGCAAGGGAGTGGCAGCAGGATATAGGTATCTTGTTGTCACGTGTGCTCCCTGAGGCATCTGGTGGGGCCACTGTGAGATACAGGAAGCTGAACTAGATGGGCCTTTGGCCTGATCCAGCAGGGCTAATCTTACGTTCTCAGGGGAGTCCTTTCACCTGTCCCCCACATCTTTCATGCATGGGCACACTGTCCAGCAGCATAAGGGACCATTGCAAGATGGGAGATCTGTGTCTCCTGCCTGTATTCCCATTCAGCTCTTTATCTCTGTAACTTTTTTAGATCTGACCTGAACAAACAAAATAGATGGGATTTGCATTGAACAACAGTTCAACAAAGAGGAAGTGTGATGAACTTTCTCTGGGAGGCTGTTCCAGAGCCTCTGGTCTTATCACTAATTTTCCTGGTGATCTTAATGCAAAGGTATTTGCCCAGGAAAAGTTGCAATTTCAGTACATCTGTGGAAGACGTTAAAGGTCAACACCAGCACCATGAACTTCAGTGACAGCCAGTGCAGTGCTCACAATATTGGCTGAATATGACTCCTGTGTGCCTGTCAAGAGATGAGTTTTATTTTTCTGAACTGCTTAAGGGCAGCCTCATGTAGAGCTTAGAGCTCGATCCTGCCTAAGATGCAGCGGCCGGCCTAAAGGGCCAGCCACTGCATTCTAGTCAGAATGCGGGCCGCACCAGCACGGCTGGGGAAGGTTATTCGTCCCCTTACCCCGGTGTAAGCACCAGAGGCCCCAATGGGCCTCCTTGGATGTGCACCAGCTCTTTAGCTAGTGCGTGTCCGGGGAGGCCATGTATGGCTGGCCCGGCCTGGGAGGGGGCATTGGATATCGGCGCAACCCAGCACCGATATCCCTGCCCCCTCCCAGGCCGGCCAATGGCCCCTCTCCCCACCCCTGCCCGCCCTCCCCTTGCCTGGCCAGGAGAACCCCCATGCTGTGAGAACCCCCATGGTCTGATTGGTCTTTACAGCCCATTGATAACTAGCAAACTCACCACACTTCTCCACTAATATTCTTTCTAACCTTTTTTTCTACTCCAGCTTGTTTCACTTCATCCACTCAACCACATTTCCCAAATTTTGGTTCAGGACATAGCATAGCTCACGGGTGCTTAGTTCAAGAAATATAGCACCTTAACCTAAGGTTGTTACAAGAAATGGAGGAAATCTCTCCAAGAACCAGCCTCTGAGTATGTAGTTCTAGCTAGTTACACACTTTTAAGAAAACTTCTCTTGTCTTCAATAGCCTTTCTTGGAAGTGCCATTACTGAATCATGTGCAACTGTGCCTGCTCAGGGGCCAGTGAGGTCGGGAGTCTGCTCTTGAGCCAAGAGTGCTCCCTTGATACCAAACTATCGGAAGTGCCTGACAATTGGTTGCTAAACTATTGGAGTTTCACAGTATAAATTTTCTAGTGACTAAGGTCATTTTAAAAGCAAAGAAGACTATTAGAGAAACAATGAACACTGCATTAAATAATTCATTCAACCAACCTTCTATAGCGTTGTCTTCTATGTATAAATGCTGCAGACTTCTTGGAATATAGAACGTTTGCTTCAGGTTATTGTGCCCAAGATTCAGTTCCACGAGATTAGAAATATTAAAGGCATTATAAGGAACTTCATGCAGATTGTTATGTGACATTCTTAGAGCAACAATGTTTGGAAGCGTCTGGAAATAATTATCTGGAATGAAAGAAATGGAGTTGTTTTCAAGGGATAAATACATAAGTGAAAGTGGTAGATCAGGTGGCATGGATTTCAATCTGTTGCTGCAGAGGTTGATCTGCATGAGGTTTTTCATATCTGAAAAGTGGATTCCTTTGAGCTGAGAATCATCTAGATGGTTGTGGCAGAGGTCAAGCATAGTTAAGTTTACTAAACCTTCCAAGGCTTTGCTGGGCAATCTGGCAATTTTATTGAAACCCAGGATCAGTCGTTCTAAGCCTCTGGGTAGAGTGAATGAAATTTCTTCTAACATATTATGTTCTAAGTGGAGTTGCACTAGGTTTGAAAGTTTCTCAAAGACACCAGGATCAATCATATGAGACTTAATTTTGTTGTGGCTGAGGTTAATTTCTTTCAAGGCAGTAGCATTAACAAATGATTCAACAAGCACAGCTTCAATATCATTATACTGTAGATTGAGCTGTTCGATGTGAGCAGGGATGCTTGGTATTGTCTGGAGTTTACGATTGTCGCAGTACATTGATAATGGAAAAGCAGGTGGGCAAAAGCATTCTTTAGCGCACACAGCAGGTGTGGCAGGGTAAGGAATGTTGTACTCTACATTAGGAATAAAATGGAAAACAGACGGATATTCGTTATCTAGTTCATTATCATATTCATCCTCGAAGTCATTGCTTTCGTATTGACAGAACACTATGACTCCAAAGAGAAGAGGAACAGTTAACAGCTGGCTTAGGATTCCCATGTTTAAAGTCCGATTGATGTCCTGTGAAAAGAAAAAAAAACAGTATGAAAATTTGTGACTAGTAATAAAGAAAACTATGGTACAGGAAATACTGGTATTTCTGCAGTTGGCAAGAGAGTATCTCTTTTATTAAAAATTGTTTTGACTAAGGATTTGCATAACTGGACAGTGTCGAGACTGAAATCTCGTATGCTTTTAGTTTGACCTTTTTAAAAACACTTTCTGTATTTTAAAAGTCTTTAAAAGGCTTCTTTTAAGTCTTTTTAAAATCCTGTTGCCTATGCACAGCTTGAGTCGATATGCCTCTTTGTAGGTTATTCCGTATTATCTGGGATGGGATTGAAAGTTTTGCCTGTAGCAATTTACTTTGAAGTAGTAGTAGTAGTAATCTGTTACTTTTCATGATGTAACTAGTATCTGTGATGAATGCCCTGTTTTCCCTCCTATTTTTTCCTTGGACTACTCTAATTCCCTAGAGATGTCTGCTGCCTCGCCATGCTAAAAGCTGCTGGGACATCCTCCTGCCACAGCCATTGTCTTTTGTGTTGAAAATCCCCTTCCCGAATAGCCAGGTGGTTGGATGTATAATAGTCTTTCTTTATGTCTGGGCTAGCCAAACCTCCTTATTGAGATTGGCCTTGTCTACCACCAGTTGGGCAGCCAAGCCTGCTTGTCTAGAGTGGGTTCAAGATTTGCATTCCCCTCCCAAAGTTAAGGGATAAGATCCTAAATTGAAGTGAGAAACTGATAAAAAAGCAACTGATAGAAAAGCAATCTAGAGACATAAGAACATAAGAAACGCCCTGCTGGATCAGGCCAAAAGCCCATCTAGTCCAGCTTCCTGTATCACACAGTGGCCCCACCAGATGCCTCAGGGAGCACAAGACAACAAGATAACCTGTTTCCCGTTGACACTCCCTTGCACCTGGCACAGAGAAAACCCACTTCTAAAACCAGGAGGTTGCTAATGGCTTGTAACCTGTGATGGTCTTTTCCTCCATGAATCTGTCCAAACCCCTTTTAAAGGCATCTAGGCCAGGTGCCATCACCACATCCTGTGTCAAGGAGTTCCACAGATGAATTACACGCTGGGTAAAGAAATATTTTCTTTTGTCTTTTCTAACTCTCCCTCCACTCAATTTTAGTGCATGTCCCCTAGTTCTGGTGTTGTGCGAGAGGGAGAAGAATTTCCCTCTATCCACTCTCTCCATCCCATGCATAATTTTATACGTCTCAATCATGTCCCACCTCAGGCACCTTTTTTCTAGGCGACACTGTAGCCTTTCCTCATAAGGGAGGTGTTCCAGCCCACGAATCATTCTGGTCGCTCTCTTCTGCACCTTTTCCAATTCAACTATATCCTTTTTGAGGTGTGGTGACCAGAACTGGACACAATACTCCAGATGTGGCCTTACCATCGATTTGTACAAAGGCATAATGATATTGGCCGTTTTATTCTCAATCCCTTTTTTAATGATCCCGAGCGTGGAATTGGCCTTCTTCACAGCCGCCGCACACTGGGTCGACACTTTCATCGACCTGTCCACCAGCACCCCAAGATCTCTCTCTTGATCCGTCACAGACAACTCAGAACCCATTAGCGTATATGTGAAATTTTGGTTTCTTGCCCCAATGTGCATCACTTTGCACTTACTTACATTGAAGCGCATCTGCCATTTTGCTGCCCATTCTCCCAGTTTGGAGACACTATTGAGACTGTGCATACTAACTATATTTATCTTTTTACCCTTCAAAGTAAATGTGCACCTTGCTTGATTAAATAATAAAATGGTAACAAAAATATGCAAAGGTGGTATAAAATTTAAAAATGTTTCTCTAATTCAATTATTGAGACCACTGAGAGTTTATCCAGTAAACTGTATCAATTTTTTTTTTGGGGGGGGGGCTCAGACTTGATTACTATAGCATTTGCATAGGCTTTTGTCTTCCAGGTTTTTTTCCCAATGGTAAAGAAATATTTCAAAACCTCTTTCAAGATATTTTTTCATAATGTAGGTACACCATACCCTGTGCCTTCCTTTCTCCCATATCATCCAAATTATCTATTCCACTGCTAATGAGGAACATTTTATTGCTGACAACTTTCTCCTCTTCTCCCTAGCTACTTTCTCTTCTCCACCTCACTTTAATCTCCCTACCTTCCCAAAATTTAGAAAATAAGGTAAAATGCTTGCTTTTGTATATGGCTTACTGAAAGGAGGAGGAAAAAGATACCGCTTCTTTCTTCCCAAGCATTGTTTCTGCAGAAACGTTTCACCCACACCCTCCCTCATGTCAGTTTCCACAAGCCTCATGTTTTCCTTATCTGGGTTTGACCAGAAATTATTAACCATGTACAGTACATAGTTTTCCAGTTAGTGTGTTTCCTCATTTGCTACCCAGTGTTTTTGAACTCGAGCTCATTTTTTAAAAAAGGGCTTTAATAAATATGTTAATATGTTAATAATAAATAAAAAGGGCATACTTTAATAAATATGTTAAAAATTGAATCAGCTGTATGACATTGATAGAAGTAAAGAATACTATTGTACCATTAGATAAAATTGCTGATTCCTAAATTTCAGATTAATAGGTTGGTTCTACCTCATTTAAGGTGTAGTAATGTTTACTTGTATCTCTGCAACAAACAATCTGCTACTAGGGAAGTGAAGCAAAATCATGCAGTTCTGCTAGACTTGCTTTTTCCAACCCAACATGCTACTGCAGGGGTTCTCAACCTCTTCCTGGTCAAGTACCACCTCTGGTGCCACTCTCCTGCTGCGTACCACCGGATATGACTAGGAATGACATCATCGCCAGTTACTTCCAGGTTTTCAGAGGCCAGAAAACACAGGTAGGAGGCTCTGGGTGGGTGGAAGGGCCATTCTTAGTGTTCCCAAGGGGCATGGCCAAAGGCAAGAGCCTCTCAGGAGTGAAAATGCACCACCGAAAGCGCCATGTTGGAGCAGGGTTCCGGTGGTCCAGTGGTTCAAGTACCACCAGCAGTTGGCCGAAGTACCGCTGGTGGTACTAGTATCACTGGTTGAGAACCCCTATGCTACTGTTCTATCTAGCACAATATTGTGCCAGCATTAATGGAATGGGGCTACTCTGACAGCTATTATGATCAAGTGAAAGGGCCATTCGTGTCAACACCCTCTGGTCCACCTTTGCCTTCCTAAAAGCCCTTTGTGAGTGCAACTTAAGTGGTGCAGTACAGTTATACAGTAGCACTACGTTGTGGGTACCACTGCACTATACTGATAGTTCTTTAGAATCATGACATAGCAGAACTCATAGCATCATTGACCACAACATGGAAAATGACTGTCAATTCCTTTGCAGAGCAGAAAAGAAGCTGAGAGCCTAGTAACAGAACCTTCTTTCTGCTGCTGCTGTGTCGACAAGCGTATGATCACACTGTAGATTATAAAGGACTATGCAATGCAGTCTTGTATAATTTGCTGTAACTTGTCATGTATTTTCTGAGAGTGAGTTAGATTATCTTAAGGCATCACCATATTTAACTTTCTGCATTCATCAACAGCCCAATCCTAATTAACCTTCCACTGCTGATGCAGCTGCAGTGCAGTCCCAAGGGAAGAGAACAAACGTTCCCTTACCTTGAGGAGGTCTCCATAACTGCCGCCCACTACAGAATGCAGCGCATGCCCCGTCATGCATCAGCACTGGAAAGTTGGTTAGGATTGGGCTACAACAAAGAGTAACAAAAAAAATATTTAAGGTAGAAGATCTGACAATGCATGTTCTTTGAGTTAACAGCTATGCACGTAAGAGAGCTTCATGGAATCCTAACTGGGTTAAGAGAAACCTTTTAAGTGATGGTTCTCTTACCTTTATCACAGGGGGAGCAACTGTCTGATTTACCCCAGCTTAAGCATCTTTTCTAGTGGCCATTTGTTGGTATCTGTCTTGTGATTTTTATTTTAAGATTATGAGCTCCTGTGGACAGGGAACCACATTAACATTTATTTTGCTATATTAAACCGCTTTGTGAACTTTTTTTTTTGAAAAGCAGGTTATGAATATTTTATAATATACCCTAAATGTATATAATTAAAAAGTACATGACCACTGATCAAATAAAAACAGATAATTTGAAATTTGAAACAGATAATTTCCTACCTGATAAATTGTTTGGTAGTTTCCATCCAATGAGTGTGCCACACGCTCTAAAAAGAATCAGATGGTGATGCCTTCAAAACCATACCAACAATATAAGAAGTGTCTACCCTTGTCAGTGAGTTGAAGCACTTGAAGTGTAACTTGTTGCAAAATGCTGTGGAGAAGTTTAAGATTGTGTTCCTTGTTTGACAGAATGATTTATTCAAATAAGGGTGTACTTTTCCCTGGTGAAATTATGTGGCTTAACTGTCTTTCTAATTTTTGGTTTGAGGTGCGGCAGGAATTTCCTTCACATTGAGGGTTGCTGAAGATTATTTTTAGCTTCATCCATCAAACTCTGTTTGTTTTATTGTCAGTGCCAATTCTTGTGTTCATTCAATTTGTTTACTGACAAAGTCCAGGGAAAGTAGATTATCATTCAGGTTTTTACAAGCCCACTTAACATTTTTATTTTTTTTCCTGAGTTCTTCAATCATTTTATAGTTATTTGATTGTAAACTGAATCTTAGAGTTGTTACACAGAAGCAATAACACCACTTAGTACCACTTGTCACTTGTGATTACTCCACATTTGATGACTTACAGAAGAATGTGTGAAATTGTTTCATTGACAAGCACTGTCACAACCCAAACCACATGGACTTAAGTGCACAGAAACCCATTAATTTCAGTAGTTTTAAACATGCTTGATTTCATGTTGGACTGTGGCTGTTGTGTTTTTAGTTTAAAATTCTATCTGTGGTGGTTAATTTATGACACTGTTGCCACAGAAAAAGAGTGGAGAGACAAGGAGCATATATGAAACCCTGGAAAACTACTGAGGATGCAGCAATTAGTCTCAGATTCCATTCTTACTGGATAAGAGTGATCACAAACTAAAGTATCACCATTCAACCTTTATTGCTGCTGAGATGTCTAGTAATGGGGTTGTATTTCCCCATTGATCTACTGTATATACTCGAGTATAAGTAGAGGGCATGCTTTAAGCCAAAAATCATGGAATTTCATCTGACCCATGGATGTCAAGGGTAAAACTTAGGGGTGTATGAAATTCTTCAAAAACGACATCCCAGTAATTGTTTTGAGGCAGCAACAAGTTTGGGGTGGGTAAAAAAAAAAAGAGCCATTTACCTTGTTCTGAAACAGAACAGAAAGGAGCTCTTCTCCAAACAGGAAGAAAGAAAGGTGAAGGAGCTTATGGGAGTTGTGGGCTTTGTGAGGGCAGCTGCTATGAAAGTACAGTACTGTAGGCTTCATGAAGCCTACAGTTCCCATAATCTCCTTCACCACCTGTGCTGCTTCAGAACAAGGTAAAATGGCTCTATTTTTTCCCACCCCTGTGCGTCCTGCTTCTCAGCCCGGTCGTTCCCCCCCCCCCCCCCCGCCTCACCAAGCAGCTGTTTTTAGAAGCCCCATGTATAAGTCAACTCAGGTTTTCAATTAAGGGTCAATTTTAGGGCATAATGTTTTGACTTATACACAAGTATATAGGTAGTTAAAGATAATCCACTATATCAAATAAAGGGTTTCAGTATACTGATCAGCTGGAAGCTGACCTGATAAGGACTGGGAAAGTCTGAAGCTAATACAGCAATCAGATGTTAATCATCTTCTTCCAAAGGGGGAGGTGAGGAACAGGTCTATAGCTGAAAGTGTCATCAGTCCTCCGACTTTATCAGGAGAGGACTAATTACAGTTACTTTTAACAGAACTGATATACCATATTTCTTCTATTCTAAGACGTACTTTTTTTCCCACATAAGCATCTCTAAAAATGGGGTGTGTCTTAGAACTGAGGGCGTCCTTTTTCGTGTTTTTCTGTATTTTACCACGCTTTTGCCGCTGTCATGCCATTTTGCTCCCTTTGCTCAACGCAGCGATCAGACAACGCTAACGATCAGAAAGGTGCTCAGGAGCTTGTGCCTTTGCTGCTGCGCCATTTCGCCCCCTCTGCTCAGTGCTAACAATCAGAAAGGTGCTCAAGAGCCGAGTGCCTTTGCCACCGTGCCATTTCGGGGGCCCCGCTCAGCAATCTCATCTTGAACCTGAGAGTTCGCCCCATGCTCCAGCTGACGATCAGCGAGCTCATCCGCGAGGGCAGGCAGTGTGCACTGGGGAGAGTTCGTCCGCTGAAGTGCTGGCCCCGCCCATGCTCCAGCTGACAATTGAAAAGGCGTTCAGAGCTGCTTGAGCTATTTTCCAATCGTCGGCTGGAGCGGGGGCAGGGCCGGCACTTCAGCTGATGAACTCTTCACAGCATGCCCCGCCTGCTCTCACTGACGAGCACAAAGGCACTCCGCTCCTGAGCGTGATCGTCAGCTGGAGTGCGGGGCATGCTGTGGCGAGCTCTCAGGTTCAGGGAGAGAGCGCTGAGCAGAGGGGGCCGGGGGCAAAATGGCGTAGCAGCAAAGGCACTGGGCTCCTGAGCGTCTTTCCAATCTTCAGTGGAGCGCGAGGCAAACTGGGGAGAGTTAATGCTGCACAGGCAAATTCAAAGAAGGAGGTGCGTCTTACAATTGATGGGATTTTTCAAATTTAACCAAATTGGAGGAATTAGCAATACTTGTTTAGCGAGAGGTCAAATTTAGCAGTGTCTGACAGTTTTGGGATCGTAGACTTGGTTGAGCAGTTCAAATAACCTCAAAATACGCCAAAATTAGACTACCATGAGATGAAGCTTTTCAGAAGGAGATAAAGTCCTATCGACTACCTATCCTAACCACTACCCCCCCCCCATTGACGCAGTGGCACCAAAATGGCGACTACTACATTCTGTAGTGAGGGGGCAGTCAGGAAGGCCTTCTCTGGGTAAGCCTCCACAGCGCGGACCGGTCTACTCGGACCTGTGACAGCGAAATAGCTGGCGCAGGTCCGTGTGAACCTGCACCACAGAATTGGGTCCAGGAAGGGTTGATGGGATATAGTCAGTGCCAGCGCCGCTGATCCTGCCCACTCCCCCTCCCAGACCCAATCCGCCCATCATCCCTACTAATAATATTGTTAGGATGGAATAATAATTAATTTGCTAAAGTTAGGAATTGTTCCATAACAAAGAGCCAATATAGTACAGTGGACCCTTTTTATTCGCAGATCCGGAATCCGCGGGGTCTGTGATCACAACTCTGTAAAAACAAAAAAAAGCCCCCCAATCCCCATTTCTACCTTTAAATGACCAAACCGCTGCGTTTTCAAGCCTCCATGGGGCTTCTGCAAGTTTAACGACCCACGTCCGGGTCACACGAAGGCTCTTCTCTCCTTCCAGCCTTGCCCCAATGTGCAACTTTAATTTGTCGCCTCTGATTTGAGTGATTGCAGTATAGCTGTCTCTTCCTAAAGTCCATGTGTCCTAAATGAGGTTTTATTACTTCAGGGCTGTTATCTGCAGGATTTAGCTCAACCACAGAGTCTTTTCCTTAGAGTCTGTTTATAGAAACCTTTGCAGTGTCATGAACAGCAACAATCTTAGTTGCTTCCACTGAGAGACCTTTCCTTTTTAAAAAAACATTTCTGATTAACTCTTTGCAGTGGAACTCTGGGATTCTGTATCCAGTTAGAATTTTTACTATGTATTTCTATATAATAAATGTATTCTGAATAGTCTGTGAAACTGTGGGGAAACCCACATGGGAATGTTTAATCCTGCCAGAGGGCCTGCCAGAGGATGGGGAAGTTCTCTTTACTGCAGTTTAAACTGAAAGAAGATGGAGGATTTAGCCACTCTGCTGCTGCGCAGTGTAATGAATTGGACTGGGATGGGAGATGGAAAATGATGGCTGAATGAGAGGGATTAAAGGGCATGTGTAGCTTAAGGCAGGGCTTCTTAAACTGTGGGTCATCGTGTCCCATTTGGTGGGTTGCTGCCCAGTGCTGAGGTGGGTTGCCAGCTGGGCCCACCCACCCGTGCCTCCGTTTGGCCTTTGCTGTGGTAACTATCAGTAGAGGATCTGTAACTGGAGGTGCCTGCTTCAGGCAAGTTGGTGAATTTCACCACTAGAAGGAATGGTAGACTGAAAGTGAACTAGTGGACTACTAGTGATCTAAAATGTAAGAGTAGCAGAAAATGTTGTGGTCTGCAATGGAGTTTTGCCCATGGCAGGGTGACCATACAAGAAAACCATATAAGGCAGTGGTTCTCAAACTGTGGGTCTGAGAACCCACCATTGAGAACTTTAACTGTCCCCTGCCCCCTTATGGCGTAGAAACCAGAATCACCCGAAAATCGCCGTTTTGTGGCGATCCAAAGATCGGGGAGGCCTGCAGAGGGTTGTGCAGGCCTCACCGAAGCCCCCCAAGCCCCGGTAAGTACAAAGACAGCGGTTTTTGGGGCGGTTTTGGCAGTGACGATCCCCTGGATCGCTGCTGCTGGCCTTGCCCCCACAAACACTCAGAGTTCTCCCCACCTTGCGGGGAGAACTTTGAGACAATGGCGTTGCTCCCGTCAAGCGACGGGAGCGGGCTGCCACGGGGTGACGCGCACAAAGGGGTGACACGCGCACCCCCGCGCGCGTCACCTCCGTGACACGCGTCGCCCTCCGGACGCTCTGAGGCCGGCCCAGGAGCCGGCCTCGGAGTGTCTGGCCCAGGAGCCGGCCTCGGAGCGTCCGGCCCGGCCGGTGCTCCAGGGCCTTCTGAAAGAAGGCCCAATGCGTCAATACGGGTACTTTTACTTGTTTCGCGCATGTGCAGAGACCAAACCGGCCTCGGAGCGTCCGGAGGGCGACGCGAAGTGGCGGGGGCGCACTCGGGGCAGGGTGCAGCCGGGTCGCTCCCCCCAAAAACGCGGCGCGGCCATAGGCCACGCCGCGATTTATATTGGGGGGCATAGTCGGTGGCGTCACTAGGGTGACACGCGCCCCCCCGCCTTGGGCTGACGCGCGTCCTAGTGACGCCTCTGCTTTGAGAAATGCTGATATAAGGGTTTTGCCAAGGACAGAAAGTGAGACCTGGGACATGATTAAAGGAGGTATGCCAGGAAGAAGATTTAGACTGATGTTCTTCGGAAAGGAATACTCTGTCCAGAGAAGTGTTAAACACTAAATGAGATGAAGAAGAGACTAAGAAGGACTATGAAGTGTTGATATGGACACCTTAAGTCCTGAAGATACTTCTCTAGAAATAATGACCTGCTAGCAGATCATCTGGGTACGGAAAAATACTAGTTCCCCTCATTTCAAGAAATGCTACCAGGACTACTAGAACTTTAATGAAGACCCTGGGTGCTGAACATCCAAAATTGAACCTGTTGTTGCCTGCAGCTGAACCCCATAGTCATAACAAGTAAGAGAAACTTACTATGACAGGGTCTCATAGAGAGCTGAAGATGCATCTTTTGTAAGATTGATCAAAACTTGCCTCTTGGGATAAGGATTACTTCCAATGCATAGCTGACGGTCTCCATCATCCATTGGTCACTTATGTTGTTTTTTCCAAACTTCTGCAAAACTGAATAGTCAACCTCTTATAACTGACTCCTGGAAAGGAAGGTGATAGACATGTAGAGAGAGTTTTTGGGGGCCACAACTTGGAGGGGGTGGTCCAGATATGTACTTGGAACGTTGTGGTGTGTGTGGAATTTGATTTGGAGAGACCAAAAGACAAGCTTGCTGTGTACTCTTCTTTCTTGGCTGGATAGGGAAGAATTTCGCCTTATCCTTGATCTCTGCTAAGATAGCTTGGCAAGAGCTGCTTCCCATAAAAAGATCAGCAAAGAGCTGCTTCTCAGAAGAAAGCAACACTATCTCGCTTTAGATTTGGCATCCACCCCCCCCCCCAATTTTGGGGCCAGAGACTTCTTCTACTTGGCTTCCAATCAAAAAACATTTAGGGAGACTGTCAGCACCCCGGGGATGGGTGCCCTTCAGCGGGCGCCACCCGTGAAGCACATGCTTCCCAAGGCCTCAGATATAGGACAGATATTTACAGCATCCTTCAGCCTTCCCTTGGCCTCCTCTAGTGTAAGGCTGAGTCACAGAGCTCGACTGCCTACCCTACACTGAGCCTCCTTATCAGCCTGGCATGAGCAGTTATATACTGCAAGCCCCTCCAATGTCTCACTCCCAGTGCTCCAAGTGCCTGATCCTGCAAGGATTCCTCTGGTCCCTTACCACCTCCTTATATATGAATTGAGAAAATGTGATGTAAACCCATTCAGTGTTAAGCAAAAAAACAAATGTTGCAGTGTGTGCAGCTGTTACAATGAGGATATATATTGTGTGCCTTTATATCCATTTCTCAGATTGATCTGTTTTGCAAGAGACATTTTCCAAACCAACTACAGTACTAAAACAGATCTTGTCATATGTTGTTGAAGCCTGTCTTGTGTACCTGCAGTTTAAATAAGACCACTCAGCCTGTATTCTCTTATTCAATATTATTGTGGCATTGAGTAAAATCCATGGAAAAGTAGCCTATCTTTTGAACTTTCTTACCCAGCAGCAATACAGTTAATTACTCTTAAATTACATTTGTACTGATCTGTTCACATTTTGTAAACAGGCTGCAGTAAGTCTGACTCCTGGCAGCCCATATTGCTGAGCTAATTTTTATGGGATGCTTTTCAAGGTTTATGCTGGCCAAGTAGTTAGTTGAAGCTGAATATGTGAATAATTTTACCAACTTAAAATTTGGACTTTTTTTTTCAGTTTCTGCTTATAAATCTTGTAAAATTTACATGGGGTTTGCACTGCCGAATGATTGCACATGTAAGGTAAATGTTACAAGCTCCTTCTCAGATTGTCTGAGACAGTGGAATGTGATACGTGGCATTTGGCGTTGAAGTCGGTTGTTCACTTACTGCAGAACTTTTCCATATGTTTCCTGTTAGCAGCTTTGTTCTCAAACCTAGAGTCTTCCCAGAACCAAATAGAAAGCAGATTCTTAAACTTTACTGAACACAAGAGAGCGCAAAAAAGTATTCTCAGTCTCTTTCCATTGAGCATTTCTTGACTTAAAACATATCTAATAACTTAAAGAAAATGATCTGCTCCTCTTGTATTTGTCAGTAGTACTCATGTCTCTTTCCTGTTTGCTTGCTTGCAAAACATTATTCTATCTTTTATTTAAAATTTCAATTACTGTACACCCATAAATCTTTACACTAATGATGTATGTAGAAATGTTACATATTTTACATAGCGATTAAATTTGTTGTAGCTATGCTGCCTCTTGTTAGTTAGGGTAAACTAGAACTGGTTCTATTGTTTCATAGTGTTATATTAATCATTGTAACTTCTCTGATTTCATTTCTTCAGTGATTCCAAATTGGATAGAGTCGGTATAGTATAGTGGCTAAAAGACTGAACTGTGAATCAGAAAGTTCCTGGTTAGAATTTCACTTGTGCCAGAAATTCATTAGGTAGCTGTACGTCTCCCGCCTGGCCAGGCAGGGCCCACGGAGGGAGAGGCACATCACAGGACCCCAGGTTGGACATAATGCAAGGAGAGAGTTAGGTAAGTTGCAGGTAACGTTATTTATTTAAGTTGCACAGAAAAAATAGAACCAAGGTACTCAAGTGAAAACAGGTAGCTCCCCATTGTCTCGTTACTCTCACAGACACTCCGTCTCCTAATCCTGCTTAGGATGGCGTTGTTGGGAAGGCTTGTTATTCTGCCTGACGTCTATTGGTCTTCCTTGCTCCTAAGGCCTCTTCCCATTCCGGGATGGTGGAAGATCCGTAGCTCTTCCCAGCCTTCTGTCAACAAGAGTGGCTGGTTCCACGGGCGGTTGCCCCTTTCCAATAGTTCCTCTAGCTCTTCACGCGGTGGTTTGAAGTGGATAGCCTCTTCTTTCTCCAGGAACTGCCGTCCTCTGGCTGACACAGCTTTTATCTTCTTTCCCTTTTTATCTTCCTCAGCTGTGTCTGCTCGAGCCTCTTCTTGATTGCCCTGGTCTTTGTGAGAAGACTTACTACCGGCTTGCTCTTGAGGAGGGGCGTAAGGAGCTCCCTTACAGTAGCCCTTAGCCACCCACCCACTCTCATCTTTAGCTCCCCCCCCAAAAAAATAGGGATGATAATACTCACCTTACTGAGTGTTGTGAGGATAAAAAGACTGTACAGGTGGGCCCCCGTATCCACGGATTCGCTATCCACGGTTTCAGTTATCCACGGATTGCAGGGACCCCCCCAGCTTTTACTTTTTCCCAGTAAGCTTTGTTTCTTCCTTAAACAAACAGGAGAAGCAGCCTCTGGCTGCTTATTGCAGGCAAGTAGAATGACACTAAGTCCTAGAGAGGCTCTGCAAGGTTAACAGAAACCTTGCAGAGCATCTGTAGGACTTAGTCTCGTTCTACTTGCCTGCAATGGAGGCTGATTCTGTTTGTTTTAAGGAAGAAACAAAGCTTGCTGAAAGAAAAATAAGAGCTGGGGGGACACACGCCTGCCCGCAGGGGAAGCAGGGCGGGGGCCCCCCAGGAAACCATGGAGGGGGTGTTTGCTCTTATCCATGGTTTCAAGTATCCACGGAACATATCCCCAGCGGATATGGGGGGAGTACTGTACATGCAGTTTGTGCACTCAAAAAGCACTGTACAAATGTGAAGTAGTAAGTATTAAGATACAACATGGTCTTAAAATCACTTCAGTGCTTTAAGATGCAAACCTGGTGCTCTCCCAAATTAAGTTTGTTTTCCCATTTCAAAGTACCACATATTCTCGAATATAAGACGATCTCACTGGTAAGATGAGGGCACGTTTTGAGCCATAAATCCTGAAATTTGCTGTGACCCTTTTGATAAGATGAGGGTAAAACTTAAGGACTTGTGGGGTCAGATCCTGGAAAAAGCTCAAACAATTTACCAGTAATTGTTCTGAAACAGCAACAAAAGTTTGGGGTGGGTTTAAAAAAAAAGCCATTTTACCTTGTTCTGAAGCAGCACAAAATGGAGCTCTTCTCCAAACAGGAAGAAAGGTGAAGGAGCATTTTATATTACCGTATTGGTCTGAGTATAAGACTCACTTTTTTCTCCTAATTTAAGTTTTTAAACTAGGGGTGCGTCTTATAATCAGGCTGTTGCAATTTAATGCCAGTGATTTAATTAATTTTTTTTAATAGCACCAAACTTTAAGGGTGTGTCTTATAATCAGGTGAGTCTTATACTCGGGACAATATGGTATATATGAAAATACAAAATGCAATAGGCTCCCCCCATGCAGGAGCTGAGCTCATTGCAAAGCATCACCTTTTTGCAAAGCAATGAGCTCTCTTGCAAACTAGCAGATCACCTTTTTGCAAAGCAGTTAGCTCTCTTGCAAACTATAGCAGCTTAGGTCAGCACAGCTCTTTGCAAAGGAATTAGCAACTACTGTATCTTGCAAACTGAGCTGGGCTCAGAGCAATTAGCACCTATCTGATTTTTTGAATAGCCTCAGGGCTTTGCCCCGAACATCTGATTGTCAGGGATTATACCAATGGTAGTGGGGTTTACAGGTTTAAAAGCCATGTGTATATATAGTTTTAAAATCCTTTATGAGCAAACAGGGTAAAAAACAGGGGGGGGGGTTTGTCAGGGATTAGCTTGGCTTTGATTACTGACCCTTGAATAAGACGACCCAGGCTTTTCAGGATCTATTTTAGGCATACATTTCTTGTCTTGTATGAGAGTATATACGGTACAATTCTGCTCTATCCATCTGTGGTATGCAGCAGCATCTTTTATGCACTAATGTGTGATTACTGGTTTACTCTGGTTGGCCTGATGCATATTCTAAGTACAAAACCTCCTTTCCTGATCCCCACCCATAATTTGAAAACCTCAAAGGAATAACTAGTGCTGCTTTCAGACACGGTACTGTTTTTATCCCCACTTGCAGGAATAAGGAGGTTCTTGACATTCTTCATTCTTGTTGTGCGAAGAGAAACTGTGCTTTTATATGATCGAAATCATTGTGGAAGTTTTAACATTTGTTTTGCAACCATTAATGAATTAGTAATTTAAGAGTAAAAATTGCTTATACAGTTTCTCCTGGTATAATATGTATTTTTTTGCCCAAAAAGGAACCCTGGTTAGTAGTAGGAATACAGCAAATAACATTTCACGATTGATTGATTGATTGATTGATTGATTGATTGTACTAAATAACTATTGTATTAAACACAGTACAGTATGGCATTTCACAATGAAATTATTCCACAATCTGCAAGAAGGAATATCTTTTCAGGAACTGGTAGATCCATAACTTGGCGAAGAAGAATTCTGTCCCAAGAATAAATAATTCTCTATTGCCATTAGGAGGATTGTTAAGAATTCTTTGTTCTACTCTGCTATTGAGCTGGGTTGATTTGTTCCCTTTCTGTGGTTTTTTGTTTTGTGGTTTATAGTCTTTGATTGGTGGCTGCTCATTGTTCCTTGTTTATTTTTATTTATTTTTTTATTGAATGTCGGACTGTATGTTCTTGTTGGTGAGTTGCCCTGGCACCAAAAGGCAATAAATGAGAAGATATACCAAAAGTGAAGACAGTTCACCAATTCCTTCGTAATGCTGGAAATGACTATCCATCTCTTATAAAATCAGAATACTACGGTCGGAAGGTACCTTGTTGTTGTTGTTGTTCAGTTGTTAAGTTGTGTCCGACCCTTCGTGATCCCATTGGAGGTTATCTAATCCAACCCACTCCTCAGTGCAGGCAACTGGGAGACGATCTTTGATGGGTTGACCATACAGCCTCTGCTTGAAAATCTCTAGTGAGGGAGAGTCCACAACTGCACAAGGCAGACTCTCACTCTTCCAGTGCCAGACAACTCTTATAGATAGGAAATTCTTTGTCTAGCCTTAATCTGCTTCCTGTAGCTTCAACTCATGGATTCAACTCATGGATTCAACATTCAACTCCTGCGCTCAGGAGTCACACAGAGAATGTTCTTCACTACTAGTGTTTGACAGCCCTTCAGTTGTTTGAAGAGAGCCATCCTATTTCCCCTTAGTTTTTTCTTCTCCAAGCTAAACATGACTAGCTCTTTTAACAATTTCTTATAAGACATAGTTTTCAGACCCCTCACATCTTAATTGCCCTCCTCTGAACCTGCTCCAGCTTATCAGTGTCCTCCTTGTGGGAGAAGACACAGATGTATATAACTAGGTGCTACTTTGCTTTGGGCAGGCATAGCAGCACTCTTGCATTATTTCCTTTGATAAATAACCATTCCTTATTTCTCAGGGTTATAAGAGTTGCGTTCTGTTATTTCTTTTTGAGAATGGACTGTGATTCAGAGATGGCTCTTTTTTTCAAAGACACCCTCTCCTTCCATCTCTTCATTTGTAGAAAAAAAAATCTTGCACAAACCCAGATTTGCACTGTTCTCTCTAACCGACTGATCTAAATCAGTGCCATATGTCTTCTGTTTCTTCCTTGCAGGGGCAGCAGTGTTTTGATTTTTAGCAATAGTAATTTCCTATGTGTATCAAATTGCATTTCCAAGGTTCTGTAACAGGAACCACCTAAGCTGCTTCTTCTAAGGAGTAAATCTACCAGACTTGAGGGTTCCCACTTAATACCTCTGAGGGGCCTCACGTCGACAATGAACTTTGTTATCACTCAGATATTTAAGCTACAGACAACCCAATCCTATGCTGGCCTCTGCCAGCGGTACTGGGCTCCACACTGTCACAAACGTGCCGTAAAGCACGTTGTGATGGTGTGTAGAGGTCAGTCCCACCAGCGTGGAGGCCAGGCCAGTAGGCCTCCACTGGTGAGGGAGCTGCGCCTCCCGGAGGCAGGTGAGCTACACGCCAGCTGGTGAGGAGGGAAGGGAGGCGGGTAGGAGGCATTTGGGGCCAAACAGCTGTAAATCACAAGTCTTTTGAGTTTGCACCAGTATTCTTGAAATCATTGTCTTTACTAAACAGGTTAGCCATCAGTAACAAATGCAGGTGCCACAAATTTACAACAAAATTAACAAATGCAGGTGCCACAATAATTTTTATGCACAAGGATAGCTAACTGTTTTGCTACATTTCCAGCCCAATCCTAACCAACTTTCCAGGGTAGATCCAGCCGTACCAATAGGATGGTCATAGCGCAGGGTGTTGTAAAAGCACCGTAAAGCACGTTTACGGTACCTGGCGAGTGCGCAGTGACTGGCGGCCCTTACTCCGGCTCCTGCCCGGCCCTTCACCCACCAGAGCAGGTAAGGCCTACACTGGCCGGGGCAGGGGGAGAATGGACCAGGCGGTGATGGGAGCCGACCATTGGAAGTCCCGGGCCTGGAGAGGGCTTTGGATATCGGCGGTGAGATACGCCGATATCAAAAGCGCAGGCCAGGCCAGGCCTTGCACGACCAGCGCAAATGTATGCGAGCTCCAGAGCTTGCGTACATTTGAGAAGGCCAATTGGGCCTTCCGCTGCTTGCACCCGGGAAAGAGGACAATCATCCCCTTCCTTTGAGATGCACCCAGGCTGCCCCAGGACAGCCCACGAGCTGGATAGGATATGATGGCTGACCCTTTAGGCCAGCCACCGTATCTTACACAGGGCTGCCGGAGAGGTTTAAAAAACAGTGAAATGGGACAATTTCCCAACTCAGAGCTGGTGAGGAGGGTGGAGGCTTGCCTCTGTATTTCGAGCCTCAGATGTATTCGAAGCGTCTAAGTTTTCCTCCGATTTATTCACACAATTGTTAGAAATAACTTGCATTTTTTGGGGTTGTGCTTTGTACTATACCAGGAACATTAGCAACCGAGTTTCACTCCCTTCATATGAACAAGGAGTACACTTTAATGAAACTCATGCAAGTAACACTAAACTGTGGTTTAATCTTATTTAGCATTACATCTGGACTCACCTATGTGGCTGGAACACATACAAAGATAGTCTAGAATAGGGGTGTCAAACTTGTTCCATACATACAGCAGGCCGAAGTTGGCCTGCTGAGGCTGGAAGTGACATCTTTAAGCAGGAAGTGACATCATTAAGCAGGTGATGACCAGAAACAAACACTATGTTCTCATCTAGGAACTCAGTCGTTGCAAATGACAGAAGAGAAAGAATGCATCATATTTTCAAGATATTGGAGAGCCCAATTATCGCAGGCTGCCCTTTCAGCAGCACCACTTCTGCCAGGCAATGTTCTCTCTATTTTTTTTCCTTCTGTGCAGAGCAGTTAATGACCTGAGCAGTACATAACCACTGACATCTTAAAATGGGCAATGGCCAGTCCTTCGACCAGCACTCATACTTTAATCCTGTCTCCCTCAGCCATCACACCCTGGCCCTAAGGTACTGACATCCCTAGAAGCATCACTTCTATCAGTGATCTGCACACCTTGCCTGGTTTCCTTTCAGCTGGCTCCAGCAGGCAGGAGGAATAAAAGAGAACAAAGGAAAGAGTTGACTGGCAAGGGTCTTTCAGCTCAGCAATGTCTAACTGAGTTCCTAGGTGAAAACAAAGTATTTTTGGTCATCACTTCCTTTATGACATCACTTCCTACTTAATGACATCACTTCTGACCCTCAGCAGGCGCCATGAATGCTGTTTGGCCTGCTGTGCATGAGACAGATGTATAAAGTAGTCTACAAGATGGGCTTAATAAATACCTATTCCTCAACACCTAAAGACACGAAATACCGAACATAGTTCACATGACACATCAACAGTAAGACAAACAAATTACCAGTTGATTTGCAGGGGTACTGTTTATTAGGGTTTCTTCCTACTATGCTCTTTGGGGGATTCCACATGGAATGTACTCTTGGTTTTAAAGTCTCTGACCAAGCATTTTTTCTGAGTTCCAGAAATCATGTTCAGCATTCATCAGTGCAGAAAAAATGCTGACCAGAGATGGGGGTACCTTTTTAGAACACATTGGCCCAGGGGTGGGGCTATGCAGAATACTGTCACCCCCTTTCATTTGTGGACTGTAATGAGTGAATAGAATCAGTTTCTGTACAGATTACTGGCACTGTCAACCACCAACATATACAGGTAGTCCTTGAATTACATCTTGGTTCTGTTCCGGGGGGTTGTCCTGAAGTTGGAACCAATATAAGTTGGAATAGTTCTATCATGCCTGCACAAAAGCACAGAACCGACCAGACTATGCCTGCATGAAATCACAGGCATGGCTTTCCAGAAGTTAGAAATCTGTAATCTTAATGTTCCTGATGACCATGCTGGTGTGGTCACTGACCCAGAGCCGGACATCCTACAAGCTAGGCTTCAGCAGTACGTGGACCGAGAACTACCGGAAGTACAAGCTGGGTTTCGAAGAGGCAGAGGAACTAGAGATCAAATTGCCAACATGCGCTGGATCATGGAGAAAGCCCGAGAGTTCCAAAAAACCACCTACTTCTGCTTCATTGACTACGCAAAATCCTTTGATTGTGTGGATCACAACAAACTGTGGCAAATTCTTAAAGAGATGGAGGTACCAGACCACCTTACCTGTCTCCTGAGAAACCTGTATGCGGGTCAAGAAGCAACAGTTTGAACCGGCCATGGAACAACCGATTGGTTCAAAATTGGGAAGGGAGTGCGGCAAGGCTGTATATTATCACCCTGCTTATTTAACTTATATGCAGAGTACATTATGAGAAATGCAGGGCTGAATGAATCGCAAGCCGGAATCAAGATTGCCGGGAGAAATATCAACAACCTCAGATATGCAGACGATACCACCCTAATGGCAGAAAGTGAAGAAGAACTAAAGAGCCTCTTGATGAGAGTGAAATAGGAGAGTGCAAACGTTGGCTTGAAACTCAACATTAATAAAACTAAGATCATGGCATCTGGTCCCATCAATTCCTGGCAAATAGAAGGGGCAGAAATGGAAGCAGTAACACATCTTGGAATTTTACTTTTTTGGGTTCCAAGATCACTGCAGACGGAGACAGCAGCCATGAAATTAAAAGACGCTTACTCCTTGGAAGGAAAGCTATGGCAAATTTAGATAGCATAATAAAAAGCAGAGATATCACCATGCCAACAAAAGTACGTGTAGTCAGGGCAATGGTGTTCCCAGAAGCAATGTATGGTTGCAAGAGTTGGACCATAAGGAAGGCTGAGCGCCGAAGAATAGATGCTTTCGAACTGTGGTGCTGGAGAAGACTCCTGAGAGTCCCTTGGACTGCTAGAAGATCAAATCAGTCAATTCTAAATGAAATCAACCCTGACTGTTCCCTGAAAGGACAGGTACTAAGGCTGAAACTCAAATATTTTGGCCACCTAATGCGAAGAGAGGACTCTCTGGAGAAGACTCTGATGCTGGGAAAGATTGAAGGCAAAAGGAGAAGGGGAAGGCCAAGGATGAGATGGTTAGACAGCATCACCGATGCAACAAACATGAAAATGAGCGAACTCGGGAAGATAGTGGAGGACAGGAAGGCCTGGCGGGATATGGTTCATGGGATCATGAAGGGTCAGACACGACTTAACGACTGAACAACAACAACAACAACAATTGGGAACTACCTGTAATTAAAACAGTGTGCTATGGAATGCACAAAACTGCCAGAAGGAGAGGGTTTATCTGGGTTTATATACAGTATCTCCTCTTTAATGATATAATTTATTGTAATACAGTATATCAAAATCCTTTATAAAAAAACCTAATATTTGTGCCCAACCAGTGCCCTTCTTATAAACTTGATGATCTGCATTTTATTCTTTAAAAATGTCCTTGATTTATCAGGATTAGACTGCCATCCTGTGGTGTAACTGAATATTTACTTTGCAGTAAATAGAAAATAAAAAATCTAAAAGGAAAACACCTCTACATACAGAAGAGTGATTATGCATCCAACTACATACTGAATATGTATTGATTTGTTTTTATACATTTCCACTCCACCTTTCCCCTGCAGACAGGAGGCACCCAAGGCAGTTTCAATATAAAATAAAAATTTAAAATACACATATAATTCATAATAAGAATAAGAATCTGCCTCAAAACAAAAAAAGTATTTCAGAAGTATTAGGAATTCAGAGTTTAATGAAATTCTGTGGTTGCTCTTTGAAACAAAAAAAAATATTGTTTCATATATGTTATGGTAATATATTTCATGGCATTTGAAAAAAAAATAGAAGCTAAAGGAACTGACTTTGCGGGGGAGTGGGTGGAGTACGGCAGGGATTTGCCAGCTGCGGCCATACCTGAGTCAGATGGACCTGACCACAGTGGTCTATACCTTGGTGGCATCCCAGTTGGATTACTGTATCACTCTGTACCTGGGACTGCCCTTGAAGACTGTACGTGGGGCTGCCCTTGAAGACCGGAAACTGTAATGGTGCAGAATGTGGTGGCCCCTGTGGTTACTGGAGCTCAGCAGTTTGACTCAGTTGGACCACTGCTCCTTCAGTTGCACTGGCTGCCATTTTGTTTCTGGGCCCAACTCAAAGTGCTAGTTTTGCCCCAGAACACAGAGCATTTCCTTGTGAGCAGAGTGGGCAACTCTCTCACTTTCCCTTTGGCCTTAAAGGCGAATGGAGGAGATGATTTACTCTTTTGTGCACCAGTAGTCTCAAGCAGAGACCCTCCTGAGTGCAAGGCAAACAAAAGTAGTGACTGGTGGCTTAACGGATAGGCAGTTAGAGCAGAAGCGAGCCTTATTTGAAAGACTGTACTAATGCAACTGAAGAAGTGACTATTAGTATCATGTTTTAAAGAACTGTGTAAAAAATTCTTTCTTGAATTACATTCTGTATCTACTAATCTTCCAAGTGATCTTCAGTAACATTCAAGTACGCATCACCACTTAACATGTATCCTTACATAATCATTTTACCTAGTTTGGTTTCATTTTTGGTAGGCAGTTGATTTATGATTTTATCCCATCCCCCCCCACTGACATGGGCACTCAAGGGGGCTAACATAAAATATACCTAATAAAACTACCCATGGAACAACCAATCAAGGAGCAGCAGACAATATTAAAACATCTTGGACTGAATATTTACGGGATTAAAAGCCATGGCTAAAATTAATAGGCTAACGAGCTTTCTTTCTTTTTAAATCGGATCAGCTTCAATACATGGGCTACCATCTTGCCTCAGCCTGCTGAGCCTTTCTTAACTTGAGGAAGTCCAGTAAAATCTGGATGAAACTTTTTAAAATGTTTTTAACGTTTTTTTAATTTATGTTTTAAGTTGTGATTTTATAGAGCTTTTTTTTTTTCTATTTTAGCCATGGCTTTTAATCCCATAAATATTCAGTCCAAGATTATTATTGCTGGCCATGAAAACTTCAAACCTTATTTAACCTTAAAGCAGTATATAACTATGAGCCCAATCCTATCCAACATTCCAGCGCTGATGCAGCCGCAGTGCAGCCCCGATGTAAGGGAACAAATGTTCCCGTGACTGTCCTCCTGCCGCAGGATGCAGCGTAGGCCCCATTGGCACGGCTGCATCGGCATTAGAACGTTGGATAGGATTGGACCCAAAGAAACAGACTACGTTTTTCTTTTTGTGTGATTTTGTTTTTGATTTATGTTTTCATTCACTAATAAAGGAGAATATTTTTAAAAGAATCAAATAGCAAAGCATGAACACAGCATTAACAGCAGCAAAAGAGTAAAGCAAAATAAATGGCAGCAGAAATGTTAACACACAGTTTTAAAAAAGCAGCAAATGGTAAAATAGCAAGTAAAGTGGGAATAAACAGTGGGAGACAACTAACATCAAGTCAGAAATGCCAACTGAAAAATAAAAAGTTTTAAGCCCATGCTGGAACACCTTCAGGGAGGTGGCAATTCTCAAATCCGATAGGAGGGAGTTCCATAGCTGTGGTTCTGTCGACAAGAAGGCCCTAGTTTTGGTCACTCTCCCCCTAATCTCTGTCAGGAGCAGCACACACAGCTGAGCTCCCTCTGCAGATCTCAGGGGATGGGCTAGAATGTACAGGAAGAGGTGGTCCCATAGGTACCCTGGTTGAAAGCTCTGAAGGGCTTTCTCTTGCCAATATGAGACTCCCAGGAGCAATTACTGTATCTTAATAATTTAAAATTTTAGTTTAGATGCTATATTAGCCTATTTTGAGATAATACAGAAACTACTTTGTTTACCTAGAGCCTCTGAAGAAGAGTCACTCAGTTTGTGGTGGGCTCAATACAAAATGCAGGTATCCCCCGCTTAATGATGGTTTGTTTAACGACCGCCACAGATATACGACGGTGGTCCCATAACATTACTGTAGCTGAAAAATTTCTAGTAGCTGTTACAAATAAGCTAACCTGTCATTAGCTAGCTCCATTCTGCAGCTCTCTGAAGCTCTTCACAGCCATGTCACACTTCTCCTCCAGCTAGTTTAGAGCTAGTCAATTACACTACTGTAGTCAATTACCTTTATCGCCCCAAAATGCCTTGCCCGGCAATTCTAAAGCTCTGTATTCTTTACTATAGGCCAGGGTTGGTCAAACTTGCCTAATGATACAAGAACAGAAGAATCCATGTTACTTCTAAAATTAAACCATAGCTATTTTTAAAAATGCAGGGGGCTTGCCTCTGATTATTCTACAGTTAGATGGTGCTGTTACGCTAAAGAACAAGATTCCGAAGAGAGTAGCATTTATTTTCTGATAGTAGTTGGCAACATTTGTGGGTTAAAGATACGTTAAATGTGTGGGAAGAAAACATGGATCAATTCCACTACTCTGATACCATACTATGCCCCAGTACACTGGGGTGGGGCCATAGCTTATTGGTAGAATTGCTCACGCTCTGCATACAGCAAGGTCAATCCCCAATATCTCCAGTTAGGGCTGGGAAATACCCCTCTTTGGAAAGCAAGTCAGTGGAGACAACACTAAATTGGATGAACCAATCTGATTCAGTATAAGGCAGGGTCCTGGGCTGCATGAAGAAACTAGGAAAGCCTTGGTCTGGAATACCATAATTAGATAGTGTTATTGTATGGTAGTTTGTAGAACTCCTTGTATTTCTAAAATGCCTTGCATGGAGATCCACTGGGTTTCAAAACAGGGAAAGCGCAAGTCCCTGCTGTTAGGAGGTACTCATAAGGTATAGTATTTGGGGAAATCCTCCTTTCAAAAAACAAAACACAGAAAGTCCTGGGCTTTGTCATCTCATCCTCCAAACCAGCAGAGACTGAAGGGTTACACTTGCATGCTGCCAGCAAATGTTGGCAGCAGAGAGTAGCACAGAGGAATGTGAACCCTCACCCACTGGGGTTGAGAGTTAAATCAAGGGAAGTAAGTGGCTTCTTGTTTTCCACCTGTGGCCTAAAGAAAGGGAACTGTGCTTTAAGAAACCTGTGTCTTGGGCACTTCTCCTGCAAGTCTAGCTTGGTAAGTGTTGGCGGGGGCGTCTCAGGGCCCAGGTCAGTTAGTGCTGAAGGAGAAGCCCTGGATCCCGTAGGACAGGGTCCTGCTAATTGGGAGGTATTGGCTATGGGCCATCCCCTCACTGTAAGGCACCTGCCACCATCCATCCTGATGGTCCTCAGTCAGCCCTAAGGGGCAGATCAGAGCCAAATCCCAGGATAATCCCACCCTGCTGTGGTGAGGGGTTGCTGCTAACTCTGGCTCATGAAAACACCAGTGCATTCTCTTTTCTTTCCTGGATTCCAATGATAAGCATATGCTGGCTAATCCTGGTCTTAATGTTCTCATTCTATTTTACCTGAATAGTCTCGTCTCATGTCTTTTTCTTGAGTGACTTCCATAGCCTGCCTCTTCTCGCCCAGAGCACAGTGCACTTTTGTCTCCTCCACTTTGCTGCCACCAAGCGCTGTTCCTGTGTGCATACTCTCTCTTGAACATTTAGAGGTGGTGCCTGCCTTATAGTATGGTAAGCAGGAAATGAAAAGGTAAGAAGACTTCGTCCTAAAAAGTTAGAAGTCCCTACCTTCATGGTGAGAGAACACAAACTGAATATGTTTACATTAAGTCAATCCCAGAACTGTGAAAATAAAATACCTAAAGATATTAAAGCAGAATTTCAGAAAACCAGAAGCAGGAAAAAGTGGTTATGAATTTGTCTAACTATGAACTGTCCACAGCAGAAACTGCAGTTTCTTTTAAAAGGGGGAAATTTTGCAATTACACCTAGGACCATACCCAATGAGAGGAAATGTTGACTTTTGCAAGGAAACAAAAACTTTTATCTTGGCTGTCACTTTGGCTGTTCCTTCGTGTACTTTTTAAACGGGTATGTGTTTGGATTAAGAAAAAAGCTGCAACATCGGGCCTTGTTTTAAAAGTTTTATTGTTCCTTTTAAGAAAAATACATGGCTTTTAATCCCATCTTGCCTGTTTCGTAGAGAAGCAGGAAAATCAGTCAAAGAACAGTGAAGGCGCTGGATAACAAAGATAACAGCCAACTAGAGTTAAGCAGTTCTTCGTGTTAGTCTTCACTGCAGAATATGTCAGCATGCCTGAAGTGATTTAACTTTCTCACAGAGGCTACTTCAGTCCATGCAGTGTCATTAAAGTACATAAGTGCATAGCAGAAGAATTGGAGTGTTTTCAATAACGTCGCTCAAATGCCTTCCTGTATATAAGAATGAAAAAATCCTGCAGGATCAGTTCAGAAGTCCATTTAGCCCAGCATCTTGTTTCACTTGTAGCCAACTGGATGCTTCTGGGAAGCTCACAAACATAGCATGAAGGCAATGGACATCCCCTATCATTAAAAAGGTAAAGGTGACCCCTGACAATTAAGTCCAGTTGTGTCCAACTCTAGGGTGTGGTACTCATCCCCATTTCAAAGCCCAAGAGCCAGCGTTGTCCGAAGACGCCTCTGTGGTCATGTGGCCGGCATGACTCTCCTTGCCGCAGCGCGTAGCATGCGGCTGGAACACGGAGCGCTGTTTACCTTCCCGCAAGCAGTACCTATTTATCTACTCGCATTAACATGCTTTGGAACTGCTAGGTTGGCAGGAGCTGGCCAAGCAACGAGAGCTCACCCCATCGCGGATTCGAACTGCTGACCTTTCGATCGACAGCTCATGGTTCAGCGGTTTAACCCACTGCGCCACCCGCTGGCCTATCATTGCTCCCTAGCAAATGTTCCAGAATCCATTTGTATGGCACTCCCAATAGTCCAGTATCAAAATGGCAAGAGCTCAGCTCCCATATCCCTTTCTCAGCTTACAGGGCATCCCGGTAAGTTTGTTGTACAGCACCTTCCTACCCCACACTCTGGCCTTCCTGTACACCTTTCACCCAGGCTCCTTGGTCACCATGAGGCTGCAGAGGCACTGAATATGCATGGGTCGACAGTGGCACTCTGAGTCCATCGCCAGAGGCAGTTTGAGGCACATCAAGCTCATAAGAACATAAGAGGAGTTCTGCTGGATCAGGCCAAGGGCCCGTCTGCTCTAGTTTCCTGTATTTCACAATGGCCCACCATATCCCTCTGGGAGCAAACACGACAACAAGATACCTATATTCTGTTGCCATTCCCTTTGTCTGGCATTCAGAGATAGGCCACCTCTAAAACTCAGAAGCTACATACAGTCATCATGACTTGTAACCTGTGATGGACTTTTCCACCATAAATCCATCCATTCCAATCCTGAGAGCCATGATGGTGTAGTGGTTTGGGAGTCTGACTTAGACCTGGAAGATCCAGGTTCAAATCCCCGCTCAGCCATGAAGCTTCCTGGGTGACCTTGGGCCAGTCACTATCTCTCAGCCCCACCTACCTCACAGGGTTGTTGTGAGGACAAAAAGGAAGGGAGGAAATATGTACACCGCTCTGAGCTCCTTGGAGGAAGAGCGGTATAAAAATGTGAAAAATAAATAAAGGCATCTAAACCAGGTGCCATCACAGCATCATGTGGCAAGGAATTCTACAGATTAATTACATGATGGATAAAGACATATTTCTTTTTGTCTGTTCTAACTCTCTCACCCGTCAATTTTAGTGGATGTTCCCTGGTTCTGGTGTTGTGTAAGAGGGAAAAGAACTTCCCTCTATCCATCCCATGAATAGTTTTTTTATGTCTCAATCGGGTACCCCCCTCAGAGCCCCAAACGTTGTACCCTTTCCTTGTAAAGGAGGTGCCCCAGCCCCCTAATCATTTTGGTCACTCTCTTCTGCACCTTTTCCAGTCCCAATATATCCTTTTTGAGATGTGGCGACCAGATTTGGACACAATACTCCAGATGTGACCTTACCATTGATTTGTACAATGGCATAATAATATTAGCCATTTTATTCTCAATCCTTTTTTTTTTTCAAGATCCCGAGCATAGAATTGACCTTCACAGCCACTACTCACTAGGTCAACACTTTCGAGCGAGAACGTGGCACTCATAGCGTCATGTTGGGGCAGGGTTCCAGTGGTACGGTGGTCCAAGTACCACTAGCAGCCGGCCAAAGTACCACTGATGGTATGAGTACCACTGGTTGAGAAACCCTGTATTCAGCTAAGATTCAGCCAGGAGCCATGCTATGCATTGGAGCACAGTAAGCATACAATTTTAGGTATTTAGATGTTTCTTATTTTCTTTGCTGTTTTTTTTTTATGATGTAACCTTGTCTGAGAGCCCTCTTGTGATTGTCTTGTGGATTGTGGATTGTTGATTGCTCGCATCCACATGCCTGTTGACCTTTTCAAAAAATTCTAACAGGTTTGTGAGGCAAGACTTCCCCTTGCAGAAGCCATGCTGACTCTCCCTCAGCAGAGCTTGTTCTTCTAAATCTTAAAATACATAGAAGAACAAGCTCTGCTGAGGGAGAGTCAGCATGGCTTCTGCAAGGGGAAGTCTTGCCTCACAAACCTGTTAGAATTTTTTGAAAAGGTCAACAGGCATGTGGATGCGAGCGAACCCGTGGATATTATATATCTGGATTTTCAGAAGGCGTTTGACACGGTCCCTCATGAAAGGCTCCTGCGAAAACTCCACAGTCAGGGAATAAGAGGGCAGGTCCTCTTGTGGATTAGGAACTGGTTGAAGACCAGGAAACAGCGAGTGGGAGTCAATGGGCAATTTTCACAATGGCGAGAGGTGAAAAGCGGTGTGCCCCAAGGATCGGTCTTGGGACCGGTGCTTTTCAACTTATTCATAAATGACCTGGAGTTGGGGATAGGCAGTGAGGTGGCCAAGTTTGCGGATGACACTAAACTTTTCCGGGTGGTAAAGACCAGCAGGGATTGTGAAGAGCTCCAGAAGGATCTCTCCAAACTGGGAGAATGGGCAGCAAAATGGCAGATGCGCTTCAATGTAAGTAAGTGCAAAGTGATGCACATTGGGGCAAGAAACCAAAATTTCACATATACGCTGATGGGTTCTGAGTTGTCTGTGACGGATCAAGAGAGAGATCTTGGGGTCCTGGTGGACAGGTCGATGAAAGTGTCGACCCAGTGTGCAGCGGCTGTGAAGAAGGCCAATTCCATGCTCGGGATCATTAAAAAGGGGATTGAGAATAAAACGGCCAATATCATTATGCCTTTGTACAAATCGATGGTAAGGCCACATCTGGAGTATTGTGTCCAGTTCTGGTCACCATACCTCAAAAAGGATATAATTGAATTGGAAAAGGTGCAGAAAAGAGCGACCAGAATGATTCGTGGGCTGGAGCACCTCCCTTACGAGGAAAGGCTACAGCGTCTGGGGCTTTTCAGCCTAGAAAAAAGGCGCCTGAGGGGGGACATGATTGAGACTTATAAAATTATGCATGGGATGGAGAGAGTGGATAGAGGGAAATTCTTTTCCCTCTCGCACAACACCAGAACCAGGGGACACACACTAAAATTGAGTGGAGGGAGAGTTAGAACAGACAAAAGAAAATATTTCTTTACCCAGCGTGTGATTCATCTGTGGAACTCCTTGCCACAGGATGTGGTGATGGCACCTGGCCTAGATGCCTTTAAAAGGGGGTTGGACAAATTCATGGAGGAAAAGACCATCACAGGTTACAAGCCATAAGCAACCTCCTGGTTTTTAGAAGTGGGTTTTCTCTGTGCCAGGTGCAAGGGAGTGGCGACTGAACACAGGTATCTTGTTGTCTCGTGTGCTCCCTGAGGCATCTGGTGGGGCCACTGTGTGACACAGGAAGCTGGACTAGATGGGCTTTTGGCCTGATCCAGCAGGGCTCTTCTTATGTTCTTATGTTCTTATGTCTTCTGTGAGGGTAGAGGGACTTCTGGAAGATCTTTTTACTTTGTTTTAATATTTAACTTCTTTAAGTTTATGAACTCGGTTGATTCTGTAGACCTGCGGAAGAATTGCCTCAAGGATTGTGTCTTGAGGCGGATCAAAAATAGCTGGAGGGAAAAGGAATCAAATGCACTTAAGATAGATAGCAAGCGGACCACGGATTTGCGAATGAGCAGTTGAGTGAAGAACCAGTGGAGCTGACTTCTGGTTTGAAGGACCAGGCTCAAACGCAAACACCGTGACACTGTCATTTAATTCTTTGATTTATTTAAGCAACCATGACCAAATACAGTTTGTGTTTACATGTAGGTTGAATTCAGCAATGCTACAGTACTTAAGCAATAACATGGAATGAGGTCATTATATGATGGCCACAACCTAATAGCTCCAATATACACACACAGCTCTGTGCCTGGAAGGACTCCCCCCCCCCTTTTCTTTAATGAGCAGAGGAATCCTGCACTTGTACAGAGTCCCTGTGTACACAAGTTTTTCCCTTTAGCGACAGAATACTAGATTCCAGATCTTTTTATTGTGCCCCAAACTGTGAATTGGAGTAAAGATTATTTTTTTACAGTACTGTATATAACAAAATGGCATGTGTGTACTGGCCTCCAGATAATGTAATAATTCTTCTTTAAGATCCCTATAGGACTACTACATAGCTATATTCAGTATACATACATTTTTGTTATCAAAATAGTGTACAGTTTTAGGGGGAAACTACTTGAATAAATACTAAAGGCTTTGAGGCTGTTAAGTTTACAGTATCAATATTGCCTTTCAGTTTACTATACTGAGCTAAATATTATCTAGTCTGAGTAGGTGTGTTAGACCATCAAATTAATAGTACAGTACCTTTTTAAAATTTCTTTTTAGCCAGTTTAGCATACTTTTGTTGATGTAAAGGTTCTCAATTTTTTGTTGAAATCTGGTACATGAAGCCTTTGCAATACAAAAACAATTAGTTTAACAAGAAAGGGGTTGTTTTAAACCTTTGTATTTTTCTACTAAGAAAAATACAGTCTATATAACATAGATACTTTGGTAATCAATGATAGGAAACAATGAATGAATAGCTTCCAGTTTAGTGTTCAGGAAACTTTTTTATTCTAAAAAGTTTGCTTGACTTACATGAGTTGTAAATTTAATAGAATAAAGCAAAGGACTTTTATTATTATTATTAGTGATACTAACAGCCCAATCCTTCCTAAGATGCAGCAGCTGGCCTAAAGGGCCGCCCGCTGCATCCTAGGTAGAATACGGGCTGCGCCAGTGCAGCTTAGGCTCATCTCGGGGGAACGGGATGTTCGTCCACTTCCCCCGGTGTAAGCTCTGCAGGCTCCGATGGGCCTCCTCGGATGCGCGCCAGCTCTGGAGCTGATGCGCGTCCGGGGAGGCCATATAAGGGCGGCCCGGCCTGGGATAGCGCGCTGGATATCAGCAGATATCCCTATCCCCTCCCAGGCCAGTTTGGTCAATGGCCCCCTCCCTTGCCACCCCTGCCCGCACCCTCCCCACGCCCCTGTGCTGACCAGTGTGGGCCTTACTTGCGTCAGCTGCGCAGGTTCGGTTCGGCGGCGGAGTGAGCGGTGCCGGCCTCTGCACTGGTGCCGCTTACTCCAAAGGAGCCGCAAACATGCTTTACAGCATGTTTGTGACTCCTTAGGCCTGTGGAGCATGCGCTCCGCAAGTCTAACTTTGCGCAGGATTGCGCCATAATTTACAATTTATTGAATACTTAAGGATTTTGTAAAGCTGGGATCAAATTGTCCATCTTAAACAGATTTCAAGTATTATAATGCTGGTTTTAACACTTCTGTTTTGAATAAACAATTTTATTTTCCATAATTTCCAATCTGCACACTGTTTCTGTTCAATATACAGCGAAATGTTCCAGGTTGGATATCCCAGTACTTTACAGGATTGTTGAATAAGCTAATGCCACTGTATAATGTCTTCTTCAGCCTTCCTCCTGTTGGACAAAAATCATTCACTCCCACTTTTGAAATACTATTGGAATGGAGGAAGACAACCTGTAGGAAGGCAACAAGAAAAAACGACAACTCTTGAATAATAAAAATAAAATGCATGCAGTGCAATTAAAGAATGACACAGCAGTGCTTCTATGTTTTGAAAATCTGAAAGATTTTGCTGTCCCTTCAAGTTCTGGATACAAAGTTCATATAGATGCATTGAAAAATATTCAGTTTCATCTAGTTTTGTGTTTTTAATATACTCTTAAAATGGTGAAATGTAAAAATGTTTATTAAACATTAGATTCATAATTCTAAAGCTTATATGGAGAGTAGTTTAGATCCAATTCCAGATCTAGACTACACTCCATATAAGTTAGATTGCCAAAGTGACCGCGAAAAACAAACAGGCGCAAATGTAGCACTGATCATAGCTCTGAAACTGAAAGGGAGGGAATGCCTGTGCAAAAGGGGAAGAAGTGAGGAGTTTGCAAACCTGCAGGGTGCTCCAGTCCACCTTAGTGTGTTTAGGCAATTGGGCAACTTGCCTGCACTGGGCCTTGAGGTATTTGCCTTATGGTTGGGACCATCGCAGCACATGGTCTCTATACTTACATTTGACTCCCTCCCTGCACATGTATCTGACTTTATGCTATATTGTATGCATGCTGAAAAATTAGTGTTAAGCCTGCTTATGATCCATATATATTGTTAATATTTATATTTTATTGATATATTAAAACATAAAAACAATACATATTTCATAAAGTTATAGCAAGAACAAAGCAATACATCCTACTAGCATACTATTCACTATTTTCTACATATAATTTCCAACTAAGCCAAAATAACACCCACATTCTATTCATTAAATCCACATATCATCACATCGTTCCTCTCTCTCTCTCTTAAAAAATTGATAAATGGTTTCCAGTTATTCACGAAAAGGTTAACTGACTTTTCCTTAATTAAAATTGTAAGTTTATCCATTTCAGCATAATCCAAAACTTTCAGCCACCAATCTTCCAGCGAAGGTATCTCCGAATTCTTCCGATCCATATATATTTTTACGCTCCATATTTTGGAGCGGAAAAATCGGGTAAAAATGTCTTGCTTTAACTACTACCGGTACTAACTTTAAAGGCGCTTGGCTGCTTACCGCGTTGTCATAGCACCTCCGATCTTCGTCCTTCGTTGCCGGGACTGCCCCCAGTCTTCAGCTCCAAGACGCAAGCCTCCTAGGCGCTGGACGCGACCAGGAAGCCTTGCGCAAACATCGCAGCAACTGCGATGTTTGCGGAGAGCTCCCAGTCGCGTTCGGTGCCTGAGCCAAGTTCCCAGGCGCTGGACGCGACCAGGGAACCCTGCGCTAACATTGCAGCAACTGCGATGTTTCCGGAGGGCTTGCAGGCGCATTCAGCGCCTGTGCGAAGTTCCCTGACACTAGATGCGACTTCAAAGCCATCCGGAATAATCTGAGTTCCACGGTAAGCGGCCAAGCGTCGTTAAAATTAGTACCGGTAGTAGTTAAAGCAAGACATTTTTACCCAATTTTTTCACAGCATTCAGTCCATAAGATACACAGACACTTCCCCCTATTTTTTTGGGGGGGGGGAGTGCGTCTTATGGAGCGAAAAATACGGTACACACACACACACACACACACACACACACACACACACACACACACACACACACACTGTAGTAATGTAATTACAAGACATTTCATAAGCAGTGCATACTATAAATTGAGAGATCACAAAATTAAACAGTCTGCTAAATTTTTACTTACTTGCAGATACTTTAGATCTGAGAGCCCAGAAGGAATTCTTTTCAGTTTGTTTTTTTCTAGATGTATTTCTCGTACATTTGGTAAACTAGCAAAAGTTCCATTTTCTACATCTTTGATTCTGTTGCTTCCCAGCCCCAACCTAGAAACAAATTAAGAAATTTAAATAGCTATGACTAGAGGTGGGAGAAAATGGTTTGTGTATTTTATTTTTGCAGATTTTGGTGTTTAACCAAAATGAAATGGCAGAAAGTGGTGGTCCATTTTTTCCCATTTTATCAATTGTAACCGCTTTAAAAAGTGCACTAGGTAGGTGATATAGATTGTACAGTGTCAGCAGATGAAGAATGACACAAAATTACGTGGTTTAATATTTTTTTGCAGATTTTTCAGCAGAAAGCGGTGTTAAGTGTGTTTGATTCGTTATCACCATTTTCTCCTGCCCCTAGCTATGACATTATGGTTTATAATAGTCCTTGGAAAACTTAACACATGTTGATAATTATATTAAATGTTTATATATTAAGATTTATATGCTGTATTTCAACAGAAACGTTTATGAAATAGTTTACATAGCAAAATAAATAAAAAGACAGTTCCTTATCATAAGAACATAAGAAGAGCCCTGCTGGATCAGGCCAAAGACCCATCTAGTTCAGCTTCCTGTATCTCACAGTGGCCCAGCAAATGCCTCAGGGAGCACACGAGACAACAATATACCTGTATCCTGTTGCCACTCCCTTGCATTTGGCATTCAGAGATAGCCTACTTCTAAAACTAGGAGGTTGCTTATATCCATCATGGCTTGTAACCTGTGATGGACTTTTCCTTCATAAATCTGTCCAATCCCCTTTTAAAGAAATCTAGGCCATGTGCCATCATCACCACAACCTGTGGCAAGGAGTTCCACAGATTAATTACACACTGGGTAAAGAAATATTTTCCTTTGTCTGTTCTAATTCTCCCGCCACTCAGTTTTAGTAGATGTCCCCTGGTTCTGGTGTTGTGCGAGAAGGAAAAGAACATCCCTTTATCCACTCTATTCATCGTATGGTCCGCCGATATCCTAAGCTCCTTCCCAGCCCGAGTCAGCCTTACATGGCCTCCCCGGATATATGCCAACTTCAGAGCCAACACCCTGGGAAGGGGACACTCCCAAGGTGCTCCCGGGCTGCCCGGGAATAGCATAGGATACAGCGGCTGGCCCTTTAGGCCGGCCATGTATCCTTACACAGGATTGCGCTGTAAATCTTTTGTGTTTTCTGGGATTCCTCTGATCTGGAAAGTACTGTGTGTATCCTTTCAAGTCTTTCTCCCATTGCACCTTGTCTTTCACAGCCCACCAGCTCCCAAACACACCTTCCTTCTTTGTTTCTTCAGTCGTCTTATATCATGGCCTCATTGACCTGAGGTGCCTAGGGTTACAGCTGTCAGGAGCTTGCAAATCTACTCCTTCCTTTCAGTGTCCCATTGGAGTCTGGCTCCATACTTTGGGCATTCCCAAACTTTGATTGTAACATCTGTTGAGATTGTTTATTAAAAAATAAATTTGTTTTAAACGACGGAGTTTCCCGGCAGTAGGAGAATTTTTAATGCCGTGACAACTTGCAAAAATATTTATTATTTCACTTTATAGCCCTATAACTAGTGAGACATGCAAAATTATGTACCTCCTCTTGCTTGCTTGATTTGCTCCTTAGGCAGAGATTCATCTCCCAGTTTAGGAGGCATGCTGGGTTCAAGTACCATTGGTTAAGTTTTATTTCACTTTAAAAGCATATCAAGACCAGCTTACTTCCACAAATGTCCACTTCTTTTCAATATAATTTTAATGGACTGTGAATTTATTTGCAAAATTTAACCTTACTATTAAAAAAAAACAAAAAACGGGCAACACCCCATTCAAAAAGGTATGGAGCTGTAACTTTGTGGTAGAGCACCTCCTTTGAATGTCCCAAACTTAATCCCTGGCTCCTCTAGATAGGACTGGGAAAGATCCAGGTCTGAAACATGCCAGTCCATGTAGATAATACCTGACCTAGACGGACCAACTTGGTATAAGGCAACTACCTATGAACCATTCCACATGGCTTGAATAGTTAGGTACTGTTGAGTATTTCAGTGATGATAACTCAAAGGAAATCTTCCTGTACTCATTTATAGAGTTCTCATTTGTTCTTGTGTAATGTGAGTTCTCTTGTATTTTTGGATGTTGACTATGAGAATGAAAACAGCCTTTTCCTAGTATAGTGACTCCAGCATAGGAGAAAAGAACATGTTTTTACCAAAGGAGGCACTGCCTTTCAGAGAGAGAAAGTCTGTTTCAAATGTCTTCAATACCTGTATTCTAGAACAGACATGGTGTCCTGGACCGCATTATTGGTTAATGTGCTTACAGTCTGGGAGACGAAAGAAGTTGTTTGATAAAATATAACCATTAAATATATGCAAAATCCAAATCTTCTAATTAATAAAAATTGTGCTGCATCTCGGGGGGGGGGGGAGAGCTGTGGAAGGAAAATTGGTTTAATCTATTGGTTTTATGTAATCAGTTGTTAGTTGGGGTTTTTATTTATTTATTTATTTAAAAAATGCATACCCTGCCTTATCCCATGCCAAGGTAAATGCCCAAGGCGGCTTACAACAAAGATAAAAATACATAATTTAAAACAACCCATCACCCAAACGCTAGACGAAACAAACGTTTTGAACCCCTGCTGAAATGTCATGAGGGAGGGGGTAGTTCTCAATTCCTCTGGCAAGAAGTTCCACAATTGTGACGCCACACCAAAGAAGGTTCGCCCAAGTGCTTCCATTCCTCTAACCTGAGATAGAGGTGGCACTCGCAGGAGAGCCCCCTCAGATGACCTAAGAGGGCGGGCCGGAATGTATGGGAGAAGGCGGTCCCTCAGATATCCTGGACCCAAACCGTGAAGGGCTTCAAAGGCCTTTACCAGCACCTCAAATTGGGCTCGGAAATGAATGGGCAGCCAGTGCAGCCACTGAAGCAGCGGTTCAACAAGAGTCAAACCGCCTAGCTCCAGTGACCACCCGGGCCGCCCTATTTTATTAGCCCATAAGGCACTTTATGGGTTACTCACATTTTGTATTTTACTTTTTCTACCACCCAGGTTTCACCCATTCACCCAGGTTGTCTCCCAAACCATTTCTTTAGTAATATTATTCTAAGTGGTTTAGGATCATGATGTTGTACTGGTTCTAATTATGTGTTACGATGTTTTAAACCTTGCTTCATTTAGAAGCTCTACGTGTTGACTGTATTCAGTCTTCATCAATGTTCTTTACTCTGTTGCTAAATAACAACAGATAATGACAATAAGTTGGAATATGTTTCCAACTTATATTGAGCAGCAGCTGATCATAATTGTGGAACGGATTTTATGGGCCATCTGGTCCAATGCCTAAAATAGAAAGATTTCAGATAGTTAATCATTCTGACAGGTCAAAACATCCAACAGCATTTTTGGAAAGGACGGCATTTCTCTTTTCCAAAGGCTCTTCAGTGTTTTTTTCCTCTATAGATGGTCACCTTCTCCTGTAGCTCATCCATCCCTTGTAATTCTCCTTTAAAAATCAAACATTCTTGCCACCTTTTCAGTCAGTTACCTTCTTTTTTGCAGAAGAAATCTAAATTTGTTAGCCCACCCTATATTCACCCGATTCACCTTTTCAGATGATCATTCTGGCTGAGACTGAGGATTTGGACATGTGCATGGGTCACATGACTTGTTTCTTTCACATAGCAGTCCAGTGACGTTGCGATGCCACCCCCCATTGGCATCACCACCGGAAGTGACGTCACCACCACCAACGTCACTACACATGCCTTCAGAGACGCAGGGCAGGGTGGTGGTGGGCCAAAACAATCACCTTCTCTGCCACCCACTCTTTCCGCTGCTGAAATGGTGTGGTTGTCACCCCCCCACATGTTGCCCAGGGGCAGACTCCCCCCCCCCCCAGCGACATTTCTATAGCAGTCCTCTGTTGCAGTCTGTGAACCTGCTCTGTAACCCTCTGAATTGTGGCCATTGTCAATATTCCTCACAACATTCTTTTCCTTAAATAAATAGAACTTACTCTACTTAAGAACAGCTACACAGGACACTATCTTCTGAACTTGACCACTTCCAACAAGTTGAACTACCTATTTTTCAACACGCTTTCCTCCCCTCAGGTGTTCCATTTTTGTTCTCGCCAATAACTGCTGAACTACGACTATCTCTTCATTTCCTCCCCATACTTTGACTCAGGATCCCATTTACTACTTATACTTTTCAAGTTGCCAGAACAAAATTGAACAGGTTCATGTTCAAAGTCAGTGTGTGTTCTGATTTTGTTTTTAACTGTATTCCATGTGAACCTTTTGAGTACAAGGCTCAATACTGAGGTTATTATACAATCAAGCTACAATCCCACTGAAACAAACAGCACAGTTCCTACTGATGTGAATGGAGCATGTGGATTGCTTTCTTTCCCTTAAGGTGAAGTGCTAATGTAAGGTAATCTAAAAAGTGAGTAAACATTTGCATGGAAATTGGCTTTAAAATCCTGTTGCAGTCTGTTGTGTGGACTGTGCCATCTTTTTTGACCCTGCTAAATCTCACCTGGACAAACAGAGGAATTGGCTTGGTTAAGGTTAGGCCCGCAGCGGAGATCAGGGGATCCTTAAGCAGGATTGGGCTGTCTGTGTTGACTGACAGAGGATCTCCAGGAGTCTTTCCCTCCCCTATTTGGGGTTACCAGAAATTGAACCTGCAAACTCCTGTATGCAAAGCAAGTGCTCTGATATTAAGCTACTGCCCCACCCCCCTTACAGTCCTGCAAAACAACAACAACATTGACATCTCAAATGTTCTAAAAGAATTTTCCATTGTAAGTTTTACCTTTGAAGATTTTTGTACCGAATAAAATCCTCAAGCTCTACTGCAGAAATCTTGTTATCATCTAGATGAAGTTCCAGTAGACTGGATGGCAACTCTAAGAAAGAAATGCTTCAGATGATTCACAGATACTCAGTTTAGGATGTACATTTAAATAATATGATTAGATGTGTTGGGATTAAAAGTGGAAATTGTCTCTGTTTATTTGTAGACTTGTTTGCTTACTTGAACTTGTAGTCACCCCATTCCTAAGGATGGGGTGAATTTAACACTGCTGGGAGAAAGATTACCAAATGTTGTGTCATATTATCATAGGGACTGAAATTCTGGGAAGTGTTTAGGATTGAAGCTCTACAGTACAGTTCTATATATGTTTACTCAGAAGTAAATCCTCCTGTGTTCAGTGGGGCTTATTCTCAATTAAATCAGTACAGCCATCCTTCGCTATCCATGGCCTCGGCATCTGTGGATTTCGGCATCCACGGATGCCAAGCTTGGAAGCCTCCGGAGGCCTCTTCCTTGTCGTGCTGGGCCCGCAACCTCTTCCTCCATAGGCCTTCGCGCGTCTCAGAACGCTTCCCTTAAGTCACTTCTGGTTACCTGGGTAACCGGAAGTGACTTCAGAGAAGCGTTCTGAGGCTTATAGAGGGGGTTGTGGGTCCAGCACAACATGGAAGAGGCCTCCGGAGGCCCCCCTCACAAGATCCTGTAAGTTACTGGGACATCGGGTGCTGGATTCCAGCATTCATGATATCCACGAGGGGACAGAACCAACCCCTCGCGGATACCAAGGGAGGGCTGTATAGGATTGACGCCATACAGCCCAATCCTAATCAACGTTCCAGCACCAATGCAGACACATTGCAGACCCGAGGTAAGAGAACAAACATTCTCTTATCTTGAGGAGGCCTCCGTGACTGTCCACCCACCACAGGATGCAGCGTACACCTCATTGGCACAGCTACATTGATGCTAGAAAGTTTGGGCTGTTAGTCTTAGAAACGTCTTGTTTGCATTATATATTCCTTTAGCCAAGACTGTTGCCAGTAGTAGGTTCCAGATTTGGTACCAGAGAATCATATCCTTCGCTACCCTGGTAAACCACCTTGAGTTTAGTCTTGTGAATACCTGCCAAGTCTCTTGGTGGTACCACCAATACATCATTAACCACAATATATGGTCTGGAGTCTGCCCACCATAGAAACATTTCTCATATGTTTCTCCATGCCCCGCAGGGGATTTCTAGATTCACACCTCTTTGGGGAACCTGTGGGATGGATGGGCAGCATTTTGGTGATGGTCCCAGCATTATAGAATACGTCAAAGGTAGCCCAAGTATCTTCTACCCACCCCTGGAGGTTTGTTTGTTTTATTTTAAAAATGTGTGTCTCATCCTTCTGAGACCCAGGGGAGCTTACAATGTATAAGATTAAAAACAATACAATAAAAACAAAATAATAAAGAGCAGCAGCAATTGAAACAAACAACTTGGAATGAGACAAATAGCAGTCTAAGTGTTTACTCAAAATTAAGTCCCACTGTTCAATGGGGCTTACTCTAAGGTAAATGTATATAGGATTGAAGCTGGGCAGCCCGATCCTCTCTTAGAGTGGCGGACCGCGCATTCTGCTGCTCTAAACTGTCGCAAACGCATGTGAAGCACGTTTGCGATGACTCTAGAGTAAGGGCTACCGGTGCAAAGACCGGCAGCCCTTACTCTGCCGCCCTCTGGACCCGGCACCCACCGGTGGAGGTAAGTCCTGCACCGCTTGGTGCAGGGGCGGGGGAGGGCGGGCAGGGACGTGGAGGGAGGGGGACTATTGGTGGAACTGGGCTGGGAGAGGGCGGGGATATCTGCATTCTGCCACCTCGGATGCATGCCAGTTTCAGAGCTGGCGTGCATCCGAGGAGGCCCATAGGCCCTGGGCAGCCCTACACTTGGGGAAGGAGAATGTACTGGTGCAGCCCGGGAACGGGCTCAGGATACCGTGGCCAGTCCTTTAGGTCGGCCGCAGAAAGGTGTGCTGGATCGTGCTGTCAGCCACATACAGCAGCATTTATAACAGAGCAGCTAAAGCAGAAAAAAAGAAAAGAAAAAATGATGGTGGAAGATTTACAGTAAGTATAACCCTACATACATTCAGAAGGCACGGCAAGCATTTCTATTTCATCAGGCTTTCAGAAAAATGTTCTAGTTTGATATTTTTTAATTAGTTGATTTGGATATGTTATAATTTGATTTTGATTGTAAATTGATTTTGTGTTTTATATTAATTAGAAGCTAAGTTAAGATAAAGCAGGAAAGACATTGCCTAACATACATAGAGGCTGCTGAAAGATCTAATGGAGATGAACAAGGAAATCATATGTCATTGTATATATGTACGCCATTGATCCAGACCACAAAATCTTAGTATCATATGTAGGTTTAATATCCATAATGTGATTCTAGTTCTGCCACTCTGTTCTGTTTCTGCCTATATTCATGTTATGTAAGCTCAAAGCATAGTCTTGTCAATAACTGCTAAGAGAGTGGTTCCCAGCAGAAATAGATTCACATGCTCAGCCTCCATAGGACTGCCTTGCTTCCTTTCTAGCCGTCAACAATCTGCAGCTATTTCACGTTTGAAGAAACCGTGAGAGAGCTGTGTTAGGGTATCAGCATATATGCAGTGCTATCACTGCTTGGTCAGTCACCCAGACAAGTACTTAATGAGCAGGCTGCTGTTGCAGATGGAAAGTTGTACCCCTGTGCTTCACTTGGTTCACAAGTGGCGAGGTCATCTAATCATCTGTAGAAGTGGGCCATTTATACATGTGGTACCTCAAAAAACTGTATGTAGCTTCTTTAGGTTTTCACATTGCTCTGCTGCTTCTTCGAAGGTACAGTACAGGATTAGAAGTTCTGTGCAATTTTTCAGCTGTTGGTGGGCATGCCTATTTTTTTTCTAATAAAAATAAGTGATGATCTTCACCGCATGTATAATACAGTGTTTCCAAAGGATGTAGCAGTTACATTTTAATGATTGTCAAGGTTGTTATGATAGCATAGGCTATGGAAAATTGTAAGCATAATAGTATCCTTGTGCTCTTTTCATGCTGATCTGCAGAATAGTTTTCCAAGTTAAATCTAAGTAGCCACTAGTACTTCAGAATTCTTGGCCAGTATACTTTAACAAATAGCCAAAATATATTTTTTCCCCCTGTGGTATGCTTCCATTTTTGTCATTTTAAGTTATGGAAAACATTTAGTACTTCTACTAGAAGTCTTCTAGATTCCAAAAGCGTACTGTTTATTATACTCATTTATCTGCTTTCTGCACTGTACCACAGCCTCAAGCATGTTTCTGGTTTCCATTGTGGCTTAAGAAAATATGAAATCTCCATTGCTATTAGTTCTAGGAACACTCAATATGAAAAGACCAAAGTATAGTTTTGCCTGCTGCTCTTGTTATGGAATGTTAGCATTCTAGTACTTGCGTTTTTCTATTGTAGCTTTTAATGTGCTTTACTAGTTCTGAGTTGGAAAATTAGACAGGCAAGATAATTAGTCATTAGTCTTTCTTTTTAAAGTAGCCATTAGTCTTTTTTAATCAGAAGGGGGTTAATATCTTCTCAGACCATTTTACCAATGATTTTCCTAGGAATATATCTACCTTCTTAGACTTTAACACTTGGATAAGCATGGTAAGTTGAAATATGAAGTTCTATATTAGATAACAATCTGACATAGATGCGGGCATGCTTTTGCTCATTGAAATGAATGTGTACCCATCTCTTTGGGTTGGATTGTCTGGCTTTAGTAATCTCCAAGACATTTAATCTGGTATTGAAAATCAAAGAAGATCACCCACTAGCTAATGTTAAGAGGCTTTTATAGCATGTGATCAAAGGATGATATTTGCTTCCTAAATAAAGGGGAAAACATTTGCCAAAAATGGGCCTGGTAGCATGTTACTATTTCTTGAATCTTGGTGAGTTTGTTATAACTAACACCTTGTATAGAATTACTATTTCTCCATTTATAAAGACTCTGAATGTATGCAAGTTGTTACTTGAAATGTCTGTTCTATTAACAAAGTGAAAGATGCTGAATTGTACAGTGATTCCTAGGTTCTCCATTTGTGATAGTACTGTATTCTTCATGGCTAGGCTTACCAGATCTCCAACCGGGACAGAGTGCTAGAGCTTTAGGAGAAGGAATGTGGGCAGGTGTCGCTTGTTAAACCTTAGAGCACAATCCTAGGCATGTCTACTCAGAAGCAAGCCCCATTGAACACAATGGGGCTTGCTTCTGAGTAGACATGCCTAGGATTGTGCTCTAAGGTTTAACAAGATACACCTGCCCAAATTCCTTCTCCTAAAGCTCTAGCACTCTGTCCCGGTTGGAGATCTGGTAAGCCTATTCATGGCCATTTTCTATGTAGAGAGTGTGTGTCATTGATCCAGGACCCTGGTGCCTCCTGCATCAGTCTCAATACATTAAAGACTCTGAGGAGCACAAAGACCTTTTCTCTGCATCGTCTTGGAAAGTAGCTCCTGAAACAGCTTTCTTGCATGAAGACCCCAAGAATCCATCCTTCCTGTGCCTGAGAATGTTCCCTTGCCAATATCTTCCAGTACCAATGACTCCTTTTTAGAAAGTTGCTCAGTCCTGAGGATCCCATCTTATCCACTATGCCAGTTCCAGAGGAGGCAGGAGACTTAGGAGACACTGTCCCTCTTAACAGTACTCCTTTACTCCAAGGAGATGGGCCTATAACACACCCTTCAGTACAAGAACATTCCAGCCCTTAACAGGCTTCAAACCAGTTCCAGCACAACGCTCCATTTTATTTGCTCTCTGGCCCTATGCCCTGCTGGTTAGCTCTTAACCTTGAGCTTTCCCAAGTTTAGATGTTAAACTAACATTGTACTCTTCTTGACAAGCTCTGCAACTCATTTACAGCTGAGACTGCAGATACTCCATAGCAGTGGTCTTTGTTATAAAGCAGTGGCCCCTTATACACGATTTAGGTTACAGGCTTGTAGACATTTACCTGGGAGTAAGTCCCATTGAATTCAGTGGGACTTACTTCTGAGTAGGTATGCCTAGGATTACAGTGTTAGCCATGAACAGGAAGGTGTATATTGTTCCGTTTATCAGCATTTTGTAGCTTTCAGATGAGCATCCATTTCTATAGCTAGCTCCATTCATTTGAGGAGTAGTTGTAGTAGTGAACCTCAAGAAACACCTACGTCTCGCACTTTTCAATACCTTGTGGCATATGGAAAAAATGTACTGTATACCCTCTTTAAATATGTGTTTTTTTCTTAGTATGTGTGTGGCCTAGGTGTACATGTACATTTACCCAACTGTAGGCATGCTCAAGGCCAGCAGGTGGCGCAGTGGGTTAAACCACTGAACCATAAGCTGTCGATCGAAAGGTCGGCAGTTCGATTCCTGCGACGGGGTGAGCGCTCGTTGCTTGGCCAGCTCCTGCCAACCTAGCAGTTCCAAAGCATGTCAATGCGAGTAGATAAATAGGTACCGCTTGCGGGAAGGTAAACAGCGCTCCGTGTTCCAGCTGCATGCTACGCGCTGCGGCAAGGAGAGTCATGCTGGCCACATGACCACGGAGGCGTCTTCGGACAATGCTGGCTCTTCGGCTTTGAAATGGAGATGAGCACCACACCCTAGAGTCGGACACGACTGGACTTAATTGTCAGGGGATACCTTTACCTTTTTAGGCATGCTCATGGTCTCATAAATCCCAGTCATTAAGGTTTGCAGATTTCATTTTTGGAAAGAAGTTATTACATTTTGCTAACTAGTAGATTACCACAACTCTTTTAAATTTAACAAGCATAGCATAACCAGCATAGTATCACTCTAACAAATAGAAAGCAATGTAAATAGCAACATGTTATTGCTAAATCAATCAATGCACTTGATTTAAAAATAAAAGGCACCATACCTTTAGGGACAGAGGTTAATTTTGCTTCTGCAATTCTAATATGATAGACTGTCACACCTTCAAAAGCCCCAGGTTCTATGCCTCCATTATCAAGAGGATTTGCACTCATCTCTGTAAAAAAAAAAAAGCACTTTAAGAGTTGTGGTTGGTGACTACTGGAGTTTAAATCCCCCTCCCCACATCAGGACTTTTACACCACTAATAAAGGGAAAAAATGCATTAAACATGTACAGAGTGCCATGGTTTACCCACTGAGAAACATCAGCTATTCTCTGTATGCTCTTAGATAGCAGTAATAACTTCTGCGTAAGAGGATATAACAGCGGTTCCCAAATAGCATTGAGCTCCAACACCTCTCATTTAGAAATTAAGCCATAGCAAATAACATAAGTCCTTAAGTTCATGTAGATTTTTTTTGTAAGAATACAGCGCTTACTAAAAGCCACAACTACATCAAAGCTTCCAAATTGTCAGGGTACACTTGCTCCTAGCTGCATGGTATTCTTTCAAAAGCTTCATTTGGCCTTTCAAAAACCAAACATTTCCATAAAATTGAAGAACTAATTATTTCAGCTGCATGAACAAGGATGAGGTGTTTAATTTGAGCCAGGGCCCTTCAGAGCTTAACTTATTTTCCAAGCCATGGCTTAACCATAGAAATGTGAAGTCATAACCTCTAGCTATGTGCAGAGTACCTCTCATCACTGAGTAATTACAACCAGACTTCATATGGCTGTGATTAGGGAGAACATCTTTAGATTAGGGGGGTGGAATAGAGTGTCTATCAGCTAAACAGCAACAGACTTTAGACTCCACACTTTTTATTTTGGAAATTCACTGACAAACTACTCTCTCTAATAGGCCAAAAAGAAAGCTAGACTGTAAAAGCCAGCTCTCTCACTCTCTCTCTCTCACTCTCTCCCCTCTTAGGAGCACTCAGGAAGATTATCACAATATCTGACATCCATGTGGAAAGGGAAGTCTAGATGCTTGCACTTGCAAAGAGTCAAGTTGAAAAACCTAGCCACGCTAATAAAAGGCCTAATATATGTAGTTCAAACTCAGATGGGGGGGGGGGAGGGAGACTGAATGAGCCATGTGATGACTCAGACCGTCTGACTTGTGTCTCTATGGTCAGCAGCCAGGCCACAGATGATTCCAGCACGCAAGTGATGAGCTCTCCATGACTCTGGTTTCTCTCAGTCCTATGAACAGGCTGACCATATCCAAAATGGGACAGGGTGCCTATACCTTTAACCATTGTAAGAAGAGGAAATTTGGGCAGGTGTAGCTTGTTGCACCCTTCCATGATGAACTGCACCTGCCCAAATTCCAGTGGTTAAAAGGTATAGGCACCCTGTCCCTTTTTGGATATGGTCAGCCTACCTATGACAACTTTTGTGATTTGTCTTTGCAGGATACACAAGAAGCTAAGAGGCAGGCAACAAGGAATCGGGAACCTGTTTTAGAAGCATAGCTAGAAAAAAATTGACTCACTACTGGGAGACATTTGTCCAGCTACATCCCAAATTGAGAAGATACAGCCTGAGTCATTGTATGACTCACTGTAAAATCTCTCTTCTCCTCCACACCCCATCTGCAAGTTGGTTTGAACAAAACAAGTAAGAAAACAAACAAGGTGATGCAGTTGGTGGTGGTCGTCGCATTTTTCCTTCCTTCCTTCATTTTCCTAGACCGTTAGAATTGGAAGTGACCTTGGAGGTCATCTAGTACAACCTCCTGTTCAGTTCAAACAACTTATACAGTGTCCCTATTGGGAGGTCCTCTCCCTTCTAGCCATAATGATAGAGTCACCAGTGTGTTGTAACTAAACTAACCACTGTCATTTTAGTCTGGTTGTCTTCGCAGCTGACAGCATTGGTTGTGCTACTGCACTTTTGAATACCTGTGTTTTAGCAGTGAAAAGTTGTTTTTAGTACTAGTGTTTGTTTGTTTATTTATTTATTTATTTATTTATTATTTATTTACAGTATTTTTACCACGCCTTTCTCCCCGAAGGGACCCAAGGCGGCTTACAACGTAAAAAATACAATACAATACAGAAAGTAATCACTTTTTAAAACAGTAAAAAATAATTAACAAAACTAATAAAAACATCTAAAAATTAGATGTTAGTCCTCTGTGTCATTCACAGAAAACAGGGATCTGAAATGCGTGTTGGTAATAGTAGGTAATTCAAACAGGCTAAGCAACTAGATATTTATTTTAAATTAGAACCTTTTAATGCATGCACATGTGTGTGTGCGTTCTTGATCATTTCATGCTTGCAGTATTCAGCTTGCACCATGCAGAGCTTTTGGTGCAGTATTTGCTTGTATACTGCTCAGTTAATTCCTGACTTAAGGCAATACAACTCTTTTTATAGAGGAGAGCTGAACGGCTGGGAATGCGCATGCGATTTGCAAACTCTTTTAGAAGATTGCTGTTATAGTTGTGGGGGATTTTTTAAAATGGTTTTTTTTTGTTGAACTTTCCTAGGACTTTGGAATGTTGTTCAAACTGAAAGCGGCCAAAGTTGCTTTGGCTAGTTTATGACTAGCTTGTCCACATCTGTGCTGGAAGGTAGTAAGTCTAATCTCTGGGGTAAATATGTAGACAGTGACCCTTGGGGAATGACCAGTTTACTGATTAATCTTTTACTTAAGTTCAGGCTCTGCACTCTGGTCTTGATCGATAGCAGCAGAAAGAATCATGATGATTAATGCCGAATTCTGCATAATACATGTGTCCCACTGTACAGATACAGTTCTAATCTTCCCCAACATCTACATAGAGAAAATAGAAGTCAAAAAATGTTGTTGAAGTTCCTTTTTAAAATACAAGTTAAACTTCTTCCCACCAAACATGGTTTGCTTTCATATTTTACAGGGCTTGAAATGATGACTTTTTAATCTGTAAAGCAGTTGTGCGTGACTTTTCAAATTAAGTGTTCATCCTCATATAGAGCAGCATAAAGTTGTTATAAGCATTTGAAGGTGCAGTGAAGCTTATACTATCTGCAAATTTTGTTAGATTTTTATTTTGATTCTGAAACATGATGGTTTTCTGATGCAGGAATGGAAACATTGAGATGTCTTGAAAATTCATTTGGGCAGAGCAATCCTGCCTAAGGATCCGCTGGGCGGCCCAGGCCGCCTGCCGGATCCCGTGCTTCACCACGGGCAGGCTACCGCTCGGCCGGAGGTCTACTTGGGGAAGGGGATGCTCTTCCCCTTCCCCAAGTGTAAATGACACTCCGGCCGATTGGCCTCGGATTGCCGCCAACGAAATCGCTGGCAGAAGTAAGAGGAGGCCGTGTAAAGGCCCAGCCAAGCGGCGGTGGTCAGGATACGGCAACCTCCCTCCCCCGCCGATCCCTGCCCCCCCCGGCCGCTGGATCCTTACCTGGGTCCTCTGGCAGTCAGGCGAGGGCTTGGTCAGTGGAGCAGGGAAGGCTGGCCTTGCGCCGGCCTTCCCTGCTGTCAAGTCGGCGTGAACATGCCTTATGGCACGTTCGCGACGGCTAAGGGCAGCAGAACGCTCATTCCACCGCCCTAGACTTGCGCAGGATTGCGCAGGTAAATTCTCAATCACACATTCATCATAATCTCCGGTAGTAAAATCTCATATCCCTGACTCAGATTGCCTGCATCTGGGCTCTGCTTGCTACCTACTCTCTCCTCTTTATCTTAAGGCCAAACTAGATGACATGTCCATTTTATGATTGGGGCATACGTGCTTGGGTTTTTTTTAAAAATGTAGACGCAACACCATGCCTCAGTCTTGACTAGGACTAAGCAGAGAAAGGAGGGGTCTTTAGCCAGCCATTATTTGTGTTTGTTATCAACCTCCCTCTTCTCTCCATTGAGTCCTTGAGCATGTTCAGAGAGCTTAAGAAAGAGATGGGGTCTTCTCTGATATGTGCTGATGTACAGAGGAAGGTGAGAAACAGAAGAGTCTCACCTGTTGTTGAGAAGGGCTCTTCTGTTCCTTACCTTCTCAAAAATGGTGATAGAAATGAGATCTCTGTGGAGGGGATCTGTGTGGTTCTGCTCAACAGAGGACTAGGGATACTGTTCCCTGGAGTGGATTTGCGGGTGCCTGGTCTTAATTCTTTGCCCTTTCCATGGTCACAATCTCAGACTCGAGCATAATGGGGGGAGGCAAAGGGTTAAAGCTCTTTCCCCAGGCTACAGATCTGGGTCCCATACCGCTGCTTTTATATTTTCAAATAACAAATGTGCAGTCCCCAGTCACACAGTAAGCATACTGTATTGTTTAGTCGCATTTCTATCAGTGACTGTGTGAGAGGCGACTAGCTTGGAAGTGGCACCCTTTTTCTTTCGTTGCTGATAGTTGAAATAAATACTTCAGTGTACAGTACTTGCTTCCTGGTGTTGATATAAATAGTGCACTTACCTAAAACGTGTAAAGATTTCATTCCCTTAAATGCGTCTTTGTGTATCTTTTTAACCTTATTATCGTGAATTCTTATCTCAGCTAAACCTTTTGGCAGATTTGCAGGGATCTCAGTTAAATGATTGTGGGACAAATAGAGACGCCGCAACTTCTTTGTTGATTGAAAGGCCTTAGGGTGGATCTTGGTTATTTTGTTGTTGTTTAAGGCAAGTGCCTAGGCAAAATGTGAAAAGATGAAGTTAGAAAAATGTATCCGCTTAGGATATTATATTTTTAAAAATTACACCTCTATTCCTTTTTTTTTTTTTGCATTGGATTTAACAAAGACTAAGTAAAACTACATATTTTACATATCAGCAGTCACCAATATCAAATGGTTATATGTATGATTTTAGAATTAAAGGAAGAAGGAAAGTGAGGACTTCAGAATATGAATAGTAATTAATATTCAGTAGTTCTTTAGTAGCCGAAACCTATGGTAGTTTTTCTCAAAACATAAGTCCTGTGTTCAGTTTTGCTGGCTCCCAAGTGATCATAAGATGAGCATAGCTTCAGTTGCTAAGATTTAACCTGGAAAATGAAAATATTTGTTGTCCGGACACCAGAGAAACTACAGCCATATTTTGATTTTTCTCAGTCATTCAAGTTCTGCTTTGAAGGTTGGTGTACTGTCTGATGGCCATATTTAGGACCAGAAAGGAAATTTCTTCATGGAAAGAACTAGTACAGTATTGGGGAGGGTGTCAATATGACCTTTAGGGGGCAGTTATGTACTCTTTGCTTTCAGCAATGTGCGAGTGAGTTTTACTACAGTACTTTCTTGTACTTTTAACACCATATCTTAGTATTACAGTTTGTATTCCACTACAGTTTGGGGCTTCAAGTGGCCATTGGCCCCGGCGACCTGGGAGGGGGCAGGGGACGGCCTTCAGCCGAATCCAACCCCCCGCCGGGCACCAGAGCCTTTCATTGGCCTCCTCTACTTCCGTCAGCAAAATAGCTGGCGGAAATCCGAGGAGACCAATAGGGCCTAGCCCCGGTTACACTCAGAAAAGGAAACAAGCGTCTCCTTCCCCGAGTAGACCTCCCGCCTGGCAGCCACGCTGGCTGCTAGTGCACAGGATCCGGCGGGCAGCCATGGGCCACCGGCTGTCTCTTAGGCAGGATTGCGCTGTAAGACAGAGGGAAAGGGAATACGATCCTGTTGCATGCTGGTGCCTCTGGAATCCCTCCCCGTTTCGCCTCCCGCCCTTCAAAACATTCCCCCATCTGTATTCCCTGCGCCCTCTTACCTGTGCTCCATGGCCATTTACAACAGCAGATACTCTGTTCGGCTATCTTACCTCTTAGAATTGGGTCATAAATATATTTTCTACCTTATCTTGGAGACTGAGATATGCTAACATTGACATTCACCTAGTTAGCTTTATGACTAAGCAAATATTGCAACCTTTTAGAGCCCCACATTTTTGCTGTAAGTAAAAGAGAACTTGAGACTCGTAACTTTCATTTCTTATGTCTAAACAACTGCTGACTGTAAGCTAGAAGTATGTTGCTGTAGTTCGTTATCCTTTGATGTCCAACAGTTGTTTGGCAGCTTTTTCAAAAGAAAACAGAAAGCACAGGAGGACGCAAAGAATATCAAACTGTCCTTAGGATATCCAAAAGCATATGTGCCAGCTGAACATGAACAGGAGACTAATTTGTTTGCCAAGTATAGTAAAGGCCTGCTCAGTGTCATAACTAACTCTGCTCATAACTAACTTTGTAATTCAAGTAAAAACAATACACTTTTTGTTATTTTTTTGTTTGATTAGATTGTATTGCTACTATAATACACCCAGTATGAATTATAAGAAATTGAAAGTGGGTCGTCTTAGAAATTTTATATAAACTTTATATAACATATAGGAAACTATGCATCACTTATATATTAGCTAATATTATTACAGTTCTGGTTATAAAATATTATTGAACTTTTGTAACTACTTTATAACTGCTACATTAAACAAAATTACTTTATTATGAGACCAAGATCTTTCTGTCAGTGAATATTCACCTGGCTACTTACTGTATTCGTTTGTTACCCAAGTCCCTGGAAAGCATGGTATTTCATTTACTTACCTGGTATTTTGACATATGAAGACTTCTGTACTTTATACTGTACTTTAGAGAGGCAAAATTAATTAATTTGTTCTGAACAGACTTGGTCATTAGGTAATTAAGCTGCAAACAGGGATCTGCAAGCAGCGTGGTCCAAACTGCAGCTTGTGCAAGGACTAGCTGCTGCCTTCTTGCACTGTCTAGTTGCCTCACCCCCCCTGGGGGGGAACACATGTTTTTGACTATTCCCTATTCCCTATTCCCACCCCCACCCTGAAATCTGTTTCCAAGTATTGGTCTGAAATAATCTTCAAGGTGTATTAATCAACGTTGAATGTTGTTGTGCATACAGAGGCTTAGGTCAAATAATAGCTAATATCTTATAACCTTTATGTTTTTGTGTATTTGTCTACTTTTTAAGCTACTGCATGTCAAGCCAATATTTCAGCTGTAAGTATGATAGATTGTAATAGTCTTTAGATTAACAGTTGGAAAGTTAACTTACATAAAGTGATGCAAGTCCTTTAAGATCATTTTCCTTGACCTCTCTAATTTTGTTGTTTTGAAGGTCTATCATGCGTGTATCAAGAGGAATATTCCTTGGTATGGAGGTCAAACCTGTATATTAGGAATAATAAATAAAACATAAATATGTGTCACCAAACATTAAATAAATATGTCCCCAAACATTAGTCTAAAATCTTAATATTATGTATTTGTTTCAGAATCAGCAATTAGGACAGATGACTGCAGATTTATGATGGGCAGCGCAATCCTGTCTAGAATGCAGCGGCACCATGCCCAAGGCAGCGGTTGCATCATAGCCAGAATTGGCTGGGTCCATGCCAGCAGAGCTGGAGCGCTCCTTGGAGGAAAGGGACGTTTGTCCCTTTCCCCCGGGTAGAGCCCCAGCAGGCCCAATGGGCCTCCTCGGATATGCGCCAGCAAAATGGTTGGCGCAAATCCAGGAGGCCCATGTAATCCCATCAGGCTCGGGCAGGGGGATAGGATTCTGTTTTAGGTAGCCCTCATGGGCAGATTTTAGGAGAATATAGGGGGCTGGAGAGGGAAGGAGAAATTGCCAAAAACCACTTCCCCTCTTGTATGAGCAAGAGATTGCACAAGCAGAAGACCCAGAAGATTTTCAATGGCTGCTGAACCCTGCCACTGCCCTGAGATAATTTCTGGTCATCATTGGCAACCAGGCAGGTACTTAATAGTCTGAGTGTAAGCCACTTTGGATGCCCTTCGGGTGGAAAAGCAGTATAAAATCAGTGAATATGAGTAATAATTGTTATATACAAGTAATTCCAGTGAAAATCTGGAAAGATTTTAGCCTTACCCAAATCAGAACAGTGGACAACTCTTGAGTAGCATTGACATCCAAAAGGGCATACTGGAAATAAATCAAAGGGTATTATGGGTGCCCTAGTTGGAAAAAGAGAATTATCCTTGTCGTCGTCATCCTTGTCGTCGTCGTCGTCGTCATCATCATCTAGGTCTTCCATATCCATGAGCATCATGTTCTTGAATGTGAAGTATGAAGGGTTTATGAAAGGCTTAGCAGAGCACAAAGTCAAGAGGAGTAAGAGCATATATTCCCTCATGTCTTCAAAGCACACACGCCTAGAATAAAGTAATGTATAACTTATTGAATGCAGAATGGAAAATACCTTCAGTGAATTTGTAACTTCACTTACTATAAAAAAATAGGTAAGTTGCTAGATACACGTGTCCAGAATGTGTCCATTTTTAGTTCATTTTTGGAGGACTCGTTCGGTGGATTGCTATCTGGTTATGTTTCCTTGTTTTTTTTTTTGGTATATGATAACTTGAATGTGGAACTCTCTATTCTTCCTAGAACTATGTCGTAATGAGAAAAAGAGTATGATGGGTTCAAGTTACATACCTTCAGTAAGGTCTAACTGGACTTGTAGATACTGAGAGAAGAACTTGGGCCATTGAACAGAGCTAGGAAGATTTAGGGAAGCTTGTAGACCCTATCTTCCAGACAGGGTCCCAGAGCTGCAAGCATAGAAGCATGTGCAATCAGTTCTCTTTATATGCGAATTCGCTATCTGCGAGGGGCAGAATTGCCACCTATCTCTCGGTATCTGCGGTCTGTTCTCACTATCTGGGATCTTGTCAGGGCCATTGTTCTCATGGGTGTGTACTTAGCTCCCCCCTCCCAGGTCTCCTGGGTCTGGGAGCAAATTTATAGGTCTGGTCTGGGAGCAAATTTCCCTCTTGCCATTTGCAACGCAGTGGGAACTGTTGTTTGCTCTGTGTGCCTGGCACCGACGTTGCTCTGGGAACAAATTTCCCTGCCTTGCTGCTTTTACTATAAAAGGTAATCTCTCTCTTCTGGAGTTGGTGTGTGTGTGTGTGGGTGGGTGGGTGGGTGGGTGGGCATAATGTTGTTAGGAAGGAATAATAATTAATGTGCTAGAGTTAGGAGTTGTCCCATAACAAAGAGCCAATGTGGTTTACTGGATACTGCCCCCACAATCACCCAGCCCATAAACTTCAAGGTAAGATTCAGGTTCACAAAGTTCATATAGTGTATGGTGAAGATGGTCCCCTGGAACCTAAACCCATTTTCCCATAGGCGCAATGATTCGGTATCCGCTAATTCGGTATCCACTAGGTTTTCCAGGAACCTAACCCTAGCAGATAACGGGAACTGACTGTATTTGAAAGGTAATTGAATCAAACTCCCTCCTCTACCAGTGAATCTAGGCAATGTAGATCTCAGTGTGCCAGAAGCAGAGTGCAGTGGCTCTTCAGAAAGGTGAAACCTGAAAGGACAAATTTGCAGTTTTCCTCCTTCCTTCCATTCTTTGTGGACAGATCTTGCAATAATGAAGAATGAGATGCTACAGGCAGAAGTTATAACACATGGCTTTAGATGTATTTGTGAGTTAATGATACATATTATCGCATAGCAACAGACTGAGAAAATAAATAATGGAGGCATTGAGTTACAATCTGTGAAGTAATAGAATATGCAGGCACTTGTCTATGATTTATGACTCTCCTCCAGTGTCCTTATATTGCCGTTTTGCTTATATAAAACCTTGCTAAATAGACCCAATATAAGAGTCTTATTGGTAGCTAACCTTGATGGATATACAGTTGGACCTCTGTATCCATGGTTCTGTTCTGGACCTCCCCCCACGGATACTGAAATCCACGTAACACGAAATCACTGTAGTGCAGATATGGGGGTCACTGTAAAAACCTGGAAAAAAGGGGGGAAGGTTAAAAATAGTGTTCCTTACCTTTTGGCTGGCAAACCCGCTCCTTTTGTAGGACTGTTGCTCGACGTCCCCCCTCCCTTCCCCAAGGTCGGTCCAGAATGCATTGGGGCAAGTCTGGGGATGGGAGGGGGAAAATTGAGCGACCTGGAAGAGGCTGTAGGAGCGCGATTTCACTCTCTATAGCCCTGCAAATGAAGTGGTTTGCCAGCCAAAAAGTAAGGAACACTATTTTTAACTTTTCCCCCCAGGTTTTTACAGTGACCCCTGTACCCACGTTGAGACAAATCCACGGATAGAGGGTGTCCACTGTACACTATTGGGTAATAATAATGGAGGGTTATATTGAATTATCTAGCATAATAGACATCTTATTAAAAAGTCACAGATTTACTAATTGAAATAGAAGCTTACTGAATTCAGTGGGATGTGACTGAATGGAAAGTAAAACAAAAATCCTGGTGTGACGGGCAGCGCAATCCACCGGAAGCTGCTGGCACTGGAGCGAGCGTTCCGGTGCCGGGAGACATCGCAAACATGCCATAAAGCACATTCGCGACGACTCGAGAGCAAGGAAGGTTGGCACAGAGGCCGGCATCCCTTGCTCCGTTGCCAGAGTGCCCCTGCAGCCGCCAGACCAGGTAAGCCAGGATTCAGCGGTTGCGGGGGTGTTTTGCCAGGTGAGGGAGAGGGGCCATTGGCCCAGCTGGCCCGGGAAGGAGCGGGGAATGGCCTCAGCCATATCCCCGGCCCCGCTGGGCCGGCTAGGCCGTTACACGGCCTCCTCTGACTTCCGCTAGCTATTAGCTGGCGGAAATTCGAGGAGGTCGATCGGGCCTGCCCCGGTTTACACTTGGGAAAGGGGACGAGCGTCCCCTTCCCCGAGTAGACCTCCAGCCCAGCGGCAGCATGGCAACCGGTGCACAGGGTCCAGCGGGCGGCCATGGGCTGCCCACCGGATCCTTATGATGGATTGTGCCGTAACGGGATACAATCTCACCCTACTTTCACTGTTCCACAGTCTTGGTTCTAACACCCACACTTGCAGCAAGGTGAACAGGCAAACCCCTAAGAAGCATCAGATGTTTCCATTGATAAGCCTGGGCAAATATTTGGGGGGGACATGTGATCTCGCTTTTTATAGCATCTGGACATTAACCAGGTTTTTCTTGTGGGATTTTTGTACTGGGCAGAAGGGTTGCCTGCGTTTCTGAATTTCCTGTTCTTCAAAATCATATGTCCTTTATTGACCAATGGACCGGCTCAAAGCCAACCTCTTGTGAAGAAGATGCTCAACAATAAAAAAAACAGCAAAGATAATTGCCTCTACATCTGGATGACTCAGTGGATGTGCGGCATCACAGAAGCCTCTGGGGGTGCTTGAAAGCTTCGAAGCACTTGGAAAAATAGGGGGAAATCAGGAATTGTTCATCACAGCCATTACATAGATGGCACTATATATAAATAATAATGAAAAGCATCCTATTTCTCTCAATAATTTGGATTGGTGCCCTAGTGCTGTTTCCAGTGTTCTTTTTTTAAGAATGTAAGCATGCACATATGCGTTAAGAGGCAGGCAGACCTAAGACAGGAAAAGTGATGTGTTTGTTTCCTAGAAAAAAATGCATTTATAAAACTGCAGAAGCCTATTTTTTTCTGAGAAAGAGGCATTTGTTACCTTTCCTGTGTTTCATTTCCAAGTATCTGGAAACATGAGTATGTGCTTCAAAAATAAATATTGGAAGCAGTGTTTTATAGTGCCTGACATTTTGTTCAGATTTCAGCACTGCTAATAGGTGTCCTCGAAACAGAAATGGGAGTGCATTGATGCTTGACAGCATTGAAATGTGCAGTGAAGTTTGTAGTTCTTGCTGAGCCAGCAGAGTGAAAACCACAAAGGGAGGGAATTTGGGGAGTGATCCAATGAAACTCCTCAATGGTTCTTCCTGAGCTGTGTCAATTTTGTCCCTCTAAGGGTATACATTCCATCATTTGGAATTAACTCATTCTGGAGACCTACTACTTTGTTGTTCAGTATTCATAGTAATATCGTCGATGCTAAAACAACAAAACATTTTTCAACACTTTAAAGACTAACCAATTTGTTGTGGTATAAGCTCTTATGGACCAGAGCTCACTTAAGCAGATGCATCCAATCCATAATTCTGTTTTCCCCCCTCCCCCTCTGAAAAAAATGTAAGAGAGTCTGTGGGATATTGTATTCTGATTTTGTACTGACAAAGAAAAGCCTTCTGCAGAATATATAAAACCAACACTTTGATGTATACACTTTCCTTTGAACATCCCCTTTTGCTGTGGAGCAGATATGAAGTGCAAGTTGCTAACTAAGTAGATTGTGTGCTGTCATTGCAATGGACTGTCTGCCTGAAAATGTTCCCAGGCTTCTGTTTGAGTGGAAGTTACTTAAGGTTTTTCCAGGAGAGATGTCATAGTCTACACCAGTGGTCTTCAACCTTTACCCAAAGATAAGTCTTTGCGGTTCAGCAGTGATGGCAGCGACGGCACTTCTGGGTTCATGCTGCCACTGGCGACTAAGTAGAAAAGGGAAGTTTGGATTTACCTGTCTGTGGTGGCGGCGAGAACCTGGGTAGTATAGCGTCTCCAGTCACCGCCACCACCAGATAAGTCCAAAAACCCTTTTTTTTTACTTAGGCGGCAGCAGCATCTTGAACTTGACAGTGACGTCACCGCCATCCTGACGTCACTGGTGAGTCACCACTCTCCTTAAGGGAAAAGACATCTTGAAGATCACTGGTCTACACTACACAGTTACTATAACTTGGTTTATTTCTATGGTCTTAGAGATTTCAATGAACCAAGAAGAATTAACGTATAGACATGCACCTATACTTGAGAAAGCTGGAATCCTTAACAAATTTCGTCTGTTGCCACTGTCCAATATTATCCTCAAAACCATGGATATGTTTTCATCCACCTTAAGACCATTTCACACAAACTGTAGGTGCAAACTTAGGTTTGCCACTGAGTATGTGCTCAACAGGGAACTGCAAGGAGTCATGGCTCTGTGAATGTACCAGTATGATATGTGTGCTTGCATCCACACCTTACTTTTTTTTTTTTTAGGTATGCCTTTAAAATGTCTGTATATTTCAAAATGTACCGCTAATCTTTGCATGGTCCTAGCTCCACATCTGGTAAACCTTAGCAGTTCCTAAATGGCAGCCATGTATGCAAAGACATCAAGGTGGTGCTCTGAACCAAGTAGTTGGTGTGTTAGGTAATACTGAAACTGTCACCTTAAGTTCTCAACATTTATGTTAGGAAAAAAATTCTGCATGCAATTAAAATGTGCTGTTGATATAAGTAGACATACTGTCTTTACAGTAGGAAAAGTGTCTTTATTAAGCCCACAGGACCAATGGACTGAAACTTTCTGAGAATTTACTTTGCACAGGAAACCATAATTTTAGTGGAGGGAAAAACCTTTGGCTCATGCAGCCAGCTTGGCCAGAAGTATGTTGTTTCTTGTCTAATTAACTCAACATCAGAGCATTGGGTTAAATTGATCTGAGACATTGGGCATGTTTTGCCTCCAGCATATATGAAATATAAAATAGAGGCCCAAATGTCTTTTCTGCTTAACTTCTGCCAGCTAATGCTAATCCTTTTATTTTCTCTTTCTTTAAAAGCATATGTGTATTAGGGTTAGAAACCATTCGTCAAGCCACAACTTTATATGTGCAAACTAAAAATCACAATGAAACTTTTATGAAGGCAAGTGAAATTTAATACATGGAAAATCTGAGAAATTATTTAAATGACTTTCCCAAGATGATGATCTTGCTGTCAAGTTAATCATATTAGAACATGACATTTTAAAATGAAATTATTCAACTGGGATTAGAACCCTGGCACTTTTTCCACATTAATATTTAGTACAGCAGATAGTGCTATTCCTTGTATACTGGCTGTCATGGCAAATGGCTTTCAGTTCAGTACTTGGCGTTAACTTCAAAACAAACCATATGTTACACTATTTAAGTTGCAAACAAAATGATGCACCAGGATCAAAGGTGCCTCAGTGATATTAAAACAATCAATTCTTCAAAGTGTACAATCATTAGATTTATCTTTAGTAAACACCATTCATTTGCCTGGTGACTGAATGGCAATTACAGAATACTGCAATGTGCCACTTTCATGACAGTGCTAACAGTGAAGGGTTTTAAGGTGGAGAGCATTCCAAATTGTGAAAAGGCATATTTGAAAAGCCTTGATGTTATCACTAGTCTGAAGTATGGTACCTACAACTTGGTTTTGAAGGAGTTTAAATTGGCAAACAAGGAAATGCTCGTTTCCTTGTGGGCTGGTTTCCTTGTGGACAGACATGGGAAATCCTTGTATGTGTTCACTATCACCCCCCCCCCCCAATCATTGCTCTTCAGAATTGATATTCTGAAGAGGTGAGATATAACTAGTTTGTACTTTCCTCCAAAGAAAAGGATTCTTTTTGTGTTTATGCTCTCTGATAAAATAACATAAGTTTCTAGGGGACAAAGATGAATAAATTTGCAGATTTGTTAACTGCTATTAGAAAGGCATTCCTTGGAACCTTGGAAGTTCAAGAAGTGTTTAAATACAGAGACTTGATTTTGTCTTGGAAGGAAATTTAACTAACCATTTGTTCAAAACATTACCAAAAATGCCCTTTATACTGCTTCCATGTTTTTGTGAACTTTTTGGTGGGCAGTGAACTGCATGTTCTTTTCTATTTTTAAATCTTGTTTTTGTTTGTGATAGAATTTGAATTGAATCTGTTTGGATTGAGAATGCCTGGAAATATGGCTAAATAAAAATATCATTAAAATTCATACAATTGGATAGGATGATCTTCTTCTTCTGTCTTAAAAATAAGTCCAGTTCAAAAGAAAATATATCTTGCTTAGTCATATGCTTCACAGTATAAAGTCATTTTAACTGTAGTGCATAGTTTTCTGATGCTTTAGCATTCTGAACAATAGGTAATAACATTAACTGAATTATTAAAATTCTAATTCTGCAATGTTTACATGTTATAAAAAGTTATTAAAAACCCTTACCTTGTAAGTTTGTCAAGTCCTTCTAAAATATATAAATATTCCACCTGAGAAATTTATTTCCAGTTTCTTCTTCTTACGATCTTGGATTCAAGTCTGTAAAATGAACAGTAAATAATAAAAGGGTTGGGGGAATCACTTAAATTCCTGTTCCTCCTGGCATGCTGGATGATACTTGAATAAACTGCTTCTGTAGATTAGTCCATCTTAGTACTGAAGAATGATGCTAAGAAAACTTGTTACTACTCACGTGTTTTTCATCACTGCCTGTATCACAGCCAAAACTTCTAGCTTAACTCTAGACGTCTAAGCAAAAGATGTGGTTAAATGTGAAGCTTAATAATGGATGGCACAAAGCCAATGCAAGTCCCATATGGTTCATTCAAGTTCATTTCTGATGTGCAAGCACACACCTTATAAAAAGAATTCTGCTGTGTGCCACTTCTTACATGAATAAAGGTCTGCGTCTTCCTTCAAAAAACACCCTAATAGTTTATATCTTGTTCCAAAGGAAAACTATGTAAATAAGAAAGTTGTACTACATATTGGGTTCCAAGATTACCTTATGCTTGAAAACTCTACCATTTATGCTTTGGAGTGAGTGACCACTGGGGAGCACTGTGAGTTCTTGGACATTGCCCCCTCCATAAAATGTGTTCCAAGTTACTTGCTAAATATGGCCCTTTTTCTGACCTAAGGATGCAAGAAGAACAAAGAGAGCAGCACCCTCTCTACACCCACATTGTAGTCAACACGGAAGAAGTCAGGTTATCTAACTGAGCTGGTCAATATGCATTTACTTCTTCTGTCATGACCCTTTCAGTATGTTCCATCACAGTGGTTCCCAAACGTTTTAGCATTGGGTCCACTTTTTAAAATGACACTCCACCTAGCTTTATGAGACTTTTTTAAAAAAAGGTGATCTAGAAAGAAATACTATATTTATTTACAAGTAATATTTTACTTATTTATTTATTTGCAAAAAACCTTAATCCATTTCTCGTAACGAGGCAGCCCTAATTGAATAGCCTCAAGGCTTGAGGGGCTTAGTTATGTGACCTACAGCGCAATCCTGCGGCTGCCCCCAGCGCCGGAATGAGCGTTCCAGCATCGGGAGACCACCGAAAAGCACATTTGCGATGACTCATGAGCAAGGGAGGCCGGTGCAGAGGCCAGCCTCCCTTGCTCCGGTGACAGAGCACCCCTGCAGCCGGCGCCGAACCCAGGTAAGGATCTGGCTGGCGGACGGGGCGTTTTGCCAGGCCAGGGAGGGGGCCATTGGCCCAGCAAGTCCGGGAGGGGCCGGGGGATGACTTTGGCCATATTCCGGGCCCCACCGGGCGACTGAGCCTTTACATGGCCTCCTCCTACTTCCGCCAGCAATTCTGCTGGTATAAATCTGAGGAGGCCGGTCGGGCCGGCAGGAATTTACACTCGGGGAAGGGGACAAGCGTCCCCTTTCCCGAGTAGACTTCCGGCCCGGCAGCAGTCTGGCTGCCAGTGCTCAGGATCCTGCGGGCGGCCCTGGGCCACCGGCCAGATCCTTACGTAGGATTGCGCTGCCAGCCTTCACCTGCTCCCACTACCTGTTACTGACAGACTTGGGGGGGAAAAAATAGAAAAAGACCATCAAACATTTATCTCCCTATATTTACACAAGCTTGCAAACTGCAGGAGATCAGCTCTTTGCAGGGCAATTAGCAGCTATCTGATTTTTTAATAGCCTCAGGGATTGAGGCAATTACTTGTCTGAGCTTTCCATCACCCGTGTTTTCATTGGAGGCTCTGCGGGACCCACCAGAAATCAGGTCGTTCCCGACCCACAATTTGGCAAGCACTGCTTTATCATATTTCTCAAAAAAATATTTGCCAAGATCTTGTGAACTGTGCAACTGGTTCTTAATGCTCAAAAGTACTTTACTTGTGTTTCTAGACTACTATCCCTATGCTCAAATGCCACATGGCTACCTACTTTTGAAAGTTAGGAACTTCCAAAAGTAGTTTTGGGTGAGACATGGGATGGGGAGGCAGTGTTTATTGTTCAAAGGAAATGAATCGAGTCAAGTCATGCCAAAAACAGGACTTTGGATCCCAGCCAGTAAATGCAGAGTGTAATGCATGTTGAACCTTTCATGGAAGTTTATTCCATTTGGAACTCCTGGTAGGATGGTTGGAAAAGTACTTCTTATGGAGAAGGAAATAATCTCAGTCCACTCAAACAAAATGTAACACAAACTGTTTGTGCAAGAGTATCTCTAAATAGATTTTTCCAGCAGCCTAACAACCTCTCCAACCTACATTCTGAATGTCCTTGTTACCTATTTTAATATGGGCGCAATCCAAACCTACTTAGGCCACCGTTGTAACCAGCAGCCCAGCAAAAACGGGAGGCCCCAGAACGGAAAGGGGATTCAAATCCCCTCCAAAAGGGAAATTCAAAGGGGATTTGAATCTCCTTTCCGTTCTGGGGCCTCCCGTTTTTGCTGGGCCACTGGTTACAATGGTGGCCTAAGTAGGTTTGGATTGCGTCCTATGTTACTCACAGCTCAATTCTATTCTTCTCCTGCCAATGCAGCGACTCCAAAATGGCAGCCACTGCATCCTGTGCAGAGGAGAAAGCGGACGGGGAGGCTTCAGCAGAGCGAGGGGACATTCAATCCCCTTACCCCTGTGTAAACCTCTCGACCCGCAATGGGTCTCCTTGGAGCTACGGTAGCAATGTAGCTAACGTAACTCCAAGAGAAAAGGGGCGGGGAGGCTGCAGGAAAGGGAGATGGGATCCAGCACGGGCCATCCGCTGCAGTTCCTCCCCCTCCCGTGGCCTCCCCGCCCCGTTACACCCCCATTACCCCTGCCTCCCCGCCAGCTAACTGTTCTTGGTGCTCATCCGGGCATCCTCCAGCATGCCTGGGAAGATGGAAGCCTGCATTGCGCTGGTCGGTGCGCTGTTAGAGAGGCTTTTACGACTGGCACGGACTGCTTTACAGAGGGAGGCGTGCCACCATTGGGCGGCACGCATAAAATTGGGCTGCCTGTAATACTATTTTATGTTACTCTCTATGTTGATGAAAACATGGGCAACTCGCCACATCATTCTTAAAGTCCTAGTTTTTTTGCAGATGCTATAAGTATATTAACAGATTTTGAAAAAAAAAAAGAATTCCATTTGTATCTGCATGGCATAGCCACTCCTTTCCTCTTTCCAAGTTCTGTAAGCAATTAGTGTAATGGACTGGTGAAGGATTAGTTTAGCAAGGAGGTCTTGAGAAATATTTGATCTACAATCAATTTTGCTGTTGCAAAAACTATATTGCAAAAACTATGAACAAATTGAATTGGGACATGAAGATTTATGATTTTCCAGAATGTGTGGGTCTTCTCAAAGATTCCGGTTTCATCCAAATGTGTATGCCCGCCATGTGTATGCCCACATGCTCACAATCCTAGGCATGTCTACTCAGAAAGGATTGTGCTCTCAGGTTTAACAAGCTACACCTGCCCACATTCCTTCTCCTAAAGGTCTAGCAGTCTGTCCCGGTTGGAGATCTGGTAAGCCTAAGTATCTGTCATTGTCATATTTTGATGTGCTAGTTTCCAGCATCATGTTTCATTACACAGCTGAATATCTGTTTTATGATCAGGATTTTTTTTTCATAAGCTTCCAAAGATGTAAACAACCTTGGTTTGTTGTCCAAATCTTTCCAACAGAAGAGACTGACAATATAGGAAAGGTTCATTTTGAAACATATCTCCTAAGATTATTAACCACAAGTATTAAAGTTATTTTAGCTGTAATGTTAGATAATGAATTAGAATAAATGTCAGCAATTTAAAATGTTCATTTGAGGCAGCAAATCATAAAGAGAGTCTCATTAGTCAAGTGAATTTTTTAAATTTGTTTTCAAAAGCAGAGAGAGAAAGACACAGTCTTTGTGTCGAACAATAACATTCCTAATTGGGCTTCAGTTGGTTCAGAACGCTGCCACCTGGGACTGGCTAGCTAGAGCATATGACTTCTTCATTACTCCGCCTGTTCACTTTTGGGTTTCATGCAAAGTGCTGGCTCTTACTTTAAAGCCCTGAATAGCGTGGGGCCTGAATGCCTGAAAGACCACTTTTTTCCATATGTACCTTTCCACATGTTTAAGTCAACATTGGAGGCCTTTAGTCTCTGACGTTTGGACAGTACCAGTAGTTATGAGAAGCAGGGCCTTTTGGGGTGCAATGTTTGTGTTCTGGAACGACCTCCCTAAGGAGGCTTGTCTGGCACTGTTTTGCACTTGCTGGATGATGAAGACCTGGCTTCTTAGGAGCCGTTGGGGCTCTGAGGAACAGCAGTTCTGTGGATCTGCTGTTGTTTTTGTTGTTTTGTTATAATGTGTGTTTGATGCTTGAGTTAGTACTGTGTGTTAGTAATCTGTTTTCATATGATTTCTTTTGTAGCCCACATTAGTTTTCATTAGTAAAAAAAGGCAGGATGTAAATCTTTTAATAAACAACCATAGACAGATTTCCTTGTGTTTGTTAAGGCTATTATCTCAATAACAGTCTTTCACTACAATGGACTGGATTTTAATTGGATGAAATGTGGCCTCTAAATGAATCATGTGCATTTTTTTTAGCAAACCAGTTATATAATAAATAACTACTGCTTTCAGATATTTGACACTGTGCAATAAAATGATAAATATCTATCATTTTTGATATTGACCATATTTGGCATCCTTGTCACGTTGCGGTATACCTAGAGCTGCCACCATCTTTAGAACTCTGAAGTGTATTTGCATCCCTTCTCTTTAAGCACTCAAGTAATATTTACATTTGGTTTTTAAAAAGGATACTTTGTATGAACTTCTTAAAAGACATTTATTCACTGATTTCCCCCCCCCCCCCCGGTGCTTTGGATGATTTACCCAGGGCTGCCCATGGGCCATGCGGCAAAATGAAGTGGTTGCCTCAGGTAGTAGGTGGATTGGGGGGGGGGCACCCATCTCTGTTTGCCAACTTGCCTCCACTGCTTCTCCTTCTCCTTTCGCTTCTTGGATTGGAAAAGGAAGAAGGTGACAGAGAGGTAGAGGACATGTAAAGGGGAGGAGAGTGCTGAGCATTGGACACGTGACATTGGAGAGTTACATTGGAGGAGGAAGGAGAGTGCCGCGCATTGGACATTGGAGAGTGACAGAGCTGGCACATCATTGGTTACAAGTGGGGTGGCATTTGGCATGCTGTCTTGGACCGGCCCTGATTCTCGTTTTTGGAGATAGGCCAGGAAGTTTTAATACATGACACATTCTTCTCCTAGTGATATGTTTTGGCTTTAGTTAAAGTCTGGCTTGTTTCAAAGAGCAGTACATTGTTGGAGATACATGGTTATGGAAAATTCACTGTTTCGGTTCTGAGGTTCTTTTTCATCTTTGACCATTTGTTGACTACGTTTTATTTATATAAATGTTTACATAACTGCAGATATTGCACAGAAGCTGTATTCTCCTTTTATCCATAAATGCATTCAGATACATTTAAACCTCTTTCAGACGATTTGGCTCATACACTAGAATAACATTTTTCTATCTGTTTGCGTCATAAATTCAATGCTGCTTTAAAATTTTGGAAGAGTGAAATATGATTGCTGTCTTAAGCAGACTGTAGAAGTTTAGTTCTGTTTGTTGATTTGCCTTAATGCTCTGTTCTGGGGTTTGTGTGATTTATTTATTGTGGGGACTGTTGTTGTATTGTTTTGCTTTTATTGTGGTGGTGTTTTAATTCTGGACCGTAAGCTGCCTTGGGCAGCTCTTTCTGGGGTTGGGCAGGGGGAAGCGGGTTAGGAATGTTTTTAAATGAATATGCTGGTGTACCTTGTTAGTGCACCAGAGTAAGAATTATAAGCTCAATCACACAATACCACATCATGGCATAAGCACCAGGCACGTTGAGCTAGTGTAGGGGAACACAGCCTGTACTGAGGGGAGAGAAGTAAGCAAGCTCTGGATCAGGTCCAGTGTCCTTACAAGAATATACCAGATGCAGAGCAGACACAGTTTGCTTTCAAAAACAAACTTAAAATTTCCAGCAGATATGTACAGTCAGTTCTCGTTATCCTCTAGGGGGTTAGGTTCCGAGAAAACCTAGTGGATAGCAAGTTTACAGATACTGAACCATTGATCCTATGAGATCTATGGGGTTAGGTGCAGGGGGGGTTGGAGGGGGTACCTTATCTGAAGCTTCTCCCAGGTGTTTCAACGGGCTCCGTGCTGGTTGCTGGTGTCATTTTGAACGTCCCTGCTACACTCAGGAAGTCTCTGCTGGCTTCCGGAGGCAGCAGGAACGGTCAAAATGGCCTCTACAATTAGCGCAGAGCCCTTTAAAATGCCTGTGGGAAAGACAGAAAGCACTAAACTTCAAAGCACTTGCAGTATCTAGTGCTGAACAGCTGATAGGCTGGAGATTTAAAAAAGATACATCTTTTAAAATCCCCAATCCATCACCTGTTCGGCTCTGGGGCTTTAAGCACAGCGCTAAATTTCAAAGCGCTTACAGCATCTAGCGCCAAACAGCTGATGGGCTGGGCTTTAAAAAGATGCGTCTTTTTAAAGCCCCAAACCGTCAGCTGTTCAACACTAGATACTGTAAGCGCTTTGAAGTTTAGTGCTTTCCATCTTTCCCACACACACTTTAAAGGGCTCCGTGCTAGTTGTGTGCTGTCTCCAGAAGCCAGCAGAGACTTCCTGAGTGCAGCAGGGATTGCGGAAAGTAAGACACATCTCATGAATGGCGCAAGATGGTGTCTATCCTGCTGCTTGCGAATAAGCAAATTTGCAAGTCGTGAATTTGCGAGTAGTGGGAACTGACTGTATATCATCTGGATGCAAGACTTTGCTAAGGCAGTCATGTTACTAAAACATGGGTCAATCAAATGTGTGAGTTTTAGTTTATTACTGTATTAATCTATCGATTATATTTGCATATCGGTAAAAGCAATAATTCTCTGGAAGGAGAAAGGGGGCATTCATTACTCATGGGTATGAGTACCCTTCCTACTCCATGAGGCAGAGCCTGATTGCAGATCTGGACGCCTCCCTGTGGGAGGGCATCTCAGCCCCCAGTCCGGCTCTGCCTCTCCAGGGACGAGTCGGTTTTTTGTGAGCTCCTAGAGCTCAATGTTTCTTCAATTTCCTTTTCACTTCTACAGTGTTTTCTTGTGTGTCTTCCCCGTTCTGTCGCCTTTCCCTCCAGCACTGATGCAGCGCCGAGGTAAGGGAACAAACCTTGCCTTACCTTGAGGAGGCCTCCATGACTGCCCCCCTCCACAGAATGCAGCGTGTGCCCTGTTGGCATGGCTGCATTGGCACTGGAAAGTTGGTCAGGATTGGGCTGTTGGTTTTGTAAGCAACATATTTTATGAGAAAGAAAAAATGGTGCCATTTCAAATACGCAGTAGGAAATTTAACCTCACTTCAGAAAGGAATGCTCTGATGCTTACAATACCGGTTAATGATCTTATGTGAGCATTTGTTAGCATTTTCTGGGAAAGTTGACAACTTTCTGTTCAGGGACTCATTAGCATGTAAGCAGCATCGTGGCATGTGAAAGGTAAATATTATAGTTTGTTCAAGGACTCTGTATAGTAGTTGTGTATTAGGACAGATAAATAACTCTGTTCCAGAGCATCTGTTCTACTAATGACCCTTAGCAAGTGCAAGTTTATGTCAGGATGAAAGTCTGTGAATGGAAAGTTATGCTACTGTTCTGAGATTTGGCTTCATTTCTGGAAATAACACTGAAGTCACTCAGACCTTTTGTTTTTAGTGTGTAACTTAGTTGCATCTGTGCACCCCTCCCATAGCCGATCCCTCAAATGGCTGTTCTGGGGATTTAAAACAGTTAAACGTTAAGTATGCAGGCTATCAATAGTCACCAAACTGGTTAGTCATGAGTAATTTGTTTTGTTGCCAAACTGTGTGTTACTTCGCCATATTGTTCTTTAAATAAATAAACAAATAAACAAATAAATAAAATATTACAGTAAACTGTTTTTGCTGGGGTAACCATGTGATTGAAACATCATGGCAAAGCACCAGGCACATTAAGCTAGAGTAGGGAAACACAGCCCATACTTAGGGGAGAGATGTAAGCAAGCTCTGGATCAGGTCTTACAAGAATATACCAGATGCAGAGCAGACACAGTTTGCTTTCAAAAGCAAATTAAAAATTTCAAGCTGCTATGTTTATCATCTGGATGCAAGACTTTACTAAGGCAGTCACATAACTAAAACATGTCAATTAAATGTATGAGTTTTAGTTGATAGATGTATTATTCATCTATCGATTTATATTGGTAAAAGCAATAGTTCTGAAGCAAGAAGCGGGTTTGTTGTTTGTTGTTTTTTGGGTTCTTAGAGATTTTGGTTCTTAGAGATTAAGATTATGGTACTCATAATCTTAGAAGCCATCATTTTAGAAGAGGTATATGAGAAAAAAGGGGGGATGCCTCTTTTAAGACGGTGTTTGTCAGCTACAACTGATCTAAATACTTGTATTGAAGGGGGGGGGGAGAATCTGCTACTGATGCCCTCACTGGATGTGCAGTTATTTTGTGAGAAATTACATCTATGAGCATATTTGTGAATTTCAACCCACATGGGATTTGCAACCACACATTCACACTATTCAAAGGGTTTATCTGGAAAAAAGAAGTGCTAGTCCCCCCTCCAACACTGTCAATTCTCCTCTGGCTGTTTTCAGCAGCACTTGCCTGCGAAAGGGGTGGGACTTCCCCTTAGGGTATGCCCTTCTGAGGCAGTGAACTACCTGGTTCTGCAAACCCTCGCCTAGAGATAGTCTAGGATGCCATCCCATCTCCTTTGAGGACTTAAAACTCACAGATATCAGTCAATCAGATGTTCAAATCCCATGTGGAAGATTCTGAACTCACGGATTAACTGCGCAATCCTGCGCAGATTTAGACCGGCAGAGCAAGTGCTCCGCTGGCCTAAGGTGTCACAAAAGTGCCATAAGGCACTTTTGCAGCACTGGGAGAGGAAGCGGCGGAGGCCAGTGCTACTCACTCTGTCACCCTCCTCTTCCTACGCCGGCCGACCCAGGTAAGGCCTCCGCCGGTCGCCAGGAGGGCATGGGGAGTGCAGGCCAGGGTGGGAAGGGAGGGGGCCATTGGCCGGCCTGGGAGGGGGTGGGGATATCGGTGCTGGGATGCACCGATATTCCAAGCCCCTTCCCGGGTCAGACGGCCTTACACAGCCTCCAGCTAAAGAGCTGGCTCGCATCTGAGGGGGCCCATTGGGGCTCCGGCGCTTACACCAGGGGGACGAATGTCCCCTTCCCCCAAGGTGAGCCCCGGCTGCGCTGGCACGGGTTGCATCCTACCTAGGATACAGCAGCCGGCCATTTTGACTGGCCACAGCATCTTAGGCAGGATCGGGCGATAAGAAGTACTTGGTTTATTTATGTACTTGGTTATTTACATTGTTTTTATTTTTGCTGATCAGTGCAAAGCTATCAGGCTATTGGTCACCAACCATGCCCACATACCTGGAATGGAAAAGGAAGTTGTCTTCCTTTCCCAGCATGGGCCATCTGAAGAAACAGCTGGGTGAGGAAGAAGAAGGCAGTGACAAAAAGATTGTTTTGTTTCATTCACTCTCCTTCACTCCTGCCCCCTGAATTCGCTCTGCGCTGATCTTATTGTCTGAGTGAGAGCCCAGTCCTATGCATGTTTACTCATAAGTACCGTATTTTTCGAACTATAAGACGGACTTTTCCCCCAAAAAACATGGGGGGGAAAGCGTGCGTCCTATGGTGCGAAGCCTAGGGTTGGGGGTGCTTCGGGGAGGCCTGTGCAAGCCTCTGCAGGCCTCCCCTATGTTTAGTTCGGCCGAAAATAGCGATTTTCGGCCATTTCCGGAATTGGCCGAAAATCGCTATTTTCAGCCGACCTGAACATCGTAAAGGCCTGCAGAGGCTCGCGCAGGCCTCCACGAAGCCCCCACAGGCCTCCCTGAAGCGCCCCCAAGCCCAGGTAAGTAAAATTCTTTTTTTTATTTTATTTTATGCTCCATAGGATGCATGTGTCCTATGGACCGATGCGTCCTATGGAGCGTAAAATACGGTAAGTCCTATTGTAGTCAATGGGGAGAAATCAACCCTGACTGTTCCCTGGAAGGACAGGTACTGAGGCTGAAGCTCAAATATTTTGGCCACCTAATGCGAAGAGAGGACTCTCTGGAGAAGACTCTGATGCTGGGAAAGATTGAAGGCAAAAGGAGAAGGGGAAGGCAAAGGATGAGATGGTTAGACAGCATCACCGATGCAACGAACATGAAAATGAGCGAACTCAGGAAGATAGTGGAGGACAGGAAGGCCTGGCGGGATATGGTTCATGGGATCACGAAGGGTCGGACACGACTTAACGACTGAACAACAACAAAGTGTGGATAGGATTGCAGCCTGAGTGAGTGAGAAGAGTGTTGGAGTGTAGGGTGAAATGCTGGATGGGCAGTGGGCAGACGTGAAGTGCGGAACACCCCTTTCTGTGTGCCATCTCCCCCAGCTGGCAGCTTGATGTCATCACTTCACCCATCGTCATGAGTAGGCCAGCTCTGCTTCTTCAAAACAAATGGGGTGGGAGGAGCCTGGGAGAAGAGAATAAAAGAACATTGGACATTGCTTCAGGTGCTGCACGTTCAGGTTAGACTTGGCCTGAGACTAACAATAGAATGACAAGAGCTAGGAATTTAGCTTTATTGGTTTCATTTAACAGTTACTTTGAAGTTCTGTTTCTGGAGAACTTGACTGGCTTCAAAATCCAAAAATAAGTTGGTTGAATACCGTATTTTTCGCTCCATAAGACGCACCGGACCATAGGACGCATGTGTATTATGGAGCTAAAAATAGGGGGAAAATATATCATCCTAATTTTTATGTGTTTTAAAAAATTTACAGGATCATTTGACAGTAAGATTGGCAAGCCATATAACATTATAATGAATCAAGCCACTAATATACACAGATAAACAGTGTGCATACAGTATATACAGTGTTTCTGGAGCTTTCAAAACACAGGTTAAAGCCATGAATGGAATATTGCCATCATTAATTCTTAAATACCAAGCTGAAGGCAGACAGAAAGCAAACCCTTATCAACTACACCAGATTCTAATACCTAGACACTGCAAGGTCTACAGTTATGATGGACTACCTGAGCTGATAACACATGGAATTATCTAAACAACATTTGCATATTTGTATATATCTTGGGAGGTGGATTCCAAATTTTCCTGCCAATATATGCAATTGTATATCCTGCTGTAATTGGTTCTGGGGGTCTGGACAGCCACTTGTGTCTCTCCTCCACCTCCAGCGACATCTCTGGCTGAGAGTCAATGGAGACAATATGGATATGTTCACACCACACTTGGTTAGCAAAGCCTAATGATAAAAATCACCTGGCTCTGCACAAGGCAGGTGACATGAAGCCCATAGCAGCACTGGTAGCAGAGTTGGTGCCAAAGTTAAAAGTCCCTGCAGCTTGGCATCAGAGAGGTAAGGGCTTTGGGGAGGCCTGCGCGAGCCTCTGCAGGCCTTCCCGATCTTCATTTCGGCACTAAAAGGCTATTTTCAGCCATTTCCGGAAAAGGCCGAAAATAGCCATTTAGCGCCGAAATGAAGATCGGGGAGGCCTGCAGAGGCTCGCGCAGGCCTCCCTGATCTTCATTTCGGCCGAAAACGGCCATTTTCGGCCACTTCCGGTTTTGTCATTGTGTAAAAGTGCAAATATATTTTAATGTTCACGTTGAGCCACAGTGAAAAGGTAAATGCTAAATAAGTGGTCTCCTCTACCACAAATTTCTTAAATCTTTTTTCTACAACACCAAATTGGAGAGCAGTTTTCCCTACAACACCAAACCAAACAGAGCAAGATAATCTGTGTTATATGGTTACATAATATTTTCCAACAATTTGAGTTCTGGTGGCAAAAATATATTCAAAGACCTCTAATAAGCAAACAACCACAAAGATTTGTTAGTTTACAAGCGACCTTCAATTTTTATTCACTTTCACCAGTCAGAACGTTGCTGGGAGTATGTGACTTCTTTCGTCGCTGAAGAAAAAGCTGAAATTAATGAGGATAACTGATGTATTACTCATACAGGCCACCCAACTGTCTCACAAGATTTGACAAGGCATTTGGAAGAACAAAAGCTGAAGTCATAGTTGTTACATTTTTTGAGAGCCACAGTTATTTCTGGAAAGAAGTAATTATGCATTGTTGTCTTTTGCATGTAGCATTCAGCCTGCATATGATGGCCTTTTCATGGTTTTCACACGGTAATAGTTCATCTATATCATACTAGTGTGCTCAACAGAATAGTGTAGAAAGGGCTTGTCAATTTTGAGGTTAGATGTATAAAAAAATGGAATTTTATTGAGAATTTTTCCAGAACTTCTGTTTTGATCAGAATGGAACATTCTACAGTATTTGCATATGTCGAAAAGTCATCTGTTTATTTTAAAACATGAAAGCTCTGCAATTGACAATTTCTAGACAATAACTGTGTTTTGCCTTTTCTATAATATATTGATTATTGTGATACAATGGAAGTTGATCACATAGTTCTTCAGTTTTTTGTATTTCAAAATGTCCTTATGGTGCAAACATGTAACAAATCACAATTGATTGTCATCTTCTTTTGTTAAGTCTGAAGCATTGGCAAGTTTTTGTGTGTCTCACGCTCACAGATGCGTATGTAAATACACACCCATACTATGTGAAATATGCTTGTGAAGCATGGGAGAGCACTTTTTGATATTTTAGTTCTTCTACACCCATTCAGCCTTTTAAAACAATCTGTACATCAGCATTGTTTTTTTATTCAGGCCTGAATTGCAATCACAATTCTGGGGCCCTTGTGAACATAAGTGATGCTGGAATTTACTAGTCAAATTGCACTTTATAGGTGAGTTGATGAGAATAGTCATGGCATTTTATAGGGAATGAGTTCTTGTTTTCTCTGAATGTCAGCCTGTAATGTTAGATTTATTATATTATTGCTGACTGAAATCACAAATATACAAATTGTATTTTCAAATATCTAGTACTTAGGGCCGTCCCTAGAAGGGTGCGGGCCCAGGGCAACTCAACCAGTGCAGGGACCCCTTACCTGAAAAGCAGACTTGTTGATGAAAGTCTTCTGCACTTCCATATTCCAGGATACCGGGGGGTCAAAAAAAAAGTGTTTAAAAAGGAAGGGGGGGAACGCGGATTTTTTTTTTTTTACCTTTTGACTGAAACCACTGCATGTTCTTGCTTTAACCATGCTGAAATTGTGCTCAGGAAGCCTCTTCCAGGTCACGCGACTCACCCTCCCTCTCCCAAAATAGCTTCAGAATACATTGTGGGGAGATCTGAGGAGAGGGGCGTCCCGCAACCCGGAAGAGGCTTCCGAAGCACGATTTCTGCATGGTTAAAGCAAGAACACACAGCGGTTTCAGTCAAAAGGTTTTTAAAAAAGTGTGTGTTCTGTGTGTTTTTCCTCTTTTTAAACACTTTTTAAGGTGAACCCTCACAGATCCAGGATCCACGGTGAGTCAAATCCGCAAGTCCCAAGTCCGCTGGAAAAAAGGGTCCACTGTACTGTATTCCTCAACTATGATGAGGTTTGAATAGCTAGTTTCACTAGCAGGGAACATTACACCATTCATGATCTATTTGTTTTACATTTAAGTATACAATCCAGGATATTTTCTGATTTTTATTTTGAAACTAAATTGCCCCCATGCACTTTTCATCATGTGTGTATTACCATTCATTGCATTACAGGGTTACTTTGACAAAATCAACTCTTTCAGGTTAATCGGAAGTTCAGAGACTTCCAGTTTTATTGAGCTTCCCTCTAACATTGACACTTAAATGTATATTAGCATATAATATTAATTGGAGTGAAAAATAGGCTTTACGTCTATTTCAAGTGGTGTACACTTTCAGTTTCCTGGCAACATTCCTACAATTATACTTCTCCTTGCACTAATAATAAATAATATAGTGTGATAATAATGCTCAAGACATGTTTTGTAATATGCATTTTGCGTTTTGTTGCTGATAAAGAACAATTATTCCATATATTTACATATATAAAACAGGTTTTGTGATGGAGAACAATGTTTTTATTTGATCTTCTGAGGTTTCAGAACCACACTTGAATATGATCTCACGCATGAAAAAGCATATGGTGAAAGATCCCTTGTATTAATATAATTGTGTTCAAGGTGAAGGTGTTCTAACTGTGAATCATCATAATCTTCATCATCTTCATGGTCATCCTCCTCCTCCTCCTCATTATCGAGCCTAGTTCTACAGATGCGCTCTGGAGGGACTGCCCTATAAAACCATACAGGAAATAGTGAAATAATAACTATTAAGTTTTTCTAGCAAAGTTTCTTGCAGTTTATTTTCAAAAAGTTAAGTGGAGAAAATCAGGACATATTTTCCTCAAGAGGAGAGAGGAAGATACTGATTTTCTGGTTACTTGCAGTAAGTCAGCAGTGGTTTCTGACTAGCAACAACAAAGCTGTAGCCCTTTGCCTGCTTTCATATCATGCACAAGTTGTATTGGTCTGAGCCTAGTATGTGCCAACTGTAAAACAGAACTTTATACCTAACAGCGCAATCCTAGCACTGGGGCTGCCGGCGGACCAAGTGGTCCGCTGGCCAAAGACGTTTCAAACGTGCCATAAGGCACATTTGCGACGACTCGAGAGCAGGAAAGGCCAGCGCAAGGCTAGCCTCCCCTGCTCAGCCGCCAGAGCACCCAAAGGACTGCCAGCGGACCCAGGTAAGGATTCAGCTGGTGGGGGGGCGGCGGTCTGGTGGTAGCAGGAGGGCGGCCATAGGCCCAGCCAGTCGGGGAGGGGGACGGCTTTGGCCGAATCCTGACCCCACTGATAGGCTGAGCCGTTACACGGCCTCCTCAGACTTCCGCCAGCGAAATCGCTGGCGGAATTCCAAGGAGGCCGATTGGCCCCTTCCCCGAGTAGACTTACCGCCGTGCGGGTGCCTGCCCACGGCAGTGCACGGAATCCGGCGGGCAACCTTGGCTGCCCAGCGGATCCTTAGGCAGGATTGGGCTGTAAGAGTGATAACATAACTTGCTGTTCCATAAAACTGCAAGTAAAAAGAAATATCTGCGGTGTGGATAGGATTGCAGCATACATTCTCAGAACAGTAGATTACAACCCAATTCTATGCATGTTGACTAACAAATTTGTGCCACTGATTCTCTAGGGCTTCATCTCAGAACACTAGCCCCTGCTAACTGGGCAAAGAAGCACTTTTTAAAGTGATGTCCTCATATTAAGCAGTCTTACTCAGTGGTTGTTGCTGGTGTTTCTTCTGCATCTCTTTTTAGACTGTTATCCCTTTGAGGACAGAGAACCATTTATTGATTTATTTTGCTATGTAAACCACTTTGTGAACTACCTTTTGTTGAAAAGCAGTACAGTATATAAGTACTATATTCGTAGTAATAATAATTTTGAGCAACAAAATCCTACTGCTGTGAGCTTTTTCTGCTACCACCACCTCAACCCATGTGCCCCCCCCCCCAATACTGCCTGCCCTCCTTCTGTCACTGCTATTGCTTGCTCAGAGAGTAGGAGACAGCAAGTCAGCTACACAGGTTTCCCATTGGAAAAGAAAACGGACAGAGTAAGAGCATGTTATGTTCTTTCTGCAACAGGTTGCAGAGCTACATTCTCTATATTTTCCACCACTGTAGCTTGGCTTGTCAAGCACTGTCCTTAGATTGTTAAGGCAAGTTTGGATGAAAAAAATTTGTTGTTTGTATAGCCTTCTTGGTGGAATGTAATTTTGATCTATACCCCTGGTTGACAGCAGTTTAGAACAAAATAAGAAGAGTCTTGCTTGCTGGTGTTGCTAGGGGGTATGGGGGTGTGAGCCGCAGTGGGTGTCACCAATTTGGGGTGTGAAACCATGGCCACCATGCCACCTACGCTCAGCCCCATGGCTGGGTGTTCCAAGTTGCTTCTTTTATGTTCTTGTGAGCAAAGCAACTCAGAGGCCCTTGGCTCCGTGGCTCCACCTGCATGGAGGGGTGATACCCTTGCTTGGTTTTCCTCAGCATGGTGGCTCCATCTTCAAGTCGCATCTCAAAGATGTGACTTGGCTTCAGCTCGAAGACGGAACCACCTTCACTCACCCATCTTCACTTCTGCCTTGCTAAACTGGAAGTAATTCTGGTGAAATGATGATGTCATCACATCACCGGAATTACTTCCCATTCGGCGAGTTCTTCCAGACCAGGTCCTGCACCGGGTGCATTTCAGGTAAGCGATGCAGTGACTAAAGGTCAGTCTAGTCCAGCATTCTCTTTCCAACAGTGACTAATAAGAAGCCTCTGGAAAGTTTAAGAGAACCGTTTTCCCCGTTGCTTGGTCCCAAAATGTAGTATTCAGTGTCAGGCTGCTTTTGAACGTGATGGTTCAATCTTGTCTAATATAGATGTTTTGTTCTAATCTGATTTTTCTTCATATAATTTTGAAACATTCAAAGTATACAAAAATTAAAATTGGAGCAGAAGTTATGGTTATTTAGGAAGTTCCTAGTGGCTAAATATGTGATCTTGTGCCACTGGAAATGTCAATTTTCCCCTAAATATTTATGTGGGTGGATGAACTGTCCCTGCTGGCAATCAGAACTGGTGGTTTTTCAGAAACAAGGGAAATTAGAAATCCTTTAATCTGCCACTCAATTCTGGGATGTAAGGTATGTTTTCTTCTCCAGTATTTTTTCCCTCTACAGTTGACGGGCTTTGTGAACTACTAGTCACTCCAATTGCTGCAGCTGCCACTCCATTATCCCCATTACTTCTGGTTGCTGCTGAGGATCCAGGCAGCGCTACTGGAGAGATCAAATTTTGCCTAAAGAGTAGCAGAGGTTGACTTATAATTAAGCACCTAGTTACAATTTGACGTGAACTGATTTTTCATTCCATCCTGTTTTATCTCAGTCAGCAGTGAATTATACTAGTTGTACACTACAACTTCAAAAGTTAAAGAAAAAGACTAAGTCAGAATTCCATAAACAAAACTACAGTCTACTTCTCATGAACATTTAGAGTAGAAAGCCAGTAATATATCCAGTATTATGTGAGTCTAAATTATTGGATTTATAATAAATAAATTACCTTATTTTGTTGTCATTGAGCCTTAAAAAATTCAATGATCTCATTTCTGCAATTCCAAGTGGCACAGACTTTAGTTGGTTGTGATCTAAGAACATTTCTCTTAGGGAGTGATATGCTCCATAAAAGGACACTGGATCGATTCCTTCATCATCAAGTTTGTTAAATGATAGGTAGAGATATTCCAGCCCTGGCTTCATATGTCCAAATACAAACCCTGGAATTCTGTCAATTTGGTTTCCTATGAGCACAAGATGCAGTAATGACTTTGGCAGATAGGAGGGAACATGGTATAACTTGTTGTAGGAGAGATCAATAGATTCCAAGTTCCTAAATTATAGAAAACAAGGAATACACAAAAGTAAGAATACATGGGAACCAATTTGTCTTTGTACAAAATGCACATTTTACAACAACTGCTGGAGTAGATTGGAAGCGCACATCCATTTTATGCTTCTAGGTGGGAAAGGGTGTTGTTGAGATGTAGCTAAGATTGCAATAGTGTTGCAGATAAGATTAAAGTAGATGGTTGCCGTTCCCGGCCTCGGCGACCCTTACCCCACCACCCCAGATGTACGCCACCTCGAGAGCCGACTTACATCCGAGGAGGCCCATTGGGGCCTGACAGCCCTACATCGAGGGAAGGGGACGAATGCCCCCTTCTCCCAAAGAGATCCCAGGTGGCATTGGAGTGGCCCGGGACAAGCGCAGGATACTGCGGCTGGCCCTATGGGCCGGCCGAGTATCTTTACACAGGATTGGGCTTTTAGAAGGGCTCTACCCTCCATGTTCTTCTTTTTGTCTTCCCTCTCTCCCACAGCTTTGACAGGCATGGAGGGAATGGGGATGAGCAGTAGTACTTCACACAGCGCTTTCATGCTACTGAGGAAAAAGTGGAGGGTGGCAGGAACCTTGCTGGAATCCCTTGGAGCCTCCTGACCTTAACAAAGGTATAGACTAGGGGTTCTCAACCTGTGGTACAGGTACCCCTAGGGGTACGCAGACCTCTTGCTGGGGGTACGCCAAGCCCTGCCCCTTATCTGCCCCATCAGCAGCTTTGTTGTTGTTCAGTCGTTAAGTCGTGTCCAACCCTTCGTGATCCCATGTCATCAGCAGCTAATTAAGTGTTAATTAACATGGATTTTAAGTTTTAATGATTTTCGGAGCCCTTCTGTCTCTCTGATTTTGGTTTTGGGCTTATTTTTGTACTTTGGAAAATGTACTTTGGTGGGGTGGGGGAGGGGAGGGAGGAGCTGATTTTAATAAGTGTGACTTGAAGAAAAAAGAGATCCTTGCATGTGTGTCTCCTTCCCTCCCTCTCCTTCCCTCACTCACTCACAGAGTTAAATAAGACATTTTTTCACAATTAAAATTATTTCAGTACTTTTTTATTTAACAATTAATTACCTAATTAATTAATTGATTAATCCAATTAATTAGCAGTTAATTAGCAGGGGGTACTTAAGAAAATTGGACCGTGATAGGGGGTACCTGGGTCTCTAAAGGTTGAGAACCCCTGGTATAGACTCTATACCTATAGCGGTTACTAGCTTAGAGAAGCCTCCTGAAATCTAAGGCACAGACTCCAGAAAGTTTTGACTAATGCAAGGCTGTGTTAATGGAGATAGGTTCAGAGGTGTTTCTTTTCCCTCATCCAGGGGATGAGTGTGGGGTGGGTGGGTCTGGGGACAAGTTGTACTTGCATGGTACTGGCTGTTTTGCAGTTTTGATTCTACACTTAGCTAATTAATACAGGGCGCAATCCTGACTAAGGATCTGGCCAGCGGCCCAGCATTGCCCACAAGATCCTGTGCGCCGGCTGCCCAGTGAGCGCCGGGCCAGAGGTCTACTCGGGGAAGGGGAGGCTCGTCCCCTTCCCCAAGTGTAAACCCGGGCCGGCCCTATCGGCCTCCTCGGATTTCCACCAGCTAAATAGCTGGCAGAAGTAGAGGAGGCCGTGTAACGGCGTAGCCAGCCCGGCGGGGACAGGGATATGGTTGACACCATCCCTGACCCCTCCCGGGCCAGCTAGGCCAATGACCCCCCCTCCCTCGCCCGGCCAGATCACTCACGTGGCCGGCGATGGAGCGCTTACCTTCCGCCGCCTTCCGCATGGAGATCTGGGTGCCGGAGTGAGGGAGGCCGGCCTTGGGCTGGCCTTCCTTACTCCCGAATCATCGCGAACGTGCTTTATGGCATGTTCACTCCGGCGCCGGAACAAATGTCAGGATTGCGCTGACAGAGTTGTAGAAAGAAATGTCCATAGGCCATTTGTCCTTAGTAAACAGTTCAGTTTTCCAAAACCAAGTTTGTACTAGAGGAACCCTTTTCCTGCCGCCTACTCTTTTCCCATAGCTATTGCCCAAACATTTTTACATAACTGTGTTCAGGGTCTAACAGATTCTTCAGGACTGTATAAGAAAAAAGAATAAAAACCCTATCCATATTCACAGGCCCATCTCCTAACATTTTGCCTCTCTAGTCAGTACAAGACATCTCTGCTAAAGTAATCTTTCTGCAACTAGATCACAATTTTCCCTCTCCGTTAACTATGCTAGCCAGGAGTTTTCAAAATTTGGAATCCATAGGCATCAGAAATCCCAAATGTTAAAATACAAAACAAAATCTTCTCTTCCAAGGAGGAAACAAGTTTACTAATGTATATATTATTGCCTACATGATATTAGGCATGTGCTCTCATGACCATACAACCACAATTCCTTAGGTTTTTTGTCTGGGTAAAACATAGATAAAGATAAAGAATGAGCATAGTTGAGCAGGCAATAGCTGTATGCTTAATCAGATTCTTTTTTTCTACAAGTCTCATTAACATCCAGAACATAAAAGGGAAGTGTTCTGGATCAAGAGTTAACCCCCTTTGAGGAAGGTGCTTCAGCTCTTTATAGTTTTTGTTTTAATTATCTGTTTCATATAGTCTGAAAATAATAAAGATTTGGCCAATGTCTAATACTTGTACAAGATGAGAATTATTTGCTCGGAGGCCTGCAAAGTCACTTGTCAAGTCACCATGGTGACTAACCCCCCATATTTACCAGCCCACATCCCCACATACTCTGTGAATTGCAGAGCACTGAGGAGGGACATGGTCGACCTTTCTGTGCTGAGTTTTACAGAAACCAAAACAGCAAGAAAGACTTACACTGTGTCCACCTTCTTCTAATGCTCTGTGCAAAAAGCATGCAAAGAGGACTTGCAGGAAGGAGAGGTATTTTATCTCACTTTGGCAGACCTTGTAGAGTGATTCCTCTCTTACTGTTTCCCTCTTTCCAAGGATTTAGGGCAAAATTACTTAATTGGTACATTGCATTAAGTCTTGGTAAGGGAAAAGCAGTGAGATGGACTTCCACTTGTTCTCTAAAGTCCAGTTTTAATTAAGCCATGATAAACACTGACCCACCCACCCCCCTTTCACCTCTTTTACATGCCAGGGAACTCAAGAGAGGAAGGTCTGTTCCAGTTTCACTAGCACTAAGCTATTGTAGAAACAGCATGAATCTCTTTCATTGCATTGCCCTCTGCAAAAACCAGCACAAATTGACAAGGCCCTTTGCTTTTTCCCCTTGAGTACACTGTGAAAACCAGAGGACCTAGGAAAGGGCAGGTGGTCACTGGCAGCTACAAATACTCAGGGGCCAGAAGTGGTCAGTGACAACCACAAATAATGGTTGTCACTTAAAAGTCTCAGTTTTTGTGGAGCACAACCTTCTACAAGGTATGCTATTTTTATTTACAGATAGATTATCTGTTAGAAAAACAACATCTGTGTTAGGAGTTCGTCTGTGGAACTCCTTGCCACAGGATGTGGTGATGGCACCTGGCCTTGATGCCTTTAAAAGGGGTTTGGATAGATTCATGGAGGAAAAGACCATCACAGGGTACAAGCCATAAGCAACCTCCTGGTTTTAGAAGTAGGTTTTCTCTGTGCCAGGTACAAGGGAGTGACAACAGGAAACAGGTTATCTTGTTGACTGTGTGCTCTTGGAAGCATCTGGTGGGGCCACTGTGAGATACAGGAAGCTGGACTAGATGGGCCTTTGGCCTGATCCAGCAGCTGGGCTCTTCTTATGTTCTTATGTTCTTTAAAAAAATAGCATAATTTTGATTTGTACTTACTGTTGATGGATCCATGCCAAAGGTGCTATTCTGCTTTCTTCTAATTTATTGTGCCTTAGAACGATTATGTTTATATTTTCTGTACGGTTAAAGCAAACTTCTGTAATTTCTTCAATTTGGTTATGATCCAAATATAATTCCTAGTTCAAATACATGGTAGAAGAAGGAAGTACAGTATGTGTAAAGCATAATGTTCAATTCTTTCAGCTTTAAAACAATTATTTAAAATTTATTATTTATGATTTAAACAAACTTGCACACTCTGCAGAAATGGGCAAAGTTGTTAAGAAGGCTGAAGTTTCACATACATGGAGGTGTACAAGTTTGCCATGTGTGTGTTACGGCAGAAGTGTGGTAGACTTGCCCAACTATGTTCCTCATGTTGCCCAGAGGCATGCATGGGCTATAGTCCTAAAAAGAATTAGTCATGACTCAGTGCTCTTGAAAAAAGTAAATTACAGTATATATAAAAAGGGGGGGGGGTCTAAAAGTCATCTTACCTCAATAGAATGGGGAAGGCCCTGTGGAATAGTCCTAAATTTATTTCGCCCCAGGCGCAAATAAGACAAGCTCTTCAAAGGTTGAAAGGCTAAAGGGCTGACATTTGCTTCACTGAGTTTGTTGTTTTCTAATTCCAGTGTCACTAACTTTTTTAAACCTTTAAAAAAGAAAATAATGATCAAAAGTAATGGCATAATTAAATGTGGAGTTAAAATATTGTTCTCACCTGTGATTACATTTAAAGAAATAGGGGACTTGTCTGAGGTCATCCATTGAGACTCATGTGATTAAGCAATTCTCTGGATGGGTTTCCCACATTCTAACCCATATGTTATTCACTGGCCCACACCTCTAAAATGTGCAGGAAATTTCTATGTATTCATATTCACTTAATAAAACAAGAGAGCTTCATATCTGAATACAGATTACTGTCCTCAGTACAGGTCAATTATTGGTTCAGAAGACACAGCAATGACTATATGGGCAGCACAATCCTGCCTAATCCTGCCATTTAATCATTTTATTTTGTCTGTAAACCGCTTTGTGAACTTTTTGTTGAAAAGCGGTATATGCATACTGTTAATAATAGTAAGTGTCCGGTGGGCGGCCCAGGCCACCCGCCGGATCCTATCCCCGTTCCGGGAGCAGCCCGGAGGACTACTTGGGGGAAGGAGATGTTTGTCCCCTTCCCCCGGTGTAACGCGAGGAGGCCCCAATGGACCTCCTTGGATTTTTGCCAGCTATATAGCTGGCGTAAGTCTGCCATGTAATGGCCGCACCGGCCCAGGATATGGCGGCTGCCATCCTCTGCCAATGGCCCCCCTCTCTTGCCGTCCGGGCCACCCCTGCGAGGATCACTGGAGGGCCAGCACGAACCCCAGTAAGTGGGGAAAAACCTTTTCTGCAGCAGCATTACCCTGGAAGTGCTGTCGCCGCAGAGTCCACGACAACTTACAGGTTCCCTTACTCCCCTGTAGGAGTTTGAGAACCACTGATACCTTCATCCCTGAGAACCCTTCATCCCTGGGAATGCATTAGGTTGGATTTACAGATAGATAATTCTGGTGGAGATTTTCATGATGGGTGTATACGTGGAAGTCAGAGCTCGCATGCTTCGGTTCTCCATTTGCTTGGATCGCATTTCATTTATTTTTAATTTTTTTTGCCAGGAATTTGAAAGTACCAGTTACCTTCAATTTTATCTTAATTTATGTTTATAAATACCGTGAAAGCTGTCTTCATCAATTGCATGTAGTTGATTTTCATTTATTTTAAGTTCTTCTAAAGTTGATGGCAAGCCAGATGGAATGTGTTCTAGTGCATTTCCATCCATATACAAACGCTGCAGATTCTTCAAGATCTGAATCACAGAAAGATACTCAATTTAAAAATATGAAAAATCATATGGTCAGCATATAACTTCATTAAGGATTTTGTTTTAAAACATGTTCTAGGTGATTTTCTTTTTATATAAACAAATTTGGAACATATTTTGGTTTTAAAACTATGAAATTCCTGTTTGATATTTAAAGTCACCTGGAGAAGCAGGTGAAACCAACCAAATCAACTTGAGTTGACAACTATTTCTGTTGTGAATGAATTCCTAACCCTTTTGCATAGGAATTCAGAGTTAGGCATACGTAAGTCACAATGGTGCCAACAAAATGCATGTAGCAATACAGAACTGTGGTCTTTATGTCCCATTTAATGTGTGTATGTCTGTTTATCATACCATAAAATCAAACAGGAATATATATATAAAAAATTATATATGGTATGATTCTGGCATACATCAAGTAGAAATAAATCCTATAGGTTTGTTATTGTCGTATTAATTTATATCAAGGATGTTGAAGCCTAACAGCCCAATCCTACCTAAATCCCTGGGTTACGCTGCATCCCGCAGGGGATTTTTGACTGCTGGAGGTCTCCTTGGGGTAAAGGGACATTTGTCCCCTTGCCCCGGGGTAAGCCCCAACAGGTCAACTCGGACCCACACCAGCGATATTGCTGAGACAAGTCCACGTTGATCCGTACAGGTGGATCAGGCCCGGGAAGGGCCTCAGGTTTCAGTGCGTCCTGGCATTACTGATCCCACCTCCCTCCCAGGCCCGATCCACCCCCGCCCCATCTCCTCCCCGTTCAGCCCACTCTTTGCCCTCCCCCCACCCTATTCCTGTTCCTGTGCTGGACTTACCTGCTCCGGTGGGCCTCTATCATTCTGCTGGCGCCAGCAGGAAGGCTCTGGCCTTCCTGCCAGTGCGTCTGGGCCTTGCGCTGCTGCAAAGTGCTTTACTTTTGGACTTTACCTATTGGGTAACCCAATACAATTGGGCCGTAAGTTACTACAATGAGCTGCGTTATCACTTGTCAGAATAGCATACTAATAGCTATTAGAGATGTCATTGTTAACATAGGAATTTGCCAGTTCAGATGTCACATGGAACCATGGTTTATTTTAACCATAGTTTAACAAGCCACCATGGACAATAGCACTTGCTACATCTAATAAAAGTTTGTTTGAGTTCTATCCCTTCTTCTACTCTGATCCTCCCGCAGAGTGCCCCAGTTCAGTCCCAAACTACCAAGTTGTGCCCAGCTCCTGGGAAAGTGTCAACTTATTATCTCCCCTCTTCCCATTGGTCTAAAGAAAAAAGGGGTGTGGAAGCTTCTTTGGCAATCTGTGCCACTCTTGGTATGGCTCCTATCCATTCCCTCCCTCTTCCACACATGCTCACCAACAAAAGTTAGCTGTTTCTTACCCATTTCCCTGAGAAACTGTACAACCCTCAGTATATCTCTCCAATGCTGTACCTCAAAAGGATTAAAAGATGATTATAGAACTCCAGAAAAAAATTCTATTAACAACTTTATTTACAAGTTGTGACTTGTTCTCTTTTATCCCTTTTGGATTTTGAGATTCAAAGAATAAAACTCATTACATGATGCCTTTGATCTATTTGCATTTGTTTGGCAGGGTAATTTAAACAGAGAAACTACCTGCTTATACAGTTCAAAGCAAGGGGGAAGTGTGTGAGCAGAATTGTTGCTAGGCAAACAAAGAGGCGAGGAACAGTTTTGTAAGAGCACCAGTGAAAGAAGCTTGTAGCCTAGAGTTTCAAAACCTGCAGTGGTACGCAAACCAAGTTCAGGTGATATTCCAGCACTCACCTGGTAAGATGGCAGCTGCCATTGCAGCCGCACTGTGCTGAAACAGAGCTCTGAAAAAGATGGTAAGCGGCCCCAGGTGGCCAGCAGAGCTCAAGCGTGCGGGTTTCCCATGCTGGGAAATGCACTCCCGCCAGCCATGACCCCCTTACCTTCATTTTCAGGGCTCCGTCGCAGCCAAAAACCCAGAAGTGGAGATGACATCATTGTCATGTACATGGCAGGATGGCAGCCCCGGAGATGGTACACCATACCGAAAGTTTGGGAGCCTCTGGCCTAGAGCAATTCTCTTTGCTCCTGATCTAGCCTGGCAGTTCTGTAGACATTGCAAGCATGGAACTGATCAAACAGACTCAAACCAGAATTCTTGCTTTGTGCGTCACACAAAACCACAGTTTAGAAAAACGTCAAGCAATGAGTTCATATTGTGGTTTGATTGCCTGACATAAACTATGGTTTGTTGGTAGTCCCTGTTTGGATGAGCAAACTAGTTATAGAAATACACCATGGCTTTACATGGTGTCAAAACTGACCCAATGGGGACTAGCTCTAATCTCTGACCATAGTTAAACACTAATGTATCCGTGATTTCAGCAGAAAAAAGATATGCACATGCTTCTCTGTCATTACTTATAATTTCACTAGAGAAAGTTAACAAAAAAGTTTATATAGCACAATATGCAATAAAATATATTGTAGTTCAATGCAATATGGGTACAGTGTAGTCATAGTACAAGTTCAAAGCTAGATTTTCTTACTTTAAATGCCTGAGGACCTATGCCAGAAGAAGTTATATTGTTTTTACGAAGATCAATCCTTTCCAGATTAGGAATCCCATTGAAAGCTGCATCCGGAATGGAAGTGATGGCATTCCCTAGAACCCCAAAAGAAAACAACTGTTTTAGCAATAGAAATTTCAAGACCTTCCATTTGTTGACCATTTTCCAGTTGTTACAATTCCTATCATCTTATCACAGAAACACTCAGAACCACCACAAGAAAAGCTATTGCATATTTGACCTCATTCTTGGTGTGCAGTAAATGTCAGGAGTGTACATATTGCTTGTACATAAAACAGCAAACAGAGGGAGGAATGTATAACAGAGCAGATTCCATCACATTCTCCCCTCCCTCCCTCCCTCCCTTAATTTTCACTGTAAGAATAACAGTGTCCACTGCAAGCAGAAAAAGCATTACTAACATTTGAAAATTAGTGAAATAAACAGGAAGGCATTTTTTCCTTACCTACAAGTTCTAGGCTTGTGAGCTCTGCATCAGTGATCGGTGGTATTTGTGTAAGTTTAGCATTTATGCAAGTTATTGTGTTGTCCAAGACAGAGCATCCAGTTGGCAAAGGAGGAGTTTCAGTAGACGGCTCAGGAATTGGAAAGCGAGGGGGCATTCTGAATACATCACCACGTAAAATATCTTCTTCTTCATGTTCTTCGTCCTCAGTTCCTTCATGTTCTTCGTTCTCTTGCTTTTCATTTTCTTCTTCTTTCTTGAGTCCCTTTTCAATTCTTAATTCTTCTTCTTCATATGCTCTTCTTTTTTCTTCCTCTGATCTTCTTTTCCCCACATCTTCCTTTCCATCGTTATGTGACTGTTCTTTCCTTTCTTTATGACTTTTTATTCTTTTCCTCCTCCTATTTTCTTTATCTGTTGTATTCATTTTTTTCAACTGAAGTAGTTTTTCCTCTTTTTTCAATAATTCATCCTTTTCATTTTGGGTGTGTCGATCCTGCAAGACTGGTTCACTAGGGTCATTGGGTTCTGGAGAATCACCAGAAAATTCAGGTGTGTCGCTACTTAGTACTAAATATAAGGAGGCCACAGTGATGAAGGTGGAGACAATAGTTGACAGCAATATAAAGAGAAATTATAATGGAGTTTTTAGTAGTAAGCATCAATATATTTATCCATGAAGGTAATCATTGTCCTTCTAGATTAGTAAACAAAATTAGCAAAAAGACCCTAGACCAGGGGTTCTCAACCAGTGGTACTAGTACCACCAGTGGTACTTTGGCCGACTGCTGGTGGTACTCGGACCGCCAGACCCCTGCTCCAATGCTGCGCTTTTGGCAGCGTGTTTTTGCTCTCGCTCCTGCCTTTGGCTGAGCCTCTTGGGAAAGCTGAGAAGGGCCTCCCACCCGCCCAGAGCCTCCTACCTGCGTTTTCTGGCCTCTGAAAACCCGGAAGTAACTGGCAATGATGTCATCGCTAGTCACTTCTGGTGGTACACAGCAGGAGAGTGGCACCGGAGGTGGTACTTGGCCAGGAAGGGGTTGAGAACCCCTGCCCTAGACCTCTTTGGGCTCTGCCAGGTGTATGCCAAATCCCATGTATCTGTCCGCCATCCATTAATGCATCCAGAATGTATCCTGGGGCAAGGCTGGGAGGGGGAATGTGCCTTCGTGCGACCCGGAAATGAGTCGTTAAGCTTGCAGAATCCCTGCAGAGGCTTGAAAACGGTGCGGTTTGCCTCTAAAAGGTTGGGGAAAGTGTGTTTTTACTTTTTTTTTCTTTTTACAGCGTTTTTAAAGTGGACCCCGGTATCTGCGGATCCTCACTTTCCTCGGGGGGTGGGGGTGGTCCGGAACATCCCCGTGGATAGCGAGGTCCAACTGTATAGGATTGTGATAAGGAGACCAAATCGTCACGGGATTCCATTACACATTTGAGAGGGAAATACTCTACGTGATGTACGGATCTGCTCAGAATGGCAAATGTGACAAGCTCCTTCCTAGGTCAGCCTCAGTATACACTGAGTGCTGTCATTTAGGTGGGAAAAACAGGTTTCTCGGGAGAGGGGCGCTGGCTCATTGCAATAGCCAGCAACTATATAATAAATTTTTGCATTATTAACCCCAAACTATAAAGTGCAGTACACAAGGCCTGAAAAAGATTTCAACTGCATAGTATACAATGCATGCACCTTTATTTTTTGTCTTTTAAAATATTGGCAGCCGGTTCTACCTCCTAATGACATTAGAAAGACACATTGCCATTTTTAGTATTGCATGACTTTTAACTTTCCATGGAATAAGAGGTCCGTGGTTTCATTCGGGCAGAGTATCTGAAGCACCCCTGATTCCAGAGATAATAGCAACTCAAAAAAGTGCCGCAACTATTATAAGAATCAGGGCAGCTACGATATGTATACACTATCTCTTCTGGACCCAGACTTGTCGGTCATTGCCACTGGTCATTGCCATCTCTCTCTCGAGATGAGCCTGCAAGTGCTCCAGCTGGCGAAGCTGGCAAAAAGACATCACTGCACACTCCCCAGGTGACGAAAACCATGTCTCTGTTGCCACAGCAGCTGCAGCACCACATCTGGATTTGAGGAATGAGGATGGCAGAAGAGGGAGCAATGCACATGTATTGTTGGTAATGGAATATAAAAGAACAGTCCTGGGCCAAGGAGGGGGGTGGCCAGGATTGAGAGCAGAGGGATTGAGCCCAGCAGCCCCCTTTTGGGGAGTATGAGAGCCAAGCCCCAGTGATAGGACCCCAACCAGTTCGGAGGAGGAGGGTGTGCGACCCTCACCCCCTCCCCTCCATAACTCTGAGGCCATAGGGGCACCAGCAAAGGGCCCTTGCATTTCACTCCTCGAATCACATCCATACCAACTGGAAGCTTGCTCATTTTTTCTGGCCTCCCAAGCAGGGGGAATTCCCTGCCACTCCATCCCAAGTGCCACAATCTCCAGTGGAAATGCCTGTACACATCCACAGCATCTCAAAGGGGAACCACTGCCCATTGTTTGTCGTTTCACTGTGCTTTAGCATTTGCATGCATTTGAAGGATTACTTTACAGGCACTAAAATGTGTTCTGTTTACATAATATGTGTTTGCAGTATGTAAGAAATTAAGTATACTGTACCAGTATCTGCACACACAGGGCAACACTCTCCTTCAGGTACCTTGGTTCGGTGACATGTCAGAGGATGGCACAAGGTTTCATCACACAACACTTTTCCTTTTGAGCAGAGGCATGTAACGCAAGGTTTAGGGGACCACACAGCTTTATCATACATAATCATCCCATTTGCAAAACAGCGTCCTTCCTTTCCTAATAAATGGAAACCACAAGCACGTTATAAAACACATGGATAATTTAAAATATTTGGTGGTTTGGTTTTGCGTACTACCACCCTGCCAAACTTCTGTGGGATCTCCTATGTACATGTGACCAAGACTTCTGATTCAGTTCAGTGTTGAGCACAACCGTGCATGCACAATGGAGATGCACATACAAAAGCCCTGTTCAGACATTTGCTCTTCTTTAAAGAGGGAGCATGATGCGAGGGCCTTCTCCAGATCATGCCACTTTGTCCCTGCCCCTGCTGATGACGGGGAAACATGTTGTCGTTCTGATTGTAGGGAGACACTCATCTTGACTTCAGCATTTGCCTCTGCAGGCAAACACTGAAAATGGGGGGTTGGAGGGGGGGGGGCTGGGCTGGGCTGGCCACCTGAATAGGACTAAAATTATCTGACTGTTGAATGAGAATGGGAAAGCTAGTGCTCTCTTGAAAACACCATATAAATGTTGGAGTTCCTCTGCTCACATAATTTAGGAATTCATTTCCTGTAGAAATAGTTGGCAATCTCAGATAAGTTTGCTTTGCTTTTCCCACCTATTTGGTCTCCAATGACCAAATAGGAATTGCATGATTTTAAATCATTATGTTCCAAGTATTCTTAGAAGGAGATTCTTTTATCATGTAACATTAACTATGTGGCTTCTCTGAATTTCCCCCCCCCCCACTTCATACAGTTAATGGGTTTTATTACATGATTGGTGCTTCTTGTGTGTCTTTGCTCACTTGTACTATTAAGTTACTGCTGATGTTTGTCAAACATGTCCTGCCACATAGCAGCCTTACTTCCTCCCACAGTCCCCTCTTTGCTGTAGCCCAGTGCTTTGTTCCTTCATACTTCCTTCCCTATTTACCTTTTGAAAAGTTAGGGAGCCGGAGGCAAAGCAGCAGTGGCAGCACTGCCTGGTAGGGAAGGTGAAATGTCGCGGGACGGAACGCAGGTGCAGGGCACTTCCTGTACCAGGGCACTACCTGAGGCAGTTCACCTGACTGTGACTTATTACGGGGCGGCTGGCCATGCACTGGCTTGGTGAAATGTACTTACTTATAGACTATATATTTTGTTACAATGTGCATCATACAGTGCAATCCTGTGTAACTCTTGCACCGATGTAACAGTAGTTCCCCTAGTGTAAGAGCACCTATGCCAGCGTAACTTGCCGTATGCCAACAGATGCAGGACGGACACCGTCTTAACCCCCCTCGGACACCTCACACGCACAGTTCGGAAGCGGAACGGATGCCAGTGCAACATACAATTGCACTGAATGCCCCCAGAATGCCCCCTGTGCTGGCGGAGTTGCGCCGGTGTCTGTTCCACGTCCAAACTGCGTATATGAGTTGTCCGAGGCAGGTTAAGCCGGTGTCCATCCTGCGTCCATCGGCGTACGGCAAGTTATGCTGGCATAAGTGCTCTTACACCTGGGGATCTACTGTTACACCGGTGTAAGAATTACACAGGATTGCGCCCATAGAAAGATACAAAAAAAAATTATTTAAGAAAGGAAGATGAAGAGCTGAAGCCATAGATGCTTTGGACTTGTTTTTGTTTTTGTTTTTTTAATAATCTGGATATATGATTAATGATGGGGTCTGCTGTTTAAGAGGCTGCCTTCCAAATCTGACTATAACTTGCAAAGACTCTAAATACTAGACTAGAAAAATACCTTGTGGTTGAAATCCTTGGCAGATGCCACAGTGCTTTCAACCTTTGGAAATGTTGTGCATTTTCAATGTTGGGTTCCAACTAAAATGAGTTCAGTGGTTTTAGCTCAACCTCTGGGTAAAATTCCAGATAAAAAGAGAAGAATCAAGGGGAAAATGAGGAAACCACACATTACTTCAGCATGGCTGATGTTTTCTGACAATATATTTGAAATAGCTCATACTGAATGCATACTACATGTGGTGGCATTTTCCTTTAGTATAAAACAATTGTGAATGAACTGTTTTAGGCGGACAATGTATGTTGTAAATAGTTCAGAATAGCTCTTCCTGATTTGTAGTTCTAATCAGATTTTTTTTTACCTTACTCTTAGTGTTGAAATTATGTATTCAACATACAGTACTTAGAAAGTCCATTTTAAGGCCCAGCTACACATAACATTAAATGTGTCAGTGTGTAGCTGCAGGCTTTACTCTACTCATGTGTAGCAGTCATTTGGTGCCATAATTTGGGTTGGGACCACAGCACAGTGGTGGAGGGTGTTTAACTCTTTCCCTCTGCACAACTTTCCCACTGAAAATTGCCTCTCCAAAGCAGCTACTTAACACTAAAAATGCCATTGTACCTTTACTGCAGCATTCCAGCTTAAACTTGTTACTTGTGAATAGTGTCGATGAAACTCATCAGGACAGGGGAGGGATCATCATCAGCGTGCTCCGCCAATTTTTTAATTAAAAAAATAATCTTTTGAAACTGAAGCTTGTTTACTGTATATTGAGAAAATAATATTAGTTATTCCACTACTTTCAATATTTTTATAACAGAAATTTTCCTTGCCTAGACAATTTATGCTGTCATACATCACAGGAAGATCAGCCTTTTGGTACGAATGCTTACTCTTCATATTGAACATACTTAAACCAATTCTAACCTGTACCGTGTAGCTAGCAAAACCATTCACTTTTCTCTGCTTACCTGGTAAAACATTATAACTGGATTCTTGTCCATCTGAACTAACAAGAGAGTCAAATACTTCAGTAATATCACCATCAATGTTAATAAGTGGAATGCTTGGTGTTGAAGTAGTAGGCATTGTGGATTTGATTTGTTGTTGCTTGTTTCGTCTACGGTTTGCCGAGGAGCCCTTTCTTAATCCTCTGTAGCGCATTCTTCTCCTTGCTCTCCTAGGCACTCCGTAGCTTTCATTCTGAGCAAGAACGATGCACAGAAAAGCAAGCAAGAGATAACAGAGCAGCGCTGCTTTTTGCATTTTTCTTTGTATGTTGTGTCCTATAGTAGAGGATGCAAGAAAACACTTTGTAGATTAATGCATTCTTAGGTAAATGTAGAAAAGTTACTGTGAAAAATGGCAGGGTTCTGTGATGTGCATTATCTCTGTTTAATATTGTGTGCTTCCATATGTCCAATAGGGAAGAAAATGAGAGGCAGAACTAGATGAAGGTGTTATGAGAACTACTTGTACTTTTAGCTGGAAAACCATGTGCCAAGGAAGTGTCTCAGAAAGAGGCAAGTCCTTTTATTCTCTTGGGATGTCCCAGGTTCACCACGAGGAGGGGGGAAATTGCACAACCCTACTTTGTAGACTGTGGAGCTTGCACGAGCCTTGATTTTCTCATTTTGATCCGAGTGAACCAGTGAGAGAACTTCACAAAGCTAATGTACCCCACACTTCTGCACTGTAGTAGCCAGAAATACTGGAATGGTGTTTCAGCTTCATCAGACCACAAACTCAAACCTAAAAGCCCTTTTGCCTTCATCTCAATTTTGTGCTAGTTTGGTTGTGATGATGTGGTGAGACAGCATATGCTGAGCATAGCTCTCCGTATATTCCAGAGCTGATCCCTTATGTTGAAAACAAGTGTTGAGGGTTAATATATGTAAGCAGAGTTGGGGAGGGAGGGAGCGAGGAGGCACAGCTCACATTCACAACTGAATAAACCATGATTTATTTGGTTGCCTGAACCTTCCCAGTGAATATAGCTCATAGTGCACAGTAGTAGCCAAGCAAAATATATATCACTTTTTCATAGGTGTTCCTTATTATGTGCTCTTTGTAAAATATGTATGAAAGGTCTTCATCAGTTATCTATTGTTTTGACCTTTTTAAGTAACTTATGGCTCAATCCTATTATGGCCTTACGCCGCTGGAACAAGCGTTTTGGCAGTGTAAGGCCCTTTATGGCTGTCGCAAAACTCAACTTGCCATTCAGCATGGCCTGATCTGCCGGCACCAATAAGTAAGTGCAGGGGAGGGGAGGGGAGGGGGTGGAACGGGGAGGAGATGGGGCAGGGAGGAGGGTGGATAGAGGCTGGGAAGGGGGTGGTATCAGTGGCAGCAGTACTGCTGATATATCCCTCTTCCAGGCCTTGATCTCCCAACCCAGGTCCATGCGGACTTGCGCCCGTGACATTGCTGATGCAGGTCTGAATAATACATCCTAAAAAATGAAAGTGCATCAGCACAGCAACCTGTTTCCCAATACAAAAAAAGCAGATCAATTATAAACGCTGTATAACATTAAAAAGTTTTTAAAACCTATTTTAAAAATAGAAAGAAATTAGGCTTGGCAGATTTCCCCAAGTGAAGAAATTCCATAATTGTGGTGCAGCCACCAAAAGACACATAGGGTTGGATTGCAACTACAGTAATAGTCCCACAATGGAAGAAGTTCAGTTTGTGGAAGGGGGAGGTTGCTTCTCCTCCTCCCTTCTGCAGCCCCCATGACCAATAAAAATGTTATCCTAAGAGATGAGGAATCCTCAGGGGCATATTTTTGATGGTAGTGGTGACTGCAGATGGAAGGGAGAGGGGCACAAATCAAACTTCTTCCATCCTAGAAATACTAGTTGGAATTCATCTCGTCTCTCCATCATCCATCCATCAATCTGTGGATATCCATAAATCAGATCTGTAGACACTCACAGAGCAGTCTGTGACACTCATCTTAAGAGCAGATAGGTTTGTAGCACATAATATTCTAAAATAGTAGAAGATATGGAAATCAGCGTTAATTAGTCTGTTGATACTATTATCAATTGCCAACAGGCAATTTTTTGTCTAATGTGCATCAGATGTGTGTTCTAGATATTATTTACTTGTGGGATACAGCTAAGTGGCACATCTTCTATGAGTGCCTTCCAAATGATCATAGTCCATGAATTTTATTTAATTTATCTACATACATAAAACATTTTGGCACTCAAGACAAGATACAGTCAGAATAAATCAACCAAGTTGGAAGTAGACATCCTGGGACATCCAATCTAACCTACTACAATATCTGTGCACGTTTGGGAAGACTGGCCTTGTGCTGATATTGGAAAACTATGTGTAGTCCACCAGGTAACTAGAAACCCCCAATTGTTTTTGAGCCTAGCAACTGTGACTACAGTTTTAAATCCCTCACAAGGTGAGTGGCTTAATCAGTGTGTTTGCAAAGTGTAGTAGATGATTGCAGTAATGTTTCTGATACAAGACTCCACAATAAGTGAGTAGCTCACATGGAGCTCTGTGCCGCACAGCCAGGCTTCTCCACATCAGCATTAAGAGGCAGCTCCTCATGTCCAGTGGGGCTGTGTGTATGGACAGGGAAGTCCATACTTGCACAGGAGTGTCAAGTGTGTTAGAGTTCTCATGTACTTCAGAAGCTCCTGGGCTGGACCATGTATCTTCAGCCATGCTACAATGGTATTAGCCAGCAATCTTTAGTTATAGAAAGTATTTTTAATTTATACAGTGACTGAAGTAAGTGTTCTGTTGTCTGGTAACCGAGCCTTGTTCCTGGATGCTCAGGTGGTAGGTACTGCCTGGAGTGCTTTTAACCACATTTGGTTCACTTGCCAGCTATAGCCACTGCTAGGAGACCTGGTTATGTCATTCATGCCATGGTAACTTCCTGATTAGTTTACTTTGAGTTCTATGTAGGACTGCCTTTGAAGACCATTTGGGAACTTCAGCTGGTACAGAATATACAGTAGCTGCTTGATTGATTGGTGTGAGCCGCCACAAACATTTCACCAGTTTTAAAACAACTTTGCTGGCTACCAGTTTGTTTCTGAATCCAGTTCAGGGTTCTGGTTTTAATTTTAAAAGCTTTGTCTGGATCTGGATTATTTCAGGAAGCATTTTTTAGCCATATCATTATTCCAAAGTTTGATGTGACTCTTCGCCATAGTTTTAAGACTATTCTCCCCGCTTCTTTCCCCTTCTATTGCTGCTCTGTGGGGTTTTGTTTCATTTTTGATTTGTTGGCATCTTTTATGGTTTAGAGTAGATTGTTGCTTTTGTTGATCTACTGCTTGTTTTGTTTTTGCTTTTTATTGTTCAGTAGCCCAGTCATATCTAGGGCCGCCACAGCATGTAAAAGCATGCTGCACCGGATCCTTGGCAAGATTGGGCCAGTGCAGCTGGAGCACATCTCGGGGAAAAGGGACATCTGTCCCATTCCCCCGGGTAAAGTTCTAGCTGCACCTATGGGTCTCCTCGGATGTGCACTGGCAAAATGGCCGGCGCAAATATAATGCCAACCAGGCCAAAGATGGGGGATAGGATTTCGTGGAGCACACTGCCAAGGTTCCCTCCCCCGTCTCTGGCCTGGGTGACCAATCACCCCCTCCCTTTCCACCCCAGTCCGCCCACCAGCGCAGGACTTACCACTGTCCGTCGGCAGTGGCTGCGGTCCAGGGCAGAGTGAATGGCGCCTGGCACGTTTATGACACCCGGCGCCGGCAGAGCCGTCACTCCACCAGCACTTCTTCGCACAGGATTGTGCTGTTAATGTGGCTGCTTTTATTTGTAAACTGTTTTGGTTTCTTTTTGAACAAGACTTTCAAGTTATTTAAAATAAAGAAACAAAATCAACCAATGAGGATGGTTCCAAGTTCCATCCTTCATGTCAGTCTTGAAGTCATGTGACTGTCAGTCACATGAAGCAACACCTTGTATGTGGTGGCCTCAGAACTATGGACTATTACCTGTCTGAAAGTTTGTTTAATCACTTCCTTCCCATTAGAAACTAGCAAATAATATCTATTCCATCACATTTTGTAAAACTACGTTGAAAAAGTCATTGCACGGTAGTGTATAAATTATGGAAATAAAATATAAAATAGTTCTTCTGGTGTTTTTAGTATCTTTCTCCATAATCCACTGTAATTGTATCCTATTTGCATCTTACTATTTGTGTAATACTCCCACAGGTATTTTTTTCAATGGCAATATCATAATATCCTGTTCACATATAATATGTGGGGAGATCCTTGCTCTAAAAGAGCTTTGGGCAGAAAGAGGACTCTTGTAATGTCGAATAAAAATACAGGTGACTGCCCCCTCACTAGATTTGCTCAGAAGGAAGATCATAGCATTTAAGGAATTAAAAAAAAAAACCCATTCAATACAGAAGATATCCAATAGGTGCCCATTATAGGGCCTTGTTTAGAGTAACTTCCTGAACTCAGTGTGAGAAGAAGCAGATTTCAGACTTTTGTGCATCCTTTCAACCTACCACATGTCCCTGAATGAAATCTGAGATATGTAATAACAAGTCCACACGATGCTGCTGTATACTTGATTATCTGTTACATGGAGATAAACATGGTAGTCCAATAAAGTAGACATGACTTTCTGCCCCAAGAAGGGGGTGAGGAGAGTGCTGTAGACCCAGGTGCATGTTCAGTAGAAGATTACCTCACCCTGCTACCACACTCAGGAAGTAACATCTGACCTAGTCCACACTGAACCACTGTATTCTACACATCAATAACCAATAGCAATTACTGTCATTCACAGCGCAATCCTATCCAACTTACACCACTGGTGTAACTAGCGGTGCAGTGAAAAGGGGAGGCCCCAGAATGGAAAGGGGATTCAAATCCACTTTGAATCCCCCTTTGGAGGGGATTTGAATCCCCTTTCCGTTCTGGGGCCTCCCGTTCTCAATGCACCTGCTGGTTGCTCCGGTGGTGTAAATTGGATAGGATTGCGCTGTCAATCAATACCTGGGGGAAATATTACATTTTACCAGATTCAAAATATTGCACTAGAAGTGCTGGCCACTTGGTATGCTTCTGTTTTTGCCAGAAAGATAGTGGAAATAGTTAATTGCTAGTCAAAGGATCATTAATCAAAGATTCTTTGTTGTTACATTATTTCCATAAGTTCATTAAATCTATGCTCAGATTATAATGGATTACTCAACAAGCAATACAAAAGAAATAGGGTTTCCACACAACAGCTTTAGGATTAAGGAGTTAATTTTTAACAATATATCCTGGTTATAGAATTATCTCATGTAATTTATAATTTCCCAGCTGTGAATTTACATATTTAACAATGGTTAAAACATTATCAGCATGTTACTGTTCTCCATAAAAATTAAGTCATCCTCTACATTGCATTTTCTGTTTGTTTAATCTGTAATTGATAGCATTTATGCTGCTTATGATACTAAATACACTGCTTATGATACTAAATACTGTCTGAAAATACACTTTACATCTATACCCTTGTACACATGCACGCACACAGCCCACATTTACATTAAGCACATTTTCTTTATTTCCATATAAATCTACCATAATGTTAAGCAGTACTTTAAAATGCAAATATAATGTATTACCTGATAATCTAACCTAACAGTTGCTTCTGCTTGGTGTCATTTAATCTCCAGCTGCAAAAGAGAGAAATCACGCTGCTATCTTTAAAACAAAGAAAGTAGCAGTAGATTTATGTTGAAACATGCTAGATGACTCCTTAACCAAGTCTGCAAGCTCAGTTCCCTGGGGACAAGCCACTGTTCAGTCCTGTGTGCAGAGATTCAGCTAATACAGCTATTGAGAATAGTACAAACTTCACCAAAATGAAAAGCAGCACAATACTTTCGGTCCTTAGGCTGACAAGGAGCAGCTGGAAATATCTTTAAACAACATGCTTATATAAGTGAAAGAAAAGAGGTCTGTTTTCAACAAATTTAAAAATTAGTTGCACAGAGTGTAATCTTAACTTTGCTATAAACATTTTTCACATGTTGTGTTGTGTAAATTGTTGTGTGTTACAGGTTACAGAACTACCTCAGCATAACTTTCAGAAGAGGCACCCTCAAAAGCCATCATTTCCTTTCTTAATAATTCAGTTTGTCTAAGACTTAATGCTTATTCCCCCCCCCCCACCTTCCTGATGATACTATACAAACCTTTTATTCAAAATGTTACAAACAACCTCAACCTTTGTCATTTTGGAGTATTGGATTTAGTTGCAACAGAAATCTACACACGTTGAAAACAATCTGATTGAAGCATTTCTACTTGCCTTTTTACATTAAAGAGTACTGTAACTATGTCCTGAAATAAGATCCTAAAACATAGTTCGTTGGAAGCAATGGTAGCTTGGTGACCAAAAAAGGAAAGTGTATGTTACCCACATGTGTTCTTTGTGCCAAAGGGCATAGTTCCTTCATTGTTTGGCTTATGTTTCCATAGTGTGTGTATCTCTCAGTCTGGTCATTCTTTGAGTCTGCTAAGTTTCAGAAATGATAAATACATCTAACAGAACAAAACCTTTCAACTTTTTTTTGTTTGAAGCCACATAACTCAGTTTGCCATAATATTGTAACTGTCTAGAATCTAAAAGGCAGTCAGATATTAGAAAAAATATATTCCATAACTTTGTCCAAGTTATCATGTGCTTCATTTTGTCTGTTTTATGTGATCAACAGCGCAATCCAGTGTAACGTTCCACCTGCGGAGCGCGTGCTCTGCAGGCGGAGGGTGCTGTAAACGCACCGTAAAACGCGTTTTTGGCACCCAGCGAGTAAGACCCACTGGCGCACATGCCGGCAGGCCTCACTCCACCACAAACCGAATCTGCATTCACCGGAGCAAGTTAAGGGTTGCCCCGGTGTTAGCAGGGGCTGGCGGTCTGGGCGCCGAGGGAGGGCAGCCGTTGGCCAAGCCAGCCCGGGTGGGGGCAGGGATGTCAGCCATGATATCCCCGTCCCCATTCCCCGGCTCAGCGGCCCTTACACCACCGCCTCGGATTTCAGCCAGCTCGAGAGCCGGCGGACATCCGAGGAAGCCTATCGAGGCCTTTCAGCTCTACACCAGGGGAAGGGGACAAAGAGCAGAGACTGAGCTGCACCAGAGCAGCCCGGGAAGGGCATAGGATCCTGTTGCCAGCCCTGCAGGCCAGCCTCAGATCTTTACTCAGGATTGGACTGAAAGGTACCTTTGCATAGCAGTGCTGGGCTCACCTCTCATTCAAGAGCTGGAAAAAAATTGACGAACCTTGATTCTCTTTCCTTTTATCCTGAAATAAGTGAATGTTAAGATTTTGTGGCATGTTGAAAGCTGCAAGATGTTTGTGTGGCCATGGAGCAGTGCCTTGATAGATGTATACTGTGCTGCTGCTTATTAGTAGTTGGCTGCATGAAGGCAGCCATCCTAGAGAGGAATTCAGAGTGCCTTTTGTGTAATGACTGGTTCATGTGTACCACTCCTATACTCCTTCACACATGATGAGTTTTTTTTAATATTTAATTGCCGCAGGGCTGGCTCTAGACCTCCCAACAATGGAGGCAGCATGCCCCTGCACCACCTCAGTTCCCCAAATGTCACCTCTGTGCACTTGCACACCCTGCCATGGATGTGGGGGAGGGCGAACGAGCGGGCACATCTCTGTGGCTCCCTTCCCTTTACTTGTCAGGACCTGACCGTGCAGTTTCCCTCTTTCACACTGGGTTCCCAGCCTGCACCACTTCCGTTCATTGCAAACATGGGGAGGCGGTGTGCTTTGCTGATAAGGGAAGGGGAGTGGGCTCCAGATCCCTTCTCTCAACCTATTTGGTGCTTTGTAAACACCAGGTAGTTGGGCAGCAGTGATTTGGAGCTGCCACAGCTTTTTTTCATCTCTCAGAGGAAGAAGGAAGCTGCCAAGATCTACTTCTGATTTCTCTCAGCAAGTTGAAAGAGGATTGGAGTGCCCAGGAGATCAGCAGGCTAGAGTGGATAGGGGACATACAGGCTGAGGGCTCATTTCATGGCACTGTATAGCAAGATCGGCCTTTAATTGCCATGTAGCAATTTTCATATACTCCTACTGTCCTGCATTGTCAGGGCACTGAACCATCAAAAATTTGTATTTGATTCTGAGTCATCAGTATTTATTTAACTTTCCAGTTCAGACACTGAAGCCCCAATCCTATTGTGGCCTTGCACTGGTGGAACAAATGTTCCACCAGCACAAAGGCCTTCATGGCAGCACTCAGGCTGTTGTTGGGTACTGCTGGTATGCTGCCACAAACGGCAAGAGGCAACGCACATGCAGCAGCGGCTCCGGGGGGGGGGGCTCCAGAGGTGCCACTAAGTTGGTGGCGGGGGGGGGGGAGTTTCGGGACATTCTGAGGCAGGGAGGGCAGGGAGCAGGCCAGAGGGGGGGTCTCAGCAGCATACATGCACGCCAGATCCTATCCCCCATTTTTCAGCCCGCACCCTTTCTCTCCCTGGACCTACACCAGCTGTAGAGCTGGCATGGGTCCAAGGAGACAAATTGGCTTTCAGGAGGCCTGTGCAGAGGTAAGTAAAAATATTTTACTTACCTCTAACAGGTCTCCTGCTCACTCCCACCACAACTGGATGCAGCGTGAACTCTACCATCTCTGCTGCGTCAGCACCAATGGTGGGGGGTAGGATTGGGCAGTTACTTGTAAGAAGGGGTTCAATTACTTTGAACAGTATTTTGAACCAGTTTAGATACATTTCATGTCAAACAAAGTGGAAGCTTTTTGATCACTATTCAGTTCTATAGAATGAATACAATAACTACAGGGCATCTCAAGAAAATGTGCACACACTTTATAGTGTCAAATTTATTGTGCTGTAATTCATCCATATACTATGGTACTATAATTCACACATGTATTGTGTATGGTGTACACAGAATGTACACATGGTGTACACATGGTTGACCCAGTTAATTGATTAATTAGTTAATGAATTAGACCTGCGGTTCCCAAACTTTTCAGTGCCACGACCCACCTTGTCCTCCCCAGTGGGTTGTGATGCAATGCGCCTTCCAGGGCAGCCAGACCATATGGGTGGGAGGCCTCTTCCGGGCCAGCAACCCACTCTCCCGGTCTCTGCGGGCCTCATAACGGCCCACAGAAGTGTCCGGAAGCTACTTCTGATTTTCAGAAGCAAACTGGAAGTAGCTTCTGGATGCTTCTGCAGCCCACGGAGGCCAGTGGCCCTCCCAATGCTTCCAGAATGGCTCTGATTTGGAGCCAATCTAATGTAAGGGCAGATGGGCGGGAGGGCCCAGATCAAGACCTCCCTCAGCATTGGGTCACGATGCAACCCACACTTTGAGAAGCCCTATATTAGACCAAGTGCTCGAAATGTTCCCCAGTGGTGCCTGTACACCGCTGATGTCTTTGACGAAGGGATCTGCAGACATCCAACAATGGAAAAACCCCACTAAACATGAAAGGTAGAATGGCAGCAAGGAGAAACTTCAGTGGCAAGGAAATACAAGAAGCTTTCCGCCTCAGTTCAAGAACTTGCCCCACTGAGGCCTTGTTTGCTGGACAACCTCTGCCTCTGGATAGTCAAGTTGTCAACACCAGGAGGCCCACCTGTCCAAGGCCCTGCCTACCAATCTCTCCTGCTCCTTCTCATTTTCTTTGTTTCAGATGGCTTGCTGTTGCCCAAAGTACTGTATATCTGGAGCAGAGAGGAACTGGCATCACCCCTCAAACAATCATGAGTGACCAATTTTGAACCTATTACAACTTTTTGCCTTTAGGGGGTTGGCTCTGGTTCAAGGCAACCAAAATATTTTTGCTTCAGGTTCTGTTCCAGTTTATTGGGGAAACTCTCTGAACCAGTTTTTGGGTTCAAGTTCACTATGCACAGTGAAATGCATGTATACTGTATGTCTTTCATTGCATGTGTACCCATACGCTACTGCTACGTCCAAGCACATCTGCTCTCCGCACCCTTTGTTCCCTTCAACATTTTCTACATTCTACCTTGCTTCTCTCTGGAACTTGGGATCAGATCGTTAGATTGTAATTATAACATTTCCTACTGGATCAGATCAAAGGCCCCTCGCGTCCAACATTTTGTTTTCTGCAATGGCCAACCAGATGCATCTGGGAAGTTTACAAGTGAGGTATGAAGGCAATAGCCATTCCTTTCTGTTACCTCCAACAACTGCTGTTCAGAGGTATACTGCCTCTGAACATGGTTGTTCCCCATTGCCATCATCATGATCTCTGTTCTATGATCCTGTCTAATCCTCTGTCAAAACCATCTAAGCCAGTGGCCACCACTGCATCTTTTCTTTTGAACCTAGTTTTGATTTGATTAAATACATAAAAGTAGAACAAAGAAAATTAAATAAGTTAATACAAGAAGCGTTACTAAGAGCAACCTGTAGTTATAAATATTATACATAATAATAAAAAACAAAAATAAACAAAATAAAGCCAAGGAAAAAGGTAAGCCATAACAACAGTGAAAAAGCCCTTATTTAAATAAGAAAATCTTGATTACTTTTGAAATAAGGCCATATAATAATCCAGTATTGGAGAAACAGAGCTTAGTTTAAAAAAAAAAAAAAGTCCAAAGACTGGCTCCTTCTTTCCCAAAGTTGCTTATATGCAATTATTTTGCAAAAGAACATGGTATCTCAAACATGTTGCAACCAAGAGAGTATTGTATTCATGGAGCCTGAGACGGTTTCTGTGGTTTGGCAATTAAATGTCTTACTTACACAACAACAGATTTGTATACAGCCATTTCAATAGCCAACAATATTTTCAGTATTTTTTGTAATAAACGTCTAGCATGGAATTCACCTTTTTCATAACTGCTTGGGTTTTTCACAGCACATTGAGTCGACATTAGACGCTGAACTGCAGACCGGAAGGTAGGCAGGACAGCAGTTTGAGACCCGAGTGCCACGTGTTGGTGTGAGCTACTGGGTTCAGTCCCAGCTCCTGCCAACCTAGCAGTTTGAAAGCAAGAAATTGTAAGTATGGTAGATTAATAGGTACCGCCTTGACGGGAAGTTAACGGCGTTCCGTGCGCCTCGGCATTGAGTTATGCCGGCCACATGAACACGGAAGCGTCTTCGGACAGCTTTGAAACAGACATGAGCACCGCCCCTAGAGTCGGTAACGACTAGCTTTCGAGCGAGGGGAACCTTTACCTTTACATTTTATCCATCACAACCTCAAGGTATCTTTCATGATTAGGTCAGGCCATGTCAGGATATGTGAGGATTTGTTGCTCTACTACAATGAGCATCACTTTAGATTTACAATAGGGCCCCCATAGCCATAGATTCCCTTATCCACGGTTGAAAAAATGCCCCCATCACGCAAACGACTTACCAGCTTGTGATTGCGGCCTTTCTGGGTCTCACAGCCTTCCTGCAATCACAGGCTGGTAAGTCATTTGCGTGATGGGGGAAGCGATAGGTGTTCCCTTTTATCCACGGTTTACAATATCCGTGGGGGGCAGGAACATATCCCCCCATGAATACTGGGGTTCTACTGTACTTATATTGAACCCCACATGCCATTTTGTTGCCAATTCACCCAGTTTGGAGAGATCCTTATGGAACTCTTAGAAGTTTGCTTGGAGGGCTGAGTACTTTGGTATCACAGAAAATTTAGCCTCTTTATTGTTCACCACAAACTCCATATAATTTATGAACAAGTTAAAAGAGGGGTGGGCAGCTTTAGGCTTTCAGTAGCTACTTGTTCCCCACCCCAACCCCCCGAGTATTGGGAGTTACCAGCGAGAAATGGTAGCTTGGGGAGATACAGCCAGTCTCAAAATGGCAGGTTGTACAATAATTTACATTGTCATTGTTCTCACTCACTTTCTCATGCATGCATGCACATGGTCAGACTGGGATTTGAACCTGGGTTCCAAGGCGTCAGGGAGGAATTCAAGGAAAAGAATGCAATATAAGAAGCAGAAATATGTCTTAACATTTTATTATATCTAACACTGTTGTAAGAAGTGGACCAGATTAGTATTGGTGTAATTCCTTTGAAATTAAAATAATTCTTGAGAGACAAATTTCTTCCATCATTTGTAAACTGAAAGATATGAACTTGTAGTCAAGGTGATACTCAACATGCCATATTCACCCACCACACATCTGTGTTTGGTGAAAATATTATGGTGTTCTTGTATTAATAAATGGGGATTCCGCAGTGGTTTTAGGTCCAGGAAAATGTTCATGTAACTAAACCCATTTTGCATTTGAAACATGTGTCTCCAGAGCTGTCCCAGGAGGCTGTGGGGTCACCTTTTTTGCATGTATGCTGAACAAAAAAGTCCCCACACTTTTTAATGCTTGCAGAAGCTAAATAGGCTTCCTAAGTGTGCTTTCATCTAGTGAAGAATCTAGTGTAGTCTTAGCCCCAATTTATACATTCACTAGGGCCCACACTTAAAATGGCATGGTGAAGGAATGGCACAAGGCCCCATCTCTTACCACAGATGCTCAGGGACGATCTGCAGAAGTCCTCAGTGACAGAGAGGGAAAAAAATGCAGAGCACTCTAAGTGGGAGTCAGAGTGCCATCAGTCGAGCATGGGAGGCAAATGCCAGAGAGAAGGCAGACTGTGAAGGAAACCATCTGGAATATAGTGCTCTAGGGAGATTAGAACTTTGTATTGTATTTGTAAAAAAAAAAAAAAAAAACTTCGGGGGTTTAGGTTGTCTGCCTATGTGAACTGCCTCTGAATTAAAGTCAGAGGAGAAATCTGATAACCAAGAAAAAGCGGTATATAAATGCTGGCTATTATTATTATTAATAATAATAATAATAATAATTATTATTATTATTATTATTAAGACACTAAGGCTGCGTTTTAGATAGGTAACTGATAATGACATGCTCCAGTTCTTATAAGGTTTAATTAAAATAATTACCGGTAGTTGTATTTCAATGCTTTATTGTGTTTAAATGCAGTCAGTTATAACACAGATTGCCAGGATCCAAAGATATTCCGGACTCATGAAAGAGGCTCACACTGGTCCAGCAAATTTCCAAAATATTTGAACATTTGGATAACCGGCCCCAACACTATACAAAAACTCTTTTTGAAATTCCTCTTGGTTTCAAAAGGAGTTTGCCATACTAAATAGGGGGTGCTGTTCAAGAACGATGTCTAAAGCGCCTTTGGGATCACAGAACTAGTTTCATAGTCATTTGAATCTTGGCTCAAGGTAACACTTTTAATGTAGCATTTGATCAACAGCCCCTGTCCCCATGATATACATTAAGGAGATCCATCTTTACATTTTGAGGCCTAACCACTCAGTCACATCTATTAATATATACCTTGAACACTTTAAAAAAATACATCTGGTTTTAATGTCACATTATGTCTTTTGGTATTTGTTTCCTCCACAATTCTTTTCTATTTTTGGTTGTAAAGGCATTAGAGACCACTCATTAAACAAAAGAATGTAACTACTCAAGATTTCGTATACTCCGCCAAGCCACTTTTTATTCATGTATTTTGCTGACTCTTAAAAAGTTAAATTGCTATGGGTTTGTACTCCCTATAGGGAACAAATACTACTTTGCAATTGGAAACTTCCTTATTCTACTGTATTTAAATAATTTTTCTTTACAATTTACCAGAGTCTTAATTTCCAACTTGTGGTCAAATTAGCCTCCAACTGTAATGACAAACCCTACCACTCATCCGACCCAATGCACAATATATTTATAAAGTTTCCAGAGTATAAAGTTTCTATACTTCAGTCTCAATACAGTTATATAGATTTATAGTTCCTTAACCCTAAGTTTCAATATATCTGTAAAGTTTCCGTTGGCCCCCTTGGCATCCTCCATTCATCCTATGCTTGCCAGTCCACTTCTCCCCAGTCCATTGGGAGCAGCTCACCTACTTAGGCCAAGAGTGGCAGTTCTCGGCTTGAGAGTCAGTCTCTCTTAGCTTAGTCAGCAGCTGGCCCAGCTATGAGCGGCTGCCAGTGGCCTCACCGTGTCCCCAGGTACCTGGAGAAAGTTATCTGTATAGCGGAAAAGAGATGCTTATGCTACTTTTCCACATGCATTCACCACCATTAGAGATGGGGCCATAACTCAGTAGTAAAGCACATGCTTCGCATGCAGAAGATTGCAGGCTCAATTCCTGGCATCTCAAAGTAGCATCGCGAAATACCCCTTTTTGAAATCCTGGCAAGCCAGTGCTAGTCAGTGACAGTATTGAGCTAGGCGGACCAATAACTCAATTTAAGGCAGCCTGGCCAGCCAGCCACACTCTCATCTCGTGAGCTTAAAACTTTGCCTTAAGTCAGCCTTTCTAGGTTATATTTCCCATCTCCAAACTGATTGAGAGGTAAGGTCAACAGGAAGCAGTCTGTGAAACTACACCAGTTGATAGCAGTGGTTGAAAGATAATGTGTGTTGCATTGTAAAGTTAAATAGACCAGATTCCTGAAAAAAATATGTGTGCTAGAAATTGTCTCGCAGTTGCAATCACATTTCAGTTGATGTCTTATTAGCATGACATACAGTATTTTAATATTAATAATTACTGGAATTTACTTCCAATACTCTCTCCAGAGATGGCGTCAGGTTGATCAGGTCAAGCACTGACTAGGGCCCATATTCATTAGAGGGAGCTATCTGGCCAGGCCGACCCAGCCCCACACAACCCTGAGTGTGGCTGAAGCAGTGTGTCATCTTGCTGCTGGGGCAGTACTGTATATACATTCGTGTGCATATACTCCTGCTCCCCACCACATCAAAGAGACACACCGCTTCTTCCCACTGAGTCTTCAGACTAGCAGAGGCAGCAGTTGGAGAATCGAATTATTCTCAGACAGAAGGATTGTCCGAGTCTCCAGCTATTGTCTGTGCCTGTTCCCTCTTGAGTGTCCAGGTACCTGGGGACACGGTGAGGCCACTGGGTAATTTGAGGCTGTTTGGGAAGTTTCCATGAGGCTCCTGCATGTAAACAAGGAAGTGTAATCCAGAAAGGGCAGGAGACTGGAGAGGTAAAAGGTTGTCCTTTTGAATTCAGTTTGATGCTTGCTACCATCAACCTTGGTCACCAAGGTACACAAGTCTGACCTGGGCTCCGTGCCTTCTTAGCACTTACCTTGAGCCAAAGACTCATGCCAGGGCCCCCTCACAACAATAGGGTACCCATGAGTAAAATTGATTGTTATTTACCTACCCTAATTTTAGAAGCCATGTTTGGCTGCCTGGTATGTTCTCAGTTTTCTCCACATACACCGGCTCCCCAAGTTACGGATGCCTGAGTTATGGATGGCTGCGTTGGCACTTCCACGCAGGCACAATGCATCCTTTTGTGTTGCTTCCATGCAGGTGCAATTGTGCTAGGCCAGCAAGAGCTGGATGTCTCAACTTCTATACTGATCTCCGGAGCTGAACCAGTATGTATGTAGGAAACTCGCAGCCCAATCCTACTCCCCACCATTGTCCGCAAAGCAACTGCGCTCATGGAGTGCATACTGCATCCATTGGGGGGGGGGGGCACCAGAAAGCCAACCAAAGGTAAGTGACAAATATTTTTACTTACCTCTGAGTAAGCCTTTTGACCGCCTATGGGTCTCCTTGGACCCATGCCAACTATATAGCTGGTGTAAGTCCGAGAGAAATGGGGTGGGATGACCAGGGACAGAAGGAATAGGATCCTGGCACAAGTTGCTGCCACCAGGACACTCACCCTCTTCCCTCCTTGCCCCCAACACGTCTCTTTGGTGCGGGCACAGCAGGTGAGGCAAACCCGCCCCCTCAAAGTTCCTGGAAAGTGCACCAGCTTAACCGGGGGATTGTACATGCGCAGTACCTGCTTGCACTCGAGCAAGTGGGTAGCACACACAAGCAACCCCCCCCCCCCCCGATTACACTGCAGTGGTTTACCAAATGGCCCAGCAGCAGTATGATGTTCATGCCATCGCTGGGTCTTTTACAAGAATAGATTGAGCTGTGAGTGTCCTAGTTTGCCTAAGAATTTTCTTCATCAACTTATAGACTTCCTTGATTGATTGATTGATTGATTGCCTTTAGACAGGAAAGTTTGCTATTACAGGAAGCTGCATATTAGACAATTGTGTGCGTAGATCTGTTGAACCCACAGAGTAGGTTGGACCAACAAAAATATTATGCAACTTGATTTTTTTGTTCCATTGAGCTGAAGCATTGATGCCTAGAACCTGGCAAAAATGTATTTAGTTCTTGTGTTATGCCAGAAATTCCCTCTCTGTCAAACTTCCTTACTGGTATCAGATTTAGTGCTGCAGACATGCTGACTTTTACCAGATCTTTTCCTAGTCCAAAGATTCTACCACATCCAAGTGTTGCATCATCGTGGAATACGTTTGCTGCCTCAAATCAGAAAAGGGAACAACCAAAGCATAACAAATCCCAGCAGGTTGCTTGTCACTGCCACCTTTGTTAACCCTTGACTAAAGTGAGATCAGAACAGGGGGGCTCAGTGTACATGGCTGGATATCATGTCACACACTCTCTTCCTTATTATTTTCGGGGGGGGGAGGATGAAAAGTTGCAGGGCTGCTGTTTTGGGCAGCAGCCATGTAACTCCCATAACATGGAGTTCTGCCCTTAGTCATTTTATATCAGACTTGGGTTTCTTTGTCAAAGCTGCCTCCCCTTTTATGGTCACTTAATCATTTTTACAGCCCAATCCTATCCTCGGCTGGCTTGTGCAATGCAGCACTGCTGAGGCAGCCTCTGCTGCATCCTGTGGGCTGGCTGGGAACCAGGGCTTGTGGGAGATGTAAATAAAGACATTCTTTATCTCTGCTGGTCCCCAATGCATCTGCTCATATCGACACCAGCTATTTTGCTGGCATAAATCTCTTAGGCCAAAGGGGGTGTATTGAGCCTGGGATGGAGGCTCCGGATCTCGTGGGCGCTGCTGCCGAGATTCGCCCCGACCCTTAACGTGCCCCAGCCCAATCCCTGCCCTACCTCTGCCGCCACCTTACCTGCTCTGGCTGCTGATCTGCTGCCTGTCGCTGCTGTCACAGGGCTTACCGGCTTCCACGCCATTAGCAGTGAGCTACCATTGGAGCAGCTCGTGCAATGATGGTGGATCACGAGATCTGCTATCAATATCGCAAGGATAGGATTGGGGCATTAGTCCTGGACACCAAATTATGGCAGTAAGCAACTGCACAGGGAAGGTAACACTAGTTCTCACTGTAAGCAAACCAAAGCACCTTTGGAACAGTCTGGTTTGAGCACCAGTACCATACTTACAGCCCAATCGTATGCATGTGTCAACCCACAAGTAAGCTTCATTGTTTTCAATGGGGCTTACTCCCAGGAAAGTGTGACTAGGATTAGAGCCTCTATTTGTAATAATACGTAATGCTTTGTAGCAGTAAATTCAGTAGCAAAGAGACCCTGATGTTTTAGAGAATGCTACTAACAAGTTGGATTGGACTTTACACCTCCCCCCTGTTTGCCTTGCACCACATCTGTTCTGCAGATGCACAGTATGGGGTGCCTCAGTTTCTTTTCCTCAGAGTACCCTGCCTGAAGGAGGAATCTTGCAAGGTTCAGAATTTGCCTCACATAAAAGTACTTGGTCTTGTAAAATGATGGTTTCTTATATTCAACTAGAGTGTAGCTTTGAAATGGTGCATTATATAGGTTGTTCCATCTTATGCTGCTTTTCACTGAAGTCACATAATGGATCTTAAATCATTGCCCCTTTTTGGTCGACTGCTCTTCACACTGTATGAAAGAAGCCGTGCATTTCTGGGGCAGTTTGTTGACCTTTCTCTGACATTGTCCTAAATACATGTTGCAGTTTCTGTAGTTCCTATTGTTGCCAATTCTGTTGTCTTTAGTTTGCACATTTGTTTGTTTTAATGTTAGCTGGAGTTTAATTAGTAATTGCAGATTCTGTTGAGCCTATGTGTACTCTACTCTCCTAGGATTGGAAAAATACCAAGATTTGGTTTTCGTTTTGAACCGTACATCTTCATTTTCCCTCAGTTGCTTAATGAAAATAACATGGAGCCTTTCAATTCAGGACATGTTGCTAAAAACTGTTTAAAGCAAAACTTCCCATCATGCTTTCTGGTTTTCACAACAACGTTGTTGTTAACAAAGCCTCTTCTTTCTTCTTCTTCTTCTTCTTCTTCTTCTTCTTCTTCTTCTGCTGTTACAAAATGAACAGAAAAGTAGGTCTTACATCCTCCAAGTATATCAGTATAACAACTGTATGTGGATGGAAAATTAAGATCAGTGGGAATGTTGGCAATAACCTTGGTTGCATAATAATTAGATTCTTGAATTGTGAAAGATTTCAAAAGTTAATTTTTAGTTCTCTAAATTGTAAATGTGATTGTGTCCTTATGAAAAGGGCATAATGTGTTGAATGTGCAATTACCTTTGGGAATACTGAAAAGAAAAGAAAAAATGTCCTGCAATAATCAGTATCTATTGCACAGCAAGAAAATTGCCTTACGGTGTGTCAAAATAAAGTTCCTTGTGAGATTGGTTAGGCTGAGAGATAATGACTGGTCACCCAGTGATCACCTAGTTTTATGGTTGAGGGGGGATTTGATCCTGGGTCTCACCAGTCCTAGTCCAAAATTCTAATCACAACAATCCTGTGAGGTATATTAGACTGAGAGAAACACCCTTAAAGTTATGCAATGACCTTCATGGCTGAGTAGGGATTTGAATCTAGGTTTCTGTGGTCTTTTCACTTACTGGACTTGAACTGAGGTGTTACTGGATGTGCTGTAAGATTCCACAAGTCCTTGGTTGAGAAAAAGAGTCCAAGGGAGGTAGAAGTTGCTTTATCTGGGGAAAGTTCACAAGGAGGGGTTCAATGAGCACTCAGCAGGTGCTGGGTCACAATTTGTCCAGTTTAGAGGAGGAGAGAAAGAGAGGAAGGAAAAAAGAAGGGGAGCAGAAAGAGCAGCAAAAAAACCTGATTACCTGTCCTTGGGTGCCTGGGATGACACAGAGATTCCTGAGTTGTTAAATAGGGTGGGAGTGCTTAACGCAGCACCAGCGAGTAACTCTCAGATGCACCGTATTAGGCAGAGAAGAATGCACACTTTGGGGATCCCTAGCCAGATTTTTGTATAGTGTTTTTGCACATCAATTAACATAGAGACTCTTGTGGGATGAGCTCACCCCGAACCGTTTTGTCCCTAAAATGGTTTTATCACTCATCCCTGATGGGGATGGACATTTTCTGGCCACACCTCTTGCGAAGGATGTGACTAAATGCTTCTCAACTGTCCATGAGACTTGTGCCTCGAGTAAATAATGCTCTGGTTGAGTTGTCAAGGAAATTGGGTAGGGGAAGCCAGGGCCAGAGGCCACTCTCTTTTTTGACTCCACCTGGTCCTGTTTATGTTAAGGCCGGGAAACTCCTAGGACTTGTGGCACTGTTTGCAGGTTTGAATAGGATGGCAGGGTGAGGTGCAGCCAGTTGTGGAATTTTCCAGAAGACTTCTCCCAGCTGGGGGGGAGGGGTGCTCCGAAGAATCAAAATTTAGCATTTTACTAGAGGCTTCTGGATGTAATGCTCTCTTGGCATCAGTCTGATCACCATGTGTCTGGCCTGGGTTACGTATTCACTTTGCATGCGCACCCGTAACAACATACATGTGTACCCATGTGTTTTGAACAGAGGTCTCCTGTTACACCGTTCTGGTTCTGTTAGCCTGCCAATATAGCAAGTTGTAAAAATGATGATCAACTGATTGGAAAAATAGCTTGGTCAAAATTTTGTTAATGTATAAAGTATGTCTAAAATATTCATCCTAGTATAATTTTAACAAGTTTTTTTTCCTATTTGTTGAGTACATTGAATATTCAGCCTTATTTTTCGTTGAAGAGTAAAATGTCAGTGGAACTGGTTTAGTTATTACTTCAGCTTACATGTTAATGTAATGTACATGTCCTCCTGTTAGTAGACTTCGTCCGTACAGCTAAAAGACTCTGTTCCTTGCTTTCTACCTGAATGTTTCTGGTTTGTTTGCTGGGCTTGCAGGTTTTTCATTGCTCTCTCATTCCTGTTAACCTTTTCCCTACGCCTGCCTGAAGGGCTACCTTTCTGGCATTGACCTCACCTTGCCATTCCGGCCATTCTGTCTTATTCCTTGCTTATGCTTGGCTACCCATTGGGCAAGTCCTGTTCTGGCAGTGGTCTTCCTGCCACTGGAGACCCTAACCCCTGCAGAGGAGCATGAAGCAAGGCTCTTAATAATAATAATAATAATAATAATAAACACCCAGTATTTATTTACACCCGCCTTTTCTTTGATCATTGGATTTCTCCTCCGGTTTAATTCAAAGGCAGTTTACATGGGCAGGCTTTCTAAACCCCAAGGGATTTTTACAATACAATAATGTTCTAATCTTTCGTAGAACCCTTCATTCTAGAGATGTTTCTTTCACAGTCCAGCTCTCTCTCTCTCTCTGCTGTTCGGCTCACCATGCTTCAGCTGACAGGGCAACCTTGACTCTCACTCAAGTGCAGCTGCAGTTCCACTCCCCCACAGAGGCTCTGCAACTTATCAGCTCGGTGTGCCGGCAGCTCTCCGACAGACACAGATACTTCCAGCCGTCTCAAACTGCCATCCTTCAGATCTTCAGGCATATATGAGACGGTCGCTCTACCAACTGAGCCAGACTTCCTGCCAGATGATCCATAATATGGATCTTTCCCAAATTCAACACCTGAAAAACTGGCAAATGCAAATTAAGATATAATACTTTGATTGAATTGCCATTTTTGTCCATTACGTAGAGTATTCTGGAAAAGGATTTCTAAGATTTAGGTAACTGGCAGCACAACATTAACTGGGAGAATGTGGAAGACAAGTGTCAGAAAATTAATAAGTAAACAAAGTTTTCATTACTGTACTTAGGAATAATAGTTGGATGTCATGATATCACAAGGATATATCCTAAGTGTTCAGTTGGAATTTCATAGCCCATTTTGTCCTGTGGGATCTCAGCAAGTATTGTTTTTGGATTTCATGATCATAAGAACATAAGAATAGCCCTGCTGGATCAGGCCAAAGGCCCATCTAGTCCAGCTTCCTGTATCACACAGTGGCCCCACCAGATGCCTCAGGGAGCACAAGACAACAAGATACTTGTATCCTGTCGCCACTCCCTTGCACCTGACACAAAGAAAACCTACTCCTACAACCAGGAGGTTGCTTATCCCCATCATGGCTTGTAAGCTGTGATGGACTTTTCCTCCATAAATCTGTCCAATCCCCTTTTAAAGGCATCCAGGCCAGGTGCCATCACCACCTCCTGTGGCAAGGAGTTCCACAAACCAATTACACGCTGGGTAAAGAAATATTTTCTTTTGTCTGTTTTAATCCTCCCTCCACTCAATTTGAGTGGATGTCCCCTAGTTCTAGTGTTGTGTGAGAGGGAAAAGAACTTCTCTCTATCCACTCTCTCCATCCCATGCATAATTTTATACGTCTCAATCATGTCCCTCCTCAACCTCCTTTTTTCTAGACTGAAAAGCCCCAAACGCTGTAGCCTTTCCTGGAAAGGTTGACTTTAACATTAGCCAAGGGGCTTTCCAAGCCCCGCCCTACCTCCTTAATTATGCCCTAACAGAAAAAATAATCTATATTTCATTTTCACAGCTAAATGGTGAATTATTAACCTGTCACCTGTGGCTTCTGCCATGACTAAATATTGATAAATTAGAATACTTCAGAATAGTCTTCAGTTGTAAAGAAAGTCTTACCAAGGAAACTTTAGACTAGCAAAGAAAGTCTATGTGAATATTCCATATCCTACAACATAATAAACAAGCATTTGAAATCCAGAATCCTTGAATTGGAGAGAGTTGAACATGCAAGCCTGGGAAGAGAGAGGAGTCTTTGTACAACCCAAAAGTGAGTCTTTCAGCTTCAAAGAGCTTTAGAGCTTTGGAAACGGCATGGTTTGCCCGCGCAAAGGTAGGAACAGCGATTTGGGTGCTTTTAAAAAAAAATTAAACAGGTTTCTACAATGGACTTGATTATCCGCTAGCATCCACATTGAGACAAATCTGCGGATGTCGGATCCGCAGATAGCAGGGGGTCCACTGTATAGGATTGCAGCTTCATTCATATAGTTGATAAAGTAAAATGAAGTTTAGTGCAAGAAAGTAGTATTTTAAAATAATTTTTGTAGTTTAGTACCGTATTGTCCCGAGTATAAAATGCACCTGATTATAAGACGCACCCTTAAAGTTTGGTGCTATTAAAAAAAAATAATTAAATCACTGGCATTAAATTGCAACAGCCTGATTATAAGACGCACCCCTAGTTTAAAAACTTAAATTAGGAGAAAAAAGTGAGTCTTATACTCAGACCAATACGGTATTTCTGGATACGTCTGATAATAGCTGTACTGTAAACTGAAAAACATTTTGTGGATAAAAGGAACATTCCAGATACCTTTTTAAAAACAGAGATTTATCTGTCATTGGGGAGTGGGAGGAGGTAAAAAGCTAAGGACATATTAATCCAAATAGTTTTCGCTGCAAAATATTTTTAACTGTTAACTGCTTTAACCTTTTCTTCTTCCAGTTCATATTATTCACCATTATAAATTGAAAGCAGAACATTGAACTGTTTTTGCATTCAAACTAATGTTTGTCACAGTCAGTTGGACTTGATTTACTCCCTGTCTTCTGTGTAATTCTCACCAGAAATACAGAAAGTGGATGTGATCTTGCAGTCTTTATTTTGAAATTTTATTTACCCACCCTGAGCTCTAAAGCAGTGTTCACAGTACAAATCCAAGATGATTACAATAGACGTGAGGGTCTGTGTCCAGGCTTGACCAGTTTGGACCACAGCCTGAGGGCCCGCCCACCCAACCCCCTGAAGCCCCAGGCCTAAGGAGAAGCATCTGCTACTGTGCCTACTCCCCCCCGTGAGCCTCCCCGCTTCTGGTAAGCTTTCCAGGTGATGGTAGACAGCAGTGGTTGCTGCTTACACCATTTTAGATTTCCCATGCTCCACCCTCGGCATCAGGAAAGAAGAGCATGGAAAATCTAAAATGATGCTGTTGCATTGTCTCAGCTCTGAGCTCTGATGGCTGCTACTCCCTCACCCAGCACAGGGAAAGGGCCAAGTCAAGCACAACACACAGGGAATAGGATCCTTTTACATTATGCTGGGAATTTTGACAGAAAATTTCATAGGCGCTGTGTCTCTGCCCTTTGAAAGACACTTTTTTGTTTTGTATATTCTAGATTTATGAAACACTGTTTTTAGCAAAATTGTAATAAGTTGTAATAGGCCAATTCTGATCTCAACTGTATTTATATAGTTCCATAATAACTCCAATGAGCAATGAAAAGTATTTATGACTTATACACAACCAGTCAATGAGAATACAATCTGCACTACTGGCTGGATGTTCTGTTTGTATTATAACTTATAAGTACCAAGGACTGTGATGTCAGAACATGAAGTGTCCAACAGAAATTGCAGTTGTAAAGTACCTTTATTTCCCTTATGGTATAATAAAAATGGATACAGAGTATATTAAAATTAGTCATTTTCCTTTTCTTTAAAATTAAGTTTTCTTTTTTTGTGAATATAGAAATAGCATGTGTTTTGTAGGTTGGGTGTGTGCAAAAAATGATCCAGTATTCATATTGCCTTTTTTTAAAGGCATGTTGGCAGACCAAATATCTCCTCATCTAACTATCCAGCCAAAAATAGTTGGATGATGCAGAGAATAACTTGCAACATATGCTAATACATTAGAGCAGCGGTAGAAGGCGGAAACGATTTTCTGGTAGCTTAATGAAAACATCTAGAACTCCAAGACTCTTGAAAACAAATCATAGCAAAACAGGTTGAAGAGGAAAGATAAAAATAGTCATCCAAAGTTCTGACAACAGAGAGAGTCAAGGAACTGAATCCAAGGTTACACTGACAGTATATCAAGGATGGCAAGTCACAGAAAGAGGTCTGGTAATTTCATTTCTGAAGCTAAGCAAGTCTTGGCCTGGAAGAGAAGCAACCTGGGAACCCCATGAATGCTACTTTGAGCTCCAATGGGAAAGGGAAAGGATATAAGTGTAATAAACAAGTCATTTGTATGACTTAACCTTCACCCTTCACTTGTCAGCAAGCCTGTTTCATGCTCCTGTGATCCCAGAGAGCAACTATTTCACAACTCCTGTGGTTTGAGGATTTTTCACTCTCCCATTAACCCTGGTGTCTTCCCTGGCGTCCAACTGCAGTGGTGAAGTGTTAGCAGTCTATATCCTTGTGTACTCAATATGCTATCAGCCACTGGTTTCAGTCTCTTAGTAAATTGTTCAACAATACAATTGAATTGTTAATGTATTCGATTAATCATTTACCTGTTTGTGGATCACTCATATAGACTGCTGTGGTTCACCTATCCTTTCGCTCCTGGTTAGAACTTTGTGGGAACAGATTCAGTGACTTGCTATCCATCAGCCATCATTGAGTTTAGCCTTCATTGAATTCTGCGGACTTTGAGTTTTATTTGTTTTGGCAGAGTGAAACAACCAAGTTTTTTCCATAGTAGTAGTAGTAGTAGTAATAATCTGTATTTATATACCACCTTTCTGGTAATCAGATTTCTCCTCCAACTTATTCAAGGCGGTTTACGTAGGCAGGCTCTTCTAACCTCCCGCAGGGGTTTTTACAATAATGTTCTATTCGCATAGAACCGTATTCATTCTCCAAATGTTTACCATCATTGGTGTGATTGTCTCTCTGGCTGCACAGCACACGCCTTTCGAGCTTGCTCGATAGTGACCCCTCTCTCACACAGAGGGTTAACACAGGTTATCTCAGCTTCTCGACAACTTCTGGTCATCTCCGACCCAGAGCATCGCCGAGCTGGTCTCGTCTTAGGTATATTCAGGCAGGTGGCATCTCAACCACCAGACCACACCTCCTGCCCAAGAGTAGAATCTTTTGGTGCTGCTGAGGCACTGGTTTTCAATAATAAGCTGGAAGTGGAATTAAAGCAAAGTTCCACACAGTACTTTAGTATAGTGCTTATTAGCTAATATTACCAGTGACCTTTCCCACATGACCAAGATCTTATAATGCTTACTCAGAAGTAAATCTCACTGAGCAAAGATCCCTGGAAGCTTCAATTAAGTTATTGTTCTACAGTTTCCAACACTAAATTACCAAACTGTTGTGTGTGTGTTTTTGTAATTGAGGTACTTTTCTGGATGAGAGGTTGAAAACATACGTTTTAGCCTTCATGAGACAGTTCTGATTCAGGAGCAGCCAATATGATATTTAGCCCATCATTGGATGGGGGGACAGGTAAGCCTTGCTGCAGACAGAGACGGCTGTGCTGGTATTCTCCCTTTAAAAAACAAAAAACTGGATATCTGCAAAGAGGGGACTGAAGCCGATTTGTCTCAAGACAGAATCTTGCTAGGAAAAGGTAACCCTTCTTAAATAGATCGGAATCCTTTGTAGAAGATGCCTGGATTCTCATGTGAATTTTTGTTTGTTTTTGGCACTATAAACTGATTGTTTGGAAAATATTTTAAAATAGCTGGCTGATCAGCCTTGCATGAGCTGCAGTTCTGAAATAAAGGTGAAAACCTGAATATGTCCATTATTTCCTACCCTGAATGTCAGGCGTTGTCTTGAATGATCCTTTATCAACTGTTCAAACAAACTAAAGCTGAGAGTATTGCCAATTTTATTTTGCAAACAAATATCTGGCATGCATAAAGAAACAAATCACTTTCCAAAATGGATGAGGAAGATGATGTCCCCTGGGACAAAGGCGAGTCTCAAAATGTTTTCAAAAATTAAAGTTCGTAAATATAGGAAAGTTGCAATTTATCAACACATATTAAAATGTTATTTTTAATAACATTAAAACTAAAAAAATAGTTGTTGAAGGTAACTAAATGCCACATTCATAAACAAATCATCATTTGAAGCATAACTTCAATACTCTTTTCCAGTACTCCATTCCCAAAAGACTCGAGTCAGATAAACAATACTTTAGATCTGAGGTCATAAAACATAGTTGCTTAGAGTAGTCATGGTGGTGGCTTTTTTTTTTAAATGTACATTTCAACAGGGGTTGAAATACATATTTAAATGCTTTGTGAATTACAATACTATTACTTTGGAGTCTCTTTGAAACTAATGACTCAATCGTATTTAACCCCTGTGCTGGGACAACATGTGCTGCACCAGCGCTAGCTGTCACAAATGTGCCATAAGGCACGTTGCAACAGCGCACCCCAGGCCTGGGCCAATGCAAAGGCCTGCATCGAACCGGCAGCACCAGAGCGCCACGGGATGCGCTCCAGAGCAGGTAAGCTGGTGCAGGAGGGTGAAATGGGCTGGCAACGAGGGTGGGGTGGGCGGATCGGGCCCAGGAGGGGGCGGGATCGGAGGCAGCAGCATGCACGAATCCTATCCCCCTTCCCGAATCATTTTCTCTTACACGGGCCTCCTGAACTTGCACCAGCAAAATAGCCGGTGCAGATCTGAGAAGACGCATTGCAGGGGCTGGGGCTTCACCTGCGGTAAGGGTACAAAAGTTCCCTTACCTCGTGGAGAAATCCAGCCTCCCACTTTCTGCATAGGATGCAGCGTTGCCTGCACTGGCCTTGCTGCATCTCTGCACAGAAAGTTATGTAGGATTGGGCTGTAATACAGTTGTTTGGGTGATATATTGCACAGAAGTTGCCAATCTTATATAGACTAATACAGATAGAAAGAAGGGATGGAGGAGTGACATCCATTAATGGAACCAATAAACCAAAAGAAGATCAATAACCATCAGTCCCAATATTATATATTCTAGAAAATAATGAGCTCTGGTGAAAGCATGGGTTCCTGGCAGCCCATGAGAGGAGGCTGCCTGCTGCCCAAAACCGTTAATAGTAACGTGCGTGAAATGACGGTTGAGATGCTGATAATTGATTTCTTGCTTATGCTTAACTGTCAACTCTTGTTGCAAGATTACACTATATTGTTCACTCTAGGAAAACGTGGCAAAAGGTGCCCCTTAGTGGGCAAAGAAAGTAGCTTCTCCAGAGATGAGAGCAGCTATTGAGGCAAGAGTCTTTCTTGAGTGGGGAAGACACTGAAATGGACAGACTGAAAGTCTCTATGGTGGGAAGAGACTATCGGGTCATTCCATGTGAAATCAACCAATGAAAAATCCTTGACGTCATGGATTTTGTTCATTTTCGGTACATTTGTACCTTACTATGAGATGCTTAAAAATTTCTTTTTTTTAGATTTTTTTGTCCATCCGTTTTTGAGATATTGAATGTTTAATATTGCCAAAAAAGGCCAAAATTCACTTGTCACCATACCTTCAAACGCCAGTTACAGGATAACGATGGATGCTACAGACATGGGACAGGTGTCGTTGTAACGCTTATGAATAGGGCGTTCATTTGATATACAACATGACAAAATTGTAAATTTTCAAGAAATTCAAAAATATTCAAATATTAATTTTGAAATTTTGGAAAATTGAACTTTTTTAAAATTTTCAAAAAAATCACACTTAAAGGTATATGTCTTGTAGTCAATCAGTCAACATTTCAAGATGGTATCTCAATGGTATCATACAAAAATTAAATTTTCATGTTGGCAGTGACCAGGAATTAAACCCCTCAAGTCCATTTTTCTACAGTTTACATTGATAAAATTATGTGGTAAACTGAAATGAATCCAAAAATTTATAACAGGACTTATAGAGATAGATTTATAGAGAATGAATTCACTTTCTATTCTTTTACAGGATCAGCTTTTTGGTAAAACTATCAAAATCATGAGCTTTTTACTTCTGTTCATAGTTTTAAATTTTTCCTTTAGTTCTGAATAATTTCTGAATCAGCACAGTGACATTTTTCCTCATCTAAATCATCTTCAGAAGTAAAAAAAATAATTATTATTTGTAGGTCCTTTTAATCTTCCCCATCTTTTCTTTGCACTTTAGATACTTTCTTCTTGACTCACAAAGGGAGGTCAAAGAAGCATTTAAGTGGCTTAAAGCTGTATCAGGGTCCAAATAGACTCCTTTATATGACTAAGACCAGGAATCTCATAATTCTCAGGAGGAATTTCCTTTTCAAGTATATTGTTTTCCATCTGACAAGGCTTCTATTCATGTGTGGTTTGATTTCACTATTTAGTGAAACCATCCAATCAGTTACATTCCTCAAGTCTTTACTAACCCAGTGCCCCCCTTTTTTTAAAAAAGGGCTGCAACAGTTTTTTGACCACTTATTCTCCTCCATATTTCAAATCATGTAATTATCAAACAGTTAATGAATTAAACTTAATAAAGACTAATAAAGCAGCTTCACAACAAAAATGTCCTAGAAAGCTTCACTAAAAACACACTGTCCAAACCCACTTAAATGCCTCTTTGACCTCCCTTGGTGAGTCTCCGCTGTGCAAGAAGAAAGTATCTAAAGTGCAATTTTGACTGATTGACTACAAGACATATACCTTTAAGTGTGATTTTTTTGAAAATTTTTAAAAAGTTCAATTTTCCAAAATTTCAAAATTAATATTATTTGAATATTTTTGAATTTCTTGAAAATTTACAATTTTGTCATGTTGTATATCAAATGAAATCCCCATTCATAAGCTTTAAAACGACACCTATCCCATGTCTATAGCATTCATCGTTATCCTGTAACTGGCATTTGAAGGTATGGTGGCAAGTGAATTTTGGCCTTTTTTGGCAATTTTGAACATTCAATATCTCAAAAATGGATGGACAAAAAAATCTGAAAAAAATAATTTTTAAACATCTCATGGTAAGGTACAAATGTACCGAAAATGAGCAAAATCTGTGATGTCAAGTTCTAAAATGTATTTTTTATTGGTTGATTTGACATGGAATGACCCTATCAAAATGGGCAATGTGAATGCCTTCAGAGGGGAAGAAAACGCTCCAGAATTCTGTTCCTAGAGCAGGGGGTAGTTATAGCACTTTGGATAAAGATGTTCTTCAGTGAATAATAGTATCTGGAACATCTCCTGGGTGTGCAGCCAGGAGTTTCCTGGTCTTGATTGAGTTAAGATGTGCCCAAATTCAGCCACAAAGACTGAATTGCACCTCAATCGGAGAGGTTCCTGAGGACAAAAGGAATGGAAGGGTGTGGGCTGCACCCATGCTTAGGTGGTTGGTGGGAGAAGGAGGCTGAAGACTGTCCAGGTGGCCTGGCCAGTGGGAAGTTAGGCTTGCTTTATTGTTCAGTAAGACTTGTCTTTGCAAGAGAGATTATACCAAGGAGAGCACAAATTTGCAAGACCTTAGAGTAAGATGACACACAGATGCACCGGAGTGCTACAGCTTTCCAATCAATGGTCCTTTATTCGCATGACCTTGATTAGAGGGAGCCGTACCTCACCCCCTCCAGGGCAAAGTCCTGGCTGACTCTTAGGGATGTCTTCTAAGGAACCAAGATGGAGTTAGGAGAGTCTATGCACGTTTAGGAAAGTGAGGCCGTTGGCAACAGGAGGTTGTTGCCACCACTGTGGCCTTCTCTCGTTCTGGCTGGGCAGGGAGGATGAGGACATGGCAGCAGGAAAGGACACGCACATTTTTTAATGAAAAAAATGGACAGATTTTGTGCACGAGTATGGGGAGTGATATGGGGGGATGTTGGTGTGCACACCATCAAAAGGGGGTGGCAGAATTTCAGGGTGAGGGTGAAACATGCTTGGCTGTTTCAAGTGGGATTGTAGCTGGGGCCACCGCTGCCAGAGTAGGTATTTTACTTTTCCTGAGGTGAAAAAATACCAGCAGCCATCTGTGATAGACTCCCAATCAGATGTAGAGGAAAGAAAGGAATAATAGCATTGAAAGAACAGGCAAATGCTGAAAGCTTTAAATCCTATTTCTCAATATGATGTCATAGAGTCGTTTAAAGGTTTCTCTCTCCATAAAAATGTGGTTATAACTAAATAATTCTGGAACGATTTTAATTACAATGGAAATCAGTCCCTTTGCTCTGCCTTATAATTTATATTCTCATACACACACACGCAGTCTGAAGCCACATAATTGTATTTCTTCATTGTAATGTAATTGTAATTCGTTGTTTCTGGACTTTGACTTGTGGTAAAATGTTCTGTCTGTAACTGGCATTTCTCAAGCTCTACATATGTCCTTAAGTCATATGAAGAGCCTTGCTGAATCAGTCCAAGGGCCATCTAGTCCTGCTTCCTGTGTCTCACAGTAGCCCAATAGATGCCTCTGGGAGCACACAGACAACTAGATACTGTATCCTGTTGCCACTCCCTTACACACTGTATTCAGAGATAGGCTACCTCTAAAACCCGGAAGTTGCATATGGTTAGGCTTACCAGATCTCCAACCGGGACAGAGTGCTAGACCTTTAGGAGAAGGAATGTGGGCAGGTGCAGCTTGTTAAGTCATAGAGCACAATCTTAGGCATGTCTACTCAGAAGCAAGCCCCATTGTGTTCAGTGGGGCTGGCTTCTGAGTAGACATGCCTAGGATTGTGCTTTAAGGGGTTAACAAGCTACACCTGCCCACATTCCTTCTCCTAATGGTCTAGCACTCTGTCCCGGTTGGAGATCTGGTTGGAGATCTGGTAAGCGTACATATAGTCATCATGACTTATAACCTGTGACGGACCTTTCCTCCATAAATCTGTCCAATCTCATTTTAAAGACATCTAGACTCTCTCTTTCCTGTTCTTCAGCAAGTTCCTAATCTATAAGAGGTCCTTGCCTTTTATTCACTGACTGTGGAGTTTTCTCAGGCGCCTTTGGTGAATGACTGTGTCAGATGCCTTCTGAAAGCCCAGATACATAATATCAACAGATTCACCCACACCCGTATGCCTGTTGACCTTTTCAAAGAACTGTAAAAAAATTGTGAGGCAAGACTTATCCTTACAGAAGCTATGCTGATTCTCCCTCAGGAAACTTGTTCTTCTACACATGTTCCAAGATTGTATCCTTGATTAGGCTTTCCACCATCTTGCCTGGAACAGATGTTAGGCTGACTGGCCTGCCGTTTCCCGGGTTCCCTCTTCTTCCTCCTATAGTTGGGGACTATTTGCACTACTGAAGAGGGAATTACCTGCACTACTGAGGTGGTAAGCACCTTTTCAGATGAGATGTGACTTAAACAGCATGAACTACCACAGTGAACATTTCAAAGATACCTCCCTTTGCGTGTGCAATTCTCCCCAATGTTCACACACAGCTTCTCTGGATTGTGGCCATAAATGCAATATTCTCTAGGAGCTACAGGGGATAATTCTAGATCCTATCAGAATGATGGGGGATGGCAAAGAGGTAGACTAGGGTTATTCTTTACATGCTTTAAAGGTACTTTTCTTCCTTATTCTTTCCTGTATGCCAGGGTTCATTTTTGGTGTGGGACAAGGATTCTCAAGAGTAATGAAGCCCCACTTGTGTTAGCACTACATAGGATGGATCCTACAAGCCTCTCATCTTTGCACTATGGTTCATAGGACGGGGCTGCAGATGGCTGGAGGTTCCATATAGAGAGTGCTTTATTTCCTTCTCAATAATTCTCTGCAGTGCAAGACAAATTCAGCACAATATTATCACCTTTCAATAAGTCTTACTGTGCATTAGCATTATATTGTCATTGCCAGGATCCATTTTGTAAGGCACTATTTAGGCTTAGAATGATAAAATACCCCATACTTAAGTGTACTTATACACATGTGGTTACTATTTGAGAAAGCTATATTCACAGAAAATGTTTCTCTAAGATACATAACACTGGACTCCTATTACATTACTGTAAACATGCTATTTAGACAAGTTATGAAAATAATATATATAATGTTTCAAAATGGTTATGGTTTCTGAAGTACTAAGGAATCTGTTTATTCTGGGTAGGCTAATCTATATTTCAACCTGCTATGAGTCATTCTTTGGTTGGATTTCATTTATGAACAAGAAGTTCTCTAGTTCCTACTGACTTAGGAAAGAAGAATGGAGTAGTAGTTTAACAGATGCTAGTCTTAAGCTTACAAACAGCCTTCTTGGTTCAAGAGAAAATTAACTGAAAACAGCTGGATTGGATACTGCTGAGGAGAATATGAATAGTGCTATTTTCTGTCTGAGTTCAGATGACTCAGTTTTCTGAGCTAATACAAAACTGTAAAGGACAGAATGACTCTTACTTGAGAAAATCCTGTTTTGCTTCCATTCATACATAATTGTTGTACTCAATAAACATTCTGTTGGATTACCATTTGCTCTCTGTCTGACCTTAAAGTTAATAACCATTCTGTATGCTGAGCTGTACTGTCTTGGAGTAAGCCAAAATTAGGATGTATTTAAGGATCTAATGCAAAATAATTTGGAAAGAAGTATTTTGATTGATAACATTAGTCAGTACAGTAGGGGCCCCATATCTGCGGGGAATACGTTCCAGGCTCCCCACAGATACATGAAAACTGCAGATAGGGGTGAACACCCCCTCCGCGGTTTTCTGAGGGGACCCCGCAGCGGGGGGCAGGGGCCATCCGCTATCCATGGATAAGTGAATCTGCGGATAGCGGGGGGGGGGGCCTGTACACTTTGTTTTAGTGTAAGGTACAAAAAAAACAGAGGTGTAATTGAGGGGGAGGAGCAGAGCTCTGGAACTTCTTTTGCAGCAGAGCAGTGATGCCATTAGCAAGAACTCTTAGGTGCTGCCTTTGAAAATGTTTCCAGAGAACCTTAGCTGAGAAGAAGCATCAGAAGGCAAACTGAGAAATCCCCACGCTACTCGGCCCTGCTGCCTCCTTTGCAATCTTGCTGGCTTTGCGATCTCTCTGCCTGCCACACTTCTGGCTTCCCCTTTCCCATCGCCCCTCCTGCTTCCACGATCTCTCTGCGCCCCATCCTGGCTTCCCCTTTCCAAAGGAGAAGCCGGAACGGGGCGCAGCGAGATCGCTCAGCTGTAAACAAGACACGTCTTTTAAAAACCCGCCCATCAGCTGTTTCATGCAGGCTTTTTAAAGATGCGTCCTATTTACAGCTGAGCAATCTCACTGTGCCCATTCCGGCTGCAGGGCTGAGTAGCAGGGCTGAGTAGCGTGGGGGCAGCAGTCTTTTTAAAGCCCCATCAGCTGTTTCACGCAGATAAGAGCTTGGATGTTCTGCGCTGCGCTTAAAGCTACAGCACTGAACGTCCAAGCCCTTATCTGCACAAAACAACAGATGAGTTGGAGCTATAAAAAGACAGCGTCCCCACTTAACAACGGTTTCACTATATGACGGATTTTCCAGAATGTATCCCTGTTGTTAAGTGGGGGACGCCTGTATTTAGTAATGACATGGATTCAGTGGAATCTCCTCATGGGAGAGCCCAACTCCTCTCATTTAATTCTTTTTTATTCTGGTTAACCACTAAATTACGACATACACATATCTTACTATCCTAATAAGATTGAAACTGCCCAAATGCAGGTAATCCTGTGATATCCAAGTATATTATTTGGCAACTCCAAGTCTGTCAATCAGTGTCAAAGTTCAGACTTGGATTTATGAAATGTGGGTAAAGTGCAATATCTGTGGCCAGAGTGTGATAAATCTGTGTAGCTTAGGGCTGCAATTCTATGCACACTTACCTGGGAGTAAGTCCCATTGCATTCAACAGGAGTTACTTCTGAGTAGACTTGCATAGGATTGTGCTGTTGGTATGATATTTGCTATTTCTAACAGCCCAAGCCTATGCATGTCTACTCAGAAATAAATCTCATTATAGTCAGTGGGGCTTACTCCCAAATAAGTGTAAATAGGATTGCAGCCTAAGACAATAACACAGGATGAATTACCCATTCTAATTCTTGCTTGGAAATTGTCCCAGGTGGATAGGTTGCCCAGACAGACTCTGTTTTCTAATTATACTAGAATGAGAAGTCTATAGCCACCTCCAAAAGTGGCAGTTATTCTGCCTCTACGGTGTGTATGGTTTCTGTTCACTTCTACTTGAATTAAAAATCGTACGAAGGTTTTCAGACTCATTGTTGAAACATATAATGTGCCCTAGTTTAATACTTTGAATGTGCTTTTGATTTAACACTAGACATCACATACAGCTCATTGTTCAGATTTTAGTCTCATCCATGAATAAGAAAAATGCATCTCCGTGACATGTGGACATGCGATCGTAAGGTAAGACTCTTCAAGCTGAACTTGAAAGCACCTAGTGCGTTTGTTACAAGGAAGAATTTGCTTTTGTTACACAAGTGCAGACTGAAAAGAAGTACAGAATTGTAACAGCTGTTTGTCACAAATAAAGCAAGTAATTTAATGGTGTTCAGGGTTTTTTCCACATAGTAATTGCATAGTTATTCCAACAAGACTGTTTAAGAAACATCTTCGGACCAGTCCTCAGCTTTGATCGTTAAGCTGTTCAAAGACTGTTTCCTCTTTCACAGCAGTGTGTTTCAAACATAGGCCCTCTGTATTTCAATGTTTTATGCCAAAATTGCTTAGAATAGAAAAAGCTTACAGATCTGGGTTTGCCTTTTCTCTTTCTTTTAAGTGTGGGTATGTAAGAAAATGGGAACAAGGGGAAAGAGGCTTAGAAGGGGGTGTGACTCCAGAGGGGAAGGGCCTTGCATTGCCTGTGATCATTTGCCAGGTTTTTAAATTGTAGTTTAAAAAAAAAACTTAGGGGACTGAACAAATACTCCTGCCCTTAACAAAGTCCACGTTGTTCATAACATAAGATTCATTTTGAAAGATTTTCTTTGCATTTGTGTGAGACAGCATTGCTGTCATCAAGGACAAGTATGTTTGGGGGGGCATGATCCACTCTGAGCCCCAAGCTTGGAGGACAAATGTATGTTGGAGAAGTTCCATGTACAGCTCGAGTTCCAGCGTGTAATTCATCTGTGGAACTCCTTGCCACAGGATGTGTGATGGCACCTGGTCTAGATGCCTTTAAAAGGGGTTTGGACAGATTCACGGAGGAAAAGACCATCACAGGTTACAAGCCATAAGCAACCTCCTGGCTTTAGAAGTGGGTTTTCTCTGTGCCAGGTGCAGGGGAGTGTCAACGGGAAACAGGTTATCTTGTTGTCTTGTGTGCTCCCTGAGGCATCTGGTGGGGCCACTGTGTGACACAGGAAGCTGGACTAGATGGGCTTTTGGCCTGATCCAGCAGGGCTCTTTGTTAACGAGTGGTGAGCAGGAGACTCTTCCTTTACTTGATCACTCGTAGTCTGCGCAGCAAAAAGTCCAAAGCAACCGATGCTCAAGACTGTTTTCTCAAGACTCTTCTTATGTTCTCAGAGTACATGGAAAGCCCAAGCCAGGCTGGAGGTTGGCACCCCTCTGGAGTTTTGCTGAACAGTCTACTGTCCCAGAGAGTTGGAAGGGACAGCTAAGTTCCATGCTTAACCCTATGAGCATGTGACAGATGCGTGTCATAAGGGGCTTCTAGGAAATTGGCCAAGCAAGTCGCCATCCAAACCTCTGGGGTTCTGTGTGGGAAGTAAACAACACCAGGAAGGGTTGTGAGGCTTTGCGAGAGCAGTGCAGGCGTGCAAATCCCAGACTGAATGCTGCCATTTTCCTTGACTTTTTGTATGGGCTTTAGAAGGAGTACTCAAAAGTGGAGAAGACCAGGTGTGCCTTTTTGGTTCTTGAGACTGAGACCACCTATGAGCTAGAGATGGAGCCTCTGCCAATCAGGGTAGATGATACTGAGCTCAATGGGCTAATGATCTGACTTGGCAGAAGGCAGCTTCCTATTTTCCTCTTTCCACATTGTTCTCGAAATGGGGAAGTGAAAAGACAGCCCAAGCTTGGAATTTCAGGTAACCTTAAGGGCTGTTCTCCTACTTTCATTAGTAGTATAATGAATTTTTTATATACGCACACACCCTTCCAAGCCCCAGCTAGGAGCTCCAGCCAAGGCCCAATCAAAATGCTACAGTTACTATGTGTGACATCTATGATGAAATCCTAAACATTAGGATGCAAGGCTTCCGTCAATTCAGGGCCCCCATCAACACACTGAAGGTACAGTGGGATCTCTGTCTGCTCAGAATGGTGTCATCACCATAGTCCCTTTCCATTTCTGTCGTGTCTATTTTGTTCTATACAGTACAGGTACTCTCAAAGTTATTCACAACAGCTACAATTAATAGCTGCATTAATAACGCTGCAATTAATAAGCTACAATTAATAAGGCTGTCATTTGTGCCTTGCATAACAGAAGAAACGTTGTTTAGTTGTTTTATTACTTTGCTGTATGTGAAACAAACTAAAAGAGATATCCAAAGTGAAACGTGTGTGATATCAACTAAATTTGGGGCTTAAAAAACACACACAGGTAGATTTCCAAGGGGGGGGGAGAGAGAAAAGAATCCCTGTAATGAAACTCCCTCTTATCATAGATACGTCCTCTGGACCAAAAAGAAAATGAACGACATTCCAGAGAAATTGTTCAGTTCTAAAGCTCTTCATGTTTCTTTGGTGACAATAATGTTAGTGTTAGGTTGAAGTCTGAAGTTTGTTTTCGGGGGTGGTGGGGTTTTTTTGCAAAATAATGTTCACAATTCCAGACTATGATAGGAAATAGAACGAAGTGCAAGTCTGAAATATTTTTATTTCAGATTTTGAATGCTTTAGAATACCTACACATCTGAGAGAGGAACTCCCACCAGTTTTGTGTTGCTATGCAAACAATATCCATATTATGATATAAACCTGTTGTTTATCGCTTTGGCATCAGTCATAGTAAACTGATTTTGCTAAAAACAAAGTAAAGTAGAATAAAATAAAAAAACTGCATTTTTCACTGTGTTTTCTTAGCACCTAAAAATCCATCAATTTGATCATGGGGCAAAAATGAGCCTAAACCTTAATATATGAATAAAAGAAAAAGGAGGGGGAAATGGAATGGCCAAAGAATGTTGGAGTAATCTTGTGTATTGGAAAATGCGGAAGACTTCCCCGGAGGAGATAGGGTGTGGTGTTAGCAGTGGTTCCTCATAGGCCTAGGGTATAAGGGGTTAAAACCCAGGCTTCAGCAGTAGGCAGGCTACTCAGCTGCAGCCACTAGAGGTCATCAGGTATAAAAAGCAGCACCTGGAGGAAGGAAGGGTGTGGGTTGCAGTAGGGAGAAGGCTTTGGCGAAGAAAGGCTGGCTGGCTCCTGGACCGGCTTGCGGATTTACCGTGACTGACTTCTGGACTGGCTTGAGGAACCTGTTTTGGCTTTGAATGTGGACTGGCTTGAGAACCCTGACTGGCTTTCTGACCTTGGACTAGCTTTTGGACTTTGATATTTGGACTTGGACTACTAACCCTGTGAGTGGAGAAAGGGGAACTAATCAGCCCAGAGTGGGGCTAGGCCTCTTAAAGGGACCAGGCCAGGGATTTTCTGGAACATCTTGTTGGGTAGGTTTTATTGAGCAAAGCAGTGTCAGAATGATTGCCTGAGGACCTTAAATGTTTGGAGCTTTTCTCTCCGTATCTGCAGTGGATAATTGTTCTCTCATCTCCTTTCCAGTAACCTTTTCAGTATTAAAAACATATCCTCTACCTTTAGGCAGTTCTGTTCTTTAGGCAAAACATATCCAGCTCAATTTTCCTCCTGTGGTTTGTCTTCTTGGAGCACAATCCTAATGTAGAATGCCTATCTACTCAGAAATAAGGTCCATTGTATTCACTAGGGCTTACTCCCAGGAAAGTGTGTATAGGATTGCAGCCTAAATCGTTTTCATCTTCATAGCTTTATTCTGAATCTCTCATTTTTGTTTTTTTTTATGTGATTAATGTGTTACTACCAAAAATGATCAATAGAACAACACACTTTCCCACAAAATCTTAAGTTTCAGTACCTGACTTAGGGCGCAATCCTACGTAAATTCCGGGTGGCGGACATAGTGCCCCGAATAGTTGCAAACGTGCCATAAGGCACGTTTGACGACGACTTTAGAGCCGGGAAGGCCGGCGCAAGGCCGGCCTTCCCAGCTCCGCCGGCCAAGGACTCGGGCGGCCGCCAGACCCAGCAAAGGTAGGATCCAGTGGACGCCTCTGTTGGTCGGCGGACGGGGGGGAGGGATGGCGGGCATAGGCCCAGCCGTCCCAGGCGGAGGTGGGGACATGGCGTCCGCCATATCCCGGGCTCCAGAGGGCAGCTGGGCCGTTACACGGCCCCCTCCAATTTCCGTCAGCAAAATAGCTGGCGGAAATCCGAGGAGGCCTATCGGCCCCAGCCACTGTTACACTCGGGGAAGGGGGGATGAGCATCCCCTTCCTCAAGTAGACTTTCCGCCGCAGGCTGCCTGCTGCAGGCAGCCCGCGATGGAGAGCTGGATCGGGCAGACGGCCTTGGCCAGCCGCCCAATCGTTAAGTAGGATTGGGCTGTTAATACACTATTTTAAACAAAACTGGTTTATTATTATTAACAGTATTTATATACCGCTTTTCAACAAAAGTTCACAAAGCGGTTTACAGACAAAATTAAATGGCTCCCTGTCCCCAAAGGGCTCACAATCTAAAAAAGATGCAGAACACCACCAGCAAACAGCTACCAGAAAAGACACTGTGCTGGGGTGAAAGGGGAGCAGTTACTCTCTCCCTGCTAAATAAAAGAGGAGCACCAATTGAAAAAGTGCCTCTTGCCCAGTTAGCAAGGGGGGCATTTTCGCCACTGCTATATATAAGGAGCCTAGAGTATCATTAAAAACAAAATTTTAGTCCGGTCCATTTGAGCCTTGACTACAAAAGTGTATACAAAAGCCTTTTTAATAGAGTTTCATGCTGATAAGCAGTATTCTCTCTAATTTCAACACACTGAAATGCTCTACAAGGAGCACTGAAAGAAAATCGAGATTCCTGCACCTTATCTCTACCCTAGTTGCTATGCGAGTTCTGCAATAGTGTATCTTTGTATTTTTCAGCACAGAAATTGTGTTGCATAGACCACATACTGACAACAGGGGCCTACAGTACCTATCATATGACACCTCATGTGGGCCTTTCTGAAGTCAGTGTGGTGTTCTCTACTGCTGTGACAAGTGCATGTAGCATCAAGCTGGCTTTAACTAAAAGCCATAATTCTAAATAGTTTTTGCAAGAAGGAGTAATCTCATCTTCCTGTCTTTTCATGGAGGGGTTGCGGTGTCCAGTAAACTCCAAAAATATGTTTTAGCTGAATTAATCACAAAAGCCTTCTGATTTTAGCTTTTAGTGCCTGGCACCTGTGAGTTTTATTGGTGTTTTTATTTTGTTTTATTAGTGCTTTTATTATGTTATCAATTATAGTAGGCCACAGATCTTAATTCAAAAGGGAGTCCCATGACTGCACTGCCACCACAGAGAAGGCCCTACCTTTTGTTGCAGCCAAACTGGCCGCAGGCAAGGGTGACACACATAGGAGGGGTCCCCTCAAGTGGTAAGCTGGTAGAAATTGAATAAGGTAGTCCCTCGGATACCCTGCTCCCAAGCCATAAAAGGCTTTAAAAGTCAAAACCAGCACCTTAAATTGTGCCCAGAAGCAAACCTGCAGTTCTCTGCGACGAGGCAGAGGCTGCTCGTGGTCACAGAGGCGTCGTTAGGGGGTGCGGGGTGGTGGGCCCCAGAGCGGGGGTGTGTGCCACGCCTCCGGATTCGCCGCCGGGTCGCACCCTCTGCCGCCTCTGTCTTTTCTTTTGTCGCTCTGGCTGGCCGCGAGATCAGCCTGCCTGCCCTGGAGCCATTTGGCTCCATAATGCTCCCCAAAGAGGGGGGTGTTTTCGCGCCATGCCACTGCCAAAATTCAGCGGCAGCACGCAAAAATGTCTCACCCCCCAGGGGGTGGGGCTTCTGGCATCACATGGGGGTGTCACGTCAGCGGGGGCCCCCACGGGGGGTGTAGGAACACCACTGCGTGCTCGGGAGCAAATTGATCCAAGGCTTTGGCCATTTTCCCGTTCCAAAGATTAACCAGGGCTTTGGATGAGTTGCTGGCTGTGTCAATGGGTAAATTCCCCAGTGCCCTCAGAAACCCTTCTGGATCCATCAGCTTCTGAGTGCAACCCATACAGTTTGGTTCCCCACCCCGCGAAAGTGAGAGGCCATGACTACCAGGAAGTGATCTGTCCATGACAAAGGACTGAGCTTAATCTCTTCCACATCCAGATCACCATTCACTTGTCCATCAGTAAGCACCAAGTTTGTCTGCCCCACAATATGCACTGGGGCCTAAATCAGCTATGAGAGGCAGTGGTGTACATAGCATGTTTGATGCCCGGGGTGAATCATTTTTAACACCCCCCTCTTCCCTCATACTCAAATTTGTCTTCTTCCCTGCCCTCCTCCATTTCTAGTCTTCTTAACACACAACTTGAAACAGCCTAGAAACTGAACAGCTAATCATAAAACATGGGTTATTCGACAACTGCAGGGGTGAGGCACCATCACGCTCTTTATTGTTAAAAGAAAAAACCTTATTTTTCCAGTTAGCAATTCATTTGAAGTGTTTGTGCTCCATGCTTTTTAAGACAAGTCCTCTTTGGGCAGCCAACAGCAGCCAGATAAAACATTAAAAACAGCAGTAAAACGTATCGGCTAAAGCCAGCAATTAAAAGCTTTGTGGATAGGCTTACCAAATCTCCAACCAGGACAGAGTGCTAGACCTTTAGGAGAAGGAATGTGGGCAGGTGTAGCTTGTTAAACCCTTAGAGCACAATCCTAGGCATGTCTACTCAGAAGCAAGCCCCATTGTGTTCAATACTGGAGTCTGGGGAAAAAACATGTTAAAAAAGGAAAGGGGGGGGGAGAAATATGGGTTGTTGTTTTTTACTTTTTGACTGAAACCGCTGCATGTTCTTGCTTTAACCATGCTGAAATCGCGATCCGGAAGGCGGAAGCCTCTTCCGGGTCACGCGACTCCCAAAATAGCTCCAGAATGCATGCAATTCTACCTCTGCGTTCTTAAGAGTTGTGTGGAAGACAGAACCTTGGCAGCTGCAAGTGCTGATGGTGCTGCTAAAGCAACTGCACCTGCTGAAATGCCCTCACCTATACAACCATTAAAGTGCCAGGAGCATTCATGTGGAAAGGTTGGCCACCCCTGACTTATTGCTTAAAGAGGGAACGCTGCCTACTGGGCCAGATTACGTTGCTGCTACTGCCAGCTACTGGCTGGATTGTGCTGCCACTCTGCTCCTTCCCTCCCAGCAAAAAGCAGTACTGTTGAGAGGGCACATGCTGTTTTTGCTGTTGGCACCAAATCACCGGACTGCTGGCTTTCTGATTCCCCCCTCTTAACAAGCAGAGGCTGATGTCAGCTGCTGGGGTGGGGTCTGGCACTGCTATCCACAGCATTTGTAGGGCCATGAACCCCAGTCTAAGAGCCAAGGGCAAAAAGCCCTTTGGCTCTGGCCACCAGATGCTCAGGTACCTGCCGAACAGAGTGGGTGGGGGCAACAAGCTAGTTAGCCCAGGTGTTCACAATCCCTCTCCCCCCCCCCAGCCTTCCTTATCCTCTTCCTTCCTGTAAAAATAGATACAGTACACATACTAGTATTAAAGGGCTGTAAGTTGCCCTGAGCATGTTTTGTTTCAAAATATGCCGCATTATGTGCCCAGTTACATTGACTTTCCTAAATAATGCAAATGTAGCATTCTGAACAAGCAACCATAATTGTTACCAAGGGATTTTTGGGAGGGGTCAGTAATATACGTAGTTGCTGTGAGTTTGCCCAAAGGGCCTGTGCCCAAAGGCTGGACGTTCTAATTGCCTTGGCACCAGTATCCCCCTAACTATACCTCGTTGGAGCTGTAATTAAACACACGCACACACAATTATGTGTATCTTGTATTCCTACCATTGCTGTCATTTATATTTATACTAGCAGTGTTGATGCACATTTTCCTCCTTTTTGAAAGCAGAACTAAGCAATACTACATATGGCACCATACCTACCTGTTCTGTGTTCATCCACTGCCATACGTCAGGCTCTAGCCCAGTGGTTCCCAACCTGGGGGTCGCGACCTCCCCAGGCGACAGGAAGCAGTCACTACCCCCTTAACGGGGGTGGTACCTTGATGGCGTCAGCAGCACTTCTGGGTTCACAACGACGATGAAGGAAAAAGAGATTTTTACACTTACCCAGGTTTAGTGGCGGCGACTGGAGATGCCGCAAAACCCAGTGTAAAAAACTTTTTTTTTTCCTGTGGCAGCGGTGGGAACCCGGAAGTGCCATCACCATCAAGTCGCCACCCCCATTAATGGGACCATGACTACTTACAGCAGGGGTGGCCAACCTTCCACCATTGGGGCCTCTGCATTCTTAAGAGTTGTGTAGAAGACAGAATCTTGGCAGCTGCAAGTGCTGATGGTGCTGCTAAAGCAGCTGCACCTGCTGAAATGCCCTCACCTATACAACCATTAAAGGGCCAGGCACATTCGTGTTGAAAGGTTGGCCACCCCTGACGTACAGGGTTCCCAACCTCCGTGTAAAGGTTGGGAACCACTGCTCTAGCCCATCCAAAGTTGTGTATTAATAATTGTTCGTTCAGCAGAACACAGAGAGTTGTATGAACAGCAGGGTCGTAGTTACTAATGTGAGAGCACTAGGCATGGGCCATTCAATTAAATACAGCTTAATCCTTTACAGTTACCAGGGCTGGCTTCTCATCTACCTAGCACTGCAGACTTAACCACACTTATCCTTTCTCAGTGAATCCAATCTCATTTGTACCAGCACATGCCGTGGGTAGACCTCCGTAAGAAAGGTTTCAGCTTCGGAGCTTCTGTGCTTCACGGTTCTTACCACAACAACACACAGCAAACTTCTTACCAGCAGGGTGTTTACAAGGGGAGAAAGCAGCACCTGGAAAGACTGGCCTCTAGGGATCCATCCTCTGCATTCCAATTAAAGAAAATGTGTCTGTAATTTCATATGTCTTTTTTGCAGCCTGTAAAATCTCAGTGGTGGTGATGGTAAAGTGTCTACATCTAATATTTTCCATGTGCCCGTATGCTAAACAAACCTTGAGTTTATTCTGTGCAGAATTGCTGACTATGTTAATCGCATTTAAGCTATAGCATTCATGTTTTAAAATTTACATTCTTTGTTCAGATGATTTTAATTTAAAAGCCCTTGAGGTTTAAGTCAAGTCCATCACTTTTTCCAGTAACAAAAACACACAAACTCTTCTGTGTGCTATTTCTTTCCTTCTTTGTATTGCTGATTCAGTAGCTCTGTTTGTCAGGACATCTTAAAGAGAGAGTTGCGGTACACAACTTATGTAGTCAAATTTCAGACTTCTTTGCTTTGATTCTAATTTCTGACTGTGGCAACCATTGCAAATACAGTCATCGCACATCACCGTTCCCATTAGAAAATGTTGCAGTGTGGCAAAGTCATCAATCGACAGCTCCCTCTTTCAGTGCAGGACACTGTAGGAATTATGAAGTCATTGACACCTCATCGCTACACCACTGGAGAAAATTGCCATTTTCTGAAGAGTTATCTTCTGTGCTGGGGAGGTATTTTTTCCAAGTCCAGTCAAGAATTTTGAAACCACCCTCATTTTTTCATTCATTTTACTGTCTGAACTATTTTGTGAACTTTTTTGTTGTAAAGTGCTATAGCAGTGTTTTTAATAAGAACAATAACTTCCCACCAAAATAGCAGGCATAAGCATGTCTGACCCTGTGCTGGGTTGTGACCAGTACCATAGGAACAGGGGTAGGTGGGCCCCCAGCGGCACGCAGGTGGGTTGGGCCCCAGGCAGCGGGGGGGTGTCAAAGCGGCTGGCGGTGGTGCGAGAATCGGGCCGTTTTGTCTGTGTGAGCAGGCGATGGGTTGGGCCCTCCTGCCTGCCCTGCGCTTCTGTTTGATGTAAAGTCGCTGGCGGTGGTGATGTCACTTCCAGCACCGGGGGAGGTCATACCTCCACTACTGGTTGTGACAAAAGGCTTTTGGTTAGCAACCTATTTTACTGGATTGACACTTTCAGAAAGAGGCAGATGCTGTTTGGTTGTAGTCTCAGGTGCCGCCCCCCCCCAAGTGCCCTTGCCTACCCGCAAGTCTTATTCTACAATAATTGCCCCCTCCATCCCCATTCTTTCTTACTGATTGACAACTGGAGAGGAGGATGCACCCTTTGGGAGGACTAAATGCTGCCCAGGGACTGCTAGTTACTGCTTTTAGCTAGAAGCAGCAATTCTTTTGTGTTTGGAAGCTCCAAACATTGCCAGGTGGTTAAGGACCCTGGGGCATAGCGCTGCACTGGGACCCTGCTGTTGGCTCATTGGGCGATACCACTGACACTGGGTACTGCGGGTTCAGGGGTTGGCCCAGCCTGGTGGGGTGATGGACATGGGTCCCGCGGTCTGTGCTGAGCCCTGACACTACCACTGGCTCCTAAGGCATATTCCAAGTATCCACAAATCACCAAGTCCATTCATCCTACTAATCAGACATAGTAACAGAACCATGAGATAATCGGTGGTGATGTTTACGTCAGCATTTGCTGCATGGAAGCCATCGTAATTCCTTTTCAAGTACACTTGCGTCTGTGCAATCTGTAAATTGCAAGGTCTGCATGCTATAGGTTGGAGAAACCTAAGAAAATATTTTTAAAATATGAAGACTATTTATGTTGTAAAACTGGAATGTGATAGTCCCATAGTTGGGTTTCAAAACAGATAACTGACAGATCATATAAGTAGCAAATGAAAAGGCCTGAGCAAGGAAAAAAATATTTTAGGTGGCAAGCACAGATGAAAGTGGATGTATTCTTGTTTCCATCATGTTGGTTTTGGCACATACTGTGGCTGACTGTTCAGTACTTGTGAGAGACTTGGAAAGCAATCCCAGACATGGCAATTACTTCATGTTTCTAAAATCTGAGGAACATCCATTTAAATTCTCCATTTGCTACAATATAACTAGATCTTGGAAAAATGATTTTTCAGATGAAGTGAAATGTTTGGTCCAGCCAAACATACTTTCCATTTCCTCAGCTCTTCCAATAACGAAGATGGTGCATATTCTGAGGTGACTGACATGCATGTTTTAAAACCAGTCTCCTAGCAGAAAGATCCTGTTTGCCTTGCCTTGGTTTGCTACTTTTCTTTGATTAACTGAGAAATCTTATGGGTTTACGCAGCCCTTCCTGAAAGGTTGTTGAAGCTTTAGAATAGTTGGCACTGTAGCTAGACAGACAGACAGACTTTTAGGGGAGAGTGCAGAGTTCATGGTTCGGTTTTTAACGCCTACGGTTCCCAATTCTCTTCTCTTTAGTTGGCTTATAAACTACAGTAATATCTCCCCAAAACACTGCTTCTTTTACGGCTGTTTTGTTACAGTGGTCTCCATCCTGGGTGTGATTGACAACTATTGCAGCCAATTGGAGCAATGTATTCTACCTAGCATAGATGCAAACTGTGTCAGTTTCCTGGCTTGTCTTTAATACCATATTTCTTCGAGTCTAAGGCGCCATCAATTCTAAGGCGCACCTTTACTTTCAGTACCACCAGCAGGGGAAAAAAAAAATCCATCGATTATAAGACTCACCTCCCTTCATTGAATCTACCCGCTCAGCACCAACTCTCCCCAGCATGTCTCCTGCAGCGGAGGATGACTGAGTGCACTGCCTTCGCATAGCATTTCTGGCCCCGCCAGAAAGTGCCATTTCCTTCGTTACCTGGGCTTGGGGGAGCTTCAGGGAGGCCTGCGCAACCCTCTGCAGGCCTCCCTGATCTTCAGTTCAGCGAAAAACAGCAATTTTTGGCCATTTCTGGTTTTCGCAAATCACCTGAAGCTCCCCAAGCCCCAGTAAGTAAGAAGATAGCATTTTGGGGTGCTTTTTGGAGACCTTCGATTCTAAGACGCACCCCATTTTTTGAAATGCTTAATTGGGAAAAAACATGCGTCTTAGAATTGAAGAAATACAGTAATAATAATTTATATACCGCTTTTCTTGGTCATTTCTCCTCCGACTTTAATTCAAGGCAGTGTACATAGACAGGCAATTCTCCCCCCCCCCCGAAGGGGGGTTTACGGTCTGGCTTATCTCTGGCATTCGCCTTCCACACTCAGCTTGACGGCATTCTGCCTTTCACTCAGAGTGTTATCTGACAGCTTTTCCTCATTCACACCGAGGGCTTCTGCAGATTGTCAGAGGCCTGTTGACAGCTCTCGGATACTTCTGGTTGTCTCGAGCTCGTGTCCTCAGATCTCTTCAGGCATTGCAAGGTGGCAGCTCTACCACTGAACCAGACCTCCTGCCAGACCTTTAATGATGTCTCCTATAATGCAGGTTCACACAGTGGTTGGCTTTGCAGGAATGTATCCCCTGCATTATGGGAGGTATTGTAATAGTTATATGGAAAGTACAGAACACTGTGTAACTCAAAAATTGTTCTTTTATTTCTAAATGTTTCTTATACAGTTTAGAGGCACTGATTCCAACAGTACTTTCTGGTTTTTTGTATCATTAAAACTTTTTTAGGTATCTTAACTTTTGTATTGGTATTGAAACACTGTCATTTGCCTTTATACCAGGGTAAACATAGCCACAACAAGAGGTTGTAAGCTCTCCCCAAGTAGCCTGGCAGATGGAGGGCGTCAAATTGTGGTTGAACTATTTATTGATGCTATGCCAAAAACAGTGACATTTTTGAAACCCTTGCACCAAAATTAATATACATCAAAATATTCAGCTAAACATGAAATTGTTCTAATTTTGTTACACAATGTAATCATTAACCAAGTGATACACACCCACCCTCTCACCTTCACTCAAAATTACTTCCAGGATGGCCTTACAAACAGTAAAACTACCATGATGCTGATCATCTGTATTGCCTTCCAAGTGGTGAGGCACCATTTTGCTACCAGTACAGACACACACTTGGTTTTACCAAGCAACATCCCTTACACTATGGTCAGTTCCCACTTGATAAACACTTCCAGGAGGGTAGCCATGTTAATCTGTTACAGCAATAACAACAGAGTCGTGTTTCAGCATAAGGTTTAATACACTGTAGCTCATTAAGTAAATGCAGAACCCACAAGTCCATGAGGTGGGGTGAAGCAAGTGATTCAGGTGGCAGATCTGGGAAGATGGCAAACAGGCAGGCCTGTACCTGCCCACTTCCTCCACCTGCCAAGCTGCCCACCCAGCCTTGAGCTGAGCTCTCTAGGTCTAGAGAACAACCAGGGTGTGAATTATGCTGACAGTCATTGTCACCATACCTTTCCCTTCTCAATTGCCTTCCAGACTCTAAAGCAGGGGTGGGGAACCTTTTTGGGGTGGGGGGGCCATTTTCCCATGGGGAAAATTGGCCGCGGGCCGCCCATAAGGGCGGCTGAAATTTTTGGCCCCCCCCCACAAATTTGACCCCCCCCCGCGCGCGAATTTACAGCGCCCGCCCGCCGCTCCCGCTCGCTCAACTCCCACCCACCCAACCACCCACCCACTGCTCGCGCCAGCCCCCCTCCCAGCCAGCCAGCCAGCCAGCCTGCCTGCCTCCCAGCCAGCCAGCCCTCCCAGAGCCCCCTCCCTCCACTCTCCAACTTACCAGGCTCCGGGCCGCCGCCGCTGCCACCTTCCCGCGCCGCCTCCATTTCAAAACGGCCTTTCTGTACATGCGCAGATCGCCTCTGGGCTCAGCTGCGCTCTGCGCAGGTACAAAAAGGCCGCTTTCAGAAGGAGTAGGCACCGGGGTGACGTGTCACCTCGGCGCCTCCTCCTTTTAAAATCGGCCTTCCTGGACCTGCGCAGAGCGCAGCTGAGGCCAAGATTGCCCTCTTGGCTGGCATCGCACTCTGCGCAGGTCCAGGAAGGGCGATTTTACAAGGAAGCGGCGCGGGAAGACGGCGGGCGGTGGCGGAGCCTCCAGTCGCGGGCCGGATCAGGCCGGTCCAGTGCGGGCCGGACCGGATCGTCCCGGAGGTTCCCCACCCCTGCTCTAAAGAGTAATTGATTAGGGAAAGGAGGGACAACATAATGCTGGGGCCAACTGCTTGGGGCCCTGGGACAAATTGCTGCATGGCAAATTGCTCCTAGCACCCTCTGTTGGCACTCTGGACACTGGCACTGGGGATTCAGGGGTCAGCCTGGCCAGAAGGCCCTCTGCTAGACTCGGGCCCTCAGCCAGTGCCCAATCTGGCCAAACTCTGAAGTCATTACTGTGGCAGCAGTTGAAGTTACTACCAGCTCTCAACCAGCAGGAGTTGCAGCTGCCACCCCCTCCCTGCTGGGGGCTCTCCAGTCTCGCAAGCAGTCCAGAACAAATGGCAGAGGTGGCTGAAGCATCTGCCACTGCTTTCCCTTCCAGGTCACTCTTCATGTGCACCTGCCAAAAGGGGACAGCTTCCAACCCTGTGCTTGGACCACCGCTGGGTAAATGGTCAACTGCATAAACGCATTGGCAGACTATATAAAAGGAGAGCACCCAGTCAGCTCACATCACAGTATTAATATTGGGAGTTAGTGAGGGGAGGTCCAGTCTTTGGCTTTGGGACACTTCTGACTTTAGTTGGTCCGGTAAGGCCTCCCCCCTATAACCACCTTCACCCTGCTGCTGCCAGTTTCCTGAGCCCAAACAAGGAACTACTAATACTCACAGCCTCAGAACACTTTTCCCCTTTCTCGTGGGACTAGCAAAATATTCAGACTAGAGCAAGCATGCTAGGAGCATCCAGATATTTAATGACTGTTGCCCATCATTAGTAATGGATTGTCTCCGTGGCTGGGAGAAGGAAAAAGGGTCACAGCAACACATCGCCTTCCTCAGCCACAACTGATCCATATTCTGTAGGTTTTCACTGCACTGCCTGGGATCTTTTGAAAGGAGAGCAAGGAACTGGGGGCAGGCCCAGTGGACTTTGAGGCAACTCTTGCTAGGAGCCCCAGGCCCTGAGGGAGGTGGCTTTTGCCAGTTGTGGTCTTTCCACTGACTCTGCTGCAAGAAGGACCGAAGTTTCCCTCACAGAATTCTTCCCTCTGTGCAGAAGGGGAACTGCCCTCATGCAGCAGTGATGAGGAAAACAGCACCTGAGGGAATTCTTCCTTCTCTGCACATCTTAAAAGTCCTCTCAGTTCTTACACCGCTACGTAAATTCAAATGTTTAGAATAAATGAGCAATTTGTTCATGAAGAAGAAAACTTCCTGAGTAATTGTAAGATTTGCTTCTTGCACCTGGATTTGTCTGAGGCAGCAGTTGAAGCGTGTTTTAGATCGCTGGAAATCGTTGTTTTTGTTCCCTTTGGTGTGGACTAGAGATTTCCTTAAGGTATAAAAAGCATTTGGAGATGAATGAGTTTTTCATCTTGGATATAAAAGATTTTCCATTCATGCCAGGAGATCCTAACACCCATTTAAAAAAAAATCCAAGACTGCTAATGCTTTGCTTGTCCCAAATGTGCACACCAACCTCGGCGCAATGCCTCTGAGCTATATTAGACCTCTTTGTTTTTGTTTTTTAAAATCCTTTTTCTTTAGGTATTGGAAAAATACCTAGCAGCTTGAAGTTGCAAAAAAAAAACATCCAAAGTATCTGGTATTGAATTTGTAATTATTTATGGCTTGTTCAGTGACTGGCCCCTGGCCCTCAGCTGAACCAGCAACCAAGGAAATCACCCCCCCCCTCCTCTCCCTGTACCTTGTGCTGCCTTTTCACTCTCCAGTTGATTCTGTGTTGGCACAAGACTTATTCTGAGAATGCAGGTGGGGAAGGGAGCGTTTTGCACTCCCTGGAAATGGAGTCTGAAGGAGTTAGGCGACACCTCCCCCCAAAAAGAGGACCAGTTATGGGGCACAGTTACAACAAACTTAAGATTTTCCTAAGAAACCACATCACTGGTCAGCATTTGCCCTCCGCTTCCTTGGCCTGCTCAGTTGCGGACCATTGGAGTTAATTTACAGTGTAAAAATATAAAACTAATATCCAGGCACACTAGCAGATCCTTTGAGAAAAATACTTCACAGTTGGTGGCTTTATAGAACACCCCAAAAGCTTCATTGTTTGAGGTGAGCCTAGCATAAAAAGGTATGTAAATAGTACTTCAAACCTGCATATCAGCAGCTATTTCTTATTTTAGTAACTCTTGCACCAAACACAGAAATCACCTTTTAAATTCAGGGGCATTTAAAAAGCAGTTTGTGGGTTCTACAGAGGATACTGCTGAGAAGATACTGCTGAGAAGACAAGTCAGGAAAAGATATGAATCACACCTGAATCACAGTTTGAACCTGCGGATTTGAATGTGTCACTAAAATATAACTTACAGCAGTTTGTTGTGTATGATTTAAAGAAACAAAAAATGCTATTGGCCGGAATGAATTGGCTTTCCCAAGGTCAAGTTAGTGTGAGAAACCTATGAAGAATGAGTTGTATCAGGCAAAACAAAAATTTCACTAAGATATCATTCCAACCTCTTGTACAGTACTCCCCCATATCCGCTGGGGATATGTTCCAGGCCCCTCCGTGGATACTTGAAACCTTAGATAAGAGCAAACCCCCTTCCATGGTTTCCTGAGGGGTCCCTGCCCTGCCTCCCCTGCAGGAAGGCGTGCGCACACTCCCAACTCTTATTTTTCTTTCAGCAAGCTTTGTTTCTTCCTTAAACAAACAGGAGAAGCAGCCAGGCTGCTTATTGCAGGCAAGTAGAACGAGACAAAGTCCTAGAGAGGCTCTGCAAGGTTTCTGTTAACCTTGCAGAGCCTCTCTAGGACTTAGTCTCATTCTACTTGCCTGCAATAAGCAGCCTGTTTGGTTAAGGAAGAAACAAAGCTTATTGGGGGAAAAGCCGGGGGGGGGGGTGTCCACGTGATCTGTGGATAACTGAAACAGTGGATAGCGAATCCGTGGATATGGGGGCCCACCTGTATCGACCTTTAATGCAAGAAGAAAACTTCTATTTAGTTCAGGCTAAGGTCTTTAGCTTTTCTTGTTCATACAGAATCCAGCAACAAAATTGCATATTATATTTGACCCAGAATTCTACATTACCTAATAGCATTTTTTTTTTAAATCCCCAAGCCAAAATACTAAGAAGAGGCATGTGGTAGCCATTTCTGAATTCCAGATGTAGATAGAATCTTACAAAATCATTTGTCTCTAGTGCATTTTAAAGAAACATCTTCACCCTTTCTTGCCTTTTCCTCCTTTGATCTGTATAGAGTGAAGCTAGGTTTGCTTCTTTCTTATTTTGAAAACCAGCCAAATGTCAAGTTGGAAGAAGAAAGTTTAAAGGAACAGTACATAACAGCAGTTTGAGGTTCTTCAGTTCAGATTATGCTGAACTGTTATTCAGAGTTGATTGTCCCAAATTTAGTCACTCAATCTTGTATGTACACTTGTCAAGATGTAATCCAAAGCGAAAGCAACAATAAGCGCTCCTTACAACTAGGGATTCTTGATCTCAGAATTCACAGCCAACTAAATGGTAGTACAGTAATCTCTGGTATAAAAAAGCAGACTACATCTAAAATTCACTGCAGGGACAGCAACCTGATTATAATCTGCTAAAACATTCTAGCTGAAATTTCTTCATATTTATGATAAGCCGATCTTCCAGCTCTTCTGTTCCCTGAAGGATTATCTCATATACTTGTACTCTACCATGCTATAGCTTTTCCACAGCAGTGGAGCAGCTGTACTCACATCTGTTCTACTGTGGGGTACAGCTATTTCCTGTGAAAGCTAGAGGTAAAGGTGTCACTAGCACCTTGATCCTGATCAGGATTGGACCATTCATTTAATCATTATGCCAGCAGGCATCGGAGTGACCATTGATGTATTTTATGTCCACAAGGAGACATGTTGCAAAATACAGCTTACTCCTACCAACCCATTTTAGCCACAGAGCCAAAAATACCCCTAAAACCATGCAAAGGACTTCAGCAAGCCCTGGTCTCATGTCACTGCCATTAACCTGACCTTACCTGACACTGATGTGTCTTGGCAGGAATTCTCTCTGCTCTGCCAGGTTGGCACTCTTGGCCCAGTGCTCATGCCTTAAGCAGGGGTGAAGAACTCAAATCACTCTGAAGGTTATTTTTGCTAACTAAAGAGGGGTAACCTGCATCACAGAAAAGCATTTTTTCCTAACAGTTCTAACTTGTTTTGTTTTTAATCCGTTCTGTTTGTACCCCATAGTATACCCTCTTTACTACTACAGGTTCCTCTCCATGTTAACCCTCTATTCCAGGGGTTCTCAACCAGTGATATTTCTCAACCAGTGATGTGTGTTTTTTCCTCCTACAGACTGCAGGAAATGGCACCTGCATCTTCATAACATCTTTCCTTCATCATGGCACCTTCATAACATCTTTCCAGAAGCATTTTTGATGGAAAGACAGCATGGAAATAGTTAAACATCCTCTATCTCCATGCCATGTTCACAATCAGGATTGAGGCCCCACACAGTTATGTGAAAGTATTTATCACATCTAGTTTGGCAAACTATCAAGCTAGTCTTCCATGTGCCTTTAAATCTAGGCAGAGAAGCACTGTAGAATTAGTAACACGGGCCTTCTTTCATTCCTGTTAGGCTTAAATTTCCTCCCAGCCCACAGGTGTACGCATTTAACTCCTGTTGCATATATACACCTTGGGTAAAAATGCCTTGAACATGCCTGATGTTACATCAGCAGATAAAATACAGTGTTTTGAATTTTCTCAGAGCTGCACTTGGCCTGCAGGGTTGCCCTCCTAAAATGTGGCCTTTGAGCCTCTGTAAAAAAACTACAGTCAGGTTGGCAGGAGCTTATAAAATAGGTTGTTAGTCCTATGATTAGTGACCTAAGAGCTAAAAAGTCCATCTGATGCCCAGATTACTGTGGATAGCATCCACAGTTTGTTCCTCCAGGGCAAGGGAACAACTGATACTGCCCCATAGGTCTTAGGCCAGCGCAGAGGCGTCACTAGGACGTGCGTCACCCCAAAGCAGGGGGCGTGCGTCACCCTAGTGATGCTCAGACCTTCGATTTTGAGGGGGGCAACCCGGCTGCACCCTGCCCCGGGTGCCCCCCACCTCGGAGCATCCGGCCCTGCACTGCATTAATATGGGTATTTTTACAATTTTCGCGCATGCGCAGAGACTGTTTTGAGGGCAAGGGCCTGCCCTCAAAATAGTCTGTGCATGCGCGAAAATTGTAAAAATACCCATATTGACGCTGGCAGGGCCGGCCTCGGAGCGTCCGGAGGGTGATGCGCGTCACAGAGGTGACGCGCACGGGGGTGCGCGCGTCACCCTGTTGCACACGTCACCCCCTTGCGGCCCACCCCCCGCCACGCTCCAGCGACGCTACTGGGCCAGCGGTTCCCAAACTTACTATGGTCATGGCGATCTTCCGTGGCACCCTGTCAGGATGTCCCTAGCAGCCTCTTTTTCCTGGGTCTCCCAGGTGCTGCCATCTTGGATCGCAGCACACAGTTTGAGAACCACTGTTCTAGGCCATTTGTCATGACAAGAGTTTTGTAGAATCTTAATTATTGTTCCTTTACAAATCATGTATATTATTGCTCTTACTCTTAACAGAGAAAGTACCCAGACATTGTAGTACTTCCTGAAGGATCATCTGGCGATTACATGATCTTAAGGAGCACTAAACTTCCTGGGTAAGGCAACTTTGACACTTATTGATGCAAGTCTCTGGTAAAGCACCATAGTGGAAATTACACAATTGACATGAACTAGACTAGACAGAAAAAAGGTTGTAGCTCTTCAGGAGCACAAAATATTCTTGTTGTCCTTTGTTTGCTGAAATTGATGCTAATATAAATACTGCCCCACTGCTACCAGCCCCCTTGGGGGCCTTTAGCTGAAAAGCAGCACACACATTTTAATACAGATTAACATAAGAACAGCCCTGCTGGATCAGGCCAAAAGCCCATCTAGTCCAGCTTCCTGTATCACACAGTGGCCCCACCAGATGCCCCAGGGAGCACAAGACAAGATAACCTTTTTCCCCCGTTGTCACTCCCTTGCACCTGGCACAGAGAAAACCCACTTCTAAAAGATTAAGTCACAAGTGTATTAAGTTCTGGCCTGCTTACCTCGTACAGGGTGCTGCTTTACCTCGCTGACCTTTAACTTTCTGTGCCTTTTATAGATTTGAGCTAATGATTGTTTGGAAGATTTGTGTTGACAAAGGAGGAAAAGTTATACCAATCTTGGATCTCCTGAGCAAGATACCAATGTCAGGTATATATAAACAGGTTGTTGCTGTCACCTCTTCATTTTAAATAAGTATGTCATGTTAGCATAAAATCACTATTTTATCATATATATATTTTGGACAAAGGATAGGCATAACTAAGACTGTCGATCATTTCATTGCAAGGCATCCCAAACCTCTTTGGTACCCCATCTTCCTTTCATCATGGAACACAAGGCAACTTAGATGGGGTTCCCAAGTGGTCACCTAGGCATTGAGCAGACCTACTTATCTTGAGCAAGCTAACTGTATCATGGAAGTATCATGCCTTCATATTAAAAAGGCATGATACTGCCTAAAACATGCTTTAGTCACTCTCGCACAGAAGAAATCATTTTTTGTAACAGCATATGGGTCTCTTGGTAAGGAAAATGCATGGAAAAGATACAAGCCATCATCCTACTTTATTAGGTGGTTTTTCAGCAGAGCATTCTAGAGAAATGCTGGTATACACAGTAGCACGATCAATGTTTAACAGGTTAAGTAACCCTTACTTACTGGTTTTTAGACAGCACACACAGTCACCTCTATGGGAGCTATAGCTCTCTCCTCCTTCAATTGAAAACTTTTAGAACAGAAGCATACTGTACTTCAGTGGCCATTTATATTAGCATAAAGAGAGGTTGTTGCAAACAAGCTTTTTGTTATAAATAAAAGTAGAAAGAGCATGCAGTTTTACATATGACTACTTTTTTCCTTTAGCATACCTGGAAGTTCTAAATACCACCACTGGACCTTATAGACAACTTCTTCAGGACTGCAATGCAAGTTGTTATATTTGAAATAAATCTAACTCTTACTTTCCACCTTACAGATCTGGAAGCCAAGAATTTTGCATCAGATGCTCCATATGGCTTCAGAAGCTTGTTGCAGGTGCTTGGGATACAGGCCTCCATTGAAACACTGATCAAGTCACTTTGCATGAACAAATGAGCACCAATAATGTTAAAGTTATGCATCTATACTTTTATTGAATAGAAACATTAAGTTATTTTCCATTTAGAAACTATACCCATAAAACATGCTATCTGTACAATTATGGCACATATATAAATTGTCATGACAAATAAATACAGCCATTTAAATACAAAATGCCAAATAAAAGATACAAGTAGAGTGAATTTCAATTAAAAAATTTAACTTTCTGAATCAGTGTACCAAAGTGGTTTTTCCTTTCCATAGCATTTCCTGGAACCTCTTAAGATCAACCGGATAAATTCAAGTCTATAAAAAGTGGCAGTTTCAGTTCACAGCTAATGTAACAGTGATTTTTTTAAAGACAGTGACACTGAAAAGCGCACTGAAAAGCGCAAGTTCAATAAAATCAAGTTTAAGGTTTTGTGTTTTCTAAAAAACTTAATACAGTAGCACAACCACTTCTTCTCCCACAACCTGTGATTGAAAGCAAAATAATGTTTATCATACCTCTTCCATACACCAGAATTGTGATTTTAACGTACAATGAATCAGAAAACAAAAGTTACAATTTACAAAATACAAGGTTGTTGGATTTATATCCTCAGGAGAATTGCCTATAGAAAAATAGCCACTCTAGAGCACTGTGACCCACATAAGACTTGTCCCACATATGTACTACTATTTTTGCTTTCTAGGCTCTGTTCTGCTAGGATGAGCTTATTTTTATGGAACTCTGGAACACAAGTAGTTACATCAGAATTCCCAGTGCTCTTTTCAAAGTGCTGCAACAATAATTGCATAACGCCAGCTTTGTTTTCAAAGGCAGATGCTCAATCCCCAAGCTTAAGTCCACCTTAAAACTAGCATTTCAACTCACTTAACCCAAGATATATGTAGTCTGACTATGTTCTTGTTAGCTAGGATTTCTATCTGGAAAACAAGGCCAACTGCACAGTGCTACAGTTACACATCCTTATTTTGTTTATTACTGAGGGAACTCCAAGAATAGCTGTCGTCTTGCAGAAGCTTTTCATATCAAGATACAGGGCCAACATGCAAATTACATTAAATGTGTAGTTTGGCCCTCATGTATGCATATGTGTTAAGCTTGAACAGAGCCTCTTGGGAGGGACTCAAGTCAGAATCAAGACAGGTAGGTATTTAGCCTTTCCCCTCATACTATCATTTTGACAAAATGCCCTTTAACTACTTTTTGCCTGGGGTGGGCATTCTCATCAGGACCATGGCACAAGGGGAACAGGTTACCTAGCCCTGCCCTGCAGTTCCACTTGGGCCCCCGCCACTGCTATTTACGTAAACATACACATACAGTCTGAATTACATGTACAGTTCAGCCTACAGTCTTATCAGGTTAAGTTATTACCAGATACTACAGCCACTTTCATAGTTAATGATATAACCAGCAGTTAGGCATGACAGGTTTACTTGAGTCTACAGCCTCTCTGACCAATTGTAAGTTGGAGATACCACATAGGTTGAATGAGGAGGAGGTTGAATGAGGAGGGGGTGAGAATCAAATGCCAGAGACACTCACAAAATAAATGTTCTATTGTACTATTAATGAGAACAGTGTTAAAATGACCTCATCTTGAAACGTTACTCTTACATTTAACATTAACATAGCAGCTTAATTGTTATGTCAAGCGAGTATCCATGTAGATTCTTACAGATGCCTTAAAGCAGCCAGTAAATCAGACCACTGATGATACAAACATCAGAATATGCCATTAAATGTCCAAATTGAAATACAGATGTTTATTTTGTAATGTTCTTGATTTAGCTGAAGGAGCTTTATTCTGAGATTTTTCACAAATCCTGCAAGAGGCCCTCACCCACTTCGGGTCAAGTATATTTGTATACAGCATCTTGCCCCCAGACAGACACTCTGTGAAAGCGTCTTGTTCCTATATAAGCCTGTAAATCCTGACACGCATTTGCAAAAGCTCAATCACTACAACCATTCTACATCACCACAACTCAAACCCTACTACCATTGTACAGTACAGAAAGCAAAGGAGGCCTCCACTCTTCAAAATCTGAGGCATATTCTATTGTGTTCCTATTTTTATACATAACATTAGCCAATTACAAATCACGCACAGGCACTCCTTGAGAAAATGCTGCTGGAGATAAGAAATGCTTATTTACTGATTGGTAAGAGTCCTAATACAGAGTTCATTCACTGGAATCTCTCAATTACTACCAAGATAATATTTTACCGTGTCCTGGAAAGATGAGCTGCAGGCTTTTAGTGGCTAAAGGAAAGTATGTTCTAAGGAAAGTGTGGGTAGAAAGAAAAAACCTTACTCCTCAGGAAAATTCGAAGCCAGCATTTAACTTCAAAAGGTCACTGTCTCCACTACATTAAAGGCCTCAGACTGGCTTGCTGTACTGGATGGTATCTGCACATCAGTGAGGCACAAGTATAACTATTTTATTTGGAATTGTGAATTGCAGAAAATATAAATTTTGCTAGCATTGCAAGTTACTTTCTTGCAATTTAATTTATTCAGCAGAATTTTAACAGCAGCACCTATTGTGTGAAGAAAGCTAGTTTGTTTTAACAACTTTAATCCAAGTAGCTAGAAAACAGCTGTGTTTCTCCCTGTCCTTAAATAGATTTCCCTTGTTCTGTTACAGTTATTTGCAATTATTCAAAAACACTGTCAAGACTGGCCTCCACTAAAGTGACACTACTGCTTTAAGAAATGGAAGTAGAATTTTTTCACAAGCCATTTCTTCCAATATGATACTGCCTAGATTGTAGTTCATGTCAGTCTAATAGTCAGCTCACAAATGCAATTTTAAAGTCAACATTCACTTTAGCTGTTTATGTTGAGCAAGAGCTACTCATCAATTCATATCTTTTCACAGAGTTGCATCAGCACACCTCATTCTGGCTCCCTGCCCTGAAGAATTAAGTACAAAAAAATTATCTCCTATGCTTCATAGTAGTCACTTGGTTCAAAACATATCCAGTTGACTAGTAGGTTGTAAGGTATGGCACATGTCTGTTACAGTGAATACAGTACATTCCTTCAAGGTTATATGCTGAAAGGTGGTCAAAGTGGTATTCCGTGTTTCTGAAAGGCAACTGAAAACAATGAAAAACCAACAGAGTTTAATCCAACTGCGCCAGTCACATTTTATGAAGAACTAGGGTGCAATCTTCATTTTCTTTAAGGAGGGTTGACATAACTGCATCATCTTTGGCCTGGGTGTTCTTCAAATAGTAGTTGACTATCTTCCCATCAAGTTTGTACTGATGGTGAATGCTTTCGTATGGCTTAAGGTCAAGGTCCAATACAGAGACTGAAAATGTGAATCTTGACTTCGAAGTTAGAACAACTGGCCTCTGTTCCGAACTGCAATTTGAAAAATACGAATATCAAAGTTGCGTAAATCAAATACCATTTCTTACTTCCTTCCCCTCAAAAAAATCTGGCATCAGTGCACTTTTACTGTTCATATGCTATGCTTGAGAAGTCTACCCATTACCTAGTCAAAAACCAGATAAACTTCAGCCGATGTTGACTTTATTCAGATAGCTGTTGTCTTAAGTAAAATATAGCATTTCTAGACCAAAATGTGATGCAAGAATGTAATCGTGTCAAGCCTTTTCCTACTAGTTTCCCCCTTCAGTTTATGCCAAGCCTCCCTAAATTGTTATACCACCAATACTGCTGCGTGAATGAACTGCACTGAGAGCTTAGCCATCTGTTTATCTTAAAAGCTGCTAGCAACAAGTTTCCCCAAATTGTATTCCATCACCTATAAACACAAAGTAGGAATGCAGAAAAGGTAGCAACACTGTCTTCTGCAAAAGCAATGTATGCCCTAAACCTGAATGGAAACAGATCTGGACAGGCATTCATGGAGCATGAACTTGTACGACTTCAGCTCTGGCACCATGAGATGTTCAGTCATTCCTAAGATTCACTTAACCAGAGCAACTGCTGCTCCCTGGTAAGGGAACATATGACGTCTTCTGCTTCCATGTCAGTTAGCAGCCACACAGATAGTGCCTGGATTCTTGTGAGGTTCATTGCCTGTGTGATTGGTAACCATAAAGATAGAAGCACCCTTGCAGGCTGATGGCTTTGCATGTTTCCCATAAGAGCAACTGCAAAGGGAACATACCACTGCGTCAACATGTCATAGGCATCTGAATGCTTAAGTTTCAGAGGGGTAAAAGTTATTTCAGTGGTTGGTAGACAGGCATAAGGGTTTCTGGGATAAATCCACTTTATACATCTTTGACTTGCCTTTGGGATCAGTTGATGCAGGAGATTTTGTTACATTGAAGGTTAAAGCTGATCTTTGTTACTTTTTTATTCATATTGTGAGCCACTTTTATTGGGTACAGAAATGAAAAACTTTAAATACTTCCGATTACTAAATTGAGTATTTATTTATTTTACATCTTAAGGCAACAATATAGAGCTATTCTAAGTTACGGCTCCTAGAGTTGTTCTGGAAAGATTTAGAGTGTTGCCACCTGGCTGAGAGCAGTGCAAACATGATGCTTGTCAATGACAGATGATTACCAACAGAGAAAGGGCAAGGAAGTTTCTCTTTATTCTCCTCAAGCACAGAAGGAGATAGCTAGCCTGGCAACAGCCATCCAGCACATATGGATACCATCCTACTTAAAACATTTCAATAGGTCATTGACATTACATAAAAAACACAGATCCAAAGGTTTCAGCTAAGACTACATATGCAGCTTGCTTTTATTCAGACAGGACCTCATGAGCTGCAAGTACCGTATGCTTGCCAGAAAATAAACTGAACCTAAGCAGTGTGAATTAAGTGTTGTACACTGAACATTGCGAGTCCAGAACACATCCACTCCTGCTTATAGGAAACATGCAACACAAAATCTTGCCTTTTCTATCTAAGAGTCTAAGTCATCCAGATTTCATTACCATTCGTCCTGTAGACAGGGTGAAAGGGCAATCATGATGGAACAATCCTTCGCTGTCATTGCAACTCTATACTGCTGCACCTGTAACAAAATCAGGATCACATTAATCTAACAATGCAAGAACTAAAACTTTTGGCCAGTTTACACAGGCAAAGTTTCACATATTTCTGCAGAGTGCACAACAACACACTCTTGGATACAGATAAATGCTGCAAGGGCCAGCCATTTTCCACAACTGCTCCAACACTTTTGTTCTGATGTGATAGCAGAAGCGGTTGCTGGCCACTGCTCAACCATACTCATGTATGACTCATGGAAATAATTCCATGCATAATCATGTGCTTCTGCATAGAGCTGGACATTTGACCATGCAAACATTGTAAACATTTTACTAATGCAGTTACCAGACGACACAGTAATGAATTAAAGACGTAGGCCACACATGCATAGGGATGTTGACTTCACAGAAGCAGCAGTCAACCAAATATCTTTGGACACCAGCTCCGTTTCCCTAACCCACATGTCAGAGCCCACAACACCCGCACAGGAAAAGTCTCCGTTGCAGCACGATACACTGCCTCCAGCACTTTCAGCAGACGAACACATTTGTTTTAAAACATATATAGAACAGAACTGAGCTCTGCTCCCACCCAGCAGCACTGTTTTCAAGAGTTGCCACTAGGTGCTGCTGCAAGAGGACAATGACAAGCTTCTCAGATTCCTGTAAATGCCTTCTAAACAAAGTCTAGGGCAGTGATGGCGAAACATTCCGAGTGCTCAAACTCATCTGGGGAGGGTCACTCATTTGGGGAGGGTGCCAGCTTGTCACCCGAGGGCTGCTCCATGGAGCCCTTGGCCTTGCATGCTCTCCACTGCCCCCCATCTTGACCTGGGGCCTCCCCTCCAAAGGGAGGTCTTGCAAGGCTCAGCTCGGCCCCCTGCCTTTTGTCTCTGTCCACTGGACCTCACCTGCTCTTGGGCTGCTGCACCTGCGCCCCCCCCCATGACAATTTCACCTTGTTTCAGGGGAGCAGAGGCGGGAGCAGCACCTGCGTTGTCTGCAGGTCCGTTCCCCGCCAGCACCTCCAGGGAAGGCTTGGAAAGACGTCTTCCTCGGTGCCCGAAGCCCTGGAGAGCCACTGCTAGGCAGCAAAGCGACTCTGCCGTCAAAGGATGGCTTCTGGTCAATGCTCTGGCTGGGCAGTGGGCGGCAGGGAGGGCGGCCTGCCTGCCTGCCCACCAGGTGTGCAGAACCAGCTCTCGCCCTACCTACCGTTTTCTCGACCTGGGTCTGGCTCTCCGGGGTGACAGGAAGGGCGAGAGAGCTGGCCGAGGACAAGAGGAGGGAGCCCAGCAGCAGCAAGGCACCAGCGCACTTCATGCAGAGAGGGAGTGGGTGCACAGAGACCGGGCTGCCTCCACGTGCCTTTCCTTCTCTCTGCTCGATCGTACAGGGAAGCTCAAAAAGGCAGCCATTCATTGGTGGAGTCTGAGGGCTGCGCCCTGCTCTGCCCCCCCCCCCAGGCTGCACCTGGAGTTTTCGCAATCTGGCAACCTATAACGCGCGTGCCCACAGAGAGGTTCCTGTGTGCCAGCTGTGGCACACGTGCCATAGGTTACCCATCACTTGTCTAGGGACTCCATCTTACCTAGGACAGCTTTTTATTCTTTTAAAGTTCATTTTAGGTTTACAACATGTTTTTTTTTTTAAATTTCATTTGGCAACTTTTACTCCCCCCAAGCATTACTTGTTTGACCTGGTAATATGTTACAGTGGAGGTTTTTTAAACCACTGAGCAAAATGGAACAAAGCAAGATATAAATCCAAATGCACTTTTTTTTTTTGAAGTTACACTCAGAACTAGCCACCAAAATGGAAATGCTAAGACTTCCTTTCCCAAATCTGGGCCATGCAGTTGGCATGACCTCCATGCCTATCCCCACGTCACTTCTGGAACCACATAAAAGCTTCCTTCTGCTTTTCTTGTGCTCCTTCTTTGTGCTTTTCCTTCCTAGCCCACAGGCCAGATCCAGCACACCAGAAAACAGCATCCAGGCACAGCACGGTGGTGGCGGAAGCTTACCGTCCCGCCCCACAGCCTCCTATCGCCGCAGCCAATCTTTGCAGAAACTCACGCCGGGCAGCTGCTTCTGCTGCACATCGCTCCAGACGGCTCTGCCAATTTCTTGGGGGAAGCGGCTGCTCGGCGTGAGTTTTTGCAAAGTTCAGCTGCGATAGAAGGCTGTAGGGCGGAACAGTAAGCTCCACCACCGCCACACCTGGATGCAGTTTTCTGACGGACAGTGGGCCGTGATTTGGAGACTACTTATCTAAAGCACTATCGACAGCCCTTTAGAAGGCCCACTAGTTCTGTGTAATGCAAACACACAAGGAAGCCAAGGCAAGTTCATCCCCTTGATAGCAATCACGTAAAAAAACACCACCATACAATATATTTACTTACCGTTTAGAGAGGTAAATAGTTGGCCAAATATATAATCTAAATTCAAAACACTTGTAAGCAAGTATTTTACCAATACTATATAATTGCCATTTATATTAAAAGGCATTTTTACCCAAGAGTGTAGATACACAATAGGAGTTAAATGCGTACACCTGCGGGCTGGGAAGGAAATGTTAATCTGGAAAAATAATATTTGAAATAATTCTAATATAGATCTTCAGCTCTGCTGGGCACTCCTGCAACACTAGAAGCAGGAATTATCCAATGAAAATGATTGGTGGGAGACTTTGAATGGACAAAATAATGTCCCTCTTCAACAGCACAAAGTTAATCCAGAGGATTTGCAAAGAATGATATGGAGATAATCACTAGTTTAGTTTTAAAGGGAGATGAGACATTCACTGGAGGACAGATCTATCAATGGATATAGTCCCAGTACATACTACCTTCAAGATCAAAGGTACTATTGCCTCCGAATACGGGTATGCAGTTGCTAGGAGGGATTCATTTCCTGCTTCTGGACATCCCAGAGGCATCTGCCTGGTCACTGCAGGATGCTAGACTAGATGGATTGTTGGTCTGATCCAGAGGGCTCATCTCGTGTTATTGCAAGTCTCTCTTAAGTGACTTCAGCAAGATCCTAATGATTGAGAGGCAAGATGGTGTAGTGGTTCTGGTGTTTGAAGATCCAGGTTCAAATCCCCACTCAGCCACAAAGCTTCCAGGGTGACCTTGGGCCAGTTACCATCTCTCAGCCTCACCTATCTACCTCACAGGGTTGTTGCGAGGACAAAAGGAGGGAAGGACCTATGTACACCACCCTGAGCTTCTTGGAGGAAAGGCAGTATAAAGATGTGAAATATAAAAGAAACTTACAGCAGTATATCAGTAACATGCATCCAAAAAAGCACATGTGGATACTTGGTTATGAAACAGACAATGGAGCTTTATCTCCCCTGTTAAAAAGTAGTACCTTTGTCAATGCATATGCTACTGTTCCATCATCTTCAATTGAAAGATCTAATAACTTCTCATAGAACGATTCATTGTAAGGACCATCTATTTGTAAGAGACTCCTAATAAAGACAAAACATGGGTTTAGAGAACACTCTCAAAACTATATTACAATGTATGCTATTCTCATGGATCATTAATAACTACACAAACTGTTCTCAGTTTCTATGCCAAACACAGTTGCTCAAGGAACATGTAGCTTTCACAAGTGTGTCTGTTGCACCCTCTAGTGGTCATGGTTTATATTCCTTCTGTAAAAGCACCAATATAAAATAAGTCATTTAAAAATAAAATCTAAGCCTTCAATATATCTGGAGTGATTGTGCTTTGCTTGCCATTTCTATTACTAAGAACAAATGATCTGAACCTTATTTGTCAAGTAAAAACAAGCCATACTGCTCCTTTTTAAATGACAGATATAAGTACACATAAGCCCATTTTTTAGTTACTCGTTTTAGAATACAAGCCACAGGCAAATTACATTCTCATCTCATTCCCTCCCAGTAGCACAATGCCCACTCACCCTATGTGGTTTAGGCTAAATAGAACAATGTGTTTACACAGACAAGTTACTGTGCTTACAACCATTCGACTTAGTGCTGGCATTTATGAAAGGTGCTAGCGTTTAAGAAATCAATCTTGTATCTTTAGACAACTGTGAGCATCAAGAGAGAATGGCAAGCTCATTTTTCTCTCATTGACTGGAGCAATTGCTGGTCCACTTGATACTGAAGCCCCGATGAGGTATTTGGCGTCTTCTCTCCTGCCAGATCACAGACATTCATAGCAACCAAAAATGCAGAAATCCCTGCAATTCTTATCAGGGGTCTTTAAAATGTAATCTGATCTATTATTAGAACTTGGATCAGGAGAACAACTTATTCACACACACACACACACACACACACACACACACACACACACACAAGAAGGGGGAAAAACTTTATTCTAGCATTTCTGAAGATGACCACCAGAGGTTCCTCAGTATTTGTTTGGCAACTTCTGATCGCTATTGCACAGAAATGTTTGTCGTCCAGAGCTGGCAGACCCATCCTCCTCAAGCTCAGGGCATGCAGACTCGGGACTTTTTGTCTTTGCCCCCTCCACTGTTTCATTCCAATTCATTCGCCTCAATGCTTCAGAAGCCTGGCCTTTCTTCTCCATTCCTGGTGTGAACCAGAATTTTAACACATTGCAATCTTCCCCTACCAACGCCTTACAGTGTTCAAAGACCTCTGTTCTGTAAAAACTACACTGAAATTGTCTACAAACATTGTTCATTGGATTAAGATGTTAACAGTACTTGAAGATTACTTTAACCTTTTAACTACTAAAAAGGGTAAAGCAGTAAGTGGAAAGAATTAAAAACTGATTGAGAACAAAATAAAAATAGAATGTGTACCCAAGGAAGTTTTGGTCTCTAGTATACAAGGAGCAAAGCACAACGTCAGTGATTACCACCACCCCAAAAAAGGAAGACAGGACTAAACTAGTGTTCTGCCAGCACTGGCTGCCATAAGGCAGCCATAAAGCACTCTCCGGCAGCGTGTGCTACCACACGGAGGAAGGCCGGAGCCTTCCTCCGTGTGTCATTGCTGCACTGGCCACTCGCTGGAGCAGGTAAGCCAGCACAGGAAGGAGCGGATCCGGCAGCGATGGTGTGCACCGGATCCTACCCTCCTTATGCGCAGCCTCCCTGTCCTCTCTCTCCTTGACATGAGCAAGTAAAATCACTGGCACAGGTCTGAGGAGACCCATGGCGGGGCAAGGGATTGAAATGCCCTTTCCCTTCTGAAGCCTCCCGCTCTGCCCCTCCCCCTACTGGATACAGTGTGCACCTTTTTGGTGTGGCTGCACTGGCAGGGGGGAAAGGATAGGATTGGGCCATAAAACGTCTTTGTTCGGAAAAAGAGCAAGGTATGGCAAAGTTATGAGCAGTTAGGAATGACAACCGAAACGTTTCTCTCGACACTAGTCTAGAAGACCATGTACTTGTGCAATCAAATGGATTTGGCTGCAGATTCTGAACAAACAAGAGTACTACACACAATGCATAACTTAGTAACTCATAAAATGTAGAATTACAAGCATATAAATGACTTAAAAACTAGACAGGAAAGAAACTTATAAATGGCTTCTAACAGACATCCGAATTGAACTGCTGTTCTTAGCTGTTGGGTGAGGCAGCACATCTGGCTGCTCAGAGTTGCTGGATTAGATGGAACTTTGATCTGACCCCGAGCGGCAGGTGTGTTCTTAAGTGAAGTATATGAAAACAAAAAAGCAATTTTGTACTAGCAGCTACCAACTCCCCATTTTCTGCATAGCAAGGGCTAGAGACCTTGAGGTCCAGGTCTTGGTAAAAGACTGGGCTACTGCAGTAGTTCCCCAGAGTACCACTGCAAACTCATAGGGGCACCACGGGAGTCTTCCAAAAAACATTCCCGGCTCTCCCTGGCACTGCCACCTTGGGAGGGGGGGTAAAACTGCGCACGATTCTCATGAGATCTTGGCCCAGCCAAGTTGGCAATGTGGCACCACCACAACAGGGCACCGTGGAAGTACTTGGAATCTGAGAGCGTCATGACCAGGGTAAGTTTGGGAATTGCTGGGCTACTGCATCAATTGCCAGTAATACTGACGGTGAAGCATTTAGGTCAGTGAACAGCAGCTGACTTCTACAGTTCTGGAGCAACACACAGTAAGTAAGGTTACAGACTAATCACCTGACCTAAAACTAATTCAAAGCATGTACATACAGTACTTCATCATCAGAATAATATCACCATCCTCTCTCACAGGATCAGAGGAATGTCGTGGTCCAACACAGCATCTCCTCAGTTTGGTTGATCACTTCTCCCATAGTGAGAGAGAGAGAAGTGTGAGAGTTCAAGCCTGCTGCCTGATCTCAGCAGTCTGGGAGCGGCGGGGGGGGGGGGGGGAGGATGAACAAAGGTTTAAGAAACCTTAATGAGGTACTTTGGCAGTAAAGTTCTAGTTTGCTCACCAGCTGCACTAAGACCAACTCTATATGCCCCAATGCAATTGAAAAACATACATCATGAGATCTTACCTCTCACTGGGAAACTCTTCTAAGTACTGCTCTACTCGGTTGTACAAAGGGTAAACACCCTCAATATCCAGCACATCCAGCATCTGAGCCTGAAGTGTTTTGTAGAGAAGACACCCCTTCGGCAAACCTGAGGCCTCCATTTTATTTTTACCTGAAAGGAAAGCATGTTTTCAAGACAGAGGCAGAGCTCTCCGATCACAAGCAGAAAACAAAACATGTTGGAGCAGCAAAGAACTATACAAGCTCCATTTTTACATTTTAAACAGAATCCAGATTGGTTCCCCCATTACACAGACAAGCATCTCAAAGTACTCAAGATACTAGGTTCCAAATTAGCTTGAAAGGAAGTTTCCAAAGGGACAATGAGTAACCAGACCTTTTACTGCTGCCCTCCATGCTTTATATCAGAGGACCTACAGAAACATTTTTAATCCAAATATACCGTATCCTAAAACGCTAAATAAATTGCAGAAGTCTGTAGTTTTAGTAAGTCTGGAAAATATCTGATTTTTTCCCTTAAAGGAAAATATCCATTCAGGAAGACAGAGTAAAGATTCTTCATAAAAATGTAAAGTGTACTGAGTTTGTTTAAAACTGGATTTTCAATAATATCTTTGCAAAACAAAGTGTTTAAAAAAGGTACAATTTTCACTTTGGAGATTTGTTACTTTCAGAGCTACAGTTATTGTAACAGGGCCACCAAGAGAAATTATCAAAGATTTCAAGTTTGGCTTGGTGTAAGATGCCAAAAACTAGTTTACAGCACTGGAACACCTGAGGAACAGTAAACGCCAGAGAAAAATGGACGAAGAAGGCATGCAACCAAGCCAGTTCCTACCACACTGGTGAAAAGCCAGAAAATGCTTACCATTTCTTACTAGCTCTTTCCTGAAAGCACTGGCTTCACAGTAACTCCTTCCTTGGGAGGAGGGAACAGTCTTCATATCACCTGCTTTGCAGACATCTGTGCTACTCAACAGGGTCATTGTTATGACATGGATTAATTCTTTCAGAATCGTGCGTGTACAATGGGGTCCACTGACTAGGCCATTTGCAGGAAAGAAGAAAGGCTTCAGCTGGTGAGCAAGTTCGTTCAAGTCTGAGAGAGAGTCCTCATTATCATTACAGCCATAAATTAGTTCACCGTTCTGTAGCAGAAAGGAAGCAGAAGTCACACCTCCAACACTGAGAATATATTTGAGTGCAGCTTGATCTACCCAACAGGAATGTTGCGTGACTGCCACTGAAGGCTGAACACAATGCCGAGTAGCAGATCTAACTCTAGAAACCTCAATAGCCAACCAGTTGAAAAGGAGAAACAGTACTTAAACCTTGGCCGGCTCAATTTGCCAGGATGGGCTTAGGATATGATCAATGCCACGACGGCATCCGTGTGACATCAGTGTCATCCAAATAGGACTGGGCCGTAAATTATACAAAACAAGCAAATGCACAATTGCTTAAACTGCATGATTCGTACAGGTTTGAGGATTCAGTTTTCCAAACGATCTGTTATTTTGACTAATAAAGGCTAAAAAGGAGGTGGACCTGTAGAATTCACTAAAAAAATTGAACCACGTGTGTTTATAAAAAGATCTGAAGATAATGAGCATTACCCTAATGAGATTCATTATTAAATTTTGGGCACTTCTATCTAAATGCATTTCTTCCACCACGTTATTTTTCTTGATTATTAGAGATTTCCCCCCACTGCTATCCCTGTAACTTCATACCAAGGACATCTAAAGAATGAAAAACTTCTAGCAGCAACAAAATGTAGCACACACACAGATCAGCAACTGGTCATCCAGAAGCCAAGAGCTGCTGCCTGGTCAAGCACACTAGCAGGAAGGGGGCATCAGAAACAGAGGAAAACTAAGTTAGCCTGTAATTTTCACAAAGTTTTACCTTAAATATTTTTAAGTTATTCTGTGCCTCTTGCAATAGGCTTCTCAAGGCAAAGTGCATTCGCTGTTTATTTCTAAGAAGGAAAAACAGACAGAATATTTCAACAAGAGAAACAAACGTTCTTGTGACCTCAGACGTAAGCTCCCTGGCCTTTCTACTTCTACTGTCCCCCTTCCACTCCTACTACCAAGTCCCTATTACTGGAACAGCCTCCTGTACTTCCAGTTCTCATGGAACTTTCTCTGCAAGACCTGTAAAAGCAAAGCCTTTTCTGAGCCACCCTTGCTTTACCTTTCCCACGGCCACATTATGCACCCCTTTCCCTATCCTTGTCAGAACCTGCCATCCAACTATAATTTGGCTAGCATACAGAAGACGTCAGGTAGGAACGTTGGCCTTGGATTTTATATAGCACCAATCTCACTTCTGGCACTACAGAGGTCTTCAAATGGAAGCAGTAAATATTTAGGGGGTAAATATTTACTGCTTCCTGTTAACGTTTCGCTTAGTCTCCTCTAGATAGGTTTTGCTCTTATCCATATCCGCGGGGGGGGGGGAGGGAGTCTGAAACATATCCCCTGCGGATATGAGGGGGGTGCCTGTATAAACACTTCTGAAAAGCGAATCACAGTGTAGTTGAGTGGTCAGAGTGGTAGGTTTGGACTGGTTAGATTTGGAGGAGGGGAAGGATAAGAAAGCAGTACAGAAAAAGCTAATCTTACCCTGAGAAGAGATCTAGCGGGCAATATTTACTTAAGCGTTTCCATTTTCCTTTTGCTACCTGTTAAAGCAGAAAATGCACACCTTCAAGTGAACATCTCAGTTATTATTTGCAGACCAAATCATACCATTTCTAGAGCTTGCAAGGTGTTTTGACACCTTAGGGCTAAGTCCTGCACTGGACTTCCATAGTGGCCCCCAACTGCCCCATGAAGGACGCCGCAATGGGACCCACCACCAGTACTGAGGGTTCAGGGGTCAGCCTGGAGAGTTGCCTACTGCTGATGCCCGCCATGATGGGTGTATATGGTATGTATCCAACCCTATTTCACCCACTGGCTTCTCTTTTGTTTCCCTACAATAGAAGTATTTCTTCTACCATTCCACTGAAATTGAGGGTTGTGTTTTGTTTAAAAAAACATTTTTAAGTGCAGAGACTACCACACATCTAAAAAGGAATGCTGCCTCTTTTGTAAATAAGACCTACCAAAAAGGTACTTTGGTTTGGAGACAGCATGTTGCAATTCGTTGCAAATATTTCAGACAGGAAAAATATATAGATGAGGAGAAAGTGAAGTTACAGTACAGCAAGTCCTCACTTAAAGTCATTTCGTTATGCAATTTTGTTTTAAAGTTGTTGAGAAAAAAAACACAATTCCCTGCCGGAACCACTGTATGTTTGGATTTTGAACATTCTCCCATGTCTGCTTGGGTTTTCTCTGGCCCAGAAAGCTCACATTTATTTTAATGTTTAATATTAGAAGTGTTTGGGGTCTTTATTTAAACGTTTGGTGATGTTTTTGTGACCAGGAATATGCCGTAAACTCTTGTTTATGTATATTAAGGTAAGGTAAAGGTATCCCCTGACAATTAAGTCCAGTCGTGTCCGACTCTAGGGTGTGGTGCTCATCCCCATTTCAAAGCCGAAGAGCCAGCGTTGTCCGAAGACGCCTCCGTGGTCATGTGGCCAGCAAGACTCTCCTTGCCGCAGCGCGTAGCATGCAGCTGGAACACGGAGCGCTGTTTACCTTCCCGCAAGCGGTACCTATTTATCTACTCGCATTGACATGCTTTGGAACTGATGGTAAAATTGGTTTTGTTAAGAGTCGTTTTGTTTAAAGTTGCAGTTTCCAAGAACCTATCAACAACTTTAAGCGAGGACTTGCTGTAATTGTTTTTTTACAAGGACACAGTGGCCCAGTTCAGAAGCAACTCTAAAGCACGGCTTGTTCCAACTCTAATTAGAAAAATCACACTTTGCAGCGTTTGTATGCCATGCAGAAATGTGGTTTGTTCTTTAAGTGAAACCAAAGCTTTTGATCTCCTTTCTAGCACATGAGAAGTGCGGGGGGGGGGGGGGGGGGAGAGGAGGGGAAGGTGTAATACACAGATCACTCAGGCTCATTCATGAAGCACTACACCATTATTTAATGTTGTGTCTGAATCAGGCATGTAAGTTTCCAGGTGTTTTTCAAATTTTGCCAGTGTGGCATTTAAGGGCTAATAAAAATATGAATTATCAAAAAAATCCCTCAATTAAGGCATAACCGCAAAGAAACCAATAAATGTCACCTGCAAATGTCAAGCTCCTTGAATGATCTTTCACTAAGGCAAGCAACAGGCTCAATTTCAATAGTTCTTAAGCAACTGACTGATTGGTAGACAGCACCCAAGATGCAATGCTAGTTTTATCACAGATATCCTACTAACAAAAAGAAAATGAAGCACCCAGTGGACACAGCATTACCTTTAGATGTTGATGCATGCAGTAACGACACACTGTGCGTTTTATCTCCTGCGAAACATGGTTGGAGAAAGGGAGGAACCCACATTTGGGCTGCAGAAATAAACATTGAATAAATATTTTTTGTATTTAGAAGGAAGCACAGAAAGACATCTAATATGACCTAACAAAATTTCTTTATGGAGATGAGCATATATTTGTATTTTACTCTGTTTTCCCACCACCACATACAAGATCCATTTATGTTCTTGTGTTGACTATTTAAACCCTGCTTTTCATTCCAGAGGCCCCCAAAGCAACCAACACATAAAGAACCATCAATAAAAGTAAATTCAAATCTAAATCAGAGTAATGAATACACAAGGATGTTTTAATTAAATTAAATGAAAAGGAACAGGATGATAATAAAAAGTCTTCACCTGGCACCAAAATAGCAGAGTAGTTACCAAGTGATCTTTCCAAAGGTAGGGTACCATAACCGAAACGGCCGATACTCTAGCCAGCAGCCACCTGACCTCTTCAGGTAGGGACACCTGAACAAGTGCCTCCAATTTAGATACTGGCATAGGGCAGAATCACATGGGAGAAAAGTACCTGGACCAAGCTGTGCAAGGCTTTGAAAGCAGGTACAAGCATGTTGAAAATGTACATGGAAATGGACCACAGCCAGTGAAGCAATTTGAGAACCAGTATACTATGCTGCCTTTTTGACTGGTCTCTTAGCTGTCTACTAGTGCATTTTGAATTTACTGAAGTTTCCAAACAGTTTTCTAACGTAGTCCCAAGCATAATGCATTGCAATAGTTTAATGAAGGCAGCACACACATATAATTGATGAAAGGCACTCCAAGTCACAGAGGTTCAGCAACGGTATTCAAACTATGAGCAGTCACAAGTCACATGAGAACCAGCTCCTTTAGAGCAGAGGTTCTCAACCTGTGGTACGGGTACCCCTAGGGGTATGCGGACCTCTTACTGGGGGTACGCCAAGCACTGCCCCTTATCTGCCCCATCAGCAGCTAATTAAGTGTTAATTAACATGGATTTTAAATTGTAATTATTTTTTGAGCCCTTCTGTCTCCGATTTTGGTTTTGGGCTTATTTTTGTACTTTGGAAAATGTACTTTGGTGAGACTGGGGAGGGAGGAGCTGATTTTGGGAAGTGTGACTTGGAGAAAAAAAAAAGAGCTCGCTCTCGCTCTCTCTCACACACACACACACACACACACACACACACACACACACACACACAGAGTTAAATAAAACATTTTTTCACATTTAAAATTGTTTTAGTACTTTTTATTTAATGATTAATTACCTAATTAATTAATTGATTAATCCAGTTAATTAGCAGGGGTACTTCAGAAAATTGGACCATGGTAGGGGGTACCCGGGCCTCCAAAGGTTGAGAACCCCTGCTTTAGAGGCAGTGCAATCCTGCTCAGAATAGGTTGACCACCACCACCTCACCAGGCAGACAGCAAGCCACCAGTAGGACCTCCATCTTGTTAGCAATGACCTTAAGTTTATTGGCAATAATCCAAGACAGCGGTTCTCAAACTGGTGGATCATGACCCACCAGGAGAACGGGAAGTAGCTGCCAGCCCCTTAAGAGGCGTGGCAACCGCAGCCACGGTGGCACGCCTGGGATTGCGCCACTGCCAGGGGAAGAAGGGACTATTTTTAAACTTACAATCATCACGCCGTCCCTCCGGAGGGTGTGGGGAAGCACGTAGCCCCCTCTGCGGGACCAGCGGCCCAGCAAAAACAGGAGGCCCCAGAAGGGAAAGGGGATTCAAATCCCCTCCAAAAGGTGAATTCAAAGGGGATTTGAATCACCTTTCCGTTCTGGGACCTCCCGTTTTCACTGGGTCACTGGTTACAACAGCGGCCTAAGTAGGTTTGGATTGCGCCCTTAATCAGTGAATCAGATCAAAGAGGCAGAACAGGCAATGCAGCTGTTCAAAGTTCACACTTAATTTTTTCACAAACCCTCCCAAAATGCTTTCTTGCATGCAACTTACCTTAATCTCCACACAAAGTATTGGTCGATGTTCAACAAAATGTAACCTGGTAAGGTTAGGAAGGCACATGGCATAGCCACTAAGCGCATCCATGTCTTTATCACAGCGAGATTCTGTGGAGAAAAAAAAGTAACATTTTGGTACTATGGACATTACAAATCAAATACACACACCCATCAACTACCACAGTTTTACCAGAAGGTGGTCTCACATTGCCAGATTTTTCCAAAAAAGGAAAAATCATGACATGAGGAGGAGATTGAATAATTACAGTAACACCATCACATTGTTCCTCCTGCATAAAGGAGATACTTTTATGGCTGCAGCTGCTTCACATACAGACAACTCTACTCACAAAGAATGCCTGAAAATCCACAAAGCAGATTACTAGACAAGTTTCAGCCTCGTCAGCTGTTAGTTGCCAAGGCTTTTTTATTTTTAAATTTTAAGCACAGGAAGCATGCATACACGTGTACACAGTGCTAGATTCCTGATACAAGAGCACAACACAGGCCAGTAACATGACAGAAGCCAGATTGATGGCAAAAGACTTCTAATCCCACAGGTCAAGAAAAAGGCCACGTTTTTGATTGTCAAAGCAATGATCTCCCCACTCTAATTCCAACTCCATGGATGACCACACTTTACTTGCAGAGCACATTTGACCTGATGAACAAAAGCCTAGGAGGAGCTTCCGAACTTGAAGCAAACAAAGTTGTTACCACCACAAAAGAAGGGTCCTCAACCCTAGCTTTTCTCTCCAAGTCCATAGCCAAATGGAGCCATGCTAATGAAGCAACTGGCCTCCTGAGCTAGCTACCACACCCTCCGCAAGGTACAATGGCAACAGAAAGGCCCATTTAAGACCAGGGATATGTCATCCAGCACCATCAAGCCACTAAAGAAGATTCCTCAATGAGCTCACCCCACAAAAGATCCCCAAACAATGTAGAACGCTGGATCACTAAACCCTCATGTTTTTCAACCCTCACTGACAGGTCTGACTTGCTGCTGCTGCAGCAGCAGCATTCTTTCATTAATTCAACCCTCTGATGCTGTGTTAAGCCACCCCCCATCCAAGAACCACTGTGCCAAGCCAGCGCCCAAAATCAGTACACACTGCTCCCTTCTCCTCTCTCTCCCCTGAGCACAACCTTCTGTGCCAGCATGGGCTGGACAGCCATCTTTTGTGGACCACCTTGCAACATGCCCCTTTCTCCCAGGAAAGCAACTCTGGCTCTCCTGTCCTGCTTCCCTACTTTGAGCTCACTACAGCCATCGCCTACCCCCTGGACTTGCTTCAGGGCCCTTTCTACCTTTTTACACCATGCTTTTTAGAACAAGAGGACCATTTGGTCTTAGCACTCTCACCCCACCCCACACAGCAGAAACAGGCTGCTAAGCTTGGGTCTTAGCACAGCCTCACCATCATCCCACCAAAGCCCCTCTCTTTCTTGGTCTCATGTTCAGGCAAAATGACAACAGTGCTTCTATCATCTCCCTCCCTTGTGCAACTGTGTGAAATGCTTTATTTTGATTCCCCTTCCCTATGATTGTTAGATCATCCCCACAATAAAAGTGTGTTTGTTGAACCTTTCACCCTCATCTCCTTCATTCCCCACCAAACACTGTGCCGTTGGTCACTACGCAGGGTCCAAAGCACACATTAACACGTTTAAAAGCAAGGCATTAGATGAACCAGGGATCTGTCTGGGAGGAAGCCAGGAATCCTTGGATCTTTCAAGGATCCAAATACTTTGATAGAAACTATAAGCTGGATCAAAATACAGTGTATAACAAATTGCAACCAAAACAAAACCGAACTTGAGAGCAACCTGCCAGGTATGGAATAAGGCTTGTGGCAATTTGGCCCATCTTCTTTCAACTAATCAGCAAGCCATTGTGGTGCAGTGGCAAAACTGCTGAGCTTGGCTGTGGGAATCCCACAATTGAATCCCTCTTAGCTATAAAAGCCGCACAGGGTGACCTTGGGCATCTTTGCAATGATCTTTGCAGGAAAATCTATTATGGCATTTTTGGCCCTGGAGTAGTTCCTTGATAAAACTGAGGTTTTAAAATTTACCTTGGGCCCTGAAGAATGGCATGGAAGTAAATCTGCGTGTGGATGGATGAAGTATTCCAAGGAGAAATACCAATTGCTAATCTGTTTCATAAACATAGGAGTGTTTGCTCTATAGTGTAGAGAAGTATCTTAACAGATGAGTTTACCTGTCAGAAACACTGCTTAATTCGAGTAGCTAATCCAACTGAAATTACATGCACATACAAATTAGGGTCCATTAATCACAAGGTTTGAAATTTAGCCAGTACAGAGTGACCCAACATTCAAATATTAAGCAGATTTATTTTCCTCCTACAGCGAAGGTCAAAGGCTTTCCATTCTTTTGTATCCATATGCAAACTGAGCCAGCTTTAGCCAACAAACAAGCCATTGTGCTACTTTTTTAAAAAAAAATCATTAATGAGGGCAAGTTTATTTTGAAAGAGCAATTCGTATCTTGGTGACACAACACATCTGAATAGTCCTGACTTCCTTGCTTTCCTACGAGTTAGATTGGAGTGCATATATACACACAATTAATATTTTCCCTTAGCAAATGAAGTACTAGTGTCAAATGTAATGGTAAATTAAATAAGTGATCTCCCCTCCTAACAAATGTGAATCCAGCTTTATTTTATACTTATGTACTAGGGAATGAGGGGTCCCCAACTGCAATACATCTAGCAAAGTGTTCAGATGATCGTTGAGAGAGGTAGTAAACACTTAGCCTGGAATGCTTCTGGAGCCAGAGGTAATTGAAGGCAGCACCCACCTGATGAACATTTTAAAATGTGAAGGCTGTAGTTCAGTGAAACACTCCCAAAGCAGCACGACATCAGATTAAGATATAGTAAAACATATTATGAACAGCAAAGAGCAGGAGTTGCAACATAGTCAAACAAAAACCTGTAATGTGTGTAATAATCAGAATGATTCGAGAATCATTCCCAAACACCACAAACATTACAGAAGTTTTTCAAACCATAGGACTATACTCCCAACACAAAATCCTTGCGTTTGAAGAACAAAACAACATCCTTGCGTTTGAAGAACAAAACAACAATCAGTTAGGCAGACCCCATCTGAAACCCATTTCCACACACTTACCACTGCCCTGGATACATGAATCATGGCTTAAATGGAAGCCCAGAAAAGACATCTGACAAAAATAACTGGGAGGGGCAGGAAGTCCCGCAAGCTCAGGGCACATCCTGCCAAACAGAGTCCTGTTTAGGACAAAATTCCATTCCGAAAGCCAGCAAGTGTTCCTCCCACCCAGCCTTGCCATTCCTTCCTGGAAGGAGGAGACACCTGGCTCAGCACTGGAAACTTCAGAGTGTAGAATTTTTTAGATTGTGAGCCCTTTTGGGACAGGGAGCCATATAATCATTTTGTCTGTAAACCACTTTGTGAACTTTTGGTTGAAAAGAGGTATATAAATACTGTTACTACTACTACTACCACCACCACCACTGTTTGGGAGACAGTGCACATAGTTTCTCTCTCACCGATTAAAGGAGGGAGAACACACATACACCGACTCCACACCGACTCCACAATGTCAGGCAGGCCTCTCTCTTTCCCCCCTTTTTGCAATAGGAAGAGTATCATCTTTTGTACACAGCATCTGGAATTAGAGGCTTCACACAGGGTTGTCTTGCCTAGTCATCCGAAGGTCATTCTTACTTGTTCCAGATACAACAGATATCTTTCTGAATTTCAGGATTCAACCAAGCAACAAGCAAGTGCAACAATGTTTTATCCAAGTACTGTACTGATACAGCCTTTAATTTCTTACCTGGCCTCTCTGACTGGATCTTCAAACAAAGCTGCTTTACAAAATCCAAAGACAGTTGTACAACCTCCTTTAAAAAAAAAGACACATTAAAAAGAATTTACACAAGAAATTACTACAAACGCTCACAGAACACAGCTCCCAGTTTCAGAATCAAAGCACCTTGATTTTAAATACAGCCACTTGCAAACCCTTTGGTTGAAGCAAAAAAAAAAAAAAGCTATTTGAAGCAGCAACACTGATAACAATTTGCTTGCCACTAAATTAAAAGGTGATTGCCAGCATAAACAAGCATTACCCTCTTGCAGAATACTCAAGTTATTGTTGCCTGTTTATGTTTGATTCCTGCTTTGATGCAGATGTGGGCAACAGATGGCAAAACTTACCCAGAAACCATAGTAGTTGCAATTTTGCATGTAAAGGGGAGCAAGCATTTTAACCAAAATGAAATTTTACTAATATATAAAAATGTTAATACACCTCATACACCATCTTCCCTCTTCTTACGACATTTCAGTGATTCACATTGAGGGGAAAAATAAATCGAAGAAGATATTAGAGTTGGAAGGTCCTTGAAGGTCATCTAAACCAACCCATTGCTCAGTGTAGGCAAGGTCAGCATCCCTGATAGGAAGCCATCCAGCCTCTGCTTGAAAATGTTAAATGACAGCTCACAACTGCACAAGGCAGATTGTTCCAGTGCCAGACAGCTCGCAAAGTTAGGAAATTCTTCCTCACGTCTAACGTAAATCTGCTTCCCTGTAGTTTCAGAAAGGTAACAGAAAGCAAGTCCTCCCCTTCTTCTGCATGACAGCCCTTCAGACACTTAAAAATGACTATCATATCTCTCCTTAGTCTACCCTTCCTCAGGCTAAACATGCCAAGCTCTTTTAACCATTCCTCATAGGTCTTGGTTTTCAGACCCCTCACCATTTTAGGTTGCCCTTCTCCAAGCCCACTTCAGCTTATAAATGTGCTCCTTAATTAAAATGCGGTACCCAAAACTGGACACGGTATTCCAAGAAATGTCTGATTAATGGAGAACAGAGTGGAACTATTACTCTCATGATCTCAGTTCTAATCCTCTGCTAATGCAGCCCAGCAATCGCAGCACTGGCAGCCCAGCAATCGCAGCACTGGCTCATGTTCAACAAGCCCGACTTCCCTCATTCTGAACTTATGTCTCTGATTTTTTGTACCAGCATGCAGGACTTCACATTTGTTCCTGCTGAACTTCATCTTGTTGGTATGGGCCCAGTGACTGTGTCTGTCAAGATCATTTTGAATCCTAATTAGATCTTCTTGCCATCTCTCCTAGCTTTGTGCCACCTGTAAATTTGATACGCATTTCTTCTACCTCATCATCCAGGCCATTTATAAAAATGTTGAACAGCACAGGGCCCAAGACAGAACCTTGTGGCATGCCACCAATATCTCCCCCCAAATTGATGTGGGGCCATTTAATAGCACTCATTGGAAATGATTGTTCAAGCAGCTTTGAAGCCACCCAACAGTAGTACCATCTAGCCTACAAGGGTTTCATGGGAGTGTGTTCATGTTTTGCTAAAATCTAGGTACATTGTGTCCATGGCAGTCTCACAGTCTATCAGCTAGTCACTAACAAAAAAGGAGAAGGGATTAGTCTGGCCTGACTTGTTCCTGACAAGTCCATGCTGGCTTGTGTAGTCTCTATGGAAATTATGTACAGGGCAGTTTTTCTACCGAGCTCCTTCCTAGTCCTTCTGGGAGGTCAGCTGTGTTTGCCTCTCTGAACTTGGGGGGGGGGGGGGAGACTTAGTATGCAGTTGATCTGACCCGTCTCTTTGAATTTAGTACCTTTTGAGGATTTTTTTCCCATGCTTTGCTTGAACTAACACTCAATCTGTTTAGAATAAAAATGAGTGGCTTATAGTTTTGCAGGGACAAAGGATTTGGGTTGCATTTTTTTCCTTCATAAACCCTTCCCAAGAATTGTGGGGCAAACCATCTTCTGTCCGTTGTCATACAATACTAGTTCATGTACCTATACTATGGCTGGATACCGGGATTCAGGGATGCACAAGCCATTGCAAGTAATCCATGGATCCAATTTGGGTGACTTTTTACTCCTATTTCAACCTTTATAGCTACCTGGTCTTTGCCATCAAGTATCAAAGGATTTAAAACTACCCTTTTCTCTTGACATACACCCTGTTGCAGATGTGAGCACAACGTATCTTGGGAGTACACCACAGCAGCTCTGACCAAATACATATGTTCTGTATGAATAACTTGTATGCAAGATTTACTGCCATATTTGCTATACAAAATCAAAGCCAACCATTAGTTACAGAAGTTCAGAAAAAGGCAATGGTGGAAGAATAGTACACAAAACAATAGTTACCCCATGATGAACATATTTCTCTCCAAAAAACTGTTTCATTATGTGCTTGCCAAAGTATACAATGTTCTGAAGATGATGAAAGATTTCCTCTGGTGTCTACAAAAAGACATTATACAGGAAAATAAACTGGTTATGCAGTACCAGTAGATAATACCAGCTAAATCCAACAAGGTGATTGTCAACTTTTGCAAAACAAAACAAAGTTACGGTACTTTAAAACACGAGAAATCCACAAATCCCACCAGAAGCCACCGAACAAAAGTATTAATTTAAGCCAACATCATCTTCCTACAATGAAAAACAGGGAGATTTTCAACAACATCCCCATTGATTTTCTTCAAACTCATGCTAACAAGACACATTTCCTCATTGTAAATGCCATTTTAGCTTTTCTAATATACAGGGGGTCTCAAAACATTTTAATGAGCTCTATTTCATACATACTTCATTGTAGAAAACCTGCAACACTTGAACATCTAACGGAAGCTATTGAAGAGATGTGTGGAACAATCCTAGCACACACATTGGGACATGTCTAAGTCAACAATGACAATGATGTATAGATGCCAACGGGAACATTTCAAGCACTTGGTCTAATTCACTAACTGGGTCAAAGCAACTGCTTTTGTGTACACTGTACACCATATGCTAGGGGTGGCCAAACTTCCGTAATGTAAGAGCCACATACAATAAACCTCAGGTGTTTGAGAGCCAAAATATATTCGTTCACCATGAACATTTTTAAACTTATATTTTAATTCAGTGGACTCTCAGTTTATACCTGGTAAATTATAAAGCTTGAAAATTTCTTATTTACCTTTTATATTGTGATGAGGCTCTCAGCCAATGTATCTCAGAGAGCTGCACATTATACATCACTTTGGCCACCCCTGCCATAAGCAGGAGTGTGAATTATAGCATAATAAATTTGACACTAAAGTGTGTGTACATTTTCTTGAGACGCCCTGTAGATTCACAGAACCACCAACCACACCTATGTAGCTGCTGTACTTCCCCCCTCTGAAGCAGCTGCTGTCCCAGCAAAACAAGGATTTCTTTTGACAATGTTGACCTCTTGCTTGCAAGTCATTTGGCTAAACATTTGGCATGTTTAGCAACGCGCAGTTAACAATGGAAAAAGAGGACAGACATATCACTGAAAGGCAACATTAGAAAGGAAAAAAGAGAGGCTGAAGAGAAGGAAGTGACAACCTTTCTGTTTATATTTTAAAGGTGTTCAACTAAACATTTCATTTTTTGTTTGGGGTTTGTTTTTTTACACAAACTGCCATCTGTAAAACTGCTCTGGCACTAGGAAACAGATTAAAAAAACAGGATCTTAGTTCTCAAATTAACAGTTGGAGACAATTGATTAAGCCTTTCTAACTAGCTATTAAAGTAAATGTGTTTTCTCATATGAGGCCCCAAGAGACACTCAAGATCTCAATAGTTTATTGACAGGGATGTGGATCAAGTCTTTGACTCCCAAGTCTTGAGTCAAGTCCCAAGTCTCTGGGTCCAAGTCTCAAGTCAAGTCCCAAGCAGAGGCACCTTCGGTGGGGTGGGGGGGTACTTTTGCTGCACCGCCACCAAAATTCGGTGTGGTGTGAAAGCACCCCCTGGCATTTTTTCGGCCATTTGTAGGCCGTAAAGAACCTGGGAGGGCGGGACCTGGGGGGGTGTAGCAACACCTCTGGTCCCAAGTCTGGTTGTGAGTACCTATCTATTTAATGGGGGAAACTGGTTTAAACCTGAATAAAATTTGTCTCAAATAGAGTCCTTTGCAATTGCCGAGTCAAGTCCAAGTCAAGTCATTGACATGACTTGAGTCACTTGAGTCAGAGTCAATAGACTCAAGTCAACATCACTGGTTATTGACAGGACAGAAATCAATTGTTTAAGAACAGCCTGGTTAAAATGAAATCCGAATACAAGTGTTTAAACTGACCCTTCTTAAAAATAAACCAAGGTCACCATCGAATACATAAAGGCAGTTTTTTCATGTAAATAAAGAACCATAGGGAAAATATCTTTCTAGAGTCAAGTATTATAAATATGGCACAATACAAAACATATTATGGTATACCGTATTATAGGTTTGCTACTAGGGACCAGGGACTGACAAGAAACCAGCATCTAGAAGATTCCATCGTGTACTGTATATCAGAGGATCATCTACTGTACCCACCCAGTTTAACTTCCTGAGCTCTCCAGTTTGCTCCGTTCTCAAATTAAATATTTACTCTCTCTAAACAAGAGCATTTCCTTTTGATCTTATGAAAATAAACTACTCTGCCCAGCCCTTGGTTCTAATTTCCGGGCCCCTGATATCCAGACAGACAAAGACACTTGCACAAAGAAGCTTGAGATGCAATGGGTTTAGAGCAGGGGTGTATCCGCGAGCTGGATACAGGCTGCAGAAGCTCTTTATTTGACCCACAGGATAATTGGCCTCTCCTGGCACCACCATCAGGTTCTCTCAGCTGCTGAGCTGCAAAGAGATGCATTGGCAGAAATGTCACTGCTGAAAGGACAGCGCTGGGACAGCCTTATCATGCAGGCCACCCTTTTAGCAGTGTCGCTTCTGCAGAGGTGCTGGGAGGGAGAGATGAAAGGAGGCCTCAGAAGGCAAGGAATGGTATGGGGGGGGGAAAAAGGACAAACTAAGAGGAGTGAGAGAGAGCCACTGCCGAGGCACTGGGAGAGCCCAATTATCACACGGGTCGCCTTTCAACAGCATCACTTCTAAAATGAAAGTGGGATTAGGACAAGGCAGGAGAATTATGCAGCACATAAAGATGAGCAGAAATGAAACAGAAAACAGCACAGAAAAATGCACTTCTCATAGGGAGTGTAAACAGTCTGTTTCACTGTAATTTAAGACATTGTTACTTGGTTAAGCTAACCATTAAAATATTTGCCAAGTTTTATGAACAGTGGACAATTTGATATAAATGTGTACCATCAGAGGTACTTTTGGGTACCTCTGCTGGTACTTGGACCGGAGGGCCCCCCTGAACCCTGCTGGGACACATGAGGCGCTGTGAAAATGCGGTGCTTTTGGCACTGCATTTTTGCTCCTGAGAGGCTCTTGCCTTTGGCCAAGCCTATTGGGAGCTAAGAAAACAGTCCACCCAGAGCCTCTTACTGGCCTCCAGAGCAGTGTCCAGCAGTCTCCTGTGCCAAAAACCAGGCCAAAAACCCAGAAGTAGGCGGCGATGACATCATCGCCGTTTACTTTCAGTGGTATTCAGCGCGGCGGCGGCCATATAGGTGGTACACTGCACTGAGTGCATTGAGAACCCCTGGTGTAAGTCATAAAACTGGTATTCTTTGGCAATTTATACATAGTACCTTTATTGAAACTGATCTACCCTCTGCACTGCTCTGTTTCCCAAAATGATCATCTATCTCCAGCCTGTGTTTTCTTTTTCTGTGGGGTCCACATGTTTGGGGGCAGTTGGGACTATCCCTGTGTGCATAGCATCTGCATGGATTCCCTCTCTAACAGCGCAACCCTATCTAACTTACACCACCGGTGCAGCGAGAACGGGAGGCCTCAGAACGGAAACGGGATTCAAAGTGGATTTTTACAGTTTGAGCCCTTTTCAGTTTTATACATTTTTTAATTACCAGTAATAGCTTTTGACAAATTTATATTATTATTCACATTTGGCTTCTATTCAGCACCTAAGGACTTGTTTTATCCATAAGTCATTGCAAATCAAGTGAGGTTGCAATATAAGATGACAAATCAAATATGAATAATATCCACAAAAGACTATTGGTTCTATCAAAGTGTTTTTTAAAAAATGCTAAACACCCGTAATACTATGCAATGTTCTATACACCTGCAATGGTCTCTACGAGCAACATCATTTTTAACTGCTTGGGAATACATCAGAATGATACCAACTTTCAAATATTGACAGAAAAACCAGACCAAAGCATATTGTGAGAACTGAAGAATCCTTTTGTTTTCACCAGGATATGTTACAGAAAGGAAACCACAGGGCATAATTTCGCTAATAAACCCAACATTAATTCATAGGGGACCCAGGGTGTTCATGTGGTATATAATACTGGAACTCTCACACTGAATGGATATTCTCCAGATCCAACTTTGTGTATAACTGTCATTTGTTATATACAAGTAGAGCATAAACTTCAAATAGGCTACTCAGGTAAAACTGAAAGAAATATTTTTCTAACATGTAGGGAGAGAAAATACTGTAAGTCACTATGAGATAGAGCAAAGGAGAAATACAAATAACAGTTATGAGCTACCCTGATAGCCTGCCCTATGGGGCAGAAGAGTAGGATAAAAATTTCTTTAACAAACAACAAACCTGGATCTTCCACAAAACCAATAAGCCTAAAATGCATTGAACATTCAAGTTAATCGACTTCGAAAACAATGGACGTTTTCCGTTCCATTAAAAACTAGTCATACGTATTGCACACACGCGTCTCAAATTATTTCAGTGCATTCAGATTTAACAGACTTCCGCCATTAATGGACACCCTCCTCCCATTGGCCCGTTAAGCCAGAGTTCACTGTATGCCTCTTTTCTTTGAAGCCATTTTAGCTCTACAATTATTAGGGAGAAATTCATGTTCTGAAGACACAGAAATCTTTAGCAAGAGTATTCAACACAGTCTTTCCTTTTGAAATTCTCAGAACAGTACCTTCACAGAGTTCTCACAATTTGTAAAAGTACACAATCAATGTAAAACTAATTGGTTAAAAGAGACTAATCAAAGGATTACAGTCTTTAGATTACAAGATAATGTTTGTATCAAACTGTTGTTGATTTGGAGTAGCATGCAGGTTTTCATGGCTTGCTTTGTGTACAGACGTGGGTTTTATGGGATTTTCAGCCATGTTAGTGTTAGAAATCGAAGAAAATAAAGAAATATAAGTATTGTTGATTTTATGTTGCTTTTAATTTTAGATCCCTGCCTGGGGTGATGGAAAATCAGAATAAAAATGAGCATTTTTTCCTCTTTTTAAAAAGGTAAACACTTAAAGGCATGATTATTTTCCCCTGGAAAGTGGGAAGGAGAATTTCTTTTTATATGCAAGCATAAAGGAAACTGTCACAGTCTCTCACCTTGTTTCGATTAGGAGGAAATTTCAAGAACCGTAGCACCACACAACGCTGAAATGGAAGAAAATGTGCATTAATTTAAAATAGTTTTCTAACTGAGACAATTTAAGTTCTATCAATTATCACTGTGAAATATAGGCTGAACAAATTAATCAGCACCTTTTTTCCTTCATGAAGCAGGAATATTCTTGCTGGCTACTCTGTGGGTTTACTTATGATTACCATTAAACTGGCAAGTGACAAAACATATAAAATATTTCCTTGCATAACATAAAAGATTTCCCCAGGAAGGGAAGCCCAATCTTGTGTAAGGTTGCGCAGCTGGCCCTGCGCCCTCCCTAGGCCGCTCCAGCATGGCCCAGGGACTCTTCAGGAGAAGGGAACTTTTATCCCCTTCCCCAAGTATAGGTCTGCCCGACCCCAATAGGCCTCCTCGAATGTACGTCAGCTCTCGAGCAGACATACATTCAGGGCGGCAGGGTAAGGGCCACCCAGGCCGGGAACAGGAATGGGATATCGTCAGAGCTTGCCGCCAATATCCCCGCTCCCTCCCAGCCCGGCTAGCCCAGCGGCTGCCCTCCCTAGCTGCCCGGACCGCCCTCCCCCCACCGCTGCACCAACCAGTGCAAATCTCACCTGCTCCGGCAGCCATAGGGTCGGTCTGGAGGCGGACCAATGGCTGCCAACCTCTAGCATGGTAAAGCCCACCACCACCCCTAGATAATTTTCTGTTGCTGAACTGCTCTTACTGTTAAGTTTCCCCTAATGTTCAACCAAGATTTACCCTCCTGTAACTGAAACCCACCGCAGCATCACCGCCACAGCATGAACCACCACAGCATGAACCACCACAGCATGAACCACCGATGCAACGAACATGAAAATGAGCGAACTCAGGAAGATAGTGGAGGACAGGAAGGCCTGGCGGGATATGGTTCATGGGATCACGAAGGGTCGGACACGACTTAACGACTGAACAACAACTGAAACCCATTAAATCCTGACTTGCCTTCTGAGTGAGTGAACATGACTTTACCTTCCTCTGTATGACAGCCACTCAAGTATTTGAAGAGTAGCATCATGTTCCCCTCCCACATCTTGTTTTCTTCACACTAAACATACTAGTTTCCTCATAGGACTTGTTTTGCAGACTCTTGACTATTTTCATTGCCCTCCTCAGAATCCCTTCAAACTTTTCTACATCCTTCTTAAAGAGTGGTGTCTAGAACTGAATACATACTCCAAAAGAGGCCTGACTAGTACAAAGTAAAGTGGATCAGGTACACTTTGGAAGGAATGTACAACTAATTATAATTACAAAAATTAACTTTTGAGCTACACGAGTTTTTAAAATTAATGCATATCTGATTAATGTACGTTTTATCTTTTTTTCTAGTATTACAGGTTGTGGGTACATTTGTTAAGCTCACAGCTGAAGGATATGGGGTAAATACTGAAAACTCTTATAGTCCAACAACCATTTTCAGAATCAATATATAACTGTTCTTGAAGTATTTAAAAGGCAGGCATCTTAGATGCCGCATCTAGTCTAGCAAAATCCACTTATAAGTAGTTTACCCTCTGTCCCATGCTTGTGCATATGCAATACTGTACTTTCTTGAAAGCTACAGGAAGCAAAGATTTCCTCACTTTGTTTGCAGTCAAGTTGAACGCACCTAATTTGGCACTGATGAGGCCAGGCTAGAAGCCAAACAAGATTTAAAAAATCTAAGATTAAGACCTCAACAATTAAATGGTATTCTCCAACATTCCAGTGTTTTCAGGAATCTGAATATTCAAAATACTTTCCCGACTTTATTTACTATTTATTAATAGCACAAAAGTCCCATGCTTTTAATGTGAACAATCATTTGTTCCAAGTCTTGTTAGTACATTAGCTTTTTCACAACAAAAACATGCTGTTCCTTTCCACTAAAGGAGAATCTTTTCAAAAACAAATGTTTGTATTAGTTGTTGAAGAATTTTACTGCATTGCTAATAAAACAGATTTATCCTAACTAGCAAGGTTGTGGACATTGTTCTCTTTCTTTTGAATTCAGTAGCTTTTTATTCAGTCTAATCTGGTGCTCAGAGTAAAAGTCAAAAATATAGTTTCACGTGCGATGTGCCGTGACTCCCCGTGATACGAGACAAGCTGCCACCACCAGTGTTCCCCTTAAGGCAGGGCGGTCCAACTTTTCATACCAAGTGGGCCACAAGATTACTTTGACACAGAACCCAAGGGCCACACACTGAATTAAATTTCCATGTCGTAAATTAAAGTGTTTGCAATTCTTATTATATAATTTATATAACAAACCTCTTCACATATAATATCCCAATAGTCTTTAGAAGTTTGTTGCTATAGAATGTTTCTTATTGGGGCCAAAACTTCCAATTTTTGAGATGTTATACACCTTTCTGTTCTTTCCCTGTTGAACATATGGCCCCTGTATGAAAGCTAACCTGTCAACCAGGGCAGCATTAATAAGATGAACATTTACTGCTACATGTCATTGGGTTCTCTGAACCATATGATAATTCGTGCCTAAAAAAATTATGTGGTTAAAACTACAAGCTCAAGATTTGTTTTGGTTCTACTTGTATGTTGGTCAAGTCAGAATACCTCTCTGACCACTAAAAAACAAATTTAACACTAATTCACATTTCAATAGTTCTTGAAGAGACGGTCTCAGCTGATAACTCCCATGATTAAACCAAACAAACTGAACTGTGTAGAAGTATCGAAGTTTCAGATGGTAGGTATACTACCTGACAAAGGCAAAGCAAAATACTAAATTGAGAATTCATTATAGTCTGAAACCTTCCACCAAAACAGCATATACAGTAATGCCGAGCTGTTAACAGGAGCTGATACAATGATTACTACTGAAAGTTCTCTTCTCCCTGAAGTACTAAAACACTGTCTTATGTATTCCCAAACCTTAATATGCTATAATATGAGACTCACACTAACCTTAAATTGATCAACCTACTAAAAATAAGGATATTTCAAATTACTGTATTTCTTCGATTCTAAGACGCATGGTTTTTCCCAATTAAGCATTTCAAAAAATGGGGTGCATCTTAGAAGCGAAGATCTCCAAAAAGCACCCCAAAATGCCATTTCCTTACTTACCGGGGCTTGGGGGAGCTTCAGGGAGGTCTGTGTGACCCTCTGCAGGACTCCCCGATCTTCAGTTCAGCGAAAAATGGTGATTTTCAGCCATTTCCGGTTTTCGCGGAAACCGGAAATGGCCGAAAATCACTTTTTTCACCAAACTGAAGATCGGGGAGGCCTGCAGAGGGTCGCGCAGACCTCCCTGAAGCTCCCCCAAGCCCCGGTAAGTAAGGAAATTGCATTTTCTGGCGAACCGCAAAGGCACTGCTCAAAGGCAGTGAGGAGATCGTCAGCTGCAGCGCAGGGCATGCTGGGGCGAACTCTCGGGTTCAGGAAGAGAGCTCGCTGCTGAGCAGAGGTGGCAAAATGGCGCAGTAAAAATCAGATCGCCGTGGCAGGCAAGCTGGGGAGAGTTGGTGCTGAGCAGACAAATTGAAGGAAGGTGGTGCGTCTTGCAATCGATGGTTTTTGTTTTTTTTCTGCTGGTGTTCCTGAAATTAAGATGCGCCTTAGAATAGATGGCGCCTTAGACTCGAAGAAATACGGTACTTAGGTAGTTTGTCAGAAAGTTATGGCTATTGTCTGGAGCTGAACTTACCGTCATTGGGTTGCCATGGTGGCCGGACAGTCTGGAACAGCCCCACCCAGGCATGGAAGAAGCGGGATCTGCCAAATTAATTGGAAGTGGGAAGCCCCACAATGTGCCGCCAGGAACAATGGGCGCATCTGCGGCCACAGGGTCTGGCGAAAGGCCTGTCAACCTTCCAAGCAGCAGGTGCTCATAGCACTCGGCAGCCTTGTTGTGGCCACGCCAGTAAGCCAGGGCTGACAGGCAAAGAGGAGGACGTAGACAGTTTGCCTGATATAGGCTGGTAAAGCCTAGGCAGCAGCAACCTTCCAGACAGGAGTGAGCTAACTGGGGACAAGGATTGGGGAGAAGGAAATCAGGGAATGAAACTCAGAAGGGAACAGGACGGGTTGGACAAACTATTTAAGGGTAGGAAAGGTCAAGTATGAGAGGTGGAGGCAGGAGCCAAGGACTGGTAGCAGCTGGGCCCAGCAGGCCGCTCTAGTCCAAGGAGGCAGGCTGAACCTCATGGCAGAGGAAGGCACAGGTGCTATAAATCCCCTCCCTGCCAGAACTCGAGACCTCACAGGAGGGGTGGTCCCTGTGTCAGCCCTCCCCTTTCTTGCATGTGGGGCCTGGGGGGAGGAGCCAACAGCAATATTATAATGATGAACGTGTATTTCACTATCAAAAAGTGAAGGAAAGTAGACTATCTGAGGACAATTTTAAACTGCCTTTTCCACATAATTCTGAAGATTGAGAAAACCGTTGACTTCTCTACTGAAGTTCAGCGTGTTGAAAATCTACTGGAAATTAGCGTCATATGAATTGAGTGTAAATTTACAATTATTCTCATCCATTTAAAAAAATCCACCTCTAATTCCAGAAGGTCATTACTGCAAACTGGAAGCTGCCACCCAAGCAGAAAATCTAAGTACAATACCTTTACAAGTTCCATTCTTTTGACATACGAGCACATAAGAGGGAAAAATAGGTTTGTTAAAACAAATGCAGTGAGCAACTTTTGCTTTATCATGAGCTCATTAGCTAGAAATAAATACTAATTGTTCACTGCACCCATATGAACCATGTCCTGGAAGTAGGTATGTTCTTCCATGCATTACTTACAAAAGGACTTTATATAGTTCCCAGCAAGTATCTCACAGTTTCCAGAACACTGCATTCCAGTATACGTCACAGAACATTTCCTAAAGTTACCGTACTTAAGAACTTCTCATGAGAGCTAATCAGGCAGCCTCTCAGAAGAGACCACCAAAAACAGGGAGTTAGTCACTGCACTGGCATAGCTGTGTTCAGAAGAATCCATGGCCAGGCTGCCATGCACCATCAGAGGTGCTGCTGCCAATGACCTTCCTCCTTCTAGTGTCATAATGTGTGTTAGGTTTTAGAATAGACTCTCCCTAACTGGCTCCGAGATACATGACAGGGAGACAGACATAAGACAACTATTGTGCCTGAACATGCATTTGGCCAAGATGAAGCGCCTTGTAATTAGTGGTACATTCATAACCGTGTAGTTAGAATTTTGGATAAATGGAAATAGGATAACCTACTGAAGTATCGGAAGTCGGTACCTGGCACTGCAGAAATTTAGAAGGCCCACATTCTGTTAATGGGCTTGTTCAACTTACATCAATGCTGGAAAACAAACATGCAACTCTTTTCTGAATACAAAGCACTGTTCCTACTCTAACTCTACTGATTATACACTCTGAGGCTTGGGTGGAAACAGCAATTGGCAGAATGTGCTCAAAGCTTATTGCAGAAGAAAAGCAGCAGAACCTGCTCTAAAACTCTTCAGTGTGCAGGTTTCAAGCTTTGGTACCTCAGAGGAGAACAGGATAAACAAGGGGCAGAATATTTTGGTATTGGGATTCCCAAACCTTAACAATATGCTATAATATGAGACTCACACTAACCTTAAATTGATCAACCTACTAAAAATAAGGATTTTTCAAATTACTTAGGTAGTTTGTCAGAAAGTTATGGCTATTGATGTAGGATCTGAGGCTTTCATGGCCAGTAAAACTATCACAGTTCAAATTGTTCGAGTTTGATGGCACGGTCTCTTGTGAGTTTTTCTTCCTAATGTTTCGCTCGTATCTGTGACGGGCATTGTCAAAGGTGGGGGGGGGGAACAATTACTCTACACCACCCAGTCTCTTCAGACGAGTGCTCCAGTTGTTGGCGATAATACTGGCTACAGAAGTCATTGTTATGATTATTGTCCAGAGGTGGGCTCATCACCACCAGAGTGCTGCTGCGGCTGGAGTGGCCTCACCCAGGCACGAAATAGAATCTGCCAAACGAATCAGCAGTAGGATGCCCCACAATGAGCCACCAGGAACAATGGGTGTGGGTGCAGCCATGGAGTCCACTGAATGGGCCTGTCAACACCATATAGGAGGTACAGGTCTCCATGCATTTGTTCCCTTTTGCTGCCCTACCAGATATGATGCAGGCAAGACATTTTTGAGACGATCCTACCACCAAGCATTCAACAGCAGATATACTATATTTTCCAGTTATTCGACTGTGTAATAAAAAAGGGCTTGCTCCTGAACAAAGCAGGGAGAATGCAGTGTTGCCTAAATGCACAATTACTTAGCATTTTTATATTATGCGCTTCCCTCGCATTAGGTGCACAGGAAATCTTGAGAAGAGATTGAGACAAAGTAGCCAACTTTCTGTATCACCAAGAACCACATGAACTTTTCATCATTTAGAAATGGAAGGTATGTATGGATTAAGAAAAAATCACCTGGATTGTGGGAGGAGCACAATGTCCCGTCTCTCTTGCAGTACCATAATCCTGCTTACAAGAACATGGGCTTGCAAATGAAAGGCCACCTAAGTCTGCTTCATAGTCTTGATACACACACTGGGAAGCCAACACCTAGGGAGTTCACAAGGCTTTTAACCAGACTGATGCACATACATTCACAATTATGAAGAATTATTTGGACTGTATTTGAGTTAGCAAGAATAAGTAAAATCTTATACACTCACTTATGAACAAACAACAGGTAGCAACCCGATGTGCTTCTGCAGAAGGCGCCTTCCACTCACACAAAGGAGCTTTGCACAAGCAGAAGGACCCTCATATGAGCAGAATGCGATTTCCATTCATGGAGAACACTTCTGACAGCAGAAGTGCTAATCAGGATGCTACCCAAGTGGAGGACCAGGCTGCATGTGCAAGAGTTGACTGGAACAAGTCAGGACATGCAAAGGAGAAGTCTAGTGAAGCCAAATACATCTTCACAGTGAAGGTACACTCAATACCTTGCCAAGATTCTAGGACTTTTATTTATTTATTTTTCACATTTTTATACCACCCTTCCTCCAAGGAGCTCAGAGTGGTATACATATTTCCTCCCCTCCTTTTGTCCTCATAACAACCCTGTGAGGTAGGTGGGGCTGAGAGATAGTGACTGGCCCAAGGTCACCCAGGAAGCTTCGTGGCTGAGCATGGATTTGAACCTGGATCTTCCAGGTCTAAGTCCGACTCCCAAACCACTACTACACCATCCTGGCTTTTAAACTTCCCAGCTTGCATAGGATGTGTGACAGAGTATTTCTTCATTCAAAAAGTTGGACAAGTGCATGTTGGAGAAATGCATGGTAATTTGAATGCAGCAGTGGTGAATCTCTGAATTAAAGTAAGTCCCTGCAGAAGACTTCCAAAAAAATAGGTTCTTAGTAGCATTGTTTTGGCTTGTACTAAGTTCTCCACTACATCCACAGGGGAAGTGCAGTGATAGTAAGTTTGTTACTTCATGAAAAAAAATTATTTGTTGTGTGTATATTTCACTTTTCCTCCACAGAAGGAACATCCCTACCCCTTCCATTTTATTATATGAAGTAGATTAGGTGGAGAGAGACAGTGATGGGCCAAGAGTTTCCTTGTAAGCTTTGTGGCCAAGTAGACATTTGAACCCAAGTCCGACTCCCACTAGTCTAAGTTCAGCACTCTAACCACAAAGTCAGCACTCTAACCACTAAGGACACTGGCTCTCATAAAAGGAGGACGACATCTAGGGCTTAAGCCCAATGACATGATGAAAAATCCAAAATGATTCAGGCACTCTCAGTTCACTTGCCTAGATAGCAGGTCACTTGATAAACATTATCCGCCTGATTAAAGAAGAGCTTTGGCTCAAACACAGCAAGACTCTTGAACAAAATGTTGACTTACACTATTTTAGAATTTTTCATCTTGTCATTGTGCAGTGTGGGTCTTCCTCTTACGACATCACAACCCATTCTGGGCAAAAGGTGTCAACAGCAAGTGATCCAAAACCATGACTCAGGTCCTTTACTGAGAGCTCTTCCTCCCCCCACCTGGCTTTAAAATGACTTGCTTTTAACTATCTTCCTCCCTGGACAGGGCTTTTAAATAAACATGAAAAGCCACCCGATTTTAATTACCCAAACCCAACACACATTAAGCACCCTTTTTGAGGCAAACAGGACTGCAGACCGATACTTGCTTAGCGAGCGACTTTTCCAAAAATGTAATCAGATCTGGAACCGATTTTGGTAGAGGCATGTGCTTTTAATACATATCTCTCTCTCTCTCTCTCTCTCTCTCTCTCTCTCTCTCTCTCACACACACACACACACACACACACACACAGAGTTTCCTCTAGAAAAGTCTCCCGAGGCCAAAGAGGCTACTTTTCCAAAAGCAAAGCTCTGGATGACAGACACGTTTCACAATTACAGTTTGCCTGCTGAGCCGATTGTTTCTGTTTTAAGCATTACGGCATTTTTTAAAAAAAGTGCTCCGTTTGTACACACTCTTCAAGTTTCTTACGAAAAGCAGCACAGATTTCAACCAACTAGGAAGGGTGGGGGGGAAGGCTGGCGAGCGAAAGCGTGCGAGATGCGGGGGGGGGGTGGAGAGGAGAAGGAGAGTCACTTTGGCCCAGGCGGAGAAGAGACGGGTGACACTCCGCGCGCCTCCTGCCCCATCACAGGGAAGGAAGTGGGGTGGGAAGAAGAGACGCGGAGGGCGGACAGTCTTTACCTGTCTGTGGGAGACGACGAGGCTCTTGTTGCCTTCCCCGTGGTACCGCCATTCATTCTCATCCATCTTCTCCGCTTCCATCCCCCAGTCAGCAGCCCCTTCGCTTCGGTTTCCGGGCGGGGTACCGCCGCTCTTCTCCGTCTCTCGCCTCAGAGACAGCCACTGCCGCCTTCTGACTCGCGTCCACCCCGCCCACAAGCCCCCTCCCCCCGCCACGAGCCCAGCCTTTCTAGCTCGCAGGCGGACGTTTACCAATCAACCATCTGAGAGTTTCCCGACACACAATCCCTTCGCCCGGGTCGCAGCAGGAAGTTCCACCTTCCGCCATAGGACAAGAGGGGGTCACCAACCCAAGAAAAGAACACCTCGCGTAGCAAAGGGGCGGGACTTCCTTAATCAGCCCTCTTTAATATGGGTAGTAGCCTCAGCCTCCATCTTTTTCTCTCCCTCTTGCTGAAAGCATTCGACTGTCTCTAATTTAAAGCACCATCTTTATTCTTGGCAGGAAAGGAAAACGAGCGTTGCCATCTTGGATCGGAGTGCGGGGGCGAACTTTTCTGAGCATGCCCAGATTGATATGTAAGGCGTGACATGCCCGATTAAATTTTTTGTGTATCTTTTTTATTATTGTTTTAATTTTTAGTTTGCATTTGTTTAATTTAATACACTGATACCTACAATAGTAGATAAGGTTGTTTGATCCATCCGTAGTGGATAAGTTATTTGTTTGCTTAAGTTTGTCTCGCTGTGATGGGGGGGAGAGTGATTGATTATCATGACATCAGGGCACTTGCTGTATTGTATTGCTCTTTTATTACATTGCCAGTAAGTAAGTATGTATAATTGCTTCATTATAGCGATTTGAAATTTATCATAGAACGAAAGCTTTCATGGCCAGCTACTAGAATACAAGACACAGGTTTTATGGGTGAAGTAGCCATGTAATTAAACATAAATACAACCGACGTTTCGTCTTATTTCCTAAGACATTATCTAGGTCTAAACAGCTTGGCTGTTGGGATGGTACTGAAAACCGACAGAAACTGAACTTAAAGCTTAACATAGATCTTAAAGGAACATCAGACAGATTCTAAAGGCAAAAGGCAGAATTAACATATATTATATATATTGTTCCGATATCTGAGACATCCTTATGTCGTAGACGAACCGCGCGTTCATGTTCCGATATCCTTGTTTTGATCATTCTTTTTGTAGTACCAATATATTTTCTCCCACAATCACAAGGTATACAGTAAATTCCAGAATTGGACAGTAATGGTCTGGCGTCCTTTGGGTTGCGGAGCAGTTGTTCTATTTTGGAGTTGTTTTATTTTGGATAAATTCTTTAGCATATCGGGCAATTAAGATTTGTGATGAGTCCTCTCTAGAAATGGAAAAATGTATATTACGTGATTCCCTGAAAGCCAATGGATATACAGCGGCACAGTTTGATAAGACCTGGACTAAACAATACAAGAAAATCACTACCATAAGACCACCCGGGGATCAGGAAGAGGAGACAGCAAAAGAGAAAAATAAATGGGTTACTTTGCCCTTTATAAAAGGGGTTACTGATAAAATCTCCAGGACCTTTAGACACTTCAATATCAAGACAATTTTTAAACCCACCTCCAAAATAGAACTGCTTCGCAACCCAAAGGACGCCAGACCATTACTGTCCAATTCTGGAATTTACTGTATACCTTGTGATTGTGGGAGAAAATATATTGGTACTACAAAAAGAATGATCAAAACAAGGATATCGGAACATGAACGCGCGGTTCGTCTACGACATAAGGATGTCTCAGCTCTCGCAGAACATTCAATGACAACCATCCATAGTATTTTGTTCAATGAGACTAAATGTCTGGCTAATGATCCTAACAATAGAACGCGCCAGAATCTGGAAGCAATTGAGATTAGTAAAAGAAGATCGCAAAATCTTATTAACCGCCAACAAGAATTAACATTTATTGACAAAATATGGTTTCCAGTATTGCACAAATATACAGGGAACAATATATGTTAATTCTGCCTTTTGCCTTTAGAATCTGTCTGATGTTCCTTTTAAGATCTATGTTAAGCTCTGCCTGTGTTTCCCTTTAAGTTCTGTTTCTATCAGTTGGTTTTCAGTACCATCCCAACAGCCAAGCTGTTTAGACCTAGATAATGTCTTAGGAAATAAGACGAAACGTCGGTTGTATTTATATTTAATTACATGGCTACTTCACCCATAAAACCTGTGTCTTGTATTCTGATTTGAAATTTGTTTCTTAAAACCGCTACTTTAATCCTCCAATAAAACTGCTGGGAAGGGGGGGGGCGAGGTTTGTGTGTTAAGCAACCATGGGCCAGTTTTTTATTTACTTGGCATAGGCTGCGATCCTCCTGTACACAGTTTCTTGGGAGTAAGCCCCACTGTACACAATGGGTCAGTGGGTTACTGAACACAAGCTGAGTGTCAAAAATTGATTTCATTTTGGCCATTTTTTTTAATACCGTATTTCTTCGAGTCTAAGGCGCTATCGATTCTAAGGCGCACCTTTACTTTCAGTACCACCAGCAGGGGAAAAAAAATCCATCGATTGTAAGACTCACCTCCCTTCATTGAATCTACCCGCTCAGCACCAACTCTCCCCAGCATGTCTCCTGGATGACTGAGTGCACTGCCTTTGCATAGCATTTCTGGCCCCGCCAGAAAGTGCCATTTCCTTTGTTACCTGGGCTTGGGGGAGCTTCAGGGAAGCCTGCGCAACCCTCTGCAGGCCTCCGTGATATTCAGCTCGGCGAAAAACAGCTATTTTTGGCCATTTCTGGGTTTTGCGAAAACTGGAAATGAAAATCACCGTTTTTTGCCGAACTGAAGATCAGGGAGGCCTGCAGAGGGTCGCGCAGGTCTCCCTGAAGCTCCCCCAAGCCCCAGTAAGTAAGAAGATAGCATTTTGGGGTGCTTTTTGGAGACCTTCGATTCTAAGACGCACCCCATTTTTTGAAATGCTTAATTGGGAAAAAACATGCTTCTTAGAATTGAAGAAATACAGTAGTATAGACTGTAATTGCAAAAATGGGTAAGTGCTAATATTGTTAACCTACTAGCTAAAATAATGCATCTGGCTCTGAATAACAATAGCAGCAGAGGTAGTTATGAGTATTCTGGCTAGCACATTCTTCATTTTATTATTTATATATTCAATTAATAATTTGGCCCCTGCCCATCCCAGGGTCTCGGAGTAAGTAATAATAAACTAAAAACAAAATTCAACTATAGAGTTAATACTGTTAACTGGAATACTGTTGGAATACTGTTAAATCAACTGTAACCCACAGAATGCTGAGATCCCAAACCTATATCCTGAGTGACCATTCAGATAACAAGAGTTCACAACACTTAACAAGCACCGTATTTCTAGACATTTGATCTATCTATTCTAGCCCAATATTGTCCACTCTGGCACCAGCTGTCTGAGGCCTCAAACAGAGAGCTCTTTCTCAGCCCAACTAGACTCTTTGACTGACGAAGGTGCCAGAGTCCAAAAACCTGGGACCTCAAGTAAAGCATGCATTGCATCAGTGAGCCTTGTAACTTAATACATATGCTTCATTCAAAGGAAACAGTGTGGGAAGTGGTTCTTTGAGTCATTGGGTCCAAGCTGGGTAGGGCTTTCTTAAAGATCAAAACCAAAATGGAATTGTGCCCAAAACACAGAGAGGAGCCAGTGTAGCAATGTGATAATTACGGTAATATTAGGCTTCTGATGGGTGGAGTGTTTGGAAAGAAGTAAATTTTTAGTTGTTTTTATAATATAAAAAGCTGTGAAGCCAGGCATGCTATGTAATCTCATAATTTTAAACATTTAAAAAAAACATGAGAGAAGCAGGCATTTCCTGGAATGGAAAAAGAAAATGTGAGGATAATGGCCACTGTGATACCCAGAGTTATGAGAACCGATAAAGAAATCCACTCATTAGATTTGTATTTTGGATCTACTATTATTGTTTTCGGAATATTATTATGTATACATTGCTCAAATAAATATATGGGGGAGCCATGAAAAAAAGTGTAGCCTTAATTACTTAATTGCAGTGCAAACTGCAGCTGTCCCTGCGTGGGAAAATAAAGGACCCTGGTTCAAAGCCTACTGTGTGAAAGGCACGCAGTTCTGATCAGGGACATGTGGTGTGGGGGCAAGAGGTAAGGCAAGCCTGCCCCCTCCTACTCTACCGAAAATTGCCACGGCAAATCTTTAAAGTGTGCTTGCACACTGCCCACTACTTGAGTGCAGCAGACGGTGCGCGAGCTCACTGCCCACTACTTGAGTGCAGCAGACTTCAAAGGTCTGCCACGGCAATTTTCGGTAGAGTAGGAGGGGGCGGGGTTGCTTCATCTCTCGCCCCCGCACCGCACGTCCCTGGTCCTGATATAGGTCCTCAATCCTATGCTTGTCTACTCTGTAGGTCGCCAAGCCCCTGCATTTCTTGCTTAATCAAAACGCTATAAGCAGCCAAGATGCGTATAGCAACGAAGCAGGCAAGCAGCCAGCATGCTAGAGAGGCTCCGTTAACAGGAGCCTGTTCCTGTTAATGGAGCCTCTAGCATTCGGGCTGCTGGCCTGCTTCATTGCTATAAACAGCATGCTGCTTATAGCATTTTGATAAAGAAAGAAACATGATGGCTTGGCACCAGCTCTATGAAAATAAAAAGGTAATAGGCACAGGAGGCCATGGCAAACCGCAGATAAGTGGATCTGCAGATACGGGGGTTGTACCTGTATATTTGAATTTTGTCTAAAAGGCCCTTGGGCTAAAACAGAATTACAGCTTTAGAGAGGTGAGCTGAAGTATGTTGTATATGCTGAGACAGTATGACCCAACTATTGTCCATTTTGTAATTCTACGTATCAGTGCATCACCCTGTCTCACTTCCTAGTCAGGAAAAAAATGTATGGTTCAGACAGTTCAAATATAACATCACGCTTTTAGGTATGAAGTAATCTGATTTTGGTATTGGTTTAGTATGTTATCCTCATGCAGTTTGCAGTAAATTATGTCTTGAGATGTGCATTGGTCTAATCCAGGGGTTTTCAGCCCCTTCCCAGCCGAGTACTACCTCTGGCGCCACTCCTGCCGCATACCACCAGAAGTGACTATTGATGGCATCATCGCCAGTTACTTCCAGGTTTTCAGGTTTTTCGAAGACCAGAAAACACAGGTAGGAGGCTCTGGGCAGGTGGGAGAGCCCTTCTCAGCGTTCTGAGAGGCTCGGCCAAAGGCAGGAGCTTCTCGGGAGTAAAAACGTGCTGCCGAAAGCGCTGCGTCGAAGCGGGGTTCCGGCAGTCCGAGTACCACCAGCAGTCGGCCAAAGTACCACTGGTGGTACTAGTACCACTGGTTGAGAACCCCTGGTCTAATGAGAATACACTAACTGTTTAGTTAATTGAGAATACACTAACTGAGAATGCAGTCCTGTGACTCTGCCTGTATCAGTCAACTTCAGGGTCAACCACCAAGCACAGCACTCACGCAACCTTCATCTCCATTAATTTTAATGGGGTTCAGGTTCCAATAGCTGTCAGTAGATTGTACCTTACAGTGCAGTCCTATGCCCAAGTAGCGCCACTATCCCTGCTACATTGGCGCAACATCCATTGTATTCTAAGCCCATCAAACACAAAGGAGGAGTGGAAAAAAAGAGCCCAAACAACCCCATGGTGGTGCAGCCATCCCAGTGACTCTGCCACCATCCATGGAAACCCTGACACCACCCTCCAATCACAAATGGCAGCCTAATGACAGCCCAATGATCTCCATGGGGAAAACATCAGCTCTGATATGGTTGATGTACTGTTGTGCTGACATTTGGGGTGTCTGGAAGGGGTTTACAATATCAAGGGGTTTACGAAGTCAACTCCATATCCTGTCCATGTCACTACCCTGTTTTGGGGTTTACTCCAGCTACAGTTGCACCAGTGTTGAACACACATCAGCATAGTGTTGTGCTGGCATCCTCCAGTGGAATGGGGGCTACAACAACAGGATTTTACCGCCACTGGCACAGTTGTCGTTGTGCCATCGTCCATGAGTGTATGCCATATCCTGCAGCACTCTGACAGCATTTCTGAGATATAGGATTGAGCTGTTATCATTTACAGAATAACTAGAAGAAGAAACCAAAAAAGCTCTTTATATGCAAACTTCTACCCTTTATAATACCGTCCTATTACAGTATTAATAAACTATGAGCTATTCACCTATATTCTGGGGACTACGAAACTCCATACTATAACCACCCACAATCATCTGGGTGATATCACTGTATTTGGCATGAGAATTCACAATATTTGATGCTTTTTACAGCTTTACACAGCCAGCGGGTGGCGCAGTGGGTTAAACCGCTGAACCATGAGCTGTCGATCGAAAGGTCGGCAGTTTCAATCCACGACGGGGTGAGCTCTCGTTGCTTGGCCAGCTCCTGCCAACCTAGCAGTTCCAAAGCATGTTAATGCGAGTAGATTAATAGGTACCGCTTGCGGGAAGGTAAACAGCGCTCCGTGTTCCAGCTGCATGCTATGTGCTGCGGCAAGGAGAGTCACGCCGGCCACATGACCACGGAGGCGTCTTCGGACAACTCTGGCTTTTCGGCTTTGAAATGGGGATGAACACCACACCCTAGAGTCGGACACAACTGGACTTAATTGTCAGGGGTCACCTTTAACTTTACCTACAGCTTTACAAAGGTAGCCTGACTCACATCATTTACTGTGATTGGTTGGATTGCAAGATACTTTCATGGGACAACTCTTCATGAAATGGTTAGAGCAGTGAACATATAAACTCATGATTTAAATATTTTAATTTTAAATAATAAATATGAGGAAGTCTCAAAATAAGAACTAAAGGATAGGGAATTGATTTTTTGCAAGAGAAATGCAAGTCAGGAAAGCATATGATTTTTATGGCATAAAAGGAACCCGTGTATTCTTTGGGTTTTGTTTTTTTTTTACTTAGGAGGCAGAGTTTAATGCAGTGAATAGTGCTTGTGTCCCAAAAGTGAGTCTGGGTAGTTTTGGCATCATACCAATGAGTTATATACTTCTATTTTTAAAAGAGCTGATTGTTTCTGAAGCATGCTGGACCATTGGATTATATTACAGAATGTTGTAATATAACCTACTGTAAACTGATGTAATGTGTCCCTTCGCAATTCTGCCTTAAAAGGAACTGCTCAGACAGGTTAAGGAATTCACAGTTCGATCACATTTCTGATGAAAGGATATGGCCTTTTTAGAGATTGGAATTCTTGAGTGTAGAAATTGGAAAACCCAGGAAGTGACTAATATTAATTAGGGCTCCAATCCTAAGTGCGTTAAACGACCTTAAACTATCTAGCACTGAGGGATAAGTCTCTACATTCACTGTAGTTTTTTCATGCCATCCTGAAATTGATTTTTAGGTTTAAAAAAAATCATTTTTGGAGCTTCCTCAGACTTGCTTGCATGCAAGTCATGTGTCATGTACCTTTTTTCTTTGCAGATGTTTCTTTGCAGATGTTTGAGTATCTCAAAATGAAGGTCTTTAAAATTCACACAGACTAGGCTCTCCAATATGTAGTCTTTGAGTACTCTGTAAATGGTGCTGTTACCAGGAATGCTTTTCAGAACACACGTAACCTGTGCACACGGGGGAAATCTATTGTGCAGGAAACATATGCAATGGCCAATGGCACAACTCAGTAGTTCAGCACATAAGGAAGAGGGGAGGCAAGGGTGAAGGTGCAACAACATGAACTTTATTGTGGGGATAATTATACAGTTGTATTATGATTGGGCCCTAAACATAAGCGTTCTTGGTAAAGAAAGAAAAGAGGAGGGAATCCTTACAAGGGAAAGAGGGTGAATGATAGCACAAGCAAGGAGGGGAGAAAGGAGGAAGAATGGGGCATAGGGAAATCAGGAAGCTTACCCAGGGAAACTGGGGCTGGAAAATCAGGAGTTTGGAGGAAGTAGAAAGGGAGAGGGGAAGGAGGAGAGCTAGGGGAGAAAGGAAAAGAAGGAAGAAGGAACCCAAGATTTGGGCCACGGTGAAAGACCATGGCTGAGTTGTAGTTCCCTGTAGCTTGAACCAGAGGCTACAGGAAAAGTGTGAACCCCTCAACAAGCTTCTGTTGTTTCATACCTACCAAGAGTGCAGCGGCTAGCTCTGGAGGTGAGTGGCTCAATTTGCATGGGCTCCTTCATCGAATTTAGCCATGGAATTGGTGAAGGCACCTACAGTTGGGGACTGTTCTTTTATTTTGATAACGTATTTGTTTACTCCAAGCCAGGAAGCTCCCAGGATGTGGCTTTTGTTCACAGGTTATGCTATGCAAATAAAATAAATAAAAAGGTTGTCAGGCAACAGTGTACACCAGAGTGTTCATCATTCAAATTAACAGAAACTGCTCTTAGTTTCAGTGAACTCGTGAGTTTCTGGTTTTATGCTCCATGGCAAATTCCAAACTCATTAACTGGCCTCATAGATATTCTGGACTCCAGCGTATGATTGACAACCCAATCCTATTCTGGATTGGGATTTACGACAACAGAAGAGAATTCCGCTGTCATAAAATGGCTGCTGACGGAGTGCTCCGTCAATGGCCATTTTGGGAGAGCTGCAGCAAGAGGCGCCAGAGCCCCCCATCCGCCGATGGGCCCTGTTGCGGCCATCGGAGCAGGTAAGGGGGTGAAACTGGCAGGGAGGGGGAAGAACGGGGTGGGGAGGCTGCAGGAGGGGGTGGCTCCAGGGTGATGGCTTGCACCGGATCCTATCCCCTCTGTCAGCAGCCTCCCCAGCCCCTTTCTCTCCTCGAACTTACACCAGCCTCTGCTCCTCCCACTCTCCAATGTTCTGGCTATGTTCTAGTGGTGGGAGCCCCCCACCAATCTGCTGCATGAAGTGACTGCTTCAAGTGGCCTCATGGATGGGTCGACCCTGAGTGGGAGAGCTGACTAGCTAGCTCAGGCTGAGAAGCAAGATAAATCTGTCAAAAAAGCCTACCCCATCATAACAGCATGCATTTTTATAAGAACGCCAGAAGCCCCTCTCCTTTGTCACTAGGAATTATCCAGCAAGGAGACATGCCAAGGAGACATGCTGCTGTTCCTTCCCCTACAGACTCTAGCATGTGATGGTAGTACAGAGATCTGGAGTCTACCTAAATTACACACATTGTGCGTATGCTCTCCTAATTTGCACAGTTGGCCTGATTTGTGTAATACATAAAATGGTTGTCCAGATTTGAGTGGGGGAAGGGCAGTACTAGATACATGACAATCCTAAAAACTGTTTGGGGTTCTAGTAGCATGCATACATTGAGTAACTCTATGTACCTCCTTGGCATGAAATTAAAAGGTATCTTCAGAATCCTTTGTTAGTATAGTTTCCTTAGGATACATAAGCAGCCACACCACACGGGCAGAGCAATCCTAAGTATCCAGTGGGCCGCCGCCAGCTACTTAGCTGGCGGAAGTAGGAGGAGGCCATGTAACGACCAGCCAGGAGGGACGGGGATATGGCAGACACCATCCCCGCCCCCTCCCGGGCTGGCTCAGACAATGGCCCCCCTCCCTCGCCACCTGGACCGCCCACGCGGCCACCGGGGGATCCCTTACCTTCCTCCGGTGGCCGCATGGGAGATCTGGCACTGGAGTAAGGGCTGCCGGACTAGCACCGGTAGTCCTTACTCCCGAGTCATCGCGAACGTGCTTTACGGCAGTGATGGGGACTCGAGTCAAATGACTCGACTCGCAAGTGTGACTTAGCCACTTTTTCCCTGACTCGTACTTGTACTGTACTTGTGACCCACGCACTCGCACTCGTAACCCACAGGACTCGTACTTGACTTACACTCGTGGAGGTAACGACTTGCCATTTCAGAGTCATTTTCCTTTAATGGCTGGCATCAACACAGACAGTCAGACAGGCGCAGTGGAGACCTCGGAGGAGGAGGGCAGCAGAGAGGGAGGGTTTTCAAGGGGGTGGGAAAACAAGCTTGGCTCAGAGTTTTTCCCTTTTTTTGCCGTCTGTTTGCCATTGGCCACAACTCCGAGCGCGAGGGGTGGGGAGGAGTGAGGGAAGGTGAAGCTACCGCAGCGGTTCCTCCTCCTTGGCCAAAACTCCAAGCCCAAGGGATGCTCAGCTCAGCAAGGGGAGGGGGCAGGGAGGGAATAATAAATGGTTTGAATGTAGACACGCTTGTTTTTCCCAAACCAGATGGGTGGTGACAAGACTGAGAGGTGAGGGGAAGGACATAGGGGAAGCCAAATGGGTGCTTTAAAAGCCTCAGAGGCACACAGACACCCACCCCACACAGACACCCACCCACCCCATTTTCAGGGAGAAAAAAGCCATTTGCCCCAAAGTGACTCGACTTGTGACTCGTGGTTTTTGGCCTTACTTGCACTCAACTCGTACTCGGGGGGAAAAATGATGCGCACTTGACTTGTACTCGTGCACAAAAGGATCCATACTTGACTCGTACTCTCCCAAAATTTTTGGCATTGACTCGTACTTGGACTCGTACCCGTGCAAAAATGATTGTACTCGCACTCGCGACCTACTTAGATACATCCCTGTTTTACGGTACATTCGCAACGGCTTCTGGCGGTGGAGCACTCGCTCCGCCACCTGATTCATCCGGATTGCGCTGTGATTCTTTCAGAGGAAAATACTTTAAGTCACATCAAGGAGAGTAAATAGAACTATAAGAACCTTCCCATGGTCAATAATCTGGCTCAGGGTTGTTAGCTACTTTAGCATCTGTGATAATTAAAACCTCATTCAGGTTAAGATAGTTTCACAAGTCTCAGTCATAAACAGAAATCTTCAGTTCTGATAATCTGCAGCTGGGAAATGATAAGAGGTTATTGAGTCACTAGTCTTCAAATTTTAAATATTTTCTTAAGCAATTAAATGCAACAATAAAGTATCCTGGGCAGATTTAAAGCTTGCACAAAAGAACCACAGAGCAAAGGTCCACGAAATACATGGTGTTTTTTTTTCCCCCAGAGGAACAGTTGAGTCTGACTAAGGGCTTTCTTCTAATCAATGAAATAATAACTGAAATGACCTTGTTCTTGAAATAAGGGGTGTTAAAATGGTTATCAGCTGTGATATTTCACCATGTTTGTTTCATGTTCCTGATGTGGAAAGTGCTGCTAGAAAATTGCCCTATATAGACAAACCTTACTTCTCCTCCCCCCCCCCCACACACCCCATGTCTCTGTTGTTCCAGGGCAGCAAAGGCTGAAGCTACAATCCTAGATGTGCTTACCTGGGAGTACATCCCATTGAATTCAATAGCATGTACTTCTGAGTAGACATGCACAGGGTTGCAGTGTAAGGCATGTTGAATGCACCTCTCTAATTCCATTGACATTTTCAACATACGCATAGAAAAAGTCAGCTCAGCATGTTCTGCCGAGCATTTCTAAAAGGAAACTAAAGGACTGCATTGACCTTATCTGTTTTTTCTCTATCCTTCAACTCTGCTCTTTAGTCCTTGGCCAAACTGCACACTTTCTCCCTCATTCACTCCTGACTATAGCTCAGACCACACATTAGGGCAGCGGACCCACATCTGGAACAAGTGTTTCCTCAATACGTCTAAAGTGGGGTGGGAACAATTTTTAAAGCACTAAAGGGATGCATGTGTGGAATGCTGATTGTCCTGTCTGCAAAATCTTTCCCCCACCCCAAGTTGCTTTTCTCCCTCCCAGGTTCGCTTCTGGTATCAGTGTATGACTGGGAAGGGGAAAGGACTTCAGGAAAGGAGTGCAAGGAAAAGAGTATCCTATGGGGAGAGGGTTCAGCATCATATGCCCCTTGGGTGCACTGCATCCTCATCCCTACTTTAGATATGATTGGGGCAGCAGACCTGCATTTGAAAACACAGGTTTGCAACACCACAAGCTGTTGGAGCCTCCAGCCCTTACTCTCTCTTTTCCAACTTTTTCCTTCCTCCTCAAGACCACATTCCCTTCTCTTTCTCCACTATAGATCTTGAACATTAGCAAGGTCTGGCATAAATGTATTTGTATCATCTTCTCCATTCTTATTATCTGCTTCTCTTCCTCCCCACTCTGTTGTGTGTGTTTTTTTTTTTACTTTGAATGGACAATATCAAAGTGGGTGGGCTCCCTTGACATTCCCTTCTGCTGCTTTTGAACACGTTAACAAATGCCAACCTTTGGGATGGCTACTTAAGCCTCTGAAATGTTGGCCTCTTTTGGTTTTTTTCATGTATCTTAACCCACTCAAACTGCCTTCTTTATTTTGAGAATAAATGGAATTCCACCAGACTGTTGGTGTTTTGCATGGCTCAGTCCATAACCAAACCTTGTTCCTTCTCTACTCTCTCAGAAAAATGTCATTAATTCTAATGACTTCTGTTATCTTTATGTTCAGACATGTCAAAAGACAGGTACAGATGGATCTGGGTTATTGAGCCTAGAGGTTGGGGAGATTCCTGCAGCATAAAATCGCAGAGTCAAGTGCTGCTTCTGGCAATGGGAGATATCAAGCTAAGTGTGCAGTCCAGAATCTTCTGTGGTGTAAAAAAATAATGTAACAGAGGGTTCTGGGATATACTTTCTGTTTCCACAGAAAGCTGGCCAGACCAAAAGTGTACAAATACTACCTCCAAAAAGGAGAGACATGGGTAGCAGCCAGTGATGGGGACTTGAGTCAAATGACTCGACTCGCAAGTGTGACTTAGCCACTTTTTCCCTGACTCGTACTTGTACTGTACTTGTGACCCACTGACTCGCACTCGTGACCCACAGGACTCGTACTTGACTTGCACTCGTGGGGGTAACAACTTGCCATTTCAGAGTCATTTTCCTTTAATGGCTGGCATCAACACAGACAGTCAGGCAGGCGCAGTGGAGACCTCGGAGGAGGAGGGCAGCAGAGAGAGAGGGTTTTCAAGGGGGTGGGAAAACAAGCCTGGCTCAGAGTTTTTCCCTTTTTTTGCTATCTGTTTGCCATTGGCCACAACTCCAAGCGTGAGGGGTGGGGAGGAGTGAGGGAAGGTGAAGCTGCCGCAGCGGTTCCTCCTCCTTGGCAAAAACTCCAAGCCTAAGGGATGCTCAGCTCAGCAAGGGGAGGGGGCAGGGAGGGAATAATAAATGGTTTGAATGTAGACACGCTTGTTTTTCCCAAACCAGATCAGATGGGTGGTGACAAGACTGAAAGGTGAGGGGAAGGACACAGGGATGTATCTAAGTAACTAGGTCGCGAGTGCGAGTGCGAGCACGAGTCATTTTTGCAAGAGTGCGAGTCCGAGTGCGAGTCAGTGTCAACATTTTTGGGCAAGTACGAGTCAAGTGCAAGTCATTTTTGCACGAGTGCGAGTCGAGTACGAGTAAGGCCAGAAACCACGAGTCACAAGTCACGAGTCGAGTCACTTTGGGGGAAAATGGCTTTTCCCCTGAAAATGGGGTGGGTGGGTGTCTGTGTGTGGGGTGTGTGTGGGGACCTCTGAGACTTTTAAAGCACCCACTTGGCTCCCCCTATGCCCTTTCCCTCACCTCTCAGTCTTGTCACCGCCCATCTGGTTTGGGAAAACAAGCGTGTCTACATTCAAACCATTTATTATTCCCTCCCTGCACCTTCCCCTTGCTGAGCCAAGCATCCCTTGGGCTCAGAGTTTTGATCAATGAGGAGGAACTGCTGCGGCAGCTTCGCCTTCCCTCACTCCTCCCCACCCCTCGCACTCGGAGTTGTGGCCAATGCCAAAAAGACAGCAACAAAAGGGGGGGACTCAGAGCCAGGCTTGCTTTCCCACCCCCTTGAAAACCCTTCCTCCCTGCTGCCCTCCTCCTCCGAGGTCTCCACTGCGCCTGCCTGCCTGCCTGTGTTGATGCCGGCCATTAAAGGAAAATGACTTGGAAATGGCAAGTCGTTACCCCCACAAGTGCAAGTCAAGTACGAGTCCCGTGGGTCACGAGTGCGAGTACGAGTGCGAGTCAGTGGGTCACGAGTACAAGTAAGAGTACGAGTCAGGGAAAAAGTGGCTAAGTCACACTTGCGAGTCGAGTCATTTGACTCGAGGCCCCATCACTGGAAGGACATAGGGGAAGCCAAGTGGGTGCTTTAAAAGCCTCAGAGGCACACAGACACCCACCCCACACAGACACCTACCCACCCCATTTTCAGGGGGGGAAAAGCCATTTGCCCCAAAGTGACTCGACTTGTGACTCGTGGTTTTTGGCCTTACTTGCACTCGACTCGTACTCGGGGAAAAATGATGCGCACTTGACTTGTACTCGTGCACAAAAGGATCCATACTTGACTCGTACTCGCCCAAAATTTTTGGCATTGACTTGTACTTGGACTCGTACTCGTGCAAAAATGATTGTACTCTCACTCGCACTCGCGACCTAGTTACTTAGATACATCCCTGGAGCAGCTAAAAATGGCTCCTGGTACTACTTTCTGTCAGCCAAAAGTAACACTCAAAACTAAACATTACAGAAGATCCCCTACTTACAAACACATTCGGTTCCAGGGGTCTCTTTATAAGTCATTTTGTTCTTAAGTACAACATCTTTATCTGTAGCAAACACATTGTGAAATATGAAAACAAATGTATTTACAGTATACACTTACAGTACAGTACTTTGTCTATAGTGTGTGGTCCAGGGCTGGCCCAAGACCTCCCAATGTCTGAAGTGGCATGCCAAATGCCCCCCCCCTTTACCCAATGATGCACCAGCCTCTGCTCCTCCCAATTTCCAATGTTCCAGCTCAGCACTCTTCTCCCCTCTACATTTCCTGTTCCTCTCTGTTTCCCTCTTCCTTTTCCAATCCAGGGAGCAGCAAGAGGAGAAGCAGTGGAGGCAAGTAGGTAGACAGAGATGGATGCCCCCCACCAATCTGTTGCCTGAAGTGACTGCTTCAGTTGGCCTCATCATGGTTGGGCTGGCTCTGGTGTGGTCTTACCTTGAAAAGCACACTGACAGGGCTTGCTGGAATAAGATTGTGAGGGGCCAGTGGTGTCACTGGGGTCGGTGTCACCTGGTACAGTAACTCATGGTGTCACCCTCAGTAACTTTATTTTATTTGTTTTAATATATAACAGTAGGTAAAGGTCACCCAAGAAATTAGTAACCAACAAAAAAACACAACCTTTTTGTGGCCAAACTGACGACACTCACACAAATGAATAAGAGTTCTAGTATTAGCTCTGATACATGGAAATGAGAGCTAACTCAAACCTTATTGGTTCCATGCTGTGTCATAACAACACCTCATTGGCTCTTGGAGCAATCAGTCTCACTGGTCAGTTTTGAGTTAAGGAAATCTACTTTTTTTTTTTTTTTTACAGAAGGCAGTTGTATTTTCTTTTTCCGGTTATTTGGCCATAACTTTTGATAATACAGATAATTCAACATGGTTTGTTTCATTACATTCTGCATTAAATTACATTTCCAATGATTTATAACTTTATGGTACTATTCATAAATACTAATTTTTCAAAAGGTTTCCACAATTTTGGCCACTAGTGGTCGGTCTCTCTCTCTCTCTCTCTCTCTCTCTCTCTCTCTCTCTCTCTCTCTCTCTCACACACACACACACACACACACACACACACACACACACACACACACACACACACCGAGGGCGTCACCTGGTGAGGTTTATAACCCACCCACCCCCAGTGATGCTACTGTGAGGGGGAATTAAGAGGAGGAAGATGATGGAGCAGCTGTTGCATCAAAAAAGGCTTTATTTGCCCACCATTTAAAAAAAATCCCACAGAACAGCACCCGATAAGAATTCTAACAACTGCACTCCTGCTTTTTGCCCAGCTCCAGCAGAAGCAATATGTATGTTCAGGTGTACTATGAGTACCAGCTTGGGGGGGGGGGGCAGTTCAACCAGCAGCAGAGTAACAAGGCACAAGCCAGCCATTGTGTGAGATCCTCTCTCTCTTTAGCACACACACCTCATTTCTCATGGAGACATGGTTCAGAAGGACCCCAAGAACTGTTGGAGCGGCTAAACAAGTGCCTTATAAAAAGAAATTTCCTGTACAAATTCTACGTTTTGGAGTAAAAAGGAAATGGGCAAGGAGGAGGGCAGAAAAGCTAAGGGTGCTTTGTGTGAGGGGAGGAAGTTTGGGGGGCAATCTCTGCGGTTAGGCATTATATTGAACAATTACACGAGGCACACTTCTTTAGTGAACTAAGTACATTCAGCTTATGAACTTCTAAAGTAGGGGAGTCTCTGTACATGCATTATATGATGAATGACAGTGAGGGCAAACATTTCTGGAATTTCAGGGGGATATTCAGTGGGGGGGGGCAGTTCAGCTGCCCTCATCCACCAGGCCCACAAAAACTGACAGCAGGCCTATTTTATACAGATGACTTTCCACTCTGTTTCTCATTCCTGCCGTCTTCTTCTATCCATTCCATAATTTCAGTCTTGCCAACAGTTCCTCCTGTGGGTCCTGTTTTAAGGAGTAAAATTTTAGCAGGCAAGAGTTTAACATTTCGAGGTTGCTTGGAAAGTGATACTACAGTACATAAATTGGCCTGGCATGAAACTTGCAGCTGCGACTGTTTGGAACCTGTTACTTGGACATGTCAATCTTTATTCTTTGTAGACTGTCCAATATACTACCCACATGACTGGACTGTATAGAACACGAACAGTGCAGTCCTATTGGTAACATTAAAGAAGCCCTAATTTTTCTACTTGCACTCTTGTCCCCTCTTCCCTGACACTTCAAATCACTTCTTTAATTAACACTTTCCTTATCCTCCCACAATGAAGTAGGTAGTGAATCATGACATTGCAACCACTAACATCCCTAACTTTTTCCATTGTATGCCTATGTGAAATTCTTGCCCATATCCTGGTAGAAATTCTTGCCCATATCCTTCCTCCTACCTGGCTTCCTCACTGCCTTATTTCCCCATGTTTGAAACGTTACCTGATTATTTATGGTCACATCAAACACATTCCTCCTAAATTTTCTGGACAGGCTCCCTGATCCTGTATTATGGAAGAAAATACAGTACAGTACTGTAGTTTTTGATACCTTGCTCAGCTGCACATAGGTATTATATAAAACACCACCACCTAGTGGCTGAGATAATATTGTGCATGTTTTTAGATGGTTTTCCTCCCTCGCTCACAATCATTGTGCCCATGTTATTTAAAGACAATAGAGATGAGGCTGAATCAGACCTTTCAAATTATCTGGGAAATGTTGGCATTGCAGAATACTCCCTGGGGTGGAACATCAACACGAATAAAGTTAGAACATGAGATTTCAAACATGTAGGTTTGGATGTTTCAATCTGGGGTTTTTTTAATTGACTTTTACAGAAATTACTCAAGTGTTTTGCACACAACATTATACAATTTATTGTGCAAATACCATGCCAGTCATTCCAATTTTGAGTCCTATACAAATTATGTGTAACATACTGTGAGCCCCCACAGGGCACAACAAACCAGCAGGGAGAGGGCATGACTTCGCCAATCAGCTGCACAGCAGCACACACAGCCCTGCCAATCAGTTGGACAGTGGGGCACGTGGCCCCGCCGGTCACGGAGCAACTGGCGGAGCGATGGCAGGTGATGTCACCGGCTACTGCCCACTCCCGACTGAATCGGACAGATGAGTGGATCAGCAGCAGCTGACTGTGGGAAGGTGGAGCTGGCCTATTAAAGGGGTCCCCCCCCCATGGCAGGGTAGGGTGGAAGAATCAAGAGGAGTGAGGAAAAGGACTAGGGAGGGGGAAACAAGAGGACCAGAGAGACCAAGGGAGGAAGTAAGAGGAGAGAGCAACGGAGGCAGAAGCAAGAAGGGAGGAGGAGGAGGAGGTCAGAGGAGAAACAATGTTCCCCAAGGCCCGGGGGAGCCTGACTCAGCATGAAGTGGTCACAACTGCTAGGGCCCAAAACATCCAGGGGAGAGAAGGTTGTGTGGGAAGCCTGGGAGGTGGAGGCAGCTTTACCATGGGTGTCTGGCAAGAAGCTTACAAGGGGAGCATCTGCAGCCTGGTCCAGCCTGTGTCTACCCAGGGGAGGGGCTGAAGTAGTCTGTCGAGGTATCCTATCGCAAGGAGAGACTGCACTGAGCTGATAACAGCAGAGGGTGTGGGATATAAGATGTCCTTGGAGGCCTTATCCTGGGCTGCATTAGAGTCACCCACCTAACAGCAGCCTGTTTCCATTACTTGCTTGCTAGCAACCCAGTGAGCACCTGATCACAGGTATTGTTCATTGTCACTGCTACCAGTATCAGTACCCCCACCGTGACAATATTAAGGCATGTAGCCAGCACTCCCAGAGACAAGGATATTCTCCACCTTGGGCCATGCAGACCACAAAAAGGGCCTACAAGCTACACTTGTGAAAGATATGACAGTTCTTGGAAAGAAAAGGTCACATCTCTACATAAGAACAACAGACTTCCCACATTTTTTCTCTTGAAGGGTCCTGTACTTTTCAAAAATGCATGACAGGTAGAACTTCAACCTATAGCTTTAGCTCAGCTGTCTCCATTTGTCTTTCAGAGACCCAGCCCTGTCAAGACCAAGGCTGGCATTTCAACATGGTATGTTGCTTTCAGAATTCACTCTACGACAGATACTAGCTGTATCTCTAGAAATGTCACTCTAGAAATGTCTAGAAATACACCTAGAAATGTTCTAGCTTTATCTCTAGAAATGTCACTCTGTTGTTATCAATGTTAGAAGTCTCATAATTACTTGCTGACAGCAGGCCCATAGGATTGGGCCCTTTGTAAATTTGCTGTGCCACTGGAACTTGCATTTTGGCAACACAGCATGCTTTACGGCAGTCTCGAAAGGAGACACACAATTCCATGCAACCAGGCTGCCGCCACATGCCAAGGGCCTCTGAAGGTACCCCAGCTTGGTAAATTGGCGCAGGGTTGGGGGGAAGGGGGTGGAACGGGGAGTGGAAAGGAGAAGAATGGGGCAGAGACTGGGGCAAATAAGGGGGTGTCAAGGCTGGGAAGCAGGTGGTGTTGGCGGCAGCAGCTCTGCTGATATCCTATCCCCCTTCCCAGGGGGCCTTCCTAGGTCCACTCAGATTTGCACCAGCAAAATCGCTGGTGCAAGTCTGAGTAGACCCAGCAGGGCAGCGAAAGTCCGTCTTACCCCCAGTCAAGACTTATCCCTTATCTGGACTTCCTGGACTCCTCTCCCCCCCCCCCACACTGCTGCTGCTGCAGGATGCAGCACATGTTCCGGTGGCTTAGCTGCATCAGCAGGGGAGAGTTAAGATTGGGCTGTTGGACAAAATAAACCACCTGTATGTCATAAGGAAATATTATCTTGGAAGATGTGGCCTCCCCCCCCCCCGACCCTCACACACTGCGAGCTCAGTGTCAGTGGGGTTAGAGTACAACAGACTTGCCTCCAGAGCAGACCTGGGCATTGTACGCCCCCAGGGCCACATCCGGCCCTTTGGCTGTCCCTGACCGGCCCACGTGAGGTCAATGGGAAATCAGGAATTAATATTTTGAAAGCAATATATAGAAATACTGTATAATTCATATTGAACAGACTTGAGTTCAGCCTATTGAACAGAATTGAGTTCAGGTCCTCCACAACAGTCCCAGTTTCTCATGTGGCCCCTTAGGAAAATTGTCTACCCCTGCTCTAGAGACTACCCATCAGGCTGTTGCTGCTTTGAAGGGATTAATTTTGTATAACAACCGGCAGAAGAACACAATATCAACGGAGAGGCTGTAATAATCTAACAGAAATTGTGGAGTGTTATGCACAGGTTACCTCATACTCAGCTGGCTCAGGTCTCCTGTATGTTCTGGGTCCTTCTATGTGGAGAATCGCCTCTTGGATTGGGGGAAGGGGCTGCCAGAGTATCTGCCCAAACTAGCAGGTGCTGCAGGAGGAGGCTGGGGTCTCCAGTGCTAGGGCCCTCCCAGCCTCAAGTAGGCATTTGCCCCCTGGCCTGACCATGTGCCAGTTGGAAACTCATGGGCCTGGGGATTGTGGGCAGTTGGCTCCTTGCTGCCTCCTTTGTGCACCCCCTTCCGTCTCCTTCGTCACCTCCTTTCTCTCTTGGCCTTATTCTTTCTCTCTGGCCTGTTCCCACTTCTCCTTTCCATACACCCCTTCCTCTGAGTCTTTCTCCCTCTCTTTGTCCTCTCCCTGCTCCTTTTACCTTTCTCCCACCCATGAACCAACCGCAGAGTCCCCAGCCTCGCTCTGGTCAATTGTCCCCAGCTGGGTCACCTCCCTCAGCTGTGGCAATCCTGGGCCATTGTTGGCACCTGCAATGATGTCACTGCTGCATGCTGCCACCACATTCTGTCACTCCCTCAGGCCTCGCGTCAGCTGTGCCCTAGCTCACCGGAGCTCCCCGGGAGACAGAAGGCAAAAAAACAAAAAGAAAATCTATTCATTGTTTACACTTTCACTTCAATGCCCCCAAACTAGATTATGATGATTTTCATTTTCATCCTACATTGAGGTGCACTGAAAGTAGTGTACAATAAAAATAAAATATTGGCCTTAAATATTAAAAACAGTTCGGAGAATACTAAGAAAATAAGAATAAAACAAAATAAAAGCTGAATAAAAATTGAATGTCTGCTTGAATAAAAAGGTTTTTAAAGCCCATCTACAATGGGAACAGCAGGGGGCTGGCAGACCTTCTCTAGAAACACATTCAAAACTGTAGCACCACCACAGAGAAGGTCTTGCCCCTAGGATCAGTCAGCCACTTCTCCAAGGGTAATGAGTCAGGTAGCAGGGCTCCAATGCAGATCTTAAAACTTGAGCATGTTCATATTGTTGGGATTTGGATGCAACGCCACCTGCAGGACTCTGGAGAGTAGTGGTCTGTCCAGTCACCTGAGACCATCTACCTGGCCCTCTATGGTCCCTGCGGGAGGTGTGGTCCTTAATACTATTTCCTTCCTGCCCTTTCTCCACACCACTCTCTTCTTCCCAGACCACCGAAAGAGAAGGATGTCCTCTGCCAGGCCGCCAGGCCATCCTCACCAGACTTCCACACAAAGGGAACAGCTTCTAGGGTTCTCTGTTCCAAAGTAGTAGTAAACTCTGATCACTTCAGAAGATGCATGCATACAACTATGAACTGTGAGTAAAGTATTTCTTATGAAACCTTCACCAAGCCTCTGCTCCCGTGTATGTTTTATTTATTGATAGCAACTAGCATGGGTGGTGGGATATTTTACCATAGGTAAAAAGTTTTGTTGATTACTCTGCTTCCCCCCCTTCCAACACATATAGATCCAGGTGGCCCTTGAGGACATCTGGTCCCAGCCCATTGAAGGCTTTGAAAGTTAATACCAGATTTTGAATTGAGCCTGGAAATGAATAGGTAACCAGCATAGTTGATGAAGGATCAGAGCATTAATCATCACATACCAACCAGCATTCATTTTTATCTTTTAAACTGCTTATCCTTCCCAATTTACATTCACATATCCTTGTTACTCTGTACAGTTTGTACATAATTTCAGAAAATCAGTTAAACAGGAAACTCAATTCATTCCAGAATCTCTCTCTCTCTCTCTCTCTCTCTCTCTCTCTCTCTCTCTCGTTGTTCTATCTATCTATAATTATATACTTGTTAATTTTCCTGCAAATGAGTTTAAAAAGAAATTCATGGTGAGTTCACAGGCTTATTGGCAAAATTAGGTGCTTTATTGTATCCAAGTGACACATCACAGATCAAGCAGAGAATTACTCTTTGCGGAGAGCAATTTGAATATTTTCAGCATCTGAGGAATCAAAGTTCTTCCCTTTCATTTGTTATTCACAGGACCTGCTTCTCACACTCCTAGCCTGCATGTTGGTAATTTTATTGCTTTTTGATTTACCTTCTTCCTTAAATGCTATTGACAAAAGGAAAAAAAAACACAATTTCTCCAAACTGACAATCAAAACTAGCACAAAAAGCAGACCAGTAATTGCTAAATGCTAAGACCCCTTGCTGTGATATAATTCTCATTTGCTGTTTATTACTGTTTTCTTTCTGCTGTTTATTACTGTGTTTTCTTTCCTCACTGATTAAAAATGCTTTAATTTGTGTGTGCTGTGTATATGGAAATCTTTCACGTTCCTTGGCCAGCTACTGTTCACTGGATACAGATGTATATAAGTCTGCTATGCAGTGCTGGTGCCAGCAGGGCCCCCAGAAACCTGGCACCAGCACCGCACAGCAGACTTATGGTATATACCTCTGTATCCAGTGAACAATAGCTGGCCAAAGAACATGAAAGATTTCCGTATACACGGCACACCTGGGGGAGAGCCTGTCCCCAGATGGTGCATGGGGAGCTGCCACTGGTACTGGGGGTTCAGGGATCACCCTGGTTAGGTGGAGCCTCTCATGGGGCGTGGGCCTTTTGCCAATACCCAGCATGATGCCACCCCTGCTGTTGTGCATTTCTTCTTACTGTTTCTTCAAGAAAACTATGTGATTAAATTGAAAATATTTTTTTTCCACATTTTTAACAATGTTCAGTCTTACATTATTTTTATCCTCTGGCTTCTTAATGGTTAATGGCACAATCCTACTCAAAGCCCTGCGCTGTGATCCAGCGGCACCGGGGCAGGCTCCTCTGTATCCAGCACAGGGATGGAGGCTGCTGGAGGTTCTCCTTGAGGTAAGGGGACATTCTTCCCCTGTGTCGTGTCCCATCAGCCACCATGGGGCTAGTCGGATCTGCACCAGCTAAATGGCCGGCGCAAATCCAAGCAGCACCATGTTGGGCTTTCAAGCACGGGAAGGAGGATAGGATTCGGTGGAGGCCTCCTCTGCTGGGCCCGCCCCCCTCCCAGGCCTGATCCGCCCTCTTCTCCACCCTCACCCTTCCCTGAAACGCTTCCTCCCCACCCCCGTTCTGCCCTCTCCCCGCCACCCAGCGTGGAGCTCACCTGCCTCAATGGGTGCTGCTCCTGAGCCGACAGAGGCCTGCTAGCACTGGCCTCCATGCTGGTGCAACATGCTTTATGGGACATTTGTGACAGTGCAGAGCCTAGTGCCGCCGGCGGAGGCTGGCTTAGGATTGGACTGTAAATCATGTCGCCTGTGGCATCCTGTAGCAGGCCAGTATTCACTATTTTGCTTTGTAAACCACTTTGTGAACTATCTTTTGTTGAAAAGTGGTATATAAATATTCTTAAATAATATATGATTTTATAGTGGAAGGTGAAAGAGGCAGCAAGCAAGAACTATTGTTCAGTGAAAAAGAGGTCATAGTAAATGGAAAGCATATATAGGAGGAATGGAAACTATCATGGCCTGATATAATGTTCAAAGAGATAGGATATATGGGTTCTGAAGCCATGTAAAAAGATTAAGGGCTCAATCCAACCCAACTTCCCTGGCTATTCTCGTCTAAGCTAAGCCATAGTTTTGTTGTTCAGTCGTTAAGTCGTGTCCGACCCTTCGTGATCCGCCGCTATTCCTTAGTTAGGAAGTCCGGAATATCTTTGGCCCTGCCAATGTCTGGATACGGCCCTAAAAGCTGACACACACCCTTACACCCCCGACACGCCCCTGACACGCCCACTCATGCCAAACTTAGGCCAATCTACACACTTAGGCCACCCATCCTAAACTCTTCCTACACCCATCACAAAGTCGGTGTAAATTCGGCCTAAACGGCTCTATTCCAACCTAACTCGCCTTAGGCCGAATTTAGGCTGGAATAGAGCCGTTTAGGCCAGAATAGGACTTGGGTTGGATTGGGCTGTAAAACTAGTAAACTTTTAAACAGTTCTGGAACGTTTTACTAGTTTTAATCTTCTTACGTGGCTTCAGAACCCATATATCCTATCTCTTTGAACATCATATATAGGAGGATGAACTTTTTTCACAAGTCCCTCAGATACTTACAGCCCAATCCTATGCATGTCTATTCAGAAGTAAGTCATATTATTTTCAATGGGGCCTACTTCCAGGAACGTACAGATAAGGTAGCAGCCGAGCAGCCTCCAATGCAGGGCCTACAGATCTCGCAATCCTGCAAGATCTTGCAATTCACTGCCGTACGTCCTGTTACTGTGATGTGAAAGCTGTGATGTGAAAGCTGCTGTCATGCGTTCCAGAGCCACTGGTGCAAAGAGCCAGAGGCTTCATCATGCGCCTACCAGTGGATATCAGACTCCTACCAGAGCAGGTATATCGGCGGCAGGGGTGGGCATGGGGAGGCACTAGGGAAATTTGGGGCAGAAATCAGGCCAGGCGGGAGGGAGAGGATCTTGGTCAGGGTCAAAGATTGGGTCAGGGTCGGGAGGGGGAGCATCTTGGTGACAGCAGCGCATGCTGAGATCCTATGTCCCCTTCCTGGCTCAGACCTGCCGAATTATCCTTGGATTTACGGTAGCTGTTTTGCAAAAGAGGTACCATAAGTTCAAGGAGACCTATTGATGGCCAGGCAGCCTACAGAGAGGTAGGTAAAAAATATTTTTATTTACCTCTCCCAGGCCATCTGGTGGCACACACACCCCATTGCATTCAGTGCGCACTCCAGCAGCATGGCTGCATAGTGTAAACCTGTGGGGGATAGGATTGGACCATTAGTTACCCTCCGAAGTTAATGAACAGGTTTTAGAAGCCAAATTCCTTTCCACACAATCTGTTTTTGCACAGAAATTCTTGCATTTTACACTCATTTGTTGTGACCTAAACACATATATTCCCTAGGGGTAGCCTTTTATACCATGCATATAACATTTTCTGAGCACTAGATGCATAAGTGGAACGTAGTTGCATATGTGTCATAGTAGGCAATGATTGCATACTGTTTGTGATGTTTTAGTGATAATCATCCAGCATCTCCTTCTGCCCTCCCTTAATTCGCTTCACCTCTTCAATCCTGTGAGAAAGTTTTCAAAAGTTAAGAGAAGTCTAATTTAAAATTTCCTAAAATTGGGGAAAATATCTACAAGGATTAACAGAACAGTCCTATACACGTTTATTCAAAACTGTGTCCCACTGTGTTCCATGGGACTTACTCTCAGGTAAGCATATATAAGATTGCAGCCTAGAGCTGTCAAAGCTATGGATACAAAACAGGACCCTGGCTCAGGCAGAGGAAGCAAGGCCATTTGAATGGCGGGGGGGGGGGGGGGATTATGATATATGATGGTTTGTTTATTACTATCTTCACTAGGCAGAATATTTGCTTTAGGGAGGAAAAGAAACCTAACCTCACATTTGTATTAGCAAATAATACTAAAATGGAGGTAAGTCAGATGGAATAAAGAGCACAGATGTATAAAGACGTCTCTTATTTAGGTCACTGGGCTGGTGAAGTGCACATGTAGTTCAATACGCACAAATGCAATATAGTTAGCCTAGCAATGGACCAAGTGGGGGATGTTCTACTGTGCAACAGAGCAATCATTCAACACAGCAGCTGCGGGAAGGACTAAGGCTCAGTGCTGTATTCAGTAATATTTCATCAGCCCAGGGAACAGATGCAGCTGAATTAAAGACAAACACATTAGAGGATAAAAGCAGAAGGCCACAAACCACAAGAGACTCTGGGTTACAATGATAAGACAGCTTGAGAAAAGGAATGCTTAGTGTTGTTGCTGAAATTCACAAATAGCATAATTCAGGTCAAATACAAAGGTTGTGAGAAACTCAGATATATTACCCTGAAAATGCTGCCAGTGCTATCAAAACTCTCAATAGTTCTAGCCAAACCTGCTGTGAATATTCCTCTTGGAAGCTTCAGTGTGCCTTTTTGCATTGTTTAAATGTTCCTTCTGGATTCTCATGATATACCGTATTTATCGGCATATAACACACACTTTATTCTCTAAAATATAGGCCTGAAATACTAGGTGTGTGTTATACACTGATGCTGCCCCCTGATGCCCCCCGGTGGGTTTTTTAACCTTTTCCGCGGCGCTTGGCTGCTTTCTGTAGTTGTTGCTGCTGCCGCTTACCACCGCCACTCTTCGTCCCACAGGCCGGCTGCATCGCGGCCCGCTGGGACTACACAACATATTTCAGTGCACACCAATAAAATACTACTACTGTGCAACACAAATTCCGCTCTGCTCGCATGTTCGACCTCAACATCTTCCAGGATTTACATGGAAGTATTTGTATTGGTTGACAGTATTACAGCTTCCAACTGGTTTTGTGACACATCATAACTTTTCAGCAATAATCAGTTCCTGCAATTCAGTCAAGGGTAGCTTGTCCACAAAGTGACCTGAAAATATTGCATTGAATGGCAAGCTGAAGTGGTGAATTGACAAGAAGTGCCTGCATGTCATGTCTTTCCCTCAGCCCCCTCTAACCCACAACTGAGGAACAGCTCAGGTCTTTTTACCCACCAGGTTCATTTAAAAAAAAGAGAGTCCAGTATGCTCCACTCTTCCTGTTTATTTAAACAGGACAGCATGGAGGTGGGCGGTGGTGCTGGATGATCTGTAGGTAAGTGAAAGGTGGGTGGGATTGCGTCATGCCCCCATATTGCCCTCCTTGCTCCTTCCTAATTAAATGGGCTAGGAGAAGGCAGCAGTGTTGGGGAAGGCGGATTTTGCATGCCACTTCGAGCATGGCTTGACCTCCAACTAGACCTGAATTCGACTGAATGCAGTTAGGAAGGAAATTCACTGGAAGGTTTGGGTGGAGCCAATTCTCAGTTGATCGGACTAGGACAGTGATGGCGAACCATTTGAGCTTGGTGTGTCAAAGATTTTGAAAATGCCTAACTTGACTCTGCTGGTGTGTCGTCGTCGTCGTCCCCCCCCCCCACCGAACTTTTAATAGTACTTTGACTATTGCTACTTTTAATAGTAATTTTGAATTGAACTGAACTGAAAACAACTATAGAACACATTGCATTTTATTTAACATCAATTAGTGAATTTTTGGTTGCTGAGTTTTACTAGATAATAATTTGAAAGAGGTCTGCCAAAATCCCTGCCCTAAATGTTTAAGACAAGCCTGTAAAACTTTTGCGAAAATAATCTGGTGTGTGGGGGCCCTGGGGGAAACGCTGGCGTGTCACCCAAAATGACCACGTCATAGGTTCGCCATCACAGGACTAGGAGATGTTACTGTATCATATTCAAAATGTTACAAAATTCTACTACCCTCCTGAGAAATGATAATAATGTTAGTTGTATTCCTATTATGGAAGAGAACTTGTCCACGAGGTTTAGATTAATTTATAGGAATTAAAATACTAGTTAGGCTTGGTGCTACATGCATTATATCATAAGTTGAAGACTTGCATAAAGAATGTGCTTTAAAAATAAATGAATGCCCTTTTTCTCTTTTGTGTCTTTCTGTGTAAGTTGAATATATTATTTATTATAAAGCATTGAACTTTAAAAACTAAAACTAATACTAATAAAAAGTAAATGCTAGGCTGTAAACAAAAAAGAGACACCTGATTTTAATTAAAAGGCAATGAAAAAGTGTTATTGTGTATATATGAGGAAATACTTTACTAGGTCTATCTATCTAGGTTTCATGTCTATCCAGGTTATAATGCTTATAATAACCATAAGCATTAGGGTATCCTCTTTCTGAAGTAATAATGGCAGCAAGCAGGGCCAGCCTTGCCATGAAGTGACCTGAAATGGTCCCATGGAGTGGCACCCTTGGAGGCCCGTCTGTCCGGCACCCTCTCCAAGCTGCCACTCCGCTGGGTGTTCTGATCCTCTTCTGACTTTCTACAAGCTGCTGAAAGTAGGAAGGGAAAAAGCTGCCACAGCTCCAGATTTCATCTCAATGAAGCACCAAGTAGGCAGGGACAGGGAATTTGGAGCCCACCCCTTTCCCTGCCTTGCCTTTACTTATGAACAGTGTGGCATATGCAGCCTCCCTGCTCCGTACCACTTCTGTTTGCAATGAACAGGAGGTGCTGGGCTCCCAGAATCTCCTGCTCCTCTTTATTTCAAAGAGAAGTGGCGTGGAGCAGGGAGGCTGCATGCCACACTCTGTGTAAAGGGAATAAAGGGAAGGGAGGACCAGGGCATGCCCGCTTGTTCGCCCACCTGCGTCCGTCCCCCCCATCCATTGGGGTGTTGCATGCACACGCAGAGGTGGCATTTATGGGGGATTTAGGCAGCGCAAGTCCACACGCTGCCCTTGACAGCAAGATAATCCTCTCTTAAGCTCAGTTCCTGCACAATCCTATGCCTGTCTACCCATTGTGTCCAATGTGGCTTACTCCCAGGAAAGTGTCCATAGAATTGCAGCCTTCATCTCTGTGATAGTGGTATGGTTGATGCTTGAAGTGCAGCCTTGTGGACACAGCAGCACATTGCAAATCTTGTGGTCAAATGGTGATTGTACCGATTTCAACAGGCCAACATTTCACCCATGCTCACCCTGCATCTACTTCCCTCCTTTCCTCTGTCATCCCCTTGGTGTCTCTTTTAAATTACGAGCCCTTTGAGACAAAGACCTGTCTTCTCTCTCTGTGTAAAGCACCAGGGGCACAGATGGCACCATGCAAATGATAAATCATTTGTGTGTGTGTGTGTGTGTGTGTGTGTGTGTGTGTGTGTGTGTGTGTGTGTGTGTGTGTGTGTGTGAGAGAGAGAGAGAGAGAGAGAGAGAGAGAGAGAGAGAGAGAGAGAGAGAGAGAGAGAGAGAGATTTAATAGCATGGTTGAAATCATTACAACTGCAACTGCATAGGCAGTTGCTTCACAGAAATGGCTTGCCGTGTAGAGTTCCCTTGATTGTTTATTCACATAGCAGCCATGCCACTGATCACACTATAATTGGGTCAAAGAGGGAAAGTAATGTCAATTACGGACTGAGAAGATCAAAGCTGACTATTGGACAAAATGCTCTGGACTCTACGCTTCTTTGCTAATCATTTCAAACCAAGCTGTATTTCTTAGAATATGGTTGATTTGAAATGATGCTCACACAAGATAGCATAGAATCCAATTCATTTTGCTCAATGTTCAGCTTTTTTCTCCTGCCTATGCAGGAAAGCACTCAATATGATGGTAAAAAAAACCATAAAAGACAAGAAAAGCAGGAAAACTCTCTCATACACTGAAACATATTATTGTTATTTTATTTTGGATTCTCTGTTGTTCCCATCAATTTCTATGGTACATAGATGGGCAGCGCAATCTACTGGAACTATCCGCCGGAAGTTGTCGCAAATGTGCCATAAAGCGACTCAGGAGTAAGAGCCGATGATTCAGGAGTAAGAGCCGACGGCACTAGGCTGGCAGCCCTTACTCCGGCGCCAGATCGCCCATGCGGCCTCCAGAGGAACGTAAGGGATCCCCCAGTGGCTGTGTGGGCAGTGAAGGGGGGGCCATTGGCCGTGCTGGCCCAGGAGGGGGCGGGGATGGCGTCTGCCATATCCCCGCTCCCGTTCCGGCTGACGTGTCTGTTACACGGCCTCCTCCTACTTCTGCCAGCTAAATAGCTGGTGGAAATCCGAGGAGGCCCATCGGGCCTTCCCCCGGTTTACACTGGGGGGGGGGAAGGGAACGAGTAGACCTCCGGGCTGCTCCAGAGCGATAGTAGGATTGCGCTGTAAGTAGGTGTAATCTGAGACACGGCTGAGAGGGAACTATGCCTCCACCTTTACAGACTCTGCAGTCACCAGGAGTCAGATAAGTGGAGGCTGCACTTGGGTAGTGAAAGCAGGACCCATTTTATACAGTGGACACTGGGGTCCCTCACTCCATATTCCTCACTCCATTTGAGTAGGAATTTGAGTAGTAATTTATAATTGGCAGTAAGTGCTCCAATCGTTCCCTGGAAATATTAAAAGTGTGAGAAAATGACTTAGTTCCTTGTCAAGTGTGTTTTTATGATTAATCCTTATCCCACGAGACAAAAACAACAAAGTGATCAAGACAGCTCTGATGACTTTTTTTATATATATAAAAAGTCTCACTGGGTGTCAAATAGCACATGGAAGTGCTGTTGTACACCTACCATAAGCTGCACAGCATCGCTGCAAATTTAGTTTGTCCACCCAAGGAGGGCCAGCTCATCCAAGACTAGGCCAGCTGATGTGGGTTGCATCTGCAGCAGATTGAGAGGGGGCTGAGGATTTGGGGTGCCTTTCACCTCACATCTGCTGCCACCACAAGTGTTCCCTTTAAGGGGTCTGCGCTGGTGCACAGTCCCTTCAGCACCTGCGTGATATCGTGACAAGTCGCAACACTGCCTTTAGACATTTGGCAATGAGATCATTACGTCATTGCCAAACTTCCAGGTTGCCAAGCTCCGAACTGCACGGAGCTTGGCTGGGAGGTGCAGCACCGCCACACACCTTAAAGGAAACACTGGCCGCCACCCCTTTCCACCCCACCAGCAATGCAAGCTGCTGATGCATGCTGCAATTATCTGCTTTGTGCTCACTCAGCAAGAAGCAGATCATTCCCCTCCATACCGTACTCACACATTGTTGTCAAGCCTAGACTGGAAGTGCAGGGCTCCCAGTTTTATTTACAGGTCAGCGCGAGAGTTTGTAAGTAAGGAAATAAAGAAAGAAACAAAAACTCAAGTCCTGCACTTTCAGGTTTGATGATAGTGCATTAGGACTATTGGGGGGGGGGGGATTGTGGTGCAAAGGCAGCAGACCCAAGAGGGCATCAGGCAGCATTCCATGTCACACCACCCCTGCATATGCACACACACACCCCCATCATTTCTGTTGCAGGTCAAAGAGAGAGAGAGAGAGAATCTCTGTGTGTGTGTGTGTGTGTGTGTGTGTGCGCGTGCGCACACTTGCATGTGTATTGGGAGATGATTTCAACATTTAACCAGACACATCTCCCCCGAGTATATTTTTAAGATTTAAGATTTTATACACATAAACACCACAGTATAAGTTTTAAGATTTTACTGTGGATATATAGCACTACCTGAGACTTCATTTCCCGAAATAGATCTTGCTATTTTTGAAATCTGGCATGTTAACCAGCAGGTGTTGCTGTTTATTTCAGTTCCTTCCTTCACAAGATAACTCTCTCTCGCGCGCGCTCTCTCTCTCTCTCGCTCTCTCAAGGGGGGGGGGGGACTGATTACCTGCTGCCACCAGCGGCTATGGTTTGCTTAGCCACAGATGCTTGGGTGGCTCAAAGACAGTCCTGACTCCTGGGGAAGGGTGAAGAAGCATGCCAAGACATGTCCAAGTAACTTGGACATGTCTTGGCATGCTTCTTCACCCTTCCTCACAGATTCTAAACCTGCCTCTTCAGCACCATCATCACGTCTCTGTGATATCAAAAAGCACACAAATAATGGAAAATCTCATGGAAATTACTGAAGGCTAGATCATAAGTAGAAATAAGGGGTAGAAGAAAAAACAACACTAGTGACAAATTTAAAGTTGATTTTTTCCCTTTTGGTTAATGGAGTGTAACTATGTGGTTGTGGCTATGGGAGAGTGCAAATATGAGCTCCTGCACTTTAAAATTTACTACTACATCATTGGCATGTAGCCATATTAGTTCATTAGGAAAAATCCAACCAGTAGAAGTAGCATAATCAAGCCGGATGTTAAGACTTTCATATTTTCAAAGGGACAGTTGCCCTTGGCTCTCTGTCCCAGTGTGTTTTGTTGCAAACTAAGATTTTTCTGCACAAATTAACTTAAGGTAAGGACAAACTACATTTTATATTAAGCACATTGTTTGAGCTGACATAGATACAGATTGGGACTGCAGAGTAGCAATCCTAAGTAGCATTGAGCCTGCCCCAGCTCATCCGGAGGTCTCCTTGGAGTGGGGTAATAAAGGGACATTTGTAACTCGTTTGTAATGCGCCAAGTAATGCGTCAGCCACCCCAATTGGGCTACTCGGATGTGCACCAGCTATTTCACTGGCATACATTTGAGAGCCCTATGTAATGGCAGCCAGGCCTGGGAAGGGGGATAGGATATGGCAGAGGAGGCCGCTAATCCCTCCTCCCTCCAGGGCTTGACCCACCCCCCAGAACGCCCGGTTCCGCCCTCCCCACGCTTCTCCTCCACCTGGTGGGGACTTACCTTCCTGCCGCAACGCTGCTCTATGGTACTGGAAGAGCGGGGCAAGCCTCTCTACCGGTGCCACTTACTCTCCAGGTGCCACAAACGTGCTTCACGGCACGTTTGTGACACCCTAGAATGTAGGGTGTCTAAAATTTAGAAAAGAGTATGTCTAAAATGTAGACAGGATTGGGCCGCCTATCATCATTTTAAGATTGTCACATATTCAAAGGGGTCTGGCTCAGTCGGTAGAACCGCCACCTTGCAAGCCTGAAGATCAGCGAATGGCAAGTACGAGACACGCCGCCAACAAAAAAGCTGTGAAAGCTTCTGTGAGGAGAGATAACAGCTGCGTCGGTCAAGTGCATCGGTCGAGTGTGGAAGGCCAGCTGCGTCGGTCAAGTGTGGGAGGCCAGACTGCAAAAGGATACCATCTGGGATGTAGTTCATGAAAGATTGGACCTTTATATATTGTAAAAAAGAACACATTAGGGGGGTTAGGAAAGCCTTGGATTAAACCCTTGGATTAAAGTCAGAGGAGAAATCCAATGACCAAGAAAGGTGGTATATAAATACTGTATATATTATTATTATTATTATTATTATATTTCTAGGTAGGCATCTGTCGTACCCTTTTTCAACAATGTCTTTTGCCTGTCTTTCCCCCTACTGACACTTGTTTAACATTCAGCCCGAGGAAGAGTTCTGTGAAACTTGCAAACTACTGTAGCTCACTATTCTGCAACTTTCAGTGAGTCCTAATAAAAGGTGTTATGCCTCTGCTACTGTTTTGATAAAGACATGCAATTGGTTAGTCCAGTCACTCATAATCACAGATTTCACAAAGCAAAGATACCGAGCCAATAGTGGAACCTCATTTCATATGCCATACTAAACTGCGAAAATTACACCAAAGGGGAGGCAGGGGAGGGAAGAATAACATTTTCTTCATTACAAGATATTATTGTTTGAATATTTAGCCCAATACACTAGAATCACATGCAACTACTGTACATTTATTGCATGCAAATTATCTCAAAATGCTCAGACAGTGGGTTCATACCAGCACTCTTGTTGTGGTTTATTCAATTTCACTGTTGTTCCCTGATACCCCAGTGCTATTTAGGGTACTTCTTCACTCAAATACTGCTGAATTTGCAATGCAGTATATTCCACAATGAATGTGATGGAGAGAGAAAAAAAAGACTGAAATGGGATTTGAGGTAGCCAAGTCTAGCTTTTGCTAGAAGAAGGTAACAAAAGAACTTAGCAAGGTATCTATGGTGAATGGATACACAAGTGGAATTGCACAAGTCCTGCATTTAAAGAAGGAGAGTGAGGGGGGGGGGGAAGCAAAGATTTCAGTAATGATGAAAGCCTGTCCAGCACCTCGCCTGTGTGTGACGTCACCCGCCCGTTTGGGTCACAGCGGAAACCCCCCCCCCAGCATTTTTTCAATGAAAAAAGCACACTACAAGCCAAGGCAGGCAAGCGGGCGACTCCTTTTTGCACTGCCACGCCGCAAAAGGCCCTTTTTGCCGCCGCTCCACCGCTGATGCGGCAGCTTATGCGCCCCCTGCGGCTTGTGCACCCTCCCGCGTGCCGCCCAGAGGCGGACCACCCCCTGCCCCCCTTTCTATGTGTACCTTAGGTATGTATGTGCCTCTATAGTGAGATACAAACGTTGCAGGGCAGAGGAAAATGGAGAAGTTTGAGAATCACAGCTATTATGATGACCGAGCAGACACACAAAAAATACATAAAAATGAAAATAAAAATAAAACTGAAGAACTTAAGAAGGGCCTTGCTGGATCAGGCCAAAGGCCCATCTAGTCCAGCTTCCTGTATCTCACAGTGGCCCCACCAGATGCCTCAGGGAGTACACAGCCAACAAGATAACCTGTTTCCTGTTGTCACCCCCTTGCACCTGGCACAGAGAAAACCTACTTCTAAAACCAGGAGGTTGCTTATGGCCTGTAACCTGTGATGGTCTTTTCCTCCATGAATCTGTCCAAACCCCTTTTAAAGGCATCTAAAGAAAGGGATCTTTCTGACCACGGCCTATCAGCCCAAATAGTGTTAATATTGCTATAAATGCCAGCTGTGAAAGCTGTAGTGTTTATACACAACAAGCCTGTTCCTTTGTTAAACTGGTGATATTCTATACTTTTTAAAGAACAACCAGATTGCTTTTGTTCAGTGTGATAAAGAACCACTTGCAAATTACACAGACATAACGTAGAACTGAACAAGTCTGGCAAAGTGGCAGATGCGCTTCAATGTAAGTAAGTGCAAAGTGATACACATTGGGGCAAGAAACCAAAATTTCACATATACACTAATGGGTTCTGAGTTGTCTGTGACGGATCAAGAGAGAGATCTTGGGGTGCTGGTGGACAGGTCGATGAAAGTGTCGACCCAGTGTGCGGCAGCTGTGAAGGAGGCCAATTCCATGCTCGGGATCATTAAAAAGGGATTGAGAATAAAACGGCCAATATCATTATGCCTTTGTACAAATCGATGGTAAGGCCACATCTGGAGTATTGTGTCCAGTTCTGGTCACCGCACCTCAAAAAGGATATAGTTGAGTTGGAAAAGGTGCAGAAAAGAGCGACCAGAATGATTCATGGGCTGGAGCACCTTCCTTATGAGAAAAGGCTACAGCATCTGGGGCTTTTCAGTCTAGAAAAAAGGCGCCTGAGGGGGGACATGATTGAGACGTATAAAATTATGCATGGGATGGAGAGAGTGGATAGAGGGAAATTCTTCTCCCTCTCGCACAACACCAGAACCAGGGGACATGCACTAAAATTGAGTGGAAGGAGAGTTAGAATGGATAAAAGAAAATATTTCTTTACCCAGCGTGTAATTCATCTGTGGAACTTCTTGACACAGGATGTGGTGATGGCACCTGGCCTAGATGCCTTTAAAAGGGGTTTGGACAGATTCATGGAGGAAAAGACCATCACAGGTTACAAGCCATAAGCAACCTCCTGGTTTTAGAAGTAGGTTTTCTCTGTTGCTAGGGGCAAGGGAGTGACAACAGGAAACAGGTTATCTTGTTGGCTGTGTGCTCCCTGAGGCATCTGGTGGGGCCACTGTGTGATACAGGAAGCTGGACTAGATGGGCCTTTGGCCTGATCCAGCAGGGCTCTTCTTATGTACGTCCAGGCTGACACCCAGCTCACTCACTGGCAGAGAGAGAGAGAGAGAGAGAGAGATAGAGAGAGAGAGAGAGAGAGAGAGAGAGAGAGAGTCACCCCAGGTTCCAGAACACGCCTCACAATCCAGTGCAAAAGACTATGGCTCATCTCACAGCTGGCCAAGGGTGGTTTTTGTTTGTTTGTCAAGAGCGATGGATTCAAAACTCCTTAGCAGCAGCAATAGCAGAAGTCCTTATCCAAATCATCCTCCCCAACGGTGGCAGGTGATCTCAAACGGTGGTACATGACATCACAGCATTGTGTTGTCAGTGTTACTTACAGTAAGTTATTGAGGAATGGCAGACATCCCAAGCACTTTCCAGCAGTTATACCTGCTTTTCACAAGTATATTATATATAGCACAATGGGAATGACTGAGGAAAATTAGTACGTTAGCTATGAAACTGCTACAGGGAGGATGAGGGATGTAGTGTAGAAGAAAGTCAGTTCTGTGACTCAAACACTCCAGTATGGAAATATTACCAAAGCAGTTGTGCATTCTTTGCTTTTTGTTGCATGAAATTCTTTTCTATAAACGGTCCAGCAAACATGAGTGAGTGGATCCACTCAGAGCTAACTTTTGAACATGCCACATGGTTGCAGAATAACGTTAAGGATACTCATACTTTCTGTTGACTATTTGGTCCCCCACCCTTCCTGCTTTCTTCTTTTTAGGTCTTTATCCAGCAAACCTTTCACTGAGTAATCCTTAGTCATGTCAATAGTCAGTCAGTAGTCTCCTGAAGTACTAGAATTTAAGCTTCTCACCTGAACAAAGCGACACTGCAAACATTGTGAAACCTCCCAACATCAACATGGTAGGTAAAAGCAAAAGAGAGCACAGGCAACCTGAAGCTATGAACAGTATACAGTAAATGCAGGGGTTCTCAACCCTTTCCCGGCCGAGTGACCACCTCCGGCGCCACTCTCCTGCTGCGTACTACCAGAAGTGACTAGCAATGACATCATCGCCAGTTACTTCAGGATTTTCAGGGGCCAGAAGGTAGGAGTCTCTGGGAGGGCCCTTCTCAGCGTTCCCAGGGGGCTCGGCCAAAGGCAGGAGCCTCTCAGGAGCAAAAACACACCTCCAAATGTGTCGCATCGGAGTGGGGTTCTAGTGGTCCGGTGGTCTGAGTACCACCAGCAATCGGCTAAAGTACCACTGGTGGTACTAGTACCACTAATGCATATCCCAGTGGTTGTGGAGGTAAAAAGATTGAGAACCACCAGGCTATATCAGGAGAACTGGAAGCGGCTGCCAGCCCCTTCAGAGGAGTGGTTTTCGTGGCAGTGGCACTCCAAGGATCGCGACGGTGCTCCCGGGATTGCACCGCTAAACACTAAACACAGAGTCCAATCTTAATCTTTACACCCCCCAACAATGCAGCGGTACCAAAATGGCAGCCGCTACATCCTGGGGGGGAGCAGGACCAGGATGCTTCCGCAGGGAAAGGGGATATTTAATCCCCTTACCCCTGTGTAAGTCTCATGGCCCACAATGGGTCTCGTCAGACCTATGCTAGCAATTTTGCTAGCGTAAATCTGAGGAGAGAAAAGGGGTGGGGAGGTTGCAGGGAAGTGAGATAGGATCCAGCGTGGACCTTCCGCAATGGATCCTCCTCTCCCACCCCCAGTTACACCCCCTCCCCGCCCCCGTTCTGCCCTACCCCCCACCTTCCCGCCAGCTTACCTTTCCCGGCGCACGTTCAGATGTTCTCCAGTGCCGTTGGGAAGCCAGAATCCCCGGCAGGGCGCTGATACTGCCCAACAGTTACATGGCAGTAAGTCCCAGTAAGAACTGAATAAGACTTACTTCTGAGTAGTCATGTGTGAATCCTCATGCAGTCTGTGGCATTTTAAGTACATTTCACATTATAGCCACTTTTTATTTATTTATTTATTTGTTTGTTTGTTATTAAAATACTTTTTATCACAATAATTAAACATATTAAGTAATTATAGACAGGTAGATTAAATGCTGTTCATAAATTCATAAATATTATACCACTTCTTCCCTGCTAAATGACCCTTGTACTGTATATTTTAAGCAAACCTAAGTTGGTCTAATAAAGTATTTTAATCTATGCCTCATTCTACATCTGTTTTCTGATTGGATTATCACCGGGGACTGTTGCAAAGTATTACAATGCATATCCCATACATTTTAGGTTTACATAAGAATGGTCAGACTGTGAGACTCCTAGTGAGAGAACACTAAGTATTTGCTGAATACTGTTCTGAGGTGAACCCTGCTGTTGCTGGCTTCCGATTGCTGCCTTTGAAGTGAGCTAATTGAACATTTCAGCTGCTCTTTGTTTGTTCCTCTTGTTCCCTCTTGATAAAGGGATGAGGGCTACTCTTACCATTCAACAGCTACCAATCTTTTAGATTGTTTTCCTTGACAATGTTTCCGGAAGAAGGAAATGAAACGTTGGCGTTTTAACTACTGGACTTTGGATTTTAACAGTTTTTACTTGCCTGTGGATTTTAACAACGAAAAGTGCAAGCAGTTTGTAATTTTGCCTGCCTGTATTTTTAACAATGAAAGACACAAGTAGTTGGGTAATTTTGTTTTTATTCAAGTCAGTTTATTTTATATACATGGCTATGTTACCCGTGATACCCAAGTCCTTGGTCAGACTGTACTTCTTGCATTTCAGGTGGAGTCTATCTGTTTAGACTTGAACAGAGACCATGCTTTCCTATGTGTCAATTAACCAGTCTACCAGGCTATTCTAACTTAACCAGTCTACCAGGCTATTCTAAGTTATCACCTACTGATTATATCCTCTTATTGTACCTTTTCTCTTTTACAAAAAATGGTTGCACACTGTACCTCTTGCATTTCATATTTCTTAGACCTATAGTTCACAATTTTCTCTCATTTTTTCTGTGTGTAAGGTGCCAAAAGACTGTTGTTTTTGTTTGAGAGTGACTGTTTTTGCAATAAGTACATACAAAGTAACAGTAGCAGAAACTTCTGCACAAGAAAAAATTTCAAGTAACTCATGTAGGGAATTTGTCGAACATGAATATTTTCTGAAAATGAGGCGCTATTTAATTCAGAAAATAGTTGGGCAGCCCAATCCTCTGTAAGATACGGCGGCTGGCCTAAGGGCTGGCCCTGGGGCAGCCTGGGTGCACCTCAAGGGAAGGGGACGATTGTCCCCTTCCCCGGGTGCAAGGTGGCCCAGGCCCAATGGGTCTACTTGGATGTACACCAGCTCTGGAGCTGGCGTATATCCGAGGCCTCTGTGTAATGCCATGCCGGGCCTGGAGAGGGCTTTGGAAATCAGGAGATCTTGCTGCTGATATCCCCGCCCTCTCCTGGCCTGGGGTGGCCAATGGCCACCCTCCCTCACTGCCTGGTCCACCCTCCCCCTGCCCTGGCCGGGGCAGGACTTACCTTGCCCAGCAGGCGCGGGGGCGGTCTGTCGGGGGAGAGAGGGCCTCTGTGCCAGTGGTCCTTACTGTCAGAGTGCTGTAAACGCTTTACGGTGCATTTACGGCCAGAAGTGTCTTCGGGGTAGGGGTGGGGGGGACGTGGGCCCCAAGGTGGCGGGCTCCCATCGTAGTCTTAGCGCTGGATTCTAGGTTCGAAATCTAGATTCAATTTCACATTCAACTCTATTTCATATTAACAGTCACACACAGCACAAATCGTACAAAAGAGTTAACATGCACTTTTAAGTGCCATGTAACATACAAAATGGAGGGGCTGTGGTGGCTTAGTGGTTAAGACGCTGAACTGCAGACCGAAAGGTCAGTAGGACAGCAGTTTGAGACCCAAATGCCGCGTGACGGAGTGAGCTCCCGTCTCCTGTCCCAGCTCCTGTTAACCTAGCAGTTCAAAAGCAAGAAATTGCAAGTAGATAAATAGGTACTGCTGTGGCGGGAAGGTAACAGCGTTCCATTAGTCATGCCAGCCACATGACCATGGAAGCATCTTCAGACAGTGCTGGGTCTTCGGCCTTAGAAACGGAGATGAGCACCGCACCCTAGAGTTGGACACGACTTGCTGCCTAAGATCCCTCCCTCCTCCTGGGCCTGGCAGGCCAATCCTCCCTCTCGTCCTCCCCACATCCCTATGCCGCCCTGTGCAGGATTTACCTGTGTCTGCCGGTGGCATCTTCTCTTCAGTGGGGAGTGTTACCGGCCCCGCTGCCGGCAGCGCTTACTCTTCAGGTGTCAGAAATGTGCCTTATGGCATGTTTACAACACCCAGGAACAGCAGAGCGACCGGCAGGTGTAGACAGGATCGCACTGTTAATTTTCTAAGGTCCGAATCCTATCCAACTTTCCAGTGCTGATGCAGCCATGACAACGGGGCATGCACTGCATCTTGTAGTGGGGGGGGGAGTCATGGAGGTTTGCTCAAGGTTAGTGAGCATTTGTTCTCTTACCTTGGGACTGCATTGTGGCTGCATCGGTGCTTGAAAGTTGGATAGGATTGCCCCCTCAATATACTGTCAAGTTTTATTATGAAAACTGGTGAGAGTGTTTACTATGCTTATTTTCAAACCAATATTTTGTTACAAACATAAAATAAGGCCAGCAGTTTATTTATCTTCCTGGAAGTATGTACCATCAATTTTAATGGATTCCACCACAGCCACCACCCCAATTTATAGCCCACTAATTCACATTTATTCAGAAGTCTAATGAATCTCATGGATTTCAATGAGATTTATTTCTAAATAGCTACATGTAGGATTGTTGTCTTATAGACTACAATACAATGCCTTTTTACAGAGGCATAAACTCCATTGAATTCACTGGAACTTTCTTCAGAGTAAATATAAACAGGATTGGGCTGTCAAATTGGGGGCGCAATCCAAACCTACTTAGGCCACCATTGTAACCAGCGGCCCAGCGAAAACGGGAGGCCCCAGAACGGAAAGGGGATTCAAATCCCCTTTGAATTCCCCTTTTGGAGGGGATTTGAATCCCCTTTCTGTTCTGGGGCCTCCCGTTTTTGCTGGGCCGCTGGTTACAACGGGGGCCTAAGTAGGTTTGGATTGCGCCCTAAGAGAATTTAATTTGAAAATTCCCTTAATTTAAGTTTAAATTAAGGGAATCCCTCAAAATAAACTGCAACTAATTCTATTCAGAAGCACACTACTTCTATGATACATTTAAAATCATGTTGTGAGTTAAACATGATTTAAACTATCTTATTAGAAAAAATGTAGAACACAGCCAAACTGATTAGAACACTATTAGTAGTAGTAGACGAAAACATCTGTAATCTCATCATCTTTTCCAAATGTTGTAAGTATCACTTCAAATTTGCCCAGACTTGCCCCCTAGCTGAATCTTTTACCATGTTAATGTGACAATTTTGCAAGGTTGGTGGTGGCTTGTTAACCATCTACAATGCTCTTTTCATTAACTACAAAACTGAAAACATGGTTATTATGGGGTATGCCTTTGGCAAAGCCTATTCATTCTCTGGTTTCAAATTTACAACTAAATAACTGCCAAACCGTTGTCATTCTTCACTAGATGAGAGCCTAGTTCAAAAAAACTGCAGGAGTTCAGCATGCCCTAGGGCAGGGGTGCACAACATGCGGCCCCCAAAGGTTTTCTGGTGGCTCCCAAAGGTTTTCTGGCTAGAGCGGCAACATCGCTTCTTTGTTGGGCCACTCTAGCCAAGCACTTCCCATAATTCCGGCGCTTCTGTAACGCGGCTGGAAGCTTCGGAATCGTCTGAGGAGCGGACGATTCCAAAGCTTCCAGCCGCATTACAGAAGCCACAGAGGTATGGGAAGTGCTTGGCTAGAGTGGCAACATTGCTTCTTTGTCGGGCCGCTCTAGCCAAGCACCTCTCATAACTCTGTTGCTTCTGTAACACGGCTGGAAGCTTCGGAATCGTCCGAGGAGCGGACGATTCCGAAGCTTCCAGCTGCATTACAGAAGTGCCAGAGTTGGTGTTGGCACAGCGGTTATGACGTAGATGCCCGGGCAATTGGGCTGCTATGATGATGTCCTGAGGAAGTGACATCATGGTTCCTTGCCACGCCCCCCGCGACACCTATCTGCGGCCCCGAAGAAGTTTAGTCTATTCATTTCGGCCCCTACCCACTGCCAAGTTGTGCACCCCTGCCCTAGGGAGGTTAGAACTAGTGTTTCTCAAAACACCAGTCTCCCATGCACAGAAGGCCTTGCTATACCTAAGGTAACTTCCTGGAATCCTGGCCACTGAATAGATCCCAAAGCAATTATTGGGTCTGAAGCTGTTTATAAAAAAACAAAGAGTTTTCTTGTGTTTTTTTAAAGTTAAATAACAAGCATTTTTAAATTGTAAAAAAAAGCTGGAGTTTCTAATTTACACTTCAATTTTTAAAATGTAAACTAGCACATTAAAGTTCTATCAATTCACACCTCAATCCTGAACACATTGCATAAAAACTGCCACTGAAATTAATGGAATCTACATCCACATAAGTTGTTTGGGATCAGGGTAAATATTTTATTTTAGTCCATCAGAGTCCAGGAAAACTTCAACAGTTACATTTTGAAGGCAGTTCACTGAGACAGTTGGTAATGCTGAGATGTGTGTCTGCTTTTACTGGTGTATTTTTATCCAATATTCATCAGTGAAGCCATGTTAAAAGGTTATTTTACTGGACAAGAAGGCATGGACAACTGAATAGATTTCTACAATTTTACTTCAAGAAATTTGATTCCATGCTTGACAGCTGTTTGGGAATAAAGAAACCTGGCCTGGATATTTACATTAGACAAATCATATTTGTTCCATGCAGCTGCATTTATGACCCTGAAACAGTCTGTGCACTGCAGCCAAATCACTAGAGAGGTTTAAAAATTCCAGTTGGTCAGAGAGTCTCGTTCCCACCCCACCCCCGCCTGGCCTCTCTCAACCCATCCCAAAATTATTGCTCAATAATTGAAGAGGTGGTAGGCAAAAAGTTTTAGTGGTGAACTAAAAGCCATTGTAAAAGGAAAAAAAGAGTTAAATTACTTTCATTTTTATTACAAATAGCCAAGGATTTTTTCCAAAATATAAATCTGTAAAACAATCATCTTGACTGTACAATTTCATTTACAGTATACAATCCAGAAAAGTACACAGTTAAAGAACTGCTTTTTATACATTAGCCCTTGGCCACAAAACAAAGAATTTGGCAGTACTACTACAACTTTAATGACTATGGGGTGAAAATCAACATATCAATTACATCATCTAACTTCATTATCAAAGTGGGATACATACATACATCATTGTACAGGGAATGTTATTTTTTTAACTGGAAACTGTCATCATGTTGTAGTTCTTGGAAGGGCTGGCTCTGCCAATTCTCCACTCCTCTTTACAGCTGCTCCTGCTCTCAAGAGCTTTGGTATTCTTTACTGCTGGCTGAGGACCTTCATAGAGGACACAAATAGACCCATCTTCTCCTATACGATAGGACACCTCAAAGGGGTCTACCCAAAGTGTTAATTCGCTGGGCAGGAGCTGGAAGAGTCTCTGGTGGTTTAGTCCGATCATGCCTGCTGCCTTTCCTATCAAGGGGTCCATCTTGTGATTGATCCTAATGCAGCGGTACCCAGAGCCTTTGGAGGGCATCAGGGGGAACCAGTGGTGCTTATAATGGTCTGTGAACAGGAACAAAGGAAAAAGGGAGAAGAGTTACAGCCTGCATAATGTGGGCTAAGGCAACTCCAAGACACATTCAGGCAGGCACCATCCCCCTCCTTCAGCTGTCCATCTGTACAGGGACTTGTAACAGGAGAGAGAAAGAGAATGAGTGAGAGATTAATAGAGAAAATAGTAGAAAGCGACTACTTTTCTACTTTCGACTAATAATAGAAAGTGACTACCGAGTGGGGGAAGAGAAAAACCCACACTACAATTTGCCACCAAAGGCAAATGATGACTACTGAGGGGACGGACAGCAATCTCTCCAAGATGAATCAGGAGTGTGAGTGTGGTGTGCCAACAGTTAATTTCTTCTCCTTCCCCCCCCCCCCCATCCTTAGGGGCTCAAATTAGAGAGGGTTAAAAAACCATCCTCCATCATCTGGGGAGCCTGAGGGGGTGGGGAAAGGAGGACAAAAATGACAGGCATAAGAGCCTTATCACGGGGGAAGGGGCCGCCAGGGGGAGGAGGAGTTGGGGAACTTGGGGGCGAGGAAGTGCAAGAGCCTGTCTTGTGTACTTGTTGGGGGGGGGTCGTTCTCTTTGGGAAGGAGGCGAAATCGCCTCCCCCCCCCCCCCCGCGACAGGACAAGGGCAGCTGAGGGGCTCGTAGGGGACTTTTCGCTCCTCTCCATGGGGAAGTGGGAAGGAAGAGTTCGTGGGCGCCTCTCCAGCGGCCGCCTCCGCCTCACCTCGCAGCGCCTCCTGCAGGGACTCGCTGAAGCAGCGCAGCTCCTCGTCCCCGATGCCACCGGGCGTCCTGAGGAGGCGGGTGATGAAGCCCGCGGCCGTGGAGATCTCCGTCTTCATGACTCTCCCCAACTCTTTTTCTTTCTCTTTCTCTCTCTCTAGTTCTTTCTCCGCCTGCTTGCGAGTCCCGCAGCAAAGCTGCGTTACTGCGGCTGGGAAGGGCGGAGGGTGGCTGATGATGTTGTGGGGGAGGGGATCCGGGGTGCCGATCCGCGGCGCCGGCCCAGCTGCTGCCGCCACCCACTCAGCGCTGCTGCCGCCGCTGCCGCTGGGGACCAAGCGCGAGGAGTAAACAGATCGAGAGACACAGACAAGGGACAGCCTCTCCCCCCGCCTCCGCCGCCAACGCTAAGGGGGCGGGGCCGGCTGCAGCCAATGGCGCCGCCTCCGAGCTGCTGCATCACAGAAACCGGGCGTTCCGTTGCGCGGACGCCAAACCGCCCGCCCCAATTGGGCGAGAAGTGACATCCCGCCTCGTGATTGACCGGCCGTGGAAGGAAGCCGTTGAGGAGTCTCTCCCCCTCCTCACTTCTACGCTCCCCCCAACGCCAGAACAGTTAGGGAGGGGTGGGGCTTGGATTCCCACCAATGGGATGAAGAAGAGTGGGGAGGAGTTTCTTCGTTCTCTGCGTCCGGCTGGAGGCGTCTTTGAGTCAGCCGCGGGAGGGGCCTGAGCCTGAATGGGAAAGGCCGAGTTGCCAGGCACGGTCATTGAGTGCGAGTGTTTACACAGTCTGGGTGGTGAAGTAACTGGCAGGAGGGAGGGGCGTGACGTCTTCCTAGGACTGATAGGCAACCCTGGAAGCGGCTGTGGACGTGTCTGAAGTTTATCAGAAGCCCGGGGGAGGAGGTGGGGCAGGGAGCAAAGGCGACCGCAGAGAGCCCTGCCTGGGCGCAGAGGGCAAAGTGGGTGATGAGATAATAAGCATCTAGGCGGCATGGGGAAAAAAAAGCCTCACTCGCAGTAGGGCCGTTCGTAAAGGCGAGCGTTCTCTTTGTCTCGAAGAGAAGGCTGCTGTATATATACAAAGGGGGACAGAGTGCCTATACCTTTAACTATTGTTTAGAAGAGGGAATTTCACAGGTGCAACTTGTGAAATTCCCTCTTCTAAACAATAGTTAAACTAAAGTATAGGCACTCTCTCCCCCTTTGTATATGGTAAGCCTATGTAAAGGGGTTTCTCTTAAAGCCAGAAGTGATAACTTTCACGAATCTGAAGAAGAGAACTCAGGTTTGCAAAAGCATTATTATTAATACAGTATTGGCAATCAGCATAAGTCTGTCTTTAGGGTGCCACAAGAGTCAGACTATGGCTCCAGCAGTGGCATAGCAACACCTCCTGCTGGTGCCTGGGGTGGCAACTCATGACGTTGTCCCACCAGAAACCGGAAGTGATGTCACCTGTGGCAAGCCACCATGTGCCTCAGTGTGTTTGGCGGCTTGCCGATGGGTGCGAAAATTTCTTTGCACCCATTGGGAAAATGATGAAAACACTGGACGTGCCGGCTGGCACAGACTGCCGGGTTCCAGGCCGGGTGTGTGTGCGTTTGACACCCCTCCAGCCTGGAGCCTTGTGCGGGCAGCCCAGGCCATCTCATAAACTACGCCAGTGGGCTCCAGTGCACACTGACTTGAGAGTAAATCCCCATTGAACACAGTAGGACTTCTGAATAAAGGTTCTGAGTAAACATGCATAGAGTTGTGCTGTGTTTGTAATAGCCTAATCCTAACCAACTTTCCAGCGCCCATGCAGCTGCAATGCAGCCCAGAAGTAAGGGAATGTACAGTAAGTCTGTGACCTGAGGCCCCACCGCAGAATGCAGTGTGTGCCACATTGACATGGCTGCATTGGTGCTGGAAAGTTGGTTAGGATTGGGCTGTAAAATACTCTTCTGCAAAGACGACGGGCGCCCTCCAGGCGCCTGGGGGTGGGGCCTGCGTCGCGTCATGTCGATGCGCCCCTCGCGTCACGTCGACGCACCCCCCGCCCGTATTGCACTCATTTTGGAGACGAATGGGCTCCAGGGAGGGATGGAGAAGAATACAAGTGGTATTATAATACTGTTGTGCAGTGATCTTTGGTTTGTGCAGTCAGATAATTCATTCATGTATTATTACAACTGCTGTTTCGCTAAAGGGAAAATCCTACTGGATAGGGAAGCCATTTGTACTTATGGCTTTGTCAAGTGTATAAACTTTATGTTGATTACTTGATGTACATCTTGCACTTTCTCAAGAGTTACCAAAAATTATTCACAAATGCATCTTATGTCAGTGCAAGTTAACAGTTGCACAGAACCTGTATGAGGCATTGACTTTTGTATTATACGGAAAGGTTAACATATAGGCCTGTGGTGTTTCATAATGGAAAAATTACAAGCCTCCTTATCAAGGCAAATAACACATAAGTTGCTAAAAGACTAGGAAGGGATAGAACCTGACCCCCTGGCGTCACTACGCGCGCGACACCCTGGAGCAGGGGTGCACGCGACGGCCTCTGCCACCACCACCCCGCGTGTCACCTACCTTGAGTCCAGGCGTCTTCGGCCTTGCCCTCGGCTCGTTGTGCGCAGGCGTGGATTTTCCGCGCATGTGCACACCGTCACTGAGGTCAAGAGCCTGCCTGGTTGCCCTCAGCTGCGGGTCCGCCATGTTTGCGTATGCGCAGACCGCAGCTGAGGGTACGAGCCTGCCTGGTTGCCCTCAGCTTCAGTCTGCGCATGTGCAATCATGGCGGACCCGCAGCTGAGGGCAACCGGGCAGGCTCTTGCCCTCAGCGACGGAGTGCGCGTGCGTGGAAAATCCACGCATGTGCACAACAAACCGGAGGCCGAAGAGGCCGCAGCGAGGGTGCGCGCGTCACCCTTTGCGCGCGTCGCCCCACGGCGGCCCACCCCACCCGCCACACTACAGTGACACGCGTAGATTTTTATATTTCCTGTATGCACTGCCTTGTTTTATTGGACCAAGATCCATCTAGTTGTGGTCTCCATCAAGGCAACCTCCCTTCCAATCAGCTTTTTTCCTGCTTCCCTTATAGTTGTTTCAGTTGACCTACTTTCATTTTCCTGTTTCTCCTCCGTACAGGGCCGGCCTAGCCATGAGGCCAGTTGAAGCAGTTGCCTCAGGCAGCAGATTGGTAGAGTGCTCATCTCTGTCTGCCTGCTTGTTTCCTCTGGAGTGGAGCAGAGTGCTGAGCTAGAACATTGGAGAGTGGGAGGAGCAGAGGCTAGCACATCATCAGGTAATGTGATTTGTGGATCTGCCACAAATTTGATGAGGCCTCCTTGTATCCCTTCATCCAGGTCATTGATGATGTTAAAGAGAACAGGGCCCAAGACAGAGCCCTGGGGTACTATGAGATCATTCAACCTGAAATTGTCAGATGATGTGATATCAGCACAAGTGGAAAGTTGACATACTTTCAGCCATTTCTAGAGCAGCAGTCCAGGACAGTTTTGCTTACCTGGTATACAGTGCTTATTTTTCAACCATTGTACAAGAATAATGGGAATAATATTTTGTTAGTATGTGCAAGAAATGTGATTCCTATTAAGTAACTTGTAGATGTTCAGGCTATAGAATTCCCCAAAGAACCCCCAAAGTATACATTATTTATTTTGTCATAATGTACATGGGTTGAAACCTATGCCATTTTGTGTCAAAATGCGTTGCAGCATAAAAAAAACACCCTTAATACGACGTAATTTTAAGGGCTTATCCAAATGAGACATCCTTAAAGTGTCCCCCATACCTTTGGATTATATATATTTAGAATATTATACACTGCTTTTAAACAAAGAGTATTGTTTACAAAACAAATCACAGTGGTTTACAAAAGAAAGGAACTAGGCAGCTCTCTGTCCCAGAGGGGTCACAATTTAAAAGAGACGCAGGGAAACAATAGAGAATGGGGAGGGAAGTGGAAACAAAGATAAATGGGAATCATATACTGTATATCATATGGTAGATAGCAGAACCAATTCTAATTTTGTTGTACAAATATGTCATAAAATAAAAGATCTATCTTAAAATCTGAGACTACCTTTACAGAGAGCATCCTTCTGCGCATTTCATAAAGTATGGGACTGAAAGGGATCTCATTATCCGTTCAGCACGCTCTCACTCTCTCTTTCTCTTTTGTTCTCTGAAGTTACAAAAAGGAAAACCAAATAATTCTCTCAGTGTATTATGTGCAGTTACTACAATAGTTATAAATAGCATTACTGGGAGTAGAAAGATTATTGATGTTTTAGATATAAATGACACCATGACTAACAGCTGAGAGACAACTGACATTTTTATAAGCAAGTGAATACAGAAAATTCCTGAAGGGAAGCAATGAGATTATTCCCACTCTCAGGATGCAATCCTACATAATGCAGGAACAGTGGAGCGAGTTGTAATGGAAGAAGATCCAGAAGACTGGCGGGAGCCAACTGTGGTGTCAGCAGTGGACCCTTGTTGACAGATCCTGAAAGCAAGGAGTTAACAGATGAAGACTTGGACTTTGACAGGACTGGGCAGCAAGGGGTCAACACCCAGGACTGCGTGGGTGGAAGCACACCTGAAAGCAATTGGGTGTGGCCCACAGGTGTTGCTACTAAATAGGAAGAAGCTGGGACTTTGAGTGCAATGGGTGTGGCTCGCAGCTGCACCCAATTAGCACTAATTGGAACTTAAGGATATAAAAGCAGCAAGATTGCACCAGGACTCTCATCTTGTTGAGGTCTGATGCTAGCTTGCTGAGGACTTGGCTCTCTTGCTGCAGTCTCATCTCGCTGAAGGATTTTGCCAGAGGACGGGACGCTGCTGCCACGCTGACCAAGAAAGGAGCTGGAGGAGCTGCTGCACTCTGCAAAGCTGAAGGATTGCTAAGCTGCTGACCTTGGACCAGAGACTGGAGGAAGCTGACGGAGAAAGGAGAAAGCTCTGCTGCCCAAGAGACCGGTTTGGAGGGAGACTTGTTGTGTGGACTGTGGTAATCGGAAGGGTTTCTGCTTTGGGAGATTTATGGTGTTAAGGGTTGCTGTAAAGAATAAATTTTGTTAATTGCTTGTCCGGAGTTTAGTTTCCTTTTTTCACACAGCTTTATGACTATTTGAGGAGAGGTGTTGATTAGTCAAAGCGGGCATTTAAGAGAGACTATTTCAGATAGAAATTGTATTAAAAGGGAGTGGGGTGATGCCCACTTGGAATTGAATTAAATAATTTACGACAATTTGGTGCCCAGAGTGAGGTAACTAAGTCTAATTATTTAAAGGGAACAAACTTGCTTCTAGAAGGAGAAGTTGGGTCAAGACACGAGTGTTGCATACATCCTGTTCCAAGCCGTCGCAAACGTCCTGTAAAGCACTTTGTGATGACTTTACAGTAAGGGCGGCCGACACGGAGGCTGGCAGCCCTTACTCCGTTGCCGCATCGTCCCTGCGGCCGCCGGAGAATAAAAGTGATTCCCCGGTGGGCATGGGGGCTGTCTGGGTTGCGAGGGAGGGGGGCCATTGGCTGAGCTGGGCCAGGGGGCAGGGATGGCGACCACCATATCCCGTTCCTGGGCTGGCTCTGCCATTACACGGCCTCCTTGGACTTCCATCAGCTAAATAGCTGGCAGAAATCCGAGGAGGCCCATTGGGACCTCCCTGTATTACACCAGGGGAAGGGGACAAATTCCCCTTCCCCTGAGTAGACCTCCAGGCTGCTCCTGGAATGGGGAATAGGATCTTACACAGGATTGGACTACCCTGCCCATCACGGGTGCTGTTTTTGACAGACAACCAGTTTGAAGTTTGTAAATAAACACAAAGTACTGCAGGGCCTACAGAGTAGGCAATGTATATCCAGATTGTGTGGTGATAACGCTTAAGTGAACATATTTATCTTCTCTTCATACAGAGGGAGATGTGCATTCGATGGCAGTGAATTGAGCAGTGATTCAGACATTCTGAAAAACACCAAAGATATCTAGCTCACCTGTATGGATTTCTCCTTGAATCAATCTCCCCAAATTATGCAAGCATCAACACTTCTAATGTGCTTTTGATGATATCACTGGTTTTGATCCAAAGTGCCCCATGTATAAGTGAAAGACATTTCCACTTGCATACAATATGTGGGTGGGTTGCCAATTTCTGCCTTGGCCTACTGTCCCTCTCCCCCATCTTCAGAGCAGTTTCAGGCAGCTGCTAATTAGTTCATAAAACAAAACACAGGTAATTCTGATCTCCCATGACACTTCTAGTTTGGCTTATGACTAGAGGTGGGAGAAAATGGTTTTGTTTTTCCCCAGATTCTGTGTTTAACCAAAATGAAATAGCAGAAAGTGGTGTTATGTGTTGTTCCAATTTTTCCCAATTTCATCAATTGTAACCGCTTTAAAATGTACTAAGTAGCAGGTGGTCAGCAGCTGAACGACACAAAATTACATGGTTTTATTTTTTTGCAGAAAGCGGTGTTATGTTTTTATTTCATTATCACCATTTTTTCCTGCTCCTACTTATGACTGTTTCCTCCTGTATAATACACCAAGGCATATCTGTTGCAAAAGCTAGAAAGAAAGCAGGTATTTCATCAGGTGGGCAAAACTGTCTTACAGTGCAATCCTATCCAGCTTCCCCACTGGCTTGGAGGAGCTGGATAGGATTGCACTGATAGACTAATCCTGGGGTGGCCAACCTTTCAGCCTGAATGCTCCTGGCCCTTTAATGGTTGTGTAGGTAGGGGGCATTTCAGCAGGTGCAGCTGCTTTAGCAGCGCCATCAGCACTTGCAGCTGCCAAGATTCTGTCTTCTACACAACTCTTAAGAACACAGGGGACCTAATGGTGGAAGGTTGGCCATCCCTGGACTAATCTTATGGAAGACTATCCAGAAGAATGTCCTACCCCACTCTGTGAGACTTACTCCTAAGTAAGCATGTATACGATTGCAGCCTTTGTGATATCACCAAGATAAAAATATGATGTCAAAAGGTCAGGGCAGACCTGAACCTGTCATTAGATCATGAATGCTCTTAATTTAGGTTTAATTTGGAAATTGAAGATCTTGAGATCAAGTCTACATGGAGCTCAAGCTTTCTCGTTTAGAAAGCTTGCCCCAAATCCCAAGTGTGGGACTGGATGTTATTAGTCAACAAGACAGAAAGATACTCCATGCATGAAGGAACTCTTCTATAGTATTGCTTCACATGTTCGAAGGTTGCTAATGCTCCACAAAATTAATTATAGATAGTACGATCTATCATCAGTGACTTCTTATAGTGGGTTAAATTAGCATTGCATAGGTAGAAAGATAGAAAGATAGTATTATCAGCTGTGACTTCTGTTAAACATGGTCACTATTTTTAGACTTGTATACATTTGGACTCTGCATAGAAATGCAGACTTACTGCTACTCCTTGCATTTCTGGCTGGTGGTCTCATTGTTTACAATTGTTTTCATCTGTACCCCATGTATAAAATTGTTAAGAATAATGTTAAAAGTATATGGGTTCTATTTCATAAAAAGCTTATTCCACAATAAATAAATGTCTTTAAGTTGCCATACTTTGTGTAAAAAAAACAACTAATGTGGCTGTTGGACCAAAACCAGAAGTTCACATTTGTTACTTCACGTTGGAATAACAAATGACCACAATACTCACGATTGAATCCGTTACACTCACCATTAAAAAGTTTCACTTGCCATTAAAAAAACTACACAACAGTAGTTCAAGGAAGTGCAACAGAGGATGACCAATATGTCTGCAATCTTATGCATGCTAACCTGTGAATATTGCACAGTGAACACAGTTGAGACTTCTGACTAAACATGTACGTAGAGTAATGGCCTTTCCTCAATTTTCCATATTACTGTATTTCTTCGAATCTAAGACGCATGTTTTTTCCCAATTAAGCATTTCAAAAAATGGGGTGCGTCTTAGAATCGAAGGTCTCCAAAAAGCACCCCAAAATGCCATCTTATTACTTACCGGGGCTTGGGGGAGCTTCAGGGAGGCCTGCATGACCCTCTGCAGGCCTCCTCGATCTTCAGTTCGGTGAAAAATGAAAATCACCGTTTTTTGCTGAAATGAAGATCAGGGAGGCCTGCAGAGGGTCGCGCAGGCCTCCCCAAAGCCCAGATAAGTAAAGAAATTGAATTTTCTGGCGGACCGCAAAGGCACTGCTCAAAGGCAGCAAGGTGATCGTCAGCTGCAGCAGGTGAGGCATGCTGGGGCGAGCTCTCAGGTTCAGGGAGAGCTCGCCGCTGAGCAGAGGGGGCAAAATGGCACAGTAATAATCGGATTGGCGAAATGGAGCGGCAGGCAAGCTGGGGAGAGTTGGAGCTGAGCAGACAAATTGAAGGACGGAGGTGCGTCTTGCAATCGATGGTTTTTGTTTTTTTTCTGCTGGTGTTCCTGAAATTAAGGTGCGCCTTTAGAATTGATGGCGCCTTAGACTCAAAGAAATACGGTATTTGGGACCTTTCTGTTTGGAGTGCCGAAAGCACAATTTTTCTGTATACAGGATCGAAAAACAGTCACCACTCTGCATCAGTGCATGGCATGCCTCCCCAGTTTTATCATAAATTTTACTCTCAATCTCAGCACTGTCCCAATCTGCAATTTGAGCATAATATCTTAGTTCCACCTGTGTATATCTGCAATAGAGGGATAAGAATTAAGTGAACAGTAAAACTGACGTTTTGTCTATTTTATTATAGTAAATGTATACAGTACTTTTGTACTAATGTATGGTATTTTGTTTTATTGCTATTTTGATTTAGATTGGAAACTACCTTGTAAATTATGTGAATTTTTCATGCTGGATATAAATATCTAAATATACTGTAATCTAAATAAATAGTATTTTGTTAATGTCCCCTCCCCCTGGCAAAGGGAGCATTAGTAGAGGCAGATCAATTGTTTTAAACGAACATATATATACTCACACATATAACGTCTAAAAATAAAACTAGCAGTGCACTCCTCTGCGTGTTTACTTAGAAGTAAGTCCCACACTGTGTTCAGTAGGGTTTGCTCTGCATGGTTGCTTGCAGCCTAAAATTAACTTTAAAAAAATCACATTTTTTCCACACACGATAAAACCTGAGTTTGAAAGAACATGAACTTCTGCTTTTTTTAAGTTTTGCAAGATGGAAATGCAACGCGACCAAATCACTATAAGGATAGCATCCTGGATTTCTACATTGTTTTCTATGAATATGATGAGTAGCAGCCACTTTTTAAAAAGATAACAGTACTAATTGAATGGCCGTTGCCGAAGCAGAGCTGAAAGGCCCATACCGTGAGGTATTTTTAAAAGATTAGAGTACTAATAATTGCGGAAGCTTTGTGGGCCTGTGATCATCACAGGCAGATCCCGCTCCTTCCAAAACCAATGCAGCTCCTCTGGGGTGACCCATCCGTTGCTCACATTTCTCCCACCCAGAAACCCTCCCATGTGACCCCCCTAGCCCCTCCTTCCTTGAATTTGCCCGCTCAAGCTCAGCAACAACTCTCCCCAGAATGCTCCGCGACGATCGGAAAAGCGCTCGTCAGCGAGGGCGGACGGGGCACACTGGGGAGAGCTCGTCGGCTGAAGTGCCGCCCCGGCCCCGCTCCAGCTGACGATCGGAAAGCCACTCTAGCGGTTCTGAGCGCCTTTCCAGTCATCGGCTAGGGCTAGCACTTCCGCCGACGAACTCCCCTCCTAGATTGCAAAGGCACTCGGCTCCTGAGCGTCAGCTGGAGCGCGGGGCACGCTAGGGCGAGCTCTCGCGAGGTCGCCAGCCCGGCTCGCTCTCTTCCTGAGCCTCCGGAAGTGAGTGGGAGGGGACAGCAGCATCGTAGAGATCTCTGCAGCATGGACAGCCCGCGCTCCAGCTGATGGTCAGGAGTGCGTTTGCTCACGATCGGGACTGGCGGCAAGGGGGCCGCAGAAGAAGGCTCCGGCGGGGGCTGCATGCTGGACCACCCCGGCCTATCGCAACAACCCCACCCCCAACACATGTAAAAACGATAAGTAGCAGTAAAAACTATCGGGATCCTTTCATCTTAAAACTGTTCTATATCTTCTCTATTTGCCAGGGTGATTGATAACACAGAATGTCAGTAAACCATTTATTTGGGAGCAAGAAGAGAAACAGCTCCATATTATATGGTGTGGACCAAGCAAAAGTTACCACTTCATCTTTCCAGGGAACTGCAGGCCAAAGTAACATTGGAAACCATGGAGATGGCTTTCCGCCAAACAAGCGTCACAAAAGACTTCCTTCACCTGAGCATAAAGAAATAAGAGATCCTTTTGGGGATGATGATGATTTTACAGCAGATGATTTGGAGGAAATAGATGTTATTGCTTCCCAGGCACTGACGCAAGTTGCTTCTTTCAAAACCCATGTCGTGCAAGCTGAGCGGAATGCAGAATGGCCTTCCCCACTGAATAACACCATCCAAACACCTGACAAAATATCTTCAGACCAATTTGGTATGTGTAGATTAGATGCAATTTGGTATGTGCATGAATAAGGAGTAGTGGTTTGCATCTTCATAGAGTTGGAAGGGACTTAAAAGATTCTCAAATCTAGCCTTACCAGAGTCCTGGAATCGAGGCATGCTTTGGTCTAGAGCGAACCCAAGCCGCTCACAAGTATGCACCATGGCTGCCCAATGTAGTTGCGTCATTGACTGGAAGCCCTGGAAACCGCAACTGCATTGGGCAGCCGCAGTGCACTGGAGCGGCTTGGGTCCGCTCTAGGCCAAAGCATGCTTCGATCCTGGGACTCTGGTAAGGCTAATCAAATCCCACCCCTGCCCATGCAGGCTGTCCACAGCTCCTCATTTAGACTAATAAGTACAGGTGTCCCCGCTTAATGATATTCTACTTAATGACCCCCAGATATACAACAGGGGTTGTTAGGCAGAATGTCTTTGGTCGCTTTCCCTACCTTTTGAAGTTTTAGGCCATTTCCTGGTCGTGGGCCTCTCCTCAGGCCTTTCCTGGTCTCTGAGGGCCTCAGAATAGCCCACAGAGGCCTCTGTAACACACTTCCAGGTTTCAGAGCAAACAGGAAGTGCCTTATGGAGGCCTTATGGTGGGTCATTTTGAGGCCCTCAGAGGGCCAGGATGGAAAGGCCTACGGAGAGGACCAGGACCAGGCCTAAAACTTCAAAAGGTAGGGAAAGGCCCATTTAACAACAGGCCTGCTTAACGATGGGGTTCAGGGAATGTATCCCCGTCGTTAAAATTACACAACCTAGTTCTATATATGATGGAATCATATATTCTGTTTTGCAGTAGTAAATGCTGCAAATGTTATATTAAGCACCTGTAGGATTTTTGTACTTCTGAACTTCTCTAAACCTTTAAGTACTAAATGGTCATATCTGTGAGTCTTTTAGGATTAGTTCACACAATCTGCCAGTGGAATATATGAATTGAAAAATTTGTAGAGCTTGGCACGATGTTGTATTCTATTTATGATGATTTATTCACTTGTGCAAGTCCCCACTTGATGTTTCAATCACTGAGATGAACATGCATGTGTGAACCAAGTTTTACAGTGTGCATAAAGAGAGCCTTGCACTTGGAAAGCAAATAACAAAAACAGACTTCAAAAATTAATCTCTCCCTCCCCATCCAGGTGGCATAAGATATTTTCACTTTTTGACAGCTTCCCATTTGCCCCTTACATTTCAAAAGCACAGTATCTATGATATTTGTGATCACTCAATACACCTATTCACCCACAATTATTATCACATTTTTGAACAAAGCTTTGTTTGGAAGGCTGCAGGCAGGGTAGTCATTTACCATATAATAAATACATAAGAATTTAATTCTGGTGTTGTGTGCAATATTGTGAGTTTCATAGTAGTGATTCTCTGCAAAGTAGAAGTTAATCTGGCCATCTTCTAGTTGTTGTTGCTTGTAATAAGCTAGAGACTGTAGTCTTCTACCTAGTTTCACATACTTCAGCTGAATTGAAATCAGTGGGACTTAGGTGGATGCTACACTGTGCAGGACTACGCCCACAGAGAACATCTGAACTTGATTTAAAGTTTGCGTTAAAGGAATGGTAAAGGTATTCGTTATTATTTATAAAACAGTATTTCTACCATTAGGTAAGTATAAATCACATATAAAACTAAATGCTGTGTTGTGTTTTGAAATATGCAGCATTCTTCGACTTAAGGCTGATCTACACGACAGGCAGAGGCTCCGCCGTTGCCTCTGCCTGGCGCCTCCGCGCTGGAAGCGGGGGAGTGTCTTCAAGCCTGTTGCCCCTCATGTTGTCCCGCCTTCCTAAGAAAGCGCAGTTGCTGTGTGGATGTAACCTCCAAGGTGATTGGTTGTTGTTCACATTGGCATTCAGCCACCCTCCCCCCCTCTCCTGTGATTGGTAGGCTGCAGCAGCTCCGCGAGCCACCTCCAAGCTCTGCCGTTACGCCCCCTAAAAAATAGAACACTCGACTTGGAGTACGCGGCAGTGGGGCGGAGGTCCGGCGGCTCCGCTGGATTAAAAAACGTTCCGCGACGCTGTCGTGTAGATCAGCCTTTACTGTTCTCGCTTTAGCTGCAACCTCCTATGCATAGGGATTAGTCAGAGGCTCAGTAGGGTTCTGCCCCCCCCCCCCCATGCATGCCCTGCAGCGGAGAGGAAATATGCAAAGTCTGCATGGTTCTTTTGTTCCTGGTACTGGCCTGATGTACTGCAGGGCACAGTGCCACTAGACCTGTATACAGATCAGTGTATACCTACGCTGGTGCCGGGTGTGTGTGTGTGTGTGTGTGCGTGCGTGCGCGCGCAAACCGCACCATGTGACACCCTCAGGGGTTACATTGTGAACTTTTTGTTGAAAAGCAGTATATAAATACTGTTAATAATAATAATAATAATAATAATAATAATAATGGTCAAAATTGTGAAAACCTTTGTCTTTAAGAATAATATCATCATGTTATATATCATTCGATGTGTAATGCAGAATGCAATGAAACAAACCGTTTCGAAATATCTGTATTCTATCAAAGGTTATGGCCACATAACAGAAAACAGAAAACATAACTTCCAAGAACCAGAAAATTATGATTAAAAAACATGTTTGAAAACGAGAATCACAGGCTTAAAAACAAAGTAAAAACATGTTAAAAACAAACATGTTAAAAACAAAGTAAAAACTCGTGGTTACATGTTTTTACTTTGTTTTTAAGCCTGTGATTCTCGTTTTTAAACATGTTTTTAAATCGTAATTTTCTGGTTCTTATAAAATTTATCTACATGACATCTTCACCCATATACCCTATTATAACTTCTTTGTGTAACAAAAAGTAGATTTCCTTAACTCAAAAAAGACCAATGAGACATTGTTCTGAGAGCCGAGTTGGTTACTGATTTGTTGGGTGACCTGTACTGTTATATATTAAAATAAATAAAGTTAATGCTGTCATACTGGGTGACGCAAACCCTTGTGATCAGTGGCGTCACTATGACGCACGACACCCTGAGGCAGGGATGACGCACGTCACCCCCCCGCCGCCGCACATCACCTGCCTTCGTGCGCCCCCCCAATTTGCCGCGCTGCCTTTGGCGGCGCAAAGGACTTACCCTCCCCCCGCTGCTGCCGGCTCCAAACGTTGTCCGCCTCCGGCTGTCTGGGGCCTTCTGACGAGGCCCAATGCGTCGATAAAGGCAAAAGGACAGCCCTTGCCCTCAGAAACAGTCTGCGCATGTGCAAAAAAGTAAAAGTTCACGTATCGACGCATTGGGCCTCATCAGAAGGCCCCGGACAGCTGGACTGGGTGACGCGCATGGGTGCGCGTGTCACCCCTTCTGCGCGCATCACCCCCCCCGGCAATCCCCCCGCCACGTTCTGTTGCCGCCTATGCTTGTGATGCCTTTGTTTAGGCTGCAAACATACATTAGGCTGTGAGTATAATATTGTAAATTTAAAGGTGTAATTTTGATTAAGCGGGAGGTGTGGCAATGGCATGGGGATGGGGTGATGATGCTTTTCCCCGCCCACTGCATGGGAGAAGGGTCATCATGGGGTGGCGCACTGGCCTCCCGCACTGGGTTACGCAAACCCTAGGAACGCCCCTGATACAGATGGACTCTGAATTCATGCCCTCAATTCAGAAAAGCTTTCATGACTTATGTCAAATACTAAGATCACAGTTCTTTGTCTCAACAGGAAGTAGTACAGATAAAGCGCTATCTCAAGACAAATTTAGAATTGAAACACTTCAAGCGCAACATGAGGAAGCTAAGAAGAAGGTTGGCTTTTTTTGCTTTTTTGAAGTTTTTGAACTTAACACCATGTGCCTGTGGGTGACGTTCCTGACCTATTTAAGACTTGGATCTCTTGGGAAAAATGACTCTACAGGGGGCAAGATCTATCTTGCAGCATAATTTTGTATATTGTGCTGCATATGAGTGTGAGAATGAGATGATAGGTGGCTGGCTTCACTACTGTGTGCATACACAGTCTTTTTACACCTTTGCAGGAATGGAAGTTGGATTTAAAAAGAAAAGAAAAAAACTGAGGGGCAAGTGGGAGTAGCAATAGTAAAGTACTTGACATACTTTTCGAGCTTTGATCCTTAAAAACAAGAAATAATGGACTGCCCCCATCCCTTGTCTTGGAAACAATGCAGAAAACAATTATAAACAAATGAATCGGGCTAGATTACTGTTTAAAACCCTTTAAACAGTTTTTGCTAAGGCTGCAATCCTTAGCACGCTTTCAGGAATGTAATTTTCATTTATATTAATTGGACTTGCTTAGAAATGTGTGGATGGGATTGAGGAGTAAGTTTTGGCAACCAATGCCTTGCATAAATATAAGCTATTTGCTTCCTCCTAAACCTGACACTGAGGCCAGCGGGTGGCGCAGCGGGTTAAACCGCTGAACCATAAGCTGTCGATCGAAAGGTCTGCAGTTCGATTCCCGCAACGGGGTGAGCGCTTCTGCCAACCTAGCAGTTCCAAAGTATGTCAATACGAGTAGATAAATAGGTACCGCTTGCGGGAAGGTAAACAGCGCTCCGTGTTCCAGCTGCATGCTACGCGCTGTGGCAAGGAGAGTCATGCCGGCCACATGACCATGGAGGCGTCTTCGGACAATGCTGGCTCTTTGGCTTTGAAATGGGGATGAGCACCACACCCTAGAGTTGGACACGACTGGACTTAATTGTCAGGGGATACCTTTACCTTTTTTAAACCTGACACTCAGGCTGCAATCCTATGCACACTTTCCTGAAAGTAAGCCCCATTGAAGACAATGGTACTTCTGAGAAGTCAAGCGTAGGATTGCACTCTCAAACTGCCCACTGTTTGTTCTTTTCTCCCAATACTTTCTTGGTGCTTTTCCTCTTGTATCTTCTATGTCCTGAGAGTTGTACATTTGGCCAGATGCATAACTGTGCCTTTCGGTCTTTGGAATTGGAAACAAAACCCTATCAGAGAGCCTAGGAAGGTTTATCACTTCTGATATCCAACAATCTCGGGCATAATAAGCCCCTCTTGACAAGTGGCAGGAACAAGTACAGCTGTGCTTACTAATGGACAGAACAGTGGGCTCGTGGACAGAATATTGAATGTAGAAGATACACGTTCAAATGCACTCAACTAGGGACTTGGCTGGGTGGCTTCAAGTGAGTTGTGATTACTCTGCCTTGCTTCCTGTTGGAAAAATGAGAATAGCCAGTTCACATATTACTTACAAGCAAGGTAACTTAAGCAGTGTGACTCACATTGTTTCTTCTTCTTTACCTGCTCCTTCACTTGGGGCTTCACAATGAGATGAACAAATACTGCAGAAGTGGGGAAAGAAATAGAGTGGGTTACTTCATTTGCTGCTTTTCCCACTACTTGGTTAAATGTGTGGACTAGCTTGAAGAGTTGTAACGATGAACTGCAAAGATATGCAAAATAAAGATGGTAGGACAGTCTTTCCAAATTGTTGTTCCTTTTGCTTAAACTAGTTCTGTGAATTTGCAGCTGAAAGAAATGCATGATGAAATTCTCATTAAAAATGGAGAAATCAAAATTTTACGGGACTCAATGCAGCAGATGGAATCCAAGATGGAGAAACAGCAAAAATCATACACATTTCTGGAAAAGGAGAAAGCTCAAATTTTAAGTGAAAAAGAAAAGGACTTTTCCAGACAGGTACTATATAATAAATGAAAAAAAAAATCGCATGAAAAACTTTTAGGTTTTAAAATAAATCCTTGTGTTTATAATTGTTTTGATGTATGTATTGATATACACAAATCTTTAATGAGGATTGTTGAAATGAAGAAAATGCAGATTGCCTAATTTGATGACTCGGAGTGTACAAATGGGAAAGTTCCATGCAATAAAACATTTGAGTTAAGGTCAACTATCTTAGTCATAGAAATTTGCTCTGTCATTTCTGCTTATGATTCTGATGTAAGGCAAGTGCAATGTCTATGCAATATTTTACTAGCAAAGCTGTTGAAACAACCTAGCATGAGCCACATGTCCATTGGCAAGGAAAGAGTTGGGACCAAACTGTTAAGCAAGCTCTTGACATTTCCAAGTTGGAATGGAATCATTTGCGGAACTCTTTTATTCCCCATAACAACATCTCTGCTATTGTGTCTAAGCCCTCATTGTTTTTCTAAAGCACTTCAGAATATTTGTACTGCTGATATGGCTATTCAAACAGCTGCATTTTTTAAATATAATTTCTGTTTGTAAAATTTGTGTTGAATTTGTCTGAGCATACTGGTGGTCAGTTGCAATGTAACTTTTTTCTCCCTAAATTGTATAGCTTGAAACGAGCCCCATCACTTGCGAGCATATGGATTTGTATGTAATAAGGAGAGAAATGTGAACAAAGCAGTATAAGCCGTAGTAGTAAAATTGTTTCTCTTTAATGCTTGATGTTTTAATAATGTTGGATATTCTTTCACGGAGTTTCTAATACCAATTTCTAATACTAATTTATTCTTTCAGTTACAGTCACTGCAGTCTGAGTTGCAGTTCAAAGATGCTGAAATGAATGAGCTGAGAATGAAGCTTTTGAACTGTGAAAGAATTAAACCTGTTACTCCTTCAGTTTCGTATACTAGGTATAAACTAAGTTCAAATCTATTAGTATGCAAGTCCACTCTATTTCACACAGTTAGATCATCCTTTTTATAGGTGACTATAATGAGCTTCATAATTGTTTCCTCTTGCTGCATATAATTGAAGCAATTATATGACTGAACACAAAGCTAGGGGACTCAAAAAGGAACACAAGACCTTGTTGTAATAGTTTAAAATCTGTTAAATTTTAAATACTTCATTTTGCTTTAATGTTTAGAAATGTTTATTATTATTAAGATTTACAGTATATACCGCTATTTAACAAAAAAGTAGTTTGTTGAACTGTTTATGTAACTAAACAAATAAATAATAGTTCTCCGTCCCTGAAGGACTCACAATCTTAAAAGATGCAGAAGAGACACCAGCAACAACCACTAGGAAAGGCATGATGTTGAGGTGAAAAGGGACAGTTGATCTCCCCCTGCTAAATATAAGAAGACACCACTTTAGAAGATGTCTCTCTTATTGAAATTATGTGGGATCAACTATAGCTATCGTACCTGTATGTTCATTGAGTTTGTTCTGAAGTTTCTTTTGTATGTTTGTTTATTTATTTAAAAAAATTATATCCCGCCTTATCCTATGCCGAAGGCAAATGCCCAAGGCGGCTTACAACAAAAATTAAAATACATAATTTAAAATAATACATAAATTAAGTTTAAACAATACATAACTAAATTTAAAAATCAATGTTATAGTAGTGGGTGCCTTGGGAGGTTAGTGCCTTGGGAGGAGGGGAGCACTGACCTTTTTTACCACATAAAACCTTTTGTGCACACAGCACTGATACTGTACCTGAAGTTGGGAAGAAGGCTCAGTAAGCTTTTGACACCTCTTAGAAACTTCCTTCTGAAAACTCCCTCTATGGACATATTTGTCTCCTTTCTCCCTTTGTAAGTGCAAGTGCATGAGTGGGGGGGAGAGGGCTGCCCCTGCTTGTTTTAATAGGCAGTTTCAGAGTGAAGAGCAATTTACAACCCAGTAGGGCCTGCACCGGTGGAACACATGTTCCGCCGGCACGCGCTGTCGCAAGTGCCATAAAGCGCTTTGCAACAGCACAAGGAGCAGGTCAGCACGGGGGTGGGGAGAGGACGAGAAGGGTTGGAACGAGGTGGGGGAGGGCAAAACGGGCCAGTGATGAGGGCGGGGGTGGGCGGATCAGGCGCAGGAGGGGGGCAGAATCAGCAGCGCCGGCATCCACCATATCCAAACCCCTTTCCCGGGCCTGATCTGCCTGCATGGATCAACGTGAAATTGCGCCAGTGATAATGCTGGTGCAGGTCCCAGTTGACCCGTTGCAGCTGCTAGGGTTTACCCTGGGGCAAGGGGACAAATGTCCCCTTACCCCGAGGAGACCTCCAGCAGCCAAAAATCCCCCACGGGATGCAGCGAAGCCCGCACCACTGCATCGCTGCGTGGTGATTTGTTGGGCTGTTATTCCTAGTAATCAGGAGCGTGCAGGGATGTGCTCCTTTCCTTAATTTGGATGTGGTTGCTCACTCATTACTTGCCCCCTACTCCCCTAAAATAACTGTACTGGGAGATCCTGCATTTATTGGGCCATGAGGGAATCACTTAGGTCATCTGAGGGGGCTCTCCTGCGAGTGCCACCTCTGTCGCAAGTTAGGGGAGTGGCAACACAGGGGCGAGCCTTCTCCGCTGTGGCGCTACAACTGTGGAACTCCCTGCCAGGGGATTTGAGAACCACCCCCTCATGACTTTTCGGCGAGGGCGCAAAACATTTTTATTTCGTCTATCGTTTGGGTGATGGGTTGTGGTCTGCCTCCTGTGTCTCAAGATGCTCTGCCAAGCTGCTTCTCTGCTCCACACTGTCGCCCCCTCCCCTAGTGGATTTTATTGTTTTTAAATTTGTGTATGGTTATGTATTTAAATTTATTTTATGTATTACTGTATTTATTGGCGTATAAGATGCACTTTTTTGTCTAAATTTGTGACCCAAAATAGTAGGGTGCGTCTTATACGCCAATACTAAAAAATCCCTCTCCCCCCGCCCGTTTTAAAGCATTTTTGGGCTTACCGCGTTTTTTCAGGAGCCGGAGAGCTCCCTTGTGCTTTCTTCCCTGACTAATCTATCCGATCTACAGCTGTTTGCTGGGTTTAATTTATGCACGTGCATGAGTTGAGCTTCTCAGCAGCCAGCAGAGGGCGCTGTGTTCCTCAGTTCAGTTCAGCTGAGCTGCAGAGGGTGTGGTCTTTCCAGCTCTCCTCCATGCTGAATGAATGCAGCTTGGGTAAGCTTCTGAACTGGGCCTAATTGGGAGGCTTTGGAAACTGTGCATAGGTGGGGTGGGGTAAGAGTTGAATCTGGGTTTTTTTTTGTACTTTTATGTTTTTTACTTTGGAAACTGCATGGGTGGGGTGGGGTGGGGGAAAAGAGTTTAGTCTGGGGGGTGGTACTTGAGATTTATGTGTTTACTTTGGAAACTGTGCATGGGTGGGGTGGGGGAAAAGAGTTGAGTCTGGGGGTTTTGTACTTGGGGTAAATGTTTTTTACTTTGGAAACTGTGCATGGGTGGGTTGGGGGGAAAAGAGTTGAGTCTGGGGTTTTTTTTGTACTTGGGATTTATGTTCTGGTGCATTTTGTTCATGTGTCTTATTGCTGTGTGTTTTAAAAGAGATCCTGGTATTTTTGTGCAATTTATGTAAATTAGCTAATTAAGCAGCCAAGCGGTAAGTGGCCAAGTGGCCCAAAAATGCTTTAAATCTTTTTTTTCTTGAAACCCAGGGCCAAAAGGAAGGTGCGTCTTATACGCCGATAAATACGGGTATTTTAAATTATTTATTTGCCTTGGGCATTTGCTTTTCGGCATAGGAAAAGGCGGGATATACATTTCTTAAATAAATAATTTTCCTGATTTGTTAGATAAAACCTAAAACATTTAGCCCTACTGGATCAAGAAGATAATGGGTTGTATTTTAAATCGTTCCACTTATGTGAGCTTTTGCATGTGGAAATGATAGCACGAGATTCTTGCTTATGGAATTCCAAATGGTCTCCTGGCTTGGCTTTGTGCTTGCACAATGATTTGTGTAAATTTTATCAGTTCTCAACTGATGAGTATAGTTTTCCCATGACCAGGTTGTGTGTCATGTTTCCTATTGGCCTAGGCAGCTGCATGCAGAATAGTGCAAAATGCCACCTTAATTTCACATGTGTTCCTTAGGACACAACCCACTATGTTTAGATAATCATAGGATCCTGATAATTCAGTAATTCACTTCTACCTACAGAAAGGGTAGATCCTGTCCCCCCTCCAGTATGTGTGCATATTGATTGTGAAATTAGGGCAAATATATTATTCAGTACCTTCCACTTATTCTGTTATGGTTGTTAATTAAGTATGCAATTTAAGCTCATTTATTTGGAGGTATATTCCAGTGAAATCCGTAGACCATACAATATTTTTATAGTCCATGTAGTATATAATCCATGAAGAAAGTCCTGAAGTTAAATGCTTTTATGGAGTTAATTTGAATACTGTATTTGATTTTAATATTTTAGTCCTAAGAAGAGTTCTTCTATCATTGTAAAAGATGAAAGATGTTCTCAGAATGAAAAAAAGTGTTATCCTACAAAAGAGTCTTTCAGATGTGAGATATCACCCAAAGCATCCTGCTCTAAAACGCAGCTGCTTGGCCAGCCTTCTTGGATTAATGAGGGTAAGTGAATTATTGATTGATTGATGGTGAGACAATTTGTCTGCTGCTCAGAGTTATTTTATTCCAACCTTTATATCAGGGCTGGCCCTTTCATGAGGCCAGCTGAAGCAGTTGCCTCAGGCAGCAGATTGGCAGGAGGTGCTCATCTTGGTCAGCTTACTTGCTTCTGCTGCTCCTCTTCCTCCACATTTCCTGTCCAGGGAGTGAGAGGAGCAGAGGCTTGACTCATCACCAGGTAAAGGAGGGGCCGCATTTGGCATGCTGCCTCAGCCCCCAAGAGGTCTTGGGCCGGCCCTGCTTTACTTTTCAGAATCAAATCTCTCCTGAAACAATAATGACTTCAGCTAATTAACATTGCTTTGGTTAGGTCATGCCCCCACCTCCACTCTGAACCAGGAAGACAAAAGAAAATATTTCTTTACCCAGCGTGTAATTCATCTGTGGAACTTCTTGCCACAGGATGTGGTGATGGCACCTGGCCTGGATGCCTTTAAAAGGGGATTGGACAGATTTATGGAGGAAAAGTCCATCATAGCTTACAAGCCATGATGGGGAAAAGCAACCTCCTAGTTGTAGGAGTAGATTTTCTCTGCACCAGGTGCAAGGGAGTGGCGACTGGACACAGGTATCTTGTTGTCTTGTGTGCTCCCTGAATCATCTGGTGGGGCCACTGTGTAATACTGGAAGCTGGACTAGATATGCCTTTGGCCTGATCCAGCAGGGCTCTTATGTTCTTATGCCATGTGTGTTCCTGTTAACCTGCCCAGCTACCACAGACTGCAACTTCACCTGAACAGTACTAGCAATTGTATTATGAATATTGGTTCAGGCTGCCATTTTATGATGCCATTTTTCCTGCTTAGTTGGGAGTGGCATTTATTCAGGGGCATCACACTTTAGGAAGAAAGCTTCAAACTAAACCTACAGTAAAAACTAAAGTGTTTACTAAAGTGTTTACTTTAGTTTTACTAAAAACTAAAGTGTTTACTGTAGAACAAGGGTGGGGAACCTATTTGCGGCGGAGGGCCATTTTCCCATGGGGAAAATGTGTCGGGGGGCCGTCCATCCAAAATTTTTGCACCCCTCCACCGCAAACTTGCACCCCCCCCTTGCTCTCCTTACTTTCAGGCTCAGAGACTTCTTTTTTGCAAAACAAACCTTCTCCTTTAACTTGAGAAGGGGAGGGGGTTGTTTGTTTGGGATGAAATGATGCGCTGCTCCCGGGACAAGGCTTTCCTTTCCACTTTGGAAAAGGGTTTCAGAGCGATTTTGCTGGTTTGGGTTGTTGCTGCATTGAATTGTGTTTTGGGTCGCTGCATTCTTTCTTTGCTTTCTTTTTTTCCCCACCGCCTTACTTTGCTGTTTTGGAAGCTGCCAGTTGCAGTAAGAGCTGCGCTTAAAGGGGAAGAAGCAAATGAGGAAGGCTTCTCTGCGCGCGCCCCTCCTCCTCTTTTTATGTTTCTCCCTCTCTCTCGCCCCCTCCAAGATTTAAAACTGGAACTCGTGAGCCATGTGGAGCGCACACTTTCCTTGCGATGTGGATCATCAAGTTAAACACGTCTCCTTCTCTCCCTTTCTCCCCCCCCTCCTTTGCGAGCAAAAACAGTGAAAGGCAGAATGAGACAGAGACCGACAGGGAGTCAGAGCCAAGCTCGCAGGGCTCTTTTAGGAACTCTGCCTGCCTCACTTGTGTTAACCCTTTGCGTGGGGAAACGGACAGCCCATGATCCCCGCGCGGTGTTTGGGCGGTGACTAGGGCTGCTTCGATCAGCTGCTGCTGGTAACAAATCTCCGTAACGGAGATGACCTGCTCTGGCTTCTGTGAATAGGGTGGTGAGGATTTCAAGACAGCCCGGAACCCCCAATCATGCACCCAGATGGCCTGGGAGCCTTCAGAGCCTCGTAGCTCCGGCTGCGAGGGAGAGGGGTTCCTCCTTGAACCTCCTCCTCCCGACTGCAGAGTCTGTAAAGCGAGCAGTAGCTGCTCCTGTCTCCCGGACAGACAGTGGCTGTTGCACCACCCGCCTGGAATGCTCCCTTCTCCTGGCTCCCTTCAGAAGTGCCCGCAGGCAGGAGCCACAAACGCAAGCAAATCCTTCTAGCGCATTTTTTTAAAAACGATCTGGTCGCCACCGCTCAGCTGTGAGCTCCAGTAGAGTGGGAGGGGAGGCTGCTTCAAGGGCGGTGAGCACGGGCTTGGAATGGGCGGAGCTTGGGCGCAGAAAGAAATTATGCTATAATTAACAAGTAACAAGTCTTCCGGTCTGGTCTTGCGCAGGCCGGACCTTATGGAATCCGGACCAGTCTTGCGCAGGCCGGACCGGATTGCCTCAGGGGCCGTAAACGGCCCGGGGGCCGGAGGTTCCCCACCGCTGCTGTAGAACTTCATGTAGTCTTATGGATCTTAAATCACATTATATTTCTGGAAAAGCCTGTTAATACTGTATAAAGAATGACTCCTACAGTTCATTGCTAGACTTGTTCAGCATCAGCTCACACTCACATCCTTTGCTTTTTACAACCTTTTCCCAGCTGGAGAGATTCTTAGTTCAGTAGATGTTTTGTTGGGTTCCTGGACATAATAGCAATTGAAATTGAAAGGCAACTAACTGACTAAACCAGTGATGGCGAACCATTTGGGCTAGGTGTGTCAACATTTTTGAAAATGCCTAACTTGACTCTGCTGGTGTGTCGCCTCCCCCCCCCCAAACTTTTAATAGTACTTTGACTATTGCTACTTTTAATAATAATTTTGAATTGAACTGAACTGAAAACAATTATAGAACACATTGCATTTTATTTAACATCAATGAATGACTTTTTTGTTGCTGTTTTACTAAATACAGTAATAATTTGAAAGAAGTCTGCCAGAATCCCTGCCCTAACAAGCCTGTAAAACTTTTGCAAAAATATAAGGTGTGTCAGAGCCCTGGGGGAAACGCTGGCGTGTCACCCAAAATGACCTCGTGTGTCACTTGTGACACACGTGTCATAGGTTCGCCATCACGGGACTAAACAATCAGGATGGCAACCCAGCTTAGGTGCAAAACGATTTTGCTAAGTGACTTCTATCTTCAAATCTAAGTACAATGGCATGAGTTGTGGGAAAGCTAGAATAACAATAAGCTGTTTGAGCTGAATTGTAAGTCAATTCACAAGAATTGTGAATTCGAGAGAGAGGGCGGTGGTTGAGCTCACCAGGCTCCGCTTCTCCTCACAGAACTGGAGCTTAGCCTTTGCGACCCGTTCGCTAGGCTGCTGGCTCCGTTCTGCCTTCATCATTGGCCTGCGTGGCTTTTAAATAGTCTGTGGTGCTCTTAGGTCCCGCCTCCTTTTCCCCCATTGGTCCAGGTGCGGCATCTTCATTGGCCCCGGCTTCTGTCATTCCTTCCCTGTATCTATGCTGCCATTGACGCTGGGGCCGTGCTATCCCGGGGCGGGCTATTTGGCTTTTGAATGACGGTGACTTCGTCCAATCATTTCCTTTCTCTTCTTTAGGTTCTAGCGGCTTGTTTTTTCAAGCCGCCCAAGTCCAGGCGCCTCGTGGAGACGGAGGCGCTTCCAGTGAGTCCGTGGGGCACCTTGTGGAGACGGAGGCGCTTCCTGTGAGTTCCTGGTTCTCAGGTAAGTTTGTTATGGGGTCCTTTGCTTGGTGGGTGGGTGTCGCCGGTGTTGTTGTGCCTCCTGAGTGTTCGGGACCCTCAAGTCCCGGACATCAATAATATACCAGTCACAGTCACATGCATTCCTTAAGAATCATAAGCAGGAAATTATGCTGACTTGGCTAAAACAAATGGGGTCCTGTTGGAGAGGCTTCACCAGTGTGCGAGCTTTGCAGTAGTTTCCTTGTTGCTTGATTGTCCAAGCCTTCTTTATGCTCGCCAAACTCTTCTGTAAACTCCAGCCACCTGATCATCACCATGCAGAGCTAGCTTTGTTTCTGGGTGAAGTTACTGATTTGCATGTTCTGTTTTATGAAAAACAATAGGTTGGTTGTCCTCCTTTAATTACCTTGAGAGTGGATGAGATCTGGCTACCCATTACTTGAATGGAAACTTGGAAGTGGCGGCTTGAACTGTTACCTTGTCTTTGCCACAATATGGCTTTCACCATATTTTTTAAAACAGCGTGCGTGTGTGCGTGCATGTGTGTGTGGAGAGGAGAGGAGATCTGATGAGGCAGGGCATTGCTTGCCCAAGGCCACCTATTCTGCAGGGCTTCAAACTGTCCATCCCATCCCTGTGTCTTGAACATCAGTTTGATTTGCAAAAATCAGCCAGTGACTCTTGTAATAAGGTGAAGGTAAGGGTTATCACCTGCTAATGTCTGCAGATCAAACTGCACACTGTTGAAAGCAGGAGCTGATAAAAGGTTGACAGTCCTATCATTCAGAATAAGTTCAAGTTTAAAATGGTACCCTCTTATTTTTCAAGTGCTCAGTTGGTGTCAGCTTCCGGTAATGTAAACCTATTGGAATACAGTTACTGTACAACTAGCCTGTGGAGGAAATGTAAGTGTTGATATAAAAGTTATAATGTAGCAAGATGACACTTTAAACCTGCATTAGTGTCTTTGTTTGGTTCAGTTAAATCAAACCATGAAAAATGAATGTCAGCAATAGTATTGTCCTGTGATAGTCTTAAACAGGATTAAGCCTAAAACCACTTTATTTTGCTGCTTGGATTACTACAAAGGTTTTTTTCCAGACAGTAAGATGCCTGATCTTGATACTGAGCCTGTGAAACAAGAAAAGAGTTACCGGTACTTCTGTGCTCAAAGACAAGGTAACACCTACTCCAATTAAGAAATCCTTTAATTACCTTCTTTTATTAGGAATGGGAACCTAGATTAGAAAGTATAGAACATGATTCCCTCGAGGTAGTAGGAACCCCCAAATATTGTGCAATGTTGGGAGGTGGAAACCTTATAAGATGTCACCGAGTTCCTTCCTGTAGATGGGCCCATTTCCCAGAATGTTAGCCATTTCCAGACTCCTTTGAGTTTTAAAGTAAACCAATCAGAAAATGTGCAATGTTTTTTCTAAACGTGACAGTTACAGTACTTCAAAGCAACAAATGAAATGAATAGAAACATGGTAATGTCAAAGCAGCCTTATACATGAACCTAGTCACAATCAAAGACTTGGATCCAAAGGTGTCCTTTCAGTAGCAGAAACCCTTTTCTGCTTATGGAAAGGCTGTTTCCAGTGTAGTGGAAGTGTTGTGTAAGAAAAGTGACCCTAGATCCAGAAGGATTCCTTCATTTGCACAAGCTCTTTTCGAAACCATTTTTATGATCCTCTGAGTTTATATTGTTACTGTCTATATTGACTTTGTTCAACACATTTTTTGTACTGTAATGCAACCTCCAGTACGTTGTGGCTGTTCACTGTGATATTTATCACATTTTTTCTAATGGTGCTTGCACAAGAGTTCACAGAACAGCAATAAAGCATGTTCTCCTGTTTCTCACTGTTTGGACTAGAAGCAACAGAAAATAAATATGATTAAATAAACAAGAGGTGTCAGACATTTTGTTTGTTCTTAATGTTAAACTAATAGAGTTTCTAGCTACATTGAAGATTAATATGAATTCCTGCTAACTTATCCATTTCAAACCAGCCAGGCCAAGGTTGTTATAGTTACCCAACGTGTACCTTGTTGATGGTATCTCAGGGTCTTTAAAAGGGACTATTTAACCATTCATTTAACAGATAAAGCCATAAATTTAACAGCTCAGTATTTTTATTTATTTATTTATTTATTTAAAGAATTTGTAGCCCGCCTTTCTCCCGAAGGCACTCAAGGCGGCTTACAACATATTAAAATACATATAAACAACTTTAAAACAATTAAAAACACTTGAGATTAAAAACAACCCCAATGGGTCACCAGCATTTACATATATAACCATTTGTTAAAAAGTCAGCCCACCGTGTCAGACATTAAAAGCAGTCCTGAATAAAAACGTCTTAAGGCCCCGCCGAAAAGCCTCTAAAGAGGGAGTCGTTCTTAGTTCCAAGGGGAGGGAATTCCAAAATTGGGGCGCCACCGCCGAGAAGGCCCTACTCCGCGCCGCCATCCCCCTCACTTCCGCCAGTGGCGGCACGGTCAACAGGGCCCCCCCTGATGACCTCAGAGTACGGGTCGGATTGTAGGGAAGGAGGCGGTCCCTCAAATACCCTGGACCCGAGCCGTTAAGGGCTTTAAAAGTCAAAACTAGCACTTTGAATTGTGCCCGGAAACGAACCGGTAGCCAGTGTAGCCGCCGAAGCAACGGTCCGACTGAGTCGAACCGACAAGCCCCGGCAACCACCCGGGCCGCCGCATTCTGCACTAGTTGCAGTTTCCGAACAGTCTTCAAAGGCAGCCCCACGTAGAGCGCATTACAGTAATCTAGTCTAGATGTCACTGTGGGCATGGGTCACTGTGGGCATGGGTCACTAGGGCATGGGTCACTATTTTTAATTATTAGTTCAGCTGAGTTTGGATTTGGAGTTGCTGTAACTGGCTCAAACAAGGTTTGTGGATTTGAACATCTTTCAACTGAATCTGTAACTACAAGGGGTCCTCGCTATCCACTTCTCTATTAACCAATTGCCCACAGTTTCAAGTTCAATTTATTGAGGAACAATGTGTAAAAATTCCCCGTACTTAAGGGGATCCATAGATTTCTGCAGATTGTCAAAACTGCCGTGCCATCAGTAGCATAGCTGGGGGGGGGAAGCGGCACGGTAACTGCTGCATGGTCGTACACGGAGGTGCATGGTGCCCCTCCCTACTTGCCGTCGGAGCCATTCTGGCAATGAAGGCAACATTGCCTTTGCTGCCAGACTGACTCCGACGCGAGTGGGAGGGGCCACTTTGCACCTTCGTGTAACTCCATACAGCGCTTAACACTGGCTACTCACAACTACCTGATTCCCTTCCTTTTGCCTTCTCTTGTCAGTTTCCTTTCCTCTTTCTCATCTCCCCTGCTCCTCTGCTCCCTGCTTTATTTCCCCCTTTAAAGGGCTCCCACTAGCCATCTAGCCCCACCTCTGCAACATTGCTGTCAGTTGTGAAGCTGACGGTATCTCAGTGATGATGTCATCGCTGAGACCTGTTGATCCAAGTGGCCGCTATGGCTCCATGTAACCTTCTCAAGGCTGCTGGGGATTGTTGGAGCTTACGCATACATGAACATGTTTCAAGGTTTTTTTTAAAAAAATACTTTATTTAAATTGTTACACTGTTTTGTAAAGTATAAATGTTTTTGGGTGGTTGTTTTAAATCTTCTGTTCCCAATCAGAGTCCATACCATTATATCCTATAGGGGGAAAAAAATACCCAACTAACTGCAGATCACTAACCATTTCAGGGTTTTTTTGTCCCCGTGACCCTCAGATAACGCAAACCCTCTATATCAGCAATCTTTACCCCCAAATAGAAATTAAAGATTGGGGTTGGGGTTTTTTTTTGCCTGTGAATGGCTGTGTTCATACTGGACAATGATATCTTTAGCAAGTCATCTTGTCTTACTCCTGGTGTTTTTATAAGCATAGGTGCAGATTAGTTTGGCTGAAAGTTCTAGTAAAGCATAATTTACTGTAGGTTTCATGACATCCGACTGCTTTTGAAGTCAGAAATAGTCAGAATCTTCTGAAAATAGAGCAATCCTGTACATCCTTTAAGCCTGCCTAAAGTTCCAGCCGCGGTATCCTGATCCCGTTCCTGGGCCGCAGCAGCACGGCTTGGGAACACCTCGGGAGAAGGGGACGTTTGTCCCCTTCCCCAAGTATAGGGCTGCCTGGGGCCTCTGAAGCTGACGTACATCCGAGGCCGCAGGGTAAGGCCGAACCGGGCTGGGAAAGGGTTGGGGTTGAGGATATTGGCGGAGCATGCTTGCTGCCCAGCCAGCCAGCCCTCCCTCCGCCCCTGACCAACCGGTGCAGGACTTACCTCCACCAGTGGGTGCCGGGTCTAGAGGGTGGCAGAATAAGGGCTGCCGGCCTCCACGCCAGCGGCCCTTACTCCAGAGTTGTCACAAACTTGCTTTACAGCTCCGCCGCTCTAGGTGCTCCGCCACTCTATGACTTGCGCTAGATCAGGCTGTAAGTATTCTCTGACTCACACCTCAATTCTATATTAGCCTTTCTTCAGTATCTACTTTGTGGCTTATATCTTTCCTTTCTTGCACAGGTGCCATAAAAATGATGGCATAGCTAGTTTTAAAACAAATAAATTACCAGTAGGTGTTGTTCCCTTTTAAAATGTAGCCATTTTGAAGAACTTGCATAAGAACATAAGAAGAACCCTGCTGGATCTTCCTGTATCTCACAGTGGCCCCACCAGATGCCTCAGGGAGCACAAAGACAACAAGATACCTGTTTCCTGTTGTCACTCCTTTGCACTTGGCACAGAGAGAACCTACTTCTAAAGCCAGGAGGTTGCTTATGGCTTGTAACCTGTGATGGATTTTTCCTCCATGAATCTATCCAAACCCCTTTTAAAAGCATCTAGGCCAGGTGCCATCACCACATCCTGTGGCAAGGATTTCCACAGATAAATTACACGCTGGGTGAAGAAATATTTTCTTTTGTCCTTGGTTATCTCTTTTCAAGTCAAGTGGACTTTTTTAGAAGGGTGTGTGTGTGTGTGTGTGTGTGTGTGTGTGTGTGTGTGTGTGTGTGTGTGTGTGAGATCTTCAGAGGCCCCTTGGTATCCGCGGGAGTTCAGTTCTGGTCCCCTTGTGAATACTGTGAATCCACGGGTGCTGAAACCCAGCACCCAAGGCCACACTAACTTACCCAATCCTGTAAGGGAGGCTCCAAAGTCCTCTTCTGCATCGCGCCAGGCCTGCAACCACCTTCATAGGCCTCTGCGGGCCTCAGAGCATGTTTCCAAAGCGACCGGAAGTCACTTTGGGTAAACCAGAAGTCACTTCCGGTCGCTTCAGAGACACATTCTGAGGCGTGCAGAGGCCTATGAAGGCGGTTACAGGCCTGGCACAATATGGAGGAGGCTTCTGGCTCGGCATCTGCAAATGCTGAGACCGCGAATGCCAAGGGGCCACTGTATTAAATTGAATTGTATTAAATTGAATTCTTCTCTTCCTCTTAATGCACCTACCTTTAGTGATGAACTAAAGAGCAAATGCTTATGCACCTCACTTACAAATGTAATATTTGGGAATTTCCCACTCCTGTTTCAACATATATTTTGGATTTATATATCATTACAGGTTCCATTTTGATAAATGCACTGATGAAGCAGGCTGTTGTTCCAGGCTCATCACTAGGATTCTGTTACCTTCTTAGCAGTAATGCTGAAACTTCGCCTGGACCTGTCTTGCAATCTGGTTCTTTCAACATGTATGTTTTAACCAATTTATAAGTTTAAAATAGTTATATCAAAATAGAAGCAAAAACAAGACAATTACCAAATTAGAAAAGTATGGTTACTACATATTTTGTAGTAGTAGTTAGGCCCCATCTAAAAAGACCACAATACAGTACTGTAATTTAGATAAACAATTCAGCTTGGTTGAAAAAGCAAACATTCTCCACAGGTAGGGGCTGTAGCTCGTGTAGGAGCATCTGCTTTGCTTGTACACTGTCCCAGATTCAATCCCTGGCATCTCCAGGTAAGACAGAGAAAAACGCCTGTCTGAAACAGTGGAGCTGCTAATTAGAAACAGCTGCTAATTAGTGTTGACATGACTATACTGATCTAGGTGGACCAATGATCTAATTCATAATTAGGCAACTTCTTTTGTTCACAGTCGAATGCTAGCATTAAGAGATCATATTATGGGGAGGGAAACCCATCTATTAAAGTCACTTTCAAGGTATTTTTTTAAAGAAAAGTAGATTTCTAACACTCATTTTCAGATCAAATAGAAAAATAAAAACAAAAACCAATAGAATAACTGTTAGATCTTAGAGTCTATTAATCAAGAGATTTTTCTACATTTGAGGGTAGCCACTTGTTGAATGCAACATTTTCATTAATTTATATCCTCTGATATACAGAGGATATGGAAATTATGATAATTTATATGCTGATCTGGTCAGGACTCTGGCTCTGAGAGTTTAATCGTGGCTGTCAGTGTCACTATAAAAATACAAGGGAAGTAAGCTTTAGCATAGTATATATGTGTATAATCAAATCTCGCTGAAGGCAAGATGGCTTTTGAATGGAAAAAAATGGAAAATTACGGGGGGGGGGCATATCTGCTATCCACGGATTCATTTATCTGCGGATTGCAAGGAGCCCCCCCCCCCGCACCCATTACCTTAATTAAGGCTCCAGCACCGGCATGAAGCCAGCACATCTCTTCCTTTAAACAAACAAGGCGGCTAGAGAGGCTCCCAACATTAAACAGGAACAAGAAAGCTTTCTGCTTCCTGTTTAACATTGGGAGCCTCTAGTATGCAGGCTGTTTGCCAGCTCGTCGTTTGTTTAAAGGAAGAGATGTGCTGACCTCATACCAGCGCTGGAACCTTAATTAAGGTGATTGGCATGGGGGGACACGGGGATAGCGTTCCCCCATCTGCAGATTCCAGTATCCACGGAGGGGGCAGGAACCTATCCCCCACAGATATGGGGGGGGAGTAGCTTTGATCATCTTGCACAGTCATCCCATCAGTCTTATTTTGAGTCTTGTATTGGAGATCTGCTACTCAATCCTAGGCATGTCTACATAGGAACATAAGAAGAGCCCTGCTGGATCAGGCCAAAAGCCCATCTAGTCCAGCTTCCTGTATCACACAGTGGCCCCACCAGATGCCTCAGGGAGCACAAGACAACAAGATAACCTGTTTCCCGTTGACACTCCCTTACACCTGGCACAGAGAAAACCCACTTCTAAAACCAGGAGGTTGCTTATGGCTTGTAACCTGTGATGGTCTTTTCCTCCATGAATCTGTCCAAACCCCTTTTAAAGGCATCTAAGCCAGGTGCCATCACCACATCCTGTGGCAAGGAGTTCCACAGATGAATTACACGCTGGGTAAAGAAATATTTTCTTTTGTCTGTTCTAACTCTCCCTCCACTCAATTTTAGTGCGTGTCCCCTGGTTCTGGTGTTGTGCGAGAGGGAGAAGAATTTCCCTCTATCCACTCTCTCCATCCCATGCATAATTTTATACGTCTCAATCATGTCCCCCCTCAGGCACCTTTTTTCTAGGCTGAAAAGCCCCAGACGCTGTTGCCTTTCCTCATAAGGGAGGTGCTCCAGCCCACGAATCAATCTGGTCGCTCTTTTCTGCACCTTTTCCAATTCAATTATATCCTTTTTGAGGTGTGGTGACCAGAACTGGACACAATACTCCAGATGTGGCCTTACTATCGATTTGTACAAAGGCATAATGATATTGGCCGTTTTATTCTCAATCCCTTTTTAATGATCCCGAGCATGGAATTGGCCTTCTTCACAGCTGCCGCACACTGGGTCGACACTTTCATCGACCTGTCCACCAGCACCCCAAGACCTCTCTCTTGATCCGTCACAGACAACTCAGAACCCATTAGCGTATATGTGAATTTTTGGTTTCTTGCCCCAATGTGCATCACTTTGCACTTACTTACATTGAAGCGCATCTGCCATTTTGATGCCCATTCTGCCAGTTTGGAGAGATCCTTCTGGAGCTCTTCACAATCCCTGCTGGTCTTCACCACCCGGAAAAGTTTAGTGTCATCTGCAAACTTGGCCACCTCACTGCCTATCCCCAACTCCAGGTCATTTATGAATAAGTTGAAAAGCACCGGTCCCAAGACCGATCCTTGGGGCACACCGCTTTTCACCTCTCGCCATTGTGAAAATTGCCCATTGACTCCCACTCGCTGTTTCGCTCCCACATGTCTACTCTGAAGTAAGTCCCACTGAATTCTGTGAGATTTACCTCCTGGAAAGTGTGTATGGTATTGTAACCCTGCCATCTGAGCATAATTACAATGAAATGTTCCAGAAGACTACCAATTTTGTGAAATGTTTCTGTTAACATTGGAAATTGTTGATCGCTGCTTGAATCCATCTTACAAATTTAAAAACAATTTTGTTCCACTATGGTTCCAATCCTATCCAACTTTCCAACACTGATGCAGCTGTGCCAACAGGGTGTGTGCTGCATCCTGCGGTGGGGGGGGGGGGGTAGTAGCAGAGGCTTTCTCAAGGTAAGGGAATGTACTGGAAAGTTGGATAGGATTGGGCCCTCCTTCTCTAACAGATCAATTGAAGCAGCATCTGCACTTAGAAAAAATAAGATAAGCCAGATCAGCGTTACTGCAGGAAGTTATTGTAACCGAACCGTTGGGGAACAGTGACCATGCTGCAATCTGTTTCGCCATGCATGTCGGAGGGAGAGTGCCGAGCAAATCTGACACGAGAACCCTTGACTTCCGAAGGACAGACTTCCCCAAAATGAGGAGACTAGTTAAAAAAAAGCTGAAAGGGAAGGTAAAAAGAGTCCAATCGCTCCAGAGTGCATGGAGGCTGTTTAAAACTACAGTCATAGAGGCCCAGCGGGAGTGTATCCCACAAAGGAGGAAGGGCTCGACCAAGTCCAGGAGGGTGCCGGCATGGCTAACAAGCACAGTTAAGGAGGCTATAAAAGGCAAGGAAGCTTCCTTCCGTAAATGGAAGTCTTGCCCTAATGAGGAAAATAAACAGGAGCACAAACTGTGGCAAAAGAAATGTAAAAAGATGATACGGGAGGCCAAGCAAGACTTTGAGGAACGTATGGCAGGCAACATAAAAGGGAATAATAAAAGCTTCTTCAAATATGTTAGAAGCAGGAAACCTGCCAGGGAAACGGTTGGTCCACTGGATGGTGAGGGAGAGAAAGGGGTGATAAAAGGGGACTTGGAGACTGCAGAGAAATTAAATGAGTTCTTTGCATCTGTCTTCACCGTAGAAGACCTTGGGCAAATACCGCTGCCGGAATGGTCTCCCCTGACTAAAGAATTAAGTCAAATAGAGGTTAAAAGAGAAGACGTCTCAGACTTAATTGACAAAATAAAGATCAATAAATCACCAGGCCCGGATGGCATCCACCCAAGAGTTCTGAAGGAACTCAAGAATGAAGTTGCTGACCTCTTGACCCAAATATGCAACTTGTCCCTTAAAACGGCCACTGTGCCAGAGGATTGGAGGATAGCTAATGTCACGCCAATCTTTAAAAAAGGAAGGAGGGGGGACCCGGGAAACTACAGGCCGGTCAGCCTAACATCTGTTCCAGGGAAGATGGTGGAAAGTCTCATTAAGGATAAAATCTTAAAATACATAGAAGAACAAGCTCTGCTGAGGGAGAGTCAGCATGGCTTCTGCAAGGGGAAGTCTTGCCTCACAAACCTTTTAGAATTTTTTGAAAAGGTCAACAGGCATGTGGATGCGAGCGAACCCGTGGATATTATATATCTGGATTTTCAGAAGGCGTTTGACACAGTCCCTCATGAAAGGCTCCAGAGAAAACTCCACAGTCAGGGAATAAGAGGGCAGGTCCTCTTGTGGATTAGGAACTGGTTGAAGACCAGGAAACAGCGAGTGGGAGTCAATGGGCAATTTTCACAATGGCGAGAGGTGAAAAGCGGTGTGCCCCAAGGATCGGTCTTGGGACCGGTGCTTTTCAACTTATTCATAAATGACCTGGAGTTGGGGATAGGCAGTGAGATGGCCAAATTTGCAGATGACACTAAACTTTTCCGGGTGGTGAAGACCAGCAGGGATTGTGAAGAGCTCCAGAAGGATCTCTCCAAACTGGCAGAATGGGCATCAAAATGGCAGATGCGCTTCAATGTAAGTAAGTGCAAAGTGATGCACATTGGGGCAAGAAACCAAAAATTCACATATACGCTAATGGGTTCTGAGTTGTCTGTGACGGATCAAGAGAGAGATCTTGGGGTGCTGGTGGACAGGTCGATGAAAGTGTTGACCCAGTGTGCAGCGGCTGTGAAGAAGGCCAATTCCATGCTCGGGATCATTAAAAAGGGATTGAGAATAAAACGGCCAATATCATTCTGCCCTTGTACAAATCGATGGTAAAGCCACATCTGGAGTATTGTGTCCAGTTCTGGTCACCACACCTCAAATAGGATATAGTTAAATTGGAAAAGGTGCAGAAAAGAGCGACCAGAATGATTCGTGGGCTGGAGTACCTCCCTTATGAGGAAAGGCAACAGCGTCTGGGGCTTTTCAGCCTAGAAAAAAGGTGCCTGAGGGGGGACATGATTGAGACGTATAAAATTATGCATGGGATGGAGAGAGTGGATAAACGGAAATTCTTCTCCCTCTCGCACAACACCAGAACCAGGGGACATGCACTAAAATTGAGTGGAGGGAGAGTTAGAACAGACAAAAGAAAATATTTCTTTACCCAGCATGTAATTCATCTGTGGAACTCCTTGCCACAGGATGTGGTGATGGCACCTGTCCTAGATGCCTTTAAAAGGGGTTTGGACAGATTCATGGAGGAAAAGACCATCACAGGTTACAATCCATAAGCAACCTCCTGGTTTTAGAAGTGGGTTTTCTCTGTGCCGGGTGCAAGGGTGTGTCAACAGGTTATCTTGTTGTCTTGTGCTCCCTGAGGCATCTGGTGGGGCCACTGTGTGATACAGGAAGCTGGACTAGATGGGCTTTTGGCCTGATCCAGCAGGGCTCTTCTTATGTAAGCTTACTCTTTGCGGACTGTTTTGGTAACAGCAGTAAATGAAAATCTTGAGAAACGTATCTAAATTGGATGTTCCTTGAATCCATTTACTTGGCATATTTGGTGCATAATGTATGTATTGAGGTTTTGAAGTACATTCATGATTGAATTTCTCTTTTTCATCTAGAGGATCTACAAAAAGCTTTAGTGACAATTCCGCAAGTTCTCAAGAAGAGACTTCGTTGAGAGTTGCTCAAAAACTTGCCTTAACTGGATTGAATTTGATTGCTATGGATGAAGGATCCTTGGTAGAAAGCTCAGAAGGAAACAAAAGAGGAATATCCCACTTTAAACGCTATAAAATTCCTGGGGCAGTACACCTCCTGCCTCTTCTGGAACATCATATTGGTGCATACTATCGAGCCCTCCAGTTAATGATGAAGACCAAAAGCTCTTCTTCTGGAAACCAATCAACTTGTTCATCCAGTACTTCCTCAAATACAACAGCAAGTGTAGATTATTTTCTATCTGCTGTAGAAGAACTTGCAGCGACATCTCTGGGCATTTTGTATTATTTAGTATTTTATAGCTGGGATGTTGTTTATACTCTATTCTCCCTTAATACGAAACTAGGTTGTGATTTCGGAAGTATAGAAACACCAGAGAAGGACAAGATTGTTTACAATAAGCAGTCTAGCACCAATCTTCAGGAGCCCAACCCAGAACTCAATGTTGCTAATGATGATCAATCCCAACATCCTTTGTTTAAAAAGCTTCTGCAACTCTTGACTTTATGTGCTACGGCAGCAGGGTGCCAAAGACACAGCATCATGAACCAGTGTCTCAGAGTTTTGGTGAAGTTAGCAGAAAAGTCATCGGTTGACTTACTAGTAAGGTAAAACACAGCTTGAGTGTAATGTCATAACTTCTATTTCCAGGCAGTCCCTTGCTTCCTGTCCTAAACTAACAGCCCAATCCTGTGCAGGAGACCAGTAGAGCACCACTCTGCCGGTCTCGGGTGCCGTAAACGTGCCATAAGGCAAGGTTGCATCACCCTGCAAAGAGGCTGGCACTGCTCTCCCCGCCCCAGATCTTTCGAAGAACCCTCTGGGGAAGGTGAGTTCCCCACTGGGAGGCGGGGGAGGGCAGAATGGGGCGTTCCGGAGGGGTGGGACTGGTTAGCTGGGCCCAGGAAGGGGGAGGGATTGTCGGCGAAGGCTATGCCAAAATTCTACCCCCTTCCCAGGCCTGGCTGGTGCTACATGGGGCTCTCGGACTTGCACCAGCAATATAGCTTGTGCACATCCAAGAAACCCCATCAGGATGGTTGGGGCTTTACCTGGGGCAAGGGAACGAACATTCTCTTCCCCCGAGGTACCTCCCCGGCAGCCTTTTTGTGCTCTGGATGCAGCACAGGCTGCATTGACCTTGCTGCAACACAGGGTACAAAGTTGGATAGAATTGCACTGTAAGATTTCTACTTAACGCAGCTAAATTGGTAAATAATGTAAATTCTTATAACCTTGTCAGTGTCTGAAGATAATGCAAATTCCCCTCTATACCTTAAACATTGTGGTCCTCTGATAACAGAAAAATTAAATTTTTTGTGCTAAGCAGTTACAGTTCTGACGAATTAGAGGGTAGGTTCACAAGCGCCACTTAAATGAATGGGAACTATATAAGCACATGAATGTGTGTCACTGGATGCTTTAAAAAAACAACAAAACCAGCAGCCTGTTAATGGAATGGACCTTGTGCAGAAGTTCCTAGCTGATGGTGTTCATACCTGGACATCTTTGTTACCTACCCAGATATGGTACTATAAATGTCACTTGTATATACTGTATCTTTGAGGGGAAACTAAGAGGATTGAGGACACTCCCTAATAGTCAACTGTTTGCAGAAGTCATTACCGTTGTTCTATTTTCTAATTATCATTTTTCTAAAAAGATTTCAGCTCTTGTTGAATAGCCAAACACAGACCTTGCTTCGCTGCTTATCTTCTGAAGTCCCCTTGTTTGTTGTACACTTGACTGTGAGGCTGTTGACTTTACTTGCTGAACACCATGAACTGGCTGCTCAGTTTTGTTCGTGTTCAGGTAAGAGAGAGTAAATCTTCACAATCCTATTGTATTTGCAAAATACTATATTTGTAGGGCTAGGGTGAATATTTAAGATTTATTTTTATTTTTATTTAAAGGGTTTGCGTGTTAACTTTCTGACCTGGAAGAACAACATTTGCTAGGAGACTTAGCATCTTGAGTTTTATCATTTGAATTTTATCAATATTTTAGGGCCTCAGTAAAAGCAGGCTTTCAAGTATGTACAAAAAATGTGCTACCCCACAAGAAATGTTGCTGGCTTGTCAACACATGTTTCTAGGTGTCATACAGTGGCTTGACAAGTGGATCTAATAAACTACTAACTTGGAAGAAATTGCTACTGACCCAGCAAGTAAGTGAGTGGCCAAAAGCCTATTATAAACACCAACAGCTTGTCTGAAGAAAGTGAACTGTTTTTGCTGCATTCCATGAAACATTGTCATTTGCATTCCACTTTTTAAAGATTACAAAGAAACTAAAGTGGAATAAAGTCTTCATGGTAAGTGTAGATGTAATCTTGGGGCCTGAATCTTCCTTACATAGTAGCACCCGGTTCCAGATATCAACTGTTGGGTTGCCTAGCCAGGAACTTCAGCAGAATTCTGAGTGACTGACTGTGACAGAATATGGGAAGTTTTGTGATCGAAAACGTGGTGATCTTTCGTGGTGATCGAAATCGTGGTGATCGAAATCGTCTCCTTCCACTGCATGAACTGCTGCAGTTGTTTGTTTAATAGTTATATTCCACTTTTCCATTTAGAAAAATGATCAAGGGTGCTCACATCAATATTAAAATAATGCAGTTAAATAACGCTGGGCCAATCCAACTTTCCAGCACCGATGCAGCCACAATGCAACCCCAAGCCAAGGGAACAAATGTTCCCTCACCTTGATGAGGACTTTGTAACTGCTCCCCCCCACCTTAGGATGCAGCTCGCACGCCATTGGCAGGGATTCATCAGCGCTGGAAAGTTGGATAGGACTGGGCCCTCAGACAGTTTAAAAGTGAAAGCAAAGAGTTGGCACAATACAAATTTAGGGAGCCAGAAGATCTAAAACCATGCTGACAGGTCAAAAGACTGCCTCAGAGGAAATCCTTCACTGTGTAGCAGGAGGCCATCTGAGAAGGGAAAAATGGGTTTCCTTAGGGCAGGGGTGGGGAACCTCCGGCCCGCGGGACCGGAGGCTCCACCGCCGCCGCCCGCCTAGTCCCTTTAAAAGCGGACTTTCTGGACCTGCACAGAGCGGCGCTCTCCGCAGGTCCAGGAAGGCCACTTTCAGAAGGAGGAGGCGCCGAGGTGACGTGTCACCTCGGCGCTTCCTCCTGAAATCGGCCTTTCTGCAGCTGCGCAGATCGCCGTTGAGGCCGAGAGATTGCCCTCTCGGCCTCAACGGCGATCTGCGCAGCATCAGAAAGGCCGATTTAAACTGGAGCTGACGCGGGAAGGCAGCGGTGGCGGCGGCAGTTGCCGCCGCCGCCGCCAGTTGCCGCCGCCCGGAGCCTCAGGTAAGCGGCCATGGGTGGGTGGGAGGGACGGACGGAGAGAGAGAGAGTGGTCTGTGGGTGGGTGGGAGAGTGGTCCGTGGGTGGGTGGGTGGGAGGGAGAGAGAGAGAGTGGTCCATGGGTGGGTGGGTGGTCCGTGGGTGGGTGGGAGGGAGGTTTAGAACTGTAAATTCGCGGGGGGGGTCAAATTTGCGGTGGGGGGGCCAAAATTGCGGTGGGGGGCCCCAATGGGGAAATGGCCCCCCACCGCAAATAGGTTCCCCACCCCTGCCTTAGGGAATGGGTTCCACAGTCTGGACCTGGCCACAAATTAAGGTCCAAACTTCAGGACTTGGTGGGAAACATGGGAGGGCCTCATCAGATGATCCACTGAAGACAGGCAGGCTCACATGAGAGCTGCCACTTTGGCTCAGTGTTTTTTGCATTGCAGAAATGCTGGCCCAACCCACCTTCCTCTGTGCCCATGAAACAGCGTAGATGGGGGTATAGGAGGAGGAGAAAGAGCCCACAATATACAGTATATCATGGGGCAAGGGACCCCACCACCTGGAATACTCTAAAATTATAGAGGATTCTCTCTGTCCCCCCCCCCCTTCCCTCTCTGTTTGAGTCCCCTTTTTTGGAAGACACTTTTGAAGTGGGTGTCAAATGTGGCTTTATAGTGCTATATTTAATTTTTTATATAAAGTGCCCAGAGAACCAGTGGAAGGCACTGTATTATAAACAATGTTGTCATTTTTAATGTTCAAGATGTTGCAATAACATTAATATTGAAATGCTGTATCTTTCCTTTCATAGAAACCTGTCTCCTCTTGGCACTGTACATGTACGTCACTTTACGACCAGATAAATCGGCATCGGAGATGCTTTGGCTTCAGGTAGAACAAGAGGTAAAAGATTTCTCCGAAAGCTGCTTGACGTCTCATTTGACATGACATGCCAGAATAACGGTTCACTTTCTTTTTCATATTTAAAAAAATTCAAAGACTGATGTTCATCACAGTAACAGAAGATCCTATTGCCAATTAGAGCTCATAACAAAGCAAAAACTCTGCCTAGATTCAGTTTGTAAATCATAATCATGGACTTGAGTCCTCTAGAATAAGAGGAACCTCCAACTACTGTGTTTCTTCCATTCTAAGGCGCCATCAATTCTAAGGCGCACCTTTAATTTTGCTACCACCAGCAGGGAAAAAATTTCCCCAAGGATTTATGTGTAAATTGTACCCCCAAAACGCCACCTTCTTACTTATTACCGGGGCTTTGGGGAGGCCTGTGTGACCCTCTGCAGGCCTCCCCGATCTTCAGTTCAGCAAAAAACGGCTATTTTCGGGCACTTCCGGTTTTCGCGAAAACCGGAAATGGCCAAAAACAGCTGTTTTTCGCTGAACTGAAGAGGGTTGCACAGAGCCTGCAGAGGGTTGCGCAGGCCTCCCCGAAGCCCCTACCAGCCCCGATAAGTAGCGTTTTGGGGGTGGCGTTTTGGGGGTGCAATTTAAATTCATCGATTCTAAGACACACACCCTTTTTTGAATTGGTAAATTTAGAAAAAACGTGCGTCTTAGAATCGAAGAAATACGGTATTTCTAGGAGTATCCATTGTTATCTTTGCTTCTCTTAATTGAACAAGGCAGGTCATTTATTTTTCACATTAGCTAATTCCTAGAATATTTTTTAAGCATTATATGTACACTATACTTGCATGAATTCAAGTATACGCACTCTGCAGCAACAAAAGAGAGAAAAACAAATAGTGCCCCGCCATTCCACTCACTGAGTATATGCCCTGGAGTGAGCATGAGATGAGGGAATGAATCTGCTGTTCCCTCCGTCATCTCAGTTCCTGCATGTCTCTCATAGTGTGATTTTACTTCTTAAAGAGACAGTATATATTTTTTGCCTTTAAGGTAGTTTGGAATATACACCATTTTCCCCTCACACGCTGACTCCAGAACCGAACGCTCTTGTAAGATGAGACCCAACTGTATACCTTGAGTCAAGGCAAGCTTCCCGCTCTTTTTTTTTTTTTTTTTTTTTAAGAAAAGGTGATACACATACAGCCCTGGCAACCATGTGCCTCTCCTTGGAGCAATGTTTTTAAACACCATTAAAATTCTCTTGCATGAGTCTGTTAAAACTGATCTTAACTCATGCTCTAAGGAGGTTTGGGTTTTTTTTACTTTATATACGATATTGCTTTTTTTGTTTTTGTATCTTAGACAGTTCGTTTCCTGACCAAGTGTGTGCAGTGTTGCCGTCCTTCTGTTTTACTTGTTGGGACAAATTGCCAGTGCAACCCTGAGGTAAGCCGGTAACACCTCAGCCCCTAAAACCGATAAAAAAAGAATCCATGTACAGTGTACTTCAGTTAGTAAAACCCTAATTATGCATGTTTCGGTTCAGGAGCTAACTCTGCTTATTTTAAAGCTGAAAAAGTTACCCATCCGTAATGAAATCTTATAATCAAGGAATGCTTTCCTACTATGCCTCATGAGATTTTTGTAGGCTTTCAATGATCTTTTGCTAATATTTTCCTTTTTCAGTTTTGCAATATTATCACTTATAAAATGGCAGCCCTGAAAACCATCAACTAAAAAAAATCTGCATGAGAATCATATTGTGTTTTCTCCTGCAGGTAGTGAAAGCTCTTATAATAATGTTACATAGACAATGGCTGACAATCAGAAGGGTAGAAGGAAACTTGTTTGGTGTGCACGAAAAGCAAGTTGTTCAGTTTTTACGGGACACTGTTTTGCTCCTGCACAATCTGTCTCAAAAGGATAAACTCTTCCAGGAACATTGCCTAGAAGTGCTCCATCAATACGATCATGTCATGCCTGGGATCAGAGCCATCCTCAGAAAAGTTCCAAATCTGAAAGCCTGTGAAGGTGAGCCAGGTAGCACAAAACGTGTCTTTTTAGGAAACATTGATACAATTAAAGTAACTTGCATTGTTAAGGTCCACGGAATTCGGTAAGAATTATTCCCAAATTGATGAACATAGATTTGCGACCTTAACCAAAGTAGAATTATATTTCTCACTAACAGCTATAATTGTATGCATGTCTACTCAGAAGACTTAGGCTGCAATCCTGTACATACTTTCTTGGAAGTCTCATGGATAGGATTGCACTGTACATTTTCTAATCCTAAAAGGCCTATTTAGGCTGCCTGTTAGTATCATGCTAACAGTTTGAAATCAATTACACTCGCTCTGTGTTTGAGTGTAAGAATCCAGTGCCATATTTAAAGACCAACCTTTGAATATGAATTGGATCTGGTGCATATCTGCTGTATAGCCTGTATAGTCTACTTTTCTACCATTACATTATTTTAGACATTTATCTTATTTATTTATTTTAGGCATCTTTGCAACTTACTTCTCTGTATTGTTTTGCACACCTTGACTGCATCTTAGTATGTTTTACATTCAAGTGCTTTCACTCGCAGATTGATATAGTTGAGCATATGAAGCTGCTCTCTGCTGAGTCAGAGCCTTGACCCATCTAGTTAAGTGTGGTCACGGACAAGGCCATCCCTTGGGTAGGGCAACTGGGGCAGCTGTCCTGGGGCCCCACACTTTAATAACCGATATATGGCCATAATAAGGGGGCCCTGCACTGGTTTGAGCTGCCCTGGGCCGCGACCCCCTGCGCGCACCCTTCTATGGACATCTCTCGCAGGCAACGTTCTATCTCAGCCTTGTTCTGATCGTTTTATCTGAAGGTGCCGGGGACTGAACCTGGGACCTTCAGCATGCAAAGCATCTGTTCTGCCACACTGACCTGTGGCTCCTCTCCTAAATTCTTACAGAGCACCATTTTGTTTCTTCTAAACTGCCAAGGTGACAGCTTTCCCAAAAGTACTAGTCTTAGGGCCCCAATCCTATCCAACTTTCCAGTGCTGATACAGCCGCAATGCAGCCCCGAGGTAAGGGAACAGATGTTCCCTTACCTTGAGGAGGCCTCTGTGACTAAACCCTCACCACAGGATGCAGCACATGCCCTGTTGGCATGGCTGCATCAGCGCTGGAAAGTTGGATAGGATTGGGCCCTCTGTGTAATTAAAACCCCATGGGAAAAATTAAAACCCCATGGGAAGCCGTCTTTTTTTCAAATGACTCTTACTTAGAGAATCTCTCCTAAGTGAATTGTCCGGTCCCATGGCTCTGTTTAGCAGTGTGAACTGTCCCTTTTACTGCAGCATGTAACAATGCTGTTCCTTTCACATGGTGCAAGGTTGGGTTTGTTTGCAAGAAGATGATTCTGTCCAGCTTTACAGTACAGTAATTCTCAAAGATAAATTAGACTTCCTAGCTCCACTCTTTAGGCTTTGTAGATAAACAGGGATTTAAACCTAAATCAGCCATGTACAAAACTTAGAATAGGCATACTCACCTGTTAAAAAAAATTGCACTCTAAAAATGTGTACACTCTCTATTTCAGAACTTGCATTGGATGAACTGTATCCTTTGGAGCCAGAAGTTGATGATCAAGAAATGGAATGCAGTTAATCTTAATATATTGATTTACTTTTCAGAAAAGGCTAATTTTTAGCCACACTCATTTAAAATGTAAAACTGGCTAAATGGTTTTATTGAATGAATGTCTAATCAAATGAAAAATGATAAAATACTGATACCTGAAGAATGTGATATTAAAAATGAGTGTCTTAAAATGCTTAGTTTCTGTGTTTATATGAAAGACTACTTTGCATGGTGTCTTCTGTATTCCTCTAATTAGATCATTAAATACTCTAGAAGCAAGCTGTTTAATTTGTACTCTGTTAAATGTCAGTAATTATGACTGAATAGAGATCATCTGTATGTTTTTTAACCAGCAAAGATGTTTTAAATATGTATTTTAGAAGAATACTATTTTCAGAATATTTGTGTTTTGAAAAAAAAAAGCTCATCTATATGTCATTGTATCTACAGTATAAAGAGGTGATACACTTCTCAGAGTTGCTTGTAAACATGAAACGTCATATGAGATGATAGAGATCAAGCTTATAGAACAGGGGTGGCCAAACTTGCTTAATGTAAGAGCCACATACGATAAACTTCAGATGTTTGAGAGCCGTAAAAGAGATGTTTGAGAGCCACAATATTTAAGAAGCATTTAAATTCTGAAATACTGTATATTTACTCACCTTTATAGGCACGAACGTTAAACTTATGTTTTAATCCAGTGGACTCTCAGTTTATACCTGGTAAATAATTATAAAGCTTGAACATTTCTTGTGTACCTTTTATATTAATTGTGATGCAAAAAGGACCTCAGCCAACATATTTCCGAGATACTATATGTCAAAGAGTCGCATGTAGCTCAGGAGCCGCAGTTTGGCCACCCCTGTAATAGAATGTCTTGTATCTTAGAAAAAACGGTCACTGCTGAATAATCTGAAGCAGATGTAACAGGCACCAAATACAGTTTACTTCCCTCTTTGTTTCTCCTTGACTTTTTATATGAAGATAATTTCTTAATCTTACCATGAAGTATTCAATTCTTAATACATGCAGGATCTGGAATTTTGTGCTACAGTTGTGGAGGTCTCCGCTGTCAAAGTGAAGCTGTGTTTCCTAAAAGTGGAATGAATTTAAAAAGTGTGTGAGCTTCCTGTGCTTGAACTGTATTTGGACATGAGACGAAAGGATATGTGATGGACAGAAGTCTGCTATGAAACCAACGGGGTCTGCATTCCAATATCCTGTGACCATCTAGAAGCAAACATGACAAAGCCTAGTTTTGCATCTGTGAGAGGATCCCAAGGAAAGCGTCTCTGCCAGTAGCAGTTTCCTCCTGATGAATTTGCACGTGGTGAACTTCTTTTTACGCACATGTCATATATACACTTGGAGCTTTTCCAGGAGGTCTGAGAGGGAATCTATCTGCCATGTTTGTTTTTAACAACTGTGTCTCCCTTTTCTCCAGTGCTGCTTAAAAAGCCTGATGTTGGAGAGGGTAGTATAACATATAGCTGAATTAACAGAATAGAATTCAGTTGTATAATGATGGTGTCTTCTTTAAAACAAGCTCATCCCTCTTCAGTGGGTCAGGCATCTCTCCCATTTAAGAAATGGAAACTTGTGGCTCTGTCACGCAGTGACTCAGCTCATGCCTCAAGTCAAAACGCACACCTATCTATTCCTCCTTTGTTCTAGCCGTGCAATGCCCTAACATGCCTTGGCCTCCCTAGCGTACCTTTGTAAGTCTCCCCCTTTGCCTGTTAGCAAAATAGCAGCATTTTTCTTCCATTAGCATCTCATAATTGCTGTGAAACCAGTTCTGCTGATTTCTGCTTTTGAAGAAATTCTAACTTAAACGTGTATAGTGTACGAAGCTGTACTTCTGTTATTCTTGAGCAATATTAAAGTACAAACAGGGCAGCTGTCTTAATTCATATAAGAATTATTTAGTTGTCAGGGGAAAAGAGGGTATAGAGATTACGGTGTTGTATTAACCTCTCCATGAAATATGCTGAGCTGAGGCCTGAGTCACTGAGAACAGAGCCTTGCCTGTGTATTGTAATGACATCTGTGTGTCAGCACCTTGTAGTAAAATAAGGCAATTTTAGGGTGTGTTTAAAATACTTTCTAGCAATTGGAAAGCATTACTATCAAATCTCTTTTAAAGACTTATAAGTTGATGAATAATAATAGGTGCTATGTTATGTCAGTTTCATTTCTAATTTTCCCAGTAATAACGCTAAAGCTTCAGGAAGAGAACAGAGAGATTTGAGCACTTAGCTTCCAATAAACTGGGAGAGATTTTTTTCACACGCAATCAGCCCAATCCTATTTGGATGGCATGCTGCCATCCCGCATATCCTAAGATGTCCTAGCAGTGCCACACCAATGCCAAGCTTGTCCTGGCAAAGCAATGCTGGCACAGCCCAGAACCACCCCCTGTGTCCATAGAATCATCAGCACAGCCTATTATCCACAGTGCAGCATTCTGATAGTAGTGCATCATTGCCATGATGTTGCCATGTTGTCTGTGTGATATGTAAGGAGCCAATTGTTGTATCTAATTAGTCCCAAAAGTGGCAGCCAGCGAAGTTCCAGGGTAAACTGAGCAGGGAGTGGAGCTAATGAGTGGCCAATGCTGGAGAGACACTGCCCCTGCTAGCCACTACGGTAGGAATGAATAACAGCCACGGGCACCACCCCCAACCATGGGGAGATGTCCCAAGGACACCACTCACACAGCAAAAGGATGCTGTAGCATTCCGACCTCCTACAGGAGTCGCTGTAGCATCAGCGGGGGGGGGGGGGAGTAAAGAACTGCTAAGAGCCCCTCATCCCACACATCCTTGGAATATATTTTTAACAGAGCAAAGGAAGGGTCAAAAGATAGCTCCCTTGGAAGAGGGCAGCCATGTGAAATGCACACAAGTCATTCCACGGCAAGGATTTGAGCCCCCATGGGGGAATCTACCAGCTGGAGGGAGCCTCAAAGGGAGCCTTAACAGCATTTAAACGAAGCAGGGTGCTGGTGGCTCACTACACAAAGGCACAGGCTTGGAGCCAGGTGAGACAGGTTTGAGCCCCAACGAAGGGACTTGCCCTAAACTGCACTCACATTTTGCATGACTGGCCAGAAACACCCACAGCAGAGACTAAAGGAGGGAGGCAGGCAGATGTGTCTAGAATCTCCATTGGCCACACCACAAAACCACTTGCTAACCACCCAGCCACAGTAGGAGATAGGCAAAGAGCCACCTCATCTGGCATTTAACACTTTGCATCACTGCAAACAGGCACATCTGACTGGGAGGCTTTAGCACATGGCTCTATGAGGGAGCACTGCATGGGTCAGTCATTGGGCTAGCATGTGACACAGCGTGCCTACTGCAGTGGCCCACCCAGCTAGCCACACCTCATGCCCTTTGCTGCATCACTGGCACCTGCCAGCATGACTGTCAGTATGTTGTCCCCCGTCCCCTTGTCACTGCCCACCATATACCATGGCAGCAGAGAACAGGCTCATCATGGCTCATGATCACTGAGGTGTGGTTTCCCCCCTTGGAGTCCAAGAAGTCACGGAGTGAGGATGCTGCAGACTCTGAGAACAGAGAGTCCCATCCCACCCTGAGGCCAGCCAAAGTAAGGAACAGCTAGGGTGGGTAGAAGGGATCTATATCTGCTAACATGAGAGAGTGATCCGGCCAAAGGTTTTATTGAACTGTATTGGTGACAGCAGCATGTGAAAGACAAACACACAGGTGGGGTTGCCAAATATTTCCTCCCAGCAGGGTGGTTGTACAATTGCAAGTTATCCAACAGACAGCCAAGTAACAGGGGCCAGTGAGGTCCGGCTGCACCAGTTGGTTCACTGTCTGCCATGGCGTTTGGGCCCTGAGTGGCAGGAGTAGGTCAGCAACCTCACCAAGCAGCAGATGAGCTCACACGGGTCACTTCAGGCAGGCTGTAGGCTTCCCTTGGGATCTGCACAGTATCTTTGCCTGTGGGTATTTGATGCCTGTGGGGATCAAGGTGAAACTCAGAGTGACAGGGGCTTGACAGCAGCATCAGCCATACCTGTTCCCTGGCTTGAGATGCATACTTGGTATCTGTGAGGGAGAGTAGTGCCACCAGAGTGGACATGTAGAGGTGCCCTGTTGGGGGTGAGTGCATGGTGGCTTGGGACATTACCTTTCCCTCTTGGCGTGTGTGTGTAGTGGAACTCTGCAGAGGACCACTGTTCAACCTCTTGTGGCAATAGCACAGTCCTGCAAAACAAAGGGGTTTCTGATGAGTGTTTGGTCAACAGTAGTGATGGTTGAAACCCCTGGCTTTTGCCAAAAGGGAGCAGACAACCCCTGCTTTGAGCTGGTGCAAAAGGAAGAAAGGGTTAGGCAATTGATAGCAGAAACACATGCGATGATCCTGAGGGGTGAGGGGTAAAGAGATGAAGCATCAATACATTGCAGTATGGGAACCCCCCCCCCCCCGCTTTGCTTACCTGTGTGGGTATGTTATGCTTACTTCTGTTTGGGTGATGAGGTAAAGGGTCCACTTGGGGTGTCTGCCTCCAGGGCAGACTACCTGCACTCAGAATTCTGTAACAAGAAGTGTTAACACACTTTCTTGCCACATATTTTGTGAGGGACAAGTGGTTGTTTGTGCAAAGTGCTACCTGTGCGCCATGTGCCCTCTCATCATGGTTCCCATCACCAAAGTTCCATTTTGAGAGACCAGAGAGGTAGAGCCCCATGCCGCATATCTGATAATCTATTCAGTGTAGTCTCCCTGGGGAGACTGGCAAAGGATTTAGTATTGGCGTGGGTATGGTATGATTGGTTGGAAAATGTAGTCTATCTTATGCTCCATTACCATTGTGGGGCAGTGGGTAGGGTAGAGGTGACTGGAGTTGCACTTTTATGCTGTTTTTCCCTTTCCTATTGTTACCAATGGGGTTCCTCCTACCTATGCCAGCTCTGTCACTGGTATAGCGTTTTTTCTGGCATCAAGGGCGTGTTTGTTGTCTGAAGAGAGGTTAAGATATGGTGTGTCGACTCCTCCTTGTCCCTCCCACATCATACCCCAATTTCCTTCCTGTTTTAGTTTTGGCCTCTCCATCGGCAGAGTTGTGCTGGTGTCCAAGTGATGTCCAAGCTACATCAATGTGGCTTCTGACGTTGTGCCAGCATCCATGGGGCACATCTGTCTGTGGGTGGGATTCAACACTGGCAGGGCTATCTCGCCAGCAGACGTGGAGATACACTGGCCAATCGAGAGGATAAGATTGGGCCTTTAACTCTTAGCTTGAAATCGGTGGAACAAAATTGCTTACATTCAGGAGGATTCTATTGTAGAAAAGGTGATAAGATTATTTATTTATTTATTTATTTATTTATTTATTTATGATTTTATACCATTTTGTTCAATGCTCGAAGTGGTGTACAACAATAAAAATACATACCACGTAATTAATATTAAAGTCAATTAAAACATTAGGTAAAAACGGTATTTTTATTTATTTTAAAGATTTTTAAAGCTAAGATGATATAATATATATAAGATGATATATAAGAGAATATATTTGAATTACAAATAAGTTGTTGGTAGGGAAAATGAAATTACAGTATACTGAACTGTTCACTCTACTTCATTCTGGCTCTCTGTTTGGTTTACATTACAAGTTAATGAAATAGTTTGATTCACACAAGGCAATTAATGCATGGTGCAGATATCATTGTCATGGTGGAGGAGTCTAGCTTTATTGCAGAAGGTTGGATTCCGGGGGGGAGGGGGAAGAGGCTGCATCAAAATGCCATCCTCATGCCCTACTATCTGTTAAACACAAGTAATACTAAGGCAGGGAGGAGGAGTGGCTGTGTGATCCCTCCCAACTGTGCTACTATCTAGTTGTTGTTGTTGTTGTTGTTCAGTCGTTAAGTCGTGTCCGACCCTTCGTGATCCCATGAACCATATCCCACCAGGCCTTCCTGTCCTCCACTATCTTCCTGAGTTCGCTCAGTTTCATGTTCGTTGCATCGGTCATCCTTTATATAACCATCTCATCCTTGGCCTTCCCCTTCTCCTTTTGCCTTCAATCTTTCCCAGCATCAGAGTCTTCTCCAGAGAGTCCTCTCTTTGCATTAGGTGGCCAAAATATTTGAGTTTCAGCCTCAGTACCTGTCCTTCCAGGGAACAGTCAGGCTTGATTTCATTTAGAATTGACTGATTTGATCTCCTAGCAGTCCAAGGGACTCTCAGGAGTCTTCTCCAGCACCACAGTTCGAAAGCATTTATTCTTCAGCCCTCAGCCTTCCTTATGGTCCAACTCTTGCAACCATACATTGCTACTGGGAACGCCATCGCCCTGACTATACTGACAGCAAATCTGCTGTTGTGTGACAGCTCGGAGGCTGGCAGTCCAGGGGTAACCTCAGAGGCCAGCCGGAACAGCGCTTTTTAAAAAAGAGTTCCAGAAAACTACTGTTGCAATCGTGCTGCTCCAAAAGCACTGCTGAGGCGGAGCTGAGCTTAGCTTTCGGTTTCAGCGGGAGGCGGGGAAAAGTGTCAAGTGTTGAATGAGATTCAAAAACATCAACGGGCCGAGGTGGTGCTGGACTGGAAAGAAAGTCTAACTTTCCGTCTAACTTAAGCAAGCTCATCTTGATTACCGTAAGTATTTTTCAAAAACAGGCTCTTAGTATTGATAACAAGAGGGTTGGCAACTTTGGCTATCGCTATTGCTGGAGATTTTCTTCCGTTGATATGCTGTAACGACACGTTGACAATTCTTGGAAGGCCTGTTTAAAAGCTCCACGTTGGTTTTCAGTCGTCACCTGGACTGACCCCAGGTCAGTCCTGGAAGAGGAAACACATGCAGCTCGTCTACCTGCCAGGCCAGCCAGGGTAGAAGCTCGCTGCTGTCCTGAAACTGAGAGACACCAAGGGACAAGTGATGGGGGGTGGTGAGTAAAAGGCAGAAACCGCCGCCCGGCCCCCAACGCTGTTTCTCTTGCGTCTGGGGACAGGACGTGATTGAGCTGGAGGAAAGTGGTGCACCGTTCGAGGACATGATTTTTCGCCTTTGGCAGCGGCCTCGCCGCTTTGGGGGCTTGGGCGCGCGCGTCACGGCGCCTTGCTAGTGCGAGACCCATCCGCGTCTCAGAGGGCGCACGGCCTGATCGTCGGTCGGCCAATCTCTGGCGCCCATCCCTGGTTCGGCTCGAGACTGGCTGACAAGCCCCGTCTTGTCATGTGCGTGGCGGCGGAGGAGGCGGGCTCAGCGCCGACGGGGAGGAGCTAGAGCAGGGTTGCTGGGCTTCCCGCCGCCCCTGGTTGCTTAGGAACGGCATCAAGACGTCCTGAGAATGTTGGGCGAAAAACACGAACGTGTCGCGTTGGTGTAGCATCTTGCTGGTAGGACCAGTACACGGGGTGTTCCCTTCCCACTACAGAATCACTACCACTACGTGGCTCTTCTAGCGTCCTCAGGTTGCCGTTTCTGTGGGAAAGACCCATGTGCTTGGTCCCACTCATGTGCGTGCAATGTGTCATCCAGACTCAGCCAGTTATTATGCCCATGCGCCAGAAATTTTGAATCAGATAATTTCGGTTGCACCAAATGAACTGGAATCCGATTTAGCATTTTTATGTGACTGAGCATATTTTACAAGTTTTGTTTATTATCTTAATTTTAAATGCTATATAAATATCTGAGAAATGTTCCCATAGCTGAAAGTAGTTGAACTGAAAAGTGTACAATCTATGTACATTCAAAACTTTACTTTGAAATTATTTGTATTGGAATACAGTACTTGTAAACATTTTGATACATGACAACTCAGTAATAAAATTTCCTCTACTAGTTACATTTCAAGAGGAAAAAAATGTCACAGAAATTGTTACATAGACTAACTTTAGCACTCCCAAATAGCTGTGTATATGATGTGCTTCCTAGAGAGAGTTGTCTGAAAAAAGTTAATTACAATTTTGAAACTGTCCAATATGACTGGAATTGTATGCACTCATCACATTACTAATTAATTTAATGAAACAATGCATTTCTATAAATGGAAATCTTTTTGCAGAAAAATTAAGCAATGAGAAATTTTCCACACTGTATCACTGGATGCAGTAACTCCCAGCTTCTGTGACTACCAGCACAATCCGACTTAAGTTTTGTGCCGGTTTAACCAGCGGCGCAGCAAGAACGGGAGGCCCCAGAACGGAAAAGGGATTCAAATCCCCTTTGAATTCCTCTTTTGGTAGAAGAGTCTGGCTCAGTTGGGAGAGCTGCTGCCTTCAAAGTCCAAAGACCGGTGAACTTCATAAGTTCGAGACACGCCGCCGGCAAAAAGCTGTGAAAGCCTCCAGGAGGAGAGATAAGAGCTTCCAGCTGCTTCGGTCGAGAGTGGGAGGTGCCAGCCAGCAGAATTGTCAGACTGTAAAAAGGATACCATCTGGAAAGTAGCCGTTCATGAAAGACTGGACATTTATATATATTGTAAAAAAAACCCAAGGGGGGTTAGGACAGCCTGCCCATGTACACCGCCTTGGATTAAAGGTGGAGGAGACATCCAATGACCAAGAAAGGCGGTATATAAATATTGTATATTATATATTATATTTTTCCGTTCTGGGGCCTCCCGTTCTCGCTGCGCCGCTGGTTAAACCGGCACAAAAGTTAAGTCGGATTGCGCTGTTAGTCATTGTCATGAAAAAGCAATTCCTGTGCAAACTGCAGGTGTATTTAAATCTGACCACAGCTGACCGTTCTGTGTGGGAAAGATCATCTTTGTGGATTCACAGTCTGGAGAAGTATCATTTTTGTGTCCTCACAGGTTGAAAAGTTGATAAGTGCCTCTAGCAGCAAACTTCATACAAATGATCTGACCTTCATGAGGAAAATATGTCAGTTTCACTAGAGAAACAGACAGATTCTGATACTTTTCTGTATTCAAATAGGGTTGCCTTTGTCTTGATAAAAACTGTGTGGTGTTAATAATCGCAACATACTCAATTGTGGCTGTTTGCCCATCATTGTCTTTTTCATTGTCTCGCATCTGCTTTAGGAATAGATTACCACTCTTTTCCCAACAGACAATCCTATTCTCAACTGTTTTTTAAGTGCTTAAAAAAGCAACTAGAAAGTGGTGTTGAAGACATCAATTTTGAACGTAAACGTCAGTGGCAAGCATCTTCCAAGCATGTTCACAGTTGTCTGTAGGGGTCACCTTTACCTTTAGATTAACTAAAAGCAGGGAAAGTGGCAGCACAAAACACCTGTTTAGACACACACGCACCCTTCACATGTTCAGTGAACGTGCAAAGGGAAAATGAGACTACACGGTGGCCACAAGGTCAGCATTAGTGAGAAAGGGCTGTGTAGAAGCACACATAACTCCTTTGTATGAGCTGGAACCCATCTTGACCTGAATTTTGCATGCAGACCTACATCTGTATAATGTATTTCTGATTAACGCCTAATACCGTAATACATAGCTTCTGGAGTATGTGGCAAATGGGTACACTGCTTGTGGAAAAGGGCCCTGGCTGGCGGGCACAGTCATACGTCCCCTCACACATTCAGTGAACACATGGAGAAGGGTTTTTGGAAAGCACCAACATAACTCATGCTTTTTCATCCCCTGCTTCTGTTGTAATGTATGAAATGGGATTTCTGAGATGCCCAAGTTCCACTTCACACATTACAACAGTAGAAAAGAAAACAGTTGAGTCAGTCACATTTCTTTCCAACTTCAGTGTAACTTATAAACTTGCTCCAAATCCCTTGGACTATGGCTGTGTGCTATTTCACGTAACAAAGAGTCTTATGATGCCTTCAAGACTTAAGGTGCAACAACACTAACAGTGCAATCCTGCACATGTATAGGCCGGCGAGTGAGCACTCCGCTGGCCTAGGGTGTTGCAAAAGTGCTGCAAAGCACTTTCAAGGCACCCAGGGGGTAGCTGGTGCTGCGGCCGTCGTCGTTCACTCTGTCGCCAGACACCTATGCCACCAGATGCAGGTAAGCCCTGCACCTGGCAGGCTTGAGGAGGGCTGGCCAGAGTGGCAGAGGAGGGGGCGATTAGCCGGCCAGGCCAGGGAAGGGGGGGTGGGGATATTGGTGGTGCGCTCCGCCAATATCCTAACCTAACCCCTTTCCCTGGCCTGGCCAGCCTTACATGGCCTCCCTGGACGCGTGCCAGCAAAATAGCTGCTGTGCATCCAAGGAGGCTCTTTTGTCCCTTTCCCCCGAGGTGTGCCCCTGCTCCGCCGGTGCGCACCGCATCCAGCTTAGGATGCAGTGGCTGACTGTTTAGGCCAGCCAGTACATCCTATGCAGGATTGGGCTGCCCAGCTGCAATCCTATACATACTTACTCCCAGGGAACTCCTATTAAACTCAATGAGGCTTACTTCTGAGTAAATGTGCCCAGGATGATTAGTTTCTATTGCCTGGAATTTTAAAAGTTGTGTGTGTAGGCACTTCCTGTACATTTGGCTACACACACTTTAAAAATGCTAGGGAAAGTATATCACAATTGGTTATGGACGAGAAAGCTAATTTGCATATATTAGTGCCATATATCACCCACTTTAAAGTTGATATGCACGTTCGCTTATATTAAAAATATTTTTCACCACTTTGAGAGCAAGTTTTGACTGAAAAAAGGACTAAACATGGGAATAATTAAGCAGGAGTGGTCTGAGCAGCTCTGCCACTCCTGCCAGTTTGCCCCCCCCTTTAAAACAAAAGAAACGTAGCACATGCATTAGTGTGTGTTCACCCCACCACCACTGTTGCTTCTGGCTCCTTGCCTATCCAGCTGCTTAGGGAAGCAGTTGGGTGAGCAGGGAGAGGGGTGGGGTACAGCGCAACAATCTGGAGCCCCCCCCACATCCTTCCTCTTACCTTTTAAGTCTGTCACCACCTCCGCCTGCTTGCCCTGCCTTCCCTGTTGCTCCTCCAAGCCCTGAGTGCTCTCAGCATGCTCTGCCCAGCCTTTGTTTCAATAGGGAGCAAGCGGGAGGGGGCAGTGATCGACCTGAAGGTAAGAGGAAGGAGGAGGAGCCTTTGTCTTCTGACTGGATGATCACTTACAGTGGTGGTGCTGGACAAAAAGGTGGGCTGCCTTGAGCGAGCAAGGAGAGGATCAGAGATCTAACTGAGGGGGCTTTGTGGGTGGCAGATCAGGGCACCTCATTGGTTTACCAACTTGCCACTTGAAGAGGGTGTTAGCCTCATGGCTGGCCTGGCCGTATAATAAAGTATGGTTATTATATAGCATGATTAATAAGATCAGCATGCAAATAAGAACCCAGTGTCTTCTCAGTCTTGTAGCTTTCTCTAATTTTCACTGTTGTTTCTCCTAGATCTCACAATGTATGCAGCATCTGAGCTGCCCCCCAGAGCAATTGAGACATTCGTTTTTATGGACCTAGAAGCAACAGGGTTGCCCCCCTCTCGGCCTAAAATCACAGAAATGTGCCTGGTTTCTGTGAACAGACATGCCTTAGAGAATCCTCAATATACGAATTCTTTTACCAATCCAATTCTTTCCTTTCCCCGCTTAGCAGATAAGCTCTGTGTCTGCATTAACCCAGACAAGCCATTCACCTCAACAGCAAGTTCCATTACAGGACTGAATAATGAAATGTTTGCTAGTAACAAAAAGCAAACCTTTAACTTTCATATTCTGCACATGATCACAGCTTTTTTCAGTCGTCAGGCCCCGCCAATCTGTTTGGTAGCCCACAATGGCTGTAGTTATGATTTTCCACTACTGAAAGCTGAACTGTCTGCATTGGGTATCACAACCCTTGATGAAATCTATTGTGCAGATACAATTAAAGCCATGAAAGCCCTAGACAATGAAAACCAGCAGCTTTACCAGTTCCTATACCAAGCTAGCCCACATGGCAGCAAAAAAAGATACGGCCTTCGTGACTTATATTTTAGGTTCTACAAAGTGTATCCTCAGAACTGTCACAGCGCAGAAGGGGATGTCATCACACTAATCGGCATCTTTCAGCAACGTGCCAGAGACCTCATGCGCTGGATGGATTCAAACGCAAGACCGTTTAATACCATTAAAGCCATGTACAAGGAAAATGAGAGAGAGGCTTCGTTTTCCAAAACATCTGGGAACATTCAAGCAGCACATCCCAGTTTCTTACAGGTGGAGCCACGGCAAAGGGTCACAAGAGACTGTCCAAGCAGGCCTTTTCCAGATTATATCAGGGAACCAGAGGGTAATGAATACAGTCCAGGCTACAGCAGTTTTTTTGAACTGCCTGATGAAATTAAAAATATGTTGCTCCTGTTTATTGGGTTAATAATAATCACATGGATTGCATTCAGAGCTCCTGCATAATCAAAGAGCATACATACTCTGAATTGTGTATATGAAATTATATCACCAGCTTCCATTCTTAAATCAGCAGGGCTTCCTTTTAAAATATTGGTTTTAACTGTTTATATATTCCATGGCAAATCTTATGACAATTGTTAAAGTATTAAGTTTTGTGGCTTTGCTTTATCTTTGGAAGCTATGCCAGGTACAGTGTAGGAAGGTGGAATATAAAATGTTATGGATTTTTACTTAAGAGCTATACGGTTTTCAGAATACACCCACAGGCATGTTGGTCCGTTTCTATGAGAAGGCCAATACTGCACTAGAGAAAAGTCTCCACTAGTGGAGGGAAAACTGGATAATGTAAGAATAGAAGCCCTGTTGGATCAGGCCAAAGGCCCATCTAGTCCACCTTCCTGTATCTTACAGTGGCCCCACCAGATGTATGTTGTTAAAACAGCCATCATGGTTCCTTGATCAAAACTGCTACTACTAATAATGTGTGTGTGTGTGGGGGGGGGGAGTTGAGGAAATATAGGAAACCAGAGAAGAGGGTTACAGAGCCATACACAGCAGTTACTGGAGAAATGAAGAGACAAACAAAGAACAGGAGAGTTTGTTGGATAAAACGTCCTTATTGTCTTCTGGCCTATGAAATTTACACTTGGGCTTTAGAGAAAGCAACAACTTTAAGAACTGTACTACCGGTACTGGCTGGAAGAAAAAGAAAAATCCAACTATAATACCATACCAGTAAAGGTGATAGAAATGAGTATTTCATTCAAGACCTAACAAAACACAGCACATAGAGCAAGACTGAGGACATTACATCTTGTAGTCTGCATAAGTAGTACTAAATAACAGAAGTGCATCTACTCAAGTCCTATTAGACACAATGTCCAAAATTCAGCATCTCTTGGTATGAATGGGGCAAATTACGAGGCTTCTACATAGTGTTTTTAAGGGATGTCTACCTTGTTTATCTGACTGAAGAGGGTTAGGAGTCTAGACAGGGAGGAACAAAAAGTTGAAGATTCTCACCAGTCACTTTCTAAAGCAAATGCTTATGATATCCAAAATTGATGTGCCAAATCATTTTTAGCAGCATAGGCAGGTTACTGCAGAAGAATGGAAGCTGTCTTCTAGTCACAAATACTTTGACAGTTAATCAGGGAAGGGTGGGTAGGCTGTTTCTTACATAGAAAAAAAACCTCGTGATCTTTTTAAACTAAAGGCAGTGTCCCCTATTAGGATTCACTACACTACTATATTTGCAACAGCTACTTGTACCAGACTTCTTAAAATCCACTTTTCTGTGAAGTCACTTTGTAAATTATCATATGCACTGATTATGCTGTATAAATAATAAAGGTGTGTTCTGGATGTCAGATTCCATGGAAGTAACCTCAGATATTTACCACTCATGGTCTGAATAAATATCAAAAACTATTTTTGATAGCTATAGTACTTTTGGACAAATTAATTTTGAAACATGCTGCTACCCAGTAGCCATTATTTTATGTTAAGAATATTCGCACAGGAATTGCAACTCCTCATGGTTCCTGAAATCTCAAGGAAGGTTTTTTTGGGGTATAGGTGGTCAGAAAATATGAGTTGAAGAAAATTGCAAATCCTCTTCTCATGCTAGAGTAGATTCTAAAGTGAGGCCAGCATTAAATGTCAGAGAAATGGAGGTTCCGAGTTGACTACTTAGGCTTTCATGGCCAGTATATTCTGCACAAAGTCTTTCGGGTCTTAAGGCCATGTTCCAAAGCATGTCAATGCAAGTAGATAAATAGGTACCACTTGCGGGAAGGTAAACAGCGCTCCGTGTTCCAGCCGCATGCTACGTGCTGCGGCAAGGAGAGTCATGCCGGCCACATGACCCCGGAGGCGTCTTCGGACAACGCTGGCTCTTCGGCTTTGAAATGGAGATGAGCACCACACCCTAGAGTCGGACACGACTGGACTTAATTGTCAGGGGATACCTTTACCTTTACTAACATATAAGAACTAGCCTGCCCGTTACCTATTCATTTGGATTTAATAGACGGAGCATATAAGAACTTGGCTGTTCTATAGTGTTTAAGTTTAATTTTTTTTAACATGGCCTTAAGACCCAGAAGACTTTGTGCAGGAGGTTCAGGGTGTTTATGGTTCTGTATGTGGTCCTAAGGTAACTCATTTTTCTCATTAAGACTCATTCTTATGCAATTTTTATGTGAATTATGATATATCATGGGTTATAGACCACTAGTATAGACCACTAGTTTGTGTGTGTATAGATCTATTTAGATTTAGATACACCTACAACTGCACAGGAATTGCTGACTCTTGGGGAAAATAGAATCCTGAAATCACATTCTCTGTGTTAATTGGAAGCAACAGAAGTAGTTATATTTGGTAGTGGGGGCTAGACTGATTCTATGAATATGGCACACATATTTGAAAAGGGTATAAAACCTTTGGACTCCTTTGTCTCAGTGTACATCCCTCCATGGCGGATATGTGTCCATGTCAGATTTGAAGGAATCCACCCAGCACTGTTCTTAAAATAAAGCAAGAAATTGTGCACTAAGCGCTGCTTGTGTCTCCGGTTTGTGAGTTCTCTCTCCAGAACAGTCTGAACCTGGGGAGAGAAGTTAGTTTTCTCTATCGACGTTAATAGAGATGTATGGCTACTGCCTCTGACAGCAAACCTTCACCTGCTCCTCTTTCCCCATAATGTCTAGTACTTTAAGATGTGAGACGTATCATTGCTACACTCAGTTTCCTCACCTTTACTTCTCTTCATTTGCAGGACTCTGAGCAAAATGACAATATGCATCTTGCTTTACTCCACATTTCCAGGAAACAGAGGATATGTAGAGCTGTTGCATTTGCTGGCAGCCACAACTCCTATTGTGTCCAATTCTGCCCAAACTATTCCACTGGTCCTAAGCACTTGTGCCATTCAACTAAACCAGGGGTGGGGAACCTCCAGCCCGTGACCCGTTTAAGCCCCCTGAGGCCATCTGGTCCGGCCTGCTGAGAGTTTGCCAGGAGGCCGCCACATTGGCCTCCGGAGGCTCCGCGCTCACCCGCCACCGGCTCCGCGTGTCACCCCCAAAGGCAGGGAGAGGAGCTCGGCGCCTCCTCCTCGGCCGGCGTCTCTGCCCCTTCTGAAAGCGGCGTTTTTGCACATGCGCACAACGTTGCTGAGGGCAAGAGCCGCTGGCGGCCTCAGAGGTGAGCGTGGAGCCTCCAGAGACCGATGGGGGGGTGCAAAAGAGGCGGGGTGTGTGCGCAAAATTAAATAAATAATTTCAGGGGGCCTGCAAACAATATCCAGCTAATTAAAATGGCCCTCAACAGAAAAAAAGGTTCCCCACCCCTGATTAAACGATTAGTTCACTAAGCAGCAAGTGCATTTTAGTACCATGAGGTGCAATTTGCATACAACTTTTATTGTTCTCTCAATTGTTGAGGCTTTTATTTGTGATCAACAAGCGATCTCAATCTAGCTTCCAGGGCACTCTCTATACATTAGTATGGGGGGGGGGGGTGTTATAGAACTGGCACGAATGAGCTCCCAGGTTAAATCTCCAACATGTACAGTTCAGCCCAGTTGGTGGGCCCTCTGATATGTGGTCAGTCTTGGTGCTACCCCACTCGAGAGGTGAGATACCCTGTTAAACAGAATGTGGTACCAAATAAGTATAAATGTTTTCATTGTAATTGGCATCCAGAGTTTTTAATCTCCTATCAATCTCACTAGAAGAGGAAGTATGGAGAACTTTTCAATGTTCTATATACCTAACATACTAGAATACATCGTTCTCCAGTGTCAGTCATATCTCAAAGACTCTATTCCAAAAATGTTATATTTCCAATGAAATCTGGGGGAGTAGCAAAGCCTGCTAATTTAAATCCTGCTGAGATTAAGGGGATTTAAGTGCATTTAATTTTCTTTGGATCAGGGCCACTGTTTCAGTTACAAACCATCCTTCTAACTTTAGAACAATTAGGGTCCAATGCTATTCAACTTTTCAGCTCTGATGCAGCTATGCAAACGGGGTGTGTGTGCTGCATCCTGCGGTGGAGGGGCAGTCATGGAGGCCTCCTCAAGGTAAGGAAACAATGTTTGTTCCTTTACCTCGGAACTGCATTGTGGTGGCATTGGTGCAAGAAAGTGGGATAGGACTGGGCCCTTAGAAACATGAGGTAAAACTGCATTGGAATGATCTGTTTTATTACAAATTACTAATGCATCATGCAAATCCTTTTGAATATGTCTTTATTTACTATGAGAAACAACATTCAAAGCAAGATTATAAAAAAGGTGGAAGAATTGCATGGCTCATTGATATAGTACACCGAATACAACACATTTAGAAAATTCTGCAAAAGGCACTTTCAGAATTTACAAGTAAAAATGGAACACCTATATCTTAAAGCTTAAATTCAATTTTCTTTCTGCTCCAGTGAGAAAAGACAAACGTACAATCAAATTGACACATTTGCTATACACAGGCAACGTCTGACTGGCCGTAATCTTCTCCTCATGTATTTAAACGCTCATGATTTCAGGAGAACTCATGTTGAGCAACTACAGGATTGCCAACAGAGAAATACAAGCAGTACACCACCAAGTACTTTCATAGACATGTTCTGCTCGTAGTTCGTTCATTCTATTTCCTCCTAAACCATGTCAGTGTGAACTGGGATTAGATGGATCACAATGGAGCAGGAATTACTCATAATATGCATGACAGTTAATGCCACAAATATATCTACCTGGTAATGGGAATGAAAGAGTAAGCAGAAATGCTTATTCAACACAATGATATCACACAGTTCAACGCAACTGGTACATCTCATCACCATAGCATAGTGATGAGGGGGTGGGGCTATACCTGGGCGTATATAGGGTTTCAGCCATGCTGCTATGAGGCTAGCCTAGCCTGGCTGATACAGGAGACATACCATCACTTCTCTGCTGCTTTTCCTGAGAGAGGTAGGAACAAGATGTGTTTTAGTAGCTTGTTACTGCTTATACATCAAGGAGGGGAAAAATATGTCCCTTTATAAACACATGGAAATCTAAATATTTCTTTGTCACCAAGAAATCACATATATTACAGGTCTTCTTCCCATTACAAATGAAAACCCATGGTGAGGGAAATATGTCCCAGATTACTACATTCATAAACTTTGTTATTTCACATTACTATAATTTGAACAAACACACACAGGTAAGGGACTGGTCTATGCCTATGTATAAAGATTTTGCTATTTTATCAGTAACTTAAGAGAGATGCAATGAAAAACATACAAGACCTTGAGAAGGCACAAAGGTTACAGTTACAGTCGAAGTGCAAGCTGCTCACATGGAGAAATGCAAGGCCTACAATCTTAACAGTATATAGAAGCTATCTGCAATGAAGAAATGCAGTTCCCAAAACAGGAATGGACTGACATTTTAAACCCGACAAGTCTGGTAATGGTTTGTGATGTTCACACCAAAGTTCTGAATGCCTGCATCTTCAGATTGGCTAAGCAAAAATGACAATACTGTTTATACCATGTACTGTATTATGTTTGGCATCCACTACCCTATAGCTCAGTCTGCTTTTTAGTTCATACCCACTGTACTCCCAACGTGGGGGGGGGGGGGGGGGAGAGTAACAAACAGAAGAAGAATACTGTCCCTGTCTCATTTTGTGCATCCTAAATACACATTAGGCATATGTGCATATTAATATTAGAAACTTATGGCAAAGGGGATAATAAAAACCTTCAAGTAATGACATGCCCTAAATTACCTTACATCTTTTAAGTTTAGGATGACTGCTAAAATGTTTGTGAAACACAATCATGACCTATACAAGCATGAAAGCAGTCAAAACACAGACCATTAGGTCTCTAATTCCATTTTCCCAAGGCAGAAGTATTTTTTTAAAAAAGCAAGTATAGTTTCAATTTTAGATTGCTTTCAAAGTCCTAATACAAAGTGTGCAATTTTAAAAATTATACTTTGGCATGTACATTCTGCAGTGCTCAAAGTACACCAGCAATGACTGAATAATTTAGTCTACAAATGTAACAAGAATGTTCTTTCACTTACAAATGCAAGTCAGTTATTGCCAAGTGTCTAACTAATCAATTCCAGCTCTGAACACAAACACAGAGAGTGAGAGAGAGAGAGTTGTAGGACACATGGAAGTTTTAAAAAATGTTTCTAGGAGATGTTTCTCTTGCATCATATTTGAAATAGAACATTTAATCTGAAGGTGAATTTTTGAACTAACTTGACAATAACTAGACAATTCTGGAATACCAAAGATATCAAGAGAACCTGTTATTCTCGGGAACAGATAGCACACTCTTAAACATGTCTTATTAGCAATAGAATGGAACGCTAAAGTAACACAACCCAACATACGTTGGGTGAAGACATACAGCTGAAAATTGGGAGAGATTATAGTGAAGTAAGTGACCGTGCAACAACTACACACAGGACAAATACATAACTATTCCTTGCAAAAGGCTAAACAGCCTTCTACAGAAGACTATTTCTCCCTTGGAAGTATTTATTTTCATTAGACCCAACTTCATAATAAAAAATGGTAAAATAATATCCAGGCATACATAGATTTTGTAAGGTACACCTCTCATTTTCTAAACAGTAATCATGACTAGAAAAATAATGGCAGTAAATGCTTGGTGCTACTTAGCTTGTCAGGGCCATTCCTCTTTACTAGACCTATATAGTTTTTAACTATTTAAATTGAGTGAGGTATAGGAAAGCAAAAACCAAGTAAAGGATCCTTTTCTCTTGTGATATTCAAGACATTTTTAAAGACTGCTTCTGAGATTTTGTTCCCGTGTAACAGAGTAGTATTTTAAAAAAAGTGTGCCACAAGACATTCGTTTTGAAGAAGAAACAGCAGTAAGTCCATTCAATAAGTAGGCTTTGGAGGATCCATATATGCTGGGTTATAAGGTGGTTGAGTTACAGGCGCTCCAGCACCTGCAAAACAAGGTAACATTTTAAGTATTTCTATTTAGTCATTCTATTTTTATCCTGCCTGTCGCACATGGTCCCAAGGCGGGTAACACTAAAATGTGAAATATTATCCATGAAATATTCAAACACAAAGCAAAGTCAAAAACATTAGTCAAACAGAGAAACCACCATCAAGCTGCAAACTCAAACCATCCTGAACAACCTTCTTACCTCCCCAAACCTTGTTGAAATAGGTGTATTTTTAGTGTCTTAAACCATTTGGAGAACGGGGTATCACAGGTTTCACAGCCAGGGGGCCATCATGAAGAAAGCCCTGTCCCGTACACATGAACCTCAGTCAGCAATGGCACGTGGAGCAGAGTCTCCCCTGAATATCTCAATAGGCAGGGAGATTCATATGACAGATGCTTATATACAGAAGAGAGTACACATTTCTTTCTTCAGTTCCTCACAACTGCTTTCAATTGGATTATTTTCCAATATCAAATTTTTACCCAAAGTTAAAACACGTGAAATAGATGTAATTGCGATATCCAATCATGCTTCTATTACATTGACGCTCATTTTTGGAGGTTAGACTACACTGGCCATGGCACTTTGTTATTTATCTGAAATGATGAAAACTTTAAAGTTCAAATGATTAGGAGTTCAAGGAATAGTTTGAAATTAATGAACGGATGACCGAGTCACGTGGACTGGAATAGGAGACCTACAAGTCTGTCATAAGGGGGAAAATTATTTCCTATGTTTCCTATAAGAAAACACTTAGGGAAATGAAAAGAGGAAGCTTTGAAAAGCAGACTGAAATACTTACTAAGGCTATTTCTCCTTCATAAGATCCATATGCAGCGTTACAAAGACTAAGCATCAATTCAAGTGTTCGTCTAATCTACGGACGTACCCACTGGGGCCTGGGGACACACAGCCTGCTCAGCAGGTGACGGTTCTTCGCCCGAGTGAGCAGAGGTGGGGAACTCCCTGACAAGCCCAGAGGAGGCTGCACCAGCATGAAGCTTAGAAGGCCAAGCCCCGTGACCTTTGGCATCAGCTGTGTTTGCGCCAAGGCTCGGAACCCCAGCAAATGCACACAGAATCAACCAGCATGGCCTTGAATGCCACCAAGAACAACGGAGGAAAACATCCTGGTGCTGCCCTGGAGGGAGGAGGGCCCCATGCCTCCCTTCCCCACCAAGGGACAGGGAAATGAGCCAAACATGAGTGAGTGGCAGCACAGGACCCACCAATGACCCTGCGGGGGTGACGAGGGACTCCCACAGACCCCAGGGACTATGAAAGCACCACATTTGGCCAGTGATAAGGTGGGTAAGGAGGAAGGCTAAGGGAAATGAACAGGAGTAAGGCAGTGGCCTCCAGCCCCGTCCATCTCAAGGACATTATTACCCCTGCTGGGCAGAGGAGGCGGCAGGTGCTTTAACCCCCTCCCTGCCATGGACTCTGAGGCCTAGGTGCTCCCCTACATAAGTGCAGACTGACCCTTTTGGAAGAAACCCATTTCATCCCCCGAGGCTCTAGAAGGCCCCCAGGTAGAACACTAACCTCTTGCCCTACAAGCCAGGCCCCGACCGAGGGGCAGGCTGCACAGAGAGGATATATCATCATTGAAGGTGGAACATGCTTTAACTTGTTTATGTCAAAAGTACTGGGAGAATGGAGAGAGACAGGATAGGAGCATATCATTTAAGGCAGTGAAGACATGTGCTATATTTCAATGATTAAAGATGAGGAAAATGTAACCTATACTAATTCTAGTGAAATATGCAATTTTATATATATTTGTCTGTACACATATAAAAAATATATTTATATATATACACATTCTATAGAATAAAATTATAGGAAATGGAAAGAAACCTTTAGAAGAAGTTGTGGGAAGGTTTCTTTCTAATTGGGATTTTCCTTAGCTCTTGTATCAGTTGGGCAAGGCTTAAAAATTGAAAGGGTTTATTAAGAAAAATAGAAGATTGCCTCTAATCTCAAGTACCGTATTTTTCGCTCCATAGGACGCATGCATCATATGGAGCTAAAAATAGGGGGAAAAGGTTTTCACTTACTGGGGCTTCTGGTCTCTTCTGGGGGCTTCGGGGAGGCCTGCGCGACCCTCTGCAGGCCTCCCCGATCTTCGTTTCGGCGCTAAATGGCCATTTCCAGCCATTTCCGAAAACCGGAAGTGGCCGAAAATGGCCATTTAGAGCCGAAACGAAGATCGGGGAGGCCTGCAGAGGGTCGCGCAGGCCTCCCCGAAGCCCCGGTAAGTATTTTTTTACTTTTTTAAAATATTCGCTCCGTAAGACGCACGCTTCCCCCCCTATTTTTTTGGGGGGGGAGTGCGTCTTATGGAGCGAAAAATACGGTACCTTGTTTTGGCTACATACAAATAAACTCCAGCAGTTTTCCTAGACCAACTCTGTCTAGATGGCACTTATTCTATCATTCACCTCCTAGCCTGGAGGGGCACGTCAAGCAAGCAGCATGAGCCCTGCAACTGCTGAAACAAAAATGTGCCAACTCCAAACCAACCACCCCTTTTTATGGAGACTATGATTCTACTTTTGCTATTGGCTAATCCAAAAGTAGGAAACCCTAGCCATGGTCAGGGGCTAGCAGAACCCAGCAAGGTACTGGTGAATCCTTCCTGGTCAATTATCCTACTGGGGACAGCCACATTTGTGCAGCCAATACACATCCTGGATTGAGCTTTCTAAGGGATTTGAAGTTTACGAAGGTTGGAATGGCAAACAGACAAGGGCATTACTAGAAGGCTGATGGGTCCCCCATTGACCACTGTAAGTATCTTCACACTGCAGCTAGAGAGCGGAGATTGAAAGGAAGTGGTTTTCATAAAGCCAAGCTGCTGATTTTAAGGCAGTTGTGTGAGTTACATAACTGAAGTTACAATTTACAGCTTAGTGGCTTAGCTGCTATGCTACACCAACTCTTCTAAAAACTTGCATGTTAATTGCTACAACGAATTATATGTATCCCATGTTTTCAAGCAATTTAGAGAAAGAAAATGAATGGTTTTCACAACAGTCTCTTCAAAACTGAGATGCTGTCCTTACCTGCCACTGTTTCATGGTAGGCTGGTGGTCCGGCAGGCTGCATGGCATAAGGTGGAGGATACTGTGTAGGGTAGGGTGCTGCTGGCATTCCATGTTGTGGCTGCACTGGCACAGGATTATATCCTTGATAAGCTCCTGCTGGGTAACCTGGTGGTATCCCTGGCTGCTGGGGATATGGCACCTGCACCACTGTGGTGGCCGTGGTGGTGGTCACAATAGCTGTAACACACAAGACAATAGTGAGGAGGGCAAACATTTCTAAATAATTCCCTGTTCCTTCTTTCACAAGTAGTTCTCAAGGTGATTTCTTTTTTTCTTTTTTTGTACAACTAGCAATTTCATTTTACAATCATCACCACTATATGCTCTGGGGGGGGGAGGCTTACCCTCCCCACATAGCCAAGATCTTGGCCCTGCTAAAGGATTCATAACAGCTATACCAGGTGTCCCCCGCTTAACGACAGAGATACATTCTGAAATCCCCGTCATAAAGTGAAGCCGTCATTAAGCGGGTCTTGCTGTGCTTTGAAGTTTAGCACTGTGCTTAAAGCCCCAGCATTAAACATCCAAGCTCTTATCTTGCCCATTAGCTGTTTGACTTTAGATAAAGGCTTTGAAGTTCAGCGCTGTGCTTAAAGCCCCAGTGGTGAACTTCAAATCCCTTATCTAAAGCCAAACAGTTGTTGAGCTGGGGCTTTAAAAAGATGCATCTTTTAAAATCCTTTGCTCTTTTTTTACTGGGGACCTCCATCATATATCCGGAACGTCATTAAGCGGAGGACACCTGTACTTCCAACTTACACTGACAGTGTCCAAATGTCACGGATACAAAAAAAGAAGGCTGAATCTTGGTCTCCAGTGTCAATAATTGTTCTTTGCTCTTTTTACCCACTCTTGAATTTATCTACCATAAGATTCATCATTCCCAATACACCCACAGCAGATAAAGCACAAAGCTTTTCAAAACAACTAATCAACTATCTTTCTAATCTTGCATTGTGACAGATTATTTTCTGTTTAAGTACAGAACATTTAAGATTACGGCTTCAAGCAGCACAGTTATTCTTTTTTGTCTTTAGAAGAAAAGCAACCAAAACGTTTTCCATACAATAGTTTTTCATGAATAAGAGGCAAACTCAAGCTTACAGCTTTTTTCCCCAAAGTGGGCATATGGCTTTTACAAAGATATATTCTACATATCTAGGCTTACCATATCTAAAGGGGGACAGGGTGCCTACACCTTTAACCATTGTAAAAAGAGGGAATTTGGGCAGGTGCAGCCCAATTATGAGCTGCACCTGCCCAAATTCCCTCTTTTTACAATGGTTAAAGGTGTAGGCACCCTGCCCCCCTTTGGATATGGTAAGCCTATACATATCACACATGAGGTCTGGAAAGGTGGGATATAATTTTTTAAACAAACACAAAACATTGTGTTAATATTGTTTATAATTAAGCTCTTATTGTTACAATAGAACCCTTCTGGCTGCTTTTAGGAAGTTATGCTTCTCACAATATTGGCTAAAGACCAATCCATTTCAAAGCATCTGTATACAGATCTTAATCATAACTATAAAACCTTTGGGGACAAGACAGTGCTTGAATAATGGGAAACAGGTAATGAAATGAAATTTACAAGCTCTACCCCAGGACTGTCTACAACTAAACCATATCATGCCCCCTCCCTTTTTTTGGAAAGAGTGCACGTGCACACACACGATCACCTCATCCCACTGCTGAATCTAAAAACATTACTTTTACTTTTGTTTTGGAAAGCAAAACACTGTATTTCCAAAAACAAAACTCCACAGATTTTCTTCATCAGTTGCTCCTTAGCCACTTATTCATAAAATGTTAGAAAAAATATTGTAATATCATCTACAAATATCTTTCTGCAGTTACATTTTGGAATTATATCTCAGCATTACCAAACAGCATTTTACAAGAGGGAGCAAAAAAGTTGGTCTTTAGCACAAAGAATTTCTTTCCAGTTTGACAACGGCACCCATCTTTTTACAGTAGGTCCCTGCTTTACAAAGGTCTCACATTGCAATCAAATCAATGGACCTTACCATGGACTTTGTGGCAAAACAAGGCTCACTATACGATAGATCAGTGGTTCTCAACCAGTGGTACTAGTACCACCAGTGGTACTTCGGCCGACTGCTGGTGATACTCAGTTTTTATCATGTTTTAATATGTATTTATTTAGTATTCTAAATAAATACGAAATGTAATTATTTCCACAAATTACCAAAAAGCAATGTGTTATTGGGTTCATATTACAATATTTTCACAATACTGTACAATGGATTCCCCGGAACAGATTACCATTGTAAAATGAGAGCTAGAAAGGATACTTACGTCGTGGTTGCCTTCGACATGCTTTATATAAACAGCAGCAAGAACAGGTGAAGCAGAGAATAATGGTCACTACGAAGAGCACGAATATCGTGATTCCAATTGCTAAAAAAGTCCCAAAACTGGAGAAAAAGAAATTTGAGAATTAAGCTTCGTATGCTACAATATTTTTCCCCAAAAACATTTAAAACCGTACACATGTAAAGCGTGTCATTAAACTGTACAAAACTGGAAGTAATTTTCAATTAAAATTGAGTGCTGACAAGTCACATAAAAATAGTATATTTTACCGACTAATCTTTGTCTGGTAGACATCTAATCTAATTTGTTATGTTAAAGAATAAGCACATAAAAGTATGAAAACTAACTATCAGTGAGCAAACAGATTTTCTCTTATGAATGAGGTTTTTGTTTTGTTTTTTAAATCTAGGAGGCCTGGCTTAATGTATGATCCAGAGTGAAATCACTGTGCAAAAACATAACTGCACACAGCCGCCCAGAAACAGATATGGATGCACATTTGTATCAAGAAATAAATAAAAAGGAGCATCATGATCAGGCCTTATTGCACAGGTACGCACATGAGTATACATCTGGATTCCAAGCAACAGTTAAAACTATAATAGACAGAATACAATTACTCAACATTGTTTTTAAGCCTTGTTAAAATAAAGAAGTCTTTGCATGGTTATGAAGAAACACTGGCACTAGACAAAAGCTCTCCGAGGAGAGTATTCCACAAGTGACCATCAAGGAAGATGAGCCCTTCACCTGGTCACCATCTCCCTATATTCCTGAGCAAGGGCCCTGGAAACTATCTTAGCATATAGGCATGATTGTGGGGGGAAGTGTGGTCCTTCAGGTCCCAAGCTATACAAGTGCCGAGAAAGTTTGTATACATCCTTCTTGCATATCTGTTTTGCAATTGTTATTTTGCATAATTTGTCCTCATTTATAATCTAGCCATGGTTAAGGGAAGGAATTATGCAGGAGCTATGCTCCAAAACATGAGAATTTTTTTCCGAAGACTTAGTACACACATTTAACCAGGGCCAGCCCAGTCATGAGGCAAGATGATGGCTGCCGCCATGGCTGCCTCATCTAGCCCCCATTTGCTCTTTCACCTGTTCCTCCTGCTCTATGATTTGAAACAGAGCAGCAGAGGGGGTGAACAAGCAAGCACCACCCCATTTCCACTTTTCCTGGTTTCTTTGCTCTGCCCCAATCAGCTGTGTTATTTCAAAACAGAACAGCAGAACCACAAGTAGTAAGCGGAAGGGAGGAGGAGGAGGAAGTTGGTAGGTAGCGACAGGAATCCTGAATCGTGAAGAGAACCATTACCGATGCTGCCGCCATCTTCTCCCCCATGTCCTCTATGAGTGAGAGAGAACGCTACTGCTGCCCTTTAGTTTGTCCATGCAGTGCCAGGAGGGTTAAGAGGGCAGCAGTTGCCACCGCCACCCTCTTCTCATTCATGGAGGTTGCAGTGCACACCATTTCCTCTTGGGTCAAGCCTGAGTATAACTACCGGTACCTTCTCAGCTATGAAGACAACAACCTTCCTTTCTCTCCTACATCTCATTTTTGGGTTTTGCTTTTTGAAATGAATCACATGCTCCAGCTGACTGAACACACAAAATAGCCACAATTAAACAAAACAAAGTACAGTATTTCACAGTTGTGGAGGAAGATGGCGCCTACTTTGCTCCCATTTTCCTCTTTCGAATAGGGGTTAGAGTGGAATAGTAGTTGTCACATCACCCCAAGAGGGATTCAGACAGAAAGATGCCACCTTGGGGAAACCTCCCTCCCAGTATGGGAGGAAGCCCCACAATCCGGGGAGGGGGGGGGAAAGAGCCTTGAAACCAGATGGTAGCGGATGGTTGGCACCACATTCCTTAGGAGATAGGAAAGGCAAAAAACCAAGATTCTCACCAAAAGAATATTAGTCTTAAGTTGCATTTTTCTCTTCATACTTATGCCTTGGATCTTAAGGTTGAGCATGTAAAAAATGTGGTTTCCATGAGAAGTATTTCAGTCAATTACATTGGTCTACAATTTTTTTTTCCTGGCCTGGATGTTTGCAGCTGTTTTAGACTAATTTCAGGGTGCTGATTCCAAATCTGGTCTCATATTTGCTCTATCACATCTTGTTTTTATGCTATCGGCATACCCCATTTTCATTGATTTTACCCGAAATTAATTCTTTGTCACTTATGATTTCAAGTTGTTGCGAGTCAGTGACTGCTTTAGTGTTAAAATATGGTGCTGTATTTTTAGGATAGTGTGTTTATAATATCATTTTATGTAGATATCCACTTTTATTTAATATTTTCCTTCTGCAGGGCGTGATCTAACAATGGCTACAACAGGGGTTCTCAACTTGTGGTACGGGTACCCCTAGGGCAGAGGTTCTCTGTGAGGTGCGACTCCCAAGTGCGTCATCGAAAGGGCGTCGCGTTAATCTTTTAATTAACACATATTCTTCTTGCTTGCAAGAGAGAGAGAGCAAAAACAAAGATCGGGAAAAGCTCCCTCTTCATATCGGGTCACTCAAAGTTAATTTCAAAACACTTCAGGTTTGTAGGCAGTTTCCACGTCTTGTTTTTAACCACAGCGTGAGCGAAGCCCTTGCTTATCTTATGTTAAAGAACAATTAACAACTCTATTGATAAGCTGAGTACCGGTACTTTGGAGCTGGAGCTGCAAAGACAGCATCTCGTTTCTCTCCAAATCCTGAGACATTGCAGGTTTGCAAGTATTTTCTTTCTGTTGAATGTTTTTAATAAAGCAAACACAAAACAAATGCAAGAACTGCAATTGAAAATGGTGCAGAGCAGGTTCTGCTTTACATACAGTCTTTGATTTCTATGTTTAGCTTGGTTGATTAATTATTAGGATTTCTCTCCTTCTTCCTTTCTGACCCACCTCTAAGTTAGTTCCCCACTCTAGTTGCTGGGACAACCCACCCACCCCGCCCTGGAAACTGCCAGGCAGTATAAGAATCTGTTTTTCATCTTGCAAAGATGCTACACCAAAAGGAGCTAGCTTTCTCTCTCTTTCTCTCTTGTGCAACTGGGGCTTCCCTCCCATGCTTTGATGTTTCTCTTGCCATGAATAGGACTAACACAGACAACATCAGTGCCCTCTACCCAGGCCTGCCAATGGAGGGAGGGCAGCATCCCAACCCCACCCTGCGCACTCCTGGCTTAGCTGCTGCTCAGCATAAGCATGGAAAATCCACTTTAGGGCTCGTTTTGGGAATATACACATACATATACACATACATATAAGAAAGGGTGCCTCTGAGCATGTAAAGAGTGCCTGTTTCTTCCATGCACTGCAATGGGGAGTCACGGCTAACGGCGAGGGAGGTCAAGGGAGCCGCGAGTCAAAAAAGTTTGGGAACCACTGCCCTAGGGGTATGCGGACCTCTTGCTGGGGGTACGCCAAGCCCTGCCCCTTATCTGCTCCATCAGCAGCTAATTAAGTGTTAATTAACATTGATTTTAAATTGTAGTTATTTTTGGAGCCCTTCTGTCTCTCTGATTTTGGTTTTGGACTTATTTTTGTACGTTGGAAGATGTACTTTGGTGGGGTGGGGGAGGGAGGAGCTGATTTTGGGAAGTGTGACTTGGAGAAAAAAGAGATCCTTGCATCTCTCTCTCTCTCTCTCTCTCACACACACACACACACTCACACTCACACTCACACTCACACAGAGTTAAATAAGACATTTTTTCACATTTAAAATTGTGTTAGTACTTTTTTACTTAACGATTAATTACCTAATTAATTAATTGATTAATCAAATTAATTAGCAGTTAATTAGCAGGAGGTACTTCAGAAAATTGGACCGTGATAAGGGGTTTTTAAAGAGTTAATTTTGGGTAAAATCAATGAAAATGGGGTATGCCGATAGCATAAAAACGAGATGTGATAGAGCAAATCTGAGATCAGATTTCGAATCAGCACCCTGAAATTAGTCTAACACAGCTGCAAAAGTCCAGGCCAGAAAAATAATTTTTGTAGACCAGTGTAAATCCCCTGCAGGCAGGCATGCTTGCCCCCCCAGCTCTTATTTTTCTTTCAGCAAGCTTTGTTTCTTCCTTAAACAGAGAAGCAGCCTCCATTGCAGGCAAGTAGAATGAGACTAAGTCCTAGACAGGCTCTGCAAGGTTTCTGTGAACCTTGCAGAGCCTCTCTAGTACTTAGTCTCGTTCTACTTGCCTGTAATAAGCAGCCAGAGGCTGCTTCTCCTGTTTCTTTAAAGAAAAAACTAAGCTTACTGGGAAAAAAGTAAGAGCCTGGGGGGTCCCCACGATCCGTGGATAACTGAAACCGTGGATACCGAATCAGTGGAAATGGGGGCCCACCTGTATATAAATACTGTAATAAATAAATATACGGGAGGTAAATGAAAGCAGTATAGTTCTTTGAACTTTAAACAAAAGATTCGTCGTAAAATGAAAACTGGTCCATCCCGGAGACTGCAGGAAGCCATCTGGCAGCTTCAATACTGGCTCACTAATTCCTGGAATTTATACCAACATTTAAAAAAAGGGGCAGGGCAGGGAAAGAACACCACAAACAGCTTGAACTAATTGACTGTTCCTTTTTTATTTATGTGATAAACAAGGACTTAGTTTTGTTAGGAAAGGAAATTAGACACAGGAACCCAGATGATCAGCCAAGTGCTACAAAACGATTAAACACACTCTCCCATGACTTGCCAAAAATAAAAAAAAAATCCCACAATGAAATATGGAGTGCAGTTGGGGTGAGGAAACGTCAAGGCTGATTATGTGCTTATTGTTGGTAATCAAGCATAGCTGTTACTGGGATATCAGATTTTCGTCCATATTCTGTTTCAGCAGGTACTAGACAATACAGGTGGGCCTCCATATCCACGGATTCGCTATCCACAGTTTCTGTTATCCACGGATCGCGGGGACCCCCAGGCTTTTACTTTTTTCCCAGTAAGCTTTGTTTCTTCCTTAAAGAAACAGGAGAAGCAGCCTCTGGCTGCTTATTACAGGCAAGTAGAACGAGACTAAGTCCTAGAGAGGTTCTGCAAGGTTAACAGAAACCTTGCAGAGCCTCTCTAGGACTTAGTCTCGTTCTACTTGCCTGCAATAGAGGCTGCTTTTCTGTTTGTTTTAAGGAAGAAACAAAGCTTGCTGAAAGAAAAATAAGAGCTGGGGGCACATGCACGCTTGCCCGCAGGGGAGGCAGGGCGGGGAGCCCTCAGGAAACTATGGAGGGGGTGTTCGCTCCTATCCACGGTTTCAAGTATCCACGGAGGGGCCTGGAACATATCCCCAGTGGATATGGGGGGGGGGGTACTGTATTTTCAAGAGCACCCATGGCTCAATAGGAGCACACATGGGTGCCAAGGTTAAATGCAAGGTATCTCGTAAGGGGCGAAGGCTCTTCCCGGCCTTCCAAGACTCCAGAAGGTTGGACTGAGAAAATGGTGCCAGTCATGCTCAACAATGCCAGTTTAGCGAGTCAGAAGTGAGCAGCCTCTTATGTCCTTCAACAGGCAGAAAAACCAGACAAGGCTCTCTTATTTATTGACTTATTTTACTGTGTAAACTGCTTTGTGAACTACTCCTGTTCAAAAGCAGTATGTAAATATTCTTCATCTTAAGCATAACACGTTTACGCAGCTTGACACCAACGTTTCCGGTAATATTTACATGGAGCACATGAAGCTGTACGGTGGCTGTGCAGGGGCAGATCTGGAATGCTCAGTAATGATGTCATCACTGAGCTCCGGAGCACCCTTACAGAAGCTGCACAGGGCTTCAATTTCAGCTGCGCAGCCATGCACTTTAGAGGGAACAGTACTTGACAAAATTGAAAAGATGGCAAGAAATGCACAAATGCCCCTTTGCCGTTCTATAGTAATGTTAATGAATGTGCTTCGGCACCATTTTTTATTTGCTCAAAAAATCACATTTGTTTCTCAGAGACACTGCACATGAGGGGTGTGGCTTCTGGTTTTGGTAACAGTGGAAGCTTATCACAACCCGGGGGGGGGGGGACGATTTTCACCATGACTGCAGTGCAGCAAGAAAGGATTAAATATTGCCTCCCTTGCACACCATGATCCTGATCCGCTCCTATTTAAGATTTTCTTGTTTTTGTTTATAAAAAAGCACGCAAGGCCAAGTTAGGTTTAATGTGACATGTTGTTTGGTCCTACAATTCTTCCCTCTTTGTCTCAGGTAAATCCTTCGAATAAAGTTTGTCTTTCTGGAAACGTTCATTGGATTATTACTGTACCCTTAGTCTAGTCAGGCTTTTGTTGCGGTAAGTGTTAAGTGTTTCAGACAGACTCCTCAACAGGCCACACACCAACTTCTACACCACTTTGGAACATAAACTGTATACATAAATTGTATGTGCACACACACGCGTGCGCACACGCACACACACACAGCATTACCACAAAAGCAGTGGGAAAGATATTGAAACTACTGTATTAATGAGCAAAGTTGACCCACTATTCCCAAGTTGAAAAACACCATTAAAATGGGACAGCTCACAAGATCAGTGGATACATATTTTGCTTTAATAGTTTTAGCGCTTGTATGCTGTTAGTCACCCTCCCAATTCTTTTAGGGACAGAAGATGCAAGATAACAATATTCACAGAACTTTTGAATCCAATTGGCTCCATGATTCTCTAGGAGTAAACAATCCTAATTGGTTCATCATCCCAAAAGGATAATCAAAGGAGACCATTGTCCTCAGAAGTCAATAGTGCCAACTACTCCAAAATCAATAAATAAAATCAAAGCGCAAAGATCAGTGTAAATCATCAGATCCAGATTTACTGGAGGGCACTGTGAAATGGTGGTGAAGGAATAAGGCCACTAGTAGCCATGTACTTGCACAATAACTAGGTGGCTACTGGTGGTGAGCATACCTTCATGCGCAGAACTGATGGCCTCAATGCCTCCTCACAATGCCCTTCCAAGGTGATATGTAAACAGCCACCCCTTGAATAAAGCCTGAACATGACCGTTTCCAAACCATCATGAACTCTTACGATCTGCACTTGCAAGAATGTCAAATTTCTTTCCTTCTAGCAGCTATAGTCAGAAGTACATAAGAGGAGCCCTGCTGGATCAGGCCAAGGGCCCATCTAGTTCAGCTTCCTCTTTCTCATAGTGGTTCAACCAGATGCCTCAGGGAGCACTCAAGGCAACAAGATACCCACATCCTGTTGGTACACCCTTGCATCTGGCATTCAGAGATAGGCTCCGTCTAAAATCTAGAGCCATGAAGCCATAGCTGCTAGAGCAATGAAGCCATGAGCTATGCCGTGCAGGGACACCCAAGACGGACAGGTCGTAGCAGAGAGTTCTGACTAAAAGTGATCCACTGGAGAAGGAAATGGCAACCCACTCCAGTAACCTTGCCAAGAAAATCCCATGAACAGTACCAAAAGGCTAAAAGATATGACACCGGAAGATGAGCCCCTCAGGTCGGAAGGTGTCCAATATGCTACTGAGGAAGAGCGGAGGACTATTCCAAGTAGACCCAGAAAGAGTGAAGCGGCTGGGCCAAAGCCAATAGGACGTCCAGCTGTGGATGTGTCTGAGGTTGAAAGGAAAATCCAATGCTGCAAGGAGCAATACTGCTTAGGAACATGGAATGTGAGGTCTATGAACCAAGGCAAGCTGGATGTGGTCAAAAATGAGATGATAAGATTGAACATTGACATCTTGGGAATCAGCGAACTAAAATGGACGGGCATGGGCGAATTTAAGTCAGGTGACCATCATATCTACTACTGTGGGCATGAATCCCTTAGAAGAAATGGAGTAGCCCTCATAGTCAATAAAAGAGTGGGAAAGGCAGTACTGGGGTGCAACCTCAAAAACGACAGAATGATTTCAGTTCGAATCCAAGGCAAACCATTCAACATTACAGTAATCCAAGTGTATGCCCCAACCACTGATGCCGAAGAAGATGAAGTTGACCGGTTCTATGAAGACCTACAACACCTTCTAGAACTAGCACCCAAAAAAGATGTCCTTTACATCATAGGAGACTGGAATGCTAAAGTCGGAAATCAAGAAATAAACGGAACAACAGGCAAGTTTGGCCTTGGAGCGCAAAATGAAGCAGGGCAAAGGCTAACGGAGTTCTGTCAAGAGAACACGCTGGTCATAGCAAACACTCTTTTCCAACAACACAAGAGGCGACTCTACACATGGACATCATCAGATGGTCAATACCGAAACCAGATAGATTATGTGCTTTGCAGCCAAAGATGGAGAAGCTCTATACAATCAGTAAAAACAAGACCTGGAGCTGACTGTGGCTCAGATCATGAGCTTCTTATTGCAAAATTCAGACTTAAACTGAAGAATGTAGGGAACACCACTAGACCAGTCAGATATGACCTAAACCATATCCCTTATGAGTATACAGTGGAGGTGAAGAATAGATTTAGGGCATTAGACCTGGTAGACAGAGTGCCTGAAGAACTATGGACGGAAGTTCGTAACATTGTACAGGAGGCAGCAACTAAAACCATCCCAAGGAAAAAGAAATGCAAGAAAGCAATGGGGCTGTCAGATGAGGCTTTAAAAATAGCTGTGGAAAGAAGGAACGCAAAAAGCAAAGGTGAAAGGGAAAGATATAAACAACTGAATGCAGATTTCCAGAGAATAGCAAGGAGAGATAAGAAGGCCTTCTTAAATGAACAATGCAAGGAAATCGAGGAAAACAACAGAATGGGGAGGACTAGAGTTCTCTTCAAGAAAATTGGAGATATCAAGGGAACGTTTTGTGCAAAGATGGGCATGATAAAGGACAAAAAAGGCAGAGACCTAACAGAAGCAGAAGAGATTAAGAAGAGATGGCAAGAATACACAGAAGGACTATACAAGAAAGATCTGAATGTTCCTGATGACCACGCTGGTGTGGTCACTGACCCAGAGCCGGACATCCTAGAGAGTGAAGTCAAGTGGGCCTTAGGTAGCATTACTAACAACAAAGCTAGTGGAGATGATAATATCCCAGCTGAGCTACTTAAAATCCTAAATGATGATGCTGTGAAAGTGCTGCACTCAATATGCCAACAAATTTGGAAAACTCAGCAGTGGCCAAAGGATTGGAAAAGGTCAGTTTACGTTCCAATTCCAAAGAAGGGCAGTGCCAAAGAGTGTTCAAACTACCGTACAATTGCACTCATTTCACATGCTAGCAAGGTTATGCTCAAAATCCTACAAGCTAGGCTTCAGCAGTACGTGGACCGAGAACTACCGGACGTACAAGCTGGGTTTCGAAGAGGCAGAGGAACTAGAGATCAAATTGCCAACATGCGCTGGATCATGGAGAAAGCACGAGAGTTCCAAAAAAACACCTACTTCTGCTTCATTGACTACGCAAAAGCCTTTGATTGTGTGGATCACAACAAACTGTGGCAAATTCTTAAAGAGATGGGGGTACCAGACCACCTTACCTGTCTCCTGAGAAACCTGTATGCGGGTCAAGAAGCAACAGTTCGAACCGGCCATGGAACAACTGATTGGTTCAAAATTGGGAAGGGAGTACGGCAAGGCTGTATATTGTCACCCTGCTTATTTAACTTATATGCAGAGTACATTATGAGAAATGCAGGGCTGAATGAATCACAAGCCGGAATCAAGATTGCCGGGAGAAATATCAACAACCTCAGATATGCAGACGATACCACCCTAGTGGCAGAAAGTTAAGAAGAACTAAAGAGCCTCTTGATGAGAGTGAAAGAGGAGAGTGCAAAAGTTGGCTTGAAACTCAACATTAATAAAACTAAGATCATGGCATCGGGTCCCATCAATTCTTGGCAAATAGAAGGGGCAGAAATGGAAGCAGTAACAGATTTTACTTTTCTGGGTTCCAAGATCACTGCAGACGGAGACAGCAGCCATGAAATTAAAAGACGCTTACTCCTTGGAAGGAAAGCTATGGCAAACTTAGACAGCATAATAAAAAGCAGAGATATCACCATGCCAACAAAAGTTCGTATAGTCAGGGCGATGGTGTTCCCAGTAGCAATGTATGGTTGCGAGAGTTGGACCATAAGGAAGGCTGAGCGCCGAAGAATAGATGCTTTTGAACTGTGGTGCTGGAGAAGACTCCTGAGAGTCCCTTGGACTGCTAGGAGATCAAATCAGTCAATTCTAAATGAAATCAAGCCTGACTGTTCCCTGGAAAGACAGGTACTAAGGCTGAAACTCAAATATTTTGGCCACCTAATGCGAAGAGAGGACTCTCTGGAGAAGACTCTGATGCTGGGAAAGATTGAAGGCAAAAGGAGAAGGGGAAGGCCAAGGATGAGATGGTTAGACAGCATCACCGATGCAACAAACATGAAAATGAGCGAACTCAGGAAGATAGTGGAGGACAGGAAGGCCTGGCGGGATATAGTTCATGGGATCACAAAGGGTCGGACACGACTTAACGACTGAACAACAACAAAAAAATCTAGAGGTTGCATATAGTCATCATGGCTTGTAACCTGCGATGGACTTTTCCTCCATAAATCACAAAAAACATCACAAATAGGAATATTTATATGTTATGCAGGGCCCCAAAACAGCCATTTCAAAAGTTACACTGGTCAACACACTTTTTCTGGCATAAGGTATTCCAATGGTCTTAAGGTAATTTTGGGGCGTTGATTCCAAATCTGGCATCAGTTTTTGTCTATCACATCAGGTTTTTGAGATATCAAATATTGCATTTGATAAAATCAATGAAAAACAGCATTTATGCTCATCATATCATTGATGTCGTACTTTAAAGTAGGCAAGATAAACCTTCTTGACAAAGGTATTGATGTTGCGCCTTTAATTCTGCAAAGTGCACAGATGTAGCAGAAGATATCTGGGTCATTACTGCATTTCCTTCTTTCGGATGTTGTAGCCCAGGGGTTCTCAACCTTTGGAGGCCTGGGAACCCCCTTATCACGGTCCAATTTCCTGAAGTACCCCCTGCTAATTAACTGGATTAATCAATTAATTAATTAGGTAATTAATCATTAAGTAAAAAAGTACTAACACAATTTTAAATGTGAAAAAATGTCTTATTTAACTCTGTGTGTGTGTGTGTGTGTGTGTGTGACACACACACACACACACACACACACACACACACACACACATTTTTTTCTCCAAGTCGCACTTCCGAAAATCAGCTCCTCCCTCTCCCACCCCACCAAAGTACATTTTCCAACGTACAAAAATAAGCCAAACCAAAATCAGAGAGACAGAAGGGCTCCGAAAATAACTACAATTTAAAATCCATGTTAACTAACACTTAATTAGCTGCTGATGGGGCAGATAAGGGGCAGGGCTTGGCGTACTCCCAGCAAGAGGTCCGCGTACCCCTAGGGGTACCCGTACCACAAGTTGAGAACCCCTGTTGTTGCCATTGTTAGACCACGTCCTGCAGAAGGAAAATATTAAATAAATGTGGATATCTACATAAATTATAAACACTACCCTAAAAATACAGCACCATATTTTAACACTAAAGCAGTCAATGACTTGCAACAACTTGCAATCATAAGTGATAAAGAGTTAATTTCGGGTAAAATCAATGAAAATGGGGTATGCCGATAGCATAAAAATGAGATGTGATAGAGCAGATCTGAGATCAGATTTGGAATCAGCACCCTGAAATTACTCTAAAACAGCTACAAAAATTTAGGCCCGAAATTTATTTATTTATTGTAGACCAGTGTTATCTTGCTTAAGAACATCAAATAATGACTGAACAGTATCCCAGATATTGCTGGGACACTTAACATAGTTGTGGATAATTTTCTGTTTAAAAATAGATGTATACTGAAATCCCACAGCTACTTTTTTTTAGAAACAGATGGTTATACTAGGTCCTAAGATACCTTTCTAAAGTAAGGGAATTCAGCCTTTGCACAAAAGTAGCATGAGCTGCATTATGGTCAACACACAACTGGCAGCCAACTCAAAACTCCCCCCCCCCCCCCCGTAAGTAGCACTTTTGGTATCCATTGTCCTGTTAAAATGAGAACTGTTGCCAAGAGACTTTGAAAATGTTTGTTGCCATGAGGCTTTTTGAAATGGGTTGTGAGCTAGAATGGATCATGTGCCAGACTGGACTGTATGACACAATGCGAGGGTCATGCCGCTTGTGTTCCTGTGCCATGAGCCATGCTGGAGAAAGGTCTCCCCAAGAAGCCATGAGGGAAAAACCTGACCATCTGCCTGCCACCATTTCTGCCATGTGTCTAAGCTCTCACAAACTCTACTCTGCATTCCCCCCCCCCTCACTGATATGCTAAATACGTTCCTGGGAGAAGACAACAGCCAGGCCACCTGAAATGACTCATCCCAGTCTCTGCTTTGTCTCCTTAACGACTGGACCATCAACCCATCACCCTCCTCCCACTTTCCTATTGGTTGTGTAGTTTTACCCAGAGGTGTGCAGGAGGTCCACTCTAGGAGCCCTACTTCCTTTTTTCTATGTGCCTGGTCCACTCAAGGTATCCTCCCCTTTCTTGGCCATGTGCTCTGTTCCCTATAAAAGGTAAAGACTGCCTGGTAGTCTCTCTCTCTTTCTCATTTTGGAACACTGGTGAGCTCTCCCTGCTCTATCTTGTTCTCCCTTCCCCCCCTCTCTTGCACCCCTCCCTCCTCTTTGAATTACTTCTCAGTTAGTCTCTACAAGTTTCTGAGCCTGATCAGTTCAGAGATAATCTCTTTCTTTCTTTGTTCTTGTGCTATTACACTCCTAAACAGCATTGCAGCCAAGGTCTACTCTCCAGGATAGGTAAATATCACCCATGTACAAAATCAAGAAACCCGCTAAAACTCTGTAACTTCTACCTAAGTTCCTAGATCTGTATGCTGTGTGATTGAATTGTATATTGAATTGTTGCATGTGTATGAATCTGACTAACTATCTAGTAAATATTGGAAAGTAACCACGTGTGTCCTCAATATTATTTAAAATGGAATTCTGTGGCTGGACTCTGGTATACACAGGTATCAAGATCCCTGAACATATACCAAATTGCTATATTTAAAGCGATTCCCCAATAACAAAGGAAATTTGGTAACACTTTAGGAAAGGGAAGGCAATGGGAGAGAAATACGAGGATCTACCGTACTTTACGCACAATAAGACACACTTCCCCCCAAAAAAAACATAGGGGGAAAAAAGTGTGCGTCCTATCGTGCGAAGCCTGAAAAAATACTTACCCAGGGGCTTCGGGGAGGCGAAACAGTTTCGAGAAAACCAGAAATGGCTCGTGCAGGCCTCCCCGATCTTCAGTTCGGCCGAAAACAGCGAAAACGCAAACATCGCAGGAACTGCGATGTTTGCGCAGGGCTCCTGGTCACGTTCAGTGCCTGCGCTAAGTTGCCTGACCAGGAGCCCTGCGCAAACATCGCAGTTGCTGCGATGTTTGCGTAGGGCTCCCAGGTTGCGTCCTGCGCCTGGGAACTTAGCCCAGGCGCCGGACGCGACCGGGAGCTGGCTGGGGCACCCAAAGATTGGACCTGAAAAACAACAAGGTAAGTAAAACTGTTTAAAGCAAGATTTTTTAACGTATTTTTAGCTCCATATCACGCATGCATCCTATGCTGCGATGCGTCCTATGGAGCGAAGAATACGGTAACTGCAGCAGAAGTGCTAAAGCCCACCACCACCTCTCTCCACTACCGTTTTACAGCGTTTTGCATGCCCCCCCCACACTAACAAAACAAAAACAGGGGCCCAAGCACATGCATTAAACTCCTGTCATTTGGCCCTTAAAAAACTACCACTTTAGGTGCCTCTTTCCCCCACTGAATCGCCTGTCCTTTATAGCTTCCCGTTTTCAGTTTTTGTGGATAGATGCAGGGACAAAGCAAGAAAGATATAACTGTATTTGGATGTAAACATTTGTCACCATTTATATTCCTTTCTTTCTCCAACTAAATTGTTTCACAAGTCAAAACATTTCAGTTTAGCGGGTTATTGTAAGCAATCTTGCTGCTTCTATGCATGGGAGAGATAAGCACATGGTTGTGGCAGGCAGAAATAGACACAGAATCCTGACTAGGCTTTGCACGTGTGCAAGCTGTTCAACACTTACGGTAAGTCCACCATTGCACAATATCTTCTTCTCGTGCAACCATTGCACAATATCTTCTTCTCGTGCAACCATATGCAGAACAGCATGAACTGTATCCATGTGCCCTTCCTTCTACATGCACGCCTTACTTTTGTATATGCCCATGTCAGTAAAGCTAAAGGTTGCAATTTCTACCCAATAAAGCTAAAAAGCTGCTCTAACAAAATGTTCAAATTGAAGGGTGTAAAACAAAATTCAGCCTCAAAGACTGGTGTTTAACCATTAACTTTAGTAAGAAAAGATTCAATAAAATCCATTTCAGATAGAATTTATGTAGCGATACGCAATTACTAAATAGTAATTCAGTGCAGTTATTCAGTCTGTATGTCTACATTACACGTTCAATGAATGTAAGACAAGGTGATGCACATATTTCACTGGTTTTTCTTTCGATAGTGATTGTTCGTGTCTAATTGTTCAAGGAAAATACTGGGTTTCTCTTATGCAAGTATGTTTTCTATTTGGCAAAATTTTAAGCAAAAATAATTGTTGGAAAGCTGTACTATACAACATGCAATTACAAATCAAAAGCAATGTAGAAAATCCCCAAGGTTCAGAGATTTAAATATGAAAGAAAATATGACTACAAACAGAACTATTAAAGCTTACCCCATGTTTATTTCCATGCATTCAGCCCAATTTCTCTCTCTAAAATTCCCCTCTTTTCAAACCCTTAAGTTCTTGTTTGTGAGAAACGAAACTAACTGCATTTCCGGAGATGCCTTGGTCTACGTTCTGTTCTGGCTGCAGTGACATCAGCAAAGAAACATAGCAGGCTTCTTTGAACACACCTCGCTTGAATGCACAAAATTCTTAAAGGCACACAGCATTGCTTTTTATTCTGGACTACAGAATCCAAGACTCCAGCTTGTCGGGGAAAGTGGAGGTTGACTGAGGGGAGTAGAACCTTGTGGTGCTTCTTACTCTCCACTTCCCAGATTTACTGGGTAGCAGCTGAATGGGGGGGGGGGGGAGGAGAGAGAGAAGAGAACTAGTAGACCTATCCACTGCCACTACCTCAAACTAAGGAAACTAGGCAGAGGGGGGGGGGCTGCCTGGGGAAAAAACGCCCCTCTCAGGATAGCGCAGGACCGAAGGGTCCTTTGTTTAAAACAAAACACAGTAGCACTCCTGAGTGATCAGACATGACAGCCCACTGAATTACCCATGAACATAAACTAGGGAGGCAAGGGGTCAAAATATAGTCAGTTTATTATAAACCCAAAAGAAAAAGGAATGAAACAAAATGAGAAAAAGGATAGAGAAAAGTGCAAGCAGCAGGCTAATGTAAAACGACTATACTTGGCTAGACGGACATAAAAGATACTCTGAGCAAACTGGATGTGGTAACTAGTATCACCCAGCAGAGTACCTACTTGAGAGAAAAGCACACAGAACTCCCATCCCCTGTGGTTTGCAAGCTGGCTTGGAATGAATAGAGCAAAACGAAAAAGTGCAATCCTATCCCGCTTCCCCACTGGTCTGGTGCAGCTCCTTTACAGGGGATTTGAATCCCCTTTCCCTTCTAAAGCCTCCTGTTCTGCCCCCCCCCACTGGCTGCACCAGTGGGGGAGCTGGATACGATTGCGCTGTAATTCCCTAAACATGTCCAGCTACAAATACAGTCCCTACTTCTAGCTACTTTTTTTGTCCCAGGAATCCTGATCCTCTTACCGGAGAGTAAATGGGCGTGCCTTTCAGGAACCAGCAGCTGGTTCCAGTGTCAGACCTGGCAAACACTTAAGAAGCCTAGGTTTCATGATCTGTCATTGGCTACATCCCCTGTGAAGGGTCTGCACTGGTGTATGGACACCTTTTGTTGCTGCATGGTGTTGCAACACTGTCTCAGACACTTGCTGATATTACATGTCACTGCCAAACTTACAGGTTGTTGAGCTCCCTTCAGACTGAACAGTTTAGCAGGAACCCTGGTCATAAGGTTACCCGATGGGATGAGAGGAAGCCATCGGGCCAACCCAACCCACTATCTAGACAGGTGTTTGGCTGCCTTGTTGGTGCAATTTGTACATACCAATCTCAGTAGGAGGGTTCGTTAGGAGCTATTGTCTCTGGGGATGTTCAGATACAAACAAAGACCAATACACACAAATATGACTGCTTGGGGATGGCATTTCAAACAGAGGCAGGAGAATGTCCCAACAGCTTTAGGATGCTGAGCCACAATAAAGGTCTCTGGGCAGGGGTGTTCCTAGGATTTGAGTCACCTGGTGCGGGAGGTCAGTGCGTCACCCCCATGATGATGAACCTTCTCCCATGCAGTAGGCAGGGAAACACAGCGGCGTAACTTGATAAGTTGGCGCCCGGTTCAGTGGGGGGGATCTGGCGCCCCTACACATAGTTAAAATTGGCCGCGCCACGCTCCGGAGGTGGGGGTGCTGCGCTCTGGGGGTGGGCGCCGCCGCGCTCCCGGGGGGGCGACCCGGCAGGACCCTGCACCGGGCACCCCCCCCCAGCGCGGACCGGCCAGCTTACCTCCATAGTTCAAGCGCTGTCTCACAGCTGAGCTCTCTACTCCAAGCAGCCCTCCTAGACACAGGGCCGCAGTGGCTGAAGCCGGCCACGCCGCAGCCGGCAGCGCAGCAGGCAGGCGCGTCGGAAATGACATGACTCCCTGTGTGCCTCCTTCAATTCCCCGGACTCCTTCCCACGCAGCCGCAGAGGAAACTCAGTGTCTCACAGTGAGTGTGTTTGCAGTTTGTGAGTGTGCTGTGTGCCGGCCAGGTGCCCCCTCCTTCTTCCCCGCCCCCTCCTTCAATTTTTACTGCCTCGAGTCCGACTCGAGTCTGGCGCCGCCCCCGCAGCGGTGGGCGCCTGGTTCAGCTGAACCACGCGCTCCACCGTAGTTACATTACTGGGGAAACACATCACCCCACCCCCCATGCCATTGCCCCATCTCCTGCTTAATCAAAATTACACCTTTAAATTTACAATATGATATACAGCCTAATGTATGTTTGCAGCCTAAACAGAGGCATCACAAGGGTTTGCGTCACTGTTTTGAGTTAAGGAAATCCACTTTGTTACACAAGGAAGCTTTGGCCATAACGTTTGACAGAATACAGGTATTTCAAACCGGTTTGTTTCATTGCATTCTGCATGAGATTATGCATCGAATAATATATAACATGATGATATTATTCGTAAAGACAAAGGTTTTCCACAATTTTTGCCATTAGTAATGTCACCCCCCTGAGGGGTCGCATGGTGCTGTTCGCACCCCCCGCACAATGTACAGACGCCACTGTCTCTGGGCAATTACATGTGCCTCCAAAAACAAGGCAACACACAGGGAATTTATCACAAGGCAAAAATAGAAAGGACACCTAGCTATCTTAAAGTTCCCGACAGCTTTAGTCCATTCTGCACTCTCTCCTCAAATGAATGGAAATAGAACAATTCCAGATATAGGCCATGTAATTTAGCATGACTTCACATTAATAATCTAAAAACTATAAACAGATTATCTAGAAAGGATTCAGAATCCTTCCAGGGTGATAATCTAAGACAGTTTAATGCTTTGTTACCTGCAACAAAATCCTTAGGATTGGAAAAGGTAAACAAAATATAAATAAAGGGAATTTGTTTGCTTTTTCTTGGGTAGGTCCAGTCAGTCTTATATTTTAATCATCCAATGACCCCTATTTGTCAGAGAGAAGGAAAAGAAAACTGCACACACAAGGCTTATACAGAGCTGCTGGAATTCCAGGAAGTTCAAAGCCCAAGCCCAACTTGTAGATGTATAAAGGTAAAGGTTCCCCTTGCTAGAAAGCCAGTCGTGTTCGACTCTAGGGGCAGTGCTCATCTCTGTTTAAAAGCCGAAGAGCCAGCGTTGTCCAAAGACGCTTCCATAGTCAAGTGGCTAGCATGACTCAACGCCGAAGCGCACAGAACGCTGTTACCTTCCCGCTGAAGCGGTACCTATTATCAAAATTGCCTTTGTAATTATTATGGGGAATAGCTTAAATATGGCACTTTGATATATGCAGGGATCTTGAGACCTGTGTATACCAGAGCTGGACTTCTAGAATTCCGTTTAAATAATATTGAGGACACACATGGGTTACTTTCAAATATTTACTAGATAGTTCAATCATACATATACAAAAATCCAATCACACACACTATACAGAGCTAGGAAACAGATAGAAAAAGACACTTAGCAGGTTTCCTTGATTTGTATATGGGTGATATTTACCTGTCCTGGAGAGGTGGTCCTTGGCTTGCAGTTCTGTATAAGAGTGGGGGGGGGGGGAGGTAGTAATGGTACAAGCCAGCAGTGAACAAGGAGAACAGTGAACAAGGCTCTGAACTGATCAGGTTCAGATCACAGGTTACAAGCCATAAGCAACCTCCTGGTTTTTAGAAGTAGGTTTTCTCTGTGCCAGGTGCAAGGGAGTGGCGACTAGACACAGGTATCTTGTTGTCTTGTGCTCCCTGAGGCATCTGGTGGGGCCACTGTGTGACACAGGAAGCTGGACTAGATGGGCTTTTGGCCTGATCCAGCAGGGCTCTTCTTATGTTCTTAGAAGCCTGCAGAGTGACTAACTGGAAAGTAAAGTTAAGGGGGGGGTAGGGGTGAAGAGGGGGGGACCAGAGCAGGAGCTCAGGAGGCAAGAGTCAGGATGTGAGAGAGCAAACTGGCAACCTGCCTTTTATGCATATCTTATGCAAAGAGCAAGAGTTAGTGGCTACTACACTGAAAAAGGGAAGTTTGCCTTTTGGGGGATGGACCCGCAATACACCTTTTGGGGTGTGAAGACACAAACAATGGGAGAAGGGGAGGACGGTAGTTGACTTCCATTGTTGCAGGAAATGTGGATTTGCCTTCCCAGGGCCAGACTTTGGAGTCTGCTTATCTTTGTAGATTGTCCCAAAGACCAGTCTGGCAGCAAAGAGACAATGTCGGTGGAGAGGAAGATAACAGAATGTGCCTACGTGCTTGTGAGCATTTTCTGAAATGGTGGATGCTGGTCAGATTCTTCCCTCATGGCCTGGCTGGGGAAAAACTTTTACAGCATGGCTCCAGTTTGGCACAGAAATGCGGCGTGGCCAACGCATTCCTCCTGGTTCATGCACATGCTCCATTCTAGCTCACAACCCATTTCAAAAGGTCTCTTTGGCATCAAACATATTTTAAAAGTCTCTTGGCAACATTCCCAATTTAAAAGGTCATGGGGCAACAATCTACTTGTAATTTCTTGCTTTTGAACTGCTAGGTTGACAGGAGTTGGGACTGAAGACGGGTAGCTCACTCCATCACGCGGCGTTCAGGTCTTGAACTGCTGTCCTGCCAACCTTCTAGTCTGCAGTTCAGCGTCTTAATCGCTAAGCTACCGCATCACCCCTGTAAATGTATACAGACATACTAAAAATCAAGTATGTATCTACTCCATAGAAACGAAAACCAGCTGTTCTGGTTTCTTTGTATTACTACTACAATTTATATTCCTCTAAATCTTCCAACAATCATACTAACAGATGAGCTTCTAGAATCTAGAAGCATCAGCTTCTACCACCAGTGAGAGTTTTTCAGAAGGAAATAGTGCCACTCAATGAATGAACTTGAGCAAGATTTCAAGAGCTCCCCTGCTCATCACCAGCTTCAAGTGATGGAGATGAGGTTTCAATATCAGCAGAATTTCAGAACTTGTTCTGCATGATCTATTCAGGGCACTTCAGTGTCAGGAGATTTCTTGAATTCATTCATAAGCCTCTCTGACAGAACAATTCTAACTACTTTTTTCTCATAAGCCCTTAAAAATGGAGTACTGTACTTCAGAGAGCTAAAGCTTGAATGGATACTCTTCATTCATCTATGCTCTCAGTGCACACCCTGTGCAGCTGGGGGGGGGGGGGAACAGACCAGAAATCATGCTGCAATTCTGAGCATATATATGAGCATGCAAGTTCAAGCAATCTTGAGCAGCTTGCTGAGGACTGAAGCTTGAATGCCAGGTACATAGGAACACAGTAAACACATGTGAATCCTGCCGTGCTCCCCTAACCTGCAATATCACTTGAAGGACCAAAACGTTTTACGACCCTCGGAAGGGCAACCCCCCACAGCTTTTGGCTGGCAAGTGCTGCTGGGATACATGTAGACACAGGAAGTCTGCCAGAGGATGACTGACATCTGGAGAAGGGACTAACATTTCAAATGAATAAACCCTGGATTGGAGTGAACATGTGGCTGCAAATCCCATATAGGTTGAAACTCAGATGTACGGTAATTTTCCAAGGAGTAACTGCACTTCTGGTGAGGGCCTCACACGGCATTGATCAGGTGGGCCAGGGTCACAAGAGTTGAGAACATTTAGACAACATGAAGAAACCACACAAGACAGGAACACTGAAAGGTATACACAGGGATGGGGTTTCCCTCCTCAGCAGGTGCCAATATACCATCTTCAAATGCGCAACAGGTGGGGCTATAAAATCATTTGTTTGAAAATGTTCCTGCTTCAAGACCTAACCCAACACTGAAAGCTAGCCATGAGAACAGAGTCACATGCTACCAGTATTTCTAAATATCTGAATCAGCTCAAATATGCTGTGTAGTCCTGCCTTGTGTAAACTAATAAACGTTACTTGCTACTCTGTACACTTTAGTTATCCACCAGTTCTTCAATTCAATTCAAAATGCAAATATACATACAACTTGCTCATGTAAAACACATGTTTATTTCAATATGACCATAATTGGCCTTTTACACATGTCCTTCTGAAGGTTTGTTGTACAATCCTTCAGATCTTGACAGAACAACTTGTGGTGATAAATTCCATGTTATTTGTTTTGTTACCTTGCAGGCTTTCTTGGGGAGGAAGTTTCAAAGACAACTACATTTAATACGATTCTTTATCCCTTATATTGCATATTATCCTTTATGTAATACGCAAAGAGCTTTACAGCTAGTATTTTGTTTGCCCCCAACAATGCTGGGAGGTAGATTATCCCCATTTTATCCACGGAGAACCAACTAATATTGACAATAGTTGTGAGTGGTAATTTAAAACACAAATCTTCAGAAGGACTTCAAGCCTTGCTAGTTAAACTGAGCCTTTATGTTCCGAGGCAGCGTGTGCACCTTGTGGGGAGCAAACAGGAGAATCAATCACTTTTATGCTCTGCTTAAAAGCTTCCCAGAGGAAGCTGGCTAGCTAATGCTTGAAACCAAATGACACCAGATGGACATTTGAGATGTCTGCAATTTTGCTGAATTTTAGGACACACAAAAGCCAGTCTGCTTTGACAGACAGATATACGCCTGATAGCTAAAACAGAATATCCTCATAATTAGATCACCGGAGACTGTCATAACTGCTGTTAATTTAAATTAATGTACAAGGACAAGGTGTAATTTTTTGTCTTCTTGAATTCAGTCATATTTCTGAGCACACATGAAATATATCTTTAACCAACCACCAATTAAGACTCAACCATCAATATATCATGCATTCCTATACACGACAACTCAGTTGTTCTGTGGGGCTTACTCTCAGGTATGTGCATACAGGATTGCAGTATTAGGAAAGCAGTATAGAGTATCGATCTCCTCTGCAAAATATCTGGAAGAGTCCAGAGGCTTGACGGAAAGTGCCAATGGATTGATTTCACAAATTACAACTGACTAAATTCCAAGAAAGTGTCAATTACATAAATTTGAGAGTCTATGGTCACAAACTTCAAATCACTTTTGAAAGCATAATACTGAATTTAAAGAGAACATTTCATGGTCTGAGGACTGATTCCCTAACCCTAGCACTCTAATAACACAAAATGTACAACCCCCGAGCAATGCTTTCCACATATGCCATAAAACAATGTTTTCACATGCCATGAATTAATACAAGGGTGTATGAATACATACAACCCCACCACCCAAAAACATCACATTACTTAAAATGTGTGCACCTAAACACATTTACTCACCTGGGGGGAGGACTATCATCCCAGCCATCAAAGTTAGATTTGAACTTCAGTGCATCTCCCATGACTGGCAGATCTATCCTGTAGTGTGAAAGCAATGACATACATAACACTTTTTTCAGATTGTAAAGCCATTATTTCATGCCCTGCAACTAAACAATCTCACGTATTTTATTCCCCTGTATACCAACATTTTAGAAGCTGGCTTAACAGTCAAGGTAGTCCCCGATTTATGTACAGGTTCTGTTCCAGAAATTTGCATGTAAGTTGGAACCAATGCAAGTGAGAACAGCACTATTGCGCAGGTGCGAAAGCACAAACCAGGTGGACCGTGTCCGCACGAAAGCACCAACGTAGGTGTTAGGCCAGCTTCTCCCAGCTCAGTGCTTTTGCACCTGTGCGAGCACAAGGCCAGATAGACTGCACCTGTGGAAAAGTTCAGACATGGCTGTCCATAACTTGGGATGTCTCTAAGTCAGATATCCTTAAGTTGGAGAATACTTGTACTTATGTGCCAAGTAAGAAAATACTGGCACTGCTATGGTCCAAACTAGATGGCTACACAAATGTGTGCTCGACCTTCAATTTTGTTCCTTTTTTAACCAATTGTATGTGGGATGGGGGCATGTGAAACAGGTAAAAAAAGGCAAAGATTTAGGTGGTTTTAAAACCACAAATAGTGCATAGGGGTGTGCATGATCGGGCTAGGAACCATAGCAGACCCTAAATGCTACAGCCCCTATACCTTCCACCAGTTTTGGGACATTTCACATGCTCCCCCCAATTGGCTAAAAAACAAAAAACAAAAAAAACAAATTAAGCATGAAGCATTTGTGCACTCATCTAGTTTGAGCCTTACTAAACTAGAGCTAAACTAACTAGCTGAGGAAACCTAATGACAAGGAAATATTTGCAGGTGGCCAAATCTTATTAGTCGATGAAACATTACAATTAGGTTAGCACTGACACGTGGGAGTTTATTCTCTTGCACAGTGATTTAACTCTAATATTTGTGCCTGTGCAAGCAAAGAAGAATAGACTTCCCTAGCCCCTCTATCACACAGCTATGTTGGTCAACGGCTTACTTGGGCCATAGTCACCTATAGCCTTCTGTACAAAATGCTGAGAATGAGCAGAGAGTGCAGGTACTGTATTCTGTAACAAAATGGAGAACACTGTGTTTAAGATGCAACTTTATACCCAAAAGCACCCAGCATCATTCAATTCCATTTCTAAATGACAGAAGTTATATTTAGACATCTCTTCCATGTTCAACAAAATTAGTTTATTTTCAATCATTCCATCTGTTGCTAAAGTGTTCTCAAGTGCTCGGAATTCTCATATTTACTATTTTATATCCCATCTTACCTTTGACAAGAGAGACTAACTCAAGGCAACTATCAACATAATCTAAACAAAACCAAACAAAGCAACAAACCATAAACAAGACCAGCAATAGAAATTAACAAAATAGCAACAAGCAACATACGATCCAAAGAACAGAAGACAACCCAAGTAAGAATATCATCAGTTTAGCTTTAGCCCAAATGCCTTCTGAAAATGCCTGTGTGGCATTTTGAATAGAATGCACAAGATATAGGAGATGGCGGTATTTAAGATACAGGTTGAGTATCCCTTATCCGGACCGCTTGGGACGCAAAGTTGTCTGGATTTCGGATTTGTCTAGATTTTGGAATATTTGCATAAATGAGAGATATCTTGGAGATGGGACCCAAGTCTAAGCCTGAAGGTAATTTTATACAATTTAATAATTGTGCCCCTGCATGCCTTGCGCTATGCCAGCCAGGTGCTGAAAAAAGTTTTTTAAAGTCATAGCCCCAAAAATGTCTAAATTTCAGATGTCCGGATAAGGAATAAACCTGTACCTGGTTTCTCAAGCCATTTAAGGTTTTAAAAGGTGGAGAACACAATTGTTTACACATGTTTACCACCCCCCCCCCCAGTAACCTACATAAAACAAAATCAGAGTAATATGATCTGTTCGATCAGTTCCAGCCAGCAGCCTAGTGGTTGCATTCTATACCAATAAAGTTACCAGATTCTTTTCAAGGCAGCCCTATAGAGAGTGTGTTATGGTAGTTACAGCCCACAATAAATCATGCACCACATGCATCAAGATCATAGCATGCTACAAAAGGTGATAAGCATTCCATAGCTGATAATTACAAAAGAGTCTAGCAAAGCTGTACTATTTTTACCTTTCAGACAGCTGCAAATCACACATAAGTTGGTCAACTTCATCAAATTTAAGCATCACGTCTGAGCAACAGTATTGACTGCTGCAGTCTCCACAGCAGAACTTCTCACAAGGTCTTTCTGAATATAAGTGTCCATCAGAATCTTTGTATGCCTTACAATTTTCACAAAAACCTGCAAAAAACAAAAAACAAGTCATTGCACCAGATAAAAATCACATTACAAAGTCTGAGCATTCCCACCAAATAATTCAGCACAAGACTAAAGATCAGAATGGTTTTTCTTGTCTGGACCTTTTCTCATCCCCAAACATTTTGCGTGTGTGCGCAGACACAAACATGTACTCTTTTGAATGCTACATAATTACACCTTTCCAATACATGGGGGGGGTTTATCTTTGAAAGAAAAGCAACGAGGACAGTAATATTTGCAAGTGTCTTACTGAAACCATGGGACAATGACATGCAGGGTTGCCAGCTGCCTTGTATTTTACAACTCGGTCCCTGCTAGAATCTTTCAGCAGTCTTTCAGTTTGGCCTAACAGAGCCATTATGCATCACATACGAGCACTCCTGTCAGATCAGGTCAAAGGCTCATCTAGTCCAGTATCTCATTTCCAATTGTGGCCAACCAGATGCAATGTTGCTTGCCAAGAGAAATTCATTGCAAAACATGCTACTAACTCCATGGGGTCAACTAAATAGTCAAAATGGAATGCAAGATCTTCAGCAAGAGATCCTTTCGTCTAGTCTGATCTTTTTTTATTCAATGAAGGAATTCAATTCATTGTCCATTTGGCTTTAAGAGAAAATGATTTTTAAAATGGCTACACAATTCCATTTAACTCCACTAAAGATTGCCAACATTACATATCTTGGCAACAGCAGCTACTGATATTGTAGCAAGCATGCTGATTTTTCAAGTCTTAAATGGTGACAGTACAATTCTGGAGAATGGTAACACAGATATTGCCTGGTTTTCTAAATACAGGTGTCCGCTGGTTAACGACGGCTCATTTAACAACAATCCACATATACGACAGAGGGTCCCCCAGTACAGTACCTTACAAAAAGTAGCTGCTGCTTGCCGCCTGAGCCTGCAGCTGTTCACAAAATGGAGGTAGCAAGCACTCACAGCCTTTTTAAAATCCTTTTTAATGCATCTTTCAAATTCCCAGTCCATCAGCTGTCAGGCACTAAACATCAAAGCACTCTAGCACCAAACAGCTGATGGTTTGGGGATTTAAAAAGACACGGTCTGGAGTACTTGCCATTCATTCCCTATTACAACTGCACTGTATTACATAGGCTAAAGTCAACCACTAGATGACTCACTTAACGATGGATTCACTTTACAGATGGGGTATGCCTATACAAGCTTCCTGTTGGATGCATAGTTCTGTCTAATTTTGTGCCAAATAATTCTGTATTGTAGAATCCTGCATCAATGTACAGTACAGTACATGCAAAGTCTTCATAATAAATTCAAATGGCTACATACTGTATAAAATACAGGCCTAAAAACTATTCTACATCATTTTTACTGTGTTGGGGCCAATATTAATTGTCCATATTGCATGATTCTTTAACTGCCTTTGATAAGCAATTTCCAGGTCTCTATTATCTGATAAATAAAACTTTAAAAATGAAAATGGCTGCTACAGCTGTTTTTGCATAGGTATTGGTGTTAGAATTTACTGAATCCAGTTCTCACTTACATAAGATTCCTCCTACTTTTAATTACTGATTACAGCGGCTAATACTAATCTATAATTTAAAATATTTACACTTTACCCTAGAAAAAGGTGCTCGAGTCAGCTGTTGACTACTCTTTCTCTGCTCCTAGCAGCTGCCACTGTGTGTGCCAGGAATGTATTTCCCATGCAACCAGTAGAGTCAGGTCCAAAACAAACTTGATGTGGAAGATCTGTGATAAATCTCAGCTGCAACGGGGGGGGGGGGGGCTTGAATTTTGTTTGGAGCAGTGTTTGGGGTAGGAGCGTGCAACTTAACCCTTTCCCTGTACCAGTGCCATGAGCAAAGACCACATCTAGCTACTTATTAGCCCACTGGGTAAAGAAAAAAAAAAGATAGGTGTATGAAATGAAGCCTAAGCTCTTAGTCCTACTGATAATTCAGGATACATAAAAAAGCATTCCATGACATTCTCTTTTTTGTGTCAGCTATTATCTATGCTGTCAAAATGGAAGTGAAGTCTGTCCCAAAATATTTTAGTGATCGGACTGAGGTGGTACATCTGAACCCAAATATCTTGGCCCGAAGAGCTTTAGAGTAGAAGTTAGTTTTACAGTGGGAAACATTTCCGCCTATTACACTTCACCGCACAGCACAACATTGTAAGTAAGCCTCACTGAATTCAATGAAACTTGCTTCTTAAAAACTATTCAGGATTGCAACCTCACTCTTGGAAAATGTTTTCCCTACCTCAACTAACTAGAGCAGAGGTAGCCAACCTTCCACCATTAGGGCCTCTGCATTCTTAAGAGTGGTGTAGAAGACAGAATCTTGGCAGCTGCAAGTGCTGATGGTGCTGCTAAAGCAGCTGCACCTGCTGAAATGCCCACATCTATACAACAATTAAAGGGCCAGGAGCATTCATGTTGAAAGGTTGGCCACCCCTTAACTAGAGGGACTGATAGTAAGCAGAAACTCTAGGACTCGTCAAGGGCCACCTGCAGTGTGCTGCTCAATCCTGCTTGTGCCAACCAAACTTAATTAAAAAGGAAGCCCAACATTGATTTTCCCCCTCTAGTTTGTACTCCATGTTGACAGATAAAATGAAACCCTGAAAATCAAACACCACAATTATATTTAGCAACATTCCGTTGAAATCTGCAGTGATCGTACCAGCTGCCACTTAGTTTCAAGGCTCAACTCAAGGCACCAGCTTAATAATGCCCATTATTATTACAGGCTCTTGGAACTTAAATAAGGGAGCTCAACCAATATTACCATGAATTCCACATTGGCAGCAAGCCAGATGTGGTTTCAGTAGCATTGCTGGCCTGTCCGGGGGGGGGAGGCAATGATACCTTTCGCGTCATCGCCCTGCCCCCTGTACTCCCAGAAGGCTTCATTTCAAGCCTTCCAGGACCCAGGGTGGGTGGGAGAGCCACAAAACCGCACCGTTTGGTGTGATAATGCTTCATGGATGCAAAAGAACAGCCAAGGAGCACAAAACTCCTGCCATGGCTCCTCCTCACGAGGAGACTACGGCTGTCACCCGGGAGCATTGCGCACACACACACACCCAGCCCCGCTACGCCTCTGTGTGGTTTGCTACTCATGGTTTTTAGATTCTCAACAGACTTTATCAGGTTTGTTTGCTTTTATCTGACCTGCGTGAGCAGACATTATGACTGGAAAGGCAGGATATAATTGTTTTAAATAAATAAAGCAAACTTTAATATTGTTTCCCTTACTGGCAATGCAGTGGATACACACTATATACAAGCATATACAGACTCATTATAATGTGTAGATGGCCCCCATTTCTACAGACTACACCCATAATACCTGCTTGCTTTTATAACTCTAAATTATATCCACTGTGTATAATTAAAGGCTTTATCATACAGGGGAAATACACAACAATACTTCTTCAGCTTCAAATACCTCTCCTAATTCCAGGTTAAAAAAACCCCAAATTTTTCTGCTTTGCTTCCACAGCAACTACTTGTTTCTTTAGACTAGACTTGCTTTACACGGGGGGGGGGGGGGGTTAATAGAGAAGATTATAACCAGTCACAAGCTATGAGGCAATGCTGCTTAGAAGGAAGAGAGCTACAATGAAGACCATATTGACCAATGGCCTCCTATAATCTGTGAACCCAACAGGCCATACAAAAATACAGGGGGTAAAAGATCCACAGCGCAATCCTAACCAACTTTCCAGCACCGATGCAGCTGCAATGCAGCCCTGAGATAAGGGAACAAATGTTCCCTCACCTTAAAGAGGCCTCCCTGACTGCCCCTGCACTGCAAAATGTGTGTGCGCCCTGTTGGCACGGCTGCATCAGCGCTGGAAAGTTGGTTAGGATTGCGCTGTAATTTGAAATGATCTGGAACACAGTCTCAATAGTCCCCTAATTTCTCCAGATATTTTGTAACTACTCAAACTAATTCAGGATGCTTCTCTCCTAAGAAGGGGGAACCAGAGAGATGTAGAACATTTTACCCAATTCAGATTGTATCTGCTCTGAAGAAAGGAACAAAAGGTTTTGTGATGTATTGAAGAAAAGTTGCTACTCTCTCATTTTCTCCCTTCCCCCTTTCTATAGCTTCTGTCTTTGAACACTACATAACATTTCCTGAGTAGATATTGATTGTAGAGCCCCCCCCCAGCGCAGCTCACCATGGCTTCTTTATTTCCTGAATTACTGTATTTTACGCTCCATAGGACGCATGCATCCTATGGAGCATAAAATACAGAAAAAAAGATTTTCACTTACCTGGGCTTGGGGGCGCTTCAGGGAGGCCTGTGGGGGCTTCGGGAGGCCTGCGCGAGCCTCTGCAGGCCTCCCCGATGTTTAATTCGGCCGAAAATAGCGATTTTCAGCCATTTCCGGAAATGGCCGAAAATCGCTATTTTCGGCCGAACTAAACATCGGGGAGGCCTGCAGAGGCTCGCGCAGGCCTCCCGAAGCCCCCACAGGCCTCCCTGAAGCGCCCCCAACCCTAGGCTTCGCACCATAGGATGCACGCTTTTCCCCCCCTATGTTTTTTGGGGAAAAAAGTGCGTCTTATAGTGCGAAAAATACGGTAACTGCTTTTCATCAAGGTGTTTCTTATTTGCCTCAACTCAGAATTACATGAGGTAATTGCAATTAAATTAGAGAAGGGATATTCACCCTGGAATTTGGAGGCTTTGTAGTAAATCCAAGATTAGAAAGATTTTGCCCTTGCCCATATCATGTATTTTGGTGAAAAAAATGAGGCTCATGATGGCAGCAAACACATAAGTTTAAATCTGCATATTACGTGGGGAGTCAGGCACACGGTGGAGGGAAATTATACTGTCCCATTCCTGTCCCAGGCTCCCTAGTCCGACACTGTCATGTGTAGCATAAAGCCTGGGGGACACTGCCTGTGTTGGGGTGCGTTGTGTCCCGGTGCGTTGCAAGAGTAGCAGACGTGCCGCAACGCAACACATCCTGGTTACACCAAAGAAAACTGCACGTAGGAGGGTAAGACATCCTGCCCTCTTTTAGCTGATCAAAATAGAGTCTTCTCAGTCTAGATTCTGATTGGTCAACGCTTTGCTCCACGTCCCGCTCCCGCAGCACCCAACATGGCCTCTCATTGGCTAAATGCAGCCAAAGTTAAACTTTTTCAACTTTGCTTGCACCAGAATGCAGCTCTCCTGCATTGCAGTGCGAGCTTGTAAAAGAGAAGACACAAAGTTTTTCCAGCCCCGCGTGGTCATTGTGCAACACAACACGGCCGGTGTGTCCCTGGTTTAAACCTGAGATGACTGAGAAAATGGAGAATTTTCATTAAAACATGCATTCCCCTTTTAACAGGAAGTCTCTTTAAGGCTTTCAACTTTGAGGCTAGATCTCCAACAATTTACAACAGCGGTACAGTGAACAAACAACACTGTTTAAAGGTAACCATGGTTCACAATTGTAATGCCGCACCATGTTTAATGCTGTCAAGGCAAGGGAGGAGAGGCTTCATGTGGGAGAGGAGTGAGAGAACCTATAACATTCTCCCAATCTCTTAAACATGGTTAATACCTTAGGTCAGCATTATTATGCCTGCACTTAGCCACAGTGAACTAACAATTAAACCACATTACAGCAGTCACAGATCAGAGACCACTCAACAACTGCACATGCTTGTTGCTCTCAAGATTGTGTTCTACCCAATATTCTTACCTCAACATTATTACTTAAATGCTACAGGTCCGAGTTACAGAGAATCCAATTACCTATATTATGTTAGAAAGCAACTCATCTGTTCTGCCCAGCTTAGATCTGTGCCTATGAAGTAGTCAATGAACACCCTTCATGAAATAATTCCTCCAATGGTGAAATTTCACACTACTCATGAGTCAGTATCCAGAATCAAACCATCACTAATATGAACTCATGTACAAAAGGCTTAAATGTGGAGGATGCCCAAAATTTCTTTGATATCAAAACTCAGATTAGGTTCAAAGAGAAGGTAGTGAAGGGGTGAGAACTTTTCCAACACAGTTAAGATCAAAGATTAGTAAGGTCCGATAGTTGCTTTCCCTAGGTGCATAAAGTCAAGGTTGTACAGTCAGATCTTTTTATCCTCTGGGGTTCTATTCCTGGAACCATAGTGGATAAGAAAATCAGCGTTATATGAAATCGGGGGGGGAGGGGTCGGGAGCGGTGTCACATTACTTTTTTCCAGCATCTTTGCCACTTTCCTCCTCCTGAATTTGTTTAGACTGAAAAACTGGAAGCAACCTGTAAATGGTGCCAGAGACTCCCGGCTGCATTTTTCAGCAGTTTGGACACACGTAGGAGGCTGGAAGTGGCTGGCAGGCCCCCGACAACGCTGAAAAAAGAGGTAAAGTAGTGTGGTTGGACTCCTTCTTCCACAGTTTTTTATCCATGGATAAAAAAGTGGATAAAAAGGTCCGACTGTACCAACATTACACAGAACAAAAGGTTGTGGTCATTGTACATGGATGCGGCAGCTTGGGGGTTCTCCTGGATGCGCAGCTGCTCCTGGATTCCCAGGTAGCGGCTGTGGCCAGGGGGGCTTTTGCCCAGCTTCGGCTGGTGCACCAGCTGCGACCGTACTTGGATCGTGCAGACCTGGCCACAGTGACCCATGCCCTAGTGACATCTAGACTAGATTACTGCAATGCGCTCTACGTGGGGCTGCCTTTGAAAACTGTTCAGAAACTGCAACTAGTGCAGAATGCGGCGGCCTGGGAGGTTGCCGGGGCCTGTCGGTTCAACTCAGTGGGACAGTTGCTTCGGCGGCTACACTGGCTGCCGGTTCATTTCCAGGCACAATTCAAAGTGCTAGTTTTGACATTTAAAGCCCTTAACAGCTCGGGTCCAGGGTATTTGAGGGACCTCCTCCTTCCTTATAATCTGACCCATAGTCTGAGGTCATCGGGGGGGGCCCTGTTAACTGTGCTGCCATTGACGGATGTGAGGGGGATGGCAGCACAGAATAGGGCCTTCTTGGCTGTGGCGCCCCAATTATGGAATTCCCTCCCCCTGGAATTAAGAACGGCTCCCTCTTTAGAGACCTTTCGGCAGGGCCTTAAGACGTTTTTATTTAGGATAGCTTTTGATGTCTGACATTGTGGGCTGACTTTTTAACAAATTGCTTTTAACAAATGTAAATTCAGGTGATCCACTGGGGTTGTTTATTTTAAATTGTTTTAATTAATTGTTTTTAATTATTTTAATGTGTATATATGTATTTTAATGTCTGTGTTGTAAGCCGCCTTGAGTGCCCTTGTTGGGAGAAAGGTGGGGTATAAATTCTTTAAATTAAATTAAATTAACAAAATGGTATTGTGACATCTAAACATGTATGAAACAACTCTTCATTTTGGTAATACAAACAAACCCTGGATAGCCTTTTCTTGGAATATGCAAATAAGAGCAACACAAAATAAATAGTATTTAATTATTGCTACAGTAGAGAACCTGCTTGGATTTAAAGCCGAAAACACAGCATTAGTATACTAGGTATACACACCTGCTGTTCTCGGGATTTCCACTATATGCACATTTCTGATATTTGCCAGTGTGCTGGAAAAATGCCTCATGAGAAAAAACTAGCATTTAGTTTCAAGTACAAAACCACTTGGGTTCTTTTGTTATAGCCTATAAATACTTGTATCTCTCTATGTTGAATGGTTTCTTTTCCTTTGCAAATACCTCACCCTGGTTTGTTAGAATGAATACTTGTTTCCTTCTGTTATGATTTGTTTCCTTTAATTAGCATTAGCAGATTGGCCCTGCTCAACTGCTGCCAATGTACTGGTTCAAGGAGCCTACAGCTACCTGCTTGCAGTATTAGATACTTATTTAATGCCAACAATAGCTAAACAAATGCACCTCTTCTAGAAAAGGAAAGGCTGTTAAGCATCAATACTTGAATTTCTAGGCCAAGCAATGACATGAAATGTAAAAGACTGTACCGTATGTCCACTTCCTATTAGTCTCCTATTGGAACAGCTTTCTTGCACTATATGTAGTTCATTGCCCTGTCCCCAAGGAACATCCATCAACTTTAAAAGTTTCAAGATTATGCTTCCACAGGAAGATTATTCCATGTTCCAACAGCAAGTAAGAAATGTTTTTATACAGTACAGAGTCATTTTCCCCATTTGATAACTTCTAGAACATAAGAACATAAGAAGAGCCCTGCTGGATCAGGCCAAAAGCCCATCTAGTCCAGCTTCCTGTATCTAGTCCAGCTTCCCACCAGATGCCTCAGGGAGCCCAAGACAACAAGATAACCTGTTTCCCGTTGACACTCCCTTGCACCTGGCACAGAGAAAACCCACTTCTCTGCTGTAACTATTTTTAATACTGTTCACTGTCAATACTATCTTTCCTGCTTTTTAATCATGTTCATTTACACAACATTTAGCAACAGCATTTACCTCTCCTTCCAGCAACTAGCCCTTCCTTGTTAAAAATAATGTTCTTCCTTGCCTTTTCTTTTAGCTCTGCAATTCCCTCTATTCTGCACAAGTCCACTGCCAACTTCTTTCTATATCTGCAACATTCGCCAAACTGTACCCTGGATAGTCCCCTCTATGTTATTTTCACAAGTTACATAATTCTGCAAGAAGCAGTGTTATGATGAGTAATGTAAACCATGCATAATGATAGTTTATGCAAGTGGTATAAGAACATAAGCAAAGCCTTGCTGGATAAGGTCAAAGGCCCACTTACACCCTGCTTCTCAGTGCCCACCAGCTGCCTCGGTGAAGCCCACAAACAGGAAAGAAAGGCACACACCTCCCCCCCCCATTGGTCCTTTGCAATTGGTATTCAGAAACATATTGCCACTGAACCTGGAAGTAACACACAGGCATCATGATTAGCAGCTTGTCCTCCACAAATGTGTCCAATTCCCTTTTAAAGCCACATAGTTGCCATCACCACATCTTGTGAAAATGAAGGTCAACAGGCATGTGGATGCGAGCGAACCCGTGGATATTATATATCTGGATTTTCAGAAGGCGTTTGACACGGTCCCTCATGAAAGGCTCCTGAGAAAACTCCACAGTCAGGGAATAAGAAGGCAGGTCCTCTTGTGGATTAGGAACTGGTTGAAGACCAGGAAACAGCGAGTGGGAGTCAATGGGCAATTTTCACAATGGCGAGAGGTGAAAAGCGGTGTGCCCCAAGGATCGGTCTTGGGACTGGTGCTTTTCAACTTATTCATAAATGACCTGGAGTCGGGGATAGGCAGTGAGGTGGCCAAGTTTGCAGATGACACTAAACTTTTCCGGGTGGTGAAGACCAGCAGGGACTGTGAAGAGCTCCAGAAGGATCTCTCCAAACTGGGAGAATGGGCAGCAAAATGGCAGATGCGCTTCAATGTAAGTAAGTGCAAAGTGATGCACATTGGGGCAAGAAACCAAAATTTCACATATACGCTAATGGGTTCTGAGTTGTCTGTGACAGATCAAGAGAGAGATCTTGGGGTGCTGGTGGACAGGTCGATGAAAGTGTCGACCCAGTGTGCGGCGGCTGTGAAGAAGGCCAATTCCATGCTCGGGATCATTAAAAAAGGGATTGAGAATAAAACGGCCAATATCATTATGCCTTTGTACAAATCGATGGTAAGGCCACATCTGGAGTATTGTGTCCAGTTCTGGTCACCACACCTCAAAAAGGATATAGTTGAATTGGAAAAGGTGCAGAAAAGAGCGACCAGAATGATTCGTGGGCTGGAGCACCTCCCTTATGAGGAAAGGCTACAGCGTCTGGGGCTTTTCAGCCTAGAAAAAAGGCGCCTGAGGGGGGACATGATTGAGACTTATAGAATTATGCATGGGATGGAGAGAGTGGATAGAGGGAAATTCTTCTCCCTCTCGCACAACACCAGAACCAGGGGATATGCACTAAAATTGAGTGGAGGGAGAGTTAGAACAGACAAAAGAAAATATTTCTTTACCCAGCGTGTAATTCATCTGTGGAACTCCTTGCCACAGGATGTGGTGATGGCATCTGGCCTAGATGCCTTTAAAAGGGGTTTGGACAGATTCATGGAGGAAAAGACCATCACAGGTTACAAGCCATAAGCAACCTCCTGGTTTTTAGAAGTGGGTTTTCTCTGTGCCAGGTGCAAGGGAGTGGCGACTGGACACAGGTATCTTGTTGTCTTGTGTGCTCCCTGAGGCATCTGGTGGGGCCACTGTGTGACACAGGAAGCTGGACAAGATGGGCTTTTGGCCTGATCCAGCAGGGCTGTTCTTATGTTCTTATGAATTCCAGATTCACTGTGCATTGTCTGAAGTACAGTACTCTCTTTTGTCCATCCTGAATCTCCCAATTATTATTATTATTAACAACAATATTTTTATACCGCTTTACAACAAAAAGTTCACAAAGCGGTTTACAGGCAAAATCAAATGATGAAATGGCTCCCTGTCCCAAAAGGGCTCACAATCTAAAAAAGATGCAGAAGAGCACCAGCAAACAGCCACCAGAAAAGACACTGTGCTGGGGTGAAAGGGGGGCAGTTAAATATAACTGCTAAATATAGGAGGATGACTTACTTGGATGACCACAGTCCTACTGTGCTGAGAGAGGAAGAATAACTTCTGTTTACTTTCCCCGCCCCATGCATAATTTTGTAGGTCTAAAAAACCATCTACCACCTTATTGCCACCTCTCCTTGGGAGAGATTTTTCCAGAAGTGAAAGCAAAAGTTTACTGCCAGGAAATCAGAGGAGCAAACAAATGACACAGATTCGAATATGGTTGATGAGTCACGTTAGGATGAAGACAGAAATTCTAAGGCTGTAATCCTAAATTTACTACTAGTGAATATGCTCCACACTGAATGCAATGGAACTTACTTTCGCGTAAACATACAAAGGACTGTGCTACAAGTATGGTGGAAGTAGTTGTGAGCCACAATCGCTGCCGGAGCAGAGACTGAGAGTCAAACTTTCACATACCGCATGTATATCTTCCCCTAAAGCCAGATTTTCGATAGCCAAAGCAGTAGCAGTTGCAAACAGTTCATGAATGTGGAAAGGGATCATTCATTTCAGGCCTAAGGGCGAGAGCCCCAAGTGAAGCCGGAACAAAGGGATAAGCCACAGAGAACGCCCCCTGAGCAGGACGGGTTCCTGCAGAGAAGGCACAACACAGCCCCTTCGCGGTCTATCCAAGCTGAATGCTCCCGAGTGCCGGTTTTTAAGGCATCCCCCACCGTCTCGAGCGGGTGGCAACAACTACGAGTGCCAACTCAGAAGTAGTCAGACCCCCCCCCCCGATGACTCATTCTTTCGCCACCTTATCACCAGCCATGAGGGGGACTCCGCTTCTTAGAAGGCCACAGAGCCACTCCCAGCAGCCCTCCTCCCTCTCCCCCAGCGCTTCTTTATCCCCAAAATTTGCAGTCAGCCAGTCCTGGTTTCCCCACAACTTATAGCTCCGCGGTGGAATCTCTCCGGAGGTAGCCAACCAGCGCCTCCCACCCGCATCGGCGAATCGGGTAGGGAAGTCCCCCCCCATCCCTTGCCAGGAGTCGAGAAGGGGGCCTAGCTCTACAAACTTCCCCTCAACTCATCACTCACCGCCGAGCGGCAGCAGCAGCCACAACAAGGCGCAGAGAAGGGCCAGGGGGCTGCTTTGGACGAGCGCCATAGTCTTCCCTCGACAGGACAGCAACAGGACCCACCGCACAGACCCACCAGGACGGCTCTGCGCCCTGAAGATAGGCGGCTCCTGTTGCCCGTAAACGAAACAGACAAAGCCCCGCCCCGCGCTTCCTCCAGTGGCCCGTCTGCACCCTGGAGAGGAACAGGACGACCTCGTGCGCGCAGCCTCGGCTCGGTTCCTCTTCTGGCTGCCCTGCAAGACGTTCTACTTGTCTTGAGGCGATGGAAAAGGGCCGGTTCGCCAAGCATCTCAAGTGCCGAGGTTCATCTTTTGTAGGACGTCAGTAAAGAACTAAGAAAACGCTTCTGAGGAGGAGCATGGTGTGTTACTACTACCCCAGAATCTCACAGTCTTCCTAAGCAGAGGAAGCTGCCTTACAGCGAATCATATCGTGGCTTCTTCAAGTATTGTCTACAGTACACCGACAGACAGAGGCCTTTCCCAGCCCCACCTGGAGGTGCAGCCACAGCTTGAGCCACGGACCTTCTGCATGCAAAGCAGCTGCACCAGCTTCAGCTAGTAAACTATCCCTCCCCCCATTAAAAAATCAGGTGGTTTCTTAGAATACTTCAGCTCAGCTGCAACATATGTTTTTAGAAATTAAATTAGCCCAGAGACTAGAATAGCATAGTGGCTAACAGCAATTCTATGCATGTCTACTCAGAAGTAAATTCCATTATCTTCAATGGGACCTACTCCCAGTCCCAAGAGTGTGTGGATAGGACTGCAGCCTAAAGAGACTGGACTGTGAATTGGGATTTCCCTGGTTCAACTCACCTCTGCCATGAATGCACTAGGGTGGCTTTTACAGTATAGCGCAGAGGTTCTCAACCTGTGGTACGGGTACCCCTAGGGGTACGTGAACCTCTTGCTGGGGGTACGCCAAGCCCTGCCCCTTATCTGCCCCATCAGCAGATAATTAAGTGTTAATTAACATGGATTTTAAATTTTAATTGTTTTTGGAGTCCTTCTGTTTCTCTGATTTTGGTTTTGGGCTTATTTTTGTACTTTGGAAAATGTACTTTGGTTGGGTGGGGGAGGGAGGAGCTGATTTTGGAGAGAGATGCAAGAGATCCTTGCATCCATATCCATCTCTCTCTCTCTCTCTCTCTCTCTCACACACACACACACACACACACACACACACACGTTAAATAAGACATTTTTCACATTTAAAATTGTTTTAGTACTTTTCCAATTAATTAGCAGTTAATTAGCAGGGGGTACTTCAGAGAATTGGACCATGATAGGGGGTACCTGGGCCTCCAAAGGTTGAGAACCCCTGGTATAGTGCAATCTTATGCATGTCTCCTCAGAAGTAAGTCACAGGGTTTAATCCTATCCAGCTTTCTATCACTGATGCAGGCTGCAGCAGTGCCAAATGGTGCAAGTGCTGCATCCTGCAGTGTGTGTGTGTGTGTGTGGGGGGAGTCATGGAGACCTCTCAAGGTAAGTGAATGTTTGTTCCTTTACTTCGGGACTGCATTGCAGCTGCACCAGTGCTGGAAAGTTGGATAGGATTGGGCCCTGAGTTCAGTGGGATTTACTCCCTGATAAGTGTGTATGCAACTAGGCAAACTACCCTCTCAGCTTCTACTGCAATATGCAGATAATACTTGCTTTCCTGACTTGGTTCTTGTTAGGTTTATAACAAGATAATTGAAAAGAAAACACTATACAAATCCTAAGTAATATTCATTACTGAGATTCTCCAATTCCCGGGATTCAAATATGCTGGTTTGAAGAAATACCCTGAGCCCTGAAAGTTCTATACTCTAATCCCAGATTTTGTGCCCGCTAGCTGCAGTTAATCACTTGAGAGAAGTAACTCTTTGCATGCTCATTCTTTTCTTATGACTTCACTTATGCAAGAGCTAAGCTTTGTAACTGGAAACAATTTTGCCTGAGTAACCATGAGAATGTTTCAATGGAGGCTTCCTCATTCAAGCTGAGCACTTTGGTGCAGAACTGAAATACCAGAAACAATGTCTGCAACAAGAAAGCACTGTGTTTTGTATGCCTCCTACTGGGAGAGTTGCCCATTCTGAAGTCACACTGGCCCTCTGATTCACTTCCCTTTGTTAGAAAGCCCATCAGCTTATTTTAGGTACAGCAAATCCTCACTTACCATCGTTTCGCTATCCATTGTTTTGTTTTAACATTGTCCTCCATGGCTGCAGCTGCTTCCGGGTCATGTGGGATCACGACCCACTTCCTGGTCCTATTCGCATCCCAGAATGCCTTGCAGATAGTTTCTGCAAGGCATTCTGAGGCCAACGAAGTGGGTTGCAGTCCCACACAATACAGAAGCTGATTTGCAGCGTGCAGTGAGCCCCCCCAGAATGTCACTGATGAAAATTGGTTTCGTTATCCAGTACGTTGTTTCACTTAACTGCAGTTTCCAGGAACCTATCTACAACGTTAAGTGAGGACTTGCTGTACAGCAGAAATCAGATGTGATAGACCATCAGACACAGAAAACGATCTTACAACGATTCTTTCAAACCACTGGTCCATCTAGCTCAGTATTCTCAACACTGGCTGTCACTCAGCCTCGCTCCCAAGTTTTCAAACAGGAATTTTTCTCTGCCCTATCTGGATATACAAGGGATTGAAACGGAGAGCTTCTGCATGCAAAAGCATATGCTCTTCCACTGAGCTACAGCCCCTTTCCCATGTACGGTAAAATAAAACCACATTTGGTTACCTCTAATCTTATGAAGTTTTTTTAGTTATAACAGAAATGTCTGGTGCCCTCCAAGTCCAGCTCCCTAAGCAGTGGCCTGGGTCATTTGCCTCTAAATCCAGCCCTGAGATGATGGCTCAGCTCCCAAGTGTCAATCATCATGTTTTCAGCGGTCATCTGACTGAAAGACTTGTTGACATATGAACTAAGCCAAACTTATCACAGGCAAATTCGTTGTTAATCTTTCTTAACATTTTGGAATAGGATTCCAATAGAATTGTGATTTTCATAGAATCATAAGAATTGGAAGGAGCCTGCAAGATCACGGAGTCCAATCCCCTGCCAATGCAAGCTGTCTGTCTACAAGTACAACAAATACCCAATAGATGGCTATCCAGCTTCTGCTTAAAATGATGGAGAGCCTACCACCTTCTGATGCAAACTGTCCCACTGCCAAACTGTTCGTACCATCAGGAAGCTCTTCCCAACACAGAGGCGTTGTTAGGGGGGGGTGGGGGCCCCAAGGCAACGGGGTGCCAAGCGACGGGGTGTACTTGCCTCCGGATCTGTTACCCCCTCCGCTGCTTCTTGTCTTCTTTGGCTGAGTCTTCGGGCGCACGATTGGCCTGCCCGCCCACCTGGACTCCGTACAGCCCAAAAGCGGCCGAAAAAGCACCAAGGGGGTGTTTTTGCGCCACCGCCAAATTTCATGACACAAGCCCCGCCCCCAGCATCAGGAAGCTCTTGTGGCGGGGCTTGTGGCATCACATGGGGGTGTTGCGTTGGCAGCCTCCCATGGGGGGGGGTGTAGGAACGCCACTGTCCCAACATTTAACTGAAATCTCCCTTGTAATTTAAATCCATATATCTGCATCCCCAGCAACAGAGAACAAATGACAGCTCCTCAGATATTTAAAGATACAGTAGTTATATCACCACTTAAGTGTCTTTTCTCCAAACTAAACATTCCCACCTCCTTCAACCTGTCCTCATAGGACATGGTCTCCAGCCCACTCACCAACCTAGTTGCCATCCTCTGGACTCGTTTCAGTTTGTCAATACAGTGGTGCCTCGCAAGACAAAATTAATTTGTTTCGTGAGTCAATTTGTCTTGCGAATAATTTTGTCTTGCGAGTCACCTCCCCTGCCGTGCTATTTACTTTTAAGTATTTACAGTACTCACAGTTCCCAGAGCTCCGCTCTAGTAATGCACACCGTTTCTGGAAGGGAAGGGAAGTTTTATCTCTGCTTTGCCTTTATCTCTGCTGGTGTTAGCTATTTGTCAGGTGATAATCGGTGTGGCCTCGGGCTGTACTGTTTGCAGTCTGCTAACCCTCTTGAATACTTTATTCAAATGGCAAGTGTAGCTGTCGCCTACAGTATCCTCCTGCCGGTGCCGGCCAGGCTAAGTGGCGGAGCAGGCACCACTAAATGCACCATTACCTCTCGGCCGTGCAACAGCTGAAGAGGCTTTCCTCGGCGTGAGGGCGGCTCCTGTGTGAGTCAGTAAGAGACTCGAAGCAGGCAGGCAGACAGACAGCCTGTGCCGAGTTGCTGCTGCCGCTTCTGGGCCAAAACGAAGAATGGGTAGGGTCTTAATCAGTACACCTACTAGGATGGGAAGTTTTTCAGGATGGTAGTTTTATCTCTGCTTTGCCTTTATCTCTGCTGGTGTTAGCTATTTGTCAGGTGATAATTGGTGTGGCCTCGGGCTGTACTGTTTGCAGTCTGCTAACCCTCTTGAATACTTTAACATTTGAATAGATTGTGGCTTTAGGAGCTGAGTGTTCCACAAGACGAAATTGTTTTTGCAAGAAAATTTGTCTTGCGAGTCACCAAAAAACTTGCAAAATGCTTTTGTCTTGCGAGTTTTTTTGTTGTGCGAGGCATTTGTCTTGTGAGGCATCACTGTATCTCTCTTAAACTGCCATGCCAGTTTCAGATGCATTATTTAGAACGTTCTGATCTAATAGTTCCTTTACTGTAAGCCCTGTATTAAACCATTGTAGTGCATGATGGCCTCTGCCACAGTTAAAACAAGTTGTTACTGAATTGCCCAGTTATCTCCAATTGTAGACATACTTTGGCAATAAACTCTTCATTAACTCCAGTGATGTTTGAGCTACTATGGTATTTTCAATCCAATTGCTCAAAGTTAGAATGATTAAACATATGAAGTTGTCTTGCATGGAATCAAAACATTACACAGGTCCATCTTTTAGCCTCATAACTGTGATTGCCAGAGCTCGTCCTGGTCCTTTATATAGATAGGCTTACCAGATCTCCAACCGGGACAGAGTGCTAGACCTTTAGGAGAAGGAATGTGGGCAGGTGTAGCTTGTTAAACCTTAGAGCACAATCCTAGGCATGTCTACTCTGAAGCAAACCCCATTGTGTTCAGTGGGGCTTGCTTCTGAGTAGACATGCCTAGGATTGTGCTCTAAGGTTTAACAAGCTACACCTGCCCACATTCCTACTCCTAAAGGTCTAGCACTCTGTCCCGGTTGGAGATCTGGTAAGCCATCCGGCCAGCAGCCCAGGTCTATCCCTGCTCCGGGCCACGCTGCTGCAGCCTGGAGGTCTACTCAGGGAAGGGGACATTCGTCCCCTTCCCCCGGTGTAAACCGGGGCAGGCCCAATCGGCCTCCTCAGACTTCCGCCAGCTAAATAGCTGGCGAAAGTAGGAAGAGACTGTGTAACGGCCAAGCTGGCCCGGTGGGGATGGAGATATGGCAGATGCCATCTGTACTCCCTCCTGGGCTGGCTCAGCCAATGGCCCCCCTCCCTCACCACCCGGACTGCCCATGCGGCAGCCGTCGGAGCCTTACCTTCCTCCGGTGGCTGCATGGACGTCTTGGCGACGGAGTGAGGGCAGCCGGCCTTTCGCCAGCCTCCCTTACTCCTGAGTCATCATAAACGTGCCTTATGGCACATTTGCAACAGCTTCCAGCGATGGAACACTCGTTCCATCGCCGAATCCTTAGTCAGGATCTGGTTGTAAATTTATTTATTTATTTTATTTACAGTATTTATATCCCGCCTTTCTCCCCGAAGGGACCCTTTTATGGAACCTTTTACATGCACAGCATTTCTCTGTCATTAAGCTATGAACCTTCTGCAAACGTTGCTAAGAGAGGAACTACTTGCCTCCGGACTTCTGGTCAGACCGTTCAGACGAGAAGCTGATTGTGATGGCGAACATATTAGGAGCCAGGCCTTTGGTCCACCTAGCCCAGGATAGTGTACTCATCTCCCTGGAAGCTGCTTTCCAAGTCTCAGGCAGAGGCTTTTCTTAGCCCTGCCACCTCAACTCCTTTAAGTGGACTGAACCTATGGCCTTATTCACGCAAATCTTGTGCTTTACCACTGAGCTCCTATAAACTGTGCAACAATAGACATCATCATTGTTGTCTATATGGTAAGACAGACACACCAGTGCACAGCCTTCTGTATTTGAAGCCACTGCAAACTATTCAAGGTGAAACCTGATGCTTTGTTGTAAGTTCAGAACAGTAACTGGCTTCTACTTTTCAATACACACTGAATTAACTTCACATTTAAGTACTAAGGCTGCAGTGCAAGCACCACTGAACTCTGTGGTACTTCCATGTGAATAAACAGGCATAGGATCAGGCTCTTTTTTAAAAAACCATACTCACCTTTTAAAATGACAGTTCCCTTCATTTTTTGTAGATACCATTCCATAGCACTGTTTATGCACCTCAAAATAAGATATGCCAATGATTGCTTATAGGTACTGGAATTATTTCCTCAAACCACGTGGTCTGGAAATGCAGTGTAATTTTTTGGGTATGAAAAACTAACTTGGCTGCTCATCCTGTGGTCCATCTGGAACTGTTCTCTGTGTCAGTATAAACCTTTCCCTTACACTGGAGAAACAATGTTCGTGGCAGAGTGCCACAGTTCCTAATCTTGTTACCACATGCTAGGAAAGACTTGAGAGTACACTGTTGCATTTCCCCCCCTCTTATATCACAATAAAATGTACACCCTGCAAGCCACACGCCCACACCTATTCATTGCCAAAAGGAGCAGGAAGTGCCAACTGCACCATCACTGGGAGAGGTTCATAATAGTTATACATTTTATGTTAAGGAAACCAGTGGCAATGTTATCTTCCTGTTACACACTTTCCTGTCTCTCACCTGCCCTCCCTCCAGGAAGAGATCCTTAAAAGAACAGGTTGCTTCACAAAAATACTTGGTACTTCAAATTTTATACATCAATTCTAATCATGTATTTGTTTTTAAATTTCAGCAAGCACTTTTAGTGAATAAAACATGAACAATAATTCCAGACGTACAATTTTATTGTAGTCAGTGGTGGAACCAGAAAAAATGGGGGGGGCACAGAAGGGGCAAAGTACATTTCTGAGGGAGGGCAGGCTTTGTCCCATGTGTTATATTTCTGAAAGAAAAATAATGGTATATTTCACATGAGTACTCCCATCCTAAACATAAATTAAAACGAGTCTGTGGGGAACTTTTCTTTCTGTGCATTGACATTTTATGGATATGGATTGATCAACGATTGATAAAAAAAATTATGATTTTGTAAAAAGTGCCTTTCCTTCAAGTTACCACTGGAATCCAGTAATGGGTATGGCTACAGGGGTTGAGCTACTTACCTTGGGGGAGATACTGCTCCCTCTCTGGCACTGCCTATGCGACAGATTTATATTGACAAATATTTACCATGTTTCTGGATCTGGTCTGAGATATTTTCTACTGACCTCTTTCTGAACTACCTGCAAATAGGCTGAGAGAATATGTCAGGGGTGGTCAAACATGCACATTTCTACCCAAGAGTGTATATACACAACAGGAGTTAATACACCTGTGGGCTGGGAGGAAATGGTTACAATTTGTAAGAGCCACATACAATGAACTTCAGATGTCTGAGAGCTGCAATATTTAAGAAGCATTTAAATTCTGAAATATTTTTACTCACCATGAACATTAAACTTACGTTTTAATCCAGTGGACTCTCAGTTTATACCTGGTAAATACAGGTGGGCCCCCATATCCACTGATTTGCTATCCACGGTTTCAGTTATCCAAGGATCGTGGGGAACCCCCCCAGGCTTTTACTTTTTTCCCAGTAAGCTTAGTTTCTTCCTTAAAGAAACAGGAGAAGCAGCCAGCTGCTTATTACAGTAAAGGAGAAAGAGACGAAGTACTAGAGAGGCTCTGCAAGGTTAACAGAAACCTTGCAGAGCCTCTCTAGGACTTAGTCTCATTCTACCTGCCTGCAATGGAGGTTGCTTCTCTGTTTGTTTTAAGGAAGAAACAAAGCTTGCTGAAAGAAAAATAAGAGCTGGGGGGAGGGCAAGCATGCCTGCCTGCAGGGGAGGCAGGGTGGGGGGGGGCCCTCAGGAAACCATGGCGTGGGTGTTCGCTCTTATCCACGGTTTCAAGTATCCACGGAGGGGCCTGGAACATATCCCCAGTGGATATGGGGGCCCACCTGTACCATATTGCCCCGAGTATAGGACGCTCCTGATTATAAGCCGCACCCTTAAAGTTTGGTGCTATTTTTTAAAAAATACATTTTAAACTTTTTTTAACTTAAAGAAAATATACACATTAGTAGAATAGTAAAACAGTACAGCTTTAGTACAGTTAAAGGCATAGGCACCCTGTCCCTTATTGAATCTGGGCACCCTAGTATAAGTAGCCTTCCCAAATCCAAAGGGGGACAGAGTGCCTACCTTTAACCTTTGGAATTTGGGTAGGTGCAGCTTGTTGCACCCTTCCATGATGATGAGCTGCACCTGCTCAAATTTCAATGGTTAACAGCACAATCCTATGCATGTCTACTCAGAAGTAAGTCCTATTGCATTCAATGGGGCTTACTCCCAGGAAGGTGTGCATAGGATTGCAGCCTAAAGGTTGGCACTCTGTCCCCCTTTGGATATGATAAGCCTATGCAGGAGCTCTTGCTCTCAACTTTCAAACTGCAGCATCAATGAATATCTTAGTTTCCACAGAGTCCTGGGGCTGGGACTTAAGGGTTAATTTTTTCAAATGCCTCTAAGGCTAGAGGTTGCTTGAGAGATCCTGGCCATTTAGCAAGTGATTAAGAGCTGAAAACACAGCGCTTTGCAGTTTTAAAAAAGAAAAAGAGTTTTACCTTTGAAGGAGAGGCTTGAAAAAGGGACACTTTGCAGAAAACTCTAGGCAGAAAATGCTAGACTTTGATTGTAGGCCGCACCCCTACTTTAAAGACTTGCCTTAGGGGACAAAAGTGAGTCTTATACTCAGGTCAATACGGTAATTATAAAGCTTGAAAATTTCTTATTTACCTTTTATATTAATTGTGATGCAAAAAGGAGCTCAGCCAACATATTTCCGAGAGCTGCACATTATACATCAAAGAGTCGCATGCCTTGCTATTATTCCCTGCCCATAATGGGATATTACTGTATCATTGCTGGATTTTTGTTTTCAGATTTGAAAAACACAGTTAGGTTCTACTTTGTTCAATTACAGTATATATATAGATATCTAAAGAGCCACTTTTCAAGTCATCTGATTTTCCCATTACTGTATCAGTGATTGTATGTAGACTTTGGAGGGACAGTTGCTCTGATTGTTGGTATGTTTTTGTGTCCTTAAATTTTCTTTGGTAATTGCTGTGGCAACCCACTAATTCCCCTTGTAACATCCTGTGTAAAGTAATGTGTGCACTGAGGTTACAAGTCACCACTTTAATAAGCCTATGGAGCTTGATCTTGTTACCTACCGGTAATTAAAGAAGGCCCACCTATAGCCCTAGCAAACTCTGCCAATTTCCTCTTAGCTGCTTTTTGTTTTGTAGAAGAATCAGGCCTACACAAACTTCCTCTCTTCTTGTTGCCTTGCTTAACACATTGGTTTTATATTTCCACCCTTATTCCCAAAATGATGAGAGGATATAACCAGAAAAATATTTAATCTAGCATGCTTCTGTTCCATGGTAAGGATAGCTTTATCTACAGAATCAGCAAGTGAAGCTGGGGCTTTATCACTTTCTAATGTCTGTAGAGGAATCTGCTGTTAAAAGCACAGGAGCAAGTATTCAATAATAGAGTTAGCAACCCTAAGTCAGAATTTAGCACTATGTTTCTGTTTCTAGGATGAACAGTTGGAACGGAGAATGGGGCTACTTGCCTTTAGCGGTTATGGACCAGATGTAATCTTGGTGGATGGATGCAGATGTTCTCACTTTATGGGACAAGCTGCATCTGTCAAAAATATTTTTCTACCTTAAACAACTTCTAGGGGGACAGCTGTGTTGCAGCAAAAATAACATGAGGGGCTCCTTGAAGGCTCTCTTTTTTTTTTTTGGTAGCATCAGCTTTTGTGAACTGGAGCCCATTTCATGCAGCTGATGAAATGGGCTCTAGTCCACAAAAACATATGCTGCAACCATAAATATGTTAGTCTTTAACGTGCTATACAACTCCATATTGTATTTGCTACAGCTATTAAAAGGATAAGGAAATATGTCATCCTCTACCTCAGGGGTTCTCAACCTGTGGTATTAGTACCACCAGTGGTATTTCAACCAACTGCTGGTGGTACTCGGACCACCAGAACCCTGCTCTAACACGACACTTTTGGCGGTGCGTTTCCACTCCCGAGAGGCTCCTGCCTTTGGCTGAGCCTCTCGGGAACGCTGAGATGGGCCCTCCCACCTGCCCAGAGCCTCCTACCTGCATTTTCTGGTCTCCAAAAACCTGAAAACCCGGAAGTAACTGGTGAGGATGTCATCGCCAGTCACTTCGTTCCAGTGGTACTTAGCAGGAGAGTGGTGCCAGAAGTGGTACTTGACCAGGAAGGGGTTGAGAACCCCTGCTCTACCTCTAGTCATTTCACTTTTTCTTTTTCTAATGCTATCTGACAGCCATCCGATAATGGCCCTGTAATGCATTCTGATTCTCAACAATTCTATGAATCTTTCTAAAGATGGATAGGAGCACTGCTCACAAAACATACAACTGGATCAATTTTCAGTTGTACTTTGAAGTCTGAAACAGTAGATTAACTTAAATAGGTGCCTGGACATAAGCAGAAGTACAAATGAATAATTCAAGTGTGCAGTGGTGAAAAAAACTGCAGCTGATGGGAGGGGGAGGAAGGAAGTGTGTTCAAAAGAGGAAATTTGCTATACATCCTTTGGGGTGTGTGTGTTTTTAAAATAAGGTTTCTTTAGAACACCCTTTTTAACAGACAGTTTTAGGATAGCCTTTTCTCACTATTCATTCTTCTAGTATAGGGTTGCCAGCTTTTTTCAGATGCGGTTTTTGTGTCTATAACAGAAGTAGGAAAAGCAGGGAGGCTTTTCACAGCATTCACATGCAGTGTTTGGAAACGCTTCCCATGCTGAATTTGTGCTTGTCATACAGCTGCAAAAGGCATAAGTGATCTGCCCAGAGGTGTCACTAGGGTTTTTTGCACACCCAGTGCGAGAATTCATGGTATCACCCCCATGGACCTCCTCCCATACCAGACCATACAAAATCCTTTGTTATTTTTTTTGTATGAATTGTACTTGTAAATTGTAATTCCCATATATCACTGAATGTAAGGCAGTAGTAATGACATAAATAACATTGAGCAGCCCCGGACCCTTTGGGGAGCTGGCAGGACAATCAGGTACGTTGAAAAAAGCATTTTTGGGTCATGGGTGGGTCAGTGCAATTCTGGAGCGCTGCCTGCAACATTGCCCTGCCCCCGTAAAGACTTACAGGGTAGTAAACTCCCCAGTAAACTCCCCTGTAGGACTTTGAGAAATGCTGCTGTAATGCAACCCCATCCCCAAGTACATTATAGGTTTTCAGAAGTCTTCTGCAAGCAGTTGCACAAAAGTTGCCAGGCCTCTAGAACAGCACTAAAGTCATCTTCTTCCAATACAGAAGAGAATATAATACAACATTTAAAATCAATTTGACATTTGCAACAGGTAGTCATCTTCCGCCCCCAAATAACTTAATAAGTAAATAAAGCATACTTTAAGATGACCAATTTATCAAATGCACTGAAGAGCTGCAAGGCTACTCCCACCCTCAGTGGTGCCCCATCATTTGAATTTACTCGTACTTTCTGTGAGACTATATAAAGTTAAATTTTGGAGGCTATCTTTTCCCCATCACGTGTATAGGAGTGCACATCTGTGAGCCACATTAAAAAAAAAAGACCAAACTATAATGTTGTGACTCCCTGCCACCTCAAAATGTCAAAATAGACTATCAGTGTATTATACTGTAACTGAAAAGCAACTTGTGACAGAAATATAATAAAAGCTGCATTTAGGGCACATTTTATTAGACTGTGAGGAAAGCACATACTGTACTTACTATATATTGCCAGTTGTTTTCCCTATGCCATGCACATATTGGCCACCACCAGAGGTCACTGTGTACCCCCATCACATTGTTGAAAAAATGGGGAATCAATAAAGGCACTTCTTCTACTGGAAGCCTGTCTGTTGAAGATTCTTAACATTCCCAACATCACATATTTAAGGTCCTTTGTTTGTTGTCTTCCCCTTATCCCATGAGACTTGTGCTGTATATTTTTGAGTAGAAACAAAATCAAAGGACGGAACAGGCAAATTTAGCAAAAGCTACAAAGCATACAGTCAAAAATAGAGTACAGTATAAGACAAACAAAATGCCAGAGGCAAAGGACAACAAAAATGTCTATAAATAAAAAAGGCAAAGCATTTCCTATTCAGAAAAAAAAAACTACATCAAAACCAGGAAAATGGCCAGAAATAGAAGTTAACCAAGACAATGCACAGCTTGATTGCATTAAATTATATTAATAATAATGGCACATTTTCACTGTGCAAATGCTTTATTATTATAACAATCTTTCTCATTGAAATCTCCACTAGTTTCAGAGTTCACCTTCACCCAGGTTCCAATTGTTATCTGTCTGTCTGTGGGATCAGAGCTATGCTTAAGTTACCTAGCTCTTTTTGGGCCTCAGTCCTGAAATAACTCAGTTGTAATTAAGCTGTGGAATGTCAGTGGGCCACAACTTTTAAAGAAAGAGTCTTCCTTTATTGATGGACAGCAGAATAGTCACAGCTGCACTTATTTACAAATCTTCCTTATTTAAACTCCTTGAGCTGCGTTGTTATTGAAAATTGCTCAAAGCACTAGTGAAAATTTGGTGGCAGGGAACAGTATAGTGGGAGGGTGTATTTTAATAAGATGGCTGTATTTAAAAATGTTATTGTTGTTGGTAAATTCTATATATTTGTCTGGTTGGGGTTTTTTCCCCCTTAGCTGTAAGAATTAATGTTTGAAATACTTTATCTATGATATAACATCTAGATCTAATAAGGCTGGGACTGTAACCAAATGGCTTAAAATCTCACTAAGTGATACACATACTGTATTTTATAAAGTAATATATTCTAAATGTTGAGTACAGCTTAAAGCAGAAGGAAAGACTAAAACCTTGTTTGTAAAATGCTATGTACAACAACAAGTCCTCTCTTAAAGTTTTCTTTTAAATTTGTTGAGAAAAAAATGATTCCTGGCTGGGGCTACTGTCTGTGTGGAGTTTGACTGTTCTTTGCATGGGTTTTCTCTGGCCTGGAAACTCCCACTTATTTCAGTGTTTAATATTAGAAGTGTTTTGGGTCTTTATTTAGAAGTTTAGTGATGTTCTTGTGACCAGAAATATGCCCTAAACTAAATGCTTGTTTATGTATATCAATTAGCTGATGGTAAAATGGGGTTCATAAGTCATTTCACTTAAAGTTGCAGTTTCTAAGCACCTTTCAACCATTTTAAGTGAGGACCTGCTGTATACATAAAGAAAAAGGGTGGAGACATGTAACACTTGTTTTACAAACTCTGAAACGTTGTCTCCTGACTGAGAGCCCAATCCTAACCAACTTTCCAGTACTGATGCTGCAGTGCCTGGGGGTGGGGGCAGTCATGAAGGCCTCTTCAAGGTAAGGGTTCCCTTACCTCGGGGCTGCGTTGAGGTTGTATTGGCACTGGAAATGTTGGTTAGGATTGGGCCGTGAGAACTTCTTCTTCTAGTGTGCTCCTAATGTGGTATGGTTTAAAATAATGAACATTCAGTATGTATACAGTATTGTAAACTTGTTTGAGTGCTCAATCTAGGCTGGAAAGGGGGGATATAAACTTAGTAAAACAAAGTTAATGCTGGGGGTGTGCTGAAATGAACCCAAACTAACTAGGTGACCTGTTTCTAACTCTGTTTTCTAGCTCCTGTGTCTGAGGTGGCTTGTCCATTACCTGAAACTCATCCAAGTATCAGATCTCCAAGTTATGGGATCTTGCCATCTTCAAGTTCATATGGTGTTTCTCAAACATTGTGCAAGAGGACAAAGTGGATAGGAAAATCCAGAAGAAATAAACTAAGTAAAGATTATATTGGTCCTCCCAGCAACTTTAAGTAAGTGTAGTCTGTGGTTTGCACTGAGTGGCCACATGCTGCATGTGTGTTGCATAGGCTGCAATCCTAGAATACTTACTTGGGAATAAATCTCATTGAACTCAATGAGACTTCTGTGTAGGTATGCCTAGAATTGCACTGCTAATCTCACTGCTGGGTGACTGCTGAATGCATACAATCTCAATTGAAAAGTGCTGTATTTAGGTTGTAATGAAAGATCCCTGTGCTGATTGATCTGTGATGATTCACACATGCAAGTCCTTGCTTGCTGCTGTAGCCGATGAATAATGAAATTATCCCCATTGATGCAAGATTTGGAGGATGTTGTCTCAGGTTGTTGTATTAAGAGGTATAGCTTTATATGCAAGAACAAGGAGTGTCATGTCTGTCACTGTCCTGTTTTGTTTGTTTTTTGGGTGGTTGGTGGTCGTTGCCTCATCTAGGGTTGGGCACCTGACCAGTCAAATATTGCTTTAATATTTTTGGAGCATTAACTTTTATTAGAGCAGCAAAAATAATTGATACCACTAACTGCAAAAAAAACCCCTGTATGATTGGGTTATTGTGAAACAAGAAAACCAACTTTAAAAATGTTGTAACCATGAGTGACATTCAGGTGACTGTGAACAATTCATGGTTCTTCTCTTTGGCTTTTGCCTTGGTTTACTAAAGCTACTTCTTGAATCGCCACCCCCCAGCCAGGTGGAACAGGTGGGATGGGTGTAGGTGACAACCTGAGCCTTGCAGCCACCTCCCCTTCTTTGTCTTTTGCCTTCATATCTCTTCCTCCTCACTCTGCTGCTCTTTCTTAAATGCCGCAGCCAAGCAGGGCAGACACAAAGAAGCTGGAGGGAGTGCCATCCTGCTGGGGCGACATTGTCTTTCACATGTTGAGGGACTGGGGAGTGGGTGATGCTTTTCCCAGCTTCCTTGTGCTGGCCTTGCTGGCTGCTCTGATTCAAAATGCAGAAGAGTGAAAAGGTGGGTGAATTGAATTGGGGGAGCTCTCTCTGCCTCCATCTTTCATCATCACTACTTCTAAACTGGCTGCATGGGGTGAGGTTGTTCCTGGCTAGCTTAGAAGAAATGGAGGAGGTGATAGCAATGATAGGGGTGTGTGTGCGCGCACACAGTGACACAGGTTCCCTCAAAAGAGGGGCCTGAACTTGAATGCCATTTTGAGTGCATGTCTGCCCTGTGTTAGATAATTTAAAACAAATTAAAATGGAAGTAAAATATCAATAGCAACTACCTAAAGTTAAGTTGTAAAGGCAGTTGTGTTCTAAGTAGGCAGCAGACCAGTTCTCCCAGCATCCATGGCTTCCTAAAATATTTGGCTGTGCTCTGGTCAAATTGGCAGTCAGCTGGGCTACATTTGGTACGCAGGTCCATCTAACAGTTTCTCTCTAATGTAAACCGTTTTCTGCATGGTTGGTTTTTGGGTGCAACTATTAATGCTAAGTTCAGAGTTGAACTGCATTTGGGTTTCTGTTCTAAACCAACTAAGCAGTTAACAAAACGAATGTATTTTGTAAGCTGCCTTGAGTGCCCTTACTGAGAGAGAGGCGGAGTATACATTCATTAAATAAATAAATGCATGTGTGGTAAAGCAATGTTGCCAGTCCTCTTTCCTGTGTCTTGAAGAGCAGTTTGATCTGCAGATGTCTTGCCTTCCTGCTGTGGAAAAAGTGAAGATATCTGCAGATGAAAGTCCTATGAAAGGCGACTTGTGATAACAAGATTGCCAGTTGATTGGAACCAGCCAAGAAAAGTGGTTTTGGTTGAGCTGAGCTGGGGGTCTCTGCAGTGACTAGATGTAAAGGAGTTCTACTAAAGGAAGAGCAACACTGTTGTCCTTTGCATGTGGCCTCCACACTTAAATACATATATTGGATTATGAAAACAATCCCTTGTACAGTCCTTGCATTGCTTGTGTACTATTTCATGAGCTTCAGTGAGATAATTCAGAATATAACCTCTAATTGGGGCTGTAAGTAAATGTTCTAAAGGCAATTCCTACTGTAGCCATTGCTCAGACTTGGTTATGCTGCACTACCACTATATACTGTATTGTGTTGTTACGCTGTCTGTTAACTTTGTGTAGATGGGCAAAAAAAGGCTTTATTTTTGTGTGGAAATGGTACACTTAAAAAACTGATAATAGCGATTTATACCTGTTGTAACTTGCATGCTTGCTTTGCACTTCCAAAACTTCAATGTTCTGTGCTAAGAATGCTTATGTCCTTCTAGACATCTGTGTCACGTTGGATGGAATCCCCAAACAGGATTTGCTGTAAGTACTTACAGTAAACTCTTGCTGCTAAGTTTCACTGTCTACAATAGTCTGTTCTGGCTATTGTAGGCTTTAGCTGTCTAAAGGCTCGGCTGCAATCAGAACTGTTTGTATTGTGGTCTTATTGCCTTTGCTTTCTGTTTTGAGACACTTCAGAGCCCCTATTTGTCTAATGACAAATAGGGGCTCTGAAGTGTCTCAAAACAGAAAGCAAAGGTGCAGAGGTGCAGAGAATTGTCAAGATTTAAGCTCCTGTAGGCAACTACAATTCCTTGATGAAACCATAAAAGATGACAATCTCCAAGATTCTTTGAAGGATGAATGAACTGTTAAATCAGTTTGTTGGATTAATGACTGAGAGACTGCATTTTTTACGAAGGGAAGTCCTGTTGACTTTGGAACTAAGCTACAGCGGAGTTCTAGGCATTTTTGTTTGGGGAAGTAGGACTTCATGGGTGATAGACATGAGTTTTTTCTGATAAAAGGTGGTTGTGGCTTATCTTGTATAGACCAACTTGGATCCTGAACTAAAGATGATCTTTGCTCAAGCTGGTGTAACACAGGATCATCTGAAAGATAAGAGAACTTCAAAAAAGATCTTTGAAACAATTAAGAAACAAGGGGGAAGAGAAGTTGTTTTGAAAGAGACACAAACAAAAGGTATTAATCTCTGACATCTGGGTATGTATGTAATGAGATCAACACTTCTGTACAAATTTCATTATAACATTCAATAAAGAGTCCAGATCTGTTGATTAGGAACAGGCTGCCTTGTCACAAGAGTACAGTGTAGAATGTGCCTTGTTGTTCAGTCGGTAAGTCGTGTCCGACCCTTCGTGATCTCATGATGAACCATATCCCGCCAGGCCTTCCTTACGGTCCAACTCTCGCTGCCTACACAAGTGTTACAGGCACCTTTAGGATAGTGCTAGTGCCTGTACCGTTACCAGTGACTGACAATTCATTTTTTTCCCTTGTACCATCTGTGTTAGTCTAATTTATATAAAGGCTGATGGATCCCCTGGCTGTACCATTTATCTTGGTCGTCTCTTCTCCAGGCTAAATATTCCAAGCTCTTTCAATTGTTCCTCATAACACTTGGCTTCCAGGGCTCTCACCATCTTTGTCTTCCTCTGAACCAACTCCAGCCTATCAATGTCTGTCAAAAATGTGGTTCCCAAAACTGGACACAGTATTTCCAAGTGAGGTCTGAGTAGTATAGAGTAGAACTATTTTCATGATTGGGACTCTATGCCTCTGCTAATTCAGCCCAGCAAAGCTGTGTGTCTCAACTGCATCACACTGGTGACTCATGTTCAGCATGTGATCCACAGACACCCAGATTGTTTTTACAAGTGCTGCTGCCAAGCCAGGTCTCTCTCTCCCCCCCCCCCCTTTGCATCTAGTACTTGTGCCTCTGATTTTGACTTCTTTACCTATGTGTGCAGGACTTTACATTTGTCTTGGCTGATCTTCCTCTTGCTGTTATGGGCCCAATGGTCAAGCCTGGGTCAAGATAATTCTGAATCCTGATTCTGTCTTCCAGGGTGTTAGCTATCTTCTCCCTCCCCCTGACCTCCTAGGTCATCTGCAGATTTGATAAGCATTCCCTCAGGCCATTTACCATAATCTATACTTCACTACTCAACCACCTATTTAAAAAACTGCATGCATGGAAGTTCAGGAAGCAAACAAAGATAGGAAGCAAACAAAGATAAATAGCATTGAGCCAGCTCTGATCTGAAATGTAGGAATTTGGACACGGTATATAGACATACAATTCTGCTCTGTTAACAGTGGCTTTGTTATGTACAGGGACACGAATAAGTTGACTACTTCATAGCTACCTTGTATTACTTGGGAAGCTAGGGATTTGGAAGGTCACTATTAAAAAAAAGATTAAATGGATCAAGCTGAATTTTGAATAGTTCACTTTTTTCCAATGATTACTATCAATGATTACTAAACAGCTCTCCTTCCACAGGTTTATGCACAAAATCCCTTGACCATCCTGTGCCTTGTTCAGAGTTGATGCCTCGTTGCTCCTGTATAAATTGCCAGACTCTGAGCACAAAGGATGGATTTGAAGATGGACTAGAAGTGCCTGCCTTGATATCCAAATCACAGGGATCATTGCACAGAGAGATCCCCTCGCCTCCTTCCAAAAGGACATCTCAACACAACTTGATCCTAAATCTGAAGGAAGTGCAGCTGAAAAAATCAAAAAGTGATCGAATAATTCCTTTAAGCCAAGATGTTCTAATGTGTCAAATCAGAAAGGGAACAGCACTAAAGCCAGCAAGTATATTTTTATTTCAATACGTATAAGAACTGTTGCTTAAACCATGTGTTCAGTTCAACTTGAGAACAGTCTCTTAAAGTACAGTCCGTACTATGTTTATGTGCATAAAGGTTCACTGGAAACTTGAGTCAAAAACCAAACTGTTTCCATAGAATGAACATTTATTGAACCCTTGGCAAAAAGAGTTTACATATCAAGGGTTATACAATTCTCAGCACAATCCTGCTCAACTTTAGGGTGGCGAAGTGAGTGCTTAGCTGCCCTAAGCTGTCGCAAACATGCTGTATGGCACGTTCGCAATGACTCTACGGTAAGGGCCGCCAGTGCTAGGCTGGCAGCCCTTACTCTGCTGCCAGATTTCCATGTGGCTGCCGGAGGAAGGTAAGGGATCTCCTGGCGGTCACATGGGCAGTCCAGGTGGTGAGGGAGGTGGCCATTGGCCATGCTGGCCTGGGAGGGGGAGGATAGTGTCCGACATATTCCTGTCCCTGGTTGGCTGGCGTGGCTGTTACACGGCCTCCTCTGACTTCTGCCAGCTAAATAGCTGGTAGAAATCCAAGGAGGCCTATTAAGCCTTCCCCAGTTTACACCGGGGGAAGGGGACGTTTCTGTAGGCTGTGTACGCATGCCTTATATGAAGGCTGCAATCATAAAATGACACATATGTTATGAGGACATCAGGCCATTGTGTTGGCATATAGATAATTGGCCCATTATGACAAGGGCTATGTCATAATGGACTATGGCTGCATTCGCACTATATAGATGGAACTTAGCTGGAATGGAGTAAGCCAGCAAGTGATGCCACCCTGAATATATTCATGCTTCATCTGCATTGATGATCATGCAAAGTGACTATGATTCACTGTACTAATTAGTATTTGTTGTCTGGGAAGCTTGAGAAGCCTTTGAAGATACTACCAGTGCAATACAGTGGGCAGCTCATCAAATCTTAGAATCTTGGTGAAGGTGCTATAAATATGCCCATCTAGAGATCCTTCTGATGTGTTGCTGGGTAACCTAGCCAAACCTAAGGAAATAACTAAGTTGAGAAGCTTCATTCATTTGCATCAATATCTTGAGTAGAGTTCACACAGGGAAACTGGTCCGGTCTCACTGGCTTATGAGAACGATGGATAGAAGCAGACCACAGATGGTTTGAACTTCTGCCCCTGAGTACCAATTAGCTCTTCATGCTTGCATGCTGAAACAAGAAATCATCAAAGTGATGTGGTAGTAATGTGGCTATTCAAAACTTGCTATAGGAAGCTGTTGCTGGTGGCTTGTGAGGTGAGGGTGAGTGCACACTGCCTGCATAACTCTTAAAACTCTGTTGCGCAAGCTCCAGTTACACAAGTAAAAGGACCTTGGTAACTGGAGGCTTATTCTAATCTTACTCTTAAAATAAAAATTAGTCCTAAATCCCAGTGAAGACTAATTGCCACAACTGCTTTCTTGAAGCCAGGAAGAAAGCCAATATTGATGCATCTTATGGCATGAAATACCTGGAATGGTGGCAGCAACTCTAATTTTGAAGTACAGCTTAGGCAAATTAGAACAATCTTCAGCTGTATGCTTTTTTTCACAGCACAGAACCCTGCATTTCTCTTTTGCATGGCTGCCCTCTGAGAAGCACATTTTATAATATTGCCCTGTGTTCAGCCACCTGGCAAAGGGAGCTCATCTAATTGAGGTGGGTGGGAAGTGGGACTTACCAGTTTGTGGTGAACCTAGTTAGGAGATGACTTTCCACATGCGCTTCCTCGGTGATGTGCCTGCATATTTCACTGGGTGGAAACTTGTGAGCATTAGTCTGCCTCTTCTGATTCTGAGGGTGCGAGATAAAAATGGTGGAATTCCTAAATACCTATTGTTTTGAAAAGTGTCTGCATATTTCACTGGGTGGAAACTTGTGAGCATTAGTCTGCCTCTTCTGATTCTGAGGGTGCGAGATAAAAATGGTGGAATTCCTAAATACCTATTGTTTTGAAAAGTGTTGCCTAACAAAATAAAAACATCACCTTGCAATTCTGCTCAACTATTAGACCTGCTTCCTGGGTCTATGCAGAATTCAGATGGTGAACCCAGTGGAACAAGACACTAAGATATTGGGAGCTTGAGCTGATGTGTCTCCTTGGTGGTGTATATATCTATGTATCTGGGAGTTGGCCAGCCTCTTTTGGCTTTAAGGGAATGGCTAGTGAGATGGAGCTGTCTGAAGGGGGAAAAGACTTTTGACTATAAAATACTGCATCTGGAATAGGGAGGGGAAGAAATGTCTGGCAGTCAGTGCTCTCTCTTCCCATCCACTGATGCCCCTGTTGTGTATACTGCTTGTAAATACACAGTTCTCATGATTGAAAGTGGGGATGGCAGCAACTACTTTTCCCAATAGGGAACCCTTGGCTGGTGTAAAGCAGTAACTGTACAGCTTCTATGATCAAGTGTGGTGAAAGGCTTAAAGTGGAGGAATATATGGTATCTCCATCAAAACTGATAAGGTCTGCTGCATTCAAGAGTTAAGCTCCCTCCCTCAAATTATAGCACAGGATCAGGCCAAGGGCCCATCTACTGTATTTGATCACCACCTCTCAAAGGATATAGTAGAACTGGAAAAGGTGCAGAAGAGCAACCAAAATGATTAGTGGGCTGGGGCACCTTCCTTATGAGGAAAGGGTACAGCATTTGGGGCTCTTCAGTCTAGAAAGAAGGCACCGGGGGGGGGGATGATGACGATGGGGCACACATGATATAAAATTATACACAATATGGATAGAAAAGTTATTTTCCCTCTTGTACAACACCAGAGCTAGGGGACATCCACTAAAATGACTGGCAGGAGAAATGGAACAGATAAAAGTATTCTTTACCCAGCGCATAATTCTAACAAGAGCCAGGATGGTGTAGTGGTTCTAGTGTTGGACGTAGACCTGGAAGATCTAAGTTCAAATTAACTGCTTGGCCATGCAACCTCTTGGGTGACCTTGTCACTTTCTCTCAGCCTCTCCTACTTCAGAGTTGTTGAGGACAAAAGGAGATGGGTGGGTAGGTAACTGAAAATGCACTAGTTAAGAATTTCTGAGACCTGAGGATGGGGAACGTACTGAAAGTCTGAAATGAAGAGAACTTGCTAATTTAACAAATGTTGTGCTGTCCCAATCAGAGGCGTCACTAGGGTTTGCATCACCTGGTGCAAGAGCTCATTGCATCACCCCAGTGGTGTCACTAGGGTTGGTGTCACCTGGAGGGGTAACTCATGGTGTTGCCCCATTAACTTTATTTTAATAACAGTACATATTACCCATTCAATTTCCTTTTATTGGCATAAATAGGTCACCCAACAAATCGGCAACCAACATATCGGTAACCAACAAAAAAAAAGTGGCCAACTTGATGACACTCGCACAACTGAATATGTTCTAGTATTAGCTCTGATGCATAGAGATGAGAGCCCACTCATACTAACACCTTATTGGTTCCATGCTTTGTCATAACCACCTCATTGGCTCTCAGAACAATCTGTCTCATTAGTCAGTTTTGAGCTAAAGAAATCCACTCTAGTTTTGAGGTAAAGAAATCCACTCTAGTTTTCATTTTCTGGTTATTTGGCCATAACCTTTGTTATGGCCAAATAGATAATTCAACATGATTTGTTTCATTACATTCTGCATTACCTTTCCAATGATATACTGTGTATAATATTATGGTTTGTTGTTCAGTCGTTAAGTCATGTCCAACCCTTCGTGATCCCATGAACCATATCCCGCCAGGCCTTCCTGTCCTCCACTATCTTCCTGAGTTCGCTCATTTTCATGTTCGTTGCATCGGTGATGCTGTCTAACCATCTCATCCTTTGCCTTCCCCTTCTCCTTTTGCCTTCAATCTTTCCCGGCATCAGAGTCTTCTCCAGAGAGTCATCTCTTCGCATTAGGTTTGCTGCCTCCTGTACAATGTTACGAACCTCCGTCCATAGTTCTTCAGGCACTCTGTCTACCAGATCTAATGCCCTAAATCTATTGTTCATCTCCACTCAGTAGCGTCACTAGGACGCGGTGTCACCCTGGGGCAGGGGGTGCGCGTCACCCTAGTGACGCAACGATATCGGCGCGGGGGGGCGACCCGGCTCCCCCCCGCGTCGCCCTCCAGACGCTCCAAGGCCGGCCCGGGAGCCGGCCTCGGAGCGTCCGGCCTCGGAGCGTCCGACCCCGTCGGCGCGTCCATCCGGGTATTTCCCGGATTTTCGCGCATGCACAGACCAGTTTTGAGTGACGGGGTCGGACGCTCCGAGGCCGGTTCCCGGGCCGGCCTCGGAGTGTCCGAAGGGTGTCGCACGTCACGGAGGTGGCGCACGTGGGGTGCGCGTGTCACCCGGGGGCGCCCCGCGCCACGCTCCAGCGACGCCCCTGCCTCCACTGTATACTCATAAGGGATACGATTTAGGTCCTGTCTGACTGGTCTAGTGGTGTTCCCTACATTCTTCAATTTAAGCCTGAATTTTGCAATAAGAAGCTCATGATCTGAGCCACAGTCAGCTCCAGGTCTTGTTTTTACTGACTGTATAGAGCTTCTCCATCTTTGGCTACAAAGCACATAATCTATCTGGTTTCGGTGTTGACCATCTGGTGATGTCCATGTGTAGAGTTGTCTCTTGTGTATTCATAAATACAAACTTTCCACAATTTTGACTACTAGTGGTGTCAACACCCCCACAGGGTGTCACCCAGTGCAGTCTGCACCCCCCCCCCCGAACACCATACAAGTAACACTACAGTGACTGGCTAGCTTCTTAGTTGCCACTTAAAATCTCAATCAAATGTTTTATAACACTTTTCTACATTGTTACAAGCAAGACAAATATTTTATTAACACCTAAATTTCATCACCATTAAATATCAGTTTCTTAACAGGTGACTCGGAGCTCAACATCTCTGTGGCCTCCTAGTGATGGAGGCATAGTTGCTGCACTTAAGGATGTTATTCAGAAGAGACATGAGGCAATACATGGTTCAGGTAGATGACTTGACTCAAATCTCTTTTCCCACTTTGGAATTATTTTGCACAATTTTTTTCTAACTATTAAGTACAGTACAATATTGCTTCTTGCAAGATCTGGGAAAATGACATGTTACTTTGTGTTAATACAATCAGTAACTTGTGCAAGCTCTTGGTTGTTAGAACCTGTGTCAGTGATAACTTTGAGAGAGAGAGAGAGAGAGAGAGAGAGAGAGAGAGAGAGAGAGAGAGAGAGAGAGAGAGAGCGCATGAATGAATCATGGGTACAGTACATGGGACATTGATAAGTGACCAGAAACCAAAGCAGGAGACCAGAGAATGTCTGTAAAACTTGTTTGGTTTGCAGCCCAACCCTTACATCTACTACATGCAAACTGTGTTGAGATAAGAATAGGGGAACCTTGATGCACTCCACCAGCCCCATATTCTGACTCTCTGCACTTTAGCTAAGTCATGCCCCAGTGTAGTATCTAAAACAAAAGAGGATTGAGCCCTGCTCTGCCCCACCTCAAAGTGAAACTTTGATTTAATGGAATTATGAAGGGGAGGGGTGTCCATTAATGCAGAAATCTGAAATCCAAATGCATTTTTGTGCATGAATGTGTGCATTGTCATAACATATGATTAGTTTTCAGTAATGAATGTTTAAAGTCTGTTAAATTGAGGGTTCATTGTAATATGAACACAGGTAAACCCCCATTTGTGCTAAATCAGACCTGCCCAGGTTAGTGTGAACAGGATTGCAACAGTTTATCACTTGAGGTTCATTTTTGCAATAAATTCTAGTACTGTTAAGTTATGACTTGGTGGCCTAATACAATACCAGTGCCGGCTTCCGTAGAGTACTGGTATCTTACACTTCTTCTTGCAGATGAAGAATGCAATTCTGAGAATGGAGATGAATGGGCTGTCGAAGATACCACTACCCTTCAGGAGAAGAAAGTCAACATGTTAACTGCTACTTTTTAATACAATACAAAGTCTTTCTATAAGACTTGACCATGAAATGGCTTGACTATGGGTTATTTTAAAATGTTAACTGAAGATACTAACATGTTAACGCATTTGGACTTTTTACTAATAAAGTATGAATTACAATCTGCTTGGCTTTTTATGCTCCAAGTACGGATTTGGTGTTTAGCTAGATTACCTATATTAAGAGTTCCTTTGGTCTTGATCTGCTGCAATTCTGAACTATTCAGTCATTTTTATGTCTTTTGTTAGAATTTGGAAACACTGCTAAGAAATTCAAAAGCCAAAAGCCAAAATACCAGATTTTGATGTGTTTGCTCTCGTCCTAAGCTCCTGGAAATATATACGGGGGGGGGGGGGGGGGCTGGTATCTGTGGGGATCCGTTCCAGGTCCCTGTGGATACCGGAGAACCACATAAAGGGGCAAACGCTCCCACATGTCCTGCCAGCCATTATTTTACCTTAAGCTGGTGTGTCTGCTTTAAACAGATGCTACAAGCAGTAGCATGCTGCTTATAGTGCTGAAGCTGAGTGCTAGAGAGGCTCAGCCGAAGGACAGGAAGCAGTTCCAGCCTCTCTAGCACTCAGCTTCAGCACTATAAGCAGTATGCTGCTGCTTGTAGCATCTGTTTAAAGGAAGACAGACCAGCTAATAAGGTAAAATAATGGCTGGGGGGGGGGGGAGCTCCCGCTATCAGCGGATAAGTGAATCCACAGATACAGCCCCCATGTACATGCAACTTGCCCTTTTAGGGGAGAGAAGATGGGGGACCACAGTATTTACCTCTGTACCACAGTTTTGGGGGTTCCCCTCTCAGTACTTAAAAATTTCAAATTCTGACCGTGCCTGTACCAACTTCCAAGAAGTCTTCTGATAATCTAGGCCAGCATTTCTCAAAGTCCTACAGGGGAGTTTATAGCTAAGAGTGTGGCTGGCTGGGGCCACTTTCCACTCTAGTGCAAGACTACAGGGTATAAATCCTGTATGATATTAAGTCTGGACAAGACAAGAGGTTCTCCTAATTAGGAGATCTGTTGGGACAATGATGGGGTATCAACCTGTTCCAAAGAGATGGCATTCCTGTTGAAGGATCAAGGACAGCTTAGGAGTGCTTCTGGTATTGCTCCTTGATAGTTGGGTAGCATCCATGGGGCTCTTGTTCAGCTTCAGCTGGTGCACCAGTTACACCTGTTTCTGTCTCAGACTTGGCCACAGTAATCCACACCTTAGGCTTCTAGTTACCTTTTGGATGTGCTTTACATGGGGCTGTGCATGATGACTCTCTGGAAGCTGGTGCCAAATGCAACTGCGTGGAAGTTATTTGGTACATGTCAACAGGATGATGCAACACCTGCATTGGTTATCCATTATGTTTCTGGGGGTGATTCAAGGTGCTGGATCTGGCCTTTAAAGTCCCACATACCTTGGGATCAAAGTGTCTTGAGGACTACTACCTCCACATGAATCTACCTGTCACGTGTATTATTGTGGGGCTTGTTGTGGATTCTGTCTCCTTCAGAGGTATATTTGGCAGTAACCTGTGAGCTGGTGGTATTAGCAGTGGCCCCTGTCTTGCGGAACTTCCTGCCTGGTGAGGTGTAGCAAGCTCTCATTATCAGCATTTTGACATAATTGATACAGATCCTGATGATAAGTTCCATAGGAATTGTGAGGTGGACGAGTTCTACCTTTAGATCCTGTTACGGCATGCCTAAAAGAAGGGTAAAATCTTGGGTAGACATCTGGCAACCTGGGCACACGTTTTATAGGACTTCTGTCAATGTTGCAATAACTTTGTTTCTGTACATGAAACAGTTTTTGTGGCATCGTCATTGTATGACAAGCTTCTGCAAGTACAAAAACTAAAAAGGGTTCTATAAAACTTGTCCCTGGGTTGCCAGATGTCTACCTAAGATTTTACCCTTCTTTTAGGCCATGGGTGGGGAACCTCTGGCCCCCGAGGCCATCCGGTCCGACCCCCAGATTGCCGGGAGGCCGCCCAACTGGCCCCCGGAGGCTCCGCCGGGTCTGCGTGTAACCTCCGGAGGCCGGGAGAGGGCCTCCGCACGTTCTCCTGGGCCACCAGCTTGGCCCCTTCTGACCAGGCCCTCGTCGGCGATTTCGCACATGCGGACAACGCCGATGAGGGCAACTTGCTCTCATCGGTGTTGTACACATATGCGAAATTGCTGACGAGGGCCTGGTCAGAAGGGGTCGAGGCGGCGGCCGGGGAAGACATGCGGAGGCCCTCTCCCGGCCTCTGGAGGTTTCGGACGGTGAGCGCGGAGCCTCTGGAGGCCGATGGGGGGGGCGCCCCAATTAAATAGAGATGTCGGGCGCCCTTACAGCCAGCCCGCAACAAAATTTCAAATATTTTAAACGGCCCATGGCAGGGAAAAGGTTCCCCGCCCCTGCTTTAGGCATCCCCTAACAGGAACTGAAGAGAGAACTTGTCCACCTTAAAATTTCTACAGAATTTATGGTAGGGGACTAGACTAAATCTGAAGGCTTTCCTTTTTCAGCAGGCTTTTGATGTGCTTTTAGGAGGCTGTTGGTGGTATGCCTGATGTACAGTTTTATTGCTGGTGCTGCTGTTTGTACAGTCTATTGCATTTGTTTTAATGTTTGTAAGCTGCCTTGAACCTCTGGAGATGGGGTAGGATTACCGTATTTTTCGCTCCATAAGACGCACTTTCCCCCCCAAAACAATAGGGGGGAATAAAGCCTGCGTCTTATGGAGTGAATAATAAAAAAGTAAAGAAATACTTACCGGGGCTTCAGGGAGGCCTGCAGAGGCTCGTGCAGGCCTCTCCGATCTTCATTTCGTCAAAAAACAGCCATCTTCGGCCACTTCCGGTTTTCGTCAAAACAGGAAGTGGCTGAAACTGGCCGTTTTTTGACGAAATGAAGATCGGGAAGGCCTGCAGAGGTTCTGCAGGCCTCCCTGAAGCCCCGGTAAGTGTATTTTGCTTACATTTTTTATTTTTATTAAAAAAAAACCTTTTTTCCCCCTATTTTTTGCTCCATAGGATGCATGTGTCCTATGGTCCGATGCATCCTATGGAGCGAAAAATACAGTACATTTTAAAAATAAGCACATTTGCTACAGTTATATAGAAATTCTTTTCAAGTAAGGTAAGACTGCAGTCTGATGGATAAATACTTGGGCGCAAGACCCCTGGAATGTGGTATATGTATTGTATCAGCCTGTAATTTAGGATTGCAGCATTTGACCATAATCTTTGGCTGTAACACTAAGCATGCTTACCCGGTAAGCACCACTGAACAAAATGGGACTTTTGAATAAACACAGGATTGTGCTGCTAGTTACCTGCATTGCAGCGCTATTTATTTATTTAAAGATTTTGTATCCCGCCTTTCTCCCAGCGAGGGCACTCAAGGCGGCTTACAACATTAAAATAAACATGTACATTAAAATAATTAACACATAATTAAAACAAACAACCCCAGTGGGTTACCTGTATTTACATTTGTTAAAAGCCATTTGTTAAAAAGCCACCATGTCAGACATCGAAAGCTAACCTAAATAAAAACGTCTTAAGGCCCCGCTGAAAGGTCTCTAAGGAGGGAGCCATTCTCAATTTCAGGGGGAGGGAATTCCACAATTGGGGCGCCACAGCCGAGAAGGCCCTATTCTGCGCCGCCATCCTCCTCACCTCCGGCAATGGCGGCACGGTTAACAGGGCCCCCCCCTGATGACCTCAGAGTACGGGTTGGATTATAAGGAAGGAGGCGGTCCCTCAAATACCCTGGAGCCGAGTTGTTAAGGGCTTTAAAAGTCAAAACTAGCACTTTGAATTGTGCCCGGAAACGAACCGGCAGAGGCGTTGCTGTGTCGTGGCGAGGTGTGCGGGGGGCACCAGGTGACGCGCGTGCACACGCGCAGAAAGGTGATGTGCGCAGAGGCACACGTCGCGTCCCCCGCAGGCGCGTCGCCTGGGGGCCGCCCGCCTTGCCAGGCCGGCTCCGGGAGCCCCTTCAATCAGGAGAGCCGGCTCGGGACGTCTTCCCTGGCCGGCTGCCCGGGTCCTTCTGAGGAAGGCCCGCTGCGCGAATGTTATTTATGCGCAGACCGTTTCTGAGGGAAAAGGCCTGCCCTTTTCCCTCAGGAAGAGTCTGCCTATGCGCAAACGAACATTATAAAGAACGTTCGCACAGCGGGCCTTCAGCAGAAGGTCCCGGACAGCTGGCCGGGGAAGATGTCCCTGAGCCGGCTCTCCCGATTGAGGGGGCGCCCAGAGCGGTGACCCGTCGGTCGCCCCCACCCCCAAATCGCGGAGGAGGAGGGGGTGTGTCCGGGGAGGGGGAGGTGTCACTAGGGTGACGCGCGCGCCTGCACTGGGGCAGCGTGCGCCCTCGTGACGTCTCTGCGAACCGGAAGCCATTGTAGCCGCTGAAGCAACGGTCCGACTGAGTCGAACCGTCAGGCCCCGGCAACCAGGAGTTGCCGGGAATCCAGGAGCAGCTGCGCATCCAGGAGAGCTCCCAAGCTGCGGACCTGCTCCTTCAGAGGGAGTACAACCCCATTCAGAGCAGGACAATGACCAGTACCTCAGTCGTAGACTTCTGGACCAGAAGAACCTCTGTCTTATCAGGATTTAATTTCAGCTTGTTTGCCCCCATCCAGCTCCCAACTGCCTCCAGACAACGATTCAGCAATCCGACTTAACTTTTTTGCCTGTGTAACCAGAGGCCCAGCGAGAACGGGAGGCCCCAGAATGGAAAAGGGATTCAAATCCCCTCCAAAAGAGGAATTCAAAGGGGATTTGAATCCCTTTTCCGTTCTGGGGCCTCCTGTTCTTGCTGGGCCGCTGGTTACAACGGCAAAACAGTCAAGTCAGATTGCGCTGTTGGTGACTGATACTATATGATAGATTAAAGTCTTTTTACGGGGACTATAACAATGAGAGATTTCCTAAGCATATGTGCAATAAGTTGATTACTCTGTGTGTAGTCCATAGTACTGTAAACAAAACTGGTGGAGATGATTATACTATTCCAGTAGTGGGCACTGTGCCATCATTTTAAATGGACATTAATGTAGTAGAAACAGTACTTGGATGGGTTCTGGACTTGGCAGACTTTTAATACAATTGTTTCAATGCCATACATCTGTCTAAGAATAGATAAGGAACTATGTTCCAGCAGCAGCAGCAGCAGCAATGGTATGGCTGGGAAGTAACAAAAAAGAGTTAGCAGTGTACCAGTCTCTCTGAATATGGTCTTCTGTGTTAGTATGACTAACTGGCACATAATGACTTGGAGTTCTTCCATGCTCAGAGATTTAATCCACCCTTCCACCATTAAAAGAAAAGGTGTAGCCTGTATTTTGAGGACTACAGGACAATATGGCATAACATTTCAGATGACATGGAGTCAGACTACTATACAAAAATCATTTAAAAAAGCAAAGCAGCATCCTTTCAGAATCAAAAAATGAAAAACCACATACACAGGTGTACAAAACTGCACCTACTGAGCAAGTGGATGTTTAAATTTAAAACAGTTTCAAGTAATTTTGCACAATTACAATCTAGGCCCTTAATCTAATTCAGATTATAAAATTATAGGACCTTGCAGGGTCGTGCACAAGCCTCCAGTCCTGTGACATGAGTCTCTCGGTTTTTTTCACCACCAGCCATGTCTTTAAGTTTTCAGTAACTTCTGAATTTGGCCTCAAATGCTGTGCAGCCTGATCTGATCTTATACCTATGAAGTAAATCCAGCTGAATTCGACGGGGCTTATTCCTAAATGCGCCGAGGAGGGCAGCATTCAAGCTTTTCACACATGGTAAGAGAGAACGATTGAGGCGGCCCGTGCTGAAAACTATGAACATCATACCCGGGCTTGCAAATATATATTTTAAAAAAATGATTCTCTTCTTGGGGTGTCTGTCTCTTGCACTGACAATATTCACAAGACGGGAAAGGACGCCATTGTCGCTTTCGTCGGAGGTCATGCGGTAAAGAGGCCTTCAGCAAGTGAGGGGGAAGATCAAGACCAGATTCAAGACTAGTTGTACCGAGACAGACCTAACCCGCCCGTGACCCTTCTGCGGCCCTTCCCTAGTAATACACGAGGCTCTTTGGGACCTTTCGGGACGGAAGGACCTGGTTATGACTGAAGGGAGTCTCTCCGCCTCTTTCTCCGCCCCTCTCATCGCGTCTCTCCAACCGGCTTGCAAGGGCGGCAGGAGCGGCTGGAGTCCTGGGCGGCCGGAGTGCACACGCCCCCCCCGCGCCGAAGAGGGGGGGGACCGTCTCCAGGGGCTTTGCGCCCTCAGCAGGATGCTCTTGCGCCCGCTACTGCCCGAGCCGCGTTCATGAGCCCTCTCCGTCTCCCCGGGCTCGGATCGCGAGCTGGGTTGGCCGCGCTTACAGCCCTTGCTCCTACAGGGCTGCCTGCCTGCTTCCCTTCGTTCCTCCTAGCTTGGGGTAGCGACAGGCTGGGCTACGCAGGAGCCTGAGCGGAGCAGCGCTGAAAACCGGTTGGCGTGTGACGGCACGGATGTCGGTCTCCAGGTGCTGCAGAGGCGGCGGCGGGAAACCCAAGCGTCCTGTGCAGGGCCGGGATTGGAAAGGTAAACCGGAGCGTGCCTGCCTGCGTGCGTAAGTAAAGTACAAGCGCCCCAGGGAGGGTGCCAGGCGGCGTTCACGTACACAGCCGCTGCTGAGGGGCAGGAGGCGCCGGATCCCGCCTCCTCCAGGCTGTTGGTGCCTTTGCTGCTGCTATTACTTGTGGTGCTAGAAGCCGACGTTTGCTTGTGTTTTTTGCCTGCTGCTGCCTTTCTTGGCTTGGCCTCGCCCTAAGGAAGCAGGAGGGACAGGGAGGCATATCCATCGTCGTCGTCTGCCTTCCCGCCGGGGCTAGCTGGGACCGCCGCTTGGCATTACAGTGTGGAGAGAAGCCCCCAGCTTTACGGGACTTGCCCTCTGGCTTATCTTTTAGCCGCACGAGGAGGAGCCCACTTCCTTTCTTTGGACTGGAAGAAGTGCCTTTGGCTTCCTCCCTTATGTAGCAATGGAAAATTTCCTGCTTGGGGAGACGTCGCACTTCTCCATCCTAAATCTGTAATCTCATGTTTTGAGGTTCGTGGAGCCTCCGCCCCCACCCCGGTTAATTTTTGTTGGCTGCTGCTCCCTCGGTGTGTTTATCCTGCGCCTCTCTGTCTGCTGTTAGGAGCTGCTCTTGATCTCGCCCCTCGTCCTCAAATCTCCTGTCATTCAGGCAGTTTTACAGTAATTTGTAAAAACGAGAGGTGGAGGAGTTCTGGCTCAGGAAGGCTAGCCCTTAGTCAGACTTTTAGTTCTTAGCTTTGTGGGGCAAGCTGTGGACACTCAGTGGTAAGTGAATAACACTGCACATGCTCAGAGGCACTCTTGTTTCACAGTGCTTACTTGAGAAGCGAGAAAGCAGCTAATGATGGCTAGAAATAGCATGTTACATTTCGGTATTGTAAACAGGCTACAGGACTGAGACAGCAAGTGTAGGGATTGAGCCTTGATAAACCCTGGTTCAGTTTTATGTCTTGTGTGTAGACTTTCCAGGAATCGAGACAGAGGTTGGAAGGGAATTAATTCTTCATCTCCTTTCCTTTTGTGATAATGGTGAATGAGTTTCTTCAGGTGAGGCTCAGGTGGAGGGCTTTTCTTAGCCTCTTGTCTCCAATCTCTACTTTTCTTCTTAGTTGTATTGTTTTAGGCTGTCAGGTTGATGAGACAATAATTGCACCTTCTCTGCCCTTTCTGTATCATATACTGTACAAGACTTGTTTGAATCCAGTGGCTTTCTGTCCATACTATGTGTTTATTTTTCAGCTAGCAGCGCTACTGTTGGGTCTGATGCCTATGAATCCTGTATCTGGCAGTGGCCAATTCCAGGGACTTCAAGAAAATAAACAATCGGCACTGAGGATTCTGACATTATTTTATTGAAAAGCAATCACGTTTTACTTTTCATGCTATTTTCTAATAGTTTAAGGATACAATTAGCTGGAGGAACAAGATTTGTTACTGGTTGCCATGTTCACCTTAGCTAAAGATGAGTCTGCAGAAGGGTTTTTGTCAGGGATTAGATGTGCCTCCAGTAGTCCAGGCACACGTTTTAAGCTTGAGTTTGAACCCTGCTGAGCAGCATGGCTCACTAATGGGACAAAAGTGGAGCTAGTGGATTTCCGGTTCAGAAATCAAGTGCTGAAGAGGAAGCAGGAGAAGCTCCCATGCAAATGATCCCTAATTGCTCTGGGAGTGGTTTAATATGCCCCTGGCTTTGAGCCATTGTCTTATGCACAGAACTCACTTCTGTGTAGGAAGCTGTGATTCCCATGTGTAATTTTTAATACAGTATATTTATATACAGTACCACTTTTCAACCAAACAGTTCACAGAGCAGTTTACAGACAAAATCAAATAATTAAGTGGTTCCCTGTCCCCAAAGGGCTCACAATCTAAAAAGAGGTGCAGAAGAGACACCAGCAACAGCCACTAGAAAAGACACTGTGCTGAGGTGAAGAGAGACAGTTACTCTTCATCTGCAGAATATAAGAGGAGCACCACTTGAAAAAGTGGCCAGTTTGTGACCAGTTAGCAGGGTAATGCCAATTCTATGTGCATTAAATTGCTTTGCTTAGGAAACTGTGATTAGTCTGAGCTTCTCATCATGTATATGCAGTGATTTACATGTGCACAGTATTGTCATATTTTGCAACTTATGCAGAGGACTCCCAGTTATCTAGAAAATAGATCCATGGAAATAGATCCACCCCATGCTCTGTTTTTCAATGCATAAGTGACTTTCATGAGCATTGTGATAACTTCAAAAAAATGAGGTAGGTGGTGTTTATGGTGAACATGTTAGTGTGAATGAATTGAGAAGGGTATGAGGGAAGGGCAAAGTAAAACCGATATGTGGCAATTGCTTTTTAATTTTTTGTCCATTGGCAGCCATGGTTTTGAGAATGTATAATGGTGATATGCACAGTGGCTATCAGCATTCCTATACTACATGAGCTGGTTTAGGGTGCAATCCACCGGAAGTATCCGGCGACGGAGTGAGCGCTCTGTTGCCGGAAGCTGTCGCGAACGTGCCGTAAAGCACATTCGCGACGACTCTAGAGTGGGCCGGCGGGCAAGGGAGGGGGGCATTGGCCTAGCTGGCCCAGGAGGGGGTGGGGATGGCGCCTGCCATATCCCCGTCCCCACCGGACTGGCTAGGCCGTTACATGGTCTCCTCTACTTCTGCCAGCTATTTAGCTGGCAGAAACCCGAGGAGGCCTATCCGGCTGGCCCCGGTTTACAACCGGGGAAGGGGATGAACGTCCCTCTCCTCGAGTAGATCTCCAGCCCGGGGCATGCCGGGCAGCCCGGGCTCAGGATCCGGCGGGTGGCCCTGGACCGCCGTCCAGATCCTTAGTCAGGATTGTGCTGCTAGTCTCTTTTCTCCCTTCCATTTAACCTGACAGTATATGGTAGAGTTCTTCAAAGCACAAAACCATAATCATATGGTGCATAGTGCCTGCTGAATGCATACCACCATATCTCTAGATTCTTACTTGCCAAGCGGCTGGAAGGTAGCTTTCCATGCGTAGGGTGAAACAATACTATCCTAGTATTGCCTGAAGGCACTAATCAAGATTAATTTAGGGCTGTTGATTTTACAGAGAGATGTTAATTAGTTTAAAATATGTTTTTATGTCTTCCAGATCCTCTGTAATGAGAAGTAGGATGCAGCTACTCTGATTTTCTTTGTAAACCACTTTGAAGTTTTGTTGAAATGCGGTATATAAATGTTCTTAATAATGTTAATAATAGGTTGAGTTGAATGATAGAGTGCCTAACACAGCAATTATCTGTACACTACAGCATACGTAAAAAGAAGAAAGTGGGCTGTGGCATGAACTTTGAGGAAGAACTAGGTTCTTCTGTGAAGTTGGCTGTAGGATTTGGATATATTTTTTTTTAACTGCTTTTCAAAGATTAATTTTTCAGCTGTCAGTTTTTGAATGGAGAATGTCTTGATTATAACATCTTAACTGGGGCCTATTTAGGGCTTTGTTTGCTAGGACATGTATGTTGAGATGAAAGCCTGTCAGCCTGATCCTATACAGACTTGCGTATGCCCAAATCTATTGAGAGCAGAGGGCTTAATAAGCATAGATTGTGCCATATGTTCCAGTAGATTTGTATTTAGACATTCATACACCTCTGACAAATTTCTGAATGATACCATTGTACTGTTTCCCTGACTGTTGCCCTTGTACCTGCTATGTGCTGACAGTGACCACTGTTCTTTTCTTGCCACCCACTGATCTTAAATGGCAGCCTGGATTTCTCCAGTGAAAAGGTTAGCCTTCTGTGGATGACTTTGTTTTGGCTATATATTTCCTCCAAGATCCTCGTGGTATATGTTGGGTGGCCAAACTGTGGCTCCTGAGCCACATGCGGCTCTTTGACATGTGCGGCTCTCGGAAATACGTTGGCTGAGCTCCTTTTTGCATCACAATTTAATATAAATGGTAAATAAGAAATTTTCAAGCCTTATAATTATTTACCAGGTATAAACTTAAGAGTCCACTGGATTAAAACATAAGTTTAATGTTCATGGTGAGTTAATATATTTAAGAATGTAAATGCTTCTTAAATATTGCAGCTCTCAAACGTCTGAAGTTTATTGTATGTATGCGGTTCTTATGTTAAGCAAGTTTGGCTCCCCATCCCATTTTAGCCTTGCAGGCAACAACCCTGTGAGATAGTAGATCATGCTTAAGAGAAAGTCACTAACCCAAGGTCATGCAGTGACCTTCAAGGCTGAGGAGGGATTTGAACCAGGGTCTCCTAGTTCATAGACGAAAACATTAATCACCACAGTGTGGGAGACTGTTATGGTTGTGTATTTTTGAGGAACTTCAGTAGCAGAAATTATTTATAGTGGCTGTAAATTATGTAATGGTTCTAGTAATGGTGCTTCCACCATATCTTGTTTTGTACTGCATTGCTAAAGCGCTACCCAAAGAAGTTGCCCATTCTATTTGAGTCATTTCTTTTAAGGCTTCTTTCAGCCAATGCAGGGGTAATGATATTCTGATTTTTTTGTTTTTCCACTTTTGGTTAAGAGATTCGGGGTGGGCTGTTGGACTGTGTATTGTCTCACCCCATCCTGTCCTAAGTGCAGTTAAAATTTACCAGGATTTGTATTGGATTAGAAACTGATTTAAGTGGGGAGTCTGCTATCCTTACTCGCAGTCGGTGCCAGTGCCAAAGTGTATCTCTTTGATATGGCTAAGGAGGGAGGGGTCATTCATACTGCAGGGAAAGAATGGACTGTGCACATGTGTATGTGTGTGATTGCAACTATGCAATCCCATGATTCAATAATCTGCTCTTAGTTTTATAACTCCAGTTTAAAATCCTCCTTGGCCCCATCAACTAGCAGCCAGCTTTGGTCTATTGTGAGACTAAGGGCTCAGTCCTATCCAACTTTCCAGTGTTGATGCAGCCATTCCAATGGTGCGTGGGCTGTATCCTGCGTTGGGGGTGTGTGTGTTACGGAGACCTCCTCAAGGTGAGAGAACATTTTGTTCCCTTACCTTGGGGCTGCATTGTGATTGTACTGGCGCTGGAAAGTTGGATAGAGTCCCTGGAGCAGTCTCCCTGTTTCAGTCCCCTAATTGTGTCATGTGTATCAAACTGAATCTGTGGTGTTGACTGAAGGGTGGGACCCCCCCCCCAAAAAAAAACACAGGCCATAATAGACTTGAGGATGGGAGTTCATCTTCAAACACTTCAGATCTTTTGTAGTATAAGTAGAAGAGAAAATATCCTTAAATGATAACCCTAAATTAGGACTTCCAGTATACAGTACTTACTATAAATACCATTTTAACTCCTCCCAAAATCCTTTCCCATGCCTTGCATACGTCATCTGGAAAGACTGCAAGTGGCATACCTACCGTATATTTCACCCAGCATTTATCCCTTATAGTCACTGCCCTTATTTTCTGCAAATGTATAATGCATCAGGTGCCTCTTGCTCCATTTAAAATTAAAAATAGTGACGGTATAGTAAGTAATATATTCTGCATGTTATGACGTTTCAATTTTTTATTTATTTATTTTTCACGTTTTTATACCACCCTTCCTCCAAGGAGCTCAGAGTGGTGTACATATTTCCTCCCCTCCTTTTTGTCCTCACAACAACCCTGTGAGGTAGGTGGGGTTGAGAGATAGTGACTGGCCCAAGGTCACCCAGGAAGCTTCGTGGCTGAGACATGCATGGAGGGGAAAGAGTGTTTACGCATTGATTAGTTAATGTTGTATTAGACTGGTTCTCTTCCACACCCCCTGTTTCTTTGGAGCTGAAATTTGTGATGTATAATTTGAAGAATTATCTCTGCACTTTCAGAGTGGATGTATCATGTTAACAGTGAGCAGACCTTTCCTTTTTTTAGAATTCAGAGTCCAACTATTGTTTTCCGTTGAGCGTTGCTGTTTTTGCCTTCAATATGAGCTAGCAGTTTGCCTTATTCTTAGATTTTTGCGACAAAAGGTATAAAGATTGACCTTGGGGATACAGTGTGGGCCATATCTTGTAGACTTTGGCTAGGCTGCCTCTACACATTCATGGCACAAAGCATGCTGTGCAGACTTCATGGCCCACCTGCTAAAAAGGTGTGGTGAGGTGACTATAGTGGCCTGTTACAGGTAGTGCCCCTGTCTGCTACCTCTGCTGACCACCTCACCATGTCTTTGGCTGGCTGGCTGCCCCTTCTTGGCAACAGTGATGCTGTGGCTCTTCTGAGTTCTGCTCCAGAAGGTAGGGAACAGAAGAAAGAAGCAGAGAAGATTAGAGTGGTGGGCTAGAGCAGAGACACTCTATCCAACCACTCTACCCTTCTCGCTTCCTTTCTTCATTTCCTGCCCTCTTTGCCTTTTGAAAAAGCAGAGCCGGACTCCGAGGAGGAGAAGCAGAATAGTGGTGATCAGGGCCATTCAGAGGAATTTTATCAGGGGGTACAAAGTTTCTTTTGGACCCCTTTCCTACATATGAATTTGGCTCCTGGGCCCCCCTTTTTTTTGCTACAGGGCACCCTTTTTGACCCATTTTTCACCCTGGGCCCAGGTACAAATTACCTCCTTAACCCCCCTCTCAGAGGCCCTGGTGGTGATGGTAGCAGTCAGCAGGGAAGAGAAGATTGGTCTGATGGGATAAAAATGCCACTTTAGGAGATAGAGATCAGGCTGGGGATAAAGGAGATTGGGTGAGCAGGTTGGGGCAGAAACATTGGGTGTGGGGGAGAAGATTGGTGAGAGCTGGCGTAGCACTACTAAGAGATTTTATTGCTGATCGGGTCTTCCCTAGTTCAAATCTTGCCTTTGCCATGAATTTCCATGAGGTGACCTTAGGTAAGCTACACTCTCAATCTTAGCCTCCCTGGTGTTACATGGGCATACTAATGCTCACCTTACAGGATTGTTGTAAGGACAACATCAAGGTAATACATGTGAAATACTTTGCATGCTTAGAAAGCTCTATGTAAATGCTAAATATCATTATTATTATTAGTGAATTGGTTGCTAGATCATTTTGTTTGCTTGTGTTTTTTTTTTAAAAAACGAGATTCATCGATGGTGCACTAATTAGAACCATGCAGAGTTTTACTGTGTATTTGTTCCAAAACATGCTAGCATGCCAGTCTTAAAACATTTGCTCAATCCTGTTGTCTTGCAGTGTTTTGCATAATGTGCATGTCATTTCCGGCATAGCATCATTAGGAGTTGAAAAACCACCTTGGAAGTTATTTATGCCACTCCCTCTAGGATATGTTTTTCAAAGCCTGACACACAGGGTGACAGATTATGCTGCTGTTTTGTTGGCCAACATTCCTCACCTTCAGCATTTATCTCCTGGCTGGATTATGAGTGGATTAAATTTTTATGCAACATCTGATGCTGGTTTGAAACTTCATTTTAGTCTTGTTATGAAATATTAACTATCATTATTTTGATAGTAAGACATTGCCGAATATTGCATCATAGAGAATAACTATTTTTTTTAATAAACTGACATTTTTTAAATAAATACTTGATAAACAATGATTCCCCCCATCTTTAAGACCTTTAATATTCTTGAAGGTATTCCTGCACAGAGCTTATGTGAATTTTTTTTTTAGATGCTAATATCAGATGTTTGGATTCATTCTGGATTTTCAGGGGAAATAAATATTTTCCTGGTACTGTGGAAGAAACCATTTAAAATTACTGGACAATTTTTATTTGATTATGACACATGATATTCGTTGGCCATTGTAAGCATAGAACATGTAAATATAGTAAAGAGAAGTAATTTTGGAAATATTTATTTTACAGTTAGAGTGAAACAGCTAGCCCTTAAAATCTGCTTTCTGACACGAGCTGCTCTGTGTAACTTGCTCCTCCTTAAAATATAGTCACTGTGGTAGATCCCTTGTATATGGCATACAGGAGTAAATGATGGGATTAGGAGTTTCAACTAGATGAGTTATAGATATTCCACAGCATCCTCTGTTTTGTTAATTAAGGATGAGCCTTCAGACAGAACCACTGTCCACAAGTTGCGCTGTTAACTGTTTTCTATATGCCAGTACTTCTATAGATTGTAGACCAATACTTCGAAGTGACATGGTGACAAGTGACCATACATTGCAGTTTCTAGCACTGTGAGGGTGAAATGCTACTCTGTTCATATGGGAACAGTTGGGTCTAGAATGAGGCATATGTGCTTGTGAAGATGTCATTGTTAATATTGTTAATATTGTTGATGCATTTTAGCTATTGATTTTATACTGAGCGATCCCTGATAATCTGATCAACAATCCTAATTATTTAGTTGGAGCTGTTTGCTATGGGCAAAGCAGAATATGCCAGTATTAATGTTATTTTAAAATGGTCTGAAATCTGAAAGGACATATTGGTGAACCTAGCTGCTTTGCAAATTGCTACTTTGCCACATTAGAACTGGAAAAAGGTGCAGAAGAGAGCAATGGAAATGATTAGTGGGCTGAACCACCTCCCCTACGAGGAAAGGCTACAGCGTTTGTGGCTCTTCAGTCTAGAAAGAAGGTCCCTGAGGGGGAACATGATTGAGACATAAAATTTTTTCTAAAGGAATAATGTTTGTAAAAATCTCATTGAAAAAATGGATTTATGTTGAGCCTGCCTATGTAAACTGCCTCGAGTCTCTTGAGAAATGCGGTATAGACCGGTAAATACTGAAATAAATAAATGATGCATGGGGTGGATAGAGGGAAGTTCTTTTCCCTTTCATACAACACCAGAACCAGGGGACATCCACTAAAACTGACTGTCGCAAGGGTCAGAAGAACAGACAAAAGGAAATATTTCTTCACCCAGTGTGTAATTAATCTGTAGAACTCCTTGCCACAGGATGTTGTGATGGCACCTGGCTTAGATGTCTTTAAAAGGGGATTGGACAGATTTATGGAGGAAAAGCCATGATGACTGTATGCAATCTCTGAGTTTTAGAGGTAGCCTGACTGCCAGGTGCAAGGGAGTGGCAACAGGTTGTGGGTATCTTGTTGTCTTGCGTGCTCCCTGAGGCAACTGGTGGGCCACTGTGAGATACAGGAAGCTGGACTAGATGGACCTTTGGCCTGATCCAGCAGGGCTCTTCTTATGTTCACTTACTTAAATTGGTTGGTTGTATTTACTTTGGTTTACATTACTTATTAATATCCAGAACTGCTTGTTCCAAATAAGACAGTACAATTTGGATTGCCTTTATAAAGCAAGCATAATTTTATTTTAAATGTTATACAGGTAAATGTATAAGCCATCTTTTGACACAGCAGGGCTATCAAGGTGGTTTATAAGCATCTGTTGTGCAGACAATTAAAATGAATTTAAAACAAGCTAACAACCTGTCAGGTTTTTGCCTGTCAGGCTTAGCATCTGAGGATATTACTAGAGAATGAATGAAACGTCATGCCGCTTGTTTTAAATTGTTTTTATTGTATTTCGGAGAAGACTTTTGAAGTATTTTTATTGCATGATACATGGCATTTTAAAGAGACTTATAAAGTCATTTTAAAGATTGTATTTTATTTTTATGACCATAATCCTGCGGAAAATGATCGAATCCTGTTACATCGTAGCTGGTTATAATAGCTTTCGCTCTGTTTTAAGCTAACCACCTATTATGAAGTGCTAAACCCATGGCAGGTACACATGTAACAGTGCCTCAGCCTTCTAGCCCAAAGGTCTTGGTTTCATAAACGCTCCGAAAGAGCAAACCTAGGAAATGTTTGTGTTGGTTTCCTTTTAGATTATGAGCTTACAGGCAACGCCTGTTCATTTTATGTTGGGTAAAAAGCGTACACGGTATAAGCCTTCCCCACGCAAGCATTGTACCTAGACATGGAGGGATCTCTTGCACACAACCTTGTTTCTTCTCCTTCCTCCGTGTACATGCTCATGTGGCAGGGCAGTCTAGAGAAGAGGTGGTGTGTGCTTTTCACATCCTTACCCAGTCCTTCCCAACCACTTGATCAAGTTATAGGAGCTCTGGAGTATTTATGAAGCACACCCACCAGGCATGCTTTTTCTGGACCCTTGTGAAACAGACTTTTGAGAAGTGGGCTGAAATGAGTAGCCTCAGCTGATGTTGTTACTGAAAATTGCTTGGCAACTTATAAACTGCCTTGTAAAAAAGGAAAATGCAACTCTCTCTCTCTGTGTGTGTGTGTGTGTGTGTGTGTGTGTGTGTGTGTGTGTGTGTGTGCGCGCGCTTATGTTGTTGAGGTGGACGCAGCTAGATAAAATTGTTACTTTAACATTTGTCTTGTGTGCTGTTTGTAGGTTTAAAAAAAGTGATCTGACCCAAGGTAAGCACTACTAAGTATCTCTAGTCTTATTGAGAGAGATTGAAGCACATGCTTAACTGAAATTAATAGCGCAATCTGACTTAACTTTTTTGCCGTTGTAACCAGCGGCCCAGCGAGAACGGGAGGCCCTAGAACGGAAAAGGGATTCAAATCCCCATTTGAATTCCTCTTTTGGAGGGGATTTGAATCCCTTTTCCGTTCTGGGGCCTCCCGTTCTCGCTGGGCTGCTGGTTACACAGGCAAAAAAGTTAAGTTGGATTACGCTGTAAAGGACTTAGGCCTTTTTTTCCCCTAGGCCTTTTTCTCACTGAAGTAGAAATCTTGTGTCTGGGTTGTACCACTGCAGGTGAAGTAATATTTATTTTTATTTATTTATAGAATTTATAGAATTTATACCCCGCCTTTCTCCCTCAAGGGCAACCAAGGCGGCTTACAATAAAAACATTAAAATACATATATACATTTAAAATCAAGAATTAAAACAATTAAAACAAAACAAACAGCCCCAGTGGGTCATCCACACTTACATCTGTCAAAAGCCATCTATCAAAAAGCCAGCCCGCCATGTCAGACATCAAATGCTGATCTAAATAAAAATGTCTTAAGGCCCCGCCGAAAGGTCTCTAAGGAGGGAGCCGTTCTCAATTGCAGGGGGAGGGAATTCCACAATTGGGGCGCCACTGCCGAGAAGGCCCTATTCCGCGCCGCCATCCCCCTCACCTCCGTCAATGGCGGCACGGTTAACAGGGCCTCCCCGATGACCTCAGAGTACGGGTTGTATTAGGAACCTTTATTCGCATAAAAACAAAACAAAAACAAACACAAACATAACATATAACACTTAACACATAATATTTATATTACAAACGCAAACAAACAAAACTACAAACACAACAAAATTACAGCTTAAACATCATAGGAAATACTATCAGCTTTACATGCTATAATGATTGTATTATTCCATTATGTCATCCATCTCCGTGGATAAAAGATAGCTACTACCTCCTGATCTGCCCAGCCCTGGAGCTTGACTAATATAGGGCCTAGATGTTGCTTGCGAGGTGCCTCGTGGAGTGGGCAATATAAAAACATATGTAAATGTTTCTACACAACCCACTCCACAAGGACAATACCTCTCAGAAACTGGGATTCCACTATATCTGCCAAGTAATGGAGCAGACAGGAGAGCGTTGCACCTTGCTAAAGAAAGGGCTCTGCGCAACTGGGGGCACTTAAGATTACAAATATAAGGTGCCATCTTCCCAAAGCTGATAGAAATGTGAAATTGTAGTGGGGAATAGGTCGTATGTGCCGCACTATGCAACTCCTGATTTTCAATATCTCAGATTCTGGCCTTAATTTTGTGGTAGGCCGCCTGGCTCAACATACCCAACCTCTCCACATCAAGGCCCAAGGAGTTTAATTTCCGTTGTAATTCCATTGCCCCAATAGGTGGAACAGGTTCTGAAAAAAGTTGGAACAGCAGACTATCTTGAGGTGCTCCCCTAGGGAAAAACACTTGTGCATACCTACATATTAAAAGCAAGTAACAACATCAGCTGAGGTTACTCATCCAGGTGAACTGGTAAAAGATAGGAACAGAAACAATGGCAAGAAGAACCTATGATTTTTTTTTTGTTTAAATTCAGCAACAGGGCTTTCTTGTACTTTTTTTTAATCTTTTGCAAGACACATTAGCACAGTAGCCTGAGGTTACTGTATGGTTTTCTGTATGTTGGGAACAGTTGGTACAGCTAAATTTTGAAAGTGCGGGAGCTTGTCAAGACCACCCCCCATAGCACTGCCCCATTAAGACTGCAACAAAACAAGAAATATACTTAAAATGTCTTCTCCTTCCACTCATTTCTACTTCAAAATGTATTATGCTGCAAAAAAAGTCCATTTCATTCCAATTCATTCTCATTGGAATGGTTTGCAAAAGTTTTAAAACAAATGTATACAATTAAAAAAGATGATTTAAAAATATCCCAAATATTAAAGATATATTAGAGTGCTAGCCCATGCACTCTTATTCAGTAGTAAGGCCCACTGTGTACATTGGGAACTTGTTGTTGTTGTTCAGTCGTTAAGTCGTGTCCGATCCTTCGTGATCCCATGAACCATATCCCGCCAGGCCTTCCTGTCCTCCACTATCTTCCTGAGTTCGCTCATTGGGATCTATTCCCAGGTAAATTTAACGTAACAAGAGGTACATATTGTCCCTCAGGTAGCCCTTGGGAAAGATGACCTAGGCATTAGCATATGCCCTTAGGCAAATGTCTCAGTTTGCTGCCTGATGCTTCTTCAGGGCTCAGGTCCTCTGAAAAAAGTTTCAAAGGCAGCACCTGCTGCTGATGTCACTGCTTCTGCTGTGGAAGTTCCAGAACTTTCTCTCCCTTGATGACAACCCTGGTAGGAAATTGTGGTCTTTGGAAGACTATTCAGTCATGTGAACCCAAAGCTACATTCTGAAGTGGTACAGCCCAGATAGTAAGTTCCAGATAACTTCACGAGTCATGTAATTTTACTCATAATTTTTTTAAACATGCTGCCTTCAATTTATTTACTACTAAAACAGTTGGAACATAGGATGCTGCCTCTTCCTGAGTCAGAGCATTGGTCCACCTAGTTCAGTATCACTAACACTGACTGGCAGTAGCTCTCCAAGGTTTCAGACAGGAATTTTTCTCTGCCCTACACAGAGATGCCTGAGATTGAACCTGGGACTTTCTGCACAGCAGATACACTGTATGGCCTTTCCATTTCTATTAAAACGAAGTGTTCATAGGACCACTGGGATGTTTCTGTTTGTTCCTATCATTTGAATGCAACTTTCCTCATTTACCCATTCTATTTCTGCATATACCCTATATAAAAGCCTATGAGGAATACGTTCTCGTTTGTGAGGCATATTTCAGAAGCTCTGCTCTTGAAAGGAATTTTCTTTTTTATCTCACTTCTTAAAAAGAAAAACAGTAATTGTTGGGCTAGTCTGAACTAAACCTCTCTACATACAAATTTCTTGGTTTGTAGGATCTTAATAGATAACTGGCTGATTTTTAATTTAATCTTTTAGCATTAATATTTTTATATATGTTGGCTTTGGTAGATTGCTAGAGAGTTTGCTTCCTGCAAGAATGCTTATAAAACCTAGGAAGACTCAATGTTTACACTTAAGGCCATGAGAAAAGGATGATGTATTTGCACACAGGATCTCCACAGCTGTCTGTCTTGTCATACTTGTTTCTTAGAGATAATATGACCTTTATTCTGCTCTGTTAATTAGAAGCATAAAAGTGTGTGTATATTTTAAAATTTGAGGTATTGTGGTACACTGCTGATTTATTTTAAAAAACTATTTGGTTGCCATGTAAAGCAACTGTAGTTAGAAGAATTTGTATTTTTAACTTGCCTATAGTTCACATATTAAAGAATGGAATATGCTAGTGCTGTGTTTGTTCCAGTTTGTGTTGATACAACTGATGTTATGAGCTTTGAGCATTAAATTTCAAAACAGAGTTGTTCAGTGTAGTATAGCCCCTTCCCCCTGTTTGGGGAAGAATAATTGCATTAATGCACAAAAAAGTGACAATATCCTGACTTTGGATCTGGGTCACCTGAATAAATCTGCTGGGGGTAATTTTCAAAACAGAATCTTTCGTCACCTCTACTGAGATAAATATGGCTAATCTCTCCCATTACTGCATCTTATTTCTCTGTGTTCTCACTGCTGGCATGACAATAGACCTATAAACCTGCAGATGGAAAGCACTACCATCAAGTAGCCAAGTATCCTGCAGGCAAATCAAGTATCTGTCTTGGTTGATTCAATTATTTGATGATTGGGAACTCTGAGTCTACAAATGAAGCTGTTGATTCTCCAGTTTTCCATTGCAAGCCAGTCATTGGAATGGAATTCTGATTGGGTTTCCAAGAGGGTTTACAAAGCCCTCTTAGTGAATCTGGATCTCTTTTTTTAATACTTCCCCATTATGGCAACCCTGTGAAGATTAGTAATTGGAATATTTATGATTAGTTTACAATTCCCTGTTTAATGTGAGACGTCTGATAAAGTTTGGAGGTTTCTCTCCGGTCCCTAGATAATTTATAATATAAGGAGGCAGAGGGGTCTGGTCAGAAGCGTCGCCTGATATGGTGCGGTGGGCCCCAGGGTGGAGGGCTCAGGGGGTGGGGCGGGGCTCGGCTCCTCCGGTTTCGGTGGGTTTTTTTGTATTTTTTCGCGTGTTTTTAACTATTTTCGTGGATTTTTAAGTCTTAACGGGGCATCTGTATGTATATGTATGCTTTCGCGCACTTATCTTGTAAATGTAAGGCTTCCAGCGACTATCTTCTTCCAGCTCTCGGGCGCTTCTTCTCCCAGCGCCCGGGCGCGAGCTCTGTAAAGGCGCAGAAGGTTGGCTGGAACAACTTTGTTGTTCTGCGCTTGCGCGAACTGTGAAAGACTTGCGCTTGCGCAGAACAATGAAGCTGTTCCAGCCGACCTTCTGCGCCTTTACGGAGCTCGCGCCCGGGCGCTGGGAGAAGAAGCACCCGGGAGCTGGAAGAAGATCGTCGCTGTAAGCCTTACATTAACAAGATAAGTGTGCGAAAGCATACATATACATACAGATGCCCCGTTAAGACTTAAAAATCCAAGAAAATAGTTAAATAAACGCGGAAAAATACAAAAAAAGTTTTTAAAAATAGGGGGCGCCAGGCGGGTGGGGGTGGGGCAGCGACCCCCCGCCCCATTTCAGGCGATGCCTCTGGGTCTGGTTCAGTCAGGAGAGCTGCCGCCTTGTAAGCCCGAAGATTGGCGAATGACAAGTTTGAGACACGCCGCCGACAAAAAGCTGTGAAAGCCTCTGTGAGGAGAGATAAGAACTCTCAGCTGCTTCGAGTGTGGGAGGCCACGACCAGTGGAAAAAAGTCAGACTGTAAAAGGATACCACCTGGAATGTAGCTGTTCACAAAAGACTGTACATTTATATATTGTAAACCCCTCCCCCCAATTAGGGGGGGTTAGGAAAACCTGCCCATGTACACCACCTTGGATTAAAGTCAGAGGAAAGAGAAATCTAATGACCAAGAAAGGTGGTATATAGATACTGTTCAGACACTATGGCAGACAATATTTACCACAAACCAGGAAGTGGAGTGAACTGACATGCACTTGAGGGCGGTGGTGGACGTATGAGTGCACAGCCAATTCCTATTGGTCAATCCATGGGTCGGCTGTGGTGTCTGAACCAGGCTTTAATTTCTCAATGATTTGCCTAAGCAAGTATAAATTCTGTGTATGAATTAGAAAACTGGAAATGTTATTTAAACTAATCAACACTCCTGTTCTTGTAAAGAACATATGTAATGCATATCCCTGTCAATTGTGTGTATCAAACAATACCAAAATTACTGCACAATCCTGCACAAGTAGCCGCCTGCGAAGCATGTGCTCCACAGGCTCCGGGTGTCATAAATGTGCCGTAAAGCACGTTTTATTCACCGGAGAGTAAGGGCCGCCGGTGCAGAGGCCAGCAGCCCTTACTCCACCTCCCCCTGGATGTCCCCTTCTCCCGAGGTGTTCCCAGGCTGCGCCGATGTTGCTTGGGAAGGGCATTGGATACTATCCTTTAGGCCGGCCACCTATCTTTGCGCAGGATCGGGCTGCCCAGGTTGTAAGCTGGGTAACTAGGCACTATATGTCACCATGTTATAGAAAAATAGGATATAAAATTTAGTCAGGACAGCGAGGCTGCATGGCTGAGTGAGTTGCAATTTGTCTCTGAAAGAAAAGTGAACTATATTTACACAAATGTGGCCCAGTCTGTTAGGGTAAAATTATGCTTGTGAGCAGATGTGTGCTTTCAGCTGGTGGCAGTTCTGTATGTTTAAAAAGGGTGCTGCTTTAATCGCATAGAAAGAGAGTTGGGTTGTGTGTGTGAGGCCAGGTTTTGACACACAATCTGCTTTATTGGCTCCAGTAGAAGATCTGCCTCAGGAGACAGAGGGAGGGTGATTCCTTGATTCTCTTTGAACTCTGAAATCTTTTTGTTACCATTGATCACCAGATTCTTCCTGGCCATCTGGAAGATCTGAGAGTTTGTGACCTTATGTTGCAGTGATTCTGGTTGTTTAATTAGAATAACCTGAGGAGAGGATTTGATGACTTCTGTCTCAACCCTTGTGAATTGTCTTATAGAATGTCACTAGCATTTACATGAAGCTGCCAGGTTGGGAGTGTAGTATCACTATGCTGAAAGTATCCAGATTTAATTTGCCTGGTTGTTGTTTTTTTAGTCTAGAAACTGCAGTCTCAACTGTGAATGGCTGCTTGGACAAGGAAATGGGCTGGTTAAAGGCTGGTATCGAATCCAGATAAGATCTGTTGGATCTTTAGGAGAACAGTTTTGTCCTTGATGGGTTGGTAGGTTGTTTACAGTTTGAGGACAGTCTGATTTAACAGACTCTCTCTTGATAACCTTGTGGGTTGACTTTTTTAATATGCTGTATGTGGGTTGGCTTTTCAAGACAGTTCAGAAGTTGCAACTAGTCCACAATTATTTGTCTCTGGGATTAGACACAGGTACATTATAACACCAGTGCTGTGGCAGGTGAGCTCACCTCAAGATGCTGGTCGACTTTTAAGTCTGAAGTAGCATAGGTCTGGTGTCAACAAAGCAGGGGCACTCTGCAATTGATACCTTCTGAATGGTCTTTGTTCCAAAAACGGTCTTTTAAGTTTTGATCTGTGGAAGCCTGGAGCAGGATATATTAAATGATAAGACTTAATAATATTTGCCAGGCAATTTTTATTTTCATTTTAAAGGAAATCAGTGTAATATCCTGTGAGACTGCAGTATATTGCATCCTGAAAGGGAAAAAAAAACTGGTAGTGTATTTAGCTTGGGCTGGGTTCTTGCTTTCAGTTTTTTCTTTCAAAGGATAACTTTATTGGCTCGTGCTCCACAATGGTAGCTATTTCACTGTGGGAACTTCTGTATGTTTATTAATACAGCAGCATGTTTACTTGGGGCTGTGTGACCCTGCAGATTCCACAGTCCGCAATGTGTATGTTCCTGTTACGTACTTGGGTTTAGAACAAGAGACATGAATTAAAAGCTTTCTATAGTGTATAGTCCCATTAATCATAACATTGCTGCTAGAAATACTCAAAGAACCAAGGGAGGTGAACTGATAGGAAAAATGTGTAATTGTTTTGAAGGATGCATCAGTGTCACTTGACACATTCTATCTTCCCTGACAGGACATATTTTGAGAACTCTTTCCTTTCATGGCTTTCCCTGGAAGTAATCATTGATGTTGCTACAGTAACAGCACGTACTGTATTAAGAAATCTGTGCTTAGTCTGTGGGTGTGTCATGAACTGTGTTAAAACATTCCATGCCCTTCTTGAATTTATGACACAGTGCACTAAAGCGTGTTTAGTTACTTGGGATTTATTGTTCCACGTCAGAACACCCAATGCTTACAAAAATTCAAAATATTTTGAAGAGGAAGAAAGAAAAATAAGCCTTCAGTTTCCTACCGTTCCCGTTCATTATAAACTTGCATGTTGTTTCATTCTTTTCTTTTAAATAAGTCCGCATCCAATTCCTGAGTGTGTTTTAAAACATGAAACTAAAAAATGGCCTGTGAAACCTCTTTCACTAGTTATGTGCCAATGGTGCTAATGCAGAACAGTGTTAGGAAGAGCAATCAAATATATTTTTGGCCCAATGCACGTTCATTTGTCAGGAGTCAGACTTCTTTCTTTTATCAGTTGGGCTGCTGAATGCCCCTGAGTTGTTTGAAGTCTTACTTTCCAAAAATGAGGTTTCCCTGGAGTCCCTTGTTAGAGGAACAGTAAAACACATCACGGAACAGAACCTCCTTCTCTCTCATCTTCTACTGACAATTCAAATGCCATACCTGAGATAAGAGGGCTCTGTCTGCAAGTAATCTTTGTATTCTCCCTGGAATATGGAAATCCTCAAAAAGACACTGGGCTGCCTTCTGGGGGATTCTCTAGCTATGGATTTCCTGCATTGAGCAGTGATTTGGAATAGGTGGCCTATAAGACCCCCTCCAGTGCTATAATTTTGTAGTCTTTGCGTTAGATGTTGAAAACTTCAAAAGTAAAACAGTTTGTTTCTTGACTGGGAGAGTGTTACTGTGGAGCCTGAGTTAATTCAGACTTACTCTTTTTTTGTTCACCGTCCTAGAGTATAAACTAGTGGAAATTAAATTTAAATTGAAGAAGCTTGTCAGTTACAGGAAACAAGTCTTTCTTTGAAAATGAATGTTGTGTTGTGCGATAACAGAATTAAAACAAAATTTTATTTTGTTCCTAAGAAAGGTTATGAAAGAGAGCTCTGTCCGTATGTCATCATTTTGTGAACAGGTATGCATTTTCCTTATAGTGTGGTTTGTGGTTGTGCAAGGATATTTGTCGGTTGCCAGATAGGAGAAATACATTCATTTTTTGTGTCACCAGTACCACTTCTTCCTTTTGCATGATAACACTTGATAATGATCAGCATGTCTGGGATGTAACTTGGATTTCCCAACTAGGCTTTTTCAGCTGTTGCCTCCCTCGATTTTTCAAACACAATGCAAAATATTTCCTGGCAAACTTTTATTTTAAAATTTGCCTTTTTGCCTTCTCTTCCATTAGCCAGTGAGAGGTGAGTCAGTCTTTCTTTAAAAAGCAGCAATGGGTTTGGCAATAAAAAATAAAAATGACAATTGTAGCATCCTTGAAACTGGGGTTCCAAAGAAGATATGAGTGGTTAAAAATGTCAAGTCACTATGTGGCAATTTAAGTTAAAACACACACAGCTTTATTAACAAGTCTTTAATTTGACTATGCTTGTTAATGTCTGCATCATCTGTTCTCCCTTTTGCTTTTTGTTCTTCTGTGATCTTAGGCAAGCTTGCCTATGTTCCTCTTTCTATTCTATAAGAGTGCATCTCTCACACTCAGTTTTTAAAATATGGGATGTGCTCTCTCTCCTCATAAATACAGATCCTGTTAATTTATGGTTCTGAAACTCTGGGAGACATGCTTATCTTTAGAACAGGAAACAGTACTATAGATCTGTCTATAAGAATCAGATTAAAGCCATTTTGTAATCCCTTGGAGTTTTAGAAACTGAAGGCCTAGCTTGCCTGAGAATGGTTTTGGAAATTTAAAATGTTTTGGTGTCTCTTCTCATTACTGTGCAGTGTTTATTACACTATTATAGGACTGAGAACTGACAAAATTAAAGACAGCAGGCATTTTGACCTCATTCTGCGCCTGGGTAGGGTTTGGTTGACACTGCAACTATTTATCCCCTGTTTGACCTTGAGACAAAGCTTAAAACGAATTAGTCAGAAAAACAGAATGGTTTCACTTGGTGAATCTTATGGGATTAGTTCTTAATTATTAAGGGACTCTTCAATATGTGTTCTGATGCCTGAAAAACATCATTTTCAGCAAATGATCAGTATGTGGTAAGATCTGGTACATAGACTAGTAGGATTAATTGAATAAATGTGTATGGATAAAATTTAGGAATAGTATGCTAGACTCCTACCTTCCAAACTCTAGTCTAGATTATCTCTCAGCCCACACGGTTGTTGTAAGAACAAAAGGAGGGAATGAACTACGTACACCACCCTGAGCTCCTTGGAGGAAGGGCAGTATAAAAATGTTAAAAAAAAAAATAATCTAATAGTTTGGAGCTCTTCAGTTGACAGCCTGTAGCTTCAGTCAGGCCCTTGAATTATTTATTACATTCATGTTCTGCCCTTCTTGCAACAAGCTGAGAACAGTATCTTGCAGACTATTCCTATCCCCCGCCATGCTATAACATGCAGCTACACCAACAGAGCATGTGCTGCATGCTCTGGTGGAGAGGGGCCAGAAGGCGAATGAGAACTAAAAATACCTTTTTATTTACCCCTCGGTATGTCTTCTGGCCGTCTCTGGGTCTCCTCAGACCCACACCAGCTACGTCTGAGCAGAGAAAGGGGGCAGGGAGGGTTAGAAAATGGGGGATAGGATCCAGCATGTGCTTTTGCCACCGAGACCCACCCCCTCCAGCCCACTCCCTGCCCCAAATCTCCTTTGAACTTCCTATGGTCCGTCCCTGCCACCACCTTGTCTGGACAAGTTTGTTGCATAGGCGGTATTGCTGGCCGTTTCTGCCAGTGGCTCCATCACATGCAATGGTGGTGTGGCTTCGGCATCACTGCAATGGGGCCTATTACAAGATCCGCTGCCGTAGGCCCTTGACAGGACTGGACCATAAGCTTCACAAAAGTACTGTGTGTTGGTCAAAACACTATATTCAGCCTAACTTAACAGTCAAACTAAGCACTAATTTAAACATGTTACTGGCCATTGTGTGCTTCAAAAACATTTTTCTTTTTGTTGAGTAGAAGCTGCAGTGCCCCCCCCCCCACCTGGATTGGGATTGTGGTGTTGGGGAGGGAGTCTTTAATCCTTTGCTTCTGCCATGGGAACTTCCTGGTTGGGGCAAATATCAGCCACAGGTTGGGAGGCCTAGTTTTGATCAGGAGCATGGCAGGCACAAAGGGTTAAAGACCCTTTTTTGGGCCTTGACACACATTGCTCCCCCATGCTCATTTGGTGCAAAAAAAAATTAAAGCATATAATCAGTGGCGTCACTGGACGCGCGTCACCCCTGTGCGGGTGACGCGCTTCACCCCCCTGCTCTAGGGACCCCCACCCCCCAAAAAAATTGTGATGCGGCCTTTGACCGCGCCGCGTACTTGCCCCCTGCTGCTGGCTCCGACATCCTCTGCTGCAGCCCCGCCGACGCTCCAGGGCCTTCTGAGAAGGCCCAATGGCTCAAAACGTTAAGTTTTACATTTTTCGCGCATGCGCAGTACATTTTCTGAGGGCAAAGGGTTGCGCGTCACCCCCTGGCGGTCCGCCCCCGCCACGCTCCAGTGACGTCCGTGTACACTATGCAGTTGGACTCATTGACCCTGTTAACTGTGCCGCCATTGATGGAGGTGAGGGGGATGGCGGCACGGAATAGGGCCTTCTCAGCAGTGCCGCCCCAATTATGGAATTCCCTCCCCTTGGAATTAAGAATGGCTCCCTCTTTAGAGACCTTTCGTCGGGGCCTTAAGATGTTTTTATTTAGGTTAGCATTCGATGTCTGACATTATGGGCTGGCTTTTTAACAAATGGCTTTTAACAAATGTAAATATAGGTGACTCACTGGGGTTGTTTGTTTTAATTGTTTTTAACTATTTGTTTTTAATTATTTTAATGTATATATGTATTTTAATGTTTTTATTGTAAGCCGCCTTGAGTGCCCTTGCTGGGAGAAAGGCGGGGTATAAATTCTTTAAATAAATAAAATAAATACTTATGTCATTTGACTCAGCCAGTGAATTTCTTGGCTAAGTCTTGAACCTGGTTTTTCCATATTCAAACTCAACACTGGCACATGGACTATTGTTATAATTAAACTGCAAAGCTCTCCAGGCTGTACTTTTGCACTGCGTTTCACCATCCCAATCTAAAGCCTGGTGTTTCAGGATTTTTGTAAGGCCGACTTGTACTATTGCTGCATTGCAGATGTGAGGCTGAGGGATCACGTGCCTGAAGCCCATCTAGTGAGGTTGTGGCAAAGACAAGATTTGAACCAGGGTCTGTCTGTCTTATTCACTGTACAGTACTAGTTTTCCAAATTACAATTGTGTGTAATATCCATCCGACTGAAATATTTGGTTTGGTAAGATGTTTTAAGCAAGGGCACAATATAAAGAGAAACGGATTATGTGCCTGAGAATCGTGAATGACAATATTGCCCGTTATAGTTTCTTGACTGTTTATTTGCTTCAGACCCCGCTCTGTTTGGAAGAAATGAATGCAAGCCAGAGTGCAAGATCTTGCTAGAGATGTCAGCTACAGTGGAGGGAGGGGGGGAGAGGGATGGTTGAACTCTTATTGTGATGGAAGGACTAACATGTTGGGCTTTTCTACCTTCCACATTCTTGATATTTCCTGCTTGGCACGACAGAGACGAGTGCCAATCCTGTCTTAGACAAAGTACAATATAGTATTTTGGTGTTGGGTTTCTAAATAAAAAGCCCCTTGCTTCTGTGGGGCAAAAAAAAAAAAAAGAGAGAGGGAGACTTTTAAAGAACTTCCTACATTGCATTTAATTAAAGGCAGTGGGCCACGCTACAAATGGTTAGCTATATCAGGATATCTTTCACATTGAGCTTTTGCTTGTGAACATGTAGCAGAGCTGCCATCTACTGGCAATGGTGGCTCTTATTTTTTTTAAATGTGCTTTGAATAATACCAGCAAGTCAAGTACACCTTAAACATCAGCTATATAGATATTCCTTCCCTTCGGTAGAAAAACTTTGATTATTTTCTTAGCTTTATGGAGAAAGAGATGGTTGTCCTCGCATCAGCCTGCATCAGCCTGTTTAATTAAACCCTGTGTCTGAATATCTCTGTGTTTGAAACATTCAGTTCATCCGTAAATCTTTTATAGCAAGTTGTTTTCTGCAAAACTCCTTTTTTGTGAACAAACACTGATACCTCGATAGATAAAGGTATAATAGCTGGGTTAATACTACTAATTTACAAATTTAGTTTTGCACAAATCTTACGATCCATTTGCTACAGTTACAGTTACTCTTGTGAGCACATCTTGGTTCTGTGACACTTTTATTAGATGGAGGCAATATGTGGTATTTATCATATTTGCTCTTGCAAGGTGAATTCATAATTAACTTTTCGGTTTACAAAATGGAAATGAGAGATGTCATAGTAGTAACTTGTTCAAGAATGCCTAGAGAGTTGGGCCTGAGCTGGGATTTGAACTCGGATCTCCCAGCCAGAGTCAAATTCATGAAGACAGCAAAAAGACAACTTCTCCAAATTGTAATGAATGATACAGTCTGTAAGTTCCAATGTAATGCTGATCATTCTTGCATCTTAGTATTAACTTTATTCAAAAGATCTTCAGATTCCATACGGTAAGAAAGAAGTTAAGGCTGGAAAAACTTTGTACGTACATCTAGAATCCTGATGAGCCCAGCAAGTAATTACAAATCAGAAAATTCAGTGTGTTTACAATACAAGATATCTGCAAGATAAGCTATGCAGTGATACAACCAAAAATTTCTGTTTCATTCTTGTCCTTGTATGGATTTTGTTGCTTTGCTATTTCTTTTCTGTCATTCTGTCATTATTGTTAGATTGTATTTTATGGATGATTTACTGTGAAAAGTTTTTTTTTTAAATTAACATGAGTGGTATAGTGTTTTAAAACGACGCAGAATGGCATTTCAAATACAGCAATTGAAAGCCTGAGGTTCTGTAATAGTACCTGGATTAAAAGCAAATAAGCAACTAGTGTTGCTAGGCTGGGATCTTTACCAATGCAGCATGTAAATCCTGTCCCAGCTAAATGAGTATTTAATATAATGTTAAGCCTTTAAATTATACTACTACATAGATATCACCATAGCAACAGTTTGTGTCTTGATCACATTACTTACCTGTGGTTCCCCACAGCAAACTTGGTTTTAAAAGGAATTTAGAGGATTTATGCCTCCCCCCCCCCATTTTGACAAGTGTCAATTGTGCTATTCTTGACAACGAACAGCTCTTTATCTTAAAAAGTTACTTTCTGCTTGAGTTGGGTTGAAGACTGTAATATTTACACTCATTTAATCAGAGTGAGTTAGGGGAGATCGCATGATGCCAGATCTTTATTTTTCTTGAAATAAGGATCCAGACCTGCAAACCCATATTGACTGAACTGTGTTGCATTTAATACACTGTAAGTATACATCAATGAATTTGCTTCCAACACATACTTTACACCAAATGGTAAGCCTGAAGATTAAGCAAGTCAAACCTAGAAAACCAGGACCATTTTTTCTTGTCCTTCTTGTTGTGGGACTAACTTAACCTGTTAAAATTATTGTGATCTGTTTCTTTGGGAAGGAGTGCAAAACTCAGAGCAAGAATACACTAGGCTGCCAGAGATTGTAAGAGGATGAGAATACTGCGACTTTCTGTCCTTAATGGAGACAAAGCTGACATGGATTTAGTCAAGATAATCATCCTGAACAACTTCAGTCTTAAGCATTTTATATATTTAATCAAGATGCACAAATTACAAATACATGTCAATAATATTAAAACTTGCCCAACTGGAGTTCCTTTCAAGCAAGGGAATAGCTTTGGGGAGGGTCTACTAGGAGAGAGCATGGCATCCTGTAGCTCACTCTTTAACCATGGTTAGGAAACTGGCTGCTTAGAATTTCAGAACCTGTAAAGCTTATAGTCTTCTAACTACTTATGACTTCTCTGAGTAGTCCTAAATACACTTTAAAACCAAAGCATGAGAGAAAATTCTTAATACATCATTAAGAGGATAAGAGCATTTACCGTATGTTTACGGTGATAAAGGTAAAGGTATCCCCTGACAATTAAGTCCAGTCGTGTCCGACTCTAGGGTGTGGTGCTCATCTCCATTTCAAAGCCGAAGAGCCAGCGTCATGTGGCCGGCGTGACTCTCCTTGCCGCAGCACGTAGCATGCAGCTGGAACACGGAGCGCTGTTTACCTTCCCACAAGTGGTACCTATTTATCTACTCACATTGACATGCTTTGGAACTGCTAGGTTGGCAGGAGCTGGCCAAGCAACGAGCGCTCACCCCGTCGCGGGAATCGAACTGCCGACCTTTCGATCGACAGCTTATGGTTCAGCGGTTTAACCCACTGCACCACCCGCTGGCCGTTTATGGTGATACCCTTGGCTATTTTTGACAGACAGAATTTTAGCTGAATTTTTACATAAACTTATTCAGGCATCCATTACTTCCACAATTTTTGGCTTTTATCTTGTGGCTCTAAGAGGATACCTGGTCTGGTGAAACGCCTTTAAAGGTAAACAGATTAGGTTTACAATTATGCTTAAGATAGAAGCCAGCTTGATAGCATTGGAACAATTAGTACAGTAACATACTGACTTCCTGCCCTCTTACTGTTAGGTTAGATCATCTTTCACAGCATGCTGAAGGAAATCTAGTCACTCTGAACAAGAATGTTCTTTACAATCTAGTCATTCTGCTTTTAAATGCAGTCCCCTATACTGTACTCCTGTGAGGAAGAGTCTGTCCTCCGCTGGCCCGCACACTGCTTAATCTGGTGAGAGTTCTCTGGAACCTGCAGAAGAGCAGAGCTCCCCCTGCTGCTAGGCTTATCAGATCTCCAACTAGGACAGAGTGCTAGACCTTTAGGAGAAGGAATGTGGGCAGGTGTAGCTTGTTAAACCCTTAGAGCACAATAATAGGCATGTCTACTCAGAAGCAAGCCCCATTGTGTTCAATGGGGCTTGCTTCTGAGTAGACATGCCTAGGATTGTGCTCCGAGGTTTAACAAGCTACACCTGTCCACATTCCTTCTCCTAAAGGTCTAGCACTCTGTCCTGGTTGGAGAACTGGTAAGCCTACCTGCTGCCATACTGAGCCTTGGAAAGTACCAAGATGCCCTGTTGCTTTCCGAGTGCCTTCAAGGTTCAGTGTCATGTCAGGGTAAATTCCTTACCCAGCTCACCTCTGTAGTCACACTGGGTGCCTCTAAAAGTCAGTGTCACAAGAGCCCTCTTTTCTCCTCTGAAGAATGGTCAGAACCTGTGGCAAGCAAGCACAAATTTTAGCTGGCTACCAAAGCGAGCCAAAATGTGTGAAGCTCTAATCTCTCTCCATGAATAGGACTTGTCAATGTAATGTGTTTTGCCTAAATGCCCTGAAGTAAGTTGCAAATAAGAGGTGAGTAAGGTGAGAGAGCAGCAGGTAACAATTGCCAGACCAAGCGTTAAGTAACTGTATACTTCCTCAGTGTATTTTTCTGATTGAAGCTTTTTAGCCTGAGTTAATTGATCCATGTGTTGTACCTCTGCATTCAGAATGTTTCTTTTCTGTCTTGTAAAAGGATTCCTCCTGCTCAGTATCTGCATGTGTTTATGTACCCATGCACTTTTCACTGTTCAGCTCATGCATCTGATCAGATGTTTGTTTACAGAAGCTCATTCCACAATAAGCCTGCCCAGTATTTTTCTAAAAATGTATCCCACTGTACTCCAAGAGTGCATGAGGCAGCCTGCAAGCATAGTAAAGTACAACGGAACCATTAAAAAGCTAAAGTTTTCATGGCCTGCTACAATGTACAAAGAGGTCAGATTTCCGGGATTAAAAGCCATGTGAAAATTAAACACTTTGTTTAAAAACAAGTAAAAATACGTCTAAAACACATAAAAACAAGTTAAAAACAAAATGGTAAAAACAATGTTTCATCTGTGGATGCTCCATCAACACGAGAATTAAAAAACACATGAGAGCTGTCAAATTAAATCACCAGGATCACTCAGCTTTGGCTGAACATTCAATGACCACAGGACACACGATCAGATGTGAAGATACAAAGAGTTTAATCCAAGAAACGAATTTAAGACAAAGATTACATTTTGAAGCAATAGAAATCAGCAAACGGAAGCAACAAGGACTTCTTAACAGACAACAGGAGTTGTAATTCATAGATAAAATCTGGCTCCCAATAATAAAACAGTTTGTAGAACAGACAAGGAAATGCGAGTCTGTCAGCCCGCTGCAGAGATTGCCAGCTAAAGGTTACCTACGGTCACGTGGTCACGTCTACTCCCCGACTTCTGGCGTTAATCACCTTTGATGTTTCACGCCTTTTTGCTTTTAGACTCCTTTTCTTCAAATTTCAGCCCTGGTCAGCTGCTGTGTCAACATCCTAGCAGCTTTTGGCTGTGTTACCTGAGGAGGTCCACAGGCGGTGGATGAAACGTTTTTACCATTTTGTTTTTACCTTGTTTTTAAACAAAGTGTTTAATTTTCACATGGCTTTTAATCCTGGAAATCCGACCTCTTTGTACATTAAAAAGCTGTTAGATGGCCTCAAAGGGGTGACACAAACTGTTCAGTTCCTCATAGGTATATTCAAGGGCTCAAAGATTAACCAAATGTTTTCAAGACACCAGAAAACAAACCAAGCTGGGGGTCTTAACAGCCCGACTACCCGGCCTTCCATTTCTTACTTGCGCTTTCAAAACCCAGGAAAACACACCCTTCGTTCTACAGTTGCAGTAGAACAGTTGCAGTAGCACTTGGGGAGAGAGAGGGGGGGGAACTGGAAAGGAAAGGGGGTTGCAGGGTGTTACCGATCCTGGTGCCAGTTGGCACGGTGGTTATCAGATGTAGGCTGAAATGGGTGTGTGTGTGAACTGATGCAGAACCAGTAGGTTAATACTCCACAGACAGTGGGGCAGGATAGCAAGAGAAGAATGAATGGTGAACAAAGAACACGAGGCTCTAAAGCCAAGCTTTCTTATACATTTTTGCCCCGTAGAATCCTATGGGATTCGTGGGTGGGGTGACTCAATCAGGAAGTCCTTTGTTGCTAGTCAGGGACCCTATTGTTGGGCTCGGCCTTTGTTTTCTCACCCAGTTGAGGATGCAGTAGCCAGTCTGTATGGTTGCTGGATTGCTCCTAGACTGAGCTCAGTCATGAGGTTGGTGAGGACCATTGGAAGGTTGAAGGAAAAGCTTACAAAAGTTGTCTTTTCCCTAAGCTCAGGAGTCCAGGGAGATGGCTATGATCACAGGATACCAAATATGCTGTTCAGCTAGCTGGATGGCTTCATCTGCGTTTTTGAGGCATGAAAATGGGATTTAAATTTAAGGAGAAAACAGGTCTCCATTCAGATTTGGAGCTTTAAGCTCCATGGATCAATTGAGGAGGGGGGAGATGATTACATTTGGCCCCCAACATTATGTGAAAGTTATGTTCTGAGGTCAGTGTGTAAAGCCAAAATTGTGTATAGTCAAACTCCCTTAAAGCCAACAAGTACGTATGGTCTCTTTAAGAACTATAAGCACAGTATGAGAGACAAGCAGGAAATGAGGGAACAGCAGCTTCATTCTCCCATTTTAGGCTTGCATCCTTGGCATAAACGCCCGCACTATTAAAATCTTGTTTTAAAGTGTTGCTTCTCTCTCTTTTTTTGGGGGGGGGGCGAGGCAGAGACGATCCTGTGCCCCCCCGCGGGGGGGCAGATTTTCGCCGCCCCCAATAAAAAACAAACAAAAAACCAAAACCACACACACACACACACACACACACACACACACACACACACACACACGGGGGGGGGTTTCGGAGGTTTACGGGCTTTTTTTACTGTGATGTACATGTGTGTATGCTTTGTCCCACTTAGTTTGTGTGTCCCACTTAGCTTGTGCAGGCTCGTTCTGCCTGCGACCGGGCGGCAGAACTCCGGAAAAGCGTCCGGTCGCTCCGGAGCAGGGCGCTCCGTCGTTCTGCGCTTGCGCATGTCTTCACAGTTTGCGCAGGACGACAGATTCCAATCGTTGTGCGCATGTGCAGAAAGATTGGAATTTTTGTCATGTGCCTGCGCAAACGCAGAATGACGGAGCGCCCTGCTCTGGAGCGACCGGACGCTTTTCCGGAGTTCTGCCGCCCGGTCGCAGGCAGAATGAGCCTGCACAAGCTAAGTGGGACACACCCACTAAGTGGGACAAAGCATACACACATGTACATCACAGTAAAAAAGCCCGTAACCCCCCCAAAAACCGTAAACATACAGAAACAAAAATCGAAACCTCAGTAGTCCCCCGCCCCCCCCACGAGCCTCTGCGCCCTCCGTGTGGGGGCCCTGGGCACCCCTGCCCCCCCTTGAGGACGTCTCTGGGGCGAGGAGGGCTGAGTGCGTACACTTGAATCTGCGGGAGTGTATTGTGCGTAAGATGAGGGTTGATTTGTACATGGAAGATGGTTCAAATGAAAATTGTAGTCTTTCTGGCCTTTTGATCTGTGACCTCTTGCCATGAGTCATGTACAAGAAGGTTCAGTGGCAGAAAGCTGTTATTGGTATTGTACCTTTTAAGCCACTTGAAATCTATGAGAACCTTTAGCTATCTTGGCTTTTTGGAGTGCATGAGAGGGAGGAAGGACTGAGGATTTTCCAAACAGAATTCTCAGTTTTTTCAAAAGAACTACACCACCCAGAATTCTTAGGGGAAAGCCTTGACAAACTTGTTCATAAGTCAAGAGGAGAGGCAGTTTTGTCCAAGACTAACTACTCCCCCTAAAATCTATTGATTTAATCTGGATCTAAACTGCTGTAAGCCTGCACTCCAGTCCTGTGCACGCTAACCTGTGTGTAAGCCCCATTGAATAGAGTGCAACGAGGCTTACATCTGAGAGTAAACATACCACGAAGGAGGATTGCGCTGCGTGCCTGCTCTGTCGCCACGAGGGAGAGCTGCACCTGTGTTCGAAAGGGTCCCCAGGCCATTTGCTAAGAGAGCGGTGGAGAAGCGGAGAGGGCTTTCGCGGTGGTAGCGGCCCTGTTGCAGGGTTTCCCCTTTGTCTCCGCGAAGCGCGCAAGGGGTGGAGCTTAGGATCCGCGCCGCCCGCGTATTGCTCCACTCTGGCGTTGTGGGCGAGACTTTCTACTTCGAGCTCGGCAACTTGTTCCCCTTGCTGGCCTGAGGAGGCGGAGCTTCCCTATCGGCTCCGCCCTCCCTTGGCCCTACCCGCCTCCCTCCGTCGGCGAATGATCCCCGGCCACACGCTGGCTGGCTGGCTGTCGGCGCGTCTTCCCGGATCTCGCTTGTAGCGTTCTCTTTCTGCTGTCGCAGCAGGCGGGACTCACTGCAGTGGGGATCGAGTCCCAAATGCAGGAATGGCGGTGTCGCCGGCTCGGGAGCTCACGCAGAACCCCCTGCAGAAAATCTGGGTGCCTTACAACAACGGGCTCCCGGCAAAGTATAGCGCACAACGCGGCGGTGAGTGAGTGAGGGGCGGACGGGCGCCAGTCAGTGCCGAGATCTTGGGGAGACAGAGATGTGGGAGTTGCATCACGCCGGGGGAGCGCGAGGAAGGACATGCCGGGGGGGGGGGAGAATGAGGATCGTAGAGGCCCTAACTGGGGAAGGAGCAAAGAGTTTTTGGGGGTGCGAGAAACGCTCTTTAGCAGGAGAAAGAAATCGAGGTGCCGGTGTCTTCCTAGTAGAGGCGGGGAAGAGGGATGGCCCCACTGGTAGTGGGAGTTGCTTTCCTTGTTGCTGTCACAGCATATCGCAAGACGGATGCCCAACAGGATCTTGAGTGGAGTAGTTCAAGGGGAACGGCTCGATACTCTCCCGAGCGTCCTTTCCCCTTGGCGCAAATATTTTGGCACGCGAAAGTAATGATAGGTGACTTAATAATGCTGGTAATGTTTGCCAGCTGGGATGCACTCTTTGGGGTAGAACCAAGTAAAAGGTGCATGGAATGCATTGCCCATTCTTGTAAAGGCTGCATGTTGTTGCTACTCACTACCTTTTGATGATCTCTGTAGAGGCGGAGCAGTGAAGGGATTTTGGGAAGTACAGGTGGTTTCTGAACACTCTTAACATCGACCCCTTTGTCCAGTGCAATAATCGGAACTCCCCTCCACTCATTCTTTAGACTCAACATATTCTCAGTGTGTCTTTGCTGTCTTGCACATTATTTTGTCTTTCCAGTAAAAGGCAGTTTAGTTGCTGCACCAGAGGAAAATATATATGGGGGGGGGCAATACAAAGGGGTAAAGTCCTTGCTTTTTAGAAACTGTGTTAGAGGCAGAAATTCACTGTTGAAAGGTTTCTTACTGTTGTTGTTCAGTCGTTAAGTCGTGTCCGACCCTTCGTGATCCCATGAACCACATCCCGCCAGGCCTTCCTGTCCTCCACTATCTTCCTGAGTTCGCTCATTTTCATGTTTGTTGCATCGGTGATGCTGTCTAACCATCTCATCCTTTGCCTTTCCCTTCTCCTTTTGCCTTCAATTTTTCCCAGCATCATAGTCTTCTCCAGTGTGTCCTTTCTTCACATTAGGTGGCCAAAATATTTGAGCTTCAGCCTCAGTACCTGTCCTTCCAGGGAACAGTCAGGGTTGATTTCATTTAGGATTGACTGATTTGATCTCCTAGCAGTCCAAGGGACTCTCAGGAGTCTTCTCCAGCACCACAGTTCGAAAGCATCTATTCTTCGGCGCTCAGCCTTCCCTATGGTCCAACTCTTGCAACCGTACATTACTACCGGAAACACCATCGCCCTGACTATACGAACTTTTGTTGGCATGGTGATATCTCTGCTTTTTATTATGCTATCTAAATTTGCCATAGCTTTCCTTTCCAAGGAGTAAGCGTCTTTTAATTTCATGGCTGCTGTCTCCGTCCGCAGTGATCTTGGAACCCAAAAAAGTAAAATCTGTTAGTGCTTCCATTTCTGCCCCTTCTATTTGCCAGGAATTGATGGGCCCAGATGCCATGATCTTAGTTTTATTAATGTTGAGTTTCAAGCCAACTTTTGCACTCTCCTCTTTCACTCTCATCAAGAGGCTCTTGAGTTCTTCTTCACTTTGTGCCATTAGGGTGGTATCGTCTGCATATCTGAGGTTGTTGATATTTCTCCCGGCAATCTTGATTCCAGCTATAATTGCCCGTTTGTTCAGCTGCTGATTCAGAGAAGCACTAGGAAAAAATTCTGGCTGGTAAAGGGGATTTGTAGAAAATGGAGAAAAAAAATTAAGGCCACTTGGTCCATATGCATAGAGGGAAAGTAGAGAATGGGATTGCTGGAAGAGGTATGAAAATAGCTAGGGCTAGGAACTTGTTCAACTAGGACTTGAAATTCTTACTTGAAAATTGGGATACCACCATTAGGAGGAGGAGATCTTTGGAAAAAGGGAATGCAGACAGTTTGGTGAGAGTGCCATCTGGATTGGTTTGATAATCCCAGGATTTTTCAGTCCCAGGACTGAGTTCTTGAGCATGTGAAGTATCCAGAACCAGACCCCATAACAATTGGAATATAGTGATATTTATGATTTTTTGAGACAGATGACTTTGAGAAAAGTTTGAGTGATCTCTGCTGAAGAGTAAACTGCCTTTCCGGTGATGATAGGAGTGGAAATTACCTGCACCAGGGATGATCCTAGAGAAGAACTCGTGAGACAAACCAGAACTAGGTTCTCAGCCCCAGACACTGACCAGTGGTCCCTTGCGGTGCTCTGGGTTTCCTTATTCAGTTTCCACAGCTCACTATGAAGAACAGGAAGAGATGCAGCTGGAAGGAGCAAGCTGTACAGAACAGGCACAGTGGTCTGAAAGAAGAGGTGTTCCTGGCTAAACCTTGTGCCAGGCATTTTAGGCGCCTGTGTTCTGTGACAGCAAAAAAATGTTGCATTGCTGCTTGGAGTTTGGCCTTCTTGAGGTGGGCTTGCCATTTGGATATTAGGCAGCCTAAGCTAACATGGGATGATGCTGTTTGAAGCAGCCCTTGCTTGCATATGTGAAGCCGTCTTGGCATTCTGAAAAATGGCATCACCATTTGTTCACACACCTTTAATGGTGTGTGTGTGTGTGTGTGTGGGGGGGGGGTACTAAGAGTACATGTGGCCTGCTAAGATTTGGTATTCTCGCTGCTTTTCAGCAGCTGGGGCCTGTGGATCTCCTGGTTCTGTACCAAAGGATGAATCCAGATAATAGCTGTTGGTGCTTTGGCAAGCAACTGGGAACATGGGAAGTGTCTTCAGATAAGTTCTCCTTGTTCTCAGGGTCCATCTCTCTATAGCAGGACATATGTAGCTACCTACAAGGTTTCTGCAACCCACTGATGGGTTCTGACCTCCCATTCGTGAATTATTGCATCTGTTATCAGTATACAGTAGCTTATTCTGTGCACCTCTTAAAGAAAAATAAATCGATAGCTCAGCATAAATTCTCTGTGTACATCACTTGAGCTCAGGCAATATTAAATGCAATTCAAAATCATTTTTCAACCTAAAAAAGGTAAAGGTATCCCCTGACAATTAAGTCCAGTCGTGTCCGACTCTAGGGTGTGGTGCTCATCTCCATTTCAAAGCCGAAGAGCCAGCGTTGTCCGAAGACGCCTCCGTGGTCATGTGGCCGGCATGACTCTCCTTGCCGCAGTGCGTTTTTTTCAACCTACTTACTCCCAAAAGAGTGCGCTTAGGATTGAGCCTTTAACTTGTATAAATAAATGTGCATTAAAAGAAATTTCGCACCTGTTTTTTAAAGTACTGTAAGCTTTTAAGAGATGCTGAATTAATATCAACTGCCCATTTTATATTGCAAGTAAGCAAGTGTGCTGTGTACACTGGTTTGGTGTTTCCCCACCACAAAAGTATGAGTGACCAGGATACATGAACATGCATCTTTAAGCAACTGTGTATGCACCTGATGCATAGGTGATTGTGCCAGACTTCCTAGGCATTTGCAAATGATTATTAAAGATGTGTATACCATACATGCATGTATATCATCTTCGTACTTGCTGCGTGAAACCTGTATGAAACTATCCTAGGCCTGGATTGTATAGGTACAGAAAAGTAAGTCGGCTCTGTTACGTTTAGTTATGCTTTGAATAAGAAGTGTACTTGTACTGGTTTTTTTTAAATTGGATTGTATGTAGCAATACAGCATTGTTTTCAAATAAGGCCAAGAGGACATTAGATACGATTTCTGTAGTGGTGCACTGAATGTTTGCTAGTTAACAAAGTTGGCATAAAAAGGTGTATTCAATGGAGCCAAAATGAAACTTTCCTCTTGCTCACTTTTCCCACATTTGTTCAATGTCTGTTAACAGTTCCTTTGAACTGTTGTGTGGTCCTATTAATATTAATAATAATAATATTTGCCTTGAAGTGCTGCTGCTTCTTGTTGGCTGCACCATCTCAGGTTATGTGATTGCATAGTGTACATTTTATTTATAAACCAGTTTTCTACAATAGAATGTTCAAAGTGGTGTATAGATTAAAACGTGAACACAGAATTGGCAGAACCGTTGTACACTTTCTGTTTTAATGACTGTGCTTGTGATATTACTGTGTTCTGTTATTTATTTGTCACAGCTTAGATATTAGCTGTGAAATTAGACAACAGTAGCAAATCAAACCGGTCAAATGCCTGCTTAAACAAAAAGCAGTGGGCAGCAAAAGAATAGGCAGGGGGCCACATGGACCTGTAGGGAGGTGGAATTTACAAATTGGGCACTACCTTGGAAAATGCGCTGCCCCCAATGATGTAATGACACCACATAGTCAACCACATCTGCCCCTTTGGCAACATCAGTGAGAACGAATGAAGCCCCCTTATTGCTCTCTGAATGGAGAGGGAATGGGGATGCATCGCTTTTTCTCTTCCTGGTCCCACCGCACAGTACAAACTTCTGGGTGCCCCCATCATGGAAAAGGGACGTGGTGATCTTTTAAGAATGTTAAGCATGTTTTTGAAAACTGTCTAGATTTTAGCTTCTGTTTCCACTTCCATTGTCAGCTTACATATTTAACACTCTAACTTCATGTGTGTTCTTACAGATAAATCAAAGATCAGAATCTTGTTACGATATTACTGAGAGGGGGGGAAATCGGCTTTAGTAGTGACTGTCTAGGCATAGAGAAAAGACCCATAATCCAGGATAGACCTGAGAATACTTGAACCCATCAATTTCAATGCTCTGTGTTGGCTTGCAATCCATGGGTCTTGTTCTAATAATCGAGATCGTTCTGTTAAATCTGAAGCATTGTAATGAGATGGCAATGTCAATATTTTGAAATAGCTTAAAACTTTCCCCTTAAAACTATTCTTTTTAATTTAAAAGCTACATATTCTTAATATGTGAATACTGCAGAATAACAGTATAATTCAAAGTAATTTCCATGTTATTTACTCAGTATCCAGAACAATGTGTTTTTCCGTGCTTGCTTACTTTCCATAACTTGGCCAATAATTTTTGTCATCCTTTTCAGTAGTCTAATCTATTTTAGATAGTTGTAGACATCTTTGTGACATTGGAAAAAAATGTAAATGCTTGTGTTTTGTATTGAATAGCTTATTACAATGGAGGTTGAAAACTGAAGGCTAGGAAAATGAAGGCAAGTTTTGGGAAGGTTTTAATGAACACCACTTTCTTGATGAATGAGAATTAAACCTGTTGTTTGTAGTCGAGGTGGAGAATGGAGGAACGATTCCAGATGCTGAAAGAGTTAGATCTGCTATCTGTTGCTAATCTAATCTGAAGATATTTTCTACCTAGCTGCAACTGAGTGCAGCTGGGCCAGTCTATAATTGGCCTAGCCTGAGACCAAAGCTATTTTTGAGTTAATCTTTCAGGTTGTTTTAAGATCCATACTGGTTGGAGTTAACTTGGGCCTGAATACTGAATTGAGAACAATTACCCTTTACTGTAGCTTGTTCTCTGTTTGGTACTATTCTAACAGCACTGAAGTAGTTAATACTGAAATAGCTTCTTTATGGAACTTTTAACTTTTCCCTCTTGGTTAATTTTCTTGCACTTTAAGATATGGGCAGAACCCTGGAAGGTTAAACCAAAAGAGATATATGTGAATATTTTTAGCCTTAAAGGAAGTACTGAGTATGACAGAGCTGCAGCTCCTAAGGAAACAGTCAGGCAAGCAGGCAGGTGAACAAATAATTAAGAGGGCTATTAAACATTGTTATAGTGGGCCTTGCCCATCTCAGTGGGACAGGTGATTAAACCTTTGCGCAGATATAGATATAGATACAGATATAGATATAGAATGACCAGGAGGTTTAGTATGTCTGTATTACTGTAAGGTACCTGAGTAAAGGAGCTTAATTAAAAATTGATGTTTGTCTCGTAAATGGTTTTCCAGCTCAGACAGTTAACACAAAGGTTGGTATTTTGATGCCAAGTTCAAGCAAGGCAAGGGTTGGAGGAAGCCTAAGCCCTGGCTTAGGAAGTTCTGCTTCACAGCCTGGAAAGTATGAACTTAGCATTTTTTAACTGGCTGAGTTTGTAGTACACTGGTAGAACATAAAGATGACTTAGATGTAGGCTTACCAGATCTCCAACCTTGGACAGAGTGCTAGACCTTTAGGAGAAGGAATGTGGGCAGGTGTAGCTTGTTAAGCCTTGGAGCACAAATCTAGGCATGTCTACTCAGAAGCAAGCCCCACTGAACACAATGGAGCTTGCTTCTGAGTAGACATGCCTAGGATTGTGCTCTAGGACTTAACAAGCTACACCTGCCCACATTCCTTCTCCTAAAGGTCTATCACTCTGTCCCTGTTGGAGATCTGGTAAGCCTACTTAGATGATTGTATGTAATGTCACCTGACATCTTCTTACTGGGACCTCTTACCTCAGCACCTTTTGTCTTCTCCTCTCTGAACCAGACTTTCATGATCGGAGCTCCTGACATCACTTAGAAAGCAGTCAGGGAGGCCTGATTTCAATTAGGTCATGGTGTGTGCGTGTTCGTGTGTGTGTAACTATTTGAACTTACTCCAATGCATATCTCCCAGTGCATATCTCCCACTTCCACCCCAAGCTGTGTTTTAGGAAAAAAAATACATTGTGAACTCCTGTCGCAGTACTCCTACGTCACATCTGGGTTGGCTCCAAGAAAAGGCAAATTGCTGAGCCCTGAACTCTTATTAAAAGATACTGAGTTGTGTTACAGTTTTAAGGGACGCATGTCTATATGTTCACCCATCATGCTGGAATGCTTTCACTTCTGCAGCTAATAGCAACTCCTTGGAGCTGTGCAAGGGAAAGATATGCTTCAGGAAATTGGCATGAAGGCAAACGGTTAAATTCACTCCCTGCCCTCCACCGTAACCCTGATTCAAATTGGGCCTCAACACAGTTGCTTTTAGAAAGAAAAAAGATAGTGTGAGCTGCAATCATGGTGCTTCCATGTAACATCTGCTTTGGCCCTCCAATTTCAGCCCAGTCCAATATTGGGATAATGATGACTGGTTCAGATGATACTGTCCGCCAGCCTGTCTGCCATGCAATTAAAAATGAGGATGTGCCTGTCGCATCCTGACATGCAATTCCACACACTTATGGTGTGTTGAAAAATGTCTGAACTCTAAATCGTGTGATTTAAATACAATGTTGCCCTGTGCAGATGTTTGTCTCCATGAGAAAGCCAATGTGTGGTGGTGGGGAAATGAGAGCATGTTGGAAAGCCCCTTTCCCACTCCAAGGTATTCCTGAAACCCTTTTCTGAATGCAGTGTTTCCCTAATGATGTTACTGAAGATTGTGGCTGTTGTACTGCAATTCAGTAGTTACTGTTTCATAGTCTGAGGGCCCAATCCTATCCAACTTTCCAGTGCCAATGGAGCCGCAAGGTAAGGGAACAAATGTTCTCTCACCTTGCAGAGGCCTCCATGACTGCCCGTGCACTGCAAAATGCAGTGTGCGTCCTGTTGGCATAGCTACACCGGCGCTGTAGTTAGGATTGCGCTGTGAGCCATTCAGTCTGGAAGGAGTAGGGATAATGCAATGCATTCACTTCTCTAGCCCTTTGGCAAGGCGTTTACTTCTAATGTGACCAAGGACCTTGTAATTTGGTGACTGGTGAATTGAGCAGGGTTGGTACAAATGCAGAGAAATGTACTTACACGTTGATCGCTTGAGTTAATAAGAAGCTGATGACGTTGTAGTTTATGAAGTACTTGTTTTGTTGTGTTTATTTTCTTATGTCCTATAGAACTCTGTGGACTTTGGTATGCTGCTGTCAGTCTCTAGGAAAACAGGTTCATATTGCTTGTATAATAAAGTATTAATTTCAGTTAGCACCCCTGCCCTAATAAGTACTATATCTTGATATGGTTCTATCCCAGTTACAAAAGAGGCAAAAGGTGCCAGTCAGTAAAATGAAGCACAAAGGCCATTTCTTTCTACACAAACTGCAAATCTGGCAAGAAAATCTGCTGTGTTCCTATTTATTTTAAGAGCATTGGCAGTGTGTGTATTTAGTTGTATTACAAAATAGCGCAAGCAAAATTTTAAAATATCACTGGGTCTTTCAGAAATAAACTTATTTTCTGGTAGGAACTGGAAGGTTGACTTTTGGAAATGTCAGTTCATCAATTTAAAATATTGTTTTACCTTGCTTTGTATTGCTGATTGTGGGTTTTGAGTTCTGTGTATGGCAGGAAGAGCTATGCAGATGTAATGTAACAGTGAGCCTTAGCTAGGGCTAAGAGATTGGCAGGTGACTGTGGGATCAAACCAGGTGGATTCTGACATCATGCCAAATCATGGATCACTATTACTAGCATGTGTCCCCAGGTTTGCACATGTCTTCCCCATCACGTGAGGGAGGAAATTTGCAACTTCTCTTGATGGTTTGAAGCAAACCGCAATTTGGTGCAATTTGGTGTCGTGTCCAAACCCAGCAAATCCCAGGTTGTTCTAACCACAGTTGGTGACCGTGCCAAAATCTCAGCTCAGTCCTGGTTTAGATTTGCCTACATTATACATTTTACCTTTTGAGTTAAATGATAAAGGCAGCACACCATCTTGCTGAAGTTTTTATTTAGTTGGAGAGAGGTAACAGCTGATTCTCCTCACTATATTTCATTAATAAAAAAAAACTAACCCCCCAACTTTTAGAGGAACTATTGAATTAAAAACACAGTTGAACTTCTTAATCCTCCGATTCAGCATTTGAAATGTTAATCTGGATTACTACCAGTTTGAACACTCACCACTTGATAGAAATCTCAGATATTTCTGTTTAGAAGAACCTTATAGCCCCTTGTAAACTGTATACTTATCTTGGTCAAACAGGTGAGTTTAATTGCAGTCTAGTTTCATTTTACCATAATTATGACAAGGCAGATTGCAACCCTCCTAGGAACCTCAGAAAAACATTTAAGGGCTAAGGAAAGTAAAAAGAGTCTGTGTACTGAAAAAAGATTCCCAGGTTTTGTTCAGCACACAGTGAGTGGTTTTTTTTAGTCTGTCAAAGGCTAAAGCTCTTCCAAGTGCAATAGACATTATTATTATTATTATTATTATTATTATTATTATTATTTTAATTAATTACTGTATACAGCTTTTCAACAATTTTTTACAGAGAAAATCAAATAACTAAATGGCTCATATTCACACAAGTGGTAAATAATGCACAAGAAAATCAATAATAAAATAGTAACCTACTTTGGATTTCACATTTAAAGGCTACAGTAGCATTGAAACTGCCCTGATTAGGTTAAAAATATGCAGGGCACATATGCAGAACATATGTGCCCTGAGCCTGCTCAGTTTGTGCCTACAAATGGCATTTCCGTGTGATTGGTTGTGCCATAGAGTAGATTGGAATGTGCATTTTAAATACTTGTTTGAAAGTGTTTACCACTGATAGAAAGACAGTGCAGATAGACCACATTCGTATACTGCTGATTTGGCAAGTGATATGTGGTTAGAAGCCTGCTGTCATGCATAGGTTACCTTTGCTGAACCAGGGAGTTAAGTACAAAAACAAGATGAGGAGAGCTGACGGCAGGCAGATAAGCAGCACAGATTTGTCGTCTCTACAGAGTGGGCGATCGTGGCCTAAAAAGTGGATGTAGAACTGGGGAACTTTATCTTACTTTGAAACTTCTCTGGTTGCCATATCTGGTGTCTTGAGTGCAGAATTCCTCAGTGGTCCTAGACATGTGTATAAAATACGGTATGTATTCCATGCAGAAGTGGTGAAGGTTTTTTGCCTGCTGTAAATAATTTTTCCAACCACAATCCAGCAGCAGGTCTGCATGTGCAGGTACTTCCGTATCTGCGATTCTCACCTTAGACATTGTAGTGCCAGTGGGGAAAAACCATGCAGCCAGCTTTTCTCATTTCTTTTTTTCCTAGTTCACCTCTGTTTTTGGAGATATGCTTCTGTGCAAGATATTGCACTCCACAAGATTTGTTGCCTGTTGCCTAATCCCCTGTGCCTTGTATAAATATCAGCAGTTTTCTGGTTCCTCAAAACCCCATGGATATATACAGTATTGCCATGGAATATGGAGTTTCTGTTCAGAAGTACTATACGACAATCGCTGAGAGACCTGCCGTCTGTCTGTCTTTTGAAGTCATCTAGGCTAGAGGCTGCCACAGTTTCCTGTATAATTGGATTCCTTAAACAGATTATGTGCTGCTTGATGGTAACATCGACCATTTCATTTTCTGTCTATTTGAAGAGAGATAGTGTACACTGTATTTGCATATTTTGAACTTGAACCAAAATATTACAGAGTAATCACTACATATATTTTTATACCCCACAACACTCCTTTTCCCCTCCTCTGTCTGGGGTTCCTTGTGAGAAACTATGCTAAATTTTATTTCTTCTGAACAAAATCACATGTACCGTACTTTCCTTATAGAATTCTTACTATATTTAGGACCCAGCCCTATCCAGCTTTCCAGCACTGATGCAGCTGTGCCAGTGGGGCGCACGCTGCATCCTGCTGCGGGGGGGGGCAGTCACAGAGGTCTCCTCAAGGTAAGGGAACGTTTGTTCCCTTACCTCAGGGCTGCATTGCAGCTGCATCAGCCCTGGAAAGTTGGATAGGGTTGCACCCTTGGTTATCTATAGCGCTGTGCACAATTACATGCATTTAAGATGTGTTGATTTAATGCTGTTTTAAGTATGCATGACACTGTGGGTTTGCCATTTTTTTTTTCAAATCAATGGAATTATGGAGTTGATTGTACTTTAGTAATGCCATAGTATGCCACACATAGTTCATCTCCATGAGATTTGTATTGACCTACTACTTTAAGATTTTTGGGATTATAATCTCGATTTTAACTTTGTTTCCTCTCCCCCACTTATAAATTTATTAGAAATTCTTCAAAGGTGAATTTGATCTGAACAAATTTATAATTGAGATATTTTACCTGGATTGAGAATTGGTAGTACCGTACTGTGATCGGTACAAACCAGTTTGCAGATTATTCATTTGGGAATTCTAGCACCTGGGTATTTCCAATGGAGCAGGAAATATTTGCATAAATCTTTAATCACATAGAAATAACCCGTGGAGGAGTTGCATTCATGAGGAAACATGTTGTGCAACTAAATTGCATGTTCTTGTGTGAGTGTGTTTCTACATTGGCTAAAGTAGGTAAGTGGAAATATGAGAGCACATAGAAAGAGGAAGGTGTTCTGTTGGAGGCGAACAGTGTTCAGCTTAAAAGACTGTATATTATTAGATATGGGATTTTATCATTTCCAGAAGCTATAGATAATATATGACCGAGGGAGCCTGCACACAGCTCACTAGTCATTGAGTTAGGCCTGCTGGGTGCCTAAGAAACCTCCTTTTTGAAAACATTCTTGGTCATGGCTGGTGAGTTGTGCTTGGTGCTGCACATTACAAGTTATGCAGGCCTGAGTTATATGAAGAAATAAGAGTGGTCCAAGATATGGAAAATGCAGAGTTCTTTGTTGGCATCATAGTGGGATTTGTTTGGATGTTATCTTGAGTTCCCAGGAAGATATTAGGAGTGGGCTTAGACCTGTACCTTTGCTCTTCTTGTTACAGGGTGAAGTGAATTACTGAAGAGATCAGATGGTTATTTCAATGTGATATCTGTCCAGATAGTTGAGAAGATTTACAGCCCAATCTTACTTAGTTCCCCGTGCAGTGATGAAGCTGCCCCAGTATGGTGCCTGCTGAATCCCGCGAGAAAGTTTTGACCTCTGGAGGCCTACTCGGGGCAAGGGAACATTTGTTCCATTCCCCTGGGTTAAGCTGTGCAGGCTCACTGGGTCTACTCGGACTTGCACCAGCTGTAGAACTGGCGCATGTCCGTGTGGACCCAGGTTGGGAGATAGAGGGCAGGAAGGGAGTTAGGATATCAGCGTACACTGCTGCCATCCATACCACCCCTTTCCTGGCTGCAATCTGCCCTCCTCCCCGTTCCTCCCCCTCCCTGCCCTGCAGTCGCGTCAGAAGGACGCACGTCACCGGGGAGCGGGGCGCGCACGTCACCTTTAATGACGCGGCCCCCGCGTGTGATGTCACGCGCAGGCCCAGAGCACCCCCCGTGCCGTTTTCGGCTCATTTTGGAGCCAAACGGACGCTAGGGTGGGCGGGCGGGCCCAGCTCCATTGCCAAACTGTAAGTGCGGGGGGGGTCGCGCGTCACCCTTGTGCGCGCAACACCCCTGGCGGCCCGCCCCGTGCGCTTCCCTTTGTCGCCGCCCCTGCTGCTCTGTTCCACCCCTCCTCACCTCTACCCCTCTGCGCTAACTTACTGGTGCCGGTGGGCGTCCCTGGTCTAGTGGCGCATAAACCTGGCTGCTTGCCACTTGTGGCAGTGGCCTGGGCACGCCAAATAGCTTGTTGCCTTTTGCGACAGCCTTAAAGGGCCTTACACATCTGAACAAGCGGTCGAGCGGCACAAGGCCGAATAGGATTGGGCCATAAATCTCCCAGTATCTGGAAGATCCTGCATGAAATAACCAGAAATAACCATCTGTTTGACCATTTCATTCACCTGGCAGTGTCAGGGTAGGAGACACAGAAGCTTGAGGCCTGTTCCATGTCTTTTGGGAGAAACATAATAATAGAAGTTCATACAGTTATAAGCTATATATCCTGGTAGATTATTACAGAAGCACTTACTCAGCTGTTGTTTTAATGATCAAGAAGTCTCTGTCTGCCAAGATGAAACTTACAGTAAATTATGTAGACTACTGAATTATGCCGGTTTTCTTGAATGAAGCCACCTGGGTTTAACTTGAGTTTTAGAGTGGCATACAACAATGAGTTTAATTGTTTGAGAGTTCATTTCGGTAAAGAAGAGACTTTCTGAAAAGCAGGATTATTACAGGGTCCCTGTACAAGCCTTCCGGAAAGGCTTGTGCCTTTTGCAATCACAAATAGTTTGTGTGAATAAGCTTTGGTTGTGAGTTAATCTACATGCTTTAAGAGCTTTACAGCGCAATCCTATCCAATTTACACCACCGGTGTAACCAGTGGTGCAGTGAGAACGAGAGACCCCAGAACAGAAAGGGGATTCAAATCCCCTTCAAAGGGGATTTGAATCCCCTTTCCGTTCTGGGGCTCGTTCTCGCTGCACTGCTGATTACACCATTGGTGTAAATTGGATAGGATTGCGTTGTTAGACTTGTATCTGTTTGTGGCAGATCTGTGTGAAAATTCAATTTTGATATCAAATTCGTTCTATATATTTAACGTTTTGGTTATTGTACCATTTTCAGTTGTGTACGTTTAGCACTGTTTCTTCTTTTGTTTCGCAACTCTTGCTCTTTCAACTTGCTGTGTAGAGCATTTAAATGGCCATTCTTATAGTCCTGCTTTGCTGTTCCCTTCATCAGTGACTTCAATGACATCAGTGACTGTAATGTTTTAGCTTGAGATGGGGGCAGATTCTCTCTTCCTATGTACCTTGTCATTCAGTCAGTTCTATTGAACGCTGTAATTATCAACCATATCGTGGAATCTGTTGATGCTGGGCGTTGTGTGTGAAGGAGCTATAATTAAAATGGGACTATCTGCCCAACTGTCTCCATGGTATTGGGAGGACACAGCAGCTATGCGTATTTCATTTTCAGCAGGTCACATCCACTTGCAAGATTGAACAACGCATGTTAGGATTGCATGTCTGTCCCTTTTTGTCTGATCAATAATGCATGCGCAATTGAAAGGTTTGTATGCGTCAAAGTGATTAGATGACCATCCAAGGGCGTGGTAACTACTGAACAACATGCCCTATCCTGGCTGGTTGTGTACCTGCAGCTATAATTTTCTAGTTGTGTGACTAAAATATGCAACTATAAAAATCCTGGCAAGGTGGAGAAAAAAAAATCTGTTTCAGCACTTGGAATCATAAGAGAACAATTATACTTCAGCAATTTTTCTTCTTGTGGTTTGTTTTAAAGTTTAACAGTGGAATAAATCATTCAGCAACCTTGTGTGCATTTCTCTTTCCAGATAGGGTTCATGAGGACAATAGGTCAGTTTATGCTATTAACCTGGCTTGGTTGAATTTATTCATGCGCCGTTCTACTGCAGTGTAGTCGTTGCGTGGGCTTTAGTTCTTGATTACTAGAATTCCTAAAAGTGTAAATTTCTCTTGATTCCCCCCCCCCCCCGCTTTGCAAGGTAAAGTAATGTTGTGCTTTTCTATGACCGCTTTTTCCACAGTGAAAAAACCATTTGTGAGTACTGTGGTTAACATGTCAGTGATCCTAAGCTTATTTAGAAACATCATGTATCTTTCATGTGTTTCCTCTGTCTTCCTTCCTGGTTTTATTTCTTAACCATGTTCTTCTAGTCTGTGGTCACATACCAAGATGATTTAGAAAGAGAGTTTCGCAATGTTTTCTTAAGTAAGCGATTGAGTCATGGATACAGCATTCTGCAAGTTTGCGTTGCAATTTTGCATTGCACTGTAAGTGCAAAAATTTAACTGCTTGGTTTGTAATGAACTTGCCCTTGGCCAAGAGCTTAACGTAGATGGCCAAATTGACCTTGGGTGGTTGATGCTGGGTGGTCTTTTTTAGTCGCACTTGGACACTCTATGTGTGCTTTGAATTCTGAACTCTCCTCACCTGTGCATGACCCAGGTAAGGATGCTACCCCGGCACTGTTGCTCATTGAGAGCAATTCATAGACCCCAAAGGCTAGTTTGTGTAGGGGCTCTTGTTAGAATAATAGTCTTATTGATTAAAAATATAAGATTTTAAAATGGTTTGAATCCGTATAGCAATATGTTTTGCTTGTTTTCTACCCTTTTACAGGATAGTAATTTCTGACTTAATCTCCCCCCCCCCCCCGTGTTGCTTTAGGGAGAAACTCCACATTGCACACAAGCATGTGTAGTTGCTGCTTCTTGACAGAGTGGGCAGTTTGCAGCAGAGCAGCAATGTTTCTGTTGCTTTAACCTTGATCACCCTGCAGCCTGTTCCAATGTACTGTATTGTGGATCAAATATTGTGAATTGCACAACACAGTCCCCAAATGTCATCTGAGGGAGATGTCCTAATTGTAGTCTGGCATTAATGAGAGAGATTAAGAGAATATGTAAATCAACTCCATTTGTTCAGCTCACACAATATTTCAGCTTCGGTGCTCAGTGTTTTTTTGTTAAACAGTGACACAATTTATTAATCCTTTGAATGACACAACGGTTGTGTAACATGAATGACACAACGGAATGAATGACACAACATTCCTTTGAATGACACAACGGAATGTAACAAAAGTGATTTAACGAGCTGTCTGAGAATAGGTCATTGTATAAATGAGCTCTAAGTTAATGGGTCACCACAGGCAAGTTAAGGTAAAAGCCGTTTTTTGGCCTTTGTGGCTTCATTATGATAAGTCAAGTGTACTTGAAAGTATTGATTTATCAGTAATTAGGTGAGCATTTCTGGAATAATGTCAAGACCTTGCTTAATTAGTTTTAGTTTATAATTTCATGGCATTGCTTGTAAGCTTTTCAGCAAATTGCATTTTGGTTAATTGTATTGTTCAGGCCGTAGAAGAACAGACTCCTTTGCAAGGGATTCTTTGGGTGCAGTTCTGGGGTTGCACACTTATTTTTTGGCACCCCTAAAATATTGTGGCACCCCTATAACATTGTTGCCCCAGGCACCAGGGCATGCTTGTCCAGTCAGGCTGGCCCTGAAGGTATTGTAGGTATGATAGCAGAGACTGCGTTAGGACCCCTGAACTCTCCACTTTAACTTGTTACCGCTCACCACATGCTGCTACTCTCAGCCACTGCCCCTTGTTGTTCTTTCCTATTTTGACACTTGTTTTTTACCCGTGGCTGAATTAGGGATTATGCCACCGACCTTTTCTGACTGTTGCAAGGATTACTGTGCTAATGATGGGAAACGATTTGGACACTTGAAGTATGCTACATAAATGCCTATGGTTGCTTAAAAGGAATAACAGTTTTTCCCCAGTGGAAAAGAGTGATGGAGTTTGTTCATGATACAGTAGGTGAATACCGTTCTGCTACGTTAGATGACGGTTGTCATTTATATTTTATTGCAGGCAGGGTTGACAGCCATCCGAGATACCTTTTCAGGTATTGTGTGCAACCTGATTTAGGACAGCAGATGGGATTTAGGTGACTGTTAGGACTTGAATTCTTTCATTTGGAGGAAGTAATCTCTTTGAAAAACTAAAAAGGATGAGTCGAGAAGAAAGTTTTAGCTCTTTACAAGATGTTAGATGTTTGAGTTTCTAAGAGTGACTGTAAAGTAAACATTGAAAATGGATAGCTGGGAATTTATTAGAGGGCTGGTGGGAAGGGCTGGGAATTTCTTAGATTTATAAATGTCTCTTTAAGGAAATAGTATTGGGTTTTATTTGGAAGCATCTGATAAAAGTAAACTGTTGTTTAAAGGACCCTGTTAATTTGGGCAGGGTTCGTTTTGGGAAAATATTGAAGTAGCGTAAACAAAAATCACAGGGGGGATAGTGCTGTGTCTGTGTCCTGCCTGAAAAAATACAGCTGTTTCCTAAAGAGACTCTGCAGACATTAGTAATTGTAACTTGCGTTTTATTTGGCATGAACACTAACTGTAAACTTGTTTTTTCCTCTTTGTGCAGTATGTATGACCAACTGCCCTACGTTGATTGTCATGGTTGGCCTCCCAGCAAGAGGGAAGACCTACATCTCCAAAAAACTGACACGCTACTTAAACTGGATTGGAGTGCCTACAAAAGGTTAGTATGCTTTACCTTACCATAAAAAGATTAGGGAAAATGGGTTGCTTAACATTTTGTTGTCCTATAACTGTTTTCAGGGTAATTAAATTGGTATGTAACCTGTGGTTAGAAAAATTGGGCAGATTTTTGCCTGATATAATTCAGTTATTTTCTCATAACAGTTTGATATCAGTTCACGCATGAAATGCAGCTTCTTCTAGCTAGGAGGAGGAGGTAAAATCCCAAGAGGCCAGGAAGAGGAAACTATCACCTGGAGGGAATATAAGAGTGTCTCTCTTTAAAAAAAATCTGGAAAAAAGGCTGTACCTTGTCACAGTAATGGTTTAGAAGAAGCATTCATTGGTGTTTAGGCTAATGATGAAGATAGATGAAAGGTCTAAGAGGGGGAGTTTATTTTTCATAAAACTACTCATAAATTTTTAAAAATAATAAATCTGTATATTTGCCCAGAGTCCCATAAAGGAAGAGCAAGTGCAAAAGATCAGGCACTTCTACTTTTTGTTCTTATGTTTTAAACTTCTCATGTAGCCCATTCCTATGCATGGTTACTTAAAAATTAGTCCTGCTTTTTTCAGTGAGTCTTGTTGTCATCTGTATGTACATTGGCAGGCAGGCAGCCTGCTGTTTTATGTAGTCCAGTCTTTAAATGGCTAATGTGCTCTTAGATTGACATTACTTGCAGCTAGTGTCAGGCCAGTAAAAACCAGCAGCATAATTAGAATTGTGTATTTTGATTGTGGTCACTGGGTCTGTTAGAAATGGTTGTGTTTGCCACAGGTGAACAAGTTTTTAAAATGTTCTTATGGATTAAAGAACTATAACTTGAACACTAACACAAACTAAGAATGTGAGGTGGTAAAGAAATATAGAACATTATTCATTGTCCTCCTTTGCAACGGAATGCTTTGATAAAGCCAGACAAGTGTAAGCTGGGTAACCAAGACCCTGTGTGAGTGCATTTGTTTATCTGTGTGACATAAGTAGGCAATTCTGGAGGCTGTCCGGGGACAGCCTGAGGATCCTAGATGGTAAATATGAGATTCTCTCCACTCCAACAGGGCTTATTCCTAGGTAAGTATGCATAGGATCGCAGCCTAGTGGCGTGGATGAGATTATGTATGTAAATTATCTGAGAAAGTAATGGGATGATGGGTAAAGTTCAAATCCAGGTTCAAATCTCCGCTCAGCCACGAAGCTTCCTGGGTGACCTTGGGCCAGTCACTATCTCTCAGCCCCACCTACCTCACAGGGTTGTTGTGAGAACAAGGAGGGGAGGAAATATGTACACCACTCTGAGCTCCTTGGAGGAAGGGTGGTATAAAAATGTGAAAAATAAAATAAATAAAAATAAAGTGGAGACGAAACTCAACTTGATTTTCTTTCTTGATTTTTTCCACACAGAATTTAATGTTGGTCAGTATCGACGGGACTTGGTAAAAACATACAAGTCCTTTGAGTTCTTTCTGCCAGACAATGAAGAGGGCCTGAAAATCCGAAAGTAAGTTTGGGAATGCCTTTTCCATTTGCTTTGCAGTGGTGTTTTGATCCAAGGAGTGTTTTGTGTTGTCACCATTAAAGCAACTGTTTACCAGCTAGTTGTCACTTTAAGGAGATGGAAAGTGAGATAACCGTCTGAAGGGGAAATAAATGAAAGACCCTGAGAGCTGCATTTCTGCCTGACATATGGTGACTCATTCAGAAGAAAGATTATACAAGGATTGTATACTGTTAGTACTGCTGTACCAGCAGTGTTAATTGGAGCAAAGCCCTTAACCTGTTTGCATTTAAGTGGGGGTTTTGAATGTCTTCGTAAGATAAGTTCATTCCCAATGTTTATATTATACAAGAATGATAGGAAAAAAGTAAATGCTATGTATATTAATTTAGGACCATTTTCAAGAATATAATTATGCTGTCTCGTCTCTTCTTAAGACAGTGTGCCTTAGCAGCACTAAGTGATGTTCGACGATACCTCAGTGAAGAAAATGGGCACGTGGCAGTAAGTGTTTTTTTTCCTCTTTTGCCAAGGGAAAAACCATTAGTTGACTGCACAGCTGCCTTCTAAATACTAGTTGATCAGAGATCCTATCCACTGTGAAGTCTTGATTGGATAGCTGACGATGTCTGCTTGCTTTTATCAATGTTACCACAAAATGACATCATAACACAGGCAAAGAAATAGAAATATGAAAAAACCTTCTGCAGACATAAGTGGAGTGTTCCCTGGATTCAGTTTACTGTGTGATGCCACTCGTATGTCTTACAGCCCAATCCTAACCAGCGCTGGATCTGTGGGGCCGAGCAGCCCACGCTGTATCGAGGGCTGGAGGTCTCCTCAGAGGTAAGGGGACATTTGTCCCCTTACCCTGCGTAAAGCCCCAGCCTGGGGCTACTTGGATCTATGTGAGCCTCAGGGCTGGCACAGATCCGAGAAAATGGAAAAGGCCTGGGAGAGGGCATAGGATTTGGCGCATACCAGCGCTGCCAATCCCACCCCCTTGCCAGGCTCAATCCACCCTGTCTCTGCCCTCCCCCTGTCCTGTTACACCCCCTCCCCTGGCCCCTGTGCCGCCTGGAGCAAACCTTTCCTGCTCCAGCGCATGGTGCTCCTGGCTGCAGCACCAATGGGACAGCGCTAGCCTTCCCACCTGCACCCACTTCCTTTCCGGGTGTCACAACGTGCTATATGGCACGTTTGAGACACCCTAGGCCAGGCCAGCGCAGCAGTTGCTGTGCCTGCCTAAACCAATGATAGGATTGTGCCATTAAACTTTTATAAAAAATTTCCCTCCACTAGCTACTGACTTCACTTCCCTTAATGCAGAATTAAGGTGAAATATGATTCAAACTAATGAAAGTTTTATTACTGACTTGACATTGGATGTGTATTAGAGCATCAGTTCTCAAAATGGTGGGTCGTGAGCCACTATGAGAACCGGATGTTGTCCCCTGCCACCTTAAGGCGCAGGGACAGCATCGCAGTGGCGATCCCGGGAATCGCCACCGCAGACAGTGATTACAAGCACTTCTGGTTTTCGTCTGAAAACCGGAAGTACTTGTAATTGCCGCAGAGTGGTGATCTAAAGCTCAAGGAAAGGCCCGCAGAGGAGTCTGCAAGCCTCCCCGCACCCTCCGGAGCGCTCCAGGCCCCCTGGTAAGTGTTTCAAGTCTGTTCTTGTTTCTGGTGTCGGCGATCCACGGGATCGTTGCTGCTGCTGAGCCCACCCCAGCAAATACTCCAAGTTCTCCCTGCCTTGTGGGGAGAACTTTGAGAACCACTGTGTTACGAGTGATACGTTTAAGAACTATAAGGAAAGGAAAGAAGAAACAAACAACAGTAGACAGGCTCATGACCCCTGTATTGTAAATTTTGCTTTTCAAAGTATCTTTCTCGTTTGAATCACCGTGTTCAGCTTCTTAGTGCTGTAAATTATCACCAACATTGAAGTGTTTACATTTTTCTCTTCTTACCCTCCTCCCTTCATTATTCTAAGTTTTGGCAATGGCTTAGAGTCGGACCTTGTATGATTTCCTTCAGGACAGAAAAAAATGATAAGCAAGTGGCAATGCTTCCGCCTCAGTCATAGAGCTGACTTGTACTTAATGAATTTGTATTCTGTGTTGTTTTTTTAAACTGGAAAGTTTTTCTGTTGTAAACTTTTTTGTTGACTAGGGACCTTCTTGTAGAGAGGCCTTCCAGAAAATGTACCATCTACTTCTCCTTTGTGGTGTTGCACAAGGGCAAGCATGAACACATCCACTGGAACGCGTGGGAAGGGCATGACATATCAAGATAGCAGTTCAGTCTTCCCACGGATGTCGTGTTTAACATTGTTTGTTGTTTGGAAACGATTAATTCAAGTCCGCCTACATCATAGCATATTTCAAAAGGTTAAATCCCATCCTAACGGTCTCTGTGAATCAAATCTAAGGGGATTTGACAATCTAGGCCTAAATGTGTTATTCCTTGACAAGTGTTAGAAAATAAGATATGGGAATGATGTCAATTAGAAAATAAGTTTGTGGAACACTGGACTTTGCTTTTTCAATACTGGTTTGAGAAATTTAGTGAAACTATTTAACCATATATATTTTTCCTTGTTATAAAAGTGGGTTCTTTCTGATGACCATTTTCCTGTTTTTTCTGTAATCTGAGAACTTTTTTTTCCAGTAGAAGTTTGAAAACAAGAAAGGAAAATGGACATTGTGAAATTTTTGGAAAAATCATGTTGCTCAGTTTTATTTTTTAAGTGTGTTAGTTTTAGGGACTTCCTGAGTTTTGCTGGTAAATGATTGCAGTTAATCTTTGATCTATTTTTAGTATATTCATTTATTTTAGGAGAGCAAATTGCTCAGTTATAATTAAAACCAATCATTTTAAGCAGCTAGTTTCAGCTTAGGCACAGATCAATACATTGTAGAAGTAATTTGTTTTTTCTTGTTACTGAAGCTTAGTAGATCCATGTCAGTTGTGCTAAGATTCCTGTCCCTTAAATAGTGCTAATGTGGTATATTCATACCTGTATCTTCCTTTCTGTTTTGTTCATGGAAATATAGTGAAACAAGAGCTGTGGTTCCATGCGTGCTTGGGAACAAGTGCCAGTGAACTCAATGGGATAATGTTTGCGCAAACATATATTGGATAGGGGATATTTCGACAGCTTCCCATGAATGTGATATGGGTACTTGTGGAATAAAATGCAGGCAATCTTGGCCCCCTAGTGTGGAATGTGACAAGACAGGAGGGAACATGCATTTCCTCGGTGCACGTACTACCTGGGTGCACGTAGTTTTGCAGAAGCATGCATGCTGTTTGCAGGTATCTGCAAAAAGAAAAAAAGTGACAGAGCTGTTCGCTTTGGTGGCCAATATGCTCTGTCCAGGCTGTAGCTGCTCTTGTCCCTCTAAAGCTGTTTTGTTGCTCCTATAGGTTTTTGATGCTACAAATACTACAAGAGAACGCAGAGAAACCATTTATAAGTTTGGTGAGGAAAATGGGTATAAGGTGAGTTAAGAGCAAAAATGCTAGAGTGGCATAGTGGTGCGACAAACTGATTTTTGTTGTTGTCAACGTGTGACTAAGTTTTATGATGGCATTAACTGGCAGCTTCATGTGATATTTATCATAAGTGGGCATGTAGAAAAATGCCTTTGCTGCTAAGCTATGCTAATTGCAGCTCATACTGTGAAGTTAATCAGTAGCTCCGTTTTCTGGGGTCGGTCAAAGTAATCATGAGCAATAGCTCCTGTTTTCACTGGCTGAGAGAGGATTGATTGTGTTGTGACCATGATAGTCGTCTTGTAACATCTCTGATAATAGGCTTAACAAATAATGTTTTATGTAACAATTAATAGATTATCACATTCAGTTGCCTTATTTATAGCGCTTCTCTGTAGCGGAAGGCTTTTGGGGGGCATATTTTCTTAGTATGCTCATACATCCAATGACCAAGAAAGGCAGTATACAGGTGGGCCCCCATATCCACGGATTTGCTATCCACGGTTTCAGTTATCCACTGATCGTGGGGACCCCCCCCCCAGGCTTTTACTTTTTCCCCAGTAAGCTTTGTTTCTTCCTTAAACAAACAGGAGAAGCAACCTCTGGCTGCTTATTGCAGGCACGTAGAATGAGACTAAGTCCTAGAGAGGCTCTGCAAGGTTAACAGAAACCTTGCAGAGCCTCTCTAGGACTTAGTCTCGTTCTACATGCCTGCAATGGAGGCTGCTTCTCTGTTTGTTTTAAGGAAGAAACAAAGCTTGCTGAAAGAAAAATAAGAGCTGGGGGGGACGCATGCCTGCCTGCAAGGGCGGTAGGGTGGGGCCCCCTCAGGAAACCATGGAGGGTGTGTTTGCTCCTATCCACGGTTTCAAGTATCCACATAGGGGCCTGGAACATATCCCCAGCGGATATGGGGGGAGTACTGTATAAATACTGTATATTATTTTATATTATTATTATCCCCTACAAAGCACTAAGCATGATTTTGATTAGCAGTTAGCAATACGACAATTAAAAACATTAACATTGGAGCTTAAATACTGATAGGAATACTCTATCTGTACCCACCCCTTACCGGTACTGATTTTGTATCAGTTGCTACTTCATCACAGCAGACTTCACTGAAAGAGAAATGATATAGTATGACTATATCCTGCGTTTCTTTTCAGCTGCCAAGCGCTGCGCTTTCTGATCTGAATCGTGCTGGGCTGCATTGTGGGTCCCATACTGTTTTATGGGCTTTAGCCATGATGCCACCTGGTTTTCCTGGCATGATTGCCTTCTCATTTTACAACTGCTTTATTAAAACCATGCTGTATGAAAATGCCCAAAACTATTTGGAAAAAAATTATATATTTCTCTCTGAAATTCAACATCTTGCAAGAAGAATATTTGAGGCCAAAGTATATCTTGTAAAAATAAATGTGAAGATGACTAGACTAGTGTGTGTTTGCAGTACTGGTCACTAGATCAGTTCTAATTTTTATCTTGTTTTCTTTCCTCCATAAATGTGGTTCCTGTTTGGCTCAAAGACGTTTTTTGTTGAGTCAGTATGTGTTGATCCAGAGGTCATCACTGCAAACATTGTGGTAAGTAGGCAACTTTCTTAAGACGTTTATTTTATACTGCACAGAACCAGTCATGTGGTGGTGGTTCCCTCCCAAATCTTATTTAGTTTTGTAATCTTGGTTTTGGACTGAGGGAGTGCACATCGGCGATTTTTCAGGGAATTTGCTGCTGCTGTTTGCTAAAGCAAGAGTACAGGTCATGCTGCAAACTGCTTCCTGGTTTTCTGTGGAAAATCTTGCACGGCATTAGAGGTACAAAGTTTTGTCATAATTGTGTGAACTCCCACATTGTCCTGCCCAGTTTCTGTCACTATCATTTTTATCTATTGATTAAAAAATGTTTTGAGTCTTTTTTTAAGGTAACGTGCAACACTTCACCCTTGTACCTGTTCGCCCAGACTCATGTTATCTGTTAGACAAAGCCCCAATCCTGACTCTTCTAGTATCTCTTGTCATAGCTGTTTCGTGATCTCATTGCAAGCATTTCTCTCTCTCTCTTTAACAAACACTTTGTAATATATTTATTTGAAGAGAATTTTGAGTGTGTGGGTGCATGGTGCAATTGTGCAGAATCAGCATTGGCGGTGGGGATCCATAGTTCTAAGAGAAGGGTAAAGGAAACTCATGAAGTTTATTTCTGAGTTGCCAAACAAGTAAAATCAAACCAAATGCAACACAAATGTTTGTGTGGGTACAGTCTTATTGAAATGGGAACAGCAGCACCATCCTATTAGGTTCACAAGAAGCAGAGAACAACCATTCACCAGCGAGGTCACTAAACTTTTAAGATTCTTTTAAAACTTAAAATAATAAAGTTTCTTATAGCCCAATCCTATGCATGTCTACTCAGAATTAAGTCCCATTATAGTCGATGGATCTTACTCCCAGGTAAGTGTGGATAGGATTGCAGCCTCAATGACTTTTCTTAGGATCCACAAACAGAGAGTGACTCTAGCTCTTGTTCCCTAATAAGGTGTTGTCTGTTCTCCTGTTCGAGACTAATTTAACTGGGGAATTCTTTTACTTAACTATTGATAACCAGTAGGTTAACTTTCTTTTTGGGAAACTCCTGTTTATTTCTCTTTCTTAATTAGCAAGTGAAACTGGGAAGTCCTGACTATGTTGATTGTGGTAGTGATGAAGCTACAGAGGACTTCATGAAAAGAATTGAGTGCTATAAGAATTCGTACGAGACTCTAGATGAAACTCTAGACAAGTAAGTGGCCTATTTTGTTTATCTGCAGAATATATTCAGTGAAGTTGCTGTCGAACAAAACTAGCTATGTGTGTTTTCAGAAATGAAACTTTCAGCTAACACTATCATACTGAACTGGTAGAAAACTTCAGCTCATAATCATTTGCATGTATAGCTCTCTGTGTATAAAGAGCTATATATACCAGGGGTGGCCAAACTTGCTTCATGTAAGAGCCACATACAATAAACTTCAGATGTTTGAGAGCCGCAATATTTAAGAAACATTAAAATTCTTAAATATATTTACTCATCATGAACATTAAACATATGTTTTAATCCAGTGGACTCTCAGTTTATACCTGGTAAATAATTATAAAGCTTGAAAAATTCTTATTTACCTTTTTATATTAAATTGTGATGCAAAAAAGAGCTCAGCCTCAGCCAACATATTTCCGAGAGCCGCACATTATACTTCAAAGAGCCACATGTGATATATACACCCTGTATATATCAAGCCACCCTTGATATATACAGTGGCCTCTTTGCAGGGTGGGTTCTCTGTGATGCACTCTCTGCTCCTTGGAAGAGGCACAGTTATGTTCTTAACAACAACAACAACAACAACAACAACAAAAAACCCAGACAAGTTTGAGAGATAAATGTTTTGAAATGTCTTGTATAAGCAATGGCTGTGTGCCAGGGTATAGATATGACTGTCTGAAACTGCATCTTCACATCTCAATTTATTAAGGCTGTAATAGTAATGTGTACCCCTCAGTTCCTCTCCTCCAAGCAGTCAACTTCTTAATAAACTCTCTGGTCCTTATGGACCATGTCCCAGCTCTTGCAGGCTCTTTCTCTTTGTGTCTGTTTCTGTGAAGCTTGAATTCTGGGAGGTTTTGAGCCTGGGCTGCTCACTCCTGAGGAAACAAGCCACCTATCCATACACATTCCCTCCACCTACAAATTTGACATGAACAATAGCTTATTGAATCTTGGCTTTCTAGGGTGCTACACAGTAAGGTACCCAAGGAGTGATTTCCCCCCCCCCAAAAAAACACCCTTAATTATAGTAATCGTAAAGTTTAAAATGACATCTTGTGCATAAGCAATCCGCACAGTTTGTTACAAACAAGAGAGTACATATACTCTGTACATTGCCTGAAAGCTTATGGGCCGTGCTTAAAAGAGATCCTAAGCAATGCAAATTCCTATAAAAATTTCCTAAACAAGGTATAGGAATGGTTTATTTCTTATCCTAACAGGGATCTTTCTTATATTAAAATAATGGATGTTGGAAGAAGTTACCTTGTTAACAGAGTATTGGACCATATCCAGAGTCGGATTGTTTACTACCTCATGAATATCCATGTAACTCCTCGCTCCATCTACCTCTGTCGACATGGTGAAAGTGAATTAAATCTAAAGGGAAGAATAGGAGGAGATACTGGGTTGTCCTGTAGAGGGAAACAGGTATGTGCTGTCTGTCTAGTAATGATGCTTTTTCCTTTCTCCTCTCCAGCTACTCTACATCTAGCCATTGTTTTAAAAAGAAATGTTAATGTTTGAACTTGTATCTGTGTTGCTTTTGCAACACGGATCTCTTTTCCTTGTGAGACTGAAGATCAGTAGAGGCTTGGATTCAGCCCTCTGCGAGTGGAATTGCTTTTGGGGAATAGGCTTGCCCAGGTCCTCCTACCTACTTCTACTCTGTCCTGTGAAAAACTGCTTCTGATTAAGACCCTCTGGAATAGGGTGGGATATGACTCAGGGTAGTGGGGCGACAGCAAGAAGGGGCGAGTTAATAATATACATTGGAAGACACCCCCACCCCATATGCTTTGTGCTTCTATAATCACTCTGTTGAGTCCAAGCCGGACAATCGTTTCACTTTGGCAAAAGCATGTTGTAATATAAGAATTTTCTTTTGTGACTCTTGTTTTAAATGCCAGTAGGATTGTTCTGTTGAAGGCATACACAGAGCCTTTTTGAAAGACACCATTACCTCATAGTTACAGGAATAAGGCCTATTGAGATCTGACTTGAGTGGAGTACTTCAACTGTGATTGCCTCATGCAACTCTTTTTTTCTTTTTTTTTTTGCAGTTTGCCAAGAGCTTGGCCCAGTTCATTAATGAGCAAAACATCAAAGATCTGAAAGTATGGACAAGTCAGATGAAAAGGACCATTCAGACTGCAGAGGCTTTGGGAGTGCCTTATGAGCAGTGGAAAGTTTTGAATGAAATAGATGCGGTAAGATATCCTACATTTAAGTGGTTGTGGTTTTTATGGTGGAAGAATATATGATGCAATAATAGGGTTTGAAGCTTTCCTGTCTGCAAGGTTTGTTTTCGGTCTTTTTGGTTTGTACAGCACCTAGCTACACACGTGCCTTAACAAATAGCATTATTTATTATTAGGGTTAGAAGATAATCAAAGTTCACTTCATGTTGACTCAGGCAGCTTTGGCGACTGCTTGAAGTCTTCATCTCACCTTGATACATAGCTTTCTCAATTCAGTTAGACCTGGCATGTCTATCTTACTTCCTCACTCACAGCTAAAACATTAGCCCGAATCCTCAGTGCTTTAAAACAGAAATAACATTGTGTCCCCAGTTTGGAATTCATGAATGTATGTGGGGCGGGGGGGGGGAAACATGCAGATTGTGGCGGTCTATCTTGTGACCCTTCAATGAAAGAGTGGGAAGGAGAGAGGAAAAAATAGTATATGTTTTTGTTCTCGCAACTCTACTGTAAGGATGTTTTGTGTAGCTGGCAAGGCCAGTCAGACTGTACTTGCAACCCTAGCAGGCCTTTGAGGCAATAATGTTGTGCAAACTGCATACTAGACGATCTCGGTTCAGATAACGCAGTGACCCCAGGATGCTTTGCAGGGTCATAGGAGAGTTTGTGTTGCAACTCTCAGAATGTGAAATGCAGCTGCTTGAGATGGCAAGACGTCGGATAACTGATATTTGAATATGGATTCTGCTGCAAGTTCTTAATGTCCTTAACTTTAATCCCCTGCTAACTGGGCAAGAGGCACGTTTTCAATTGGTGCTCCTCTTATATTTAGCAGGGGGAGAGTAACTGCCCCCTTTTACTCCAGCACAGTCTCTTTTCTGGTGGCTGTTTGCTGGTGGTGTTCTGCATCTTTTTTTAGATTGTGAGCCCTTTTGGGACAGGGAGCCATTTCATCATTTGATTTTGTCTGTAAACCACTTTGTGAACTTTTTGTTGAAAAGCGGTATATAAATACTGTTAACAATAATGATCATGAAACTTATTTATATTTCGTGGTATTGTGTATTCCTTGCACATCGTATGCACAGTCTCGGAAAACCTTACAACAGCCTTGTAAGATGCATCAGTATTGATCTCATACACTGGTATCTAACAGATGGGAGTCTGGGGTGAGGGGAGAGAGCAGCTTGCCTAAGGCCATCCATTGAGGGCATAACACAGATGAGATTTCAACTGCAAACTACCCTGTTCACAGCCTAGTCTCTCGGGCATTAAGCTGGACTGTCTTTCTGATACGTTTCTTTGTGTGTTTCCCTAGGGCGTATGTGAAGAAATGACATATGAAGAAATTCAGGAAAATTACCCATTAGAATTTGCTTTGAGAGACCAGGACAAATACAGATACAGATATCCTAAGGGAGAAGTACGTGACTCTTGTTATGTTTTTCTTCTTCTTGTGAACTCGGATGCTGCTGGATGCGGTGGTGGTGGGGAAAGTGTTTCTTTTGAGGGGGAAAAAAAGGGAGTAATGTTTTTCCTCCATAGCTATGCATACTATATCTGGAAATGTACAAAATTATTTTGGATCTTGTGTGTTATTACTGAAACTGTATTGGTTCTCATTTGTATGGAGAAACATTACATCAAAGCAGCAATAATCTTATGTTCATTGCGTACCCTTTATAACTTTTCCTGGTTCAAGTTCTAGGTAAGCCTGAAAGACCTATTAGCCACTTAGGGGGTGGGCTGGTGGGGAAGTGGGCTGGTGGGGGGAAGTATCAGTCTTCTGCAGACAGTAGTCTCAAGTCATAATGTTGAAGCTAATCGCTGTCGGATGGCCTGACCTTTTGCAAACTAGCATTAGAAGTCGAGCGTTGGTAAAAGGCATTAATGAAAACAGCTGTTGCAGTGTTTGTGAAACATGCCGCATGTTTGCCGAGTGCTCTGCCTCCCATCCGTTGGCTGTGTGATCGCTATGCCTAGAACAATGGCAGAATGCAGATGGCCATTCTTTATTGTACATGTAAGCAGCCATGTTGTCATGACTGTTCAATAAGATGGAAAGCTTTCTAGAGTTGTTTGCTAAGCTTTCAGAGGAAGAACGGATGCACTTTTGTATTTGTTCTTTTCAAGTATCCTTGCTTGATGACTAATACTGGGACGATTCTGGTCGTATGCTATTCACGTGTTCCTAATGGTAGCATAGATTCACCTTCTCTACACTGTTGGTGATGTTTCCCCTGCCCCCCCCCCCCCCAAGGTGATGGTGCTTAGAGCTCTGCCAAACTGGTCAATCTTCATTCACCAATTCTCTGCTTAACCCTATCAACAAGTTTCAACTTCACTAATAACCATAATAAGATTGAGTGAAAGATGTTTCTTTAAAGGTTCATTTCTTTAAAAGTGTTCCAGCTGTTCCCAAAAGCAGTGGCAAGAAAGCATACATACCATAATTATTTTTAAATGAGTCACTAGAACAGTCACCTTACAAATTGTCAGGCAGTTGTCAAAACATCAGAAAGACCCTGGCAAAATCAGCCCGTTATCTTCTGCAACCCATCCTTTGAGTGTGTGTATTATCAAACAAACAATACATATAAATCTTGTATGTATGCATGTACATGCTCAGTGGGGAAAGGAGAGAGGTGTGTACAAGTTTGTGTGGGAAGGTTCTGTTTGCGTCACCCCACATGAAAAGCCATGCCCTCCTTGTAGTAATAATCTCTAAGCACTTGGGTTGTGAGTACAGATAAGAGATTAAATGTTAAAAAGCCAGTTTCTATGAAGAGATTTGTAAGATCCAGTTCCGAGCTGGACAGTGGTTTGCCAGCCATATAGGCAGGTAAAGACAAGTCCCAATTTTGATAACACTGGACAACACGAAATTGGCCCTGAAATGAAAAGAGTGAATCTTTACTAATTTCAACATGCTGAAAATGAAAATGACAATATGTCGATTGGCTCTAGTTTAGGAGAAGCAGGTTGCATTACGTACATAGGTGTTGTAAGGGCCGTTGGGCATTTACCAGTACATGTCTATGTAACAATTTATTGCAGATCTCTCACAAACCGTAGCCACTTTTGCATTTTCATTGTCATATTCGTGTTCAGCACCTCAAAATCTATAAGAAATAACTAATCTTGGGGGCACGCCCTCTGTTAAGATTTGTTGTCCAGTGTAATAAGTGTAGAGGCCCCTGCCACCTCACTCTCTTCCCAGGCAGAGAAGTTCTACATTATATGGGGAGGACGAGGACATTGCACTTAATCTCCTGAACCTATGTGATGGATAGAGGGGCAGAAGAAGGTGTTGCTGTTGTCGGTTCCTTTTTATTCACATGCTTACACCAGCCATTTGGTCGTGGGTCCCCTTTACGTTGTCCTATTTCCCTTTCTCTCCCACGCTCACAGTCACCAGGAATACGTTTGCCTGGCAGGTCCCCACTGCCCAGTGGTCTCCCTCTGAACCTTGTGTTGGTTCTCCTGAGTAACACCTGTATCCAGTGGGTGGGTGATCAGTGGCATCAGCCCGCTAACCAGCCATAGCCGCTTTGTGAACTTTTTGTTGAAAAGTGGTATATAAATACTGTTGTTAATAATAATAATAATATAATATACAGTATTTATATACCGCCTTTCTCGGTCATTGGATGTCTTTTCCGACTTTAGTCCAAGTACATGGGCAGGCTGTCCTAACCCCCCTTGGGTTTTTTTTTTACAATACAGTGTATATAAATGTCCAATCTTTCATGAACGGCTACTTTCCAGGTGGTATCCTTTTTCCAGTCGGACAATTCTGCTGGCTGGCGCCTCCCACACTCGACCGACACATATAATAATAATAATAATAATAATAAATTACACTGTTCTGTTTTTACAACTGGGGACTCATGACAAGATAAGGTTGTCAATTTTTTTCTGGAATGACTGCCATACCTTTTAATAGCTTTGTGACAAGCAAACGATCAGTTGATGAACAGTTAGTTATAGTATCTCCATGCTTCACCAGTATTTCTACTTGTTACAGCAGTTAAAAGCACAGGAACCCTGCCAGAGAAAAGGCACTAGCAGTAATTTTTAGAGATGTAGTTATTTTTTCTCTACCTTAAGATCGCAGTTCAACACCTTGTGCATTCTGTATATAGAGTCATGAGGGGTCATTGAAAATATTAAATGCAAATATCAAGCTATGTAAAATCTGAGGTTTAATGTTTTGGGTAAATGTTCAACTTAATCTTTCAGAGAAGATTATCTGCTTAAATTTAGTAGGAATGGTAGCAGTTTTCAACAGGCACCATGAATCTGGCTTCAGTTATAAGCCTCTTGAATCAGCATGTTCTTCTGTTACGACCTTTTGGTTCAAACAATAAATTGAACTTGACCTTGAGTCAACGTACTGAAACTGAGGTTTGTTGTCTTCAAGATGTTTTCTGTTCATGACCAGTTGAACAATTTTGAATGGCTTCACCTTGATATGTTGTTGTTGTTTTTGTCCAGTCCTATGAAGATCTAGTTCAGCGATTGGAGCCAGTGATTATGGAGTTGGAAAGGCAGGAAAATGTGCTTGTCATCTGCCACCAGGCTGTTATGCGCTGTCTGCTTGCTTACTTTCTGGACAAGCCTGCAGGTAGGTTCCTTCGCTACAAACTATCATGCAGAATTTTCCTTTTGGCTTTTCAGCAGCAGTGTCTGAGTGGGGGACGAATTCTTCCAACAATTTTCTCATGTGTCAAAAGTGGCACATCCTAAATGAGTATGCAATTAATCCTACCTAATGGCCTGGCTATTATTTAATTTGAATACAAATATTTGTTTCTGAAGGTATCAGTTTTAGTTTATAGTGTGTTGGGTGGATTGGCCTAGTGCTGTTCCATGAACTTTTGCACCAGCACAAAACTTCTTGGAGTGCAGAGCCATCGTGCATTGGGAATTACATTTCAGTATGAGAAGGGTGGTGAATAGGGTAGATAACGGACGCTAACAGATGGATTCCAAGGGATCCTAAGAAGGTCTTGAAAAGAGCTTGTGCAAGTGGAGCAAATTCTCTGAATTTGTTAATTTTGCCATGCATTGCTCCTCTCTAGGTCAGAAATAGTAATTCTGGGAGTGGGAGAGGCATTAGTGACAGTCCACTTTTAGATCCAAACAGATTACATGGCAAAAGAGATGCCTTTCCCTGATCTATGCACACAGTGCTCTGGAGGAGTGCCATTTCTGTTAACTCACTGTTAATTTTATGTTTCCCCCCCCCCCCTTTTAGAACAACTGCCTTATCTCAAGTGCCCACTGCATACTGTCTTAAAGCTAACCCCAGTGGCTTATGGTAAGCGTTTCCAAAATTTACCCTGCAAAAGTATTCAGATCTCATGAGTCAACCATAATTATTTTGAAAAGCATATTTGTTGGTGAAAGTTGCCAATTCATTTTTCAGTCGTAGTTATTTATAGACCAAATGACACCATTGCTGATTTATTGAGGAAACCGTTTCCTAAGGATATGACGATGTAGTTAAGCTGTAAAATTCAAGTAGTAATGTGCAAGCTCAGATTTAATTGTTTCATTATAATTGTTCTGTTTCTGCTTTTCTTGCACCTTTCTTGCACTCACAGCCTGTTTGTGGGGATGATGATCAGGGGCGTCACTGGAGCGTGGCGGGGGGCCGCCTGGGGGTGACGCGCACCATGGGGTGACGCGCGACACCCTCCAGACGCTCCGAGGCCGGCCCGGGAGTCGACCTTGGAGCGTCCGACCCTGTCGGCGCTCCAGGGCCTTTTGAAAGAAGGCCCACGCAGCGCGTTCATCCGGGTATTTCCTGGATTTTCGCGCATGCGCAGAGACCGTTTTGAGGACCCGGATGAACGCGCTGCGTGGGCCTTCTTTCAAAAGGCCCTGGAGCGCCGACGGGGTCGGACACTCCGAGGCCGGCTCCCGGGCCGGCCTGGGAGCGTCCGGAGGGCGACCGGGAGGGCGACGCGACGCGGGGGGACCCCCCGTGCCGCAATGACAGAGCGTCACTAGGGTGACGCGCGTCCCCCACCCCAGGGAGACGCGCGTCCTAGTGACGCTACTGATGATGATGTTTGGAGTAAAAATAGAGGTTATGGTAATGTTGTTGTATGTACAGTAAGATTGTAGCTAAGAAGTATGGGAACTTGAAACCTTCCCATGTGGCCCGTTGTTAATCTACTTAAGTGTCTGCTTCAGTTCCCTTTGTCTCATCTGTGGACTGAAATGAAACTTGTCGTATGGGAGGAGCTTATCAGAAACACCTTTGGATTTTTTAGCTCCTCTGTTTTCTTTTTGGACTTCTAGCTTGAGGAAGAACACAAGTGAACACATGAAGCTGCCTTATACTATTTTAAGGCAGCCTAACTATTTTAGCAGCGCTCCGTGTTCCAGCCGCATGCTACGCGCTGCGGCAAGGAGAGTCATGCCGGCCACATGACCACGGAGGCGTCTTCGGACAACGCTGGCTCTTCGGCTTTGAAATGGGGATGAGCACCACACCCTAGAGTCGGACACGACTGGACTTAATTGTCAGGGGTCACCTTTACCTTTACCTTAACTATTTTAGTTGTCCAACCCTTTTTTTACTCCTGTTTTTTTGTTATATTTTGTGCTGTGTTTTTAGATTATATTAATGTTTTAAAAGTTTTATATTATATTTATGTTGTCTTTATTGTTGTAAGCTGCTTTGAGTCCCCCCTATGGGGGGAGAAAGCGGGATATAAATCCAATAAATCAACACCGAGTTGGACCAGTACTCCAATATTGCCTACTCAGACTGGCAGTGGCTCTCCAGGGTTTCCGGCAGGGGTCTTTTGCGTGTAAATCCAAGTCCTCTACCACTGACCCGTGGCCTTAACCTATTTAAGCTTATGACCCTATGAACCTAAGCAGCTTTGTGCAACTCAAAAGCATCCATAAGAACATAACATAAGAACATAAGAAGAGCCCTGCTGGATCAGGCCAAAGGCCCATCTAGTCCAGCTTCCTGAATCTCACAGTGGCCCCACCAGATGCCTCAGGGAGCACACAAGACAACAAGATAACCTGTTTCCTGCTGCCACTCCCCTGTATGACCCCTCCATCTTGAATTATAAAACAATAGTTGGTCCAAATCAAGGATATTGTACCACTTGCACTGTTCTTGTTCTCTGGAGACAACCTGACAAGAAAGACTTGGGTTTACTGAAGAAAATGGACTTGCTCTTAAACAACATGTTTTGTGTGATGATCACCCCTTTGAACAAAGATAAATCTCTAGGGCCACCTAGTGTCCAAAACCATGAATTTCAAAGATATTTGCATGTTGGAAATTGTTTCTTAATACTTAAAGGATGCTAACATTGGGTTATTACGGCCATAAATAACCACTGCAGATGTATTCAGTCCTGAAGGAGATACAGAGTTGGTGGGAGTATAGCTAGAGGTGTTTGAAAATGGTGATAATGAAATAAAAACACGACACCGCTTTCTGCTAAAAATCTGTGGAAAACAAAACAAAACAAAACCATGTATTTTTGTATCATTCTACATCTGCTGACACTGTACAACCTATACCACATACCTAGTACACTTTTAAAGCATTTACAATTGATAAAAATGGGAAATTTTGGGGTAAAAACACATAACACTGTTTTCTGCTATTCAATTTTGGTTAAAAACCAAAATCTATGAAAAAATAAAACCATTTTCAAACACCTCCAAGTATAGCTTTTATTCTGAAACTGGTGGCCTCCATATGATGTTTCAATCTGTCAAGTTTGAAAGATATTGACACAGGGCATTTTAAAAATGGATCTGTCCAATATGTTCCTTTTTCATTATAAGAACTTCCTTTAAAAAAATGTCCTCATTCAGTATTTATTGATATCACATTTTAAAATTGGCAACTCTGGGAGTTTTCCATTGAAGTCAGGGCTTACCAGTAAGATTTCAGGGGTTGTATATTAAGTGCCTTAGGAGCTGCTTGCTGCCCATCCCTGGTCTACTGAAGATGAGTAATCGGAAATTACCACAATGTGAATAAAGGAGGAAGCCTAATTCAGTGATGTTACGTAAGTGCTATGGAAGCCACTGTGGCACATGGCCCTTCCTGTGACCCTCAAGTCATCTCTGAACTCCAGTCTAAATGGGAAGATATCATGGGCACCTCCTAAATGAGTGAGCTTCTGATGGTATTGAAATGTCACAGGAAGGACATACCTGCATTGGCTTCTAAGGTAATTCAAAGGGACCTTTTTGCCAAATGGATTACAGCCCAGTATTACTACCTTGATTTCTCTGGACTGTATTAATCAAGGTATTCTGAGAATTGATTTTAATAATTGCTAAGGAATTACCTTTACTAAATATGGAAGTGGATGTGAGAATTTCTTTTCCAGGCGTTGTCTTTGTTGAAATAAGGAAGCAAAACATCTAACTGTTGACTTTTGCCTACAGGCTGCAAGGTGGAATCTATATTTCTGAACGTTGAAGCTGTAAATACGCACAGAGACAAACCACAGGTAGAACTGTTGCTCTCGCAGACATGAGTTTGAAACTCTGCAGGGAAGAAAGGGGTGGTGGGGAGTGGCCTGGAGCTGAAAAATGACCAGGGAGCAAGAGGGTTCTGCACACCCTCCCACTGCCTCGTCATTCCTGAGGGACAACCCCAGCCAAATATGACTATCGTAGACTTAATATAATAATAATAATAATAATAATAATGGCTTCACATTTCCTATACAAGGGACCAGTAAACTCGTGTGTGTGTGTGTGTGTGTGTGTGTGTGTGTGTATGTATACTTCATAATAATTTCTCATGAGTGCCTTGCTCTCTCTCTCTTTGCAAATGTCTCTGTTTGCACTCGTCCTGCTTTCCACACCATCCCTTATCCATGTTTCCAGGCCATCCTGTCTCTTTTCAGCCCACTTCAGATCTGACTGCAGCAGCCTGGTTCCTTCCAGGAGCCTAAACTGGATGGTCTTCGCATGGTTAGCTGCTTGAGCGAGGCAGGGCTGCAGCGATTTGGGCTTTTGTGTTTAGGTTTTGCAGTCGATTTTGAAATTGGTAACCTGCTTTTCATCCTAGCTTCGATGCATTTCTTTAACATGCTTAATTTCGGCATGAACCACACTTTAATACCAGTTGCTAACCGTTTAGGGATATACCCACATGGTTTGCTAAGGAAATGTATGAAGTGGGCCAAGTCTTAGACACACTGCCACTTAGTAAGTCCACACATGCGGGCTGAAAACAGCTCTGCATGCATAAGGCTATGGGAACAGAACAATAGAGAACCTCTGATAATGCTCTTGTCTGCATGCGGACCCAGCTTCTTGAGTAAATACTAATATATTAGGAATTTGAACAACAATCTTTTGACTCGGCAACAAATGTCAGTCATTTATATGGACGTTACTCTTCTTGCCTTGAAACAGAAACATAAATGACAACAGATTGCAACCATTGAGTATCTTGTACTTAATAATGTACTTGTCACTGCTATTGAGTTTCAGTGGGACCTGAGTATTCTCAAATGGTGTGAATTTCTGCCCAGGTTCATAATGGTTAAAGAAGTCAAATGGATCAGTAACCTACACACCATGAATAACCTGTTTAATACAGTGTTTAACTGCTTAAATCTAGGGCTTTGTATATAAAGTATTGCATCGTATGTCTACCGAACTGTTAGTACGGCAATTATTCTACAAGAGTTGTTGTAAATGCTTTGAGAAACGCTGACAAAAGTGAGAGAGAGTACAACATTGTTGGTTTCAATGGCCTGGGATAATTTGCACGCCGCCTGCCGTGGGAAGAGTAAAGGATGCAGTGGATTTGAGAGTCAATTAACAGCGCTCTTTAAAATGAAAGCCGTTCTTTTGTTCTCTTGATAGTTTGTCATCTTTGTGTCTTTGGTAATTGCCTTTCTTCCTTTTTGACAAAATGATGACATTTTCCACTTTATGGTGCTGTCATCACACCGTGAGTGTCACGCGAGTGGATTTGGCGGCCAGCTGCTGCTCTCTTGCTGGCAGTGTAGCTTTTGGCCTGCAAGAGCGATTTTGACTTGCCCAGGTAAAGAGGGCCCTTTTCCTTTTCCACAGCAATGACTATCCATACATATCTTGTAGGAATGGTCCTGTGTTCAGGTCACGGTTCTGTTAGCAGTGTTGTCTATGAGGGAGGCTGCTGCATAGCAGTTAATGAGCTGTCTGAAAGCTCTGACAGCTGCCACAGTCTGGAATTGTGTCATCGTGTTGTCAGCAGAATGTTTACTTAAATAAATATTTTCGCTGCATGGAGCTGCTCTGTTGGATCTGAATGCTGTATTTAATAGTGCTGCTGTATCCTTTTGATCAAGGAGTGTTTCACAAATGATACATGTGGTGCCATTTGGTTGGTGGGCAGCCGTTAACTTCCTCTTTAAACTCTGAGAGTATAATAAGCAGAGAAAAGGGAATTAGTAAAATCTGTTGAAATTCTGCTGTAAACGATGCAAGCCCTTGAAAAGCGGCCATGCCTGTGTGCAGCTTGACTGAGACTGTGGCGCAGTACCAGAGTTTAGTTTGATCCGGCTTCAGTCTGCATACGTGTCTGGGACTGCAAATAAAGCTAAACCTGAAAGTAAACAGGGAGTGCACCTTGAAATTGAGTGCCCAGTTTTCTTAGCCGCTATGTTGGCACTGTGGGTCATAGGTCTGGGTAGTGGGGAATTGATGCCAGAATGATGCACACCTTTGCATCACTATAGGCACCCTATCTGTATTTTTAAATTGCATTTATATCTCACCCATCCTCCATGGAGCTCGGTATGGTATGGTATGCACGGTTCTTTTCACAACAACCTTGTGAAGTAGAATAGGCTAATAGATAGTGCTGAAGATCACCTAGTAAGTTTCATGGCTAAGTGATTTCAACCCAGGTCTCCCTGCTTGTAACCTGACATTCTAGCCATATCCCACGCTGACTATTATTAAGTAATAGGGATGAAGTTAACTCTTAGGATTAAGTTGTAAATGTGTTTTTAATTGGCTGTGGGGAAGCGCAATGCAAGAATTCCCAGAAATGAGCCTTTCTATCCTTTCTTGGCTGGCATTTTCTCATGTCTTTGCTGCATGATTTTTAGAGTACGTGTAAAATGGTACCAGTGTTGTCCTGAAGTTGGGTTGACTTTTTACACTGTTGTAGAAATATGTTTTAGATACCCCATGGGAGAGCGGCAGGGGCAGCGCAAGGCAGTGAGCATTATGAACCGTGTAGGTCTTGGTTGCACATTTCACTGTCTTGCATCCGAAGAATTGTGAGTGGAAGGAAGGACAAAATGACTTGGTTGTGTTCCATGAACTCTTGCTCTAGCAGAAGGCTTGTTGGGAGTGCTGCACCATGGATTTTGTTATAGTCCAAGAAACAAGACTAACGCAAGATGTAGCATAAACTCTCACAGGTTTTGAAGAGAGAGAGACACACACGTTTTGGGCTGGATACAGAATTCAACATCCTGACTTAAGCAAAGTTGTGAGAGCCCTTTTGGCTGTGCAGATAGGCTTGCCTGCACTGAGTAGGTTGTAAGACTAGATGACCTCCAAGGTCTGTTCCAGCTCTGTGATTCTAAAGTGTGGGTGATGTGACTGGTGATCTTTCAGTGTCTGTCTATCAAAGACACAAAGTTAGGCTTCAGGAGCAGAGCTTTACCCACTCCGCATCCTTTTTGTGGTGAGGAGGAGTGTAATAAACACATACCGCCAATTCTGCATAATACAGTATATAGCAATTTTGGAATTACCGGTAAGCTTTAACCATCTTCAAGTAACATGTAAATGCCCATATAGCATATCTTTAGAAATTGTCATGCTGTGTTTTAAGATAAGTGACTTTTGCATCTGTTGATTTAGCGGGTTCATCTGTTTACTTATGAGTGGCGATGCTGCATGATAAACACTCTCCTCTGTATTTTTATTGTTACACAGAACGTAGACATTTCAAGACCTCCCGAGGAAGCCCTTGTAACAGTCCCTGCTCACCAGTGAATCCTGTCTGAACAGCTATGAAACTTGTGGTGCTGTTTTCATCATATGATATTAAATTGCTTTCTGTCAATCATTCCAATCACTTTGGAATTAACCATAATTAATATCAATTTTTGTGCAGCACATCACTTTTGAAAATCAACACTCAATCCAGTCCTTATTAGGCAAAGTAATTCTTGGGGGAAAAAAAAACTAATTGGCTGAGCCGTTTGATTACTGGCTCTTGTGATATCGCTTAATCAGTTATCATGAATGATTGCTAATTTTAAAACTGATGTTTTATGTCTGTTAAGCCTTACTGAAATACTTGGAACACTGAAACTGTATTAGAAGAGAATATGGGACCACTGCAAGCTCATGCTAATATTCTGTGAATAAGTGTTTTGCTTTTCTCTGGAGTGATTGGACTGTTTTACATAGCTGAATGTAACATAATTAGTAGTTGCCCAACAGTTAGTCCTGCTCATGCATAGTAGCAGTGATGTAGACTTGATAGCTGCTAAGGGTGGTATCCTGGCTAATACTTCCGCCGTTGGGAGCTTCCTCCGCAAATGGAAGCTTCCTGCGTGAGCGGAACGTTCCTTCTGCTCACAAAGGAAGCTTCTGTTTGTAGGAGGAAGTCCCAATGGTGGAAGTGCTAGTTGGGATGTCACTCTAACTCTTTAATGCAGACTGTTTGTAGGGAATAGTGTGCTTCTCTCACTTTCTCCTCCCCCCCCCCTCCAATTTTGTGAAACTTGTATATATTTCTGTCATTTCTAATCCTTTCTGAAAGGCATGTGTAGTTGGTAGCCTTAAATCGGTTTTCTTTATAAGGTAAGGGCATAGAAATAGATTGCTGTTGCCGTTTAGCATATAGAAGCTACTGTTGATTATCAATAAGGGGCTAATTAGACACTACTAATATTTTATTCATTAATTCATTCAATTTGTATCCTGCTTTCTCCCAGATGGGCCCCAAAGCAGCTTATAAAAGCATATAAAATTATACATAAAACAGTTCATAACAAAGCAAACTAAAAACAATCCATAACATTAAAACATAGCTAAAAACAGCTAAAAAGCATCCAACGTAAGAGTAAAATATACAAAAACAACAATAAAACATCCATAAAAGCCATAGAACATTCCAGCACTAATAATAAAATCAGAAGGCTAATCTAAAAAGAAATGTTTTTAGGCCCCTCTGGAAGACCTCTAAAGAGGGCACAGTTCGTAAATCAAAAGGGAGAGAATTCTATAAAGTTGGTGCCACTACTGAGAAGGCCCTATTTCTTGTCCCCACCTCTCTCGCTTCCATAGGGTGAGCCGGATTATACGGAAGAAGGCAGTCCCTCAATATGAGGTCAGACATGCATTTGGAATCTGGGTGGGGTGGACTGTGTGTGATGTGGTGCAGAGATATGCCAGGTGGGGAAAGGTTTAAGCGAGTGCTTCATCTCCTGAAGCTTCTGGATTCAAAGTCATCCTTTTTTACGCACGCTCACTTTTTTTAAAAAATGGGGTCGTCTTGTACTTATTGTGTAGAACAGGGGTTCTCAACCGGTGGTACACATACCATCAGTGGTACGTTTTGGTACCTCTGGTTGGTACTTGGACCGCCAGGCTCCCTGAAATCCCACAAAAACATGGCACTTTGGGCGCTGCATTTTTGCTCTCAAGAGGCTCCTGCCTTTGACCAGGCCTCTTGGGAGCGAAGAAAACAACCCACCCACTCGGAGCCTCTTGCCGAAAACCTGGCCGAAAACCTGGACGTAAGCAGCGATGACATCATCACCACTTCCCGTGGTACTCGGCATGTTGGCGGCCATGTAGATGGTACGCTGCATTGAGTATGTTGAGAACCCCTGGTGTAGAAAGTAGTTTGTTACTTCATGTCCATTTACCCCAGCATGAACTTGGGTAAATCCCACTGAAAACCATTTTAAATTTACAGTAGTCAAACCTTTTGAGATTTGAAAAGCAGTTTGGAAACTTCTGGGAGAAGAATTCTGGTGCACCTGCAGGTGCTTGTGCATCTCATGGCATAACATTTCAAGAGTATAAAGGTGGGTTCCCCCCACACATTGAGGTGGGTACTGTGCTGCCATAATAAAATAACAAATGCTTAAATATATATCCTAAATTCTTATCGCCTCTAGGCAAATATGGCATTAAAAACCCTTATGTTAATAGTTTGTTCACGTGTAGTAATGCAATAGTAAACTTTGGAACCATGGATGTTGACAGGAACCAAAAAAAACCCACCCCCGCAATGGTGGCATGGCTTTTTGACAGATTTTCAGCAAACTAGGTTCACTCATGGGTGGTGGTGGCAAATTCATGTTAGTGACTGTGAATCTGACAGAAAAAATTGATTTTTTGCAAGTGACAGTATGACTACTGAATTTGGCCAAAATTGTTGCCCTTTTGTTTACTTTGACCAGTATTCAGATTGGGTAGCTCTGTGTTACACTCTCTTCTTTGTAACGTGGACAAGATGTTTGTCCTCTTGTCTTTGAATATAGTTACTATACAAAGGTGTCCAGTTCACCTCCTACAGCTAAGAGTTTTCCAAGAGCAGTGTCCAGAGCGGTCTGAACATAAGCCACTTGCAGAAGACCCTCTGGATCAGCTTCCCTCCTTCCCACGGGAAGCTCTGAAGAGAGGCTGCTATTGGGGCCTTATGCTCCATCTCGGACTTCAGAGTTTCCCCCTTTCCTCAGCTGCAGCTTAAAAGAGCCGCATGGCAACCTGTGGCTGAGGCCCACCCAAGCCCCAGCAGCAGCTTTTTCGGACACTGTACCTGCAACTGGAGGCTGGTCCGGAGCAACTTACGCTTGTTCGGCTCTGGATAGTGCCCAAATGATTCAGACAACGCTGGGAATTTTTGTAGTGCATTATAATACTCTATGATATTAACTCAAATGAAAACTGTGTGGCTGATTTTCTTTTAAAAAAACCAAAAACAAATGACATCAAAGTGGAAATGGAAAAAGAAACCTGCTTTAAGGTGGATTGGAGGAAGTTCATTATTGTACTTGGTAACCCAATAACCTTTTGCTACCTTGCAAAAAAAAAGTTATACACGCTGTTGGTTTGAGGGTTTTTTGGTCATACCTCATGGCAGACATTGCCTTAAATATTGACCCATGATGATGCTTGACCTGGTGTCCTCCTGGGGTTCAGCTGACCTGGTGGCTGCTTGGCTCCTCCACCCCTCATGCAGGCCTTGCTCATATTTTGTTGGAGATGCTGTATATAAATACCGTATTGTCCCGAGTATAAAACGCACCTGATTATAAGACGCACCCTTAAAGTTTGGTGCTATTAATTTTTTAATTAAATCACTGGCATTATTGCAACAGCCTGATTATAAGACGCACCCCTAGTTTAAAAACTTAAACTAGGAGAAAAAAGTGAGTCTTATACTCAGACCAATACGGTATTACTCACTTCTGACTTCTAAAAAGCAGTTGTTCCCTTGTTTAGGAGAATGATTGATTGGTAATTTGGAGATCAGCCATAAAGTAACCTCAAGAATTGAAACATCCTTAGCGATAATGAGAAAATTAATGTTGATTGAACTGCAGGAATTCTTAGATATTTCATAACGAAACATCCCAGAGCAGAAAAACAACAATTCAAGAGTAACAATGGCTACATATCTACCCTGTTAACGTAGTCATTTAGCTGCCATAACGTCCAAGATGAACCCTGTGAATTGCAGCTTTGAGGACCTGCTGAGAGTTCCACTTTCACAGAGCAGCAGTCATTTCAGTTCCTAGGAAATAACAGCACGACAGTTTTATGTTTATGGTTTATACACACAGCAGACTGAGGTGATAAAATCCTGCAATGCTGGAGAGGACTGTACTGTAGGTGAGGGATGCCACTTGAATGCTCCTTCCATTACAAATATTTCCCGCAAGTACAGCGTTATCAAGGTTGTATCTCAGGCCTGCCCCTGTTGTGCTCATTTTCTACTTGCAAGGGTTTATTTAAAGAGAGGCTGCATGACCATGCCTTTACATGGTCGTCAGATAGTGTTGGGATAATTTTACTAGCTTTCATATGTGAAGCTCTTTGCTAAAAGATGCTGAATTTCTTTTGTAGAAATGATGTAGAAAGACAGGAACATGCTTGGAGCAGTCTTCCATGCAAACTTGCACTGAAGTAAAGACAGTAGGGCTGCTATCCTATGCAGTTACCTGGGAGTAAGTTCCACTGAGCACAGTGAAACTTCTGAGTAATCATGCATAGGATTGTGCTGGAGGCGTGGCTTCAGTCATTGTAATCCCATGGAGAAGTAGATACATGAATTGCACATTCAGTTTTCATGCTTCCAGTGTAGCATTTGAAAAGGAAAGTTGTGCATTTCCTTTTCAAAAAGATGTGTGCAGCACCATACTCACAGCTGATGCCTAGGGATCTCACTGGTGGAGTGATGTGGAACTTTCCTCTTTGGATGTTACACTGAAAGCATGAAAAGCAGGTGGTAAATCCACCATTTTTTGCTTAAAAACAATTACAGGGGGACCCCCATATCCGTGGATCCGCTATCCACGGATTCAGTTATCCACAGATAGCAGATTCCCCCCTGCCCCCCTGCACGACCCCCCAGGCACTTACTTTTACAGAAGAAACCTCCGTTTTTTCTTCACAAGGACCGGAGTGAGCAGCCTCCTTGCAGGCCTCACTGACAAGACTTAGGTGCTAGAGAGTCTCTGTAAGCTCTCAGCAAGGTTGCAGAGACTCTCTCTAGCACCTGAGTCTTGTTGGAGGAGGCTGCTCACCCTGGTCCTTGTGAAGAAAAAATGGAGGTTTCTTCTGTAAAAGTAAGTGCCTGGGGGTGTGTGTGTGGAAGGCGCGGGGGATCGTGCCGCCCCGTGGGGGGCTCTGAAAACCGAAGAGGGGGCGTTCGCCCCTTTCTGTGGTTTCAAGTATCCGCGGTGGGGGCTGAAACGTATTCCCTGCTGATATGGCGGCCCCCCCTGTATTCAGAAGTGGATCATATAATGTAAGACGTATGAGTGATTTCTGCTGGGAAAGAGAGGGATTGCGCAGGCTTATGTTAGGTTTATGCTTAGGTTTATGCTTAGGGGTGCTTGAGCTAGTTTAAATTGTTTGGGATACTGCATATGTTGGACTAATGGACTAGACAAAAGGTTCCAATTGTAGAGTCCACAAGGACAAAAGTGCAAAAGTGTCAATACCTGTTTGAAAATGGGTGAGCATTTGTGGCAAGGAGCATGTCAAAGGCACAAATGGCTCCCAGGGGAATTACAGTTATCCCCCGTTTAATGCCGGATCGCTCGACAACGATCCACATATACGATGGAGGAAGAGACGTGTCAGATTAAATCTCCAGCTCTTCAGCTTTTTCGCACTAGATAAGGGCTTGGATGTTCAGCGCTGTGATTAAAGCCAGAGTGCTGAACATCCCAGCTCTTTTCTAAAGCCCTGCTTAACGACTGTTTCACTATATGACGGAATTCCCAGAACGTATCCCTGTCGTTAAGCAGAGGACACCTGTATTTGGGCATGGTTGCAATAGTTTGAAGAAGGTGATGCTTGTGCTTGTCTTGTAGAATCAGTCAGGTGGGGCCTATGGCTCAACTGCACTCTTGACCTGAAACGTTATCTACCAGTAGCCATGTAGGGTGGCTTTGCTTGGCTCTAGGACCAGATGGCATCCTATGGCTACTGCCAAAATGACCTGAGTGGGTACCCTTGTACTTCTATGGTCGGGCTTCACAACTGGCAGCCTTTGGTCAAATCCAAGCCTCTCAGGGTTTCTTTCTGGTTGTCCCAACCCAGACGCAAGGGCAGTATATGGAGGGAGAGTGGCTGTGGCCGTGGGATTTGTAGCAGTTCATGGGATCTGGGTAGTGATGGTCTGCCGCCACTCCCTGTGGCCTCCAGTAAAAAGAATAGCTAACCAAGGTTCTAGGACTTGATGACATCAAGATCATGTATCTGTCTACCCAGTCAGTTAAAATTTTCCGAAATAAGCTCATGTTGATTGATAGCTTATAGTGACAGAGGGAGGGTAGCACTTAATGCAGGTAAACAGGAATTAAGTAGCATGTGCATTCATGTGCAGTGTTTAGCAAATAGCAGCAAATCTGCAGCACTCAGCAGTATAAGGTCTGCCGGTGGCTGGAAACGAGAAGATGGCTGTGCCTGAGAACAGAGATGTATTGTTCACGCCAACAACCTCTGTTCTGTGTGCTTGAGGGAACTCTTTCTTGTTAGGGGTCTACACCAGTGTTAATGGTACGACTGGGTAACTGGATGCTCCATGTGTTGTCATTGTACATCTTATTGGTGCCAAGAAGAAGTAGTAGTAGTATCTCATAGTTCCTTGTCTGATAAAGAGCTCTCGGTTTGCAGGGAAACAGGGTGAAATGTGTAGGACATATAAACAAATTTGGGCTTGAGACTCTCAAAGTCCTGTCTGAGGAGTGTTCTCTCTTTCCCTCTCTTGTGCATATATTGCTACATTGACTCTCCTTGCTGTTTGTTTTGGTTATTCAAGGCTTTCAAGTAGTATGTGCTGTGCATTTTCTTTGGCTCACTCCAAAACAGGCTTGGTCCTAAGGTTAGCTAAACACAATAGGATCTGGACTTAAAGCCAAAAACTTAGTTGGATAAACAGCATATTCAGAAGTCAGTTTCAGGACAAAGGAATTGGTTGCAAAGCAACTATGCATATAGCAAGAGTCTCTGGTTTGTTGAGACGAAATGCTGCTTTATTGCAGTCCAACTCTGTGCACATTTACTTGGAAGTAAACTCCTTTGATGTCATGGGACTCTCGCTTCCGAGTAAGTGTGTGTGGGATTGCTTCCTTCGTTTTCCATGATCTAGCCTTGGAAAGGGTTCCATGTAATGAAAAAAGCCATTCATGTTTGATTGATTAATTTGATTGTTTTAATCAGATTAAATGTTTGATGTTTATTTCTGAAACGTTATTTTCATTGCTTGTTTTCTCCTCTTCCCCCCCCCCAGAATGTATGCGTTAGCCGCTCTCGAGAAGAAGCCTTGAGGACAGTACCCAATCATTTGTAGCTTCCTCGACCTGCAACGCTGTCCCGAAACTGCAGAAGCCGTGTAAAGGAAACAACAACTCAGGGACATGAGGATCAAGAGAGCCTCTGCAAAAACCAAGCAACCCAAAAATGCTGGCACTTCTCTTCTTGAATGTGTATTCACTGCCTCGGGCAAGGTGGACTTGGCATTAAAGCTGAAAGGGTACTGGGTATTTATGGAACATAGAGTGAAATGACTTTTTTTAAATTAAGATACATTACGTTTATCCTGTCGCTCTTCACCTGTGAAAGAGTCTAGTTCATTTTCTCTAGCTCCAGCTTTTCCTGTAGGAGTATTTTATTATAATTTTTATTCAAATGTTATAAAACCATTCATTGCCAAACACTGGTTAAATGTTCCTCTGTGGTTATTCCAGCATACAGTAAAGGGTACTTATCAAGGTAACAATTTATTCTAATTTCCATTGCATTAACATCTCAATTCTTTCCTAATCCAATCTATGGTCTACAAAGAACCATTAGATCTCCAACTTCTGGCAAACACACTGCAGTAGTTTGTTTTAAAAACACCTACTTTCTAGTTTACTGCATGGAAGGCTTCTGATACTGCGTAGCATCTTATAGCAAGCCTGTGCAGTTAGTATTTTCTTGATTGCACTCCTTTGATCTTGTTAAGTATTCCTAAAAACTCCAATTTATTTCTTTATAATTTTTGAGTGGAGTGTATGAATATATTCCTTTCCACTTTATGCAATAAGGTACATGCATTTTATCAGCTTGCATTTTCCCCCCTTAAAAATACAGTGTTTAACTTTTTTTAATCAACAAAAGTGACCCAAAATTCCAAACACAGGAAAAAGAGGATATTAATTAACATTATGTATTGGAAGTTGAACAAATAATAAGACAATAAACCAAGAATTTTGGGTTGGATCCCAACTTGTGCGAACAAAATGAATTTAATGCACAGATCCTTCATCTTTGCAGCATTTCCCTGCTTCTCCTGAGAAGCCTTTGGGAACACAAGATAGACAGTGGGATGCAGTGTGTGGGAAGATCTCTTGTGTGAGGGTTTTTTTTGCTTGCTCAAGTTAGGATCAAATCCATTTGTGCAGAGTTTCCAGACATTAATAGGGCAGGACACAATGCCATTAATTTGCTCAGGCCTTAGGCTTTCTGGTAGTTTATCTTCTGTCGGTCTATTCTTTCTTCAACCAAAGTTGCAAATGAAGTATTATGTGATTGGCTTTTTATTGTGGAATAGTGATAACTCATGGTATATGCTTGTTTTCCCCATTGAATGGGCAAGGGGACAGAAATACCTGCTTTATTAATGAGTGACTCTTCTTACAGGAGAACTAGATTGTGAAATGTTCTGCAGTCCCTGCAAAGGGGGATAATAGATATTTCTGTGGATCTTAGTATCCATGTCGGTCTCAGTGCATTGCTTGAGTCATGAAGCCGAAGGGAAATGAAACATACACAACTATCCTATGCATTTTAAGTCCCACTGTGTTCAATGGGGTTTATTCCCTATTAAGTGTGTGTTAGAATTGCAGTTGTTGCAAAACGAATGTAGCCATCTAGGATTTTCACTCATGCTTATGTACCTTAGCCTTGCAAGTAAGAATTTGTGAGATGTTATCAGTTCTGCTTGTGGGGCACAGTCGACATAAGTCCTGTTGAAATAAATGGAACTGTGAGAGTGATAAAACTTTGTGCATGTTAGCCTGTTATGTTTGTCGTACTAAGCCAGTATATGGTGTAAATACTTCCTTGTGTGACTGGCAATTGGCAAGAAGCAGATTAGGTGTCTGTCAGCTCTTGCAACGAAGAAAGCTTTGTCCTCTGCAGTTGGAATGTGTGTGGTCCTGCTGTCTGTATTGGTACTTTATTCAACCTTGCTATGTGTTAATATTGATGTACAATGTATCATGTTAGCTTTGCAAGCTGGGGGCTCAGTTTGTTTCAGTTTATATGGAGATGGGTGCTATAATGCGACCTACTGCTATGTTGTGAATTTTTTTGATAAGCTAGTTCTAGCAATATATTCAGTGCTTGGAGATAAGCCATAAAGCAAATTTTATTTCAGAAACGTACTGTTTTTAAACTGTCCGATACTTATAAAGCAATCACATGTCAAAAGTGCTTTCTCTGTATTCCATCCAATATGATAATATGCATTTACACTGCAATGTGTAGATTCTGGTAGATCACTAGTTATGGAGGAAAAGAGATTAGCAAGTGCTGCTGCTCACCCACTGTAAAATGATGTTTGTGAGCTGGAGGAGGGTGTGCTGTGTGATGGTCTCCCTAACGAATTGACAGATAAGTCCCTTCAACAGGCTGTCTCAGATTTCTCTGGATTTGGGCCAAAAAGGCTTTTGCTACTTGATGAGTTTCACTTAATCCTCCAAGTTGAGCTTTCACCAGAATACTGTGTAGATATAATTGGACCTTATATGGTAAATGTGCTTTTTGCAAGAAAGTATTCTCTAAAACGGCTGAGCCGATAGATTAGTTCTCATCGATGGGTGTAAAATGTTCCTTTTACCTTTCCTTAATTAGAAAGACATATCTTTTTTTTTAATTTCTTAAATTTCATATTTTTCAATGTGCTGTAAAATTATGTGGCTACCTATTTTATGTATAGTAGATATTTTTATAGATTGCATTGAAATATAATGTGATAACAGTGGTTTCTCCTATCTACAGGATGGATGTATAATTGAAAAAAATTGTATGCAAGTGTAAGTTATAAATTTATGTTGATACTTGAAAATTATAATGACTAGGAAGTTGTGGGTTTTAATTTAACTTGAAGTGTAATCTTAAACACACAACTTGGAAATAAATGCCTTTTGCAATCAGTCGGGCTTTCACACATTACACAGGCTAGTTTCAAGATTTTATAAAATCATTTTCTCTTGTCAAAACCTGAGTAGTAGACCTAAATGGCTTTGAAAGAGAGATTTGCATTCAGATGTGACTGTCAATTCATTTCCTAGTTTCGTTGCAGTCCTTGAATATGCTTCGTTATATTTGGCCTTCCGTTTAATGTTTGAAGGGAGCTATTCCGCTTATGTAACATCTGTTCCAAAATAATAAATGTCCTACTTTTATCTCGCTTGGTTTCTTTTGTTACTTGAGTTGTGTGCAAAGCTATCTACAATTGAGTGCACCTGACATATTCTAATCTGTTTCCCAGATCTTATGGTTTGTAGACGTGTCTCTACTAGTAAATGTTACAAGTGTTCCTGATAATTTTGAGGCAGTTACAGAAGTTGTAGATGATGATAAAAAATATTCTTTGTTTTTTACAGCACCTTCTTAGAAGTTGTGAGATTTGCTGTAGTTGAAAAAAAGTACAATGCTATAGTAAAGAGTTGATACTGGCTAAACAGTTTGAGAAGCTGCAAAACAACATGGAAAATTAGTTTAGAGAAAATTTTATTTTTGGGTTCGGAGACCATGGTCAAAAATTTAAAAGCAAAGTTAAACTTTAAAAAGCGCAACGTTTCATCTAGGTTTCACTAGACTTTTTAAATGCCTGATGGTAAGGTTCAGCTTGCACTTCACATACACTTGAATAGTGAGACATACAAGCTGAACTCAGCTGAAGCTAATGATTAGCCTGCAAGCACAGTCACACCACACTAAAGTCAAACCTACAACTTAGGCTGTATGGTGAAATCAGCCACCAGCATGGATGGAGCCAGATGCAAAGAAAAGTGCAACCAAACTTGAGACCTCAAAACTAAGAAGATACCATGTACAACATTTATCACTTGGAATAAGTGCTGACAGAGCTCTAGATATATCAAAACAATGACCAGACGTGCTAGCTATGCATAGAGCCGCAGCGGGAGAGACTTAGGCTCTACAGGTAGCGGCAACATATAAAACCAATCCAATGCAAAGAATGAGAACTTAAGACCTCAACTGAGAACTGCATGAAACTGTCTTACGCTAAGAAGCATGAAACTGACGAAGTGCTAAACATATGGTATCTAAGGTCGGATCATAGATCAACTCATTCATGACAATACAAAGGGAGCCTCAGCACGAAACCAGTGGAATTATTGTTACTATATATCAGTGATTATTACTGCATAGTAGTGATATTCTGTCATAATACACTGTCAGTGTTTCCCAAACTTTTTTGACCCATGGCTCCCTTGACCCTTGGCGACCCTTGGCCATGACTCCCCATTACATTATGCTGATGCCTGCCAATTGGCATTGCACTGTATTCCGAGAGGATTCCGTGGCACTCCGCGGCTCCCCTGGCTGGTATCCGCGGCTCCCCTGGGAGCCACGCCTCCCAGTTTGGGAACCACTGCACTAGGTGCTATAAGTGTATAAGAATTCTAGTGTTTTAAGATTTACTGCATATTGTATGTTTGTTAGCCCATGGGTTAAACCACCCAAGAACACCATCTATAGCCCATTCTTAGTGATAGGCTGCTTATGCAGTTCTCTTCAGTTGAGGTCCCATGGTTGGCCGTGCTGTATTTTTAATGTCTCTTCATATGTTGTTAGTAATAAGTTTTAGACGTATGTGCGGGCTGGTTTCCTGCTGAGGCTCCCTTTGTATTGTGTCATGAATGAGTTCATGTTGCTTCACAGTGTCAGCTAAAATGCAAATGTACAGTGGTCACCAAACAGTGGTGCCAGGGATGTCTGGCACCCATGAAATGGGGTAATGCAAAATGCAGGCACAATAAAATCAATGCAGATGTTTTGTTACAAAGTTACAGAAGTTACTGGAATTGCATTCAGAAGGGCAAATTCAGCTGTAGAAACAGACAAGATGTAAGTAAAAAGGAATAAAAAGTTGCATTCGACTAGACACACAAGATGGGATTATCAGTATCTCTTTCCTTCCAGGATGTGTGTCTGTGGGGTGGGAGAGAGTTCATGTACTTTGAGAGCCATGTACTTTGAGAGCTGTATTCCAGAGTTCTGTCCATTTTGTGTATAGAGCAGTGGTTCTTAACCTTGTTGGAGGTACTGAACCCCACCAGTTTCATATGCGCATTCACTGAACCCTTCTTAATTTGAAAAATAAAATATTTTTTCAAATTCAAAACATAGGTATATATTTTTAGGTATATATACATAGGTATATTTTTATAGGTGCACAAAATGAACAAAACCATTAAAGAACAAAACCATTAAGAACAAATATAAAACATGATTTTCACACAAAAACAAAAACATAATAATGAATATTTACTCACTGCAAATCAGTGTGACTTCTGCTGTTGCCTTTCAGAGACCAGTTTAGAAATGCGTGGCTTTACCTTGGCAAGTGCCACTCTCATGTCATATCACACCCCTGCAGCCACTCGGAGAAAAAGCCTGTCACTCAATAAACCTTCAGTTTTCTTACTCATTACAGACCTCATAAAGGAGATTATACAGAATGCAGAAAACTAATTGCTATCTAATTGCCGAGGGCGGACGCTCCGAGGCCTCCTCCGAGGCGTCACTGGAGTGCGACGGGAAGGGCGGACCGCCTGGGGGCAACGTGCGCAATGGGTGACGCATGTCGCGCGCAGGCGGGGTCCGCCCTTCCCGTCGCACTCCAGCGACGCCTCGGAGGAGGCCTCGGAGCATCCACCCTCGGCGGAGCTCCAAGGCCTTCTGAGGGAAGCCCCATGCGCGACGTCTTATTTATAAGCTTTAGCGCATGCGCAGTACGTTTCTGAGGGCAAATTCGCCCTCAAACGTACTGCGCATGCGCTAAAGCTTATAAATAAGACGTTGCGCATGGGGCTTCCCTCCGAAGGCCTTGGAGCTCTGCCGAGGGCGGACGCTCCGAGGCCTTCTCCTGCCCAGCTCCGGAGCCGGCGGCAGCGGAGGCTCCGCTGCTGCCGGCTCCGGAGACATCCTCGTCGGGCGGCACGGGGGGTAATTAGGGCGGCGCGCGCGCGCGCCCGCCCCTGGGAGTCAGTCTCGCGGGTTCGGCGGAGGACTACTCCGCCGAACCCTCGAGACTGACTCACCGAACCCCTGGGGTTCGATCGAACCCCGGTTAAGAACCAGTGGTATAGAGGTTATAAGGAGACATTCATTTTGCACACTAACATTCCTTGATGTTGGCACATGAAATCATGTTGCTTGGTATCAGAGCCCGTATTGTCCTTTATCATAGTGTTGGTCATAACATAACCATGAATGGGAAAAAAAGAATAAAAAAAGGGGGGGGGAGATGTACTGGTAACAGTAGCATGTGGCAAATTCACTGCTAGCAGCCCTGGACTGCCAGCACCTTCTCTGGTATCGACCCCCAATCTTGTAACAAGGCTTTAAGCCCCTTAATGTGTTTTAACTGGGATAGAGAAACAGTAAAGGATTACTTTTTGCCCCCCACCCTTCCATTGCTTGATTGGGGTAGAGATCAGTGTTAGCTACCTGGTGGATGGTAGCATATTTTAAATATTTGTATAGTTGTTTTAGAGCACCTGGGGGCAGGGACCCATGCATTTTATTAATGGGCTGTGCTTGGTATTTATATTCTTATAAACACATTTATTTATTAGCAGATTTCCATACTAGGTAACAAAACTGGTGCCCAATTATGATGCATGTATGTGTTTAATGAGGGCTTCAGAGAGGTGGTTGTGGGAGACATGGTTCATTTCTGCTGTCTCATGGTTTTCCCGCTTGTAGGGAAGTTTTTCCTCCCCAGCACAAACTCTTCCATCTTCTAATCTCTGCACAGGCCTAGTTCAAGTTGACTAAATCAACTGACTATATTAAGCACTGTAATTTGCCTTGCTTTCCACTAGGTGGCACTTGGACAGAGCTAGTGCAAGCCAAAAAGTGAATGAAGAAATATTTGCATTTTTGTTAAGGAGGTGGGGTATATAAATTCTTAGTATGTAATCTCAAGTCCTAATTTACAAAGGTCTAACAGGGAACACTGTACCTGAAATAACTGCATATTCTCCCTGCCTTTATTGTTTCCCTTGTGTTTATCTAAACTGGAAGTCCCTCTGATTCTGTATAAAGTGTCATGAACATTGACTGACTACATACATATTGTACTTAGAAGTGGAAATGGGTTACACTTGCCAGTAATTACAGTTCAAAATTGTTCATTTCATGAGACATATGGGAACAGACTGCTCCATTAGCTGAGACATGTTCATACTTTGTGATGTGACAACGTACCTAGCATACATTACTACCCTGTTTCCCTGATAATAAGACATCCCCCGAAAGTAAGAAATCCCCCATTTTTCCCAGTATGTACATTTTTCCCAGTTATATAAGACATCCCCCTCACTCTTCGTCCCGGCCGGCTGCTCTTTGTGGCCAGACGGAACTGCCCCCATCTGTGAATGGATTGCTGACAGGAGAGCAAAGGCTTTGGTTGTGCGCAGAGCTGATATTCAAGAATTTGCCCTTGCAATGGCACCACAGTTAGAAATATCACCAAAAGAATTCAAAGCATCACAACACTGGTTGTATTTGAATAAATGTACCGGCAAATTGTTGTAAATGAAAAATATAAGACATCCCCTGAAAATAAGACCTGTGTTTTTGGTGGGAAAAATTAATATAAGACATGCCTTATTTTTGGGGAAACGGTACACAAACTGCACTAAGTTTTGCTTTGTTTGGACTTGTGACAGTGCCTTCTGTCTTCTTGCAGTGTCCCATTGTTTTGACTAGAGTATTATTATGTAGGTTATAAACAGTGGAAAAAACAAGAAGGGTCTTATGATTTGTGCAACTGACAGCTTCTTCACTGGGTTAATGGAAGATGCTGGTTCCTTCTCGGTTAACCAGAATTGCGTTCGCTTTGGAATGAGTTTGGCATGATGCTGCAATATTGAAAACTGTTACATGATTGACACTTCACTCGTCTTGCCTGTACAAGCTTGAGCTTTCAGAAAATGGTAGAAGTTATTCTGAGGAATGTCAACTGTGCCTCATTAGTATTATCGAGGCCTTAAATGATTAAAGCAGAGCTGGTTCTATTCAGTCTGGCATTTAAAATTCAAAGTGTTTTATCTTTTAGATTTTTATTCCATCGTATAAAGATTGGAAATGTTGCATGTAACTTAAAAATATGATTTTAATAGTATTAAAATATATTCATCTACCGGTACTGCCTTCTTCCCAAAAGGTAGAAAGGAACATTTTGCTTGTCAGTACTTATCCCCCAGGCCAGATGAGACTAGAGGCAATTTTGGCCTATCTGAGCTGGGTATTAGATTCCATTTCCTTGGCTAGGTATATAGTGTAGAAAGTGGACACTCCCTGCATGACATGTGTATGTCCTATTGAGAAATGAAAGGCTGTGCAATTGTGTGTGCGCGCGCGTGCGTGTGCGTGCACAGTGGGTAAACAGAAGCTCTCTATAAGCAATTCTTACTGCAGGTGCTTGCTCATTTCAGGATTTTGAACTGACTTTGTAGTTGATGTAGTTCACTATCAGGCAAATATTTGCTTAAGCATAAGATTTTTATAACCCTTTTTTTGGTATACTGCATAGTATTAAAACTTCCAGGATACGTTCACAAGGGAACGTGGGTGTTTGAGTGACCTGTCTACTTTTGCTTTAGACTAGCTAATATAAAAAGAGGTGAGCAAAAGGGATTTATTGCTTTTAATAAAACTGTTTAGTATTTAACCCGTTATACATCTAGAATCCAGTTTTAATGCCCAATTCCCCACAGCGTTGTGTCCATTCATTTCAATAAATTTAGGCACCCCAAGTTGCAATTCTATTTCTGTGGGCTTTCATGAGCAAGAAATGTCATAATAAATGCATTGCTGATTGTATAACCTCGTAATGTGGAAGGCTGTTAAACTGAGTAACATCATTAGTTGGAATTCATAATATTCCTTTTTTCAGCTGATCAGGGAATTGGTCATAACATATGAAGATATTTGCAAATAGGCAATAAACTGGCTATGCAGTGCAGATAAAGACATGGAGTTTGTGTAAAGCTTGCAATATCATGACGTACTTCAGAAGGCATTCAGAAACTTTCTGTAATACAATATAACTGCCTGTTTCTGGTACTTCATTAATGCTAATTAGGTGGGGAAAATGGTAAAATAAGCGATGGAAGAAGTAATTAAACTGAAATGTTAATGTTGTTGCTTTCAGTTGTAATGCTAGAAGTAGTCTGTGTTCAGAGATAGTAATGATAGTGGAAGATTCACACATTGCTGTAGCCTAGCAAGTTGCCCTAGGGGACACCTCTGTTATATCAAGCGAGTAGGGAAACACAAAAGTCCTGTCTAGAATCCTATTAAATGTCCTAAATGTGTGGAATAACTATAGTCAGCTGCACTCCAGGGCCTGGTAGACATGCCTAATAACTGTGTAAACTAGCAAACCCTGTGTTTAACTTTGTACATTTCCTCATTTACAAAGTAGTTTACAAATACATAGTAATACTTGTAGGAATGGAAACTTGTACTTCCAGTCTACAAAATCACACAGTTCTTGGGAAATAGGGTGAGGCCTGATTCTCCACCCCGTGTGCCTGATGTTGATGCCTAGAGAATAAATATTTTTAGTCACCTATGAAACCTAACATAGGGGAGAGAGAAGTCTTGCAGTGAGTTGGAACTTAACCTTAGCCAGCATCATGTGACTTTTTCAGCTATTGAAATGAAAGTCAGACTTTAGATATTTTAAGCTGCAACCGGGTAACTTCTGCCTTGAAGTATACCCATGTCAACAATATTAAACCTAAGCATACTGTACTACCTAAGATTGATTGTTAAGTTGGTTAGGTGAGTCTTCAGAAAATTTAAGTTGAACAAGATCAGGACTTCTTTAACCAAAACCTGTATTTTTTTTTATCTCAGGGCTTGACCCCTTCAATTTTTGTATGCTTACTAGCCTCAAGCACACGTAACCCTCAAGAGGATTTCACATTTGTGTGGTGGTATATAAAATAGTTTAAAAAAAATTGTGGTGGTTATGGATTCCATGCTTTACCATCTTCTTGGGCTACGAAGCAGCGACAGGACAGTGACCTACTATAGCAAAACTATAATCCACTGTAGCAAATCAAAGAAATAGCTTTATGTTGAACAGTGTAGACTTCACAGTGCCTCCCTCATTCTGTAGCACTCAGCCAATTATAGTGGCTAAGATAATGGTTGGAACTTTGACCTAAAGGCTAAGATATTCATTGCTGCTAGTTCCTTCTCTGCAATACCTAAGCCCTTTGCACCCAACTAGTCAGCAGCTGAAGGAATGGGAAATCAGGCAAAATAGGGAGAAATAGGATTTCACTGAAGAACAGATGCATTTTTATTTAAACTAAGTTTTCCCCATCATACACATGTCTAATCAAACAATTCAGGAGTGATGCATTTTTTTTTTTACAATGTTCCGTTCCTTCCCCCACTTACATTTCAACTTCCTATACATATTGCAGACTTGTGTGTCTATGATGCAAATATCTGTTGTCAAATATAATATCACAGTTAAGTCGTCTTTCCACAGAAGGTGAATATTTACATTTTCCTACGTGAACCACTTTTTCTCCCATAAGTGGTGATGAACCTTTGACCTGAACTGAAACAAAACTGGATTCATACCAATACAGACGGTAGGATTCCCTGTAAAGAACCTTATGCAGTGAGATGAAATTGTCCTACAACCCAGGAAGGTTTTTAATGGGGTAATTGTCATTCTTCATTAAAGATGTGCAGCCTGATTCTTGTACATATACTCAGAAGTAAGTCCTGTTGAGTTTAATGGGATTCCCATTACATGTGCTTAAAACTGCACACCGACATTAAGGTTGATAATAGGAAAGGGCACACTCCTTTTTAAAAGCTACAAGACGTTCTGGATTTTTAATATGGGTTTACTAACAGATGCACTACTGAAAAGGTTGTGGAGTAAGGCCCTGTAAAGCACCATACCAAGTGATGGCATTTTTATTAAAAAGTAGTAATTGAAGCTCAAAATCAACTGAATAAAAATTCAAGTTACTTCATTTGATGATGTAAAAGAACTGGCTAGCTATTCCACTTTATTTAAAAGATACCCCATAATAAGCTCTTCTTTTACCTCTTGAGCAAAATATACAGCGTGCATATATATATTCTCCCCCAATAGATAACTACATTCAAGTAACCAGACACACAATTTACATTTTTCTCTGCTAGAGAGAAATCATTTACACATGATTCACAAGGATGCTGATAAACCCAACCATGCAAGATAAAGCTACTGCCAACTGCTGAAGAATTAGCAGTATAACATAATTAGACACTACCGAGTATTATTCAGAGTGAAGGCAAAGAGATGATGGTATCCTTTGATCACATTTCACATGGAGTGCTTGAAAGCTTCCGTTTACAGCTGTATCTCAGAGTTCTATTGTGCTGAAGAACTATTTCTCCAAGATTCGTTCAAATTTAGGGTTGGTAAAAGAGAATCCAGCAAATGCAGACTGATCCATGGAGTCTATCAAGTTTTTGTCACTGTAGGATAGTTTAGGCTTCTCACTTAAAAACTCTCTGTCAAAGTTGTTGTAATCGCTTGCTGATTTCTGTACAAGAAGCAGAAACTCAAAGTTAGTTGAATTGACTTTAAACAATCTATGCCATTGTCCAGAAGAATTGGCAGGTGTTCCAAAGTAGGAAGTGCGCTCACTAAGACAACCAGAATCTCCCAGGTTAAGCTTGGTTGTCTGCATCATCCTGTCAACTAAGGAGAAGCTTGCTACACATCAGCTGGTGTGTGTGTGGTAAAATCACCCGTAAAAAAATCTTGATACATGCATATTCCTGACCCCTCTCTAGAGTCTGTGGAACTTCTTGCCACAGGAAGTTGTGATGGCACCTGCCCTAGATGCCTTTAAAAGGGGACTGGGCAGATTTAAGGAGAAGTTCATCAGAAATTAGAAGTCATGACTACTGTATACAACTTTCACATATTAGAGGTAGGCTATCTCTGAATGCCAGATGGGCCCTTGGCTTGATCCAGCAGGGCTCTTATGTCCTCTGAGTGCAATCCTTATCGATCAAAACTGGGGGTTGGGATCAGTTCAGTGGCAGAGTACATTGCTTTGCATGTAAAAGGTTCAGCTTTGATTCATGATGTGTCTCAGGTCTACAGCCAGAAACCTTGTGGAATGTGCATGCTTTTAAGCTTGGCTGATTTGCCAATTGCAACCTTATCTGTAGAAGACACCTCAATCATTCATACACTGGTTATGTCAATTATACCATTTTCAGTGGTGGCACCATGGCTGAAGAATTCCATCCCCGGATATGTTTCAGGCCTCCACCCCATCTACTTTTATATTAATGGATGGTGTAGTGGTTTGGGAGTCGGACTTAGACCTGGAAGATCCAGGTTCAAATCCCCGCTCAGCCATGAAGCTTCCTGGGTGACCTTGGGCCAGTCACTATCTCTCAGCCCCACCTACCTCACAGGGTTATTGTGAGGACAAAAGGAGGGGAGGAAATATGTACACCACTCTGAGCTCCTTGGAGGAAGAGCGGTATAAAAATGTGAAAAAAATAAAATAAAAAAATTAACCCTGAAGACATTTTATTTTAGTTTATTTTTAACTGACTTTTGACTGACTGCTGGTTTTAATGCTGATTTCAATTGAGTTTTCTTAACTTTAATTGGTTTTTTGTGTGTGTTAAGATGTTTATTTTTGTCTTTGTGAAATTGTGTGAAATGGTATGAAATGGTATACAAATTAGTTAACCAACTTTTTCTCAGCCTAACCTAGTTCACATTCTGAGGATACACAGAGTGATTACATGTAAGGTTCCCTAAGCTATGAGATAGGAAACAAATACAGTAGACATTGCAGTTGTACATTCTGCTGAGTATGAGTGAGATTTGGAGGCTACATACCACTTTTGGTTTGAAAGGTGGCTCCATTTCCCTTTTCTCTAGTGCAGGCCAATTAATTGTTTTGAAGAATGAATGTTCTCTGATGTTTCCAACTACTCCCAATCGCTTTACTGGGTCTCGTTCAAACAACTACAAAATATAAACATACCCTAATCCAGTTACTTTGCCTTCAAATTGCAATATTTTTGGTACAGGCTGACATTTTAAGATGAGTGTTGATGCGTTTTATAGAACCATAGGTCAAAGGCTACCACTAAATTGCAACACAGAATTCTAGAACAGAATCAGGCACTAAGAGGAAATAAATTTGCCATACTCTCTTCTCTCCTGGGAGCAACCCTTACTGCAACTACTTACACGGGGGCATGGGAGACCCTGCATAAGGCCAACAATTGCAAAAGCTATTTTAGCTAGGGGGAGGATGTCCATGCTACAATCTCAGGCCCTGAGTTGCTACGTACACAAGGCAGTTTTCACTGTCCCAAAATCCGCATGAGACAATACAACATGGATTGACATGAATAAGGCCCTTCAGTTCTCTACCTAATTTGCCTTGGCTCCATTTCACAAAACACTTTCTCTTTATGAAGTGATTAACAGCAGTTTTGGGAAAACAGATTATTAGGTTTAGATATTCTCATTAGTGTTTTTCTTTTTTCTCCAGTCTAACTGAAATCATGAGTTAGCCTTGGCCAGCATGTACCTTCTCTAGTATATCCTTAGATTCCTTGGTAATCCAGCGTGGGTAATGAGGTATGTCTACTCGAATTGACTCAAATAATTCATCTTCATCATCACCATGGAAAGGAGATTGTCCAATAAGCATCTCGTACAACAGGACTCCAAATGACCACCAGTCTACAGAAAATGTATATTTCAGGCCTTGCAGGATCTATTGTCAATATGAGAAGAGAAGACTTGTAAAATGCAATGAGACTCTTTTTGTCACTTGGGTTCTTTAGCCTTAAGCTGGATTCACATATGACTGCGGATGTCCCTGCCCAGCAAACGCGCTGATCAGGCGCTTGGAGCAGGAGGAGCGTCGTTCTGCTTGTCGTCCCTCCTGCTGTCCCGCCTTCTTAAGAGAGCGCAGCTGTGATTGGTTAAACACAGCCGCGCTCTGATTGGCCGAAGTCTTGTGAACTCTTGTTCCGAATTTTCATAAGCAGGATGAACATTAAGAAAACCTTTTGAATATCATGAGCAGCATGAAGCAGTTCTATAATTACCAGGGATTTGCATTACTTCTGCTATGCTCTCCCACGCTTTCTGCCATGCTACAGCAGCCTTGTAGCTCTTTGTGCTCATGTCATAAAGACATGGTCTTGCCCTCACTTCCAGCACAAATTTTATATCATTATCCCAGCATGAACTGGGAACAGTTTGCGATTCTTGCAAGGACATTTTTCAATATTTGCGGCTTGCTCTCTCCTCCTCCTGTGTTTACCGGGGTTTCCCTCTCGGAAGAGCAGTGGAATTGTAACCTCCGACGCGATTGGAGCTACTTGTGATTGGCATGCAACCACTCTCCCCCCCCTCACGCGATTGGTGGCTGCAGTAGCGCTGTGAACCCGCCCACAAGCTCCACGAGACAAGCTCCGCTGTGACATGGACCCAACCATCTCAAGCGATTCAAGCGTTGGTGCCCCGGAATGGTGTCCTATTACATGATGAATATGCAAATACAGCTCAGAGCGGGTCCGTGAAGCGCACAGCAGGGACAACACAGTCAAGTGTGAATGGGGCCTTAGAGTGAACCAAAATCTTTATTTGTACTTTCTTAATTTAAAGCAACTATGAGCAGACAATGGGTGGCATCCAGAGGAATGCCGTTGTGAGCAGCAGAAGCACACTATTGTTCAACTAGCTTTTGTCCAGGTTCCAATGTCATTTCAGAGTCCTGGGAAAAAGCTCACTGATTGGTGGGAGTGAGGAGAAGTCCTTGACAGCAGCAGCAGCTTTGTTCCCACCTTCCAATGAGGGGCTGCTTCCACAGTCTGACCAGTAAGTATGGGGGGGGTGAGTGCCCGCATCATGGGGATCAAAAGTCTTGCCCCCCAGCACCAGTCTTGGGCTGAACAGGTTTATCTGTACCTAGAATCTTCTATCCATCCACAATCTTTTCCTCACTTTTCAAGCCAATAATGGACCAAGAGTTTATGAAGTTCTCAGGTCCAGATAAACCCAGTATCCAGATGTGTTATTTTCAGGCCTGGCTCAAGCTGAAATGGCTCCTGACAGGGTGCCCAAATTGTCACAGTCCTTTCTTTGCATGCAAATTTGTCACCCCTGTCACTGTTACCACCCCTTTTCTGCTTCTGAAAAACTAAGTGAAACCTCTTCAGCTCCCAAGATCCTACCAGTTGAGCCTGGTTTGCAGAAGTGACAACAAACCTCTTCCTGATTGCTTTCTTGGAAAGAGCATGATTGGGAACAGGATGGAAGCAGCAGCCGCTACCTCCATGATACCTGGTGGTGGCACTGAAGGAATATGTAAGTCACCCCCTTCCTCTTCACACTTGCTCTCCAAGGAGAGCAAGCAAGAAGGGGACAAACTCATTGGACTAGGAGAGGTGGAAGTTCATCACTTGAAACAGCCACCTCACCATGCCTTATGGGTGGACTTGTTCCGATTACTTCTAGCTAGGACAAGCAGACCTAGGACACATATGTACAACAGGCATTTTCAAAGGATACCATATGTGGAAGACCGCACACTAAAGTTCTAACTCTTCAGAAAGCTCAGTTATTTAAAGGCAACATGCGTGACCATTTGGTCATTAGGTCTTAAAGAGTACACATGGGTGAAACATTAGGACTCAAAAACCTTTCAAGACCATGGTCCTTAAGCTCGGAAAATTTTAACTTCATTATTTCTGCCGGCCATGAAAATCTTAGAAGCTACAATGGACATTCTGTTTGTTGATTATGCTAAGTTTCAAGAGGCTAACAAAAGCCTTTTTAAGTGAATTGTGTATTTAATGTGATGGCTAGTGCATCCCTCACCTCAGGCGCGATGTAGTCTGGCGTACCACAGAAAGTTGTTGCTTTGTTCTCCCCGAACACATTCTCTTTACACATCCCAAAATCAGCTATTTTGATGTGACCTTCCCTATCAAGCATCACATTGTCTAGTTTGAGGTCTCTGTAGAAAAAGTAAAAACAAAAACACGTAATTTAATCAGAAACAGTCATATAAAAAGCTTGTGTTACTGTAGTAACTGCGTCCCTTAGTAGTTTCAGACTTGTGAGATCCTTTCAGAACTACCAACATTAATCCTAAGACTCTCTACAAGAACAGAGATGAAACTAAAGTGGGCAGAAAAGTTGGAGTTGGCAGAAAAATGAACACTTAGTATAATATGGCTTTACTGAAAATTGAAGCAGTCGTGCAAAAAATATGATTGATTAAAACATGGACTCCAGAAAGAAATATAAATTATTGCTTTTGAAGCTGAACGCACTGAATCCTTAGTGTGCTGCCACAGGCCTTTGCACTGCAACCAAAGTCTTCTAAATATTTCAAGTTGTGTTACTGACTGTACCTGTATCCGACAGAAGTAGTATTAAGGTAGAACTATATAATCTCTGTGTGGCCTAGCACCTCATACTGTCAGCCAGTTCCGATGTATTAGTGAGGATTTTTAACATTTCAGCAATGATAGCTGATTTCATTGTACAATTAAACCATAGATTTAGCTATACGCATTTGACAGTAGCTTGTCTCTTCAGTAGTGGGCACTGAAACACACAAAGGTCCACGAAAGTCAAAGGACTTAACCAATAAAAGTTGGCACAAATTTTAAACAAGACAGTAAGTAGTAAAGAACAATGCACGTAACCCAAGCAAACAATATTTTGTTCATACCTCCCCACATCCCCAATTTTCAAATCTTGTATCTGAATTGTAAAACCTTGATATGAAACATTTAACTATATGGGAGAAAATATGTCTCTATTCTCCAGTTATTTTGCATTTTTAATAGAGCTGCAGCGTTTAATCCGTTGAGCAGTACACTTTAAACATGTTTGAAAAAAACTAAGATGTACTTATAAACCTGCATGTGGCAAACACCAGCTTAGGTGAGGAACGCTTTTCAAATATTGCTATAATCCTATGCAAATGTATTCAGTTTAAATTTGGACAATGACTCAAATAAGGTTTCTTTCAATGGGTGGTAGTGCTAATCTTTAACAATTTTGTATTCAGAAATGCCAAGCAAGTAAGAGGCTGCCAACACTTTGTTACTGGCCAGCAATTACATCACTGGAGCCAATATTTCATATGACATCAAGAAATTCTTTCTTTGCTGGTAGCCGGCTTCCCAACAGCAGCTACAATTGCCAAGACACATGAGATGTGTCTTGAGAAAGTGTTTTTGTTGAACTTGGATAGAGAATTGTGTTACGTGCTTAAAGTTAAAAGCCCTTCCTTCACTGAACCAATACTTTTAGAAAAGAGAAAATGTACAATTCCTCATCATCAACTCCACTGGTCTAGTTAAATTTATTAAAATGCACATTTTAAATATGTACCTTGCTTTCAGTTTTTGGAAAAAAAAATGCCTTAACAGTTACAAAAGTTGTTAGTAAAAATAAATAAGACAGTAAAGTTTCTCCAGAACACATGATTAAACTTTGGCCAACAAACGCCAGCACCAGCAGGAAGGCTGCGGCTTTTCCACCGGCATGCCTGGATCTTGCGCTGTCACAAAGCACTTTATGGCGCTTTTGTGACAGCGCAAGCACCAGCGGGACATGTGTTCTGCCGGTGCAAGCCCTCGTTAGAATTGGGCCAAAATACTCTTCTGTGTAATGTAAATAACATTTCTTTATTCTTGTTGCCAGGGAGAAAAAAACACAAGAAAACAATTATAGATTGGTCTCAAGTGCTTGTTGAATTGCCTCTTTTCAACATCTTTGGAATAAAATCAAAATTTTAATAGGGATCAGTTCCTTGTAAAACACACTCTACTTGCAGGTTAATCACAGAATCCACTAATTCATCACCAGGCCATAACTGCTGCGAAGTTTTATAAGACTCTCACCAAGGTCAATCAGCACTCACCTATAAATAATGCCTTTGCTGTGAAGAAACTGTAAACCACACAGTATTTCAGCTCCATAAAATCTGAAATAGAGCAAAAACATGGTTTAGGAGCAAAATGTTAGGACAACCCCTTGTTCTCTTGTGAACTTAATAAAACAACCAGAACAACCTGGAAAATGCTTCCTTTTATTAATTTAAAGAGCAAAAACACTTTCAAATATCAATGAAGGCTTAATTTAAGTACTAAGCCTACTGTTTATGTGGTAGGTGTTCTTTTTTCCAGTCACTTTTAGAAATTCTTCTTTCCCCCTACTCGTTATTATTGTGATTATTATTATTCCGTTACCGGAGCACCCATGCAGCCGCCAGCTGAGGTAAGTCAGGATCTAGCAGCCACGGGGCATTTCGGCGGGCGAGGGAGGGGGGTCACTGGTCGAGCCGGCCCAGGAGGGGGTAGGGGGATGGCCTCGGCTATATCCTGGTCCCCGCCGGGCCGGCTAGGCCATTACACGGCCTTCTCCGATTTCCGCCAGCTATTGAGCTGGCGGAAATCTGAGGAAGCCGGTCGGGCCGGCCTGCAGTTACACAAGCATCCCCTTCCTCGAGTAGACCTCCGGCCCAGCGGCAGCATGGCCACCGGTGCACAGGATCCGGCAGGTGGCCCTGGGCCACCGGTTGGATCCTTACGCAGTATTGCGCTGCCCAAACCCACTCCTGTCGCTTCAGCCCTGACTCACATCCTCCTCCTTTGATTTCATGACTCTTTCCACGGAAGGACTTTAGCTCCCCCTCTAACCTTCCCTATTTATTTATTTTGTGTTATGTAGTCAACAATACAAACTACTTATTGTATGCGAAAGAGATTTCATTTTAGCTTAAGGAAAAAAAAATCCTGAAATGTTTAGGTTGAAGTTAAACTGTCCTGCAGAGAGAAATATTTTAGAGATATTAGAGATCTTTTTAGAGATCTTGGCCTCGTAAGCCTGAAGATCGGTGAACGGCCAGTTCGAGACACACCGCTGACAAAAAGCCTCTGTGAGGAGAGATAAGAGTTGCCAGTTGTGTCGGCCGAGTGTGGGAGGCGACGGCCAGGGAGAGGCCACACTACAAAGGATACCATCTGGAATGCAGTTGTTCATGAAAGATTGAACATTTATATATGATTGTAAAAAATCCCATTAGGGGGGTTGAGAAAGCCTGCCCATGTAAACTGCCTTGTATTAAAGTCAGAGGAGAAATCCAATGACCGAGAATATATAAATACTGTATATTATTATTATTAGTATCGTTATATTAAAATCCTCTCCAGGTTTTGAGAGGGCAAGAGTCAGAACTGAACTCTATTATTTTGCTTCTGGCCTAACTTAACTTGAAAGCAGCAGTAGCCTTTGTCCCATATTGTTTCTCAAAATTCTTAGATAAGAGCCCCTCTCTCTAGCCTCTACCAATTTAACAGCTATGGTGAATACTCATTGATACACAGAGCTGGTATAGCTTAGTGCAATGATTCCCAAACTTTTTTGACCCGCGGCTCCCTTGACCATTGGCCGCGGCTCCTCATTACATTATGATGATGACTGCCAATTGGCATTGCACTGTTTTCCCGAGATGATTCCGTGGCACTCCGTGGCTCCCTTGGTTGGTATCCGCGGCTCCCCTGGGAGCCACGCCTCCCAGTTTGGGAACCACTGAGTGGCTAAGGGGCTGAGCTGCAAGTCCTAGCTTCCCAGTTTGATGTCTCTTCTGCCATAAATGTGTACTTGGTAGGCTTAAGGCAAGCTATTCCCTCTCGGCTTCAGCTCTCTACTTGCAAAAGGGGGATACTGCTACTTACGTTACAGGGCTGTTGTAAGGGCAACAGCATAATATTTGTGAACTGCTTTGCACACTCAGCACTAAATAAACGTTAAGTATTATGCATGCACAACTCAGAGCAGACATATCAACTCACACATTAAGCCTTACAGCTAATTTACCTGAGTGAAGGCAAGCCAATACCAGCTCGGAGGCTTCATCAACAAATGTGTTGCTTCGTGATTCCTGGCAAGCCTTCTAACTTACTTTGGACACTCTCTTGTTTGGAAACTCTATAACACTTAAAGGCATGGAGTTGCCAGTAGCCAAAGTGCCAAAGAAAACAAATGACGTGAAAGCCCTTTTACATGTGTACTAATGGCTGTGCACTAAAGAATGAGCATAGCCAGTGCTTTGGAAAGAAATAGAGCATGTAACAATGGAGGAGAAATTAAAGCCCCAAAGGGAAATCAATTCAACTGGAGAGCACAAAACGTACAAAATTTGTGCAAATAGGTAAAGTCCGTGAGAGGACTGTAGTGTATTTAATTCTGGAGTGAAATCAGGGATTTGATACCTTTGACTAAAGGTCTGTTTGGATGATACATCTTTCCCTTAACCTTTGGGGCCAGTGAGATCTAGATTAGTGGCGTAATCCAGTGTAAATAAGTGCTGGGGGAGCGTGCGCCGTAAAGCACTTTCCATAAAGCACTTTTGCAGCACCTGGAGAGTAAGGGCCACCAGCACAGGGGCCAGTGGCCCTCTCTCCCCCGGCAGACCGTCACTGCGGCCGCCGGGCAAGGTAAATCCTGCACCAGCCAGTGCAGGGGCGGGGGGAGGGCGAACCAGGTGGTGAGGGAGGGCGGCCATTGGTCGCACCGGGCAGGGAGAGGGCTTTGAGTAGGCCCCTTGGGCCTCAAGCCACTTACACCCAGGGAAGGGGATGATCGTGGGCAGCCCGGGACCTGGATAGGATAGGCCACCCGCCGTATCTTAGGTCTCAGGCTCATGTGCTTTCTCCACTCGCCATGTGTAAAACCAGTAACATCAACTCTGGGAGCTCCTGTATTGATCTTTCTCTTGCATTAAAACAAAAACGGAACTTTCTTGTTTGGTGGTTGTGCATAGGCCTCAGAACCTCAGTTCTTTCTACTACTTATAAAAGCAGTGGTACAAGATGCACAAGACTGTGGATTGCTTCTGTGTTCTGCTGCATGAATAACTTGTGTAGCCATATAGTGAGAGTTCAAAGCTCTCATCTTCTGCTGTACTGCAAGTAGCTCCCATTGCACTGAACACAGTATTGCAAGACAGAAGGTGTCTGAATGCAAAATTGAAAGCCTAGGCAAGTATAAAACGTTTTTCTACAATCTGCTTATACAGTGGCATATCCACATGCAGACAATGAAGGTTGTTGAAACGTCAGGGGGTTAGTCCTCTGTAGCAAGGGGAATAAATGAGTTAGTTGCTGTGGGAGTGTTTTTAGGTTGAGACATAGAAAGAAAGTTGTTTTTGATGCCTTCTTTCTGAGCTCAGTTGCAGCCACAGAGATATCGCAAATTGGTCTGAATGTGTTAAATACAAAAACAAATAAGAATTTTGTTAAAATTAAGAAAAAAGGTTATTTGCTTAAAGTCTTCAGGGAAGTTGTACTTCCGAGAGCTGAATGCAGGGGACCTAAATGGGAAGAGGATCTCTGCAGACAGTGGAGACTCCCCTTTGTTGTTGTTCAGTCGTTAAGTCGTGTCCGACCCTTCGTGATCCCATGAACCATATCCCGCCAGGCCTTCCTATCCTCCACTATCTTCCTGAGTTCGCTCATTTTCATGTTCGTTGCATCGGTGATGCTGTCTAACCATCTCATCCTTGGCCTTCCCCTTCTCCTTCTGCCTTCAGTCTTTCCCAGCATCAGAGTCTTCTCCAGAGAGTCCTCTCTTCGCATTAGGTGGCCAAAATATTTGAGTTTCAGCCTTAGTACCTGTCCTTCCAGGGAACAGTCAGGGTTGATTTCATTTAGGATTGACTGATTTGATCTCCTAGCAGTCCAAGGGACTCTCAGGAGTCTTCTCCAGCACCACAGTTCAAAAGCATCTATTCTTCGGCGCTCAGCCTTCCTTATGGTCCAGCTCTCGCAACCATACATTGCTACTGGGAACACCATCGCCCTGACTATACGAACTTTTGTTGGTATGGTGATATCTCTGCTTTTTATTATGCTATCTAAATTTGCCATAGCTTTCCTTCCAAGGAGTAAGCGTCTTTTAATTTCATGGCTGCTGTCTCCGTCTGCAGTGATCTTGGAACCCAAAAAAGTAAAATCTGTTACTGCTTCCATTTCTGCCCCTTCTATTTGCCAGGAATTGATGGGACCAGATGCCATCATCTTAGTTTTATTAATGTTGAGTTTCAAGCCAACTTTTGCACTCTCCTCTTTCACTCTCATCAAGAGGCTCTTTAGTTCTTCTTCACTTTCTGCCATTAGAGTGGTATCGTCTGCATATCTGAGGTTGTTGATGTTTCTCCCGGCAATCTTGATTCCGGCTTGCGATTCATTCAGCCCTGCATTTCTCATAATGTACTCTGCATATAAGTTAAATAGGCAGGGTGACAATATACAGCCTTGCCGTACTCCCTTCCCAATTTTGAACCAATCAGTTGTTCCATGGCCGGTTCGAACTGTTGCTTCTTGACCCGCATACAGGTTTCTCAGGAGACAGGTAAGGTGGTCTGGTATCCCCATCTCTTTAAGAACTTGCCACAGCTTGTTGTGATCCACACAATCAAAGGCTTTTGCGTAGTCAATGAAGCAGAAGTAGGTGTTTTTTTGGAACTCTCGTGCTTTCTCCATGATCCAGCGCATGTTGGCAATTTGATCTCTAGTTCCTCTGCCGCTTCGAAACCCAGCTTGTACATCCGGTAGTTCTCGGTCCACGTACTGCTGAAGCCTAGCTTGTAGAATTTTGAGCATAACCTTGCTAGCATGTGAAATTAGTGCAATTGTGCGATAGTTTGAACACTCTTTGGCACTGCCCTTCTTTGGAATTGGAACGTAAACTGACCTTTTCCAATCCTTTGGCCACTGCTGAGTTTTCCAAATTTGTTGGCATATTGAGTGCAGCACTTTCACAGCATCATCATTTAGGATTTTAAGTAGCTCAGCTGGGATATTATCATCTCCGCTAGCTTTGTTGTTAGTAATGCTATCTAAGGCCCACTTGACTTCGCTCTCTAGGATGTCTGGCTCTGGGTCAGTGACCACACCAGCGTGGTCATCAGGAACATTAAGCTCTTTCTTGTATAGTTCTTCTGTGTATTCTTGCCATCTCTTCTTAATCTCTTCTGCTTCTGTCAGGTCTCTGCCTTTTTTATCCTTTATCATGCCCATCTTTGCACAAAATGTTCCCTTGATATCTCCAATTTTCTTGAAGAGATCTCTAGTCCTCCCCATTCTGTTGTTTTCCTCGATTTCCTTGCATTGTTCATTTAAGAAGGCCTTCTTATCTCTCCTTGCTATTCTCTGGAAATCTGCATTCAGTTGTTTATATCTTTCCCTTTCACCTTTGCTTTTCGCATTCCTTCTTTCCACAGCTATTTGTAAAGCCTCATCTGACAGCCACTTTGCTTTCTTGCATTTCTTTTTCTTTGGGATGGTTTTAGTTGCTGCCTCCTGTACAATGTTACGAACTTCCGTCCATAGTTCTTCAGGCACTCTGTCTACCAGGTCTAGTGCCCTAAACCTATTCTTCACCTCCACTGTATACTCATAAGGGATATGGTTTAGGTCATATCTGACTGGTCTAGTGGTGTTCCCTACATTCTTCAATTTAAGCCTGAATTTTGCAATAAGAAGCTCATGATCTGAGCCACAGTCAGCTCCAGGTCTTGTTTTTACTGATTGTATAGAGCTTCTCCATCTTTGGCTGCAAAGCACATAATCTATCTGGTTTCGGTATTGACCATCTGGTGATGTCCATGTGTAGAGTCGCCTCTTGTGTTGTTGGAAAAGAGTGTTTGCTATGACCAGCGTGTTCTCTTGACAGAACTCCGTTAGCCTTTGCCCTGCTTCATTTTGCGCTCCAAGGCCAAACTTGCCTGTTGTTCCGTTTATTTCTTGATTTCCTACTTTAGCATTCCAGTCTCCTATGATGTAAAGGACATCTTTTTTGGGTGCTAGTTCTAGAAGGTGTTGTAGGTCTTCATAGAACCGGTCAACTTCATCTTCTTCGGCATCAGTGGTTGGGGCATACACTTGGATTACTGTAATGTTGAATGGTTTGCCTTGGATTCGAACTGAAATCATTCTGTCGTTTTTGAGGTTGCACCCCAGTACTGCCTTTCCCACTCTTTTATTGACTATGAGGGCTACTCCATTTCTTCTAAGGGATTCATGCCCACAGTAGTAGATATGATGGTCACCTGACTTAAATTTGCCCATGCCCGTCCATTTTAGTTCGCTGATTCCCAAGATGTCAATGTTCAATCTTATCATCTCATCTTTGACCACATCCAGCTTGCCTTGACTCATAGACCTCACATTCCATGTTCCTAAGCAATATTGCTCCTTGCAGCATTGGATTTTCCTTTCAACCTCAGACACATCCACAGCTGGACGTCCTATTGGCTTTGGCCCAGCCGCTTCACTCTTTCTGGGTCTACTTGGAATAGTCCTCCGCTCTTCCTCAGTAGCATATTGGACACCTTCCGACCTGAGGGGCTCATCTTCCAGCGTCATATCTTGTAGCCTTTTGGAACTGTTCATGGGATTTTCTTGGCAAGGTTACTGGAGTGGGTTGCCATTTCCTTCTCCAGTGGATCACTTTTAGTCAGAACTCTCTGCTACGACCTGTCCGTCTTGGGTGTCCCTGCACGGCATAGCTCATGGCTTCATTGAGTTACGCAAGCCCCTTCGCCACGACAAGGCAATGATCCATGAAGGGGGAGACTCCCCTTACCTTTATAAAATCATAGCAGGGTTTGGAATGACCCCCCCCCCTTCCCAAAACCTGTCCTTTACAACAGGTCCACATGCCTGTTTTCTTCATGCTCCTTCCTAGCAGTAGCAGACAGTGTGCAGGCTCTAGGCCTAGGCCTGCGGGGAATTGTGTTGGTACAGAATTGTGTTGGTTAAGTGGGAAGAGAGTACTTCACTCACCCAACACAAGAAGTTGCCAAGTGGGATGACACAATTTTCTCACCCACTATTTCCATAGCAAATTTTCCTCTTGGTGGTGAAGGGCACTGTCCATTCCCCCCCCCCCAAAAAAAAAAGCAACAAAGGGAGAATTGTATTCAGGAAACATTTGTCCTGGAGCCTTCTTTGATTCTTTGTGTGCCCCAACTTATTAGAATCCATTAGGGATTAATTTGTACCACGTACAGCAACACTGTGAATAGCATGGTATTCTAAAATTGAGTGCTGTGTGAAACAGTGCAGTTGGAGACATCATAAATCTAATAGGAAACGAGTGCTGACTGGCCCAGCAACAGTAGAGAGGAGACAGTCAGGAAAGTGGCAGAGATAGAAATGGTGAGAATAAGTGACAGCAGAAAAGGAGAGAAAATTAAGTAACAGAAAAGAGAAGGGGTGAACAAGTAAGGACTGAAAAGAGAGAAGGACTGGGTCAAAGAGGAGAGGAACGGTGAAACGGCATGGAAACAAAGACAGGAGGCATGCAGGCAAATCAGCGAGAAGGGCAGTAGCACAGCCCTGCCCACTTGCTATTCATCCTCCATTTATTTTCACCTCCCCTTTCCATTAACTGCCTCATATCCTCTACTACTGCTCTTTTTCCCCTCTCTTCTTGTCCTCATTTCCTGCAACATCCTCTATTTTCTCCTAAGTTAACTCCTCAGACCTCCCTCCTTTCCCACAAATGCATCACCTTCTCCCGCTGTCTCCTTTACAACAGACTCATAAAAGCAGCACTTCAAGAGATAGTGACCATCTTGGTACTTGTTTTTAAGTGGCAATACCTGAAATTCCAAAAACAGTTGCCTTTTTCTTGTCTCCAATCTCTTTCATTTGGGTGTCCTTTATAAACTAAGGGAGATAAGATGTCGTTTTGCCTTTTTTCTCTAAATGTGAAATTGTCAAATGCTGGTAGTGAGTAGAATAAGAGAAGACGGAGACACTCATACCTTTACCAGTTCTTATATTAGAGGAAGAAGGCAACTGATTGATGAATCTGTCATAGGGAATGAGTTTATACTAGATTATTCTTGGTCATGAATCATTGCCTGCATGCACTAAGTTCAAATCTATAGTTAGTACATACTAAAACAATTGTAGAAGATAAGAGATTTGTACTCACACTCCTGCCTGAAATTGAGTCTCATCATCAATCTAATTAAATGCTTTATGTGGTCATACACAGATCCTAACAGCAAGTCTGACTTTCTTTTGAAATTTTAATGTTGATGTTAATGATGGTCGTATTTTTAGCTAAGAATATACACATTATGTACATTATGAAAAGCAATAGAATTTGAGAGGGACTAGAAGGTCATCCGATAACCCCTTGCTGGGGATAGAAGTGTTCTTTCACCATCCTCCCCCACTATACACGATGAGAAAAATCCGTCTGAAACCCTAGAGAGTAGCTGCCAGTCAGAGTCAGCAATACTGAGCCAGGTGGACCAATGGCTTTGACTTGGGGGATAAGGCAGCTTCCCAGGGTCCTGCAATCAAGAGAACGGAACTAGAAGCAGAGAAACGATTCAGCACAGGAAAGTGTGTGCTGATCAGCTAGCAAAAAGATGAAACTTGCAAATACAAAGTATTTCTGACTTGAAAAAATGACCAGATGGCAGTTCTGGGCTGTTATGCAATCATGTGCATTTATAACAAATGTTGTAGCCCTAAGAAATAGGAATGAGGGCTAGAAGAATTGTTTGGACAACAGAAATAATGTCTGTATGATCCAAAGTTTATTTCATCAGTGTTTTCCTCTTCTCAAGGTACACCCATATACCGTATTGTCCCGAGTATAAGACGCACCTGATTATAAGACGCACCCTTAAAGTTTGGTGCTATTAAAAATTTTTAATTAAATCACTGGCATTAAATTGCAACAGCCTGATTATAAGACGCACCCCTAGTTAAAAAACTTAAATTAGGAGAAAAAAGTGAGTCTTATACTCAGACCAATACGGTATTTACTCTTACAAGAAAAACACCATCCTTTTGTGGTAAACAGTATGTTACTATTAAATTTCTTCAGTGTAGGCAACTTCTTTCCAGGAAGAAAGCATGTTTTGAAATGTTCACCCAGGCAAATCAAGATGTCTTGACATACAGCACAATCCTGCTTAAGTCTGGAATGGCGGAGCAAGCGCTCTGCCATTCCAAGCTGTCGTGAATGTGCCGTAAAGCACATTCTTGACAACTGGAGAGTAAGGACGGCTGGCGCAGAGGCCGGCTGCCCTCACTCCGCCGCCAGATCATCCCCGCAGCCGCTGGAGAAGGTAAGTGATCCCCAGGCAGGGACAGTCCGGGCTGCGAGGGAGGGGGGCCATTGGCCGAGGCAGCCCGGGGTGGGGCAGGGATGGCACTCTCCATATCCCCGTCCCGTTCCCGGGCTGGCTCCGCCATTACAGGGCCTCCTCGGACTTCTGCCAGCTAAATAGCTGGTGGAAATCCAAGGAGGCCCATTAGGGCCTCCCCGCATTACACTGGGGGAAGGGGAATGTCCCCTTCCCCCGAGTAGACCTCGGGGAACGGTGATAGGATCCAGATACTTATATAGGATTGGGCTGATAGTCTTTGGGGTTTTTTTAACCAACAAAGTACATTTGAATTCGTTCTTCTGTATTGCTTGCAGCTTTCTTAAAATAAGTCTCTTCAAGTTTCATTTACTGTCCTTGATTTCATAACAAAATCAAGCAAGGTATAGTACCTCAATCTTCACCATTTACAGTGGTGCAGCTGCCTATGATATGACAGCATCCAGTCTCATAGAATGTGGTAAGTGTAGCTGAGGCATCCAATTTTAAGCAATTGTGCTAGTTCAGCAAGTCTTAGGATTGAGCAAACATAAAGTTACGTTATCAACACTTACGTAGCTCTGAAGAGATCAAAACGCCCCTTGTCTTGGATGTGGAACATTAGATCTCCACCATTAAGAAACTCCATAACAAAGAACAGATGATCCTATTTACAAACAGAAGAGAACACAACATTAAGCCACTGTTTGATTTGTTGCCAGAGTATGTAGATGCGCAACTGGACATTTAAGGAATTTGGAAGAGGACATAATGATAACATATGCTAATCTTAACAAAAACATGCGCCTATTGAAATTAGTCAGTAATCCACTTTGCTTTGTCTGTTACATCTAAAGTAAATTAGGGATTGCTTTGTACCTTAGTCTGAAATGTGCAGTACAGGTGGGTAAGAAATGGATTTTCCCAGGCAAGTGCTAAGACCCGTTTTTCCACCATCGTGCATTCCACGTCATCGTCAATTAGCACTACATCCTTTTTCAAAGCCTTAACAGCAAAATATTCATTCTTCCCTTTCAGTTCAGCAAGCAATACCTGTAAAATAGAGGATTATTTTGGGATATTAACAAGAAAGTTTGAGTTTGGTACTTTCCAGATGATAAAAACCCTTAATTTGTCCCTTTTTGCTACACTGGCATTTGTTTCAATTTGAGTTCCAATGGCATGATATCCAATCCCAAAGTAGCAGAAGGAGGAACAGTGATTCTGCAGGGTAGAGCCATACTTGTGTTCACTAAAAATAGCAGTGTCCTGTGAAATTCTGAAGGCTAACATTTATTGTGGCATAAAGCTTTCAGGGACTTGAAACAATTTCAAGTGCATGAAGAGCTGTCCACAGGCCATTAACTGTACCTAGTATACAGGTCTATGACATTTCTATGCAAAGTCCAAATATAAAAAAATATAAGAGCAGAATGACCTATTCATAAGCTGTCACAGATGATATTTTTTTCTAGCTATGATATGCTACCTGCAAGGGTAGATTAGCTGCTAGAAAGAAGGGGAGATAACAGATGGAGAAAATCAGCCAGTTTCCCTTTGTATTTGGATTTCCTTTCCAGAGGCCAGCAAATAATGACCACCAAACAATCAAATCTCTATCTTCTGGTAGAACCAAGCTATACCTTTCTTCATGTTTCTTTTGTCCTTCTAGAGAGGCAATCTGGTGAAAAGACAAGATGAAGCCACACCTGGGACGCATGCTCTTCTCCCTTTTGCAGTCTGCCCTTGGAAAGGAGAAGGCACTTTTCCTCCTACCCATTATGGGGTCCCAAGACTGCTGCCGCCGCCGCCACATATCCCACTCCTAGGGTGATCTGGAGAACCATGTAGCCTGCCTGCCTTTCTCTCTCTTTCTCTTTCTCTCTCTCTCCCCCCCATTATAGCAACTAACTTACAAATAGCTAGCCATTAAAATGGAAAATAAAAGCTTTTGCTAGGCTACCTACCTCTCCAAAGCTTCCTACCTTTCCAAAGCTTCCTTTACCAAGAACTTTGTGGAAGATAAAACTGTCTATGTTGAAGTTCCTCCTACTGGCTGGTCGTGACAGCGATCTTCCTTCCCAGAGCTTATCATATTCATTATTATCTGCAAAAACAAATGCTAGTTTTTTTAATTACAACTACAAATCTTCTCACAATCCCAGTGACCACTATTGTAACTTTGACCACGTGCCACCAATATCAGCAATCTTTCCACAACAGTTTCGTGTTTGTGTACGCACGTGCATGTACAGATGTGTGCATGAAACTATAAATATAAGTGTGAAAAACTGAGTTGTCAAAAGCAGCTATCTTATAAAAATATAGATTGGGTTTTGAACCAGAGACTTCACTAACTGAAGTTTGGGGAACTTGTCATACTTTTGTCTGTATGGCTTATGCTTTTCAACTGTGGTGTGGAATCCCATTAGGGGTCATGGAATACTTAGAAGGCGTGTGTGATACCCTAGGGAAGAAATTGTGGGAAACAATGCTTCAATTACAGGGAGGCTGGAGGGATCTAGGCCCCTTACCTTTTGTAACCAGCTACTATTTTCAGAGGGATACTGGAGCAGGAGAGACATAATTTGCCTAAGGTGGGAGGGATGGTCAGGGGTGGCATGTACATTTCATTAATTATCTTTTTCTCCATAATTCAAGCACTGACAAGAATCCAGTTTCCGCCCACTACCAAAAACCTGATTGGATTGAATACTCTCTGTTTCTCAAAGAACACCAGATATGTGGGTGTAGTGGCACCGAAAATATCCATTCATATATCAAGGCTCTAAAGTATACAGTATACCAAAACCAATCCATGTGCAAGATATTTGAATGGACTCAGTATAAGCTAGTAATTTATTGCAGAAAGTGTTATGACACAACTTATGTGTAAGGAGATATTGCAGAAAGTGTTATGACACAACTTATGTGTAAGGAGATATTTTCTATCTGTGCCCTTGCAAATAGATTATTTTGTAATAAAGAGCAACAGAAACAAAATATTATTTTGTAATAAAGAGCATCTCTCTTGTTATGCTGAATAAATGGATACATCAGCATTAGGGCTATCCATTCACAATTTTAAAAATACAATAAGATTTATTTCTTACCTGTTGTATCTCCACCCAAGGCTTTCGGTTTCTTATCGAAATCCTGATAAATACCAACATTTTCTACTGACCCAGATTCAGATTTTCTGGTAGATTTCTGAAGAGAAATGACATACTCAAGATTATTTTAGCACTGACAACAATTATTTTAGCACTGACAACAATTATTTTTATACTAAGAAGTTCATCAAGCTTTTAGAGTCCCCTCAAGCTTTTTAATCCCATGTTCGCTCTGGGCTGCTCTGGAGCAGCCTGGAGGTCTACTTGGGGAAAGGGGACATTCGTCCCCTTCCCCCTGGTGTAGACCTGGGAGGCCCCAATAGGCCTCCTCGGATTTTTGCCAGCTATTTAGCTGGCGGAAGTAAGAGGAGGCCTTGTAACGGCCTAGCCAGTCCGGCGGGAGATAGGGATATGGCGGATGCCATTCCCGTCCCCCCGGGCCGGCTCGGCCAATGGTCCCCCCTTTTATAGTAAGTATTAGTACAGAAGTACTAAAATGTTAAGTTTCACAATGCATGAATTGTATCCAGCAGTTTTTAATCTTGAATTCATAATGTGATAAGTCATATATGCAAATTTCACAAATTTGTTATTTGCTTACACAGTGATACAAGAAAAGATTAATATGATGCACAAGCTTGTGGTGTGAAACACATGTGCTACAAGCTCATGCATCAGCTGCTCTATCTATTTGTGAATCATTCATATTGATTTATTATATCTTTACAATCTATAGAAATTAATTCTGTGCAGTCCTTGTGATAAACATAATGAGACGGGGAAAAACGAGAAGTTCAATACCCTCGGTGTTTATTTCCAGAGACACAAGTGTAGAAATGCAGTCCATGGCACATGGGAGAACTTCTCTCCACGTACCAAAGCATGTACTAATACTTAATTTTGTCATTCTGGACTCTGAAAGCTTCTTCCACATCACCTCTACAAAGTTTCTTCAAAACTATAACATGGCAATGGACTGCTGTTTTGTTTTGTTTTTTTAACAGCAAAAGCTGGAAGTTCTAAAAATCTGATAGATTAAAAGTGTTTACTATACTGTATTTAAACTTGTATTTCATTAGTTACAGATGGCATTGTAGTCAATGTGCCACAGTATTGCACTTTCTATGAGTTGTATCCTATCGCTCGTGCACAAGAACTTCCCCGCCTCTCTCCTCCCCACAGCACATCTAACAGCATCCAAAAATCCACTCCAGGGGGTCAGAGGATCTTTCAGAACAGTATGGGATATGAAATGCAATGGTATGAGATATGAAATTACAAGAGAAATTCATAGCATGAATTGGCTCTTGATGAATGCCCTGTGGCTTTTGGTGAGCCTCTTAAATGTGTATTGCGTGCGTGCGTATGTGAGAAATCAGCAAAAATGCTCTCCCTTGCACAGACAGAAGTGCCTTTCTTTCATGCAAATCAAGGTTAGGCTGAAAATCCACAGTTGCAATTATAAAGCCATTCATTTAAGGGAAGTTTCAGTAAAAAAGTTACACTTAATTCCAAGTATGCATAAAGGTGCAAACCAGATTGCTACTGAATTCAGTGAGATGTAGAGGATGGTATCCAAAGAAAGTTAGTCATGATGAAGCACCACTGAAATAAATGAGGAAAGTTACGTAGATGTGACTAACAGCCCAATCCTAACTAACCGGCAGGTGGCCCAGGGTCGTCTGCCAGATCCCATGCTCGCTCCGGGCCGCTCTGGAGCGGACCGGAGGTCTACTCGGGGAAAGGGGACATTTGTCCCCTTCTCCCGGTGTAGAGCTGGGAGGCCCCAATAGGCCTCCTCGGATTTTTGCCAGCTATTTAGCTGGCGGAAGTAAGAGGAGGCCGTGTAACGGCCTAGCCAGCCCAGCGGGAGACAGGGATATGGCAGATGCCATTCCTGACCCCCCGGGCCAGTTCGGCCAATGGCCCCCCTCCCTCACCACCACCCGGACTGCCCCTGAGCCCGCCAGGGATCTCTTACCTACCTCCGGCGGCCGTGGGGACGTCCCGGCGGTGGGGCGGTGGAGTGAGTCATTGCAAATGTGCTCCCGAGTCATTGCGAACATGCTTTATGGCACATTCGCGATGGCTTCCGGAGGCAGAGCACTCGCTCCGCCGCCGTTTTCTTAGTCAGGATTGCGCTCCCAGGTAAGTCCCAGTAATTTCAATGGAACTTCATAATGACTAACTTTCTTTGGATACAAAACAGAATATAGATGACTACTTACCACGTGATGATTACCATGGTGTAGAAGTAATAACTCCAAAATCTGGTTGTCTGTATTATCTTGCCAAGCAATACAGAAAATCTTTATATAGGAGGCATAAAATTGTGGTGACCAGTGCTGAGATTACCCTTACCACTTAGCGGGATAATATAGATATGGTCACCAAATGGTTACAGTTATGGTGTAGTACGTTATCATGTGGTAATTATAGGTAGGAAGAGAAATATAATAGTATAATAGTAGTACTAACCAGACATACCTGACTAACTTGATTTAAAGCTTCTGCCAATAGCTTCTGATTGATTCCACATAGATTTGCCACTTTCTTTTGACATTTGTGGTGCACATTCATTCCACACTCTAAGAAATAAATTAACAGCATTGGTATAAATAAATACAGGTTATAAACATCATCACCAACTTTTATTTTCAGTAGGACTGCACTGTTAGAATGTGGGTAATCTTTTCTCTGAATGAAATATTCAGTGACTTTAACTGAACGAAATGTACAATTTATCTTTTCTCCCTTTTCTCACAACATTAAAAAGGAGAAAATATTACTCCTGAAATGAAAAACAGCAGAATAGCACTTGGTTTACAGACCATACATGTCTGACATCTCTGTTCAGCTGTGAATACAGTTGAATACCTCAGCCTGAGAAGCGTGTGGAAGATTTATAAAACAGCTACATACGGAAATATAAACATAAAACTCAACCCTTCCCTTCAAAAGCCACCCAAGCATTGCTCTTTTGCCCAAGGTTTGTAATAATCCAGAAAAACAGACTGTACCTTCACACTTTAATCCTTGTTTAACTATTCCCCAGAGAAGACTTCCACAATGATCGCAAAAGGTAGGGCTCATGTAGTTGTACACTTTGAATCTGTGAGGCATATCGATATGAAAGCGCTCCTTCTGAAACTGAAGGTTTTATGTTATACAAACAGTAAACAAATGTTTAGGATTTATCTCACTCATATACATGTTCGCCATTGCAAAATTAAATTTAAAATATGTGATCATTCACAGGGTTCAAAAGAACTCAAATGCATGTACCAGGGGAGGCTAGAAAATTATTTCTTTATCTTAATACAGTAATACCTCTTAACACTGAGAATGTGTACCTGGAAAATAGAGTGCTTTGTGAAACAGCACTATAGGAGATACTTATATAACACTGTTCTAATGTAGATGCGTTCACAGAGCTGTACTCACCAGTGCATTAGCATATAGGCTTGAGATGAGCAACAAAACATTCAGACATACTGTACATACCTAATAATAATTTCATACATTCAGACATACATACCTAAAATAATTTCAAAACATTAGCCATATCTTTACCACCACCACCCACCCTAGTACAACCCTTATTCACCAAAACCATTCCAGAATAGAAAGGTAACCAGTTCAGTGTTTTTCAAAGTAAAGGTGCTACTAGCCCCATTGGATCTGGGAAATTAAGGATGACTAGTATAATTTATTCAGGTTATAGAATTCAGTTTTTATTGGCACAGAATTTTGAATGCAAGGTGTATAAAGCTCTTCCCATAATTTTGGGACAGCTGCTAACACTACTGTGTCCTCATTGCCTTAATTTGCTGCTCATATATTGATCTAAAGAAGGTGTTGGTGTCTGATCTTAGATCATGATGTGCCATAAGTTAACTTAAGACTTCCTTCCAAAAACCATTTGAATACTGCCACCCACCGTTGAAGAAATAAACCTCAAGGTTCTAATAAGTTTGTGATAAATGATGCACATTGGAATGGGAGTTAAGTCAGACTTCAACATAACTTTCTGTCCATTCCTAAAAGTTGCTAAAACTCAGCCAAAATGTGCAATTCAGTGCAATGTGCAATTCCCCCCCCCCCCCTTACACAGGGTGTAGCTATGCCGCTGGGTTTACACAGCATCTAAAATGTACTTTTGACTAAACTTTAACTCATCTGGTTCAGGGAACTTTCTGAAGCATGGTCAACTAAAAATAATCAGCCTTTGGAGGTTTCTAACTCAGTTCTGTCTCACCTGTGATTAGCGTCCAGGACTTGGACGAAAAAAATATAAGAACATTTTATATTTTTGTGTAATTTGCTTAGCTGCTTGATGAAAGTTACTCCCTCAACAAGCAAGCTTCAACATGAAAACCATTTTGATACATGCCATCTACCCCTGCCGTCTTATTCTTTGCTTCTTCCATTCTTCATTCTACTTGCAAAAGTCAAAATAAAGAATATCAGGATAACTTAACTCTTAGAAATAAAATACTTTGCACAGTTAAAAGGTATTTAAGAATACTCAATTTGCATGTGCAAAGATGTGGTTTCCTTGTAAGCTGATTTTTTTAAATACGTAATGATATTATTACTTACCATTGTATCTCTGCTGTTTGCGGCAGTACCAGTACATCTCCCAATAATTTTATCGATGCATTTTTTGTGAATAGCAGCATTGCATTCTTCAGAAGAGCAATAATAATAAAAAAAACAAATTAGATTTATTTTCCAAAACATGAAACTTAAGAAGTTTTGCATCCAGAATGTTATAATCAATCCCAATTTTAAAATGAAACGTGGCTAGTTCAGAAAACAGAAGAAACTGTTAGTTCTCTCTCACTTTCATTTAGTATTTGTATTTATAATTTGCTTACTTCATTGACAATAATGCTTTAAAAAGCTTTTATTATTAGCATTAAACTTTGAACCCCAGGCCTATAAACATTCATCAGTTGCAGTGGTAAAACAATAGCTCAGACCACATCAGCTGAAGTGACACACTGCTTGACCATTAATACTAAAAAATAAAAAGGTGACAATAAACTTACGCCGACATTTGTATCCTTGCTTGTTGAGCCCCCTGTAAAAGAGAGGAGGGGGGAGGTAATCAATAAAATAATCAGACTTCATATAGGTCAAAATCAATTCAAAATCTTTCACACGACACTGCTTTGCTTCCAATGAAATATTTAACTTTCACTAAACTGAAGTTTAGTTTTGAAGGTGACATCAATATGCTTACTATACGCAACTCCACATGGAAAACAAATTAAACACACTCCATATAAGAAGGAAGTAGTGTTGGTAGAGGATCCTAGATCTAGACTTAGACCAATGGGTTAACGAGTAACAGCTGGGTCTTACGTTACTCTTGGAGGAGGTCCACGTTTGCAGCCTGAGAGCACTCCTGGGCATGACACGTATTTAGAAACTTGGGCAGTGTCCAGGAACACATTATTCACATCCAGGGCACCAGACGATAGGGACAACCATCCTTCTTACCTGTAACCTTGATTGACAACTGCAATCTATTACAGTCGGACTCTCTCCCCCTCTCCCTCTCACATATGCACACACAGAGTTGTTTTCCTCACCAAACAAAATCTTTACAGACAGAGCAAAATGTAGGCTGTCCAAAGAAGGTGGCAATAAACTCATGGTTTTTGATGTAGTGGATTTTGGCCTGTTTGATTGCTCCTCTTCTGTTTATAGTCACAGTTCCCTCATCTTCCCTCATTGACTGCTTGGAATCTGGAAGTAATGAAATGGAGATAAATTGTGGAAGGAATAGTTGTTTCACTCTATTGTAAAATATGATATATGTATGAAAGCCATCTGTTCCTTTCCCATCCCACTCCTGGGACTGTGCCCCTTCAATTACTCCTGCGGTAATTTCAAATCCAAAACAAAATCCAATGGGGACAGGCCCAGTAAAACTCAACAACGTGCAATCTAGGCCAGACACCCTGGCTGCAAATGAAGTGCAAGATAAAATATTGTACATAGCAGTGACAAACACAACTCCTACTGTCTAAAACTGCGGATAGTAAAATCCGCTATTTTTTAAAAAAAATAGTGTCCCTTTAAATCATGGTTTAAAAACTGCTTTTCTTACCATTGTAGAGTGGCAAGCAGGCAGGCAGTCAGTCTCTGACAATTAGAATGGCTAATCCAAGTTTCACATGCACATTATAAATGTTTGATGCGGGCACTTGTGTAGCTACAATGAGGCAAGGGGGGGGGGACAAATAGCCATGGTCTCCTCACAAGGAGACCGCAGCTGTCACCCAGGGCATTTGCTCTCCCCCCCGCCCCATTGTAGCTATGCAACTGCTCACATTGAACATTTGTAATGTGTATGTGAAACTTGGATTAGCTGTTCTAAAGATTAGCTGTTTTTCTGTCTTTTCATGTCATGATGGTTGTGGTAGGTCAGTTCATTTAAGAATAAATCAGCTTTACTTTTGCACCATCCTTTTTGAATAACCCTGTAGTTTATGTTCCTTGCTCCTCTCCAACAGAGGAATGAGAAGTTATAATAAGAGTACAGAATCCAAGTTGGAAGGGACCTTCCAACCCCCTGCCAACATTAGGCTGTCCACAACTACAACACCCCCCATAGATAGCTACCACCATTCGAGGCATGCTGTTCGACTGCCAAAAAGTTTATTCTGTCAGGAAATTCTTAACATTTAATTGAAATCTCCTTTGTTGTAATTTAAACCCATTTGTCGTGGTCCTGCTCTCTGGAGCAACTGAGAACAAACCTGCTTTATTTTCCGCATGATAGACCCTCAGTTATTTATAATAATTTCTTAACTGTCTCTTCTCCAAACTAAACATGCTGAATTCCATCAAGCTGTCATCATAGGACATGATCTCCAGCCCCTTCACCATCCTAGTTGCCCTCCTCCAGATCCAATCCAGTTTGTCAATATCCCTGTTAAACTGTGGAACTCAAAACTGGACACAATATTCCAGGAGGGGTCTGACTAAAGGAGTATACAGCAGTACCATTACTTCCAACAATCTGGATACTATACTTCTCTTGATGCAACCTATAATTGCATTTGCCTTCCCTGCTGCAGTGTCTCGCTGGTGGCTCATGTTTTGCTTGTCATCTACAAAAACACCTAGGATCTTTTTCATAGTACCCCCAATCTTATATATGTGCTTCTGTTTTTTTCCCCAACCCAAATGCAGCACTGTACATTTACCCCTGCTGAAGTTCATTTTGCCTGCATTTGCACAGTTTTCCATCCTGTCAGGATAGTCTTGGATCCTGTTCCTGTCCTACAGGATATTGGTTACTGTTCTCAGTTTGGTGTCATCTGCACATTTGATGACCATTTCCTCTACTTCCTTAATCCAAGTCATTTATAAAGATATTGAACAACACTGGGCCCAAGACAGAGCCCTGAGGGACCCCAGTCATCACTTCCCCCTAGGTGGTTGAGAAGCCATGGACAAGCACTCTTTGGGTCTGTCAGCCACCCATGGATCCACCCAACAGCAGCAGCAGCAGCAGCAGCATCTAAGCCCACATCCCATCAGCTTGTTTATCAAGATGCCATGAGGAACCTTGACATCCAGATATATTATGTCCATAGCATTCCCTTGATCTACCAAGCTAGTCACTCTATCATAGAAGGAGATAAAGTTTGTCTGGCAAGACTTGTTCTTAGGATAACCACGCTGGCTCTTGACAATCATCTCTAAACGTCCACAGACAGACTGCTTAATAATTTCTTCCAGCAACTTCCCAGTTATCGATGTCAAGCTGACTCACTGGATCTTTTTTTCCCTTTCTTGAAAACAGTGATCACGTTTGCCTGCCTCCAGAGTCCTGGCACTTCCTTGGGAAGCTAGGTGGGATCCCAAATCTAATGTTTCTGATAGATAACACTCCCTGTGTGCATAAACATGTGCTCCTTTCTGATCCCAAGTCCAGTAACCAGACCCCCGATTCAAACTTGCTGCTATTTCTGTTTGTTCCTCGGCATGGCCCAAAAAGTAATTTCTTGCTCTCCACAATACAGGTATCTGAAAAGAAGCCCACAGTCAGAGGAAACGGAAGCATAACAGGCAGGCAAGGCTAGCTCAACTTTAGAGAAAGAGTATTTACCAGTATTTCAAGTTCAAGATTTAAAAGGTAATACTGCAGTGTAGCATGTTCTCTAAGAAAAAGAGATGCTGCTGGATGAAATGGGGTGTTGGGAAGGAAGAACTAGCAAAGAGGGCATTGCAAAAAGAAGGAACACGTAGGAAATGCAGCTCGCAGTCAAATGAAGATTTTTGCATATGCATTTGAAACTAGAAACTGGCCTCTTATAAAATTGCTTCATAAAATAATTTAACATAAAATTTAAAATAAGTTGTATGTAAAGTGATATCCCCTCCACATTGAACTGCTGCATCTTCCACAGTGTATTCACTGCACCTTTCATTATACTGTAAACATATATCAATCACATTAGGAAACTGGCATATTTCACTAGCACTACATGCTACATTCAACAGGAACTAATTGTTAACACTATGAACTATCACATCCCCTATTTGTAAATCAGTGTCTCATGCACATCTAATACTGGGTGCCAAGAAAGGTCCACAGAGAGGACAGGAATCGATTCTTCCACACTGGGACCCCAGCGATGCACAGGAAAGTCTTGATTTTTGAAAAGACTTCAGACTGCACACAAAAACAATGGGCCAGAGGGTTCCAATAGTCAAAGTTTCCTCACTGAATGCTGTGTTTGTGCATCAGCTTTCAGTTAGGCTGCAGGGCAAATGGCTTTCTACTTGCTTTCCTTCAGCCTGGAGGGAGAAAGTGGAGACCCCCAACTTTACCATAAAAATGCTCCCTTGCATTTTAAAAAGTCAGCTCAATCCAAGTAAAGAAATAGATGCATGGAACTGCAGACAAGTCAGATATGCATGAATGCAGATGTGGTCTACCACATACATTACATTCAATTAGATGTCCATTTGGATACACATCCAGATAATGCATCCCACTGAAATCAGTGCAGCATAGACAGACTGTTGTGCATCTGAACGCACATGCACTATCCATGATTCCAGATCCAGGAATTCACAGCAAAAGATGGCTTCCATAGCCTCCTCCTTAGTTGGATTAGGGTGAGAGAGGCAGAATCATTTACTCCTTTTTGGTCTGATTTCCCCCCCCCCCAGAATTTTTTTCATGGGCTCCACACACAAATTTTTTTAGATAAGACTATTTTACACAACCCACATTTGGGGGGGGGGGGGTTGAAGCCACCTTGTCACACGCTACTTTGCAAATTACTTCACAGCATCCCGAGAAAATGGATAGGGACAAGCATAAAAAAGTTGTCCTCAGCTGAAATGGACTAACAGCATCAGAAAATAACGATGTTCCCCATCTGTACAACCAAGCAATGAAATCTTGCTCAGACCTCTTGCACAGTTCTCACTGAAATGAATAGGTGCCATGAATGAGCAGTGCAGAACACTGCAATTCCCATTCACTGGCAATTCCCAGTCCATTCGACTGGAGCAAACACTACCAGTTATTGGTCTTGGAAGAAATTGTTTTCCATCTGTTCATTAAATGTGTATAAATGTTGCTGTTAAAAACACCCACATACTAACATCTTTATATCATCTTTGAAGGATTAGGCAACAACATTTCAGATATTCCTCTCAAAATAAGTTATATACATCCATTAAACATTCTTCACAAAATATACACAGAAAAACACACATTTGTACAATCTTCTCCATTCCCTGAAAGGGTTCAATTTCTCAATGCAATTTTAAAAGTTTGTCCTCTACTGAACTACCTATTTTTCAAAGAAAGAGATTGACAAACCCCTTCTTTTTGAAGCTGAAGTGAGCAGCATGGTAGTTCAAAGTCCAGAAAGAGAAAGTTATTCCAGCTGCCTCCAGAGCTGCTTAACACATAGTGCAGTTATGCGGTGCTAAAGTAAACCATCCACCGTGGTGCTAAGTTATGTGACTGGATAAGGTCAATAACTTCATTTAAATAAACAAAGACCTCTGCAACTAGACCTGCTTTTTATAACCACCATTTATATACAATAGAAAAATGGGAGACCCATTTGTGGAACCCCGGTTCTAGTGTACATTCACAGTACAGCTAGTACCTTGTAAATAGTATTTATTTCCACCCCTCCAGGAATGTCCTTTCTCTTTGCTTAAAAAAGAAGTTTTAGGACTAGTCACTTTGGACGTTCAGTGGCTGAAATCATAGCACGTAGCTATGCAAAGTGGGGAATAGAAAAGCCGAGGGCTTTGGCTGGACATGGAAGCAGACAGAAGTACTGTCTAGGAAGAAGTACTGACTAGGAAGTACTTCCTGTGGAAGTAGAGGCAAGTCAAAGATCAGAACTTGAGTGGCAGCCCAATCCTGTGTAAGATATGGTGGTCGGCCTAAAGGGTCGGGCGCCGTATCCTATCCAGGTCCTGGGCTGCCCGGGGCAGCACAGGCGCACCTTGAGGGAAAGGGATGATTGTCCCCTTCCCTGGGTGTAAGTAGATTGAGGACCAATGGGCCTACTCAAACGTACACCAGCTCTGGAGCTGGTGTACATTTGAGCCCTCCGTGTAAGGCCGGGCCAGGCCTGGAGAGGGCTTTGGATATTGGCGTGTCTTGCCGCCGATATCCCCACCCTCTCCAGGCCCGGGGCTGGCCAATGACCGCCCCCCTCTCCGCCCAGTCCGCCCTCCCCGCGCCCCTGCACTGGCTGGTGCTGGACTTGGGCACGGGGACGCTGCACCGGGGGGCGAGTGGGCCGTGGGCCTTTGCCTCGGTGGTCCTTACTCACCTGGTGTCATGCAAGTGCTTTACGGCACTTTTATGGCACACGCTCTCCCACCGCCGAAGATACACAGGATTATGCTGTTAACGTGTCACTAGCCCCAAGTGACATGAAGTTTGTAACTGTATTTTAGCATGAGTTCGGCAACATAGGAGACCTTCTGGTCTAAGCTTTTGGGGTCAAGATTAATTCTCAACTTCTAGAAAGTACTAGACAACGTTAATAAGAAAATTATATCATGCTAGTTCTTAAATAAATAACTTTGAAAAAAAGCATTTCTTTATAATCTCAGCTCTGCTCTTTGACTAAAACCACCAAGATTTTTTCTTCAAAAACCAATGACTTGTAACTCAAATTGATACAAATGGGAACTGACACAAATTATACCCTACACAGGTTCAGAAGCACTACAAATGTCTTTCAAAACAACAACTTTCTGTTAATATACATTAATTAAAATACCTCATGTAAACATACAACTCAGTTAAAAAAACCAAACTCATAATTCATTATTAAATATGAAGGCTCTGTTGCAGTTTTAAATTATTTAAATTACTTATTCCTTACAGTGAATGAGGATGCTGGGTAGCATACTGTGAATTGCTGAAAACTGAGGAAGCATCATTGGCTAAACAAGTAATTAATTCTGCAATTTTGTTGTATCAACCAAGTGATTTTGACAATGAATATATACTTGCTTAGAAGACTGCCATTTTTTTAAAAACATGCTAAATAATGAGTTGCATGAGGAGCTCCATCTTCACTTCCATCATTCTGCTAATCATATTATTGCTCATGCCAATCATATAGAATCTATATTATAGATAATACAAGGAGAGGATGACAACATAGCTTAGTAGTACAGCACATGGTTTGTATAGTTTCAGGCAGGGAATTCCTCCTATCCTACCTGGAGATGTCAGGGATTGAAACTAGAATTTTCTTCAGGCAGAGCTCTACCCCTAAACTAGAACCCCTCTTCAAAGTTCCCAGTTAAAACAATCTTGAATAGCAAGACTAGGGTCTCCTACATGTACAGATGTGCCCACTCATTTCAATGACAATCACAGTACTATGGACACCATAGAGTGCATGCAGAAAGCTGCCTTTACCATTAAGAAGTAGGGAAAGCTCTCAAGCATGTAGGAGTTCCTGTTTTCACTGGAGCTAAATGGGGCTCTAGGTCAGGTGTTTGATAAACTTACAGCGTAATCCTATCCAAGTTACACCACCGGTGTAACCAGCGAAGGAGGGCAGGGCGGGAGGCTTTGGAGGGGAGATTTAAATCCCCTTTGAAGGGGATTTGAATCCCCCTTCCATTCTGAGGCGTCCCGTTCTCACTGCACTGCTGGTTACACCGGTGGTGTAAGATGGGTAGGATTGAGCTGTAAATTTTACACCACAAAAATCTGAGGTGCACATTAAATAATAGTGTTGTTGATTCCCTTGATTTTATATAAAAATATTTCTTTATTCTTCTGCCTTCATTCTTCCTTAATTTTCCCCCAAACCCATTAAAACTTTGCAGATAAGAAAAAAAGATAGCTGTTATGACACTATAGTATAGACACTATAGCATTTTGATGGAATTAGCATTATTCAAGATTTCAAATTCCATGTAGAGGAAAAAAATACACACAAAGTACTCCAATAGATTTGGTTGTCAAGAACATACATGGTATAAATACAAGGATCAGAACATCACAATTTCCTGAAAATACAGAATTGAAGAATTTGTCACTTGTCACTGAATTCCAAATTATTTGAGGTAGTTTGCTATGTCCTGGAAACAAATACTGTAGTAATAAAAAATCTCTTACCTCCATCTTCTAGAAAATATTGCACAGCCATCAATACTTTCCCTTGAGGTTGTAAATCAAGCTAAGATGAAAGAAAAACCAATGGATTACATGCCTGTTATATTAAATCCCTCTAATCATTTCTTCCTATGTGGTGTTAAAAATGTCTAGTTAAAGACTCAAGTCAAGGAATAGATAGCTTTCCTTCTCCGAGACTAATTTTGTAATGGTCAATTGGAAACCATGGTTTATTGCTACCAGAACAAGCTTAGGAGAGTCAATGGGCTTGCACATTCCTCCTCCTCATGCACAAAAAGAAAACCATGGTTTTCTCCTAGACCTAGTGTAATATTCTGACTTGTTCCAAGTTTGTATGTAAATACTGTGTTTTGTTCTCACAATGAAAGCTGAAGGTTTCATTTGTCTCCCCTCATGTGCAAAGGGGAAAGAGGGGGAGAACACGAGCTCTTGGCTCTCATTCTCACAGTGGGAGAATATTACACTATTGTTTCCAGTTATGGTGTTTCCACCATTGTTTCCAGTTATGTTTGAACTGGGCCATAGTGAACAGTGTCAACGCTTAAGCTTCTTAATCATTAAAGATCAACAGCACTAACTTCATATGTCATAGGTGCCTAAAAATATGTGTAATTTACAAGGATTGTCTGGCTACACATGGTTCTATAGCTTTTAGCATCAACCCAAATATCACAGGTTCTCATTCTTTATCAGCCTCTACAAAAAGAGGCTATGACAAACTGAAGATGACACTCACTGTTGACAAAAAAATTAGTGTTGATCAAAGGAGATCCTGAAATCCTGAGGGGAGAACCAACCAAAAATGGCAGCCCCATGTTAAGTTTTCCCGTCGTAATACAGTGTGCCCTCACTATCCATGGGGAATCCGTTCAGAACCTCCCTGCGGATAGCGAGGATCTGCAGATACAGGGGTCCACCTTTAAAAACCTGTAAAAAGTTTAAAAAAAATGCCCACCAATTCCCATTTCTACCTTTAAGTGGCCAAATCGTGCCATTTTCAAGCCTCCACAGGGCTTCTGCAAGTTTAACGACCCACTTCCAGGAAACACAAAGGCTCTTCCCTCCTCCCAGCCTTGCCCCAGGATGCATTCTGGAACCACTTAAAGGTAGAAATGGGGATTGGGAGCTTCCCCCCCCTTTTTACAGGTTTTTGAAGGTGGATACCAGATCTGCGGATAGAAAGGGTCCATTATATATAGTTTAGCTTACAATATCATTACTTTGAGGATTTCTCTGGCCTTGCTAAAGGTAAAGGTGACCCCTGACAATTAAGTCCAGTCGTGTCCGACTCTAGGGTGTGGTGCTCATCCTCATTTCAAAGCTGAAGAGCCAGCGTTGTCCGAAGACGCCTCCGTGGTCATGTGGCCGGCATGACTCTCCTTGCCGCAGCGCATAGCTGGAACACAGAGCGCTGTTTACCTTCCCGCAAGCGGTACCTATTTATCTACTCGTATTAACATGCTTTGGAACTGCTAGGTTGGCAGGAGCTGGCCAAGCAACGAGAGCTCACCCTGTCGCGGATTCGAACTGCCGACCTTTCGATCGACAGCTCATGGTTCAGACAATTATATAGAGCAAAAGTAGGGAAAATGAACAGGATAAAGATGTCAGGTCATGGGGCAATTAGAATGACACACTGTTGCGGAAGACAGAAGAATGAGCAGATTGGTATGAGATCAGGCAGTCCTTTTAAGATAACCTGGTCCTAAGCCATACAGAATTTGAAATAAAATCATAACTCTCATGGCATCATACTCACCCAGAATTCTGCTTTTCCATTGCCTTTCTTACATCTTTCAGCCAAAACAGATACACCCACAGTCACCTCAGATAATGGGTCTTCAGCTGCCTTCATGAGAACAATCTGAATTACACGCCCCTCATAAATGTGGGCATCAAAGGAGGTTTTCCAATCTGGATACATAGTAGGTTTCTTCTGAACCAGTGTTTTTCCTCTCTCTAGAAATGCCAGGAAAGAAGTACAAGAGAAACGTTACTATGACAAATGTTAATTTCACCACTAGTGGAAGTATCAGGACACTGAACATCATTGTACTAAATCAAGTTAATGTTGATGTTTAGATTAAGTTATCAAACATAATTATTTGCACCAATGAAATACTATTCAGTATATATCATTTTAATACAGGTCAATGCATGTTTCAATCTCTTCAAGCGAACCAGTGAGTTCTCCGTCAGGCAATACATACAGTATTTGCAACATCTGGTTCTGTCACTTGGAGTTAAAACTCGCCAACTTTTCACATTAACTAACCTACTTAATGAAATGTGCAGAAAAACAATATTCCCCATTACTCATTTCTGCCTGGCCCATAGGTGTACACATTTGGCTCCTGTGGCATATATGGGAGAGCTGCTGCCTTCAAAGCCCGAAGACCGGTGAACTTGATAAGTTCGAGACACGCCGCCGGCAAAAAGCTGTGAAAGCCTCCAGGAGGAGAGATAAGAGCTTCCAGCTGCGTCGGTCGAGTGTGGGAGGCGCCAGCCAGCAGAATTGTCAGACTGTAAAAAGGATACCACCTCGAAAGTAGCCGTTCATGAAAGATTGGACATTTATATATATTGTAAAAAAAACCCAAGGGGGGTTAGGACAGCCTGCCCATGTACACCACCTTGGATTAAAGTCGGAGGAGAAATTCAATGACCGAGAAAGGTGGTAAATAAATACAGTATATTATATTATTATTATATTATATACACCTGTGGGCCACCTATTCTCTCTTGAAAGAACGAGAAGTCCTAATAATCCTATGCAGGATTGAGTTCTACTATGGAGGGTTTTTGCAACAGCAGAAGACAGTTCCGCTGTCTCAAAATGGCCATTGTGGGAGTGCTGCTGCCTCTTGTGGCAGTGCTCTCTGTCCATCGCCAGATCTGTTATTTATTTATTTATTTTTCACATTTTTATACCGCCCTTCCTCCAAGGAGCTCAGAGTGGTGTACATATTTCCTCCCCTCCTTTTTGTCCTCACAACAACCCTGTGAGGTAGGTGGGGCTGAGAGATAGTGACTGGCCCAAGGTCACCCAAGAAGCTTCGTGGCTGAGCGGGGATTTGAACCTGGATCTTCCAGGTCTACGTCCGACTCCCAAACCACTACACCATCCTGGCTCATGAGGATGAGGATGCTGGAGCAGGTAAGGCTGCAGGAAGGGGTGGATCCAGCAGCGATGGCTTCCACCAGATCCTATCTCCTCCTTTTGCAGCCTCCCCACACCCTCTCTCTCCTCGGACATGCACCAGCTAAAGAGCTGGCGCAGGTATGAGGAAACCCATTGGGAAGTGGGAGGCTTATGGAGGGGTAACAGGATTTAAATCCCTTTCCCCTTTCAAAGTCTCCCGATCTGCCCCCCCCCCCCGCTGGATACAGCACACTCCTTTTTGACATGGCTGCACTAGCAAGGTGGAAAAGGATAGGATTGGGCTCTTACTTCAGTTACAGTGAATAGCAGAATCACAATAAGGTCCATGGAGGGAGTGATTGGGCTCTTAATATCTTAAAATGTTTCTAACATGGAATTTCACTTCAGAATTAAGTTTACATTGATCCAGCAGCTGTTTTTCAATGTGATGAACTGTCCAAACAGTAGTAAGGAACAGCACCTTTGTTTGTCTTTATTAGGCAAGACCTGCCAAAATCAACATTATAAATTAGCTTTTTGACAAGCAGGTTGAAGTTAGTTTGCTAAATGAGTTCCTCAAATGTTCACAAACAGCCACCTGAGGATGTTCTTCAGATGTCTGTTTTGTCTCCTCTACTTGTGTCAAAAAGCTTTTACCTGGATTCAAATGTTTCCATTCGTGAAAGCCAATTCCAGTTCTTCTCCTTCACAATTCTATTGTGGCAGTGGGTGATCATTGTTTGTAAAACAATATGTTTGTTGTTGTTAAAGTCCTAAACAAAGGCGTAGGCAGTATGTGACTTGTAGAGGCATTTGTGAGCCCATAATCTCAGTTGCATTTTCAGAGAATAAATGCTTTATGATTCTATTTTCATTTGCTACACAGTTTTTCATCAACCACATTGTTCTTGAAACCCTACCCATTTGTTTAGATGGTAAATAAGCACATGCAATTTTCACTTGCCTCCCTTGTTTTAAAAGCAGCAAATGCAGATATTGTAAGTAGCTATCAGCCTAGACACAAGACGAAATGATTGAATTTTACTTTTGGTCAGAAAACTATTCCAAAAGAAAATAGAAGCTTGACAGTGCAATCCACCGTAACTTTAGAACGGCGGAGCGTGCAACCCACCATTCTAAAGTGTTGCAAACATGCCGTAAAGCACGTTTGCAACTACTTTGGAGTAAGGGCCGTTGGTGTGCGGTCGGCAGACCTCACTTCATCGCCGGATCGTTCCTGCGGCCGCCGGAGAAAGGTAAGGCTCCCGCTGCCGAGCGCGGTCCGGGCAGCAAGGGAGGGCGGCCGTTGGTCGAGCTGGCTTGGGAGGGATATGGCAGTCGCCATATCCCCATCCTGTTCCCGGGCCTGTGCAGCCCTTACACAGCCTCCCCGGACTTACTTCAGCTCAATAGCTGGCAGAAATCCGAGGAGGCCCATTGGAGCCTCCCCGTGCTACACCAGGGGAAGGGGACGAACATCCCATCTCCCCCCCCCCCGAGTAGACCTCCGGGCTGATCGACGTGGATAGGATCCAGCTGGAGGCCCTAAGGTCACCCGCGGATCTTTACACAGGATTGTGCTCTGAATGTGTCAGGGGCTTCTGGGAGAAGGTTGGCTGACCAAGGGAGGTAGCACCTAGTGCACATACACCCTTCTTGCTCCCTGCTTTCCCTTTACTGGACCAGCAGCTGAACAGGAAAAAGCCTTGGTAGTTTGTATCTGGTGCCACAATCCAAGGTTACAGAGACCACGCAGAGGACAACACACTGGGGAAAACACCTTCTCAGGAGAGCACTCAATCCCAGGGGTGTCCAAAAGAAAGGAGAATTAAACAAAATGGGAAGAGAAGGATGGATAGTAAAAATACAAACAGGCAGATGGAAAAATGCCTGAGCTTGGCTGAAATGCCTGAGCTTGACTGAAAAGCATGAAGAAATGTTTTCACCAAATAGATGCAGTAACGCCTTGGAGATAGAGATGGAATGCTACTCAAACCTCTCAGCCCACCCACCCCCATACCTGACTGGAGTCACTTAGCAGACAAAGCAACAAAAACTCCCTGACCATAATCTAACTAGAAATACAGTCCCTAGTTGGTAGCTACATTTCTTGAACTTGTGGCTGAGCAAGTGAGTGCTCAGCTCTGAGCTCCCAACAAATGGGTCACTCAGGTGACTGGCAGAGAGCAATGAACACTTCCTGTGGACTGGGAAATATTTGATAGTATCATCAAGTTATCTTGCTGGAGGAGTGAAACCCATCTGGTCACTCCATCCCACCCCCTTGACCTGATGGACAGGTTTGGCTGCCCAATCACTAAGCGCATGCCAATCCTGGATGGGGATAGCCAGTCCAGACAGGAAGAGGAGCCAAATAAAGAAATACATGTTTGGGGAATAATGGACAAAGGCTGCTTCCAATCCAAGGACAAAGGCTGCTTGCAAAGAATGCCCCAGCAGTTTTTTAGGCTGCTGAACCTGCATAGAAGCTTCTGGAGAGTTAAGTGTCCAAAAACACAGAGAGGTAAGCAAAAAAAAAAAAAAAATAGGGGAGGAAATAAGGTATCCATCACAGAATGCATCACAGTTTAATTTAAACCATTAGGTGGTCCCAAATAGGCAAATATTAATTACATAATAAAAATGGAGTGAAGAAGAAAAATTTGTCTGCAACGTGGGGAGGAAGCGAGCACCTTGTGAAGTACAGGAAAAACCCACAGAGAGTATGTGTGCAATCTTGCACACCTGTTAATCATCAGAACTGGAGCTCAGAACTGAATACCATATTGTCCCGAATATAAAATACACTTTTTTACCCTAATTTAACTTTTTAAACTAGGGGTGCTTGTATACTCGCACTGTTGCAAAAATAAAGAGACATTGCTGGAAGAAGCGGAGGCTAAAAGGAGACTGCGTTGTCTTCAAAGCAGCTACGCTACCGGTAATGGAAGTGATTATCGGGTGATTATCGCTGCTAGCTGAGCTTTGCTTTGCAGCGCACTCTGATGCACTTTTCTTTGTAACACACACACACACACACACACACACCCCTCTCCCGTGTACAGGCTGTAACCCTTTCCAGGCTGCAATAAGTTGTTACGTCTTTGCAGTGCCTGCTTTTCAGTTCTAGTGTTTGTTTTTAGTGGAGATAGGCAGAGATGCAGCGGGCTCCTTCTCTCTGCCCTGCAGGGCTTTTCTTTGTAAAAATAAGAGCGGCGTGTACGTACGTACATACGTACACACACACACGCACACACGCACACACACACCTCACCCCTCCCCTGTACAGGCTGTAACCCTTTCCAGTCTGCAATAAGTTGTTAATTTCCGTTCTCTGCTCTGCTGGGTTTTGTATCCTCTTGTAAAGTAAGATCACATACACTTTCATCCCCCCTCCCCAGGCAATGAATGGTTTAGGCTGCAATCCTGTGCACACTTTCCTGAGAGTAAGCTCCATTGAGAACAGTGGAACTTGCTTCTGAGTAGACATGCACAGGATTGCACTGTGTGTATGCATTTCATTGCATATATTTAATGCCAGTGATTTAATTAAAGTTTTTTAATAGGACCACCAAACTTTAAGGGTGTGACTTATAATCAGGTGCGTCTTATACTCGGGACAATACAGTATAAAGGTGAAAACAGGGCTTCAGCCTGTGTCTACAATTAGTCTCTGATCAAAGAAGAATTTAGCCAGATTGTCAAGATATTTAGCCAGATTGTCAAGACTTCTCTTAGACATTAATGGGTCAGAACAGGATATGTAACAATACTTGATCACTATAGAAGCTTTTGTGCTGAATCTGTTTGGTCTGAACAAGTGGACTCAAGCTGACCTTGCTTCTGCCAGTCTCACCTTGCTTTTTCCTCTCCTCTCCTTGGTATAAGCAGCCTTGCCTTACTCCCTGCACTCACTCCCACTGACTTGGCAGGAGCCTGGTATGTGAGCAATTGAGCTCTTAGAAGACCAAGAAGAAATGAACATTATTCCCAGATGTATCTAATCATTTTGAAGGGAACCGTCATTAATCTAATCATGATTTATTCCAACTGACTCAGTCTACAAGAGGAATATTGTCACCTCTCTAAGCATCTCAGGAATTATTCCATTAAAACTGAATTAGACCAACACAAGGCACAGAGCCAAAGATAAATGGTGCTTAAGTAATTATATAAGAAATTCAATATGCTCATCAGTTGTGCCCTATCACAGACTATAGTTATATACATTGTATGCAAATCATATAACACATACTGTATGCCCATTTTGGTGAACTGGCTGTCTATATAGAGAACTAAAAGGGATTAGTGTAAGCCTATACATCCTCATTCAAGTATAAACAGACAGATGGTTCTTTTCTCCTACACACATCAACAATCTTTTTCTAAACAAAGGATGATAGTTCCAGCCAGCTGGAATCATGAGGCATTTCCTACCAATGACAAAGCCTTTGAAATGCAATGAGGTTAGACATTAAGGTCAAGTGTTCTCTTTGCATGACAATGCTAAACATGGTTCCTAGACAATCCCTCTTCTGAATAATAGACTATGAAAATATAACAAACTATTAGGTAACAGAATAGGTCTTCTGATACCTGGGCAATGAAATCTACCAGAACCAGTAATACACTAGGCGGGTTAAAAACTTAGCCTCATGAAGTGGGCAAAGAGGCTGCAAGCTGGTGGGGAGTGCTCTGTACCCTGGCATCCGTTGGCCATCTCCCTTGGACTGCTGCCTGGCTCCCAGCATTCCACCAGCCTTTAGAGGAGGTTGGAGTGGTACTGGATTTAGCGATCCTCACCCTCAGAAAACTCATATGAAGAGAATGGTGCTGGCAAGCAAGCATCCTCCCCCCCCCCCCCGGTGACACCAGCAATGGTGTGTGTATTGGTGAGAGAGTTGGTACATGCTAGCGGGGGAGGGCAATTTCATTTTACTACTTACCGTAACCAATTTTTGTGTTAAGCTTCACACTTAGAATAATGCAACAATATCACATTAATCAGATTTTGTTTTACATTGCACTATATTGCATGACTGCATAAAGACATACACATATGGGCTACTTTTATAGTTCTTCTGTTTAAATGACTCACATTCAGATGGCTGTGTAATGTTAAACTACAGTGTTAATATACCGGTAATAGCGATCTGTTTTTCCACTCTCTCCTACGTTGGGATTAAAATGAATGACCCACAGTGCATCAGTTATACTGGAAACTAAATGCTTTGAAATCCCGAGGTTGCAATCTTATGCACACTTACAACAAGTACAATCATGCAACTCTGTGACACTTACTTCCCAGTAAACATGATTAAGATTCAGCTAAAAGCTATGGCAAACCTAGGCGACATAATAAAAAGCAGAGATATCACACCCTGCTTACAAAAGTCCATATAGTCAAAGCGATGGTGTTCCCAGTAGCAACGTATGGCTGCGAGAGTTGGACCATAAGGAAGGCCAAGCGCCGAAGAATAGATGCTTTCGAATTGTGGTGCTGGTGAAGACTCCTGAGAGTCCCTTGGACTGCTAGGAGATCAAATCAGTCAATCCTAAAGGAAATCAACCCTGACTGTTCCCTGGAAGGACAGGTACTGAGGCTGAAGCTCAAATACTTTGGCCACCAGATGAGAAGGGAGCACTCACTAGAGAAGACCCTGATGCTGGGAAAGACTGAAGGTAAAAGAAGAAGGGGACGGCAAAGGATGAGATGGTTAGATAGTGTTATTGAGGCAACGAACATAAAATTGAGCACACTTCGGAGGATGGTGGAAGACAGGAGGGCCTGGCATGATGTGGTCCATGGGGTCGTGAAGAGTTGGACTCGACTGTGCAACTGAACAACAACAACAACAACATACGTCCTGCAAGGAAACACTATTACATAAATTCCATCAGTCTTCTTACCTGTGGTCATGGCCTCTTTCATTTTTATTGCACAAAAAGGCTGTAGTTGCTCCTCTTGGTTCTGCATAGGCCCCAGCTCAAATGAATTGAACGATATTCGTAAGAATGGAGCCATAGCTCACAGCACAATTGTGAACCTATATGGGAAAAGTGCAAAAGGAAAAAAAGGTAAGCTTAATGTTAGAAGTTGGCCTGGGTCAATACAATAAAGCCACAAAAGGCCTCCATGAATATTGCTTTAAACTAATATTTGACAAATTTTGAAACTGCTTAGGTAAAGGTTTTCCTTTGTAGTGTAACTGTTACTGGATCCAGTTTGGAATTCCTCAACAGAGAGATTTGCATCCCCCCAAGCAATGAATCCTACACAGCAATTTTAAACACTGAAAAATGTTCCTGACCCCTCAAGGCTGCTAGCTGTTGAAGCAGCATACAGTAGCTGCACTAGTGCTATGGAGGAGGCAGGCTCCTACACATGTGATTCACTACCAACAGGCTATCCTTAGAAAAGAGATTAATGATAATTTTATTAAGAGTCCTTTGCCAATGTACTTAACAAATGCAATTAAAAAAAAAACATTGTGGCTTAATTATGAAAACCTTTTCAAACCATGAAACATGACAAATGTATATTTGTCTGCAATATACATATATACACACACAATATATGCTCGCGCACGCACACACACGTAGTGCTATGTGAATTATAGTTTCTTAGAATGGAGAGAGGTTTGGTATCCTCAATTTTGCAAAACATGACAGTTTGAAAAAACGAAAGTCTATATGTAGGCACCTCCTTTCTGTTCTTCAGGATAAAATCCTATATACAATTAAACTGAGTGTATTTTTTTTGCCTACATGGTTTTAAAATTAGTAATTTGCAGAGCCAACTCAGCGAATTACTAGCAAGTGGCTACTGAAGTGCAATACTTTTAGAACACCCCCCCCCCCGAATTTTGTCAATAGTCCTTTTGGAATAGACAGCATAATTTGAAAGAGCCCTACAGAATGCAGACCATGTGTGTCCTGTCCTGTCTGATATAAAAAACATCTTTATCATTTATAGAATTTGTACTTTAAAAAATCATACACTCTTTTGCATTATTTGAGATAATTGTCAATTTTCTAGATCTGCACATTTGCATTGGGTGAGATAGAAACCCCCAATTTATTTAAATCAAGTAGTAGTGATGCTACTTATTTTACAGCACATTTCAGCTCATATTTTTTAGTAATCAGTAGTGAAACTAAACCCGTGTACCTCTGGTTAAATGCAACCTTTTTATTACTTCCTGTTTTATTCGGCTACAAGTTTTACTTATATAGTTGCAACATTAAACAACAGCTGTGTGGTGATAGAATGTAGCTGAAAGTCAGCAAGGCAAACTGGGAAAAGAAGAAAAGGGTAGAGAAAGCAAAACGTTTTGTAGGACTGACACAAAGAAGAGGACACTATACCAGGGGAAACAGAAGAAAAATGGAGGGTTCATTGGTTAATAAGAAAAATAGTTAAAAGTAATGGAATCAAATATTAAAAGGGGTAAATACAACACCAATTGAACATTGTAATACCATCCAGACCCTCTCTTTTACCATCTAGACCCTCTCCTTTACTGAAATAGAGCACACATTGACAATAATTAGGTCAAATGTTACTGCATATTTGGAGATGCAGGCTTAATTCCTATTTAAGACCTATACTGTATTAATATTCATTTCCTACAGACCAGTTCCTACTAGATAAGTTAATTAATGGGAGTGCAACAGAAAGATTAATGTGAATTTACTAGATCTAACTTGGAAGAAGTTAATAGTGAGTAATGAAATTGCCAGCAGATGGAATAGCACCCAGTCAAGATTGTGACTCACCAATAAAGCTACACAATAGCTTGCATAGTGCTTGTCAAAACTGTTTCTAGTCCAAAGTAGTGCCAGGCCCTCTACTGAATGCACATATTAATGTACTTTAATTTAAGGCTGGCGGGGCCTCCGGTCTGCTCGCGCGGGCCGGACCTGATTGATTCGGGTCCGGTCTTGCACGGGCCGGACCGGATCGCTCCTGGGGCCGGATCCGGACCGCGGGCTGCCGGTTCCCCACCCCTGCTGTAAAGTCTCTCCAGAAGGTTAATGGAACCTCTGAACAATGTGGAATAGGGCAAAGTTCCCCCTGAAGATTTTCAGACATTTCCATGCCTTACAAAATTAAGCTTCTGGACTAAATCTGTACAATGGGCTTTTAGTATACAATATTTAAACATAAGCTTCTGTTGATATATGCAACACTAATCATGTAATAAAATTCCAGGACAGTAGTTGTGACATCCTGTTTCCAAACATGGCAGAATGTTTTCTTAAACATTTGCATATTTTCAAATATTTGCATCCTGTAATGTCAAAGTCTAATGTGAGCAGCATGAAATTGTTCATTCTTTTAGAGAACTTGAGTTATTTCCTGTATGTCTCTTAATATAGCTTATTATCAAACACACAAACCTAAATTTCTATTTCCCTATGTCTCATAGCAGCAACACGTTTACCGTAATCTTCAAAAGATCAAGATTATGAAAAATAGTTTCTCATACTGCACTTCTAAGCAACAAGAATTAGACCCTTGTCAGGTAACTCATGAGTTTGTTTTGGCAAAATGTTTACTTTAAATACCGTCTAATAGTTCATACAACTCTATCTTCAACTTTGTTAAAATAAACTTTTTTTTTATTACACTCTGTAAATCTACAAGAGAAACCTAGGAAAAAAGTAAGACTATAACGTATACATTGAATACAGTGTATTGGTGGAATGGAATGGCTGACGCCTACAGATCAGGATGTGGTATTATTTCTTTCAGGACACTACTCTATATAAATATTTATTATTATATATGAACATTTTCATTCAAATACGCAATATTTCCTTTTAAAAATCATCCAAATATTGTGTACAGTATTTGAATAAATGCACAGCTTTTGTGATGTTGTACATCAAATAAATGTAAATTGTACATAAAATTGTTGCGCATAACGTTTTTTGCGTGATTTTTGCTGGCACTCATAAATATAAGACCTCCCCTGAAAATAAGACCTACCATGTTTTTGGGGAGCCAAAATTAATACAAGACCCGGTTTTATTTTCGGGGAAACAGGGTACTCTGGTCAGCATGGTGAGGCAGATGGCAACTATAGCCATAACACCTAAAATAGATGCCATTCTGAAGAGGGTTGCGGGAAAGGGAGCGATTATAGATCAAGCCACATGCTGTGAGAGTACCTACCTGATGACTCAGCGTTTGCTTGATCTAAAACCCTTTCTTGTAGAGGAAACAGGTTATCTTGATGGCTGTGTGCTCCCTGAGGCATCTGGTGGAGCCACTGTGTGATACAGGAAGCTGGACTTGATGGGCCTTTGGCCTGATCCAGCAGGGCTCTTCTTATGTTCTTAAATGTTGTATAGCTTTTATGATGCTCAAATTCTTCTATAAATAAATTTGCCCTGTTTTTCATTATGTCAGTTGCACATATTCCATATTGTTAATTCATTATTACGTTTCCAAAAGGTGTACGTAACACTGAAACGTTGAGCTAGATCTACAGTAATGTAAACTGTACTTTGCTGCAACCTCTTGTTTCCTCTATTCCAAAGACTTGTGGACTAATATAGGAGACCAATGAACAGAAATGATGGCTGGTTATACGCCACAATACAACGAACAAAGGTGACTCGTTCTTTATTTTCCCTCTCTTCAGTGTTAGGTTTATCCCCCTAATAAAAATACTGTTTATGCATCTGTATCTATCATCTTTTGCAAATGCCAGGTTCTTTGGGGGTGCACTATGAGCCAATAGTCAAGTTCTCAAGAACACATGCATTTTGGTACTCATGTACATGGGCTTGCACATGTCACTAAGCAAATGTGGTAACAGATGGTAGCTGCAGTGGCAGGATTTTGCATGAAGTGCAATTTCTGATCCCTGGAATGGCATGCAAGGCCATAATCAGTCCCTTAATCAAGTTTAACTCTCCGCTTCTTCTAATGCATGGAGCAAATAACTAGTCTGCAGTACTGATCACTTTTCACCAGCTATTTGCAATGGAAAGGATTAATTTTAAAAGCAGTATATCACTGTTGTGAACATTTGTCAAAACTAGCAAATCAAAACACCCAAAGGGCTGCTCTTTAGAACTCTATTAAAATGAAAAGATAAGGCATTTCAACTATCCTCTTTAAAAAACAGCATCATAGAGACTGAAATTTCAGAGGCAAATTTCATATGTCTTCAGGCATATTGTCACAGAAATGCAAGGTAAAGACTTTCAATATCAATATTTTTTTAAGGGCAAAATGGTAGAATGGATGCAACATGAGAGTGTATACAAGAAACCAAGGAGCTCTTATGAACTCTCCTCTTTCTTCCACTTACAGTGTTGACACCATTTTTAAAAATGTAAATGTATTTTAGATTTTATTTACCTGTACTCATAAGGACAATTGCCTGAAAAGGACAGGTCAAATTAAATATATTTTATTGCTTTGTAATTTGCTCTGAATAGCATGTATTTTCCTTTCAGAACAAGATCAATTTATTCTGGGCATAGATTTCAATTCCTGAAATGTGACACCTCATTAACCATTAACCAACACCTCATTAATCATTTTCCAGATTCATTTCCATTGCCTAGAACAACAGTTCTCAAACCTGCTGGGGCTGCGTCCCACCTCTGTCCTCCAGGGTGGGTCGTGAGCCGTGACCCACATCCTAGCACTGCTCAATTGTTGCTCCGGCTTGGAGATAGCCTCCAGAGGTCTCCGCGGGCCTCCTGACGTGACTGGAAGTTACTTCCTGGCCAGAATGAAGAGGGAGCAGCACCAGGAGGTGGGTCGGGCCCCGGATGTGGGTTCCGGTTGCTTCCATTTGGCTCCAATTTGGAGCCAACTCAACTCTGCCTCAGGCTGCGACCCATGAAGTGGGTTGCAACCCACACTTTGAGAAGCCTTGGCCTAGAATCCTCTTACATCAACAAGTTCAAACTAGGGGTCAAATGTGTCTTCCTTTTTTTCATGACAGCTATTTTTGCAACTTCTGTCCAAAGCCCTCTACGAAACATATTCTTAAATGGAATATAAAAAATGTTAAGTAAAATCATTACTTACGTGATATATAATGCACGTGTTTTTGTCTGTTAAAGCAACTGAACACTAATGACTAAAGTATGTAAGACATGTTATAAATTGAACTTCGCTTCACTGAAGTTGTGACACGGTTATGGTCTAACTATAACTGTAATCACTATAAAAGAAAAAATAGCAAACTGTAGAAAGAGGCTTTCTAAAGGTTACAACTGAAAACCAAGTCTTATTTGCATTTTCTTATATAGCAGAACACACTCAGTCGGAATGACACTTTGGTATATGCTACAAATATTACAGTCAATGCTATGACCTAAACTTCAAAATATGTGCAACACTAGATAACACTTCAGCAAAACATCATTTGTGTACATGGGATACTTTTTGCATAGGTAAACCCATGCGCTTTATTCACCTGCATATATTTTACTTGTGAAATATGCACAAAGTAGTGAAGAAGCAACTAACAGCCAAATCCTGTGTAACGACCGCCCACCGGATCCTTACACAGGATTTGGGTTTCTGGACCACCATGTGGCGGGCCAGAGGTCTACTCGGGGAAGGAGACAGTCGTCCCCTTCCCCAGGTGTAAACCAGGGCCAGCCCTATCAGCCTTCTTGGATTTCCGCCAGCTAAATAGCTGGCAGAAGTAGGAGGAGACCATGTAACGGCTGAGCCGGCCCAGCGTGAACAGGGATATGGCCGACACCATCCCCGCCCCCTCCTGGGCTGGCTCGCCCAAGGCCCCCCTCCTTCACCACCCGGACCGCCCATGCAGCCAGCGACAGTCTTACCTTCTGCCGCCAGCACTTTCTAGCGTTGGAGGGAGGTTGGCCTTGCGTTGGCCTCCCCTACTCTAAAGTAGGCGCAAACATGCCTTTACAGCACGTTTGCGACTGCTTCCGGTGCCGGAGCGCTTGCTCCAGTGCTAGAAACGTACGGTGGATCTCGCCGTAAATCTACTATTTCCACCTGTCCCCTAGCAACTGCCCTGTATTTTAAATAGGTCAGAAAGCACTCTCCCTTACTATCCAGATCAGAGGTTTTTTCCTCTCTTTCTCCTTTCCCTGTAATATTCAATGTCATTTGTTGGTTTGGATAATCTGAAGTTATCTACAGCACATTCAAATCGTGCTCTCCATGACATATCAATTGCATACAGGGCTGGCCCAGCCACGAGGTTGGTTGAAACTGTTGCCTCAGTCAGTGGCCAGGGGAGGCAGCCAGGGACATTCAGAGGAATTTTATCAGGGAGTAAAAAGTTTATTTTGGGCCCCTTCCCTTCATGTAAATTTTGCCCCCACCTGCTGCCCAGGTTAGACCGCCCCCATCCCTTACTACGCTTCTGTACCCCCTTAACCCCCTCTCAGAGGCCCTGGAGGCAGCAAGCTGGCAGAAATGCTTGCACCTCCCAGCTGCCTCACCTGGCAGCTCCAACTAGTTGGAGATAGGGATGGGATAGGAATTTCATAGAACCTCCATTTCTCCAGGTGTTTCCCTTCATAGTACATTCGTCATCCTGGCTGCCATCTGCACTTTCACGCTCTCACAGGCAGCTGCAACCAAGCTTCAGACCGGCATCTCAATGTTATCTGTTTTTCTGCCAGCTGTCAACTCCACACTCCACACAGACACACCAGTGGCCTCAGACTCCCATCCAAGCAACCGATCCTACTTAGCTTTTTCAGGAAAGTCAACAGCTCAACCTACTGCCCACACTTTCTATGAAAGCTATCAGGCACAAAGGAGATCTGATGCCTGTACTAGACTAGGGGTGCAATCCTATGTAACTCTTGTACCGGCGTAACAGTAGATGCCCGGTGTAAGAGCACTTATGCCAGTGTAACGGGCCGTACACGACAGACACAGGGGGCGACGTAACTCCCCTTGGATGCCATACACACGCAGTTCAGATGAGAAATGGATGCCGGCGCAGAATGCCCCCAGAATGCCCCCTGCTCTGGCAGAGTTGTGCCAGTGTCAGTCCCATGCCTGAACTGCGTGTGTGAGGTGTCCGGGGGGAGGGGGTTGTTACGCTGGTGTCTGTCCTGCATTTGTCAGTGTACGGCAAGTTACACTGGCATAAGTGCTCTTGCACGGGGGGGGGGGGGGGAAATCTACTGTTACGCCGGTGCAAGAGTTACACAGGATTGGGCTGTAAGTTACAGGGCAGGCACATATTGGTGGTTTCATTTAGGATGTAAAAATAAATAAATAAAGAATTGAAAAACATCCCTCCTTCTGTTGTTTTCTCTGCATCTATTTTGTATACCAGGGCAAGAACCTGGCCTCTCATTCCTTGTAAAACACCATGTTCATGGATGGCACAGATAATCATCATCCCTATTATGATGAATTGATGCGTTTTCCCCAGTTTCTCCACTACCTCTGGCAACACATAAATTGCCAGTTACTTTTATGCCTTTCACCTGTCCTATATTAGCAGCTACAAAAAACATATCTTCCTCCATTTCCTGACAACCAAGTGTGCCTTCATCACAGAGATGTTCTATTTCACAGTTAAATGGGCACAGAAGAATAGCAGGAAAAAGTTGTTGCCAGCAATTCCAATACAGCTTAGCAAAAATACTGCATCCTTTGTGATAAAAGCATGAAACTTGGTGTGTATGATGGCCGCCTTACGAAGCTCAGATTAAGGACCCAATCCTATCCAACTTGCCAGTGCCAATGCAACCGCAATGCAGCCCCGAGGTAAGGGAACAAATGTTCCCTAACCTTGAGGAGGCCTCCATGACTGCCCCCACACTGCAGGATGCAGTGCACGCCCCATTGATACAGCTGCATTGGTGCTGGAAAGTTGGATAGGATTGGGTCCTAAGATAGAGAGCCATTCCTAATGTTCTCAGTGGAAGTTTGTCACCAAATCCAGTGGGGCTTACACCTAGTCAATATACAGGATTTACATGACAGTTAAGGCCCATTGAATTCACCAAGGCTTACTTCTGAGCATTAGGAAAGCCTTCCTATCATCTTAATTTGAACTTTATAAAGGAGCCCTTTGTGTATACCAAATTTCATGCATTTATAATTTAGAATCATGCACCAGTTCTTAGCCTGGCTTGACTGCACTATTATTCAGGCCAGTAAGTCAGTAGGTGGCACTCTTTCCACTGAATCAGTAACTGATCCCCGGAAGATAAAAGAATATACAAAATACTTTTATGCTTTTGGTTTACCTTAAACATCCATGAGGTTCCAATTTGTTTCCTGCTCATAGTCAAGCTCCAGTCACTGCCTTGTCAGGTGTCCTGCTCATTTAAGTCAGATCATAACACACATCTTTCCTAACGTGCTCTGATGTTCTTGCATACTATTTAGGCAGCCTAAAGGGCCATTCTGTTGATGCTATTAAATGCACAAAGGTTTTTAAAAAAATCATAACTCTTCACTTTAATCAAGAAGTCCAGAAATGGGTAAATTTAGAAGTACTGTATAATACAATTGCACTGTAGAGTGTTAAACTAATAATTCAATCATGTTTGGTTATTATTAATCATTTACTGCCTGCGCAACCCCTCTTCAAACCCTTCAGTCTTCCTAGATCTATTATCTGTTTGCATTTTTCAGGGCCAATCCACCCAATAGGCTGACTGAAGTGATCACCTGTGGCAGCAGATTGATGGAAAGTAGGTGCAACTCCATCGACAGGATACGTGGAAGCAGTGTATTGTCCAGATAAGGTCAGGGCTACCTGTTTCATGCTTTTGCTTTGCCCTCTATGTCCCGTGGAGGTATGACCCTCTCCACCCATCTCCCAATGAACAGGACCTCACTCTATGAGCTCTGACAGCTGTAGGAAGCCTATCATCATGAGCTTACGCACGCGCGCACACAAATAGCTCTAAGATTCCCTGTTCCGAAGTTCAGGACCTGTACTTCCACTAACAGAGTTGTACATGATTGTAAACTGTAAGTGAAAGTATTTTTCTTTGGTATCTTTTTATTGCCTCTGCTCCCGTTTTATTGTTAGCAGCAAAAGATCACCCACTATATGACTGTTTAATTTACATCCATAGACCCCTGGATTAGAAAAGGAAGAAGCAGGGGGAGCAAAAGAGGAACTGTGGAGAGGAGAGTAGTGGCTAGAGTATCTCTGACCCTCTAGCCCACTACTTTTCCATTCCTGCACACTCCTCTCTCTCCCTCTCCATTTTACAATCCAAGGGTGGGACGAGAAAAGGTTGACATAGTACCAGGTAAAGGGGGAGCACGTGTCTCACTGCTTCTGGCGCCACTAGGTCTTGGGCCAACATTGACATTTCTATTCATGCCTTCTTCACATGATCCCTATTTCTATTCTCCCTTTCTACTCTTTATTCTTTTCTGTCTTCCTCTCCTTATTATCAATCATCTTTTTCCTCCCACTCTCTTTTAGCTTTTTCTTTTTACATATAGAAATTTAGAATCCGTGTTTCAAGTTTAGACTTTTATCAGGTTCGGTCATGTTACGACTCGCCTTCCCCCTGTGGTTTGCCAGAATTTAAAGCCACCTAATAACCTGGAAGGAGTTATTTACTGGAGGCCTATTAACCAACACTACTATGAGATGAGACGAGACAGCAGGGATGGGATGGGGCACAAGGGAGTCAGAAATAAGCTAGCGGTGTTATCAGCTTCTCATTTTCTTACAAAGGAACTTCTTGGAGTCTGAAAGCCAGACAACTATGAGGTGCTTATAAGTTGCTGGTACACTGTCATCATTGTTTGAAAAGGGCAGTTAAAAGAAAGGAAAATCAGAGATTTATTTTGTTTAGTTCAGACTCTGGACTGTGTTCTAGGCCACGTGGGACTAGCTTTTCCCATTTGCCAGCTACTTCTCTTCACCCAAACCTGATGTGAAGTACATGAAAAGTATACTTTCGGCCCAATCATATGTGGCTGTACTATTGCCGGAACTAGCATTTTGGTGGCTGATGCCTTATGGTGTCGTGAAAGGCATTCTGGAAGTGCCCAAAGCCATGAGCTTCTGGGCTGCCACCGCAGACGACAGGGAGGACCCCGCATGTGGCAGCAGTGGAGAGGAGCCCTGCCAATAAGTCAGTGGGGTGGGTAGAATGGGGTAGGGGATGGGAGGATCAGGGTGGAATGGGGGAAGGGCTGGGGTGTGTTGTAGGTGAGAGGGGGCGGCGTCCAGCACAAGCAACTTGCACTGGATACTATCCCCTCTTAAGCGAGCCAACATGCCCCCTTTGTCTCCTTGGACTTGCGCCTACTCAGAGGTAAACCCCATTGTGTTCAATGGGATTTACTCCCAGGAAAATGTTATAGGATTGCAGCCCTAGTCTAATACAGTATTCAGCAATACCACTAATGGCAAAACTAACTGCTAATCATACTGAAAATGAGCCAGCAATCACAAACACTGGTGAGCTGGGGGTTCTCTCACACTTTACATTCTGACATATGCAAATATGTAATATATGCAAGCGATACATGTGCACAATATGAATGCATCAGGGAACTTGAGTTGGCTGTGGTTCATGTTCACATGGTGGAAAGTAAATTTGCTGCCAGCGAATGGGTGAAGTGTCCTCTTGGAGAGATCATATCATATCAACTGGGCAACTTGCAATCCTCCTATGAATCCACATTGCATTCAAGAACGTAAGTAAACTGAAAAAAAGGTAGGCCATTTTTAAAAGTACTTTAAGAAAAAATATTTTTTACTGGACACAAGAGAGTAAAAACATTCTTTTCCCCTTCCTACAAAATTATATCCATAAAGGACAAGCCTACACTTCCTTGATCCACTTTCCAGAATATTGGCCAACTTGGCAGTCATCTAAAATAAATCCTTCCATTTACACAAGGAACAAACGTAACAACTCTGGAGCAAATATGTCCACTCACAGTTTAGATTGAGTAACAACTCTCTTGGAATTTGCATAGCAGCAACACAAAACAGATTTTAATGTGGTGAAACACTGCAACATAATTAACATTCAAGCCCTTTCCCAATTAATGGTGGGATTTTGATTTTTTTTTTTAGCATACAGTGCTTAGCAAAGATGCAGCATACACCCCCCTATAAGTGTTCTTTTAAAAATATATATATTGAACAGCCAACAGTTTCTCACACAAAGTGTTATTCAAAAATGCAACTGACTGTTAGGAGCCACAGGAGAAGATTTTTTTCTTGCTATTTCCATTTATTTAGTGTTTCATTCCCTTTTCTTTATTGGCAAATTTAAAACAAAAAGAATACCGAATTTAGAGCTGCTAGGCAAGGCCTACTGGCTTGTTTTATTACGTTTCAGTTTGTAACCAGGGGTTCTATAACAGCTCTCATAGTATTCCAGGAAACATAACAGTAGATATCAACACAATGGTTTGCTGGAATGACTATCTGTAAAAATGGACCCATGACATTATCTTGTGTTATTCGTAAGGGGAAGAAAATAGGATATTTTAATCTCTACACTTGGAATATGTACAACCGCTGTTCAGATCCCTTTTCAAGGTATATAGAAAAAGCACTGATTTTATCCATTTCTGGTGGGAACATAAGTTTATTCCAACCATTTGGGTAACAATGTACTGAAAGGTGATGGGTGATTAGTTACAATTTACTTTTGGATCCAAAATTATAGTCATGACTGAAAGCAAGAACTTTCACACGCACATCAGGATTTTAAAATTTCCTCCTCCTAGCTCTTTGCCAGTTTCTGCAACATGCAGAAGTGTCTCAAATCCTGATGCCAGGAGGGGATATGCTGAGAGAGTGGAGGGAAAAAGTAAAGAGTCCAGATGTGTGCAGATGCCACTCTGTGTGCAACTAGCAGGGTTTCCTGGATTGTGGTTTTTAAGTTTTGTTAGACACATAGGGTAGCATCCCGACTAGTGCTTCTGCTGTGGGGAGTTCTCTCCACAAATGGAAGCTCCCTCTGTGAAAAGGAACTTTACAGTTGTGCAACTGGTTCTTGCATGAGTAGAAGGGGTCCTTGAACTCACAGAGGGAGCTCCCAACTGTGTTCCCGCTAGTCAGAATGCTGTCCATAACAAAATCACAAAATAGATAATTAATGGGGGGCAAGAACCCACAAATACAGTTGCTCTTCATTTTGGAGAGATTGATGAACTCTTGTCCTGAGATTGGTGTTGGAAAGTGCGATCATCCCGATTTCCTGGAGTCATGTTGTGCTTTGGAGGCATTCCCAAGTACAGTACTTTGAGATTGCAGAAGTGGATATGATCTTTCAGTCCCGTCCTCCCCAGTTGCAAATTTGGGAGAAGAGCTGGGGCTCTACCCCATGTTTGCCAGCCTTTGGAAGGGGCCTTAATAATGCCTTAGAGATGCAGAGCAACATTGATGAGCTGTGCTTCTAAGGTGTTAGGGCTACGTCCAAATTATATTCATCTTGGATTAACCCTGGCCTCTCACTTCTGCTTGCTGCTGAGTTGGGGTAGAGGAAGACTGCAGCTGATGTTATACTGTTCTTTGGAGGTACACTGGGCACCTCCAAAGCTTACCATGATGTCAGAAACAATACAGTATCCCAATGGGCAGACTTGACCATTTTGACTCACTACGAAGGTCAACCCAAATGCATGGACTCTGATTGGGAAAACTAGTTTTCATATATTGGAATAGCATAAATAATAATTATAAAATACAATAGATTGTATGACCACTAACAAGGTTGTGTACAGGAATGGTGGACTGGAATAATCCCAATATATAAAAACAAAACAAGAACCTAATTCAGATTATGAAGTACTGCAATTATTTTTGCATGATTCTATTACTACCTTGGGATAGGCCATACAGGTAATTGACATATTTAAAAGTTGATAATGGAATATGTGATTTTATATAAAGAGAAGCTCTGTAGCTTCTGTTGAAGATTTTGTGAATAAAACACACTTCTATTCATTCACAGCAAGGCATAAACAGCTCTACTCCGTTTTACTATATATTCAGTGTTGTCAAATCAGTATTCACATGATCTGTGGATATTGCATGCCATGATGAATGCATTTTCTTGATTCAACAGTAAATTGAAGTTGTTATTCTATTCCCATATAAATTTTCTCTGGACTGTATTCCTGCCAAGTAGAGAGGCATGCTGGATGGTACATCCTGGATGAATAATCAACTAAGAGGTAAAACAGGAAAAGAGTTACAGAAATACAGTAAATACTTGTGTAGATGGATTCCTCTATATTCCTGCCAATATAACCAGTTTTTACAACATTTACGGTGCAATCCTGGGTAGGTCTGCGACGGGGAGCACATGCTCCCCCAGAGCAAGGTGTGGTAAACACACCGTAAAGCGCGTTTATGGCACCCAGCAAGTAAGGACTGCCAGTGCAGTGGCCATTACCCGGGCTCCTACCCAGCCCTGCGCCCACCGGAGCAGGTAAGGCCTACACCGGCTGGGGGGGGGAGGGCGGGGATAGCGGTGGCAAGATACGTCATTTTCAAGGCCCTCTCCAGGCATGGTGTGGCCTTACATGGCCGGTGCAAATGTACGCGAGCTCTGGAGCTCGCATGTATTCAAGGAGGCCTCTCGCCCTTACACCTGGGGAAGGGGACGACCGTCCCCTACCCTCGAGGTGCACTAAGGCTGCCCTGGGGCAGCCTGGAACCTGAATAGGATACAGCGGCTGGCCCTTTAAGCCGGCTGCCGTATCTTACACAGGATTGGGCTGTTAACTAGAGTTTGCCCTGTTTCATTATGGGATATATATGAATCTTCTTACATTGCTTCTGTCTTTTAAGATAATGTCCATGCAAAAAGTTGGTTCCTGTCTTAAGAGGCAAGTAACGTTCTTAGTACTAAATGGTTTCCCCACATCATTTAAGCTAGTATTCACTCTCATACTGTCATGTTAAAAGTTAAATGTAAATATTTACAGCAGAATCAAGCAATATTATGGCTTGGATCCAAAGAGTCTATTGGGTGAAAGAAAGGAGGTATTTCCTGTTTCTACAGAACACTCCCCCCCCCTCCAGTTGCAGCCTCCCACAATGTAACTTTGGAAGGTCCAGGATTCTCACTAGTGGTTTGCAAGGGATGAAAAGGCCTGAAGCAGCAGGGGTGAGAATAGGAAAATCCCATTGTGTGAGCAGAAATCTGCCTGAGTCATCTGGATCCAAGCCAACAGACTTTTATTAGAAGGAAAAACGTTTTGCAGTAATACTGAAATAATACACTTTGCATATTAAGTTCTTTAAACAGTACACAATGCAAATAATGCATTTTGCCTTTTTTTTAACATCCTGCTGGTACAGGTGAAGTGCTGCTGTTCTTATGCTCTTGTTTTAATTGTAATAGTGATATCTTTTATCGATTTTTAGATGCTGTTTTTATTAGTTTTCGTTAACTGTTTTTTATTGTTTTAAAAAGTGATTTTTTTTGTATTGTACTTTTTGTATTGTATTCTTTTTCATGTTGTAAACCGCCTTGGGTCCCTTCGGGGAGAAAGGCGGGGTTAAAACATTGTAAGCAAATAAAAATAAATAAATAAATGAGTACTGTCAGTAAGGATGTTTAGCAATAAGAAAAAGAACGTATGATCTCCTATCGGTAATCTTATTTCTCTATTGTCAATATCTTTTTCCAGCTGAAGTTTAACCTAAAAATTAACTTTGTTTTCCTAAGAATGCACCAACTATTTACAGAAATGACAATATAAATGAAGCAGAAAAAGGTATTAAAGGGAGTGAACTTTATAGGAACACAAACTGAGCAAAATTTAACTTTGTTTTCCTAAGAATGCACCAACTATTTACAGAAATGACATTCAATATAAATGAAGCAGAAAAAGGTATTAAAGGGAGTGAACTTTATAGGAACACAAACTGAGGAAGAGCGAAGGCATGAAAAGAATAACCTTCCATACTTCTTAAAAGGCATGATGTGTAGCCAGAATCCTATGCATATTTACTTGGAAGGGGAAAGGAATTGTAGAAGTTAGAAAGTAGGAATTGAGAAACATGTTTTAGAAGGCACACCAGAATTCTTGTTCTCATTTCTCAACAAACAATATGAATCCATGCTATAAAATACTTTAAGTTATAGTAGAAAAATGATAAAATGATAAAAAGGTTCACATCTGGGCAAACAGACCCATATGGAAACCCCCATGTGCAAACATAGAACGAGAAGATATGGGCATCAGTTTTTTTCAACAACTTTTTTTTTAATGAAAATGTATTCCAGTTCTCAGGCAGAAATGAATTTAAAAGCACTACTGTCCATCACCCTTCACTGACCACAGTGACTGATTTAAAGGGGAAAATTTTCTCTGGACTGTTGATCTGGCAACGCTATCCAAGTAGCTAGTTTTTTTAAAAAAAATTGCCAGATACAACTAAAACTAAACACTAGATATTTAGCTTTGCTTGCACAGACACACTATTTTTTAAACTCCCACATACAGGAACTGTATTTCTACGCTCATTGATTCCATAAAATATCCAAGAAGTACTGAGATCCTACCTATAGTTCCTGATCAAGGTTCCAGAATCGCTTTTTCTATTTATTCATCCTACTGTGCATCATCCACCATTATAATTTTAAGCTATGTTTATACTTTTTGGAAGGTTGCCATTTGCTATAGATGCCCTTGTAAAAGAGCTGGTACATATGCCAGAACCACAAACCTACTATGCCAACCTTAAGTATTTTGAAAAGATTGGCTTGAAGTGTTTCAAAGGTGACAAAGGATACACAGTAATATCTTTCAAAATGCTGTTTCCTTTAGTGCTGCTTTGTTACAGCACTCTTTGTACCGGGTGTGATTGACAGTTACAGCAGCCAATGGGAGCAATGTATTCAGGCTAGCACAGACCAATCAGCACCAGTTTCCTACCTTATCTTTAAGGATCTCTCTTATAACGGTATTTTGCACAGCAATGCAGGAATGTATGCCCTGCATTATGGGAGGTATTACTGCATTGGGTTGGTGCAGATCTAACAAGGGGAAATTGCTTATCTATGTTTCAGAGATTGGAATCTGGCTGCAACACTTCTTGGAAAATCATAATTGTGTAGTCTCATGCATCTGTTTTAATTTGAAAGTTCATGCCTTAATATAAACCTAACTGGTTGTTTTCTAGATTAGTATTTGGAAATGAGTGACAACTTATTTGCCATGACAATTAATGCCAATTAGGACATTAACCTTCCACCTTGCTATAATCTCACAATTTGTTCTAAAAGAAGGATGACAACAATGACATTTTGTTCTGTTTTCTGAAGACACTGAAATTGTTTTGGAAATCTTTTTCCTTGGCAAATACATCTATAAACTGTCAAAAAAAAATTACTTTCAGAATTGTTTTTAAAGTAATTGTTCGAACAGTTTGTGTGGGAGTGTATGATTGCATTTATTTAATTTATTCACTTTTTATCTCGCTTTTCTCCCAAAGGCACTCAAAGCGACTTACAACAAATATAAAAAAAATATAAACACATTAAAAATGGCCAGCAGAAGACAGAGCACATAAAGCAACAATCAGTAATAAGTAATAAAAAGATCAATAAAACACAGATGCACCAGGCACTAAAGGCTACAAACAGAAGTCTTGCTGAAAAAGGAATGTTTTTAAACACCATAGGAAGGATTCTAAAGAAGGAGCTCTTCTTAACCCAAAGGGGATGGAATTCTACACTGTAGGTGCCACTACTGAGAAGGTTCTATTTCAAGTCACTACACCTCCTACTTCTGTAAATTATGGCATATCTAAAATGGCCCTCTCTGATGACTGGAGAGGACGAACTTAATTATATGGGAGAAGGCAGCCTCAAATACACAGACCCCAAACTGTAAAGGGATTTAAAGGTCAAAATCAGCACCTTGAATCGGACCCAGAAGCAAACTGGCAGCCAGTACAGCCACTGAAGTAGTGGTCCGACAGAGTCAAACCAACCTCCAGTAATCATTCAAATATATGATCATATTTCCATTCTTTACTCTCAGAATGAATTCTCTTTTTTGCCGTATTGCAAGGAAAATGCAGGTATTACATTTTTGCATCATTATGTTTCAGTTTTGCAAAACTAAGCAGAGCCAGTGGAGTGGCTTGCGCTGCTTCGACCTCTGGTGCCGCAGACCACAGCAGCACCACACCAGAGAGGCGAGTCCCCACTGGGTGGTAGAGTGCGCAGGGGGAGGGCAGAATGGGGCATTCCGGGGGTGGTGATGGGTGGGATTGGAGGATCAGGCCTGGGAAGGGATTTCAGCGGAGGCCTCCTCCGCCATATCCTATCCCCCTTCCTGGGTCTGTTGGGCCTTACACGGGCTTCTCAAATCACTGCTAGTGAGCATTCACAAGGAGGCCCATCAGGGCGGCTGGTACGTTACTTGGGGTAAAGGGACAAAGTTCCTTTACCCCGAGGAGGCCGCCTGCTATGCTCAATCCTGCATAAGATGTGGCGGGTGCCTTATGTGCACCGCCGTATCATGTTAAACAGAATTGGGCATTAATAAGCAGTTAATGTATTAATTGTTGCTATTGTTTTATTAACTGTTGGTACTGTATTAATATTTATATATTAATATATATAATTTATAATATATAAATTATATTAATTTATAATTTTTTAAAATAAAAATTGCATGTGGAGAAGTTGTTTTGCTAGATTTGTTGAGTCCTGTCTTCTAGGGTCATACAGTGTACCTAGTGAATTATGTAGTTTAGCTGGTTGAACTGTATGGCTGGTTTTCAAACTTGTGAGTTGAGTTTTGTTTTAAAAGCACATAGTACAACCCCTTCTTGATCTGTATCATTTCAGGACTGTTGGTGGAGTCTGAAACATGAGGGGCATTCAAACAACAGATCTTTCATCTACACTTGAAATGGTACAATCTCGATAAATTCATGCATGTTGGAAGCGATCCTGAGAGGGGGTAGAAAGAAAATGATTATGCAAGGAATGGGTTCACTTAAAGACTCTTCCCCCTATCTACCCTCTTCATCTCTGCTAAATATGTGGTGCTCTCTCATATCCCATTTTTCAACAGAACAGGAAGGCAAATTAAAATGTAATCTGTTCAAGTGGCCTCTGGCTGCCTGATCCGCATACTGGTTTGAATCCAGAGAAGTACAAGCTACTTTCTGCTCTTTCAGTGCTGCTTTTCTGCTGCTTATTCCACATGACAGCTCTATGTGCACCTGAAAAAGCTACTCCATCTGGAATGGCCTGAGAAGTGGCACGAGGTGCTGAGGAGAGAATAAGTGGAAATTAGGCATCCCCCTCTTGGTGAGTAGAAATACTTCCACAAGGAGCACTGGATCTAAGTCAAGGATTGCTTCCCAGCCCTACCCTGCTGCTGCTGCTGCTGCTCTCTCTCTCTCTCCCCCTCTCCCTCTCCATACAAATCCCCCTTAAGCGAGTCTTCCCCAGCTCTAAACATCAAAGTCCTTATCTAGCCATTAGCTGCCTGGCTAAAGGAGGAAGACAGGCCATATTCTTCAACCAGTTATGTTAAAATCAGGTATAAAAGGTACTTCCTGGAAAAGCTGGTAAAGGAAACATAAATTGGTACTGTATATTGGTAGGGTTAGAGGTTATCTATAAAGCTATACAAATCCTTGTCCAATCTCAGCTGTGAACATATTACCACTTTGGAGTACTTCAAAGCCCAATCCTATACTTGAGATGTGTGGACATATGCTGGTGTATATCCACATACACCAGCGCAACAACAGCCCCACAGTGCATAAGTCTACCCACCTGTAGACGTGCCTGGTTGCTGGTGCAATGCTGGCACCACAATGCCATGCCAACATAGCTCAGACACCGACACACCTTCTCTGCTGTAGAGGTCAAAATGAGAAGATTGGAGTGTAACATGGGAGGGACAAGAAGGAGTTGGCATACACCATTTCCTAACCCCCTTGAGATGATGGACATGTCCTTGATGCCAGAAAATGTTATGCCAATGACAAAGCTGGCATAGGAAGGAGTAAACTCAAAGAATAGGGAAGAGGAAAACACCAGAAAATTGCAACTCCCACCACCCTACCCACTTTCCTACAACGGAGCATGAAATACAGACTACATTTGGCAACCAATCACAGCACACCAACCTCAGTATATAAGCTCCTGCCAGGGAGACTACAGACAGGTGATAATTTGGATGGCATGGGGCAATATTTCTCTGACTTCTTGCTGTTCACTTAGAGCACACAAAGGAGAACTTTGGTGACGAATCTATGATGAAAGGGCACTTGGCACAAACAAACTCTGTCTTGCCCCTTACAACATGTATAGCAAGATGTTTTGTTAACACAAGCTTTGTTTCAGAATTCTCACTGCAAGGACCCCTGCCCAAGGAGGACTCCACAGATAGGCACCCAACTGGAACCTCTATCTCAACACCTGAACAGGGGAAGCAAGGAATGCATGCTGCACAGATAAGCAAAGGCAGGGGGAATGCTGTGCCAACAAACATTGATGCTGCACTCTGTCTCCTGTCTCTACCCCTGCAGTACTGATCCTTAAGGATAGTCAAATAATGTGTCTATGCTACAAATGGTGTTGTCTAACCATCCCTTCTTTTGCAGCAACTAAGAGCATGGAGTGTCTGCTCTCCCTTGGTGAATGCCACAGACTCCAACCCTTGGTACTGCTGGCCAAATATTCAACAAATTCCTTTTGTTTTTTAGGACTGCACCACTGCCACATGGGGCATGCACACCCTGCCTGCCCACAACCTGCCTGCCTACAATGACAGTGTGAGTCTAGCTGCTGCTTGACAAGGTTGCTGACCTACCTGATCCCGTCAGGCCTCTGTGGCTTTGCAAACTCCATGGTAGACATTGAATCAACTGGTGCAGCCAGACCTCACAGGCACCTGCTCATTGACTGTCTACTCTGGAATGCTTGCAATGGCACAACAGCCCTGCTGGGAGAAGATAGCTGGCAACCCCACTTACATGTTTCTCTTTCAGCATCTTTCTCTTGCATACTCAAATATGCAAAAGAAAACGACATGATGCTCTCTTTCCCAATGCAGGCTCTGCTCTAACTTATATGTTTATAAGGTGTTCCCTGTGACCTCTGAAATTAATAGGTTGGATCTTAACAAGTACATGTGAAAGGAAGTTTCCATCGCTGAACTACCCTCCGTTGTTCCCCATAGCAATCTCACAAAATTCTCTCCTGGGGTCAGATTAACCCTTGGGAATGAGGTGGAGAGACTAAAGGGGAAACTCTCAGAAAGCAGGTGAAAAGCAGGATCCTGTACTGCAAGTAGAAACTTCATGCAAGGTGCCTTCACAAGATTTCTAAGACAGCAGTTGCCAACCGGTGGTCTGCGAGAAAATTTTGGTGGTCTGTGGAAAAATGTCAGAAGGGTGTCCAGCTGCCCAAATCAGTGGCAATTTGGCGGCAGCGAGGCTTCTCATGCTGCTTTGGAGGCGCTTTGTGAGGCAGCTGCGGTAGCAGTGAGCTTTGAAACGCTACTGGGGAGCCTTCCGGAGGGCGGAAAGGTTGGTCACCACCCTCCCGCACACCCCTTTGTCCTGTTTTTGGCCAGTGGCGGGCTGCTGATGTCACTTCAGGGGGCGGGGCTTCCGGATGATGACATCACAGATTCAAAATTGTGAGTTTAGTGGTCTGTGAGGTCCGAAAGGTTGGCGACCGTTCTAAGAAATCCTTGCCTACAGCCCTTCAGTACCTCATCCCACTCTATCACCCAACTCTCGGAAAAGGCTTTGCAAGGGTGCTGGGGGCTGCTGTAGAGAGGGGGGAAATTCCTGTGCCAACTTTTTCCTGTACATGTTCTTAGGATGGAAACCAAAGGACTTAGCACATCTAACTCTGCGTAGAACTGTAACCTTCATTTACCAAAGCGCTCATTACAAACAGGAAAACTATAGTCCTATATATCTAATGGGGAGGCAAAGCTCAGAACATGACAAAGACTCTTTTATCAATGCCCGCCCGCCCACACATGCCCACACTCCAAATGGAAATTCCATAGATTGAGGAATTGTAGTTCTTTTCTGATAAATTGTTTTGAACAATACATAAACAATCCATTTCCATTGACATATGGCTTTTAAGTTTTTAATAAAGTACAATATCCACAATGGAAAAGTTGTTCATTTCCAGAGGATTAGGCTAGACAGTGAGAAAACTTAAGTGCATAAACAGTAAGCATCTGGGCCATTTCTATTTCTATAATATTTAATCTGGGGAAAATTATAGAAATGGACCAAACCTATCCAAACATTTGTAGCAGAATTAGCTCCTTTTGACTCCATAAGTTCAAACGACCTTGGAAGCAGGGTGTGAAGTGTTTTGGTTCAAGGATGAACTTCATAACTTTTACCCTGAAACCCTATTTTAGCTGCCTTCAATATACTTTAAGATTTCTTTGGGGCTAACAGTTACCCAGGTTCTGTACAGATTCAGTAAAACAATTATTTTCCCAAGCGTAGACCTTCTGACATTTTTTAGCACTTTCACATGTGAAAAACCTCTTAAAATGTGAATAAATAAGTATATCAGGGTATGAGCATTTGCTAATGAAAAATGCATTATTTATCAAGGTATTTGAAGATGCAATTGTTATTCTAGCTTTCCAGTTTCTATTCTCTCTGTATTAATGTATTGTTCCGTTTCTGTTTAGACTATTTGGAAATCTCCTACTCATATAACTCACTGGTTTGAAAACTGTGGCTGTTTCCCATATAAAAGCACAGCATTTATGGAGACCTCATATGGATGTAAACATTAATACTCATATTTGTAACTGGAAACTCAGACTTTTGTCTCCTTGCACGTCAACTTCCATGTACAAATGCTACCTTGGGTTTGCATGGAGCTGTCATAACCACATTTGCTGCAATGTCTGTGTTATGGTTCTACTTGTACAGAATTACCAGGAACACAGAGAGGTTTACAGTGGACCTTCCTTATCTGCAGCATATCTACAAAAATAGTTTTCCCTATTTTCTTGTCTCTGCATGAGCTTGCAGGGCCGCCTTGGGCATTTGCCTTTCGGCATAGGAAAAGGCAGGTTATATTTTTTTAAATAAATAAATAAATAAATCTCTAGTTTTGATTAGCAATAAGGGAATATTCAATGCTATTTGGTTACTGCACATTAGCTGGGTTCAGTCATAATGGAAAACACAGAACAACCTCAAGCAAGACTGGTCATCCCTCATTGTGCCTTTTGTCCCATGCCACCCTCTTCTCCGTGGCTAAGGCAGAAAGACAACCCACCCAGAAGGATGGTAAAAACCCATTTTTCCCACCCAAATTAGGGTGGGGGAGGGGGTGATGACATTCAGCACACTTGCCTCTCATTATTGCACCACTGCACTGGTCCAGTGACTTCCTATTGATGCATGCCTGCAGCTAAACCACAATCTAGGGCAGGGGTGTCAAACTAGTTTCATACAGTGGGTTGAATAGCATTCATGGTGCCTGCTGAGGGCTGGAAGTGACATTATTAAGCAGGAAGTGACATCATTAAACAGATGACAGCCAGAAATAAGCACTTTGTTCTCAAGTAGGAATTCATTAAGTGCAAATGCCAGAGGAGAAAATATGCAGATCTTGATAATACTTTCAAGATATAGGAGAGCCTAATTATCATGCTGGAAGAGCCCAATTATCATGAGGGCTGCCCTTTCAGCAGCACTGCTTCTGCCAAGGCGTCACTTTACAGCTCAGCAGCTTAGAAGTGCTCTGTGAAGTGATGAAGTGGCCCTGCTGAAAGGGCAGCCCGCATGATAATTGGACTCTCCCTGTGCCTTGGCACCATTGCCCTCTGTCATCTCTCTTCGTCTGCCCCTTCCCAGTAGCAATTTCCTTGCCTTCCGAGGCCTTCTTCCGTCTCTCCCTCCCAGAGTCTTGGCAGAAGCAGCACAGCTGAAAGGTCAATGCTGGGAAAGCCAATTATCACATGGGCTGGATAAAGAGCTTCTATGGGCCATATCCAGCCTGCGGGCCTTGTGTGCGACACCCCTGATCTAGGGATTGGGAACAAGTCTACAAGAAAGCCAACATCCTCTAGTTTGCCCAGTAATTCCCATCAATTGTTTCCTTGCACTTTGGCCATGATAGGTATTTGACCACTGAAGAATTAAATTGATTGGAATCCCAGTTCAAATAATAATTGGGTCATTCAAAAGGTGGCTGGAACCAGTGAGGGGCTTGCCATTTAGCCATGGCTGTTATGAAATCAGTGAGGATACTGAACTAAGTTGTCCATGCACAGGATCCTCTAACCACTCTTAAACTGCATTTAATGGTAAACAATGTTTCAAATTTTTGACAAGCCAGACAGAAATAATTTTTGATATCTTAGGACAGTACTGTACTCAGTATTGAGGATGATCACCTAGCATGTATATCATAAATACCTTCAATATTACTTTTTCCCCTATCCGTTATTACACTATTTCCTAGAATATATACTGCCTGCATCCACATCAATTTCTCTACTTCTTTGATCTTTGATCAGCCCATGAATTCTGAAGTTGCCTTTCACAGTGGAATAAACTTCACTAAAATAACGTAATCCTATGGAATGCAATGATCTGAGAAGACTCCCTGATTGTGATGACAATCAGATGTGCCACAGGATGTGGTGATGGCACCTGGCCTGGATGTCTTTAAAAGGGGATTGGACAGATTTATGGAGGAAAAGTCCATCACAGCTTACAAGCCATGATGGGGAAAAGCAACCTCCTGGTTGTAGGAGTAGGTTTTCTCTGTGCCAGGTGCGAGGGAGTGGCGACTGGACACAGCTATCTTGTTGTCTTGTGTGCCCCCTGAGGCATCTGGTGGGGCCACTGTGTGGATAAGAACGTTTATCCACATCATATCACCATCACAATACAGGAAGCTGGACTAGATGGGCCTTTGGCCTAATCCAGCAGGGCTCTTCTTATGTTCTTATGACAATAGTTCTGATCTAGCACAGCACAAATGCAATGTAAGAGAAGCTTCACTGTGGAGAAATCTGTCTCCACTACTAATTGGAACTCAAGTCTGTTGAATACATTCTGTTGTTGAATACTCATTCTTTCTCCACCTTCTCTAAACATAGCTCTAAATGTAAAAAAATGTCATTTGCTAACAAATAAAGAGCTGCCGACACACCGAGCTGATAAGTCGCAGAGCCTCTGTGGGGGAGCGGAACTGCAGCTGCACTTGAGTGAGAGTCAAGGTTGCCTGTCAGCTGAAGTGTGGTGAGGTGAACGTCAGAGAGAGCGAGAGAGAGAGAAAGAGAGAGCGCGCTGGACTGTGAAAAATCTAGAATCAAGGGTTCTACAAAAGATTAGAACATTATTGTATTGTAAAAACCCCTTGGGGTTTAGAAAGCCTTCCCATGTAAACCGCCTTTGAATTAAAGTCAGAAGAGAAATCCGATGACCAAACAAAAGGCGGTATATAAATACTGGTTTATTATTATTATTATTATTATTATTATTATTATACAAATATACAAATGACCACACTGAATAGATTTCAGGATTATGGTTAATGTGCAGTGTTATTTTTTAGTGGCTAAACTGTAAAGCACCCAAAGTTGCTGCTGAAGTATAAAGACTGCCTCACACATTACTGTTTTCTTACAGGCACACAAAGAATATTTTACAAGTGAAATTACTCACAGAAATATACATAAGTTTCAATTAGAAGTTATTTGTTCTGTTAAAGAACAGGGAAATATAATTTGAGTCTATTGAATTTACTCATTTATATTTATTACTTTACCACCCTTCATGCTGAAGGCAAAGGACTGGAAGATTGTCCTCATTAGTCCCAGTTTAACAAGCAGCCAACAGAGGATAAGTAAGCCACTCAAATCAATCCATGACTGAGCCGGGATTGGAAAGAATGTCTCTCAGGCCCAGGCAAAACCAGGTTCTTATCCACCAGACCTGCTTAAAGCAAGCACTCCTCTATGGCAACTTCCATATGCTATTTGCTGTTCTAGGTTGCAACCTTAGGCAAACTTTACAGCAAATAATGGAATTTATTTCCTGGCAATGCATCAAAGAGGATTAGAGTGTTACCGTACTATTACTTATATCTAAAAAAAAAAAAGAATTAGTCCTAATTATGAAACATTAGTCCTAATAATGAAACATTAAAAAAACACAATTGGTATTCCTTCCAAGAGTACTCTAATGCTAGAAATCAAAAGAAATAAAAGTTTCTAAAGAAAAAAGCACTCCCGGTTTTTAAGATTATACATTGTGTACAGAATGTGCTATCCTGGACTTTACTTATTGAGTCAAGTTTTAGGACTGACTCCTAACCTGGTTGCAGTGGAAGTTTCAGGATCAATTCAATGTTTCTTAACCATGCACACATGGTTCAACATTCAACAATATTCTCTTGAAACTGACAACACATTCCATGGTGAATGCTTACACTGTAGTTTCTATGAATATAGCCAATTATTACTCACATGTATATGCCCTTCTTCCAAGAAACCCAGGGTGGAGTACATGGGATGCCCCCTTTTATTCTCACTACATCTTTGCCCAGTCCTATTCTTTCCTCTCCCACTGATGCACCAACGCCAAAATGGCTACCATTGCATCCTGCGGGTGTGTGTGTGTGTGTGTGTGGAGGTCACCTCTGGGTAAGGGAACATTCCCTTATCTGGGAGTAAGTCACTGCAGCATGGAGGGGTTTACTTGGACCTGCACTAGTGAATTTGCTGGTGCACGTCTGTGTGGACCTATGAAGTGGAATTTGGCCTTGGAAGGGTGCTAGGATTTGGTGGCTACCGCTGCCAGCAAACCCACCCCCTTCGTGGACCCGATCCACTGTTCCCCTGCCCCCATTGCTGCCCTGTTCTGCCCTCCCCTGTGGCCACCTTGTTCCACCCGCCCCCACCGTCCTACCTGCCCTGGCAGGTGACTGGTGAGCCTCTGGTGCTAGGGGGAAAGCTCTGTCCTTCGCTCCAGTCGTATGCAAGTTTGTGCAATGCTGGAATGTTTTTTCACAACTGCCATAAGGCAGTTGCCACCAGTGGAATGCATGTTCTGCTGGAGACAGGCCTGAATAAGATTGTGTCATTAGAGATAGCAACTGGCCCAAAACCACTCAGTAATCTTGACTGCTAAGTGGGAATTTGAACCCAGAATAACCCGATATCTTGCTGTATTGACTACTTGAAATATTCCCATAAAAGCTAGTAAAAAAGGCACACATATTCAATGGAAGTTATTTGGAACAACTCTGGTCAACAGTTAGGTTCTGGCAGATCACTTTGGGAAAGCCGCAAGAGGTAGCATGACAATCAAATCTCATTTTGGATTTTGTTCTAGTATCATAATAAGCAAATAGTAATTCTGCCAACCTAGCAGTTCCAAAGCATGTCAATGTGAGTAGATAAATAGGTACCGCTTGCGGGAAGGTAAACAGCGCTCCGCAGAGTCATGCCGGCCACATGACCACGGAGGCGTCTTCGGACAACGCTGGCTCTTCGGCTTTGAAATGGGGATGAGCACCACACCCGAGAGTCGGACACGACTGGACTTAATTGTCAGGGGATACCTTTACCTTTTACCTAATTCTGATTTAATAATTACTAAGTAAATAAGTGTAATTTCCCCAAAAGCCACAGTCAACTGATAACAAACAAGAGCCGCTACTATCAGTTTTTCCTCATAATTATGTAATTGCAAATTGAATCTATTCATTTGAAAGAAACCCAAAGTAAGCCCCCCCCCAATCACTTGGGAAAAAAGAGATGGTTAACTAATAAGCAGCTATAGTTTCAGTGATTAATTCACACTGCTCTAAATGTTCCAGCAAACATCTGTGAATAATATTTGCACACAACTATGCCACAGCTTCCTATTGTATAATGTTTGCCTTACTTTTTTTTAAACTAGCTTTTCTGACAATATTTCAAGTAGCTGACTTCAAAGCTGTGGTAAATTCTCTAAACATCCAGCAACAAACATTGACATTCACTATTTGACTTGAATCTTATCAGATAGAGAAACATTAGCTTCATTCTTTAGGGACAACCTACAGTCTGCTGGGCCACATACAGCCCACTAACATATTTTGACTGCCCTGCTGAGCACAGTAGAATAATTATGTGGGCTCCCGAACTCCTTCCACTTCTTCCTCCCCCCATCATGTACCATCATGCACCTTCTTCCTTCCGCTGGATTAAGTGACTACTGGGCTGGGTCAGTCTTGCTGGGAGAGAGCGACAGCAAGCCAGCCCACAGCTGGAGCAGCACGTCCGCAGCTTGGAGGTCATCCGGGACTCTCCACTGCTACTAGGTACCCAAGTGGCAGCAGTGGTCTGGGTGCCTTTGCACAACTTAGGCTGGTGTGTCAGCTGTGTCCATACCTGCGTCAATCAGACCTTATAATCCGACCCGTACTCTGAGGTCATCAGGGGGAGCCCTGTTAACCGTGCCGCCATTGACGGAAGTGAGGGGGATGGCGGCACGGAATAGGGCCTTCTCGGTTGTGGCGCCCCAATTATGGAATTCCCTCCCCCTGGAATTAAGAACGGCTCCCTCTTTAGAGACCTTTCGGCGGGGCCTTAAGACGTTTTTATTTAGGACAGCTTTTGATGTCTGACATGGTGGGCTGACCTTTTAACAAATGGCTTTTAACATATGTAAATTCAGGTGACCCACTGGGGTTGTTTATTTTAAATTGTTTTAATTAATTATTTGAATGTGTATATATGTATTTTAATATTGTGTTGTAAGCCACCTTGAGTGCCCTCGGGAGAAAGGCGGGGTATAAATTCTTTAAATAATAATAAATAAATAAATAACCACAGTTGTCCATGCCTTGATGACAGTGAAACTCGACTACTGCAATACATGATACATGGGGCTGCCCTTGAAGACTGTCCGGAAGTTGCAGTTATTACAGAACGTGGCGGTCTGTGTAGTCTTGGGAGCTAGGTGATTTGACTCGGCCTGTCCGCTGCTCCTGCAGCAGTACTGGCTGCCGATTTGTTTCCAGACCCAATTCAAGGTGCTGGTTTTGATTTTTAAAGTCTCATATGTCTCAGGACCAGGCTATATGAGGAACTGCCTTCTTTCACATGAACTGACCTGGCCCTTAAGGACAGCAGAGAGGGCCCTACTGGGCATGCTGCCTCTGACGGAGGCCAGATTGACAGCAATGAGGAACAAGGCCTTCTCTGTGGCAGCACCTTTATTATAGAACTCCCTCCCAGTGGGATTAAGAGCTGTCCCTTCCCTGTTGGCCTTCTTGTTCCTTTTCCACCTGACCTTCCCTTCTTAGTTAGTTGCTTTTGGGTTTAGTGCTGGTATTCTGTATTTTGCTTTAATGTTTTTATTGCACTATTCTTTGTTTATTTTATGATTATTGCACTTTATATTTCATTCCTATCTTTGCATTTTATTATTATTATTTTCTTTATACTGTATACTGCCTTGAGCACTGTGGGGTTTTTTTGGAAGGAAAGAAAGGATATAAATAAACCATTTAAATAAATATGGGTAGCTGCTTACACCTGGACAGTAGTAGTTAAAGTGTCTAGAATCTGGGAGACCCGGCTAGTTGCTCTCTCTCATCCTAATCTACTTTACAGGGTTGCTATGGGAGTAAAGCAGAATAAAACAGTGGAAGGGAAAGAAGAGCCATGTATGCTATCCTGAGGTCCTTGGAGGCGAAAGATATAAAAACAGAACAAAATACCTCAGAGACTATTGCTTATGAAGTTATGCATCCTAATTCTTGCAGATTATTAGAATAAACCAAACAGAGGAAAAAATTACAAGTGAAATACTCTTAAATATGAAAATCTCAATACATTTATGTGACCATTATTTTTGTTATTTAACATAAAACTCTAACATCTGCACATCTACATTACACAGTAACTGTTCAGGCACAATAATCCATTCTAACATTGAGAGCGCAATCCACCGTAGACTTAGAGTGGCGGAGCGAGCGCTCCGCCGCTCTAAGCGGTCACAAACGTGCCATAAAGCACGTTTGCGACAACTCGCGCAGAGGCCAGGAGCCCTCACTCCCGCGCTGGATCGTCCCTGCAGCCGCTGGAGAAGGAAAGGGATAAGGTAAGGGTTCCCTCGGAGGGCATGGGGGCAGTCTGGGAGGTGAGAAAATCTGAGAAAGCTGGTGGAAATCTGAGGGCCTCCCCATGCTACACCCGGGGAAGGGGACAAATGTCCCCTTCCCCCAGTAGACCTCCGGGCCAATCATGTTGGCCTGGAATGGGGATAGGATCTGGCTGATGGTTCTAGCCTGGTGTCCAGGAAAGAGCAAAAATGTCCTCAATTAGCACTTCCAAAGGACTCAAGGAGAGCCCTCATTAAAATATCAAGCCCTTGAGCCTGAGGAAACAAAAGGAGCCCAGCCTGGAGGCATGCATATCTTAAAAGGTCAGCAAAGAATGAGGTGAGTCAGCACAAGTCTGAGGCTTGTGTGGAGCCCATATCTTCAAAAATAAATCTTTATTTCTCACATTCATTTCTGTCAATATTCATTACTTTTACTGGGTTCTGTGCTGAAAGATCTAAAAGGGAAGTGAATTACAGGCAGTCCAATCTATGCATGTCTACTCAGAAGTAAGTCCCACTATAGTCAATGGGGCTTACTCCCATGTAAATGCGGATAGGATTACAGACTTAAAAAATACATATAAATTAAATAAATATCTGTCCTTTGAAGAATTTGATGGATCCAGTGACAACTTGTTAGAAACTAGCTAATTTTCTGACACATCTAAAAGTACTGAATCTTTTGCTGAAAGATCTAAAATGAAAGGAAATTAAATCTATTTAAATAAATAGCTTGCACTTGTACTTGCAGTAACAGAATATGTGAACTGATGCCATTGAAGCATTGAAGGGCACTACATTTGTGGTGTTTATATATTCTACATTTTTCTTGAATGTTCTCCATTTTGGGGTGTCTTGTCATCCTTTGTGGTTATGACATCTAGTCACCCTGCCCTGGGGCCGCCCTCAGATACTTACTGTGGATTGCGCTGCCCCTCATTTAACACACAGCCATTTGAAAAACAATTTCCCCCTCAGTTTTATAATTAAGTCAACAATAAACACAAGACTATTAGTAACCAAGGTTAGATTTAAAACACATACAAAAACAAGAAACCACATACCACTTTATACCTTTAATATAAGTTTGCTTAAGAAAAATCTCAATTTCATTTTTAGTCATATGACCTTTCATGGCTGCATCATCAATCATAGTTGCCTCCAACACTTGAGGCATAGTCCTTCCCTCACACAGGCAGAGTGCTCAAGGGCATAACAAATGTCTGGTTTTGACCCTCTTTGCTGCATGTGTCCATTGACATCACAATCAGTCATAACAGAAAATCAGCACCTTCCACCTGACAGTTTGCTGTGACGTACAAACCAAAGAGGAAAGAACAGGGTTTTTCTGCCCACATCATGTCCTTGAAGCTAACGACCCTGGATTAACTTATGTTTTGATAACAAGTTCTGTTATCTCTTTATTTTAAAGTGCTACTCTCTCAGAAATAATTCTTTATCTCAGCTGCCAGCTACCCACAACTGGGAGGGGGAAAAAAAACTTTGCCTATGTTTCAATCCATAGCATTAAAGTTAGGTCACTCATTAGCAGCAGACTTGAAAGGTTTTTAGAGACCATTTACAAGGGAAAAGGACAAGCATAAAATGGTGGCTATTCCTGTAGTGGAAGGATACAGGTAACCTTGCTGGGTTTTCTAGTATTTATAAACAATTTTAAAAGTCAGATGGGGAAACCAGACACTTTAGTGGAAATAGTACTTGGGATTGTACCCGTTCCCTTAATTAACAACACGGCAGTATGTGAAACTCCAGTTTTTCTAAAACATCAATTTCCAAATAATGCAATGCCATTAAGTTGATGCAGAAAAATATTTTCCTGGTTTCTATTCATATCTGCCTCCCCAAGTCACAGAAGGAATCTCTGGTTTTGCAACTTCACATTTCCCCCTCTCTGGAAATTCACCCACACACATTCAGCTTCCTCCAGAGGGTGGGGTGGGGGCTCCATTTGCCTAACTCAATTAAGGCTCCCTGCCCTGGCAGCTAGGAGACTCCCAGAGCTAAATCAATTAAGTCTCCCTGGATTCAAGGATCGGACCATCAAGAGTCCTCTGACTAGCTGAGCCCACTATTGTTCCTATTGTCTTCTGTAAAATGTAAATCTGGAAGTTCTTGTAGAAACCTGTATGCCTCCTTGACTATGCACATTCTCAGCAACCATGTGATGTTCTGCCTGGAAATGTATAAAAACTGTGCTCACATGTAGCAAAGGGGCAGTGCCCCCTCCTGGGGTGCTGTCCACTGCGCTGCGTAACCAATAAACCCATACTTTTTCCTTGTTCACCAGTCTTCCTGGTTCTCCATTATTAATTATCATTTGCTTAAAATTCCGCTACAAAGTCCTCCTGATTAAGATTCAAAGATGTTTATCTGAAACACAGCATTCCAACTTCATTACATGATTTCTAGACTTTTATTTAAGTATCTGTAGATTCATTTAGCATAGTGTTTAACACTAGAAATTGAGGACCCAATCCTATCCAACTTTCTAGTGCCGATGCGGCCATACAGGCGCTGCATCCTGTTGGGGGGGGGGGGAGAAGTCACAGAGGCCTCCTCAAGGTAAAGGAATGTTTGCTCCCTTACCTTAGGGCTGCATTGGTGCTAGAAAGTCGGATAGGATCGGGCCCTTAGTGTGATTATACTGAGGTTAGGATAGCGGGAAACATCCTTTTTGAAAGAGCATTTTACAGTACATGCTTTTAAAATTTTTGAAATGTGTTTAAATCTGCACCTTAAGGTCAAACCACACTAGATGCTAAAAGCATCATTAGAGCATCTCCCCCCTTCACTTTAAAATAGTCACTGCAAGGGGTGGCCGTGATTAGGATTAGGACAATGACACTCCAGGAGGAGTGCCCAACCTTTTCCTCTTGCACAAAGATCTTCATGAACCCTCCCCCTCCACCTCAAAGCTACTATTAGCCTCAGGAGGAAGCTCCCACAGTGGGATATACATATCCCTTTGTGAATGGCAATAAATACTGTATCTGAATGCCTTAGCTACCCTTCAGGAAGGCTACCTACCTAGTGCATTCAGAAAGGCACTTAGTCTTTCCTTCATATCTTTCCAGTTGCAGTGTAAGGACTTTTATTCACTGACTATGTACACAGTTCTCAAGGAGTCCTTCAGAGGAATTTTAGCTCTCCTGCACATGGGGTAGAAAAGCTCATCATTGGAGTAATCACATTTACTGAAATAATAAGAAGCCACAATATTAAAAAAAGCTAAGAAGTTAAAATTGAAATAATGAACTTTTATTGCACTAACTATACTTCTTTAGTGATTATTGAGAGGAGAAGCAGAATACAATAGTTTGTGGAGCACATAAAACTAATCACGTAGGCCAACACGGTTGCATCATTACAATCATCATCATAATAAAAAACCAGTATTTATATACCGCCTTTTCTTTGGTCATCGGATTTCTCCTCTGGCTTTAATTCAAAGGCAGTTTACATGGGCAGGCTTTCAAGGGTTTTTTTTACAATATAATAATGTTCTAATCTTTCATAGAACCCTTCATTCTAAACGTTTCTTTCACAATCCAGCTCTCAGCTGACAGGGCAACCTTGACTGTCACTCAAGTACAGTTACAGTTCCACTCACCCACAGAGGCTCTGCAACTTATCAGCTTGGCGTGCCAGCAGCGATTGATATTGTATCATAACAACTGAAGTTTCTCTGACAGGGTCATTCTTTTTTCCATATGCATACATATTAGATATAGATATGCACATACTCATTATACATACATATTATTATACATAGGCTTACCAGATCTTCAACCGGGACAGAGTGCTAGACCTTTAGGAGAAGGAATGTGGGCAGGTGTAGCTTGTTACACCTTACAGCACAATCCTAAGCAAGCCCCATTGAACACAATGGGGCTTGCTTATGAGTAGACATGCCTAGGATTGAGCTCTAAGGTTTAACAAGCTACACCTGCCCACATTCCTTCTCCTAAAGGTCTAGCACTCTGTCCCGGTTGAAGATCTGGTAAGCCTAATAATGCATGCACCTGTGCTATGAAAATGAAAGCAAACATACTCTTCTGTGCTTGCTCAGCTACATTCAAGGCACATTGCACAAGGCCTTTGTATTACACTTTTATCTTGCCCTTCCTCCAAGACAGCATACGTGGATTCAAGACAGCATACGTGGCTCCCACCATTTTATTTTTATAACTATGTGGGTTAGGGACAGGCTGAGACATAGTAAATGGTCCAAGGTCACCCAGAGAGCTCAGTGGCCAACTGCAATTTCAACCCAATTCTGTTCAACAGTCAAGGTCATTCTTAGGTGGGTGCAGGGCCTGGGACAGACCACATCCTAGCCCAAATTATCCTGGTTCCTGAACATACCAAAATTCAAAAGCTTGTATACTGCATTTTGAAAACTTGGTGTATATAAGAAATATTTTACTGACCCTTTAAATATTGTCAAAATCAACCCACGTTGCTAGTTAATTTTCATCGCTTGCTATCGTGGTTTAGTGATTTCTTGGGAGCAAACCTTATCTGTATTTATTAATCTGTTTATGAGTGTAAAAGTCAGAGTTCTGGAATTTGATTTGTCTGGCCTTGAAGTTGCTGTAAAAAGAATTGCTTTTAAGTTTCCTTCTTTTTGCTTGTTTGGGAAAACTCAGTTGTTTAAACATGTTGCCTGGAAAATAAAGGGCAGGCTGCATCATCAAAAGGTTCATTGAAAAATGCAACCATTTCCAGTGTACTGGAAAGTGTGGAGCAATTTCATCTTGAATGGTTTCTGTAAGGCAGAGCTGATCCATTTGTATGTGTGTACTAGTATGCAAGTGCATTATTGTTGTTCAGTCGTTAAGTCGTGTCCGACCCTTCGTGATCCCATGAACCATATCCCGCCAGGCCTTCCTGTCCTCCACTATCTTCCTGAGTTTGCTCATTTTCATGTTTGTTGCTTCGGTGATGCTGTCTAACCATCTCATCCTTTGCCTTCCCCTTCTCCTTTTGCCTTCAATCTTTCCCAGCATCAGAGTCTTCTCCAGAGAGTCCTCTCTTCGCATTAGGTGGTCAAAATATTTGCATTTCAGCCTTAGTATCTGTCCTTCCAGGGAACAGTCAGGCTTGATTTCATTTAGGATTGACTGATTTGATCTCCTAGCAGTCCAAGGGACTCTCAGGAGTCTTCTCCAGCACCACAGTTCAAAAGCATCTATTCTTCGGCGCTCAGCCTTCCTTATGGTCCAACTCTCGCAACCATACATTGCTACTGGGAACACCATCGCCCTGACTATGCGAACTTTTGTTGGCATGGTGATATCTCTGCTTTTTATTATGCTATCTAAATTTGCCATAGCTTTCCTTCCAAGGAGTAAGCGTCTTTTAATTTCATGGCTGCTGTCTCCGTCTGCAGTGATCTTGGAACCCAAAAAAGTAAACTCTGTTACTGCTTCCATTTCTGCCCCTTCTATTTGCCAGGAATTGATGGGACCAGATGCCATGATCTTAGTTTTATTAATGTTGAGTTTCAAGCCAACTTTTGTACTCTCCTCTTTCACTCTCATCAAGAGGCTCTTGAGTTCTTCTTCACTTTCTGCCATTAGGGTGGTATTGTCTGCATATCTGAGGTTGTTGATATTTCTCCCGGCAATCTTGATTCCAGCTTGCGATTCATTCAGCCCTGCATTTCTCATAATGTACTCTGCATATAAGTTAAATAAGCAGGGTGACAATATACAGCCTTGCCGTACTCCCTTCCCAATTTTGAACCAGTCGGTTGTTCCATGGCCGGTTCGAACTGTTGCTTCTTGACCCGCATACAGGTTTCTCAGGAGACAGGTAAGGTGGTCTGGTACCCCCATCTCTTTAAGAATTTGCTACAGTTTGTTGTGATCCACGCAATCAAAGGCTTTTGCGTAGTCAATGAAGCAGAAGTAGGTGTTTTTTTGGAACTCTCGTGCTTTCTCCATGATCCAGCGCATGTTGGCAATTTGATCTCTAGTTCCTCTGCCTCTTCGAAACCCAGCTTGTACATCTGGTAGTTCTCGGTCCACGTACTGCTGAAGCCTAGCTTGTAGGATTTTGAGCATAATCTTGCTAGCATGTGAAATGAGTGCAATTGTGCGGTAGTTTGAACACTCTTTGGCACTGCCCTTCTTTGGAATTGGAACGTAAACTGACCTTTTCCAATCCTTTGGCCACTGCTGAATTTTCCAAATTTGTTGGCATATTGAGTGCAGCACTTTCACAGCATCATCATTTAGGATTTTAAGTAGCTCAGCTGGGATATTATCATCTCCACTAGCTTTGTTGTTAGTAATGCTACCTAAGGCCCACTTGACTTCACTCTCTAGGATGTCCGGCTCTGGGTCAGTGACCACACCAGCGTGGTCATCAGGAACATTCAGATCTTTCTTGTATAGTTCTTCTGTGTATTCTTGCCATCTCTTCTTAATCTCTTCTGCTTCTGTTAGGTCTCTGCCTTTTTTGTCCTTTATCATACCCATCTTTGCACAAAACGTTCCCTTGATATCTCCAATTTTCTTGAAGAGATCTCTAGTCCTCCCCATTCTGTTGTTTTCCTCGATTTCCTTGCATTGTTCATTTAAGAAGGCCTTCTTATCTCTCCTTGCTATTCTCTGGAAATCTGCATTCAGTTGTTTATATCTTTCCCCTTTGCTTTTCGCATTCCTTCTTTCCACAGCTATTTGTAAAGCCTCATCTGACAGCCACTTTGCTTTCTTGCATTTCTTTTTCTTTGGGATGGTTTTAGTTGCTGCCTCCTGTACAATGTTACGAACTTCCGTCCATAGTTCTTCAGGCACTCTGTCTACCAGGTCTAATGCCCTAAATCTATTCTTCACCTCCACTGTATACTCATAAGGGATATGGTTTAGGTCATATCTGACTGGTCTAGTGGTGTTCCCTACATTCTTCAATTTAAGCCTGAATTTTGCAATAAGAAGCTCATGATCTGAGCCACAGTCAGCTCCAGGTCTTGTTTTTACTGATTGTATAGAGCTTCTCCATCTTTGGTTGCAAAGCACATAATCTATCTGGTTTCGGTATTGACCATCTGGTGATGTCCATGTGTAGAGTCGCCTCTTGTGTTGTTGGAAAAGAGTGTTTGCTATGACCAGCGTGTTCTCTTGACAGAACTCTGTTAGCCTTTGCCCTGCTTCATTTTGCGCTCCAAGGCCAAACTTGCCTGTTGTTCCGTTTATTTCTTGATTTCCTACTTTAGCATTCCAGTCTCCTATGATGTAAAGGACATCTTTTTTGGGTGCTAGTTCTAGAAGGTGTTGTAGGTCTTCATAGAACCGGTCAACTTCATCTTCTTCGGCATCAGTGGTTGGGGCATACACTTGGATTACTGTAATGTTGAATGGTTTCCCTTGGATTCGAACTGAAATCATTTTGTCGTTTTTGAGGTTGCACCCCAGTACTGCCTTTCCCACTCTTTTATTGACTATGAGGGCTACTCCATTTCTTCTAAGAGATTCATGCCCACAGTAGTAGATATGATGGTCACCTGACTTAAATTCACCCATGCCCGTCCATTTTAGTTCGCTGATTCCCAAGATGTCAATGTTCAATCTTATCATCTCATTTTTGACCACATCCAGCTTGCCTTGATTCATAGACCTCACATTCCATGTTCCTAAGCAGTATTGCTCCTTGCAGCATTGGATTTTCCTTTCAACCTCAGACACATCCACAGCTGAATGTCCTATTGGCTTTGGCCCAACCGCTTCATTCTTTTTGGGTCTACTTGGAATAGTCCTCCGCTCTTCCTCAGTAGCATATTGGACACCTTCCGACCTGAGGGGCTCATCTTCTGGCGTCATATCTTTTAGCCTTTTGGTACTGTTCATGGGATTTTCTTGGCAAAGTTACTGGAGTGGGTTGCCATTTCCTTCTCCAGTGGATCACTTTTAGTCAGAACTCTCTGCTACGACCTGTCCGTCTTGGGTGTCCCTGCACGGCATAGCTCATGGCTTCATTGAGTTACGCAAGCCCCTTCGCCATGACAAGACAGTGACCCATGAAGGAGATGCAAGTGCATACTAGTATGCAAGTGCGCACTAGTATGCAAGTGCATGTGTGTTGGTCTAACAGCTTGTTAGTAAATTGATTAAGCCTCTGGTCACTCTTACAGTCCAGTCCTACAAAGGGTTAGGCATGTTTAACCCCACTGATTTCAATGGGCTTAAGCATGCCATACACAGAATCAGGCCATAAGTGGTGGTTTGCTTGATCTGCCTTGACTGAAGTGATGTGCAGAATCACTAAACATCATAATAATGCATTTTCACTACAATGTATAGACTACCAGTTTTAAGGAGAAACACAACAAGGAAGAAAGCACTGTTATTTACCTCAAGAACCCAAACATATTGGACTGGAGCAAACATCTTGCAACTTGATGTTATAACCATGATTGGTGATCATTGGTGAACTCGCTCACATGCCTTTCATTTTCAGAGTGAATTGTGGTTAGACCTATGTCTATGCCAGCATATTTTGCTAAACATGGTTTGATCAGACCAGAGTTTGTAAATTCGGTTTCTAACTTTGGTTTCAAACTGTGTGTGATGCATATTTACAGTTAGCAAAGCAGCTTGTGCAGCTATACTGCTAAATATTGTGAGCTCGATACCGAGGGGAAAAAATCACAGTTAACAGAAAAAAAAAACACCCCGAGATGGAGACCTGGCACAAGCCAGTAGGGTTCTTCCCAGTCTCCCAACCAGGAATGAAAGTAAGCAATGTTATGTCTTCATCAGGTCGGAGGAGGCCAATCGGCCCCTGCACCAATTACACCTGGGGAAGGGGACGAGCGTCCCCTTCCCCGAGTAGACTTTCCACTGCGCGGGAGTCTGCCCATGGCGGAGCACGGAATCCGACAGGCAGCCTGGACCGCCCACTTGATCCTTAGGCAGGATTGGGCTGTTTTGTCCTTTTTACTTCCAAGTTCCATTCTCTTCTCCTCTCCCTCTCCTCCTCACTTTCCTTAGGGCTTCTTTGGGCATGCATGTTACTGGCTGGATTCCCCGTGTATAGTAACTTTTAAGTAGTAACAGCACAATCCTAACCAACTTTTCAGCACCGGTGCAGCCACAATGCAGCCCTGAAGTAAGGGAACAAATGTTACCTCACCTTGAAGAGGCCTCCGTGAATGCCCTTGCATTGCAAAATGCAGTGCGTGCCTTGTTGGCATGGCTGTATCAGCGCTGGAAAGTTGGTTAGGATTGGGCTGCCAGTTTGTTAGAACAGCAAATCTCAGTTCAAGTCCCTTCTTTTAGTTCGTGAGCACTTTTCAGTAAAAGTTGATGCACCTATACTTTTAACTCTGTCATCCTTTCGCCGCTGAATTGGAGAGACGTACCATTGACCAATACACTGGGTCCCTGTACACAATTGTTGTTCCCCATGTGTGCATGTTATTTGCATTTTAAAAAAGGACTGCTGGAAACAATTTCAAACACTATTAATCACAGTATAATCACTTCACAAAAACAAGCTAAATGTGCCCAAGAACGTGCACTTGAACAAAACGATTCCAAAATACATTACTGAGTTTTGTGGTAAACAAATTGCACAGTAATTCAAACTCAACATAACTAAAATACCTAAAACCAAGTTTCTATTTATGTTAAGTTGCCCTCAAATTTTGTTTGAGAAAACCGGTGTTACTTTTATAGTAGCCGACCAATAACAATCACATGGAAAGGGCTGTATATGGGCATGGTTAGCAGCTATAACAGGTAATTACCCAACATGAAAATTGTGTTTGCCCCTCAATATATATAACTGCATGTAAAATCCAAAGTACTTAAGGAAGTACGAGTCTCAACCATAATTGGGTCAGAGTTCTTTTCCCAAATCTATAAAACAATGGCACTGCAGACACTTTGTCTTCTGCAACTATTCACAAGTTATTTGGTTTCAAATGGGGGGTGGTCTTTTAGTTCTCCATACCTTTATACAGTGGTTGGCATTGCAACATCAAGCAATAATATGCAAATATAGCAGCAAAAGTAATTCGCAAAGCAGAATCCGAGACCAAGCTGAACTGTGCTTTGATTTTCAGCTGATGAAATGGTTCCACAAGAGGCTCAGGGTTAGAAAAACAAAACAAAACACGTTATGTTCCTAGATGGTTGGCCAACTAGGTAGCTGGCTTTTTTATTTTCCTTCCCACTCTGGATATTTCATTGGGCCAATTTAAATTATTATTAAAAATATGTATGTGCTGCTTTTGAACAAAGGTTCATAAAACAGTTATATAGCAAAATAAATGACCCTACTGGGCTGAAAGACTGATAGCAAGATGTATCACATATACCTGTATGAGCAACAGTGGACAGAATCGTGGACAGTGAGCAACAGTGGACAGAATGGTAGATTAATATATTTTCATAGATTTTCATGCATATCACTTATTATTATTATTATTATTATTAACAGTATTTATATACCGCTTTTCAACAAAAAGTTCACAAAGCGGTTCACAGACAAAATCAAATGACCAAATGGCTCCCTGTCCCCAAAGGGCTCACAATCTACAAAAGATGCAGAAGACCACCAGCAAACAGCCACCAGAAAGACACTGTGCTGGGGTGAAAGGGGAGCAGTTACTCTCCCCCTGCTAAATATAAGAGGAGCACCAATTGAAAAAGTGCCTCTTGCCCAGTTAGCAGGGGTCCTTATCTGCTTCCTAAAACGTTTGCCCAAGTTTTAAAAATTTCGACAACTGTCTATTCCTAAAATGGATCTGGATGGTAAAGATAACTAGAGTTAGTTTACTTTATGGAAGTACTTGATGAAAGATAACACAGATGCAAGTCTTCTAATCCTCCAACCCCATGCAATCTTTTAGAGCTGGCTTACTAGCTTCCACTTATAAACACACAGACATTGCAAAACTATCCTAGGAAACTTGTAGCAATGTTAGACTGTTCTGCTCCCCCCCCCCTAATTTGCAATTTAAATCTCACTTGCTATAACTAGTTTATATTCCCTTAGATTGGACATAGTAGTTCACTTGAGGGCTTGGTGATAAAAGTAATACTGTTGAATAGCATGCTTTTACCAATTCAGTGAACCTTTGATTTAATAGACTAATATTTAACATGCCAAAAGTCTGCTAAATCCAAATGCATTTAAGTCAATGGAGATGTGCATGTGTAAAACGTCCATTGTTTCTAATGTCTGTAATATTGAGGGCTCATTGTACATTGCAAAGCTTCTTATCTTAACAATGCAATCTTAGGCGTGTTTACTCAGAAGGAGCTTACTCCCAGATAAGCATGTATAGGGTTGCAACCATCCCTTGTTCAGCCAGTCAGTCAGTGCGCACCTCTTTAATTTAATACCACTGCTGCTTAGAACTTCTTTCCTTCAAGGGATAGTAGCCCTTGGAGACATGTATCAGAATCAAAGTCATACTTGGTGTCATAGCAGGGACAACATGGAGAGTTGGGCAAAGATGAAATAGCAAAGGCAAGGAAAACCCTAAAATAGGCATTGCCCCCCTAAATAATTTGAAAGGGACTTGTAAAATGCAGTTATAATTTTTACAAAATGTTTCATGAATTTCCACATTAGATATCAGCAATATGATCAAACAAGGTAAGTTTAAGAAACAGATGATAGAAAGGAATATTCCCTCCCCATCAAACTTAATGTTTGGATTTAACAAATGCTCTGATTAAACATCCCATGATTTTTGGAAGCTTTTCCATACTCTTAATTGTTCTTCTCTCAAAGTCCTCAAAATGTACCACTGTTGTCATAACTGACATTACACTTCACATTTGAAAAAATCATTTGTGGCATTCAGATTTTGATAACAGGCATTTGCAGGAAATGAACACGAAATACTACACACACATATATAAAAGTGTGCTAACGCTCGAGTAGATAAGGGATGCTAGATGGACTACTTCATTGCACGAAGGCTGCGCAGTTGCTACTATAACTTGTAAATACTTGAGGACAAACTAAAAGCATTTTTTCAATACGAGAAAAATATTGTTCTCACCTTTTAGCACAACAGCTCAATTATAAATAAGGAAATAACATTTGTTCATAGGGCAGCTATGTGCACTTTTTTCCTTGGAGTAAGTCCCACAGTGGGACTTACTTCTGAGTAAACATGCATAGGATTGCATTTACAAGTTTGAGAATAAAAACAATTTCAGAAGGGGATAAAAGCATCCTTTTGCTTTTAGATACTATAAGCACTGTCACCGCAGACACTTTTCAGAAGAAGTATTCCTTCCTGTGCTATACAGAAGCAGGAATGCCTCTTGTAAAATAGTAGTTGCCAACTATGGGTTTGGTAAATACTTTAAGCATTTTTAATTTATGTCTGATGCCCTGTTAACTGGGGCACTTTTTTAATTACCAAAAAGGGTTTTAATCAATTAATTTAAATAATCTACTAATCACTGCAATATTACATAGTCATGAACAAGGCCAACACTGAACATTTTGGCCTCCTTAGCAAGATATCAAAATGGACTCCCCCCTCCCACATTAATCCCCAATAGCTAGCATTTTTGCCCCATGTCCACTGCACTTCCCATTCCACCTCCAAGTTCCTCAGTATATTCCTCCAAGTTAACCCCAGTCTCCAGATAAAGTACATCTGCTCTTCTTCACAACACATAGTTGCTGCTAGGAATAATTGTTTGGTTTCCTTTACCTAACTCCCTAATATTGGGGACTGGTTCCTTAAATTGCACTAAACATTAATCAGCCCAGGAGCTAGTAATGCATAGTTGTTCATTAGGAATAAAGAACAGTACAGTACATGGAAAATACATGCCAAGTAGAAGATACAACAGTGACACTCCCACCCCAATGCTAACACATATTTATAAGATCAGGGCAGGGTGCCATATAAAAGGATTAAACCAAATTAAGGAAAATTGTGTTTAATGAGTAAGACTGTCAGACTGCAATACTTATTTGCTTTGTTAGTACTATTGAGGGCAATTTGGCTACTCCTGAACAGAAATTGGCATACTACACACTGAAGCTGTAATCCTATACATTTACCTGGGAGTAAGTCCCACTGAACACAATGGGACCTACTTCTGAGGAGACATGCCTAGGATTGCACTATAAATTACTTTTATTGTACAGCATCCTTAAACTGCATTTAGATGCAACGAGTCACCTTAGCAGAATCATCTGACACAACTCGCAGAGCAATCCTAACCAACTTTCCAGCGCCGTTGCAGCCGCAATACAGACCAGAGGTAAATGTTCCCTCACCTTGAAGAGGCCTCCATGACTGCCCCTGTACTGCAAAATGCAGTGTGCACCCTGTTGGCACAGCTACACTGTTTCTGGAAAGTTGGTTAGGAGTGCGCTGTCAGTCTGGTTAATAAATCACTAAAATGCAGGCGTGCGTTCTTTTCACTTAAGCCACACCAAAACTGTGCTTATCATACTGATCTCTGAGCCATTGGATACACAAAAAGAAAATTTGAAACAAATTACTTTGTTACTGTGCCCTCCCATTATCCAGTAGAAGGGACTTTTCATAGTCAACATTACAGCTGACTTAAGGATAAGCAAGTTGCATCAATTCCTAGTATTTCCAGAGCTTTATGAGCTAAATTATTAACTCATCCTGATGAGTTCTCCAGACACTGTTTGCTACCTGGAACTTCCTGGAACTAATTATTTGATGACCTAGACTAACACATTCATTTAAACCACTCCACCAGTTCATTCAAAAATGTAATTGCTACTGAGACAGGAAAAAGCACATTGAAGGAATTGAGCATTTTTTTTCCTGTTGCACGAAACCCATCCTTGAAAAAGCCAAAGCATTTGCACTATGGGTGGCTAAGCTGAAGCATGGGCACTACATGTAGGAGTTTACGGTGTACTGTCACAAGCCTTTGGGCCTGACTACATGTCACTCTAATATGCACTGGAGTACTGTACCAAGAAGCCTGCCCAGTGGCCACCACTGGTGTCTCTGCCTGCAACACCAGAAAAGTGCCCAGCAATGCTGTTGTAGTACCATGGTTATCCTCATCTTTGTTAACACTGATCACAGAGTTGGAAGAGAACAAATGGTCATCTACTTTCACTCCTATTGACAGGAGTTCACCCATTCACCACGTAAAACCAAGTGTGTCAAACAGAACAGGTGCACTACAGAAACACACACACACACACACACACAACTTGAGAGTGACTAATACAAGCAAACAACCATATGCTGCATGGGAAGGCAAACAACCCCTCTGACTCCCTCACCTCAGCATCCCTGGGGCTCCAGCTGCCGAACAAGCCAGCAGGGCTGTGCAGGGAGGGCACCCCCACCATGGGAGCCTCCATGCCCACTGAGGGAGCACTAAGGGCCGGTGGAGCCTGGAGGAGAACCCAGAGTGTGGTAACTTCCTCCCCAACTAACCTTCTGAGGCCCCAGAGACCTTGGGGACCCCTGCAGCCAGAAGAGGTGCAGGGAGGAAAGGCAGGAGTAGCCCCTCAGCGCAGAGGGGCACCCTCTACCCCAAAACAAAAAAGCAACACACGTGGACACTAGCCAAGCTAGGTCTCTAGCTGCAAATGTCCTGGAAGTGAGGATGGGAGCCATCAGGTCCTTATGAATGGAAGCATCCACGCAGCGTTCACAGTACTGTATATACTTCATAAACCCAGTGATTACTGCGATGCTGTAGTTATCAGTATCCCCAACAGCTTCTGAAAGAACTTTATATGGGAAGCCATAATAGTTGTGTCTTTTTAAGAAGACAGAAAGAATGATGATGATCATAATACAGTTAAGTTGCAAAGAATAAAACACACCTACTGCCAAAGCTCTCCCCCTTTACTAAGCAACAGTTCGGTTTTCACGAATTTGGCAGAGTCCTTCAAGAAAACATGGAGGCTTTTAAAACGAGGAAGTCCTGGTGGAGCCAATCCTCCGGCAGGCAGATATTGGTCTCAGCAGCTTTGGTGTCGTCCACAGTTGTGCAACGCCAGCAGGCTGCAGACACGACTGCTTCGCGCGCCTCGTCCAGTCCCGGACTCCCGAGGATTGCGAAGGGGAAGCAGGAAGGAGAGAAAGGGCAGCTCAGCGCTTCTTTCTCAAATGGTGTGTCACCCAGCCCAAAGTGAGAGGCGGCAGCCCGGCTCGCTCTTCCGAGGGAGGAGGAACTCGAGATCCTTGGGAGTCGGATCGCGGAGAGGGAGGTCCTGTACCCACAAGCTAGAAGCCGAAAGTTGAAAGCAGAGAGATGCTCAGCTCATTCAGGCACCCCCCGCCGGAAGGTGGGGGAGAGAAAGAGAGAGAAGGCAGCGCCTGTGTGTGCAGCTTCCTCATTCACCAAGGGGCCAGGCGGGGCAGGAACTACTGTGTTCAGTGGGGAGCGCCCTCTGCAAGGGGAGCTTCCCAACAGGCAAGAACCGGCTCGCCAACAAAGTCACTCACCCGTTCACTTCTGAAGGGTCCTGAGTGAGCAGGAAACACGAAAACTCCTCGACGCTCCCAGACAGAGAACACTGTCCTGAAAAGTGAATGCCCGTCGAGTGGAGCTGCTGCCTCCGCCTCAGGACCGCCCTCCCTTCGCAGGCTCGCACCTCCCCTCCCCTGCGCGCGCTCCTTCTCAACTCTCCCCGGACGCGCTCACCTGCAGCTGGTGGCGGGAGCAGATTGGTGGCGAGGCGGGTGCGCGCGCGCGCGCACTGCATTCTCCCCTTGGCAGAGAAAGGCGGGAAGTCCCAGAGTTACAGTCTGCCCCAGACCGAAAGGAGCAGTCACTTCTATCCTTTTCGTGCCGCCTAGTTTCATGTGTTCCTTCCTCTTCTTTTTGTTCTGCGGTCCCTGTTTTTCTACCCTCAGCAGCCAGCAAGAGACTCGCGACCGGGAAGGAACTCGTTTGCACAAGCCTCACCCAGCCGCCTCGGGCCCCTCTCTGGCTGGTCGACCGGTGCTCTGCTGGCTGGCTAGGCGGAGTGGCGCGAGCCGCTCAATGTCTGGTTCCTGGAAAAGTGGCTTTCTTCACTCTCGCTTTAAAGGGTGTGCCTTTGCTTGTTTTCATAAGCCAGTATCTTCTCCTCCTGTCTTCTCCTTCTTCAGGGAGCGTGAAGCTCTGTCGACCGGCTTCTGCGGTGTGGGGCACTTTTCCACTGGAACCTGGCTCCGCGGCGGCACACATCTCTGGCGTTTGCGTTGGCCTCGCTCTGGTGCTTTCGCCGCCGAGAAGAACCTCTCGCTTTGAATCGCTCCAGTGTTCAAGGAGGTTAGAGGAGCGGAGAAGTTCAAGTTCTGCGCGGTTCAAGCTTGTCAGGAGAGGCTGCTGCTGGCCCGTGGGAAAAGATTAGCTCAACTTTCCTAACCATCTGTCCCACTGTTTTATTTATTAAAATGGAAAAATAAGATTGCTTGTCTGGACTCGTCAACCGCCTATCACGAAGCAGTGCTGTTTCCTCATTCGTGGCCTATTTTTGTCATCTTTTTGCCATAATAGCAGAGGGCAGAGGCAACCAAGTAGGATTCAGTCTCAGTGTCAATGTCCATGCCAAGTTAAGGTGGTTTTCTTCCAGAGAGCTCTGGAATAAGTGGTCTCCTGGCTGCTCTGTTGAAATATCCTGCTGCTAAATGTTGGTAGTGTTGGCACCTTAAAGCTTAGACCTGAAGAGCAGGACATAAATATTTTAAATAATATAAATACAATCCATTGCAATCCATTTAGGCTGCTGTGCACCTGCTTCATCACTGCAGATCAGATGCTTTGAACTCTCTCTCCCCCCCCCCTCCTTTTCTTTATCTCTGCTCATTCTTGTGCCTCTGTGGTGTTGGCCATATCAAAAGACCCTGGTGACCCTTGTGCAGTAGGAAGTCAAACATGAGACTGTACCATCCTTTATCAACCATGAAGAGTAACATAGCCTTTAACATAGATGAAATGGATACAGTGCACATGTGTACTGTATCTATTTGTATATTGTACTGTATGTGGATACAGTAGCGTTAGATTAGACATTTTGCTATGTCTACTCTATTTCTCCTACAGCGCAATCCTGTGTAACCTTGCACCGGTGTAACAGTAGATGCATTAGCGTCACTAGACGCGCGACACCCTAGAGCAGGGGGGTGCGCGTCACCTCCCCACCCTAGGGTGACCCCCCCAACACCCCCCCCACACACTCAAGGCCGGGGAGCCGGCTGGGGAGTCGGCCTCGGAGCTTCCGGCTCCGTCGGCACTCCAGGGCCTTCTGAAGGTCTGCTGGTTCAAAACGGAAAGTTTTCCGTTTTTCGCGCATGCGCAGTACATTTTCTGAGGACAAAGGGCTGCCATTTTTGCCCTCAGAAAAGTACTGCACATGCACGAAAAACGGAAAACTTTCCGTTTTGAACCAGCGGGCCTTCAGAAGGCCCTGGAGCGCCGGCGGGGCCGGACGCTCCGAGGCCGGCTCCCTGGCCTCAGAGCCTCCGGACTCCGGAGGCTCCGAGGCCGGGGAGCCGGCCTCGGAGCGTCTGGAGTCGGGGGACAGTGACGTGCGGGTGAAGCACGTCATGGAGGTGACGCGCGGGGGTGCGTGCGTCACCCTTTGGCGCGCGTCACCCCCTGGTGGTCCGCCCCCCCGCCATGCTCCAACGATGCCATTGAGTAGATGCACCGGTGTAAGTGCCAGTGTAAGTGCACTTACACTGGTGCATCTGCTGTTACACCAGTGCAAGGTTACACAGGATTGCGCTGTTAGACATTTAAAAATATTTTTAAAAATACAGGTGCACCAATGGAAACTACCACCAGTGGGAGAAAATCAGGGGCTTCCTCTGCCTCCCCCAGCCCACCGGCACAGGTCACATCTATCCAGTCGGGAACCAGCCAGGCTACCATACCTGCCCTGCTGCCTCCCAAGCAGGGGACCATCCCCAGCTGGCCCTGGTGAGAATGCCCCGCGGGTGTGTGTGTGAGCCCAATGGCCTCCTGCTGTATGTGTTCTTCCTCTCCTCGGGTCCTGCAGTGACTTGAAGCTCCAGCAAGGAGGAGGAGTTCTGCTTGTCCCTCATGGAGCTGCTGGTGCTCCCTGCTGGGGCAGCTGAAGCCCCTGCACCTTTGTCTCCTCTGATGTTGTCCACCCCAGCTGTCCAGTCCAGGAGCCCACTTTGGCCACCCACAAGCCTGTGGCGCCAGCTGCGCCAACTAGGGAGCCAGTGTTGGGCTCCCTTTGCTGTCCCATGCCTGTGGGTCTTGGCCTGCCCAGTCACTGCCTGGCAACATGGCTGCCCTGTGGGACTGAATTGAACCGGCTCACATACTGGGTGGCCAGCTGTAGCAGCAGGCAGCCAATATGGGGCTTGAAGGCCACGTGGCTGCTATTGGCTGCCAGTCACTACAAGATGACCTGTACATTTCCCCTTGTAGGGACACCTTGGAGGAGTGTTGTGCGCTTTGTCTTTTAACTACCTGGTTCCCTTTGCTGGGCATTACTAGTTACTGCATTCAATTTTGTCAAGCTATCTCTTTGTAATCATCCATCCAAGTGCAGTCAATATTTTTTTCACCAGCCTCCTCCTTGTACTTCTTCCCCATTTTGTTTTAACTTCCCCATTTTAATTTCTTTCTTTTTGAGTTTTAATAAACTGGTTGTATTTTGACTTTGTGCTTGCCTGATCCATGTTAATTGGTAATTGAGTGGGTTGTCCTATCTCTAGAACTGCTTGGGTTCACTACTGCACTTTGGTTTCAAACAAGAACTGTTAGGTTCTGTGCTGTCCTAGGAGGAAGGTTCTCCCAGATGGCCCCAGTCTGTCATGCCATTGTCACTGCCATTGACACCCTATATGCAAATAGGGGCTTCTTCCAGAGGCTTGGGGGTCTTGGGATGAAAACTCTCATTTGTTAATGGGAGGGCACCTGGGGGAAGCAGAAAGAGATACTTTAGGCCGCTAGAGTTGCTTTGTCAGTGCCTTCCGACTTCCATCCCACTCACCAAGGAGCCCCACTCAACCCCAGGAGCCAGCCAGGGGCTTATTCAAGTAGGAGTAACAGGTTTACAAAGGGCAGTTTGCTAAGGGCCCCTGCAGACCTGGAACTGGTCCTGGGTGTCTGTACAGCAGCAGTACCCCAAGCTGCAACGTGCTGCACGCCTCCTCTTGCAGCCTGAGTTAGTCACAAAGTGTTACTTCAGCAGGAGGAAGCTAGGGAGAAGAGTAGAAATAAATTCATCATGAGAAGGAGGACATAGAAGTAGCAGCACAGCTGAATTCTCAATGCAAGCCTGGGGAAGCAGCAGTATGTGGTGTGACTGGTCCTCCATTATAGCTTGAAGAAGAGTCCAGAGCTGGGCTGCTTGAGCTTCTAGGGTCACTGGTCTCGGGCAACTTTTGAATTGGTTTAATAATGGTTTGTTTGTTCTCGTACAAAACTTCCCTTGTCAAAATCTACCCATGTGACATTTCATTCCTGGCTACAAATGCTTGCCAAAATCTGCTTTTTCTAGCTGGGTTAGTTTGCTGGTACGGTATACGGTTAAGAACCTAAGCCACTGGCACTTAGTTGTATCCTATTACTCAATATTAAAATACCTCTAATCATTTGTGTTAACTTGCAAATCTTCCTTATCCTTTTAGGTGTAAGATACCTGTAATATAAAATGTTACGTCTGGCTTTTCAGAGTTCAGGATTGTAAGTATGGTACAGAAAAAGTTGATTTTATGCATACAGTATTCAACAGTATTTGGTGGTGGAGTTGTCTCAGAGCTAAAGTGCATTGGACAGATATTACTAAAACATATTGAACATATAAGCTGGTGTGTGTATGCTACTAAATCTTGAAGTTGTATTGCTTGACAATATGAAAGAGAAAATTAAAACAGCAGCTAATTGGGAGTATACTGTACTAGCTGCGCAAGCACACAAGGACCCTTTCCATGAGCAAAACACTCCTTCTGTTAATGGAGAAGCTTCCATTGCCATGCTGAGCTCCTGACAGCAGGAACTACTTACCGGTACATATTTTACACTCACAGCGCAATCCTATCCAGTGGCGTCGCTACACCCCTGGGGGGGGCAGTTGCCGTGATACCTCCGTGACATCACAAACCTCTCCTGGGGTTTGTGACATCACAAGCCCCACCCCTTTCGACAGCAATTTGGCTGCGGTGCGCCGAAAATGCACCCCTACTGTTTTTTTCAGCTGAAAGCAGCCAGGCGGGCTAATCCCATTGCTGAAAATGGCCTAGAAGCGGCTGTAAAAACGCCGGGTGTGTGTGCATTTTTGGTATGCCGCTGCTGAATTGCCACTGAATCCGGTGGCAAGTACAGCCCATGGCGCGTGTCATCCCTGCCACCTAGGGGCCCACCACCACCCCATCCCCCCCTAATGATGCCTCTGATTCTATCCAACTTATACCACAGGTATAACCAGTGGGGGAGGGCAGGGCGGGAGGCTTTGGAGGGGAAGGGAGATTCTCGCTGCACCACTGGTTACACTGGTGGTGTAAGTTGGATAGGATTGCGCTGTCAGGCTACTTAAATATTTTTAAAGAAAAAAGAATACATACATTTTGGATACATAAATGCTTTGTTTACTTCAGCTTTATAGTCCACTGTTCTTTTTAGCAATCTGAGGCGAATCTTTAGGATACCATCTGTTCTCCTTTGAACATGTGCACTGTATATACAATTATTTTTAGACAACTGTATTTTCAGACAACAAAGAAAGGAATAAACTGCTGATTTTAGACACTCCAGTTGTACACATGCATATTTTTAAGCAAAAACTTTTATCAATCTTTATCAGAATTACAAAAACCAAACTGTTACAGTGTACATTCCAACACTATAAATAATCCATTTCTCAGTTATTAAAATGGCAGACACATCCCATTATTTCTTAGAATCTTATCAGTTAGTTTGTCCGGTTCAGCAGTCTCTAAGACCTTGATAGCAGTTTTCCATTGTCTCACCAAAACTAACTTTTTTTTTGTCACCAAGCAACAGAGAATTGATATCTTTTCCTCCAGCTTGTTCAATAGAAGAGCACAAGTTTCTCATGTTTATGTTAATTCCCATAAATTGATTGATTTTATCCAAAAACCTGTACTGAGGAGGTTTGGACCCAGTTACAGGACCACCAAAGGTGCAAAATAGTCAACATGGGCTAGGGTGCTGTACATTTCCAACATTTTGACCTGTTTGTGTGACAAATTATATTCATCCCAGCAGGCATCCTATATACCATCTATTTACTCACTTGTACTGAACTTCTTGTAAGCCAAAACATGCTGAAGTTTTAGTATTCTACTGAATACTGTAATTATACAGGTTTTGTTGTGTGACCCTGGAAAATATACACACGTCCTGTCACATGGGGAGGATACGTGTATGACTGGATTAATCTACGCATGCATCCTTCCCATTTGACAAGATATGTGTGCCTTTTTGCATTGTTGTACCTGAGTACAAAAAGTGAAGTAAGAATAAGAACCAGCAAGAACAAACTAGATGTGACCCAGAACATGTTAGCCGCTTTGAGGGTTTTTGTTGTTGTTGTTGTTGTTGTTGTTGTTGTTAAATTGTGTGTGTGTGTGTGTGTGTGTGTGTGTGTGTGTGTGTGTGTGTGTGTGAGAGAGAGAGAGAGAGAGAGAGAGAGAGAGAGAGAGAGAGAGAGAGAGAATTGCAGTGGGAGGATGGCTTTCAATGGAGGGTTTGTCCCCCTAATGAAAATACCACATAAGAGCATGCAATTTAAAATTGAACCATGGCAGGGGCAAAATTTTAAAGTCCACAACCCCCACCAGTTTCATCCCAGCACATTAAGAACTAAGAAGCAAAAAATCCCAAAGGGGCAAGTTACATGTTTTAGGTCATGCCTGGCTTGACCCTTAGAATATCAGTTTTCATTGATGGTATGACACAAGACAACCTTTTTTGAGGCAAGGAGAAAAACATCAAAAGTCATACATAATTATAGGTTCACTTGTGCACCTCTCAAATCATTGTTCAGTTCTTTTACACTTAACACTATTAAATTTTCTTAATCCAACCTCTTTTGCTATAGGAAAAAGTAATTTTCTTGTGCTGCTATCATAAGCAAGCATCCCTTTTTTGAGATAACTTATTTTCCCCCTAAATGACAACGCTCTATGTATGTTGAGGTCGATCTAAGAATCCCGCTGTCCCCTAGATCAGGGGTTCCCAACCTGTGGTACTAGTACCACCAGTGGTATTTTGGCTGATTGCTGGTGGTACTTGAACCACTGAAACACTGGAACCCAACTCCGATACGTTGCTTTTGGTGGTGCGTTGTTGCTCCCAAGAAGCTCCTGCCTTTGACCGAGCCTCTCAGGAATGCTGAGAAGGGCCCTCCCACCTGCCCAGAGCCTCCTATCTGCGTTTTTTGGCCTCTGAAAACCTGGAAGTAACTGGTGATATAATCGCCAGTCACTTCCGGTGGTACTCAGAAGGAGAGTGGCGCCAGAGGTGGTACTCGGCCGGGAAGGGGTTGGGAACCCTTGGTCTAGATCTCTAGGTCATGTATCACAGACATAGCATTCATCTCCCAAATGTGCATTTGAGTCCCATGACTGTCCAGTCTCCACAGAGAACAATAGACTTGGCTGAAACTTTTCTGGAACTCCACTGGGTTTAGCTCACACCTAGTCATTGGTTCAATTTGGTCGCCTGACTTGGGATCAGGAAATTTGAACATCCTTTAACATTCAGCCTTTAACCAGCATATCAGGTGTGGGGGGGGGGTTAGTTTCCCCAAAATGCTGCGTACCACCGGAAGTTATCATCACCAGTTACTTCTGGGTTTTCAGGTTTTTGGAGGCCAGAAAACACAGGTAGAAGGCTCTGGGCAGGTGGGAGGGCCCTTCTCAATGTTCTCGAGAGGCTCGGTCAAATGCAGGAGCCTCTCAGGAGCGAAAATGCACCGCCAAAAGTGCCGCATTGGAGCGGGGTTCCAGTGGTCTGGCAGTCTGAGTACCACCAGCAGTCAGCCGAAGTACCACTGGTGGGGTTAAGATCCCCTGCTCTAGTGTATGATTGTATGGGGGAAGCATAGAGGAGAGAGGGAGAAAGGCAAACAAGGAGGTCAGGATGTTCTCTCTCCCTCCTCCTCAGGAAACATAGCACATGGGCTGTTGGTGAACAGACAGACCCCCAGTTGCTTTGTGGCCTTCAATTCATGGGACTGGTGGCAGCAACATCTTGGATGTGTGGTTTTGACATTATCTCTGAGGAGAAGCTGAGATTCCAGGAGATGGATGTGGTCCTTCTCAGTGCTAGCCTGGGGATAGGCACAGTTGCTTGTTATGCTCTCTCTTCCCTTTTTCGATTTGCTTTCAGTGATTTTTTTTTAAGTTGCAGAAGTATTTTATTTCTTTGCTATTTTTACTCATTTAGCAAGTACGCTAAAGTCTCCATTGCCTTGGCCTTATGCAAAGTGACTGTATGCAAAACTAGAGTGTATTATTATGTTTTTTTTTTAAATGTATCCACCACTGAGCTCTTAGGATAGAAATTCAAAACGTTTGATTCCATAATTGCCAACGTCAGTCGTCTTGGGGGGCCATTCTCCTCTTCAGACAGTGGTCCTTGCCCCAGAAGGTGTGTGCGCCATATGAATTCATCCCATTACAAGTGGTCAGATTTGACAAGAGCTGGCAATAAGGGCTTACAGTACATTCAGGCACAGCATTCCTTACAAATATATACTTTTGCATATTAAATGTTGGATGCAAAATTCAGAAGATGCAATCTCAAAGTGTAACTCTCTATTAGTTACAACTTGTAATCATTCCACTTTGCTTTTTGACTAAAAGTGTGTCCAACCTTAAAACAAAAACAGTCTAAAAAACCTTTAATATATTAAATTTTCGGCAGACTGTCAGGGGTCAGGTGAAATTGCCTTGGGAGCCTGATGTGGCCTGGGAGCTATAATTGGGTTATTCTTGTTTTAGGGTGCAGTCCAACTTACCTGGGAATAAGTCCTATGTAGCCCATGTATCCCCAATTCTTCATAGGGCCAGGCAATGTTGGCTCCAAAGAGACAGCTGGTGTTGTGGTAAATGTCAATGCCACAGCTGAAGGGAATTGGCAGTGGAGAGGACCAGGCTGCCGTTAAGTCCTTAAGAAGGCTGGTCCAGGTGGAGAAGGTGTGGACAAGAGATTGGAGAATAGCAGAGAGAGAGGGGGGATAGTTGAGCCAGGAGGAAGGAGAGAAGACGTGAGGGGGCAGAGACTGAGGGGGTGACAGGACAGATACAGGATTGAGAGAAGGATGAAGGGAATGAGAAGAAAAGCCAGAGTAGAAGAAAGAGTGAGAGAGTGGAGGTGGACTGGGGGGAAACGAAAAGGTCTTTAGAATGTCAGAGGGCTGAGGTCCCAATACCCCTGAGGGCAATAGGCCATGAATGGGAGTATCCTGCTAACACGAATCCAAGCCTCTTGTCGAGCCATTGGGTAAGCTGGGCACTTACCCAATGGCTCAACAATGAGACATTTACCCAATGGCCCAACCCATTTCCTGGCATTGGGAGGCAAGCTTCCACTTGAGGGGTAGACAGGGAGCAATTGGCCCAAGGGACCTGCCACTAGGGGATGAAATCCACTGGGGTGATGACTGAGGGGGCATCCCATTTTGTATGTAGAAACCTTTCCCTCTGCTTTTGTGTCTGTTGGACTGTCAATAAATCAGGATTATATAAAGCACCTGTTTTTCCCATCTCCTGCTTTTAAGAAACGCCTTTGATGTTCAGCTGCCTGGGGTTGGGAGTGAGGAGGGTGCCACAGTCCCATTGAACGCAAAAGGACTTACTTCTGAGTAGACATGCACAGGATTGCACTGTCAATTAAACTGGAAATGGATGAACTCCTCCCTTCTTGAATGTCTCTATCAAGGTTGAGAACCTCTGAACTGAAGGATTCAAAATATAGAAGAGCAACTATAATGAGTATCCTGAATAATAAGTTATTGAAAGCGGTAGAAGTGGTATAATCAACAGAAGAGTAGTGAGGTAGGTACTAAATGCCTATAGCAGCTGTTTTTGCATGTTCTATAATTAGAAGAGAAATAGAAGCTTGTTAAGGTTCAGAACATAAGACTATATTAATAGTAACTAAATGTAGAGGCTAACAACATAAATACAGATGTATTTTCTCACAGAATAGTGGCACACTTGGTTTGGGCCTCAGAGGAATGTGCAGAAATGGCAGACTGTACAGTGCAGATACTGAGTCAGTCGGTGAAAACAAAACTGGGAATGTGAAGCTGCATTCCCAGGAAACTGTCTCTCAAAGAGAGGTGCCTCATCTCAGTGGTTGAGCATATGCTTTGCATGAAGAAGGTTCTGGAATCTCCAGGTAGCAGGATATCAGGAGCCACTACCAGTCAAAGGAGACTGTGTTATTTACAGATCATAAGTCTGACTCCGAGTCAGGTTGTCTCACATGTTATGAAAATCCCAGAGGATTAACGCTTGCGGGAAGGTAAACAGCGCTCCGTGTTCCAGCTGCATGCTACGCGCTGCGGCAAGGAGAGTCATGCTGGCCACATGACCACGGAGGCGTCTTCGGACAACGCTGGCTCTTCGGCTTTGAAATGGGGATGAGCACCACACCCTAGAGTCGGACGCGGCTGGACTTAATTGTCAGGGGTCACCTTTACCTTAACCCTCCCAGAGGCTTCTGAGATGCTTCAGCATCTTAAAGTGGCTACTGAGATATTCTGCTGCAGTCGGCATTGAACTGGAATGCATCTCTGGAACCCTTTGAAATCAGCATCATGGCGGAAAGTCCACATGGCCAAGCAGACAGATTGTTTTGTGGATTTGCTCTCTTCTCATCTGGCTTTCCTGAGAACAATAGATCCTTGTCAGCTCACTTGCTGGGATTGGCATCTTCCAGGTGATTGGGTATCCAAGCCCTCTTGAGCAGGTCAAAGGACAAGTAAGGCTATCAAGGTAGTTCTAAACCATCCAACCAGGTGGACCTACAACCTCACCAATTCTAAGTTTTTTAAGGTCATGCACGAGGATGCTGGTCATCACTGAAAGCTTTGTGAAAGGTGTGCCCATTCACCATTTGTGATTCCATGGAAAATGTCCATTGCTACTTGGGTTTCTGCACATTTGGCAAGAGCCGGATGTTCTGAGCTATGTATGTTTCAGTTTATGTACAGACCCCTGGAGCCTAAACTAGTATGCATGTAGGGGACTTATGGTCCAAGCCTAATAGGGACTTACGCTGCTGTTACACTTACACTAGTGTTCCAGCAGCATAAGGTCCTTTATGGCTGTCGCAAAGCACAACATGCTATTCAGCATGGCCTGGCCACCACTGCAAGCAGCTGAAGTGGCTGGGTCTGCACAACAGTTGACAAGGAAGGAACTTTGGTGCTGGTAAATCAACGTGGGAGGGTGAGGGTGGGAAGGAGGCTGGGGTGGGTGGAACAGGGCAGGGGGGAAGAATGGGGTGGAGATTAGGGCAGGGAGGAGGGTGTATTGAGGCAGTCAAGGGGGGGTGGTATCAGCAGCAGTAGCGCTGCCAATATCCTATACCCGTTCCTGGCCTAGACCTGCCTTCCTGGGTCCACTTGGACTTGTGCCAGCTACAAAGCTGGTGTAGATCTGAGTAGACCTAGCGGGCCGGCGAGAGCTCACTCTAGGGCAAGGGAATTAATGTTCCTTTACCTCAAGGAGGCCACCACACCCCAAAACTCCCCCACAGGATGCAACATGCACCCAGTCCGCGCAGCTCCATCACCACCCAGGATGTTGGTGGGATTGGGCTATTAGTGTATATCAGTGGTTACCAAACTTTTTTGACTCACGGCTCCTTTGACCTCCCTCGCTGTTAGCTGTGACTCCCCGTTACAGTGCACTGAAGAGACAGGCACTCTTTACATGCTCAGAGGCACCCTTCCTTATATGTATGTCTATATTCCCAAAACGAGCCCTAAGGTGGATTTTCCATGCTTATGCTGAGCAGCAGCTAAGCCAGGAGTGCACAGGGTGGGGTTAGGATGCTGCAGGCTTGCCAGATCCTCGCCGGGATGGGAGCAGTCTACCCTTAAGGGGGAGGGGCATGGGGGGGTCAGAACGCGTCGCGTCCCGTCCCGGCGAGGATCTGGCAAGCCTGGGATGCTGCCCTCCCTCCATTGGCAGGCCTGGGGTGCCTACCTGGTAGAGGGCACTGATGTCGTCTGCAAGTCCTATTCATGGCAAGAGAAACATCAAAGCATGGGAGGGAGGTCTTTTTTTTCATTGGTCATGCCCCACCCCAGTTGCACAAGAGAGAAAGCTGCTTTAGGTAGCATCTTTGCAAGATGAAAAACAGATTCTTATACTGCCTGGCAGTCTCCAAGGGGGGGGGTTGTCCCAGCAAATAGAGTGGGGAACTAACTTAGAGATGGGTCAAAAAGGAAGAAGGAGAGAGATCCTAATAATCAATCAATCAATCAATCAATCAATCAATCAATCAATCAATCAATCAATCAAAGAAACAAACAAACAAACAAACAAACAAACAAACAAACAAACAAACAAACATAGCGGCTGCCTCCTCTTCCTCTGGCTTAAAGAAGGGAGACATCTCTACAGCAAGCAACTTCTTGCTGGATGCTGTCTCCAGCAGCTTGTGGCTTGAGGCTCCAGTACTTAGCTTATCCATTGAGTTGTTAATTGTTCTTTGACATAAGATAAGCAAGGCTTTGGTTAAAAACAAGATGTGAAAAAGCTGCCTACAAACCTGAAGTCTTTTGAAGTGAACTTTGAGTGACCTGATGTGAAGAGGCAGCTTTTCCGGGTCTTTGTTTTTGCGCTCTCTCTCTCTCTCTCTCTCTCTCTCTCTCTCTCTCTCTCTCTCTCTCTCTCTCTCTCTCTCTCTTGCAAGCAAGAATATGTGATAACTAAAAGACTTAACGCGACCGACGCCCCTGGCTGCTTTCCATGACGCACTTGGGAGTCACGCCTCCCAGTTTGGGAACCTCTGGCGTATATGATACACGAAAGTAAAAAAAACAACTCAAAGATGGCAAAGTGTTTCAGAAAATATTCAATCAAGTGGTCATTACCTGCAAAATTATGAAATGTAAAAAATATGCAAAGAATTAAAAGCTACACTATCATATACAGCTACTTCTAAGAAAGTATTTTATCATATGCATGTTGGCACCAGCTTTTTGACAATCATTTTAAAAGATTCTTGGAAATAAGATAAAATATTTTACTAGTGCACCAAAACACTGGATTCCCCACAGTGGCATCAGTTGATATACTACTGTATTATTATTAAGAATATAGGACACCCCCCCCCCCCCGTATCTGCTGATTTGGCATCTGTGGATTCACTTATCCGCGGATGCCGAATCCCCCACACACCCCACACAGGTGGGCTGCAGAGAACCGTGGATACGGTGATTGTGCCTATCTGCGGTCTTCACATATCCGTGGGGGCCCTGGAACGTATCCCCCATGGATTCAGGGGCCCAACTGTACTTATATACTGCTTTTCAACAAGAGTAGTTCACAAAGCAGTTTACATAGTAAAATAAATCAATAAATGGTTCCCTGTCCCCAAAGGGCTCACAGTAACAAAACAAAACAAAACAAAACAAAACAAAACAACAGAAGAGAGACCAGCAACAGCCACTGGAAAAGATGCCATAGTGGGGTGAAAGATATACCTTTTCTTCTCTTGGAATTTGGGTGAATGAGGGCAATTTCACTATAGCTGGAAACTATGGAGGCAAGAAGGCATGGAGGCACCACTGTACGAACCAATCCCTCTACTGGGAGCAGGGAGGCTGTACAGGCAGCCATTATAATTTGAGCAATTACTTTGCACCTTTTTTGAGCTGTCATGTTTGTGCAAATTGCAGCAAATGTGTAGAGTCCCAATGGGAAGGTGCCAGAAGGCACAATGGCATAAATTGGCAAGCTCATTTTGGCAACCCAGTCTGTTCCTTTGGTATTTACAAGGGAACCAGTCATAACTTTCCTGCGACCCCTTTAATTCTGTCAGACTGATTGATTAAAAGAAGAAAATCTATATTGATTCTGGGTATCTGGAGATCAGAGGAATATAGAAGAAAAATTCAGGTGCTTTGATTAGTTAATGCAGAGGGTATTAATTCTCCTTGCAGGTCGATGAAATACTCACATATGCTTCAATTCATTCTCTGTGGCTTTCATTTTGTAATATCAGTGAGTAATATCTGTCTTGGCAAGTATGTCCTTGGGAAGCCAGGGAACACCAACAGGGGAGCATCAGTTTCTTCCAGCAATCAGATTCTATGGAAAGTTTTCAGTCATGCTGTATCATAAATAAATGTTGCTATAAAGGTTAACCTTGCGGATATTTAGGAAAAAAGGTTGGACTTGATGCAAGGAAAAATAGAGACTAGTTAGAGAAAAGTAACATTACAAGATCTTATTGATTACTAGACCACTAATATAGCGGTTACATTACAGCATAAACTTTTGAACTTTGTATGCAGAAACACAAAACAATGGTTATTCTAATGTAACGTTTAGAAAATATGAAAAAAGGCCTAGTTCTACAGAGGAAAGGTAGCATTGCATCAGTTTCAGCGGAAAGCATACACAACATTGTACTTTCACATTGCTGTTGATCAATATCTTTTTGTAAGAAGCTATACTTGTGTACAGTCGGACCTCGCTATCTGGGCAAGAGGCACTTTTTCAATTGGTGCTCCTCTTATATTTAGCAGGGGGAGAGTAACTGCCCCCCCCCTTTTACCCCAGCACAGTGTCTTTTCTGGTGGCTGTTTGCTGGTAGTCTTCTGCATCTTTTTTAGATTGTGAGCCCTTTTGGGACAGGGAGCCATTTAATCATTTGATTTTGTCTGTAAACCACTTTGTGAACTTTTTGTTGAAAAGTGGTATATAAATACTGTTTATTATTATTATTATTAATAATAATAATTAAAAAATCCTCAGGGGATCTGTTCTGGACCCCCCTGCAGATAGTGAGGATCCGCAGATACCGGAGTCCACATAACAATGCAGTGTTTTTACCATTTAGCAGCAAACTGTGCCATTTCCAAGCCTCCACAGGGCTTCTGAAAGCTTAATGACCCACTTCCAGGTCGTGCGAAGGCTCTTCCCCCCTCCCTGCCTTGTCCCAGGATGCATTCTGTCCAAAAAGAGGAGGACAGAGATTCCACCTCTCCATCTCCCACTCCACTTGGCTGCTTTCCTAAAAGGCTGGGTGGATAGGGAGAGGGAGAGGCAGCCAGGGCAGCCCCCCCCCCTTCTTCCAGCAGAAGGAAGTGGAGGAAGAAGGGGGCTGCTGCTGCTGCTGCCTGGATTTTCTTTCTATTGGATCAGAGTGCTGACTGGAGTCCCTCCATTCATTGGCATAGCTGGAGGGGGCAGTGAGCAGACACGGGATGCAAGGCACTCCCTCCCTCCCCAGGTACACTGCCTCTTCCCACTTGATGCTCAACACGAGTCTTTCAGACATCAGTCTGTGCCCTGATCTATTGTGTGCTCCCCGAGTAGTGAGAAATAGTGCTACTCAAGCACCAGGCTTGTTGCCTGGGGAAAGGCAGTATATAGAAATCTCCTAAAAAAACAGAACACTCAGGTTCCCCTTTCTTTGGATGGGAGAGACTTATAGCATTGTTGTAATATTTTGTAATACTTGCTTTATGTATACATGTAAAATTAGAGCGTAAATGGACACCTAGCAGGTACTCCTCTGACAAGATATAAGACCCATTACCGTACTATACATGAGACCCCCAGAGGAAGGCCCTGCATGCTCAAGATGCCTTCATTCATTCATTCATTCATTCCATGCCTCCCCTCTGCAGATACTGGGGGAAACTCTTAAACAGTTAAGCTCCCAGCATTCTGGGTTACAGTCAAACAGCAACAAAACAAAACAAAAAATCATCCAGTAGTCAGATAATTCTTCACTGCACTACATCTTGATATCATTATTACAGGGTACTAAAATATATGTAGCAGGTACTGTCAGTCCCCATGTTAAAATACTGTAGACAATCCTCTGTTTTGATCTGAATGTATTATGTTGTATTATGGTTTATTTTTAAAATTTACTATTTCATTTATGTTTCAGTTAAGGCAGAGAGTAGCTATTCTTTGTTGGATTGGATCAATAATATTCAGTTACAATAAGAAAACTCACTTAATGATGACACAGTTTCACCATCTGTGTCGCGAATAGCTCAATTATTAATTTCAGAGTATGCCTTGGAGAAAAATGTGGCAATGATATCCTGTCATATCCATTAAAATCTGTCATTGATCCAGACCCAGAATATTGTCTGTGATTAGAATGCAAATATATTTTTCTCTGCAATACCATTACATTGAAAGCAGGAGAAGTCAGAGATGTGTGTGGTTTTGCCTCACAGAAAGATGGAAAGAATGTAATTCTAATATATGACAGGTCAGGACTTCTGTCATTTGGTTATGCTAATTTTCTGTTGTGTACCTGTCAGTGTAACATATAGTGTGCACAAATGATGAAAGTAGTACAGTAGTTATTATTATTACTACCGTATATACCGCTTTTCAACAAAAAGTTCACAAAGTGGTTTACAGACAAAATCAAATGATTGAATGGCACCCTGTCCCAAAAGGGCTCACAATCTAAAAAAGATGCAGAAGAACACCAGCAAACAGCCACCAGAAAGACACTGTGCTGGGGTGAAAGGGGGCAGTTACTCTCCCCTTGCTAAATATAAGAGGAGCACCAATTGAAAAAGTGCCTCTTGCCCAGTTAGCAGGGGTAGTTGACTCTACTTGTTCTTTGAGTTTGCTTCTGATCATGGGGAGAAAGAACCCCAAGGGAATAATCTGTCCAGTGGGTGGCGCAGTGGGTTAAACCACTGAACCATGAGCTGTCGATCGAAAGTTCGGCAGTTCGAATCTGCGACGGGGTGAGCTCTCGTTGCTTGGCCAGCTCCTGCCAACCTAGCAGTTCCAAAGCATGTTAATGCGAGTAGATAAATAGGTACCGCTTGCGGGAAGGTAAACAGCGCTATGTGTTCCAGCCGCATACTACGCGCGGTGGCAAGGAGAGTCATGCTGGCCACATGACCACGGAGGCGTCTTCGGCCAACGGTGGCTCTTCGGCTTTGAAATGGGGATGAGCCAGAGGCGTACCAGCAGCGAGTGCTGCCTGGAGCACTCGCTGCGCACCGCCCCAGGAGGGCGCACCGCCCAGGGGGGCACACCGGCTTACCAGGGCGCTCCGAGGCCCTCTCCCCCGGCCTTGGAGCCAGAGAGAGCCCCGGAGCATCCACCGCGCCCACCCGCATTACCGGGCGGGCACACGCTCCGTGAGACTGTAGTGAACGGAGCAGCGCTGCCCAGCACCACGGTGCCGCCTGGAGCCGCTGCTCCACTCGCTCCAGTCTTTCCACGCCTCTGGGATGAGCACCACACCCTAGAGTCGGACACGACTGAATTGTCAGGGGTGACCTTTACCTTTTTACCTGTCTAGAGCTGGAGAATGAAGGTATTTGGGATGTTCTGCCTGAACTCCAGGCAGGTGATGTGATTGAAGGCTTATGAAGCCAGGAGATGGAAAACAGCTTTCTGCCCATCCTGCAGCTGTTTAAAAACTGTGGGACTCATGCTTCCTGCCTGGGCTGAACAGCTGGAAGTTGAGACAGGGGCTTTAGCAATGTGCACCTCCATACCCTTCATTGGGGCCATCTGGAGCCCAGACATGCCCAGTTTATAGGCAATTAGTGCAGGGGCTGCTCATTCTGCATTTATCTTGAGGGACTCTCAGCCCCCCCCCCCTGCCCAGGCAAGCCTCACCAAACCACCCGGGATGCAGCTGGGACAGAAGTAGACTCTGTCCTGACAGAATGCATTCAAAGCAAATTAGGAGAAGCAATAAAACTAAGGCAAAGCTGCTTCTTTTGCATAAACATCAATATGTGTGACAAGCTTTTCATAAATTTGGACCTTGGGGTGAAAAGCAATGTCACTGAGACTGAAAGGGATGCAGAAGTATTCTTATGCAGGAGTCCAGATGTGCACAAGAGGTCTTGCGGATAGAGTTGTAGTATGGGGCAAGGGACTGTGCAGGGCTGGCATGGGAAGTTGCCGTTCTTCGGCATATGGCTATTGCCAACTCCTTTGCCTTCCTGCTCCTTCTGTTGCTGCAGCCTGTCCACCTGTCTCCTCCCTCTGAGCAGCCAGAGGAATAGGGCAAGGGACTGGGCAGGGGCAACAGGGGGGAGGGGGCCTGCTAAGTGCATCATGCCTCAAGACCCCTCCAAATGTGGCACTAAATTAAGAGCCTGAAATTAAATTCAGCATCTTATCACTTTTTAAAAAGATTTTACTCACGAGCAAAGCAGATAAATAGCCTGCAAAGTTGGTACAGAATGATAAAATGACCATTCATACAGAAACAATTCCAGTGAAGTATACCTGATGTAAATTAGGGAGTGCCAGTAATACAGATTCTGTGTCTCTGCCCTGAATCCATCTCATTTTGTACAACGGGTGCCCTTGTTTTCCATTTGTTCCCAGCATTTGAATCTGGTGCTAACCGTGCTATTCATAATCGTAGTAATTTAAAACTGCTGTGGACTACTGATTTTCCAAAACAAGTAGGGATAGGAGGACAGCTGAGATTCTGGTTTGAAAGAGCTCCCAGCATTTGAGTCTGAAAGCAACATGGAACAATGTGTCAGAAAAACACACTTCTAGGTAGTAAATTTTAATGTTTCATAACTATATGAATGCTACATTGTGAAGGGCTTGAGAACACAATAGGAAGTATTCTGGTGGAACATATGATAAGTTTCAGGCAGTGGTGTTCTTAGACGTTCCGGCGCCCGGGTGGGCGGGGGCTGGAGCACCCCCGTCCCACCAGAGCCCGGCTGCCGCCCCCCCCGGAAGCAGCGCATCATGGGGCAGCCCGTTTGCCTTCAGAAAGGTTCTGCACATGTGCAAACCCAAATAAAAGCCGGCGACGCGTTCGGCCAGCTCACAAAGCCCTCGACCGCCGAACTGGGCGGTCGCAGTGAGGAGGGCTTGTCCCGGCTTCAAAGCGGAGCCTCCGGAAGCCGGTGACGCGCCAAGTGGGCGCGCTGCTTCCCGGGGGCCCGGCAGCCGGGCTCCGGTGCCGCGCCGCACCGTGCAGCCCCAAGCCCAAGCTGCCGCGCCCCCCGGAAGCACCGTGCCCACTCGGCGCCTGGGGTGCAGCACACCAGCTCCCCCATACTAAGAACGCCACTGGTTTCAGGATCAGGTTTATTTATCTGTCACTTATTGTTCATATTAAAAACAACAACTGTCCAGGATTGAAAAAGGCTGAATTATAAACCAATTCTTACCATTCCACTGACAGGTGCCTTTCCAAGCCTCTATATTTCTTTTCTTACAACATGGGAGGAGTTAGCTTAGCCTGCTGTGCTTGTTGTGGTAGTGAGACAAAATACATGTGTAATCCCGGTTTCCACTAGATGGCAAGGCACCAGAAAATATGCCAGGTTTAAGAGTGACCAAATTGGAGAAAGTTGTCTCTAAGTAGGAAGTAATCCTTGGGAAAGTTGTCCAGATACAACTGAAGAAAAGGTAGGGGTGTCCTCCCCCTCCCTTTTTATTTACTAGGTGATTAAAAGAAATAGGTTGGCTATGCCCAAAATACTATTTTAACTTTTATGTAGAATTTTGCTTCCAACATTAAAATTTGCTATAAACTATTTAGCATGCATAAGGGTTGGTAAGAAGAAACATTTGTCAGGTTAACATAGCTGATTAATAAATGACCTGGAGTTGGGGATAAGCAGCGAGGTGGCCAAGTTTGCAGATGACACTACACTTTTCCGGGTGGTGAAGACCAGCAGGGACTGTGGAGAGCTCCAGAAGGATCTCTCCAAACTGGCAGAATGGGCATCAAAATGGCAGATGCGCTTCAATGTAAGTAAGTGCAAAGTGATGCACATTGGGGCAAGAAATCAAAACTTCACATATACGCTCATGGGTTCTGAGCTGTCTGTGACGGATCAAGAGAGAGATCTTGGGGTGCTGGTGGACAGGTCAATGAAAGTGTTGACCCAGTGTGCAGTGGCCGTGAAGAAGGCCAATTCCATGCTCAGGATCATTAAAAAAAGGGATTGAGAATAAAACGGACAATATAAATATACCGTTGTACAAATCGATGGTAAGGCCACATCTGGAGTATTGCGTCCAGTTCTGGTTGTTACCACACCTCAAGAAGGTATACAGTAGTTGAATTGGAAAAGGTGCAGAAAAGAGTGACCAAAATGATATGTGGGCTGGAGCACCTCCCTTATGAGGAAAGGCTACAGCGTTTGGGGCTTTTCAGTCTAGAAAAAAGGTGTCTGAGTGGGGACATGATTGAGACATATAAAATTATGCATGGGATGGAGAGAGTGGATAGAGGGAAATTCTTCTCCCTCTCGCACAACACCAGAACCAGGGGACATGCACTAAAATTGAGTGGAGGGAGAGTTAGAACGGATAAAAGAAAATATTTCTTTACCCAGCGTGTAATTCATCTGTGGAACTCCTTGCCACAGGATGTGGTGATGGCACCTGGCCTAGATGCCTTTAAAAGGGGTTTGGATAGATTCACGGAGGAAAAGACCATTACAGGTTACAAGCCATGAGCAACCTCCTGGTTGTAGGGGTAGGTTTTCTTTGTGTCAGGTGCAAGGGAGTGGCTACAGGATACAGGTATCTTGTTGTATCATGTGTTCCCTGAGACATCTGGTGGGGCCACTGTGAGATACAGGAAGCTGGGCTAGATGGGCCTTTGGCCTGATTCAGCAGGGCTCCTCTTATGTTCTTATGTTTTGTGGTGGTCAAATAAATTTACCATAGGTCAGTATGTAGGTAAGCAGTCTCAAGTCCTGGGTTTGTCCCGATCTTCTTTAGGTACAGTGGCATTCCTGCGGTAGGGGCTCGACAGTAAGTCACGCCCCGACCGACTACTGCATTCACGAACCGAAGCGAGGAGGCCCTGCCCCTCGCTGTCGGAGCCATTCCGCGCTGCGAAGCCGAACGGGCAGGGTGAGAGCCCCTACCGCAGGAATGACACTGATTAGGTACCCCCACCATATCCATTTCTCAGCCATATAACAGGTTTGCGGAGCCTGCTATATTTTATGTTGACAAGTGGAACCTGCAACTAATGGCCCAATCCTAAGGGGACTTACACTGCTGGAATGAATGTTCCGGCGACCGGCATCGTAAACCCCTTTATGGCTTTTGCAAATGGGACAACGCCAACCTGTGTGACCTGGCTACCACCGCAAGTGGTGACTGGCCAGGTCCGCGCAACAGCGGACAACGGGAGGCAACGGGGCAGGGAAGAGGATGGATTGAGTCCAGGAAAGGGGCAGGCTTGGCAGCAGCAGCACCTGCTAAATCCTAACCCCCTTCCCAGGTCAACTCAGACTTGTGCAAGCTGTAGAGCTGGTACAGGTGTGAGTTGCCCCATGGTAGCTTATGGGGCTTACCCTGGGGCAAAGGAACAAATGTTCCCTTACCCCAAGGATGTCTCCAGAGGCTGAAACTCCCCCATAGGATACAGTGGAGGACACGTTCAGTGGAGGTCCATGGGATACAGTGGAGGCCACGTCGGAAAGGGGGGCACGCAGGGGCCAACAAAGCGGTGGGTGGAGGGGCGACAACCCTGCTGCATAGGTGGTGGGATCGGCAGCGACGGTGTGAAAAGCAGGCGGGCAGTGATGTGAAAGTTTGGCCCGCCCACCCTGCACCTGGGAAACCCTTTGTGGTGGCGGTGACATCATGGGGGGACATTTTTTTGCTGCGTCCCCCCTCCCACAGGGTATTTGTTCACTTCTGGCTGTGTTGGCACTGCTGCATTGCCACGCAGAGAGTTAGGATTGGGTTGTAAATCTTGCAATCCCCAACTGACCCTAACCTTCAGTAGAGGAACCCGTATAGATCAGTTCCCTGGGATTTTTCTCCCTGCCATCTTCAATATTCTTAGGGTCCTGGAGGCCAGTGAGGATGCTCAGGCATTATCAGGCTCTTTGGGGTGTGTGCATGTTATTTTCTTTTTTACAAAAAGAACTGCAATTAGTCTATGCCTGACAGCGCAATCCTATCCAACTTACACCACCAGTGTATCCAGCGGGGGAAGGCAGGGCAGGAGGCTTTGGAGAAGAGTGGAGATTTAAATCCCCTTTGAATCCCCCTTTGGAGGGGTTTTGAATCCCCTTTCCATTCTGTGGCCTCCCGTTCTCGCTGCACCCTGGTTACACCAGTGGTGTAAGTTGGATAGAATTGCGCCGTCAGTCAGATAATTAAGGATGCTGTAATTAATGGAATTCCCTGTGAACTTTTTAATTTGCAGTTCTAATTTGCTTTACTGCTGATTTTTTAAATGTTACAGTTTTGAGGATTGGGGTGGGAAATGATCTGCCAGTTTTCCAATTCATTAGCAGGGGTTTTAAAACTGTCAATGCCAAGGCACGTTTCCTGTTAAATGTGCTATTTTATATTGCTTAGTTTAAGGACGAAGGTGTATGCCCTCATCACAATCCCTTCCATGGATCTACTCTTGATTAACTGTTATATAAGTACAGTACTGCAATTCAAGGAAAAAAAATTCTTATGCAAGAGTAAATACTGCAGAAGAAAGAGCAATAGTAAATGTTTAACAAAGAGCACTCTGTTCTTCTAAATCCCATCAAGAAATGAACAAAGTACTGTACAACATTTTCTCATTCATTTTTCTGTGGATGCAGCGTAGAGGTATGTTCAGATACCCAAAGCACACAACACAACCTTTGTCTACAGTTGTATGATACAGCTGCATTTCATCCAATTCCTCAGCTGGGAACTCAACCTGAATTACAATATGAAGTGGTTGTAGAACTACAAACCCACCCAGAGAAGTGAAGAAACAAATTGTCAAGGCCAAACTGGTACCCAGGAGTTCTTTACCACAGAATAGCCCGCAAGTGAGAGTGACACCTCACTTTTCACCTATTGCTAGGGGATCGTTGGGACAGATGCATTCCAAAACCTGAGGTTTCTGAGGCAGTGTCTGATGATGTCATAAGGCAGGGACTGGTAATGTCACAAGACTGCCAACCCTTGGAAAATGAAGAAAAATATGGTATTGGGGCAAAGCCTCAAAATGACCTGAAATTAACCTTTCAGCGCAATCCTAACCAACTTTCCAGCGCCGATACAGCTGTGCCAACAGGGCACACACTGTATTTTGCAGTGCGGAGGCAGTCACAGAGGCCTTCTCAAGGTGAGGGAACATTTGTTCCCTTACCTTGTTGTGCTGGCATCCATCCCGCATCTGAACTGCGCATGCGTGGTGTCTGAGAGAGGTTATGCTGGTGTCTGTCCTGCGTCCATCAGCGTACGGCAAGTTACACTGGCATAAGTGCACTCACACCAGTGGATCTACTGTTACATCGAAGCAAGAGTTACACAGGATTGCGCTGCTAGTAACATCAGTCATACCTCAGCTAGTAACATCAGTTAATGATCTCCAGCTGGCCAGCGCTGCTGCATCTTTTAAGCTTGCGTTTGAGAGACAATTGTTTTACCATCTTGGCAGCCTGATGTGGCTTTGCTTTTGCCTGAGGAAGGTCATCGATAGATGACGGAAACGTTGCATTTAGATTAATTTTAAATTCATAAAGTTTGAAACAAGAGTTTTTAATTGTGTTTTTAGCTCGTGATTACGAGTTTTACGTAATCTCGTGATTACGAGTTTTACGAGCTCGAGTTTTACGCCATGGCTTTTAATCCCATTGTTGCTTCTGTGAGAATCAGTCATACCATTAGGGGCTCATTCACCTGACCATCTTCTAGCTCCAACATAGTATATATACCATTGCTGCCCTTCTGCTCCCTACATAGGACAGCCACTCTATAAAGGGAATATATGGACAGAAATCCGACATTAAAAATTGCCATATTCAGAAATCAGTGAGATAATGTTTCACAGTCTACTGTGAAACACTCTATACTGCTGACCTCAGAGTCACCGTACTTCAAGAAAAATACTTCATGTGGAGGCTTCAGCATGAAATTGCTGAATTAGAATTTATCAACAAATTATATTAAATCAAATTCAGACTTAAACAGGAGTGTGAGTTTCTTTCCTACTACTGGAATAACATTTGCATAGCACAGCTAGAAAAATAATTTTACCACCTACAACTGTGCCAACTGTGAATAAATTTCATGCATTTGGTGAAGACGTGGGCTCTTGTCCACAAAAAAAGTATGCTGCAATAAATTTGTGAATCTTTGGGGTGTACCACAAGATTTGTTTTTGACTGCAACTGACTAGTACAGCTGCTCATCCATAACCTGATTCAGGATAATAAACATGAGGAAATTCTCAGTTGATGATTTATGCCATACTGTTTCTGTTAGGACTTCCTTGTTTACGTAGGCAATGACTAAGGTGGTGGTGGCCTTGCTCATTCAGCTTTAACTCTGGGTGTTCTTTCCTCACTGGCTTGCTTTTCGTTTTCTTCATTGCATAATGGTTTTGCTTTCTTATTGAGTTCACAGTTTGATCAGTTTTGCTGATAGTATGTCAGCAGTATCAGCAATATGGTCTCAGCAGAGCAGAGTATAACAGGAGGCAACACACAAATACTTCCATAAGCAATGAGTAATTTATTAGTAGCAATGTGCTGCGTTTCACCTGAGGATCTTAAACCACGTCACAAGCAAGGAGCCTAATAGACATTAATTTTTTAAAGCCTTAATATAGCCCTGAGGCTTTACTGCGACTGAAATATAAACAGAACCCGTAATGGGCCTCTTTCCCCCTTCCCTGAAGTCTTATGTGTTCTCTTCGGACTGTTACCAGCGGTCCTGTAATGAGAGAAATACATAGGCCACACCGGCAACAAAGCAGATCATGCATTTTGATGTAGAGTCTGCTGACAACCTGGAGTACCGGTAATTATTTGGTATCAGGAAGGACTAGGCAATGTAAATATCATGGGTCATCTTAAGGCTGAGGCTGGCCTTAGTTCATGAAGCCTTGTGCTGCCACACAGTGGAAACTGATGTCAGGGTACTTGTTCCACATGGGAGAAAAGGAAGGGAAGAGAAGGACCTTTTTCCAGAAGTTACTGAAAAAAGTAGGTACTAGGGGCCTCTCTGGATTCAATACTGTTTCTTTCTTCAATTTCATTTTGAGCTGCTTCCTGAAATGCTGCCAACCAGCTGATTAAAGAGACAGGAGCACTGAAATATTGAGCTGAGCTAGATTCTCTGGACTCTGGACATATACGTAGTTCTTCATAAGCTATGGTATCCCCACAATACTGCTGGTCACACCATCACTCCTAATTTGTCCTTGGGCTCTGGTGACTGTACAAGTCTTCGGCATATACCAGGGGTGCCCAAACTGTAGCTCCTGAGTCACATGCAGCTCTGATGTATAATGTGCGACTCTCGGAAATAGGTTGGCTGAGCTCCTTTTTGTATCACAATTAATATATAAAAGGTAAATAAGAAATTTTCAAACTTTATTTACCAGGTATAAACGGAGAGTCCACTAGATTCAAACATAAGTTTAAAGTTCATGGTGAGTAAATATATTTAAGAATTTAAATGCTTCTTAAATATTGCGGCTCTCAAACATCTGAAGTTTATCGTATGTGGCTCTTTTACATTAAGCAATTTTGGCCACCGCTGGCATAGACAAAGCTAGCCTGTCACTCGTTTGCTGGAACTGTGTCAAAGAAACCACTTACAGCTTATAATTTAAGTGCTAAAACTGGGATCTGCCCAAGTGCTCCTAGGCTGGAACCATTGCCAGATTTTGAGTGGCTTCAGGAAGTTTGTAAGCAGCATGGTACCACAAATAGAAAGCAACTCTATTTAAGATAAATTGGGCCTTTTTTACATGGAGCAGGGCTTGCAGTCTGATGGCTACATTTGGTGTTCTGAAAAACGTTTGTGGCCATAATGGAGAAGCAGTTATTGTTGCAAAGCAAGTAAATGGTAAGGAAATACAATATCTTTTGTACATGTTTGAGTGATGACCATTTGCCCTTTAGAGATTGTTCTTGTCTGAGGTCAGGAGGTGTCTACAGCACATCTGTCAGCCACAGAATGAATGCACCTTGTGGTTAAAGGTTTCACACAGCCCAATCCTGTGTAACTCTTGCACCAGTTAGATCCACCGGTGTAACCGTGTAAGTGTACTTATGCCAGTGTAACTTGCCATACGCTGATGGACGCAGAACAGACACCAGCATAACCCTCCTCGGACGCCGTGCCTATGCAGTTCGGATGCAGGACAGACGCCGCTGTAACTCCGCCGGTGCAGGGGGCATTCTGGGAGCATTCAGACGCTCCCGGAATGCTCCCTGAGCTGGCGGAGTTGCTCTGGCATCCATCCCGTGTCCAAACTGCGCATGCGCGGTGTCCGAGGGGGGGTATGCCGGTGTCCGTCCTGCGTCCGTCAGCGTACAGCAAGTTACACTGGCATAACTACCCTTACACCGGTGGATCTACTGTTACATCGGTGCAAGAGTTACACAGGATTGGACTGTTAATCTGTACATTTTTATCTGAGAATATTGAACAAGGGACAAAGAAGCAGACGGGGAAAAAAGCTCAACAGTTCCACATTCTGAAAATGCATACCTATCTCTGTAGTTTGGAGGGTGTTTTTTATTACAGTATTCGAATTCTCCAGACGTTTAAAGAAAGATCTAGTGACTTAACTAAATGAAAAGATTATGAACAGTGGAAAGATCAGATTAATTGGAAAACACATTTGGAAACTCATCTATAGACAAATAGTCATGTCGATATGTATAAGGTACTGCATGAGGTGAGTGCTAATGACCAGATTAGGAGTTAATGTTGCAGGATCTGAACCTGAATAGCCTCATCATTCTCTGCTGCTATAGAAAGGTACAAGTATTAGAACAACTTTACAAAATGCTTTATGTGCTGTTGGGAAAACTCAAAAGTAAAGGTCTCATAGGTAAATTCAAGCAAATTAATTGGGGAAAAACTAGCTAAGAATAAAGCAACTAGCTAGAGGAGTACTGACATGTTGACTGATTGCTAAATAAACAGCGGCAGGAGAAACTCAGAATGAAATTTCTGTCACTTGACAGTAGCTCTGCGTCATTCAGCAATCTGGATTCAGCACACTTTACAAAGTGTTATTTTTAGACCTTTCAGGAGGGGCGTGACTCCAGTCATGCAACGATGAGTAAAGTTTAGGAAGCTTTCAGTGGAGCTATAAATACAAAAGCACTATTTCAGTACAGTAGTAATAGTAGTACCTGTGGGGAGAGGGAGAGAGAGAGAGAGAGAACTAATATGAGTAGTTCTAAAACAAATTGGTGGTACAACTTTTGAAGCATAATCTTTGAGAAGACACTCCAACTTTCCATTTGTGCTATTTAATGGGGCACATGCAACAATTACTGAAGAAACAAGGAATCACTGTGAACTTACATTCTAGACCCCTTTTATTCTTGGCAAGTAAGACATTCTTTCACATGTTTCAGTGTGCATTAGCAGCTGAAATCAGGAACATTGGTACTGATGTGCTTTGTGTGACCTATATCTGATTCTTTATTTAGCTCCCTCCCCCTCCCCCAGAAAAAGCTGGGATAGCCCTACTTTTGTAACTTGACACAAGTAAGACGCAGCAAGCAAGTTTTAAACAGAAAAAGTTGGTTCTTTATTCACATATTCTGTTATAGATATTTCCTCCTCTTTTCTCTCTCTGCTTTTCCTTTCCCCCTTCTCCCCCTTCCCCTTCCCCTTCTTCTTCTTCTCCTCCTGTTCTCCCTACCAGGACCTTCTATGGGCAAGCTTGTGGAAAACAAATAAGAGAGGACCTGCAGCTATACAGATACAACACCTACATTTTATCTTAGAGGTGAACAAGAGGATCACATATGCTATAAGAAAGGCTGACTAACATTGAGTTATGCAATGACCACTCACTGTGCTGACCTGTGGAGTCCCTCACTGTCCTGTGGAGCTGCGTGACTTGCATGAGACTCTGCTGGCTGTTGGGTCGGCTTCGAAACACTCAGAGATCATGTCATTGCCAGGTGTTGTTGTGGAGCCATCAGGAGGTTGGGGCTAATCAGGAGGAGGTGGAGGTGGCTGGCTTCAAAGGCCAAAGGGGCTAGAGAAGGAAGGTAGGTGGTGGAGATAACTGAGACAGTGACAGGTAGAGAACAAGGCGGCAAGAATGAAGCAGAGGAGAAGGAGCATGGGGGGAACTGGCAAGAGATACCGACAGGGGAAGAGGGAAGGAGGGAAGACAAAGAGAAGAGGATGCAGCAGAGGGACTGGAGTGGGAAGAGGAAGAGAGAGGCTTAACACAAAAGAAGGAGCAGATGAACAAGGAAGGGCTGGAACATAAGGAGGCAGAACGAGGGGAAGACATAGGGCCGCCTGGCAAGACTTTGCCAATAGCAAGCCTGGACCATAGGCTTGCCCACAGTTAAAGGGGCCAAGGGTCTGGCTGTTGGCTCTAACAATTCCCAAGCTCAACGGCTCCAGCTTTATAAGGAAATTCTCGCTGACCCTGGCTATTCCTCCCAGGCAATCGTCATCCTCTGGAAAGAAGAATGTCCTTATGAGCAGCCACCCAGGAAGGAGCGCCCAGTGAAGGAAACTATGATATGGCTTTGGGGATATGGCTTGGGGCTGACTCCTGGCAAAGTCTAACTCTATACTTTAATAAAAGGTTGCCTGTGGCATATATAAGTATAGTGTGTTCTCTTGGGCAGCAATGGAACCCAATTTGCCTTAACCCACCTCTTTGATGTTGAGCTCCATGGGAGGAGGTGGAGGGAACAGAGACCCTGACATGGCCATTATTATTAGCAACAAACAGAGGTCTGTAACTTCTCCTTTCCCTTGAAGCAACGTGTACTGTGCATTATCCTGGTTGCTCAAATGTTGGTGCCAAATGTTGAGCAATGCAACAGGATCCAGGAAGCAGTGGGGCCCAGCAGTCAGCATAATCATTGCCTCAGGGTCTTTGTCAGGGCCTAATGGTCTGAGGCTGGACCTAGCCTAGAAAGAGCAAATAGTATCCTAGTGTAGGGGATATAAAATCATTTGCCTGTGCCATATTATCTAGACCAGGGGTTCCCAGCCCCTTCCCAGCCAAGTACCACCTCTGGCACCACTCTCCTTCCACCTGAAGTGACCACCTGAAGTGATTGGGAATGACACCATCACCAGTTTCTTCCGGGTTTTCAGGTTTTCAGAGGCTAGAAAACGCAGGGAGGAGACTCTGGACAGGTGGGATGGCTCTCTTCAGAGTTCCTGAGAGGATCAGCCAAAGGAAGGAGCTTCTTGGGAGCAAAAATGCACCACCAAAAGCGTTGCGTCGGAGTGGGGTTCCAGTGCTCCAGCGGTCCAAGTACCTTTTTTTTTTTTTTTTTTTTTAGAAGTGGGTTTTCTCTGTGCCAGGTGCAAGGGAGTGGCGACTGGACACAGGTATCTTGTTGTCTCGTGTGCTCCCTGAGGCATCTGGTGGGGCCACTGTGTGACACAGGAAGCTGGACTAGATGGGCTTTTGGCCTGATCCAGCAGGGCTCTTCTTATGTTCTTATGTTCTTATGCACCAGCAGTTGGCCGAAGTACCACTGGTGGTACTAGTACCACAGGTTGGGAACCCCTGATCTAGACATATCAAATTTGATGGGTATTAAAGTAAAAAATAGGTGTAGGGATCTTGAGCCTAAACCTTTAATTTAGATTTTTTAAAAAATCATAAGACATCTGATAGTTTAGCAACATATATCTTCAGAGCATGCAGCCACAGTTGCATCTATGCATCCTATTTCCACACCAGGCAAATTTCATGACTGCTTCAAGCAGTCATGAATGATATTACCCTATGGCAGAGGTTCCCAAAGTGGAAGGCGCGACTCCCAAGTGCGTCATGGAAAGCAGCCAGGGGCGTCGTGTTAGTCTTTTAATTACCACATATTCTTGCTTGCAAGAGAGAGAGCAAAAACAAATACCCGGAAAAGCTGCCTCTTCACATCGGGTCACTCACAGTTACTTCAAAAGAGTTCAGTTTTGCAGCAAGCTCAATTCACACTGGCCTACAACATTTTTTTTTCCTGGCCTGGACTTTTGCAGCTGTTTTAGACTAATTTCAGGGTGCTGATTCCAAAACTGATCTCAGATTTGCTCTAACGCATCTCGTTTTTGCTGTTTTTCATTGATTTTTATCAAATGCAATATTTGATATCTCAAAAACCCAATGTGATAGACAAAAACTGATGCCAGATTTGGAATCAGCGCCCCCAAATTACCTTAAAACCATTGGAATACCTTATGCCAGAAAAAGTGTGTTGACCAGTGTAAGCGAAGCACTTTGCAGGGAACCTCAAGGAATTTCTGCAGAGCTGTAGAGAAGTCTCCCTTGCTTAAGCCAGAGGAAGAGGAGGCAGCTGCTGTGTTTGATTGATTAATTATTATGATCTCTCTCCTTCTTCCTTTGCTGCTTTTTGACCCACCTCTAAGTTCCCCACTCTATTTGCTGGGACAACCCCCCCCCCCATTGGAGACTGCCTTGCAGTATAAGAATATTTTTTTTTCATCTTGCAAATATGCTACCCAAAGGAGCTTTCTCTCTTGTGCAACTGGGGTGGGGCATGACCAATGAAAAGAAATGACCTCCCCTCCCATGCTTTGATGTTTCTCTTGCCATGAATAGGACTAACGCAGATGACATCAGTGCCCTCTACCAGGTAGGCACCTCAGGCCTGCCAACGGAGGGAGGGCAGCATCCCAACCCCACCCTGTGCGCTCCTGGCTTATCTGCTGCTCAGCATAAGCATGGAAAATCCACTTTAGGGCTTGTTTTGGGAATATACACATACATATAAGAAAGGGTGCCTCTGAGCATGTAAAGAGTGTCTGTCTCTTCAGTGCACTGTAATGGGGAGTCACGGCTAATGGCGAGGGAAGTCAAGGGAGCCGTGAGTCTAAAAGGTTTGGGAACCACTGCCCTATGGCAACTCCTTCCCCTTCCTCCAGTCTGCTTTGCAGAGTTCAACTACTTTATGAACACATACTTGGAAAAAGGCCTTGAGAAGTTTGTTTGGTGAGCCTGGAAGCCTTTTATATCAGTGTGCGATAAATACAAGCATTTATTTTTATTTAACTTTTATCTTCACATTCAAGCCCAGAGAAAGATAAACTATGAACAAAATTAACAGAGCACTGGTATCGTGACACAACAAACCATCTTGGAGTAGTCAATCATGCAATATTTTATGTCTCTCATTTGAACAATGTGTCTTTTGCAAGTGCTTTCAGAATTATGAGTAATGGCTTTCATTTCCAAGAATATGTACCTAAGAAAATGGGCACAATCCAAAGGAAGCTGAGCGCTCCTAAATCTTATTAAGGCTTTCAATTATTAAGCTTTCAATGGGATGAAAGCACTGGAGAGTGCTTATTATTAAGTTAGAAGTAAGGGGTCTTAAGTGCCCTGAAATTCTCTGGATTGCATGCATTCTCTCTTTATTTAGATTAATTTAAAGTTGGATTAGCACATGGTATAATCATTTGAGAAAATCCCATTGTACTGGTTGCTGCCCACAGCAGCGGTTGAGGTTGCAAACTGTTACTTGAAACTATTGCTGGAGATTTTTTTTCCCCCAACATGATGTAACGTTGAAAATTCCTGAAGGTCCTATTAAAATCTCCAACACTAGGAGCTATATACAGTACTATGTACCATACACACTATATGCAACGGTTGTTGAGTCTTTGAGATCTGAACTGGAAATGTCATAGCCTTAGGGGAGATCTAGGCTACTGAGCTACTTTGGAATGTGTGCACTCAAGTCTCACAAAGGATGCCTTCTCTAGTCATCTGTATGTGTGTGGTGCACAGTGGTGGCCATATGAAGGCTCATTCATGTGATTTTCGGAGAGCTGGTGGTGAATAATGGCTAGGGGCCAAACTACACATTTGGGAGACTGGTGATTAGACCTATTGACTTAAAAAACAACAACCCTTAAATGCAACTGGGGAGGGAGGGGACAGAAATGATTAGGTAAGAGCAGTGGTGCTGGAGGGGGAAGGAAAGAGTAGTATTTTTTCCACACACCGTTTTCCCAATCAAACTGTCTTCCCAATACGGTGGGGGGCGGGAGGGACAGACACATTGTTTCCCCTGCAGCTAATAGTGGCTTTTTGGATTAATGTGAATTATTCAATTGGGAAAATGGCAGGGGGGAAAGGGTTAGCCTTCCCTTCCCCAGCACCGTGGTACACCATATTTCCCTGTGGCTGTAACTGTATTAAGTTTCACAAAGAAGCTAGAAGATCTGTAAAGGTAAAGGTAAAGTAAAGGTAAAGGTATGCCCTGACAATTAAGTCCAGTCGTGTCCGACTCTAGGGTGTGGTGCTCATCTCCATTTCAAAGCCGAAGAGCCAGCGTTGTCCGAAGACGCCTCCGTGGTCATGTGGCCAGCATGACTCTCCTTGCCGCAGCGCGCAGCATGCAGCTGGAACACGGAGCGCTGTTTACCTTCCCGCAAGCGGTACCTATTTATCTACTCACATTGACATGCTTTGGAACTGCTAGGTTGGCAGGAGCTGGCCAAGCAACGAGCGCTCACCCCGTCGCGGAAATCGAACTGCCGACCTTTCGATCGACAGCTTATGGTTCAGCGGTTTAACCCGCTGCGCCACCTGCTGGCAAGGTAAAGGTATCCCCTGACAATAAAGTCCAGTCGTGTCCGACTCTAGGGTGTGGTGCTCATCCCCATTTCAAAGCCGAAGAGCCAGCGTTGTCCGAAGACGCCTCCGTGGTCATGTGGCCGGCATGACTCTCCTTGCTGCAGCGCGTAGCATGCGGCTGGAACACGGAGCGCTGTTTACCTTCCCACAAGCGGTACCTATTTATCTACTCGCATTAACATGCTTTGGAACTGCCAGGTTGGCAGGAGCTGGCCAAGCAACGAGAGCTCACCCTATCGCGGATTCATAAGAACATAAGAAGAGCCCTGCTGGATCAGGCCCAAAGCCCATCTAGTCCAGCTTCCTGTGTCACACAGTGGCCCCACCAGATGCCTCAGGGAGCACACAAGACAACAAGATACCTGTATCCAGTCGCCACTCCCTTGCACCTGGCACAGAGAAAACCCACTTCTAAAACCAGGAGGTTTTAGAACTGCCGACCTTTCGATCGACAGCTCATGGTTCAGCGGTTTAACCCGCTGCGCCACCTGAAGATCTGTAGTCCAATCCTAATCAACTTTCCAGCACGAATGCAGTCTCAAAGCAGCCCGAGGTAAGGGAACAAACGTTCCCTTACCTTGAGAAGGCCTCCAAAAGTGCCCCCCCCCCCACAGAATGTAGCACCTTCCCTGTTGGTACAGCTGCATCGGTGCTGGAAAATTGGTTAGGATTGGGCTGTTAATCACAGATCTTCTGGATATGTGTAGCATGGCTACGTGTTCCAGCCGCATGCTACGCGCTGCGGCAAGGAGAGTCATGCCAGCCACATGACCACGGAGGCGTCTTCGGACAACGCTGGCTCTTCGGCTTTGAAATGGAGATGAGCACCACACCCTAGAGTCGGACACGACTGGACTTAATTGTCAGGGGATACCTTTACCTTTACCTCAGCATGGCTTTGAATACTATACTGCACATATAGAAGGTAACGTTTTCATATAGTTTACTGTCCTTGTCCTTTGCTCTTTTGTATGCTGCACCTATTTTTTAATACTGCTGCCTGAAGGGAGAAATAATTGCAATAAGGCCACTCCTCTAATAGAATAGCACCTTGTAATGTGAAATGCTGTGCTTCTGAAATGCGGACCAGTGCGACATCTTGTGTCTGACAACTCCATATGAAATGGGGATGAGCACCACACCCTAGAGTCGGACACAACTGGACTTAATTGTCAGGGGTCACCTTTACCTTAGCCCTTTCTCACTGTTACTTCATAACAACTGATATTCAGAACCTGAAAGTAGCATTCTGCTGAGATTCAAATCACAGACCAAAGTTGTTTCCAGTATCCATACCAATAAATATGTATCGGACCGGAAAAAAAAGTGAGAGTCTCTGCTATCTGATGTATTTTTCCATTTGCTCATTATTGGAAATGTTTTATGCCATTCGCTGGGGGAACGTATCCAAAACAGGATATGTAGCCGCTATTGGCAGCGACTGTCAGTCATGGAGCTTTTGCCTGGATGAAAATGAAATTCTGACTTGGCTGTAAAATCCTGGGCAACACATATATTTTTATGGGAGTTAAATTGTACATGCTTGCAGTTAAGCAATTTTCTGCCTTAGTTCAAATGCATCTGTTGTTGATTTCTCACATAAATTATGAAAACCTTTCTTAAGGTTACACATTTGAAAGTTAAATAATTTTATGTAAGATTCAGAATTGCCACTACTAGAGAACCCTCTCCGACAGGATCTTCTTTTAGGGTTATCCATGGGTTCAGCTAGGTCAATTGTTCTGGCTTTGTAGTTTGGCTTCCAATGTCTCAGACTGTTGCCTAAATCTAAGAACACTATTCACCAGCAGTGTAAAGGAACAGAAAATCTCACTTCTTTCCCTGCCAATGCCGTCGCTTGCCCAAGTCATGTGCTAACTTTGGTCGGCTGCATGCTCTGAGCAGAAAGTAGGTCATTAGAAAAGGGGAAATTCACCAAACCTCTCTCTCTCTCTCTCTCTCTCTCTCTCTCTCTCTCTCTCTCTCTCAATTTGCAAACTTCAGAGAAAACACATGCAAAAAAGCTGTCGTACATTTGTGTGTGTCCTTTTCTTTGTGTTCCTAATTTTTCTTGCCACATTATAATCACTTTGGGAAAGACAAATCATTAATGGGGTTGTTTATTTTTAATCTTAAGTGTTTTAATTAATTATTTTAATGTGTTAATTGTTTTAATGTCTTTATATGTATTTTAATATGTTGTAAGCCGCCCTGAGTGCCCTCGGGAGAAAGGCGGGCTACAAATTCCTAAAATAAATAAATAAATAAATAAATAAATAAAGTATTTCTGTGATGCCAGGTAGCCATATGAAGGCCACCTGGCATCACACAGTATTAATGCCAGGAATAAAGCTGTAGTGCTTATTTTATCAATTTGTTATTATAATGCAATACTCACTTTGTCCAGATTAACTTTCTATGTTTATTATTTTAAAAACACATCTTTCTGCGCTACAGCTCTGCACATCTCCATTCCTATACTGTATCTGCTCCAAAGGAGTGTTTTCTTCTGTTGTCATACTTAAGCTGCCTTTCTTTGTATTTCTCTCTTCCACACTGTCAGCCTGTAGGGAACCCAGCCCCCTTGCTGTCCTGCAAAGCCTGGAGTTGGGTGTCATATGTTGACAGAAACGACATGGCCAGTACTCACAGTACTCACTGTGTGTCAGTGGGCAAAAAGATAAACAAGACACTAAACCATGTGTCAGTCTTTGTTTATTTTTGTACACAACTGGCAAACTGGGAGTAGCAGCATCCTAGATACTGGGCACCTCCCCTTGATTCTGTTCTGCCCCCCTTCCTATCTTCACTTCCTTCACCCCACAGACCCTCACTTACTGGAATGATCCCCTGGGTCCTCCCACTTCCTCCTCCCAGCAGCATCTAGTCCCAGTAGGTGTGTGTGTGTGTGATGGCTTGGTTGCCCTGGTCCGCTGATCAGCCGGTCTGGCAGCAAGGGCTGTGTGGCAGCAAGGGCTGTGTTTTTATTTCTTCATTATACTGTCCACATGGCTGCAGAACCCATACGTCCAAAAACCCTGGCAGGGCTGTGTGTGTTGCTCTACTGTTCCAGTTTGGGGGGCCTTCTTCCCTTTCATCTGGCCTTCTCGCTCTGCTTCCTCCCCTTCTTTATCCCCTTCTTCAATTCCTCTTTCTTGACACTTTTCTTGCCTTCCTCCACTGTCCTGTTGCTCCCTTGGCCCCCTCTGAGTTTCTTCAATCCCTCTCTTGCCTGTTCAGTCTCTTCAACCCTCCTTTGCTCCTCTCTCACTCTGTCTCTGTCTCCTCCCTTTCTCACTTGCTGTGTCTCCTTTTCCGTCCTCTCACTCCTCTTTTGCTCACTTTTTCTCCTTCTCTACTCTCTTTCCTGCCTGTCCTCTCCTTCTTGTATCTCCTGCTCTGCCGATGCTCTGCCCCCCCCCCCCCAGCTGCTGGGGCTATCGAGCAGTACTTCTCTTGTAGTGCTCAGCAATGATGTCACTGTTGAGTGCCATGGACCACAGCAGCTGTTGCTCTGTAGTGTTTCCTGTCCTTGGGGAATGCCGTGGGGCCGCAAACCCCTACACAGCCCAAGATGGATGGCTGAATGTTACTATAGCACTAGCAGATTTTCAGTTCTACTAATTTGCAACATGTTCTCCAGGATTACACATTCTATTGAGAAATCTACCTGATGTTTTTCTTTATTTCTCTTTCCTGCCCACACATTTAAATTGTTTTCCTACTTCCTGATTTCAATTTCACCCTTTTTTTGAAAAGGGTGATGAAAAGTCCTTTATGAATTTTCTACAGCACATTTCCTATTCTTCTTCTTTTGACCTAGAGTGGGCCTGGAGGACCTAAGACCAAGGAGGTTAGGGTTACCCTTTCCCAGCTTCAGATGATTTGGTCTTTGGACAAATGGGATGTGTCTGAGTGGGCGGGACAGAAAGAAGTAGCCTGGGATTAAGGTTGTCTTTTAGAGGATGCTCAGCCCAGCACGTGACTGCTCTTGAATTCTGTTGATTACTGCGTTTGACTGAACTGCTGTTGCTAATTTTGTCATTGTGAGAATGTAAACTACTTGACTATTCAAGTCACAGAGATGCAGGGCTGGCCCAAGACCTCCTGATGACTGAAGCGGCATGTCTCTCCCCCCCCCCCCCCATGATGTGCCAGCCCCTGCTCTGCCTGCCCACTCTCCAACTTCTAGCTCAACATTCTCTCCTCCTCCGCATTTCCTCTTTGTCTCTGTCCCCTTCTTCCTTGTCCAGTCCGGGGGAGTGGGAGGAGCAGTGGAGGCAAGTTGGTGGATGGAGATGGGCCCCCTCCAATCTACTGCCTCAGGCAACTGCTTCAGTTGGCCTCATCATGGATGTGTCAGCCCCTAGCTAAGGACCAAACTAGATGTTCAGGGAAATTGTGTGTGTGTGTGTGTGTGTGTGTGTGTGTGTGTGTGTGTGTGTGTGTGTGTGTGTGTGTGTGTGTGAGAGAGAGAGAGAGAGAGGGAGAGAGAGAGGGAGAGAGAGAGACTTGTCCCATTTGCCTATTCGGTGGGGATGGGATCTACTTTTAGATACAAAAAGAAGCTCAAGTGAAGGGTATCCCTCCCTAGCCTTACGGTGCTGCACTCTGTTCCTTTAAGTAGTTTTCTCCCCGCCTGGATGGCTTCTGGTATTGGAGCTGGACTGGTGAAAAACTGCTTAAAAACAACATAGCATGGTAAGATAATATGGTGGTGAGTTTTGCTCTCCTTCCCTTCGGAACCCTTGGTATTAAAATTAGACCCTCCCCCCCACTTTCTGGGCCCACAGAGCAAGCACATGTTTTACAAAATGCAGTTGTCTTGAATGTGTAGTTTTGGTCCTAAGGAGCAGCAGGGAACCAGGCAGCTGTAAAAAAGATGTAGCTTCTCTATCTACATAGTAGATCATTTTTAAAAGCACACAGCAACTCTGCTGTCTGTCACCCTTAATGTGCAGATGCCTGGCAAGTTGAAGAAAACATGGGAACTTTAAGAACATAAGAACATAAGAAGAGCCCTGCTGGATCAGGCCAAAAGCCCATCTAGTCCAGCTTCCTGTGTCACACAGTGGCCCCACCAGATGCCTCAGGGAGCACACGAGACAACAAGATACCTGTGTCCAGTCGCCACTCCCTTGCACCTGGCACAGAGAAAACCCACCAAAAAAAAAAAAAAAAAAAAAACAGGAGGTTGCTTATGGCTTGTAACCTGTGATGGTCTTTTCCTCCATGAATTTGTCCAAACCCCTTTTAAAGGCATCTAGGCTAGGTGCCATCACCACAACCTGTGGCAAGGAGTTCCACAGATGAATCACACGCTGGGTAAAGAAATATTTTCTTTTGTCTGTTCTAACTCTCCCTCCACTCAATTTTAGTGCGTGTCCCCTGGTTCTGGTGTTGTGCGAGAGGGAGAAGAATTTCCCTCTATCCACTCTCTCCATCCCATGCATAATTTTATAAGTCTCAATCATGTCCCCCCTCAGGCGCCTTTTTTCTAGGCTGAAAAGCCCCAGACGCTGTAGCCTTTCCTCGTAAGGGAGGTGCTCCAGCCCACAAATCATTCTGGTCGCTCTTTTCTGCACCTTTTCCAATTCAACTATATCCTTTTTGAGGTATGGTGACCAGAACTGGACACAATACTCCAGATGTGGCCTTACCATCGATTTGTACAAAGGCATAACTTTCCCTGTGCTCTTCTCCCCTCCAAAGTTATAGCCCAACAATAGTTTTATATTAATTTCTAGAAGTAGTTCAATTTGAACAGCAACGTTTAGAGCCTGAGCCATCTATTCCTTTATTTTTTAGTTTCTCCACTCAGAGAAAGCTAATCTGCAATAATCATTTTCTCAAGGATTCTTGAGACACTGGCTAGCTAGTGTAATGACAATTGCAGGAAGAAGAACTACTACTCCTCTGTAAGACTCGCTCAGCTATAGACGTGGTACAAATCTTCCTCAAAATCTTTGCTGCAGATGCTGGACCTAACGTTGTGTGAAGTCAGAAGGCTGCCAATCTGGGGTGGTACCTGTGTAATACAGTATTATACTGTATGCTCCTGAGGTGGTCACCTAGTGGCCAGAGAAAGGCGGGGTAATTTTTTTTAGTTAAGACTGAGCGTGCTCACAATTCTTATGTGTGATTGTAACAGTTGCTCCAAGTTCAATGCCAGGCTCAGGCCTGCATGAACACAGAACAGAACAAATCACTGTTATTGCTGTTTTAGCCATGCATGTGAAGTACAGATCCTAAGCCTACTTGCTCACTGTCTTCTTTCTTCACACTCCAACTCTCCATTTTCTAAATCTCCTGGGAATCAGGCAACTCTCCTATGGCAGCCCCACAAGGTCAAAAACATGTTCTGCTCTACAACATGTCCAACAGGGGACCCTGCTCACTACGTAGCATTAGGCTTCCTTTATTTAAAATCAGTTGCTTATTACTGCATTTATATTGTCCCTCCCCATTCACATCCTAAAAAGTCCCCAGACAATTTGTGCCATGGGAAATTGGTGCAGACTGACCAGCAGTGACAAGAGATGACTGACTGGAACTGCAGAAACCCTTTGGTGCCTTGGTTGGCTTATGTGAACAACTTTCCACATGTCAGCGTGTAATGTCGTATTTTCCCTGAGATACCTGACCCGACCGTCTGGAAAGATGCATCATTAGCTGAACATAGAAGGCTGCCTTCTGCTGTGTCAGACCCTTGGGCAATCTAGCTCAGTACTGACAGCACTAAGTAGTAGCAGCTCTGCATTACTGAGATCATTCCACAATATCTGAGCCAGGGAGAGATGTGGTAATTTTGTTTGTACTTGACTTGTGCCTTAAAATGTGAGAAGCTGGAGAATTTTGTGATATTAATGTAGCACATATGGCAAACAGTTGATTCAGTGTGAGGTGAGGCAACTAGAATCACATATATATTTGGCCTCCCCTCCAATAATTGGTATGCTTAATATATCTGCTCAGATCAAGCATTTATTAGATATAGGATATAAAACAAAGGAAAATATTCTAGGGACTATGGTTATTTTATTTATTTATTTGCAAATGTATATAAAGCCTTTCCCCAGGTAACGAAACCTGATGCCCAAAAGGCAGTTTACAACATAACAAATTGCCAACATGCGCTGGATCATGGAGAAAGCACGAGAGTTCCAAAAAAACACCTACTTCTGCTTCGCAAAAGCCTTACGCAAAAGCCTTTGATTGTGTGGATCACAACACAAATTCTTAAAGAGATGGGGGTACCAGACCACCTTACCTGTCTCCTGAGAAACCTGTATGCGGGTCAAGAAGCAACAGTTCGAACCGGCCATGGAACAACCGACTGGTTCAAAATTGGGAAGGGAGTACGGCAAGGCTGTATATTGTCACCCTGCTTATTTAACTTATATGCAGAGTACATTATGAGAAATGCAGGGCTGAATGAATCGCAAGCCGGAATCAAGATTGCCGGGAGAAATATCAACAAGCTCAGATATGCAGACGATACCACCCTAATGGCAGAAAGTGAAGAAGAACTAAAGAGCCTCTTGATGAGAGTGAAAGAGGAGAGTGCAAAAGTTGGCTTGAAACTCAACATTAATAAAACTAAGATCATGGCATCTGGGTCCATCAATTCCTGGCAAATAGAAGGGGCAGAAATGGAAGCAGTAACAGATTTTACTTTTCTGGGCTCCAAGATCACTGCAGACAGAGACAGCAGACATGAAATTAAAAGACGCTTACTCCTTGGAAGGAAAGCCATGGCAAACTTAGACAGCATAATAAAAAGCAGAGATATCACCATGCCAACAAACGTTCGCATAGTCAGGGCGATGGTGTTCCCAGTAGCAATGTATGGTTGCGAGAGTTGGACCATAAGGAAGGCTGAGCGCCAAACAATAGATGCTTTCGAACTGTGGTGCTGGAGAAGACTCCTGAGAGTCCCTTGGACTGCTAGGAGATCAAATCAGTCAATCCTAAATGAAATCAAACCTGACTGTTCCCTGGAAGGACAGGTACTAAGGCTGAAGCTCAAATATTTTGGCCACCTAATGCGAAGAGAGGAGTCTCTGGAGAAGACTCTGATGCTGGGAAAGATTGAAGGCAAAAGGAGAAGGGGAAGGCAAAGGATGAGATGGTTAGACAGCATCACCGATGCAACGAACATGAAAATGAGCAAACTCAGGATGATAGTGGAGGACAGGAAGGCCTGGTGGTATATGGTTCATGGGATCACGAAGGGTCGGACATGACTTAATGACTGAACAACAACAAGCATACCTAAAAACAGCAGCTAAAAACAGGACAACAGAGATCCAGCAGAAGGCAACAGATCCAGTAAAAGATCCAGCAGACTATCCACCTATCAAATATCCCACCACCACCAAAAGCCGTATGAAATTTAAAAAGTCTTCAAACCCTGTCGGAAAGTATCTAGGGAGGTTGCTGACCATAATTCGCCCAGGAGGGAACTCCACCTTTGAAAGGCCACCGCTAAGATGGCCCTTCCTTTCAATGCTTCTGTCAAGGGCCACACAAAGAAGGGCCCTCTCTGAGGATCTTTGGGGACAAGCCAGTCTATACACTAGCGTCGCTGCAGGGGGGCGGAGCTCTAAGTTCTGCCGAGGCTCCGACCCTCCGTTACACCGGAGCACGAAGCGGCCCCGCCCCCTCGCCTTCGGAACCATTCAAGGTGGTGAAAGGCGGTGAAAAGGACCATTTCAGAAAATGGCACATTCATATTTTACTAATAAAGGCTGCTTTGCATTGCAGTTAGGGCCTAGCCGGTTATCGCTTAATTGCACAATTAGGCCAGATCAGGTGTGGGGTTCTTTAGAATTAAGTACCAAGTGGACATTGAAAATGAATCTGCAATTTCACCCCATTTTATGGCCTCATACTTGTTATTTAATTCTAATTCCCACCCAGTCTGGCTGTGCAATTAAGCACATGTCTGATTAGGCCTGAAGATGCATCAGCAGGAGAAAATGGTTGCTGTTATGTGTTGGCCTATGATCACAATTCTTGATGTAATAAAATGAGAAAGTATGATTTCTGTGGTTTCAAAAGACGTAAGAGATTAACGCTTCTAACCACAACTCAAAGAACTTCCATTTGCTTTAATAGGATTGTTCGGGCAGAGCTTCAAAGTGACAACTGGGTCTTTGCTCAATTAACTTTGGGTTTCTTCTCAATATATCAAATTCTGATTTCCTTCATGTTCAGCATGTTCTAGTACTTTCTACCGTTCCATAGTTTTCTTTTTGCTATTTATTGGGGCTGCACAGAATATTAACTAGTCCATTTTTCTTATCGGCAAAGTTGTGGAAGAAAAATATTGTGTAAATATTTGTGTGCGTATTCTCTGTTAAATGTTTTTGTATATTTGCTCTTTGCACAACAGAAAAGATGAATGAATTCTCTCCTGGTAGTCCTTAAAGGACTCAACCTAGAAGACTTTCTTCGTAATTGCAATTTTGATTGTGTCAAGTGCTAAAAATGACACCTTTCAGCATACACATCTCAAGTTGTGAACTGTTTGTGTGAATAGTTTCACTTATGCAGTTCTTCGAGGAATAGTGAGGGGGGTCACTGTTTTCTTTACTTGAGTGTGGGTGTTTCTCATGTCAGTTAATCATTTTATTATGTAGCTTCACAAAATGAACTGTATTGCTCCTTGAAAGAACACCTCCTTCTCTCCCCCCCCCCCCCGAAAATGACAAACAAGAGATGAATAACTGTTGATATTTGCTTGGAGCAATTAGTCCTAACGCCCACACTGATCACAAGCTAGCTGTCATTAATCTTCTCAGTTTGGACCATGTACAGAAAATTAATAAACAATTACAGTCCTGGATGCGTTCCAGTGGAATTTCCCTCAAACTTCCTGTGTAGGTTTCAAGCTCCTCATAAGACATAATGAACCAAAATGGAATCCTTCCCTACCAAAACTGCAGAATACAGTATGTAGAACTCTTCCCAGCACATCTCAGTAACTATTCCCTAATCAAGAACCGTGTCAAAGTAAACTTATGATCCTAGGAACTTGGATATACAGTACTATACAACTCTATGACTAATTATGTTGGGTAATTGTTCTGGTCATACGATGAGTTTTATTTGGTTCGTTGAAGCAGTTTATGAGAATATATATATAAAATATTTAATTGTTCACATATCACTTAAACAATTAAAATGGTCTTTTAAAAATGTTGTTAAGGCATATGTTGATTGATGTGCTGCTTTTAAAGTAATATTAATTATTTTAGTGTTCTGTTCTATAAATGGATTATTTGGTTAATATGTGTATGAATAAAAAATTTTTTATAGTTCTGGGAATGTAACTAAGATGATATAGGTTGGGCCTAGAGGTCCTTTGCGTAATGGGAGAGGGGAGAATGATTTGTGTCAACTCCCTGGTCCATTGGCCACCTCCCACACTACATGCCATGCTATTACCAGGGTTCCTCTGACTCTCAGGACGGACGTAGAGGTATTGGGGGCTGCAGTCCAGCAGAGGGTATGGGAAAACTGTGTTCCAAGTTCTACTCGCTCACAGTTCTCGGGATCCACCTCAACTAAGTTTAGTACACTACAGTACTTGCTTTTTTACTTTGGTTGTTTTAGTTGTAAGTTTGACCTGTATAGGCTACTAAAAGAAGCATGCATGTTTGAATTTATTTAGCTTTGTAAACTGCTTTCTGAATTTTCGTTGTTGAAAAGTGGTATGAAAATATGAATAATAATAATGGTTTACACCAGGTGTTCCCAACCTGTGGTACCCATACCCCTAGGGGTACGCGGACCGCAGGCCGGGGGTACATGAGATGCTGTCCCTTATCAGCTGCTGCAAACTTTACACAGTTGTTTTTTAAGTTCAGAGTTTGAGAAGTGGTTGTCACGGTGAAGGGGGTGATTTTGTGCATTATTTGTCCACACACCCTGCCTCTCGTGGTCTGCTTCAGCTGAGAGCACACAGCCACCGGTTTCTGTGCATTCTGAGCCTAGTGCAGCCCCAACCTACACATTTTTCCTGTAAGTGGACCGGTGTGTGGAGGGGTGAAATACCGGACTCACGCCACAAATGGGGAGACACGTCCTTGCTGTGCTAACTCTGTAGTGCTACCACCACTCCCTTAAAACAGCACTGGATCTTAACACAGCATTTGGATCTTCTCTCAAAACTTGGGAACTGGGAAGTCCTTCCCACCCACAGAGTTAATGCAGCAGAGGTGTATCCACCTCTCTCCATCTGCCAATTCAGTACGTAGTACTGCCAATAGGCTAAGGATCAGATTTAGATGAACAGCTCTTTTCTCATTCAGACACCAACACAGAAAGTTTCAATGTAAAATGGAATTTTATTTAAAAGAAAAATATATATCCAAGATTAGTAAGTAAGGAGCTTGCGCTCAGAGTGTGAGTCAAGCTTTTTCCACATAGCAAAGAAAATAATAAAGTCTAGCTAAGCTATTCTGACACATTTCAGCGGTTCAGTCTAAATTCCAAGTCTGCAGCGATAAAGGGTCCAGTCAGTGGACAAACCGACAGCAGGTTTCCCTGCTCTGCCAAGGATAGGCAAAGTATGGCTCTAAAGCCTCTATTCTGATAGGAATATTGGTCCAATCAGGACACCCCAACATTCTGCTGAATCATCCTGCTTGGAATGTTCTTGCAGTCACACGTAGCCTCTGTCACCCAAATAATTCTTATCTTAAATTATTACCCGAGGTCCCTGTCCGTTCTTCACATCTGGCCAGTATCAAGATGGCAATCACAGCCTCACAGCTGTGTGTTACTCCTCCAGATCAGCAGACCTACAGGAGCACTTAATTTTTGATTAAAGCACTCTGATTAAAGTGACTCCACAGAAATATTTTACACTTTTAAATCATACCTTATTCCAGCAACCTTCCTGCAATAAAAGTACAAAGAATTCCCCAAAGATCTTACACAAAGAAAGTCCTCTACTTCCTTACTCCCCCCAACTCTTCAGTGGACAGAGTCAATTTGCATTCCTTGGACACTTTCCGGCGAGGCCTAAAAACCTTCTTGTTCAAAGAAGCCTTCTGAGTCCTTGCCTTTTTTAACATTCTGCTGGCATAGGTGGGGCGCTGCTGTTTTTATGATCTGTTTTAATTGTAATAATTTTTAAATCGATTTTTAGATGTTGTTTTTATTAGTTTTTGTTAACTGTTTTTTTATTGTTTTGAAACTAACTATTTATGTATGTATTTTTTTGGGTATTGTATTTTTAACATCTTTTTAACATGTATTTTCTTCTGTTGTAAGCCGCCTTGGGTCCCTTCGGGGAGAAAGGCGGGATAGAAATATTGTAAATAAATAAAAAATAAAAGTCCAAAGCACTGTAACATTTCAACCGGACTGCATTTCAACAGGGTTGTAATCTAATTTACAAACCAATCCTAACTCCCCTGTGTTAGGGGTGATGCAGTGGCGCCTGCACGGCTTCCACTGAAACCTGCAGGGGAGTTTTGCATGCTGGAGGTCTGCTGGCACAAGTCCGCATTGATTGATCCGTGCAAGTGGATCAGACCTAGGAAGGGGGGGTTGGATACGTGTGCTCCAGTGCTGCCGATCCTGCCCCCCATCCCAGGCCCGATCCACCCCTGTTGCCGCACTCACATCTGTTCCGCCAGCGCTGGAGTTAGTCTGGATCGGGCCGTCACCACTAGGTGTTGATTCTAAGCTGTTGCTTGCAAACTTTAACTGCAGATACCTACTAGACACAGGCTATATCAGAAAATACAGTATAAGAAATAAAACTACATCTATGTGCAGGGGCTGCACCTTTGGATTGTTTTTCTCTCCCATTCCCTACTTTTTGTTGAGGTGTAGCTCTCTCTTCCTCCTTTGGATGACTTGGTTCAACAGGATGGTGTAGTGGTTTGGGAGTCGGACTTAGACCTGGAAGATCCAGGTTCAAATCCCCGCTCAGCCACGAAGCTTCCTGGGTGACCTTGGGCCAGTCACTATCTCTCAGCCCCACCTACCCCACAGGGTTGTTGTGAGGACAAAAGGAGGGGAGGAAATATGTACACCACTCTGAGCTCCTTGGAGGAAGGGCGGTATAAAAATGTGAAAAATAATAAATAATATAAAATAACAAAGTTAAATAGAGCCAGTAATAACAACTATGGTCTGAGTCTCTACCCTTAGCCGAGTTAGAAAGGTTATACCACACAGATCTCCTCTCTCTTTTGTGTTCTGAGATCAACAAAGGTATTAACTCTGCAAACGTAAAGAAAGCCCTCCCTTTTCTTGGCTCAGATGAAGTGATCTCACTTGATTATTATCAAGGTGTGTGCTTAAGAATACAAGCTTCTTCAAACAGAGATCACTTTGCCTTAACAAGACTATTGTTAATAATACCACATATATCAAGGAAGGTTTCAGTGCTGTTAGTGGTGCAGGAAAAACTAGTCCAACTTGGATGACCAGAATTCAAGTTTGCATGTTTCACCTCTTGCAGTTTGAGATGGCCTGTGCTGAGGATGCCTTCCTTGAAGACTCCCAAATCCTGAAGTCAGCACTCTGCACTGCACAGCAGAAATTCCTGTGTCCATTAATGCTCCCTTGCTAGTGATGAGGGCATAAGACACTACACATGCCCATCTAGCAGGATTTATTTACTACTGGTATTGGTGCTAACTCCTGTAACTGAAGAGAAACAGATGTTTGTTTAATAATGCTAGCTAGCTGAGGCATTGCACTGAAAGTTTTTAGAAAATATACTACAAGCATTTTCTTCAAGATAGACAATCCAAGACAGGACAACACTAGGGAATTGTAAAACTACTCATGTGTAAGTGGGTTATTACCCAGATCACTTTTTATTTTTGGATTACTCCCATTCCAATATCCCACTCTACTTCCAATTTGGAGAAGAAATTTAACATCCCAACCCCATTCTAATGTGTTTTCTTAAAGTAATTTAAAAGAGCCGTAACAGTATAGGTTTAGAATTATATAGTTTCCTATATAGCCAACCCATTTATTTGTAGTACTGTATTCTAAAGCCTTTTCTTCTGAATCTAAATTGGTTCCAGGCAGCAGCTGGTTTCATTTTTAGCTCGGTCAATTTGAGTCTGATTCACAAGGGTCAGTATAACTTTTATACATAAATGTTTAGCTTTTAAGTCTTTAGGAATAGAGTTTTTAAACTGTAGAGTAATATTAAAATGTGACATGTGTATGTTTGTGTAATGCAAGCATGAAATGCGAGATGGACCTACTTTGATTCTACCTCATGGCCAGAGTATCATGAGGAAAGCAAGGGTTAACATTCAGGCCATCTTCTTTTTCCTGCCTAGCAGCGAAGGCCCATCCATTAGACCTGTGGTTCTCAAACTCCTACAGGGGAGTAAGGGAGCCTGTACGTTGTCGTGGACTCTGCGGCGACATCGGCAATGGCACTTCCGGGGTCCTGTCACAGAAAAAGGGTTTTTTTTTCACTTAAGGGAGGGTCACACGGCCTTCTGGGGGTTGCAGGGGGGGCCCACAGCCCCCTCCATGGTCCCCCGTGCCTCAGAAGAGCTTCCAATTGCGCTTGGAAGCTCTTCTGAGATGCAGGGGGGCGTAGAGGGCTCCGGAGGGCCAGCGTGAACCCCAGTAAGTGCAAATACCCCTTTTTTCCATGGTGGGTTGCATCAGCAGCAGATTGTGGAGGAGGCCTAGGGTGGTGGGTTCGGGGTGCCCTTCACTCTGAGTCTGCCTCTGCCTGCTGTAGCCTGCTGCAGAACCAATCCATGCTGATCTGCTTTCTGCCTGACAAAAGTGGACCACCAGTTCCCTTATCTTAATCCTGCCTCTCCTCCTGTCTCTTGAATGGTGAGATGCATAAGTTTCATGTCCAGAAAGATCTGGTTCTTGTTTTGGTCCCCTTACCCCATTATATGACCAGGTTTGCCCCTGGAAACAGCAGAAGGCTGCAGACTGTGGTTTTATGGCATGGTGAGTGTTGCTACCACTATACCTAGGCTTATCCTAAAGGCCTCTTTTGACTTTCATTATCATCTGTCCAGAATCCCAGTGCACTGCTTTACCACAAGTCATTGGCTTCTAGCAAACAATATAATTGGCTCCTTGTCACTTGGTTTCTCAGCTCTTTCATAGGGAATAAAAGTTGTCTCCTGGGAAACTCTCAAAACTCAAGCATGGTGGGATTTTTAAAAAAATATGAATAGAATACAAAATAAAATTAATAAAATGAAAGTCATTTTACATATTTGTAATGCGAGATGCACTCTTGGCCTCACAGGCGTCACTGCAGGGGGGGTGGAGCTCTAAGTTCCGCCGCGGTCAGACCCTCCGTTACACCGACTTGAATGGCTCCAAAGGCGAGGGGGCGGGGGCGCTTCGTGCTCCCATGTAACGGAGGGTCTGACCGCGGCGGAACTTAGAGCTCCGCCCCCCCTGCAGTGACGCCAGTGCTTGGCCTTGTGCTCATGACCATGACTATTTTCGAAGTCCTCAATATTCACTAGAAACAGTTAAATATTATTTCCATGAGAACAGAACACAAATGCCAGGTGATTTTCTTCAATGTCAAGGAGGTAGAAAAAAATGAATTTCTATCCCCCCCTCCCTTGAATACTGTATATTGTAAACTGTCTAGAGAGCTCCTTTCAGGACAGAAAGGAAGAGTAAAAGTTTTCAGTTAAATAAATAAATACATTATATGTAGACTTCCCATATTTCCCCAGACCCAATACGGGACACACACCCCTGATTTTTTTTTGGGGGGGGGGTGCCAATTTTTTCTTTTTTTTTCTTTCTTTCAATGGTTTTTTTTTGGATTATTTTAAAAAAATATTTACCCCCTTACTGTGGCTGTAGCTGCTGCCGCTGCTTTTCCTGCTGCTGCCGCTGCCGCTGCTGCCATTTTACTCAAGAATTGCAGCGCAAAGCCGCACGCATACAAACAAGCGGTCTGGGAGCCCCAAGGGCTTCCAGGCCGGGCTGCACGCATGCGCACAGCTGGGCCTGGAAGACCTTCATTCGGAAGGACTCCTGGGCCGCTTGTGCGAATGCGTGCGGCTTTGCAAGCAAGCGGCCTGGAAACCCTTCATTCGGAAGGACTCCCGGGCCGCTTGTGCGTGGCAATGCTTGGGTAAAAATGGCGACGGCAGTGGCGGAAATCCAGGATGGCGCCATACCTTCTGGGACGCTGGGACCCGAGCCCGAAATCTGGGAGGGTCCGGCCATTCCGGGACGTATGGTAAGTCTAATAATATGGTAAGTCTACTCTCCACATAGACATAGGATAATATGAACTTACTACCAGAAGCAGCAAATAATACGATGCTTTGGCCTACCGCAGACATATGGTTTAGTTCTGCCTCTAATGAGGAATTTATTTAACCCACAAGCCACCCTCATAAGAACATAAGAAGAGCCCTGCTGGATCAGGCCAAAGGCCCATCTAGTCCAGCTTCCTGTATCATACAGTGGCCCCACCAGATGTCTCAGGGAGCACACAGCCAACAAGATAACCTGTTTCCTGCTGCCACTCCCCTGCACCTGGCACTGAGAAAACCTACTTCTAAAACTAGGAGGTTGCTTATGGCTTGTAACCTGTGATGGTCTTTTCCTCCATGAATCTGTCCAAACCCCTTTTAAAGGCATCTAGGCCAGGTGCCATCACCACATCCTGTGGCAAGGAGTTCCACAGATGAATTACAAGCTGGGTAAAGAAATATTTTCTTTTATCCGTTCTAACTCTCCCTCCACTCAATGTTAGTGCATATCCACTGGTTCTGGTGTTGTGCGAAAGGGAGAAGAATTTCCCTCTATCCACTCTCTCCATCCCATGCATAATTTTATACGTCTCAATCATGTCCCCCCTCAGGCACCTTTTTTCTAGACTGAAAAGCCCCAAACGCTGTAGCCTTTCCTCATAAGGGAGGTGCTCCAGCCGACTAATCATTCTGGTTGCTCTTTTCTGCACCTTTTCCAATTCAACTATATCCTTTTTGAGGTGTGGTGACCAGAACTGGACACAATACTCCAGATGTGGCCTTACCATCGATTTGTACAAAGGCATAATGATATTGGCCATTTTATTCTCAATCCCTTTTTTAATGATCCCGAGCATGGCCTCCTGGTTTTAGAAGTGGGTTTTTCACTGTGCCAGGTGCAAGGGAGTGTCAACGGGAAACAGGTTATCTTGTTGTCTTGTGCTCCCTGAGGCATCTGGTGGGGCCACTGTGTGATACAGGAAGCTGGACTAGATGGGCTTTTGGCCTGATCCAGCAGGGCTCTTCTTATGTTCTTATGTTCTTATGAATTGGCCTTCTTCACAGCCTCTGCACACTGGGTCAACACTTTTATCGACCTGTCCACCAGCACCCCAAGATCTCTCTGTCTCATTTAAGCGCGTCTGCCATTTTGCTGCCCATTCTCCACCACCCGGAAAAGTTTAGTGTCATCTGCAAACTTGGCCACCTCACTGCCTATCCCCAACTCCAGGTCATTTATGAATAAGTTGAAAAGCACCAGTACCAAGACCGATCCTTTGGGCACACCGCTTTTCACCTCTCACCATTGTGAAAATTGCCCATTGACTCCCACTCGCTGTTTCCTGGTCTTCAACCAGTTCCTAATCCACAAGAGGACCTGCCCTCTTATTCCCTGACTGTGGAGTTTTCTCAGGAGCCTTTTCATGAGGGACCATGTCAAACGCCTTCTGAAAATCCAGATATATAATATCCACGGGTTCGCTCACATCCTCACACTGTAGCACATCACATCTGGCTCCAAGGTGACATCACTGCACTTTTTAATCTTTCTGATAAAGAAGCTAAAACCTTCTTCAAACATTATCTTGGTGAAGTAGTTGCTGTTATGAAGCTGAAAGATAAGGGAGCCTCTCCATACTGTTAGTCACTTATGTAAGTGATACCGACATGTCGGGACCAATTTTGACTATATTCTCAGTGTCCATGTCTGACATGGATAAAATCAGTCTAAGCCATATGGGTGCTGCCGGGGCCGGTGCTATCATTAGGCTAACTAGGCAGCTGCCTAGGGCGCAGACCTCAGAGGGGCACAATGCCAACCTTGAGGGGCAGTGTTATACTTATTAGTTTTTTAACCCATGTAAAAATGCAACATACTTTTTTATTTTAAGATAAATACCACAACAGTGCTAGTATGGAATATAATTAATTATAATGTCTTATGAAAAATGTCTGTTTCCGTTAGCCTTGCCTAGGGCACAAAACAGCCTGGTACCGGCCCTGGGTGCTGTTCCAAACAAGAGGCTAATTGCACAGAGAAGTGTCTGTACATTTTGGAATCTAGGCAGCAGCAGCAGTCATGCACATGCCCCAGGATAGCATGAAGCCAGTATCAGCAAACAAACAAGAAGGTCTGTAACCTAATGTTGCAGTTGTTCTGCAACGGGAGGTGGAGTCATGTACTTGGCCACATATGAAATTAAACAAAAACAGATCTCTCTCTCTCTCTCTCTCTCTCTCTCTCTCTCTCTCTGTGGTCCAGCTGATTTCAACAAAGAGTCTATACACTTGCATAATCAAGTTCCCATCTTCTAGGATTCCCATCTGAATAGCTAGAAGGAGAGCTAAGCGCTTGCATGTTGGAGTTTTCTCATCTTACCAAAAGCAAACTGAACAACAAACTTACCTTTCACCGTGTGTTATGTTATTAATTTAAAGAAGAGGAGATGCTTTTCTCAGGTGTGAGACGTATCACCGTTTCCCAGGCCTGGCCCCATTACAGTGAGAAATGCTCCAAAGGGTTTGAAAAGGTTCTCGCTTTCTTCATTTTCACCCTTTTGTTAGGGCAGAAGATTCATATTGTGAAAATCAGGTGATTTCAGTCCATCATCAATTCACTGGCAATCAATTATTTACAAATTGCTCGGTTACATTTTCTTTGTTGGCTGTACAAGGTCAGATGAGATAAATGTATGGTAGTATTCTGTCAATTCAGGTATTGTCTGCCTCCAAAGTCCCCTCTCAGTTTTACAAAGAGATTCCTAGTAGCTAGCTCTACATTAAGCTGCCATTGCCTGCCTGACTGCTTATGATGATACCTACAATGATAGAATATGGAGCACAAGAATCATCATCTTACGGCAAGCAAACCTATAGCTTATCCATATGCTAGTGCTAATTTGAGGCTAAATCCGAAAAGTTCAAGCTCTGTGTTGCTAATAGGTAAAGGTAAAGGTATCCCTTGAGAATTAAGTCCAGTCGTGTCCGACTCTAGGGAGCGGTGCTCATCTCCGTTTCAAAGCCGAAGAGCCAGCGCTGTCCGAAGACGTTTCCATGATCATGTGGCCGGCATGACTCAACACCAAGGTGCATGGAACGCTGTTACCGTCCCGCTGACACGGTACCTATTAATCTACTTGCAATTTCTTACTTTCGAACTGCTAGGTTGGCAGGAGCCGTCTCACGGATTCGAACTGCCAACCTTTCAATTGACAGCTCATTGTTCAGTGGTTTAACCCACTGCGCCACCCGCTGGCTCTCTGTGTTGCTAATACTGTACCCTAATTCCAAACATCTTTGCTTGTTTTGAATCTCATACATTTCATATTGGAAGCTACTTCTAAGTGTACATAGGATCACAGCATAAGCTGATAATAAAACAGCTGATTATGGAAGGATTTCAAAAAGACGGATATTTAAGAATAAATATTGTAGTGTTCTTAAAATTATGAATTTTATTTGCCATAAAATAAAACACGCATTAAATGCTAGCCTATGGAATGATGTTTTTGCATGAAAGTGTGTGTGTGTGTGTGTGTGTGTGTGTGTGTGTGTGTGTGTGTGTGTGTGGCCAACACACACTCTATGTTGGCTAGCACATTATAACAAAAAATAGCTGCACCAAGTTCTTCTCAAAATAAAGTTTCCCCCGGAGATGAAATGCTTACAAAGAAAGGCATCAAAACTTGGGGCAGAGAAAATGCCTTATTGGGAAAGAAAACTGCCTTTATCTTCAGATACAGTGGGATAATATGCTTTATGTCTACAGGGTCTATTTCTGGACTTTTTCTCTGGAATTAAAGGGGAAAGCCTAACATTGCAGTCCACAGCTCATTTATGTTAGAGTAATCTTATTCAAGTCAATGGGATTTCTTTAGAGCAAATGGGTACTTGAAGTGCTGCAGCCTTTCATGTCTTGCAATATCCCATGACAAGCTCTTTTAAAAATCAAAATAGATATGATGTAAATGCAAGCTCAAGGCTCATTTGAACAAATAATGCTGCAGGCAATTTGCATGCAGGGAGAGAGATGCCAGCTGCAAAGTTCTGCTCAGTGGTATTCAGTTTAAAACATGGATGTGAAGGACTGAAGGAGTGCCTAAGACTTATCTAAGTCTTCAGAGAAGACACTGGTCTGCCTTGGCTGCATGACTCAGGAGTTGTAGATGCAGTGACAGAAGCAGGGCATTTTCTGTTCGGGCTCCCAGTCCTTGAAGCTCCCTTAGCTGACCACCTAGCTGATGCCAAATTTTGGAAAATTTGTTATAATTTCATGTTTGAGGTAATCTGGTTCTCTAAGGGTGTCATTCAAAATGGCTTTATTGTCTTGTTCATTCGGGCTTCATCTGCTGGTGGTTTTAGAAAACAGTTTCAGAATTTTTAATTCTGTGTTTTCATGATGCTGCTTGATATAAGTTTCTTCTAGAACCCAATTACTGTTTCTCTAGCAGAATGTAATTCTTCTTGGGAAAGTGGGAGAAGAAGATTTAGAGGTACTGAAGAAAGGCAAGGACATCAGAAGAACCCTGATGTCATGACTTCATTCTGCCCTAAGGTCAGAGTTCGATCCTGAGGAAGTGGAATGGTCAGGTCAGTAGAGCCAGTCATCATAGGCCCGGTCCCAGGCCTTGACACCAGGCTGAAGCCCAGGTCTGAGCCTTCCAGCCAGGAGACCCCAGAACTGGAGACCCCTTGAGCCAGCACACCCAGAAATAACCCCTTGAGGAACCTGCCCCTTCCTGTGCCTAGATCCTCGCATCCTCTGGGCTTGTACGTCAGCAATGGATCAGGAGAAATGCAATCCAGGCTAGAAGGCTGCAGGGATGTGGATCAAGTCTCTGACTCCAAGTCTCTGGGTCCAAGTCCCAAGTCTCTGGGTCCAAGTCCCAAGTCAAGTCCCAAGTCTTTGCCTGCAAGTCCCGAGGCCTTGGTTGCGAGTCCCTATCTATTTAATGGGGAAAACAGGTTTAAACCTGAATAAAATTCGACTTGTCGTAAAAGGCTCCAAGTCTCAAGTCAAGTCTTTCAAGTCTTTTGCCGAGCCAATTCCGAGTCAAGTCATTGATGTGACTTGAGTTCGACTTGAGTCCAAGTCAATAGACTCAAGTCTCCATCACTGGAAGGCTGTCTCTTTAAATCTCTCTGTTCTCTAGGCAGCGTTGTCTAGGTATTAAGACCTCATTCCTCCTTTGGCCCTTAGCAGAGCACATTGCTCACTTGAAACTCTCTGGGGTTCTGCAACCCTGGCCTAGCTAGCATCAGAACTGAGCTGAGCTGCTGGATCAGACCAAGGGTTCACCCCTAGTTCACATGGTGCTTCCTGCAGCGGCCAACCAGATACCTCCTGGAAGCCCACAAACAGGTCTTGAAGGGGGCAATACGAGGATATGAGGGATATACAGATGAGATTAGTGTTAAATGGTAGAAGATGTGAGAGTAATCAAAGTTACAAAAATAACTCTTGGAATGCAATTCTGCTCAGTTGGTCACCAAGGAAGCAGTCAACCATCTGAGACTCAGGGCAACTGGCAAGGATTCAAGCATTCCTTCTCCTCCTAATAACCAACAATCCAGCCAATCCTTTTTTGGGAAAAAAAAAGTTAAATATCTTTGCTTCCTTGTTTGTTGTGAATCAATATATCCCCTCTATTTTATGCACATGCCAGACCAACAGTGCTGACACTGTAAACTTGCTGTTAATCAAAAGGAATACTTTCCCTTCAAAAACCAGTCACCTGAAAGAGACCTATTTTCATTTTTCTTCAGACTGATCCACAGTCACTTCTTGCGCTAACAGACTGACTGGACTGAATGTATGTGTGAAAAAATAGGAATCTGGTGAGAGAGAAGGACAATAGTTGTGCTGCCGAGAGATGAAGGCAATTTGGAAGTGGGATTGCTGCTCGTAATATGTACACTCATCTCAACCCTGCTTTTGTAAATGCATGTGACAGGTTTTTGTATTGTTTCGGAACCCGCCACAACCTATTTGATGGGACTGTTGGGTACAGACGGGGCAAAATCACCAAGTTTGTGCACCATGGGAAACATCGCTTCTTAAACAACTTTCACCTTTCTGTGAAACTATTCTCTGCCTTCTCTAGCCGTATGTTGAACCGCAAGCCATATCTCGAGGTGATTGATCATTCATTCATTCATTCCAAACATTTATAAGGCATATCATCTGACAATTGGCACTCAAACCAGATAAATGATAAAACTGCACAGAACAATCATGGAACAATTCATTTAAAAAACAAATCATACAAAAAACGATATGGGCACATGGTAGTGTGTGATTGTACAACAACTGCAGCATATTTAGGCCCAAGGCCTAGTCTGGTCTGAAGGCCCATGAGGCAGCAATTCTGCTAAACAAATCTGGGTCTTTCCAGTGCCTGGAGGAATCAGTGTCAGCTTGTGTCATTTTGCTGCCTGAAATGGAACATCAAAAATGGTGCTCTTTGCTCTCTCCTTTCTCTCCCCCCCCCAATTAAAATCACCCCCAGCCCCAATTCCTTCTTTCAAATCTCTCCCCCTTCTTTTCTTTTAGGAAGACACATTCCTTTTCTATTCAGAAGGGAAAAGGACAAGCAGCACGATGGGATTGTGCCTTTCTTCCTCTGCAGGCCACCCCTAGTGGGGGTGTTGGGAGGGCTGCCATGCTGCCCCTGAGAATTGGCCCACAGTCTGTTGCCTGAAGTGGCCTGATGATTCATCCTGCTTCATGGTAGCCCTGCCTGGCTGGGAGACTGTCTGGGAAGCCCAAGTACACTAGCTTGAGTCGCAGCACATGGGAGAAAGGTGGGATACATATGAAGGTAAATGAACAAACGACAAAGCATGATTGAACCAAAATATAAATTAGTCCACATGAGCTGCTTGTTTGAATCAGCCCTGAATTATGATTATGATTACATTTGTGTGATGTACAGTATTGTACTATTCGTGTAATAAAGTATTACACTTTAGAATAAATATCAGTGTTATTCAAAGCCCCAAAACATGATGACAACATTCTCTAAAAGGGCCCACACGCAAAGAGCCCCCAAGTGTTCTTTTTAAGGGTCATGATTTTTTTGGGGGGGGGAGGGGGAGTGACTCATGATTTCCAAACTTTGGGTTTGGCAACGTTACTACCCATTCATTGCAGAAATTAACGTGGCTCAGTTGTTATCCAGCTGCTGCTGGCTGGAGACCGAACAAAGGAAAACGACTCCTACATCCAGAATGCCAAGAACAGAATAGCTGGCCTGCAGTCAGCTCTCTTGGGGAGAATCTTTTTGCTCCCCTTTGAAATCAGAACCCCTGAAACAAACAACTCTTTTCTCATGTAGCTTTTTCCTGCTTGGTGGGGAAGCTGCACTTCTTGGCCTATAAATTTTGTTTTGATACTTTTTATGCTTCAACTGTTTTCCTGCTAAAAAAAAAGAATGCAATCTTGATGTCTCCACATGATTGAACCATTTATTTATTTGAAATGTTCCCATTCCACGTCTTGGAATAAGAAAGAGCTCCAAAAGCGCTGCAAAAATTAAAAATCCAAATACATTTTAAATCGTAACAAAATATAAACAAAAATATCACAGCAAAACAGAAGCAAGCAGGAACCTTGAGCAGTAGGAGGAATACGGCAGCAGAGCACTCTCAGCTCCAAGAGGATCTCGCACAACCTTACTGGAAAAACACCACCTCTGCTCTCTGCCTAGTGTGCCAACAATGAGCGGGTGGAGTGAATTTCTGGGAGAGAGTCCCACAGTTTGGATGGTTCTGTTGAAAAGGCCTCACCCTAAATCAGGGGTTCTCAACCTTTGGAGGCCTGGGTACCCCCTATCCACAGTCCAATTTTCTGAAGTACTCCCTGCTAATTAACTGCTAATTAATTGGATTAATCAATTAAGTAATTAGGTAATTAATTGTTAAATAAAAAGTACTAAAACAATTTTAAATGTGAAAAAATGTCTTATTTAACTCTGTGTGTGTGTGTGTGTGTGTGTGTGTGTGTGTGTGTGTGTGTGTGAGAGAGAGAGAGAGAGAGAGAGAGAGAGAGAGAGAGAGAGAGAGAGAGAGAGAGGCTCTTCCCTCCCCCACCCCCACCAAAGTACATTTTCCAGTACAAAAATAAGCCCAAAACCAAAATCAGAGAGACAGAAGGGGGAGGTACCTCTGAAAATAATTAAAATTTAAAATCCATGTTAATTAACACTTAATTAGCTGCTGATGGGGCAGATAAGGGGCAGGGCTTGGAGTACCCCCAGCAAGAGGTCCGCGTACCCCTAGGGGTACCTGTACCACAGGTTGAGAACCTCTGACCTAAATGATCCTCCCTCTCTGGAGGACGGCCTCTGGGAAAGATCTCAAGAGTTGGGTAGGTGTTCATGACAGGAATACAGGATCAATACAGGAGCAGGTGTTCATTAAGCACTTTTCATTTCTACTTGTGTCGAACAGTTGTCTTTGTGGCTTAAAAGGCTCCTGTAAGAATGCATGTGATCACATCATTGTGTTGTCCAGCCATTCCACCTAGACAAGGCTGCATGCTGCATAGTGAATCAACTGGAGCATAAAAATACATAAATACATAAAATACATAAATACATAAAATCGCCCTGGTTGAAGTTGAGTGGTTATGCATTGTATGCAGACAGAAATTCCTTCCAAACTTAAGAACATAAGAAGAGCCCTGCTGGAAATTAGGACATCATTGCATCTGAGATGTGTGAGCTACCTATGTTGAAAAGCCTTCTGCAATCATGTATGGTAACGGGAAAGCTGTGTTTATTATATTATATTGTGGGTGGGATGCCTCACAAATGCAAGTGACAATTGGTTCAATTAAATATGTTGAATTGAAATATTAACATACAAACTGCAAAGAGGAGATTCCGGTTGGATATCAGGAGGAAATTCTTAACGGTAAGGGCGGTTTGGTAGTGTAACCAATTACCAAGGGAGGTGGTGGATTCTCCCTCACTGGAGATCATCAAGCAGAGGTTCGACAGGCACCTGCTGGAGATGCTCTAGGAGGATTTCCTGCTACAGGCAGGGGGTTGGACTAGATGGCCTTGTAGATACCTTCCAACTCTATGATTCTATGAAATGGTCTGCACCAACACATGGCTTGTACTTGCTACACAATTGCTTTGGCTTTCATAACTAGCAGTGGAAGTGCAGGAAGTTACCGTATTTATCTCTAGAATTAATCTTGATGAAGCATGACAAAACCCACACTGGCTTTGTTCTGACCATGGTCCAACCTCAGTGAGATGAGGATGAGACTGGTATAGGACATGGCTCAGGCTACAGGGATCAGATGTGCATCACTGTGCATTTGACGTGGATGCAGTGTGTTGTCTGTTGAACCTTGACTGTGGGCACAATCCGATCCTACTTATGCCACCGTTGTAACCAGCGGTGCAGTGAGAACGGGAGGCCCCAGAACGGAAAGGGGATTCAAATCCCCTCCAAAAGGGGAATTCAAAGGGGATTTGAATCCCCTTTCCATTCTGGGGCCTCCCGTTGTTGCTCCGCTGCTGGTTACAACAGTGGCATAAGTAGGATCAGATTGCGCCCTACATCATTCATGCTCTATATAGGTGTTGGTAACAGATTGTTGAAAGGATTTTGTACAGCTTCCTGGCAGGGATTTTAACACAGGCCTACAGCAAGGTTATTCCTAGGACACAAGAGGGGAGATATAGGAGAGTCTCAAGCAGTGGTGGGAGGGTTATGGAGGAAGGAATAATAGGACCTTTAGTGAGATCCACAAGTCTCATGTCTGCCTTTCTCCCTAATTTTAGTCAAATAATAGGTTCCCCATAATATATGAGGGTAATTCATTGTGTTGAATGCAACACATATAGAAACCAAATTTGTGCCAAAGCAGACATGTCCTAAGACAGGGGTGCGCAACTTGGAAGTAGGTAGGGGCCAAAATGAATAGACTAAACTTATTCGGGGCCACACGGGGGGGCGTGTCAAGGAACCGTGATGTTACTTCCTCAGGAAAATATCCGGAAAAGCAACATATTAATAAATAAATAAAGATATTTACAGAATTAAAAATTCGGATTTGCCCTCCCACTGCGAATCCAAGCCTCCTCCTCACACAGAGCAGCGACAGCGCCAACGGGACAAGCCCCAAAACCTCCGTGCCCGTTGGCACACAAGAGGAGACGTGGCTCTTCCGGCTCCTGGCTGAATGCCAGGAGACTCCAGCTGATTGGCGGTGATCAAACACCGCCTTCAGCAACGGCCTCAAAGCCAATGGGCTCGCAAGGCTCAGTGACTTCATCCTCGCTCGGCGACCCGAGCAAGAAGGCTGCACAGCTACGCGGCTGGAGCGAAGATATTGGAGATCCCTTGGCGCTCTCTTCGTAAGCAACGCGCACCAAGGGATCCCCGATTTCTTCGGGGGGCACCGGAAATCCTTCGGAGGGCCACAAGCGGCCCTGGGGCCGCATGTTGTGCACCCCTGTCCTAAGATAACATGTAATAATAACCCCTGTGTGAACAGCGATGTCAGTAGTTTGAGGACTGACGTACTAAGCTAGCGAGAACTTTCAAGCTGGCCCCTTGGCGGTCTGCACTCCTAGAGATGATCCGAATGCCTTGCTTTATTTTTGAAGCTGAGCTAGGTGGAAGCGGCCTCTTTAGAATAAAAGATGCAGATAACTAAAATACATCAGAAAGCCTCAGATGTGCAATTACAGCCTCCACATCCGCCTTCAGTCAGAATGATGATTATAGAGGAGTGTGCTCCTGGCCAGCAGCTCATTGCTTAGGCGATGCAAAGCACCAAATTCTCCAAACAATCACACGCTGGATGTCTAATTACTCGGGTGGGCAGGATGGATTTACTTTGTTTTTTCCGAGCTATATTAATCCTAGCCCAGAAACAGTTACCTTTGCAACAAATCAGTGTCAATGAAAGCAAAGAGCCTTGTGGCACCTTAAAGATGAACTGATTTATGGTTGCATAAGCATTTGTAGAGAAGAGCCCACTTTGCATGCAGTGTTGCCTTCAGTCGGCACACCTATATTTATATCTACCGTATATTTATACCTATAACAACTAAATAGTATGGAAAACAAGGATCCCGGAAGGATACAGTCAAACAGGCTAAAACAGGTGCTTGGAATTAGACCAAGCCAGGTCCTGACTCTAGAGAACATCTGGTCTTAGAAGAACTAGAAGAAGCAAATGCAAACAATAAAACCCAGTGCACTACCTATAAGCCCTGCCCAGAGATTACTTCCCTTGGTACTGGTCACTTCTGTTCCAGGAAAGGCTTGTTAACATGAGGCAGATTCACTCGTTGTTAGAACAAAATGTGAGTTCAAGCTAGCCATCTCCTTTGACGGGGTTTTGGGGGAATCAAGATTCTGACTAGCTACTCCAAAGGTGGGAAACTCCAACCCAGTATACTGGACCTCTTCCTGGCCATGGTCAGATGGATATACTTGGCCTATGGACATGCATGAGCAAATCCCAGTGTGGTGCTGATTTTTTTTTTTCTGGCCCATTGTGCTACCTGCATCAGCATCACCCAAACTGGTGCTGTCAATTTTTTTTCTTTTTCCCCCCCACATTTTTATACCACCCTTCCTCCAAGGAGCTCAGAGTAGTGTACATATTTCCTCCCCTCCTTTTGTCCTCACAACAACCCTGTGAGGTAGGTGGGGCTGAGAGAGAGTGACTGGCCCAAGGTCACCCAGGAAGCTTCATGGCTGAGCAGGGATTTGAACCTGGATCTTCCAGGTCTAAGTCCGACTCCCAAACCACTACACCATCCTGGATGTATAAATTTACATCCTAGGTTAAACTTTTCTGCTGAACTTGCAGGTTACAGAGATAATTAGGCTTGCCATATTTTCCTGGTTTCCAACTGGGACACCCCCCCCCCCATCCTCAATAAATAATTAATTAAATGAATAAAATTTGTTTTGTGGGTGTGAAATTTTTAAAAAAATTATTTTTGGCCATGAAAATGCCGTTTTACTGTCGCTGCCACTTACCTGTCCCGACGCCATTGCTGCCGTCATCGTCGCCACCATCGTCCTTGCTGCTGTCCTCACCGCCGTTGTCGTCCTCGCCGCCGCTGCCGCCATCCTCCTCTCTACTGACATCCTTGTCCTCGTCATCCTTGTTGCCGTCCTTGCGGCCGCCGCCGCCGCCCTTGTGTCGCCGCCACCGCCATCCTTGTTGGTATAGTGTTAGAATGAAAGGTTACTGTTCACCACATCACCACTATATACAGTGCGGGATTTAGGCATAAGCGAAATAACTGCTCCACAACTCAAAATGGTTCTTGCAAGGAAGAACCAGGACATAAGGTTGGTGCAGAGAGAGAGAGAGAGAGAGAGAGAGAGAGAGAGAGAGAGAGAGAGAGAGAGAGAGAGAGAGAGAGAGAGAGAGAGAGAGAGAGAGAAATCTGCACACATCTACCTGCCAATTAATGGACAAACTTAATAGACTATCTATTTGCCCCTTTGACTGTTAGAACAGGGCCCTTATGTTTTCTCCCATCCATCTGTCTTATGATCTGATCAGTGTGGAGTGATAAACCAATGTTGGGCGGTATTTCAAAGAATGAGGTCAAATCCCTTGAATTTCCACTATGTTCCATGAGGCTAACTCCACAGTAACTGCCTAACCCTATCCCCCACCACTGGCGCCGATGCAGCCATGCTGGCAATGCACATGCTGCATCCAGTGGTGTGTGATGGGGGATTGGACAACCAGCAGAACGCAGGTAATTTTTTTAAATTACCCCCCTGGTAGGCTGCCCGATCACCTAGGGGTCTCCTTGAACCTATTCCAGCCATTTTGCTGTTGTTTTTCTGAGGAGAGAAAAGCGTGAGGTGGCTTGGGAAAGAGGGGATAAGATCTGGTGCTTGCTGGTGCTACCGAGATCCACCCTATCCCTCCCCCTCTCCACCCCCTGCCCTTCCCTGATCCTCCCTGAAACTCCCCCTGCCCTCGCCCTCCCTGACCACAGCATACCTCTGTCGCCAACTTACCAGTGCTGATGGAGGCTCTGGAGCTGCTACTGTGCACACTGTGCCACTGCCAGTTTGTGGCAGCAGCCTGGATGCGTATGACGGTGGCCCGGCTTTCGTGCCACTGTAAAGGACCATGTGCTGCTGGAACACTAGTTCTGGTAGTGCAGGGCCCAAATAGGGTTGGGGTCTTCATGTGTCTAAGACTGCAGCTTTAGGTATAGTAGTCCTTTCAGTCTTTCACTGACCAGCCAAGACAGTCAGAGTATTGGGTCCCACAGTCAGGATTCAAAAGTCATCACAGGTTGGACAAAATATACATGTTTTTTTTTTAAGGAAACAGGCAGTCCAAGCCTACCTAAACTTTCCCGCGCTGATGCAGTGGCGCCGACACAGGCTATGCTGCATCCCGCGGGAGAGGTTAGCCGAAAAGTCTCTTAGGGTAAGGCAGTGGTTCCCAAACTGGGAGGCGTGGCTCCCAGGGGAGCCGCGGATACCAGCCAGGGGAGCCGTGGAGTGCCACAGAATCCTTTCGGAATACAATGCAATGCCAATTGGCAGGCATCAACATAATGTAATGGGGAGCCGCAGCCAAGGGTCGCCAAGGGTCAAGGGAGCCGTGGGTCGAAAAAGTTTGGGAAACACTGGGGTAAGGGAACACACTCTGCTGGCATAGGAGCTGATCAGGATTGTGCCAAAATACAATGGTTATTGTATTGACAGAGCTATGGAATTTCTGGCGAGTGCTAGCATGTATCCCATGGTTTGTCTGAAATATTAAATCTAATTTCCTATACAAGCAGAGTTTAATTTAACATGTTGGTTCTGTGAACAATGAGACCAGAATTGAAAGCAGAATTTGTATATCTAAAGCAGCAAGTTGCAATGTTGCAAGGTGAACAGGATTCAAAGTTCAGAAGAATGATTTTTAATTATTATTGATAGGGCACAGCCAGTTAAGCTAATCAAAGTCTTGCCAGAACCATTTTGAGGTGTGGAGCAGTTCTTATCTATATGGCTTTGGAAATTGCACTTTTCAAAGGGAAGTGGGGTTAGATACATTTGACTGGCCAAGCATGGGCTTTGTAAAGGAAAGAACTCGGTTTGCAATTGGACAAATTCTCTTTACTGGAATTGGCTGATTGAAATCAACCTTACTGTATCATTCCATTCTTATCACTGTAACTGCTTGGTCAGAACTGTTAGCAAGATGCATAGTGGTTATATAGATCAAGTCTCATCATTGCTCATCATGCGTCCTTTCTTCATGCGTCCTTGGTTTTCTAGTCATGGTCCAAAATCTACATAGTAAATACCATACCATGCCAAGAGAGGGGTCCTTAGTTTATTTAATATGTTTATAACCTGTTCCTTAGAGAGATGCTCCCACAAGGCAGTGAACATGCACACAATTAAAGCACAGTCATGATAAAATGCAATAATAATAATAATAATAATAATAATAATAATAATAATAATAATAATAATAATAATAATAATAAAGGCAACACCCCCGCAGCACAACTAAAAAACTTTCTTTAAAGATTTAAAGATAAAGAACACCTTGATGATGCAGCTACTTATCAAAAGCTTTGGGAAGAGTCATATCTTCAAGCCATGGAGGGCCAGGGCATGGCAAATGTCCATGGGGAGAGAATTACCACAACTCCAGTGTCACCACCGAGAAGGCCCTGTGAATTGTTTCAGAATGTTGAAAGGATTTCACAAAGGGCTTCAGGAATGTATCTCAGTTCTGTAAGGCAGGCCGGTTATTATCCCTATATTGCAACTGAAGGCTGAGAAATAATGGCAGCAACATAGTAAATTTATGACTGAGGCAATAGTGTAACTACGGTGAAGCGCGTGGTTCAGCTGAACCAGGCGCCCACCGCTGCAGGGGCGCTGAGTCCGACTCGAGTCCGCGCTGCTGCTGTTTTCCTCCTGACGGAGAGAGCCTCGCTCCGTCAGGAGGAAGACAGCAGCAGCGCGGACTCGAGTCGGGACAGAGGCGCGCTCCACCGTTGTTACAGAGAGAGAGGTCCTTTGGGGTGAGGTGAGCCCCTGCCCACCAGCGGCAAACTTCCGCTGAAGGAGTCCGGCGGCGGCGGCGGGGAATTGAAGGCACAATTCAGTTCAGGCTTCAGCGGAAGTGAGTGAGTGTGTGTGTGTGTGCCTTCAATTCCCCGCCGCCGCCGGACTCCTTCAGCGGAAGTTCGCGCCGCCAGCAGGCTCACCTCACCCCAAAGGACCTCTCTCTCTGTAATGACGGTGGAGCGCGTTACAGCAGGAGGAGGAGGTAAGCCGGCTGGTTTCGTTCGCGCTGGGGGGGTGCCCGGTGCAGGGTCCCGCCGGGTCGCCCCCTCCCGGAGCGCGCCGCCCCCTCCCAGAGCGCGCCGCCCCCCTCCCCGGAGCGCGCCGCAGCCTACTGGCCGCGTCAATATTTACTCTATAGGGGCACCAATTCCCCCCCTGAACCGGGTGCCACTGGACCTAGTTACGCCGCTGGCTGAGGTATAATGTGTACAGGGGATTTCCTAATTGCTCAACTATACTACACATTTCCCAGATGAGAACTGCTGCATTTCATCCCAAGGATCAGAGTCAAAGTAAAAAAACAAACAAACCCACGATCTTGACCAGGCTGGAGACTGGCCCACAGCTGGCCACAAAGAAGGCATTCGAGCGGAAGCTGGAGACACGCAACAAAATCCAGACTTTACAATGTGACAGCAGCTGCTACATTTGAATTGTTCTATGAGTTTTAATTTGCTTCTCAGCTTAGCCTAAACCTCAGGGATGTTAAAACACACCATTATCTCATTTTATCTTCATAACCATCTTGTGAATGAGGCTATGTTTAAAGACAGCAGTAGAGCTTCTAAGAAGGGAAGTCTGGACTGGACTAACGTGGCGCCTGGTGGCCCTGGGGCAAAGCCCTGCACTGGGTCCCCCCCAAGCTTACCGGCAGTGGGAAATGGGTAGCAGCTCCTTCCAGCTTCGCCACTGATGGAGGGAGGGAGAAATCTGTGGTGCTTTACCAGTACTGCAGGCTTCAGGGGGTTGGCAGGACTTGGTGGACCACCTGATAGGCATGGGGCTCTCAACCAGTGCCCAGCCTGGCTTGACACACCACCCTTGCTCTGGGTCTCTCTCTCTCTCTCTCTCTCTCTCTCTCTCTCTCTCTCTCTCTCTCTCTCTCTCTCTCTCACACACACACACACACACACACACACACACACACACACACACTTACTTTCTCTCAATTGCACAGTATCACTACCACACACAATACAGTGTGTAACTTCTAGTGAAGATAGCCAAACTTTCTGAATTGTGGTGGGAATGGTATGAACACACCTTCCCTGCATTCCAAGGCATCTGTTGTCAGGATAGCGAAGGTTTATAGAAATCACTTCTACCACTCTTAGAACGTCTGCCTGTCGTCACCCTTTGTTCATTCCAGGAATTCCAGTCTGCTCGTTCTAGTCTGTTCCAGGAATTAGACTTGCTGACTATACGAAATAGTTCCGAGCTCAATGTAATTTGCAATTAGCATCATGTAGCGATGTAGCTCATTATTACCAACACCAAGTATCATCATTATTATTCATTATTCCTAGAGTGCCTACAGCAATAATTCCCAAATCTGTGTGCTGAGGGGAATGGAGGATGTAATTTGGCATTCATGGGAGAATGGTACAATACAACATAGGAACAAAGATATTGAGAAGGGATGTAGAAAGAGAAAAGAATAGATAGATGAGTGGGAGCAAGAGAATGAAGGCATTTGTCAATCAACAGAAGCTTAAACAGAATCTGAGAATTACAGGGGACCAGGGTGAATAGCAGAAAACTGGAGAAATACGATCATAATGATGGGCTGAATGTGAACTAAAGAATTAAAAACAGGAAACAGATTTTGGAGCAGAGTGAAACCAAGCAAAGAAGAATTGAAATAATCGGTGTGATAAATAATGAGACAGAAAAGGAGCTGGGTCAAAAGAGAAAAAAGGCTGAATTTTATGGAGTACAAGAATTATGGCCAAATCCTATCCAATTTTCCAGCATTGATGATGCAGCTGTGCCAACACATGCACTGCATCCTGTGGTGGGGGGACAGTCATGCAGGCCTCCTCAAGGTAAGAGAATGTTTGGTCCCTTACTTCGGGGCTGCATTGCGGCTGCATTGGCGCTGCAAAGTTGGATAGGATTGGGCTTATGTAATAAAATGCAGATGCAGTTATACATTCATGTGCAAACCATGCACATACCATCTTATGTTTATTGCATGTTCCAGTTACCATTTCATTACACTGTAACATTATTTGTTTGTTTGTTTAAAATGATTGTGCCCTTCCCCCCATCACTGTCGTGCCCAAAGCGGCTTACCACAATTCATCAAATTGCAATAAAAGATCACGATGAAAATAAAAGATAAAAGTAAAGTACAACAGCCAATAATAAATCAAGGTGGCACAGACAGCAGCATTATGAATAATAATAATAATAATAAGGCAATTCAAAACTACAAAAAATGACAGCCAATAGCAACAAAACAATATGCAAAACAGAAAAGTAACCAAGCACAGCAGAAATCAACAAAATGAACATGGGAAGGCTAAATGAAAAGAAAGGGTTTTAGCCTCCACTGGAAGGCCAACAGGGAGGCATAGATCTCAGTTAAACTGAGGCATTCTATAATAGTGGTGCCACCAGAATGAAGGCCCTGCTCTTTGTTGCCACCAACCTGGCTTCAGCCAAGGGTGACACACATAAAAAAGCCACCTCAGATGACCTAAGGGGATGTGTGACCTGGAGGTTTGAGCTGGTGCCCTGCCTGAAGAAGCTAAGCAGGGTTGACCCCGGTTCCCGCTTGGATGGGAGACGGAAGCTGCTGACGAACCTCGCAAAGACACCAAGAAGACATCGTGAGAGGGTGGAATGTAGAGGAGTCAGCTAGAGAGAGAACATCTAAGACAACCATCCGAGGGTGAACTGCGGTGAGCCGTGAAGCTTGGAAGTGCAAAGCACAAGCCAGAAGGAGGGCTGCACTCGGAAGGGAAAACATCTCGAGCATGGAAGGTTTTATATAGGAATAGAACAATATTGTAAAGACCCTTATTAGGTCTAAAGATAGCCTGCCTATGTAAACCGCCTTGAATAAATCTGATGAGAAATCTGATGATGAGAAAGGGGGTATATAAATACAGAAAATAAAATAAATAAATATAGAAGTAGGCAGTTCCTCAGATATGCTGGTTCCAAGCCATAAAGAGCTTTAAAGGTCAATGCTATATTATGAAATTGAAATGTAAGTTTTCAAGCCCAGAGGCATCGCTGTGGGAGGGGCATTACTGTAAGTTTCTCACCGTGCTAATCCCTGTTTACTCCCCAGTACGAGGTGGCCCTGCCCCTTCGCCATCGTAGCCATTCCGTGCAGTTCCACTTCTGGAACTCCCTGCCCGTTGCCTTCGCCGCACGGAATGGCTCCAATGGCAAGGGGGCGGGCCACCTCGTACCAGGGAGTAAATGGGGATTAGCACGGTGCGAAACTTACAGTACCGCCCCCCTCCAGCGATGCCTCTGTCCAAGCCTCTATGTTTCCTCGAAGTAAATTCCACTGAGTTTAGAGAGACTTTCATGTATATTATTTTTAATAATATTATTAAAAATATTGTGATTTTAGATTGCAATCTTAGTGTTCTATACTGGATGTGATCCATATACTTTCCAGAGCAGTGTGAGTACTAGTTCCCTGTGGTCCACTCCCACACCACCCCAGGAAACAGCTGTGTGGAGGAGCCACGTGGCTCAGGTGCAGTACATGACTCCTTTCCATGCAAATGCCAGTCGCACTGGGGGTCAGGCAAAATGTGCATGGGAAGGAACTATGTCATTCACCCCACCCATATAGCTGTTCCATGATTCAGACACCACTGAGCTGCTTGGGAACAGACGTGGGGAAACAGCTCCCACCTACTGTGCTAACATATGAATCGGGATTTAGTCTAACTCTCAAGGGGCTGTATTAAGGACAGGGAGAAAGATTGATTTGTACACATGAGGTTTAATCAGTTCTTCACAACTCTAACGTTGATGCCAAGTCAATTTAATGTACCTCCCTTTCTGTACAACATTGAAAAATTAAATTGAACCAACTCTTTTAACATTCAGCATCTTCTACAACTTATACTATTTTCTTCAGAGTCATATAACCTGCTTCATGGATGAACAAGGATTTGAACCTGCGTTTTCCACATCCAAACCCTGCACACTGATAATTGATAATTAATTAATTTTGAATAGCTGCTAGGAAGACCAACAGCTGCTAAACTGGAGATATATACTGTAGTTGTAGTACACATCAATTTAAAAACTTTGTTCAAGGCCAGAGAGCTTTCTTATGGTATATGCTACTGTTACGTTTAGAGCTAAGTGGGTCATAAGACTGACACACGCATGCATGTACAGTACTTCACTTGAGTGTTTTAATACTTGATGACTGGTAGCTGAATGTATAAATTGCTATGCCATGCCTTCTGGTCCACCCATAATGTCCATATAGGGCCATTAGCTATGCTCCCCAACATGCTCACACTTAGAATAAAGTGGCTGTTGATTGGAACCCTGGGTGAATGCAGTGAAGAGCTGTATGTACATAGGGACGGGGCTCTTTCACAGTAAGAGTGAATGTACGGGCATCCAAGGGCATGGCCCACAGGTTGGGACCCCTCTCATGTGTTCACTATATGTATAGGGTTTATGTTTCCTCTGCCTTGAGACTGAGCTGGAGAAAATGGCTGCTACAGCAATATTGATCCAAATATGTTTGAGTGCATTTCCACAGCAGCTCTCTGCTAAAATTATTTATGTCTGCAAGTACCCGTAAATGATTTTGTTTGTTGACTCTGCAAGTATAGTATGAATCAAAGGATAAAGATCACTGACAACCATGTCATCAACACTGAAAAGTCTTTTCAGAATGCACTAATTAAACTCCTATTTAAAAGCCCCATTTTATTTTGTGCTTAACACACATCAAGGTACTCAGCAAAGACATCTTAGTACTTAAAAATCTACTTGGCATAATGAATGGACGATGATAAAATAAATTCCTTTTGTAAAATGCTTTTAGAAGAAGGTTATCGGTGAAACAAATTGTCGCTAGTGGCAGATAATTCTGCTTTTCTCTTCTTTAATCCCTTAATCTTATGCTTTTGTACACAGTAAATCCAAGTGTATTATTGGATTACAAACACAGAAAGGCCTTTATCCATTCACAGCATTAAGCAATGAACAGAATGGTGCCTAGGTCCAGTCAGTTAATGGGGACACACTTAATTAGAAAACAGCCTAATCAGGACATTGCCCTGAGAATGGATTTAAAACCCATGATAATTCTGAAGCATGGACTTTATTTTTGTTCTGGTGATTTCACGGGTTTTAGCTCTTTAATAACTTCCTGATTTCATGCTGGTTTTGTTTGCTTCTCCACAACACCTTTTTCTGCCCCTCCCCCCTGCATTTAGCTATGATACCCTTTGGTACAGAAGCAGCAGGGGATTGTAGCCACATAGGGAGGAGATTTATCTCCTCTTTTCTTGGGGGACCCAGATAAAGGAAATGCATATTATTGCTAAGGGTAATTTCAGTGGCATCAAAAGGGGGGTGCAGCCAGTGTGGTCTACACCGGGTGTCACCCTCAGTGATTGTTGGCCTGCTCCGGGCCCAGTCGCCTCGCATGTTTTCGCTGTTCGTTGGCAAAAACACAGAGCGACTGGGCCCGGAGCGGGCCGAATATCGCTGAGCAGAGGTGGGCTTTTCACATCAAAAGCAATGCGAAAGCCCAGAAGGTCAGGGGTGATATGATTACATCATTAATTAACCCCCGAACTTCTGGAATGCCGAGCTCCAGGTAAGCGCCACACTGGGTGGCACCCACCCCAGGGGCACCACTGGGTGATTTCACAGTCCAGCCCAGGCTGTTTTTGTTATATGTCTTGTCCTGTGCTCTGGCTGCCGCAAAGGTCCTGGGTGCAGAGCACATTATACTGGGATCTTCATTGCAATCTCCTCTCAGCAAGGGAATCACTTGGTGATGTCACACATTTCACAGAACTTATTGGCATCGGTTCTCCACCTGTAAAATAAACATTGAGGATCCACAATTACCAGACAGATTCTAACTACTTACAGGTTCTATCTAGTCCTAATTATTAATATGCAGTGAAGTGGGAAACCCCCATAGTATGATCCCATGGGGCTGCAGTATGTGTGAATGATGAAACCACAGTTGTGTGGATTTTTCCAGCTGAGAAAGTACAGATGGGGAAGGCTGATGTGATTGGCCTTGACTAATCACATCAGCCTTCCCCATCTGGATTTTTCCACAGTTGTGTGGATTCCACAGTTGTGTGGAAACCACAGTTGTGTGGATTTTTCCAGCTGAGAAAGTACAGATGGGGAAGGCTGATGTGATTGGCCAATCAGTTGCACCATTCATATGCATCACAGCTTCATTGGAAGCAGCTCCCACACCACTGTGGGATCACCAGAGAGAACAAAAAGATTGGCTCTTGGGAACAGGCTATTACCAGCCCAATCCTGTGTAATGATACCTGGCTGGCCTAAAGGGCCGGCTGCGGTATCCTTTGGTCGTCCCGGGCTGCCCCGGAGCAGCCCAGAAGGAACTCGGGAGAAGGGGATGCTCATCCCCTTCCCCATGTGCAAGCTGGCCGGGGCCCTATGGGCCTCCTCGAATGTACGCCAACTCTGAAGCTGGCATACATTCGAGCCAGGGGAGGTAGGCCAAACCGGGCTGAGAGAGTGCCTGGGATATCGACAGAGCACGCCACCGATATCCCCGCCCTTTCCCCACCTGGTTCGGCCAATGGCCGCCCTTCCTCGCCGCCCGGTTCGCCCCTGCACCAGTCGGTCTTTATCTTCACTGGCGGGTGAAGTGGCAAAAGACAGAAAACGGATTGATTAGCTTTGCACAACAACTCCCCAGACAAAGAGAATGAAACTTGGTGTTCTTACGTCGACATCCCCCAATAGAAGTGGCACCTCCTCCTATGGACGCATTCCTCTCATGGGCTATGTGCGAGGCACATCTGCAGCTGTCCATGCCAATGCCGGATGCATGTCTAATGGGCATTCCCAGACACCTTTTATACAAATGGATCCTAATGTCAGGGGGAAAAAAGTACATGATGCAACTCCCTGCATTGTAACCTCATCCAGGCGCGTGACCTTGGACTGAGGCTCAGAGCATGTCACCATATGATAACAGCAAGGGAGGCATCAGCTTAACAAGCAGAGATGACTAACACTAGAAATCTAGCTAAGCATGACTCAGCAATTTTACTTAGAGATTAACCCAATTGTGAAAGAAACAGACTAACCATCAGGAAGAACTTGTGCAGACCACTAGTTTTTTGAAATGCAAAAGTCTTCCACAATCTGCCAATACACTTAACCCTCTTTAATCCACTGATCCGCTATGTCTCAGTCTGAAATCTGATTGCCCCATATATGCTACTTAGCAACCTCCCCCAAAACAAAATAATCCCTCCCACAAAAATTACCCACGTATGCAAAGGGCTTAAATCACACGCGTAAAGTGACATCTAGTTCAGAGCTTCTCAAACTGTGGGTCATGACCCACTTGGTGGATTGTGGCCCGATGCTGAGGTTGGTCACCAGTTGGGACCACCCACCTGCCCTCACCTCCGTTTGGCTCCAAATTGGATCCAAATAGAAGCAACTGGAGGCCACTTCCAGGTCGCAACTCACCTTCTGCAGCTGCTTCCCTGTTGTGTCGGGCCTGGGATAGCCTCTGGAGGCCTCCGGGGGCCTCGGAAGGCCTCCTGAAGTGACTTCCAGGTCACTTCCGTTTTTGTTGCTGTGACTTCCGGTCGCATCTGGAGGCCTTTTTGAGGCCTGCAGTCTAGGCTTACCATCCATCTCGGAATTTCTGGGACAGTCCCGGAATCTGGCCTCGGGTCCCGGAACTGTCCCGGAACGTTTCGGGTCGGTTGGAAGCTTCTGCCGCAGCTGCTGCCATTTTAAACATGATTAAACTTACCTATTTTCCGGGAGCCGGCATCTTGGCTCGTTGGCCGGCCGGGCCGTGCGAGCCTCAGCCCGGCCGCGCGAGCCTTGGCCCAGCTGGCCAGGCCGAGGCTTATGCAGCCCCGGCCGGCCGGGCCGAGGCTTGCGCGGCCCCAGCCGGTGGACGAGGAGAAGAAGGAGAAGGAGGAGCAGCAGCACGGTGGCGACAGGCAACAACGGCAACGGGATTCAGGAGGTAAGTCAATTTAATTTATTATTTTAATCTAAAAAATAATAATTAAAAATGCCCCCTTGGTATTTTAAAATGTATTTTATGTATTTAATTATTTATTTGTTTAATTCTTGGCTTAAATAAATAAATAAATAAGAATTCCTGGCGCGCTACGTGCGGCAAAAGAGACACTTTGCGCCCAAAAAAGAAAGAAAAAATCTAAAATTTATTTGTTTAATTAGTTGTGTGTGTGTGTGTGTGTGGGGGGGGTCCCGGTTTAAGACCGGGAAAATCTAGTAAAACTATGCAGAGGCCTCCGAAGGCCATCCCAGTGGGTCGCAATGGGGGAGCAGAAGTTGATTTGCAGTAGTGGGGACTTTGAGAACCACTGATCTAGTTCAGTGTGGGAAAGGTAGGCTCCTGAAGCCTACCTATCCCACAAAGCCTTTAGTTTTACCCTTAATCTTTTTACCTAACTACAACCAGCTGTAAATATGTGTAATGGAACTTTGAAAAAAATAATTTTACTTATGAAGCTGTGTAGAATGCCATGCCCATTGATGGCTCTTTACACATAAATAACTAATGGTGCATTTCTATGCATGTTTAAGATAATGGTGACCCCTGGCAATTAAGTCCAGTCGTGTCCGACTCTAGGGTGTGGTGTTCATCTCCATTTCAAAGCCGAAGAGCCAGCGTTGTCCGAAGATGCCTCCGTGGTCATGTGGCCGACATGACTCTCCTTGCCGCAGCGTGTAGCATGCGGCTGGAACACGGAGCGCTGTTTTCCTTCCCGCAAGCGGTACCTATTTATCTACTCGCATTGACATGTTTTGGAACTGCTAGGTTGGCAGGAGCTGGCCAAGCAACGAGAGCTCACCCCGTCGCGGGAATCGAACTGCCAACATTTCGATCGACAGCTCATGGTTCAGCGGTTTAACCCATTGCGCCACCCGCTGGCCTATGCATGTTTACTGAGAAGTAATTATCACTACATTCAGTAAGGCTTACTCCCTTGTAATGGTGTTTAGGATTGCAGCTTAAAGCCTGGACGCAAAGCTCCACATCAACTAGTTCTCCACATCAAGGAAGGTTTTGGACTTGACTTTCTTGAACAGAAAGCCGCCATGCTGTGCTGCAGTGCAAGTCTCTGTTGAAACTGAAGGGAGGCTCATAGCATGGAGGCATTGTCATTCAAAGGAACAAGCCAACAACAACAACATTTCACTGGGCACACATATAGGTGCAAGCCCATAGGTGCTCTTTGGATTCGAGCTACATAAATAAGGGAAATAGTGAAAGCAGCCTTTTTATGGCACGGATAGACCATGTTTCACTTCGGCAGGTGAGCTACTAGAGCAGGAGTCAGCAACTCTCTTCTGCGGAGGGGCCAGACATCGGGTCTGTCAATAGACATTGGGTCCACATTCGATACGCATGCACTAACCTCCTGATTAAAACATAGAGCTAAGAAACAAGAGATGGGCATGGCGCAGAGAGACGCATGCCCAGACAGAGAATGATGCTCAAAGAAGCTTTGCCCGTGTCTGCTTACACTGTAAGGCTTACAGAGCTAAAATTACAGACTTGAATTCCTTTTTAGGTCTACCGCGGGCCGGGTGAATATGTCTTTTTGGGACTGTGGGCTGGATGATTTCAGGTGGTGGGCTGAATTTGTCCTATGGGCAGTAGGTTGCCTACCCCTGTACTAGAGGAACCCAAGTGGGGATTGCTCTGGGATGAATTCTATATTAAACATCAACCTAATTTGTAGCAAATGACAATCAACTGATAGAAAGGTGTGAAAGATTCTGTTAAATGTATGCAAACGAATTAATCATAACCTTAGCTACCTTTTGACAAAGATTTGCTATAGGGTTACTGAAAGCAAGCATCATGTAAAGGCTCCCAGTGCAGGCCCTGAATCAGAGCCAGTTTCAGCTCTTTGAATGTAGCCAAACAAACAATATTGCCTCTGTTCAAGTTCTGAAACTCCATTTTCCTAAGGTTTTGTCTTTCAAAGCTGTTGAGACAGTGGATATCCAAACAGACACCTTTAGGAAATGCAACCCTTCTTTGTTGACTTCACCAACAACACATTCGTAACACTCACAGGGCCCTGGCATAATGAATGTGTTTCCAGTATTTTCTCAAGCACTGCATGACCATATAAAGAAGACTGGTCAGCTGCGAGGATTCCTTCGGTCAGATAAGCATAAAGGAGCTCGAATGACAGTTTCATGTGGGAAGTTGGCCATGTTGAAACAGGATGAAATTCCCTTTGACAACTAGGTGGAATTGTCAGAAATGCTTGGCATACCCTTTATTGTACTTGTACAGAACACCTACTCTTAATCATTCCCAAACCTACATCTTTATTCAAATGAAAATTTAAAAACAAGGGCAGCTTCTGTATGATGGTTCTGCCACCCTCGAAGCATATGGCCAGAATGAAAGTCGGCAACAAAATTGTTTTCCCCCTACGTTATTTACAGCCTGATCCTGCATAAGGATATGCGGTCTTCTGCAATTTCTTGAGCCAATGTACATTTGGGGCAGTGGGGAAAGGGCTGCTGAGTCCGGGAATGGGAACAGGGATATCGCCACTGACATCCCTGTCCCCTCCTGGGCCGGCTCGGCCAACGGCCATCCTCCCTCGTCGTCCGGCAAACCCTACCCACCGCCCCTGCACCCACCGGTGTAAACCTAACCTTGCTCCAGTGGCTGCAGGTCGAGTCTGCAGTAAAGTGAGGCTTGCTGGCCTCCGCGCCAGTGGGCCTTACTCCGAGGGTGCAGAAAATGTGCTTTACGGCATGTTTACGGCACCCTATGCCTGCGGAGTGTGCACTCTGCAGGCGGAACTGTATGCTGGATTGGGCCGTTAGGCTGCAATCCTATATGCAATTACCTGGAAGTAAGTCCCATTAAACTCAATGAGATTTACTTCTGAGTAGACATGCCTAGGATTACACAATTATTTTCATTTTATAATAAATCAACTTACAAGAATTTATTACAAGACATTATTATATTTATGCTCAAAATCACAGCCTCCCATGTTAGATTTTCATTGGAAAACATCAACACAGACACCCATCAGGTATCATTACATATGTTGCATGTAATGTGCAATTAGCCCCAAGTGTAAATTAATATGTTTTGATTTAGACATTAGATAAGGTGCTTTTAACTTAGCCCTACTCCAGTATAAATGCTAGTAGTTCTTATGTTGCTCAGTACAATACTTTTCGTCCCCCCCTCTGAACTATGTAATATAGTGTAACTGGTTTATGCTCTGATTCTACAGCGCTTTCTATAAATACATGAAAAACACCAGGATTTTCAGTCTGTAGAACTATTGGTTTACTGAATGTTTTGGGGTCTTGATGTCAGTGTTTATAAGTTTGTTTATTTATTTATTTACAGATTTATATAACCGCCTTTCCCTAAGTAAAAAAATCTGGTGACCAAGGCAGTTTACAACATATACATACTGTACATAATAAAACAGGTGTGACAAAATTACAATACTTAATTTAGGAATGTTTGTGTGGTAGGAAATTAATTGCAATAGTCACTGGCGTTGCTAGAGGTGGGGCGGAACGGTAAGTCTTGCACAGCGGTAACCGCTCCATTCCATGGTGGCCCCGCCCACTCATCGTTGGAACCAGTTGAGCGGCGACGGCGAAGGCAACACGCAGGAGACTCCCTGCGCGTTGCCTTCGCCACTTGGACTGGTTCTGATGGCGAATGGGCGGGGCCACCATAGAACGGAGCGGTTACCGCTGTGCAAGACTTACCATTCCGCCCCACCTCTAGCAACACCAGTGGTAATAGTATTTTAGTAATTTGACACTAATTTCTTTTTGAGGCATGATATGATCAAATACTTTTAAACTTCAGCACAAAACACATTTGTATGGCACTTCCATGTACTTTCTAATTGAAACCATTTAAATGCCCAAACATCCTTGTCCTGTAGCTGATGGAGAAAGTAGCAAAAAGCATATGGCCCAGTAGCAATGTATGGTTGCGAGAGTTGGACCATAAGGAAGGCTGAGCGCCGAAGAATAGATGCTTTTGAACTGTGGTGCTGGAGAAGACTCCTGAGAGTCCCTTGGACTGCTAGGAGATCAAATCAGTCAATCCTAAATGAAATCAACCCTGACTGTTCCCTGGAAGGACAGATACTAAGGCTGAAACTCAAATATTTTGGCCACCTAATGCGAAGAGAGGACTCTCTGGAGAAGACTCTGATGCTGGGAAAAATTGAAGGCAAAAGGAGAAGGGGAAGGCAAAGGATGAGATGGTTGGACAGCATCACCGATGCAACGAACATGAAAATGAGCAAACTCAGGAAGATAGTGGAGGACAGGAAGGCCTGGCGGGATATGGTTCATGGGATCACGAAGGGTCGGACACGACTTAACGACTGAACAACAACAACAACAATCCTGTACACACTTATCTGGGAATAAGTCCCATTGAACTCAATAGGGCTTACTTCTGCATAGCCACGCATATAGGATTGTGCTGTATGAGAATGAGAGTGCAATCCTGCGCAACTGTAGAGCGGCGGAGCGAGCGCTACGTTGCTCTAAGCAGTCGCAAACATGTAAGGGCTGCCGGTGTGGAGGCCGGCAGCCCTCACTCTGGCACCGGATTGACCGCAGCCGCCATCAGGGAAGGGAAGGCATCCTCTGGCAGGTGCAAGGGCGGGCCGGGTGACGAGGGAGGGCGGCGGTTGGCCAAGCTGGCCCAGGAGGGGGCGGGGATGGCGGCCACCGCATCCCCGTCCCGTCGGCGGGGATGGCGGCCACCGCATCCCCGTCCCGTCGGCGGGGATGGCGGCCACCGCATCCCCGTCCCGTCCCTGGGCCTGCTCCTCCATTACACGGCTATCACGGACTTAAGCCAGCTCGAGAGCCGGTGGAAATCCGAGGAGGCCCATTGGGGCCTTCGAGTGCTACACCGGGGGAAGGGGACAAATGTCCCCTTCTCCCGAAGTGCTCCCAGGCTACCCCGGGGTAGCTCGGGACAGCCATAGGATACAGCAGCTGGCCCTTTAGGCTGGCCACGTATAGTTAGGGAGGATTGCGCTGTTAGTGCAAAACGTGGCCTAACACTGTAGCAGCTGACTTTACTTCCTCCTCTCCAACAAAGGCCACTGAAGTACGTACAGTAATTGTTTTAAAAAAGACTTACTTTTTCAAAAGTTGTTTTCAAAAGGTCAATAACAAAATGGCCAATCCTCTTTGAGGTTGAAGTGTGTGTATTGTGGACAGTGGGGCAAGATTCAGCCTGCCCATAGTTATATCAAAGGTAAATTTCAGATAAAAGTAGTGACACAATTTGCGTCATTTCCTTTTTAATTCTTGATATAGCAGCTTTAAGCCAACGGAGTTTCGGAACGCATAGCTAATAAAACTTTTTATCCCCTTTTAAACTTATTTTTTCTTTTAGTAGATAAACCTGCAAGCTGTCCACAGGTATAAGTACTGTAGTGTACGGCTAAGGAACAGTCAGAAGAGAGGAGGGAATCCCTAGCTAAATGGCATCTCCGCCCACCTCCCTAAATGGCTTCTCATTCACATCTGCGTTTAGAGAAATGGCAGATGTAATAAGAGGAAACGGAATACCTTTATCCACTGGCATTACATTCTAGAATTTCAAGGACCAGGACCAGACTGGTTGGAGAAAGGCGTGATAGAACTATTTTAAATAAATAAAAACAGTCATGGCACCTTAAGAGCTATCAAATGTATTATAGCCTAAGAAGCTTTTGTGGACAAAAGCTGATGCTATGATAATGTGTTAGTTTGTGATGTGCCTCCAATCCCTTTGTTGCTTCTGCTGCTACAGACTAATATGGCTACGCTCTGGAATTACACATGCATTATCTTACAGAAATATCATATCATGTTTTTTACTTATAAGGGAGTTCCATTGAGTACTGTAGGGTCTTTCTGCCATTTAAGTGGGTGCAGGACTGCAGCCTCCACTCACAAGCAGTTGTACTTTAACTGTTAAGAGTTGGGCACACAAGACATCACAGAACAAAGACGGTATTATAATATTGTCTTTGTACAGTACTGTACTCTGTTCTCTTCAAATAATTTCAGCCTGAGCAGCAATTCTTACTACACATTGCTTCGAGGAAAGCTTGCCATCTAGTGGCTCCAATCTGTACTTACATGATGGTGAATAAAAATCTCTTCAAAACTAATTGAGAAAGCTAATTTAATTTTCCTGGGCTCCCACTATTCTGTTTAGCATCAAATTTTAAAACAATCTGATTCTGAAAAACATCTTAGATAACAATTTAATTCCAATTTTTTTGAATTATTCTAGTCTTTATTGATTTTTTTAAAAAACAAAATGGCAGAAAATGTTTACAGATTTTGTGTGGAAAAATAGTCACCTGAGAGCTGGACAATAAGAAAGATAGAGATTGGGTAACTTCCAAAAAAGAATAAGAATACTTTGTCAATAGTTTTAATATTGCTGGTTGGTGGATTGGTTAAAGGCAGGCTAGGAATCTGAGAGGATCTATAAAAACAGATTTTTTTTTTTTAGTTTGCAGCCGGATACATGCCTGAGAATAAGCCCCTTTGAATCGCAGTGCTTAACTGCTGGGTACAACACATATATGATTGCGCTGTTAGGATATGTTTGCATCCTTTTTTCAGAAATCTGCTGTGGTTGATACCAGAATTACTCAGTGCTAATTGCATGGTATTGTGCACCCTTCCTTAATGAGCCCATTTCCTTCTCGTTCGTTTTTTCTGGTTTGTTTTATTTAAAACAAGCATGGAGAGCGGTGTTATGCATTCTTGCCAAGTGTCCCTCTCCACGCAACCACCCTTACAAAAAGATCAAAGCATCTTCACCGGGATTATGGTCATAAAAACAACAAGAGCTCAAAAATGTTTAAACAAGTATCTACAAGTGCAGCTGGTGCTCCTAGGCTGGAACATCTGGAACAATCTGCCCTAGCACAACATGTGGCAGATAGAGGCCATGTATTAATTTTGATAATGTAGAAAGATTATGTCATGAGACTAATTATAGTGCAAGATTAAGCCTAGAAGCCATAGAGATTTTTAAACATGGGAAGAGGGTGATGAACTGCAAACAGGAACTGTCCATGATTAACAGAATATGGACCCCAGCAATAAATATTGTACAAGTATAAAAAATAGGAGTGCAATAAAAAGGGTGGCCACTAGAGGCAGTGAGCAGTTTCAAACTGACAATAGTATCCTGATACTAGCAATCCTGATCTAACTACAGGGGACGGAACGAGTGTTCCGCCGCCCGTAGTAGTCGCAAACGTGACGTAAAGCACGATTGCTACTACTTTCGAACAGGGAAGGCTGGCGCAAGGCCGGCCTTCCCTGCTCCGCCAACGGACCCAGGACAGGTAGGATCCGGTGGATGGGGGTCGGTTCGGCGGGACACGGTGGGGGTCGATAGACCCAGCCGATCGGGGAGGGGTTGGGGATCGGCCTCGGCTGTACCCTGACCCCTGCTGATCGGCTGAGCCATTACACGGCCTCCTCCAACATCCGCCAGCAAAATAGCTGGCAGAGATCCGAGGAGGCCTATTGGCCCCACCCGCTGTTACACTCGGGCAAGGGGACGAGCGTCCCCTTCCCTGAGTAGACTTTCTGCCGTCGGCTGCCTGCTGCAGGCTGCCCGCGGCAGAGATCAGGATCCGGCGGGCAGCCGAGGCCGCCCGGCAGAGCAGGATTGGGCTGTGAGACAGGTTGCTAGCAATCAATGCAGATGGTGTTAATTGCTTCAGGAGAGAAAAAAGGTGTACCAAAATCCTTTAAAAATAGCAGCAGGACTGCGATGGGTTCATCATCTTCCTGCCTGCTTAGGCTTTGCTGAATCTGATGAAATTCATAGCATATGAATGAAACGTCATGCCAGATTTGTTTTAAAGTGTTTTATTGTATTTTTAAAGAAGACTTTTAAAGTATTTTATAGCACATATGTGTTTTTAAGAGACTTATAAAGCTGCACTTGTAGATACACGTTTTAAACATTTTTGAGCTCTTGTTGTTTTTATGACCATAATCCCGGTGAAGATGCTTCGATCTTGGTACATTGTAGCCGGTCATAACAGTTTTCAATCTATTTTAACCACCCTTACTATTAGTCAGGGTGGTGTCCAACTGCAACGGTAGATTCAGACACCACTGACAGGCAGTAAATTGTCAGTCATTAATGCTCATAATATATGTACTGTCTATCCTTGTGCAGCCATAGCTACCCTCAAACCCATAGGCGTTCTTATATGGGGGGAGCAGGCGCTGAGTGGGCGAGGGGCGTGGCACCAGAGCGGCGCGGCACCAGAGCCCGGCTGGCGCACCCCTCCGAAGCAGCGCGCCCACTCCGCGTGTCCCCGGCCTCCGGAGGCTGCGCTCCGAAGGCTGGGGATAAGCCCTCTTTAAAGCGACCGCCCCGTTCGGCGGTCGAGAGCTTTATGAAGAAGCCGAACGTGTCGCTGGGGGTTTGCGCATGTGCAAATCCTATAAAAGCCTACACGCGGAGTGGGCGCTCAGCCCCGAGCCTGGCTACTTGGGGGGGGCGCTCCAACCCCGCCCCCCCAGGCGCCGGGAGGGCTGGGAACGCCACTGCTCAAACCAAGAAGTTCAAGAGAGCCTTTTTCGTCTATTTCCCATAGGAATGGGATTATTCTTTGATGTGAACCCAGATACACCCATGAACAGTCTACTACAGCCTGTGATAGATTTGAGCCTATACTGATTACTAATATTTTACAAAATATAAAATATACATTACAAAATTAGTAATATTTGGTTCGCTTGAACTGACTAAAAGCCATTTTAAAAAGTATAAAATTTCTTCTGGGAGCCGTGCAAGCTTGCAAAGCTCCTGCAGTGGATAAGTGTGTAACAAAAATTGTCTTATCCCCCAGTGGCGTTGTCAGCGGTGGGGGCCTTGGGGCAGTGGGCCCCTGGGCGTCGAGCCCCAGGCAGCAGACGGGCAGGGGGGTGCAATGGTGGCCGGCGGCACCGCGGATCGTCCCGTTCACTGGGGCGACCAAAGAGAGCTGTGCGCGTGTTTGGCCCTCCTGCCCACCCTGCGCCTCTGAGTGAGTGATAACGGCTGCTGCCGTTATGTCACTTCCGGCGCGGAAGGGGGCGGTCATAGGAATGCTACTGTTATCTCTTTTGTCTTTGGGCCCAATCCTATCCAACTTTCCAGCTCCGACGCAACCACAACAGCCTCAAGTTAAGGGAACAAATGTTCTCTTACCTTGATGAGGCCTCCGTGAGTGCAGAGCTATTCAACTCATACTCAGACTGCTCCAATGAAGGATGCCCTTAAAGATAATTCAGAAACAGCAGTCAGTAGAAACATCATGGAAGCTACTAACTGGGACCAGGTGTGTGGAACACATCTGCTCCAGTCTTAAAACAACTGCACTGATTCCCAGTCTGTTTCTGAGCCCAATTCAAGATGCTGGTTTAGCCTTTAAAGTCCCAAACAGCATGTCAACATCCCAACCTACCAGACTTTCCACATTGCTTATATGTGGAAAGCCTGCCTCTGCTGGGCAGGCTTCAGCCCACCCTGGAACTTTCGGCAAAAACATGCTAGTTGGCAGGGGCGTGCAAGGCAGCTGGGCCCAGAGTGGGCTGTGGTCTCCGACCGATGATGTAGGCTGTGTGGTGGCACCCTCCGAGGGTGGCACCGGGTGCAGCCTGCAGTTATCAAACAACCCCCCATTGTGACGCCACTGATAGCTTTTTGGGGAGCTGCAGAGCAGTTCAAACCCCAGGGTTTGAGAATATATATGAGATAAACATTCGCAGGATAAGATCAAAGGGTTTTTTGGGGAGGCACCACGTTTCAGAGCCCCGTACCCCAATATGAAATTGTGAATTGGCACACGCACAATTCTTTCTACGGCATTTTCCAGGTGACGTGGTTGCATGAATTTGTTGCCGTTTATTCGTTCAGTCGCTTCCGACTGTTCGCCCTTTTTGGGAGGCAGAGGACTGTTCAGATCCAGCAGCTGCACTTCTCACTTGATTGAACAGGCATGAACGTCGTTCAGCTACCCTGAGCTGTGGAGAAGCGAGACTTGCCAGGCCCTGGTGGAACCAGAGGGGGCCCCCTCTGAGGGGCGGAGGCCCCTGTTATACGCAGGCTTCTCGCTCGCAGCTCATTCCCGACTTTGCTACGCGAGGGCTTTTCCCAGGGACAGGGCGGACTCCTGGATCCGCGGCATGACTGGAGAGATGGCACCGCCTCTACCGCCTTCTTGTTCCTCCCTCTCCAGCTGACGAGATCCGAGCGCGACGACGGGGCGGGGCCGCTTTCTGCCTTCCCGGCGAGGAAGCGACGTTTCCCGGGTGCGAAGACAAAAAAAAAAAAGAGAGAAGGGGATGAGGTTGCTGAAGCGCCGAGGAGCGGCGTTTGCGTATGGCCGTGGGCGCTGAAACGGTGGAGCTCCGCCTTCTGCCGGGCAGTCGCCGGTGGGAAAGATGGGCTCTCAGGACGTCCTCAGGGAGACCACCAGGCTGGCCTCCTCCAGCGCCCTCTTGCAGGTAGCCGCCGCCGCCCGCGGGAGGTGGGAGCGGATGGAGGACAGGGAGCGCGCGTCGCCGCCGCCGCCACGTGCCCGCTCCTCCTGCTCCCCCGAACACCAGCTGGCCTCTGCTTCTCCCCTCCCCCCCCCGGGCAGTTTCTCTCATTGCCCCGAAAAGGTGGCGGCGCGGAGGAGGAGGACGACTCCTGGCTGCGGTGAAGGCGCCTTGAATGAGTTGTTAGACCAACAGAGAACGAGGCTGAGGCTCCCTGCTGCATCGTCCAAGCAGCAGGGAAGGGTTTGCGCGACAGATTCGGTGTCCGTGTGTACGCCGCCCGAGCCACTTCCAGTAGCCTGGCTTCTTCCATGTCTCCCAGCAGGTGGCCACTAAAGACTCGTAGGGCGGTTTCATCTCTCACTCAAAGACACCCCCCCCCCCACATTCTAGGACACAGATGCACAGTGCAGTCATCCTATGCGTGTCTACTTGGTTGGAAGTAAGTCCCAATAGTGTTCAATGGGGCTTACTTCCAGGAAAGTGTGATTGCAGCCGCCTCACTCTTGGGAAGATGTGTACGTGGAGTGGGGATCTGTGAGCAGTTGCAGACTTCCTGCCACACACCCAGTGGCTTTTAAGTCAGGTCACACACATGTGTCAAACGTTAACACCCATTGGCCTCCCACACGTGTCATGCTTTAATTGAAATGTGTGAAGCCAACCCCAAATGGCCCATTGCACGTCGAAGCTTTTCTACCTGGAAAACACTTTTGTGAAAAAAATAGGTATCATGATTGCCTTGTCATTGCCCCCCCCTTCAGTATTGCTGCTTTGTACCTGTAAGCTGCCTTGTCTGAAACGTTAGTACCTGTAATAAGCAGCAGTCACTGCAGCAGCTGCAGTGACTGCTGCTTACAGGTACTAACGTTTCAGACAAGGGTCTTTCCCAGCCAGGGATTGTTGAATCTGTGAGCTCTTCCTTGCAACGCATTTCTTGTGCCACTGATCTACAGTTTCTCACCAAATTGTGTGACACCCATGTGTAACATTATGATTCTATGACCAATTATATGATTATCGCATCACTTCCAGAGAGGTAGCTATGTAGCAGAAATAAGGTGTCTTGAGGCACCTTATCAAGTAACAAATATGGTGTAGCATCAGCTTTCATGGACTACTGCTCTTTGATGAAGTAGACTGTAACTCATGAATGTTTATGCTGCACTACATTTGTTAGTCTGGTGCCACAAGACTTATTATGGGGCTGGGCTGGCTAACATTTAGCCTGCTGCTCCCTCTTCGTGCTTCTGTGGAGTGAGCCAGTGCTCACACTATGCCCCCCTCACTTGCTGGCATGCTTGGGCTTTTCACTTAATTGCCTGGTGTGATTACGGAAAAGCCCCAGCATGCTGGTAAGTAGATGGAACATGTGTACACATGGTGTCCGCCTTCCACGAATGTGCAAAGAGGGACTGACCTGACGTACAAAGTATCATCTGAACTGGCCCTTGTTGCTTTTATGGTCATATCACATGATTGTGCAAGTGAGTATTTCGCTGGATATGAACAGGGCCTGCCACCAGTTGCAGCATCCTAGCGCATGTACACACATCACAGGGTGTGAACTACTTATGGGTTTCATGCTATCGCCTTCATGAGCATTTCAGCTAATCCTTCCCAGAAGTGCTTCCTCTAGGTCTAGGAAATGTGCTGTGGAGTGGTTCTCTTGAGCATCAACCTCAGACAGGAATTCCTAGAGTTTCAGTTGTATAAATGAACCCATAAATCATTTCCGCGTCCTTGTGATGCAGTGAATTGCTTCAAGCAGTTTCTGGCTTGTTGCAAATAAGCAATGGCTGGAATTCAAAGGCAGGACACATGCACAGGGGAAAGAGCAGCTTGCAAACAACACAACAGTAATGTTTTTTTTTTAATTTTTATCTTTGGCTTTAAAAGGGAAGAATGCACAATCCCCTGTGTGGCATCACGTTTTGTCAAGTTCTAGTTTTTGTGTTGAACTGTTGAAGCCCAATGGCAGGAAACCTATACAGAGAACTGTTTCTTGTACACAGTACTTGTTTCTGTGTTTTGTTTTCTGAACTTCTCAGCATACCTAGACAATTTATTTAGTTTTCTTCATAGCCAGTCAAAGAATTTCCCTGCTACCTGGGCTAGAGGCACTTTTTCAATTGGTGCTCCTCTTATATTTAGCAGGGGGAGAGTAACTGCCCCCCCCTTTCACCCCAGCACAGTCTCTTTTCTGGTGGCTGTTTGCTGGTGTTCTTCTGCATCATTTTTAGACTGTGAGCCCTTTTGGGACAGGGTCAATTTAATCAATTTAATCATTTGATTTTGTCAAATGATTTGACAAATCATTTGTCAATCATTTGATTTTAATCAAAATCAATTTAATCATTTGATTTTGTCTGTAAACCACTTTGAACTTTTTGTTGAAAAGCGGTATATAAATACCAAGTGCCTGAGGAGTGAGAACAACGTTAAAATCCTTTGTAATTTAGAAGCATTAGAGATCAGCAAGAGACCGGTGTGTGTGTGTGTGTGTGTGTGTGGGGCTGATTAACAGGCAACAGGACCTCTCCTACGTGAATAAAATTTGGTTGCTGATTATACATAAAGTATTTCAGAAAGAAACAGAGAGAGGAAAAAGTGAATGAGGACTAATTAGGTTGTTGACGTTCAGCGCGGCTGCTGTTTCCGGTTCCACTTGAGTTCCGCTGCTACTTGATTGTGCTCTTTTTTCCTTTTTAACTAAGAGGTTCCCAGACTCCTGTGATTTCATCTTCAATCCTTTGGGATTGCTTCCTATGAAAAAGTTCCGAGCTCCGGAATGAAACGTCGGACTTCACAACGTGTGCCTTGGATTTTAAATGTATTTTTTCCTGTTTGTGGCTGCCAATAATTGGAAACCCACTATCAGTGTTTGGATATTATTTTTAATTCTATTTAGGCTCTACAATTACATGGCATCTTCACCCGTATATCCCAAATCATGTATATAAATACTGTTAATAATAATAATAATAATAATTATTATTATTATTATTGCTTAACCCATTTATTGTGTAATCTAGAACTGTGGGCATATTTCTGCCTGTGCTGCTTCAGTCGTAGCTGATAGGGATCAGGCATAGGACTGGTAATTGTGCAGTCTACATGGTTGGCTCCTTGTACTCAGTGAGTGTTGAAGATAAAGGCATCCTTTTCCTGAGGCAGATCCTGCTATACTGCCGATGATAGTCTTGAGCACCAAATCAGGAGCATCAGGGAAAGCACCATTCCGAGGAATCCTGTGGACCATGAGGAGGCTATAGCGGAGATAGTACAGGTGGGCCCCCATATCCACGGATTCACTATCCACGGATCACGGGGACCCCCCCAGGCTTTTACTTTTTTTCCCAGTAAGCTTCGTTTCTTCCTTAAGCAAACAGGAGAAGCAGCCTCTGGCAGCTTATTGCAGGCAAGTAGAATGAGACAGAAACCTTGCAGAGCCTCTCTAGGACTTAGTCTCGTTCTACTTGCTTGCAATGGAAGCTGCTTCTCTGTTTGTTTTAAGGAAGAAACAAAGCTTGCTGAAAGAAAAATAAGAGCTACGCCTTCCCGCAGGGGAGGCAGGGCGGGGGCCCCTCAGGAAACGTACCTGGTTGTCCTGCCAGCTCCCTGAAGGGTCCGGGGGGGGGGGTTTGCTGCCGCCTCTGCAGGCCTCCCCAAGGCTCTAAGTAGTGGCGATCACATCGAAAAGCCCATTTCCGGTTTTCACCAAAAACTGGAAGTGGGCTTTTTGACACAATCACCTCTGTTTAGAGCAGGGGTGCACAACTTGGAAGTAGGTAGGGGCCAAAATGAATAGACTAAACTTCTTTGGGGCCGCACAGGGGGGCGTGTCAAGGAACCGTGATGTCACTTCCTCAGGAAGTGACATCACGGGGTGTGTCCATGAGCCGGAAAATATCCAGAAAAGCAACATATTAATAAATAAATAAAGATATTTACAGAATTAAAAGTTCGGATTTGCCCTCCCGCCGCAAATCTGAGCCTCCTCCTCACACGGAGCAGCGACAGCGCCAACGGGACAAGCCCCCAAACCTCCGCGCCCATTGGCACACAAGAGGAGACGCAGCTCTTCTGGCTCCTGGCTGAATGCCAGGAGACTCCAGCTGATCTGCGGTGATCAAACGCCGCCTTCAGCAACGGCCTCAAAGCCTCCTGGCCAATGGGCTCACAAGGCTCAGTGACTTTGTCCTTCTCGCTCGGCGATCCGAGCAAGAAGGCTGCACAGCTACGTGGCTGGAGCGAAGACATCGGAGATCCCTTGGCGCTCTCTTCGTAAGCAACGCGCACCAAGGGATCCCCGATTTCTTCGGGGGCCACCGGAAATCCTTCGGAGGGCCGCATGCGGCCCTGGGGCCGCATGTTGTGCACCCCTGGTTTAGAGCCTTGGGGAGGTCTTCAGAGGTGGCAGCCGCCCCCCCCCCCCCGACCCTTAAGGGAGCTGGCAGGGCAACCAGATACGTTGAAAAAAGCATTTTAATGTCGGGCATGATCTTGGAGCGCTGCCATTGATGTTAAAGTACCCTGGACCCTTAAAGTAATATCGGCCACTTCTGGAAAAAGTGATGGGTCGCGACCCACTACTTTGAGAACCCCTAGTTTAGAGTATTAGCAACCTAGCAACTTCTTAAAAACCCGAATTTGCTTATGTTGTTTCAAAGTTCCTGTTGATTTTTTAATCAAATGTAATCTTAGGTGACTCATACATAGGTGTTGTTTGTTTTAATTGCTTTGTTTTTAATTATTTTATTGTACTTTGTACTATTTTAACATTGTTTTAATTCTGTAATCTGCCTTGGTTGCCCTGTTGGGAGAAAGGTGGGGTATACATTCTTTAAACAAACAAACAAACAAACAAACAGATATGGTTCCTGTTTGGCTGTATTTTTTTTTTTTACACAGATACTGTTCCGGGTGATTACATTTGGCTTAAATGCTTTTACTCTGCGATATGTTTCAAAGGATATCATTGGCCTTGTGAATGTAAGGTAATAAATTACTATCAACTTTCTTTTAAGATATTAATGATTAATGTTTCCAAATTATGACAGTTTGTCTCAGTGTGTTATTGATTTCTTTCTAAACCTGGTTATTGAAAAAGAAATTACTCCGTTTAACTTTCTGCTTCTTGGCAGGATGCTGAAAGGAGACATTTCGAACTGTTTAGTTGAATTAACATCTGCAGTGTTGTCTAAATGCAAATTTGAGCTTATGATTTCAGTTTCTTGGACAAGTGATCCCGCCCCCTGCCCCTCCCCCCCGGATTACATAAATCTTTAATAGCTGTATTTACATAGTAGCTTCTGCTTTTGACAGATATTCAGTAATTATTAGCCTTTCTTGAAATACTAGTTCAGAAGAACGTTACTTTCTTATTATTTCAAGCTTTAGGAGTAAGTCATTGTTGCACATTAAAATGAACTAGCCTTACTTGTGTGCTGCCTCTTGCCAGCTTTCCAACAGCTAAGCAGAAACCTTAAAGTGCCTGTAGTGGAATTCCCAAATCTCTAGCCCTGCACCACTATCTTGAGCAGTAACTGTAACTGGATGTGTATTTTTATTGATATGTTCTGTGGAGTGATCTGTGGATTCGTGATTGTGATTTCTTTCTGGTTATGATTGCTTAAGTATATGTCCAACAGCGCAATCTGACTTAACTTTTTGGCTGGTTTAACCAGCGGCGCAGCGAGAATGGGAGGCCCCAGAACGGAAAAGGGATTCAAATCCCCTTTGAATTGCTCTTTTGGAGGGGATTTGAATCCCTTTTCCGTTCTGGGGCCTCCCATTCTCGCTGCGCCGCTGGTTAAACCGGCACAAAAGTTAAGTCGGATTGCGCTGTTAGTCTATTGAAAACAATAAAAAATATTCAACATTGTAATCTTTGGCCCTGGAAAAGAATGTTCCAGACCTTGTGTTTTGTGTTCTTTATGACTGTGTCTAGCAGAATTTTCAGACACATGAGAAGACTGAGCACAAAGCACCCCCAAGCACACATGAGGGTGGGGTGAGTGAGTGGGTTGGTACAGTAATATCTTTCTTCTGGCAGCCCATGTCTCATCGAGTGCTGCTCTAGATTGTTCCCAGACTGTTGAGGAAGTCATGGAAGCATAGGGATTGCTACCGGAAGGGGGAACTAAAAGATCCTGTCTTGCGGTACTTTGAACCTCGAAGTTATTTTGATAGAACTTGGGATTGTGTAGAACTATGTATTGTATACAAATGAATACACATCTACAACATATGCATCTTATCTGTGTACTAATTGCATTCTGTGAGTGCCTGAATGGAAGAAACATGAACTTAAGGAGTATCTTCCAAGGAGATAAGCTCTGTAGAAACATTGATAGACTTGCGGAACTGGCAGAAATACTGAAACACGTGTACCAGAAAGTCTGTCTGTTGTAGCTGAATAATGTTTTGTTTGATGATTTACTGCTGTAGCTGTTAGCATTCTCATCCTAAGTACTTATGTGGCGACAGCATATTTCATATTGGTTAATTCAGTTTTCTCTGCGATGTTTTCTTGGAATCTGTTATAGTATCGTCTTATTGACACTTTGTGCTGAAATTACTCTCTTTTTATATAGACTAATGCTGCTTTATACCACAGTTGTTTTCTTAGCCAGAGAGGCATTCCGCAGAGCTTGTCTGAGTGGGAGTGCAAGGAGAAACTGGACCAAAACATTCAATCTTTTGTGGCTAACGTAAGTTTAAAAATGATATATTGGAATGTTAATATTTTAAAATTCTTTGTATTAAATTTTCCCCATTTTTCTTTGTCTAAGTATTGGGGGAGGGGTAAAGATAAAACACTACCATCCTATTTAGTTGTTTTGGCGACTAGGTGCCAGCCTGAAATTTGTGCCTGTACATTTTAAACCTCCAGAACAGCTGGAGAGAATGAGGCTGCTACACCTCACTCCTTTCCCACCTACCCTAGGAAGCTGAACTTCCATTGTATACTATATTAGGTGGTGGGAGGTGTGTTGGCTGCATTGTCTCATTCTACCCTAGAGCTTTTAAAGTACAGGTAAAGGTAAAATATCTGGGTGACAGTGTCAATTCTAGTTTTCGCCTATAGCACTTTCTGTATTCTCAGATCGTCGACTTGACAGGATTTAAACTATGCGCTTAATCTCTCTGAGCATTGCTTGTACTTTTGAAAAACTAAAGCAGCCTCTTCTTTCAAGTCATGACTGAATTAAAGTGCAAGCATGGTTTAGTTAAAGTGGGATATGAAATTCCTAAGTACTAAGTTACTTATCTAAACTTCAAATGAAATCTTTGAACTTATCTGCAGTTTTGAATTTCTGGGTATTTAATTTGGGTTCATGTGAATCTAATGCATATATTAACTACCACATCTGCATGAAGCACAGGTGGAAACTGATGTAGCTCTAAATTATTATGCCCTAGATGGAGGGGGGGGGGTTTGAGATTAAAAAAACCTTAGATTTTGATGAGCAACCAAGTATGCATGTAGAGCTGTGAAGGCTGGTGATGGATTTGCCCATGTACTGCATTCCATGGGCCATTGGTAACTGAGAGCTGGTGTTATGTAGTGGCTGAGGCTTTCACTTTCTTTTTTACTTAGCCTTCCTTTGACTAAGATCACACTCTTTGCTGGGAGTAAGTCACATTGAACACTATTTATTTAACTAAATCAGGTATACCGCTTTTCTGGTACCCAAAGCCGTGTACAACATAAAAGTGAAACATACAGAAGATAAAAACAAATAAAAACAATTAGAATAAAAACGTTAAAATGATTAAAAAAACAATACAAGAGCAGTTTAAAATATAAAACAGCGATGACATAACAGCAGCAGGATAAAAGTAGCAATAGGAGTTAAAAAAGAGGATCCCTAGGAGATTCCTCCCTCCTCGAAAGCCAAGCAAAACAGGTAAGTCTTTAAACCCCGCTGGAAACCATGTAACGGGGGCTACCCTCAGGTCTTCTGGTAACTGATTCCAGAGACTTGTTGCCACAGTAGAGAAGGCCCTGCACCTTGCCGCCATCCGCTTGGCTTTAGATAGGGATGGTATCCTAAGCAAGGCCCTACCCGATGATCATAGGGGACTTGCAGGATTATAAGGGGGAAGGCGGTTCTTGAGGTATCTTGGTCCTATGCCACATAGGGCTTTAAAGGTCACCACCAAAACCTTGAATTCGGCTTGGGATGGAATGGGCAGCCAGTGTAGCCATCGGAGCAATGGCATGGCAGACTCAGTACACCAAGCCCTGGTGACCAACTGGGTCGCCGCATTCTGCACTAACTGCAGCTTCTGAACTGTTTTCAAGAGTAGCTCCAGGTAAAGTGAGATGTCACCAGGGCATGGATGGACCACCATGCCCTAGATTAGATTGATTCAGGTATGACTTCAGCCAATGCACTGCGTTGCAGCCAATGCAATGTGTTTGTGGCAGAGTGAGCAGCGCCGGCCTTGGCGCTGGTATCGCTTACTCTCCGGGTGTCAGACGTGCCTTACGTCACGTTTTTGACACCCAGTGTTGGCAGGACAATTGTTCGCTGGGCCTGTCATAGAGAGGATTGCACTGTGAGTACAAATTAAGACTTCAGTGGTTTGCATCTCCTCTTTGCCGTGAACTCACTAGATGGGAAGCCACGCTCTCTTAGGTGCTGCTACAATATGGGAATAATACTTTATAGGTTGTTGTAAGGAAAGTACAGTATCAAGGTAGCACATGTGAATCACTTCGAACATTCAGAAAAAAATGATACAAATGTTTAGTAGTAGTCTTATTAACAAGCCAGGAATTACTATATGCACATCAACTGAAGAAAAAACAAGTGAATGTTGTTATGAGTTTTATTTTCTTTATTCTGGACTAATGGCTTGCAAAATTTATTTCTTTTAAACTCTACTTTTGAAAGTTGTAGATAAGAAATATAATATGTGAAATGGTCTATAGGGGTCCTCTTGATCTTTTGCAGAGTTCCTTTGGGAGTGTGTTGGTCTGTGTTCCTGGGCTGGATCTGGCTAGATATACTTGAAGTTCCTGATTCAAATGATGTTCCTCACTACAAGTTTGGAGTAGTTGCCTTTGGTCTTTCTGCTGTAGTTGAGCTCCTGGGAGAACCTTTTTGGGTCTTAGCACAAGTACACTTATTTGTCAGGCTAAAGGTTAGTGAACTGTATGCATCAGTTTGTCTTTTTGCCTGTTTTTGTTTTATGGTGCAATCCTCCGTAACATGCCGGCGACGGAACGAGTGTTCTGTCGCCGGAAGTAGTCACAAACGTGCTGTAAAGCATGTTTGCACCTACTTGCAAGCAGGGAAGGCCGGCGCAGAGGCCGGCGTTCCCCGCTCTGACGACGGAGCTCCCGCTGGCTGCCGGACCAAGGTAAGACAGAATCTGGCGGGTGGGGGGATCGCCTGAGTCTGGAGGGTGGCCATTGGCTCCGGTGGCCCAGGAGGGGGAGGGGGACAGACTTCGGCCGTATCCTAACCCCCACTGGGCGCCAGAGCCTTTACATGGCCTCCTCTACTTCCGCCAACAAAATAGCTGGCGGAAATCCGAGGAGGCTGATAGGGCCTAGCCCCTGTTACACTCGGGGAAGGAGACGAGCGTCTCCTTCCCTGAGTAGACCTCCCACCCGGCAGCCACCCGGCTGCCAGTGCACAGGATCCGGTGGGTGGCCATGGGCCTCCGGCTGGATCTTTGTCAGGATTGGGTTGTTAATGACTGTGAAGAAGATGAATGAAGAAGTAAATCATTTACAGCGCAATCCGATTTAACTTTTTTGCCGTTGTAACCAGCAGCCCAGCGAGAACGGGAGGCCCCAGAATGGAAAAGGGATTCAAATCCCCTCCAAAAGAGGAATTCAAAGGGGATTTGAATGCCTTTTCCGTTCTAGGGCCTCCCGTTCTCGCTGGGCCGCTGGTTACAACGGCAAAAAAGTTAAGTCGGATTGCGCTATAAATGATTAAAGAAATAGTAAATTATTTTGTTCTTTTAAACTGTATTGAGAAATATTTTAAGAGACCCATGTTCAGTAATTTTTTTTAATGAGATGGGTTAGAAAAGTCAAAAACAAATGGATAATATTTTCGTTCTAAATTTGGAACACCATGACATTAAGTAAGAAAAGTATTTTGTATATTTTATACTTCTGCCTCATACAGAATAGTGATTTTTTAAAAATAGCAATGTTGATCTAATCCAGGGTGGTCCAACATGTGGACCTTTTTTTGGTGGCCCTTGGCAAGATTGGCAAGATTGTGGCGCGAGCCTGCAAGCAGTGGCAGGACCAAGTCTCCTGGCGAGCAGAGCTGCTGCGCATAGTTTTTCCGCACTCGGAAAAGCCCTCCCGCCTGCTCTCCTTACTGCTATTTTTAGGCTCATGTTTCGCCTCCGAACCCAGAAATAAGTGGCAGTGACATTATTGTGTGACGCATTTTTCGTCATTGTGTGATGTGTTTTGCGTCATTGCCACTTCTGGGGTTCAGTGTGGCCCAATTGGGAAGACAAGTTGGACCACCCTGATCTAATCAAAATGATTTTAAATACATAAAATCAAATACACACAAACGCACAAAGTTAAAATTTGGATTCTGTAAACCAATCCTGTTCATGGCTATGCACATGCTCACTAAGAGGCATGTCCCTCCAAGTTTAGTGGGGCTTACTCTCAAGTACGTATTCATAAGATTGCAGCCTTGGAAATATTTGAAAGGAAGGATGTAATAATGATGAGTTTTTTTTAAGTCAACACATGTATGAATTATAGTTATAGTATGTATGTTTAACGTGCTTTTTGTATGATTTTTACAGGTAATCGCTGAAAGTCTCTCAGTCATTTCCAAATGTATTTTGACAGTTTTTCTAGTAATTCTGTATCCTCACTGGGGGCTTTACATCTTTTCTTTGGCACAGGTATGTTTGCATTCATGCCTTCTTGTTGTTTGTTTGGATCTGTCATAAGAATTTTAGTTGTAGAATGTTGCTGCAATCATCTATAGGCTGTGTCATTAAAGAGAATTTGTTTTTTGCAGCTTTTATATACCACCGTTCTGGTACTGTGCTACATAACATATTTCATGAAGTTTTTGGGTTCCCCTGATGCAATTAAAAAATCATTTCCAGTTGCTCAAATCACATCTGTTTTACCTAGTTTTGAACAAGATGAGGTAAGTAGTACAGCTTTATGTTAAAACCAATGCAGCCATAATTTTGGCTTATGAAAAATGGTAGTGAGGCTCATTAAAGTGCATATGCACTGCATGGCTATAAATTCAGCGTTCGTGCCATGATGTCATTTTGCTAGTCTCTCCTGAGTATATTGTTTTTTATTTATTGTCTGAAAAATATTGAAAAATATTATGCTTCCATAGAATGCTTATATAGCGTACATTTTTACTAAACAATAACTGGATTTATAACTCTGGTGCCCAATAAAGAAAAAAGAGTAACTGAATAAAGTTTCATGCCTCAAACTGTCTATTTAACACACACAAACATTGACATTGACTTCCATGTGGTTTCTATTATTCTGGGAGTTAATACAGGACTCTCATCTCTGAACACATATATAATTGATTAATTTTGAAAAGACTGCAGTTTTACATTATTTCCAGCAGTGTTTTTCCCAGTGGCTGTTTCCTAATGTTTCCAGTGTGTCTTATTTTAGAATGTGAGCCCCATTGAGACAGGGAATCATTTACTTTGCTTCGGGAACGTGTTTTTTTGTTTGTTTGTTTAAGAGCAGTTTGTTGTTGTTAATAAATACTAATACTAATACTAAATATCCATTTCTCAGTCATGGGATATATGCCTGTCTCTAGCTGTAAAAATCACGTTCACACCAGTTGACAACCTTGTCTTTCTACCTTCTGCCATATATAAATTAGCGAAAGCAATTTGGTGAACAGAGTATCCCAGTACTACTTTTATTGCATTTAGCTTTCTCCATCAGAAAATTTGTTCTAGTGGGCATTTTCACCACATGTGGGGAAAGAATGTTCCTTTTTTGTCACTTGCACCCATTATGATGGCTTTAACAAATATTTAATTAGACGTTGAAGACTATGTGGTGAAAATGAACACCATTTTCCATGAACATAAAAAGAAGTGATTTTCTTTAACATATATTTCCGTTTTATTTCTGGTTGTTTTGCTTGTATTTTGCTGCCATTTTATCATGCATAATATAATTATTTCATGTTGCATTGTTACTACTAATAGAAGTAAAATAACTTACCTACTCTCTTGCTGATCTAAGATCATTCTGTGAAACGTGTTTTTAGTGGCTTTTTCCTTTAAGCTAAATAACACAGAAGTGCCTAGGAAGGCATCTAACAAAGGGTTATTCTTAAATTAATAACACTGCTATAAATACACCATACAATTATCTTGATTCTGAATTGTCCCATGTATTGTAGCTATGTAAAGCAAGTAATTAGGGATCAGGTATATTTATAAACGATGAATTGAAGATGCTGACTTGTCTAGTGCCATAATACATTCAGCACATGGTGTAACAGAGATTAACAGCACAATTCTGCCTAACTATACATGGCTGGCCGCTATATTCTATGGCCCGTTGCGGCCTGCCCTGGCGAAATGTCCTGTTCCCCCAGTGTAAGCCATGCAGGCCGCAATGGGCCTCCTCAGATGTACGCCAGCTCTGAAGCTGGTGTACATCCCGGGTGGGGGTGTAAGGCCGGCTCAGAATCGACAATACCCCCGCCCTCTCCCAGCCCGGGCCAACCAATGACCACCACCCCTGACTGCCCCTGCCCATCCTCCTCCCACCCCTGTGCCCACAGGAGCTGGACTTACCGTCGTTGGCGGGCGCAGGGTCCGGAGGGGGGCAGAGTGAGGGCTGCCGGCCTCCGTACTGGTGGCCCTTATTCACGAGTCGTCACAAACGTGTTTTACGGCACGTTTGCGACAGCTTAGAGCGGCGGAACACACATTCTGCCACTCTAGTACTTAGTGAGGATTGTGCTGTAACTTTAACATAGTTAAGAAGGCCATGTATGAAATGAAGTGAAGGTCCAAATGTACAGTCTTAGTATTGCTGAATACATTAAGTTGCAAATAGTCCTGATTTTGATGAAAGCTGACATTGCTGCGTTTGCATCAAGTTATCAAAATCACTCTGCAGTCTTTCAAAGATGAAAAGGGTGAGATGGAATGAACTGCTGTAAATGAAACTTATTGATTAGAAATGCAATTTTAGATATTCTAATGTTAGAATTAAACTTTTACTTGGTGAGTTTCCATTTATATAGCCAAAACGTTACAATAATCTCTGAAGCTTTAAATTGATCTTTGAGACATAGTTAATAACTTTGTGCCCTCAAGAATGGCTTTTGCTATAGCTGGGCCTAACTAGTTCCTGAATAGTGGCTGCCGAGAAGCATAAACATGTAAGAGAACCTCTCTTCCTGATCTTAATGGTCAGGTAGATTCATGTGGAGGGAGGCAATTCTTCAGGCAAGCTACTCCAGTATGGCTCCTTCCCACGTCACGTCAGAACCCCTGAAACGTGTAGGAGCAGTGTGAGAAGTCTATAACATAGCTCCTTCCTGAACAAAATTTGCCCTTCCCAGAACCTGTGGCAATGTTGGTGTGGGGGAAAAAAAGCACTTTTATTTAATATTCATATATTTATCATGAGAGTTTTGACCCCTTAAATATACCACTATAATTGTATGTCCATTGAACTTCCAGGACTTTGTTAACTGGAAAGAAGCTAGATTGACTTGGAGTTTCTTTAAGCAGTCATTCCTAAAACAGGTTTTAACTGAGGGTGAGTATATCTTCTTTAGCATCACCCCCTTGTTCTCCCCCCCCCCCCCCACACACACGGTTGCCATTTCCAGCAATATTGGTCTTTAGTATAGGCTGGGCTAGATGGCAGTGAGAAGCATACTTTTTCCTTATTTTTTATAGCAAAGATACTTAGCTTATTTTGCATGTTCATTAGAACGTTACAGTTGTAGATGGAATGTTTAGAGAAAGAGGTCACGTGGGCCTTTGTAATCACTAGCATATATTTATTGCATTTGAAATTATTTTGGAACGTTTTAGACTTTTCCTGAAGTACAGTCAGGCTGCTTGCATCGAGGGAAGGGGACAATTGTCCCCTTCCCTGAGTCAAGGGGCACTTGGGCTGCCCCGGGGCAGCCCGGAACCAGGATAGGATGTGGCAGCCGGCCCTTTAGACTGCCTGCCGCATCTTACACAGGATTGGGCTGCAAGAGCGCTGCTATTTTTCCTCTTGCACACTTTTTTCAAATCTCATCTGGTAAGTATTCAGATTGCTCCAAAGGTACTAGTACTATAGCATCAAACCCTCTGAAAGCCATTGTATTCATTTCATTTAAATCTTGCTACTTCCTTCACTAATGCCAAGTGTTAATTTTACAGGTGAGAGATATGTGATGACATTCCTGAATGTGTTAAATTTTGGAGATCAGGGTAAGCATGACATTGATATAAAGTTTGTGATTTTAGCTGTCTTTGAAATTCAAAATGGCTGCATATAAAAAAAACTTTAAAAGCAGCCTAAGAGCATCATTTGCGTTTTGAATACATGATGGTTTTATGAATATCAAGACTATCCATATGAATATAGATAACATTGTGAGGGGAGCTTTGAGGGGCTTCTTTGGATCATTTACTTCATTACATCAGCTGAGCTGGTGACTAATGACTAGACGACAATGAGACATTGAAAATGGTATATTGTTTTTACTATAAATTCATTTGTACCATAATTTCTGTTCTGATGCATAGCAAAAAACAGTAATAATGTGGTTACCATTCTCGTTTCAAAATCCAGAATTAGGCTTATATGTATTGCAGGCCAAATACATATGAAGCTTCCTTATAGTAAGTCAGACCATTACAGCACAATCCTATCTAATTTACACCACCAGGGTAACCAGCGGTGCAGCGAGAACGGGAGGCCCCAGAAGGGAAAGGGGATTCAAATCCCCTCCAAACGGGGATTCAAAGGGGATTCAAATCTCCCCTTCCCTCCAAAGCCTCCTGCTCTGCCCTCCCCCGCTGGTTACACCGGTGGTGTAAATTGGATAGGATTGCACTGTTAGTCTAAAAGTATTGTTTAGGCTGGCAGTGGGCCTCCTTTGAATGTGAAAAAAAAATCATGAGATTATCTGTTTAGCACCATCTGTGTGCATTGTGTTTGACACAGAGTGAAGAAAAACCCCTTAGGCAAATCCCCCTCCTAGATATTCACAATCTAAAAGCGATGCAAAGGGAGAGAAGTGGGTGCAGGGAAAGGCTAGGGAAGAATATGCAAGATGTTTCAAAATCCTATTCAGTTGGATAATTTAGGGTGGAAGCAGAAGATCCGTGTGACTGGCACTTATAAAAATATAATCCATGGCAACATGGATTAAATCTGTAGGCATCATCATAGCCCCATCCTGTGTAACTATTGCTGAGCACTCACCTTTGCAGCTCCTTGCGAGTAAGCGGCACCAGTGGGGAGGCTAGTAGCCGCTCACTTAGCTGCTGACCCAGACCTGCGCCAGCCACCCATGACGCTCAGCTAAAGAGCTGGCGTGCATCCAAGGAGGCCCATTGAGGCCCGCGCCGCTTACACTGGGGGAAGGGGACGTGCTGTGTAACTCGTGTAACAGTAGATCCACCAGTGTAAGAGCAGTTATGCTAGTGTAACTTGCTGTACGCTGACGGTCGCAGGACAGACACCGGCGTAACCCCCCTCGGACACCGCACATGCGCAGTTCGGATGCGGACCAGACGCTGTGTCCGTCAATGTACAGCAAGTTACACTGGCATAAATGCTCTTACACCGGTGGATCTACTGTTACACCGTGCAAGAGTTACACAGAATTGGGCTGTCAGTCATGCAGTGAAGTGTATATCTTTTTCTTGGTGCAGGATCACGGTTAGAGTAAGACATGGCTCATCATGTGGCCATGTAGGTGATGCTGCATGGTTAGATCTGCTGTGTAGAACAGCTTTAAGCAGCAGCTACACAGTTGGCAGTCTTCTGAATCCACATTCATCAAGAAAGGAAGCAGCGTGTGTCTGTAGATCACAAATGGAGAGCGGCAGTGGTTTTGTTTTTTTAATTCTTGAGTTGGACTAAAGTTACGTTACATTTAATAATAATAATTCCAATATTTATATACTGCCTTTCTTGTCATTGGATTTCTCCTTTGACTTTAATTCTAGGCAGTTTACAATAGGCAGGCAATTCTAAACCAAGCGGTTTTTACAGTACAATAAATGTCCTAATCTTTCGTAGGATGCTTCTTTCCAGGTGTTTCCTTTCACGTTCTGGCCTCTCTCTGGCATTCCCCTCACATGCGTTGACTGACAGGCAACTCTCCCTCACAGAGTGCCAGCTGCAGCTTCCTCTCTCTCTCTCACAGAGGGTTTTTTGCAGCTTTGTCAGGTAGTCCTTGGCTTTGACCTTCAGGCATGTCCTTGGCCTTGGCCAAGACCTTGATCTTCAGGCATGTAAGGCTGCAGCTCTCCCGACTAAGCCAAACCTCCTGCCTTTATGCTTTTGAAATGATTGTCCTTTGCTGTTGCATATGTTAAATTTGTGGTATAAAAACGTTTAATCAGCTGCTCATTTTAATCCATATAATAGTGGGTTTTTATTGTATTTTGCTGTCGAGTTAATACTATGCGAAGTCCATGGTGAACTTTTTAGAATTGGCATACTTTATAGACCTTGTAATTGTATTACAGTTTATATTTTAATCAGTGTTACCTTGGTATTGTTTATGAAATTGTTTGCGAAATGGAAAAAGTTGTTTTGCTTAGAGATGCTGGTAAACCTCACCGTATTGTGAAGCGTGCGCACACACACAGTTGTACTATTATTTTACATTTAACTTTGAAAATGCAACAATGAGAGTACCTAACTAAGTTTATCTGTTTGTTTATAAAGGTGTCTATGATATAGTGAATAATCTTGGCTCTCTGACGGCTAGATTTATATTTTTGCCAATAGAGGAGAGTTTTTATGTTTACTTTGCTAAGGTTCTGGAACGAGGGAAGGATGTCAAGTTGCAGAAACAGGTACATTTGGTCCAATTATGCAGTAGTACAGATATATGCTTTTAAAGTAAAGGATAAAGAACATAAATCTTGGTGCTGTAACTATCTTGTGCTCCAGAAGGGCTTTAGAAGATAATTAGGGGAACAGAGAGAGTGTAAAATTCATTGTGGAATCATTATTAAAGATGACATGTAGATAATAATTGAAAACTTTGGCCCTAAAACATATGAAGATATTATGTAATTCTGTTCATCTCACTAAAATTATACTGGAGTTTATCGTTTTAAAATGGGACTTGGACTGCAGTCTGAAGCATGTACTTGAAGTAAATTTACCGGTAATTGAAATCAGTAGGACTTACATTTGCGTAAATATGTTTAGGATTGGGCTGTTGGCTCTTAAGAGTCTGTGTGATAGCATTAGCACTGTGCATATGTTTACTGCAGTCACTGTGGTATATCCATATATTTCTCAGCAGGAGATTATAAACCAGGTTCACTGAATGTTTTTGCTTTCCTCTGCTGCATTAGAAACTAGTTTGACACGTTTACGTTGGTGTAGCAGATTTGCATACATTTTCTGTTCTTTTCCTTAATGCTGGAATTGACGCAGACTAATGGCACAATCCTGTGCAAGTTTGCGCAGCCAGCCTAAATGGCTGGCTGCTGCATTCTATGTGGATTGTGGCCCGCACCAGCGCAGGCTGGGCTCACATCAGGGGAAGGGGATATTCGTCCCCTTCCCCCAGTGTAAGTGGTGCGGGCCTCAATGGGCCTCCTTGGATGCACGCCAGCTCTTTAGCTGAGCGTCATGGGACCTACCTGCGGTGGCTGGCGCAGGTCTGGGTCAGCAGCTAAGTGAGCGGCTACTAGCCTCCGCACTGGTGCCGCTTACTCGCAAGGAGCTGCAAAGGTGAGCGCTTGCTCTGCCAGCCCAAAGATAGGCAGAATCAGGCTGCTCTGTCTACAACTTTTAGCACATTCAGCATGGACATGTGCTTGCTATTAGAGTATTCATAGTTCTAGACATAGGCTAGCCTATGTTAATTATTATAATTTTCCTGCAACTAGCAAGATAAATATAGTGCATTGTAAAATCGAATTATTCTACATATAACTCAACATAGTATTCTTGGGTATGTTGTTTTGTTGTATATGTTGACTGAATACATTTCTCCCCCCCCCCCCCCCCAGGATGATATCTCCATGGCAGCAGCTGTATTAGAGTCACTGTTGAAACTAATGCTTCTGGTTGGCCTGACCATTACAGTTTTTGGTTATGCCTATTCCCAGCTGATGTTGGATCTTTATGGCGGTTCAATGCTCAGTTCAGGATCAGGTAATGTCAGATGATTACTATATTTCTGAAGAGTACATTCATGCAGAGCAGATTATTTTTGGAAAGCCTTTTCAGATTGCTGATCTGTTCATTTTGTAGATGTTCTACAAGTTCAGTTCAGATGTTTGTGTTTTCCCTTTATATTTTAGGTAATTTTTATTTTATTAGAAGTGTGTTGTGGATGGGTGGAAGTAGGTATAGTTACAATGTTTTGTTATGCTGTTTCTGGGCACGCTGGAGAAAAAGAATGCCTCTATGAACAGCAGTGTTGATTATTTATTATTTTATTCTTGATATGAAACCCTCTTGCAAATAGTAATTGTTATTTGAAGAAATAGAGGAAAATCCTGAGTAATGGTTTCAAATGTAAGCTGCTACTTAAAGTATTAGAATGTGTGTCTGGCTTCCTGGGATGAACATTGAGCCTTGTGGTTGTAAACATGTCAGTAGTTGGAAATTGATAAGCAACAATCATCTAAGGGCCTAACAGGCCACTGTGCGATCAGAACTCACGTTCCAGTGGCGCAGCAGCTTTTCTGTCATCGCAAGACACGGTGTGCTGTGGCGGGCCACCAGGCTGCCGCTGGAAATGGTGAGCGGCAGCAGCTGCATGACAGCAGCAATCCGGGATGACCTGGTGCTGGTAAATTTAGTTGCTGCAGGGGGTAGGTGGAATTGGCGGGGAGGGGGAAGAACAGGGTGGGGACTGAGACAGAGGGTGTGTGTGTGTTGAGGGTGGGAAGGGGTGGTTATTGGTGGCAGCAGCTTTGCCAATATCCTATCACCCTTCTTGGCCTCAATTGACCTCCCCTTGTCCATTCGGGGTTGTTCCAGCCAGAGTTGGTGCAGGTCCATGTAGACCTATCAGGGAAGCAGAAGCTTACCTCGAGGTAGCCAAAGCTCAGTGATAAAGGATATGTTTTGCATCCAAAGGACCCAAAGTTCAGTCCCAAGTATCTTCTCTTAAAGGTTTGCATGAAGTTAGGTTGGGAAAAAACTTTCCTAAAACTCTGGAGATCCCCAGCCATTTGAAGCAGGCAGTACTAAGCTAGATGGATCATTGGTCTGAATCAATGTAAGGCTGAATCATATCGTCTTGATCCATTTATCAGGATTTTGTTAAGGACTGACTCCTTATTTTCATTTGAAATTAATTTCTCAATAAGTACAATGTGTTGATCAGCTGTACTTTGGCATCTGCCATGTTCATGAAAATGGTGTATAAATTCTGTTAATTATACACAGATTAGCTGCAGCCATCTGGCTTATGATAGGTCTTTGATGGCCTTTCGTGCTGAACAGTCTACTTACTTTTACCATACAGTTTTCTCTGTGGCTCTCTCAGGCTGAGAAGTGGGATTACTGGTAACTGGTCAGCCCCAAATATAAAATAGTAATCCCTTTGGAAGGTAATTTTGTAAGCATAGTGGACTTATTTCAGTTTTAAGCATGGCATGCATTTTTTGCAGATCCTTTTTTTTTTTCCTGTTATGACCCAGGCATTATTTAACCCACATATGAATCGCTAACCATCTGCTTATCATACTGGGGAAAGCTCTGAAGTTAGGTAGTGCAGTATACTGCATCTTACCGTCCCAGAAAATTCCCTCTCTTGTCTGCTTTAGACAAATTAGTTCCCCTTTTGCACTCACAGGTCAGGCAGTCCAAGTTTGTGAGCCAAGTCAAAGTCCAAAAGCCAGTCCACATTCAAAAGCCAGTCAGGATCCTCAAGCCAGTCCAAGGTTGAAGCCAAAGCAGGTTCCTCAAGTCAGTCCAGAGGTCAGTCAGAAGTAAGTTCACAAGCCAGTCCAGAAGTTATTCAAGATCAGTCCAGAAGTTAGTCAAAGTACATCCACAAGTCAGTCAGCATATATCTGTCAGTCTTTCTCCTTCAAAGCTTTCCCCCTTCCTGCCTCCAGGTGCTCCTTTTATACTTGAGGACCTGGCTGCCTCTAGTGGCTGCAGCTGTGCAGCATACCTACTGCTAAGCCTAGGCTTTAACCCTTTATTACCCAGTTTTGCCAGAGCAAGGGGCCACTGTAGACACCACAACCTATCTCCTCAGAAAAAATAACATAAGAACTTAAGAAGAGCCTTGCTGGATCAGGCCAAAGGCCCATCTAGTCCAGCTTCCTGTATCTCACAGTGATCCCACCAGATGCCTCTGAGAGCACACAGCCAACAAGATAATCGGGGAAATCTTCCGCATTTTCCATTACACTTTCCATTCAGGAATCGGAAGGAATATTTTTCTGAATAGCATAGGCTGCAACTTGACAGTCTGGTGGTGGTATTATAATAATTTACTAATAACACTTTTATTTGCTTTAGTGTATAAAAATCAATAATGAAGGGTTTCCACTTTATTAAACTTGTCACAATATTTTTTTCAGGTCCAAGTCTCCTGCGTTGCTATAGTTTCTATGTCTTGCTGCTTGCTGTTAATGGAGTAACGGAATGCTTTACGTTTGCTTCAATGTGCAAGGAAGAAGTGGACAGGTGGGTTAAAAAAGTTATAACAAATGGAACTGTAATTTATTCTCTCTGTTATCACCAAAACACACAAAATCATAGGTAGCTCTGATGGTCCTGTAGGAAAAAGAAATCCAAAGGAGAGTTATTAGGATCAACTGGAAACACTACAAAATAATTCCTGATGCAAAGCAACAGTTATTTGCCCAGCCGTGTGTTATATTTTGGTTGGTCCTAATAAAAGCATAACTCTGCTTTTGGCTTTTGAATTTTTTTCCATGTTATTTATATCTTTGTATGAAGAAAATAATCCAGGTCGTATTGGTACATCCCTCAGAATAATAAAGGTGGCATGGCTAAAAAATGTAGTCAGTGTGAGTGATACATACTAGTGTCTGAACTGGTGTAGTTGACTTCCCTGCAGTCCATGAACTGCTGGATGTGATTCAGTTCTGATGTTCACCAATTGTCAGGGAAGCAACACACACACACACACACACACACACACACACACACACACACACACACACATTAACTGAGGTTTAGAAACTGACTTTAATTAGATTCTTATAGCAACCTCCTGGTTTTAGAAGTGGGTTTTCTCTGTGCCAGGTGCAAGGGAGTGTCAACGGGAAACAGGTTATCTTGTTGTCTTGTGCTCCCTGAGGCATCTGGTGGGGCCACTGTGTGATACAGGAAGCTGGACTAGATGGGCTTTTGGCCTGATCCAGCAGGGCTCTTCTTATGTTCTTATGTTCTTAGATACGTTTGTAGATTGTCATGACGTGACCAAATTTCCGAGTTGAAAATCAGCATATTGCCGGGCAAAACTCAGTCGTTTTAAAACTTTTATTCAAAATAAACAAGATGTTATAACAGCTTTACGTTTCGCCCAAAACATCTGGGGCATCATCAGAAGTAAAACAGCCTGTTGAGAGATACCCACTTATACTCAGAGCCGCAGGAACCCGGATGTATCTGGCTCACTGTGGAGACAGCGCTGCCGGCTGAGCACAGTGAGCCAGATACATCCAGGTTCCTGCAGCTCTGAGTATAAGTGGGTATCTCTCAACAGGCTGTTTTACTTCTGATGATGCCCCAGATGTTTGGGGCGAAACGTAAAGCTGTTATAACATCTTGATTATTTTGAATAAAAGTTTTAAAATGACGGAGTTTTGCCCGGCAATATGCTGATTGACTTTAATTAGGTTTCTTAAAGTGAATTTTGGAGAATCGGTAGGTAGGTGTTGGTTGCACAAAATTCCAAACCTGGGTGGTGAGCTAAGGATGTGAATGATCCCATCGCCTGTTCCTTAATTCCAGACATATTTTAGAAGTACTGATTCCATCGCCTGTTCCTTAATTCCAATTTAAGACATTTTAGAAATACTGGGAAGCCATATTTTCCCACTATGATAAGAAGCCTCAGAGAGCTGTGTGTTCCCCCTGTCCTCTGAATTCATGATTTTAAGCTTCTGGTTTGAGCTGTGCTACAGTTCCATGCTACATATGAATGCAAGGAACTGTAGTTTATTCAAATCACAGGGAGGTAAGATTAGGATCTGAAATCACAGTTTGGTCCTTTTTTTTTTTTTTTACATAACTGTGGTTTGAACTAAACGACAGTTCTCCAAGTTTGCATGAAACTGTGCTTTAATTGAAACTACGGATGGAAGCTTTAAACCTTCTCTTGAATGCAAAAGGAGTGGCGAGGGAGGAATGCTCATTGCTGCTTCAGTTCTCATCGTGGTTGAGATCGTGGTTTCCCATTACGTGAATTGAACCTGTTCGTATGTTTGAAATAGCCTTAGGTATCCAAACATTGGCAATCACTAATAGGAAGGGTCCTACGAGAAGGTGGTATGTGAATTAGTTACACTGACTGTATGCTACTGTCAGTGTATTCCACAAGTGCAGATGGATTCTGTCAGTGGATTCCACAAGTGCAGTTGGAAGCACTTCCACTCGTGCAAGGTAGTCAAGCTGATTCCCACGGATTCCCCTTTCCATTTCTGCCCACCATTCTGCATCCTATGTCTTATGAAGGGTTCCCCATCCCTCAAGAGGAACTTTTTGGGAGGCATAGGAGGCTGAAGTGGGGATGAGGAGTGCACAAGCTGTACTGTGTTCTTGGGGTACCATTGCACGTCTTGGGATCAAACCCAATGTTTCTTATATATCAAGGGATTGGGTTAAACTTGATGACGTGGGCAGCCCAGTCTAGCGCAAATTCCCCCATGCTGATGCAGCGGGGCCAGCATGGACTGCGCTGCATCCCACGAGGGAATTTAGAAGGTTGGAGGTCTCCTTGGGGTAAGGGGACATTTGTCCCCTTGCCCCGGGGAAAGTCTCAACCTGTACAACAGGTATACTCAGACCCGCACGAGCCATATGGCTGCACAAGTCCGTGTGGACCTGTGTCGGTGAATCAGGCCTGGGAGGAGGGATAGGATGCCGTATATGCTAGTGCCGCCTATCCTGCCCCTGTCGCCATCCTCCCCCGCCCCGTTACAACCTTTCCTGCCCTCCCCCGTCCTTCCCCTGCCCCTCTGCCGCTTGGCGCAGAACTCACTACATCCAGTGCATGCTGCTTCTTCTGCTGGTGCATGCGGGCTGGCACAGGCCTTCCCGCTGGCACCGGCAACTGCTATGCCATCATCACAAAGTGCTTTACGACAATTTTGCAATGGCTAGCATCGGTGCAGTGTCCGCTATGCTGGCACAGAGGCTGGCTAGGATTGTGCCCCAGGACCCAAGCTGGATAAGGCCACTTTCAAACTTCTTCATAGTTCATCTGTTTGAAGTCCTGGCAAATGTATGCTTGCTTGTTCATGCGAATTCTGGCAGGACATTTGTTTACCTTCAGCATGAAGCAACTCAGTTCACTGTGAGGGAATTGTATGTGCAAGTTCTTGCTTGGAATACTTCTGATAGTGGTTTCATTGTAAACGTTAACAATTTTTAGTATTAGGAGTTTTAATTAGTGCATACATCTGTTAATAATGTATGCATCATCTTAATTAGAATACTGTTTTTATGAAGCTCATTTTTAATTCCTTTTTGCATTTTATTCATTGCATTTCTAAGACTGTGACAGGTATTTCTGACTAAATTGAATGCTTATCCTCCTCTCAGTTTCTTGCACTTCATAGCTAATTGTCTTTTCTGTCTAGACTCTCTAGCTCTTGCTTAAAGGAAGGGTGGGTTTATGATTATTACTGCTAACTCGGGCTTGTTCATTGTCATAGAAAATGAGATTTAAAGTAACGCATTCTGAAACATTTGTATGAGAGAGTTCAATAGGAATAAAGAACTGATTAAAAATAAATTGTAACTCTATGCACCTATGATTATGGGTCTCGATAATAAAATAAGGTTTCAGACATAGGTTTATTTTAAAAATATGTTTGTATTGTAGTATAAAAAAAGTGAAATTTCCCTTGCAGGAAGAAAAGAAAATGCAGTAAAAAAATGAGAATTGTTAAAATGCCAGGTCCTGGTGGATGTTGAGTAGAATGGTGTAAAGAATTTAGTTATATTTTCATCAAATGCATGTTAGAAATATGGTATATATAAAAGTGGTGAAAATGTAGCCACTGCCATTCATTCAAGAGCCGTACTTGGGAACCGTTTTGACGAGGGAGAAAAATTGACCCACCATCCCTGACATTGGTTGACTTGGCTTCTATTAGTAGCACCCTCAAAATACATAGATAGACATTGTGTCCTCCCAGAGATCTTTACAATGTGCAGGTCCTCTTTTCATGTGCAATGCTAAAGATTTGATTAATTCACGATAATTCTAATGATTTGATAAATGAAACGAAATGCAGTCGTTTCAAGGTGTGACTTAGCCTTTAAAATGCAGCCTGTGTCTGAAGAAGGAGCAACAGCTCATAGGATGGTCCCAGTGACAGCATCAAGGCCTGGCTGGTATGCTAATGTTGTAGCTGTGACCTGAATTCAGTCCCATAGCTAGCACAACACCAGCTGCCAGGGATGGCGCACTCCATTGTAGCCTTGGTGTGGCGCATTATACAGAAATGTACCATCCTGAAACCTTTTAGTAGGCCCCATGAGCTTCTTCTTCAGTGCCCCTGTTTCACTCTTGTAATAGTTGGAAGTTCTAATGCACAAAGAGTGTCGACACAAATCACAATTTATGCTACAGTATCTGCAGCAGGTACATAGACGGAGAAGAACATCCTGATCCTAACTTGCCTTTATAGAAAGTGTCCGCTGCCGAAAGCAAAACTCCATGATGCTTTGAGGTTTTGAACTACAGGATTGTACAGTGTACTCTGCCAGCCAGCTGCTGTCAGTGCAATTGAGAGAAAGGCTTTTTCATTGTACTGTATTATATTCATTTGCTTTTAGTCAAATGTAACACACCTTTAAGGTTGTGGATTTGTCAGATGTGATTAATTGGAAACTACAAAACCAGCCAAGATATCCTCTGGTGGAAGACAGCATCCTTAAAGATGCTCATTTGCAGCATCCAAATCTAAGGGTATAATGTTGAATTAATCCTTCTTTTCATGAATTACTTATTAGTTCACAGTTCCTGTAGATATGTATCTTTATGAACTAATGAAGCCGTCTTGACACAGTACGATTGTGAATCAAGTAGAGATATGAACTGAAGGAAATTTGAGTAAAATGTGGGTTTTGAATGGGCCATGGCAAAACATTCCAATAAACTGAATGTATGTTTGGGGGGAATACTATATTTGTAAATATTTTGATTATTGAGATGCAAATATATACTTCTAAGCCACGGTCTACAGAGCAGAGAAATAAATATTGACAGACAATCACTTAAGACCCAAATACTTCTATTCAGCATAATCAGTGTTATTTTAAGACCAGCTGCTCTAGTTGGCATATGTGTAATTTCACTGATAACATGATGCTCTCAAGAATTTTCATGAGCTCTCCATTTGCAAACTAAAGTTTTGTGGCCATTTGACTAAAACTGTATTTAATTCTGAGATTATAAAGTATTCCTAAAGTTGCATTTTGTGCTGTTCTGCATGTGGTTGCGTAAGGAGCTGGACAACAATGAGGTAGTGTGACAGTTAATGTGTGACACCATGTGAAATGTGTTGGAGAAGCACAAAGAGAAGTCAGATTTCTGTTTAGATTTCTGTGGGCAAGATCCTTGTGCTATTACTTCTTGTGCACAACCCCCCTTACTTGAGCAGAAAGACAGCTGAGGGTTCAGCCTGGTATTTACAGCAACACATTGACACGCCATATCTCAGTAACAGCTCAATGCTATTCGGATGCAATTTTCTGCTGGTTTTCCTTTCCTCATTGTTCCTTATGACGTCACTCCTACCTGCCTATGCCAACTCTGTCATTGGCATAGTGTTTTTTCTTGCATGTCTGTTGTCTGACAGAGGGGTTAGGATATGATGTATGTCGATTCCTCCTCTTCCCTCCCAAGTCACACCCCAATCTCCTCCCTGTTTGGCCTCTCTGCTGGCAGAGTTGCGCTGGCATCTGAGCCTACGTTGGGATGACATTTTTCCAGAGTTGTGCCAATGTCTGTGGCACATCCATTGGCGGTTAGGCTTCTACACTGGCAGGGCTGCACCAGCGTACATACATTGGGGTATCTTAAGGATAGGATTGTGCTGTAATTCATGCAAGAACCCTGTAAAGTAGATCAGCATTATCATCCTCACATTATGATACTAGTAGCTTGCCTGTAGCCGAGTAATGACTGAGGAGAAATTTGAATTGGGGACTTGCTGAGCCCCATAACAATTACAGACATGTTTGTTACAAAGTTGCTGAAAGAATTACACTACTTGCTGCACAATCATATGCATATTTCCTTAGAAATAAGACCCCTTGTTTCCAACAGGTCTTGCTTCCAGGTAAGGGTGCACAGGATTGCAGCTTTAGACTTACATGGGAGTAAGCCCCTCTGAATATAGTAGGACTTGTTTCTGAGTAACCCATGTATAGGATTGCACTGTTAGCTGCAATCCTATACACACACTTGCCTTGGGGTTCATCCAGTTGAACTCAGTGAGGCTTGCTTTTGAACAGACATGCATAGGACTGTACTGTTAGTAGATGTTGTATTTATATCTTGTTTTACTGCTTATTTCATGTTGTTCTCCCATTATGGTCACCGCTTCAGTTGTGTGACTGGTTAACACATATTGATGGTCCCATGAAACCATTGAGACAGGCACATACGTAACCAGACATAGGTTTGCTGCACAAGCTATCCAAAAATAATGCCTTGTTTCTTCTCCTCCACTGCCCATCTCAGAAAGTAAATTGTAAGTATTTTACTAGTAATGGATGCATACTGAAACTATAACATTTTCCCCTTGATGTTATTTTCCTCTTAGGTATAATTTTGTCATGTTAGCTTTGTCCTTCATATTTTTGTGTATGTCGTATTTCCTGACCTATTGGAAAGGCAGCATAGGATTTATCCTTGCAAACTGTTTCAACATGGGGATCCGAATAGCACACAGCATCCACTACATCTACAGATATTTTGGAGAGAGCCCTTACAGACCTTTAAAGGGCCTGCTCGTTTCACCCTTGCTGATAGTTGTCTACGTCATCAGTGGAGTGGCCACTGGCATTTCAGAGGTGAGTGTTGCAGTCTCGTTATTTTGTGACACTTATGGGTCCAATCCTATCCAACTTTCCAGCGCCAATATAGCTGCAATGCAGCCCCAAGGTAAGGGAACAAATGTTCCCATCCTCCCACCGCAGGATGCAGTCAGTGCACACTCGGTTGGCACGGCTGCATTGGTGCTGGAAATTTGGATAGGATTGGGCCCTTACTCTGGAGCTGCTTCTTGGCATGAACTATCCTATGGCTGTAGGGATGCTTTGCAAAAATATAGTTTGGTAAGAAGAATATTAGTGAAAACGTATTACTGAAAATAGAAACATGGGGTTTATTTTGCCACTGCACCAGAATGTTAACATTACCATGGAAAAAAACTAATGTGTGCTTTCTTTGTAGGTATTCCTGTGCTGTGATAAAGGTTGGATGGCAAGATTAATTCACATTGCCGTGGGAGCATTGTGCTTTACAGCAACCCTTGCTAGTATATGTTTCACAGAGACCAAGCTGATCCATTTTGTTAGGACACACTTCTTGTCAAGATATACCAAAGAAGAACAAAAATGATCGTGTGCAAATTCTTGTGAACCTATATGTATATGTTTGCTACAGAGGCTTTATAATATGTTAATATATACATGGGGAAATAACATACATTCTTGGTAACAGGGTAAAGATTTGAGTTCAAAGGTATGTTAGGCTGACAGGTTTGCTTCAGATTATGAAACTATGCCAGGGCAAGCAACTTGGTAAACAAAAAAGTACTGTATATGGTGGTATATATGGTGTAAGCTGGTGGTTATTGCTGATTAGTCTATTAAAGGAAATATTATGCAAAATCCATTGTTAGATTGTTGGCACAAGTCCGTGGCTAGTGAACATAACTATCCCTTTTTAATCTCCTACCTGTAAAATGTTTTGGAGACTAGAGGTGCTGCCCGTCAGTTTAATTGCTGCTTAAAATGGACAGCTGTAAAAAAGTTTTGCTCCCAAATTTACTTCCAACCAAACAGAAAAAAATAAGTTTTAAGTATATGTTGTAATAACAGATTTAGATTGTCCAAAATTTCTTACGTCCAAGCATAATTATGTGTTGGCTTTTGGCTCATTTTGGGATTGTTTTGATTTTACATTCTTGCGTCTGAGCCTTTAGGGCACTCTGTGATATAGTCAAGCGTTTCCTGAAAATTCTTGCAGTCTTGACAAGCACCTCTGCCCCCCCCCCCAAAAGTGCTTTTTGTATCACATGCTGCAAATCCCTCAGCTACATAGAGGTATCTTTGAAGAAATTTAGATGATAATTTGCACTCATGTATCCGGATTTTTCCAGTCGTTCTTTTTTCATAATTGAAACACTATTGCCTAAAGTTGTTATTAATACAACCGCTAGAATAGGAATAAAAGTACACCTCTGAGAGTGTTGTTTAAAATGGACATTTTCATACATGAATTGCCAGGAGGGACTTCGTTTAAATTGTATGAGTATTAAAAAGGAAATGAAATTGCTTTACGCAGACACTTAATGTTTTTATTCTGAAGGATGGAGTATATGTTCTAAGTTGAAAACAATGCATTGGAATACAGTATAGCATATTAAAAGCCTTATGGTGAGGAAGAAGAGTATCTGAAGAATTTTAACAAAAGCCAGAATACAGTGTTACCAAATTATGGTATGGGCAAACCAATTTGTTGTCAATAAAACTGAAACATGAAAAGCATTAAGAACATAATTATTTAATATAAACATCTCTTGTGTTATTTAAAGAACATGAATAAAGCATAAAATTGATTGTTTCTATAAAATATGTAGAAAAATGTGTTTCTTCCAGTCTGGAATATGGGAGACATTTATAAGTATAAAGGAAAGAAAAGTCTTGCATTTGAAATGAGAATTGTAGCAATCTGAAGCCACAATTGGTGGATTAAAATAAGCAACCATTGCTTAACTGGAAGGCCTCTTTGTATTTAGCATTTCTAACATGCACGTGTAAAAGGTCTCATGTGTACATGTAACAATGTATGTTTTCTATAATGTGTGTGAGATGGGGTATTGGCTGCTATAGGTCCACACTTTTGCTGCTGTGTGAAGCAGCCTCGGGTCATAAGAAATGTAAAAAGCAATTCAGATTGTTTCTACAGAGTATTAATTAAGTATGTTATTGCTCTAGCTATAATGCAACCTCCAGTATGGCAATATTCTCCATTTAAGGATGCGGAAAACTGAAAGTGTGGGGATCAAAGCATTACTATGATTTCAAACTGCAAAAAAATGAAAGCTGAAACTGCAGACCATTCTTTGGTGGGCTGCCTATCTTTTGGATTGCTGGATTTTGGAAGCTCTGACTATTTTGTAGCATTAAGGCCTAACAGCCCAATCCTACCTAATTTTGCACACGGCGATACAGTGGCGCTAATGTGGCATCCACTGTATTCTGCAGGGGCGTTTTGGTCCCCAGGGTAAACCCCTGCTTCTGCCATGGGTCAAGATGAACCTGTGCCAGCGATATCATAGCGAATGTGGATTGGGAACGGGAAGGGGATTAGGATTCAGCAGGCACCGCTGCTGCTGAACCCGCCCACTTCCCAGGTTGACCCACCCTCTTCCCTCGTTGAATTTGCTAATCTTTAAGATGCCACAGGACTCCTTGGTTTTACTATGCAAAGGAAACATGAGCTGCCCTTCTCGAATTTTTAAATTCTTCAATTTTTGATACAGTCTTAATATGTGCTGTTGAAGTTCTAGCTCTTTTTTGTTTAAGGAAAAGTATGATCTTTTATTTTATTTTCATGAAGATATGTTTTCTGGTACAGATTTGAAAATGAAGACAACCAGTTTTTATTTACCAGCCTATCTGAATTTTATTATAATTAAAAAATAAGCAAATCTGCCTTTGTTCTGTTAAATCTTTACAATTGTTATTCATCTAGATCTGCTGCTGCATAGACTTCAGCTATCATCCATAAAGTGAGGTACTATGGTTATGTGTGTATTTTTATAATGAAAATAATTAAGCACTGTGGTTTTTTAAATCCTCAAAATGGAGATTGATGAAACGTAGAGGTTGAGTTCAAACATGCATTCATAATATGTTGACTGACATAATTGGTATGATTTAACCTGCGAAACAGTCATCGCATCTAAGATGCCACTGAGCAGTCCAATACTGTGTTTTTCAGTTGCGCATTTAATATGGTCAACTGTCAGTCATTAAATAATAAATCAAGTGATGTACAGTATATGCAAATGTGAACTAGCCCTGTTGGAAATTGTTTTCCATTCAACAACTGAATAGTTACATCTGGTGCCACCGGGAGCACAGGAAGCTGCCTTATCCTGAGTCAGGATAAGTCCATCTAGCTCCGTATTGTTGACACTGACTGGCAGAGACTCTCCAGGGTTTCAGGCAGGAATTTTTCCCTGCCCTACGTGGAGCTGCTGCCAATTAAATTTGGAATTTTCTGCATACAAAGCAGATACTCTTCCACTGAGCTATATAGCCTGGCAACACACTTCTGGGGGCAGAATTATTTGTACTTGAGCATAAACACCAGAGAGCTGTGGGTGCCTTATGTCATCGTGTCATCTCAGCATCTCTCTTAACTGCCCCACATAATAGTGCTCAAGGAATAACTGTCAACAATACAGTGTTGAGAAACATTGCAGATTTCTTTGGCTGGGGAGAACCTGGACAAAGGAAGGGCTTTGTACTGTAGGCAATTTAGTCAGGGGTGCTAGACAGGTGCAGAGACTTGGTTGAAGTGCTAAATACAGAGTATGAGATATAGCAGGGGTGGCCATACTGCAGCTTTTGAGCCACATGCGGCCCTTTGATGTACTGTATAATATGCAACTATCCAAAATATGTTGGCTGAGCTCCTTTTTTGCAACACAATTAATATAAAAGGTAAATAAGAATTTTTCAAGCTTTATAGTTATTTACCAAGTATAAACTCCACTGAATTAAAGCATAAGTTTAATGTTCATGGTGAGTAAATATATTTAAGAACTTAAATGCTTCTTAAATATTGCAGCTCTCAAACATCTGAAGTTTATCGTATGTGGCTCTTACATTTAAGCAAGTTTGGCCACCCCTGAGATATAGGATGGCTGAAGAAAACAGTAGGCAGTAGGAGCCCAGGAGATGCAAGGTTCAAGAGAGAGTAGCTGACAAAGATGAAAGGGGAAGTGGAGAAGAATTTCACATAGATTTAAAGATGAAGGGCTGGGTTGGCAGGAGCAAGCTATGGAGACTGGAGACCCAAGAAGCCAAAAGTGGCAGAGGACCAAGGAGAAGACAATCGAGGAGGGCTGAATTTCACTTAATGACTTGATTGGGCTAATGAGCCAAGTATTTTTATTCTAGATCCCTAGAATAGATGAATGACCAGACTTTTTTCTGTGCCATATGTATGAAAAGGAATTTGGGCTTAATAGAAAATTGCAATTGCTAATGAAACATCAAGGATAGCAGGAAATATGTTGTTTCAAAATGTGAGGGGAGAAGATTCCGAATATTAATTTGCATCATCAGTCAGTGTTCAATTACTCCATGGCAATCAGTTCCACTATTTTGTTTTAGTTTTCGGCCGAACAGCCATGGAATATCAGGGGAATGCAGCAATAAAGGACCTAATGGATTCATTAATGAAACACTGTTCTAATAGCTATATTAAGAAGCTTGCATTAAAGCCCTTAATATTCTTAAAAATGAAGGAAATTGGCTCAAATTCTGCCCATTGTTTGTATGTCTTTGCTTATACACAGTTAAATCACGAAGATGTTTACGTTCTACTGACTTTTGCCCTTGGCAAATGTAGCTACTCTTGGAGGAGTGAGCTGAGCTGCAAATAGAAACCATCTGGCAGTGCTTGCATGGCTGAATAGGTGTTAAGGAACAATCCTCCAACCTCCTTTCCCTCCCCCATATTTTAAAAGAGCCTTTACAATTCTGGTAATAAAGTCCTTTTCAAAGGCTGGTTTGAGGCCTAAACCAAAGCAACTGGTTTATGGGATGGAGACCAGACTCATGCTAAAGAGATTTCAGATGGAGCTAAGAGTGTGCTACTGAGAGGTGTTGCTTTGTGTTTTCATTCGGTTGATGCAGCAGAGTCTTGCAGATACAAGAGTAGACCACCATATGAGCGGACTGCCTCTAAGGCAGATGGGGAGTGGGAAGACTTGCACCTATTTGCAAATTGTTTCTGGGAGTCAAAGGGTCCAATCCTTTCCCCCAACAGCCCAGACCATGCAGCACCACCAATGGAGTGTATGTTTCATGAAGTGTATGTAATCTTTTTTACTTATCTCTAAGTAGGCCACCTGGTCTTCAATGGGTCTCCTTGAACCTTCACCAGTTCTTTAGCTGGTGTAAATCCAAGGAGACTTTTCAGGGCTGGGAAGGAGGAATAGAATCTCAGCGTGCATGACTGCTGCCAAGTTCTTTGCCTTCCCACCCCTGAACTGCCCCGGCCATTCCCACTCCCTGACCTTATCCACCCATGGTCCTCCCCTGATCCGCCCCTGCTGCCAACTTACCAACGACGATGGGGGACAGAGGTGGTTCAGTGGGCTGCTGTTGCCCACGCATGGCCTCCTGCTGTTTTCCCTGGCAGTCACGTCCCAGCAAATGGTGGAGCAGCTTTCCTGCTGTCAGTCTAGATCTGTCAGCGTACTGTAAGCCCTCGATAGGATTGGGTTGCCAGGCTGCAATCCTATACACACTCACCTGGGAGCAAGCCCCACAGAAGTTAATGAGATGTACTTCTGAATAGACAAGTGAAGAATTGCACTGTTAGAGTCACTGGTCAGAGTCAGGAAAAAGATGATCTACACAGGCTGACGGCAGTGGCACACATGGGACCTGGAAGTCCCATGAGCTTGGAAGAGCTCACTGGATTATGGTATCACATCACATACAGTGCCATGTTGGGGAATTAAAAAATACGGACGCAAGAAGGAGCACCAGTTCTCCAGTGGTTCCAGGGCTGGGTCAGTGTGATCAGCTGGTAAGCACCTCCCTCCTGGGCAGGCAGGGTCAGATGATCCAGTTTTCCTGGGAGGGGAGGGGCTCCCTGGTCCCCAGACTGACCTTGTCTCGTGATTAGGCAACAGGGTCTGTTGGTTGCTCCTCAGAGAGCAACTCCCCCCCCCCCAAAGAAAGCATTTACAAGAGAAAGAGGAAGTAAAGGACATGCTGGGGAGAAAGGATAAGGGCAGAAAGGAGGACAACAGCTCGGGATCGATGATTTCTGAGGGGTGAGTGTGTGCCTCACCCCTTCCTTTCCCTATTCTCCCCGGCCTAGGGAGTACAATCAGTAGAAGGGAGTTTTAATCAGTACAAGTTGGATATTCAGAATCTCTGGGAGGCAACGTACAGAAGCAAGAAGGAACACCAGTTCTCACATTTGAGACTATGCAAGTTCTGGGGCTGGGAAGACCATTGAGGATCAAGGCTCTGCAAGGTCTCTCAGGGGAGGGCTTGGAGCTGAGCTGACAGTTGGAAAGTAATTTTGCTTGCAGTCAAATTGCTTAATGATAGCACCTTTACTGTCAGTGCTAATTTGCACGAGACATCTGCCTATGTTTTTACTAAAATTAACTTCTAACCTGATAAATTATCTACTACGACATGGTGAGCTCTTTGGTTCTTCTGGTACTCTGCTTTTTGCACACACTCTGCAGCCTGGATTACATGAATCAGTGTACAGTTTACAAATGAAATGGAAGTTCTTCTTTTTGTGAGTTCTTGGAGTAGATTGCTTTTGGGGACCCCATGCAGCCGCCCTCCAGCAGCCTGATGTCATACCAGTTATGTTTTTTTGTTACATCTTTCATAAAACTGAGTTTTCTGCGAAGTGTTTGACATAATGATTATTTAGAGTACACTGAGAGTTTAAGCTAGTCCCTGCACCAAAAATGGCATTCAGCAATTCCCATTTTTGTGCAGAGGCTTCGCAAGTCATACAGCTGTTGTTGTACACCCTGGATGGGAGCCCCTTGCCCATTCCAGCTTCCTGGTACACCTATTGTGTTGTAGAGAGTACACATGTGTTGCATGTACTACACATCAATATTTTTACATGTAGATATTTAAAAATACATACCACATGAAATCAACCCTGAAAATACAAGTAAGGCTGCCTGTGCAAAGACAACTGGGCCTGTATTCCTCTGACATGTGGTAGACATAGTCACATGAAAAATGGATCTCAAGCACTACCAAATGTGCAAATTCCTATAAAACCTTTCATTTTGTTTTTTAAATCAGTACAAGTTAGATATTCAGAATCTCTGGAAGGCAAAATTCAAGACTTTGCTCAACTCAAGGTTCAGAAAGACTGCAATATTCAATTAGCAAACAGTGCGCAATCTTTTAGGGGTATCTGTTATCAGCTTTTTAATGGTCGAGAGAATGCTCAGGCCAGGGTGTTGTTGATAGTTTAAAAATATGACATGGAGGAAGCACAAAGGAGGAAGCAAGAAGCGTAAACTTTTTTTTTAAATACTGCTTGGTTTATTCTCTTCTGTGGAAGTACTGAACAATTGCAGCGTTTCCAAGGAGTAGGCTTACCATATCGCCGACTGGGACGTTCCGTTTTGCCCTTAAGGGAGGCGGGGGGAGGGGCGATAGAAGCCAGAGCAACGCTCCGGCTTCTATCGCCCCTCCCCCCGCCTCCCTTAAGGGCAAAACGGAACGTCCCGGTCGGCGATATGGTAAGGCTACCAACGAGACAACCTAGTATACACTGGACACTTGTATCCATGAAACTTTAAACTTGCTCGAGCTGACTGTTCTATATTTGTAGTTGGGGATTTCACATAAGACTTCACAACTTGTCTGTAATAATAATAGAGAATAAGGTTGCAATTAAAAAATAAATAGCAATAAAATTGCTAGCAGATCATAATTTTGTAAACATTGTCTCTGAAGTCAATAATGTTAAATTCATTCTCTTGTTCCTTAAGTAAGTCTGAACTGGTTCTTTGATATTCTGAGAGTCAAACTACACATTATGCAAAATGCATCATGAGGACTGGTAATTTTTGTTTTTTAAAAAATTATTATTATTATTATTAAAATTTATACCCCACTTTTTTCCCCCATGGGGGGACTCAAAGCGGCTTACAATAAAAACAAATCATAAAATACAAAATTAATACACAGAGATAATAAAAACATTGAATATATAATATTAAAATATTTTGCATTAGAGGGTGCAAAATAATGCAGAACATTGGTGAGAGGTAGGGTGGGATTCTAGGACCTTGTCTCTACCACAGTTCCAATTCCAATCGCGCCCTTGCACACTATTTTATATAGGAAAAAAAGGATTCCATTACCCATTTTTTAGTCTAAAATAGAATGCAGGAGGGCTGCAATTTGGATTGAAACCATGGCAGCGTCAGCGTTTGAAAGCCCCTCTATGTCCTTTTGCATTTCTGCCCCGTTTCATGTCCCGTCAGCTGTTATTTTACCCCCCCCCAACATTTCACATTATGCCTTCTGTGTAATGTAACCCCTGCATAACTGTGTAACCCCTGCTAACTGGGCAAGAGGCACTTTTTCAATTGGTGCTCTTATATTTAGAAGGGGGGGAGTAACTGCCCCCTTTCACCCCAGCACAGTATCTTTTCTGGTGGCTGTTTGCTGGTGCTCTTCTGCATCTTTTTTAGATTGTGAGCCCTTTTGGGACAGGGAGCCATTTCATCATTTGATTTTGTCTGTAAACCACTTTATGAACTTTTTGTTGAAAAGCGGTATATAAATAGTGTTGTTATTATTATTATTATTATTATTATTATTATTATTATTAATAATAATAATAATAATAATAATAATACATGTCTAGTTTGACCCTGATTTAAGTCTGCCCATTTATTATATCTCCCATTAACATACTTTCCATATTTCTCTTCTGTTATATATTGGAGAAAGGAAGCATACCTTTATTTGGACACCCATTATTGATCAGTTTCCTTTGTCCATTTATTTTTCCTCTAAATTTATCAGATACCAATGTCTCAGTAGTACAAAGTAGAAGGTGGGATTAGGCCTGCCACACTTCCTGCTCAACTCCTCACAGAAACATCTCCTCTTTGCAGTGATAAGTTGCTTCAATCTTAGGGGGTGGGTGGGTGGGGAATGTGTGCTTTTTCTAAAAGAAACCAAGCAAGAAAGCAGGCTTTCATACTCATATCGTGCCCTGCATTTCCATGAATCATAATCTCACTCATGGCACTGCTGATTTCTAAGCCGCCTCCTTTTAGGCTTAAATATCTTTATCTGAATCTTTGGTTTGGCAACCAAAGATATAACTGAGATATTAGAGTTCAAAACAATCATTCTGCCGGGAAAACTCCGTCATAAAATACACTTTATTATTAAAATTTTGATGGTAAAACTTTACGTTCCGCTCCCAACATTGAAAGCATCCTCAGAAGTCTTCAGCTACACCCTTCAACCAGCTATAAAAGCCTTCTCCTCCCAAATATTTGCATTACAGTTAAGTCTCTCACAACTGATCTTCATTACCAATTTCCAGGCTCTTGCCTGCAACTCCCTGGTTCGTGGGTAAATTCAACAGTTCCACTCAAAACTTACAAATTGCACAGGTCCTGCATTCTTCCTAGCTTAAAGTAACCTCAACTACTCCCATTAGAATGCTGATTCTTAGTTCTGCTGCTTGTATTCCCTTGGTAGCCCTACAATTTGCTGCCACTGAAACCCACACACTCCTTCAACCCCCTCCTCATCATGCTGGTTGGAATAATGTTATTGGTTCATGTCTTTCTAAAACAGTGGTGGCCAACCTTTTTATGACATGTGCCACTTTTAGTTTTTTTGTATCTTGGGCGTGCCACAAAAATAAATAAATAAAGTAAATAAATAAATAATAAATAACCATGTTTTTATTTTATTAAATAAATTATACTTTTAGCCTCACAAATTGCGTGTTTAGTTTGTGTAGTTTGACCCTTAATTTTGCAGTCCTTAGGATCCTGGCCAGTCAGAAAAGATAGGAGGGGAAAAAACAGTATACATGTATATGAGAAGCCTAGCATGTGGAAGAATATTAAGATTTGCAGTTTTTTTTAAATCATCAAAGTAGTTTTGTGAGAATCAACACAGCCCCCAAAGTTGCAAGCTATCAATTCTACATTCTTCATCAATAAAAAAACGGATTCTACACTGTCACTGTGCTGGTGTTTCAGAACTACAAGGCTAAGAAGAGGTTTCCCCAAGCTGATCCACTTCACAAAATAGTGCCAAGCAGTCACATTTTAGCCTCATTTGAGGCTGAGAAATACAGTAGTAACTTTGCCAAATGTGGCTTCATGAATGACTGAGAAGGGATTTGAACCTGGATTTCCCTAATCCAAGCTCAGTCTAATCATTACTGCACTAGTTCTGAAGGAACAACCTGTTTTCCACCAGTTGTTTGGGTTCACACCCTGTTATTCTACTAATTACAACTGGGTCTGCCCTCAGGCAGCTTCACACATTATTTATTGGCAAGATTTTTAGGTGTGGACTCAAAATGTAGTGCACGGAATACGACACACACACATGCCACAGTAACATACTCAGAAGCAAACACATTACAGGCAAACGTGCCTAACTCAGCCCTCATGCAGTTTTTGCAAAAAAAAGTTAAGAAAAACTCTTCAGGAACTGAAGAGTTTAGAGAAGTGCATCCTCTGTGCACTCCAGTCCACAAACATTCATCAGTACAGGATTTCTACGCACAACCCGGTTGTGAATACAACTGGGCAGTTGCAAGGAGACTCAGCCAAGCTAAATTGATATTCAGAAATGTCTAGAGCCCGAGGCAGAGAATATCCAGAGGGGTGGCCACGTCAGTCTGTTATAGCAAAGGGGGGGGGGAAGGAGTCCTATTGTGGTAGGTACTATTGACAGCGCAAGCGTATGGTATGCATGTTGTTTACTCTGAAGTAGGTCCTACTATATTCAATGGGCTTACTCGTACTCCTCCTGAGTTGTGAGCATACGACTGCGCTGTACTGTATATTGTGGCATAAACTTTTGTGCCCACTTCGTCACAGGCATGAGGTGTTTGTGTAGCATGCGCACGACACCTTGCGAGGAAGGGGGAGTAGTCCAAGGGAGGGAGAGACCATAAAAATAAAAGGCAAAGTTGGTACGACGGCACCGCTTCCCCTCAGCCAGCCAGGGCTGGGCCTCCGCAAGCGCCTTCACCTCTTCCAGGCCCGGATTACCCAGCGGGCCTCTCTCCGGCACAGACGCGCTGAGGCGGCAGCTCAGGAAGAGGAAAATGGAATAAACAACCCCGCCGTTGCCGCTGCTGGGATCATTAACCAGCCTGGCCGAGCTCCCTTCCCGTCGCGGCGCTGCCTCCCTCCTCACCTCGGCAGGCTCATTCGACCCCCTCCAGAGAAGCACAAGCTCCATCCCTCCCCCCCCCGCCGTCTCACCGCTTCGGACCTGGAGGGAGAAGCTGAGGCTCCGCCAGGTCCGCGCAGCTCCGGAGGCCAGGAGAGAGCGTCCTCTCGTCACGCCAGCTTGGCCTATACTGCCCAGGCCTGAGCCGGTGATTTCGCACATGCGTACAACGCATCGGCGTTGTACGCATGTGCGAAATCGCCGGCTCAGGCCTGGGCAGTATAGGCCGAGCCGGCGTGACGAGAGGACGCTCTCTTCCGGCCTTCGGAGTCGCGCGGACCCGGAGGGAGAAGCCAGGAGGGAGGCAGGCGGCGGGCAGGCGGAGTGCCACCTGACGGACCTTCCCGTGCCACTCTGTGGCACGCGTGCCGCGGGTTGGCCACCACTGTTCTAAAACTAAAACCGTGGATGGAAATACTTTTGCAACTGGATGAAAAGGACACCAAGCCTGTTAGAGATGTCCTTCCCTAATGTTTAGGCTTACCAGATCTCCAACCGGGACAGACTGCTAGACCTTTAGGAGAAGGAATGTGGGCAGGTGTAGCTTGTTAAACCTTAGAGCACAATCCTAGGCATGACATGCCTAGGATTGTGTTCTATGGGTTTAACAAGCTACACTTGCCCACATTCCTTCTCCTAAAGGTCTAGCACTCTGTCCCGGTTGGAGATCTGGTAAGCCTACTAATGTTCCCTGGATATTTTTTTATGTGCAAACTCTGACAGACTGTGGAAAGCAGATATGTATTTTTCTCTGAATTTTAATCACATTTGCCTTCATGACTTATGTACGTTAGGTTTGCTGCCAATTTAAAACCTCTCCCAGATACTCAAAAATCTGTTTAATTATTCTGTTGTATGTGGTACGCTCACTAATCCTTCTGATTCTGCAACTGTAGAACAGTCTTGACGAAGGCAGCCCTTTGTTCTGTGGAACTGTCAACTTGAGTGAGGCTGAGGAAGGCTCGAGATGGAACATGTGCTTGAGAGCTAATTGCTAATAAGGAGAATGAGAAGCGTTTCTTCAGAAACAATAATGGGCTGTGCTGTTTGAAAGAGTGACTAGAGAAATAATAAAAACATGACTTAGAAAGTGAGTGCATTTCACTTAATTTGTGGGAAGTAGGACCCCCTTCTCCTCTGTCGCTCCTATGCACCTGGATGTGCACGCAACATCAGCTGAAAAAGAATACCGTAGTCATTGAAACTGGCCAGAAGATTAAACATCGCCTGTGCTGAACATCGCCTGTGCTGAGCATCGCCTGTGCTGAACATGGATGTACTTACTGTATACCTATGTGGCACATTAGTTCCCTGACTGGTGGATGATAGCCCTGCCTACCAAAAAGGCTGTCCATGTCAACTAGGTAGTCAGTGTGATATACAGTAGGGGTGGGGGGGGGGGTAGGACACTGAAAGAGAACTTATACGTATCTCTGCACATCCTCAGTTCTCCAGAGACAACACTGCTTTTCCTTCACTTCCTCAAACATGGCCCGGTGAGTGGTTTCACTAGCTGCTGTTCTGTGAGCTGATTGACTTCTGCAAGCAAAAATTTGTATCCAGTCCTGTTTAGAGTGAAACAATGAGAGGTCTTCCTTAGTTATGGCCCTGAAAGCTCCAAACCAGGATGTAAGTAAATGCAGGGAGGTGGGGCTGTCCAGCAACAGCCAGAATAAGTGTACGTAGCCACATGTCCTAACTTGGTATTCTATGCCAAGTTAGCCCTTTTGACTGAATCTCAGGTTAATTGTGGCATGCAGTAGCTTAGCTGCCATAGGTAGGGAGGCCCTCCGCCCCAGGCGGCATGTGCGGTCTCCTCGCAAGGAGCGGTCATGTCATTGTCTCCTGGCATTAGCCGGGCTCTCCCTCCTGCTCTCGCTTCCTTTAGGCTCCAAAGGGAGTCTTTTCAGAAGCGAGGCAGGGGGCGAAGTGACGTGGGGGACTGGTGTGACTGCAGGGGGTGTGTGACTGTGGGAGGTGGTGGCATGATGTCACCTGGCCATGGGCGGCACGGGGTCTAGTGACCCCACTGGTAGCATGGGCTGGGATGCATTCAGTTTGTGAGATCCTGGATGGTAGACTGTTAAGCTTGGCTGCATAGGGGGGCCAGCTAACCCTGTGGATGGATGTATCCTCTGTGTCTGGTTCACACATGCATATTCATCGCTTGACGTCTCAGCTGAATGTGTGAAGTTGTGAACAGCCCCTACTGAACAGTAATTGACAGCCCAATCTTAACAAACTTTCCAGTGCTGATGCAGCCCTGCCAACAGGGTGTGTGCTGCACTCTGTGGTGGGGTGGGGGCAGTCAGCTGTATCCATGCTGGAAGGTTAGGATTGGACTGTGTGTTTGGAGCGGACAGTAGGTGATATGAAAGTTCTATATGTCTGTGGTGGTTTACCTGTGGTAGCAGAGTCACAGTTGCAAGACATCACTTGTTTTTGATAATCAACAAAGTCATGCGTGTGCATGTTTGAACTGGCTGTAATGGTGACAGAAAAGAGTTTGATGTGATGATGTTTCATGTTGCTTTCCTGCATTACCTACTGCCAGTCCTGTCGATAAATAGTACAGGATTGTGCAGCCTTTCATTTTGAAAGGACAGCGGTAGGGAGAGAAAATTCACTTCAAAGTAGCAGTCCCAGTTCTTTCAAGATTCATTTGTTCACATTAGCATGTCATGACTTTGTTTTTTTTATTTTAAATGCCTGCTTATTAAGGGATTTTCTCTCTTGGGGTAGGGACCTGCTCTCTCATTCTGTGTGAAGCGCAAATTATTTAAAAAAAATGATGATGATAATAATAATATCCTTTTCCCTGCCACATACAGCCTTGCAATCCCTGCTCACTTCCATCTCTTCCAAGCAAGCCTAAAGTTATAACTCAAGACAAAACAAAGAACAAGTCAGAGATGGGGAGAAAGAGAGGCCATTGTGTGGCCTTTTCTAAATTCTTTCTCATAAATCTGCTACAGCTCTGAGCTACTGCTAGGGAGGTGTGTGAGGCCTGTAGTCAGGAGGAGTCAGTGTGACATTTCCAGCAGGGCAAGCTACTTGTTCTCTCTCCATTTTTTTTAGAACTTTTGAGGACATAACATTTCAGGAAATAAGTGTAAACATTTGGTGAGCCAGTGAATTCACACATGTGCTCTCATCACTTGATCAGCGGGTTCACAAATACAAAGTAGCTGCTTTTCAATTCCATGTGAACCTTCCCATCTCTCTGGGAATCACATGGAGAACGTTCAGAGTGAACAGGGCTGTATGCAGATTCAGCTGGCTGCGGCCATTTCCATACTGCATTTATTTTCATTTTCATGACCTCTAGGTTCAGAAGTTGACCAAATTGACCAGAGTTCCTTGATTTCTGGCAAGCCACGTTTAGTCTGAGCTAGTACCTTTCAATCTGAGTGAAGGACTTGCTTGTTCAGAAAAAGATGGAAAATTCAAACAAGGCATGTCAACTTCCTGCAAATGTTTGTACAATACTGGTGTGAATTTCTGCCTATGACTTTTATCTGGCACTGGCATGAAAACGTTTGCCTCCTGATTGAAACGCGGCCTCAGAAAATGATGTAGCATGAAGTCCCGGGGTGCTAAGCAAACGCACTGTGCCAGGAACAAATTGGTTCATTCACCAGGATTGCAAGTGTGATGCGTAAGAATGTTTGCCTAATCATTTTCATCAATTTTGTAAATTGCTTCAGCAGGTTGTTTAGATTTTCCTGCAGCTGTGAATTAGGTGAGGAAAAATGCGGCAGTTGACTATAATGTTGCTTTGTACCTAAAGCGTTTACTGCTGCCAATGAGTACAGCTTGGAAGAAAGCAAAAGAGGTTATGACATCACATCTGTTTGAGGATAATATAGTTATTATTACCCCATGTAATGCAGGAATACTGGAGTGGAAAAATAACTCCTCGACTGAGTTGCTGGTAATGATCTCTTTTAGAGCGTGCTCCATTGATCATACTGGCTTGGTTAACTAGTCAGACTCGGTGGAGAGAGGGGAACCCAATGTTTCTGGCAGTGCATGCACACTTCTGGTGATAAGCGAAGGTCACACATGCATGTTTATTGCTTGACGGGTTGAGTTACGCCTGCAAGTTAGCCACTTAACATTTCCCTCCCAACTCAGCTCCAAAAATGCTTTTTGTTGTTGTTCAGTCGTTAAGTCGTGTCCGAACCTTCGTGATCCCATGAACCATATCCCGCCAGGCCTTCCTCTCCTCCACTATCTTCCTGAGTTTGCTCATTTTCATGTTCGTTGCATCGGTGATGCTGTCTAACCATCTCATCCTTTGCCTTCCCCTTCTCCTTTTGCCTTCAATTTTTCCCAGCATCAGAGTCTTCTCCAGAGAGTCCTCTCTTCGCATTAGGTGGCCAAAATATTTGAGCTTCAGCCTCAGTACCTGTCCTTCCAGGGAACAGTCAGGGTTGATTTCATTTAGGATTGACTGATTTGATCTCCTAGCAGTCCAAGGGACTCTCAGGAGTCTTCTCCAGCACCACAGTTCGAAAAATGCTTTTACCAGATTACAATTTAAAATAGCATAATATCTCTTTAAAACAGCATGAAAACGTAACAACTGATCACCCGGATCAATACAAAAACAAATTGATACAGTATATTAAGACACAGCTGAAATTAAAACACCAGCTTCAGAATGTAGCACCCCACAGCACCCTGGATGAAGAAAGGCATGTCTTTAAAGTGTTCATCTAAAGCTCTGATGCAACAAGGTTGCTGGGGTAGAGAGGGAAGACACAGGGAAGACACCACTGAAAAGGCCTTGCTTCTAGGAAACCCCAATCTACTTTCAGTTGTTGAAGGAGTCTGAAAAAGGATCTCAGATTGCGGCAGCTGGAAAAAAACAAATGTGAACTGTAACATCAAGTAATAATTTACATGTGCAAAAAGAAATCGTTACTGGTCAAACACACAGAGCCTTGTGTTTCATTGAGCATTTCTTCAAGCACAATGGAGGAATGCACAAATCCAGCTAAGTCATTGAGTAATGAGTTATTATTGAGCATTGTATATGTCTGTGTGTGAATCGGCAGCAACAAGGCCAGCCCATCCTTGAGGCTGGGTGAAGTGGCTGCTACGAGCGATGGGCTGGGGGAGGTGGCGATGGGGGGCACCCCACACCCTGCACCAGCCCACCACCTACCCCAGCCTGCTGCCTGCCTGATTGCCCCATCCTGGCACTGCCTCATCCTCTTCCTGCTTGCTCTCCTTGGAGAATGAGTGAGAAGACGAGGGGGTGACTTACCTCCTCCTCCAGTGCTGCCGCCAAAGCTCACAGTGGCGGAGCTGGAGGAGGAGGTAGCAGCCTCTCTGGCCTTTCAGGAGAGCAGTTCGGAAGAGGGTTGCTGTTGGAAGAGTTTGGCTGCTCACGCAGCTGGTTTTGAAGAAGCCGCAGGCAGAAAAGGAGGTGAGGAGGTAGTGATGGGGGAAGAGCATGCACATGTGCACTGGTGTGTTTTGCAATGCATTTGCAAAGCATTCTGGGGCGATCTTGGGAGGGGGGAGTCACGCGAATGGAGGAGCCTTCCAGAGCGCAATTTAAGCATGTACAGTATATTTAACAGGAACACACAGTGGTTTGGATTTAAAAGGTAAGAAAACAGTGGGGTTTTTTTTTTACTTCCCCCCCCCTTACCTTTTAAATTGAAACCACTGTGTGTTCCTGTTGAATACACATTGAATACATCAACAGACATGGGTCAGCCTCAAAGAGCAGCCAGCTGGGGCAAAGAGCGGCAGCAGTGGCGGTGTATGTGTGTGTGTTTGTGTGTGTGTCCATGGACTACCAAAATCAGATAATTAATTGAAACAATTTCGCCCGGGCTGACACCAAGCAAAACGGCCACCTTGCAGCCAGAACAAAAAAAGTGGGCCACAGGATTCAAAATTGTTCCTAAGTGGTCCCTGAGGTTTGAAAGGTTGGCGACCGCTGGTCTAGCACACTGGCTCTTGATGGCCGAATAGTAGCAGAGAAGTGTCATGATGAAGCTGCTACCTGCACTGACTGACATTCTGGCATTGTAAATATCACCTTTGCTTTCGCTTTATAGTCGATAAGCTGCCTTTCTGTGCTGATGGTTGAAACGCTCACATTTTCTGATGCTGGTCCAATGAAAGATAGCACTTTTACATATTTTATCTCTTTTATTTTGCAGGACCAATATGGAACATAGTCTATGAATAGTATACCAACAGTCGTAGGACCTGTCTTCAAGACCTTTGACTACACCTTCATTGCCCTCCTCTGAACCCATGACATTTCCGCTCATCGGAGTGTGAGTGTGATATTTCCCCTTCAAAGTTTGCAATTCACCAACTTTATTGGCCACTTCTTTAATTGTTTTGATTTCGGAAGGCATCTCTTAAGCTCTCAATTATCAAATACAAAATACTGTTGCAGGAGAGCTGTCAAATACGTTCGGCGATCAAGTGGCAAATATTAAATATTGAAATCAAATATGCTGAATATTCAGCAAACATTAACACTTTTGGAAAAGATGTGATCAATATTTGAAAATAAAATTGCAGGAGCATTTTGAGAGAATGGCTGGGAACAGGTTCATCTTAAGTCTGGCTAGTTGGTTATCCCTTATTTGTTTTGTGTATTTTCTGGCAATTAGAATTCATTCCCTGTGTATAGCACAGCTGTGGCAGAAAAATGTCTGTTTTGTTAATAGATCGGAACATTCCATTATTTTAACGGTAAAGGTCTCCCCTTTAATTTAACCTGCCATGTGCAGTTGTACTGCTGCATCTTTTCCACAATTGTACTCGCTCCATAAGATGAACAGTTCTTCTCCATCTCCAATTCTGTTTTTGGCAGCAGTGTAAATATATATTGATTAAAGTCATGGCTTTCTCTTTAAAGTCAATAACCTTTGAATAACATTAGCTGGAAACTGTAACGAATGTGTCTTATGATGATGGATTGTTTATGGAGGTAAAGCGTTTGTATGCTGGAAGACAGTGCTTTTGTAGAAACCTTTATAATAATTTTTGGACAGTTTTATATTGACACATCATATGGTATTTCTGGAGAGTTATAAAAAATATGATTCAAAGTTTCTGACTACCCAGCAACATGTGGTGTTGGGTAACTTCCACTCCTTTTCATAGGGGTCATGGAGGAGAGGTTTCCCAATACCTTGTGCCCATTTTGTGAAAGGACATTCTAAAGGAATGGTAGGAAACATCAAGGCAACCTGTAATCCAACACTGAGCATTTTTATGTGGTCGTTCTCCAGATTCCTGTTAAGATTCTATGGTTCTTGGCATTCAAATTCTTCCCCCCCCCCCGGAAACATATGGTTGTGAACGAAATATTAGGGATGGATCAATCTTCCTTAGACATTTTGCTAAGCGCTTTGGCTTCCTTGGGCCAGCGGGTGGCGCAGTGGGTTAAACCGCTGAACCATAAGCTGTCGATCGAAAGGTCGGCAGTTCGATTCCCGCGACGGGGTGAGCGCTTGTTGCTTGGCCCAGCTCTTGTCAACCTAGCAGTTCCAAAGCATGTTAATGCGAGTAGATAAATAGGTACTGCTTGCGGGAAGGTAAACAGCGGTCCGTGTTCCAGCCGCATGCTACGCGCTGCGGCAAGGAGAGTCATGCCGGCCACATGACCACGGAGGCGTCTTTGGACAATGCTGGCTTTTTGGCTTTGAAATGGGGATGAGCACCACACCCTAGAGTCGGACACAACTGGACTTAATTGTCAGGGGATACCTTTACCTTTACCTTTGGCTTCCTTAAACATTCTTCAGATGCTTTGCCCAAGAAGGAACCTGCCATTTTGCCTTCAGTTTTGAATTAGGTAAGATTTCAGTGTCAGTCCTTAAACACAGGGTTCTAGTTAGGGGGAAGCAGAACTCTGGGACTTTTCCTACAGTAGGAGCTGTGCTGTTATCAGCAACAGTGCTCAGGGGCTGCCTTTGGAACATTGTTCAAAGGACCTTCGCCAAAAGAAGCATCAGATGCAGCAGGAGGCAAACTCAGAAATTTATCTAGGGGCCTATTTTAATTTTTAGGGCGGCCATCATCTTTCCAAAAGATTGCCTGAGACAGAGAATGGAGCTCATGTTACATTCAAGCTACTCTACGCAATCGAACTCTACGCAATCGAACTCTACGCAAATATACCTGGGAGTAAGCCCTACCAAACACAGGGGAATGTACTTCTGAGTAAACACGCAGAGGCTAGCACTGTAAGGTATCTTTTATATTTATCTGAGATACAGTACTCCCCCCATATCCGCAGGGGATATGTTCCAGGCCCCTCCGTGGATACTTGAAACCGTGGATAAGAGCGAACACCCCCTCCATGGTTTCCTGAGGGCCTCCCACCCTGCCTCCCCTGCAGGCAGTCATGCTCGCCCCCCAGCTCTTATTTTTCTTTCAGCAAACTTTGTTTCTTCCTTAAAACAAACAGAGAAGCAGCCTCCATTGCAGGCAAGTAGAATGAGACTAAGTCCTAGAGAGGCTCTGCAAGGTTTTTGTTAACCTTGCAGAGCCTCTCTAGGACTTAGTCTTGTTCTACTTGCCTGCAGTAAGCAGCCAGAGGCTGCTTCTCCTGTTTGTTTAAGGAAGAAATGAAGCTTATTGGGGAAAAAAGTAAAAGCCTGGGGGAGGGGGTCCCTGCGATCCGTGGATAACTGAAACCGTGGATAGCGAATCCGTGGATATGGGGGCCCACCTGTACTTTTAATTCCACTTTTCAATTTTATACATTTGATTTAAACTAATGTAATCCATTCCAAGGGTTTGGGATGAAAAGAGCTAAATCTTCAAGGAAGAATAAGAAGTTTCAAAGTAGGAACACAAAGTAGGAGAAGAACACATTCCAATTGAAGGCATTTTAAGTTGTTTTTCTGTTGTATAGCCTTAGTGGAGTGTGGCTATGGGGGTGTCATGATAACCTCCTGCATCCCAAAATTTACCACTACATCATTGCTGTTAAATAGGAGCCCCTCTCCATCCAGAGAACCAGTCTAGTGTAGTGGGTTGGGTGCTAGACTGAGGGCCCAATCCTATCCAACTTTCAAGCGCTGATGCAGCTGTGCCAACGGGGCATGCGCTGCATCCTGCAGTGGAGGAGGCAGTCACAGAGGCCTCCTCAAGGTAAGAAAACATTTGTTCTCTTACCTCGGGGCTGCACTGCGGCTGTATCAGCACTGAAAAGTTATATAGGATTGGGCCTTTAGATTAGGAAGAACCAGTCTATATCTCCATTCAGATGCAAATCTTACGGGCAAACCAGATATGACACTAAACACATTTGTGGAGTAATCAGGATCAGGACTTCGGTGCCCAGGAAGTCTCCAGCTGACTCAATTTACAGAGTACATTTCCAGAAGGGGGCGGGGTCCAACAAGTGTTCCTTGTAATTTTCACAAGGATTGGATGGAACCCTAATTGAGCTGCGTAAGGGCAGCTCTGGAGCTCTCGGCGATGATATTATCGCTGAACTCTGGATTGCCCTGCTAGAAGGGGCTCTGATTCCAGCTGTGTGGCCATTTGGAGGGAACTCTGGCTCCAACCAATTTTTGTTTGCTTCTTTTGTCTAAGCAGCCTAGTAGGTACAGTATGTTGAAACCAGCCCACACACAGTAGAGGCTGATTCAATTCTCCTGATCTCCACCTTTTGATTTTACAAACTATAGACCGATGGTGGGAAATTACATGTCTCCACTATTCCCCCCCCCTTCTTTTGTTTATCATCAAGCCTGATGAAGATTCCTATAGAAAGTTAGCTGTTGACACCTTGTACCTTTTTAGTTGGTCCTCATAAGGATTAGATTGGGATTTTTTTCCCCCAAAGGACTGTGTTTGTGCCTTGCAAACCATTTTAAACAATCTCTTCATACTTATTTCAATGGTTTTATGTTTTCAGTTCTGTTGGATCCTATATGCAGTGCTGAGACTTAACTCTGTTTGAGAAAGAAATGGAGCATTGCATTTGTACTGCCTTTTCCTTCCCTATCTTTTATGAGCTAGTCAAAGATCATTTATTTCATTAGTTTACTCCATAAAGCAACTACATAAGTTACCACAATAGAACTGGAATAAATTATATTTACTGAAAATATCTCTGCAATTAATTTTCAAATGATTTGCCTGCAGTGTTCTCCTACATATAATAGAATTATTCAAATGCCTGCGAAATGTTTTACATGCAGTACTGGAGTGAATTAGATCAATCAAAAATTAATTGCTTTCAAGGCATCGGCACAGTCTTCTGGGATTCGCTGAATTCCAATAAGTCACAATAAAGTCATAATAATTGATGTAGCATGGAATGGTACAATTGCCACTTGCTCATAATGGAGGTTTTATTAGCCAAACACACTGGGTAGAAAAATGAAATAAAGAGAAAACAAAAATAAGTTAAATACCAGATACTGCCTATTAATATTTATTTGATCATATGGTAACATGGTTTATCATCTTGATACTTTCTTTTTGCTTAAGATAGCCTGCAATTACACCAGTTCACACAGGAGTCTGTGAAAAATGAACCTTTACATAGTAAGAAGTCTCTGAGTGATTGTAGCAGCTACAGGTTCTGATAACTACTATATAGTCACTTGTGGAGAGCCCTCTTCTAGGCCTCTAAGCAGTGTTAGAGCATTTTAATGAGCTCTAATTCATACATTCTTCATTGAAGAAAACCTGTAACATGCGAACATCTAAGGGAAGCCATTGAAGAGATAGGCGGAACCAGCCCAGCACACACGTTGGTAGATGTCTGCAGATCCCTTAGTCAACGATGTCAGCGGTGTATAGATGCCAATGGGGAACATTAAGAACATAAGAAGAGCCCTGCTGGATCAGGCCAAAGGCCCATCTAGTCCAGCTTCCTGTATCACACAGTGGCCCCACCAGATGCCTCAGGGAGCACACGTGACAACAAGATAACTTGTTTCCTGCTGCCACTCCCCTGCACCTGGCACAGAGAAAATCTACTTCTAAAACCAGGAGGTTGCTTATAGCTTGTAACCTGTGACGGTCTTTTCCTCCATGAATCTGTCCAAACCCCTTTTAAAGGCATCTAGGCCAGGTGCCATCACCACATCCTGTGGCAAGGAGTTCCACAGATGAATTACACGCTGGGTAAAGAAATATTTTCTTTTGTCCGTTCTAACTCTCCCTCCACTCAATTTTAGTGCATGTCTCCTGGTTCTGGTGTTGTGCGAGAGGGAGAAGAATTTCCCTCTATCCACTCTCTCCATCCCATGCATAATTTTACAAGTCTCAGTCATGTCCCCCCTCAGGCGCCTTTTTTCTAGACTGAAAAGCCCCAAACGCTGTAGCCTTTCCTCATAAGGGAGGTGCTCCAGCCCACGAATCATTCTGGTTGCTCTTTTCTGCACCTTTTCCAATTCAACTATATCCTTTTTGAGGTGCGGTGACCAGAACTGGACACAATACTCCAGATGCGGCCTTACCATTGATTTGTACAAAGGCATAATGATATTGGCCATTTTATTCTCAATCCCTTTTTTAATGATCCTGAGCATGGAATTGGCCTTCTTCACAGCTGTCGCACACTGGGTCGACACTTTCATCGACCTGTCCACCTGCTCAGAACCCATTAGTGTATATGTGAAATGTTGGTTTCTTGCCCCAATGTGCATCACTTTGCACTTACTTACATTGAAGCGCATCTGCCATTTTGCTGCCCATTCTCCCAGTTTGGAGAGATCCTTCTGGAGCTCTTCACAATCCCTGCTGGTCTTCACCACCCGGAAATGTTTAGTGTCATCCGCAAACTTGGCCACCTCGCTGCTTATCCCCAACTCCAGGTCATTTATGAATAAGTTGAAAAGCACCGGTCCCAAGACCGATCCTTGGGGCACACCGCTTTTCACCTCTCGCCATTGTGAAAATTGCCCATTGACTCCCACTCACTGTTTCCTGGTCTTCAACCATTTCCTAATCCACAAGAGGACCTGCCCTCTTATTCCCTGACTGTGGAGTTTTCTCAGGAGCCTTTCATGAGGGACCATGTCAAACGTCTTCTGAAAATCCAGATATATAATATCCACGGGTTCGCTCGCTTCCACATGCCTGTTGACCTTTTCAAAAAATTCTAACAGGTTTGTGAGGCAAGACTTCCCCTTGCAGAAGCCATGCTGACTCTCCCTCAGCAAAGCTTGTTCTTCTATGTGTTTTAAGATTTTATGTTTAATGAGACTTTCCACCATCTTCCCTGGAACAGATGTTAGGCTGACCGGCCTGTAGTTTCCCGGGTCCCCTCTCCTTCCTTTTTTAAAGATTGGAGTGACATTAGCTTTCCTCCAATCCTCTGGAACAGTGGCCGTTTTAAGGGACAAGTTGCATATTTTGGTCAAGAGGTCAGCAACTTCATTCTTGAGTTCCTTCAGAACTCTTGGGTGAATGCCATCTGGGCCCGGTGACTTATTGATCTTTAATTTGTCAAATAAGTCTAAGATGTCTTCTCTTTTAACCTCTATTTTACTTAAGTCAGGAGTGGCCGTTCGGGCAGCGGCATCTGCCCGAGGTCTTCTGCTGTGAAGACAGATGCAAAGAACTCATCTAATTTCTTTGCAACCACCAAGTCCCCTTTTTCACCCCTTTCCCTCCCTCACTGTCCAGCGGACCAACAATTTCGCTGGCAGGTTTCCTGCTTCTAACATATTTGAAGAAGCTTTTGTTATTCCCTTTTATGTTGCCTGCCATACGTTCCTCAAAGTCTTGCTTGGCCTCCCGTATCATCTTTTTACATTTCTTTTGCCACAGTTTGTGCTCCTGTTTATTTTCCTCATTAGGGCAAGACTTCCATTTACGGAAGGAAGCTTCCTTACCTTTTATAGCCTCTATAACTGTGCTTGTTAGCCATGCCGGCACCCTCCTGGACTTGGTCGAGCCCTTCCTCCTTTGTGGGATACACTCCCGCTGGGCTTCTATTACTGTAGTTTTAAACAGCCTCCATGCACTCTGGAGCGATTGGACTCCTTTTACCTTCCCTTTCAGCTTTTTTTTAACTAGTCTCCTCATTTTGGGGAAGTCTGCCCTTTGGAAGTCAAGGGTTTTTGTGTCAGATTTGCTTGGCACTCTCCCCCCGACATGCATGGCGAAACAGATCGCAGCATGGTCACTGTTCCCCAATGGTTCGGTAACATTTACCTCCCTGACCAGATCTTGAGTGCCACACAATATCAAATCCAGAGTCACCTGTCCTCTGACCGGCTCTGTGACTAGTTGCTCTAAGGCACAGTCATTTAACATATCCAGAAATCCAGTCTCTCTTTCATAACCAGAGCATGAATTGACCCAGTTGATGTGAGGATAATTGAAGTCCCCCATGACTACAACCCTGTCTCTCATTGACACCTCCCTGATTTGCTTCCTCATTTCAAGATCCCCTTCAGGTTTTTGATCTGGAGGACGGTAGCATGCCCCTACTATTACATCGCTCTTTGAGCCTAGTAATCTAACCCACAGTGATTCTACGGAGGAGTCAGAGCCCCCCTCCAGCTCTACTCTGGTGGATTCTACCCCTTTTTTGACAGAGATGGCCACCCCACCTCCAACATGCCCCTCTCTGTCCCTCCTATAGAGTTTATATCCTGGAATTGCAGTATCCCACTGGTTCTCCGCATTCCACCAGGTTTCTGTTATAACTACTATATCAATGTTTTCCCTAGCCACCAAACATTCCAGTTCTCCCATCTTTGCCCGTAGACTTCGGGCATTTGCATAAAAGCACTTATATACCAGGTCCCCCAAGAAGGGCTGCATGTTTGCACCTTTATCCCTGCAGCCTTCTGTCCTGCTTGATTGGCTGTCGTGTCCCATCACGCTACCACTCCCAATTCTTACTCTGTTATTACTTGACTGTTCCCAATCCTCTGCACCCTCATTCCCTAGGGATGAGGAGTCCCGAACCGGATGCCCCTCGGCTCCTGTCGGCTTTCCCCCAGGGGTCAGTTTAAAAGCTGCTCTGCCACCTTCTTAATATTACGCGCCAGCAGTCTGGTTCTGTTTTGGTTCAATTGAAGCCCGTCCCTCTTGTACAGGCCCGGCTTGTCCCAAAACATTCCCCAGTGCCTAACAAACCTAACCCCCTCCTCCTGACACCAGTGTCTCATCCACGCATTGAGACCCCTGAGCTCCGCCTGCCTAGCTGGCCCTGTGCGTGGAACAGGTAGCACTTCCGAGAATGCTACCTTTGGGGTCTTGGATTTGAGCTTCCTACCTAGCAACCTAAATTTGGCCTCCAGGACCGCCCGGCTACATTTCCCCACGTCCTTGGTGCCAACATGCACCACAACCGCTACCTCCTCCCCAGCACTGTCTACCAGCCTATCTAGACAAGAGGTGACATCCACAACCTTCGCACCAGGCAGGCAAGTCACCATGCGGTCCTCACATCCGTCACAGACCCCCCTCTCTATGTTCCTGACTATAGAGTCACCCATGACAAGAAGCCCCCTTCCCCCCCTCCCCAGAGGAGTATCCATAGTGCGACTGGATACAGGCCCATCACCTGAAGAAGGGGTCCCCACTGTGGGATTGTTTCCCTCTTTTCCAGAGCGACGTCCTCCAGCCCTGAGACTCCCTTCCCTGGCAGCTGAGAAGCTGGCCAACTGAGGGTGGGACGACTCCTCCACGTTCCTAGAAGTCTCACCCTGGTTCCTCTCTACCTGTCTCTGCTTCTCCAGGTCAGCAACCAAGTCTTCAAGGGAGCGAACCCGTTCCCTGAGAGCCTGGAGCTCTTTGCACCGAGCACACACCCATGACTTATGCCCAAGAGGCAGATAATCATACATGTGACACTCGGTGCAAAACACTGGATAGCCCCCACCCCTCTGCTGTCTGTCTGACTGCATAGCTTTTGTGTGTAAGGTATGGGTTTATCTAAGTTTGGGTACCTTAATGTTGTTGGAGCTCTCCTCTCTTCAAGGGAAGTGCCAGGCAGTGTGTGGGGCCTGGCTTCCTCGCCCCTCTGCTGAACTCGCACAGCTGCTTAACTTGCTGAGTCTTCTTTTACCTTGGCACTTTGTCCCAGTGAGGTACTTGGTCCCAGGAGGCCACTCGCTGCTCCTGAAAAGGGCTCACTCGCAAAGGGCTCATTAGCACTTGGTCTAATAATTCATTTAACAAATTAATTAATTAACTGGGTGAAGCAACTGCCTCTGTGTACACCATATGCAGTTATAAATATGTGTGAATTACCGTATTTTTCGCTCCATAAGACGCATCGGACCATTAGATGCATGTGTATTTTGGAGCAAAAAATAGGGTAAATTAAAAAATGACTTGCTTAAACAACTTACCTGGTTTTTTTCCCACGGCTCCAATCTTCTTACCACGTCCCCTAGTCAGCAGCTCGAAGACGTGAGCCTCCCAGGCGCTGCACGTGACCAGGAGGCTCTCCGCAAACATTGCAGCAACTGCGATGTTTGAGCAAAGTTCCCAGGCACTGGACGCGACCAGGAGGCTCTGTGCAAACATCGCAGCAGCTTTAAACTTCGCTCCATAAGACGCACAGACATTTCCCCCTGGTTTTTTTTTGGGGGGGAAGTGCGTCTTATGGAGCGAAAAATACGGTATAGCATAATAAATTTGACACTGTAAAGTGCGTGTACATTTTCGTGAGATACCCTGTATTTCTGCAGAGTGCCTCCCTTTGTGGTTTTGCTGATTTCGCCATGCAATTGCAAGCCTTCTTCTTTGTGGTTCACAATTGTGTGGCAAAAATCACCAGAACCCTATGGAGAGCCACTGACATGGGTGGCTTGTCATATGAAGCCGCCTCCACTGTTTGCCCTTCCAAGTTATTACTACAGTGCTGACTGCATGTGTGAATTGGGCTTTAGTCATGGAGTCGAGTGGCCAAATTGTTGGCTGGAAATATTTCCTTTGTCAATGTTCCTCAGCCACCATAAAAATGATTCCATACATCTTTCATGTTCTCTAAATAGGGCAGGATAGAAAACCCTTAGGTAAAGGTATCCCCTGCTTGAAAGCCAGTCGTGTCCGACACTAGGGTCTGGTGCTCATCTCTGTTTCTAAGGCTGAAGAGTCAGCGCTGTCTGAAGACACTTCCGTGGTCATGTGGCTGGCATGACTAACGGAACACTGTTACCTTCCCGCCGCAGTGGTACCTATTTATCTACTTACAATTTCTTGGTTTCAAACTGCTAGGTTGGCAGGAGCTGGGACAGAAGACGGGAGCTCACTCCGTCATGATGCATCATACAGATGCTAATGCCTGAAATCTGTAATATAACTGGGTACATTCTAATGGAATACTCATGTAACTCTGTTTACCTTCTGTCCAGAGGAACTTGCTCAAATTCTCTGGTCTTATGGGCAACCAACCCCATGCCAAAGCTCCTCAACGAGTGCCATGAACCATTTTTGTCAGCTAAGGATCACCACACTTGCTGACAGACAGGTGAGGACAACCAGAGGGCTCAGGCACTACCCCAAGACTGTCACTCTTGTCACTGGCATTCCCATCATTGCTCTTTGCTGTCTTAAGAAGTGACTTCAGGCATTGATTTCCTGCTTGTTTCAAAATACCTAGTGTAGGCTGTGCCAGGAAATGTATGAATTAGATACAATTTTCTAAATGCTTGTCACAAATTGCCATAACGATTCAATGTGGTGTGGCTGCTGAAATATTGAATGTGGAGGTGAGAAACATGGATTCAGATTCCTACTGAGATGTGAAACTTGGAAAGGTGGCCTTGGGCTGGGATCTCTCAGCCTAAAGAACCTCCAGCTGGGGACAGGAGCAGGGACTATATTAAACCATGAGTAAAACATGATTTGGAACATCTTCAGATTCTGGCATGTTAGCGGTACTAGGAAACCATGGAATAGACCACTAAACATTACTTGTTGGGGGATCTTTCTGGATTGAAAGGCATGATTAAAAATGAAGTAAATAAATAAAGCAATAAAACTTTATATGTACTTTCATCAATGCGTTAAGGATACAGTACACTATCACTCAGAAGCCTTTTGTACATTTAAGCAACCAGTGGCAATGGAATTTGGATTCTGTTTTTCTTTTGCAATATAATTTTATAATTCGTTCTCTTCTTTACTGCTTTAGGCATTTATGACTTTAAATAACCCATACTCACACTTGTAAGCCTCGTTTTGCGGTTTATAGTGCATGTGATGAATATTTCCAATGAAGATGGCTGCATTTAATGGAACCATGTGACTAGAATAGTGGCATTCCTTAAATCGTACCAGCAATAAATACCAGAAGAGCCAAATTCTATTTTAATATCTTTTGAGAACTGAAAACATTTTCTTTTGAGCTATATAATCAGGATAGTAAGTTTACATGGCCACAGTGTCAGTTGGAAAGGTTGCTGAGGGACTACACTTATTGTCCCTTGATGTTTTATAATACCCATTCATCTATAAATATACATATTTTTCTCCTGTCCTCAAATATTCTCCACAAAAACTATTATGGATGACACATCACACCATCTGTAGGAAAGGTTATTACCTGTGAGCTTGGAGAGTCAACTGTTCTATGTTCCAGATTTCTCACCATCATCCAAGTCCTGGTTTGTCTCTCCTTATATTTTCTTGTAGAAGTTGAAAATGGTTGCTTGCTGGCCATACAACAATTTCCTGTCTAGTTATTTTATGTGCAACTTGTAGTGCAACAGATGACTGTTTCTGACAAAAATACTGAACTTTTTTTTTAACACAATCCATTCTTTTCAATCAGTTTTACCTTCTAGAAACCCCCCCCCAAAAAAAACCCCCACCAATCATACTGGAAGAGTTGTTTAGAGATTCTTGTGTCCAGCTGAGTGCATCACAGTTCTGCACATGATAATTGGCGGATCAACACGTCGGGTGATAACTTTAGGAGGTGTGTTTCCACCTTCTTTGCAGTCTCAGTTTTTTTACCTATTCAGTTCAGCACTGGACAGCTGCTCATCAAATTCTACCGAAATGGGATGGGTGTCAGAAGGAGAGTTGTGCTGCCTGGCCTCATTTACATCATAGGCAATATCCAACAGGTGCTTGTGAAAGTCTTTCAACACATTCACATGTGTTGCCATTCACATGGCAATTGCAATGACAACAATAGCTGCTGTATTTGAGGGAACAGTGAAATGTTCTGCTGTATAAGGCATTGTGCTGGGAAAATGTAATATCCTTACAACGCAAGTGTTCAGCTGAAAGACGATGTCTGGATCTCATTAACAGAAAAAGCATTGCTATATGGAACAGCGCTTTTAATAGAAAATCTGCTCTTATATTTCTGTCTTGCCACAAGGACATGCATTTGTAAGAACAATCAAACCTGGTAAGAATTAAGGTTTACTCACCGTGTGGTGAGATTTTTACATTTTACAAAAACTAACATTCAAATCCATCCTTCTCTGTAGTGTAAGTAGGTCAGTAGATTTTACCTGTTCTAATCTAACTAGAGATCTCCCCACACGGAATGTTGACCAGAGCAAACAATGCATCTTGAAACTCTTCCAAGTGGTCCATTTCTTGATCCTTCGTATGTGCAGAAGAAGGAATCGCTGTCTGCTTGTAAGTTCATAGAAGTACATGATATGCTTTAACTCCTGCAGCTGAGCCTGTCAGGCCCAATGAGTTGCCTGGATGAGAGACCATCTGGGAACCATATGCAATCTCCATGGGCTCCTTGGAGGAACAGCAGGATATCAATACAAGGAAGAAACACCATTGGACATCAATACATCAGAGCTTTTAATAAAGCAATTTCTTCACTCAGAACTTAAAGTAAAAAAAAATATCAAACATGTCCTTGGGTGTTTAATATTTTACAGAGGTACATTTTCCAAAAGAAAAAGATAGCATAAAGGTATCTGACTGTTATTAACTTTTAAGGGAAGCTAGTCATTCTAGCCATGTTAGAAAACCCTTCCCCACAGTCCTGAAGATTTCATCTTTTTTTTTCCATCACACTTCCAAATGATCTGTATGTCTACAATTAGGTGGGCCGATAGTGTCTGTTGAACATTAGGAACCTGTATGTTTGGAATAATTTACAGCCCCATCCCAAGACTTGCTGTGCTAGCAGATAAGTGCTTAGATTGAAGCATCCCAACTGCTGTGCCATTGCAACGTAAGTAACGCGCTATGATGCTGTGATGATATTTCAGAGATTTAGTCCTGACATTGCAGGCAGATAATTCTCATGCAAATGCTTAGGATTAGGTTGCTAGGTTGTTTCTTTGTGGTATTTGAATAGCATGAATAACATTGCTCATTTTCTCCTGCTGAATCCAGTTAAGGTTTTAAAACTGACTTCTTTATTATCATAGAGTTTGATGTGATGGGATTTTCAATATTTTATTGTAAGACACACGTTTCATTTTTTATTAATTTGCTCATACATGCCTCCCAAGGCAGTGTCAGAGCATTTTAGTTAGTGGGATCAGTGATAAATCATTTTGTAACTAAAGGAAGTGTCAGGTTGTACCGATGCTGTAGCAAACTTTATTCAAGCCCCCATTATCTCATTTTCTTAGAGTTGTGTTCAAAGATGCCATGTTCGAGTGGAAAGGTATTTCTGCTCGTGCAGTGTGTATGTGCCCCCATTTCTGTCATCCCCCATCTCCAGTTGCAGCATTCCAAACTGATCCCCCAACCCTGGATTTTCCGGGGGCTGCAAAGGGAAGGAGGGAGTAGGAAATCCCCATTGTACAAATAGAGTGTCACTTGTGCTACTTTGGTTACAACCCATAGATAAATTAGCACACTATAAAGACACACACACCCCAGTACAAAAGACAGTTTCTTTCTATGAGTAACTCCATTCATTTCAATTAGTTTTTTTTCATGAGAACTCCAGATTTACACCTGCAAATTTGGGATTTACAATTAGAAATGCAATATTAAAAGAAACCATTCCCTAACACAGTATGGAATTTGATGCAATTCCCCTTTTGAAATATTTTTCAAATCCATTATTATTGTTTTTAAATGTTATTCAGGCTTACTGAGGCACAAGTTTCTGAATCTCGATGAACTCTTTTTTTTAATTGTGTGAATTATCATTCAAGCTGTCAGTGCAGATGCCTTTCTAATGGGCATGCAAGACCTTTGAACAAAATTTATCTGCAGCCATTAAAGTGCTAAAAATAGTTTGGCATCTTTGCTTTTACTGTGAGTTTTTACAATATGGGCTTTAACATGTTGCACTGCTGTTCTTTTACAGCTAATGAATTAATTGCAAGCACAAAATGAAAGCTTGTAAAAGGCTAATAGCAAATCAGTTACAACATGGTTCCCTTTTGTTTCTTCCAATATTATATTCTTAAAGGTACATGCAGCGCATCAGCTTGTTTTTCATGTGCTGCAACTCTTGAACAATAAGAAGTGCAATCCCACAACACCTTTCCCTAAGTGGTCCTATCTCTTTTTCAGGCTCCACATCTAAGTTTCTTTGTAGGAAAATGAATACCTGATATACAGCGCAATCCTGTAAATAAAGCCAGCGACGGAACGAGCGCTTGAGAACATTAAGTGCTTATGGGGGTGGGGCGATGGTGGTGGCAGCGATCCGGGGATCGCACCGCTGTTGGGGACAAAAGGGGTATTTTTTAGATTTACCGGGGGTCAGGCTGTCCAGCGGGCATCCCCAAGCCTCCAAATGGCTCCTGGAGTTGAATAAAACTCACTTCTGGTTTTCGGGGAAACCAGGAAGTAAACTGGAAGTGGGCTTTAATTGCCTCCAGGAGCCATTTGGAGGCTTGTGGAGGCCACGATCCCCAGGTTGCTGCCACCGCCATCGCATGGTTGCCATTCCCCTTAAGGGGGTAGCGACCTGTCTCTTCTCCAAGTGGTGGGACACGACCCTCCACTTTGAGAACCCCTGTGGTATTCTGTTGATGTCTAAGATGGCCAGAAGTGATGTCGACCAGAGTTGTGCTACAACATGAAATGCTTGTCTAAATAGGAATATTATTTCACGCTAATGTTACAACATTGTAACAGCATTGGTGGTGCAAATATTGTCTTGAATGTATTTGTGTCCAAGAAATGTTTGGCTTATAGTAAGCACCTACATCCATGTCCGACCCATCCATGAAAGAGAGGGAGGCAGTTGTTTCAGGCAGTGGATTGTAAACCCACCACTCCCCTCCACACTTCCTCTTACTCCATTCCCTTCTTCCTTTTCAAATTCAGGGAGTGGGAGTAGGAGTAGGACCAGAGCAAGCACTGCCAGCACAGCATTTGGTAAGGCAAGGCACAGCCCTATGCAATGGGGGAACACCAGTCGGTGTGCAGACAGATCCTGGGCTGGCCCTGCCTCACCTTTGGTTTATAGTAGCCTAGGCAATATTATAAACCAGTGAGCCTCCCGAGGTAGATTCTGTTTGTTCATTTAGCCGTGCTAAGCACAGTTGCTCACAATTTCTTTACACAGTCAACTTTTTTTGCTGCAACTGAGGTGATTTCCTTATAGTGAGGCATTTGTGTGAAAGAGCTCTTGCATGAAGAGATCAAAAGTCACAATTACACCAGATATAATTAGTCCCAACACATAATGTAGATAACATGCCTTGTCCCATTTGCATGGTCAGCCCCCCTTTCATCTCCACTACATGGTGGAGAAGAAGAGAAACTGACTGACCGTGGCTGGTGTGTGTGTGTGTGTGTGTGTGTGTGTGTGTGCGCGCGCGCGTGCACGTGCGGGAAGAGGATGAGGACAGCCAGATTTTTACTTTAATTTGTTGGCCCAGTCAAACCACTTAAAACTTGGCTTGTGATGACTTGCTGGGTTACTTCCACCTCTGTAGGATGTGTTGCATCACATTTTGACAGCCCTGGGGATTACAGGCTAGAACATCTGTTCTGTACGTGAACAGGCAGCCTAGGTGACAGGAATCAAAATAAGGCTACTTGAATTAAAATCTAGCTTTAATTTGGGAGGTAGGCACAGTACATATTTCATTTCCCCCCATTTCTGTTAATATCTCTGATCTTGATTCCGAGTCAAACAGCATTTATGACTTAGAGGAGGAGAAGGGCTCCGGATGGAAAATGTGATGCAAGCGAGACAGAGTTACTGTTTCAGACGTATGCAGGAACTGGTGATGTTCCGTGCACATCTGAGTTTGTGTTTCATTCTTTGCTTCCTGATTTGGCGACAGTGAATGTTCTGATGTATCTAAGACTTAATATGGTGTGGTTACTGCTTTAGGAGAAATCAAGAGACGATGACGTTTTCAAAATGACTGACTCACAATTAATGGAAACATCTTTTTAATAGGTTATGAGGATCCCATCACGAGTTTCCAGATTGCAGTTAGGTGCTCTTTGTTGATCAAGGGCTATTGTGAAGTAGAGGCATTTTACTATTTAATTGTGAGAGAAAAGAGCATAATAGAGCTGCAGCCCTCTCCCGTTTCAGTAGGTGGAGCTAGTAATCCATAAACGATGCTCTACTGCTCCTCATTGATTCTGCAAAGAAGCCCTTTGTTGCCAAAGTCCTGGTTTTCTCTTTCCTTATGTTGTCCCTAATATAATGAGACAGGTCTCCTTAATGAAGTAGCCAAATTGATTGCTGACAAATGGGATCAGGAGAAGGACTTTGTAATCTACAGCCTTGTGTTATATTATTTTGGATGCATGTGTGGAAAAAGTACCTTCAAGAATAGCTATCTTCCTTTTGGCAGTGGGTGGGGGAAGAACCCACTTGTTGCTAAAGAGAATAAAATGGCTTTTCTGTATGCCTGGGGATTTAGTTGTCTCTGCAATTTAAAACAATGCAGTTTGCCATGACTAGACCAAACCATTTCAGTGTTATCTAGCAGCATATGATTTGGTTTTGCATGATGGCATACAATTTAACAGCAAACAATTACAAAAACAAAACAAAACCCTCCCACAAATCAAAAAAGAAAGGAGGGGTCATTTTAAACATTTACAACCAGGGTTTTAAAAAATGTACAAAAGCTCCTGCCATCGCCACAGCATTTTAGAGGAGTGGCATTGAATGCTTGTGTTTTCACTGACGTGGAAATTGGTTTGCATGCTGCAAGTGCATTGAGAATAAGAAGATAACATAGTTTTTCATTGCAATTTTTACATTTATTTGTAGAACTACCTCTGGGACTCTGGCAGACAAGATTTTGTGCAGCATGCTTGAATGAAAGACATAAACTGAGAACAGAAGCTCCTTCTTCTCGTCACCTGTTGACATCAGATACGTTACACTCTCCTTTGCGGAGGATGATGATCTAATTATTCCAGCCAGCTGTGTCAAGAGCTGCAACATAATTATTGAGCCCTCTTTAGGGGATTGCCTCCTGTACCACATTGTCAACTCAAAGTGCAACAAAACAAACAAAGGTTCTATAACCTGTGGGGGGTTCTCACTAATGTATACTGGCCAGATACAACAAGGAATGAGAAGGAAATCACAAGAGAGCACTTATTCTTTTCCTTAGTAAGAAAGGATTACGATCTTTCTTGCCCTCCAATCTATCACTCCTAGTTTAAAAAACAGATTTGTGCATACAGTACATACCCTGTGAGGCCACACATTCAGGATCACAAACCAAATGAATGATTCCAGTTATCACACACCTTTTATACTCAGTAGCAGGGATAAATAAATAAATATAATCCACAGTCATGACTGAGTATAGAATCACACAGCCCAATTCCATGCTGGTCTGGGCTGTTGCGCATAAAGCGTTTATGACAGTGGAACAGAGTTCCGCTGTTGGAAAATGGCTGCACGCAGTGCTCCGTATGTGGTTATTTTGCAAACACTGGTGCTAGAGGCGACACCGCCACAATCCAGACCCCACCGCATCCACTGGATAAGGTAAGGCAGCGATGGGGGTGGGTAGGGAGGGGGTGAAACAAAGTGAGGAGGGGGAGGAATGGGGCAGGGAGGCGGTGGGAGAGGGTGGATCTGGTGGCCATGGCGCATGCCGGATCCTATCCCGTCTTTTTTTAAACCTCCCTACTCCTTCTCCTTGGACTTGCAGCAGCTAAAGAGCTGGCACAGGTCTGAGGAGACCCATTGCAGAGCAAGAAACCTACAGAGGAGTAAGTCAGAAATAATTCCACTTTCCCCTCCGAAGCTTCTAGATTTATCCCCCCCCCCTCTGGATACAATGCACACCTTTGTGGCACGGCTGCATCGATGAGGGGGGATGAATAGGATTGGGCTCACAAGCGATTTCAATGATAGCATCAGGGGCAGCCAGGCCATGCACTGGGCGAGGACCATGCCTATCAGGCTACCCACCTGGCTGGGTCAACCCCTAAACCCTCAGACCTGCTGGCAGTAGTCACGCCCAATCTTCCATCAATGTGCTGTACCATGGTTTTTATTTTTAATGGTTGATTTGATTATTGATATTTATTCTTCTAGCAGTTAATGTTTAATTTTTGTAAACCTCTTTGTGTAAATGTTATTTAGAAATGGTATAGAAACATAAAAGAACACCAATGGGGTGTGCCGGGGGGGGGGTTCCCAGTGCAGGGCTTTGCCCCAGGGCCCCCCCAGCAGCATGGTGCTGGCATTGTCAATAGTTGTCATTTTGGAATAATTAGTACAGACTAAGAGAATTGTTATGAACAAGTCATTTTGATGCAGTGGTTTATAAATACTGTCTCTCCCTCCCTTCCTCTCTCCCCTCTCTTTGGTATATTAAGCATATTGGAATGTTGCAGCTTACTGAAGGAAAGGCAGACACCAGAATATATTTTTAACTATTGCTTCAGTTGAGGATGCCTGTGGAATATTGGTCACCAAAATAGTAGTTCCCTGTGTGCAAACAGATCCAACTACACCGTGTGTATTTTTCTACTGTTTTATGTGCTTTCATTCTCTCTTCATGCCAGAGATTTTCAAAAGACCCTTGCTAACCCTGCTTTTTTGAAATACATCCAGAATTTTTCCAATATGATGGGGGATAATATACTTCTTATCTTGGTGATTTTCAGTAGTTGCTCCATGGACACAGTGGCATAGGAATGGAGGGGTAGGGCCGGATCGCCCTTGGGCGGCATGGGGGGGGTGCACAAGCCAGTGGCGGCACCAGAAAAGGCGCATTTTCGGCATTGTGGGGACAAATGGAGTCGCTCCCCCACCCGCCTGGGCCCTTAGTGGCTGTTTTCTGGTGATAAAACGCTGGGGGTGGGGCTTGTGATGTCATGAATGAGGGGAGGGGCTTGTGATGCCACAGGGTGTTACATGGGTGCCGCCTCCCCAGCGAGGCTAGCTATGCCACTGCATGGGCAAGGGACAATTTGCAGAGTGCTTCTGTATAGATTTGTCAAAGAAAGTCTGTCTGTCTCCCTGGGTCATGTGTCCTCCATTCATACATTGAATAGCATGTACAGAGGAGGGCCTTTGAAGTGGAACTGGTCCCAGGGCATTTAGGGCTTTAAAGAAAACAAACTGGTAACCAGTGACATCTGTAAAGGAACAGGGTAATATGTTCTCATCTCAGTCAAAACTGTGGTGGCCTCATTCAGGACATGAGGTAAATTTTAATACATGTTTTGGAGGGGAAGAGAAGGAATTCAGCATGAATTCCATTTTCTGGCAGCCCTAGGTTCTTTTTAATAAAGTATAGTTTTATGATATGGGGCATGCCAAAGAAGGGAGAAAAAATCTTTCCCACCTCACCTTGCTGTGCTTAGAGCACCGTTCTCCCAGGCCCGGTCCAATACTGGAATTGAGCCAGTCTGGGGAGAAAATACCTTGAGGCAATGGAGTTCAGTGAAGGAAGATTGCTTGCATGCAATTGCTGCACTACATGCTCAGTTCATCCCTTGACCCACTTTTACTGCACCGTTTCGCAACCCAACAATGGCAGCTGTCCAGGAGCGGAATTACATCTTATTTAAAAAGGAGTTGCCTCAGAACTGTCGCTTGGGTTCTTCCCATCTTCCTCTGTAACATCATGTAATGGACCTCCAACTGCTTCTACTGTCTCGTTAAGAGTGGACTGTGCCCCTCCCTGCTCAGAGTGGCCGTTTGAACATCAACTGCCCCATGAGGAGAAGGAGAACAAGGAGGCAGATCAACCATTGTCGTCTCCAACTGCTGCCTCCTGAAGAACTGATGATTGTGTGCTCCATGGGGACAAGACAGGACTATTCATCTGTAGAAAAAAAAGTAAATACTGTGAATTGCCTTGGGCATCTTCTGATGGGAACAATGCAAATATTGTAAACAAACAAACAAATGAAATCGGAGTTATGGGTCTTCCAGCCATGTAATTTGTTGAAAGAATAAAGTTTAATACTTATACTATTTGTCTGGAGAAATTCCTTAACAACAACATAAATCACCTCCAACCGGGCTGAAGGAGACAGCGTCCAAGGACTATCCAAAACAGACAAGTAAAACTCTAGTTTCACCCTTAGGGTTTCTTCAGAGCAATGACCTGGCACCAGCCAGTAGATGTTAATTGCCAGTGGGAATACCTGGAAGGTTTAAATACACAGTGCTGCAAAAAGCGCAGGAAAGTTAATTACTTAATCAAACTCGGAAGCGTCAATCTCCGCAGTGACCGGAGATAACCTTTGCTGTAGCGATGTCCTACTTAGAAACGGAAACCAAATCTTATTCACAAATATTAATTCTTGCTGGCAGTTCAAAGGGATCAAGGACCTTCTTTGAGAAATTGCAATTGCTTCCAAATTTCTTCTCTGTCTATTTTTAGATTCGCTAAACAGTGAGCGGGTTTCCTGGAAAGCAATTGAATGTCCGGTTTGAGCTACGTGCGCTGCTATTGCAGATTTCTCTTCTTGAAGCAATCTGGTAGCTCTTGAATGTTCCTGCAATCGGATCCTTATTGGTCGCATAGTATTCCCCACATAGGTCCTTGCACAATCGCCACACGGAATTTCATACACGCCTGGGTTGGATAAGGGAGGTCGTTTGTCCTTCGGATTGCGCAGCATTTGCTCAGTTTTTAATGTGGGTGAGAACCGGGTCTTGATGCCATATTGCCTGACATATTGCCTGACAACTTGTTACAAACTGTAACAAGCCATGAGAACCTTCATACTATGTTAAAACAAACAAATGTTTGCTTCACCGGGAGGAAAGGTTCACAGCAGGTCCCATGAGAGTCAGGAACAGCACAATCCTATACAGTAAGTACTTACTCTGAGGTAAAACCCATTGTGTTCAATGGAATGTACACTGAGGAAAGTGTAAGTAGGATTGCAGCCTAAGATAAGGATAGCATTCTTCTGTGTATAAGGACTGAAGCAGCTCCCCAGAGCTCAGGGAGAGGAACAATTCAAGCTCATTCCACTGGTTTATGCTGTGTGTCACCAGAATCTGATTTGAGGTTAGACTTTCATGGCCAGCGATAATTAAAGACAATACAAGGTGTATACAGGGTTTTGAAGCCATGACTTAGATTTGTTTATTACATTAAAGGATGTTGCGAAATGTAATAGGATTAACAGTACAGAGACATTTCGATCATCTTTTGAAGATCATCATCATGCTCTGAACCCGATGACGATCTTCAAAAGATGATCGAAAGGTCGTCTCTGTCCTGTCAATCCTATTACATTTCGCAACATCCTTTAATGTAATAAACAAGTCTAAGTCATGGCTTCAAAACCCTGTATACACATTGTATTGTCTTTAAGAATGTGATTTGTTGGTGAAAGAGCCATGGTTTCAGCTACAAATCTCACAGCTTTCAAAACCTCGCTTTCAAGAAAGGTGTTTTGACACTGGCCGCTAGATCATGCCCTGTAACTTTAAAATTGCCCTGTGCAAAAGCTGTACAGTTCTGTGGTGCTTTCCCATCATTTTCTGCCAATGAGTCTGGTTTATTGAGACAGCAGTGAATGGCTGCAATCTTTAAAGACAAAAAATTGCACCAGTTCCTGCCTAATGCATAGACTGGTGGGCAGACCTGAATCCAAACCCCCTTCCCTGGCTTGATCCAACTTTATGGGTCAATGCAGACTTGCACCAGCTATAGAGCTGTTTTCACATGTTCTGAAAGACACTGAAAGACCAGCTATAGAGCTGGTGCAGGTCTGAGTTGACCCATGGCGGCTGCTGGGGCTTTCCCCAGGGAAAGGGAACAAATGTTCCCTAACCATGAGGAGGCCTCAACATGCCCAAACTCCCCCGTGGGATACAGCGGAAGCTGCGTTGGTGCCGCTGCATCGCCACATGGACTATAAATAGGATTGGGCTGTAAATTAGCTTTATAGGTGTTACATAAATCAATACCATTTGAGATCACTCAGTTCATTGGTCACCACCACAGCAGGTTTTAATCTCCTGATCTCATTGAGACCAAAGGTGAAGAACAAATCCAGGTGGATTTGTTCAGATTAGCTATTGCACAAAACTGATCCATTCCTTGTTTTCCTATTAACAGTACAATAAAATGGATTGCTAGTACCTCTGAGGAAGCTTTGAACTTTCACATGTTCTGAAAGACACAATAAATCATCATAACTCTTCACTGAATTATATGAACAAACCAAATATTTGAGTTTAAAGTACAAAAAATATAGAAGCTTTAATCATGCGGTTATTTCTCAACGTGTCAGTCCATAACCAGAAGTCCCATCAGCACAGGGAGGGGACATTTTTGCTTATTTCCCCCTTTGTGCTGCAGCCCTCCATGTCGCATGTCATCATCTTATGCTAGGTTCCTCCAGCCCTCAGGAACACATTTGCAGGGGGCACAGGAGGCTGTAGAGGGAAGGAGACGTTGGCAAAGATGTCTTCCCCCCCCTTAATCAAATGAAACATTCTTATGCAATAAATTATCTATTAGTATAGTTACAAATCTAAATCAAAACATTGCATGTTAACAGATAGATGCCTACCTTCCCATAGCTGAAAATCAGAAACACCACCATTTGACCCCTTTCAGTAATGGGAGAAAGGCACACTCCACATGCTCCAAAGTGCTCAGTTCTTAACTTTCATTCTGCACATTCCACAATATAGCCTAAGCATTTTTTAAGCAAATTAAGGATTTCTGCCCCGTCCACCACATACTTTTTTTTTTTTACCCTATATCTATTCCTTCCATCCATCCATTGAAGCACAATCTTATGTCTACTGAGAAGTAGATTCCATTGAGTTCAATGGAACTTAATCCCAAGTAACTAGGATTTCAATCTTAGGGCCCAATCCTATGGGCATGCTGTGCCGCCAGAACTCATGTTCTGGCGGTGCAGTGTGCTTTATGGCTGTCGTGAAAGGCAACACCGCATTCCACACAGCTGGGTCACTGCCACAAACAGCATGCTGCCACAGTCATGTGCCAGTGGCCTGCAAAGGAGCCCCTGTACCCTATTTGTGTCTGGCAACTCAGTGGGGACGAACTACAGAAGTGAAGCCAAAGTCAGTTCAGTGCTTATTCTTTTGCTGACATTACTGGTATGCTTTGAAAAGAAATGGCCATGATAGAACACCATTCTCAGTTCCAAGCCACCCTTAGTTGAAAAGAAATGGCCAACAAAAAACCAGTGACCAACTTGATGACACACACACAACTGAATAAGAGTCCTAGTATTAGCACTGATACATAGAAATGAGAGCTGAACTCATACTAACACTTTATTGGTTCCATGCTGTGTCATAATAACACCTCATTGGCTCTCAGAACAATCAGTCTTATTTGTCAGTTTTGAGTTAAGGAAATCCACTTTTTGTTACTTAATGGCGCAATCCTGTGTATCTTCAGCCCCGGGGCAGTGCGTGCTGTCCTGGGGCAGGGTGTCATGCAAGTGCCGTAAAGCACTTGCATGACACCCAGCGAGCAAGCAGCGCCGGCGCTGTGGCCTGCGCTGCTCGCTCCAATGTCTCGCTGGCCCTGCACCGGCTGGAGCAGGTAAGACCTACACTGGTCGGGACAGGGCAGGGCAGACTGGGCAGCAAGAGAGGGTGGTCACTGGCCACCCAGGGCGTGGAGGGGGCAGGGATACCGGGGGCCGAGATCCCCAGTATTCAAAGCTCCCTCCAGGGCCCAGATACGCCGACATAGTTGGTGTTACTGTGCGCAAGCTCTAGAGCTCGCGCACATGTGAGTAGGCCCATTGGGCCTACCGCTGCTGACACCAGGGTAAGGGGCCGATCGTCCCCTTCTCCCGAGTTCCCGGGCTGCCCCGGGGCATCCCGGGAACTCAATAGGATATGGTGGCTGGCCCTTTAGACCAGCCGCCGTATCCTACACAGGATTGGGCTGTTAGGCAGTTATTTTCTTTTCTTGGTTATTTGGCCATAACATTTGCTAGAATACAAATACTTCAAAAATGTCTGTTTTATTACATTCTGCATTAAACTTCCTTTCCATTGATATATAATATGATGGTATTTTTCCTAAATACAAGGTTTCCACAATTTTAGCCAATAATGGTGTCAACCCCCTCCCCCCAAGGGTGTCACCCGGTGCAGTCCGCACCCGATGCACCCTCCTAGTGACACCACTGACATTTCTGTGCTGTTCCTTTGGGTGACTATCAGGAGAGTCTAATACCTCTGGGCCCAGTGGAAGCCTCTGCCACCGCGGGTTTTAAAGTGAAAATACTCACCTTTTTTTCCAGCTGTGCCGTCTTGGATCTTGTGAAATCTCGCAAGATCCAAGATGGCGGCACCCAAATCTCGTGAGGCAGCGCAGCCACCAGCAGAGGACCACTTCGGGGGCAGAGGACCACTTCGGGGGCAGCGCAGCAGGTGGACCACCACCAGTGGTAGCGGCAATAATGGTGGTGGTGACAAATAATGGCGGCGGCGGCGGCAATAATGGCGGCAATAATCGGCAACAATAATGGCGGCGGCGGGGAAGTGACAGTGGACCAGCAGCGGCAATAATGGCAGCGGGGAAGCAGCAATGTACTGGCGGTGGCGACATGGCAATGGCGGCATTGGACTGGTGGCGGTGGGACAGGTAAGTAAAATGATTAATTAATTCGTTGAAATTAAATAAATAAATAAACATTTTGGACGCCCTTCGGGCGGCAAAAGGGTACTTTGTGCCCCCAACAAATAATTTTAAAACTTTAATTCAATTATTATTTTATTATTTAATTCATTGTTGGGGGGAATCTGGTAAGCCTACTCATTGAGTTTCTGCATACGAGAGAGAATAATGAATTAATGATTTTGGGATTTGATGAATAGAGTTGATGAGAATAAATTAAATTATTAGAAGAGGGAGAAATTAAATCGTTAAGTTGTTGTCAGAGATATATTATGTTTATTTGGTTGTTACGTTTAGGTAGTAGGAGAACTGTATGTTATTAGGACTTACTGCTTCGCTATTTGCTGTATTTTCTGAAATATTTTTATAGCTTAGATATTTGTATTATATACATTTAATAAATATATATTCAAAACATTATCCATATGTTTGTTAGACATTATATATTGTTTCAGGGCTCGCAAGCTAAAACGGAAACTTCATGGACCTCCTCCATCAAGATGGACGCAACAGCAGACCAAGACTGGGAATGTCGCTGGCTGCCAAAGCAGCAATGCCTGAGCCCATGAGAAATAAACCCCAAACTCTTTTTTTTTTTGTAATTACCGTATTGTCCCGAGTATAAGATGCACCTGATTATAAGACGCACCCTTAAAGTTTGGTGCTATTAAAAAAAATTAATTAAATCACTGGCATTAAATTGCAACAGCCTGATTATAAGATGCACCCCTAGTTTAAAAACTTAAATTAGGAGAAAAAAGTGAGTCTTATACTCAGACCAATACGGTATCTTGCTTTCATCTTTCTCAGCTGAGCAAGGAGACACTATTGCATCCAGTCCTGTGCGGGCTGCTGTGACTGGGAGGGAGTCTGTTGTCCCCTTTTTGGTTTTCGTGCAAAAGCAGTGGGAGGATTTCAATTGGCTTAGGGCCATAGCATGGAGGAAGAGCACCCAACCCTTTTCCCTGTGCTGATTCCCTTACACACAGACTCACAAAGTGAAGCTAGATTCCTGCAAGACGTGATGCACCCAGTCATGAGGGAAACACCCTTCAACTGGTTACACCTGAAGGCAATTGCAAGACCAGGGCTATATCCTCTGAGGCTAGAAGGAGCTAGCTAGGAGGGAGTAAGGAACATATGTGGAGTTGGTCTCCTACCTAACAATTCTATAGGGTAAAGACTCAGGAGCTCTCTCTGTGGCAGTTTCATAGTTATAAAAAAGCATACTGTATTTGAAAGACCTTTTAGGGGTGTATAGCCTAAGCATCTTATTTGTTGACTTGTTTTAAGTCATGGTAGAAATGATTGGTGAAAACAAACACTATTCCCTGCAGGATCAGCCCCCTAGTAAGCTGTATTAGTGTAACAGGTCTGTTGCACTGCTCGAGGGTTCCCGCCCCTTTTTTGAAGTATATAGGAACGAACTGCTACCATCATTTTCACCATCTTCCAATCCTCGGATTGCCCTGGCAAATGTCTCTGCAATAAGACGTCAGGATACTTTGTTGCCCAGCTGTGGATTTTAATAATTTCAGTCCACGAGTGTTGATTCTAATGCTTTGGATAGACACGAGTGGTTTTGGACATTGTTTTTATCTGTGCTGGTTTTTCTTTTATGTTTACATGGCTGATCTACTCGTATTTCCTACTTCGTTGAAAATCATGGTAGAAAGTTGAATGAGAACAGGTATACATTTCTTTCCATGCCTTGAAACTGGATCTAGGGAACCTTTCTCTCTCTCCAGTCACTGCACAGTCAGATACTTATGCACATGGCAATCTTGATTTTGTTGTTATTATTACAATAGATTTCATAATAATTGAAAGCAAGATTGCACACTGAACTACATAATAATTAGTAGTACAGAAATTGACAAAAGTTGTCCAATTTCAAAAACATCAGATCTTTGCTTTTTTCCTTGGCACGTATAACTGGTAATGTTCACATATTCCCATCGGTTATCAAACCATTCTTTTGAAACAGGGATCATTGGTTGATGCCAATATTTGTAAAAGTTACTAAAACACGTTGTAGCAACTGAACCCAGTGCATTCAAGATGCCTTCAGGTGGTCTACAACTTTTCACAGGTGGAAGAAAAGGCCACAGGGACATAAGAAAGCAGTTGTATCTACTGTAGAGACTAACGGCGCAATCCTGTGTAACGTTAGAGCAGTGGAGCACATGCTCCACCGCTCTAAAGCACAAGGACTTTTTCAACAACTCGGAAGTAAGTGGCACCACCGGTGCGGAATCTGGCACTGCTCACTCTGCTGCGTAACTTACCTGAGTCCGGCTGCTGCAGGTAAGTCCCATGCTGGTCGGTGGGAGGACGGGTTGGGGTGGCGAGGGAGGGGGGCCATTGGCCGGCCTGGGTTGGGAGGGGTGGGGATATTGGCGCCAATATCCCAAGCCCCTTCCTGGTCCGGGCCGGCATTACACCGCCTCCCCAAATGTACGCCAGGTCTGGGCCTGGCGTACATTCGAGGAGGCCCATAGGCCCCGGGCTCGCTTACACCTTGGGAAGGGGACGAACATCCCCTTCTCCTGAGGTGCGACCTAGGAGCCCTGGGGCAGCCCCCCAGTGGGCTTAGGATACAGCAACTGGCCCTTTAGGCCGGCCGCATATCTTTACACTGGATTGGGCTGTAATACTAAGCATGTGTCAGATCTAAGGAGAAAAGAGCAATTATTCAGTTGTTTGTGGAATGCTGTAACTATTGAAAAAAATGCAAGCTAAGAAGGGGGGAGAGACTTATTTCTGTAATATTCTTTCTCAATGGCAATGTTGAGAAAAACAGAAGCCCCAGCAAAGTTGCAGCAGCTCCACTAGAAGAGTAAATGACTCTGCCAAGACTAAGCCACATGCAGCAAGTGTGAAGGTCACTGAACACCCCTTGAATTTTCTCCCTCCTATAATAGCTCTTGAGTTAAATAACTTTGTGCTTATCCACTGTTAAGGGAGAACAATGATTCACTAAGTGCTCAACTTTTCTCCCATGTGTGGATTCCTGAGGCTTCCCCCACCCCCACTGCAGCAGAAAACAGGGAATATTTTGCTTTCCAAGTTCAGACAGTGCTTTTGGTATCTATCTTTAGTGGGGTTGAAAAATCCACTGCCTGAAAATGCTGGAGGTGAGACTAGACCAGTTCAGAGCACAAACCTGCTTGTTGGAAAACCTGGTATGAAGCCAGAAACTACAGGGTACCACAATGAAATGTACACACACTTGATAGTGTTAAAATGTATTATGCTATAAATCCACAGATATACTACAATACTATATTTCACACATATACTGTATATGGTGTACACAGAAGCAGTTGCTTGACTCAATTAATTAATTGTTAGCTAATGAATTACGGCACAATTCATGATAACTAAGTGCCAGGGGAGCAATGGCTCTGCTGGTACTGGGTGTTGTAAACGTGCCATAAGGCACATTTTCATCACCTGGTGAGTAGGCCCTGCTGGCCCTGAGGCCAGCGCCAGCCTACCCACCCAGTATCCGGCCTGTCTGCCGCACCAAGCAGGTCCCTGCTGGTTGACGGAGCGGCGAGGGGAGGGCAGACTGGGCTGGCAGGGGAGGGGTGATTGGCCTGCTGGGCCAGGGATGGGGAGGGATTATTGGCGGTGCACTCCGCTGATTCCTATCCCCCGTCCTGGGCCTGGCCAGCCTTACACCAGCTCCTTGGTTTGCACCGGCCATTCTATCGGCACACATCCGAGGAGGCCCTTTCTCCCGAGGTGTGCCTCAGCTCTGCTGGCTGGTGCTGGTCCAATCCTGCCTGCTTTTGCATGCTGCGGCAACCCTGGGCAGGATTGGGCTGCCTGACCAAGTGCTAAAAATGTCCCCCATTGGCATCTATACACCACTGACGTCGTTGACTAAAGCCGGAGTTACGCTGTCCGCGTTCGCGTTCTGTGTGCATCTGGTGTCCCGCCCCCAGGTCAAACAACGGCTCTGATTGGCTGGACGTAGCGTGGACGCAGCAAAAGTCACGCTGGACTCGACTTTTGCTGCGTCCGCGCTACGTTCGGCCAATCAGAGCCGTTGTTTGACCTGGGGGCGGGACACCAGACGCACACGGAACGTGAACGCAACACGAACGTGGACAGTGTAGCTCCGGCTTAAGGGAACTGCAGACATCCATCAACATGTGTGCTGGGATGACTCCACACATCACTTCAATTGCTTCCCTTAGATGTTTGAGTGTTCCAGGTTTTCTACAATGAAGTATTTATGAATTAGAGCTTATTAAAATGTGTGTACAGTCTGGAGAGCTGCAGCCTCATATGCCTGAAGATCAAGGACAGCAGTTTGAGACTCCGTCGCCACTGACAAAAGCTGCAAAAGCTCTCTGTAAGAGAGAAAGAGAGGAAGCAGCAGCTGGCACTCTGTGAGGGGGAGTTGCCTGTCAGTCAATGTGTAGGAGGGGAATGCCAGAGAGAGGCCAGAACATGAAAGGAAACACCTGGAAAGAAGCGTCCTATGAAAGACTAGGACATTTATTGTAATGTACAAACCTTTTGGTTTAGAATTGCTTGCCTGTGTAAACCACCTTGAATTAAAGTCAGAGGAGAGAACCAATGACCAAGAAAGGTGGTATATAAATACTGGAATTACTACTACTACTACTACTACTACTACTACTACTACTACTACTACTACTACTACTACAACAACAACATTTTTTCTGACACACCTATATTGACAGAAGGATGAATGATTGGGAGATTTTTTTCACAATGTGTTCCTAGGAATCCTCAAAGCCTTATCAGAGGTTTGTCTATGAGAAGACTGCTAATGCCTGAAAGACAGCTTGCCCGTCATTGCACAGCACATCTGAATGACAGTGTTGGGTGCATTCTAGACAGCACCTTTATACTGGGCAACAGCAAGACCCCACAAGCACAACCAATTGCACCCCATACAAGCAGAAAGCTGGCTTTAAAGCATGTTCCGAAATCCTCTGTGATATACAGAGACTTTGCTGGCTTACTTCCAGAAAAATGTACATAGGATTGCAGCCTAAATTATTTAACTAATAACAATGAAAATATTCTTATGCCATTCTTTTTGAATTTTTATTCTTATGGTACCATTCCTTATGGAATATACGTTTTATAAACTAGTTAAATGTGCACCTGAAGCCATGGTAATGTTCAGTTATCATGAAGTGACACCTACAATTGCACACTGATTGGCCAATTCCATATTACAAATGAACAGCTGCCTTCAAAAGCACCAGCCATAGCTTGTGAAACATCCTAACACCTATGACAGCTTCAGTGAAGGGTATCTTTGGATCCACTTGTCCATAGCTAATAAAACTTACATGAATTATATAAGCCAGAGAGCAGAAAACACGTGACACAGATAAATAATGGTTACATTTTAGAACTGTAGCTAGATTAACTCATATACACATCTACTAGTATTTGCGTATTATTCTTCGTAGTGCCAAGTGTAGACACTTTATAAAATGGAAAAGAGAGCCACAAGCTGTTAGGGGCCAGAAGGTGCCAATAGGACAATATGACAGCTTTATGTCTAAGATGAAGAAGATAGTCAAGAATAGGGGTGTGCTCAGTCCTTTAATTCCACCCAGGGACACTGGGATTTAGTTTCTTGTTCACATTTAATAGGTTTCTAAGGGACAGCCTCAGGAAACCGGCTGTAAAATGTGAAGACTTTGATTATGCACCTGTCAATATTTTTACGTCTAAAAGGCAGAGTTGGAAGCTCAGTCACACGTTTTCTATAAATAAACAGTAATTTAAAACAACCCTATAAATATATTTTATGTCTTCATGCTCCACAATTTATAGATTGTATTTGAAATGACACATTCGAATCATCTTTGTTCCCTCTTTTCCCTCCCTCCCTTCTGTTTTTAGATGCTAAGCCACCTTGGCAGGCCTCTGCGTTTTGTTTCCAGTCCCTAAATAGGTGCTATGTAAATAACTATTAGCAAAACCCACCATGGTTAAAGGAACAAAAAAAAGGGAGCTGCTATTAAGGCAGCAGGCTCCTTAAATAACAGCTGGGATAGTTCAGCCCAGCCTTTGCCTTGTAACTGTGAGAGGGCTGTATGTTACATAGATGTCTCGTCATCTATGTCTAACGTCTCTGCCTGCAGAAAAACAGTTGTCCAAACCACCCCAGGTGATGGCTGCACAGATGCATTTTTCTCATGCCCAATGTTCCCAACAACACAGACTAGTGCACAGGTGCTAGCGCTGAGCACACAGGGAGGGGACTGCATGGTGAACAAGCACAAATTGCTTCCCACTTCCAACAGAAGGAGCCATTGAGCAGGACAGTGAGGTTGTTGCTGCATGCTGAAAGCCACTGCCTTATGGTGCTGACCTCCCCAAGGATCTTCCATCTGCCAGTCCTCCCCTCCCAGCTCCCACAGACCCCTTCAAAAATTCCCACCTTCCCAGTTCCACCTTTCGCTCTGCGGCCGCCTGCAGTCTGCTTAAATATTAATCAACCTGACTAATTTGGTGTCATGTGAAAACTTGGCTACTCACTGCTCACCCCTGACTCTTGGTCACTTATGAATAAATGGAATAATACCATTTTCAACACAGATCCTTGAGGAACCCTACTGATTACTTCCCTCCATTGTACATTTACTCCTACCCTCTGGAGTATCTCTAACCAACTAAAGGTAAAGGTGACCCCTGACAATTAAGTCCAGTCGTGCAACTACCAATCCCTTAAAGGACCATGAAAGTCTATGACAGGGGTGGCCAAACTGGAGGTGTGGTCCTGAGGTTGAACTGCCTGAAGATTGCCAGAAGTTAAGCAGGAACAGCCCGTTTTCGTGCTGGAAGGGAGACCAGGAAGTCACTGAAGGTGTCATGACCCTCGGTGGCAGAGAGGAGTCGCTGTTGCGTGCTGCGGTGAGAGAACAGACTGGAATGCCGAGAATGTCAGTGATAGAGCGATGACAACTGGAAAAATGTTTCCCTGTTCAGCATGCTCTGTGGCGTCCTGTGGAGAGCTCAAGGCTTGTGTTCAGCAGCTAGTGAAGATGGCTACACCACGGAGGAAAACAGCTGGAATTGTAGGGTTCTATACAGAACAATATTGTAAAGATCCTTATCGGATCTAGATAAGCCTGCCTATGTAAACCGCCTTGAATAACATCTGAAGAGCAATCTGAGGATAAGAAAGGTGGTATATAAATAGAGAAAATAAATAAAATAAATAAAATAAATGTCACATACGATAAACTTCAGATGTTTGAGAGCCGCAATATTTAAGAAGCATTTAAATTCTTAAATATACCGTATTGGTCTGAGTATAAGACTCACTTTTTTCTCCTAATTTAAGTTTTTTTTAACTAGGGGTGCGTCTTATAATCAGGCTGTTGCAATTTAATGCCAGTGATTTAATTAAATTTTTTTAATAGCACCAAACTTTAAGGGTGTGTCTTATAATCAGGTGCGTCTTATACTCGGGACAATACAGTATTTACTCACCATGAACATTTAAACTTATGTTTTAATCCAGTGGACTCTAAGTTTATGCCTGGTAAATAATTATAAAGCTTGAAAACTTCTCATTTACCTTTTATATTAATTGTGATGCAAAAAGGAGCTCAGCCAACATATTTCCGAGAGCCACACATTATATGCCAAAGAGCCGCATGTGGCTCAGGAGCCACAGTTTGGCCACCCCTGGTCTATGACTTGCTAAGCTGACCCAGAAGTCTTTTGTGTGACAGATGTTGTCAAAATCCTTTTGGCAATTCAAATTCGAGTTGCCAGATTCTCAGCCATGGATCAACTACTGCCATGGCACTCTGACTGAGAATCTAACACCCTCCCCATCCAGGAAGCAGTGACCATATTTTAAATTCCTGTGGCAGGGTCCCCACCTCTGGCCACTGCAATTGTGGAGGTTTCAAAATTCCTGCCCTGACGTGCCTTGGGAGAGAGGAGTGACATCCAGTGCTGTGCATATATGGCCCAGGCTGAGTGTCTCCACAGGTTAATGAGACAGGACTTCCCTTTACAGAACCCACACTGACGTTTCTCAGTAAAACCTGTTCTTCTCTATGACTATCAATTCTAGTTTTAGAAGTGCTTTCCACCAGTTCACCTGGGACAGATGTTAGACGAATGGGTCTGTAAGTTGATGGCTCCCTTTTTTAGAAATCAGTGTGACATTGGTTACCTTCCAGTATCTTGGAAGGAAGCAGGTTTTTGTGAAAAGTTGCGTAAGTTAGAAGATGAACCATTTCCATTTGAAAATTTCCATTTGAGCGGGGGTTGCGTCTCGGAGTGGACTGACTGGGAGAGTGATGCTCCCCAGAAAGCCCCTCCCCATAGCTGAGGCTCCAACCAATCAGCTGGCTAGCCCCTGCCTCACACCAAGACAGGGGGCGGGACAAAAGCAGAGGCACTTTAAGTGCGCCACTGGTCTTCTCGCTACAGGTGGGGCAAGATTTTTTTGGGGAGAGGGTGATTTTGAGCTAAAAAAAAGGCTGGGAAGGTTAACCAGCCTCTCTTTACCCCCACCCTTTCCCCCTCTGAGTCTGATTTGAGTCTTAAAATAGGGAAGAAAAAAGCCACAGGACTCTGTGCAGCCAAAGTGAAAGCAACAACATTTCACGTGAAGTCAATGAGTACGAAGTACGGTAACCTTCCCGGTTTTGTTGTGTTTCTCTGGTCACTTTGTTCAATTCCAAGTGAAGTGGCACTAGGAAAAGGATATGACTATCCATAGGAATGTGCTCATCAAGGTTACACTTGGGTACAGATAGCCATTTAAGATAGGATATGCCTTTAGGGAAGAAATAGGTAAAGTAGGTTGGCCGTTTCCATTATGTCAGCAGAATGAGCAATCAGCTCATAAATACTTAAACCTCCCGAGGTCCATATAAAAACATTCAAAAGTAATGAGATTCTATCTAAACAATGTGTAAATAACAGTGTGAAGCTAATCTTGATGTAAAACACTAGTTAGGGCTCTGCAAGAAACTGCAAACATTGGGGATGGTAATTAATAACAAAGAGGCCCTTAATTAAATACATGAAGCATTCACTTTGGGCTTTATTAACAAATCATCATGAAGCTAATGGCAAAGATAAAGGGTGAACAAATACCGCTGCAAAGGTCCTTCGGTGAAGGTTGAGATATTAGCAAGTAAAATTTCACTTATTAGTACTTGGGTTTTATTGAGCTGCATAGCACTTAGTCATCAAATTGTTTCTATCAACACTGATTTAGCTCTATGGAAGTGGGTGTGAAATGAACGTTCCAGCTGTCTTACTGTCCTTCTAGATTTTGTAATGTATATATTCTAGGCTCTATTCTTCCCTGGCCCAATAAAATGTAATGTTCTTCCAGAAGCATGACAACTTGTTCCCAATAGTAGTGCATTTTAATTTTAACTTTTACCATATGTATGAAAAAAGATAAGGTAACGGTTCTATTTGCAATCAGATAGGCACGTTTTCAGCCGTTTTAATGTAATGAAAGTGTTGAGTCCCTAAAATGTAGCAACTTATTTTTTTTCACAAAACAAAAAAAAAAACATCTCAAAGCAGTTTACATAGCAAAACAAGTTCGAAGATTGTTCCTTGACCAAAGAAGCTCACAATAATAATAATAATAATAATAATAATAATAATAATAATAATAATAATAATAATAATAATAAAACCAAAACAAGGAAAGCACCAGCAACAACCACTAGGAGGGACCCTGTACTGGAATGAATAGGGGCCATGGTTCTCTCCCCCCCCCTCAATATAAGAGAGCTAGCTCTTTAAAAGATGCTTCTTTCAGTTAAGCAGGGATTTATTTGATACTAAAATTATTAATACCTTTTAAAAGCAAACCACATATAAAAATCTGGATGCTATCTGCTTTAATGAAGCACAAGAGGAAACCAATATTTACTCTGTCACTTTTAATACCAATTTATCTTGAAGTTTTAGTTAATTATTTTTTACAGTAATACACCCTTGGACAATTGGAGCGCTTTTCTCTATTACATTTTCTTATGGAGAAGTCTTACTGGATTTGACAGACTAAATCAATACGTGTCTCCAGCAGTTAATTAGAGTATACTCCTTAGAGCCATAACAGTGGCATCTCATCTACAGATTTATTTGAAAGCATCCAAAAGTTTAGGTGATCCTGCTTATAGAATTGAATACACAACATACAGTACAGCTGAGGAAGGTCTGCAGTCTAGAAGAGCCTGCATTATGGCAACAGATGAAGCTCTTTGATAGATTGCTCTAGCCAATACTACCAACCAGACCCCCTTGGAGGGCAAATTTAAGGGAGCTTTGATCCGAAAGCCTTTAATGCTGAATAGAGCATTGTGGCGAGGAGAGGAGAGTTCCATCAGAAATAGTTATTTTGCAGTGGAAAAGTCATTTGCATCTTCGTTCTAGCCCTACTTTCTTCATCATTTGGGGACACTTACAATTTTTCATTTAATTACTAAAGACAAAACAAGTTGATGAGCCCTCAATAGTAATTAAACAACTTTGTTTCTATGGGGCTCTACCCATAGACAGGGCAGCTACTGGGATTGGTGTTCCCTTTTATTGGTGTTGCTAACATATTTTGATAGAAATGTTTTTATCAAAGGAATATTTAAGCCCTTAATTAACGAACCAGCTTAATAAAACTGCAGTGCAGTGACCTCTTAACAAACTGAAGCTTCCCTGTCTGTGTGCAGTTCACAGCAGTCCCTGATCCTCTTTGTTGTTTGTTGCCAGCTCTTCAAATGTGTCCAAATACTCTTTGAAAAATTATGGGCTCAGGTGAATGTATTACACATGTGTTAGGTTAGGTTACATCAGAGGTGTTGCTAAGGGGGGGCCGGGGGGGATGCAATGCCCCCAGGTGACAACCGCGACCTCCTCACGAGGAGGAGCTGCGGCGGGATTTTAGTGCTCTGCGGCTACTTTTTTGCAGCCGAAGGGCTGCATTTGCAGCTGCGGAGCATAAACGTGCCAATTCGAAAATGGCACGTTTTTTGGGCCCGCCCACCCTGCGTCCTTTACTTGCTTTCCATTTACTTCCATTACATCTTTTCTTGCTTTCTGAAGGCTGATTATATTGTTAGCAAGTGTGCCTTTAAACATGTGTTAACATGCACACATGGGGGGAAGCCATTTACTGGCCTGGGTCATGTTCTCCTGGCAGTCACCTGGTACCACATGCACATGTAGGCGTGCATGCGAGTTTTCTTGCACATTTCATGCAGTTTGTAACAAATTGACCTTAAGGAGCTTAAAGAGGAGCTTCTAATTGACCTAAAGGAGGAGAGAAGAGGGCATTGGATCCTGGATGCTTGCTGTGGCATTGTGATTGCTCACAGCTGCCTGTGCTGCATGCGGCCCTGTTCAACTGCGGCTTTCAGTATGTGCACTTGGCGACGATGTCATCACCGAGCAACACAGCTGACCAGGACATTCCTGACAATGATCCCAGGGGGTGGGGTGAGGCTCCAGGGTGGGAGGATTTAAGAGGAGATCAGGAAAGACCAGAAGAAAGGGTAAGAGGAGCAGAGACGGAGAGGCAGGAGGGAAGGGAGAAAGCAGGAGAAAATGGAAAAGCATGAGAGCTGCAGCACCTCAGTAAGGTGGTGAAAGGGTCCAGGGGAGCTGATGAAGGTGGCAAAGAGGAAGTGTGGAAGGAGCCCACAGAGTGTTGGAAAAGAGGGCGAGGAAGAGGGAGAGGAGGTGGATGACAAGAAGGTGCAGAAGGACTAGGGGGATTTAGCTGACAGAAGGCAGAAACAGCTAGGGTGACAGGAGGAGATCAGATCAGAGGAATCCTGGCCGGTCACCCTGCCCCGAAGGCTGGAAACAGTGGGGAGTTCTCAGGGGTCGCCCTGACTAGTGTCAAAGGAGACTTGAGCGTTAGACTAAGGGGAAAGGACTGGAAAAGAGCCTGGACGCAGTGCTGCTCTTTTTAATATCCTCCATCCAGTGTGAACAGAATGCCTGGCAAGAGCAGCAGAGATGGGGTGAGAGAGAAAACATCCATGGTGGACTTTACTATGCCTTTCAACCTGGAATAAGCATCCACCAATAAATAACCCTTCCTGAGCAGCAAAGTACAGTGTCTAGGCCTCCGATTCATTCCCATGCAGCCCCAGCACGTCAGTCTCTAGCCCATATGATGTGGACCTCACCCTCCTGAAGGAGGTGGAGCCTAAGGGGGCAAGGCAGAGCAGAGGCATGCTCTCAGAATGCTAAACCATGGTTTAGGTATTGTATCTGAACTGGGCCAAAGTGGGGTCCACAACTGAGAAGGCCCTGCTTGGCACTCTCTCCGACCTCTCCAGCAGACCTTAATATTTAGGGAAGACCTTAAGGGGGAAGATGCTCCTGAAGATATGCTGGACCCAGGCTGCTCAAGGCTTTCAAAGTAAGAGGCAGGAACTCAAGTTGGGTTCTAACAGAAGGTAATGCAATTGTAACACTGAAATGATATAGTGCCTCTTTTATGCATTTGTCTTGCGGCACCTCCATGAGTTAGTGAATGAATATGGTAGAAAGGATAGGAACAACCACCCTGGTTCACTCTCACTCAAGGAAGATACCCAGCGTGTAATTCATCTGTGGAACTCCCTGCCACAGGATGTGGTGATGGCACCTGGCCTAGATGCCTTTAAAAGGGGTTTGGACAGATTCATGGAGGAAAAGACCATCACAGGTTACAAGCCATAAGCAACCTCCTTTTTTTTAGAAGTGGGTTTTCTCTGTGCCAGGTGCAAGGGAGTGTCAACGGGAAACAGGTTATCTTGTTGTCTGCGTGCTCCCGGAGGCATCTGGTGGGGCCACTGTGTGACACAGGAAGCTGGACTAGATGGGCCTTTGGCCTGATCCAGCAGGGCTCTTCTTATGTTCTTATAAGCAGGTGCAGGGAGCCTGCTTCCCCCTCCCCCACCCTGCCAGGAAAGAACCCTCTGCTCTACTTTCCCTGCGAGTGGCCAAAGGACTGCAGTCCCCAAGGGAAACAGCCTCTGCCTTCAGAGGACTTTGTATGAAGAAGATGATTATTACTACTGGGATCCATTGTAAGTCATCTTCAGGAACATTCAGAAGAAAGGCAGGGTATAAATCCTTTACATTAATAAATGTGAGTGACTCATTCAGCCAGTGAGTGTCCTTATGTACACACGTTTTTCATGGGCAGACAAGTCAAAGGAAAACCAGCCTTAAAATAAAGGAGGGTTTCCATTTATTGGTTGAAAGGCAAAAGCACTAGGGACACGATCCAGTTACGCCCCTACTTGACTCTCCCGCTGGTATCAACAGGAACGTAAAAAGTGTGTAACTTTGGCGGGATTGTGGCCTAAGTGTTCGGTTTGTGCTGTTTATCTGCCACAGTTAATTGAAGACTGAGGACTTTAGAGATGCAAGTTTATAGTTGTTAAAAAAAAAACCCTAACCCTGCAGAAGCAAAGAACAATTTCAGATAAGAGAACCAATTAATTTGGCAGTTCCTTTTTATAGACTTATTTCCCATAAGCATACAATTGTGGTAACTACAGTTTCTCTTATAATTATTCATGAGTGAGGGCCAACAAGTTTCTCAGTTTTACATTCTGGGTTTTTTTAATCTGAGAAATTAAGGACTATAATATTGTAGTTGCACACAAGCTGCCAATTAAAAACAAACTTCATTTTTTTTCACAGGTTGTATGGCATTCCATTACAATTATTAAAAGCTACACCCATAACTGCTCTCCAGCTGCTCTGCCACTGCTATACACATTTCTAGGCAAGAGATATACTTATTTGAGATGGGCAACCCAATCCTACCTAAATCCCCGCACAGCGATGCAGTGGCGTCGGCACGGCTACCACTGTATCCCACAGGGGATTTCTGGCTGCTGGAGGTCTCCTTGGGTAAGAGGACATTTATCCCATTGCCCTGGGGTAAGCCCCAGAAGCTGCTATGGGTCAACTTAGACCTGCGCCAGCTCAATCACTGGCGCAGGTCTGAGCTGATCTATGAAGGCAGATCAGGAAAGGGGTCAGGATTTGGCATGCCCCACCACTGCTGCTGAACCTGTCACTCCAGGTCTGATCCACCCCCTCCCTCGTCACCACCTTGTCCCGCCCACCCCTGCCTCATTCAACCTCTCCCCACCTCCCTCCACCCCCCTGCACAGCATACCTGCTACGGTGGGTCTTTGTGGATAGTAGTCGCCAGTGGGCCTGCAGCGCATGCCAGTGGAGGCTGCTTTGCAACTGCTGTAAAGCAGCCTCCACTGACACAACGTTAGTTACACCGGCAGGGGAGGGGGAATAGGATTGGGCTGCAATTTATGAGTGAATTTACAACAGATTTTTAAACTTAAAAGCATCATTTTATGTACTGGTATAGCTTAGAATACAATTCGAGAATAACACACATGGTTCTGCATTCTCATTGGAATGATTATTGCAATAATTAACAAATAATAATTATTGAAAATAATGAACAAGTAATGACCATATTTGTTGAATGATAGCATTCTCTGTCTTATACAAAAGTCATCAGTTGTATTATCACTGAGATTTTTCAAATTCTTTTGTCATTCAATCTTTTGTGTCTCTTCCCAGCAATGCCTTTCTGTTTCTCCCGTTAGTGGCTACTGTCGTTTTATTTGCACACAGTATATAAACGATGAATTCCAAATGCACAGTTCATTTTTCACTTCAAATTGTCTAGAAAAGATGGTATTGGGTTTATTGTTATTCCATACATGTGATATCTCATATATTGTTGATCATTGCTAACCATTTAGCCTAAGACCAGAATGCAGAAAATATTGGATTATGAGCAGTGCCACTAGATATGATTAATGTCACAATAATGTCATTTGTATCTCCATCATTTGTTATGACTGAAATTTACAAAAACACACATTTTTTTTGTACCTTGTTTAGTGTTGTGTACCACTGATATTGATGCTTAGGTTTCTTCAGATTGACACAAACGTTTGATATAGTGTTCCATGGTTAATCCATGCTTCTGCTGTCTTTGTATCTAATTGTCACATCAAAAAATACAATTCTGCCATCTCCTCAGTAATGCTTTTTTGCCCCCCACCCCCCCACACGCCATGCATTCTTTGGAAGATTGTGGGCGCAATCCTATGTAAGGATCCGGCCGGCAGCCCAGGGTCACCCGCCGGATCCTGTGCGGCTGGGTGTCTGCCATGCAGTGAACCAGAGGTCTACTCGGAGAAGGGGACATTCGTCCCCTTCCCTGGGTATAAACCAGGGCCAGCCCAATTGACCTCCTCGGATTTCCACCAGCTAAATAGCTGGCGGAATTTGGAGGCGGTATAATGGCCTAGCCGCCCGGTGGGGACGGGGATATGGCTGGCGCCATCTACCTTCCCCACCTGGGCTGGCTAGACCAATGACCCCCTCCCTCGCCCGCTGGACCGCGCACGCGGCCGCCGGGGGAGTGCTTATCTTCCTCCGGCAGCTGCTTGCCCGATTCGGCGATGGACAGCGGCCTTGTGCCGGCCTCCCTTACTCCCAAATAGTCGCAAATGTGCTTTACGGCACGTTTGCGACACTTTCGAACGGCAGAGCACGTGCTCTGCCGTTCAAAAGATCCCCAGGATTGTGCTGTGTATGTTGGTGGTGTCCCACTACCTGAAGCTAGTGGGTGACTATCGAGGATCATTCTAGGATATTCTTTATGGTAATTCCCCTCCCCCCCGGGTGAAATTCCCTCCCAAAAGCTGAGGAAACTATGCAGGCTGAGTAGCTTGTTCAAGACATTTAGAAAACTAACAGCGCAATCCTATGAATGTCTACTCCTGTTGTGTTCAATGGGGCTTATTCCAGGAAAGGGTGCATACGATTGCAGCCTACGACTTCTCTCCTTAGAAAAGGATTTTCTCTTTATTGTAAGTTGTATGGATGGAGAGAGCAGTGTTACATGGTTAATATTTTATTTCTGTATTTCTTTTTGATTCAAGGTGTACAGGAGACTCACATTTATACATGGGTGCTTGGTGCTAGGTGCCTGCCTGGAGAGGACAGGGATAGACTAAGACCAGTAATGTAGCTATTTATAGGACTGATGGCAAGAGGTCACAGAAGGCCACACTTGATATAAAATCATGTTATCACCCCCTCTTCTTAACTGATCTAGTAGAGACTTGTTTACTCAAATTCAAATGGAATTTTCACACCTTCAAAATTCAGATGAAACCTGCCAGCTCCAAATCCTGCTGGAACAGCTTATTTGGTGACTTGTGATCACAGCCACATTCTAAGGACTCCTGAGTGTCAGAGGTGTCATTGGGGGGACGGGGGCAGTTTGTAGGCCGTATGGCATTCCATACTCCTGCTGTCCCGGGCTCCGTACGCCCCCAAAATGGCCAAAAAAGTGCCGGGGGTGCTTTTGCGGGGCTTGTGTAGCGACACCTCTGCTGAGTTTCAGAAAAATAACTTTTGTAAAACAAAGGTTTCACATCTCCAATGGTCTTCACCAACCCCATGATTAAGCTCAATCTAGGAATAAGCCAATGGACCTCCAACTAGCTACCCCAACGGGGTGGGAAAACAAAGGCAGAACCCAGCAGGAGTCCTCAAGTGCAACATAGGACCCCAGTGGTGTTACCCTCACCTAGAATCCCATAGGATTCTGTGGGGCAAAAACTTATAAAAACCCTTGGCCTTGTGGTCTTTGTTCTCCCTTGCCCATTGCATCCTGCTTTGTTGTTGGCCTGTGGAGTGATAACCCATTGGTGCTACATTGTCACCCTCATTCCAGCCACCATCTGAACCACCATGCCAGCTGGCACCCAGGACTTCCTGTAACCCTCTCTCCTTTCCAGCCTTCTCTTTCTTTCTCTCCCTGAGCACTACCAAATCTGCTGAGCCAGCATAGGCTGTTCAGTTATCTTTGCAGGACTCTTCTCTCGCTCTCTCTGTACCCCTTTCCAAGAAAGACAGCTTGATTCTCTCCCCTTTAGTACTAAACGTCTTTTTACCTTGCAACCTTGTCTCCATTTTCCTTTCCCTGCCGAATTCTATAGCTGTGCCATTGGCCACTACATTGGATCCCTGCACACAATTGTTTTCCCCTGTGTGCACATGTTACATGTGTTTAAAAGGTACTACTGGAAACAGCAGGCTTGTCAAGAACATGTCTCTATCTCTTCTGTTTAAATCCTCTGAGTTTTTTTAACAAGCATTTTTAACTGATTTTTCAAGTTTATAAAACCAGCAATGCCCAAAGTTTCCTTACATTTCAGTTTATAGATGGTGTCAGAAAGCCAAAGATGACTCAAAAATTACAATTCCAGAGCAAAAACAAAACTCCTTTTTCTCTTACTAAACAAAGATTAAGGTAAGATGCAAGGGTCTCCCATGAATTCTCTTGGATGAGTCCACATATTTGATGCATGGGAAAATCTCTTCAATAAGCTATTCACAAAAGACAACTTGCATGCTCTTTTGATTTGAGTTGAGATGTTATCCGCTGCTAACAGTTCCCACATTTTAATCAAACCAATCTGTAATAGGTGGCGAATGTTTGCTTTTCCACCTGGCAGCCAGATGTAATTTAACAGCTGTCAACAACAACAAAGTTAATTCCCTTCTAATTTCTGGTATAGTCTTGACATCCCAAACTCCTATGGATTTAATGATTTTAATGTAATGATAATACTTTGCATTTATATTGCACATTCAAGTGTTCAAAATGTCTCACGTACATTATCTCAGTAAAGATGTTTCTTATTTCATCGCTCTCATTGAATCACTTGGGTTCATATGGCAACTTTTGAGGATTTGTGGGAATCCAGTCCAGGCAAATTCAGTTGTATTCATTCCCTGCTATGGGTGTGAATAAAGAGCTGGCTGTGTGGTCTCTGAGGATAGAAACTGGAGCATGTCAACAATAAATTATAGGGGGGTGATAAATGACAGCCCCACTTTTATCTTTTATTTTTTGTGATGGTGATGTTCAAATTACAAAGAGCTGATGCAGAAGCTATTTCAAAACAAAAAAGAAGTAAATTTGCTAGTTCATTCCCCCAGGTGAATTGATGCTTGGTTCTATCTTTTTTTTTTGACAGTTTCCTCAAGTCATTGAAAATTGGATGCACAAGTATGTATGCCTGTTCTTGTTTGATAGTATTTTGATACCTGAGCAAAACAGTATGAAAAAAGTGGAAAAAAAATGTTCTGAAGGGGATGACACAAGTTGTGAGTTAGAAAGAAGAAAGAATTCACTGTACTGAGTATGGATGCAATAATCATTAATTAGATTTATATAGTGATTTGATATGTTCAAAGAATTTAACATGCATTAACTTGTAACTCTTGCAGCAACCCTGTAAGGCAAAAATTATCTCCATATAGCAGACGGTAATGTGAAATTTCTGAATAATTATGGATCAGAAAATTTTCCAGTGCTCTAAATAGATTGTGATCAGATATTACATGTTGATTTGATGTACTGTATATATTTAGAAAATAAACCTAAAAAATATTCCATGTTAATTTTATGTGCTGAATAAATGTCTCAGAAATTTTCCTAACAGCCACAAGTATTTAAATTAAATATTTGATGGGGGGGGGGGGTTCAGTAAAGCACTTTTATTGAGGTTTTAAATGCTATATTCATACAAATTCAAAGATAAATATGGAAATTATTTCATAGAGTCATAGGAAGTTAGAGTTGGAAGGGATCTTGGAGGTCATCTGACTCATCTCCTTCTCAGTTCAGGCAACTGCTACAGCATCCCTGACAGCTGGCCATCCAGCCTCTGCTTGAAAACTTTTGATAAAGAGGGAGAGCCCACAACTGCACAAGGTAGACTGTTCCAGGACCAGGCAGCTCTACAGCTAGGACATTCTTCATCATGTCTAGCCTAAACCTACTTCCCTGTAGTTTCAACCCATTGGGTCTAGTCCTGCCTTCAGGGGCCACAGAGGATACGTCCTCCACCTCCCCTTCTTCCACATGACAGCCTGCCCTCCCCTTCATCCCAAGGGGGCAACACCAAAGTCCTGGGGCTGTGGGAAGAATATACTGGCACAGAGAAGGCAGGAGGCTTACAATGCCATTGGCTTGTTTAATGGAAACAAGATCAAAGCCCCACTGGGCTGTAAGCAGAAATATATTGGTTGCTTCACCTTATCCTAAACGTCCCCGGACCCCCCAGGTGGGTTCTATCATCCTGAGCCTCTCTCAGGCAGAAGTACTGTGTTTCCCACCCCATAGATTCCAATTAGTCAGAGGGTCCTCCTCATCTGGCAAGGCAGCGCTAGGGGGACATGCTCTTGTGAAGAGTGGACTTTTGCTTCTCGCTTTGGGCCCCACCCCAGCTGGTACTTGCAGCCTGTGGCTCGGTGCTCCTTGGAGCTCTAAGTGGGGGGGGGGGAGAGAAGAGCTCCCTTTCCTCCTCTCAGCTGCCACTCCCGGCTTCTCCTTCTGGCTTCCCCTCCTCTCTCGTTTCCCATCTGTCTCCTTTGTCTTCCACCTCTTGGGTGTCTCTTCCCTTTTTCCATCTGCATTCTCCCTTTTCTACTCCACTCCAGCCTCTGCCTTTCTTTCCTGCTTGAGCTGTCTCCTCACCCGTCTCTCTTACTTCCTTTTTTCTCTCTCCAAGCTGGTTTGTGTTCTCCACCTCTTTTTGTTGCATCCCTCTCTCCTTGCTTCCCTTCTCCTCCTCCCTTAATCTTCCACCAGCAGCATCCTGTGTGAAGACTGGTACCAGTTCCCAGCTGCCATCAATCAGGATTCATGGTCAGCTGGCTTGCGGATCCCGTCTTGGAGGCACGTGGCAATGATGTCATCGCTGAGTGCCTCCACGGAGGCTTGCCATGCCGCTTGGGTGGTGGTAGCTCATCCCATACTGCGGGGAGGCATGGCATGTCACACAGCCCTTCAGATATTTATAGATGGCTATCATATCTCCTGTCATGAGCAAGCACTCATCTCTGACGAAAACTCTTCCCCCCTCTAAATGACAGCTCTTTGTATATTCTGAGGAAGCAATGTGACCGGTCACATTCTCCATTCTGACCAGAGGTCTCTGTCATGTATCACAAATAGCCTCCCTCTTTCAAATATAAATTGGAGTCCCATGATTTGCACTGTCATCAGAGAATAATAGCCTTGCCTGAAATGTAGCTCACACCTGGTCATTGGTTGAATTTACTCACTTGACTTAGAACTGGGAAATTGGAATATCTGTTAATTTCAAAACAGCTCCCAAAAATAGAATAAAAGAGAGTTGCCTGCCTGGGCTGAGAATGCAAGATGTGCAGAAGATGCAAGATGGCTTTGCAAGATGCCAGCCAAGCCAAGATGCTGTACCGCTAGGAAAGGACTAACTCCTAGGAATATCTTTTCCTCTAGTTCCAAGAGGAAGCTGTAAGTGTATGTCTTAAGTCAGGGAGAGGTTTGATAGTGGAACTGAGTTCTGCTGTCGTAGAACGGTTGTGGACGGAGCACACAGCGCTCCGTTGGCAGCCCTTTGGGGAGCACTGTCGCAAGAGGCGGCAGCACTCCCCGTCCATCGCCTGGACCTGCCAGAGCAGGTAAGGCGTGGGGAGGGGGCGAAACAGAGCAGGGAGGCTGCAGGAAGGGGTGGGTCTGGCAGCAATGGCACACACCAGATCCTATCCTCCTTTTTTGCAGCCTCCCCTCCCCCTTTCTCTTCTCAGACTTGTGCCAGCGAAGGCCTGGTGCAGGTCTGAAGAGACCCATTGTGGAGCGGGAGGCTTATGGAGGGGTAAGGGGATTTAAATTTTCTTTCCTCTCCGAAGCCTCCCAATCTTCCCTCCTTGCTGGATACAGCATGTGTCTTTTCGGCACGGCCAGCGGCGTAGCAATGCCCTGAGTGAGGGGGTCGGCACCAAAATATGTTGCCCCCCATGACTGGAAGTGATGTCACCTGCCCTGCCCCTGGTAATGTCGCCATTGCAGTAAACAGGTAACTGGGTGGGTGGGCGGGGGCATTCTTACACAGCGCCGCCCATCCGCAAGGACGCTCCCACCCTTTGCTCACCTTTTTTGTGCCGCTTTGCAGCGCTTTCCCCTTGCTGCCACCATGCCACTGCTGCAGTGGATTTGTCCTCCCTGCTTGTTGCCTGGGGGACAGCACCCCCGCACAGACAGATGGCAGACAGCACCCCCGCACCCTCTATTCCGATGCCACTGGGCACAGCTGCACCAGTGTGTGCGTGTGCGTGCGCGTGGGGGGGGGGTAGGATAGAATTGGGCTCTAAATAAAGAAAAATACTTTTTTCTTTCATTATGCTCACGCCTTATACCTCTTCCTGCCGAGACCGATGTGCAAAGGAACAGCTATGTAGTATTTTTCTAGAAAGTCTAAAGAAATCAGATTTTTTTGAATCAGCACAAAACAATTAACATAACATTGGATGACCTGGAATAATACTCTTGTTTTTAGGAAAGCTGAAAACAGTGTCTCAGTAATCACAACAAAAGGGTTGCATTAGGGTTCCTAACATTTAATTAATGGCCTAGTCCTTCTCCTTGTTCACTTTCTGCCCTGCAGGCATCAGAGCACGGTCAGTATTTCTCAGCAGCCGATGCTTAAGCAAAGGGCTCCTCCGCTTCCACAGCATAAATGTCACATGAAGGTAGGTGCAAGTAAAGTGATTATTCCTCACCGTTTCACTTGCTAGAGTATACAGGCCTCATACTAAATAAACAGGCTTGTTCTCTGCAACAAAGGAAAGAAACCAGGATTGCCTATAGGCATTCATTTTGCTGTGAATTTATAGTATGACTATAGCATTTGCATTAATCTTAGCATCCATAAATGTATTCACAAAGCATCCATAAATGTATTCGGAAAGTATTTCATTTTGCGCATACAATTTACATTAAGATCTATACTAGACTTACACATCACAATATTCCGTGTTTCTCTCCCATTTTTCTCTTGCCAATATGCCGCATATTTTGAGCTTTGCTAGACACTGTGCTAGCAATTAACTGCATGGATCTATGGCAACTGCCACATTTGCACTTTCCATTTACAAATCGGTAACTAAATTCTCATTAAATATTCCTAACCAGTCTGTTCAACATATGTTTGTCTGGGTATCAGTACTTATAAGAGGGAAGCAAATTAGATCAGTAGTTACATTTACTCCCTAATAGCTGAAGATATCAATCAGACAGAAAAAAATGGTAAATTAAAACCCTTCAGGAACATGAAGTGTTCCCCAACCTTTTCTTCCCCTTCTTCATAAAGAAAACAAAAATGTAGGTAGTTCTGGTCAAGGACAAGATACCCATTTCCTTACATACACAGGAACAGCACTGATAAATTCTACAGAATAGTCTCAGAATAGTCAAGGTTGGTATTCAAAGAAACAGCTCTGGTTCCTTTCCCAAATCTTCAGCATTTCCCCATTTATGTAAGAGTGCAGTGTTACTTTTCAGTAGAAGACTATTTTGGTATTAAGTCTGTTGTTCTTTAGACTTAATTACAGGACTTCAATATGCAAGTAAAATAGTAAGTACATTTGCTGTTATCCGTCAACCATCTCCCCAAATGTCAATGACCTTGTGTTATCCGTGCTTTGGTTCCAGAGTTCTATACATATGGAGCATACAGAGCCACGGGATGCCTTTCAACGACACAACAGTCACTTTAGGGCCTCACCAGCTTTGAACTGCCCTCGTGTGGTTTGATATGAATTAATGAATTCATTACATGTCGCAGCCAACTTTTTGTTTGCATAGTCAACATATAATCAAAGAAGGAGCTCTTTCTGTTTTTCCGCCTGGACTAGGATAGGAGTATTCTAACAATCTTACGTAAATAATCGTTTCTGTGAATTAATGGGTGTTTAAAGAATGTTAAGGGGAAGGAGACATGGCCTTTCTGAGCTAGATGTGTCGCAAAGGGCCTCTCAGAATGGGGGGGGGATCGTCTAGTTACAGTGATGCCATCTCCATGGATAGTTGAGTCCAACAGCAGGGTCAGCCCATTCATGAGGTCCACTGAAGTAGTCAGCAGATTGGTGGAAGGTGCCCCCCTCTGTCCACCCACTTACCTCCACTGCTCCTCTTCCCTGGATTGGAAAAAGAGGAGGGAGATGGAACAGAAGAGGGTGTGGAGGAGAGGAGATGGGTGGGTTAGACTGAGCATTGGGCACTCTAGTCCACCATTGCTCTTTCCTCCATTCTTCCATTCCATTCCCCTCTCCCTTTTCCAATCCAGGAAGAGGCTGGCACATCATCAGGTAAAGGGGGGGCAGCATTTGGAATTTCTAGCCCTGGGCCTGACCACATTCAAAACCCAACAACATGTTGCCTCAAGAAGCCTGTTAACCCTGATTGTTTTATGCGAGATGCCTGTAGGTCAGATTGCCACAGAGTCTCGTCACAGATATTCCTCTAGTGGCCCAATCCTATGGGCAAATAACGCCACCAGAATGAGCGTTTGGGTGGTGCTAGGCGCTTTCCGGCTGTCGCAAAAGTTGACATGCTGGAGTGTGTGGCCTGGTTGCCGCCTCAAGAAGCAAGAGTGGCCAGCGGCATGCCAGCAGCCAACAGACTTCCGCCGGCCCCAGTAAGTGAGCGCAGGGGGTGGGTGGGACCAGGAAAGGGATGGGTTCGGCAGCAGTGGTGTCCACCGAATCCAACCCCCCATCCTGGCCTCGATCTGCCTTCACTGGTCCATGAGGACTTCTGCCAGCTATGAAGCTAGTGCAGGTCTGAGTACACCCAGTGTCCCAATATGCGCTTATCCTGAGGAGGCCTCTGGAGGCCAAATGTCCCCCACGGGATACCGCAGGTGCTGTGTTGGTGCCATTGCATTGCTGCACAGGGAGTTAGTATTGAGCTGTAAGTCAGACTTTACAGCTCAATCCTATACATGTTTACTTGGAAGTAAGCCCCATTTTGTTCAATAGAGCATACTCTCAGGTACATGTGTTTAGGATTGCAGCCTTAGTCATGTGACAGCATCACAATTAAATTCATTGAACAGGAAGACATTCTACTGAGGCTGTATCTTTTTACACATAGCCCTAAGCTGATTAATCCAGTGGTTCCCAAACATTTTAGCACCGGGACCCACTTTTTAAAATGATACTCTATCGGGGCCCACCTAGCTTTACGAGACTTAAAAAAAGATGATCTATAAATAAATATAAGGAGCTCAGTTGCTTGCAGGGTAATTAGCAGCTATATTGCAAACTGCAGGAGCTCAGCTCTTTGAAGGGCAATTAGCAGGTATCTGATTTTTGAATAGCCTCAGGGCTTGAGGCAATTACTGATCTGATCTTTCCATCACCACCTGGGACCCACCAGAAATCAGTTCGTGACCCACCAAGTGGGTCTTGACCCACAGTTTGAGAAACACTGGATTAATCTATAGCATCCAACAAGCAAAGAGGAGTAAAGTTTACACAAAGCAAAGGCTAGGTTTTCAGTTTAAAACAACCAAACAACCAGCGAACCAAGTATTGAGCTCTTTGGGGAAAGAGTGGAACATAAACATTAATAACAAGGCATGGCAATTTCATTCTGTTCCAGATCTAAAACATGGTGGCTGGTCAAACTTTTAAACATTAATTTTTTAGATAGAAATTTCTATCCTACAACAAAGGTGAATAGAGGATTTGAGGCAGCTGAAATCATTACTTTTACAGCACAGCCCTACGTATGTTTATTCAGTAGTAAGTCCCCTTGAGGTCATGGTACATCATTGTGCCATCAATATAAAGGGTATATTTAAGAGCCAATCTACACAGAATGAGGTGGTCGAACTCTGAACTGGTCAGGCTTCAGGTGGGGGTCATGTTGTAGAATCCTCCCCCATGCAACAAAAGTATCCTGCAGCAAATGAGGGCGAGGTCTCGTCTGCTACACCTTTCCTCTAAGGTGCTCATTTACTACGTGCAGTGAGGTGTGTTATTGGAAACCCAAAACATGACCCCACACTTGCAGTCTAAGAAGACGCATGATAACAGATAAGGTATAATCTTATCATATCTATTTCTTGGTACAGTTATTTAGTACAGATTCCTTTTTAAATGATTAAAAAATAAATAAAAACAGGAGCAGGTCAGCGAACAAATTTCAAAGTATAAAATGCAGCAACAACAACTGTACAATTGGAACAATTAGCTGTTATACAATCTTTATTTATTTACTTATTTTATTTAAATGATTTATATTCTGCCCTTCACTCCGAATAAACGGAGCTGCCTCCTCCCCCTTTCTTTTAAACTACAAAAAGCAGATCTACTAAATGATTAAATATGGCTCTTGAAGCTTTCGGTGCATAGCAGATTAGTTCTATCAAAACAGACAAATAAACAAAGCCTCCAGTTCCATTGTAAAGCATTTCTTTAAGCCCCATATTTTCAAAGGGCCCCAAGAAAGGCCGTACAAAAGAAAGAAAACACGGCCTTTGTGGGTAGCCTTTGGAAGCTGGCTTTTCCTTGCTGCTGCTTTGACCTAGACTGAGCTTGTGTGTTCTGCATGTGACCTGCATACTGTGTGGGAATGAAGGCTACATCAGCAGCTCAACTACTGGTGAAGAACAAAATCATGGTAAAGGAAATGTTAAAGCCCTGTTTGGAGACATGGCGACCGCCGGAATGCTTTTGTTGTAAACAGATTAGAAGGGGCAGGGAGGAGAGAAACAATTGGCAAGTTGGGTGCCCTTTTGTGAGGAGCAGAGGGTTTCTTGAAGCAGATTTCAGCTGAATATTGATCTGTGTTTTGTTTTTGTTTTGCTTTGCAACTACAGTATATATACACTTCAAGAATCCGCAACTTCAGTTTTTTCATTAAGGGAGAAATAATAAAGGAAACCTGGATATTCAGTGAATAGAATATTTGGGACCATTTGCTGCTGCCTGATCCTAAAAGATGTTTGAAAGGATGTACGGGTGTGACAAATATGGAAAAGTATTATTAACTTATTATCAATCATCAATTATTTTTCTAAACTGTTTTGAAGAATAATGTCCCAATCCTACCTACATTTAGTGCTGGCGGTAAGAGGTGGCCCTGCCCCCTCGCCGTTGGAGCCATTCCATGCGGCGAAGGCAACAGGCAGGGAGTCTGCTGCCTGTTGCCTTCGCTGCAGTGGCCACACGGAATGGCTCCGACGGCGAGGGGGCAGGGCCACCTTGTACCAGGGAGTAAACGGGAATTAGAACGGTGCAGAACTTACAGTACCGCCTCCCTCCAGCGATGCCTCTGAATGCTGCCACCCCTGCAAATCTGATATCAAATGGTTGATATCAAATAAATGCTGAGAGGTCCAGATGAATCAACAGGGTCATGCTACCCCTATCCATCACCTGACAGATAATCCACCAGAGTGATCAAGACAATTTCAGTTCCAAAACTAGGCTGGAAGCCAGGTTGAAATGGATTTTACTAACTGGCTGCATCCAGAGATGTATGATGCAAGAGATCTGCAAGCACACACACATTCGTGTGTGTGTGTGTGTGTGTGTGTGTGTGTGTGTGTGTGTTCCTTATTTATTTATTGCCTCAGCAACGTCCACTGCAAAACCGTTATGAAATGCTACTGCAGCTCCCACAAGGAGGAATTTCAAATCATTACTATATGCTACTTTCAATATTAATATTGTATATATTAAATATGACATCAATATTGTTCACATTCAATATTAATTGAATAGCAGAGGCTGTGTTATTGTATTGTACAGCAGTTTGGGCCTTTTTGGAGGAAACATTTATTGGTAGTGTACTGGTAGTGTACTTGGTAGGGTACTGGTATGTGCTGGGGTATAGGATGTGCCAGGGAGCCAATACCATGTGTGCCCCCTGGGTTTATTGGTGAGTTGAATTGCAGCACGAAGCTGATGCATAGGGTGCCTTTTGGGTGGGGCTATGTGACCTGCGTGGGTGCAGCGGTGTCTGGGAGATGGTGGCATGTGTTGGTGCTGCTCTGCCTGCCTGCCTGGCAGCATCTTCCCTCGTCTTCTCAGCCATGTATTCTGCTGTCAGCTTGGTCCTATATAGGGTAGGCTCTGTTTTGTCCCTGGGAGTTTGCTCCCAGGCAAGTGAATCTGAGATTGTGGCCACGCAGCCTCCTCAGGGATGGTGTGGCTTGGCTGCCTTTGTCAGGCTATGTGCTTGCTTCCATGGGGTTGGGGCTGGTGGATTGGTGTGGGCTTTGCAGGCGTCTTTGTAGGACAGTGGGTTGGTCTTGGGGCGGTTCTGTACAATGTCGCTTGGTTGCTGGGCAACCACTGTGTATGCACTGCTTGGTTGCAGGGCTGTTGTGGCACCGCCACTGAGGCCATCTATTGCATATGGGCAGTATTGTGGGTGCTGTGGATGCCAGCCGTGTTGCTGGGCTAGTTGTGCTGGCAGGACCTGGCTAGAGTTCAGCTGTCTCTCCTCCTCCCGTCCTTGCTGGGCTTAGCATACGACAGACATCACGCTGGCGTCTGCATTTTGGCATGGCGTCTGAATAGGATTGGGCTTTTAGACTTCAGCAAATGGGACATGGCATTTCAGTAACAACAACACCCCCCCCCCCCGTATAGTTCCATTAGGCATTTAAAAAATCTTATCAAAGGGAAGTATAAACTCAGAAAATTGCACTGTTCTACTGTCATGTCTGCTGAAGTCATTCAAGCTGAAATTACCAATACTTTGCCATTTTCCTCTGGCCCCTGTCTATCTGTAATTTTTATATGACTTCTGAAAAAAAATACTAAGGACATATTTTGTGATAAAACTGCAGGATTTTATTATAGTTTTAGAGTGCTCATCTTACTTGAATTATCCTCCGAGTAAGATTTGGCCAGGTAGTGATAGATTACCTTAATGAATTTTTGACAAGCAATGAAGTTGGGGAAAAATATATTTGCTGGGCCAAATCACCTTTTAAAATCTTCTCATTTTCTTTAGTGCTACTTATGTAAAATGGTTATTTCAGAGTGTTCAGAAGAAGAAAAAAGATCAGCTCTGTTGTACAACCTTCCATGTGAATGAGCAACTAAGAAAAAAGTGCCAGGTATCAGCTGGAGTGCAGAGAGGCTGATGCACGTGCATAAAAACCAGAGGTGTAACTCGGTGAAATGGCGCCTGAACCACCCTTGTTACGCCTCTGAAAAACCTTCTGTGTACATGGAAGATGGGTGCGCCGGTTGTTTTCCTTTGGGCAGCAACCCCTTGGGCTTCATGGAGTGGACTTTTCAGTGCCACCAGAAGGTGGGAGCTCAAAAGCCCCTGTGCATATAAGGAACATCATGTGTGGTGCTTTGAGCCCTTGCCAATAAAAGATGCTCATATGGGAATTCCAGACAAAACAGAACATGTGAATATGGATAAAGTTCAACTCAGACCCTAGTTCATATCCAATGGCTGCTTCTGTTGCCCAAAGTTATATATGGTACAAAGGGAAATTGTACCAAGCCATGAGAATTTCCATGCTACGTTAAAGGGAAATTGATTCCTCCCCATTTTCCTATGTGACTCACTGCCCAATCCTATCCCCCCCCCTGCCACCGGAACCAGTGTTCCGGTGGCGGGAAGCGCTTTACGGCTCTTGCAAATGGCCTTCCAAAAGTGTGCAGAGCACTTCCGTAATGCCAGTGCAGAGGCCGGAGAATCAGGAAGGTTGGCAAGGGAGGCAGAACGGGGCAGAGGGAGGGCAGAACTGGGTGGGGGAGGGTGGAAAAAGGCAGAGCAGGGGAGGGCGGGGACATGACGGCGTCAGGAGGGGGTGGCACCCGGTCTGGGTTACTTGCGCTGGATGGATGTTATACCCTCCAATAGCAGCCGGCACGCCTACTTTCTCTCCTTGGACGTGCGCTAGCTAAGAATGTGGTGCTGGTACGCGGAGACCCATTGCCAGTTGAGGGGCTTATGGGGAGTGCTGGGGAAAACATTTACATACATATATAGGTTAGAAAGAGGGTCATAAAACATTCTGGGAGTGTTTTTCTTCTTTTAAGGCAGAATTTATTTTAATAATGTCATTACATGGATATAGTGACGAATTCAATCATTACCTCATTACAATGATAGTGTCCTGCTTCCATTTACTGAGTGAATCTGATCTCTTGCAAAAGTTCTTTTTCATGGTTTCCTTCCTCCCTTATATGTGACAACCAGACAGACCATCAGTGATCTTCTAATCTTGATTATGGGGAAAGGAACTATGGCAGTTCCCATGCTAAGTGAACTGATTTGTACTCAAACTTACAGAAGTTCAATTAACCAGAAAAAAATATAAGAAGGTAAAAGCATATTTTCAGACTGTTTGATGATTTGCAGAAAGTAAATACCAATACAAAGATGGCCAGACATCCAAGTTATAAACTATTACTAGCTATCATTTAAATTTATCATTGCTGGTAGCATAAAACCATATCTCAGAAAATGTCATACTGAGTTTTTTCACTGCCACTGCAACAGATACATGATGAAATGTACAGTAACATGGCCATTAAAGAGCTAAATCATTTGGTTTCCTTGCAGTGGCATAGGAACGGGGGGGGCAGGGCAGACCCCGTGGCACGGCGGGGGATGCAGCAAAAGGCGGCAGCCGCGGCGGCAAAAAAGCAGCATTTTTCATCATCAAGCTCTGGAGAGGCAGCAGGCAGATTTGCCTCAGTTCTGTTAAAAAAACAAAGAAAAACAGAAGGGAGCCTGTGCGCAGGGACCACCGGCTCTTTAGAGCAGCAGGAGAGGCAGCTATTGAGCTGCCTCAGGGGGCGGGTCGCTGAGCTCTCCCTACCTCTGAGTGCGGGAAGAAGAGGTGAAGGTTTTTAAGGGGGAAGAGAGAGAGAGTGAGAGTTGCAAGGAAGGTAAGATCCCCTGAGAGACATGGGAGTGGGGGAGAGAGTGAGTGAGTGTGTATTCATGTGGCTGTGCCTCCCAGGGCCTCTGAGAGGAATGTTATTAGGGGGTACAAAGTTTCTTTTGGGCCCCTTCTCAAGGGGGGAGGGGGCAAAATGGGGCAGCAGGAGGGCAGCAACTGCCGGAAAATTCTCTAGAGCCCAGGTCTACCAGGCTTCCCGATGTGGCGTCCAGGTCTACCTGCGTGGTAGACCTGGCCTCCTGGTTGGCCCAGCCTCCGTCTTTCACTCTCCATGAGGCGAGCTGAGATCCCAAGAAATTTCTGGGCCCCCTCCTTTGCCTCCCGGGCCCCCTTTTTGACCCTGGGCCCAGGTACCATTTAACCCCTTTACCCCCCTCTCATAGACCCTGGTGCCTCCCCAGTCCTGGACCTCACCGCATGTCACTGCTACAAGTGAGGGCTATAGCTCCCAGCTCTGGTCTGATTGAAACAAGATGGTGAGTTTTCAAACTAGAAGTAGTTTATTCTGCTTTTGGTTCCTGCACCACAGTAGATACACTTAACAAATTGATGTGTTTGTATGGAGTAGTCCTGTGATTTTAGCTGTAGGAAACAGTTTGTACCACTGTTATTTATACAACAGATAGAACTGCTTCAGAAAGTTGATTTAATGAATGACCTTCCCAACCTAAACCAGTATCTGTTATCAACTGAGACGACAGAATGAGCAATTGCATGGGAAAGTGACTAAGAAGAAAAAAATGCTGTATAGGGGGAAGGGAGAACGAGAGTGAGAGAAAGGCAAAAATGAAAGGAGAAATGGAGGAATAAGAATGCAGGACAAAGTCTCGAGTGCACGATAATAAAGTTGTAAAGAAAAGGGCAGACTCCACCCAGATCAATGAATTGTGCTGCCCCTTTTTGTCACTAGTGTATTCCCAGACCCAGCTTGTCAAGACATGCTCCATTCAGGAACTGATTAAATAAGATCTCGCAGCAATGGAGATTTAATGTCTGGATTGTGTCTCATAACATTTTTGACAGCTCCATGCAGTCATTTCAGAGAGCTTCTCTCTCTTGGGGCTATTCGTCTGTCAATAAACTCTCTGAAAGGCTGCTGTCCTGCTGCTCCAGTTTCGGGGGCTATTTTACAAAGATAGGAAGTGGCTTTTCCACTCTTCACAGTGGCAGGCTCTGTGTCCCGTTCGACTTCCACATCAATTATTTAACATAAGAACATAAGAAGAGCCCTGCTGGATCAGGCCAAAAGCCCATCTAGTCCAGCTTCCTGTATCACACAGTGGCCCCACCAGATGCCTCCGAGAGAACACAGACAACAAGATAACCTGTTTCCCGTTGACACTCCCTTGCACCTGGCACAGAGAAAACCTACTTCTAAAACCAGGAGGTTGCTTATGGCTTGTAACCTGTGATGGTCTTTTCCTCCATGAATCTGTCCAAGCCCCTTTGTTTGCCCTGGTGCAACCATTTTGGCATGGACAGGCGTGAGCAGAGGCATAATGAAGTCGCTTTTCATGCCCAGGTTGAAGGCATGAATAACCTTCTGTTTTACATCTATGTGCATTTTAAAATGCGATGTTAGATGAATTTGAAACACACAACGCTGATCACTTGCTTTGTTCTTTCTTCATTATCATTTGGACTGTTGACAAGTCACAAAAAGAGGGTTTTTTCATAGTAAAAGATGGCAAAATGTGTTGCCTTTTCTTATTTTATGTTAATCACTAATCACACCTACTCCCTTTGATCTCTTGTGGCACACGTGGGGTGAGGAGGAGAAGAAAGACTTTGAACTGTTTTCTGTTATTGCTTGAATCATTTGGAGTGACTCATTTTGCAAGCAGCAGCCTATGGGGCACCTGCCCACATAGCAATTGTCTGACATGCTTTGGTTTGGATTGGTTCAGTCACAGTGTCTCGTGGCTTGACTCTGATTTTGTCTTTCCTGACTGTAATCCTGTTGATAGGCTTCAACCTCACCTAGCTTGAAGGTTTTCTGCAGAAAAATACCATTGCTCGCTAGAAACAGGATCAACTTGTGCAGAATCCACATGCGCATATGCTGATTCTAGGCCAGGCTGGGCTGGTCAGCCAACCTTGTGAGCGGCTTCTCTCTCTCTCTACTCTCTCTCTCTCTCTCTCTCTCTCTCTCCAAGCACCCTTTCCTCCCTCCACAGAAAGGCAGATCAACTCCCTTGCCTTGCTCTCTTCTAGGCTACTGCCTTGTTGCATGTTAGGGCTTGCTCCACAGCCCTCATTCTGTCTTTGAGACCCCTCTTTGCCCAGGGCGAATCACTTGGCCGGCCTTTTGCTGCTGCGACCCCTGCAACAAAATGGTCTCAAGTTGCACAGAATAAGGATAGGTAACCTTGCTCCATGGCCCGGCCTTGTCAATGACCCATCTGCTCTCTGCTATTTTTCTTATCTTTGTCTTCTGTGATGTCACATTGACTGCATGCTTAGGGTTTGTTACCTTTCTTCTCTGTTTCTGAGTGCTCTCTCTCTCTCTCTCTCTCTCTCTCTCTCTCTCTGCCATTTTGCCAACCTTTGTATTGGAGACCCAAGATCAGCCTCAGGCCTGCTTTCCCCAACCAAACCCCTGTAACGGATCCCTGAAGGCCTGGGAAAAAGTCCTGTGCAGGGCTTTTCTGTTGGAGGTTCTAGTTATATGATCTTCCTCCAGGGACTCAAGACACTGGTTCCTAGTGTTTGTTCAGTGGGAGACACTAACTCCCCCACCGCAAGTGGGTGCAGAGTATTCAGCACAGCCTGTTTCTAGTGCTAGGCTCTGCCCTTGCCTGTAGTGTAGCCTCAGTTTAGGCTAGAGAGAGCTGTTCACAGCTGCAGCCTTTTGCCATGGTCTGAACTCTCTCAGAGCACTTCTCCCTTCTTTCCTGCTAATCTCCCCACTTCCTGCCCTTTCTCCCTCCTTTCCTCCATTCCTAGGCTTACCAGATCTCCAACCGGGACAGACTGCTAGACCTTTAGGAGAAGGAATGTGGGCAGGTGTAGCTTGTTACACCTTACAGCACAATCCTAAGCAAGCCCCATTGAACACAATGGGGCTTGCTTATGAGTAGACATGCCTAGGATTGAGCTCTAAGGTTTAACAAGCTACACCTGCCCACATTCCTTCTCCTAAAGGTCTAGCAGTCTGTCCCGGTTGGAGATCTGGTAAGCCTATTCCTCCATCCCAAAATTCTGCTTGCTGCCTCCAGGATCCTCTAGGAAGCCATCTAATCTCCCTACATCCTTTCTCCCCCCAACATTTTTCCCTCTCTACTCTGCCCCTTCACCTTTTAAGGAGTTTCTCCTCCTCAATCCTAACACATCATCCCAATCACTGACCCAATGGTTTCTGTATGCCATTTGAACCCATAAGGAAAGGCCACAGAAATGACTATAGCACTTTCTTCTTTAGGACACTCATCCAGTTCTGGGCTAGAGTAAACATTGTGACACAATTTTGATTGGGCCGGGGTTTGGGGACTGAGTTAGAACTAACATAAGAACATAAGAAGAGCCTTGCTGGATCAAGCCAAAGGTCCAGCTTCCTGTATCTCACAGTGGCCCCACCAGATGCCTCTGAGAGTACACTGGCTGCATATATGAAATATTCAGGTTTTTCTATGTCATTTATTGTTTTGAGATAGCTTGACAAACAAGACAAGGCGAATTAATATGATAGTAGAAATATTTAGGATTGATGGGATCATTGGTGTGCTCCTCCTAGTACATTTCATCAGTGTACTGTAGACTTCTTTCACAAGCTCTAATAAATAAAAATGCTCTTTTTAATGACTGAAAGCAGTCAAATCTCTTAATGTGGTTTAAGCTGTTTAAAATGATTGAAGTTCAGACAGTGCTATAAAACCTTAAGTAGCTTATTAAAAGCCCTTTTATTAAAAAGAGAGAGCTCAGAATAGGTAAGGAGGGATTTGTCTCGGGGAAAAGGACATGATTTTGGTCAAGAATGCCAGGAGGGGTCCCAAATATGGGTGCTATGCCAAATATTTTCAATATGCATATATACAAAATAAAGCTTGTGAGTACTATTTCCTCCCCACACACACACACACACACACTTTTTTTTTTTTACTACTATAGATGTTTAAACTACTCCACAAAATTTAGTTGCTTTCTTGCCCTTAAAGTACCTTTGGTGTGTGGTAATTTGCTTCTTCTGATTTCATGTGTGGCATTGCAAATAAATATCTTTAGAAAATGAACCTGAAAGTTGAGAGTACACAGTATGGTTATTCTGAGAAGAAACTGCAGCAATGAAGAAAATCAACGGCAAGAATGGTAAGTCTGGAAATGGCTCAGCAACAAATTGTATTGGAAAAAAGGCAAACAATTGGGAGAAGCTGGTAATAACAACTCCTTTGTCAGGGCAGTATAGGTTTGCATTTGTGCATTTCAGTAAGTGGAGACGATCCAAATGAGTCAAATCTAACATGCTCGTAACCAGGTCTGTGTGCATTCTGTGAACCCACCCTGACCTGGTTATGGGTATGCTAAATTTGACTCATTTGAAACATGCCGGTTTACTGAAAGACCATGGCTGCAGTCCTGTGCACAGTTAGGCAGTTTAAATTCCACTGACTTCAAAGGGAGTTTAAGCAGCCTATCTGTGCCCAGAATTGCAGCCTCTGGTGATTGTTTATTTCTAAGGCTCTCAGCCAACTCTGATTTGGCGAGACTCTGTGTTGTAATAGTTTCTGCTTTATAGGATGCACCTGCAGGCCAGGATTTTATGGAAGGTATGGAATCCCAGGATTTCTTTCAAGTGCTTGAGTTTATACCCTATTAAATTTACGCAGAAATATTATAATTCATCTATGGCATTTTAGTCTCTGTAATCCTAGCTATAAGGAAGTGCCAGCATTTGAAAAATGTAAAAGAGTTATGTATCCTAATTATTCAGAGTTTAATCTGAGGGTGGCTTGGTTGGTTGAATGTTGGGATCCTGTAGTACTGGATACAGGATTACTGGATTTGAATCCCCTTTCCGTTCTGGGGCTTCCCGTTCTTGCTGCACTGCTGGTTACACCAGTGGTGTTAGTTGGATAGGATTGCACTGTTAATCAAAACAATTTGCTGTCCATGAAATCTGTATACTATTTATCAATCTAGCGGCACTACCAAAAAACACTGGCGCATTGGAAGTAGGTAGATTACTTTAATCTAAACATATGTTATATGTAGTATAACTGTGAACAACAAAGACCCTGAATTGTCTTATAAAGTGATGCAATTTGTAATGTTTTTGTTCCATTTAAAACTATTGAACTGCACAAATAGTTTGTAAAATCAAATGCGACACAAAGAGCCCAATCCGATTGGGCTTTTGTGCAAAGGCATTTACAGAGTTCCACTGTCGTAAAATGGCAGCTGACAGTGCACGCAGCCTGCCGGAGAATGCAGGGGCAGGGAGGGGGCCCAGGGGACGAAAGTGGGAGAGGTATGGAAGTGGAGAGGCTGTTGGAGGGGGTGGATCCAGCAGTCTTCAGTGCTCCTGGAAATTACTTCCAGGCTTTGCGATCCCCCTCCCTTCGCCCTGGCTTGCCCCAGAACGGATCGTGCTGGGTGAGCCAGGGCAAAAGGAGGTTGTCGCGCGAAGGTAGGGAAGGCTTTTTCTGACTTAGTTTTACTTTTTAAAATGGCTTTTAAAGGGGTCCCCAGCATCCATGGTTCTGCGTTATCTGTGGGGACCCATTCTCCCTGTTTGAGTTACCAAAGAAACTGAACGAACAAAAATACAAGAAATATGCGACCCTGCACCACCCAGAGCTTAAAATGGATTCTCATCATCTGTATCAGCACGTGATCTGTCATCTTCAGAATTGTGATTGGTGGTGACATGAAAGAGAGAGCAACTTGCAAAATGCAATAGGAATGCGGCAGCCGCACAATTCAGTTGTCTTCCAACCGCTGCATGGGGTGGTTGTTTGCACAGCGAAGCTCATTTTCAAGGCGCAAGCGCAGAGGATATCTGCGACCGCAGTCTTCAAAATGAACTTCTTGTATTTATCAGCATTTGTCTGAAATCAGCTTTGCATTCATGTGAACAAGAAGAATAGTTTCTCTTTTGTTCGGGGGGGGGAGGGGTGACCTGCCTGCAGAGTCAGGCATTTTCTGAATTTTTGACACGCCGAGTCCAAAAGGTTCGCCACCACAGGCCTACAGTGAGATGGTTTCAGTACATACACAGGCAAAGGAAGAAACCTATTTTCTGAAAATATAAAACCTATAAATTAGCTCAGGCTGCAATCCTTTACCCACATTCTTGGGAGTAAGCCCCATTGAACACAGTGGGACTTACGTCCAAGTAAACATGCATAGGATTGTACGATCAGTCAGTGGCGTTGCTAGCCCTAAATTTATAGGGGGCACCCCTCGAATTGGCGCCCCCTCCCTTTTGTCACATTTGTACTCCTTGGCGCCGCCAAAGGCAGTGCCGCGCTCGGGGAGAGGGGCGCCAAATCCTTTATTTATTTATTTATTTCCCACCTTGCTGGGCGCGCGCTCGGGGAGGGGGGCGACAAATCCTCGATTTATTTATTTCCCACCCTGCTGGGCGCGCGCTCGGGGAGGGGGGGCGACAAATCCTCATTTTATTTATTTATTTTCTCCCCTCCCGTGCTGGACGCGGGGCGAGGTGAAGAAGCGCTGTGCTGCAGCGAGGCTGGGGCTCGGGGGTTGGGTTGGCAGGCGAAGAACTTACTGGGGCAAAGCGTTCGGTTTCTTTCCCTAGAAATACAATCGTTTCATGATCAAGAAATAAGAACAACGCAGGAACGCTGCTGCAAGAAGCCTCCTACCACTTACCGCAGATCAATGAATTTAAAGCCGAGCAAGCAAGTTTGAAAGGGCAGGGCGACTTTTTGTTTCCATTCGTGTCAGGACACATACATAGAAGAGTAGGGCAGGCAGGCAGGCAGCGCTCCCCACCCCAGCCCGCGACCTGTGCTCCCGCGCGCGAGCAGAGCTTGCTGCTGACTTGCTCACTCGCTCGCCTGTGATTCAGAGACGGGGACGAGCGACGGGCAAGCGAGCAGCGAGGAGCAGCGCGGCTGGGACAAGTGGCAAATACGCCGGTGCTACAGCGAGTCGCGCCGAGGTGAGCGCGCGCAATGGAAGGGGTGGGCGCGTGCTCACCTCGCGCAACTCCTTTTCAACCCGGCTGGCTGTTTCTGCGCATGTGCAGAAACAGCCAGCCGGGTTGAAATGCTCACCTCGGCCGCGCGTGACTCCTCCTTTTCAAGAAATAATATATTAATTTACTTATATTAATATTTATTTATTTATTTGAGGGGGAAAAAAACCACCCCTCAATCCATTTCTCGTAATGAGCAGCCCTGATGAATAGACTCAAGGCTTGAGGGGCTTAGTTATGTGACCCAGCTTTCACCTGCTCCCACTACCTGTCATTGACAGACTTGGAAAAAAAAAACCACCACAAGAAAGACACTCAAACATTTATCTCCCTATATTTACACAAGCTTGCAAACTGTAGGGGCCCAGCTCTTTGAAGGACAATTAGCAGCTATCTGGTCAATTAGCAGCTATCTGGTCAATTAGCAGCTATCTGGTTTTTGAATAGCCTCAGCCTTGAGGCAATTACTCATCTGAGCTTTCCATCACCCACGTTTTCACTGGAGGCCCTGTGGGACCCACCAGCAAGTGGGTCCCAACCCACAGTTTGAGAAACTCTAGGATTCAAACGTTGTTGTTTGACACCATATTGCTTTTTGGTTGGTCATAATAAAGGCATTACTCTATTTTGGATTGGAAATTTTATTTTAATGGACCAACTCAGATCCCTACAATTTTATGCAAAGTTTTCTAGATGCAACAATATCACACAATCAGCGGTGGCATTAAGGGCAGCCAGGGTGGGCATTGGCTGAGGATCCACGCCCATCAGAGGGTCTAACTGGCTGGGCCAACCTCTGAAACCTCAGTACTGGTGGCAGCAGGGGGCAGCAGGATGACTCGGTGTAGGGCTTTACAAAGGAGATACAGTACATTTAATTGACTACATATTCAGATATTTTCTAGCTAGTATTTCTGTCAATCACAACAGCAGCTACAGACATATGCTTACATCTAATGAACGAAAAACCCAATTATTTTCAGAAAAATTTAAAATATTTCCCTGCACCACTAATTGTTGGAAATGCAGTGAAAGTCATTAAGATCTAATATGCAGCTGAGGGCATTGCCTGAAGAAGTGGCCTATTTGGAAAAAGCTTGTAATATGATACAGTAAATATTCAAACAGGACTGAATTTGCAAAAACAGTGTTGCATCCTTAATTTTGTACCAAATTCTGCCTGCTTGATGGCCAGCAAGAAGTGGTGATTTTGGGGGGTGAACATTCGTTCCCTTGCCTCGGGGTAAGCCTGTGCCCAGCTGCTTGGTCTTCTCGGACCTGTGCCAGTGATATTGCTGGCACATGTCTGCATGGACCAGTGAAGGCGGATGGGGCCCGGGAAGGGGGTCAGCATTTGGCGGGCTCTGCTGCCGAATGACCCCACCTTTCCTGGGCACAATCCGCCCTCCTCCCCAACCCCGTCATCTCCCCCCTCTGCTCCGTTCCACCCCCGCCTCTCTCCCACCCCCTGTACAGCCTTATCTCAGGTGTTCCCAGTCTGTCGCTGCACGGACCTGGCTGCTTGTGGTGGCGGCCAGGCTGTGGTGTCTGGCATTGTCATGATTGTGACAGCCAGAAAGCATGTTATGCCACGGGAACACATGTTCTGGCAGCATAACAGCCCAATAGGATTGGGCCGTAAGCTGTACAAAATGCAAAAGTAAAATTCAGACCAAAACATATGACTTAGAAATGACAATGCTGGCTAATCATGAGAATGTAAATTTCCAGGACAGTGGATGAAAAAACTGATGGCAACTCAAGTGAAATAGTGAAATACTTCATGTGAGACATCCAGTGATCAGTCTGTGTGCATTCCTGGTGAACCAATTCTTTTCATTTTTCCCCCTATTTCCCCCATTCCCCTGGATTGTGTAAAGCAGGATAGATAACCTATGGCCTTTGGCCGGATCTGGCCCACCACCCGAAATCATCCAGCCCATAGTCCCACAAAGATATATCCAGCCGGCCTGTGGTGATCCTAAAAATAATTCAAGTGTAAGCAGACCAAGGGCAGAAGCTTCCTTTGAGAGTCATTCTCTGCCTGGGCATGCGACTCTCCACATCTCTTTTTTCTTAGCTCTATGGCCTAATTGGGAGGTTTGCACATACATATCAAACACACATGCGTTCTTACTATTGATGGACCCGATGTCTGGCATCTATGCGGATGGAAGAAGGTTGCTGACCCCTGGTGTCAAGGAAGCATGTGTTGTATACGGGATGTGAAAAGGGAGTTCTTCTATCCCTATTTAACAAGGAAGGAATAGGGAAAGCCTGGCGTTGTGGGATGCCATGAGGAAGTGAGCAAGAGAAAGACAGCAAATGACAGAGGTCCTGACAGAGCAGTTCAAAAAGGAAAGTTTGGAGCTGAGAACAGGGCAGAACTGTGGCATCCGAGCCTGTTGGGAGAGCTGCGAAGAGAATGGCAAGCAGCCACAAAGGCGCTCGACAGCTAGGATAACTGAGAGCACAGCAGAAGCGATGACTTTTAGCAAGAAGTGCTCAGACATTTTTTTGTACAAGCAGTTTCAGTGGATTGTAAAGCATGGTGTCTGAACCGCAAAGGAACTTACAAAGGACTGGAAAAGCTAAATTCCAGTACACAAGAAGAGATGGAATATTCCACGAGCTTAGGAGGAACAAGGAAGAAGAACATGGCATAAAAGATCAAAGCAGACAAATTTAGAGGATTTTTTTTTGTAATGAAGAGAGGATAACAATAGCCTCTTTGAAGTAGCAGAGGCAAGAACCAACGGAAAGATGAAATATATGTGTGTATAAGCGAAACAAAGGATCAATAACAAAAAGATAACTACAAAGGGATAAGATCAGGTAAGCAAATAATTGGTTTGGAAGAAGCAAGACCTGGAGAGAGAGAGAGAGAGAGAGAGAGAGAGAGAGAGAGAGAGAGAGAGAGAGAGAGAGAGAGAGAGAGAGAGAGAGACTTGAGTAATCTTAAGTGTAAGTTTGAGATATGGTAAAGAATGGAAAATATCCGGCATTGAGGAATGGTTGCACTCGTGAGGGTATTCCAAAGAGTACCTGTTCATTTTGTATTCATGTGTGTCCCCACATCTTTCTTTCCTCTAGGTTTATATTTTTTTTAACAGAGAGCAATCAAAATCTTAATGAGAACTCTGGTAAGGAACACCTTTTGCTAAATGTACTGCAGTTGTAGGCATCCATATCTGGAGGACTATTCACATTCAACCACAGTATCTGTTTGATGGATGGCATTTGCAATTGTAGGCCATTTAGACGACATCAGTCAGATACAGCCTGACTGGGGAAGAGAATGTGAGCCTGGAGTAAAAATTGACAAATGCTTCCATATCTTTATCTAATCTAGTGAAGTTTCCAGTGCATGAAAAACAGCCTGAAATTGCTGGTGTCAAATATAAGCGTGTTGTTCCCTGTTGAAAATATTTGACCCTAGCATCAATCTAAAGTGTATTTTCCTGATATGAAGGTACAGCTTTTCTTTTGATAGTGAACGTGCTGCAATTTGATGAGCAGGTTGCTGATGACATTTTGAACTTCAAGAGAAACCTTTCATAATAACCACCACTAATGTCAAAACATAACTTCAGGAATTAAAACCTCACCGTTCTACAAGTTGCTAATTACAACTTACACTGTTGTGTGACCCCATAGCTGCTGTGTGACCTCAACAGATTAAGGCCTTTGTTCATGCAGACAAAGCCTATGTGTATGAGCGTTTGTACACGCATAGGGCCTTGTACACCTTCCCCCCAAACATATGATGGGATGGGGTTACGGTTACTCCTCTTTGCACACACATTTTGCTTGAAGCTCTAGGGCTTCAAGGGCAGGAACCTCTGAACTCCTTTTTTATTGTCAGTTACTAGTTTGTAAAAGCTACTAGTAAAAGTTCCCAAAGTACTGGAGTAAAATTGCCCCGGGGATCACATGGCACAGACTGTAGAGCAGGGGTGGCCAAACTTGCTTAATGTAAGAGCCACATGTGATAAACTTCAGATGTTTGAGAGCCGCAATATTTAAGAAGCATTTAAATTCTTAAATATAGTTACTCACCATGAACATTAAACTTATGTTTTAACCCAGTGGACTCATTTATACCTGGTAAATAATTATAAAGCTTGAAAAAAAATTCTTATTTACCTTTTATATTAAATTGTGATGCAAAAAAGAGCTCAGCCTCAGCCAACATATTTCCGAGAGCCAGCCGCACATTATACATCAAAGATCCGCATGTGGCTCAGGAGCTGCAGTTTGGCCACCCCTGCTCTAGAGTTTTGCAATCTAAGGGCAAAATGGCTGTGCATGAGAGCTGCTGAGCTTAGAGAGTTGATTGGCTTGCATACACATTGGCTTTGGCTTGCATACACAAATCTACATGTCCCAGGTTTACAAAGTTTACATGTCCCAAAGTTTCGTCTTTCCCAAATGCAATTCCTTTTGTGGTCCACTAGCCCAGTTCATCTTCTTGGGATGGTAGTAAGATACTGGTGAGTTGGTGCTGGGAGTAGCTGCCGTAAAAGCAAGGAAGTATCTCTGATGGGCAAGGGGATCTTGTGCTTCCACTCATGTGACTCTTTGGGATTGTCACTAGCGAATAAGACACTACCTGGCGCACTGGGTTAAACCGCTGAACCATGAGCTGTTGATCGAAAGGTCGGCAGTTTGAATCCGCGACGGGGTGAACTCTCATTGCTTGGCCAGCTCCTGCCAACCTAGCAGTTCCAAAGCATGTTAATGCGAGTAGATAAATAGGTACCGTTTGCGCACTGGCGTCACTGTAGCGTGGCGGGCGGGGCGGGCCGCCGGGGGGTGATGCGCGCCGGGGGGTGACGCGCGTCACCCTCCGGAGGCCGGACGCTCCGAGGCCGGGGAGCGTCCGGCCCGGCCGGCGCTCCAGGGCCTTCTAAAAAGAAGAGGCCCAAAGCGCTTGTGTTAAAATGCGAACTTTTAAGATTTTCGCGCATGCGCAAACCCTTTTCTGAGGGTCTGCGCATGCGCGAAAATCTTAAAAGTTCACGTTTTAACACAAGCGCTTTGGGCCTCTTCTTTTTAGAAGGCCCTGGAGCGCCGGCCGGGCCGGACGCTCCCCGGCCTCGGAGCGTCCGGCCTTGGAGCGTCCGGCCTCCGGAGGGTGACGCGCGCCGGAAAAGGTAAGTTTCTGTAGGGGGGGGTGAGTCGGGGGGGGGGGGTGACGCGCGTCCCCCGCTCTGGGGTGACGCGCGTCACAGTGACGCCACTGCGTTTGCGGGAAAGTGAACAGCGCTCCATGTTCCAGCCACATGCTACATGCTGTGGCAAGGAGAGTCATGCTGGCCACATGACCACGGAGGCGTCTTTGGACAACGCTGGCTCTTCGGCTTTGAAATGGGGATGAGCACCACACCCTAGAGTCGGACACGACTGGACTTAATTGTCAGGGGTCACCTTTACCTATATGCATGCTGGGACAAAAAGAGAGAAATCAAGGTGAAGAAATTATTTTCTTACCTGCTGCTTCTAATTCACTAGTATAAAGCCATTCAGAAGGTTTTTTTTTTTTCCCTAGGCTGGTTTTACATTTTAATGGGTAGCCAAGCCCTGGAATGCATGTCTTAAACTAGTCTTATTTATTCTCAAGGCATGAAGTGTTGGCAGTGGGAAACGTTTACCATGTATTTTAAAAAGCATCTATAGTATAGCTTTCAGCAGCAATAAGGTTTCAGTGGCTGCCAATCCCTCTGGCTTCACTGGGGATCGGAGCAAAACTGCAATTCAGTAATTTTAGTATAGCAATTACCATAGTTCAATACCGGGAGTGCAGTGTGAACTATAGTTCAGGAATAGAAGCACAGTAATTGCTGTCTTATCAGACGTTCAGGACAAGGGAATATTACTGATTCCTGCTTGGCAGACAGAAAAAGTCATCTTTGATCATAAGACCTTTCATTTAACCCTGTTTTAAGCGGCGTGCTACAGGCAAATAAAGCCCTGAAATGCACATGAGGATAAACCTTTATTGATGAAGACACACATGATGGTCTCTATTTTTTTCTCCTGGCTTTAAATTAATTACAAATTCTGTTCCTACAAACCTCTTTTAAATACCTTGAGGCTGATGCACAAAATTGCTCAGAAGAAAACTACCCTGCTAAACACAGAGCAATGGTATAAAATTAAATCGGGTTTTGTTGCTGTTCAGAGTGAGGGAGCTCCAGGCATAAGAAGCAGGAAAGAAAGGTGGACACATTGGTTCACAGGCAGGCAGAAGGTTTTTGGTCCTCCACGGCTTTGCCCATTCATTCTCCATCACCTGGAAACCCCCCCCCCCACACCTTTACGTTCTTCTGCCAAGCTAACTTTTTCCATGAAGTCTCTGACTTAACCTCCTAGTTCCTGACCCCAGCTGACACACTGAGGCCCAATCCTATCTGGGCCTTGCTCTGCCAGAACTTGCTTTCCTGCCGTGCAAGGCTCTTTGCTATGGCGTGAAAGCCAGGCCGCTGTTGTGCGCTTCCAGGCCTCCGCTGTAATAGGCAGAGGCGTGGCATGCGCAGCAGCAGCTCCTGGAGACTCTGCCGCTCACGGTAAGTAGGGAGGGGGAGGGTTAGGGGAGTTTGGGGGGCAGGGAGGTGGAAGAGAAGGTGGCTGACCTGGGAGGATGGATCCCCGAGGAAAATCAGAAGTGCAAGTACAGGATGGGGTGAACCCAGCATGTATCAAAAAGGTCTAGGTGCCTTATGCCCCATTCCTATCCCTTGCAACTTCCACTGATGCAGCCATGCCATGGAGATGCTCATTGCATCCTATGGTGGTGGTGGGGTGATCAAGAGGCCTATTTGAAGCAAGGGAACTTTTGTTCCCTTGCCTCCAGATAAGCTCCCTGTTGCCCTTTGGGTCTACTCGAATCTATGCCTGCTCTTTGGCTGGCACAAGTCCAAGTGGACCCAAGGGAGCGTGGCAAGGCCAGGTGGGGGGGGTGTCACAAGGTATATTGACGGTACCTTTGCCATTGATAATGATCCCCTGTTAGTTATCAATACAGTCTCCTGGTGGCCCCGATCCCTGCCCTGATACTCTCCCCTCTGCCCTGTTACTCCCCCTGCCTGCCCACCACCTGCACTAACTTACCAGCGCTGGGTGAGTCAGATGAGCTGCTGGCACCACATGCCTGTCGATGCCAACAAGCCTAAAAGCACCCACTTGAAAGTCTATGTTTCACATTCAGCACCTGCATTTAAATGTCAGCTTTTAAATTTCACATTCAAAGTTGGACAACATTTGAAACTGTGATGAATTTGAAATATTTGCAAATATTCCTTTTGATCCAAATGCTTATCACCCTTGGCACATTGTTTCATTGTCAGTGGATTACTGCTGTTTGGAGCAATGCTTAACAGCAGGTGGGTGTACTGAGGACGTAAAATAAATAATATTAATAGCAGGTAGCAGTCAGGACTTCAAAAACAATAGCAGGTAGCAGTCAGGACTTCAAAAACACACACACACTCAGATGAAAGAAATCAAAGGACACACTATTAAAGAAAACAAATAAAAAATATAATACGCGCATGACTGTTGCAGGATCCATCGCTCCACCGACACCCCCCCTAGTTCCTCCTCTGAAATGCCCCATTACTTCCCCTCCCCACCCACCCCTGTGTCCAACATACCTCCTTCAGTGGTGTCTGCCCGGGTGCTCTGATAGTGCACATGTGCAGTCGCCAACCATTCGCACTGATGGCTCCGTTGCGTGTGTTGTCACTGCATCTGCTAGTTCCACGCTAGTTCTATCAGTGGAAGGTGCCCATAGGATTGGGCCCTGAAAATCTAGCTCAGTGTTTCTCATACTGTGGGTCGGGACCCACTTGATGGGTCACGACCTGATTTCTGGTGGGTCCCAAGTGATGGAAAGATCAGATCAGTAAATGCCACAAGCCCTGAGTCTATTCAAAAATCAGATGCCTGCTAATTGCCCTTCAAAGAGCTGAGCTCGTGCAGTTTGCAATATAGCTGCTAATTACCCTGCAAGCAGCTGAGTTCCTTATGCAGTATTTATTTCTAGATCACCTTTTTTTAAAGTCTCGTAAAGCTAGGTGGGTATAGAATGTCATTTTAAAAAGTGGGTCCCGGTGCTAAAAAGTTTGAGAACCACTGGACAAGTTATTACCTATAAGATATACGTAGATGAGCTATTTATGATAAGGAGTAGATAGACCTGTTTTGGCAAGACAATTACATTTACATTTGATAAAAAGCCTCAAATGATATTTAGACAAGAGGATAATTTGGTAATTAGTTTGAAATCCACTTTTCCTAGGATTGTCACCGAACAGGGCATGTTCACACAGTGCAGCTGGTTGTGCTTGGATTTATGCATGCCTTATTATGTCCAAATTAGTTCCAACAAGAGCTTTCCTCTCACAGTACCACTGTCCCCTTACTCCCACACAAACCTACTATTGCTAGCAATATGATCCAACTCATCATGTATAAGAGACTCACTTATATAAGCACTTACTTTAAATAGAGTGATATACCAACAAACACCCATTTTACTCACACCACAGGGAGTCTATTAAACACTACAGAAGAGAAAACAGAGAGAAGAAAAATGAGCTTCCATAATTTTGTACCCAGGCCATTCAGCTACAGTATAGTAAGGAGATCACTTTAGAGATATTAATATACTGGCAAACTGCTGAGCTTTGGTAGAAGAAGAAATGTAAGTTTTAGAGTTCTTCATTCTCATATTGGTTCATCGATATAAGATTCAGCTCGACTGAAGTAAGGGATGTTTAGCTCAGTGAAATGAATAAATAAAATGGCCTCAAAAGAGTAGCTTTTTCTGATGTTTATTTTCAAGGTAAAGGTGACCCCTGACAATTAAGTCCAGTTGTGTCCGACTCTAGGGTGTGGTGCTCATCCCCATTTCAAAGCAGAAGAGCCAGCGTTGTTCGAAGACGCCTCCGTGGTCATGTGGCTGGCATGACTCTCCTTGCCGCAGCGCGTAGCATGCGGCTGGAACACGGAGCGCTGTTTACCTTCCCGCAAGCGGTACCTATGTATCTATTCACATTAACATGCTTTGGAACTGCTAGGTTGGCAGGAGCTGGCCAAGCAACGAGAGCTCACCCCGTCGCGGGAATCGAACTGCCGACCTTTCGATCGACAGCTTATGGTTCAGCGGTTTAACCCACTGCGCCACCCGCTGGCCATTTTTAGGGCATTGTAAATGTTACAGGTTCACTTGCTGAAATGCCTCAGGTCAACATTTCCCATACACAACTGCATGGCATTAGGTATATATTCATGTGTTCAAGCACTCATACCATAGTTACCATAGTTATTTTCTGATTCTATCAGTGGAAGTAACTACAACACATTCATGGGAAGAAATTACCAGTGGTAGTCATTGGTTTCATTTTTCCTGTAAACGCTGCTGCTATCATCCTGAGGAACTACTGTCCCTGGCACTCTATAGCAATAAATAATCTTAAAGGAAGTCATAGCAGCAGCTGCCCTCCCATGTAAAGCGATGCTCTCCTAAGCAATTCCAGCTGAGAAGAAAGAACTTTTGTCACCATCGTCTCCGGTTTTATCATTTGTTAGTAAGCAACTGTATCCACCCTTTCCCCTACACTGCTTAAATATAAATGGGCCTCTCTGGACGGTGTTTTGGGGTCTGGATGTATGTACTTTTAGAGTTGTTACTACAGTTCAGTGGTATTGGAAGGAGGGCAATTGTCATTAGAAGTCAATGTATATGAGGGTGGGTATGACAGTCTCCTTTTAATACTGGGAAGACTTCAAAGACGTCCAGTCAACAAACAGATTAACCAGTACATTAAGTCCTGAATAGCGGAGATCTTGTCACAAATCTGTAGAACTCAATGTCTTCCTGTGGGAGAGTGATGGGCTTAGCAGATAGCTGTGAAGTATATTCCTTCCAAAATGTGGTGTAAAGTATGTTAACAGTCGAAGGTGCCTCTGTAGGAGTGATTTATAGTTCAGCATCACCACACAAAATCACTTCATTATAACTGAATAATGAAAAAAGAGCAGCATCAAATTGTCCTTCTCAAGGGAGCGTTCTCACAGCAATGCTTTAAACAAATGACTATTTGATACATTGTTTAGAAGTGTTAGGGAAGCTATTTTGCTTGGCTTCTCTTTGACAAAATCAATATTTGCACGAGTGTAGTATTTTTTTTGTTGTTTTTTTAGTTGCAGTGCCTAACTGCTGATTGCTATTGGCATATTAAATGACGGTGTCCAAAGCGTGTGAGCGGCAGGAAAATCAATAGTTTTGAATGGTTATCTTTTAACTCTTAATTCAATCGTAAGGGTTGTCTTTAACTCTTAAAACGTAGGCCTTTAAGAATAATTGCCGCCACAGCCAGAAGAAAGACAAAGACCACTATAAGGGGCTAAATTGGCCCCGCCAGCTTTATCATCATCAGTGTTTGCAGTAGGTAAATAGGGCTCCATGCAGGAAATAATCTCTTCACAGCATCACCTCATCAAAGTATCAAGCCAACTGAGCATGATTGTATGCCACCCATCTGTTAAGCCATATGCAGCCGAGCTTAACAATTCACTTTCCCGTCACCCCAGTGTAACACCTCTTAAGGCAGTTTATCGGTTTGTAGTGTAGGGGGGGGGAAATTACCCCAAGGCTCAATTCATGGGAAAGACAGATCCACAGTAGTTGAGCCCTTCCAGAGACTCTTGTCCTACTGCTGTTGGGACAGCCTTCTGTACAGCTAAAATAGATGTGATATTAAAACGTGTCATTGAATCCGGTGCTTGAGGTTCCTGACATGTGTTATGCAGTACGATCTCAACTGAAACTGCAGTGTGGGAACTGGACAGTTTAACTCTTTTCCCATGACATTTTCCCACCACCCCATATCATCCCCTAGAGAGAAACCCTTCGGTGCCTCCAAAGATGCTATTTCACACAACAGCCATGCTAGTTCCAATACAGATTAGGTCTCCTTGTGGCTACTTTTAGTGAAACATAACATGCGCGTGCACACACGCACGCAAGCACACACACCCTGCGATGGGAATCTTAAGCATGGGATCAGTGACATGTTTAATGTCGCATCTACTTTGAATCTTAATGTGGTCAGAGCCCTAAGCCAGGAAGCTGATTCTTCCAGATCCCTTTTTTTCCTGTCAATCCAACGCAGAATTCCATGCTGGGAGGAGTGGTGATAGGAAGCAACATTACCAAGCTGTCTGCTAGTGAACAATTTGCTGATCAAGTCACTTTCAGAAAGACCAACTTTGCTTAGTTTGAGAATCTTGGTGATGTGCGCCTGTCGTGTGCGGACTGATCTTGCCCAACTCGCTCCATCACACGAGGCTGAGGTGCGAGGTTGCAGGCAGCTGATTGGTGCCTGTAGCCTGGGGTGGAGCCTTACCGATTGTCAGATGTCTCCTCAGTTTGGCTCTGGTTTTTGACCGCTACCGACCCCTTCCTTTGTACAGTCTGACCCTAGCTCATTACTCTTTGAGTGCCAGGTAGGATATTTTTGCTATCTGCTTGATTGACCCTAGCTGGCAGTTTTTTTGCCCACCCCAAACTGGCATCTGGTTGCGGTGGTTGAGTGTTCTTTTGTATTTCTTCCTTTTTTTTTTTACCTTCCTTTTTGGTCTCTTTTGGCACGTGTCATGCGGGCCTGGGAGGCAGGAGTAGGGATTTCGGTGTGCTCCCTGAGGTGAGCATTATTGGGATTACCTCTATTTGGGAGGTTATCTAGGAGATTCTTAGCAGATTTTGTTCCCTCTTACACCCAGGCAGACTGCTATTAGCTAAATAAACACACGAGGCATAGGCTGAGTTAAATTGCAAAAAGAAGAAGTTTTACTCATCGTTTCAGTTCACATATACATCATCTGATTAAGATCAGAGGTTATTCTAACTTAGAGGATGAAGCGCCCCTCATTGCTGGTGCCTCCTGCATGGTAGTGTGTTGGAAGATGGCCCCCTGGGTCAGAGCCACATGGCGTACGTTCATCCACCTTGGAGTCAGGATAGTAAGAGAATGAGAAAGAGCATGGAGAAGGAGGAAATAGGTCAGGGGCCACACCCCTTCCTTTAGACACAGAGAGGTCAAAGTAAAGAAGGTCTCTCAGGTGACCAGGCTATACACTCCCCCCCCCCCAGGGTCCAAACAGCCGAAAGCTGCCCATCTCCAACAAGCAAAAGGCTGGTGAGCCTTCTGGCTTGGCTTGCAAAGGCTTTCTGGCTTGGGGGAGTTGGTGCAGTCCACCTGCCTTGACCCTTTGGGTTTGGCGTAGAGATGCTCAGGCCATCTATTGATTTGAGTCAGGGTGGGAACGCCTGTCGGGGGGGGGGGGAATAGTCATTTGCTGTCTCCCCTAAGTTAGTTGTTGCCCACACTTCAGGGGGAGGAGTTTCAGGCTTTGCCTGCTGCAGGTGTTTTCTCTGTGACTGGCTTTCAATAAAGTGGCCCAGTTTAACCCAAGCCCCTCTGTCTTGAGTGTTCATTTGGGGGGGCGGGTGTACGGACAAAAGTGTAGCCACTGAATGCTTGAAAAAATAAGTTAATTGAATACCTTGTTCCCTATTCCTCAAGCACTACCAGTTTCGTTGAGCCTCATAGCCCTATATATCTGTATACACTCAACTGGAACCAAAGTGTAGGGGCTTTCACAATTGAAATATCTTATTTTTACTTGTTCTCTGGTGGACATTTAAACCAGTGGCAGTGTTGACAAAACTTTCATAAAGAATGCCCTAGACTAGAGTGTATGTAGTAGTGGTTTTGTAGATTGTGGAGTACTGTATCAGCAAATATCCTATAAGATCACTGTCATTAGGAATGACAACTTTCACTGGTGGTATTGTAGCCTTACACATTTTAACAGCACAATCCTATGCATGGAATTTAGTCCCAGGTAACTGTGTAAAGAATTTTACCCTAAGGCTGCAATACTATACACACTTTCCTGGGTGTAAGCCCCATTGAACACAATGGGACTTACTCCTGAGTACAAGTGTTAGGATTGTGGTGTTAGTGTCTCTTGTAAAAAGATATCTAAATTTTACTTTTCCAAGGATCACCCCTTCAGCATCTATCATAAAATTTAAACTTTAGATCATCTTTGGAGATGGAACATCTTAATGCTTTAAAATTTATGTACCTGTTTTTGATGTGGCTGCACCAGCAGGGGGAAGGATAGGATTGGGCTGTTTGTCAATGATAGTTCTCACAGCATATAAGATGCCCAGGAACCTTAATAATGAGAAGGCAGCCATAATGTTCTATCAATGAAACAAAACCCCTAAGGCATTTGAGACCTTTCAGAACCAGGGGCAGCCCAAGTCCCCCACCATGCCAGAGGAGGTGTATTTGTGGGTCTTCCCTTTTGGAGATGTGTGCATGTCCACTAGTGTTTTCCCATGGAAATGTTTCCAGTTCAAAATTCCCTAGGCTCTGCCTGCAATCTAACAGATCACAGTATTAAGGACTAACAGTGAACCTTGATATTGATTTAAGCTTTATAACATTGAACTCTTCAGTACTGTATCATTATTACTTACAGCATGTGTCATAGAAACTGTGAATAAAATTAACCACATGAAATCTGTATCATGTCATTTAAACAATAAATAATATAACCTTGGAAAATACTATGTCATTGTCAGTCTCTAATCAGAATCATTTTCTGAAAGCTCCAGTTCTGAGCTTTTTATTTCCATGGGCTTCAAAGAGCAGAGGGCTGTATGTATTTCCATTTTGTTAGTCATCAGGCTAAGACCCATTGATTTCAATGGGACTAACAACGTTATCCTATGCATGTGTACTCAGAATTAAATCCTATTGTAGTCAATGAAGCTTATTCCCTGGAAAGTGTACATAGGATTGCAGAAAGTGTACATAGTTATGACTCATTTCCTTAGGCATGCCTAACTAAACTTAGGATACAGATAAGAAGATTTTCATGGACAGCTTCTCTCCTCTTTCATATGTTTGTTTCTTGATTTAGTTTGTATATCAAACAGAGACCAGTTTCTTTTATGCAGTGGCATCACTGCAGGGGGGGCGGAGCTCTAAGTTCTGCCGCGATCCGACCCTCCGTTACACGCGGGTGAACGAAGCGGCCCCGCCCCCTCACCTTCGGAGCCTTTCAGGGCAGCAAAAGCAACGCGCAGGGAGTCTCCTGTGTGTTGTTTTCACCGCCTTGAATGGTTCCGAAGGCGAGGGGGCGGGGCCACTTCATTTACCCGTGTAACGGAGGGTCAGATCGCGGCAGAACTTAGAGCTCCGCCCCCTGCAGTGACGCCAGTGCTTTTATGGACTGCAGAAGATGAAGGACCTGAACTAAATGAGAGGATTTGAGATTTGTGTATATCTACAGTATACAGGAATTGTAATGGCCAAATTTTGAGATGACCTTTAATAGTTATCAGAAAGCATTCTGAGACAAAACTGATGGTGTGCCTTGACAATTTTAGTGTGCCTTCTCAGTGTGCCATGAGATGAAGAAAAGGTGAAAATCACTGCAGAAAAGGGTGGCTAAAACAATATTTTAAAACATTGTTTAAAATAATGCCTTTAAAAGCATTTCACCCATTAATCTCACCAATAGTGTTTTTCCTGTATTTCCCCAAATTTCCATTAGAAAAAATGGAGGGAAAAATGACTGGGAAATTATTTTCCTCAATCCCCCCCCCCCCCCAATGCCTTCACATCTCTAGAAGTGGCACCTTGGAAAAGTCAGAGCATATATTGCAAATATGCTATAATTATTCACACAGTTAGTTTTTAAAGGTTGTTCATCTGTAGCTGAGATAGAAAAGTTGGGTTAGGGACCTGCTGTAAAGCAGCATGCATTGATGATGATGATTATAATACGTATATAGTCACCATTACAAGGTCAATGGAAACTCTCTTTAAAGGACAAAAGACTACCAAGATCTTTTCAATTCCATGAATGGTTTTTATGGATCAGTGAGTTTCCTCTGCCATTGATTTTATTTTATTACCTTGGCAGAGTAGTTTCACTAGTAACTAGCAATGCAAGGTTTCCTTCATTGATTAAATGAAGTTTGCCCTTTTGCAATTTAGCCTTCGGTTACAAAGTTCAACCATCTGAGATACAAGAGGAGCACTGTGAAAGCTCTACTTTGCATTTTACCAACGCCTTGACTTTGTGAGAGCCAATCTTAGCATTGCTTATACCAGTGATGGCGAACCATTTCGGCTTGGTGTGTCCACATTTTTGAAAATGCCTAACTTCACTCTGCTGGTGTGTCAACCCCCCCCCCCACTTTTAATAGTACTTTGACTATTGCTACTTTTAATAGTACTTTTGAATTGAACTGAACTGAAAACAACTATAGAACACATTGCATTTTATTTAACATCAATTAACTTTTTTGTTGCTGAATTTTACTAGATAATAATTTGAAAGAGGTCTGCCAAAAATCTCTGCCCTAAATGTTCAAGACAAGCCTGTAAAACCTTTGTGAAAATATAAGGTGCGTCGGGGCCCTGGGGGAAACACTGGTGTGTCACCCAAAATGACCTCACGTGTCACCTGTGACACGCGTGTCATAGGTTCGCCATCAGGGGCTTATACAGTTGAGTTGTGTCTTATATGTAAATGAACACCTTCTTTTTGTCTTACCTAGCATACCCCTTCATCACCTGCCAGCCATTTTCTTTAGCAGATCCATAGCTTTAGTGTATTGCAGTAGGAACAAATGGCACCTGCCAAAAATGGTTCCTCAGCCTAATAAGACAGGGCACAATCCAATCCTACTTACGCCACCAGTGTAACCAGTGGCGCAGCGAGAATGGGAGGCCCCAGAACGGAAAGAGGATTCAAATCCCCTTTGAATTCCCCTTTTGGAGGGGATTTGAATCCCCTTTCCGTTCTGGGGCCTCCCGTTCTCACTGCGCCACTGGTTACACCGGTGGTGTAAGTAGGATTGGATTGTGCCCTCATTTGAATGACACGTCCATAAGAATCTGATATTCTTATCTGATATTGTTTCTAAAAACTGCCGGACATCTTCTGATTTCAAAGCAAGTCCTCCTACAATAGATTTGTTGTCCTGTTCCACATCCTAGCAGGTGTTTTCACAAAAGCATGTGCTTAAAACTAAATGAAAAAGCCACATGAACACCTCAAGCTGCCCTCTGCTGTCAGGTCATTGATTTGCTCAGGGCAATATTGTCTGCTTCGACTGACAGCAGATCTCCAAGGTCTCAGGGCAGAGAATTTCCCAACCTTATTACCACAGAACGTTTAAAGTGGAAATGCCATGGATCATACCTAGAACATTCTAGATGCAAAACATGTGCTCAGTCACGGAGCTATGACCCATCGTATAAAGACATTGTGTTATATCAACAGGAGTGGTGCACTGGACAGAGATATCCAACTCTCTGATGGGCTATGAAGTTCACTAGTTGGCTTTCCGACAGTTTGTGTCTTCCTCTCTAATTTACGGGTTGTTGCCAGGCTAAAATGAGAGAAGGATATTTTTAATCTGTCCTGAGTCCCATAGATAGCTTGGGAGAGAAATCTAAATAAGTCACAATTTGGTACAATTATTGTGCAATGTTTTATTCATACGCCTCATCTTTACACCTGAGCGTTTCTGCAGCTCAGGCACCATCTATTTATTATCCTTATTTAAAGGCAATAGGTTGTCAAGCAAAACCTGCAGTGAATTACAAGTGTATTGTTTTGCTCATACAGCGAAAGTATGGAAATTTGGCTTTTAATAAAGCTGCTCTTCCAGAATTGCATTTCAACAGATGTCCTGAATAATAATGCCATGTCAGGGACATCAAATTAGACCTGAACCGATTGTGCTCTCAGTTTGTTTTTCACCTCAAAGGAGTGATGAGGAAGAGGGTAGACACTGATGAAGGTTTCCTCAAAATGACCCTGTTTTGGTTCAGACCAACACAAAATAGCTAGAGGTGGAATCAGACAGCAGATGCATCAGCAAGAAAGCGGCAGTGGACAAGATTAATCTGCTTAGTGTTATCTTGCTAAAAAAAAGTTCATGAAATCTAGATTTGCATAATGGGTGCAATTAATTACTTCCTCATGGAAATCTGTAAAGGCTTTTGTTCTTTTGAGAGCTTGGCAATTGTAATGGTACTTTTATAAACCAGTTAGTCATGGCAAAATATAGACATTTTAATGTGTGTGTTCAGTTTCTTACAATGTGCACTTGATGGCCAAAGGCATAAAAAATTATATGCAAGGTTAGACTGGGCATGTAATAAAGTGAATTACAATAGCCTAGTCTGGAGGCTGGAGGTATAAATAACTACAGTGAGGGCTGCATCTGAGAGAAAAGGCTGTGATCTCTTCATGCTACTGTAGGCCCTGGTCAGAATGATGATTTAATGGAAATGTTGCCCTGATCAATGGGAGGGCAGGCTGTGAGCAGAGCAAAAAGGAACTCTGGAGAAGGTAACAGGAAAGGGCATTGAAGAGACTGTTGGAGAAGAGCTGCTATGAACAGTCTGTTGAAGAACAGAAAGAAACAAGGAAAAGGAGGTGATAACAGCGAGATGTGACAGTTTTTAAAACAGAGACATTTCCCTGTGCAAAGGGAGATCTTGCCTAATTTATTTACCATCCTCTGAGCTCCAGGGTGAATAAGGCAGGCAAGCCCCCAGAGGCTTCCATTCACAGTCCTCTGGGTCCCAACACCCTGAGATGTTGATCTATTGAAATACTGTATTCCTTTCAGCTGACTAGTGCCGCCTGGTGCTGACCAACACGATGACTAAAATAGATCGAAAACTGTTATGACCAGCTACAATGTACCAGGAGTGAAATATCTTCAACGAGATTATGGTCACAAAAACAACAAAAAAGTTAAAAATGTTGAAAGCATGTATCTTCAAAAAGCAGCTTTATAAGTCTTTAAAAATGCACTGTATGCAATAAAATACTTTAAAAGTCTTCTCTAAAATACAATCAAAACAATTTAAAACATGTGGCATGATGTTTCATTCATTCTCTATGAATCTCATCAGATGCTGAAAGCCTAAGCAGGCAGGAAGATGGTGAAAACAATGCAGTCCTGCTGCTATCTTTAAAAGGAACTTTGGTGCGCATTTTCCTGAAGCCAATTAGTACCGGAACAGAGACATCAGAATTGACCGCTAGTAACCTGACCCTGTACTAACCCAGATTACTGCCCCTAGTGGCCACCCGTGTTATTGCACTCCTATTTATTGATTTGGACCCCAGCAATAAATAGGATTGCAATAAATAGGAGTGCAATAGCACGGGTGGCCACTAGGGGCAGTAATCTCGGTTAGTACAGGGTCAGGTTACTAGCGGTCAATTCTGACGTCTCTGTTTAATTTCAAGTTATGTTGCTGTGCAAATACAGGAAGTCCTCACTTAAAGTTGTAGATAGGTTCCTGGAAACTGCAACTTTTAAGTGAAACAACTTATAACGAAACCAATTTTACCATAGGCTAACATACATAAACAAGAGTTAGGTTCCTATGACATATATCTGGTCACAAAAACATCTAAATAAAGACTCAAAACACTACTAATAATACACTTTTTCCTCTGTTTTTTGGGGGGGCACAGACATCCGGGGGGCATGGTGCACATTTACCACTCATTGCAGCAGGGTTAAATAAGATTTATCAACAATGACAAGTGGCAGGCTCACCAACTTTCAAGTGGCAAGCTCATAACTTGCAAGTTGCAGGATCAATATCATAGTTTCCAAAGTGTTCCTGGAGCTGGAGGGGTTAATTGGCTTCAGCTTCCTTGCTTTAGCTGTGGGGCTTTTGTGTTCAGCAGCCTGCTAGACAGAAGAGGCTGGAGCAATAATTGTTTTCAGAGTGAGTGCCTGGGGCTCCATTGTTTTTAGCGTGAAAACAATGTGGAAGTGATACATAGCACAATCCTACATAAGGATCCGGCCGGCGGCCCAGGGCCGCCCACTGGATCCTGAGCACCGGCGGCTAAGGGGAAGCTCATCCCCTTCCCTGAGTGTAAATCCTTGCTGGCCCGACCGGCCTCCTTGGATTTCCGCCAGCAAAACTGCTGGCAGAAGTAGGAGGAGACCGTGTAAAGGCCCTGCCACCCACCGAAGCTATCCCCCACCCCCTCCTGGGCTGGCTGGGCCAATGGGCCCCCTCCCCGCCCACCGAAATGCCCCCACCGGATCCTTACCTGGGTCCTCGATGGAGCAGGGAAGGTTGGCGTCTGCTCATGTGTCATCATGAACGTGCTTTACGGCATGTTTGCGATGCCTCCTGGCACTGGAACGCTTGTTCTGGTGCCGTTTAGTTGTGCAGAATTGCGTAGTATGTGATTGCAGCTTGAAGAACAACGTTAAAACGAAACAACGTGTAGTGAAACGACGGTAAGCGAGGACTTACCGTATTTGGCAGTTCCAGTCAAGAGATGGACATGAAGCCCAGTGCACACTCCAAGGATATCGAACTTCTCAGATTCTTTGTTCTGAAGGCAGTTCCTTGCATTCCATAAGACAAAACTCTGAAGGATCCCATGGATATCAGATATTTATTAGGGGGTTGTGCTCAGAGCAGACCCAAAGGGCACCCATACAGCTCTTTGGATCTCATTCCCATCCGAACTGTTTAATTTCAACCCTTGACATTTGTTTTCTGGAGAGAGAGAGTAAAAGATTTTCAGGTTTAAAGGCCATGTAGAGTAAAAAAAGTTCCAAACAACTCCTAAATAAAGAAATTCCTAAAACATAAAAAGTTTTTATTACCCCCAACGTTTCACCAGCAACTCCTGTCTGGCATCTTCGCGGGGGGGGGGGGGAGGTTCACAGTATCCTACTGGAAATCCTGAAACAAGTGATAACTGAGCTGCAAGGGCACCTAATCTTTATATCCTGCCATTGAGCACATCTGATGTTAATTGGTACAACAATTCCTTTCAATTTAAAGAAGGCGCCACATTCCGTAGAATGGCTGCCGTAGAAGAATTTATTGAAGAATAATTTATTTATTCTACAATAAATAAGAAGTAGCTGTTCATGACACCATTTGTGAATAGATGTGGACTTTAGTTGAGGTCAGTGGATTCTTGTCATCCAACACACCTTTATAGCACTGGGCGATAAAGCTTGCTCTAGGCTGCTACCACAATACCACTGTTCTATTATAGCTATAATATCCAGCGGGTGGCGCAGCGGGTTAAACCGCTGAACCATAAGCTGTCGATCGAAAGGTCGGCAGTTTGATTCCCACGACGGGGTGAGCGCTCGTTGCTTGGCCAGCTCCTGCCAACCTAGCAGTTCCAAAGCATGTCAATGCGAGTAGATAAATAGGTACCGCTTGCGGGAAGGTAAACAGCGCTCTGTGTTCCAGCTGCATGCTATGTGCTGCGGCAAGGAGAGTCATGCCGGCCACATGACCACGTAGGCGTCTTCGGACAACGCTGGCTCTTCGGCTTTGAAATGGGGATGAGCACCACACCCTAGGGTTGGACACGACTGGACTTAATTGTCAGGGGATACCTTTACCTTATAATAACTCTGCCTGTTGGGAAAACTTGCAAGTCCTTTACACAGTTGTTTTATAGCTGATTCCGTTGCAACAGTTTATGCTCTTGCTGTGCCTTCTCATAACCAAATTATATATAAAACATTATTGCAGAGTGAATCATGCATGCAACTGCTCCATGGACTAACTGTGAGTTATGGCCCAATCGTAGATATAATTCCAATAATTTATTACCATTTATCCACTTCGATAGATATCCAGCCTCAGGCAACATTGTCTTTTTGGACTTATGATCCAATATTTACTTGTTTGGTCATAAAATTTGTATCATGCCTTTCCTTTTGTGTGATCAAAGTGGCTAAGAAAATTATCATTGCACAAACCAAGTACAACATATTCAATAAAAAATAAGAAACATTATTATATGGAAAATTATTCATACAACAGCTGCAGTTATGACCAATGGAAGATGGGATTTCTCTCTCTGTTGTTAATACCTGCTAGTATCTTTCACAACAACAACGACCTGGAGGAGGAGGACAACTTTGGCAACGAAAGGCAAAGATCCTGCCTACAGTAGTGGCTGCTTTAGGCGCCGTACCCCAAAACCTGGAAAAACACCTGCACACTTTTAGGTGTAAATGAATTAACCACATGCTTGGAACTGCACATATTTTACACAAATACCTCTAGATATCCTAGGTCCTAGGGAAGGACTTGATATTTAGAAAATACCAGCCACCATCAGGCAGGCTGTGAAGTAAATCAGATAACAACAACAACAACAACATCTTTTACAGCCGGCACGGGTCTTTTACTTACCTGAGGATGCCCATAGGCTTGGGTGAAACATTGTATTGTTGTTGTTTTTAAACTATGTGTTTGGTTTTTAGTTGTGTTTTTAATTTGTTTTAACTTTTTAACCTTTTACTTGTTTTACAGAGCAATTCTACTTAAGGATCCAGCAGGCGACCCAGCGGGCGACCCGCCGGATCCTTTCCTTGGTGGCTAGCCTGCCGCTGGAGCGGAGGTCTATCTCATCCCCTTCCCCGAGTGTAAATGGCACCCGGGCCAATCGGCCTCGAATTTCTGCCAGCGAAATTGCTGGCGGAAGTAGGAGGAGGCTAGCCACCCGGCAGGGGACGAGATATGACCGAAGCCATCCCCCTCCCCCGGAGCGGTGGGGCCAATGGCCCCCTCCATCTACTGCTGAATCGCCACCCCCCCCCCCCGCTGGATCCTTACATGGGTCCGGCAGTGGCTGGGTAAGGGCTCCGTCGACGGAGCAGGGGAGGCCGGCCTCTGCGTCAGCCTTCCCTGCTCTCGAGTCGTCGTGAATGTGTCTTACAGCATGTTTGCGATGGCTTCGGGCAGCAGAACGCTCGTTCTGCCGCCAGAAGATTAGTCAGGATTGCGCAGTTAAAAACATAAATAATTTTCTTAAAGTTTTCAATCCAGTCTACAAAACTGTGAACATTACTGCTGGCCATGAGAGTTTTAGATCTTTATCATCATCATCATCATCATCATCATTATTATTATTATTATTATTATTATTATTATTATAAGCAGCTACAATGTACTGAAGTAACACCAATGACACAAAAATGTGCTTTTAGGAACATCTTGCATATTGCATTGATACCTAGCTGAGGTTTCAGGTTGAAACTTGTGTCTACTATTTAGCATAATAATAATAATAATAATAATAATAATAATAATAATAATAATAAAATTACACTGTACATCTTAGCACCTGTACTTAAAACATCTTCACTGGTTACCAGTCTGTTATGGAGCACAATTCAAGGTGGTGGCACTTATCTTGAAAACCCTACGTGACTTTGGACCAGGATACATGGAAAGAATGACTTCTTCATCATCACAGACTCTATTCCAGATGCCTCTTCTGTCAGAGGTAAAGGCAGGTGACAATTGGGGAGAGGGCACCCTCAGCTCTGCCACATTACCTGACACATACTGTATGTGTATGTGTATGTGCACACATACAGTGGGATTGGAGGACATCAGAATAAACCTAGCTCCCCCAAGCAAACTTGCACTTACAAGTTAAGTGCAGCCTCCCTCTTTGCTTCACTTGTAAACATTCTCCCTAAATTACTCCTGCTTGCATTGCCCCGTAGAACTAAAAAGCAATTTTAACACCTAAGCGATTATTAGCTCCCTCTGTGTTAATTCCATAACACAAACGTGGTGCACAAGTAAATTACACTGATACTTTGCCATAAGTGCCATAAGTGTTGTTGTTGTTGTTGTTCAGTCGTTAAGTCGTGTCCGACCCTTCATGATCCCATAAACCATATCCCGCCAGGCCTTCCTGTCCTCCACTATCTTCCTGAGTTCGCTCAGTTTCATGTTCGTTGCATCGGTGATGCTGTCTAACCATCTCATCCTTTGCCTTCCCCTTCTCCTTTTGCCTTCAATTTTTCCCAGCATCAGAGTCTTCTCCAGAGAGTCCTCTCTTCGCACATCTTAGAACACAGCTAAGATGTTCTTTGCCATAAGTGGGGAATCATTATAAATTCCTTTGGTATTCACAACATTAATCATGGATGGATTTGATACTAATCAGAAGACATTCTAGTATTTAGAAGTGAGATGTTGGACAATACAGGAACATTCCTACAAGTAAGGACTGTAGGGCTAAGAAAAGCAATTGGTTTGTGACATGCATATACAATGGCAACAATAAAGAACTGAGCTCATATCTTATCACCTACAGCCTTTTTAAGTAGAGAGATTTGGCTTTGGAAATGGCATATTGAGTTCTATAGCAGTGTGTCAAAACATTCAGATCATACCATTAATCATATTGAATTCATTTGTTCCAATAACTAGCTTTTTCCCCTAGATACTCATACTATTGACTCTTCTTGTATCATTGCTTGACCTTGACTATGTCTGCATTTTACAAATGAACTTCTATTTTTTTAAAAAAAAAAACTATACTCCCCCCAAATCCACATTCTACAATCCCCCCAAGTCCACATTCTGTCCAACCATCTTCACCAAACAGATTCATAAACCTGAACTCCTAGTACTATTGTTTCAAAGTCTGTACAGAATGTACTCATCTAAACTCTCCTTAGTGGCCTGAATAAATACGTCCATGGAAAACTCTCTATTTAACTTCCTTTCCCCTACAAATCAGATTATAACTATTAGCCATAAACTAGACTGAGAGCTGTTTGGTAGTCATGTTCTGAACTCTGAACATCCTAGGACACCCCCAATAATACCATATAAAAATTGGGCATCCCACACATGCATACATATAAGCATTGCTGGCAAATATTTTGATTAGGGTGTGGTCTTAATTATCTATTTGCTCAACATGAATTCTCTCCGAGGATCAAAGATTCCAACACAGCTGGAAGTCCAGTTTTTCAGGCAGTCCCTTTGATGCCCAGTTTCTAAAGAGCTAAATATTTTCCCCTCTTTTGTATATTTAATAGATGTACTGTACTTTCCTTTCACAGAAGTTGCCTCCTGAGATTCAGTTATGACTGTGCCAGACTCTCTTAAAGTTGGGAGCAATAGTGATGCAATGTCCTTCACACCACACTATTTGTCCTTCCAGAGGTGACCTCACAGACCGTCCTGTTCCTTCTGTTCACATCAAAGTTATAGCAGATGGAGAAAACAGTAATCGAAATGATCTGGGGGTTGGAGCACCTTCTTTATGAGAAAAGGCTCCAGCATTTGAGGTTTCTTACGGCGCAATCCTACGCAAAGTTAGGCCAGGGGAGCACACGCTCTGCCAGCCTAAGGAGTTACAAATATGCCGCAAAGCACATTTGCGACTCTTTTGGAGTAAGCGGTGCCAGCATGGAGGCCAGCACCGCTCACTCCGCCGCTGAACCAGACCTGCACCGGCCAACACAGTTAAGGCCTGTGCTTATTGGCTCAGAGATATGGGAAGGGAGGGCAGGGGTGGCGAAGGTGGGGGCCATTGGCTGGCCTGGCCTGGGAGGGGTCAGGGATATCGACACTGGGTTGCGCTGATATTCTCTCCCCCCTCTACTATACGTATTCCCATCAATGTTTGTGATGTGCATCATTCAGCTAGGGGTGTGTGTGTGTGTGTGTGTGTGTGTGTGTGTGTGTGTGTGTGTGTGAGAGAGAGAGAGAGAGAGAGAGAGAGAGAGAGAGGGAGGGAGGATTATGCCATCTTAAGCTTGCTCAAACTCTGTAAATGGTTCATGCCAGATACCAAAAGCTAAATCCAGGTCTGGGTCTTATTTCATCTCAGTGGGGTTTGAAACCCACACGGGTTCACTTGGCCAGGCTGATCTGTTGAGAACATCTGCTCAAATATGCACTTACAGTTCCTAGATGAGAAAATGCACTGCTGGAGAAGGGCCAATTTTGGCTTCCAAGTGTTCGCGTGTCTGTTCAGCGCTAATTTCTTTCGTGACTGCTCAAGTATATACAAAAATCTGACAAATAATTGTAGTTTGAAGGGCACCCTTAATGGAGGCCTATAAAAGTGATTCACAGGCAGCTGTAAACTGTACGATCATACTAAAGGAAAAAAAAGCTGCCTTAATGAGCCATACAAGACAGTTATTGATGTATTTATGAAAACATTCCTAAATACATACAAGCAGGGGAATTTCAAGATAAATATTTAAAGATTACACTAACGCTTCTGCCAGGTTACAGAAATGTATTTCAGAGGCTGAATAACCACAACACTTCTTATACAGAGTAGCTAATAGAATTCAATACAGGGAAGGCATCTCTGTTAAGATCTGGTTTGGGCTCGAAGCCCAGTTTTGCTATAAATTTTTTCTTCTTATGCATATCTTGGTTTCTTCTGCTTTTGTGAGAAGGCCGGGGTTGTAATAACTGTCCATGTTGAAGGGAGAAGAGCCCGGAAAGCTCCAAGCCTAGATTCTACTCTTGTGCCAGACCATAGTTTTAAAGAAGTATTTGAAAAATGCCTCTCCTCCACTCATCCCATAGCTTACCTGCCCATTCCTTCAGAGCTTACTTGCACTTCTGACCCAGTTTTCAAAAAGGACAAACTACTAAACCATCCCTCTTTGCAGTCAGACTAAAGTCTTCCACGTAGGGGCCTTTGGAATGGCCTAAGAAAAGCAGTTGGGTTCTCCGAGCTACAGTGTCTTGGGTGGTTCGACTCCTCACACAACAAAGTGTCTTGTTATAGTTAGGTGGGATTGCACTGTTAGACAATTTCTCCCCACTGGGGCAGTTAAGGTGGCTAAAATGGCCTTAAAGACCTTTAAGGCCAACTTAGCCACCTTGACTGCCCCAGAGGGGAGAAAGACTGGGTATAAATTGTCTAACAGCGCAATCTTCAGCGCAATCCTACCTAACTATATAATATACAGGACCAGCCTAAAAGGCTGGCTGCTGTGTCCTATGGCCCATTGTGGCCTGCCCCGGTGTAGCATGGGCTCTACTCAGGGGAAGGGTCCCCTTCCCCCAGTGTAAGCCGTGCAGGCCGCAATGGGCCTCCTCAGATGTACAACTGCTCTGAAACTGGCGTACATCCGGGGTGGGGGGGTGTAAACATGCCGCCGATATCCCTGCCCTCTTCCATCCCTGGCCGTCCAGTGGTAATCCCCCTGGCTGTCCTTGCCCAGCCTCCGCGCCAGTGCCTCTTACTCACGAGTTGTCGCAAATGTGCTTTATGACACATTTGCAACAGCTTAGAGTGGCAGAGTGCATGCTAATTGTGCTGTAAATTACATTAAAACCAAATAAATAAACTTAGTTCAGCGTAAGCTTTTGTGAACAACAATTCATTTGAGCAGAAGCATGAAGCAAAACTCTCAATAACCAGGTGTGTGTGTGTGTGTGTGTGTGTGTGTGTGTGTGTGTACACAAATGCTCACATGCACAAATACAGATGACAAAAACATTGAAAATAGTATAGTGACTATGCACAAGGAAATAAAACATGGCTGATCTTGTAACAAGCATACAATTATGTAAGATAAGCACAGGCAATTCACAATTAGTGGTAATGGTCCCATAGCAAGGCCAATTAACTCTGTAATGTGATAAGAAGCTCATCTTGCAATTCAGACCACCCTCCTGTGATGATACCAAGTCTTGTTATAAATTCTAATTCAGTTTTTTTTTTTTTGGTCTCCCTTTGAAGTTTTCTGTTGGAGGATTGCTGGAGCAAGTGAAGACTAAAAGCCTGACTGGCTTCTGGACATTGCCTTTTCTGATGTCAAATTTGTGCCCATTTTTTTCTTTTATGCGGAGAGACTGACCTGTTTGTCCTATGTAGACAGTAGAAGGGCGTTATTGGCAGACAACAGCATATATTGTATTGGAAGATGTACAAGTGAATGCGCCTCTAATAGCATTGCTGAGATTATTGGGTCCTGCAATGATGTTGCCTGAGTAGATACGGGGACAGAGTTAATAAAGTGGCTTGTCGCAGGGTCTGGTCCCTGCATTTGTGTCTCTTTTATACAGTTTGTTATTGCTGGTGAGTAGTCTTTTAAGATTAGAGGGCTGTCTGTAAGCAAGGGCAGGCCTACCACGCAAGGATTGTGTGAGAGAAATGTTATTGTCCAGGATGGACTGTCGGTCTTTGATGATACATTGGAGTGGTTTTAGCTGGGAGCTGTAGGTGACAATCAGAGGCGTAGCTGGGTCCGTTGGCGCCTGGTTCAAGGATCGAATTGGTGCCCCTATACTTTAAAAATCCGCGCGGCCAAAAGGCCGCGCGCCGCTCCAGGGGGGTGGGCGCCACGTTCCGGGGGTGGGCGCCGCGCTCCTGGGGTGGGGGCGACCCGGTGGGACCCTGCACCGGGCACCCCCAGCGCGGACCCGACCGTCCGGCTTACCTCCGTCCGTTTGTTCCCATCTGCGTTGTTCCCATCAGCAAGCGCTGGCCACGCTGCAGCCAGCAGCGCAGCAGGCCGGCGCATAGGAAATGACGTCGCCGGTCGCCCGCCCGCCCCCTCCTTAATTTCCCTCGTCTTTGACTCGAGTCCCTGACTCGTCTCTGACTCGAGTCAAATACTCGAGTCAGGGACTCGAGTCAAATACTCGAGTCAGGGACTCGAGTCAGGGACTCGTCTTTGACTCGAGTCCCGCACCCCTGCAGCGGTGAGCGCCTGGTTCAACTGAACCACGCGCTCCACCGTAGTTACGCTACTGGTGACAATCAGGGGTGTTCTGTCATTTTCCCTTCTGGGTCTATCCTGTAGTATACTGTTTAGGGGTACTAGCAAGCCTTGTCAGTCTGTCTCTTCACTTCATTGGGTGAATACTGTAGTTCAGTGGTTCTCAAACTGGGAGGTGCGGCTCCCAAGGGATCCGCGGAAACCAGCCAGGGGAGCCGTGGAGTGCCACGGAATCCTCTCGGAAAACAGTGCAATGCCAATTGGCAGGCATCAACATCATGTCATGGGGAGCTGCGGCCAATGGTCAAGGGAGCTGCAGGTCGAAAAAGTTTGGGAAACACTGCTGTAGTTTTAGGAATGCCTGTTGTGAGTGTGTAAATCCCTGTCCTATGACCTGGAACAAAGGTGGTTCTGTGATAAGGCTTGACTGTAGACAATGAATCATGTGGCTATGCAGACCAATATCCTGCTCTTCTATGGGTTGATTTGCCTGGAATATTTGATGGCAGACAAATGACTTTTCGGAAATCAACTTCAAGTCTCTTTCACCCTAACGATTCAGGATTCTGACACTGGACGCAGTAAAGTACCTTAAGGTATTTTAACTTATGGAACTGACTGTAACAAGATGTGGTGATTACGGTTTAGATGACCTTAAATGGGAACTAGAGAAATATTCATGGAAAACAGGTCTATCAATGGCTATTAGCCTCAATGCTTATATGGCTCTTTCGTGTTCAGAGGCAATATGCCACTGAATGCCAGTTGTGGGAGAGTAACAGCGAGAGAAGGTTATTGCCTACATCCGCTGAATGGGGAATTTCCCAGTGGCACCTGGTTGGCCATTGCGGTGGCTAGATCAGGCCGTCAGAGAAAGGCAATGCCCTTTAATGTTCCCATAGCAGTGGGTCAAAAGGCAGCTGCTGTTCCTCCTACCCACTCTGGCCCTGGCGCCCGCTCTCAACTTAATAATAATACCAGTATTTATATACACCTTTCTCTGGTCATCGGATTTCTCCTCTGACTTTAATTCAAGGCGGTTTACATAGCCAGGCTATCTAAACCGAAGTGGTTTTTACACTGTTCTAATCTTGCATAGAATGCTCATTCCAGGTGGTTTCCTTCACGGTCTAGCCTCTCTCTGGCATTCGTCTCCCATGCATCGACATGACGGCAACACTGCGTCCCACTCAGTGTGCCAGCTGCAGAATTCTCTCTCCCACTGAGGCTTCTGCAGCTTGGCGTGTTGACAGCTCTCGATGGGTCTCGAACTGCCATCCTCAGGTCTTCAGGCATATGAGGCTGCCGTTCTACCAACTGAGCCAGACCCCCTGCCCTTATATACTTATATACTGTACTTAATCCCTGAAGTGGCTAAATCACTTCCTGCCATCTCAAGGCAATTAAAGTGAGCAGGGAATCTCCACTCCGGCACTCAGGTGGCAAAGGGAGCTGCAACCAGACCATGCAAATGCACAGTTGTCCTGTCCCAAATGTTGCACCCCAAACTTTACTCCTGGGGGAGCAAACTACTATTCCCTTTAATTAACTCCCATGTCCACCTTAGGCAAAGTTAGCTCCTTTTCCCTAATTGCAATTGTGTGTCAAAGAAAACACTGAACTCCAAGGCAACTATTTACAAGATTTATTACTTTCCCAGCAATAAATGTCCATTAGCCCTTCCCGGGCAGATAAGATTCTACTTAG